>JASDDO010000029.1:248427597-253427597 GCA_030015575.1 Agapanthus africanus | reverse complement strand
TACCCAACGCAACTTGTAATATCATTTCTATATCTTTGGTTTCTAAAGAAGGTTATGAATTTGGGTTTGTAAGTAATGTTGTAAACATTCACCTTAATCAAGTTCTGATTGGGTCAGGTACATTGAGCAATGGTATATACGTATTGAACCAACCACAGATTTTTAATGTCCAGAATACACACAAAAGAAAGTCTCCGGAAATCAATCAGACTTTCTTATGGCATTGTAGACTGGGTCACATCAATGAGAGAAGGTTGACTAAGTTACATACAGAAGGGTATTTGGATCCGTTCGAATATCAATCGTATGCCACTTGTCAATCCTGTCTCAAAGGAAAGATGACAAAGACTCCGTTCACTGGACACGGAGTAAGAGCAAGCGAGCTCTTGGGACTCGTACACAGCGACGTGTGCGGTCCAATGTCTACACATGCGCGAAGCGGTTATTCTTACTTCATTACTTTTACGGATGACTTTTCAAGGTACGGTTATATCTTCTTAATGAAACATAAGTCCGAAGCCTTTGAAAAGTTCCAGGAATATAAGAATGAAGTTGAAAAACAAACCGGCAAAAGTATCAAGATTCTAAGATCGGATCGAGGTGGAGAATACTTAAGTGCCGAGTTCCTGAATTACTTAAAAGAGAATGGGATTCTCTCTCAGCTTACTCCTCCATACACTCCGCAACATAACGGTGTATCGGAGAGACGGAACCGGACCCTATTGGATATGGTACGGTCCATGGTGAGTAACGCTGAGTTACCGCGATCATTCTGGGGGTATGCGCTAGAAACAGCTGCATATCTTTTGAACCGAGTTCCTACTAAGACTGTGCCTACCACACCATATGAGTTATGGAGTGGGAAGAAACCCTATCTTCAGTACCTTAAGATTTGGGGATGTCCAGCTTATATCAAAAAGCAGCATACGGACAAGCTCGAGGCACGCTCAGTACTGTGCAAGTTTGTGGGATACCCAAAGAACTCCAGCGGGTATCTTTTCTATTACGCAGAGGAACAAAAAGTCCTTGTTTCTCGTAATGCCCATTTTCTGGAACATCAGTTCTTGGAAAAAGAAGTAAGTGGGAGCGCAATAGAACTGGATGAAATTCCAGAACCTCAGACTATTACTGAAAGCTTAGTGGAACCAGAGGGTTCGAAAGAACAGGACATTCCTACGCCGCTCCGCAGGAGTAGTAGGCAGTCTCATCCGCCCGAGAGATACTACGGTTTTCTCATAGACGGAGATAGAGAGGATTGCATCATAGATTATGATGAGCCTACTAGCTTCCAGCAGGCCGTTCAGAGCGTTGACTCGGTAAAATGGCTGGATGCAATGCGGACCGAAATGGAGTCCATGTACACCAACAAAGTATGGACGTTGGACATTGCTCCAGACGGGGTAAAACCCGTAGGATGCAAGTGGATCTTCAAAAGGAAGATTGGTGTAGATGGACAGGTTGAGACCTATAAAGCTAGACTTGTAGCAAAGGGTTTCCGTCAAAGACCTGGCTTGGACTATGACGAAACCTTTTCTCCAGTGGCTATGCTGAAATCCATTCGGATCCTTCTTGCCATTGCTGCCTTCCACGATTATGAGATTTGGCAGATGGACGTAAAAACCGCTTTTCTAAATGGAAATTTAGAGGAGTGTGTCTATATGGATCAGCCAGAGGGTTTCATTCAGAGTGGGAGCAGCGGAAAGGTGTGCAAGTTGCTTAAGTCCATCTATGGACTAAAGCAGGCATCGCGGAGTTGGAACATCTGTTTTGATGAGACGGTCAAGGAATTTGGCTTTATCAAAAATCCAGATGAACCATGCATCTATAGTAGATTTGTAGCGAGAACTGTAGTATTCCTCGTTTTATACGTGGATGACATTCTCTTAATAGGAAATGACATTCCTATGCTACAATCTGTCAAGGGGTTCTTGTCACACAGGTTCTCCATGAAAGACCTGGGTGATGCCTCCTACATCCTGGGGATCCGGATCCATCGTGATAGATCCAAGAGGATATTAGGACTTTCACAGTCCAGGTACATCGACACCGTACTGAAAAGATTCAGTATGGAAGATTCCAAGCGCGGTAACCTACCGGCTTGTCACGGGATCACCCTCTCTAAAGAGATGTCTCCCAAGACTGATTTGGAGAGGGATCGCATGTCTATTATACCCTACGCTTCTGCGGTAGGCTCTATAATGTATGCGATGTTGTGTACCAGACCGGATGTAGCTTATGCACTGAGTGTAGTAAGCCGGTATCAGTCAAACCCTGGGGAGAAACACTGGATAGCAGTAAAGAACATTCTCAAGTACCTAAGAAGGACTAAGGAGATGTTCTTGGTGTATGGCGGAAAAGACCTCCAGATCGAGGCCTTTGCTGACTCCAGCTTCCAGAGTGACAAGGATGATTCCAAGTCCATGTCGGGTTTTGTCTTTACCTTCAATGGAGGGGCGGTGTGTTGGAAGAGTTCCAAACAGGAAACCGTTGCAGACTCGACGATGGAAGCGGAATACATCGCTGCATCTGATGCCGCAAAAGAAGCTGTCTGGATAAGGAAGTTCTTGAAAGAACTTCAGGTGGTTCCGTCCATTGTTGACCCAATACCTCTGTATTGCGACAACAACGGGGCTATAGCTTTAGCGAAGGAACCCAGGTCCCATCAGAGATCCAGGCACATCTTGAGGCGGTATCACCTGATCAGGGAGATCGTGGATCGCAAGGAGATCGAGGTTCGGAGGGTTGCTTCAGAAGAAAACACTGCAGATCCATTCACCAAGGCCCTACCCCAGACTCAGTTCGAGCGGCTGATCGAGATGATAGGTCATCGATACACCAGTACATGGCCTTAGTGCAAGTGGGAGATTGTTAGTGTATATGCCCTAGAGGCCATTACTGTATCATACTAGTTTGTATATTACTTAATGGAAGCTTGGGATATTCACCTTGTATAAACAATCTTGCTCAATATAGTAGTATGCTACTTGGTTTGTTTCTACTTCAATGTGTACATGTGTTTATTTTGCGATATCACCTATACGCATTAGTGGAGCCCTTAGGATCTTTGCTTGATTACCAGCGTTGTGATGGCAGTCACACTAGTGGGGGCTGGGTAGTCTATAAGCACATCCTTATACAGGTCCCTAGTCGCAGGACTATCGAGACAGGGCATCGATACTCCGGAGTAGACTAGCGTATGCGCTTCTCATCCCAGTGTGGGAGATGGTCTGTCCCACAGCCATCAGTACGTCGTACTGGAGATAGTATACGGGTGCTCGTTGGGTTACGAGTACACTGGACAGGACTCGTCGGGAACTGACAGGTTGGTATTATACCTATCGTCAGTTATCAGTTCCCAGGTGACATGAGTACAGCTTAGTCCGCTGACTTGACACTGGCACTTCGCCTCGAGTGTGTTCCCACTGCACTTTGATCACTACCCTACCACGGCTCAAAGGAGTCGTGTAAACAGGTAGTGGTTGGGTGCAGTCCCGAAGCACTTGGAGGCAGTGACGGTTAGACAGGATTCGTCTCTCCCGGTATTGGGGGTTGAAATCGCGCTGTGTCTAGGAGAGCCATTACACGAGTAGTCCCTGGCCAGGGCAAGCGAGATATGCTGGTAGGCTTCCAGTGTTATCTCAGGGTGTTTTGGGCTTCACTCCGACGCGACTTGTACCGCTATTGGGGGACTGACGTTTTACCGCCCCCTAGGCCCGACATGCGATGTATCAGACGAACAGACCGGACTGTACGGAGAATGTCACATTCAGACTCAGTAGGAGTTCAGATGGGGTTCACCTCGTCAGCCTTCTTGTCGGCATCTACCTGGGGACCGTTACGCACAGCTAGTGCCGCTTGCGGTCTGTGGTTAAACCCACTGCCAGCGTAGTGTCGAGTCTTTAGAGTCCCACACAGAGGGTATTCGCCTCTGGGCAAAACAGAGTAGAGGTCGCATGGTTTTGCGGCAGGTTTCGTTCTCATCCGCGCATTTGTGCAAGTTTGGAGTCCGGACGGATTATACTAGCAGGCTCTGGTTTGAGCCAGATACTGGTATATGTTTTGGGGTTGCTTTTATATCTCGGTATTCTTGTTCCTCGGAACGAGAATGCAGCTGTGTATGCACAGTTGCTTGAGGCGGAGGATGAGGTATTTCATTAGGGTTTCGGAACGGGTGCGTATGCACAGTTGACAGTCGTCATTTTCCAAACCCTAATAGATTTATGAAATATCAATTAATAATAGTAATTAAATGAAATATTGTTATGGTTGATTTTGTTGACTTGTTGACCATGGTTGACTTGTTGACCATGGTTGAATGTTGACCACCATCATGCTTTGAAAGGATACTCCTTGATTCTTGCTTACACTCATTTATTGTAAGTATGATAGTGGTCATTCCAAAACAACCATCAACTATTCTCATTTCAATTATTATTATTAATTTGATAATTCCTTTTCTTTTAGTTATGGTTGCAAAAGAAAAGAGCTCATTCTATCATTTTGCTTCTCTCTCCTCACTTCATCTTCTTCTTCCTCTAGCAAAAGGAGAACCCTTCTCATGTGTTGAGAATCCCTCTCCTTAAAACAAAAGCACCCCTTAGACACTCTCTACTCACTCTAGGATCAAAGGATTAGCAAGCCGGAGATTCTAGTTCTCTCCAAGTTCGAGAAAGAGCCCGAAGGTTGAACCCTCAGGTGGATCCATCTTCGACGGAAGAAGGCGACGAGAAGAGAACCATCAACCTCTACAAGGTTTCAAGAAGAAGGAGTTCAAGTTTAGGTATAACCATCTTTCCGAGTAGCTAACTCTCTTTAGCTTGTTTGCTAGTTCTATTTTAGGAAAAGATCCCGACTTTGTTAGTCCATGTTGCCCCATGCGCTAAAAATTTGTTTTTTATACCGTTTCCGCCTTCCCGTAAGAACCGGGGGTCGCAACGTGGACTTACAATAGGTACATATACACTTTGCGATACAGCTACAGGTATACCTTGCACATATTTTACTTATACCCAGGGGGTATCCGACATCAGTTCTTATAGGTAGATACCTATACATTACTACACCTGTATGTTACACACTTATTCAGTTGCAATCACATATTTACCTATACTGATGTTACTTAGCTGTACCTTATTGGTTTCGCATACATCAGGTTTCAGCTACATATTCTAATTTATATGCTCGCATTTCAGATATATCGTATATGTTTATTCCTGGATTGCGCATTATTATTTGGATTTTACATGATGTTTTCTGGATTTGGGAACCGCGGGAGTTCATGAAATTATGCATACATTGAAAAAGCCGGTTTCCTTGATATGATATTTGCGCATCCACCATGGGTTTTATCGGTGCTGATTATATATACCCCTACGAGGAGGCGTCGAGGCCGTAGAGGGTACATGGTGGGGCCCGGAGGTACCCCGGGGCAAGAAAGGGATGTCGATGTGCTTTGAGCCGATGAGCCCGGCAGGGAAACCATACCATCCGGTGACAGTACCAATGACTCGGCGGGGATCATGGAGATACCGATGGGAGTCTTGCACGTATGCATACGTCGAAAAGCGAGGGTCAGAGCTAGGCACTCGTGCTTTCGGTACAGCGTATGATACGTACCTATCAGGATTTCTGTATCGATGCCTGGCACATTGTTTTCATGATATTTCTTTAATACCTTTGTATATATAACATGGGATTTAGCCGTTGTTATATATACCCTTACACCAATATTAGTGGAATGGGACGCTAATATATGTGTATTGACCCCATCATATTTATTTCTGCATATATATTTATTTACGATGTTAGAAATTTACTTGAGATTCGACTTGGGATATAGGTGATTCATTGATATTGGAAATTGGATACGAAAGAGATTGTTGATTTGTACATTCGAGATATAGGAGAGCTATTCGATATTGTATATTGAGGTGATGTGATACTTATATGATGTAAGAGCCCAGTTTGGGGGCTGATTTGAGAATTTGGGATTTGAGTGTCTTGATGGATTGTGATCCTACCACGATATCAGGTTTCCGTGGAAATGACATATTCCACCCCCTACCTCACACTTATCTACTTTATGCACAGTTTCATATATCGGTAGTACCTGTTAGTGTACCCTTATGATAGTTGCATATCTACATTCTTATATCCCTATTGCCTGGTTATTGCATACTATTGTCATGTAACTATTGCTTCACATGTTGATTGTACCTGCTTGTGTACTTTCCATTATTCTGCATTCACATGACATGTTATTACTGTAATCGCATATCTTAGATTCATGCTGTACGTACATTCCTGGGATTACCTGCATATGTTATCTACTATTCACGAGTTGGCAACTCACCCCCGTTGTGCCATAGGTGTTTCAGGTTGTTCCCTAGAGTAGTCGAGGCAGGCTGTTCCGCTATTCAGCTATCATCTTTTGCTACAGATACCGCATCAGCTCACAGTACTATTTTGCTTAGGTGGGTTTTGGTGGTTATCTGTATTTTGTATTGTACATTCGTTGTATCTTGTACTCTCCATCTACTATTCTGTTGTTGACTTAGAGACTTGGTGAGAACGATAATGTATATTATTTGTGGATTTGTTGTCTTCTATATACAGCTTTCTCTCTATTGTCTTTATTTCTTCGCTACGGCGTCATATATTTGTATTGTATTCATCTTGGCTAGTTTTTACAAAAGGGGGTGTTGCCAAAATTTTAAAGAAAGAAAGTAGAATTTTTAAAGAATTTAGGTTGCGATTTCAAGTGTTTCAAAAACTTATATTATCTTTTCCGTATTTTCTTTGTTTAGATTTCTGGGTTTTGGCTTTCTTTTACTGCGTTACGTCTTTAGGCGTTGCGTAGTATTAGGGCCGTCACGGGCCAATTTTGGGTCGTGATAGGATACATACGTGTATTTACTCACGTACGATATTCGGACAGTTTATACTAGCAAGCTTTGGTTTAAGCCAGATTCTAGTATTGGATTATTGGATTTATACAGTCTCAGTATTTCCGTGTTTTCACGGATGAGAGGGGCATTCTTGTAATTAGTCGAGAAGCTTCTAGAAGATTGATGAGTTGGAGGCTTAGGTGGAATTTGCATTAAATGATTTAATGACTCATGGTGTGATTCATCCAAAGGAGTTAATGATGCATTTATTGCTTAATGACTCATGTGATGAATCACACAAGGTGAGTTAATGAAGCATGGTTGATATTATTATTTGTTATTCATTTAATAATTATTATGCTTCATATATATTCATAAATGAGATATTATTTCATATAATTCTCACTCTCACCTTCTCTCTCCTCAAGCTCTCTCTCTTCAAAGAACTAACCCTAACTCTCATGTGTTGAGATCCAAAGGTTAGCAAGACTAATAGATCCCTAATCCTATTCCATGTCTTCTAGGTTACTTTGATTAGCACTCATAGCAACCTAGTTACCTCAAGTGAGAGGTTAAGCTTGGAGAAGTAGCTCTCGGGTGGATTTTCTATCACAACGAGGAGGCCGACGAGGAGGTGGTCTATGAGAACAAGAAGGACTTGAATCATTAGGTATAATCATCTTTCATAGTAGCTAATCACTTCTATGTTGTTGTTAGTTAGGGTTTAGCAAAGATCCGTAAAGTTAGTCGATATTAGTTTAAACAAAATGATTGTTTTACCTATTCCGCCTTCCCGCATCATGTGGGGTGTCTAACGTCAACTTACAGTGGTATCAGAGACTCGCTAAACCATAACTAACTTGTTAGCAAAGTCGTTAGAAATTCGATCGTAAAACGAACCCGAAAAAACATCATTTTGACCTAGTTTTTGCCGTTTTTAAAACGGGGTCTAAAAATTTTTCACGGAACCTTAAAAATACAAGGAGGGAATTATAAGATTACTGGAGAAATTTGGGATCGTAACTCGGCCAAACCGCCGCGGAACCACGGCCGATCCAAAGCCATCTGCCGCGGATCCATGGCCGAGTTGAAGCCGAGTCAGCCTAAATTTACCCAGTAACTCTTCTGTGTTGATTTTGTTTCTGCTCAGGTTTCAGGTGCACAGAGAATTATTTGGAGTAGAATCATTTGTGTTTGCTTGATCAAAATTCTAAGTTGTTTGGCTAACTTGATTATATCTGTGATGTGTTTAATGTGTTCGTAAACCTCCCCTAACTGCTAGTATGTCGGTTAGCAGGGGTTTGCATATTTCTGTAATGGTTTTTACTGGTTTGTGTTTGTGGACTTGTTGGATTGTCGTCAATGGATCGCCGGGGATGTGAGACGAGTGTTTCTTTCATTCAAATATAATTTGTAAATTGTTGTAATATTCTTTTGTGGGGCACATCCGGGTTGAGGTTGTAGCCACCGTTGTATTATTTCATTTACTGTTTTCTG
Organism: Agapanthus africanus; assembly: GCA_030015575.1. Lineage (NCBI taxonomy): Eukaryota > Viridiplantae > Streptophyta > Magnoliopsida > Asparagales > Amaryllidaceae > Agapanthus > Agapanthus africanus. The sequence continues at coordinate 253,419,213 of JASDDO010000029.1, read as the reverse complement.
CTCCTAGGATAGACCCAAGATGGGATACACAAACTACCGGGTACTTTGAAGTGTTTAGTGGCCTACTCACGTTGTTGAGGGAGACCGCTTCACTTCGGGTACTTGGCTGGTAGTTTGCCGTACCCGTAGGGGTCTAGGATGGGGTATTGTCTATTCATCGCGACTGTGTAATCCGTCTTTCTTTGCAAGCTCAAAAGGAATGTGGATTCATAGAAAATCCAATATGTTCATCTGTGATCTGGAATGCCTATTATTGCATCTGACGAATGTACAATATCTATATATGATATCTATTAGGCGTCGCTTATGTTTTGCACCCGCGCTAGCCCAGCCCCCGCTCTGTCGTTAGTTAAGTAACCTAACAGGTGAATGACGGGACCCAGTGGGGAATGCGGATGGCATAAGAGGAAGTTGTATTTTCGTTGTTTTCTGCAATGATAGGTTAATTGATGGGACCCATTATATTAATGCAAAGAAAATAAACCAAAGTTGAATCGTTGGAACAGTTTAAAAGAAACCACTCGGTTATTTTAAAACAGAAGATATTTTTTAAATTACGGAGCTTAAGCCACTCCTTTTAAAAGCTATCAGGTTCCTTCGATCATATCAAATTCACTGCATTCACGGTTTTGCTAAAACCATTCGTAGCCCTCCGTCATTTCATTTGGGTATTCAGTAGTATTCAAGCTATGCATTTTGACCAACGCCAAGGCATAGTGTTTGATAGCTGCTGGGTATTCATTTGTTGTATAGATAGATGAGTTAGTTTAGGGCAGTCGTATTATTATTTGGCCAATGTCAGGGGTATGTACGGATGGGTTCAAATTAACAAGATAATGATGGATAGAACTTGACATGTGACTTATGACATTTTGACCAACGCCAAGGTCATAAGTGCATGGGGCAGAAATTTATATCGGGAATTTCTAAAGGAACTGAAATTTGCAAAGAGTTGCATACCATTTGGAGTGTGATAATTTTGGTAGGATTCCTTCAGCTTTATCACACGATGATATTGGATCCCGATCCTACTGTGAGTATCCGCTACTCATCAGGAGATTCATCACTTAACGATCAATGCTATAAACCAAGTAGGTGTCGAGAAAGGTGTCAGCGGGGCTACGCCCCCAGAGAAAAGAGGTTATTTAATTAAGAAACTTCACGAAAGCGTCGTAAAACCTCACTCGAAGTACCGACACCGGCCTAGCTGAACAGTTAAGCAAGTATTGTACGGTGAGAATAGTCCTGACTAGTTCTTCTATTTTGGTTTGAGGAGGGATTCGAGAAACAGTGGGAGCCATCCTGTTTAGATAAACTAAAAACCATTCAAAACTTGCAAGAGCATCATGTTAAAGTGTTCCCTCTCTCTCTCATTGCAGCGACCCAGAACATGACAGGCCTTAAGTTACTATTAGATAAAAATATTTTGACAGGGCCAAACTGTAAAGATTGGTTCCGGAATGTTAAGATGGCTTTGACTTATGACAAATTGGGGTATGTCCTTACTGCTAAGGCACCTGCAGTCCCTGGTCCAGAATCCAGTACTGCGGATAAGGAAATCCACAAGACCTGGGAGTTAGATTGCGCGAAGGCCAAATGCATCGTGCTTGCCTCTATGAATAATGAACATCAGCGGAGGCACGAGGATATGGATCTTGAATCCATATTTCTCCACACAAAAGAACTGTATGGAGAGCAATCTCGTATAGCTAGATACGAGACCTCGAAGAACTTGTTTCAGTCGAGGATGGCCGTCGGATCATCTGTAGGAGAACATGTCCTAAAGATGATTGGCTATATAGAAGAGCTCGCGGACCTCAGGATGACTTTAGAGAACGAGCTCTATAGACTTGGTTCTTCAGTCCCTTCTTCCACCTACGCCTATTTTATTCTGAATTTCAACATTCAAGGAAAAGAAGTTGAACTTACAAAACTCCTTAACATGTTGAGGAGTGCAGAGGGCAGCTTGCAGAAAGCAAGAGAAACACCCACTATGTTTGTTCACGGTGCTTCCTCTTCCAGGTCTAAGGCAAGGGCCAAAGGAAGGAAGATGAAGGCCGCTACCAAACCAAGAGGTGGTGTTGGTAAGGTGGGAGTTAAGGGAAAGGCTAAGGTTGCGGTGCCAATAGTGGCAAAGGAAGAGTGCTTCCACTGTCGTAGGAAAGGCCATCTGAAGAATGATTGCAAAGCTTGGATTGCCAAGAACCAGGACCCGAAGCAAGTTGTGGCTTCGACTTCAGGTGTGTTTGTAATTGAAAATTGTCTGTCAATCAACTCTACTTCCTGGGTATTGGATACCGGATCAGGATCTCATATATGCAGTTCATTCCAGGCACTGAGAAACCGTAGAGAGCTGAAGGTTGGTGATATGACCCTCCAGGTTGCTAACGGAGCTAGTGTGGGTGCTGTGTCCATAGGGGATTATCACCTAGGATTGACGAATGGACATATTTTAGTTTTGCGCAACTGTTTTTGTGTACCTAGTTTAACGTGTAATATCATATCAGTATCGTTGTTATCAAAAGAAGGTTATGATTTCACGTTTGTAAGCGATGTTGTTAACATCCACCTTAATCATGGTTTGATTGGGTCCGGTACACTAGATAACGGTATATACGTATTAAACCAATTACAGATTTTCAATGTCCAGAACACACTAAAAAGAAAGTCTCCAGATATAAATCAGGCTTTCTTATGGCATTGTAGACTGGGTCACATCAATGAGACAAGTTTAATTAAGTTACATAGAGAAGGATATTTGGATCCGTTCGAATATCAATCTTATGCAACTTGTCAATCATGTCTCAAAGGAAAGATGACAAAGACTCCATTCACTTGACATGGAGTAAGAGCGAGCGAGCTCTTAGGTCTCATACACAGCGATGTATGTGGTCCAATGTCTACATATGCAAGAGGTGGTTTTTCATATTTCATTACTTTTACGGACGATTACTCTAGGTATGGATTCATTTTCTTAATGAAACATAAATCCGAGGCCTTTGAGAAATTCCAAGAATATAAGAATGAAGTAGAAAACCAAACCGGCAAAAGTATCAAGACACTGAGATCTGATCGAGGTGGTGAATACTTAAGTGCCGAGTTCCTAGGTTACCTAAAAGAGAAAGGAATTCTCTCTCACCTTACTCCTCCATACACTCCACAGCATAACGGTATATTGGAGAGACGAAACCGAACCCTATTGGATATGGTACGTTCCATGATGAGTAATGCCGAGTTACCGCGATCTTTCTAGGGTTATGCGCTAGAATCAGCAGCATATCTTTTGAACAGGACTCTTACCAAAACTGTGCCTACCACGCCATATCAGATATGGAGTGGGAAGAAACCCTATCTTCAGTATATGAAGATATGGGGATGTCCAGCTTTTATTAAAAAGCAGCATGCAGACAAACTCGAGGCACGATCTGTACAGTGTAAGTTTGTGGGATATCCAAAGAACTCCAAGGGGTATTTCTTCTATTACGCAGAGAAACAAAAGGTTTTTGTTTCTCATAATGCCTATTTTCTAGAACAACAGTTTTTAGAAAAAGAAATAAGTGGGAGCGCAATAGAACTGGAAGAAATTCCAGAACCACAAACTACTACTGAAAGTTTGGTAGAACCAGTAGTTCAAGAAGAACAGGACATTGCCGCACCCCTTCGCAGGAGTAGCAGGCCGTCTCATCTGCCTGAGAGATACTACAGTTTTCTCATAGATGGGGATAGAGAGGATTGCGTCATTGATAATGATGAACCTACTAGCTTCCAGCAGGCCATCCAGAGCGGCGACTCGGTACGATGGCTAGATGCAATGCGGACCGAGATGGAGTCAATGTACACCAACAAAGTATGGACTTTGGTCTTTGCTCCAGATGGGGTAAAACCCATAGGATGCAAATGGATCTTCAAGAAAAATATTGGTGTAGATGGACATGTGGAAACCTATAAAGCTAGACTTGTTGCAAAGGGTTTTCGTCAAAGACCTGGTTTGGACTATGACGAAACTTTTTCTCCAGTGGCTATGCTCATATCCATTCGGATCCTTCTTGTCATTGCCGCCTTCCATGATTATGAGATCTGGCAGATGGACGTAAAGATGGCTTTTCTAATTGGTAATTTAGAAGAGTGCGTCTATATGGATCAGCCAGAAAGTTTCAATCAGAGTGGGAGCAGCGGGAAAGTGTGCAAGTTGCTTAAGTCTATTTATGGACTAATGCAGGCATCGCGGAGTTGGAACATCTGTTTTGATGAATCGGTCAAAGAATATGACTTTATCAAAAATCCAGATGAACCATGTATATATAGTAAAATTGTAGCACGAACTGTCGTATTCCTCGTCTTGTACGTATATGACATTCTATTAATAGGAAATGACATTCCTATGCTGCAATTTGTCAAAGGATTCTTGTCACACAGATTCTCCATGAAAGACCTGGGTGATGCCTCTTACATTCTGGGGATCCAGATCTATCGTGATAGATCTAAGAGGATGTTGGGACTTTCGCAGTCCAAGTATATCAACACTATACTGAAAAGATTCAGTATGGAAGATTCTAAGCGCGGTAATTTACCGGCTTGTCACGGAATCACCTTATCCAAAGAGATGTCTCCCAAGACTGATTTGGAAAGGGATCGCATGTCAGTTATACCCTACGCTTCTGCGGTAGGCTCTATAATGTATGCGATGTTGTGCACCAGACCAGATGTAGCTTACGCACTGAGTGTGGTAAGAAGGTATCAGTCAGACCCAGGGGATAAGCACGGGATAGCAGTAAAGAACATTCTTAAGTACCTGAGAAGGACTAAGGATATGTTCTTGGTTTACGGTGGAAAAGACCTCCAGATCGAGGCTTTTGCCGACTCCAGCTTCCAGAGTGACAAGGATGACTCCAAGTCCATGTCAGGTTATGTCTTTACCCTCAATGGAGGGGCGGTGTGCTGGAAGAGTTCCAAGCAGGACACCATTGCTGACTCGACGATGGAAGCGGAGTATATCGCTGCTTGCGATGCCGCAAAAGAAGCAGTTTGGATAAAGAAGTTCCTAACAAAACTTCAGGTGGTTCCTACCATTGCTGATCCAATACCGTTGTATTGTGACAACAACGGAACTATAGCTTTAGCGAAGGAACCCGGGTCCCATCAGAAGTCCAGACACATCTTAAGGCGGTATCACCTTTTCACGACCCAAAATGGCACATGACCGGCACTTAAATCACATGACATCAAAAAACATCGACGCAATCCAAGTAAGCCGAAACCCGGAATCTAAACCCTTTTTGAAAATATTGGAGGTGAGGTTTAAATAATCATCCGATAAAATCAATTTAAAATAACATCTAAATTTAACTAAGTATGTTGAAAATTATTTATAACGTTTTGAAACTTGTCATAACCTCCTTTGCATTATTTTATAAAAACCCAATAACATAATAAAATAACATCCCAATGGAAGCTAGTCTCCACGTCCAACCAATGGAGCAACCAATCAATCTAAAGCAGTAGTCGACTCTAAAAAGTGAGACAAACAAAACATAACTCTAATCCTCGATTCTAAGTCCATAATATGCCATTTTAAGTTGATGGAGTTTTCCACTAGATATAAGAACATATGAATAATCAAGAGTGAGTATGATACAATAACAACTCACCTACCCATCAATCCCCAAAAGACTGTGTGCCCAAACCGCTGATAATCCACGTCGTAAGACCTGCAAGAAACTGTGGCACAACGGGGATGAGTTGCCAACTCAGTGAATAAAAGTGCATCTGAAGGTAGAAATCTAAATGCATGACGATACCTAGGTCATAAGTATAGTACTATCATAATCTGTATCGATATACTATATGATATGCATATGTGTAATACTAACTATCATGCAATCCCCAGTATAGTATCTGAATGTCATATGAATCAAAATCATGAATCTATTATCTGTATTGGAATTCCCTTTTGTCTATGAATGCCTGTACAAATATATTCAGGTACTGTCCCCCGGATCAGTCCTGGTGGAATCCAATAAATACATATCTATCTGTGTACCACATAATAATGATCACATCAATATACATATAGATGTCCAGCATCGACATCGAAATCCGTAATATCTAGTGTCCAGCATCGACACGTAAAAACAAATACCGTCGACACCATCTCAACAGATGATCGCCACCCGATATCCTGGCTACGATCAGTATCCCCTGGATATCTGTCGTACCTAATAGAACCCCGGTCAGTATCCCCTGGATATCTGCCGTGCTCATTTCTATCTCCAAAATCGAGTCACCTCGTTAGGCTCCCCCGCCTCAAATGCGGCTATCCTGCTCCTCGGTCTCGATCGGGTCCACCAGGTATCCAACTGTATCCCCAGCGACTTAGTCTGGATAAAAATTGTAAATCCGTAACCGTATACCCACCGACTCGGTCTGGATATCCAAATCAGGAAACACAAATCTCCTGGTGGACATCTACTCATCATATAAAATATCAAGTGAGGAATAAGAACCTGCATAGGTTGTATTGATGATATATTATATATGTATATATATAACAGTGTCCCATACCACCGCTATATATATCCTCAGGAGTAAAATACTCAGAAATCCTAAGAAATCAAATACAGCATCTATTGTACTACAGTATGAATAGGAAACGACTACGTAATCATATCACATAACATAATGGTTTCAATTCTAATGTGTCATGGCACTACTAATGATGTGTAGTGTAGCAAATGCATTTGTGCTCGTGCAACATCGAAATCATTAGTATTTGTGAAGGTGTTCTACGGTGTAACAATCTATATATTAACACGTATATATCAGAACAATTCTAAAGTGACATGGCAGTACCAATGAGGTGTAGTGTAATATATATTTACATGCTTGTGCAGTATAGTACTCATTGGTATTTGTGCAGTGTTCTATCAGAGTATACGTAATGCAGAAACATTAATTATAGATAATATAATCTAAACGTACTTATTGTAATTACTTGTTATGAACTATACCATTATCTTTAGAAATGATCGGAACGTTAAGTTTGAAAATAAGGAAGCTGCCTTAGATTAAAAAAAAAGATGTTTGTTTTAGAAACTGGCACGCATCCTGGTAGTTTATTTAAAATGCAACGAACCGTGGTTTTTTTAAAGCAATATAGCTCATACCAGTATTACCTCCAAAAACAGAACATAATCTATCTCTATGAATCAAAGAATAAATTGGCTGTTATTTGCATACAAAGTTCATTTGAAATGCAACGAACCGTGGTTTTTTTAAAGCAATATAGCTCATACCAGTATTACCTCCTAAAACAGAACATAATCTATCTCTATGAATCAAAGAATAAATTGGCTGTTATTTGGCATACAAAGTTCATCATATCGCTATAACCATATCATCTTAAATACGGCATAATCCCTCGTACAAATCGTAACAATATCGTACGGATCAAATATCACGTTTATTTCATTTAAAAAAAACTTCATATAAACATTATGTAAACAGGGGGCATACAAGATGCAACACTGTATCAATACTTTGAAGAAAAGCTAACTTAACGAGATATCACAATAATAGTTATAAGGTTGAGAGGGTGCTATACGCCATCCAACCGACTTCCCCCATAGATGTAAATCTACTCACCGGAAATACGTCGTATCTTCTCAAGAATCGCCAATCCTTTTTCCTTTCCTCGCAGCCTCCAAAGTCTCCGTATTTGAATCTAACATAGCAATAACTTGTATAAGAAAACGGCTATTCCGACACGACAAAATCATGAAAACACAAGTTGTACGTTCTAGTTATACCACATCCGACTATTGCATATGATCTAACACTCAATTTTACTGGAAATTAACCTAACGCTGTTTCGTAACAGAAACAGAACGCGTTACGAATTTTCGGAGTCGTATTATGGGTTTTAGATACCTATTTCCGATATTTGCTCCCAGATTTTATATACAGCTAAACTAAATTGATTAAACAGTACCAGATGATCCAAACTTCTACACAGAGACCTACCCAACAACCCAAATCACCAAGTCCCCCTATAAATCCGGCGACGCCGGAATTATCTGTTGGTCGCCGGCCTAAAGCCGATCCCATGGGCTCGTGGTTCTATGGTTTGTTCTAGGTTCAACATACATCATCTTGTAACTGTTTTGTTAAGTTAAAATTTATCCAACCTACAGCATATTACTACAGGGTCCAATTTTGCTTAAAATACGATATTATGGATACTATGATTTCAAACTTAAACAAAATCCAGAATCTATTCTACTGAGCTAGGAATTTACCAAATGAGGATGATTGAAAAGCATCCTCCAAGACACCCAAACCTTTAGCTCCTAGCTCTTAGCTTGATGGTGAGGACATCCTAGGCTTAGTTCATCTCTTCTCTTTTCTTTGGTTTTTCTTTGTTTTCTTTTTCTATCTTTTAAATTTTTAGATTTTAACTAGATGAATGATCTGATCACAGGAGATATATGATAAAAAGGAAGGATAATGTGAAGGAGGAGGTGTCACCAAGCATGATGTGGTGGTTTCATGCAAGGAGGAGGTGTGGGGAGTGTATTGTGCATGAGAAGAGGTGGTTGCAAAACCTATCATTCCTTTTTAATTTATCTTAAGATAAAAATTCTGAACAAAACCTAATTTACCTCCTTTTCACTTACAACCTTAATAAATTCCCATTTGTACAAATTCCTAAACTTTACATAGAAACCCCTCACAACTTATGTTATTATAAAACACCCTTTTTATTAAAATGATGCTAAATTTATCACTAAAATGCTTATATTTTATTTATGTTGCATACTAAAATTAAATTTTAATTTGTTTTACATATATCTTATGAAATTGTCTTATTTGGTTTCAATAACTTTTTAATTTAACACTTTATTATTTACTTAATTAATTTTATTTATTTCTAAATTTTCAAAATGTTACAATATTCGCCCCTTAAGAAAATTTGGTCCCCGAATTTAAAAATTAACTAGACATACCATCAAAAGATGTGGAAATCTCTTTCGCATCGCATCTTCGGTCTCCCAATTAACCTCCTCGCGATTCTTTCCATGCCAAAGAACCTTTACAGACGAAAGTACCCTTGATCCTAGTTCCTTTGCCTGCCTGTCTAGAATAGCGACTGGCTGCACCGTGTAGGATAAATCCGACTCAAGCTGTAAGGTTTGATGCTGGATCGCGTGAGAAGGATCATGAAGATACTTGCGAAGCCTCAATACGTGAAACACCGGATGCACATCGGGAAAACTCAGTGGAAGTGATGACCGATAAGCTACAGCACCCACTCTCTTTAGATACTCATAGGGTCCGACCCATCCAGGCTGAGCTTTTCCTTTTTCCCGAAACGCATCACCCCTTCCTCGGAGACACACGAAAGAACACATGGTCTCACACATCAAACTTGAGTTTACGATGTCGTCGATCTGCATATGATTTCTGTCTGCATTGGCTGCCCACATTCTATCCCGTATCAATTGAATCTTCTCTGTAGTCTCCTGTACTATTTGCGGTCCCAAGATGCTACTCTCGCTCAGTTCCGTCCAACAAACGGTTGATCGACATTTCCTCCCATACAAAGCTTCAAAGGGTGCCATCTGGATCGCCTCCTGAAAACTGTCATTGTATGAGAATTCTATCAAAGGTAAGCGACGATCACAACTACTACCGAAATCAAGGCTACCAGCCCGAAGCATATCCTCTAAAGTCTACATGGTCCGCTCTGACTGACCATCTGTCTGTGGGTGGCAAGCTGTACTCAATCATGTACCAAGAGTTCCTTGAAGTTTCCTCCATATCCTGACAGTAAACTAGTTACCCCTATCTGACCCTATGCTCGTTGGGACTCCCTACAAATGAACAATCTCGTCGATATAAATCTGAGCATACTGCGTTAACCCATACATCGTCTTCACTGATAGAAAGTGAACTACCTTTGTCAATCTATCTATAATCACCTAAATGGAATCATACCCCCTGTTAGTCCTGGTTAGACCCACAACGAACTCTATGGAAATCTGTTTCATTTCCACTCCGGAATGGGTAAGGGCTGCAATTCTCTAGCTAGCATCTCGTGCTCTGCCTTGACTTGCTGACAATCAAGCATCTTGAAACAAACTCTGCAACATCCTTTTTCAATTCCTTCCCACCAATAAACATCCCTCAAGTCATGCTATAACTTGGTGGAACCAGGATGAATACTGTATGCTGATCTAAGGGCCTCCCCTAAGATCTCACGTCTCAGTCCATCCGAATCTGGCACAGAAAGACAATTCCCAAAATGTAATACTCCACGGTCATCTATCACCAACTCCGACTCTCTGCCTTGCCTATTTTGATCCATAATCTCTGACATACGAGCCTCTGCGGCTGTGTCTCCAGAATACGATCCAATAACTGAGGACGGTGCGAACAGGCGCTAACTGTCCTCCTATAGATGTGAACTCGAACTGAATACGGCTATCACATAAAATCTGCCAGGTGCGCAAATGAGATACGCTACCTCCAGGATTCCGACTCAAGGTATCTGCTACAACATTTGCTTTGCCTGGATGATACAAGATCTCACAATCGTAATCCTTCACGAGTTCCCTCTATCTACGTTGCCTTAGATTCAGATCCCTCTATTGAAAATATACTTTAAGCCCTTATGATCTGTGAAAAATTTGACACGACTCACCGTACAAGTAATGCCTCCAAATCTTCAGTACGAATACTACAGCAGCCATCTCCACTTCATGAGGGGGTAGTTCTGCTCATGTCTCTTCAACAGCCGAGAAGCATAAGCTACCACCATGTCGTGCTTAATCAATACACAGCCTAAACCCACTCGAGAGGCATCACAATACACAACAAAACCACTTGACCCGGAAGGTAACGATAAGACAGGTGCAGTCGTCAATTGAGGCTCTAAATGTTGGAAACTCTGTTCACACGCATCTGTCCAAAGAAATGGAACTTCCTTCCTAGTAAGTCTGGTCAACGGTGTGGCAATCCGAGAAAGATTCTGCACAAAACTTCCGTAATAACTGGCCAGACCCAAGAAACTTCGAACCTCTATAACTGACACCGGTCTGGGCCAGTGCTGTACCGCTTTTATCTTCTTTGGGTCCCTATGTATCCCATCTCTTGCAACTATGTGATCCGAGAAATCTACACTATCTATCCAGAAAGCTCACTTAGAGAATTTAGCGAATCCGTTACTTCTGATACCCTATAGAAAAGTCTGGTTAATCTCACCTCTGAACGGCTATGAATACTGTCGATCCATCTATACTGGTAACGTCGTCAATGTAGGGTTTCTAGGCACTCTAATGGAGTCTCACAAGTGATCAAATATGGCCAATTGAAATTTTACAAGTGCCTATTAACCCTAATACGGATCGTTAACCAGATAAATAGGCGAAAAAGCAACTAGTAAACTACTTTACTAAGAGAATACGGAAATACAACCTTTGTAGATCCGGTGCTCCACCTCCATAGCTCCGCAATGAAGTCCTCTCGCTGTCCAAAACAAATTCCGGGCTCTAACGTCGGCTTCATCGGAGAATAGGCGAGCTAGGTCGTCGATGTCCATTCCGAAGATGATCTACGTCGAAGCATCGCTAGATCAAGCTCCAACTTCACCAAGTCAAGAAAACTTGTGAAGGAAACACCCTATACTACTTGGCAAGAGGTAGAGGATTAAGAAATAGGATGTGGGTTCACTTTAGAATTGGATTTCTCACTTGCCATTGGAGTAGCAAGCTTTCTTCATGGAGGAAGAAGATGAAGAAGAAGAAGAAGTTATGATAAGTTAATTTAAAATGAGATAATTAAATCAATACTTATCATGACTTCAACTATAGTTAAGTGTAGAGATTTAACTAAGGTTTAGATGAGTGGTTAGGGTTAAAGAAGAGACAAGAATGGTAGACTTATTCAAAGCTTCAAGAAGCTTCAAAGAAGAAACAAAATAAGCCACCATTTCTTTTTCTCTTTATCTTTTCCAAAACAATAATAAATGGATAAATAAATAAGAGAAAAGAAACCCTAACCATTCACTAAACATGGTTTAATCTTTACACAAACCCAAAAGAGCAAGTATCATCAAACATGATACAATCTTGTACACAAAAGTATATCACATATACAACTTGCACAATTCAAGTGAGAAAATCCATTTAAAGTGAACCAATACTAGTTAATGCAAATCAAATATATAATTATACAATAAATCATTAAATCAACACTTGATTCAATGATCCGGTCATATCGCATATAACCGGCTAGTATCCAATGTATCGGCTTCTCGAATCAATTCTCGATTCGATAATCAGGTTATATCGCATATAACCAATCGATACATTCGTCGCGAGAATGGAATACGGTATCACATACAGGCATTATTCTCGGTCCCGCACATATCTCATATGCGCTCCTATTTCGTTTCGCTTGAGCCAGGAAACCTCTGTGTAGGACTCTAAAGACTCGTCAATACGCCGGTAGCGGATGATGATCATATCAAGCACCCACAAGCCGCAAGCGGTCTGCTAAACGTAACGGCCACCGGGGTTTTGAGCGATCAGAAGATCGACGAGCAAGCCCGCTCACACTCCTGTGAATCCAACCAGTAACACTTACCGTACAGTCCGGTCTGTTCATCTGATATGTCACATATCTCGCCTAGGGGTGGTAAACGTCAGACTCCAATAGCTCGATAAGTCATGCCGATTTGAGGTCCATAACATTCGTGAAACTACTGATAACTCTTACCAGTATATCACTGCAACCCTGGCCAGGGATTTCCTGTTATGGCCAGTCGAGCATAGCACAACATCAACCCCCAATACCGGGAGAGACAAATCCCCTCCTATCGCTCATTGCCTCCATGTGAATCGGGACTGTACCCAAAAACCACCTGTTTGCACGACTCAGTAGAGCCGTGGTAGGGTGGAAATCAAAGCACAGTGGGAGACACACAAGACTCTATGACGATCTCGGGTCAACAGACTAAGCTGTACCAGTGTCACCAGAGAACTGCCATCTGACGTGAGGTATAATACCATCTGGGAGTTCTCGGCGAGTCCGTTCAGTGTACCCAGTCTCCACTGAGCACCCGCATACCATCTTCGATGTCAAACACCAATGGATATGGGATCATCCATCGCCCATCGCATGGGTCGAGAAGATATGCACTAGTCTACTCTGGAATATCGATGCCCCGTCTCGATATTCCCTCGACTAGGAACATTTCAAGGATGTACTCATGGACTACCCAGGCCCTACTAGTATGATCTACATCATAGTCCTGGAAGTCGAGTACACATCCTAAAGGCTTTATCAACATGTAATCAGAGAGACAGAAAGTATACATGTTAAGATAAAGTGCAACCAGATAGCGTACTATCATGTCGAGCAAGAAAGTCTTACCTATATATGTCCCAGCATCCACTACAATATACATCCAATATACAGTAATGGCCTCTAGGGCATACATATAACTAACAATCTCCCACTTGCACTAAGGCCATCTGTAGCAGTGGTTGCAGTATCACATACTCAACCATCCCATAAAAGTCTCTCTTTGGGAAAAGGCCTTCGTGAGTGGATCCGCCGTGTTGTCCTCTGAGTCTACTCTCCTAACCTTGATCACCCTGGAGATCAACTATCTCCATGATCAGGTGATGCTGCCTCAGAATATGTCTGGGTCACTGATGGGACCAGGGTTCCAGGGTCGAAGCCACGCTTCCATTGTCATACAATGGCAGGAACCTAGTTCATCTTATGAACCAATATACACCCAAACTTCCTCTTTGGTAGTATCTTTAATAGCGATGTTACCAGCCTTTATCGTCTAGTTTGCCACGGTATCGAGCTTGGAACTCTTCCAACATACCGTCCCTTTACTGAGGGTAAAGACAGTGCCTGTGACTGACATTCAGTCGTCTTTATCACCCTGGAACACTTCCAGTGATTCTCCCCAGGATCGATTGATACCATCTCACTACAACTAGTGAGTATCCTAACATTCAATTAGATCTATCTCATAGATCCAAAGCTTAGGATTTAGTAGGTATCACTTTGATCCTATATGGAAAATCATTGTGATAAGCGGAGATTGATCGAGCGTAGCATAGGAAACTCCTTCCCTAACAAGAGTATGTCATCCACGTACTCTACGAGGATCGACACCATACTCCCTACTACCTTTTTGTTTATACAAGGTTCATCTACCATTTTGATGATGTCAACTTCTTTGACTAATCCATCAAAACAGATGTTCCATCTCCGCGATGCCTGCTTTATCCTATAAAGCATCTTGCACACGTTTTCGCTGCTCCCACTGTCTATGAGGAACTCTGGCTGTGTTCTTATAGACGTTCTCTTCTAAATCAATATTTAGAAAAGTAGTCATGGCACCCAACCACCAGATATCGTAGTCAAGGTATGTAGCTGTGGCAAGTAGGATCTGGATGGACTTAAGCATAGTCCCTGGAAAAGGTTTCATCATTATCCGTGCCTGGTCGATGACGAAAACCTTTAACATGTCTAGCTTTGAAAGTCTCAACTTGTCCATCTACACCAAGTAATCTTCTCAAGATATACTTGCTCCTGATGGGGATTTAACCCTTCAGATATCGCAACCAAAGTCCATACTTTGCTGGTGTATATGGATTCCTTCTCAGATCGCTAAGCATCCAGCCATTCTTACAGAGTCCCTACTCTTGATGGCTTGCTCGAATCTAGTTGGGTCATCATCTCATGATGCAATCCTTGCTCCCACTGTCATCGAGAAATCGAGGTATCTCTCAGGCAGGCGAGGAACCCTACCGGATCGGCGGAGAGGCTGAGGTTCGTCGGGGACTATAGAATCCTTTGGTTCTGTCAAATCATCTGCTGTAGTTTGTATAGCTGGAACCTTTCCAGTTCTACATTACAGCCCTTGCCTCGAGCTTGTCCGGATTTTGCTTTTAGACATAGGCCGGTCAACCCCAAATCTTAACTAGCTTAAGACATGGGCTCTTCCCTTTCCATATCACATATGAAGCAGTAGGCAACTGATTTGATTGGAACCCTATTCAATAGGTATGCAGCTTCTCAAGCGCATAACTCCCAAAAAGGAAATAGGTAACTCAGTAGTACTCATCATAGAGCACACCTTATCATATAGGGTGTGATTGCTCCACCCCGATATACCATCGTGCTATGGTTTATATGGAGGAGTAATGCTGAGAGTGAATCCCATTTTCTTTTAGAATAGTCCAGGAATGCTATGCACAAGTATTCTCCTCCCTGATCTCATCATAGGACATAATACTTATACCCGTATTTTGGTTCTCTACTTCCTACTTATATTCTGTGAATACCTCAAAAGGTTCGGACTTATATTTCAACAGGAATATATGACTGAATCATGAGAGATCATCAGAGAATATAATGAAGTACAAAGAACCAGTCCTGGCATGTGTAGACAGGAGACCTTACATACATCATCATGCATCAGTCCCAAGAGTTCATTAACTCTTTCTCTGTTTCCAATAAACAGAGCTATGGTCATATTATCTTTGTGACATGACTGGCAAGTTTCACAAGATGTAAATTCAAACTGATTTAAATATACATCTAAATGTAACTTCAGCCAGTCGGGTCGCATTGATATGACCTAGTCTACAATGCCTCAAGAAGAATTCGTTCATTTCTGAACTCTTCTTCTTGTGTGTGTTCAGTATACTAGGAACTGTAGTTTGATTTAGAACGTTAATGCTTTTAGATAACGTGCCTGAACCGATCAACTTTTGATATAGGAAATGTTCAAAACATTATCTATCAATACAAAATTATATCCTTTCTTTACTAATAAAGAGATTGATATGATTTTGTATATCAGGTTCGGTATCTAATAGCATTTGTTCAGAATCAATGTATTCGTAATACAGGGTGACAGTGACCAACAGACTTGGCTGCAACACTTGCCCCGTTTTCTGCCTCATGAAACTTATCACCCGTTCTCAGCTTTTCTACCTTTTTGTAGCCCTATGTAACAGATTACATATCTGGGATCCTGATCCGGTATCATATACCCAGGATGCAGAGGATACTGAGAAACAGTTCTTTGTAATGAACACACCCGAAGGAGATGCATCATATGCACTTTCTTCGTTTGGGCGGCATAGGAATTCTGGTATTCCCCTATTTCCTGCTCTGTCTTATAACAATTATAAGTTGGAGCGGGACCAACGTTCCCCAGCTCAGTATAACAAGCGGGTTCGGTCAATACATCCATTTTATTATCTTGATTAAGGCGTGATATGGTCGCTACCAGGAGAGAGAGAGAAGAAAACACTCTGCGTGCGCTCTTGCAAGATCAGATTGGTTATATATTTTATCTAATCAGGATGGCTCCCACTGTTTTTATCAAATCTTCCTTCAAACCCTAAAAGGAAAGACTAGCCGGGATTAATTACACTCTACAAGTTTGCCAATCTTTCAGCTAGGCCAGTGTCGGTACTTTGAGGGAGGTTCCCCGTGCTTTCGCACAGACCTAATTACTGTAAACCTCGTTTTCCCAGAGGCGTAACCCCGTTGACACCTTTCTAGACACCTACTTGATCGGCTAATTGCAAAGTGCAAAACTCTCCCAGGAGTAACAATTACTCGCAGTGGGTATCGGGATCCAACTATCACATAGAAGGTATGCAATCTCATTGCAAATTTCAACACTTGAAACTCCCGATAATGGTTTTTACCCCTAGCACCTATGACCTTGGCTAAGGTCAACAAATCATAGGTACTAGTCAAGTTCTACTCGTCATTTCGTGATTAATTAGACACACCCACATGACCCTTGGCTAAGGTCAACAAAGCCACATGACTGTCCTAACTAATCGCATCATATGCTGTGTAGGAAGACATCACTTAGCTACCGTACACTGTGCCTTGACTATGGTCAACAAACACAGCACGAATACTAAGTACTCTACTTCCTAAAATGACGGAGGGTTGCGAATGGTTTTTGTGAAAACCTTTAACGCTTTGAACTTGATCTCGTTGCGGAATCAAATGGTTTTTAAATGGAATGTTTTTGAAGCTTTTCTAGTTTTGCTAAAGGGGTCACTCCCGGTGAAGGGATCGTCGGCCCTTTCCTCGTCGAATGAGGTGCGGGATATATCATATATATCACTGTGGAAAGAGGAAACTATAGAAGCGATCAAAGACAAACCGAGAGTTGTAGCATCTGCCAGTTATTGCTAAAGGAGTCACTCCCGGTGAAGGGATCTCGGTCATTTTCTCATCGAATAAGGTGCAGGATGTTCTATAATGAACACCGCGATGCAAAGCAAGAACTGTAGCTACATGTTTTATTTTGAAATTCGATTCCACAACATTAATTAGGTTTATTTTCTTTCATTAATCTCATTAATGAATATCCCATCATTTAAGTCCACCTAAACATCACAGATAAATATAACGTACGCTTATGCCATCCGCATTCGCCTCGATGTCCCGTCTGCACCGTTAGGTTAGGTAACTAACGGCAGAGCGGGGCAGGGCTAGCGTGGGTGTAAAACATAAGTAACGTCTATATAATATATCATATATACTATATATAATATCTGTCACAGAACATCACATGATCACAGATAAATCACAGCAGAAGATACATATGAAATATTGGATATACTAGGACGTCCGTGTTTTCAATACGAGCCAGTATAAAACACGGATTCCACGGTCGTGATGAATAGCCAATCCCACACCCCTAGACCCCTACGAGAGCGGCAAGCAACCCTACCAATTCTAGGGTTAGGAGACCCGGACTCGACTCCTCGAGTTGGTCTCCCACTGGACCCCAGAACCCGGTTACTTGTGCTCCCCTCCTTGGGTCTATCCTAGTGCAGAAAAGTAAATAATATACAAATGGTGACAACATTCGCAACCTGGAAGTGCCCCAATAAAAGAATATTACATACAAGTTTTTACATGAATGAAAATGAAAAACACTCATCTCACATAAAAACCCCCCGGCTATTCAAACACGACGATCCAATATAACATATCCAGCAACACATAACATCTCATGTCATCAACGTAAGTAAATATGCGCATCCCAATTGTCGTTGACATATAGCAACGAAACCGGCGATATCACATATTACACTTACGGTCACAGAAAAGAAAGTGTAAAACTACAACAGTTGGAATCCGCAACCTCCTCAGACATCGCATGCCTGACCAAATGAAATACTTAGACATCGCATGCCTAACAATTATAAACCCCGCATTTTAGTCTCAAAGTCGAAAACACTTTTCAATATCAAGTCGGGCAATTCAACAGGATTCCCGACATTCTGATCGAATGCTCGTCGCAAACTTTAGTAGGCGGCCGCACCCCCGACGCCGTCGACGAAGTGCACCAAGGCGGAACACCGCTGCCGCGAGCACCCGGACGGATGCTTTCGGCGACGGGGTTCTCCTACAGTCACTTGGTCGGGGCTATGGGGTGAGGCTGTCTATTAAGTTTACCCGGCGAGTATCCGCGTACACTACGTGATTGCGACGGACTTTTGATCACATCAAAATTCCGTGGCAACCGATCAAGTGAGACTAAAGTGCTATGTTTATAACATTCATTTAGTTATCTCATAACTATTTGTGAATTCCAATTATTGTATCACATTCCGGATAAATAGAAAATGTTAAACTTTCCGATCGAACAATCGAACACCCAAGTTTTCCCGATACAGCTCAACACATGAAATAAGTCTAACAGCATTCAGTTTGTGCCTCAGTAGCAATGGTCCAGCCGTAGAAAGGTCAAGCCAACGCCTCACATGTGGCACGCCGTACTGCCCCAAACCCGAAGGTTCAAAGGGAAGTTCAAGACGGTCACATAATCGAGTTAAGGTTTGTTGTCTTCTAGAGGGTCCATCGCGTTACTTGCACTACTTAGAACGTCGTTAAACTACGAAAAAATCCAACAATTGGAAATTTCCCGGCAGGGGAAAAAGTGGGTATTTATATCCGGTCGAACTTTTTAACATATTCTAAGATTTATCCGGAAAAACACACCGACAAAATTAGATAATCCGATCGATACACCGAGTTCCCAATACAACCCAGAAAATGCAACTCTGGAAAAATTATTAAAAATCCCCAGGAAAACCAGCACAGACAACTACGAATTACTGTGCAAAACAGGATGCATAAAGCGACAAAAGGGCCGCGGATCCGCCGCATGAGCCTCCTGTAGGGCCGCGGATCCGCGCCTCCTTTGTGGAATCAAGCCCTCGAATTTCACAGTAAGTCTTAGGATTACCTGCTGATTTTTCTGCATATTTTTAATTTCGAAAAAACCACGAATTTCAAAAAAGTCCAGAGAGCATTTTTAGGTTTGGGTTTTGGGTCGATCGGACTTCTAATTCCGTCGGGACTTCGCCTAAGGCTCTAGCTAGGCTCTGATACCACTGTAGGGTTCTTAGGCACTCTAATGGAGTCTCACAAGTGATCAAACATGGCCAATTGAAATTTTACAAGTGCCTATTAACCCTAATACGGATCGTTAACTAGATAAATAGGCGAAAAAGCAACTAGTAAACTACTTTACTAAGAGAATACGGAAATACAACCTTTGTAGATCCGGTGCTCCACCTCCATAGCTCCGCAATGAAGTCCTCTCGCTGTCCAAAACAAATTCCGGGCTCTAACGTCGGCTTCATCGGAGAATAGGCGAGCTAGGTCGTCGATGTCCATGCCGAAGATGATCTACGTCGAAGCATCGCTAGATCAAGCTCCAACTTCACCAAGTCAAGAAAACTTGTGAAGGAAACACCCTATACTACTTGGCAAGAGGTAGAGGATGAAGAAATAGGATGTGGGTTCACTTTAGAATTGGATTTCTCACTAGTTTTCATCACTTGCCATTGGAGTAGCAAGCTTTCTTCATGGAGGAAGAAGATGAAGAAGAAGAAGAAGTTATGATAAGTTAATTTAAAATGAGATAATTAAATCAATACTTATCATGACTTCAACTATAGTTAAGTGTAGAGATTTAACTAAGGTTTAGATGAGTGGTTAGGGTTAAAGAAGAGACAAGAATGGTAGACTTATTCAAAGCTTCAAGAAGCTTCAAAGAAGAAACAAAATAAGCCACCATTTCTTTTTCTCTTTATCTTTTCCAAAACAATAATAAATGGATAAATAAATAAGAGAAAAGAAACCCTAACCATTCACTAAACATGGTTTAATCTTTACACAAACCCAAAAGAGCAAGTATCATCAAACATGATACAATCTTGTGTACAAAAGTATATCACATATACAACTTGCACAATTCAAGTGAGAAAATCCATTTAAAGTGAACCAATACTAGTTAATGCAAATCAAATATATAATTATACAATAAATCATTAAATCAACACTTGATTCAATGATCCGGTCATATCGCATATAACCGGCTAGTATCCAATGTATCGCCTTCTCGAATCAATCCTCGATTCGATAACCAGGTTATATCGCATATAACCAATCGATACATTCATCGTGAGAATGGAATACGGTATCACATACACGCATTATTCTCGGTCCCGCACATATCTCATATGCGCTCCTATTTCATTTCGCTTGAGCCAGGAAACCTCTGTGTAGGACTCTAAAGACTCGTCAATACGCCGGTAGCGGATGATGATCATATAAAGCACCCACAAGCCGCAAGCGGTCTGCTAAACGTAACGGCCACCCGGGTATTGAGCGATCAGAAGATCGACGAGCAAGCCCGCTCACACTCCTGTGAATCCAACCAGTAACACTTACCGTACAGTCCGGTCTGTTCGTCTGATATGTCGCATATCTCGCCTAGGGGTGGTAAACGTCAGACCCCAATAGCTCGATAAGTCATGCCGATTTGAGGTCCATAACATTCGTGAAACTACTGATAACTCTTACCAGTATATCACTGCAACCCTGGCCAGGGATTTCCTGTTATGGCCAGTCGAGCATAGCACAACATCAACCCCCAATACCGGGAGAGACGAATCCCCTCCTATCGCTCATTGCCTCCATGTGAATCGGGACTGTACCCAAAAACCACCTGTTTGCACGACTCAGTAGAGCCGTGGTAGGGTGGAAATCAAAGCACAGTGGGAGACACATAAGACTCTATGACGATCTCGAGTCAACAGACTAAGCTGTACCAGTGTCACCAGAGAACTGCCATCTGACGTGAGGTATAATACCATCTGGGAGTTCTCGGCGAGTCTGTTCAGTGTACCCAGTCTCCACTGAGCTCCCGTATACCATCTTCGATGTCAAACACCAATGGATATGGGATCATCCATCGCCCATCGCATGGGTCGAGAAGATATGCGCTAGTCTACTCTGGAATATCGATGCACCGTCTCGATATTCCCTCGACTAGGAACATTTCAAGGATGTACTCATGGACTACCCAGGCCCCACTAGTATGATCTACATCATAGTCCTGGAAGTCGAGTACACATCCTAAGGGCTTTATCAACATGTAATCAGAGAGACAGAAAGTATACATGTTAAGATAAAGTGCAACCAGATAGCGTACTATCATGTCGAGCAAGAAAGTCCTACCTATATATGTCCCAGCATCCACTACAATATACATCCAATGTACAGTAATGGCCTCTAGGGCATACATATAACTAACAGTCAACCATTTAACTTCATGGACGCGGGAAGCAACCCCTCGACAATCTCAACAAGGATTAGTACCTTTGTCTAAACCGTACACAACACCATGATCTTCGGAGAGAGGAAAATATCACGTACCAAATCTGTCAAATCTCTAACAATGACTCCTCCATCTGGTGCGGATCTCGAAGAAACTCGCCCCACCATTTGAACTTGAGCATATGTGAATAAACGACGTGACTCTATATCATCGAAAGTCACTCCAGTCAGTCCTTATCCCTGATAAGTCTGCTCTGACCGTATCTCTAACGTAGTCCTCTCAGCCCTCATAACATGGTGATCGAAACAATCAATCATGCACCGACGAAGATAGATCAACGGAAGGAATAGAAGGAAAGTCTCAAGATATAAATCCTAAGGTAACTTAGGTGGAGTATCATAGCGTAAATATGCCGCAGAACATATGTACAGTACGTTACTTTACTTAGTACCTACTCCATCAACAAAGGTCATCCTATATAACGAAAATTCGGGTATAAGACCCACAAAATCAAGTCTAAGTCCTATAAGGTCAAGTCCAGGTAACAAAATACATTCCCAGACTCCATATAGTCAACCTAGACTCGAACAAAGGTTAAACCAAACAGTCTGATACCAACTTTGTCACGACCCAAAATGGCACGTGACCGGCACTTAAATCACAGGACATCAAAAGACATCGACGCAATCCAAGTAAGCCGAAACCCGTAATCTAAAACCTTTTTGAAAATATTGGAGGTGAGGTTTAAATAATCATCCGATAAAATCAATTTAAAATAACATCTAAATTTAACTAAGTATGTTGAAAATTATTTATAACGTTTTGAAACTTGTCATCACCTCCTTTGCATTTTCTTTATAAAAACCCGATAACATAATAAAATAGCATCCCAACGGAAGCTAGTCTCCACGTCCAACCAATGGAGCAACCAATCAATCTAAAGCAGTAATCGACTCTAAAGAGTGCGACAAACAAAACACAACTCTAATCCTCGATTCTAAGTCCATAATATGCCATTTCTAAGTTGATGGAGTTTTCCACTAGATACAAGAACATATGAATAATCAAGAGTGGGTATGATAAAATAACAACTCACCTACCAATCAATCCCCAAAAGACTGTGTGCCCAAACCGCTGATAATCCACACGGTAAAACCTACAAGAAACTGTGGCACAACGGGGATGAGTTGCCAACTCAGTGAACAAAAGTGCATCTGAAGGTAGAAATTGAAATGCATGACGATACCTAGGTCGTAAGTATAGTACTATCATAATCTGTATCGATATACTATATGATATGCATATGTGTAATACTAACAATCATGCAATCCCCAGTATAGTATCTGAATGTCATATGAATCAAAATTATGAATCTATTATCTGTATTGGAATTCCCTTTTGTCTATGAATGTCTGTACAAATATATTCAGGTACTGTCCCCCGGATCAGTCCTGGTGGAATCCAATAAATACATTATCTGTATACCACATAATAATGATCACATCAATATACATATAGATGTCCAGCATCAACATCGAAATCCGCAATATCTACTGTCCAGCATCGACACGTAAAAACAGATACCGTCGACACCATCTCAACAGATGATCGCCACCCGATATCCTGGCTACGATCAGTATCCCCTGGATATCTGTCGTACCTAATCGAACCCCGGTCAGTATCCCCTGGATATCTTCCGTGCTCATTTCTATCTCCAGAATTGAGTCACCTCGTTAGGCTCCCCCGCCTCAAATGTGGCTATCCTGCCATTCGGTCTCGACCGGGTCCACAAGGTATCCATCTGTATCCCCACCGACTCAGTCTGGATAAAAATTGTAAATCCGTAACCGTATACCCACCGACTCGGTCCGGATATCCAAATCAGAAAACACAAATCTCCTGGTGGACATCTACTCATCATATAAAATAGCAAGTGAGGAATAAGAACCTGCATAGGTTGTATTGATGATATATTATATATGTATATATATAACAGTGTCCCATACCACCGCTATATATATCATCAGGAGTAAAATACTCAGAAATCCCAAGAAATCAAATACAGCATCTGTAGTACTACAGTATGAATAGGAAACGACTACGTAATCATATCACATAACATAATGGTTTCAATTCTAATGTGTCATGGCACTACTAATGATGTGTAGTGTAGAAAATGCGTTTGTGCTCGTGCAACATCGAAATCATTAGTATTTGTGAAGGTTTTCTACGGTGTAACAATCTATTTATTAACACGTATATATCAGAACGATTCTATATTGACATGGCAGTACCAAAAAGGTGTAGTGTAATATATATTTACGTGCTTGTGCAGTATAGTACTCATTGGTATTTGTGCAGTGTTCTATCACAGTGTGCGTAATGCAGAAACATTAATTATAGATAATATAATCTAAACATACTTATTGTAATTATTTGTTATGAACTATATCATTATCTTTAGAAATGATCGGAACGTTAAGTTTGAAAATAAGGAAGCTGCCTTAGATTAAAAAAAAGATGTTTGTTTTAGAAACTGGCACGCATCCTGGTAGTTTATTTAAAATGCAATGAACCATGGTTTTTTTAAAACAATATAGCTCATACCAGTATTACCTCCTAAAACAGAACATACTCTACCTCTACGAATCAAAGAATAAATTGGCTGTTATTTGACATACAAAGTTCATCATATCGCTATAAACATATCATCTTAAATACGGCATAATCCCTCGTACAAACTCACCAATTCGTATCCATATCGTACGGATCAAATATCACGTATATTTCATTTTTAAAAAACTTCATATAAACCTTATGTAAACAGGGGGCATACAAGATGCAACACTGTATCAATACTTTGAAGAAAAGCTAACTTAACTAGATATCACAATAATAGTTATAAGGTTGCGGGGGTGCTATACGCCATCCACCCGACTTCCGCCGTAAATGTAAATCTACTCACCGGAAATACGCCGTATCTTCTCAAGAATCGCCAATCCTTTTTCCTTTCCTCGCAGCCTCCAAAGTCTCCGTATTTGAATCTAACATAGCAATAACTTGTATAAGAAAACGGCTATTCCGACACGACAAAATCATGAAAACACAAGTTGTATGTTCTAGTTATACCACATCCGACTATTGCATATGATCTAACACTCAATTTTACTGGAAATTAACCTAACGCTGTTTCGTAACAGAAACAGAATGCGTTACAAATTTTCGGAGTCGTATTATGGGTTTTAGATACCTATTTCCGATATTTGCTCCCAGATTTTATATACAGCTAAACTAAATTGATTAAACAGTACCAGACACTAGTAAAATAGGGGGTTGCCCCTACGGATGGAAATATCCGTAGGGGCAGATTTCACTTGGCCCTACGGATTAATCCGTAGGGCTAAAAGGCTGCCTCTACGGGCACAGACGTCCAAGAATAAAAATATTAATTCTTAATTTGGTGTTTGCCCCTACGGAGCCGCAAACAAAGGACCTACGGGTATATCCGTAGGGGCAAGTAAATATTTATTTAACAAAATCCCAGATCGATCGCCTACGCTCACTTTCTCTCTCTCTCTCTCAATCGCGCGCGAGAAAAAACCCCAAATCGCCACCGTCGCCGCCTCTGTCGTCGCCACCGCCGGTTTCGTCGCCACCGTCGTCGCCAGCGCCTGTTTCGTCGCCACCGTCGTCGCCACCGCCGGTTTCGTCACCAAATCGCCACCGTCGTCGCTGCAGCCCACCAGCAGCCGTTCAGGTATAAATCGAGGTAAATTAAAGCATTTTTTGATTATTTTGGGCTTAGGGTTCATGGCTGGGTCTGGGTTGCGCGCGCGAGAGTTGGGGTTGGGCAGGGGTCGCGGTGGCGGTCGGGGTCGGGGTAGGGTTAGGGTTGGGGTTCGGCTGCTGCTGGGGTGGGGCTAGGGTTAGGGTTACGATGGGGCTGGGGTTAGGGTTACGGTAGTGGGGCTGGGGTTAGGGTTACGGTGGGGCTGGGGTTAGGGTTACGGTAGTGGGGCTGGGGTTAGGGTTACGGTGGGGCTGGTTGAATAGCTCTTCTGATTAGTTGACAAATACAATGTTAATCATAATTTACTCGACACAGATGGTAGAAAATCAGAAAAAGATCAAGAAAAAAATAATCGATTTTGATTTTAACATGCAGGGTGTTGATGCAATATGTAATATCTAGTAGCAGATGCTAGGTATATAGACTAAAGAATAGTTGTACATGAACCGCTAGCAAGAAAATCCTATAATTATACGTACACATCGCTTGACGCATGAAGCCTGAAGCTCTTTCTTTTGGGGGATAAAACTAGTTATATTCCTGCATTGCCTAGAAATAGCAGTGAGTTGGTTAAAACTTTTCAAACACAACCCCCCACCCCCCAAAAAAAAGAAAGAAAGAAAGGGCAAGGAAAAAAAAAGAATAGCAACAAGCAATACAAGCTAGCAACCGTAAATAACTGCTGAGATTATGTCTACCTTGGCAATTTGAACAATGATGGTCTTGTCTGGATTGTTAAGAACCACTTTATGGGGGTGAGGAACACATTTTGCAACTGTATTTATGATTTTCATTCTGTCAAGTGTTGAAATAAAAATCAACACTTGACAATCAATCCAAGATGCTTAATAACTTGCTTCAAAACCATAATCTAATCTTGATGATGCTCAATATTAGCGATTTCCATGATCACGACACGTGGCAGATGACGTGTCTCATAACGCTTTATGATATCAGTATCCTATATTTGTAGTTTTAATTGTTGATTGTTATAGATGTATACCATTGCAATAATAGTTTTTGGTTGATGAATGCTATTGCAATGTAGGATGATCAGTTCTATCAATCTTGATCTCAATGGTTTAAAATCATGTTACACATACAACACGAATGCACAACAAACGCATAATTAGAGAGCGACTCGAGATATTCAGATTAAAACCAATATATGATACTCGATGATAATATGAAACCTTCATATTCCCATCGATACCCATATATGAAACTAAAAGCGCCACTTAGTCCCCGTCTATCGGTCAACATAACGTGCGATAATTTATTCTTTTCAACGACAAACGCACACACAAGGCATATACACGGATTTTCTCCTTTGTCAGTAACTATCCCGTTCTTATATTTCTCAATATAGTCAGCATAACCTACAATTTATATGTTATTCAGTCTAACATGGCCCATGAGTACGTCAGAGTTAAGGACTGGATGTATGTGGATTGGAAACAACGTATGCAACCTAAGTTTGTCGCAGGAGTTGCTGCTTTCCTTGAATTTGCACGAGCACATAATAAGATCATAATAGAGAAGATTCTCTGTCCGTGCGATAGATGTGGCAATAAGTACTGGCAGAAGGTAGAATTGGCAGAGCTTCATATTGTAAAACATGGGTTTACTAGACTTTATTCAACTTAGAAATATCACGGGGAAGGAGAAGAATGCAGTACTACGGTAGAAGAAGGAGAACACGATAATGCGGCAGGAGAAGAAGAAGAATTCGGTAATACGGCAGGATACGAAAATTTATTTCCATCAGAAGAAATAGAGGATATGGTAGAGGCTGCCCTAGGTGAATCTATTCGTACCGAAGATGACATTCCTTCCGGTCAAGGACCGCGTGCGGATAAATATGAAAATTTCATGAATGATGCTAGGAAACCAATTTATGAGAATGCGAAGTATTCCACCTTCTCATGGTTCGTCCAACTTTTCCAAATTAAGTGCCTAAATGGATGGAGCAACAAGTCATTCACAATGCTTCTTTCGTTCTTGAAAGATTCTATGCCTCCGGGAAATAATGTGCCCGAAAGCTGGTACGAAGCCCAGAAAATGATGTCTGATTTGGGTCTAAAGTGCGAGAAGATTCAAGCATGTCCTAAAAATTGCGTGTTGTACCGGAAAGAGAATTCAGATTTGAAAGAGTGTCCAACATGCGGAGAGGCCAGGTATAAGCCGAAAGATTCTGATAAGAAGCCTGATATACCTGTGAAGATAGCACGATATTTTCCCATAACACAGAGGCTACAGAGGCTATTCAGGTGCAAGAAAACAGCCGAGGCAATGATTTGGCATAACCGTGCTCCTCCAAGCGAAAATGGAAAAATGAGCCATCCAAGAGATTCACCGGCATGGAAGGATTTCGATAGGAGGCACGCAATATTCAGTAGCGATCCTCGCAATGTCCGGCTCGGACTGGCTGCCGATGGCTTCTGCCCATTCAACTATATGGCTGGAAGTCACAGTACATGGCCCATTGTAATGATAATTTATAATCTGTCGCCTTGGTTGGCTATGGACCAATCATACTTTATGATGCCTCTGCTTATCGACGGACCAAACTCACCGGGGAACAATATCGACGTCTATCTCCGACCTCTGATCGAGGAGCTGAAAACTTTGTTCATTGATGGTGTAGAGACATATGATTCAAACACAAATACAACCTTCATACTGCGTGCGGCTTTAATGTGGACAATTAATGACTTTCCTGCGTATGGAATGCTATCAGGTTGGTCCGTACATGGTCACAAAGCATGTCCTCATTGCCATGAACACACAACATCAAAATTTTTGAATTTTAGCAGGAAGGTTTGTTATTGCGGCCATCGACGTTTTCTGCCTCCAGACCACCCCTATAGGTTAGACACGGTTCACTTTGATGGTCATCAGGAGCTTCTTGGGCCTCCATCCCCATTGTCCGGAGAGGACGTGACTGCTAAATGGGATGGTTACAATAACGTGACCTTCGGGATGGATCCGACGAGACAGGTCAAACCACAATATTGGAACAAGTTAAGCATTTTCTTTGAGCTTCCGTACTGGTCTACAAATTCAGTGCGTCATTGTCTGGACGTCATGCATATAGAGAAGGGAGTATCAGAGCACATACTTAACTTGCTTCTGTGTAAAGACGGGAAATCGAAAGACAACATGAATGCCCGGATGGATCTACAAGAGTGGGAAATAAGAAGTGAACTGCACCCTAAACAGGTAGCGGGTAAACCGGGCAAGTTTGTACTTCCTAATGCCGCTTATCATATGTCACAACCGGAGAAGAAAAGATTCCTGCAGGTGTTGCATGATTTGAAAGTCCCCACAGGTTTCTCAGGATCATTCAGCAAGAAAATAAAAATTGTGAAGGGCAAGATCGATGGGCTGAAAAGTCATGATCACCATGTTATCGTGGAGCACCTTCTTCCATTAGCCCTCAGGACTTCTCTCCCCGACTCGGTTGGTCTAGTAATCAACGACCTATGTTGTTTTTTCAGGGAGTTGTGTGCTAAAACGCTGGAGGTTGCGACGCTGGATAAACTAGAAAATTCTATTGCGTTGATACTTTGCAAGTTTGAGCGTATTTTCCCACCGTCATTCTTCGATATCATAATACACTTGACGGTTCATCTTGCAACTGAGGCGAAGTTAGCCGGACCGGTACAATATCGATGGATGTATCCCATCGAGAGGTACGTGTAATTTTTCGTTTCGCGCAATTTATAAATTTATTTTTGTCCTGTATGCCCGTGTTTATTTATTCAACATATTCTCATTAGGTACCTTCACACTCTTAAGAAGTATATACGCAATAAAAATCGACCAGAGGGTTCTATCATGTAAGGTTATCTTCTTGATGAAGCAACCACATTTTGTTCCCGCTATCTGGACGAGAACATTAAGACAAGGCTTAACCGACCACGAAGAATTCAAGACGGGCCATATGGTAAAGCCGAGTATAAGAGGGTAGACACTATGTTTATCAATAAGATATACCGGTTTATCTTGCTTAATTGCGCATGTCTTGAACAAATTAGAGAGTAAGTTCTTTTGGATTAATTGTTATATCTGGGTTTGTGTGTGTATGAAATGACATAATATTAATATCACAATTATTTGTCGAAAACAGAACTCATTTTAACGAGGTACGTGAGGGGCATCCTGATTGGAACGAAGAGCGTTTGGAAAAATACCATCAGGATAATTTTTGTGATTGGGTCACAGAGCATGTAAGTTATTCGAATTACATTTTATTGCTATCAGTTTTAATCTAAACTTGTATCGTTATGTATTTATCGTAAAATTTGTTTTGTTAGATCCACGATCCGAACTTGTCTGCATCATTTGAGAGTGATTCAAGATGTTTAGCTCAATTTCCTAGTATGGAGGTTGCATATTACAAAGGATTTGGTGTCCTTGGATACAAATTCGAACTTAAGGACATAGAAACATCTAGAACCACTCAGAATAGTGGGATAGCGACGGTAGGATCGGACGGTGTGATTTACTATGGGTACTTAAATTGTATACTCGGCATCCACTATCCCGGACGATCAGAACCCTTTTATATATTCCACTGTACTTGGTACGATCCGCGAACCGATACAGACAGGTGGAGAAGCAGTCTTGGGACTTGGAAAGATGAATATGGATTGACCAGTGTGAACACACTTCGATTTTACGGTCAGGACGATCCGTTTATCTTTCCGAACCAAGCGTTCCAAGTATACTACTCACAGTGTTTGAAGCATCCAGGGTGGAGTGTTGTATGCCGATGGAAACCTAGAGATATCTACGATGTCCCAGAATACGACGACAGCGATGAGGATGAAGAAGAGAGAAGGCTTAAAGTGCTCCGACCGTCTGTTTCGAAGGACGGGTTGTCTTCGACCGATCATGAAGTTACGTGGGTTAGAAATGACATCGACGATGAAATCCAAGTAGATATGTATGATGCGCCCACGAAACGAAAAAGGTTATCAGTAATGTTATATTATTACTTCACATTTTACGCTCTAGATCATATATAGTCAATACTTTTAATGATTGTCTAATGCGTCCACGAACCGTTTATCTAGCTTTGATGACGATGTCGGGAGCAGCGAGGGGCGGCAGGAGCTCCAGCCGCGGCAGAGGCAGAGGCAGAGGCAGAGCGGTTCTGCCGCCCGGAGAGCTCCGTAGGGAGCTTCAGAGGGCCGGTCTTGCACCCAGATCGGAGACCCCTTCGGATGCCTCCTTCCGTGTGGATTTTGCCACACCTCCAGGTATACTGCACGCATATCCATTTTCAATGTAATATTACAGATATTCATGCATGTTTATGTCAAAATTACTTATATTGTCAATGTTTGATTGTCTAGTTGTTGGTGATGCGTCCACATCTGGGACAGAGGCCACCCCCGCTCCTCCAGGTATGTTTATATATCATATAGTGTATGTATATTGATTTAGAATGCTATATCATAAATACACACATTCGTTTTGCTCTTACTTAGCAATTTTTATTATTGTCTAGCTGTAGGTGGTGACACCACCGCACCTGCGGGTATGTTTATATGTCCTATTGTGCATGCATATTGATTTAGAACGTTATATTATTGATCTACACATTCTTTTTACAATTACTTATATAATCTATTTTTAATTGTCTAATTATAGGTGGTGCGTCCAAACCTTCCACAGGGGCCACTCCTGCCGCTTCCATACCCTCCGCATCGTCTGCAGGTTAGTATGAATAAATTTAAAATATTTATTTATTTTACATATGCTCTATAGAATAAATATGAACTTCATGGAGATTTAGCGTCGATGTTTATTTTATAGTTGGAGGGGATGCGTCCGGGTCCGGGACCCCGGTTGTTCCTCACCGGAGGAACTATCGTCCCGCTCGTGCTGCTGCTCGGGCCCAGGCTCGTGCGCTAATCACCGGAGGTATATATCACACTTGAATTTTTGTTTAACCTTGATTTCTTAATACAACTTTGTCTAATTATTGATTGTCTTGATATTTCGTGCAGACGCAGGGCCTCTCCATCCCCAGAGGGGGACTCGAGGCCCGAATCAGTCCCATAGGCTGAGGCCTGATAGAGCTAGGGGGAGGCAGCATTCCCCCTATTTTTTACCCTTGACTATCGCTATACCGGTCCTCATGCCGAGAGGTTCGGCCGGTATTTGGGGGACGAGAGCGGATCGTGAAGAACTATCCACTTCACGTTGAGTGGGGCGAGCAGCACCAGCGCTCATTCGCCCTCTTCTTTGATCAGGCTCGGGTATGTATTAATATATATTTTCATTTGATCTATCCAATATATTTATTATTAACACTTGCAATCTAATAACAATGTTTTTTTTTGTATTTTCAGTTGGATTACGATTTTCAGCCTGTAGCCGACCCTGATCACCCGGGGAGGGTGCTCGACCTTCATGCTCTGTACAATGGCCTGATGAAGAACATGCAGGCCCAGGTCCGATACAACAGGAATGAGATGAAGGCCGACTGCTACTCCCTGTGGATAGCGACCCCCGAGGCAGAGAGAGCGGCCCTCCTATCTACTCCGGCGTTTGCGAGAGTCGACGTAGAGACATGGCCTCTATTGTGTGCTTATTTCGACTCCGAACGCAAACAAGTATGTATTTTAAATTTAATTCATTATTTATGATATAATTTATTTCTTTGTGTTTCTTAATTAGAAAACTAAATCTTAATGCGTTGTGCAGAAACAGGCCGCTCAGAATACGGAGAATAGGAAGTCGGCGAAGAGGGGTCGCCCCACTTATACAGGTGGCTCGAGGAACATTACTCGAGCCATGGAGTTATCGGTAAATTAAGAGTTATTCTCTAATATTCTGCAATATTAAGAGTTATTCTCTAATATTTCTAATATTAAGAGTTACTTTCTAATATTGCAGACATCTCGGACCGTGGCGTCAGGTGGTACACCGAGCGTGCTGTTCGCATATCTTGCCGTCCACGGCACCTCGACAGATCCCGCCACGGGCGAGCTTCGATGTCCCGACGTCGCTACCCAGGAGTACTGCGTAAGTGCTAATATTTTTTCTATCCAAATTTGGAAGTTTAGTTTTGGAAGGTTCAAGTTTAAATTTTATACTTATACTTTACTGCTTAATGTGGGTGTAGGAGCGGGTGGTTGAGCAGGCCCAGGCCTCGGGGATCGATTTTACCGGACAGAATGATCCGAGGCTGCTGACCCCAGTTCTGGACGCCGCACATGGAGGGCACCACGGAGGTTGGGAGAGAGGCCGGGGATTGGGCCCTAACAGGGCCCATATAAGGTTGGACTCCCCCCCGGCGGTTACTTCCTCCGTCTCCAGTGACCGACATGTCCATCAGGAACTGGATAGCTTGAGGGCCACCGTTCAGGAGTTGAAGGAGATGCTGGTATGTATACTACTTTATAGTAAAATATCATTTCATATTATATACATATCAACATATCCATAATTAGTACGTAGCTTGAGCTTATTTAGTTTTAGACTTAAGTTTGATTAATCATACATACATATGTAAATAAAATAAACAACGCTTTTCCAAACTAGATATCCAAACAGGGTTTCGAAATAACTTAATAATGAAACGAATTCGAATAATACACAGTTCTTACATGCTTCTTACACACGTTATGTCCAGACGCGACAGGGTAGATCGGCCGAGCCTCCACATGCATCTCCTTCGGCTGCGGCTCCGCAAGCCACTACATCGGCTGCGGTTCCGCAGACAGCTCCTGTAGCTCCACCGCCCACTCAGACTCCCGCAGCCGCGGCTCCGCAAGCGACTACCTCGACGGCGGCTGCGCAGACCACATCGCCAGCTCCACATGCCGCTCAGACTCCCTTATATGTAGCATTGCAGAGTGTATTGACCGAGGAGCAGGCGCGCGTTATTCTAACGTTATTCAGAGGTGGAGCTGGACCGAACTAGGGTAGCTTTTTGGTTCTTATTTTTTGAAACATGTATTTATATCACATTGTACTACATTTTGAAACGATATTGATATTGGTTTGTATTTATATCATATTCAGTTTTTGGGTTTCTTTTGTATATTATATATATGTGTGAGATGTGATTATGAATACTGCAATATATGATTTGATTGATGTATATAGTATTGTGCACAGGGCGGGAAAAAATCTAGCAGCCCATGTTTAAAAAAAAAATACAGAAAATTTGTACCTACGGATTAATCCGTAGGTATATATGTTGCCCCTACCGATAAATCCGTAGGGGCCAACTATCAGGAAACCTGATATTTTCCCACCTGATATCTGTGCAGGGTGTTGGGAGTGCCCCTACGGATATGCCCGTAGGGGCCACTGTTTATCCCCTACGAATTTATCCGTAGGGGAAAAATATCAGGTTTCCTGATATTTTCCCCCCTGATCTCAGTGCAGGGTGTTGGGAGTGCCCCTACGGACATCTCCGTAGGGGCCACTTTCTATCCCCTATGGACATATCCGTAGGGGTAGAACAAGGACCTACGGTTCTATCCGTAGGTATATACAATATATTCAAAAAAAAAATACATATATGATTTGATTACCCCTACGGAATACTCCGTAGGGGCTATAACACCTACAGATATAGCCGTAGGGGCAAGAATTTGCCCGTAGGGGCAAGTTCAGGGCCTCAACTTGCACCTGCGGCCTTTGCACCTACGGGGTCTTTTTTCGCCCGTACGCACATATCCGTAGGGGCAGTGGGTTGCCCCTACCGATAAATCCGTAGGGGCAACCCTTATTTGTAGTAGTGAGATGATCCAAACTTTTACACAGAGACCTACCCAACAACCCAAATCACCAACTCCCCCTACAAATCCGGCGACGCCGGAATTATCTGTTGGTCGCCGGCCCAAATCCGATCCCCTGGGCTCGTGGTTCTATGTTTTGTTCTAGGTTCAACATACATCATCTTGTAACTGTTTTGTTAAGTTAAAATTTATCCAACCTACAGCAGATTACTACAGGGTCCAATTTTGCTTAAAATACGATATTATGGACACTATGATTTCAAACTTAAACAAAATCCAGAATCTATTCTACTGAGCTAGGAATTTACCAAATGAGGATGATTGAAAAGCTTCCTCCAAGACACCCAAACCTTTAGCTCCTAGCTCTTAGCTTGATGGTGAGGACATCCTAGGCTTAGTTCATCTTTTCTCTTTTCTTTGGTTTTTCTTTGTTTTCTTTTTCTATCTTTTAAATTTTTAGATTTTAACTAGATGAATGATCTGATCACAGGAGATATGTGATAAAAAGGAAGGATAAGGTGAAGGAGGAGGTTTCACCAAGCATGATGTGGTGGTTTCATGCAAGGAGGAGGTGTGGGGAGTGTATTGTGCATGAGAAGAGGTGGCGGCAAAACCTATCATTCCATTTTAATTTATCTTAAGATAAAAATTCTGAACAAAACCTAATCTACCTCCTTTTCACTTACAACCTTAATAAATTCCCATTTGTACAAATTCCTAAACTTTATATAGAAACCTCTCACAACTTATGTTATTATAAAACACCCTTTTTATTAAAATGAAGCTAAATTTTTCACTAAAACCCTTATAATTTATTTATGTTGCATACTAAAATTAATTTTTAATTTGTTTTACATATATCTTATGAAATTGTCTTATTTGGTTTCAATAACTTTTTAATTTAACACTTTATTAGTTACTTAATTAATTTTATTTATTTCTAAATTTTCAAAATTTTACACACCTGATTAGGGAGATCATAGATCGACAGGAGATCGGGGTCCGGAGACTTCCTACAGAGGAGAACACTACAGATCCATTCACTAAGGCCTTACCTCAGATTCAGTTCGAGAGGCTACTCGAGATGATAGGTCTTCGATATGCCAGTACATGGCCCTAGTGTAAGTGGGAGATTGTTAGTGTATATGCCCTAGGGGCCATTATTGTATCATACTAGCTTGTATATTACTTAATGGAAGCTTGGGATATTCACAGTTATATTAACAGTCTTACTAAACATGGTAGTATGCTACTTGGTTTATTTCTATCTTAATATGTGTATATCTTAGCATATCGAGAATACATATTGATAGAGCCCTTAGGATCTTGCTTGACTACCAGCGTTGTGATGGCAGTCACACTAATGGGGGCTGGGTAGTCTACAAGCACATCCTTTTTCAGGTCCCTAGTCGTAGGATTATCGAGACAGGGCATCGATACTCCGGACTAGACTAGTGTGTACGCTTCTCATCCTAGTTGGGGAGATGGTCTGTCCCACAGCCATCAGTACATTGTATTGGAGATAGTATACAGGTGCTCGTTGGGTTACGGGTACACTGGACAGGACTCGCAGGGAACTGTTGGTTGGTATTATACCCGTCGTCGGTTAACAGTTCCCAGGTGACATAAGTACAGCATAGTCCGCAGACTTGACACTGCTGCTTCGTCTCGAGTGTGTTCCTACTGTTCTTAGATTGCTACCCTACCACGGCTCAAAAGAGTCGTGCAAATAGGTAGCAGTTGGGTGCAGTCTCGAAGCACTTGGAGGCAGTGGCGGTTAGATAGGATTCGTCTCTCTCGGTATTGTGAGTTGATATCGCGCTGTGTTTTGGAGAGCCATTACGCAAAGTCCCTGGCCAGGGCAAGCGAGATTTACTACTAGGATTTCGAGTAACTTCTCAAGGTGTAATGGGCTTCACCCCGACATGACTTATACCGCTTTTGGGGACTGACGCTTGCCGCCCCCTAGGCCCGATATGCGATAGTCTTAGACGAACAGACCGGACTGTACGGAGATTGTCACATCAGGCTCAGTAGGAGTTCGGATGGGTTTGCTCATCGTCCTTCTTATCGACATCTACCTGGGACCGTTACGTATAGCTAGTGCCGCTTGCGGTCTGTGGTTAAACCCACTGCCAGCGTAGTGTCGAGTCTTTAGAGTCCCACACAGAGAGTTTTCCTGGTTCGGGCGAAACGATATAGAGGTCGTATGGTTTTACGACAGGGTTCGGACACATACGTATTTTTATGCATGCACGATGTTCGGACAGTTTATACTAGCAGGCTTTGGTTTAAGCCAGATTCTAGTATTGGATTATTGGATTTATACAGTCTCAGTATTTCCGTGTTTTCACAGATGAGAGGGGCACTCTCGTAATTAGTCGAGAAGCTTCTAGAAGATTGATGAGTTGGAAGCATAGGTGGAATTTGCATTAAATGATTTAATGACTCATAGTGTGATTCATCCAAAGGATTTAATGATGCATTTATTGCTTAATGACTCATGTGATGAATCACACAAGGTGAGTTAATGAAGCAAGGTTGATATTATTATTTTTTATTCATTTAATAATTATTATGCTTCATATATATTCACAAATGAGATATTATTTCATATAATTCTCACTCTCACCTTCTCTCTCCTCAAGCTCTCTCTCTTCAAAGAACTAACCCTAACCTCTCATGTGTTTAGATCCAAAGGTTAGCAAGACTAATAGATCCCTAATCCTATTCTATATCTTCTAAGTTACTTTGATTAGCACTCATAGCAACCTAGTTACCTCAAGTGAGAGGTTAAGCTTGGAGAAGTAGCTCTCGGGTGGATCTTCTATCACAACGAAGAGGCCGATGAGGAGGTGGTCTATGAGAACAAGAAGGACTTGATTCATTAGGTATAATCATCTTTCATAGTAGCTAATCACTTCTATGTTGTTGTTAGTTAGGGTTTAGCAAAGATCCGTAAAGTTAGTTTAAACAAAATGATTGTTTTACCTATTCCGCCTCCCCGCATCATGTGGGGTGTCCAACATCGACTTACACGTCATATCCGGCGTCTGGCGTAATGACTCGAACCTGCGCGCTCGAGCATCCCTGACACTCTGGGAAAGGAAACGGGCAAGGAACACCGTCACGAACTCAGTCCAAGTCATAGGAGGAAAACCTGCTGCTCTGCCCTTCTCTATCGACTCACACCACTTCTGCGCAAGACCTTCCAGGCGAAAGCTCGCGAACTCCACCCTTCTCGCATCTGAGCATCTGAGGGAACGACATATCAGGGCCATCCTATCAATAAATGACTGTGGGTCCTCGGCTGCATCGGTGCCTGTGAAGACCGGAGGCTTCAGCCTCATAAATTCATATAGCGATACTGTAATAACCTTTGTAGCTGTAGGGGAAACTGCCTGAACTGTAGGTACCATCGCGGTCCCCGTAACGGGTGGAACTACCTTTGGTCGCTGCGCTCGAAGTGTTACGACTAACGACCTTATCATCTGGCGCATCTCCTGCATACCGGCCCCTAGCATGGCGATCTGGTCTGTCGAAGAGGGAGCAGTCTGCTCCAGTACAACGGGTGTACTACTCGGGTCAGTCCTCGTCTCAGACGAGTCAATTCTAATCTCGGCTCTCGCGGCCGGTCTCTGCACCCTCGTAGTCTTTGGCGACATAATGGCTAAAAAGAAAATAGGATTCGATAAGGATACGGAAATCGAATCACAAGAATGTATATAATCATGAAGGAATTTCAATCAATAAGTCCTAAGGTCACTTAGGCGGAGTACCGTGTCGTGAGTATGCCGCGGAACATACACACGCTACGCCACTCTGCTTCAGCTACCTACTCCATCATACCAAGGTCATCCTACACTCCGAAAGTTAAAAGCTATGCTCTGATACCAACGTTGTCACGACCCAAAGGTCGGCCCGTGACCGGCACTTAACTACGTAACGTCTATAGGCGCAACGTGATCAAGTAAGCCGAAACCCAGAAATCAAAACCATTAAAATAGCGAGTGAAGAAAACATTAGCTTAAAACATTTAGAAAACCTTGAGTAATTGAGTAAAAATCTTTAAAGTTTAAGTTATTTTCGTAAAAATTTCGGCAGCACCTCCTTTGTAAAAACTAGACCCGAAAACGGGTACAAAACATGATATAAGTAAAATGACTGATAACAAGAATATAACATCCCCAAACGGGAGCAATCACGCCCAACAGCGGAAACAATCATCACAAGAATAATATACGACGCCGTAGCGAAGAAATGAGCAATATAGGTGAAAAACATCATAAAAGATAAAACAACATAAATAAAGTCGGCTCACACGAGCTCGACACCAGAGTACAAAATAATATACAATATCGTCCTCACAACTGGTCTCTAAGTCAATACATGAAATAGTAGATGGAGAATACTAGATACAATAGAGTATACAAATTGAAAACAACCGGATTCCACAAACCCACCTATCAGCAAACAGCTCACGCGCTAACTGCAGTAGTATCTGTAGCCAAAAAGATACAAGAGATAGCCCTGCCGCAACTACTCTGAGGGTCGACCTGCAAACACTGTGGCACAACGGGGGTGAGTTGCCAACTCGTGAATAGTAAATAACATATAAAGGTAATCACGAGTATGCACGTACTGCGATACACTAATATATGCAATCATATAACATCTAAATGATGAGCTAGTTAAGCAATAATCATGCATAACAAGTGAGATTTAATAACATCTATATGATGAGCTGGGTATGCAATAATCATGCATAACAAGTGAGATCTAATAACATCTATATGATGAGCTGGGTATGCAATAATCATGCAAAACAAGTGAGATCTAATAACATCTATATGATGAGCTGGGTATGCAATAATCATGCAAAAGTATTCTATCAGGTACTACGACTACATGATGCAATGCATAATATTGAATGCTGAGCATAGGATAAAATATAATCTACATGGAATATCAATGTGAAAAACCCCGGTGTCTACCAAAAACACCCCAAAATCCCAATAACTCAGGTGCCGTCATTCTATCCGGCCCTCAATCCTGTAAATCTCATAGAAGCGGGGTGCCCAACATCGGCACCTGAAAACATCATGAAATACTCGTGTCCAGCATCGATACGCAAATCCTCATATATCGGGCTCCGTCAGTCCGGATCGGCCCACGGGCTCCGTCTGCGGAATCGTCCCTCGGCCCCGGCAGTACGGGTCGGCCCGTATCCATCTCTAGACTCCGGTCAGTATCCTCCGGATAACCGCCAGGTCCAACCAATCACCGGTAGGTAGTAGTCCCTCTGCCAAGCTCACCGTCTGTATACACAACATCCCTTTCTTGCCCCGGAGTACCATACCGGGTCCACCATGTACCCGCAATCGGCCTCATCCAGCTCCTCGAATCGGGTTCACATGACACACGTCTCAGAACCGAGAAAACGCATGGTGGACGCACTGAAATATCATATCAAGAGAAACCGGATTTTCAAAACAGTGCATATTTTCTTAAAATAATACCACGGTTCTCAAATCCAGAAATCACAAGAATCCAAAACTCAGTGCGTAAATCCATGCAATGTGTCGTATGCCGCATAAAATCGTACTATGAGTAAAAGGGAAAAACCGCTCTTTTAAAAGGATCCAGTTGAAAACATTTCATGCGGTCCCCAATTGTTTAACTCAAAGTCAACACCATTGATATATGTGCAAGAGTATGTATGTATGTAGGCATGGATGTACAAACATATATATACGCAAATATGGAAGTACAAGTGGTATATACGTGAGCATGAGTGTACAATATGTATATGTGTCAATATAGATGTACATGTGGTATATACGCAAGCATGAGTGTACAGTATGTATATGTGCCAATATGGATGTACAAGTGGTATATACGCAAGCATGAGTGTACAGTATGTATATGTGCCAATATAGATGTACAAGTGGTATATACGCAAGCATGAGTGTGGTATATACGCAAGAATGAGTGTACAATATGTATATGTGCCAATATGGATGTACAAGTGGTATATACGCAAGCATGAGTGTACAATATGTATATGTGCCAATATGGATGTACAAGTGGTATATACGCAAGCATGAGTGTACAATATGTATATGTGCCAATATGGATGTACAAGTGGTATATACGCAAGCATGAGTGTATAATATGTATATGTGTCAATATAGATGTACATGTGGTATATACGCAAGCATGAGTATACAATATGTATATGTGTCAATATGGATGTACAAGTGGTATATACGCAAGCATGAGTGTACAGTATGTATATGTATCAATATATATGTACATGTGGTATATACGCAAGCATGAGTGTACACTATGTATATGTGCCAATATGGATATACAAGTGGTATATACGCAAGCATGAGTGTACAGTATGTATATGTGCCAATATGGATGTACAAGTGGTATATACGCAAGCATGAGTGTACAATATACGACAGAGTCATGTCAAATCATCAATGATCCGGTAGTCAAAATGATGTATGGTTCGTAGCAATCTTATAGTGCAAGTGTCATGGCAATCACTAACGGTGTGGGTGTAACATACAAATAGTGCTCGTGCAGTTTGAACCGTTAATGACAGTGCGGTGTTACATAAATGATGTATCTATATGCAACAAAAGAGGGGTACGCTACAATAGTATATATGCACAATCAATATATATATATATACGTGCGACTACAATATCCTATCAAGCCTTGACGCTTAACGCCATACGGGCGATTTCCCCGTAGATGTTAAATCTAATCACCGTGGTCTCGTACTAAGTGTAGTCGACTACTTGCTTCCCGTTCTTTGCAGCGTCCGACGTACCCGCCTGCGAACCTAGAATTTACGCAAGGAATACACATAAGCTAAAATCCTACAAAAACGCGATATCAAACCAAACGAGAAACTTGCGTCGCAAACTAAACGCGTGTGTATCCGACATGCTAAAATGTGTGTATACGAGTCTGAAACTACCC
Organism: Agapanthus africanus; assembly: GCA_030015575.1. Classification (NCBI taxonomy): domain Eukaryota; kingdom Viridiplantae; phylum Streptophyta; class Magnoliopsida; order Asparagales; family Amaryllidaceae; genus Agapanthus; species Agapanthus africanus. The sequence goes on along the minus strand of JASDDO010000029.1, from coordinate 253,377,956 downwards.
CGACACGCTGTGATACGCAGCAAACGCTAAACCCACTCACATAACACACGTGTCGCGCAAGCTCAAAAGTATAGGAAATACGGTATTATGCTCCAAATTTTGATACAGACAGAATTAGAAAAAGTTGCATATACCAAAGACCTTAAATATGTAGCAGACTCACCCAGACCAAACCCCAACACCCATCTCTACCATTTGGCCGCAATTTGCGGCCAGAAAGAATATTTCGGCGGCCTGGAAGGAAATTTGGGGCCTCGTGCTTCGTGTGTGTGGTCTATATCTAGTGTACATGCCCCAGTAAACTCAGTTTTTGCCTGAAGCAACCGGGTTGAAAGCAGATCACAAAAGGGCACAACTCTTAACAAAACGCTAATTTAACACTAATTTGATACAAAATGGTATTTTAGTGTAACCTGAGGAATTAACTTGGTTTAAACAACATTAAAAGCACCTAATTAAGTTAATCAAACCCTAACTTATCCTAAACTTCACTTAATCCATCTCATTAGCACTAAAACGCACCAAAATACAATTTTTAGCTAATAAAACCAAAAGTTAAGCAATAAAGTGATTTGGGTGAGTTTAATACCTCCAAATGATCTTAGGGAAGTCTAACTTGCTGCACTTGCCTTCAAAGGCACGGATTTTCCACCAAGACCCACAAAAGAGGTATTTTGCAATGGTTTTATGAATAAAAGGTGAGTTTTTTGTGTAGGGATTGTTGTTTGAATGAAAGGAGAAGAAGAAGAAGATGATGATGATGATGAATATGCTGCTGTTGCTGCTGCTGCTGCCTCTGCTGTGTGCAGAAAAAATGAGAGGGAAAGAGAGAAATAAGTGAGGGAGTATGGTCAAAAGTCAAAGCCAATCTTCACCTAACACCCACCATACCTCCCATTCTTTCAATTTCATTTTTAAAATAAAGGTTTGACTTAATTTTTTGTGGATAAAAGAACCATGCAAGAGGGAAAAGAAAATGAATACAAGTTATCACTTAACCTGGGTGATTAGGGTTGTGCATGCTAACTAAATTTGGCTTAGGAAAATTAGTTAAGAAAATTTGCTAATTATATGAGCACTAAGATAATTAATAATTAATAAAACCCATTTATATATATAAAAACACACTTTATCACAATCAAAACCAATTTTATTTTAGTTTAAGTGGAAATTTAAAATTTATGAGATTTTATGAAAAACACGCATTACCACTAATTAACGCGAAAATTAATCTAACGAATTTCAAAGCGTTACACCAGGAAACCTCTGTGTAGGACTCTAAAGAATCGTCAATACACCGGCAGTAGGTGATGATCATATCAAACACCCACAAGCTGCAAGCGGTCAGCTAAACGTAACAGCCACCCAGGTATTGAGCGATCAGAAGATCAATAACTAAGCCTGTACATTCTCCTGTGAATCCAATCAGTAACACTCCCGTACGGTCCGGTCTCTTCATCTGATATGTCGTACATCAAACCCCAGTAACCGATAAGTCATGTCGATATGAGGTCCATAGCAGTTCGAGAAACTACTGATAACACTTACCAGTAAATCTCAGCAATCCTGACCAGGGATTTCAGTTATAGCCAATCGAACACAGCACAACATCAACTCCCAATACCGGGAGAGACGAAACCCCTCCTATCGCTCATTGCCTCCATGTGATTCGGGACTGTACCCAAACGCCACCGTTTTGCACGTTCTCTTGAACGTGGTAAGGTGGAAATCAAAACACAGTGGGAATCACACAAGACTTTATGACGATCTCGGGTCTACAGACTAACCTGTACTAGTGTCACCAGAGATCTGCCATCTGACGTGAGGTATAATACCATCTGGGAGTTCTCAGCGAGTCCGTCCAGTGTACCCAGTCTCCACTGAGCACCCGTATACTATCTCTGATGTCAAACACCAATGGATATGGGATCATCCATCGCCCATCTACATGGGTCGAGAAGCTATACACTAGTCCACTCTGGTATATCGATGCCCTGTCTCGATACACCTACGACTAGGAACATTTAAAGGATATACTTAGCGACTACACTGTCCCCACTAGTATGATCTGCATCATAGTCCTGGTAGTCAAGTACACATCCTAAGGGCTTTATCAACATGTAACATAGAGATAATCAGAGTACATGTTAAGATAAAGAGCAACCAGATAGTATACTATCTTGTCGAGCAAGAAAGTCCTCCATATATATGTCCAAGCATCCACTACAATATACATCGTATGTACAGTAATGGCCTCTAGGGCATACATATCACTAACACAAATGACATTCACGGTCGTAGATGCTAAACAAGTACTGATAACAAAATACATATTTTAAAATTTTGATCGACTAAACTTTTCCTAGTGGGCCCCAAGTTCTAATCCAGTACTCAAACAAATCTGGGTCCAAGAAGTAAACATTCCAGAAACCATAATCCCAAATATAAGAGCACCAGACGAAACACTGTTCATATTGGCCCCATAACGGCCGCGGAACCGCCGCCAATTGGTAGTTTACGCGGCGGTTCCACGGTGGTTTAGAGGGATTATGTGATCAATTTTCTTCTGTTGTCTTAAAAAAGCCTGCATGATTTTCTGAGACCCTAAAAATTATTTTTCGACCACTTTTTAAAAACGACAGAAAGTATGGTTTTGGGATCGCAGTTTCGGAAATTTCGGTCGATCAATATTTCAAACACGTTAGAACTAGCTAGTATGGGTTTATGGTGTGGCTCTGATACCATGAAGGGTTATGCTAACGCCCTGGCCATCGTCCGTGGCCGTTTGCGGAACAAAAATTTTATAACGATACGAAACTGGCGCTAGAATAATCCTAAACCCGGATCTTACCATAAAACTAACTACCATGTAAGGGTTCTATGTACTATGATAGAAATGTAAGTCGATGTCGCGCACCCACGTGTTCGCAGGGAGGAGAAATTTGCAAAAAATGATTTTTACGAGCTTTGAAACACCGAGTAGAACAAAGGATCATTCACAAACCCAAGCTAGCAAACTACTTGAGGTTTAACTACTCGGATACGAAATTATACCTCATGATACTTGTCCTTCGGGTCTTCATCGCTGTCCTCCTCGTCTACGTAGGCTCCAAGGATTGATCCAGATTGTAGCTTCTTCAAAGGCCTCCTTGAGTCAAAAACGATCCACCCGAGAGTCTATAGTCCGAGCTCCACCTCAAAACCGAGGTAACTAGGGCATCAAGCTTGCTAATCTTGATGTCCTAGGTGATGTAGAGTATGAAAATGGATTTATTTGTCTCTTGAAACCCTAGGATTCTCAACACTTAAGAGCTTTTAAGGTTTATTAGTGAGGAAGAAGAAGAGAACAAGCATAAGAGCTCACTTGAGGAAAGAGAAAGTATTTTTACAAATGATAATCTCATAGAAAATATGATGGCTACCTTGACTTGACTACTCTCATGTCAAGAAAATATCTCACCCAAAATTATCTAGTGCCACAAAATATCTCACAAGAAATATCTAGTCAAAGAGTCAAACCAAGTCAAGTAGTCAAACCAAGTCAAATGGTCAATCCAAGTAGCCATGCCACACTTATCATTTACAAAAATAACAAATACTTTCCTCCACCTTATAATTGTTTTAATCAAGTAAATGATCAAAACCCTAATGAGGTGTCTCCTTCTGTGCTCCTCTCATCCGTATATATATACCCGCATTTGTGTTCCGAGAAACACGAACAGAAAGAGACGAAACCGATCCATCAATATAATACTAGAATCCGGCTTAAACCAAACCCCACTAGTATCATCCGCCCGAACATCATACACACACAAGTGCACTTACGTGATCGAAGCCCTGCCGTAAAACCATACGGCCTCTACACCTTTTTCCCAGTTCAGGGAAACTCTCTGTGTGGGATTCTATAGACTCGACACTACGCTGGCAGTGGGTTTAACCACAGGCCGCAAGCAGTACTAGCTGCACGTAACGGGCCCCAGGTAAATGTCGATAAGAAGGCCGATGAGGAAAACCCATCCGAACCTCTACTGAGCCTGAATGTGACATTCTCTGTACAGTCCGGTCTGTTCGTCTAAGAGTATCGAATATCGGGCCTAGGGGGATGGTAAACGTCAGACCCCTAATAGCGGTATAAGTCGTGTCAGAGTGTAGCCCAGAACACCCTGAGAAACTACTGGAATACCTACCAGTAAATCTCGCTTGCCCTGGCCAGGGACTTTGTGTAATGGCTCTCCGAACACAGCACGATATCAACCCCCAATACCGGGAGAGACGAATCCTATCTAACTGCCACTGCCTCCAAGTGCTTTGGGACTGCACCCAACTACTACATGTTTGCACGACTCCTTTGAGCCGTGGTTGCGTAGTAATCAAAGTATAGTGGGAACACACTCGAGGCGAAGCAGCAGTGTCAAGTTGATGGACTAAGCTGTACTCATGTCACCTGGGAACTGCTACCCGACGATAAGTATAAAACCAACCAACAGTTCCCGATGAGTCTTGTCCAGTGTACTCATAACCTAACGAGTGCCTGCATACTATCTCCAGTACGACGTACTAATGGTTAGGGGATAGACCATCTCCCCTGCTGGGATGAGAAGTGTATACACTAGTCTACTCCGAAGTATCGATTCCCCGTCTCGATAATCCTATGACTAGGGACCTGTATAAGAATGTGCTTGTAGATTACCCAGCCCCCACTAGTGTGACTGCCATCACAACAGTGGTAATCAAGCAAAGATCCTAAAGGCTCCACTAATATGTATAAACAATATGCTAAAAGAAACATATGCACATATTGAAGTAGAAACAAACCATGTAGCATACTACTATTTTGAGCAAGATTGTCAATACAACTGTGAATATCCCAAGCTTCCATTAAGTAATATACAAACCAGTACGATACAATAATGGCCTCTAAGGCATATACACTAACAATCTCCCATTTACAATAGAGCCATGTACTGGCGTATCGCAGACCTATCAGCTCGATCAGCGGCTCGAACTGTGTCTGAGGGATGGCCTTCGTGAGTAGATCTACAGTGTTATTCTCCGTATCTACTCTCCTCACCTCGATCTCCTGGTGATCTACGATCTCCCTGATCAGGTGGTACCACCTAAAAATGTGTCTGGACTTCTGATGGGACCTAGGTTCCTTCTCTAAAGCTATAGCGTCGTTGTTTTCACAATACATAGGTATTGGTTCAACAATGGTCGGAACCACCTGAAGATCTGTGAGGAACTTCTTCATCCAGACAGCTTCTTTTGCAGCATCGCAAGCAGCTATGTATTCCGCTTCTATCGTCGAGTCAACAACGATGTTCCTTCATGCGTTATGCTCAGTTTACTCGGTTTACTCGGTTGTTCTTTGATAAGTTTGTGCGTTTGCATCGAGTTCCTTCATGCGTTGTATCCAATAGAGGCACCCAGTTCGCTAGCCGTCTTTGGCAGAAACTTCAGGAAGCCTTGGGTACTGGTTGAGATTTAGCTCCGCTTTCCATCCGCAGGCCGATGGTCAGACAGAGCGGACTATACAGACTCAGGAGGACATGCTTGTGAGTACGTACTAATTGTTTGTTGGCTGTGGGATCGTCACTTGCCATTGATGGATTTCTCCTACGATAACAGTTATCAGGAGACATATCAAATGGAAACTTTCAGGCCTTGAGTGGTAGGTTGTGTCAATCACCAATCTGTTTGACTGACTCTGCGAGAGCAGGATTCTTGGACCCCAGCTAGTTCAGAGATTTCGGAGAAGATCCAGTTGATTCAGGTCAGGATGAGAGCAGCCCAGTGCAGACAGAAGTCTTATGTCGACCGTCGTTGTCGGAGACTTGAGTTCGCAGTGGGAGATCATGTATTCTTACGCATTTTTCCGATAAATGGCGTGTTGAGTTTTGGGAAGCTTAGACCCAGATTGTAGGTCTTTTTGAGATCCTTGAAGCGAGTTAGTTCCGTTTCCTGTCATTGGCACTTCCGCCCAGATTTCTGAGTATTCACCCGGTATTCCTTGTGTTGATACGTTGCAAATACCTTCATGACCTTTCTCACATGATTCGGCACCAGACCATTCGATTGGGACGCGATTTTTCATTCACCAGCAGCCGACAGTAATAGTGGATCGGCAGGTGGAGAAACTTCGGTCAAAGGTCTTGCCATCTGTGGAGGTTTTCTTTGGCGTAGCCCGTCTAGTGAGGAGATCACTTGGGAGGCTGCGAGCGAGATGTGGAAGTTTTGCACTCATCTCTTTGAAGGCACGTATAGTAAGAATTTTAATTCGGGGACGAATTTTCTTTAAGGGGGGGAGATTGTAACACCTTAGAATGCGATTAGTGTTAATTAAGCGATAATGCGGGTTTTCTGTAAAAAGTTTACCAAATTGGTTTCCTCACATTTTATAAAAATTAATTAATATTTTATTATTATTTATTATGGCTTTTACACACTTGTGCATGTTAATATGAGGGTTAGTTAGTGTTAACCTTGCTTAGTGGACATAACACTTTAATCTAATCCTTGCCTTGTTTAACCTTAACCTTAAACCTTAGATATTTGTGAGAGATATTTTCCTTGTGTTTTGGATTGAGGGGAGGTGGCTAGGGGAGTCATGGAGGCCTTAATGCTTGCATTAATGAAGGCTTTAATGTTGCATTAATGGAGGAGAGGGAGAGAGTAAGTGTAAGGGTACACTCACCCTCTCATCTCTATCTCACCTCACACTCTCTTTCACTCTCATTCTCTCACACTCTATCACTTTCTCATTTTCTTCATCTCCTCTTCACTCTCAACTGAACACATAACCATTCTTCACTAAACCTTCACCAAACTTGATCAAATCTCACCCAAATCACTTCTCATGTCTTGTTTTGCCTCTAGGATCCCTTGGAGCTTGGAAAGCTAGGATAATTGAGCTTGTGTGGTTAGGTAATGATCTCTATCTGTTAAATAGGATGTTATAGTGTTTTGTAGCTTATTAGTTTTAGTTTAGAACACTTAAAGTTTAGTTTCGTGGACATATCATATTATGATAACTGTGATCTACTGTGACCCCGAGTGTATACTAGAAAATCTAGCAGTGTAGTTGTGTTGTACCAAAGACCCTAAGCATACACCTGAAGCATGAACCCCATACCATCGATTCTGGCCGGCGACACCATAGGGAAATCCGGCGACCTCGGTTTTCTGGTGGAGTTTGGGCTTGGTTTTTGTAGGGTAGCTGTATGAAGTTGTTTAGAAGTGTTTGGTACTGTTTGATTTTTGTGTTTTTACAGTATACAAAATATGGGATCACTTTGCTTGTTTCTATTGTTTCGACTAGGCGCGTTACATTATCCGACATGGTTTATGTTCTTGTGTAGTTGTTGCTCTTGGGTTGGTTTCATAGTGTCGCCACACACGTTAGCCACTAAACGAACACTTAAGACTATGTTTGGAGATGGTGTGTCGGTCAAACGTATTTTGTACGTGTTATTGGTCGATTGCTAATGTGAACTTGTTATATTGTTTTATGATCTTAGGTTCGCAGGAGGGAACTTCGGACGCTGCGAAGAAGGAAAGCAAGTGGTTGGCTTTACTTAGCCCAAGATCATCAGGGAGTAGATTTAACATCTACAGGGGAATCGCCCGCATGGCGTTGTGCGTCTGGGCTAGATTAAATGATATGATTCTTGATTATAAGTATCGTACATATAGAGATTGTGCATGAACTTCATTGCATATCATTACTTGTTGTGCTTGGACTTGTACCCATTGGACACTGCATTATTATTGACGGTTCATGTTTCACGAGCACTAATTGTATGCTACACACACCCCGTCGATAATTGCCATGACACGCACAATATATATAAATATGTGATATTGTATCGGTAATTTCCATGACATGCTTACATCTATACATATATGATATCGTATTGGTTAGGGACATTAAGACATGACCCTTATATTCCTTTATGCATATGAGATATAGCATACCTGTATACCTACATGCTTACCCATATGCCTTGATATGCCTACATGATTACACATATACCTAGAGGGTATTGCATCATTATTGACAAGTATAGACACATATCTTGCTACAGCTACATGTACATCATGCATACATCTTACATGTACACCCACATACTTGGCTACAGCTACATGTACATCATGCACACATATTTACATGTACACCTACTTACTTTGCTAGAGCTACATATATCCCTATGTGGTATTGTATTGTCATTGACATGGAGACATTGATTCTTATGCTATTGCGCATACGAAATGCATCATACATACATGTTTACATATAGATACACATATATTTCTATACCGACATGGTTACACATATACCTTGCTATAGCTACATGTTCACCTTGATATGATGTTGCATGGACTTTGGATAAATTTGGAAACCGCATGATATATTTAATAACTTGTTGCAGTTAAATAGCGGGTTTATCCTTGATATACTCATATTACTGTTTTATGTTGTATATATATTATATTTCCTGGATTTACACATTGAGATATGGATTTCATATGATTGTTTTCTGGATTTGAGGACCGTGGTAGTTCATGAAATTATGCATTGTTTGAAAACCCCGGTTTCTCTTGATATGATATTTCGATGTGTCCACCATGAGATTTCTCGGTTCTGAGATTTGTGTTAGATACCCCATGCGAGGAGTGGATGAGGCCGTGTGCGTGTACATGTTGGAGACCGGAGGTACCCAGGGGCAAGAAGATCGCAGATGATGGCGATGAGTCCATGGCAGGGGAGTACTACCTTACCGGTGACAGTATTTGGACTCGGCAGATATCTCGAGGATACCGACCGGAGTTATGAGACGTCTGGATACGTGGATTGCGAGTGTCGGAGATGGACACTCATACACCGTGAGACGTATGATACGTGGACATCTGGGCCGATCCGGACTGACGGAGCCCTATATATGAGTATTTATGTGTCGATGCTGGACACTAGTTTTCATGATGTTTTCGGGTGTCAATGTTGGACACTCAGGTTTCATGAGACTTACAGGATATGAGGGCCGATCTGAGGATGCGGTGCCTTTGGTATTGGGATTTAGATTGTCTTGATGGACACTAGTCCTGCCACGATGAGGATTCCGTGAGGATGATATATTTTATCCCATACTCAGCATTTATTTGATATGTATTGCTTCATATATTAGTAGTACCTGATAGAGTATCTTTCATGACCGTTGCATGTACATATTTCCATTTATTGCTATCAGCTTGTATGTGATAGATTATCGCAGTACGTGCATACCTGCGATTTCCTGCATATGTTATTTACTATTCATGAGTTGGAAACTCATCCCCGTTGTGCCACAGTGTTTTGCAGGTGTCCCTCAGAGTGGTAGCGGCAGGGCTTTTTCTTATCGTATCATCTTTTGCAGCGGATACCACTACGGCTGACTATGTGCAGTTTTGCTATAGGTGGGTTTTGTGGTTATCCGATGATGCTCATTTGTATATCTCGTTGTATCTAGTACTCTCCATCTACTACTTTTATGTATTGACTTAGAGACGAGTTGTGAGCACGATATTATATATTATTTTGTGACTTTGGATGTCTTTTATGCTGTTGTCACTTTATATCGTCTTTTTCTTCGCTACGGCGTCGTATATCTGTTGTGGTGGTTGTTTCCGCCTTTGGGCGTGGATTTGCTCCCGTTGGGGATGCTTTTACTTATATCTTTTGTTGTACCCTTTTTGGGGCTAGTTTTTACAAAGGAGGTGCTGCCAATTTTTTTAAAGAAGTAAATTTGGACTTTAAAGAGTTTTTACTTGAGATTCCCAAAAGCTTTCAACAATGTTCTTATCACTTACTACTTTTGATGGTTTAGATTTGCTGGGATTTCAGCTTACTTAGATTGCGTTACGCATGTGGACGTTACGTGGTTTAAGGGCCGTCACATGCCAATTTCGGGTCGTGACAACCTCAACTGCGAATGTCCCAACATCCGTTTAGATCTATCACGATAGATCTGGATCCCCAGAATGTTGGAGGCATCACCCAGGTCCTTCATGGAGAACCTCTATAACAAGAATCCTTTGACTGATTGTAGCATAGGAATATCATTTTTTATCAAGAGAATGTCATCCACGTACAAGACGAGGAATACCACATTTCTCCCTGCAATCTTACTATATATGCAGGTTTATCTGTATTTTTGATAAAGTCGAATTCTTTGACTGTATCATCAAAACAGATGTACCGACTCGTCGAATTCTTTGACTGTATCATCAAAACAGATATTCCAACTCCGCGATGCCTGCTTTAGTCCATAAATGGAATTAAGCAAATTGCACACTTTCCCGCTGCTCCCACTCTGAATGAAACCCTCTGGCTTATCCATATAGACTCACTCTTCTAAATTTCCATTTAGAAAAGCCGTCTTTACGTCCATCTGCCAGATCTCATAATCGTGGAAGGCAGCAATGGCAAGAAGGATCCGAATGGATTTGAGCATAGCCACTGGAGAAAAGGTTTCATCATATTCCAAACCAGGTCTTTGACAAAAACCTTTTGCAACAAGTCTAGCCCTATAGGTTTCAACATGTCCATCTACACCAATCTTCTTTCTGAAGATCCATTTGCAGCCTATGGGTTTTACCCCTTCTGGAGCAATGTCCAAAGTCCATACTTTTTTGGTGTACATGGACTCCATCTCGGTCCGCATTGCATCCAGCCATTTTACCGAGTCGCCGCTCTGAATGGCTTACTGGAGGCTAATAGGCTCATCATTGTTAATGATGCAATCCTCTCGATCCCCGTCTATGAGAAAACAGTAGTATCACTCAGGCGGATGAGACTGCCTACTACTTCTGCGGAGTGGCACGGGGATGTCCGGTTCTTCTGAAATCTCTGGTTCTACCAAGCTTTCAGTAATAGCATGTGGTTCTGGAATTTCTTCCAGTTCTATTGCGCTCCCACTTATCTGATTTTCTAAAAATTCAGTTTCCAAGAAGTGGGGATGTTAAGAAACAAAATCTTTTTGTTCCTCTGCGTAATAGAAAAGATAACCCCTGGAGTTCTTAGGGTATCCTACAAACTTACACAGTACTGAGCGTGCCTCGAGCTTGTCCGCATGCTGCATTTTTACAAAAGCTGGACATCTCCATGTCTTAAGGTACTTAAGGCAGGGTTTCTTCCGACTCCACATCTGATATGGTGTGGTAGGCACAGTCTTGGTAGGAACCTTATTCAGAAGATATGCAGCTGACTCTAGTGCATAACCCCAGAAAGATCACAGTAACTCAGCCTTGCTCATCATGGAACGAACCATATCCAATAGGGTTCAATTCCTCCTTTCCGGTACACCGTTGTGTTGTGGTGTGTATGGAGGAGTAAGCTGAGAGAGAATTCTGTTCTCTTTTAGATAATCCAGAAACTCGGCATTCAAGTGTTCACCACCTCGATCAGATCTTAGTGTCTTTATATTTTTGCCTGTTTGTTTTTCCACTTCATTCTTGTATTCCCGGAATTTCTCAAATGCCTCGGATTTATGCTTCATCAAGAAGACATGTCCATACCTAGAGAAATCATCCGTAAAAGTAATGAAGTATGAATAACCACTTCGCGCATGTGTAGACATTGGACCACACACATCACTGTGTATGAGTCCCAAGAGCTCGCTCGCTCTTACTCCGTGTCCAGTGAATGGAGTCTTTGTCTTCTTTCCCATGAGACACGATTGACAAGTTGCATAAGACCGATTTTCAAATGGATCCAAATATCCCTCTCTATGTAGCTTTGTCAACCATGTTTCATTGATGTAGCCCAGTCTACAATACAATAAGAAAGCCTGATTTAGTTCCGGAGACTTTCTTTTAAGTGTGTTCTGGACACTGAAAACCTGAGCTTGATTTAATACGTATATTCTGTTATCTAATGTACCTGACCCAATAAAAGCATGATTTAGGTGAATGTGGTCCACATTGCTTACAAATGTAAAATCATATCCTTCCTTAGAAAGTAAGGATACAGATATGATGTTACAAGCTAGACTAGGTACATACAAACAGTTACGTAGAATCAATATCTGCCCACTTGTCAATCCTAGATGATATTCCCCTACGGATTCAGCGTCCACGCTCATTCCGTTCACAACTCTGAGAGTCATATCACCTAACCTGATAACTCTACGGTTTCTCAAAGCCTGTAATGAATTACAGATATGAGATCCTGATCCGGTATCTAGTACCCAGGAAGTAGAGCTAATTGACATACAGTTTTCTATTACAAACACACTCGAAGTCGAAGCCACAACATGCTTCGGATCCTGGATTCTGGCTTTCAAAGCCCTGTAATCCCTCTGCCAATGCCCTTTCCCATAACAATAGGAACATTCCTCCTTCTCTACTGTTTGCCCACAAACTTTTGCCCTTCCCTGTCCTTCTACTTTACTGACACCACATATCGGCTTTGTGGAGGTCTTCTTCTTCTCACCCTTTGCTTTCTCCTTGGATGCATAAGAGGAAGATTCCCCAATAACCTGAGTGGGTGTCACCCTGGTTTCCTTCAGGTTACCTTCAACTGAAAGTATAACTTTCTTCCCCTGGGCAAAAGTAGATGGTAGGGATTGTTGAAACAAGTCGGCATATGACCTGTTTCCCAACGCGGTCTCCAGGTCCATGAGCTCATCAATATAGCTAGTCATCATAAGGACGTTGTCCCGTACAGATGACCCGACAGCCAATCTCGCTTGAAGCAATTCCTTTGAGGTCTCATATCTTGCGATACAAGATTGCTCTCCATATAAAACATTGTTATGGAGGAAGATGGAAACTAAGTCCATCTTCTCGTGCTGCCTCTGGTATACACCATCAACTGAGGCCAACACGAGGCACTTGGCATTCGCACTGTCCTTTTCCCTTGTCTTATGGATATCCTTATTCACGACGGTGGAAACTGTACTTGGGACGGCGGGGGCTTGAGTAGTCTGAGGTGGTCCAGCTTGTCATAGGTAATGGACATCTGGACAGACCTTTGCCAGTCATTATAGTCAGATTCGGTCATTTTATTATCTAGATGTAACCTAGTCTTGGTCATTGGGTCGCTGCAATTAAGAGAGAGAGAAGAAAACACTTAGCATGATGCTCTTGCAAGTTTAGATTGGTTTTTAATTTATTTAAACAGGATGGCTCCCACTATTTCTCGAATCCTTCCTCAAACCATAAAAGAAGAATTAGTCAGGATTAATCTCACCGTACAATACTTGCTTAACCGTTCAGCCAGGCTAGTGTTAGTTATGTATATGCCCTAGAGGCCATTGTTGTACATATGATGTATATTATGATGGATACTTGGATATATACAGAGAGGACTTTCTTGCTCGTCATGATAGTATGCTATTTGGTTTCACTTTATCTTAACATGTTGACTTGTTTTGGTTTACTGTCTTTCTCTCACATGTTGATAAAGCCCTTAGGATCTGTACTCGACTACTGGGATTATGATGAGATCATACTAGTGGGGCCACGGTAGTTGATGAGTACATCCTATAAATGTTCCTAGTCGAGGGTATATCGAGACAGGGCATCGATACACCAGAGCAGACTAGCGTATACGCCTCTTGACCTATATGATGGGCGATGGATGATCCCATATCCATCGGTGTTTGAGATCAAGGATGGTGTACGGGTGCTCAGTGGAGACTGGGTACACAGGACGGACTCGCCGAGAACTCCCAGATGGTGATATACCACACGTCAGATGGAAGTTCTCCGGTGACACTGGTACAGGGTAGTCTGTAGACCCGAGATCGTCATAGAGTCTTGTGTGATTCCCACTGTGCTTTGATTTCTACCTTACCACGTCCAAGAGGGCGTGCAAAACGGTGGCTTTTGAATACAGTCCCGAATCACATGGAGGCAATGAGCGATAGGAGGGGATTCGTCTCTCCCAGTATAGGGAGTTGATGTTGTGCAGTGTTCGATTGGCTATAACTGGAAGTCCCCGGCTAGGGCTGATATAGAGATATACTGGTAAGTGTTACCAGTAGTTTCTCGACTTGTTATGAGCCTCACATCGACACGACTTATCGGTTACTGGGTCTGACGTATACCACCCGTAGACTTAATAAGCGACATATCAGACGAACAAACCGGACTGTACGGGAGTGTTACTGATTGGATTCACAGGAGAATGGACAGGCTAGCTTGTTGATCTTCTGATCGCTCAATACCTGGGTGGCTGTTACGTTTAGCTGGCCGCTTGCAGCTTGTGGGTGTTTGATATGATCATCCCTGCTACCGGCGTATTGACAATTCTTTAGAGTCCTACACAGAGGTTTCTTGACTCAGGCAAAACGGAGTAGAGGCACATATGTGATATGTGCATGACCGAGGATAATGTGATATGAGATACCGTATTATATTCTCACGATATTTAGATATGAACCGGGACATCGGATCAAGTATTGATTCGATGAATCGGTACATGATATATTAGTCGGTTATATTCGATATAGCCGGATCGTCGGATCAAGTGTTGATTCGATGATTTAATGTATAATGATATATATGATATATTGTATTACATTATCTAATATTGTCTCGCTTTATTATTTCATTTTCTCACTGGATTAATACATTGATATATATGCGATATATGTTAATTCTATTATTTTCGTTTGTTGCAAATATATAATATATATGTGATATATATTATTGTGACATGATATGATTTATTATGAAACATGTTTAGGGATGATAATAAGAGATTAGGGTTTGATTAGGGTTAGCTCCTTCTTGTTTATTCTAGAAGGATTTCCTTTTGTCTTGGTTAAGATATTATGGTTGATACTTATCCATGACTCATTCTTGACCTAACCAAACCCTAGCTCTAGTTTATTCTCTACATAGGTTAAGCCTCTCATCCTTGACCATGGTTCCTTAATAAAACATATATTCTTATCTACTATTCATCACAAAAGGAATTATCTCATTATTCTTCATGTTCTTCTCTCTTGAGTTTTAGAGCGAGCTCACTTGTGATTTCTTTTGTGATGATTTCTTGTGAGAAAATGATATAAAAAGAAAGCATAAACACTACTCCATCATCCTCATCTAATCTAGCCCATTAGATTAGGGTGTTCACCTCATTAGAGTGAGAGAGCTTGAGCTATTGCAACTTCGACGTAGATCATCGGAGAAAAGGAATATGACAAGCTTTCATGGATCGTTCGAGTCGTGAAGCCTCTCTTGAGTCTGGGAGATCATGGATCGCGGCGAAGGGACATCTACTCGGAGCTTGTGAAGCGAAGGAGCGGACTACAAAGGTTGTAATTCCTCACACTTACTAGTAAAGATGTTTACATGCATGTTAAACCCTAATAATCTAGCAAAGATCCCGGCTTTGGGTTGTTCGGCACGTCTAAAATTTAATTCGGGCATGTTTGATGCCTTATGAACCCTCACAAGAGTGCCTAGGAACCCTACAGTGGTATCAGAGCCTAGCTAGAGCATTAGGCGACGTGTTTACGAAGTTAAAACTCCGATGAACCCGAACCGACGAAAATGAACCCCTCTCTGGATATTTTTCAAAAATGCGATTTTTTCTGAATTAAAAATACCTGAAAAATACAGCAGACAAAAATAAGAATAAAATTTAAATACGAGGAAGTGATCCGTACAGACAGCCGCAGAATTGCGGCCGTACCCTGCTTGGGCCGCGGTTCCGCGGAAGTACTGCTTGATGTGACAACTTTTATTTCACAGTAATTCGTTTTTAATGCTTATAGAGTTTCTGGTATTTTTATTTTGACTCAAAGGTTGAGTGTTCTGGGGTTTATTTTGTAATCGTAGATTCGATCGGAATATTTAAATTCGTTATTATTTCCGGATATTTAGAAACTATTAAAATTTTCGAACGGATATCATTAACTCAATTTTTCGCGGCACGAAAAACATTCAAGTGTTGAATTTTTCTCGGGTTTAAATCTTTCGGAAAAACATGCTTGTGACACGATGGACCCTCTAGAAGACAACAAATCTTAACTCGATTATGTGACCGTCTTGAACTGCCCTTTGAACCTTAGGGTTTGGGGCAGTACGGCGTGCTACATATGAGGCGTTGGCTTGACCCTTCTACGGCTGGACCGTTACTACTGTGACGTATTCTGGAATTTTTGAACTCCGCTCAAGTGTTGAGCTATTTAGGAAATCTTGGGTATTTGAATATTCGATCGGAAAGTTTAATACTGTCTATTTATCTGGAATGTGATACAATATGTGGAATTCATATAGTTAGGCATGAAATGCAAAGTATGTGATATTTCGGATTTACGATATCTAAAGTGATTGTGGATTCCAAATATTGTAGTTTAACAATTTCTTTTCTGTGACCGTAAGTGTAGTATGTAGTTGTATTGCCGGTTTTCGTTGCTATACGACAACGACAATCGGTGTATGCATACTTACTTACGTTGATGATATGTGATATTATGTGTTGCTGTGATATGTTATATTGGATCGTCGTGTTCTAAATAGCCGGGGGTTTTATGTGAGATGAGGGTTTTTATTTTCATTCATGTAAAATTCATTTGTATGTAATATTCTTTTATTGGGGCATTTCCGGGATGAGGTTGATGTCACCGTTTGTATATTATTTACTTTTCCGCACTAGGATAGACCCAAGGAGGAAAGCACAAGTAACCGGGTTCTGGAGTCCAGTAGGAGACCAACTCGAAGAGTCGAGTCCGGGTCTCCTAACTCCAGAATTGGTAGGGTTGCTAGCAGCTCTCGTAGGGGTCTGAGGGTGTGGGTTTGGCTATTCGTCGCGACCGTGGAATCCGTGTTTTATAAAGGCTCAAAATAAAACACGGACGTCCTAGTATATCCAATGTTTCATATATTTCTTCTGCTGCGATATCTGTGATGTGATCATTTGATGTGTTGTGATAAATACTGTATATAGTACATATGATATATTATATAGGCGTTACTTATGTTTTACACCCGCGCTAGCCCTGCCCTGCTCTGCCGTTAACTACCTAACCTAACGGTGCACGAGGGGACATCGAGGTGAATGCGGATGGCATAAGTGTATGTCGTATTTATCTGTGATGTTTAGGTGACTTAAATGATGGGACTTCATTAATGTGATTAATGAAAGAAAAGAAACCTAAAAGATGTTGTAGAATCAAAATTTTCAAAAATGGTAGCTACAGTTTTTCTTCGCATAGCGATATATATGATATATCCCGTACCTTATTCGATGAGGAAAGAGCCGAGATCCCTTCACCGGGAGTGACCTCTTTAGCAAAACTGGTAGATGCTACAACACTCGGTTTGCTTTTGACTGCTTTTGTAGTTTTGCTTTGCATAGTGATGTATATGATATATCCTGCACCTTATTCCATAAGGAAAGAGCCGAGATCCCTTCACCGGGAGTGACCTCTTTAGCAAAACTAATGAAAGCCTAAAAAACACTCCATTTCAAAATTTCACTTGATTCTACAACGATATCAAGTTCATTATGCAATAGGTTTTCAGAAAAACCTGTCGTAGCCCTCCGACATTTCAGATAGATATCACTTAGTATTCGTGCTACGGTTGTTTTGCATTCGTCAAGGCGTAGTGTACGGTAGCTATTTACTATTTATCTGTAGCATATGATGCGATTGGATTAGGGTATTCGTACGGCGTTGTTTGGCATTCGTCAAGGGTCGTGCGGGTGGGTTTAATTCAATCAAGAAATGTACGGGTTGAACTTGACTAGCGGACTATGAGTTGTTTGGCATTCGTCATGGTCATAGCACGTTAGGGGCAAAAGCATTATCGGGAATTTTAAGTGTTGAAATTTGCAATGAGATTGCATACCTCCTATGGGATAGTTGGATCCCGATACCCACTGGGAGTAAGAGTTACTCCTGGGAGAGTTTTACACAGGACAATTAGCCGATCAAGTAGGTGTCTAGAAAAGTGTTAACGGGGTTACGCCTCTGGGAAAATGAGATTTACTTTAATTAGGTCCATGTGAAAGCACGAGGAACCTCCCTCAAGTACCGACACTGATCTGGCTGAAAGATTGACGAAATTGTAGGGTGTAATTAATCCCGGCTAATCTTACCTTTTAGGGTTTGAAGGTAGATTTGATAAAAACAGTGGGAGACATCCTGATTAGATAAGATAATAACCAATCTAATCTTGCAAGAGCATACGCTAAAGTGTTTTCTTCTCTCTCTCTCCAGGTAGCGACCATGTCAGGCCATAATCAAGATAATAATATGGATGCATTGACTGAACCCGCTTATTATACTGAGCAGGGGAACGTTGGACCCGTTCTTTCTTATAAGAGTTATAAGACTGAACAGGGAATAGGAGAATATCTGGATTCTCAAGCCGCCCAAAAGAACATGCATGTTGATGCATCTTCTTCAGGTGTGTTAGTTATTGAGAACTGTTTCTCAGTTCACCCTACGTCCTGGGAATTAGATACCGGATCAGGATCCCACATATGTAAATTGTTACATGGGCTGAAGAAAGGTAGAGAACTAGGAAAAGGTGATCATTCCGTTCAAATAGGGAATGGGGCAAATGTTGCAGCCAAAGCAGTTGGCGAATATCACCTAGTATTACCAAGTGGTGATACACTGATTCTGAATGAGTGCTATTATATACCGAACATGATGTGCAATATTATATCAGTTTCTTTATTAAGTAAAGAAGGATATAATTTTGTAGTACAGGATAATGTTATGAACATATTCCTAGATCAAAAGTTGATTGCATCAGGCTCGTTACATAATGGCATATTCATTCTAAATCAAAATACAGTTCTCAATATACAAAACACACACAAGAGGAAGAGTTCAGAAATGAACGAATCCTTTTTGTGGCATTGTAGACTTGGTCATATCAATGCGACACGACTGGCTAAGTTACATAAAGATGGATATTTGAATCCGTTCGAATTATCATCTTATGATACTTGCCATTCATGTCTCAAAGGAAAAATGACCAAAGCTTCGTTTAGTGGACACGGAGAAAGAGTTACGGAACTCTTAGGACTGGTACATAGTGATGTATGCGGTCCCATGTCTACGCATGCCAGGAACGGTTCTTCCTACTTCATTATATTCACTGACGATCTCTCTAGATACGGGCATGTGTTCCTGTTGAAACACAAGTCTGAAGCTTTTGAGAAATTCAGAGAATATAAGCACGAAGTAGAGAACCAAACGGGCAAAAGTATTAAGATCCTTCGATTTGATCGAGGAGGAGAATACTTAAGCAATGAGTTCCAAGATTATCTAAAAGAGAATGGGATTCTCTCTCAGCTTACTCCACCTTATACACCACAGCACAACGGTGTATCAGAACAGAGGAATCGCACCCTATTAGATATGGTGCGCTCAATGATGAGTACAACTGAGTTACCTATTTCTTTCTGGGAGTATGCGCTTGAGACAGCTATAGACCTATTGAATATGGTTCCTACCAAATCAGTGTCTACCACTCCATATGAGATATAGAAAGGGAAGAGACCATCTCTTAATTATGTTAAGATATGGGGTTGTCCGGCCTATGTCAAAAGGCAAAATCCGGACAAACTCGAGGCAAGATCCGTCTTATGTAAGTTTGTAGGATATCCCAAAAATTCACAA
Organism: Agapanthus africanus; assembly: GCA_030015575.1. Lineage (NCBI taxonomy): Eukaryota > Viridiplantae > Streptophyta > Magnoliopsida > Asparagales > Amaryllidaceae > Agapanthus > Agapanthus africanus. Next base: position 253,358,328 of record JASDDO010000029.1, on the reverse strand, counting down.
GGGTATATCTTCTACCACCCCGAGGAACAAAAGGTGTTTGTTTCTCGACATGCCCTTTCTTGGAAAAAGGTTTTCTTATGAAACAGATTAATGGCATTGAGGTAGAACCGGAAGAGGTTCCAGCAACACAAACTACAACAGAAGACTTGGTAGAACCAGAGGATTCAATAGTACCCGACGAACCCCAGCCTCTCCACCGATCTAGCAGGGTTTTTCATCCGCCTAAGAGATACTACGGTTTCTCATTGATGGTGGAAGCGAGGATTGCATCATGGAAGATGATGATCCGACTAGTTTCGAGCAGGCCATCACGAGTGGTGACTCTGTGAAATGGCTGGATGCAATGCGATCTGAGATGGAATCCATGTACACCAACAAAGTATGGACTTTAGAAAATGCTCCTGAAGGGGTAAAACCCATTGGGAGCAAATGGATTTTTAAAAAGAAATTTGGTGTAGATGGAAAAGTTGAGACTTTCAAAGCTAGACTTGTAGCAAAGGGTTTTCGTCAACGGCCATGTGTGGATTATGACGAAACATTTTCTCCAGTGGCTATGCTTAAGTCCATCCGGATCTTACTTGCCATTGCTGCATACCATGACTACGAAATATGGCAAATGGATGTTAAGACCGCCTTTCTAAACGGTGATTTAGAAGAGTGCGTGTACATGAGTCAGCCAGAAGGCTTCGTAGATAGTGGGAGCAGCGGAAAGGTGTGCAAGCTGCTTAAATCCATTTATGGGTTGAAGCAAGCATTGCAGAGTTGGAACATCTATTTTGATGTTGTAGTCAAAGAGTTTGACTTCATCAAAAATATAGATGAACCTTGTATCTATAAGGAGGCAGCAGAGAGTAAGGTTGTCTTCCTCGTATTGTACGTGGATGACATACTCTTGATAGGAAATGATATTCCTATGCTGCAATCAGTCAAGCTCTTCTTATCACAAAGATTCTCAATGAAAGATCTAGGTGATGCCTCCTGCATATTGGGGATTAGGATCTATAAAGATAGATCCAAACGGATACTGGGATTGTCCCAATCCAGGTACATTGACACCATACTAAAGAGGTTTAGTATGGAAGAATCCAAGCGTGGGAACCAACCCACGATCTCTGGGTATGGAAGAATTCAAGCGTGGGAACCAACCCACGATCTCTGGACTCACTCTCTCCAAAGAGATGTCTCCCAAGACTGATTTGGAGAGAGCTCGCATGCAAGGAATACCCTATGCTTCGGCAGTAGGCTCTATCATGTATGCGATGCTATGTACCAGACCCGATGTAGCATACTCACTAAGTGTAGTGAGTCGGTATCAAGCAGATCCTGGAGAAAGTCACTGGACAGTTGTGAAGAACATTCTCAAGTACTTACGAAGGACTAGAGACATGTTCTTGGTGTATGGTAACGGAGAACTCCGGGTGGAGTCCTTTACCGATTCCAGCTTCCAAAGTGATAAGGACGACTCTAAGTCGCACTCAGGATTTGTCTTTACCCTTAATGGAGGGGCGGTATGTTGGAAGAGTTCCAAACAGGATACCGTTGCATACTCGACGATGGAGGCTGAATACATCGCTGCCAACGATGCTGCCAAAGAGGCTGTCTGGATGAAGAAGTTCATTAGTGAACTTGGTGTGGTTCCATCCATTGAGCATCCAATACCTCTGTATTGCTGTAACAATGGAGCTGTGGCTTTGGCCAAGAAACCCAGATCCCATCAGAAGTCCAGACATATTCTGAGGCGGTATCATATGATCAGGGAGATAGTTGATCGCCGGGAGATCGAGGTCAGGAGAGTAGATACAAAGGATAACACTGCGGATCCACTCACGAAGGCCATTCCCCAGATACAGTTTGAGAGATTATTCGGGATGCTAGGTATGAGATACTACAGCAGCTGGCCTTAGTGCAAGTGGGAGATTCTTAGTTATGTATATGCCCTAGAGGCCATTGTTGAACATATGATGTATATTATGATGGATGCTTGGATATATACAGAGAGGACTTTCTTGCTCGTAATGATAATATGCTATTTGGTTTCACTTTATCTTAACATGTTGACTTGTATTGGTTTACTGTCTTTCTCTCACATGTTGATAAAGCCCTTAGGATCTGTACTCAACTACTGGGATTATGATGAGATCATACTAGTGGGGCCACGGTAGTCGATGAGTATATCCTATAAATATTCCAAGTCGAGGGTATATCGAGACAGGGCATCGATACACCAGAGCAGACTAGCGTATACGCATCTTGACCTATATGATGGGCGATGGATGATCCCATATCCATCGGTGTTTGACATCAAGGATGGAGTACGGGTGATCAGTGGAGACTGGGTACACCGGACGGACTCGCCGAGAACTCACAGATGGTGATATACCACACGTCAGATGGCAGTTCTCCGATGACACTGGTACAGGGTAATCTGTAGACCCGAGATCGTCATAGAGTCTTGTGTGATTCGCACTGTGCTTTGATTTCCACCTTACCACGTCCAAGAGGGCGTGCAAAACGGTGGCTTTTGGGTACAGTCCCGAATCACATGGAGGCAATGAGCAATAGGAGGGGATTCGTCTCTCCCGGTATAGGGAGTTGATGTTGTGCTGTGTTCGATTGGCTATAACTGGAAGTCCCCGGCCAGGGCTGATATAGAGATATACAGGTAAGTGTTACCAGTAGTTTCTCAACCTGTTATGAGCCTCACATCGACACGACTTATCGGTTACTGGGGTCTGACGTATACCACCCCTAGACTTGATATGCGACATATCAGACGAACAGACCGGACTATATGGGAGTGTTACTGATTGGATTCACAGGAGAACGGACAGGCTAGCTTGTTGATCTTCTGATCGCTCAATACCTGGGTGGCTGTTACGTTTAGCTCACCGCTTGCAGCTTGTGGGTGTTTGATATGATCATCACCTGCTACCGGCGAATTGACGATTCTTTAGAGTCCTACACAGAGGTTTCTTGGCTCAGGCAAAATGGAGTAGAGGCACATATGTGATATGTGCAGGACCGAGGATAATGCGATATGAGATACCGTATTATATTCTCACGATATTTAGATATGAACCGGGACATCGGATCAAGTGTTGATTCGATGAATCGGTACATGATATATTAGTCGGTTATATTCGATATAGCCGGATCGTCGGATCAAGTGTTGATTCGATGATTTAATGTATAATGATATATATAATATATTGTATTACATTATCTAATACTGGCTCGCTTTATTATTTCACTTTCTCACTGGATTAATACATTGATATATATGCGATATATGTTAATTGTATTATTTTCTTTTGTTGCAAATATATAATATATATGTGATATATATTATTGTGACATGATATAATTTATTATGAAACATGTTTAGGGATGATAATAAGAGATTAGGGTTTGATTAGGGTTAGCTCCTTCTTGTTTATTCTAGAAGGATTTCCTTTTGTCTTGGTTAAGATATTATGGTTGATACTTATCCATGACTCATTCTTGACCTAACCAAACCCTAGCTCTAGTTTATTCTCTACATAGGTTAAGCCTCTCATCCTTGACCATGGTTCCATAATAAAACATATATTCTTATCTACTATTCATCACAAAAGGAATTATCTCATTATTCTTCATCTTCTTCTCTCTTGAGTTTTAGAGTGAGCTCACTTGTGATTTCTTTTGTGATGATTTCTTATGAGAAAATGATATAAAAAGAAAGCATAAACACTACTCCATCATCCTTATCTAATCTAGCCTATTAGATTAGGGTGTTCACCTCATTAGAGTGAGAGAGCTTGAGCTATTGCAACTTCGACATAGATCATTGGAGAAAAGGAATACGACAAGCTTTCATGGATCGTTCGAGTCATGAAGCCTCTCTTGAGTCCGGGAGATCATGGATCGCGGCGAAGGGACTTCTACTCGGAGCTTGTGAAGCGAAGGAGTGGACTACAAAGGTTGTAATCCCTCACACTTACTAGTAAAGATGTTTACTTGCATGTTAAACCCTAATAATCTAGCAAAGATCCCGGCTTTAGGTTGTTCGGCACGTCTAAAATTTAATTCGGGCATGTTTGATGCCTTATGAACCCTCACAAGAGTGCCTAGGAACCTTACAGCTAGTGTCGGTACTTCGAGAGAGGTTTTACGACGCTTTCACAAAGTTCCTTAATTAAATAACCTTTTTTCCCTATAGGCGTAGCCCCGCTAACACTGTTCTAGACACCTACTTGGTTTATAGCATTGATCGTTAAGTGAAGAATGTCCCGAGGAGTAACGGATACTCACAGTAGGATCGGGATCCAAATATCATTGTGTGATAACCCTGAAGAAATCCTACCAACATTATCAAACTCCAAATGGTATGCAGCACTAGCAAGTTTCAGTTTCTTTAGAAACTCCCGATGTGGATTTTTGCCCCATGCTGTTATGACCTTGATGAAGGTCAACAAATCATAAGTCACATGTCAAGTTCTACCCATCATTGTCCAAGTTAATTTGAACTCACCCATATATACCCTTGACGAAGGTCAACAAGGTAATACGACTGTCCCAAACCAACGCATCTATCTATGCTACATATGAACACCCAGCAGCTACCAATCACTATGCCTTGACGAAGGTCAACAAACATAGCTTGAATATTATTGAATATTCATATGAAATGACGGAGGGCTGCAGATGGTTTTGGCAAAACCGTGAATGTAGTGAACTTGATATAATCGAAGGAACCTGATAGCTTTTAAAAGGAGTGGTTTAAGCTCCGCATTTAAAAGTTTGCTATTTTAAAATAACCAAGTGGTTTTAAAATTTGTTCCAACGATTCAGTTTTGGTTTCTTTGCTTTGCATTAATATAATGTGGTCCCATCAATTAACCTACCATTGCAGAAAACAACGAAAATACAACGTACGCTTATGCCTTCCGCATTCGTCACGGGGCCCCGTCATCACCCGTTAGGTTACTTAACTAACGACAGAGCGGGGGCTGGACTAGCGCGGATGCAAAACATAAGCAATGTCTATTATATAATACATATATAATAATATCCATTCGTCAGACGCAATGATAGGCATTCCAGATCATAGATGAACACATTGGATATACTAGGAATTCCGCGTTTCGTTTGAGCCTGTAACGAAAGACGGATCCCACGGTCGTGATGAATAGCCAAACCCCACCATAAACCCTACGGGTGCGGAAACTACCTGCCAAATACTCGAAGTGAAGCAACCTCCCTCCCTCAATGTAACGTTTCTGAAATCGTTATATGAATTTTTCCGTTTTAGGGTAAAATAATCGGTATTTTCCATTTTAACCAGATAGTGATCAAATTTCTGTGTAGACTTGTTTGCAACTAGTTTTACTAGAATGAAGCTAGTTGCGGGTTTTGTGGGTCACTTGGAAGTTTTGGCTCACTTTAAAAAAAATTCCATAATTAAATTATTATTTTAAGTTTTTATTTATGCACTTAATTATTGGTTGATTTGTGTGTATCATTTTTGGCCATTAATTTCATTCATTTGTCATGGGCGAAATCATCTTTGGAGTGGGCTTGATTTTGTGAGGGTGAGTCATTTAGATTACTTCTAGAAAGGCATGGTATTGTTTCATAACTCACTAATTCATTCATTGCTTTTGTTTGAGCTTAGGATATTTTCCTTATTCTTATCACTTGTTTTGGATATGGTCACCTTGTAAAAAAAATCCTTGTGCTCACCTCCTTTTTATAATGCCCGGTGAGCATTCATTCTGGCCGAGACTTCATTTTCTGTTGGCTGAATTGGCCGAGCCCATTTACATGGGTGAAGAAATTATATCAATGGAAATTCCTTAGCTCACATTCATTTCATTCCATGGCAACTTCATTAACCTTTCACCAAAATGCTTGGGTGTCTTGAGACAAAGTATTCTACACTCTCTCTACTTCAATCGTGGACATGTCGGTTGGCAAACTTCATGTCTGAGTTGCTTCGGTTTTAAGCAGGGGCCTGTATAAAGATTCGTTGACGTGGTGCCAATTCGACGAGGAGACTCGAGATCGGAGATGCCGCGAAGAGCGTGGAACGATAGCTAAAGACCGAAGGACACGGATCGATCGGTATAATTTCTTAAACCACTTTACAATTTACTAGTATAGGGTTATTGGTACGATTGGGAGTTTTAGGCTTGGTGGTGTTCATGGATAGCGACTATAGTTATGGTTTGGCTATGTTTTCCGGTATTTGGATTTCTTGGTTTTGCGACAGGATATTGTATTTGGGTGTTGGACGTTTCTACGTCAACGACGTGAGTTGTTTGGTTGTTTTGCATGCGTAGGCTATAGGTTCTAACCTATAAGCACACCGCGCGCCGTTTTTGGATTTCAGAATTTAATGTCAATAGCTTTGCGAATTCATATTAATTGTAGGTACCTTCGCGTGGATTTCGACATGACAAAGCGCATCGACTACGACTAAGCGAGGAGTTTAGCAGGTGAGTAGATTTATATCTACGGGGGAAGTCTGGTGGATGGCATATAGCACCCCTGCAACTATAGATATGGAATATCGTTTGTTTATGTTATCCTGATAAATGATATGCGACGGACATGATTGTAGGATTTACAAACAATAATTTGATAGGAGTTGATTCTAATGGACATATTGACATATGAGAAAATAAATGATAGGTGAATCATGATAAGTACGAATTGAAAGAGAACAAGTGTGACGTTTATATAATGTGATTGCGAGATATAAATGTGATGAACGAGTATACGATGTGCTATGATGACTTAGTGTGATATGTCATTTTATGGATTTGAGTCGATATGAGATTGTTGATACCTTTGTAAGTCCCGTGATACGAGTTTGACATGGATGTGACCTGAGAGATAGGTATATTTATATGGATAATGTGTTGTATTTTGAGTGATATTCCGTACGAGACTTAGATCCGTACCCCCGATGATGTATAGGTTGATAGAATCCCTATTTGTTTTATGCCGCCGTACGTGGATTACCGTACGCGATGAGTTTTACTTGTTGATTTATCCATACCCTTGTTTAGAGGATGCCGTACGATGGCTTGTACCGTACGTGATGTTGTGAGGCTGGATGCTGATTGATAGATTCACCGACTCAGATACATATTGTAGACACGTATACCTTATAGCATTTAGTTCACGAGGTATTTTATGCTGCATTCATGTTATTCTCATTGCATTAAAAATACCTGTGCTAGTACACCTACACCATTAACGATGATGCGTATGTTACACTTACACATATTTGCCGGCTCACACACCTTCATCATCGATAATTGCCATGTCAGTACACAGTAGAATTGCTACGTTATGCCATGATATATTTGCTATGTTCATATCACTGTTCTACGTTGCATGAGATGTACGGACATGCTTGCATCCTGTTATATGTTGCATACATACTGACATGTACACCCACATACTTGGTTACAGCTACATGTACTTCATGCATACATACTGACATGTATACCTACATATCTTGCTATAGATGCATATACCCCTAACTGGTACTGTATTGACATGTGATATTGAGACATTGGTTATTGTGCTATTACACTTATGAAATGCATTCTACAAACTTGCTTACATGTGGATACTTATATCTTGCTATAGTTACATGTACACCTCATATGATGCTGCACTTGATTTCGGAGGATTTAGGAATCGCATGATATATTATAAAACTGGATTCATTTAATAGAGTTGTTTTCCCTTAATATGCTCATATTGTTATTTTATGTTGCATATATCAGTTTTTCATGGATTTAAGCATTGAGATATAGATTTCATGTGATTTATGGATTTGAGAACCGTGGGGGTGTTTTAAGAAACTATTTATTGTTTGAAAACCCGGTTTCTCTTGATATGATATTTCAGTGCGTCCACCATGAGTTTTCTCGGTTATGAGATTTGTGATATATACCCGATGGGAGGAGTTGAAGTGGGCCATGTGCGGGTACATGGTAGAGCCCGGTATGGTTCCCCTCGGCAAGAAGTTCGTAGATGATAGGCGATGAGCCTGGAAGGCTGGGCAAGTACCTACCGGTGATAGTATTTGGACTCGGCGGTTTTCGTGGGGATACCGACTGGAGTGATGTACAGACATGACATCAGGGCCAGTCGTAGGGACGGCGCCTGAGGCATGAGAATTTACGTGTCGATACTAGACACGGGTTTCATGATGTTTCGAGTGTCGAGGTTAGACACTCAGGTTTCCATGATTTTGTTGTGTCGTGAGGGATACACGTTGTTTTATATCCTCATATTTACCTACATATGTTTTTATGATATTTACATGCAGGAGTTGTTGTGTCAGTGGTTGACACGTGAACGAGATCCACTGCATACATTGTTGGACGAGATCCACCTGCATACATGCATTGATTATATTGTTGGATGATATCCACTTGCTGTTAGGCATTTATTATGTGTTGGCACATATGCAGATACGGTCACCCAAGATATCATATTATTACCTTTATGATATAGTTGACCTAGGAATCGTCGTTTATTTTGATTTCTACCTGATGATGTTTTTCTATTCACGAGTTGGCAACTCACCCCCATTGTGCCACAGTTCTTGCAGTTTGACCGCATGGATCAGTTGCGGCATCGCTGGCACACAGCTGTTTTCGGGTGACTTGATTATGGTAGGTGGTACATGTTGGATCGTGCCCCTCTTGTATTCATTATTCATATTGTATCAAGTCAACTCCATCAAATTCAGAAACTAGAAAATTGTATATGTTGCAGACTTAGAAGACTTGTAGTCGCAAGACTTGAGCGATGGGTTTTATGTTCGCTTTTGGGGTTGATGTCTTGCTTTACTTTTTTTCCTTATGTGGATCTTCGCCGTTGGGCGTCGTATATTTATGCTTATGGTGGTTGTTTCCGCCGTTGGGCATGATTTTCTCCCGTTTGGGATGCTTTATTTGTTTTCTGTGTTGTACCCGTTTTCGGGGTTAGTTTTTACAAGGGAGGTGCTGCCCAAATTTTCAAAAGACAAAACATGATTCACTATACCTTTATTTCAAAGCTTCACCTCTTTATTTCTTAAAAAGGTTTAGATTTCTGGGTTTCAGCTTACTTGAATCACGTTACGCCTGTAGATGTTGTGTGATTTAAGTGCTGGTCGCGAGCTAATATTTTGGGTCATGACAAAATTGGTATCAGAGCGCTAGGTTTAACCTTGGTTCGATTTTAGGTTTGACTTGTTGGATATAGTGCCCTCAAAGTCAATTATTGGATCGCAGGCACGTGATTGCAATGATTGAAGGAGGACCTATGCCGGTAGGACAGTCTTACTCAAGATGATAGTATGCTATCTGGTTTATCTTTGTTATCATGTACAAGCTTTAGGTGACATTACATATCACTATTACACGTTGATAGAGCCCATAGGATTCTTGCTTGACTGCCAGCAGTATGATGGCGATCATATACGTGGGAACTGGGGTCTATAAGCACATCCTTAAAAGGTCCCTAGTCGTGGGAGTTTCGAGACTGAGCATCGATACTCCATGAGTAGACTAGTGTATACAATCGAGACCCTGACGAGGGGCGGTGGCTGGTCTCACAAGCCATTGGTGTCAGTTGGTTCACCTAAGATGTATACAGGTGCTCATTGGGTTATAAGTACACCGGACAGGACTCACCGGGAACATGCTAGTTGGTATTATACCTAACGTCAGATAGCAGTTTACTGATGACATATGCACAGGTTAGTTCATCGACCTGAAATCGCCATTTGTCTCGTGTGAGTTCCCACTGTGCATTGATTACTACCCTACCACTGTTAGATATATATGCCCTAGAGGCCATTATTGTATAGTACTAGTTTGTATAATACATTTTGGAGACTTGGGATATATATATACGGGTTTACGACAGTCTTGCTCGATATAGTAGTATGCTACTTGGTTTGTTTCTATCTTAATATGTGTATATGTTTCTTTTAACATATCGCTAATACATATTGATGGAGCCCTTAGGATCTTTGCTTGACTACCGGCGTTGTGATGGCGATCACACTAGTGGGGGCTGGGTAGTCTATAAGCACATCCCTATTTTGGTCCCTGGTCGTAGGATTTTCGAGACAAGGCATCGATACTCCAGAGTAGACTGGTGCATACGCTTCTCTTCCCAGCAGGGGAGATGGTCTGTCCCACAGCCATTAGTACGTCGTACTGGAGATAGTATGCAGGTGCTCGTTAGGTTACGAGTACACTGGACATGACTCGTCGGGAACTGTTGGTTGGTATTATACCTATCGTCAGTTAACAGTTCCCACGTGACATGAGTACAACTTAGTCCGCTGACTTGACACTGTCACTTCCCCTCGAGTGTGTTCCCAATGTTCTTAGATTACTACCCTACCACGGCTCTACTGAGTCGTGCAAACAGGTAGTAGTTGGGTGCAGTCCCGAAGCACTTGGAGGCAGTGACGGTTAGACAGGATTCATCTCTCCTGGTATTGGGGGTTGATATCGCGCTGTGTCTAGGAGAGCCATTACACATAGTGGTCCTTGGTCAGGGCAAGCGAGATTTGCTAGTAGTGTTACCAGTAGTTTGTCAGGGTGTTTTGGGCTACACTCCGACACGACTTGTACCGCTATTAGGGGACTGACGTTTATAGCCCCCTAGGCCCGCCATGCGGTACTTTCAGACGAACAGACCGGACTGTACGGAGATTGTCACATTCAGGCTCAGTAAGAGTTCGATGGGTTCACCTCATCAGTCTTCTTATCGGCATCTACCTGGGGACCGTTACGTACAGCTAGTACCGCTTGCGGCCTATGGTTAAACCCACTGCCAGCGTAGTGTCGAGCCTTTAGAGTCCCACACAGAGGGTTACTCGCCTTTGGGCAAAACAGTTAAGAGGTTGCATGGTTTTGCGACGGGGTTCGTTCACATCCGCGCACTTGTGCACGTTTGGTGTCCGGACAGTTGTTACTAGCGGGCTTTGGTTTAAGCCAGATCCTTGTAATTGTTTTGGTATTGGTTTTGTCTCAGTGTATTCGTATTCCTTGGAGTACGGATGCGAGTGTGTATGCACAGTTGACAGTGGCAGAGGCAGAGGATTCTCATTAGGGTTGTTGACCATTTGACTTTGGTTGACTTGTTGACCGTTGACTTTTCTCTAAACCCTAATGAGAATATGATATATGACTAATAATATTAATTAAGTATTATTGTACCATGGTTGAGTTGAAATTTTGACTTTTGTTGACTTGTTGACTTTGTTGACCGGTTGACCATTTTGGACTTGTTGACCATCATCATTTCATGGCTATCATTTCATGGGTGTGACTTTTGCTTGCTTGTTGTTTACAAAATGAAATAATTGCATGAAATGATAATGGTCATTGAAACTAACCATCACCATACTTAATTATCATTATTATTATCATTATTCTCACTTTTGTGAGGATGGTTGATTATGAGAGCTCATTCTATCATCTTCTTTCTCTATCATGAAAAAAGCTCTTCCTCTTCCTCTCACAAGGTTCAAGTGTTCCATGAGTTGGAAATCATGAACCTTTGTGACAAAACCACCATCACTCTTCTCTACTCAATCTAAGGTAATAGGTTTAGCAAACCAAACACCTTAGTCATCTCTAGGTTGAGATTGGAGATCAATTTTGAGACCCTCGGGTGGATCCATCTATGGCAAAGAGGAGACGACAAGGAGGATCCGTTCAAGCAACTACAAGGAGCAAGCAAGAGGAAGAACCACAACAAGAAGAGAAGGAGTTCAAGACCAAGGTATAACCATTCTACATAGTAGTTAGAACTTGTAGAATATTTGTTAGTTCTTGTTTAGCAACGATCCTTCTTGTACGGTCCATGTTACCTAGTTAGGAAAAATTTTCGTTTTACCTATTCCGCCTCCCCGGAAGGACCGGGGTGGGTAACGTAGACCTAACAGTGGTATCAGAGCCTGGCTAAGCAACAACTAACTCTTAGCAAAGTTTTTAGAATCTCGATCCGGAAAAAATCTCGAAAACAAACAAAAAAATTGTATTTTCTGTCGATTTTCAAAACAGGCCTAAAAATATTTTGTATGACATGAAAAATACAGGCAGGGTTTTCTGGGAATTGTCAAGAAATTTGAGACCCCGACTCGGCCAACTTACCGCGGAAGCGCGGCGGAACCATTCGTTCTGCCGTGGATCCGCGGCCGAGTTGACTCGGCCGCGACTCAAATTTGTTGCAGATTCCTCTGCTTGCTGTTTTGGGATTTTTTGGATATTTTGTTTCTGCCCAGATTTTCCAGAGAAAAATGTTAATTTTTGGGGTAGTTACAAATTTGTATTTTGATCGGAATTCTACAAGCTTTGGCTAAATGGTTATATCTGTAATGTGATATATGCACTGAACGTCGGCTAATCGCTATACGTCGATTAGTGGGGGTTGTGCATATCTGTGATCTATAATGTTGTTGGATTGTGTATATGAACTTGTTGGATTGTCGCGGATGAATAGCCGGGGTTTTGTGAGATGAGAGTTTTCTTTATCTTTCATTTGATGCAAATATATAATTGATGTAATATTATTTGTATGGCCGCACATCCGGGATGAGGTTGTAGCCGCCATTGTATATTATTTCTTTTACTATTTTTGCTCCTAGGATAGACCCAAGGTGGGGTGCACAAACTACCGTGTACGTTGAAGTGCTGAGTGGCCTACTCACGGTGTTGAGGGAGGCTGCTTCACTTTGGGTATTTGGCGGGTAGTTTGTCGCACCCGTAGGGGTCTAGGGTGGGATTTTTGGCTATTCATCGCGACCGTGTAATCCGTCTTTCATTGCAGGCTCGAACGAAACGCAGATTCCTAGTATATCCAATATGTTCATCTGTGATCTAGAATGGGTATCATTGCATCAGATGAATGTGTATATATCTATATGATATATATTTAGGCGTTGCTTATGTTTTGCATCTGCGCTAGTCCAGCCCCCGCTCTGTCTTTAGTTAAGTAACCTAACGGGTAATGACGGGGCCCCGTGGCGAATACGGATGGCATAAGTGTACGTCATATTTTCGTTGTTTTCTGCAATGGTAGGATTAATTGATGGGACACATTAAATTAATGCAAGAAAACAAACCTAATAAGACGTTGTTGGAACAATTTTCAAAAAGCTGTTATTGCAAAGACGTTCTCTTTTGTTTTGCATAGAGGTATTCGGTTATGAATGCCCAGCACCTCAGTCGACGAGGCAAGGGCCGAGATCCCTTCATCGGGAGTGACCCCTTGGACAAAAAGTTTGCGTCAGGGTAATAACTTCACTATAGTCGATTATTCTTGTTTTGCATCGAGGTATTCAGTTTGGAATATCCTGCACCTCATTCGACGAGGAAAGAGCCGAGATCCCTTCACGGCAAGTGACCTCTTTAGCAAAAGTTTTCGCCACTATATTTTCAAAAAGGTTATCAGGTTCCTTCAACGATATCAAGTTCATTACATTAACGGGTTTTTCGCCAAAAACCCAGGCGTAGCCCTCCGTCATTTCTTATAAGTTATACTTAGTATTCGTGCTGCGTTTGTTGACTGTGTCAATGCGCAGTGAACGGTAGCTGAGTATTGCTTATCTGCTGGATACAATGTGATTGGTTAGGTCAGTCGTGTAACCTTGTTGACTGTGTCAAGGGTTATGCGGGTGGGTTTAATGCAATCAAGATAATGACGGGTTGAACTTGACTAGGACTCTTTGAATTGTTGACTGTGTCAAGGTCACTTGGGTCCTAGGGGAAAAAATCCACATCGGGAGTTTCTAAAGAAACTGAAACTTGCAGATTTAGCATACCTTCTGGAGTATGGTGAATAGAGTGGATTCCATCTATGTCATCGCACAATGATAGTTGGATCCCGATCCCACTGATGAGTTGGATTACTCTCGGGAGATTATTTCACTTAACAATCAATGCTATAAACCAAGTAGGTGTCTAAAACGGTGTTAGCGGGGCTACGCCTCCAGGGAAAATAGGTTATTTAATTAAGGAACTTCGCGAAAGCATTGGAAAACCTCCCTCGAAGTCCCAACACTAGCCTGGCTGAAAGGTTAAGCAAGTATTATAACGTGCGATTAATCCTGACTAGTTCTTCTTTTAGGGTTTGAAGAAGAATTTGAGGAAACAGTGGGAGCCATTCTGATTAGATAAATCAATAAACTAATCTAATCTTGCAAGAGCGCACGCTGAGTGTTTCTTTTCTCTCTCTCCAGGTAGCAACCATTTCACGCCCTAATCAAGATAAGAAAATGTATCGCTTGACCGAACCGAATTCTTATTCGGGGCTGGGGAACGTTGATTCGGCTCTAACTTACGACAACAGTCATAAGTATGAGCAAGGGAAAGAGGATTGTATGGATTCCAAGGATACCCAGTTGAAGAAGAAGCATAGTTTTGCATCTACTTCAGGCGTTCTTGTAATTGAGAACTGCTTTACGGTCAGCCCTACCTCCTGGGTACCTGATACCGGATCAGGATCTCATATCTGTAATTTATTGCAGGGACTGAGAAAAAGTAGGAGAGTTGTACATGGTGATATGTCGCTCAGGGTAGCAAACGGAGCACAAGTTAATGCTGCAGCCGTCGGTGAATATCACCTTGTGTTGCCAAATGGCAGTACTATGATTTTGAACGATTGCTATTATGTACCTTCCATGGTTTGCAACATCATATCAGTTTCTTTACTCGATAAAGATGGATATTACTTTTTTCTTGATAGAAATATCATGAACATCTACCTTCATAAGGTACTGGTTGCAGAAGGTACACTGTGTAATGGATCTACGTTCTAAATCAGAATACAGTTCTCAATGTACAAAACACACGCAAATGGAAGAATTCAGATACGAATGAATCCTACTTGTGGCATTGTAGACTTGGTCATATCGGAAAGAAAAGACAAAGTAAGTTGCATAAAGATAGACTCTTGAATACGTTCGAGTTTTCATCTTATGAAACTTGTCAGTCTTGTTTCAAAAGAAAGACGACCAAATCTCCATTCACCGGACATGGAGAAAGGGGAGCAGAGCTCATGGGACTCATACACAGTGATGTATGTGGTCCGATACCTATACATGCAAGGGGTGGGTTCTCGTACTTCATCACATTCACTGACGATCTCTCTAGGTTCGGATATGTGCATCTGATGAAACAAAAATCTGAAGCTTTTGAGAAATTCAAGGAATTCAGAAACGAAGTAGAGAACCAGACTGGCAAAAATATCAAGATCCTCCGATCGGATAGAGGAGGGGAGTACTTAAGCACGGAATTCCTAGATTACTTAAAAGAGAATGGTATTCTTTCTCAGCTTACTCCTCCTTATACACCACAGCACAACGGTGTATCGGAACGGAGGAATCGTACCCTATTGGATATGGTTCACTCCATGATGAGTAGTGCCAAGTTGCCTCTTTCATTTTGGGGATATGCACTTCAAACAGTAGCACATCTATTGAATCAAGTTCCATCCAAATCCGTGCCTAAGACTCCGTATGAAATATGGAGTGGTTAGAGTTTGTATCTTAAACGTAATAAGATTTGGGGTTGCCCAGCTTATGTCAAAAAGCAGAACCCAGACAAACTTGAGGCACGGGCAGTTTTATGTAAGTTTGTGGGATACCCAAAAGATTCTAGTGGGTATCTATTCTACCATGCAGAGGAACAGAAGATAACTGTTTCTAGGAACGCCACATTTTTGGAAAAAGAATTTCTTGTTAAAAATATTAGTGGCAGCACGGTAGAACTGGATGAAATTCCAGAAACACAAACTTTAACTAAAGATTTGGTGGAATCGCTAGATTCAGTTACACCCAACGAACCTCAACCACTCCGCAGATCTGGTAGGATTTCTCATCCACCCGAGAGATACTATAGTTTTCTCCTAGACGGGGATCGAGAGGATTGCATCTTGGAAGAAGATGACCCTACCAGTTTCAGGCAGGCCATTATCAGTAGGGACCCTGATAAGTGGCTAGAAGCAATGCAATCCGAAATGGAGTCCATGTACACCAATAAAGTGTGGACCTTGGATATTGCTCCACCTGGGGTAAAACCCGTTGGATGCAAATGGATCTACAAAAGGAAACTTGGTGTAGATGGGCAGGTGGAAACCTATAAGGCTAGACTCGTTGCAAAAGGTTTTTCTCAAAGACCTGGTGTGGACTATGACGAAACTTTTTCTCCAGTGGTTATGCTCAAATCCATTCGGATCCTACTTGCCATTTCTGCCTTCCATGACTATGAAATCTGGCAGATGGATGTTAAAACGTCTTTTCTACACGGCTGTTTGGAAGAGTGCGTTTACATGGATCAACCAGAAGGTTTCGTAGACAGTGGGAGCAGCGGGAAGGTGTGCAAGCTGCTTAAATCCATTTATGGATTAAAGCAGGCATCGCGGAGCTGGAACATCTGTTTTGATGAGGTAATCAAGGAATTTGATTTCATCAAGAACGAAGATGAACTTTGTGTCTATAAGAAGATTGTAAGACGAACTGTCGTGTTCCTAGTCTTGTACGTGGACGACATTCTTTTGATAGGAAATAACATTCCTTTGCTACAATCGGTCAAGCTATTTTTGTCACAACGGTTCTCCATGAAGGACCTGGGTGATCCCTCGTACATTCTGGGGATCAAGATCTACAGAGATAGATCCCAGAGACTACTGGGACTTTCGCAGTCCAGGTACATAGAGACCGTACTAATAAGATTTAGTATGGAAGATTCCAAGCGCGGTAACATACCCACATTGCACGAAATCACCCTCTCTAAGAAGATGTCTCCTAAGGCTGACGAGGAGAGGGTTCGCATGAGCACTATACCCTACGCTTCGGCGGTAGGATCTATAATATATGCAATGCTATGTACAAGACCAGATGTAGCTTACGCACTCAGCGTGGTGAGTCGGTATCAGTCAAACCCAGGTGAGGAGATCTGGATGGCAGTGAAGAACATTCTCAAGTACCTGAGAAGGACTAAGGAGATGTTCCTGGTTTACGGTAATGGAGACCTCAGGGTTGAGTCCTTTACCGATTCAAGCTTCCAAAGTGATAAGGATGACAGCAAGTCTGTCTCGGGTTTTGTGTTTACCCTCAACGGAGGGGCGGTGTGTTGGAGGAGTTCCAAACATGATACCGTCACAGACTCGATGATGGAGGCTGAATACATTGCTGCAAGCGATGCCGCAAAAGAGGCGGTCTGGATGAAGAAGTTCATTAGTGAACTTCAGGTGGTTACGTCCATTGTTGACCCAATACCTTTGTATTGCGATAACAATAGGGCTATAGCTTTAGCGAAGGAACCAAGGTCCCATCAGAAATCCAGACACATCTTAAGGCGGTATCACCTGATCAGGGAGATCATTGATCGCCAGGAGATCGAGGTACGAAGAGTGGACACAAAAGACAACACGGCGGATCCATTCACAAAGGCCCTCCCTCAAACACAGTTCGAGCGACTTTTTGAGCTATTGGGTATGCGGTACGCCAGCAGCTGGCCTTAGTGCAGACGTTGGGAATGCGGTACACCAATTACTGGCCTTTAGTGCGAGTGGGAGATTGTTAGATATGTATGCCATAGAGGTCATTATTGTATAGTACTAGTTTGTATAATAAATTTTGGAGGCTTGGGATATATAAATATACGGGTTTACGACAACCTTGCCCGATATAGTAGTATGCTACTTGGTTTGTTTCTATCTTAATATGTGTATATGTTTCTTTTAACATATCGCTAATACATATTGATGGAGCCCTTAGGATCTTTGCTTGACTACCGGCGTTGTGATGGCGATCACACTAGTTGGGGCTGGGTAGTCTATAAGCACATCCTTATTTTGGTCCCTGGTCGTAGTATTATCGAGACAGGGCATCGATACTCCAGAGTAGACTGGTGCATACGCTTCTCTTCCCAGCAGGGGAGATGGTCTGTCCCACAGTCATCAGTACGTCGTACTGGAGATAGTATGCAGGTGCTCGTTAGGTTACGAGTACACTGGACAGGACTCGTAGGGAACTGTTGGTTGGTATTATACCTATCGTCAGTTAACAGTTCCCAGGTGACATGAGTACAGCTTAGTCCGCTGACTTGACACTGTCACTTCGCCTCAAGTGTGTTCCCACTGTTCTTAGATTACTACCCTACCACGGCTCAACTGAGTCGTGCAAACAGGTAGTAGTTGGGTGCAGTCCCGAAGCACTTGGAGGCAGTGACGGTTAGACAGGATTCGTCTCTCCTGGTATTGGGGGTAGATATTGCGCTGTGACTAGGAGAGCCATTACACATAGTCTTCCCTGGCCAGGGCAAGCGAGATTTGCTGGTAGTGTTACCAGTAGTTTCTCAGGGTGTTTTGGGATACACACCGACACGACTTGTACTGCTATTAGGGGACTGACGTTTACCGCCCCCTAGGCCCGCCATGCGATACTCTCAGACGAACAGACCGGACTGTACGGAGATTGTCACATTCAGGCTCAGTAGGAGTTCGATGGGTTCACCTCATCAGTCTTCTTATCGGCATCTACCTGGGGACCGTTACGTACAGCTAGTACCGCTTGCGGCCTATGGTTAAACCCACTGCCAGCGTAGTGTCGAGCCTTTAGAGTCCCATACAGAGGGTTACTCGCCTTTGGGCAAAACAGAGTAGAGGTTGCATGGTTTTGCGACGGGGTTCGTTCACATCCGCGCACTTGTGCACGTTTGGTGTCCGGACAGTTGTTACTAGCGGGCTTTGGTTTAAGCCAGATCCAAGTAATTGTTTTGGGATTGGTATTGTCTCAGTGTATTCGTGTTTCTTGGAGCACGAATGCGGGTGTGTATGCACAGTTGACAGAGGCAGAGGCAGAGGATTCTCATTAGGATTTTTGACCAGTTGACATTGGTTGACGTGTTGACCGTTGACTTTTCTCTAAACCCTAATGACAATATGATATATGACTAATAATATTAATTAAGTATTATTGTACCATGGTTGAGTTGAAAGTTTGACTTTTATTGACTTGTTGACTTTATTGACCGGTTGACCATTTTGGACTTGTTGACCATCATCATTTCATGGCTATCATTTCATGGGTGTGACTTTTGCTTGCTTGTTGTTTACAAAATGAAATAATTGCATGAAATGATAATGGTCACTGAAACTCACCATCACCATACTTAATTATTATTATTATTATCATTATTCTCACTTTTGTGAGGATGGTTGATTATGAGAGCTCATTCTATCATCTTCTTCCTCTCTCATGAAAAAAGCTCTCCCTCTTCCTCTCTCAAGGTTCAAGTGTTCCATGAGTTGGAAATCATGAACCTTTGAGACAAAACCACCATCACTCTTCTCTACTCAATCTAAGGTATTAGGTTTAGCAAACCAAACACCTTAGTCATCTCTAGGTTGAGATTGGAGCTCAATTTCGAGACCCTCGGATGGATCCATCTATGGCAAAGAGGAGACGACAAGGAGGATCCGTTCAAGCAACTACAAGGAGCAAGCAAGAGGAAGAACCACAATAAGAAGAAAAGGAGTTCAAGACCAACGTATAACCATTCTACATAGTAGTTAGAACTTGTAGAATATTTGTTAGTTCTTGTTTAGCAACGATCCTTCTTGTACGGTCCATGTTACCTAGTTAGGAAAAATTTTCGTTTTACCTATTCCGCCTCCCCGGAAGGACCGGGGTGGGTAACGTGGACCTAACAACCACGGCTCAAAGGAGTCGTGCAAACAGGTTTTAGTTGGGTACAGTCCCGAGCCACATGGAGGCAGTGAGCTGATCGGCAGGGGTTTCGTCTCTCCCGGTATTGGGGGTGAGATCGCGCTGTGTCTAGGAGATCCATTACACGAAGTCCTTGGCCAAGGAAGGAGATTTTCTGGTAGGTATTCCAGTAATATCTCAGTGTGTTCCGGGCTACACTCCGACACTACTTATACCGGTTTTGGGGGTCTGACTTTTACCAACCCCGCAGTCCCAACATGCAATGCTCATAGATGGTCAGACCGGACTGTACGGATATTGTCACTGACAGGCTCAGTAGGGTGTCAGGATAAGTTCGCTCATCGACCTCCCTTTTGGTCAATACCTGGTAGCCCGTTACGTACAGCTAGTACTACTCAAGTGTTAGTGGTTAAATCCACAGCCAAAGTGTTGACGAGTCTTTAGAGTCACCCATAGACAGTTTCTCAAGTTTCGGGCGAAACATTGTAGAGGTCGTATGGTATTATGGCAGGATTCGATCATATAAGTGCAGTAGTGCACGGATCATGATCGGATGGATCATACTAGTGGGCTTTGGGTTAAGCCGGATCCTAGTATTAGATTTGTTGGATTACTTTAGTCTCATCGCATTCGCATTCAGTTGGAATGCGGATGCAGGTATGTATTTACAGGTGAGGGGTATCCTTGTGATCCGTCACAAGTTTACTTTAGATGTTGCCGTATCTTTTTGTTGTAAACATTTAGGTTAATGTTTACAAATGGTGGAAATTGTGAGTAGATTTCATGATGAGATGCATTTAATGTGACATGGACATGTTTAGGGACTCATGGTCTCTTTATTTGTGTTAATGTCACATTAGGATTTGTTTATGTAGGACTACGGTAGCGTCCCGGCCGTCTATCCGAAGCCAAAATGCGGAAACAAAAATTTTTCTTGATTTTAAACCGGCACTACCGCATCCTAAAAAAAACCTGGATCGAACCATTAACCTATAACTAGGAAACTGGAGAATGGGTAGAAAGCTATACCGAGCGATCCGTGTGCTTAGGTCTTCGGCCTCCATCCCGATCTCCTCCCGGAATCTCCGGTCTTCATCTCCTCGTCGGAAAGGGCACCACATCGAGAAGTCCTTTTACGGGCTCCCGCTTCATCCGAAGCAGCTCGGGCGCGAAGTGTGCTAGCCGACACGTCCAAGGTGTTGTAGAGAATGTTTGTGATCACTTTGTCTCTTTCATCCATGGCTTTGGATGGAGGTAGAAGTGTTGCCATTGATGGAAGCAAAGAGATAGAGGAAGAAGAAGAAGAACAAGAGCTTTTCTTTTTCTTTTCTTTTCTCTTGTTGTAATGAGAGTGAGAGAGTGAGATTATGAAAATACAAGACCAATAATAACAACCATGGCAGACCCTCTCTCTCTCCATCTCATTTCAACACATAAAACAATTCATTAATGTGACATCTTTGCTAAAAAAGAGACCATGACTCATGATATAAGTCAATGTCACATTAATGCATTGTTATGATGATTTCTAGCTTATTATTTCCTTAAGCAAACATTAATCCAAATGTTTTCCACAACAAAAAGATCCGGCAACATCTAAAGTAAACTCGTGACGGATCACAAGGATACCCCTCACCTGTATATACATACCTGCACCTGCATTCCGACTGAATGCGAATGCGATGAGACTAAAGTAATCCAACAAATCTAATACTAGGATCCGGCTTAAACCAAAGCCCACTAGTATGATCCGTCCGATCATAATCCGTGCAATACCATACGTATATGACCGAACCCTGCCATATATCATACGGCCTCTACAACGTTTCGTCCAAAACTTGAGAAACTATCTGTGGGGGACTCTAAAGACTCGTTAATACTTTGGTTGTGGATTTAACCACTAGCACGTCAGAGGTATTAGCCATACGTAACGGGCTACCAGGTATTGACCAAAAGGGACGACGATGAGCGAACTCATCCTGACACCCTACTGAGCCTGTCAGTAACAATATCCGTACAGTCCGGTCCGTTTGTCAATGAGTATCGCATGGCGGGCCTAGGGGGTTGATAAAATTCAGACCCCCAAAAGCGGTACAAGTCGTGTCGGAGTGTAGCCCAGAACACCCTGAGATACTACTGGAATACCTACCAGTAAATCTCCTGCCTCGGCCGAGGGCTTTGTGTTATGGCTCTCCTAGACACAGCGCGACCTCACTCCCAATACTGGGAGAGACGAACCCCTGCAGATCCGCTCACTGCCTCCATGTGGCTCGGGACTGTACCCAACTAAAACCTGTTTGCATGACTCTTTTGAGCCGTGGTAGGGTAGTAATCAAAATACAGTGGGAACTCACACGAGACAAATGACGATCTCATGTCGATGAACTAACCTGTACACATGTCACCAGGGAACTGCTATCAGACGTCAGGTATAAGACCAACTAGCATGTTCCCGGTGAGTCATGTCCGTTGTACTCATAACCCAATGAGCACCTGTATACATCTTAGGTGAACCAAATGACACCAGTGGCT
This sequence comes from Agapanthus africanus, assembly GCA_030015575.1. NCBI lineage: Eukaryota > Viridiplantae > Streptophyta > Magnoliopsida > Asparagales > Amaryllidaceae > Agapanthus > Agapanthus africanus. Next base: position 253,336,052 of record JASDDO010000029.1, on the reverse strand, counting down.
TGTGAGACCGACCACCGTCCCTCGTCGGGGTCTCGACTGTATACACTAGTCTACTTTAGAGTATCGATGCCCTGTCTCAAAAACTCCCATGACTAGGGACCTTTTAAGGATGTGCTTATAGACCCCAGCTCCCACGTATATGGATCGCCATCATACTGCTGGCCGTCAAGCAAGAATCCTAAGGGCTCTATCAACGTGCAATAGTGACCTGTAAGGTCACCTAAAGCAGTACACGATGATAAAGATAATGTTAGGTTTACCTAGAACCCTATGAGAGGTTTGGAAGCATCACATGTCACAAAGATCAAATTTTTAGAGTGCTAAGTGAACACACAAAGAATCAATCCTAGAAAATTAGGGTTTCATAACTTTACAAGTAACAAAAACTAGGGTTTTGAGAGAACAACCTTTATAGCTCCCTACGCTAGACTCCTTGGCCACTTGAGGGTTGGAAAAGGGTTTGCTTGAGGTCTTCTAATGTCCACGACGATCCAGCCGAAGCTCCTTTGTCCAAGCGAACAACTTCACTTTATCAAGAGAAAGAAATGAAGCTAACACTCTAAACAAGTGGGCAAGATTTGTGTAGAATGGTGTTGTGGTTCTCTTTCTCACTTCAAAATCCTATCTTGTTGAGTATTTTGCTCACTTGAAAGATCTAAAGAGCAAAAGAGCAAGGTTGAAGAAGATGATGGCTTTTTAAGAAGAAGAGAAGATAATCTCATGAAAGTAAATAGAAAATATATGTATATATATTTTTCTCCTCTCATCTCAAACCATGGTTAAATGATAATTATATTATTTAATTTGAGTTAAAAACTAAAAGGAAAGTTTAATCCATGGTTAAAAGTAGGTGAGCATGGTTAGGTCAAAGAAGAGTGTAGAAACAAACCATGAATTATCCTTTCCTTTTTCATTTTGTTTTAACACAAATAGAAATAATTATCCATATAAATAACCAAGGTGTGAGTCTTATATTACCACCATTTTCTATGTATAAACAACCATGATAGAATGATGTATGTATGCATGTGTGCATGCACATCCATATATGCATGAACAAGAATGAATGCATACATGCATGCATAGATCCAAAAAGAACAAGAAAGGATTTCTAGTGAGAAGTTAATGGTTAAATGATAAATCAACACTTGATTTATCAACCCGGTCATATCACATACGACCTGACCAAAAGAAAGCCGCCCGATAAATATACGGTATCTCATACGCGCATTTTAACCGGGTCCATGCGCATATCGCATACGCGCACCACAACGTTTCGCCTGGTCTAGGTAACTCCTTTGTAGGACTCTAAGACTCGTCAATACGCCGGCAGTGGGTGATGATCATATCAAGCACCCCCAAGCCGCAAGCGGTCAACTAAACGTAACGGCCACCCGGGTATTGAGCGATGAGAAGAAAACAAGCGAACCTGCTACAACTCCCGTCGAGCCAACCGGCAACACTACCGTACAGTCCGATCTCTTGGTCTGATATGCTGCATATCGAGCCTAGGGATGGTCACGTCGACCCCAATAACTCAATAAGTCGTGCCGGTGAATGGTCTATAACAGATCGAGAAACTACTGATAACACTTATCAGTAAATCTCAACAGCCCTGGCCAGGGACTTACTGATATAACCAGTCGAGCACAGCATAGCATCAACTCCCAATACCGAGAGAGACGAAACCCCTCCTATCTCTCATCGCCTTCGTGTGTCTCGGGACTGTACCCAACGGCCACCTGTTTGCACGACTCAGTAGAGCCGCGGTAGGGTGGTAATCAAAGTACAGTGGGAGAACACATAAGACTCTATGACGATCTCCGGTCTACAGACTAACCTGTACCAGTGTCACCTGAGAATTGCTATCCGACGATAGATATAATTCCATATAGGAGTTCTCGGTGAGTCCGTCCAGTGTACCCAGTCACCACTGAGCACCCGTATATGATCTTGATGTCAAACATCGATGAATGTGGGAACATCCATCGCCCATCATATGGGTCTGGTATCATATACGCTAGTCTACTCTGGTATATCGATGCCCCGTCTCGATACACCTACGACTAAGGACATTTCAGGATATGCTTATAAACTACAGATGTCCCACTAGTATGATCTCTATCATAATCACTGTAGTCAAGCCAATATCCTCAGGGCCCTAGAGGCCATTATGTCAGATAAAGAAGAACCAGATAGCATACTATCATGTCGAGCAAGAATGTACACTGAATATATATATACATGTATAAATACATCCACTATCACATAATGGCCTCTAGGGCATACATATATCCAACAATCTCCCACTTGCACTAAGGCCAGTTATTGGCGTATCTCATACCCAACATCTCAAAAAGTCGCTCATGCTGCGGCTGAGGGAGGGCCTTGGTGAGTGGATCCACGGCGTTATTCTTTGTGTCTACTCTCTTAATCTCGATCTCACGGCGATCTACAATCTCCCGGATCAAATGAAAGCGCCTCAGGATGTGTCTGGACTGCTGATGGGACCTGGGCTCCTTGGCTAACGCCATAGCCCCATTATTATCACAATACAACGGTATTGGATCAATAATGGTTGGAACTACTCCTAGCTCCGAGACGAACTTCCTCATCCAGATGGCTTCCTTGGCGGCATTATTCACAGCAAAGTACTCAGCTTCCATCGTAGAGTCTGCAACGGTATCCTGTTTGGAACTCTTCCAACTTACCGCCCCTCCGTTGAGGGTAAATACAAACCCTGAGATAGATTTGCTGTCGTCCTTATCGCTCTGGAAGCTTGAATCGGTAAAGGCCTCCATTTGGAGATCTCCATTACCATACACCAAGAACAATTCTTTAGTCCTTCGCAAGTACTTAAGAATATTCTTCACAGCTGTCCAGTGATTCTCCCCTGGGTTGGATTGATACCTGCTTACAACACTAAGTGCATAAGCTACATCTGGACATGTACATAACATCGCATACATTATAGATCCTACTGCCGAAGCATAGGGTATAACGCTCATGCGAGCTCTCTCTTCATCGGTCTTTGGACAAGAATCCTTGGAGAGAGTGACCCCATGGCAAGCGGGTAAGGCACCCCGCTTGGAGTCTTCCATACTAAACCTTTTTAGGATGGTGTTGATGTACCTGGTTTGGGAAAATCCTAATAACTTTTTGGATCTATCCCTATAGATCCTTATGCCCAGGATGTATGTAGCATCACCCAGGTCCTTCATGGAGAACCTTAGTGATAAGAAAGATTTGACCGACTGTAGCATAGGAATATCATTTCCTATCAGAAAAATGCCGTCTACGTACAATACGAGGAATGTGCCAGCTCTCCCTACAGCCTTCTTATAAACACAAGGTTCATCTGGATTTTTGATGAAATCAAACTCTTTGATAACATCATCGAAACAGATGTTCCAACTCCGTGATGCCTGCTTTAACCCATATATGGATTTAAGCAATCTACATGCTTTCCCGCTGCTCCCACTGTCAATGAAGCCCTCTGGCTTATCTATATAAACGCATTCTTCTAAATCTCCATTTAGAAATGATGTTTTAACGTCCATCTTCCAGATTTCATAGTCATAGTGAGCAGCAATAGCAAGTAGGATCCGAATGGATTTAAGCATGGCTACGGGCGAAAAAGTTTCGTCATAGTCCAAACCTGGTCTTTGACGAAAACCCTTCGCCACAAGTCTTGCCTTATAGGTCTCTACCAGCCCATCTACACCAATCTTTCTTTTAAAGATCCATTTACATCCCAAAGGTTTTACCCCAGGGGGTACAACGTCCAAAGTCCAAACTTTGTTGGTGTACATAGACTCCATTTCGGATCTCATGGCATCCAGCCACTTCACAGAGTCACCACTCGTGATAGCTTGCTGAAAACTGGTAGGATCATCATCCTCCATGATGCAGTCTTCTCTGTCACCATCAATGAGGAAACCGTAGTACCTCTCCGGTGGGCGAGAAGTCCTACCAGACCTACGGAGTGGCTGAGGTTCCTCAGTTTCTATTGCAACAGCCGGTTCAACCAAGTCGTCATTTGTAGTTTGTGTCTCTAGAACCTCTTCTAGATCCACCACTTTGCCATCATCTTTATCTGTGAAAAACTCTTTTTCTAAGAATGTGGCATACTGAGAAACAAATACCTTTTGTTCCTCCTTGTGGTAGAATAGATATCCATAAGAATTCTTTGGATACCCTACAAAATTACACATGACTGACCGTGTCTCGAGTTTGTCCGGATTCTGCTTTTTAAGGCCCGGCAACCCTAAATCTTAATTCTCTTAAGAGATGGTCTCTTCCCATACCATATCTCATATGGCGTGGTAGACACGGCTTTGGTTGGAACCCTGTTCAGTAGAAACGCTGCAGTCTCCAATGCATGCCTCTAAAATGAGACGGGTAACTCAGCATCACACATCATGGAACGGACCATATCTAATAGGGTCCGATTCCGTCGTTCTGACACACCGTTGTACCGTGGTGTGTAAGGAGGAGTGAGCTGAGAGAGAATCCCATTCTCTTTTAGGAAGTTTGCAAATTCTATACTAAGGTATTCTCCACCTCGATCTGATCGAAGCATCTTGATACTCAAGCCGGTTTGTTTTTCTACTTCATGTTTATATTCAGTGAATTTCTCGAAAGCTTCGGATTTGTGCTTTAATAAAATTACATGACCGAATCTTGAGAAATCGTCAGTGAAAGTAATGAAGTATGAAAAACCGCCTCTAGCCTGTGTAGACATTGGCCCGCATACATCACTATGTATGAGGCCTAGGAGCTCAAAAGCTCTTTCTCCGTGTCCGGTAAACGGAGTTTTGGTCATTTTACCCTTGATACAAGACTGACAAGTCGCATATGGTTTATATTCAAAAGAGTTTAAATATCCATCTTTGTGTAACTTGTTTAGTCTTGTTTCGTTAATATGACCAAGTCTACAGTGCCAAAGAAAAGCTTCATTTAATTTTGAAAGTTTTCTTTTATTAGTGTGTTGTATACTGAAAACTGTGTGTTGATTTAGGACGTATATCCTGTTATTAAGTGTACCATACCCAACCAACATTTGATTTAGGCGAATGTTCATAACATTGTTCTGCAATACAAATTATATCCTTCATTGTCTAACAAAGAAATAGATATTATATTACATAGCATACTTGGTACAAAATAACATGGGTTCAAAACCAATATACACCTAGATGGCAACCCCAAGTGATACTCTCCCACTGCGACTGTATGTACATTGGAACCATTTCCAACGCGGAGAGTATGGTCACCTGTCTTCAAAACTTTGCTATTTCTCAGCCCCTGCATAGAATTGCAAATGTGAGAACCTGAACCGGTATCTAATACCCTGGAAGCAGAGTTTATTGGAAAACAGTTTTCTGTCACAAACACACCTGAAGCAGAAGCATCCCCATGCTTCTTCTTGAGGTTCAAGTACTTCGTACAGTTGCGCTTCCAATGTCATGTCTTGTGGCAATGAAAACATTCACCTTTCCTTGAGTCTCCAGCTTTGGACTTTTCCTTTCCCTTCACCTTTTTAACTCCACCCTTAGGATTCATGGGCTTCTTCTTTTTCTTTACCTTGGCCTTAGCCTTTGGGCGAGAAGAAGAAGATTGCCCAATAGTCATAACGGGAGTTTTCATTGATTTCATAGTGCTCTCTGCACTCCTTAACATATTAAGGAGTTCAGGTAATTCCTTCTCCATGCCGTGCATGTTGAAGTTAACTATGAATTGAGCAAAGGTGGAGGGGAGGGACTGCAGAATAATATCCGTATATTGTTCATTGTCCATTGTCCATCCAAGGTCCTCAAGATCTTCTATAAGAGCTATCATCTTCAGAACATGGTCTCCTACCGGTGTGCCAGGGGCCATTCGCATCTGAAACAATTTCTTTGATGCTTCGTATCGTAATACGCGGGATTGCTCTCTATACAACTCCTTTTTATGGAGGAATATGGTTTGAATGTCCATATTCTCGTGCTGCTTTTGATGTGTATTGTCCATCGATGCAAGCGCGAGGCATTTGGCCGTGGCACAGTCAGCATCCCATGTCTTGCAGACTTCAATGTCCGCAACTGAGGATTTTGGACCTGGGGTGGGCGGGGCTGAAGCCGTGAGGACATATGATACTTTATCATAAGTCAAGGCTATTTTAATATTCCTCAGCCAGTCTTTATAATTGGTCCCATTCAGTTTGTTTTTATCTAGTAAAAGCTTGAGTCCAGTCATTGGTATCTGCCATTAAGAGAGAGAAAAGAATACACTCAGCGAAAGCTCTTGCATAGATCAGATTGGTTATTATCTTGTCTAATCGATGTCTCCCATTGCTTTAATCAAGTTTTTCTTTCAAACCATAAAAAGAAAACTAGCCAGGATTAATTACAGTCTATAACTTCGCTAACCGTTCAGCCAGGCCAGTGTCGGTACTTGAGGGAGGTTCCCCGTGCTTTCGCACGGACCTAATTAAAGTAAACCTCGTTTTCCCAGAGGCGTAGCCCCGTTAACACCTTTCTAGACACCTAATGAGTTAGCTAATTGTAAACTGCAAAACTCTCCTAGGAGCAACTATTGCCCACAGTGGGATCGGGATCCAACCATCATATGGAAGGTATGCAATCTCATTGCAAATCTCAACACTTGAAATTCCCGATGTGTTTTTTACCCCTAGTACTTATGACTTTAACTATGGTCAACAAATCATAAGTACCAGTCAAGTTCTACCCGTCATTTCTTGATCAATTAGACCCACCCATATGACCCTTAACTATGGTCAACAAAGTCGCATGAATGTCCTAATTAATCTGCATCATATGCAGTGTAGGAAGACATCACTTAGCTACCGTACACTATGCCTTAACTAAAGTCAACAAACGTAGCACGAATACTAAGTACTCTACTTCCTAAAATGACGGAGGGTTGCGGATGATTTTTAAGAAAATCTTTAACGCTTTGAACTTGATATCGTCGTAGAATCAAATGGTTTTCAAAAGGAGTGGCTTGTGCTCCGCGGTTTTGAAATATAGCTTTTTCATAAAGAGCCGAGTGGTTTTCAAATCCGATTCTACAACATCTTTTTAGGTTTATTTTCTTTACATTAATCATATTAATGTAATCCCATCATTTAAGTCCTTAAGCCAATCACAGAAAAGAAACGAAAATAACACGTACTCTTATGCCATCCGCATTCGCCACAATGTTCCGTTATGCACCGTTAGGTTACTTAACTAACGGCATACCGGGACGGGACTAGCGCGGGTGCAAAACATAAGCAACGTCTACTATATATCTCATATATAATATATCATTCGTCTCAGATATCACAGAACACAGGCAGCAGAAACATATATATAATGTAGGATATACTAGGACGTCCGTATTTAGTATTCAGCCAACAATAGAAAATACGGATTCCACAGTCGCGATGAATAGCCAAGCCTACACCCCTAAACCCCTATAAGAGAGGCAAGCGACCCTACCAATCCTGGAGTTTAGGAGACCTGGTCTCGACTCCTCGAGATGGCCTCCCACTGAACCCCAGAACCCGGTCACTTGTGCTCCCCTCCTTGGGTCTATCCTAATGCGGAAAAGTAAATAATATACAATACTGGTGGCAGCAACCTCAACCCGGAAGTGCCCCAAATAAAAGAATATTACATTACATTTGAATTTTATATGAATGAAAAATAAAACTCTCATCTCACATAAAACCCACTGGCTATTCAATCGCGATAATCCTGCACATCATATCTCAGCAACATATAATATCATATATCATCAACGTAAGTAAGTATGCGTACCCTGATTGTCGTTGATGTATAGCAACGAAACCGGCGATATCGACATACTACACTTACGGTCACAGAAAAGAAAGTGTAAAACTACAATATTTGGAATCCGTATTCTCTTTAGACATCGTAAATCCGAGATATCACATACCTCGCATTTCATGCCTAACTATGTGAATTCCACATATTGTATCACATTCCAGATAAATAGACAGTATTAAATTCTTCGAACAAATAATCAAATACCCAAAAATTCCCTAAAGCTCAACACTTGAGCGGAGTTCAAAAACCCGGAGTGTGACACAGTAGTAGCGGTCCAGCCGTAGAAGGGTCAAGCCAACGCCTCACATGTGGCACGCCGTACAGCCTCAAACCCTAAGGTTCAAAAGGAAGTTCAAGACGGTCACATAATCGAGTTAAGGTTTGTTGTCTTCTAGAGGGTCCACCACAAAAAAAAACTTGCACGTATCTCCGAAAGATTTAAACCCCGTGAAGAATGAGCAAATGACAGTCGTTCGAACAATTCAATATTTTCTAATTATCCGGAATAGACACGAAATCAAAATTTCGATCGAATCATTGAACTCAAAACCACCCCCAGAACATTCAACAGTAGATTCAGATTAAACATACTCAAAATATATGCAAGCAGGTAGGGAAAAATACTGTACAAAAATGAGGGAATGAGCCATCTGTACGGCCGCGGAGCCGCAGCCTAAGCAAGCATGGGCCGCGGTTCCGTGGTCAAGTATACTGTTCATGGCTTCAAATTTTACTGTTTGTCTTATATTTTCCTGCTGTATTTTTTAAGTATTTTTAATTCTGAAAAATAACAGATTTGAAAAAATGTCCAGAGAGTGCCCCAAAAAACCGTATTTCGGTTCGATCGGAGTTTTTACTTAGCTAAAGTGTCGCCTAATGTTCTAAGTCGGCTCTGATACCAATGTTAGGTTTACCTAGCACCCTATGAGAGGTTTGGAAGTATCACATATCACAAAGATCAAATATTTAGGAGTGCTAAGTGAACACATAAAGAATCAATCCTAGAAAATTAGGGTTTCATAACTTTACAAGTAACAAAGACTAGGGTTTTGAGAGTACAACCTTTGTAGCTCCCTACGCTAGACTCCTTGGCCACTTGAGGGTTGGAAAATGGTTTTCTTGAGGTCTTCTAATGACCACGACGATCCACCCGAAGCTCCTTTATCCAAGCTAACAACTTCACTTTATCAAGAGAAAGAAATGAAGCTAACACTCTAAACAAGTGGGCAAGACTTGTATAGAATGGTGTTGTGGTTCTCTTTCTCACTTCAAAATCCTATCTTGTTGAGTATTTTGCTCACTTGAAAGATCTAGAGAGCAAAAGAGCAAAGTTGAAGAAGATGATGGCTTTTTAAGAAGAAGAGAAAAGATAATCTCATGAAAGAAAATAGAAAATATATGTATATATATTTTTCTCTTCTCATCTCAAACCATGGTTAAATGATAAAGATATTATTTAATTTGAGTTAAAAACTAAAAGGAAAGTTTAATCCATGGTTAAAAGTAGGTGAGCATGGTTAGGTCAAAGAAGAGTGTAGAAACAAACCATGAATTATCCTTTCCTTTTTCATTTTGTTTTAACACAAATAGAAATAATAATCCATATAAATAACCAAGGTGTGAGTCTTATATTGCCACCATTTTCTATGTATAAACAACCATGATAGAATGATGTATGTATGCATGTGTGCATGCACATCCATATGTGCATGAACAAGAATGAATGCATACATGCATGCATACATCCAAAAAGAACAAGAAAGGATTTCTAGTGAGAAGCTAATGGTTAAATGATAAATCAACACTTGATTTATCAACCCGGTCATATCACATACGACCCGACCAAAAGCAAGCCGCCCGATTAATATACGGTATCTCATACGCGCATTTTAACCGAGTCCATGCGCATATCGCATACGCGCACCACAACGTTTCGCCTGGACTAGGTAACTCCTTTGTGGGACTCTAAGACTCGTCAATACGCCGGCAGTGGGTGATGATCATATCAAGCACCCCCAAGCCGCAAGCGGTCAGCTAAACGTAACGGCCACCCGGGTATTGAGCGATCAGAAGAAAACAAGCGAACCTGCTACAACTCCCGTCGAGCCAACCGGCAACACTACCGTACAGTCCGGTCTCTTCGTCAAATATGCTGCATATCGAGCCTAGGGATGGTCACGTCGACCCCAATAACTCAAGAAGCCGTGCCGGTGAATGGTCTATAACAGATCGAGAAACTACTGATAACACTTATCAGTAAATCTCAGCAGCCCTGGCCAGGGACTTACTGATATAACCAGTCGAGCACAGCACAACATCAACTTCCAATACCAGGAGAGATGAAACCCCTCCTATCGCTCATCGCCTTCGTGTGTCTCGGGACTGTACCCAACGGCCACCTGTTTACACGACTCAGTAGAGCCGTGGTAGGGTGGTAATCAAAGTACAGTTGGAGAGCACACAAGTCTCTATGACGATCTCGGGTCTACAGACTAACCTGTACCAGTGTCACCTGAGAACTGCTATCCGACGATAGATATAATTCCATATAGGAGTTCTCGGTGAGTCCGTCCAGTGTACCCAGTCACCACTGAGCACCCGTATATGATCTTGATGTCAAACATCGATGAATGTGGGAACATCCATCGCCCATCATATGGGTCTAGTATCATATACGCTAGTCTACTCTGGTATATCGATGCCCCGTCTCGATACACCTACGACTTGGGACATTTCAGGATATGCTTATAAACTACAGATGTCCCACTAGTATGATCTCTATCATAATCACTGTAGTCAAGCCAATATCCGCAGGGCTTTATCAACATGTATGAATGAGTAAAAGCATGATCAAATCAACATGTCAGATAAAGAAGAACCAGATAGCATACTATCATGTCGAGCAAGAATGTATACTGAATATATATATATATATATACATGTATAAATACATCCACTATCACATAATGGCCTCTAGGGCATACATATATCACATAATGCAGCTGTCTCCAGTGCATGTCAACTAAATGGAAAGAGGCCGATCAGCATTACTCAACTTAGGAGTGCATCCAGATATGAGTAACCTGAAAAAGAAACAAGTTTCTCATAATCATTACTATCAACTGAATACCATACACAAGTATCCACATCTTCGATCACCTTGAAGAATCTTGATACTTGCAATGCCTGGTTCTCTACTTTATTCTTATACTTATAACTTCTCAAAAACTTAGACCTTGCATTTCTATGAAACACATGTCTAAGAACCAGAGAAGTCACAGGTAAACAGAATATAGTACGAGTACCAACCCCTCTATCCTCGTGGACACTGGACAACATACAATACTCTGTATAAGTCCCTTGAGTCAAACAACTCATTCCCTGTGTGTCGTAGGTTGAAAACTGTACTTATGGTTAAGAAGAATTACACCGCCGTTTAATGCTCCTTACCTAACCATCCACTGATATAGGTAAATGTCATAGATATAATTTCAAAAAGTTATATCTCACTCTATAAAAATAGACGTACAGATATATCAATTTGAAATGGGTGCATAACAACGGATATTCAAAACCAAATATTTGTCGTCCGGCAAACTACCCAGGCGATTTCCTCAAATATCACCAATTACAACGAATCCCGATATAATGAGGACAATTACCTAATTCCTAATAACTTACTCCCACTCATCACCTGTAAAACCATACAGATGTGAGAATCATACCTGGTAAATACATAGCCTGGAGCAAGGGCTAATTGGGAAATCAGTTTTCTATTAACAGTACACAATGAAACTGAAACATGTAAATGTTTCGAAGGGGTATCCGGGTATTCCTAGTAATGCATCTTCCATTATCCAGATTCACAAATATAACCATATATTACATTGCCATCTCTCCAAATCCCTTTATATGTGTTTAGTCATTACCTTCTGTACACCCCTTTAGGCTAAATGGTTTTCTTCCTTCCCTACCGTTCGGCACCAGCCTATGGTTTGGAAGAAGACTATCCAATATGCATAATGGGTGTACTGTCCCAATCCTAGGGGCACTCGTAACCTGAGAGAAGGTGAAGATAAAATACAACCGAATAAACCTTATTCCTATTTCTCCTGAACTAGAATCCATCCCCGAACTGGAATAAGTTCCTTTTGAGTTCGTATATAACCATACGATGGAGTATCCAAATAACTGTGGATCTTCGTAGTGATACGGAGTGTTCTGGAGAAATACAAAGGTGAAGTGGGAGTGGTAATGAAATACTTGGTTTGGTCGTGAATAGCAGTCGCAATTTACTTTGCTCTCTTACTAATCCCTTTATTTGTCTTTACTTAATACCTTCTGTACACCATCGTTAGGCTAATTGGTTTTCTTCATTCCCTACCGGTCGGCACCTGCCTATGGTTTGGAAGAAGACTATCCAATTTGCGTAATGGGTGTACTGCCTTAATCCAAGGAGCACTAGCAACCTGAGAGAAGGTAAAAGGAAAAGACAACTGAATAGTCTTATTTGTTTTCTCCAGAACCAGAAACCATCCTCGAATAAATTCCTTCGAGTTCGTATATAACCATACGATGGTTTTATCCAATGGAAGTGGACGTTCGTAGTAATACGGGGTGTCCTGGAGAAAAGGGTAAAAGTAGGAGTGGCAATGAGGTATGCAACTCTGACAATCCAAAAGCCAGTGTTTCAAGAAGGTTCGGTCAACTTGGTCACTGAGTCATAGTCAACGGTCGGGCCATGGTCGCTGCCAAAGAGAGAGAGAAAAGAAACACTCTGCGTGCACTCTAATCTAGATCAGAATGGTTATCAATTTATCTAATCAGGAAACCTCCCACTATAACCTCAAATTCTCCTCCAAACCTGAAAGAAGAATTAGTTGGGATCACCCGAGGAGTAAACCAACTCATCAATGAGAATCGGGATCCAACTATCATCGCATTATAACGTGACGGAATCCACTCACGTTATCACACTCCAGAAGGTATGCGCATGCCTGGCAAGTTTCAGTTTCTTTAGAAACTCCCGATGTGATTTTTACCCCTAGGACCTAAGTGACCTTGACAAATAATCAACAAATCAAAAGGTCCTAGTCAAGTTCAACCCGTCATTATCTTGATTGCGTTAAACCCACCTGCACGACCCTTGATGAATAATCAACAAAGTCGTACGACCGTCCTAACCAATCCACATATCCATACGACAGAAAGCATTACAGAGCTACCGCACACTACGCCTCGGTGAATAGCAACGACAAACGTAGCGCGAATACTAAGCAATACTAATCTGAAATGACGGAGGGCTACGAATAGTTTTTGGCGAAAAACCTTTTACCGTAATGAACTTGATATCGTTGAAAGAACCGGATAACTTTTTATAAAAATATAGTGACGAAAACCTTTGCTAAGGAAGGTCACTCCCGGTGAAGGGATCTCGGCTCTTTCCCCGTAGAATGAGGTGCAGGATATTCCAAACTGAATACCACGATGCAAATTAAAAATAATCAACTATAGTAAAGTTATTACCCTGACCCAAACTTCTGTCCAAGGGGTCACTCCCGGTGAAGGGATCTCGGCTCTTGCCTCGTCGACTGAGGTGCTGGATATTCATAACCGAATACCACTGTGCAAAACAAAAGAGAACGTCCTTGCAATAACAGCTTTTTGAAAAATGTTCCAAAAACATCAGAATAGGTTTGTTTAGCTTTGCATTGATCCGAATCAATGCAGTCCCATCAATTGATCACACCAATAAAGAACGAAAATAATGATGTACGTATATGCCATCCGCATTTGCCACTGGGTCCCGTCATCACCCGTTAGGTTACTTAACTAACGATAGAGCGGGGAGTGGACTAGCGCGGATACAAAACATATATAACATCTACTAGTATATATATCAATATATAATATTCACTCAAGGCGTGATAAAATGCAACATCACAGAAATGTAATAAGCATCACAGAACAATACAGATATCTGGGATCCCCGGGTTTCATAGAGCCGCTACTGAAACCAGACGTTCCCCTGGTCGTGTGGATAGCCTGTGTAATGAAATCCTAGACCCCTACGGGCGCGGCAAGTTACCCGCCAAAACCAGAAGCGAGGCAGCCCCCTTCAACGACGTGAATGGACCACCCAGCACTTCACGGAATTCGGTAACTTGGGCACCCCTCCTGGGTCAACCTATACCCCCTATGAGTGCGGCGAATAGCCTGCCAATTCTAGAGTGAAGCCCCCTCCGTCTCAACGCCATGAGATGCGGGCCCGTTACCCTCTAGAACCCGGCTATCCGTACACCCCTCCGCGGGGAAATCCTAGTACAGAAAGTAAAATATACATACAACGGGTACATCGACCTCAGCCCGGTCGTGCCCCAAAAGAATAATATACAAACAAGCAGTGACGGCAGTCCACATGTCGGACGCTCGCCCCGCAATATAAAATGTACATAAAATACCAAAACTGTACTACCACTGCATCCAGGCAATCTCTACGACAATCCGCAACATCACAGCACAACACAGAACATCAACGTGAATGTCACGTTCGCAAATCCGTCTAAAAGGGCTATAGCAGTTAGACAGGATTTACCGATCAAATGACATTCACGGTCACAGATATAATGTAAATACTGTGAACTAACATGTTTAAAATTTTCGATCGACTAAATTTACCGAAGTGGGCCCCAAGCACAACTGTAGCACTCAAAATAAATCTGGGCCCAAAAGGAATATACCAAAAACCCTATTTCCATGTCAGAGAGGCACTGTAGAAATTTGGTGCGTAGAGGAGTCAAAAGTGCGGCGGAACCGCGGCCAAAGCATGGGTTTGGCTGCGGTTCCGCGGCGGAACATTAATGTTAGGGCACTAAATTTTCACAGAATACATAAAAAACCCTGCACGATTTTTTGACATGTACCAAATAATTTTTTGAGCACTGCAAAAATTCGACAGAAACTGCACATTAGAAATCGGGTTTTCGGAAAATCCGTTCGATCGAACATGTAAACACGTTAGAGCAAGCTAGACTAGGTTAATGGCATGGCTCTGATACCATGTAGGACTACGGTAGCGCACCGGCTGTCTATCCGAGGCCAAAATGCGGAAACGAAAATTTTTCTTGACTTTAAACCGGTACTACAGCATCCTAAAAAAACCGGATCGAACCATTAACCTATAACTAGCAAACTAGAGAATGGGTAGAAAGCTGATTTTTTCCGATTGTGTGTTAGTTTAGAAAATAGAATTTAGAGAAATCACAACCAAAAATATTTTGACCGCAATCAATAACGGTGTCGGATGTAGCGCGTTTGTAAGTGCGGATCGTCCACAGGGAAAGTGTAATCCGTTCAATTTTCGAATTAGATGAGTTGAAAATTTAAGGAAAACAAAAGAAAACAATTCATGATTTGTAATTGAAGATCAAGAAAGAGAAAAATCTAGATCTAAAAGAAACATTAAAAACAAGAATTGAGATGAGAGATAATTTCCAATCAACACTCAAGATTATAAGTATGGCTCGTAGGATTAGATCGGATCTATAGATGTGATGAGATCTAAAAATTACTAATTCTTATCCATTAATGAATTGATACTAGATCGATGCAAATTCATCGAGGTTTAAGGATCTTGCGAGGAAATTAGGGATTTCGCAACTCATCCTTTGTCCTTTCGATGGATCGCATTCAAATTCTAGCTTCTATTTAATCAAATGGTCAATAGTTGTTCCCTAGTTTCGAGTGAACACGATCAAGAAAGCATCATCTCGAAACTAGGTTATTAATCATTTGATTCACTAGAATTTTCAAACATTATAGGATTTAAGAATTGTACAAATATCTAAATCATCATCATCTAAAGATCGTCACAACTCCTACACGATCGGAGATTAATCAAACATCATGATCACAAACACAATCACAAATTGAGATGTAATCATTATGCTTGAATTAAAAGATAAGCAAGAATATAGAAAATTCACCTTTATTTATCGAAAAATTTCGTTACAACTCTCTTGAATTTACAAAAGGTAGGAACTAGATCATCGATTTCGGCTTTGCTCGGCTCCTTGAGTCGCGGATCGGCGTGGATCTCTTGCTCCGTTGAAAATCCGGCGTCGCTTCTAAAGGTTGAAGGAATTCTTGCTTGAATTGATCTCGGGATCTTGATCTTGAGGTTGAATTGGAATTTGGCATAAGTTTTGTCACTAAACTTGTGGAGGGAAGAAGATGGTGATTCATGAACAATTTGCACCTTAGATCTAGGCTCTCTTTTATAGACCTCCAAATTCTAGATCTAGGATTGAAATTTGAATTCCCTCCACAAGTTTGTTAGCCAAAAGATTTAAATTTCCCTCAAAAAGTTAGTTAAGCCCAAAAATTTGATTTTCCCTCCAAAAGTTTGTTAAGCCGAGCCTTCTAGATGTGCCACGTGGAGCTTCTGGGGTCTTCTGGAAGCTTTGGCCATTAGGGGGAACACGTGTACAAAATTTGAGCCGAAGATCTCATCATATGGTCGCGGATCCGCGGCGCCAAGGGGGTTTGGGCAGCGGATCCGCGGCCCTTTGGTGGCCTTGATTCTTCCTTTTTACATGGTAATTCTTGGTCTGAGTTTTGGGCCTCTTTCTGATATGTGGAATTTTATTTGTATTTCTGTAATATTACCAGATCTTCAGCCTTTGAGTTGGCGTATTTTATCTGCACTGTTTTCTCAATTTTGGGCTTTGCTTCCGGAATTTCCTGCATAGACTCCAAGACAAGAGTTGCACTATCCAAGAATGATGCGATGCCATGATAAACACAAAATTTCCCTAAAAGTGCTGGTTTTAGTATACAGTAAAAGTAATCCAGTATTTTACATGTGTTTTGCTAATATGTGCGATATGAATACTGGATACCTATACATGAATGCAAAAGGTAGGGAAATTGCCGTGTTAGAAATACAGTATTTTCGACTGATCAAATTCCCCCAAACTTATTTTCGATCGTCTCGATCGAACTGTTTTATTAAAAAGAGAAGGATAAAATAAAGAAAGAGAAAAGCACAATTTCGTAGGCAACACGATTGCACTGAGCACGTGCAATAAGCCTTTAAATCTCTAGGTGTCCCAGTAGGAGGAGTGTTGTCTCCTGAGGGTTTTCAGCGGATTGCACCCACAAAATCCAATAATAAAAGGAAGATCATTTAAAGACAAGAATTGTAAAAGAAAAGCCTTGAAAATTAGGGTTTCCAACTAAGCTAGCTTTTCGGTTGTCATGAGCCCTATCTTAATGGTCATGAAAAGATGTCAGGAATCACGTCCTCCCTCAATAAAACATCGTCTTATTCTTCTTTCCTATCTTTCTTCCAAATATCGATCATATCACCTTGCGTGTGTGTAAAGACATCCCTACACCCGGAGAATTCAATTCAAGCTATTATACTCTTGCCCATCAGCCTCAGTACTTTTTAATTAATGAATATTTTGATTTGCTCACACACTTTCATGCGACCGTTAATACTTCTTGAGGTACTAACCGACCGATTACTCATGTGCTTGCTTATTTGGTGTATTTTCCTCATCTTGCACCACCTCAGGTATAGCAGTGACTCCCAGACCAGTTGGCCTTAGGGCACTAGGTGAAGATGCACCCTCGCTATATATTTTTATTGCCCTTGGTGATAACAAAACCAGTGTCCATTTTTCTCACCACTTTATTTTTTTTATTCACTTTTTCTTTTTATTTCCTTCATACATCGGCTTTAAGACAAGAGCATTTTAAGGTATCCTCTACTATCCTAGGCTTCAAGACGTGTGTAAGTGCGAATAGCAGGGTAGCAACGTTCAAAATGTTTGGCTTTCAGAATAGAAACTATTTTTCAGACATAGTTTTATCCTCAGATTAGTGACTACCTTCATCTTACTAACCCTTGGGACAACGGCTCATAACTACTTATTACTAGTTCGTATAAGAAAACTTCTAATTTTCTCAGTTTTCTTAAATTTTTCTAATGTCATGGATGTAATTGTTCACTATATAATCTTTTATTATCATAAATATTAAATATTTTTATATTTTGAAAATTTTTAAATTTTTAAATTTTGAAAATTTTTGAATTTTTATGGATTTTGAAATTTTTTAAATTTTTATAGGTTTTTATGGGTTTTGAAAAACTATTTACAAAAAATGATGAACCAAAAGAAAAATATTTACACAAAATTTTTATGGGTTTTGAAAATTTTTATATTTTTATGGTTTTTAAAGAAATGTTTTGTGCTTATGCAAATGATATGCAAATGATGCAAAACTAAGCACAAACCTTCCCCAAACTTGTTTTCAACAGTGTCCTCACTGTTGCCAACTGCTATATCTACAAAACCTGTAAGCCTGGGAGGAATTTATTAGTAGGGGAAAAATATATAAGTGAAGACCCTCCCCCAAACTTATTCTTGGCTCAAAATTTTTTGTAAAAATTTTCTTTCCAAGAGCCAGAAAAATTGTCCCCCCCCAAACTTGAGTTATGCAATGTTAAGCTTTGAAAATCACATGAGGGGGTTAAGAACCATTGGTCGATGCCAAGCTTTGCAAAGACCGAATATCATCACCAACCATTTGAAAATTTTATCAATGCAGTGCTCTGGTTGGTGGAAGAAGAAGAGGAGAAAGGTTAAGTGGTGGAAGAGAGTGAGTGTGCGTCTCATTTTGGAGAGACGATGCAGTGAATGTGATGGATTACTCGCATTCTTTTTACAATTCAGAAGAAGGGGTGGAGGTTCAATTTCATTGATTGGGAGATGATTCATCTCAATACCCGTGTTATTCAGAAATGCAAGTTCATCAGCGAAGATCTCCTCAAAAGTTTCATCAATACCCCGAAGAATAATGTCATCACAAAGTGCGGGGTGATCTTCAGACTCTAAGAACGGTTCATAATCAGTGTTAATTGTTGACCCGGACATCTCGGTGGAAGAGTCCGTATGTGTATGATAGATAGTTGGGTCAAACAATAACGTATGAAAAGAGTCAAGATCGGTATCAGGAGGATCATCAAATTCGCTGCTGTCGACATCCATTAAATCGACAGAACAGACATGAGCAGTAGGTTCGGAGGGTACACTTCCCAACTTGTAAATGTTCAGCTCTATTGACCTATTCCCGAAAGATAGGGTCATAGAACTATTACGACAGTTGATGATAGCGTTGGAAGTGGCCAAAAAGGGGCGACCTAAAATCACCAGAATTTGATTCCGTGGGTTCGCTACAGGCTGTGTATCAAGTACAATAAAATCCACAGGGAATACGAATTCCCCGATTTTTATTAACACATCCTCCAGTTCACCCCTAGGTTTGGTGATTGAACGATCAGCCATCTGGAGAGTGCAATGGGCTGGTTTCAACTCTCCGATCCCTAGTTGCTCATAGACTGAGAAAGGAAGCAGGTTAACACTTGCGCTAAGGTCTAAAAGAGCACGGTTGATGTGTTTATCCCCAATAGAAATCGATATCGTAGGACATCCTGGGTCCTTACGTTTCTTTGGTAGCGGAGGGATAAAAGCAGTGCTAATGTTATTGGACATGAAGACCTTCTTTGGCACTTGAGTCTTCCTCTTCCTAGTGCACAAGTCCTTAAGAATTTTCGCATAAGCGGGAACTTGTTGAATCACATCTAGGAGAGGGATGTTGATGTTAACTTGCTTAAACATGTCCATAATCTTCTCCATATGTGGACTTGATGTGTTAGCCCTTAACCGATTAGGATAAGGTGCTTTAGCAATAAGCGCTGGGTCCATCATAGGAGAAGGAAGTGTGTGTGGACCTGATCCCAAAATAGAAGTGGGGATCGTCGGTGGTAGACTAGAAGAGGTGGGCTGAGGTGTCGAGCCTAGAGGGAAATGGAGAATAGGCTCACGAGAAGGCGGTTGGGTAGGAGAACAAGAATCAGACGTAGAAGTGTGTGTGTGAGGGAAGGTTTCAGCCGGGGTGTTGATAGGATCATCAATATCATCAACTTCTTCCCCAACATGGTTATCCAGCACTCTCCCAGATCTCAACGGGGTGATTGCATTCACATAATGTGAATAGCCAGGATTGGGTAAAGGTTGAGCTGGGAGTTTCCCTTTCTCTCTTGCACTCATTTCGTCCTTAAGTCGTGCAATTTCAGCTTCCATCGTTTTGATACTCTCAGCTTGGGACGCTGAGTTTTTCATTATCTCACCAACGGAAGACCTAACCTCGGCCGACACTTCCATGAAATTTGACAGGAGTGATTTCATGGTTTGAGCGAATTGAGAGAACTCGTCAGAACAGGTCGATTGCATAGGATTAGAAGGTGCAGGAGGGTGAACCTGGTTTTGGAATTTTTGTGACTGGTAGGGGTGCTGGGTGAGTTGAAGTGGTTGCTGTTGTGGTGGAGGGACCCATTGGAATTGATTAGGGTTTGGAACCGTGTTTTGGGATTGGTTCCAAGCAAAATTCGGGTGATTCCTCCAACCTTGATTATATGTGGAAGAAAAAGGGTCGTTTCCAGGTCTTTGAAATGCGGCATTGGTATGCTCGAGACCTCGAAACTGAGAGTTTAATGGACATTCTTCCGTCAAGTGAGAAGGATCAGAACAGCACCCACATACAGTTTTAGGGAGCGACATTGGGTTTAGGGAGGCTGCTAAGAATTTGTGTTCCATAGTGTCGAGCTTCTTTTGCATTGCTGCCATCTCAGCTCGAACACCTATGGACACGTCTATTTGGTGTACGCCACCCCTACTCGATGGCTGGGTTCCAGTCTCCCACTGTAGTGACTTTTCAGCGAACTCTTCTAAAAATTTCCATGTTTCCCCATCATCCTTGGTCATAAAGGTGCCTTGACACATGTTTTCAAGGTTTTGTTTAGTGGTAGGGTTACTGCCCTCATATATGATTCGGCAAAGATCCCATCTCGGGATGCCGTGATATGGGCATTGAACCAAAAGATCCTTGAATCGGTCAAAGTATTTTAAAAATGGTTCAGCCGGAAGCTGGGAGAATTGATATAGTTCGCTACGGATTCGAGCTGTCTTTTGCATAGGGTAGAATTTCTTAAGGAATGCCGCAACGAATTCTTCCCAATTCATGATGGAATGTGCGTTGGTGTTATACAGCCACTTCTCGGCTGTATCGTACAAAGTAAATGAAAGAAGTCGTAGACGCATGGCATCCACAGAAAGTTGTGATGTACCCATCATTGCGCATACGTTTTCAAATTTGGTAATGAAAACGTAAGCGTCTTCAGTCTCGAGACCGTGGAATTTGGGTAGAAGGTTGATGTACTGGGGCTTAATCTCAAAGTTATCCCCGTTGGCTGGTGGAATGGATAAGCAGGTCGAGAGAGGACCTCGCAAAGGGTAGCACCTCTCTTGGAGAGAGATTCGGGGAGGATTCTGCGCACCAACGGACGGCGGCAGAGCAGCGGAAAAGAGGTTCGATGGAGACTGATCCATCGGTGTGGGTGTGGTGGGGGGTAAAAGAAAGGTAAATGGAGAAATACCGACTTCGGAGTCGATCGAGGGGACGCGGACAAGACGGGCACTAGAATCCTGTGTCCAGCCTATCTTGCACTAAAAGGGGTTAGTACAAGTGGCAGCATGAATTATAATTAGAGGGATGAAATGAATGCGGTGTTTGTTTTGAAAAATGATACGGATTTTGAAAATATGATGCGATCACAACAAATGCAACAGGCAATCCTAAAATTTATGGTCACCTAGGTCCAATCTTTAGACCGCTCCTAACTTCCAAAAGACAAGTCGCAGGATAAATCCTCCACTGCCTCTTTGTCCCCCTGTGGCCAGGTAAGTGCCAGGTAAGTGGGAAGGTACTCCACTACGTAAGTAGTGGGCCTAATTAATAACCATAAGCCTTCGACACACTTGCCTTAGACACCACAAGAAAACGCGGATAAGCAATGAATTACCCACGGCCTTCTTCTGTCCTAAGTGAGCGCGACGGTCCTTAGAGTCATCTCTAGATATTTTTTTAATTAATGAGGGTAATGCGGATGCAGGTTTGTGATTTTTGGGGCCTAGGAAGGGTAATGAACTCCCCACCTAATCTGGATTTGGTCGTGCCCCTTAATGTCCGTATTAATTATGCAAACAACCACAAAATCAAAAACAAGCACAATTTATTTTGCTTTTTGCGGCGCTGCGATTTTTTTCAAAGAAGCCTGCAACAAATTGTTAATTGGAGCAGATTTTAGGAAGTAGAATAGAAAGATAGAAGTTACCTGCTAAATATTTTCCAGAGAAGCCCTCAAACAGCCGCGCTTCCGCCGCAATTGTCGCCTTAGACCGCGGTTCCGCCGCGCCTTGAGCTCCTCTCTGTACTAAATTTAACCAGAGCACTCCTGATCACTTCCCTAGCTCTTTGGAATTCTTCAAATAATTTTCCAATTTCATAGCAAGCTCCAAATTTCCTTGCAAGTAACCACAACAAATCGTTTAGTGTTTTGCGCGAGTTTTGATCTTTAAAAATGTAGATGGAATAAACTTTTCAACTCAAATTTCAAAAAATGAACAAATAGCACACGATCCCCGGCAACGGCGCCATTTTGATTGAAATGATTTTTTCCGATTGTGTGTTGGTTTAGAAAATAGAATTTAGAGAAATCACAACCAAAAATATTTTGACAGCAATCAATAACGGTGTCGGATGTAGCGCGTTAGTAAGTGCGGATCGTCTACAGGGAAAGTGTAATCCATTCAATTTTCGAATTAGATGAGTTGAAAATTTAAGGAAAAGAAAAGAAAACAATTCATGATTTGTAATTGAAGATCAAGAAAGAGAAAAATCTTGATCTAAAAGAAACATTAAAAACAAGAATTGAGATGAGAGATAATTTCCAATCAACACTCAAGATTATAAGTATGGCTCGTAGGAGTATATCAGATCTATAGATGTGATGAGATCTAAAAATTACTAATTCTTATCCATTAATGAATTGATACTAGATCGATGCAAATTCATCGAGGTTTAAGGATCTTGCGAGAAAATTAGGGATTTCGCAATTCATCCTTTGTCCTTTCGATGGATCGCATTCAAATTCTAGCTTCTAGTTAATCAAATGGTCAATAGTTGTTCCCTAGTTTCGAGTGAACACGATCAAGAAAGCATCATCTCGAAACTAGGTTATTAATCATTTGATTCACTAGAATTTCCAAACATTATAGGATTTAAGAATTGTAAAAATATCTAAATCATCATCATCTAAAGATCGTCACAACTCCTACACGAGCGGAGATTACTCAAACATCATGATCACAAACACAATCACAAATTGAGATCTAATCATTATGCTTGGATTAAAAGATAAGCAAGAATATAGAAAATTCACCTTTATTTATCGACAAATTTCGTTACAACTCTCTTGAATTTACAAAAGGTAGGAACTAGATCGTCGATTTCGGCTTTGCTCGGCTCCTTGAGTCGCGGATCGGCGTGGATCTCTTGCTCCGTTGAAAATCCGGCGTCGCTTTTAAAGGTTGAAGGAATTCTAGCTTGAATTGATCTCGGGATCTTGATCTTGAGGTTGAATTGGAATTTGGCACAAGTTTTGTCACTAAACTTGTGGAGGGAAGAAGATGGTGATTCTTGAACAATTTGCACCCTAGATCTAGGCTCTGTTTTATAGACCTCCAAATTCTAGATCTAGGATTGAAATTTGAATTCCCTCCACAAGTTTGTTAGCCAAAAGATTTAAATTTCCCTCAAAAAGTTAGTTAAGCCCAAAAATTTGAATTTCCCTCCAAGAGTTTGTTAAGCCGAGCCTTCTAGATGTACCACGTGGAGCTTCTGGGGTCTTCTGGAAGCTTTGGCCGTTAGGGGGAATACGTGTACAAAATTTGAGCCGAAGATCTCATCATATGGCCGCGGATCCGCGGCGCCAAGGGGGTTTGGGCCGCGTATCCGCGGCCCTTTGGTAGCCTTGATTCTTCCTTTTTACATGGTAATTCTTGGGCTGAGTTTTGCGCCTCTTTCTGATATGTGAAATTTTATTTGGATTTCTGTAATATTACCAGATCTTCAGCCTTTGAGTTGGCGTATTTTGTCTGCACTGTTTTCTCAATTTTAGGCTTTGCTTCTGGAATTTCCTGCATAGACTCCAAGACAAGAGCTGCGCTATACAAGAATGATGCGATGCCATGATAAACACACAATTTCCCTAAAAGTGCTGGTTATAGTATACAGTACAAGTAATCCAGTATTTTACATGTGTTTTGCTAATATGTGCTATATGAATACCGGATACCTATACATGAATGCAAAAGGTAGGGAAATTGCCGTGTTAGAAATACAGTATTTTCGACTGATCAAAAGCTATACCGAGCGATCCATGTCCTTCAGTATTCGGCCTCCATCCCGATCACCTCGCGGAATCTCCGGTCTTCATATCCTCGTCGGAAAGGGCACCACATCGAGAAGTCCTTTTACGGGCACCCGCTTCATCCGAAGCAACTCGGGCGCGAAGTGTGCTAGCCGACGCGTCCAAGGTGTTGTAGAGAATGTTTGTGATCACTTTGTCTCTTTCATCCATGGCTTTGGATGGAGGTAGAAGTGTTGCCATTGATGGAAGCAAGGAGCTAGAGGAAGAAGAAGAAGAACAAGAGCTTTTCTTTTTCTTTTCTTTTCTCTTGTTGTAATGAGAGTGAGAGAGTGAGATTATGAAAATACAAGACCAATAATAACAACCATGGCAGCCCCTCTCTCTCTCTCCATCTCATTTCAACACATAAAACAATTCATTAATATGACATCTTTGCTAAAAAAGAGACCATGACTCATGATATAAGTCAATGTCACATTAATGCATTGTTATGATGATTTCTAGCTCATTATTTCCTTAATCAAACATTAATCCAAATGTTTGCCACAACAAAAAGATCCGGCAACATCTAAAGTAAACTCGTGACGGATCACAAGGATACCCCTCACCTGTATATACATATCTACACCCGCATTTCGACTAAATGCGAATGCGATAAGACTAAAGTAATCCAACAAATCTAATACTAGGATCCGGCTTAAACCAAAACCCACTAGTATGATCCGTCCGATCATGATCCGTGCAATACCGCACGTATATGACCGAACCCTGTCATATATCATACGGCCTCTACAACGTTTTGCCAGAAACTTGAGAAACTGTCTGTCGGGGACTCTAAAGACTCGTCAATACTTTGGTTGTGGATTTAACCACTAGCACGTCAGAGGTATTAGCCATACGTAACGGGCTACCAGAAATTGACCAAAAGGTACGTCGATGAGCGAACTCATCCTGACGCCCTACTGAGCCCGTCAGTGACAATATCCGTACTGTCCGGTCCGTTCGTCTATGAGTATCGCATGGCGGGCCCAGGGGGTTGGTAAAAGTCAGACCCCCAAAAGCGGTACAAGTCGTGTCGGAGTGTAACCCAGAACACCCTGAGATACTACTGGAATACCTACCAGTACATCTCCTGCCTCGGCTGAGGGCTTTGTGTAATGGCTCTCCTAGACACAGCGCGACCTCACTCCCAATACCGGGAGAGACGAACCCCTGCAGATCCGCTCACTGCCTCTATGTGGCTCGGGACTGTACCCAACTAAAATCTGTTTGCACGACTCCTTTGAGCCATGGTAGGGTAGTAATCAAAGTACAGTGGGAACTGTAGGGTTCCTAGGCACACTAATGAGGTCTCACAAGGCATCAACCATGCCAATTTAAAATTTTACAAGTGCCGAGAAACCCTAATACGGATCGTTAACTAGATTTTAGGCGACAAAAGAAAACAGTTAACAACTTAACTAGAAGAAAGAGGCTACAACCTTTGTAAATCCGGTCCTCCACCTCCACGGCTTCGCAATGAAGTCTCCTCGCTGTCCAAATCGAATCCCGGGCTCTAGCGTCGGCTTCATCGGAAAAATGGGCGGGCTAGGTCATCGATTACGATGCCGAAGATGATCTACGTCGAGGCATCACAAGATCAAGCTCCCACTTCACCAAGTCATGAAACTTATGAAGAAAACACCCTATACTACTTGGCAAGAGTTATAGGATGAAGAAATAGGAAGTGGGTTCACTTTAGAATTGGATGTCTCACTTGATTTCATCACTTGCCATTGATGAGGCAAGCTTTTCTTTCTTGTGAAGAAAAAGAAGAAGAAAGAATATGATGAAGTGTTTTTAAATAATTGAAAAAGAAATGATTCTTATCATATTCTAACCTTAGTTAAGTGTAGAGAATAGA
The DNA here is from genome assembly GCA_030015575.1 of Agapanthus africanus. Taxonomy (NCBI): domain Eukaryota; kingdom Viridiplantae; phylum Streptophyta; class Magnoliopsida; order Asparagales; family Amaryllidaceae; genus Agapanthus; species Agapanthus africanus. Next base: position 253,309,975 of record JASDDO010000029.1, on the reverse strand, counting down.
CCATGGTTAGTTATGATGGTTAGGGTTAAGCAAGAGACAAGAATGGTGGACTAGGTCAAAGCTTCATGAAGCTTCAACAAAACTACAAATAAAGCCACCATTCTTTTCATATCTTTTCCAAAATGAATAAACAAATAAATAAATGAATAAATAAGTAATGGATAAACAAAACCCTAATCATTAGTTTAACCATGGTTTAATTCTTTACACTTAACCAAGTAAACATGTATCATCAAACATGATACAATCATTTGCACAAAAAGTATATCACATATACAACTTGTACATCCAAGTGAGAAAATCCATTTAAAGTGAACCAATACTAGTTAATGCAAAGTAATATATCAAATATATAATTATGCATTAAATCATTAAATCAACACTTGATTTAACGATCCGGTCATATCGCATATAACCGACTAATATACAATGTATCGACTCATCGAATCAATCCTTGATTCGATATCTAGGTTATATCGCATATAACCAATCGATACATTCATCACGAGAATGGAATACGGTATCACATACACGCATTATTCTCGTTCCTGCACATATCTCATATGCGCTCCTATTTCGTTTCTCTTGAGCCAGGAAACCTCTGTGTAGGACTCTAAAGACTCGTCAATACGCCGGCAGCAGGTGATGATCATATCAAACACCCACAAGCCGCAAGCGGTCTGCTAAACGTAACGGCCACCCGGGTATTGAGCGATGAGAAGATCGACGAGCAAGCCCGCTCACACTCTTGTGAATCCAACCAGTAACACTTACCGTACAGTCCGGTCTGATCGTCTGATATGTCGCATATCTCGTCTAGGGGTGGTAAACGTCAGACCCTAATAGCTCGATAAGTCGTGTCGATATGAGGTCTATAACAATTCGAGAAACTACTGGTAACACTTACCGGTAAATCTCAGCAACCCTGGCTAGGGATTTTCGGTTATAGCCAATCGAACACAGCGCAACATCAACTCCGTATACCGGGAGAGACGAATCCCCTCCTATCGCTCATTGCCTCCATGTGACTCGGGACTGTACCTAAAAGCCACCGTTTTGCATGCCCTCTTGGACGTGGTAAGGTGGAAATCAAAGTACAGTGGGAACCACACAAGACTCTATGACGATCTCGGGTCAACAGACTACTCTGTACCAGTGTCACCTGAGAACTGCCATCTGACGTAAGGTATAATACCATCTGGGAGTTCTCGGCGAGTCCGTCCAGTGTACCCAGTCTCTACTGAGCACCCGTATATCATCTCTGATGTCAAACACCAATGGATATGGGATCATCCATCGCCCATCTGTATGGGTCAAGAAGGTATACGCTAGTCTACTTTGGTATATCGATGCCCCGTCTCGATACACCCACGACTAGGGACCTTGAAGGATGTACTTATGGACTACCATGTCCCCACTAGTATGATCCGCATCATAGTCCAGGTAGTCAAGTACACATCCTAAGGGCTTTACCAACATGTAACAGAGAGACAATCAGTATACACGTTAAGGTAAAGAGTAACCAGATAGCATACTATCATGTCGAGCAAGAAAGTCCTCCCTATACATGTCCAAGCATCCACTACAATATGCATCCAATGTACAGTAATGGCCTCTAGGGCATACATATAACTAACAATCTCCCACTTGCACTAGGGCCATCTGATAGCAGTGGTTGTAGTATCTCATACTCAACCATCCCATAAAAGTCTCTCTCTGGGAATAGGCCTTCGTGAGTGGATCCGCCGTGTTGTCCTCTGAGTCTACTCTCCTTACCTCGATCCCTTAGAGATCAACCATCTCCATGATCAGGTGATACTGCTTTAGATTATGTCTGGATCACTGATGGGACGGACGTTCCTTGGCATAAGCCACAACTCCATTGTCACACAATGGGAGGAACATAGTTCATCTCATGAACCAATATACACCCAAACAGCCTCTTTGGTAGCATCTCAAGTAGCGATGTATTCTGCCTTTATCGTCTAGTATGTTACGGTAACTAGCTTGGAACTCTTCCAATATACCGTCCCTTTACTGAGGGTAAAGACAATGCCTGTGACTGACATTCAGTCGTCTTTATCACCCTGGAACCCTTCCAGCGATTCTCCCCAGGATCAATTGATACCAACTCAATACATCTAGTGAGTATCCTAATATCCAATTAGATCTATCTCATAGATCTAAAACCCAGGATTTAGTAGGTATCAGTTTGATCCTATGTGGAGAATTATTGTGATAAGCGGAGATTGACCGAGCGTAGCATAGGAAACTCCTTTCTTATCAAGAGTATGTCATCCACGTATTCTATGAGGATCGTCACCATACTCCCTACTATCTTTTTGTTTATACAAGGTTCATCTACCATTTTGATGATGTCAAACTCTTTGACTACTTCATCAAAACAGACGTTCCAACTCCGCGATGCCTGCTTTATCCTATAAAGCATCTTGCACACGTTTCCGCTGCTCCCACTGTTTACGAAGCCCTCTGGCTGTGTACTTATAGACGCCCTCTTCTAAAACATCATTTAGAAAATCTGTCATGACACCCAACCACCAGATATCGTAGTCATGGTATGCAGCCGTGGCAAGTAGGATCTGGATGGACTTAAGCATAGGCCCCAGAAAAGGTTTCATCATTATCCACGCCTGGTTGATGACGAAAACCTTTAACAAGTCTAGCTTTGAAAGTCTCAACTTTTCTATGTACACCAAGTAATCTTCTCAAGATATACTTGCTCCTGATAGGGATTTAACCCTTCAGATATAGCAACCAAAGTCTATACTTTGTTGGTGTATAAGGATTCCATCTCAGATCGATAAACATCCATCCATTCTTACAGAGTCTCACTCCTGATGGCCAGCTCGAAACTAGTTGGGTCATCATCTCATGATGCAATCCTCGCTCCCACTGTCAAAGAGAAACCGAAGTAACTCTCAGGTGGGTGAGGAACCCTACTAGATCGGTGGAGAGGCTGAGATTCATTGGAAACAATTGAATCCTTTGATTCTATCAAATCATCAGCTGCAGTTTGTACAGCTGGAACATTTCCAGTTCTACATGACTGACCTTGCCTCGAGCTTGTCCGGATTTTGTTTTTAGACATAGGCCGGACAACCCCAAATCTTAACTAGCTTAAGACATGGGCTCTTCCCATACCATATCTCATATGGAGTGGTAGGCTGTGATCTGATTCGAACCTAATTCAACAGGTATGCAGCTTCTCATGTGCATAACCCCCAAAAGGAAATAGGTATCTCAGTAGTACTCATCATAGAGCACACCTTATCAAATAGGGTGTGATTGCTCTGCCCCGATATACCATCGTGCTATGGTGTATATGGAGGAGTAATGCTGAGAGAGAATCTCATTCTCCTTTAGAATAGTCCAGGAATTCCATGCACAAGTATTCTCCTCCTCAATCTCATCATAGGACATAATACTTATACCCGTATTTTGGTTCTCTACTTCTAACTTATATTCTGTGAATATCTCAAAAGGTTCGGACTTGTGTTTCAACAGGAACATAGGTCTGAATCTCGAAAGATCATCAGAGAATGTAATGAAGTAAAAAGAACCAGTCTTGGTATGTGTAGACAGGGGACCTACATACATCAGCATGTATCATCCCAAGAGTTCACTAACTCTTTCTCTGTTTCTAATAAACAGAGCTGGTGTCATTATATCTTTGTGACATGACTGGCAAGTTTCACAAGATGTAAATTCAAACTGATTTAAATATACATCTAAATGTAACTTCAGCTAGTCAGGTCGCATTGATATGACCTAGTCTACAATACCTCAAGAAGGAATCGTTCAATTCTGAACTCTTCCTCTTGTATGTGATCTGTATACTAAGAACTGTAGTTTGATTTAGAACATCAATGCTTTTAGATAACGTGCCTGAACCGATCAACTTTTGATATAGGAAATGTTCAAAACATTATCCAACAATACAAAATTATATCCTTTCTTTACTAATAAAGAGACAGATATGATTTTGCATATCAGGTTCGGTATCTAATAACATTTGTTCAGAATCAATGTATTAGTAATACAGGGTGACAGTGACCAACAGACTTGGCTGCAACACTTGCCCCGTTTTCTGTCTCATGAAACTTATCACCCGTTCTCAGTTCTTTGCCTTTCTGTAGCCCTATGTAACAGATTACATATCTGGGATCCTGTTCCGGTATCAGATACCCAGGACGCAGAGGATACTGAGAAACAGTTTTGTGTAATGAACACACCCGAAGATGATACATCAGTATGCACTTTCTTCGTTTGGGCGGCACGAGAATTCTGGTATTCCCCAATTTCCTGCTCTGTCTTATAACAATTATAAGTTGGAGCGGGACCAACGTTCCCCAGCTCAGTATAACAAGCGGGTTCAGTCAAATATCCGTTTTATTATCTTGATTAAGGCGTGATATGGTCGCTACCTGGAGAGAGAGAGAAGAAAACACTCAGCGTGCGCTCTTGCAAGAATAGATTGGTTATTATTTTATCTAATCAGGATGGCTCCCACTGCTTTTTATCAAATCTTCCTTCAAACCCTAAAAGGAAAGACTAGCCGGGATTAATTACAAACTACAAGTTCGCCAATCTTTCAGCCAGGCCAGTGTCGGTACTTTGAGGGAGGTCCCCCGTGCTTTCGCACGAACCTAATTAATGTAAACCTCGTTTTCTCAGAGGCGTAACCCCGTTGACACCTTTCTAGACACCTACTTGATCGGCTAATTGTAATGTGTAAAACTCTCCCAGGAGTAACTCTTACTCGCAGCGGGTATCGGGATCCAACTATCTCATAGAAGGTATGCAATCTCATTGCAAATTTCAACACTTGAAATTCCCGATAATATTTTGCCCCAAGCAGCTATATGACCTTAACATAGTCAACAAATCATAAGTGCTAGTCAAGTTCAACCCGTCATTTCCCGATTGAATTAAACCCACCCGCACGACCCTTAACATAGTCAACAAAGTCGCACGACTACCCTAATCCAATCACATCATATGCTTATGCAGATAAGCACTAATTAGCTACCGCACACTACGCCTTAACATAGTCAACAAACGTAGCACGAATACTAATTAATACTTATCTGAAATGACGGAGGGCTACGACAGGTTTTTCTGAAAACCTATTGCGTAATGAACTTGATATCGTTGTAGGATCGAATGAATTTTGAAATGGAGTGCTTTTGAGGCTTTTCTAGTTTTGCTAAAGGAGTCACTCCCGGTGAAGGGATCGTCGGTCCTTTCCTCGTCGAATGAAGTGCGGGATATATCATATATATCACTGTGCAAAGCAGAACTCTTAAAAGCAATCAAAAAGACAAACCGAGTGTGTAGCATCTGCCAGTTATTGCTAAAGGAGTCACTCCCGGTGAAGGGATCTCAGTCCTTTCCTTATCGAATAAGGTGCAGGATGTATCATATATACCGCTGTGCAAAGCAAGAACTGTAGCTACCTGTTTTATTTTGAAATTCGATTCTACAACATCTTTAGGTTTCTTTTTCTTTCATTAATCACATTAATGAAGTCCCATCATTTAAATTACCTAAACATCACAGATAAATACGACGTACACTTATGCCATCAGCATTCGCCTCGATGTCCCCTCGTGCACCGTTAGGTTAGGTAACTAACGGCAAAGCGGGGCAGGGCTAGCGCGGGTGTAAAACATAAGTAACATCTATATAATATATCATATATACTATATACAGTATCTATCATAGAACATCACATGATCACATCACAGATATCGCAGCAGAAGAAACATATAAAATATTGGATATACTAGGACGTCCGTGTTTTCAATACGAGCCAGTATAAAACACGGATTCCACGGTCGCGATGAATAGCCAAACCCACACCCCAAGACCCCTACGAGAGCGGCAAGCAACCCTACCAATTCTAGAGTTAGGAGACCCGGACTCGACTCCTCGAGTTGGTCTCCCACTGGACTCCAGAACCCGGTTACTTATGCCCTCCTCCTTGGGTCTATCCTAGTGCGGAATAGTAAATAATATACAAAGGGTGACAACTTCCGCAACCTGGAAGTGCCCCAATAAAAGAATATTACATACAAGTTTTTACATGAATGAAAATGAAAAACACTCATCTCACATAAAAACTCCCGGCTATTCAAACACGACGATCCAATATAACATATCCAGCAACACATAACATCACATGTCATCAACGTAAGTAAATATGTGCATCCCAATTGTCGTTGACATATAGCAATGAAACCGGCGATATCATATATTACACTTACGATCACAGAAAAGAAAGTGTAAAACTACAACAGTTGGAATCCGCAACCACCTCAGACATCGCATGCCTGACCAAATGAATTCTTTAGACATCGCATGCCTAACAATTATAAACCCCGCATTTTAGTCTCATTATCGAAAACTCTTTTCAATATCAAGCCGGGCAATTCAACAAGATTCCCGACATCCTGATCGAATGCTCGTCGCAAACTTCAGTAGACGGCCGCACCCCCGATGCAGTCGATGAAGTGCACCAAGGCGGAACACCGCTACCGCGAGCACCCGAACGGATGCTTTCGGCGACGGGGTTCTCCTACAGTCACTTGGTCGGGGCTATAGGGTGTGGCTGTCTATTAAGTTTACCCAGCGAGTATCCGCGTACGCTACTTGATTGCGACGGACTTTTGATCACATCAAAATTCCGTGGCAACCGATCAAGTGAGACTAAACTGCTATGTTTATAACATTCATTCAGTTATCTCATAACTATTTATGAATTCCAAGTATTGTATCACATTCCAGATAAAATAGAAAATGTTAAACTTTCCGATCGAACATTCAAACACCCAAGTTTTCCCGATACAGATCAACACATGAAACAAGTTCAAAAACATTCACTTCGTGCCTCAGTACCAACGGTCCAGCCGTAGAAGGGTCAAGCCAACGCCTCACATGTGGCACGCCGTACTGCCCCAAACCCTAAGGTTCAAAGGGCAGTTCAAGACGGTCACATAATCGAGTTAAGGTTTGTTGTCTTCTAGAGGGTCCATCGCGTTACTTGCACTACTTAGAACGTTCTTAAACTACGGAAAGATCCAACACTTGGAAATTTCCCGACAGGGGAAAAGGTGGGTATTTATATCCGGTCGAACTTTTTAACATATTCAAAAATTAGCCGAAAAAACACAGACAAAATTAGACAGTCCGATCGAATCTCCAAATCCCCAATACAACCCAGAAAATTCAACTCTTGAATTCAAATTAAAAATTGCCAGGAAAACCAGCACTAAAAACTAGGAGTTGCTGTGAAAACATAATTGATTGATTGGACTATCTTGCCGCGGAACCGCCGCAATATGCATGCTATTGCCGCGGTTCCACCGTGTTTCTATCGATTTAGGTGCTCGAATTTCACAGTAATTCTTAGAAATACCTGCTGATTTTTCTGCATATTTTTAATTTTCAAAAATCCACAAATTTCAAAAATGTACAGAGAGCATGTATTGAATTAGGGTTTCGGCTCGATCGGACTTCTAACTCCGTCAAGACGTCGCCTAAGGCTCTAGCCAGGCTCTGATACTACTGTAGGGTTCCTAGGCACACTAATGAGGTCTCACAAGGCATCAACCATGCCAATTTAAAATTTTACAAGTGCCGAGAAACCCTAATACGGATCGCTAACTAGATTTTAGGCGACAAAAGAAAACAGTTAACAACTTAACTAGAAGAAAGAGGCTACAACCTTTGTAGATCCGGTCCTCCACCTCCACGGCTCCGCAAAGAAGTCTCCTCGCTGTCCAAATCGAATCCCGGGCTCTAGCGTCGGCTTCATCGGAAAAATGGGCGGGCTAGGTCATCGATTACGATGCCGAAGATGATCTACGTCGAGGCATCACAAGATCAAGCTCCCACTTCACCAAGTCATGAAACTTATGAAGAAAACACCCTATACTACTTAGCAAGAGGTAGAGGATGAAGAAATAGGAAGTGGGTTCACTTTAGAATTGGATTTCTCACTTGATTTCATCACTTGCCATTGATGAGGCAAGCTTTTCTTTCTTGTGAAGAAGAAAAAGAAGAAGAAAGAATATGATGAAGTGTTTTTAAATAATTGAAAAAGAAATGATTCTTATCATATTCTAACCTTAGTTAAGTGTAGAGAATAGACCATGGTTAGTTATGATGGTTAGGGTTAAGCAAGAGACAAGAATGGTGGACTAGGTCAAAGCTTCATGAAGCTTCAACAAAACTACAAATAAAGCCACCATTCTTTTCATATCTTTTCCAAAATGAATAAATAAATAAATAAATGAATAAATAAGTAATGGATAAACAAAACCCGAATCATTAGTTTAACCATGGTTTAATTCTTTACACTTAACCAAGTAAACATGTATCATCAAACATGATACAATCATTTGCACAAAAAGTATATCACATATACAACTAGTACATCCAGGTGAGAAAATCCATTTAAAGTGAACCAATACTAGTTAATGCAAAGTAATATATCAAATATATAATTATGCATTAAATCATTAAATCAACACTTGATTTAACGATCCGGTCATATCGTATATAACCGACTAATATACAATGTATCGACTCATCGAATCAATCCTTGATTCGATATCTAGGTTATATCGCATATAACCAATCGATACATTCATCGCGAGAATGGAATAAGGTATCACATACACGCATTATTCTCGGTCCTGCACATATCTCATATGCGCTCCTATTTCGTTTCGCTTGAGCCAGGAAACCTCTGTGTAGGACTCTAAAGACTCGTCAATACGCCGGCAGCAGGTGATGATCATATCAAACACCCACAAGCCGCAAGCGGTCTGCTAAACGTAACGGCCACCCGGGTATTGAGCGATGAGAAGATCGACGAGCAATCCCGCTCACACTCCTGTGAATCCAACCAGTAACACTTACCGTACAGTCCGGTCTGATCGTCTGATATGTCGTATATCTCGCCTAGGGGTGGTAAACGTCAGACCCCAATAGCTCGATAAGTCGTGTCGATATGAGGTCTATAACAATTCGAGAAACTACTGGTAACACTTACCGGTAAATCTCAGCAACCCTGGCCAGGGATTTCCGGTTATAGCCAATCGAACACAGCGCAACATCAACTCCCTATACCGGGAGAGACGAATCCTCTCCTATCGCTAATTGCCTCCATGTGACTCGGGACTGTACCCAAAAGCCACCGTTTTGCATGCCCTCTTGGACATGGTAAGGTAGAAATCAAAGCACAGTGGGAAGCACACAAGACTCTATGACGATCTTGTTAGTGTATATGCCCTAGAGGCCATTACTGTATCATACTAGTTTGTATATTACTTAATGGAAGCTTGGGATATTCACCTTGTATATACAATCTTGCTCAAAATAGTAGTATGCTACTTGGTTTGTTTCTACTTCAATGTGTACATGTGTTTATTTTAGTATATCGCCTATACACATTAGTGGAGCCCTTAGGATCTTTGCTTGATTACCAGCGTTGTGATGGCAGTCACACTAGTGGGGCTGGGTAATCTATAAGCACATCCTTATGCAGGTCCCTGGTCGCAGGACTATCGAGACAAGGCATCGATACTCCGGAGTAGACTAGCGCATGCGCTTCTCATCCCAGTGTGGGAGACGGTCTGTCCCACAGCCGTCAGTACGTCGTACTTGAGATAGTATGCGGGTGCTCGTTGGGTTACGAGTACACTGGACAGGACTCGTCGGGAACTGACTAGTTGGTATTATGCCTATCGTCAGTTGTGACATGAGTACAGCTTAGTCCGCTGACTTGACACTGTCACTTCGCCTCGAGTGTGTTCCCACTGTACTTTGATCACTACCCTACCACGGCTCAAAGGAGTCGTGCAAACAGGTAGTGGTTGGGTGCAGTCCCGAAGCACTTGGAGGCAGTGACGGTTAGACAGGATTCGTCTCTCCCGGTATTGGGGGTTGACATCGCGCTGTGTCTAGGAGAGCCATTACACGGGTAGTCCCTGGCCAGGGCAAACGAGATATACTGGTAGGCTTCCAGTGTTATCTCAGGGTGTTTTGGGCTTCACTCCGACACGACTTGTACCGCTATTGAGGGATTGACGTTTACCGCCCCTAGGCCCGCCATGCGATATAATAGACGAACAGACCGGAATGTACGCAGATTGTCACATTCAGGCTCAGTAGGAGTTCAGATGGGTTTCGCCTCGTCAGTCTTCTTGTCGGCATTACCTGGGGACCGTTACGCATAGCTAGTGCCGCTTGCGGTCTGTGGTTAAACCCACTGCCAGCGTAGTGTCGAGTCTTTAGAGTCCCACACAGAAAGCTTTTCGCCTTTAGGCAAAAGAGTAGAGGTCGCATGGTTTTGCGACAGGTCGCATGGTTTTGCGACAGGGTTCGGTCACATCCGTGCACTTGTGCACGTACAGTGTCCGGACAGTTTACACTAGCGGGGTTTGGTTTAAGCCAGATCCTAGTGTACCTTTTGGGATTGGATTTATCCAGTTTGTATTCGTGTTCCTCGGAACGCGGATGCGGGTGTGTATGCACAGTTGACGGGGAGACAGAGGCAGCGGATTCTCATTAGGGTTGTTGACCGTTGACTATTGACTTTTTGATCAACCCTAATGAGAATATGATATGTGATTAACAATTATATTAATTAAGTATTATGGTGACATGGTTGTTGAGGGATTGACTTTGTTGACTTGTTGACTTTTGTTGACTTGTTGACTTTGTTGACCGGTTGACTAGGCTTGACTAGTTGACCATCATGATAACCATAGCTATCATTTCATGGCAAAGACTTTTGCTTACTTGCTATTTTGTGCAAAATGAGTGCATGAAATGATATGGCTATGGTTGCTTAAACCATCACATAACACTTGATTGATATGATTTGTTATCATTGTTTTGGATTATGAGAGGGTGAAAGACAAAAGAGAGGCTCATTCTCACTTGACCATTCTCTCTCTTGTTCTTGAGCTCTCATACTCTTGCTCTCACCCTCTTCCTCTTGCTCCCTCTCTTGACTCTATGGTTCACTTGTCTCATGAGTTGAGAACCAAGAACCATAGATAAAATCCCATACAAACTCTTCTCTACTCACTCTAGTTCACAAGGTTTGGCAAACCGAGTGAACTAGTTTCTTCAAAGTTCGAAGAAGGAGCCAAAGGTTGGAGCTTTCAGGTGGATCTATCTTCGGCGTAAGGAGACGACGGGAAGAAGCCGATCCGAACCACCATAGAAGCTTGAAGACGAAGGAGTTCGAGAAAAGAAAGGTATAACCCCCTAACCGAGTAGTTAGCAACTCGTAGTTAGGTTGTTAGTTAGATGTTTAACAAAGATCCGGTTTTTAAGTCCATGTTACCACCTCTATAAAAATCGTTGTTATCAAATTCCGCATGCCCGAAAGTACCGGGAGAGGTAGCATGGACTTACAGTGGTATCAGAGCCTAGTTAAACTCTATCTAACATGTTAGCAAGTAATTAGAAGATCGATCAAAGAAAATGTCACGAAAACGAACCCGAGAATTTCAAGTTTCTGCCGATTTTTATTCTGTTCAAAAGTTGATAATTTTCATCTTAAAAATCGGCTCAGGCTTTTGTTAGAATAACCACCAAATTTGGTCCAACGATCGAGTCAAAGCTCCGCGGAAACGCGGCGGGAGCACGCTCCCGCCGCGGTTCCGCGGCCGAGTTGACTCGGCCGAGGTCCATCTTTGGTGCAGTGTTTTTCTGGGGTTGTTTTGGGATTTTTGGAATATATATTTTCTGCCCAGATTTTGCAGAACGAATATTTTATTTTTGGGGTCCTGAAAATCCATATTTTTGATCGAACTTCTAAAAGACTTAAGCTGACAGGTTTTTCTGTAATGTGATATTTGTATTGAACGTCTACTAATCGCTATATGTCGATTAGTGGGGGTTATACAAATCTGTGATCTGTAATGTTGCTGGAATGTGTATATGAATATGTTGGATTGTCGCGGGTGAATAGCCGGGGGTTGTGAGACGAGAGTTTTCTTTTCTTTCAATTCATGTAAATTTGTAAATTGATGTAATAATTATTTGTATGGCCGCACAACCGGGTCGGGATTGTAGCCGTCATTGTATAATTTCTTTTTACTGTTTTTGCTCCTAGGATAGACCCATGGAGGGGGTGCACAAACTACCGGGTATACCGAAGTGCCGAGTGGCCTACTCACGGGGATGAGGGAGGTTGCTTCGCTTCAGGTACTTGGCGGGTAGTTTGCCGCACCCGTAGGGGTCTTGGGTGGGGTATTGGCTATTCACCGCGACCGTGTAATCTGCTTTTCGTTATAGGCTCGTACGAATTGCGGGCTCCTAGTATATCCAATGTATTCATCTGTGATCTGAAATAGCTATCATTGCAATATATCTATATATGATATTATTTAGGCGTTGATTATGTTTTACAGCCGCGCTAGCCCAGCCCCCGCTCTGTCGTTAGTTAAGTAACCTAACGGGTAATGACGGGGCCCAGTGGCGAATGCGAATGGCATAAGCGTACGTCATATTTTGGTTGTTTTCTGCAATGGTAGGATTAAATGATGGGACGCATTAAAAGAACTAATGCAAGAATATCACGCATTAAAGGAACTAATGCAAGATAATAAACCAAGTTAAAATCGTTGGAACACTTTCGAAAAACCACTCGGTTCTTTTCAAAACTAACTTTTAAATGCGGAGCTTGAGCCACTCCTTTTAAAAGCTATCTCGTTCTATCGATTATATCAAGTTCACTACGTTCACGGTTTAGCCAAAACCATTCGTAGCCCTCCATCATTTCAGTTAAATATTCGGTAGTATTCAAGCTATGTATTTTGACCTCACGCCAAGGCATAGTGATTGGTAGCTGCCGGATATTTATCTGTTGCATAGATAGAATGCGTTGGTTTGGGACAGCCGTACTACCATTTTGGCCTACGTCAAGGGTAGGTACGGGTGGATTCAAATTAACCTGGATAATGATGGGAAGAACTTGACATGTGACTTTTGACATTTTGACCTCATGCCAAGGTCATAAGAGCATGGGGCAAAAATCCACATCGGGAGTTTCATAAGTACTGAAACTTGCTAGATTTGCATACCATTTGGAGTGTGATGATTCTGGTAGGATTCCTTCAGTTTCGTCACACGATGATATTTGGATCCCGATCCTACTGTGAGTATGTGCTACTCCTCGGGAAATTTCTCACTAATCGATCAATGCTATAAACCTAGTAGGTGCCTAGAAAGGTGTTAGCGGGGCTACGCCCCCAGGGAAAAGAGGTTCTTGAATTAAGGAACTTCGCGAAAGCGTTGGAAAACCTCCCACGAAGTACCGACACTGGCCTGGCTGAACGGTTAAGCAAGTATTGAGCGGTGGGATTGATCCCGACTAATTCTTCCTTTATGGTTTGAGGAGGGATTCGAGAAACAGTGGGAGCCATCCTGTTTAGCCAAACTAAAAACCATTCTAAACTTGCAAGAGCATCGTGCTGAGTGTTTCTTCTCTCTCTCCTTATTGCAGCGACCAATCGATATGACTGGACTTAAGTTACTCCTAGATAAAAATATACTGACAGGGCCAAACTACAAAGATTGGCTCAGGAATGTCAAGATGGCAATCACTTACGACAAGCTGGGGTATCTTCTTACCACCAAAGCTCCCCCTGTCCCTGGTCCCACTTCCAGCGTCGCGGATAAGGAAATCCGTAAGACCTGGGAGATTGATAGCGCGAAGGCCAAGTGCCTCGTACTTGCCTCGATGGACAATGAACATCAGAGGAGGCACAAGAAAATGGACTTGGAATCCATATTTCTTCATACAAAAGAACTGTATGGAGAGCAATCTCGTATCGCAAGATACGAAGCGTCGAAAAAGTTATTTTCGGCAAGGATGGCCGTCGGGTCATCAGTAGCAGAGCACGTGCGTAAGATGATCGGCTACATTGAAGAGCTCACGGACCTAGGAACCACATTGGAGAGTGAGCTCTATACAGACTTAGTTCTCCAGTCTCTTCCTTCCACTTATGCCCAGTTTATACTGAACTTCAACCTACAAGAAAAAGAGGTTGAACTTTCAGAGCTCCTCAACACGCTGAGGAGCGCAGAGGGCACCCTACAGAAAAGTAGGAAAACATCCACTTTGTTTGTAGGAGGATCATCTTCTTTTAGGTCCAAGGCGAAAGCCAAGGGAAAGAAGAAGAAAGCCCCCGCCAAACCAAGGGGCGGTGTTAGTAAAGTGGATACGAAGGGAAAAGCTAAAGCAACAAAGAAAGCGGGGAAGCTTGTGGATAAGGAAGAATGCTTCTATTGTCATAAGAAAGGGCACTGGAAGAATGATTGCAGGGCCTGGAAGGCCAGAACACAGGAATTGAAGCAGGTTGCAGCTTCAGCTTCAGGTGTGTATATTATTGAAAACTGTCTTTCAATAAACTCTACTTCCTGGGTATTGGATACCGGATCAGGATCTCATATCTGTAATTCTTTGCAGGCGTTGAGAAACCGTAGGGTTTTAAAGGCAGGTGACATGACCCTCAGAGTTGCGAACGGAGCTAGCATGGATGCTAAAGCCGTGGAGGACTATCACCTGGGAATGTCAGATGGACATGTTTTGGTTTTGCGTAATTGCTTTTTTGTACCCAACGCAACTTGTAATATCATTTATGTATCTTTAGTTTCTAAAGAAGGTTATGAATTTGCGTTTGTAAGTAATGTTGTAAACATTCACCTTAATCAAGTTTTGATTGGGTCAGGTACATTGAGTAATGGTATATACGTATTAAACCAACCACAGATTTTCAACGTCCAGAATACACACAAAGAAAGTCTCCGAAAATAAATCAGACTTTCTTATGGCATTGTAGACTGGGTCACATCAATGAGAGAAGGTTGACTAAGTTACATACAGAAGGATATTTGAATCCGTTCGAATATCAATCGTATGCCACTTGTCAATCCTGTCTCAAAGGAAAGATGATAAAGACTCCGTTTACTGGACACGGAGTAAGAGCGAGCGAGCTTTTGGGACTCGTACACAGCGACGTGTGCGGTCCAATGTCTACACATGCGCGAAGCAGTTATTCTTACTTCATCACTTTTACGGATGACTTCTCAAGGTACGGTTATGTCTTCTTAATGAAACATAAGTCCGAAGCCTTTGGAAAGTTCCAAGAATATAAGAGTGAAGTAGAAAAACAAACCGGCAAAAGTATCAAGATCCTAAGATCGGATCGAGGTGGTGAATACTTGAGTGCCGTGTTCCTGGACTATTTAAAAGAGAACGGAATTCTCTCTCAGCTTACTCCTCCATACACTCCGCAACATAACGGTATATCGGAGAGACGGAACCGAACCCTATTGGATATGGTACGGTCCATGATGAGTAACGCTGAGTTACCGCGATCATTCTGGGGGTATGCGCTAGAATCAGCTGCATACCTTTTGAACCGAGTTCCCACTAAGACTGTGCCTACCACACCATATGAGTTATGGAGTGGGAAGAAACCCTATCTTCAATATCTGAAGATCTGGGGATGTCCAGCTTTTGTCAAAAAGCAGCATGCGGACAAACTCGAGGCACGCTCAGTACTGTGCAAGTTTGTGGGATACCCAAAGAACACCAGGGGGTATCTTTTCTACCACGCAGAGGAACAAAAAGTCCTTGTTTCTCGTAATGCCCACTTTCTAGAACACCAGTTCTTGGAAAAGGAAACTAGTGGGAGAGCAGTAGAACTGGAAGAAATTCCAGAACCACAGACTATTACTGAAAGCCTAGGGGAACCAGAGGGTTCAAAAGAACAGGACATTCCTACGCCGCTCCGCAGGAGTAGTAGGCAGTCTCATCCGCCCGAGATATACTACGGTTTTCTCATAGATGGGGATAGAGAGGATTGCATCATAGATTATAATGAGCCTACTAGCTTCCAGCAGGCCGTTCAGAGCGTTGACTCAGTGAAATGGCTGGATGCAATGCGGACCGAAATGGAGTCCATGTACACCAACAAAGTATGGACGTTGGACATTGCTCCAGACGGGGTAAAACCCGTAGGATGCAAGTGGATCTTCAAAAGGAAGATTAGTGTAGATGGACAGGTTGAGACCTATAAAGCTAGACTTGTAGCAAAGGGTTTCCGTCAAAGACCTGGCTTGGACTATGATGAAACCTTTTCTCCAGTGGCTATGCTGAAATCCATCCGGATCCTTCTTGCCATTGCTGTCTTCCACGATTATGAGATCTGGCAAATGGACGTAAAGACCGCTTTTCTAAATGGAAATTTAGAGGAGTGTGTCTATATGGACCAGCCAGAGGGTTTCATTCAGAGTGGGAGCAGCGGAAAGGTGTGCAAGTTGCTTAAGTCCATCTATGGACTAAAACAGGCATCGCGGAGTTGGAACATCTGCTTTGATGAGACGGTCAAAGAATTTGGCTTTATCAAAAATCCAGATGAACCATGCATCTATAGTAGATTTGTAGCGAGAACTGTAGTATTCCTCGTTTTATACGTGGATGACATTCTCTTAATAGGAAATGACATTCCTATGCTACAATCTGTCAAGGGGTTCTTGTCGCACAGGTTCTCCATGAAAGACCTGGGTGATGCCTCATACATCCTGGGGATCCGGATCCATCGTGATAGATCCAAGAGGATATTAGGACTTTCACAGTCCAGGTACATCGACACCATACTGAAAAGATTCAGTATGGAAGATTCCAAGCGCGGTAACCTGCCGGCTTGTCACGGGATCACCCTCTCTAAAGAGATGTCTCCCAAAACTGATTTGGAGAGGGATCGCATGTCTATTATACCCTACGCTTCTGCGGTAGGCTCTATAATGTATGTGATGTTGTGTACCAGACCGGATGTAGCTTATGCACTGAGTGTGGTGAGCCGGTATCAGTCAAACCCTGGGGAGAAACACTGGATAGCGGTAAAGAACATTCTCAAGTACCTGAGAAGTACTAAGGAGATGTTCTTGGTGTATGGCGGAAAAGACCTCCAGATCGAGGCCTTTGCTGACTCCAGCTTCCAGAGTGACAAGGATGATTCCAAGTCCATGTCGGGTTTTGTCTTTACCCTCAATGAAAGGGCGGTGTGTTGGAAGAGTTCCAAACAGGAAACCGTTGCAGACTCGACGATGGAAGCGGAATACATCGCTGCATCTGATGCCGCAAAAGAAGCTGTCTGGATGAGGAAGTTCTTGAAAGAACTTCAGGTGGTTCCGTCCATTGTTGATCCAATACCTCTGTATTGCGACAACAACGGGGCTATAGCTTTAGCGAAGGAACCCAGGTCCCATCAGAGATCCAGACACATCTTGAGGCGGTATCACCTGATCAGGGAGATCGTGGATCGCCAGGAGATCGAGGTTCGGAGAGTCGCTTCAGAAGATAACACTTCAGATCCATTCACCAAGGCCTTGCCCCAGACTCAGTTCGAGCGGCTGATCGAGATGATAGGTCTTCGATACGCCAGTACATGGCCTTAGTGCAAGTGGGAGATTGTTAGTGTATATGCCCTAGAGGCCATTACTGTATCATACTAGTTTGTATATTACTTAATGGAAGCTTGGGATATTCACCTTGTATATACTATCTTGCTCAAAATAGTAGTATGCTACTTGGTTTGTTTCTACTTCAATGTGTACATGTGTTTATTTTAGTATATCGCCTATACACATTAGTAGAGCCCTTAGGATCTTTGCTTGATTACCAGCGTTGTGATGGCAGTCACACTAGTGGGGCTGGGTAATCTATAAGCACATCCTTATGCAGGTCCCTGGTCGCAGGACTATCGAGACAGGGCATCGATACTCCGGAGTAGACTAGCGCATGCGCTTCTCATCCCAGTGTGGGAGACGGTCTGTCCCACAGCCGTCAGTACGTCGTACTTGAGATAGTATGCGGGTGCTCGTTGGGTTACGAGTACACTGGACAGGACTCGTCGGGAACTGACTAGTTGGTATTATGCCTATCGTCAGTTATCAGTTCCCAAGTGACATGAGTACAGCTTAGTCCGCTGACTTGACACTGTCACTTCGCCTCGAGTGTGTTCCCACTGTACTTTGATCACTACCCTACCACGGCTCAAAGGAGTCGTGCAAACAGGTAGTGGTTGGGTGCAGTCCCGAAGCACTTGGAGGCAGTGACGGTTAGACAGGATTCGTCTCTCCCGATATTGGGGGTTGACATCGCGCTGTGTCTAGGAGAGCCATTACACGGGTAGTCCCTGGCCAGGGCAAACGAGATATACTGGTAGGCTTCCAGTGTTATCTCAGGGTGTTTTGGGCTTCACTCCGACGCGACTTGTACCGCTATTGGGGGACTGACGTTTACCGCCCCCTAGGCCCGCCATGCGATGTATCGGACGAACAGACCGGACTGTACGCAGATTGTCACATTCAGGCTCAGTAGGAGTTCAGATGGGTTTCGCCTCGTCAGTCTTCTTGTCGGCATTACCTGGGGACCGTTACGCACAGCTAGTGCCGCTTGCGGTCTGTGGTTAAACCTACTGCCAGCGTAGTGTCGAGTCTTTAGAGTCCCACACAGAAAGCTTTTCGCCTTTAGGCAAAAGAGTAGAGGTCGCATGGTTTTGCGACAGGTCGCATGGTTTTGCGACAGGGTTCGGTCACATCCGTGCACTTATGCACGTACAGTGTCCGGACAGTTTACACTAGCGGGCTTTGGTTTAAGCCAGATCCTAGTGTACCTTTTGGGATTGGATTTATCCAGTTTGTATTCGTGTTCCTCGGAACGCGGATGCGGGTGTGTATGCACAGTTGACGGGGAGACAGAGGCAGCGGATTCTCATTAGGGTTGTTGACAGTTGACCGTTG
Organism: Agapanthus africanus; assembly: GCA_030015575.1. Lineage (NCBI taxonomy): Eukaryota > Viridiplantae > Streptophyta > Magnoliopsida > Asparagales > Amaryllidaceae > Agapanthus > Agapanthus africanus. The sequence continues at coordinate 253,291,117 of JASDDO010000029.1, read as the reverse complement.
ACTATTGACTTTTTGATCAACCCTAATGAGAATATGATATGTGATTAACAATTATATTAATTAAGTATTATGGTGACATGGTTGTTGAGGGATTGACTTTGTTGACTTGTTGACTTTTGTTGACTTGTTGACTTTGTTGACCGGTTGACTAGGCTTGACTAGTTGACCATCATGATAACCATAGCTATCATTTCATGGCAAAGACTTTTGCTTACTTGCTATTTTATGCAAAATAAGTGCATGAAATGATATGGCTATCGTTGCTTAAACCATCACATAACACTTGATTGATATGATTTGTTATCATTGTTTTGGATTATGAGAGGGTGAAAGACAAAAGAGAGGCTCATTCTCACTTGACCATTCTCTCTCTTGTTCTTGAGCTCTCATACTCTTTCTCTCACCCTCTTCCTCTTGCTCCCTCTCTTGACTCTATGGTTCACTTGTCTCATGAGTTGAGAACCAAGAACCATAGATAAAATCCCATACAAACTCTTCTCTACTCACTCTAGTTCACAAGGTTTAGAAAACCGAGTGAACTAGTTTCTTCAAAGTTCGAAGAAGGAGCCAAAGGTTGGAGCTTTCAGGTGGATCTATCTTCGGCGTAAGGAGACGACGGGAAGAAGCCGATCCGAACCACCATAGAAGCTTGAAGACAAAGGAGTTCGAGAAAAGAAAGGTATACCCCCCTAACCGAGTAGTTAGCAACTCGTAGTTAGGTTGTTAGTTAGATGTTTAACAAAGATCCGGTTTTTAAGTCCATGTTACCACCTCTATAAAAATCGTTGTTATCAAATTCCGCATGCCCGAAAGTACCGGGAGAGGTAGCATGGACTTACAGATCTCGGGTCAACAGACTACTCTGTACCAGTGTCACTTGAGAACTGCCATCTGACTTAAGGTATAATACCATCTAGGAGTTCTCGATGAGTCCGTCCAGTGTACCCAGTCTCTACTGACCACCCGTATATCATCTCTGATGTCAAACACCAATGGATATGGGATCATCCATCGCCCATCTGTATGGGTCGAGAAGGTATACGCTAGTCTACTCTGGTATATCGATGCCCCGTCTCGATACACCCATGACTAGGGACCTTGAAGGATGTACTTATGGACTACCATGTCCCCACTAGTATGATCCGCATCATAGTCCAGGTAGTCAAGTACACATCCTAAGGGCTTTACCAACATGTAACAGAGAGACAATCAGTATACACGTTAAGGTAAAGAGTAACCAGATAGCATACTATCATGTCGAGCAAGAAAGTCCTCCCTATACATGTCCAAGCATCCACTACAATATACATCCAATGTACAGTAATGGCCTCTAGGGCATACATATAACTAACAGGAACTCACACGAGACAAATGATGATCTCAGATCGATGAACTAACCTGTACACATGTCACCAGGGAACTGCTATCTGACGTCAGGTATAAGACCAACTAGCATGTTCCCGGCGAGTCCTGTCCGGTGTACTCATAACTCAATGAGCACCTGTATACATCTTAGGTGAACCAATTGACACCAGTGGCTTGTGAGACCGGCCACCGCCCCTCGTCGGGGTTTTGACTGTATACACTAGTCTACTCTGGAGTATCGATGCCCTGTCTCGAAAACTCTCACGACTAGGGACCTTTTAAGGATGTGCTTATAGACCCCAGTTCCCACGTATATGATCGCCATCATACTGCTGGCCGTCAAGCAAGAATCCTAAGGGCTCTATCAACGTGCAATAGTGACCTGTAAGGTCACCTAAAGCAGTACACGATGATAAAGATAAACCAGATTGCATACTATCATCTTGAGTAAGACTGTCCTACCAGCATAGGTCCTCTCTCAATCATTGCAATCACGTGCCTGTGATCCAATAATTGACTCTGAGGGCACTATATCCAACAGTTTATTGTGTTGATATGATGCTTGGAGAGAGAGAGGGAAGCCATATGAGGGTTGTTTGCTCTTTAGATAATCATGCATGCTCTCATTTTATCATCTCATCACAATAACACAAAAGGCTACTCTCTTTTCTTTCTTCTTCTTGCTCACAACCTCCACCATGGCTTCATCTTCAACCTCCATCCATACACTCTCATGAGTTGAGAATCAATGGATGCTTGAGACAAAGTGATCGCACACATTCTCTACTTCACCTTGGACACGTCGGCTAGCAAACTTCATGTCCGAGTTGCATCGGATGAAGCGGGAGCCCGTAAAAAGTCTCATTGATGTGGTGCCCTTCCGACGAGGAGACCGGAGATCGGAGATGCCGCGAGGAGCTAAGGATGGTGGCTAAAGACCGAAGGACATAGATCGATCGGTATAGCTTTTCTAACCCTTCTCTAGTTGCTAGTTTATGTTAATGGTTCGATCCGGGTGAAAGACTACGATAGCGCCGGTTTCCTAAAAAGTTTTTATTTCCGCACTAGGCCTCGGATCGACGGCCGAGGTGCTACCGAAGACTTACATGGTATCAGAGCCACGCCATTAACCTTTACTAGCTTGTTCTAACTTGTTTAAAATATCGATCGGCCGAATTTTCCAAAACCGCATTTCCAATTCTTAATTTTATGTCGAATTTTTTTTGTCGTCGAAAAATTATTTTCAGTGTTTCAGAAAATCAGGCAGGCTTTTTTAAGACCACTGCAGAAATTTTGAAGAATGATCTCACTGTTACGCCGTGAAACAGCGGCCTTACCCACGTTTTGGCCGTGGTTCCGCCGCGGTTCTGGGGCTTCATTACACAATTTTTCTTGTGGTGGTCTTCTATGTGGAAATTTGGTTTCTGGAATTTTTTGTTTTGGCCCAGATTATTTTAAGTACTGGGAATTGTACTTGGGGCCCACTTCGGGAAATTTTGTCGATCGAAAATTTTAAATAATTTAGTTCGCAGTGCTTACATTACTATCTGTTACCGTGAATGTCATTTGATCGGTAAATCTTGTCTAATTGCTATAGCCCTTTTAGACGGATTTGCGAACGTGACATTCACGTTGATGTTCTGTGTTGTGCTGTGATGTTGTGGATTTGTCGTGGTGGATAGCTTGGTGCAATGTTAGTACAGTTTGGTATTATTTGTACATTTGATATTGCAGGGCGAGCGTCTCTTTTGGGGCACGACCGGGTTGAGGTCGATGTAATCGTTGTACATATTTTATTTTCTGTACTAGGATTATCCCGCGGTAGCGTGCATGGATAGCCGGGTTCTAGAGGGCAACGGGCCCGTATCTCATGGCTTTGAGATGGAGGGGGATTCACTCTAGAATTGGCGGGCTATTTACCGCACTCGTAGGGGGTATAGGCTGACCCAAGGAGGGGTGCTCAAGTTACCGGATTCCGTGAAGTGCTGGGTGATCCATTCACTTTATTGAAAGGGGTTGCCTCTCTTCTGGTTTTGGCGGGTAACTTGCCACGCCCGTAGGGGTCTGCATTTCATTGAACAGGCTATCCACACAACCAGGGGAACGTCGGGTTTTAGTTGCGGCTCAATAGATACCCGGGGCTCCCAGATTATCTGTATTGTTCTGTGATGCTTATTACTTTTCTGTGATGTTGCATTTATCATGCCTGGAACGATTATTATATATTGATATATATACTAGTAGATGTTGTATATGTTTTACCCCGGCGCTAGTCCAGTCCCCGCTCTGTCGTTAGTTAAGCAACCTAACGGGTGATGACGGGACCCAGTGGCGAATGCGGATGGCATATACGTACATCGTATTTTCGTTCTTTATTGGTGTGATCAATTGATGGGACTGCGTTGATTCCGATAAATACAAGCTAAACAAACCTGTTTGACGTTGTTGGAACAATTTTTCAAAAAAGCTGTTATTGCAAGGACGTTTTCTTGTGTTTTGCACAGTGGTATTCGGTTATGAATATCTGGCACCTCAGTCGACGAGGTAAGGGCCAAGATCCCTTCACCGGGAGTGACCCCTTGGACAGAAGTTTGCGTCAGGGTAATAACTTCACTATAGCCGATTGCCTTTTGCTTTGCATCGTGGTATTCAGTTGGAATATCCTGCACCTCATTCTACGGGGAAAGAGCCAAGATCCCTTCACTGGGAGTGATCTCTTTAGCAAAGGTTTTCGCCACTATATATTTATAAAAAGCTATCCAGTTCCTTCAATGATATCAAGTTCATTACATTAACGGTTTTTCGCCAAAAACCATTCGTAGCCTCCGTCATTTCAGACGGGTAGCACTTAGTATTCATGCTATGTTTGTTGACCTTCGTCAAGGCATAGTGAATGGTAGCTGCTTGTTACCTTTCTGCTGCATAGATAGATGCGTTGGTTTGGGACAGTCGTACAACCTTGTTGACGTTCGTCAAGGGCTTGTACGGGTGGGTTCAAATCAACCTGGAAAATGATGGGTAGAACTTGACATGTGACTTATGATTTGTTGACCTTTGTCAAGGTTATAAGAGCATGGGGTAAAAATCACATCGGGAGTTTCTAAAGAAACTGAAACTTGCCAGGCATGCGCATACCATCTGGAGTGTGATAACGTGAGTGGATTCCATCACGTTATCATGCGATGATAGTTGGATCCCGATTCCCACTGATGAGTTGGTTTACTTCTCGGGTGATCCCGACTAATGCTTCTTTCAGGTTTGGAGGAGAATTTGAGGTTACAGTGGGAGGTTTCCTGATTAGATAAATCGATAACCATTCTGATCTAGGTTAGAGTGCACACGGAGTGTTTCTTTTCTCTCTCTCTTTGGCAGCGACCATGGCCCGACCCTTGACTATGACTCAGTGACCAAGATTAACCAAACTTTCTTAAAACACTGGCTTTTAGATTGTCTGAGTTGCATACCTCATTACCACTCCTACTTTTACCCTTTTCTCCAGAACACCCCGTATTACTACGAACATCCACTTCCATTGGATAAAATCATCGTATGGTTATATACGAACTCGAAGGAACTTGTTCCAGATTCGAGGATAGTTCCGGTTCTGGAGAAAATGAATAGGACTATTCAGTTGTCTTTTTCTTATACCTTCTATCAGGTTGCGAGTGCTCCTTGGATTAGGACGGTACACCTATTACGCTAATTGTATAGTCTTCTTCCGAACCATAGGTAGGTGCCAAACAGTGGGGAATGAAGAAAACCAATTAGCCTAACGATGGTGTACAGAAGGTAATAAGTAAAGATATATAAAGGGATCAGAAAGAGGGCAAAGTAAATTGCGACTACTATTCACGACCAAACCAAGTATTTCATCACCACTCCTACTTCACATTTGTATTTCTCTAGAACACTACGATGATCCAAATTTATTGGATATTCCATCGTATGGTTATATACGAACTCGAAGGAACTTGTTCCAGTTCGGGGATGGATTCTGGTTCAGGAGAAATAAGAATAAGGTTTATTCAGTTGTCTTTTATCTTCACCTTCTCTCAGGTTACGAGTACTCCTAGGATTAGGAGAGTACACCCATTATGTTTATTGGATAGTCTTCTTCCAAACCATGGGCTGGTGCCGAACGGTAGGGAAGGAAGAAAACCATTTGGCCTAAAGGTGGTGTACAGAAGGTAATGACTAAAGACATATAAAGGGATTTGGAGAGATGGAAAAGAAATATACGGTTACAGTTGTGAATCTGCTAATAGAAGTGGCATTACTAGGAATACCCGGAAACCCCTTCGAAACATTTACATGTTTCAGTTTCACTGTGTACTGTTAAAAGAAAACTAATTTCCCAATTTGACCCTTGCTCCAGGGTATGTATTCACCAGGTATGATTCTCACATCTGTATGGTTTTACAGATGATGAGTGGGAGTAAGTTATTGGAAATTAGGTGATCATTCTCATTATATCGGGATTCGTTGTAATTGGTGATATTTGAGGAAATCGCCTGGGTTGTTTGCCGGACGGCAAATATTTGGTTTTGAATATCCGTTGTTATGCACCAATTTCAAATTGATATATCTGTACGTTTATTTTTATAAAGTGAGATATAACCTTTTGAAATTATATCCATGACATTTACCTATATCAGTTGATGGTTAGGTAAGGAGCATTAAGCAGCGGTGCAATTCTTCTTAACCATAAGTACAGTTTTCAACCTACGACGCATAGGATTTGAGTTATTCAACTCAGGGGACTTATACAAAGCATTGTATATTGTCCAGTGTCCATTAGGACAGAGGGATTAGTCCTCGTACTATATTCTGTTTACTTATGACTTCTCTAGTTTTTAGACAAGTGTTTCGTAGAAACACAAGGTCCAAATTTTGAGAAGTTATAGGTATAAGAATAAAGTAGAGAACCAGGTGTTGCAAGTATCAGGATTCTTCAAGGTGATCGAAGATGTAGATACTTGTATCCGGTATTCAGTTGATAGTAATAGTTTTGAGAAACTTGTTTCTCTTTCAGGTTACTCATGTTTTGGATGCGCTCCTAAGTTGAGTAACGCTAATCGGCCTCCTTCCATTTAGTTGACATGCACTGGAGACAGCTGCATGATTTGAATCTAGTTCCAATTAAATCAGTGCCTTTGTTTCTATATTGGATATAGAACGGTTCTTATCTTAACGATGTTAAGGTACGGGGAGTTGTCCGGCTTATGCTTAAAACCAGACTCTGGATAACTCAAGACACGTTTCTGTAATGGCTGTTTGTGGGTTGACCCGGGCTATGACGAGGGTTAACTTTCTACCATCTTGAAGATCAATGGTGATATTGTTCTTGACTCGCCACAGTTTTAGTAAAATGGACATTTTCAGAAAACAGTAGTGGGAGTATGGTAGAACTGGAAGTGATTCCAGAACCACAAACGATTACTGAAAATTTAATAAGAACCTAAAGATTCAATCTGGATTGACATTTCATTAGCCACTCCGCAGATATGGTGGGTAACCTTAGGCACCCGAGAGGTACTCCGGTAGCCTCAAGGACGGTGACAGTGAGGTTCTTGTTTACCCAGACATGACACTACTGTTGTTCCAGGCTATGAGGCCCGGCAGGAGGATGAGTATAGCGCCGTTCTAAACTAGCTTTAGGAGTGCACATGTATATGACTCTGCCAGAGGGTTGTCGTAGTCAGTGGGAGCAGCGGAAGCATAGTGGACAAGTAGCTTATGTCTATTTATAGACTAAAGCAGATATATCGGAGATACATCATCTATTTCTGATGTGACAGTCATAGGTTTGACTTCATCAGAATAGGGGATGGATCTGTTAAGAAGGAAGTAGGGTGTGATGTCCTGGTATTTGGATGACATACACAGAGTAGGAAGTGAAATTCCTATACTATGATCGGTTATATTTTGGTTGTCACACAGTGGTTTCTCCACATAGGATATAGATATAATATCAGACATTCTGCTTACTATATCTATGGTTTTTTTATCTAGATTTTGGTAGTTTCCCAATCTGGGTACTTAGACAGCATTCTACAGGTATTTTAGAATGGAAGACTCCTGGCACGGTAGTATACCTGCAGGTGATGGAGTCACCCTCTCTAAAGGTGCCTTACAGCTTAAAGGGGAGTGGGATGTGCATGATTGACATATCACTTGCCTAGGCAATTGAGTCAATCATGAGATGTCAAGTACCACACTAGATGTTGTTTTTGCACTAGATGCAATAAGTTGATATTAATCCTATCCTGGAGAAACGTTCGGAAGTAGTTTTAGAACATAAGTGGATGTTCTAGGGATATGATAACGACATCCTCCTTCGGGAGACAGTTATCATTCTAGGCTTCCAAGGTGACCTGGATGACAGAGTGACTGTCAGAGTTATAGTTTTCCCTCTGACGACGGGCAGTAGTTTGGACAGGAGGTCCAAGCGGATACCGAGGGAGGCATAGCGCAGGATACTGATTAAGTTCAGTTGATGATACAGTCTAAGAAGTTTGGATTTGGAGTTCATTTATGAACTAGGTCCCATCAGATATCCAAACATATTCTAAGACAGGTATTGCTCAATTCGGGAGATGGCTTTCTCCGTGAACTTGAGATAAAGAGAGACATAGAAAGAAACATCAGAGCGGATCCACTCACTGAGGCTATTCCTCGAACGCAATAGTTTCACAAACGGGCTTTGTGAGACTGATCAGTAGAGGAGTTGGGTGCTCGGTATCACACGGGCTGTGAGTATGCGACATCACAATAATTAGCCTTGATTGCAAGTGGGAGATTGTTGGATATAGTGCCCTCAAAGTCAATTATTGGATCGTAGGCACGTGATTGCAATGATTGAGGGAGGACCTATGCGTGTAGGACAGTCTTACTCAAGATGATAGTATGCTATCTGGTTTATCTTTATCATCGTGTAAAAGCTTTAGGTGACATTACAGATCACTATTACACGTTGATAGAGCCTATAGGATTCTTGCTTGACTGCCAGCAGTATGATGGCGATCATATACGTGGGAGCTGGGGTCTATAAGCACATCCTTAAAAGGTCCCTAGTAGTGGGAGTTTCGAGACTGGGCATCGATACTCCATGAGTAGACTAGTGTATACGATCGAGACCCCGATGAGGGGTGGTGGCTGGTCTCATAAGCCATTGGTGTCAGTTGGTTCACCTAAGACGTATACAGGTGCTCATTGGGTTATGAGTACACCGGACAGGACTCGCCGGGAACATGCTAGTTCATATTATATCTGACGTCAGATAGCAGTTTCCTGGTGACATGTGTACAGGTTAGTTCATCAACCTGAGATCGTCATTTGTCTCGTGTGAGTTTCCACTGTGCTTTGATTACTACCTACCACGGCTCAAAGGAGTCGTGCAAACAGGTTTTAGTTGGGTACAGTCCTAAGCCACATGGAGGCAGTGAGCGGATCGGCAGGGATTTTGTCTCTCCCGGTATTGGGGGTGAGATCGCGCTGTGTCTAGGAGAGCCATTACACGAAGTCCTTGGCCAAGGCAGGAGATTTACTGGTAGGTATTCCAGTAGTATCTCAGGGTGTTCTGGGCTACACTCCGAAATGACTTGTACCGCTTTTAGGGGTCTGACTTTTACCAACCCCTAGGCCCAACATGCGATGCTCATAGACGATCGGACCGGAATGTACAGATATTGTCACTGACAGACTCAGTAGGGTGTCAGGATGAGTTCGCACACCGACCTCCCTTTTGGTCAATACCTGGTAGCCCGTTACGTACAGCTAGTACCACTGACGTGCTAGTGGTTAAATCCACAGCCAACGTATTGACGAGTCTTTAGAGTATCCCACAGACAGTTTCTCATGTTTCGGGCGAAACGTTGTAGAGGTCGTATGGTATTATGACAGGGTTTGATCATATACGTGCAGTAGTGCATGGATCATGATCGGACGGATCATACTGGTGGGCTTTGGTTTAAGCCGGATCCTAGTAATAGATTTGTTGGATTACTTTAGTCTCATCGCATTCGCATTCAGTCGGAATGCGGATGCAGGTATGTATATACAGGTGAGTGGTATCCTTGTGATCCATCACGAGTTTACTTTAGATATTGCTGTATCTTTTTGTTGTAAACATTTAGGTTAATGTTTACAAATGGTGGAAATTGTGAGTGGATTTCCTGATGAGATGCATTTAATGTGACATGGACATGTTTAGTGACTCATGGTCTTTTTATTTGTGTTAATGTCACATTAGGATTTGTTTATTGTGTTGATATGATGCTTGGAGAGAGAGAGGGCAGCCATATGAGGGTTGTTTGCTCTTGAGATTATCATGCATGCTCTCATTTTATCATCTCAACACAATAACACAAAAGGCTCCTCTCTTTTCTTTCTTCTTCTTGCTCACAACCTCCACCATGGCTTCATCTTTAACCTCCATCCATACACTCTCATGAGTTGAGAATCAATGGATGCTTGAGACAAAGTGATCGCACACATTCTCTACTTCACCTTGGACACGTCGGCTATCAAACTTCGTGTCCGAGTTGCTTCGGATGAAGCGGGAGCCCGTAAAAAGTCTCATTGATGTGGTGCCCTTCCGACGACGAGACCGGAGATCGGAGATGCCGCGAGGAGCTAGGGATGGTCGCTAAAGACGGAAGGACACGGATCGATCGGTATACCTTTTCTAACCCTTCTCTAGTTTCTAGTTTATGTTAATGGTTCGATCCGGGTGAAAGACTACGATAGCGCCGGTTTCCTAAAAAGTTTTTATTTTCGCATTTGGCCTCAGATCGACGGCCGGGGCACTACCGTAGTCTTACATGACTATGTGGAGTCTATGGAATATATATTTCGGAACCTAGGCTTGACCTTACGGAACTTAGACTTTAACAAAGTGGTGGATTGAATGATTCTCGGTGTGTAGGTAGAAAATGTATAGAAATCACAACCAAAGAAATTTGTAAACCGCAATCAATAATGGTGTCAATTGTAGGTTCGTTAGCGAGTGCGGATCGTCCACAGGGAAAGTGTGATTCGGTCGTAATTGAATTAGATGAATTGAAAATTAAAGAGAAAAGAAAAGACAATTCAATTCAAGATTTATAAAAGTGAATTTCAAGAAATATCTAAATCAAGATCTAATATCAAGAAAACTCAAAATCAAGAATCAAGAATTGATGATATCCAAATCGAATTAGTAATCAAGATTTGTAATGAGGCTCATAGAAATCGATCGAATCGATAGTGAGGATGAAGACTTATGATTACGTATTCTTATCCTTTGATGATTTGATGCTAGATCGATGACGATCAACAAGGTTTAAGGATCTTTTGAAGGAACTAAGGTTTCTTCATCTCATCCTTTGTTCTTTCGTTGATTATCATTCAAATGCTTGCCTCTAGTAAATTGAATCACCAATCGTCAATCTCTAATTAAGAGCGAAAACATTCAAGAAAGCATCTCACTCGAAACTAGATTGTCGATGATTCAATTTACAAGAGTTTACAAAACTTATAGGAATTAAGAATCGTTTTAAGATTTGTAATCATCATCATCTATCTATTCTCTCGACTCCTCCACGAGCGGAGTTTTCACTCAAACATCATGATAAAGAAATCAATCAAGATTCGAAAACTCACGTAATGCTCAAATGTAAAGATAAGCAAGATAAAGAAATTTCACCTTTTATTATTCAACAATTCCATTACAATTCGCTCAAGAACTATAAGAATTGAGGAAAGAATTCGATCGTTGAATTAGCTTCGCATCATCTCCGTGAGTCGCGGATCTTCTTGGATCACTTGCTCGGTTGAAAATCGGCGTCGCTTCTAAAAGGTTGAAGGATTCTTGCTTGATTTGTACTCGGAGGTCTTGAATTTGTCTTTTGGTGATTGGATTAGGGTTTGGATGCACAAGTCGTGTCACTCAACTTGTGGGTGAATTGATATGGAATGATCAAAAACCAACAACCTTTGAGAAGAAGCTTTGGGTCCCCTTTTATAGCCCTCTCCTTTAGCTTCCCCAAGAAGCTTTATTAAGATTACCTTCCTTTAGAAGCTAGGTTTAGTTTAGCTTATCTTGCAAGCTTGGTAGTTAGGTAGAAGCTTCTAGAGATAGTTAGTTAGCTAGCTTATTTGAGAAGTTTGGAGGTGTTTAGCTTGAAGCTTGGCTGTTAGGACAGAAACTTCTGGAGATTTCTGGAATTTAAAGTGGCTTGAAGCAGTTTTCAACTTGAGAAGAGAGACCCCGGGAAGAGCTGCTGACGACTTGCTGACGTAGCCGCGGATCCGCGGCCCTTTGATGGCATCTGTGCATGCAATTTCGTGGGTGCATTAGTGCTGATCCATGGGGCCTTATTTTATATCTGGAATATTTTTATACTCTTTTTTTCACTGCCAGATCACAAGTCTTGGACTTGGTATATTTTTATCAGCAGTTTTAGCAGTTTCGGCTCTATTCTTGGAATTTCCTGCACAGATTCTCGAGACAAGTGTTGTGCTATACAAAAGATCATGCGTGCATTGATAAACACTCAATTTCCCTCAAAATGCCGGTTATAATATATAACACAAGTTATTTGGTATTTTACGGATATTTTGCTAATATGTGCTATATTTATACCGAACACCTTTATATGATTGCAAATAGTAGGAAAATTGATGTGTTAAAAATGCAATATTTTCGACTGGTCAAATCCCCCAAACTTATTTTTGGTCGTCTCGAGCAAACTTGTTTTATTAAAAAGAGAAGGAGAAAATAAAGAAAAAGAAAAACTAACTAGCTCACTTTCGTAGGCAACACGATTGCACTGAGCACGTGCAATAAGCCTTTAAACCTCTAGGTGTCCCTAGTAGGAGGAGTGTTGTCTCCTGAGGGTTTTCAGCGGATTGCACCCACAAAATCCCATAATAAAAGGAAGACCGTGAAAGTTACATATAAAGATAAGAATTATAAGAGAAAGACTTTGAAAATTAGATTTTCCAACTATACTAGCTTTTCGGTTATTATGAGCCATATCTTAATAGTCATGAAAAAATGTTAGAAATCACATCATCCCTCAATAAAACATCGTCTTTATTCTTCATTCCTATCTTTCTTCCGAACATCGATCATATAACCCTACGTGTGTGTAAAGAACATCCCTACACCCGGAGAATTCAATTCAAGCTATCATACTCTTGTCCGTCGACCTCAGTACTTTTTAATTAATGAATATTTAGATGGATTTGCTTACACATTTTCATACGACAGTTAATACTTCTTGAGGTACTAACCGACCGATTACTCATGTGCTTGCTGATACGGTGTGTTAGTATTTTCCTCGTCTTGCACCACTTAAGGCTTAGCAGTGACTTCCAGACCAGTTGGCCTAAGGCACTAGGTGATGAAGCACCCTCGCTATATTTTTTTATTACTGCCTTGGCGATAACAAAACCAATGTTCATTTTTCTCACTATTTTATATTTTCTTCATTCATTTTTTTTATTTCTTTCATACTTTGGCTTTTAGACAAGAGCATTTCAAGGTATTCTCTACTATCCCGAGTTTCAAGATGTGTGTAAGTGCGTATACTAGGGTATCAACTTTTAAAATGTTTGGCTTCCAGAATAGGAACTATTTTTCAGACTTAATTTTATCCTCAGATTAGTGACTTCTTTCAACTTACTAACCCTTGGGACAACGGCTCATAACTACTTATTACTAGTTTCGTTTAAGAAAACTTCTAATTTTCTTGGTTTTCTTAAACTTTTCCAATCTTTTGGATGTAATTTTTCACTATCTAATCTTTTATTATCTTATTTATGTACAAAACTTTTTTTTTAATTCTATGTTTTGTGCTTATGCAAAGTATGATGCAAATGATGCGAAAATAAGCACAAACCTCCCCCAAACTTGTTTTCAACAGTGTCCTCACTGTTGCCATCTGCTATATCTCAAAAACCTGTAAGCCTGGAAGGAAATTTATTAATGGGGTCAAAAAATATGATCGTGAAAATCCTCCCCCAAACTTATTCTGTGGCTCACCATTTTGAGTAAAAATTTTATTTTCAAGAGCCAGATTACCCTCCCCCCAAACTTGAGTTAAGCAATGTTAATCTTTGAAAATCACAAGAGGGGGTCAAGATTATTGGTCGATGCCAAGCTTTGCAAAGACCGAAGGTCAACACCAACCATTCGAAAATTTTATCAATGAAAAGCACTGGCTGGTGAAATGACATGTTATATGGAGCCAGAAAGAAGTGGGGAAAAGATAAGTGGTGGGATAGAATGTGTTTGCGTCTCGTTTTGGAGAGATGACTCAGTGAATATGATGGATTACTCGCATCCTTTTTACAGTCCAGAGGAAGGGGTGGAGATTCAATTTCATTGTTTGGGAGATGATTCATATCAACACCCGTGTTTGCTAAAAATGCGAGTTCATCAGCGAAGATTTCCTCAAAAGTCTCATCAATACCCCGAAGAATAATGTCATCAAAAAGCGTGGGCTGATCTTCAGACTCCAAAAACGGTTCATAATCAATGTTAGTTGTTGACCCGGACAGCTCAGTGGAAGAGTCCCTATGTGATTGATACATAGTTTGGTCAAACAACAACATATGAAAAGAGACAAGATTAGTATCATGATGATCGTCAAATTCGCTGCTGTCGACATCCATTAATTCGACAGAACAGACCTGAGCAGTAGGTTCGGAGGGTACACTTCCCAACTTGTAAATGTTCAGCTCAATCGACCTATTCCCGAAGAATAGGGTCATAGAGCCATTACGACAGTTGATTATAGCATTGGAAGTGGCCAAAAAGGGGCGACCAAGAATCACCGGAATTTGGTTCCGTGGGTTCGCTGCAGGCTGTGTATCAAGTATAATAAAGTCCACAGGGAATACAAATTCCCCGACTTTTATCAACACATCCTCCAGTGCACCCCTAGGTTTGGTGATTGATCGGTCGGCCATCAGGAGAGTGCAAGGGGCTGGTTTCAACTCTCTGATCCCTAAATGCTCGTAAACCGAGAAAAGAAGCAGGTTAACACTTGCGCCAAGGTCAAGTAGAGCACGGTTGATGTGTTTTTCCCCAATAGAAATAGAAATAGTAGGATAGCCAGGATCCTTACGTTTCCTTGGTAATTGTTGGGGAAAAGCTGTGTCTACAGTCTTTGCCATGAATATCTTCTTGGGCACTTAAGTCTTCCTCTTTCTAGTGCACAAGTCTTTAAGATTTTTTTGTATAAGCGGGGACTTGTTGGATTGCATCTAGAAGAGGGATGTTGATGTTAAACTGTTTAAAGATTTTAGTGATCTTCTCCATTTGCGGACTAGGTCTGTTTCCCCTTAACCGATTCGGGTAAGGAGCTTGAGCAATAAGGTCGGGGTCCAATAATAGAGAAGATCGTATGGGTGGGAACGATCTAAGAATAGGAGTGGGGATCGTTTTTGGTGGACTAGAAGAGCTGGACTGAGGGGTCGAGCCTTGGGGAAAACGGAGAATAGGCTCGGAAGAAAATGGTGGGGTAGACGAAATGGGGTCAGAAACAGAAGTAAAAGTGGAAGGAAAAATCTCAGCCGGGGTATCATCGATTAATTCTTCATTTTTATCAATCTCCTCACCAACATGATTATCAAGCACTCTTCCAGATCTCAACGTGGTGATAGCGTTCACATGATGTGAATAGCCAGGATTGGATAGAGGTTGAGGTAGAAGTTTCCCTTTTTCTCTAGCACTCAATTCGGCATTTAATCGTGTAATTTATGCTTCCATCGATTTAATATTTTCATTTTGAGTGACAATGATCTTCATCATATTATCGAAAGAAGATTGAATATTTGCCGTCCCTTGAATGGATTGTTTCATGAAAATATCCAAGGTTCGTTTGAGTGCAGAGGAATTATCAGTACCGGCTATTTGCAAAGAGTTTTTATGTGGTGCAAAAGTGTTGGCCGGATTTGTTAGGTCCACGTTACCTCTCCCGGTACTTTCGGGGTTGCGGAAACGGTAAAACAAAAATTTTCTGAACTGTGTAACATGGACCGTAAAAGCCGGATCTTTGCTAAACAATACACTAGCAACCTAACAAGAGATGTATCTACTCGGTTAGGGGTTATACCTCAACTTGAACTCCTTCTCTTCTTGTTGTTCTTCTTCTTTGTTGTTCTTCTCTTCTTGTTGTTCTTCTCTTTGCTTGCTCAATGGTTGATCCGGACTTCGGTCACCTCCGCGGCCTCCTTGAGTCGAAGACGATCCACCCGAGAGACGTACACCGAGCTCCACCTCAAGCTGAGGTAACTAGGGCAAGGAGATTGCCAATCTAGAAGCCCTAGGATGTGTAGAGAAGATGTATGGATGTGTTTGTCAAGTGGAATCCTTTTTCTCTCAACACATGAGATCAAAGGAGAAATCAAGAGGAGGAAGAAGAAGGAGGAAGGTTAGCAACCATGGAGCTTCTCATTTCAAGAGAGAGAATGAGAATAATATTATGATCAAAAGAAAAACAACCATGGTTGCAAATAATGCAAAACAACATCATTACTAATCCCATCAAGATAAAGTTGATGGCTACTTTTGAAATGACCATTATCATAATCCAAAAGAAAAAGGAAAAGAAAAGAAAAGTGTAGAACCCTCTTGAAAGTCAATGGTCAACTCGGTCAACCGGTCAACAAAGTCAAGAGAGGTCAACGGGGTCAAATGGTCAATGCAATTAGCCATCATAAGATTATCACTAATAGGATTAGTAAATGATGTTCGCGGCTCATAATGGTTTTGACCAAACGAACTGTCAAAACCCTAATGAGTCCGCCTCAAAATGGTTCTGACCGAATCAACTGCCAAAACCCTAATGAGGCACCTCCTCCTTCATCACTCCGAAAAACTGTGCATACACACCTGCATCCGTATTCCGTAGAATGCGGATGCACAGAAGACAAAACAAATCCATCCGTGCAATACTAGGATCCGGCTTAAACCAAATCCTACTAGTACTGCCTGCCCGAACACCATACGCACACAAGTGTACGTAAGTGATCGGAGCCCTGCCGTAAAAACCATACGGCCTCTACACGTTTCGCTCAGTGCAGGGAAACTCTCTGTGTAGGACTCTAAAGACTCGACACTACGCTGGCAGTGGGTTTAACCACAGACCGCAAGCAGCACTAGCTGTACGTAACGGTCCCTAGGTAGATGTCGATAAGAAGGCCGATGAGGTAAACCCATCCGAACTCCTACTGAGTCTGTATGTGACAATCTCCGTACAGTCCGGTCTGTTCGTCTGATACATCGCATGGCGGGCCTAGGGGGGCGGTAAACGTCAGTCCCCTAATAGCGGTACAAGTCGTGTCGGAGTGAAGCCCAATACACCCTGAGATAACACTGGAAACCTACCAGTATATCTCGCTTGCCCTGGCCAGGGACTACTCGTGTAATGGCTCTCCTAGACACAGCGCGATGTCAACCCCCAATACCGGGAGAGACGAATCCTGTCTAACCGTCACTGCCTCCAAGTGCTTCGGGACTACTCCCAACTACTACCTGTTTGCACGACTCAGTAGAGCCGTGGTAGGGTGGCAATCAAAGAATAGTGGGAACACACTCGAGGCGAAGTGACAGTGTCAAGTCAGCGGACTAAGCTGTACTCATGTCACCTGGGAACTGATAACTGACGATAGGTATAATACCAACCATCAGTTCCCGACGAGTCCTGTCCAGTGTACTCGTAACCCAACGAGCACCCGCATACTATCTCAAGTACGACGTACCGACGGCTGTGGGACAGACCGTCTCCTATGCTGGGATGAGAAGCGCATACGCTAGTCTACTCCGGAGTATCGATGCCCTATCTCGATACTCCCACGACTAGGGACGTGTATAAGGATGTGCTTGTAGATTACCCAGCCCCCATGAGTGTGATCGCCATCACAACGCCGGTAATCAAGCAAAGATCCTAAGGGCTCTACTAATGCGTATAGGTGATATAATAAATAAACACACATGTACACATTAAAGCAGAGACAAACCAAGTAGCATACTACTATATTGAGCAAGATTGTCTGTACAACTGTGAATATCCCAAGCTTCCATCAAGTAATATACATACTAGTATGATACAGTAATGGCCTCTAGGGCATATACACTAACAATCTCCCACTTGCACTAAGGCCATGTACTGGCGTATCGAAGACCTATCATCTTGATCAGCCGCTCGAACTGAGTCTGGGGCAAAGCCTTCGTGAATGGGTCCGCAGTGTTGTCTTTTGTGTCCACTCTCCGCACCTCGATCTCCTGGCGATCAATGATCTCCCTGATCAGGTGATACCGCCTTAAGATGTGCCTGGATTTCTGATGGGACCTTGGTTCCTTCGCTAAAGCTATAGCCCCATTGTTATCGCAATACAAAGGTATTAGGTCAACAATGGACGGAACCACCTGAAGTTCACTAATGAACTTCTTCATCCAGACCGCCTCTTTTGCGGCATCGCTTGCAGCAATGTATTCAGCCTTCATCGTCGAGTCTGCGACGGTATCCTGCTTGGAACTCCTCCAACATACCGCCCCTCCATTGAGGGTAAACACAAAACCCGAGACAGACTTGCTGTCATCTTTGTCACTCTGGAAGCTTGAATCGGTAAAGGACTCGACCCTGAGGTCTCCATTACCGTAAACCAGGAACATCTCCTTAGTCCTTCTCAGGTACTTGAGAATGTTCTTCACTGCTGTCCAGTGGTCCTCCCCTGGGTCTGACTGATACTGGCTTACCGCGCTCAACGCGTAAGCTACATCTGGTCTTGTACATAGCATCGCATACATTATAGATCCTACCGCTGAAGCGTAGGGTATAGTGCTTATGCGAACCCTCTCCTCGTCAGTCTTAGGAGACATCTTCTTGGAGAGGGTAATTCCATGCAATGCGGGTATGTTACCGCGCTTGGAACCCTCCATACTAAATCTCTTTAGTACGGTCTCTATGTACCTGGACTGCGAAAGTCCCAATAGTCTCTTGGATCTATCTCTATAGATCTTGATCCCCAGAATGTACGAGGCATCACCCAGGTCCTTCATGGAGAACCTTTGTGACAAAAATAGCTTGACCGATTGTAGCATAGGAATGTCATTTCCTATCAAAAGAATGTCGTCTACGTACAAGACTAGGAATACGACAGTTCATCCTACAATCTTCTTATATACACAGGGTTCATCTTCGTTCTTGATGAAATCAAATTGCTTGATTGCCTCATCAAAACAGATGTTCCAGCTCCGCGATGCCTGCTTTAATCCATAAATGGATTTAAGCAACTTGCACACCTTTCCGTTTCTCCCACTGTCTACGAAACCTTCTGGTTGATCCATGTAAACGCACTCTTCCAAACAACCGTTTAGGAAAGCCGTTTTAACATCCATCTGCCAGATTTCATAGTCATGGAAGGCAGCAATGGCAAGTAGGATCCGAATGGATTTGAGCATAGCCACCGGAGAAAAAGTTTCATTATAGTCCAAACCAGGTCTTTGACGAAAACCTTTTGCAACGAGTCTAGCTTTATAGGTTTCCACCTGCCCATCTACACCAAGTTTCCTTTTGTAGATCCATTTGCATCCAACGGGTTTTACCCCAGCTGGAGCAATATCCAAGGTCCACACTTTATTGGCGTACATGGACTCCATTTCGGATTGCATTGCTTCCTGCCACTTATCAGAGTCCCTACTGATAATGGCCTGCCTGAAACTGGTAGGGTCATCTTCTTCCAAGATGCAATCGTCTCGATCCCCGTCTATGAGAAAACCGTAGTATGTCTCGGGCGGATGAGAAATCCTACCAGATCTGCGGAGTGGATGAGGTTCTTCTGGGGTTATTGAATTCTGAGGTTCTGTCAAATCTTCAGTTTCATTTTGTGGTCGCTGAATTTCTTCCAGTTCTACCGAACTCCCACTTGTTTCTTTTGCAAGAAATTGCCACTCTAAAAAGGTGGCGTGGCGAGATACAAACACCTTCTGTTCCTCGGTGTGGTAGAACAGATATCCTGTGGAGTTCTTAGGATATCCCACAAATTTCCATAGAACTGAACGTGCCTGAAGTTTGTCCGGATTTTGTACTTTTACATAGGCCTGACAACCCCATACCTTAATACGTTTAAGATACGGCTTTTTACCATTCCATATCTCGAACGGTGTCTTAGGCACAGATTTAGACGGAACATCATTCAACAGATATGCTGCCGTCAAGAGCGCATGTCCCCAAAATGAAAGAGGTAACTCGGCATTACTCATCATGGAGCGAACCATATCCAGTAGGGTACGATTCCTCCGCTCCGATACACCGTTGTGCTGTGGTGTATAAGGAGGAGTAAGCTGAGAGAGAATACCATTCTCTTTTAAGTAATCTAGGAATTCCGTGCTTAAGTACTCCCCTCCCCTGTCAGACCGGAGGATCTTGATACTTTTCCCTGTCTGGTTCTCTACTTCGTTTCTGAATTCCTTGAATTTCTCAAAAGCTTCAGATTTGTGTTTCATCAGATACACATATCCGAACCTAGAGAGATCGTCAGTGAATGTGATGAAGTACGAGAACCCACCCCTTGCATGTATAGACATCGGACCACATACATCACTATGTACGAGTCCCAAGAGCTCTGCTGCTATTTCTCCATGTCCGGTGAACGGAGATTTGTTCATCTTCCCTTTGAGACAAGACTGACAAGTTTCATAAGATGAAAACTCGAACGCATCCAAGAGTCCATCTTTATGCAACTTACTCAGTCTTTTCTCTCCCATATGACCAAGTCTACAATGCCACAAGTAGGATTCATTCGTATCTGAATTTTTCCTCTTGCATGTGTTTTGTATATTGAGAACTGTATTCTGATTTAGAACATAGATACCATTACACAGTGTACCCTCTGCAACCAATACCTTATGTAGGTAGATGTTCATGATATTCTTGTCAAGAACAAAGTTATATCCATCTTTATCGAGTAAAGAAACTGATATGATGTTGCAAACCATGGAGGGTACATAGTAGCAATCGTTCAAAATCATAGTCTTGCCATTAGGCAATATTAGGTGATATTCACCGACGGCTGCCGCATTAACTTGTGCTCCGTTCGCTACTCTGAGCGACATATCACCCAGTGCAACTTTCCTACTTTTTCTCAGTCCCTGCAATAAATTACAGATATGAGATCCTGATCCGGTATCAAGTACCCAGGAGGTAGGGCTGACCGTAAAACAGTTCTCAATTACAAGAACACCTGAAGTAGATGCAAAACCATGCTTCTTCTTCAACTGGGTATCCTGGAAATCCATACTTTCCTCTTTCCCATTCTCATACTCATGACTGTTGTCATAAGTTAGAGCTGAACCAACTTTCCCCAGTCCCGAATAAGAATTCGGATCGGTCAAGCGATACATTTTATTATCTTGATTAGGGCGTGAAAAGGTTGCTGCCTGGAGAGAGAGAAAAGAAACACTCAGCGTATGCTCTTGCAAGATTAGATTGGTTTATTAATTTATCTAACCAGGATGTCTCCCACTGTTTACTCAAATTCTTCTTAAAACCTTTTTAAAAGAAGAACTAGCCGGGATTTAATTCACGTCACAATACTTGCTTAACCTTTCAGCCAGGCCAGTGTCGGTACTTCGAGGGAGGTTTTCCAACGCTTTCACGAAGTTCTATAATTCAAGAACCTCTTTTCCCTGGGGGCGTAACCCCGCGAACACCTTTCTAGTCACCTACTAGGTTTATAGCATTGATTGTTAAGTGAAATAATCTCCCGAGGGTAATCCAACTCATCAGTGGGATCGGGATCCAACTATCATTGTGTGATGACCTAGATGGAATCCACTCTAGTCACCACACTCCAGAAGGTATGCTAAATCTGCAAGTCTCAGTACTTTTGAAACTCCCGATGTGGTTTTTGCCCCTAGGACCCAAGTGACCTTGACTGAGCCAACATATCAAAGGATCCTAGTCAAGTTCAACCCGTCATTATCTTGACTGCATTAGACCCACCCGTACGAGTCCTTGACTGAGCCAAAATGACCGTACGACAGTCCTAACCAATCACTTTGTATCCTACGGAAAAACATTACATAGCTACCGTACACTACGCCTCGGCTGAGCACGAAATACGTAGCACGAATACTAAGCAATATCAATCCGAAACGACAGAGGGCTACGACTGGGTTTTGGCGAAAACCCGTTAACGTAATGAACTTGATGTCGTTGAAGGAACGTGATACACTTTTGAAAATATAGTGGCGAAAACTTTTGCTAAAGAGGTCACTCCCTGTGAAGGGATCTCGGCTCTTTCCTCGTCGAATGAGGTGCAGGATACTCCAAACTGAATACCTCGATGCAAAGCAACAATAATCGACTATAGTGAAGTTATTACCCTGACGCAAACTTTTGTCCAAGGGGTCACTCCCGATGAAGGGATCTCGGCCCTTGCCTCGTCGACTGAGGTGCTGGGCATTCACAACCGAATACCGCGATGCAAAACAAAAATGAACGTCTTTGTAATAACAGCTTTTTGAAAAATTGTTCCAACAACGTCTTTTAGGTTTATTTTCTTGCATTAGTTCTTTTAATGCGTCCCATCATTTAAATCCTACCATTGCAGAAAACAACCAAAATATGACATACGCTTATGCCATTCGCATTCGCCACGGGGCCCCGTCATCACCCGTTAGGTTACTTAACTAACGACAGAGCGGGGGCTGGGCTAGCGCGGCTGTAAAACATAAGCAACGCCTAAATAGTTATTATATATAGATATACTGCAATGAAAACCAATCCAGATCACAGATGAACACTTTGGATATACTAGGAACCCGCGATTCGTTCGAGCCTGCAACGAAAAGCGGATTACACGGTCGCGATGAATAGCCAATACCCCACCCAAGACCCTTACGGGCGCGGCAAACTACCCGCCAAGTACCCGAAGCGAAGCAACCTCCCTCAATGCCATGAGTAGGCCACTCGGCACTTCGAGATACCCGGTAGTTTGTGCACCCCCTCCATGGGTCTATCCTAGGAGCAAAAACAGTAAAAAGAATTATACAATGACGGCTACAACCCCGACCCGGTTGTGCGGCCAAATAAATAATATTACATCAATTTACAAATTTATTACATGAATGAAAGAAAAAGAAACGCTCATCTCACATCCACCCCGGCTATTCATCCGCGACAATCCAATGAGTTCATATACACAAACCATCAACAACAATCACAGATCACAGATATGTATAACCCTGACTAATCGACATATAGCGATTAGCCGACGTTCAACACATAAGAACATCACAGATATAACCAACATAGTCAAAGTGTAGTGAAGTTCCGAAAAAATACGGAATTATAGGCCCCCAAAAACAAATTTCTATTCTGGAAAATCTGGGCACATATAATATATCTCAAAAATCCTAAAACCAATACAGAGATACACTGCACCAAAATCGAGGCAGAGAGGAGACAAGACGGCCGCGGATCCGCGGCGACATAGCTTGCTGTCGCCGCGGAAACGCGCTCGTTTAGTCAGATCTCTGGCTCGTTTTTGGTGGTTATCTTTAGAAAACCCTGAGATGATTTTAGGTGCATAACAAATTTTGTTTTGACCAGAAAAAAATTTAACAGAAACTCAGGTTTTCGCAACTTCGTTTTATCGATTTTTCCGTTTCGAACTTCGATACACTTCACTACCAAGCTAATTTATGTTTAGTTAGGCTCTGATACCACTGTTAGGTCCACGTTACCTCTCCCGGTACTTTCGGGGTTGCGGAAACGGTAAAACAAAAATTTTCTGAACTTTGTAACATGGACCGTAAAAGCCGGATCTTTGCTAAACAATACACTAGCAACCTAACAAGAGATGTATCTACTCGGTTAGGGGTTATACCTCAACTTGAACTCCTTCTCTTCTTGTTGTTCTTCTTCTTTGTTGTTCTTCTCTTCTTGTTGTTCTTCTCTTTGCTTGCTCAATGGTTGATCCGGACTTCGGTCACCTCCGCGGCCTCCTTGAGTCGAAGACGATCCACCCGAGAGATGTACACCGAGCTCCACCTCAAACCGAGGTAACTAAGGCAAGGAGATTGCCAATCTAGAAGCCCTAGGATGTGTAGAGAAGATGTATGGATGTGTTTGTCAAGTGGAATCCTTTTTCTCTCAACACATGAGATCAAAGGAGAAATCAAGAGGAGGAAGAAGAAGGAGGAAGGTTAGCAACCATGGAGCTTCTCATTTCAAGAGAAAGAATGAGAATAATATTATGATCAAAAGAAAAACAACCATGGTTGCAAATAATGCAAAACAACATCATTACTAATCCCATCAAGATAAAGTTGATGGCTACTTTTGAAATGACCATTATCATAATCCAAAAGAAAAAGGAAATGAAAAGAAAAGTGTAGAACCCTCTTGAAAGTCAATGGTCAACTCGGTCAACCCGTCAACAAAGTCAAGAGAGGTCAACGGGATCAAATGTTCAATGCAATTAGCCATCATAAGATTATCACTAATAGGATTAGTAAATGATGTTCGCGGCTCATAATGGTTTTGACCAAACGAACTGTCAAAACCCTAATGAGTCCGCCTCAAAATGGTTCTGACCGAATCAACTGCCAAAACCCTAATGAGGCACCTCCTCCTTCATCACTCCGAAAAACTGTGCATACACACCTGCATCCGTATTCCGTAGAATGCGGATGCACAGAAGACAAAACAAATCCATCCGTGCAATACTAGGATCCGGCTTAAACCAAATCCTACTAGTACTGCCTGCCCGAACACCATACGCACACAAGTGTACGTAAGTGATCGGAGCCCTGCCGTAAAAACCATACGGCCTCTACACGTTTCGCTCAGTGCAGGGAAACTCTCTGTGTGGGACTCTAAAGACTCGACACTACGCTGGCAGTGGGTTTAACCACAGACCGCAAGCGGCACTAGCTGTACGTAATGGTCCCCAGGTAGATGTCGATAAGAAGGCCGATGAGGTAAACCCATCCGAACTCCTACTGAGTCTGTATGTGACAATCTCCGTACAGTCCGGTCTGTTCGTCTGATACATCGCATGGCGGGCCTAAGGGGTGGTAAACGCCAGTCCCCTAATAGCGGTACAAGTCGTGTCGGAGTGAAGCCCAATACACCCTGAGATAACACAGGAAACCTACCAGTATATCTCGCTTGCCCTGGCCAGGGACTACTCGTGTAATGGCTCTCCTAGACACAGCGCGATGTCAACCCCCAATACCGGGAGAGACGAATCCTGTCTAACCGTCACTGCCTCCAAGTGCTTCGGGACTGCTCCCAACTACTACCTGTTTGCACGACTCAGTAGAGCCGTGGTAGGGTGGCAATCAAAGAACAGTGGGAACACACTCGAGGCGAAGTGACAGTGTTAAGTCAGCGGACTAAGCTGTACTCATGTCACCTGGGAACTGATAACTGACGATAGGTATAATACCAACCATCAGTTCCCGACGAGTCCTGTCCAGTATACTCGTAACCCAACGAGCACCCGCATACTATCTCAAGTACGACGTACCGACGGCTGTGGGACAGACCGTCTCCCGTGCTGGGATGAGAAGCGCATACGCTAGTCTACTCCGGAGTATCGATGCCCTATCTCGATACTCCCACGACTAGGGACGTGTATAAGGATGTGCTTGTAGATTACCCAGCCCCCACGAGTGTGATCGCCATCACAACGCCGGTAATCAAGCAAAGATCCTAAGGGCTCTACTAATGCGTATAGGTAATATAATAAATAAACACACATGTACACATTAAAGCAGAGACAAACCAAGTAGCATACTACTATATTGAGCAAGATTGTCTGTACAACTGTGAATATCCCAAGCTTCCATCAAGTAATATACATACTAGTATGATACAGTAATGGCCTCTAGGGCATATACACTAACAGGATTTTGAAAGTTTTGTGATTGGTGGGGGTGCTGACTCAATTGAAGTGGTTGCTGTTGTGGTGGAAGAGACCTTGAGAAATTGTTTTGAGTTGGAACCGTGTTTTGAGTTTGTGATTGGTTCCAAGCAAAGTTAGGGTGACTCCTCCAACCCTGATTATATGTGGAAGAATACGGATCGTTTCTAGGTCTTTGAAAAGCAGCATTGGTATGCTCTTGACCTTGAAACGGAGAATTCAATGGACATTCTTCTGTCAAATGAGAAGGATCAGAACAACATCCACATACAGTTTTGGAGAGTGACATTTGATTTAGGGCGGAGGCTAAAAATTTATTTTCCATAGTTTCAAGTTTCTTTTGCATTGCTGACATTTCAGCTCTAACTCCTATGGAAACATCAGATTGGTTATTGCCACCCCTAGACGATTGACTTACACCCTCCCACTGTAAAGATCCCACTGTAAAGATCTTTCAGCGAAATCTTCTAAGAATTTCCAACCTTCGCTATCATCCTTAGTCATGAAATTGCCTTGACATATGGATTCAAGGGTCTGTTTTGTGGTCGGATTAATGCCCTCATATATGATTCTGCACAGATCCCATCTAGGAATTCCATGATGTGGACATTAAACTAACAGATCCTTGAAGTGTTCAAAACACTTCGAGAATGTTTCATTTGGAAGCTGGGTGAATTTATTTATTTCGTTACGGACTCGAGCTGTTTTATGATTGGGGTAAAATTTCTTTAGGAATGCTTTTACGAATTCTTCCCGGTTTGAAATAGAATGTGCGGTTGTGTTATAAAGCCACTTCTCGGCTATATCGCACAAGGTAAATGGGAGAAGACGTAGACATATAGCATCCACAGAAAGCTGTGAAGTACCCATCATAACGCATACATTTTCAAATTTGGTAATAAAGACATATGCGTCTTCAGACTCGAGACCGTGATATTTGGGTAGAAGATTGATGTATTAGGGTTTTATTTCAAAATTGTCCCCGTTGGCTGGTGGAATGGTGAGACAGGTCGAAAGAGGACCTCGCATAGGATAACATCTCTCCTGGAGAAAGATGCGGGGTGGATTCTGCGCACCTGCGGATGGTGGTAGAGTAGTGGTAAAGAAGTTCGATGGAGAACCGTCCATCGAAATGGGTGTGGTGGTGGGTAAAGAAAAAGTAGACGTAGAAATACCGACTTCGGAGTCGATCAGGGGAACACGGACAAGACGGGCACTAAAATCCCGTGTCCAGCCGAGCATGCACTAAAGGGTTTAGCACAAGTGGCAGCGTTAAAATAATTAAGGAAAATGTGAAGTGGTGTTTGTTTTGAAAAAGATACGGATTTTTGAAAAAATGCAAATCACAACAATGCACAAGCAACCCTAAAATCTAGTGGCCACTTAGGTCAAGTCTCTAGACCGCTCCTAACTGCCAGAAGACAAATCGCAAGATCAATCCTCTACTGCCTCTTTGCCCCTCCTGTGGCCAGGTAAGTGCCAGGTAAGTGGGAGGTTCTCCACTATGTAAGTAGTGGGTCTAATTAAGTAACCACTTTCCTTAGACACCACAAAAGAAACTTGGATAAGCAATAGATTACCCACGACCTCCTTCTGTCCTAAGTGAGTGCGACGGTCCTTAGAGTCATGTCTAGATATTTTTTAGTTAATGAGGGTAATGCGGATGCAGTTTTGTGATTTTTAGGGCTTAGGAAGGGTAATGAACTCCCCACCTAATCTGAATTTGGTCTTTGCCCCTTAATTTCCGTATTAAAAATATGCAAACAACCAAGATCAAACATGCACATTTTTTGTATTTTTGCGGCGCTGTGAATTTTTGCAAAGAAACCTGCAGAAATTGGTTAATAGAGCAGATCGAGGAAGAGATAAGAAAGTACAGGAGATACAAGAGAATTTTCGTACAAAGAAGAAATAATCACGCCGTGGAACCGCCGCGTTAGGCTTTTATTGCCGCGGATGCGTGGTTCAGTAAGGAGATCTCTGCACAAATTTTTCAGTAGCTGTTCCTGTTCACTCCCTGAGCTCTCTGGAATATTCAAAAAAAAATTCCTCTCGCTCCACAGATTCCAGATTTCCTCGCAACAAATCACAATAAATCGTTTAGTGTTTGCGCGAATTTTGATCTAAAAATCCTGTTGGAATAAATTTTTCAACTCAAATTTCAAAAACGAACAAATTAGCACACTATCCCCAGCAATGGCACCATTTGATTGAATGATTCTCGGTGTATAGGTAGAAAATGTATAGAAATCACAACCAAAGAAATTTGTAAACCGCAATCAATAACGGTGTCAATTGTAGGTTCGTTAGCGAGTGCGGATCGTCCATAGGGAAAGTGTGATTCGGTCGTAATTGAATTAGATGAATTGAAAATTAAAGAGAAAAGAAAAGATAATTTAATTCAAGATTTATAAAAGTGAATTTCAAGAATTATCTAAATCTAGATTTAATATAGAGAAAACTCAAAATCAAGAATCAAGAATTGATGATATCCAAATCGAATTAGTAATCAAGAATTATAATGAGGCTCGTAGGAATCGATCGAATCGATAATGAGGATGATGACTTATGATTACGTATTCTTATCCTTTGATGATTTGATGCTTGATCGATGACGATCAACGAGGTTTAAGGATCTTTTGAAGGAACTAGTGTTTCTTCATCTCATCCTTTGTCCTTTCGTTAATTATCATTCAAATGCTAGCCTCTAGTAAATTGAATCACCAATCGTCAATCTCAAATTAAGAAAGAAAACATTCAAGAAAGCATCTCGCTCGAAACTGGATTGTCGATGATTCAATTTACAAGAGTTTACAAAACTTATAAGAATTAAGAATCGTTTCAAGATTTGTAATCATCATCATCTATCTATTCTCTCGACTCCTGATCAGTCGAAAATATTGTATATTTTAGCCGGCAATTTCCTTAATATTTGCATACATTTAGAAGTGTTCGGCATTCATATTCTACATATTAGCAAATCTGTCACAAAATATGAGATTGCATGTGTTAGACTTTTAAACCGACACTTTAAAGGAAATTAACCGCATTTCATGGCATCGCATCATTTCTGTATTTGCGCAACACTTGTCTTGAGTCTGTACAGGAAATACGGAAGAAAAGCAAAAGAGCTGATCAAAATTACGCCAACTCGAAGCCCTCAGATCTGGTAGCAATTCAGATGGAGAAATACAAATCAATATATATAATAAAGTCCCACAACTCAGGCCCAAGATGCAACAGAGAATACAAGGCCCAAGCCCATCAAGGAGCCGCGGATCCGCGGCCATAGCCTTCTTGTGCCGTGGAAGCGCGGCTCATTGGTGACGTCATCAAGTAAAATTTGCACCACAATGCTTCTGTCAGGGCCCACATTCCATAAATGCACTCCAAATTCCAGAACTCTCTCGAAGCGACTGCCAGATCAGCAAAGAAAATTAAGGAAGGCTAATCCTAATTAAGCTCCAAATTAATCCTCTTCTAGAAGCTCCTCCTAACTAATTACATCTAGAAGCTTCTCCCCTAACTAACTTTTGGAGGGAAATTTGAATTTCCTCAACAAACTTTTGGAGGGAAACTTAGAATTTGAAATCCTAGATCTAGGGTTTGGTTATCTATAAATAGTGCCTAGATCTAAGGGTTAAAGGCTAATCAATCTTTAGGTAATCTTCATTAGTTAATCATTCCCTCTTTCATCATCTTCTTCCACAAGTCTCGTGACAAGGCTAGTGCGAAACCCTAACCCTAATTCCACTCCAAATCCAAGATCTTGAGTACCAAATCAAGTGAGAAGCCTTCAACCTTTTAGGAGCCGAGCCGATCTTCAATCGGGCAAGTGATCCAAGCCGATCCGCGATCCACGGAGACGAGCGAAGCCAAGTCGACGATCGAATTCTTCCTCTTGTAGTTCTTGAGCGAATGTAATGAAATTGTTGATATAAATAAAAGGTGAAATTCTTTAATCTTGCTTTCTTTTAATTCTTGCATCATGATTAGATCTCAATTTGTAATTGTTGTTCTTGTTGTGATGTTTGAGTAAAACTCCGCTCGTGAAGGAGTCGAGACGATTGCAAAATGATTATGTAACAAATCTTAATACGATTTTTAAGTCCTACGAGTTTTGTAAACCCTAGCAAGTTCAAGAATCGATGACCTAGTTTCGTAGCGATGCTTTCTTGATTGTGATCGCTCGAAATTAGGGATCTACGATCGTTTCTTGAATTTACTAGAGGCTAGAATATGAATGATATCAATGAAAGAACAAGAGATAAGATGAAACCCTAGTTTCACAAGAAGTCTCTAATTCTCATCGATCATCATCGATCTAGTATCAATTCATCGAAGGATAAGAATACGTAATTCTAAGATTACATCACATCTATAGATCCGATCGATTCCTACGAGCCTCATTTCGATTCTTGATATTTAGTTTGGAAAAATCATCAAACGATCAATTCTTGATTCTATCTTTTACTTTTCTTAGATCTAGATATTTTCGTTTTCTTGAAATACAAAATTTAAATCATGAATTGTTTTGTTTTCTTTTCTTAAAGTTTCGACTCATATAATTCAAAAGACGAACGATTACACTTTCCCTGTGGACGATCCCCACTCACTTACAATCTACATCCGACACCGTAGTTGATTGCGGTCAAATAATTTTTGATTGTGATTTCTTTACAAATTTATACTACACAATCCGAAATCTATTCAATCAAATGGCGCCGTTGCCGGGGATCGAACCCGGGTCACCCGCGTGACAGGCGGGAATACTCACCACTATACTACAACGACACCGTAGTTGATTGCGGTCAAATAATTTTTGATTGTGATTTCTTTACAAATTTATACTACACAATCCGAAATCTATTCAATCAAATGGCGCCGTTGCCGGGGATAGTGCGCTAATAGTTCGTATTTTGAAATTTGAGTTGAACAATTTATTTCATCATAATTTTTAGATCTAAACTCGTACAAACCCTAATACGTGTTGTGATTTGTTGCGAGAAAATCTGGAATCACTGGAGCTGGAGAAAATTTTTTCTGAAATTTCCAGAGAGCTGTAGAAATCAACAGCAAGCTACTGTTGAAATTTGGTAGAGTGAACAGTACATTGAGGCGCGTTTCCGCGGCAAAAGACCCTTACCTGCGGCGGATCCGCGGTGGGTTTGAGTCTTCTCTGTACCAAACTTTCAGGTATACTCCTCTGCTTTCTTATCTTCTCCTCTGTCTGCTCCAATAACAATTTTACTGCAGGTTTCTTTGCAAATAATCGCAGCGCGCAAAAGCAAAATAAAATTTGTGCGTGTTTTGATTCTTGGTTGTTTGCATAATTAAAACGGAAATTTAAGGGGCACGACCAAATCCAAATTAGGTGGGGATTTCATTACCCTTCCTAGGCCCCGAAAATCGTAAAACTTGCATCCGCATTACCCTCATTAATTAAAAGAAATCTAGAGATGACTCTAAGGACCGTCGCGCTCAATTAGGACAAGAGAAGGCCGTGGGTAATTCATTGCTTATCCGCGTTTTCTTGTGGTGTCTAAGGCGAGTGTGTCTAAGGCTAGTGGTTTTTAATTAGGCCCACTACTTACGTAGTGGAGTACCTTCCCACTTACCTGGCACTTATCCGGCCACAGGGGGACAAAGAGGCAGTGGAGGATTCTATCCTGCGACTTGTCTTTTGGCAGTTAAGAGCGGTCTAGAGCTTTGACCTAGGTGACCCCTAGATTTTAGGGTTTTGTGTGTTGCATTTGTTTTGTTGTATCATATTTTCAAAAATCCGTATCTTTTTAAAGAAAACACCGCATACATCATTTCCCCTAATTATAAATTCACGCCGCCACTTGTACTAACCCTTTTTAGTACAAGATAGGCTGGACAACAGGTTTCTAGTGCCCGTTAGTCCGCGTTTCCCTCATCGACCCAAAGTCGGTATTTCTACATTTACCTTTTCTTTTACCCACCACCACACCCACATCGATGGATCCACCTCCATCGAACTTCTTTTCCACTACTCTGCCGCCGTCCGTTGGTGCGCAGAATCCACCTCGCATCTCTCTCCAAGAGAGATGCTATCCTACACGAGGCCCACTTTCCACTTGTCTTTCCACACCACCAGCCAACGGGGAAAATTTTCAAATAAAACCCCAATACATCAACCTTCTACCAAAATTTCACGGTCTCGAGTCTGAAGACGCATACGTGTTTATCACGAAATTTGAAAATGTATGCGCAATGATGGGTACTTCACAGCTTTCTGTGGATGCTTTACGTCTTCGTCTTCTCCCATTCACCTTGTGCGATTTAGCCGAGAAGTGGCTTTATAACACTACCGCACATTCCATTTCAAATTGGGACGAATTCGTCAAAGCATTCCTTAAGAAATTCTACCCACATCACAAAACAGCTCGAATCCGTAGCGAAATCTATCAATTCACCCAGCTTCCAAATGAAACATTTTCAAAATGTCTTGACCGTTTCAAGGATTTGTTAATCTAATGTCCACATCACGGCATCCCGAGATGGGAATTGTGCCGAATCATTTATGAGGGCATTAATCCTTACACAAGACAGTCCCTTGAATCCATGTGTCAAGGCAACTTTATGACCAAAGATGATGGGGAAGCCTGGAAATTTCTAGAAGATTTCGCAGAAAAATCTTTACAGTGGGAGGGTGTGAGTCAATCGTCTAGGGATGGCAATGATATTTCCATAGGAGTTAGAGCTGACATTTCAGCTATGCAAAAGAAACTCGAGACTATGGAAAACAAATTTTTAGCCGCCCTAAGTCAAATATCACTCTCCAAAACTGTATGTGGATGCTGTTCTGATCCGTCTCACTTGACGGAAGAATGTCCATTTCAAGGTCCTGAGCATACAGATGCCGCATTTCAAAGACCTAGAAACAATCCATCTTCCTCCACATATGATCAGGGGTGGAGGAATCACCCTAACTTTGATTGGAACCAATCCCAATTTCAAAACACGGTTCCAAACACGAATCAATTCCAAAGGGTTTCTTCACCACAACAGCAGCCACCACTTCAATTGAGTCAGCACCCCTTCCAATCACAAAATTTCCAAAATCCGGCCAACACTTTTGCACCATCTAGTCCTTTGCAATTGACCGGTACAGATAATACCTCTGCACTAGCACAAACCTTAGATACTTTCATGAAACAATCCATCTAAGGGACGGCAAGTTTGCAATCTTCCGTCGAGAATGTGATGAAGATCATTATCTCTCAAAATGAGAACATCAAATTGATGGAAGAACAAATTGCACAACTAAAAGCCGAAATGAGTGCAAGAGAGAAAAGGAAACTTCCAGCTCAACATTTACCCAATCCTGGCTATTCACATCATGTGGATGAGATCACGTTGAGATCTGGAAGAGTGCTTGACACTCATGTTGGGGAAGAGTTTTATGATACTGATAAATCAATCAATAACACCCCGGCTGAGACCTTTCCTCACACACACACTTCTGACCCCAGTTCTTCTACCCCACCATCTTCTTCCGAGCCTATTCTTCGTTTCCCAAAAGGCTCGCCACTACAGCCCACCTCTTTTACCCCTCCACGGACGATCCCCACTTCTATTTTGGGATCTGTTCCACAAACACTTCCTTCTCCTATGATGGACCCAGCGCTTATTGCTAAAGCACCTTATCCTAATCGGTTAAGGGCTAACACACCAAGTCCATATATGGAGAAGATTATGAACATTTTAAGCAAGTAAACACCAACATCCCTCTCCTAGATGCCATCCAACAAGTTCCGTCCTATGCGAAAACTGTTAAGAACTTGTGCACTAGGAAGAGGAAGACTCAAGCGCCCAAGAAGATATTCATGGAAAAAACAATAGACACGGCTTTCCCCCAACAATTACCGAGGAAACGTAAGGATCCTGGATATCCTACTATTTCCGTTTCTATTGGGGAAAAACACATCAACCGTGCTCTACTAGACCTTGGCGCTAGTGTTAACTTGCTTTCTTATTCTGTTTATGAGCAACTAGGTATCGGAGAGTTGAAGCCAACCAATTGCACTCTCCAGATGGCTGACCGATCTATCACCAAACCTAGGGGTGAACTGGAGGATGTGTTAATAAAAATCGGGGAATTTAAATTCCCTGTGGACTTTATTGTAATTGATACACAGCCTGTAGCGAACCCACGGAATCAAATTCCGGTGATTTTAGGTCGCCCCTTTTTGGCCACTTCCAATGCTATTATCAACTGTCGTAATGGTTCTATGACCCTATCTTTCGGGAATAGGTCAATAGAGCTGAACATTTACAAGTTGGGAAGTGTACCCTCCGAACCTACTGCTCAGGTATGTTCTGTTGACTTAATGGATGTCAACAGCAGCGAATTTGATGATCCTCCTGATATTGATCTAGACTCTTTTCATACGTTATTGTTTGACCCAACTATGTATCATACACATACGGACTCTTCCACCGAGATGTCGGGGTCAACAACTAACACGGATTATGAAATGTTGTTAGAGTCTGAAGATCACCCCGCACTTTGTGATGACATTATTCATCGGGGTTTTGATGGAACTTTTGAGGAAATCTTCGCTGAAGAACTCGCATTTTTGAAAGACACGGGTGTTGAGATGAATCATCTCCCAATCAATGAAATTGAACCTCCACCCCTTCTTTTGAACTGTAAAAAGAATGCGAGTAATCCATCACAAGCACTGCATCGTCTCTCCAAAATGAGACGCACACACATTCTATTCCACCACTTAACCTTTCCCCACTTCTTCTTCCACCAACCCGAGCACTACATTAATAAAATTTTTGAATGGTTGGTGTTAACTTTCGGTCTTTGCAAAGCTTGGCATCGACCACTAATTTTTAACCCCCTCATATGATTTTCAAAGATTAACATTGCATAAGTTTGGGGGGGTATAATCGGGCTCTTGAAAAGAAAATTTTTACAAAATAATGAGCCAAAAATAAGTTTGGGGGAGGTTCTTCACTTAAATATTTTTCCCCCACTAATAAATTCCTCCCAAGCTTACAGGTTTTTTCGAGATTTAGCGGATGGCAACAGTGAGGACACTGTTGAAAACAAGTTTGGGGGAGGTTTGTGCTTATTTTCGCATCATTTATCATTTGCATAAGGACAAAACATTTTTGAAAAAACCCATAAAAATTTAAAAAATTTCAAAACTATAAAAATATTTTTTTTTGTACATAAATAAGATAATAAAAGATTAGATAGTGAACAATTACATCTATGAGATTAGAAAAATTTAAGAAAACCAAGAAAATTAGAAGTTTTCTTGTACGAACTAGTAATAAGTAGTTATGAGCCGTTGTCCCAAGGGTTAGTAAGATGAAGGACGTCACTAATCTGAGGATAAAAATAAGTCTGAAAAATAGTTTCTATTCTGGAAGCCAAACATTTTGAACGTTGATACCCTGCTATTCGCACTTACACACGTCTTGAAGCCTGGGATAGTAGAGGATACCTTGAAATGCTCTTGTCTTAAAGCCAAAAGTATGAAGGAAATAAAAAGAAAAAAATGAATAAAGAAAATATAAAGTGGTGAGAAAAATGAATACTGGTTTTGTTATCACCGAGGGCAATAAAAAAATATATAGCGAGGGTGCTTCTTCACCTAGTGCCCTAAGGCCAACTGGTCTGGGAGTCACTGCTATGCCTGAGGTGGTACAAGACGAGGAAAATACACCAAGTAAGCAAGCACAGGAGTAATCGGTCGGTTAGTACCTCAAGAAGTATTAACGGTCACATGAAAGTGTGTGAGCAATCTCATCTAAATATTCATTAATTAAAAAGTACTGAGGCTGACGGGCAAGAGTATGATAGCTTGAATTGAATTCTCCGGGTGTAGGGATGTCTTTTACACACACGCAGGGTTATATGATCGATGTTTGGAAGAAAGATAGGAATGAAGAATAAGACGATGTTTTATTGAGGGAGGACGTGATTTCTAACATCTTTTCATGACCATTAAGATAGGGCTCATGACAACCGAAAAGCTAGCTTAGTTGGAAACCCTAATTTTCAAGGCTTTTCTTTTACAATTCTTTTCTTTAAATGTAATATTCATGATCTTCCTTTTATTATTGGATTTTGTGGGTGCAATCCGCTGAAAACCCTCAGGAGACAACACTCCTCCTACTAGGGACACCTAGAGGTTTAAAGGCTTGTTGCACGTGCTCAGTGCAATCGTGTTGCCTACGAAAGTGTGCTAGTTAGTTTTTCTCTTTCTTTATTTTCTCCTTCTCTTTTTAATAAAACATTCGCTCGAGACGATCGAAATTAAGTTTGGGGGTATTTGATCAGTCGAAAATATTGTATATTTTAGCCGGCAATTTCCTTAATATTTGCATACATTTAGAAGTGTTCGGCATTCATATTCTACATATTAGCAAATCTGTCACAAAATATGAGATTGCATGTGTTAGACTTTTAAACCGACACTTTAAAGGAAATTAACCGCATTTCATGGCATCGCATCATTTCTGTATTTGCGCAACACTTGTCTTGAGTCTGTGCAGGAAATACGGAAGAAAAGCAAAAGAGCTGATCAAAATTACGCCAACTCGAAGCTCTCAGATCTGGTAGCAATTCAGATGGACAAATACAAATCAATATATATAATAAAGTCCCACAACTCAGGCCCAAGATGCAACAGAGAATACAAGGCCCAAGCCCATCAAGGAGCCGCGGATCCGCGGCCATAGCCTTCTTGTGCCGCGGAAGCGCGGCTCATTGGTGACGTCATCAAGTAAAATTTGCACCACAATGCTTCTGTCAGGGCCCACATTCCATAAATGCACTCTAAATTCCAGAACTCTCTCGAAGCGACTGCCAGATCAGCAAAGAAAATTAAGGAAGGCTAATCCTAATTAAGCTCCAAATTAATCCTCTTCTAGAAGCTCCTCCTAACTAATTACATCTAGAAGCTTCTCCCCTAACTAACTTTTGGAGGGAAATTTGAATTTCCTCAACAAACTTTTGGAGGGAAACTTAGAATTTGAAATCCTAGATCTAGGGTTTGGTTATCTATAAATAGTGCCTAGATCTAAGGGTTAAAGGCTAATCAATCTTTAGGTAATCTTCATTAGTTAATCATTCCCTCTTTCATCATCTTCTTCCACAAGTCTCGTGACAAGGCTAGTGCGAAACCCTAACCCTAATTCCACTCCAAATCCAAGATCTTGAGTACCAAATCAAGTGAGAAGCCTTCAACCTTTTAGGAGCCGAGCCGATCTTCAATCGGGCAAGTGATCCAAGCCGATCCGCGATCCACGGAGACGAGCGAAGCCAAGTCGACGATCGAATTCTTCCTCTTGTAGTTCTTGAGCGAATGTAATGAAATTGTTGATATAAATAAAAGGTGAAATTCTTTAATCTTGCTTTCTTTTAATTCTTGCATCATGATTAGATCTCAATTTGTAATTGTTGTTCTTGTTGTGATGTTTGAGTAAAACTCCGCTCGTGAAGGAGTCGAGACGATTGCAAAATGATTATGTAACAAATCTTAATACGATTTTTAAGTCCTACGAGTTTTGTAAACCCTAGCAAGTTCAAGAATCGATGACCTAGTTTCGTAGCGATGCTTTCTTGATTGTGATCGCTCGAAATTAGGGATCTACGATCGTTTCTTGAATTTACTAGAGGCTAGAATATGAATGATATCAATGAAAGAACAAGAGATAAGATGAAACCCTAGTTTCACAAGAAGTCTCTAATTCTCATCGATCATCATCGATCTAGTATCAATTCATCGAAGGATAAGAATACGTAATTCTAAGATTACATCACATCTATAGATCCGATCGATTCCTACGAGCCTCATTTCGATTCTTGATATTTGGTTTGGAAAAATCATTAAACGATCAATTCTTGATTCTATCTTTTACTTTTCTTAGATCTAGATATTTTCTTTTTCTTGAAATACAAAATTTAAATCATGAATTGTTTTGTTTTCTTTTCTTAAAGTTTCGACTCATATAATTCAAAAGACGAACGATTACACTTTCCCTGTGGACGATCCGCACTCACTTACAATCTACATCCGACACCGTAGTTGATTGCGGTCAAATAATTTTTGATTGTGATTTCTTTACAAATTTATACTACACAATCCGAAATCTATTCAATCAACTCCTCCACGAGTGGAGTTTTCACTCAAACATCATGATATAGAAATCAATCAAGAATCAAAAACTCATCATAAAGCTCAAATGTAAAGATAAGCAAGATAAAGAAATTTCACCTTTTATTATTCAACAATTCTATTACAATTCGCTCAAGAACTATAAGAATTGAGGAAAGAACTCAATCGTCGAATTAGCTTCGATCGTCTCCATGAGTCGCGGATCTTCTTGGATCACTTGCTCGGTTGAAGATCGGCGTCGCTTCTAAAGGTTGAAAGCTTCTTGCTTGATTTGTACTCGGAGATCTTGAATTTGGCTTTTGGTGTAAGTCGATGTACAACACCCCACGACTTGCGGGGAGGCGGAATAATGAAAAACGATTTTGTTCTTTGCGTAAACATCGACTAACCGAGAATCTTTGCTAAACTATAACTAACAAGAATCATAGAAGTTAACAACTACTATGAAAAGTGATTATACCTAATGAATCGTGTCCTTTGTATTTTCGTTCTCCACGTCCTCTCCGGCCTTCTCTATGTAGTAGATGATCCACCCGAGAGCTTTACTTCAAGCTTCACCTCTAACTTTAGGTAACTAGGTTTCTTAAAGTGCTAATCTAAGTAACCTAGGTGATATAGAGAAGGATTATGGATTAAGTAGTCTAATCTAATCCTTGGTCTCAACACATGAGAGGGGAGGATTAGGGTTTGAAGAGAGAGAGCTTGAGGAGAGAGAAAGTGAGCAAGAGAATGGAATGAGATAATGATCTCTCATGATATATATGAAGCATTATCATTATCAAGATAAATGAAATAAAGGATTTAACAACCATGCTTCATAAATACAAATGAGTGATTCATCTACATGAGTCATTAAGCATTTATGATGCATTAATGACAAGGATAAATCACACAAATGAATCACTAATCTCATTTAATGCTTATGCCACCTTAACCCCCAAGTCACCAACCTTCTAGAAGCTTCTCGGGAAATTACGAGAACGCCCCTCCTATCCGTGAAAACACGGAAAAACTTTAGACTGTATAAATCCAATAACCGGATACTAGAAACTGGCTTAAACTAAAGACGGCTAGTAAAAACTGTCCGGATGTCGTACGTGCGTAAACACACGTATGCGTCCGAACCCTTTTCGTAAAACTATACGACCTCTATATCGTTTCTCCTAGAGTAGGGAAACTCTCTGTGTGGGACTCTAAAGACTCGACTACTACGCTGGCAGTGGGTTTAACTACAGACCGCAAGCGACACTAGCTGTACGTAACGGTCCCCAGGTACATGTCGATAAGAAGGCCGATGAGAAAACCCATCCGAACTCCTACTGAGTCTGATGTGACAATCTCTGTACAGTCCGGTCTGTTCGTCTAAGACTATCGCATATCGGGCCTCGGGGGCGGCAAGCGTCAGTCCCTAATAGCGGTATAAGTCGTGTCGGAGTGAAGCCCATTACACCCTGAGAAAACAACTGGAACCTACCAGTAAATCTCGCTTGCCCTGGCCAGGGACTTTGCGTAATGGCTCTCTGACACAGCGCGATATCAACTCCCAATACTGGGAGAGACGAATCCTGTCTAACCGCCACTGCCTCCAAGTGCTCGGGACTGCACCCAACTGCTACCTGTTTGCACGACTCCTTTGAGCCGTGGTAGGGTAGCAATCTACGAACAGTGGGACACACTTGAGGCGGAGTAGCAGTATCAAGTCTGCGAACTATGCTGTACTCATGTCACCTGGGAACTGTTAACTGACGATGGGTATAATACCAACTAACAATTCCCCCGTGTGTCTTGTCCGGTGTACCCGTAACCTAACGAGCACCTGCATACTATCTCCAGTACGACGTACTGACGGCTGTGGGACAGACCATCTCCCCAACTGGGATGAGAAGCCTACACACTAGTCTACTCCGGAGTATCGATGCCCTATCTCGATAATCCTACGACTAGGGACCTGAATAAGGATGTGCTTGTAGACTACCCAGCCCCCACTAGTGTGATTGCCATCACAATGCTGGTAGTCTATAGTAGTGCCCCGGCCGTCTTTCAGACGCTAAATGCGGAACAAAAACTTTTATAAACTTGCGCTATCGTATACTATAACCCGATCTGCCATTAACGCTAAACTAACATACTGTAAAGAGGGTAGAAATATTATACCGAACGATCCGAGTCCTTCGTTCTTTAACCATCATCCCATGCTTTGTTGTGGCTGCTCCGATCTCCTGAATCTCCAGTCTTCTCGTCCAGGTGGCACCACGTCGATGGATCTTTAAACGGGCTCCCGCCTCTGAACCGAGGCAACTCGGACATCAAGTTTGCCAAAAGAGATGACCAAGATCGATGTAGAGAATGAGTAGAACACTTTGTCTCGTTACATCCAAAGCTATGGATGAACTGTTAATGAGGTTGCCTTTTTGGATCGGGTGAAATGAGAAATCAACTTATGAAATTTCCATGAAGCAAATTTCATATACTTTTTCCAAATGAACCGAATCCCTTTCACCAAGAGGGGGCCGGCCACTATAAGAAGAGGAGGGAGGTGAGTGTAGGAGCAAGGGGTGGTAATCATAAGGTAAAAGATCAACGAGAAATATCTTAAAGCTTTACAAGAAACATTAATGCTAAAGGTGACTCACTAATACACCTTGCATAAACATTAATGCAACAAATGATTCATCTAACCTAGTCATCAACTCATTAAATGCAACCAATGAATCAAGAACACCTCACTAATCCTAGTCACAACTTCTAGAAGCTTCCACACACATCACCCTCATGACTCACCCAAGTGACGAAAAGATAAATCCGCATTTAACCGAATGTTAAAGCGGGTGATAGAAAACTGGAAACTGGCAACTTCCAAAAGCGATCCCGAAACGAATTTCAGGATAACCCCGTAACAGTATAAACATACCCGCATTTGTATTACGAGCGAATACAAATGCAACTGAGACAAAGATATTATATCTACACAGTATAATACTCGAATCCGGCTTAAACCAAAGCCCACCAGTATTATCTGCCCGAAATATGACACGTGCGTAAACGCACGTGCATTTTCCGAACCCTGCCATAAAACCATACGGCCTCTACAACATTTCGCCCGAACTTGGGAAACTGTCTGTGGGGGACTCTAATGACTCATCAACACACTGGCTCTGGGTATAACCTCTAGCACGTCAGAGGTACTAGCTATACGTAACGGTTGCCTATGTATTGATCGGAAGGGAAGCTAACGAGCGAACTCATCCAGAAACCCTACTGAGTCTGACAGTGACAATATCCGTACAGTCCGGTCCGTTCGTCTATGAGTATCGCATATAGGGTCTAGGGGGCTGGTAAACGTCAGACCCCCAATAGCTGTATAAGTCGTGTCGGAGTGAAGCCCAGAACACCCTGAGATACTACTGGAATACCATCCAGTAAATATCGATTACCCTGGCCAGGGATTTCGTGTAATGGCTCTCCTAAACACAGCGCGATCTCACCCCCAATACCGGGAGAGACGAATCCCTGACGATCCGCTCACTGCCTCCATGTGGCTCGGGACTGTACCCAACTAAAACCTGTTTTCACGACTCCTTTGAGCCATGGTAGGGTAGTAATCAAAGCACAGCGGGAACTCACAAGAGACAAATGGCGATCCCAGGTCGACAGACTAACCTGTACACATGTCACCAGGGAACTGCTATCTGACGATATGTATAATACCAACTAGCATATTCCCGGCGAGTCATGTCCGGTGTACTCATAACCCAATGAGCACCTGTATACATTTTAGGTGAACCAACTAACACCAATGGCGTGTGAGACCGGCCACCGCCCCTCATCGGGGTCTCGACTGTATACACTAGTCTACTTTGGAGTATCGATGCCCTGTCTCGAAACTCCCACGACTAGGGACATTTAAGGATGTGCTTATAGACCCCAGCTCCCACATATATAATCGCCATCATACTGCTGGCAGTCAAGCAAGAATCCTATGGGCTCTATTAACATATGATGATAAAGACAAACCAGATAGCATACTATCATCTTGAGTAAGACTATTTTATCGGTATATGCCCTTCCTCAATCATCACAATCACGTGCCTGTGACTACGATAATTGTCTTGAGGGCATTATAGCCAACATTTTGCAGGAGTTGGAGCAGACTTGCTTGCTGATCTTCTGATCGCTCAACACCCGGGTAGTCGTTACGTCCAGCTAGTACCGCCGACGGCTTGTGGGTGCTTGATGTGATCATCACCTACTGCCGGCGTATTAATGTGTCTTTAGAGTCCTACATAGAGGTTTTACTGGCTCGGGCAAAACGAAATAGGAGCACATATATGATATGTGCGGGACCGAGAATAATGCATGTATGTGATACCGTATTCTATTCTCGCGACTTTTGATTCGGTCGGTTATATGCGATATAGCCGGGTTATCGAATCAAGTGTTGATTCGATAAGTCGATACATTGGATGTTACTCGGTTGTATGTGATATAACCGGATTATTAAATCAAGTGTTGATTTGATAATTTAGTGTATAATTCTATATTAGATATACTAATTTACATTAACTAACATTTGCTCACTTAAGCATTTATTTTCTCACATGTGCACACTTAATATATATGTGATATATATTAATTTGTGTTTTTTTTTGTATCATGGTTGTTGATACAACATACCTGGGTATTTGAGACTTACACCATGCTAATTATGATGTTGGGTTTAATATTTAAAGTAATTACAAAATTAGTGGATTATTGGAAAAGTGCAAGAAGCTTATGGAAACTTGTGGATGCATTGACTAAGTCCATTGGTTTTGTTTTACCTAAGATATTTAGTAACCTAACCATCACAATTAGCCATGGTTATGTCTCTACATGGGTTAGTATATGATACACACTCACCCATGGTTAACTCTCTCACTTGATCATTATTTTCATTCTCTTCTTCTTTCTTCATCTTCTTCCTCCAAAAGAAAAAGGCATTCTAGGGTTTGAAAAAGTGAGAAAGTATTGTGAGAATAATAATTCTAAAGTGAGCCCACTTCCTATTTTCTCATCCTCTACTAGATTAGCACTTTAGTATAGGGTGTTTGCTTCACTAATCCTTTAGTTAGTGAAATAGTAGCTTGAGTTA
This sequence comes from Agapanthus africanus, assembly GCA_030015575.1. Lineage (NCBI taxonomy): Eukaryota > Viridiplantae > Streptophyta > Magnoliopsida > Asparagales > Amaryllidaceae > Agapanthus > Agapanthus africanus. Next base: position 253,248,523 of record JASDDO010000029.1, on the reverse strand, counting down.
GTATCCCTCGACGTAGATCATCTTCGACATCGAAGACTTCAAGCAAGATCGCCCTTTTCACCTCGAGAAGCCATGCAAGAGTCCGGTAGTTCGACGATCGCAGTGAAGGGACTACTACAAGGAGCTTTAGAAGTGAAGGACCGATCTACAAAGGTTGTATTTCTATTTCACTTAGAAGTAAAAAGGTTTACTTATGTTTCCGTATTGTTTTCTAGTTAACGATTCTAGTTTAGAGTTTCTTGAAACGGCAAAATTTTGAAAATGGCATGGACGATGCCTCCCGAAACCTTGCTGCGGTCGATAGAAACCCTACAGTGGTATTAGAGCCTAGCTAGAAAATTATACGGATAATGTTAGATTACGAATACGAAATGAACTCCGAAACTTGAAACCCTAAATCCATGTTTCTGTTGGTTTTAAAAAGAGCTCCAAATTTTTTTCAAACAATCAGAATCATCTATGGGCAGATATAGGAGCATGGATGAAAGTTGGGACCCTGTGCTCGGATTTGAACCGAGCACAAGGGGTGGAAAACCGAGGAGGACGGCCTAGGGCAGTCCTCTGGGTCCCAAAATTTTTTCATGCTCTGTGCTCTGGGATTTCAGGTGTTGTTTATTTTTGCTACTTTTTCATTTGATGATTAACTCAATGCAAAGGCAACTCGGAGTGTTTCGTAGTCGTAATTTAAACCGTTTTCGGGTTACTTTAGATGTTGTTAAAAAGTTCAATCAGATATCAAATACCCACTTTTTCCCTTGCCGGGAAATTTTCCAAGTGTTGGATTATTCCCGTAGTTAATAAGTTTTCAAACATCATGCAAGTTATTCGATGGACCCTCTAGAAGAATGAAACCCTAACTCAAGATGTGACCACGGAACTGCGACTAAACCTTAGGGTTTATCGTAGTTAGTAGCGCCACAAATGAGGCTTGGTGTCACGACCCGAAATAGCCCGTGACTGGCCCTTGAATCATATGAAGTCTATAGGACCTCATCTAATTCAAGTAAGCCAAAAGCCCAGAAATCTAAAACCATTTTAAGGAGTAAATAAAGAAAACTGGTTTTTAAGAAGTAAGAAAACAAGTTAAAAAGAAAGGTTTTTTAAATAAGTAAGCCGAATATGCATTTTTAAAATCTCTTGTCTTTTCTGAAAATTTCGGCAAAGTTTCCTTTGTAAATACTGGCCCCAAACGGGGTACAACATGAATAATATATATACAATGATAAAAGGCATCCCCAAGCGGGGGCTAGCTCTTCTTCAATCGACGGTCACAACCACGCAAGCAGTATAATATACAACGCCGAAGGGCGAGGTTCAAAACTCAAAAAGGAAACTCAAAATCAGCATGAAAACCATAATACTACAATGCGCGACTCTAAGGTCGAAATAATACACAACTGGTTTTCTAAGTCTGAAACAAAATACAAGTTTTGTTGATGGAATTACTAGATACAACTGAATAATACATATACAATGGTGGTTTTGATGCAAAAGAACCCACCTACCAAAGCAAATCACCCGTAAGGGAAGCAGTGTGCCAGAAGCCGCAATGGAACCTGTACGGTAAAACCTGCAAGAACTGTGGCACAACGGGGATGAGTTGCAAACTCGTGAATAGAAAACATCATAGAGCAGAAATCGTATGTATGATACAATCCTAGGTCAATACGATCAGATATATATATAAACCTCAAATGAATAAGTCTGAAGCATGATAAGGTGGCAATGTAACATCTATACATGAGTATAGTGCCAAGTGCTCGTGCCAGTGCCTCAGGTAATAAAATATCATAAATATGAGGTATGATCAATGTCGACTATATCATGAAGTCTATGAATATGTAGATACCATCCAACTATGTGATCAATGTCATCAATGTCAACTATATGTATGTGGAAATCGTCCACGTGTCACCCAATGACAATAAGCATCATGCATGTAAATATCATAAAACATATGCATGGAAGTATGAGGATGTAAATCAACACGTGTCGCTCGCGACATATCAAATCATGGAACCTGAGTGTCAAGCATCGACACTCGAAAACATCATGAAACATATGCCTAGCATCGGCACGTAAATCCTCATATGCATAGGGCTCCGTCAGTCTGGATCGGCCCGTCTCATCTCTCAACTCCGGTCGGTATCCCCCAGATATCCGCTGAGCTCAAATACAATCACCGGTAGGTAGTACTTCCCTTCTAGGCTCACCGTCTAACATATACGAGTCTTCTTGCCCCGAGGTACCTCACCGGGTCCACCATATACCCGCAGACGGTGCCTACCTCTCCTCGAATCGGGTTTCACATGTCGCTCTCAGAACTGAGAAAACATATGGTGGACGCACTGAAATATCATATCAAAGGTAACCGGGTTTTTAAAACAATACATACTCTATTTTGAAATACCCACGGTTCCCAAATCCAGAAATATCATGGAAACAACATATCTCAATGCGTATAATCATAAAGCATGATGTATGCGACATGTAAAGGAAATGTAAGCATATCAGTATATCATGCAACATGGAATAATAATATGCACATATTGAGGGAAACCGCTCTTTTGAAATGAATCGGTTTTAAAAGTATCATGCGGTTCCCAAATCTATAATCAAGCCAGAATCATCTATGTATGTGCAAATATGTATGTACAATAAGTATGTACACAAGTATGAGTGTACAATATGTGAGTACACAAGTATGTGCACAAGTATGAGTGTACAATATGTGAGTAAACAAGTATGAATGTACAACAGGTATGTGCATAAGTATGCCATGCAAGGGGTCATACCCTGAATTCAATAGTCCTACAGTGTAGTGACATGGCAATTATCGATGATGATGTGTATGAGCCGACAAGCAGGTGTATGTGGAATATATGCATCATCGATAATGGTGCTGGTGTCCTAACAGCATGGTTTTGATATAACAATAAACATATTTAAACATGCAGTGCGATGCGAAAGCAAGAATATGCGGCAAATGAATAATAAACACAACAATGCGGTATCTACATCAATGTATCTATGTCATACTATTTTGCCATTTGAAAGAAGACGAATCGGTACTTTTAGGAAAATAAGGGCTACGGTGTTTTTGAGAAAGGAGGCTGTTTTTGAAAATATCCATAGAATTCCTTTGCATGTCTTTAAAATACTCCTGATTCGTTAGTTTTTAAAATAGGTATGACGCGGGTCAAGTCTAACCTCTACTATGCACACTACAGATCTAGCTAATTAGGAGGGGTATGGAAACCACCTAAATCTGAGTCGATATATATATATATATATATATATATATATATATATAATAGTCTATGATCCCACCTCAAAGGTACCACGTACGATACAATATCAAGTGACATCCTCGAGTCATGAGTGCGGATCTATCATCAAATAAAGATCGTACGGTAAGTCATCGTACGACATCCCAAATTTGGGTACGGGTCAATATCACATCCATCTCATCAATTATCTGGTATCCTTATCATCATATCGCATGATCTGGGGTACTGATCTAAGTCTAGTACAACTGATACCATCTATATAAATGCGTGTGTAAACACACGTCCAAAGGCCCGCTAAAATCTCATGTCGTATCCCAAATACGAACCACATCATATCACCGATCTCATGGCACTATGCCCAATCTCATCGACTCATCTCCAAAAATCACCCACTATCCTCATCATCTAGGTATAACTATAACAAGCAAGCATATGTGTGTGTGTGGGTGTAAACCTATTCTAGGGTTCGCAACTAGGAAACTATACTAGTTTACTTCTATACCCTAATCTATCCATAGTACACCTAATCACATCTCGAATATCCATATCACACAAAACGCTATCATATATATATAAATATAGTATATATCTAGTATACTAAATATCGAACTGCAGGGGTGCTATGCGCCATCCACCCGACTTCCCCCGTAGATATAATCTACTCACCTTGGATCTTGCGTGTCGGTGTCGATGTCGCCTTCATCTTCTTCATCATATGACGCCCTCGTGAAGGTACCTACAAGGATAACACAATCGCAAATGCACATTAAAATCACATCGGAAAACCAAAACGACACGCTAAGGCCTATAGGTAAGAACCTATGGACTACGCTTTCAAAACCATCAAACAACTCTCGATGTCGTCGTGCAAACGTCAAGTGATCAAGGTAAAACACAAATACGCAAATCTAGAATTTAAAATACGCAAAACAAAACCCGAATCAAAACAGCAACTCAGGAAAAAGGTTCCAGATTTCACCTTAGGTCAAATTGGTCAATTTTGCATATACCAAGGGTCTAGTTTACAGATTAGGGGACCACAGAACAAACATGAATGCAATAGGACCAGGTCTGGCCGCAATTTGCGGCCAGACAGAATAAATCTGCAGCCAAGTTGGGGAGATAGGGGCTAGGGTTTTCATGGTAGTTTCCTGGGTGCCTGCATGTATCACTGTCCTTGCAAAATAATTTTCAGAGTCTCCGGGTGTTAGCAGATTCCATTTTACATCCACAGAATTCATAATTTTCCGATATCGGGTTTCTAAATCCGTATTCTGGGGTTCTAGTCTCTGGTTTAGGTCTGAATTCTAGCACTAGGTGGTTTGTGTGGCTTCTACTGAGCTCAATTACCCATCACAACTCCATGTTTCCTTAAACCCTAACTAGAATTTTTCTAAGTCCATAAACCACTCAATATCGACATGAAACATGTATGGATGCATAAGGAATTAAAACACTACACTAATGGTGCAGAAATTACCTCCTTTGGCAACTCAAGAATTTTCTTGAGTTGCTCAAAGTCCTCAAAATCTTCTCTTTCTTGGTTCATGGGGTAGCTAGTGACCTTGTGCATCTTTTTTGTGAAATGGGATTTGGATTTTGAGTTTGTTTTGGAGATGAAATAGGGTGATTTGTAGAGGAGGGAGGAGAAGGCGGCGGCAGCAGCAGCATGTAGAGAGGGAGGGGAGAGGAAAATGATGGGAATGGTGAGATGCAAGTCAAAGATAACCCCCCTCACCTTCTCTCTCTCACCCATGCCTCGTACTTTATTCTTTTCCATTTCTATTTTCTTTTCTTCTCTTCCTTCTCTAATAAATAGTAATCCCAAAACAAAAGCCATGCACCTAAAAACATGTAGTAAAATGCAACAAGTGTTAAAAAAAGATATGGTGCATGTTTGCACAAATTACGCTTAAAGCGCGATTAGCGATTTTTAATCGCGATTAGCACTAAATTAGCATATAATTAATCATAAAAACTTAAAATTTGCATAATTCACATAAAACGCCCTCTTTTAGTAATTTCTATAATTTTCAAATTTTTTCCCCATTTATCGGTATTTAATTATACCGCCTTATTAAAATATTCAATATTTTATTATTAAATTATAAAAAAATTCCCCAAAAATAATATTTTATTTTTTTTGAAATGTTACACTTAGGTTTGCCCTTCTACGGCTGGTCCATTGGTACTATGGCGTGTGCTGTATAACTTTAAACTAGGCTCAAGTGTTGAGCTTTTTGAGTAATCTTGGGTGTTTGTTGATTCGATTGGGATGATTAACATCGTCTAGTTTTTTCTGTAATGTCATGACATGTGATGTTCTGTGATGCTGGATATGTTATATTGGATCGTCGCGTTTTGAATAGCCGAGGGTTTTATGTGAGATGAGAGTTTTTATTTTCATTCATGTAAAATTAAATTTATATAATATTCTTTTATTGGGGCACTTCCGGGTTGAGGTTGATGTCCCTATTGATGTATATTATTTACTTTTCCACATTAGGATAGACCCAAGGAGGGGAGCATAAGTAACCGGCTTCTAGAGTCAAGTGGGAGACCAACTCGAGGAGTCGAGTCCGGGTCTCCTAACTTTAGAATTGGTAGGATTGCTTGCAACTCTCGTAGGGGTCTAGGGATGTGGGTTTGGCTATTCATCACGACCGTGGAATCCGTGTTTTATACAGGCTCAAAATAAAATACGGACCTCCTAGTATATCCATTATTTCATATGTTTCTTCTGCTGTGATATCTGTGATGTGATCATTTGATATGTTGAGATGGATACAGTATATAGTATATATGATATATTATATAGACGTTACTTATGTCTTACACCCGCGCTAGCCCTTCCCCGCTCTGCCTTTAGTTACCAAACCTAACGGTGCATGACGGGACATCGAGGCGAATGCGGATGGCATAATTTTACGTCGTATTTATCTGTGATGTTTAAGTGGCTTAAATTGTTAGTGTATATGCCCTAGAGGCCATTACTGTATCATACTAGTTTGTATATTACTTGATGGAAGCTTGGGATATTCACCTTGTATAAACAATCTTGCTCAATATAGTAGTATGCTACTTGGTTTGTTTCTACTTCAATGTGTACTTGTGTTTATTTCAGTATATCACTTATACGCATTAGTGGAGCCCTTAGGATCTTTGCTTGATTACCAGCGTTGTGATGGCAGTCACACTAGTGGGGGCTGGGTAATCTATAGGCACATCCTTATACAGGTCCCTAGTCGTAGGACTATCGAGACAGGGCATCGATACTCCGGAGTAGACTAGCGTATGCGCTTCTCATCCCAGTGTGGGAGATGGTCTGTCCCACAGCCATCAGTACGTCGTACTGGAGATAGTATACGGGTGCTCGTTGGGTTACGAGTACACTGGACAGGACTCGTCGGGAACTGACAGGTTGGTATTATACCTATCGTCAGTTGTCAGTTCCCAGGTGACATGAGTACAGCTTAGTCCGCTGACTTGACACTGACACTTCGCCTCGTGTGTGTTCCCACTGCACTTTGATCACTACCCTACCACGGCTCAAAGGAGTCGTGCAAACAGGTGGTGGTTGGGTGCAGTCCCGAAGCACTTGGAGGCAGTGACGGTTAGACAGGATTCGTCTCTCCCGGTATTGGGGGTTGACATCGCGCTGTGTCTAGGAGAGCCATTACACGAGTAGTCCCTGGCCAGGGCAAGCGAGATATACTGGTAGGTTTCCAGTGTTATCTCAGGGTGTTTTGGGCTTCACTCCGACACGACTTGTACCGCTATTGGGGGACTGACGTTTTACCGCCCCCTAGGCCCGCCATGCGATGTATCAGACGAACAGACCGGACTGTACGGAGAATGTCACATTCAGACTCAGTAGGAGTTCAGATGGGGTTTCACCTCGTCAGCCTTCTTGTCGGCATCTACCTGGGGACCGTTACGCACAGCTAGTGCCGCTTGCGGTCTGTGGTTAAACCCACTGCCAGCGTAGTGTCGAGTCTTTAGAGTCCCACACAGAGGGTATTCGCCTCTGGGCAAAACTGAGTAGAGGTTGCATGGTTTTGCGACAGGGTTCGTTCTCATCCGCGCACTTGTGCACGTTTGGAGTCCGGACGGATTTTACCAGCGGGCTCTGGTTTGAGCCGGATACTGGTATAGTATTTGGGGTTGCTTTTATCTCTCAGTATTCATGTTCCTCGGAACAAGAATGCAGGTGTGTATGCACAGTTCTTTTTGAGGAGGAGGAAGATGATTTTTCATTAGGGTTTCGGAACGGGTGCGTATGCACAGTTGACAGTTGTATTTTTCCAAACCCTAATGGATTTGTATTATATCATTTAATAATATATAATAAAATGAAATTGTGTCATGGTTAGTTTTTTGTTGACTTGTTGACCATGGTTGACTTGTTGACCATGGTTGAACATTTGACCATTATCATTACAAGAGAAAGATGCTCTTGATTCTTGCATTTTCATTTAATGCTTGTAATGATATTAGTCATTCTAAAACTTTCCATCAACCTTTTCATTTTGATTATTATTATTTGATAATTCATTTTCTTTTTGCATTATGGTTGCAAGAAAGGAAATGAGAGCTCATTCTATCATAACCTCTCTCTCTCCTCACTTCATCTTCTTCTTCCTCTAGAAAAGAGAAACCTTCTCATGTGTTGAGAATCATTCTCTTTAGAAAGAAAAGCAAACCCTAATCACTCTCTACTCATTCTAGGATGAAGGTTTAGCAAGCCGGAAACCCTAGTTCACTCAAAGATCGAGGAAGAGCCCAAAGGTCGAGCCTTCGAGGTGGATCCATCTTCGACGGGAGAAGGCGACGAGAAGAGAACCATCAACCTCTACAAGGTTTGAAGAAGAAGGAGTTCAAGTTTAGGTATAACCATCTTCCATAGTAGCTAACTCTCTTTAGCTTGTATACTAGTTTTAGTTTAGACAACGATCCCGACCTTGTTTAGTCCATGTTGCCTCTTGCGATAAAAATTCGTTTTTTATACCGTTTCCGCCTCCCCGTAAGCACCGGGGGTCGCAATATGGACTTACAGTGGTATCAGAGCCTAACTAAACTTAAACTAGCTTGGTAGTGAAGTGTAACGAAGTTCGGAACCGGAAAAATCCAAAAACCAAACTTTACAAAAACCTGAGTTTCTGTTGAAATTTTTTCTGGTCAAAATGAAAAACTTTATACTTGTAAATTCGGCTCAGGGTTTTGTGTGAACACCCAAGAAAAACGATACAGTGATTCGTCTAAACTGCCGCCCTTCCGCCGCGTGATCCTTCTTAGCCGCCGCGGAACCGCCGCAAGTTATTGTCTTCTCTGCATCGTTTTTCGTGCAGTGTGTTTGTGTGTTGGTTTTGGGATTTTTAAAATATATTATATGTGCCCAGATTTTCCAGAAAAGAAATTTCCTTTTGGGGTCCTATAATTCCGTATTTTTTCCGAACTTCACTGCACTTTGACTATGATGGTTATATCTGTGATGTTTGCATGTATTGAACGTCGGCTAATCGCTATAGGTCGATTAGTCGGGGTTATACATGATCTGTAATGTGCTGGAATGTGTATATGAATGTGTTGGACTGTCGCGGGTGAATAGCCGGGGTGGATGTGAGATGAGCTTTTGTTTTTCTTTCATTCATTGTAAATGTAAATTGATGTAATAATTATTATTTGTTTGGCTGCACAACCGGGTCGGGGTTGTAGCCGTCATTGTATAATTCTTCTTACTGTTTTTGCTCCTAGGATAGACCCATGGAGGGGTGCACAAACTGCCGAGTACTTGGCGGGTAGTTTGCCGCACCCGTAGGGGTCTTGGGTGGGGTATTTGGCTATTCACCGCGACCGTGTTATCCGCTTTTCGTTTCAGGCTCGAAAGGATTGCGGATTGCTAGTATATCCAATGTATTCATCTGTGATCTGTAATGTCTATCATTGCTTTCTATTTAGGCGTTGCTTATGTTTTACAGCCGCGCTAGCCCAGCCCCCGCTCTGTCGTTAGTTAAGTAACCTAACGAGTGATGACGGGACCCCGTGGCGAATGCGAATGGCATAAGCGTACGTCATATTTTGGTTGTTTTCTGCAATGGTAGGAACTAAATGATGGGACGCATTAAAAGAACTAATGCAAGAATATCACGCATTAAAAGAACTAATGCAAGATAATAAACCAAGTTTAAGTCGATGGAACACTTTTGAAAAACCACTCGGTTCTTTTCAAAACTAACTTTTAAATGCGGAGCTTGAGCCACTCCTTATAAAAGCTATCTCGTTCCATCGATTATATCAAGTTCACTACGTTCACGGTTTTACCAAAACCATTCGTAGCCCTCCGTCGTTTCGCATATATAGGCAATAGTATTCAAGCTGTGTATTTTGGCCAAAGTCAAGGCACAGTGATTGGTAGCTATTGGGTGTTCATGTGTAGCACAGATAGATGCGTTGGTTTGGGACAGTCGTGCTGCCATTTTGGCCAAAGTCAAGGGTATGTACGGGTGGATCCAAATTAACCTGGAAAGTGACGGGAAGAACTTGACATGTGACTTATGATATTTTAACCAAAGTCAAGGTCATAAGAGCATGGGGCAAAAATCCACATCGGGAGTTTCATAAGTACTGAAACTTGCTAGATTTGCATACCATTTGGAGTGTGATGATTATGGTAGGATTCCTTCATTTTCGTCACGCGATGATATTTGGATCCCGATCCTACTGTGAGTATATGCTACTCCTCGGGAAATTTCTCACTAAACGATCAATGCTATAAACCTAGTAGGTGCCTAGAAAGGTGTTAGCGGGGCTACGCCCCCAGGGAAAAGAGGTTCTTAAATTAAGGAACTTCGCGAAAGCGTTGGAAAACCTCCCTCGAAGTACCGACACTGGCCTGGCTGAACGGTTAAGCAAGTATTGTACGGTGGGATTGATCCCGGCTAATTCTTCCTTTGTGGTTTGAGAAGGGATACGAGAGACAGTAGGAGCCATCCTGTTTAGACAAATTAAAAACCATTCTAAACTTGCAAGAGCATCGTGCTAAGTGTTTCTTCTCTCCCCCTGCAGCGACCAAATCGAAATGACTGGACTTAAGTTACTTCTAGATAAAAACATATTGACAGGGCCAAACTACAAAGATTGGCTCAGGAATGTCAAATTGGCAATCTCTTACGACAAGCTGGGGTATCTTCTTACCACCAAAGCTCCCCCCGTCCCAGATCCCACCTCCAGCGTCGCGGATAAGGAAATCCGTAAGACTTGGGAGATTGACAGCGCGAAGGCCAGATGCCTCGTACTTGCCTCGATGGACAATGACCATCAGAGGAGGCACGAGAATATGGATTTGGAATCCATATTTCTTCATACAAAAGAACTGTATGGAGAGCAGTCTCGTATCGCAACATACGAAGTGTCGAAGAAGTTATTTTCGACTAAGTTGGCCGTCGGATCATCGGTAGCGGACCACGTGCTTAAGATGATTGGCTACACTGAGGAGCTCGCGGAACTTGGGACCACGTTGGACAGTGAACTTTATACAGATATAATTCTCCAGTCCCTTCCATCCACTTACGCCCAGTTCATACTGAATTTCAACTTGCAAGAAAAGGAAGTTGAACTTTCAGAACTCCTCAACCTGCTGAGGAGCGCAGAGGGCACCCTACAGAAGGGTAGGGATACATCCACTTTGTTTGTAGGAGGATCTTCTTCTTCTAGGTCCAAGGCGAAAGCCAAGGGAAAGAAGAAGAAAGCCCCCGCCAAACCAAGAGGCGGTGTTAGTAAAGTGGGTGCGAAGGGAAAGGAAAAGGCAACAAAGATAGCGGGGAAGCTTGTTGGTAAAGAGGAATGCTTCTATTGTCACAAGAGTGGACACTGGAAGAAAGATTGCAGGGCTTGGAAAGCCAGAACACAGGAACTGAAGCAGGTTACGGCTTCAGCTTCAGGTGTGTATGTTATTGAAAACTGTCTTTCTATAAACTCTACTTCCTGGGTATTGGATACCGGATCAGGATCTCATATCTGTAATTCATTGCAGGCGTTGAGAAACCGTAGGGTTTTGAAGGCAGGTGACATGACCCTCAGAGTTGCGAACGGAGCTAGCATGGATGCTAAAGCCGTGGGGGACTATCACCTGGGAATGTCAGATGGGCATGTTTTGGTTTTGCGTAATTGCTTTTTTGTACCCAACGCAACTTGTAATATCATTTCTGTATCTTTGGTTTCTAAAGAAGGTTATGAATTTGCGTTTGTAAGTAATGTTGTTAACATTCACCTTAATCAAGTTCTGATTGGGTCAGGTACATTGAGCAATGGTATATACGTATTAAACCAACCACAGATTTTCAATGTCCAGAATACACACAAAAGAAAGTCACCAGATATTAATCAGACTTTCTTATGGCATTGTAGACTGGGTCACATCAATGAGAGAAGGTTGACTAAGTTACATACAGAAGGATATTTGGATCCGTTCGAATATCAATCGTATGCCACTTGTCAATCCTGTCTCAAAGGAAAGATGACAAACACTCCGTTCACTGGACACGGAGTAAGAGCGAGCGAGCTCTTGGGACTCGTACACAGCGACGTGTGCGGTCCAATGTCTACACATGCGCGAAGCGGTTATTCTTACTTCATTACTTTTACGGATGATTTTTCAAGATACGGTTATGTCTTCTTAATGAAACATAAGTCCGAAGCTTTTGAAAAATTCCAGGAATTTAAGAATGAAGTAGAAAAACAAACCGGCAAAAGTATCAAGATTCTAAGATCGGATCGAGGTGGAGAATACTTAAGTGCCGAGTTCCTGAATTATTTAAAAGAGAATGGGATTCTCTCTCAGCTTACTCCTCCATACACTCCGCAACACAACGGTGTATCGGAAAGACGGAACCGGACCCTATTGGATATGGTACGGTCCATGATGAGTAACGCTGAGTTACCGCGATCATTCTGGGGGTATGCGCTAGAATCAGCTACGTACCTTTTGAACCGAGTTCCTACTAAGACTGTGCCTACTACACCATATGAGATGTGGTGTGGGAAGAGACCCCATCTCAGTCACATTAAGACTTGGGGAAGTCCAGCTTTTGTTAAAAAGCAGCATGCGGACAAGCTCGAGGCGCGCTCAGTACTGTGTAAGTTTGTGGGATATCCAAAGAATTCCAAGGGATATCTCTTCTACTACGAAGAGGAACAAAAAGTTCTTGTTTCTCGTCATGCCCACTTTCTAGAACATCAGTTCTTAGAAAAAGAATTAAGTGGGAGCGCAGTAGAACTGAAGGAAATTCCAGAACCACAGACTATTACTGAAAGCTTAGTGGAACCAGAGGGTTCAAATGAACAGGACATTCCTACGCCGCTCCGCAGGAGTAGTAGGCAGTCTCATCCGCCCGAGAGATACTACGGTTTTCTCATAGACGGGGATAGAGAGGATTGCATCATAGACTATGATGAGCCTACTAGCTTCCAGCAGGCCGTTCAGAGCATTGACTCGGTAAAATGGCTGGATGCAATGCGGACCGAAATGGAGTCCATGTACACCAACAAAGTATGGACGTTGGACATTGCTCCAGACGGGATAAAACCCGTAGGATGCAAGTGGATCTTCAAAAGGAAGATTGGTGTAGATGGACAGGTTGAGACCTATAAAGCTAGACTTGTAGCAAAGGGTTTCCGTCAAAGACCTGGCTTGGACTATGACGAAACCTTTTCTCCAGTGGCTATGCTGAAATCCATTCGGATCCTTCTTGCCATTGCTGCCTTCCACGATTATGAGATTTGGCAGATGGACGTAAAGACCGCTTTTCTAAATGGAAATTTAGAGGAGTGTGTCTATATGGATCAGCCAGAGGGTTTCATTCAGAGTGGGAGCAGCGGAAAGGTGTGCAAGTTGCTTAAGTCCATCTATGGACTAAAGCAGGCATCGCGGAGTTGGAACATCTGTTTTGATGAGACGGTCAAGGAATTTGACTTTATCAAAAATCCAGATGAACCATGCATCTATAGTAGATTTGTAGCGAGAACTGTGGTATTCCTTGTTTTATACGTGGATGACATTCTCTTGATAGGAAATGACATTCCTATGCTACAATCTGTCAAGGGTTTCTTGTCACACAGGTTCTCCATGAAAGACCTGGGTGATGCCTCTTACATCCTGGGGATCCGGATCCATCGTGATAGATCCAAAAGGATATTAGGACTTTCACAGTCCAGGTACATCGACACCGTACTGAAAAGATTCAGTATGGAAGATTCCAAGCGCGGTAACTTACCGGCTTGTCACGGGATCACCCTCTCTAAAGAGATGTCTCCCAAGACTGATTTGGAGAGGGATCGCATGTCTATTATACCCTACGCTTCTGCGGTAGGCTCTATAATGTATGCGATGTTGTGTACCAGACCGGATGTAGCTTATGCACTGAGTGTAGTAAGCCGGTATCAGTCAAACCCTGGGGAGAAACATTGGATAGCGGTAAAGAACATTCTCAAGTACCTGAGGAGGACTAAGGAGATGTTCTTGGTGTATGGCGGAAAAGACCTCCAGATTGAGGCCTTTGCTGACTCCAGCTTCCAGAGTGACAAGGATGATTCCAAGTCCATGTCGGGTTTTGTCTTTACCCTCAATGGAGGGGCGGTGTGTTGGAAGAGTTCCAAACAGGAAACCGTTGCAGACTCGACTATGGAAGCGGAATACATCGCTGCATCTGATGCCGCAAAAGAAGCTGTCTGGATAAGGAAGTTCTTAAAAGAACTTCAGGTGGTTCCGTCCATTGTTGACCCAGTACCTCTGTATTGCGACAACAACGGGGCTATAGCTTTAGCAAAGGAACCCAGGTCCCATCAGAGATCCAGGCACATCTTGAGGCGGTATCACCTGATCAGGGAGATCGTGGATCGCAAGGAGATCGAGGTTCGGAGGGTTGCTTCAGAAGAGAACACTGCAGATCCATTCACCAAGGCCCTACCCCAGACTCAGTTCGAGCGGCTGATCGAGATGATAGGTCTTCGATACGCCAGTACATGGCCTTAGTGCAAGTGAGAGATTGTTAGTGTATATGCCCTAGAGGCCATTACTGTATCATACTAGTTTGTATATTACTTGATGGAAGCTTGGGATATTCACCTTGTATAAACAATCTTGCTCAATATAGTAGTATGCTACTTGGTTTGTTTCTACTTCAATGTGTACTTGTGTTTATTTCAGTATATCACTTATACGCATTAGTGGAGCCCTTAGGATCTTTGCTTGATTACCAGCGTTGTGATGGCAGTCACACTAGTGGGGGCTGGGTAATCTATAGGCACATCCTTATACAGGTCCCTAGTCGTAGGACTATCGAGACAGGGCATCGATACTCCGGAGTAGACTAGCGTATGCGCTTCTCATCCCAGTGTGGGAGATGGTCTGTCCCACAGCCATCAGTACGTCGTACTGGAGATAGTATACGGGTGCTCGTTGGGTTACGAGTACACTGGACAGGACTCGTCGGGAACTGACAGGTTGGTATTATACCTATCGTCAGTTGTCAGTTCCCAGGTGACATGAGTACAGCTTAGTCCGCTGACTTGACACTGACACTTCACCTCGAGTGTGTTCCCACTGCACTTTGATCACTACCCTACCACGGCTCAAAGGAGTCGTGCAAACAGGTGGTGGTTGGGTGCAGTCCCGAAGCACTTGGAGGCAGTGACGGTTAGACAGGATTCGTCTCTCCCGGTATTGGGGGTTGACATCGCGCTGTGTCTAGGAGAGCCATTACACGAGTAGTCCCTGGCCAGGGCAAGCGAGATATACTGGTAGGTTTCCAGTGTTATCTCAGGGTGTTTTGGGCTTCACTCCGACACGACTTGTACCGCTATTGGGGGACTGACGTTTTACCGCCCCCTAGGACCGCCATGCGATGTATCAGACGAACAGACCGGACTGTATGGAGAATGTCACATTCAGACTCAGTAGGAGTTCAGATGGGGTTTCACCTCGTCAGCCTTCTTGTCGGCATCTACCTGGGGACCGTTACGCACAGCTAGTGCCGCTTGCGGTCTGTGGTTAAACCCACTGCCAGCGTAGTGTCGAGTCTTTAGAGTCCCACACAGAGGGTATTCGCCTCTGGGCAAAACTGAGTAGAGGTTGCATGGTTTTGCGACAGGGTTCGTTCTCATCCGCGCACTTGTGCACGTTTGGAGTCCGGACGGATTTTACCAGCGGGCTCTGGTTTGAGCCGGATACTGGTATAGTATTTGGGGTTGCTTTTATCTCTCAGTATTCATGTTCCTCGGAACAAGAATGCAGGTGTGTATGCACAGTTCTTTTTGAGGAGGAGGAAGATGATTTTTCATTAGGGTTTCGGAACGGGTGCGTATGCACAGTTGACAGTTGTATTTTTCCAAACCCTAATGGATTTGTATTATATCATTTAATAATATATAATAAAATGAAATTGTGTCATGGTTAGTTTTTTGTTGACTTTTTGACCATGGTTGACTTGTTGACCATGGTTGAACATTTGACCATTATCATTACAAGAGAAAGATGCTCTTGATTCTTGCATTTTCATTTAATGCTTGTAATGATATTAGTCATTCTAAAACTTTCCATCAACCTTTTCATTTTGATTATTATTATTTGATAATTCATTTTCTTTTTGCATTATGGTTGCAAGAAAGGAAATGAGAGCTCATTCTATCATAACCTCTCTCTCTCCTCACTTCATCTTCTTCTTCCTCTAGAAAAGAGAAACCTTCTCATGTGTTGAGAATCATTCTCTTTAGAAAGAAAAGCAAACCCTAATCACTCTCTACTCATTCTAGGATGAAGGTTTAGCAAGCCGGAAACCCTAGTTCACTCAAAGATCGAGGAAGAGCCCAAAGGTCGAGCCTTCGAGGTGGATCCATCTTCGACGGGAGAAGGCGACGAGAAGAGAACCATCAACCTCTACAAGGTTTGAAGAAGAAGGAGTTCAAGTTTAGGTATAACCATCTTCCATAGTAGCTAACTCTCTTTAGCTTGTATACTAGTTTTAGTTTAGACAACGATCCCGACCTTGTTTAGTCCATGTTGCCTCTTGCGATAAAAATTCGTTTTTTATACCGTTTCCGCCTCCCCGTAAGCACCGGGGGTCGCAATATGGACTTACATAAATGATGGGACTTCATTAATGTGATTAATGAAAGAAAAGAAACCTAAAAGATGTTGTAGAATCAAATTTTCAAAAAAGAGGGTAGCTACAGTTTTTGCTTTGCATAGTGATATATATGATATATCCCGCGCCTTATTCGATGAGGAAAGAGCCGAGATCCCTTCACCGGGAATGACCTCTTTAGCTGGCAGATTCTATAACACTCGGTTTGTCTTTTGATTGCTTTTAGAGTTTTGCTTTGCATAGTGATATATATGATATATCCCGCACCTTATTCGATGAGGAAAGAGCCGAGATTCCTTCACCGGGAATGACCTCTTTAGCTAAACTAATGAAAGCCTCAAAAACGCTCCTTTTCAAAATTCACTTGTTTCTACAACGATATTATGTTCATTACGCAATAGGTTTTCTGAAAAACCTGTCGTAGCCCTCCGTCATTTCAGATAAGTCCTACTTAGTATTCGTGCCACATTTGTTGACCTCCGTCAAGGCGTAGTGTGCGGTAGCTACCTAAATTTATCTGCTTATGCATATGATGCAGATTGGATTAGGGTAGTCGTACGACCTTGTTGACCTCCGTCAAGGGTCGTACAGGTGGGTTTGATTCAATCAAGAAATGACGGGTTGAACTTGACTTGCACCCTATGGTTTGTTGACCTCCGTCAAGGTCATGAGATGCTTGGGGCAAAATATTATAGGGAATTTCAAGTGTTGAAATTTGCGATGAGGTTGCATACCTTCTATGAGATAGTTGGATCCCGATACCCACTGCGAGTAATTGTTACTCCTGGGAGAGTTTTACACAGGACAATTAGCCGATCAAGTAGGTGTCTAGAAAGGTGTCAACGGGGTTATGCCTCTGTGAAAACGAGGTTTATTTTAATTTGGTCCGTGTGAAAGCACGGGGAACCTCCCTCAAAGTACCGACACTGGCCTGGCAGAAAGATTGGCGAAATTGTAGGGTGTAATTAATCCCGGCTAGTCTTTCCTTTTAGGGTTTTAAGGAAGATTTGATAAAAATAGTGGGAGCCATCCTGATTAGATAAAATAATAACCAATCTGATCTTGCAAGAGCATACAATAAAAGTGTTTTCTTCTCTCTCTCTCTCCAGGTAGCGACCATATCATGCCTTAATTAAGATAATAATATGGATGTATTGACCAAACCCGCATGTTATACTGTGCTGGGGAACGTTGGTTCCGTTCTTTCTTATCAAAGTTATAAGACTGAACAAGATATAGGGGAATACCAGGATTCCCATGCCACCCGAATAAAGAAAGTACATGTTGATGCATTTTCTTCAGGTGTGTTCATTACAGAGAATTGTTTCTCTATTTGCTCTGCGTCCTGGGTATTAGATACCGGGTCAAGATCCCATATATGTAATCAGTTACATGAGCTGAGAAAAGGTAGAGAACTTGGAGAAGGTGATAAAGACATAAGAGTTGGAAATGGTGCAATTGTTGCAGCTAAAACCGTCGGGGAATATCACCTTATATTACCAACTGGTAATACATTGATTCTGAACGAATGCTATTACATGCCGAACCTGATATGCAACATTATATCAGTTTCTTTATTAAGTAAAGAGGGATATAATTTTGTATTACAGGATAATGTTATGAACATTTTCCCGAACCAAAAGTTGGTTGGATCAGGCACGTTGTGAAATGGCATTTATGTTCTAAATCAATCAACAGTTCTGAGCATAATAAACACACAAAAGGGGAAGATTTCAGAACTGAACGAATCCTTCTTGTAGCATTGTAGACTAGGTCACATCAATGCGACACGGCTAGCTAAGTTGCATAAGGATGGATATTTGAATCCGTTCGAATTTTCATCTTATGACACTTGCCAGTCATGTCTCAAAGGCAAGATGACCATAACCCCGTTTACGGGACTTGGAGAAAGAGTTACTGAACTCTTGGGACTGATACATAGTGATGTATGCGGTCCCATGTCTACACATGCCATGAATGGTTTTGCGTACTTCATTACATTCTCTCTAGATTCGGATATGTATTCCTGATGAAACACAAATCAAAAGCTTTTGAGAAATTTAGAGAATATAAACAAGAAGTCGAGAACCAAACCGGGAAAACTATTAAAATCATTCGATCTGATCGAGGAGGTGAATACTTGAGCAATGAATTCCTGGACTTCCTAAAAGAGAATGGGATTCTCTCTCAGCTAACTCCTCCATATACACCACAACACAATGGTGTATCGGAACGGAGGAACCGCACCCTATTAGATATGGTGCGCTCTATGATGAGCATAGCTGAGTTACCTATTTCCTTCTGGGGGTATGCACTGGAGACAGCTGCATACCTACTGAATAGAGTTCCTACCAAATCTGTGCCTACCACCTCATATGAGATATGGGAGGGGAAGAGACCATATCTTAATTTTGTTAAAATATGGGGTTGCCCGGCCTATGTCAAAAGACAAAAACCGGACAAACTCGAGGCATGGCCTGTTTTGTGTAAGTTTGTTGGATATCCCAAGCATTCGCGAGGGTATATCTTCAACCACAGTGAGGAACAAAGGGTGTTTGTTGCTCAACACGCCACCTTTTTAGAAAAGGAATTTCTTGAAAAAGAGATTAGTGGCTCTGAGGTAGAACTGGAAGAGGTTCAAGATATATAAAGCACAACAGAAGATGGGGTGGAACCAGAAGATTCAGTAGTTCCCGATGAACCCCAGCCACTCCGCCGATCTAGTAGGGTTCCTCACCCACCTGAAAGATACTACGGTTTTCTCATAGATAGTGGGAGCGAGGATTGCATCATAGAGGATGATGACCCAACTAGATTCGAGCAGGCCATCACGAGTGGTGACTCGGTGAAATGGCTGGATGCAATGCGGTCCGAGATGGAATCCATGTACACCAACAAAGTATGGACTTTGGAAGATGCTCCTGAAGGGGTAATACCCATTGGGAGCAAGTGGATCTTCAAGAAAAAACTTGGTGTAGATAGGAAAGTAGAGACTTTCAAAGCTAGACTTGTTGCAAAGGGTTTTCGTCAATGAACAGGTGTCGATTATGACGAAACCTTTTCTCCAGTGGCTATGCTTAAATCCATCCGGATCATGCTTGCCATCGCTGCATATCAACTACGAAATCTGGCAAATGGATGTTATGACGTCCTTTCTAAATGGTGATTTAGAAGAGAGCGTGTACATGACTCAGCCAGAGGGCTTCGTAGCTAGTGGGAGCAGCGGGAAGGTATGCAAGCTGCATAAATCCATTTATGGATTAAAGCAAGCATCGCGGAGTTAGAACATCTACTTTGATGTCGTTATCAAAGAGTTTGATTTCGTCAAAAACGTAGATGAACCTTGTATATACAAGAAGGTGGCAGAGAGCAAGGTTGTCTTCCTCGTATTGTACATGGACGACATACTCTTGATTGGAAATGACATTCCTATGCTGCAATCGGTCAAGCTCTTCTTATCACAAAGATTCTCAATGAAAGATCTAGGGGATGCCTCCTGCATCTTAGGGATTAAGATCTATAGAGATAGATCTAAACGGATACTGGGATTGTCCCAATCCAGGTATATTGACACCATACTAAAGAGGTTTAGTATGGAAGAGTCCAAGAGTGGGTTTTTACCTACGATCTCAGGGCTCACTCTCTCCAAAGAGATGTCTCCCAGGACTGATTTGGAGAGAGCTCGCATGCAAGGGATACCCTATGCTTCGGCAGTAGGCTCTATCATGTATGCGATGCTATGTACCAGACCCAATGTAGCACACTCAGCAGTTATCAAGTAGATCCTGGAGAGAGTCACTGGACAGCTGTGAAGAGCATTCTCAAGTACTTACGAAGGACTAAAGAGATGCTCTCGGTGTATGCTGATGGAGAACTCCAAGTGGAGTCCTTTACCGATTCGAGCTTCCATAGTGATAAGGACGACTCTAAGTCGCACTCGGGATTTGTCTTTACCCTCAATAGAGAGGCGGTATGCTGGAAGAGTTCCAAGCAGAAAACCGTGGCAGACTCGACGATGGAGGCTGAATACATCGCTGCCAACGATGCTGCCAAAGAGGCTGTCTGGATCAAGAAGTTCATAACTTAACCTGGAGTGGTTCCATCTATTAAGGATCCAATATCTTTGTATTGTGATAACAATGGAGCGGTGGCTTTGTCCAAGGAACCCAGGTCCCATCAGCGATCCAGGCATATTCTGAGGCGGTATCACCTGATACGGGAGATAGTTGATCGCCGGGAGATCGAGGCCAGGAGGGTTGACACGAAGAACAATACGGTGGATCCACTCACGAAGGACATTCCCCAGATACAGTTCGAGAGACTCTTCGGGATGCTTGGTATGTGATACTACAGTAGATGGCCCTACTGCAAGTGAAAGATTGTTAGTTGTATGTATGCCCTAGAAGCCAGTATTGTACATATGATGTATATTATATTAGATACTTGGACATATACAGAGAGGACTTTCTTGCTCGATATGATAGTATTCTATCTGGTTGCTCTTTATCTTAACATGTATACATGTCTCTTAATACTGTCTTAAGGTTACATGTTGGTAAAGCCCTTAGAATGTGTACTTGACTACCAGGACTATGATACAGATCATACTAGTGGGGCCATAGTGGTCCATAAGTTCATCCTTTAATGTTCCTAGTCGTAGGAGTATCGAGACAGGGCATCGATATACCAGAGTAGACAAGCGTATAGCTTCTCGACCCATGTAGATGGGCGATGGATGATACAATATCCATTGGTGTTTGACATCAGAGACAGTATACGGGTGCTCAGTAGAGACTGGATACACTGGACGGACTCACCGAGAACTCCCAGATAGTATTATACCTCAGTCAGATGGCAGTTCTCTGGTGACACTTGTACAGGTTAGTCTGTAGACCCGAGATCGTCATAGAGTCTTGTGTGATTCATACTGTGCTTTGATTTCCACCTTACCACGTCCAAGAGGCCATGAAAAACGGTGGTTTTAGGTACAGTCCTGAGTCACATGGAGGCAATGAGCGATAGGAGGGGTTTCGTCTCTCTCGATATTGGGAGTTGATGTTGCGCTGTGCTTGATTGGCCATAAAAGGGAAGTCCCTGGCCAGGGCTGATTTAGAGATTTACTGGTAAGTGTTACCAGTAGTTTCTCGACCCATTATGAGCCTCACATCGGCATGACTTATCGGTTATTGGGGTCTGACGTTTGCCACCCCTAGACTTGATATGCGACATATCAGACGAGGAGACCGGACTGTACGGCAAGTGTTACCATCAGGCTTTTGCAGGAGTTGGAGCGGACATGCTTGCTGATCTTCTGATCGCTCAATACCCAGGTACCCATTACGTGTAGCTAGTACCGCTGACGGCTTGTGGGTGCTTGATGTGATCACCTACTGCCGGCGTATTGATGAGTCTTTAGAGTCCTACATAATGGTTTTACTGGCTCAGGAAAAACGAAATAGGAGCACATATGTGATATGTACGGGACCGAGAACAATGCGTGTATGTGATACCGTATTCTATTCTCACGACTTTTGTATCGGTCGGTTATATGCGATATAGCCGGGTTATTGAATCAAGTGTTGATTTGATAATTCGATACATTGGATGTTAGTCGGTTGTATGTGATATAGCAGGATTATTAAATCAAGTGTTGATTTGATAATTTAGTGTATAATTGTATATTAGATATACTAATTTACATTAACTAACATTTGCTCACTTAAGCATTTCTTTTCTCACATGTGCACACTTAATATATATGTGATATATATTAATTTGTTTTTTGTTTTTGTATCATGGTTGTTGATACAACATACATGGGTGTATGAGACTTACACCATGCTAATTATGATGTTGGGTATAATATTTAAAGTAATTACAAAATTAGCGGATTATTAGAAAAGTGCATGAAGCTTATGGAAGCTTGTGGATGCATTGACTAAGTCCATTGGTTTTGTTTTACCTAAGATATTTAGTAACCTAACCATCACAATTAGCCATGGTTATGTCTCTACATGACTTAGTATATGATACATAGTCACCCATGGTTAACTCTCTCACTTGATCATTATTTTCATTCTCTTCTTCTTTCTTCATCTTCTTCCTCCAAAAGAAAAAGCATTCTAGGGTTTTAAAAAGTGAGAAAGTATTGTGAGAATAATAATTCTAAAGTGAGCCCACTTCCTATTTCCTCATCCTCTACTAGATTAGCACTTTAGTATAGGGTGTTTGCTTCACTAATCCTTTAGTTAGTGAAGTAGTAGTTTGAGTTAGTATCTCTCGACGTAGATCATCTTTGGCCTCGAAGACTTCAAGCAAGATCGCCCTTTTCACCTCGAGAAGCCGTGCAAGAGTCCGGGAGTTCGACGATCGCAGTGAAAGGACTACTACAAGGAGCTTTAGAAGTGAAGGACCGATCTACAAAGGTTGTATTTCTATTTCACTTAGAAGTAAAACAGTTTACTTATGTTTCCGTATTGTTTTCTAGTTAACGATTCTAGTTTAGAGTTCCTTGAAATGGCAAAATTTTGAAAATGGCATGGACGATACCTCTCGAAACCTTGTTGCCGTCAATAGGAACCCTACAATCTTCTACAGAGTGATGAAGATACCGAGTTAGTGATTTCGAGTCCGTGCGAGAGATTCCGGATTTATTGTCGCCAAGAACATTTGCAGTACGCAAATAGCATGACATGATGTCAAAGTGGACGATAATAAGGACGAGTAGAACAAGAGGTTCGTGCGTGATACTGACGAGCTATTGTTACTCCCCGTCAAGATTAGAGGTCTGATATGTATGCAGAGGCGTTGGGATACGGCCAGTTCCCGAGAAAATGTTGTGCTGAGAATGCAGATGTCCAGAGAACGAGAAAAGATTATGTAAGTGTACCAGCCTCCGTACAATTCGGTATAGGCGAGATCGGAAGAGACCTTGAGCCAGTTCCTTCCAGGACACAGCTGCGATGAGATTGCACCGAGGATCAGTTATGTCACGTGTATTCAGAGGGCCAGAGGCCGACGCCAGTGACGTGCTGCTTTATGAGTGATCATACTTTTTAGCCGAGAGATGACCTGAGGAGTACTAGAGAGGAATCATTTCTGTTAGCACACCTGACCGGGCAGATGAGCCGATAAAGTGCGAGATTGGTATGCCACAGAGAAATGAGGACCCAGAGACTGAACACGCCAGACTGTGAGCAGGAGGCAAGCGGATGTTCTTGGTCTACCAGTTTGGGCGCACCGACTTTTTTGACATTGTAGGAAGTGTACCTCAATGTCATTTGTTGTGATTTGCGTTTGTGATCCAAGTATCAGGCTTATATCGCTTGGATTTGAGTTTTGATGATTAAGTTTCAGGATATAGTTTTCGTGCACCATGGCTGCACCTACTGGGTATTTACATTTTGTGCATAGTTATTGCACTTGAGATATATATTTTATACACCGTTGTGTTGATGTCGATTTTGTGCCTTAGCTGCACATGTTTATGATTTCTTGGATTTTCTACAGTGGTTATGATATTTCGTGCACTAGATGCACAGGATTTGATATTTTGTGCAGTGGATGGACAGGATTGATATTTCGTGCAGTAGATGCACAGGGTTTTGATATTTCGTGCACTAGATGCATAAGATTTGATATTTCGTGCACCGGATGCACTGGATTTGGTTTTTCGTGCACTAGATGCACAAGATTTGTATTTTGTGCATTTGTTGCACCAGATTCGTATTGCATGCCTTTGTTGCACTAGATTGTTATTTCATGCATTGGTTGCACTGGATTTATATTCCGTGCCTTGGTTGCACCCGATTTATGTCTTGAGCATTTGTATTACCAGGTGTTTTACGGACCTGACGTGCTAGGGTCGGATTTTTGCGCATATTAAGCACTTGGTATTGGTTTTTGTGCGCATCGGATGCATTTGAGTGAGATTTTACTCGTGCATGTTGGATGTCCTTGATTTAGATTTTTATTCGTGCATGTGGGATACACTTGATTTCGATTTTTTTATTCGTGCATGTGGGATGCACTTGATTTCGATTTTTATTCGTGCATGTGGGATGCACTTGATTTCGATTTCGTTTATGCATGACGGATGCACTTGATTTGGACTTTCGCGCATGTTGGGCGTGTGATATAATTTTGTGCACACCTGATGCACTCGATTTGGGTTTTTCATTCGTGCATGTTAGTTGCACTGGATCGAGATTTTCGTGCACTATAGATGCACTAGTTGTTGTTGTCATGCATACCAGTTGCATTTGACAGATACTTTCGTGCACACCCGTTGCACTTAGTTTTCCTTTCGTGCATATTGTGGCATCTGTATTTGGATTTTTTTTCCGTGCGTACCAGACGCACAAGATTGTTGGATACGCATTTTGAGACTGATTTTGCTCTTGAGCCCTTTGTTTTCATGATGGGCACTATATTATGTAGTAGCCTAGCAGGACTGATCGGATGACAGTACCCGAGTACTTTGCATGCATTAAAAGTTTACCAAGAGGTTTTCAAGAGGGAGCTATAGTCTCGCTATTTCTTACGTGTCTGTGAATGGCACGAATGTTTATAAAAGAAAACCTTTTGGGATATTTTTAAAAAGGCGGAATGTATATTTGAGCAAAACATATATGCTAGTATATTATTACTTTACAAATGAGCATCCGTCATTTGTGCCGTGAGCTATACATCACACGGCAATTCAGAAAAATATTCTGCATATGTATTTCAGTTTTTAGAGATTTTTCAAAAAGGATGTGTACTATATACATATTATAGCATTTGCTTAGAGTATATTGGATTTCAGTAGTGGATTTTGAGATCTGTATCTCCATTGTAACTCCGATGATATGCGTACGAGTCCGATGATTTGTGTGACGCTTGACGGAGTTCGGTTTTGAGTTTCATTCACGGCTTCAGCGCATGCGACGCGCTATGTTATTTCTGTTGCTTCCGTGATTTCGGATCCCTGTTGATTGAGTTGGATTTTGAAATGTTTTAGTATTGGGGGTTTAAATTTAAATTCGGGGACCGAATTTCTTTAAGGGGGAAGACTGTAACATTTCTGAAATCGTTATATGAATTTTTTCCATTTTAGGGTAAAATAGTCGGTATTTTCCGTTTTAACCCGATAGTGATCAAATTTCTGTATAGACTTGTTTGCAACTAGTTTTACTAGAATGAAGCTAGTTGCGGGTTTTGTGGGTCACTTGGAAGTTTTGGCTCACTTTAAAAAAATTTCCCTAATTAAATTATTATTTTAAGTTGTTATTTATGCACTTAATTATTGGTTGATTTGTGTGTATCATTTTTGGCCATTTCTTTCATTCATTTGTCATGGCCGAAATCATCTTTGGAGTGGGCTTGATTTTGTGATGGTGAGTCATTTAGATTACTTCTAGAAAGGCATGGTATTGTTTCATGACTCACTAATTCATTCATTGCTTTTGTTTGAGCTTAGGATATTTTCCTTATTCTTATCACTTGTTTTGGATATAGTCACCTTGTAAAAAAAATCCTTGTGCTCACCCCCTTTTTACAATGCCCAGTGAGCATTCATTCTGGCCGAGACTTCATTTTCTGTTGGCTGAATTGGCCGAGCCCATTTACATGGGTGAGGAAATTGTATCAATAGAAATTCCTTAGCTCACATTCATTTCATTCCATGGCAACTTCATTAACCTTTCACCCAAATACTTGGGTGCCTTGAGACAAAGTATTCTACACTCTCTCTACTTCAATCATGGACATGTCGGTTGGCAAACTTCATGTCCGAGTTGCTTCAATTTAAAGCGGGAGCCCGTATAAAGATTCGTTGACGTAGTGCCAATTCAACGAGGAGGCCGGAGATCGGAGATGCCACGAGGAGCGTGGAATGATAGCTAAAGACCGAAGGACACGGATCAATCGGTATAATTTCTTAAACCACTTTACAGTTTACTAGTATATGGTTACTGGTACGATTGGGAGTTTTAGGCTTGGCAGTGTTCATGGATAGCGACTATAATTATGGTTTGGCTATGTTTTCCGGTATTTGGATTTCTTGGTTTTGCGACAGGATATTGTATTTGGGCGTTGGACGTTTTTACGTCAACAACGAGAGTTATTTGGTTGTTTTGCATGCGCAGGCTATAGGTTCTAACCTATGAGCGCACCGCGTGCTGTTTTTGGATTTCAGAATTTAATGTTAATAGCTTTGCGAATTCATATTAATTGTAAGTACCATTGCGTGGATTTCGAGACGACGAAGCGCATCGACTACGGCTAAGCGAGGAGTTTAGTAGGTGAGTAGATTTATATCTACGAGGGAAGTCGGGTAGATGGCGTATAGCACCCCCGCAACTATAGATATGGAATATCGTTTGTTTATGTTATCCTGATAAATGATATGCGACGGACATGATTGTAGAATTTACAAACGATAATATGATAGAAGTTGATGCTAATGGACATATTGACATATGAGAAAATAAAAGATAAGTGAATCATGATAAGTATGAATTGAAAGAGAACAAGTATGACGTTTATATAATGTGATTACGAGATATAAATGTGATGAACGAGTATACGATGTGCTATGATGACTTAGTGTGATATGTCATTTTATGGATTTGAGTCGATATGAGATTGTTGATATCTTTGCAGGTCCCCTGATACAAGTTTGACATGAATGTGACCTGAGAGATAGGTATATTTATATGGATAATGTGTTGCATTTTGAGTGATATGCCGTACGAGACTTAGATCCGTACCCCCGATGATGTATAGGTTGATAGAATCCCTATTTGTTTAATGTCGCCGTACGTGGATTACCATACGCGATGAGTTTTACTTGTTGATTTATCCATACCCTTATTTAGAGGATGTCGTACGATAGATTGTACCGTACGTGATGTTGTGAGGCTGGATGCCGATTGATAGATTCACCGACTCAGATACATATTGTAGACACGTATACCTTATAGCATTTAGTTCACGAGGTACTTTATGCTGCATTCATGTTATTCTCATTGCATTAAAAATACCTGTGCTAGTACACCTACACCATTATCGATGATGCGTATGTTACACTTACATAGATTTGCCGTCTCACACACCTTCATCATCGATAATTGCCATGTCACTATACAGTAGAATTGCTACGTCATGCCATGATATATTTGCTATGTTCATATCACTGTTCCACGTTGCATGAGATGTACGGACATGCTTGCATCCTGTTATATGTTGCATACATACTGACATGTACACCCACATACTTGGTTACAGCTACATGTACTTCATGCATACATACTGACATGTATACCCACATATCTTGCTATAGGTGCATATACCCCTAAGTGGTACCGTATTGACATGTGATATTGAGACATTGGTTATTGTGCTATTACGCTTATGAAATGCATCATACATACTTGCTTACATCTGGATACTTATATCTTACTATAGTTACATGTACACCTCATATGATACTGCACTTGATTTCGGAGGATTTGGGAACCACATGATATATTTTAAAACTGGACATTTAAAAGAGCGGTTTTCCCTTAATATGCTCATATTGTTTATTTATATTGCATATATCAGTTTTTCATGGATTTACGCATTGAGATATGGATTTCATGTGATTTATGGATTTGAGAACCATGGGGGTGTTTCAAGAAACTATTTATTATTTGAAAACCCGGTTTCTCTTTGTTGGAGATAGTGCCCTCAGAGTCAATTATTGGATCACAGGCACGTGATTGCAATGATTGAGGGAGGACCTATCCCGGTAGGACAGTCTTACTCGAGATGATAGTATGTTATCTGGTTTACCTTTATCATCGTGTACTGATTTAGGTGACCTGACAAGTCGCTATTACACGTTGGTAGAGCCCCTAGGATTCTTGCTTGACCACCAGCAGTATGAGGGCGATCATATAAGTGGGAGCTGGGGTCTATAAGCACATCCTTAAATGGTCCCTAGTCGTGTGAGTTTCGAGACAGGGCATCGATACTCCAGAGTAGACTAGTGTATACAGTCGAGACCCCGACGAGGGGCGGTGGCCGGTCTCACAAGCCACTGGTGTCAGTTGGTTCACCTAAGATGTATACAGGTGCTCATTGGGTTATGAGTACACCGGACAGGACTCGCCGGGAACATGCTAGTTGGTCTTATACCTGACGTCAGATAGCAGTTCCCTGGTGACATGTGTACAGGTTAGTTCATCGACCTGGGGATCGTCATTTGTCTCGTGTGAGTTCCCACTGTGCTTTGATTACTACCCTACCACGGCTCAAAGGAGTCGTGCAAACAGGTTTTAGTTGGGTACAGTCCCGAGCCACATGGAGGCAGTGAGCGGATCTTCAGGGGTTCGTCTCTTCCGGTATTGGGGGTGAGGTCGCGCTGTGTCTAGGAGAGACATTACACGAAGTCCTTGGCCAAGGCAGGAGATTTACTGGTAGGTATTCCAGTAGTATCTCAGGGTGTTCTGGGCTACACTCCGACACGACTTGTACCGTTTTTGGGGGTCTGACTTTTACCCACCCCCTGGGCCCGACATGCGATGCTCATAGACGAACGGACCGGACTGTACGGATATTGTCACTGACAGGCTCAGTAGGGTGTCAGGATGAGTTCGCTCATCGACGTCCCTTTTTGGTCAATAGCTGGTGGCCCGTTACGTATTGGCTTATACCTCTGACGTGCTAGTGGTTAAATCCACAGCCATAGTATTGACGAGTCTTTAGAGTCCACCACACTTTCAGTTACTCAAGTTTTCGGGCGAAACGCTGTAGAGGCCGTATGGAGATATGGCAGGGTTCGATCAGATACGTGCGGTATTGCACGGATCGTGATCGGACGGTTTTTACTAGCCGGCTTTGGCTTAAGCCGGATCTTAGTATTTGATTGTGTAGTTTTGTCTCTTTGCATTTGTATTTCGGTCGGAATACAAATGCGGGTGTGTATGCACAGTATCGGGGTTTTCCTGTAATTTATTACGGGACCAGTTTTCTGGAGTTGCCAGTTTGCATTCCGTTCCGGCCGGTTTTCCTTTGTTCTTTCCCTGCCGGACTTTTCCGATGGAGGGGGTTATTTGCAAGTTTGCAAATAACACTTTGAGGAGGGGGTTTATTGCAAAAGGTTTTATTATGAGAGCATCTTTTCTTTTGCACCATTCTTGCATTTATTGTGAAGTGAATGGATTTGATTTGGAATGGGTTAAAGTTATGGTGGTATGGGCCGGCCACTGTTGGGGGTATGGAGTGAGTATTTTTTTGAGTGGAATAATTCCTTTCTTGCTTAATTAGTGGCCCCCCCATTTTGTGTTTGCTGTGAGTTTTTTTTTTAATATCCTTTTTGCATGATATTGATTCATACACCCATGCACACTTCTGACTTCATTTTCCAGTGAGCAAAAAAAAAATGAGTGGTTGCTTCATTGTTCTTCCAGGAAGCTCATTTTTAGTTTGGTGGCCGAGCTCATTTTCATGCATGCTCAATTTCTCCATCAAGCATCCATGAAATTCTAGTGCAAAATTCCTCCAACCATGGCAACCTCATAACCCCAAAAGAGACAAGCTTCTACACTATATCTATAGCAAGTCTTGGACGCGTCGGCTAGCCAACTTCGCGCCCGAGTTGCCTCGGTATAGAGGCGGGAGCCCGTAAAAGATACAGGCGATGTGGTGCCCTTCCGGCGAGGAGGCGACAACCGGAGTTTCCGCAGGAGATCGGGACGATGACGAGAAGACCGGAGGACTCGGATCACTCGGTACATCTCTAACCCGTCTTGTTGTTAGCTAGATCTAGTTTAATGGCCCGATCCGGGGTTTAGTGCGCGGTGGTGCCGGTTTGCAAAGTTAGCAAAATTAAAGTTTATCACCGTTTCCGCATTTGGCCGTCGGATTGACGGCCGGGGCGCCGCCGTGCACTTACAGTGGTATCAGAGCCTCGCCATTAACTTAGTCTAGCTTGGTTTAATGTGTTTTGCATTTCCGATCGACCAAAATTCCAAAATCTACATTTTTGTTAGCGACAGTTTTCTGTTGAAATTTTTTGGTCTCCAAAAATTTTTCAGGTTGTATAAAATTGATGTACTGGAAACCACTAGGCTACTGTAGAAATTCGACATGGTGAATCGACAGTGGAGGCGCGGAACCGCGGCCAAAACCCCCTTTGGGCCGTGGTTCCGCCGCGCACTGTGTAGATCCCTGCACCAAATTTCTACAGTGTCTTTGTGGGCTTAAAATATGGGTTTTGGAATATTAATATTGGGCCCAGAATTTCTTGATGTGCTACAGTAGTACTTTGGGGCCCACTTGTTAAAGTTTAATCGATCGGATATTTTAAACACATTTTTCACAGTATTTACATTATATCTGCGACCGTGAATGTCACTCGATCGGTAAATCCTGTCTAACTGCTATAGCCCGGTTAGACGGATTTGCGAACGTGACTTTCACGTTGATGTTCTATGTATTTGCTGTGTTGTTGCGGATCGGTCGTGGGGGATAGCCTGGATGCAATGCTAGTACAGTGTTGTTGTATTATGTACATCTGATATTGCGGGGCGAGCGTCCGACATGTGGACTGCCGTCACTGCCTGTTTGTATTATTCTTTTGGGGCACGACCAGGTTGCGGTCGATGTACCGTTGTATGTATATTTTACTTTCTGTACTAGGGTTACCCCGCGGAGGGGTGCACGGATAGCCGGGTTCTAGAAGGCAACAAGCTCGCATCTCAGGGCATTGAGACGGAGGGGGCTTCAGTCTGGAATTGGCGGGCTATTCGCCGCACTCGTAGGGGGTACAGGTTGACCCAGGAGGGGTGCCCAAGTTACCGGATTCCGTGAAGTGCTGGGTGGTCCATTCACGGTGCTGAAGGGGGCTGCCTCGCTTCAGGTTTTGGCGGGTGACTTGCCGCGCCCGTAGGGGTCTAGGATTTCATTGCACAGGCTATCCACACGACCAGGGGAATGTCGGGTTTCAGTAGTGGCTCTATGAAACCCGGGGATCCCAGATATCTGTATTGTTCTATGATGCTTTACATTTCTGTGATGTTGCATTTTATTCACGCCTTGAGCGAAATATAATATATTGGTATATATATTAGTAGATGTTGTATATGTTTTTCATCCGCGCTAGTCCAGTCCCCGCTCTGCCGTTAGTTAGCTAACCTAACGGGTGATGACGGGACCCAGTGGCGAATGCAGATGGCATATACGTACGTCAGTATATTTTCGTTCTTTGTGGTGTGATCAATTGATGGGACTGCATTGATTCGGATCAATGCAAGTTAAACAAACCTAATCTGATGTTGTTGGAACACTTTTCAAAAAGCTGTTATTGCAAGGACGTTCACTTTTGTTTTGCATCGTGGTATTCATTTGGAATATCCTGCTCCTCAGTCGACGAGGCAAGGGCCGAGATCCCTTCACCGGGAGTGACCCCTTGGACAGAAGTTTGCGTCAGGGCATTAACTTCACTATAGCCGATTACTTTTGCTTTGCATCGTGGTATTCATTTGGAATATCCTGCACCCCATTCTACGGGGAAAGAGCCGAGATCCCTTCACCGGGAGTGACCTCTTTAGTAAAGGTTTTCGTCACTATATTTTCTAAAAAGCTATCCGTTCCTTCAACGATATCAAGTTCATTACGTTAAAGGTTTTCGCCAGAAACCATTCGTAGCCCTCCATCATTTCAGTTAAATATTCGGTAGTATTCAAGCTATGTATTTTGACCTCACGCCAAGGCATAGTGTTTGGTAGTTGCCGGGTATTTATCTGTTGCATAGATAGATGCGTTGGTTTGGGACAGTCGTACTACTATTTTGGCCTACGTCAAGGGTATGTACGGGTGGGTTCAAATTAACCTGGACAATGATGGGTAGAACTTGACATATGACTTATGATATTTTGACCTCACGCCAAGGTCATAAGAGCATGGGGTAGAAATCACATCGGGAGTTTCAAAAGAACTGAAACTTGCCAGATATCCGCATACCTTCTGGAGTGTGATACCGTGAGCGGATTCCGTCACGTTATCATGCGATGAGAGTTGGATCCCGATTCCCACTGATGAGTTAGTTTACTCCTCGGGTGACCCCGACTAATTCTTCTTTCAGGTTTGGAGGAGAATTTGAGGTACAGTGGGAGGTTTCCAGATTAGATAAATTGGTAACCATTCTGATCTAGGTTAGAGTGCACGCTGAGTGTTTCTTTTCTCTCTCTCTGGCAGCGACCATTGACCCGGACCCTAAGACTATGACTCAGTGACCAAGTTGACCGAACCTTCTTAACACTGGCTTTTGGATTATCAGAGTTGCAGACCTCATTGCCACTCCTACTTTTACCCTTTTCTCCAGGACACCCCGTATTGCTACGAACGTCCACTTCCATTGGACAAAACCATCGTATGGTTATATACGAACTCGAAGGAATTCGAGGATGGTTTCCGGTTCTGGAGAAAACGGATAGGATTATTCAGTTGTCTTTTCCCTTTTACCTTCTCTCAAGTTGTGAGTACTCCTTGGTTTAGGAGATAGTACACCTATTACGCAAATTGGATAGTCTTCTTCCAAACTTTAGGCTGGTGCCGAACAGTGGGGAATGAAGAAAACCAATTAGCATAACGATGGTGTACAGAAGGTATTAAGATTCAGACAAAGCAAGGGATTAGTAAGAGGGCAAAGTAAATTACGACTGCTATTCACGACCAAACCAAGCATTTCTTCGCCAATCCTAAATCACCTTTGTATTTCTCCAGGACACTCCGTATCACTACGAAGATCCACAGTTTATTGGATAATCCATCGTATGGTTATATACGAACTCGAAAGGAACTTGTTCCAGTTCGGGGATGGATTCTGGTCCAGGAGAAATAGGAATAAGGTGTATTCGGTTGTCTTTTATCTTCACCTTCTCTCGCATTGCGAGTGCTCCTAGGGTTAGGACAGTACACCCATTATGCTTATTGGATAGTCTTCTTCCAAACCATAGGCTGGTGCCGAACGGTAGGGAAGGAAGAAAACCAATTGGCCTAAAGGGGTGTGCAGAAGGTAATGACTAAAGACATATAAAGGGATTTGGAGAGGTGGCAAAGAATTATACGGTTATAGTTGTGAATCTGGTTAATGGTAGAGGCATTACTAGGAATACCAGGATACCCCATCGAAACATTTCAATGTTTCAGTTCAACTGTGTAATGTTAAAAGAAAACTGATTTCCCGATTAGATACTTGCTCCGGGGTATGTATTTACCAGGTTTGATTCTCACATCTGTATGGTTTTACAGATGATGAGTGGGAGTAAGTTATTGGGAATTGGGTGATCATCCTCATTATATCGAGATTCGTTGTAATCGGTGATATTTGAGGAGATCACCTGGGCTGTTTGCCGGTCGGCAAATATTTGGTTTTGAATATCCGCTGTTGTGCACCAATTTCAAATTGATATATCTGTACGTCTATTTTCATAGAGTGAGATATACCTTTTGATATTATGTCGATGACATTTACCTATATCAGTGGATGGTTAGGTAAGGAGCATTAACAGCGGTGTAATTCTTCTTAACCATAAGTACAGTTTTCAACCTACGACACACAGTGAAAGAGTTGTTAGACTCGGCGGACTTATACAGAGTATTGTATGTTGTCCAGTGTCCATTAGGACAGAGGGGTTGGTCCTCATACTATATTCTGTTTACTTTTAACTTCTCTAGTTCTTAGACATGTGTTTCGTAGAAACACAGGGTCTAAGTTTTGAGGAGTTATAAGTATTTTAATAGAGTAGAGAACCAAGTGTAGCAAGTATCGGGATTCTTAAAAGTGATCGAAGATGTAGATACTTGTGTATGGTATTCAGTTGATAGTAATGATAAAGAGAAATAGCTTCTCTTTCAGGTTACTCATAATTGAAAGCATTCCTAAGTTGAGTAACGCTGATCGGCCTCCTTCCATTTAGTTGACATGCACTGGAGATAGCTGCATGATTTGAATCTGGTTCAATTAAATCAGTGCCTCTGGTTCTATATTGGATATAGAACAGTTCATATCTTAACGATGTTAAGGTACGGGGAGTTGTCCGGCTTATGTTTAAAACCAGACACTGGACAACTCAAGGCACGTTTCTGTAATGGCTGTTTGTGGGTTGACCCAGGCTATGACAAGGGTTGATTTTCTACCATCTGGCAGATCAATAGAAATATTGTTCTAGACTCGCCACAGTTTTATTAAAAATGTTTTTTTTCAAAAACAGTAGTGGGAGTATGGTAGAACTGGAAGTGATTCCAGAACCGCAAACGATTACTGAAGATTTGATAAGGAACCTAAAGATTCAATCTGATTTGACATTCCATTGGCCACTCCGCAGATAAGGTGGGTAACTTCAGGCACCCGAGAGGTACTCCGGTAGCCTCAAGGACGGTGACAGGGAAGTTCTTGTTTACCCACACTTGCCATTGTTGTTGTTCCAGGCTGCGAGACCCGGCAGGAGGATGAGTATAGCGTCGTTCTAAACTAGCTTTAGAAGTGCACGTCTATATGACTCTGCCAGAGGGTTGTCGTAGTCAGTGGGAGCAGCGGAAGCATTGGTGGACATCAGGCTTATGTCTATTTCTAGACTAAAGCAGATGTAGCGGAGATAGATCATCTATTTCTGATGTGACAGTCATAGGTATGACTTCATCAGAATAGGAGATGGATCTGTTGAGTAGGTAGTAGGGTGTGATATCCGGGTTATGGATGACATACACAAAGTAGGAAGTGATATTCCTATACTACGATCGGTTATTCTTTGGTCGTCACACAGTGGTTTCTCCACAAGGGACTTGGACATTATATCAGACATACTGGTTGCTGGATCTATGGTTTTTAGATCTAGATTTGGGTGGTTTCCCAATCAGGGTACTTTGACAGCATTCTAAGAGTATTTAGAATGGACGACTCATGGCACGGTAGTGTACCTGCAGGTGATGGAGTCACCCTCTCTAAAGGTGTCTTATAGACTAAAGTAGAGAGGGATGTGCATGTTTGGCAGATCACTTGCTTAGGCAATTGAGTCAATCATGAGATGTCAAGTACCACACCAGATGTTGTTCTTGCACTAGATGCAATAAGTTGATATTGATCCAATCCTGGAGAAACAGTCAGAAGCAGTTTTAGAACATAAGTGGATGTTCTAGGGATATGATAACGACAGCCTCATTTGGGAGACAGTTATCATTCCACGCTTCCAAGGTGACATGGACGACAAGGAGGTTGTCAGAGTTATAGTTTTCCTTCTGACGAGGGGCAGTATTTTGGACAGGTGGTCCAAGGAAATACTGAGAGTGGCATGGCGCAGGATACTGATTAAGTTCAGTTGACGATACAGTCTAAGAAGTTTGGATTTGGAGTTCATTTATGAGCTCGGTCCCATCAGACATCCAGACAGTCTAAGACAGGTATTGCTCATTTCGGGAGATGGCTTTCTCCGCGAACTTGAGATATAGAGAGAGACATAGAAAGAAACTTCTGAGCGGATCCGCTCGCTGAGGCTATTCCTCGAACACAATAGTTTCGCAAACAGGCTTTGTGCGACTGACTAGTAGAGGAGTTGGGTGTTCGGTATCACACGGGCTGTGAGTATGCGACATCGCAATAATTAGCCTTGAGTGCAAGTGGGAGATTGTTGGAGATAGTGCCCTCAGAGTCAATTATTGGATCACAGGCACGTGATTGCAATGATTGAGGGAGGACCTATCCCGGTAGGACAGTCTTACTCGAGATGATAGTATGCTATCTGGTTTACCTTTATCATCGTGTACTGATTTAGGTGACCTGACAAGTCGCTATTACACGTTGGTAGAGCCCCTAGGATTCTTGCTTGACCACCAGCAGTATGAGGGCGATCATATAAGTGGGAGCTGGGGTCTATAAGCACATCCTTAAATGGTCCCTAGTCGTGTGAGTTTCGAGACAGGGCATCGATACTCCAGAGTAGACTAGTGTATACAGTCGAGACCCCGACGAAGGGCGGTGGCCGGTCTCACAAGCCACTGGTGTCAGTTGGTTCACCTAAGATGTATACAGGTGCTCATTGGGTTATGAGTACACCGGACAGGACTCGCCGGGAACATGCTAGTTGGTCTTATACCTGACGTCAGATAGCAGTTCCCTGGTGACATGTGTACAGGTTAGTTCATCGACCTGGGGATCGTCATTTGTCTCGTGTGAGTTCCCACTGTGCTTCGATTACTACCCTACCACGGCTCAAAGGAGTCGTGCAAACAGGTTTTAGTTGGGTACAGTCCCGAGCCACATGGAGGCAGTGAGCGGATCTTCAGGGGTTCGTCTCTCCCGATATTGGGGGTGAGGTCGCGCTGTGTCTAGGAGAGCCATTACACGAAGTCCTTGGCCAAGGCAGGAGATTTACTGGTAGGTATTCCAGTAGTATCTCAGGGTGTTCTGGGCTACACTCCGACACGACTTGTACCGCTTTTGGGGGTCTGACTTTTACCCACCCCCTAGGCCCGACATGCGATGCTCATAGACGAACGGACCGGACTGTACGGATATTGTCACTGACAGGCTCAGTAGGGTGTCAGGATGAGTTCGCTCATCGACGTCCCTTTTTGGTCAATAGCTGGTGGCCCGTTACGTATTGGCTTATACCTCTGACGTGCTAGTGGTTAAATCCACAGCCATAGTATTGACGAGTCTTTAGAGTCCACCACACTTTCAGTTACTCAAGTTTTCGGGCGAAACGCTGTAGAGGCCGTATGGAGATATGGCAGGGTTCGATCAGATACGTGCGGTATTGCACGGATCGTGATCGGACGGTTTTTACTAGCCGGCTTTGGCTTAAGCCGGATCTTAGTATTTGATTGTGTAGTTTTGTCTCTTTGCATTTGTATTTCGGTCGGAATACAAATGCGGGTGTGTATGCACAGTATCGGGGTTTTCCTGTAATTTATTACGGGACCAGTTTTCTGGAGTTGCCAGTTTGCATTCTGTTCCGGCCGGTTTTCCTTTGTTCTTTCCCGGCCGGACTTTTCCGATGGAGGGGGTTATTTGCAAGTTTTCAAATAACACTTTGAGGAGGGGGTTTATTGCAAAAGGTTTTATTATGAGAGCATCTTTTCTTTTGCACCATTCTTGCATTTATTGTGAAGTGAATGGATTTGATTTGGAATGGGTTAAAGTTATGGTGGTATGGGCCGGCCACTGTTGGGGGTATGGAGTGAGTATTTTTTTGAGTGGAATAATTCCTTTCTTGCTTAATTAGTGCCCCCCCCATTTTGTGTTTGCTGTGAGTTTTTTTTTTAATATCCTTTTTGCATGATATTGATTCATACACCCATGCACACTTCTGACTTCATTTTCCAGTGAGCAAAAAAAAAATGAGTGGTTGCTTCATTGTTCTTCCAGGAAGCTCATTTTTAGTTTGGTGGCCGAGCTCATTTTCATGCATGCTCAATTTCTCCATCAAGCATCCATGAAATTCTAGTGCAAAATTCCTCCAACCATGGCAACCTCATAACCCCAAAAGAGACAAGCTTCTACACTATATCTATAGCAAGTCTTGGACGCGTCGGCTAGCCAACTTCGTGCCCGAGTTGCCTCGGTATAGAGGCGGGAGCCCGTAAAAGATACAGGCGATGTGGTGCCCTTCCGGCGAGGAGGCGACAACCGGAGTTTCCGCAGGAGATCGGGACGATGACGAGAAGACCGGAGGACTCGGATCACTCGGTACATCTCTAACCCGTCTTGTTGTTAGCTAGATCTAGTTTAATGGCCCGATCCGAGGTTTAGTGCGCGGTGGTGCCGGTTTGCAAAGTTCGCAAAATTAAAGTTTATCACCGTTTCCGCATTTGGCCGTCGGATTGACGGCCGGGGCGCCGCCGTGCACTTACACTCTTGATATGATATTTCAGTGCGTCCACTATGAGATTTCTCGGTTCTGAGATTTGCGATATATACCCGATGCGAGGAGTTAGAGTGGCCCGTGTGCGGGTACATGGTGGAGCCCGGTATGGTTCCCCTCGGCAAGAAGTTCGCAGATGATAGGCGATGAGCCTGGAAGGCTGGGCAAGTACCTACCGGTGATAGTATTTGGACTCGGCGGTTATCGTGGGGATACCGACCGGAGTGATGTACAGACATGACATCAGTGCCAGTCGTGGGGATGACGCCTAAGGCATGAGGATTTACATGTCGATGCTAGATACGGGTTTCATGATATTTCGAGTGTCGAGGTTACACACTCAGGTTTCCATGATTTTGTTGTGTCGTGAGCGACACACGTTGTTTTATATCCTCATATTTACCTGCATATGTTTTTATGATATTTACATGCAGAAGTTGTTGTGTCAGTGGTTGATGCGTGAACGAGATCCGCTGCATACATGCATTGATTTTATTGTTGGAAGAGATCCACCTGCATACATGCATTGATTATATTGTTGGATGATATCCACTTGCTGTTAGGCATTTATTATGTGTTGGCACATATGCAGATACGGTCACCCTAGATATCACAGTATTACCTTTATGATATAGTTGACATAGGAATCGTCGTTTATTTCGATTTCTACTTGATGATGTTTTTCTATTCATGAGTTGGCAACTCACCCCCGTTGTACCACAGTTCTTGCAGGTTGACCGCATGGATCAGTTGTGGTATCGCTGGCACACAGCTGTTTTCGGGTGACATGCTTGTGGTAGGTGGCACATGTTGGATCGTGCCCCTCTTGTATTCATTATTCATATTGTATCTAGTCAACTCCATCAAATTCAGAAACTAGCAAATTGTATATGTTGCAGACTTAGAAGACTTCTAGTTGCGGGACTTCAGCGATGGGTTTTATGTTCGCTTTTGAGGTTGATGTCTTGCTTTACTTTTTTTCCTTATATGGATCTTCGCCGTTGGGCGTCGTATATTTATTCTTTTGGTGGTTGTTGCCGCTGTTGGGCGTTATTTTCTCCCGTTTGGGATGCTTTATTTATTTTCTGTGTTGTACCTATTTTCGGGGTTAGTTTTTACAAGGGAGGTGCTGCCCAAATTTTCAAAAGACAAAACATGATTCACTATACCTTTATTTCAAAGCTTCACCTCTTTATTTCTTAAAAAAAGTTTAGATTTCTGGGTTTCAGCTTACTTGAATCACGTTACGCCTGTTGACGTTGCGTGATTTAAGTGCTGGTCCCGAGCTAATATTTTGGGTCGTGACACTCAACAAATTGAGTAGGCCACTCGGCACATCAAAGTACCCGGTAGTTTGTGCACTCAATCTTGGGTCTATCCTAGGAGCAAAAACAGTAAAATAAATTATACAACGGTGGGTGCAACCTCAACCCGGATGTGCCTCGCAAAAATAATATTACATCACTTTACAAATTTATACATCGAATGAAAGAATGAAAACCCTCATCTCACATCCCCGGCTATTCATCCACGACGATCCAACAAGTTCATATACACAAACCATCACAACATCACAGATATGTGCAGCCCCGACTAATCGACGTATAGCAATTAGTTGAAGTTTCCAAACATATATATACAATACAGAACTTGTAAAGTAACTAGGACATTAGAATTCCGCATGCAATTTGCAAACTTAAACAATTTTCCAAGACCCGAAAATCCAGTGAGGTAAAGTTTCAAATCTGAGTTTTGAGCCAAACCGGGAGTCAAAACGAACTCGAAACCCGCACGAATCTTCGCGGAGGTGAAGATACATGAAAATATGTCGAATAGGGGGCCTCTAAGGGGTGCCCACCCCTAAGGAGCGCCATAAGGTGGCCCCCGAAGGAGGATAGACCCGAGAGCACCTGTTTCTGGTGCTCTCGGGTCAGCTGCCCCCAAGGCCACCAATTGGTGGTCTTGGGGGGTGTTCCGGCCGTTGGTCCCCCCCGGGGTGTATCCTGGGTGCGCACGCTTCACCCCGCGGCTTTTCGGTTCAAACCGTGAGCCCGTGGGGTGTGCAAACAACTCAAAACCTTACTTTTGAAAACTGTTTTTGTCGACAGGTTTTCCGCGACAAAAACGGTGGAATTCTAAGATCGGTCAAGCTATTTAAGGTTTATGAGAGACTCTGATACCACTGTAAGTCGATGTCGTGCACCCCACGTGTTCGCAGGGAGGCGGAATTTGCAATAAATGATATTTACGAGCTTCGTAACACCGACTAGAACCAAGGATCGTTCACAAACCCTAGCTAGCAAACTACTTGAGGTTTAACTACTCATGTTGGGGTCAAAAATTGCGGGCGCTAGGCGTCAGCAGCAAAAGGGACTTGGTCCCTGCACTGGGAGCTGTGCTCCCAATTTGACTTATGGAGTTGAACTCCTAACAGAGATTAATTTAGGGAGTTAAACTCAAA
Organism: Agapanthus africanus; assembly: GCA_030015575.1. NCBI lineage: Eukaryota > Viridiplantae > Streptophyta > Magnoliopsida > Asparagales > Amaryllidaceae > Agapanthus > Agapanthus africanus. Next base: position 253,207,743 of record JASDDO010000029.1, on the reverse strand, counting down.
TGGATCTTGAATGGAGTTAGACTCCTAAAAATATCTAGAAATGATCAAAGGGGGCTGCTTTGTTTCTCCCTTTGACTCTGGATCTTCCCAAGAAGGGATTTCTGGAGATGGGTCTCCTTCTTCCTCCTGTCGGTTGGCCGGACCTTAGAGAAAGGGGATGAGATTTAAAAAAAATCTTCTATTTTGAGATCTAATGGAAGATCTGAGCTCCCCTTTGTGGGTTTGTGGTGAAAAACTATTTAGTTTTGGAAAAGGAAGAGTAAAACTCTTGATTTAATTCAAAATAAAGAAGAAGGTTTTTGAACCTTGAGGAAGGAGAAGATCATAGATCTTGATTAATTTTGGGAGAGTGAAAAAGCTCCGGAGATATTTTCATTATCTTTGCCTTTATAGGCTATACACTTTACACATAGCCCCTTGGGCTTCACAAAATGGCATTTTGCCCACTCCATGACTTATGTGCTATTTCTTATTGCACATAAGCCATGGGCTTTACAAAAATTTGGCTTTATGCCCGTTTTCCTTACACTTATTCATAGAAAATAAAAAAAAAGGAAATACACCAAAAATTATTTATTACAAAATTTTTATCTTGGCATGGGAAGAAGCCGGCCGCTTCATGTTCGGACTTGACCTGGGCATGGGCCCACTTGATCTGGGCTTGGCCCACTTGCCTTGGGGTTGACCAAGTCTCAAGGTCAACCCCAAGGCAAGTAGGCCCAAGCCCAGATCAAGTTGGACCATGCCTAAGTCGAGTCCGAACATGAAGCGGTCGGCCTCCCCCCATGCCAAGATAAAAATTTTGTAATAAATAATTTTTGGTGTATTTCCTTTTTTTATTTTCTAAGAATAAGTGTAAGGAAAATAGGCATAAAGCCAAATTTTTTTAAAGCCCATGGCTTATGTGCAAAAAGAAATAGCACATGAGGGATGGGGTGGGCAAAATGCCATTTTGTGAAGCCCAAGGGGCTATGTGTAAAGTGTATAGCGTATAAAGGCAAAGATAATGAAAATATCTCAAGAGCTTTTTCTCTCACCCAAAAAGAATCAAGATCTGTGATCTTCTCCTTCCTCAAGGTTCAAAAACCTTCTTCTTTTTTTTGAATTAAATCAAGAGTTTTACTCTTCCTTTTCCAAAACTAAATAGTTTTCACCACAAAACCCACAAAGGGGAGCTCAGATCTTCCATTAGATCTCAAAAGGGGAGATTTTTTAAAATCTCACCCTTTTTCTCCAAGGTCCGGCCAACCGACAGGAAGAAGAAGGATACCCATCTCCAGAAATCCCATCTTGGGAAGATCCAGAGCCAAAGGGAGAAGTAAAGCAACCCCCTTTGATCATTTCTAGATATTTTTAGGAGTCTAACTCCATTCAAGATCTATTGGAGTTTAACTCCCTAAATTAATCTCTGTTAGGAGTTCAACTCCATAAGTCAAATCGGGAGCACAGCTCCCAATGCAGGGACCAAGTCCCTTTTGCTGCCCGTGTGCCAGGCACGTGGGGCACTGGCGCTCTGGCGCACAGCTCCGGCGTTCCACGCACGTGGTGCGCTGGCGCTCTGGCGATCAGCGCCGGCGTTCCAGGCACGTGGTGCTCTGGCGCTCAGCGCCTTCGTACCAGGCATGTGGGGCGCTGGCGCCTTCTCCCATGCATCCTTTGGATGCCCTTTCCCTTTATACACACACACACATACTCTACAACACTGTCCACCGTTAGAAAAAATTTCTAACGGGGCGCTGCCCCACAGCCCGCAAGGGGGCTGCTAGCCCCATTGACCCCCAGCTCCCAATCCGGGTAGCGGGACCCCCGTAAAAACTCTGCGAGGCCCCCGATATATCCAAAACCCCTTTCAAAACATAACACATGTACACTGCACATCGAGTTCGCATGACCTATTTGACCCGTTAATCGGAGGTTCTCTCGCTCCAAAGGCGAGGGGTAATTAACGGCAGCTTAGTCCGCGGCTGCCGAAGATTTGGATCCCGATAATCAATAAACCCCAGCCTACCCAAGGTAGGGGGAATCTGTAATGCGCCTAACAAGCGCGCGCGCATTCCCATCTCAATGGGGTGACGAAGAACACCTTACAGATTCCGGCATGCCCGGTGGGACCTATCTCTCTATAACGTTTTAAAAATAATTAAATAAATAATTAAATGAATAAAATTGTTTAAGTAAATTTTATGATTTTCGGTAAAGCAAAATGTATTTTTCGTAAAACCAAACCGCAATTGTTTTTCATTATAAATTCAAAAATACCTATTTAATTATGTAATTACTAGTAATTAGTGTTTATTTAGCCACTTATAAATTTTTAGTGTAATTAAATATTTTTCCTAAATTAATTATTTTAAATATTAACATAAGCTTTATTTTTACACTAAAATAGTGTAAATTACAAATTTGAATGGTTTTAATTTGTAAAAATGAACCATGGCATGTTAGAATTTAGTATGTATCATGCAAAATTTGTTTGCAAATTTCTCCTATTTTCTAGAGTTTTCTTGAGTTGCTATAGTGAAGGAATAAATAAATAAATAAATAAAGCATGAAAAGACCTTTATGTGATATTTCTTCTCTTGAAACTTCTACACTTTTCCTCACTCATTTTTTTCTCTCCCTCACTCCCTCTCATGACCGGCCACAACCCCCCATGGCTGCCCCTCCCCATTTCCCACTTCTTTTTATTTCAAAATTCATCAAAAACACATCAAAAATTCAATTAAAATTCCACAAAATCCTATTTATTCCATACTCTTTATTCCTTGCTCATTTTTATATGAAATTTGGAGAAGGAAGGCATGCATTTTGGAGGCTCATTTCTTGTTTGGATTTCATATTTTGGGAGGTATAATTTCTTTCTTTTGATTTATTGTTTTAGATGTTCATTTAAGCTTAATTAGATTTAATGAATTAATTCTATGTTCTTTTTTTTAAAATGCAAGCTAGGGTTCTAAATTCAAGTTATGATTTTTAATAATTAACTAGGGTTATAGTAGTTAGTTTAACACTTTTAGTATTAGGAAATCTTGCATGGTTATTGTTTAACAAATTGTTATAAAAAAATTGTTTTAAATTAGGAATTTAGTTAACTAGGTTTTTGCAAAATGTGGTTGTGGTTAATATAAAAATCTAATTTGGGTTGTTATCATTGGATTATAGTTTTAGTGGAAATATTAGCATGTTAATGGAAAGAAAAACTTAGTTTGATTGCTAGTTTCTATGGTTAATTGATAAATTGTGATAAAAATTGCTAATTTTGTAAACTAGATTTTAGAAATTCCTATATAAATGAGATTAAAAATATAATTATGGTTTCATTATATCATTATCATCATGAATTGTGGTTTAAGTCATTAATTTATGCAACATCTTGTTTTGTGGTGGAATTGTGGTATTTTGCTTGAAAAATGTTGAAAATTGTTAAAGGATGCAAACTAGAAATTTCAAATTTATACAAGTTTGTGTAATAAAAATATAGTAAAAGTTTGTATAGTCTAGTTATGCTATTTAATGAGTTTTATGACCATTGGTTTCATTTAAATGTTAAGTTTTGATGAAAAACGGTAAACTGGCATTTTCGGGTTTTGCGAAATTGGACGGTTTGATAGATTTTCGGGTTCTGATGGATTTAATCATGTTTTATAATATAAGTAATGCATTTTAAAACTACGAGTTATTTGTTAATGTTTATCTCGATCCATCGGAGTTTGTACGCCGATATCGAGCGATATTTGGTGCTTTTTCGTGGATGAGATATAGGTTTTAACCTATGCTTGTTCCTTGCGTTGTTTTGACCTTTGTATGTGATTCAGTTTACGATGATGTTTATATGTTTGCGTTTAGGTACCCCTCACGTGGACTGCGGGCGATAAAGAGGAGGATGGCGACACCGTCTTCGGCAGACATGGATCAGGTGAGTAGATGTATATCTACGGGGGGAAGTCGGGTGGATGGCGTTTAGCACCCCCGCAACGTTGAATAAGAATAGTACTTATTGACATTAGGAAACCAGATGTGACCCTAATAGGACCATAGTATTGACCCTAGGCTGGACTAGACTGATTTAGGAAAACCATATCAGAGGATGAGTACCTTGGAAGAGGTTCGTAGGTTTCAGATAGAAACAAACCCACGCACACACCGAAACTCGACATGGGGTTTACATGTATGTGTATATATATAGAACTAGGTATAGGTATATACTTATATATACAACACGTATATGTGATTCATTGATGTGATATGATATCCGAGGTATGATGAAATAGTGTAACTGGGCTTGATGCCGTGATTCTTGGCTTACAGTCGTATTAAGTATGAGCGGATCATTAGAGGACGAGATAATGAACATGTATACTTAAATTGTAAAGGGGTAGTGATGATATTGAGGTATATGGGACTCTAAAATAGTACCCGGACTATAACTTGTGATTGATCACGATATGGGATATGTATGACTTGATTACGATATGATAGATGTGACATGATATTTCTGAGGATAAACTAATGATACTTATTATGATGGCAATGATATATGATTGATGTAGGCGATTACAGTTTAGCACCTTGATCATGAGATGTGTTGGTAATGACATTATACGAATAATGAGACACCTAGGAGATACTTGACCCGTACCCCGATATTGGGATGTCGTACGATGGATTTTACCGTACGAGGCTTAGATATGATGATTGATCCGCACTCTTGATTCGAGGAAGCCGTACTACGTACGTGACGCTATTGAGGCGGGATCGCCGACTATTAGAGATATTGGTTCAGACCTTAGGTAGATGCTTGTTTCTTATTGACTAGTTTCTTAGGTTAGTTCCTTAGGATATTAGATGGACACTAGTTTAGGTTCGACTCACATAGTGGTAGTTGTACTCGTATATCGCAGAGGAGTGGATAATGCACATCTGTATTTATATTCATACTGTAATTATCATGGTGCATGTTCTTACATATGTTGCTATAATCAGTATAAACCTTACCTGTTAGGACACCCGCACCATTACCGATGATGCGCATATTCCACGCACACTTATTTGCCGGCTCACACACATCATCATCGGTAATTGCTATGTCACGTACACTTTAGATCATATTATCTTTTATTGATAGAATCAGTTAACAACTAAACCGATATAATATTGTGATTACTCTCTGATGTTAGTATAAGACATGATATTTATTACTTAGACATTCATGCATTCATATTTTCATGTTATCGCACAGTAGTATGGGCATATGCCGACACTTATCATATACTTACTCATGATTTTGAGATTTGGATTTCTATGAGATTTCTGGATTTTTGGGAAAAACCGCAAAAATATTTAAAAACTTCTCTCTCTCTCCTCTTCTCTTTTTAAAATAAGATGCGGTTTTCTTGTGATGTATGTGTCGTCCACCATGAGATTTCATGTTTTCTGATGGATTTCGAGACCCGATTCGAGGAGTGGATGAACCGTCTCGGGTACATGGTGGGCCCGGTATGGTACCCCGGGGCAAGAAGATCGAGTTGTAGACGATGAGCCTGGCAGGGGAAGGCTACCTACCGGTGATGTCTGGCGCGGCGGATATCCGGAGGATACCGACCGTTGTCGTGAGATTTGATGATATGGGCCGATCCGGACTGACGGAGCCCGAGATATTGAGACTTGAGATTACATGTGTTGTGACGATGCTTGACACGGATTTCCATGGATTTCATTGTTGAGATTTTAGATTCTTATACACATTTTACTATGATAATAGCTAAAGATTTCTTATACATATATATCTGGATTTCAGGATTTGTTACTTTACATTCATGGTGCATGCATTTCATTTCATATGACATAGTATTATATGAGGCACTGACACGAACACGGAGTATCTGCACTTACACGTAGTATTACCCTGCTATTACTAGATGTTTGGGATATAGTAGTGTATTATTATGACCTAGGATAGCGTCGTGCATTCGATTTCTTTTCGTAGATGTCTTCTACTCACTAGTTGGCAACTCACCCCCGTTGTGCCAAATTTTATTACAGGTTCGATGTACAGGTTTCCCGGGCAGCTTGCTGGCACATCTTTTATTTCAGGGTGATTTTCACGGTAGGTTGGTTCACTTGTATCTGAACCACCATTGTATTTTATTCATTCATTTGTATCTAGTAAGCTCCATCAACCATACTTGTATTACTTGATAAGTTTATTGGACCAGTCTTTTATTTCGACCTTAGAGTCGCGCATGTATTATTCTGATCTGGTGGTTTTGTTTTCTTTTGAGTTTTGAGCCTCGCCTATTGGCGTTGTATATTATTGTGCTTGTTGTGGTTGTTTCCGCCTGTTGGCGTTGATGCTAGCTCCCGTTTGGGGATGCTTTTTATTGTTTATGTATTATACTTGTTGTACCCGTTTGGGGGCCAGTTTTTACAGAGGAGACTCTGCCGAAATTTTTGGGAAATTTGCTGATACTTTTAAACTTGTTTTTCTTCATGTTTTCTTTTCTTCTTCTTCTTTTATATGGTTTAGATTTCTGGGCTTCGGCTTACTTAGGTTACGTTACGCCTCTAGACGTTTCGTAATCTAAGTGCCGGTCACGTTCCGTACTTTCGGGTCGTGACAAAGTTGGTATCAGAGCGCTAGGTTTAACCTTGTATAAGTCTAGGTGACCCTTGGTTGATGGAGTACGCAATTTAGGTAGAGTAACATACCGTGGGTATGGTCCGCGGCATACTTACGATACGCTACTCTGCTTAAGGAGCCTTAGGATGTACATTTGTTTGCACCGTATTTCATTCGTTCCTTTTATCTATCTTTGCCGATGTCGGAGGGTGGTTCTGTTACCACGGGCGCACGGGCAGAGGGAGCTGCGGCTCGAATGCGGTAACCATTAGAGTATTGGTTATTCTTGAGGATTGAAGCATTGCTTAGCGTGCGGACGAAGGGTATTCACATGCCGTCCGGATAAAGTTAAAGGGTTCGAACGATTATCAGAAAACCATTCTCCCAAGTTTAAAGTATTCGGAAGAACATGCAGGTATTTCGATGGACCCTCTAGAAGAATGAAACCCTAACTCGACATAATGACCACGAGAACGCCCTTGAACCTTAGGGTTTACGGCAGTTCCGCGGTGCCATTAGTGAGGCTTGGGTTTGCCCTTCTACGGCTGGATCATCGATGCTGGGGTATGTACCGGATATTTTTAAACTGTACTTGAGTGTTGAGCTCTCGGGGAAATTATGGGATTTTGATAGATCGATCGAAAATTTTAATGTAGTCCGGATATCAAGTGAAGGGATCGACTACGTGGGAGACTCTAGATATGAGTATTGCCGTTAGTAGCGCAGTCAGCACAGCTACGAAGAGACGAGTTTGAAGCAGCCGACATCCGAGGAAAGAGGCGCACATTGACGATAGTGTTTACGATTGTGATTTGGTGATTTGAATTTCATATTTCTGTTATTCGATTTTGGTATTTTGAGGATTTTGTTCTACGATTGGTATTTCTTATGTGTACCTTCATTATATTCTATTTGTGTTTTATATATCTGTTGTATTGATGTTGTTTAGTATACACCCATTACACTTGATTTGGTTTTATATATTTTGAGATTTTTGATTTGATTTCGTGCATAGGGGTTACACATGATTTTGACATATGTTTCGACCTAGTTTTCATGCATTTTTGTACCATGATTTCGATTTTTATATTCGACGTATGTTTCCGTGCACCATGTGCACCTGATTAGGATTCTTGCGCATACTTGGCGCACTTGATGCGATTTTGTGCACACCAGATGCACTAAATCGGGGTTTTGTGCAGATTAGATCCACCTGATATTGAGTCGTGCACGCCCATTGCACTTAACAGATGTTTTTGGTGCACACCTGTTGCACTTAGTTTTGTTGTTGTGTGTATTCATGGTATCTGTATTTGGTTTCGATTTCAGTACGTACTGGACGCACATGATATTTTATTGATGTGACTGGGATTGATTTCAGTTTGAGCAGTATATTTTCATAATCATTATTATTTGATTTAGTAACCAGGCGGGACGTGTATGTTAAATAAAAGATATATATATATATATATAGCTATTTTTCAAAAAATAAACATCCGCTACTTATGTCGTGACACGTGCATTGCACGGCGATTTTCAAGAGGGGTTTTTGTATGCTTCTTTATTATGATGTTTAGGCGATTTTACTATGATGCGCACTATATATAAGTTATAGATTGATGTATATTATGATGGTTTTCATATTGGGTTTTGATATTTTATTCTCGCCATAACTCCAATGATTGCGTTATGCTTGACGGAGTTGATTTTAGTTATGTATTGATGATTTCGGAGCCCCGACGATTTGAGTGTTTTGCTAAATGTTTTAGTATTTGGTAGGGGAGTTTTAATTTAAATTCGGGGACCGAATTTCTTAAAGAGGGGAAGATTGTAACGTTTTAAAAATAATTAAATAAATAATTAAATGAATAAAATTGTTTAAGTAAATTTTATGATTTTCGGTAAAGCAAAATGTATTTTTCGTAAAACCAAACCGCAATTGTTTTTCATTATAAATTCAAAAATACCTATTTAATTATGTAATTACTAGTAATTAGTGTTTATTTAGCCACTTATAAATTTTTAGTGTAATTAAATATTTTTCCTAAATTAATTATTTTAAATATTAACATAAGCTTTATTTTTACACTAAAATAGTGTAAATTACAAATTTGAATGGTTTTAATTTGTAAAAATGAACCATGGCATGTTAGAATTTAGTATGTATCATGCAAAATTTGTTTGCAAATTTCTCCTATTTTCTAGAGTTTTCTTGAGTTGCTATAGTGAAGCAATAAATAAATAAATAAATAAAGCATGAAAAGACCTTTATGTGATATTTCTTCTCTTGAAACTTCTACACTTTTCCTCACTCATTTTTTTCTCTCCCTCACTCCCTCTCATGGCTGGCCACAACCCCCCATGGCTGCCCCTCCCCATTTCCCACTTCTTTTTATTTCAAAATTCATCAAAAACACATCAAAAATTCAATTAAAATTCCACAAAATCCTATTTATTCCATACTCTTTATTCCTTGCTCATTTTTATATGAAATTTGGAGATGGAAGGCATGCATTTTGGTGGCTCATTTCTTGTTTGGATTTCATATTTTGGGAGGTATAATTTCTTTCTTTTGATTTATTGTTTTAGATGTTCATTTAAGCTTAATTAGATTTAATGAATTAATTCTATGTTCTTTTTTTTTTAAATGCAAGCTAGGGTTCTAAATTCAAGTTATGATTTTTAATAATTAATTAGGGTTATAGTAGTTAGTTTAACACTTTTAGCATTAGGAAATCTTGCATGGTTATTGTTTAACAAATTGTTATTCAAAAATTGTTTTAAATTAGGAATTTAGTTAACTAGGTTTTTGCAAAATGTGGTTGTGGTTAATATAAAATTCTAATTTGGGTTGTTATCATTGGATTATAGTTTTAGTGGAAATATTAGCATGTTAATGGAAAGAAAAACTTAGTTTGATTGCTAGTTTCTATGGTTAATTGATAAATTGTGATAAAAATTGCTAATTTTGTAAACTAGATTTTAGAAATTCCTATATAAATGAGATTAAAAATATAATTATGGTTTCAATATATCATTATCATCATGAATTGTGGTTTAAGTAATTAATTTATGCAAAATCATGTTTTTTGGTGGTATTGTGGTATTTTGCTTGAAAAATGTTGAAAATTGTTAAAGAGTGCAAACTAGAAATTTCAAATTTATACAAGTTTGTGTAATAAAAATATAGTAATAGTTTGTATAGTCTAGTTATGCTATTTAATGAGTTTTATGACCATTGGATTCATTTAAATGTTAAGTTTTGATGAAAAACGGTAAACTGGCATTTTCGGGTTTTGCGAAATTGGACGGTTTGATAGATTTTCGGGTTTCGATGGATTTAATCATGTTTTATAATATAAGTAATGCGTTTTAAAACTACAAGTTATTTGTTAATGTTTATCTCGATCCATCGGAGTTTGTACGCCGATATCGAGCGATATTTGGTGCTTTTGCGTGGATGAGACATAGGTTTTAACCTATGCTTGTTCCTTGCGTTGTTTTGACCTTTGTATGTGATTCAGTTTACGATGCTGTTTATATGTTTGCGTTTAGGTACCCCTCACGTGGACTGCGGGCGATAAAGAGGAGGATGGCGACACCGTCTTCGGCAGACATGGACCAGGTGAGTAGATGTATATCTACGGGGGGAAGTCGGGTGGATGGCGTTTAGCACCCCCGCAACGTAGAATAGGAATAGTACTTACTGACATTAGGAAACCAGATATGACCCTAGTAGGACCCTAGTATTGACCCTAGGTTGGACTAGACTGATTTAGGAAAACCATATCAGAGGATGAGTACCTTGGAAGAGGTTCGTAGGTTTCAGATAGAAACACACCCACGCACACACCGAAACTCGACATGGGGTATACGTTCATGTGTTTATATATAGAACTAGGTATAGGTATATACATATATATACAACACGTATATGTGATTCATTGATGTGATATGATATCCGAGGTATGATGAAATAGTGTAACTGGGCTTGATGCCGTGATTCTTGGCTTACAGTCGTATTAAGTGTGAGCGGATCATTAGAGGATGAGATAATGAACATGTATACTTAAATTGTAAAGGGGTAGTGATGATATTGAGGTACATGGGACTCTAAAATAGTACCCGGACTATAACTTGTGATTGATCACGATATGGGATATGTATGACTTGATTACGATATGATACATGTGACATGATATTTCTGAGGATAAACTAATGATACTTATTATGATGGCAATGATATATGATTGATGTAGGCGATTACAGTTTAGCACCTTGATCATGAGATGTGTTGGTAATGACATTATACGAATAATGAGACACCTAGGAGATACTTGACCCGTACCCCGATATTGGGATGCCGTACGATGGATTTTACCGTACGAGGCTTAGATATGATGATTGATCCGCACTCTTGATTCGAGGAAGCCGTACTACGTACGTGACGCTATTGAGGCGGGATCGCCGACTATTAGAGATATTGGTTCAGACCTTAGGTAGATGCTTGTTTCTTATTGACTAGTTTCTTAGGTTAGTTCCTTAGGATATTAGATGGACACTAGTTTAGGTTCGACTCACATAGTGGTAGTTGTACTCGTATATCGCAGAGGAGTGGATAATGCACATATGTATTTACATTCATACTGTAATTATCATGGTGCATGTTCTTACATATGTTGCTATAATCAGTATAAACCTTACCTGTTAGGACACCCACACCATTACCGATGATGCGCATATTCCACGCACACTTATTTGCCGGCTCACACACATCATCATCGGTAATTGCTATGTCACGTGCACTTTAGATCATATTATCTTTTATTGATAGAATCAGTTAACAACTAAACCGATATAATATTGTGATTACTCTCTGATGTTAGTATAAGACATGATATTTATTACTTAGACATTCATGCATTCATATTTTCATGTTATCGCACAGTAGTATGGGCATATGCCGACACTTATCATATACTTACTTATGATTTTGAGATTTGGATTTCTATGAGATTTCTGGATTTTTGGGGAAAACCGCAAAAATATATAAAAACTTCTCTATCTTTGCTCTTCTCTTTTTAAAATAAGATGCGGTTTTCTCGTGATGTATGTGTCGTCCATCATGAGATTTCATGTTTTCTGACGGATTTCGAGACCCGATTCGAGGAGTGGATGAACCGTCTCGGGTACATGGTGGGCCCGGTATGGTACCTCGGGGCAAGAAGATCGAGTTGTAGACGATGAGCCTGGCAGGGGAAGGCTACCTACCAGTGATGTCTGGCACGGCGGATATCCGGAGGATACCGACCGTTGTCGTGAGATTTGATGATATGGGCCGATCCGGACTGACGGAGCCCGAGATATTGAGACTTGAGATTACATGTTTTGTGTCGATGCTTGACACGGATTTCCATGGATTTCATTGTTGAGATTTCAGATTCTTATACACATTTTACTATGATAATAGCTAAAGATTTCTTATACATATATATCTGGATTTCAGGATTTGTTACTTTACATTCATGGTGCATGCATTTCATTTCATATGACATAGTATTATATGAGGCACTGACACGAACACGGAGTATCTGCACTTACACGTAGTATTACCCTGCTATTACTAGATGTTTGGGATATCGTAGTATATTATTATGACCTAGGATAGCGTCGTGCATTCGATTTCTTTTCGTAGATGTCTTCTACTCACGAGTTGGCAACTCACCCCCGTTGTGCCAAATTTTATTACAGGTTCGATGTACAGGTTTCCCGGGCAGCTTGCTGGCACATCTTTTATTTCAGGATGATTTGCACGGTAGGTTGGTTCACTTGTATCTGAACCACCATTGTATTTTATTCATTCATTTGTATCTAGTAAGCTCCATCAACCATACTTGTATTACTTGATAAGTTTATTGGACCAGTCTTTTATTTCGACCTTAGAGTCGCGCATGTATTATTCTGATCTGGTGGTTTTGTTTTCTTTTGAGTTTTGAGCCTCGCCTATTGGCGTTGTATATTATTGTGCTTGTTGTGGTTGTTTCCGCCTGTTGGCGTTGATGATAGCTCCCGTTTGGGGATGCTTTTTATTGTTTATGTATATTATACTTGTTGTACCCGTTTGGGGGCCAGTTTTTACAGAGGAGACTCTGCCGAAATTTTTGGGAAATTTGCTGATACTTTTAAACTTGTTTTTCTTCATGTTTTCTTTTCTTCTTCTTCTTTTATATGGTTTAGATTTCTGGGCTTCGGCTTACTTAGGTTACGTTGCGCCTCTAGACGTTCGTAATCTAAGTGCCGGTCACGTTCCGTACTTTCGGGTCGTGACACTCTCCTCCCATATTTCGGGTTAAACGATCATGTGAACTCAATCAATATACATATCTATATTTATACTAAAATAATGCTCTTTCATGCAGTTTTCCAAGCAATCAATTTTCAAAAATGTCTCCAAAGATGAACTCAGCTCTCATCTCCTACACGATGAAGATGGACTCCAGGACGGTCCTCCCGGCCAGTCTTAGGCGACAGTGGGAGGAGCCGCTGCTACAGTTCGGTTCTATTTTGTTCGTGCCAGCTAACGCCATTCCAGCTTCTCAAGCTCCGGTAACAGACAAACCGGCCTCGAAAGGCAAGAGGCCAAATGTGGTGATCTCGAGGGTGCCACTACCCAAACGCAATTCGTTGTCCGAACGACTTTACTTGGCCCCGGCTGGAGGAAAGGCCATCAACACCAACAAAGCAACAAGGTATCTCGAGCAAGCTCCAGCGGTGTCCCTAACAACTGATCGATCGGGTGTCTTCTCTAAGCTCCCCGCCAATGATAAAGAGACAGCTGGATATATGGTCCACACTGTCTACATGGTGGGCACGCGCAGCAAGAGCAAGGAGGGGGCCACTACATCTCAAATTCAATCTGGTGTGAATATGGCTGCCACATTCCAAAACCAGCCTCCTCTGGAAGGAAATGAAGACCCTTCCAGTGAGGCTGATAAGCAGGGAGAGCCCTCAGTTCATGAGGAGTCGGGCTCGGAAAGCAAAGATGAACCAACTTTCCATCATAAGACCGCAAAGCAGCAACTTCTCCAGGAGATCCGAAAGCAGCTCAAAAGTAGAGACAAGGAGATGGCCAATCTCTACTCAAAAATTGAAGACTTGACAAACGTCGTCTTACGGCTCATAGCTCAAGTTGCCTCTCAGCCACCAATCAAGTGCATGGTTCTACTTATGAACCAGGAAATGGTGTCCCGAGACAGCCGATGCCTATTCCCTCAAATCCAAAGGTGGGCGGACCGCACGAAAGTCAGTCGCATCCTATCTCGGGAAATTTCTTGGCTACCGATGACAGCAAGCCGCTAACTCAAGATCAAATCATGGATTTGGTTGCCAACAAAGTCAAAACATTGGTAGCCGAAGCCGGAGAGCAAAAAGAGGTCAGTAGCAGCGGGAGACCATACCCTGCTCCGTACGATCTTGTGGAGTTTCCTACCGGCTATGTCGTCCCCAAATTTGAAAGGTTCGATGGGACAGGAAATGCGAACCAGCACATTGCCCAATTTAAAGCATCATGTGCGAACACTGGGGGCAATGATGCACTCCTTCTCCGCCAGTTTGTCAATAGTTTGACCGATGTTGCTTTCGATTGGTATGCAAGCATACCAGATGACTCGATCACGATGTTCATTCAAATAGAATCCATGTTCAAGCAAAGGTTCATGAGAGTCAGCGATAAAATCATCATTGCTGACCTTGTAAGGACCGAGCCAAAGAACAACGAAAGCAACATGGATTTTATAGTCTGATGGCGCAATCTCTCTATCAAATGTGAACCACCGTTGGAGCAAGACCAATCCGTCAGTCTTCTTATAGAAAATCTAAACGACTGGATGAAACCATTCTTGTACACCTCAGGCCTCAAAACATTCCAAGAGCTGACCAAGAAATTTCCAATGTTGGAACGCTCAAAGCCCAAGTCCACTCAGAATCTCCAATTCACAAACAGACCGATACATCGGAGGGATGACAACCGGAGAAGCGAAAGCTCCAACAGCACCGATTCTCTGGATAAGCAGACAGCAGGTGGAGAAAAGACTAACAAATCTCGAGAGCCGACCTTGGAGGAAAGAAGAAATAAGGTCTACTCTTTCCGAAGGGACAAGGTCCACAAAATTTTCAAAGATGCTCTGAAGAATGGCTTGCGGCTACCAGAACCAAAAAAGCTAAGTGAGGCGAACAGGATTGATCATCCCAACTTTTGCCCATACCACCGAGTGCTGGGACACACTATTGAAGACTGTTGCATCTTCAAGGATTGGGTCGAGAATCAATACAATGCAGGAGAAATATCATAGTCCCCCGGCGTGTTAACAAACAGTCAAGCTGCGACCGCTAATTTCATAGAAACGGAGACCGAAGTCCTTCGGGGACCTGATTCTCTCAGACATCTGCCTTTCTCTGAGAAGAGTGGACTAAGGCAACAAGCTAAGAGCCAGGCGAGCAACATTGCCAGTGAAGAAGTAATAGGCGGGTACACAACCCATACGGTCTACATGATGGAGCTCAGGGGAGCAAGTCCTCGCCTTATAGCCTTGACAATGACGTGGCTGTTGCCGTCCAACACCAGCTCGATCCAAATGATGAAGAGCCCACTCAGGCCATTGACCCAAAGTAACCCGTGGACCTTGTTGAATCAAGCTCAAGCAGTAAGGATGATGCCGTTGTCATACCCGGGACTATAGAACAAGCATTATCCCAATGGCTTCAAAAGCAGCTTCATGATAGGGATAAGAAGATGGCCAAGGTCCATTCGAAAGTTGACGAGCTGGCAAACGTTATGGCAGATCCCACGACCCAAGTCGCCCGATTGCAATTACAGCAAAATCAAATTTTGGTTCGTGAGCTAGGGATTGATATCCGGAAGAAGCCAACCGATACTCCCTCCGGCCCAGAAGCGGAACACCTTTGCAAAAAACAGCCGCGGTTAGCCTCCAGTCCTTCTGATATGTACACTGAACGTGGTAAGCGGACAATAAGCGAACCAAAGACCGATCGTCCTCAGGGTCCAACATCAGTAAGGGCACCTACTCTAATGGAGAGAAAGAAGAAAGTATACTCCTTCAGGAGGGATGAAGTCCGCAAAATATTCGAGAACGCCTTGAACAACGGTCTTCAACTGCCTATTCCAAAGAGGCCGCATGAGATGAACATGACCGGCAATCCCCTATACTGCCCATATCATAGAATGGTGAGTCATACCATTGAAGACTGCTATGTTTTTAAAGACTGGGTGAAGAACCAATACAAACTTGGGAAAGCCTCACAGTCGTCAGATGTATCGACAAGCCACAGAGCTACGGTCATCAACACAACTCCACCAAGATCAAATTTCGAGGAGCTGGGATAAGCAAGCTGACCACCACGCTGTTAAACTGGGAATGATAGATCTGTAACTCTTTAAACTGGGAACCGCTGACCACCACATCATTAAACTGGGAACAGTCGACCTCTAAGTCGTTAAACTGGGGATGTAAAAATGTGTAAATAAAAAAATATATATGTATATATATAAATAAAAAGCCGAAATGATAGGGCAACTCGCAATAAAAATCAGCGAGTAAAAATAAAAATGAAAATAAAGCCGAAATGACTGGGCAACCGCGAATAAATAGCTGAAATGATAGGGCAATCGTGACCTTCGCGATAAGAAAAGATGAAATGATAGAGCAATCTCGGTAAAAAAACGGCGAATGATGAGTCGCTCCGGGTACAATGTTCCAATGTAGCGATGCAGACGCCGACCAAATTCCAAATCCCAACAGCGAATGATGAGTCGCTCCTGGTACCATATTCCAGTGTAGCGATGCAGACCCAACCAAAATTCCAAATTTCTGAATGTCCGAACGGCGAATGATGAGTCGTTCCTGATACCATATTCCAGTGTAGCGATGCAGACGCCAACCAAATTCCAAATCCAAAAATGGCGAATGATGAGTCGCTCCTGGTACCATATTCCAGTGTAGCGATGCAGACGCCAACCAAAATTCTAAATTTCTAAATGTCCCGACAGCAAATGATGTGTATCTCCTGGTATGATATTCCAGTGCAGCGATGCAAACGCCAACCAAAATTTCAAATCTCTGAATGTCCTAATGGTGAATGATGAGTCGCTCCTGGTACCATATTCCAGTGCAGCGATGCAAACGCCAACCAAATTCCAATTTCCTAAAATTCTCCTAGCACTACGATTGGTCCCCAAGTGGACTATTGTATACAATCCATGGGCTCAAATAATTCTCATCATACCCCTTCCCCACCACAATCACCAGTCACGCGGCCGGTCTCCGCTCGTGGAATTATGCTCCATCAGGAAAGACCCACTCATGTGTCCTCACGATACATGAGGATAACAAACTTACGGGATCCTCACGACTCGTAAGAAAACACCTTCGTGGGATCCTTACGACTCACAAAGGAAAAACACACTTGGGGGTCCTTACGACTCCTAAGAAGAAAATGCACTTACGGGATCCTTACGACTCGTAGGGAGTAAATGCTTTTATGGGACCGTTATGGCCCATAAAATTGAAAAGCCTTAGGTGATAGGGATCTAAACCTCTCTCCTAAGCCATCGCTTCCCAACAGGGAAAGTCAAATGATGATTCGCTCCTGGTACCATATTCCAGTGTAGCGGTGCTGATGCCAACCCAAAAAACCAATTCCCAAATCCTCCCGGGGCAAATGATGAGTTTCTCCTGGCATTATTTCAGTGCAGCAATGCAGATGCCAAACCAAAACTAAAATCACAAGTCCTCCCGGGGCAAATGATGAGTTGCTCCTGGCATTTTTCCAGTGCAGCAATACTGATGCTAAACAAATTCCAAATTCCTCTCAAATTCAAAAGTCCCTCCGAACAACGAAAAAATCAAACAAATCAAACTAACCAATTTCAACATCGACTTCTGCATCAACCAGCTGACACTCCGTACCGGGGAAACTTCCAACAGTGACACTCCGTAATGGAGAAACGTCAAGCAGACACTCCGTGCCGAGGACACATCAACCAGCCGACACTCCGTCTCGTGGAAACGTAAAGTAGACACTCCGTGCCGGGGCCATGTCGACTACAGACACTCCATACCGGGGAAATGTCCAATAGCGACACTCTGTAACGGGGAAACGTCAAGCAGACACTCCGTCTCGGGGAAACGTCAACCAGCCGACACTCCGCCTCGGGGAAATGTCAAGTAGACACTCCGTGCTGGGGGCATGTCAACTACAGACACTCCGTCTCGGGGACACGTCAACCAGCCGACACTCCGCCTTGGGGAAACGTCAAGAAGACACTCCATGCCGGGGGCACATCGACTACAGACACTCCGCCTTGGGGAAACGTCAACCAGCGACACTCCGTACCGGGGAAACGTCCAACAGCGACACTCTGTAACGGGAAAACATCAAGCAGACACTCCATGCCGGCGACACGTCAATCAGCCGACACTCCGTAATGGGGAAAATGTCAAGCAGACACTCCGTCTCGAGGACACGTCAACCATCCGACACTCCGCCTCGGGAAAACGTCAAGCAGACACTCCGTCTCGGGGACACATCAACCATCCGACACTCCGCCCCGGGAAAACGTCAAGCAGACACTCCGTGCCAGGGGCACGTCGACTGCAGACACTCCGCCTCAGAGAAACGTCGACCAGTGACACTCCGTACCATAGAAACTTCCAACAGCGACACTCCGTGCTGGGGAAACATCAAGCAGACACTCCGTGCCAGGGACACGTCAACTAGCCGACACTCCACCTCGAGGAAATATCAAGAAGACACTCCGTGCCGGGGGCACGTCAACTACAGAAACTCCGTCTTGAGGACACATCAACCAGCCGACACTCCGCCTCGGGGAAACGTCGACCAGCGACACTCCGTACCGGGGAAACGTCCAACAGTTACACTCCGTAACGGGGAAACGTCAAGCAGACACTCTATGCCGGGGACACGTCAACCAGCCGACACTCTGTAACGGGGAAAACGTCAAGCAGACACTCGGTCTCGGGGACACGTCAACCAGCCGACACTCCGCCTCGGGGAAACGTCGACTACTAATACTCCGTATCGGGGAAACGTCAAAGAGACACTCCGTGCAGGGGAAACGTCACATACAGACACTCCATCTTGGGGAAACGTCCAACATCGACACTTCGTCTTAGGGATACGTCATACACTGACACTCCGTTTCGGAGACGCGTCAAGCGTCGACCGTCCATGTCATAAAAATGGCAGTACATCCCAAAAAGTAGCAACCAAAGCAAGTCGCCTCCACGCGAAAGAAGATCCATCAATTTCATGCACACGTGTATTTATTGATGGGGGGCACTTTGTTGGGGTCGAAAATTGCATCCCGGTTGACCAAGTCAAGGTCAACCCTAAGGCAACTGGGCCCAAGCCCAGATCAAGTAGGCCCATGCCCAGGTCGAGTCCGAACATGAAGCGGCCAGCCTCTCCCCATGCCAAGATAAAAATTTTGTAATAAATAATTTTTGGTGTATTTCCTTTTTTATTTTCTATGAATAAGTGTAAGGAAAATGGGCATAAAGCCAAATTTTTGTAAAGCCCATGGCTTATGTGCAAAAAGAAATAGCACATGAGGCATGGGGTGGGCAAAATGCCATTTTGTGAAGCCCAAGGGGCTATGTGTAAAGTGTATAGCCTATAAAAGCAAAGATAATGAAAATATCTCAAGAGCTTTTTCTCTCTCCCAAAAAGAATCAAGATCTGTGATCTTCTCCTTCCTCAAGGTTCAAAAACCTTCTTCTTTCTTTTGAATTAAATCAAGAGTTTTACTCTTCCTTTTCCAAAACTAAATAGTTTTTCACCACAAAACCCACAAAGGGGAGCTCAGATCTTCCATTAGATCTCAAAATGGGATATTTTTTTAAATCTCACCCCCTTTCTCCAAGGCCCGGCCAACCGACAGGTAGAAAAAGGAGACTCATCTCCAGAAATCCCATCTTGGGAAGATCCAGAGCCAAAGAGAGAAACAAAGCAGCCTCCTTTGATCATTTCTAGATATTTTTAGGAGTCTAACTCCATTCAAGATCCATTGGAGTTTAACTCTTTAACTCCCTAAATTAATCTCTGTTAGGAGTTCAACTCCATAAGTCAAATCGGGAGCACAGCTCCCAGTGTAGGGACCAAGTCGCTTTTGCTGCAGACGCCTAGCGTCCGCGTGCCAGGCACGTGGGGCGCTGGCGCTCGGCGACTGCATGCTAGGAACGTGGTGCGCTGGCGCTCTGGCGCACAGCGCCCACGTGCCAGGCACGTGGGGCGCTGGCGCTCGGCGACCGTGTGCCAGGCAAGTGGGGCGCTGGCGCTCTGGCGCACAGCGCCCGCGTGCCAGGCACGTGGGGCGCTGGCGCCTTCTCCCACGCATCCTTTGGATGCCCTTTCCCTTTATATATATATATATACTTACACACACATACCATACAACACTGTCCACCGTTAGAAAAAATTTCTAACGGGGCGTTTCCCCGCACCCCGCAAGGGGGCTGCTAGCCCCCTTGACCCCCAGCCCGCTATCCGGGTAGCGGGACCCCCATAAAAACTCTGCAGGGCCCGTGATATATCCAAAACCCCTTTCAAAACATAACACACATACACTGCACATCGAGTTCGCATGACCTGTTTGACCCGTCAATTGGAGGTTCTCTCGCTCTAAAGGCGAGGGGTAATTAACGGCAGCTTAGTCCGCGGCTGCCGGAGATTCGGATTCCCACAATCAATAAACCCCAGCCTACCCTAGGCAGGGGGAATCTTTAATGCGCCTGACAAGCGCGCGTGTATTCCCATCTCAATGAGGTGACGAAAAACACCCTACAACTCGGATACTAGGTTATACCTCATGATATTTGTTCTTCGAGTCTTCATTGCTGTCCTCCTCGTCTACGTAAGCTCCAAGGATCAATCTGGATCGTAGCTTCTTCAAAGGCCTCCTCGAGTCAAAAACGATCCACCCGAGAGTCTATAGTCCGAGCTCCACCTCAAAACCGAGGTAACTAGGGCAGCAAGCTTGCTAATCTTGATGTCCTAGGTGATGTAGAGTATGAATATGGATTTATTTTTCTCTTGAAACCCTAGGATTCTCAACACATGCGAGTTTTTAGGGTTTAGTAGTGAGGAAGAAGAAGAGAGCAAGCATGAGAGATCACTTGAGGAAAGAGAAAGTATTTTTACAAATGGTAATCTCATAGAAAATATGATGGCTATGTCACGACCCAAAAATGGCCCGTGACGGCCCTAATACTACGCAACGCCTAAAGACGCAACGTAGTAAAAGAAAGCCAAACCCAGAAATCTAAACCAAGAAAAGAATGCTGAAAAGATAATACAAGTTTAGAAACAATTGAAATCGCAACCCAAATTCTTTAAAAGTCTTACTTTCTTCCTTTAAAATTTTAGCAACACCCCATTTTTTATAAAGACTAGTCAATATGAATACAACAGAAGAATAAGGGCAGTAGAGAAAAAGCTGTATATATAAAAGACATCAAATCCACAATAATACACACTACGTCCTCACCAAGTCTCTATGTCAATAATACAACAGTAGATGGAGAGTACAATACAACGAAGGTACAATATATAATACAGATAACCGTCTAACCCACCTATGCAAAATGGTACTGTGAGCTGATGCGGTATCTGTAGCAAAAGATGGTAGCTGGATAGCTGGATAGGGGAATAGCCTGCCTCGACTACTCTGGGGAACAACCTGAAACACCTGTGGCACAACGGGGGTGAGTTGCCAACTCGTGAATAGTATAAAACATATGCAGGTAATCGCAGGAATGCACGTACAGCATGAATCTAAGATATGCGATTACAGTAGTAATATGTCATGCAATGCTGAATAAGAAGAGTACACTAGCAGGCACATTTACTATGTGAAGCAATGATGGCATGATAATAGTATGCAATAACTATGCAATAGAGATATGAGAAGGCAAATATGCAACTATCATAAGGGTACACTACAAGTACTACCAATATATGAATCTGTGCATAAGGTAGGTAAGGGTGAGGTATAGGGTGGAATATGTCATTTTCCACGGAAACCTGACGTCGTGGCAGGATCACAATCCATCAAGATACTCCAATCCCAAATCCTCGAACCAGGCCCCCACATTGGGCACTCACATCAAATAAGTCTCACATCTCCTCAATGTACAATATCGAGTAATCTCCTACATCCCGAATGTACAAGTCACCAATCATATAGGTATATCCAATGTCCAAGTCCCAATGAATCACCTAGTATCCCAAGTCCAATCTCAAGTAAGAATCTAACATCCTAAAGATATATATATGTACAGAAATAATTATGATGGGGGCAATACACATATATTAGCGTCCCATACCACTAATATTGGTGTAAGGGTATATATAACAACGGCTAAATCCCCTGTTATATATACAAAAAGGGGGTTAAAGAAATATCATGAAACCGTGTGCCAAGCATCGACACAGAAATCCTCGTATCTGGGGCTCCGTCAGTCCGGATCAGCCCACGGGGTCCGTCTGCAGTGTCGGCCCTCGGCCTCGACAGTACAGGTCATCCCGCATCCATCTCTCTACTCTGGCCAGTAGCCTCCGGACAACTGCCAGGTCAAATCAATCACCGGTAGGTACTCGCCCGCCTCCAGGCTCAATCGGCAAACCCATCGATCTTCTTGCCGAGGGGAACCATACCGGGCCCCACCATGTACTCTCATACGGCAACCACACATCGTATGGAGCATAAAATCAGCACCGATAAAACTCATGGGGGATGCTCGAAATATCATATCAAGGAAACCGGGTTGTTACATGTATGCATAATTTCATGAACTCCCGCGGTTCCCAAATCCCGAAAACATCATGTAAAATCCAGATAAACAATGCACAATCCAGGAATAAATGTATGCGATATATCTGAATGCGAGCAGGTAAACACAAGTATATAGCTGAACCAGATGTATGCGAAATCGAGATAAGGTGCAGCTAAGTAACATCAGTAAATGTAAAATATGCGACAGCAACTGAATATGTATCTAACATACAGGTGTAGCAAAGTTTAGGTATCTACCTATAAGAACTGATGTCGTATACCCCCCCTGGGTATAAGTAACATATGTAGGAAATCCCTCCCGGTATAGGTAAAATATGTAGGAGGTATACCTGTAGCTGTATCGCAAGTGAAAATATACCTATCACTAAAGGTATGATACACTATAGGTATACCGATAAACTAGATGTCAAGTGGGTCAAGCAATGGTAGCTATAAGGGGTAGTGTGTGATATGGCAATTATTGACGGTGTGTGTGTAGCAAACAATCCGTGCTCGTGCAACATGAACCGTCAATAATGTGTGCAGTGTCCTACGGCTGCTAGTCACAGTATATAACTATATCTAGGAAATGCAGTAAAGGCGCATTTCTACAATGACGTAGAATGCGCGACAGGTAAATGAATCCTAGCCCAGACGCATAACGCCATGCGGGCGATTCCCCTGTAGATGTTATATCTACTCACCTAAACTCCACGCGGGGTGAATCCTACCGTCTGCTCCCTCTGTAGTGGTGTCTGTAGTCCCTGTCTACAAACCTGCAATTAAGACATGGAAATCACATATAAGCCACATATCTCGCGAAACGCGATATCGAATCGAAACGAGAAACTCGCGTCGCGAACTAAACGCGCGTGTGCACGATACGCTGAATCGTGTGTGTACGCGTCTAAAACCATCGCGACACGCCGCGATACGCTGGATCACAGAACCCACTCACGTATCACGCGTATCGCGCAAACACAACGGACACCAAACACGACATATAGCCCCAGATTTTCCTACAGGTAAGATATTACAAAACTAGACATGCCAAAGACCTAGAAAACACAGCAGGGACCCCTAGACAAAAAACCCAACACCCAATTCCCCAACTTGGCCGCAATTTGCGGCCAAACTGAAGAAATTGGCGGCCAGTGTAGGGAATGGGGGTCTCGTATTCTGGTGGTGTCATCTATACCTAGTGTACATGCTCCAGTTTCCTCAATTTTGTTCTGTAGGGTCCGGGTCTATAGCAGATCACATAAGTCACAAATATCGCATTAAAACACCAATTTAGCACAATATGGAAACCTATGGTATTTTAGTGTAATCTGGCTATTCCTCAGTTGAAGTGGCCTTGTTAACACTTAAATATACTAGGTTAGCCCACACAATCATCAATTTCCCAAAATTCCACCTAAACACCACAATCTAGCACTAAACTAGCAATTTAACACTAAACGACACAAAACCATACACCATAAGCAAGTTAGGGATTTGGGGTTCAGAAATATACCCAATTGGACCCTAGAGAGCAGGTGAAGAAGTGTGTGCAGGTGCTGGGGTTGCTGCTGCTACAGTTGCTGCCTGTTGCTGCTGCTTCTGCCACTTGCTGCTGCTACTGATGTTGATGATGATGATAATGGTGATGATGTTGCTGTTGTTATTGTAGTTGCCCTTGCTATTGCTGCTACTGCTGCTCCTGCTCCTGCAGCTGCTGTTGTTGTTATTGTTGTTGATGTTGTTGCTGCTGCCACTGCTTGTTGCTGCTGCTGCCAAGGCTTGCTGCTGCTGCTGCTCCTTCTCTCTCTCTCTCTCTGCAGTGAGTGTGTGTGTGTGATGAAGCTGTTGTCGTTGCTGTTATTGTTATTGTGTTGTTGCTGTTGTAGTGTTGTTGTTGTAGTGCTGTTGTTGTTGCTGCTGCTGCCTCGGCTGCCTCTGCTGCTTCTGCTGCTGCTACTGCTGTAGGTGTGAGGGTGTGTGTGTGTGAGAGAATGAGAGAAAAGCAAAATGAGAGGAGGAATGAGAGAACAAGGCCTAGACCCCCCTCTCTCTCTCTTCCCTCCATGATGAGGCATGGCTCACACCATACCTCCCATGCCCCCACCCTCACCCAAAGTCAACCATCAACAAAAGAAATAAAAAAAAAAACCCTTTTTTAAATACAATCAAAAATCCTTTTCCTAAAAGCAACCATAACCCTTAAACAAAATATAAAACTAACTTAAGACAAAGGTTAGCTAACCATGTTTGCTAATCATGGTTAAACCCCCAAAACAACCCTAGTTATCAAGCACAAGTGTGTGTGTGCCTAACAAAATTCCAATAAAATACACAATAAATAGGATAAAATATTTAAAAACCAATTTGGTAAACTTTTTATTAAAAACCACACATTAAAATATAATTAGCTACAAAACACATTCTAAGGTGTTACAATCTCCCTCCCTTAAAAGAAATTCGTCCCCGAATTTAAAACTTATACTGTTACGCGTACCTTCAAAAGAAGATTAAAATCCTCAAATCTCGCTCGCAGCCTCCCAAGTGACTATCTCACTACACGGCTACGCCCGAGAAACCCTTCACAGATGGCAAGACCCTTGACCGATGTCCCTCCAACTGCCGAGCCATTAACACACATGGCTGCGGGTGAACGAAAGATCGCGTCCAGCTAAAAGGTCTGGTGCAAACTCATGTGAGAAAGGTCATGAAGGTAAATGTAAAGTATCTTTACAAGGAATACGGGGCGAAAATCCAATAATCTGGGCGGAAGTGCCAAATTAAAGGCAACAAAACTAACTCGCTAATAGGATCTAAAGGACCTAAAATCCTGGGATAAGCTTCCCAGCATCCAACACGTCATTCATCGGAAAGTCCATAGGAATACATGATCTGCCACTGCGCACTCAAGCCTGCGACCAGCACAGTTGCATAAGACATCCGTTTGCAATGGGCAATCCTCATCCTGACCTAACACAGCTGGACTATCTCCGAAGCTCTAGACTAGCTGGGGTCCAAAGTCCTACTTACGCAGAGTCAGAAAAACAGCAGGCTGGTGGTCGACACGACCTAACCCCTAAGCCTAAGGGTGGCCAATTGGAGTGTCTCCTGATAACAGCTATCGAAGGAGAACCCTAACGATGGCGAGTGACGATCCCAAGCTGCTGACGACCAAACAAAACAACAAACACACAACTTAAACAAAACAACTGAGCAAACTGAGTAAAACCGGACGACAAGAATCCGAATGGAGTCACACCCTAACCAAAATTAGATGGAAACCATAACGAAATTCGTGGAGATCTGCTCCCATTCCTGCTTCGGAACGGTAAAAGGTTGCAAGTCTCCAGCCGGCCTCAGATGCTCGACCCAAGCACACAACAAGACTGACACCTTGAAACGAAACCTGAAACTTCTCCTTACATTCCTGTCCACTCGTAACTATCTCATAAGTCACGCCCAAGCTGGTGGAACTTGAATGCATAGAGGGAGTTGACAGATGTGCATGATTTAGGATTACACGCCTCTACCTGATAATGGCAAGTACACAAACGTGTCCCTAACTTAGCACATCATTGTCACAAATCAAGGTCTCTGAATCATTACCCAGCCGAATATGCTCAAGTATTTCTGACATACGAGCTTCGACGGGCAGTGTCTCGCGAAAACGATTTAAGGAAAGTGGTCGGGCGCGGACATGAGCAAGCTGTCCCCTCCGTAGAGACGAACTAAGCTATACTCAACGATCACACAAGAACTGTAAATCTGCAGAAGACCCTCACAACAATCCAAATCTGCTGCAGGAAGATGTACATTAAGCTCTAGTGGTCCGTGGAAACTCTGACACGACTCTCAAGTAAGTAGTGTCTCCAAATCTCCAACGCAAAACCACCGCGGCCATCTCCAGATCATGAGTGGAATATCCTCGTACTTCCTCCAAATGTAGGGAAAGCAAAAGCGATATCTCTATAGTGTCACCTCAGTACACCCTCGAGCCCACTCAAGAAACATTACAGTTAAACAACAAGGTCGCCCGAACCAAAAGCAAAGAAAGACTGATGCAGTTGCTAACTGAATCTTCAACTGCTGAAAACTCCGTACACATGCCTCAGTCCTCAGAAAAGAAACCTCCTTTTGGTCCATTCAGTCAACGGTGCAGCATTACTCTAGCAATCATGCACGAAACGGCGGTAAAAACCTGCTAAGACCAACCATCCGCGGATTCCCGTCCTGCACACAAGTCTGGGCCTAAGCTGTACGGCCACGATCTCCCTCGGAACCATACGAAACCGTCTCCCGTGACTACAAGACCTAGGATCAACACAAACAAGCCTGAAGAAACACTCTGAGAATTTAGCAACTGCTGGTACTCTCCCAGTATCTGCATAACAAATCCTCAGTGCTACTCCTGTCCCTCAAGACACATTTAAATAGACCAGAGTGTCGTAAATAATACAACAGAAACTGGTCGAGGAACGGCCTGCAGAAATCTGGTTCATCATATCTACAAATGCTGCTAGGGCGACAGTGAATCCAACGACTCACAAAAACACACAAAGCCCGTAGCACGCACAAGGCAGTCTTCGGAATGCCGTCACTCCGAATCCGCAATAATGATGACCTGATCCCAAACACACCTAGAAAAATGTCTCGCACTCTGGAGCTGATCGAAGAAATCGCCACGGCAAGGTGAAGGATACCTATCCGCACCATAAGCCGGTTCAATTGACGATCCGTCGACACGCAACCCTAAACTACCGTCTTTCTCCTCGACGAACAGAAATAGGAGTTTCCAAAAGCGAAACACTCAGACGCACAAAACTCCCCAAACCAAAACTCTGCAGCTGATCCTTAAGCTCCCTCAGCTTCGCCGGCTCATCTGGAACAACGTCGGAAAAACTCTCGCACGAAAAGAACCCGGTCCAACAATCCCACGGTGGCTCCGGTATCACGAATGAACGTCAAGAATCTCCACGACATCTCCTCAGTAGCCGACTAGCTAAAAAGGCTGAATTCAAGCTGTGAGAGGCGGCACAACTATCCACCTGCACAACAAGAACTGACTTGCCCGGGAAAACAAAACCTAACTTGTTTCCACACGGTAGTCCACAGACGCCTAACACGTAGTTAACCAATCCGTGCCCAGGAGAACGTCAAATCCAACATCTCTAGAAGGATCAAAACGACGGACGAATCTCTACCTCCTATCCGATTGGCACAAAACTGAAATACGTGTCGCGCAACAAAAGAATCGCTGACAGAAGTTAAAACAACTACGACTAATCTATCCAACCACGGTACAAGCAAGAAACAAACAAATACACCAAGAGAAATTATAACTCAAGGGTACCTGAAAACCCCACATTGGACGTCTGCGCGTCCCGATGAGTAGAAGCAAACTCCTGTGTCTGCCCTCTACTCGCAGCTGGGTGCACTCCTCTGGTAGCCTGAGACCTCTGAGCAAATCTTCCACGTCCACGGCTTCTCTGAATACGATCCTGACGCCGTGCTGAGGAACAATCCCTGACGAAGTGCTGAAGGCTTCCGCATCGAAAACATCCACGTGCTGACTGCTGACCATCCTGGGGATGAGAGCTGAACGACTGTCTTCGTCCTAGGCCTCTGCTACTCCCGTGGTGGCCACGAAACCTGTCTCGACGACCGAAACTCTGTCTCGGGGCTGGTACACTGGTACGAGTCCTCCACTGTCCTGGAACTCTCTGAGCCTCTGTAATATGTGCCTCGTCAACTGGAGCTGCAACCACTGGTGCTATGTAGGTGACGGACTGCTGCATACTGATCGTAAGGGACAACTGAGTAACGGGGGTGACAACTTCCTGTCGTAGCTCCCGAACGACGTCAACTAACGAATTCATCGTCTGGCGGAACTCCTGCATCTCTACCAACAGTCTATCCATGGTATAGGTCGTAGGCTGATCCGTCTGCACCTGTGCAACTAGAGTGCCATCCTGGTCAGTACTCGTCTCACCCGAGCTAACTCTGACCTCGGCCCTCGCTGCATCGCTCTGAGTCTCCATAGTCATCGGCGGCAAGGCTATAAATAGATATAAGATGAGATTCGATAAGAATGAAGAAATCGAATCTCAAAGATATGAATCATCAAGGAAGGAATGTCAAGCAAATTGTACTTAGGTCACTTAATGCAAGGTACCGCGCTGTGGGTATGCTGCAGACATACACACATTACATTACTCTGCTTAAGCTACCTACTCCATCATACTAAGGTCATCCTACACTCCGAAAGGTAAAACCTAACGCTCTGATACCAACTTTGTCACGACCCAAAAATGGCCCGTGACGGCCCTAATACTACGCAACGCCTAAAGACGCAACGTAGTAAAAGAAAGCCAAACCCAGAAATCTAAACCAAGAAAAGAATGCTGAAAAGATAATACAAGTTTAGAAACAATTGAAATCGCAACCCAAATTCTTTAAAAGTCTTACTTTCTTCCTTTAAAATTTTAGCAACACCCCATTTTTTATAAAGACTAGTCAATATGAATACAACAGAAGAATAAGGGCAGTAGAGAAAAAGCTGTATATATAAAAGACATCAAATCCACAATAATACACACTACGTCCTCACCAAGTCTCTATGTCAATAATACAACAGTAGATGGAGAGTACAATACAACGAAGGTACAATATATAATACAGATAACCGTCTAACCCACCTATGCAAAATGGTACTGTGAGCTGATGCGGTATCTGTAGCAAAAGATGGTAGCTGGATAGCTGGATAGGGGAATAGCCTGCCTCGACTACTCTGGGGAACAACCTGAAACACCTGTGGCACAACGGGGGTGAGTTGCCAACTCGTGAATAGTATAAAACATATGCAGGTAATCGCAGGAATGCACGTACAGCATGAATCTAAGATATGCGATTACAGTAGTAATATGTCATGCAATGCTGAATAAGAAGA
The DNA here is from genome assembly GCA_030015575.1 of Agapanthus africanus. Lineage (NCBI taxonomy): Eukaryota > Viridiplantae > Streptophyta > Magnoliopsida > Asparagales > Amaryllidaceae > Agapanthus > Agapanthus africanus. Next base: position 253,178,307 of record JASDDO010000029.1, on the reverse strand, counting down.
GTACACTAGCAGGCACATTTACTATGTGAAGCAATGATGGCATGATAATAGTATGCAATAACTATGCAATAGAGATATGAGAAGGCAAATATGCAACTATCATAAGGGTACACTACAAGTACTACCAATATATGAATCTGTGCATAAGGTAGGTAAGGGTGAGGTATAGGGTGGAATATGTCATTTTCCACGGAAACCTGACGTCGTGGCAGGATCACAATCCATCAAGATACTCCAATCCCAAATCCTCGAACCAGGCCCCCACATTGGGCACTCACATCAAATAAGTCTCACATCTCCTCAATGTACAATATCGAGTAATCTCCTACATCCCGAATGTACAAGTCACCAATCATATAGGTATATCCAATGTCCAAGTCCTAATGAATCACCTAGTATCCCAAGTCCAATCTCAAGTAAGAATCTAACATCCTAAAGATATATATATGTACAGAAATAATTATGATGGGGGCAATACACATATATTAGCGTCCCATACCACTAATATTGGTGTAAGGGTATATATAACAACGGCTAAATCCCCTGTTATATATACAAAAAGGGGGTTAAAGAAATATCATGAAACCGTGTGCCAAGCATCGACACAGAAATCCTCGTATCTGGGGCTCCGTCAGTCCGGATCAGCCCACGGGGTCCGTCTGCAGTGTCGGCCCTCGGCCTCGACAGTACAGGTCATCCCGCATCCATCTCTCTACTCTGGCCAGTAGCCTCCGGACAACTGCCAGGTCAAATCAATCACCGGTAGGTACTCGCCCGCCTCCAGGCTCAATCGGCAAACCCATCGATCTTCTTGCCGAGGGGAACCATACCGGGCCCCACCATGTACTCTCATACGGCAACCACACATCGTATGGAGCATAAAATCAGCACCGATAAAACTCATGGGGGATGCTCGAAATATCATATCAAGGAAACCGGGTTGTTACATGTATGCATAATTTCATGAACTCCCGCGGTTCCCAAATCCCGAAAACATCATGTAAAATCCAGATAAACAATGCACAATCCAGGAATAAATGTATGCGATATATCTGAATGCGAGCAGGTAAACACAAGTATATAGCTGAACCAGATGTATGCGAAATCGAGATAAGGTGCAGCTAAGTAACATCAGTAAATGTAAAATATGCGACAGCAACTGAATATGTATCTAACATACAGGTGTAGCAAAGTTTAGGTATCTACCTATAAGAACTGATGTCGTATACCCCCCCTGGGTATAAGTAACATATGTAGGAAATCCCTCCCGGTATAGGTAAAATATGTAGGAGGTATACCTGTAGCTGTATCGCAAGTGAAAATATACCTATCACTAAAGGTATGATACACTATAGGTATACCGATAAACTAGATGTCAAGTGGGTCAAGCAATGGTAGCTATAAGGGGTAGTGTGTGATATGGCAATTATTGACGGTGTGTGTGTAGCAAACAATCCGTGCTCGTGCAACATGAACCGTCAATAATGTGTGCAGTGTCCTACGGCTGCTAGTCACAGTATATAACTATATCTAGGAAATGCAGTAAAGGCGCATTTCTACAATGACGTAGAATGCGCGACAGGTAAATGAATCCTAGCCCAGACGCATAACGCCATGCGGGCGATTCCCCTGTAGATGTTATATCTACTCACCTAAACTCCACGCGGGGTGAATCCTACCGTCTGCTCCCTCTGTAGTGGTGTCTGTAGTCCCTGTCTACAAACCTGCAATTAAGACATGGAAATCACATATAAGCCACATATCTCGCGAAACGCGATATCGAATCGAAACGAGAAACTCGCGTCGCGAACTAAACGCGCGTGTGCACGATACGCTGAATCGTGTGTGTACGCGTCTAAAACCATCGCGACACGCCGCGATACGCTGGATCACAGAACCCACTCACGTATCACACGTATCGCGCAAACACAACGGACACCAAACACGACATATAGCCCCAGATTTTCCTACAGGTAAGATATTACAAAACTAGACATGCCAAAGACCTAGAAAACACAGCAGGGACCCCTAGACAAAAAACCCAACACCCAATTCCCCAACTTGGCCGCAATTTGCGGCCAAACTGAAGAAATTGGCGGCCAGTGTAGGGAATGGGGGTCTCGTATTCTGGTGGTGTCATCTATACCTAGTGTACATGCTCCAGTTTCCTCAATTTTGTTCTGTAGGGTCCGGGTCTATAGCAGATCACATAAGTCACAAATATCGCATTAAAACACCAATTTAGCACAATATGGAAACCTATGGTATTTTAGTGTAATCTGGCTATTCCTCAGTTGAAGTGGCCTTGTTAACACTTAAATATACTAGGTTAGCCCACACAATCATCAATTTCCCAAAATTCCACCTAAACACCACAATCTAGCACTAAACTAGCAATTTAACACTAAACGACACAAAACCATACACCATAAGCAAGTTAGGGATTTGGGGTTCAGAAATATACCCAATTGGACCCTAGAGAGCAGGTGAAGAAGTGTGTGCAGGTGCTGGGGTTGCTGCTGCTACAGTTGCTGCCTGTTGCTGCTGCTTCTGCCACTTGCTGCTGCTACTGATGTTGATGATGATGATAATGGTGATGATGTTGCTGTTGTTATTGTAGTTGCCCTTGCTATTGCTGCTACTGCTGCTCCTGCTCCTGCAGCTGCTGTTGTTGTTATTGTTGTTGATGTTGTTGCTGCTGCCACTGCTTGTTGCTGCTGCTGCCAAGGCTTGCTGCTGCTGCTGCTCCTTCTCTCTCTCTCTCTCTGCAGTGAGTGTGTGTGTGTGATGAAGCTGTTGTCGTTGCTGTTATTGTTATTGTGTTGTTGCTGTTGTAGTGTTGTTGTTGTAGTGCTGTTGTTGTTGCTGCTGCTGCCTCGGCTGCCTCTGCTGCTTCTGCTGCTGCTACTGCTGTAGGTGTGAGGGTGTGTGTGTGTGAGAGAATGAGAGAAAAGCAAAATGAGAGGAGGAATGAGAGAACAAGGCCTAGACCCCCCTCTCTCTCTCTTCCCTCCATGATGAGGCATGGCTCACACCATACCTCCCATGCCCCCACCCTCACCCAAAGTCAACCATCAACAAAAGAAATAAAAAAAAAACCCTTTTTTAAATACAATCAAAAATCCTTTTCCTAAAAGCAACCATAACCCTTAAACAAAATATAAAACTAACTTAAGACAAAGGTTAGCTAACCATGTTTGCTAATCATGGTTAAACCCCCAAAACAACCCTAGTTATCAAGCACAAGTGTGTGTGTGCCTAACAAAATTCCAATAAAATACACAATAAATAGGATAAAATATTTAAAAACCAATTTGGTAAACTTTTTATTAAAAACCACACATTAAAATATAATTAGCTACAAAACACATTCTAAGGTGTTACAAGCTACCTTGACTTGACTACTCTCATGTCAAGAAAATATCTCACCCAAAAATATCTAGTGCCACAAAATATCTCACAAGAAATATCTAGTCAAAGAGTCAAACCAAGTCAAGTGGTCAAACCAAGTCAAATGGTCAAACCAAGTCAAGTAGTCAATCCAAGTAGCCATGCCACATTTATCATTTACAAATATAACAAATACTTTCCTCCACGTCATAATTGTTTTAATCAAGTAAATGGTCAAAACCTTAATGATGTGTCTCCTTCTGTGCTCCTCTCATCCGTATATACATACCCACATTCGTGTTCTGAGAAACACGAACACAAAGAGACAAAACTGATCCATCAATATAATACTAGGATTCGGCTTAAACCAAAGCCCACTAGTATCATCCGCCCAAACATCATACACGCACAAGTGCACGTACGTGATCGAAGCCCTGCCGTAAAACCATACGGCCTCTACACCTTTTGCCCAGTGCAGGGAAACCATCTGTGTGGGACTCTAAAGACTCGACACTACGCTGGCAGTGGGTTTAACCACAGGCCATAAGCGGTACTAGCTGCATGTAACGGTCCCCAGGTAGATGTCGATAAGAAGGCCGATGAGGAAAACCCATCTGAACTCCTACTGAGCCTGAATGTGACAATCTCTGTACAGTCTGGTCCATTCGTCTAAGAGTATCGCATATCGGGCCTAGGGGGATGATAAACGTCAGACCCTTAATAGCGGTATAAGTCGTGTCGGAGTGTAGCCCAGAACACCCTGAGAAACTACTGGAATACCTACCAGTAAATCTCGCTTGCCCTGGCCAGGGACTTTGTGTAATGGCTCTCCGAACATAGCACGATATCAACCCCCAATACCGGGAGAGACGAATCCTATCTAACCGCCACTGCCTCCAAGTGCTTCGGGACTGCACCCAACTACTACCTGTTTGCATGACTCCTTTGAGCCGTGGTAGGATAGAAATCAAAGTATAGTGGGAACACACTCAAGGCGAAGCAACAGTGTCAAGACGACGGACTAAGCTGTACTCATGTCACCTGGGAACTGCTACCCGACAATAGGTATAATACCAACCAGCAGTTCCCGACGAGTCCTGTCCAGTTTACTCATAACCTAATGAGCACCTGCATACTATCTCCAGTACGATGTACTAATGGCTATGGGACAGACCATCTCACCTGCTGGGATGAGAAGCGTATACACTAGTCCACTCCTGAGTACCGATGCCCCGTCTCGATAATCCTACGATTAGGGACCTGTATAAGGATGTGCTTGCAGATTACCCAGCCCCCACTAGTATGACTGCCATCACAACACTGTAATCAAGCAAAGATCCTATGGGCTCCACTAATATGTACAAGCGATATGCTAAAAGAAACACATGCACATATTGAAGTAGAAACAAACCAAGTAGCATACTACTATTTTGAGTAAGACTGTCAATACAACTGTGAATATCCCAACCTTCCATTAAGTAATATACAAACCAGTATGATACAAAAATGGCCGCTAGGGCATATACACTAACAAGAAAGTATGCCTAAAGAAACCAAGTCCTTCGGGTCTTTGATCCTCTCCTTAATCTCCTCGCTGGAAGTATGGATCGTGCTTGAACTTCGGCCTCCACGTGACAATGATGATGCACCCAAGAGTGCCTACTATGAGCTCCTACCTCCTAATTGAGGTAACTAGAATACTTAGCTTGCTAATCTAAGTAGACTAGAGTGTGTAGAGAGTGATTATGGAATGCTTTGTCTCACTAACCCTAGGTTTCTCAACCCATGAGACAATTAGGGTTAGTATTAAAAGAAGAGAGCAAGGAGAAGATGAGAGTGTAGAGTGAGCTAAAGCAATAATATGAAGAATGGCTAATTGAATGAGATAATAATGCAAGTAAAAATATCTCCACAAAATATCAACCATGGAAGAATAGTAAACCATGAGTCATCAAGCTAGCCATGCTTCATTTAATGAAAATGCACACCACATTTCTCCACCTCATTAATCCATTAACAAAAATGGTAAATCTAAATAATGAGGTATCTTCTTCTAGAAGCATCTTGTACAATTACAAGAATGCCCCTCATCGTATATACATACCCGTATCCGTATTCCGAAAAAAACGAATACAAAGAGACAAAATAATCCAAGAATATAATACTAGGATCCGTCTTAAGCAAAAGCCCGCTAGTATTATCCGCCCAAATATCATACGTGCACAAGTGTATATATGTGATCGAACCCTGCCGTAAAACCATACGGCCTCTACATCGTTTCACTCGAAGCAGAGAAACCCTCTGTGTTGGACTCTAAAGATGCAACAGTACGCTGGCAGTGGGTTTAGCCATAAGCACGTCAACGGCACTAGTTGTACATAACGGCTACCCAGGTACCTGTTGAAAAGGAAGGCCGACGAGCAAACCCATCCGAACTCCTACAAAGCCTAACCGTTACAATCTCCGTACAGTCCGGTCTCTTCGTCTAAGATATCGCATACTGGGTCTAGGGGGTGGTATACGTCAGACCCTAATAACCTGATAATTCGTGCTAATATGGCTCAAGACCAATCCGGGAAACTACCGATCAACCTATCAGTAAATCCCAACTGCCTTGGCCAAGGTCTTATAGTCCTGACCAATCAATCACGGTGCGATATCAACTCCCAATATCGGGAGAGACGAACCCCCAACAATCGCTCACTGCCTCCATGTGGCATGGGACTGTACCCAACCAAAACCTGTTTGCACGACTCAGTAGAGACGTGGTAGGGTAGTGATCAAAACCCAGTGGGAACTCACACGAGACAAATGCTGATCTCAGGTCCGAAGACTAACCTGTACACATGTCACCTGAGAACTTCCATCTGATGATAGGTATAGAACCATCTGGAAGTTCTCGGCGAGTCCGTCCAGTGTACTCACACCCAGTAAGCACCTGTATACGATCTTAGGTGTATCAGACCAATAGCTGCAGGACCAACCATCCCCTGACGGGGCTAGAAATGTATACACTAGTCTACTCTGGAGTATCAATGCCCAGTCTCGATACTCACACAACTAGGGACTATTTAAGGATGTGCTTATGGACTATCCTGCTCCCACAAGTATGATCGCCATCACAACGTAGGTAGTCAAGCAAGATCCTACGGGCTTTATCAACATGTAACCGCAATATGTAATAACGAGTATAACATATGCCTGTTTCCCCTAATCAAAGCAAAGCTCTGTTCAAATTCCAAGGCGGGAAATGAAGCAACGCTTCTGTTTCCCCCAATCAGAGCAAAGCTTTATTTTAAAAATTAAAATAATAAAGGAAGCAACGCTTCAGTTGACTTGCGCTCTGCGCTGCGCGACATGTGTCAGCGCAGTTGCGCTGCGCGACACGTGTCAAGCGCAGGTGCGCTTGTGCCAACTGTACCAGAATTTAAACAATAAAATTTTGGAAAGATCTTTCTAATCTTGTTAAAACAAGAAGATTATATTCTGTAAAATAGAAGCCCTAGGATCAAAGATCCAGCGGTGGAGAAACATCCCTAAATCAATCAGAGAAAGATCTTTTTAACTGATTTAACAAATCATTTGGCACTATATAAAGGCCCCTAGACTCCAAGTCTAAAACACAAAAAACACATACAGAGGTAGAGATACAGAACTCCTCTAAAAACTTTGAGAAGAATTTGAAGAGAAAAAGGTAAACCTTTGGAAAAAAGAAGAAGTTCTTCTAAAAAGATCAAAGATCTAAGAACAAGATCAAGATCTTGAATAAAAAAAATTAAATAATATAACAGAAGTAATTTACTTTTTTATTAGATCTTTTGATCTATATAAAAGCATTGCCTTTTGATGAACCACTAGTTCTTGAAATTTGAGGTAGAACCTCTCTGAAAAAAGAAAAACTTGTTTTTTTTTATCTAAATTTGATCAAGATATTAAACAGTGCCTTGCACTTTTGAAATTTGCACTGTTGCGCTCCTTGGATTAGCGCAAGCCACCAGAGAATGCCATGTGTCAATCACAGAACAACTGCGCCTTGCGCTTCTAAAAACAGAGCACTGCTCTCTTGGTTTAGCGCAAGTCACCAGAGCGCGCCACATGTCAGCAGCGCACTGGCGCAGCGCACTGCGCTAACAGACTTTTGCTCACCAGCGCGTGACACGTGTCACCTCCACATGAATTTACGCCTTGCGCTCCTCAATTGGCACAAAACGCCTGACAAGCCACGTAGGGCATTGTCAGAACATTTAATGCACTGCATTATTAAAAAGGGAAGAGCCCAATTAAAAGGTCTATCAGACCAAATAAAAATGCAATGCATTATTAAAAAAGGGCAGAGCCCAATTAAAAGGTCTATTAGACCAAATAAAAAATGCACTGCATTATTAAAAAGGGTAGAGCCCAAATAAAGGCCTAACAGGCCAAACACAAATAAAATGTTAAACATTTTCAAATGGACTTAACCCAATTCTGGTCGTAAGTCCTCAAATTAAATTGAACTGAGCACAACTGCTCTCCCAAATAAATTTACACCCAGTTCAAGGGTACATCTCTGAACTCCTCTGATATTTGTCTTTGTAATCCTTCAACGTCGTCAGAGAGGTGACGGGTCCCGACAACCACATATTGCTACGGACTTTGGGGTCCTTAAACTCATGGACTAATGCGTCCTTAAACCAATATTCGTCCCGAAAATGGGAATGCTGGACCACCATGTCCCTAAACTGGAGATGGACCACCAAGTCCCTAAACTGGTAATACGGACTGTGGGGTTCTTAAACTCATGGACTAATGCGTCCTTAAACCAATATTCATCCCCAAAATGGGAATGTTGGACCACCATGTCCCTAAACTGGTAATACGGACTGTGGGGTCCTTAAACTCATGGACTAATGCGTCCTTAAACCAATATTCATCCCCAAATTGGGAATGCTGGACCACCATGTCCCTAAACTGGCAATGGACCACCATGTCCCTAAACTGGAACAATAGAGCCCAAATGCTCTTTTGTCGGATCTAAACGATCCTGTTAAGCTGATCTTAGTCTCAAATTAGACTAACGTATCCTTAACAAACGTTTGAGTCGATCTTAGCCTCAAAAATGGCTAGCGTATCCTTCAAACAAACTTTAGTCCCAAATTGAACTATAAATCTCCCAACCAACATTGGTTCAAGGGTACATCTCCGAACTCCTCTGATATCTGTCGTTGTAATTCTTCAACGTCTTCAGAGAGGTGATGAGTCCCGACGGCCATACATTCAATGGACCACCATGTCCCTAAACTGGAAATGGACCACTATGTCGCTAAACTAGAACAATAGAGCCCAAATGCTCTTTTGTCGGATCTAAACGATCCCGTTAAGTTGATCTTAGTCTCAAATTAATCTAACGTATCCTTAACAAACGTTTGAGTTGATCTTAGCCTCAAATATGGCTAATGTATCCTCAAACCAGAACACCAAACCCAAATCTAAGAAAATACGGATTTGGACTAATCCACGTCCTACGGGCGACGACATAAATTAGTCTCCGTATACAATCCACGGGCAACCACAAACAAAACAAACACCCACGACACGAAGTTAACATCTGGAAAAGGAGAAAGTTGTTACCTCGATGCGGTAGCGTAATTAACTGTAGGGGCTTGCGCCTGCAGGGAAGAGCGTCCCCACAATCAAAACCCCTCAAGCGAGGGGGAATCTGACGACGTCTGCTACATCGGCCGCATCCGTCTAAACCTTCGATACACTGTGCCATAAATCAACTTGGCATCTTCGGAGAGGTGGATGGATAAAACCAAATAGCATCTGCCCCGAATTTTAGGCAAGACGTCTCTCTCCGCGTCGCGCCGCCATTCGGAGGGGAACAGATTCTGGCACGCCCGGTGGGATCTTTTCCTCTTTCCACTCCACACTTCGTGTGTCGTGTTCGCGAACGAATCGCGGTTTGCTGTGGTTGCCTGTGGATTCGAGGTACTTAGATTTGGTGTCTTGCTCCGTGCAAAAAACAGAGGATCAATAGCTTCAAACTGCACTACCTGCAACTACAACTCTCACCCCGTCCTTGCTGGAGGAGTGACTTACGGGCCCCGAGCGGCCTCCCTTTTCAAGATGCCAGTGGAGTAGGTGACTCAAGCCACCACTGGACTATTCTTCGGGACCATGCTCCCACCGATGAGCTTCAATACCCCAATGACGTCGCAAGAAGATCCAAAGAAGTCGGTCTTTGATCGGCTTACAACTACCGCGGCCCCTCTCAACGGGTCGGTCAACTCCACTGCCTCGGTTTTTAACAGACTAGGCCAGAGCTCTAACGGGCCCATGAAGAAGCCTGCAATACCAGAAGGCGTTATCCCGAAGCGGATAACCAACCCTGCTCCCGTTCCAGGCAAAATCACCAAGGTTGCTTCCCCTACTCGGAAGTCTACTTTCGATCGGTTGGCCGTCCCCATTCAACGGACGTCGATCTTTAAAAGGATGATAACAGCGAATTTTGACCAACACAGGGGGCATGAGGAGGTCACCCCTGCGGCTGACAAACACTATCCACGCGACATGCTCACTGTCGTCACTGGCGCCGAGTACGGAAGGCTGGGGGCAGCTCTCCCTCTAGATTTACTCTACCAGCTCCAACGGTAGGGATCGATGCTGCTGTTCCAACCGAGAACAGCTTTGAACTGCTCAACAAGGTGTGCAGAAACTCTCCTACTGCAGTGCTGAAGAGAACTCCTTCACCTGTAGGGAATGATACAGAGAAGAAGCTGGAGCAGCCCCCTCAACGGTTGTCCTCTAAGATTTACAAAGTCTGGCGTCAAGTCCAAGACTCGGTTGTTGATCAAAACTACCTCCGCCGATAGCAAAAGATGAAGGTTCGGCAGGAGAAGGACTACTCTGTCAAGCCGGAAAAAGCAACAGCTGGCTGGGTGCCCACTGCAACGGCTCCCTCAACGTCAATCACTCAAAAGAAAAGGAAGCCGCAAAAAGCCCCTGTGAACATGGCGAACCGTAAAAGCGCTCAGCATAAATGCCCCAAGTCTGGGGGCATGGTGGTCTATACTATTTATATGGCTTTCGGAAAGGAGGAAGGCCGTGCTTCGACGGGTCACCGACTGCTCACTCGATCCGTTACCAAAGCCCAGGAGCAACAACAGAAGCTCCAAGAAATGATGACTGCGATGGCCGCGCTCACCGGGCCAAAAGAAAGCCCAGAAGCATCCTCGAATCAACGCCAGGAGAAAGAAACCGATGCCGAATTCCTTCGGAGAATACTGGAAAAGAAGGATAAAGAGGCTGCGGAACAAGCAGCCAATATAAAAAGAATGGCCCTTCTGTTCAAGGACATGGTGGGTATGATGATCCAGCAGGATCCTCCTGCTGAAGATCCTCCGATTATCCTTGAAGATGACAGAGGAGAAACGTCAAATCCACCGTCGGCTCTTTCTACAGCCAAGGAGGAGACAATTTCTAAAGCTGTCCTAGATGAATATATAGCTCAGCAGATACGAGTTTACCAGGCAACTGAGGCAGCCGGTCAAGTTGTCAAAACGGGGCGACCATATCCGAGCTGGTATGATCAGATCAAATACCCGCCGGGCTACACGATCCCGGAGTTCCATGTCTACAAGGGGACAGGCAATCCCCATCAACATGTTGCTCAGTTCAAGGCTCTTTGTGGCAACACTGGCGGCGATGATAAGCTCCTGCTTTGCCAATTCGTCGACAGCTTAGCAGAAACGGCCTTCGAATGGTATTCGGAGCTGCCTAACGACTTTGTCAAAACATTTGCGGAGATGGAGCTGCTGTTTACACAAAGATTTGCAAGCGCCAGCGAGCGCACCCCGATCACCGCATTGATCAACGCCAGGGTAAGGCCGGGCGAAACGTGGGTTCAATACGCAATACGGTGGCGAAACTTATGGTCGAAGTGCGAACAACGCATCGAAGAACCACCAGCGGTAGGCATGTTCGTGGGCACTCTTGATCCGCAAGCAACCATCTCGCAATTCATGATGTTCTTCAAGCCGACCACGTTCCAGGCTTTAATTGATAAGCTAGCCCAGATGGATCAAATGGGTCACAAACCGCCTCCTCCGAAGCTGGAACCCCGAAACAACAAAGGTAAAGGGAAGGCGACCTTCGTTGCGAACACCCAACAGCAGCCCAGTGCTCCAAAGCTAGCGGATCAACTGGAGGAGAGACGACGATATTACAATGAGAGAATGAAGCGTCCTTACTCATTCCCATGGGACAAAACGAAGAGGTTGTTCGAGCTGGCGATGCGCAACAGGCTTATCAACTTGCCAAATCCCAGGCGACCGCCGTAACCCAGCGAAGTGAATAATCCCAATTATTGCCTTTACCACCAAATGGTAAGCCACCCAATCGAGAATTGCTTCGTTTTTAAGGGATGGATCGAGGATCAATACCTAGAAGGCAAGTTTGCGCTGTCCGAGAAGTGGAAAGTAAACCCACCACAACCGCACACTCCAAAGAAGACGGGCACGCCGGGGGCAACTTGTTCTTTTGTTGAAGAAGCTCCATGGGAGGTCGTGCTTTCCGCCAAAACCAAAAAGATGCTGAATGATCTCCAGACATGCCCGGCGATCAGATAGAAGAACCTATTGGAACCATGATCTATTCTCTACACTTTACCATGGTTAGCATACGATAAGTATTGATTTTATTTTCATTTTAAAAGCAACACTTATCATATTCTTTCTTCTTCTTCATCATCTTCATCAAGAAAGAAAGCTTGATTCCATCAATGGCATCTTGAGCAAAAGAGTGAGAAATCCAATTCTAAAGTGAACCCATTGTTCATACCAGAATATTGCATTTTATACCGCCCATTCTTATGCTCGTGTGTTTATAGGTAGGTGCTTGTAATCCGTGTTTGTTACATATTTACAGAATACAGGTTTCCAGTACAAATATTGCAAATCAAGACAAAATCTCCACAGTTACACCAAATACAGAACATCTGTCACAGCAGATAAAAGCCGGGTTCCGGTCATCCATATCCGTCCAGTGCCGAGTACCAGTTCCAGAGACAAGACATATGACAGTGGTCATTCGTGTCTCAGACATGCACAGAGCACCAGGGGGGCTGCACAAAAATCAATGGGTGCGCGGAGCTCGAGGGAGATAAAGTCAAAAGTGAAGAAAAGATAGCAATCTTGGACTAAGAATTCTGAAGATATTCTGGAAAGATTATCAGAAAATATATGTACCGGACAACAGGGGACAGCAGACCAGGGACCTACAGAAAATCCCATGCCCTGAACCCTCTATAGTGCGGCGGATCAGCGGCCAATAGGGGGTATTGGCGGCGGATCCGCGGCCTTACTGACTCCTTGTCGTGTCGTTTTTTGGGGGTAGTTTGGGGACTTCATATTGTGGCAGATTCTTGCCCTAGGTCTTCAACCCTCTGCCTATAAATACTCCAGAATTGAGCTAAGCCAAGGGTCATCTTTTGTTCTTCTTTCTTTTTAGGATTTAGTCTTTTTCTTCTTCTTCTTCATTCTTTTTCCATGAAAATTGTAGTGAGAGCTTTTTGAGTGGGAGATCAATGAAGATGAGGGCTTTTTGTATCATTCTCTTTTGTTTCTTCTTCCCCTTGAGATTCTTGCTTTCTCTTGATCATTCAACCTCTTCATTGAGCTTGAATGGTTAAGGGTTAGTTATTGATCTCAAGGGTCGTATTTTCTTATGGAATTAGCGCTTCATTTCACATGCGTTCTCTACCCTTCTCTTGATCTTGCAATCTCTTGATTGAGCTTGCAAGTTTAAGGGTTGGCTATTGATCACATGCTTGTCTTGAGTTCTAGTTTCTTATTCTTTTTATTTGCTTATTGATTACTTGCTTTTTATTATCTTGCTTTACTTTCTTGCAATTTAATTCATGCACTTAATTACTTGTATTCTTTTCTTTTCTTTGTTCTTTTCTTTTGCTCTCTTTTGTTCATTTTGTGAATGGTTGTAATTATTGTTGTTAAGATGAAATACGGTATTGTAAGTTAATATCTTCTTTCTCATTTCCTTTTCCCGTTATTTTCCATTGAACTCCGCCCAAACCATACGCAAGCGCTCCGTTAGGCACCCTACCCTAACAAGGTAACGGTGATTCCTAACCGCGACCGGTTGCGTTCGGTTTGGCCGGAGGCGAAAGCAAGAGACAAGAACGGAAGGACAAGGGTAAATAAGCCGTATTCCACGAATACCGCGTTTAAATCCCCTAATCCACGTTGTTGCCGATTGCTCTAGCTTCAATTGGTCAAGACTCGGCTCAAAGGTTTTGAGTACGGATTTCTTTAGCTTACAATCTCGTATCTTCTTCTTAACAACCTTATACTTGCAAATAATACACATAGGATAGTCTCGAACAAACATACACAAATTCTTTATTGACTCGTCTAAGACAAGAACGGACATACAACCATCTCCTTGTGGATCGACCCGTGCTCAACCGGCTAGCTGCAAAGCGACACCGTCTTGATTGCGATTAACTTCAATTCTTTCAATCAAATGGCGCCGTTGCCGGGGAGACGGTAGCGTATTTTCTTTCTTGTTATTCGGGTCAATATTCTTTTTGTATATATTTAAAAAAAAAATTCTTTTTGTTTCTTTTGATCATTTTTGTGGGCAAGAGTGCAGATTTTTGCGTATTTGCAAACTGCGATTGTGGGGAGCAAAGTGTGCATTCAAGGCAAAGGTGATTACGAAGTACAGTGCCAAAGATCCGGGTAGTTTGACCCGCGCAAGCGAACCTTTCAAGCTTACCGGATTTGATTCAACGGGGGTTTCCTAACCCAAAAACTTAACGGTACGTACTTTCCTAACACCTTCTTCTCAAATCCGACGCATCCAATATACTATTCTTTGCAGGATTCTTTGCAAGTTCACTAGCAAACGCTAAAAATTGACTAACCCGTATTTGTTGCAGTGCCGCGCTTAAACTAAAAACAATTTTTTGATTCTTTATAGAATTTTTATTGAATTGCGCATTGCATACATTAATACGGACTTAAGGGCAAGCGAACCCCACAATATACGGTAAAGGATTTCATCACCTTTTCCGTGGCCCACAAATCACGAACTTGAGCATAACGTCTACTCGCACAAATTTTAAAAGAAACTAGACTTTAAGCCTTAAGGACTTCGCGCTCACTAGGAGAAGTCAACTGTGTTTAGAACCTCGCTTAACGGTATATTGTTTACGGGGTATCTAGGAAAGTGTTAACGGCGAAACCGCCAAAAGAGAAAGGGTTATTTAATTAAGGAACTTCGCGAAAGCGTTGGAAAACCTCCCCTTATCTCTGCACTTACCTGGCCTCGTGATCAGTATATCTTGATCCTGTTTCTCGACACAGTTTTACTTCGACAATCAAGTTCTGGAGCAGGTCTAGTTGACCTAGGTGAACCCTAGAACGATTAGGTGTGTGGTATTTTTGTGTCGTGATTGTTTTTGTCCATATTCTTTTTTTTTGTGTGTGTATATTTCATTCTTTTGTTAATATCTAAAAAATAAAAAAAATAAAAAAATCACATTCTTTTCCCCCTCATTTTCTCTGCCTTTCTTTCTTTCTCTCTTCATATCATGGGTACCCCACCTCGCAAAACTCTTGCCGAACTTTGGTACCCACAACCAGACATTACTTCTTACGGTTCTTGCTTTGGCCGAACGTCAAACGATCCCTCCATGCCCAAAATCTCTTTGAAAGATCGGATAGACGCGTCTAGGACAAACACTTGCCCTTCGCAATCCACTCTGTATCAACCTTTTCAACCTCCCCGACCCGCTTATGTTGATACCCCTTTTGCAAGTCGTCCTTTGTCCATCGCTGAACGTATTGAACAATCCCGTAGCCGATCTTTCACTCCTTTCACCACTTCAAATTCTTGGGATCAATAATTCCATTCACCTTCCTATCCAAATATTGATCCTGCTCCTGTCCAGCCATTCAATTCCTACCAGTCCTACCCGACTTTTGCACCTTCCCTAGACATTGCTTCAGAACAGCCATTTGGGAGTTTTCAGTATCCAAACGACTTCGTATCTTTTACTGAAACCCCATCACAACCTATGTCTAGTCTGGAACAGTCTTTGGAAGACTTTAGGGTAGCTTCATACCAACAAATGATGGATTTGGATGCGTCCATGGACGCCCTCATACAACCTAGTGACCCGGTAGCTAGTTTTCAACTAGCTCCAAATTTTCCAATGTATGAAGAGGCGGTCGGACAGGCTGTGAATTTGAGTGGAGAGAGTGAGCTGTACCCCCTTCCAAATCAAACCTACCCGTTTCAAATTGAACCCCACAACTCCTGTGTTGAAAGTCTATCAAGTGTCCCAACTGAATTATCAATTGAAGATAGAATGTTTAATGAGTTGTGCGACTTTGTAGGGTTTGATTTGCCAGATTGTGAAGGGACCTTGCCAAGTGAAACCACAAACAATCCTTTTGACCTCTACACCTCCATCTTAGAACCTGAATTGATTGAAATCCATGCTTTTGATGAGATGTCGGAGAAAATTGACTTTCACTTGATTAAGGATATTGAAGCCGGGAATATTTTGGATGATGAACCTATAGATCTGACAGAGTTTTTCTCTCCAATTCATCATCCCGAGTCATTAACTGTTTTTCACGAACCCCATATGCGTCTGAATTTTGAAGAGAAATGCATGGATGTGCTAAATCTTAAGGAGAATTTTGAGGATAGCTTTGAGGATGAACCAGTTTTAATTGATGAGTCAGATTTTCTAATTCATCCTGTTCCTTTCATTGACTGTGTGCACCCTCCCGAAACCGTAACCGATACCCCTCCTCGATCACTTTCCTCCATCCTTTACATCGTTCTGACCTTGCAAGAACCCGTCTCACTTACATTTCATATGTCTGGTTTACCAAGTTCGGCGTACCCATGGTTTCTCATGAATCTTGAGGGATTTGACCCCATTTCTCGACGGGTAAATATATTAGCACAATCGCTTTTTACACATCGCTCATCACAAATTGTGCTAATCTATTTACTCCATTTGCACCCTCAAGTTCGTATTCCACTTCTTTTTCCCTTCCGTCATTCTTCTTCCTCTCATATACCGAGACCGTATCCCGCTTCTCTTCGCATACGGTCTCGCGTATTATCCATCTCTTTTCTCTACGCCTTCTTTCCCCAACCAGCACATTATAGAGATAAAATTTTTGAATGGTTGGTGTTAACTTTTGGCCTGTGTAAGGCCTTGTATAGCTTGATACTGTTCTTTCCCCCCTAATCCTGAACTTCACCGCTTAAACAGTGGAAACACTGTTCTACTTAAGTTTGGGGAGAACACTTTTTTTGTATATATTTTTGTTTTCCTTTTTTTTTGTATATAATTTTTTTTTAGGGAGCACCGACCATTTTGACCCTCTTGGTGTAGCCTGACAGTGAGGGCACTGTCAAGTTTAAGTTTAGGGGTGTGCTCGGTAAGCTTTCTTCCTTCGCATTCATTTGTATATTTTGCATTTGCATACCTTATTAAAAACCCACAAAAATTAAAAATTTTCCAAAAAATATAAAAACTTTGTCGTCAAGTTAGCTAATAGGGTAACTTAGATCTTTATTCCGAAAGTTTAGTTGATATGATAGAAATAACTAAATTCTAGGCTTAGGGATTGAAAACCCTAAAAATAACCCTCATTCTGTCTAACTTTGGTAAGTATACGTCCTTACAGTTTTTTTGAGAAATAGGTAATCTTGAGTTCAGTTCTTGAGTTAAGTCAAGATGAAGGGAAAGTATTGATGTTTTACTGAAGGATAAGTCTGAAAAATAGTTTCTTTTCTCGAGTTCAAATTTAGAAAGTATATACCCTACAAACTGCACTTACACGCACCTTGAAACTTGGGATAGTAGAGGATACCTTGAAATACTCTTGCCTGAAAGCCTAGTATGAAAGAAAAAACGGTATTTAAAGCTAAACACCAAAAGAGCATATTGAAAAATATATCCGGTCTTGAAAAAGAAAAAGAAAAAGAGAAAAAAGAAAAGAAAAATAGAATAAAGTCAAGACCTGGAAACTGCTATTTACGCTTTAAGTTCACACATTCAGTAATCGGCCGTTAATGCCTCAGGAAGCATTAATAGTCGCATAAAAGGTGTGTGAGCAAATCCGTCCATCCTTAATGAAAAGAAGTAGTATTAGGTATTAGGGCAAGGGTATTATAGCTTGAATTGAATTCTTGAGTGTAGGGGTGCAAATACACACACACGTAGGGGTATACAATCGATGTTTGGATAAAAGATAGAAATAAAGAATAAGACTTGTATTTTCTGTAAAGTTGATAAAAATCCCTGATTTAAGGCCGCACTTTAGAAGGAAAACTCAGGAGATACCGATATCTTTTTAAACTTTTTTGGAACGTATAGGACCCAAGGTTAAATAGATAGGAGGTGTGAAAAATTAGGGTTGGATATTTCTAACTTAGGATGATAGAGTTTCTAACGTAAATACTAAACTGTAGGAGTAGAATCGACGTTAACTTATGACACTAGCTTGACGGGATTTTGTGGGTAGTATCCGCTGAAAACCCTCAGGAGACAACACTCCTCCTACTAGGGACACCTAGAGGTTTAACGGCTTGTTGCACGCGCTCAGTGCAATCGCGTTCCCTGCGAAAGTGCGGTTAGGATTTTATTTTTGTGAATAATTGGTTTTGCTCGGGACGAGCAAAAGTTAAGTTTGGGGGTATTTGTTCATACCAAAATATTGCATTTTATACCGCCCATTCTTATGCTCGTGTGTTTATAGGTAGGTGCTTGTAATCCGTGTTTGTTACATATTTACAGAATACAGGTTTCCAGTACAAATATTGCAAATCTAGACAAAATCTCCACAGTTACACCAAATACAGAACATCTGTCACAGCAGATAAAAGCCGGGTTCCGGTCATCCATATCCGTCCAGTGCCGAGTACCAGTTCCAGAGACAAGACATATGACAGTGGTCATTCGTGTCTCGGACATGCACAGAGCACGAGGGGGGCTGCACAAAAATCAATGGGTGCGTGGAGCTCGAAGGAGATAAAGTCAAAAGTAAAGAAAAGATAGCAATCTTGGACTAAGAATTCTGAAGATATTCTGGAAAGATTATCAGAAAATATATGTACCGGACAACAGGGGACAGCAGACCAGGGACCTACAGAAAAGCCCATGCCCTGAACCCTCTATAGTGCGGCGGATCCGCGGCCAATAGGGGGTATTGGCGGCGGATCCGCGGCCTTACTGACTCCTTGTCGTGTCGTTTTTTGGGGGTAGTTTGGGGACTTCATATTGTGGCAGATTCTTGCCCTAGGTCTTCAACCCTCTGCCTATAAATACTCCAGAATTGAGCTAAGCCAAGGGTCATCTTTTGATCTTCTTTCTTTTTAGGATTTAGTCTTTTTCTTCTTCTTCTTCATTCTTTTTCCATGAAAATTGTAGTGAGAGCTTTTTGAGTGGGAGATCAATGAAGATGAAGGCTTTTTGTATCATTCTCTTTTGTTTCTTCTTCCCCTTGAGATTCTTGCTTTCTCTTGATCATTAAACCTCTTCATTGAGCTTGAATGGTTAAGGGTTAGTTATTGATCTCAAGGGTCGTATTTTCTTATGGAATTAGCGCTTCATTTCACATGCGTTCTCTACCCTTCTCTTGATCTTGCAACCTCTTGATTGAGCTTGCAAGTTTAAGGGTTGGCTATTGATCACATGCTTTTCTTGAGTTCTAGTTTCTTGTTCTTTTTATTTGCTTATTTATTACTTGCTTTTTATTATCTTGCTTTACTTTCTTGCAATTTAATTCATGCACTTAATTACTTGTATTCTTTTCTTTTCTTTGTTCTTTTCTTTTGCTCTCTTTTGTTCATTTTGTGAATGGTTGTAATTATTGTTGTTAAGATGAAATACGGTATTGTAAGTTAATATCTTCTTTCTCATTTCCTTTTCCCGTTATTTTCCATTGAACTCCGCCCAAACCATACGCAAGCGCTCCGTTAGGCACCTTACCCTAACAAGGTAACGGTGATTCCTAACCGCGACCGGTTGCGTTCGGTTTGGCCGGAGGCGAAAGAAAGAGACAAGAACGGAAGGACAAGGGTAAATAAGCCGTATTCTACGAATACCGCGCTTAAATCCCCTAATCCACGTTGTTGCCGATTGCTCTAGTTTCAATTGGTCAAGACTCGGCTCAAAGGTTTTGAGTACGGATTTCTTTAGCTTACAATCTCGTATCTTCTTCTTAACAACCTTATACTTGCAAATAATACACATAGGATAGTCTCGAACAAGCATACACAAATTCTTTATTGACTCGTCTAAGACAAGAACGGACATACAACCATCTCCTTGTGGATCGACCCGTGCTCAACCGGCTAGCTGCAAAGCGATACCGTCTTGATTGCGGTTAACTTCAATTCTTTCAATCACCCATCTCTTATTTCTTCATCCTCTACCTCTTGCCAAGTAGTATAGGGTGTTTTCTTCACAAGTTTCACAACTTGGTGAAGTTAGAGCTTGAACTTGTGTTGCCTCGACGTAGATCATCTTCGGCACGAAGCCGACGACCTTGCCCGCCCATTTCTCCGATGAAGCCGATGCTTGAGTCCGGGATTCGAGACGGACAGCGAAAGGACGTCTACGTAGAGCTAAGGAAGTGGAGAACCAGATCTACAAAGGTTGTAGCCTCTTTCTTATAGTTAAGATATTAACTAGTTTCTTTATTCGCCTAAACTCTAGTCGACGAATCTGTATTAGGGTTTCTCGGCACTCATAAAATTTGAAATTGGTATGGTTGATGCCTTGTGAGACTTCATTAGCATGCCTAGGAACCTACAGTGGTATCAGAGCCTAGCTAGAGCCTTAGGCGAAGAGTAGATGACGTTTGAAACCCGATCGAACCGAAACCCTAAAAACCAAAACGCTCTCTGGACTTTTTCTAAAAATTGGGTTTTTTCCATATTAAAAATGCTTAAAAAATTCAGCAGGAAGTTATAAGAATTACGGTGCAAAATTGGACAAATGATGCCTCCAACCTGCGGCGGAACCGCGGCATAAGCCTAGCTTCTGCGGCGGTTCCGCGGCTACATGATGACGTCAGCCCTCCAAATTTGCACAGTAATTCCTATTTTACAGTGCTGAGTTTTATGGGAATTTTTAATAATTATTCAAGAGTTGAATTTTCTGGGGTGTTTAGAGAGTTCGCAGATTCGATCGGATTATCAGACTTTGTCTATGTGGCTTTCCGGATATTTTGGAATATGTTAAAAAGTTCGACCGGATGTAAATACCCAATCTTTCCCCTACCGGAAAATATCCAAGTGTTGGATTTTTCTATGGTTTAAGGACGTTCTGAGTATTGCAAGTAACGCGATGGTCCCTCTAGAAGACAACAAACCTTAACTCGATTATGCGACCGTCTTGAACTGCCCTTTGAACCTTCGGGTTTGGGGCAGTACGGCGTGCCACATGTGAGGCGTTGGCTTGACCCTTCTACGGCTGGACCGTTGGTACTGAGGCATGAAGTGAACGTCTTTGAACTTATTTCATGTGTTGAACGGTTTCGGGAAAACTTGGGTGTTCGAATGTTCGATCGGAAAGTTTAATATTTGCTATTTATCCGGAATGGGATACAATAATTGGAATTCACAAACAGTTATGAGATAGCTGAATGAATGTTATAAATCTAGCTGTTTAGTCTCACTAGATATTGAAAAGAGTTTTCGATAATGAGACTAAAATGCGGGGTTTATAACTGTTAGGCATGTGATGTCTAAGTATTTCATTTGATTAGGCATGCGATATCTAAAGAGATTGCGGATTCTAACTGTTGTAATTTTACACTTTCTTTTCTGTGACCGTAAGTGTAATATGTGATTTCGCCGGTTTCGTTGCTATATGTCAACGACAATTGGGATGCGCATATTTACTTACGTTGATGACATGTGTTGTTATGTGTTGCTGGATATGTTATATTGGATTGTCGTGTTTGAATAGCCGGGGGTTTTTATGTGAGATGAGTGTTTTTCATTTTCATTCATGTAAAAACTTGTATGTAATATTCTTTTAATGGGACACTTCCAGGTTGCGGAAGATGTCACCCTTTGTATATTATTTACTTTTCCGCATTAGGATAGACCCAAGGAGGGGAGCACAAGTAACCGGGTTCTAGGGTCCAGTAGGAGACCATCTCGAGGAGTCGAGTCCGGGTCTCCTAACCCTAGAATTGGTAGGGTTGCTTGCCGCTCTCGTAGGGGTCTAGGGATGTGGTATTAGCTATTCATCACGACCGTGGAATCCATGTTTTATACTGGCTCGTATTGAAAACACGGACGTCCTAGTATATCCAATATTTCATATGATATTTTCTGCTGCGATATCTGTGATGTGATCATATGATGTTCTGTGATAGATACAGTATATAGTATATATGATATATTATATAGACGTTACTTATGTTTTGCACCCGCACTAGCCCTGCCCTGCTCTGTCGTTAGTTACCTAACCTAACGGTGCACGAGGGGACATCGAGGCAAATGCGGATGGCATAAGTGTACGTCGTATTTATCTGTGATGTTTAGGTGACTTAAATGATGGGACTTCATTAATGTGATTAATGAAAGAAAAGAAACCTAAGATGTTGTGGAATCGAATTTCAAAATAAAACAGGTAGCTACAGTTCTTGCTTTGCACAGAGATATATATGATATATCCCGCACCTCATTCGACGAGGAAAGGACCGAGATCCCTTCACCGGGAGTGACTCCTTTAGCAATAACTGGCAGATGCTACACACTCGGTTTGTCTTTTGATTGCTTTTTAGAGTTTTTGCTTTGCACAGTGATATATATGATATATCCCGCACCTCATTCGACGAGGAAAGGACCGACGATCCCTTCACCGGGAGTGACTCCTTTAGCAAAACTAGAAAAGCCTAAAAAACACTCCATTTCAAAATTCATTCGATCCTACAACGATATCAAGTCATTACGCAATAGGTTTTCAGAAAAACCTGTCGTAGCCCTCCGTCATTTCAGATAAGTCATGTTTAGTATTCGTGCTGCGTTTGTTGACCTTGTCAAGGCGCAGTGTGTTAGTTATATGTATGCCCTAGAGGCCATTACTGTACATTGGATGCATATTGTAGTGGATGCTGGGACATATATAGATAGGACTTTCTTGCTCGACATGATAGTACGCTATCTGGTTGCTCTTTATCTTAACATGTATACTTTCTGTCTCTCTGATTACATGTTGATAAAGCCCTTAGGATGTGTACTCGACTTCCAGGACTATGATGCAGATCATACTAGTGGGGCCTGGGTAGTCAATGAGTACATCCTTCATTGTTCCTAGTCGTAGGAATATCGAGACGGGGCATCGATATTCCAGAGTAGACTAGCGCATATCTTCTCGACCCATGCGATGGGCGATGGATGATCCCATATCCATTGGTGTTTGACATCGAAGATGGTATGCGGGTGCTCAGTGGAGACTGGGTACACTGAACGGACTCGCCGAGAACTCCCAGATGGTATTATACCTCACGTCAGATGGCAGTTCTCTGGTGACACTGGTACAGCTTAGTCTGTTGACCCGAGATCGTCATAGAGTCTTGTGTGTCTCCCACTGTGCTTTGATTTCCACCCTACCACGGCTCTACTGAGTTGTGCAAACAGGTGGTTTTGGGGTACAGTCCCGATTCACATGGAAGCAATGAGCGATAGGAGGGGATTCGTCTCTCCCGGTATTGGGGGTTGATGTTGCGCCATGCTCGACTGGCCATAACAGGAAATCTCTGGCCAGGGTTGCAGTGATATACTGGTAAGAGTTATCAGTAGTTTCACGAATGTTATGGACCCTACGTCGGCATGACTTATCGAGTTATTGGTGTCTGACGTTTACCACCCCTAGGCGAGATATGCGACATATTAGACGAACAGACCGGACTGTACGGTAAGTGTTACTGGTTGGATTCACAGGAGTGTGAGCGGGCTTGCTCGTCGATCTTCTGATCGCTCAATACCCGGGTGGCCGTTACGTTTAGCAGACCGCTTGCGGCTTGTGGGTGTTTGATATGATCATCATCTGCTGCCGGCGTATTGACGAGTCTTTAGAGTCCTACACAGAGGTTTCCTGGATCAAGCGAAACGAAATAGGAGCGCATATGAGATATATGCGGGACCGAGAAAAATTCGAGTATGCGATACCGTATTACATTCTCGCGATCTATGTATCGATTGGTTATATGCGATATAACCTAGTTATCGAATCAAGGATTGATTCGATAAGCCGATACATATGATACTAGTCGGTTATATCCGATATGACCGGATCGTTAAATCAAGTGTTGATTTAATGATTTAGTGCATATTTATATATTTGATATATTACTTTGCGTTAACTAGTGTTGGTTCACTTTAAATGGATTTTCTCACTTGAATTGTGCAAGTTGTATACGTGATATGCTTTTGTGCACATGTTTATATCATGTTTGATGATACATGCTTACTTGGTTAAGTGTAAAGAATCAAACCATGGTTTAAACTAATGATTAGGGTTTTGTTTAGTCATTTACTTATTTATCTATTTCTTTATTTATCTTTTTATTTTGGAAAAGATAAATGATGAAATGGTGGCATTATTTATTTGCTAGTGGAACATTCATGAAGTCTTGACTTAGTCTCCTTTTTTGTTCTTATCCTTAACCCTAACCATTCCATTAACCATGGTCTTTTCTCTACACTTAACTAAGGTTAAAAGTATGATAAGATTTAATTCTTATTCATTTTTATTATTAAGACTTATCATATCTTCTTCTTCTTCTTCATCTTCTTCAACATGAAGAAAGCTAGTGGCCATTAATGGCAACTAGTGAAATTGAGTGAGAAATCCAAATATAAAGTCTACCCACTTCCTATTTCTTCATCCTCTACCTCTTGCCAAGTAGTAGAGTGTGTTTCCTTCACGAGTTTTCATGGCTTGGTGAAGGTGGAGCTTGATCTAGCGATGCTTCGACGTAGATCATCTTCGGCATGGACATCGACGACCTAGCTCGCCTATTCTCCGATGAAGCCGACGCTAGAGCCCGGGATTTGTTTTGGACAGCGAGAGGACTTCATTGCGGAGCTTAGGAAGTGGTGGAGCGGATCTACAAAGGTTGTAGTCACTTTCCTTTAGATACATTTCCGTTTACTTGCTTGCTTTGCCTATATATCTAGTTAACGATCCGTATTAGGGTTTCTCGGCACCGTAATTTTTAGAAATTGGCATGTTTGATCACTTGTGAGACTCCATTAGAGTGCCTAGGAACCCTACAGTGGTATCAGAGCCTAGCTAGAGCCTTAGGCGAAGTCCCGACGGAATCAGAAGTCCGATCGACCCAAAACCCGAATTGAAAAATGCTCTCTGGACTTTTTTGAAAAACGTGGTTTTTTGTAAATTAAAAATATTCAGAAAAATCAGCAGGATAATCTAAGAGTTACTGTGAATTTCGATGGACTAATTCCATCAATGAGCCGCGGATCCGCGGCACGAGCATGGCTCGAGCGGCGGTTCCGCGGCCGTTTTGTTGTTTTGTGTATTTATTTTTTCACAGCAATTCTCAGTTTTCTGTTCTGGTTTTCCTGGGAATTTTTAATATTTATTCCAGAGTTGTATTTTCTGAGTTGTATTGGGGACTCGGTGTATTCAATCGGATTGTCTAATTTTGTCGGTGTGCTTTTCCGGGTATTTTTTAGAATATGTTAAAAAGTTCGATCGGATATAAATACCCACTTTTTCCCCTGCCGGGAAATTTCCAATTGTTGGATTTTTCCGTAGTTTAACGACGTTCTAAGTAGTGCAAGTAACGCGAGGGTCCCTCTAGAAGACAACAAACCTTAACTCGATTATGTGACCGTCTTGAACTGCCCTTTGAACCTTCGGGTTTGGGGCAGTACGGCGTGCCACATGTGAGGCGTTGGCTTGACCCTTCTACAGATGGACCGTTGGTACTGAGGCACGAACTGAATGTTGTTAGACTTATTTCATGTGTTGAGCTGTATCGGGAAAACTTGGGTGTTCGATTGTTCGATCGAAAAGTTTAGCATTTTCTATTTATCCGGAATGTGATACAATAATTGGAATTCATAAATTGTTATGAGATAACGGAATGAATATTATAAACGTAGCAGTTTAGTCTCACTTGATCGGTTGCCACGGAGTTTTGATGTGATCAAAAGTCCGTCGCAATCACGTAGCGTACGCGGATACTCGCCGGGTAAACTTAATAGACAGCCTCACCCCATAGCCCCGACCAAGTGACTGTAGGAGAACCCCGTCGCCGAAAGCATCCGTCCGGGTGCTCGCGGCAGCGATGTTCCGCCTTGGTGCACTTCGTCGACGGTATCAGGGGTGCGGCCGCCTACTAAAGTTTGCGACGAGCATTCGATCAGTTTTTCGGGAATCCTGTTGAATTGCCCGACTTGATATTGAAAAGTGTTTTCGATAATGAGACTAAAATGCGGGGTTTATAATTGTTAGGCATGCGATGTCTAAAGAATTCATTTGATCAGGCATGCGATGTCTGAGGTGGTTGCGGATTCCAACTGTTGTAGTTTTACACTTTCTTTTCTGTGACCGTAAGTGTAATATGTGATATCGCCGGTTTCGTTGCTATATGTCAACGACAATTGGGATGCGCATATTTACTTACGTTGATGACTTGTGATGTTATGTGTTGCTGGATATGTTATATTGGATCGTCGTGTTTGAATAGCCGGAGGTTTTTATGTGAGATGAGTGTTTTTTCATTTTCATTCATGTAAAAACTTGTATGTAATATTCTTTTATTAGGGCACTTCCAGGTTGCGGAAGTTGTCACCGTTGATGTATATTATTTATTTTCCGCATTAGGATAGACCCAAGGAGGGGAGCACAAGTAACCGGGTTCTGGGGTCCAGTGGGAGACCAACTCGAGGAGTCGAGTCCGGGTCTCCTAACCCTAGAATTGGTAGGGTTGCTTGCAGCTCTCGTAGGGGTCTAGGGGTGTGGGATTGGCTATTCATCACGACCGTGGAATCCGTGTTTTATACTGGCTCGTATTGAAAACACGGACGTCCTAGTATATCCAATATTTCATATGTTTCTTCTGCTGTGATTTATCTGTGATGTGATCATATGATATTCTGTGACAGATATTATATATAGTATATATGATATATTATATAGAAGTTGCTTATGTTTTACACCCGCGCTAGCCCTGCCCCGCTCTGCCGTTAGTTACCTAACCTAACGGTGCAGACAGGACATCGAGACGAATGCGGATGGCATAAGCGTACGTTATATTTATCTGTGATGATTAGGTAGACTTAAATGATGGGATATTCATTAATGAGATTAATGAAAGAAAATAAACCTAACTGATGTTGTGGAATCGAATTTCAAAATAAAAACAGGTAGCTACAGTTCTTGCTTTGCATCGCGGTGTTCATTATAGAACATCCTGCACCTTATTCGATGAGGAAAGGACCGAGATCCCTTCACCGGGAGTGACTCCTTTAGCAATAACTGGCAGATGCTACACACTCGGTTTGTCTTTTGATAGCTTCTATAGTTTCCGCTTTGCATAGTGATATATATGATATATCCCGCACCTCATTCGACGTGGAAAGGGCCGACGATCCCCTCACCGGGAGTGACCCCTTTAGCAAAACTAGAAAAGCCTCAAAGACATTCCATTTAAAAACCATTTGATTCCGCAACGACATCAAGTTCAAAGCGTTAAAGGTTTTCACAAAAACCATTCGCAACCCTCCGTCATTTTAGGAAGTAGAGTACTTAGTATTCGTGCTGTGTTTGTTGACCATAGTCAAGGCACAGTGTACGGTAGCTAAGTGATGTCTTCCTACACCGCATATGATGCGATTAGTTAGGACAGTCGCGTGACTTTGTTGACCTTAGTTAAGGGTCATGTGGGTGGGTCTAATTAATCACGAAATGACGGGTAGAACTTGACTAGTACTTATGATTTGTTGACCATAGTTAAGGTCATAGGTGCTAGGGGTAAAAATCTTTATCGGGAGTTTCAAGTGTTGAAATTTGCAATGAGATTGCATACCTTCTATGTGATAGTTGGATCCCGATACCCACTGCGAGTAATTGTTACTCCTGGGAGAGTTTTGCACTTTGCAATTAGCCGATCAAGTAGGTGTCTAGAAAGGTGTCAACGGGGTTACGCCTCTGGGAAAACGAGGTTTACTGTAATTAGGTCCGTGCGAAAGCACGGGAAACCTCCCTCAAAGTACCGACACTGGCCTGGCTGAAAGATTGGCGAACTTGTAGAGTGTAATTAATCCCGGCTAGTCTTTCCTTATAGGGTTTGAAGGAAGATTTGATAAAAACAGTGGGAGCCATCCTGATTAGATAAAATACATAACCAATCTAATCTTGCAAGAGCGCACGCAGAGTGTTTTCTTCTCTCTCTCTCCTGGTAGCGACCATATCACGCCTTAATCAAGATAATAATACGGAATTTTGACCGAACCCGCTTGTTATACTGAGCTGGGGAACGTTGGTCCCGTTCCAACTTATAATTGTTATAAGACAGAGCAGGAAATTGGGGAATACCAGAATTCCTATGCCGCCCAAACGAAGAAAGTGCATATGATGCATCTCCTTCGGGTGTGTTCATTACAAAGAACTGTTTCTCAGTATCCTCTGCATCCTGGGTATATGATACCGGATCAGGATCCCAGATATGTAATCTGTTACATAGGGCTACAAAAGGGTAGAAAAACTGAGAACGGGTGATAAGTTTCATGAGACAGAAAACGGGGCAAGTGTTGCAGCCAAGTCTGTTGGTCACTGTCACCCTGTATTACGAATACATTGATTCTGAACAAATGCTATTAGATACCGAACCTGATATACAAAATCATATCAGTCTCTTTATTAGTAAAGAAAGGATATAATTTTGTATTGATGGATAATGTTTTGAACACTTCCTATATCAAAAGTTGATCGGTTCAGGCACGCTATCTAAAAGCATTAACGTTCTAAATCAAACTACAGTTCCTAGTATACTGAACACACACAAGAAGAAGAGTTCAGAAATGAACGAATTCTTCTTGAGGCATTGTAGACTAGGTCATATCAATGCGACCCGACTGGCTGAAGTTACATTTAGATGTATATTTAAATCAGTTTGAATTTACATCTTGTGAAACTTGCCAGTCATGTCACAAAGATAATATGACCATAGCTCTGTTTATTGGAAACAGAGAAAGAGTTAATGAACTCTTAGGACTGATGCATGATGATGTATGTAAGGTCTCCTGTCTACACATGCCAGGACTGGTTCTTTATACTTCATTATATTCTCTGATGATCTCTTAAGATTCAGTCATATATTCCTGTTGAAATATAAGTCCGAATCTTTTGAGGTATTCACAGAATATAAGTAGGAAGTAGAGAACCAAAATACGGGTATAAGTATTATGTCCTATGATGAGATCAGGGAGGAGAATACTTGTGCATAGCATTCCTGGACTATTCTAAAAGAAAATGAGATTCTCTCTCAGCATTACTCCTCCGTATAAACCATAGCACGATGGTATATCGGGGCGGAGCAATCACACCCTATATGATAAGGTGTGCTCTATGATGAGTACTACTGAGTTAC
This sequence comes from Agapanthus africanus, assembly GCA_030015575.1. Taxonomy (NCBI): domain Eukaryota; kingdom Viridiplantae; phylum Streptophyta; class Magnoliopsida; order Asparagales; family Amaryllidaceae; genus Agapanthus; species Agapanthus africanus. Next base: position 253,149,244 of record JASDDO010000029.1, on the reverse strand, counting down.
CTATTTCCTTTTTGGGAGTTATGCGCTTGAGAAGCTGCATACCTATTGAATAAGGTTCGATTCAAATCAGTGCCTACCACTCCATATGAGATATGGTATGGGAAGAGCCTATCTCTTAAGTTAGTTAAGATTTGGGATTGTTCGGCCTATGTCAAAAGCAAAATCCGGACAAGATTGAGGCAAGGTCAATTCTGTAGAACTGGAAAGGTTCCAGCTATACGAAACTACAGCTGAAGATTTGACAGAACCAAAGGATTCTATAGTCCCCGACGAACCTCAGCCTCTCCGCCGATCTGGTAGGGTTCCTCGCCTGCCTGAGAGATACCTCGGTTTCTCGATGACAGTAGGAGCGAGGATTGCATCATGAGATGATGGCCCAATCAATTTCGAGCAGGCCATCGAGAGTAGGGCCTCTGTAAGAATGGCTGGATGCTTAGTGATCTGAGATGGAATCCTTATACACCAACAAAGTATGGACTTTGGTTGCTATATCTGAAGGGTTAAATCCCCATCAGGAGCAAGTATATCTTGAGAAGATTACTTGGTATACATGGAAAAGTTGAGACTTTCAAAGCTAGACTTGTTAAAGGTTTTCATCATCAACCAGGCACGGATAATGATGAAACCTTTTCCAGGGACTATGTTTAAATCCATCCAGATCCTACTTGCCACGGCTACAGACCACGACTACGATATCTGGTGGTTGGGTGCCATGACTACTTTTCTAAATATTGATTTAGAAGAGAACGTCTATAAGAACACAGCCAGAGGGCCTCGTAGACAGTGGGAGCAGCGGGAACGTGTGCAAGATGCTTTATAAGATAAAGCAGGCATCGCGGAGTTGGAACATCTGTTTTGATGGATTAGTCAAAGAAGTTGACATCATCAAAATGGTAGATGAACCTTGTAAAAACAAAAAGGTAGTAGGGAGTATGGTGACGATCCTCGTAGAATACGTGGATGACATACTCTTGTTAGGGAAGGAGTTTCCTATGCTACGCTCGATCAATCTCCGCTTATCACAATGATTTTCCGTATAGGATCAAAGTGATACCTACTAAATCCTAAGCTTTGGATCTATGAGATAGATTTAATTGGATGTTAGGATACTCACTAGTTGTAGTGAGATGGTATCAATCGATCCTGAGGAGAATCACTGGAAGGGTTCCAGAGTGATAAGGACGACTGAATGTCAGTCGCAGGCATTGTCTTTACCCTCGGTAAAGGGACGGTATGTTGGAAGATTTCCAACCTAGATACCGTGACAAACTAGACGATAAAGGCTGGTAACATCGCTATTAAAGATACTACCAAAGAGCCAGTTTGGGTGTATATTGGTTCATAAGATGAACTAGGTTCCTGCTATTGTATGACAATGGAAGTGTGGCTTCGGCCCTAGAACCCTGGTCCCATCAGTGACCCAGACATATTCTGAGGCAGCATCACCTGATCATGGAGATAGTTGATCTCCAGGATGATCGAGGTTAGGAGAGTAGACTCAGAGGACAACACGGCGGATCCACTCACGAAGGCCTTTTCCCAAAGAGAGACTTTTACGGGATGGTTGAGTATGTGATACTGCAACCACTGCTACAGATGGCCCTAGTGCAAGTGGGAAATTGTTAGTTATATGTATGCCCTAGAGGCCATTACTGTACATTGGATGCATATTGTAGTGGATGCTGGGACATATATAGATAGGACTTTCTTGCTCGACATGATAGTACGCTATCTGGTTGCTCTTTATCTTAACATGTATACTTTCTGTCTCTCTGATTACATGTTGATAAAGCCCTTAGGATGTGTACTCGACTTCCAGGACTATGATGCAGATCATACTAGTGGGGCCTGGGTAGTCAATGAGTACATCCTTCATTGTTCCTAGTCGTAGGAATATCGAGACGGGGCATCGATATTCCAGAGTAGACTAGCGCATATCTTCTCGACCCATGCGATGGGCGATGGATGATCCCATATCCATTGGTGTTTGACATCGAAGATGGTATGCGGGTGCTCAGTGGAGACTGGGTACACTGAACGGACTCGCCGAGAACTCCCAGATGGTATTATACCTCACGTCAGATGGCAGTTCTCTAGTGACACTGGTACAGCTTTGTCTGTTGACCCGAGATCGTCATAGAGTCTTGTGTGTCTCCCACTGTGCTTTGATTTCCACCCTACCACGGCTCTACTGAGTTGTGCAAACAGGTGGTTTTTGGGTACAGTCCCGATTCACATGGAGGCAATGAGCGATAGGAGGGGATTCGTCTCTCCCGGTATTGGGAGTTGATGTTGCGCCATGCTCGACTGGCCATAACATGAAATCCCTGGCCAGGATTGCAGTGATATACTGGTAAGAGTTATCAGTAGTTTCACGAATGTTATGGACCCTACGTCGGCATGACTTATCGAGCTATTAGGGTCTGACGTTTACCACCCCTAGGCGAGATATGCGACATATCAGACGAACAGACCGGACTGTACGGTAAGTGTTAATGGTTGGATTCACAGGAGTGTGAGCGGGCTTGCTCGTCGATCTTCTGATCGCTCAATACCCGGGTGGCCGTTACGTTTAGCAGACCGCTTGCGGCTTGTGGGTGTTTGATATGATCATCATCTGCTGCCGGCGTATTGACGAGTCTTTAGAGTCCTACACAGAGGTTTCCTGGATCAAGCAAAACGAAATAGGAGCGCACATGAGATATGTGCGGGACCGAGAATAATTCGAGTATGCGATACCGTATTACATTCTCGCGATCTATGTATCGATTGGTTATATGCGATATAACCTAGTTATCGAATCAAGGATTGATTCGATAAGCCGATACATATGATACTAGTCGGTTATATCCGATATGACCGGATGGTTAAATCAAGTGTTGATTTAATGATTTAGTGCATATTTATATATTTGATATATTACTTTGCGTTAACTAGTGTTGGTTCACTTTAAATGGATTTTCTCACTTGAATTGTGCAAGTTGTATATGTGATATGCTTTTGTGCACATGTTTGTATCATGTTTGATGATACATGCTTACTTGGTTAAGTGTAAAGAATCAAACCATGGTTTAAACTAATGATTAGGGTTTTGTTTAGTCATTTACTTATTTATCTATTTCTTTATTTATCTTTTTATTTTGGAAAAGATAAATGATGAAATGGTGGCATTATTTGTTTGCTAGTGGAACATTCATGAAGTCTTGACTTAGTCTCCTTTTTTGTTCTTATCCTTAACCCTAACCATTCCATTAACCATGGTCTTTTCTCTACACTTAACTAAGGTTAAAAGTATGATAAGATTTAATTCTTATTCATTTTTATTATTAAGACTTATCATATCTTCTTCTTCTTCTTCATCTTCTTCAACATGAAGAAAGCTAGTGGCCATTAATGGCAACTAGTGAAATTGAGTGAGAAATCCAAATATAAAGTCTACCCACTTCCTATTTCTTCATCTTCTACCTCTTGCCAAGTAGTAGAGTGTGTTTCCTTCACGAGTTTTCATGGCTTGGTGAAGGTGGAGCTTGATCTAGCGATGCTTCGACGTAGATCATCTTCGGCATGGACATCGACGACCTAGCTCGCCTATTCTCCGATGAAGCCGACGCTAGAGCCCGGGATTTGTTTTGGACAGCGAGAGGACTTCATTGCGGAGCTTAGGAAGTGGTGGAGCGGATCTACAAAGGTTGTAGTCACTTTCCTTTAGATACATTTCCGTTTACTTGCTTGCTTTTCCTATATATTTAGTTAACGATCCGTATTAGGGTTTCTCGGCACCGTAATTTTTAGAAATTGGCATGTTTGATCACTTGTGAGACTCCATTAGAGTGCCTAGGAACCCAACAGAGTGTGCGGTAGCTAACCAGTATTTATCTGCTTATGCATATGATGTAGATTGGGTTAGGGTAGTCGTACGGCCTTGTTGACCTTGTCAAGGGTCGTGCGGGTGGGTTTGATTCAATCAAGAAATGACGGGTTGAACATGACTTGCGGTCTATGGTTTGTTGACCTTGTCAAGGTCATAGATCGTTCGGGGCAAAATATTATCGGGAATTTCAAGTGTTGAAATTTGCAATGAGATTGCATACCTTCTATGTGATAGTTGGATCCCGATACCCACTGCGAGTAAGAGTTACTCCTGGGAGAGTTTTACACATTACAATTAGCCGATCAAGTAGGTGTCTAGAAAGGTGTTAACGAGGTTACACCTCTGGGAAAACGAGGTTTACATTAATTAGGTTCGTGCGAAAGCACGGGGGACCTCCCTCAAAGTACCGACACTGGCCTGGCTGAAAGATTGACGAACTTGTAGTATGTAATTAATCCCGGCTTGTCTTTCCTTTTAGGGTTTGAAGGAAGATTTGATAAAAACAGCGGGAGCCATCCTGATTAGTTAAGATAATAACCAATCTGATCTTGCACGAGCATACGCTAAAGTGTTTTCTTCTCTCTCTCTCCAGGTAGCGACCATGTCATGCCTTAATCAAGATAATAATATGGATGTATTGACCGAACCCGCATGTTATACTGTTGTGGGGAACGTTGGTTCCGTTCTTTCTTATAAGAGTTATAGGACTGAACAGGATATAGGGGAATACCAGGATTCCCATGCCACCCGATTGAAGAAAGTACATGTTGATGCATTTTCTTCGGGTGTGTTCGTTACAGAGAACTGTTTCTCCATTTGCCCTACGTCCTGGGTATTAGATACCGGGTCAGGATCCCATATATGTAATCAGTTACATGGGCTGAGGAAAGGTAGAGATCTTGGAGAAGGTGATAAAGACATTAGAGTTGGAAATGGTGCAATTGTTGCAGCTAAGACTGTCGGGGAATATCACCTTGTATTACCAACTGGTAATACATTGGTTCTGAACGAATGCTATTACATGCCGAACCTGATATGCAACATTATATCAGTTTCTTTGCTGAGTGAAGAGGGATATAATTTTGTATTACAGGACAATGTTATGAACATTTTCCGTAACCAAAAGTTGGTTGGATCAGGCACGTTGTGCAATGGTATTTATGTTCTAAATCAATCAACAGTTCTGAGCATAACAAACACACACAAGAGGAAGAGTTCAGACCTGAACGAATCCTTCTTGTGGCATTGTAGACTGGGTCACATCAATGCGACACGACTGGCAAAGTTGCATAAGGATGGATATTTGAAACCATTCGAATTTTCATCTTATGACACTTGCCAGTCATGTCTCAAAGGCAAGATGACCAAAACTCCGTTTACGGGACACGGAGAAAGAGTTACCGAACTCTTGGGACTGATACATAGTGATGTATGCGGTCCCATATCTACACATGCCAGGGATGGTTCTTCGTACTTCATTACATTCACTGACGGTCTCTCTAGATTCGGATATGTATTCCTGATGAAACACAAATCAGAAGCTTTTGAGAAATTTAGAGAATATAAACAAGAAGTCGAAAACCAAACCGGAAAAAGTATTAAAATCCTTCGATCTGATCGAGGAGGTGAATACTTGAGCAATGAATTCCTGGACTTCCTAAAAGAGAATGGGATTCTCTCTCAGCTGACTCCTCCATATACACCACAGCACAACGGTGTATCAGAACGGAGGAACCGCACCCTATTAGATATGGTGCGCTCTATGATGAGCACAGCTGAGTTACCTATTTCCTTCTGGGGATATGCGCTGGAGACAGCAGCATACCTATTGAATCAAGTTCCATCTAAATCTGTAACTACCACACCATATGAGATATGGAGTGGGAAGAGACCATATTTTAAACGAGTTAAGATATGGGGTTGTCCGGCCTATATCAAAAGACAAAATTCGGACAAGCTCGAGGCACGGTCAGTTCTCTGGAAGTTTGTGGGATATCCAAAGAATTCATATGGGTATTTATTCTACCACAGTGAGGAACAAAAAGTGTTTGTTGCTCAACATGCCACCTTTTTAGAAAAGGAATTCCTTGAAAAAGAAATTAGTGGCAAAGTAGTAGAGCTGGAAGAGGTTCCAGATACACAAACCGTAACTGAAGATTTAGTGGAACCAGAAGATTCAGTAGCACCCAATGAACCTCATCCTCTCCGCCGATCTAGTAGGGTTCCTCGCCAACCTGAGAGATACTACGGTTTTCTCATGGATGGTGGGAGCGAGAATTGCATCATGGAGGATGATGACCCAACTAGCTTCGAGCAGGCCATCACGAGTAAGGACTCAATGAAATGGCTGGATGCTATGCGGCCCGAGATGGAATCCATGTACACCAACAAAGTATGAACTTTGGAAGTTGCTCCTGAAGGGGTAAAACCCATTGGGAGCAAGTGGATCTTCAAGAAAAAACTTGGTGTAGATGGGAAAGTGGAGACTTTCAAAGCTAGACTTGTTGCAAAGGGTTTTCGTCAAAGACCAGGTGTGGATTATGACGAAACCTTTTCTCCAGTGGCTATGCTTAAATCCATCCGGATCATGCTTGCCATCGCTGCATATCATGATTACGAAATCTGGCAAATGGATGTTAAGACCGCCTTTCTAAACGGTGATTTAGAAGAGTGCGTGTACATGACTCAGCCAGAGGGCTTCATAGACAGTGGGAGCAGCGGAAAGGTGTGCAAGCTGCTTAAATCCATTTATGGATTAAAGCAAGCATCGCGGAGTTGGAACATCTGCTTTGACGTCATTATCAAAGAATTTGATTTCGTCAAAAACCCAGATGAACCTAGTATCTACAAGAAGGTAGCAGAGAGTAAGGTGGTCTTCCTCGTATTGTACGTGGACGACATACTCTTGATAGGAAATGATATTCCTATGCTGCAATCGGTCAAGCTCTTCTTATCACAAAGATTCTCAATGAAAGATCTTGGTGATGCCTCCTGCATATTGGGAATAAGGATCTATAGAGATAGATCCAAACGGATATTGGGATTGTCCCAATCCAGGTACATTGACACCATACTAAAAAGGTTTAGTATGGAAGAATCCAAGCGTGGGAACTTGCCCACGATCTCTGGAGTCACTCTCTCCAAAGAGATGTCTCCCAAGACTGATTTGGAGAGAGCTCGCATGCAAGGGATACCCTATGCTTCGGCTGTAGGCTCTATCATGTATGCGATGCTATGTACCAGACCCGATGTAGCATACTCACTAAGTGTAGTGAGCAGGTATCAAGCTGATCCTGGAGAGAGTCACTGGACAGCTGTGAAGAGCATTCTCAAGTACTTGCGAAGGACTAAAGAGATGCTCTTGGTGTATGGTAACGGAGAACTCCAAGTGGAGTCCTTTACCGATTCGAGCTTCCAAAGTGATAAGGATGACTCTAAGTCGCAATCGGGATTTGTCTTTACCCTTTACGGAGGGGCGGTTAGCTGGAAGAGTTCCAAGCAGGAAACCATGGCAGACTCGACGATGGAGGCTGAATACATCGCTGCCAACGATGCTGCTAAAGAGGCTGTCTGGATCAAGAAGTTCATTACTGAACTTGGAGTGGTTCAATCCATTGAGCATCCAATACCTTTGTATTGTGATAACAATGGAGCGGTGGCTTTGGCCAAGGAACCCAGGTCCCATCAGCGATCCGGGCATATTCTGAGGAGGTATCACCTGATCCGGGAGATAGTTGATCGCCGGGAGATCGAGGTCAGGAGGGTTGACACGAAGAACAACACGGCGGATCCACTCACGAAGGCCATTCCCCAGATACAGTTTGAGAGTCTCTTCGGGATGCTCGGTATGCGATACTACAGCAGCTGGCCCTAGTGCAAGTGGGAGATTGTTAGTTGTATGTATGCCCTAGAGGCCAGTATTATACAGATGATGTATATTATATTGGATGCTTGGACATATATAGAGATGACTTTCTTGCTCGATATGATAGTATGCTATCTGGTTGCCCTTTATCTTAACATGTACACTAGTCTCTTTATACTGTCTTATAGTTACATGTTGGTAAAGACCTTAGGATGTGTACTTGACTACATGGACTATGATGAAGATCATACTAGTGAGGACATGGTAGTCCATAAGTACATCCTTCAAGGTCCCTAGTCGTAGGTGTATCGAGACGGGGCATCGATATACCAGTGTAGACTAGCGTATACGCTTCTCGACTCATGAGATGGGCGATGGATGATCCCATATCCATTGGTGTTTGACATCAGAGATGGTATACGGGTGCTCAGTGGAGACTGGGTACACTGGACGGACTCGCCGAGAACTCCCAGATGGTATTATACCTCACGTCAGATGGCAGTTCTCAGGTGACACTTGTGCAGGTTAGTCTGTAGACCCGAGATCGTCATAGAGTCTTGTGTGATTCCCACTGTGCTTTGATCTCTACCTTACCACGTCCATGAGGGCGTGCAAAACGGTGGTTTTTGGTACAGTCCCGAGTCACATGGAGGCAAGGAGCGATTGGAGGGGTTTCGTCTCTCCCGGTATTGGGGGTTAATGTTGCGCTGTGCTCGATTGGCCGTAACAGGGAAGTCCCTGGCCAGGGCTGATCAGAGATTTGCTGGTAAGTGTTACCAGTAGTTTCTCGACCCATTATGAGCCTCACATCGGCACGACTTATCGGTTATTGGGGTCTGACGTTTACCACCCCTAGACTTGATATGCGACATATCAGACGAACAGACCGGGCTGTACGGTAAGTGTTACTGGTTGGATTCACAGGAGTGTGAGCGGGCTTGCTCATCGATCTTCTGATCGCTCAATACCCGGATGGCCGTTACGTTTAGCAGACCGCTTGCAGCTTGTAGGTGCTTGATATGATCATCATCTGCTACCGGCGTATTGACGAGTCTTTAGAGTCCTACACAGAGGTTTCCTGGCTCAAGCGAAACGAAATAGGAGCGCATATGAGATATGTGCGGGACCGAGAATAATGCGTGTATGTGATACCGTATTTCATTCTCGCGATTAATGTTTCGATTGGTTATATGCGATATAACCTAGTTATCGAATCGAAGATCGATTCGATAAGTCGATACATATGATACTAGTCGGTTATGTGCGACATGACCGGATCATTGAATCAAGTGTTGATTTAATGATTTAATGTATAATTATATATTTGATATATTACTTTGCATTAACTAGTATTGGTTCACTTTAAAGGGATTTTCTCACTTGAAAAGCACATTGTATATGTGATATATTTTGTGTGCACTTGATTGTATCATGTTTGATGTTACATGCTAACTTGTGTTTTGTGTAAAGATTAAACCATGGTTGTGTAATGGTTAGGGTTTCCTTTTTTATTACTCATTTATTTATTTATTGATTTTGGAAAGGATTATGAAGAAAAATGGTGGCCTTCTTTGTATTTAGTTGAAGCTTCATGAAGGTTTGACTTTGTTACCATTTTTGTCTTCATCCTTAACCCTAACCATTCTAACTAACCATGATCTATTCTCTACACTTTACCATGGTTAGCATATGATAAGTATTGATTTTATTTTCATTTTAAAAGCAACACTTATCATATTCTTTCTTCTTCTTCATCATCTTCATCAAGAAAGAAAGCTTGATTCCATCAATGGCATCTTGAGCAAAAGAGTGAGAAATCCAATTCTAAAGTGAACCCACCTCCTATTTATTCACCCTCTACCTCTTGCCAAGTAGTATAGGGTGTTTTCTTCACAAGTTTCACAACTTGGTGAAGTTAGAGCTTGAACTTGTGTTTCCTCGACGTAGATCATCTTCGGCACGAAGCCGACGACCTTGCCCACCCATTTCTCCGATGAAGCCGATGCTTGAGTCCGGGATTCGAGACGGACAGCGAAAGGATGTCTACGTGGAGCTAAGGAAGTGGAGAACCGGATCTACAAAGGTTGTAGCCTCTTTCTTATAGTTAAGATGTTAACTAGTTTCTTTATTCGCCTAAACTCTAGTCGACGAATCCGTATTAGGGTTTCTCGGCACTCATAAAATTTGAAATTGGCATGGTTGATGCCTTGTGAGACTTCATTAGCGTGCCTAGGAACCCTACAGAAAACACAACTACAAGATCCTCACGACTTGTAGGGAGAAATACCTTTATGAGACCCTTACGGCTCATGAAGTCAAAAGCCTTAGTCGACAGGATCTTAACCCTGTTCGCTAAGCCACCTTTGTTTGACATCGACAGAGGCAAATGATGATTCGCTCCTGGGAATATCCCAGTTTTAGCGATGCTGATGCTGAAATCGGTGTCTAATTCCTAGCTTGCGGCGAAAAGACAGCAAGCCACACATGCATGCAAAATAGCCGAAATGATGGGGCGACTTGCAAAAAAATCAGCAAGTAAAAATGTATGCATGCAAAATAGCCGAAATTATTAGGCAACTCGCAATAAAAAGCAGTGAGTAAAAAAACAGCCGAAATGATTGGGCAGGTCGCAATAAAAAGCAGCGAGTAAAAAGAAAAACAGCCGAAATGATTGGGCACCGCGAAAAATAGCCGAAATGATTGGGCAATCACGACCTTCGCGATATAAAAGCTAAAATGATAGAGCATCGCGGAAATAAAATAAAAATAAATAAATTAAAAAAAATAGAAATTAAAAAAATTAAAAAAAATTAAAAATTAAAAAATGAATGAAACTTTTGCCCTACAGGTGAGATCACATCGATCCCTGTATACAATCCAGGGGCACAAACAAAGAGGGAACCATATCTTCCCAACAGGCTCCACCAGAAAGCGAAGCCAGATCTCGACGGTTCATAAACAACCCAGAGACAACCTCGACATTTGTCGCAGTATTGCAGACATAATGTCAACAGACGAAGCAAAAAGAGATCCCTAGCTTCAGGGTCTCGACGTCGATATCGACAACTTAGAGATCACCAACGGCGTGTCTCCTCACTCCGGCAGGATGTAGATGCAACGTTAACAAAAGAACTCACGGTCAAAACAAGGCAAAGCGACGGCAAAATCCCAGCTTCACCTCAACATTCGTCTCGATACAGCAGACGAGATGTCAACAACGGCGTTCCTTCGCAGTCCAGCAGAATGTAAATGCAACGTCAACAAAAGACCCCATGGTCAGCAAAGAAGAGTGACGACAAAATACTAGCTCCACCCCAGCATTCGTCTAAATACAGCAAACGCAACACCAAAAGCAAATGAAGCAAAAGCCAAATTCCTAGCTTCAGGGTCTTGACGGCAAGTCATATAAAGCCTGAAAGACAATCGGAGATCATCTCACACCAGTGCGGAGTGGTCACCACTTCGACGTTCGTCTCGACACAGCAAACGCAACGCCAAAGAAAATGAAGCAAAGGCCAAATTCCTAGCTTCAGGGTCTTGACGGTAACTCATATAAAACCGGAAAGAATATCGGAGATCATCTCACACCAGCACGAAGTGGTCACCACCTCGACGTTTGTCTCGATACAGCAGACGAGATGTCACCACAGCGTTCTTCCACCAACAGGATTCGGACGTAACAAAGCAAACGAAGTAAAGGCCAAATTCCTAGCTTCAGGGTCTTAACGGCAAGTCATATAAAGCCTGAAAGACAATCTGAGATCATCTCACACCAGTGCGGAGTGGTCACCACCTCGACGTTCGTCTCGACACAGCAGACGTAACATCACCAAGAGGAGCCACGGCAAAATCCCTAGTTCCAAACCTCGACGGTTCACCAGCAACCTAGACACAACCGCGACATTCGTCTCGATATAAAGGACGTAATGCCAGCAAACGAAGCAAAGGCCAAATTCCTAGCTTCAAGGTCTTAACGGCAAGTCATATAAAGCCTGAAAGACTATCCAAGATCATCCCACACCAGCGCGGAGTGGTTATGACTCATTGGGGCTCTCCAAAATGAGCCTAACCTCAAGTAAAAAGCAGTATGGCAAAATTCCTGGCGCTTGCTCTTCCGACGGTCAAACTGCCTAGGAGGATTGCTTGAGGACGTCTTGTCCAGCCCCTGAAGGGATCAGAGACACGACAGTCGCAAGGCTACTCGAACAGCAAGATCTCCTATCGAGGAATACATCAGCCAATGCGACGGTACGACGGACAAAACCCTAAGTACCACAAACCCTAACGGACCTTTGTCGTAAAGAGAAGAGGTTAACTGTGACGTTAGGATATTCTTGCGAGAAATGCTCGATTCGTCTCGACTCATGAAGAAATTAGTGTCTTTGCGAGAAATGCTCGATTCGTCTCGACTCGTGAGGAAAAGCCTTAGGCAGCGGGGATTAAAAAACCTGTTTCCTAAGCATTGGAGCCCTGCAATTCGTCCCAAAACGGACTCTTGCATACTATTCATGGGCCATACTCTTCAAAGTCGAATCTCGATAAGGAGGGAAAAAACCATTTACGAGTCCTCTCAACTTGTAAGAGGGAAAAATTCTCTGGTGAGATCCTTACGACTCTTAAGAGAAAACACACTTAGGAGTCCTCACGACCCCTAAGGAGAAAATACACCTACGAGATCCTCTCGACTCGTAGGGAGAAAAGTCTTTATGAGACCCTCACGGCTCATAAAGTTGAAAAGTCTTAAGAGACAGACCTTAACCCTGTTTTCTAAGCCATCGCCACTCTGCAGAAAGCATAAGATTGACAGTTATATACCATCGATGGATCGCACTTGCTAAAATCACATGGCAAACAACACAGCAAAGAGAAGAGAGCGACAGAAAGAGCGTCCGATTTGCATCTGATTAAGCGTTTGAGACATACCCATTCATGCATGTGCAAAAAATTTAGTACGCGAAACAAGACAAGCTGAAATGAGAAATTTTCCATTCATATTGCAAAAGGTTCTTACAATTATAAAGAAATAAACAAAGACATTATCGAGATGGTTACAATGGCAAAACCTCAAATCCAGGACATGGATTGAGGAACCCAAATGTGACCTTGTCCAGAACTTTCCAAGCCTGGCGAACCATCCTAGTGTGTTTCTTTTCGCGAGCACGGGTGTCGGGATCCCCACTGATGTCCTCCACCCTCCGATAGGCAGCAAGAATGGCGGACTGTTGAAAATCTTGGTGCAAGAGATCGACAAGATTGTCTCGCCATCTCTTCGAGATTAAGTTCATCAGATACACCGAGTGCACCTTATCCTCAGCGGCATCCAATGCTCCAAGCGGCACGCCGGTACAGAATAAAGGGAGTGCTTCCCAGATCGCTCCCACGATAAGCTTCAGGAGAGAGGAACGCTGAGGAAGCAGTTGACCATTGTATGCGTTGAAGCGACTCATGATTTCAGCACACTCGGCATTGGTGAACTCTCGATTCTGAGAACGGCCGAGTCGGCGGATGTCCCCGTAAGAGATAATTTCGTCATGATCGTACATGTGGGCGTCCATTACTCCTGCAAAAGAAAATCAACAAAATTATCAGACAGACTGATTAAGCAAGATGATATAATTCATCAAGACATAAAATGCCATCTCTAACCTCCAAGATCCATGAAAAACTCTTAAGAGTTCTTCTATATGGTTTGGAAGGAGCAAAACTCCATTAATGAATTAAGAAAAAGCGAGAAAAATCCTTTTAGAGAGCAAAGCTCTATTAATGGAACCCTAATAGGGTTCTCTTTCGTTCTCTTTAGATCCCTAGAGCAAAGCTCTTCTAGTGAAACCCTAAATGGGTTTTCTTTAGATCAGAGATCTATTAAGAGAAAGGATCTTAAAATTAATTTAATTTAATTTAATTCTTACCTAAAAATTCTCTAGAATTCTAACCCTTAAAAGTTCTTGAAAATGAGAGCAAGGCTCTGGATAAAATTCTCAAGGAGGAGATGAAAATCATCTAAGGGACCAAAGATCCTATTTATAGGCATTGAGAGCCGTTTCAACTTCCAAAAGATGGCGCAACAGTTGGGATTCTGCCACCGTTGCACTCACGTCTAGGGCTACGTAAGCGCAACAGTGGGGGGGCATTTATTTCTCCCAATCAGAGCAAAGCTCTATTCAAATTCCAAGACGGTAAATGAAGCAACGCTTCTGTTTCCCCCAATCAGAGCAAAGCCCTGTTTTAAAAATTCAAATAATAAAGGAAGCAACGCTTCAGTTGACTTGCGCTCTACACTGCGCGACACGTGTCAGCGCAGTTGCGCTGCACTCTGCGCTGCGCGACACATGTCAAGCGCAGGTGCGCTTGCGCCAACTGTGCCAGAATTTAAACAATAAAATTTTGGAAAGATCTTTCTAATCTTGTTAAAACAAGAAGATTATCTTCTGTAAAACAGAAGCCCTAGGATCAAAGATCCAGCGGTGGGGAAACATCCCTAAATCAATCAGAGAAAGATCTCTTTAACTGATTTAACAAATCAATTGGCACTATATAAAGGCCCCTAGACTCCAAGTCTAAAACACAAAAAAAACACATACAGAGGTAGAGATACAGAACTCCTCTAAAAACTTTGAGAAGAACTCGAAAAGAAAAAGGTAAACCTTTGGAAAAAAGAAGAAGTTCTTCTAAAAAGATCAAAGATCTAAGAACAAGATCAAGATCTTGAATAAAAAAAATAAAATAATAGAACAGAAGTAATTTACTTCTTTATTAGATCTTTTGATCTATATAAAGGCATTGCCTTTTGATGAACTACTGGTTCTTGAAATTTGAGTTAGAACCTCTCCGGAAAAAGAAAAACTTGTTTTCTTTGATCTAAATTTGATCAAGATATTAAACAGTGCCTTGCACTTTTGAAATTTGCACTGTTGCGCTCCTTGGATTGGCGCAAGCCACCAGAGAGCGCCACGTGTCAATCACAGAACAACTGCGCTTTGCGCTTCTAAAAATAGAGCAATGCTCTCTTGGTTTGGCGCAAGTCATCAGAGCGCGCCATGTGTCAGCAGCACTTTAGATCAGCTTTTATTCTTTCTTTTGGCTAGCGCAGCGCACTGGCGCAGCGCACTGCGCTAACAGACTTGCGCTCACCAGCGCATGACACGTGTCACCTCCACATGAATTTGCGCCTTGTGCTCCTCAATTGGCGCAAAGTGCCTGACAAGCCACGTGGGGCATTGTCAGAACATTTAATGCACTGCATTATTAAAAAGGGAAGAGCCCAATTAAAAGATCTATCAGACCAAATAAAAATGCAATGCATTATTAAAAAAGGACAGAGCCCAATTAAAAGGTCTATTAGACCAAATAAAAAATGCACTGCATTATTAAAAAGGGCAGAGCCCAAATAAAAGCCTGACAAGCCAAACACAAATAAAATGTTAAACATTTTCAAATGGACTTAACCCAATTCTGGCCGTAAGTTCTCAAATTAAATTGAACTGAGCACAACTGCTCTCCCAAATCAATTTACACCCGGTTCAAGGGTACATCTCTGAACTCCTTTGATATTTTTCATTGTAATCCTTCAACGTCGTCAGAGAGGTGACACTACTACAAATAAGGGTTGCCCCTACGGATTTATCCGTAGGGGCAAACCACTGCCCCTACGGATAACTCCGTAGGGGCGAAAAAATAACCTAAAGGTGCAAACGCCGTAGGTGCAAGTTGAAGCCTTGAACTTGCCCCTACGGTCAAAAACTTACCCCTACGGAGTTCTGAGTAGGTCCAGTTTCACCTACGGAGTAGGCCGTAGGGGAAAAAAGTTATTTTATTTACGGTTTTTTTAAATATATTAACTGTACCTACGAAGTTATCCGTAGGGCCAAGTACTATCCCCTACGGATATATGCGTAGGTACTTATCCGTAGGGGCAAAATATCAGAAATCCTGATATTTGGCCCCTACGGATAACTCCGTAGGGGCATTTGTTTGCCTCTATGGATATATCCGTAGGGGCAATCCCAACCCCCCTAATACTGAGATCAAGGAGGAAATATCTGTTAATGCTGATATTTTGCCCCTACGGTTTAATCCGTAAGGGAAACATGTGTACCTACGGATTAATCCGTAGGTACACATTATCTGTTTTTTTTTAAAAAAAAGGGCTGCCTGATTTTTTTCCCGCCCTGTGCACAATAATATATATATCAATAAAATATAAAATTAATCATCACACAACATATATCGCAGTATTCATAATCACATCTCACGCATATAATATACAAAAGAAACTCAAAAACTGAATATGATATAAATATAAACCAATATCAATATCAATATCGTTTCAAAATGTAGTACAATATGTATGATATAAATAAATACATGTTTCAAAAAATAAGAATCAAAAAGCTACCCTAGCTCGGTCCAGCTCCACCTCTGATAAACGATAGAATCAAGCGCGCCTGCTCCTCGGTCAATAAAC
Organism: Agapanthus africanus; assembly: GCA_030015575.1. Taxonomy (NCBI): domain Eukaryota; kingdom Viridiplantae; phylum Streptophyta; class Magnoliopsida; order Asparagales; family Amaryllidaceae; genus Agapanthus; species Agapanthus africanus. Next base: position 253,133,044 of record JASDDO010000029.1, on the reverse strand, counting down.
CATACAATTCGGCGCGTGCGGGAGTCTGAGCGGCCTGTGGAGCTGGCGATGTGGTCTGCGCAGCCGCCGTCGAGGTAGTCGCTTGCGGAGCGGCGGCTGCGGGAGTCTGAGCGGGCAGTAGAGCTATAGGAGCTGTCTGCGGAACCGCAGCCGATGTAGTGGCTTGCGGAGCCACAGCCGAAGGAGATGCATGTGGAGGCTCGGCCGATGTACCCTATCGCGTCTGGACCTAACGTGTGTAAGAAGCGTGTAAGAACTGTGTATTATTCAAATTCGTATCATTATCAAGTTATTTCGAAACCCCATTTGGATATCTAGTTTGGAAAACCGTTGTTTATTTTAATTACATATATATGTATGATTAATCAAACCTAAGTCTAAAACCAAATAAGCTCAAGCTACGTACTAATTATGGATATGTTGATATCTATAATATGACATGATATTTTACTATAAAGTAGTATACATACCAGCATCTCCTTCAACTCCTGAACAGTGGCCCTCAAGCTCTCCAGTTCCTGCTGGACACGTCGCTCACAGGAGACAGAGGAAGTAACTGCCGGGGTGGAGTCCAACCTCATATGGGCCCTGCTAGGGCCCAGTCCCCGGCCTCTCTCCCAACCTCCGTGGTGCCCTCCATGTGCGGCGTCCAGAACTGGGGTCAGCAGCCTCGGATCGCTCTGTCCGGTAAAATCGATCCCCAAGGCCTCAGCCTGCTCAACCACCCGCTCCTACACCCACATTAAGCAGTTAAGTATAAGTATAAAATTTAAACTTGAACCTTCCAAAACTAAAATTTCAAATATGGGTAGAATAAATATTAACACATACGCAATACTCCTGGGTAGCGACGTCGGGATATCGAATCTCTCCCGTGGCGGGATATGTCGAGGTGTCGTGGACGGCAAGATATGCGGACAACACGCTCGGTGTACCACCTTGCGCCACGGTCTGAGCTGTCTGGAATATTAGAAAATAACTCTTAATATTAGAAATATTAGAAAATAACTCTTAATATTGCAGAATATCACAAAGGTCGGTCTATTGTAATTTACCGATAACTCCATGGCTCGAGTAATATTCCTCGAGCCACCTGTGTAAGTGGGGCGACCCCTTTTCACCGACTTCCTGTTCTCTGTATTCTGAGCGGCCTGTTTCTGCACAACGCATTAACATTTAGTTTTCTAATTAAGGAACACAAAAAAATAAATTATATCTTAAACAATGAATTACATTTAAAATACATACCTGTTTGCGTTGGGAGTCGAAATATTCGCACATTAGAGGCCATGTCTCTACGTCGACTCTCGCAAACGCCGGAGTAGATAGGAGGGCCGCTCTCTCTGCCTCGGGGGTCGCCATCCACAGGGATTAGCAGTCGGCCTTCAGCTCATTCCTGTTGTATCGGACCTTGGTCTGCATGTTCTTCATCAGGCCATTGTACAGAGCATGAAGGTCGAGCACCCTCCCAGGGTGATCAGGGTCGGGTACATGCTGAAAATCGTAATCCGACTGAAAATACAAAAAAAACATTGTTATTAGATTGCAAGTGTTAATAATAAATATATTGGATAAATCAAATGAAAATATATATTAATACGTACCCGAGCCTGATCAAAGAAGAGGGTGAATGAGCGCCGGTGCTGCTCGCCCCACTCAACGTGAAGTGGATAGTTCTTCACGAGCCGGCTCTCGTCCCCCATATACCGGCCGAACCTCTCGGCATGAAGACCGGTATAGCGATAGTCAAGGGTAAAAAAGAGGGGGAATGCTTCCTCCCCCCTAGCTCTGTCAGGCCTCAGCCTATGGGACTGATTCGGGCCTCGAGTCCCCCTCTGGCATGGGGAGGCCCTGCGTCTGCACGAAATATCAATACAATCAATACTAAGACAAAGTTGTATTAAGAAATCAAGCTTAAACGAAAATTGAAGTGTGATATATACCTCCGGTGACTATCGCACGAGCCTGGGCCCGGGCAGCAGCACGAGCGGGACGATAGTTCCTCCGGTGAGGAACAACCGGGGTCCCAGATGCGGACGCATCCCCTCCAACTAGAAAATAAACATTGACGCTAAATTTCCATGAAGTTCATATTTATTCTATAGAGCATATGTAAAATGAATAAATATTTTATATTTATTCATACTAACCTGCAGACGATGCGGAGGGTATGGAAGCGGGAGGAGTGGCCCCTGCGGAAGATGTGGACGCACCACCTATAATTAGACAATTAAAAATAGATTATATAAGTAATTGCAAAAAGAATGTGTAGATCAATGATATAACGTTCTAAATCAATATGCATGCACTATAGGATATATAAATATACCCGCAGGTGCGGTGGTGTCACCACCTACAGCTAGACAATAATAAAAATTGCTAAGTAAGAGCAAAAGAAATGTGTGTATATTTATGATATAGCATTCTAAATCAATATACATGCACTATATGATATATAAACATACCTGGAGGAGCGGGAGTGGCCTCTGTCCCAGATGTGGACGTATCACCAACAACTAGACAATTAAACATTGATAATATAAGTAATTTTGACATAAACAGGCATGAATATCTATAATATTACATTCAAAATGGATATGCGTGCAGCATACCTGGAGGTGTGGCAAAATCCACATGGAAGGAGGCATCCGAAGGGGTCTCCGATCTGGGTGCAAGACCGGCCCTCTGAAGCTCCCTACGCAACTCTCCGGGCGGCAGAACCGCTCTGCCTCTGCCTCTACCTCTGCCGCGGCTGGAGCTTCTGCTGCCCCTCGCTGCTCCCGACATCGTCATCAAATCTAGATAAACGGTTCGTGGACGCAATAGACAATCATTAAAAGTACTGACTATATATGTATAGAGCGTAAAATTTGAAGTAATAATATAACATTACTGATAACCTTTTTCGTTTGGTGGGCGCATTATACATATCTACTTGGATTTCATCGTCGATGTCATTTCTAACCCACGTAACTTCATGATCGGTCGAAGACAACCCGTCCTTCGAAATAGACTGTCGGAGAACTTTAAGCCTTCTCTCTTCTTCGTCCTCATCGCTGTCCTCGAATTCTGGGACATCGTAGACATCTATGGGTTTCAATCGTCATACAACACTCCATCCCGGATGCTTCAAACACTGTGAGTAGTATACTTGGAACGCTTGGTTCGGAAAGATAAACGGATCTTGTTGACCGTAAAATCGAAGTGTGTTCACACTGGTCAATCCATATTCATCTTTCCAAGTCCCAAGATTGCTTCTCCACCTGTTCGTATCGGTTCGCGTATCGTACCAAGTACACTGAAATATATAAAAGGGTTCTGATCGTCCGGGATAGTGGATGCCGAGTATACAATTTAAGTACCCATAATAAATCACACCGTCCGATTCTACCGTCGCAATCCCACTATTCTGAGTGGTTCTAGATGTTTCTATGTCCTTAACTTCGAATTTGTATCCAAGGACACCAAATCCTTTGTAATATGCAGCCTCCATACTAGGAAATTGAGCTAAACATCTTGAATCACTCTCAAATGATGCAGACAAGTTCGGATCGTGGATCTAACAAAACAAATTTTACGACAAATACATAACGATACAAGTTTAGATTAAAACTGATAGCAATAAAATGTTATTCGAATAACTTACATGATCTGTGACCCAATCACAAAAATTATCCAGATGATATTTTTCCAATCGTTCTTCGTTCCAATCAGGATGCCCCTCACGTACCTCGTTAAAATGAATTCTGTTTTCGACAAATAATGGTGACATTAATATTATATCATTTCATACACACACAAACACAGATATAACAATTAATCCAAAAAAACTTACTCTCTAATTTGTTCAAGACATGCGCAATTAAGCAAGATAAACCGGTATATCTTGTTGATAAATATAGTGTCTACCCTTTTATACTTGGCTTTACCATATGGCCCGTCTTGAATTCTTCATGGCCGGTTAAGCCTTGTCTCAATGTTCTCGTCCAGATAGCGGGAATAAAATGTAGTTGCTTCATCAAGAAGATAACCTTGCATGATAGAACCCTCTGGTCGATTTTTATTGCGTATATACTTCTTAAGAGTGTAGAGGTACCTAATGAAAATATGTTGAATAAATAAATACAGGCATATAGGACAACAATAAATTTATAAATTGCGCGAAACGAAAAATTACACGTACCTCTCGACGGGATACATCCATCGATATTGTACCGGTCCGGCTAATTTCGCCTCAGTTGCAAGATGAACCGTCAAGTGTATTATGATATCGAAGAATGACGGTGGGAAAATACGCTCAAACTTGCAAAGTATCAACGCAATAGAATTTTCTAGTTTATCCAGCGTCACAACCTCCAGTGTTTTAGCACACAACTCCCTGAAAAAACAACATAGGTCGTTGATTACTAGACCAACCAATTCGGGGAAAGAAGTCCTGAGGGCTAATGGAAGAAGGTGCTCCACGATAACATGGTGATCATGACTTTTCAGCCCATCGATCTTGCCCTTCACAATTTTTATTTTCCTGCTGAATGATCCTGAGAAACCTGTGGGAACTTTCAAATCATGCAACACCTGCAGAAATCTTTTCTTCTCCAGTTCTGACATATGATAAGCGGCATTGGGAAGTACAAACTTTCCCGGTTTACCCGCTACCCGTCTAGGGTGCAATTCACTTCTTATTCCCCACTCTTGTAGATCCATCCGAGTATTCAGGTTGTCTTTCGATTTCCCGTCTTTACAAAGAAGCAAGTTAAGTATGTGCTCTGATACTCCCTTCTCTATATGCATGACGTCCAGACAATGACGCACTGAATTTGTAGACCAGTACGGAAGCTCGAAGAAAATGCTTAACTTGTTCCAAAATGGTGGTTTGACCTGTTTCGTCGGATCTATCCCGAAGGTCACATTATTGTAACCATCCCATTTAGCAGTCACGTCCTCTCCGGACAATAGGGATGGAGGTCCAAGAAGCTCCTGATGACCATCAAAGTGAACCGTGTCTAACCTATAGGGGTGGTCTGGAGGCAGGAAACGCCGATGGCCGCAATAACAAACCTTCCTGCTAAAATTCAAGAATTTCGATGTTGTGTGTTCATGGCAATGAGGACATGCTTTGTGACCATGTACGGACCAACCTGATTGCATTCCATAAGCAAGAAAGTCATTAATTGTCCATATTAGAGCCGCACGCAGTATGATGGTTGTATTTGTGTTTGCATCATATGTCTCTACACCATCAATGAACAAAGATTTCAACTCCTCGATCAGAGGTCGGAGATAGACGTCAATATTGTTCCCCGGTGAGTTTGGTCCATCGATAAGAAGAGGCATCATAAAGTATGATTGGTCCATAGCCAACCAAGGCGACAGATTATAAATTATCATTACAACGGGCCATGTGCTGTGACTTCCAGCCATATAGTTGAATGGGCAGAAGCCATCAGTAGCCAGTCCGAGCCGGACATTGCGAGGATCGCTACTAAATATTGCGTGCCTCCTATCGAAATCCTTTCATACCGGTGAATCTCTTGGATGGCTCATTTTTCCATCTTCACTTGGAGGAGCACGGTGATGCCAAATCATTGCCTCGGCTATTTTCTTGCACCTGAATAGCCTCTGTAGCCTCTGTGTATGGGAAAGTATCATGCTATCTTGATAGGTATATCAAGCTTCTTATCAGAATCTTTCGGCTTATACCTGGCCTCTCCGCATGTTGGACACTCTTTCAAATCTGAATTCTCTTTCCGGTACAACACGCAATTTTTAGGACATGCTTAAATCTTCGCGCACTTTAGACCCAAATCAGACATCATCTTCTGGGCTCCGTACCAGCTGTCGGGCACGTTATTTCCCGGAGGCATAGAATCTTTCAAGAACGAAAGAAGCATTGTGAATGACTTGTTGCTCCATCCATTTAGGCACTTAATCTGGAAAAGTTGGACGAACCATGAGAGGGTGGAATACTTCGCATTCTCATAAATTGGTTTCCTAACATCATTCATGAAATTTTCATATTTATCCGCACGCGGTCCTTGACTGGAAGGAATGTCATCTTCGGTACGAATAGATTCACCTAGGACAGCCTCTACCATATCCTCCATTTCTTCTGATGGAAATAAATTACAGTCTTCTCCTTCTGCCGCATTACCGAATTCTTCTTCTGCCGCAGTACTGCATTCTTCTCCTTCCCCGTGATATTTCCAAGTTGTATAAAGTCTAGTAAACCCATATTTTACAATATGAAGCTCTGTCAATTCTACCTTCTGCCAGTACTTATTGCCACATCTATCGCACGGACAGAGATTCTTCTCTATTATGATCTTATTATGTGCGCGTGCAAATTGAATGAAAGCGGCACCTCCTGCGACAAACTTAGGTTGCATACGTTGTTGCCAATCCACATACATCCAGTCCTTAACTCTGACGTACTCATAGGCCATGTTAGACTGTATAACATATAAATTGTAGGTTATGGTGACTATATTAAGAAATATAAGAACGGGATAGTTACTGACAAAGGAGAAAATCCGTGTATATGCATTAGACTTAAGCTCCTATGGAGAACGTATCTCCTTTTAATATTATTAAATGTTCTCATGTAGTGCGCACGTGCATTGCACGTGGTGCGCGCATAGCGGGCATACGTGCGTTGCACGTAGCGCACATGGCGCTTGCGCATATGCGCATTATGGGGAGGAGCAGGCTCCAAACTTGGAGAACTAAACTCCTTTTAATATTATTGAATATTCTCATGTAGGGTGCACGTGCATTGCACATGGTGCGCACATGGCGGGCACACGTGCGTTGCACGTAGCGCACATGGCGCTTGCGCGTATGCGCATTATGGGGAGGAGCATGCTCCTATCTTGGAGAACTAAGCTCCTATGGAGAACTAAGCTCCTTTTAATATTATTAAATATTCTCATGTGGTGCGCACGTGCATTGCACGTGCTGCGCGCATGGCGGGCACACGTGCGTTGCATGTAGTGAACGTGGCGCTTGCGCATATGCGCATTATGGGGAGGAGCATGCTCCTATCTTGGAGAACTAAGCTCCTTTGAGAATTGAGAATTAAAGAACTAAGATGCATTAGACTTGAGATTAAGATACATACCTGCAACATAGAAAAGAAATCAATAAACAAGATTAATATAATATAAATTTAAGTTGAAAGAATATATATCCTCCTTGTCCACACGGGACATCGCACATAAGTGAATGAAGGTGTTTGCTTTATACATTCCTAACTTGTCCACACGGGACAAATCTATCGGTTACCATACAATTGAATTTTCTAGTCGCATAGACTATACGACGGTTGTTAGTATCGAGCTATACCGTCCGATATTTAACAACCTTCGTATAGTTCTATGTCACGACGAACATCGCACGTATGTTAACCGATAGACGGGGACTAAGTGGCGCTTTTAGTTTCATATATGAATATCGATGAGAATATGAAGGTTTCATATTATCATCGAGTATCATATATTGGTTTTAACTTGAACATCTTGAATTACTCTCTAATTATGCGTTTGTTGTGCATTCGTATTGTATGTGTAACATGATTTTAAACCATTGAGATCAAGATTGATAGAACTAATCATCCTACATTGCAATGGCATTCATCTACCAAAAACTATTATTGCAATGGCATTCATCTATAACAATCAACAATTAAAACTACAAATGTAGGATACTGATATCATAAAGCGTTTAAACTGAAAAAGCAGTACCAGCTGACCCAGTTGGCTTCATGGCAGCCAATTATCTATCCAAGTAGCCTCCACAGCTATGAAGGTACCACAAACTCAGAGAGTTGACTTCACTCTTCAGTTTGTCAAATATTTAACGGAGTCTTTCTTGAATTGAGTTGTACTCTATTACTCACCCATTTTGATGTGGAAGGACTCAAATAATGAAAATAATAAAACAGATAAACTACACCAAACCACCATTAACTATATTTACTATTCACTAAACTACCCTAAAGTTTTTTGTTACAGTAAAACGCCCTTGAGACGATCATTAAATCATCTTAAACTTTTTTGTTACAGTGAACTCCCTTGAGATGGTTTAGAGAAAAGCGAAAGTAGTCAAGGTAGTCTAGAGAAGAACAAGAATAATTAAGAGCGGTTTGGTGTAATTTAGCCTTATAAATTAACCAAGCACATGAAAAAATCAATAACAGATTTATGGAAGAAAGCTAGAAACAGACCCAAAAATCATCCTTGTCATCTTTATTAGGTTCATACAATCCCTCAGACTCTACATCAGCGTCTTCGTATTCCTCATCCGCATCATCTACCGAATCCTAGCCCCAGCCCCAGCCCAGCCCCAACCCCAACCCCAACCAAACCCTAGCCCCAGCCCCAGCCCAGCCCCAGCCCCAGCCCCAACTCTAACCCCAACCCCAACCGAACCTCACAACCGAACCCTAACCCTAACCCTAACCCTAATCGAACCCGATGCCGACGCCGATGCCAAACCCTCACCCCTACCCGAACCTGGCCTGAACCCTAGACTACAACGTCAAAATTAAAATTTATTTGAGATTTACTTACAAACTGTGCGTGCGGTGGAGGAGACGGTAGAAATTGGTGGTCGATGACGATCAGCGATGGTGGCGATGAGGCGCGGGAAGTCGACGAAGGTGTGGGAACGACCGACGAAGCTAGCGACGAGGCTCGCACGCGGTGGCGACGAGGCGCGAGCGCAGTGGCGACGAGGCGCGGGAAGAGGCGATGGGAGGCGCGGGAGTGAGAGAGAGAAATTTTGGGAACAATGAATAATTTTTTTATGCTTTTTTTTATCAATAACCTATTTAGATGCCCCTACAGACATAACCGTAGGTCCACGGCTTACGGCTCCATAGGGCCAAACAAAAAATTAGAACTTAAGGAACCGTAGGGACAACGATGTGGCCCTACGGATAAATCCGTAGGGGCAAGAAATATTTGCCCCTACGGATTTCTGAGTCCGTAGGGGCAACCCCATATTGTAGTAGTGTGACGGGTCCCAACAACCACATATTGTTATGGACTGTGGGGTCCTTAAACTCATGGACTAATGCGTCCTTAAACCAATATTCGTCTCCAAAATGGGAATGCTGGACCACCATGTCCCTAAACTGGAGATGGACCACCATGTCCTTAAACTGGTAATACGGACTGTGGGGTCCTTAAACTCATGGACTAATGCGTCCTTAAACCAATATTCGTCCCCAAAATGGGAATGTTAGACCACCATGTTCCTAAACTGGTAATACGGACTGTGGGGTACTTAAACTCATGGACTAATGTGTCCTTAAACCAATATTCATCCCTAAAATGGGAATGCTGGACCACCATGTCCCTAAACTGGCAATGGACCACCATGTCCCTAAACTGGAACAATAGAGCCCAAATGCTCTTTTGTCGGATCTAAACGATCCTGTTAAGCTGATCTTAGTCTAAAATTAGACTAACATATCCTTAACAAACGTTTGAGTCGATCTTAGCCTCAAAAATGGCTAGCGTATCCTTCAAACAAACTTTAGTCCCAAATTGAACTATAAATCTCCCAACCAACATTGGTTCAAGGGTACATCTCCGAACTCCTCTGATATCTGTCGTTGTAATTCTTCAACGTTTTCAGAGAGGTGACGGGTCCCGACGGCCATATATTCAATGGACCACCATGTCCCTAAACTGGCAATGGACCACTATGTCCCTAAACTAGAACAATAGAGCCCAAATGCTCTTTTGTCGGATCTAAACGATCCCGTTAAGTTGATCTTAGTCTCAAATTAGACTAACGTATCCTTAACAAACGCTTGAGTTGATCTTAGTCTCAAATATGGCTAACGTATCCTCAAACCAAAACCCCAAACCCAAATCTAAGAAAATACGGATTTGGACTAATCCATGTCCTACGGGCGACGACATAAATTAGTCTCCGTATACAATCCACGGGCAACCACAAACAAAACAAACACCCACGACACGAAGTGAACATCTGGAGAAGGAGAAAGTTGTTACCGCGATGCGGTAGCGTAATTAACTGCAGGGGCTTACGCCTGCAGGGAAGAGCGTCCCCACAATCAAAAACCCCTCAAGCGAAGGGGAATCTGACGAAGTCTGCTACATCGGCCGCATCCATCTAAACCTTTGATACACGGTGCCATAAATCAACTTGGCATCTTCGGAGAGGTGGACGGATAAAACCAAATAGCATCTGCCCTGAATTTCAGGCAAGACGTCTCTCTGCGTCGCGCCGCCATTCGGAGGGGAACAATGCTATGTTGAGATAAAAAAAACCATAATATTATACTACTGTATCATGTCTTTATCAATATGTACAAGCTGGATATAGCATCAATAAAACAAATACACATATCAGATAAAGACAACTGAAATAATATACGATAAAAACTGATCAAGATTGTCTTGTACATACATATCCCTAGCATCCATATGTATACATATACAATACTGGCCTCTAGGGCATACATATTGAACATAAACCAGATAGCATACTATCATTTCGAGCAAAGATTGTTTCTATACATATATATGCATAGCATCCTATACAATAAAGGCCTCTAGAGCATACATATCTAACAATCTCCCACTTGCACTAAGGCCTGTAGTTGGTGCAATAGGTACAAGATGTCATCTCTATAACCAGATGCCGGTATACCGCATGCCCAACATCTCGAAGAGTCTCTCGAACTGTACTTGAGGGATGGCCTTGGTGAATGGATCTGTTGTGTTGTCTTTCATGTCTACTCTCCGTAGCTCGATCTCCTGGCGATCTACTATATCCCTGATGAGGTGATACCGCCTCAAGATATGTCTGGATTTCTGATGGGACCGTGGTTCCTTTGCCAAAGCCATGGCTCCATTGTTATCGCAATACAAAGGTATTGGGTTAGCAATGGTTGGAACCACCTGAAGTTCAGATATGAACTTCCTCGTCCAGACTGCCTCTTTTGTGGCATCATTAGCAGCAATATACTCAGCTTCCATCGTGGAGTCAGCGATGGTATCTTGCTTGGAACTCTTCCAACATACCACCCCTCCATTTAGGGTAAATAAAAACTCTGAGATGGATTTACTGTCATCCTTATCGCTTTGGAAGCTGGAGTCGGTAAAGGCCTCCATTTGGAGGTCTCCGTTACCATACACCAAGAACATTTCTTTAGTCCTTCGCAAGTACTTAATAATGTTCTTCACAGCAGTCCAGTGTTTCTCCCCGGGATTAGATTGATACCTGCTTACTGCACTCGGTGCATAAGCTACATCTGGCGAGTACATAACTGTAGGGTTGCTAGGCACGCGCACAAGGGTCTACGAGGCATCAACCATGCCCGATTAAAAATTTAGCCGTGCCGAACAACCCGAATACGGATCTTTAAACTAGAGATTAGGCGAAAACTAGCAAGCTAAACACTTTAACACTAAGTGAGAGGGATTACAACCTTTGTAGATCCGGTCCTTCACTTCATATGCTCCGTGTTGTGGTCCCTTCGCTGCGATCATCGGGTTCCGGGCTCTCGAGAGGTTCCACGAAGAGAAAGATGCAACCTTTGCTTCCGATCTTCGATACTAAGATGATCTACCTTGAAGTTTCTTTAACACAAGCTAACACTCATGAAATGATGTGAACACCCTCATCTAAATGGCAAGGGAAGATGAGGATGATGAAGTAGGATTTTTGCTCTCTTTATTTATCTTTTTCTCATATTTATTCATCGCTTTGGAAAAATCTAGCAAGCTTTTTCATGAAAGAATGAAGGAAGAAGAAGAATAGTAATCCATTTCCTTTTGTGATGAATAAGAAAGGATTAATATGAAGAATAATGCAACCATGGTTGACTTAACCATTGTAGAGAATTGACTAGGGTTAGGGTTTGGGTTGGGTTAAAGCATGAGTCACTTGTAAATATCTTTATCATGACAAAAAGAAAACCTTCTAGAAACATCTAGAAAGCTTAACCCTAATCCAAACCCTAATCATGTTTAAACTCCACTAAACATGTTGCATTAGTTATCATATCGTGTTACAATATTATATATCACATATATAATATTTATTGTAACAAAATAAAATAATACAGTTAACATATATCGCATATATATATCAATGTATTATCCAAGCGAGAAAAAGAATCTTTTAGTGAGCAAATATTAGTTAATGCAATTTAATATATCATATATATTATTATACATTAAATTATCGAATCAACACTTGATCCGACAATCCGGCTATATCGCATATAACCGACTAATATTTATCCGTACCGATTCATCGAATCAACACTTGATCCGATGACCCGGCTGATATCAAATATCGCGAGAATACAATACGGTATCACATATCGCATTATCCTCGGTCCCGCACATATCACATATGTGCTCCTACTCCGTTTTGCCTGAGTCAAGAAACCTCTGTGTAGGACTCTAAAGAATCGTCAATACGCCGGCAGTAGGTGATGATCATATCAAACACCCACAAGCTGCAAGCGGTCAGCTAAACGTAACAGCTACCCAGGTATTGAGCGCTCAGAAGATCAACAAGCAAGCCTGTACATTCTCCTGCGAATCCAAACAGTAACACTCCCGTACAGTCCGGTCTCGTCGTCTGATATGTTGCATATCTCGCCTAGGGGTGGTAAACGTCAGACCCCAGTAGCTCGATAAGTCGTGTCGATTTGAGGTCTATAACAGTTTGAGAAACTACTGATAACACTTACCAGTAAATCTCAGCAACCCTGGCCAGGGATTTCCGGTTATAGCCAATCGAACACAGCACAACATCAACTCCCTATACCGGTGTCACGACCCGAAAGAGCACGTGACTGGCCCTTGAACCCTATGAAGTCTATAGGACCCCATCTGATCCAAGTAAGCCAAAAGCCCAGCAATCTAAAACCATTTTAAGAGTAAATAAGGAAAACTGTTTTTGAAAAGCAAGGAAATCATGTTTGGAAATCAAAGTTTTTAAATAACTAAGCCGAATATGCATTTTTTAAAATGTGTAACCTTTCCTGAAAATTTCGGCAGAGTTTCCTTTGTAAAAACTGGCCCCGAACGGGGTACAACAAGAATAATATATATGAAATGATAAAAGGCATCCCCAAGCGGGAGCTAGCTCTTCGTCCATCGACGGTCACAACCACGCAAGCAATAATAATATGCAACGCCAAAGGGCGAGGATCAAAACCCAAAAAAAAAAGAAACTCAAACAGCCAGAAAACCGTAATACTACTAGCGCGACTCTAAGGTCGAAATAAAACAACACTGTTTTCTAAGTCTGAAACAAACTACAAGTTTTGGTTGATGGACAATTCTAGATACAATAAAAATACATGAACAATGGCGGTTCTGATACAAAGAACCCACCTAACCAAGCAAGTCACCCATAGGAAGCAGTGTGCCAGAAATGCCGCTATGGAATCTGTACGGCAAAAACCTGCAAGAACTGGGGCACAACGGGGGTGAGTTGCCAACTCGTGAATAGAAAATATCTACAAGCAGAGATCGAATGCATGACCTATCCTAGGTCAATACGATCAGATAATAAATAAACCTCAATATGAATAAAGCTGAAGCATGCTAAACTGGCAATGTAATCTCTACATGAGTGTAATGCCAAGTGCTCGTGCTAGTGCCTCAGGTAATAGCATGTCATGAATATGAGGTATGATCAATGTAATCAAATCTGCACACACGTGGATCCCGTCCACTCGTCACCCAATGACAATAACCATCATGCAAGTAAATATCATGAAACCTGTGCATGGAAATATGAGGATATAACCCACCCGTGTCCCTCGCGACACGTCAAAATCATGGAACCGGAGTGCCCAGCATCGGCACTCGAAAACATCATGAAAACTATGCCCAGCATCGGCACGTAAATCCTCATATATCGGGCTCCGTCAGTCCGGATCGGCCCGCGGGCTCTGTCTGCGGTATCAGCCCTCGGCCCCGGCAGGACGCCCAAATCTATCCATCGACTCTGGTCAGTATCCTCCGGATAACCGCCAGGTCCAACCAATCACCGGTAGGTACTCACCCGCCTCCAGGCTCAATCGGCAAAGCTCATCGATCATCTTGCCGAGGGGAACCATACCGGGTCCACCATGTACCCGCAATCGGCTCATCCAGGCCTCGATTCGGGTTACACATATCGCTCTCAGCACCGAGAAAACACATGGTGGACGCACTGAAATATCATATCAAGGGTAACCGGGTTTTTAAAGAAATGACATATTCTCTTTTGAAATACCCTCGGTTCCCAAATCCAGAAATATCATAGAAACAACATATCTCAATGCGTACAGTCAAAGCATGATGTATGCGGCATGTAACAGTAATGCAAGCATATCAGTAAGTCATGCAACATGGAATAATAATGTGCACATGTCGAGGGAGACCGCTCTTTTAAAAGGAATCTGTTTTTAAAGAGTATCTTGCGGTTCCCAAATCCCCAATCAAGCTAGAATCATCTATATATGTGTACAGGTATAAGTGTACAATATGCCATGCCAGAATCATATCATGAATGCAATAGTACTATAGTGTAGTGACATGGCAATTATCGATGATGAGTGTGTGAGCCGGCAACAAGTGTACGTGGAACATATACATCATCGATAATGGTGCTGGTGTCCTAGCAGCATGACTGAATGTCACAACAATACAAGCGATGCAATGCAAATAGCAGGAATATGCGGAAACGAATGATCAACGCAAAAGTACAGAACCTGCCCCAATAGATATGTCATGCAACCTTGCCTTTTGAAATAAGACGAATCAGGGCTTTTGGTAAAGTAAGGGCTACGGTGTTTTAAGAAAAGATGCATCATTTGAAAATATCCGTATAACCCTTCTGCTTATCTTTAAAATATCCCCGATTCGTTAGTTTTGAAATAGGTATGACTCGGTCTAGTCTAATGTCTACTAAATAATCTAGACAGGAGGGGTAAGAAACCACCTAATCTGAGTCAATATATATAGATATAGATATGATAGTCGGTGATCTCGCCTCAATAACATATCGTATGATATCCTCGAGTCATGAGTGCGGATCTATCATCAATATCGGCTCGTACGGTAAATCGTCGTACGGCATCCCAATAGCTGGGTAGGGGTCAATATCACACTATCTCATCACATATCAGGTATCACTTATCATCAGATCACACAATCTGGGGTACTACTGTAAGTCTAGTACAAATCGACACCATCTATAAAATATGAATGCGGGTAAAGCACATGTCCAAATGCCCGCTAAAACTATCATATCTCACCTCAAAGGCAAACTATGTCACATCGCCGATCTCACGGCCTCACATCAAGTATCATCTCAAACCACGTATCATCCTCCAATCCCGTATATAAACACATAGTCCCATACCCATGTGTAGATATACGCACCATCATATGCACTCTAATAAATGAAAGAATGAATGCAAGTATGTGTGTAAATGTATGTGTGAGTGCAACCACTACTCTAGGGTTCGCACTATACTAAACCAATATATTCTTATCATCAAAATATCATTATTACCATCAATAACCCTAAACAACACATAATAAATATTCGTGTGTATACGTATTCGTATACATCACCATGGACTGCGGGGGTGCTATACGCCATCCACCCGACTTCTCCCCGTAGATATAAATCTACTCACCTTGCTTCTCGTGTGCCAAAGCCGATGTCGCTATCTTCACCTCCTTTGCCTCAACATCACGCGGGGTACCTACAAGTATATCATAATGCTAAAGCACATGAAAATCACATCGGAAACCAAAATAGCACACGCTACCCGCATAGGTAAAAACCTATCGACTCGCATGTAAACACAATCAAAATCCACTTGTCGTTGACGTCCAAACGCCACCCGACAGGAATGAATCACCAAATACCAAAATCCATGCTAAAACAAGTCCTAAATTATACACCAACATAGGAAAATCAACCCAGATTTCACCCTAGATGGAATCAGTCAAAACTAGACATACTCAGGGTCAAAACTAGAGGAAATGGGGGCATGCATAGAAAACGAGGCAATTCCTTAAAATACCTTATTTTAGAATTTTCCATAATTTTTCCTCATTTATCTGTATTTAATTATACCAGAATATTAAAATATTCATTAAAATAATATTAAATTATAAAATTTCCCAAAAATCATATTTTATTATTTTGAAGACGTTACAACCGGGAGAGACGAATCCCCTCCTATCGCTCATTGCCTCCATGTGATTCGGGACTGTACCCAAAATCCACCTTTTTGCACGCCCTCTTGGACGTGGTATGATGGAAATCAAAGCACAGTGGGAACCACACAAGACTCTATGACGATCTCGGGTCAACAGACTACTCTGTACCAGTGTCACCGGAGAACTGCCATCTGACGTATGGTATAATACCATCTGGGAGTTCTCGGCGAGTCCGTCCAGTGTACCCAGTCTCCACTGAGCACCCGTACACAATCCTTGATGTCAAACACCGATGGATGTGGGATCATCCATCGCCCATCATATGGGTCAAGATGCGTATACGCTAGTCTACTCTGGTGTATCGATGCCCTGTCTCGATACACCCTCGACTAGGAACAGTTATAGGATGTACACGTCGACTACCGTGGCCCCACAAGTATGATCTCATCATAGTCCCAGTAGTCTAGTACATATCCTAAGGGCTTTATCAATATGTAATATAGAGACAATCAGAGTACATGTTAAGATAAAGTACAACCAGATAGCATACTATCATGTCGAGCAAGAAAGTCCTCCCTATATATGTCCTAGAATCCACTACAATATACATCGTATGTACAGTAATGGCCTCTAGGGCATACATATAACTAACAATCTCCCACTTGCACTAGGGCCATCTGTTATGGTATCGCATACCCAATAATTAGCTGTGGTTGAAGTATCTCATACTCAACCATCCCATAAAAGTCTCTATTGGGAAAAAGGCCTTTGTGAGTGGATTCGCGCTGTTGTCCTCTGTGTCTACTCTCCTAACCTCGATCTCCCTAGAGATCAACCATCTCCATGATCAGGTGATACTACCTAAGAATTATATCTGGATTTCTGATGGGACGGCAGTTCCTTGGCTAAAGCCACAAGTCCATTGTCACACAATGGTAGGAACGAAGTTCATCTTATGAACTTATATTTATCCAGACTGCCTCTTTGGTAGTATCTATGGTAACGATGTATCTTGCCTTTAATCGTCTAGTATGTCACGGTATCTAGCTTGGAACTCTTCCAACATACCATCCCTCCACTGAGGGTAAAGACAATGTCTGCGACTGACATTCAGTCTTTCTTATCACCCTGGAACCTTTCCAGTGATTCTCCCCAAGATCGATTGATACCATCTCACTACAACTAGTGAGTATCCTAACATCCAATTAGATCTATCTCATAGATCCAAAACCCAGGATTTATGAGGTATCACTTTGATCCTATATGGAGAATCCTTGTGATGAGCGGAGATTGACCGAGCGTAGCATAGGAAACTCCTTCCCTATCAAGAGTATGTCATCTACGTACTCTACGAGGATCACCACCATACTCCCTACTATCTTTTTTGTATATACAAGGTTTATCTACCATTTTGATGAAGTCAAACTTTTTGTCTAGCACATCAAAACAGATATTCTAACTCCGCGATGCATGTTTTATCATATAAAACATCTTGCACACGTTTCCGCTGCTCCCACTGTCTACGAAGCCCTCTAGCTGTGTACTTATAGACGTTCTCTTCTAAAACATCACTTAGAAAAGCAGTCATGACACCCAACCACCAGATATCGTAGTCATGGTATGTAGCCGTGGCAAATAGGATCTGGATGGACTTAAAGCATAGATCCTTAGAAAAAGTTTCAACATAATCCATACCTGGTCTATGATGCAAACCTTTAACAAGTCTAGCTTTGAAAGTCTCAACTTTTCCATGTACACCAAGTAATCTTCTCAAGATATACTTGCTCCTGATGGGGATTTAACCCTTCAGATAAAGCAACCAAAGTCCATACTTTGTTGGTGTATAAGGATTCCATCTCAGATCGATAAGCATCCAGCCATTCTTACAGAGTTTCACTCCTGATGGCCAGCTCGAAACTAGTTGGGTCATCATCTCATGATGCAATCCTCGCTCCCACTATCATAGAGAAACCGAAGTATCTCTCAGGTGGGTGAGGAACCCTACTAGATCGGCGGAGAGGCTGAGGTACGTTGGAAACTATTGAATCCTTTGGTTCTACCAAATCATCAGCTGCAGTTTGTATGGCTGGAACCTTTCCAGTTGTACATAACAGACCTTGTCTCGAGCTTGTCCGGAATTTGCTTTTAGACATAGGCCGGGCAACCCCAAATCTTAACAAGCTTAAGATATAGGCTCTTCCCTTTCCATATCACATATGAAGTGGTAGACAACTGATTTGATTTGAACCCTATTCAATAGGTATGCAACTTCACAAGTGCATAACTCCCAAAAGGAAATAGGAAACTCAGTAGTACTCATCATAGAGCACACCATATCACATAGGGTGCTATTGCTCCGCCCCGATACACCGACGTGCTGTGGTGTATACGGAGGAGTAATGCTGAGAGAGAATCTCATTCTCCTTTAGAATAGTCCAGGAATTCCGTGCTCAAGTATTCTCCTCCTTGATCTCATCAAAGGACATAATACTTATATCCGTATTTTGGTTCTCTACTTCTAACTTATATTCTGTGAATATCTCAAAAGCTTCTGACTTATGTTTCAACAGGAACACATGTCTGAATCTTGAGAGATTTTCAGAGAGTGTAATGAAGTACAATGAACCGATCTTGGCATGTGTAGACAGGGGACCTTCATACATCAGCATGTATCAATCCCAAGAGTTCACTAACTCTTTCTCTATTTCCAATAAACAGAGCTATGGTCATTTTATCTTTGTGACATGACCGGCAAGTTTCATAAGATGTAAATTCAAACTAATTTAAATATGCATCTAAATGTAACTTCAGCCAGTCGGGTCGCATTGATATGACCTAGTCTACAATGCCTCAAGAAGGATTCATTCATTTCTGAACTCTTCCTCTTGTGTGTGTTCTGTATACTAAGAACTGTAGTTTGATTTAGAACATCAATGCTTTTAGATGACGTGCCTGAACCGATCAACTCTTGATATAGGAAATGTTCAAAACATTATCCAACTATACAAAATTATATCACTTCTTTACCAATAAAGAGACTGATATGATTTTGTATATCAGGTTCGGTATCTAATAACATTTGTTCAGAATCAATGTATTCCGGTAATACAGGGTGACAGTGACCAACAGACTTGGCTGCAACACTTGCACCGTTTTCTGTCTCATGAAACTTATCACCCGTTCTCAGTTCTTTACCTATCTGTAGCCCATGTAACAGATTACATATACGGGATCCTGATCCGGTATCACAAACCCAGGACGTAAAGGATACTGAGAAACAGTTCTGTGTAATGAACACACCCGAAGATGATGCATCAACATGCACTTTCTTCGTTTGGGCGGCACGGGAAATCTGGTATTCCCCAATTTCCTGCTCTGTCTTATAACAATTATAAGTTGGAGCGGGACCAACGTTCCACAGCTCAGTATAACAAGCGGGTTCGGTCAATATCTCTGTTTTATTATCTTGATTAATGCGTGATATGGTCGCTACCTGGAGAGAGAGAGAAGAAAACACTCAGCGTATGCTCTTGCAAGAATAGATTGGTTATCTAATATATCTAATCAGGATGTCTCCCACTGTTTTAGTCAAATCTTCCTTCAAACCCTAAAAGGAAAGACTAGCCGGGATTAATTACACGCTACAAGTTCGCCAATCTTTCGGCCAGGCCAGTGTCGGTACTTTGAGGGAGGTCCCCCGTGCTTTCGCACGAACCTAATTAAAGTAAACCTCATTTTCCCAGAGGCATAACCCCGTTAACACCTTTCTAGACACCTACTTGATCGGCTAATTGTAATGTGTAAAACTCTCCCAGGAGTAACTCTTACTCGCAGCGGGTATCGGGATCCAACTATCTCATAGAAGGTATGCAATCTCATTGCAAATTTCAACACTTGAAATTCCCAATAATATTTTACCCCTAGTGACTTATGACCTTAACTATGGTCAACAAATCATAAGCACTAGTCAAGTTCTACCCGTCATTTCTTGATTAATTAGACCCACCCACATGACCCTTAACTAAGGTCAACAAAGTCATATGACCGTCCTAACTAATCGCATCATATGCTATATAGGAAGACATCACTTAGCTACCGTACACTGTGCCTTAACTATGGTCAACAAATACAGCACGAATACTAAGTACTCTACTTCCTAAAATGACGGAGGGTTACGACAGGTTTTTAAGAAAACCTATTGCGTAATGAACTTGATATCGTTGTAGAATCGAGTGATTTTAAATGGAGTGTTTTTGAGGCTTTTCTAGTTTTGCTAAAGGGGTCACTCCCGGTGAAGGGATCGTCGGCCCTTTCCTCATCGAATAAGGTGCAGGATATTTCAAAAATATCACTATGCAAAGCAGAAACTATAGAAGCAATCAAAAGACAAACCGATTTTGTAGCATCTGCCAGTTATTGCTAAAGGAGTCACTCCCGGTGAAGGGATCTCGGTCCTTTCCTTATCGAATAAGGTGCAGGATGTTCTACAAGGAACACCGCGATGCAAAGCAAGAACTGTAGCTACCTGTTTTTGAAAATTCGATTCCACAACATCTTAGGTTTCTTTTAGTTTCATTAATCTCATTAATGAAGTCCCATTTTATTATGCTTCACAAGCATCACAATTGAAACGAAATCTGCGATATAACATATATCTCATATATATAATATAAACATTCGTCACAGGCAGTAATATGATCTCATCACAGAACATTGCAGCAGAAGAACATATATGAAATATTGGATATACTAGGACGTCCGTGTTTTCAATACGAGCCTGTATAAAACACGGATTCCACGGTCGCGATGAATAGCCAAACCCACATCCCTAGACCCCTACGAGAGCGGCAAGTAACACTGCCAATTCTAGGGTTAGGAGACCCGGTCTCGACTCCTCGAGATGGTCTCCCACTGGACCCTAGAACCCGGTTACTTGTGCTCCCCGCCTTGGGTCTACCTAATGCGGAAAAGTAAATAATATACAACGGTGACATCTTCCGCTACCTGGAAGTGCCCCAATAAAAGAATATTACATACAAATGAATTTTACATGAATGAAAAAGAAAAACTCTCATCTCACATAAAACCCCCGGCTATTCAAAAGCGACGATCCAATACAACATATCACAGCAACACATAATATCTCATATCATCAACGTAAGCAAGTATGCGTATCCCGATTGTCGTTGATGTATAGCAACGAAGCCGGCGATACACCACATACTACGCTTACGGTCACAGAAAAGAAAGTGTAAAACTACAACAGTTGGAATCCGCAACCTCTTTAGACATCGCATGCCTAACCAAATGAATTCCTTAGACTTCGCATGCCTAACAATTATAAACCCCGCATTTTAGTCTCATTATCGAAAACTCTTTTCAATATTAAGTCGGACAATTCAACAAGATTTCCGACAACCTGATCGAATCATCGTCGCAAACTTTAGTAGACAGCCGCACCCCCGAAGCCGTCGACAAAGTGCACCAAGGCGGAACACCGCTACCGCGAGCACCCAAACGGATGCTTTCGGCGACGGGGTTCTCCTACAGTCACTTGGTCGGGGCTATGGGGCGTAGCTGTATATTAAGTTTACCCGGCGAGTATCCGCGTACGCTACGTGATTGCGACGGACTTTTGATCACATCAAAATTCCGTGGCAACCGATCAATTGAGACTAAACTGCTATGTTTATAATATTCAAATCAGTTATCTCATAACTACCTGTGGATTCCAAATATTGTATCACATTCCAGATAAATAGATAAAGTTAAACTTTCCGATCGAATCATCAAACACCCAAGATTTCCCCAATATATCTCAACACTTGAAATCAGTTTAAAAACATTCATCACATGCCACAGTACCAATGGTCCAGCCGTAGAAGGGTCAAGCCAACGCCTCACATGTGGCACGCCGTACTGCCCCAAACCCTAAGGTTCAAAGGGCAGTTCAAGACGGTCACATAATCGAGTTAAGGTTTGTTGTCTTCTAGAGGGTCCACCGAGTTACTTGCACGACTTAGAACATTCTTAAACACGAGAAAAAAAATCCAACTTTTGAAAAAATTTCCGACAGGGGAAAAAGTGAGTTATTGATATCCGTTCGAACTTTTTAACAGTTTCTAAAAGTTATCCGGACAAAACACAAAGACGCAGTTAAAGTTCCCGATCGAATCATCGAATCCCCAATACAACCCAGAAAATTCAACAGTTGAATAAATATTAAAAATTCCCAGAAAATACAGCACTAAAAGACAAGAATTACTGTGCAAATTTGAAACAGTGAAGCAACAAAAGGACCGCGGAACCGCCGCATATGCCATGCATGTGCCGCGGTTCCGCCGCGCTTTGGTGGAATTAGGCGCACGTGCTTCACAGTAACTCTTGTATTTCCCTGCTGATTTTTTTGAGCATTTTTAATTTGGAAAAAATCACAGTTTTAAAAAATTTCCAGAGACTAGGGTATATCGGGTTTTCCGGGTTCGATCGGACTTTAAACTTCGTCTAGACTTCGCCTAAAGCTCTAGCTTGTCTCTGATACCACTGTAGGGTTGCTAGGCACGCGCACAAGGGTCTACGAGGCATCAACCATGCCCGATTAAAAATTTAGCCGTGCCGAACAACCCGAATACGGATCTTTAAACTAGAGATTAGGCGAAAACTAGCAAGCTAAACACTTTAACACTAAGTGAGAGGGATTACAACCTTTGTAGATCCGGTCCTTCACTTCACATGCTCCGTGTTGTGGTCCCTTCGCTGCGATCATCGGGTTCCGGGCTCTCGAGAGGTTCCACGAAGAGAAAGATGCAACCTTTGCTTCCGATCTTCGATACTAAGATGATCTACCTTGAAGTTTCTTTAACACAAGCTAACACTCATGAAATGATGTGAACACCCTCATCTAAATGGCAAGGGAAGATGAGGATGATGAAGTAGGATTTTTGCTCTCTTTATTTATCTTTTTCTCATATTTATTCATCACTTTGGAAAAATCTAGCAAGCTTTTTCATGAAAGAATGAAGGAAGAAGAAGAATAGTAATCCATTTCCTTTTGTGATGAATAAGAAAGGATTAATATGAAGAATAATGCAACCATGGTTGACTTAACCATTGTAGAGAATTGACTAGGGTTAGGGTTTGGGTTGGGTTAAAGCATGAGTCACTTGTAAATATCTTTATCATGACAAAAAGAAAACCTTCTAGAAACATCTAGAAAGCTTAACCCTAATCCAAACCCTAATCATGTTTAAACTCCACTAAACATGTTGCATTAGTTATCATATCATGTTACAATATTATATATCACATATATAATATTTATTGTAACAAAATAAAATAATACAGTTAACATATATCGCATATATATATCAATGTATTATCCGAGTGAGAAAAAGAATCTTTTAGTGAGCAAATATTAGTTAATGCAATTTAATATATCATATATATTATTATACATTAAATTATCGAATCAACACTTGATCCGACAATCCGGCTATATCGCATATAACCGACTAATATTTATCCGTACCGATTCATCGAATCAACACTTGATCCGATGACCCGGCTGATATCAAATATCGCGAGAATACAATACGGTATCACATATCGCATTATCCTCGGTCCCGCACATATCACATATGTGCTCCTACTCCGTTTTGCCTGAGTCAAGAAACCTCTGTGTAGGACTCTAAAGAATCGTCAATACGCCGGCAGTAGGTGATGATCATATCAAACACCCACAAGCTGCAAGCGGTCAGCTAAACGTAACAGCTACCCAGGTATTCAGCACTCAGAAGATCAACAAGCAAGCCTGTACATTCTCCTGCGAATCCAAACAGTAACACTCCCGTACAGTCCGGTCTCGTCGTCTGATATGTCGCATATCTCGCCTAGGGGTGGTAAACGTCAGACCCCAGTAGCTCGATAAGTCGTGTCGATTTGAGGTCTATAACAGTTCGAGAAACTGCTGATAACACTTACCAGTAAATCTCAGCAACCCTGGCCAGGGATTTCCGGTTATAGCCAATCGAACACAGCACAACATCAACTCCCTATACCGGGAGAGACGAATCCCCTCCTATCGCTCATTGCCTCCATGTGATTCGGGACTGTACCCAAAAGACACCTTTTTGCACGCCCTCTTGGACGTGGTATGATGGAAATCAAAGCACAGTGGGAACCACACAAGACTCTATGACGATCTCGGGTCAACAGACTACTCTGTACCAGTGTCACCGGAGAACTTCCATCTGACGTATGGTATATGTTCAGACCATAATATTGCATTTATCATTCCCCTATTCTTATCCTTTTTATAAATAAACAGGTACTCTTGACGCACGTTTGTTGCATATTACAGGATACAGGTTTCTGGAGCAAATACAGTGAAAAAGACACAAAACAACAGAAAAGGGACTTTTGACCAGCAATTAGATGGATCCTAGTCAAACCCAGTTCACATAGGTGCAAGGCAACGAATGTCAAGGTGAAACGGTTAAAAGACCAATACAAGTCTTCACTGAAGATCTGGAGAAGAACCAGAAGCCCAAAAGAGAAAATAAGTGAAGAAACAGAAGCCCAAAGAGCCAAGGAAAAAGCACAAAAAATTACAGAGTCTGACTCCTCAGTTTGGCCGCGGAACCGCGGCCAAACCCATGCTGGCGCCGCGGTTCCGCGGCCATCAAGTGCGCATGTCGGTGCATTTTTTCTGAGTCGGCGCGTCGGTGCAGATGTTGGGATTTTACGTGGGCAAATCTGTAATTTTGCATGTGCGAGAGTCTGTAACCCTAGGTTTCCTATTTTCCTATAAATTGTAATTTTAGATCTGTAAAACCCTATGCCTCTTTTCAATAAATAAAAGTTCAGAATTTCTGGGAATAATTATTCAGATCTGTTCTTTATCGCTTGGAGGGAGCCGTCAAATTAGTAAGTGTTTTTTCTATTCTTTTAATGTTTTATCATCCCCTAATGAGCGAGTAGTCTCCTCGCTTGTTAGGGTTAGCCTTAGGGAAAGGTTTGAGAGATGATATCTCTCACCCCTTTCATGCCATCCACACCTAATAGTTAGCACTCCATGCATGCACGCACAACCGCTCCCTACGGCATCCTACCCCTCGAGGTAACGGTGAACCGCAGTATAAAGGGCCGGTTGCGCGCGTTTTCCGTGGGGGTTAGGGTAATTAACGATAAAGGAAGGATACGAATCTAGAGGAAGAAACATCTTCCCAAAAGATTCGGATCCACTTTATCGATAATTACCGTAACATCTAACAGATCTAAAAATATGGCAATGAAAGCGGTGAGGAAAACATTTAATCTCCAAAATTTTCCCGAAGCCTAACCCTAGCAAGACTTTTAATTAGATAAATTAGATCCGTTTTTATAGATTTTCATAAACCAACCAAAACGACAAATCGAATCAACTCGTTAAAACACATAAAAGGAATTTACCCGTCTCTGTGGATCGACCCGCACTCACCGGCTAGCTGCGAAGCGACGCCGTTTCTTGATTGCGGTAAACTCATATTTTTGACACATAATCAAATGGCGCCGTTGCCGGGGACGGCGTAATCTTTCTTTTTTGTGAATTTTCGGGTTGATATAAACTTTAAAAATTATAAAAATCTGAAAATATAAAAAAAAATTAAAAAAAATTATCAAATTTGATCTGTTTGAAGGGTGTGTCTTTTGAATCTTGCAGGAACAGCAAACAATTAAGGATCTGGAAATTTACAGAGGGCAAAACAAAAATTGGTACATAAGAACAGAGAGGAACTGAAGATACAGAACCACAGAATTTTTTCCAGAGGCCGATCTCTCCACTCCACCGCGTTTCCGCCGCATAAGGGGGCCATCCGCCGCTGTTCCGCGCCTGTTCTGACACGTCAGCACCTGAAATTTTGTGGGTTGGTTATCTCTTTCTTCCCTCTGCAACCTACAATATATCTCTCTGTAAAAAATTTTCTGCAGGAATTCTTTGCGTAAAGAGTCTTTCTCCCCTTCTAAATAACAGATCTCTGCAGGTTTCTTTGCGCCGCGCTAAAAATTTTGATTGCAAGTGAAATTTTATCTGTTTTGCATAATTTAACCGGACTCTAAGGGGCTATTTGACCAAACTCAGATTGGGTGGGGATTTCATCACCCTTCCCACGACCCCAGAAAAACACCTAAAGCATTTTGCATCGACCATCTTTAATTAAAAAAGATTAGACTCAGACCTAAGGACAGCGAGCTCAATAGGAAAAGGACTAGGGTAGGCATCGGCCGTTTATCCTAACTGACATTGCGGTGTCTAGGCTAGTGGTTATTAATTAGGCCCACTGTAGTGGTGGTTCCTTCCGACTTACCTGGCCGTATTTGTCCTTGAAGAGGTGGTTTGAGGTCAATTTCTAGCCCTAGTTAGGAGCTGTCTAGCAGACCAAGGCGACCCTAGATCTAGGCCTGATTGTGCATGTGTGGTTGACACATTTGTGTCACGAGTCCCTTTCCTAAAACCTCTTTGCAAAACCTTCACATAAATAAAAGAAAAAGAAAAAGAAAAATCTTTTAAAAACTTGCAACTTGCCGCTAAAGAAAACGTGCAAACTCACTTCCACCACTTCTTCTCACTGACGTTATCTTACCCCCACATTCTGTTTTTCTCTTTTTTTCTGACTGCACTACCCTTTAGTGTATGTCATTTTGGACTAGGGATACTAACGCCCGATTAGTCCGTGTTTCGTTGGTACCGACCAACGAACCCTTCGGCGAACCCTTCGTCGACATTCCGTCCATTTCCTTACCTCCACCTTCAAATTCTTCTTTCGAAGGTATGTCGGGATTTAACCCCAACGATACCTTACCGACGGGAATGATTCCACCTCCGCCAGGTGCGAATAACCCGAATCTTCCGCCTGTTGTAGCGCCCGCACGAGTTGCGCTCCAGGATCTCTTCTACCCCGTTCGTACTTCTTTACCCACATGTCTTTCACCCCCACCGGCGAATGGGGATAATTTTGAAATAAAACCACATTTCATCAATATGCTGCCTAAGTTTCATGGTTTGGAATCCGAAGATGCATATATTTTCATTAATAAATTCCAAAACGTTTGTGCCATGATGAAGACAACCCAATTAAGTGATGACGCAATAAGGCTAAGGGTCATTCCTTTTACCTTATGTGACCTAGCCGAGAAATGGCTATACAGCACCGCATCACATTCCATTAGAAATTGGGACGAGTTTGTGAGAGTTTTTCTGAAAAAGTTCTATCCTCATCATAAAACTGCTAGAATCCGAAACGAGATTATACAATTTTCACAGCTTCCTTCCGAACCATTTTGGAAGTGCTTCGAGAGATTTAAAGACCTACTTGTTCAATGCTCTCATCATGGGATCGAAAGTTGGCAACTTTGCCAAACATTATACGAGGGATTGAACGCAGCAACGAAGCAGTTGCTAGAAACTATATGTCAAGGTCATTTTCTTTCCAAGTCTAGCGACGAAGCGTGGCAGTTTCTTGAGGATCTTAGTGAGCAAACAATTCAGTGGGAGAGTACCAAGACCACATCATCTTCTTCTGTTGGTCAATCTAGGGCAGGCATACATCAAGTAGATATGTCGATTGCTATGAAGGCCGAGATGGCCTCACTTATGAAAAAGCTAGAAGCCATTGAGGCCAAAATCTCATCGTCTTCTCCTGCCCCTACTCTACCCACACGAACTGTTTTTGCTTGTTGTTCGAACCCATCACACCTAACCGAAGAGTGTCCTTATAATGCACCCATTCAAGGACAGGATCAAGTCAATGCTGCATTTCAGCAACGACAAAGAAACGATCCGTACTCTTCGACATACAATCAGGGGTGGAGGAGTCACCCAAATCAACAGTTCCAAGGGAATAATAATTTTCAAAGACTTCCTCCACAACAACAACAAGCACCCTCACAAACTCAAAACCAGCAACCTTTCCAACAACAACCTTATACAAATCAAACGAACAATTTAGTTCAACCAAATGATGATAAGGTTAGCTCGCTCGAGAAAAGTCTAGAAGCATTTCTCAAGCAATCTACAGAATCCGCAGCAAGATTTGAAAGTTATGTTCAATCTTTAATGATTAACAATGCCTCACACGATCAAAGTATCAAATCTATTGAGGCACAAATTGCACAATTAACTGCTGCGTTGAGCGAGAGAGAAAAGGGAAAGCTTCCATCTCAACCATTGCCCAATCCCGGTCACACACAAAACGCATATCACAATCACAATGTAAATGCGGTGACCACGTTGAGATCCGGAAGAGAGTTGCAAAATAATGTGGGAACTAGTGATGACATCCCCGCCGGTGGTTCTTCTTCCCCTTCTTCAGTTTCTTCACTTCCTTCTTCACCTTTTTCTTTAGAGCCTATTCTCCACCCTTCGCACGGCTCTACTTCTTCTGACTCGAACGGACCCATTTCTCACAACACGAACACATCCACACCGGGATCCGTTCCTAATCCACATTCTACTCCACAAACATGTGACTCAACTAATTTTCAAAATGCACCATTTCCAAACAGGTTGAGTCCTAATAAACCAAATGCACAAGTGGAGAAGATTGTGGAGATATTTAAGCAGGTTAGCATAAATATACCTCTCTTGGATGCTATCCAACAAATCCTTTCATACGCGAAAATCTTAAAGGGCTTGTGCACCTCGAAGAGAAAGGCATCTCAAGTACCCAAGAAAGTGCTAGTGGCTAGTACAGTGAGCAATGCTATTAACCACCATCAAACCTTACCCCAAAAACGAAAGGACCCTGGCTGTCCTACGATTTCCATCACAATTGGGGATAAGAAAATTAATCGTGCACTTTTAGATCTTGGGTCTAGTGTTAACCTGATTCCCTACTCCGTATACGAACAATTAGGGGTTGGAGAGTTGAAACCCACTCTTTGTACTCTCCAAATGGCTGATCGATCAATCACCTATCCACGGGGTCAACTAGAGGATGTGTTGATCAAAGTCGGGGAGTTCATATTCCCCGTTGATTTTATCGTTATGGATACACAACCTGTTGCTAACCCAAGAAACCAAATTCCGGTGATTCTCGGTCGACCATTTTTGGCCACTTCCAATGCTGTAATAAACTGTCGCAATGGCTCCATGACTCTATCCTTTGGGAAAATGTTTAGCGAGTTCAATATTTATAAGATGGAAAGTCTGCCCCCCCGTACCTAAAACTAGTACACGAGAAGTTTGCTCTATTCACGAAATCACGCAGGAGGACTGCGAGCTTGAAAGATTTCTATTTGATGAAAATAGTTTTGACGCCACTGGTGCGTCCCTCCTTGAGCCTACTACCGTTGACACAACCGATGTTGATTATGAATGTTTCAGTTTTTTGGATGATGACGACTCACAGCCCGAATATGAGTTGTTTGAATTTTTGGATGAGTCAGTCGAGCCATCTGAATCGGTTGTTTGCAGTGATTTCGAACCTGTGTTGGAGTCCTTTGAGTTCGAGGTAGATTCCGCAATGATTCTTTCGCCTCCGAAACTCGAACTCACACCCTTGCCGTCTCACCTTAGATATACTTACATAGGAGAGAATGAGACCTTTCCCATTATCATATCGGCTTCTCTAGCCCTCGAGCAAGAGAACGCCCTCTTAACGGTCTTACAAGATAGGCGGCAAGTTTTCGGTTGGACTATGGCGGACATCGAGGAGATAAGTTCCCTCATAAGTGAATATCATACACAATTGATGGATGATGCCATGTCAATAGAGGACCCACAGGAATATCTTGGGGGTATTGTGGTGAGTCAACTTCCTCCCTTAGAAGTTGAAATACCCCCATTTCTTTTAATAAGGTACGAGAATGCCAACACTCCACTGATTGCTGATCATTTACATTCTCGTTTCGATGCATCACCATCACCTGTATATTTACCTCCACACCTCCCATACCACTACTTCTATCTTCCCCAATTCTTTGCGGACCACCACAACTTATTTTTCCACCACCCAATATTCTTTACTGATAAATTTTTCAACTGGTTGGTGTTGACGTTTAGTCTAGGCAAAGTTTGGCAGTAATGTCTAACATAGTTTAAATGAAGTTTGGGGGAGGGCCTTTTTGTATATATTTTTGTTTTTCTTAACAATAAAAAATTATAAATAAATAAACAGGGAAGTGCCGGTATTTTGACCCTCTTGGTTTAGCATGACAGTGAAGACACTGTCAAGTTCAAGTTTGGGGGTATGCTCGGTACGTCTTCTTCCTTCGCATTTATTTGTACATATTTTGCATTTGCATACTTATTTGAAAACTCATAAAAATTTCAAAAATTTCAAAAATTATAAAAATTAATGTATTCAATTTTGGCTTATTTGACTAGAGTTTGACAGATAGGTTAACTGGCTAGGAACAACTAGATCTTAGAGTTAGTGAATTAAAAACCCTAAAGATAACATTCCTTAAAGTTTAACGGTAGAAAGTATATGCCTTGTAGTTTATTTAGAAATAGGCAAATTTTGGGTTCACTTTTTGGGATAAGTCGAAACAAGGGAAGAGTATTGATGTTCTTATTAGAGTATAAGTTTGAAAAATAGTTCCTAGCTTAAGTCTAGATTCTAAAAACGTATACCGTACAATTTGCACAATCACGCACCTTGAAACTTGGAATAGTAGAAGAGACCTTGAAATGTTCTTTTCTAAAGTCCTTAGTACGATGAAATAAAAGAAAAAAAAGTGAATAAAGAATAAAAAAAAAATGGACACTGGTTTTTGTGATTACTTAAGGCTGAAAATAGAAAAATATTTAGCGAGGGTGCTTCATCATCTAGTGCCTTAGACCAACTGGTTTGGGAGTCACTGCTAAAGCCTTGGGTGTTGCAAGGACTAGGTAGTACGCTTTAAATTGCAAACGCACCTTGTAATCGGTCGTTGGTACCTCAAGAAGTATTAACGGTCGCATGAAGGATGTGTAAGCAAATTTCATTTAAATTCACCAACTAATTAGTACTTTGGACAACGGACAAGGGCATGATTGCTTGATTTGAATTTCCAAGTGTCGGGGTGATCTATACACACACGCAGGGGTATGTGATTGGAATCTAGATAAGAGAAAGGAATGAAGAATAGAACTTGTATCTTTAATAGAGTTGATAGAAATTCCTAAGTGGAGATGAAACCCTAGAAGGAAGACTTAAGAGATGTCGAAAGCTAAGTAGATCTACATAACATATATAATCTTAAGTTAAATAATGAGGAAGTGTGAAGAATATGGGTGGATAATTTACAAGTATAAGATAATAGAATTCCTTGTTGGAAAACCTAATTGGAGAACAAAAGTCAATGGGCCGAGTTGATAGGATTTTGTGGGTGTAATCCGCTGAAAACCCTCAGGAGACAACACTCCTCCTACTAGGGACACCTAGAGGTTTAACGGCTTGTTGCACGTGCTCAGTGCAATCGCGTTTCCCTGCGAAAGTGTGGTTAGGATTTTAGTGAATAATTAATAAGTTTGCTCGAGGACGAGCAAAAGGTAAGTTTGGGGGTATTTGTTCAGACCATAATATTGCATTTATCATTCCCCTATTCTTATCCTTTTTATAAATAAACAGGTACTCTTGACGCACGTTTGTTGCATATTACAGGATACAGGTTTCTGGAGCAAATACAGTGAAAAAGACACAAAACAACAGAAAAGGGACTTTTGACCAGCAATTAGACGGATCCTAGTCAAACCCAGTTCACATAGGTGCAAGGCAACGAATGTTAAGGTGAAACGGTTAAAAGACCAATACAAGTCTTCACTGAAGATCTGGAGAAGAACCAGAAGCCCAAAAGAGAAAATAAGTGAAGAAACAGAAGCCCAAAAAGCCAAGGAAAAAGCACAAAAAATTACAGAGTCTGACTCCTCAGTTTGGCCGCGGAACCGCGGCCAAACCCATGCTGGAGCCGCGGTTCCGCGGCCATCAAGTGCGCATGTCGGTGCATTTTTTCTTAGTCGGCGGGTCGGTGCAGATGTTGGGATTTTACGTGGGCAAATCTGTAATTTTGCATGTGCGAGAGTCTGTAACCCTAGGTTTCCTATTTTCCTATAAATTGTAATTTTAGATCTGTAAAACCCTATGCCTCTTTTCAATAAATAAAAGTTCAGAATTTCTGGGAATAATTATTCAGATCTGTTCTTTATCGCTTGGAGGGAGCCGTCAAATTAGTAAGTGTTTTTTCTATTCTTTTAATGTTTTATCATCCCCTAATGAGCGAGTAGTCTCCTCGCTTGTTAGGGTTAGCCTTAGGGAAAGGTTTGAGAGATGATATCTCTCACCCCTTTCATGCCATCCACACCTAATAGTTAGCACTCCATGCATGCACGCATAACCGCTCCCTACGGCATCCTACCCCTCGAGGTAACGGTAAACCGCAGTATAAAGGGCCGGTTGCGTGCGTTTTTCATGGGGGTTAGGGTAATTAACGATAAAGGAAGGATACGAATCTAGAGGAAGAAACATCTTCCCAAAAGATTCGGATCCACTTTATCAATAATTACCGTAACATCTAACAGATCTAAAAATATGGCAATGAAAGCGGTGAGGAAAACATTTAATCTCCAAAACTTCCCCGAAGCCTAACCCTAGCAAGACTTTTAATTAGATAAATTAGATCCGTTTTTATAGATTTTCATAAACCAACCAAAACGACAAATCGAATCAACTCGTTAAAACACATAAAAGGAATTTACCCGTCTCTGTGGATCGACCCACACTCACCGGCTAGCTGCGAAGCGACGCCGTTTCTTGATTGCGGTAAACTCATATTTTTGACACATAATCAGTATAATACCATCTGGGAGTTCTCGGCGAGTCCGTCCAGTGTACCCAGTCTCCACTGAGCACCCGTACACCATCCTTGATGTCAAACACCGATGGATGTGGGATCATCCATCGCCCATCATATGGGTCAAGATGCGTATACGCTAGTCTACTCTGGTGTATCGATACACCCTCGACTAGGAACAGTTATAGGATGTACTCGTCGACTACCGTTGCCCTACAAGTATGATCTCATCATAGTCCCAGTAGTCTAGTACATATCCTAAGGGCTTTATCAACATGTAATATAGAGACAATCAGAGTACATGTTAAGATAAAGTACAACCAGAGAGCATACTATCATGTCGAGCAAGAAAGTCCTCCCTATATATGTCCTAGCATCCACTACAATATACATCGTATGTACAGTAATGGCCTCTAGGGCATACATATAACTAACAATAACATCGCATACATTATAGATCCTACCTCCGAAGCGTAGGGTATAATGCTCATGCGAGCCCTCTCTTCATCATTCTTTGGAGACATCTCTTTGAAGAGGGTGATCCCGTGACAACCGGGTAAATTACCTCGTTTGGAATCTTCCATACTAAACCTATTTAGTACGGTGTCTATATACCTCAATTGTGACAATCCCAATAGTCTCTTAGATCTATCTCTATAGATCATATTCCCAGAATACATGAGGCATCACCCAGGTCCATCATGGAGAACCTCTGTGATAAGAACAGTTTGACTGATTGTAGCATAGGAACATCATTTCCTATCAGGAGAATGTCATCCACGTACAATACGAGAAATGTGACTGTGCTCCCTACAATCTTCTTATAAATGCAAGGTTCGTCTACATTTTTGATAAATTCAAACTCTTTGATTGTATCATCAAAACAGATGTTCCAACTCCGTGATGCCTGCTTTAATTCATAAATGGATTTAAGCAACCTGCATGCCTTTCCGCTGCTCCCACTGTCAATGAAGCCCTCTGGCTGATCCATAAAAACGCATTCATCTAAATCACCATTTAGAAATGTGGTTTTAACATCCATCTGCCAGATTTCATAGTCGTAGTAAGCAGCAACAACAAGTAAGATTCGAATGGATTTAAGCATCGCAATAGGAGAAAATGTCTATTCATAGTCCAATCCTCGTCTTTGATGGAATCCTTTTGCTACCAGCCTAGCTTTATAGGTCTCCACCTGTCCATCCACACCAATCTTTCTCTTAAAGATCCACTTGCACCCTATGGGTTTTACCCCAGAAGGTGCAACCTCCAAAGTCCATACTTTGTTGGTGTGCATGGATTCCATTTCGTATCGCATGGCATCCAGCCATTTCACTGAGTCAGTACTCGTGATAGCTTTCTGAAAACTAGTAGGGTCATCATCGTCCATGATGCAATCTTCTCTATCACCATCAATTAGAAAACCGTAGTATCTATCAGGAGGGTGAGAAGTCCTACTAGATCTACGAAGTGGCTGAGGTTCGTCAGGTTCTATTGAAACCTCAGGTTCAACCAAATCATCGGTATTTGTTTGTGGATCTGGAATTTCATCTAGTTCTACCGCATTGCCAACAGAGTCATTTGTAAAAAATACATTTTCTAAAAATGTGGCATACTGAGAAACAAACACCCTTTGTTCCTCCTTTTGGTAGAAAAGATATCCATACGAATGTTTTGGATATCCCACAAATTTACACAAAACCGATCGTGTCTCGAGTTTGTCCGAATTCTTCTTTTTCACATAAGCCGGACAACCCCATATCCTAACTCGTTTAAGAGATGGTCTCTTCCCATACCATATCTCATATGGAGTGGTAGACACGGTTTTGATCAGAACCCTGTTTAATGGAGATATTGCAGTCTCTAATGCATGCCCCATAATGATAGTGGTAACTCAAAATCACTCATCATAGAACGTACTATATCTAATAGGGTATGATTTCTCCTCTCTGACACACCGTTGTGCTGTGGTGTGTACGGAGGAGTGAGCTGAGAGAGAATCTCATTCTCTTTTAGGAAATCTAGAAACTTTGTGCTTAGATACTCACCTCCTCGATCCGATCGAAGTTTCTTGATACTCAAGCCTGTTTGTTTTTCTACTTCAGATTTATACTCTTTGAATTTTTTGAAGGCTTCAGACTTATGTTCCAACAAGAACACGTGTCTGAATCTCGAGAAATCATCAATGAAAGTTATGAGGTAGGAATAACCGCCTCTAGCATGTGTAGACATTGGTCCACATACATCACTATGTATGAGGCCTAAGAGTTCAGTAGCTCTTTCTCCGTGTCCAGTAAACGGAGTTTTGGTCATTTTACCTTTGATACAAGACTGGCAAGTCGCATAAGATTTATATTCAAACAGGTTTAAATATCCATCTTTATGTAGCTTAGTTAGTCTTATTTCATTAATATGACCAAGTCTACAATGCCAAATGAAAGCTTCACATATGTCTGAAATCTTTCTTTTGTTTGTGTGTTGTATATTGAAAACTGTATGTTGATTTAGGACGTATATCCTGTTATTTAATGTACCAGACCCAATCAACTCTTGATTAAGATTAATGTTCATAACATTAGATTGTAGCATAAAATTATATCCTTCATTGTCCAACAACGATATAGATATAATATTACATAACATTGAAGGTACAAAATAACACGGGTTCAGAACCAATATACATCCTGATAGAAAACCAAAGTGATACTCTCCCACTGATATAGCATTTATGTAAGTCGACGTTTGATACCCCACATGATGTGGGGAGGCGGAATAGGTAAAACAATCATTTTGTTTAAGTTAATATCGACTAACTTTACGGATCTTTGCTAAACCCTAACTAACAACTATCTAGAAGTGATTAGCTACTGTGATAGATGATTTTACCTAAAGATTCAATTCCTTCTTGTTCTTGTAGTTCACTTCCTCGTCGGCCTCCTCGATGTGATAGAAGATCCACCCGAGAGCTCCTTCTCCAAGCTTTAACCTCTCACTTGAGGTAACTAGGTGGCTATGAGTGCTAATCAAAGTAACCTAGAGGATATAGAAGAGGATTAGGGATCTATTGGTCTTGCTAACCCTTGGGATCTCAACACATAAGAGGATTAGGGTTAGGGTTGAAGAGAGAGAGCTTGAGGAGAGAGAATGTGTAAGTGAGAATGAATAAATATCTTAAGTCATTTGGATAAATAATGAAGCATCAAAATATCTAGAAATAATACCTCAAAATATCAACCATGCTTCATTAATTACTTTGAGGTGAATCACCTCACGACTCATGATGTAATTAATGCAAATTACACATCATCTCCTCCACCTCATTAAGCTTAATTCATAAATGGATTAAAACATAATGAGTCACCTTTCTTCTAGAAGCTTCTCGAGTAATTACGAGAATGCCCCTCCTATCCGTAAAACACGGAAAAACTGAGACTGTATAAATCCAATAATCCAATACTAGAACCTGGCTTAAACTAAAGCCCGCTAGTAAAAACTATCCGAACATCGTACGTGCATAAATGCACGTCTGTATCCGAACCCTGTCGTAACACCATACAACCTCTATATCGTTTCGCCTAAAGCAGGGAAACTCTCTGTGTGGGACTCTAATGACTCGACACTACGCTAGCAGTGGGTTTAACCACAGGCCGCAAGCGGTACTAACTGTACGTAACGGTCCCCAGGTAGATGTCGATAAGAAGGCCGATGAGGAAACCCATCCGAACTCATACTGAGCCTGATGTGACAATCTCCGTATAGTCCGGCCTGTTCGTCTAGGACTATCGCATATCGGGCCTAGGGGCGGCAAGCATCGGTCCCCTAAAAGCGGTATAAGTCATGTCAGAGTGAAGCCCATTACACCTTGAGAAGCTACTAGAAATCCTACCTGTAAATCTCGTTTGCCCTGGCCAGGGACTTTGCATAATGGCTCTCCAAACACAGCGCGATATCAACTCCCAATATCGGGAGAGACGAATCCTATCTAACCGCCACTGCCTCCAAGTGCTTCGGGACTGCACCCAACTGCTACCTGTTTGCACGACTCCTTTGAGCCATGGTAGGGTAGCAATCTAAGAACAGTGGGAACACACTCGAGATGAAGCAGCAGTGTCAAGTCTGCGGACTATGCTGTACTCATGTCACCTGGGAACTGTTAACTGACGACGGGTATAATACCGACCAACAGTTCCCTGCGAGTCCTGTCCGGTGTACCCGTAACCCAACGAGCACCTGTATACTATCTCCAGTACAACGTATTGATGGCTGTGGGACAGACCATCTCCCCAACTGGGATGAGAAGAGTACACACTAGTCTACTCCGGAGTATCGATGCCCTGTCTCGATAATCCTACGACTAGGGACCTGAAAAAGGATGTGCTTGTAGACTACTCAGCCCTCACTAGTGTGACTACCATCACAACGCTAGTAGTCAAGCAAGATCCTAAGGGCTCTATCAATATATATTAGAGATATGCTAACATATACACATATTAAGATAGATATAAACCAAGTAGCATACTACTATGTTGAGCGAGACTGTTAATATAACTGTGAATATCCCAAACTTCCATTAAGTAATATACAAACTAGTATGATACAATAATGGCCCCTAGGGCATATACACTAACAATCTCCCACTTGCACTAGGGCCATGTACTTGCATATCGAAGACCTATCATCTCGAGTAGCCTCTCGAACTGAATCTGAGGTAAGGCCTTTGTGAATGGATCTGCAGTGTTCTCCTCGGTAGTAACTCTCCGGACCTTGATCTCCTGGCGATCTATGATCTCCCTGATCAGGTGATACCGCCTTAAGATGTGTCTGGACTTTTGATGGGACCTGGGTTCCTTTGCTAAAGCTATAGCCCCGTTGTTGTCACAATACAGAGGTATTGGATCAACAATGGATGGAACCACCTGAAGTTCTGTGAGGAACTTCTTCATCCAGACTGCTTCTTTTGCGACATCGCAAGCAGCGATATACTTCGCTTCCATCGTCGAGTCAGCAACGGTGTCCTGCTTGGAACTCTTCCAGCACACCGCCCCTCCATTGAGGGTAAAGACATAACCTGACATGGACTTAGAGTCATCCTTGTCACTTTAGAAGCTGGAGTCAGCAAAAGCCTCGATCTTGAGGTCTTTTCCGCCGTAAACCAAGAACATATCCTTAGTCCTTCTCAGGTACTTGAGAATGTTCTTTACTTCTATCCAGTGCTTCTCCCATGGGTCTGACTGATACCGGCTTACTACGCTCAGTGTGTAAGCTACATCTGGTCTGGTGCACAACATCGCATACATTACAAAGCCTACCGCAGAAGCATAGGGTATAATCGACATGCAATCCCTTTCCAAATCAGTCTTGGGAGACATCTCTTTGGAGATGGTGATTCCGTGACAAGCCGGTAAATTACCGTGCTTAGAATCTTCCATACTGAATCTTTTCAGTATAGTGTTGATATACCTGGACTGCGAAAGTCCCAACATCCTCTTAGATCTATCACGATAGATATGGTTCCCCAGTATGTAAGAGGCATCACCCAGGTCTTTCATGGAGAACCTGTGTGACAAGAATCCTTTGACAGATTGTAGCATAGGAATATCATTTCCTATCAAGAGAATGTCATCCACGTACAAGACGAGGAATACGACAGTTCGTGCTACAATTTTACTATATATACATGGTTCATCTGGATTTTTGATAAAGTCATATTCTTTGACCGTTTTATCAAAACAGATGTTCCAACTCCGCGATGCCTGCTTTAGTCCATAAATGGACTTAAGCAACTTGCATACTTTCCCGCTGCTCCCACTCTGATTGAAACCTTATAGCTGATCTATATAGACGCACTCTTCTAAATTACCATTTAGAAAAAGCCATCTTTACGTTCATCTGCCAGATCTCATAATCATGGAAGGCAACAATGGCAAGAAGGATCCGAATGTATTTGAGCATAGCCACTGGAGAAAAAGTTTTGTCATAGTCCAAACCAGGTCTTTGACGAAAACCCTTTACAACAAGTCTAGCCTTATAGGTTTCCACCTGTCCATCTACACCAATCTTTTTCTTGAAGATCCATTTGCATCCTATGGGTTTTACCCCATCTGTAGCAAAGTCTAAAGTCCATACTTTGTTGGTGTACATGGACTCCATCTCGGTCCGTATTGCATCCAGCCATCTTACTGAGTCGCCGTTCTGGATAGCCTGCTGGAAGCTAGTAGGTTCATCATTATCAATGCCGCAATCCTCTCTATCCCTGTCTATGAGAAAACCATAGTATCTCTCAGGCGGATGAGACGGCCTACTACTCCTGCGGAGGGGTGTGGGAATGTCCTGTTCTTCTGGAACTACTGGTTCTACCAAAATTTCAGCACCAGATTGTGGTTCTGGAATTTCTTCCAGTTCTATTGCGCTACCACTTGTTTCCTTTTCTAAAAACTGCTGTTCTAGAAAATGGGCATTACGAGAAACAAAAACCTTTTGTTCCTCTGCGTAATAGAAAAAATACCCCTTGGAGTTCTTTGGATATCCTACAAACTTACACTGTACCGATCGTGCCTCGAGTTT
This sequence comes from Agapanthus africanus, assembly GCA_030015575.1. Lineage (NCBI taxonomy): Eukaryota > Viridiplantae > Streptophyta > Magnoliopsida > Asparagales > Amaryllidaceae > Agapanthus > Agapanthus africanus. Next base: position 253,093,451 of record JASDDO010000029.1, on the reverse strand, counting down.
GTCCGCATGCTGCTTTTTAACAAAAGCTGGACATCCCCATATCTTCAGATACTAAAGATAGGGTTTCTTCCCACTCCACATCTAATATAGTGTGGTAGGCACAGTCTTGGTTGGAACCCTGTTCAAAAGATATGCAGCTGATTCTAGCGCATAACCCCAGAAAGATCACGGTAACTCAGCATTACTCATCATGGAACGTACCATATCCAATAGTGTTTGGTTCCGTCTTTCCGATACACCGTTATGCTGTGGAGTGTATGGAGGAGTAAGTTGAGAGAGAATTCCTTTCTCTTTTAGGTAACTCAGGAACTCGGCACTTAAGTATTCACCACCTCGATCAGATCTCAGTGTCTTAATACTTTTGCCGGTTTGGTTTTCTACTTCATTCTTATATTCTTGGAATTTCTCAAAGGCCTCGGATTTATGTTTCATTAAGAAAATGAATCCATATCTAGAGTAATCATCCGTAAAAATAATGAAATATGAAAAACCGCCTCTTGCATGTGTAGACATTGGACTACATACATCGCTGTGTATGAGTCCTAAGAGCTCGCTCGCTCTTACTCCATGTCCAGTGAATGGAGTCTTTGTCATCTTTCCTTTGAGACATATTGACAAGTGGCATAAGATTGATATTCGAACGTATCCAAATATCCTTCTCTATGTAACTTAGTTAACCTTGTCTCATTGATGTGACCTAGTCCACAATGCCATAAGAAATCCTGATTTATATCTGGAGACTTTCTTTTTAGTGTGTTCTGGACATTGAAAATTTGTAATTGGTTTAACACGTATATACCGTTATCTAGTGTACCGGACCCAATCAAACCATGATTAAGGTGGATGTTAACAACATCGCTTACAAACGTGAAATCATAAACAACTTTTGATAACAACGATACTGATATGATATTACACGTTAAACTGGGTACACAAAAACAGTTGCGCAAAACCAAAATATGTCCACTCGTCAATCCAAGGTGATAATCCCCTACGGACACAGCACCCACGCTAGCTCCGTTAGCAACCTGGAGGGTCATATCACCAACCTTCAGCACTCTACGGTTTCTCAGTGCCTGCAATGAATTGCATATATGAGATCCTAATCCGGTATCCAATACCCAAGAAGTAGAGTTGATTGACAGACAATTTTCAATTACAAACACACCTGAGGCTAAAGCCACAGCTTGCTTTAGGTCCTGGTTCTTGGCAATCCAAGTTTTGCAATCTTTCATCCAATGGCCTTTCCTACGACAGTAGAAGCACTCGTCCTTTGCCACTACTGGCACCACAACCTTTGCCTTTCCCTTGGCTTCCACCATACCAACACCACCTCTCGGTTTGGTAGTGGCCATCTTCTTCCTTCCTTTGGCCCTTGCCTTGGACCTGGAAGAGGAAGCACCACGAACAAACATAGTGGGTGTTTCCCTTGCTTTCTGCAAGGTGCCCTCTGTACTCCTCAACATGTTAAGGAGTTCAAGAAGCTCATCTTCCTTACCTTGAATGTTGAAATTCAAGATAAAATGGGCGTAGGTGGAAGGAAGGGACTGGAGAATCAAGTCTGTATACATCTCGTTCTCTAATGTTGTCCCGAGGTCTGCGAGCTCTTCAATATAGCCAATCATCTTAAGGACATGTTCCCCTACAGATGATCCGACGGCCATCCTTGACTGAAACAAGTTCTTCGAGGTCTCGTATCTAGCTATACGAGATTGCTCTCCATACAAATCCTTGGTGTGGAGAAATATGGATTCTAGATCCATGTTCTCGTGCCTCCTCTGATGTTCATTATTCATAGAGGCAAGCACGATGCATTTGGCCTTCGCGCAGTCAATCTCCCAGGTCTTGCGGATTTCCATATCTAAGAAATTGGATTCTAGACCAGGGACAGCAGGTGCCTTAGTAGTAAGGACATACCCCAATTTGTCATAAGTAATTGCCATCTTAACATTCCGGAACCAGTCTTTATAGTTTGGCCCAGTCAAAATATTTTTATCTAATAGTAACTTAAGGCCTGTCATGTTCTGGGTCGCTGCAATGAGAGAGAGAGGGAACACTTTAGCATGATGCTCTTGCAAGTTTACAGTGGTTTTTAGTTTATCTAAACAGGATGGCTCCCACTGTTTCTCGAATCCCTCCTCAAACCAAAAAAGAAGAACTAGTCAGGACTATTCTCACCGTACAATACTTGCTTAACCGTTCAGCCGGGCTGGTGTCGGTACTTCGAGGGAGGTTTTACAACGCTTTCGCGAAGTTCCTTAATTAAATAACCTCTTTTCTCTGGGGGCGTAGCCCTGCTGACACCTTTCTCGACACCTACTTGGTTTATAGCATTGATCGTTAAGTGACGAATCTCCTGATGAGTAGCGGATACTCACTGTAAGATCAGGACCCAAATATCATCATGTGATAAAGCTGAAGGAATCCTACCAAAATTATCACACTCCAAATGGTATGCTACTCTTAGCAAATTTCAGTTTCTTTAGAAATTCCCGATATAAATTTCTGCCCCATGCTCTTATGACCTTGGCGTTGGTCAAAATGCATAAGTCACATGTCAAGTTCTACCCATCATTATCTTGTTAATTTGAACCCACCCGTACATACCCCTGACGTTGGCCAAATGATAGTACGACTGTCCCAAACCAACTCATCTATCTATGCAACAAATGAATACCCAGCAGCTACCAAATATGCCTTGGCGTTGGTTAAAATACATGGCTTGAATACTACTGAATACCCAAATGAAATGACGGAGGGCTACGAATGGTTTTGGCGAAACCGTGAACATAGTGAACTTGATATGATCGAAAGAACCTGATAGCTTTTTAAAAGGAGTGGCTTAAGCTCCGCAATTAAAAAAATATCTTCTATTTTAAAATAACCGAGTGGTTTCTTTTAAACTATTCCAACGATTCAACTTTGGTTTATTTTCTTTGCATTAATATAATGCGTCCCATCAATTAACCTATCATTGCAGAAAACAACGAAAATACAACGTCCTCTTATGCCATCCGCATTCGCCACTGGGCCCCGTCATTCACCCGTTAGGTTACTTAACTAACGACAGAGCTGGGGCTGGGCTAGCGCGGGTGCAAAACATAAGTAACGCCTATTAGATATCATATATAGATATTGTACATTCGTCAGACGTAATAATAGGCATTCCAGATCACAGATGAACATATTGGATTTTCTACGAATCCGCATTCCTTTTGAGCCTGCAAAGAAAGACGGATTACACGGTCGTGATGAATAGCCAAAACCCCACCCTAGACCCCTACGGGTACGGCAACCTACCCGCCAAGTACCCGAAGTGAAGCGGTCTCCCTCAACGACGTGAGTAGGCCACTAAACACTTCAAAGTACCCGGTAGTTTGTGCACCCCACCTTGGGTCTTTCCTAGGAGCAAAAAACAGTAAATAAAGTAATACAACGGTGGCTACAACCTTAACCCGGATGTTCCCCGCAAAAGAATATTACAACAAATTCCATTTTACATTTGAATGAAAGAAACACTCGTCTCACATCCCCGGCTATCCATTCACGACAATCCAACAAGTCCACATTCACAAACCAGTAAAAACCATTACAGAAATGTGCAACCCCTGCTAACCGACATACTAGCAGTTAGGGGAGGTTTACGAACACATTAAACACAACACAGATATAATCAAATTAGCCAAATATCTTAGAATTTCGATCAAGCAACAAAAATGATCTACTCCAAACAATTCTCTGTGCACATAAAATCTGAGCAGAAACAAATCATCCCAGAAAACACAACATCAATACAGAAGAATAACTGAGAAAATTTGGGTTGACTCGGAGTCAACTCGGCCGCGGATCCGCGGCGGATCGCTTGGATCGGCGGCGGTTCCGCGGCGCTATGGTCGAGCCACAGTCCCAAATTTCTTCACAATTCTTAAAATTCCCAGCTTGTATTTTTAAGGGTCCCTGAAAAATTTTTAGACCCCGTTTTAAAATCGGCAGAAACATGGTGAAAATGATGTTTTTTCGGGTTCGTTTTGCGATCGAATTTCTAAAGACTTTGCTAACATGTTAGTTATGGTTTAGCTAGGCTCTGATACCACTGTAAGTCGACAATAAACACCCCACATGATGCGGGGAGGCGGAATAGGAAAAACAATCATTTTGTTTAAGTTAACATCGACTAACTTTACGGATATTTGTTAAACCCTAACTAACAACTATCTAGAAGTGATTAGCTACTATGATAGATGATTATACCTAAAGATTCAAGTCCTTCTGGTTCTTATAGTTCACTTCCTCGTCGGCCTCCTCAATGTGATAGAAGATCAACCTGAGAGCTCCTTCTCCAAGCATTAACCTCTCACTTGAGGTAACTAGGTGGCTATGAGTGCTAATCAAAGTAACCTAGAAGGTTATAGAAGAGGATTAGGGATCTATTAGTCTTTCTAACCCTTGGGATCTCAATGTAGGGTTCCCAGGCACGCTAATGAGGTGTCACATGGCATCAACCATGCCAATTTCAAATTTTACGGGTGCCTACAAACCCTAATACGGATCGTTAACTAGATTTTTAGGCGAAACTAGCGAGTAGTTAACAACTTAACTAAGAGTTAAACGGAAATACAACCTTTGTAGATCCGGTGCTCCACCTCCATAGCTCCGTGATGATGTCTCCTCGCTGCGATCATCGGATCCCGGGCTCTAGCATCGGCTTCATCGGAGAATGGACGGGCTAAGTCATCGACTACGCTGCCGAAGATGATCTACGTCGAGGCATCACTAGATCAAGCTCCCACTTCACCAAGTCATGAAACTTGTGAAGAAAACACCCTATACTACTTGGCAAGAGGTAGAGGATGAAGAAATATGAAGTGGGTTCACTTTAGAATTGGATTTCTCACTCTTTACATCAAGTTACCATTGATGAAGCAAGGTTTTCTTCAAGTGATGAAGAAGAAGAAGATAAAGATGATATGATAAGTTTTTCACAAAAAGAAAATAAAATGAACACTTATCATAATCTAACCATGGTCAAGTGTAGAGAATAAACTAGGGTTAGGTCAATGGTTAGGGTTAAGCATGAGACAAAATGGTCACTAAGTCAAAGCTTCATGAAGCTTCAATATACAAACAAAGTTAGCCACCATTTTCTCTTTATGCTTGTTATTTTCCAAAATGAATAAACAAATAAATAAATGAATAAATAGATATGAAAAACAAAACCCTAACCATTTAAATAACCATGGTTTAATCTTTACACAAACTCAAGTAAGCATGTATCATCAAACATGATACAATCAAGTGCACAAAAGTATATCACATATACAACTTGTGAACGTCATGTGAGAAAATCCATTTAAAGTGAACCGATACTAGTTAATGCAAAGTAATATATCAAATATATAATTATGCATTAAATTATTAAATCAACACTTGATTTAATGATCCGGTCATATCGCATATAACCGACTAATAACATCAGTAACAACTTATCGAATCAATACTTGATCCGATAACCCGGCTATATCGCATATAACCGATCAATGTCACAAATCGCGAGAATCGAATACAGTATCACATACTGGTATCATTCTCGGTCCCGCACATATCTCATATGCGTTCCTATTTCGTTTTGCTTGAGCCAAGAAACCTCTGTGTAGGACTCTAAAGACTCGTCAATACGCCGGCAGCAGGTGATGATCATATCAAACACCCATAAGCCGCAAGCGGTCTGCTAAACGTAACGGCCACCCGGGTATTGAGCAATCAGAAGATCGACGAGCAAGCCCGCTCACACTCCTGTGAATCCAACCAGTAACACTTACCGTACAGTCCGGTCTCGTCGTCTGATATGTCGCATATCTCGCCTAGGGGTGGTAAACGTCAGACCCCAATAGCTCCATAAGTCGTGTCGATATGAGGTCTATAACAATTCAAGAAACTACAGGTAACACTTACCAGTAAATCTCAGCAACCCTTGCCAGGGATTTCCTGTTATAGCCAATCGAACACAGCGCAACATCAACCCCCTATACCGGGAGAGACGAATCCCCTCCTATCGCTCATTGCCTCCATGTGATTCGGGACTGTACCCAAAAACCACCATTTTGCACGCCCTCTTGGATGTGGTAAGGTGGAAATCAAAGCACAGTGGGAACCACACAAGACTCTTTGACGATCTCGGGTCAACAGACTACTCTGTACCAGTGTCACCAGAGAACTGCCATCTGACGTAAGGTATAATACCATCTGGGAGTTCTCGACGAGTCCGTCCAGTGTACCCAGTCTTCACTGAGCACCCGTATATCATCTCCGATGTCAAACACCAATGGATATGGGATCATCCATCGCCCATCTGTATGGGTCGAGAAGGTATACGCTAGTCTACTCTGGTATATCGATGCCCCATCTCGATACACCCACGACTAGGGACTTTCAAGGATGTACTTATGGACTACCATGTCCCCACTAGTATGATCTGCATCATAGTCCATATAGTCAAGTACACATCCTAAGGGCTTTCCCAACATGTAACACAGAGACAATCAGTATACACGTTAAGGTAAAGAGTAACCAGATAGCATACTATAATGTCGAGCAAGAAAGTCCTCCCTATATATGTCCCAGCATCCACTACAATATACATCCAATGTACAGTAATGGCCTCTAGGGCATACATATAACTAACAATCTCCCACTTGCACTAGGGCCATCTGATAGCAGTGGTTGTAGTATCTCATACTCAACCATCCCATAAAAGTCTCTCGCTGGGAATAGGCCTTCGTGAGTGGATCCGCCGTGTTGTCCTCTGAGTCTACTCTCCTAACCTCGATCCCTTAGAGATCAACCATCTCCATGATCAGGTGATGCTGCCTTAGAATATGTCTGGATCACTGATGGGACCGGCGTTCCTTGGCATAAGCCACAACTCCATCGTCTCACAATGGTAGGAACGTAGTTCATCTCATGAACCAATATACACCCAAACAGCCTCTTTGGTAGCATCTTAAGTAGCGATGTATCCTGCCTTTATCGTCTAGTTTGCCACGGTATCTTACTTGAAACTCTTCCAACATACCGTCCCTTTACTAAGGGTAAAGACAATGCCTGCGACTGACATTCAGTCGTCTTTATCACCCTGGAACACTTCCAGTGATTTTCCCAGGATCAACTGATACCATCTCACTACAGCTAGTGAGTATCCTAACATCCATTTAGATCTATCTCATAGATCCAAAACCCAGGATTTAGTAGGTATCACTTTGATCCTATATAGAGAATCCTTGTGATAAGCGGAGATTGATCGAGCGTAGCATAGGAAACTCCTTCCCTATCAAGAGTATGTCATCCACGTACTCTACGAGGATCGTCACCATACTCCCTACTACCTTTTTGTATATACAAGGTTCATCTACCATTTTGATGAAGTCAAACTATTTGACTACTACATCAAAACAGATGTTCCAACTCCGCGATGCCTGCTTTATCTATAAAGCATCTTGTACACGTTTCCGCTGCTCTCACTGTCTACGAGGCCCTCTGGCTGTGTACTTACAGACGTTCTCTTCTAAAACATCATTTAGAAAAACTGTCATGACACCCAACCACCAGATATCATAGTCATGGTATGTAGCCGTGACAAGCAGGATCTGGATGGACTTAAGCATAGCTCCTTAGAAAAGGTTTCAACATAATCCATGCCTGGTCAATGATGCAAACCTTTAACAAGTCTAGCTTTTGAAAGTCTCAACTTTTCCATCTACACCAAGTAATCTTCTCAAGATATACTTGCTCCTGATGGGGATTTAACCCTTCAGATATAGCAACCAAAGTCCATACTTTGTTGGTGTACATGGATTCCATCTCAGATCACTAAGCATCCAGCCATTCTTACAGAGTCCTACTCCTGATGGCCAGCTCGAAACTAGTTGGGTCATCATCTCATGATGCAATCCTCGCTACCACTGTCATAGAGAAATAGAAGTATCTCTCAGGTGGGTGAGGAACCCTACTAGATCGGCGGAGAGGCAGAGGTTCGTTGGTTTCTATTGAATCCTTCGGTTCTACCAAATCATCTGCTGTAGTTTGCATAGCTGGAACCTTTCCAGTTCTACATTACAAACCTTGCCTCGAGCTTGTCCGGATTTTGCTTTTAGACATAGGCCGGTCAACCCCAAATCTTAACTAGCTTAAAATATGGGCTCATCCCTTTCCATATCACATATGAAATGGTAGGCAACTGATTTGATTGGAACCCTATTCAATAGGTATGCAGCTTCTCAAGTGCATAACTCCCAAAAGGAAATAGGTAACTCAGTAGTACTCATCATAAAGCACACCATATCAAATAGGGTGTATCTGCTCCGCCCCGATATACCATCGTGCTATGGTGTATACGGAGGAGTAATGCTGAGAGAGAATTTCATTCTCCTTTAGAAAAGTCCAAGAATTCCATGCTCAAGTATTCTCCTCCTTGATCACATCAAAGGACATAATACTTATACCCGTATTTTGGTTCTCTACTTCTAACTTATATTCTGTGAATATCTCAAAAGGTTCGGACTTGTGTTTCAACAGGAACATATGTCTGAATCATGAGAGATTATCAGAGAATATAATGAAGTATAAAGAAACAATCCTGGCATGTGTAGACAGGAGACCTTACATACATCATCATGTATCAGTCCCAAGAGTTCATTAACTCTTTCTCTGTTTCCAGTAAACGGAGCTATGGTCATCTTATCTTTGTGACATGACTGGCGAGTTTCACAAGATGTAAATTCAAACTAATTTAAATATGCATCTTTATGTAACTCTAGCTAGTCGGGTCACATTGATCTGACCTAGTCTATAATGCCTCAAGAAGGATTCGTTCATTTCTGAACTATTTCTCTTGTGTGTGTTCCGTATACTAAGAACTGTAGTTTGATTTAGAACATCAATACTTTTAGATAACGTGCCTGAACCGATCAACTTTTGATATAGGAAATGTTCAAAACATTATCCAACAATACAAAATTTTATCATTTCTTTACTAATAAAGAGACTGATATGATTTTGTATATCAGGTTCGGTATCTAATAACATTCGTTCAGAATCAATGTATTGGTAATACAGGGTGACAGTGACCAACAGACTTGGCTGCAACACTTGCCCCGTTTTCTGCCTCATGAAACTTATCACCCGTTCTCAGCTCTCTACCTTTCTGTAGCCCTATGTAACAGATTACATATCTGGGATCCTGATCTGGTATCACATACCCAGGACGTAGAGGATACAGAAAAACAGTTCTGTGTAACGAACACACCCGAAGATGATGCATCATATGCACTTTCTTCGTTTGGGCGGCATAGGAATTCTGGTATTCTCCAATTTCCTGCTCTGTCTTATAACAATTATAAGTTGGAGCGGGACCAACGTTCCCCAGCTCAGTATAACAAGCGGGTTCGGTCAAATATCCGTTTTATTATCTTGATTAAGGCGTGATATGGTCGCTACCTGGAGAGAGAGAGAAGAAAACACTCAGCGTGCGCTCTTGCAAGAATAGATTGGTTATTATTTTATCTAATCAGGATGGCTCCCACTGCTTTTTATCAAATCTTCCTTCAAACCCTAAAAGGAAAGACTAGCCGGGATTAATTACACACTACAAGTTCGCCAATCTTTCAGCCAGGCCAGTGTCGGTACTTTGAGGGAGGTCCCCCGTGCTTTCGCACGAACCTAATTAATGTAAACCTCGTTTTCCCAGAAGTGTAACCTCGTTGACACCTTTCTAGACACCTACTTGATCGGCTAATTGTAATGTATAAAACTCTCCCAGAAGTAACTCTTACTCGCAGCGGGTATTGGGATCCAACTATCTCATAGAAGGTATGCAATCTCATTGCAAATTTCAACACTTGAAATTGCCGATAATATTTTTCCCCTAACCTCCTATGACCTTGACAAAGGCCAACAAACCAGAGGATGCTAGTCAAGTTCAACCCGTCATTTCCTGATTGAATTAAACCCACCCGCACGGCCCTTGATAAAGGCCAACAAGGTCGCACGACTACCCTAACCCAATCTGCATCATATGCATAAGCAGATAAGCACCAGTTAGCTACCGCACACTACGCCTTGACAAAGTCCAACAAACGCAGCACGAATACTAACTACTACTTATCTGAAATGACGGAGGGCTACGACAGGTTTTTCTGAAAACCTATTGCGTAATGAACTTGATATCGTTGTAAGATCGAATTAATTTTGAAATGGAGTGTTTTTGAGGCTTTTCTAGTTTTGCTAAAGGAGTCACTCCCGGTGAAGGGATCGTCGGTCCTTTCCTCGTCAAATGAGATCCGGGATATATCATATATATCACTGTGCAAAGAAAAAACACTTAAAAGCAATCAAAAGACAAACCGAGTGTGTAGCATCTGCCAGTTATTGCTAAAGGAGTCACTCCCGGTGAAGGGATCTCGGTCATTTCCTTATCGAATAAGGTGCAGGATATATCACATATACCTCTGTGCAAAGCAAAAACTGTAGCTACCTGTTTTAATTTTGAAATTCGATTCTACAACATCTTTAGGTTTCTTTTATTTCATTAATCTCATTAATGAAGTCCCATCATTTATGTACCTAAACATCACAGATAAATACGACGTACACTTATGCCATCCGCATTCGCCTCGATGTCCCCTCGTGCACCGTTAGGTTAGGTAACTAACAACAGAGCGGGGCAGGGATAGCGCGGGTGTAAAACATAAGTAACGCCTATATAATATATCATATATACTATATGCTGTATCTATCACAGAACATCACATGATCACATCACAGATATCGCAGCAGAAGAATCATATAAAATATTGGATATACTAGGACGTCAGTGTTTTCAATACGAGCCAGTATAAAACACGGATTCCACGGTCGCGATGAATAGCCAAACCCATACCCCAAGACCCCTACGAGAGCGGCAAGCAACCCTACCAATTCTAGAGTTAGGAGACCCGGACTCGACTCCTCGAGTTGGTCTCCCACTGGACCCTAGAACTCGGTTACTTGTGCTCCCCTCCTTGGGTCTATCCTAGTGTGGAAAAGTAAATAATATACAAACGGGGACATCTTCCGCAACCTGGAAGTGCCCCAATAAAAGAATATTACATACAAGTTTTTACATGAATGAAAATGAAAAATACTCATCTCACATAAAAAAAACCCCGGCTATTCAAACACGACGATCCAATATAACATATCCAGCAACACATAACATCACATGTCATCAACGTAAGTAAACATGCGTATCCCAATTGTCGTTGACATATAGCAACGAAACCGGCGATATCACATATTACACTTACGGTCACAGAAAAGAAAGTGTAAAACTACAACAGTTGGAATCCGCAACCACCTCAGACATCGCATGCCTGACCAAATGAATTCTTTAGATATCGCATGCCTAACAATTATAAACCCCGCATTTTAGTCTCATTATCGAAAACTCTTTTCAATACCAAGTCGGGCAATTCAACAGGATTCCCGACATCCTGATCGAATACTCGTCGCAAACTTTAGTAGGCGGCCGCACCCCCGACGCCGTCGACGAAGTGCACCAAGGTGGAACACCGCTGCCGCGAGCACCCGAACGGATGCTTTCGGCGACGGGGTTCTCCTACAGTCACTTGGTCAGGGCTATGGAGTGAGGCTGTCTATTAAGTTTACCCGGCGAGTATCCGCGTACGCTACGTGATTGCGATGGACTTTTGATCATATCAAAATTCCGTGGCAACCGATCAAGTGAGACTAAACTGCTATGTTTATAATATTCATTCAGTTATCTCATAACTACTTGTGGATTCCAAGTATTGTATCACATTCCAGATAAACAGAAACTGTTAAACTTTCCGATCGAACATTCAAACACCCAAGTTTTCCCGATACAGCTCAACACATGAAACAAGTCTAAAAATATTCAGTTCGTGCCTCAGTACCAACGGTCCAGCCGTAGAAGGGTCAAGCCAACGCCTCACATGTGGCACGCCGTACTGCCCCAAACCCTAAGGTTCAAAAGGCAGTTCAAGACGGTCACATAATCGAGTTAAGGTTTGTTGTCTTCTAGAGGGACCATCGCGTTACTTGCACTACTTGGAACGTCCTTAAACCACGGAAAGATCCAACACTTGGAAATTTCCCGACAAGGGAAAAAGTGGGTATTTATATCCGGTCGAACTTTTTAACATATTCGGAAATTATCCGGAAAACACATAGACAAAATTAGAAAATCCGATCGAATAATCGAATCCCCAAAACAACCCCAGAAAAACTCAACTGTTGAGTAAAAATAAAAATTTCCAGAAGACTCAGCACTTCAAGACAAGAATTACTGTGCAAGCCACGTGGTCTAACTCACCAAAATGGCTGCGGAACCGCCGCGAAACCAAGGGTGGGGCCGCGGTTCCGCGGCTTTTTGGTCGAGTTAGCCTCACGTGCTTCACAGTAACTTATAGGATTCCCTGCTGAATTTTTTGGCAATTTTTAATTCACAAAAATCCAAATTTTCAGAAAATTTCCAGAGAGCAATTTGAGTTAGGGTTTCGATGTTCGTTCGGCTTTCAAACGTCGTCTGCACTTCGCCTAAGGCTCTAGCTAGGCTCTGATACCACTGTAGGGTTCCCAGGCACGCTAATGAGGTCTCACATAGCATCAACCATGCCAATTTCAAATTTTACGGGTGCCTACAAACCCTAATACGGATCGTTAACTAGATTTTTAGGCGAAACTAGCGAGTAGTTAACAACTTAACTAAGAGTTAAACGGAAATACAACCTTCGTAGATCCGGTGCTCCACCTCCACAGCTCCGTGATGATGTCTCCTCGCTGCGATCATCGGATCCCGGGCTCTAGCATCGGCTTCATCGGAGAATGGACGGGCTAGGTCATCGACTACGCTGCCGAAGATGATCTACGTCGAGGCATCACTAGATCAAGCTCCCACTTCACCAAGTCATGAAACTTGTGAAGAAAACACCCTATACTACTTGGCAAGAGGTAGAGGATGAAGAAATAAGAAGTGGGTTCACTTTAGAATTGGATTTCTCACTCTTTACATCAAGTTACCATTGATGAAGCAAGGTTTTCTTCAAGTGATGAAGAAGAAGAAGATAAAGATGATATGATAAGTTTTTCACAAAAAGAAAATAAAATGAACACTTATCATAATCTAACCATGGTCAAGTGTAGAGAATAAACTAGGGTTAGGTCAATGGTTAGGGTTAAGCATGAGACAAAATGGTCACTAAGTCAAAGCTTCATGAAGCTTCAATATACAAACAAAGTTAGCCACCATTTTCTCTTTATGCTTGTTATTTTCCAAAATGAATAAACAAATAAATAAATGAATAAATAGATATGAAAAACAAAACCCTAACCATTTAAATAACCATGGTTTAATCTTTACACAAACTCAAGTAAGCATGTATCATCAAACATGATACAATCAAGTGCACAAAAGTATATCACATATACAACTTGTGAACTTCAAGTGAGAAAATCCATTTAAAGTGAACCGATACTAGTTAATGCAAAATAATATATCAAATATATAATTATGCATTAAATCATTAAATCAACACTTGATTTAATGATCCGGTCATATCGCATATAACCAGCTAATAACATCAGTAACAACTTATCGAATCAACACTTGATCCGATAACCCGGCTATATCGCATATAACCGATCAATGTCACAAATCGCGAGAATCGAATACAGTATCATATACTGGTATCATACTCGGTCCCGCACATATCTCATATGCGTTTCTATTTCGTTTTGCTTGAGCCAGGAAACCTCTGTGTAGGACTCTAAAGACTCGTCAATACGCCGGCAGCAGGTGATGATCATATCAAACACCCACAAGCCGCAAGCGGTCTGCTAAACGTAACGGCCACCAGGGTATTGAGCGATCAGAAGATCGACGAGCAAGCCCGCTCACACTCTTGTGAATCCAACCAGTAACACTTACCGTACAGTCCGGTCTCGTCGTCTGATATGTCGCATATCTCGCCTAGGGGTGGTAAATGTCAGACCCCAATAGCTCGATAAATCGTGTCGATATGAGGTCTATAACAATTCAAGAAATTACAGGTAACACTTACCAGTAAATCTCAGCAACCCTGGCCAGGGATTTCCTGTTATAGCCAATCGAACACAGCGCAACATCAACCCCCTATACCGGGAGAGACGAATCCCCTCCTATCGCTCATTGCCTCCATGTGATTCGGGACTGTACCCAAAAACCACCGTTTTGCACGCCCTCTTAGACGTGGTAAGGTGGAAATCAAAGCACAGTGGGAACCACACAAGACTCTATGACGATCTCGGGTCAACAGACTACTCTGTACCAGTGTCACTAGAGAACTGCCATCTGACGTAAGGTATAATACCATCTGGGAGTTCTCGGCGAGTCCGTCCAGTGTACCCAGTCTCCACTGAGCACCCGTATATCATCTCCGATATCAAACACCAATGGATATGGGATCATCCATCGCCCATCTGTATGGGTCGAGAAGGTATACGCTAGTCTACTCTGGTATATCGATGCCCCATCTCGATACACCCACGACTAGGGACTTTCAAGGATGTACTTATGGACTACCATGACCCACTAGTATGATCTGCATCATAGTCCAGGTAGTCAAGTACACATCCTAAGGGCTTTACCAACATGTAACACAGAGACAATCAGTATACACATTAAGGTAAAGAGTAACCAGATAGCATACTATCATGTCGAGCAAGAAAGTCCTCCCTATATATGTCCCAGCATCCACTACAATATACATCCAATGTACAGTAATGGCCTCTAGGGCATACAAATAACTAACACTCAACACATGAGAGGATTAAGGTTAGTGTTGAAGAGAGAGAGCTTGAGGAGAGAGAATGTGTAAGTGAGAATGAATAAATATCTTAAGTCATTTGGATAAATAATGAAGCATCAAAATATCTAGAAATAATATCTTAAAATATCAACCATACTTCATTAATTACTTTGAGGTGAATCACCTCATGATTCAATATGTAATTAATGCAAATTACACATCATCTCCTCCACCTCATTAAGCTTAATTCATAAATGAATTAAAACATAATGAATCACCTTTCTTCTAGAAGCTTCTCGAGTAATTACGAGAATGCCCCTCCTGTTAGTTATATGTATGCCCTAGAGGCCATTACTGTACATACGATGTATATTGTAATGGATGCTTGGACATATATAGGGAGGACTTTCTTGCTCGACATGATAGTACGCTATTTGGTTGTACTTTATCTTAACTTGTACTCTGATTGTCTCTATGTCACATGTTGATAAAGCCCTTAGGATATGTACTCGACTACTGGGACTATGATGAGATCATACTAGTGGGGCCACGGTAGTCGACGAGTACATCCTATAACTGCTCCTAGTCGAGGGTGTATCGAGACAGGGCATCGATGCACCAGAGTAGACTAGCGTATACGCATCTTGACCTATATGATGGGCGATGGATGATCCCATATCCATCGGTGTTTGACATCAAGGATGGTGTACGGGTGCTCAGTGGAGACTGAGTACACTGGACGGACTCGCCGAGAACTCCCAGATGGTATTATACCTCTCGTCAGATGGCAGTTCTCCGGTGACACTAGTACAGAGTAGTCTGTTGACCCGAGATCGTCATAGAGTCTTGTGTGATTCCCACTGTGCTTTGATTTCCATCATACCACGTCCAAGAGGGCGTGCAAAAAGGTGGCTTTTGGGTACAGTCCCGAATCACATGGAGGCAATGAGCGATAGGAGGGGATTCGTCTCTCCCGGTATAGGGAGTTGATGTTGTGCTGTGTTCGATTGGCTATAACCGGAAATCCCTGGCCAGGGTTGCTGAGATTTACTGGTAAGAGTTATCAGTAGTTTCTCAAACTGTTATAGATCTCATATCGACACGACTTATCGAGCTAGTGGGGTCTGACGTTTACCACCCCTAGGAGATATATGCGACATATCAGACGACGAGACCGGACTGTACGGGAGTGTTACTGTTTGGATTCACAGGAGAATGTACAGGCTTGCTTGTTGATCTTCTGAGCGCTCAATACCTGGGTAGCTGTTACGTTTAGCTGACCGCTTGCAGCTTGTGGGTGTTTGATATGATCATCACCTACTGTCGGCGTATTGACGATTTTTTAGAGTCCAACACAGAGGTTTCTTGACTCAGGCAAAACGGAGTAGGAGCACGTATGTGATATGTGCGGGACCGAGGATAATGCGATATGAGATACCGTATTCTATTCTCGCGATATTTGATATCAGCCGAGTCATCGGATCAAGTGTTGATTCGAAGAATCGGTACGGATAAATATTAGTCGGTTATATGCGATATAGCCGGATTGTCGGATCAAGTGTTGATTCGATAATTTAATGTATAATAATATATATGATATATTAAATTACATTAACTAATATTAGCTCACTAAAACATTCTTTTTCTCGCTCGGGTAATACATTGATATATATGCGATATATGTTAAATGTATTATTTTATTTTGTTACGATAAATATTATATATATGATATATAATATTGTAACATGATATGATAAATAATGCAACATGTTTAGTGGAGTTTAAACATGATTAGGGTTTGGATTAGGGTTAAGACTTCTAGTAGATTCTAGAAGGTTTCTTTTTGTCATGATAAAGATATTTGTGTTGATATTTATCTATGACTCATACTTAACCCAACCCAAACCCTAGCCCTTGGTTAATTCTCTACAATGGTTTAGTCAACCATGGTTGCATTATTCATCATATTAATCCTTTCATTATTCATCACAAAAGGTTTCATGATATTGTTCATCTTCTTCCTTCTTCTTTATTTCATGAAAAAGCTTACTAGCTTTTTTCAAGTGATGAATGAGTGTGAGAAAAAGATAATAAAAGAGAGCAAAAATCATACTTCATCATCCTCATCTATCCTTGCCATTTAGATGAGGGTGTTCACTTCATATTATGAGTGTTAGCTTGTGTTAACGGAACTTCAAGGTAGATCATCTTTGTATCGAAGATCGGAAGCAAGACTGCATCTTTCTCTTCGTGGAACCTCTCGAGAGTCCGAAACACGATGATCGCAGCGAAGGGACATTTACACGGAGCTATTGAAGTGAAGGACCGGATCTACAAAGGTTGTAATCCCTCTCTCACTTAGTGTTAAAGTGTTTAACATATTAGTTTTCGCCTAAACCCTAGTTTAAAGATCCGGCTTCGGGTTGTTCGGCACGGCTAATTTTTTAATCGGGCATGGTTGATACCACGTAGACCCTTGTGGCAGTGTCTAGCAACCCTACAGTGGTATCAGAGCCAAGCTAGAGCTTTAGGCGAAGTCTAGACGAAGTTTAAATTCCGATCGAACCCGAAAACCCCGACACGAACCCTTCTCTGTACATTTTTCAAAAATGTGTTTTTTTCTGAATTAAAAATTCTCAGAAAAACAAGAAGGAAAAACTAAGAATTACTTTGACGTACGGTCCACTAAGTCAATATTTTGACCGCGGAACCGCGGCCAAACCATGAGTTTGGCGGCGGTTCCGCGGCCAAAATTTGGACGTAGTCCCTGGAAGTTCACTTATTTATTCTTAGGTCTTTTCTTGGCAATTTTTTCTGGGAATTTTTTAATTCCACTCAAGTGTTGAATTTTTAGGGTTGTATTGGGGACTCGTTGATTCGATCAGATAATTTAACTTTGTTTAGTTTTGTCCGGATAATTTTAGAAACTGTTAAAAAGTTCGAACGGATATCAATAACTCACTTTTTCCCCAGTCGGAAATTTTTTCAAAAGTTGGATTTTTTTCTCGTGTTTAAGAATGTTCTAAGTCATGCAAGTAACGCCGTGGACCCTCTAGAAGAACACAAACCTTAACTCGATTATGTGACCGTCTTGAACTGCCTCTATACCTTACGGTTTGGGGCAGTACGGCGTGCCACATGTGAGGCGTTGGCTTGACCCTTCTACGGTTGGACCATTGGTACTGTGGCATGTGATGGATGTTTTTAAACTGATTTCAAGTGTTGAGATATATTGGGAAATCTTGGGTGTTTGATTATTCGATCGGAAAGTTTAACATTGTCTATTTATCTGGATTGTGATACAATATTTGGAATCCACATGTAGTTATGAGATAACTAATTTGAATGTTATAAATCTAGCAGTTCGGTCTCAGTTGATCGGTTGCTACGGAATTTTGATGTGATCAAAAGTCCGTCGCAATCACGTAGCGTACGCGGATACTCGCCGGGTAAACTTAATAGACAGCTACGCCCCATAGCCCCGACCAAGTGACTGTAGGAGAACCCCGTCACCAAAAGCATCCGTTGGGGTGCTCGCGGCAGCGGTGTTCCGCCTTAGTGCACTTCGTCGACGGCATCCGGAGGTGCGGCCGTCTACTAAAGTTTACGACGAGCATTCGATCAGGTTGTCGGGAATCTTGTTGAATTGCCCGACTTGACATTGAAAAGAGTTTTCGATAAAGAGACTAAAATGCGAGGTTTATAATTGTTAGGCATGCGATGTCTAAGGAATTCATTTGGTTAGGCATGCGATGTCTAAAGAGATTGCGGATTCCAACTGTTGTAGTTTTACACTTTCTTTTTTGTGACCGTAAGTGTAGTATATAGTTGTATCGCCGGTTTTCGTTGCTATACATCGACGACAATCGACGTATGCATACTTACTTACGTTGATGATATGAGATATTATGTGTTGCTGTGATATGTTATATTGGATCGTCGCGTTTTGAATAGCCGGGGGTTTTTTCTGAGATGAGGGTTTTTATTTTCATTCATGTAAAATTCATTTGTATGTAATATTCTTTTGTTGGGGCACTTCCGGGCTGAGGATGATGTCACCATTGTATATTATTTACTTTTCTGCATTAGGTAGACCCAAGGAGGGGAGCACAAGTAACCGGGTTCTAGGGTCCAGTGGGAGACCATCTCGAGGAGTCGAGACCGGGTCTCCTAACCCTAGAATTGGCTGTGTTGCTTGCCGCTCTCGTAGGGGTCTAGGGATGTGGGTTTGGCTATTCATCGCGACCGTGGAATCCGTGTTTTATACAGGCTCGTATTGAAAACACGGACGTCCTTGTATATCCAATATTTCATATATGTTCTTCTGCTGCAATATTCTGTGATGAGATCATATTACTGCCTAAGACGAATGTTTATATTATATATATGAGATATATGTTATATTGCAGATTTCGTTTCAAATGTGATGCTTGCGAAGCATAATAAAATGGGACTTCATTAGTGAGATTAATGAAACTAAAAGAAACCAAAGATGTTGTAGAAACTTGTTTAAAAACTGGTAGCTCTAGTTCTTGCTTTGCATAGCGGTGTTCCTTGTAGAACATCCAGCACCTTATTCGATAAGGAAAGAGCCGAGATCCCTTCACCGGGAGTGACCTCTTTAGTGAAATTTGCAGATGCTATAAACTCGGTTTGTCTTTTGATTGCTTCTATAGTTCTTGCTTTGCATAGTGGTATTTATGAAATATCCTGCACCTTATTCGATGAGGAAAGGGCCGACGATCCCTTCACCGGGAGTGACCCCTTTAGCAAAACTAGAAAAGCCTTAAAAACATTCTATTTAAAATCACTCGATTCTACAACGATATCAAGTTCATTACACAAAGGGTTTTCTTAAAAACCTGTCGTAGCCCTCCGTCATTTCAGATAAGTACTTCATAGTATTCGTGCTGTGTTTGTTGGCTTTCGTTAAGGCGTAGTGTGCGGTAGCTATTTATGCTTATCTGTATAAGCAGATGATGCGATTGAGTTAGGGTAGTCGTGCGACTTTGTTGGCATTCGTCAAGGGTCGTGCGGGTGGGTTTAATTCAATCAGGAAATGACGGGTTGAACTTGACTAGTAACCTATGGTTTGTTGGCATTCGTCAAAGTCATAGGACGCTAGGGGTAAAAATATTATTGGGAATTTCAAGTGTTGAAATTTGCAATGAGATTGCATACCTTCTATAAGATAGTTGGATCCCGATACCCGCTGCGAGTAAGAGTTACTCCTGGGAGAGTTTTACACATTACAATTAGCCGATCAAGTAGGCGTCTAGAAAGGTGTTAACGGGGTTACGCCTCTTGGAAAACGAGGTTTACTTTAATTAGGTTCATACGAAAGCACGGGGGACCTCCCTCAAAGTACCGACACTGGCCTGGCTGAAAGATTAGCAAACTTGTAGCGTGTAATTAATCCCAGCTAGTCTTTCCTTTTAGGGTTTGAAGGAAGATTTGATTAAAACAGTGTGAGACATCCTGATTAGATATATTAGATAACCAATCTAATCTTGCAAGAGCATACGCTGAGTCTTTTCTTCTCTCTCTCTCCAGGCAGCGATCATATCACGCCTTAATCAAGATAATAAAACGGTTGTTTTGACCGAACCCGCTTGTTATACTGAGCTGGGAAACGTTGGTCCCGCTCCAACTTATAATTGTTATAAGAAAGAGTAGGAAATTGGGGAATACCAGATTTCCCGTGCCGCCCAAACAAAGAAAGTGCATGTTGATGCATCTTCTTCGGGTGTGTTCATTACAGAGAACTATTTCTCAGTGTCCTTTACGTCCTGGGTATGAGATACCGGATCAGGATCCCGCATATGTAATCTGTTACTTGGGCTACAGAAAGGTAGAGAACTGAGAACGGGTGATAAGTTTCATGAGACAGAAAACGGTGCAAGTGTTGCAGCCAAGTCTGTTGGTCACTGTCACCCTGTATTACCAGAATACATTGATTCTGAACAAATGTTATTAGATACCGAACCTGATGTACAACATCATATCAGTCTCTTTATTAGTAAAGAAAGGATATAATTTTGTATTGTTGGATAATGTTTTGAACATTTCCTATATCAAGAGTTGATCGGTTCAAGCACGTTATCTAAAAGCATTGACGTTCTAAATCAAACTACAGTTCTTAGTATACAGAACACACACGAGAGGAAGAGTTCAGAAATGAATGAATCCTTCTTGAGGCATGGTAGACTAGGTCATATCAATACGACCCGACTAGCTGAAGTTACATTAAGGTGCATATTTAAATTTGTTTGAATTTACATCTTGTGAAACTTGCCGGTCATGTCACAAAGATAAGATGACCACAGCTCCGTTTATTGGAAACAGAGAAAGAGTTAGTGAACTCTTGGGATTGATACTTGATGATGTATGATGGTCCCCTGTCTACACATGCCAAGACTAATTCTTTGTACTTCATTACATTTCTGATGATCTCTCAAGATTCGGACATATGTTCTTGTTGAAACACAAGTCTGAACCTTTTGAGATATTCACAGAATATAAGTTAGAAGTAGAGAACCAAAAACGGGTAAAAGTATTATGTCCTTTGATGTGATCAAGGAGGAGAATACTTGAGCACGGAATTCCTGGACTATTCTAAAGGAGAATGAGATTCTCTCTCAGCATTACTCCTCCGTATACACCACAGCACGTCGGTGTATCGGGGCGGAGCAATAGCACCCTATGTGATATGGTGTGCTCTATAATGAGTACTACTGAGTTTCCTATTTCCTTTTGGGAGTTATGCACTTGAGAAGCTGCATACCTATTGAATAGGGTTCAAATCAAATCAGATGCCTACAACTTCATATGTGATATGGAAAGGGAAGAGCCCATATCTTAAGTTTGTTAAGATTTGGGGTTGTCCGGACTATGTCTAAAAGCAAAATCCGGATAAGCTCGAGGCAAGGTCTGTTATGTAGAACTGGAAAGCTTCCAGCTATATAAACTGCAGCTGATGATTTGGTAGAACCAAAGGATTCAATAGTTTTCAACGAACCTCAGCCTCTCCGCTGATCTAGTAGGGTTCCTCACCCACTTGAGAGATACTTCGGTTTCTCTATGACAGTGGGAGTGAGGATTGCATCATGAGATGATGACCCAACTAGTTTCGAGCTGGCCATCAGGAGTGGGACTCTGTAAGAATGGCTGGATGCTTAGTGATCTGAGATGGAATCCTTATACACCAACAAAGTATGGACTTTGGTTGCTCTATCTGAAGGGTTAAATCCCTATCAGGAGCAAGTATATCTTGAGAAGATTACTTGGTGTACATGGAAAAGTTGAGACTTTCAAAGCTATGCTTAAGTCCATCCAGATCCTACTTGCCACGGCTACATACCATGACTACGATATCTGGTGGTTGGATGTCATGACTGCTTTTCTAAATGTTGTTTTGGAAGAGAGCATCTATAAGTACACAGCCAGAGGGCTTCATAGACAGTGGGAGCAGCGGAAACGTGTGCAAGATGTTTTATGTGATAAAGCAGGCATCGCGGAGTTGGAACGTCTGTTTTGATGTGGTAGTCAAAGAGTTTGACTTCATCAAAAAGGTAGATGAACCTTGTATATACAAAAAGATAGTAGGGAGTATGGTGGTGATCCTCGTAGAGTACGTGGATGACATACTCTTGATAGGGAAGGAGTTTCCTATGCTATGCTCAGTCAATCTCCGCTTATCACAAGGATTCTCTATATAGGATCAAAGTGATACCTCCTAAATCCTGGGTTTTGGATCTATGAGATAGATCTAATTGGATGTTAGGATACTCACTAGTTGTAGTGAGATGGTATCAATCGATCCTGGAGAGAATCACTGGAAAGGTTCCAGGGTGATAAGGACGACTGAATGTCAGTCGCAGGCATTGTCTTTACCATCAGTGGAGGGACGGTACGTTGGAAGAGTTCCAAGCTAGGTACCGTGACATACTAGACGATTAAAGGCAAGATACATCGTTACCAAGGATGCTACCAAAGAGGCATTCTGGATATATATAGGTTCATGATATGAACTTCGTTTCTACCATTGTGTGACAATGGAGTTGTGGCTTTTGCCAAGGAACTTACGTCCCATCAGAAATCCAGATATAATTCTTAGGCAGTATCACCTGATCATGGAGATGGTTGATCTCCAGGAAGATCGAGGTTAGGAGAGTAGACACAGAGGACAACAGCGTGGATCCACTCACGAAGGCCTTTTTCCCAGTAGAGACTTTTATGGGATGGTTGAGTATGAGATACTTCAACCACAGCTAATTGTTGCGTATGTGATACCATAACAGATAGCCCTAGTGCAAGTAGGAGATTGTTAGTTATATGTATGCCCAAGAGGCCATTACTGTACATACGATGTATATTGTAATGGATGCTTGGACATATATAGGGAGGAATTTCTTGCTCGACATGATAGTACGCTATCTGGTTGTACTTTATCTTAACATGTACTCTGATTGTCTCTATGTTACAACAACAACTGAGCCTTTTATCCCAAGCATATGGGGTAGGCTACATGAACCAACATGAGAATCACGCCGGGTCCAGCACATGAATCCTCTGTCTCCACTCACTTCTATCGAACAATATACTTTCATTGAGTCCTTTAGCAACCATATCGTTTCGTATCACCTCCATCCATGTTTTCTTCGGTCTCCCTTTTGCCCTTTTGCCATTACCCATATCGAGAGTATCTATTCGTCGAACCGGTGCTTCCATAGGTCTGCGTCGCACATGACCAAACCATCTAAGCCGGTTTTCCCGCATCTTCTCCTCCACGGGTGCTACACGAACTTTTGCACGAATATCCTCATTTCGCACCTTGTCTTTTCTAGTGTTACCGCACATCCAACGAAGCATGCGCATCTCCGCTACGTGCATCTTCTGTGTATGATGCTTCTTAGGAGCCCAGCATTCTGTACCCTATAATAAGGCAGGCCGAATAGCACTACGATAAAACTTCCCTTTCAATTTTAACGGAAAGTTACGATCACACAAAATCCCTGTTGCACTCCTCCATTTCAACCAACCAGCTTGGATCCTTTGATTAACATCACTATCGATCTCCCCATTCCTTTGGATGATGGAACCTAGATATCTAAACTGGTCGCTCGGTGATATCTCTTGCCCTTCCAATGTTATACCAATATGGTTTTGACTTCTCTGGCTACTAAATTTGCAGTGCATATATGCTGTCTTGGACCTGCTCAATCTGAATCCCCGAGATTCCAATGTCTGTCTCCATAATTCCAATTTGGCATTAACCCCTGCTTTCGTCTCATTTACTAGAACAATATCATCAGCGAATAGCATACACCAAGGGACCTCATCTTGGATAGTTCTAGTAAGCTCATCCATCACGATGGTAAACAGGAAAGGACTTAATGCAGATCCTTGATGTAAACCAATAGTAATCGGAAAATCACTTGTTAAGCCACCGCAAGTTCTGACATTTGCCACTACTCCGTCGTACATATCCTTGATTATGTCAATATACTTGATGGGGACCCCCTTTTTCATCATTGTCCCCCATAATACCTCTCTAGGTACCTTGTCGTACACTTTTTCTAAATCAATAAATATCATATGCAAATCTCTTCTCCTCTCTCGAAAGCGCTCGACAAGTTGACGAAGCAAATGAATCGCCTCTGTCGTCGATCGTCCAGGCATGAACCCAAATTGGTTCTCTGTTATCTTAATATCCTTCCTTAGCCTGTGTTCAATCACTCTCTCCCAAAGTTTCATGGTGTGACACATTAGTTTTATTCCACGGTAGTTTGAGCAACTTTGAATGTCACCCTTATTCTTGTAGATAGGTACAAGGATACTTTTTCTCCATTCATTTGGCATCTTTTTTGTCTGCCAAATCTTATTAAACAGATCTGTCAGCCATTTAACGCCTATTTCTCCTAAGCATCTCCAAATCTCGATAGGAATCCCGTCAGGACCAATCGCTTTTCTTAAACCCATTCTGTTCAAAGTTTCTTTAACCTCAGTAAGTCTTATTTTACGCATGAAATCACGATTTATATCTTGAGATTGAATGACAAGTCCATCCAAATTCTTAGTAAAGCTCTCATTGAACAATTTGTCAAAATAATCTCTCCATCTTTCCTTGATATCCTCATCTCGAACTAAAACCTTCTGATTTTCATTTTTGACACACTTCACCGCACATAAGTCTCTAGTCTTCCTTTCCCGCATTCGAGCAATCCGGTATATATCATTTGCAGCCTCTTTAGTGTCTAATTTCTTGTACACCTCCTTGTAGACCTTAGATTTAGCTTCCCGAACAGCTTTCTTAACTTCCTTTTTAGCCATTTTGTACTTCTCAAATCTCTCCACATCTCTACTTTTCTTTAAATCTTTATAAGAATCTCTTTTAATTTTAATAGCAGCCTTTACATCTTCATTCCACCATGATATGTCCTTAGATGGTGGAGCACCACCTCTCGACTCACCAAGTAGATCTCTAGCTACTTTCTTGATACAACTAGCCATTTTGTTCCATGTTTTGTCTGGATCATCTTCCGACTGCCAATCCGCTTCTTGTACTACACGATCTATAAAAGCCTTTTGATTACCTTCTTTCAATCGCCACCATTTAATTTTAGGCTCTACCTTACGTCTAATCTTCCTAGGTTCTCTTCTAAATCGAAAATCTAGAACTAAAAGTCTATGTTGAGTAGTTACACTCTCACCTGGCACTACCTTACAGTCGATACAACAACCTCTATCTATTCTTCTCGTCAGAAAAAAGTCTATTTGACTAGCATTTGATCCGCTCCTAAAAGTGATAAGGTGGGACTCTCTTTTCCTAAACCAGGTGTTTGCTAAGATCAAGTCATAAGATAAGGCAAAATCTAGAATCGAGTCACCTACTTCATTCCTTTGTCCGAAACCAAAACCTCCATGGATAGTATCAAACCCACTACGACTAGTACCTACATGTCCATTAAGATCACCACCAATAAATAACTTCTCTCCACTAGGTATACTTTGCACCACCTCGTCTAAATCCTCCCAGAATAGACGCTTACTAGCGTCATCAAGACCTATCTGTGGTGCATAAGCACTAATAACATTAAAGATCTCTCCACCTAGAATAAGCTTAACCAGTAAAATTCTATCACCTTTTCTCCTAATCTCAACTACATCCTCAAGCAACCGTCTATCTATGATTATACCTACCCCATTACGATTTTTATCTCTACCCGTATACCAAAGCTTATAACCCCAAGGCTCTATGACTCTACTCTTTTCACCTACCCACTTAGTTTCTTGCAAGCACATAATACCAACTCTCCTCCTAATCATCACCTCCACTAATTCTATTAGTCTACCCGTAAGGGAACCTATGTTCCAGGAAGCTAGACGGATCCTATGAAACCCTTGCTTATTTGTCACTACACCCGGGGTCCGATGTAGCGCGCCGTCTCTGGACGACGACCCATGCTTATTTGTCACTACACCCGGGGTCCGATGTAGCGCGCCGTCTGTGGACGACGACCCTTGCTTATTTGTCACTACACCCGGGGTCCGATGTAGCGCGCCGTCTCTGGACGACGACCCTTGCTTATTTGTCACTACACCCGGGGTCCGATGTAGCGCGCCGCATCTGGACGACGACCAAGCCCTTGCATATTTAACACTACACCCGGGATCCGATGTAGCGCGTCGCTGAGTAGGGGACGCCCCAACGATATTCTTATTATGGTTCATGTCATAGAATGTGACAAAGTTTTACGTTGGCTGTCACAAGCCTACCACAACCCTCACCCTTTCTCATCCGGACTTGGGACCGGCAACGGTGGGTTTGATTGTCTCTATGTTACATGTTGATAAATCCCTTAGGATATGTACTCGACTACTGGGACTATGATGAGATCATACTAGTGGGGCCACGGTAGTCGACGAGTACATCCTATAACTGTTCCTAGTCGAGGGTGTATCGAGACTGGGCATCGATGCACCAGAGTAGACTAGCGTATACGCATCTTGACCTATATGATGGGCGATGGATGATCCCATATCCATCGGTGTTTAACATCAAGGATGGTGTACGGGTGCTCAGTGGAGACTGGGTACACTGGACGGACTCGCCGAGAACTCCCAGATGGTATTATACCTCACGTCAGATGGCAGTTCTCCGGTGACACTAGTACAGAGTTGTCTGTTGACCCGAGATTGTCATAGAGTCTTGTGTGACTCCCACTGTGCTTTGATTTCCATCATACCACGTCCAAGAGGGCGTGCAAAAAGGTGGCTTTTAGGTACAGTCCCGAATCAAATGGAGGCAATAAGCGATAGGAAGGGATTCGTCTCTCCCGGTATAGGGAGTTGATGTTGTGCTGTGTTCGATTGGCTATTACCGGAAATCCCTGGCCAGGGTTGCTGAGATTTACTGGTAAATGTTATCAGTAGTTTCTCGAACTGTTATAGATCTCATATCGACACGACTTATCGAGGTACTGGGGTCTGACGTTTACCACCCCTAGGCGAGATATGCGACATATCAGACGACGAGACCGGACTGTACGGGAGTGTTACTGTTTGGATTCACAGGAGAATGTACAGGCTTGCTTGTTGATCTTCTGAGCGCTCAATACCTGGGTAGCTGTTACGTTTAGCTGACCGCTTGCAGCTTGTGGGAGTTTGATATGATCATCACCTACTGCCGGCGTATTGACGATTCTTTAGAGTCCTACACAGAGGTTTCTTGACTCAAGCAAAATGGAGTAGGAGCACGTATGTGATATGTGCGGGACCGAGGATAATGCGATATGAGATACCGTATTCTATTCTCACGATATTTGATATCAGCCGGGTCATCGGATCAAGTGTTGATTCGATAATTTAATGTATAATAATATATATGATATATTAAATTACATTAACTAATATTAGCTCACTAAAAGATTCTTTTTCTCACTCGGGTAATACATTGATATATATGCGATATATGTTAAATGTATTATTTTATTTTGTTACGATAAATATTATATATGTGATATATAATATTGTAATATGATATGATAACTAATGCAACATGTTTAGTGGAGTTTAAACATGATTAGGGTTTGGATTAGGGTTAAGACTTCTAGTAGATTCTAGAAGGTTTCTTTTTGTCATGATAAAGATATTTGTGTTGATATTTATCTATGACTCATACTTAACCCAACCCAAACCCTAGCCCTTGGTTAATTCTCTATAATGGTTTAGTCAACCATGGTTGCATTATTCATCATATTAATCCTTTCATTATTCATCACAAAAGGTTTCATGATATTGTTCATCTTCTTCCTTCTTCTTTCTTTCATGAAAAAGCTTACTAGCTTTTTTCAAGTGATGAATGAGTGTGAGAAAAAGATAATAAAAGAGAGCAAAAATCATACTTCATCATCCTCATCTATCCTTGCCATTTAGATGAGGGTGTTCACTTCATATTATGAGTGTTAGCTTGTATTAACGAAACGTCAAGGTAGATCATCTTTGTATCGAAGATCGGAAGCAAGACTGCATCTTTCTCATCGTGGAACCTCTCGAGAGTCCGAAACACGATCATCGCAGCGAAGGGACATCTACACGGAGCTATTGAAGTGAAGGACCGGATCTACAAAGGTTGTAATCCCTCTCTCACTTAGTGTTAAAGTGTTTAACATATTAGTCTTCGCCTAAACCCTAGTTTAAAGATCCGGCTTCGGGTTGTTCGGCACGGCTAATTTTTTAATCGGGCATGGTTGATGCCACGTAGACCCTTGTAGCAGTGCCTAGCAACCCTACACCTCCTATCCGTAAAACACAGAAAAACCGAGACTGTACAAAACCTATAATCCAATACTAAAACCTGTCTTAAACTAAAGCCCGCTAGTAAAAACTGTCCGAACATCGTAAGTGCATAAATGCACGTATGTGTCCGAACCCTGTCGTAAAACCATACGACCTCTATATCATTTCGCCTGAAATAGGGAAACACTCTGTGTGGGTCTCTAAAGACTCGACACTACGCTGGCAGTGTGTTTAACCACAGGCCGCAAGCGGTACTAGCTGTACGTAACGGTCCCTAGGTAGATGTCGATAAGAAGGCAGATGAGGAAACCCATCCGAACTCCTACTGATCCTGATGTGATAATCTCCGTACAGTCCGGTTTGTTCGTCTAGGACTATCGCATATCGGGCCTAGGGGGCAAGCGTCAGTCCCCTAAAAGTGGTATAAGTCGTGTCGGAGTGAAGCCCATTACACCTTGAGAAGCTACTGGAAATCCTACCAGTAAATCTCGTTTGCCCTGGCCAGGGACTTTGCGTAATGGCTCACCAAACACAGCACGATATCAACTCCCAATACCGGGAGAGACGAATCCTATCTAACCACCACTGCCTCCAAGTGCTTCGGGACTGCACCCAACTGCTACCTGTTTGCACGACTCCTTTGAGCCGTGGTAGGGTAGCAATCTAAGAATAGTAGGAACACACTCGAGACGAAGCAGCAGTGTCAAGTCTGCGGACTATGCTGTACTGATGTCACCTGGGAACTGTTAACTGACGACGGGTATAATACCAACCAATAGTTCCCTGCGAGTCCTGTCCGGTGTACCCGTAACCCAACGAGCACATGTATACTATCTCCAGTACAACGTACTGATGGCTGTAGGACAGACCATCTCCCCAACTAGGATGAGAAGCGTATACACTAGTCTACTCCGGAGTATCGATGCCCTGTCTCGATAATCCTACGACTAGGGACCTGAAAAAGGATGTGCTTGTAGACTACCCAGCCCCCACTAGTGTGACTGCCATCACAACGCTGGTAGTCAAGCAAGATCTTAAGGGCTCTATCAATATGTATTCGCGATATGCTAATATATACACATATTAAGATAGACATAAACCAAGTAGCATACTACTATATTGAGCGAGACTGTTAATATAGCTGTGAATATCCCAAGCTTCCATTAAGTAATATACAAACTAGTATGACACAATAATGGCCCCTGGGGCATATACACTAACAATGTACAGAGAAACCATTCCCTACTCGGAGAGTGTGATCACCTTTCTTCAAAAACCTGCTATTTCTCAGCCCCTGCACACAATTGCAGATGTGAGATCCTGACCTGGTATCTAATACCCAGGAAGCAGAGTTAATTGAAAAATAATTTTCTGTTACAAACACACCTGAAGTGGAAGCATCAGCATGCTTCTTCTTCTTGAGGTCGCCCAGGTATCCAACGCAGTTTCTCTTCCAGTGCTCGGTCTTGTGGCAGTGGAAGCATTCCCCTCTTCCAGTCGCGGCAGCCCCTTTCTTGTCCCTTCCCGGTGCCTTTTTCACTCCTCTCTGTAGGGTTACTTAGCAAGGCAGCAAGGTTTCGGGAGGCATCGTCCATGTAGTTTTCAAATTTTTGCCGAACTAAAGAACCCTAACCTTATAATCTTAACTAGAAATTTAGACGATATGATATGTAAACAACTTTACAACTAAGTGAATGTGGAATACAACCTTTGTAGACCGGTCCTTCACTTCAAATGCTCCATGTAGAAGTCCCTTCGCTGCGAGTAATGATCTCCCGAACTCTTGAGAGGCTCCACAAGGTGAAAGATCCAAACTTGATCGAAGTCTTCGAGGCCGAAGATGATCTACGTCGAGGAGACTCAAGCTCATGCTACCTCTTCACTAAATTAGGGTTTAGTGAAGCAAACACCCTATACTAAATGGCTAATATAATAGAGGATGATGAAGTAGGAACTGGGCTCACTTTAGTTTTATTTTTCTCACAATATTTTCTCACTTGAAGAAAAACTAGCAAGCTTTTCTCAATGAAGAAGAAGATGAAGTGATCAAGAGAGAATGAACTCATGAGGTGAGAAAATAAACCATGGGAGAGTTAGTGTCATACACTAACCCATGTAGAGAATTGACCATGGTTGAGGATAATGGTTAGGTTAATAAATATCTACTAGTAAAACAAAAATGGGGGACTTGGTCAATGTTTTCCACAAGCTTCTACAAGCTTGTAGCCATGCCAAATATCCATCCATTTTTGAATTACCTAGATAAATATAAACCCTAGGATTATCCTAACTATAGTGTAAGTCTCATACACCCATGTAGCATGTGGTATCAAGCAAGCATGACACAATAAAATGTACATTAATATATATCGCATATATACTATATGCATACAAGTAAGAAAAAGAATAATTTGTGAGATAACATTAGTTAATGTAAGTTAATATATTAAATAAATATGTAGAATTGCTTGGCATGACAACAAGGTTTCGGGAGGCATCGTCCATGCCATTTTCAAAAATTTGTCGTACAAAACAATCCTAACCCTAGAATCTTAACTAAACATTTAGACAATACATAATGTGAACTACTTGATATCTAAGTGAACTAAGAATACAACCTTTGTAGACCGGTCCTTCACTTCAATAGCTCATTGTAGTGGTCCCTTCGCTCCAAGTAGTGATCTTACGGACTCTTGAACGGCTCCATAAGAAGAAAGCAACGAGCTTGCATGAAGTCTTCGAAGCCGAAGATGATCTACGTCAAGGAGACAATAACCCAAGCTACCCATTCACTAATGTGGGATTAGTGAAGCTAACACCCCATACTAAAGTGCTAATTTAGTAGAGGATGATGAAGTAGGATTTTTGCTCACTTTAGAATTAATTTTCTCACTCTTTTTCTTCTTCTCTCAATAACCTAGAGAGCTCTCTCTTGCTCTTGATGAAGATGAAGAAAATAAAAGATGAAAGAGTGAATGGCAACCATGGGTGAGAAAATATCTAATATATCTCATGTAGAGACTTAACCATGAGTTTAGATAATAGTTGGGTTAACAAATATCTAGTATAAGACAAAACTAGTAGACTAGTCAATGGGTCTCCAAGCTTCTACAAGCTTCATGCCATATGACCATTATCCAACTAATAATTGATTTACACTAAATAAATAAACCCTTCATTATCATTATTATGGTGTAATTCTCATACACCCATGTTGCATGTATCATCAACCATGACACATAAATAAAACACAATTAATATATATCACATATATATTAACTGTGCACATGTGAGAAAAGGAAATGCTTAAGTGAGCTAATATTAGTTAATGTAAATTAATATATCAAATATATATAATTATACATTAAATCATTAATTCAACACTTGATTTAATAATCCGGTCATATCTCATATGACCGACTAATATTATTTGTATCAATTTATCGAATCAATACTTGATTCGATAACCCGGCTATATCTCATATAACCGATCGATATTGTATCGACTTATCGAATCAACATTTGATTCGATAATCCGTCTATATCTCATATAACCGATCGATACCTTATATCGTGAGAATAGAATATGGTATCATATACTCGTATTAATCTCGGTCCCGCACATATCACATATGTGCTCCTACTTCGTTTTGCCTTAGCCAGTGAAACCTCTGTGTAGGACTCTAAAGACTCCTCAATACTCCGGCAGTAGGTGATGATCACATCAAGCACCCACAAGCTGTCAGCGGTACTAGCTGGACGTAACGGCTACCCGGGTATTGAACGATCAGAAGATCAGCAAGCAAGCCCTCTCTAACTCCTGCAAAAGCCTGTCAGTAACACTACTGTACAGTCCGGTCTCTTCGTCTGATATGTCACATATCTAGTATAGGGATGGTAAACGTCAGACTCCAATAACCGATAAGTCATGCCGATGTGAGGCTCATAACGGGTCGAGAAACTACTGATAACACTTATCAATAAATCTCCGTAGCAGCCCGGGCCAGGGACTTATCATTATGGCCAATCGAGCACAGCGCAACATCAACCCCCAATACCGGGAGAGACGAATACCCTCCTATTGCTCATTGCCTCTATGTGATTCGGGACTGTACCCAAAAGCCACCATTTTGCACGTTCTGTTGAACGTGGTAAGGTGGAAATCAAAGCACAGTGGGAATCACACAAGACTCTATGACGATCTCGGGTCTACAGACTAACCTGTACCAGTGTCACCAGAGAACTGCTATCTGACTATAGATATAATACCAACTAGGAGTTCTCGACGAGTCCGTTCAGTGTACCCAGTCTCTACTGATCACCCGTGTCATGACCCGAAGGTACAGAACATGACCGGCACTTAAATTACGAAACGTCTAGAGACGTAACGTAATCTAAGCAAGCCGAAGCCCCGAAATCTAAACCATTAAAAGAAGAAGTAAAGAAAAACATGTTTAAACAACGTCAAATTTTCTCAGAAATTTCGGCAGAGTCTCCTTTGTAAAAACTGGACCCAAACGGGTACAAATAAGAATATATACATAAGCAACAATAAAAAAAAGCATCCCCAAGCGGGAGCTAGCTCTACACCAAAAGGCGGAAACAACCACACAATGCACTATAATATACAACGCCGAAGGGCGAGGCTCAAAACTCAAAAGAAAACCAAATCCATCAGAAAACCATAATAATACAAGCGTGACTCTAAGGTCGAAAGAATAAACAACTGGACTTCTAAATCTATCACGTAATACAAGTCTGGTTGATGGAGCTTATTAGATACAAATGAAATAATAAAAATACAACGGCGGTCCCGATACAAGTGAACCAACCTACCAAGCAATCACTCTGAATGAAATGGTATGCCAGCAAGCCGCCAAGGAAACCTGTACATCGAAACCTGTAAGAAAATTTGGCACAACGGGGATGAGTTGCCAACTCGTGAGTAGAAGACATCTGCGAGTAGAAATCGCATGCACGACAATCTCCTAGGTCATAATATATATATATATATATATAACGCTAGACATCTAGTAGTGACAGGGTAATAATCTATGCATAAGTGCAATACTTAGTGCATCGTGTCAGTGTCACTAAACAGTAATGAGCCACATATCTGATGTATGAATACACCATGAATGAGAATATCAAGCACGAAATCTGAATAATCTGATATAAGAAAAACATCAATGAATCTTATATAATAAGACTGAAACCTCATCAATGAAATCAACAGAAATCCGTGTCAAGTATCGACACAAAATAGGTATATCTCAAAATCTTAATATCTCATATCTCTGTATCTCAAATCTCAATATCTCTGTATCTCGGGCTCCGGCAGTCCGGATCGGCCCCTATCATCCAATCTCATGACTACGGTCGGTATCCTCCGGATATCCGCCGCGTCCAAAAACAACAACAATAACCGGTCGGTAGTGCTCCCCTGTCGGGCTCAACGCCATCATTTGCGATCTTCTGGCCCCGGGGTACCGTACCGGGTCCACCATGTACCCGCAGACGGTGCATCCCCCTCCTCGAATCGGGTATATATATAGCTCAAGAACCGAGAAAACTTGTAACATCTCAGGATGTGTTTAGTGGCTAATTATATTTAAATAAAGGGTTTTTAATAAAAAGTTTACCAAATTGAGTTTCAAATATTTTTCCAAATTTAATAAATATTTTTCTAGAATTTTCCTAGGCTTGCACACACTTGTGCATGTAAACTAGGGTTTAAAATGAGGTTATACCATGATTAGCAACCATGGTGGGTTTAATAATGGGGATTAAGTCTTTTGGGTTCTAATTAAGTTTATTTAGTAATTGATGGTTGTTTTAATTTGAATTTTCTTTTG
Organism: Agapanthus africanus; assembly: GCA_030015575.1. Classification (NCBI taxonomy): domain Eukaryota; kingdom Viridiplantae; phylum Streptophyta; class Magnoliopsida; order Asparagales; family Amaryllidaceae; genus Agapanthus; species Agapanthus africanus. Next base: position 253,058,935 of record JASDDO010000029.1, on the reverse strand, counting down.
GAGTGTTGACTTGGTGAGAATGAGAGAGAGAGAGAGAATGCATCATGGCAAAGCCCATGCTTGCATTTAATGATGAGAGAGAAAGGAGGGGTTGACATTGGGAGTTATCATTTTCTCTCATTCTTGTGCTCATTTCTCTCAACCTCACTCTCACACTCACACCCCCACCATCTCAGTAGCAGCAGAAGCAAGCACAGCAGCAGCAAAAGCAAGCACAGCAGCAGCCAGCAAGCACAGCAGCAGCAACAGTGAGCAGCAGCAGCAACAGTGAGCAGCAGCAACAGCACAACTTCAACTGCAGCTCCTTCCCTCTACTTCTTCTTCTTCCTCCAGCTCCCTAGGGTCGAGTGTGGGGTATACTTCTTGAACTTACCCCCTTGTTTGCTTAATTAGTGTAGCTTAGCTTCGATTAGTGAGTATTGGTGCGTTTTAGTGCGATATGTTGTAATTAGGGGGAACTTTGATCAAGTGATGTATGAATTGGTTTTAGTAAGTTGATGGAGTGTTGTTAGGTCCATGTTAACCTAGCTTAGCCCCTAATTGCACTAAAATACCCCGAGATTCCTATTTGATGCAAATTCAACGTTTTTGAGCAAAATTGCTTTCTGCAAACTGCTATCGACCCAGTGAGTTCAGATTAGAATTAAGAAGACTGCAGTATAGTTGTGAGGTGCTGATCCCATGTGTAGAAGACGACCCCCAAATTCCGTACTATGGCCGCCGAAATATTAGTTCTGGCCGCAATTTGCGGCCAGATGGGGAAGGAATGGGGTTGGGTTTGGCTCTGTAGGTGTCTGCTACTACCCTTAGACTCATGACATGTATAATTTTATTTAATTGTTGCTGTAGAAAAATCTGGAGCTAAATACCTATTTCTCGTATTTTTAAACCTTCACGACACGCGTGATACGTGTGTGGGTTTGGGGTTTCTGCGTATCGCGACGCGTCGGGGTAGTTTCAGGCGCGTAATCATACGTTTTAGCGTATCGCGCACACGCGCACTTGGTTTGCGATGTGGGTTTCTAGTTTGACCTTAATATCACGTTTTTGTGGATTTGAGGTTATATGTGATATATTGTGTGATTCTAGATTCGCAGGCGAGTGAGACGGACGCTGCGAAGAAGGGGAAGCAAGTCGTCGGCTACACTCAGCGCGAGACTTCGGTGAGTAGATTTAACATCTACGGGGATATCGCCCGCATGGCGTTATGTGTCAGGGCTGATAGGACCTTATAGCTATATGTTGCATTTACCCCATTGACTGTCATGGATACTGTTGTTGCATACTGCATTCCCTGCTATATGTATGTAAACTTAGAATTGATAGAACACTGCACTATTACTAACAGTTCATGTTGCACGAGCACTGATCTGCATGTTACACACACACCGTTAGTAATTGCCATGACACACTCACTGTAGAATTGCTATGATTATATTGCTGTAGTTCATTTCACATATGATTCGATATGATTTTCATAGAAATTGGGAGCCGCATGATGTCTTTAAAAACTGGAACTATTTTAAAAAGCGGTTTCCCCTTATACCCATATTATGGCTTGATGTACATAGCACATCGCATTTGATTTACTTATTGGTGTTGGATTTTCATGTGATTTCTGGTTTTGATGACCGTGGGATTATTTAAGAAAAGATGCACTATTTGAAAAACCCGGTTCCTCGTGATATGATATTTTGGTGCGTCCACCACGCGTTTTCTCGGTGCTGAGACGTGTGCTTGAAACCCGATTCGAGGTGTTGGATGATCCGTTTGCGGGTTCGTGGTGGACCCGGTATGGTTCCCCTCGGCAAGATGATCGATGGACTTTGCTGATTGAGCCTGGAGGTGGCGAGTACCTATCGGTGATTGGTTGGACCTGGCGGTTATCCGGAGGATACCGACCAGAGTCGAGAGATGGATGCGGGATGATCCGTACTGCCGGGGCCGAGGGCCGATACAGCAGACGGAGCCCGTAGGCTGATCCGGACTTACGGAGCCGATATATGAGGATTTGCGTGTCGATGTTGGACACGATTATTTTATGATATTTTGAGTGCCGATGTTGGGCACTCGTGATTCTCATAGATTTACAGGATTTGAGGGCCGAGGAGAGTGTCGGCACCTGAGTTTATTTGGGATTTGGGGTGCAGTTTTGGGCACCTATTACCTTTCCACGGTTATATTTCGTGTAGATGTTATTTATCCCATGCTAAGCATTGATTACCATGTATCTCATCCTGTAGTTATTTTACCTGACAGAGCATTTGCATGATTATTGCACCTACTGCTTGTCGCATATAGATCTTACTTGCTGGCATATGATAGAGTAGCACAGTACGTGCATGCTCGCGATTACCTTTATATGTTATCTCTATTCACGAGTTGGCAACTCACCCCCGTTGTGCCACAGTATTTGCAGGTTGCCCCTCAGAATAGTCGCGGCAGGCTGCCCTTTTGCATCTTTTGGCTACAGATACCACTACAGTTGGTGCGAGAACTGTTTTGCTTTTAGGTGGGTTGTGGTATCTGATTACTTTTATTGTACCCCTTTTGTATCTAGTATTCTCCATCTACCATATATGTACTGGACTTAGTGACAGTGTGAGGACGATGATGTATATTTCTTTGTATTTTAGTGTCGAGCTCGTGGGAGCCGACGGTTTATTTATTGCAGTTTATTATTCCGTGATGTTTACTTATTGCTCATTCTTCGCTACGGCGTCGTATATTACTCTTGTGATGATGGTTTCCGCCGGTGGGCGTGATTGCTTCCGTTTGGGAATATTTTGGGTTCGTTATATCTCATTTTCACTCATATCATGTTTTATACCCGATTTCGGGGTTACTTTTACAAGGAAATGCTGCCAAAATTATTTAAATGATAACGTAACTTTAAAAGAACTTATCGAACTATTTAAGGTTTTCTAAATATCTTAATTAAATGTTTTCAACACTCGCTACTTTTAAATGGTTTTGATTTCTGGGTTCGGCTTACTTAGTCGCGTTACGCCTGTAGACGTAGCGTGGTTAAGTGCCGATCACGAGTCGAAATATTCGGGTCGTGACAAAGTTGGTATCAGAGCGTAGGTTTTACCTTTCGGAGTGTAGGATGACCTTGGTATGATGGAGTAGGTAGCTGAAGCAGAGTGGCGTAGAGTGTGTATGTTCCGCGGCATACTCACAACACGGTACTCCGCCAAGGCGACCTTAGGACTTATTGATTTAAATTCCTTCTTGAGTATATATATTCTTGTGATTCGATTTCCGTATTCATATCGGATTCTAATTTCCTTTCAGCCATTATGCCGCCAAAGACTACGAGGGCGCAGAGAGCGGCCGTGAGGGCCGTGATTCGAGTTGATTCGTCAGAGACGAGGACTGATCCGGGCAGTACACCGGTTGTTCCCGAGCAGGTTGTTCCTCCCGTGACAGATCACATCGCCATGCTAGGGGCTGATATGCAGGAGATGCGCCAGATGGTGGGATCCAGCATGCAGGAGATGCGCCAGATGATAGGATCGCTAGTTGAGATGCTTCGAGCACAGCGACCAGAGGTAGCTCCACCTGTTACAAAGACCGCGATGGTATCTACCGCACAGCCAGTTGCCCCTGCAGCCATGGAGGTGATTACAGTATCGCTATCAGAGTTCATGAGGCTGAAGCCTCCGGTCTTCACAGGCACTGATACAGCCGAGGACCCACAGTCTTTCATTGATAGGATGGCTCGGATATGCCGTTCCCTCAGATGCGCAGATGCGAGATGGGTTAAGTTCGCGAGCTTTCTCCTGGAAGGTCTTGCATGAAAGTGGTGTGAATCCGTTGAGAAGGGTAGAGCACCAGGTCTTCCTCCTATGACCTGGACAAAGTTTGTGGCACTATTCCTTGCCCGCTTTCTCCTACTGAGTGTCAGAGATGCTAGAGCACGCAGGTTCGAGTCCTTACGTCAGACTCCGGAGATGTCAGTCGCAGAGTATGCTATGCTGTTTACAGAGCTAGAAGTTTATGCCCCGTATTTAGTGGCTACCGAGGAGTTGCGAGTCAAGAGATTTGTTCGAGGCTTGCTTACACCACTGTTCCTTGCGATCAGCGCGCAGCATTACGAGACATATGCAGCAGCGGTAGACGCAGCCCAATTAGTCGAGGAGTGCCTTGCTGAGACTTCGGTAGTTCCAGAGCCGAAGAGAGTTCGTACCGGTATATCAGCACGGAGACAGACATTCAGATGCCGCGGCAGGTATCGTTCAGGTACGAGGAGTGGCAGAGATTCGGGACGAGGCCAGATGTTTAGTTCGTATCCACAGGAGAGTCAGCAGTCGTCGCGGGGTTGCTATAGATGCAGCAGTCTACTTCACCTCGTCAGAGATTGTCCTGAGATACACCGGAGGGAGACAGCAGCACCGCATGTTACCTTACCACCTTCACCACTCCAGAGGGCATTGCCAGTTGTACCTATTGTCGCTCCGCGTCAGACTCATACACAGAGAGGTCATGAGCATGGAGGAGTTGCTCAGAGAGGACGAGATGACCGAGGCAGAGGGCAGTCAGTCACCGGTGGAGGACAGGCGCAGGTTTTTGCTTTGACGCATCGGGACGCGCAGGCGTCCAATGCAGTAGTCTCAGGTATCCTTCCAGTATGTTCTATTGATGTACACGTGTTGTTCGATCTCGGATCCACGCACTCGTACGTATCCACACACTTTGTACCGAGTTTGGGTAGAGAGTCCGGTTTGCTTGATCAGCCGCTTGTTATGACCACTCCTGTGGGAGAGTCGTTTGTTGCTAGGCACGTGTTCCGATCCAGTACTGTCTGTATTGGCGAGAGAGAATTGCTTGTCGACTTGATCCTTCTTGAGATGTTGGACTTCGACGTTCTTTTGGGTATAGATTAGTTAGCCATGTGCTATGCTTCTGTGGACTTCCGTGAGAAGACAGTTAGACTATGTTTTCCCGGAGAGTCGGTTTTTGTCGTGTTGGGGGACCGTGGTGCCGCCCCTCACAGTGTGATTTCTTCTTTTCGCGCTGGACAGCTTTTGAGGAAGGGATGTCAGGGATTTCTCGCCTATGTTTGCGATGCTAGCGCTATAGAGGTTCCATTGGATCAGGTTCCGGTTGTTAGCGAGTTTCCTGATGTGTTCCCTGACGAGCTTCCTGGGCTACCGCCCGAGTGCGACATTTCTTTCTGTATTGATTTGGTTCCTGGCACGGGGCCTATTTCCATACCGCCTTATTGGTTGGCCCCGGCGGAACTTCGAGAATTGAAGGGTCAGTTGCAAGATTTGCTGGATAAGGGACTTATTCAACCCAGTGTTTCTCCTTGGAGTGCTCCAGTCCTGTTCGTTAAGAAGAAGGACGGCAGTTTGCGTCTTTGTATCGACTATCGCCAGCTGAACAGGGTGACAGTGCGGAACAGATATCTCTTGCCATGTATCGACGATTTGTTCGACCAGCTTCAGGGGGCAGGATACTTTTCGAGGATCGATTTACGATCGGGCTATCATCAGCTGCGGGTTCGACAGGAGGACATTCCTAGGACAGCTTTCCCTACGCGCTACGGCCATTATGAATTTTTGGTGATGTCGTTCGGACTCACCAATGCGCCAGCAGCATTCATGGATTTGATGAACCGTATTTTCCGGCCATATCTGGATCTGTTCATCATAGTATTCATTGACGATATCTTGGTGTATCCCGGAGTAGTGAGGAGCATGAGCAGTACCTGTGGATTACACTGCAGACTTTGAGGGAGCACCAGCTTTACGCGAAATTCTCCAAGTGTGCTTTCTGGCTGGACAGCGTAGACTACTTAAGGCATGTGATTTCACGAGACGGTATATGTGTAGACCCGAGGAAGATCGAGGCCGTTCAGAGTTAGCCCAGACCCACATCAGTGATGGAGATTCGAAGCTTTTTGGGGTTGGCCGGTTACTACAGGAGATTTATGCAGGACTTCTCCAGTATTGCTACACCTTTGACCGGGTTGACCCGGAAGGGAGTTCCTTTCGATTGGACAGAGGAGTGCGAGCACAGTTTTCAACAGCTACGGACTCGGCTGACTACGGCACCGGTGTTATCATTGCCTTCAGGATCAGGCGGATTTGTGGTCTATTGTGATGCTTCTCGAGTGGGGCTAGGGTGCGTATTGATGCAGCATGACAAGGTGATCGCGTATGCTTCGCGACAATTGAAGAAACATGAACAAAACTACCCCACTCATGATTTGGAGATGGCTGCAGTGGTCTTTGCACTTAAGATCTGGCGACATTACCTATACGGCGAGTCGTGCCAGATATTCACTGATCGTAAGAGTTTAAAGTATATATTTCAGCAGCAAGACCTGAACCTTAGACAGCGCCGATGGATGGAGTTAGTGAAGGATTACGACTGCGAGATCTTGCATCACCCGGGCAAGGCGAATGTAGTGGCGAATGCTTTGAGCAGAAGGCCCGGGGGTAGTCTATCTTGTTTGAGCGCAGTACAGGGGCAGTCGTCGGCAGATTGGCAGATATTATGCGACAGCCTAGTGCAGTTCGAGTTCACGCCGATCGAAGGACAGATTGCGCATGTTCGTGCACGCCCACAGTTGCTTGACCGTATACATGAGGCACAGCACAGTGATGACCGATGTTCAGAGATCAGGACGTAGATTGGACAGGGGAGATTTTCCGAGTTTGTGATCAATGATCAGGGGATGCTGAGATTTAGGACTAGACTGTGCATACCAGATGCTGAGGGGTTGCAGCGTGAGATTCTTGAGGAGGCACATCGATCAGTGTACAACGTCCATCCCGGTTCCACCAAGATGTATCACAATATGAGAGATGTTTACTGGTGGGACGGAATGAAGAGGGACATCACAGATTTTGTGTCGAGATGCCTGACTTGTCAGCAAGTCAAGGCAAAGCACCAGAGGCCCGCGGGAGAGCTACAGCCGTTACCCATTCCGGAGTGGAAATGGGAGCAAATTTCGATGGATTTCGTTGTGGGTCTACCCAGAACTAGGCGAGGGTATGACTCCATTTGGGTGATCGTGGATCGTTTGACGAAAGCGGCTCACTTCCTGCCAGTGAAGACGACTTTCGGATTTGCTCAGTATGCCCCAAATTTACATCGACGAGATTGTACGACTGCATGGAGTCCCGACGTGTATCGTGTCCGACAGAGGCACCATGTTTACTAGCCGACTATGGCAGAGACTTCAGGAGTCTTTGGGCACACGCTTGAGTTTCAGCACAGCATTTCATCCGCAGACCGACGGCCAGTCAGAGCGGACGATTCAGACTCTCGAGGACATGCTCCGAGCGTGCGTTTTAGACTTTGGTGGTAGCTGGGATCATCATTTACCCTTGGGGGAGTTCTCCTACAACAATAGTTTCCAGGATACTATTCAGATGGCACCCTTCGAGGCTCTGTATGGGAGGAGATGTAGATCGCCCGTCTGCTGGACAGAGCTCAGTAAGAGCAGTATTTTAGGGCCCCAGATCGTACAGGAGACGACCGAGAAGATACAGCTGATTCGAGACAGGATGAGGACAGCTCAGAGCAGGCAGAGATCGTATGCTGATAGGCGCCGCCGCAGATTAGAGTTCGCAGTTGGAGATCACGTTTTTCTGAGGGTCTCTCCGATGAAGGGAGTGATGAGGTTTGGACGGAAGGGGAAGCTTAGCCTCAGATTCATTCGGTCCCTTCGAGATCCTCGAGCGTGTGGACGCAGTGGCTTATCGTTTGGCTCTTCCACCCGACTTCCCAGATGTTCACCCCATGTTCCACGTGTCGATGCTTCGCAGATACCTACATGACCCTTCGCACATGATTGAGCATCAGACCGTTCAGCTCGAGCGCGACCTTTCGTTCACCGAGCAGCCAGTCGTGATATTGGACCGGCAGGTGAAGAAACTTAGATCGAGGGCCTTGCCATCAGTGAAGGTGCTTTGGTGCGGCCCGAGTGGCGAAGAGATCACTTGGGAACCCGAGAGAGAGATGCGGAACAAGTTTCCTCATCTCTTTGAAGGTATGCGTAGCTTTATATTTCCAAATTCGGGGACGAATTTCTTTTAAGGGGGGAGATTGTAACACCTCAGGATGTGTTTAGTGGCTAATTATATTTAAATAAAGGGTTTTTAATAAAAAGTTTACCAAATTGAGTTTCAAATATTTTTCCAAATTTAATAAATATTTTTCTAGAATTTTCCTAGGCTTGTACACACTTGTGCATGTAAACTAGGGTTTAAAATGAGGTTATACCATGATTAGCAACCATGGTGGGTTTAATAATTAGGATTAAGTCTTTGGGGTTTTAATTAAGTTTATTTAGTAATTGATGGTTATTTTAATTTGAATTTTCTTTTGGAGTGTTGACTTGGTGAGAATGAGAGAGAGAGAATGCATCATGGCAAAGCCCACTCATTTTCACTCATATCCTGTTTTATACCCGATTTCGGGGTTACTTTTACAAAGGAAATGCTGCCAAAATTATTTAAATGATGACGTAACTTTAAAAGAACTTATTGAACTATTTAAGGTTTTCTAAATGTTTTAACTAAATGTTTTCAACACTCGCTACTTTTATATGGTTTTGATTTCTGGGTTTGGCTTACTTAGTCGCGTTACGCCTGTAGACGTAGCGTGGTTAAGTGCCGGTCACGAGTCGAAATATTCGGGTCGTGACAAAACTCATGGTGGACGCCACACACATCATACACGAGAAAACCGTAAATTTCTATTTTTAAATAATAATAAAAGTTTTATAAAATTCCTGCGGTTTTCCCCAAAATCCAGAAATCTCATGGAAATCCGAAATCCAAGAATCTAGAGTAAGTAAATAGTGGATATCGGCATAAGGCCCCAGAATAATATATGAATGAATGCATGAAGTATCTATGTAAAGAATACAATCTCTAAGTTAACACATGAGAGCAATCACGCAAATATTATGCAGTAACTAGCATTTAGCAGATTATATCAATGAGATAATATGTTCTAAAGTGTACGTGACATGGCAATTACCGATGATGATGTGTGTGAGCGGGCAAACAAGTGTATGTGAAACATGCGCATCATCGGTAATGGTGCTGGTGTCCTAACAAGCAGGGTTCATAATTATTAAAGGAAACACGTGCATAAGCATAAAATGCGATGAGAGCAACATGAACATACGAAGAATGATGAAGTAACCATAGCACTGAATAATATACATTATCCAATTACAAGTAATACATTTTGGCGTTTGAAATAGCACGAATCGTGGTTTTCAGAAAAGTAGGGGCTACAGGGTTTTATAGAAAAGATGTGTCCTTTGAAAAATCCATAATATCCCCCAGGCTATCTTTAAAAATGCACACGATTCGTTAGTTTTGAAATAAATCGGTATGACTCGAGCCTTAACCAGTATCTATCTAACCAACTAAGAGACTGAACTAAAGAAGCAAGCCGTTAGGTAAGATGAGTCTACCTAAAGTCTGAGTCGATATCTCTAGCAGTCGGCGATCCAGCCTCAATAGCGTCACGTACAAAGTACGACTTCCTCAAGTTAAGAGTGCGGATCAATCATCACATCTGTACTCCGTACGGTAAAATCCATCGTACAGCATCCCAAAATCGGGGTACGGCTCAGCTATCATATATAGGTCATTCATTTGGGTATCATCATCAATCAATATCACAATCTAGGTACTATTCTAAAGTCTCGTATATTCCAATGTCATTAACACAAATCATCATTTATGAACGCACATCGCCCAAACGATCTGTTATAAATTCCATACCATATCTCAATTCACATCTCGATCAATTGTCAGCCATCATATCTATATATATCATCATTCGCATGGTATCATTGTCAAACAATATCATGATCTGGTTACTGATTTAAGTCTCATACATGCCAATGTCATCACACATTTCATCGTATAGGTATATATTTTCTCATTGCCCAATGGTCCGCTATAATATCAAATATCTCACGGCATCATGCCCGATCATATCGACTCATCCCCAAGAATCATATAACATCCTCATATCATATGTATATGTTGTGTATACACACACACACACACACACACATACACCAAGTCAAGTTTATGTGTGTGCGTGTGTGTGTGTGTTTACATGAAACCTACGAATTCCCTCCAAGGCAATCATCCTCTGGTTAAGTCTTTCTAAATCAGTCTAATCCAACTTAAATTCTTCAATGGTACCCTACTCGCCAAGAATCTAAGGTCACGTCCGACTTCCTAATAATAGTACATAATATCCTTATTCTACGTTTGTGGGGGTGCTATACACCATTCACCCGACTTCCCCCGTAGATATACATCTACTTATCTGGTCCTTGTCTGCCGAAGACGATGCCGCCATCCTATTCTTCATCGTCCGAAGTCCTATATGCAAACATATATAATATCGTAAACCGAAATCGCGGACAAAACCAAAACGGTGCACGAAACGCGCATAGGTTAAAACTTATGACCCGCTCATGCAAAAGAACCTGGTAACCCTCGACATCGGTGTACAAACGCCGATTATTCGAGAAAAACCCAAACACATCAATCGTGGTTTCACAAATCACTAATTATAATATGCAATAGATTGCAACTCATCAAAACCTCAAAATAAATCAAATCGATTTATTTCCGAAAATCTAGAAAGCACTAAATTTTCGTTTTAATTCGAAACTTGATGTTTTAACAAAACTAATGGCCATAATATTCACTAAATATCATAAATAATTCATATAAACCATTTCTATAATTTATTCTCATCAATTTGTATTAAATCCAAAATTCTAGTTTGCAAAAATATCAAATTTTAACACCTTTTAAAGAAAAATTCACAATTCAACAACTAAGCTTGGTTTTGCATGAAATAAAGCATTAAACTACAATTTAAAATGCTAATAATTTCATGAATACCCTAATTAGATTTTTATCTCAATTATTTAATCAATTTCCAAAAACCTAGTTAACAAAATTAGCATAATTAGCAAAATTTTAAAGTAAAAAATTAGCAAACTAGTAACTAGATTAGGTTTGCATTCCATTAATATGTTAACCTCCCCATTAAAACCATGAATAATTGATAAAAATCGTCACTTGATCACATACCCTAATCTTGAATTTTCAAATTTGAAATTAAAACCTAATTAAGCATCATGATTATTTGAATTGAAGTAATTAAATATCAAGTATCAATTTGGTTTAAGACTATACCTCCAAACCATGAGATCAAACATGCAACCTAGCCTCCAAGATGCTCTGTTTGCTCCAAGGATTCAAGCAAGATTGATCAAAGAATAATGGGTAGAGATTGGATTTGGATTTTTGAGGTTTTATTTTGGATTTTTTTGAATTTTTGATGAATTTTGAAGAGAGAATGAGTTTGGAAAAAAAATGGGGCTGCTTCAATGTGAGGCTCGACCAAGTGCTTGGGGGAGAGAGTGAAGTGAGTGGTGTGTGTAGAGAGTTCTCTAATTATTACATTCATTAAGTCTTTTCATTTATTATTTTTGTTTTATTTATTTTCTTAACTAAACCTAGAATTCTCTAGAAATTTAATGAAAAATCAAGAAGATGAAAGCATGCTTCAAACTTAATTCTAATATGTCATGTCTCACTTTTTTAAAATTAACCCATTCAATTTTGTATTTATCACTAATTAAATGTATAATTAAAAACTTATGTAAATATTTGAATTTAATTAATTATGGAAAATATTTTAGTAAACTAGAAATTTACAAGTGACCATTTAAATACCAAATACTAGAAATTACATAACCTAAATAGGTATATTTAAGTCTATAATGAAAAATAATTGTTGTTAAGTTTTACGGAAAATACGGTTTATTTTACCGATAATCAGAAAATTCATCTAAAGGATTTTTATTTATTTATTTATTTAAAATGTTACAACCCGTATACCATATTTGATGTCAAACACCAATGGATGTGGGATCATCTATCGCCCATCATATGGGTCAAGATGCGTATACGCTAGTCTACTCTGGAATATCGATGCCCTGTCTCGATACACCCTCTACTAGGAACAATTTTAGGGTGTACTTGTAGACTACCCTTGGCCTCCACTAGTATGATCTCTATCATAGTCCTGGTAGTCAAGTACACATCCTAAGGGCTTTATCAACATGTGAAAGCAAGACAGTATCACATATACAAGTCAACATGTTAAAACAAAGAGCAATCAGATAGCATACTATCATGTCCAGCAAGAAAATCCTCTCTATATATATCCAAGTATCCACTATAATATACATCACATGTACAATAATGGCCTCTAGGGCATACATATACTAACAATCTCCTACTTGCACTAAGGCCGGTTGTTGTAGTATCTCATACCCAACATCCCGAAGAGTCTCTCAAATTGTATCTGGGGAATGGCCTTGGTGAGTGGATCCGCCGTGTTTTCCTTCATGTCAACTCTCCTGACCTCGATCTCCCGGTGATCAACTATCTCCCGGATCTGGTGATACCGCCTCAGAATATGCCTGGATCGCTGATGGGACCTGGGTTCCTTGGCCAAGGCCACTGCTCCATTGTTATCGTACAAAGGTATTAGACGCTCAATGGATGGAACCACACCAAGTTCAGTTATGAACTTCTTTATCCAGACAGCCTCTTTAGCAGCATCGTTGGCAGCGATGTATTCAGCCTCCATCGTCGAGTCTGCCATGGTTTCCTGTTTGGAACTCTTCTAACAAACCACCCCTCCATTGAGGGTAAAGACAAATCCCAAGACCGACTTATTGTTGTCCTTATCACTCTGGAAGCTCAAATCGGTAAAGGACTTCACTTGGAGTTCTCCGTTACCATACACCAAGAACATCTCTTTAGTCCTTCTCAAGTACTTGAGAATGTTCTTCACAGCTGTCCAGTGACTCTCTCTCCTGGATCTGCTTGATACCTACTCACTACACTTAGTGAGTATGCTACATCGGGTCTGGTACACAACATCGCATATATGATAGAGCCTGCTGCCGAAGCATAGGGTATCCCTTGCATGCGAGCTCTCTCCAAATCAGTCTTGGGAGACATCTCTTTGGAGAGAGTGAGTCCTGTGATCGTGGGTAAATTCCCACGCTTGGATTCTTCCATACTAAACCTCTTTAGTATGGTTTCAATGTACCTGGATTGGGACAATCCCAGTATCCGTTTAGATCTATCTCTATAGATCTTAATCCCCAAGATGTAGGAGGCATCCCCTAGATCTTTCATTGAGAATCTTTGCGATAAGAAGAGCTTGACCGATTGCAGCATAGGAACATCATTTCCTATCAAGAGTATGTCATCAACGTACAATACGAGGAAGACAACCTTACTCTCTGCCACCTTGTTTTATATACAAGGTTCATCTATATTTTTGATGAAGTCAAACTCTTTGACTACTACATCAAAACAGATGTTCCAACTCCACGATGCCTGCTTTAACCTGTAGATGGATTTAAGCAGCTTGCACACCTTCTCGCTACTCCCACTGTCTACGAAGCCCTCTAGCTGAGTCATGTATACGCACTCTTCTAAATCACCATTTAGAAAGGCGGTCTTAACATCCATTTGCCAGATTTCGTAGTCATGGTATGTGTTCATATCAGAATTTTGCATTATTATATCGCCCATTCTTAATCACATTACAAATAAATAGGTGCTTTTGATCCATATCTGCTAAATAGTTGCAGGTTACAGGTTCTCAGATCATTAAAGTGAAATTCATGAAAAGATGCTACAAATGTGAGACTACGACCCACAATAGATGAATCCGTATGATGCCGCCTACCAGTTAAAGGAACAAATGAAAATCATGAGACAGTTCAAATGCACAAAGCACAAGGGCAGCACAAGATTCAAGACTTCAACGCGAAGCTCACGGCAAAAGTCGACATCTTTCTGCACTGTTGGAAATTTGAAAGAAAGTAGAAGAGATTCTGAGGAACCAAGTAAAGAAAACAGAAGGAAAACGTAACATGAAGCAACCCTGAGAAGTGGAACTCTTGATCCCACCAATTGGCCGCGGAACCGCGGCCAAACAAGCCTTTCTGCCACGGAACCACGGCCGTGCAATGCACATGTCGGTGCATGTGTCGGTGGGTGTCGGTGCTTTGACCCGGCTTTCTTAGGGTAGTCTTGTAAATTCGTGTATGGATCAGATTGTAACCTAGGGTTTTTTCCTATCTATAAATAGGAAAGCCGAAAGCCTAATTAGGCATGCCTCTTTTTAATTCTTAGATTAAATTTTAATTTCCATTGTAATCGTTGAGAGGTCATCAATAAAGGTATTTTATTTTTATCGTGCATTCTCTTTTATCTGAATTTAATTCCTACATTTTTTTATCTATCTTCTATTATCTGCAATAAAGATAGTCTTTTAAAATAAAATATAAAAAATGAATTTTCTTGTCACTTTCCTAATGAGTGAGTAATTCCTCACTTGTTAGGGTTAGGATAGGGAAGGTTTGAGAGAAGGAAATCTCTCTCACTCCTTTCTTTGCCCATTTAATTTTTAAAATACGGACTCTTTTTAATTCAACCACACACCACTCACTACGGCACCCTATCCTACATGATAGCGGTGATTCCCTAGTTAGACCGGTTGTGGTTGAATTAGCCGGAGGTTAGGGCTAAGAGTTAAGAACGGACGGACAAGGACCAAAAGGAAGAAACTATGTTTCTTCCTAGTAGTGCTAATCCCCGTTGTTGACTATTACCCTAACACCTATATTCTTAACTAGGGCATTGTTAGCGGTGAGAAGAACTCATATTTCAAACTAACTTATTCCTAACCCCAGCAAGACTTTAAATCAATTTAATCTCGTTCTTAGATCTTAAAAAAACCTACCAAAAATAGGACTTAACTCGTTAGAACTTAAAGAAAAGAACGCCATTTCCCTGTGGATCGACTCGTACTCAACCGGCTAGCTACCAAGTGACACCGTCTTGATTACGGTATTCTTAAAATTTAAATCGCACGTACTAAAATCACAAACAATCAAATGGCGTCGTTGCCGTGGAAACGGTAGTTATTTTCTTTTTGTAATTTCGGGTTAATTGAAATTGAAAAATATAAAAATTGAAAACAAAATCATCTTGTTATTTTCTATTGGGTTTTGTGTGATTGTGCAGGAAAGGAAGACGGACTGATTCAAATCTGGAGCAAGCTCAGTGAACAAATCAAGAAACAGAGGATGTGAACAGACAGAGGAGAACCATAACAGCACACAGGAAAATTTTGGAAGTCCAAACCTACCAAACCGCCGCGGAAACGCGGCATAAGCAAGCATTTGACCGCGGTTCCGCGGTTAACTGCTGACGTCAGCACCCCAAATTTCTCTGTGAGTATTTTTGTCTTCTATCCTACCCTCTGCACTCCACTAAAAAAATTCCCTGCAGGGTTCTTTGCGCAAAACCTCTTCTCCCTCTCAAATAAATCATTTTTGTGCAGGATTCTTTGCGCCGCAAATAAAAAGAAAAAAAAATTGGCAAGTGTTTTAGATTTTTTGTGTTACTGCTTTGCATTTTTAAAACGGAATCTAAGGGGCTATAACACCGATCAAGATTGGGTGGTAATTTCATTACCCTTCCTAAGACCCGAGAAATCACAAAAAGCATATGCATCACCTTTGAGCTAATTAAAAAATATTTAGACTCAGCCAATTAAGGAGTGTCGCGCTCATTAGGACAGAGAAAGGTTGTGGGCATTCAGTCGTTTATCTAAACCTGACTTTGTGGTGCCTAGGCTAGACAAGTGAGAAAGGTAACTTTAAAAGGCCCATCTCACGATGATTCGTGAGCGGAACCCTCCTTTCTTCATTTGTGCTTACCTGGCCACAATTGGCTGTGAAGAGGCGATTTGAGGGATATCTCACAACTTGTCGCTTTGGACCAGTTAGGAGCAGTCTAGTTGACTTAGGAGACCCTAGCTTTAGGCTTGATTGTGCATGCTTAAATTGTGATTGTTTGAAAGTGTGTCCTAGTTCCGTACAAAAATTTTTGCAAAAACTCTTTAAAAAAAAATAATAAAAAACACAAAACAAAATTTTTATAAAAGAAATTGCCATTTGTCGCTAGAATTCCATTGCACCACCTTTCATCCTCACATTTCCCCATTGACGTTTTCTTACCCTAACATTCTACGTTTGACTATACTACAACTGGTTTAGTGTATGTCCGTTTGGACTAGGGACACTAGCGTCCGTTTAGTCCGTGTCACGTTAGTCGCTACTGACGATGCGTTCGACTCCAAAGTCGAAACTCTCTCCACTCTTTTATCATATTTACCTTCATCTTCATATTCATCATCTTCTAAGAAGATGTCAGGATTCAATCCTAACAACCCTTTACCTATCTCGGGACTGATTCCACCTCAACTGGGTGCGAATAACCCGCAACAACCTCCTGTTGAAGCGCCACAGCAGATCGCGCTCCAGGATCGTTTCTATCCCACCCGCTCCGCACTTCCTACTTGTCTTTCACTCCCGCCGGCAAATGGGGATAATTTCGAAATTAAGCCCCACTTCATCAACATGTTGCCCAAATTTCACGGGCTGGAATCCGAAGATGCCTATACCTTCATTAACAAATTCCAGAATGTTTGTGCAATGATGAAGACCACTCAACTGTCCGGTGATGCTATAAGGCTACGGGTCATTCCTTTCACATTATGTGACCTAGCTGAAAAGTGGCTATATAGTACAACATCGCATTCCATAAATAGTTGGGAAGAGTTTGGTAAGGCATTTCTTAAAAAGTTTTACCCACATCACAAGACCACGAGAATTCGTAATGAAATTAACCAATTTTCCCAGCTTCCTTCCGAACCTTTTTGGAAGTGTTTCGAACTATTCAAAGACCTTCTTGTTCAGTGCCCTCCTCACGGTATCGAGAGATGGCAACTTTGCCAAACTTTATACGAAAGACTGAACCCAGCAACTAAGCAGTTGCTGGAAACCATTTGTCAAGGTCACTTCCTAACCAAATCGGACGAGGAAGCTTGGAAATTTCTCGACGATCTTGCTGAACAAACGCTTCAGTGGGAAAGCACTAGACAAACCGCTTCGTCCACTTCATCTACTTCATCTGGTCCGTCTAGGGCAGGCGTTCATCAACTTGATATGTCAATTGCAATGAAAGCCGAAATGGCAGCAATTACACGAAAACTAGAAGCAATTGAGAGCAAGTTCTCATCGCCTTCTCCTGCCCCTGCTTTACTACCTCGCACTATATGCGCTTGTTGTTCGGATCCATCCCATTTGACTGAAGAATGTCCTTACAACCCACCTGCTCAAGGACGGGATCAAGTCAATGCTGCCTTTCAGCAAAGACAAAAAAATGATCCATACTCTTCAACTTACAATCCTGGTTGGAGGAACCACCCTAATTTTGCTTGGAATCAAAATCAACAACAATTCCAAGGCAACAACAATTTCCAAAGGCCTCCTCCACAACAACAAGCTCATCAACAAACTCAATATCAGCAACCTTTCCAACCCCACCCTTACCAAAATCAAATGAATAATTTTGCACCCAACAATTCCTTTCCTCAAAACAATTTTGTTCCACCAAATAACGATAAGGTTTCCTCGCTAGAACGAAGTCCGGATGCGTTTTTAAAACAATCTACTCAATCCTCAACCAACATCCAGTCTTCCATTCAGTATTTGGTGCAACACACTGCATCACATGGGCAAAGCATCAAAACCATTGAAGCCTAAATTGCACGACTGAATGCTGCTTTAAGCGAGCGAGAGAAGGGGAAGCTTCCATCTCAACCACTGCCAAATCCTGGTCACCCACAAAATGCACATGCTGCTCATGAACAACAAAACCATAATGTGAGTGCCGTGACTACATTGAGATCTGGAAGGATGTTGCACAACAATGTTGGCACTGATGATGACACCACGGCCGCCGCTTCTTCTTCTTCTTCATCTTCATCTTCTTCATCTTCAGAGCCTGTTCTCCATTCTTCACAAGGCTCTAATTCTTCTACTACTCCGAACGGACCCACATCTCACTCCACGAAAACACCAGCACTGGGATCCGTTCCAACTCCGCAATCTCCTCCACAAACATTGGACTCAACCAATTTTCAAAATGTTCCATTTCCAAACAGGTTGAGATCCAATAAACCAAATCCACAAATGGAGAAGATTGTGGAGTTATTTAAACAGGTTAGCATTAACATTCCTCTCTTGGATGCAATCCAATAAGTCCCTTCTTACACTAAAATCTTGAAGGACTTATGCACCAAGAAGAGGAAATCACAGGTACCTAAGAAAGTTTTCTTGGCCGGTGCAGTAAGTGATGCTCTTACCCAACCTTTACCTCAAAAACGAAAGGACCCTGGCTGTCCTACAATTTCAATAACTATTAAGGATAAGAACATCAATCGCGCACTATTGGATCTTGGTGCCAGTGTTAACCTGCTTCCCTATTCGTTATATGAACAATTAGATGTTGGAGAGCTAAAACCCACGCATTGTACTCTCTAAATAGCTGACCGATCCATCATCCATCCTAGAGGTGAGTTAAAGGATTTGTTGATTAAGGTAGGGGACTTCATATTCCCCGTTGATTTCATTGTTATGGACACACAGCCTGTAGCTAACCCCCGAAGTCAAATTCCGGTGATACTCGGTCGACCATTCCTTGCAACTTCTAATGCGGTGATCAATTGTCGAAATGGTTCAATGAACCTATCTTTTGGAAACATGACAATTGAACTCAACATTTTTAAGTTGGGGAATCAACCCTCCGAACCTAATGCTAATATACTTGATGTTTGCTCGATCCAAGAGATCACTTAAGAGGACTGTGAGCTCGAGAAATTACGGTTCGATCACAGCAATTTTGACGCCACTAGTGCGTTCCTCCTTAAATCTGATACTGTTTTCATGCCCGATAATGACTATGAGTGTTTCACTTTCTCGAACGATCTTGAAAAATCACCACTCGAGTTTGAATCCTTTGAATTTTCGGATGAATTAGTTGAACCATCCGACTCAGTTGTTTAAACTCATTTTGAACCTCTGTTGGAATCCTTCGAGTTTGAGACAATTTCACCGATTTTACCTTCAATTGTTTCGCCTCCAACACTCGAACTCAAGCTATTTCCGTCTCACCTTAAATACGCTTACTTAGGTGAGAATGAGACCCTTCCTGTTATCATCTCGGCATCTCTAGCCCCCGAGAAAGAGAAAGCCCTTTTAACGGTCTTGCAAAGCAATCGGTAAGCTTTTGGCTGGACTATGGCGGACATCAAGGGGATTAGTCCCCTAATAGTTGAACATCATATTCATATGATGGATGATGCCAAGCCAGCCAGGGATCTACAGAGACACTCAACCCATTCGTGAAGGAGGTTGTTAAAAAGGAGATTGTAAAATGTCTTGATAGTGGTATCATTTACCCTATCTCTGATAGCCAGTGGGTTAGCCCCATTCACGTTGTCCCAAAGAAATCGGGCATAACGGTCACAACTCATCAACTCCAAATATCACACATCCGCCGCCTACCTACCGTTTAGATGGCACCAGCGAGTCCCAAACTGGGTGGCGAGTATGCATCGATTATAGAAAACTCAACACCGCGACACGGAAAGACCACTTTCCATTACCTTTTATTGACCAAATGCTAGAACGATTGGCTGGGCATGAATTTTATTGCTTTTTGGATGGGTACTCCGGCTATAATCAAATTCCCATCGCCGAAAAGGATCAAGACAAGACCACATTCACTTGTCCTTTCGGTACGTTTACTTACCGTCGCATGCCCTTTGGGTTATGCAATGCACCCTCTACCTTCCAGCGGTGTATGATGGGTATTTTTTCAGACATGGTGGAAAAATTCTTGGAGATCTTCATAGATGATTTCTCCATTTTAAGCGACTCTTTTGATGAGTGTTTTCTACATTTAGACGCAGTCCTTAGCTGGTGTAAGGATAAGAACCTTACTTTAAATTGGGAGAAGTGCCACTTTATGGTACGAGAAGGTATTGTCTTAGGACATATCATCTCGAAAAATGGCATTGAGGTAGATAAAGCGAAGATTGAAGTCATTTCCAATCTTCCTCCTCCCAAATGCGTCCGAGACATTCGAGCCTTCCTTGGCCATGCCGGTTTCTATAACCGGTTCATCAAGGATTTTAGCAAGATAGCTAGACACTTGACTCTTTTGCTGGCCAAGGACACCACATTTGATTTTGACTCGAGCTGTATGAAGGCGTTCGAGTCATTGAAAAACTCACTTACTTCCGCTCCCATTCTTTCGTCTCCTGACTGGACGCATCCATTTGAAATTATGTGCGATGCATCTGATTTTTCCATTGGTGTTGTCCTTGGACAACACATCGAGAAGATGCCGCATGTAATTTATTACGCTAGCTGAACCTTGAACGAGGCCTAATTAAATTACACAACAACCGAGAAGGAATTCTTAGCCGTTATGTTTGCATTAGAAAAGTTCAGGCCCTACTTAATAGGCTCTCCAGTCATCGTACACACTGACCATTCAGCTCTTCGCCATATTTTTGTAAAGAAGGACACGAAATCTTGGCTGATGCGTTGGATCCTCTTAATACAAGAGTTTGACCTTGTCATCAGAGACAAGAGAGGATGCGAAAACGTAGTCGCCGACCATCTTTCACACCTCCCTTCTTCGTCGACGCTTCAATTTCCTATATAAGACGTTTTTCCAGATGAGCAGCTCTTGACTGTATCATGCGAACCTTGGTTCGCAAATATTGTGAATTATTTGGCCACCGGACTTTTACCAAATGAATGGTCGAATCAGGACAGACTCCGATTCCTATCCCAGGTAAAATATTTTTACTGGGATGAACCTTGTCTATTCAAATACTGTCCTGACCAAATTATTCGTCGGTGTGTCCCCGACAATGAATTTAAGAGCGTGCTGTCATTCTGCCACGATCAAGCGCGTGGCAGGCATTTTACCCCTAAAAAGACAGCCGAAAAGATCTTGCAGTGTGGTTTCTACTGGCCACAACTTTTTAAAGACGCACATGATTACTGCAAGACGTGCTCCCGGTGCCAACACTTGGGCTGGATATCTAGGAGAAACGAAATGCCACTCCAACCAATATTGGTTGTGGAAATTTTTGATGTTTGGGGGATAGATTTTATGGGACCGTTTTCCAATTCTTTTGGGAACGTGTATATTCTCCTTACTGTTGATTATGTTTCTAAGTGGGTCGAAGCTGTGCCCAGCCGGACTGATGACAACAAGGTTGTCGTTAGATTCCTCAAAGAAAATATTTTCTCTCGGTTTGGGCACCCCCGCGCAATCAACAGCGATAATGGAACTCATTTCTGTAATAGGACTTTCGAGTACTTAATGCGGAAATACTCCGTTAATCACAAGCTATCAACGCCCTATCATCCCCAAACTTGTGGGCAAGCCGAGATTTCAAATCGGCAAATTAAACAGATATTGGAGAAAACGGTTTCCAAAAACCGTAAGGATTGGTCTTCAAAACTTACTGATGCCCTTTGGGCACACTGCCTATAAGACCAATCATGGCATGTCTCCGTATAGGCTTGTTTATGGAAAGGCTTGCCACCTTCCAGTTAAAATTGAGCATCGCGCATTTTGGGCGATAAAAGAGTTGAATCTATCTCTTGGAGATGCGGGCAGCCATAGAAAGCTGCAATTAAATGAATTAAGCGAGCTTCGGGATGAAGCTTACGAGAACGCGATTGTCGTCCAAAACCGAACGAAGGTGTTCCACGATAAACACCTTATGCGCAAATCATTCAAACCTGGTCAACAGGTTTTACTTTATGACACCCGGCTACATTTCCATCCTGTCAAGCTCAGATCTCGATGGAAAGGGCCATTTTTAGTACGCACTGTATATCCACACGGTGCGGTCGACTTAGAGAATCCGAAGGACGGTTCACTATTTAAAGTGAACGGACATAGGCTTAATCCGTTCCTCACCGCGGACCCTTCGGAGGAGCTCCTGCTGCTGCAGGAGCCGATTTACATTGACTGATCTTCCTCCATCTACACCCAAATTTCAGTTATCCAGCCATAAACAGTAGAAACACTGTTTCAAATAAGTTTGGGGGTATGTAACACTTGTAATTATATAAAAAAAATATAAAAAAATATTTAAAAAATTCAAATTTTTGGGGTAATTTTTGAAAATTTTCAGTTTTAATAAAAATATTTATTTACAAATAAATTCCTCTTTTTGAGAGGTCCTTTTTGCATATAACCAAAAACAACCCCTATAAAAAGAACCCGACCCCTCCTCTGAACTTTCATAACCCTAATTTCTCATTTCTTCAAAACCCTAGCCGCCGCTCAACATTCTACAGCGAGATCTCCCCGCGCCGCCGCTGATTGCAGCCTCCCGCCGCGCTTTCGCCACCGTCTTTCGTCTTCTCCCTCTAAAAACTTCAGAGGAGGTTTGCATTCTCCGATACTCTCTGTTAAAATTTTTAGAAATATCTGCATTCGATGTGATGGCACCCACTTTGCAATTTGAAAGAGACTTTTCAAAAATATTTGCACACACGGTCTACGGTAGCTATTTCGGTGAGAGATCCGAAGGCGTGGGTGGAACTTCCTACTTTTTAACCATCCAAACTCCTTCGCGCTTCCAGATCTTGTCACCCGATTTTACGAGTGTATAGAGGATGGTTTCCTCTCACAACACGATTATATTAGGTTGATTGGGGGGATAGGGAAATAATAATCGATAAGGATTTCATCCATGAAGTCACCTTAATACCTAGACTACCTACTCATGACCAACCCTTTCAATTCGAGGATTACCTACCCTTGATGGGTAATGATTGTTCGAGGGAGCCACGTAAAGGCATCCAGTCTAGAACCCTCTTTGTGAATGTACTAACTGTGTGCCGTTAGGCACAAAATAATATTTTTGGTAGTTCACACAATACGACATTTTTCACACCATCCCTTCATATCGTGCACACCTTGATGACTAGGAACCCCAGCTATGATATGTGCACGGTATTAGTTCACTCGATTGGTGCGGGCAAGAGGGCTGCCAATTATCCATGTCCTATATTAGTGACACAACTGTGTCGCCATTTCCTCTCTGTGGAGGAATTTGAGTTTTATATGCATGGAGGGATCCCTATTAGACCTCTTCTTGAGGGCGTATCCACGTCCTACATGCGCTTAAATGATGTATGGTCGCACACTGAGCCGGCCGAGGATGTGCCCGCTAAGACACCCAGCTCTAGCTCGACCGCGAGTGAGGAAGAGCTTACCCCCGCAGCACAAGCACGTTTACTTAGGAGAGCCACTAGGGGGATAGACAGATTGATAGGGATGGTGACCAACCTGGATCAGCGAGTCACAGAGCATGGCATGACCACCCTGCTGGCGAGAGAAGAACGTTCTCGTTCACGTTCGAGGGGAGGGCGATGTCATGAGCAGTGAGGGCACTGCTTTTTGAGAAGTTTGGGGGTGGAGATGGATTATAAATAGTTATCTTTGCATCTGGATATTTTTATTTTTGTACATATTTTTTTTTCTTTCTTTGCATATTTAATTCCGTATTGCATCTTTATAAAAAAAAATATAAAAACTAAAAAAAATGAAAATAAAAAAAATTATAAAAAATAAAATCAAAAAAAAAATTGAAAATTTTTAAAAATTATAAAAATTGAAAAATTCAATTTTGGCCATATTTGACTTAAGTTCAACAAAACGGATGACTAGTTAGGTAAAACTAAATCCTAAACTTAGTAAAATAAAAACCCTAAAAATAACCTTTCTTAAAGTTTAACTGTAGAAAATATATGTCCTTATAGTTTATTTAGAAATGAGCAAATTTTGAGTTCGGTTCTTGGGCTATGTCGAAATAAAGGAAGAGTATTGAAATTTTTATTTGAACTATAAGTCTAAAAAATAATTCTGAACCTTAAGTCTAAATTCTGAAAATATATACCCTACAACTTGCACATACACGCACCTTGAAACTTGAGATAGTAGAGGATACCTTGAAATGCACTTGTCCAAAATCCTTAGTGTGAAGGAAAATAAAATAAAAGTATAAGTGTGAATAAAGAGATAAAAAAAATGAATACTGGTTTTGTACTTACTTAAGGCAGCATAAATAAAAAATATAGCGAGGGTGCTTTATCACCTAGTGTCTTAGACCAACTGGTTTGGGAGTCACTGCTAAGCCTTAGGTATTGCAAGACGGGGATTTATGCCTAAATACGCAAGCACATTTTGTAATCGGTCGTTTAGTACCTCAAGAAGTATTAACGGTCGCATGAAGAATGTGTGAGCAATTTCATCTAAAATTCACCAACTAAACGTACTTTGGACGATGGACAAGAGTATGATAGCTTGAATTGAATTTCCAAGTGTAGGGGTGATAATTACACACATGTAGGGGTATATGATTGGGGTTTGCATGAGAGATAGGAATGAAAGATAGAGCTTATACCTTCAGTAGAGATGATAAAAATTCCTAAGTGAAGATTGCACCTTAGAAGGAAAATTCAAAAGATGTTGAAAGCTTAATAAATTTGCAGAACATATACGATCTTAAGTTAAATGAAAAGTGAGTGAAAAATACGGGTTGAGAAGTTGAAGATAATAGAATTTCTTACTAGAATACTGAATTGAAGAATGAGAGTCAACAGGCCAAATTGATCGGATTTTGTAGGTAGTATCCACTGAAAACCCTCATGAGACAACACTCCTCCTACTAGGGACACCTAGAGGTTTAACGGCTTGTTGCACGAGCTCAGTGCAATCGCGATTCCCTGCGAAAGTGAGGTTAGGATTTTTCGAGAATAAAATTGGCTTTGCTCGGGACGAGCAAAAGATAAGTTTGGAGGTATTTGTTCATATCAGAATTTTGCATTATTATATCGCCCATTCTTAATCACATTACAAATAAATAGGTGCTTTTGATCCATGTCTTCTAAATATTTGCAGGTTACAGGTTCTCAGATCATTACAGTGAAATTCATGAAAAGACGCTACAAATGTGAGACTACGACCCACAATAGATGAATCTGTATGATGTCGCCTACCAGTTTAAGAAACAAATAAAAATCATGAGACAGTTCAAATGCACAAAGCACAAGGGCAGCACAAGATTCAAGACTTCAACGCGAAGCTCACGGCAAAAGTCGACATCTTTCTGCACTGTTGGAAATCTAGAAGAAAGTAGAAGTGATTCTGAGGAACCAAGTAAAGAAAACAGAAGGAAAAAAGCAACATGAAGCAACCCTGAGAAGTGGAACTCTTGATCCCACCAATTGGCCGCGGAACCGCGGCCAAACAAGCCTTTCTGCCGCGGAACCGCGGCCGTGCAATATGTTGGAGATAGTGCCCTCAGAGTGAATTATTGGATCACAGGCACGTGATTGCAACGATTGAGGGAGGACCTATCCCGGTAGGACAGTCTTACTCTAGATGATAGTATGCTATCTGGTTTATCTTTATCGCCGTGTACTGCTTTAGGTGACCAGACAGGTCGCTATTACACGTTGATAGAGCCCCTAGGATTCTTGCATGACTGCCAGCAGTATGAGGGCAATCATATACGTGAGAGCTGGTAGTCTATAAGCACATCCTTAAAAGGTCCCTAGTCGTGGGAGTTCCGAGATAGGGCATCGATACTCCAGAGTAGACTAGTGTATACAGTCAAGACCCCGACGAGGGGCGGTGGCCGGTCTCATAAGCCACTGGTGTCAGTTGGTTCACCTAAGATGTATACAGGTGCTCATTGGGTAATGAGTACACCGGACAGGACTCGCCGGCAACATGCTAGTTGGTCTTATACCTGACGTCAGATAGCAGTTCCCTGGTGACATGTGTACAGGTTAGTTCATCGACCTGAGGATCGTCATTTGTCTCGTGTGAGTTCCCACTGTACTTTGATTACTACCCTACCACGCTCAAAAGAGACGTGCAAACAGGTTTTAGTTGGGTACAGTCCCGAGCCACATGGAGGCAGTGAGCGGATCTTCAGGGGTTCGTCTCTCCCGGTATTGGGGGTGAGGTCGCGCTGTTTCTAGGAGAGCCATTACACAAAGCCCTCGGCCGAGGCAGGAGATTTACTGGTAGGTATTCCAGTAGTATCGCAGGGTGTTCTGGGCTACACTCCGACACGACTTGTACCGCTTTTGGGGGTCTGACTTTTACCAACCCCCTAGGCCCGCCATGCGATGCTCATAGACGAACGGACCGGACTGTACGAATATTGTCACTGACAGGCTCAGTAGGGTGTCAGGATGAGTTCGCTCATCGACGTCCCTTTTGGTCAATACCTGGTAGCCCGTTACGTATTGGCTAATACCTCTGACGTGCTAGTGGTTAAATCCACAACCAAAGTATTGACGAGTCTTTAGAGTCCCCCACAGACCAGTTTCTCAAGTTTCGGGCGAAACACTGTAAAGGCCGTATGGAGATATGGCAGGGTTCGATCAGATATATGCGGTATTGTACGGATCATGATCGGACGGGTAATACTAGCCGGCTTTGGTTTAAGCCGGATCCTAGTATAGTACAGTGTAGATTTTGTCTCATTGCATTTGTATTTCGGTCGGAATACAAATGCGGGTATGTATATACAGTAGCGGGGTTTTCCTGTAATTTATTACGGGATCGGTTTTTGGGGGTTGCCAGTTTGTTTTCCGTTTCGGCCATATTTCTTTGTATCTTCCATTGGCTGAAATTTGGTGGAAAGAGGGCTTATTTGCATTTGTGCAAATAAGCATTTGTGGAGGGTGTTATTTGCATATCCTTGCTTCATGATGGTTGCACCATCATTTGACTTCTTTTGACCATGATGGCTTGACTTTTAGAGTCATGATTGTTGATGATGATGAAGGGTGATGGTTGGTGGAGTATTGGACTTCGTTTGTGATCATTTCTTTTGTTAATGATAACCCTTTCTCTCTCTAGATTATTTTGGAGACACCCATATTCATTTAGCCACTCACACTCCTCTCATTCTCACCTTGTCATGGCCGGCCAAAGGGAAAGGGGGCTGTCCCAATTTTTGGGTGTGGGATTTACACTCATTTGGCTTGGCAAAATCATTTTTAGCTCCTCCTCCAAAAGCTCATATCTCATACCTCCACCATATGGCAACCTCCTACAACCCAAAGAGACAAAGCATTCTACAGTTAACCTACAGCACCCTTGGGCACGTCGACTCGCCAACTTCATGCCCGAGTTGCCTCGGTCCAGAGGTGGGAGCCCGTAAAAGAAGCCGGCGATGTGGTGCTCTTCCGGCGAGGAGGTGGAGACCGGAGATTCCGCGGGAGATCGGGAAGACGACGAGAAGACTGAAGGAAACGGATCGCTCGGTATATCTCTCTACCCGGTTCTTTAGTTAGCTAGGACTAGATTAATTGCCCGATCCGGGACTTTTGTGCACGGTGGTGCCGGTTTAACAGTTAAAGAAAATTATCGTTTCCGCATTCCGGCGTCGGATTGACGGCCGGGGTGCCGCCATGCACTTACATGGTATCAGAGCCACGCCATTAACCTAGTCTAGCTTGCTCTAGTATGTTTAAAGCTTCGATCGAACAAAAATCCCAAAACCGCATTTTCATGTATATCAGTTCTCTGTCGAAATTTTTTTGGCTCCAAAAATTTTTCAGGTTGTTGCAGAATGATGTTCAGGGTTTTGTAAGATCACTGGAAAAATTTGGTGACATGATCCTTCAAAAGGGCCGCGGAACCGCGGCCATAACCCCACTTTGGCCGCGGTTCCGCCGTAGGAATTAAGCTTCAGTTCACTATTTTTTTCCAGTGGGCTTCTGGGTTGAAAATAGGGTTCTTGGGATATTCTTTTTGGGCCCAGAATTTCTTTATGTGCTACAGTAGTGCTTGGGGCCCACTTGGGTAAATTTGATCGATCGAATATTTTAAACACATTAGTTCACAGTATTTACATTATATCTGTGACCGTGAATGTCATTTGATCGGTAAATCCTGTCTAACTGCTATAACCCGGTTAGACGGATTTACGAACGTGACATTCATGTTGATGTTCTGTGTTGTGCTGTGATATTGTGGATTGGTCGTTGGGGATAGCCTGGATGCAATGCTAGTACAGTTTTTTGTTGTATTATGTACATTTGATATTGCGGGGCGAGCGTCCGACATGTGGACTGCCGTCACTGCCCGTTTGTATATTATTCTTTTGTGGCACGACCAGGTTGAGGTCGATGTACCCGTTGTATGTATATTTTACTTTCTGTACTAGGAATACCCCACGGAGGGGTGCACGGGTAGCCGGGTTCTAGAAGGCAACGGGCCCGCATCTCATGGTATTGAGACGGAGGGGGCTTCACTCTAGAATTGGCGGGCTATTCGCCGCACTCGTAAGGGGTACAGGTTGACCCAGGAGGGGTGCCCAAGTTACCGGATTCCGTGAAGTGCTGGGTGGTCCATTCACGTTGCTGAAGGGGGCTGCCTCGCTTCAGGTTTTGGCGGGTAACTTGCCGCGCCCGTAGGGGTCTAGGATTTCATTGCACAGGCTATCCACATGACCAGGGGAACGTCGGGTTTCAGTAGCGGCTCTGTGAAACCCAGGGATCCCAGATATCTGTATTGTTCTGTAATGCTTATTACATTTCTGTGATGTTGCATTTTATCACGTCTTGAGCGAAATATTATATATTGATATATATACTAGTAGATGTTGTATATGTTTTGCATCCGCGCTAGTCCAGTCCCCGCTCTATCGTTAGTTAACTAACCTAACGGGTAATGACGGGACCCAGTGGCGAATGCGGATGGCATATACATACGCCATTATTTTCGTTCTTTGTGGTGTGATCAATTGATGGGACTGCGTTGATTCGGATCAATGCAAGTTAAAAACAAACCTATTCTGATGTTGTTGGAACACTTTTCAAAAAGCTGTTATTGCAAGGACGTTCACTTTTTTTTTGCACAGTGGTATTCGGTTATGAATATCCAGCTCCTCAGTCGACGAGGCAAGGGCCGAGATCCCTTCACCGGGAGTGACCCCTTGGACAAAAGTTTTCGTCAGGGCAATAACTTCATTATAGCCGATTACTTTTGCTTTGCATCGTGGTATTCAGTTGGAATATCCTGCACCTCATTCTACGGGGAAAGAGCCGAGATCCCTTCACTGGGAGTGACCTCTTTAGCAAAGGTTTTCGTCACTATATTTTTCTAAAAAGCTATCCGTTCCTTCAACGATATCAAGTTCATTACGTTAAAGGTTTTTCGCCAGAAACCATTCGTAGCCCTCCGTCGTTTCAGACGGGTAGCACGTAGTATTCATGCTATGTTTGTTGCCCTTCGTCAAGGCATAGTATATGGTAGCTGCTTGTTACCTTTCTGCTGCATAGATAGATGCGTTGGTTTGGGACAGTCGTATAGCCTTGTTGACCTTCGTTAAGGGCTTGTATGGGTGGGTTCAAATTAACCTGGACAATGACGGGTAGAACTTGACATGTGACTTATGATTTGTTGACCTTCGTCAAGGTCATAAGAGCATGGGGCAAAAATCACATCGGGAGTTTCTAAAGAAACTGAAACTTGCCAGATATGCGCATACCTTCTGGAGTGTGATAACGTGAGCGTAGTCCGTCACGTTATCATGCGATGATAGTTGGATCCCAATTCCCACTGATGAGTTGGTTTACTCCTCGGGTGATCCCGACTAATTCTTCTTTCAGGTTTGGAGGAGAATTTGATGGTACAGTGGGAGGTTTCCAGATTAGATAAATTGGTAACCATTCTGATTTAGGTTAGAGTGCATGCTGAGTGTTTCTTTTCTCTCGCTCTTTGGCAGCGACCATTGACCCGACCCTGGACTATGACTCAGTGACCAAAATTGACCGAACCTTCTTAAACACTGACTTTTGGATTGTCAGAGTTGCATACCTCATTGCCACTCCTACTTTTACCCTTTTCTACAGGACACCCCGTATTACTACGAACGTCCACTTCCATTGGACAAAACCATCGTATGGTTAGATACGAACTCGAAGGAATTCGAGGATGGTTTCCGGTTCTGGAGAAAACGAACAAGACTATTCAGTTGTCTTTTCCTTTTACATTCTCTCAGTTTATGAGTACTCCTTGGTTTAGGAGATAGTACACCTATTACGCAAATTGGATAGTCTTCTTCCAAACCTTAGGCTGATGCCGAACGGTGGGGAATGAAGAAAACCAATTGGCATAACGATGGTGTACAGAAGGTATTAAGTAAAGACATATTAAGGGATTAGTAAGAGGGCAAAGTAAATTGCGACTGCTATTCACGACCAAACCAAGTATTTCTTCGCCAATCCAAAATCACCTTTGTATTTCTCCAGAACACTCCGTATCACTACGAAGATCCACAGTTTATTGGATACTCCATCGTATGGTTATATACGAACTCGAAAGGAACTTGTTCCAGTTCGGGGATGGATTCTGGTTTAGGAGAAATAGGAATAAGGTTTATTCGGTTGTCTTTTATCTTCACCTTCTCTCGCATTGCGAGTGCTCCTAGGATTAGGACAGTACACCCATTATGCTTATTGGATAGTCTTCTTCCAAACCATAGGCTGGTGCCGAACGGTAGGGAAGGAAGAAAACCTTTTGGCCTAAAGGGGTGTGCAGAAGGTAATGACTAAAGACATATAAAGGGATTTGGAAAGGTGGCAAAGAAATATACGGTTACAGTTGTGAATCTGGATAATGGAAGAGGCATTATTAGGAATACCAGGATACCCCATCGAAACATTTCAATGTTTCAGTTTCACCGTGTACTGTTAATGGAAAACTGATTTCCCAATTAGACACTTGCTCCGGGGTATGTATTTACCAGGTATGATTCTCACATCTGTATGGTTTTACAGATGATGAGTGGGAGTAAATTGTTGGGAATTGGGTGATCATCCTCATTATATCGGGATTCGTTGTAATCGGTGATATTTGAGGAAGTCACCTGGGTTGTTTGCCGGACAGCAAATATTTGGTTTTGAATATCCGCTGTTGTACACCAATTTAAAATGGAGATAGCTGTACGTCTATTTTCATAGTGTGAGAAATATCTTTTTAAAATTATGTCTATGACATTTACCTATATCAGTGGATGGTTAGGAGAGGAGCATTAAACAGCAGTGTAATTCTTCATAACCATAGTACAGTTTTCAACCTACGATACACAGGGATTGAGTTATTAGACTCAAGGGACTTGTACAGAGTATTGTATGCTGTCTAGCGTCCATAAGGACAAAGGGGTTGATTTACGTACTATATTTGGTTTACTTATGACTTCTCTACTTTTTAGACAGGTATTTCGCGGAAACACAGGGTCCGAATTTTGAGAAGTTATAGGTATATGAATAAAGTAGAGAACCAGGTGTTGCAAGTATCGGGATTCTTCAAGGTGATCGAAGATGTAGATACTTGTGTGTGGTATTCAATTGATAGTAATGATTAAGAGAACTTGCTTCTCTTTCGGGTTACTCATAATCGGAAGCATTCCTAAGTTGAGTAACGCTGATCGGCCTCTTTCCATTTAGTTGACATGCACTGGGAACAACTGCATGATTTGAATCTGGTTCAATTAAATCAGTGCCTCTGTTTCTGTATTGGATATAGAACAGTTCATATCCTAACGATGTTAAGGTACGGGGAGTTGTCCGGCTTATGCTTAAAACCAGACTCTGGATAACTCAAGGCATGTTTCTGTTGGAGAAAGTGCCCTCAGAGTCAATTATTAGATCACAGGCACGTGATTGCAACGATTGAGGGGGGGACCTGTCCCAGTAGGACAGCCTTACTCAAGATGATAGTATGCTATCTGGTTTATCTTTATCATCGTGTACTGCTTTAGGTTACCTTACGAGTCGCTATTACACGTTGATAGAGCCCCTAGGATTCTTGCTTGACTACCAGCAGTATGAGGGCGATCATATAAGTGAGAGCTGGAGTCTATAAGCACATCCTTAAAAGGTCCCTAGTCGTGGGAGTTTCGAGACAGGGCATCGATACTCCGGAGTAGACTAGTGTATACAGTCGAGACCCCGACGAGGGGCGGTGGCCGGTCTCACAAGCCACTGGTGTCAGTTGGTTCACCTAAGATGTATACAGGTGCTCATTGGGTTATGAGTACACCGGACAGGACTCGCCGGCAACCTGCTAGTTGGGATTATACCAGACGTCCGATAGCAGTTCCCTGGTGACATGTGTACAGGTTAGTTCATCGACCTGAGATCGTCATTTGTCTCGTGTGAGTTCCCACTGTGCTTTGATTACTACCCTACCATGCTCAAAGAAGACGTGCAAACAAGTTTTAGTTGGGTACAGTCCCGAGCCACATGGAGGCAGTGAGCGGATCTGCAGGGGTTCGTCTCTCCCGGTATTGGGGGTGAGGTCGCGCTGTGTCTAGGAGAGCCAGAACATAGAAAGTCCTTGGCCAAGGCAGGAGATTTGCTGGTAGGTATTCCAGTAGTATCTCAGGGTGTTCTGGGCTACACTCCGACACGACTTGTACCGCTTCTGAGGGTCTGATTATTACCAACCCCCTAGGCCCGCCATGCGATGCTCATAGACGAACGGACCGGACTGTACGGATATTGTCACTAACAGGCTCAGTAGGGTGTCAGGATGAGTTCGCTCATCGACGTCCCTTTTGGTCAGTACCTGGTAGCCCGTTACGTATTGGCTTATACCTCTGACGTGCTTGTGGTTAAATCCACAGCCATGGTGTTGACGAGTCTTTAGAGTCCACCACACACTCAGTTACTCAAGTTTCGGGCGAAACGCTGTAGAGGCCGTATGGAGATATGGTAGGGTTCGATCAGATACGTGCGGTATTGCACGGATCGTGATCGGACGGATTTTACTAGCCGGCTTTGGCTTAAGCCGGATCCTAGTATTAGATAGTGTAGTTTTGTCTCTTTGCATTTGTGTTCAGTGGGAATACAAATGCGGGCATGTATTTGCAGTAGTGGGGTTTTCCTGTAATTTATTACGGGATCAGTTTTCTGAAGTTGCCAGTTTGCATTCCGTTCCGGCCGGTTTTTCTTTGTTCCATCACGGCCGGACTTTTCGTTGGAGGGGGTTAATTGCAAGTTTGCAATTAACTTACTTGTGAGGGGCTTTCTTGCATTTGTGGCTATATGATGAGACTAGCATCATGATGAGATTCTTTTTTGGTCTTTTCCTTGGCTTTTCTTGTGATGGTTTTGTGAAAAGATTTAGATGAGAAATGAGTGTGACCTTTTGATAATTATCTTTTTTTCTTTTCTCCATGATAATTTTCATTCCTTTATCTCCACCATGGAGGATGAGGCCGGCCAATTCATTAGAGGAGAGAGGGTGAAGTTCATTTTAGATGAGGGAAAACTTTGTTCATCTCATTTTTCCTTGCTACACAATTCATGAACCTCTCTCCAAAGTTCTTTCTTGATCCCTCCATACATGGCAACTTCCATAAGCCCCAAAGAGACAAGTTTCTACACTACATCTATAGCACACCTTGGACGCGTCGGCTAGCCAACTTCACGCCCGAGTTGCCTCGGTCCAGAGGTGGGAGCCCGTATACGAACCCGGCTACATGGTGCCTTTCCGACGAGGACGTGATGGACGGAGATTCCGCGGGAGATCGGAGTGGAGACGAAGACCGAAGGACACGGATCACTTGGTATAGCTTCTCTACTCTTTTCTTGTTTGCTAGTTGCTAGGTTAATGGCCCGATCCGGGTGAAAAGTGCGCGGTGGTGCCGGTTCAATAGTTTATTGAAAGTTTTTGTTTCCGCGTTTCCGGCGTCAGATCGACGGCCGGGGCGCCGCCGCGGACTTACAATGGTATCAGAGCCACGCCATTAACCTTGCCTAGTTTGTTCTAGTGTGTTTACATGTTCGATCGAACGGATTTTCCGAAAACCCATTTTCATTTGCACAGTTTTCTGTCAAAATTTTTTTTGGCTTCAAAAATTTTTCAGTACATTGCAGTGACATGTGCAGGGAATTCTAAGCATTCTGTGAAAATTTGGTAGCGTGATCTCACTATTCCACCGCGGAACTGCGGCCAAACCCACGTATTTGCGGCGGTTCCGCGGCCATTTTTACTATTCATTGGACCAAATTTTTGCAGTGAGCTCCTGGGTTGAAAATGGGGTTTTTGGAATATTCTTTTTGGGCCTAAACTCTCTTTAAGTGCTACAGTAATACTTGGGGCCCACTTCGATAAATTTGATCGATCGAAAAGATTAAACACATTAGTTCACAGTATTTACATTATATCTGCGACCGTGAATGTCACTTGTTCGGTAAATCCTGTCTAACTGCTATAGCCCGGTTAGACGGATTTGCGAACCTGACATTCACGTTGATGTTCTGTGATTGTGTTGTGTTGTTGCGGATCGGTCATGGGGGATAGCCTGGTTGCAGTATTAGTACAGTTTTGTTGTATTATGTACATTTGATATTGCGGGACGAGCGTCCGACATGTGGACTGCCGTCACTGCCTGTTTGTATTATTCTTTTGGGACACGACCAGGTCGAGGTCGATGTACCCGTTGTATGTATATTTTACTTTCTGTACTAGGATTACCCCGCGGAGGGGTGCACGGATAGCCGAGTTCTAGAGGGAAACAAGCCCGCATCTCATGGCGTTGAGACGGAGGGGGATTTACTCTAGAATTGCCGGCTGTTCGCCGCACTCGTAGGGGGTACAGGTTGACCCAGGAGGGGTGCCCAAGTTACCGGATTCCGTGAAGTGCTGGGTGGTCCATTCACGTTGCTGAAGGGGGCTGCCTCACTTCAGGTTTTGGCGGGTGACTTGCCACGCCCGTAGGGGTCTAGGATTTTCATTACACAGGCTATCCACACGACCAGGGGAACGTTGGGTTACAGCAGCGGCTCTATGAAACCCGGGGATCCCAGATATCTGTATTATTCTGTGATGCTGTACATTTCTGTGTTGTTGCTTTTTTATGACGCCTTGAGCGAAAATTATATATTATATATATACTAGTAGATGTTGTATATGTTTTGCATCCGCGCTAGTCCAGTCCCCGCTCTGTCGTTAGTTAGCTAACCTAACGGGTGATGACGGGACCCAGTGGCGAATGCGGATGGCATATACGTGCGTCATTATTTTCGTTCTTTGTAGTGTGATCAATTGATGGGACTGCGTTGATTCGGATCAATGCAAGATAAACAAACCTATTCTGATGTTGTTGGAACACTTTTTCAAAAAGCTGTTATTGCAAGGGCGTTCTTTTTTGTTTTGCACAGTGGTATTCAGTTGGAATATCCTGCTCCTCAGTCGACGAGGCAAGGGCCGAGACCCCTTCACCGGGAGTGACCCGTTGGACAAAAGTTTGCGTTAGGGCAATAACTTCACTATAGCCGTTTACTTTTGCTTTGCATCGTGGTATTCAGTTGGAATATCCTGCACCTCATTCTATGGGGAAAGAGCCGAGATCCCTTCACCGGGAGTGACCTCTTTAGCAAAGGTTTTCGTCACTATATTTTTTATAAAGCAATCAGTTCCTTCAACGATATCAAGTTCATTACGTTATAGGTTTTCGCCAGAAACCATTCGCAGCCCTCCGTCGTTTCAAACGGGTAGCACGTAGTATTCATGCTATGTTTGTTGGCCTTCGTCAAGGCATAGTGTATGGTAGCTGCTTGTTGCCTTTTTGCTGCATAGATAGATGCGTTGGTTTGGGACTGTCATATAGCCTTGTTGGCCTTCGTCAAGGGCTTGTACGGGAGGGTTCAAATTAACCTGGACAATGACGGGTAGAACTTGACATGTGACTTATGATTTGTTGGCCTTCGTCAAGGTCATAAGAGCATGGGGCAGAAATCACATCGGGAGTTTCAAAAGAACTGAAACTTGCCAGATATGCGCATACCTTCTGGAGTGTGATAGCGTGAGCGGATTCCGTCACATTATCATGCGATGATAGTTGGATCCCGATTCCCACTGATGAGTTGGTTTACTCCTCGGGTGATCCCGGTTAATTCTTCTTTCAGGTTTGGGGAAGAATTTGACGTTACAGTGGGAGGTTTCCAGATTAGATAAAGTGATAACCATTCTGATCTAGGTTAGAGTGCACGCTGAGTGTTTCTTTTCTCTCTCTCTTTGGCAGCGACCATTGACCTGACCCTAAACTATGACTCAGTGACCAAGATGACCGAACCTTCTTAACACTGGCTTTTGGATTGTCAGAGTTGCAAACCTCATTGCCACTCCTACTTTTACCCTTTTCTCCAGGACACCCCGTATTACTACGAACGTCCACTTCCATTGGACAAAACCATCATATGGTTATATACGAACTCGAAGGAATTCGAGGATGGTTTCCGGTTCTGGAGAAAACGAATAAGACTATTCAGTTGTCTTTTCCTTTTTACCTTCTCTCAGGTTGCGAGTACTCCTTGGTTTAGGAGATAGTACACATGTTACGCAAATTGGATAGTCTTCTTCCGAACCTTAGGCTGGTGCCGAACGGTGGGGAATGAAGAAAACAATTAGCCTAAATGGTGTACAGAAGGTATTAAGTTAAGACAAAGCAAGGGATTAGTAAGAGGGCAAAGTAAATTGCGACTGCTATTCACGTCCAAACCAAGTATTTCTTCGCCAATCCTAAATCACCTTTGTATTTCTCCAGGACACTCCGTATCACTACGAAGATCTCAAGTTTATTGGGTAATCCATCGTATGGTTATATACGAACTCGAAAGGAACTTGTTCCAGTTCGGGGATGGATCCTGGTTCAGGAGAAATAGGAATAAGGTTCATTCGGTTGTCTTTTATCTTCACCTTCTCTCGCATTGCGAGTGCTCCTAGGATTAGGATAGTACACCCTTTATGCTTATTGGATAGTCTTCTTCCAAACCATAGGCTGGTGCCGAACGGTAGGGAAGAAAGAAAACCATTTGGCCTAAAGGGGTGTACAGAAGGTAATGACTAAAGACATATAAAGGGATTTGGAGAAGTGGCAAAGAATTACATGGTTACAGTTGTGAATATGGATAATGGAAGAGGCATTACTAGGAATAC
The DNA here is from genome assembly GCA_030015575.1 of Agapanthus africanus. Classification (NCBI taxonomy): domain Eukaryota; kingdom Viridiplantae; phylum Streptophyta; class Magnoliopsida; order Asparagales; family Amaryllidaceae; genus Agapanthus; species Agapanthus africanus. The sequence goes on along the minus strand of JASDDO010000029.1, from coordinate 253,021,904 downwards.
CGGAATACCCCATCGAAACATTTTAATGTTTCAGTTTCACTGTGTACTGTTAAAAGAAAACTGATTTCCCGATTAGACACTTGCTCCAGGGTATGTATTTACCAGGTATGATTCTCACATCTGTATGGTTTTACAGATGATGAGTGGGAGTAAGTTGTTGGGAATTAGGTGATTGTCCTCATTATATCGGGATTCGTTGTAATTGGTGATATTTGAGGAAGTCACCTGGGCTGTTTGTCGGTCGGCGAACATTTGGTTTTGAATATCCGTCGTTGTGCACCAATTTCAAATTGATATATCTGTACGTCTATTTTTATAGAGTGAGATGTACCTTTTAGAAATTATGTCTGTGACATTTACCTATATCAGTGGATGGTTAGGTAAGGAGCATTAAACGGCGGTGTAATTCTTCTTAACCATAAGTACAGTTTTCAACCTACGACACACAGGGAATGAGTTATTAGACTCAAGGAACTTATACAGAGCATTGTATATTGTCCAGTGTCCATTAGGACAGAGGGGTAGGTCCTCATACTATATTATGTTTACTTATGACTTCTCTGGTGCTTAGACATGTGTTTCATAGAAATACAAGGTCTGAGTTTTGAGAAGTTATAGGTTTGTGAGTAAAGTAGAGAACCAGGTATTGCAAGTATCGGGATTCTTCAAGGTGATCGAAGATGTAGATACTTGTATATGGTATTCAGTTGATAGTAGTGGTTAAGAGAACTTGCTCCTCTTTCAGGTTACTCATAATTGGAAGTATTCCTAAGTTGGGTAACGCTGATCGGCCTCCTTCCATTTAGTTGACATGCACTGGAGACAGCTGCATGATTTGAATATGGTTCCAATTAAATCAGTGCCTCTGTTTCTATATTGGATACAGAACAGTTCATATCTCGACATTGTTAAGGTACGGGGAGTTGTCCGGCTTATGCTTAAAACCAGACTCCGGATAACTCAAGGCACGTTTCTGTAATGGCTGTTTGTGGGTTGACCCGGGCTATGACGAGGGTTGACTTTCTACCATCTGGAAGATCAATAGTGAAATTGTTCTAGACTCGCCACAGTTTTAATAAAAATGGATTTTTTTTCAGAAAACAAAAGTGGGAGTATGGTAGAACTGGAAGTGATTCCAGAACCGCAAACGATTATTGAAGATTTGATAAGAACCTAAAGATTCAATCTGGTTTGACATTCCATTGGCCACTCCGCAGATAAAGTGGGTAACCTCAAGCACCCGAGAGGTACTTCGGTATGCTCAAGGACGGTGGCAGGGAGGTTCTTGTTTACCCAGACTTGCCATTGCTATTGTTTCAGACTGTGAGACCCGGCAGGAGGATGAGTATAACGTCGTTCTAAACCAGCTTTAGAAGTGTACGTCTATATGACTCTACCAGAGGGTTGTTGTAGTCAGTGGGAGCAGCGGAAGTATTGGTGGACAGTTGGCTTATGTCTATTTATAGACTAAAGCAGATACAGCGGAGATAGATCATCTATTTCTGATGTGACAGTCATAGGTTTGACTTCATCAGAATAGGGGATGGATCTGTTAAGAAGGTAGTAGGGTGTGATGTCCTGGTATTTAATGACATACACAGAGTAGGAAGTGATATTCCTATACTACGATCGGTTATACTTTGGTTGTCACACAGTAGTTTCTCCACATAGGAATTAGATCTTATATCATACATTCTGGTTACTAGATCTATGGTTTTAGATCTAGATTTGGATGGTTTCCCGATCTGGGTACCTAGACAGCATTCTATGAGTATTTAGAATGGACGACTCCTGGCACGGTAGTATACCTGTAGGTAATGGAGTCACCCTCTCTAAAGGTGTCTTACAGACTAAAGGGGAGAGGGATACGCATGATTGACAGATCACTTGCTTAGGCAATTGAGTCAATCATGAGATGTCAAGTACCACACCAGATGTTGTTCTTGCAGTAGGTGCAATAAGTTGATATTGATCCAATCCTGGAGAAACAGTCGGAAGCAGTTTTAGAACATAAGTTGATGTTCTAGGGATATGATAGCAGCTTTCTCCTTCGGGAGACAGTTATCATTCCAGGCTTCCAAGGTGACCTGGATGGCAGAGTGGCTGTCAGAGTTATAGTTTTTCCTCTGACGAGGGGCAGTATTTTGGACAGGTGGTCCAGGCGGATACTGAGGGAGGCATGGCGCAGGATACTGATTAAGTTCAGTTGACGATATAGTCTAAGAAGTTTGGATTTGGAGTTCATTTATGAACTAGGTCCCATCAGACATCCAGACATTCCAAAACAGGTATTGCTCATTTCGGGAGATGGCTTTCTCCGCGAACTTGAGATATAAACAGACATAGAAAGAAACATTACAGCGGATCCACTCACTGAGGCTATTCCTCGAACGCAATAGTTTTGCAAGCGAGATTTTTTAGACTGACAAGTAGAGGAGTTGGGTGTTCGGTATCACACGGGCTGTAAGTATGCGACATCGCAATAATTAGCCTTGAGTGCAAGTGGGAGATTGTTGGACATAGTGCCCTCAGAGTCAATTATTGGATCACAGGCACGTGATTGCAACGATTGTGGGAGGACCTGTCCCAGTAGGACATTCTTACTCAAGATGATAGTATGCTATCTGGTTTATCTTTATCATCGTGTACTGTTTTAGGTGACCTTACGAGTCGCTATTACACGTTGATAGAGCCCCTAGGATTCTTGCTTGACTACCAGCAGTATGAGGGAGATCATATAAGTGAGAGCTGGAGTCTATAAGCACATCCTTAAAAGGTCCCTAGTCGTGGGAGTTTCGAGACAGGGCATCGATACTCCGGAGTAGACTAGTGTATACAGTCGAGACCCCGACGAGGGGCGGAGGCCGGTCTCACAAGCCACTGGTGTCAGTTGGTTCACCTAAGATGTATACAGGTGCTCATTGGGTTATGAGTACACCGGGCAGGACTCGCCGGGAACCTGCTAGTTGGGATTATACCAGACGTCAGATAGCAGTTCCCTGGTGACATGTGTACAGGTTAGTTCATCGACCTGGGATCATCATTTGTCTCGTGTGAGTTCCCACTGTGCTTTGATTACTACCCTACCACACTCAAAGGAGACGTGCAAACAGGTTTTAGTTGGGTACAGTCCCGAGCCACATGGAGGCAGTGAGCGGATCTGCAGGGGTTCGTCTCTCCCGGTATTGGGGGTGAGGTCGCGCTGTGTCTAGGAGAGCCAGAACATGAAAAGTCCTTGGCCAAGGCAGGAGATTTGCTGGTAGGTATTCCAGTAGTATCTCAGGTTGTTCTGGGCTACACTCCGACACGACTTGTACCGCTTTTGGGGGTCTGATTATTACCAACCCCCTAGGCCCGCCATGCGATGCTCATAGATGAACGGACCGGACTGTACGGATATTGTCACTGACAGGCTCAGTAGGGTGTCAGGATGAGTTCGCTCATCGACGTCCTTTTTGGTCAGTACCTGGTAGCCCGTTATGTATTGGCTTATACCTCTGACGTGCTAGTGGTTAAATCCACAGCCATGGTTTTGACGAGTCTTTAGAGTCCACCACACACTCAGTTACTCAAGTTTCGGGCGAAACGCTGTAGAGGCCGTATGGAGATATGGCAGGGTTCGATCAGATACGTGCGGTATTGCACGGATCGTGATCGGACGGATTTTACTAGCCGGCTTTGGCTTAAGCCGGATCCTACTATTGGATAGTGAAGTTTTGTCTCTTTGCATTTGTGTTCAGTGGGAATACAAATGCGGGCATGTATTTTCAGTAGTGGGGTTTTCCTGTAATTTATTACGGGATCAGTTTTCTGAAGTTGCCAGTTTGCATTCCGTTCCGGCCGGTTTTTCTTTGTTCCTTCACGGCCGGACTTTTCGTTGGAGGGGGTTAATTGCAAGTTTGCAATTAACTTACTTGTGAGGGGCATTCTTGCATTTGTGGCTATATGATGAGACTAGCATCATGATGAGATTCTTTTTTGGTCTTTTCCTTGGCTTTTCTTGTGATGGTTTTGTGAAAAGATTTAGATGATAAATGAGTGTGACCTTTTGATAATTATCTTTTTTTCTTTTCTCCATGATAATTTTAATTCCTTTATCTCCACCATGGAGGATGAGGCCGGCCAATTCATTAGAGGAGAGAGGGTGAAGTTCATTTTAGATGAGGGAAAACTTTGTTCATCTCATTTTTCCTTGCTACACAATTCATGAACCTCTCTCCAAAGTTTTTTCTTGATCCCTCCATACATGGCAACTTCCATAAGCCCCAAAGAGACAAGTTTCTACACTACATCTATAGCACACCTTGGACGCGTCGGCTAGCCAACTTCGCGCCCGAGTTGCCTCGGTCCAGAGGTGGGAGCCCGTATACGAACCCGGCTACGTGGTGCCTTTCCGACGAGGACGTGATGGACGGAGATTCCACGGGAGATCGGAGTGGAGACGAAGACCGAAGGACACGGATCGCTTGGTATAGCTTCTCTACTCTTTTCTTGTTTGCTAGTTGCTAGGTTAATGGCCCGATCCGGGTGAAAAGTGCGCGGTGGTGCCGGTTCAATAGTTTATTGAAAGTTTTTGTTTCCGCGTTTCCGGCGTCGGATCGACGGTCGGGGCGCCGCCGCGGACTTACAGTTTCTGTAATGGCTGTTTGTGGGTTGACCCAGGCTATGACGAGGGTTGACTTTCTACCATCTGGAAGATCAATAGTGATATTGTTCTTGACTCGCCACAGTTTTAACAAAAATGGATATTTTCAGAAAACAGTAGTGGGAGTATGGTAGAACTGGAAGTGATTCCAGAACCGCAAACGATTACTGAAGATTTGATAAGAACCTAAAGATTCAATCTGGTTTGACATTCCATTGGCCACTCCGCGGATAAGGTGGGTAACTTCAGGCACCCGAGAGATACTCCGTTAGCTCCAAGGACGGTGACCGGGAAGTTCTTGTTTACCCAGACTTTCCAATGCTGTTGTTCCAGACCGTGAGACCCGGCAGGAGGATGAGTATAGCGTCGTTCTAAACTTGCTTTAGAAGTATACATCTATATGACTTTGCCAGAGGGTTGTCATGGTCAATGGGAGCAGCGGAAGCATTGGTGGACAAGTGGCTTATGTCTATTTATAGACTAAAGCAGATATAGCGGAGATAGATCATCTATTTCTGATGTGACGGTCATAGGTTTGACTTCATCAGAATAGGGGATGGATCTGTTAAGAAGGTAGTAGGGTGTGTTGTGATGGTATTTGGATGACATACACAGAGTAGGAAAAGAAACTCCTATACTACGATCGGTTATACTTTGGTCGTCACACAGTGGTTTCTCCACAAAGGAAATGGATTTCATATAAAACATTCTTGTTACTGGATCTATGGTTTTAGATCTAGATTTTGGTAATTTCCCAATCTGGGTACTTAGACAGCATTCTAAAAGTATTTAGAATGGACGACTCCTGGCACGGTAGTATACCTGCGGGTGATGGAGTCACCCTCTCTAAAGGTGTCTTACAGACTAAAGGGGAGAGGGATGTGCATGATTGGCAGATCACTTGCTCAGGCAATTGAGTCAATCATGAGATGTCAAGTACCACACCAGATGTTGTTTTTGCAGTGGATGCAATAAATTGATATTGATCCAATCCTGGAGAAACAGTCGGAAGCAGATTTAGAACATAAGTAGATGTTCTAGGGATATGATAGCGTCAGCCTCATTTAGGTGACGGTTATCGTTCCAGGCTTCCAAGGTGACCTGGATGACAGAGAGGTTGTCAGAGTTATAGTTTTCCTTCTGACGAGGGGCAGTATTTTGGACAGGTGGTCCAAGGGGATACTAAGGGAGGTATAGCACAGGATACTGATTGAGTTCAGTTAACGATACAGTCTAAGAAGTTTGGATTTGGAGTTCATTTATGAGCTAGGTCCCGGCAAACATCCAGACACATTCTAAGACATGTATTGCTCATTTTGGTAGATGGCTTTCTTCGCGAACTTGAGATATAGAGAGACATAGAAAGAAACATCAAAGCGGACCCACTCACTGAGGCTATTCCTCGAACGCAATAGTTTCGCAAACGAGCTTTGTGAGACTGACTAGTAGGGGAGTTGGGTGTTCGGTATCACACGGGCTGTGAGTATGCGACATCGCAATAATTCGCCTTGAGTGCAAGTGGGAGATTGTTGGAGATAGTGCCCTCAGAGTCAATTATTAGATCATAGACACGTGATTGAAATGATTGAGGGAGGACCTATCCCGGTAGGACAGTCTTACTCAAGATGATAGTATGCTATCTGGTTTATCTTTATCATCGTGTACTGCTTTAGGTGACCAGACAGGTCTCTATTACACGTTGATAGAGCCCCTAGGATTCTTGCTTGACTGCCAGCAGTATGAGGGCGATCATATACGTAGGAGCTGGTAGTCTATAAGCACATCCTTAAAAGGTCCCTAGTCATGGGAGTTTCGAGATAGGGCATCGATACTCCAGAGTAGACTAGTGTATACAGTCGAGACCCCGACGAGGGGCGGTGGCCGGTCTTACAAGCCACTGGTGTCAGTTGGTTCACCCAAGATGTATACAGGCGCTCATTGGGTTATGAGTACAACGGACAGGACTCGCCGGGAACATGCTAGTTGGTCTTATACCTGATGTCAGATAGCAGTTCCCTGGTGACATGTGTACAGGTTAGTTCATCGACCTGAGGATCGTCATTTGTCTCATGTGAGTTCCCACTGTACTTTGATTACTACCCTACCACGCTCAAAGGAGACGTGCAAACAGGTTTTAATTGGGTACAGTCCCGAGCCACATGGAGGCAGTGAGCGGATCTTCAGGGGTTCGTCTCTCCCGGTATTGGGGGTGAGGTCGCGCTGTGTCTAGGAGAGCCATTACACAAAGCCCTCGGCCGAGGCAGGAGATTTACTAGCAGGTATTCCAGTGGTATCTCAGGGTGTTCTGGGCTACACTCCGACACGACTTGTACCGCTTTTGAGGGTCTGATTTTTACCAACCCCCTAGGCCCGCCATGCGATGCTCATAGACGAACGGACCAGACTGTACGGATATTGTCACTGACAGGCTCAGTAGGGTGTCAGGATGAGTTCGCTCATCGACGTCCCTTTTGGTCAATACCTGGTAGCCCGTTACGTATTGGCTAATACCTCTGACGTGCTAGTGGTTAAATCCACAACCAAAGTATTGACGAGTCTTTAGAGTCCCCCACAGACTAGTTTCTCAAGTTTCGGGCGAAACGCTGTAGAGGCCGTATGGAGATATGGCAGGGTTCGATCAGATACGTGCGGTATTGCACAGATCATGATCGGACGGGTAATACTAGCCGGCTTTGGTTTAAGCCGGATCCTAGTATAGTACAGTGTAGATTTTGTCTCATTGCAATTGTATTTCGGCCGGAATACAAATGCGGGTATGTATATACAGTAGCGGGGTTTTCCTGTAATTTATTATGGGATCGGTTTTTAGGGGTTGCCAGTTTGTTTTCCGTTCCGGCCATATTTCTTTGTATCTTCCATTGGCTGAAATTTGGTGGAAAGAGGGCTTATTTGCATTTGTGCAAATAAGCATTTGTGGAGGGTGTTATTTGCATATCCTTGCTTCATGATGGTTGCACCATCATTTGACTTCTTTTGACCATGATGGCTTGACTTTTAGAGTCATGATTGTTGATGATGATGAAGGGTGATGGTTGGTGGAGTATTGGACTTGGTTTGTGATCATTTCTTTTGTTAATGATAACCCTTTCTCTCTCTAGATTATTTTGGAGACACCCATATTCATTTAGCCACTCACACTCCTCTCATTCTCACCTTGTCATGGCCGGCCAAAGGGAAAGGGGGCTGTCCCAATTTTTGAGTGTGGGATTTACGCTCATTTGGCTTGGCAAAATCATTTTTAGCTCCTCCTCCAAAAGCTCATATCTCATACCTCCACCATATGGCAACCTCCTACAACCCCAAGAGACAAAGCATTCTACAGTTAACCTACAGCACCCTTGGGCACGTCGACTCGCCAACTTCATGCCCGAGTTGCCTCGGTCTAGAGGTGGGAACCCGTAAAAGAAGCCGGTGATGTGGTGCCCTTCCGGCGAGGAGGTGAAGACCGGAGATTCCGCGGGAGATCGGGACGACGTCGAGAAGACCGAAGGACACGGATCGCTCTGTATATCTCTCTACCCCGTTCTTTAGTTAGCTAGGACTAGATTAATGGCCCGATCTGGGACTTTTGTGCGCTGTGGTGCCGGTTTAACAGTTAAAGAAAATTATCGTTTCCGCATTCCGGCGTCGGATTGATGGCCGGGGCGCCGCCATGCACTTACACAATGCACGTGTCGGTGCATGTGTCGGTGGGTGTCGGTGCTTTGACCCGGCTTTCTTAAGGCAGTCATGTAAATTCGTGTATAGATCATATTGTAACCTAGGGTTTTTTCCTATCTATAAATAGGAAAGCCGAAAGCCTAATTAGGCATGCCTCTTTTTAATTCTTAGATTAAATTTTAATTTCCCTTGTAATCGTTGAGAGGTCATAAATAAAGGTATTTTTATTTTTATCGTGCATTCTTTTTTATCTGAATTTAATTCCTGCATTTTTTTTATCTGTCTTCTATTATCTGCAATTTAGATAGTCTTTTAAAATAAAATATAAAAAAATGAATTTTCTTGTCACTTTCCTAATGAGTGAGTAATTCCTCACTTGTTAGGGTTAGGATAGGGAAGGTTTGAGAGAAAGAAATCTCTCGCTCCTTTCTTTGCCTATTTAATTATTAAAATACGGACTCCTTTTAATTCAACCACACACCGCTCACTACGGCATCCTATCCTACATGATAGCGGTGATTCCCTAGTTAGACCAGTTGTAGTTGAATTAGCCGGAGGTTAGGGCTAAGAGTTAAGAACGGACAGACAAGGACCAAAAGGAAGAAACTACGTTTCTTCTTAGTTGTGCTAATCCCCGTTGTTGACTATTACCCTAACACCTATATTCTTAACTAGGGCATTGTTAGCGGTAAGAAGAACTCATATTTCAATCTAACCTAATCATAACCCTAGCAAGACTTTAAATCAATTTAATCTCATCCTTAGATCTTAAAACAAAACCTACCAAAAATATGACTTAATTCGTTAGAACTTAAAGAAAAGAACACCATTTCCCTGTGGATCGACTCGTAATCAACCGGCTAGCTACCAAGCGACACCGTCTTGATTGCGGTATTCTTAAAATTTAAAATGCATGTACTAAAATCACAAACAATCAGCATGCAGCGATGGAAAGCAGGATTCGGATGGACTTAAGCATAGCCACTGGAGAAAAGGTTTCATCATAGTCCACACCTGGTCGTTGACGAAAACCTTTTGCAACAAGTCTAGCTTTGAAAGTCTCAACTTTTCCATCTATACCAATTTTCTTCTTAAAGATCCATTTGCTCCCGATGGGTTTTACCCCTTCAGGAGCAACTTCCAAAGTCCATACTTTGTTGGTGTACATGGATTCCATCTCAGATCGCATTGCATCCAGCCATTTCACAGAGTCATCACTCGTGATGGCCTGCTCGAAGCTAGTTAGGTCATCATCTACCATGATGCAATCCTCGCTCCCACCGTCTACGAGAAAACCATAGTATCTCTCAGGTGGATGAGGAACCCTACTAGATCGGCGGAGAGGCTGAGGTTCGTTGGGAACTATCGAATCCTCTGGTTCCACTAAATCTTCAGTTGTAGTTTGTGCTGCTGGAACTTCTTCTAGCTCTACCTCATCGCCACTAATTTCTTTTGCAAGAAATTCCTTTTCTAAAAAGGTGGCATGTCGAGAAATAAAAACCTTTTGATCCTCGCTGTGATAGAAAAGATATCCATGTGAATGTTTAGAATATCCCACAAACTTACAAAGAACTGACCGTGTCTCGAGTTTGTCCGGATTTTGCCTTTTGACATAGGCCAGATAAACCCCATATCTTAACTTGTTTAAGACATGGTCTCCTCCCACTCCATATCTTATATAGTGTGGTAGGTACAGATTTAGACGGAACTTGATTCTATAGGTATGCCGCTGTCTTAAGCGCATAACTCCAAAAGGAAATGGGTAACTTAGCGGTTCTCATCATAGAGCGCACCATATCCAATAGGATGCGATTCCTCCATTCCGATACATCATTATGCTGTGGTGTATACGAAGGAGTAAGCTGAGAGAGAATCCCATTCTCTTTTAGATAGTCCAGGAATTCATTGCTCAAGTATTCTCCTCCTCGATCAGATCGATGGATTTTAATACTTTTACCCGTCTGGTTCTCAACTTCATACTTATATTCTTTGAATTTCTCAAAAGCTTCAGACTTGTGTTTCAACAGGAACACATGTCCGTATCTTGAGAGACGTCAGTGAATGTAATGAAGTATAAAGAACCATTCCTGGCATGTGTAGACATGGGACCGAATACATCACTATGTATCAGTCCCAAGAGTTCCGTAACTCTTTCTCCGTGTCCAGTAAACGGAATTTTGGTCATCTTTCCTTTGAGTCATGAATGGCAAGTTTCATAAGATGATAATTCGAATGAATTCAAATATCCATCCTTATGTAACTTAGCTAGTCGTATCGCATTGATATGACCTAGTCTACAATACCACAAGAAGGATTCGTTCATTTCTGAACTCTTCCTCTTGTGTGTGTTTTGTACATTAAGAACTATGATTTGATTTAGAATGTATATGCCATTATTTAACGAGCCTGATCCAAGCAATTTTTGATTCAGAAAGATGTTCATAACATTATCATGTACTACAAAATTATATCCTTCTTTACTTAAAAAAGAAACTGATATAAGATTGCATATCAGGGTCGGTATGTAATAGCATTCGTTCAGAATCAATGTATTACCATTTGGTAATACAAGGTGATATTCGTCAACTATTTTGGCTGCAACATTTGCACCATTCCCTACTAGTACGGAATGACCACCTACTCCCAGTTCTCTACCATTCCTTAGCCCATGTAACATATTACATATGTAGGATCCCGATCCAGTATCTAATACTCAGGACGTAGAGTGTACTGAGAAACAGTTCTGGGTAACTAACACACCTGAAGAAGATGCATCAACATGCTCATTCTTCGTTTGGGTGGCATGGAAATCTGGATATTTTCCTACTTCCTGCTCAGACTTATAACAATTATAAGTTGGAGCGGAACCAATGTTCCCCTACTCAGCATAAAAAGCGGGTTCAGTCAATACATCCATATTATTATCTTGATTAAGACCTGACATGGTCGCTACCTGGAGAGAGAGAGAGAAGAAAACGCTTAGAGTATGCTTTTGCAAAGATCATATTGGTTATTTATCTTATATAATCGATGTCTCCCACTGCTATTCTCAAATTTTCCTTCAAACCTTAAAAAGAAAATTCAGCCAGAATTAACTGCATTCTACAACTTCGCTAACCGTTCAGTCAGGCCAGTGCTGGTACTTCTGAGGGAGGTTCCCCATGCTTTCGCACGGACCTAATTAAAATAAACCTCATTTTCCTAGAGGTGTAGCCCCGTTGACACGTTTCTAGACACCTAATGAGTTAGCTAATTGTAAAGTGCAAAACTCTCCCGGGAGCAATTTTTGCTCACAGTGGGTATCGGGATCCAACTATCTCATAGAAGGTATGCAATCTCATTGCAAATTTCAACACTTGAAATTCCCAATAATGCTTTTGCTCCTAACTCCCTATGACCTTGACAAAGGCCAACAAACCATAGGATGTTAGTCAAGTTCAACCCATCATTTCCTGATTGAATTAAACCCATCCGCACGACCCTTGACAAAGGCCAACAAGGTCGTACGGCTACCCTAATCCAATCACATCACATGCTTAAGCAAATAAGCACCATTCAGCTACCGCACATTACGCCTTGTCAAAGGCCAACAAACGCAGCACGAATACTAAATAGTCCTTATCTGAAATGACGGAGGGCTATGCAGGTTTTTAAGAAAACCATGAGCGTAATGAACTTGATGTAGTTGTAGAAACAAGTGATTTTTGAAAAGGAGTGTTTTTTAGGTTTTTTACTAGTTTTGCTAAAGAGGTCACTCCCGGTGAAGGGATCTCGGCTCTTTCCTTATCGAATAAGGTGCAGGAAATTTCATAAATACCGCTATGCAAAGAAAGAACTAAAAGAAGCAATCAAAAAACAAAACCGAGTGGGTTGTAGCATCTGCTAGTTTCGCTAAAGAGGTCACTCCCGGTGAAAGGATCTCGGCTCCTTCCTCATCGAATGAGGTGCTGGATATTCTACAAGGAATACCGCTATGCAAAGCAAAAACTAGAGCTACCCTTTTTGAAAATATGATTCCACAACATCTTTTAGGTTTCTTTTCTTTTCATTAATCTCATTAATGAATTCCCATCATTTATGCTTCCTAAGCATCACAGAAGAAATGAAAATACAACGTACGCTTATGCCATCCGCATTCGCCACAGTGTCCCGTTATGCACAATTAGGTTACTTAACTAACGGCATAGCGGGGCCGGACTAGCACGGGTGCAAAACATAAGCAACATTTATTATATATCATATATACAATAATAAAGCATTCGTCTCAGATATATAAAGTGATCACATCACAGAATATCAGTAGCAGAAAATAACATATGAAATATTGGATATACTAGGAATTCCGTGTTTTAAATTAAGCCGGTATAAAACACGGATTCCACGGTCGCAATGAATAGCCAAACCCACATCTCTAGACCCTTACGAAAGCGGCAAGCAACCCTACCAATTCTAGAGTTAGGAGACCCGGACTCAACTCCTCGAGATGGTCTCCCACTGGACTCTAGAACCCAGTTGCTTGTGTCCCCACCTTGGGTCTATCTTAATGCGGAAAAGTATATAATATACAATAATGGTGACATCATCCTCAACCCGGAAGTGCCTCAATAAAAGAATATTACATACAATGAATTTTACATGAATGAAAATAAAAACTCTCATCTCACATAAAAAAACCCGGCTATTCAAAACACAACGATCCAATATAACATATCCCAGCAACACATAACATCACATGTCATCGACGTAAGTGAATATGCGTATCACAATTGTCGTTGACATATAGCAACGAAAATGGTGATACACCACATTTTACACTCACGGTCGCAGAAAATAACATGTCAAACTACAACATTTGGAATCCACAATCACCTTAGACATCATAAACCCAAAATATCACATAGTTTGGATTTCATGCCTAACTATATGAATTCCACATATTGTATCACATTCCACAAATAGCTAGACGACGTTAAATATTCCGATCGAATCAATAAACACCCAAAATTTCCCAAAAAGCTCAACACTTGAGCGCGGTTTAAAAATACTCATCACATGCCATAGTACCAATGGACCAACCGTAGAAGGGTCAACCCTTGCCTCACCTATGGAGCCGCGGAACTACCGCAAACCCTAGGGTTTGGCGGCGGTTCTTACGGTCATAGAATCAAGTTAGGTTTTTGTTCTTCTAGAGGGTCCACCGCATTACTTACATGATATTTGAATGTTCTTTAACTTGGAAAAATCCAACTCTTGGAAAATTTTCCGTCGAGGGTTAAAGAGGGTATTTGATATTCGTTCGAACTTTTTAACACCGTCTAAATAACCCGAAATATAGTTAGAATTACGACTACGAAACAATCCGAATTGCCTTTGCAAAAAGATAACATCACATGCAAATTTAGCAAAAACAAACAACACCTGAAACACTAAAACCCAGAGACTGGAACACAGTACAAATTTCAACCCTGGACACCACCAAAAAACCGAGCAGGCCAGTTTTCTAAGCTCTGTGCCAGGCCAAAATCCGAGGTCTGGGGTTAAATTTTGTACTGTGTTCATGTTGCATCTCATATAACATTCTGCAGTTGTTTAAAAAAATTCGACAACTTTAAAATTTCGACAGAAACTAGATTTTTGTATCGGGTGTTTCGGAGTTGTTTCGGTTTAGTAATTCAACATACATCGTCTAAATCTCTAGCATGTCTCTGATACCACTGTAGGATCGCTTGGCACGACAATAAGGTTTCGGGAGGCATCGTCCACGCCATTTTCAAAAATTTGCTGTACAAAACAATCCTAACCCTAGAATCTTAACTAAAGATTTAGACAATACATAATGTAAACTACTTTACATCTAAGTGAACTAGGAATACAACCTTTGTAGACCGGTCCTTCACTTCAATAGCTCCTTGTAGTGGTCCCTTCGCTCCAAGTAGTGATCTTGCGGACTCTTGAACGGCTCCACAAGAAGAAAGCAACGAGCTTGCACGAAGTCTTCGAGGCCGAAGATGATCTACGTCGAGGAGACAATAACCCAAGCTATCTCTTCACTAATGTTGGATTAGTAAAGCTAACTCCCTATACTAAAGTGCTAATCTAGTAGAGGATGATGAAGTAGGATTTTTGCTCACTTTAGAATTAATTTTCTCACTCTTTTTCTTCTTCTCTCAAAAACCTAGAAAGCTCTCTCTTGCTCTCGATGAAGATGAAGCAAATAAAAGATGAGAGGGTGAATGGCAACCATGGGTGAGAAAATATCTAATATATCTCATGTAGAGACTTAACCATGAGTTTAGATAATGGTTGGGTTAACAATCTAGTATAAGACAAAACTAGCGGACTAGTCAATGGGTCTCCAAGCTTCTGCAAGCTTCATGCCATATGACCATTATCCAACTAATAATTGATTTACACTAAATAAATAAACCCTTCATTATGATTATCATGGTGTAAGTCTCATACACCCATGTTGCATGTATCATCAACCATGACACATAAATAAAACACAATTAATATATATCACATATATATTAACTTTGCACATGTGAGAAAAGGAAATGCTTAAGTGAGCTAATATTAGTTAATGTAAATTAATATATCAAATATATATAATTATACATTAAATCATTAAATTAACACTTGATTTAATAATCCGGTCATATCTCATATGACCGACTAATATTATTTGTATCAATTTATCGAATCAACACTTGATTCGATAACCCGGCTATATCTCATATAACCGATCGATACTGTATCGACTTATCGAATCAACATTTGATTCGATAACCCAGCTATATCTCATATAACTGATCGATACCTTATATCGCGAGAATAGAATACGGTATCATATACTCGTATTAATCTCGGTCCCGCACATATCACATATGTTCTCCTACTTTGTTTTTCCTGAGCCAGTGAAACCTCTGTGTAGGACTCTAAAGACTCGTCAATACTCCGGCAGTAGGTGATGATCATATCAAGCACCCATAAGCCATCAGCGGTACTAGCTGGTCGTAACGGCTATCCGGGTATTGAAGGATCAGAAGATCAGCAAGCAAGCCCGCTCTAACTCCTGCAAAAGCCTGTTAGTAAAACCACCGTACAGTCCGGTGTCTTCTTTTGATTTGTCGCATATCTAGTATAGGGGTGGTAAACGTCAGACCCCAATAACCGATAAGTCGTGCCGATGTGAGGTTCATAACGGGTCGAGAAACTACTGATAACACTTATCAGTAAATCTCCGTAGCAGCCCTTGCCAGGGACTTATCGTTATGGCCAATCGAGCACAGCGCAACATCAACCCCCAATACCGGGAGAGACGAATCCACTCCTATCGCTTGTTGCCTCCATGTGATTTGGGACTGTACCTAAAAGTCACCGTTTTGCATGTTCTGTTGAATGTGGTAAGTTGGAAATCAAAGCACAGTGGAAATCATACAAGACTCTATAACGATCTCGGGTCTACAGACTTACATGTACCAGTGTCATAAGAGAACTGCTATCTAACGATAGGTATAATACCGAACTAGGAGTTCTCGGCAAGTCCGTTCAGTGTACTTAGTCTCCACTGAGCACCCATATACCATCTTTGATGTCAAACACCAATAGATGTGGGATCATCCATCACCCATCATATGGGTCAAGATGCGTATACGCTAGTCTACTCTGGAATATCGATGCCCTGTCTCGATACACCCTCGACTAGAAACAATTTTAGGGTGTACTTGTGGACTACCTTTGGGCCCTACTAGTATGATCTCCATCATAGTCCTGGTAGTCAAGTACACATCCTAAGGGCTTTATCAACATGTGAGAGCAAGACAGCATCACATATACAAGTCAACATGTTAAGACAAAGAGCAACCAGATAGCATACTATCATGTCGAGCAAGAAAGTCCTCTCTATATATATCTAAGCATCCATTATAATATACATCACATGTACAATAATGGCCTCTAGGGCATACATATAACTAACAATATAATTATACATTAAATTATCAAATCAACACTTGATTTAATAATCCGGCTATATCACATACAACCGACTAATATCATATGAATCAACACTTGATCCGATAACCCGGCTATATCACATATAACCGATCGATATCACATATCGCGAGAATAGAATGCGGTATCACATACGCGCATTAATCTCGGTCCCGCGCATATCACATATGTGATCCTACTTCGTTTCGCATGAACCAGGAAACCTCTGTGTAGGACTCTAAAGACTCGTCAATACGCCGGTAGTAGGTGATGATCATATCAAACACCCATAAGCCGCAAGCGGTCTGCTAAACGTAACAGCCACCCGGGTATTGAGCGATCAGAAGATCAAAAAGCAAGCCTGCTCATACTCCTGTGAATCCAATCAGTAACACTACCGTACAGTCCGGTCTCTTCGTCAGATATGTCGCATATCACAGCCTGTGGGTGGTATAACGTCAGACCCCAATAGCCTGATAAGACATGCCGATGCAAAGTCCATAACGGTTTGAGAAACTACTAATAACACTTAACAGTAGATCTCAGCAACCCTGGCCAGGTATTTCCTGTTATGGCCAGTCGAGCATAGCGCAACATCAACTCCCAATACCGGGAGAGACGAATCCCCTCCTATCGCTCATTGTCTCCATGTGACTCGGGACTGTACCCAAAAACCATCTTTTTGCACGATCTTTTGACTGTGGTATGGTGGAAATCAAAGCACAGTGGGAATCACACAAGACTCTATGACGATCTCGGGTCGACAGACAAACCTGTACCAGTGTCACCAGAGAACTGCTATCTGACGATAGGTAAAATACCATCTAGGAGTTCTCAGCGAGTCCGTTCAGTGTATCCAGTCTCCACTGACCACCCGTATACCATCTCTGATGTCAAACACCAATGGATATGGGATCATCCATCGCCCATCACATGGGTCGAGAAGCGTATACGCTAGTCTACTCTAGAGTATCGATGCCTTGTCTTGATACTCCCATGACTAGGAACATTTGAAGGATGTACTTGCCGACTACCTCTGCCCCACTAGTATGATTTGCATTATAATCCTGGTAGTCAAGTACTCATCCTAAGGGCTTTACCAACATGTAATAGAGAGACAGTAATTATATATGTTAAGATAAAGAGCAATCAGATAGCATACTATCATGTCGAGCAAGAAAGTCCTCTCTATATATGTCCAAGCATCCACTACAATATACATCACATGTACAGTAATGGCCTCTAGAGCATACATATAACTAACAATCTCCCACTTGCACTAGGGCCATCATATAGCAGTGGTTGTAGTATCCCATAAAAGTCTCTCTTAGGAAAAGGCCTTCGTGAGTGGATCCGCCGTGTTATCATCTGAATCTACTCTCCTAACCTCAATCTCCCTGGAGATTAACTATCTCCATGATCAGGTGATACTGCCTTAGAATATGTCTGGGTCACTGATGGGATGGGGGTTCCTAGGCATAAGTCACAACTCCATTGTCACACAATGGTAGGATCAAAGTTCATCTCATGAACTAATATACACCCAGACTGCCTCTTTGGTAGCATCTTTGGTAGCGATGTATCCAGCCTTTATCGTCTAGTTTGCCACGGTATCTAGCTTGGAACTCTTCCAACATACCGTCCCTCCACTGAGGGTAAAGACAATGCCTGTGACTGACATTCAGTCGACCTTACCACCCTAAAAGCTATCCAGTGATTCTCCCCAGTATCGATTGATACCATCTCACTACACCTAGTGAGAATCCTAACATCCACTTAGATCTATCTCATAGATCTAAAACCAAGAATTTAGGATGTATCACCTTGATCCTTTATGGAGAATCCTTATGATAAGAGGAGATTGACCGAGTGTAGCATAGGAAACACCTTCCCTATCAAGAGTATGTCATCTACGTACAATAAGAGGAAGACCACCTTACACTCTACTACCTTTTTGTATATACAAGGTTCATCTACCATTTTGATGAAGTCAAACGCTTTGACTACCACATCAAAATAGATTTTCCAACATCGCGATGCCTGCTTTAACCCGTAAAGCAACTTGCACACGTTTCTGCTGCTCCTACTATCTACGAAGCCCTCTGGCTGTGTACTTATAGACTCTCTCTTCTAAATCACTATTTAAAAAGCAGTCATAACACCCAACCGCCAAATATCGTAGTCATGATATGTAGCAATGGCAAGTAGGATCCGGATAGACTTAAGCATAGCTACTGGAGAAAATGTTTCATCATAATCCACACCTGGTCGATGACGAAAACCTTTTAAAATAAGTCTACCTTTGAAAGTCTCAACTTTTCCATCTACACCAAGTAATCTTCTCAAGATATACTTGCTCTTGATGGGGGTTTAACCCTTTAGATATTGCAACCAAAGTCTATACTTTGTTGGTGTATATAGATTCCATCTCAGATCGCTTAGCATCCAGCCATTCTTACAGAGTCCCCACTCTTGATGGCCTGCTCGAAACTTAGTCGGGTCATCATCTCATGATGTAATCCTCGCTCCCACTATCACCGAGAAGACCGTAGTATCTTTCAAGTGGATGAGGAACCCTACCAGATTCGCGGAGAGGCTGAGGTTCGTTGGAGACTATTGAATCCTTTGGTTTCACCAAATCATCAGCTGTTAGTTTGTCTAGCTGGAACTCTTTCCAATTCTACCTCATGACCACAAATTTCTTCATAAGAAATTCCTTTTGTAAGAAGGTACCATGCTGAGAAACAAAACACCTTTTGCTCCTCAATTTGGTAGAAGATATTCCCTCACAAATGTTTGGGATATCCTAACAAACTTATACAGAACTGACCTTGCCTCGAGCTTGTCTAGATTTTGTTTTTCAGCATAGCACAGACAACCCCATAACTTAACTCGTTTAAGTGATGGTCTCTTCCCATACCATATCTCATATGTAGTAGTAGGCACTAATTTGGATGGAACCCCATTCAATAGGTATGCAGCTTCTCAAGTGCATAACCTCAAAAGGAAATAAGTAATTCAGCAATACTCATCATAGAGCGCGCCATATCTCATAGGGCGCGATACCTCTGCCCCGATACACCATTGTGCTATGGTGTATACGAAGGAGTAAGCTGAGAGAGAATCTCATTCTCCTTTTAGAAACTCCAGGAACTCCATGCGCAAGTATTCTCCTCCTCGAACACTTCGTAGGACTTAATACTTCTACCCTTTTAGTTTTTCAACTTCAAGCTTATATTCCTTGAATTTCTCAAAAGTTTTAGACTTGTGTTTCAACATGGTTGCAGAAAGAGTCCCAAGAGTTTACTAACTCTTTCTCTGTTTCCGGTAAACGGAGTATTGGTCATTTTATCTTTGAGACAAGACTGGCAAGGATCATAAGATGAAAATTCGAACATATTCTCATATTCATCCTTATGTAACTTAGCTAGTCGTGTCGCATTGATATGACCTAGTCTACAATGCCACAAGAAGGATTCGTTCATTTCTGAACTACTCCTCTTGTGTGTGTTCTATATACTTTGAACTGTGGTTTGATTTAGAACGTGTATGCTATTTCATAACATTCCTGATCCAATCAACTCTTGATTCAGGAAAATGTTCACAACATTATCCTCCAATACAGAATTACATCCTTCTTTAACTTAATAAATAATCTGATGTAATGTTGTATATCAGGTTCGGTATGTAATAACATTCGTTCAGAATCAATGTATTAATACAAGGTGATATTTGCCAACTGACTTGGCTGCAACAATTGCACCATTCTCTAACACTTAGAGACATATCACACATTCCCAGTTCTGTACCTTTCTGTAACCCATGTAACAGATTATTGTAAGTCCACATTGCCCACCCCGGTTCTTACGGGGAGGCGGAATCGGTAAAAAACGATTTTTTATGACAAGGCAACATGGACTAGAAAGGAGGATCTTTGCTAAACAAAACCTAGCAAACTAACTACAAGTTTAACTACTATGTTAGAGGGTTATACCTAGGTCTTGAACTCCTTCTCTTCTTGCTCCTTGGAGTGGCCTGAACGGCTCCACCTCGTAGTCTCCTCTTTGTCGAAGAAGGATCCACCCGAAAGCCTCTACCTTGAGCTCCTACCTCAACCGAGAGGAAACTAAAGTGCTTGGCTTGCTAAACCTAGAACTCTAGAGTGAGTAGAGTGGAGTTTTAGTGGTTTTATCTCAATAGCTCATGGTTCTCAACACATGAGACATGAGAGCTTTGAGAGAGAGGAAGAGGATGAGCTTTGGATGAGAGAGAGTGATCAAGTGAGAATGAGATGATAATTTATAACCATGCTCACAAAAGTAAGAATAATGATGATAATAATAATAATTAAGAATTGTGATAGTATTATCATTTCATGCATTTAATGCATTTTGCAAAGAACAAGAAGCATCATTGAGATGAAATGATGATGGTCAACAAGTCCACAATGGTCAACCGGTCAACAAAGTCAACAAGTCAACAAAAGTCAAATGTTCAACTCAACCATGGCACAATAATTCTTAATTAATATTATTAATCATATTTCTCATTCTCATTGGGGTTTAGAAAAAGTCAACGGTCAACAACCCTAATGAGAATCCTCTGCCTCTGCCTCTGTCAACTGTGCATACACACCCGCACCCGTGTTCCGAGGAACATGAATACAATAAGATAAAACCAATCCCAAAATATATACTAGGATCTGGCTTAACCAAAGCCCGCTAGTAATAACTGCGCGGACACCAAACGTGCACAAGTGCGCGCATGTGAACGAACCCTGTCGCAAAACCATGCGACCTCTACTCAGTTTTGCCCAAAGGCGAATAGCCCTCTGTGTAGGACTCTAAAGACTCGACACTACGCTGGCAGTGGGTTTAACGACAGGCCGCAAGTGGTACTAGCTATACGTAATGGTCCCCAGGTAGATGCCGATCAGAAGACTGATGAGTTGAACCCATCCGAACTCCGACTGAGTCTGAATGTGACAATCTCCGTACAGTCCGGTCTGTTCGTCTGAGAGTATCGCATGTCGGGCCTAGGGGCGGTAAACGTCAGTCCCCTAATAGCGGTACAAGTCGTGTCGGAGTGTAGCCCAGAACACCCTGAGATAACACTGGAAACGCTACCAATATATCTCGCTTGCCCTGGCCAGGAACATTATGTAATGGCTCTCCTAGACACAGCGCGATATCAACCCCCAATACCGGGAGAGACGAATCCTGTCTAACCGTCACTGCCTCCAAGTGCGACGGGATGTAAGTGCACAGCGGCGCCTTGGCCGTCGATCCGACGCCGGAATGCGGAAACGATGATTTACTTAAACTTTTTAAACCGGCACCACCGCGCACTATAAACCCGGATCGTGCCATTAAACTAGTCCTAGCTATCAAGAGAAAGGGGCAGAGAGATATACTGAGCGATCTGTGTCCTTCGGTCTTCTCGTCGTCGTCCCGATCTCCCCGCGGAAACTCCGGTCTCCACCATGTCGCCGGAAGGGCACCACGTCGCCGGCTTCTTTAACGGGCTCCCACCTCTAGACCGAGGCAACTCGGGCATGAAGTTGGCGAGTCGACATGCCCAAGATTTGCTGTAGATGAAGTGAAGATCTATATGTCTCATTTGAGGTTGTGGAAGTTGCCATATGGTGGAGGTAATGAAGTAGTGGAAGTTTGTGATGAACTTGGGGATTTTTGCAAGCATGAGAGAGCCTAAAAATCCCCACCAAAAATCTGGACAGCCCCCTCACAACAAGGCCGGCCATGGCATGAGGGAATGAGAATGGAGTGAGTCCCAAAAACAAGAGGGAGGGAGTGGATCAAATGATAATGCAAAAGAGAGAAAAAGATAATGATGATCAAACATCATTACAACAAACACCACACTCAAAAAACTTAATCACTCTCATCACCAAAAGTGAAACCATCATGAACCCACAAGTCAAGCCATGATGACTAAAGAAAGTCAAGTGATCATGACACAACAAAATGCAAATAACACCCTCCACATTGCTTATTTGCACAAATGCAAATAAGCCCTCCTCCACCAATTTTCAGCCAATGAAAGATACAAAGAAATATGGCTGAAGTGGAAAACAAACTGGCAACTCCTAAAAACTGATCTCGTAATAAATTACAGGAAAACGTCGCTACTGTATATACATACCCGCATTTGTATTCCGACCGAATACAAATGCAATGAGACAAAATCTACACTGTACAATACTAGGATCCGGCTTAAACCAAAACCCGCTAGTATTAACCGTCCGATCCTGACCCGTGCAATACCGCACGTATCTGATCGAACCCTGCCATATCTCCATACGGCCTCTACAGTGTTTCGCCCGAAACTTGAGCAACTGTCTGTGAGGGACTCTAAAGACTCGTCAATACTATAGCTGTGGATTTAACCACTAGCACGTCATAGGTATTAGCCATACGTGACGGGCTACCAGCTATTGACCAAAAGGGACGTCGATGAACGAACTCATCCTGACACCCTACTAAGCCTGTCAGTGACAATATCCGTACAGTCCGGTCTGTTCGTCTATGAGCATCGCATGGCGGGCCTAAGGGTTGGTAAAAGTCAGACCCCCAAAAACGGTACAAGTCGTGTCGGAGATCATCCCAGAACACCCTGAGATACTACTGGAATACCTACCATTAAATCTCCTGCCTTGGCCAAGGACTTTTCATGTACTGGCTCTCCTAGACACAGCGCGACCTCACCCCCAATACCGGGAGAGACGAACCCCTGCAGACCCGCTCACTGCCTCCATGTGGCTCGGGACTGTACCCAACTAAAACCTGTTTGCACGACTCCTTTGAGCCGTGGTAGGGTAGTAATCAAAGCACAGTGGGAACTCACACTAGACAAATGACGATCTCAGGTCCATGTACTAACATGTACACATGTCACCAGGGAACTGCTATCTGACATCTGGTATAATCCTAACTAGCAGGTTCTCGGCGAGTCCTGTCCGGTGTACTCATAACCCAATGAGCACCTGTATACATCTTAGGTGATCCAACTGACACCAGTGGCTTGTGAGATCGGCCACCGCCCCTCGTCGGGGTCTCGACTGTATACACTAGTCTACTCTGGAGAATCGATGCCCTGTCTCGAAACTCCCACGACTAGGGACCTTTTAAGGATGTGCTTATAGACTACCAGCTCCTACGTATATGATCGCCCTCATACTGCTGGCAGTCAAGCAAGAATCCTAGGGGCTCTATCAACGTGTAATAGCGACATATCAGGTCACCTAAAGCAGTACACGACGATAAAGATAAACCAGATAGCATACTATCATCTTGAGTAAGTGTCCTACCGGGATAGGTCCTCCCTCAATCATTGCAATCACGTGCCTGTGATCCAATAATTGACTCTGGGGGCACTATCTCCAACAATCTCCCACTTGCACTCATGGGTAATTATTGCGATGTCGCATACTCACAGCCCGTGTGATACCGAACACCCAACTCCTCTACTAATCAGTCTCATAAAGCCAGTTTGCGAAACTATTGCGTTCGAGGAATAGCCTCAGTGAGTGGATCCGCTTTGATGTTTCTTTCTATGTCTCTTTATATCTCAAGTTCGCGGAGAAAACCATCTCCCGAAATGAGCAATACCTGTCTTAGAATGTGTCTAGATGTCTGATGGGACCTAGCTCATAAATGAACTCCAAATCCAAACTTCTTAGACTGTATCGTCAACTGAACTTAATCAGTATCCTGCGCCATGCCTCCCTCAGTATTTGCCTGGATCACCTGTCCAAAACACTGCCCCTCGTCAGAGGGAAAAACTATAACTCTGACGGCCACCCTGTCGTCCAGGTCACCTTGGAAGCCTGGAATGATAAATGTCTCCTAAATGAGGCTGTCGTTATCATAACCCTAGAACATCCACTTATGTTCTAAAGCTGCTTCCGACTGTTTCTCCAGGATTAGATCAATATCAACTTATTGCATCTCGTGCAAAAACAACCTCTGGTGTGGTACTTGACATCTCATGATTGACTCAATTGCCTAAGCAAGTGATCTGCCAATCATGCACATCCCTCTCCACTTTAGTCTGTAAGACACCTCTAGAGAGGGTGACTCCATCACCTGCAGGTACACTACCGTGCCAGGAGTCGTCCATTCTGAATACTTTTAGAATGCTGTCTAAGTACCCTGATCGGGAAACCACCAAAATCTAGATCTAGTAACCAGAATGTCTAATATTATATCCAAGTCCCATGTGGAGAAACTACTGTGTGACAACCAAAGTATAACCGATCGTAGTATAGGAGTTTCTTTTCCTACTCTGTGTATGTCATCCAAATACCATGACAACACACCCTACTACCTTCTTAACAGATCCATCCCCTATTCTGATGAAGTCAAACCCATGACTGTCACATTAGAAATAGATGATCTATCTCCGCTTTAGTCTATAAATAGACATAAGCCACTTGTCCACTATGCTTCCGCAGCTCCCACTGACTACGACAACCCTCTGGCAGAGTCATATAGACGTATGCTTCTAAAGCCTGTTTAGAATGACGCTATATTCATCCTCCTACCGGTCTCACAGTCTGGAACAACAGCAATAGAAAGTCCGGGTAAACAAGAACCAACCTGCCACCGTCCATGAGGCTACCGGAGTACCCTTCGGGTGCCTGAGGTTACCCACCGTATCTGCAGAGTAGCCAATGGAATGTCAGATCAGATTGAATCTTTAGGTTCTTATCAAATCTTCAGTAATCGTTTGCGGTTCTGGAATCACTTCCAGTTCTACCATACTCCCACTATTGTTTTCTGAAAAAATTCATTTTTATTAAAACTGTGGCGAGTCTAGAACAATATCACTATTGATCTTCCAGATGGTAGAAAATCAACCCTCGTCATAGCCTGGGTCAACCCACAAACAGCTATTACAGAAACGTGCCTTGAGTTACCCAGAGTCTGGTTTTAAGCATAAGCCAGACAACTCCCCGTACCTTAACATCATTAAAATACGAACTGTTCTATATCCAATATAGAACCAGAGGCACTGATTTAATTGAACCAGATTCAAATCATGCAGCTGTCTCTAGTGCATGTCAACTAAATGGAAGGAGGCCGATCAGCGTTACTCAACTTAGGAATGCTTCCAATTATAAGTAACCTGAAAAAGAAGCAAGTTCTCTTAATCATTACTATCAACTGAATACCCTACACAAGTATCTACATCTTCGATCACCTTGAAGAATCCCGATACTTGCAACACTTAGTTCTCTACTTTATTCATATACCTATAACTTCTCAAAATTCGGACCTTGTGTTTCCACGAAACACCTGTCTAAAAACTAGAGAAGTCATAAGTAAACCGAATATAGTACGAGGACCAACCCCTCTATCCTAATGGACACTGGACAACATACAATGCTCTATATAAGTCCCTTGAGTCTGATAACTCAATCCCTATGTGTCGTAGGTTGAAAACTGTACTTATGGTTAAGAAGAATTATACCGCTGTTCAATGCTCCTTACCTAATCATCTACTGATATAGGTAAATGTCATGGACATAATTTCAAAAAGGTAAATCTCACTCTATAAAAATAGACGTGCAGATATATCAATTTGAAATTGGTGCATAACAGCGGATATTCAAAACCAAATATTTGCCGACCGGCAAACAACCCAGGCGATTTCCTCAAATATCACCAATTACAACGAATTCCGATATAATGAGGAAGATCACCTAATTCCCAATAACTTACTCCCACTCATCATCTGTAAAACCATACAGATGTGAGAATCATACCTGGTAAATACATACCCTGGAGTAAGTATCTAATCGGGAAATCAGTTTTCCTTTAACAGTACACAGTGAAACTGAAACATTGTAAATGTTTCGTAGGGGTATCCTGGTATTCCTAGTAATGCCTCTTCCATTATCCAGATTCATAACTGTAACCGTGTAATTATTTTCCATCTTTCCAAATCCCTTTATATGTCTTTAGTCATTACCTTCTGTACACCCCTTTAGGCCAAATGGTTTTCTTCCTTCCCTACCGTTCGTCACCAGCCTATGGTTTAGAAGAAGACTATCCAATAAGCATAATGGGTGTACTGTCCTAATCCTAGGAGCACTCGCAATGCGAGAGAAGGTAAAGATAAAAGACAACCGAATAAAACTTATTCCTATTTCTCCTGAACCAGAATCCATCCCCTAACTGGAACAAGTTCCTTTCGAGTTCGTATATAACCATACGATGGAGTATCTAATAAACTGTGGATCTTCGTAGTGATACGGAGTGTCCTGGAGAAATACAAAGATGATTTAGGATTGGCGAAGAAATACTTGGTTTGGTCGTGAATAGCAGTCGCAATTTACTTTGCCCTCTTACTAATCCCTTGATATGTCTTTACTTAATACCTTCTGCACACCATCGTTATGCTAATTGGTTTTCTTCATTCCCCACCGTTCGGCACCAGCCTAAGGTTTGGAAGAAGACTATCCAATTTGCGTAATAGGTGTGCTATCTCCTAAACCAAGGAGTACTCGTAACCTGAGAGAAGGTAAAAGGAAAAGACAACTGAATAGTCCTATTCATTTTCTCCAGAACCGGAAACCATCCTCGAATAAATTCCTTCGAGTTCGTATATAACCATACGATGGTTTTGTCCAATGGAAGTGGACGTTCGTAGTAATACGGGGTGTCCTGGAGAAAAGGGTAAAAGTAGGAGTGGCAATGAGGTTTGCAACCCTGACAATCCAAAAGCCAGTGTTTAAGAAGGTTCGGTTAATTTTGGTCACTGAGTCATAGTCTAGGGTCGGGTCAATGGTCGCTGCCAAAGAGAGAGAGAAAAGAAACACTCAGCGTGCACTTTAACCTAGATCAGAATGGTTACCAATTTATCTAATCTGGAAACCTCCCACTGTACCGTCAAATTCTTCTCCAAACCTGAAAGAAGAATTAGTCGGGATCACCCGAGGAGTAAACCAACTCATCAGTGGGAATCGGGATCCAACTATCATCGCATGATAACGTGACGGAATCCGCTCACGTCATCACACTCCAGAAGGTATGCGCATATCTGGCAAGTTTCAGTTTCTTTAGAAACTCCCGATGTGATTTTTGCCCCATGCTCTTATGACCTTGGCGTGAGGTCAAAATATCTAAGTCACATGTCAAGTTCTACCCGTTATTGTCCAGGCTAATTTGAACCCACCCGTACATACCCTTGACGTAGGCCAAAATAGTAGTACGACTGTCCCAAACCAACGCATCTATCTATGCAACAGATAAATACCAGGCAGCTACCAATCACTATGCCTTGGCGTGAGGTCAAAATACATCGCTTGAATACTACCGAATATTTAACTGAAATGACGGAGGGCTACGAATGGTTTCTGGCGAAAACCTTTAACGTAATGAACTTGATATCGTTGAAGCAACCGAATAGCTATATAAAAATATAGTGACGAAAACCATTGCTAAAGAGGTCACTCCCGGTGAAGGGATCTCGGCTCTTTCCCCGTAGAATGAGGGGCAGGATATTCCAACTGAATACCACGATGCAAAGAAAAAGTAATCGGCTATAGTGAAGTTATTGCCCTGACGCAAACTTTTGTCCAAAGGGTCACTCCCGGTGAAGGGATCTCGGCCCTTGCCTCGTCGACTGAGGAGCTGGATATTCATAACCGAATACCACTGTGCAAAACAAAAAAGAACGCCCTTACAATAACAGCTTTTTGAAAAAGGTTCCAACAACATCAGAATAGGTTTGTTTAACTTGCATTGATCCGAATCAAAGCAGTCCCATCAATTGATCACACCACAAAGAATGAAATATAATGATGTACGTATATGTCATCCGCATTCGCCACTGGGTCCCGTCATTACCCGTTAGGTTAGCTAACTAACGACAGAGCGGGGACTGGACTAGCGCGGATGCAAAACATATACGACATCTACTAGTATATATATCAATATATAATATTCGCTCAAGGCGTGATAAAATGCAATATCACAGAAATGTAAAGCATCACAGAACAATATAGATATCTGGGATCCCCGGGTTTCACAGAGCTGCTACTGAAACCCGACGTTCCCCTGGTCGTGTGGATAGCCTGTGCAATGAAATCCTAGACCCCTACGGGCGCGGCAAGTTACCCGCCAAAACCTGAAGCAAGGCGTCCCCTTCAGCAACGTGAATGGACCACCCAGCACTTCACGGAATCCGGTAACTTGGGCACCCCTCCTGGGTCAACCTGTACCCCCTACGAGTGCGGCGAATAGCCTGCCAATTCAAGAGTGAATCCCCCTCCGTCTCAATGCCATGAGATGCGGGCCCGTTGCCCTCTAGAACCCGGCTATCCATGCACCCCACCTTGGGGTAATCCTAGTACAGAAAGTAAAATATACATACAACGGGTACATCGACCTCGACCTGGTGGTGCCCCAAAAGAATAATATACAATCAGGCAGTGACGGCAGTCCACATGTCGGACGCTCGCCCCGCAATATCAAATGTATATAATACAACAAAAACTATACTAGCATTGCATCCAGGCTATCCCCCATGACCAATCCGCAACATCACAGAACAATCACAGAACATCAACGTGAATGTCACGTTCGCAAATCCGTCTAACCGGGCTATAGCAGTTAGACAGGATTTACCGATCAAGTGACATTCACGGTCGCAGATATAATGTAAATACTGTGAACTGATGTGTTTAAAATTTTCGATCGATCAAATTTTACCAAGTGGGCCCCAAGCATTACTGTAGCAGATAAAGAAATTCTGGGCCCAAAAATAATATTCCAAAACCCCTATTTCCCTGTAAAAAGATCACTATGAAAAATTGGCGCACTGAAGGCGCTGTACTGCGGCGGAACCACTGCCAGAAGGGGGGTTTGGCCGCGGTTCCGCGGTCATACTACAGTATCAGCTTACCAAATTTTCACAGAAGTCTTATCTTTCTCTGTACATACATCTGCAACACACTGAAAAAAATTTCGAGACAAAAATTTCAACAGAGAACTGATGTGCATGAAAACGCAATTTTGGGATTTTTGCTCGATCGAAACTTTAAACACGTTAGACAAAGCTAGACTAGGTTAATGGCGAGGCTCTGATACCACTGTAAGTGCACGGCGGTGCCCCGGCCGTCGATCCGACGCCGGAATGCGGAAGCGATGATTTACTTAAACTTTTTAAACCGGCACCACAGCGCACTATAAACCCGGATCGTGCCATTAAACTAGTCCTAGCTATCAAGAGAAGAGGGTAGAGAGATATACCGAGCGATCCGTGTCCTTCGGTCTTCTCGTCGTCGTCCCGATCTCCCCACGGAAACTCCGGTCTCCACCACGTCGCCGGAAGGGCACCATGTCGCCGGCTTCTTTTACGGGCTCCCACCTCTGGACCGAGGCAACTCGGGCACGAAGTTGGCGAGTCGACGTGCCCAAGATTTGCTGTAGATGAAGTGAAGATCTATATGTCTCATTTGGGGTTGTGGAAGTTGCCATATGGTGGAGGTAATGAAGTAGTGGAAGTTTGTGATGAACTTGGGGATTTTTGCAAGCATGAGAGAGCCCAAAAATCCCCACCAAAAATCTGGACAGCCCCCTCACAACAAGGCCGGCCATGGCATGAGGGAATGAGAATGGAGTGAGTCCCAAAAACAAGAGGGAGGGAGTGGATCAAATGATAATGCAA
This sequence comes from Agapanthus africanus, assembly GCA_030015575.1. NCBI lineage: Eukaryota > Viridiplantae > Streptophyta > Magnoliopsida > Asparagales > Amaryllidaceae > Agapanthus > Agapanthus africanus. The sequence continues at coordinate 252,991,888 of JASDDO010000029.1, read as the reverse complement.
GAGAGAGAAAAAGATAATGATGATCAAACATCATTACAACAAACACCACACTCAAAAAACTTAATCACTCTCATCACCAAAAGTGAAACCATCATGAACCCACAAGTCAAGCCATGATGACAAAAGAAAGTCAAGTGATCATGACACAACAAAATGGAAATAACACCCTCCACATTGCTTATTTGCACAAATGCAAATAAGCCCTCCTCTACCAATTTTCAGCCAATGAAAGACACAAAGAAATATGGATGAAGCGGAAAACAAACTGGCAACTCCTAAAAACTGATCCCGTAATAAATTACAGGAAAACCCCGCTAATGTATATACATACCCGCATTTGTATTCCGACCGAATACAAATGCAATGAGACAAAATCTACACTGTACAATACTAGGATTTGGCTTAAACCAAAACCCGCTAGTATTAACCGTCTGATCCTGACCCGTGCAATATCGCACGTATCTGATCGAATCCTGCCATATCTCCATACGGCCTCTACAGCGTTTCGCCCGAAACTTGAGCAACTGTCTGTGGGGGACTCTAAAGACTCGTCAATACTATGGCTGTGGATTTAACCACTAGCACGTCAGAGGTATTAGCCATACGTGATGGGCTACCAGCTATTGACCAAAAGGGACGTTGATGAGCGAACTCATCCTGACACTCTACTGAGCCTGTCAGTGACAATATCCATACAGTCCGGTCCGTTCGTCTATGAGCATCGCATGGCGGGCCTAGGGGGTTGGTAAAAGTCAGACCCCCAAAAGCGGTACAAGTCGTGTCGGAGATCAGCCCAGAACACCCTGGGATACTACTGGAATACCTACCAGTAAATCTCCTGCCTTGGCCAAGGACTTTTCATGTACTGGCTCTCCTAGACACAGCTCGACCTCACCCCCAATACCGGGAGAGACGAACCCCTGCAGATCCACTCACTGCCTCCATGTGGCTCGGGACTGTACCCAACTAAAACCTGTTTGCACGACTCCTTTGAGCCGTGGTAGGGTAGTAATCAAAGCACAGTGGGAACTCACACGAGACAAATGACGATCTCAGGTCGATGAACTAACATGTACACATGTCACCATGGAACTGCTATCTGATATCTGGTATAATCCCAACTAGCAGGTTCCCGGCGAGTCCTGTCCGGTGTACTCATAACCCAATGAGCACCTGTATACATCTTAGGTGATCCAACTGACACCAGTGTCTTGTGAGACCGGCCACCGCCCCTCGTCGGGGTCTCGACTGTATACACTACTCTGGAGAATCGATGCCCTGTCTCGAAACTCCCACGACTAGGGACCTTTTAAGGATGTGCTTATAGACTACCAGCTCCCACGTATATGATCGCCCTCATACTGCTGGCAATCAAGCAAGAATCCTAGGGGCTCTATCAACGTGTAATAGCGACCTATCAGGTCACATAAAGCAGTACACGACGATAAAGATAAACCAGATAGCATACTATCATCTTGAGTAAGACTGTCCTACCGGGATAGGTCCTCCCTCAATCATTGCAATCGCGTGCCTGTGATCCAATAATTGACTCTGAGGGCACTATCTCCAACATGGGACTGCACCCAACTACTACCTGTTTGCACGACTCATTTGAGCCGTGGTAGGGTAGTAATCTAAGAACATTGGGAACACACTCGAGGCGAAGTGACAGTGTCAAGTCAACGGACTATGCTGTACTCATGTCACCTGGGAACTGATAACTAACGATAGATATAATACCAAACCAACAGTTCCCAGTGATTCATGTCTAGTGTACTCGTAACCTAACGAGCACCTGCATACTATCTCCAGTACGACAAACTGATGGCTGTGGGACAGACCATCTCCCCTCCTGGGATGAGAAGCGTATACACTAGTCTACTCTGGAGTATCGATGCCCTGTCTCGATCCTACGATTAGGGACCTGTATAAGGATGTGCTTGTAGATTACCCAGCCCCCACTAGTGTGACTGTAGCGTCTTGAAAAGTCGTTTTGGTGTTTTCCTGAAAATCGATGAAAATTCGGTATTTTTCCGAAAACCGTCTTTCTCGTTATTTTGCAGTTTAGGACTAATTATACCTAAAATGGATAGGTAATTGCTTGTTTTTAGTAGCTAATGAGTTACTTATGAAATTTTGGTCATTTAAAATTTTTTCCCTATTTTTCAATTTTTTAATATTATTTTAAGCCGGTAAGAAAATACATTAAATTAGCGATAAATACAAATTTAAATGGGCTAAAATTAAGCTTTAAAATCATGTTAATTAAAATCTAGTTGTAACATAAATTTTTAGTAATTTATTTTAAGTTTTAACTAATTTTTATTATGGAAAACGAAATTTATTGAGTTTAAGCTTAAACTTGCAATTTTGGACTTGTAGGGGGTCTTTTTGCAAAAAATTTTTTGTGCACTCTCACACACACATCCTCACATCACCTTGGCTGTCCCAAACTGCAGAAAATTCCCCCCCTCTCTTTTGTTTTAAAATTCTTTTGTTAGGGATGATTTGAGTTGAATGTGTATGTTTAAAATATTGTATGTTGAAGGTATGGTGCTTTGACTTTGAGGGGGGTTGACCATGACTTTTTCCATACACCCACACCACTCCCCTCTCCCTCCTCTGGCCAAAATCTGCAGCCCCTCCCCTCTTCATCATTTTTCTTTTCATCTTGTTCAAAAATTCATCAAGTTGCTCCAAAATTCAAGCTAAAACTCACAAATTAAAACCCCATTCTTCATCCCTTTTTCCTTCACCTCTCTTGCTTGGAATCATGGTGCTAGGAGGCCATCATTGAGGCAAATTTCTTCTTGCTAGATCCATAGGTTTGAGGTATAATTTCTACTCTTTTAATTTCTTATGGTTAGAATACTTTAATCTAGTTGCTTAGTGTTAATTTTAGTGCTAATCCTAATCTAGTTTTTTTTAGTTAATGATTGAAAATTAAACTAGGGTTTCTTGAAACCATGTTTTAGTTAATTAAGTCTTTTTAATTAACTTAGCTGTTTACTTAACCAATTTATATGGTTACTTTGCTTAAGTGGCTTCATATTAGGCTAATCTATGTTAAAGTTGTGTGAAATTTTCATTAAGGTTGCTAATTATCAAAATCAAGAAAAGGTTTGTGTATGGAATGTGGGTTTTGATGCATGGTAAAGGGGTTAATTTAATTGTAGTGGCTTTCTAATGGTTTAATTTGGATATTTGTGTGATAATGTGTGCACTTTGTCGCAAATTGTCGATGTTTGCACCAAATTTGCAAACTTCTAGCTTATTAGGTTTTTATTATATTATTGTGGCGATTTAGTTGCGATATCTAGATTATATTGTTGGCTTATCCTATGACATTTAGGATGCGTGAGTGCGGATTTTTGAGTAGTCGGGTTTTAGTTTTGCCGGGCGACCAAATCGGCGATTTTTGCAGTTTTTGCGATTTTCACGTGTGTTCCGCGCACCTCGTGCACGTTGTACCTAGCTAGTGAACGTTGGTATTTTCGTTAGGGAATTGCGTCATTCTTGATTTGTAACCTTATGTTTGTATTGATGTAAATTCCAGGTTCGGTCGCGGAGACGTCAGACGCGGCACGAAAGGGGAAAGCGGTGATTGGACGTGACTAGCTAGGGATTCCGGTGAGTAGATGTAACATCTACGGGGGACTATCGTTGGATGGCGCAAGCCGCCCGATAGTTTTAGTAACTTAAAAGATTCTTAGTGATGTTAGTAATTAGGGGTGTAATACTTATATGATTATTTGCTGCATCCATGCCTTATATTGACATACATATGCGAACCCATTTTATAGGACACCTGCACCATTGCCAGGTTTTTATATGCAGCACGAGCACTATCCATGCTTACACACACGTCCTGGTAATTGCCATGCCACCACACTAGATAACCTATAATTTGAAACCTTTTACTAATTGATGCTTAAACCTGTGCTATTGCCTTTAATTCCTTAAAATGAAATCGTAGGATTGCCATTCATGTGCATGTACCTCATCATATTATTTGTTCATGCCTAGTCTATTAATCATACATCGTAGCTTAATTATTGATATCATATCTATTCATCACCATTGATATATGCACTTATGAGGATTTCTTGAGATTTTATGATATTTCTGGATTTCGGGGGAAAGCCGCAAAATTTCTAAACTTATTATGTTTTTAAAATATGTAATTGCGGTTTTCTAGTGATGTAAAGTGTCGTCCACCATGAGTTTGCTGTGGTTTTCGAGATCCGTGTCGAGGAGTGGAGGAACCGTCACGGATACATGGTGGGCCCGGTATGGTACCCCGGGGCAAGATGAATGTGGTGTTGACGTTGAGCCTGGCAGGGGACGGATTACCTACCAGTGACTGTTTGGCACGGCGGATATCCAGAGGATACCGACCGTGGCCGCGAAATGATGAGATTTTGATATTGAGCTGGGTCAGCCGGATGGCTGAGGCCAGAGATACTATGACATGGATATATGAGATTTGTGATAGTTTTGAGGTGTCGTTGCTGGACACAGGTTCTTGTTGATTCTATTGGTATTGTGCTGGTATTTCAAAAGAGATTCTTAAAGGGAAAAACATGATTTCTTATACTTACACATTCAGATCATGAGTTGACTCGCATTGCATTCATACCTGCTAGTATATTCATATTGCATACATACTTGCCATTATGTCCTGCCTTACCAGTATTTAGATGCTAGGATGCTTGTGTGCATGCATACGATAGCCTGTGTAGATGTTATTTATTACTCACGAGTTGGCAACTCACCCCCGTTGTGCCATAGCCTTTTTCAGGTCCGCTCCGTCAGTACAGTAGCGGCGGGCGCACTTGCTTCTTTTGCCTGGACTCGAGGTTTTGCTCTTAGGTGGGTTATATTATTATTTTTGCACCACCTTGTATATTCTTTGTATCTAGAGTACTCCATCTACTGTATCTACCAGTATTGTTGTATATTGACCTAGAGATGAGACTGTGAGGTTTGTGGACTTTTATGCTGTATTTTGGGGTCGAGCTCACTTGAGTCGACATGCTGTTTTTCTTATGCTTCATTATGATCATTTCGCATGTTGTTGCTTTACATTGCGTGGGATTTGTGACCGCCCTGTGGCGAAGAGCTAGCTCCCGCTTGGGGATGCCATATTTGTTGGATTCATTTATATTCTTGTTGTACCCATTTTGGGGGCCAGTATTTACAAAGGAGACTCTGCCGAAATTTTCGGAAAAATTGATATTGTTTTTAAAAAGGGTTTTATATGACGTATTTGATAAACTCGCTTTCAATTGATTGGGTTTTCTTCACTCTTCTGCTTTGTGGTTTTGGTTTTCTGGGCTTTGGCTTACTTATTTTACGGACGTCTTGAGACTTTCGTAAACTTAAGTGCCAGTCACGTTCCGTATCCTGCGGGTCGTGACAGTGACTGCCATCACAACGCTGGTAATCAAGCAAAGATCCTAAGGGCTCCACTAATGTGTATAGGCGATATGCTAAAAGAAACACATTTTCATTTCCGATGTGTATAGGCGATATGGTAATCAAGCAAAGATCCTAAGGGGCGCCGCCGTGCACTTACAGTGGTATCAGAGCCTCGCCATTAACTTCGTCTAGCTTTGTTTGATGTGTTTGCATTTCCGATCGACCAAAATTCCAAAAAACCACATTTTCCTCACATCAGTTTTCTGTCGAATTTTTTCTGGCTCTAAAAATTTTTCAGGTTGTAGAAAACTGATGTACAAGAAATTCTAAGACTTCTGTAAAAATTCGATACAGTGAATCGACCACTGAAGCGCGGAACCGCGGCCAAACCCCCCCTTGGGCCGCGGTTCCGCCGCACATTGGTGTCCTCGCTGCATCAATTTTTTCCAGTGGGCTTCTGGGATGATTTTAGGGGTTTTGAAATATTAAAATTGGGCCCAGAATTTTTGTGAGTGCTACAGTATTGCTTGGGGGCCCACTTGTTAATTTTTGATCGATCGGATATTTTAAACACATTATTTCACAGTATTTACATTATATCTGCGACCGTGAATGTCACTCGATCGGTAAATCCGGTCTAACTGCTATAGCCCGGTTAGACGGATTTGCGAACGTGACTTTCACGTTGATGTTTTGTGATTTTGCTGTGATATTGCGGATCGGTCGTGGGGGATAGCCTGGATGCAATGCTAGTACAGTGTTGTTGTATTATGTACATTTGATATTGCGGGGCGAGCGTCCGACATGTGGACTGCCGTCACTGCCTGTTTGTATTATTATTTTGGGGCACGACCTGGTTGCGGTCGATGTACCCGTTGTATGTATATTTTACTTTCTGTACTAGGATTACCCCGCGGAGGGGTGCACGGATAGCCGGGTTCTAGAGGGCAACGGGCCCGCATCTCAGGGCATTGAGACGGAGGGGGCTTCACTCTAGGATTGGCAGGCTATTCGCCGCACTCATAGGGGGTACAGGTTGACCCAGGAGGGGTGCCCAAGTTACCGGATTCCGTGAAGTGCTGGGTAGTCCATTCACGGCGCTGAAGGGGGCTGCCTCGCTTCAGGTTTTGGCGGGTAATTTGCCGCGCCCGTAGGGGTCTAGGATTTCATTGCACAGGCTATCCACACGACCAGGGGAACGTCGGGTTTCAGCAGCGGCTCTGTGAAACCCGGGGATCCCAGATATCTGTATTGTTCTGTGATGCTGTACATTTCTGTGATGTTGCATTTTATCACGCCTTGAGCGAATATAATATATTGGTATATATATTAGTAGATGTTGTATATGTTTTGCATCCGCGCTAGTCCAGTCCCCGCTCTGCCGTTAGTTAGCTAACCTAACGGGTAATGACGGGACCCAGTGGCGAATGCGGATGGCATATACGTACGTCAGTATATTTTCGTTCTTTGTGGTGTGATCAATTGATGGGACTGCGTTGATTCGGATCAATGCATGTTAAAACAAACCTATTCTGATGTTGTTGGAACACTTTTCAAAAAGCTGTTATTGCAAGGACGTTCACTTTTGTTTTGCATCGTGGTATTCATTTGGAATATCCTGCTCCTCAGTCGACGAGGCAAGGGCCGAGATCCCTTCACCGGGAGTGACCCCTTGGACAGAAGTTTGCGTCAGGGCATTAACTTCACTATAGCCGATTACTTTTGCTTTGCACCGTGGTATTCATTTGGAATATCCTGCACCCCATTCTACGGGGAAAGAGCAGAGATCCCTTCACCGGGAGTGACCTCTTTAGTAAAGGTTTTCGTCACTATATTTTCTAAAAAGCTATCCGTTCCTTCAACGATATCAAGTTCATTACGTTAAAGGTTTTCGCCAGAAACCATTCGTAGCCCTCCATCATTTCAGTTAAATATTCGGTAGTATTCAAGCTATGTATTTTGACCTCACGCCAAGGCATAGTGTTTGGTAGTTGCCGGGTATTTATCTGTTGCATAGATAGATGCGTTGGTTTGGGACAGTCGTACTACTATTTTGGCCTACGTCAAGGGTATGTACGGGTGGGTTCAAATTAACCTGGACAATGATGGGTAGAACTTGACATATGACTTATAATATTTTGACCTCACGCCAAGGTCATAAGAGCATGGGGTAAAAATCTCATCGGGAGTTTCAAAAGAACTGAAACTTGCCAGATATGCGCATACCTTCTGGAGTGTGATACCGTGAGCGGATTCCGTCACGTTATCATGCGATGAGAGTTGGATCCCGATTCCCACTGATGAGTTAGTTTACTCCTCGGGTGACCCCGACTAATTCTTCTTTCAGGTTTGGAGGAGAATTTGAGGTACAGTGGAAGGTTTCCTGATTAGATAAATTGGTAACCATTCTGATCTAGGTTAGAGTGCATGCTGAGTATTTCTTTTCTCTCTCTCTGGCAGCGACCATTGACCCGACCCTAGACTATGACTCAGTGACCAAGTTGACCGAACCTTCTTAAAACACTGGCTTTTGGATTGTCAGAGTTGCAGACCTCATTGCCACTCCTACTTTTACCCTTTTCTCCAGGACACCCCGTATTACTGCGAACGTCCACTTCCATTGGACAAAACCATCGTATGGTTAGATACGAACTCGAAGGAATTCGAGGATGGTTTCCGGTTCTGGAGAAAACGGATAGGATTATTCAGTTGTCTTTTCCCTTTTACCTTCTCTCAAGTTGTGAGTACTCCTTGGTTTAGGAGATAGTACACCTATTATGCAAATTGGATAGTCTTCTTCCAAACCTTAGGCTGGTGCCGACCGGTAGGGAATGAAGAAAACCAATTAGCCTAAACGGTGTGCAGAAGGTATTAAGATTAAGACAAAGCAAGGGATTAGTAAGAGGGCAAAGTAAATTGCGACTGATATTCACGACCAAACCAAGTATTTCTTCGCCAATCCTAAATCACCTTTGTATCTCTCCAGGACACTCCGTATCACTACGAAGATCCACAGTTTATTGGATAATCCATCGTATGGTTATATACGAACTCGAAAGGAACTTGTTCCAGTTCGGGGATGGATTCTGGTCTAGGAGAAATAGGAATAAGGTTTATTCGGTTGTCTTTTATCTTCACATTCTCTCGCATTGCGAGTGCTCCTAGGACTAGGACAGTACACCCATTATGCTTATTGGATAGTCTTCTTCCAAACCATAGGCTGGTGCCGAACGGTAGGGAAGGAAGAAAACCATTTGGCCTAAGGGGTGTGCAGAAGGTAATGACTAAAGACATATAAAGGGATTTGGAGAGGTGGCAAAGAATTATACGGTTATAGTTGTGAATCTGGATAATGGTAGAGGCATTACTAAGAATACCAGGATACCCTATCGAAACATTTCAATGTTTCAGTTCAACTGTGTACTGTTAAAAGAAAACTGATTTCCCGATTGGACACTTGCTCCAGGGTATGTATTTACCAGGTTTGATTCTCACATCTGTATGGTTTTACAGATGATGAGTGGGAGTAAGTTATTGGGAATAGGGTGATCATCCTCATTATATCGGGATTCGTTGTAATCGGTGATATTTGAGGAGATCATCTGGGCTGTTTGCCGGTCGGCAAATATTTGGTTTTGAATATCCGCTGCTGTGCACCAATTTCAAATTGATATATCTGCACGTCTATTTTCATAGAGTGAGATATACCTTTTGATATTATGTCGATGACATTTACCTATATCAGTGGATGTTTAGGTAAGGAGCATTAAACAGCGGTGTAATTCTTCTTAACCATAAGTACAGTTTTCAACCTACGACACACAGTGAAAGAGTTGTTAGACTCAGCGGATTTATACAGAGTATTGTATGTTGTCCAGTGTCCATTAGGACAGAGGGGTTGGTCCTTATACTATATTCTGTTTACTTTTAACTTCTCTAGTTCTTAGACATGTGTTTCGTAGAAACACAGGGTCTAAGTTTTGAGAAGTTATAGGTATTTGAATAGAGTAGAGAACCAGGTGTAGCAAGTATCGGGATTCTTCAAAGTGATCGAGGATGTAGATACTTGTGTATGGTATTCAGTTGATAGTAATGATAAAGAGGAATTGCTTCTCTTTCAGGTTACTCATAATTAGGAAGCATTCCTAAGTTGAGTAACGCTAATCGGCCTCTCTCCATTTAGTTGACATGCACTGGAGATAGCTGCATGATTTGAATCTGGTTCAATTAAATCAGTGCCTCTGGTTCTATATTGGATATAGTACAGTTCATATCTTAACATTGTTAAGGTACGGGGAGTTGTCCGGCTTATGATTAAAACCAGACTCTGGATAACTCAAGGCACGTTTCTGTAATGGCTGTTTGTGGGTTGACCCAGGCTATGACGAGGGTTGACTTTCTACCATCTGGCAGATCAATAGAAATATTGTTCTAGACTCGCCACAGTTTTATTAAAAATGGATTTTTTCAAAAACAGTAGTGGGAGTATGGTAGAACTGGAAGTGATTCCAGAACCGCAAACGATTACTGAAGATTTGATAAGGAACCTAAAGATTCAATCTGATTTGACATTCCATTGGCCACTCCGCAGATAAAGTGGGTAACTTCAGGCACCCGAGAGGTACTCCGGTAGCCTCAAGGACGGTGACAGGGAAGTTCTTGTTTACCCACACTTGCCATTGTTGTTGTTCCAGGCTGCGAGACCCGGCAAAAGGATGAGTATAGCGTCGTTCTAAACTAGCTTTAGAAGTGCACATCTATATGACTCTGCCAGAGGGTTTTCGTAGTCAGTGGGAGCAGCGGAAGCATTGGTGGACATCAGGCTTATGTCTATTTATAGACCAAAGCAGAAATAGCGGAGATAGATCATCTATTTCTGATGTGACAGTCATGGGTTTGACGTTATCAGAATAAGGGATGGATCTGTTGAGAAGGTAGTAGAGTGTGATATCCGGGTTTTGGATGACATACACAAAGTAGGAAGTGACATTCCTATACTACGATCGGTTATACTTTGGTCGTCACACAGTGGTTTTTCCACATGGGACTTGGACATTATATCAGACATACTGGTTACTAGATCTATGGTTTTAGATCTGGATTTGGGTGGTTTCCCAATCAGGGTACTTTGACAGCATTCTAAGAGTATTTAGAATGGACGACTCCTGGCACGGTAGTGTACCTGCAGGTGATGGAGTCACCCTCTCTAAAGGTGTCTTATAGACTAAAGTAGAGAGGGATGTGCATGATTGGCGGATCACTTGCTTAGGCAATTGAGTCAATCATGAGATGTCAAGTACCACACTAGATGTTGTTCTTGCTCTAGATGCAATAAGTTGATATTGATCCAATCCTGGAGAAACAGTCGGGAGCAACTTTAGAACATAAGTAGATGTTCAAGGGAAATGATATCGACAGCCTCATTTGGGAGACAGTTATCATTCCAGGCTTCCAAGGTGACATGGACGACAGGGAGGTTGTCAGAGTTATAGTTTTCCCTCTGACGAGGGGCAGTATTTTGGACAGGTGGTCCAAGGCAATACTGAGGGTGGCATGGCGCAGGATACTGATTAAGTTCAGTAGACGATACAGTCTAAGAAGTTTGGATTTGGAGTTCATTTATGAGCTAGGTCCCATCAGACATCCAGACATTCTAAGACAGGTATTGCTCATTTCGGGAGATGGCTTTCTCCGCGAACTTGAGATATAGAGAGACATAGAAAGAAACATCTAGGCGGATCCACTCACTGAGGCTATTTCTCGAACGCAAGAGTTTCGCAAACAGGCTTTATGAGACTGACTAGTAGAGGAGTTGGGTGTTCGGTATCACACGGGCTGTGAGTATGCGACATCGCAATAATTAGCCTTGAGTTCTAGTGGGAGATTGTTGGAGATAATGCCCTCAGAGTCAATTATTGGATCACAGGCACGTGATTGCGATGATTGAGGGAGGACCTATCCCGGTAAGACAGTCTTACTCGAGATGATAGTATGCTATCTGGTTTACCTTTATCATCGTGTACTGCTTTAGGTGACCTGACAGGTCGCTATTGCACGTTGATAGAGCCCCTAGGATTTTTGCTTGACTGCCAGCAGTATGAGGGCGATCATATAAGTGAGAGCTGGAGTCTATAAGCACATCCTTAAAAGGTCCCTAGTCGTGGGAGTTTCGAGACAGGGCATCGATTCTCCAGAGTAGACTAGTGTATACAGTCGAGACCCCGACGAGGGGCGGTGGCCGGTCTCACAAGCCACTGGTGTCAGTTGGTTCACCTAAGATGTATACAGGTGCTCATTGGGTTATAAGTACACCGGACAGGACTCGCCGGGAACATGCTAGTTGGTCTTATACCTGACGTCAGATAGCAGTTCCCAGGTGACATGTGTACAGGTTAGTTCATCGACCTGGGGATCGTCATTTGTCTCGTGTGAGTTCTCACTGTGCTTTGATTACTACCCTACCACGGCTCAAAGGAGTCGTGCAAACAGTTTTTAGTTGGGTACAGTCCCGAGCCACATGGAGGCACTGAGCGGATCTTCGGGGGTTCGTCTCTTCCGGTATTGGGGGTGAGGTCGCGCTGTGTCTAGGAGAGCCATTACACGAAGTCCTTGGCCAAGGCAGGAGATTTACTGGTAGGTATTCCAGTAGTATCTCAGGGTGTTCTGGGCTACACTCCGACACGACTTGTACCGCTTTTGGGGGTCTGACTTTTACCAACCCCCTAGGCCCGACATGCGATGCTCATAGACGAACGGACCGGACTGTACGGATATTGTCACTGACAGGCTCAGTAGGGTGTCAGGATGAGTTCGCTCATCGACGTCCCTTTTGGTCAATAGCTGGTAGCCCGTTACGTATTGGCTTATACCTCTGACGTGCTAGTGGTTAAATCCATAGCCATAGTATTGATGAGTCTTTAGAGTCCACCACACATTCAGTTACTCAGCTTTCGGGCGAAACGCTGTAGAGGCCGTATGGAGATATGGCAGGGTCCGATCAGATACGTGCGGTATTGCACGGATCAGGATCGGACGGTTTGTACTAGAGGCCGTATAGTTATATGGCAGGGTTCGATCAGATTCGTGCGGAATTGCACGGATCAGGATCGGACGAACATTACTAGCCGGCTTTGGTTTAAGCCGGATCCTAGTTTAGTACAGTGTAGATTTTGTCTCTTTGCATTTGTATCCGGACGGAATACAGATGCGGGTGTGTATGCACAGTATCGGGGTTTTCCTGTAATTTATTACGGGACCAGTTTTCTGGAGTTGCCAGTTTGCATTCCGTTCCGGCCGGTTTTCCTTTGTTCTTTCCCGGCCGGACTTTTCCGATGGAGGGGGTTATTTGCAAGTTTGTAAATAACATTTTGTGGAGGGTTTATTTGTGAGATGAGAGATTATGATAGCATCTTTAGATTCCCTTTCCATCTTTTCTTTTGATGCACCATCACTTGCATTAAAGAGAGGGTATGGGTTTGAAGTGTTAAGTATGGTTGATGTTTTGTTTATGGTCACCTTTCTACTTTTACTACACTCACTTTCCTTCTTGGTTTTATGATGGTTGATTTCATTTTTCCCTCCACCATTCTCTTGAAGAGGCCGCCCACAATTTTGGAGAGAAGAAAAATGAGAGAGGTTCATTTTCATTTGGTGTGGGAAATTAATCATCCATCTTATTTTCCATTGCTACCAAAAATTCCCAAGTTCATATCTTGTTGATTCCTCCATCAAGGCAACTACAAACCCCAAATGAGACTAGCATGATCTACACCACATTCTATAGCATATCTTGGGCATGTCGACTTGCCAGCTTCATGCCCGAGTTGCCTCGGTATTGAGGTGGGAGCCCGTAAAAGATGCAGACGATGTGGTGCCCTTCCGGCAAGGAGGCGACGACCGGAGTTTCCGCGGGAGATCGGGACGATGACGAGAAGACCGGAGGACTCGGATCACTCGGTACATCTCTTCCCTATCTTGTTACTTTGCTAGATCTAGTTTAATGGCCCGATCCGGGGTTTAGTGGGTGGTGGTGCCGGTTTGCTAAGTTCGCAAAATTAAAGTTTATCACCGTTTCCGCATTTGGCCGTCGGATTGACGGCCGGGGTGCCGCCGTGCACTTACAACATCTTCCGCAACCTGGAAGTGCCCCAATAAAAGAATATTACATACAAGTTTTTACATGAATGAAAATGAAAAACACTCATCTCACTTAAAAACCCCCGGCTATTCAAACACGACGATCCAATATAACATATCCAGCAACACATAACATCACATGTCATCAACGTAAGTAAATATGTCCATCCCAATTGTCGTTGACATATAGCAACGAAACCGGCGATATCACATATTACACTTACGGTCACAGAAAAGAAAGTGTAAAACTACAACAGTTGGAATCCGCAACCTCTTTAGACATCGCATGCCTAATCAAATGAATTCTTTAGACATCGCATGCCTAACAATTATAAACCCCGCATTTCAGTCTCATTATCGAAAACTCTTTTCAATATCAAGTCGGGCAATTCAACAGGATTCCCGACATTTCGATCGAATGCTCGTCGCAAACTTCAGTAGACGGCCGCACCCCAGATGCCGTCGACGAAGTGCACCAAGGCGGAACACCGCTACCGCGAGCACCCGAACGGATGCTTTCGGCGACGGGGTTCTCCTACAGTCACTTGGTCGGGGCTATGGAGTGAGGCTGTCTATTAAGTTTACCCGGCGAGTATCCGCGTACGCTACGTGATTGCGACGGACTTTTGATCACATCAAAATTCCGTGGCAACCGATCAAGTGAGACTAAACCGCTAGATTTATATCATTCATTCAGTTATCTCATAACTACTTGTGAATTCCAATTATTGTATCACATTCCGGATAATTAGAAAATGTTAAACTTTCCGATCGAACATTCAAACACCCAAGTTTTCCCGATACAGATCAACACATGAAACAAGTATAAAAACATTCAGTTCGTGCCTCAGTACCAACAGTCCAGCCGTAGAAGGGTCAAGCCAACGCCTCACATGTGGCACGTCGAACTGCCCCAAACCCTAAGATTCAAAGGGAAGTTCAAGACGGTCACATAATCGAGTTAAGGTTTGTTGTCTTCTAGAGGGACCATCGCGTTACTTGCACTACTTAGAACGTCGTTAAACCACGGAAAGATCCAACACTTGGAAATTTTCCGACAGGGGAAAAGGTGGGTATTTATATCCGGTCGAACCTTTTAACATATTCAAAAAATTATCCGAAAAACACATAGACAAAATTAGACAATCCGATCGAAGCACCGAGTCCCCAATACAACCCAAAAATTTCAACTCTTGAATAAGTATTAAAAATATGCAGAAAAATCAGCAGGAGATTCTAAGAATTACTGTGAAGCCCGTACTCCTAAGTCCACCAAAGCGCGGCGGAACCGCGGCATTAGCATGCTAATGCGGCGGTTCCGCGGCCCTTTAGTCTCTTCATGCATTGAATTTTGCACAGTAACTCGCAAGGTTTCTTCATGAAGAAGAAGAAGAGGAAGAAGATGATAGAATATGATAAGTCTTGTATCATTAGAAAATATTTGAAATACTTATCATATACTAACCTTAGTTGAGTGTAGAGAATAGACCATGGTTAACTTGAATGGTTAGGGTTAAGTATAAGACAAGAGTGATGACTTAGTCAAAGCTTCAAGAAGATTCAACTAACAAACAAAACAATCCACCATTTATTTATCCTTTCCAAAATGAAAAAGAAAATAAATAAATGAATAAATAAGTAATGGATAAACAAAACCCTAATCATTAGTTTAACCATGGTTTAATTCTTTACACTTAACCAAGTAAGCATGCATCATCAAACATGATACAATCATGTGCACAAAAAGTATATCACATATACAACTTGTACATCCAAGTGAGAAAATCCATTTAAAATGAACCAATACTAGTTAATGCAAAGTAATATATCAAATATATAATTATACATTAAATCATTAAATCAACACTTGATTCAATGATCCGGTCATATCGCATATAACCGACTAGTATTCAATGTATCGATTTATCGAATCAATCCTTGATTCGATAACTAGGTTATATCGCATACAACCAATCGACACATTCATCGCGAGAATGAAATACGGTATCACATACACGCATTATTCTCGGTCCCGCACATATCTCATATGCGCTCCTATTTCGTTTTGCTTGAGCCAGGAAACCTCTGTGTAGGACTCTAAAGACTCGTCAATATGCCGGCAGCAGGTGATGATCATATCAAACACCCACAAGCCACAAGCGGTCTGCTAAACGTAACGGCCACCCGGGTATTGAGAGATGAGAAGATCGACGAGCAAGCCCGCTCACACTCCTGTGAATCCAACCCGTAACACTTACCGTACAGTCCGGTCTCGTCGTCTGATATGTCGCATATCTCGTCTAGGGGTGGTAAACGTCAGACCCCAATAGCTCGATAAGTCGTGTCGATATGAGGTCTATAACAATTCGAGAAACTACTGGCAACACTTACCAGTAAATCTCAGCAACCCTGGCCAGGGATTTCCGGTTATAGCCAATCGAACACAGCGCAACATCAACTCCCTATACCGGGAGAGACGAATCCCCTCATATCGCTCATTGCCTCCATGTGACTCGGGACTGTACCCAAAAACCACCGTTTTGCACGCCCTCTTGGACGTGGTAAGGTGGAAATCAAAGCACAGTGGGAACCACACAAGACTCTATGACGATCTCGGGTCAACAGACTACTCTGTACCAGTGTCACCAGAGAACTGCCATCTGACGTAAGGTATAATACCATCTGGGAGTTCTCGGCGAGTCCGTCCAGTGTACCCAGTCTCTACTGAGCACCCGTATATCTCCTCTGATATCAAACACTAATGGATATGGGATCATCCATCGCCCATCTGTATGGGTCGAGAAGGTACACGCTAGTCTACTCTGGTATATCGATGCCCCGTCTCGATACACCCTCGACTAGGGACCTTGAAGGATGTACTTATGGACTACCATGTCCCCACTAGTATGATCTGCATCATAGTCCAGGTAGTCAAGTACACATCCTAAGGGCTTTACCAACATGCAACAGAGAGATAATCAGTATACACGTTAAGGTAAAGATCAACCAGATAGCATACTATCATGTCGAGCAAGAAAGTCCTTCCTATATATGTCCCAGCATCCACTACAATATACATCCAATGTACAGTAATGGCCTCTAGGGCATACATATAACTAACAAAGAGAATGTCATCCACGTATAATACGAGGAATATGACAGTTCGTGCTACAATTTTACTATAGATGCATGGTTCATCTGGATTTTTAATAAAGCCAAATTCTTTGACCGTCTCATCAAAACAGATGTTCCAACTCCGCGATGCCTGCTTCAGTCCATAATTGGACTTAAGCAACTTGCACACCTTCCCGCTGCTCCCACTATGAATGAAACCCTCTGGCTGGTCCATATAGACACACTCCTCTAAATTTCCATTTAGAAAGCGGTCTTCACGTCCATCTGCCAAATCTCATAATCGTGGAAGGCAGCAATGGCCAGAAGGATCGGAATGGATTTGAGCATAGCTACTGGAGAAAAGGTTTCGTCATAGTCTAAACCAGGTCTCTGTAGAAAACCCTTTGCAACAAGTCTAGCCTTATAGGTCTCAACCTGTCCATCTACACCAATCTTCCTTTTGAAGATCCATTTGCAGCCTACGGGTTTTACCCCTTATGGAGCAACGTCCAAAGTCCATACTTTGTTGGTGTACATGGACTCCATTTCGGTCCGCATTGCATCCAGCCATTTTACTGAGTCAGTGCTCTGAATGGCCTGCTGGAAGTTAGTCGGCTCATCATTATCAATGATGCAATCCTTTCTATCCCCGTCTATGAGAAAACCGTAGTATCTCTCGGGCGGATGAGACTGCCTACTACTCCTGCGGAGCGGCGCAGGAATGTCTTGTTCTTTCGAACCCTCTGGTTCTACTAAGCTTTCAGTAATAGCTCATGGTTCTGGAATTTCTTCCAGCTCTATTGTGCTCCCACGTATCTGATTTTCCAAAAATTCAGTTTCCAAGAAGCAGGCATGACGAGAAACAAAAACCTTTTGTTCCTCTGCGCAATAGAAGAAATATCCCTTGGAGTTCTTTGGATATCCCATAAACTTGCACTGTACTGAGCGTACCTCGAGTTTTTCCGCATGCTGCTTTTTGACAAAAGCTGGACATCCCCATGTCTTAATGTGCTTAAGATAAGGTTTCTTCCCACTCCACATCTGATATGGTGTGGTAGGCACTGTCTTAGTTGGAACTCGGTTCAAAAGGTATGCAGCTGATTCTAGTGCATATCCCCAGAATGATCGCGGCAACTCAGCGTTACTCATCATGGAACGTACCATATCCAATAGGGTTCGGTTCCGTCTCTCCGATACACCATTATGTTGTGGGGTGTATGGAGGAGTAAGTTGAGAGAGAATTCCATTCTCTTTTAGGTAATCCAGGAACTCGGCACTCAAGTATTCACCACCTCGATCAGATCTCAGTGTCTTGATACTTTTGCCTGTTTGTTTTTCTACTTCATTCTTGTATTCCTGGAATTTTTCAAAGGCTTCAGATTTATGTTTCATTAAGAAGACATATCCGTACCTTGAAAAATCATCCGTAAAAGTAATGAAGTAAGAATAACCACTTCGCGCATGTGTAGACATTGGACCACATACATCGCTGTGTACGAGTCCCAAGAGCTCGCTCGCTCTTACTCCGTGTCCAGTGAACGGAGTCTTTGCCATCTTTCCTTTGAGACATGATTGACAAGTTGCATATGATTGATATTCGAACGGATCCAAATATCCTTCTTTATGCAACTTAGTTAACCTTTTCTCATTGATGTGACCCAGTCTACAATGCCATAAGAAAGCATGATTTATTTCTGGAGACTTTCTTTTGTGTGTATTCTGGATATTGAAAATCTGTGGTTGGTTTAATACGTATATACCGTTGCTTAATGTACCCGACCCAATCAGAACATGATTAAGGTGAATGTTTACAACATCGCTTACAAATGCAAAATCATAACCTTCTTTAGACATTAAAGATACAGATATGATATTACAAGTCGCACTGGATACAAAATAACAATCACGCAAAACCAAAACATGTCCATCTGACAATCCCAAGTGATAGTCCCCCACGGACTCAGCATCCATGCCAGCTCCGTTTGCAACTCTGAGGGTCATATCACCTGCCTTCAAAACCCTACGCTTTCTCAGTGCCTGCAAAGAATTATAGATATAAGATCCTGATCCGGTATCCAATACCCAGGAAGTAGAGTTTACTGATAGACAGTTTTCAATAACATACACACCTGAAGCCGAAGCCACAACTTGCTTCGGGCCCTGGTTCTTGGCCTTCCAAGCCCTGCAATCTTTCTTCCAGTGTACTTTCTTATGACAATACAAGCACTCTTCTTTACCCACAAGCTGTCCCGCTACCTTTGCCATTTTTGCCTTTCCCTTGGCTTCTACTTTACTAACACCGCCCCTTGGTTTGGTAGGGGCTTTCTTCTTCTTTCCTTTGGATTTCGCCTTGGACCTAGAAGAAGAAGGTCCTCCAACAGACAAAATGGGTGTTCCCTTACTTTCTTCAGGGTGCCCTCTGCACTCCTCAACATGTTAAGAAGTTCTGGAAGTTCAACTTCCTTTCCTTGCATGTTGAAGTTCAGGATAAACTGGGCGTAAGTGGAAGGAAGGGACTGGAGA
The DNA here is from genome assembly GCA_030015575.1 of Agapanthus africanus. Lineage (NCBI taxonomy): Eukaryota > Viridiplantae > Streptophyta > Magnoliopsida > Asparagales > Amaryllidaceae > Agapanthus > Agapanthus africanus. The sequence continues at coordinate 252,972,694 of JASDDO010000029.1, read as the reverse complement.
ATCAAGTCAGTGTAGAGCTCGTTCTCTAACGTGGTCCCGAGGTCCGCGAGCTTTTCAATGTAGCCAATCATCTGAAGCATGTGTTCCGCTACAGATGATCTGACGGCCAATCTCGCCGAAAATAACTTTTTCGAGACTTCGTATCTGGCGATATGGGATTGCTCTCCATACAGATCTTTTGTATGAAGAAATATGGATTCTAGGTCCATATCCTCATGCCTCCTCTGATGTTCATTGTCCATAGAGGCAAGCACAATGCACTTGGCTCTCGCACCATCAATCTCCCAGGTCTTACGGATTTCCTTATCCGCAACGCTGGATTGAGGTCCTGGGACAGGGGGGCTTTGGTGGTAAGAAGATACCCCAACTTGTCATAAGTGATTGCCATTTTGACATTCCTGAGTCAATCTTTGTAGTTTGGCCCTGTCAGTATATTTTTTTCTAGTAGTAACTTAAGTCCGGTCATGATGTTTGGTCGCTGCAATTAGGAGAGAGAGAAGAAACACTTTAGCATGATGCTCTTGCAAGTTTAGAGTGGTTTTTAGTTTGTCTAAACAGGAAGGGTCACACTGTCTCTCGAATCCTTCCTCAAACCAAAAAAGAAGAATTAGTCGGGATCAATCTCACCGTACAATTCTTGCTTAACCGTTCAGCCAGTCCAGTGTTGGTACTTCGAGGGAGGTTTTCCAACGCTTTCACGAAGTTCCTTAATTAAATAACCTCTTTTCCCTGTGGGCGTAGCTCCGCTAACACCTTTCTAGAGACCTACTTGGTTTATAGCATTGATCGTTAAGTGAGAAAGTTCCTGAGGAGTAGCATATACTCACAGTAGGATCGGGATCCAAATATCATCGTGTGATAAAACTGAAGAAATCCTACCAGAAGCATCACACTCCAAATGGTATGCAGCACTAGCAAGTTTCAGTTTCTTTAGAAACTCCCGATGTGGATTTTTGCCCCATGCTCTTATGACCTTGACTTTGGCCAAAAAATCATAAGTCACATGTCAAGTTCTACCCATCATTTTCCAGGTTAATTTGAACCCACCCTTACCTACCCTTGACTTTGGCCAACAAGGCAGTACGACTGTCCCAAACCAACACATCTATCTATGCTACATATGAATATCCAATAGCTACCAATCACTATGACTTGACTTTGGCCAACAAACACAGCTTGAATACTATTGACTATCCATATGAAATGACGGAGGGCTACGAATGATTTTAGCGAAACTGTGAACGTAGTGAACTTGATATAATCGAAGGAACGTGATAGCTTTTAAAAGGAGTGGTTCAAGCTCCGCGTTTTAAAAGTTTTCTGTTTTGAAAAGAAACCGAGTGGTTTTGAAATTGTTCTAACGACTTTACTTTAGTTTATTTTCTTGCATTAATTTAATGCGTACCATCATTTAATCCTACCATTGCAGAAAACAACGAAAATATGACGTACGCTTATGCCATCTGCATTCGCCACGGGGCCCCGTCATTACCCGTTAGGTTACTTAACTAACGACAGAGCGGGGGCTGGACTAGCGCGGATGCAAAACATAAGCAACGCTTACTAGATATCATATATAGATATATACATTCGTCAGAAGCAATGATAGCCATTCCAGATCACAGATGAACACATTGGATATACTAGAAATCCGCGTTTCGTTCGAGCCTGCAATGAAAGACGGATTACACGGTCGCGATGAATAGCCAAACCCCACCCTAGACCCCTATGAGTGCGGCAAACTACCCGCCAAGCACCCAAAGTGAAACAACCTCCCTCAACAACGTGAGTAGGCCACTCAGCACTTCAAGGTACCCGGTAGTTGGTGCACCCCACCTTAGGTCTATCCTAGGAGCAAAAACAGTAAAAGAAATAATAAACAATGGCGGCTACAACCTCATCCCGGATGTGTGGCCATAAAAATAATATTACATCAATTTACATATTACATCAAATGAAAGATAAAGAAAACTCTCATCTCACAACCCCCGGCTATTCATCCGCGACAATCCAACGAATTCATATACGCAATCCAACAACATTACAGATCACAGATATGCACAACCCCCACTAATCGACGTATAGCGATTAGTCGACGTTCAGTGCATATATCACATCACAGATATAACCCATTAGCTAAAGTCTACAGAATTTCGATCAAAAATACGGATTTTCAACTAACCCAAACACAACTTTGTTCTCTGGAAATTCTGGGCAGAAACAAAATATCCTAAAAATCCCAAAACAGAACACTGAGTAAACTGCAGCAAAGACGAGTCGCGGCCGAGTCAACTCGGCCGCGGATCCACGGCGAAACGCATGGTTTCGCCATGGTTCCGCGGTTAGTTGACCAATTCAGCGGCTCGTTTTTGCTGCATGTTCTTAGAAAACCCTGAGCCGATTTTTAAGATATTTGGAATTATTTTTGGAGCAGTTTTAAAAATCGGCAGAAAGTTAAGTTTTCGGACGTGTTTTGCGATTTTTTCTTGATCGAAATTCTAAAAACTTTGCTAACATGCTAGTTGTTGTTTAGCTAGGCTCTGATACCACTGTAAGTCCACGTTGCCCATCCCGGTTCTTACGGGGAGGCGGAATCGGTAAAAAACAATTTTTTATGACAAGGCAACATGGACTAGAAAGGAGGATCTTTGCTAAACAAAACCTAGCAAACTAACTACAAGTTTAACTACTATGTTAGAGGGTTATACCTAGGTCTTGAACTCCTTCTCTACTTGCACCTTGGAGTTGCTTGAACGGCTCCACCTCGTAGTCTCCTCTTTGTCGAAGAAGGATCCACCCGAAAGCCTCTACCTTGAGCTCTTACCTCAACCGAGAGGCAACTAAAGTGCTTGGCTTGCTAAACCTAGAACTCTAGAGTGAGTAGAGTGGAGTTTTAGTGGTTTTATCTCAGTAGCTCATGGTTCTCAACACATGAGACATGAGAGCTTTGAGAGAGAGGAAGAGGATGAGCTTTGGATGAGAGAGAGTGATCAAGTGAGAATGAGATGATAATTTACAACCATGCTCACAAAAGTAAGAATAATGATGATGATAATAATAATTAAGAATTGTGATGGTTAGTTTCAAAGACCATTATCATTTCATGCATTTAATGCATTTTGCAAAGAACAAGAAGCATCATTGAGATGAAATGATAATGGTCAACAAGTCCACAATGGTCAACCGGTCAACAAAGTCAACAAGTCAACAAAAGTCAAATGTTCAACTCAACCATGGCACAATAATCCTTAATTAATATTATTAATCATATTTCTTATTCTCATTGGGGTTTAGAAAAAGTCAACGGTCAACAAGCCTAATGAGAATCCTCTGCCTCTGCCTCAGTCAACTGTGCATACACACCCGCACCCGTGTTCTGAGGAACACGAATACAATGAGATAAAACCAATCCCAAAACATATACTAGGATCTGGCTTAAACCAAAGCCCGCTAATAATAACTGCCCGGACACCAAACGTGCACAATTGCGCGGATGTGAACGAACCCTGTCCCAAAACCATGCAACCTCTACTCAGTTTTGCCCAAAGGCGAATAGCCCTCTGTGTGGAACTTTAAAGACTCGACACTACGCTGGCAGTTGGTTTAACCACAGGCCGCAAGCGGTACTAGCTGTACGTAACGGTCCCCAGGTAGATGCCGATAAGAAGACTGATGAGATGAACCCATCCGAACTCCTACTGAGTCTGAATGTGACAATCTCCGTACAGTCCGGTTTGTTCGTCTGAGAGTATCGCATGTCGGGCCTAGGGGCGGTAAACGTCAGTCCCCTAATAGCGGTACAAGTCATGTCGAAGTGTAGCCCAGAACACCCTAAGATAACACTGGAAACGCTACCAGTATATCTCGCTTGCCCTGGCCAGGGACTTTGTGTAATGGCTCTCCTAGACACGGAGCGATATCAACCCCCAATACCGGGAGAGACGAATCATGTCTAACCGTCACTGCCTCCAAGTGCTTCGGGACTGCACCCAACTACTACCTGTTTGCACGACTCATTTGAGCCATAGTAGGGTAGTAATCTAAAAACAGTAGGAACACACTCGAGGCGAAGTGACAGTGTCAAATCAACGGACTATGCTGTACTCATGTCACCTGGGAACTGATAACTGACGATAGGTATAATACCAAACCAACAGTTCCCAGCGAGTCCTGTCCAGTGTACTCGTAACCTAACGAGCACCTGCATACTATCTCCTGTACGACGTACTGATGGCTGTGGGACAGACCATCTCCCCTCCTGGGATGAGAAGCGTATACACTAGTCTACTCTGGAGTATCAATGCCCTGTCTCGATAATCCTATGACTAGGGACCTGTATAAGGATGTGCTTGTAGATTACCCAGCCCCCATTAGTGTGACTGTCATCACAACGCTGGTAATCAAGCAAAGATCGTAAGGGCTCCACTAATGTATATAGGCGATATGCTAAAAGAAACACATGCACACATTAAAGTAGAAACAAACCAAGTAGCATACTACCATTTCGAGCAAGATTGTCTATACAACTGTGAATATCCCAAGCTTCCATTAAGTAATATACAAACTAGTATGATACAGTAATGGCCTCTAGGGCATTTACACTAACAATTACATATATGGGATTCTGATCCGGTATCTCATACCTAGGACATAGAGGATACTGAGACAGTTCTTGGTAATGAACACACCCAAAGAATATGCATCAACATGCTTAATCCTCGATTGGGTGGCATAGGAATCTGGATATTCCCCTATTTCCTGCTCAGTCTTATAACAATTATAAGAAAGAACGGAACCAACGTTCCCTAGCTCCGTATAATAAGCAGGTTCGGTCAATGTATCTATTTTATTATCTTGATTAAGACGTGACATGGTCGCTACCAGGAGAGAGAGAAGAAAACACTCTGCGTGCGCTCTTGCAAGATAAGATTGGTTATTAGTTTATCTAATCAGGATGGCTCCCACTGTTTTTATCAAATCTTCCTTCAAACCCTAAAAGGTAAGAGTAGCCGGGATTAATTACACCCTACAAGTTCGCCAATCTTTCGGCCAGGCCAGTGTCGTACATTGACGGAGGTTCCCCGTGCTTTCGTACGGACCTAATTAAAAAAAACCTCTTTTCCCATGGGCGTAACCCCATTAACACCTTTCTAGACACCTACTTGAACGGCTCATTGTAATGTGTAAAACTCTCCCAGGAGTAACTTTTACTAGCAGTGGGTATCAGGATCCAACTATCTCATAGAAGGTATGCAATCTCATTGCAAATTTCAACACTTGAAATTCCCGATAATATTCTGCCCCTAACCTCCTATGACCTTGACAAAGGCCAAGAAACCATAAGATGCTAGTCAAGTTCAACCCGTCATTTCTGTAGGGTTCCTAGGCACACTATAGAAGTCTCACAAGTGATCAAACATGCCAATTTCTAAAAATTACGGTGCCGAGAAAACCTAGAACGGATCGTTGGCTAGAAGTATAAGCGAAGCAAGCATGTAAACGGAAATGTATCTAAAGGAAAGTGACTACAACCTTTGTAGATCCGGTCCACCACTTCCTAAGCTCCGCGATGATCTCCCTCCGCTGTCCAAATCAAACCCTTGACTCTAGCATTGGCATCATTGAAGAATAGGCGGGCTTGATCGTCGGTTCGATGCCGAAGATGATCTACGTCGAGGCATCACAAGAACAAGCTCTAACTTCACCAAGCCATGAAAACTTGTGAAGGAAACACCCTATACTACTTGGCAAGAGGTAAAGGATGAAGAAATATGAATTGGGTAGACTTTAGTTTTAGATTTCCCACACTTTTTTATCAATCACCATTGATGTAGCAAGCTTTTTTCTCATGTTGAAGAAGAAGAAGATGATGAAGAAAAAGAATATGATAAGTATTATATAAATGATAAATAAATCAATACTTATCATTTACTAACCCTTGGTTAGTTGTAGAGAATGGACCATGGTTAACTAGAATGGTTAGTGTTAAGTATAAGACAAGGATGGTGGACTAATTCAAAGCTTCAAGAATCTTCAACTAGCAAACAAAAATAGCAACCATTCTTTTCTCATCTTTTTCCAAAATAAATAAATAAATAAATAAGAAAAAAGAAAACCCCAATCACAATCTTAACCATGGTCTAATTCTTTACACTAACCCTAGCTTGCATGTACCATCAAACATGATACAATCATGTGCACAAAATATATCACATATGCAATGTGCACAAACCAAGTGAGTAAATCCATTTAAAGTGAACCAATACTAGTTAATGCAAAGTAATATATCAAATATATATAATTATGCATTAAATCATTAAATCAACACTTGATTCAATGATCCGGTCATGTCGCATATAACCGACTAGTATTCAATGTATCGGCTTCTCGAATCAATCCTTGATTCGATAACCAGGTTATATCGCAGATAACCAATCGATACATTCGTCGCGATAATAGAATACAGTATCACATACACGCATTATTCTCGGTCCCGCACATATCTCATATGCGCTCCTATTTCGTTTCGCTTGAGCCAGGAAACCTCTGTGTAGGACTCTAAAGACTCGTCAATACGCCGGCAGCAGATGATGATCATATCAAACACCCACAAGCCGCAAGCGGTCTGCTAAACGTAACGGCCACCCGGGTATTGAGCGATCAGAAGATCGACGAGCAAGCCCGCTCACACTCCTGTGAATCCAACCAGTAACACTTACCGTACAGTCCGGTCTGTTCGTCTGATATGTCGCATATCTCGCCTAGGGATGGTAAACGTCAGACCCCAGTAGCTTGATAAGTCATGCCGACGTGAAGTCCATAACATTCGTGAAACTACAGATAACTCTTACCAGTATATCACTGCAACCCTGGCCAGGGATTTCCTGTTATGGCCAGTCGAGCATAGCGCAACATCAACCCCCAATACCGGGAGAGACGAATCCCCTCCTATCGCTCATTGCCTCCATGTGAATCGGGACTGTACCCAAAAACCACCTGTTTGCACAACTCAGTAGAGCCGTGGTAGGGTGGAAATCAAAGCACAGTGGGAGACACACAAGACTCTATGACGATCTCGGGTCAACAGACTAAGCTGTACCAGTGTCACCAGAGAACTGCCATCTGACGTGAGGTATAATACCATCTGGGAGTTCTCGGCGAGTCCGTTCAGTGTACCCAGTCTCCACTGAGCACCCACATACCATCTTCGATGTCAAACACCAATGGATATGGGATCATCCATCGCCCATCGCATGGGTCGAGAAGATATGCGCTAGTCTACTCTGGAATATCGATGCCCCGTCTCGATATTCCCTCGACTAGGAACATTTCAAGGATGTACTCATGGACTACCCAGGCCCCACTAGTATGATCTACATCAAAGTCCTGGAAGTCGAGTACACATCCTAAGGGCTTTATCAACATGTAATCAGAGAGACAGAAAGTATACATGTTAAGATAAAGTGCAACCAGATAGCGTACTATCATGTCGAGCAAGAAAGTCCTACCTATATATGTCCCAGCATCCACTACAATATACATCCAATGTACAGTAATGGCCTCTAGGGCATACATATAACTAACAATCTCCCACTTGCACTAGGGCCATCTGTAGCTGTGGTCGCAGTATCTAATCCTCAACCATCCCATATGAGTCTCTCTCTGGGAAAAGGCCTTCGTGAGTGGATCCACCGTGTTGTCCTCTGAGTCTTCTCTCCTAACCTCGATCACTCTGGAGATCAACTATCTCCATGATCCGGTGATGCTGCCTCAGAATTTGTCTGGGTCACTGATGGGACCAGGGTTCCAGGGCCAAAGCCACACTTCCATTGTCATACAATGGCAGGAACCTAGTTCATCTTATGAACCAATATACACCCAAACTTCCTCTTTGGTAGTATCTTCAATAGCGATGTTACCAGCCTTTATCGTCTAGTTTGCCACAGTATCTTGCTTGGAACTCTTCCAACATACCGTCCCTTTACTGAAGGTAAAGACAGTGCCTGTGACTGACATTCAGTCGTCTTTATCACCCTGGAACACTTCCAGTGATTCTCCCCAGGATCGATTGATACAATCTCACTATACCTAGTGAGAACCCTAATATCCCTTTAGATCTATCTCATAGGTCCAAATCTCAGGATTTAGGAGGTATCATCTTTATCCTATTTGGAGAATCCTTGTGATAATAGGAGATTGATCGATCGTAGTATAGGAAACTCTTTTCCTATCAAGAGTATGTTGTCTACGTACAATACGAAGATGACCACCTTACTCTCTACTACCCTTTTGTATATACAAGGTTCGTCTACCATTTTGATGAAGTCAAACACTTTGACTATCACATCAAAATAGACGTTCCAACTCCGCGATGCCTGCTTCATTATGTAAAGCAACTTGCACACGTTTCCGCTGCTCCCACTGTTTACGAAGACCTCTGGCTGTGTTCTTATAGACGTTCTCTTCTAAATCAGTATTTGGAAAAGCAGTCATGGCACCCAATCGCCAGATATCATAGTCATGGTATGTAGCCGTGGTAAGTAGGATCTGGATAGACTTAAGCATAGCTACTGAAAAAAGGTTTCATCATTATCCACGCCTGGTCTATGACGAAAACCTTTAACAAGTCTAGCTTTGAAAGTCTCAACTTTTTCATCTACACCAAGTAATCTTCTCAAGATATACTTGCTCCTGATGGGGATTTAACCCTTCAGATATAGCAGCTAAAGTCCATACTTTGCTGGTGTACATGGATTCCATCTCAGATCGCTAAGCATCCAGCCATTCTTACAGAGTCCCTACTCTCGATGGCCTGCTCGAAACTAGTTGGGTCATCATCTCATGATGCAATCCTTGCTCCCACTGTCATCGAGAAACCGAGGTATCTCTCAGGCGGATGAGGAACCCTACTAGATTGGCGGAGAGGCTGAGGTTCGTCGGGAACTATAGAATCTTATGGTTCTGTCAAATCATCAACTGCAGTTTTGTATAGCTGGAACCTTTCCAGTTCTACAGAACTGATCCTGCCTCGATCTTGTCCGGATTTTGCTTTAAACATAGGCCGGACAACCCCAAATCTTAACTTGCTTAAGAGATGGGTTCTTCCCATACCATATCTTATATGGAGTGGTAGGCAGTGATTTGATTCAAACCTAATTCAATAGGTATGCAGCTTCTCAAGTGCATAACCCCAAAAGGAAAGAGGTAACTCAGTAATACTCATCATAGAGCACACCATATCTAATATTGTGCAATTGCTCCGCCCTGATACACCGTTGTACTGTGGTGTATTCAGAGGAGTAACACTGAGAGAGAATCTCATTCTCCTTTAGAATAGTCCAGGAATTCTATGCATAAGTATTCTCCTCCCTGATCTTATCATAGGACATAATACTTATACCCGTATTTTGGTTCCCTACTTCTAACTTACATTCTGTGAATACCTCAAAAGCTTCAGACTTATGTTTCAACAGGAACACATGACTGAATCTTGAGAGATTATCAGAGAATACAATGAAGTATAAAGAACCAGTCCTGGTATGTGTAGACAGGAGACTTTACATACATCATCATGTATCAGTCCCAAGAGTTCATTAACTCTTTCTCGGCTTCCAGTAAGCAGAGCTGGTGTCATTATATCTTTGTGACATGACTGGCAAGTTTCACAAGATGTAAATTTAAACTGATTTAAATATACATATAAATGTAACTTTAGCTAGTCGGGTCGCATTGATATGACCTAGTCTACAATACCTCAAGAAGAATTTGTTCATTTCTGAACTCTTCCTATTGTGTGTGTTCAGTATACAAGGAACTGTAGTTTGATTTAGAACGTCAATGCTTTTAGATAACGTGCCTGAACCGATCAACTTTTGATATAGGAAATGTTCAAAACATTATCCATCAATACAAAATTATATCCTTCTTTACTAATAAAGAGACTGATATGATTTTGTATATCAGGTTCGGTATCTAATAGCATTTGTTCAGAATCAATGTATTGGTAATACTGGGTGACAGTGACCAACAGACTTGGCTGCAACACTTGCCCCGTTTTCTGCCTCATGAAACTTATCACCCGTTCTCAGTTTTTCTACCCTTTTGTAGCCCTATGTAACAGATTACATATTTGGGATCCTGACCCAGGATTCAGAGGATACTGAGAAACAGTTCTTTGTAATTAACACAACCGAAGATGATGCATCAGCATGCACTCTCTTCGTTTGGACGGCACGGGAATTCTGGTAATCCCCAATTTCCTGCTCTGTCTTATAACAATTATAAGTTGGAGCGGGACCAACGTTCCCCAGCTCAGTATAACAAGCGGGTTCGGTCAATACATCCATATTATTATCTTGATTAAGGCGTGATATGGTCGCTACCTGGAGAGAGAGAGAAGAAAACACTCAGCGTGCGCTCTTGCAAGATCAGATTGGTTATGTATTTTATCTAATCAGGATGGCTCCCACTGTTTTTACCAAATCTTCCTTCAAACCTTAAAAGGAAAGACTAGCCGGGATTAATTACACTCTACAAGTTCGCCAATCTTTCAGCCAGGCCAGTGTCGGTACTTTGAGGGAGGTTCCCCGTGCTTTCGCACGGACCTAATTACAGTAAACCTCGTTTTCCCAGAGGCGTAACCCCGTTGACATCTTTCTAGACACCTACTTGATCGGCTAATTGTAAAGTGCAAAACTCTCCCAGGAGTAACAACTACTCGCAGTGGGTATCGGGATCCAACTATCACATAGAAGGTATGCAATCTCATTGCAAGTTTCAACACTTGAAACTCCCGATAATGGTTTTTACCCCTAGCACTTATGACCTTAACTATGGTCAACAAATCATAAGTACTAGTCAAGTTCTACCCGTCATTTCGTGATTAATTAGACCCACCCACATGACCCTTAACTAAGGTCAACAAAGTCACGCGACTGTCCTAACTAATCGCATCATATGCGGTGTAGGAAGACATCACTTAGCTATCGTACACTGTGTCTTGACTATAGTCAACAAACACAGCACGAATACTAAGTACTCTACTTCCTAAAATGACGGAGGGTTGCGGCTGGTTTTTGTGAAAACCTTTAACGCTTTGAACTTGATCTCGTTGTGGAATCAAATGGATTTTAAATGGAATGTTTTTTAGGCTTTTCTAGTTTTGCTAAAGGGGTCACTCCCGGTGAAGGGATCGTCTGCCCTTTCCTCGTTGAATGAGGTGCGGGATATATCATATATATCACTGTGCAAAGCAGAAACTATAGAAGCGATCAAAAGACAAACCGAGGGTTTTAGCATCTGCCAGTTATTGCTAAAGGAGTCACTCCCGGTGAAGGGATCTCGGTCCTTTCCTTATCGAATAAGGTGCAGGATGTTCTACAAGGAACACCACGATGCAAAGCAAGAACTGTAGCTACCTGTTTTATTTTGAAATTCGATTCCACAACATCAATTAGGTTTATTTTCTTTCATTAATCTCATTAATGAATATCCCATCATTTAAGTCCACCTAACCATCACAGATAAATATAACGTACGCTTATGCCATCTGCATTCGCCTCGATGTCCCGTCTGCACCGTTAGGTTAGGTAACTAACGCCAGAGCGAGGCAGAGCTAGCGCGGGTGTAAAACATAAGCAACGTCTATATAATATATCATATATACTATATATACTACATCTATCTGAACAGAGCACAGAACATCGCATGATCACATCACAGATAACGCAGCAGAAAGAATCATATGAAATATTGGATATACTAGGACGTCCGTGTTTTCAATACGAGCCAGTATAAAACACGGATTCCACAGTCGTGATGAATAGCCAATCCCACACCCCTAGACCCCTACGAGAGCGGCAAGCAACCCTACCAATTCTAGGGTTAGGAGACCCGGAATCGACTCCTCGAGTTGGCCTCCCACTGGACCCCAGAACCCGGTTACTAGTGCTTCCCTCCTTGGGTCTATCCTAGTGCAGAAAAGTAAATAATATACATCAACGGTGACAACTTCCGTAACCTGGAAGTGCCCCAATAAAAGAATATTACATACAAGTTTTTACATAAATGAAAATGAAAAAACACTCATCTCATATAAAAAAAACCCGGCTATTCAAACACGACGATCCAATATAACCTATGCAGCAACACATAACATCACATGTCATCAACGTAAGTAATTATGCGCATCCCAATTGTCGTTGACATATAGCAACGAAACCGGCGATATCACATATTACACTTACGGTCACAGAAAAGAAAGTGTAAAACTACAACAGTTGGAATCCGCAACCACCTCAGACATCGCATGCCTGACCAAATGAATTCTTTAGACATCGCATGCCTAACAATTATAAACCCCGCATTTTAGTCTCAAAATCGAAAACATTTTTCAATATCAAGTCGGGCAATTCAACAGGATTCCCGACATTCTGATCGAATGCTCGTCGCAAACTTCAGTAGACGGCCGCACCCCGGATACCGTCGACGAAGTGCACCAAGGCGGAACACAGCTGCCGCGAGCACCCGGACGGATGCTTTCGGCGATGGGGTTCTCCTACAGTCACTTGGTCGGGGCTATGGAGTGAGGCTGTCTATTAAGTTTACCCGGCGAGTATCCGCGTACGCTACGTGATTGCGACGGACTTTTGATCACATCAAAATTCCGTGGCAACCGATCAAGTGAGACTAAAGTGCTATGTTTATAACATTCATTCAGTTATCACATAACTTTTGTGAATTCCAATTGTTGTATCACATTCCGGATAAACAGAAAATGTTAAACTTTCCGATCGAACAATCGAACGCCCAAGTTTTCCCGATACAGCTCAACACATGAAATAAGTCTAACAGCATTCAGTTCGTGCCTCAGTACCAACGGTCCAGCCGTAGAAGGGTCAAGCCAACGCCTCACATGTGGCACGCCGTACTGCCCCAAACCCGAAGGTTCAAAGGGCAGTTCAAGACGGTCACATAATCGAGTTAAGGTTTGTTGTCTTCTGGAGGGTCCATCGCGTTACTTGCACTACTTAGAACGTCGTTAAACTACGTAAAAATCCAACAATTGGAAATTTCCCGGCAGGGGAAAAAGTGGGTATTTATATCCGGTCGAACTTTTTAACATATTCTAAAAATACACGGAAATGCACACCGACAAAATTAGACAGTCCGATCGAATACACCGAGTCCCCAATACAACTCAGAAAATGCAACTCTGGGAAAAATTATTAAAAATCCCCAGGAAAACCAGCACAGACATCTAAGAATTACTGTGCAAAATTGGATGCACAAAACGACAAAATGGCCGCGGAACCGCCGCACGAGCCATGCTCGTGCCGCGGATCCGCGGCGCTTTGATGGAATTAGTCCATCGAAATTCACAGTAATTCTTAAATTATCCTGCTTATTTTTCTGGATATTTTTAATGTGGAAAAATCCCCGAAATTAAAAAATGTACAGAGAGCATATTCAAAGTCGGGGTTTTGGGTCGATCGGACTTCTAACTCCGTCAGGACTTCGCCTAAGGCTCTAGCTAGGCTCTGATACCACTGTAGGGTTCCTAGGCACACTATAGAAGTCTCACAAGTGATCAAACATGCCAATTTCTAAAAATTACGGTGCCGAGAAAACCTAGAACGGATCGTTGGCTAGAAGTATAAGCGAAGCAAGCATGTAAACGGAAATGTATCTAAAGGAAAGTGACTACAACCTTTGTAGATCCGGTCCACCACTTCCTAAGCTCCGCGATGATCTCCCTCCGCTGTCCAAATCAAACCCTTGACTCTAGCATTGGCATCATTGAAGAATAGGCGGGCTTGATCGTCGGTTCGATGCCGAAAATAATCTACGTCGAGGCATCACAAGAACAAGCTCTAACTTCACCAAGCCATGAAAACTTGTGAAGGAAACACCCTATACTACTTGGCAAGAGGTAGAGGATGAAGAAATAGGAATTGGGTAAACTTTAGTTTTGGATTTCCCACACTTTTTCATCAATCACCATTGATGTAGCAAGCTTTTTTCTCATGTTGAAGAAGAAGAAGATGATGAAGAAAAAGAATATGATAAGTATTATATAAATGATAAATAAATCAATACTTATCATTTACTAACCCTTGGTTAGTTGTAGAGAATGGACCATGGTTAACTAGAATGGTTAGTGTTAAGTATAAGACAAGGATGGTGGACTAATTCAAAGCTTCAAGAATCTTCAACTAGCAACCATTCTTTTCTCATCTTTTTCCAAAATAAATAAATAAATAAATAAGAAAAAAGAAAACCCCAATCATAATCTTAACCATGGTCTAATTCTTTACACTAACCCTAGCTTGCATGTATCATCAAACATGATACAATCATGTGCACAAAATATATCACATATGCAATGTGCACAAACCAAGTGAGTAAATCCATTTAAAGTGAACCAATACTAGTTAATGCAAAGTAATATATCAAATATATATAATTATGCATTAAATCATTAAATCAACACTTGATTCAATGATCCGGTCATGTCGCATATAACCGACTAGTATTCAATGTATCGGCTTCTCGAATCAATCCTTGATTCGATAACCAGGTTCTATCGCATATAACCAATCGATACATTCGTCGCGATAATAGAATACAGTATCACATACACGCATTATTCTCGGTCCCGCACATATCTCATATGCGCTCCTATTTCGTTTCGCTTGAGCCAGGAAACCTCTGTGTAGGACTCTAAAGACTCGTCAATACGCCGGCAGCAGATGATGATCATATCAAACACCCACAAGCCGCAAGCGGTCTGCTAAACGTAACGGCCACCCGGGTATTGAGCGATCAGAAGATCGACGAGCAAGCCCGCTCACACTCCTGTGAATCCAACCAGTAACACTTACCGTACAGTCCGGTCTGTTCGTCTGATATGTCGCATATCTCGCCTAGGGGTGGTAAACGTCAGACCCCAGTAGCTTGATAAGTCATGCCGACGTGAAGTCCATAACATTCGTGAAACTACTGATAACTCTTACCAGTATATCACTGCAACCCTGGCCAGGGATTTCCTGTTATGGCCAGTCGAGCATAGCGCAACATCAACCCCCAATACCGGGAGAGACGAATCCCCTCCTATCGCTCATTGCCTCCATGTGAATTGGGACTGTACCCAAAAAACACCTGTTTGCACAACTCAGTAGAGCCATGGTAGGGTGGAAATCAAAGCACAGTGGGAGACACACAAGACTCTATGACGATCTCGGGTCAACAGACTAAGCTGTACCAGTGTCACCAGAGAACTGCCATCTGACATGAGGTATAATACCATCTGGGAGTTCTCAGCGAGTCCGTTCAGTGTACCCAGTCTCCACTGAGCACCCGCATACCATCTTCGATGTCAAACACCAATGGATATGGGATCATCCATCGCCCATCGCATGGGTCGAGAAGATATGCGCTAGTCTACTCTGGAATATCGATGCCCCGTCTCGATATTCCCTCGACTAGGAACATTTCAAGGATGTACTCATAGACTACCCAGGCCCCACTAGTATGATCTACATCACAGTCCTGGAAGTCGAGTACACATCTTAAGGGCTTTATCAACATGTAATCAGAGAGACAGAAAGTATACATGTTAAGATAAAGTGCAACCAGATAGCGTACTATCATGTCGAGCAAGAAAGTCCTACCTATATATGTCCCAGCATCCACTACAATATACATCCAATGTACAGTAATGGCCTCTAGGGCATACATATAACTAACAATTTCCTGATTGAATTAAACCCACCCGCACGACCCTAGACAAAGGCAAACAAGGTCGCACGACTACCCTAATCCAATCGCATCATATGCTTAAGCAGATAAGCACTAATCAGCTACCGCACACTACGCCTTGATAAATACCAACAAACGCAGCACGAATACTAAAAAATACTTATCTGAAATGACGGAGGGCTACGACAGGTTTTTATGAAAACCTTTTGCGTAATGAACTTGATATCGTTGTAGAATCGAGTGAATTTTAAAAGGAGTGTTTTTGAGGTCTTTACCATTTTTGCTAAAGAGGTCACTCCCGGTGAAGGGATCTCGGCTCTTTCCTTATCGAACAAGGTGCAGGATATTTCACAAATACCACTATGCAAAGCAAAAACTATAAAAGCAATCAAAAGACAAACCAAGTGGGTTGTAGCATCTGCTAGTTTCACTAAAGAGGTCACTCCCGGTGAAGGGATCTCGGCTCTTTTCTTATCGAATAAGGTGCTGGATATTCTACAAGGAATACCGCTATGCAAAGCAAAAACTAGAGCTACCAGTTTTTAAACAAGTTTCTACAACATCTTTAGGTTTCTTTTATTTCATTAATCTCATTAATGAAGTCCCATCTTTTATGTTTCCTAAGCATCACAGAAGAAACGAAAGCATCAATATTTATTATATATCATATATATTATATAGACATTCATCTCAAAACATATCAAGTGATCTCATCACAAAATATTAGCAGTAGAAGATAACATATGAAATATTGGATATACTAGGAATTCCGTGTTTTAAATTAAGCCAGTATAAAACACGGATTCCACGGTCGCGATGAATAGCCAAACCCACATCCCTAGACCCCTACGAGAGCGGCAAGTAACCCTACCAATTCTAGAGTTAGGAGACCCGGTCTCAACTCCTTGAGATGGTATCCCACTGGACCCTAAAACCCGGTTATTTATGCTCCCCGCCTTGGGTCTATCCTACTGTGGAAAAGTAAATAATATACATTAATGGTGACATCATCCTCAACCCGGAAGTGCCCCAATAAAAGAATATTACATACAATCTTTTACATGAACGAAAATGAAAAACTCTCATCTCACATAAAAAAAAACCCGGCTATTCAAAACACGATGATCCAATATAACATATCACAGCAACACATAACATCACATGTCATCAATGTAAGTAAATATGCGTATCCCAATTGTCGTTGATGTATAGAAATGAAACCGGCGATACACTACATATTACACTTACGGTCGCAGAAAAGAAAGTGAAAAACTACAATAGTTGGAATCCGCAACCACCTTAGACATCATAAACCCAATGTATCACATACTTTGGATTTCATGCCTAACCAAATGAATTCCTTAGACATCACATGCCTAACAATTATAAACCACGCATTTTAGTCTCGATATTGAAAACACTTTCCAATAACCTGTCGGGTAATTCAACAAGATTCCCGATAACCTGATCGAATGCTCGTCGGAAACTTTAGTAGACGGCCGCACCCCCGATGCCGTCGACGAAGTGAACTAAGGCGGAAAACCAGGGCCGCAAGCACCCAAATGGATGCTTTTGGCAATGGGGTTCTCCTACAGTCACTTGGTCGGGGCTATGGGGCATGGCTATCTATTAAGGTTACCCGTCGAGTATCCGCGCACACTATGTAATCGCGACGTACTTTTGATCAACATCAAAATCCCGTGGCAACCGATCAAATGAGACTAAACCGCTAGATTTATAAAATTCAAACTAGTTATCTCATAACTAATAATGTGGATTCCAAATATTGTATCACAATCACAGATAGCTAGATGAAGTTAAACTTTTTGATCTAATAATCAAACACCCAAAATTTCCCAAAATGCTCAACACTTGAGCGGAGTTCAAAAAGTACCCAGAAACTGCCACAACTCCTATGAACCATCCGTAGAAGGGCCGACCCATGCCTCATTCATGTCGCCACAGAACTGCGGCAAACCCTAGGGTATGAATGCGGTTCCGCGATCTAAAAAGTCGAGTTTGGATATCGTTCTTCTAGAGGGTCCACAGAATCGCTTGCATGATTTTCTGAAGATTTTAAACTCGGAAAAAATCCAACTCTTGGAAAATTTCTAGCAGGGAAAAATTGGGTTATTGATATCCGTTCAAACTTTTTAACGCCGTCTAAATAACTCGAACAGATGTTAGAATTACGATTGCGAAACACTCCGAATTGCCTTTGCAGAAAGTTAACATCACATGCAAATTTAGCAAAAGTTAGCAACACCTGAAACACCAAAATCAAGAGACTGGAACACACTACAAAATTCAACCTGGAACCTCATCATTGGGCCGAGCAGGCCGGTTTTATGAGCAAAGTGGCTAACCAAATTCCGGCGACAAGAGTTGAAATTTGTACTGTGTTCATGTTACATCTCATGCAACATTCTGCAGTTGCTAAAAACATTTTTAGAGGCCTTTAAAAATTCGACAAAAACTGGAATTTGGCGTTACAAGTTTCGGAGTAGTTTCAGTTTCGTAATCTAATAAATATCGCTTCTATCTTGACTCTGATACCACTGTAGGGTTACTTACCAAGGCAGCAAGGTTTCGGGATGAATCGTCCATGCCGTTTTCAAATTTTTTCCGAACTAAAAAACCCAAACCCTAGAATCTTAACTAGAAATTTAAACGATACAATATGTAAACAGCTTTACAACTAAGTGAATGTGGAATACAACCTTTGTAGACCGGTCCTTCACTTCAAATGCTCCGTGTAGAAGTCCCTTCGCTCCGAGTAATGATCTTCCGAACTCTTGAGAGGCTCCACAAGGTGAAAGATGCAAACTTTCTCGAAGTCTTCGAGGCCGAAGATGATCTACGTCAAGGAGACTCAAGCTCATGCTACCTCTTCACTAAATTAGGGTTTAGTGAAGCAAACACCCTATACTAAATGGCTAATATAATAGAGGATGATGAAGTAGGAAATGGGCTCACTTTAGTTTTATTTTTCTCACAATATTTTCTCACTAGAAGAAAAACTAGCAAGCTTTTCTCAATGAAGAAGAAGATGAAGTGATCAAGAGAGAAAGAACTCATGAGGTGAGAAAATAAACCATGGATGATTTAGTGTCATACACTAACCCATGTAGAAAATTGACCATGGTTGAGGATAATGGTTAGGTTAATAAATATCTTTAAGTGAAACAAAAATGGTGGACTTGGTCAATGTTTTCCATAAGCTTCTACAAACTTGTAGCCATGCCAAATATCCATCCATTTTTGAATTACCTAGATAAATATAAACCCTAGGATTATCCTAACTATAGTGTAAGTCTCATACACCCATGTAGCATGTGGCATCAAGCATGACACAATAAAATGTATATTAATATATATCACATATATACTATATGCACACAAGTGAAAAAAAGAATACTTAGTGAGCTAATATTAGTTAATTTGAGTTAATATATCAAATATATAATTATACACTAAATTATCAAATCAACACATGATTTAATAATCCGGCTATATCACATGCAACCGACTAATATCATATGAATCATCTTATCAAATCAACACTTGATCCGATAACCCGGCTATATCACATATAACCGATCGATATCACATATCGCGAGAATAGAATGCGGTATCACATACGCGCATTAATCTCGGTCCCGTACATATCACATATGTGCTCCTACTTCGTTTCGCATGAACCAGGAAACCTCTGTGTAAGACTCTAAAGACTCGTCAATACGCCGGCAGTATGTGATGATCATATCAAACACCCACAAGCCGCAAGCGGTCTGCTAAACGTAACGGCCACCCGGGTATTGAGCGATCAGAAGATCAACAAGCAAGCCTACTCATACTCCTGCGAATCCAATCAGTAACACTATCGTATAGTCCGGTCTCTTCGTCAGATATGTCGCATATCACAGCCTAGGGGTGGTATAATGTCAGACCCAAATAGCATGATAAGTCATGCCGATGCAAGGTCCATAACGGTTCGAGAAATTACTGATAACACTTACCAGTAGATTTCAGCAACCCTGGCCAGGGATTTCCTGTTATGGCCAATCGAGCATAGCGCAACATCAACTCCCAATACCGGGAGAGACGAATCCCCTCCTATCTCTCATTGCCTCCATGTGACTCGGGACTGTACCCAAAACCACCTTTTTGCACGATCTCTTGACCATGGTATGGTGGAAATCAAAGCACAGTGGGAATCACATAAGACACTATGACGATCTCGGATCGACAGACTAACATGTACTAGTGTCACCAGAGAACTGCTATCTGACGATAGGTATAGTACCATCTAGGAGTTCTCGGCGAGTCCGCTTAGTGTACCCAGTCTCTACTGAGTATCCGTATACCATCTATGATGTCAAACACCAATGGATATGGGATAATCCATCGCCCATCACATGGGTCGAGAAGCGTATATGCTAGTCTACTCTGGAGTATCGATGCCCTGTCTCGATACTCCCACGACTAGGAGCATTTGAAGGACGTACTTGCCGACTACCTCTGTCCCACTAGTATGATCCACATCATAATCGTGGTAGTCAAGTACTCATCCTAAGGGCTTTATCAATATGTAATAGAGAGACAATAAGTGTACATGTTAAGATAAAGAGCAACCAGATAGTATATTATCATGTCGAGCAAGAAAGTCCTCCCTATATATGTCCAAGCATCCACTACAATATACATCACATGTACAGTAATGGCCTCTAAGGCATATATATAACTAACACTCTCATCTTGATGGGATTCTTCTTCTTCTTTCCCTTGGCCTTAGCTTTCGGGACGGAAGAGAAAGATGGCCCAGCAATTAGAGCAGGAGTTTTCGCTACCTTTAGCGTGCTCTCTCCACTCCTCAACATATTAAGGAGTTCAGGAAATGACATCTCCAGATTGTGCATGTTGAAGTTCACTATGAATGGAGCAAAGGTAGGGGGGAGACTTGATTGGTACATTTTGAGCGTGTCGTATTTAGAAAGAATTTGAAATTACCCCAATCAAATACGGTGTCGCGCGTAGCGAGCCGCGATGAGTACGGGTCGTCCGCAGGGAGATGGTAAGTTTTCAAGCTTGTTTTAACTTCTTAATACCGTGTTTTGAGTTGTTGTTTATGCTAAGTGTCGTAACTAGGATATGTTTAATAAAAAGACTTGTTAAAGGTAGTTTTAGGTTAGCTTACGTGAGGATAATGTTTGTCGGTTCCTTATAGACCCAATTTTGATATTGACACTAAGGAAATAGGCAACAACGTGGATTAGGGAACTTGAAATATGGTATTTGCAATTTTGAGCTAAATCCGTATTCCTTGTCCCTTGTCCTTCCGTTGATGTCTCTTGACCTTAGCCTTCAGTAAACCACTTGCAATCCGGTCATGATTAGAATTCACCGCTATCGTGGTAGGATAAGATGCCTAACGGAGCGGAATTGTGAGTGGTTTGCTCGGAGTTTCAATTACAAAGTTAAGGTTTTTAAGGTTTTTGCAAAACATCTCCTAACACAAACTAACCATATTCTACCCTTAACAAGTGAATCGATTACTCACACATATTTACGACACCAAAATAGAAAAAGTAATGAGTAAGGCAACATAACAAAAATAGCAAGAAAAGCAAAGTTAAAGTTAGAAAGTTAAGAACCGGTCAAATCAATGTCCAAATATCTTCACTTGTTCTTTAATCCTGTACCAATGTGAAATCAAAATACCAAACTTTAAGGTTGCAAGCTCACGTAAGAGGTTGCAAGATCAAAGTAAAACAATGATTTCACAAGTTCAAAATATGTAGAAAGCATGACATATGTAATGAAATGAGAACTTTATTGATTTTCAAACAAGATACAACTAATCTTGAAGTCAGGAACCGAAACCTTAAGCTTGCAAGTTCAATGAAGAAGTTACAAGGTCAAGACAAAGAGGCAAGAGCTCAAGAGTTCAAAGGGAAAGCAAGTTACAAATTACAAGAGTTCTAATGTAAAAGCTAAACCAAAAGTATCCCTTCCCCTTGCCCATTGATCTGGTATTTATAGGCACAAAATAAAATTACACAAGTAATAAAAATAGGATGATGTGACTGCTAGGGATAGCCACAACAAAAATGTGACTCATTTGGCATGGTGGGGCCGGCGAGATCGGTATTATTGAGCATGTCGCCGGGTCAATTCCGAGCAAGTGTGCTCGTGTTGGTGTGGTGGTCTCATGTTCACTCCACAAGTCTACTAGTATTGTTTGATTTCTTCATTTCAGCTTGGGTTATACTTAGTAGTTTTGGAGGGAACTTGATACTTCAAATCACATCATATCTTGTAGCATTTATTACACATCACACTCACGTGTGCTTTGGGCAGCCCCCACCTAGGTCCAAGCATCAAAGAGTTGTGTGCACACTTGTATTGTATTGGACCAAAATTGTGCACACATTTATTTGTTGCAAAAGAACTCTTTGGATATCGATCGGTTTGCAGTTCTGGTTGCAGTGTCGGCTCACAAACGTAATATCCATGATTTTGAGTGTGTTTCCAGTATTGTGTCATAGATTCCTGTAATCTGTATTTACTGAGCAGATACTGGTTAATAGTACCGATATATACAAAAATAGATAATGAATGAGTGGTATTAAAATGCAGTTTTTGGTGATAAACAAATACCCCAAACTTATCTTTTGCACGTCCTGAGCAAAACAAAAATCCTGACCACATTTTCGCAGGGAACGCGGTTGCACTGAGCTCGTGCAACAAGCCGTTAAACCTCTAGGTGTCCCTAATAGGAAGAGTGTTGTCTCCTGAGGGTTTTCAACGGATTTCACCCACAAAATCCCGTCAAGCTAGTTTTGCGAAATAGCTATGATTCTAAACCTAAGGTTTTTTTTCAAAGCTAGCAATTCTATTATCCTAAGTTAGAAATATCGAACCTTTATTTTTCACACCTCGCTTCTTATTTAACTTAACATCCTACATGTCTTTACGTGCAGTGCAAATAGTGTCGTTAAGTTTCAAAAGGATCGATTAAAGTCGTCATGTCACAAAATAAAGCCCAGATAAAAAACTTAAAAATGATCACACATGTTTATAAAGAGTTACGTACTTCTCAAGTTTCGTTTTCCAGTTAGATTTCAAATTCAGAATTTCTATATTCCTTAATAGGAAACTAGGTCTTATTTTTCACTCCAGCTTTTACTTGTTTTCGATTCATACACACCTTCGTGAACGTGCAATAGTCTTCATCATAGGATAAAACCTTCATATCTCCGTTAAAAATATTTTTATTAAAAACTTGTCTTTTGTCAAGATTATTCTCACACAAAGAACCGTTAGGAATTTTA
Organism: Agapanthus africanus; assembly: GCA_030015575.1. Lineage (NCBI taxonomy): Eukaryota > Viridiplantae > Streptophyta > Magnoliopsida > Asparagales > Amaryllidaceae > Agapanthus > Agapanthus africanus. The sequence goes on along the minus strand of JASDDO010000029.1, from coordinate 252,949,601 downwards.
ACTTGGAGAGAACACTTGCTTGACTTTGTTTTAATTTGGACATTCTAGGTTTCTTAGCAAGGTTTGGGCCAATGCTCCCAAACCAGTTGGCTTTAAGGCATTAGGTGTAGAGACGCCCCGGTGGACTTAATTGCTCAAGTTACCTATGCCCTAAAATAAAAGACCAATTTTAGCGTGAAAATCATAATGATTTAATGAGAATGGAGATATAACCAGTTGTTCAATTAATTTTAGGATAAAAGACGTGTTTAGTGGATAGGATGTGTAATTACTTCAATCAAGTTCCAGATGGGATATTCTTCAGAACTAGTTCCTATTAAGGTATCTATAATATCCCTTCATATCCACTTCACTCCCAAAACTATTCTTGATATTACTTATTTCAGAACAAATCTATTTGATCCTCAAAAAATAGTTTATCAATTTAAAAGTTTTCAGACATATTAGACTTGTTATCTAATTTTCAAAACTCACGACACGTGTATTGTGATGTAAAGACGTATATTAGCTCTAGTTAAACTCAAAGGAGGGTTATCTTTCAGGTTTTCAAAATCTAACAATAGGATTTAGTTGTTCCTAACTTATCAAACAAAACTGTCGAAATATCAAATCTAAGTTCTCCCACTAGCTAACTTGACGACAAAGTTTTTATATTTTTGTAAAAAAAAATCGATTTTTATGGGTTTTTTTAAAAAAATGTATGCAAATGCAGAATATACAAATGAATGCGAAGGGAGAAAGCTTACCGAGCATACCCCCAAACTTGAACTGGACAGTGCCCTCACTGTCAATGTACATCAACAGGGCAAAATAGATGGAGGGTCAAAAGCTGCGGTTGTCCTTTTTTGTATGAACAAAGACTAAGCATCACCAGACAAGATTCCTCGTCAAAAAGAAAAATGGATATGCACAAGACAAGAATATCCAAATATATATACTAAAAATAGTATATACATACCCCCAAACTTATTTGAAACGGTGTCTCCATTGTTTTTGGCTGGATAACCGAAGTTTGGTGGTAAACAGAGTAAGATTATGCAGGGTTAACCGGCTCCTGCAAGATTGGGAGCTCCTTTGATGGTTCTGCACTAAGGAACGGTTTCAGTCTGTGTCCGTTTACTTTGAAAAATTAACCGTCCTTCGGATTCTCCAAATCCACAGCGCCGTGCGGGTACATACACCGCACAAGAAAAGGTCCCTTCCAGCGAGATCGAAGTTTACCAGGGTGGAAATGGAGTCGAGTTTCATAAAGAAGTACCTATTGTCCAGGCATGAAGGTTTTGCGCGTAAGGTGTTTATCATGAAACACCTTCGTTCGGTTCTTTATAACAACCGCGTTGTCGTAAGCCTCATCCCGAAGCTTGTTTAGTTCATTCAGTTGCAGCATCCGATAGTTGCCCGCATCTTCAAGATTGAGATTTAGCTCTGTAGGGTTCCCTAGCACGACAGCAAGGTTTCGGGAGGCATCGTCCATGCCATTTTCAAAAAAAATGTCATGCTAAACAACCCTAATCCTAGAATCTTTAACTAGAGATTTAGACAATACCAAATGTAAACTACTTTACATCTAGAGAACAAGAATACAAGCTTTGTAGACCGGTCATTCTCTTCACCTGCTCCGTGTAGAAGTCCCGCGACTCCACTAGGCTTCTCTTGAGACTTTGAACGAGCTTCCTCCGATGACCTTCGTGCCGAAGATGATCCACGCGAAATCCTTCCAACTCAAGCTACCTTTACACTAAACTCTTTAGCGTATGAAACACGCTACACTTGATCGTTAAGTCAAGTATAGGATGGTGAAGTAGGGGATGTTAAGAGCTCACAAGTTTGTGTTCAAGCTTCATGATTCACATCACATGTGAGGGTTGAAGCTTGAGCCATGATAAGAGGAGGAAGAAGAAGCTAGAGAGAAACCATGGGAGCAACTCAAGAAAATTGGCTAAGTGTTGAGAATGAGCTAGAATGAATGCCAAGTCTTGACCCCTCACTCATTCAAGCATAGAATTATGCAATATAAAATTGCAACCAAGCTTGAATAGTGAGTCAAGATGAATAAACTAAAGTAAATCCCATGCTTGCAACCATGCTTTCACTTTCCACCTCATTTCTATTTTCACGAAATAGAAATTCATATGCCATGCTTCATTATTATATATATATATATATATATATATATATATATTAATATATATACAATGAAGAATAATTAGTGAGCTAATGATATTAGTTAAGATATAATTATATCACATATAATATATATCACATTATTAAATCAACACTTGATCTAATAATCCGGTTATATCACATATGACCGACTAATATTATTTATCTGTATATCACATTATCGAATCAACACTTGATTCGACAATTTGGTTATATCGCATATAACCAAACTGATAACAGATGACTGCCAGATTACAATACGGTATCACATACTCATATTTAATCAGGCCCACACACATATCAGATATGTGTCCTAATTAGTTTCGCTTGAACCAGGGAACTTCTGTGTAGGACTCTAAAGACTCGTCAATACGCCAGCAGTAGGTGATGATCACATCAGTCACCTACAAGCCGTCAGCAGTACTAGCTGGACGTAACGGCTACCCGGGTATTGAGCGATATGAAGATCAACAAGAAAGCCTGTCCACAGTCTCCATGAAGCCTATCAGTAACACTACCGTACAGTCTGGTCTCTTCGTATGATATGTCGCATATCATGTATAGGGGTGGAAATCGTTAGACCACAGTAACATGATAAGTCATGCCGATGTCTAGCCTATAACGGTTCGAGAAACTACTGATAACACTTATTAGTAAATCTCGGTAGCAGCCCTGGCCTGGAACTTCCAGTTATAGCCAATCGAGCATAGTGCAACATCAACCCCCAATACCGGGAGAGACGAAACCCCTCCTATCGCTCATTGCCTCCATGCGACTCGGGACTGTACCCAAAATCCACCTGTTTGGACGTCTCCTTTGAGTGTGGTAGGGAGGAAATCAAAGCACACTGGGAGCCGCACAAGACTCTATGACGATCTCGGGTCTACAGACTAACCTGTACTAGTGTCACCAGAGGACTGGTATCTGACGATAGGTATACTACCACATAGGAGTCCTCAGCGAGTCATGTTCAGTATACCCAGTCTCCACTGAGCACCCATATACCATCTTTGATGTCAAACACCAATGGATGTGGGATCATCCATCGCCCATCATATGGGTCAAGAAGCATATACGCTAGTCTACTCTGGAATATCGATGCCCTATCTCGATATTCCCTCGACTAGGAACAATTAAAGGATGTACTTGTGAACTACCCTGGCCCCACTAGTATGATCTCCATCATAGTCCTGGGAGTCAAGTACATATCCTAAGGGCTTTATCAACATGTGAGATCAAGACAGTATCACAATACAAGTCTACATGTTAAGACAAAGAACAACCAGATAGCATACTATTATGTCGAGCAAGAAAGTCCTCTCTATATATGGTTTGACGAGCATTCTCGGGTGGTAGAATGGTGTTGGGAGACTATTAAAACTGTCGATCTCCAACTTTAAGGTGGGGTCCAAGCATCCACTATAGTGTACATCATATGTACAATAATGGCCTTTAGGGCATACATATAACTAACAATCTCACACATGCACTAAGGCCATATATTGTAGTAACTCATACCCAACATCCGAAAAGGTCTCTCAAATTATATCTGGAGGAGGGCCTTTGTGAGTGGATCCGCTACGTTGTCCTTCGTCTCAACTCTCCTGACCTCAATCTCCCGGCAATCAACTATCTCCTGGATCAGGTGATACCACCTCAGAATATGTCTAGATCTCTGATGGGACATGGGTTTCTTGGCCAAAGCCACTGCTCCATTATTATCACAATACACAGGTATTGGATGCTCAATGGATGGAACCACACCAAGCTCAGCAATAAACTTCTTCATCCAGACAGCTTCTTTGGTAGCATCGTTGGCAGCGATGTATTCAGCATCCATCGTCGAGTCTGCAACGGTGTCTTACTTAGAACCCTTCCAACACACCGCCATCCGTTGAGGGTAAAGACAAAACCAGAGACCGACTTACTGTCGTCCTTATCACTCTAGAAGCTCGAGTCGGTAAAGAACTCCATGTAACATTTCAAAATAATGAAATATTATTTTTGGGAATTTTTATAATTTAATGTTATTTTAATGAATATTTTAATGTTTCGGTATAATTAAATACAAATAAATGGGGAAAATTTTGGAAAAATTATGGAAAATTCCAAAATAGGGTATTTTATGGGATTATGCCATTTTTAATTTTTTATGATTAGTTTGACACTAATTTAGTGCTAATCGTGATTAAAAATCGCTAATCGGATTTTTGGCATTTTTGTGCAAAACATGCACATATCTTTTTCTACACTTGTGTTGCATTTCTACCATGGCTTTTCTTTTGGGTTGACTATTCAAGTGAGAAGGGATTTAGTGAAGAAAAGAAAATAGATATGGTGAGAGAGAGGGTAGGTGAGGGTGTTGACCTAGCCATTTCCTCTCATTTTCTCCAACTCATTTTCTCCAACTCATTTCCTCTCTCCCTCTCCTTCATTGCTGCTGCTGCTGCTGCTCCTGCTCCTTATTCTCCCCCTCTTCAAAGCCACAAATCATCACTAAAACTACACCAAAACGTTATCTCCATTTCGTTAAAAGTGTGCACAAGCTCAAGATCAACACATCGGACCAAGAAAGCGAGGATTTTGGCCACTAGGGGCAACTCAAGAAAATTCTTGAGTTGCCAAATGAGGTATTTTTCTGGACCATTGGCTTAGTTTTTGCATTAATTATACCCCCATGCTAGATTAGAATCGATATCGTGTGATTTTGTGAATTTAAGAAAAACCTAGTTAGGGTTATGAGAATTTGAGAGTTGTAATGTGAAATTGAGCTCATTAGAGGCTGAATAAACCCCCTAATGCTTAAATTAAGACCCAAACCTGAGACTTGAAACCCCAAAACACAGATTTAGAAACCCCGACATCGGATAAATGTGTGATTTGTGAGGGTATTTTGGAATCTGGAGCAACCTGGGGCCACTAGAATTGATATTGGGATTACTGGGAGTCGTGCAGGCACCTAGGAAGCTACCACAGACACCCGAGCCCCTAACTACAACCCCAGGCCGCAGATATATTTATTCTGGCCGCAATTTGTGGCCAGATCAAGGAAATTGGGTCCCAGATTTGGTTCATGGCTCCTTTTGCACTAAAATAGACCCCTCCCATATGCAGTTTTGGCTAATTGTCACCTTGGGAAAATCTGGGAGCATTTTGGTGTGTTTTAAGCTATGTTTTCCGTATTTTAAAATGCACTTTCTTGATATTTGGATTTGTGTTTGGTTGTCGGGTGTTCGTACATCGACAACAGGGATTGTTTGATTGATTTGCACATTTAGGCCATATGTTCCAACCTATGAGCACAGTGTGCGCTGTATTGGTTTTCTGCCTCGATTCTAATATGTATTGCGGCTGTTTATTATTATAGGTACCCTCGCAAGGATTCCGAGGCGAAGAAGCGCGGCGTCATCGATTTCGGCGAGCGAAGACCAAGTGAGTAGATTATATCTATGGGGGAAATCGGGTGGATGGCGTATAGAACCCCCGCATTTCGATGTCTAGTATACTATATATACTATATATGATAGCTTATTGAGTGACATGGAAATCATAGATGTGTTAGGTGTACTATGGATATTTAGGGTTAGAAGTGAACTGGTGTATTTTCCTAGTTGCGAACCCTAGCATAGGTTTACACCCACACGCACACACATGCTTATTGCTACACTTATATCATGATGATGAGGATAGTGTATGATACTGAAGATGAGTCGATGAGTTTTGGGCATGGTGCCATGAGATCGGCGATATGATGTGATTCGTATTTGGGATACGATACGAGATTTTAGCGAGCCTTTGGACGTGTGTTTTACACACGCGCTTATATTTGTTTAGATGGTATCGATTGTACTAGACTTAGATCAGTACCCCAGATCACATGATATGATGATAAAGATACCAGATATTGATGAGATGAATGTGAGATTGACCCGTACCCAGCTATTGGGATGCCGTAGGACGATTTACCGTACGAGCTTTATATTGATGATAGATCCGCACTCATGACTCGAGGATATTATACGATGTAGATTGTATCGTATGTGATACTATTGAGGCGGGATCACCGACTATTATATTTATATACATATATCGACTCAGATGTAGGTGGTTTCCATACCCCTCCCGATTGACTTGATAGTTGGATGTAGATAACTTAGTAGATATGAGACTAGACCCGAGTCATACCTATTTCAAAACTAACGAATCGGGGATATTTTAAAGATAGGCAAAAGGGATTCTACGGATATTTCCCGAACGACGCATCTTTTCTTAAAACACCGTATCCCTTATTTTACTAAAAACCCCGATTTGTCTTATTTCAAATGGCAAAGCTGCATGATATATTTATTAAGGTAGATTTCTTCACTGTTGCGTTGATTATTCGATTCCGCATATTCATGCTATTTGCATTGCATTGCTTTTGTTTATTGATATATTACTATCATGCAGCTATGACACCAGCACCATTATCGATGATGCATCTGTTCCACGTACACTGCTCGCCGGCTCACACACTTCATCATCGATAATTGCCATGTCACTACACTGTAGTACTCTTGCATTCAGGATATGACTCTTGCATGGCATACTTGTGTACCTATACACTGTGCACCCATACGTGCATACATACGTATTTGCACTTACATTGATGGTTCAGGCTTGATGAGAGATTTGGGAACCGCAAAATACCTTTAAAAGCTGATTCATTTTAAAGAAGCGGTCTTCCCTACATATGTGCATATTACTATTCCATGTTGCATGACATACTGATATGTTTACAGTTCTTTTACATGTCGCATACATCATACTTTCTGATTATACGCATTGAGATATGTTGTTTCCATGATATTTCTGGATTTGGCAACCGTGGGTATTTCAAAAGAGAATATGTAATTGTTTTAAAAACCCGGTTGCCCTTGATATGATATTTCAGTGCGTCCACCATGTGTTTTCTCGGTGCTAGAGTGATATATGAGAGAGGGGGGCTGACCCGGACTGATGGATGCCCGATATATGAAAGAAGGGGGGCTGACCCGGACTGATGGATGCCCGATATAGGAGAGAGAGGGGGCTGACCTGGACTGACGGATGCCCGATATATGAGAGAGGGGGGCTGACCCGGACTGACGGATGCCCGATATATGAGGATTTACGTGCCGATGATGGGCACAGCTTTCATGATGTTTTCGAGTGTCGATGCTGGACACTCCGGTTCCATGATTTTGACGTGTCGCAAGGGACACAGATGGGTTATATCCTCATATTTCCATGCATATGCTTCATGATATTTACATGCATGATGGTTATTGTCATTGGGTGACGAGTGGACGGGATCCACATATTTACAGATTTGATTACATTGATCATACCTCATATTTATGATATGTTATTACCCGAGGCACTGGCACGAGCACTTGGCACTACACTCATGTATTGGGGTTATACTGCCACTTTAGCATGCTTCAGACTTATTCATATTGAGGTTATATATATCTGATCGTATTGACCTAGGACGAGTCATGCATACGATTTCTGCTTGTAGATATTTTCTATTCACGAGTTGGCAACTCACCCCCGTTGTGCCACAGTTCTTGCAGGTTTTGCCGTACAGGTTTCATTGCGGTTTTTCTGGCACATTGCTTCCATTACAGGTGACTTGCTTTGGTAGGTGGGTTCTTTTGCATCAGAACCACCATTGTACATGTATTATTCATTGTATCTAGAAATTCCATCAACCAAAACTTGTATATTGTTTCAGACTTAGAAATCAGTTATGTATTATTTCGACCTTAGAGTCGCGCGTAGCAGTATTATGGTTTTCATGTTGATTTTGAGTTTCTTTCTGAGTTTTGATCCTCGCCTTTCGGCGTTGTATATTATATTGCTTGCGTGGTTGTGACCGTCAATTAACGAAGAGATAGCTCCCGCTTGGGGATGCCTTTTATCATTGCTTATATATTATCCTTGTTGTACCCTGTTCGGGGCCAGTTTTTACAAAGGAAACTCTGCCGAAATTTTCAGAAAAGACTATACATTTTAAAAATGCATATTCGGCTTAGTTATTTAAAAACCATGATTTAAAACATGTTTTCTTCATTCCTTTAAACTAGTTTTCTTTATTTACTCCCTAAAATGGTTTTAGATTTCTGGGCTTTTGGCTTACTTGGATTAGATGGGGTCATATAGACTTCATATGAATCAAGTGCGAGTCACGGGCTATTTTGGGTCGTGACAAAGTTGGTATCAGAGCGCTAGGTTAACCTTGGTTCGAGTCTAAGTTTGACTATGTGGAGCCTAGGGCGTTTATATATATACGGAAGTTAGACTTGACCTTACGGAACTTAGACTTAGTCGAGGGGGTATTATACCTGAATTTTCGTTGCGTAGGATGACCCTTGGTTGATAGAGTAGGTAGCTTGAGTAGAGGGACGTACCGTACGTATGTTCCGCGGCATACTTACGACACGCCACTCCGCTTAAGAAACCTTAGGATGTACATTTCCTTGCACAGTATTATATTCATTCCTATGATCTATCCTCATCGATACTGGTTATGATTTTGCTGCCACGATTGCATGGGAAGAGTGAGCTATGGCTTGAGTTACATCAGCATGAGCTCTTCATGGACGAGGACTGACCGGGGTGTGATTCCAGAGACATACGATTGCATATAGAGGCTTCGTTTATTGCGTTTTCGCGCCATGGGCGTTTGACTGATCGCTTTTGCGAGATTTACCGGACGTGCCGAGCAGTACTAAAGGATTGAGCCACTAATAGAGGCCAGCCAAGATGTGATGACCATTGATATATTGCTTATTCATGATGATTGAGGCGCTGTTCAGCGTACGGACGAATGAGCCAGTTGTTGCTGCAAATGACGAGATGTCGCCCAGATGATTGGAGCTACTACAGCTTGAGCATATACTTAGAGATATTGATGCCCGAGGGTGAATGACTAGGACGTGTGGTTCGTTCGCTATCCCGATGCGAGGTCATCAGATAGATTGATTCCAGCTAGAGACGACTTCACGCAGATTCGTTGAGAGTCGATAGCGACGATCGAATGTCAGAAACCCATATTCCAAGTTTAAAGTATTAGGAAAGACATGCAAGCGATTCTATGGACCCTCTAGAAGAATGAAACCCTAACTCGACATAATGACCGTGTGAAAGACTTTGAACCTTAGGGTTTGCGGCAGTTCCGCGGCGCCATTAGTGAGGCTTGGGTTTGCCCTTCTATGGTTGGACCACCGATGCTGTGGTGTGTACTCGATACTATTAAACTGTACCCAAGATGTTGAGCTCTTGAGGGATTCTGAGGTTTTGACATGTCGATCGGATGGTTCGGCACCTTTCGGATATTATGTGATGGGACACATTTCTTGGGAGACTCCAGATACGAGTATAGCCATTGGAGCATAGTCCATGCAGTCACGAGTAGACGAGTCCGAATCAGGCGACATTGGAACAAAGTGGAGTAAAGCGTTCGCACAAAATTTCGACGAGATGACGTTCCACTCCGCTGACATCAGAGATACGATGTGTCTAAAGAGGCATTGGTCTTCCGAGGAAATGCTTTACTGAGAATGCAGATTGTCCAGAGAGCGAGAAGAGATTGTGTATGAGTACCAGCCTCCGTACAGTTTGGCTTAAGCGAGATTGGAAGAGACCTTAAGCAGGATTCCTTACAAAACACTGCTGCAATAAGATTTGCACCAGGAGCAGATGTGAGACGTGTATTCGGAGGACCAGAGGACGGCGCCAGTGACGTGCTGCTTTACGAGTGGTCGTGAGGATTGATCGAGAGATGACTAGAAAAGTGCCAGGACAGAATCGTTTCCATTAGCATACCTGACAGGGCCGATGAACCTATGGATTGCTAGATTGGTAATCCACAGAGAAGATGAGGACGCCAAGACCGTAAGCAAGAGGCAAGTAGATATCTTGCGCCGCTAGCATTGGATGTACCGGCACCTTCTTGACTTATACCGACGACAGTATTTTGGTTTGTGATTTTATGATTTGACTATCACGTATCCGTCACTTTGGATTTCGGTATTTTGGGCGATCTATTCGCATGATTTAGTCTTGATGACTGAGTTTAATGGATTTCATACGGTTGATTTGATGTCATCCGATATGTCGATTTTGGATTTCGTGATTTCATGCATGATGGATGCACCGATTTGGGTTTTCGCGCATGTTGGGCACATGTTTTGAGATACGATTTTGGTGCACACCAGGTACACTAAATCGGGATTATTCGTGCATGTCAGATGCACCTGATTTTGCTATCAGGCACACACGTTGCCTATGACAGATGCTTCGTGCACACCCGTTGCACCTAGATGTTGTTTCTGTGCACATGTATGGCACATATATGGATTTTGATTCCGTGCGCACCAGACGCATAGGGTATTCTTATATACATTTTGGGATTGATTTTTATAGAGCAGTACGCTTTATGATATTTGCTATGTGATTTCGTACTGAGCAGGACTAGTCAGAGGAAAGTACCTGGATATACTTTGCATGCATTGATAATTATCGAAGGGATTTCCAAAAAGCGAGCTATAGTCTTAGTATTTGCCTACGTGTCCGATATGACACGAAATGTTTAAATAAGGGATCCCTTCTAAATTGTTTTCAAAACGGCGGAACGTACATGTTAAACAAAAGATATATATACATATATAGTTAATTTCTTATGAAAGACGTCCGCCACTGTGCAGTGTTATGCGCATCGCACAGCGACTTAAAAAGATTTGGCATGCATTTATTTCAGCTATTTACATGTATAGATTTGATGTCTACATGTATGGTTTCGATATATATTGGTTTTGTATTGGACTTGGCATTTGTGACTTTACCGTAACTCCGATGATTGCAGATGCTTGACGGAGTTTTTCTTTTGAGTTATCTGCTCATTATCCATGCGCATGCATTGCGCTATGATGTGTTTTGTGTATTGATGATTCGGAGCCCCGACGACTTGGATTTTGTATCGAAATGTTTCAGTATTTGGGGGTTTAAATTTAAATTCGGGGACCGAATTTCTTTAACGGGGGAAGATTGTAATATTTCAAAATAATAAAATATTATTTTTGGGAATTTTTATAATTTAATATTATTTTAATGAATATTTTAATATTTCGGTATAATTAAATACAAATAAATGGGGAAAATTTTGGAAAAATTATGGAAAATTCCAAAATAGGGTATTTTATGGGATTATGCCATTTTTAAGTTTTTATGATTAGTTTGACACTAATTTAGTGCTAATCGCGATTAAAAATCGCTAATCGGATTTTTGGTATTTTTGTGCAAAACATGCACATATCTTTTTCTACACTTGTGTTGCATTTCTACCATGGCTTTTCTTTTGGGTTGACTATTCAAGTGAGAAAGGATTTAGTGAAGAAAAGAAAAAAAGAAAAAAAGAAAAGAAAATAGGTATGGTGAGAGAGAGGATAGGTGAGGGTGTTGACCTAGCCATTTCCTCTCATTTTCTCCAACTCATTTCCTCTCTCCCTCTCCTTCATTGCTGCTGCTGCTCCTGCACCTCATTCTCCCCCTCTTCAAAGCCACAAATCAACTCTAAAACTACACCAAAACCCTATCTCCATTTCGTTAAAAGTGTGCACAAGCTCAAGATCAACACATCGGACCAAGAAAGCGAGGATTTTAGCCACTAGGGGCAACTCAACAAAATTCTTGAGTTGCCAAATGAGATATTTTTCGGGACCATTGGCTTAGTTTTTGCATTAATTATACCCCCATGCTAGATTAGAATCGATATCATGTGATTTTGTGGATTTAAGAAAAACCTAGTTAGGGTTATGAGAATTTGAGAGTTGTAATGTGAAATTGAGCTCATTAGAGGCTGAACAAACACCCTAGTGCTTAAATTAAGACCCAAACCTGAAACTTGAAACCCCAAAACACGGATTTAGAAACCCCGACATCGGATAAATGTGTGATTTGTGAGGGTATTTTGGAATCTGGAGCAACCCGGGGCCACTAGAATTGATTTTAGGATTACTAGGAGTCGTGCAGGCACCTAGGAAGCTACCACAGATACCCGAGCCCCTAACTACAACCCCACGCCGCAGATATATTCATTCTGGACGTAATTTGCGGCCAGATCAGGGAAATTGGGTCCCAGATTTGGTTCATTGCTCCTTTTGCACTAAAATAGACCCCTCCTATATGCAGTTTTGGCTAATTATCACCTGGGGAAAATCTGGGAGCATTTTGGTGTGTTTTAAGCTATGTTTTCCGTATTTTAAAATGCACTTTCTTGATATTTGGATTTGTATTTGGTTGTCGGGTGTTCGTACATCGATAACAGGGATTGTTTGATTGATTTGCACATTTAGGCCATAGGTTCCAACCAATGAGCACACTGTGTGCTGTATTGGTTTTCTGCCTCGATTCTAATACGTATTGCGACTGTTTATTATTATAGGTACCCTCGCAAGGATTCCGAGGCGAAGAAGCGCGGCGTCATCGATTTCGGCGAGCGAAGACCAAGTGAGTAGATTATATCTATGGGGGAAATCGGGTGGATGGCGTATAGCACCCCCGCATTTCGATGTCTAGTATACTATATATACTATATATGATAGCTTATTGAGTGACATAGAGATCATAGATGTGTTAGGTGTACTATGGATATTTAGGGTTAGAAGTGAACTGGTGTATTTTCCTAGTTGCGAACCCTAGCATAGGTTTACACCCACACGCACACACATGCTTATTGCTACACTTATATCATGATGATGAGGATAGTGTATGATACAGAAGATGAGTCGATGAGTTTTGGGCATGGTGCCTGTCACGACCCGAAAGTACGGAACGTGACTGGCACTTAGATTACGAAACGTCTAAAGGCGTACCGTAACCTAAGTCAGCCAAAGTCCAGAAAAATCTAAACCAAAATCAAAAGAGAGTGAAGGAAAACCTTTAATGAAAACGATTTTCAAATCAATTAAGTTGCAAAGAATCCCTTCTTAAAAACATCATAAATTTCTGAAAATTTCGGCAGAGTCTCCCCTGTATTTTCTATCCCGCAAAATGGGTACAACAAGATAATAAACCTGTAATCATAAAATGGCATCCCCAAGCGGGAGCTAGCTCTTCACCCAAGGCGGATCACAACCACATGCAATATAATAACCATATCAAGAAAAGAGCATAAAAGAAACGCAAAAATATCAGAAAACACATCGCCGGCTCAAGTGAGCTCGACCCAAAAGAAACCACAAATATACAACCTCTCAGTCTCACCACTAGGTCACATATACAATATAAAGTGGTAGATGGAGAATACTAGATACAATAATAAAGCAAAAAGAAATAAAATATGCTCGCAACCCACCTACGGGCGATGTCGCGAGTCTGAGCAAAAGGAGCTGATGATAAGATAGCCCGCCGCTACAAGGGTGACGGGTCCGACCTGCAAGGCACTGTGGCACAACGGGGGTGAGTTGCCAGCTCGTGAGTAGAATATAACATCTAGTAAGGCAATCGTAAGAATGCACACAATGCGGCACAACATGTATGTCCATATGTGATATAATATCTCTAGTATGCATGCACATGTATGCAATATCATTACTAAATCTTTAAGTGTTTTAAATGCTAAGGGTACTGCATTCTTAACTTTAGAAAATGAATATCTGTATAATAGCTAGGTACCATCAAGAAATCATCTGAAAACCCATGTCAAGCATCGACACCAAATATGAAATCATATCTATCTCAATATCGGGCTCCGTCAGTCCGGATCGGCCCATATCATAAATCTCACGACAACGGTCGGTATCCTCCGGATATCCGCCGCGCCAGACATCACCGGTAGGTAGTCTTCCCCTGCCAGGCTCATCGTCTACAACTCGATCTTCTTGCCCCGGGGTACCATACCGGGCCCACCATGTACCCGAGACGGTTCATCCACTCCTCAAATCGGGTCTCGAAATCCAACAGAAAACATGAAAACTCATGGTGGACGACACATACATCACGAGAAAACCGCAACTTTGTTTTAAAAATGATAAATATAAGCTTTTGTTAAATTCTTGCGGTTTTCCCAAAAAATCCAGAAAGCGCAGAAAAACTGAAATCCTCAAGAAAATCATAGTGTCCACATGTTAAATATGATAAATGTCTATGATATCAATGTATACGATGTGAATTTTGGCTAGAAAGCTATGTAAATATGATGATAATGCGAGGTATATGCATGCTATGCAATTTCATATATCATGTATGAATGCAAAAGGCGATATTAAGTTAAACAGATTCTATAGTGCACGTGGCATGGCAATTACCCAAGGCGTGTGTGTCACATGCATAGTGCGCGTGCAACAGATTCCAATGGTAATGGTGTTCGTGTCCTACGAAGTGATATCGCATAAGTATAGATGAATGTCCACGCAATCTAATATACGGTTAGCTATAAGGGTATGCAATGTACATAAATGGATAAGCTAGCTAACAATATAAATTTTGCATGAAGTAGGGTAATCCTAACTAGGGGGCGCCTCGCACCATTCAGACGATTCCCCCATAGATGAATACATCTACTCACCTGAAATCCCCGCTAATCCGATCCGACCACCGCCTTGCCTTTACGTGCCGTGTCCGATGTTTCCCCGACCGATCCAATATTTGTACAACACCATGCATAAGATTACAAAATCTAAAACGATGCAAGTCACAATATACAATTATCGACGCTCTCGAATTAAACATAGCATGCACTCGGTGCGCGGGAAAACACACGAAAATCGCTAATCTTTAACTAGAATCGTCATTTCGGGGAAATCGACAAAACTAATACCCGACTAGACGAAACCCCACGTTCGCGCACTCTAATAGTCCTATACGAAGCTAATTATATCGCTAACATAACACAATTTGATCGCATTCTAATTTTTGTAAAAATCTAGTAAGCAAATTTCAAACCGATTCGATGCAAACGTCGCAATTTAACGATTTAGCGAGCGTAACCTTACGCAATTAACCACTCTAATCAAATAGGTAACCAAAGCCCTAACTTAACTCTAACAACCATGCTTCAAACCCTAGTTCAACACCAAATCCCATTCTTGATTTTCATGAACAAGAATTTACAACTAAATTAATACTTCAAAATTGAATTTTTAGCACATATAACTACAAGTTAACAAAATAGTTTAGGATTTTACCTCACAAGTGGAACCCTAGCATGATCAAGCCACCAAAGAAGCCTCCTTTCTCCTAGTTTTGAACTAAATTTGGTTGAGGAGAGAGTAGATTAGGGTTTGGCTTTGAATTGGAGAAGAAAATGGTGAATTTTTATGGATTTTTCATGATTTTTCATTATTTTTGAAGCAAGAATTGAGGTGAAAAGAGGGGGAGCTGCTGCTATTTTTGGCCAGAGGTGAAGAGGAGGAGGGTGTGGGGTTTTTGGAGAAGTTTCTAGGTCAAAAAGATCCCTCACATCTCATTTAATGCATTTCACATCAACTTTTTACAAAAAAAACCCTTTTTACATCATTTTTTTCATAATTTTCACACCATAAAACTAAAATATTGCAAGTCATGATACAATTTTATTAACACCATATTTTAGCTTATAAAGACTCCTAATTATGAAATTTACCTAATTAAATTTGTATTTATCACTAATTTAATGTATTTAAAAAGGCTTAAAATAATAATAATAAAATAATTAATTACGAATTTTTTTTATTTAACTAGAAAATTATAAGTGACATTTTAGTGACAAAATTATAGTAATATCTTATCTAAATTTTGTATAATTAGGTCTACAATGAAAAATACCTATTTTGACTTTTTACGGAAAAAGCCGAAAAATTAGCCGATTACCGAAAAACTACCTAAACGATTTTCGAAGGGTTACAATCTTCCCCCCTTAAAGAAATTCGGTCCCCGAATTTAGAATTTAACTACGCGTACCTTCAAAAAGATGGGGATATCTCTTCCTCATCTCGACCTCGGTCTCCCAGGTGACCTCCTCGCTGTTCGGGCCACGCCAAAGGACCTTGACGGACGGTATAACCTTCGACCTCAATTTCTTCACCTGCCGATCCAGAATGACCACCGGCTGCTCGGTGAAAGAAAGATCACGCTCTACCTGGATCGTCTGGTGCTGAATCGCATGGGAAGGATCATGAAGGTACTTGCGGAGTATCAAGACATGGAATACGGGGTGAACATCGGGGAAGCTGGGCGGAAGAGCTAACCGATAAGAGACCGGACCAACACGCTCTAGGATCTCGAAAGGACCAACATATCTAGGACTCAGTTTCCCTTTCCGCCCAAATCTCATCACACCTTTCATCGGAGAGACCTTCAGGAAAACAAGATCGCCAACAGCGAACTCGAGTCGGCGACGACGCTTGTCAGCATATGATTTCTGCCTGCTCTGTGCCGCTCTCATCCTGTCCCGAATCAGCTGTATCTTCTCGGTCGTCTCCTGTATGATCTGAGGCCCCAAAATACTGCTCTCCCTAAGCTCTGTCCAACATACAGGCGATCGACATCTCCTCCCATATAAAGCCTCGAAAGGTGTCATCTGAATCGTCTCCTGGAAGCTATTATTGTAGGAAAACTCGATCAAAGGCAAATGACAATCCCAGCTACCACCGAAATCTAAAACACAAGCTATGAGCATGTCCTCAAGAGTCTGAATCGTACGCTCCGACTGACCGTCAGTCTGCGGATGAAAGGCTATGCTAAAACTCAATCGGGTGCCCAAAGCTTCCTGGAGTTTCTGCCACAATCGGCTGGTAAACTGGGTGCCACTGTCGGACACGATGCAAGTCGGAACACCATGCAGTCGCACTATCTCATCAATATAAACCTGGGCGTACTGAGAAAATCCAAAAGTGGTCTTCACTGGCAGGAAGTGAGCCGCTTTCGTCAGTCGATCCACAATCACCCAAATAAAGTCGTACCCTCGACTGGTCCTGGGTAGACCCACAATGAAGTCCATGGAGACCTGCTCCCATTTCCACTCAGGGATGGGCAAAGGCTGTAACTCGTCGGCTGGCCTCTGGTGCTCGGCCTTGACTTGCTGACAAGTCAGGCATCTGGACACAAAGTCTGTAACATCCTTCTTCATCCCGTCCCACCAGTAAACCTCTCTCAAATCATGGTACATCTTGGTGGAACCTGGATGCACACTGTACACTTATCTATGTGCCTCCTCGAGAATATCACGCCTCAGTCCCTCTGAATCTGGCATGCACAGTCGAGTCCCAAATCGAAGTATCCCCTGATCATCCATCACGAACTCGGAAACTCTGCCCTGCCGAATCTGCTCAATAATCTCTAATATACGGGCATCGCCGGACTGAGCCTCGCGGATACGGTCAAGTAACTGTGGGCGTGCTCTGAAATGCGCCAGCTGTCCCCCCGTAGGAGTAAACTCGAACTGCACTCTGCTGTCACATAACACATGCCAATCCGCCGTCGACTGCATCTGCACTGCGCTCAAACAAGATAAGCTACCTCCGGGCCTCCTACTCAAAGCATCTGCCACCACATTCGCCTTGCCCGGATGGTATAGAATCTCGCAGTCATAATCCTTCACCAACTCCATCCATCGGCGCTGTCTCAGATTCAGATCTCGCTGCTGGAAAATATACTTCAAACTCTTGTGGTCAGTGAATATCTGGCATGACTCACCGTATAGGTAATGTCTCCAGATCTTAAGTGCAAATACCACTGCAGCCATCTCTAAATCATGTGTGGGGTAGTTCTGCTCGTGTTTCCTCAGCTGCCGAGAAGCATACGCAATAACTCTATCGTGCTGCATCAATACACAGCCCAGCCCCACTCGAGAAGCATCACAATATACCACGAACTCGCCTGATCCTGAAGGCAATGCTAACACTGGTGCAGTAATCAGACGAGTCTTCAACTGCTGGAAGCTATCCTCACATGCCTGGGTCCAATCAAAAGGAACCCCCTTCCGGGTCAACCCGGTCAAAGGTGCAGCAATGCGAGAGAAATCCTGGACAAAACGTCGATAATAGCCGGCCAGACCTAGAAAGCTGCGAACCTCTGTAACTGATACCGGTCTAGGCCAACGCTAAACTGCCTCGATCTTCTTCGGGTCCACACAAATACCGTCTCTCGTCACCACATGACCCAAGAAATCGACACTGTCTAGCCAGAATGCGCACTTGGAGAATTTGGCGAACAGCTGATGCTCCCTTAAAGTCTGCAAGGTGATACGTAAGTGCTGCTCATGCTCCTCCCGGCTCCGAGAATAAACCAAGATGTCGTCAATGAACACAATAATGAACTGATCGAGATACGGCCTGAATACACGGTTCATCAAATCCATAAATGCTGCCGGGGCATTGGTGAGCCCGAACGACATCACCAGGAACTCATAATGACCATATCGAGTACGGAAGGCGGTCTTCGGAATGTCCTCCTTCCGAACCCGCAACTGGTGATAACCTGACCGTAAATCAACCTTCGAGAAGAACCCTGCACCCTGGAGCTGATCGAATAAGTCATCAATGCGGGGTAGGGGATACCTGTTCCGCACAGTAACCCGGTTCAGCTGACGATAATCAATGCATAAACGCATACTTCCGTCCTTCTTCTTAACAAACAAGACGGGAGCACCCCAAGGTGACACACTCGGTCGGATAAGCCCTTTGTCCAGCAAGTCCTGTAACTGATCGTTTAGCTCTCTCAGCTCCGCCGGGGCCATCCGATAAGGCGGTATAGAGATAGGCCCCGTGCCAGGGATCAAGTCAATACAGAACTCAATCTCGCGCTCCGGTGGCAGACCAGGCAGCTCGTCAGGGAATACATCAGGAAACTCTCTCACTACAGGGACCTGGTCCAACGGAACCTCTGTGGAGCTAGTATCACAAACATAGGCTAAGAATCCCTGACACCCTTTCCTTAAGAGCTGACCAGCACGAAGAGATGAAATCAAGCTGGGAAGGGTAGCACTACGATCTCCCTGAATAACAAGAACCGGCTCACCAGGAAAACTGAATCTGACTGCTTTTTCACGGCAGTCCACGGATGCATAACAGGTGGCTAGCCAGTCCATACCAAGAAGAACGTCAAAGTCTAGCATATCGAGGAGAATCAAATCAACTAAAGAATCTCTCTCCCCGATACGAACGAAACACGATCGGTACACAAAACGGGCAACAAAAGACTCGCCTACCGGTGTAATAACGACAAGCGGCTGATCTAACAGAGATGACTCTCGGCTCAACCTCGGTGCAAAATACGTGGATACATAGGAATGTGTGGAGCCTGGATCAAATAATACCAGTGCATCAAAAGAACATACTGGCAGAGTACCTGTCATGACGGCATTGGATGCCTGTGCATCATGAGGAGTCAACGCGAACACTCGGGCCTGTCCACCGCTAATAGCTGGCTGTCCTCTGCCTCTACCTCGGCCTCTGCCTCTGTCGCCTCGTCCTCTCGGAACCGGACCGCCACGCCCACGGCCTCTAGAAGCATCTGGCTGGCGTGGAGCATCATCAGGAGTAGGAAGTAAACCTCTCTGAGAAGGTGGTGAGGGTGGTAAAGTCACATGCGGGACTGTCGCCGCGCCCGAACGCCCCATGGTACAGTCTCTGACACGGTGGTACTGACTCCCGCACCGAAAACATCCTGGAGACGACTGCTGGGTCTGTGGATATGAACCAAATAACTGACCTCGTCTCAATCCTCTGCCTCCACCATCTCCCGGAAATAATCTATCGCGGTGTCTACCCATCTGCCGCTGAGCTGGCGTATCAGTACGGATCCTCTTCGGCTCAGAAACGACCGGAGTCTCATAAATACGCTCCTCCAAAAGTAAGGTTGCATCCATCGCGGCTGCATATGTATCAAAGTGCTGGGTGCCGATGGCAAGGAATAGCTGTGTATCAAGCCCTCGTACAAACCTCTTTATTCTCTTCTCTTCTGTGTCTACTAGGTACGGAGCATATCGAGACAACTGGGTAAACTGTATATCATACTCCGACACTGTCATCCCAGGAGTCTTGCGCAAAGACTCAAAACTACGGGCTCGAGCATCTCGGACACTCTCCAGAAGAAAACGGGCAAGAAATGCAGATGTAAACTCATCCCAGGTCATAGAAGGCAGACCTGCAGCTCAGCCTCTCTCTACTGAATCGTACCATGTCTGGGCAAGACCCTCCAGACGAAAACTCGCAAACTCCACCAATATATCATCAGAACACCTCAACGAACGGCAAATCCGAGCCATCCTATCAAGAAATGCTTGTGGGTCCTCTGTCGCATCTGTACCGGTAAAAGCTGGAGGTCTCAATCTCATGAACTCCTGTAGTGAAATAGGGATAGTCTCCGTAGTAGCAGCAGGAGTGACCATCTGTGCAGCAGGTACGATCGTGGTCTGTGCGGTGGAAGGAACGTCCTCGGATCTCTGTGCCCGGCTGGACTCAACTAAAGATCCCATCATCTGCCGCAACTCTTGCATGCCGGCCTCTAATCTGGCAATACGGTCAGGATAAGGCGGATCAGTATGACCCTGAGGGGTAGGCGTATCCTCCCGCTCGATCCTCGCCTCAGACGGCCCCGCCCGAATCTCATCCCTAGCGGCAGCCCGCTGAGCTCTCGTAGTGTTCGGCGGCATCGAAGCTGGAATAAGAAACAGGATCGATAAGAACATTTCAATTGAATCAAGGAATGCAAGGAATCAAGAAAGGAAATACAAGCAATTATGTCCTAAGGTTACTTAGGCGGAGTACCGTATCGTAAGTAGGTCGCGGATCATACCCACGCTACGCCACTCTGCTTAAGTCACCTACTCCATCTGCCAAGGTCGTCCTACACTCAGAAAGGTAAAACCTACGCTCTGATACCAACTTTGTCACGACCCGAAAGTACGGAACGTGACTGGCACTTAGATTACGAGACGTCTAAAGGCGTACCGTAACCTAAGTCAGCCAAAGCCCAGAAAAATCTAAACCAAAATCAAAAGAGAGTGAAGGAAAACCTTTAATGAAAATGATTTTCAAATCAATTAAGTTGCAAAGAATCCCTTCTTAAAAACATCATAAATTTCTGAAAATTTCGGCAGAGTCTCCCCTGTATTTTCTATCCCGCAAAATGGGTACAACAAGATAATAAACCTGTAATCATAAAATGGCATCCCCAAGCGGGAGCTAGCTCTTCGTCCAAGGCGGATCACAACCACATGCAATATAATAACCATATCAAGAAAAGAGCATAAAAGAAACGCAAAAATATCAGAAAACACATCGCCGGCTCAAGTGAGCTCGACCCAAAAGAAACCACAAATATACAACCTCTCAGTCTCACCACTAGGTCACATATACAATATAAAGTGGTAGATGGAGAATACTAGATACAATGATAAAGCAAAAAGAAATAAAATATGCTCGCAACCCACCTACGGGCGATGTCGCGAGTCTGAGCAAAAGGAGCTGATGATAAGATAGCCCGCCGCTACAAGGGTGACGGGTCCGACCTGCAAGACACTGTGCCACAACGGGGGTGAGTTGCCAGCTCGTGAGTAGAATATAACATCTAGTAAGGCAATCGTAAGAATGCACACAATGCGGCACAACATGTATGTCCATATGTGATATAATATCTCTAGTATGCATGCACATGTATGCAATATCATTACTAAATCTTTAAGTGTTTTAAATGCTAAGGGTACTGCATTCTTAACTTCAGAAAATGAATATCTGTATAATAGCTAGGTACCATCAAGAAATCATCTGAAAACCCGTGTCAAGCATCGACACCAAATATGAAATCATATCTGTCTCAATATCGGGCTCCGTCAGTCCGGATCGGCCCATATCATAAATCTCACGACAACGGTCGGTATCCTCTGGATATCCGCCGCGCCAGACATCACCGGTAAGTAGTCTTCCCCTGCCAGGCTCATCGTCTACAACTCGATCTTCTTGCCCCGGGGTACCATACCGGGCCAACCATGTACCCGAGACGGTTCATCCACTCCTCGAATCGGGTCTCGAAATCCAACAGAAAACATGAAAACTCATGGTGAACGACACATACATCACGAGAAAACCGCAACTTTGTTTTAAAAATGATAAATATAAGCTTTTGTTAAATTCTTGCGGTTTTCCCAAAAAATCCAGAAAGCGCAGAAAAACTGAAATCCTCAAGAAAATCATAGTGTCCACATGTTAAATATGATAAATGTCTATGATATCAATGTATACGATGTGAATTTTGGCTAGAAAACTATGTAAATATGATGATAATGTGAGGTATATACATGCTATGCAATTTCATATATCATGTATGAATGCAAAAGGCGATATTAAGTTAAACAGATTCTATAGTGCACGTGGCATGGCAATTACCCAAGGCGTGTGTGTCACATGCATAGTGCGCGTGCAACAGATGCCAATGGTAATGGTGTTCGTGTCCTACGAAGTGATATCGCATAAGTATAGATGAATGTCCACGCAATCTAATATACGGTTAGCTATAAGGGTATGCAATGTACATAAATGGATAAGCTAGCTAACAATATAAATTTTGCATGAAGTAGGGTAATCCTAACTAGGGGGGCGCCTCACGCCATTCAGACGATTCCCCCATAGATGAATACATCTACTCACCTGAAATCCCCGCTAATCCGATCCGACCACCGCCTTGCCTTTACGTGCCGTGTCCGATGTTTCCCCGACCGATCCTATATTTGTACAACACCATGCATAAGATTACAAAATCTAAAACGATGCAAGTCACAATATACAATTATCGACGCTCTCGAATTAAACATAGCATGCACTCGGTGCGCGGGAAAACGCACGAAAATCGCTAATCTTTAACTAGAATCGTCATTTCGGGGAAATCGACAAAACTAAAACCCGACTAGACGAAACCCCGCGTTCGCGCACTCTAATAGTCCTATACAAAGCTAATTATATGGCTAACATAACACAATTTGATCGCATTCTAATTTTTGTAAAAAGCTAGTAAGCAAATTTCAAACCGATTCGATGCAAACGTCGCAATTTAACGATTTAGCGAGCGTAACCTTACACAATTAACCACTCTAATCAAATAGGTAACCAAAGCCCTAACTTAACTCTAACAACCATGCTTCAAACCCTAGTTCAACACCAAATCCCATTCTTGATTTTCATGAACAAGAATTTACAACTAAATTAATACTTCAAAATTGAATTTTTAGCACATATAACTACAAGTTAACAAAATAGTTTAGGATTTTACCTCACAAGTGGAACCCTAGCATGATCAAGCCACCAAAGAAGCCTCCTTTCTCCTAGTTTTGAACTAAATTTGGTTGAGGAGAGAGTGAATTAGGGTTTTGCTTTGAAGTGGAGAAGAAAATGGTGAATTTTTATGGATTTTTCATGATTTTTCATGATTTTTGAAGCAAGAATTGAGGTGAAAAGAGGGGGAGCTGCTGCTATTTTCGGCCAGAGGTGAAGAGGAGGAGGGTGTGGGGTTTTTGGAGAAGTTTCTAGGTCAAAAAGATCCCTCACATCTCATTTAATGCATTTCACATCAACTTTTTACAAAAAAAACCCCTTTTTACATCATTTTTTTCATAATTTTCACACCATAAAACTAAAATATTGCAAGTCATGATACAATTTTATTAACACCATATTTTAGCTTATAAAGACTCCTAATTATGAAATTTACCTAATTAAATTTGTATTTATCACTAATTTAATGTATTTAAAAAGGCTTAAAATAATAATAAAAAAATAATTAATTACGAAATTTTTTTATTTAACTAGAAAATTATAAGTGACATTTTAGTGACAAAATTATAGTAATATCTTATCTAAATTTTGTATAATTAGGTCTACAATGAAAAATACCTATTTTGACTTTTTACGGAAAAAGCCGAAAAATTAGCCGATTACCGAAAAACTACCTAAACGATTTTCGAAGGGTTACAGTGCCGTGAGATCTGCGATATGATGTGATTCATATTTGGGATATGATACGAGATTTTAGCGGGCCTTTGGGCGTGTGTTTTACACACGCGCTTATATTTGTTTAGATGGTATCGATTGTACTAGACTTAGATCAGTACCCCGGATCACATGATATGATGATAAGGATACCAGATATTGATGAGATGAATATGAGATTGACCCGTACCCAGCTATTGGGATGCCGTACGACGATTTACCGTACGAGCTTTATATTGATGATAGATCCGCATTCATGACTCGAGGATATTATACGATGTAGATTGTATCGTATGTGATACTATTGAGGCGGGATCACCGACTATTATATTTATATACATATATCGACTCAGATGTAGGTGGTTTCCATACCCCTCCCGATTGACTTGATAGTTGGATGTTGATAACTTAGTAGACATGAGACTAGACCCGAGTCATACCTATTTCAAAACTAACGAATCGGGGATATTTTAAAGATAGGCAAAAGGGATTCTACGGATATTTCCCGAACGACGCATCTTTTCTTAAAACACCGTAGCCCTTATTTTACCAAAAACCCCGATTTATCTTATTTCAAATGGCAAAGCTGCATGATATATATATTAAGGTAGATTTCTTCACTGTTGCGTTGATTATTCGATTCCGCATATTCATGCTATTTGCATTGCATTGCTTGTCTTTATTAATATATTACTATCATGCTCCTAGGACACCAGCACCATTATCGATGATGCATATGTTCCACGTACACAGCTCGCCGGCTCACATATTTCATCATCGATAATTGCCATTGTAGGGTTCCTAGGCACACTGATGAGGATCTACAACTGATCAACCATGTCCAATTCAAAAATTCCATTTGCGGAGAAACCCTAAACTAGATCGTTACTAGAAAAAAGGCGAAACAAACAAGCAAGCAAACTACTTTGCTACTAAGTGAATAGAAATACAACCTTTGTAGATCCAGTCCTCCACTTCCAAAGCTCCGTGAAGACGTCCCTCCGCTGCGATCATCGGAATCCCGGACTCTAGCGATGGTTTCGTCGGAGAAATGATCGGGCTAGGTCGTTGACTTCGGTGCCCAAGACGATCTACGTCGAGGCGACTCTAACTCAAGCTCCATCTTCACTTGGTCATGAACCTTGTGGAGAAAACACCCTATACAACATGGCAAGTGGTAGAGGATGAAGAAATAGGAAGTGGGTTCACTTTGGATGTGGGTATCTCACTTGATTTCATCACTTGACAATTTTCAAGAAAGCTTTGCTTTTTCTTCATGAAGAAGATGAAGAAGAAGAAAGAAAAAGAATTAATTGCAAAAAGAAAATTCAAGTGATATCTATCATATTGCAACCATGGGTGAGAGTAACTAGTGTAGAGACTAAACTAGGGTTTAGGCTAATGGTTGGGTTAAGAATAAAACAAAATGGCTTAGACTTTGTCAAAGATGCTATGAAGCTTCATGAAGCTTCAAGCCAAAGTGAGAAAAGCCACCACCATTTTGTTTTTGTTTCTTGCCAAAAATAAATAAATGAAATAAATAAATAAGGCAAATGAAACCCTAACCATTAACTAAACATGGTGTATAGCACACACCCATGTTTGCATGTATCATCAAACATGATACAATCAAGTGCACAAAAATATATCACATATACTACTTGTACACATCAAGTGAGAAAATCAATCTTAAGTGAACAAATACTAGTTAATGCAAAGTAATATATCAAATATATAATTATACATTAAATCATTAAATCAACACTTGATTTAATGATCCGGTCATACCGCATAAAACATACTAATATCAAGTGTATCAATATATCGAATCAACATTTGATTCGGTAACCCGGCTATATCTTATATAACCGTCCGATGATACAAATCGCGAGAATAGAATTCAGTATCACATACTGATATTATTCTCGGTCCCGCACATATCTCATATGCGCTCCTATTTCATTTCGCTTGAGCCAGGAAACCTCTGTGTAGGACTCTAAAGACTCGTCAATACGCCGGCAGCAGGTGATGATCATATCAAACACCCACAAGCCGCAAGCGGTCTGCTAAACGTAACGGCCACCTGGGTATTGAGCGATCAGAAGATCAACGAGCAAGCCCGCTCACACTCCCGTGAATCCAACCAGCAACACTTACCGTACAGTCCGGTCTGTTCGTCTGATATGTCGCATATCTCGCCTAAGGGTGGTAAACGTCAGACCCCAGTAGCTCGATAAGTCATGCCGATGTAAGGTCCATAACAAGCGTGAAACTACTGATAACTCTTACCAGTAAATCACTGCAACCCTGGACAGGGATTTCCAGTTATGGCCAGTCGAGCATAGCGCAACATCAACCCCCAATACCGGGAGAGACGAATCCCCTCTTATCGTTCATTGCCTCCATGTGAATCGGGACTGTACCCAAAAACCACCTGTTTGCACAACTAAGTAGAGCCGTGGTAGGGTAGAAATCAAAGCACAGTGGGAGACACACAAGACTCTATGACGATCTCGGGTCAACAGACTAAGCTGTACCAGTGTCACCAGAGAACTGCCATCTGACGTGAGGTATAATACTATCTGGGAGTTCTCGGCGAGTCCGTTCAGTGTACCCAGTCACCACTGAGCACCCGCATACTATCTCTGATGTCAAACACCAATGGATATGGGATCATCCATCGCCCATCACATGGGTCGAGAAGATATACGCTAGTCTACTCTGGAATATCGATGCCCCGTCTCGATATTCCCACGACTAGGAACATTGAAGGATGTACTCATTGACTACCCAGGCCCCACTAGTATGAACTACATCATAGTCCTGGAAGTCGAGCACACATCCTAAGGGCTTTATCAACATGTAATAGAGAGACTGCAAGTATACATGTTAAGATAAAGAGCAACCAGATAGCGTACTATCATGTCGAGCAAGAAAGTCCTACCTATATATGTCCCAGCATCCACTACAATATACATCCTATGTACAGTAATGGCCTCTAGGGCATATATATAACTAACAATCTCCCACTTGCACTAGGGCCATCTGTAGCAGTGGTTGCAGTATCTAATACTCAACCATCCCATAAAAGTCTCTCTTTGGGAAAAGGCCTTTGTGAGTGGATCCGTCGTGTTGTCCTCTGAGTCTACTCTCCTAACCTCGATCACCCTGGAGATCAACTATCTCCATGATCAGGTGATGCTGCCTCAGAATATGTCTGGGTCACTGATGGGATCGGGGTTCCTGGGCCAAAGCCACACTTCCATTGTCACACAATGGTAGGAACCTAGTTCATCTCATGAACCAATATACATCCAAACTTTCTCTTTGGTCATATCTTTAATAGCGATGTTACCAGCCTTTATCGTCTAGTTTGCCACGGTATCTAGCTTGGAAATCTTCCAACATACCGTCCCTCCACTGAGAGAAAAGACAATGCCTGCGACTGACATTCAGTCGTCCTTATCATCCTGGAACCTTTCCAATGATTCTCCCCAGGATCTATTGATACCATCTCACTAAACCTAGTGAGAACCCTAATATCCATTTAGATCTATCTTATAGATCCAAAACCCAGGATTTAGGAGGTATCACTTTGATCCTATATGGAGAATCCATGTGATAAGAGGAGATTGACCGAGCGTAGCATAGGAAACTCTTTTCCTATCAAGAGTATGTTGTCCACGTACAATACGAGGATGACCACCTTACTCTCTACTACCGTTTTGTATATACAAGGTTCATCTACCATTTTGATGAAGTCAAACTCTTTGACTACCACATCAAAACAGATGTTCTAACTCCGCAATGCCTGCTTTATTCTGTAAAGCAACTCACACACGTATCCGCTGCTCCCACTGTTTACGAAGCCCTCTGGCTATGTTCTATGGACGTTCTCTTCTAAATCATCATTTTAGAAAAGCAGTCATAGCACCCAACCACCAGATATCGTAGTCATGGTATGTAACAATGGCAAGTAGGATCTAGATGGACTTAAGCATAGCCACTGGAAAAGGTTTCATCATTCTCCACGCCTGGTCGATGACGAAAACCTTTAACAAGTCTAGCTTTGAAAGTCTCAAATTTTCCATCTACACCAAGTAATCTTCTCAAGATATACTTGCTCATGATGGGGATTTAACCCTTCAGATATCGCAACCAAAGTCCATACTTTGTTGGTGTACATGGATTCCATCTCAGATCGCTAAGCATCCAGCCATTCTTACAGAGTCCCTACTCTCGATGGCCTGCTCAAAACTAGTTGGGTCATCATCTCATGATGCATTCCTCGCTCCCACTGTCATCGAGAAACCAAAGTATCTCTCAGGCAGATGAGGAACCCTACCATATTGGCAGAGAGGCTGAGGTTCGTCGGGGACTATTGAATCCTTTGGTCCTGTCAAATCAGCTGCAGTTTTGTATAGCTGGAACCCATTCCAGTTCTACAGAACTGACCTTGCCTCGATCTTGTCCGGATTTTGCTTTTGACATAGGCCAGACAATCCCAAATCTTAACTTACTTAAGTGATAGGTTCTTCCCATACCATATCTTATATGGAGTGGTAGGCACTGATTTGATTCGAACCCAATTCAATAGGTATGCAGCTTCTCAAGTGCACAACCCCAAAAGGAAATAGGTAACTCAGTAGTACTCATCATAGAGCACACCATATCTAATATGGTGTGATTGCTCCGCCCCGATACACCGTTGTGTTGTGGTGTATTCAGAGGAGTAACACCGAGAGAGAATCTCATTCTCCTTTAGAATAGACCAAGAATTCCATGCACAAGTATTCTCCTCCCTGATCTTATCATAGGACATAATACTTATACCCTGTTTTTGGTTCTCTATTTCTAACTTATATTCTGTGAATATCTCAAAAGGTTCGGACTTGTGTTTCAACAGGAACATATGTCTGAATCTTGAGAGATTATCAGAGAATGTAATGAAATACAAAGAACCGGTCTTGGCATGTGTAGACAGGGGATCTACATACATCAACATGTATCATCTCAAGAGTTCACTAACTCTTTCACAGTTTCCAGTAAACAGAGCTATGGTCATCTTATCTCTGTGACATGACTTGGCAAGTTTCACAAGATGTAAATTCAAAATAATTTAAATATGCATCTAAATGTAACTTGAGCCAGTCGGGTCGCATTGATATGACCTAGTCTACAATGCCTCAAGAAGGATTCGTTCATTTCTGAACTTTTCCTCTTGTGTGTGTTCCGTATACTAAGAACTGTAGTTTGATTTAGAACATCAATGCTTTTAGATAACGTGCCTGAACCGATCAACTTTTGATATAGGAAATGTTCAAAACATTATCCAACAATACAAAATTTTATCATTTCTTTACTAAAAGAGACTGATATGATTTTGTATATCAGGTTCGGTATCTAATAACATTCGTTCAGAATCAATGTATTTGGAATACAGGGTGACAGTGACCAACAGACTTGGCTGCAACACTTGCACCATTTTCTGTCTCATGAAACTTATCACCCGTTCTCAGTTCTCTGCCTTTCTGTAGCCCTATGTAACAGATTACATATCTGGGATCCTGATCCGGTATCAGATACCCAGGACGCAGGGGATACTGAGAAACAGTTCTGTGTAACGAACACACACCCGAAAAAGATGCATCATATGCACTTTCTTCGTTTGGGCGGCATGGGAATCTTGGTATTCCCTTATTTCCTGCTCTGTTTTATAACAATTATAAGTTGGAGCGGGACCAACGTTCCCCAGCTCAGTATAACAAGCAGGTTCGGTCAATTCATCCATATTATTATCTTGATTAAGGCGTGATATGGTCGCTACCTGGAGAGAGAGAGAAGAAAACACTCTGCGTGCGCTCTTGCAAGATTAGATTGGTTATTTATTTTATCTAATCAGGATGGCTCCCACTGTTTTTATCAAATGTTCCTTCAAACCTTAAAAGGAAAGACTAGCCAGGATTAATTACACTCTACAAGTTCGCCAATCTTTCAGCCAGGCCAGTGTCGGTACTTTGAGGGAGGTTCCCCGTGCTTTCGCACGGACCTAATTACAGTAAACCTCGTTTTCCCAGAGGCGTAACCCCGTTGACACCTTTCTAGACACCTACTTGATCGGCTAATTGTAAAGTGCAAAACTCTCCCAGGAGTAACAATTACTCGCAGTGGGTATCGGGATCCAACTATCATATAGAAGGTATGCAATCTCATTGCAAATTTCAACACTTGAAACTCCCGATAAAGGTTTTTACCCCTAGCACTTATGACCTTAATTATGGTCAACAAATCATAAGTACCAGTCAAGTTCTACCCGTCATTTCGTGATTAATTAGACCCACCCACATGACCTTTAACTAAGGTCAACAAAGTCACGCAGCTGTCCTAACTAATCACATCATATGCGGTGTAGGAAGACATCACTTAGCTACCGTACACTGTGCCTTGACTATAGTCAACAAACACAGCATGAATACTAAGTACTCTACTTCCTAAAATGACGGAGGGTTGCGAATGGTTTTAATAAAACCTTTAACGCTTTGAACTTGATCTCGTTGCGGAATCAAATGGTTTTTAAATGGAGTGTTTTTTAGGCTTTTCTAGTTTTGCTAAAGGGGTCACTCCCGGTGAAGAGATCGTCGGCCCTTTCCTCATCGAATAAGGTGCAGGATATATCATGTATACCGCTGTGCAAAGCAAAAACTATAGAAGCAATCAAAAGACAAACCGAGGGTTATAGCATCTGCCAGTTATTGCTAAAGGAGTCACTCCCGGTGAAGGGATCTCGGTCCTTTCCTTATCGAATAAGGTGCAGGATGTTCTACAAGGAACACCACGATGCAAAGCAATAACTGTAGCTACCTGTTTTTATTTTGAAATTCGATTCCACAACATCTTTTAGGTTTATTTTCTTTCATTAATCTCATTAATGAATGTCACAGATAAATATAACGTACGCTTATGCCATCCGCATTCGCCTCGATGTCCCGTCTGCACCGTTAGGTTAGGTAACTAACGCCAGAGCGAGGCAGGGCTAGCGCGGGTGTAAAACATAAACAACTTCTATATAATATATCATATATACTATATATAATATCTATCTGAACAAATCACATGATCACATCACAGATAACGCAGCAGAAAATATCATATGAAATATTGGATATACTAGGACGTCCCTGTTTTATATTGAGCCTGTATAAAACACGGATTCCACGGTCGTGATGAATAGCCAATCCCACACCCTTAGACCCCTACGAGAGCGGCAAACAACCCTACCAATTCTAGAGTTAGAAGACCCGGACTCGACTCCTCGAGATGGTCTCCCACTGGACCCTAGAACCCGGTTACTTGTGCTCCCCTCCTTGGATCTATCCTAATGTGGAAAAGTAAATAATATACATCAACGGTGACATCATCCGCAACCTGGAAGTGCCCCAATAAAAGAATATTACATACAAGTTTTTACATGAATGAAAATGAAAAACACTCATCTCACATAAAAAAAACCCTGGCTATTCAAACACGACGATCCAATATAACATATCCAGCAACACATAACATCACATGTCATCAACGTAAGTAAATATGCGCATCCCAATTGTCGTTGACATATAGCAACGAAACCGGCGATATCACATATTACACTTGCGGTCGCAGAAAAGAAAGTGTAAAACTACAACAGTTGGAATCCGCAACTTGCATAGACATCGCATGCCTAAACAAATGAATTCCTTAGACATCGCATGCCTAACAATTATAAACCCTGCATTTTAGTCTCATTATCGAAAACACTTTTCAATATGAAGTCGGGCAATTCAACAAGATTCCCGACATCCTGAACGAATGCTCGTCGCAAACTTTAGTAGACGGCCGCACCCCCATACCGTCGACGAAGTGCACTAAGGCGGAACACCGCTGCCGCGAGCACCCGAACGGATGTTTTCGGCGACGGGGTTCTCCTATAGTCACTTGGTCGGGGCTATGGGGCGTGGCTATCTATTAAGTTTACCGGCGAGTATCCGCGTACGCTACGTGATTGCGACGGACTTTTGATCACATCAAAATTCCGTGGCAATCGATCAAGTGAGACTAAACTGCTATGTTTATAACATCCAAATCAGTTATCTCATAACTACTTATAAATTCCAAATATTGTATCACATTCCAGATAAATAGAAAATGTTAAACTTTCCGATCGAACAATCAAAACACCCAAGTTTTCCCGAAACAGCTCAACACATGAAATAAGTTTAAGAACATTCACTTAATGCCACAATACCAACAGTCCATTCGTAGAAGGGTCAAGCCAACGCCTCACATGTGGCACGCCGTACTGCCCCAAACCCTAAGGTTCAAAGGGCAGTTCAAGACGGTCACATAATCGAGTTAAGGTTTGTTGTCTTCTAGAGGGTCCATCGTGTTACTTGCACTACTTAGAACGTTCTTAAACCACGGAAAAATCCAACACTTGAAAAATTTTCGGCAGGGGAAAAATTGGGTATTCATATCCGGTCGAACTTTTTAACATGTTCTAAAATTACCCGGAAAAACACTTAGACGAAATTAGACTTCCCGATCGAAACACCGAGTCCCCAATACAACCCAGAAAACTCAACTCTTGAGTAAACATTAAAAATTCCCAGAAAACACAGCAATAAAAGAAAGAAATTACTGTGCAAAAAGTAATGAAAAAAGTGACCGTACGGCCGCGGAACCGCCGCACGAGCCATGCTTGTGCCGCGGTTCCGCGACGCCTTGATCGATTCAGGCGCACGTGTTGCACAGTATTTCTTAGAAAAGCCTGCTGATTTTTCTGCATATTTTTAATTCACAAAAATCACAGTTTTGAAAAATTGTATAGAGAAGGTTTTTGAATTAGGGTTTCGGGTTCGATCGGACTTCTAACATCGCCTACACTTCGCCTAAAGCTCTAGCTAGGCTCTGATACCGCTGCAGAGTTCCTAGGCACACTGATGAGGATCTAGAACTGATCAACCATGTCCAATTCAAAAATTCCATGTGCCGAGAAATCCTAAACTAGATCGTTACTAGAGGTAAGGCGAAACAAACAAGCAAGCAAACTACTTTGCTACTAAGTGAATGGAATTACAACCTTCGTAGATCCGGACCTCCACTTCCAAAACTCCGTGAAGACGTCCCTCCGCTGCGATCATTGGAATCCCAGACTCTAGCGATGGTTTCGTCGGAGAAATGATCGGGCTAGGTCGTTGACTTCGGTGCCGAAAATGATCTACGTCGAGGCGACTCTAACTCAAGCTCTATCTTCACTTGGTCATGAACCTTGTGAAGAAAACACCCTATACAACATGGCAAGTGGTAGAGGATGAAGAAATAGGAAGTGGGCTCACTTTGGATTTGGGTTTCTCACTTGATTTCATCACTTGACAATTTTCAAGAAAGCTTTGCTTTTTCTTCATGAAGAAGATGAAGAAGAAGAAAGAAAAAGAATTAATTGCAAAAAGAAAATTCAAGTGATATCTATCATATTGCAACCATGGGTGAGAGTAACTAGTGTAGAGACTAAACTAGGGTTTAGGCTAATGGTTGGGTTAAGAATAAAACAAAATGGCTTAGACTTTGTCAAAGATGCTATGAAGCTTCATGAAGCTTCAAGCCAAAGTGAGAAAAGACACCACCATTTTGTTTTTGTTTCTTGCCAAAAATAAATAAATGAAATAAATAAATAAGGCAAATGAAACCCTAACCATTAACTAAACATGGTGTATAGCACACACCCATGTTTGCATGTATCATCAAACATGATACAATCAAGTGCACAAAAATATATCACATATACTACTTGTGCACATCAAGTGAGAAAATCAATCTTAAGTGAACAAATACAAGTTAATGCAAAGTAATATATCAAATATATAATTATACATTAAATCATTAAATCAACACTTGATTTAATGATCCGGTCATACCGCATATAACATACTAATATCAAGTGTATCAATATATCGAATCAACATTTGATTCGGTAACCCGGCTATATCTTATATAACCGTCCGATGATACAAATCGCGAGAATAGAATTCAGTATCACATACTGATATTATTCTCGGTCCCGCACATATCTCATATGCACTCCTATTTCGTTTCGCTTGAGCCAGGAAACCTCTGTGTAGGACTCTAAAGACTCGTCAATACGCCGGCAGCAGGTGATGATCATATCAAACACCCACAAGCCGCAAGCGGTCTGCTAAACGTAACGGCCACCCGGGTATTGAGCGATCAGAAGATCAACGAGCAAGCCCGCTCACACTCCTGTGAATCCAACCAGCAACACTTACCGTACAGTCCGGTCTGTTCGTCTGATATGTCGCATATCTCGCCTAAGGGTGGTAAACGTCAGACCCCAGTAGCTCGATAAGTCATGCCGATGTAAGGTCCATAACAAGCGTGAAACTACTGATAACTTTTACCAGTAAATCACTGCAACCCTGGCCAGGGATTTCCAGTTATGGCCAGTCGAGCATAGCGCAACATCAACCCCCAATACCGGGAGAGACGAATCCCCTCCTATCGTTCATTGCCTCCATGTGAATCGGGACTGTACCCAAAAACCACCTGTTTGCACAACTCAGTAGAGCCGTGGTAGGGTGGAAATCAAAGCACAGTGGGAGACACACAAGACTCTATGACGATCTCGGGTCAACAGACTAAGCTGTACCAGTGTCACCAGAGAACTGCCATCTGACGTGAGGTATAATACCATCTGGGAGTTCTCGGCGAGTCCGTTCAGTGTACCCAGTCACCACTGAGCACCCGCATACCATCTCTGATGTCAAACACCAATGGATATGGGATCATCCATCGCCCATCATATGGGTCGAGAAGATATACGCTAGTCTACTCTGGAATATCGATGCCCCATCTCGATATTCCCATGACTAGGAACATTGAAGGATGTACTCGTTGACTATCTAGGCCCCACTAGTATGAACTACATCATAGTCCTGGAAGTCGAGCACACATCCTAAGGGCTTTATCAACATGTAATAGAAAGACTGCAAGTATACATGTTAAGATAAAGAGCAACCAGATAGCGTACTATCATGTCGAGCAAGAAAGTCCTACCTATATATGTCCCAGCATCCACTACAATATACATCCTATGTACAGTAATGGCCTCTAGGCATATATATAACTAACAGCCATGTCACTACACTGTAGTACTGCTGCATTCAGGATATGACTCTTGCATGGCATACTTGTGTACCTATACACTGTGCACCCATACATGCATACATACGTATTTGCACTTACATTGATGGTTCAAGCTTGATGAGAGATTTGGGAACCGCAAAATACCTTTAAAAGCTGATTCATTTTAAAGAAGCGGTCTTCCCTACATATGTGCATATTACTATTCCATGTTGCATGACATACTGATATGTTTACAGTTCTTTTACATGTCGCATACATCATGCTTTCTGATTATACGCATTGAGATATGTTGTTTCCATGATATTTTTGGATTTGGGAACCGTGTGTATTTCAAAAGAGAATATATAATTGTTTTAAAAACCCGGTTGCCCTTGATATGATATTTCAGTACGTCCACCATGTGTTTTCTCGGTGCTAGAGTGATATATGAGAGAGGGGGGGCTGACCCGGACTGATGGATGCCCGATATATGAAAGAAGGGGGGCTGACCCGGACTGACGGATGCCCGATATAGGAGAGAGAGGGGACTGACCTGGACTGACGGATGCCCGATATATGAGAGAGAGGGGGCTGACCCGGACTGACGGATGCCCGATATATGAGGATTTACGTGCCGATGCTGGGCACAGCTTTCATGATGTTTTCGAGTGTCGATGCTGGACACTCTGGTTCCATGATTTTGACGTGTCGCGAGGGACACAGATGGGTTATATCCTCATATTTCCATGCATATGCTTCATGATATTTACATGCATGATGGTTATTGTCATTGGGTGACGAGTGGACGGGATCCACATATTTACAGATTTGATTACATTGATCATACCTCATATTTATGATATGTTATTACCCGAGGCACTGGCACGAGCACTTGGCACTAAACTCATGTATAGAGGTTATACTGCCACTTTAGCATGCTTCAGACTTATTCATATTGAGGTTATATATATCTGATCGTATTGACCTAGGATGAGTCATACATACGATTTCTGCTTGTAGATATTTTCTATTCACGAGTTGGCAACTCACCCCCGTTGTGCCACAGTTCTTGCAGGTTTTGCCGTACAGGTTTCGTTGCGGCTTTTCTGGCACATTTCTTCCATTACGGGTGACTTGCTTTGGTAGGTGGGTTCTTTTGCATCAGAACCACCATTGTACATGTATTATTCATTGTATCTAGAAATTCCATCAACCAAAACTTGTATATTGTTTCAGACTTAGAAATCAGTTATGTATTATTTCGACCTTAGAGTCGCGCGTAGCAGTATTATGGTTTTCATGTTGATTTTGAGTTTCTTTCTGAGTTTTGATCCTCGCCTTTCGGCGTTGTATATTATATTGCTTGCGTGGTTGTGACCGTCAATTGACGAAGAGCTAGCTCCCGCTTGGGGATGCCTTTTATCATTGCTTATATATTATCCTTGTTGTACCCTGTTCGGGGCCAGTTTTTACAAAGGAAACTCTGTCGAAATTTTCAGAAAAGACTATACATTTTAAAAATGCATATTCGGCTTAGTTATTTAAAAACCATGATTTAAAACATGTTTTCTTCATTCCTTTAAACTAGTTTTCTTTATTTACTCCCTAAAATGGTTTTAGATTTCTGGGCTTTTGGCTTACTTGGATTAGATGGGGTCCTATAGACTTCATATGAATCAAGTGCCAGTCACGAGCTATTTTGGGTCGTGACACTCCACTTGGAGTTCACCGTTACCGTACACCAAGAACATCTCTTTAGTCCTTCTCAAGTACTTGAGAATGTTCTTCACGGCTGTCCAGTGATTCTCTCCTGGATCTGCTTGATACCTACTCACTACACTTAGTGAGTACGCTACATCGGGTCTGGTACATAAAATCGCGTACACGATAGAGCCTACTGCCGAAGCATAGGGTATCCTTTGCATGCGAGCTCTCTCCAAATTAGTCTTGGGAGACATCTCTTTGGAGAGATTGGGTCCTGAGATCGTGGGTATATTCCCATGCTTGGAATCTTCCATACTAAACCTCTTTAGTACGGTGTCAATGTACCTGGATTGGGACAATCCCAGTATCCGTTTAGATCTATCTCTGTAGATCTTAATCCCCAAGATGTAGGAGGCATCACCTAGATCTTTCATTGAGAATCTTTGTGATAAGAAGAGTTTGACTGAGTGCAGCATAGGAACATCATTTCCTATCAAGAGTATGTCATCCACGTACAATACGAGGAAGACGACCTTACTCTCTACAACCTTCTTGTATATACAAGGTCCATCTACGTTTTTTATAAAGTCAAACTCTTTGACTACCTCATCAAAACAGATGTTCCAACTCCGCAATGCCTGCTTCAACCCGTAGATTGATTTAAGCAGCTTGCACACCTTTCCGCTGCTCCCACTGTCTACGAAGCCCTCCGGCTGAGTCATGTACACGCTCTCTTCTAAATCACCATTTAGAAAGGTGGTCTTAACATCCATTTGCCAGATTTCGCAGTCATGGTATGCAGCTATGGCAAGTAGGATCCGGATGGACTTAAGCATAGCCACTGGAGAAAAGGTTTCATCATAATTCACACCTGGTCATTGACGAAAACCTTTGCAACAAGTCTATCTTTAAAAGTCTCAACTTTTCCATCTACATCAAGTTTCTTCTTAAATATCCATTTGCTCCTAATGGGTTTTACCCCTTCGGGAGCAACTTCTAAAGTCCATACTTTGTTGGTGTACATGGATTCCATCTCAGATCGCGTTGCATCCAGCCATTTCACAGAGTCCCCACTCGTGATGGGCTACTCGAAGCTAGTTGGGTCATCATCTTTCATGATGCAATCCTCGCTCCCACCATCAATGAGAAAACCATAATATCTCTAAGGTGGATGAGGAACCCTACTAGATCGGCGAAGAGGCTGAGATTCGTTGGGAACTATCGAATCCTCTGGTTCTACCAAATCTTTTGTTGTAGTTTGTGCTGCTGGAACTTCTTCCAGTTCTACCTCAAGGACACTAATTTCTTTCGCAAGAAATTCCTTTTCTAAAAAGGTGGCATGCCGAGAAACAAACACCTTTTGTTCCTCGGTGTGGTAGAAGATATACCCTTGTGAGTTTTTGGGATATCCTACAAACTTGCACAGAACAGATGTTGCCTCGAGCTTGTCCGGATTGTGCCTTTTGACACAGGCCGGACAACCCCATTTCTTAACATAATTAAGATATGGTCACTTCCCTTTCCATATCTCATATGGAGTGGTAGGCACTGATTTGGTAGGGGCCATATTCAATAGGTGCATGGCTGTCTCAAGCGCATGCCCCCAAAAAGAAATAAGTAACTCAGCGGTGCTCATCATAGAGTGTACCATATCCAATAGGGTACGATTCCTCCGCTCGGATACACCGTTATGCTGTGGTGTATACGGAGGAGTAAGCTGAGAGAGAATCCCATTATCTTTTAGATAGTCACGGAATTTTGTGCTCAAGTATTCTCCCCCCCCCCCCGCAATCAGATCGAAGGATTTTAATACTTTTACCCGTCTGGTTCTCAACTTTATACTTATATTCTTTGAATTTCTCAAAAACTTCAGACTTTTGTGTTAGTGTATATGCCCTAGAGGCCATTACTGTATCATACTAGTTTGTATATTACTTAATGGAAGCTTGGGATATCACCTTGTATTGACAATCTTGCTCAAAATGGTAGTATGCTACTTGGTTTGTTTCTACTTTAATATGTGCATATGTTTCTTTTAGCATATTGCTTATACATATTAGTAGAGCCCTTAGGATCTTTGCTTGATTACCAGCGTTGTGATGGCAGTCACACTCGTGAGGGCTGGGTAATCCACAAGCACATCCTTATACAGGTCTCTAGTCGTAGGACTATCGAGACAGGGCATCGATACTCCAGAGTAGACTAGAGTATGCGCTTCTCGTCCCAGCAGGGGAAACGGTCTGTCCTACAGCCGTCAGAACATCATACTTGAGATAGTATGCGGGTGCTCGTTAGGTTACGAGTACACTGGAAAGGACTCGTCGGGAACTGATTGGTTGGTACTATACCTATCATCAGTTATCAATTCCCAGGTGACATGGGTATAGCTTAGTCCGCTGACTTGACACTGTCACTTCGCTTCGAGTGTGTTCCCACTGTACTTTGATTACTACCCTACCACGGCTCAAAGGAGTCGTGCAAACAGGTAGTAGTTGGGTGCAGTCCCAAAGCACTTGGAGGCAGTGACGGTTAGATAGGATTTGTCTCTCCCGGTATTGGGGGTTGACATCGCGCTGTGTCTAGGAGAGCCATTACACAAGTAGTCCCTGGCCAGGGCAAGCGAGATATACTGGTAGGTTACCAGTGTTATCTCAGGGTGTTCTGGGCTACACTCCGACACGACTTGTACCGCTATTAGGGGACTGACGTTTACCGCCCCCTAGGCCCACCATGCGATGTTCTCAGACGAACAGACCGGACTGTACGGAGATTGTCACATTCAGGCTCAGTAGAGTTCAGATGGGTTTCACCTCGCCCGTCTTCTTATCCGCATCTACCTGGGGGCCGTTACGCACAGCTAGTGCCGCTTGCGGTCTGTGGTTAAACCCACTGCCAGCGTAGTGTCGAGTCTTTAGAGTCCCACACAGAGAGCTATTCGCCTTTAGGCAAAAAAGTAGAGGTCGCATGGTTTTGCGACAGGTCGCATGGTTTTGCGACAGGGTTCGGTCATATCCATGCACTTGTGCACGTTTAGTGTCCGGACAGTTAACACTAGTGGGTTTTGGTTTAAGCCAGATCCTAGTGTACGTTTTGGGATTGGTTTTATCTCGTTTGTATTCATGTTCCCCGGAACGCGGATACGGGTGTGTATGCACAGTTGATAGAGACAGAGGCAGAGGATTCTCATTAGGGTTGTTGACTTTTGCTTAACCCTAATGAGAATTAGAAATATGATTAACAATAATATTAATTGATTATTATAGTGACATGGTTAGGGTTGAAAGGTTGACCTTGTTGACTTGTTAACTTTTGTTGACCGGTTGACTAGGTTGGACTTGTTGACCACCATCATGACAATGGCCATCATTTGGTTGCATTGACTTATGCTTGCTTGTTTTGTTCACCATTTGCATTTAATGCAAGAAATGATAGTGTCATTTGTCATGATATCAACCATTACAATATACTCAATTATTATTACATTGTTATGATGATTTTTGATTATGAGAGCTTGGATGGCAAAAGGATTATTCATTCTCTCATTTCATTTCTCTCTCTTGCCATCACTTGCTCAAGCTCTCCCTCTTCCTCTTGCTCTCTCTAGCTTAAGGCAAACCCCTCTCATGAGTTGAGAACCATTGCCTTAGAGATAAAAACACCAAAACAATCCTCTACTCATCCTAGTTCACAAGGCCTAGCAAGCCAAGTGTTCTATTTTCTTCAAGTTCGAAGAAGAAGCCAAAAGGTAGAAGCTTTCGGGTGGATCCATCTTCGGCGCGAGAAGACGACGAGGGGAGGCCGGTCCGTACACCACAAGAGTTGAAGACGAAGGAGTTCAAGAAACGTATAACCCCCTAACCGAGTAGTAAAACTCCTAGTTAGGTTGTTAGGTAGTTGTTTAACAAAGATCCGTATTTTGAGTCCATGTTACCACCCTAGCAAAAATCATTTTTCACCAATTCCGCAACCCCGTAAGTACCGGGGAAGGGTAGCATGGACTTACAGTGGTATCAGAGCCTAGTTAAACACTATCTAACATGTTAGCAAAGTAAATAGAAATTCGATCGGAGAAAAAGTCGCGAAAAATCCCCGAAAAATCAAGTTTCTGTAGATTCTGTATTCTGTTCAAAAATTAATAAATCTTGCACCAAAAATTGTCTCAGGCTTTTGTTAAGACACCCAAGAAAACAGGTCCACTGACTCAGTCAAATCGCCGTGGAACCGCGGCAGGAGCATGCACCCGCCGTGGATCCACGGCCGAGTTGACTCGGTTGTGGCACTGTTTTCCTGCAGAGTGTCTCTGGGGGTGTTTTGGGATTTTTGGAGTATGTTTTTTCAGCCCAGATTTTCCAGAAAGCAAAATTTGTTTTTAGGGCTTAAAAAACCGTATTTTGATCGAGTTTCTAAGGACTTAAGCTGACGGGTTTTATTTCTGTGATGTGATATATGTATTGAACGTCTGCTAATCGCTATATGTCGATTAGTGGGGGTTATACATATCTGTGATCTGTAATGTTGATGGTATGTGTATATGAATTCATTGGATTGTCGCGGGTGAATAGCCGGGGGGTTGTGAGATGAGAGTTTTCTTTTCTTTCAATTCATGTAAAATTTGTAATTGATGTAATATTATTTGTATGGCCGCACAACCGGGTCGGGGTTGTAGCCGTCATTGTATAATTTCTTTTACTATTTTTGCTCCTAGGATAGACCCATGGAGGGGGTGCACAAACTACCGGGTACCTCGAAGTGCCGAGTGGCCTACTCACGTCGTTGAGGGAGGTTGCTTCGCTTCGGGTATTTGGCGGGTAGTTTGCCGTATCCGTAGGGGTCTTGGGTGGGGTATTGGCTATTCACCGCGACCGTGTAATCCGCTTTTCGTTACAGGCTCGTACGAATTGCGGATTCCTAGTATATCCAATGTGTTCATCTGTGATCTGGATTGGCTATCATTGCAATATATCTATATATGATAACTATTTAGGCGTTGCTTATGTTTTGCATCCGCGCTAGTCCAGCCCCCGCTCTGTCGTTAGTTAAGTAACCTAACGGGTAATGACGGGGCCCCGTGGCGAATGCGGATGGCATAAGCGTACGTCATATTTTGGTTGTTTTCTGCAATGGTAGGATTAAATGATGGGACGCATTAAAAAGAATTAATGCAAGCAAAAAAAACCAAAGTAAAGTCGTTGGAACACTTTCAAAACCACTCGGTTCTTTTTCAAAAACCAACTTTTAAATGCGGAGCTTGAGCCACTCCTTTTAAAAGCTATCTCGTTCCATTGATTATATCAAGTTCACTATGTTCACGGTTTCGCCAAAACCATTCATAGCCCTCCGTCGTTTCACATGAATAGTCAATAGTATTCAAGCTATGTATGTTGGCCAAAGTCAAGGCATAGTGATTGGTAGCTATTGGCTATTCATGTGCAGCATAGATAGATGCGTTGGTTTGGGATAGTCATACTGCCATGTTGGCCAAAGTAAAGGGTATGTACGGGTGGGTTCAAATTAACCTGGAGAATGACGGGTAGAACTTGACATGTGACTTATGATATTTTGGCCAAAGTCAAGGTCATAAGAGCATGGGGCAAAAATCCACATCGGGAGTTTCAAAAGAACTGAAACTTGCTAGTGTTGCATACTATTTGGAGTGTGATGATTCTGGTAGGATTCCTTCAGTTTTGTCACGCGATGATATTTGGATACCGATCCTACTGTGAGTATATGCTACTCCTCGGAAAATTTCTCACTTAACGATCAATGCTATAAACCAAGTAGGTGTCTAGAAAGGTGTTAGCGGGGCTACGCCCCTAGGGAAAAGAGGTTATTTAATTAAGGAACTTCGCCAAAGCGTTGGAAAACCTCCCTCGAAGTACCAACACTGGCCTGGCTGAACGGTTAAGCAAGTATTGTACGGTGA
This sequence comes from Agapanthus africanus, assembly GCA_030015575.1. Lineage (NCBI taxonomy): Eukaryota > Viridiplantae > Streptophyta > Magnoliopsida > Asparagales > Amaryllidaceae > Agapanthus > Agapanthus africanus. The sequence goes on along the minus strand of JASDDO010000029.1, from coordinate 252,906,650 downwards.
GATTGATTCCGACTAATTCTTCCTTTTTGGTTTGAGGAGGAATTCGAGATATAGTGGGAGCCATCCTATTTAGACAAACTAAAAACCACTCTAAACTTGCAAGAGCATCATGCTGAGTGTTTCTTCTCTCTCTCCTAATTGCAGCGACCAATCGACATGACCGGACTTAAGTTACTTCTAGATAAAAACATACTGACAGAGCCAAACTACAAAGATTGGCTCAGGAATGTCAAAATGGCAATCACTTACGACAAGCTGGGGTATCTTCTTACCACCAAAGCTCCCCCTGTCCCAGGTCCCACCTCCAGCGTCGCGGATAGGGAAATCCGTAAGACCTGGGAGATCGATTGCGTGAAGTCCAAGTGCCTCGTGCTTGCCTCTATGGACAATGAACATCAGAGGAGGCACGAGAATATAGACCTCGAATCCATATTTCTCCATACAAAAGAACTGTATGGAGAGCAATCTCGTATCGCAAGATACGAAGTGTCGAAGAAGCTATTTTCGGCAAGGTTGGCCATCGGATCATCGGTAGCGGAACACGTGCTTAAGATGATTGGCTTCATTGAGGAGCTCGCAGACCTTGGGACCACATTAGAGAACGAGCTCTATACGGACTTGATTCTCCAGTCCCTTCCTTCCACTTACGCCCAGTTCATCCTGAACTTCAACTTGCAAGGAAAAGAAGTTGAACTTCCAGAGCTCCTCAACATGCTGAGGAGTGCAGAGGGCACCCTACAAAAAGGTAGGGAAACATCCACTTTGTTTGTAGGAGGTTCTTCCTCTTCTAAGTCCATGGCAAAAGCCAAGGGAAAGAAGAAGAAAGCCCCCGCCAAACCAAGGGGCGGTGTTAATAAAGTGGATACGAAGGGAAAAGCAAAGGCAACAAAGATAGCGGGGCAGCTTGTGGGAAAGGAAGAATGCTTCTATTGTCATAAGAAGGGACACTGGAAGAAAGATTGCAGGGCTTGGAAGGCCAGAACACAGGATCTGAAGCAAGTTGCGGCTTCAGCTTCAGGTGTGTATGTTATTGAAAACTTTCTTTCAATAAACTCTACTTCCTGGGTATTGGATACCGGATCAGGATCTCATATCTGTAATTCTTTGCAGGCACTAAGAAAGCGTAGGGTTTTGAAGGCAGATGATATGACCCTCAGAGTTGCAAACGGAGCTGGCATGGATACTGAGTCCGTGGGGGACTATCACCTGGGCTTGTCAGATGGACACGTTTTGGTTTTGCGTAATTGCTATTTTGTACCCAATGCAACTTGTAATATCATTTCTGTATCTTTATTATCTAAAGAAGGTTATGAATTTGCATTTGTAAGTAATGTTATGAACATTCACCTTAATCAAGTTCTGATTGGGTCAGGTACATTAAGCAATGGAATATACGTATTAAACCAACCACAGATTTTCAATGTCCAGAATACACACAAAAGAAAGTCTCCGGAAACTAATCAGGCTTTCTTATGGCATTGTAGACTGGGTCACATCAATGAGAGAAGATTGACTAAGTTACATACAGAAGGATATTTGGATCTATTCAAATATCAATCATATGGAACTTGTCAATCCTGTCTCAAAGGAAAGATGACAAAGACTCCGTTCACTGGACATGGAGTAAGAGCGAGCGAGCTCTTGGTACTCGTACACAGCGACGTGTGCGGCCCAATGTCTACACATGCGCGAAGCAGTTTTTCTTACTTCATAACTTTTACGGATGACTTTTCAAGGTACGGATATGTCTTCTTAATGAAACATAAATCCGAAGCCTTTGGAAAATTCCAGGAATATAAGAATGAAGTAGAAAAACAAACCGGCAAAAGTATCAAAACACTGAGATCTGATCGAGGTGGTGAATACTTGAGTGCCGAGTTCCTGGATTACCTAAAAGAGAATGGAATTCTCTCTCAGCTTATTCCTCCATACACTCCGCAACATAACTGTTAGTTATATGTATGCCCTAGAGGCCATTACTGTACATAGGATGTATATTGTAGTGGATGCTGGGACATATATAGGGAGGACTTTCTTACTTGACATAATAGTATGCTATCTGGTTACTCTTTACCTTAACGTGTACATTGATTGTCTCTCTGATACATGTTGGTAAAGCCCTTACGATGTGTACTTGACTATCTGGACTATGATTCATACTAGTGGGGACATGGTAGTCCATAAGTACATCCTTCAAAGTCCCTAGTCGTGGGTGTATCGAGACGGGGCATCGATATACCAGAGTAGACTAGCGTATACCTTCTCGACCCATACAGATGGGCGATGGATGATCCTATATCCATTGGTGTTTGACATCAGAGATGATATACGGGTGCTCAGTAGAGACTGGGTACACTGGACGGACTCGCCGAGAACTCCCAGATGGTATTATACCTTACGTCAGATGGCAGTTCTCTGGTGACACTGGTACAGAGTAGTTTGTTGACCCGAGATCGTCATAGAGTCTTGTATGGTTCCCACTGTGCTTTGATTTCCATCTTACCAAGTCCAAGAGGGCGTGCAAAACGGTGGTTTTTGGGTACAGTCCCGAATCACATGAAGGCAATGAGCGATAGGAGGGGATTCGTCTCTCCCGGTATAGGGAGTTGATGTTGCGCTGTGTTCGATTGGCTATAACAGGAAATCCCTTGCCAGGGTTGCTGAGATTTACTGGTAAGTGTTACCAGTAGTTTCTCGAATTGTTATAGACCTCATATCGACACGACTTATCGAGCTATTGGGGTCTGACGTTTACCACCCCTAGGCGAGATATGCGACATATCAGACGATCAGACCGGACTGTACGGTAAGTGTTACTGGTTGGATTCACAGGAGGGTGAGCGGGCTTGCTCGTCGATCTTCTCATCGCTCAATACCCGGGTGGCCGTTACATTTAGCAGACCGCTTACGGCTTGTGGGTGTTTGATATGATCATCACCTGCTGCCGGCGTATTGACGAGTCTTTAGAGTCCTACACAGAGGTTTCCTGGCTCAAGCGAAACGAAATAGGAGCGCATATGAGATATGTGCGGGACCGAGAATGATACCAGTATGTGATACTGTATTCGATTCTCGCGATTTGTGACATTGATCGGTTATATGCGATATAGCCGGGTTATCGGATCAAGTGTTGATTCGATAAGTTGTTACTGTTGATATTAGTAGGTTATATACGATATGACCGGATCATTAAATCAAGTGTTGATTTAATGATTTAATGCATAATTATATATTTGATATATTACTTTGCATTAACTAGTATCGGTTCACTTAAGATGGATTTTCTCACTCAGATGTGTGCATTGTATATGCGATATATTTTTATGCACTTGATTGTATCATGTTTGATGATGCATGCAAAATTGGTTTGTGTAAAGAATTAAACCTAGGTTAAATAAATGGTTAAGGTTTCTATTTATTTGTCCATTCATTTATCTTTTTATTTTAGATTAAAATGAAATGACAAAAGAAAACAAAATGGTTTTATTCTTTCTTTCTTTCATGAAGCTTGATGAAGCTTCATGAAGCTTTGACCCTATGACCATTTTGTCTTCAAGCTTAACCCTAACCATTCTTTTAACCTTAGTCATTTCTCTACACATAACTATAGTTAATGTTATGATAAGTATTCTTTTTCTTTTCTATTCTAATGAACTTATCATAATATTATTATCTTCTTCTTCTTCATCTTCTGCTTGAAGAAAAAGCTTGCCTCATCAATGGCAACTTGAGAAAAAGAGTGAGAAATCCAATTCTAAAGTGAACCCACTTCCTATTTCTTCATCCTCTACCTCTTGCCAAGTAGTAGAGTGTGTTTTCTTCACAAGTTTCATGACTTAGTGAAGTTGGAGCTTGATCTAGCGATGCCTCGACGTAGATCATCTTCGGCATCGTCGTCGATGACCTAGCCCGCTTTTTCTCCCATGAAGCCGACGCTAGAGCCCAAGATCCGATTTGTACAGCGAGGAGACTTCATCGCGGAGCCATGGAGGTGGAGCACCGGATCTACAAAGGTTGTATTTCCGTTCTTTATTAGTAAAGTTGTTTACTAGGTTTTGTTATCGCATAGAATTCTAGTTAACGATCTAGTCTAGGGTTTCTCGGCACCGTAAAATATTGAAATTGGCATGGTTGATGCCTTGTGAGAACTCTTGAGAGTGCCTAGGAACCCTACAGTGGTATCAGAGCCTAGCTAGAGCCTTAGGCGATGCGTAGACGAAGTTTGAAACCCGAACAAACCCCGAACCCTAATCCGACATGCTCTCTGGACTTTTTCTAAAAACTGGGATTTTTCCACATTAAAAATGCTTAAAAAATTCAGCAGGGAAATCTAAGAATTACGGTGCAAAATGTTTTCCATGAACTGTTCATAGTGCGGCGGAACCGCGGCAGAAGCCTGGCTTCTGCGGAGGTTCCGTGGCTAAATGATGGGTGTTGACTGTAGTTTTTGCACAGTAATTCTTCTTTTCTGTTGCTGAGTTTTATGGGAATTTTTAATATTTATTCAAGAGTTGAATTTTCTGGGGTTGTTTTGGGGATTCGGTGTTTCGATCGGAGTATCAGATTTTGTCTATGTGGCTTTCCGGATAAATTTTAGAATATGTTAAAAAGTTCGACCGGATATAAATACCCAATTTTTCCCCTGTCGGGAAATTTCCAAGTGTCGGATTTTTCTGAGGTTTAAAGACGTTCTAAGTAGTGCAAGTAACGCGATGGTCCCTCTAGAAGACAACAAACCTTAACTCGATTATATGACCGTCTTGAACTGCCCTTTGAACCTAAGATGCTATATGTCAACGACAATTGGGATGCGCATATTTACTTACGTTGATGACATGTGATGTTATGTGTTGCTGGATATGTTATATTGGATCGTCGTGTTTGAATAGCCGGGGGGTTTTTATGTGAGATGAGTGTTTTTCATTTTCATTCATGTAAAAACTTGTATGTAATATTCTTTTATTGGGGCACTTCCAGGTTGCGGAAGATGTCACCCTTTGTATATTATTTACTTTTCCGCACTAGGATAGACCCAAGGAGGAGGGCACAAGTAACCGGGTTCTGGGGTCCAGTGGGAGACCAACTCGAGGTGTCGAGTACGGGTCTCCTAACTCTAGAATTGGTAGGGTTGCTTGCTGCTCTCGGAGGGGTCTTGGGGTGTGGGTTTGGCTATTCATCGCGACCGTGGAATCCGTGTTTTATACTGGCTCGTATTGAAAACACGGACGTCCTAGTATATCCAATATTTCATATGTTTCTTCTGCTGCGATATCTGTGATGTGATCATGTGATGTTCTATGATAGATACAGTATATAGTATATATGATATATTATATAGGCGTTACTTATGTTTTACACCCGCACTAGCCCTGCCCCGCTCTGCCGTTAGTTACCTAACCTAACGGTGCACGAGGGGACATCGAGGCGAATGCGGATGGCATAAGTGTACGTCGTATTTATCTGTGATGTTTAGGTACTTAAATGATGGGACTTCATTAATGAGATTAATGAAATAAAAGAAACCTAAGATGTTGTAGAATCGAATTTCAAAATAAAACAGGTAGCTACAGTTCTTGCTTTGCACAGCGGTATATATGATATATCCTGCACCTTATTCGATAAGGAAAGGACCGAGATCCCTTCACCGGGAGTGACTCCTTTAGCAATAACTGGCAGATGCTACACACTTGGTTTGTCTTTTGATTGCTTTTAAGAGTTTTTGCTTTGCACAGTGATATATATGATATATCACGCACCTCATTCGACGAGGAAAGGGCCGACGATCCCTTCACCGGGAGTGACCCCTTTAGCAAAACTAGAAAAGCCTCAAAAATACTCCATTTCAAAATCCATTCGATCCTACAACGATATCAAGTTCATTACGCAATAGGTTTTCAGAAAAACCTGTCGTAGCCCTCCGTCATTTCAGATAAGTTGTATATAGTATTCGTGCTGCATTTGTTGGCTTTCGTCAAGGTTCAGTGTGCGGTAGCTATATGCTGCTTATCTGCCAGCATACGATGCGATTGGATTAGGGTAGTCGTGCGGCTTTGTTGGCTTTCGTCAAGGGTCGTGCGGGTGGATTTAATTCAATCAAGAAATGTACGGGTTGAACTTGACTAGCAGGCTATGGTTTGTTGGCTTTCGTCAAGGTCATAGCACGTTAGGGGCAAAATATTATCGGGAATTTCAAGTGTTGAAATTTGCAATGAGATTGCATACCTTCTATGAGATAGTTGGATCCCGATACCCGCTGCGAGTAAGAGTTACTCCTGGGAGAGTTTTACACATTACAATTAGCCGATCGAGTAGGTGTCTAGAAAGGTGTCAACGGGGTTACGCCTCTGGGAAAACGAGGTTTACATTAATTAGGTTCGTGCGAAAGCACGGGGGACCTCCCTCAAAGTACCGACACTGGCCTGGCTGAAAGATTGGCGAACTTGTAGTGTGTAATTAATCCCGGCTAGTCTTTCCTTTTAGGGTTTGAAGGAAGATTTGATAAAAAAACAGTAGGAGCCATCCTGATTAGATAAAATAATAACCAATCTATTCTTGCAAGAGCACACGCTGAGTGTTTTCTTCTATCTCTCTCCTGGTAGCGACCATGTCATGCCTTAATCAAGATAATAATACGGATATTGACCGAACCCGCTTGTTATACTGAGCTGGGGAACGTTGGTCCCGCTCCAACTTATAATTGTTATAAGACAGAGCAGGAAATTGGGGATTACCAGAATTCCCGTGCCGCCCAAACGAAGACAGTGCATGTTGATGCATCATCTTCGGGTGTGTTCGTTACAAAGAACTGTTTCTCTGTATCCTTTACGTCCGGGGTATTTGATACCGGATCAGGATCCCAGATATGTAATTTGTTACATACGGGCTACAGAAAGGTAGAGAGCTGAGAACGGGTAATAAGTTTCATGAGGCAGAAAACGGGGCAAGTGTTGCAGCCAAGTCTGTTGGTCACTGTCACCCTGTATTACCTATACATTGATTCTGAACGAATGCTATTAGATACCGAACCTGATATACAAAATCATATCAGTCTCTTTATTATTAAAGAAAGGATATAATTTTGTATTGTTGGATAATGTTTTGAACATTTCCTATATCAAAAGTTGATCGGTTCAGGCACGTTATCTAAAAGCGTTGATGTTCTAAATCAAACTACAGTTCTTAGTATACAGAACACACACAAAAGGAAAAGTTCAGAAATGAACGAATCCTTTTTGAGGCATTGTAGACTAGGTCATATCAATGCGACCCGACTAGCTGAAGTTACATGTAGATGCATATTTAAATCAGTTTGAATTTACATCTTGTGAAACTTGCCAGTCATGTCACAAAGATAAAATGACCATAGCCCTGTTTATTGGAAACAGAGAAAGAGTTAATGAACTCTTGGGATGATACATGTTGATGTATGTAGGTCCCCTGTCTACACATGCCAGGACCGGTTCTTTGTACTTCATTACGTTCTCTGATGATCTCTCAAGATTCAGACATATGTTCCTGTTGAAACACAAGTCCGAACCTTTTGAGATATTCACAGAATATAAATTAGAAGTAGAGAACCAAAACACGGGTATAAGTATTATGTCCTATGATGAGATCAAGGAGGAGAATACTTGTGCATGGAATTCCTGGACAATTCTAAAGGAGAATGAGATTCTCTCTCAGCATTACTCCTCCGTATACACCATAGCACGATGGTATATCGGGGCGGAGCAATCACACCCTATATGATAAGGTGTGCTCTATGATAAGTACTACTGAGTTGCCTTTTTCCTTTTTGGGAGTTATGCGCTTGAGAAGCTGCATACCTATTGAATAGGGTTCCAATCAAATCAGTTGCCTACCATTTCATATGTGATATGGAAAGGGAAAAGCCCATATCTTAAGTTAGTTAAGATTTGGGGTTGTCCGGCCTATGTCTAAAAGCATAATCCGGACAAGCTCGAGGCAAGGCCTGTAATGTACAACTGGAAAGGTTCCAGCTATACAAACTACAGCTGATGATTTGATAGAACCAAAGGATTCAGTAGATTCCAACGAACCTCAGCCTCTCCGCCGATCTAGTAGGGTTCCTCACCCACCTGAGAGATACTTCTGTTTCTCTATGACAGTGGGAGTGAGGATTGCATCATAAAATGATGACCCAACTAGTTTCGAGCTGGCCATCAGGAGTGGGACTCTATAAGAATGGCTAGATGCTTAGTGATCTGAGATGGAATCCATGTACACCAACAAAGTATGGACTTTGGTTGCTATATCTGAAGGGTTAAATCCCCATCAGGAGCAAGTATATCTTGAGAAGATTACTTGGTGTAGATGGAAAAGTTAAGACTTTCAAAACTAGACTTGTTAAAGGTTTTCGTCATCGACCAGGCGTGGACAATGATGAAACCTTTTCAAGTGGCTATGCTTAAGTCCATCCAAATCCTACTTGCCACGGCTACATACCATGACTACGATATCTGGTGGTAGGGTGTCATGACTGCATTTCTAAATGATATTTTAGAAGAGTGCGTCTATAAGTACACAGCCAGAGGGCCTCGTAGACAGTGGGAGCAGCGGAAACGTGTGCAAGATGCTTTATAGGATAAAGCAGGCATCGCGGAGTTGGAACATCTGTTTTGATGGATTAGTCAAAGAAGTTGACATCATCAAAATGGTAGATGAACCTTGTATAAACAAAAAGGTAGTTGGGAGTATGGTGACGATCCTCATAGAGTACGTGGATGACATACTCTTGATAGGGAAGGAGTTTCCTATGCTACGCTCGATCAATCTCTGCTTATCACGAAGATTCTCCATATAGGATCAAAGTGATATCTCCTAAATCCTGGATTTTGGATCTATGAGATAAATCTAAGTGGATGTTAGGATACTCACTAGTTGTAGTGAGATGGTATCAGTTGATCCTTGGGAGAATCACTGGAAGGGTTCCAGGGTGATAAAGACGACTGAATGTCAGTCACAGGCATTGTCTTTACCCTCAGTAAAGGGACGGTATGTTGGAAGAGTTCCAAGCTAGATACCATGGCATACTAGACGATTAAAGGCAAGATACATCGCTACTTAAGATGCTACCAAAGAGGCAGTCTGGGTGTATAATAGTTCATGAGATGAACTTCGTTCCTACCATTGTGAGACAATGGAGTTGTGGCTTATGCCAAGGAACGCCGGTCCCATCAGTGATCCAGACATATTCTAAGGCAGTATCGCCTGATCATGGAGATGGCTGATCTCCAAGATGATCGAGGTTAGGAGAGTAGACTCAGAGGACAACACAGCGGATCCATTCACGAAGGCCTATTCCCAGAGAGAGACTTTTATGGGATGGTTGAGTATGAGATACTGCAACCACTGCTATCAGATGGCCCTAGTGCAAGTGGGAGATTGTTAGTTATATGTATGCCCTAGAGGCCATTACTGTACATAGGATGTATATTGTAGTGGATGCTGGGACATATATAGGGAGGACTTTCTTGCTCGACATGATAGTATGCTATCTGGTTACTCTTTACCTTAACGTGTACATTGATTGCCTCTCTGATACATGTTGGTAAAGCCCTTAGGATGTGTACTTGACTATCTGTACTATGATGCGGATCATACTAGTGGGGACATGGTAGTCCATAAGTACATCCTTCAAAGTCCCTAGTCGTGGGTGTATCGAGACGGGGCATCGATATACCAGAGTAGACTAGCGTATACCTTCTCGACCCATACAGATGGGCGATGGATGATCCCATATCCATTGGTGTTTGACATCAGAGATGATATACGGGTGCTCAGTAGAGACTGGGTACACTGGACGGACTCGCCGAGAACTCCCAGATGGTATTATACCTTACGTCAGATGGCAGTTCTCTGGTGACACTGGTACAGAGTAGTCTGTTGACCCGAGATCGTCATAGAGTCTTGTGTGGTTCCCACTGTGCTTTGATTTCCATCTTACCATGTCCAAGAGGGCGTGCAAAACGGTGGTTTTTGGGTACAGTCCCGAATCACATGGAGGCAATGAGCGATAGGAGGGGATTCGTCTCTCCCGGTATAGGGAGTCGATGTTGCGCTGTGTTCGATTGGCTATAACAGGAAATCCCTGGCTAGGGTTGCTGAGATTTACTGGTAAGTGTTACCAGTAGTTTCTCAAATTGTTATAGACCTCATATCGACACGACTTATCGAGCTATTGGGGTCTGACGTTTACCACCCCTAGGCGAGATATGCGACATATCAGACGATCAGACCGGACTGTACGGTAAGTGTTACTGGTTGGATTCACAGGAGGGTGAGCGGGCTTGCTCGTCGATCTTCTCATCGCTCAATACCCGGGTGGCCGTTACGTTTAGCAGACCGCTTGCGGCTTATGGGTGTTTGATATGATCATCACCTGCCGCCGGCGTATTGACGAGTCTTTAGAGTCCTACACAGAGATTTCCTGGCTCAAGCGAAACGAAATAGGAGCGCATATGAGATATGTGCGGGACCGAGAATGATACCAGTATGTGATACTGTATTCGATTCTCGCGATTTGTGACATTGATCGGTTATATGCAATATAGCCGGGTTATCGGATCAAGTGTTGATTCGATAAGTTGTTACTGTTGATATTAGTCGGTTATATACGATATGACCGGATCATTAAATCAAGTGTTGATTTAATAATTTAATACATAATTATATATTTGATATATTACTTTGCATTAACTAGTATCGGTTCACTTAAGATGGATTTTCTCACTCGGATGTGCGTATTGTATATGCGATATATTTTTATGCACTTGATTGTATCATGTTTGATGACGCATGCAAAATTGGTTTGTGTAAAGAATTAAACCTAGGTTAAATAAATGGTTAATGTTTCTATTTATTTGTCCATTCATTTATCTTTTTATTTTAGATTAAAATGAAATGACAAAAGAAAACAAAATGGTTTTATTCTTTCTTTCTTTCATGAAGCTTGATGAAGCTTCATGAAGCTTTGACCCTATGACCATTTTGTCTTCAAGCTTAACCCTAACCATTCTTTTAACCTTAGTCATTTCTCTACACATAACTATAGTTAATGTTATGATAAGTATTCTTTTTCTTTTCTATTCTAATGAACTTATCATAATATTATTATCTTCTTCTTCTTCATCTTCTACTTGAAGAAAAAGCTTGCCTCATCAATGGAAACTTGAGAAAAAGAGTGAGAAATCCAATTCTAAAGTGAACCCACTTCCTATTTCTTCATCCTCTACCTCTTGCCAAGTAGTAGAGTGTGTTTTCTTCACAAGTTTCATGACTTGGTGAAGTTGGAGTTTGATCTAGCGATACCTCGACGTAGATCATCTTCGGCATCGTCGTCGATGACCTAGCCCGCTTTTTCTCCCATGAAGCCGACGCTAGAGCCCAAGATCCGATTTGTACAGCGAGGAGGCTTCATCGCGGAGCCATGGAGGTGGAGCACCGGATCTACAAAGGTTGTATTTCCGTTCTTTATTAGTAAAGTTGTTTACTAGGTTTTGTTATCGCCTAGAATTCTAGTTAACGATCTAGTCTAGGGTTTCTCGGCACCGTAAAATATTGAAATTGGCATGGTTGATGCCTTGTGAGAACTCTTGAGTGTGCCTAGGAACCCTACAATAACGGTGTATCAGAGAGACGGAACCGAACCCTATTGGATATGGTACGGTCCATGATGAGTAACGCTGAGTTACCGCGATCATTCTGGGGATATGCACTAGAATCAGCTGCATACCTTTTGAACCGAGTTCCAACTAAGACTGTGCCTACTACACCATATCAGATGTGGTGTGGGAAGAGACCCTATATTAATCACATTAAGACATGGGGATATTCAGCTTTTGTCAAAAAGCAGCATGCGGACAAACTTGAGGCACGCTCAGTACAGTGCAAGTTCGTGGGATATCCAAAGAACTCCAAGGGATATTTCTTCTATTGCGAAGAGGAACAAAAGGTTTTTATTTCTCGTCATGCCCACTTCTTGGAACACCAGTTCTTAGAAAAAGAAATAAGTGGGAGCGCAATAGAACTGGAAGAAATTCCAGAACCACAGACTATTACTGAAAGCTTAGTAGAACCAGAGGGTTCAAAAGAACAGGACATTCCTACGCCGCTCCGCAGGAGTAGTAGGCAGTCTCATCCGCCCGAGAGATACTACGGTTTTCTCATAGACGGGGATAGAGAGGATTGCATCATTGATTATGATGAGCCTACTAGCTTCCAGCAGGCCATTCAGAGTGTTGACTCGGTAAAATGGCCGGATGCAATGCGGACCGAAATGGATTCCATGTACACCAACAAAGTATGGACGTTGGACATTGCTCCAGATGGGGTAAAACCCGTAGGATGCAAGTGGATCTTCAAAAGGAAGATTGGTGTAGATGGACAGGTTGAGACCTATAAGGCTAGACTTGTTGCAAAGGGTTTTCGTCAAAGACCTAGTTTGGACTATGATGAAACCTTTTCTCCAGTAGCTATGCTGAAATCCATTCGGATCCTTCTTGCCATTGCTGCCTTCTACGATTATGAGATTTGGCAGATGGACGTAAAGACCGCTTTTCTAAATGGAAATTTAGAGGAGTGTGTTTATATGGACCAGCCAGAGGGTTTCATTTAGAGTGGGAGCAGCGGAAAGGTGTGCAAGTTGCTTAAGTCCATCTATGGACTAAAGCAGGCATCGCGGAGTTGGAACATCTGTTTTGATAAGACGGTCAAAGAATTTGGCTTTATCAAAAATCCAGATGAACCATGCATCTATAGTAGATTTGTAGCAAGAACTGTCGTGTTCCTCGTATTATACGTGGATGACATTCTTTTGATAGGAAATGACATTCCTATGCTACAATCTGTCAAGGGGTTCTTGTCACACAGGTTCTCCATGAAAGACCTGGGTGGTGCCAATTACATTCTGGGGATCCGGATCCATCGTGATAGATCCAAGAGGATGTTGGGACTTTCGCAGTCCATGTACATCGACACCATACTGAAAAGATTCAGTATGGAAGATTCCAAGCGCGGTAATCTACCGGCTTGTCACGGGATCACCCTCTCCAAAGAGATGTCTCGCAAGACTGATTTGGAAAGGGATCGCATGTCTATTATACCCTACGCTTCTGCGGTAGGCTCTATAATGTATGTGATGTTGTGTACCAGACCAGATGTAGCTTATGAACTGAGTATAGTAAGCCGGTATCAGTCAAACCCTGGGGAGAAACACTGGATAGTGGTAAAGAACATTCTCAAGTACCTGAGAAGGACTAAGGAGATGTTCTTGGTGTATGGCGGAAAAGACATCCAGATCGAGGCCTTTGCTGACTCCAGCTTTCAGAGTGACAAGGATGACTCCAAGTCCATGTCAGGTTTTGTCTTTACCCTCAATGGAGGGGCGGTGTGTTGGAAGAGTTCCAAATAGGAAACCGTTGCTGACTCGAAGATGGAAGCGGAATACATCGCTGCGGTTGATGCCGCAAAAGAAGCCGTCTGGATGAGGAAGTTCTTGAAAGAACTTCAGGTGGTTCCGTCCATTGTTGATCCAATACCTCTGTATTGCGACAACAACGGGGCTATAGCTTTAGCGAAGCAACCCAGGTCCCATCAGAAATCCAGACACATCTTGAGGCGGTATCACCTGATCAGGGAGATCGTGGATCGCCAGGAGATCGAGGTTCGGAAGGTTGCTTCAGAAGATAACACTGCAGATGTTGGAGATAGTGCCCTCAGAGTCAATTATTGGATCACAGGCACGTGATTGCAATGATTGAGGGAGGACCTATCCCGGTAGGACAGTCTTACTCAAGATGATAGTATGCTATCTGGTTTATCTTTATCATCGTGTACTGCTTTAGGTGACCTGACAGGTCACTATTGCACGTTGATAGAGCCCATAGGATTCATGCTTGACTGCCAGCAGTATGAGGGCGATCATATACGTGGGAGCTGGTAGTCTATAAGCACATCCTTAAAAGGTCCCTAGTCGTGGGAGTTTCGAGACAGGGCATCGATACTCCAGAGTAGACTAGTGTATACAGTCGAGACCCCGACGAGGGGCGGTGGCCGGTCTCACAAGCCACTGGTGTCAGTTGGTTCACCTAAGATGTATACAGGTGCTTATTGGGTTATGAGTACACCGGACAGGACTCGCCGGGAACATGCTAGTTGGTCTTATACCTGACGTCAGATAGCAGTTCCCTGGTGACATGTGTACAGGTTAGTTCATCGACTTAGGGATCGTCATTTGTCTCATATGAGTTCCTATTGTACTTTGATTACTACCCTACCATGCTCAAACGAGACGTGCAAACAGGTTTTAGTTAGGTACAGTCCTGAGCCACATGGAGACAGTGAGCGGATCTTCAGGGGTTCGTCTCTCCCGGTATTGGGGGTGAGGTCGCGCTGTGTCTAGGAGAGCCAGAACATGAAAAGTCCTTGGCCAAGGCAGGAGATTTACTGGTAGGTATTCCAGTAGTATCTCAGGGTGTTCTGGGATACACTCCGACACGACTTGTACCGCTTTTGGGGGTCTGACTTTTACCTGTTAGTGTATATGCCCTAGAGGCCATTACTGTATCATACTAGTATGTATATTACTTGATGGAAGCTTGGGATATTCACAGTTGTACAGACAATCTTGCTCAATATAGTAGTATGCTACTTGGTTTGTCTCTGCTTTAATGTGTACTTATGTGTTTATTTATAATATCACCTATACGCATTAGTAGAGCCCTTTGGATCTTTGCTTGATTACCGGCGTTGTGATGGCGATCACACTCGTGGGGGATGGTTAATCTATAAGCACATCCTTATACACGTCCCTAGTCGTGGGAGTATCGAGATAGGGCATCGATACTCCGGAGTAGACTAGCGTATGCGCTTCTCATCTCAGCACGGGAGACGGTCTGTCCCACAGCCGTCGGTACGTCGTACTTGAGATAGTATGCGGGTGCTCGTTAGGTTACGAGTACACTGGACAGGACTCGTCGGGAACTGATGGTTGGTATTATACCTATCGTCAGTTATCAGTTCCCAGGTGACATGAGTACAGCTTAGTCCGCTGACTTGACACTGTCACTTCGCCTCGAGTGTGTTCCCACTGTTCTTTGATTACTACCCTACCACGGCTCTACTGAGTCGTGCAAACAGGTAGTAGTTGGGAGCAGTCCCGAAGCACTTGGAGGCAGTGACGGTTAGACAGGATTCGTCTCTCCCGGTATTGGGGGTTGACATCGCGCTGTGTCTAGGAGAGCCATTACACGAGTAGTCCCTGGCCAGGGCAAGCGAGATATACTGGTAGGTTTCCAGTGTTATCTCAGGGTGTATTGGGCTTCACTCCGACACGACTTGTACCGCTATTAGGGGACTGACGTTTACCGCCCCCCTAGGCCCGCCATGCGATGTATCAGACGAACAGACCGGACTGTACGGAGAATGTCACATTCAGACTCAGTAGGAGTTCAGATGGGTTTTACCTCGTCAGTCTTCTTATCGGCATCTACCTGGGGACCGTTACGCACAGCTAGTGCCGCTTGCGGTCTGTGGTTAAACCCACTGCCAGCGTAGTGTCGAGTCTTTAGAGTCTCACACAGAGGGCTATTCGCCTCTGGGCAAAACTGAGTAGAGGTCGCATGGTTTTGCGGCAGGGTTCGTTCTCATCCGCGCACTTGTGCACGTTTGGAGTCCGGACGGATTATACTGGCAGGCTCTGGTTTGAGCCAGATACTGGTATATGTTTTGGGGTTGCTTTTATCTCTCAGTATTCTTGTTCCTCGGAACGAGAATGCAGGTGTGTATGCACAGTTGCTTGAGGCGGAGGATGAGGTTTTTTCATTAGGGTTTCGGAACGGGTGCGTATGCACAGTTGACAGTCGTCTTTTTCCAAACCCTAATGGATTTATGAAATATCAATTAATAATAGTAATTAAATGAAATAATGTTATGGTTGATTTTGTTGACTTGTTGACCATGGTTGACTTGTTGACCATGGTTGAATGTTGACCATCATCATTGCTTTGCAAGGATACTCCTTGATTCTAGCTTACATTCATTTAATGAAGTGATGATGGTGGTCATTCCAAATACAACCATCAACTATTTCATTTTGATTTATTATTATTAATTAGATAAATCATTTTCCTTTTGTTATGGTTGCAAGAGGAAAATAGCTCATTCTATCATATTGATTCTCTCTCCTCACTTCATCTTCTTCCTCCTCTTGTTCAAGGAGAGCAAATCTCATGTGTTGAGAATCATCTCCTTGAAGATATAACACCCCAAAGCACACTCTACTCACTCTAAGGTAGAAGGTCTAGCAAGCCGAATACCTTAGTTCTCTCAAGATCGAGAAAGGAGCCCAAGGATGAAGCCCTCAGGTGGATCTATCTTCGGCAAAAAGGAGACGAGGAGGGGAAGCCATTCAAGCTACTACAAAGAGCAAGAAACAAGAAGAACAACAAGAAGAGAGGGAGTTCAAGTTGAGGTATAACCACTTTGCCGAGTAGTTAACTCTTCTTTGCAAGTATGCTAGTTTAGTTTAGCAAAGATCCGGCTTTTACGGTCCATGTTACAAAGTTTAGAAAATTTTTGTTTTACCGTTTCCTCATCCCCGAAAGTACCGGGAGAGGTAACGTGGACCTAACAGTGGTATCAGAGCCTAACTAAACTTAAACTAGCTTGGTAGCGAAGTGTATGGAAGTTCGAAACCGAAAAATCGCAAAACCGGAAATTCTAAAACCCTAAGTTTCTGTTGAAATTTTTTGTGCTCTAAATGTAAAACTCTTTACTCCTAAAATCGGCTCAGGGTTTTGTGAGAACACCCAAGAAAAACGATCCTATGAAACCTTCAAACCGCCGCGGATCCGCGGCCTCATCTATTCTCTTCGCCGCGGATCCGCCGCCGTTTAGGATCTTCATGTGATCGTGTTTTGTGCAGTGTTCTTCTGGTAGAGTTTTGGGATTTTTCAAATATGTTATATGTGCCCAGATTTTCCAGAAAAGAAATTTACTTTTGGGGTCCTATAAATCCGTATTTTTTCGAACTTCGCAACACTTTGGCTATATTGGTTATATCTGTGATGTTTGCATGTATTGAACGTCGGCTAATCGATATAAGTCGATTAGTCGGGGTTATACATCTCTGTGATCTGTGTTTGATATTGGAATGTGTATATGAATGTGTTGGACTGTCGCGGGTGAATAGCCGGGGTGGATGTGAGATGAGCTTTTGTTTTTCTTTCATTCATTTGTAAATGTAAATTGATGTAATAATATTATTTGTATGGCCGCACAACCGGGTCGGGGTTGTAGCCGTCATTGTATAATTCTTTTTACTGTTTTTGCTCCGAGGATAGACCCATGGAGGGGTGCACAAACTACCGGGTACTTGGCGGGTAGTTTGCCGCACCCGTAGGGGTCTTGGGTGGGGTTTTGGCTATTCACCGCGACCGTGTAATCCGCTTTTCGTTGCAGGCTCGAACGGATTGCGGATTCCTAGTATATCCAATGTATTCATCTGTGATCTGTAAAGTCTATCATTGCTTTATATTTAGGCGTTGCTTATGTTTTACAGCCGCGCTAGCCCAGCCCCCGCTCTGTCGTTAGTTAAGTAACCTAACGGGTGATGACGGGACCCCGTGGCGAATGCGAATGGCATAAGCGTACGTCATATTTTGGTTGTTTTCTGCAATGGTAGGATTTAAATGATGGGACGCATTAAAAGAACTAATGCAAGAAAATAAACCTAAAAGACGTTGTTGGAACAAATTTTTCAAAAAGCTGTTATTACAAGGACGTTCATCTTTTTGTTTTGCATCGAGGTATTCGGTTATGAATGCCCAGCACCTCAATCGACGAGGCAAGGGCCGAGATCCCCTCATCGGGAGTGACCCCTTGGACAAAAGGTTTGCGTCAGGGTAATAACTTCACCATAGTCGATTATTCTTGCTTTGCATCGAGGTATTCATCTTACGAATGCCCAGCACCTCACTCGACGAGGAAAGAGCCGAGATCCCTTCACAGGGAGTGACCTCTTTAGCAAAAAGTTTTCGCCACTATATTTTCAAAAAGGTGCAATCAGGTTCCTTCAACGATATCAAGTTCATTACGTTAACGGGTTTTTCGCCAAAAACCCAGCCGTAGCCCTCCGTCGTTTCGGATTAATATTATTCAGTATTCGTGCTGCGTTTGTTGACCTAGTCAAGGCGTAGTGAACGGTAGCTAAATAATATTTTTCTGTGGATTGCAAATGTGATTGGTTAGGACAGTCGTACGGCCTTGTTGACCTAGTCAAAGGCACGTACGGGTGGGTCTAATGCAATCAGGATTATGACGGGTAGAACTTGTCTAACAGTTTGTGGCTTGTTGACCTAGTCAAGGTCATGAACAGTTAGGGGCAAAAACCACATCGGGAGTTTCAAAAGAACTGAAACTTGCAGATTTAGCATACCTTCTGGAGTGTGGTGACTAGAGTGGATTCCGTCTAGGTTATCACACAATGACAGTTGGATCCCGATCCCACTGATGAGTTGGATTACTCTCGGGAGATTATTTCACTTAACGATCAATGCTATAAACCTAGTAGGTGTCTAGAAAGGTGTCAGCGGGGCTACGGCCCCAGGGAAAAGAGGTTCTTGAATTAAGGAACTTCGCGAAAGCGTTGGAAAACCTCCCTCGAAGTACCGACACTAGCCTGGCTGAAAGGTTAAGCAAGTATCGTGACGTGAATTAAAACCCGGCTAGTTCTTCTTTTAAAAGGTTTTAAGAAGAATTTGAGTAAACAGTGGGAGACATCCTGGTTAGATAAATTAATAAACCAATCTAATCTTGCAAGAGCATACGCTGAGTGTTTCTTTACTCTCTCCAGGAAGCAACCTTTTCACGCCCTAATCAAGATAATAAAATGTATCGCTTGACCGATCCGAATTCTTATTCGGGACTGGGGAAAGTTGGTTCAGCTCTAACTTGTGACAACAGTCATGAGTATGAGAAAGGGAAAGGGGATTGTATGGATTTCCAGGATACCCAGTCGAAGAAGAAGCATGGTTTTGCATCAACTTCAGGTGTTCTTGTAATTGAGAACTGTTTTACGGTCAGCCCTACCTCCTGGGTACTTAATACCAGATCAGGATCTCATATCTGTAATTTATTGCAGGGACTGAGAAAAAGTAGGAAAGTTGCACCGGGTGATATGTCGCTCAGAGTAGCGAACGGAGCACAAGTTAATGCGGCAGCCGTCGGTGAATATCACCTAGTATTGCCAAATGGCAAGACTATGATTTTGAACGATTGCTACTATGTACCCTCCATGGTTTGCAACATCATATCAGTTTCTTTACTCGATAAAGATGGATATAACTTTGTTCTTGAAAAGAATATCATGAACATTTACCTTCATAAGGTACTGGTTGCAGAGGGTACACTGTGTAATGGTATCTACGTTCTAAATCAGAATACAGTTCTCAATATACAAAACACACGCAAGAGGAAGAATTCAGATACGGATGAATCCTACTTATGGCATTGTAGACTTGGTCATATCGGAGAGAAAAGACTGAGTAAGTTGCATAAAGATAGACTCTTGAATGCGTTCGAGTTTTCATCTTATGGAACTTGTCAGTCTTGTCTCAAAGGGAAGATGACCAAATCTCCGTTCACCGGACATAGAGAAAGAGCAACCGAGCTCTTGGGACTCGTACATAGTGATGTGTGCGGTCCGATGTCTATACATGCAAGGGGTGGGTTCTCGTACTTCATCACATTCACTGACGATCTCTCTAGGTTCGGATATGTGTATCTGATGAAACACAAATCTGAAGCTTTTGAGAAATTCAAGGAATTCAGAAACGAAGTAGAGAACCAGACAGGCAAAAGTATCAAGATCCTCCGGTCTGACAGGGGAGGGGAGTACTTAAGCACGGAATTCCTGGATTACTTAAAAGAGAATGGTATTCTCTCTCAGCTTACTCCTCCTTATACACCACAGCACAACGGTGTTTCGGAGCGGAGGAATCGTACCCTACTGGATATGGTTCTCTCCATGATGAGTAATGCCGAGTTGCCTCTTTCTTTTTGGGGACATGCGCTATTGACAGCCGCATACCTATTGAATGATGTTCCGTCTAAATCTGTGCCTAAGACTCCGTTTGAGATATGGAATGGAAAGAGGCCATATCTTAAAAGATCTAAGATATGGGGTTGTCCGGCTTATGTTAAAAAGCATAAACCGGATAAACTAGAGGCACGGTCAGTTTTATGTAAGTTTGTGGGATATCCAAAGAATGGTTATGGATATCTATTCTACCACACCGAGGAACAGAAGGTGTTTGTTGCTCAGCATGCCGTTTTCTTGGAAACGGAGTTTCTTGCAAAAGAAATTAGTGGGAGCACGGTAGAATTGGAAGAAATTCAGCGACCACAAACTGAAACTGAAAGTTTGACAGAACCTCAGGATTCAATAACCCCAGACGAATCTCAGCCACTCCGCAGATCTGGTAGGATTTCTCATCCGCCCGAGAGATACTACGGTTTTCTCATTGACGGGGATCGAGAGGATTGCATCTTGGAAGAAGATGACCCTACCAGTTTCAGGCAGGCCATTATCAGTAGGGACTCTGATAAGTGGCAGGAAGCAATGCAATCCGAAATGGAGTCCATGTACGCCAATAAAGTGTGGACCTTGGATATTGCTCCACCTGGGGTAAAACCCGTTGGATGCAAATGGATCTACAAAAGGAAACTTGGTGTAGATGGGCAGGTGGAAACCTATAAAGCTAGACTCGTTGCAAAAGGTTTTCGTCAAAGACCTGGTTTGGACTATGATGAAACTTTTTCTCCGGTGGCTATGCTCAAATCCATTCGGATCCTACTTGCCATTGCTGCCTTCCATGACTATGAAATCTGGCAGATGGATGTTAAAACGGCTTTCCTAAACGGTTGTTTGGAAGAGTGCGTTTACATGGATCAACCAGAAGGTTTCGTAGACAGTGGGAGCAGCGGAAAGGTGTGCAAGTTGCTTAAATCCATTTATGGATTAAAGCAGGCATCGCGGAGCTGGAACATCTGTTTTGATGAGGCAATCAAGGAATTTGATTTCATCAAGAACGAAGATGAACCCTGTGTATATAAGAAGATTGTAGGACGAACTGTCGTATTCCTAGTCTTGTACGTGGACGACATTCTTTTGATAGGAAATGATATTCCTATGCTACAATCGGTCAAGCTATTTTTGTCACAAAGGTTCTCCATGAAGGACCTGGGTGATGCCTCGTACATTCTGGGGATCAAGATCTATAGAGATAGATCCAAGAAACTATTGGGACTTTCGCAGTCCAGGTACATAGAGACCGTACTAAAGAGATTTAGTATGGAGGGTTCCAAGCGCGGTAACATACCCGCATTGCACGGAATTACCCTCTCCAAGAAGATGTCTCCTAAGACTGACGAGGAGAGGGTTCGCATGAGCACTATACCCTACGCTTCGGCGGTAGGATCTATAATGTATGCGATGCTATGTACAAGACCAGATGTAGCTTACGCGTTGAGCACGGTAAGCCGGTATCAGTCAGACCCAGGGGAGGACCACTGGACAGCAGTGAAGAACATTCTCAAGTACCTGAGAAGGACTAAGGAGATGTTCCTGGTTTACGGTAATGGAGACCTCAGGGTCGAGTCCTTTACCGATTCAAGCTTCCAGAGTGACAAAGATGACAGCAAGTCTGTCTCGGGTTTTGTGTTTACCCTCAACGGAGGGGCGGTATGTTGGAGGAGTTCCAAGCAGGATACCGTCGCAGACTCGACGATGGAGGCTGAATACATTGCTGCAAGCGATGCCGCAAAAGAGGCGGTCTGGATTAAGAAGTTCATTAGTGAACTTCAGGTGGTTCCGTCCATTGTTGACCCAATACCTTTGTATTGCGATAACAATGGGGCTATAGCGTTAGCGAAGGAACCAAGGTCCCATCAGAAATCCAGGCACATCTTAAGGCGGTATCACCTGATCAGGGAGATCATTGATCGCCAGGAGATCGAGGTGCGGAGAGTGGACACAAAGGACAACACTGCGGACCCATTCACAAAGGCTTTACCCCAGACTCAGTTCGAGCGGCTGATCGAGATGATAGGTCTTCGATACGCCAGTACATGGCCTTAGTGCAAGTGGGAGATTGTTAGTGTATATGCCCTAGAGGCCATTACTGTATCATACTAGTATGTATATTACTTGATGGAAGCTTGGGATATTCACAGTTGTACAGACAATCTTGCTCAATATAGTAGTATGCTACTTGGTTTGTCTCTGCTTTAATGTGTACTTGTGTGTTTATTTATGATATCACCTATACGCATTAGTAGAGCCCTTTGGATCTTTGCTTGATTACCGGCGTTGTGATGGCGATCACACTCGTGGGGGCTGGGTAATCTACAAGCACATCCTTATACACGTCCCTAGTCGTGGGAGTATCGAGATAGGGCATCGATACTCCGGAGTAGACTAGCGTATGCGCTTCTCATCTCAGCACGGGAGAAGGTCTGTCCCACAGCCGTCGGTACGTCATACTTGAGATAGTATGCGGGTGCTCGTTAGGTTACGAGTACACTGGACAGGACTCGTCGGGAACTGATGGTTGGTATTATACCTATCGTCAGTTATCAGTTCCCAGGTGACATGAGTACAGCTTAGTCCGCTGACTTGACACTGTCACTTCGCCTCGAGTGTATTCCCACTGTTCTTTGATTACTACCCTACCACAGCTCTACTGAGTCGTGCAAACAGGTAGTAGTTAGGAGCAGTCCCGAAGCACTTGGAGGCAGTGACGGTTAGACAGGATTCGTCTCTCCCGGTATTGGGGGTTGACATCGCGCTGTGTCTAGGAGAGCCATTACACGAGTAGTCCCTGGCCAGGGCAAGCGAGATATACTGGTAGGTTTCCAGTGTTATCTCAGGGTGTATTGGGCTTCACTCCGACACGACTTGTACCGCTATTAGGGGACTGACGTTTACCGCCCCCCTAGGCCCGCCATGCGATGTATCAGACGAACAGACCGGACTGTACGGAGAATGTCACATTCAGACTCAGTAGGAGTTCAGATGGGTTTTACCTCGTCAGTCTTCTTATCGGCATCTACCTGGGGACCGTTACGCACAGCTAGTGCCGCTTGCGGTCTGTGGTTAAACCCACTGCCAGCGTAGTGTCGAGTCTTTAGAGTCCCACACAGAGGGCTATTCGCCTCTGGGCAAAACTGAGTAGAGGTCGCATGGTTTTGCGGCAGGGTTCGTTCTCATCCGCGCACTTGTGCACGTTTGGAGTCCGGACGGATTATACTGGCAGGCTCTGGTTTGAGCCAGATACTGGTATATGTTTTGGGGTTGCTTTTATCTCTCAGTATTCTTGTTCCTCGGAACGAGAATGCAGGTGTGTATGCACAGTTGCTTGAGGCGGAGGATGAGGTTTTTTCATTAGGGTTTCGGAACGGGTGCGTGTGCACAGTTGACAGTCGTCTTTTTCCAAACCCTAATGGATTTATGAAATATCAATTAATAATAGTAATTAAATGAAATAATGTTATGGTTGATTTTGTTGACTTGTTGACCATGGTTGACTTGTTGACCATGGTTGAATGTTGACCATCATCATTGCTTTGCAAGGATACTCCTTGATTCTAGCTTACATTTATTTAATGAAGTGATGATGGTGGTCATTCCAAATACAACCATCAACTATTTCATTTTGATTTATTATTATTAATTAGATAAATCATTTTCCTTTTGTTATGGTTGCAAGAGGAAAATAGCTCATTCTATCATATTGATTCTCTCTCCTCACTTCATCTTCTTCCTCCTCTTGTTCAAGGAGAGCAAATCTCATGTGTTGAGAATCATCTCCTTGAAGATATAACACCCCAAAGCACACTCTACTCACTCTAAGGTAGAAGGTCTAGCAAGCCGAATACCTTAGTTCTCTCAAGATCGAGAAAGGAGCCCAAGGATGAAGCCCTAAGGTGGATCTATCTTCGGCAAAAAGGAGACGAGGAGGGGAAGCCATTCAAGCTACTACAAAGAGCAAGAAACAAGAAGAACAACAAGAAGAGAAGGAATTCAAGTTGAGGTATAACCACTTTGCCGAGTAGTTAACTCTTCTTTGCAAGTATGCTAGTTTAGTTTAGCAAAGATCCGGCTTTTACGGTCCATGTTACAAAGTTTAGAAAATTTTTGTTTTACCGTTTCCGCATCCCCGAAAGTACCGGGAGAGGTAACGTGGACCTAATATTACCAACCCCCTTGGCCCGCCATGCGATGCTCAAAGACGAACGGACCGGACTGTACGGATATTGTCACTGACAGGCTCAGTAGGGTGTTAGGATGAGTTCGCTCATCGACGTCCCTTTTGGTCAATAGCTGGTAACCCGTCATGTATGGCTAATACCACTGACGTGCTAGTGGTTAAATCCACAGCCATAGTATTGACGAGTCTTTAGAGTCCCCCACATTCAGTTGCTCAAGTTTTCGGGCAAAACGCTGTAGAGGCCGTATGGAGATATGGCAGGGTTCGATCAGATACGTGCGGTATTGCACGGATCAGGATCGGACGGATAATACTAGCCGGCTTTGGTTTAAGCCGGATCCTAGTATAGTACGGTGTAGATTTTTTCTCATTGCATTTGTATTCGGTCGGAATACAGATGCGGGTGTGTATACACAGTATCGGGGTTTTCTTGTAATTTATTACGGGACCAGTTTTCTGGAGTTGCCAGTTTGCTTTCCGTTTCGGCCATATTTCTTTGTATCCTTCATTGGCCGAAGATTGGTGGAGGAGGGCTTATTTGCAATTGTACAAATAAGCATTTGTGGAGGGTGGTGATTACATATTATTGTATCATGATGGTGAACCATCCCTTGACCATTTGACTTCTTCTTTCATGATGGCTTGACTTTGTGATGAGATGATGAGGTTGGTGGAGTGTGGTTTTGTGTTTGTGATCATTTCCCTTCATGATATCTTTTGATTCTCTTCTTGCATTATTGATCCATACACTCCCTCATTCACCCTCTCTCTCCATTCATGCATGGGCCGGCCACTAACTAGGGGAGGGGATTTTCTCTTTTGGTTGTGAGAAAAATGTTAATCTCATTCTTTGCATGCTACATTTTTCTTACCTCTCTCCAAGTTCATTTTCCTCCACCACAAAGGCAACATCCACTACCCTAAAATGAGACATGGTTCTACACACATTCTACAGCAAACCTTGGGCACGTCGGCTCACCAACTTCGTGCCCGAGTTGCCTCGGTATAGAGGTGGGAGCCCGTAAAAGAAGCAGGCGACGTGGTGCCCTTCCGGCGACGAGATGGAGACCGGGCATTCCGCGGGAGATTGGGACGACGACGAGAAGACCGGAGGACACGGATCGCTCGGTATATCTCTCATCCCCATCTTGTAGTTAGCTAGAACTAGTTAATGGTACGATCTGGGTTTATAGTGCGCGGTGGTGCCGGTTTGAAAAATTAAAGTAAATCACCGCTTCCGCATTCCGGCGTCGGATTGACGGCCGGGGCACCGCCGTGCACTTACAGTGGTATCAGAGCCTCGCTATTAACCTAGTCTAGCTTTGTCTAATGTGTTTTACACTTCCGATCGAACAAATGTTCCGAAAACCCAATAACACATGCATCAGTTTTCTGTCGATTTTTTTCTGGCTCGAAAAAATTTTCAGGTTGTTGAATAGTGATGTACTGGAAGTTCTAAGCATTCTGTAGAAATTCGATACAGTAACTCGACTATGGGAGCGTGGAACCGCGGCCAAACCCCCCTTTGGGCCGTGGTTCCGCCGCACTATGATCTCCTTGATGTATCAAATTTCTGCAGTTGCTTTCTGGGTTGAAAATAGGGTTTTTGGAATGTTATTTTTGGGCCCAGAATTTCTTTATGTGCTACAGTAGTGCTTTGGGGCCCATTTGGTAAATTTGATCGATCGGAAAAATTTTAACACATTAGTTCACAGTATTTACATTATATCTGCGACCGTGAATGTCACTTGATCGGTAAATCCTGTCTAACTGCTATAGCCCGGTTAGACGGATTTGCGAACGTGACTTTCACGTTGATGTTCTGTGATTGTGCTGTGATGTTGCGGATCGGTCGTGGGGGATAGCCTGGTTGCAGTGGTAGTACAGTTTTGTTGTATTATGTACATTTGATATTGTGGGGCGAGCGTCCGACATGTGGACTGCCATCACTGCCTGTTTGTATATTATTCTTTTGGGGCACGACCAGGTTGCGGTCGATGTACCCCTTGTATGTATATTTTACTTTCTGTACTAGGATTACCCCGCGGAGCGGTGCACGGATAGCCGGATTCTAGAGGGCAACAAGCCCGCATCTCATGGCATTGAGACGAAGGGGGCTTCACTCTAGAATTGGCGGGCTATTCGCCCTACTCGAAGGGGGTACAGGTTGACCCAGGAGGGGTGCCCAAGTTACCGGATTCCGTGAAGTGCTAGGTGATCCATTCACGTTGCTGAGGGGGGCTGCCTCGCTTCAGGTTTTGGCGGGTAACTTGCCGCGCCCGTAGGGGTCTAGGATTTTCATTGCACAGGCTATCCACACGACCAGGGGAACGTCGGGTTTCAGTAGTGGCTCTGTGAAACCCGTGGATCCCAGATATCTGTATTGTTCGTGATGCTGTACATTTCTGTGATGTTGCATTTTTTTTTCACGCCTTGAGCGAAATATTATATATTGCTATATATACTAGTAGATGTTGTATATGTTTTGCATCCGCGCTAGTCCAGTCCCCGCTCTGTCGTTAGTTAGCAAACCTAACGGGTAATGACGGGACCCAGTGGCGAATGCGGATGGCATATGCATACATCATTATATTTCGTTCTTTGTGGTGTGATCAATTGATGGGACTGCATTGATTCGGATCAATGCAAGTTAAACAAACCTAATCTGATGTTGTTGGAACACTTTTCAAAAAGCTGTTATTGCAAGGGCGTTCTCTTTTGTTTTGCATCGTGGTATTCAGTTGGAATATCCTGCTCCTCAGTCAACGAGGCAAGGGCCGAGATCCCTTCACCGGGAGTGACCCCTTGGACAAAAAGTTTGCGTCAGGGCAATAACTTCACTATAGCCGATTACTTTTGCTTTGCATCGTGGTATTCAGTTGGAATATCCTGCACCTCATTCTACGGGGAAAGAGCCGAGATCCCTTCACCGGGAGTGACCTCTTTAGCAAAGGTTTTCGTCACTATATTTTTAAAAGCTATCCGTTCCTTCAACGATATCAAGTTCATTACGTTAAAGGTTTTTGCCAGAAACCATTCGTAGCCCTCCGTCGTTTCATATGGGTGGTCAATAGTATTCAAGCTGTGTATGTTGGCCAAAGTCAAGGTACAGTGATTGGTAGCTATTGGGTATTCATATGCAGCATAGATAGATGCGTTGGTTTGGGGCAGTCGTACTACTATTTTGGCCAAAGTCAAGGGTATGTACGGGTGTGCTCAAATTAACCTGGAGAATGACGGGTAGAACTTGACATGTGACTTATGATATGTTGGCCAAAGTCAAGGTCATAAGAGCATGGGGTAAAAATCACATCGGGAGTTTCTAAAGAAACTGAAACTTGCCAGATATGCGCATACCTTCTGGAGTGTGATGATGTGAGCGGATTCCGTCACGTTATCATGCGATGGTAGTTGGATCCCGATTCCCACTGATGAGTTGGTTTACTCCTCGGGTGATCCCGACTAATTCTTCTTTTAGGTTTGGAGAGAATTTGACGGTACAGTGGGAGGTTTCCAGATTAGATAAATTGGTAACCATTCTGATCTAGGTTAGAGTGCACGCTGAGTGTTTCTTTTCTCTCTCTCTGGCAGCGACCATTGACCCGACCCTAAGACTATGACTCAGAGACCAAAATTAACCGAACCTTCTTAAACCCTGGCTTTTGGATTGTCAGAGTTGCAAACCTCGTTGCCACTCCTACTTTTACCCTTTTCTCCAGGACACCCCGTATTACTACGAACGTCCACTTCCATTGGACAAAACCATCGTATGGTTAGATACGAACTCGAAGGAATTCGAGGATGGTTTCCTGTTCTGGAGAAAACGAATAGGACTATTCAGTTGTCTTTTCCTTTTACCTTCTCTCTCAGATTGCGAGTACTCCTTGGCTTAGGAGATAGTACACCTATTACGCAAATTGGATAGTCTTCTTCCAAACCTTAGGCTGGTGCCGAACGGTGGGGAATGAAGAAAACCAATTAGCATAACGATGGTGTGCAGAAGGTATTAAGTTAAGACAAAGCAAGGGATTAGTAAGAGGGCAAAGTAAATTGCGACTGCTATTCACGACCAAACCAAGTATTTCTTCGCCAATCCTAAAATCACCTTTGTATTTCTCCAGAACACTCTGTATCACTACGAAGATCCACAGTTTATTGGATACTCCATCGTATGGTTATATACGAACTCGAAAGGAACTTGTTCCAGTTCGGGGATGGATTCTGGTTCAGGAGAAATAGGAACAAGGTTTATTCGGTTGTCTTTTATCTTCACCTTCTCTCGCATTGCGAGTGCTCCTAGGACTAGGATAGTACACCCATTATGCTTATTGGATAGTCTTCTTCCAAACCACAGGCAGGTGCCGAACGGTAGGGAAGGAAGAAAACCATTTGGCCTAAAAGGGTATACAGAAGGTAATGACTAAATACATAGAAAGGGATTTGGAAAGATGGCAAAGAATTACACGGTTACAGTTGTGAATCTGGATAATGGAAGAGGCATTACTAGGAATACCAGAATACCCCTACGAAACATTTACAATGTTTCAGTTTCACTGTGTACTGTTAAAGGAAAACTGATTTCCCAATTAGCCCTTACTCCAGGGTTTGTATTTACCAGGTATGATTCTCACATCTGTATAGTTTTACAGATGATGAGTGGGAGTAAGTTATTGGGAACTGGGTGATCATCCTCATTATATCGGGATTCGTTGTAATCAGAGATATTTGAGGAAGTCATCTGGGTTGTTTGCCGGACGGCAAATATTTGGTTTTGAATATCCGCTGTCATACACCAATTTCAAATTGATATATCTGTACGTCTATTTTTATAGAGTGAGATATACTTTTTTGAAATTATGTCGATGACATTTACCTATATCAGTGGATGGTTAGGTAAGGAGCATTAAACAGCGGTGTAATTCTTCTTAACCATAAGTACAGTTTTCAACCTACGACACACAGTGAATGAGTTATCAGACTCAAGGGACTTACACAGAGTATTGTATGTTGTCCAGAGTCCATCAGGACAGAGGGGTTGGTCCTCGTACTATATTCGGTTTACTTATGACTTCTCTAGTTTTTAGACAGGTGTTTCGTGGAAACACAGGGTCCGAATTTTGAGAAGTTGTAGGTATTTGAATAAAGTAGAGAACCAGGTATTGCAAGTATCGAGATTCTTCAAAGTGATCGAAGATGTAGATACTTGTGTATGGTGTTCAGCTGATAGTAATGATTAAGAGAAACTTGTTTCTCTTTCAGGTTGCTCATAATTGTGTTAGTGTATATGCCCTAGAGGCCATTACTGTATCATACTAGTTTGTATATTACTTAATGGAAGCTTGGGATATTCACCTTGTATATACAATCTTGCTCAAAATAGTAGTATGCTACTTGGTTTGTTTCTACTTCAATGTGTACATGTGTTTATTTTAGTAGATCACCTATACACATTAGTGGAGCCCTTAGGATCTTTGCTAGATTACCAGCGATGTGATGGCGGTCACACTAGTGGGGCTGGATAATCTATAAGCACATCCTTATGCAGGTCCCTGGTCGCAGGACTATCGAGACAAGGCATCGATACTCCGGAGTAGACTAGCGCATGCGCTTCTCATCCCAGTGTAGGAGACGGTCTGTCCCACAGTCGTCGGTACGTCGTACTTGAGAGAGTATGCGGGTGCTCGTTGGGTTACGAGTACACTGGATAGGACTCGTCGGGAACTGACTAGTTGGTATTATGCCTATCGTCAGTTATCAGTTCCCAGGTGACATGAGTACAGCTTAGTCCGCTGACTTGACACTGTCACTTCGCCTCGAGTGTGTTCCCACTGTACTTTGATTACTACCCTACCACGGCTCAAAGGAGTCGTGCAAACAGGTGGTAGTTGGGTGCAGTCCCGAAGCACTTGGAGGCAGTGACGGTTAGACAGGATTCGACTCTCCCGGTATTGGGGGTTGACATCGCGCTGTGTCTAGGAGAGCCATTACACGAGTAGTCCCTGGCCAGGGCAAACGAGATATACTGGTAGGCTTCCAGTGTTATCTCAGGGTGTTTTGGGCTTCACTCCGACACGACTTGTACCGCTATTGGGGGACTGACGTTTACCGCCCCCTAGGCCCGCCATGCGATGTATCAGACGAACAGACCGGGCTGTACGCAGATTGTCACATTCAGGCTCAATAGGAGTTCAGATGGGTTTCGCCTCGTCAGTCTTCTTGTCGGCATTACCTGGGGACCGTTACGCACAGCTAGTGCCGCTTGCGGTCTGTGGTTAAACCCACTGCCAGCGTAGTGTCGAGTCTTTAGAGTCCCACACAGAAAGCTTTTCGCCTTTAGGCAAAAGAGTAGAGGTCGGATGGTTTTCCGACAGGTCGCATGGTTTTGCGACAGGGTTCGGTCACATCCGTGCACTTGTGCACGTACAGTGTCCGGACAGTTTACACTAGCGGGCTTTGGTTTAAGCCAGATCCTAGTGTACCTTTTGGGATTGGATTTATCCAGTATGTATTCATGTTTCTCGGAACGCGGATGCGGGTGTGTATGCACAGTTGACGGGGAGACAGAGGCAGCGGATTCTCATTAGGGTTGTTGACAGTTGACCGTTGACTATTGACTTTTTGATCAACCCTAATGAGAATATGATATGTGATTAACAATTATATTAATTAAGTATTATGGTGACATGGTTGTTGAGGGATTGACTTTGTTGACTTTTGTTGACTTGTTGACTTTGTTGACCGGTTGACTAGGCTTGACTAGTTGACCATCATGATAACTATAGCTATCATTTCATGGCAAAGACTTTTGCTTGCTTGCTCTTTTGTGCAAAATGAGTGCATGAAATGATATGGCTATGGTTTCTTAAACCATCACATAATACTTGATGGCTATGATGTGTTATGATTGTTTTGGATTATGAGAGCCAAATGAGAAAAGTCTTCTCTCATTCTTTCATGCTCATTCTCTCTCTTGTTCTTGAGCTCTCATCTTCCTCCTCTTGCTCTCCCTCTCTTGACTCTATGGTTCACTTGTCTCATGAGTTGAGAACCAAGAACCATAGATAAAATCCCATACAAACTCTTCTCTACTCACTCTAGTTCACAAGGTTTAGCAAACCGAGTGAACTAGTTTCTTCAAAGTTCGAAGAAGGAGCCAAAGGTTGAAGCTTTCAGGTGGATCTATCTTCGGCGAAAGGAGACGACGGGAAGAAGCCGATCCGGACAACCATCGAGGCTTGAAGACGAAGGAGTTCGAGATAAGAAAGGTATAAACCCCCTAACCGAGTAGTTAGCAACTCCTAGTTAGGTTGTTAGTTAGATGTTTAACAAAGATCTGGGTTTTTAAGTCCATGTTACCACCTCTAAGAAAATCGTTTTTTATCAAATTCCGCATGCCCGAAAGTACCGGGAGAGGTAGCATGGACTTACAGTGGTATCAGAGCCTAGTTAAACTCTATCTAACATGTTAGCAAGTATCTAGAAGATCGATCAAAGAAAAAGTCACGAAAACGAACCCGAGAATTTCAAGTTTCTGCCGATTTTTATTCTGTTCAAAAGTTGATAATTTTCATCTTAAAAATCGGCTCAGGCTTTTGTTAGAATAACCACCAAATTTGGTCCAACGATCGAGTCAAAGCGTCGCGGAAACGCGGCGGGAGCACGCTCCCGCCGCGGTTCCGCGGCCGAGTTGACTCGGCCGAGGTCCATCTTTGGTGCAGTGTTTTTCTGGGGTTGTTTTGGGATTTTTGGAATATATATTTTCTGCCCAGATTTTCCAGAACGAAAATTTTATTTTTGGGGTCCTGAAAATCCGTATTTTTGATCGAACTTCTAAAAGACTTAAGCTGACGGGTTTTTCTGTGATGTGATATTTGTATTGAACGTCTACTAATCGCTATATGTCGATTGGTGGGGGTTATACAAATCTGTGATCTGTAATGTTGCTGGAATGTGTATATGAATATGTTGGATTGTCGCGGGTGAATAGCCGGGGGGTTGTGAGACAAGAGTTTTCTTTTCTTTCAATTCATGTAAATTTGTAAGTTGATGTAATAATTATTTGTATGGCCGCACAACCGGGTCGGGGTTGTAGCCGTTATGGTATAATTTCTTTTTACTGTTTTTGCTCCTAGGATAGACCCATGGAGGGGGTGCACAAACTACCGAGTATGCCGAAGTGCCGAGTGGCCTACTCACGGGGATGAGGGAGGTTGCTTCGCTTCGGGTACTTGGCGGGTAGTTTGCCGCACCCGTAGGGGTCTTGGGTAGGGTTTTGGCTATTCACCGTGACCGTGTAATCTGCTTTTCGTTACAGGCTCGTACGAATTGCGGGTTCCTAGTATATCCAATGTATTCATCTGTGATCTGAAATGTCTATCATTGCAATATATCTATATATGATATTATTTAGACGTTGCTTATGTTTTACAGCCGAGCTAGCCCAGCCCCCGCTCTGTCGTTAGTTAAGTAACCTAACGGGTAATGACGGGGCCCAGTGGCGAATGCGAATGGCATAAGCGTACGTCATATTTTGGTTGTTTTCTGCAATGGTAGGATTTAATGATGGGACGCATTAAAAGAACTAATGCAAGAATATCACGTATTAAAAGAACTAATGCAAGATAATAAACCAAGTTAAAATCATTGGAACACTTTCGAAAAACCACTCGGTTCTTTTCAAAACTAACTTTTAAATGCGGAGCTTGAGCCACTCCTTTTAAAAGCTATCTCGTTCCATCGATTATATCAAGTTCACTACGTTCACGGTTTAGCCAAAACCATTCGTAGCCCTCCATCATTTCAGTTAAATATTCGGTAGTATTCAAGCTATGTATTTTGACCTCACGCCAAGGCATAGTGATTGGTAGCTGCCGGATATTTATCTGTTGCATAGATAGAATGCGTTGGTTTGGGACAGCCGTACTACCATTTTGGCCTACGTCAAGGGTAGGTATGGGTGGATTCAAATTAACCTGGATAATGATGGGAAGAACTTGACATGTGACTTATGACATTTTGACCTCACGCCAAGGTCATAAGAGCATGGGGCAAAAATCCACATCGGGAGTTTCATAAGTACTGAAACTTTCTAGATTTGCATACCATTTGGAGTGTGATGATTCTGGTAGGATTCCTTCAGTTTTGTCACGCGATGATATTTGGATCCCGATCCTACTGTGAGTATATGCTACTCCTCGGGAAATTTCTCACTAATCGATCAATGCTATAAACCTAGTAGGTGACTAGAAAGGTGTTAGCGGGGCTACGCCCCCAGGGAAAAAAGGTTCTTCAATTAAGGAACTTCGCGAAAGCGTTGGAAAACCTCCCTCGAAGTACCGACACTGGCCTGGCTGAACGGTTAAGCAAGTATTGTACGGTGAGATTGATCCTGACTAATTCTTCCTTTTTGGTTTGAGGAGGGATTCGAGAAACAATGGGAGCCATCCTGTTTAGACAAACTAAAAACCACTCTAAACTTGCAAGAGCATCGTGCTGAGTGTTTCTTCTTCTCTCTCCTAATTGCAGCGACCAATCGACATGACTGGACTTAAGTTACTCCTAGATAAAAATATATTGATAGGGCCAAACTACAAAGATTGGCTCAGGAATGTCAAGATGGCAATCACTTACGACAAGCTGGGGTATCTTCTTACCACCAAAGCTCCCCCTGTCCCTGGTCCCACTTCCAGCGTCGCAGATAAGGAAATCCGTAAGACCTGGGAGATTGATAGCGCGAAGGCCAAGTGCCTCGTACTTGCCTCGATGGACAATGAACATCAGAGGAGGCACGAGAATATGGACTTGGAATCCATATTTCTTCATACAAAAGAACTATATGGAGAGCAATCTCGTATCGCAAGATACGAAGCGTCGAAAAAGTTATTTTCGGCAAAGATGGCCGTCGGATCATCAGTAGCAGAGCACGTGCTTAAGATGATCGGCTACATTGAGGAGCTCACGGACCTAGGAACCACATTGGAGAGTGAGCTCTATACAGACTTAGTTCTCCAGTCCCTTCCTTCCACTTACGCCCAGTTTATACTGAACTTCAACCTACAAGAAAAAGAGGTTGAACTTTCAGAGCTCCTCAACATGCTGAGGAGCGCAGAGGGCACCCTACAGAAAAGTAGGGAAACATCCACTTTGTTTATAGGAGGATCATCTTCTTCTAGGTCCAAGGCAAAAGCCAAGGGAAAGAAGAAGAAAGCCCCCGCCAAACCAAGGGGCGGTGTTAGTAAAGTGGATACGAAGGGAAAAGCAAAAGCAAAAAAGAAAGCGGGGAAGCTTGTGGATAAGGAAGAATGCTTCTATTGTCATAAGAAAGGACACTGGAAGAATGATTGCAGGGCCTGGAAGGCCAGAACACAGGAATTGAAGCAGGTTGCAGCTTCAGCTTCAGGTGTGTATGTTATTGAAAACTGTCTTTCAATAAACTCTACTTCCTGGGTATTGGATACCGGATCAGGATCTCATATCTGTAATTCTTTGCAGGCGTTGAGAAACCGTAGGGTTTTGAAGGCAGGTGACATGACCCTCAGAGTTGCGAACGGAGCTAGCATGGATGCTAAAGCCGTGGGGGACTATCACCTGGGAATGTCAGATGGACATGTTTTGGTTTTGCGTAATTGCTTTTTTGTACCCAACGCAACTTGTAATATCATTTCTGTATCTTTAGTTTCTAAAGAAGGTTATGAATTTGCGTTTGTAAGTAATGTTGTAAACATTCACCTTAATCAAGTTTTGATTGGGTCAGGTACATTGAGCAATGGTATATACGTATTAAACCAACCACAGGTTTTCAATGTCCAGAATACACATAAAAGAAAGTCTCCGGAAATAAATCAGACTTTCTTATGGCATTGTAGACTGGGTCACATCAATGAGAGAAGGTTGACTAAGTTACATACAGAAGGATATTTGAATCCGTTCGAATATCAATCGTATGCCACTTGTCAATCCTGTCTCAAAGGAAAGATGACAAAGACTCCGTTTACTGGACACGGAGTAAGAGTGAGCGAGCTCTTGGGACTCGTACACAGCGACGTGTGCGGTCCAATGTCTACACATGCGCGAAGCGGTTATTCTTACTTCATCACTTTTACGGATAACTTCTCAAGGTACGGTGTTGTCTTCTTAATGAAACATAAGTCCGAAGCTTTTGGAAAGTTCCAGGAATATAAGAGTGAAGTAGAAAAACAAACCGGCAAAAGTATCAAGATCCTAAGATCGGATCAAGGTGGTGAATACTTGAGTGCCGAGTTCCTGGACTATTTAAAAGAGAATGGAATTCTCTCTCAGCTTACTCCTCCATACACTCCGCAACATAACGGTGTATCGGAGATACGGAACCGAACCCTATTGGATATGGTACGGTCCATGATGAGTAACGCTGAGTTACCGCGATCATTCTGGGGGTATGCGCTAGAATCAGCTGCATACCTTTTGAACCGAGTTCCCACTAAGACTGTGCCTACCACACCATATGAGTTATGGAGTGGGAAGAAACCCTATCTTCAATATCTGAAGATCTGGGGATGTCCAGCTTTTGTCAAAAAGCAGCATGCGGACAAACTCGAGGCACGCTCAGTACTGTGCAAGTTTGTGGGATACCCAAAGAACACCAGGGGGTATCTTTTCTACCACGCAGAGGAACAAAAAGTCCTTGTTTCTCGTAATGCCCACTTTCTAGAACACCAGTTCTTGGAAAAGGAAACTAGTGGGAGCGCAGTAGAACTGGATGAAATTCCAGAACCACAGACTATTACTGAAAGCCTAGTGGAACCAGAGGGTTCAAAAGAACAGGACATTCCTACGCCGCTCCGCAAGAGTAGTAGGCAGTCTCATCCGCCCGAGAGATACTACGGTTTTCTCATAGACGGGGATAGAGAGGATTGCATCATAGATTATGATGAGCCTACTAGCTTCCAGCAGGCCGTTCAGACCGTTGACTCAGTGAAATGGCTGGATGCAATGCGGACCGAAATGGAGTTCATGTACACCAACAAAGTATGGACGTTGGACATTGCTCCAGACGGGGTAAAACCCGTAGGATGCAAGTGGATCTTCAAAAGGAAGATTGGTGTAGATGGACAGGTTGAGACCTATAAAGCTAGACTTGTAGCAAAGGGTTTCCGTCAAAGACCTGGCTTGGACTATGACGAAACCTTTTCTCCAGTGGCTATGCTGAAATCCATTCAGATCCTTCTTGCCATTGCTGCCTTCCACGATTATGAGATCTGGCAAATGGACGTAAAGACCGCTTTTCTAAATGGAAATTTAGAGGAGTGTGTCTATATGGACCAGCCAGAGGGTTTCATTCAGAGTGGGAGCAGCGGAAAGGTGTGCAAGTTGCTTAAGTCCATCTATGGACTAAAGCAGGCATCGCGGAGTTGGAACATCTGCTTTGATGAGACGGTCAAAGAATTTGGCTTTATCAAAAATCCAGATGAACCATGCATCTATAGTAGATTTGTAGCGAGAACTGTAGTATTCCTCGTTTTATACGTGGATGACATTCTCTTAATAGGAAATGACATTCCTATGCTACAATCTGCCAAGGGGTTCTTGTCGCACAGGTTCTCCATGAAAGACCTAGGTGATGCCTCATACATCCTGGGGATCCGGATCCATCGTGATAGATCCAAGAGGATATTAGGACTTTCATAGTCCAGGTACATTGACACTATACTGAAGAGATTCAGTATGGAAGATTCCAAGCGCGGTAACCTACCGGCTTGTCACGGGATCACCATCTCTAAAGAGATGTCTCCCAAGACTGATTTGGAGAGGGATTGCATGTCTATTATACCCTACGCTTCTGCGGTAGGCTCTATAATGTATGCGATGTTGTGTACCAGACCGGATGTAGCTTATGCACTGAGTGTGGTAAGCCGGTATCAGTCAAACCCTGGGGAGAAACACTGGATAGCGGTAAAGAACATTCTCAAGTACCTGAGAAGGACTAAGGAGATGTTCTTGGTGTATGGCGGAAAAGACCTCCAGATCGAGGACTTTGCTGACTCCAGCTTCCAGAGTGACAAGGATGATTCCAAGTCCATGTCGGGCTTTGTCTTTACCCTCAACGGAGGGGCGCTGTGTTGGAAGAGTTCCAAACAGGAAACCGTTGCAAACTCGACGATGGAAGCGGAATACATCGCTGCATCTGATGCCGCAGAAGAAGCTGTCTGGATGAGGAATTTCTTGAAAGAACTTCAGGTGGTTCCGTCCATTGTTGATCCAATACCTCTGTATTGCGACAACAACGGGGCTATAGCTTTAGCGAAGGAACCCAGGTCCCATCAGAGATCCAGACACATCTTGAGGTGGTATCACCTGATCAGGGAGATCGTGGATCGCCAGGAGATTGAGGTTTGGAGAGTCGCTTCAGAAGATAACACTGCAGATCCATTCACCAAGGCCCTGCCCCAGACTCAGTTCGAGCGGCCGATCGAGATGATAGGTCTTCGATACGCCAGTATATGGCCTTAGTGCAAGTGGGAGATTGTTAGTGTATATGCCCTAGAGGCCATTACTGTATCATACTAGTTTGTATATTACTTAATGGAAGCTTGGGATATTCACCTTGTATATACAATCTTGCTCAAAATAGTAGTATGCTACTTGGTTTGTTTCTACTTCAATGTGTACATGTGTTTATTTTAGTAGATCACATATACACATTAGTGGATCCCTTAGGATCTTTGCTTGATTACCAGCGATGTGATGGCGGTCACACTAGTGGGGCTGGGTAATCTATAAGCACATCCTTATGCAGGTCCCTGGTCGCAGGACTATCGAGACAGGGCATCGATACTCCGGAGTAGACTAGCGCATGCGCTTCTCATCCCAGTGTGGGAGACGGTCTGTCCCACAGCCGTCGGTACGTCGTACTTGAGAGAGTATGCGGGTGCTCGTTGGGTTACGAGTACACTGGACAGGACTCGTCGGGAACTGACTAGTTTGTATTATGCCTATCGTCAGTTATCAGTTCCCAGGTGACATGAGTACAGCTTACTCCACTGATTTGACACTGTCACTTCGCCTCGAGTGTGTTCCCACTGTACTTTGATTACTACCCTACCACGGCTCAAAGGAGTCGTGCAAACAGGTGGTAGTTGGGTGCAGTCCCGAAGCACTTGGAGGCAGTGACGGTTAGACAGGATTCGTCTCTCCTGGTATTGGGGGTTGACATCGCGCTGTGTCTAAGAGAGCCATTACACGAGTAGTCCCTGGCCAGGGCAAACGAGATATACTGGTAGGCTTCCAGTGTTATCTCAGGGTGTTTTGGGCTTCACTCCGACACGACTTGTACCACTATTGGGGACTGACGTTTACCGCCCCCTAGGCCCGCCATGCGATGTATCAGACGAACAGACCGGACTGTACGCAGATTGTCACATTCAGGCTCAGTAGGAGTTCAGATGGGTTTCGCCTCGTCAGTCTTCTTGTCGGCATTACCTGGGGACCGTTACGCACAGCTAGTGCCGCTTGCGGTCTGTGGTTAAACCCACTGCCAGCATAGTGTCGAGTCTTTAGAGTCCCACACAGAAAGCTTTTCGCCTTTAGGCAAAAGAGTAGAGGTCGCATGGTTTTGCGACACGGTTCGGTCACATCCGTGCACTTGTGCACGTACAGTGTCCGGACAGTTTACACTAGCGGGCTTTGGTTTAAGCCAGATCCTAGTGTACCTTTTGGGATTGGATTTATCCAGTATGTATTCGTGTTCCTCGGAACGCGGATGCGGGTGTGTATGCACAGTTGACGGGGAGACAGAGGCAGCGGATTCTCATTAGGGTTGTTGACAGTTGACCGTTGACTATTGACTTTTTGATCAACCCTAATGAGAATATGATATGTGATTAACAATTATATTAATTAAGTATTATGCTGACATGGTTGTTGAGGGATTGACTTTGTTGACTTGTTGACTTTTGTTGACTTGTTGACTTTGTTGACCGGTTGACTAGGCTTGACTAGTTGACCATCATGATAACTATAGCTATCATTTCATGGCAAAGACTTTTGCTTGCTTGCTCTTTTGTGCAAAATGAGTGCATGAAATGATATGGCTATGGTTGCTTAAACCATCACATAATACTTGATTGCTATGATGTGTTATGATTGTTTTGGATTATGAGAGCCAAATGAGAAAAGTCTTCTCTCATTCTTTCATGCTCATTCACTCTCTTGTTCTTGAGCTCTCATCTTCCTCCTCTTGCTCTCCCTCTCTTGACTCTATGGTTCACTTGTCTCATGAGTTGAGAACCAAGAACCATAGATAAAATCCCATACAAACTCTTCTCTACTCACTCTAGTTCACAAGGTTTAGCAAACCGAGTGAACTAGTTTCTTCAAAGTTCGAAGAAGGAGCCAAAGGTTGAAGCTTTCAGGTGGATCTATCTTCGGCGCAATGAGACGACGGGAAGAAGCCGATCCGGACAACCATCGAGGCTTGAAGACGAAGGAGTTCGAGATAAGAAAGGTATAAACCCCCTAACCGAGTAGTTAGCAACTCCTAGTTAGGTTGTTAGTTAGATGTTTAACAAAGATCCGGGTTTTTAAGTCCATGTTACCACCTCTAAGAAAATCGTTTTTTATCAAATTCCGCATGCCCGAAAGTACCGGGAGAGGTAGCATGGACTTACAAATTGGAAGCATTCCTAAGTTGAGTAACGCTGATCGGCCTCCTTCCATTTAGTAGACATGCACTGGAGACAGCTGCATGATTTGAATCTGGTTCAATTAAATCAGTGCCTCTGGTTCTATATTGGATATAGAACAGTTCATATCTTAACGATGTTAAGGTAAGGGGAGTTGTCCGGCTTATGATTAAAACCAAACACTGGACAACTCAAGGCACGTTTCTGTAATGGCTGTTTGTGGGTTGACCCAGGCTATGACGAGGGTTGACTTTCTACCATCTGGAAGATCAATAGTGATATTGTTCTAGACTCGCCACAGTTTTAATAAAAATGGATTTTTTCAGAAAACTGTAGTAGGAGTATGGTAGAACTGGAAGTGATTCCAGAACCGCAAACGATTACTGAAGATTTGATAAGGAACCTAAAGATTCAATCTGGATTGACATTCCATTGGCCACTCCGCAGATAAGGTGGGTAACTTCAGGCACCCGAGAGGTACTCCGGTAGCCTCAAGGACGGTGACAGGAAAGTTCTTGTTTACCCAGACTTGCTATTGCTGTTGTTCCAGACTGTGAGACCCGGCAGGAGGATGAGTATAGCGTCGTTCTGATCTAGCTTTAGAAGTGTACGTCTATATGACTCTGCCAGAGGGTTGTCGTAGTCAGTGGGAGCAGCGGAAGCATTGGTGGACAGGTGGCTTATGTCTATTTATAGACTAAAGCAGATGTAGCGGAGATAGATCATCAATTTCTGATGTGACAGTCATAGGTTTGACTTCATCAGAATAGGGGATGGATCTGTTGAGAAGGTAGTAGGGTGTGATGTCATGGTATTTGGATGACATACACAGAATAGGAAAAGAAACTCCTATACTACGATCGGTTACACTTTGGTCGTCACACAGTGGTTTCTCCACATGGGACTTGGACATAATATCAGACATACTAGTTACTAGATCTATGGTTTTAGATCTAGATTTGGGTGGTTTCCCAATCAGGGTACTTAGACAGCATTCTAAGAGCATTTAGAATGGACGACTCCTGGCACGATAGTGTACCTGCAGGTGATGGAGTCACCCTCTCTAAAAGTGTCTTACAGACTAAAGGGGAAAGGGATGTGCATGATTGGCAGACCACTTGGTCAGGCAATTGAGTCAATCATGAGATGTCAAGTACCATACCAGATGTTGTTCTTGCACTAGTTGCAATAAGTTGACATTGATCCAATCCTGGAAAAACAGTCGGAAGCAGTTTTAGAACATAAGTGGATGTTCTAGGGATATGATAACGACAGCCTTATTCAGGAGACAGTTATCATTCCAGGCTTCCAAGGTGACCTGGACGACAAGGAGGTTGTCAGAGTTATAGTTTTTCCTTCTGACGAGGGGCAGTATTTTGGACAGGTGGTCCAAGGCAATACTGAGGAAGGCATGGCGCAGGATACTGATTAAGTTCAGTTGACGATACAGTCTAAGAAATTTGGATTTGGAGTTCATTTATGAGCTAGGTCCCATCAGACATCCAGACATATTCTAAGATAGGTATTGCTAATTTCGGGAGATGGCTTTCTCCGCGAACTTGAGATATAGAGAGACATAGAAAGAAACATCAAAGAGGATCCACTCACTGAGGCTATTCCTCGAACGCAATAGTTTCGCAAACGGGTTTTGTGAGACTGACTAGTAGAGGAGTTGGGTGTTCGGTATCACACGGGCTGTGAGTATGCAACATCGCAATAATTAGCCTTGAGTGCAAGTGGGAGATTGTTTGAGATAGTGCCCTCAGAGTCAATTATTGGATCACAGGCACGTGATTGCAATGATTGAGGGAGGACCTATCCCGGTAGGACAGTCTTACTCAAGATGATAGTATGCTATCTGGTTTATCTTTATCATCATGTACTGCTTTAGGTGACCAGACAGGTCGCTATTACACGTTGATAGAGCCCCTAGGATTCATGCTTGACTGCCAGCAGTATGAGGGCGATCATATACGTGGGAGCTGGTAGTCTATAAGCACATCCTTAAAAGGTTCCTAGTCGTGGGAGTTTCGAGACAGGGCATCAATACTCCAGAGTAGACTAATGTATACAGTCGAGACCCCGACGAGGGGCGGTGGCCGGTCTCACAAGCCACTGGTGTCAGTTGGTTCACCTAAGATGTATACAGGTGCTCATTGGGTTATGAGTACACCGGACAGGACTCGCCGGGAATATGCTAGTTGGTCTTATACCTGACGTCAGATAGCGGTTCCCTGGTGACATGTGTACAGGTTAGTTCATCGACCTGGGGATCGTCATTTGTCTCGTGTGAGTTCCCACTGTACTTTGAGTACTACCCTACCACGCTCAAAGGAGACGTGCAAACAGGTTTTAGTTGGGTACAGTCCCTAACCACATGGAGGCAGTGAGCGGATCTTCAGGGGTTCGTCTCTCCCGGTATTGGGGGTGAGGTCGCGCTGTGTCTAGGAGAGCCAGAACATGAAAAGTCCTTGGCCAAGGCAGGAGATTTACTGGTAGGTATTCCAGTAGTATCTCAGGGTGTTCTGGGCTACACTCCGACACGACTTGTACCGCTTTTGGGGGTCTGACTTTTACCAACCCCCTAGGCCCGCCATACGATGCTCATAGACGAACGGACCGGACTGTACGGATATTGTCACTGACAGGCTCAGTAGGGTGTCAGGATGAGTTCGCTCATCGACGTCCATTTTGGTCAATAGCTGGTAGCCCGTCACGTATGGCTAATACCTCTGACGTGCTAGTGGTTAAATCCACAGCCATAGTATTGACGAGTCTTTAGAGTCCCCCACATTCAGTTGCTCAAGTTTTCGGGCGAAACGCTGTAGAGGCCGTATGGAGATATGGCAGGGTTCGATCAGATACGTACGGTATTGCACGGATCAGGATCGGACGGATAATACTAGCCGGCTTTGGTTTAAGCCGGATCCTAGTATAGTACGGTGTAGATTTTGTCTCATTGCATTTGTATTCGGTCGGAATACAGATGCGGGTGTGTATACACAGTATCGGGGTTTTCCTGTAATTTATTACGGGACCAATTTTCTGGAGTTGCCAGTTTGCTTTCCGTTTCGGCCATATTTCTTTGTATCCTTTATTGGCCGAAGATTGGTGGAGGAGGGCTTATTTGCAATTGTACAAATAAGCATTTATGGAGGGTAGTGATTGCATATTATTGTATCATGATAGTGAACCATCCCTTGACCATTTGACTTCTTCTTTCATGATGGCTTGACTTTGTGATGAGATGATGAGGTTGGTGGAGTGTGGTTTTGTGTTTGTGATCATTTCCCTTCATGATATCTTTTGATTCTCTTCTTGCATTATTGATCCATACACTCCCTCATTCACCCTCTCTCTCCATTCATGCATGGGCCGGCCACTAACTAGGGGAGGGGATTTTCTCTTTTGGTTGTGAGAAAAATGTTAATCTCATTCTTTGCATGCTACATTTTTCTTACCTCTCTCCAAGTTCATTTTCCTCCACCACAAAGGCAACATCCACTACCCTAAAATGAGACATGGTTCTACACACATTCTACAGCAAACCTTGGGCACGTCGGCTCGCCAACTTCGTGCCCGAGTTGCCTCGGTATAGAGGTGGGAGCCCGTAAAAGAAGCAGGCGACGTGGTGCCCTTCCGGCGACGAGGTGGAGACCGGACATTCCGCGGGAGATCGGGACGACGACGAGAAGACCGGAGGACACGGATCGCTCAGTATATCTCTCTTCCCCATCTTGTAGTTAGCTAGAACTAGTTAATGGCACGATCCGGGTTTATAGTGCGCGGTGATGCCGGTTTGAAAAATTAAAGTAAATCGCCGCTTCCGCATTCCGGCGTCGGATTGACGGCCGGGGCGCCGCCGTGCACTTACAGCAGATCCATTCACCAAGGCCTTGCCCCAAACTCAGTTCGAGCGGCTGATCGAGATGATAGGTCTTGATATGCCAGTACATGGCCTTAGTGCAAGTGGGAGATTGTTAGTGTATATGCCCTAGAGGCCATTACTGTATCATACTAGTTTGTATATTACTTAATGGAAGCTTGGGATATTCACCTTGTATTGACAATCTTGCTCAAAATGGTAGTATGCTACTTGGTTTGTTTCTACTTTAATATGTGCATGTGTTTCTTTTAGCATATTGCTTATACATATTAGTAGAGCCCTTAGGATCTTTGCTTGATTACCAGCGTTGTGATGGCAGTCACACTCGTGGGGGCTGGGTAATCCAC
This sequence comes from Agapanthus africanus, assembly GCA_030015575.1. Classification (NCBI taxonomy): domain Eukaryota; kingdom Viridiplantae; phylum Streptophyta; class Magnoliopsida; order Asparagales; family Amaryllidaceae; genus Agapanthus; species Agapanthus africanus. The sequence goes on along the minus strand of JASDDO010000029.1, from coordinate 252,862,468 downwards.
AAGCACATCCTTATACAGGTCCCTAGTCGTAGGACTATCGAGACTGGGCATCGATACTCCGGAGTAGACTAGCGTATGCGCTTCTCGTCCCAGCAGGGGAGACGGTCTGTCCCACAGCCGTCAGTACGTCATACTTGAGATAGTATGCGGGTGCTCGTTAGGTTACGAGTACACTGGACAGGACTCGTCGGGAACTGATTGGTTGGTACTATACCTATCATCAGTTATCAGTTCCCAGGTGACATGAGTACAGCTTAGTCCGCTGACTTAACACTGTCACTTCGCCTCGAGTGTGTTCCCACTGTACTTTGATTACTACCCTACCACGGCTCAATGGAGTCGTGCAAACAGCTAGTAGTTGGGTGCAGTCCCGAAGCACTTGGAGGCAGTGATGGTTAGATAGGATTCGTCTCTCCCGGTATTGGGGGTTGACATCGCGCTGTGTCTGGGAGAGCCATTACACAAGTAGTCCCTGGCCAGGGCAAGCGAGATATACTGGTAGGTTACCAGTGTTATCTCAGGGTGTTCTGGGCTACACTCCGACACGACTTGTACCGCTATTAGGGGACTGACGTTTACCGCCCCCCTAGGCCCGCCATGCGATGTTCTCAGACGAACAGACCGGACTATACGAAGATTGTCACATGCAGGCTCAGTAGGAGTTCAGATGGGTTTCACATCGTCCGTCTTCTTATCCGCATCTACCTAGGGGCCGTTACGCACAGCTAGTGCCGCTTGCGGTCTGTGGTTAAACCCACTGCCAGCGTAGTGTCGAGTCTTTAGAGTCCCACACAGAGAGCTATTCGCCTTTAGGCAAAAGAGTAGAGGTCGTATGGTTTTGCGACAGGTCGCATGGTTTTGCGACAGGGTTCGGTCACATCCGTGCACTTATGCACGTTTAGTGTCCGGACAGTTAACACTAGTGGGCTTTGGTTTAAGCCAGATCCTAGTGTACGTTTTGGGATTGGTTTTATCTCGTTTGTATTCGTGTTCCCCGGAACGCGGATACGGGTGTGTATGCACAGTTGACAGAGACAGAGGCAGAGGATTCTCATTAGGGTTGTTGATTGTTGACTTTTTCTTAACCCTAATGAGAATTAGAAATATGATTAATAATAATATTAATTGAGTATTATAGTGACATGGTTAGGGTTGAAAGGTTGACCTTGTTGACTTGTTGACTTTTGTTGACCGGTTGACTATGTTGGACTTGTTGACCACCATCATGACAATGGCCATCATTTGGTTGCATTGACTTATGCTTGCTTGTTTTGTTCACCATTTGCATTTAATGCAAGAAATGATAGTGTCATTTTTCTTGATAACAACCATTACAATATACTCAATTATTATTACATTGTTTTGATGATTTTTGATTATGAGAGCTTGGATGGCAAAAGGATTATTCATTCTCTCATTTCATTTCTCTCTCTTGCCATCACTTGCTCAAGCTCTCCCTCTTCCTCTTGCTCTCTCTAGCTCAAGGCAAACCCCTCTCATGAGTTGAGAACCATTGCCTTAGAGATAAAAACACCAAAACAATACTCTACTCATCCCAGTTCACAAGGCCTAGCAAGCCAAGTGTTCTATTTTCTTCAAGTTCGAAGAAGAAACCAAAAGGTAGAAGCTTTCGGGTGGATCCATCTTCGGAGCGAGAAGACGACGAGGGGAAGCCGGTCCATACACCACAAGAGTTGAAGACGAAGGAGTTCAAGAAAGGTATAACCCCCTAACCGAGTAGGTAAAACTCCTAGTTAGGTTGTTAGGTAGTTGTTTAACAAAGATCCGTATTTTGAGTCCATGTTACCACCCTAGCAAAAATCGTTTTTCACCAATTCCGCAACCCCGTAAGTACCGGGGAAGGGTAGCATGGACTTACATTTTGTTTTAACGGGAACACATGTTCGTATCTTGAGAGATCGTCAGTGAATGTAATGAAGTATGAGGAACCATTCCTGGCATGTGTAGATATGGGTCCGCATACATCACTATGTATTAGTCCCAAGAGTTCCGTAACTCTTTCTCCGTGTCCTGTAAATGGAGTCTTGGTCATCTTGCCTTTGAGACATGACTGGCAAGTTTTATAAGATGAAAATTCGAACGAATTCAAATATCCATCCTTATGTAACTTAGCTGGTCGTGTCGCATTGATATGACCTAGTCTACAATGCTACAAGAAAGATTCATTCATTTCTGAACTTTTCCTCTTGTGTATATTTTGTACGTTAAGAACTATATTTTGATTCAGAACGTATAATCCGTTACATAACACACCAAACCCAATCAACACTTGATTTAGGTAAATGTTCATAACATTATTCTCTACTACAAAGTTATATCCTTTTTATCTAATAAAGAAATTGATATTAAATTGCATATCATAGAGGGTACGTAATAACAGTCGTTCAGGATCAATGTATTCCCAGTTGGCAATACAAGCTGATATTCACCAACTGCTTTGGCTGCAACATTTGCACCATTCCTTACTTTTAGAGAATGATCACATTTTCCCAGTTCTCTACCTTTCCTTAGCCCGTGCAACAAATTGCATATGTGAGATCCCGATCCGGTATCTAATACCCAGGACGTAGAGTGTACTGAGAAACAGTTCTCTGTAACTAACACACCCGAAGAAGATGCATCAACATGCTTATTCTTCGTTTGGGTGGCGTGGGAATCCGTATATACCCTTATTTCTTGCTCGGACTTATAACACTTATAAGTTGGAGCGGAACCAACGTTCCCCTGCCCAGTATAACAAGCGGGTTCGGTTAATACATCGATATTATTATCTTGATTAAGGCGTGACATTGGTTTCTGCCTGGAGAGAGAGAGAAGGAAACGCGTTAGCGTGCGCTATTTGCAAGCTTAGATTGGTTATTATCTTATCTAATCAGGACGGCTCCCACTGTTTTTATCAAATCTTCCTTCAAACCCTAAAAGATAAGACCGGCCGGGATTAATTACACCTTACAAGTTCGCTAATCTTTCAGTCAGGCCAGTGCCGGTACTTTGATGGTGGTTCCCCGTGCTTTCGCACGGACCTAAATAAAATAAACCTCGTTTTCCTAGAGGCATAACCCCATTAACACCTTTCTAGACAACTACTTGATCGGCTAATTATGATGTGTAAAATTCTCCCAGGAGTAACTCTTACTCGTAGTGGGTATCGGGATCCAACTATCTCATAGAAGGTATACAATCTCATTGCAAATTTCAACACTTGAAATTCTCGATAATACTTTTGCCCCTAGCGTCGTATGACCTTGACGAAATCCAACAAACTAAAGGACGCTAGTCAAGTTCAACCCGTATATTTCCTAATTGAATTAAACTCACCCGCATGACTCTTGACGAAAGCCAACAAAGTCATACGACTATCCTAATCCAATCGCATCATATGGAGCAGATAAGCAGTAAGTAGCTACCGCACACTACGCCTTGACGAAAGCCAACAAACGTAGCACGAATACTAAATACTACTTATCTGAAATGTCGGCGGGCAACGATAGGTTTTTAAGAAAACCTTTTGCGTAACGAACTTGATATCGTTGTAAGATCGAGTGATTTTGAAAAGGAGTGTTTTTGAGGCTTTTGCTAGTTTTGCTAAAGAGGTCACTCCCGGTGTAGGGATCTCGGCTCTTTCCTTATCGAATAAGGTGCTGGATATTCTACAAGGAATACCGCTATGCAAAGCAAGAACTAAAAAGGCAATCAAAAACAAAACCGAATGGGTTGTAGCATCTGCTAGTTTCGCTAAAGAGGTCACTCCCGGTGGAGGGATCTCGGCTCTTTCCTTATCGAATAAGGTGCTGGATATTCTACAAGGAATGCCGCTATGCAAAGCAAAAACTAGAGTTACCCTTTTTGAAAATTTGATTCTACAACATCTTTTAGGTTTCTTTTCTTTCATTAATCTCATTAATGATGTCCCATCATTTATGCTTCCTAAGCATCACAGAAGAAACGAAAATACAACGTACGCTTATGCCATCCACATTCGCCACAGTGTCCCGTTATTCACCGTTAGGTTACTTAACTAACGGCATAGCGGGGCAGGACTAGCGCGGGTGCAAAACATAAGCAATGTTTATTATATATCATATATACAATAATAAAGCATTCGTCTCACGCATATAAAGTGAACACATCACAGAATATCAGCAGCAGAAGATAACATATAAAATATTGGATATACTAGGAATTCCGTGTTTTAAATTAAGCCAGTATAAAACACAGATTCCACTGTCGTGATGAATAGCCAAACCCACATCCCCAGACCCCTACGAGAGCGGCAAGCAACCCTACCAATTCTAGAGTTAGGAGACCCGGACTCGACTCCTCGAGATAATCTCCTACCGGACTCTAGAACCCGGTTACTTGTGCTCCCCGCCTTGGGTCTATCCTAAATGAAGAAAAGTAAATAATATACAACAATGGTGACATCATCCTCAACCCGGAAGTGCCCTAATAAAAGAATATTGCATACAATGAATTTTACATGAATGAAAATAAAAACTCCCATCTCAAATAAAACTCCCGACTATTCAAAACACGACGATCCAATATAACATATCCAAGCAACACATAACATCGCATGTCACCAAAAAGCTAGACGATGTTAAACATTCGGATCGAATCAACAAACACCCAAAATTTCCCAAAAAGCTCAACACTTGAGCGCAGTTTAAAAATACTCAGAACATGCCACGGTACCTATGGACCAACCGTAGAAGGGCCAACCCTTGCCTCACCTATGGCACCGCGGAACTACCACAAACCCGAGGGTTTGGCAGCGGTTCTTACGGTCATAGAATCGAGTTAAGGTTTCGTTCTTCTAGAGGGTCCATCGAATCACTTGCATGATATTTGAATGTTCTTTAACTTTGAAAAAATCCAACTCTTGGAAAATTTTCCAGCAAGAGTTAAAGTGGGTATTTGATATCCGTCTGAACTTTTTAACACCGTCTAAATAACCAGAAATATAGTTAGAATTACGACTACAAAACACTCTGAATTGCCTTTATAGAAAATTAACATCTCATGCAATTTTAGGAAAAACTAGCAACACCTGAAACACCAAAACCCAGAGACCAGAACACAGAAAAAATACGAACCCCAGAAAACACTGTTTGGCCAGCCTGCTCGGTTTTTGGGGGGTTCTCACCGGGTCAAAACCGGTGGATTGGGTTCGTATTTGCTCAGTGTTCATGTTATATCTCATCTAACATTCTGTAGTTGCTAAAAAAAATTTGACGACTTTAAAAATTGACAGAAACTGGGTTGTTAGTGTTTCAAGTCTCGGAGCAGTTTCGGTTTCGTAATCTAACAAACATTGTCTAATTCTCTAGCTTGGATATGATACCACTGTAGGGTTCCCTAGCACGACAGCAAGGTTTCGGAAGGCATCGTCCATGCCATTTTTCAAAAAATTGTCATGCTAAACAACCATAATCCTAGAATCTTTAACTAGAGATTTAGACAATACCAAATGTAAACTACTTTACATCTAGAGAACAAGAATACAACCATTGTAGACCGGGCATTCTCTTCACTTGCTCCGTGTAGTAGTCCCGCAACTCCACTAGGCTTCTCTTGAGACTTTGAACGAGCTTCCTCCGATGACCTTCGTGCCAAAGATAATCCACGCGAAGCTCTCCAACTCAAGCTACCTTTACACTAAACTCTTTAGCGGATGAAACATGCTACACTTGATCACTAGTCAAGTGTAGGATGGTGAAGTAGGGGATGTTAAGAGCTCACAAGTTTGTTTTCAAGCTTCATAATTCATATCACATGTGAGGGTTGAAGCTTGAGCCATGACAAGAGGAGGAGGAAGAAGCTAGAGAGCAACCATGGGAGCAACTCAAGAAAATTGGCTAAGTGTTGAGAATAAGCTAGAATGAATGCCATGTCTTGACCCCTCACTCATTCAAGCATGGAATTATGCAATATAAAATTGCAACCATGCTTGAATAGTGGGTCAAGATGAATAAACTAAAGTAAATCCCATGCTTGCAACCATGCTTTCACTTTCCACCACATTTCTATTTTCATATGCCATACTTCATTATTATTATTATTATTATTATTATTATTATTATTATTATATATATATATATATATATATACAATGAAGAATAATTAGTGAGCTAATGATATTAATTAAGATATAATTATATCACATATAATATATATCACATTATTAAATCAACACTTGATCTAATAATCCGGTTATATAACATATGTAACATTTCAGAAAATATAAAATATTATTTTTGGAATTTAATATTAAAATAATATATTTGGCGAAAACTACCCGATTTGCGAAATTGGGGTTTTCGTAAAAAGGTATAAATATATACCAATAATTATGAAATAATTGAAAATTATTACAATTTTATTCATTTTAAAAATATATTTATCGGATTTGGCATTTTTAAAAGTTTATTATATGCAGTTTGGATACAACCCGATTAGTGCACTGCTAATCGCGATTAAGCCAAATCCGTGTTTATACAGTTTTTCATGGTTAGTGCACCGTGTCATGTCGTATTTGATTACATGTTATTTCTTATGTTGTTTTGGGTATTATGTGTTTTGGTTTTAAAAATTTTAAAAGAAAAGGGTAATATTTGAAAGAGAAGGATGAGAATAAGAGGAAGAGAGAGAGTGGGCAGCCATATCATTTTTCCTCCCCATTTCTTTTCTTCCTCTCCTTCTTCATCTTCATCCCCCTCCACTTCAACCCCCATGATCATCTCAAATTCTTCATCCAAACCCTAAACCCCTTTCATTAAAATTGATCCCCTCTTCACCCTCTACACTTTGGACCCATTAGTGTTGGATTTTGAGGACTTTGGTGAGCTAGGGTTTTGCTTGGCTACATCCTTGAGGTATAATTCATTTCCTTTTAGTTTAGCTTTAGTTCTTTATATTCTAGGTTTGTTTATAAGTGGTTTAAGTGTGAAATGGTGATGTTGGAAAATTCCTAGAGAAGGGTTTGAGTGTTGTGTGTATTGGGTGATGCCTAGTGGCTGTTTACAAGGCCCTAGAGATCGATTCTTGACCTGGACCAGTGACCAAACCCCAAAATACGGACTTTAAAGTTGTCGGTTTCGGGTTTTTGTGGATTTAGTAAGTGTACATAGGAATCTGGAGCAACCTGGGGACACCAAAAATCATTTAGCAAAGACGGTGAGATGAGCAGGTGATTGTGAGTGTACCCTGGAGACCCGAGACCCCACATCCACCTTATGGCCGCAGATTTATTGTGTTTGGCCGCAAATTGCGGCCAAGTAGTGGGGGATTCATGTGATTTTTGGTCCAGGGTTCCCTTATCTGATATCTAGAGCTACCCCATGTGCAGAATTTGCTAATTTTACCTGTGATGAAATCTAGGAAGAGTTTTCCTTAGTTGTTATTTTTCATATTGCGACTTTTATTGACTTGGGATTTGGTATTTGGATTTGTGTTTGGTTGTTGGGCGTTTGTACATCAACAACAAGGGTTGTTTGATTGTTTTGCATGCGTAGGCTATAGGTTTTAACCTATGAGCGAACCGTGTGCCGTATTTGCTTTACGAACTTGATTTTAATAGCGATTGCGAATATGTTTTATTGTAGGTACCTTCATGTGGATTCCGAGACGATGGAGCATGGCGTCATCGACTTCGGCGAGCAAGGACCAGGTGAGTAGATCTATATCTACGGGGGAAGTCGGAAGGATGGCGTATAGCACCCCTGCAAATATTAAATGGAAACCGATCTATAGGATATAGTCGTAGGAACCTAGATTAGGAAACTGGGGGTATAGTTTAAAAGATAGTTAGTGATAATATTAGTAATTAAATATATATATTGAGATATAAAAAGTGAAAGCGAATTACGACTTATAGATAGGTAATTACACTGGGATAAGCTTTGAGTTTAGCGTAACATGAAACTAGTTTAATAAAGTAGAATGTATATATAAAATTCGACTTAATGTGATGAAAAGAAAATACGATGTGATATGATAACTTGATGATATGTTGGTATACGGATACTGTTAGTTATGTATATACCCTAGAGGCCATTGTTGTACATATGATGTATATTATAATGGATGCTTGGATATATATAGAGATGACTTTCTTGCTCGTCATGATAGTATGCTATTTGGTTTCACTTTATCTTAACATGTTGACTTGTATTGGTTTACTATTTTACTCTCACATGTTGATAAAGCCCTTAGGATCTGTACTCGACTACTGGGACTATGATGAGATCATACTAGTGGGGCCACGGTAGTCGATGAGTACATCCTATAACTGTTCCTAGTCGAGGGTATATCGAGACAGGGCATCGATACACCAGAGTAGACTAGCGTATACGCATCTTGACCCATATGATGGGCGATGGATGATCCCATATCCATCGGTGTTGGACATCAGAGATGGTGTACGGGTGCTCAGTAGAGACTGGGTACACTGGACGGACTCGTCGAGAACTCCCAGATGGTAATATACCACACGTCAGATGGCAGTTCTCCGGTGACACTGGTACAGGGTAGTCTGAAGACCCGAGCTCGTCATAAAGTCTTGTGTGATTCCCACTGTGCTTTGATTTCTACCTTACCACGTCCAAGAGGGCATGCAAAACGGTGGCTTTTGGGTACAGTCCCGAATCACATGGAGGCAATGAGCGATAGGAGGGGATTCGTCTCTCCCGGTATAGGGAGTTGATGTTGTGCTGTGTTCGATTGGCTATAACTGGAAGTCCCTGGCCAGGGCTGATATAGAGATTTACTGGTAAGTGTTACTAGTAGTTTCTCGACCCGTTATGAGCCACACATCGACACGACTTATCGGTTACTGGGGTCTGACGTATACCACCCCTAGACTTGATATGCGACATATCAGACGAACAGACCGGACTGTACGGGAGTGTTACTGGTTGGATTCACAGGAGAACGCACAGGCTAGCTTGTTGATCTTCTGATCGCTCAATACCTGGGTGGCTGTTACGTTTAGCTGACCGCTTGCAGCTTGTGGGTGTTTGATATGATCATCACCTGCTACCGGCGTATTGACGATTCTTTAGAGTCCTACACAGAAGTTTCTTGGCTCAGGCGAAACGGAGTAGTGGCGCATATGTGATATGCGCAGGAGCGTGAATGATGCGATATGGGATACCGTATTATATTCTCGCGATATATGGATATGAACCGGGTCATCGGATCAAGTGTTGATTCGATGAATCGGTAAATGATATATTAGTCGGTAATATTCGATATAGCCGGATCATCGATTCAAGTGTTGATTCGATGATTTAATGTATAATAATATATATGATATATTGTATTACATTATCTAATATTGGCTCGCTTTATTATTTCATTTTCTCAGTGGATGATACATTGATATATATGCGATATATGTTAATTGTATTATTTTCTTTTGTTGCAAATATATAATATATATGTGATATATATTATTATGACATGATATGATTAATTGTTAAACATGTTTAAGGATGATTAATTGAGATTAGGGTTAGTAGCTTCATGCACCTTCTAGAAGCTTTTTCTTTTGTCATTCTTAAGATCTTTATGGATGACACATTCTTTAACTCAACCAAACCCTAACTCTAGTTTATTCTCTACACAATCTTATCCACTCATCCTTGACCATGGTTAATATTCAATCATATGGTTTATATTCTATTCATCACAAAAGAAAAATAGATATCATTATCTTTTCATTATCATCTTCTTCCTTCTTCAAGAAAGCTTGCTAGTTTTTCTTTAAGTGATGAAATAAAATGAGAAAATGATTTAAAAAGAAAGAAAAATTACTACTCTCTCATCCTCATCTCATCTAGCCCATGGGATTAGTGTGTTCTTCTCTTTTGAGTGAGAAAGCTTGAGCCGTAGCAACTTCAAGGTAGATCATCGGAGATTTGGAATACTTCGAGCTAGCATGGATCGTTCGAGTCGTGGAGCCTCTCATGAGTCCGGGAGATCGTGGATCGCGGCAAAGGGACTTCTACTCGGAGCTTGTGAAGTGAAGGAGCGGACTACAAAGGTTGTAATCCCTCACACTTAGATAAAAGTTATCATCTTGCATGTTAAACCCTAATAATCTAGCAAAGATCCCGGCTTTGGGTTGTTCGGCACGTCTAAATTTTTATCCGGGCATGTTTGATGCCTTTTGAACCTACACAAGAGTGCCTAGGAACCCTACAATGGTATCAGAGACTAGCTAGAGCATTAGGCGATGTGTTTACGAAGTTAAAACTCCGATCGAACCCGAAACGACAAAATTGGACCCCTCTCTGGAAATTTTTTAAATTTTGGGATTTTTCTGAATTAAAAATACGTAAAAAAATCAGCAGGGAATTCTAAGAATTACCATGAAACACGGGCCCACAATTCCACCAACTCAGCGCGGAACCGCAGTAGGAACATGGTTATCGCGGCGGTTCCGCGGCCGAATTGTAGGATTGTGACACGTGGCTTCATGGTATAGACCGTAGGTACTTGCTGACTATTCTGGGTATTTTTAATCTGTTCCAGGTGTTTAAAATATGGGGTTTGTTTTGTAATAGTAGACTCGATCGGAAATTTTAAATTCGTATTTCTTTCCGGATATTTAGAAACTGTTAAACTATTTGAACGGATATCATTAACTTACTGTTTCCCGGTACGGCGAATTTTCAAGTGTTGAAATTTATTCGGGTTTAAATCTTTCGGAAAAATTGTACAAGTTAAGCGGTGGACCCTCTAGAAGACAACAAACCTTAACTCGATTATGTGACCGTCTTGAACTGCCTTTTGAACCTTCGGGTTTGGGGCAGTACGGCGTGCCACATGTGAGGCGTTGGCTTGACCCTTCTACGGCTGGATCACCGGTACTGTGACATATTCTGGGATTATTTGAACCCCGCTCAAGTGTTGAGCAGTTTAGGAAATTTTGGGTGTTTGATTATCTGTTCGAAAAGTTTAATACTGTTTATTTATCTGGAATGTGATACAATATGTGGAATTCATAGAGTTAGGCATGAAATACGAAGTATGTGATATTTCGGATTTACGATGTCTAAAGTGATTGTGGATTCCAAATATTGTAGTTTTACACTTTCTTTTCTGTGACCGTAAGTGTAATATGTGATATCGCCGGTTTCGTTGCTATATGTCAACGACAATTGGGATGCGCATATTTACTTACGTTGATGATATGTGATATTATGTGTTGCTGTGATATGTTATATTGGATCGTCGCGTTCAGAATAGCCGGGGGTTTTATGTGAGATGAGGGTTTTTATTTTCATTCATGTAAAATTCATTTGTAATGTAATATTCTTTTTTTTTGGGGCACTTCCAGGTTGCGGTTGATGTCACCAGTGTATATTATTTACTTTTCCGCATTAGGTAGACCCAAGGAGGGGAGCACAAGTAACCGGGTTCTAGGGTCCAGTGGGAGGCCATCTCAAGGAGTCGAGACCGGGTCTCCTAACCCTAGAATTGGCAGTGTTACTTGCCGCTCTCGTAGGGGTCTTGGGATGTGGGTTTGGCTATTCGTCGCGACCGTGGAATCCGTGTTTTATACAGGCTCGTATTGAAAACACGGACGTCCTAGTATATCCAATATTTCATATATGTTCTTCTGCTTTAATGTTCTGTGATGAGATCATATTACTGCCTGAGACGAATGCTTATACTATATATATATATGCTGATATATAAATATTACTGCTTTCGTTTCTTCTGTGATGCTTAGGAAGCATAAGCTGATGGGATTTTTATTAATGAGATTAATAAAAGAAAAGAAACCTAAAGATGTTGTAGAATCAAAACTTAATAAAAAGGGTAGCTACAGTTTTGCTTTGCACAGTGATATATATGATATATCCTGCACCTTATTCGATGAGGAAAGGACCGAGATCCCTTCACCGGGAGTGACTCCTTTAGCAAAACTGGCAGATGCTACAAAACTCGGTTTGTCTTTTGATTGCTTTTAGTGTTTTTGCTTTGCACAGTGGTATATATGATATATCCTGCACCTTGTTCGATGAGGAAAGGGCCGACGATCCCTTCACCGGGAGTGACCCCTTTAGCGAAACTAAGAAAAGCCTCAAAAACACTCCTTTTCAAAACTTCACTCGATTCTACGACGATATCAAGTTCATTACGCTCAGGGTTTTCTGAAAAACCTGCGTAGCCCTCCGTCATTTCAGATAAGTAATATTTAGTATTCGTGCTACGGTAGTTTGGCATGCGTCAAGGCGTAGTGTACGATAGCTGATTATTACTTATCTGCAGCATGAGATGCGATTGGATCAGGGTATTCGTACGGCGTTGTTTGGCATGCGTCAAGGGTCGTACGGGTGGGTTTAATTCAATCACGAAATGTACGGGTTGAACTTGACTAGTGGACTATGGGTTGTTTGGCATGCGTCAAGGTCATAGCACACTAGGGGTAAAAGCTTTATCGGAAATTTCAAGCGTTGAAATTTGCAATGAGATTGCATACCTCCTATGAGATAGTTGGATCCCGATACCCACTGCGAGTAAGTGTTACTCCTGGGAGAGTTTTACACAGGACAATTAGTCATTCAAGTAGGTGTCTAGAAAAGTGTTAACGAGGTTACGCCTCTGGGAAAACGAGGTTTACATTAATTAGGTCCGTGCGTGAGCACGGGGAACCTCCCTCAAAGTACCGACACTGATCTGGCTGAAAGATTGACGAAATTGTAAGGTGTAATTAATCCCGGCTAATCTTACCTTTTAGGGTTTTAAGGTAGATTTGATAAAAACAGTGGGAGACATCCTGATTAGATAAGATAATAACCAATCTAATCTTGCAAGAGCATACGCTAAAGTGTTTTCTTCTCTCTCTCTCCAGGTAGCGACCATCTCATGCCATAATCAAGATAATAATATGGATGTATTGACTAAACCTAATTATTGTACTGAGCTAGGGAATGTTGGACCCGTTCTTTCTTATAAGAGTTATAAGACTGAACAGAAAACATGAGAAAATCTGGATTCTCACACCGCCCAAAAGAACATACATGTTGATGCATCTTCTTCGGGTGTGTTAGTTATTGAGAACTGTTTCTCAGTTCACCCTACGTCCTGGGTATTAGATACCGGATCAGGATCCCACATATGTAAACAGTTACATGGGCTACGTAAAGGTAGAGAACTGGGAAAAGGTGGACATTCCGTTCAAGTAGGGAACGGTGCAAGTATTGTAGCCAAAGCAGTTGGCGAATATCACCTTGTATTACCAAGTCGTAATACACTGATTCTAAATGAGTGCTATTATATACCGAACATGATGTGCAACATTATATCAGTTTCTTTATTGAGTAAAGAGGGATATAATTTTATAGTACAGGATAATGTTATGAACATATTCCTAGATCAAAAGTTGATTGCATCAGGCTCGTTACATAATGGCATATTCATTCTAAATCAGAATACAGTCCTGAATATACAAAACACACACAAGAGGAAAAGTTCAGATATGAACGAATCCTACATGTGGCATTGTAGACTTGGTCATATCAATGCGACACGACTGGCTAAGTTGCATAAAGATGGTTATTTGAATCCGTTCGAATTATCATCTTATGATACTTGCCATTCATGTCTCAAAGGAAAAATGACCAAAGCTCCGTTTAGTGGACACGGAGAAAGAGTTACCGAACTCTTAGGACTGGTACATAGTGATGTATGCGGTCCCATGTCTACGCATGCCAGGAACGGTTCTTCCTACTTCATTACATTCACTGACGATCTCTCAAGATTCGGATATGTGTTCCTGATGAAACACAAGTCTGAAGCTTTTGAGAAATTCAGAGAATATAAGCAAGAAGTAGAGAATCAAACGGGCAAAAGTATTAAGATTCTTCGATCTGATCGAGGAGGTGAATACTTAAGCAGTGAGTTCCTAGATTATCTAAAAGAGAATGGGATTCTCTCTCAGCTTACTCCTCCTTATACACCACAGCACAACGGTGTATCTGAGCGAAGAAATCGCACCCTATTAGATATGGTGCGCTCAATGATGAGTACAGCTGAGTTACCTATTTCCTTTTGGGGGTATGCGCTTGAGACAGCGATAGACCTATTGAATAGAGTTCCTACCAAATCTGTGCCTACCACTCCATATGAGATATGGAAAGGGAAGAGACCACATCTTAATTACATTAAGATATGGGGTTGTCCGGCCTATGTCAAAAGACAAAATCCGGACAAACTCGAGGCAAGATCTGTCTTATGTAAGTTTGTAGGATATCCCAAAAACTCACAAGGGTATATCTTCTACCACCCCGAGGAACAAAAGGTGTTTGTTTCTCGACATGCCACTTTCTTAGAAAAAGGTTTTCTTATGAAACAGAACAGTAGCATTGAGGTAGAACTGGAAGAGGTTCCAGCAGAACAAACTACAACAGATGATTTAGTGGAACCAGAGGATTCAGTAGTACCCGACGAACCCCAGCCTCTCCGCCGATCTAGTAGGGTTTCTCGTCCACCTGAGAGATACTACGGTTTTCTCATTGATGGTGGAAGCGAGGATTGCATCATGGATGATGATGACCCGACTAGTTTCGAGCAGGCCATCACGAGTAGTGACTCTGTGAAATGGCTGGATGCAATACGATCTGAGATGGAATCCATGTACACCAATAAAGTATGGATTTTGGAAAATGCTCCTGAAGGAGTAAAACCCATTGGGAGCAAGTGGATTTTTAAAAGGAAATTTGGTGTAGATGGAAAAGTTGAGACTTTCAAAGCTAGACTGGTAGCAAAGGGATTTCGTCAACGACCAGGTGTGGATTATGACGAAACCTTTTCTCCAGTGGCTATGCTTAAGTCCATCCGGATCTTACTTGCCATTGCTGCATACCATGACTACGAAATCTGGCAAATAGATGTTAAGACCGCCTTTCTAAACGGTGATTTAGAAGAGTGCGTATACATGACTCAGCCAGAGGGCTTCGTAGATAGTGGGAGCAGCGGAAAGGTGTGCAAGCTTCTTAAATCCATTTATGGGTTAAAGCAAGCATCGCGGAGTTGGAACATCTGTTTTGATGTTGTAGTCAAAGAGTTTGACTTCATCAAAAATATAGATGAACCTTGTATCTATAAGAAGGTAGCAGAGGGTAAGGTAGTCTTCCTCGTATTGCACGTGGATGACATACTCTTGATAGGAAATGATATTCCTATGCTGCAATCAGTCAAGCTCTTCTTATCACAGAGATTCTCAATGAAAGATCTAGGTGATGCCTCCTGCATATTGGGAATCATGATCTATAGAGATAGATCTAAACGGATACTGGGATTGTCCCAATCCAGGTACATTGACACCATACTAAAGAGGTTTAGTATGGAAGAATCCAAGCGTGGGAACCAACCCACGATCTCTGGACTCACTCTCTCCAAAGACATGTCTCCCAAGACTGATTTGGAGAGAGCTCGCATGCAAGGGATACCCTATGCTTCGGCAGTAGGCTCTATCATGTATGCGATGCTATGTACCAGACCCGATGTTGCATACTCGCTAAGTGTAGTGAGTCGGTATCAAGCAGATCCTGGAGAGAGTCATTGGACAGCTGTGAAGAACATTCTCAAGTACTTACGAAGGACTAAGGAGATGTTCTTGGTGTATGGTAACGGAGAACTCCAGGTGGAGTCCTTTACCGATTCCAGCTTCCAAAGTGATAAGGACGACTCTAAGTCGCATTCGGGTTTTGTCTTTACCCTAAATGGAGGGGCGGTATGTTGGAAGAGTTCCAAACAGGATACCGTTGCAGACTCAACGATGGAGGTTGAATACATCGCTGCCAACGATGCTGCCAAATAGGCTGTCTGGATCAAGAAGTTCATTACTGAACTTGGAGTGGTTCCATCCATTGAGCATCCAGTACCTCTGTATTGCGATAACAATGGAGCTGTGGCTTTGGCCAAGGAACCCAGATCCCATCAAAAGTCCAGACATATTCTGAGGCGGTATCACCTGATCAGGGAGATAGTTGATCGCCGGGAGATCGAGGTCAGGAGAGTAGATACGAAGGACAACACTGCGGATCCATTCACGAAGGCTATTCCCCAGATACAGTTTGAGAGATTATTCGGGATGCTAGGTATGAGATACTACAGCAGCTGGCCTTAGTGCAAGTGGGAGATTGTTAGTTATGTATATGCCCTAGAGGCCATTGTTGTACATATGATGTATATTATAATGGATGCTTGGATATATATAGAGATGACTTTCTTGCTCGTCATGATAGTATGCTATTTGGTTTCACTTTATCTTAACATGTTGACTTGTATTGGTTTACTGTTTTACTCTCACATGTTGATAAAGCCCTTAGGATCTGTACTCGACTACTGGGACTATGATGAGATCATACTAGTGGGGCCACGGTAGTCGATGAGTACATCCTATAACTGTTCCTAGTCGAGGGTATATCGAGACAGGGCATCGATACACCAGAGTAGACTAGCGTATACGCATCTTGACCCATATGATGGGCGATGGATGATCCCATATCCATCGGTGTTGGACATCAGAGATGTTGGAGATAGTGCCCTCAGAGTCAATTATTAGGTCACAGGTACGTGATTGTAATGATTGTGGGAGGACCTATCCCGGTAGGACAGTCTTACTCGAGATGATAGTATGCTATCTGGTTTACCTTTATCATCGTGTACTGCTTTAGGTGACCTGACACGTCGCTATTACACGTTGATAGAGCCCCTAGGATTCTTGCTTGACCACCAGCAGTATGAGGGCGATCATATAAGTGGGAGCTGGGGGTCTACAAGCATATCCTTAAAAGGTCCCTAGTCGTGGGAGTTTCGAGACCGGGCATCGATACTCCATTAGTAGACTAGTGTATACAGTCGAGACCCCGACGAGGGGCGGTGGCCGGTCTCACAAGCCACTGGTGTCAGTTGGATCACCTAAGATGTATACAGGTGCTCATTGGGTTATGAGTACACCGGACAGGACTCGCCGGGAACATGCTAGTTGGTCATATACCAGACGTCAGATGGCAGTTCCCTGGTGACATGTGTGCAGGTTAGTTCATCGACCTGGGGATCGTCATTTGTCTCGTGTGAGTTCCCACTGTACTTTGATTACTACCCTACCACGGCTCAAAGGAGTCGTGCAAACAGGTTTTAGTTGGGTACAGTCCCGAGCCACATGGAGGCAGTGAGCGTATCTTCAGGGGTTCGTCTCTCCCGGTATTGGGGGTGAGGTCGTGCTGTGTCTAGGAGAGCCATTACACAAAGTCCTTGGCCAAGGCAAGGAGATTTACTGGTAGGTATTCCAGTAGTATCTCAGGGTGTTCTGGGCTACACTCCGACACGACTTGTACCGCTTTTGGGGGTCTGACTTTTACCAACCCCCTAGGCCCGCCATGCGATACTCATAGACGAACGGACCGGACTGCACGGATATTGTCACTGACAGGCTCAGTTGGGTGTCGGGGTGAGCTTCCTCATCGACGTCCCATTTGGTCAGTACCTGGTAGCCCGTCACGTATTGGCTTATACCTCTGACGTGCTAGTGGTTAAATCCACAACCAAGGTGTTGACGAGTCTTTAGAGTCCCCCACATTCAGTTACTCAGCTTTCGGGCGAAAGGTTGTAGAGACCGTATGGAGATATGGCAAGGTCCGATCAGATACGTGCGGTATTGCACGGATCAGGATCGGACAGTTTGTACTATATGCCGTATGGTTATATGGCAGGGTTCGATCAGATACGTGCGGTATTGCACGGATCAGGATCGAACAGATATTACTAGCCGGTTTTGGTTTAAGCCGGATCCTAGTATAGTACAGTGTAGATTTTGTCTCATTGCATTTGTATTTCGGTCGAAATACAGATGCGGGTGTGTATGCACAGTATCGGGGTTTTCCCGTAATTTATTACGGGACCAGTTTTCTGGAGTTGCCAGTTTGCTTTCCGTTTCGGCCAATTTCCATTGTTCCGTTCATTGGCCGAAGATTGGTGGAGGAGGGCTTATTTGCATTGTTGCAAATAGGCAATTGTGGAAGGGGGTCTTTGCATATATTTGTATCATGATAGTCTCTCCTTGACCTTGACTTCTAGCTATCATGATGGCTTGACTTTTCTTTTCTCATCATGGTTGGACTTTGTGAGGTGATGATGATGGTGTTGAGTGTGGTTTTGGTATTGTCATCATATTCTTTCATGATGCCCTCTTTGCATTATTGTCATGGTGGTTTCTCATTCTTTTTGAAAGACCTCTCATTCTCTCCCTCCCTCACTAGAGCATGGCCGGCCTCCCCCTTGAAGGGGCTGTCCAAAATTGAGGTGGGAAAAATGTTGTTCATTTTGATACACTAAAATTCTCCAAGTTCCTCCACAAAACTCCTTGCATCATCCCTCCACCACAATGGCATCTCCAATACCCCAAAAGTGAGACACAAGCTCTACCAAACATTCTACAGCAAATCTTGGGCACGTCGAGTAGCCGGCTTCGTGCCCGAGTTGCCTCGGCATTGAGGTGGGAGCCCGTAAACAAAGTAGGCGATGTGGTGCACTTCCGGCGGCGAGGAGGAGACGGGACATTCCGCAGGAGATCCGGATGATGATGAGAAGACCGGAGGACTTGGATCGTCGGTATATCTCTTTCTCATCTTATAGTTAGCTTAGACTAGTTAATGGTTACGATCCGGGTGTTTAGTGCGCGGTGGTGCCGGTTTGCTAAGTCCGCAAAATTTAAGTTTTTCACCGCTTCCGCATTCCGCCGTCGGATTGACGGCCGGGGCGCCGCCGTGCACTTACAGTGGTATCAGAGCCTCCCCATTAACTTAGTCTAGCTTTGTGTAATGTGTTTTTCAGTTCCGATCGATCGAAATGTTCAAAAACCCGTATTTGCCCACATCAGTTTCTGTTGAAATTTTTCAGTCTCGAAAATTTTTTCAGGTTCTAAAATATTGATGTACTAAAAATTATAAGACCACTGTTCAAATTCGAGGCACTAATCCTCTCACTAGAGCGCGGAAGGGCGGCCAAAACCCACTTGTGGCCGTGCTTCCGCCGCAGCATGGAGGAATCAGTGGGTTGGGTTTTTACAGTGGGCTTCTGGGCTTAAATTAGGGGTTTTGGAATATTAAAATTGGGCCAATTATTTCTGTAAGTGCTACAGTTTTCTTTGGGGCCCACTTGTTAATTGTTTGATCAATCGGAAAATTTTAAACACATTTTTCACAGTATTTACATTATATCTGCGACCGTGAATGTCACTCGATCGGTAAATCCGGTCTAACTGCTATAGCCCGGTTAGACGGATTTGCGAACGTGACTTTCACGTTGATGTTTTGTTTTTGCTGTGATGTTGCGGATCGGTCGTGGGGATAGCCTGGATGCAATGCTAGTACAGTTGTGGTTGTATTATGTACATTTGATATTGTGGGGCGAGCGTCCGACATGTGGACTGCCGTCACTGCCTGTTTGTATTATTATTTTGGGGCACGACCTGGTTGCGGTCGATGTACCCGTTGTATGTATATTTTACTTTCTGTACTAGGATTGCCCCGCGGAGGGGTGCACGGATAGCCGGGTTCTGGAGGGCAACAAGCCCGCATCTCATGGCATTGAGACGGAGGGGGCTTCACTCTAGGATTGGCGGGCTATTCGCCGCACTCGTAGGGGGTACAGGTTGACCCAGGAGGGGTGCCCAAGTTACCGGATTCCGTGAAGTGCTGGGTGGTCCATTCACGGCGCTGAAGGGGGCTGCCTCGCTTCAGGTTTTGGCGGGTGACTTGCCGCGCCCGTAGGGGTCTAGGATTTCATTGCACAGGCTATCCACACGACCAGGGGAACGTCGGGTTTCAGCAGTGGCTCTGTGAAACCCGGGGATCCCAGATATCTGTATTGTTTCTGTGATGCTGTTCATTTCTGTGATGTTGCATTTTATTCACGCCTTGAGCGAATATAATATATTGGTATATATATTAGTAGATGTTGTATATGTTTTGCATCCACGCTAGTCCAGTCCCCGCTCTGTCGTTAGTCAGCTAACCTAACGGGTAATGACGGGACCCAGTGGCGAATGCGGATGGCATATACGTACATCGGTATATTTTCGTTCTTTTTGGTGTGATCAATTGATGGGACTGCATTGATTCGGATCAATGCAAGTTAAAACAAACCTAATCTGATGTTGTTGGAACACTTTTCAAAAAGCTGTTATTGCAAGGACGTTTACTTTTTTTTTGCATCGTGGTATTCATTTGGAATATCCTGCTCCTCAGTCGACGAGGCAAGGGCCGAGATCCCTTCACCGGGAGTGACCCCTTGGACAAAAAGTTTGCGTTAGGGCATTAACTTCACTATAGCCGATTACTTTTGCTTTGCATCGCGGTATTCATTTGGAATATCCTGCACCCCATTCTACGGGGAAAGAGCTGAGATCCCTTCACCGGGAGTGACCTCTTTAGCAACGGTTTTCGTCACTATATTTTCAAAAAGCTATCAGTTCCTTCAACGATATCAAGTTCTTTACGTTAAAGGTTTTCGCCAGAAACCATTCGTAGCCCTCCGTCGTTTCAGACGGGTAGCACGTAGTATTCATGCTATGTTTGTTGGCCTTCGTCAAGGCATAGTGTATGGTAGCTGTTTGTTGCCTTTCTGCAGCATAGATAGATGCGTTGGTTTGGGACAGTCGTATAGCCTTGTTGGCCTTCGTCAAGGGCTTGTGCGGGTGGGTTCAAATCAACCTGGAGAATGACGGGTAGAACTTGACATGTGACTTATGATTTGTTGGCCTTCGTCAAGGTCATAAAAGCATGGGGCAGAAATCACATCGGGAGTTTCAAAAGAACTGAAACTTGCCAGATATGCGCATACCTTCTGGAGTGTGATGACGTGAGCGGATTCCGTCACGTTGTCATGCGATGAGAGTTGGATCCCGATTCCCACTGATGAGTTAGTTTACTCCTCGGGTAACCCCGACTAATTCTTCTTTCAGGTTTGGAGGAGAATTTGAGGTACAGTGGGAGGATTCCAGATTAGATAAATTGGTGACCATTCTGATCTAGGTTAGAGTGCACGCTGAGTGTTTCTTTTCTCTCTCTCTTTGGCAGCGACCATTGACCCGACCCTAAGACTATGACTCAGTGACCAAGTTGACCGAACCTTTTTAACACTGGCTTTTGGATTGTCAGAGTTGCAGACCTCATTGCCACTCCTATTTTTACCCTTTTTCTCCAGGACACCCCGTATTACTACGAACGTCCACTTCCATTGGACAAAACCATCGTATCGTTAGATACGAACTCGAAAGAATTTATTCGAGGATGGTTTCCGGTTCTGGAGAAAACGGATAGGATTATTCAGTTGTCTTTTCCTTTTACCCTCTCTCAGGTTACGAGTACTCCTTGGTTTAGGGGTAGTACACCTATTACGCAAATTGGATAGTCTTCTTCCAAACCTTAGGCTGGTGCCGACCGGTAGGGAATGAAGAAAACCAATTAGCATAACGATGGTGTGCAGAAGGTATTAAGTTCAGACAAAGCAAGGGATTAGTAAGAGGGCAAAGTAAATTGCAACAGATATTCACGACCAAACCAAATATTTCGTTACCACTCCCACATCACCTTTGTATTTCTCCAGGACACTCCGTATCACTACGAAGATCCACAGTTTATTTGGATACTCCATCGTATGGTTATATACGAACTCGAATGGAACTTGTTCCAGTTCGGGGATGGATTCTGGTTCAGGAGAAATAGGAATAAGGTTTATTCAGGTGTCCTTTATCTTCACCTTCTCTCGCATTGCGAGTGTTCCTAGGATTGGAACAGTACACCCATTATGCTTATAGGATAGTCTCCTTCCAAACCATAGGCTGGTGCCGAACGGTAGGGAAGGAAGAAAACCATTTGGCCTAAAGGGGTGTACAGAAGGTAAAGACTAAAGACATATGAAGGGATTTGGAGAGGTGGCAAAGAATTATACGGTTACAGTCGTGAATCTGGAAGAGGCATTACTAGGAATACCGGGATACCCCATCGAAACATTTCGATGTTTCAGTCTCACTGTGTAATGTTAAAGGAAAACTGATTTCCCGATTAGATACATACTCCAGGGTATGTATTTACCAGGTACGATTCTCACATCTGTATGGTTTTACAGATGATGAGTGGGAGTAAGTTATTGGGAATTGGGTGATTATCCTCATTATATCGGGATTCGTTGTAATCAGTGATATTTGAGGAAATCACCTGGGCTGTTTGCCGGTCGGCAAATATTTGGTTTTGAATATCCGCTGTTACGCACCAATTTCAAAATGATATATCTGTACGTCTATTTTCATAGAGTGAGATATACCTTTCTGAAATTATGTCTACGACATTTACCTATATCAGTGGATGGTTAGGTAAGGAGCATTAAACAGCGGTGTAATTCTTCTTAACCATAAGTACAGTTTTCAACCTACGACACACAGTGAAAGAGTTATCAGACTCAAGGGACTTATACAGAGTATTGTATGTTGTCCAGTGTCCATTAGGACAGAGGGGTTGGTCCTCATACTATGTTCTGTTTACTTTTAACTTCTCTAGTTCTTAGACATGTGTTTCGTAGAAACACAGGGTCTAAGTTTTGAGGAGTTATAGGTATTTGAATAGAGTAGAGAACCAGGTATAGCAAGTATCGGGATTCTTCAAAGAGATCGAAGATGTAGATACTTGTGTATGGTATTCAGTTGATAGTAATGATAAAGAGATCTTGCTTCTCTTTCAGGTTACTCATAATTGGAAGTATTCCTAAGTTGAGTAACGCTGATCGGCCTCCTTCCATTTAGTTGACATGCGCTGGGGACAGCTGCATGATTTGAATCTGGTTCAATTAAATCAGTGCCTCTGTTTCTATATTGGATATAGAACAGTTCATATCTTAACGATGTTAAGGTACGGGGAGTTGTCCGGTTTATGATTAAAACCAGACACTGGACAACTCAAGGCACGTTTCTGTAATGGCTGTTTGTGGGTTGACCCAGGCTATGACGAGGGTTGACTTTCTACCATCTGGATGAACAATAGCAATATTGTTCTAGACTCGCCACAGTTTTATTAAAAATGGATTTTTTCAGAAAACAGTAGTGGGAGTATGGTAGAACTGGAAGTGATTCCAGAACCACAAACGATTACTGAAGATTTGATAAGGAACCTAAAGATTCAATCTGGATTGACATTCCATTGGCCACTCCGCAGATAAGGTGGGTAACTTCAGGCACCCGAGAGGTACTACGGTAGCCTCAAGGACGGTGACAGGGAAGTTCTTGTTTACCCACAATTACCATTGCTGTTGTTCCAGGCTGCGAGACCAGGCAGGAGGATGAGTATAGCGTCGTTCTAAACTAGTTTTAGAAGTGTACGTCTATATGACTCTGCCAGAGGGTTGTCGTAGTCAGTGGGAGAAGCGGAAGCATTGGTGGACAGGTAGCTTATGTCTATTTATAGACTAAAGCAGATGTAGCGGAGATAGATCATCTATTTCTGACATGACAGTCATGGGTTTGACTTCATCAGAATAGGGGATGGATCTGTTGAGAAGGTAGTAGGGTGTGATGTCATGGTATTTGGATGACATACACAAAGTAGGAAAAGAAACTCCTACACTACGATCGGTTATACTTTGGTCGTCACACAGTTGTTTCTCCACAAAGGACTTGGATTTTACATCAGACATACTGGTTACTAGATCTATGGTTTTAGATCTAGATTTGGGTGGTTTCCCAATCAGGGTACTTGACAGCATTCTAAGAGTATTTAGAATGGACGACTCCTGGCACGGTAGTGTACCTGCATGTAATGGAGTCACCTTCTCCAAAGGTGTCTTACAGACTAAAGGGGAGAGGGACGGGCATGATTGGCAGATCACTTGCTCAGGCAATTGAGTCAATCGTGATATGTCAAGTACCACACCAGATGTTGTTCTTGCACTAGATGCAATAAGTTGACATTAATCCAATCCTGGAGAAACAGTCGGAAGCAGTTTTAGAACATAAGTGGATGTTCTAGGGAGATGATAACGACAGCCTCATTCAGGGGACAGTTATCATTCCAGGCTTTCAAGGTGACATGGACGACAAGGAGGTTGTCAGAGTTATAGTTTTCCTTCTGATGAGGGGCAGTATTTTGGACAGGTGGTCCAAGGCAATACTGAGGGAGGCATGGCGCGCAGGATACTGATTAAGTTCAGTTGACGATACAGTCTAAGAAGTTTGGATTTGGAGTTCATTTATGAGCTAGGTCCCATCAGACATCCAGACATATTCTGAGACAGGTATTGCTCTTTTCGGGAGATGGCTTTCTCCGCGAACTTGAGATATAGAGAGACATAGAAAGAAACAACTAAGCGGATCCACTCACTAAGGCTATTCCTCGAACGCAATAGTTCCGCAAACGAGCTTTGTGAGACTGACTAGTAGAGGAGTTGGATGTTCGGTATCACACGGGCTGTGAGTATGCGACATCGCAATAATTAGCCTGGAGTGCAAGTGGGAGATTGTTGGAGATAGTGCCCTCAGAGTCAATTATTAGGTCACAGGTACGTGATTGTAATGATTGTGGGAGGACCTATCCCGGTAGGACAGTCTTACTCGAGATGATAGTATGCTATCTGGTTTACCTTTATCATCGTGTACTGCTTTAGGTGACCTGACACGTCGCTATTACACGTTGATAGAGCCCCTAGGATTCTTGCTTGACCACCAGCAGTATGAGGGCGATCATATAAGTGGGAGCTGGGGGTCTACAAGCATATCCTTAAAAGGTCCCTAGTCGTGGGAGTTTCGAGACCGGGCATCGATACTCCATTAGTAGACTAGTGTATACAGTCGAGACCCCGACGAGGGGCGGTGGCCGGTCTCACAAGCCACTGGTGTCAGTTGGATCACCTAAGATGTATACAGGTGCTCATTGGGTTATGAGTACACCGGACAGGACTCGCCGGGAACATGCTAGTTGGTCATATACCAGACGTCAGATGGCAGTTCCCTGGTGACATGTGTGCAGGTTAGTTCATCGACCTGGGGATCGTCATTTGTCTCGTGTGAGTTCCCACTGTACTTTGATTACTACCCTACCATGGCTCAAAGGAGTCGTGCAAACAGGTTTTAGTTGGGTACAGTCCCGAGCCACATGGAGGCAGTGAGCGTATCTTCAGGGGTTCGTCTCTCCCGGTATTGGGGGTGAGGTCGTGCTGTGTCTAGGAGAGCCATTACACAAAGTCCTTGGCCAAGGCAAGGAGATTTACTGGTAGGTATTCCAGTAGTATCTCAGGGTGTTCTGGGCTACACTCCGACACGACTTGTACCGCTTTTGGGGGTCTGACTTTTACCAACCCCCTAGGCCCGCCATGCGATACTCATAGACGAACGGACCGGACTGCACGGATATTGTCACTGACAGGCTCAGTTGGGTGTCGGGGTGAGCTTCCTCATCGACGTCCCATTTGGTCAGTACCTGGTAGCCCGTCACGTATTGTCTTATACCTCTGACGTGCTAGTGGTTAAATCCACAACCAAGGTGTTGACGAGTCTTTAGAGTCCCCCACATTCAGTTACTCAGCTTTCGGGCGAAAGGTTGTAGAGACCGTATGGAGATATGGCAAGGTCCGATCAGATACGTGCGGTATTGCACGGATCAGGATCGGACAGTTTGTACTATATGCCGTATGGTTATATGGCAGGGTTCGATCAGATACGTGCGGTATTGCACGGATCAGGATCGAACAGATATTACTAGCCGGTTTTGGTTTAAGCCGGATCCTAGTATAGTACAGTGTAGATTTTGTCTCATTGCATTTGTATTTCGGTCGAAATACAGATGCGGGTGTGTATGCACAGTATCGGGGTTTTCCCGTAATTTATTACGGGACCAGTTTTCTGGAGTTGCCAGTTTGCTTTCCGTTTCGGCCAATTTCCATTGTTCCGTTCATTGGCCGAAGATTGGTGGAGGAGGGCTTATTTGCATTGTTGCAAATAGGCAATTGTGGAAGGGGGTCTTTGCATATATTTGTATCATGATAGTCTCTCCTTGACCTTGACTTCTAGCTATCATGATGGCTTGACTTTTCTTTTCTCATCATGGTTGGACTTTGTGAGGTGATGATGATGGTGTTGAGTGTGGTTTTGGTATTGTCATCATATTCTTTCATGAT
Source organism: Agapanthus africanus (assembly GCA_030015575.1). Taxonomy (NCBI): domain Eukaryota; kingdom Viridiplantae; phylum Streptophyta; class Magnoliopsida; order Asparagales; family Amaryllidaceae; genus Agapanthus; species Agapanthus africanus. The sequence continues at coordinate 252,836,266 of JASDDO010000029.1, read as the reverse complement.
GCCCTCTTTGCATTATTGTCATGGTGGTTTCTCATTCTTTTTGAAAGACCTCTCATTCTCTCCCTCCCTCACTAGAGCATGGCCGGCCTCCCCCTTGAAGGGGCTGTCCAAAATTGAGGTGGGAAAAATGTTGTTCATTTTGATACACTAAAATTCTCCAAGTTCCTCCACAAAACTCCTTGCATCATCCCTCCACCACAATGGCATCTCCAATACCCCAAAAGTGAGACACAAGCTCTACCAAACATTCTACAGCAAATCTTGGGCACGTCGAGTAGCCGGCTTCGTGCCCGAGTTGCCTCGGCATTGAGGTGGGAGCCCGTAAACAAAGTAGGCGATGTGGTGCACTTCCGGCGGCGAGGAGGAGACGGGACATTCCGCAGGAGATCCGGATGATGATGAGAAGACCGGAGGACTTGGATCGTCGGTATATCTCTTTCTCATCTTATAGTTAGCTTAGACTAGTTAATGGTTACGATCCGGGTGTTTAGTGCGCGGTGGTGCCGGTTTGCTAAGTCCGCAAAATTTAAGTTTTTCACCGCTTCCGCATTCCGCCGTCGGATTGACGGCCGGGGCGCCGCCGTGCACTTACAAGAGATGGTGTACGGGTGCTCAGTACAGACTGGGTACACTGGACGGACTCGCCGAGAACTCCCAGATGGTAATATACCACACGTCAGATGGCAGTTCTCCGGTGACACTGGTACAGGGTAGTCTGAAGACCCGAGCTCGTCATAGAGTCTTGTGTGATTCCCACTGTGCTTTGATTTCCACCTTACCACGTCCAAGAGGGCGTGCAAAACGGTGGCTTTTGGGTACAGTCCCGAATCACATGGAGGCAATGAGCGATAGGAGGGGATTCGTCTCTCCCGGTATAGGGAGTTGATGTTGTGCTGTGTTCGATTGGCTATAACTGGAAGTCCCTGGCCAGGGCTGATATAGAGATTTACTGGTAAGTGTTACTAGTAGTTTCTCGACCCGTTATGAGCCACACATCGACACGACTTATCGGTTACTGGGGTCTGACGTATACCACCCCTAGACTTGATATGCGACATATCAGACGAACAGACCGGACTGTACGGGTGTGTTACTGGTTGGATTCACAGGAGAACGCACAGGCTAGCTTGTTGATCTTCTGATCGCTCAATACCTGGGTGGCTGTTACGTTTAGCTGACCGCTTGCAGCTTGTGGGTGTTTGATATGATCATCACCTGCTACCGGCGTATTGACGATTCTTTAGAGTCCTACACAGAAGTTTCTTGGCTCAGGCAAAACGGAGTAGTGGCGCATATGTGATATGCGCAGGAGCGTGAATGATGCGATATGGGATACCGTATTATATTCTCGCGATATATGGATATGAACCGGGTCATCGGATCAAGTGTTGATTCGATGAATCGGTACATGATATATTAGTCGGTAATATTCGATATAGCCGGATCATCGATTCAAGTGTTGATTCGATGATTTAATGTATAATAATATATATGATATATTGTATTACATTATCTAATATTGGCTCGCTTTATTATTTCATTTTCTCAGTGGATGATACATTGATATATATGCGATATATGTTAATTGTATTATTTTCTTTTGTTGCAAATATATAATATATATATGATATATATTATTGTGACATGATATGATTAATTGTTAAACATGTTTAAGGATGATTAATTGAGATTAGGGTTAGTAGCTTCATGCACCTTCTAGAAGCTTTTTCTTTTGTCATTCTTAAGATCTTTATGGATGACACATTCTTTAACTCAACCAAACCCTAACTCTAGTTTATTCTCTACACAATCTTATCCACTCATCCTTGACCATGGTTAATATTCAATCATATGGTTTATATTCTATTCATCACAAAAGAAAAATAGATATCATTATCTTTTCATTATCATCTTCTTCCTTCTTCAAGAAAGCTTGCTAGTTTTTCTTTAAGTGATGAAATAAAATGAGAAAATGATTTAAAAAGAAAGAAAAATTACTACTCTCTCATCCTCATCTCATCTAGCCCATGGGATTAGTGTGTTCTTCTCTTTTGAGTGAGAAAGCTTGAGCCGTAGCAACTTCAAGGTAGATCATCGGAGATTTGGAATACTTCGAGCTAGCATGGATCGTTCGAGTCGTGGAGCCTCTCATGAGTCCGGGAGATCGTGGATCGCGGCAAAGGGACTTCTACTCGGAGCTTGTGAAGTGAAGGAGCGGACTACAAAGGTTGTAATCCCTCACACTTAGATAAAAGTTATCATCTTGCATGTTAAACCCTAATAATCTAGCAAAGATCCCGGCTTTGGGTTGTTCGGCACGTCTAAATTTTTATCCGGGCATGTTTGATGCCTTTTGAACCTTCACAAGAGTGCCTAGGAACCCTACAGATACGAGTCGATATGTGATAATTGATACCTTTGCCAGTCCCATGATCTGAGATTGATACGGATGGGACCTGAGAGATAGGTGTGTGTGTGTGTATGTGTGTGTGTGTGTGTGTGGATAATGTTGTGAATCTCGAATGATAAGCCGTACGAGACATGAGGTCCGTTCCCTCCTTGTCATATAGGTTGTTAGGATCCCAAACTGTTTAGTGACGTCGTACGGTGAGTTACCGTACGTGATGAGTTTATTGATGATTGATCCTTACCCTTGACTAGAGGAGGCCGATTGATAGATTCACCGACTCGGACATGTTAGATACGTATACGTTTTATCTTTTAGCTGCCGATTTACTTTATGCTACGTTCATGTCATTACCATTGCATTTCATACACCTGTGCTAATACACCTGCACCATTATCGATGATGCGTATGTCACACTTACACAGATTTACCGGCTTACACACTTCATCATCGATAATTGCCATGTCACTACACAGTAGAATTGTTGCATCATGATGTGACTCCTTGCATAATTTACTTGCTATAGTTGCATATACACCTCTATACACGATGTTGCATTTGACCTTGGAGGAAATGGGGAACCGCAAGATACATTTTTAAAACTGGATTCATTTAAAAGAGCGGTTTTCCCTTGATATGTGCATATTACTGTTCCATGTGCATTATATACAGATATGCTTATACTTCTATTATATGTCGCATACATCATGCTTTATAATTATACGCATTGAGATATGTTGTTTTCATGAGATTTCTGAATTTGAGAACCGTGGTTATTTCAAAGGAAAGTATGTATTGTTTTAAAAACTCGGATTCTCTTGATATGATATTTGTATAGTCCACCATGAGTTTTCTCGGCTCTTGAGCGATATCATACACCCGATTCGAGGAGGAAGAGGAACCGTCTGCGGGTGCATGGAGGACCCGGTGAGGTACCCCGGGGCAAGATGGTCGCAGATGATGGCGTTGAGCCTGGCATGGGAGCACTACCTACCGGTGATAGTATTTAGACTCGGCGGTTATCTTGAGAATACCGACCGGAGTTATGAGATGGATACAGGCCAGTCCGGATAGCCGGAGCCTGAGATATGAGAATTTACGTGTCGATACTGGACACTGGTTTCATGATATTTTTGAGTGTCGATGCTGGACACTCAGGTTACATGTTTTGTTGTGTCATCGATGAACACTCGTTCTTTGATATCCTCATACATTTACATGCATATGCTTTTACGATGTTTTGAGTGGACGAGATCCACATGTATATTGACATTGATTATATTGTTGGATGATATCCACATGCATACTGCATTTACTATATTGTTGGCACATGTTTACACATACGGTCACCCTAGATATCATAGCTTTACCTTCATGATCTAGTTGACCTAGGAAATCGTTATTTTATTCAATTTCTACCTGTTGATGTTTTCTACTCACGAGTTGGCAACTCACCCCGTTGTGCCACAGTTCTTGTAGGTTGACCGCATGGATCGGTAGCGGTATCGTCGGCACACAGCTTGCATTTGGGTGATTTTCTTTGGTAGGTGGGACATTGGATCGTGCCCACTATTGTATTATTATTTCTATTATATCTAGTCAACTCTATCAATCAAACTAGTATTTGTATAAATAATAAGACTTAGCAAGACTTGTAGTTGTGAGATTTGAGCGATGGGTTTTTCGTTCGCTTTTGGGTTGATGTCTTGCTTTATTCATTATCTTTTGTGTTGATCTTCGCCGATTGGGCGTCGTATACTTGTTTTATTACTTGCGTAGTTGTGAATCCTCCATTTGGTGAAAAGTTAGCTCCCGCTTGGAGATGCCTTTTATATTATCATGTATTTATGGTTTTGGATCAAAATATACAAAGGAGGTGCTGCCCAAATTTTTTAAGACGAACATGTTTTACAATAAGTAGGATAAACTTGCATTTTTCATGCTCCCTTTGTTATGCATTTAAGAAAACACTTTCTTCATTATACCTTATTTCAAAACAGCACCTCTTTTATATCTTTAAAAGGTTTAGATTTCTGGGTTTCAGCTTACTAGGATTACGTTACGCCTTTAGACGTTGCGTGATTTAAGTGTTGGTCACGAGCTAATATTTCGGGTCGTGACAAAGTTGGTATCAGAGCGCTAGGTTTAACCTTTGTTCGAGTTTAGGTTTGACTATGTGGAGTCTAAGGCGTTTATATATATTCGGAACCTAGGCTTGACCTTACGGAACTTAGACTTGGAAAGAGGGGTATTAAACCCGAACTTTCATTACATAGGCTGACCTTGATTGATAGAGTAGGTAGCTTGAGTAGAGTAACATACCGTACGTATGTTCTGCGGTATATTTACGATACGATACTCCACTTAAGAAACCTTAGGATGTACATATATTGACATCTTTGATTCTATTTGTTTCCATGATCATACCCTTATTGATTCCATTCATCCTTATGATCATGTATCCATTTTGGGATCTGTTGATTCCTTTCATTCCATTGATATAGTTTCATCGATACATGCTTGAGGTTCCTATCACCATGGTTCGAGCGCAGATTGAGTTGCTGCTAGTGTTGCGGTCAGGGCGAGCTCGTCATGGACAAGGACTGACGATCGTGTTTTCTGGTGACACGAGAACGTCTCGATTTTTGTATTGGTGTTATAACTTCTCGTTTGAGGCAAGTGTTCGGCATTGCACCGTATGATCGGGACGTTGATAGAGGCTGCCAGTTGTGGGAGGACTGTTGATGTACAACATACCTCAGAGATTTTGATGTCGTCTACCGTGCAGACAGATGACCCAGCTGTTGCTGAGATTGATATGATGCCGCTTCCAGAGCTTACAAGCTGAGATCGCTGGAGCTTTCAGGCAGAGATGCGACAGATGATAGCTAGTCTACTTTGAGATGAGAGACGAAGGGTATTCACATGTTGTCTAGGCGAAGTTAAAAGTTCGAACGAATGTCAGAAACCCATTTTTCCATGTTTAAAGTATTCGGAGGAACATGCAAGTAATTCTATGGACCCTCTAGAAGAATGAAACCCTAACTCGACATGATGACCATGAAACCACTTTTGAACCTTAGGGTTTGCGGCAGTTTAGCGGTGCCATCAGTGAGGCTTGGGTTTTCCCTTCTATGGTTGGTCCATAGATATTGTGGCATGTACTAGATATTATTAAACTGTGCTCGGGTGTTGAGCTTTCGGGGAATTATGGGATTTTGAAAAATCAAACGAAAGGTTTAACGTCGTCCGGATATCATGTGATAGGAGACCAGTAAGTGGACCAGCTTCAGATAGAAGACCTCATCCAGATGCGTTGTGAGTTGATCGAGAACGGACGAGTATTTAGGATTCCTCTGATGGTTTAGACGAGTTTCCGAGGACGTGTTCGGCTGGATATCTTCTACAGAGTGATGAAGATACCGAGTTCATGATTTCGAGTCCGTGTGAGAGGCTCCGGATTGACTGTAGCCGATACAATTGCAGTACGCAGATAGTATGAAGTGACGTCGAAGCAGACGATAATAAAGACGAGTGGAACAAGAGATTCGTGCGAGATTTCAACGAGCTGTTGCTACTCCCTGTTGAGATTAGAGATCTGATACGTATACAGAGGCGTAAGACACGACCAGATCCCGAGGAAAAGCTGTGCTGAGAACGCAGATGTCCAGAAAGCGAGAAGAAGATTAGGCAAGAGTACCAGCCTCCGTACAGTTCGGCATAAGCAAGATCGGAAGAGACCCTGAGCAGGTTCCTTCCAGGACACTGCTGCAATAAGATTTACACCCAGGATCAGATGTGTGATGTGTATTCAGAGGACCAGAGCTGACGCCAATGACATGATGCTTTACGAGTGGTCATACTAATTGGCCAAGAGACGACCAGAGAAGTGCCAGAGCGGAATCGTTTCCGTTAGCACACCGGACGGACTGAAGAGCCGATGAATTGCGAGACTGGTAATCCACAGAGAAATGATGACCCAGAGACAGAGGACGCTAGATCGTGAGAAAGAGGCAAGCGAATGTTCTTGCTCTGCCAGTTTTGAGCGCACCAATATTTTTTTTCGACATTGTAGGAGGTGTACCTCAATGTCATTTATTGCGATTTGCGGTTGTGATCCGAGTATCATGCTTATATCGCTTGGATTTGAGTTTTGATGATGAGTTTTATGATATCGATTTCGTGCACCACTGTTGCACCTACTGGGTCATTACATTTTCGTGCATAGTTATTGCACTTGATATATGTTTTTATACACCGTTGTGTTGGATTATGATTTGTGCATATATATTGCACTCGATATTGATTTTGTGCCTTGGCTGCACATGTTTATGATTTCCTGGATTTCATACAGTTGATTTGATTTTATGCGTGTGGTATGCACTCGATTTGATTTTGCACTCGATATAGCTTATATGTGCTTGCAGTGCATTGATATGTATTTTGTGCACGCAGTTGCACACGTTTATGACTTTATACACCTTGGTGCACTCGGTGTTACTTCTTACGCATTGGAGTATTGTTTGTTTTTCGGGAATTTGATGCACCCGATTTGTATTTTTGTACATTTGTTACACCAGACTTATATTTTTCGTACATGCTATTGCACTAGATGCATTTTACGGACCTGACACGTTTGATTTGGATTTTGCGCATATTAGGAGCTTGGTTTTGGGTTTCGTGCATATTGAATGCACTTGATTTAGATTTCATTCGTGTATGATATAAGATGTGATTTTGTGCACACCGGATACATACGATTGAGATTTTCATGCACAATAGAAGCACCAGATATTGTTGTCGTGCACACCCACTGCACTGGACAGATACTTTCGTGCATACCCGTTGCACTTTGTTTTGCTTTGTGCATATTGTGGCACCTGTGTTTGAATTTGATTTCCGTGCGCACCGGACGCACGTGATTGTTGGATACGCCTTTTGAGACTGATTTTGCTTTTGAGCATATTGTTTTCATATTGGGCACTATATTATGTAGTAGCCAAACAGGACTGATCTGATGACAGGACCTGAGTACTTTGCATGCACTAAAAAGTTAATAAGAGGTTTTCAAATAAAGAGCTATAGTCTCACTATTTCCTACGTGTCCGCGAGCGGCACGAACGTTTATAAAGGAAAACCTTTTGGGATATTTCAAGACGGCGGAACGTAGAATTTGAGCAAAAACATATATAAGTATATTTACTACTTTACAATGAGCGTTCGCCCCTTGTGCCGTGAGTTACGCATCACACGGCAATTCAAAAAAGATCTTGCATGTGTTTTATTCAGTTTTAAGATTTTTCCAAGGATGCGTACTATATATATGTACTATATTAATTTACTAGTGTATCGGATTTCAGTAGTGGATTTCGAGATCTATATCTCCATTGTAACTCCGATGATATGCGTGCAAATCCGATGATTTGTGTGACGCTTGACGGAGTTCGATTTTGAGTTTTATATTGTTTTCAGTCGCACGCGATGCGTTGTGGTTTTCTATATCTCCCATGATTTCGGAACCCCGTTGATTTACGCTGATTGCGGAAATGTTTTAGTATTTGGGGGTTTAAATTTAAATTCGGTGACCGAATTTCTTTAAGGGGGGAAGATTGTAACATTTCAGAAAATATAAAATATTATTTTTGGAATTTAATATTAAAATAATATATTTGGCGAAAACTACCCGATTTGCGAAATTGGGGTTTTCGTAAAAAGGTATAAATATATACCAATAATTGTGAAATAATTGGAAATTAATATGATTTTATTCATTTTAAAAATATATTTATCGGATTTGGCATTTTTAAAAGTTTATTATATGCAGTTTGGATAAAGCCCGATTAGTGCACTGCTAATCGCGATTAAACCAAATCCGTGTTTATACAGTTTTCCATGGTTAGTGCACCGTGTCATGTCACATTTGATTACATGTTATTTCTTATGTTGTTTTGGGTATTATGTGTTTTGGTTTAAAAAAATTTAAAAGAAAAGAGAAAAAGGTAAAAGGGTAATATTTGAAAGAGAGGGGTGAGAATAAGAGGAAGAGAAAGAGTGGGCAGCCATATCATTTTTCCTCCCCATTTCTTTTCTTCCTCTCCTTCTTCATCTTCATCCCCCTCCACTTCAACCCCCAAGATCATCTCAAATTCTTCATCCAAACCCTAAACCCCTTTCATTAAAGTTGATCCCTTCTTCACCCTCTACACTTTGGACCCATCAATGTTGGATTTTGAGGACTTTGGTGAGCTAGGGTTTTGCTTGGCTACATCCTTGAGGTATAATTCATTTCCTTTTAGTTTAGCTTTAGTTCTTTATATTCTAGGTTAGTTTAGAAGTGGTTTAAGTGTGAAATGGTGATGTTGGAAAATTCCTAGAGAAGGGTTTGAGTGTTGTGTGGATTGGGTGATGCCTAGTGGCTGTTTACATGACCCTAGAGATCGATTCTTAACCTGGACCAGTGACCAAACCCTAAAATACGGAATTTAGAGTTGCCGGTATCGGATTTTTGTGGATTTAGTGAGTGTATATAGGAATCTGGAGCAACCCGGGGACACCAAAAATCATTTAGCAAAGACAGTGAGATGAGAAGGTGATTGTGAGTGCACCCTAGAGACCGAGACCCCACATCCACCGTATGGCTGCAGATTTATTGTGTTTGGCCGCAAATTGCGGCCAAGTAGTGGGGGATTCATGTGATTTTTGGTCCAGGGTTCCCTTATCTGATATCTAGAGCTACCCCATGTGCAGAATTTGCTAATTTTACCTGAGATGAAATCTAGGAAGGGTTTTCCTTAGTTGTTGTTTTTCGTATTGCGACTTTTATTGACTTGGGATTTGGTATTTGGATTTGTTTCTGGTTGTTGGGCATTTGTACCTCAAGAACAAGGGTTGTTTGATTGTTTTGCATGCGTAGGCTATAGGTTTTAACCTATGAGCGAACCGTGTGCCGTATTTGTTTTCCGAACTTGATTTTAATAGCGATTACGAATATGTTTTATTGTAGGTACCTTCATGTAGATTCCGAGACGATGGAGCATGGCGTCATCGACTTCGGCAAGCAAGGACCAGGTGAGTAGATCTATATCTATGGGGGAAGTCGGATGGATGGCGTATAGCACCCCCGCAAATATTAAATGGAAACCGATCTATAAGATATAATCGTAGGAACCTAGATTAGGAAACTAGGGGTATAGTTTAAAAGATAGTTAGTGATAATATTAGTAATTAAATATATATATTGAGATATAAAAAGTGAAAGCGAATTACTACTTATATATAGGTAATTACACTAGGATAAGCTTTGTGTTTGGCTTAACATGAAACTAGTTTAATAAAGTAGAATGTATATATAAAATCCAACTTAATGTGATGAAAAGAAAATACGATGTGATATGATAACTTGATGATATGTTGGTATACGGATACGAGTCGATATGTGATAATTGATACCTTTGCCGGTCCCATGATCTGAGATTGATACGGATGGGACCTGAGAGATAGGTATATATATATATATATATGGATAATGTTGTGAATCTCGAATGATAAGCCGTACGAGACGTGAGGTCCGTACCCTCTTTTTCATATAGGTTGTTAGGATCCCAAACTATTTAGTGACGCCGTACGATGAGTTACCGTACGTGATGAGTTTATTGATGATTGGTCCTTACCCTTGACTAGAGGAGGCCGATTGATAGATTCACCGACTCGGTCATGTTAGATACGTAAAACTTTTATCTTTTAGCTGCCGATTTACTTTATGCTACGTTCATGTCATTACCATTGCATTTCATATACCTGTGCTAGTACACCTGCACCATTATCGATGATGCGTATGTCACACTTTCACAGATTTGCCGGCTCACACACTTCATCATCGATAATTGTCATGTCGCTACACAGTAGAATTGCTGCATCATGATATGACTCCTTGCTTAATTTACTTGCTATAGGTGCATATACACCTTTATACACGATGTTGCATTTTACCTTGGAGGAAATAGGGAACCGCAAGATACATTTTTAAAACTGGATTCATTTAAAAGAGCGGTATTCCCTTGATATGTGCATATTACTGTTCCATGTACATTATATATAGATATGCTTATACTTCTATTATATGTCGCATACATCATGATTTATAATTATACGCATTGAGATATGTTGTTTTCATGAGATTTCTGAATTTGTGAACCGTGGTTATTTCAAAGGAAAGTATGTATTGTTTTAAAAACCCGGATTCTCTTGATATAATATTTGTATAGTCCACCATGAGTTTTCTCGGCTCTTGAGCGATATCTGTTAGTTATATGTATGCCCTAGAGGCTAGTATTGTACATATGATGTATATTATATTGGATGCTTGGACATATATAGAGAGGACTTTCTTGCTCGATATGATAGTATGCTATCTGGTTACTCTTTATCTTAACATGTATACTAGTCCCTTGATGCTGTCTTATGGTTACATGTTGGTAAAGCTCTTAGGATGTGTACTTGACTACCAGGACTATGATGCAGATCATACTAGTGAGGCCATGGTAGTCCATAAGTTCATCCTTTAATGTTCCTAGTCGTGGGTGTATCGAGACAGGGCATCGATATACCAGAGTAGACTAGCGTATACGCTTCTCGACCCATGAGATGGGCGATGGATGATCCCATATCCATTGGTGTTTGAGATCATAGATGGTATACGGATGCTCAGTGGAGACTGGGTACACTGGACGGACTCGCCGAGAACTGCCAGATGGTATTATTCCTCACGTCAGATGGCAGTTCTCTGGTGACACTTGTACAGGTTAGTCTGTAGACCCGAGATCGTCATAGAGTCTTGTATGATTCCCACTATGCTTTGATTTCTACCTTACCACGTCCAAGAGGGCATGCAAAACGGTGGTTTTTGGGTACAGTCCCGAGTCACATGGAGGCAATGAGCGATAGGAGGGGTTTCGTCTCTCCCGGTATTGGGAGTTGATGTTGCGCTGTGCTCGATTGGCCATAACTGGGAAGTCCATGGCCAGGGATGATTTAGAGATTTACTGGTAAGTGTTACCAATAGTTTCCCGACCCGTTATGAGCCTCACATTGGCATGACTTATCGGTTATTGGGGTTCGACGTTTACCACCCCTAGACTTGATATGCGACATATCAGACGAGGAGACCGGACTGTACGGCAAGTTTTACCGTCAGGCTTTTGCAAGACTTGGAGTGGGCTTGCTTGCTGATCTTCTGATCGCTCAATACCCGGGTAGCCATTACGTCCAGCTAGTACCGCTGATGGCTTGTGGGTGCTTGATGTGATCATCACCTACTGTTGGCGTATTGACGAGTCTTTAAAATCCTACATAGAGGTTTTTCTGGCTCAGGAAAAACGAAATAGGTGCACATATGTGATATGTGCGGGACCGAGAATAATGCGTGTATGTGATACCGTATTCTATTCTCGTGGCTTTTGTATCGGTCATTTATATGCGATATAGCCGGGTTATCGAATCAAGTGTTGATTCGATAAGTTGGTACATTTAGTGTTAGTCGGTTATATGAGATATAGCCGGATTATTAAATCAAGTGTTGATTTGATAATTTAGTGTACAATTGTATATTTGATAAACTAATTTACATTAACTAATATTGGCTCACTTAAGCATTCTTTTCTCACTTGTGTGTACATGTAATATATATATTATGTGCATTGTTTATTTTGTGTGTATGTATCATGGTTGTTGATACACACTACATAGGTGTATGAGACATACACCATACTAATTAAAGTGGTGGGCTTTTAATGTTTAAAGTAAATCAAAATTAGTGGATTATTTGTTTTGTGCATGAAGCTTGTAGAAGCTTGTTAATGCTTTGATAAAGTCCACTCACTTTGTTTTACTTTAGATATTTTTTAACCTAACCATTTTAATTAGCCATGGTTATGTCTCTACATAAGTTAGTATATGATACTCACCATGGTTCACTCTCTCACTTGATGATTTGATTCTCTTCTCATTTGTTCATCTTCTTCTTCAAGCCAAAAGCTTACTAGGGTTTGAAACAAGTGAGAAAGTATTGAGAAAAATAATTCTAAAGTGAACCCACTTCCTATTTCATCATCCTCTACTAGATTAGCACTTTAGTATAGGGTGTTTGCTTCACTAATCCTTTAGTTAGTGAAGTAGAAGCTTGAGCTAGTATTCTCTCGACATAGATCATCTTCGGCCTCGAAGACTTCAAGCAAGATCGCTCTTTTCCCCTCGTGAAGCCATGCAAGAGTCCGGGTGTTCAACGATCGCAACGAAGGGACTACTACAAGGAGCTTTAGAAGTGAAGGATCGATCTACAAAGGTTGTATTTCTATTTCACTTAGAAGTAAATAGGTTTACTTTTGTTTCCGTATTATATTTCTAGTTAACAATTCTAGTTTAGAGTTCCTTAAAACGGCAAAATTTTGAAAATGGCATGGACGATGCCTCCCGAAACCTTGTTGCCGTCGATAGGAACCCTACAGTGGTATCAGAACCTAGCTAGAAAATTATACAGATAATGTTAGATTACGAATACGAAACGAACTCCGAAACATGAAACCCTAAAACCATGTTTCTGTCGATTTTAAAACGAGCTCCAAAAATTTTTCAAACAAGTGCAGAATCATCTATGAGCAAATATAGGAGCATGGAAGAAAGTTGGGACCCTGTTCTTGGATTCAGACCGAGCACATGGGCTAGAAATCCGAGGAGGCCAGCCTGGGGAAGTCCTCTAGGTCCCAAATTTTTTTCATGCTCTGGGCTCTGGGATTTGGGGTTTCAGGTGTTGTTTATTTTTGCTACTTTTTCATGTTATGATTAACTCAATGCAAAGGCAACTCGGAGTGTTTCGTAGTCGTAATTTTAACCGTTTTCGGGTTACTTTAGACGTTGTTAAAAAGTTCAATCGGATGTCAAATACCCGCTTTAACCCTTGCCGGGAAATTTTACAAGAGTTGGATTTTTCCCGTAGTTAATAAGTTTTCAAAAATCATGCAAGTTATTCGATGGACCCTCTAGAAGAATGAAACCCTAACTTGAGATGTGACCACGGAACTGTGACTAAATCTTAGGGTTTACCGTAGTTAGTGGCGCCACAAATGAGGCTTGGGTTTGCCCTTCTACGACTGGTCCATTGGTACGGTGGCGTGTGCTGAATAACTTTAAACTACGCTCAAGTGTTGAGCTTTTTGGGTGATTTTGGGTGTTCGTTGATTCGATTGGAATGTTTAACATCGTCTAGGCTTTCCTCTGTGATGTCATGACATGTGATGTTCTGTGATGCTGTTTATGTTATATTGGATCGTCGCGTTTTGAATAGCCAGGGGTTTTATGTGAGATGAGAGTTTTTATTTTCATTCATGTAAAATAAAATGTATGTAATATTCTTTTATTAGGGCACTTCCGGGTTGAGGTTGATGTCACCATTGATGTATATTATTTACTTTTCCGCATTAGGATAGACCTAAGGAGGAGAGCACAAGTAACCGGGTTCTAGAGTCCAGTGGGAGACCAACTTCGGGTTCTAGAGTCCAGTAGGAGACCAACTCGAGGAGTCGAGTCCGGGTCTCCTAACTCTAGAATTGGTAGGGTTGCTTGCCGCTCTCGTAGAGGTCTAGGGGTATGGGTTTGGCTATTCATCGCGACCGTGGAATCCGTGTTTTATAGAGGCTCAAAATAAAACACGGACCTCCTACTATATCCATTATTTTATATGTTTCTTCTGCTGCGATATCTGTGATGTGATCATTTGATATGTTGAGATGGATACTGTATATAGTATATATGATATATTATATAGACATTACTTATGTTTTACACCCGCGCTAGCCCTTCCCCGCTCTGCCGTTAGTTACCAAACCTAACGGTGCATGACAGGACATCGAGGCGAATGTGGATGGCATAAGTGTACATCGTATTTATCTGTGATGTTTAGGTGACTTAAATGATGGGACTTCAATAATGTGATTAATGAAAGAAAAGAAACTTAAAATATGTTGTAGAATCAAATTTTCAAAAAAAAGAGTAGCTACAATTTTTGTTTTGCATAGTGATATATATGATATATCACGCGCCTTATTCGATGAGGAAAGAGCCGAAATCCTTTCACCGGGAATGACCTCTTTAGCAAAACTTGCAGATGCTATAACACTCGGTTTGTCTTTTGATTGCTTTTGGAGTTTTGCCTTGCATTGTGATATATATGATATATCCCGCACCTTATTCAATGAGGAAAGAGCCGAGATCCCTTCACCGGGAATGACCTCTTTAGCTAAACTAATGAAAGCCTCAAAAACACTCCTTTTCAAAATTCACTTGTTTCTACAACGATATCAAGTTCATTACGCAATAGGTTTTCTGAAAAACCTGTCGTAGCCTTCCTTCATTTCAGATAAATCCTACTTAGTATTCGTGCTACGTTTGTTGACCTCCGTCAAGGCGTAGTGTGCGGTAGCTAACTAGTATTTATCTGCTTATGCATATGATGCAGATTGGATTGGGGTAGTCGTATGACCTTGTTGACCTCCGTCAAGGGTCGTGCGGGTGGGTTTGATTCAATCAAGAAATGACGGGTTGAACTTGACTTGCACCCTATGGTTTGTTGACCTCCGTCAAGGTCATGGGATGCTTGGGGCAAAATATTATCGGGAATTTCAAGTGTTGAAATTTGCAATGAAATTGCATATTTTCTATGAGATAGTTGGATCCCGATACCCACTGCGAGTAATTGTTACTCCTGGAAGAGTTTTACACAGGACAATTAGCCGATCAAGTAGGTGTCAACGGGGTTATGCCTCTGGGAAAATGAGGTTTATTTTAATTAGGTCCGTGTGAAAGCATGAGGAACCTCCCTCAAAGTACCGACACTGGCCTGGCTGAAAGATTGGCGAAATTGTAGGGTGTAATTAATCCCGGCTAGTCTTTCCTTTTAGGGTTTGAAGGAAGATTTGATAAAAACAGTGGGAGCCATCCTGATTAGATAAAATAATAACCAATCTGATCTTGCAAGAGCATACGCTAAAGTATTTTCTTCTCTCTCTCTCCAGGTAGCGACCATATCATGCCTTAATCAAGATAATAATATGGATGTATTGACCGAACCCGCTTGTTATACCTTGCTGGGGAACGTTGGTTCCGTTCTTTCTTATAAAAGTTATAAGACTGAACAGGATATAGGGGAATACCAGGATTCCCATGCCACCCGAATGAAGAAAGTGCATGATGATGCATTTTCTTCGGGTGTGTTCGTTATAGAGAATGTAGGGTTCCTAGGCACACTATAGAGGTCTCACAAGGCATCGAACATGCCAATTTAAAATTTTATGGGTGCCGAGAAACCCTAATACGGATCGTCGGCTAGATTTCTAGGCGAAAAACTAAAGTAGTTAACACTTTAACTAAAGGAAGAGATGCTACAACCTTTGTAGATCCGGATATCCACTTCCTTAGCTCCACGTAGTCATCCTCTCGCTGTCCTTTATGAATCCCGAACCCAATCGTCGGCTTCATCGGAGAAACGGGCGAGCTAGGTCGTCGGCTTCGTGTCAAAGACGATCTACGTCGAGGTTGCACTAGTTCAAGCTCCGACTTCACAAAGTTGTGAAACTTGTGAAGAAAACACCCAAAACAACTTGGCAAGAGGTAGAGGGTGAAGAAATAGGAGGTGGGTTCACTTTAGAATTGGATTTCTCTCACTAGAACTCAAGTTGCCATTAAAGTAGCAAGCTTTTTCTTTTTTAGAAGAAGAAGATGATCAAGCTAGTTATGATAAGTTCTCTTTTTAAAATCAAAAGAAAATACAAACTTATCATAACTTTAACTAGGGTTAAGTGTAGAGAATAAACCATGGTCATTTGAGTGGGCTAGGGTTAAGCATGAAGACAAGAATGGTTAGCAAAGTCAAAGCTTCATGAAGCTTCAATATGAAACAAAAATTGCCACCATTTTCATCTTAAAGTTTATCCAAATAAATGAATAAACAAATAAATGAATAAATGCATAATCAAAACCCTAATCTCAAGTTAACTATGGTTTAATTCTATACACTTAACCATATGATCAAGTATCATCAAACATGATACAAATATGAGCACAAAAGTATATCACATATACAATGTGTAAATCAAGTGAGAAAAATCCGTTTAAAATGAACCATTACTAGTTAATGCAAAGTAATATATCAAATATATAATTATACATTAAATCATTAAATCAACACTTGATTCAATGATCCGGTCATGTCGCACATAACCGACTAGTATTCAATGCATCGATTTATTGAATCAATGATTTGATAACTAGGTCATATCTCATACAACCAATCGAAACATTAATCGCGAGAATCAAATACGGTATCACATACACGCATTATTCTCGGTCCCGCACATATCTCATATGCACTCCTATTTCGTTTCGCTTGAGCTAGGAAACCTCTGTGTAGGACTCTAAAGACTCGTCAATACGCCGGTAGCAGATGATGATCATATCAAGCACCCACAAGCCGCAAGCGGTCTGCCAAACGTAACGGCCACCCGGGTATTGAGCGATCAGAAGATCGACGAGCTAGCCCGCTCACACTCCTGCGAATCCGACCAGTAACACTTACCATACAGTCCGGTCTCTTCGTCTGATATGTCGCATATCAAGTCTAGGGGTGGTAAACGTCAGACCCCAATAACCCGATAAGTCATGCCGATGTGAGGCTCATAACGGGTCGAGAAACTACTGGTAACACTTACCAGCAAATCTCTGATCAGCCCTAGCCAGGGACTTCCCTGTTACGACCAATCGAGCACAGCGCAACATCAACTCCCAATACCGGGAGAGACGAAACCCCTCCTATCGCTCATTGCCTCCATGTGACTCGAGACTGTACCCAAAGACCACCGTTTTGCATGCCCTCATGGACGTGTTAAGGTGGAGATCAAAGCACAGTGGGAATCACACAAGACTCTATGACGATCTCGGGTCTACAGACTAACCTGTACAAGTGTCACCTGAGAACTGCCATCTGACGTGAGGTATAATACCATCTGGGAGTTCTCGGCGAGTCCGTCCAGTGTACCCAGTCTCCGCTGAGCACCCGTATACCATCTCTGATGTCAAACACCAATGGATATGGGATCATCCATCGCCCATCTCATGGGTCGAGAAGCGTATACGCTAGTCTACACTGGTATATCGATGCCCCGTCTCGATACACCCACGACTAGGGACCATGAAGGATGTACTTATGGACTACCATGTCCCCACTAGTATGATCTGCATCATAGTCCAGGTAGTCAAGTACACATCCTAAGGGCTTTATCAACATGTAACTATAAGACAGTTTAAAGAGACAAGTGTACATGTTAAGATAAAGAGTAACCAGATAGCATACTATCATATCGAGCAAGAAAGTCATCTCTATATATGTCCAAGCATCCAATATAATATACATCATCTGTATAATACTGGCCTCTAGGGCATACATACAACTAACAATCTCCCACTTGCACTAGGGCCAGCTGCTGTAGTATCGCATACCGAGCATCCCGAAGAGTCTCTCAAACTGTATCTGGGGAATGGCCTTCGTGAGTGGATCCGTCGTGTTGTTCTTCGTGTCAACCCTCCTGACCTCGATCTCCCGGCGATCAACTATCTCCCGGATCAGGTGATACCGCCTCAGAATATGCCTGGATCGCTGATGGGACCTGGGTTCCTTGGCCAAAGTCACTGCTCCATTGTTATCGCAATACAAAGGTATTGGATGCTCAATGGATGGAACCACACCAAGTTCAGTAATGAACTTCTTGATCCAGACAGCCTCTTTGGCAGCATCGTTGGCAGCGATGTATTCAGCCTCCATCGTCGAGTCTGCCACGGTTTCCTTCTTGGAACTCTTCCAGCTAACCGCCCCTCCGTAAAGGGTAAAGACAAAACCCGACTGCGACTTAGAGTCGTCCTTATCACTCTGGAAGCTCGAATCGGTAAAGGACTCCACTTGGAGCTCTCCGTTACCATACACCAAGAACATATCTCTAGTCCTTCGCAAGTACTTGAGAATGCTCTTCACAGCTGTCCAGTGACTCTCTCCAGGATCAGCTTGATACCTGCTCACAACACTTAGTGAGTATGCTACATCGGGTCTGGTACATAGCATCGCATACATGATAGAGCCTACTGCCGAAGCATAGGGTATCCCTTGCATGCGAGCTCTCTCCAAATCAGTCTTGGGAGACATCTCTTTGGAGAGAGTGACTCCAGAGATCGTGGGCAAGTTCCCACGCTTGGACTCTTCCATACTAAACCTCTTTAGTATGGTGTCAATGTACCTGGATTGGGACAATCCCAAAATCCGTTGGATCTATCTCTATAGATCCTAATCCCCAATATGCAGGAGGCATCACCAAGATCTTTCATTGAGAATCTTTGTGATAAGAAGAGCTTGACCGATTGCAGCATAGGAATATCATTTCCTATCAAGAGTATGTCGTCCACGTACAATATGAGGAAGACAACCTTACTCCCTGCCACCTTCTTGTAGATACAAGGTTCATCTGGGTTTTTGACGAAATCAAACTCTTTGATAACGACATTAAAGCAGATGTTCCAACTCCGCGATGCTTGCTTTAATCCATAAATGGATTTAAGCAGTTTGCACACCTTCCCGCTGCTCCCACTGTCTACGAAGCCCTCTGGCTGAGTCATGTACACGCACTCTTCTAAATCACCATTTAGAAAGGCGGTCTTAACATCCATTTGCCAGATTTCGTAGTCATGAAAGGCAGCAATGGCAAGCATGATTCGGATGGATTTAAGCATAGCCACTGGAGAAAAGGTTTCGTCATAGTCCATACCTGGTCTTTGACGAAAACCTTTTGCTATAAGTCTAGCTCTGAAAGTCTCCACTTTCCCATCTACACCAAATTTCTTCTTGAAGATCCACTTGCTCCCAATGGGTTTTACCCCTTCAGGAGCAACTTCCAAAGTCCATACTTTGTTGGTGTACATGGATTCCATCTCGGACCGCATAGCATCCAGCCATTTCACTGAGTCCCTACTCGTGATGGCCTGCTCGAAGCTAGTTGGGTCATCATCATCCATGATGCAATCCTCGCTTCCACCATCAATGATAAAACCGTAGTATCTCTCAGGTGGACGAGAAACCCTACTAGATCGGCGGAGAGGCTGGGGTTCGTCGGGTACTATCGAATCTTCTGGTTCCACTAAATCTTCAGTTATAGTTTGTGTATCTGGAATTTCTTCCAGCTCTACCACTTTGCCACTAATTTCTTTTTCAAGGAATTCCTTTTCTAAAAAGGTGGCATATTGAGAAACAAACACTTTTTGTTCTTCAGCATGGTAGAAAAAATATCCTTGGGAATTCTTAGGATATCCCACAAACTTGCAGAGAACTGACCGTGCCTCGAGTTTGTCTGGATTTTGCCTTTTGACATAGGCCGGACAACCCCATATCTTAACTCGTTTAAAATATGGTCTCTTCCCACTCCATATCTCATATGGTGTGGTAGGTACAGATTTAGATGGAACTTGATTCAATAGGTATGCAGCCGTCTCCAGTGCATATCCCCAGAAGGAAATAGGTAACTCAGTTGTGCTCATCATAAAGCGCACCATATCTAATAGGGTGCGGTTCCTCCGTTCAGATACACCGTTGTGCTGTGGTGTATATGGAGGAGTCAGCTGAGAGAGAATCCTATTCTCTTTTAGGAAGTCCAGGAATTCATTGCTCAAGTATTCCCCTCCTCGATCAGATCGTAGGATTTTAATACTTTTTCCAGTTTGGTTCTCAACTTCTTGTTTATATTCCCTAAATTTCTCAAAAGCTTCTGATTTGTGTTTCATCAGGAACACATACCCGAACCTAGAGAGATCGTCAGTGAATGTAATGAAGCATGAAGAACCATCCCTGGCATGTGTAGACATGGGACCGCATACATCACTATGTATAAGTCCCAAGAGTTCGGTAACTCTTTCTCCGTGTCCCGTAAACGGAGTTTTGGTCATCTTGCCTTTGAGACATGACTGGAAAGTGTCATAAGATGAAAATTCGAAAGGTTTCAAATATCCATCCTTATGCAACTTAGCCAGTCGTATCACATTGATGTGACCCAGTCTACAATGCCACAAGAAGGAATCGTTCAGTTTTGAACTCTTCCTCTTGTGTGTGTTTGTTATACTCAGAACTGTTGATTGGTTTAGAACATAAATGCCATTGCACAACGTGCCTGATCCAACCAACTTTTGGTTACGGAAAATGTTCATAACATTGTCCTGTAATACAAAATTATATCCCTCTTTACTTAATAAAGAAACTGATATAATGTTGCATATCAGGTTCGGCATGTAATAGCATTCGTTCAGAACCAGTGTACTACCAGTTGGTAACACAAGGTGATATTCCCCGACAGTCTTAGCTGCAACAATTGCACAATTTCCAACTCTGATGTCTTTATCACCTTCTCCAAGTTCTCTACCTTTCCTAAGCCCATGTAACTGATTACATATATGGGATCCCGACCCGGTATCTAATACCCAGGACGTAGAGCAAATGGAGAAACAGTTCTCTGTAACGAACACACCCGAAGAAAATGCATCATCATGTACTTTCTTCATTCGGGTGGCATGGGAATCCTGGTATTCCCCTATATCCTGTTCAGTCCTATAACTCTTATAAGAAAGAACGGAACCAACGTTCCCCAGCACAGTATAACATGCGGGTTCGGTCAATACATCCATATTATTATCTTGATTAAGGCATGAAATGGTCGCTACCTGGAGAGAGAGAGAAGAAAACACTTTAGCGTATGCTCGTGCAAGATCAGATTGGTTTTTATCTTATCTAATCAGGATGGCTCCCACTGCTTTTTATCAAATCTTCCTTCAAACCTTAAAAGGAAAGACTAGCCGGGATTAATTACACACTACAAGTTCGCCAATCTTTCAGCCAGGCCAGTGTCGGTACTTTGAGAGAGGTCCCCCGTGCTTTCGCACGAACCTAATTACTGTAAACCTCATTTTCCCAGAGGCGTAACCTCGTTAATACCTTTCTAAACACCTACTTGATCAGCTAATTGCAATGTGTAAAACTCTCCCAGGAGTAACTCTTACTCGCAATGAGTATCGGGATCCAACTATCTCATAGAAGGTATGCAATCTCATTGCAAATTTCAACACTTGAAATTCCCGATAATATTTTGCCCCTAGCAGCTATATAACCTTAACATAGTCAACAAATCATAAGTGCTAGTCAAGTTCAACCTGTCATTTCCCGATTGAATTAAACCCACCCGCACGACCCTTAACATAGTCAACAAAGTCGCACGACTACCCTAATCCAATCGCATCATATGCTTATACAGATAAGCACTAATTAGCTACCGCACACTACGCCTTAACATAGTCAACAAACGTAGCACGAATACTAACTAGTACTTATCTGAAATGACGGAGGGCTACGTTAGGTTTTTCTGAAAACCTATTACGTAATGAACTTGATATCGTTGTAGAATCAAATGAAGTTTTAAAATGGAATGATTTTGAAGCTTTTCTAGTTTTGCTAAAGGGGTCACTCCCGGTGAAGGGATCGTCGGCCCTTTCCTCGTCGAATGAGGTGCGGGATATATCATATATATCACTGTGCAAAGCAAAAATCCAAAAGCAGTCATAAGCAAACCGAGTGTGTAGCATCTGCCAGTTATTGCTAAAGGAGTCACTCCCGGTGAAGGGATCTCGGTCCTTTCCTCATCGAATAAGGTGCAGGGTATATCATATATACCGCTGTGCAAAGCAAGAACTGTAGCTACCTGTTTTGTTTAAAATCTGATTCCACAACATCTTAGGTTTCTTTTCTTTCATTAATCACATTAATGAAGTCCCATCATTTAAATACCTAAACATCACAGATAGATATGACGTACACTTATGCCATCCGCATTCGCCTCGATGTCCCCTCGTGCACCGTTAGGTTAGGTAACTAACGACAGAGCAGGGCAGGGCTAGCGCGGGTGTAAAACATAAGTAACGTCTATATAATATATCATATATACTATATACTATATCCATCACAGAACATCTCATGATCACATCACAGATATCGCAGCAGAAGAAACATATGAAACATTGGATATACTAGGACGTCCGTGTTTTCAATACGAGCCAGTATAAAACACGGATTCCACGGTCGTGATGAATAGCCAATCCCACACCCCTAGACCCCTACGAGAGCGGCAAGCAACCCTGCCAATTATGGGGTTAGGAGACCCGGACTCGACTCCTCGAGTTGGTCTCCCACTGGCCCCCAGAACCCGGTTACTTGTGCTCCCCTCCTTGGGTCTATCCTAATGCGGAAAAGTAAATAATATACAAAAGGTGACAACTTCCGCTACCTGGAAGTGCCCCAAATAAAAGAATATTACATACAAGTTTTTACATGAATGAAAATGGAAAACACTCATCTCACATAAAAACCCCCGGCTATTCGAACATGACGATCCAATATAACATATCCAGCAACACATAACATCACATGTCATCATCGTAAGTAAGTATGCATACCCCAATTGTCGTTGACGTATAGCAACGAAACCGGCGATATGTACATACTACACTTACGGTCACAGAAAAGAAAGTGTAAAACTACAACAATTGGAATCCGCAACTTCTTTAGACATCACATGCCTAATCAAATGAAATACTTAGACATCACATGCCTAACAGTTATAAACCCCGCATTTTAGTCTCATTATCGAAAACACTTTTCAATATAAAGTGAAACTAAACCGCTAGATTTATAACATTCATTCAGTTATCACATAACTGTTTGTGAATTCCAATTATTGTATCACATTCCAGATAAACAGAAAATGTTAAACTTTCCGATCGAACAGTCGAATACCCAAGTTTTCCCGATACAGCTCAACACATGAAATAAGTCTAACAACATTCAGTTCGTGCCTCAGTACCGACGGTCCAGCCGTAGAAGGGTCAAGCCAACGCCTCACATGTGGCACGCCGTACTGCCCCAAACCCGAAGGTTCAAAGGGCAGTTCAAGACGGTCACATAATCGAGTTAAGGTTTGTTGTCTTCTAGAGGGTCCATCGCGTTACTTGCACTACTTAGAACGTCGTTAAACTACGGAAAAATCCAACACTTGGAAATTTCCCGACAGGGGAAAAATTGGGTATTTATATCCGGTCGAACTTTTTAACATATTCTGAAAATTATCCGGAAATACACAAAAGACGAAATTTGATAATCCGATCGAAATACCGAATCCACAAAACAACCCTGGAAAATTCAACTCTTGAATAAATATTAAAAATTCCCAGGAAAACCACCACAGAAAAATGAGAATTACTGTGAAAATTAAAATGCACAAAACGACAAAGGCGCCGCGCATCCGCCGCACGAGCCATGCTCGTGCCACGGATCCGCGGCTCTTTGATGGAATTACTCCATCGAAATTCATAGTAACTCTTAGATTAGCCTGCTGATTTTTCTGCATATTTTTAATGTGGAAAAATCCCCGATTTTAGAAAAAGGACAGAGAGCATGTTTGGTTTGGGGTTTCGGGTTCGTTCGGGCTTCAAATTGCGTCTAGACTTCGCCTAAGGCTCTAGCTAGGCTCTGATACCACTGTAGGTTCCTAGGCACACTATAGAGGTCTCACAAGGCATCGAGCATGCCAATTTAAAATTTTATGGGTGCCGAGAAACCCTAATACGGATCGTCGGCTAGATTTCTAGGCGAAAAACTAAAGTAGTTAACACTTTAACTAAAGGAAGAGATGCTACAACCTTTGTAGATCCAGATATCCACTTCCTTAGCTCCACGTAGTCATCCTCTCACTGTCCTTTATGAATCCCGAACCCAATCGTCGGCTTCATCGGAGAAACGGGCGAGCTAGGTCGTCGGCTTCGTGTCAAAGACGATCTACGTCGAGGTTGCACTAGTTCAAGCTCCGACTTCACAAAGTTGTGAAACTTGTGAAGAAAACACCCAAAACAACTTGGCAAGAGGTAGAGGGTGAAGAAATAGGAGGTGGGTTCACTTTAGAATTGGATTTCTCTCACTAGAACTCAAGTTGCCATTAAAGTAGCAAGCTTTTTCTTTTTTAGAAGAAGAAGATGATCAAGCTAGTTATGATAAGTTCTCTTTTTAAAATCAAAAGAAAATACAAACTTATCATAACTTTAACTAGGGTTAAGTGTAGAGAATAAACCATGGTCATTTGAGTGGGTTAGGGTTAAGCATGAAGACAAGAATGGTTAGCAAAGTCAAAGCTTCATGAAGCTTCAATATGAAACAAAAATTGCCACCATTTTCATCTTAAAGTTTATCCAAATAAATGAATAAACAAATAAATGAATAAATACATAATCAAAACCCTAATCTCAAGTTAACTATGGTTTAATTCTATACACTTAACCATATGATCAAGTATCATCAAATATGATACAAATATGAGCACAAAAGTATATCACATATACAATGTGTAAATCAAGTGAGAAAAATCCGTTTAAAATGAACCATTACTAGTTAATGCAAAGTAATATATCAAATATATAATTATACATTAAATCATTAAATCAACACTTGATTCAATGATCCGGTCATGTCGCACATAACCGACTAGTATTCAATGCATCGATTTATCGAATCAATGATTCGATAACTAGGTCATATCTCATACAACCAATCGAAACATTAATTGCGAGAATCAAATACGGTATCACATACACGCATTATTCTCGGTCCCGCACATATCTCATATGCACTCCTATTTCGTTTCGCTTGAGCTAGGAAACCTCTGTGTAGGACTCTAAAGACTCGTCAATACGCCGGTAGCAGATGATGATCATATCAAGCACCCACAAGCCGCAAGCGGTCTGCCAAACGTAACGGCCACCCGGGTATTGAGCGATCAGAAGATCGACGAGCTAGCCCGCTCACACTCCTGCGAATCCGACCAGTAACACTTACCATACAGTCCGGTCTCTTCGTCTGATATGTCGCATATCAAGTCTAGGGGTGGTAAACGTCAGACCCCAATAACCCGATAAGTCATGCCGATGTGAGGCTCATAACGGGTCGAGAAACTACTGGTAACACTTACCAGCAAATCTCTGATCAGCCCTGGCCAGGGACTTCCCTGTTACGGCCAATCGAGCACAGCGCAACATCAACTCCCAATACCGGGAGAGACGAAACCCCTCCTATCGCTCATTGCCTCCATGTGACTCGGGACTGTACCCAAAGACCACCGTTTTGCACGCCCTCATGGACGTGGTAAGGTGGAGATCAAAGCACAGTGGGAATCACACAAGACTCTATGACGATCTCGGGTCTACAGACTAACCTGTATAAGTGTCACCTGAGAACTGCCATCTGACGTGAGGTATAATACCATCTGGGAGTTCTCGGCGAGTCCGTCCAGTGTACCCAGTCTCCACTGAGCACCCGTATACCATCTCTGATGTCAAATACCAATGGATATAGGATCATCCATCGCCCATCTCATGGGTCGAGAAGCGTATACGCTAGTCTACACTGGTATATCGATGCCCCGTCTCGATACACCCACGACTAGGGACCATGAAGGATGTACTTATGGACTACCATGTCCCCACTAGTATGATCTGCATCATAGTCCAGGTAGTCAAGTACACATCCTAAGGGCTTTATCAACATGTAACTATAAGACAGTTTAAAGAGACAAGTGTACATGTTAAGATAAAGAGTAACCAAATAGCATACTATCATATCGAGCAAGAAAGCCATCTCTATATATGTCCAAGCATCCAATATAATATACATCATCTGTACAATACTGGCCTCTAGGGCATACATACAACTAACAGAGAACTGTTTCACCGTTTGCTCTACGTCCTGGGTATTAGATACCGGGTCAGAATCCCATATATGTAATCAGTTACATGGGCTGAGAAAAGGTAGAGAACTTAGAGAAGGTGATAAAGACATAAGGGTTGGAAATGGTGCAATTGTTGCAGCTAAAACCGTCGGGGAATATCACCTTGTATTACCAACTGGTAATACATTGATTCTGAACGATTGCTACATGCCGAACCTGATATGCAACATTATATCAGTTTCTTTATTAAGTAAAGAGGGATATAATTTTGTATTACAGGATAATGTTATGATCATTTTCCTGAACCAAAAGTTGGTTGGATCAGGCACGTTGTGCAATGGCATTTATGTTCTAATTCAATCAACAGTTCTGAGCATAACAAACACACACAAGAGGAAGAGTTCAGAACTGAACAAATCCTTCTTGTGGCATTGTAGACTATGTCACATCAATACGACACGACTAGCTAAGTTGCATAAGGATGGATATTTGAATCCGTTCGAATTTTCATCTTATGACACTTGCCAGTCATGTCTCAAAGGCAAGATGACCAAAACTCCGTTTACGAGACACGGAGAAAGAGTTACTGAACTCTTGGGACTGATACATAGTGATGTGTGTGGTCCCATGTCTACACATGCCAGGGATGGTTCTGCGTACTTCATTACATTCACTGACGATCTCTCTAGATTCGGATATGTATTCCTGATGAAAACAAATCAGAAGCTTTTGAGAAATTTAGAGAATATAAACAAGAAGTCGAGAACCAAACTGAGAAAAGTATTAAAATCCTTCGATCTGATCGAGGAGGTGAATACTTGAGCAATGAATTCCTGCACTTCCTAAAAGAGAATAGGATTCTCTCTCAGTTAACTCCTCCATATACACCACAGCACAATGGTGTATCGGAGCAGAGGAACCGCACGTATTAGATATGGTGCGCTCTATGATGAGCATAGCTGAGTTACCTATTTCCTTCTGGGGGTATGCGCTGGAGACAGCTGTATACCTACTGAAAAGAGTTCATACCAAATCTGTGCCTACCACCCCATATGAGATATGGGAGGGGAAAAGACCATATCTTAATTTTGTTAAAATATGGGGTTGCCCGGCCTATGTCAAAAGACAAAAACCGGACAAACTTGAGGCAATGTCTGTTTTGTGTAAGTTTGTTGGATATCCCAAGCATTCGCGAGGGTATATCTTCTACCACAGTGTTGAACAAAGGGTGTTTGTTGCTCAACACACCACCTTTTTAGAAAAGAATTGCAAAAGAGATTAGTGGCTCTGAGGTAGAACTGGAAGAGGTTCCAGCTATACAAACCACAACAGAAGATGTGGTGGAACCAGAGGATTCGGTAGTTCCCGATGAAACCCAGCCACTCCGCCGATCTAGTAGGATTCCTCACCCACCTGAGAGATACTACGGTTTTCTCATGGATGGTGGGAGTGAGGATTGCATCATGGAGGATGATGACTGTTCATACCAGAATATTGCATTTTATACCGCCCATTCTTACGCTCGTTTATTTATAGGCAGGTGCTTTTGATCAGTGTTTGCTACATATTTGCAGAATACTGGTTCTCAGCTCTAAACAGTGAAATCCATGGAAAAGTACGACAAATTCCGGATTACTGCCAACAACAGATAAAACACGGGTCTCCGCTCTCTATCCGTGTGTTGCCACATACCAGTTTAAGGGACAAAATGGCAAATCGATTGTCATTTTCATGCACAAAGCTCAATGTCAACACAAGATCCAAGAAATCTACGCGGAGCTCGATGAAATCATGGCAAAAGATCCACATCACATCACCTTTTGATCTACTGAAATTCTGGAAGAATTGTGAAGAGTTTCTGAGAAAAGTCATATACCACACTGAAGAAGACATCAAACCAGGGAACCCCACAAAATCCTATGGTCTAACTCCTCTAAAGCGCCGCGGTTCCGCGGCATTAGCGCGCTTAGGCCGCGGAACCGCGGCCATATAGGCTCCTCACTGTGTCGTTTTCTGGGGTTATTTTGGTAACTCTATGTGGAGCCAGATTCTTGCCCTAGATTTCCAGTTCCCTGCCTATAAATACCCAAGAACTTGCCAAGCCAAAAGTGTCCATTCTTAAGCCTCTTTTTGCTAGTTTTTAGTCTTCTTCTTCTTCTTCTTCATTCTTCCCTCCATGAAAATGTAGTGAGAGCATTGAGTGGATGTTAAATGAAGATGAGGGTTTTTGTATCATTCTTTCTTTTGCTTAGCTTCCCCCTTGAGCTCTCTACCTTAACTTGATCTTGCAACCTCTTAAGTGAGCTTGCAAGTTTAAGCTTTGGTCATTGATCTCAAGGGGTTGTATCATTTTGTTCTCTCTTTTGTGCTTCATTTCACATGAGTTCTTTACCCTTCTCTTGATCTTGCAACCTCTTGATTGAGCTTGCAAGTTTAAGGGTTGGCTATTGATCCCATGGCTTGTCTTGAGTTCTATGATTCTTAGTGTTATTTTCTTGCTTATCTCTTTCTTGTATTTTTCATTCTTGTCTTTTATTACTTGCAATTTATTACCATGCACTTTAATTACTTGCTTCTAATCTTTTCTTTTCTTTGTTTATCTTTTTGTTCTCTCTTTTTGGTTCGTTTTGTGAATGGTTGTAATTATTGTTGTTAAGAATAAATACGATATTGCAAGTTAATGTTTCTTTGCTCATTTCCTTTTCCCGTTATTTTCCTTTGAACTCCGCCCAAACGTTACGCAAGCGCTCCATTAGGCACCCTACCCTACCAAGGTAACGGTGATTCCTAACCGCGACCGGTTGCGTTCGGTTTGGCCGGAGGCGAAAGCAAGAGACAAGAACGGACGGACAAGGGTCAATAAGCCAGATTCCACGAATACCGTGCTTAAGTACCCTAATCCACGTTGCTCTAGCTTCAATTGGTCGAGACTCTCAAAGGTTTTGAGTGCGGATTTCCATAGCTTACACTTTCGTATCTTTTTCTTAACAACTTTATACTTCCATATAACACATAGGTTAGAATCGAACAAACATATACACATTCTTTATTGACTCGTCTAAGACAAGAACGGAAATACAACCATCTCCCTGTGGATCGACCCGTGCTCAACCGGCTAGCTGCATAGCGACACCGTCCTGATCGCGGTAAACTTTAGAACTTTGAACATCCGACACGCCAAAAGCGTGCGATCAATGGCCCAACTAGCTACGAGCAGGCCATCACGAGTGGTGACTCGGTGAAATGGCTGGATGCAATGCGGTACGAGATGGAATCCATGTACACCAACAAAGTATGGACTTTGGAAGATGCTCCTGAAGGGGTAAAACCCATTGGGAGCAAGTGGATCTTCAAGAAAAAACTTGGTGTAGATGGGAAAGTGGAGACTTTCAAAGCTAGACTCGTTGCAAAGGGTTTTCGTCAACGATCAGGTGTCGATTATGACAAAACCTTTTATCCAGTGGCTATACTTAAATCCATCCGGATCATGCTTTCCATTGCTGCATATCATGACTACGAAATCTGGCAAATGGATATTAAGACCGGCTTTCTAAATGGTGATTTAGAAGAGAGCGTGTATATGACTCAGCCAGAGGGCTTCGTAGCTAGTGGGAGCAGCGGGAAGGTGTGCAAGCTGCTTAAATCCATTTATGGATTAAAGCAAGCATCGCGGAGTTGGAACATCTGCTTTGATGTCGTTATCAAAGAGTTTGATTTGGTCAAAAATATAGATGAACCTTGTATATACAAAAAGGTAGCAGAGAGTAAGGTTGTCTTCCTCGTATTGTACGTGGACAACATACTCTTGATAGGAAATGACATTCCTATGCTGCAATCGGTCAATCTCTTCTTATCACAAAGATTCTTACGAAAGATCTAGGGGATGCCTCCTACATCTTGGGGATTAAAATCTATAGAGATAGATCTAAACGGATACTGGGATTGTCCCAATCCAGGTACATTGACACCATACTAAAAAGGTTTAGTATGGAAGAATCCAAGCGTGGGTTTTTACCCACGATCTCTGGACTCACTCTCTCCAAAGAGATGTCTCCCAAGACTGATTTGGAGAGAGCTCGCATGCAAGGGATACCCTATGCTTCGGCAGTAGGCCCTATCATGTACACGATGCTATGTACCAGACCCGATGTAGCACACTCACTAAGTGTAGTGAGTAGGTATCAAGCAGATCCTGGAAAGAGTCACTGGATAGCTGTGAAGAGCATTCTCAAGTACTTACGAAGGACTAAAGAGATTCTCTTGGTGTATGGTAACGGAGAACTCCAAGTGGAGTCCTTTACCGATTCAAGCTTCCATAGTGATATGGATGACTCTAAGTCGCACTTGGGATTTGTCTTTACCCTCTACGGAGGGGCGATATGCTGGAAGAGTTCCAAACAGGAAACCGTGGCAGACTTGACGATGGAGGATGAATACATCGCTGCCAACGATGTTGCTAAAGAGGCTGTCTGGATCAAGAAGTTCATAACTGAACTTGGAGTGGTTCCATCCATTAAAGATCCAATACCTTTGTATTGTGATAACAATGGAACGGTGGCTTTGGCCAAGGAACCCTGGTCCCATCAGCGATCCAGGCATATTCTAAGGCGGTATCACCTGATCCGGGAGATAGTTGATCGCCAGGAGATCGAGGTCAGGAGGGTTAACATGAAGAACAACACAGCGGATCCACTCACGAAGGCCATTCCCCAGATACAGTTCGAGAGACTCTTCGGGATGCTCGGTATGCGATACTGCAGCAGCTGGCCCTAGTGCAAGTGGGAGATTGTTAGTTGTATGTATGCCCTAGAGGCCAGTATTATACATATGATGTATATTATATTGGATGCTTGGACATATATAGAGAGGGCTTTCTTGCTCGATATGATAGTATGCTATCTGGTTGCTCTTTATCTTAACATGTATACTAGTCTCTTGATACTGTCTTATGGTTACATGTTGGTAAATCCCTTAGGATATATACTTGACTACCAGGACTATGATGCAGATCATACTAGTGAGGCCATGGTAGTCCATAAGTTCATCCTTTAATGTTCCTAGTCGTGGGTGTATCGAGACAGGGCATCGATATACCAGAGTAGACTAGCGTATACGCTTCTCGACCCATGAGATGGGCGATGGATGATCCCATATCCATTGGTGTTTGACATCAGAGATGGTATACGGGTGCTCAGTGGAGACTGGGTATACTGGACGGACTCTCCGAGAACTCCCAGATGGTATTATACCTCACGTTAGATGGCAGTTCTCTGGTGACACTTGTACAGGTTAGTCTGTAGACCCGAGATTGTCATAGTGTCTTGTGTGATTCCTACTGTGCTTTGATTTCTACATTACCACATCCAAGAGGGCGTGCAAAACAGTGGTTTTTGGGTATAGTCCCGAGTCACATGGAGGCAATGAGCGATAGGAGGGGTTTCGTCTCTCCCGGTATTGGGAGTTGATGTTGCGCTGTTCTCGATTGGCCATAACAGGGAAGTCCCTAGCCAGGGCTGATTTAGAGATTTACTGGTAAGTGTTACCAGTAGTTTCTCGACCCGTTATGAGCCTCACATCGACATGACTTATCGGTTATTGGGGTCTGACGTTTACCACCAATAGACTTGATATGCGACATATCAGACGAAGAGACCGGACTGTACGGCAAGTGTTACCGTCAGGCTTTTGCTGGAGTTGGAGCGGGCTTGCTTGCTGATCTTCTGATCGCTCAATACCCGGGTAGCCGTTACGTCCATCTAGTACCGCTGACGGCTTATGGGTGCTTGATGTGATCATCACCTACTGCTGGCGTATTGACGAGTCTTTAGAGTTCTACATAGAGGTTTTTCTGGCTCAGGCAAAACGAATAGGTGCACATATGTTATATGTGCGGGACCGAGAATAATGCTTGTATGTGATACCGTATTCTATTCTCGCGACTTTTGTATCGGTCGGTTATATGCGATATAGCCGGGTTATCGAATCAAGTATTGATTCGATAAGTTGGTACATTTAGTGTTAGTCGGTTATATGAGATATAGCCGGATTATTAAATCAAGTGTTGATTTGATAATTTAGTGTATAATTGTATATTTGATTTACTAATTTACATTAACTAACATTGGCTCACTTAAGCATTCTTTTCTCACTTGGGTGTACATGTAATATATATTTGATATATATTGATGTGCATTGTTTATTTTTTGTGTGTGTGTCATGGTTGTTAATACACGCTACATGGGTGTATGAGACATACACCATACAAATTAAAGTGGTGGGGTTTTAGTGTTTAAAGTAAATCAAAATTAGTGGATTATTTGTTTTTTGCATGAAGCTTGTAGAAGCTTGTGAATTCTTTGATAAAGTCCACTCACTTTGTTTTACTTTAGATATTTTTAACCTAACCATTTTAATTATCCATGGTTATGTCTCTATATGAGTTAGTATATGATACTCACTCACCATGGTTCACTCTCTCACTTGATCATTTTGATTCTCTTCTCATTTTTTCATCTTCTTCCTCAAGCCAAAAGTTTACTAGGGTTTGAAACAAGTGAGAAAGTATTGTGAGAAAAATAATTCTAAAGTAAGCCCACTTCCTATTTCATCATCCTCTACTAGATTAGCACTTTAGTATAGGGTGTTTGCTTCACTAATCCTTTAGTTAGTGAAGTAGAAGCTTGAGCTAGCATTCCCTCGACGTAGATCATCTTCGGCCTCGAAGACTTCAAACAAGATCGCTCTTTTCCCCTCGCGAAGCCATGCAAGAGTCCGGGAGTTCAACGATCGCAGCGAAGGGACTACTACAAGGAGCTTTAGAAGTGAAGGACTGATCTACAAAGGTTGTATTTCTATTTCACTTAGAAGTAAAAAGGTTTACTTTTGTTTTTGTATTATATTTCTAGTTAACGATTCTAGTTTAGAGTTCCTTGAAACGGCAAAATTTTGAAAATGGCATGGACGATACCTCCCGAAACTTTGCTGTCGTCGATAGGAACCCTACAATATCATACACCCGATTCGAGGAGGAGGGGAACCATCTGCGGGTGCATGGTGGACCCGGTGAGGTACCCCAAGGCAAAATGGTCACAGATGATGGCAGTGGGCCTGGCAGGGGAGCACTACCTACCGGTGATAGTATTTGGACTCGACGGTTATCCGGAGGATACCGACTGGAGTCATGAGATGGATGCAGGCCAGTCCGGATAGCCGGAGCCTGAGATATGAGGATTTACGTGTCGATACTGGACACGGGTTTCATAATATTTTCGAGTGTCGATGCTGGACACTCAGGTTACATGTTTTGTTGTGTCATCGATGGACACACATTCTTTGATATCCTCATACATTTACATGCATATGCTTTTACGATATTTTGAGTGGACGACATCCACATGTATATTGACATTGATTATATTATTGGATGATATCCACATGCATACTGCATTTACTATATTGTTGGCACATATTTACACATACCGTCACCCTAGATATCATAGCTTTACCTTCATGATCTAGTTGACCTAGGAAATCGTTATTTTATTCAATTTCTACTTGTTGATGTTTTCTACTCACGAGTTAACAACTCACCCCCGTTGTGCCACAGTTCTTGCAGGTTGACCGCATGGATCGGTAGCGGCATCGTTAGCACACAGCTTGCATTTGGGTGATTTTCTTTGGTAGGTGGGACATTGGATCGTGCCCACTATTGTATTATTATTTCTATTGTATCTAGTCAACTCCATCAATCAAAATAGTATTTTTATAAGTAATGAGACTTAGCAAGACTTGTAGTTGCGAGATTTGAGCGATGGGTTTTATGTTCGCTTTTGGGTTGATGTCTTGCTTTATTCATTATCTTTTGTGTTGATCTTCGCCGATTGGGCGTCGTATACTTGTTTTATTACTTGCGTGGTTGTGAATCCTCCGTTTGGCGAAAAGCTAGCTCCCGCTTGGGGATGCCTTTTATATTATCATGTATTTGTGGTTTTGGATCAAAATATACAAAGGAGGTGTTGCCCAAATTTTTAAAGACGGACATGTTTTACAACAAGTAGGATAAACTTGTATTTTTCATGTTCCCTTTGTTATGCATTTAAGAAAACACTTTCTTCATTATACCTTATTTCAAAACTACACCTCTTTTATTTCTTTAAAAGGTTTAGATTTCTGGGTTTCAGCTTACTTGGATTACGTTACGCCTTTAGACGTTGCGTGATTTAAGTGCAGGTCATGAGCTAATATTTTGGGTTATGACAACATATGACCGACAAATATCATTTATCTGTATATCACATTATCGAATCAACACTTAATTCGACAATCTGGTTATATCGTATATAACCGAACTGATAACAGAGGACTGCCAGATTACAATACGGTATCACATACTCGTATTTAATCACACACATATCACATATGTGTCCTACTTAGTTTCTCTTGAACTAGGGAACTTCTGTGTGGGACTCTAAAGACTCGTCAATATGCCAGCAGTAGGTGATGATCACATCAGTCACCTACAAGCCGTCAGCGGTACTAGCTAGACGTAACAGCTACCCGGGTATTGTGCGATATAAAGATCAACAAGCAAGCCTATCCACAGTCTCCATGAAGTCTATCGGTAACACTACCGTACAGTCCAGTCTCTTCGTCTGATATGTCGCATATCATGTCTAGGGGTGGAAATCGTCAGACCCCAGTAACATGATAAGTCATGCCGATGTATGGCCTATAACGGTTCGAGA
This sequence comes from Agapanthus africanus, assembly GCA_030015575.1. Classification (NCBI taxonomy): domain Eukaryota; kingdom Viridiplantae; phylum Streptophyta; class Magnoliopsida; order Asparagales; family Amaryllidaceae; genus Agapanthus; species Agapanthus africanus. The sequence continues at coordinate 252,801,221 of JASDDO010000029.1, read as the reverse complement.
AACTGCTGATAACACTTATCATTAAATCTCGGCCGCAGCCCTAACCAGGGACTTCCAGTTATAGCCAATCGAGCATAGCGCAACATCAACCCCTAATACCGGGAGAGACGAAACCCCTCCTATCGCTCATTGCCTCCATGCGACTCGGGACAGTACCCAAAATCCACCTGTTTGCACGTCTCCTTTTGGCGTGGTAGGGAGGAAATTAAAGCACATTAGGAGTCGCACAAGACTCTATGACGATCTCGGGTCTACAGACTAACCTGTACCAGTGTCACCAGAGGACTGCTATCTGACGATAGGTATACTACCATATAAGAGTCCTCGGAGAGTCCTGTTCGGTGTACCCAGTCTCCACTGAGCACCCGTATACCATCTTTGATATCAAACACCAATGGATGTAGGATCATCCATCGCCCGTCATATGGGTCATGAAGCGTATACGCTTGTCTACTCTAGAATATCGATGCCCTATCTCGATATTCCCTCGACTAGGAACAATTAAAGGATGTACTTGTGAACTACCCTGGCCCCACTAGTATGATCTCCATCATAGTCCTGGTAGTCAAGTACATGTCCTAAGGGCTTTATCAACATGTGACATCAAGACAGTATCACAATACAAGTCTACATGTTAAGACAAAGAACAACCAGATAGCATACTATTATGTCGAGCAAGAAAGTCCTCTCTATATATGTCCAAGCATCCACTATAATATACATCATATGTACAATAATGGCCTCTAGGGCATACATATAACTAACAAGCTCTTTGATTGCCCAAATAGCATGATGTTCAATTTCCACAGGGAGGTGGTAAGCCTTCCCGTACACAAGCCGATAAGAAGACATGCTAAGATCATTCTTATATGCAGTTCGAAATGCCCAAAGGGCATCAGTTAATTTCAAAGACCAATCTTTACGATTCTTGGAAACCGTTTTCTCCAGAATCTGCTTGATCTGCCGATTTGAAACTTCGGCTTGCCCACATGTTTGGGGGTGGTAGGGCGTGGATAGATTATGATTGATTGAGTATTTTCGCTTCTAGACCTCGAAAGACCTATTGCAGAAATGCGTCCCATTGTCGCTAATGATAGCGCGAAGGTTCCCGAACCGAGAAAAGATGTTTTTTAAGGAATTTAATGACAACCTTGTTTTCATTAGTCCGGCTCGGTACTGCCTCGACCCACTTAGAGACATAATCAACTGTAGGGTTCCTAGGCACACTAATGAGGTCTCACAAGGTATCAACCATGCCAATTTCAAAAATTTCATGTGCCTACAAACCCTAATACGGATCGTTAACTAGATAATGAGGCGATGCAAGCAAGTAAATAACTTTAACTAAGAGTAAACGGAAATACAACTTTTGTAGATCTGGTCCTCCACCTCCAAAGCTCCGTGACGGTGTACCCTCGCTGCGATCATCGGATCCCGGACTCTAGCGTCGGCTTCATCGGAGAAATGGGCGGGCTAGGTCGTCGACTTCGATGCCGAAGATGATCTACGTCGAGGCAACACAAGATCAAGCTCCCACTTCACCAAGTCATGAAACTTGTGAAGAAAACACCCTATACTACTTGGCAAGAGGTAGAGGATGAAGAAATAGGAAGTGGGTTCACTTTAGAATTGGATTTCTCACTCTTTTTCTCAAGTTGCCATTGTTGGTAGCAAGCTTCTTCATCTTGAAGAAGAAGAAGAAGATAATATGATAAGTATATCTTTTTTTTAAAAATGAATACTTATCATATGGCAACCATGGTCAAGTGTAGAGAATGAACTAGGGTTAAGTGGAATGGTTAGGGTTAAACATGAAAACAAAAATGGTCACTTAGTCAAAACTTCATGAAGCTTCAACTAGCAAACAAAGAAAGCCACCATTCATTTATTTTGCAAAATAAATAAACAAAAAAAATAAATGAATAAGTAAATCAAAACCCTAACCATTACACAACCATGGTTTAATCATACACTTAACCAAGTGAGCATGTATCATCAAACATGATACAATCAAGTGCACAAAAGTATATCACATATACAACTTGTGAACTTCAAGTGAGAAAATCCATTTAAAGTGAACCAATACTAGTTAATGCAAAGTAATATATCAAATATATAATTATGCATTAAATCATTAAATCAACACTTGATTTAACGATCCGGTCATGTCGCATATAACCGACTAGTATCCAATGTATCGGCTTATCGAATCAATCCTTGATTCGATAACTAGGTTATATCGTATACAACCAATCGATACATTCATCGCGAGAATAGAATACGGTATCACATACACGCATTATTCTCGGTCCTGCACATATCTCATATGCGCTCCTATTTCGTTTCGCTTGAGCCAGGAAACCTCTGTGTAGGACTCTAAAGACTCGTCAATACGCCTGCAGCAGGTGATGATCATATCAAACACCCGCAAGCCGCAAGCGGTCTGCTAAACGTAACGGCCACCCGGGTATTGACCGAGCAATCCCGCTCACACTCCTGTGAATCCAACCAGTAACACTTACCGTACAGTCCGGTCTCGTCGTCTGATATGTCGCATATCTCGCCTAGGGGTGGTAAACGTCAGACCCCAATAGCTCGATAAGTCGTGTCGATATGAGGTCTATAACAGTTCAAGAAACTACAGGTAACACTTACCAGTAAATCTCAGCAATCCTGGCCAGGGATTTCCGGTTATAGCCAATCGAACACAGCGCAACATCAACTCCCTATCGCTCATTGCCTCCATGTGATTCGGGACTGTACCCAAAAACCACCGTTTTGCACGCCCTCTTGGACGTGGTAAGGTGGAAATCAAAGCACAGTGGGAACCACACAAGACTCTATGACGATCTCGGGTCAACAGACTACTCTGTACCAGTGTCACCAGAGAACTGCCATCTGACGTAAGGTATAATACCATCTGGGAGTTCTCGACGAGTCTGTCCAGTGTACCCAGTCTCCACTGAGCACCCGTATATCATCTCTGATGTCAAACACCAATGGATATGGGATCATCCATCGCCCATCTGTATGGGTCGAGAAGGTATACGCTAGTCTACTCTGGTATATCGATGCCCTGTCTCGATACACCCACGACTAGGGACCTTGAAGGATATACTTTTGGACTACCATGTCCCCACTAGTATGATCCGCATCATAGTCCAGGTAGTCAAGTACTCATCCTAAGGGCTTTACCAACATGTAACAGAGAGACAATCAGTGTACACGTTAAGGTAAAGATCAACCAGATAGCATACTATCATGTCGAGCAAGAAATTCCTCCATATATATGTCCAAGCATCCACTACAATATACATCCTATGTATAGTAATGGCCTGTAGGGCATACATAAAACTAACAATCTCCCACTTGCACTAAGGCCATCTAATAGCAGTGGTTGTAGTATCTCATACTCAACCATCCCATAAAAGTCTCTCTCTCGGAAAAGGCCTTTGTGAGTGGATCCGCCGTGTTGTCCTCTGAGTCTGTTCTCCTAACCTCGATCACCCTGGAGATCAACCATCTCCATGATCAGGTGATACTGCCTTAGAATATGTCTGGATCACTGATGGGACGGACGTTCCTTGGCATAAGCCACAACTCCATTGTCACACAATGGGAGGAACTAAGTTCATCTCATGAACCAATATACACCCAGACTGCCTCTTTGGTAGCATCTTAAGTAGCGATGTATCCAGCCTTTATCGTCTAGTATGCCTCGGTATCTAGCTTGGAACTCTTCCAACATACCGTCCCTTTACTGAGGGTAAAGACAATGCCTGTGACTGACATTCAGTCGTCTTTATCACCCTGGAACCTTTCCAGTGATTCTCCCCAGGATCAACTGATACCATCTCACTACAACTAGTGTGTCTCCTAACATCCAATTAGATCTATCTCATAGATCCAAAATCCAAGATTTAGGAGGTATCACTTTGATCCTATATGGAGAATCATTGTGATAAGTGGAGATTGATCGAGCGTAGCATAGGAAACTCCTTCCCTATCAAGAGTATGTTATCCACGTACTCTACAAGGATCGTTACCATACTCCCTACTACCTTTTTGTATATACAAGGTTCATCTACCATTTTGATGAAGTCAAACTATTTGACTACTACATCAAAACAGATGTTCCAACTCCGCGATGCCTGCTTTATCCTATAAAGTATCTTGTACACGTTTCCGCTGCTCCCACTGTCTACGAAGCCCTCTGGCTGTGTACTTACAGACGCTCTCTTCTAAAACATCATTTTAGAAAAGCAGTCATGACACCCAACCGCCAGATATCGTAGTCATGGTATGTAGCCGTGGCAAGTAGGATCCGGATAGACTTAAGCATAGCTACTTAGAAAAGGTTTCAACAAAATCCAGACCTGGTCAATGATGCAAACCTTTAACAAGTCTAGCTTTGAAAGTCTCAACTTTTCCAACTACACCAAGTAATCTTCTCAAGATATACTTGCTCCTGATGGGGATTTAACCCTTCAGATATAGCAACCAAAGTCCATACTTTGTTGGTGTATAAGGATTCCATCTCAGATCGCTAAGCATCCAGCCATTCTTACAGAGTCCCACTCCTGATGGCCACCTCGAAACTAGTTGGGTCATCATCTCATGATGCAATCCTCGCTCCCACTGTCATAGAGAAACCGAAGTATCTCTCAGGTGGGTGAGGAACCCTACTAGATCAGCGGAGAGGCTGAGGTTCGTTGGTTACTATTGAATCCTTTGGTTCTATCAAATCATCTGATGTAGTTTGTCTAGCTGGAACCTTTCCAGTTCTACATAACAGACCTGGCCTCGAGCTTGTCCGGATTTTGCTTTTAGACATAGGCCGGTCAACCCTAAATCTTAACTAGCTTAAGACATGGGCTCTACCCATACCATATCACATATGATGTGGTAGGCAACTGATTTGATTCGAACCCTTTTCAATAGGTATGCAGCTTCTCAAGTGCATAACTCCCAAAAGGAAAATAGGAAACTCAGTAGTACTCATCATAGAGCGCACCATATCGAATAGGGTGCAATTGCTCTACCCTGATACACCATCGTGCTATGGTGTATACAGAGGAGTAATGCTGAGAGAGAATCTCATTCTCCTTTAGAATAGTCCAAGAATTCCGTGCTCAAGTATTCTCCTCCTTGATCTCATCAAAGGACATAATACTTATACCCGTATTTTGGTTCTCTACTTCTAACTTATATTCTGTGAATATCTCAAAAAGTTCGGACTTGTGTTTCAACAAGAACATATATCTGAATCTTGAGAGATTATCAGAGAATGTAATGAAGTATAAAGAACCGATCTTAGCATGTGTAGACAGGGGACCTACATACATCAACATGTATCATCCCAAGAGTTCACTAACTCTTTCTCTGCTTCCAGTAAACAGAGTTATGGTCATTTTATCTTTATGACATGACTGGCAAGTTTCACAAGATGTAAATTCAAACTGATTTAAATATGCATCTACAATGTAAGTTCAGCTAGTCGGGTCGCATTGATATGACCTAGTCTACAATACCTCAAGAAGAATTCGTTCATTTCTGAACTCTTCTTCTTGTGTGTGTTCTGTATACTAAGAACTGTAATTTGATTTAGAACATCAATGCTTTTAGATCACGTGCCTGAACTGATCAACTTTTGATATAGGAAATGTTCAAAACATTATCCAACAATACAAAATTTTATCATTTCTTTACTTATAAAGAGACTGATATGATTTTGTATTTCAGGTTCGGTATCTAATAACATTCGTTCAGAATCAATGTATTGGTAATACAGGGTGACAGTGACCAACAGACTTGGCTGCAACACTTGCCCCGTTTTCTGTCTCATGAAACTTATCACCCGTTCTCAGTTCTCTGCCTTTCTGTAGCCCTATGAAACAGATTACATATCTGGGATCCTGTTCCGGTATCAGATACCCAGGACGCAGAGGATACTGAGAAACAGTTCTGTGTAACGAACACACCCGAAGGAGATGCATCATATGCACTTTCTTCGTTTGGGCGGCACGGGAAATCTGGTATTCCCCTATTTCGTGCTCGGTCTTATAACAATTATAAGTTGGAGCGGGACCAACGTTCCCCAGCTCAGTATAACAAGCGGGTTCGGTCAATATTCCGTATTATTATCTTGATTAAGGCGTGACATGGTCGCTACCTGGAGAGAGAGAGAAGAAAACACTCAGCGTGCGCTCTTTCAAGAATAGATTGGTTATTATTTTATCTAATCAGGATGGCTCCCACTGTTTTTTATCAAATCTTCCTTCAAACCCTAAAAGGAAAGACTAGCCGGGATTAGTTACACGCTACAGGTTCGCGAATCTCTCAGCCAGGCCAGTGTCGGTACTTTGAGGGAGGTCCCCCGTGCTTTCGCACGAACCTAATTAATGTAAACCTCGTTTTTCCAGAGGCATAACCCCGTTGACACCTTTCTAGACACCTACTTGATCGGCTAATTGTAATGTGTAAAACTCTCCCAGGAGTAACTCTTACTCGCAGCGGGTATCGGGATCCAACTATCTTATAGAAGGTATGCAATCTCATCGCAAATTTCAACACTTGAAATTCCCGATAATATTTTGCCCCTAACCTCTTATGACCTTGACAAAGGCCAACAAACCATAGGATGCTAGTCATGTTCAACCCGTCATTTCCTGATTGAATTAAACCCACCCGCACGACCCTTGACAAAGGCCAACAAGGTCGCACGACTACCCTAACCCAATCTGCATCATATGCATAAGCAGATAAGCACCAGTCAGCTACCGCACACTACGCCTTGACAAAGGCCAACAAACGCAGCACGAATACTAACTACTACTTATCTGAAATGACGGAGGGCTACGACAGGTTTTTCTGAAAACCTATTGCGTAATGAACTTGATATCGTTGTAGAATCAAATGATTTTAAAATGGAGTGTTTTTGAGGCTTTTCTAGTTTTGCTAAAGGAGTCACTCCCGGTGAAGGGATCGTCGGTCCTTTCCTCGTCGAATGAGGTGCGGGATATATCATATATATCACTGTGCAAAGCAGAAACTATAGAAGCAATCAAAAGACAAACCGAGGGGTGTAGTATCTGCCAGTTATTGCTAAAGGAGTCACTCCCGGTGAAGGGATCTCGGTCCTTTCCTTTTCGAATAAGATGCAGGATATATCATATATACCGCTGTGCAAAGCAAGAACTGTAGCTACCTGTTTTATTTTGAAATTCGATTCCACAACATCTTTAGGTTTCTTTTATTTCATTAATCATATTAATGAAGTCCCATCATTAAGTACCTAAACATCACAGATAAATACGACGTACACTTATGCCATCCGCATTCGCCTCGATGTCCCCTCGTGCACCGTTAGGTTAGGTAACTAACGGCAGAGCGGGGCAGGGCTAGCGCGGGTGTAAAACATAAGTAACGCCTATATAATATATCATATATACTATATACAGTATTTATCGCAGAACATATCAAATGATCACATCACAGATATCGCAGCAGAAGAATCATATGAAATATTGGATATGCTAGGACGTCCGTGTTTTCAATACGAGCCAGTATAAAACACGGATTCCACGGTCGCGATGAATAGCCAAACCCACACCCCAAGACCCCTACGAGAGCGGCAAGCAACCCTACCAATTCTAGAGTTAGGAGACCAAGACTCGACTCCTCGAGTTGGTCTCCCACTGGACTCCAGAACCCGGTTACTTGTGCTCCCCTCCTTGGGTCTATCCTAGTACGGAAAAGAAAATAATATACAAAGGGTGACATCTTTCGCAACCTGGAAGTGCCCCAATAAAAGAATATTACATACAAGTTTTTACATAAATGAAAATGAAAAACACTCATCTCACATAAAAACCCCCAGGCTATTCAAACACGACGATCCAATATAACATATCCAGCAACACATAACATCACATGTCATCAACGTAAGTAAATATGCGCATCCCAATTGTCGTTGACATATAGCAATGAAACCGGCGATATCACATATTACACTTACGGTCACAGAAAAGAAAGTGTAAAACTACAACAGTTGGAATCCACAATCTCTTTAGACATCGCATGCCTAATCAAATGAATTACTTAGACATCGCATGCCTAACAATTATAAATCCCGCATTTTAGTCTCAAAATCGAAAACTCTTTTCAATATCAAGTCGGGCAATTCAATAAGATTCCCGACATGCTGATCGAATGCTCGTCGCAAACTTCAGTAGGCGGCCGCACCCCCGACGCCGTTGACGAAGTGTACCAAGGCGGAACACCGCTGCCATGAGCACCCGAACGGATGCTTTCGGCGACGGGGTTCTCCTACAGTCACTTGGTCAGGGCTATGGGGCGTGGCTGTCTATTAAGTTTACCGGCGAGTATCCGCGTACGCTACGATTGCGACGGACTTTTGATCGCATCAAAATTCCGTGGCAACCGATCAAGTGACTAAAGTGCTATGTTTATAACATTCAAATCAGTTATCTCATAACTGCTTGTGGATTCCAAGTATTGTATCCCATTCCAGATAAATAGAAAATGTTAAACTTTCCGATCGAACAATCAAACACCCAAGTTTTCCCGAAACAGCTCAACACATGAAACAAGTTTAAAAATATTCACTTCGTGCCTCAGTACCAACGGTCCAGCCGTAGAAGGGTCAAGCCAACGCCTCACATGTGGCACGCCGTACTGCCCCAAACCCTAAGGTTTAAAGGGCAGTTCAAGACGGTCACATAATCGAGTTACGGTTTGTTGTCTTCTAGAGGGACCATCGCGTTACTTGCACTACTTAGAACGTCTTTAAACCACGGAAAAATCCAACACTTGGAATTTTCCCGACAGGGGAAAAAGTGGGTATTTATATCCGGTCGAACTTTTTAACATATTCTAAAATTATCCGGAAAAACACATAGACAAAGTTAAATGATCCGATCGAATCATCGAGTCCCCAATACATCCCAGAAAACTCAACTCTTGAGTGCAAATTAAAAATTCCCAGAAAACTCAGAACCTGAAGAGAAAAATTACTGTGCAAAATTGGAAGCCTAATCTCATTATTTGGCCGCAGAACCGCCGCAGAAGCCAAGCTTCTGCCGCGGTTCCGCCGCGCTTTAGCCGTATCACTGGCTCAATTTTGCACCGTAATTCTTAGAATTTCCTGCTGTATTTTTTAAGAATTTTTAATCTGGAAAAAACCCAGTTTTGAAAAAATATCCAGAGAGGGGTCATGGATTGGCGTTTCGGGTTCGATCGGGTTTCTAACTCCGTTTACACTTCGCCTAAGGCTCTAGTTAGGCTCTGATACCACCATAGGGTTTCTAGGCACACTAATGAGGTCTCACAAGGTATCAACCATGCCAATTTCAAAAATTTCATGTGCCTACAAACCCTAATACGGATCGTTAACTAGATAATGAGGCGATGCAAGCAAGTAAATAACTTTAACTAAGAGTAAACGGAAATACAACCTTTGTAGATCCGGTCCTCCACCTCCAAAGCTCTGTGACGGTGTACCCTCGCTGCGATCATCGGATCCCGGACTCTAGCGTCGACTTCATCGGAGAAATGGGCGGGCTAGGTCGTCGACTTCGATGCCGAAGATGATCTACGTCGAGGCAACACAAGATCAAGCTCCCACTTCACCAAGTCATGAAACTTGTGAAGAAAACACCCTATACTACTTGGCAAGAGGTAGAGGATGAAGAAATAGGACGTGGGTTCACTTTAGAATTGGATTTCTCACTCTTTTTCTCAAGTTGCCATTGTTGGTAGCAAGCTTCTTCATCTTGAAGAAGAAGAAGAAGAAGATAATATGATAAGTATATCTTTTTTTTAAATAGAAAACAAAAATGAATACTTATCATATGGCAACCATGGTCAAGTGTAGAGAATGAACTAGGGTTAAGTGGAATGGTTAGGGTTAAACATGAAAACAAAAATGGTCACTTAGTCAAAGCTTCATGAACCTTCAACTAGCAAACAAAGAAAGCCACCATTCATTTATTTTGCAAAATAAATAAACAAAATAAATAAATGAATAAGTAAATCAAAACCCTAACTATTACACAACCATGATTTAATCATACACTTAACCAAGTGAGCATGTATCATCAAACATGATACAATCAAGTGCACAAAAGTATATCACATATACAACTTGTGAACTTCAAGTGAGAAAATCCATTTAAAGTGAACCAATACTAGTTAATACAAAGTAATATATCAAATATATAATTATGCATTAAATCATTAAATCAACACTTGATTTAACGATCCGGTCATGTCGCATATAACCGACTAGTATCCAATGTATCGACTTATCGAATCAATCCTTGATTCGATAACTAGGTTATATCGTATACACCCAATCGATACATTCATCGCGAGAATAGAATACGGTATCACATACACGCATTATTCTCGGTCCCGCACATATCTCATATGCGCTCCTATTTCGTTTCGCTTGAGCCAGGAAACCTCTGTGTAGGACTCTAAAGACTCGTCAATACGCCGGCAGCAGGTGATGATCATATCAAACACCCGCAAGCCGCAAGCGGTCTGCTAAACGTAACGGCCACCCGGGTATTGAGCGATCAGAAGATCGACGAGCAAGCCCGCTCACACTCCTGTGAATCCAACCAGTAACACTTACCGTATAGTCCGGTCTCGTCGTCTGATATGTCGCATATCTCGCTAAGGGGTGGTAAACGTCAGACCCCAATAGCTCGATAAGTCGTGTCGATATGAGGTCTATAACAGTTCGAGAAACTACAGGTAACACTTACCAGTAAATCTCAGCAACCCTGGCCAGGGATTTCCGGTTATAGCCAATCGAACACAGCGCAACATCAACTCCCTATACCGGGAGAGACGAATCCCCTCCTATCGCTCATTACCTCTATGTGATTCGGGACTGTACCCAAAAACCACCGTTTTGCATGCCCTCTTGGACGTGGTAAGGTGGAATCAAAGAACAGTGGGAACCACACAAGACTCTATGACGATCTCGGGTCAACAGACTACTCTGTACCAGTGTCACCAGAGAACAGCCATCTGACGTAAGGTATAATACCATCTGGGAGTTCTCGGCAAGTCCGTCCAGTGTACCCAGTCTCCACTGAGCACCCGTATATCATCTCTGATGTCAAACACCAATGGATATGGGATCATCCATCGCCCATCTATATGGGTCGAGAAGGTATACGCTAGTCTACTCTGGTATATCGATGCCCTGTCTCGATACACCCACGACTAGGGACCTTGAAGGATGTACTTATGGACTACCATGTCCCCACTAGTATGATCCGCATCATAGTCCAGGTAGTCAAGTACACATCCTAAGGGCTTTACCAACATGTAACAGAGAGACAATCAGTGTACATGTTAAGATAAAGATCAACCAGATAGCATACTATCATGTCGAGCAAGAAAGTCCTCCCTATATATGTCCAAGCATCCACTACAATATACATCCTATGTATAGTAATGGCCTCTAGGGCATACATAAAACTAACAATCAACAGCCAAGAGAATGTACAGGTTCCCAAAAGAGTTGGGAAATGGGCCCATGAAGTCAATTCCCCAAACATCGAACATCTCAACAACCAAGAATGGTTGAAGCGGTATCTCATTTCGCCTGGAAATCCGGCCCAAATGTTGGCACCGGGAGCAAGTCTTGCAATACTCATGTGTATCTTTAAAAAGTTTTGGCCAGTAAAAACCACATTGCAAGACTTTCTCAGCTGTCTTTCTTGGGCCAAAGTGCCCTCCACATGCTTGGTCGTGGCAAAAAGACAACACACTCTTGAATTCGTTTTCCGGAACACACCGGCGGATGATTTGGTCTGGACAGTACTTGAACAGGTAGCGTTCGTCCCAGTAAAAGTGTTTTACTTGGGATAAAAATCTAAGTCTGTCCTGACTCGACCAATCATTAAGTATGAGTCCAGTCGCCAAGTAGTTCACAATATCTGTGAACCAGTGTTCGCAAGATATCATCAAGAGTTGTTCATCAGGGAATGTATCGTTGATTGGGAGAGGAAATGTCGGCGAAGAAGTCATGAAAGATGATCGGCTACTATATTTTCACATCCTCTTTTGTCCTTAATGACAAGGACAAATTCTTGAAGTAAGAGAATCCAACGTATTAACCGAGATTTTGCATCCTTTTTCACAAAAAGATGTCGCAGAGCTGAATGATCGGTGTAGACAATGACCGGGGAGCTGATCAGATAGGGCCTGAATTTCTCTAAAGCAAACACAACAGCCAAGAACTCTTTCTCGATTGTAGTGTAATTCATTTGGGTGTCATTCAAGGTCCGGCTCGCGTAGTAGATTACGTGCGGCATCTTATCGATGTGTTGTCCTAAGACCGCACCGATAGCAAAGTCGGATGCATCGCACATAATCTCGAAAAGATGCGTCCAGTCGGGTGAAGAAAGAACGGGAGCAGTAGTTAGCGAGCTTCTCAAGGATTCGAAAGCAGTCAGACAGCCTGAGTCAAAGTTGAGAGTGGTGTCCTTGGCCAGAAGAAGAGTCAAAGGTCTAGATATCTTGCTAAAGTCTTTGATAAACCGTCTGTAAAAACCGACATGGCCAAGGAAGGATCCGATATCTCTGACGCATTTTGGAGGAGGGGAGTTGGAAATGACATCAATCTTTGGTTTGTCAACCTCAATGCCATTTTACGAAATGATATGTCCTAGGATAATACCTTCGCGCACTATGAAGTGGCATTTTTCCCAGTTTAAAGTGAGATTTTTATCCTTACATCGGGTAAGGACAGCGTCAAGATGTTGCATACACTCGTCGAAAGAATCGCCAATGATGGAGAAATCATCCATGCATATCTCCAAAAATTTCCCAACCATGTCAGAGAAAATTCCCATCATACACCGCTGGAAGGTAGCGGGAGCATTGCATAGCCCAAAGGGCATGCGGCGATATGTGAACGTGCCGAAAGGACAAGTGAAAGTGGTTTTGTCCTGGTCTTTTTCGGCGATGGGAATCTAGTTGTAGCTTGAGTAACCGTCCAGAAAACAGTAGTGCTCATGTTCATCTAATCTTTCGAGCATTTGGTCAATGAATGGCTGCGGAAAGTGATCTTTCCGCGTTGCGGTGTTGAGTTTTCGATAATCAATGCACACTCACCACCCGGTTTGGGTGCGAGTAGAGATCAACTCATTCGCCTTGTTTGTGATGACCGTAATTCCCGACTTCTTAGGGATAACGTGTATAGGACTGACCCATTGGCTGTCTGAAATAGGGTAAATGATACCACTATCCAGACATTTGACGATTTCCTTTTTCACAGCCTCCTTCATGACTGGATTTAATCGCCTCTGTGGATCCCTAGCTAGTTTGGCATCATCCATCAGGTGAATGTGATGTTCAACGATCAGAGGACTAATCCTCTTGATGTCCGCCATCGTCCAGCCGAATGCTTGCCGATTGGATTGCAAGACCGTGAGAAGGACTTTCTCTTACTCTAGAGCTAGAGAAGCCGAGATGATGACTGGGAGAGTCTCGTTCTCACCTAAGTAAGCATACTTGAGGTGAGACGACAGAGGCTTGAGTTCGAGCACAGGAGGTGCAATGATTGAAGACAAGATTGGATAAAATGTCTCGAACTCAAAAGATTCCAACAGGGGCTCAAAGTGAGTGTATGCGACCGAATCGGATGGTTCAACCAATGCATCCAAAAATTCGAAAGATTCAAACTCGAGCGGTGACATTCTAAGATCGTTTGAAAACGTGAAGCAGTCGTAATCGTTGTCAAACGTGGAAGCAGCAGATTCAAAGAGGAACGCACTAGTGGCGTCAAAATCACTGTGATCAAACAAGAATTCCTTAAATTCACGGTCATCGGGGGCGATCTCCTGAATGGAGCAAACATCTAGTATATGAGCACTTGGTTCAGATGGCTGATACCCTAACCTAAAAATGTTGAGTTCAATTGTCATGTTTCCAAAAAATAGGTTCATCGAACCATTTCGACAATTGATCACAGCATTTAAGGTTGCAAGGAATGGGCGACTGAGTATCACCGGAATTTGATTCCGGGGGTTAGCTACAGGTTGTGTGTCTAAACAATGAAGTCAACGGGGAATATGAAGTCCCCAACCTTTATTAACACATCGTCTAGCTCACCCCTAGGATGGATGATAGACCGGTCGGCCATTTGAAGAGTACAGTGTGTGGGTTTCAGCTCTCCTATACCTAGTTGCTCATATACAGAATACGGAAGCAGGTTAACACTGGCACCAAGATCCAAAAGAGCGCGGTTGATATTCTTATCCCCAATGGTTATTGAAATCGTAGAACAGCCAGGGTCCTTCCATTTTTGAGGTAAAGCTTGGGTAAGAGCATCACTCACGGTACTAGCTAAGAAAACCTTCTTTGGTACTTGAGATTTCCTCTTCTTAGTGCACAAGTCCTTCAAGATTTTTGCGTAAGACAGGACTTGCTGAATTGCATCTAAGAGGGGAATGTTGATGTTACCCTGTTTAAACAACTCCAGAATCTTCTCCATTTGTGGATTTTGTTTATTGGACCTTAACCGGTTTGGAAATGGAACATTTTTGAAATTGATTGAATCCAATGTTTGTGGAGGAGATTGTGGAGTTGGAATGGAACCCAAAACTGGAGTTTGAGTGGAGTAAGATGTGGATCCGTTCGGAGCAGCGGTTGAAGAAGAAGAGCCTTTTGAAAAATGGAGAATAGGCTCAGAAGAAGAAGAAGAAGAAGAAGGATTAGAAGAAACGGCCGGGGTGTCATCATCAATTCGGGTGCCAACGTTGTTGTTCAGCATTCTTCCAGATCTCAATGTAGTCACGGCACTCACATTATGGTTCTGTTGTTCAAGAGCAACATGTACATTATGTGGGTGACCAGGATTTGGGAGTGGTTGAGATGGAAGCCTTCCTTTCTCTCGCTCGCTTAACGCCGTGTTCAGCTGTGCAATCTGGGCTTCGATGGTCTTGATGCTTTGCCCGTGTGCAGCGGTGTGTTGTATCAAAGACTGAATAGAAGACTGGATATTGGCGGTGGATTGAGTCGATTGCTTTATGTTCAGTTGATTAAACTGCACTTTTAATATGACATTTTCCATTCTATTTATATATAATAAAAGATGTTTATTATAAATAGGACACATATAAGGGTTTATCCGTAAAAATACTATTTTCATGTGTTTATATATTATAATTAACATTATGAAAGGAAATGTAAGCATATAATAGTCATGTAATATTTGGTCTATTTAAATATGCTTACCTTATTAAATATCTTTGACCAATTCTCTTAAAACTAAAATATCATGACAAATGGTTAAGATAATATCTCAATAAAAAAATAAATTCTACTAATATCATTTATTGAGATAATTGTGCAGGAATTATATCATGACTGAAATCAATGAAATCCAAGTTGGCGAAATCAAATCGGCTAAAGATATTCAAGTAAATTGAAGAAACCAATTCTGGAAGAAACGTTGAGAAGATTTTCAAAGTCTAGATATTCAAAAGATCACCATGTGTCACCAGAAGAAGCCACATGAGAAATGAGCCCAAGATCTCCTTAACTAAACAGCAGATCCGCGGCCAAACCTACCCAATGGCCGCGGTTCCGCCGCAATTTGAGGGAGTTGAGATTCTGGATTTTCTGGTTGAGATCCTAACAACTAGTTACCATATTAAGAAACTAGGGTTCTGGCTCTGTGACTATAAATAAAGACCAAGAGCCTCTTGGAAAGGTCCCTAAACCGACGCGATCACGAAGTCCACGACGGCTCAAGAATCCTGGTTGATCATCAACAGTTCATCTACCTCCATAGAAGAGATCGAGAAGTAAACTAGCATTTTGTAATTATTTTCTAAGGGAACAAAGTGTAATTGATCTTGTTGATTAATAAAGGTAGTTGTTTTCTTATTTTATTTCTTTGTATTTTTTCAATATGATTTCCCTCTCTATCTTTTCTCTTCCCAACATGCGCGAGTAATTCTTTGCTTGTTAGGGTTCATAGGATTATGGTAGATTAATGGATGATGAAGATTCTTAAACTCTTTTTACATCCTATAAAGTTTATAAACTTTATCAAAAGAATAGTTAACATCCTACTAGGGCGCGCTATCAATTCATTGATGGTCACAACCATGATTAGAGATTAGATTAACAATTGTTTTGGTAGAGGCTAGACATGAACGGAGATCCATGGAAAGATAGGGGTTAAGAGTGGAAACCCTATTCCCTCCAGGAACCCTAATCTACATGCACCACTGTCAATCTAGTTTTAAATCTATTAAAGGATAAAAAGAGAAATCTTTAATTAATCATCCATGACTACTAAATCTTAATGAACCCTACAAGCCCCCTTATACTATAAAACCTACATCCGTAGTTAATCTAGATCTATATTCTGCATCCGTGTTTGACGTAGATCTAGAACCTACAACCATTCTTCACCATTCTTTATTCTTCCTCCTTTCTTTCTCAACACGCCTAAAGTAAGATTAAAAGATTCAACATTTCCCAGATGACGACCCGTACTTATCTCGGTCTAGCTACACGCGACACCGTTATTGATTGTGGTTATTCTACAAACACTTCTTTAAAAAAGATCAATCACTTTACAAAACCCTCTAGACTCCGTTCTAGCGAGGAAACATTATCATTGTTTAACGGAACAAAGTTGTTTTGAGGAAAAGAATTGTTGCATGGTGCAAAGTTGTTCATCGGATTTTGAAAAGGTTGGGGTTGGAAGGGCTACTGAAATTGTTGTTGAGTTTGTTGTTGAGCTTGTTGTTGAGGAGGAGGAAGCCTCTGGAAATTTTTGTGTCCTTGGAATTGATGCCGGTTCTGATTCCAAGCGAAATTGGGGTGGTTCCTCCAGCTAGGATTGTATGTGGAAGAGTATGGATCGTTTCTTGGTCTTTACTGAAATGCAGCATTAACCTGATCATGTCCTTGAGATGGTGGATTATAAGGACATTCTTCGGTCAAATGAGATGGATCCGAACAATAAGCGCAAATGGTACGGGGGGGAGGAACAGGGAAAGGAGAAGGAGGTGAAAAATTGCTCTCAATTGCTTCCAGTTTTCGCGTGATTGCAGTCATCTCCGCCTTCATTGCAATTGAGATATCGAGTTGATGAATGCCTGCTCTAGATTGACCGGAAGAAGTAGAAGAAGAAGAAGTGCTTGGTCTGGTGCTCTCCCATTGAAGCGTCTGTTCCGCAAGATCATCGAAGAAATGTCAAGCTTTCTCGTCAGATTTGGATAGGAAGTGGCCTTGAAAAATGGTTTCCAGCAACTGCTTAGTTACTGAATTCAGGCCCTCATATAAAGTTTGGCAAAGTTGCCATCTTTCAATACCGTGATGAGGGCACTGAACAAGAAGGTCTTTATATCGGTCAAAACACTTCCAAAAAGGTTCAGTAGGAAGCTGGGAGAATTGGTTAATTTCGTTTCGAATCCGGGCGGTCTTATGATTTGGGTAGAATTTCTTTAGAAACATTTTCACAAACTCGTCCCAACTGGTTATCGAATGAGATGAGGTGCTATACAACCACTTTTCAATATGGTCACACAAAGTGAAAGGAATAACTCATAGCCGTATAGCATCGTCAGACAGTTGGGTTTTCTTCATCATCGCACAAACGTTCTGGAATTTATTGATGAAGATGTAGGCATCTTTAGATTCAAACCCGTGAAATTTGGGCAACATGTTGATGAAGTGGGGCTTAATTTCAAAATTATCCCCATTGGCCGGTGGAAGTGAAAGACAGGTAGGGAGTGCGGCATGGGTAGGATAGAATCAATCTTGGAGCGCAATTCGCTGTGGCGCTTCAACAAGAGGTGGTCGCGGGTTATTCACCCCTAATGGAGGTTGAATAATTCCCAGGGGAGGTAAAGGAATATTAGGAGGAAATCCCGACATCTCGGAAAAAGAGTCTGGTGAAAGTGAATGTGAAAAAGTATGGATAGAATCACAGTCAATGTCGGAGTTGACCGGCAAGGGTAAAGATAAAAGAGGCGTGGAAGGAGTTTCGACTGCGGTGTCGATCGAGTAGTCCGTAGCGACTAACGAAATGCGGAATAAACGGGCACTAGGGTCCCTAGTCCAAGCGGACATACAAAAACAAATTTAGTGTAGTCAAGCGTAGAATGTGAGGGTAAGAAAGCGAAAGTGGAGAAAAATTTGGTGAAGGTGATAAAAGTGGCGAACTTGTGTTTGTTTCGTAAGAATGTGAAAATGAAATGACAGTTCAACAATCACAAATGCACAGTCACAAATGCACAATCAACACCTAGGTTAGGGTCCTCTAAGTCCACTAGACCTGCTCCTAACTGTTCCAAAGCGACAAATTATGAGATAACCCTCAAATCGCCTCTTCACAGCCAGTTGTGGCCAGGTAAGCACAAGTGAGGTAAGGAGGGTTCTGCTCACGAATCACCGTGAGACGGGCCTTTTAAACTTACCTCCTCACTTGTCTAGCCTAGGCACCACAAAAGTCATGTTTAGATAAACGACCGAATGCCCACAATCTTCCTTTGTCCTATTGAGCGCGACAAGTCCTTAATTGGCTGAGTCTATATATTTTTTATTAAGCTCGAGGTGACACTTATGCAATTAGTGATTTCCGGGGTCTTAGGAAGAGTGATGAAATCCCCACCCAATCTGGATTGGTGTTATAGCCCCTTAAGTCCGTATTAAATGATGCAATGCGCAAATCAACAAGGTTTTGTTTTCAAACAATCAATCAATATGTTTTTTTTAACTTTAAATGTGGCGCTGCAACAAATACGGTTAATTTTTCTTTGGTTTTTTGCGGCGATGTTGCTAAGAATCCTGCAAAGATAAGAATATTGGAGCGTCGGGTTTGAGAAGAGGAAGTTTAGAAAAAACACATACCAAAAAAGTGTTGAGTTTAAGAAACTCTTGTCGATATTGTCTCCGAGTGATTGAATGGTTCGCTTGCGCGGGTCCAACTACCCGGGTCTTTGGCACTAAGTGTTCAATCCCCTTATACTTGACAAACGCCCCCTGCTCCGCACGATCGCTGCTCGTCAATCCGTCAAATCTGCAAATATCGGAAAAATACGGATATTTGAGTTAGAAAGCGATATAGATAGCCAAAACTCTAAACACAAATACTTAAGAAAATCAAACAATAAAAATGGGATACTAACAGAATACTGGAGGCAACACAAAAAAAACAACTTTCAAAACCTCACCAGAAAACCGGTGAGATCGGGAATTACCAAGATGTCTCCGGCTAAATTTGCAAGTTTGGTGCTCAAATTTTGTGTGTTTCCTCAATGTAACAATAGTATTCCACTTTTATACCTTGATTTTCATTTTAAAACTCAGTGTGTTGGCAGAGCACAAATCCAGAGAACATTCTTGTTTTTAGTTTTCGTGTTGGCTTAAAAAGAATGGTTTTATTCGTTGAATCTGTTTGAAAGTTAGTTCTATACAAAATATTCACAAATTAACCCGAGACTGCAAGTGTAAGAATCGTTACCGTCTCCCCGGCAACGGCGCCATTTGATTGGTATGTTTTGAGCGTGTCGTATTTAGAAAGAATTTGAAATAACCGCAATCAAAGACGGTGTCGCGTGTAGCGAGCCACGATGAGTACGGGTCATCCGCAGGGAGATGGTAAGTTTTCAAGCTTGTTTTAACGAGTTAATACCGTGTTTTGAGTTGTTGTTTATACTAAGTGTCGTAACTAGGATATGTTTAATAAAAAGACTTGTTAAGGGTAGTTTTAAGTTAACTTGTGTGAGGATAATGTTTGCCGGTTCCTTATAGACCGAATTTTGATATTGACACTAAGGAAATAGGCAACAACGTGGATTAGGGAACATGAAATATGGTATTTGCGATTTTGAGCCAAATCCGTATTTCTTGTCCCTTGTCCTTCCGTTGATGTCTCTTGACCTTAGCCTTCAATAAAGCACTTGCAATCCGGTCACGATTAGGATTCACCACTATCGTGGTGGGATGGGATGCCTAACGGAGCGGAATTGCGAGTGGTTTGCTCGGAGTTTCAATTGCAAAGTTAAGGTTTTTAAGGTTTTAGCAAAACATCTCCTAACACAAACTAACCATATTCTACCCTTAACAAGTGAATCGATTACTCATACATATTTACGATACCAAAATAGAAAAAGAAAAGTGTAAGGCAACATAACAAAAATAGCTAGAAAAGCAAAGTTAAAGTTAGAAAGTTAAGAACCGGTCAAATCTGTAGGGTTCCTAGGCACTCTCAAGAGGTCTCACAAGGCATCAACCATGCCAATTTCAAAAATTATGGTGCCGAGAAACCCTAGTGTACGGATCGTTGGCTAGATGTCTAGGCGAAAAAGCAACTAGTTAACTACTTTAACTAAGTGATCGGAAATACAACCTTTGTAGATCCGGTTCTCCACCTCCATAGCTCCGCAACGAAGTATCCTCGCTGTCTAAATGAGTTCCCGGGCTCTAGCGTCGGCTTCGTCGGAGAATGGGCAAGCTAGGTCGTCGATGTTCATGCCGAAGATGATCTACGTCGAGGCATCGCTAGATCAAGCTCCAACTTCACCAAGTCATGAAAACTTGTGAAGGAAACACATTCTACTACTTGGCAAGAGGTAGAGGATGAAGAAATAGGAAGTGGGTTCAATTTAGAATTGGATTTCTCACTCTTTATCATCAATCACCATTGATGACCTAAGCTTTCTTCATGATAGATATGAAGAAGAAGAAGAAGAAAGTTATGATAAGTTAATATTAAAAAGGAAAAGAAATCAATTCTTATCATAACATGACCATGGTTAAGTGTAGAGAACTAATTAGGGTTAAATGAAGTGGTTAGGTTTAAGAATGAGACAAAAGGGTTACAAAATCAAAGTGTTCAAGAAACTTCATGAACAAAACAAAAATGCCACCATTTTATCATGCTCTTTTTCTTTTCCAAAAAGAATAAACAAATGAATAAATATGAATAATCAAATAGTAAACCCTAACCATTCCATTAACCAAGGTTTAATTCTATACACTTAACAAATAAGGCATGTATCATCAAACATGATACAAGCAAGTGCACAAAATCATATCGCATATGCAATGCGCACACCGAGTGAGAAAATCCATTTTAAATGAACCAATACTAGTTAATGCAAAGTAATATATCAAATATATAATTATGCATTAAATCATTAAATCAACACTTGATTTAACGATCCGGTCATATCGCATATAACCGGCTAGTATCCTATGTATCGGCTTATCGAATCAATCCTTGATTCGATAACTAGGTTATATCGCATATAACCAATCGATACATCCATCGCGAGAATAGAATACAGTATCACATACATGCATTATTCTCGGTCCCGCACATATCTCATATGCGCTCCTATTTCGTTTCGCTTGAGCCAGGAAACCTCTGTGTAGGACTCTAAAGACTCGTCAATACGCCGGCAGCAGGTGATGATCATATCAAACACCCACAAGCCGCAAGCGGTCTGCTAAACGTAACGGCCACCCGGGTATTGAGCGATCTGAAGATTGACGAGCAAGCCCGCTCACACTCCAGTGAATCCAACCAGTAACACTACCGTACAGTCCGGTCTGATCGTCTGATATGTCGCATATCTTGCCTAGGGGTGGTAAACGTCAGACCCCAATAGCTCGATAAGTCGTGTCGATATGAGGTCTATAACAATTCGAGAAACTACTGGTAACACTTACCAGTAAATCTCAGCAACCCTGGCCAGGGATTTCCTGTTATAGCCAATCGAACACAGCGCAACATCTACTCCCTATACCGGGAGAGACGAATCCCCTCCTATCGCTCATTGCCTCCATGTGACTCGGGACTGTACCCAAAAACCACCGTTTTGCACGCCCTCTTGGACATGGTAAGATGGAAATCAAAGCACAGTGGGAACCACACAAGACTCTATGACGATCTCGGGTCAACAGACTACTCTGTACCAGTGTCACCAGAGAACTGCCATCTGACGTGAGGTATAATACCATCTGGGAGTTCTCGGCGAGTCCGTCCAGTGTACCCAGTCTCTACTGAGCACCCGTATATCATCTCTGATGTCAAACACCAATGGATATGGGATCATCCATCGCCCATCTGTATGGTTCGAGAAGGTACACGCTAGTCTACTCTGGTATATCGATGCCCCGTCTCGATACACCCACGACTAGGGACTTTGAAGGATGTACTTATGGACTACCATGTCCCCACTAGTATGATCCGCATCATAGTCCAGGTAGTTAAGTACACATCCTAAGGGCTTTACCAACATGTAATAGAGAGACAATCAGTGTACACGTTAAGGTAAAGATCAACCAGATAGCATACTATCATGTCGAGCAAGAAAGTCCTCCCTATATATGTCCCAGCATCCACTACAATATACATCCAATGTACAGTAATGGCCTCTAGGGCATACATATAACTAACAATCTCCCACTTGCACTAGGGCCATCTGTAGCAGTGGTTGTAGTATCTCATACTCAACCATCCCATAAAAGTCTCTCTCTGGGAACAGGCCTTTGTGAGTGGATCCGCTGTGTTGTCCTCTGAGTCTACTCTCCTAACCTCGATCTCCCTGGAGATCAACCATCTCCATGATCAAGTGATACTGCCTTAGAATATGTCTGGATCACTGATGGGACCGGCGTTCCTTGGCATAAGCCACAACTCCATTGTCACACAATGGGAGGAACATAGTTCATCTCATGAACCAATATACACCCAAACAGCCTCTTAGGTAGCATCTTAAGTAGCGATCTATCCTGCCTTTATCGTCTAGTATGTCATGGTATCTAGCTTGGAACTCTTCCAACATACCGTCCCTCGATTGAGGGTAAAGACAATGCCTGCGACTGACATTCAGTCGTCTTTATCACCCTGGAACACTTCCAGTGATTCTCCCCAGGATCAATTGATACTATCTCACTACAACTAGTGAGTAGCCTAACATCCATTTAGATCTATCTCATAGATCCAAAATACAGGATTTAGTAGGTATCATTTTGATCCTACACGGAGAATCTTTGTGATAAACGGAGATTGATCGAGCGTAGCATAGGAAACTCCTTCCCTATCAAGAGTATGTCATCCACGTACTCTACGAGGATCGTCACCATACTCCCTACTACCTTTTTGTTTATACAAGGTTCATCTACCAATTTGATGATGTCAAACTCTTTGACTAACACATCAAAACAGATGTTCCAACTCCGCGATACCTGCTTTATCCTATAAAGTATCTTGTACACGTTTCTGCTGCTCCCACTGTCGACGAGGCCCTCTGGCTGTGTACTTATAGACGCTCTCTTCTAAACATCATTTAGAAAAGCTGTCATGACACCCAACCACCAGATATCGTAGTCATGGTATGTAGCCGTGGCAAGTAGGATCTGGATGGACTTAAGCATAGCTACTTAGAAAAGGTTTCATCATCATCCATACCTGGTCAATGATGTAGACCTTTAACAAGTCTAGCTTTGAAAGTCTCTACTCTTCCATGTACACCAAGTAATCTTCTCAAGATATACTTGCTCCTGATGGGGATTTAACCCTTCAGATATAGCAACTAAAGTCCATACTTTGTTGGTGTATAAGGATTCCATCTCAGATCGCTAAGCATCCAGCCATTCTTACAGAGTCCCACTCCTGATGGCCAGTTCGAAACTAGTTGGGTCATCATCTTATGATGCAATCCTCGCTCCCATTGTCATAGAGAAACCGAAATTGTTGGAGATAGTGCCCTCAGAGTCAATTAATTGGATCACAGGCACGTGATTGCAATGATTGAGGGAGGACCTATCCCGGTACGACAGTCTTACTCGAGATGATAGTTTGCTATCTGGTTTACCTTTATCATCGTGTACTGCTTTAGGAGACCTGACAGGTCGCTATTGCACGTTGATAGAGCCCCTAGGATTCTTGCTTGACGACCAGCAGTATGAGGGCGATCATATACGTGAGAGCTGGGGTCTACAAGCATATCCTTAAATGGTCCCTAGTCGTGGGAGTTTCGAGACAGGGCATCGATTCTCCAGAGTAGACTAGTGTATACAGTCGAGACCCCGACGAGGGGCGGTGGCTGGTCTCACAAACCACTGGTGTCAGTTGGTTCACCTAAGATGTATACAGGTGCTCATTGGGTTATGAGTACACCGGACAGGACTCGCCGGGAACATGCTAGTTGGTCTTATACCTGACGTCAGATAGCAGTTCCTAGGTGACATGTGTACAGGTTAGTTCATCGACCTGGGGATCGTCATTTGTCTCGTGTGAGTTCCCACTGTGCTTTGATTACTACCCTACCACGGCTCAAAGGAGTCGTGCAAACAGGTTTTAGTTGGGTACAGTCCCGAGCCACATGGAGGCAGTGAGCGGATCTTCGGGGGTTCGTCTCTCCCGGTATTGGGGGTGAGGTCGCGCTGTGTCTAGGAGAGCCATTACACGAAGTCCTTGGCCAAGGCAGGAGATTTACTGGTAGGTATTCCAGTAGTATCTCAGGGTGTTCTGGGCTACACTCCGACACGACTTGTACCGCTTTTGGGGGTCTGACTTTTACCCACCCCCTAGGCCCGACATGCGATGCTCATAGACGAACGGACCGGACTGTACGGATATTGTCACTGACAGGCTCAGTAGGGTGTCAGGATGAGTTCGCTCATCGACGTCCCTTTTAGTCAATAGCTGGTGGCCCGTTACGTATTGGCTTATACCTCTGACGGGCTAGTGGTTAAATCCACAGCCATAGTATTGACGAGTCTTTAGAGTCTACCACACTTTCAGTTACTCAAGCTTTCGGGCGAAACGCTGTAGAGGCCGTATGGAGATATGGCAGGGTCCGATCAGATACGTGCGGTATTGCACGGATCAGGATCGGACGGTTTGTACTAGTAGCCGTATAGTTATATGGCAGCGTTCGATCAGATACGTGCGGTATTGCACGGATCAGGGTCGGACGGATATTACTAGCCGGCTTTGGTTTAAGCCGGATCCTAGTATAGTACAGTGTAGATTTTGTCTCTTTGCGTTTGTATCCGGACGGAATACAGATGCGGGTGTGTATGCACAGTATCGGGGTTTTTTCCTGTAATTTATTACGGGACCAGTTTTCTGGAGTTTCCAGTTTGCATTCCGTTCCGGCCGGTTTTTCTTTGTTCTTTCCCGGCCGGACTTTTCCGATGGAGGGTGTTATTTGCAAGTTTGCAAATAACACTTTGTGGAGGACTTATTTGCATATGGGTTGATATGATAAGCATCTTTGCTTTTCATGTATTTATGAGATTGGATTGGATTTGAAATGGATTTGAGGTTTGATGTTGATTTAGTGATCATTATGTTTTAGGATGTGGTCACCTTTCTACTTTTACTACCATCACTCTCCTTCTTGGTTTTTATGATGGTTGATTCCATTTTTCCTCCACCATTGGTTTTTCTAAGTGAGAAGAAGAAAAGAGAAGGAGAGAGCTTCATCTTCATCTTTGAGAGAGTAGCATTCTTGATCTCATTTTTTATGCTAGAAAAATGCAAGCACCATTTTTCTTACCTTGTTTCCTCCATCATCCACAAATGGCAACAAACCCCAAAAGAGACTATGATTCTACACTACACTTCCTACAGCATATCTTGGGCGCGTCGGGTAGCCTACTTCGCGCCCGAGTTGCCTCGGTATTGAGGTGGGAGCCCGTAAAAGCTACAGGCGATGTGGTGCCCTTTCCGACGAGGAGGAGACGGACGGAAATCCCGCGAGAAGATCGGAGTGGAGATGAAGACCGGAGGACTCGGATCAGTCGGTACATCTCTAACCCATCCTCTTGTTAGCTTAGACTAGTTTAATGGTTACGATCCGGGTGTTTTGTGCGCGGTGGTGCCCGTTTGCATAGTACGCAAAATTAAAGTTTATCACCACTTCCGCATTCCGGCGTCGGATCGACGGCCGGGGCGCCGCCGTGCACTTACAGTGGTATTAGAGCCTCGCCATTAACTTAGTCAAGCTTCGTTTGATGTGTTTTGCGTTTCCGATCGACCAAAATTCCAAAATCTACATTTTACCTCACATCAGTTTTCTGTTAAGATTTTTTGGTGTCTAAAATTTTTTCAGGTAGTCTCAGAATGATGTGCAGGGAATTATAAGCATACTGGAAAAATTCGACGCAGTGACTCGATCAATGGAGCGCGGAACCGCGGCCAAAACCCCACTTGGGCCGCGGTTCCGCCGCGCATTGATGTCCTCACTGAATCAAGTTTTTCCAATGGGCTTCTGGGCTTAAATTGGGGGTTTTGGAATATTAAAATTGGGCCAATTATTTCTGTGAGTGCTGCAGTATTGGTTTGGGGCCCACTTGTTAATTTTTGGTCAATCGGAAAATCTTAAACACATTTTTTCACAGTATTTACATTATATCTGCGACCGTGAATGTCACTCGATCGGTAAATCCGGTCTAACTGCTATAGCCCGGTTAGACGGATTTGCGAACGTGACTTTCACGTTGATGTTCTGTTTTTGCTGTGATGTTGCGGATCGGTCGGTGGGGATAGCCTGGATGCAATGCTAGTACTGTGCTGTTGTATTATGTACATTTGATATTGCGGGGCGAGCGTCCGACATGTGGACTGCCGTCACTGCCTGTTTGTATTATTCTTTTGGGGCACGACCTGGTTGCGGTCGATGTACCCGGTGTATGTATATTTTACATTCTGTACTAGGATTACCCCGCGGAGGGGTGCACGGATATCCGGGTTCTAGAAGGCAACAAGCCCGCATCTCATGGCATTGAGACGGAGGGGGCTTCACTCCAGGATTGGCTGGCTATTCGCCGCACTCGTAGGGGGTATAGGATTTCATTGCACAGGCTATCCACACGACCAGGGGAACGTCGGGTTTCAGTAGTGGCTCTGTGAAACCCGGGGATCCCAGATATTTGTATTGTTCTGTGATGTTGTACATTTCTGTGATGTTGCATTTCTTTTCACGCCTTGAGCGAAATATAATATATTGGTATATATATTAGTAGATGTTGTATATGTTTTTCATCCGCGCTAGTCCAGTCCCCGCTCTGTCGTTAGTAAGCTAACCTAACGAGTGATGACGGGACCCAGTGGCGAATGCGGATGGCATATACGTACGTCAGTATATTTTCGTTCTTTGTGGTGTGATTAATTGATGGGACTGCGTTGATTCGGATCAATGCAAGTTAAACAAACCTATTCTGATGTTGTTGGAACACTTTTCAAAAAGCTGTTATTGCAAGGACGTTTACTTTTGTTTTGCATCGTGGTATTCATTTGGAATATCCTGCTCCTCAGTCGACGAGGCAAGGGCCGAGATCCCTTCACCGGGAGTGACCCCTTGGACAGAAATTTGCGTCAGGGCATTAACTTCACTATAGCCGATTACTTTTGCTTTGCATTGTGGTATTCAGTTGGAATATCCTGCACCTCATTCTACGGGGAAAGAGCCGAGATCCCTTCACCGGGAGTGACCTCTTTAGTAAAGGTTTTCGTCACTATATTTTCTAAAAAGCTATCCGTTCCTTCAACGATATCAAGTTCATTACGTTAAAGGTTTTCGCCAGAAACCATTCGTAGCCCTCCGTCGTTTCATATGGGCAGTCAATAGTATTCAAGCTGTGTTTGTTGGCCAAAGTCAAGGCACAGTGTTTGGTAGCTGTTGGTTATTCATATGCAGCATAGATAGATGCGTTGGTTTGGGGCAGTCGTACAGCCTTGTTGGCCAAAGTCAAGGGCTTGTACGGGTGGGCTCAAATTAACCTGGAGAATGACGGGCAGAACTTGACATGTGACTTATGATTTGTTGGCCAAAGTCAAGGTCATAAGAGCATGGGGTAAAAATCACATCGGGAGTTTCAAAAGAACTGAAACTTGCCAGATATACGCATACCTTCTGGAGTGTTATACCGTGAGCGGATTCCGTCACGTTATCATGCGATGATAGTTGGATCCCGATTCCCACTGATGAGTTGGTTTACTCCTCGGGTGACCCCGACTAATTCTTCTTTCAGGTTTGGAGGAGAATTTGAGGTACAGTGGGAGGTTTCCAGATTAGATAAATTGGTAACCATTCTGATCTAGGTTAGAGTGCACGCTGAGTGTTTCTTTTCTCTCTCTCTCTGGCAGCGACCATTGACCCGACCCTAAGACTATGACTCAGTGACCAAATTAACCGAACCTTCTTGACACCGGCTTTT
This sequence comes from Agapanthus africanus, assembly GCA_030015575.1. Lineage (NCBI taxonomy): Eukaryota > Viridiplantae > Streptophyta > Magnoliopsida > Asparagales > Amaryllidaceae > Agapanthus > Agapanthus africanus. Next base: position 252,772,973 of record JASDDO010000029.1, on the reverse strand, counting down.
GGATTGTCAGAGTTGCAGACCTCATTGCCACTCCTACTTTTACCCTTTTCTCCAGGACACCCCGTATTACTACGAACGTCCACTTCCATTGGACAAAACCATCGTATGGTTAGATACGAACTCGAAAGAACTTATTCGAGGATGGTTTCCGGTTCTGGAGAAAACGGATAGGATTATTCAGTTGTCTTTTCCCTTTTACCTTTTCTCAAGTTGTGAGTACTCCTTGGTTTAGGAGATAGTACACCTATTGTGCAAATTGGATAGTCTTCTTCCAAACCTTAGGCTGGTGCTGACTGGTAGGGAATGAAGAAAACCAATTAGCCTAAGCGGTGTGCAGAAGGTATTAAGATTAAGACAAAGCAAGGGATTAGTAAGAGGGCAAAGTGAATTGCGACTGATATTCACGACCAAACCAAGTATTTCTTCGCCAATCCTAAATCACCTTTGTATTTCTCCAGGACACTCCGTATCACTACGAAGATCCACAGTTTATTGGATACTCCATCGTATGGTTATATACGAACTCAAAAGGAACTTGTTCCAGTTCGGGGATGGATTCTGGTCCAGGAGAAATAGGAATAAAGTACATTCAGGTGTCTTTTATCTTCACCTTCTCTCGCGTTGCGAGTGCTCCTAGGATTAGGACAGTACACCCTTTATGCTTATTGGATAGTCTTCTTCCAAACCATAGGCTGGTGCCGAACGGTAGGGAAGGAAGAAAACCAATTGGCCTAAAGGGGTGTGCAGAAGGTAATGACTAAAGACATATGAAGGGATTTAGAGAGGTGGCAAAGAATTATACGGTTATAGTTGTGAATCTGGATAATGGAAGAGGCATTACTAAGAATACCGGGATACCTCACCGAAACATTTCAATGTTTCAGTTTCACTGTGTACTGTTAAAAGAAAACTGATTTCCTGATTAGACACTTGCTCCAGGGTATGTATTTACCAGGTTTGATTCTCACATCTGTATGGTTTTACAGATGGTGAGTGGGAGTAAGTTATTGGGAATTGGGTGATCATCCTCATTATATCGGGATTCGTTGTAATCGTGATATTTGAGGAGATCATCTGGGCTGTTTGCCGGTCGGCAAATATTTGGTTTTGAATATCCGCTGTTGTGCACCAATTTCAAATTGATATATCTGTACGTCTATTTTCATGGAGTGAGATATACCTTTTGACATTATGTCGATGACATTTACCTATATCAGTGGATGGTTAGGTAAGGAGCATTAAACAGCGGTGTAATTCTTCTTAACCATAAGTACAGTTTTCAACCTACGACACACAGTGAAAGAGTTGTTAGACTCGGCGGACTTATACAGAGTATTGTATGTTGTCCAGTGTCCATTAGGACAGAGGGGTTGGTCCTCATACTATATTCTGTTTACTTTTAACTTCTCTAGTTCTCAGACATGTGTTTCGTATAAACACAGGGTCTAAGTTTTGAGGAGTTATAGGTATTTGAATAGAGTAGAGAACCAGGTGTAGCAAGTATCGTGATTCTTCAAGGTGATCGAAGATGTAGATACTTGTGTATGGTATTCAGTTGATAGTAATGATAAAGAGAAATTGCTTCTCTTTCAGGTTATTCGTAATTGGAAGCATTCCTAAGTTGAGTAACGCTGATCGGCCTCCTTCCATTTTGATGACATGCACTGGAGATAGCTGCATGATTTGAATCTGGTTCAATTAAATCAGTGCCTCTGGTTCTATATTAGATATAGTACAGTTCATATCTTAACATTGTTAAGGTACGGGGAGTTGTCCGGCTTATGATTAAAACCAGACTCTGGATAACTCAAGGCACGTTTCTGTAATGGCTGTTTGTGGGTTGACCCAGGCTATGTCGAGGGTTGACTTTCTACCATCAAGAAAGATCAATAGTGATATTGTTCTTGACTCGCCACAGTTTTAATAAAAATGGATTTTTTCAGAAAACAGTAATGGGAGTATGGTAGAACTGGAAGCGATTCCAGAACCGCAAACGATTACTGAAGATTTGATAAGGAACCTAAAGATTCAATCTGATTTGACATTCCATTGGCCACTCCGCAGATACGGTGGGTAACTTCAGGCACCCGAGAGGTACTCCGGTAGCCTCAAGGACGGTGACAGGGAAGTTCTTGTTTACCCACACTTGCCATTGCTGTTGTTCCAGGCTGCGAGACCCGGTGGGAGGATGAGTATAGCGTCGTTCTAAACTAGCTTTAGAAGTGCACGTCTATATGACTCTGCCAGAGGGTTGTCGTAGTCAGTGGGAGCAGCGGAAGCATTGGTGGACATCAGGCTTATGTCTATTTATAGACTAAAGCAGATATAGCAGAGATAGATCATCTGTTTCTGATGTGACAGTCATAGGTTTGACGTCATCAGAATAGGGGATGGATCTGTTGAGAAGGTAGTAGGAAGTGATATTCCTATACTACGATCGGTTATGCTTTGGTCATCACACAGTGTTTTCTCCACATGGGACTTGGACATTATATCTGACATACTGGTTACTAGATCTATGGTTTTAGATCTAGATTTGGGTGGTTTCCCAATCAGGGTACCTTGACAGCATTCTAAGAGTATTTAGAATGGATGACTCCTGGCACGGTGGTGTACCTGCAGGTGATGGAGTCACCCTCTCTAAAGGTGTCTTATAGACTAAAGTAGAGAGGGATGTGCATGATTGGCAGATCACTTGCTTAGGCAATTAAGTCAATCATGTGATGTCAAGTACCACACCAGATGTTGTTCTTGCACGAGATGCAATAAGTTGACATTGATCCAATCCTGGAGAAGCAGTCGGAAGCAGTTTTAGAACATATGTGGATGTTCTAGGGATATGATAATGACAGCCTCATTTGGGAGACAGTTATCATTCCAGGCTTCCAAGGTGACATAGACGACAAGGAGGTTGTCAGAGCTATAGTTTTCCTTCTGATGAAGGGCAGTGTTTTAGACAGGTGGTCCAAGGCAATACTGAGGGTGGCATGGCGCAGGATACTGATTAATTTCAGTTGACGATACAGTCTAAGAAGTTTGGATTTGGAGTTCATTTTTGAGCTCGGTCCCTTCAGATATCCAGACACTCTAAGACAGGTATTGCTCATTTCGGGAGATGGTTTTCTCCGCGAACTTGAGATATAGAGAGACATAGAAAGAAACTTCAGAGCGGATCCACTCACTGAGGCTATTCCTCGAACGCAATAGTCTCGCAAACGAGCTTTGTGAGACTGACTAGTAGAGGAGTTGGGTGTTCGGTATCACACGGGCTGTGAGTATGCGACATCGCAATAATTAGCCTTGAGTGCAAGTGGGAGATTGTTGGAGATAGTGCCCTCAGAGTCAATTAATTGGATCACAGGCACGTGATTGCAATGATTGAGGGAGGACCTATCCCGGTACGACAGTCTTACTCAAGATGATAGTTTGCTATCTGGTTTACCTTTATCATCGTGTACTGTTTTAGGTGACCTGACAGGTCGCTATTGCACGTTGATAGAGCCCCTAGGATTCTTGCTTGACGACCAGCAGTATGAGGGCGATCATATACGTGAGAGCTGGGGTCTACAAGCATATCCTTAAAAGGTCCCTAGTCGTGGGAGTTTCGAGACAGGGCATCGATTCTCCAGAGTAGACTAGTGTATACAGTCGAGACCCCGACGAGGGGCGGTGGCTGGTCTCACAAGCCACTGGTGTCAGTTGGTTCACCTAAGATGTATACAGGTGCTCATTGGGTTATGAGTACACCGGACAGGACTCGCCGGGAACATGCTAGTTGGTCTTATACCTGACGTCAGATAGCAGTTCCCAGGTGACATGTGTACAGGTTAGTTCATCGACCTGGGGATCGTCATTTGTCTCGTGTGAGTTCCCACTGTGCTTTGATTACTACCCTACCACGGCTCAAAGGAGTCGTGCAAACAGGTTTTAGTTGGGTACAGTCCCGAGCCACATGGAGGCAGTGAGCGGATCTTCGGGGGTTCGTCTCTCCCGGTATTGGGGGTGAGGTCGCGCTGTGTCTAGGAGAGCCATTACACGAAGTCCTTGGCCAAGGCAGGAGATTTACTGGTAGGTATTCCAGTAGTATCTCAGGGTGTTCTGGGCTACACTCCGACACGACTTGTACCGCTTTTGGGGGTCTGACTTTTACCCACCCCCTAGGCCCGACATGCGATGCTCATAGACGAACGGACCGGACTGTACGGATATTGTCACTGACAGGCTCAGTAGGGTGTCAGGATGAGTTCGCTCATCGACGTCCCTTTTAGTCAATAGCTGGTGGCCCGTTACGTATTGGCTTATACCTCTGACGGGCTAGTGGTTAAATCCACAGCCATAGTATTGACGAGTCTTTAGAGTCTACCACACTTTCAGTTACTCAAGCTTTCGGGCGAAACGCTGTAGAGGCCGTATGGAGATATGGCAGGGTCCGATCAGATACGTGCGGTATTGCACGGATCAGGATCGGACGGTTTGTACTAGTAGCCGTATAGTTATATGGCAGCGTTCGATCAGATACGTGCGGTATTGCACGGATCAGGGTCGGACGGATATTACTAGCCGGCTTTGGTTTAAGCCGGATCCTAGTATAGTACAGTGTAGATTTTGTCTCTTTGCGTTTGTATCCGGACGGAATACAGATGCGGGTGTGTATGCACAGTATCGGGGTTTTTTCCTGTAATTTATTACGGGACCAGTTTTCTGGAGTTTCCAGTTTGCATTCCGTTCCGGCCGGTTTTTCTTTGTTCTTTCCCGGCCGGACTTTTCCGATGGAGGGTGTTATTTGCAAGTTTGCAAATAACACTTTGTGGAGGACTTATTTGCATATGGGTTGATATGATAAGCATCTTTGCTTTTCATGTATTTATGAGATTGGATTGGATTTGAAATGGATTTGAGGTTTGATGTTGATTTAGTGATCATTATGTTTTAGGATGTGGTCACCTTTCTACTTTTACTACCATCACTCTCCTTCTTGGTTTTTATGATGGTTGATTCCATTTTTCCTCCACCATTGGTTTTTCTAAGTGAGAAGAAGAAAAGAGAAGGAGAGAGCTTCATCTTCATCTTTGAGAGAGTAGCATTCTTGATCTCATTTTTGATGCTAGAAAAATGCAAGCACCATTTTTCTTACCTTGTTTCCTCCATCATCCACAAATGGCAACAAACCCCAAAAGAGACTATGATTCTACACTACACTTCCTACAGCATATCTTGGGCGCGTCGGGTAGCCTACTTCGCGCCCGACTTGCCTCGGTATTGAGGTGGGAGCCCGTAAAAGCTACAGGCGATGTGGTGCCCTTTCCGACGAGGAGGAGATGGACGGAAATCCCGCGAGAAGATCGGAGTGGAGATGAAGACCGGAGGACTCGGATCAGTCGGTACATCTCTAACCCATCCTCTTGTTAGCTTAGACTAGTTTAATGGTTACGATCCGGGTGTTTTGTGCGCGGTGGTGCCGGTTTGCATAGTACGCAAAATTAAAGTTTATCACCACTTCCGCATTCCGGCGTCGGATCGACGGCCGGGGCGCCGCCGTGCACTTACAGAAATATCTCTCAGGTGGATGAGGAACCCTACTAGATCGGCGGAGAGGCCGAGGTTCATTGGTAACTATTGAATCCTTTGGTTCTATCAAATCATCTGCTGTAGTTTGTATAGCTGGAACATTTCCAGTTCTACATAACAGACCTTGTCTCGAGCATGTCCGGATTTTGCTTTTAGACATAGGCCGGACAACCCCAAATCTTAACTAACTTAAGACATGGGCTCTTCCCTTTCCATATCATATATGAAGTGGTAGGCAACTGATTTGATTCGAACACTATTCAATAGGTATGCAACTTCTCAAGTGCATAACACCCAATAGGAAAAAGGTAACTCAGTAGTACTCATCATAGAGCACACCATATCATATAGGGTGTGATTGCTCCGCCCCGATATACCATCGTGCTATGGTGTATACAGAGGAGTAATGCTGAGAGAGAATCTCATTCTCCTTTAGAATAATCCAGGATTTTCGTGCTCAAGTATTCTCCTCCTTGATCTCATCAAAGGACATAATACTTATACCCGTATTGGTTCTCTACTTCTAGCTTATATTCTGTGAATATCTCAAAAGGTTCGGACCCATGTTTCAACAGGAACATATGACTGAATCTTGAGAGATTATCAGAGAATATAATGAAGTATAAAGAACCGGTCTTGGCATGTGTAGACAGGGGACCTTACATACATCAACATGTATCATCCCAAGAGTTCACTAACTCTTTCTCTGTTTCCAATAAACAGAGCTATGGTCATCTTATCTTTGTGACATGACTGGCGAGTTTCACAAGATGTAAATTCAAACTGATTTAAATATGCATCTAAATGTAACTTCAGCTAGTCGGGTCACATTGATATGACCTAGTCTACAATGCCTCAAGAAGGATTCGTTCATTTCTGAACTCTTCCTCTTGTGTGTGTTCCGTATACTAAAGAACTGTGGTTTGATTTAGAACATCAACGCTTTTAGATAACGTGCCTGAACCGATCAACTTTTGATATAGGAAATGTTCAAAACATTATCCAACAATACAAAATTTTATCATTTCTTTAATAATAAAGAGAGTGATATGATTTTGTATATCAGGTTCGGTATCTAATAACATTTGTTCCGAATCAATGTATTGGTAATACAGGGTGACAGTGACCAACAGACTTGGCTGCAACTCTTGCCCCATTTTCTGCCTCATGAAACTTATCACCCGTTCTCAGTTCTCTACCTTTCTGCAGCCCTATGTAACAGATTACATATCTGGGATCCTGATCTGGTATCACATACCCAGGACGTAAAGGATACTGAGAAACAGTTCTCTGTAATGAACACACCCGAAGATGATGCATCATCATGCACTCTCCTCGTTTGGGCGGCACGGGAATTCTGGTAATCCCCAATTTCCTACTCTGTCTTATAACAATTATAAGTTGGAGCGGGACCATCGTTCCCCAGCTCAGTATAACAAGCGGGTTCGGTTAATTATCCGTATTATTATCTTGATTAAGGCGTGATATGGTCGCTACCTGGAGAGAGAGAGAAGAAAACACTCAGCGTGCGCTCTTGCAAGAATAGATTGGTTATAATTTTATCTAATCAGGATGGCTCCCACTGCTTTTTATCAAATCTTCCTTCAAACCCTAAAAGGAAAGACTAGCCGGGATTAATTACACACTACAAGTTCGCCAATCTTTCAGCCAGGCCAGTGTCGGTACTTTGAGGGAGGTCCCCCGTGCTTTCGCACGAACCTAATTAATGTAAACCTCGTTTTCCCAGAGGCGTAACCCCGTTGACACCTTTCTAGACACCTACTTGATCGGCTAATTGTAATGTATAAAACTCTCCCAGGAGTAACTCTTACTCGCAGCGGGTATCGGGATCCAACTATCTCATAGAAGGTATGCAATCTCATTGCAAATTTCAAAACTTGAAATTCCCGATAATATTTTGCCCCTAACCTCCTATGACCTTGACAAAGGCCAACAAACCATAGGATGCTAGTCAAGTTCAACCCGTCATTTCCTGATTGAATTAAACCCACCCGCACGGCCCTTGACAAAGGCCAACAAGGTCGCACGACTACCCTAACTCAATCTGCATCATATGCATAAGCAGATAAGCACCAGTTAGCTACCACACACTGCGCCTTGAAAAAGGCCAACAAACGCAGCACGAATACTAACTACTACTTATCTGAAATGACGGAGGGCTACGACAGGTTTTTCTGAAAACCTTTTGCATAATGAACTTGATATCGTTGTAGAATCAAATGATTTTGAAATGGAGTGTTTTTGAGGCTTTTCTAGTTTTGCTAAAGGAGTCACTCCCGGTGAAGGGATCGTCGGTCCTTTCCTCATCGAATAAGGTGCGGGATATATCATATATATCACTGTGCAAAGCAGAACTCTTAAAAGCAATCAAAAGACAAACCGAGTGTGTAGCATCTGCCAGTTATTGCTAAAGGAGTCACTCCCGGTGAAGGGATCTCGATCCTTTCCCCATCGAATAAGGTGCAGGAGATATCACATATACCTCTGTGCAAAGCAAGAACTGTAGCTACCTGTTTTATTTTGAAATTCGATTCTACAACATCTTAGGTTTCTTTTATTTCATTAATCACATTAATGAAGTCCCATCATTTAAGTACCTAAACATCACAGATAAATACGACGTACACTTATGCCATCCGCATTCGCCTCGATGTCCCCTCGTGCACCGTTAGGTTAGGTAACTAACGGCAGAGCGGGGCAGGGCTAGCGCGGGTGTAAAACATAAGTAACGCCTATATAATATATCATATATACTATATACTGTATCTATCACAGAACATCACATGATCACATCACAGATATCGCAGCAGAAGAATCATATGAAATATTGGATATACTAGGACGTCCGTGTTTTCAATACGAGCCAGTATAAAACACGGATTCCACGGTCGCGATGAATAGCCAATCCCACACCCTAGACCCCTACGAGAGCGGCAAGCAACCCTACCAATTCTAGAGTTAGGAGACCCGGACTCGACTCCTCGAGTTGGTCTCCCACTGGACTCCAGAACCCGGTTACTTGTGCTCCCCTCCTTGGGTCTATCCTAGTGCGGAAAAAAAAAATAATATACAAAAGGTGACATCTTCCGCAACCTGGAAGTGCCCCAATAAAAGAATATTACATACAAGTTTTTACAGGAATGAAAATGAAAAGCACTCATCTCAAATAAAAAAACCCGGCTATTCAAACACGACGATCCAATATAACATATCCAGCAACACATAACATCACATGTCATCAACGTAAGTAAATATGTCCATCCCAATTGTCGTTGACATATAGCAACGAAACCGGCGATATCACATATTACACTTACGGTCACAGAAAAGAAAGTGTAAAACTACAACAGTTGGAATCCGCAACCACCTCAGACATCGCATGCCTGACCAAATGAATTACTTAGACATCGCATGCCTAACAATTATAAACCCCGCATTTTAGTCTCAAAATCGAAAACACTTTTCAATATCAAGTCGGGCAATTCAACAAGATTCCCGACATCCTGATCGAATGCTCGTCGCAAACTTCAGTAGACGGTCGCACCCCCGATACCGTCGACGAAGTGCACCAAGGCGGAACACCGCTACCGCGAGCACCCGGACGGATGCTTTCGGCGATGGGGTTCTCCTACAGTCACTTGGTCGGGGCTATGGGGTGAGGCTGTCTATTAAGTTTACCCGGCGAGTATCCGCGTACGCTACGTGATTGCAACGGACTTTTGATCGCATCAAAATTCCGTGGCAACCGATCAAGTGAGACTAAACTGCTATGTTTATAACATTCATTCAGTTATCTCAGAACTTATTGTGAATTCCAAGTATTGTATCACATTCCAGATAAATAGAAAATGCTAAACTTTTCGATCGAACAATCGAACACCCAAGTTTTCCCGATACAGCTCAACACATGAAATAAGTCTAACAACATTCCGTTCGTGCCTCAGTACCAACGGTCCAGCCGTAGAAGGGTCAAGCCAACGCCTCCTATCGCTCATTGCCTCCATGTGACTCGGGACTGTACCCAAAAACCACCGTTTTGCACGCCCTCTTGGACGTGGTAAGATGGAAATCAAAGCACAGTGGGAACCACACAAGACTCTATGACGATCTCGGGTCAACAAACTACTCTGTACCAGTGTCACTAGAGAACTGCCATCTGACGTGAGGTATAATACCATCTGGGAGTTCTCGGCGAGTCCGTCCAGTGTACCCAGTCTCTACTGAGCACCCGTATATCATCTCTGATGTCAAACACCAATGGATATGGGATCATCCATCGCCCATCTGTATGGGTCGAGAAGGTACACACTAGTCTACTCTGGTATATCGATGCCCCGTCTCGATACACCCACGACTAGGGACTTTGAAGGATGTACTTATGGACTACCATGTCCCCACTAGTATGATCCGCATCATAGTCCAGGTAGTTAAGTACACATCCTAAGGGCTTTACCAACATGTAATAGAGAGACAATCAGTGTACACGTTAAGGTAAAGATCAACCAGATAGCATACTATCATGTCGAGCAAGAAAGTCCTCCCTATATATGTCCCAGCATCCACTACAATATACATCCAATGTACAGTAATGGCCTCTAGGGCATACATATAACTAACAAAATCAATGTGCAAATATCTTCACTTGTTCTTTAATCCCATACCAATGTGAAATCAAAATACCGAACTTTAAGATTGCAAGCTCACTTAAGAGCTTGCAAGATCAAAGTAAAGCAATAATTTCACAAGTTCAAAGTATGTAGAAAGCAAGACATATGTAATGAAATGAGAACTTTATTGATTTTCAAACAAGATACTATTAATCTAGAAGTCAAGAACCTAAATCTTAAGCTTGCAAGTTCAATGAAGAAGTTGCAAGGTCAAGACAAAGGAGCAAGAGCTCAAGAGTTCAAAGGGAAAGCAAGTTACAAATTACAAGAGTTCTAAAGTAAAAGCTAAAGCAAAAGTATCCCTTCTCCTTGCCCATTGATCTGGTATTTATAGGCACAAAATAAAATTAAACAAGTAATAAAAATAGGATGATATGACTGCAAGGGATAGCCAGAACAAAAATGGGCCTCATTTAGCATGGTGGGACCGGCGAGATCGGTATTATTGAGCATGTCGCCGGGTCAATTCCGAGCAAGTGGGCTCGTGTTGGTGTGGTGGTCTCATGTACACTCCACAAGTCTACTGGCATTGTTTGATTTCTTCATTTCAGCTTGGGTTATACTCAGTAGTTTTAGAGGGAACTTGATGCTTCAAATCACATCATATCTTGTAGCATTTATTACACATCACACTCACTTGTGCTTTGGGTAGCCCCCACCTAGGTCCAAACATCAAAGAGTTGTCTGCATACTTGTATTATGTTGGACCAAAATTGTGTACACATTTATTTGTTGCAAAAGAACTCTTTGGATATCGATCGGTTTGCAATTCCGGTTGCAGTGTCAGCTCACAAACGTAATATCCGTGATTTTGAGTGTGTTTCCAGTATTGTGTCACGGATACCTATAATCTATATTTACTGAGCAGATACTGGTTAATAGTACCGATATATACAAAAATAGATAATGAATGAATGGTATTAAAATGCAGTTTTCTGTGATAAACAAATACCCCTAAACTTATCTTTTGCTCGTCCCGAGCAAAACAAAAATCCTGACCACATTTTCGCAGGGAACGCGGTTGCACTGAGCTTGTGCAACAAGCCGTTCTAGGTATCCCTAGTAGGAGGAGTGTTGTCTCTTGAGGGTTTTCAACGGATTTCACCCACAAAATCCCGTCAAGCTAGTTTTGCGAAATAACTATGATTCTAACCCTAAGGTTTTGTTTCAAAGATAGCAATTCTATTATCCTAAGTTAGAAATACCGAATCTTTATTTTTCACATCTCGCTTCATATTTTACTTAAGATCTCCTGGAGATCCACTATCTCCCTGATGAGGTGATACCGCCTCAAGATATGTCTGGATTTCTGATGGGACCGTGGTTCCTTTGCCAAAGCCATGGCTCCATTGTTATCGTAATACAAAGGTATTGGGTTAGCAATGGTTGGAACCACCTGAAGTTCAGAAATGAACTTCCTCATCCAGACTGCCTCTTTTGCGGCATCATTAGTAGCAATATACTCAGCTTCCATCGTGGAGTCAGCGACGGTATCTTGCTTGGAACTCTTCCAACATACCGCCTCTCCATTTAGGGTAAATACAAACCCCGATATGGATCTCTCATACCATGTTAGTAGATGTTGCACACCCCACAACACTTGTGAGGAGGCGGAAGTAGCAAACGAAAATTTTCTTGCATACAACACCTACTTTAAACCTAGATCTTGTGCTAAACCTTAACTAGAAACCCTATCTAGAGATCTTATCTACTATGATAGTGGGTTATACCTTTAGAATCGGTCCTTCGGGTCTTCGTTTGGATGCGACTCCTAGGCTCCTTGGATGCTTGTAATGTCCTCGATCTCCGGTCACCTCAAGACATAAATGATCCACCCGAAAGCTATGGAACAAACTTCAAACTCTTCTCAAGAGTTAACTAAGAGATCAAGTGTGCTAGAAGTGATCGCTTAGATGATGTAGAGATCAAGTAGTAGATTACTTTTAACCCTAAGCTTTTGATTCACAAGTGAAGGATAAAGCTAAGAGGAGGAAGAAGGAGATAATGAGGAGAGAGAGTGTAAGAGTGATGAATGAAAAATAATCAAGCATGGAAAAAGATATGGCTAATGGAAATAATTGAGTTGTGAATTATTTTATCTCTAAAATAATACACCATACTTGAATAGTAATCCCAAAAGAATATAAAATGAATTTAGCCATGCCTTCAACCATACTTGGACTTTCTCCAAATTCCACCTCATAATTTCCTTTTTCACAAAAAGAAAATCATTTATGAGGTGTCCCCTTCTAGAAGGTATTCTTGTACAATTACAAGAATACCCTTCCACCGTATACCGTATAAGTATACCCGTATCCGAATTCCGAAAAATATGAATACCAATAATCCAATAATATAATACCGGTATCCGGCTTAAACCAAAACCTACCAGTATTATCGTTCCAGTCATTATTCCTATAGCCAGTACACGAACATGATCGAAACCCTGCCGTAACAACTTACGACCTCTACATCTTTTGCCTGAACCAGGGAACCCTCTGTGTGGGACTCTAAAGACTCGACAATATGCTGGCAGTGGGTTTAACCATAAGCACGTCAGCGGCACTAGCTGTGCGTAACGGCTACCTAGGTACATGACGAAAAGGTGGCCGACAAGCGAACTCATCACAACCCTAACTAGCCTGTAAGCAACACTTACCGTATAGTCCGGTCTCTTCGTCTGATACGTCGCATGTGAAGTCTAGGGGTGGTAAACGTCAGACCCCAGTAACTTGACAAGTCATGCCGATGTATGGCTCATAACGGTTCGAAAAACTACTGATAACTCTTATCAGTAAATCTCGACAGCCCTGGCCAGGAATTTGCTGTTATGGCCGATCAAGTATTGTTAGTTATATGTATGCCCTAGAGGCCATTACTGTACATTGGATGTATATTGTAGTGGATGCTTGGACATATATAGGGAGGACTTTCTTGCTTGACATGATAGTATGCTATCTGGTTACTCTTTACCTTAACGTGTACACTGATTGTCTCTCTGTTACATGTTGGTAAAGCCCTTAGGATGTGTACTTGACTACCTGGACTATGATGCAGATCATACTAGTGGGGACATGGTAGTCCATAAGTACATCCTTCAAGGTCCCTAGTCGTGGGTGTATCGAGACGGGGCATCGATATACCAGAGTAGACTAGCGTATACCTTCTCGACCCATACAGATGGGCGATGGATCATCCCATATCCATTGGTGTTTGACATCGGAGATGATATACGGGTGCTCAGTGGAGACTGGGTACACTGGACGGACTCGCCGAGAACTCCCAGATGGTATTATACCTTACGTCAGATGGCAGTTCTCTGGTGACACTGGTACAGAGTAGTCTGTTGACCCGAGATCATCATAGAGTCTTGTGTGGTTCCCACTGTGCTTTGATTTCCACCTTACCACGTCCAAGAGGGCGTGCAAAACGGTGGTTTTTGGGTACAGTCCCAAGTCATATGGAGGCAATGAGCGATAGGAGGGGATTCGTCTCTCCCGGTATAGGGGGTTGATGTTGCGCTGTGTTCGATTGGCTATAACCGGAAATCCCTGGCCAGGATTGCTGAGATATACTGGTAAGTGTTACCAGTAGTTTCTCGAACTGTTATAGACCTCATATCGACACGACTTATCAAGCTATTGGGGTCTGACGTTTACCACCCCTAGGCGAGATATGCGACATATCAGACGACGAGACTGGACTGTACGGTAAGTGTTACTGGTTGGATTCACAGGAGTGTGAGCGGGCTTGCTCGTCGATCTTCTCATCGCTCAATACCCGGGTGGCCGTTACGTTTAGCAGACCGCTTGCGGCTTGTGGGTGTTTGATATGATCATCACCTACTGCCGGCGTATTGACGAGTCTTTAGAGTCCTACACAGAGGTTTCCTGGCTCAAGCGAAACGAAATAGGAGCTCATATGAGATATGTGCGGGACCGAGAATGATACCAGTATGTGATACTGTATTCGATTCTCACGATTTGTAACATTGATCGGTTGTATGCGTTATAGCCGGGTTATCGGATCAAGTGTTGATTCGATAAGTTGTTACTATTGATATTAGTCGGTTATATGCGATATGACCGGGTCGTTAAATCAAGTGTTGATTTAATGATTTAATGTATAATTATATATTTGATATATCACTTTACATTAACTAATATAGGTTCACTTCAAAAGGATTTTCTCACTTGATGTGCACATTGTATATATGATATACTTTTGTGCATTTGATTGTATCATGTTTGATGATACATGATAGTTTGGTGTATGGTTTAAACCATGGTTGGTCAATGGTTAGGGTTTCTTTTGCCTCATTTACTTATTCATTTATTCATTTATTTATCCATTTTGTTTATTTTAGCAAAAGAAAATGATGAAGAGAAAATAGTGGCTTTCTTTGTTTGTTTTTGAAGCTTCTTGAAACTTTGACCTAGTGACCATTTTGTCTTCATGTTTAACCCTAACCCTTCCTATTAACCATGGTCTATTCTCTACACCTAATCATGGTTGCCATATGATAAGTATTGATTTTATTATTCATTTTGGAGATACTTATCATAATATTAATCATCTTCTTCTTCTTCTTCTTCAAGAAGAAAACCAAGTTTCTATCAATGGTGATTGATGAAAAAGAGTGAGAAATCCAATTCTAAAGTGAACCCACTTCCTATTTCTTCATCCTCTACCTCTTGCCAAGTAGTATAGGGTGTTTTTCTTCATAAGTTTCTTGACTTGATGAAGTTGGAGCTTGATCTAGTGATGCCTCGACGTAGATCATCTTCGGCATCGTAGTCGATGACCTAGCCCGCCTTTTCTCCGATGAAGCCGACGCAAGAGCCCGGGATCCGATGATCGCGGTGAGGAGACATCATCATGGAGCTATGGAGGTGGAGCACCGGATCTACAAAGGTTGTATTTCCGTTCAACTCTTAGTTAAGCAGTTAACTAGTTTCGTTTTTGCCTAAATATCTAGTTAACTATCCGTATTAGGGTTTCTCGGCACCCGTAAAATTTGAAATTGGCATGGTTGATGCCTTGTGAGACCTCTTGAGAGTGCCTAGGAAGCCTACAGTGGTATCAGAGCCTAGCTAGAGCCTTAGGCGATGCGTAGACGACGTTTGAAACCCGAATGAACATCGAAACCCTAAAACAAATTGCTCTCTGGACTTTTTCTAAAAACTGGGTTTTTTCCAGATTAAAAATGCTTAAAAAATTCAGCAGGAAATTCTAAGAATTACGGTGCAAAATTTTTCCCATGATCTGTTAAAAGTGCGGCGGAACCACGGCAGAAGCATGGCTTCTGCGGCGGTTCCGCGGCCAAAAGATGACATCATCATCCCCTGTTTGAACAGTAACTCCTATTTTAGTATGCTGGATTTTCTGGGAATTTTTAATTTTTATTCAAGAGTTGAATTTTCTGGGGTTGTTTTGGGGATTCGATTATTCGATCGGATTGTCAAACTTTGTCTATGTGTTTTTCCGGATAATTATTGAATATGTCAAAAAGTTCGACCGGATATAAATACCCAATTTTTCCCTGTCGGGAAATTTCCAAGTGTTGGATTTTTCCGTAGTTTAAAGACGTTCTAAGTAGTGCAAGTAACGCGATGGACCCTCTAGAAGACAACAAACCTTAACTCGATTATGTGACCGTCTTGAACTGCCTTTTGAACCTTAGGGTTTGGGGCAGTACGGCGTGCCACATGTGAGGCGTTGGCTTGACCCTTCTACGGCTGGACCGTTGGTACTGAGGCACGAACTGAATGTTTTTAGACTTGTTTCATGTGTTGATCTGTATCGGGAAAACTTGGGTGTTTGAATGTTCGATCGGAAAGTTTAACATTTTCTAATTATCTGGAATGGGATACAATAATTGGAATTCACAATAAGTTATGAGATAACTGAATGAATGTTATAAACATAGCAATTTAGTCTCACTTGATCGGTTGCCACGGAATTTTGATATGATCAAAAGTCCGTCGCAATCACGTAGTGTACGCGGATACTCGCCGGGTAAACTTAATAGACAGCTACACCCCTTAGCCCCGACCAAGTGACTATAGGAGAACCCCGTCGCCGAAAGCATCCGTTCGGGTGCTCGCGGCAGCGGTGTTCCGCCTTGGTGCACTTCGTCGACGGTATCGGGGGTGCGGCCGCCTACTAAAGTTTGCGATGAGCATTCGATCAGACTGTCGGGAATCTTGTTGAATTACCTGACTTGATATTGAAAAGTGTTTTCGTTTTTGAGACTAAAATGCGGGGTTTATAATTGTTAGGCATGCGATGTCTAAAGAATTCATTTGGTCAGGCATGCGATGTCTGAGGTGGTTGCAGATTCCAACTGTTGTAGTTTTACACTTTCTTTTCTGTGACCGTAAGTGTAATATGTGATATCGCTGGTTTCGTTGCTATATGTCAACGACAATTGGGATGCGCATATTTACTTACATTGATGACATGTGGTGTTATGTGTTGCTGGATATGTTATATTGGATCGTCGTGTTTGAATAGCCGGGGGTTTTTATGTGAGATGAGTGTTTTTCATTTTCATTCATGTAAAAAATTGTATGTAATATTCTTTTATTGGGGCACTTCCAGGTTGCGGAAGATGTCACCGTTTGTATATTATTTACTTTTCCGCACTAGGATAGACCCAAGGAGGAGAGCACAAGTAACCGGGTTCTGGAGTGCAGTGGGAGACCAACTCGAGGAGTCGAGTCTAGGTCTCCTAACTCCAGAATTGGTAGGGTTGCTTGCCGCTCTCGTAGGGGTCTAGGGGTGTGGGTTTGGCTATTCATCACGACCGTGGAATCCGTGTTTTATACTGACTCGTATTGAAAACACGGACGTCCTAGTATATCCAATATTTCATATGTTTCTTCTGCTGCGATATCTGTGATGTGATCATGTGATGTTCTGTGATGGATACAGTATATAGCATATTTGATATATTATATAGACGTTACTTATGTTTTACACCCGCGCTAGCCCTGCCCCGCTCTGCCGTTAGTTACCTAACCTAACGGTGCACGAGGGGACATCGAGGCGAATGCGGATGGCATAAGTGTACGTCGTATTTATCTGTGATGTTTAGGTACTTAATTGATGGGACTTCATTAATATGATTAATGAAAGTAAAAGAAACCTAATGATGTTGTAGAATCGAATTTCAAAATAAAACAGGTAGCTACAGTTCTTGCTTTGTACAGCGGTATATATGATATATCCTGCACCTTATTCGATGAGGAAAGGACCGAGATCCCTTCACCGGGAGTGACTCCTTTAGCAATAACTGGCAGATGCTACACACTCGGTTTGTCTTTTGATTGCTTTTAAGTGTTTTTGCTTTGCACAGCGGTATATATGATATATCCTGCACCTTATTCGATGAGGAAAGGACCGAGATCCCTTCACCGGGAGTGACTCATTTAGCAAAACTAGAAAAGCCTCAAAGACACTCCATTTCAAAATTCATTCGATCCTACAACGATATCAAGTTCATTACGCAATAGGTTTTCAGAAAAACCTGTCGTAGCCCTCCGTCATTTCAGATAAGTACTAGTTAGTATTCGTGCTACGTTTGTTGACTATGTTAAGGTGTAGTGTGCGGTAGCTAATTAGTGCTTATCTGCATAAGCATATGATGTGATTGGATTAGGGTAGTCGTGCGACTTTGTTGACTATGTTAAGGGTCGTGCGGGTGGGTTTAATTCAATCGGGAATTGACGGGTTGAACTTGACTAGCACTTATGATTTGTTGACTATATTAAGGTCATATAGCTGCTAGGGGCAAAATATTATCGGGAATTTCAAGTGTTGAAATTTGCAATGAGATTGCATACCTTCTATGAGATAGTTGGATCCCGATACCCACTGCGAGTAAGAGTTACTCCTGGGAGAGTTTTACACATTCAAATTAGCCGATCAAGCAGGTGTCTAGAAAGGTGTCAACGGGGTTACGCCTCTGGGAAAACGAGGTTTACATTAATTAGGTTCGTGCGAAAGCACGGGGGACCTCCCTCAAAGTACCGACACTGGCCTGGCTGAAAGATTGGCGAACTTGTAGTATGTAATTAATCCCGGCTAATCTTTCCTTTTATGGTTTGAAGGAAGATTTGATAAAAACAGTGGGAGCCATTCTGATTAGATAAAATAATAACCAATCTATTCTTGCAAGAGCATACGCTGAGTGTTTTCTTCTCTCTCTCTCCAGGTAGCGACCATATCACGCCTTAATCAAGATAATAATATGGATGAATTGACCGAACCCGCTTGTTATACTGAGCTGGGGAACGTTGGTCCCGCTCCAACTTATAATTGTTATAAAACAGAGCAGGAAATTGGGGAATACCAGATTTCCCGTGCCGCCCAAACGAAGAAAGTGCATGTTGATGCATCATCTTCGGGTGTGTTCGTTACAAAGAACTGTTTCTCAGTATCCTCTGCGTCCTGGGTATTTGATACCGGATCAGGATCCCAAATATGTAATCTGTTACATAGGGCTACAAAAAGGTAGAGAACAGAGAACGGGTGATAAGTTTCATGAGGCAGAAAACGGGGCAAGTGTTGCAGCCAAGTCTGTTGGTCACTGTCACCCTGTATTACAATACATTGATTCTGAACAAATGCTATTAGATACCGAACCTGATATACAAAATCATATCAGTCTCTTTATTAGTAAAGAAATGATAAAATTTTGTATTGATGGATAATGTTTTGAACATTTCCTATATCAAAAGTTGATCGGTTCAGGCACGTTATCTAAAAGTATTGATGTTCTAAATCAAACTACAGTTCATAGTATACGGATCACACACAAGAGGAAGAGTTCAGAATTGAACGATTCCTTCTTGAGGTATTGTAGATTAGGTCAGATCAATGTGACCCGACTAGCTAGAGTTACATTTAGATGCATATTTAAATCAGTTTGAATTTACATCTTATGAAACTTGCCAGTCATGTCACAAAAATAAGATGACCATAGCTCTGTTTACTGGAAGCAGAGAAAGAGTTAGTAAACTCTTGGGATGATACATGTTGATGTATGTAGGTCCCCTGTCTACACATGCCAAGACCGGTTCTTTATACTTCATTACGTTCTCTGATAATCTCTCAAGATTCAGACATATGTTCCTGTTGAAACACAAGTCTGAACCTTTTGAGATATTCACAGAATATAAGTTAGAAGTAGAGAACCAATACGGGTATAAGTATTATGTCCTTTGATGAGATCAAGGAGGAAAATACTTGAGCACGGAAATCCTGGACTATTCTAAAGGAGAATGAGATTCTCTCTCAGCATTACTCCTCCGAATACACCATAACACGATGGTATATCGGGGCGGAGCAATCACACCCCATATGATAAGGTGTGCTCTATGATGAGTACTACTGAGATACCTATTTCCTTTTGGGGGTTATGCGCTTGAGAAGCTGCATACCTATTGAATAGGGTTCGAATCAGATCACAGCCTACCACTCCATATGAGATATGGTATGGGAAGAGCCCATATCTTAAGTTAGTTAAGATTTGGGGTTGTCCGGCCTATGTCTAAAAGCAAAATCCGGACAAGCTCGAGGCAAGGTCTGTTATGTACAACTGGAAAGGTTCCATCTATACAAACTACAGCAGATGATTTGGTAGAACCAAAAGATTCAGTAGATACCAACAAACCTCAGCCTCTCCGCCGATCTAGTAGGGTTCCTCACCCACCTGAGAGATACTTCGGTTCCTCTATGACAGTGGGAGCGAGGATTGCATCATGAGATGATGACCCAACTAGCTTCGAGCTGGCCATCAGGAGTAAGACTCTGTAAGAATGGCTGGATGCTTAGTGATCTGAGATGGAATCCTTATACACCAACAAAGTATGGACTTTGGTTGCTATATCTGAAGGGTTAAATCCCCATCAGGAGCAAGTATATCTTGAGAAGATTACTTGGTGTACATGGAAAGGTTGAGACTTTCAAAGCTAGGCTTGTTAAAGGTTTGCATCATTGACCAGGTATGGATAATGATGAAACCTTTTCCAGTGGCTATGCTTAAGTCCATCCAGATCCTACTTGCCACGGCTACATACCATGACTACGATATCTGGCGGTTGGGTGTCATGACTGCTTTTCTAAATGATGTTTTAGAAGAGTGCGTCTATAAGTACACAGCCAGAGGGCCTCGTAGACAGTGGGAGCAGCGGAAACGTGTGCAAGATGCTTTATAGAATAAAGCAGGCATCGCGGAGTTGGAACATCTGTTTTGATGGATTAGTCAAAGATGTTGACATCATCAAAATGGTAGATGAACCTTGTATAAACAAAAAGGTAGTAGGGGGTATGGTGACGATCCTCGTAGAGTACGTGGATGACATACTCTTGATAGGGAAGGAGTTTCCTATGCTACGTTCGACCAATCTCCGCTTATCACAATGATTCTCCACATAGGATCAAAGTGATACCTACTAAATCCTGGGTTTTGGATCTATGAGATAGATCTAAATGGATGTTAGGATACTCACTAGTTGTAGTGAGATGGTATCAGTTGATCCTGGGGAAAATCACTGGAAGTGTTCTAGAGTGATAAAGACGACTGAATGTCAGTCACAGGCATTGTCTTTACCCTCAGTAAAGGGACGGTATGTTGGAAGAGTTTCAAGCTAGATACCGTGATATACTAGAAGATAAAGGCAGGATACATCGCTACTTAAGATGCTACCAAAGAGGCTGTTTGGGTGTATATTAGTTCATGAGATGAACTTAGTTCCTACCATTGTGAGACAATGGAGTTGTGGCTTATGCCAAGGAACGCCGGTCCCATCAGTGATCCAGACAAATTCTAAGGCAGTATCACCTGATCATGGGGATGGCTGATCTCCAAGGTGATCGAGGTTAGGAGAGTTGACTCAGAGGACAACACGGCGGATCCACTCACGAAGGCCTTTTCCCAGAGAGAGACTTTTATGGGATGGTTGAGTATGAGATACTACAACCACTGCTATCAGAGGGCCCTAGTGCAAGTGGGAGATTGTTAGTTATATGTATGCCCTAGAGGCCATTACTGTACATTGGATGTATATTGTAGTGGATGCTTGGACATATATAGGGAGGACTTTCTTGCTTGACATGATAGTATGCTATCTGGTTACTCTTTATCTTAACGTGTACACTGATTGTCTCTCTGTTACATGTTGGTAAAGCCCTTAGGATGTGTACTTGACTACCTGGACTATGATGCAGATCATACTAGTGGGGACATGGTAGTCTATAAGTACATCCTTCAAGGTCCCTAGTCGTGGGTGTATCGAGACGGGGCATCGATATACCAGAGTAGACTAGCGTATACCTTCTCGACCCATACAGATGGGCGATGGATGATCCCATATCCATTGGTGTTTGACATCGGAGATGATATACGGGTGCTCAGTGGAGACTAGGTACACTGGACGGACTCGCCGAGAACTCCCAGATGGTATTATACCTTACGTCAGATGGCAGTTCTCTGGTGACACTGGTACAGAGTAGTCTGTTGACCCGAGATCGTCATAGAGTCTTGTGTGGTTCCCACTGTGCTTTGATTTCCACCTTACCACGTCCAAGAGGGCGTGCAAAACGGTGGTTTTTGGGTACAGTCCCGAGTCACATGGAGGCAATGAGCGATAGGAGGGGATTCGTCTCTCCCGGTATAGGGGGTTGATGTTGCGCTGTGTTCGATTGGCTATAACCGGAAATCCCTGGCCAGGGTTGCTGAGATATACTGGTAAGTGTTACCAATAGTTTCTCGAACTGTTATAGACCTCATATCGACACGACTTATCAAGCTATTGGGGTCTGACGTTTACCACCCCTAGGCGAGATATGCGACATATCAGACGACGAGACCGGACTGTACGGTAAGTGTTACTGATTGGATTCACAGGAGTGTGAGCGGGCTTGCTCGTCGATCTTCTCATCGCTCAATACCCGGGTGGCCGTTACGTTTAGCAGACCGCTTGCGGCTTGTGGGTGTTTGATATGATCATCACCTACTGCCGGCGTATTGACGAGTCTTTAGAGTCCTACACAGAGGTTTCCTGGCTCAAGCGAAACGAAATAGGAGCGCATATGAGATATGTGCGGGACCGAGAATGATACCTGTATGTGATACTGTATTCGATTCTCGCGATTTGTAAGATTGATCGGTTGTATGCGTTATAGCCGGGTTATCGGATCAAGTGTTGATTCGATAAGTTGTTACTATTGATATTAGTCGGTTATATGCGATATGACCGGGTCGTTAAATCAAGTGTTGATTTAATGATTTAATGTATAATTATATATTTGATATATCACTTTACATTAACTAATATAGGTTCACTTAAAAAGGATTTTCTCACTTGATGTGCACATTGTATATATGATATACTTTTGTGCATTTGATTGTATCATGTTTGATGATACATGATAGTTTGGTGTATGGTTTAAACCATGGTTGGTCAATGGTTAGGGTTTCTTTTGCTTCATTTACTTATTCATTTATTCATTTATTTATCCATTTTGTTTATTTTAGCAAAAGAAAATGATGAAGAGAAAATGGTGGCTTTCTTTGTTTGTTTTTGAAGCTTCTTGAAGCTTTGACCTAGTGACCATTTTGTCTTCATGTTTAACCCTAACCCTTCCTATTAACCATGGTCTATTCTCTACACCTAATCATGGTTGCCATATGATAAGTATTGATTTTATTATTCATTTTGGAGATACTTATCATAATATTAATCATCTTCTTCTTCTTCTTCTTCAAGAAGAAAACCAAGTTTCCATCAATGGTGATTGATGAAAAAGAGTGAGAAATCCAATTCTAAAGTGAACCCACTTCCTATTTCTTCATCCTCTACCTCTTGCCAAGTAGTATAGGGTGTTTTCTTCACAAGTTTCTTGACTTGATGAAGTTGGAGCTTGATCTAGTGATGCCTCGACGTAGATCATCTTCGGCATCGTAGTCGATGACCTAGCCCGCCTTTTCTCCGATGAAGCCGACGCAAGAGCCCGGGATCCGATGATCGCGGCGAGGAGACATCATCACGGAGCTATGGAGGTGGAGCACCGGATCTACAAAGGTTGTATTTCCGTTCAACTCTTAGTTAAGCAGTTAACTAGTTTCGTTTTCGCCTAAATATCTAGTTAACGATCCGTATTAGAGTTTCTCGGCACCCGTAAAATTTGAAATTGGCATGGTTGATGCCTTGTGAGACCTCTTGAGAGTGCCTAGGAAGCCTACAAGCATAGCGCAACATCAACTCCCTATACCGGGAGAGACGAAACCCCTCCTATCGCTCACTGCCTCCATGTGACTCAGGACTGTACCCAAAATTCACCTGTTTGCACGACTCAGTAGAACCGTGGTAGGGAGGAAATCAAAGCACAGTGGGAATCACACAAGACTCTATGGCGATCTCGGGTCTACAAACTAACATGTACAAGTGTCACCAGAGAACTGCTATCTGACGATAGGTATATATCACAACTAGGAGTTCTCGGCGAGTCCTGTTCGGTGTACCCATTCTCCAATGAGCACCTGTGTACAATCTTTGATGTCAAACACCAATGGTTATGGGATCAACCATCGCCCTCTAAGGGTCAAGAAACGTACACACTAGTCTACTCTAGAATATCGATGCCCTTGTCTCGATATTCCCTCGACTAGGAACTGTTGAAGGATGTACTTTTGGACCACCCTGGCCCCACTAGTATGATCTCATCATAATCCTGATGGTCAAGTACATATCCTAAAGGCTTTACCAACATGTGAGAGAAAGACGGTAAAGAATATCAATCAACATGTTAAGATAAAGATAAACCAGATAGCATACTATCATTTCGAGCAAAGATTGTTTTTATACACATATATGCCTAGCATCCTATACAATACATGCCTCTAGGGCATACATATCTAACAATATCAACATGTAATAGTGATCTGTAATGCCACCTAATACTGTACATGATGATAAAGACAAACCAGATAGTATACTATCATCTCGAGTAAGATTGTTCTACCAGTATAGGTCCTCACTCAATCATCACAATCGTGTGCATGCGATTCAATAATTGACTTGAGGGCACTATAGCCAACATTCAACACATGAGAATGATAAGAATTTTCAATAGAATGAACTCAAGAAGATGAAGAGAAGAAAGCATGTGAAGAATCCTTACATGAAGAATGGCTAAGGGTTTTTATGAAGCATTTTCTTTTTTTTTTAAATCACAACCATTCAACAATGGTATTTGCAATAAATACAAAACCATGCTTCATGTCATCTCATTTTTTCCATCTCATTTTCTATTTTCAACAAAATAGAAAAATGCATGATGAGTTGTCATCTTCTAGAAGGTAGTTTGTATAAATACAAAATACTTTCTACCGTATATACATACATGTATTCGTACCAAAATACAAATATCTAAGAGATAAAATAATACTACTAATATAATACTAGTATTAAATCAACATCTGATTTAATAAATCAGCTTAATCCTAAGCCCGCTAGTATTATCAATCGTCCGATCGAAAAGCTAGATAACACTAGAATATACGTATCGAAATATATCTATGTAAACTATTAAATTAATATCTGATTTGATAATCCGGCATAATCCTAAGCCGGCTAGTATTATCATTCGATCGGAACCCTGCTCGATCGAAAATCTGGATGACACTAGAATATACAGATCGAAATGTGTATATGTAAATTATTAAATCAATACCTGATTTAATAATCCGGCTTAATTCTAAGTCGGCTATGTAGGGGTTCCTAGCGTCATGGCCGTCAACCGCAGCCGTTGCGAAATGAAAAATTTTGGTGTTTAAAAACTTGGCGCTAAAAACAACTATTTAGAATTGAAACCAAATATGAAACTAGTAAACTATAAAGATGTTATCTACTGTGATACAGTTGTTTTATCAAAAGATCCGTGTCCTTCGGTCTTCTACTTTCTTCCTTAGCTTCTTGAGATCTCTTTGATCGAGTTTGACCGCCGGTCTTCCTCCGTCGAAGATGATCCACCCGAGTGATGCGGTTCATGCCTCTAGCTCTACACTAAAAATCTAGTTGAGTAATTAGGGACTCTAGGTTGCTAATCTATAGTGTTTAGGGATGTAGTGTGTTGCTCTAAGAGTATATCAATCTCTCTTTTATTCTTGATTCTCAATTCATGAGATGGTAGGGTGGAAGATCATGAAGGAGAAGGAGCTCAAAAAAGGCTACTGAGGAGAGATGAGGCAAATGGTGAGGGTGTTTTCATCAAAAAGCAACCAAGTGTTCATCCAACATCATAAAAAAGAAAGTACGATATGAAGCATAGTTTTGTAAAAACCATTTTCCAAATAAAATAGTTTACACAAATGAATTTTCAATTCATTTGTCAACACTATTCAAGTATGGTTCTCACCATTCTCTTTTCACTACCTTTACACCTTATTTCCATTTTCCATTTAAATTAATAAATGGATAAACCAAAATGAGGTGTCCACCTTCTAGAATGATTGGTGCTGCATTCAAAGTTTGAGACTATCTAATATGGACTACTAAATTTGACTAGGTATTACCATAAGCAAAATATATGAAATATGTTTTCTAATTTTTTGATGGAAAGAGTAGTAAAGATTTTGGAGTTCATTAATGTATCTAAACATGTGATCTCTCCATCAATAAAACGCATCAAGAAATAGAATAAACTAGAAATTAGGACTATTCTTTCTAAATTTCATTGCTTAGACAAGTGCTCGGAGAAAAAGATGGCCGGAGGCATGTAATTTTACATAAAGTTGTGTTTTACTAAACACTATAAAGATCTTGCAACATTTACCCAACAAAATAGCTGCCGGTTTTTCTGAGTTCACTATAACTTTGTGCTTTAAGCGCAACTACAAGCAGCTCTCAATTTCATCAGACAGAAGACAAGAAAACATACCTTGTACATCAACAACAATATATGAAAAGAAAGATGCTACAAATAAATTATACAGTAAGAAAATTCCAGTCCCTTGCAAAATGAATACAAGTGCAGCCTCATATCTCCTTGACTTACCATCCAGTGCTAGAGGCACCGGAGTTCCGAGTTCAAACTAGAACGCATGGAACCAAAAAATTTCAGGGAAAAAGAAAAGTAATCTTACCAAGAAACTATTCGGTGCACCAGACATAATACACCCTCGCATGGGATGAGAGAGAGAGAGAGAGAAGAATTTCGGACAGCTTTGGACAACATGTAAGGCCCACATTTCTATTTCTTCTCTCTTGCCCGGATGTATATGACCGGCATATGGAATAATTTTTTGTCTTACCAGACTAATCAATAACAATAAAAAGATTATTACCAGCTGAAAGGCATCAATCACCATAAGAGTAAGCTGCAAAATATGAAGCTTTCTATACCTAAATCTCTTCCTTAGGGGTTTACAAATGTTCTCATACAGTTACCCCATCAACAAGGGATGGCACTATGTCAACGAAACTATACTCTGCGATTGGTAATTATGTCTAAACAAAAATATATATGATGCTGCTCCATGATGATGGGGGTGAAGGTGGTCTTTTACATGTTACAGGAAGGGCTCGCAAAAAAGAACAAACCACTCCCAAGACTCGGAACGACATGTTCTCATATAAAGGAAGAGATGTAGAAGGCTCGATATATCATCAGTTTCACCACCCACGAGAGCTTATAGATCCATTCATACTATCCTCTGCAATAGCTACCTTTTCTACTTCTAACTTCTCCATCTCTCTTCCTATGCGGATATCATCAGGATTCAGATATTCATAAAACACCTTGATTGCAAAACGAGGAAGCAATGCTCCCGCAACCGATATGAGAAGCGTGAGCCAAAATATTGTGGAAGACACTAAATGGTTGAAGGACCTGCCATGCCACAAGAAACGATCAGAAATTTCATCCAGAGACAAGAACTATGCACTTAAATCATCAAAAAGTCTGCATAAATGTGTTTCGACTCATATAAATTGTAAAAATGGTTATGTTCATTGCTTGTAGGATATGTGGTTATGCTTGGTGTGCCAAGTGTTAAAACCTGCAGGAGTTGTGGCAATTGCCATTTTGCAATGGGAAATAAACTGAGATATTTTGTTGATGATTTTATATGAACCTAAAACGGCTAAGAAATATTTTTAAAAATCTGGAACGCTCAAGTATGCATCCTTTCGACAGGAATGAATAGGGCAAAGTAATTAAAACATGTTTATTTTCTTATATGCTAGCAACAAGTATGATTTATACTAGGTTATGCATAATGATACAGGCTATAACTAAAAAACGGACCTAGAAAAGAAAATGTTATAGCTTATATAAGTTTGAAAGACGAAGTAAGAGTAAGTACCAATAACCAGGCTGCGTAGGTGATGAATTTATTGCAAGGAGGATAACAAAGGTAACAGCTGTGCTTCCCCAAATGGCAGCATGCATTTTCATGTTCCAGCGGATAACGTCCATGGCCAAGTGAAGATTCAGAATCAGGACAACTGAAAACATCCATATTGCTCCTAAGCTGCTATCATCCAAGGAGCTGTGCCGATAGGCAAAGAAGGATGCAAAGAATATTGCCAGGCTTTGCCAAATAGAATCCATCATCATCAGTGCAAATAATTTAAAGGAGTAGCTTTCTTCCCTTGGGCCTACTCCATACATTGCAGGGTACCTGAGCAGAGTTTTCCTGCTCAAGTCCTGGTCATAAATTCCCACAAAAATATTTGGCAAGGAAGTGTAGACCGCTGAGAAAAGAATTGCACTTATTTGATCGATGGGATATGCCAGACTGTATTCTGAATAAAATACATACCTGCAATAAGAAGTCCACTGATTTAGTAAAACAATATTACCTTAGAAATGAAACATGAAATCAGAGCTTCCCAAAACACAATTATTATCTTCAAAAAAACAATATGCCGTTTGTGCAATGGCCAAATATGTAAAAAGAATCTTTTATGCAGGTAGACTACAACTACGAGTCTACAACCTAAGCTATATCAAATGCAAGTAAAAGCAAAAGGCCATACAAACAAGATATAATACATGAGTTTGTGGGACAATGTTGAATGTTTAGTTTTATTTTAAGCACATAGCATTGAATCAAATATTGGTCATATCAGCCTCCCTCTCGGTACAATAAAACCAATATATTTTTGCCAATAAATCAACCAACATGGCAATATAGGCCAATATATCAGCCGTATCTGATATAGGATACCTATCCAATGATATTTGATGTTTATAATCATCATAGCCAAGTGCTCCATGACAAAAAAAAATTAGTGTACTCTTCATTTCATAATGCACATTTCTCTTCTAGTCCTCTGAGGTTGGTAGAAGACGTAATGAAAAGCAAGAATATAACAGTGTGTTCTAGACATAATATCATATAGCTGCTATGGGTCTTCTCTGCTGCAGATGCTTTGCTAGAGTGAAAGACTAAAAGTCATACCTTTCTTGTTATTTTGCTAAAAGAATAAAATTGTTTAGTGTGTTGTGCTGTAGATGGTAGCTTTTTAAACTTTCTACTGTAATTTTCTTTTTACATACATTTTGATATAAAAGTTTGCATGAACCAGGCATTTTCCCTACTCTTTCAGTTAAAAAATGGTAAATTAAAAATATCTATGCTTTTTCATCTCTATACTCTATAAAGCTACATGGGACCTGAAATACCTTGTTGTGCATCAACATAAATGCAACCCTAAGAAGAGGCATTTCAAATGTGTGTAAAGTATAGAAAAGGGTCAAGGTGAGCTGGCCCACACCAGTACTTCCATGTAATAACTCTACCGAAGGCGACCCTATTAAAGGAATAGTTTTAGGTATGCATGTCATAAGTTTTCCAGTCCACGAACCAATTTGGTCTCAAGATAAGGAATAACTACTTACACAAAAGACAATACAACCAAAACCACACCTGTAATCTAAGTGAATTCGCAGGATTTTTTTAAAACCCATTTATAAGATGCATGCTGATCATCAATGAATGATCGGTTTAACCAACCAAAGTTGACCTCGGTCAATATGTATTGAACAAAGGGGAAAAAACTCTGTAATGATTGGATGATGTAAAAGTCATAGTAAAGCATGTAGACATTTAAACTAAATACAAGCAAGTGTGATCCCCCTAGACAATAAATATGTTGACATGAGAAAGAACATATTTGCTAGTTATCATCAACAATTGCCTAAATCTCAAAAGGTCTCTCGAACCATACTTATTGACATATGTAATCCAAGAGGAACCCTCTCCCAAGACGATATATGAGATTTTCACCTCGTATGGCTCAATCAGAAACACATAAATACTGGTTTCAAGATATATGTAAAAGAAAATTCAAAACTTACTAGTCGTTTAAATAGATTCAATTTGTCCCGAATTAGATTCGACTTGTCCTGAAGATACGAAGTAAAAAAAATCTGAAATCTCCTTTATGATGACAAAATGCCAAAAAAATTCCAGGTAGCTTATTCGTCCTTTTCTTACGTGATTGTTACAGGCCTCATGAATATTATCTATTCTTATGCTTCTTATTATTTAAGTTGTGTTTTTTTGTATATAATGAAAATTGATTCTTGTTTTACTATTGATAAGAATTCTATTATCTTGTCAAGACCCTATGAATCTAAAACCTTGAATTCATACTAGAACCACAACGATTTAACTCTAACCTAAATTCAAAGGTTCTATAGGTAAAAACTAATTCAATTTCTATTAGTGGATGTATTGACTCAACAAAATCTAGAATAATATTTTAAAAAGAGGCCGCTTAAGCGACGAAACGTCCTTTGCCGCTCCGCTTTTTACCGCTCAAACGGATAACATTCTCACCCCATTAATGGGATAGGTATACTCTTTCTTAGTGATTGGGGTTTATATTTAAGAATTTATGGATGTGGTTTTAATATTTTTATCACCACCTATATTAATGTCTAAGACGAACTTTCAAGTCTTAAAATGAGTGAATATGTATTGCATTTGATATAATAATAACATTTAAATTAAACTCAATTTCCAATTCTTTTCATTTTTTCTTTTTCTCTGATCGAGACTTCGAGCTAGGGTTTGGCTTGGACTTCGCTAACACTTTGACTTCGACTTAGACTCTTAAGAATTTGATTTTAAGCAGGTAAGGTTTTCGATTTAAAGATGATGGCAGATATGGTTTTCGACTTGGAGACTTTGACTGCAAGTTTAGAGAAGATTCGATTTTAAATTCAAAGCAAGAGACCGTGCAACTAAGGATTTCAAGGATTGATTTTGATTTTAAAGCTAACATTTTCGATTAGCTTTGGTTTAAAGCTTCGAGCATTTTTTAATTAAGAGTTTTTGAATTCATTTTGAGTAGTATCAATTTTGATTTCGAAACTCGATTTCAGAGGCTTTAGGTGCTTAAAGATAGTCATAAACCTAATTAGAATTAATATCTCACAAACAATTGACAAGAATACAAAAGTGGCCAAAGCAGTTGCTTAAGCTCTTAAACCCTCTTAAACGTGGCTAGGAACTTTAGCCGCTCTTTTTTTTCCTTGTTTTTAAAATACTGATGTAGAAAAAGTGATCTTTCAGGAAACGTGTATATTCTATAAAAAGAAAAATAGTTTGATTTAAGAGATACCTACCTGATATTGTTTTAGTCAATGTGCAAGGTTTGAATAGTAGGTATGAATAATAGTTTAAATATTATCTTAATCTTTTTATAATATTTCGTGCTTCAGGTACTAAAATAAATATCCGACGGAATGGAATCGTCTTGATAGAAATGACAAGGTCGTTTTTTAATTATCAATAAGATTATTATACCAAGAGGTCCAAGTCACACGTTCATATTCTGGATATACCCAAAAAAAAGCCTACGATCGAATTACAAAAATGGTTTATAAATTCGAGTCTTATGTAATGTTTTTTTAAAAACTGGGACTTTATACTTCTTAAGAACTTAAGTAGTGGAAATCCCATCCAGAAAATGGAAGAATTATAAATTACTAAAGTAATATATAAGAAAATCACAAATAGAGCCACTATGACTCCTACAAGTATAGTCTTCAGACCTGGAGCTACTTTACCATATTATGAATTCAATAATTTAAATCAACTCTTTACGGTGGTTTGTCTTAGCATGGATCTAGATCTATCCTTAACGGTTTGTGTAGCCATAAATCATATTTAATCGCTAGTTGAGATCTGTTGACTCTGTATAGCATTTTAATGTAGTTGTAAATATATAGTTTTATCATAGAACAGTTAGGATCGTGCAATAATCTAAAAATAGAAATAACTTAATCACCATCTTTGTATTTGATTTACTTGTAAACTTTATAGGATATGCGTTCTTTACCATTATAAGACAATAACTGTAAGAATAGATATCGGTTTTGATTCTTTAAAGCATAGAACATAGGTATAAATAATAGAAAGAACCGATTCAACATGTCTCCTAGGGTTTAGAATAGCGATTATGAAAAAATAGCAACATCTCTTTTCACTCCCTTGTTCCTCATAAAAAGCGGAGGTTAGCACTTTCTAGTTCTCTTCCAATACCTTATGCAAAAAATATAATTACATAAATATATATTATCTATTCTTGTAGTGAGAAGAAACTTTTTTATTATTTTAATCTATTTTTATAAGATATCAAATATTTGTTTCACTTGTAAGATATATTTCTTGTTATAGATGATATAAACTGACAAAAAAATCGCATCTTCCAAGCTTTCATTACGCCATATTTCTGCTCTCCATACAACCCTTCCATATTCGCTACAATTTTTACTAATATAGTTATTTATCCATCATTATACCTTTTTTTGTTTATCTTTTTTGAGTACCAAAGTTTATATCATGAATTGTCTATGGATATTTTAATTGTCCATTAATTTCTAACAAAGAAATATAATGTATATTGTTAATCATTAAATCTACAAATTCTATATTTTCCATGGTGCTTCTACATACTAATCATATTTTAATGGCTCTTTTCTTCTCTCTAATAAATCCTCCAAAATATTTCTATCTCTAAATCATAATTTCTCATATTTCATTACGCCGGATAATATTGATATAATATATTGAATTCAAAAGACTTCTTAGCAACTCATCATTGATTATTGATCATCGCACCGAACTAATAGCACATCACGATTGAATTGTCCCTAAGAATTGTTTTATTAGAATTTATTAATAAATAACAAACTATTTTTACTTTTTTATGTTAGTTGTGCCTACTTGACGCAACCTTCATTTATCCCCCATCCCCGCCCTTAGGGCAATCATGTGAAAGAATAAGTTTTTTAAGCATAACATTCACGAAGCTAATATAATCACTTTTGTTATTTAACTAATAATATTATATTCGAAATAATTCTTTCTTAAATTCATTTTTAAGAAACTTTGTCCATTTTCATTAATGATAATTTTAATTAATTAATTAATTGGCTTATTTTTGTAATTTTACGAGTGAACAATTACCATCATACCAACTAATTCAATTACATAATACTTAAAGTTCAATTTATAATGGGTCAACCATTATACTACATCTATACAACTTATTATTTACTTGAAGAAGTATTTCCAGAGAAATTCTTAAAATGGGTTTTAACCAATATGTTGTATTACTAGCCAATATGCCAGTATGTTCTAATATTGATCAAGGATCGCTATGCTAGTGATCGCTATACTTGACCACAACGGTTCTTCTAACAATAATCCTATGATTTACATGGGGAATTCCGTGTTTGGGTATTGAATTCCACAATATATTATTTATTGTTGACTTTCATTTCACATGATAGGCTAATCCCTTTTTTCCTTTTGCTTTTGGTCTACATATACGAACACGATTGCTAAACGCGCATTTGGCAAGACATCCAAATAGAAGTCTAAACTTTTAAGATAAAATGTCATGGTCTCCATCATGAACTATGTTTCTTAATCGACACTTCACGAATTGGGATAACCACACGTCACGCAAGACTAGCTTAACTTGAATAACTGCTTGACAATCTTCATATACCTATGATTAATAGCCTTGAAAGTTGTAGCACAATGTGAGTTTTAATTGGTAGCAACCATCACAGTTGCAATGGTTATGTCTCAAGCCACTCAATGAACTCTGGAAAGCCACCAAAACAAAGAGCTGTTGAACCTTATACCCAATAATATGGCACTATGCTGGGTAGGGGACCCCATTGTTAAACCATCTGTGCTATATTGTCAGTGCATGTGTACAATATGGCCCCGAGAATCTTCACCATGGACTCTGCTACCATTTATAGTGACAACCGCCGAATAACATTATGGACATTGGACTAAAATTCATGGACCTATCACAATTCAACGTGGAAAATTGTTGGACCCATAATGATTCAAAAGGGACACACATTGGAGCCTTCGGTCCAACATACTCGAACATCCATCGCCTCTTCAATTCCATGTGGGATTAGTCTTTTGTTTACCTTACCTTTTTTTATGACCACCCTTTTACAAAGATGAATGCTAAGACAGATGCAAGGCACAAATACAGAACTGGTAATATATCCCAAGCAATGGAGAACTGGAAGCTAGAGAAGGAGATTATCCTTTGTTATCATTTTCATGTTTTATCTACACAAGTTTCAGTTGGGGTTTGATGCTTAAATTTTTTAGAAAACAATCAAAACTTTTCTAGTTTAAATTAGGGAACATCACAAAGTCCTGGAAGCCAATTGTATGAGTAGAGCAGGTACAGTTTCAACATATACCACTTAATTATTCTATGATAATACGAGCAAACTTCTTAGATTATGACAATCTTCTCAAAAAGAAAACGCTTTTTATCAGATAAGTGTTGCAGAAAATAATTTTTGAGGAATTCTTTGGAAACTTTTAATGTCAAATTTCTATAAGTCACGCCTCAGAAAGTACTTTTCTGCAATCTCTCCTTAAAACAGGAGGATGAGTGTTGAAATAGGCATAGCAGGAGTTGTTTTTCCTTATGAAACTTATGGAAAATATGATTAATTCCGTAATAAAAAAGAACAGAAAGACTTGATCATTTTAAATTGCTTGATAGATTCACAGGATAGATATTTATTTGAGAAATGAGGCATATGTAATTTCAAGGTCTTGCTCATAGAAATTCTCGACCAAAAAAGAAAGAAAGAAACATAGGATCGACAGACAGACAAAAGGTGTTCTGATGTTGTGAAATATGCTTCATTTTCCCTTCATTAACTAGTGTCAGCCTCATTATAAGTTAATTGAAATATATTCCACGACAACAAAACATATAGTTTTCTTCCCAGTTGCATGAGCTTATTACAAAAGCATAATGGCAAGTTTTCTCAATTGCCCACTGACCATTCAAGTTTATGACAATTTCCTATCGTTGCTGGAAGATATCTGACACAATAGAATCGTTGACAGCCAAATCATTACCATCCTTCTTGTTATAGAACCTTGCCAAAGCAACTATAATGTGAACGTGGCTGATTGATGAAATAAATGCTATGAAATCTCCTTTGAAAATAAATATATAAATTAGGTACTTACCAATAAGGAAGCATCGCGAGGACAGCGTTCCTGTAAATGTTGTATAAGATCAAGTAGCTAATTCGGTGGTAATTCCAATGCCCATGAACAAGTAAAAGGGGCACTAAAAATCTGAATTGCCCCATAGCAAAGTCAGACGCCATAACAGCTTGTCGGCCTTCCTGACCACTGATTCCAATCCCAACATCAGCCATTTGAATCATTGAAACATCATTTGCACCTGTGGAAAAAGAATTTTAAAAAAATTAAGATCTAGTCAGAGCTAGTGTAAATACAAACCTCTTTGCATTCACCGTTTTACATATCGTCAATAGATAACATGGAAAGGATGACACTAACCGTCCCCAATAGAAAGAGTCATGTCGCTAGTTCTGTTTTTTATAAGAGAAACTATTCCAGCTTTTTGCAGTGGAGCCACTCGGCAACAAAGAACTGCATTGCATACTACGGCAACTTCAAACAGCTGTGCATCATCGGATATCAAGAACTATGAGTATAAATACACCAAGAACAAAGATTATGGGAAAGAAATAATTGTGTACCTCTTTTTCCAATTCGGTTTTAAGAATATGAACAAGAGAAGGTCCATCAATAATCAATGCAAGAGGAACCCTGGGCCGATTTCTTCTCTCTCCGTTATCATCTAGTGTCAGCACCAGCTTTTCAGTCATAGCTATAGCATCTTTAAGACTCTTCTTGGCTGATTCCTCCGAATGGCTGTTAATTATGATCTGGGTCATATCATCGGTTAGGAGCTTACATGAATAGCCAATTGAAGTGGCTGTTTCTTGTTTGTCTCCTGTAAGAACCCAAACCTTAATCCCTGCTTGCCTAAGACTTTCAATTGCCTCAGGTACCCCATCTTGTAGCTTATCTTCGATTCCAGTAGCTCCTAGTATGTGGACATTGCTCTCTACTTTCACTGCAACAGCTCTAAGTAAATCACTTCTTCCAGATAAACTAGTACTCGCTTTCTCATATGCAGAGTGCCAATCCCCGAACTCTGAGCTGGTCATATCCCGCATGCCAATGACCAAAGTTCTCAGGCCCATAGAAGAGTAGGAATGAAGGTGTGTCTCTGTTGCATTAATAATATCCACGCCAACGGATTTATCGATAATGCTAAACATTGTACTGTCTGCTCCTTTGACTAATAACTTTGTCGACTTGTCAGGGCATTCAACAATGACTGACATTCTCTTGCGATCACTATCAAACTCATGAATACCCAAAATCTCAAAGCTGTGCTACCAAGAATGGATTAGTGGCTTAGTTAATATTATATATGTTATGATAAAGAACAACAGGTTGAAATCAATTAATATATAGACAGATGCTATTAGTAAAATAGAACCATAAAACTATTAATTATCAACAAATTGATATAAGGAGGAAATAAAGTATATGGTCACTTCTAGTTGTAGATATTTAGTACATGCGATTTGAACTGAGAGGTATCCTCTCTCCCTTCGTGAATATAAGCATGTTTCAATTTTAGAAGAGATGGCCTCTACATTTTCTTCCTCCTGAGTATGATTCCACTACTACAAATACATACAACGGTGCGAAGTTTATTGCAATTCAAGTTTATGGGAGACAAGCTCTTGTGCACATAGCATTGCATCTGAGTAGTAAGTCTACTTATGTTTGTTCATTTGAATGATACTTTCACTCTTTTATTGATTCACAAACAGCATACAGAGTAGCGTAAGCCAGTAGAGGATCAAGCAATGATGATTCAGGTGAGACAAAATCCTTTGAGAAGGCACCTCATTTACTTCTTATGGTGCAAAAATCATGCCATCATTTTGGTGCCATTCAAACATTCATTGTTCTGTACGAGGTTCAGGGCAACTGGTTCGAAAGTGACCCCAATAGGTGATGTAAGAATTACATATCTATGCACAGCGGAAATCCAAGATCTTTATTTTAGGGTAGATTGAAAAAAAAACTATTCGACGGGTATCAAATCACACGAAAAGAACACACCAACAACACCACACAAGATTTACCCAGGTTCGGCGCAACTAGCACCTAATCCTGCAAACCGCAACGAAAACTTCCACTGTGAGGAAGAATTATATGAGATTACACCGACTACTCACCCTCCGATACAAAGAAATACCCTCTTATAAAACCTCTCTATTTCACAACCACGCTTGGCCGCCTCTCCCACTCTAATCAAACCCTAGTTTATTAAAGATTATGGATTCAAAAATCCCTAGAGAGTCTCATGTTTATAGGGTAAATAAATATTAGGTGATAAATCCAATTAAATTTAAGATAAATATGAATTTCTTCTAAAGATTAGATTTAAATCTAAACTAAAGAGATTAGATTTAAATCCTAACTAATCCCTAACTAATCCGAATTTAAAATAAAATTCAACAATCTCCATCTTGATTCAAATTCACCATAATTTATTCACTTTCTCAACATCTTGGAACTTCGTCCTCGTTGCTTTGTGTCCAAAGGCATCTCAACAATCTACTAGGTAAAACTTGAACTTGCACCGAAATCATCTCAAAAGTACGTCTGCCGGATCCTCTAGGGTACTAATCTTCGTAAGAAACATTACCTTCTTCTCGGCCAGTAAGAACACTCTCACCACCTTTGAAACAACCAAACCCAACATCCTCCGCATATACATGATCTTCCTAACCGCCTCCAAGACGGTTACCAAACTTTCCTCTACTGTTGACCGCGTGATACCAGAATGAAGCGTCGATCTCTCTGGCACGGCATCCGTATCCAACATGTAACACGTCGTCGACCTCCATCTGCCCTTATCACCAGCGTAATCTATACATGAAGATAATATCACCGAAAGCCTGAAGTGCGCCTCTAAGTGAGAAGATACGGGCCGAATCTCCTCCACCCCGTACCGAACTGGAAGCTGCTCGATACTCTACTGCAACCGACGCAACTCCCCATCCATGACTCCATTCACGAATCAAACGTACAGTCTTTCTGCCGAACTCCTGATCCTTTTGGCCTTGGAGACTCGTCTCTAGCCATTCCTGTAGGCCGAACTATTCTCGACCTCTGCACCATTGGCTCTACTGGACTCTCCACTTGAATCGAAATACCGACGACCTCATCTTTCATAACTTGGACTGGGACTTCAAACTCCACCTCAATTGGCGGCATACCTATTCTCCATTCACCTTCTGACCGAGTATGTCGTCTTATCGCAGACTCAACGAATATCACTTGGTTGATAACTCCACTCTGGGTCCTAAGACACCACGACATGTATCCTTTTACTCCGTCTCCAAAACCGATAAGAAAACGGCTCTTGATCCTCGGCTCCTCGATGCATCGAATTCGATAAACCCCTGGATAATTCCTAGCCCCACCAGTCCATAACTCCTCGGGAATTCTCATATTTACGATCGTCGATGCTGACCGATCGATGAGATACTCGGCAGTAAATAAAGCTCCAGCCCGAAATTCCCTCGAAAAACAAGCCGTAAGCCATAAAGTTATGTTCTTCCAAACTGTCTAAACCATCCGCCATGCAATTCTATCTAACGAGGATCTCCCAATGTGGTGTACTGATGCACGATTCTTTCCAACATGCACAATCCTGCGAACTCCAGCGAAGCGAACCCTCCACATAATTCGAACCAAAGAACCTCACGCACTTCCCAGATGCTTTAAAGAGAATCGGTTAATAAGAGATTTCTTCATATAAAAGGACTCCAACTTGTTCCACAATTCTACCGCTGTCGTCTTTTGCGCCATTTCGCAAAGAACCTTATCGGCCATTGAAAACTGGATTGAACTGTGAGGTTAGTTTTCTATCTCTACACTTTCCGCTGCAGTGATCATCGCCGAATTCCTGTCTTTCGCAATGACAATCTTGTGCACACCTTGTTGTTTCAGCAGCGTCGTCATCTTCAATCTCCATAGACTGAATTTATTGCACACGTCGAACTTTTCGATCTTATAATTTGTAGACGGCATCTCCTCAAGCGGCTCCAAAATGTGAACTTGACGCTCTGATACCACTTGTTGTAAGAATTACGTATCTACTGCGCAGCGGAAATCCAAGACTTTTATTTTAGGATAGATTGAAAAAGATTATCCGACAAATACCAAATCACACAAAAAGAACACACCAACACACAAGATTTACCCCGATTCGATGCAACTAGCACCTAATCCTGCAAACCGAGACGAAAACTTCCACTATGAGAAAGAATTAAAAAAGATTACATCGACTACTCACCCTTCTTTACAAAGAAATACCCTCTTACAAAACCTCTCTATCTCACGACTACGTATAGCCGCCCTTTCCCACTCTAATCAAACCCTTGATTATTCGATAATTATGAACTCAAAAATCCCTAAAGAAAGTCCTATATTTATAGGGCAAATAAATGTTAGAAGATAAATTCATATTTAAATTAGAGATAAATATGAATTTAAACTAGAGATTAGATTTAAATCTAAACTAAAGAGATTATATTTAAATTCTAACTAATCCCTGACTAATCCGAATTTAAATCAAATTCAACAATTCTTGTTGTAAGAATTACGTATCTATGTGCAGCGGAAATCCATGACTTTTGTTTTAGAATAGATTGAAAAAGACGGATACCAAATCAAACGAAAAGAACACATTAATAAAAACACACAAGATTTACCCAGATTCGGTGCAACTAGCACCTAATCCTGCAAACCACGACGAAAACTTCCACCATGAAAAACAATTATAAGAGATTACACCGGCTTCTCACCCTCCTTTACAAAGAAATACTCTCTTCCAAACCTCTATCCGCGACTGCGCTTAGCCGCCTCCCACTCTAATCAAACCCTGAGTTATTTGAGAATTATGGATTCTTTAAAAAACTTATAGAAAATCTCATATAAATGCTAGGAGATAAATCAATATTTAAACTAGAGATAAATATAAATTTAATCTAACGATTAGATTTAAATCTAAACTAAAGAGATTAGATTTAAATTCTAACTAATCCGAATTTAAATCAAATTTAACAATCTCCGCCTTGATTTAAATTCGCCATAATCATTTTGCTTTCTCAACACCTTGAAACTCTGTTCTCATGGTCTTGAGCCCGAAGACACCCCAACAATATACTAGGCAAAACTTGAACTTGCACTGGAACCATCTTAAAAATGCATCTGCCAAATTCTTTACGGTCCCAATCTTCGCAAGAGACA
Source organism: Agapanthus africanus (assembly GCA_030015575.1). Taxonomy (NCBI): domain Eukaryota; kingdom Viridiplantae; phylum Streptophyta; class Magnoliopsida; order Asparagales; family Amaryllidaceae; genus Agapanthus; species Agapanthus africanus. The sequence continues at coordinate 252,732,968 of JASDDO010000029.1, read as the reverse complement.
TTACCTTCTTCTCGGCCTGCAAGAAGAACACTCTCACCATCTTTGGAACTCCCAAACCCAACATCCTCTGCATATACATGGTCTTCCTAACCGCCTCCAGGAGACGGTTAGCAAACTTACCTTTACTGTTGACTGCGTGATACCCGAGCGTCGAATTCTCTGGCACAGCATCTATGCCCAAAATGTACCCCGTCGTCGACCAACATCTGCCCCTATCACCATACATTATTATAATGCAATCATCAGCACTGTCTTTTCTGAATGACGAATCCAACCATTCACTATCTCTCAAGTATCTTAGGATCCACTCCTCAGCATGACAATGGTCTCTACGCATCTGATCTTGATGATAATATCGCCGAAAGCCTGAACTGCGTCTCAAAGTGAGAAGGCACGGGCCGAATCTCCTCCATCCCATAACGAGCTAGAACCTGCTCGATACACTACTGCAATCGACACAACTTCCCATCCATGACACTATTAATGTTACGAATCAAACATGCAAACTTTCTGTCTTACTCCCGGTCCTTTTATCTTGGAGACTTGTCCCTATCCACTCATGTGTCCCGAACTGTCGGCCTCTGCACCACCGGCTCTACTAGACTCTCCCCTGAATCGAAGTACAACCATCTCATCTCTCGTAACCTGGACTGGGACTTCAAACTCCACCTCCCTTGGCGGCATACCGGTTCTCCATTCACCGTCTGCCCGAGTATGTTTTCGATGTATCGCAGATTCAACGAATATCACTTAGCTAATTACTCCACTTTGGGTCCCAAAACACCACAATTTGTACCCTTTTACTCCGCCTCCTAAGCCGATAAGAGAACGTTTCTTGATCCTTGGCTTCTTGATGCATCCAATATCGCGAAGCCCTAAATAATCTCTAGCCCCTCCAATCCATAATTCCTCGGGAATTCTCATATTTAGCGCCGTCGATAGTGACCGATCGATGAGGTGCTCGGCAGTAGACAGGGCTTCAGCCTAAACTCTCTCTGAAAACCAGCTGTAAGCCGTAAAGTTTTGTTCTTCCCAACTGTTCGAACTATCTGCCCTGCAATACCATCGAACCGAAGATCTCCCAATGTGGTATACTGATGCATGATCCTCTCCGGCCTGCAAAATCCTGTGAACCCTCCATTAAAATAGGACCAAAAAACCTCTACGCGCTTCCCGAGCTGTCTTAGATAGATATGATTAGCAAAAGATTTCTTTATGTAAACGGACTCTAACTTGTTCCACAATTCTGTCGTTGTCGTCTCTTGCGCTACTTCGAAAAGAACCTTATCGGCCATTGAAGGCTGGATTGAACTGTGAGTTTTGCCTTCCATCTCTACACTCTCCGCTACCGTAGTCGTCGCCGGATTCCTGTCTTTCGCAAAGACAATCTTATGCACATCTTGTTGTTTCAGCAACGCCGTTATCTTCAATCTCTATAAACTGCATTTATTGCGAACATCGAACTTTTCGATCTCGTAATTTGTAGACGTCATCTCCCCAATCAACTCTAAAACGCGAACTTGACGCTCGGACCACACTTATTGTAAAGATTGCGTATTTATGTGCAACGGAAATCCATGGCCATTGTTTTAAGGTAGATTGAAAAAAACCATCCGACAGATACCAAATCATACGAAAAGAACACACCAAGATTTACCCAGGTTCAGCTCAACTAGTACCTAATTCTGCAAACCGCGACGAAAACTTCCATCATGAAAAGAATTATAAAAGATTACACCGACTTTTCACTCTCCTTTACAAAGAAATACCATCTTACAATACCTCTATATCCGCGACCGCGCTTGGCCGTCCTCTCTCACTCTAATTAAACCCTAAGTTATTAGAGATTTATAGATTCTTTAAAAAACCTAGAGAATACCTTATATATATAGGGTATATAATAAATCCATATTTAAACTTGAAATAAATATGAATTTAATCTAGAGATTAAATTTAAATCTAAACTAAGAGGTTTGATTTAAATCTTAACTAATCCAAATTTAAATCAAATTTAACAAAAGCAAACACCCTTCTACTATAACCTCCTTCTACGACAAACATCAATTTGAAATTGTAGAAGTTGTGGTTTATTGTTACGAACCAAAAAGTAGGACGAAAATGTTAGAAGAGCGAAAATTAGAACGAAACATAACACAAATTTAATGGCCAAATTGACCTATGCCTAGGGCAATGAGAAGCAATCTACTGTAATCTCAAAAAATTGTGATATCAAAATGGAAGGAACTCTCAAACCTCAACACCTAATACACTCCAAATCCCTCATGTTGATGTGTAGAGTGAACTACTTCCATATTGGAAAAAATATGAGAAGTGCATGGGTGTAAAACATAAGATGGGCCAAACCTCCATAAGGCTTGAGTCTTATTGGATGGAGCTCGTTTATGTTAAAAACCCGTGTACATTCATATAAATATAAATATAAAATTGTCTCACCCTCTCGTTCGTGAATATATATATATATATATATATGGTATCAGAACTAGGTTAAATACTTGTATTGATTCATACTTTATAACGCCTCTAGAGAGAGACGTCTACATGCCTCTGAAAGGCTAACCTTTACATCTCTCATAGCACCTCTGAAAGAACAGTCTGCATGCCTCTAAGATTGCCTCTACATGTGTTGTACAATCCACATGCAACGTAACCATGTTGCACATAAGGAGGATGTTGAGATATGTGGATTAAGTCCCACATTGGAAAAGGTATGAAAAGCGCATGGGTAAAAAATATAAGATGGTTCATACCTTCATAAGGCTTGAGTCTTACTAGATGGAGCTCGTTTATATTAAAAGCCCGTGTACACTCATAAATATAAATATAAAATTGTCGTGTCCCCTTGTTCGTGAATATATATAAATTTAATAAGATCGAGTTTATTGCTTTCTTATCATAGTTTCAAAGCCAATGACTCGATCCAAAATTTATCTTCATTTATATTTTTAGTTTATTATTCCAAAAGAAATAAAGTTGTGTTAATAATATCTAATTCAAAAATGAGTTCTCTCAATTTTATCATAAGCAGTTACCTCCATCAATATCAAGTCAAAGCGGCTATTCTTTTTTTTATGGTATCTTCTAGCAGCATGATCTTCTGTCCAAGCAGCAATTCTTTTCTTATGACGTCTTCTCGCGGTATGATCTTCCTTTAGCATTTCCAGCAAAAGAGACTGCAGGTTATTTGGTCTACCTTACAATCCACGAAAGAGACCAAACGATATTAGTCTGTCATGCTCGATACTTTAGATCTGTAGTTCTCCGTTGTTCTACAAGTTGCATATTTTGGTTCAAGATATTATCCAAACTCTCGGTTATCCACCGTGAGTTTGAAGAAGTCTGTTAGATTATGAGATATTTGAATATAACTGTATTAGATATTGTGGTTATCATAAATCAGATAAGTTCCGATTTATGTTGTCCAGATTATAATTAGTGTGTTAGATTGTTAAGATTATTAGTTATCAGTTAATCATGTTATGAGGTGTATAAATTGCTAAATTGAGATGATTTATCTCTTAATAAAATTAATCGAGTTTGTTGTTTTCTTAACATGGTATCAAAGCATACCAGGTTCAAGAGATCCTAGGTTCAAACCTCGCTATTGTCAATTTAATCGTACTTATTTATTCCCCTATTTATTTCGCCTAATATAGCGAGAAATTTTGCTTGAGCCATTTCTTTTCACTTGGTCTGAATTCAGAGGCCCACTTGAAAGGGAGTATTAAAGTATTATATTGTCTTGATATATACATAATTTTACCACAACCTAACAGCTTAAACTTTTGGGTAAACTGGTTGTTCACCTCACAAAAGGTAGTGGCCTTAAATCTCTCTAGAGGTGTGGGCCCAAGGGTAATTTAAGAATCTTAAATTTCAAAATCAAATGACAATCATTTCAGTATAATCATTTTCCATTTCAAAATGTTGGTCATTTGATTTCGAAATACATATGCTTTTTATATAAATGATATTAAGTTAATATAGAACAAATGATAGCATGAGACAACCGACGGCGAAAGGACACTAACGACTAGTGCCAATCGGCTAGAAGTTGTGGGCGGTGATCAGGCGCACGGTTTCAACATTAGTCGACAACGTCGGGATGGACAGCTGCCGACGACGATCATTGGTGAGCGGTTTCCAGCATAGTGATTCTCAACAAGCAAGCCACCGGCAGTCATCGACTAGCAATTGTCAACGACTGTCTGGTCAGCCGGTCGAGGGATCGTCTGCTGCAGCCGTTGGCCAACAACGGTTGTTGGTGAGAACGGCTTACCGAAACAGTCAACAACGGGTGGTCGTCGATGAGTTGTTGCTTGCGACGGTCCCGACGAACGATCCTTGTCGAAGGATGGTTGCTAACGAGCTGCGAGCGGCCGCCAAGAAACAATGACGGTTATTGGTTGCAGCGGACGGCGGCGATTAGCAGCTGGCGATTGTGGGTTTTCAATAGGCGGTTGTTGACTAGATCACTAGCATGCGATTGGCGAAGACGATCATCGGCGACCAGCGTCTACGACCGTTTGCCATCAACGGCAGAAGGACGTCGATTACCGGCGATGGTCGGATGCCAAAGAAGACAATCATAGGCATAGACGAAAGCATTAGCAATTGATGGCGGTGACCATAATTGATAGTTTGAAGAACTTCATATTTCAAGAGGGTGTGAGTGAATTTGAGAATAAAACTTTTACTCATATTTCTTTTATAATTATATGAAGAAATTTTAAAAAATTTAATTCTAGAATTAAGTAAACACTAAGACTTAACACTCTACTAACACTCTTTTTCAAATTTTATCAAATTCAAGACATTTGATTTACATATAACTTGGCACTTACTCTCAAACCCTAAACCAAACAAGTTTTCATATACTTGTGAGATACTTGTGACTGAAGTAAGATCCTTTAAATACTTGCGATTTAAATCAGATCCGAATTGTGGGGGCTCCGTCCTCGCATCCTTAGGTCATGGACTTTGGGCTCACCAGTTCCTACGGGCCGAAGCCCTCAGTCCATGGCACTAGCTTGCCCTTTGGGCTTGACTAGATAGGGCGCATAAATAACTTCATAGGCTAAACCATAAAGCTCGGCAGGTAATGCCAACATGGCTCGATCAATAGAGCTTGACAAGTATATAAGATGTGGGTCACTAATTCAAGGCACGCATAACATTCAACCTCAATCTAGGCTAACTCCTTTATCAAGGAATAGATCATATGAACCTGTAACATTGTTAACCACTCAAATATGTTATATATCCCTTTTCAAAATAGATTCAGAAGTATATTAACGATTCACTGAAGAATAATTTCAAAAAGAAAGAGTGAGAGAGAAGCTTCTGTGCTTTAAACTATATATTCCATAGTTATGATTGTGACAGATTGTCTGCCTTGTTCTTACATTGACATCTAACTGAACCTCACATGTTTTCCGCATTGAGGCACTAAATAAAACTTCAAATCCTTCATTTCTATGAAATGTAGACCATTTAGAGTCCTGCTTCAATTTGCTCCCTTTTAAAAATCCAAAAAGTCTAAACACTACTCTCTAATATGTATGGTAGGCTGTTCTAAATGTCGATCTCGTGTCGGTAAGGAAAATTTCATGTCGGGTGCAAGATATCACGATCTGTGTTACTATAAATCGCTAAACTATTTGCGATTTAGAACGATCGTTGGGACCAATACCATACCAGAATGGAAGAATCACCATTCCAACCTAAACCTATTAAGAACCCAAATTAAATGGGCATAAAGTCGGATTTGTGGTAAAAACTATTTAATACATATACATAGAAATGTATAAACGATGCAAAAACATTATGCGTCGAAAGATACGTTTCCCGCTCTTTATAAATGTATCGAAGAAGAACGTCTCTATCATACTTGTTCCACGTTCCCGTTTTTGTTCCATGTACCAAACGTTCCGCATTCTTAGTAATATTGGTCACAATATATCATGAGACATTTTCTAAATGTCGAATTATTTTTGTTTTAATTTAGACCTTAGTAAGGTTGGGATACACTAAATATTATAGATATCATTAATGTAACTTAATATAAAGGGTTAAGTTTCTTAAATGTTGTTTTCCTCAATAGCTCAGTGGTAGAGCAATCAGCTATTAAGCAACGTCTAGTTATAGGTTTATATAATGCTTATGGAGATTTGATGCTGAGTATAGAATTCATAGATGAATTTCTTAGAAAATCTGCATGAGCTTCTTAGAATTCAGCATTAAAAAAAGGGAGAGAGTAATCAAAAATCTAATATGGAGAGAGAGAGAACCCGAATTCAATATCAAAATCCTATCCTTATCAAAAAAGCTCGAATGTAAAGTTTCGATCGATATTTGTCGAAGGCTAGAGGAGGCTCGAATTTAGGGTCGATGTCTTAAACATCGGATATCGGAATCATATCTGATGGATGTTTTCTATATCAGATAGCGGTTTCAGACGATATATCGCTGATACGGATTAAATATCAAGCATTCTTATTGGATGCCGATATCGGGTATATCGGTATCGATATCGATATCGGTATCGATACCGGGCATATCGGATGTCAATATCGGAAATTTCACCATACAGATTGGACATGTTGGTCTACTTTATAACCGAACATTATACATATTTATTTTAATAAATTTTATAAATATAAATTTATGAGAATCTTAAGATAGGAATATGGTATCGGGTTTAAATATTTTAGTTTGTGTATTTGAATTCTAAATGGGCATCGGGTACGGGTTTGAAACTCAAAAGGGCATAAACCCGGATCCTTTTTCTCAAATAAACAAAATATCGGCGATATTTAAACCGATACGATATGCCGATAAATCGGCCGATATTTGTAATATTGACCGATATTAAATTAAAACGATAAACCTTCTTGTCGATATAAAATTTATCGGTGCATGGCCGATCCCAATATATCCGCCAATACAATTCACTATTTAGGGTTGGTTGATGATGATAGGTTTTAAGAAATATCAGGCTGCTGGGTTTTTCTTTACTTGCATATTGGGTATAGTAATTACGGGTTGGGATAAAGTAAAATCTAGAAAAAGCCATGCTTTAACTGATATCAGATTCCTAACATGTCGGCCAACATTTCTCCAAAACGATATTAAGTTGATAAATCATGTTCTTTGTTCTCTATTTCCGATAAATTAGCCAATGTTCGATATATGTTGTCGACATTTCGAACACTAAAGATAGTGTCAGATTTCAGATGCCTTGGATATCTTCATCTCGTTTTTCCCCTCTTCTTGCAAATTTAATATCATCTTGAAATTATATAGTTTCGGAAGTTAGTTTAGACTTTTCTGGATGCGGATAAACTAAATCCTTAGTATATTTTTTCAGTTTTAATTTGTTGAGGGTTGAGTATAGTGCTGCAAATAATAATCTAAACCCAGATATACTAGCACTACTGAAATTATATTTGTATAAGTGAAAGTGTGCAAAATGTACCTCTGCCTCTCCCCCAAAACATTGATAACAATATGCCGAGAGGTTCGTTCTAGAAGAACAAATCCATATGCAGCGGCAGCATAAATCAATGCCTGCTCATCAGGTGACTCGCCTTGGTAATCAATCATCTTTACTGCGGAATCTGTTGTTTCTGCAACCTGAGGCACAATTGTATTGCACAATGCCAAAGCCAAGAAGAAGTTGCGAGCATGATTTCCTTCTTCTGTACCCTTGCCGTTTTCCAACAGACTGACGAGCTTGGGATCAGTATCGACCGTCACTTTTGGTCTCCACACCTTTCCGTCCACTGTTCCAAACAAAAGAAATAAACATATTCTATAAGCTTCAATTTACAAACTGCTTAGTCCAAACTTATTAATGATGCATTTTCGACTACCATGGATGCAAGTTATGTATGCAAATAGCTTTCCACGATTTTAAGTTGCTGCTCTATAATTCTGCTGCAATCAGGTAGACGAACGATGCACATCCATTTATACATTAGGGGTCTATAAATTTGGAGCATTTCTCACTCAATGGAGGATCTCTACCAAAACTAAAAGTAATTGCCAGCTATAGAGAACAAAAGAATGAAACTTAGCACGACGAAAGTTACCCTAGAATTGCATAACATTATAGCGGAAAGGCATATGACATGTTAATAAACAAATTTATAGTGCAATCAAATCAATAATGAACACGCTAGATGAGACCTCACCGACTGTAGGATGAGGAGCAACCTCCCCAGGAATTGGAGCCTGCCCATGGCTGTAATCAACTCCATCAACCGTAGCGCACTGAAACACCATCTTGTTCTCCGTCAGCGTCCCCGTCTTATCTGAAAACACATACTTAATCTGCCCCAGATCCTCATTTATATTCAAAGCCCTACATTGTAGCTTAGTATCCGTCGCCTCATGATACATGCTCGTGTCTTTAGTCATCAACACCGTCTGTGTCAGCCTCGCGCACTCCATCGAGATATACAGCGCGATCGGTATAAAGTTCTGGAATATGAAGATGGATTTTATAAACTGGAAGAACGTCTCCAATCCCAACCCTTCATACATGTAATTCTTCTCCGTCCCACTCGAGTAGTCCTTCCGTCTGAAATACGGAATGATATCAAGATAAGGTCCCTTCTCTTTCAACCACAGCCCGGTCATTATAGTGACAACCGAGCACATCACAATCATCATCACCGCAAGCCCCACAATCTCCCGGTTCATCTGCGTCTCCAGCCTGCTCCTCTTCGACGGGGCGCCGGAGCTGTTAAGCATGACCTTGGTCTCCATACCGGTATACACGGCGACCCCAAACACCCACTCCGTGTTCTTAATCTCACACCCTCTAAGCACGACGTTGCTCAGCCCCAAGGAGATCTCCCTCCCATCCCCGATATCTATGGACGCCTGGAAGCCGTGTATGTTTAAGTTGGGCTTCTCGCACTTGATCAGCCCGGCCGCGTCCTCGGTCCCGTCCACCCAGGACTCCGCCGCGCGGTGCGCGAACTGGTGGAGGGCGAACCTGGTCTTGAGGTTGGACTCCCCGTCGAGGTTGATGGTCTGGATGTAGCAGGACCCCGAGGAGGAGTCGCTGGTGGAGAGGAGGACGAGATCGCAGGGGAGGGTCTCGTCTTTCTCGACCTTGACGATGTCGCCGCAGCGGACGTCCTTCCACTTCTTGATGATGAAGGAGGAGGAAGCAGGGTCGAGGACGGAGACGAGGCGGTTGTTCTGGTCCTTGTCGGACTTGTGGCGCTGGTAGTCCTCGTAGGCGTCCTTGAGGGCGGTGAGGAAGAGGACGGCGAGGAGGGGGACGAAGGACGCGAAGCCGCCGACGACGGTGAGCTGGGGGACCTGGTTGAGGCACGCGAGGATGAAGAAGTAGACGTAGGCGAGGCGGCGGAACTGCTCGAAGAGGTTCTTGGGGACGAAGGTGATGACGTTGTACTTGGTGGTGGAGATGGAGTTGGGGGCAGGGTGGTGGCGGTGGCTCGAATGGTGGTGGGTCTTGTTTGGGTCGCCAATGTACAAGTAGCGGGCATCCGATTGGGATCGAGATGCCGCCGTCGCCATCGTTGGAGGAGGAAGACGACGACGAGTGATGATGGTGGGGAATTTTTATATTTTTTCTCTTTTGGGGGGTGCGGTGGGGGATAATTTATTATGTTAGGGTTAGGGTTAGGGGTGGGATTTAGCGGCTCCAGGTGGACATTTGTGATAACGATGTTGTGATGAGAACGGGTGAAGCCGACTGGGTGTACGGACAAGGGAGGAGAGAGAGTGGGGCCGCTACCGGCCTGCGATTGTAATTGTTTGATTGTTTTCGGGCCGATGTGAAAGCGCGTGGGGAGGGAGGTGGTTTTACAAGTAAGTACTCTGAGTTGCGTCTATTTTGATATCGGTCTTTGATAGTCGATAAGGATGCGTGCGAACTGGTACAAAGTTTTCATTCTCTTTAACATTGACGGTGCCGACCATATTTTTTTTTTAAAAATAAATAAATGTATTTTCGCTGATATATAAAAGAAACTTTATTTTGATAAGGGGAATTTTATTTATTTAAAAGAGATTTTAGGAAAAAGAATTATTGAAAAGATTAAAACCGGTAATTAATATTTTAAAGTGGAGAAAAGAATTTATTAAAATTTATTGGAATTTATTTAGGGGGTTTTAGAGTTTAATTTGAATTTATTAGAATTATTATTATTACTATTATTATTATTATAGAGAGAGAGAGAATAATGGAGTAAAGATGCCATAAGAATGTATGGTGTCAAAAAAATACACCTTCCATAATTTTTTTCAAAGGTCGGATTTTATATCATCATCTTTCATTTAAGATGTGGATACACCAAATTTCATGTTATTCTATCATTTTTTCACCGCTGATTTACTGGGTTTAAAATTAACAGTTTATCGATAATAGAACTTATTTTCACCGTTAAAAAAGCGGTAGAATCATATGAAATTTGATCTATCCATATCTTTGATGATAAAGATGATGGTGCATGTCGATCGTCGAATAAAAGGTTGGAGGATATAGAATTTTAACGCCACCGAACAAAAAGACTCCTAGAGCTTTTTTCTTCATCATTCTCATATATATATTTTGCTCATATATGTTTGTACATCTAGCCATAGAGAATTCTCTATGGCTTTAGTATAAATCATATGGGAAAACATGTGGTCCCCACCGCATGCACATTTGACCCACATGGTTTCCATTAGATTTGGCCTTGAGATGCAGAGAAGTTTACATCCGAATGTAAATACATTTTACTCGCGCGCGTGTGTGTGTTGGGGGGTACGGATCTGTTAGAGCGGGTTTGTGTTTTTAAATTCGCGAACCTAATAGCAGCCGTTGGATCTACCATTTGTTTTCAACGGTTCCGATTAAAACAAATTAATAAATCTATTAAATAACAAAGTAAATATTCTCTTACTTAATTTTTGGGATTCATGCTTATCTTGGGTAATATTGTTTTAGAATCATGGGTATTGAATTTGTTAAATATTTTGATATTTTATCTTTAGGTTCATTAAAAATATTTTGGGTAATATTAATTAGAATCGTGGGGATTGGAATCATATAATCATGGATCCCAAAAATAAGGTAAGAGAATATTTACTTTGTTATTTAATAGATTTATTAATTTGTTTTAATCTGAACCATTAAAAGTAAAGGGTAGATCCAACAGTTGTTAATTAGGTTCGTAAATTTAAAAATGCATACCCGCCCTAACGGATCTGCACTCTCCATCTCTGTGTGTGTGTGTGTAACAAACAAACAAAACCCAAAAACCGGCTCTGTCCAACCCAGGCTCGAGCCGTGCCCGGCTTAGCTGCGCCGAGGCGGTGCTTTGTGGCGCTGCGGGCTCGCGGCGCGGGCGGTTCACGCCTCGCCACGTGGTGACGCAGGGGCACCAGCGGTGAGAGAGGAACGCGGTGAGAGAGGAAGGGTGTTTTGGTAATTTTATTTAAATTTTAGCCTTGTAAATACATGTTGAGTCATTTTAATCATTTTTAGCTCAAAAAAAATCTGAAAAAAATTACAAAAATTCCAGACTCCTTGATCTACCTTCTGTGGAAATTTTGAGGTTTTTGGGGTTACAGTTAGGAAGATATCATCTCGGCAAGTCATCGGTTGCCATATCGACTTGCATTTCGATAAGTTTACTTCTCATTCGATCGTTCCGTATCATTCCTATACCTAAATAAGCATACATTTTATCATATAGATATCCATGATCGCCGTTGTCGTTGATCAGGACTTAAAATACGTCGTTTAACCATGTATTCAAGCAAATTCATGCTTTATCGAAAGCGAACAAAACTTCATTCACAAAACCCTAGCAAGAATGGAAAATTACCAGTCACGTCCCGAAAGTACGGAACATGACCGGCACTTAAACTACGAAACGTCTCGAGGCGTATATAATCTAAGTAAGCCGAAAACCCAGAAATCCAAACCAAGAAAAGTAGTAGAGTGAAGGAAAAACCAATTTAAATCAAGTAGTTTTATTAGCATAAGCCGAATTATGCGTTTTTTTAAAAACATCAAATATTTCTTGAAAATTTCGGCAAAATCTCCTTTGTAAATACTGGCCCCCAAACGGGATACAACATGAATAGTATACGAAATCAATAAAAGGCATCCCCAAGCGGGAGCTAGCTCTTCGTCAATCGACAGTCACAACCACACAAGTAATGTAATATACAACGCCAAGGACGAGGATCAAAACTCAAAAGGAAACTCAAAACCACAAGAAATCCACAGATATATAACGCGCGACTCTAAGGTCGAAAGAATAACATCATTGGTCTCTATCTCAAAATAAATACATGTTTGGTTGATGGAATTTACTTGATACAACTGAATAATATTATACAAGGTAATATGATGGGTATGATACCAATAAACCCACCTACTAACAAGTCACCCGAACGAAACTGTGCCCGCAAAGCCGTAATGAAACCTGTACGGCAAACCTGCAAGAAACTGGGGCACAACGGGGGTGAGTTGCCAACTCGTGAATAGAAAAACATCTACGAATAAAAATCGCATGTATGACGCAATCCTAGGTCATACGATTATAATATATAATCCTCAAATATATAACCAGCAACCCATAACCATGGTTAGGGCAAATATCTAACCCAAGTGTAATCCCATGTGCCTGTGTCGGTGCCTCAGGAAGCAATGTATCATATGGATGATGTATGAATGCATGAAACAGAATGCATATACTGAAGAAAACCGCTTTCATAAATCAGTGAGATTTCTGTATTTTAAAAATGAGGTATCATAATGAAATCAGCATAAAACGGTGCCTAGCATCGGCATAAAACGTAATCCCAATATCTCGATATCTCTGTATCACAGTCTCTGTATCTCAATATCTCGAAATCTCAATGTCTCAATCACAATGACTAGGACGCCGTCAGTCCAGGCCGGCCCCTACCATCCATCTCATGACCACGACGGTATCCTCCGGATATCCGACGCGTCGGGTAATATCACCGGTCGGTCGTGCTCCCCTGCACAGGCTCAACGTCAACAACACGATCTTCTTGCCCCGGGGTACCGCACCGGGCCCACCATGTACCCGAAACGGTTCATCCATCTCCTCGAATCGGGTCTCGAAATCCATCAGCAAACTCATGGTGGACGACTCATACATCATGGGAAAACCGCACTTTTTATTTAAAAGAGAGGAAAGAAGCTTATACAAGTTTTGCGGTTTTCCCCCAAATCCAGAAAATCTCATGGAAATCCGAATCCAAATCATCAATAGCATGTAAAACCATGAATATAGGCATGAGAATTCATGAATACGGCATAACAATGAATAACAGTATGCATGAAGTGACAAGTAATAACTACAATATCTAAGCTGGCATATAAGGTAAGTACACTAATATCATGTCAACTACTAGCTATCAAGCTAAATTAAGCAATAATATTTCCTAAGGTGTACGTGACATGGCAATTACCGATGAAGATGTGTGTGAGCCGGCAAGTAAGTGTACGTGGTACATACGCATCATTGGTAATGGTGCTGGTGTCCTAACAGCATGATATCAACAATGCAATATGAAATAACAATGTAAGTATGCGATGCGGAGCAACAGCAATAATGTGCGGGAGCTGAATACTAGACACAACGATAACTAATCTGCATTACCCTAATATAAGTCCTACAATAGTGCCTTTTGAAATAACACGAATCGCGGTGTTTTGAAAATAAGGGCTACGGTGCTTTTAAGAAAAGATACGTCTTTTGAAATATCCGTAGAATCCCTTGACCTGTCTTTTAAAATACCCACGATTCGTTGGTTTTGAAATAGGTAGGAGTCTAATCTAATCTAACAACTACACTAAACTATACGGCTGAACTAACAAGCTGAACTACAGGTAAGGAAACCGCCTAACATCTGAGTCGATACATATACATACATGTATATATATTAGTCGGTGATCCTGCCTCAATAATATCATATCCGATACCATATCTAAAATCAGACATCCCAAGTCAAGAGTGCGGATCAATCATCAATATATAGCTCGTACGTAAATCCGTCGTACGGCATCCCTAAATCTGGGTACGGGTCAATATCATACTCAACACAGTGTTCATCTGGTATCCTCTTTATCAAGATCATCATCGGGGTACTGACCTACGTCTAGTACACTACTAAAATCACTATTCATATGGCAACGTCATCCAAAAATCCGCTATAATATCAGGACGTATCTCAAGTACGAATCCTGCCATATCACCGATCTCACGGCCTCAACTCAAATCTCATCTCAATCCCAAGTATCATCCGCAAAACCAGTATGTGAACACGTAGTCCCATACCCAGGTGAACACATAAACACATCTCCCCATATACGCACAGGTAATAACATAGATGTATGCATGTGTGTGTGTGTGCGTGTGTGGGTGTAAGGACTACTCTAGGGTTTCGCAACTAACACTAAACTAATCCATGAATACCTAGAATCTACCTTTACCATCAAGTCTCATATCAACATAAAATATATAATCAAAATATATGTGTGTATATGTATTCGTATACATCACCACGAACTGCGGGGGTGCTATACGCCATCCACCCGACTTCTCCCCATAGATATAAATCTACTCACCTGGTCCTCGCTCGCCGGTGCCGACGTCGCCACGCGCTTGCTTGTCGTCTCGAAGTCCACATAGGGTACCTACATATCATAACGCACCGTATCGCATTAAAACCAAATTTGAAATCGAAACGGCATACGAAAATCAAATCGGCACGCGTATCACGCATAGGTCAAAACCTATCGCCTACGCATGCAAGAATAGTCAAACCAACCCTCGATGTCGATGTAAAAATGTCAAACCATCGAGAAAACCCAAACACACTCATTTGCGCATCCACGAACACTAACTATAATATGAAATAGGTTAAAATTCACAAAAACCCCAAATTCACCTTAAAAGCCATTTTTCTGAAATCTAGCTAGCAAAAGTTACCCGTTTTAGTACAAAACTCGACGTTTAAACAAATCTAGCGGCCATAATACTTATTAAATATCTTAAATAAGTCATAAAAACAATTTCCATAATTTAATCCCAATAAATTTCATTAACCCCAAAATTCTAGTTTACAATATACCCAAATTTTAACAATTTTATAGCAAAAATGCACAAACAATAATTTAGGTTGGATTTTCATGAACTAAAGTGTTAAACTACACTTTAAAATGTTAATGAAGTCATGAAAAACCTAATCACATTTTTAATCCCAATTATTTAACCAATTTCAAAAACCTAGTTAGCAATTTAGCATAATTAACACAATTTTTAAACTAACCATTAACAACTAGCTACTAATCTTGTTTTAACATGTCATAAGAGCCTAAATACATCACACAACCATACACCAATTTCACAAAACCCTAACTTGCATTCAAATTCTTCTCTTGAATTTCAAAACTTTCACTTAGAACCACAATTCATATCCTAATTAAGTTAGGTTAAAGCAATAACTAACAATTAACAAAAAGCTCAAGATTTTTATCTCACAAGATTTGAGATCTAGCATGAAAATCTTGACCTCCAATTCGAAAACTTTTCACCAAAAACCATGTTTGAGAGGCTAAGGAAAAATGGGTAGGAGTTGAATTTGGAATTAGCTTTGAAATTGTTTGGATTTTGAAGCATTTTTGTGGATTTTTGATGCAAATTGGGTAGGATTTTTTTTGAGAGAGGCTGCCGAAATTTCCAGCAGTGAGAGGGAGAGAGGAGAGAGAGTCAAGTGGGGAAAATGATATGAAGTCAACCCAAGGTCAAAGCACATACTTATATAATCTTCTATTCTTTAAATTCATTGTTTTCTTTTCTTTTAAACTTGAATTGGGGCAAACTTTGGGGGGGGGGGGTCTTCCTACAAATTTTGGCCAGCCACAAGGTGGGGAGGAGAGAGGGTGTGGGTGAGTGTGGGTGAGAAAAAAATGATAAATGTTATACCCCAATATCTATTTACACTAATCTCACCAAAAAAGCCTTTTTTCTTCAATAATTCTAACACCGTTTGGCAGTTTAATTTTGTTTCAAAAACAACATGTTAAAATTTTATTTAATGTGTTATGATGCACAAAAATTGTTTCAACTCATTCTAATTTGTAATTTTCCATAATTAAATGTATTACTGACGGCTTAAAATAATATTAAAATAATTAATTTCGGAAAATTTTCAGAAAATTTGAAATTTCACCAGTGGCTCAATGAACACCAAATACTAGCAATTTCATAGCTAGAATATGTATATTTAATTTTATAATAAAGATATTTGTATTTTGACTTTTTACAGAAACCCCCTTATTTTACCGATTTTCTGAAATTTCACCGAAACGATTTTCAAAACGTTACAATCTTTCTCCCTTAAAGAAATTCGGTCCCCGAATTTAAATTAAAACTCCCCCCAATTACTAAAACACCTAAGCAAAACTATCAAGTCGTCGGGGCTCCGAAATCATAAATACATAAAACAAATCGTAGCGCAGCGCATGCGCAAGAAAAATGAGCATATAACTCAAAATCAAAACTCCGTCAAGCATCTCGCAATCATCGGAGTCATGGTAAAGACACAAATGTCAAATCCAATACAACACCAATATGATATAACTCGAAACTATACACGTAAATATCAAATCTATATATATAAATATCATAAAAACGTACTGCTCTATAAGAAATTAATCCAAAAATACGCATATGAATACTGTGTGCGTCTGGTGCGCACGGAAATCAAATCCATATACGTGCCATACAAGTGCACAGAAACAAGATCTAAGTGCATCGGGTGCGCACGAAGCATCTATCATAGGCAACGTGTGTGTCTGACAGCAAAATCAGGTGCATCTAACATGCTCGAAAAATCTCGATTTAGTGCATCTAGTGTGCACCAAATCGCATCTCAAAACATGCGCTCAACATGCGCGAAAATCCAAGGCAGGTGCATCTATCATGCACGAAATCATGAAATCCAATATCAAGCGCCGAACATGCGCAAAATCCAATCAGGCGCACAAGGTGCACAAAACCAATATCGAGCATCATAATCGAAATCGAAGTCCAGTGCATCTAAGTGTACAAAATGCGTATCACTGCACTGCAAGCATATGTGAATCATACCGAGTGCAAAAACCAAATCGTGTGCGTATATACGCACGAAATCAACTCAACTGTATGAAACCTATAAAATCATAAACGTGTGAAACCAAGGCACGAAAACGAGATCAAGTGCAACAACTGTGCAAAATCGCAAATACTCAGCAGGTGCAACCATGGTCCATGAAAACAAATATCATGAAACTCAATCATGCGAATAGATCGCCCAAAATACCGAAATCAAATATGGCGGAATAGTCCCCGCTCAAGCACTTCCTCTAAGAACCTCTGGCCAACTTTCATGGTCACTCATAGCATGTCTCGTCGACGATCCTGAACTCTGGCCTGCCGGTGTGCATAACATGACCACTCCTGGGTCCAAGTCTTCTCGTAATTTATTCCAGAAAGGTCCTGTCGAGGTCTCTCCCAAATCGCGTCTCTGCCGAACTGTCCGGAAGTCATCGTCCTTTACTAGATCTGTTCTCGTTCCGGAACGGCTGCATACTCATCGTGACTCCTTATGGAAGGTATATCCAAGTACAATGTCTCGGCATGCGTATCGCATCTCTGATGTCGGCGGAGTGGAATATCGTCTCATCAAGATCTCGTACGAATCTCTTACTCCACTTTCTCTAATGTCGACTGCTTCGGACTCATCTCGTCGTGGCTGCATGGACCGAGCTCCTACGGCTATCCTCGTATCTGGAGTCTCCCAAGAAATGCATCTCACCACCTGGCATCCGAATGAAGTCGAACCATCCGATCGATTTGTCAAAACCTCATAATCCCCCAAGAGCTCAACATCTTGGGTACAGTTTAACAGTATCGAGTACGTACCACACCATCGATGGTCTAGCCGTAGAAGGGCAAACCTAAGCCTCACTAATGGCGCCGCGGAACTGCCGCAAACCCTAAGGTTCAAAGGCTTTCACACGGTCATTATATCGAGTTAGGGTTTCATTCTTCTAGAGGGTCCATAGAATTGCCTGCATGTCTTTCCGAATACTTTAAACTCGGAATAATAGGTTGCCGACATTCGATCATTTCTGTCGACTCTCAACATCTCCGCGTGAAGTCGTCTCTAGCTGGAATCAATCTATCTGATGACCTCGCATCGGGGTAGCAAACAAACCGCATGTCCTAGTCATTCATCCTTGGTGACTAGCGACCTTCTATCATCTCTTAGTACCACTCGTACTGCAAAAGCTCCAACATCTGGGGCGATATATCGTCATTCGCAGCAATGACTGGCTCACTCGTCTACACGCTGAACAATGCCTCAATCATCAGGAGTAAGCAATACGCCAACGGTCATCAAAATCTGGCTGGCCTCTATCATTGGCTCAATCCTCTGGCGCTGATCTGCACGTCCGAGTAATGTCATACAGCGATCCATCCAAACCCTCGAGGCGCAGAAACACAATCAAACGACGCCTCTTAATGCAATCGTATGTCGCCGGAATCACGCCCTGGTCAGTCCTCGTTCGTAACGAGCTCGTGCTGACAGCAACTCTAGCCGTAGCTCTCCCTGCCCGTAATCGTGGTAGCAAAACCATAACTGGTACTGATGAGGCTAGATCAGGAATGAATATAATACTGAACAAAGAAATGTACATCCTAAGGCTCATTAAGTAGAGTAGCGTATCGTAAGTATGCCGCGGAACATACCCACGGTACGTCACTCTACTTTAGTCACCTATTCCATCAACCATGGGTCATCCTACGCTCCAAAGGTAAACCTAGCGCTCTGATACCAACTTTGTCACGTCCCGAAAGTACGGAACATGACCGGCACTTAAACTATGAAACGTCTTGAGACGTACGTAATCTAAGTAAGCCGAAAACCCAGAAATCCAAACCAAGAAAAGTAGTAGAGTGAAGGAAAAACCAATTTAAATCAAGTAGTTTTATTAGCATAAGCCGAATTATGCGTTTTTTTTTAAAAACATCAAATATTTCTTGAAAATTTCGGCAGAGTCTCCTTTGTAAATACTGGCCCCCAAACGGGATACAACATGAATAGTATACGAAATCAATAAAAAGCATCCCCAAGCGGGAGCTAGCTCTTCGTCAATCGACGGTCACAACCACACAAGTAATGTAATATACAACGCCAAGGACGAGGATCAAAACTCAAAAGGAAACTCAAAACCACAAGAAATCCACAGAAATATAACGCGCGACTCTAAGGTCGAAAAAATAACATCACTGGTCTCTATCTCAAAATAAATACATGTTTGGTTGATGGAATTTACTAAATACAACTGAATAATATTATACAAGGTAATATGATGGGTATGATACCAATAAACCCACCTACTAACAAGTCACCCGAACGAAACTGTGCCCGCAAAGCCGTAATGAAACCTGTACGGCAAACCTGCAAGAAACTGGGGCACAACGGGGGTGAGTTGCCAACTCGTGAATAGAAAAACATCTACGAATAAAAATTGCATGTATGACGCAATCCTAGGTCATACGATCATAATATATAATCCTCAAATATATAACCAGCAACCCATAACCATGGTTAGGGCAAATATCTAACCCAAGTGTAATCCCATGTGCCTGTGTCAGTGCCTCAGGTAGCAATGTATCATATGGATGATGTATGAATGCATGAAACAGAATGCATGTACTGAAGAAAACTGCTTACATAAATCAGTGAGATTTCTGTATTTTAAAAATGAGGTATCATAATGAAATCAGCATAAAACAGTGCCTAGCATCGGCACAAAACGTAATCCCAATATCTCGATATCTCTGTATCACAGTCTCTGTACCTCAATATCTCAAAATCTCAATGTCTCAATCACAATGACTAGGGCGCCGTCAGTCCAGGCCGGCCCTTACCATCCATCTCATGACCACGACGGTATCCTCCGGATATCCGATGCGTCGGGTAATATCACCGGTCGGTCGTGCTCCCCTGCACAGGCTCAACGTCAACAACACGATCTTCTTGCCCCGGGGTACCGCACCGGGCCCACCATGTACCCGAAACGGTTCATCCATCTCCTCGGATCGGGTCTCGAAATCCATCAGCAAACTCATGGTGGACGACTCATACATCATGGGAAAACCGCACTTTTTATTTAAAAGAGAGGAAAGAAGCTTATACAAGTTTTGCGGTTTTCCCCCAAATCCAGAAAATCTCATGGAAATCCGAATCCAAATCATCAATAGCATGTAAAACCATGAATATAGGCATGAGAATCCATGAATACGGCATAACAATGAATAACAGTATGCATGAAGTGACAAGTAATAACTACAATATCTAAGCTGGCATATAAGGTAAGTACACTAATATCATGTCAACTACTAGCTATCAAGCTAAATTAAGCAATAATATTTCCTAAGGTGTACGTGACATGGCAATTACCGATGAAGATGTGTGTGAGCCGGTAAGTAAGTGTACGTGGTACATACGCATCATTGGTAATGGTGCTGGTGTCCTAACAGCATAATATCAACAATGCAATATGAAATAACAATGTAAGTATGCGATGCGGAGCAACAGCAATAATGTGCGGGAGCTGAATACTAGACACAACGATAACTAATCTGCATTACCCTAATATAAGTCCTACAATAGTGCCTTTTGAAATAACACGAATCGCGGTGTTTTGAAAATAAGGGCTATGGTGTTTTTAAGAAAAGATACGTCTTTTGAAATATCCGTAGAATCCCTTGACCTGTCTTTTAAAATACCCACGATTCGTTAGTTTTGAAATAGGTAAGAGTCTAATCTAGTCTAATAACTACACTAAACTATACGGCTGAACTAACAAGCTGAACTACAGGTAAGGAAACCGCCTAACATCTGAGTCGATACATATACATACCTGTATATATATTAGTCGGTGATCCTGCCTCAATAATATCATATCCGATACCATATCTAAAATCAGACATCCCAAGTCAAGAGTGCGGATCAATCATCAATATATAGCTCGTACGTAAATCCGTCGTACGGCATCCCCAAATCTGGGTACGGGTCAATATCATACTCAACACAGTGTTCATCTGGTATCCTCTTTATCAAGATCATCATCTGGGGTACTGACCTACGTCTAGTACACTACTAAAATCACTATTCATATGGCATCGTCATCCAAAGATCCGCTATAATATCAGGACGTATCTCAAGTACGAATCCTACCATAACACCGAGCTCACGGCCTCAACTCAAATCTCATCTCAATCCCAAGTATCATCCGCAAAACCAGTATATGAACACGTAGTCCCATACCCAGGTGAACACATAAACACATCTCCCCATATACGCACAGGTAATAACATAGATGTATGCATGTGTGTGTGCGCGTGTGTGGGAGTAAGGACTACTCTAGGGTTTCGCAACTAACATTAAACTAATCCATGAACACCTAGAATCTACCTTTACCATCAAGTCTCATATCAACATAAAATATATAATCAAAATATATGTGTGTATATGTATTCGTATACATCACCACGAACTGCGGGGGTGCTATACGCCATCCACCCGACTTCTCCCCGTAGATATAAATCTACTCACCTGGTCCTCACTCGCCGGTGCCGACGTCGCCACGCGCTTGCTTGTCGTCTCGAAGTCCACATAGGGTACCTACATATCATAACGCACCGTATCACATTAAAACCAAATTTGAAATCGAAACGGCATACGAAAATCAAATCGGCACGCGTATCACGCATAGGTCAAAACCTATCGCCTACGCATGCAAGAATAGTCAAACCAACCCTCGATGTCGATGTAAAAACGTCAAACCATCGAGAAAACCCAAACACACTCATTTGCGCATCCACGAACACTAACTATAATATAAAATAGGTTAGAATTCACAAAAACCCCCAAATTCACCTTAAAAGTCATTTTTCCGAAAATCTAGCAAGCAAAAGTTATCCGTTTTAGTACAAAAATCGACGTTTAAACAAATCTAGCGGCCATAATACTTATTAAATATCTTAAATAAGTCATAAAAACAATTTCCATAATTTAATCCCAATAAATTTCATTAACCCCAAAATTCTAGTTTACAATATACCCAAATTTTAACAATTTTATAGCAAAATGCACAAACAACAATTTAGGTTGGATTTCCATGAACTAAAGTGTTAAACTACACTTTAAAATGTTAATGAAGTCTTGAAAAACCTAATCACATTTTTAATCCCAATTATTTAACCAATTTCAAAAACCTAGTTAGCAATTTAGCATAATTAACACAATTTTTAAACTAACCATTAACAACTAGCTACTAATCTTGTTTTAACATGTCATAAGAGCCTAAATACATCACAAAATCATATACCAATTTCACAAAACCCTAACTTGCATTCAAATTCTTCTCTTGAATTTCAAAACTTTCATTTAGAACCACAATTCATATCCTAATTAAGTTAGGTTACAGCAATAACTAACAATTAACAAAAAGCTCAAGATTTTTACGTCACAATATTTGAGATCTAGCATGAAAATCTTGACCTCCAATTCGAAAACTTTTCACCAAAAACCATGCTTGAGAGGCTAAGGAAAAATGGGTAGGAGTTGGATTTGGAATTAGCTTTGAAATTGTTTGGATTTTGAAGCATTTTTGTGGATTTATGATGCAAATTGGGTGGGAATTTTTTTGAGAGAGGCTGCTGAAATTTCCAGCAGTGAGAGGGAGAGAGGAAAGAGAGTCAAGTGAGGAAAATGATATGAAGTCAACCCAAGGTCAAAGCACATACTTATATAATCTTTTATTCTTTAAATTCATTGTTTTCTTTTCTTTTAAACTTGAATTGGGGCAAACTTTTGGGGGGGGGGGGTCTTCCTACAAATTTCGGCCAGCCATAAGGTGGGGAGGAGAGAGGTGTGGGTGAGTGTGGGTGAGAAAAAAATGATAAATGTTATACCCCAATATCTATTTACACTAATCTCACCAAAAAATGCCTTTTTTCTTCAATAATTCGAACACCGTTTGACAGTTTCATTTTGTTTCAAAAACAACATGTTAAAATTTTATTTAATGTGTTTTGATGCACAAAAATTGTTTCAACTCATTCTAATTTGTAATTTTCCCTAATTAAATGTATTACTGACGGCTTAAAATAATATTAAAATAATTAATTTCGGAAAATTTTCAGAAAATTTGAAATTTCACCAGTGGCTCAATGAACACCAAATACTAGCAATTTCATAGCTAGAATATGTATATTTAATTTTATAATAAAGATATTTGTATTTTGAATTTTTACATAAACCCCCTTATTTTACCGATTTTCTGAAATTTCACCGAAACGATTTTCAAAACGCTACAATACCATTAGCTGCATTTCATTATCACTCCTAACTCTAGATATTATTGTAACATTTTGAAAATCATTTCGATGTAATTTCGGAAAATCGGTAAAATAAGGGGGTTTTCTGTAAAAAGTCAAAATGTAAATATTTTTAATATAAAATTAAATATACATATTCTAGCTATGTAATTACTAGTATTTGGTGTTTATTGAGCCACTGGTAAAATTTCTAATTTTCTGAAAAATTTTCCGGAATTAATTATTTTAATATTATTTTAAGCCGTCACTAATACATTTAATTAGGGAAAATTACAAATTGGAATGAGTTGAAACAAATTTTATGCATCATGACACATTAAATAAAATTTTATCATGTAGTTTTTGAAATGAAATCGTTTGCCAAAACGGTTTAGAAAATATCGAAGAAAAAGGCTTTTTCCGGTGAATTTAGTGTTAATGGAAATTGGGGTATATCATTTATTATTTTTCCCTCACCCACACAAACCCAATTTCCCCTCCTTGGCTGAGCCCATGGCAGCCCATTACCCAAGTTCCCAAAAAAAAAATGAGAGAAGCAAAACAAATGAAAAGAAAAGGGAAATGAAAAGAAATAGATAAATGAATATGGACTTTTGACTTTTGTGTTGACTTGAACCTTCCCCACTTGACTTTTTCCCACCTCACACACCCCCCACACTCCCCCCCACACCTGCACTTGACCGAGCCCCCACTCTTCTTCAGCCCCACCTCATTTCTTCTTCTCTTTTCTCTTCAAAATTCCATCAAAAATCATCAAAAATGCTTGGAAAATTCACAAAAAATCAAGCAAAAATCCAAATCAAAATACACCTCCTACCCATTTTTCCTTGGCTACCATAGCATGGATCTAGGGATTTAGATTTCAATTTGGGAGGCTAAGTGTGCTTGTGGGATCTTCAAATTTATTTGGGTATAATTCTAACCTTTTTGTTAAATTGTTGTTAATTGTTTTAAGTTAGCTTAATTTGATGTTTAATTGGGTTTTATTGCAACTTTAGGAAATTCAAGACTAGGGTTTGAATTTAATTAGGGTTTTTATCATTAGTTTATGGTTGTAATGAGGAGATTAACATGTAATTGTATGCAAAATCTAAGTTGGTTGCTACTTGCTAATTTGTTAAATTAAAATGGTGATAACTTTGCTAAATTGCTAACTAGGTTTTAAAAAAAATAGTTTAAATATTGGGTTTAAAAATGTGATTAGGTTTTTCATGACTTCATTAACAATAAAAAATATAGTTTAATACTTTAGTTCATGAAAATCCAAGCTAGATTGTAGTTTGTGCATTTTTGCTATAAAATTGTTAAAATTTGTTAATATTGCAAACTAGGTTTTTGAAATCGAATTAAATTGTGGGTTTAAAATTTACGTAATGGTTTCTATGGCATAATTAAGATATTAAGTTATCATCTTGGTCACTAGAATTGTTAAAACATCATGTTTTGTACAAAAACGGCGAATTGTGCTTGCTAGATTTTCGGAAAAATGACTTTTTAAGTGAAATTGGGGTTTTTGTGAGTTTTAACCTATTTTATATAAAAAAAATTTGAGTTCGTGAATGTGCAAATGAGTGTATTTGGGTTTTTCTCGATGGTTTGGCGTTTGTACGCCGACGTCGAGGGTTTTTGGGTTGATTTGTGAAAGCAACTATAGGTTTTGACCTATGTGGGATTCATGTGTCGTTTTGGTCATGAGTCGGATTTTAATGCGATACGATGCGTTGTGATATGTAGGTACCCCCATGTGGACTTCGAGACGACAAGCAAGCGCGTGGCGACGTCGGCACCGGCGAGCGAGGACCAGGTGAGTAGATTTATATCTACGGGGAGAAGTCGGGTGGATGGCGTATAGCACCCCCGCAGTCCGTGGTGGTGTATACGGATGCGTATACACACCAACAATTATTATATGTTATTTGGGTTTAATAACGATAACGATGTTAGGATGGATATTGGTGTGTTGGATTATTTTAGTGTTGCGAACGCTAGGGTAGTGTTGCACTACACATACACACATACATACTTGCATACATTCCTATTTATATGTGCTCATGGGATTATTTATAGTTATGTGTTCATATGGGTATGGGACTATGTGTTCACATACGGATTTGAGGATGATACTTGGGATTGAGCTGAGTCGATAAGATTTGTTTTGTGGTTGTGATATCGGTGATATGGCAGGATTCGTACTTGAGGTACGTCCTGGTGTTATAGCGGATCTTGGGGCGGCGACACGGGTGAATAGTGTTATAAATAAAATGATCGACATGTGATCGTGATATGAGGCATGATATGCTAGGATTTTGATATTAGGCCGTATCGGGCGATATATACCCCTTGATGATGATATGTGCTGACGATATCGGTTTGTACGAGATTGTCGATCAGTAGTCAGATCATGAGTATATTGAGGATATTAGTATTGTACTAGACATAGGTCAGTACCCTAGACTATGATCTTGGATAAAGAGGATACCAGAGGAATAGTGTGAGGAATATGATATTGACCCATACCCAGATTTGGGGATGACGTACGACGGATTTACGTACGAGCTATATCTTGATGATTGATCCGCACTCTTGACTTGGGATATCTAATTATAGATATGGTATCGGATATTATATTATTGAGGCGGGATCACCGACTAATATATATACAGGTATGTATATGTATCGACTCAGATGTTTGGCGGTTTCCTTACCTGTAGTCTAGCTTGTAGCTTAGCCCTTTAGTTTAGTTAGTTGTTAGATTAGATTCGGTTCCTACCTATTTCAAAGCTTACGAATCGTGCGTATTTTAAAAGACAGGTCAAGGGATTCTACGGATATTTCAAAAACGTATCTTTTCTTAAAAACAACGTAGCCCCTATTTTCAAAACCCCACGATTCGTGTTATTTCAAAAGGCACCATTGTAGGACTTATATTAGGTTAATGCAGATTAGTTATCGTTACGTCTAGTATTCAGCTCCCGCTCATTATTGTTGTTCGCTCCGCATCACATGCTTATATTATGCTTCATATTCTACTGTTGATATCTTGTGGTTAGGACACCAGCACCATTACCGATGATGCGTATGTACCGCGTACACTTACTTGCCAGCTCACACACATCTTCATCGGTAATTGCCATGTCACGTACACCTTAGAAAATATTATTGCTTGACATAGCCTGTTAGCTAATAGTTTAGACATGATATTAGTGTACTTGCCTTATATGTTAGTTTAGACATTGTAGTTATTACCTGCTACTTCATGTATACTGTTATTCATTGTTATGCCGCATTCATGGATTCTCATGCATATATTCACTTTTTACGTGTATTGAGGTTTTGGATTCGGATTTCCATGAGATTTTCTGGATTTGGGGAAAACCGCAAAACATATACAAACTTCTTCTTTCTCTTTTTAAATGAAAAGCGCGGTTTTTCCCATGATGTATGAGTCGTCCACCATGAGTTTGCTGATGGATTTCGAGACCCGATTCGAGGAGTTGGATGAACCGTTTCGGATACATGGTGGACCCGGTAAGGTACCCCGGGGCAAGAAGCTCGTGGTGATGACGATGAGCCTGGCAGGGGGAGACTACCTACCGGTGATTTTACCCGACGCGTCGGATATCCGGAGGATACCGTCGTGGTCTTGAGATGGATGGTAGGGGCCGGTCTGGACTGCCGGCGCCCTAGAGATTGAGATTGAGACATTAAGATTTCGAGATATTGAGGTACTGAGATTTGATGATACAGGCCAGTCCGGATATCCGGAGCCTGAGGCTTTGAGACATTGAGATTTATGTTTTGTGTCGATACTAGACACTGTTGTTGCTGATTTCATTTATGATACCTCATTTTAAAAATACAAAGGAAATCTCACTAATTTATGAAAACAGTTCTTCATTTACACGTATTCTGTTTTCATGCATTCATACCTCATTCATATGATATATTGCTACCTGAGGCACTGACACGGGCACATGAGATCACACTCGGGTTAGATATTACCCTAGCCGTTGTTATAGGCTGCATGTTATTCATATATTTGAGGATATATTATGATCATTGACCTAGATTGCGTTATTTATGCGATTTCGGTTCGTAGATGTTTTTCTATTCACGAGTTGGCAACTCACCCCTGTTGTGCTCCAGTTTCTTGCAGGTTTGCCGTACAGGTTTCTTTACGGCTTGCGGGCATAGTTTCCTTCGGGTGATTTGCTAGTAGGTGGGTTTACTTGTATCGTACCCCCATTATATATCTTGTATATTATTATTCTGTTGTATCTAGAAGTTCCATCAACCAAACATGTATTTATTTTTGAGATAGAGACCAGTGATGTTATTCTTTCGACCTTAGAGTCGCGCGTATATTTTTGCGGATTTCTTGTGGTTTTGAGTTTCCTTTTGAGTTTTTGATTCTCGCCGTTGGCGTTGTATATTATATTGCTTGTGTGGTTGTGACCGTCGATTGACGAAGAGCTAGCTCCCGCTTGGGGATGCCTTTATTTGATTTCGTATACTATTCATGTTGTATTCCGTTTGGGGGCCAGTATTTACAAAGGAGACTCTGCCAAAATTTTCAGGAAATATTTGATGTTTTTTTTAAAACCGCATAATTCGGCTTATGCTATTAAAACTACTTGATTTTAAATTGGTTTTCCTTCACTCTACTACTTTTCTTGGTTTGGGTTTCTGGGTTTTCGGCTTACTTAGATTACGTACGCCTCGAGACGTTCGTAGTTTAAGTGCCGGTCATATTCCGTACTTTCGGGACGTGACAAAGTTGGTATCAGAGCGTTAGGTTTTACCTTCGGAGCGTAGGATGACCCTTGGTTGATGGAATAGGTGACTAAAGTAGAGTGACGTACCGTTGGTATGTTCCGCGGCATATTTACGACACGCCACTCCACTTAAGAAGCCTTAGGATATACATTTCCTTGTTCAGTATTATATTCCTTCCTGATCTAGCCTCATCGGTACCAGTTATGGTTTTGCTGCCCCGATTACGGGCAGGGAGAGCTACGGCTACAGTTGCGGTCAGCACGAGCTCGTTAAGAACGAGGACCGACCAGGGCATAATTTCGGCGACACACGATTGCAGAGATGTGTCTTTTTATTGTGTTTTCGCGCCACGAGCGTTTGTTGGATCGCTGTATGAGGTTACTCAGATGTGCATATCAGCACCAGAGGATTGGGCCACCGACAGAGGCCAACCAGATTTTGATGACCGTTGGCGTATTGCTTACTCCTGATGATTGAGGCACGGTTCAGCGTGCAGATGAGCGAACCAGTTTTTGCTGTGAACAACGAGTTACCGCCCCAGATGTGGGAGCTATTGCAGTACGAGGTTGTACTAAGAGATTATAGAAGGCCGCTAGTCACCAAGGAAGAATGACTAGGACGTGTGGATCGTTCTCTTACCGATGCGAGGTCATCAGAGAAATTGATTCCAGCTAGAGACGACTTCACACGGAGACGTTGAGAGTCGACAGAGACGATCGAATATCAGAAACCTACTATTCCAAGTTTAAGGTACTCGGAAAGACATGCAGGAAATTCTATAGTCCCTCTAGAAGAATGAAACCCTAACTCGACTTAATGACCGTGTGAAAGCCTTTGAACCTTAGGGTTTGCGGCAGTTCCGCGGCGCCATTAGTGAGGCTTGGGTTTGCCCTTCTACGGCTGGACCACCGATGCTGTGGTACGTACTCGATACTATTAAACTGTATCCAAGATGTTGAGCTCTTGGGGGATTATGAGGTTTTGACGAATCGATCGGATGGTTCGACTTCATTCGGATGCTAGGTGGTGAGATGCGTTTCTTAGGAGACTCCAGATACGAGGATAGCCGTTGGAGCTCAGTCCATGCAGCCACGACGAGACGAGTCCGAAGCAGTCGACATTAGAGAAAATGGAGTAAGAGGTTCGTACGAGATCTTGATGAGACGACGTTCCACTCCGCCGACGTCAGAGATGCGATACGCATGCCGAGGCATTGTACTTGGATATACCTTCCAGAAGGAGTCGGGATGAGTATGCAGCCGTTCCAGGACGAGAACTGATCTAGTAAGGGACGATGACTTTCGGACAGTTCGGCGGAGACGAGATTTGGGAGAGACCTTGACAGGACCTTTCTGGAATAAATTACGAGAAGACTTGGACCCAGGAGTGGTCGTGTTACGCATACCGGCAGGCCAGAGTTCAGGATCGTCGACGAGACATGCTATGAGTGACCACGACAGTTGGCCAGAGATTCTTGGAGGATGTGCTTGAGCGGGACTATTCCGCCATATTTGATTTCGGTATTTTGGACGATCTTTTCGCATGACTGATTTTGATGATTGAGTTTCAGGGTATTTGTTTTCATGTACCATGGTTGCACCTACTGAGTATTTACGATTTTGCACAGTTGTTGCACTTGACATCGTTTTCATGCCTTGGTTTCTCATGTTTATGATTTTATGGGTTTCATACAGTTGAGTTGATTTTGTGCATATGTACGCACACGATTTGGTTCTTGCACTCGGTATAGTTCACATATGCTTGCAGTGCAGTGATTCACATTTTGTGCACTACAGTTGCACTGGACTTCGATTTCGATGGTGATACTCGATATTTGTTTGTGCACCTTATGCACCTTATTGGATTTTGCGCATGTTCGGCGCTTGATATTGGATTTCATGATTTCGTGCACGATGGATGCACCTGATTTGGATTTTCGCGCATGTTGGGCGCATGTTAGGAGATACGATTTTGGTGCACACCAGATGCACTAAATCGAGATTCTTCGTGCATGTCAGATGCACCTGTTTTGCTGTCAGGCACACCTGTTGCCCTTGACAGATGTTTCTTGCACACCCGATGCACTTAGATATTGTTTCTGTGCATATGTATAGCACATTAATGGATTTCGATTTCAGTGCGCACCCGATGCACATGGCATTCATTTATATATTTAGGACTGATTTATGTTGGAGCAGTATATTTTATAATGTTTGCTATTTGGTTTAGTACTGAGCAGGACTAGTCAGAGGACAGTACCTGAATGTATTTTGCATGCATTGATAGTTATCGAAGGGATTTCCAAAAAACGAGCTATAGTCTCAGTATTTACCTACGTGTCCGAGATGACACGAAACATTTTATAAAGGAAACCCTTCTGAAATTGCTTCCAAAACGGCGGGACGTGCATATTAAACAAAGGATATATATATATGTAGTTATTTTTTTACAATAAACGTCCCCCACTGTGCAGTGCTGCGAGCATCGCACAACGATTTGAAGAAGATTTGGCATGCATTGCTTCCAGATGTTTTAATGATGTATACCATATTGATTTTCATTTTGGATTTGGACATTGTGTCTTCACCATGACTCCGATGATTGCGGGATGCTGGATGGAGTTTTGATTTTGAGTTATATGCTCATTTTTCATGCGCATGTGCTGCGCTACGATTTGTTTTATATATTTACGATTTCGGAGCCTCGACGACTTCATGGTTTTGCTTAGATGTTTCAGTATTTGGGGGGAGTTTTAATTTAAATTCGGGGACCGAATTTCTTTAAGGGGGGAAGATTGTAACGTTTTGAAAATCGTTTCGGTGTAATTTCGGAAAATCGGTAAAATAAGGGGGTTTTCCGTAAAAAGTCAAAATGTAAATATCTTTAATATAAAATTAAATATACATATTCTATCTATGTAATTACTAGTATTTGGTGTTTATTGAGCCACTGGTAAAATTTCTAATTTTCTGAAAATTTTTCCGGAATTAATTATTTTAATATTATTTTAAGCCGTCACTAATACATTTAATTAGGGAAAATTACAAATTGGAATGAGTTGAAACAAATTTTATGCATCATGACACATTAAATAAAATTTTATCATGTCATTTTTGAAATAAAATCGTTTGCCAAAACGGTTTAGAAAATATCGAAGAAAAATGCTTTTTCCGGTGAATTTAGTGTTAATGGAAATTGGGGTATATCATTTATTATTTTTCCCTCACCCACACAAACCCAATTTCCCCTCCTTGGCTGAGCCCATGGCAGCCCATTACCCAAGTTCCCAAAAAAAAAATGAGAGAAGCAAAACAAATGAAAAGAAAAGGGAAATGAAAAGAAATAGATAAATGAATATGGACTTTTGACTTTTGTGTTGACTTGAACCTTCCCCACTTGACTTTTCCCCACCTCACACACCCCCCACACTCCCCCCCACACCTGCACTTGACCGAGCCCCCCCTCTTCTTCAGCCCCACCTCATTTCTTCTTCTCTTTTCTCTTCAAAATTCCATAAAAAATCATCAAAAATGCTTGGAAAATTCACAAAAAATCAAGTAAAATCCAAATCAAAATCCACCTCCTACCCATTTTCCCTTAGCTACCATAGCATGGATCTAGGGATTTAGATTTCAATTTGGGAGGCTAAGTGTGCTTGTGGGATCTTCAAATTTATTTGGGTATAATTCTAACCTTTTTGTTAAATTGTTGTTAATTGCTTTGAGTTAGCTTAATTTGATGTTTAATTGGGTTTTATTGCAACTTTAGGAGATTCAAGACTAGGGTTTGAATTTAATTAGGGTTTTTATCATTAGTTTATGGTTGTAATGAGGAGATTAACATGTAATTGTATGCAAAATCTAAGTTGGTTGCTACTTGCTAATTTGTTAAATTAAAATGGTGATAACTTTGCTAAATTGCTAACTAGGTTTTAAAAAAAATAGTTTAAATATTGGGTTTTAAAATGTGATTAGGTTTTTCATGACTTCATTAACATTAAAAAATATAGTTTAATACTTTAGTTCATGAAAATCCAAGCTAGATTGTAGTTTGTGCATTTTTGCTATAAAATTGTTAAAATTGGTTAATATTGCAAACTAGGTTTTTGAAATCGAATTAAATTGTGGGTTTAAAATTTACGTAATGGTTTCTATGGCATAATTAAGATATTAAGTTATCATCTTGGTCACTAGAATTGTTAAAACATCATGTTTTGTACAAAAACGGCGAATTGTGCTTGCTAGATTTTCGGAAAAATGACTTTTTAAGTGAAATTGGGGTTTTTGTGAGTTTTAACCTATTTTATATAAAAAAAATTTGAGTTCGTGAATGTGCAAATGAGTGTATTTGGGTTTTTCTCGATGGTTTGGCGTTTGTACGCCGACGTCGAGGGTTTTTGGGTTGATTTGTGAAAGCAACTATAGGTTTTGACCTATGTGGGATTCATGTGTCGTTTTGGTCATGAGTCGGATTTTAATGCGATACGATGCGTTGTGATATGTAGGTACCCCCATGTGAACTTCGAGACGACAAGCAAGCGCGTGGCGACGTCGGCACCGGCGAGCGAGGACCAGGTGAGTAGATTTATATCTACGGGGAGAAGTCGGGTGGATGGCGTATAGCACCCCCGCAGTCCGTGGTGGTGTATACGGATGCGTATACACACCAACAATTATTATATGTTATTTGGGTTTAATAACGATAACGATGTTAGGATGGATATTGGTGTGTTGGATTATTTTAGTGTTGCGAACGCTAGGGTAGTGTTGCACTACACATACACACATACATACTTGCATACATTCCTATTTATATGTGCTCATGGGATTATTTATAGTTATGTGTTCATATGGGTATGGGACTATGTGTTCACATACGGATTTGAGGATGATACCTGGGATTGAGCTGAGTCGATAAGATTTGTTTTGTGGTTGTGATATCGGTGATATGGCAGGATTCGTACTTGAGGTACGTCCTGGTGTTATAGCGGATCTTGGGGCGGCGACACGGGTGAATAGTGTTATAAATAAAATGGTCGACATGTGATCGTGATATGAGGCGTGATATGCTAGGATTTTGATATTAGGCCGTATCGGGCGATATATACCCCTTGATGATGATATGTGCTGACGATATCGGTTTGTACGAGATTGTCGATCAGTAGTCAGATCATGAGTATATTGAGGATATTAGTATTGTACTAGACATAGGTCAGTACCCTAGACTATGATCTTGGATAAAGAGGATACCAGAGGAATAGTGTGAGGAATATGATATTGACCCATACCCAGATTTGGGGATGACGTACGACGGATTTACGTACGAGATATATCTTGATGATTGATCCGCACTCTTGACTTGGGATATCTAATTATAAATATGGTATCGGATATGATATTATTGAGGCGGGATCACCGACTAATATATATACAGGTATGTATATGTATCGACTCAGATGTTAGGCGGTTTCCTTACCTGTAGTCTAGCTTGTAGCTTAGCCCTTTAGTTTAGTTAGTTGTTAGATTAGATTCGGTTCCTACCTATTTCAAAGCTTACGAATCGTGCGTATTTTAAAAGACAGGTCAAGGGATTCTACGGATATTTCAAAAACGTATCTTTTCTTAAAAACAGCGTAGCCCCTATTTTCAAAACCCCACGATTCGTGTTATTTCAAAAGGCACCATTGTAGAACTTATATTAGGTTAATGCAGAATAGTTATCGTTGCGTCTAGTATTCAGCTCCCGCTCATTATTGTTGTTCGCTCCGCATCACATGCTTATATTATGCTTCATATTCTACTGTTGATATCTTGTGGTTAGGATACCAGCACCATTACCGATGATGCGTATGTACCGCGTACACTTACTTGCCGGCTCACACACATCTTCATCGGTAATTGCCATGTCACGTACACCTTAGAAAATATTATTGCTTGACATAGCCTGTTAGCTAATAGTTTAGACATGATATTAGTGTACTTGCCTTATATGTTAGTTTAGACATTGTAGTTATTACCTGCTACTTCATGTATACTGTTATTCATTGTTATGCCGCATTCATGGATTCTCATGCATATATTCACTTTTTACGTGCTATTGAGGTTTTGGATTCGGATTTCCATGAGATTTTCTGGATTTGGGGAAAACCGCAAAACATATACAAACTTCTTCTTTCTCTTTTTAAATGAAAAGCGCGGTTTTTCCCATGATGTATGAGTCGTCCACCATGAGTTTGCTGATGGATTTCGAGACCCGATTCGAGGAGTTGGATGAACCGTTTCGGATACATGGTGGACCCGGTAAGGTATCCCGGGGCAAGAAGCTCGTGGTGATGACGATGAGCCTGGCAGGGGGAGACTACCTACCGGTGATTTTACCCGACGCGTCGGATATCCGAAGGATACCGTCGTGGTCTTGAGATGGATGGTAGGGGCCGGTCTGGACTGCCGGTGCCCTAGAGATTGAGATTGAGACATTAAGATTTTAAGATATTGAGGTACTGAGATTTGATGATACAGGCCAGTCCGGATAGCCGGAGCCTGAAGCTTTGAGACATTGAGATTTATGTTTTGTGTCGATACTAGACACTGCTGTTGCTGATTTCATTTATGATACCTCATTTTAAAAATACAAAGGAAATCTCACTAATTTATGAAAACAGTTCTTCATTTACATGTATTCTGTTTTCATGCATTCATACCTCATTCATATGATATATTGCTACCTGAGGCACTGACACGGGCACATGAGATCACACTCGGGTTAGATATTACCCCAGCCGTTGTTATAGGCTGCATGTTATTCATATATTTGAGGATATATTATGATCATTGACCTAGGTTGCGTTATTTATGCGATTTCGGTTCGTAGATGTTTTTCTATTCACGAGTTGGCAACTCACCCCCGTTGTGCCCCAGTTTCTTGCAGGTTTGCCATACAGGTTTCTTTACGGCTTGCGGGCATAGTTTTCTTCGGGTGATTTGCTAGTAGGTGAGTTTACTTGTATCGTACCCCCATTATATATCTTGTATATTATTATTCTGTTGTATCTAGAAGTTCCATCAACCAAACATGTATTTATTTTTGAGATAGAGACCAGTGATGTTATTCTTTCGACTTTAGAGTCGCGCGTATATTTCTGCGGATTTCTTGTGGTTTTGAGTTTCCTTTTGAGTTTTTGATCCTCGCCGTTGGCGTTGTATATTATATTGCTTGTGTGGTTGTGACCGTCGATTGACGAAGAGCTAGCTCCCGCTTGGGGATGCCTTTTTTTGATTTCGTATACTATTCATGTTGTATTCCGTTTGGGGGCCAGTATTTACAAAGGAGACTCTGCCAAAATTTTCAGGAAATATTTGATGTTTTTTTTAAAACCGTATAATTCGGCTTATGCTATTAAAACTACTTGATTTTAAATTGGTTTTCCTTCACTCTAATACTTTTCTTGGTTTGGGTTTCTGGGTTTTCGGCTTACTTAGATTACGTACGCCTCGAGACGTTCGTAGTTTAAGTGCCGGTCATATTCCGTACTTTCGGGACGTGACAATTATACACAAAACCATACTACACATATTTACAAGCTTGGGACACTTTATTGACATGAAATGCTAAATACACAACTTGAGAATTGATCTACATTTTGACTTGACCGATATACCGATTAACTCATGTTTATGATATTGCTTGTTCATACTCATAATTATAGTTAGAATCATTTATTACCATGTATGGTTGGATGGTTAGTGACGTGTGCGGGATCGCGTCGAGATGTTACCTTCCGTTGATCTGCTGATGGCGGCAATGGACGGCTGAGATTTGATCTGGAGGCCGGCTCCTGAAGCATGTGGATCTCAATGGGTTTGAGGTTGTTGGCGCCGAGCTATCTGCAAGGAAGTCCCGATGTGGTTGTATCACCGAGGACCCTCCGACGGTCAAGTTAGAGAGGAAATTTGAGCAGAGTAACGGTTTAGTGGAATAAAAATGGCTTACTTGAACCGTCTGAAGAAGAGGTTTATATAGCGGTGGCAGCAGGTAGGGCAGGTACGAGAATCACGCCGGCCGTTACGCTCCCGACTTCACGCCCGCGTGATATTAATGGCGAGACAGGCTCATTAATGGGGGATCGTGATGGCATAAAATGTAGGATGTGGCCGGCGGAAATCTTGCGCATGGCGAGATTTGTGGGATGGCGGTTGCGTCTGTGAGCGGTGTTGTTGAGCGGTCGATGAGACCAAAGAAGATGACCTCGGCGGGAGAGCTCGCAGATGAGCGGGAGAGCCGAGTTATTTTGGTTCTGCGGTAGCCCGGAGACGAGCTGTGAGGCCGAGGAGGCCAATTGTGCTGGGGGCTCAGAGGTGAGCCGGCGCTTGTTTGTGGGACGGGCAAAAGAGTGGTCTGGTAGGCCACTGTAGGTCCTTTCTCGCATGCTCTGGGACACGTCGTCTGCCACGTGTCATGATCTGGGAGATCACCGATATTGAGCACCATCATTAGCCCCCCACTCTCGCCCCGACCAGCTGACGGGTCGGGTCGAGAGTGGTCTGCCGGATCACCCGAGGTGA
This sequence comes from Agapanthus africanus, assembly GCA_030015575.1. Taxonomy (NCBI): domain Eukaryota; kingdom Viridiplantae; phylum Streptophyta; class Magnoliopsida; order Asparagales; family Amaryllidaceae; genus Agapanthus; species Agapanthus africanus. The sequence continues at coordinate 252,696,145 of JASDDO010000029.1, read as the reverse complement.
ACTCCTTTCGAAGATATCGTCGGGGGTGTCCCCGGGTAACCTGTTGTATTTTCTGAATGACGCCAGCGGATCAGGGGAGAGATATCTGCATTAAAGAGGGTGCGCTGGATCGTGTGTACGTTTACTGAAGCGACAGTCCACGTGTCGGGCGCTGGTTGGCAGACGCGACGGGCCGCAGACCTTTGGCGTCCGATGGGATACGGCCAATGCGCGTGCGGCAGCTGGAGCGATGTTCATCACAGAATTTTGTATTTTATACCGCCCATTCTTGATCACATTGCATATAGGTAGGTGCTTTTAATCCGTATTTGCTGCATGTTTACAGATTACAGGTTTCCAGTCTAAAAGAATACAAATCCGACAAAATCTCCACAGTTACGCCAAAATCCAGAACATCTGTCACAAACAGATAAAAGCCGGGTTCCAGTATCCGTCCAGTACCAGTTTAGAAGATGGGAAGAAACTAGTTATCATTTGTGACTAAATCAAGATTAGAAGTCAAAGTAGATAAAAGTCAAAGGAGAAGAAATTAAAAGCAATCTTGGACTATGAAGTCTGAAGATAATCTGGAGGAGATGTTACAGTTTAAAGTTTTCAAAAACAAGAAAAAAAGAGTGCAAGACCACAGAAATCAACCCGACAGGGTTTGGCCACCAACCAACCGCGGTTCCGCGGTTAAATGCCCACTATGGCCGCGGTTCCGCGGTCGCCACGTGTCCTCATCTGGTGAAAAAGTGGGGTTATTCCTGTAATTGTATATGGGCTTATATTTTATTCTTATTGTCTCAGAACCATGCCTATAAATAGCCCAGAACAGAGCCAAGAGAAGGGGGCTTATTTTTGTGTAATTTTTGTATTAAGTTTTAGTTTAGTTTTAAATAAAAGAGTATTTTCTCCATCTTCCTCCATTAAAGCTTGTGTGAGATTTATTGAGTGTTGAAGAATGCAAGAAATATTCTTTTTTCTATATGCATGATTTGTAATTTAGTTCTTTATTTTGCTTGTAATTTCAATTGCTAAAAGTAGTTGTTGTTATTTGTTTTCTTTTTGTTTTAATTCTCTTCTATTTTCTTTTATCCTTACAACTATGATGCTTAGTGTGATCCTTGCCTAAGTAAGGTCCTAAATAGTTAGTTGTGATTTTCTACCTCAATTCTTATTACCCTCTTTCTTTGTTTCATTTCATTTATCTTTTATGATGGGTGAGTAATTTCTCACTTGTTAGGGTAGGAAACGGAAAGTTTGAGAAAAGGAAATCTCCCTCACTCTTCTCTTTGCCCAACATCTTGATTCGAACTCCCGTTAATTGATCCACAATCCGCTCCCTACGGCACCCTATTCTTTATAATAGCGGTGATACCCTAGTGAGACCGGCTGTGGTTGAATCAACTTGAGATTACTACTAAGAGCCAAGAACGGACGGACAAGGACCAAAAAGAGGAAACTAAGTGTTGGAAAGCCTAGCTTATACTCGCAAGTTTCCTCCTTAGTCGTGCTAATCCCTGTTGTTGCCGATTACTGTAACATCGATATTAAGAGTGGCAAATGAATTAAGTGAGCGACCTCCTAATAAAACCAACCAAATCCTAACCCTTAACAAGTCCTCTTATCATTCAATTCTAGTTAGCTAATCTTAAACAAACCTGGACATATTTGGACTTAACTCGTTAAAACATAAAGAAAAAGACTCCCATCTCTCTGTGGATCAACCCGTACTCGTCCGGCTAGCTGCAAAGTGAAACCGTCATGATTGCGGTAATTAAACTAGAGCACGCACGAAACGTATCAATCAAGCGATCGTGGTCGTCGAGTGCGAAGAGTTGTTTTTGGCGGGAGTCGCCTGTCGCCGTTGGATGAGGACGCCGGTGGCAATAAGTAGAGGTGGGGTCCATACGAGGGCCCATTCCTCTTCATAATCTCCTCGTCTTTGGTCTTGTTAGCTCGGCGTTCTCCTCTTTAGGCCAGGATTCGCGCGTTTTCTTTTCCGATGACTCCTCTTCATCAGGTTAGATGTCTTCCTCTGAGAAGTCTGTAGTTGTAGTTGATGTTGAGTCTGGGGAGCCCTCTGTAGAGTCTTCCCCTTCTTCTTCTTCTTCTTCTGGACCGGGGTCCTCCCAGGGAGCTAGGGTTAAGTCTTCTCTCCAGGGTCGCGTGACGGGGGCGGCCCCCCGAGTGGAGGTTGCGGATACGCCCGACGTTCCGTCTTCGGTGAGGCACTGTAACGTTTTGAAAATCGTTTATGTGAAATTTCGGAGAATCGGTAAAATAACGGGTGTTTTCCGTAAAAGTCAAGATATAATTATCTTTCGTCATAAAATCAAATATACCTATTCTAGCTATATAATTGCGAGTATTTGGTGTTTATTGAGTCACTTGCAAAATTTCTAGTTGATTGAAAAATTTTCCGAAATTAATTATTTTAATATTATTTTAAGCCGTCACTAATACATTTAATTAGTGATAGTTACAAATTAGAATGGGTTAATACAAATTTTGTGCATCATAACACATTAAACTAGAACGTAACATATTTTTTTATAAAAAAAAATTGTCAAACGGTTTTAGAAAATATGATAGAAAAAGACTTAAATAGTGAAATTAATGTAAATGGAAATTGGGGTATAATATTTAACTTTTTTTCCCTCATCCATACTCACCCACACCCTCTCTCCTCCCCCTCTACTGCTGGTCGAGCCCCTTGGCAGCCCCTCCCAAATTTTCCCCACTTGATGAGGCTTTGAAAGAAAAGAAAACAAAGGAAAAAAAAGAAAAAGAAAATGAGGTATGGGTTTGGGTTGACTTGGAATTTTCTTTACTTGGCATTCCCTCACCTCACTCTTTCACCTCTTCCTCCCATCATGGCCGACCCAACCAACAACAGCAGCCCCTCCCCTAAAATCCCACACAATTTTGCATAAAAAATCCATAAAAATACTTCAAAATCCATACAAATTCAAAGCTAATTCCAAATCCAAACTTTACCCATTATTCTTTAGCTAATCTAGCATGGATTTAGGAGCATGGAAGCTATTTATGGAGGCTAAGATTTTTATGCTGGATCTCATTTTGTGAGGTATAAATCCTTGTCCCATGGTTTGATTGTTGATTATTTGCTTAATTAAATTTATTAGGTGTTTAAGTATGGGTTTATTTGAGAGTTTGGAAATTCAAGTGAGGATTTTGATTTGAGTTAGGGTTTTCATAATTTGTTCATAGTTTAATTAGATAGTTTAGCCTCTTAAGATTTGGAAAACCTAATCTAGTTGCTAAATTGTTACATTTAAAATTCTCCAAATTGCATAATATTGCAAACTAGGGTTTTATAAATAATATAAATAGGAGAGATAAAAATATGGTTATGGTTTGTGTGACTTGGTTAAGGTATTTAGTGAATATTGTGGCCACTAGTTTTGTTTAAATATCAAGTTTTGTACTAAAACGGCTATTTGAGACTTTCTAGGTTTTCGGAAATAAATCGATTTGAGTAAATTTTTAGTTTTGATGAGTTACAACTCATTATATATATAATTAGGGAGTTTTGAAACCATGATTGGTACGTTGGGTTTTTCTCTATCAATCGGCATTTGTACATCGATGTCGAGCGTTATTTGGTTCTTTTGCTTGAGCGGACCATATGTTTTGACCTATGTGAGATTCGTGTGTCGTTTTGGTCATGAGTCGGATTTTAATACGATACGATGTGTTATGATGTGTAGGTACCCTTACGAGGACTTCTAGACTACAAGAAAGCGCGTAGCGATATCGGTATCGGTAAGCGAAGATCAGGTGAGTAGATATATATCTACGGGGAAAGTCGGGTGGATGGCGTATAGCACCCTCGCAGTTTCGTAGAATAGAATGCCAATGCGTTATTATATACATATATATGCTTATGTGATATGAGATGTGTATACGAAATGCTTTAGTTGACTTTGGGTCAGTGTTAGTGTATTCGTAAAATAGTGTCGTTAGCTAGTTTCTTAGTCGCGAATCCTAGAGTAGTGATTTGCATACACGCGCGCGCGCACACACGCATACATTTTATTTTATTATGCGTATATGTGGATATATACATATATATATACATATATGTATGTGAGTATGTATGTATATATATACGTATACATATAATTGGATGATGAGGATAATACATGATATTCGGAGATGAGTCGATGAGATTGGGCATGATTCCATGAGATCGGTGATGTGACATGGTTCGTATTTGAGATACGACATGATATTATAGCGGGTCCTTGGGGCGATGTGTTTTCATACACACGCATTTATATATATGTAGATGGTATCAGTATAGTACTAGGCTTAGATCAGTACCCCCAGTTCACGATATATGATGATAAGGATACCAGATAAATGATGAGATAAATATGATATTTGACCCATACCCAGATTTGGGATGCCGTACGATGGATGTACCGTACGAGCTATATTGATGATAGATCCGCGCTCTAGACTCGAGGATGTCATATTATATATTGTATCGTATGTGATACTATTGAGGCGGGATCACCGACTATTATATGTTATATATATCGACTCAGATTTAGGTGGTTTCCTTACCTTTTTGATTAGCCTGTTAGTTTAGTCCCGTAGTTTACTTGCAGATGTTAGACTAGACTCGAATCATACCTATTTCAAAATTAACGAATCGTGGGTATTTTAATGACAGGATAAGGGATTCTACGGATATTTTAAAGGACGTATCTTTTCTTAAAACACCGTAGCCCTTATTTTCAAAACACCACGATTCGTGTTATTTCAAATGGCAAAACTATATTGGCTCGTTTACATTAATGATTATATTCGTGCATGTTATGTTATTATTCATGTTCCGCATATTATTGCTGCATTTACTATTTATTTGCCATTTATGCTGCTGTTCGCATTGCATTGCATGCTTATATGTATTTTCATTAGTAATGATGAAACATGTTATTAGGACACCAGCACCATTACCGATGATGCGTATGCTCCACGTACACTCGCTTGCCGGCTCACACATATCTTCATCGGTAATTGCTATGTCACGAACACTTTAGAAAATATTATTTCCTTGACATAACTTGCTAGCGGATAGTTCCTAGATGTTATTGTTTCATATGCTAGTTCATTATTGCATTCATTGCTTGATATTTCATGCATATTTATATATTCATTATGCAATATTATAAGGGCCAGTCTGGATTGCCAGAGCCCAGTATTCATTATTATTGATTATTCAGTTTTGGATTTCGGATTTCCATGAGATTTCTGGATTTAGAGAAACCGCAAGGATTTTATAAACTGATATTCATTTTAAAATGAAAGTTGTGGTTTTCTCATGATATGATTTGAGATATGTCCACCATGAGTTTTCTCGGCTCTTGAGCGATATCATACACCCTATTCGAGGAGGAGGAGGAACCGTCTATGGGTGCATGGTGGACCCGGTGCAGTACCCCGGGGTGAGAAGGTCGCAGATGATGGCGTTGAGCCTGTGATAGAGGAGCACTACTGACCGGTGATTTTATTGTGACTCGTTGAATATCTGGAGGATACCGATCTGAGTACAGGCCAGTCCGGATAGCCGGAGCCTGAGGTTTTGAGATTTGATGTTATGGGCCAGTCCGGATAGCCGGAGCCCTACATATTGAGATTCGAGGTTACAGGCCAGCCCGGATTGCCGGAGCCTGAGATATTGAGATATTGAGTTTTATATTTTGTGTCGATGCTTGACACCGATTTCATATTGATTTCATTGATGATACCTCGATTTATAAATATACAGAAATCTCACTAGAGAAAACAGTTGTCACATTCATGATGCATTCTGTTTTCATGCATTCATACCTCATATTTATGATATGTTGCTATCTGAGGCACGGACACGAGCACATGGTATTACACTTATGTATAGATGTTTACCGTTGCCACCTTATCATGCTTCAGACTTTATCATATTGAGGCTATTTATATTACCGATCGTATTGACCTAGGATTGAGTCATGCATACGATTTCTGCTCGGTGATGTTTTCTACTCACGAGTTGGCAACCCACCCCCGTTGTGCCACAGTTCTTGCAGGTTTTGCCGTACAGGTTTCATTGCGGCTTTCTGGCATACTGCTTCCATTCCGAGTGATTGCTTTGGTAGGTGGGTTCACTCGCATCGTAACCACCCTCGTACATTTATTATATTCAGTTGTATCTAGTAACTCCATCAACTAGACTTGTATATTATTTCAGGCTTAGAAAACCAGTTGTTATTATTTCGACCTTAAAGTCGCGCGTTGTATTATTATGGGTTTTCTTGATGATTTTGAGTTTCCTTTTGAGTTTTGATCCTCGCCCTTGGCGTTGTATATTATATTGCTTGCGTGGTTGTTGTTCATACCATAATATTGCATTATTATATTCCCCATTCTTATTCGTTTTATAAATAAACAGGTGCTTTTGACGCATGTCTGCTACATATTACAGGATACAGGTTCTTGGAGCGAAAACAGTGAAAAAGACAAAAGATGATACAAAAGAGGGACTTTTGACCAACAAGTAGAAGGATCCTAGTCAAGCCTAGACGAAGAACGGTTCACAAAGGTACAAGGCAACGCAAGGTCCAAAATGTCAAAGTGAACGATTAAAAGACCATTACAAGTTTTCACTGAAGATCTGGAGAAGACCCAGAAGCCAAATGGAGAAAAGAACTAGAGAAATAGAAAGCCCAAAGCATCAAGAAGCAGCCCACAAAAAATGATCAGACGATCCGACCAATGGGCCACAGAACCGTGGCCCTACCCCCACCCATGCCGCGGTTCCGCGGCCGTCTACTGCACGTGTCGGTGCAGAAAGCTGGTAGCGGTGCGTCGGTGCTTTTGTTGGGATTTTTCGGGGGTATATCTGTAATATCACATGTGCGAGCAATTGTAACCCTAATTTTCCTATTCCCTATAAAAATGTATTCAAAAGATTGTATTAGGGATGCCTCTTTTTGATAAATAAAATTCAGATTCAATTGAAGTTTGGAAGAGCATCATTCTTGTAAGTTCATTTTTATTTTCTGCCTTAGTTTTCTAATTAAATTCTTGCCCTAGATAAATCATTCCTTTGCCCTAGTTTAATCTAGTGTAGAATCTTTTAACCTGCAGTAGGTAACTAATCTATTAGATCTAAAAAAATATACATACTAAAAGGTAATGTTTTTAATAGATCCCCTAATGAGCGAGTAACTTCCTCGCTTGTTAGGGTTAGGAATAAGGGAGGGATTGAGAGATGAAGATCTCTCATCTCTTTCATGCCCAACTATTTGTGATAATTAGAACTTCATGCATGCATGCATGATCTGCTCCCTACGGCACCCTACCCACGAGGTAAAGGTGAAACCGTGGTATAAAGGACCGGACATGCATGTCTTCCATGAAGGTTAGAGCAATTATTAGGAAAGGACGGATAAGGATCTAGAGGAAGAAACATCGTTTCTTCCCAATCATCATAATCCCCTTTACTAATAATTGTTATAACTCCTAAAAGACTTAATTTAGGGCATTGAAAGAGGTGTGAAATTTAATCTTATCAAACTTCCCCTATACCTAATCCTAGCAAGTTTCTTAATTCTCGTACAACTTAGTTTTTAGATTTAATTAAAAGATCCAACACCCATTGGAATTAGCTCGTAAGAACACTTAGGAAATTAATACCATCCCTGTGGACCGACTCGTACTCACCGGCTAGCTGTAAAGCGACGCCGTTTCTGATTGCGGTAAAATATTTTTGATCGTTAAAATCCCATATAATCAAATGGCGCCGTTGCCGGGGATGGCGTAAATTTCCTTTTTGTAATTTCGGGTTGATATAAATTTTAAAAATCATAAAAATCTGAAAATATAAAAAGTACAAAATTTTTTATCATTTTTTTATTGTTTGAAGGGTTTATCGTTTGAATTTTGCAGAAACAGTGAAGAATCTCGGATCTGGAAAATTCCAGAGTGAGAAACAGAAAACGCTACATCAGAACAGAAGGGAAATTCCACAACAGAACGGTACAATTTTTCCAGAGACCTGATCCCTCCACTCAACCGCGAAAACGCGGCCGAACCCTACTTAAGACCGCGGAAAGGCGGTGACCCAGTGACGTCATCGCGTACAAATTTTTCTCGGGAACCGTGCTGGCTAGTTGACCGCGAAAACACGGCAGGAACGCACTTGGGCCGTGGATCCGCGCTCTGGTGACATCATCTGTTGACCAAATTTGCACTGTAAGATCTTTTCTCTCTCCTCTGAAATCTCCCGATATATCTTTTGCCAAATTTTCTGCAGGATTCTTTGCGCATAAAAATAAGAATATCTCTCCCCTTCTCAATAACAGATTTTCTGCAGGTTTCTTTGCGCCGCGCTATAAAAAAATATTTAATTGCAAGTGAATTTACTGTTTTGCATAATTTAATCGGACTTTAAGGGGCTATTGACCAACTCAGATTGGGTGGGGATTTCATCACCCTTCTCTCCCAGGATCCCAGAAATCACTAAGCATTTGTATTGACCACTCTTAATTAAAAAATACTAGACTCAGCCCTAAGGACTTCGAGCTCAATAGGACAAAAGACTAGTTATAGGCATCGACCGTTTATCCTAACCTGACTTTGCGGTGTCTAGGCAAGTGTGTCTAAGGCAAGTGGTTATTTAATTAGGACCGCTACTTGTAGCGGGGAGCCTCCCACTTACCTGGCTGCAATTGGCGGTGAAGAGGCGGTTTGAGGTCCTATTTCTAATCCTAGTTAGGAGCTGTCTAGCTGACCTAGGTGACCCTAGATCTAGGCCTGATTGTGCATGTGTGGTTGATCACATTTGTGTCACAAGTCTCTTTTCAAAAATCTTTTTGCAAAAAAAATTTCACATAAAAAAAAGGAAAAATCTTTTCAAAAAACTTGCAACTTGTCGCTAAAGAAATCCTTGCAACTCACTTACACCACTTCCTCTCATTGACGTTATCTTACCTCCACATTCTGTCTTTCATTTTTCTGACTACACTACCCCTTTAGTGTATGTCACTTTGGACTAGGGACACTAACGCCCGATTAGTCCGTGTTTTGTTGGTACCGACCGACGAACCTTTCGACACCGAAGTCGAAATTCCGTCCACTTTCTTATCTCCACCTTCAAATTCTCCTTCCGAAGGCATGTCAGGATACAATCCTAACAATACCTTACCGACGGGAATGATTCCACCTCCGTTAGGTGCGAAGAACCCGAACTACCCGCCTGTTGAAGCGCCCACACGAGTTACGCTCTAGGATCTTTTCTACCCTGTCCGCACTTCTTTACCTACCTGTCTTTCTCCCCCACCGGCAAATGGGGACAATTTTGAAATAAAACCTCACTTCATTAATATGCTGCCAAAATTTCATGGATTGGAATCTGAAGATGCTTATATCTTTATCAATAAATTCCAAAACGTTTGCGCCATGATGAAAACTACCCAATTAAGTGATGACGCTATAAGGCTATGGGTCATTCCTTTCACCTTATGTGACTTAGCCGAGAAAGGCTATATAGCACAGCATCACATTCAATTAGAAATTGGGATGAGTTTGTGAAAGCTTTTCTTAAAAAGTTATATCCTCACCACAAAACTGCTAGAATCCGTAATGAGATTATACAAATTTCCCAGCTTCCTCATGAACCATTTTGGAAGTGTTTTGAAAGATTTAAAGACCTACTCGTTCAATGCCCACATCATGGGATCGAAAGTTGGCAACTCTGCCAAACATTATACGAGGGATTGAACCCGACAACGAAGCAGTTGCTAGAAACCATTTGTCAAGGTCACTTTCTAACCAAATCTAGTGAGGAAGCGTGGCAGTTTCTTGAGGACCTTAGTGAACAAACAATTCAGTGGGAGAGCACCAAGACCACATCATCTTCTTCTAGTGGTCAATCTAGGGAAGGCATACATCAATTAGATATGTCGATTGCTATGAAGGCCGAGATGGCCGCTCTAACGAAAAAACTAGAAGCGATTGAGACCAAAATCCCATCGTCTTCTCCTGCCCCTGTTGTGCCTCCACGAACTGTTTGTGCTTGTTGTTCGGATCCATCACATCTTACCGAAGAGTGTCCTTACAATGCATCGACTCAAGGACATGATCAAGTCAATGCTGACTACCAGTAACGACAGAGAAACGATCCATACTCTTCGACATACAATCCGGGTTGGAGGAGTCACCCAAATTTCGCTTGGAACCAAAATCAACAATTCCAAGGAAATAACAATTTTCAAAGGCCTCCTCCCCCACAACAACAACAAGCACCTCCACAAACTCAATTTCAACAGCAACCTTACCCTAATCAAGTGAACAATTTTGTGCCTAACAATTCTTACCCGCCAAACAATTTTGTTCAACCTAATAATGACAAGGTTACTTCACTCGAAAGAAGTCTAGATGCGTTCCTAAAGAAATCTACACAATCTACAGCAAGATTAGAGACTTCCATTCAATCTTTGGTGTAAAACAGTGCCTCACACGATCAAAGCATCAAATCTATTGAGGCACAAATTGCACAACTCAATGCAGCATTGAGCGAGCGAGAAAAAGGAAAGCTCCCATCTCAACCACTACCAAATCCCGGTCACGCACATGCTGCATATCAACAGCAAAATCATAACGTAAATGTTGTGACCACGTTGAGATCCGGAAAAGTGTTGCAAAACAATGTGGGTATTAACCATGACACCCCTGCCGGTGGTTCTTCTTCACCTTCTTCTTCTTCGTTAGAGCCTATTCTCTATCCTTCACACGGCTCTACTTCTTCTAGCTCGAAAGGACCCACTTCTCACAACACGAACACATCTACACGGGGTTCCGTTCCAACTCAACAATCTGATCCGCAAAAATTGGACTCAACAACATTTCAAAATGCACCTTTTCCAAACCGGTTGAGATCCAATAAACCAACTCCACAGATGGAGAAGATTGTAGAGTTGTTCAAACAGGTTAGCATAAATATCTCTCTTTTGGATGCGATTCAACAAGTTCCTTCATATGCAAAAATCTTAAAGGACTTATGCACCAAAAAGAGGAAGTCACAAGTACCAAAGAAAGTTTTCATGGCTAGTGCTGTTAGCGATGCTCTTGTCCAATCTTTACCCCAAAAGCACAAGGACCCCGGGTGTCCTTCTATTTCGATAACAATTGGGGACAAGAACATCAATAGAGTACTATTAGATCTTGGTGTTAGTTATATGTATGCCCTAGAGGCCATTACTATACATAGGATGTATATTGTAGTGGATGCTTGGACATATATAGGGAGGACTTTCTTGCTCGACATGATAGTATGCTATCTGGTTGCTCTTTACCTTAACGTGTACACTGATTGTCTCTCTGTTACATGTTGGTAAAGCCCTTATGATGTGTACTTGACTACCTGGACTATGATGCAGATCATACTAGTGGGGACATAGTAGTCCATAAGTACATCCTTCAAGGTCCCTAGTCGTGGGTGTATCGAGACGGGGTATCGATATACCAGAGTAGACTAGCGTATACCTTCTCGACCCATACAGATGGGCAATGGATGATCCTATATCCATTGGTGTTTGACATCAGAGATGATATACGGGTGCTCAGTCGAGACTGGGTACACTGGACGGACTCGCCGAGAACTCCCAGATGGTATTATACCTTACGTCAGATGGCAGTTCTCTGATGACACTGGTACAGAGTAGTCTGTTGACCCGAGATCGTCATAGAGTCTTGTGTGATTCCCACTGTGCTTTGATTTCCACCTTACCACGTCCAAGAGGGCATGCAAAATGGTGGTTTTTGGATACAGTCCCGAATCACATGGAAGCAATGAGCGATAAGAGGGGATTCGTCTCTCCCGGTATAGGGAGTTGATATTGTGCTGTATTCGATTGGCTATAACCGGAAATCACTGCCCAGGGTTGCTGAGATTTACTGGTAAGTGTTACCAGTAGTTTCTCGAACTGTTATAGACCTCATATCGAAACGACTTATCGAGCTACTGGGGTCTGACGTTTACCACCCCTAGGCGAGATATGCGACATATCAGACGATCAGACCGGACTGTACGGTAAGTGTTACTGGTTGGATTCACAGGAGTGTGAGCGGGCTTGCTCGTTGATCTACTGATCGCTCAATACCTGGGTGGCCGTTACGTTTAGCCGATCGCTTGCGGCTTGTGGGTGTTTGATATGATCATCACCTGCTGCCGGCGTATTGACGAGTCTTTAGAGTCCTACACAGAGGTTTCCTGGCTCAAGTGAAACGAAATAGGAGCGCATATGAGATATGTGCGGGACCGAGAATAATACCAGTATGCATTAATGATCCGGTCATAATGCATATAACCGACTAATATCAAGTGTATCAATGTATCGAATCAACACTTGATTCGGTAACCCGGCTATATCACATATACACTAATATCAAGTCAAAGTCTGTCGCAATCACGTAGCGTACGCGGATATTCTCCGATAAACTTAATAGACAGCTACACCCCTTAACCCCGACCAAGTGACTGTAGGAGAACCCCGTCACCGAAAGCATCCGTTCGGGTGCTCGCGGTAGCGGTGTTCCGCCTTGGTGCACTTCGTCGACGGTATCAGGGGTGCGGCCGCCTACTAAAGTTTGCGATGAGCATTCGATCAGAATGTCGGGAATCCTGTTGAATTGCCCGACTTGATATTGAAAAGAGTTTTCGATATTGAGACTAAAATGTGGGGTTTATAATTGTTAGGCATGCGATGTCTAAGTAATTCATTTGATTAGGCATGCGATGTCTAAGGAGGTTGCGGATTCCAACTGTTGTAGTTTTACACTTTCTTTTCTGCGACCGTAAGTGTAATATGTGATATTGCCAGTTTCGTTGCTATATGTCAACGACAATTGGGATACACATGTTTACTTACGTTGATGACATGTGATGTTATGTGTTGCTGGATATGTTATATTGGATCGTCATGTTTGAATAGCCGGGGTTTTTTATGTGAGATGAGTGTTTTTCATTTTCATTCATGTAAAAACTTGTATGTAATATTCTTTTATTGGGGCACTTCCAGGTTGCGAAAGATGTCACCCATTGTATATTATTTACTTTTCCGCACTAGGATAGACCCAAGGAAGGGAACACAAGTAACCAGGTTCTAGAGTCCAGTGGGAGACCATCTCGAGGAGTTGAGTTCGGGTCTCCTAACTCTAGAATTAGAAGGGTTGCTTGCCGCTCTCGTAGGGGTCTTGGGGTGTGGGTTTGGCTATTCATCGCAACCGTGGAATCCGTGTTTTATACTGGCTTGTATTGAAAACACGGACGTCCTAGTATATCCAATGTTTCATATGTTTCTTCTGCTGCGATATCTGTGATGTGATCATTTGATATGCTGTGATGGATACTGTATATAGTATATATGATATATTATATAGACGTTACTTATGTTTTACACCCGCGCTAGCCCTGCCCCGCTCTGTCGTTAGTTACCTAACCTAACGGTGCACGAGGGGACATCGAGGCGAATGCGGATGGCATAAGTGTACGTCGTATTTATCTGTGATGTTTAGGTGATTTAAATGATGGGACTTCATTAATATGATTAATGAAAGAAAAGAAACATAAGATGTTATGGAATCGAATTTTCAAAAAACAGGTAGCTACAGTTCTTACTTTGCATCGCGGTGTTCCTTGTAGAACATCCTACACCTTATTCGATAAGGAAAGGGCCGACGATCCCTTCACCGGGAGTGACCCCTTTAGCAATAACTGGCAGATGCTACAACCTTCGGTTTGTCTTTTGATTGCTTCTATAGTTTTTGCTTTACACAGTGATATATGTGATATATCCCGCACCTCATTCGACGAGGAAAGGGCCGACGATCCCTTCACCGGGAGTGACCCCTTTAGCAAAACTAGAAAAGCCTAAAAAACACTCCATTTTAAAATCATTTGATTCCACAACGATATCAAGTTCATTACGCAATAGGTTTTCAGAAAAACCTGTCATAGCCCTCCGTCATTTCAGATAAGTTGTATATGGTATTCGTGCTGCATTTGTTGGCTTTCGTCAAGGTGCAGTGTGCGGTAGCTATATGCTGCTTATCTGCTGCATACGATGCGATTGGATTAGGGTAGTCGTACGGCTTTGTTGGCTTTCGTCAAGGGTCGTGCGGGTGGGTTTAATTCAATCAAGAAATGTATGGGTTGAACTTGACTAGCGGGCTATGGTTTGTTGGCTTTCGTCAAGATCATAGCACGTTAGTGGCAAAATATTATCGGGAATTTCAAGTGTTGAAATTTGCAATGAGATTGCATGCCTTCTATGAGATAGTCTGATCCCGATACCCACTGCGAGTAATTGTTACTCCTGGGAGAGTTTTACACATTACAATTAGCCGATCAAGTAGGTGTCTAGAAAGGTGTCAACGGGGTTACGCCTCTGGGAAAATGAGGTTTACTTTAATTAGGTCAGTGCGAAAGCACGGGGAACCTCCCTCAAAGTACCGACACTGGCCTGGCTGAAAGATTGGCGAACTTGTAGCGTGTAATTAATCCCGGCCAGTCTTTCCTTTTAAGGTTTGAAGGAAGATTTGATAAAAACAGTGGAAGCCATCCTGATTAGATAAAATAATAACCAATCTGATCTTGCAAGAGCGCACGCAGAGTGTTTTCTTCTCTCTCTCTCCAGGTAGCGACTATATCACGCCTTAATCAAGATAATAATACGGATATTTGACCGAACCCGCTTGTTATACTGAGCTGGGGAACGTTGGTCCCGCTCCAACTTATAATTGTTATAAGACAGAGCAGGAAATAGGGGAATACCAGAATTCCCGTGCCGCCCAAACGAAGAAAGTGCATATGATGCATCTCCTTCGGGTGTGTTCTGTTAGTTATATGTATGCCCTAGAGGCCATTACTGTACATACGATGTATATTGTAGTGGATGCTAGGACATATATAGGGAGGACTTTCTTGCTCGACATGATAGTATGCTATCTGGTTGTACTTTATCTTAACATGTACTCTGATTGTCTCTATGTTACATATTGATAAAGCCCTTAGGATATGTACTCGACTACTGGGACTATGATGAGATCATACTAGTGGGGCCACGGTAGTCGACGAGTACATTCTATAACTGTTCCTAGTCGAGGGTGTATCGAGACAGGGCATCGATGCACCAGAGTAGACTAGCGTATACGCATCTTGACCCATATGATGGGCGATGGATGATCCCATATCCATCGGTGTTTGACATCAAGGATGGTGTATGGGTGCTCAGTGGAGACTGGGTACACTGGACGGACTCGCCGAGAACTCCCAGATGGTATTATACCATACGTCAGATGGCAGTTCTCCGGTGACACTGGTACAGAGTAGTCTGTTGACCCGAGATCGTCATAGAGTCTTGTATGATTCCTACTGTGCTTTGATTTCCATCATACCACGTCCAAGAGGGCATGCAAAAAGGTGGCTTTTGGGTACAGTCCCGAATCACATGGAGGCAATGAGCGATAGGAGGGGATTCGTCTCTCCCGGTATAGGGAGTTGATGTTGTGCTGTGTTCGATTGGCTATAACCGGAAATCCCTAGCCAGGGTTGCTGAGATTTACTGGTAAGTGTTATCAGTAGTTTCTCAAACTGTTATAGACCTAATATCGACACGACTTATCGAGCTACTGGGGTCTGACGTTTACCACCCCTAGGAGAGATATGCAACATATCAGACGACGAGACCGGACTGTACGGGAGTGTTACTGTTTGGATTCGTAGGAGAATGTACAGGCTTGCTTGTTGATCTTCTGAGCACTCAATACCTGGATAGCTGTTACGTTTAGCTGACCGCTTGCAGCTTGTAGGTGTTTGATATGATCATCACCTACTGCCGGCGTATTGACGATTCTTTAGAGTCCTACACAGAGGTTTCTTGACTCAGGCAAAACGGAGTAGGGGCACATATGTGATATGTGTGGGACCGAGGATAATGTGATATGTGATACCGTATTCTATTCTCGCGATATTTGATATCAGCCGGGTCATCGGATCAAGTGTTGATTCGATGAATCGGTACGGATAAATATTAGCCGGTTATATGCGATATAGCCGGATTGTCGGATCAAGTGTTGATTCGATAATTTATTGTATAATAATATATATGATATATTAAATTATATTAACTAATATTTGCTCACTAAAAGATTCTTTTTCTCACTCGGGTAATACATTGATATATATGCGATATATGTTAATTGTAATATTTTATTTTGTTACGAAAAATATTATATATGTGATATATAATATTGTAACATGATATGATAACTAATGCAACTTGTTTAGTGGAGTTTAAGCATGATTAGGGTTTAGATTAGGGTTAATCTTTCTAGATGTTTCTAGAAGGTTTTCTTTTTGTCATGATAAAGATATTTACAAGTGACTCATGCTTTAACCCAACCCAAACCCTAACCCTAGTCAATTCTCTACAATGGTTAAGTCAACCATGGTTGCATTATTCTTCATATCATTTCATTTTCTATTCATCACAAAAGGATTTTCTAACATTGTTCATCTTCTTCCTTCTTCTTCTTTGCTTGAAATGGTTTCTTGCTTTGATTTTTGTGATGGATAAATATGAGAAAAAGATAAATAAAGAGAGCAAAAATCCTACTTCATCATCCTCATCTTCCCTTGCCATTTAGATGAGGGTGTTCACATCATTTCATGAGTGTTAGCTTGTGTTAAAGAAACTTCAAGGTAGATCATCTTAGTATCGAAGATCGGAAGCAAAGGTTGCGTCTTTCTCTTCGTGGAACTTCTCGAGAGTCCGGAACCCGATGATCGCAGCGAAGGGACCACAACACGGAGCATATGAAGTGAAGGACCGGATCTACAAAGGTTGTAATCCCTCTCACTTAGTGTTAAAATGTTTAGCATGTTAGTTTTCGCCTAATCTCTAGTTTAAAGTTCCGTATTCGGGTTGTTCGGCATGGCTAAATTTTAAATTGGGCATGGTTGATGCCTCGTAGACCCTTGTGCGCGTGCCTAGCAACCCTACATGTTCATTACAAAGAACTGTTTCTCTGTATCCTCTACGTCCTGGGTATTTGATACCGGATCAGGATCCCAGATATGTAATCTGTTACATAGGGCTACAGAAAGGTAGAGAACTAAGAACGGGTGATAAGTTTCATGAGACAGAAAACGGTGTAAGTGTTGCAGCCAAGTCTGTTGGTCACTGTCACCCTGTATTCCAAATACATTGATTTTGAACGAATGTTATTAGATACCGAACCTGATATACAAAATCATATCAGTCTCTTTATTAGTAAAGAAGGATATAATTTTGTATTGTTGGATAATGTTTTGAACATTTCCTATATCAAAAGTTGATCGGTTTAGGCACGTTATCTAAAAGCATTGATATTCTAAATCAAACTATAGTTTTTAGTATACGGAACACACACAAGAGGAATAGTTCAGAAATGAACAAATCCTTCTTAAGGTGTTGTAGACTAGGTCATATCAATACGACCCGACTAGCTGAAGTTACATTTAGATGCAAATTTAAATCAGTTTGAATTTACATCTTGTGAAACTTACCAGTCATGTCACAAAGATAAGATGACCATAGCTCCGTTTACTGGAAACAGAGAAAGAGTTAGTAAACTCTAGGGACTGATACATGATGATGTATGTAAGGTCCCCTGTCTACACATGCCAAGACCGGTTCTTTGTATTTCATTACATTCTCTGATGATCTCTCAAGATTCAGACATATGTTCCTGTTGAAACATAAGTCCGAACCTTTTGAGATATTCACAGAATATAAGTTAGAAGTAGAGAACTAAAAACGGGTATAAGTATTATGTCCTTTGATGTGATCAAGGAGGAGAATACTTGAGCACGGAATTCTTGGACTTTTCTAAAAGAGAATGAGATTCTCTCTCAGCATTACTCCTCCGTATACACCACAGCACGTCGGTGTATCAGGACGGAGCAATCACACCCTATATGATAAGGTGTGCTCTATGATGAGTACTACTGAGTTACCTATTTCCTTTTGGGAGTTATGTGCTTGAGAAGCTGCATACCTATTGAATAGGGTTCCAATCAAATCAATTGCCTACCACTTCATATGTGATATGGAAAGGGAAGAGTCCATATCTTAAGTTTGTTAAGATTTAGGGTTGTCCGGCCTATATCTAAAAGCAAAATCCGGACAAGCTCGAGGCAAGATCAGTTATGTAGAACTGGAAAGGTTCCAGCTATTCAAACTACAGCAGATGATTTGGTAGAACCAAAGGATTCAGTAGATACCAACGAACCTCAGCCTCTCCGCCGATCTAGTAGGGTTCCTCACCCACCTGAGAGATACTTCTGTTTGTCCATGATAGTGGGTGCGAGGATTGCATCATGAGATGATGACCCAACTAGTTTCGAGCTGGCCATCAGGAGTGGGACTCTATAAGAATGGCTGGATGCTTAGCGATCTGAGATGGAATCCTTATACACCAGCAAAGTATGGACTTTGACTGCTATATCTGAAAGGTTAAATCCCCATCAGGAGAAAGTATATCTTGAGAAGATTACTTGGTGTAGATGGAAAGGTTGAGACTTTCAAAGCTAGACATGTTAAAGGTTTTCATCATCGACCAGGCGTGGATAATGATGAAACCTTTTTCAGTGGCTATGCTTAAGTCCATCCAGATCCTACTTGCCATGGCTACATACCATGACTACGATATCTGGCGGTTGGGTGTCATGACTGCTTTTCTAAAATGATGTTTTAGAAGAGAGCGTCTGTAAGTACACAGCCAGAGGGCTTCATAGACAGTGGGAGCAGCGGAAACGTGTACAAGATACTTTATAAGATTAAAGCAGGCATCGCGGAGTTAGAACATCTGTTTTGATGAGATTGTCAAAGAGTTTGACATCATCAAAATGGTAAATGAACCTTGTATATACAAAAAGGTAGTAGGGAGTATGGTGGTGATCCTCGTAGAGTACATGGATGACATACTCTTGATAGGGAAGGAGTTTCCTATGCTATGCTCGGTCAATCTCCGCTTATCACAAGGATTCTCCATATAGGATCATAGTGATACCTACTAAATCCTGGGTTTTGGATCTATGAGATAGATCTAATTGGATGTTAGGATACTCACTAGTTGTAGTGAGATGGTATCAATCGATCCTGGGGAGAATCTCTGGAAGGGTTCCAGGGTGATAAGGACGACTGAATGTCAGTCACAGGCATTGTCTCTACCCTCAGTAAAGGGACGGTATGTTGGAAGAGTTCCAAGCTAGATACCGTGGCATACTAGACGATAAAGGCTGGATATATCGCTACTTATGATACTACCAAAGAGGCAGTCTGGATGTATATTTGTTCATGAGATGAACTCCGTTCCTCCCATTGTGTGACAATGGAGTTGTGGCTTATGCCAAGGAACGCCCGTCCCATCAGTGATCCAGACATATTCTAAGGCAGTGTCACCTGATCATGGAGATGGTTGATCTCCAGGGGATCGAGGTTAGGAGAGCAGACTCAGAGGACAACACGGCGGATCCACTCACAAAGGCCTTTTCCCAGAGAGAGACTATTATGGGATGGTTGAGTATGAGATACTACAACCACTGCTACAGATGGCCCTAGTGCAAATGGGAGATTGTTAGTTATATGTATGCCCTAGAGGCCATTACTATACATAGGATGTATATTGTAGTGGATGCTTGGACATATATAGGGAGGACTTTCTTACTCGACATGATAATATGCTATCTGGTTGCTCTTTACCTTAACGTGTACACTGATTGTCTCTCTGTTACATGTTGGTAAAGCCCTTAGGATGTGTACTTGACTACCTGGACTATGATGCAGATCATACTAGTGGGGACATGGTAGTCCATAAGTACATCCTTCAAGGTCCTTAGTCGTGGGTGTATCGAGACGGGGCATCAATATACCAGAGTAGACTAGCGTATACCTTCTCGACCCATACAGATGGGCGATGGATGATCCCATATCCATTGGTGTTTGACATCAGAGATGATATACGGGTGCTCAGTCGAGACTGGGTACACTGGACGGACTCGCCGAGAACTCCCAGATGGTATTATACCTTACGTCAGATGGCAGTTCTCTGGTGACACTGGTACAGAGTAGTCTGTTGACCCGAGATCGTCATAGAGTCTTGTGTGATTCCCACTGTGCTTTGATTTCCACCTTACCACATCCAAGAGGGCATGCAAAACGGTGGTTTTTGGGTACAATCCCGAATCACATGGAGGCAATGAGCGATAGGAGGGGATTCGTCTCTCCCGGTATAGGGAGTTGATGTTGTGCTGTGTTCGATTGGCTATAACCGGAAATCCCTGGTCAGGGTTGCTGAGATTTACTGGTAAGTGTTACCAGTAGTTTCTCGAACTGTTATAAACCTCATATCGACACGACTTATCGAGCTACTGGGGTCTGACGTTTACCACCCCTAGGCGAGATATGCGACATATCAGACGATCAGACCGGACTGTACGGTAAGTGTTACTGGTTGGATTCACAGGAGTGTGAGCGGGCTTGCTCGTTGATCTTCTGATCGCTCAATACCCGGGTGGCCATTACGTTTAGAAGACCGCTTGCGGCTTGTGGGTGTTTGATATGATCATCACCTGCTGCCGGCTTATTGACGAGTCTTTAGAGTCCTACACAGAGGTTTCCTGGCTCAAGCGAAATGAAATAGAAGCGCATATGAGATATGTGCGGGACCGAGAATAATACCAGTATGTGATACTGTATTCTATTCTCTCGATTTGTATCATCGGCAGGTTATATGTGATATAGCCGGGTTACCGAATCAAGTGTTGATTCGACACATTGATACACTTGATATTAGTCGGTTATATGCATTATGACCGGATCATTAAATCAAGTGTTGATTTAATGATTTAATGTATAATTATATATTTTATATATTACTTTATATTAACTAGTATTTGTTCACTTAAGATTAACTTTCTCACTTGATGTGCACAAGTTATATATGTAATATATTTTTGTGCACTAGTTTGTATCATGTTTGATGATACATGCAAACTTGGGTGTGTGTATGCTTTAAACCTTGATTAGATTAATGGTTAGGGTTTGATTTACTTATTTATTCTTTTTATTTATTTTTGGCAAAATATAAGATGGTGGCTTTCTTTGTTTGATACTTAAAGCTTCATGAAGCTTTGAAATGTCTAGCCATTTTGTCTTTTGCCTTAACCCTAACCATTTACCTAAACCCTAGTTCATTCTCTACATGAGTTTATCTCACCCATGGTTGCATTATGATAACCATCACTTAATTTTCTTTTTGAAGATAATTCATAATTCTTTTTCTTTCTTCTTCTTCATCTTCTTCATGAAGAGAAGAAAGCATTGCTAGATTTTTCCAAGTGATGATTCCAAGTGAGAAATCCAAATCCAAAGTGAACCCACTTCCTATTTCTTCATCCTCTACCACTTGCCATGTAGTAGAGTGTGTTATCTTCACAAGTTCCATGACCTAGTGAAGGTGGAGCTTGAGTTTGAGTCGCCTCGACGTAGATCATCTTCGGCATCGAAGTCAACGACCTAGCCCGCCCATTTATCCGATGAAATCGACGCTAGGGTCCGGGATTCCGATGATCGTAGCGGAAGGACGTCAACACGGAGCTAGAGAAGTGGAGGACCGGATCTACAAAGGTTGTAGTCTCTTTCACTTAGTGTAAATGTGATTTACTTGCAATGTTTTCGCCTAATCTCTAGTCAACGATCTATATTAGAGTTTCTCGGCACCGAATTTTTGAATTTGGCATGGTTGATGCCTTGTGGAACCTCTTGAGTGTGCCTAGGAACCCTACACTTGGTGCTAGTGTCAATTTGCTACCTTATTCTGTGTACGAACAATTAGGCGTTGGAGAGCTTAAGCCCACTTACTGTACTCTCCAAATGGCCGACCGATCAATCACCCATCCTAGGGGAGAGTTGGAGGATGTGTTAATTAGAGTAGGGGATTTCATTTTCCACGTAGACTTTATTGTTATGGATACACAACCTGTCGTTAACTCCCGGAGTCAAATTCCGGTGATACTTGGTCGACCATTCCTGGCGACTTCTAACGCAGTGATCAATTGTCGTAATGGTTCAATGAATCTATCTTTTGGCAATATGACAATTGAACTCAACATCTTTAAGTTGGGAAATTAGCCTGCCGAGCCTAATTCTAGCGTACTTGATGTTTGCTCGATCAATGAGATCGCGGAGGAGGACTGTGAGTTCGAAAATTTCATGTTCGATCACAGCAGTGTTGACGCCACTAGTGCGTTCCTCCTAGAATCCAACACAGCTTTCACGGCGGACAACGATTATGAGTGTTTCACCTTTGTAGATGATTTTGAAGACTCACCACCCGAGCTTGAGTCTTTTGCTTTTTCGGATGAGTTAGTTGAACCATCCGACTCGGTTGCGTACACTCGATTTGAACCTTTGATGGAATCCTTCGAGTTTGAAACAGTTACTCCATTGTTACCATCTATTGTTTCACTTCCTAAACTCGAACTAAAGCTTTTGCTGTCGCACCTAAAATATGCTTATCTAGGTGATAATGAGACCCTACCCGTTATCATATCGGCCTCTCTAGCTCTTGAGCAAGAGAAGGCCCTTTTAATGGTCTTACAGAATAATCGGCAAGCTTTTGGCTGGTCTATGGCGGACATCAAGGGATTAGTCCCCTCATAGTTGAACATCATATACACTTGATGGATGATGCCAAGCCAGCAAGGGATCCACAAAGACGCTTCAACCCTATTATGAAAGAGGCTGTTAAGAAGGAGATTGTTAAATGTCTTGATAGTGGTATCATTTACCCTATCTCGGATAGCCAATGGGTTAACCCCATTCATGTCGTGCCAAAGAAATCGGGCATCACGATCATTACCAATGAGGCAAATGAGTTGATTCCTACTCGCACCCAAACTGGGTGGCGAGTATGCATCGACTATAGAAAACTCAATGCCGCGACAAGAAAGGACCACTTTCCTTTACCTTTCATTGACCAAATGCTAGAACGATTGGCGGGGCACGAGTTCTACTGCTTTTTAGATGGCTATTCCGGTTATAACCAAGTCCCCATAGCCAAAGAGGATCAAGACAAGACCACATTTACTTGTCCCTTTAGCACTTTTGCTTATCGTCACATGCCCTTTGGGTTATGCAATGCACCCGCGACATTTCAGCGGTGTATGATGGGGATCTTTTCAGACATGGTTGAAAAGTTCTTGGAGATCTTTATGGATGATTTCTCCATTTTTGGTGACTCCTTCGACGAGTGTTTACGACATCTTGATGCAGTTCTTACCCGCTGTAGGGATAAGAACCTAACTTTGAATTGGGAGAAGTGCCACTTTATGGTACGAGAAGGAATTGTCTTAGGACATGTCATCTCGCAAAACGGCATCGAGGTTGATAGAGCCAAACTTGAAGTCATCTCTAATCTTCCTCCTTCTAAATGCATCAAAGACATCCGAGCTTTCCTTGGCCACGCCGGATTTTATAGACGGTTCATCAAGGATTTTAGCAAGATTGCTAGACCCTTGACTCTCTTATTGGCCAGGGACACAACATTTGATTTCGACTCAACTTGCATGGAAGCATTCGAGTCTTTGAAACACTCTCTCATTTCTGCGCCCATTCTTTCATCTCCAGACTGGACGCATCCTTTCGAAATTATGTGCGACGCATAAGATTTTACCATTGGTGCTGTTCTTGGACAGCACATTAACAAGATGCCGCATGTGATTTATTACGCTAGCCGTACATTAAATGAAGCCCAACTAAACTACACAACAACAGAAAAAGAGTTTTTAGCTGTTGTGTTTGCACTTGAAAAATTTCGGCCTTATTTAGTCGGCTCTCCAGTTATTGTGTATACGGATCATTCAGCTCTTCACCGCCTTTTTGCGAAGAAGGATGCAAAATCGAGGCTAATACGTTGGATCCTCCTGCTACAAGAGTTTGACCTTGTCATAAGGGACAAAAAAGGATGTGAAAATGTAGTGGCCGATCACCTTTCACGACTTCCTTCTTCGCCTACACTTGAATTTCCTATCACTGATGCTTTTCCCGATGAGCAACTCTTGACCGTTTCTTGCGAACCATGGTTCGCTGATATAGTAAACTACTTGGCCACCGGCTTGATACCTAAAGACTGGTCGAAACAAGATAAACTTCGATTCTTGTCCCAAGCAAAGCATTTTTACTGGGATGAACCATATCTTTTTAAATACTGTTCCGACCAAATCATTTGTCGGTGTGTACCGGAAAACGAGTTTAAGAGTGTGCTGTCTTTTTGCCACGACCAAGCATGTGGCGGGCACTTTGGCCCAAAGAAGACAGCCGAAAAAATCTTGCAGTGTGGTTTCTATTGGCCACGACTCTTTAAGGATGCATATGAATACTGCAAGACATGCTCCCGGTGCCAACACTTGGGCCGGATATCGCGGAGAAACGAAATGCCGCTCCAACCAATTTTGGTTGTCGATGTTTTTGATGTTTGGGGTATAGACTTCATGGGACCATTTCCCAATTCTTTTGGGAATGTTTATATTCTGTTGGCTATTGACTACGTTTCAAAGTGGGTCGAGGCTGTGCCTAGCCGAACGAATGACAATAAGGTTGTCGTTCAATTTCTTAAAGAACACATCTTTTCTCGATTTGGGCACCCTCAAGCGATCATAAGTGATAATGGTTCTCACTTTTGCAATAGGACTTTTGAGTCCTTAATGCGCAAATATTCTATAACCCACAAGCTGTCAACGCCATACCATCCCCAAACATGTGGGCAAGCCGAGATTTCAAATCGGCAAATCAAGCAAATCTTGGAGAAAACGGTGTCTAAAAACCGTAAAGATTGGTCCCTCAAACTGATCAATGCACTATGGGCTTTCCGTACTGCATACAAGACCGATCTTGCTATGTCTCCATACCGGCTTGTTTACGGGAAGGCTTGCCACCTCCCGGTAGAAATTGAGCACAAGGCATTTTGGGCTATCAAAGAGTTGAATTTATCTTTAGGAGATGCGGGCAGCAACCGAAAGCTGCAATTAAATGAACTAGAAGAGCTGCGGGATGAGGCATATGATAATGCCGTAATTGTCAAAAACCGAACTAAGGTGTTTCACGATAAACACCTTTTGCGAAAAACTTTTGAACCTGGTCAACATGTTTTACTCTATGACACTCGGTTACATTATCACCCAGGCAAGCTCCGTTCTAGATGGAAAGGGCCATATGTTGTTCGCCTTAAAAACATTAACTAAAAACATGACGAATTTAGCAATTCCAGAGTCCTTCCTCCTCGAAATCAAAAATCTCCGCACGGTGCGGTTGATCTTGAAAATTCTGAGGACGGTACTTTATTCAAAGTTAATGGACATCGATTGAAACCGTTCCTCACAGCGGACCCATCGGAGGAGCTCCTGTTTTTGCAGGAGCCGATTTACACTGATTGATTTTCCTCCATTTTCACCCCCGAATTTCCAATCAAATTTTCCAAAACTTTATTTTAAATAAGTTTGGGGGTGTGTATCATTTGTAAATATGTTAATAAGCAGGACATTGCCGACACTATCGACCCACTTAGTGCAGCATGACAGTGAGGACACTGTCCAGTTTAAGTTTGGGGGTATGCTCGGTACGTCTTCTTCCTTCGCATTCATATTTTTGCATTTGCATATTTATTTAAAAACCCATAAAAATTGAAAAACTTCAAAAATTATAAAAATTATTATATTCAATTTTGACCATATTTGACTTGAGTTTGACAAATAGGTTAACTGGTTACGAATAACTAGATCTTAGACTGAGTAAATTAAAACCCCTAAAAATAACCTTCTTTAATGATTAACGTCAGAAAGTATATGTCTTCGTAGTTTATTTAGAAATAAGCAACTTTTGGGTTCACTTCCTGGGCCAAGTCGAAATAAAGGAAAAGTATTGATTTTTTATTAGAGTATAAGTTTGAAAAATAATTCCTAGTTTAAGTATAGATTCTGAAAATATATACCCTACAAATTGCACAATCACACACCTTGAAACTTGGAATAGTAGAGAAGACCTTGAAATGCTCTTGTCTAAAGTTCTTAGTATGATGAAAAATAAAATTACTCAAGTGTGAATAAAGAATAAAAAATGAACACTGGTCTTTGTGATTACTTAAGGCTGCAAAAATAGAAAAAAATATTTAGCGAGGGTGCTTCATCACCTAGTGCCTTAGACCAACTGGTTTGGGAGTCACTGCTAAAAGCCTTGGGTGTTGCAAGACTAGGAATGACGCTTTAAAGTGCAAACATATCTTGTAATCGGTTGTTGGTACCTCAAGGAGTATTAACGGTCGCATGAAGGATGTGTAAGCAAAAATTCATTAAAAATTCACCGGTTAATTAGTGCTTTGGACAATGGACAAGGGTATGATTGCTTGATTTGAATTTCCAAGTATAGGGGTGATTTATACACACACGTGAGGATATATGATTAGAGTTTAGATAAGAGAAAGGAATGAAGAATAGAACTTGTATCTTTAGTAGATTTGATTAAAAATTCTTAAGTGGAGATGGAACCCTAGAAGGAAAACTTGGGTAATGCTGAAAGCTAAGTAAGTCTATAAGAAATATATAATCTTAAGTTAAATAATGAGGAAGTGTGAATAATACGGGTGGATAGTTTACGAGTCGACGATAATAGAATTCTTTGTTAGAAAACCTGATTGGAAAATTAAAGTTAATGAGCCAAATTGATAGGATTTATTGGGTAGTATCCGCTGAAAACCCTCAGGAGACAACACTCCTCCTACTAGGGACACCTAGAGGTTTAACGGCTTGTTGCACGTGCTCAGTGCAATCGCGTTTCCCTGTGAAAGTGCGGTTAAGTTTTTTGTCGAGAATAAAAAAATAAGTTTGCTCGAGGACGAGCAAAAGATAAGTTTGGGGGTATTTGTTCATACCATAATATTGCATTATTATATTCCCCATTCTTATTCGTTTTATAAATAAACAGGTGCTTTTGACGCATGTCTGCTACATATTACAGGATACAGGTTTTTGGAGCGAAAACAGTGAAAAAGACAAAAGATGATACAAAAGAAGGACTTTTGACCAACAAGTAGAAGGATCCTAGTCAAGCCTAGACGAAGAACAGTTCACAAAGGTACAAGGCAACGCAAGGTCCAAAATGTCAAAGTAAACGATTAAAAGACCATTATAAGTTTTCACTAAAGATCTGGAGAAGACCCAGAAGCCAAATGGAGAAAAGAACTAGAGAAATAGAAAGCCCAAAGCATCAAGAAGCAGCCCACAAAAAATGATCAGACGATCCGACCAATGGGCCGCGGAACCGCGGCCCTACCCCCACCCATGCCGCGGTTCCGCGGCCGTCTACTGCACGTGTCGGTGCAGAAAGCTGGTGGCGGTGCGTCGGTGCTTTTGTTGGGATTTTTCGAGGGTATATCTGTAATATCACATGTGCGAGCAATTGTAACCCTAATTTTCCTATTCCCTATAAAAATGTATTCAAAAGATTGTATTAGGGATGCCTCTTTTTGATAAATAAAATTCAGATTCAATTGAAGTTTGGAAGAGCATCATTCTTGTAAGTTCATTTTTATTTTCTGCCTTAGTTTTCTAATTAAATTCTTGCCCTAGATAAATCATTCTTTTGCCCTAGTTTAATCTAGTGTAGAATCTTTTAACCTGCAGTAGGTAACTAATCTATTAGATCTAAAAAAATACACATACTAAAAGGTAATGTTTTTAATAGATCCCCTAATGAGTGAGTAACTTCCTCGCTTGTTAGGGTTAGGAATAAGGGATGGATTGAGAGATGAAGATCTCTCATCTCTTTCGTGCCCAACTATTTGTGATAATTAGAACTTCATGCATGCATGCATGATCCGCTCCCTACGGCACCCTACCCACGAGGTAAAGGTGAAACTGTAGTATAAAGGACCGGACATGCATGTCTTCCATGAAGGTTAGAGCAATTATTAGGAAAGGACGGACAAGGATCTAGAGGAAGAAACATTGTTTCTTCCCAATCATCCTAATCCCCTTTACTAATAATTGCTATAACTCCTAAAAGACTTAATTTAGGGCATTGAAAGAGGTGTGAAATTTAATCTTATCAAACTTCCCCTATACCTAATCCTAGCAAGTTTCTTAATTCTCGTACAACTTAGTTTTTAGATTTAATTAAAAGATCCAACACCCATTGGAATTAGCTCGTAAGAACACTTAGGAAATTAACACCATCCCTGTGGATCGACCCGTACTCACCGGCTAGCTGTAAAGCGACGCCGTTTCTGATTGCGGTAAAATATTTTTGATCGTTAAAATCCCACACTAATCAGTTGTGACCGTCAATTGACGAAGAGCTAGCTCCCGCTTGGGGATGCCTTTATGTATATTATTCATGTTTATACCCGTTTGGGGCCAGTATTTACAAAGGAGACTCTGCCGAAATTTTCGGGAAAATTTGATGTTGCTTTTGAACGTTTAATGCCATTCATGTTATTTAAACCACTTTCTTTTAATAAGTTTTTCTTTCATTTTCCTAAAAAAATGGTTTAGATTTCTGGGCTTTTGGCTTACTTGAATTAGGTGTGGTCCTATAGACTTCACATGATTCAAGTGCCAGTCACGTGCTCTTTTGGGTCGTGACAAAGTTGGTATCAGAGCGCTAGGTTTAATTTTGGTTCGAGTCTATATTTGACTATGCGGAGTCTAGGGCGTTTATATATATTCGGAACCTAGGCTTGACCTTACAGAACTTAGACTTGGTCGAGGGGGTATTAGACCCGAACTTTCGTCGCATATGTTGACCTTGGTTGATAGAGTAGGTGACTTAAGGAGAATGAAGTACCGTGTGTATGTTCTGCGGCATACTTACGATACGCTACTCCACTTAAGAAGCCATAGGATGTACATTTCCTTGAACAGTATTATATTCATTCCTATGATCTATCCTCATCAATTTTGGTTTATGGTTTTGCTGCCACGATTACACGGGCAGAGAGAGTTACGGCTAGAGTTGCGGTCTGCACGAGCTCGTCATGGACGAGGACTGACCATGGCATATTTCCAGGGACACACGATTGCATAGATGTATCATTTATTTGTGTTTTCGCGCCATGAGCATTGATGGATCGCTTTTACGAGATTTTTCGGACGTGCAGATCAGCACCAGAGGATTGGACCACTGCTAGAGACCAGCCAGAATGTGATGACCGTCAATGCACTATTATATTTGATGATTGAGGCACTGTTCAGCGTGTGGACGAATGAGCCAGTGATTTCGGCGAATGACAAGATATCGCCCCAGATGTTATATTTCAAGATATGATAGAAGATCGCTCGTCACCAAAAATGAAAGACTAGGACATATGATGCATTGCCTACCCCGATGCGAGGTCATCAGATTGATTGATTCCAGTTAGAGACGACTTCACGCAGGTATGTTGAGAGTCGATAGAGACGATCGAATATCAAGAACCCATTTTTCCAAGTTTAAAGTATTCGGAAAAACATGCAAGTAATTTCATGGACCCTCTAGAAGAATGAAACCCTAACTCAATATAATGACCATGAGAACGCTTTGGAACTTGAGGGTTTGCAGCAGTTCAGTGGTACCATTGATGAGGCTTGGGTTTGCCCTTCTACGGCTGGTCCATAGGTACTGTGGTATGTACTGGAATACTATTAAACTGTACTCAAGATGTTGGGCTCTTAGGGGATTATGGAACCATGATGAATCGATTGAAAAGTTCGACATCATTCGGATATCATGTGATGGGATACATTGCTTGGAAGACTCCAGATAAGAGTATAGCCATTGGAACGCAGTCTATGCAGCCATGAAGAGACGAGTCCGAATCAGTCGACATTAGAGAAAAGTGGAGTAAGAGGTTCGTACGAGATCTTAATGAGATGACGTTCCATTCCGCTGATATCAGAGATGTGATACGCTTGCAGAGGTATTGTACATGAATATATCTTCCAGAAGGAGTCATTATGGGTATGCAGCCATTCCGGAACAAGAAACAGATTTAGCAAAAGGATGATAGCTTCCAGGCATTTCAGCAGAAACGAGATCGGGAGAGACCCGACAAGACCTTTCTGGAATACTATACGAGAAGATTTGGACCCAGGAGCGGTTATATGATGCACACTCAGTAGGCCAGAGTTCGGCATCGTCGACGAGACATGTTATGAGTGACAATGACAGTTGGCCAGAGATCTTTAGAGGATGTAATAGAGCGGGACTACTTCCGTCATCTTTGATTTCGGTATTTTGGGTGATTTATTTGCATGATTGAGATTTTGTACACCACAGTTGCACTTGACTTCGATTTGATGTCATTCGGGATGTTGATTTTGATTTCATGCCTATGGTATGCATGTGATTTGACTTATGCTTTCGGCATAGTTTTCATGCACTTTTAGCATTTTGATTTGATTTTGTGCACTCTGATGCACATGGTTGTGAGATTATATACCACGGTATACCTGATATGGATTTGGATTGAAATGTGTTGTATACCGTCTATTTCGATTGTGATATTCGATATTGTTTTCGTGCACCTTGTGCTCTGGATTTGGATTCTTGCGCATACTTGGGCGCTTGATGCGATTTTGATGCACACCAGATGCGCTAAATCGAGATTTTTCGTGCATATCAGATGCACCTGATATTGCTGTCAGGCACACTCGTTGCACTTGACAGGTGTTTCGTGCATACCCGTTGCAGTTAGATTTTGTTTCTATGCACATGTATGGCACATTCATGGATTTCAATTTCCGTGCGCACCAGACGCACGTGGCATTCTTATATACAGTTTGGGATTGATTTTGAGCAGTATTTTATTATGATATGTACTATCTGTTTTAGTAGCTGAGCAGGACTAGTCAGAGGACAGTACCTGAACATATTTTTGCATGCATTGATAGTTATCGAAGGGATTTCCAAGAAAGAGCTATAGTCTCAATATTTACCTACGTGTCCGGGATGACACGAAACATTTTATAAAGGGAACCCTTCTAAATTAATTTCAAAATAGCGGGACGTGTATATTAAACAAAGGATATATATATATATATATATATAGTTATTTTCTCACAATAAACGTCCGCTACTGTGCTGTGTTACGCGCATCGCGCAACAATTTGAAAAAGGTTTGGCATCCCTTTCTTCAGTTGTTTTGAAGAGTTTACGATGATGCGTACTATGTACATGTCCTAGTTTTGATTTATATCATGTTGGTTTGCGTATTGGATTTTGACATTGGTGTCTTTACCATAACTCCGATGATTGTGGGATGCTTGACGGAGTTTTGATTTTTGAGTTATACACTCTTTTTCATGCACATACATTGCGTTACGATATGTTTTATGTATTTATGATTTCGGAGCCCCGACGACTTGATTGTTTTGCTGAAATATTTTAGTATTTGGGAGAGTTTTAATTTAAATTCGGGGACCAAATTCTTTAAGGGGAAAATTGTAACTTTTTGAAAATCGTTTAGGTGAACTTTCGGAGAATCGGTAAAATAACGGGTGTTTTCCGTAAAAATCAAGATATAATTATCTTTGGTCATAAAATCAAATATACCTATCTAGCTATGTAATTGCGAGTATTTGGTGTTTATTGAGTCACTTGCAAAATTTCTAGTTGACTGAAAAATTTTCCGAAATTAATTATTTTAATATTATTTTAAGCCGTCACTAATACATTTGATTAGTGATAATTACAGATTAGAAGGGGTTAATACAAGTTTTGTGCATCATGACACACTAAACTAGAATATAACATGTTGTTTTTTATAAAAAAAAATTGTCAAACGGTTTTAGAAAATATGATAGAAAAATGCTTAAATAGTGAAATTAATGTAAATGGAAATTGGGGTATAATATTTATCTTTTTTTCCCTCATCCACACTTACCCACTCTCTCTCTCCTCCCCCTCTATTACTGGCCGAGCCCCTTGGCAGCCCCTCCCAAATTTTCCCCACTTGATGAGGCTTTGAAAGAAAAGAAAACAAAGGAAAAAGAAAGAAAGAGAAAATGAGGTATGGGTTTGGGTTGAATTGGACTTTTCTTTACTTGGCATTCCCTCACCTCTTCCTCCTATCATGGCCGACCCAACCAGCAGCAGCAGCCCCTCTCCCAAAATCCCACACAATTTTGCATAAAAAATCCATAAAAATGCTTCAAAATCCATACAAATTCAAAGCTAATTCCAAATCCAAGCATTACCTATTATTCTTTAGCTAATCTAGCATGGATTTAGGAGCATGGAAGCTATTTTTGGAGGCTAAGATTTTCATGCTAGATCTCATTTTGTGAGGTATAAATCCTTGTCCCATGGTTTGATTGTTGATTAGTTGCTTAATTAAATTTATTAGGTGTTTAAGTATGGGTTTATTTGAGAGTTTGGAAATTCAAGTGAGAATTTTGATTTGAGTTAGGGTTTTCATAATTTGTTCATAGTTTAATTGGGTAGTTTAACCTCTTAAGATTTGGAAAACCTAATCTAGTTGCTCAATTGCTAAATTGTTACATTTAAAATTCTCCAAATTGCATAATATTGCAAACTAGATTTTTATAAATAATATAAATAGGAGAGATAAAAATATGGTTATGGTTTGTCTGACTTGGTTAAGGTATTTAGTGAATATTGTGGCCACTAGTTTTTTTAAACATCAAGTTTTGTACTAAAACGGCTATTTGAGGCTTTCTAGGTTTTCGGAAATAAATCGATTTGAGTAAATTTTTAGTTTTGATGAGTTACAACTCATTTTATATATAATTAGGGAGTTTTGAAACCACAATTGGCATGTTGGGTTTTTCTCGATCAATCGGCGTTTGTACACCAATATCGAGGGTTGTTTGGTTCTTTTGCTTGAGCGGACCATAGGTTTTGACCTATGTGAGATTCGTGTCATTTTGATCATGAGTCGGATTTTAATGGAATACAATGTGTTATGATGTGTAGGTACCCTCACGAGGACTTCGGTACGACAAGAAAGCGCGTAGCGATATCGGCATCGGTAAGTGAAAATCAGGTGAGTAGACATATATCTACGGGGGAAGTCGGATGGATGGCGTATAGCACCTCCGCAGTTTCGTAGAATAGAATGCGAATGCGTTATTATATATATATATATATATATACACACACACTTATATAATATGAGATGTGTATACGAAATGCTTTAGATGACTTTGGATTAGTGTTAGTGTATTCGTAAAATAGTGTCATTAGCTAGTTTCTTAGTCGCGAATCCTAGAGTAGTGATTTGCATACACGCACACACATACGCATACATTTTATTTTATTATGCGTATATGTAGATATGTACATATATATATATATATATATACATATATGTATGTGAGTATGTACATATATATACGTATACATATACTTGGATGATGAGGATAGTACATGATATTTGGAAATGAGTCGATGAGATTGGGCATGATGCCATGAGATCGGTGATGTGACATGGTTCGTATTTGAGATATGACATGATATTATAGCGGGTCTTTGGGGTGATGTGTTTTCATACACACGCATTTATATATATGTAGATGGTATCAGTATGGTACTAGACTTAGATCAGTACCCCCAGTTCACGATATGTGATGATAAGGATACCAGATAAATGATAAGATAAATGTGATATTCGACCCGTACCCAGATTTGGGATGCCGTACGATGGATGTACCGTACGAGCTATATTGATGATAGATCCGCACTCTTGACTCGAGAATGTCATGTTATATATTGTATCGTATGTGATATTATTGAGGTGGGATCACCGACTATTATATGTTATATATATCGACTCAGATTTAGGTGGTTTCCTTACCTTTTTTATTAGCCTGTTAGTTTAGTCCTGTAGTTTACTTGTAGATGTTAGACTGGACTCGAGTCATACCTATTTCAAAATCAATGAATCATGAGTATTTTAAAGACAGGATAAGAGATTCTATGGATATTTCAAAGGACGTATCTTTTCTTAAAACACCGTAGCCCTTATTTTCAAAACACCACGATTCGTGTTATTTCAAATGGCAAAACTGTATTGGCTCGTTTACATTAATGTTTATATTCGTTCATGTTACGTTATTATTCATGTTCTGTATATTATTGCTGCATTTACTATTCATTTGCCATTTATGCTGCTGTTCGCATTGCATTGCATGCTTATATGTATTTTCATTAGTAATGATGAAACATGTTATTAGGACACCAGAACCATTACCGATGATGCGTATGCTCCATGTACACTCGCTTGCCGGCTCACACACATCTTCATCGGTAATTGCTATGTCACGAACACTTTATAGAATATTATTTCCTTGACATAGCTTGCTAGCGGATAGTTCCTAGATGTTATTGTTTCATATGCTAGTTCATTATTGCATTCATTGCTTGATATTTCATGCATATTTATATATTCATTGTCATGCAATATTATAAGGGCCAGTACGGATTGCCGGAGCCCAGTATTCATTATTATTGATTATTCAGTTTTGGATTTCGGATTTCCATGAGATTTCTGGATTTAGAGAAACCGTAAGGATTTTATAAACTGAAATTCATTTTAAAATGAAAGTTGCGGTTTTCTCATGATATGATTTGAGATATGTCCACCATGAGTTTTCTCGGCTCTTGAGTGATATCATATACCCGATTCGAGGAGGAGGAGGAACCGTCTGTGGGTGCATGGTGGACCCGGTGCGGTACCCCGGGGCGAGAAGGTCACAGATGATGGCGTTGAGCCTGTGATAGAGGAGCACTACTGACCGGTGATTTTATTATGACTCGTTGAATATCCGGAGGATACCGATCGGAGTACAGGCCAGTCCGGATAGCCGGAGCCTGAGGTTTTGAGATTTGATGTTATGGGCCAGTCCGGATAGCCGGAGCCTTAGATATTGAGATTCGAGGTTACAGGCCAGTCCGAATTGCCGGAGCCTAAGATATTGAGATATTGAGTTTTATATTTTGTGTCGATGCTTGACACTGATTTCATGTTGATTTCATTGATGATACCTCAATTTATAAATATACAGAAATCTTACTAGAGAAAACAGTTGTCACATTCATGATGCATTCTGTTTTCATGCATTCATACCTCATATTTATGATATGTTGCTATCTGAGGCACGGACACGAGCACATGGTATTACACTTATGTATAGATGTTTACCCTTACCACCTTATCATGCTTCAGACTTTATCATATTGAGGCTATTTATATTACCGATCGTATTGACCTAGGATTGAGTCATGCATACGATTTCTGCTCGATGATGTTTTCTACTCACGAGTTGGCAACTCACCCCCGTTGTGCCACAGTTCTTGCAGGTTTTTCCGTACAGGTTTCATTGCGGCTTTCTGGCACACTGCTTCCATTCCGGATGATTGCTTTGGTAGATGGGTTCACTCGAATCGTAACCACCCTCATACATTTATTATATTCAGTTGTATCTAGTAACTCCATCAACCGGACTTGTATATTATTTCAGGCTTAGAAAACCAGTTGTTATTATTTCGACCTTAGAGTCGCGCGTTGTATTATTATGGGTTTTCTTGATGATTTTGAGTTTCCTTTTGAGTTTTGATCCTCGCTCTTGGCTTTGTATATTATATTGCTTGCGTGGTTGTGACCGTCAATTGACGAAGAGCTAGCTCCCGCTTGGGGATGCCTTTATGTATATTATTCATGTTTGTACCCGTTTGGGGCCAGTATTTACAAAGGAGACTCTGCCGAAATTTTCGAGAAAATTTGATGTTGCTTTTGAACGTTTAATGCCATTCATATTATTTAAACCACTTGCTTTTAACAAGTTTTTCTTTCATTTTCCTAAAAAAATGGTTTAGATTTCTGGGCTTTTGGCTTACTTGAATTAGGTGTGGTCCTATAAATTTCACATGATTCAAGTGCCAGTCACGTGCTATTTTGGTTCGTGATAGGCACGGGGAGGAGCTAGCCAATGCTCGGACTCGTTTCCGTATTCCTCCCGGCTACACGTTGCGTTTGGCCGGGGAGGGGGAGAGGGCAGATCAGGTATGGGGCAAGGAGATTGCCCTGTACTTGGAAGCCTTTTGGGCCGGAATGCGCATGCCCTTCTCTCCCGAGATTGTTAGGGCGCTAAATTACTTTGGGCTAGCCCCGGACCAGCTAGTACCGAACTCCTGGAGGATTCTCCTTGGATTCCTGGTCCGCTTGAAGTTGCAGATGATCCCCTTTATTCTATCTATCCTTGCCTCCTCTCTTATTTACAAAAGTCACCCCGGCACTCGCGTGGGCGACCCGAGGTGGGTTTACCCCTCTTTTAAGAAACAATGGGGGAGCGCACCCGGGTCGGGTGTCGTCGTCTTTCCTTCTTCCATCCACAATTGGAAGAAGAAGTTTTTCTTCGTTAGGCCGCCGGAAGGTGAGGACTGGCTCGTGCCCACCCAGTTGTCTAGGGATATGTGCTGGCAGGGGAGTCCGTCCAATAATCCCGACACGGTGAGAGTGGCAGAGTGGGAGCCCATTCCTCGGGCCGACGTGCTGCTTTTCGAGCGGGCCCTTAGTTGGGCTGGGCTCAGCCCCACCCAATTCGTCGGTAAGTTAGGAGCTTGCATTTGTCTTCATTTCTGTTTGTGTTGCTAATTCCATCGTATTTTGTCTTGTGCAGAACCAATGTACTTGAGCCACCTCCGAGCAGCCATGAGCAAGCCGAAGAAGGGACCGAAGGCTGGAAGTGCCAGCTCTTCTTGCCCGACATCTGTCCCGGTTCCCCCAGCGGCCGTCTCGCCCCAGCATTCGACTGCGGGCCGAGCCCCGGAGCCCAGCCAGGCGCCGAGCAGAAAACGGGTTCGGGGAAAGGATGCCCAGTCTTCGGAGGTGGAGACCGGTTCTCCGCCGTCGCCTCTCAAGAGGTTCCTCCGCGTAGTCCCGCGGACCCCGGCCTCCCCGATCTTGGTGGACGAGGGAGAGCTCCGCTTTGAGGTGCCCTCGGGGATTTTCTTCGATGACAGTTTGCTATCCGATATGGAGAGGTCGGCCGGAGGTAAGGTTCCTGGGGGGGACTCTGAAGGCGCAAATGGCGTCCATCGCCCAAGAGGTCGTGCAGGTCAGTGCTCGTACCTCACTTGATTTTTCACTCAGCGCCTCGTCATTCGCGAGATTTTGTTCTCCTTTTTCCTTCTGACCCCCCTCTAATTTCTTCAGGTCCTCCAGCACGTCGCTCTCGTCGTCCGAATGGAGGAGGAGGAGATAGCCCCGGTGATGCGAGCCACGAGCGAGCTCTCTTCGCTTGGGGAGAGCTCGAAGCAGGAGCTGGAGGCGGCGTTGGCAAGGGTCGCTGCTCTTGAGGGTGAGGTGGCGGCCAGGAAGCAGGAGGCGGCGGCCGCAAAGCAGGAGGCTGCGGCCGTGAAGCAGGAGGTTGCCAGGTTCCCCCGCCAGGGCCGCCGAGGCCAAGCTTCAGGACTCCAAAGTGCTCGTCGGCACCATGAAGAAGTCAGTGAGTGCCCTCCGGAAGGAGTTGGAGGCTGCGGTAGACACGGCGAAGCGAGCCGACCTCAGAGCGGCGAGGGCGATGGAGAACTTCCAGAAGTCGAAACAGTTCTACACCGTCCTTGCCTCGGCCACCACCGCTATCTGGAACGAGGCCCTCGACGCCGTCAAGGCTCGGATGCCGGAGTTCGCTGACGAAGATCTCCGAGCCGAATATCCTCGCGGGGATGATGAGCAGGGGGATGGCCCCGGGGACGAGGCCGGGGAAGAGATATCCGGCGAGGACGACGCCGAGGCTCCTATGGTGGGCACTGAGCTTCCCGGGGTTGCGCCTGGCCCCGAGGCCTGAAGCCCATTGTCTTCTTGTTTTTTCTTCTTTTTGTTGCATCGGTTATTTTGTACGCCTCCGGGCGTTTTGTAAGGCTGGGGAGCCCTCAATACCTTAGTAAAAGCTTTGACTTTGTGAATAAAGATTTTTGTTTTTCCAGTAGTGTTTGTTCTCGTATTTTCTTTTGTCGGTGAACACTTGTATTTGCACAGTACTGCCTTCATGTTGTGTCGGTTCTTCATCTAGCGATTACACGTCGAGTTGAATCTGTTCATTTGCCCAGTGTGAAAAGACGGTATCTCCATGGCTCCGAAGTCGAGGCGGAGATCGCTTAGACGTAGACAGACCGGATGCCTCGTGTTGAGGTCACGTTACTTAGCCTGGGAGGCTCGGAGAGGCATGCAAAGGACGAGGCCGAGCAGGGTAGCTGCTTGGTGCCCCTTGGTGAGGGCTTTGATCCTTAGTGCGGGAAGGGCCGTGAGTGGCCTACCAAGGACAGGCCGAGCATGGTAGCTGCCCGGTGCCTCTTGGTGAGGGCTTCGATCCCTGACGTATTGGGGTAGGGAGCTACCAGCCAGGGATAACCGAGCAAGAGCGGGCCCGGTTGCCTCTCTCGAGGGCTTTTGATCCTTAGCGCGGGAGGGGCTGTAAGTGGCCTACTAAGGATGGCCGAGCAGGGTTGCTGCCCGGTGCCTCATGGTGAGGGCTTTGATCCCTGGTGTGTTGGGGTAAGGAGCTACCAGCCAGGGATAACCGAGCAAGGGCGGGCCCGGTTGCCTCTTTCGAGGACTTTTTATCCTTAGCGCGGGCGGGGACATAAGAGGCCTACTAAGGATGGCCGAACAGGGTTGCTGTCCGGTGCCTCTTGGCGAGGGCTTTGATCCTTAAGGATGGCCGAGCAGGGTTGCTGCTCGGTGCCTCTTTGCGAGGGCTTTGATCCCTGGTGTGTTGGGGTAGGGAGCTACCAGCCAGGGATAACCGAGCAAGGGTAGGCCCGGTTGCCTCTTGCAAGGGCTTTTTATCCTTAGCGCGGGAGGGGCCGTAAGAGGCATACTAAGGATGGTTGAGCAAGGTTTCTATCTGGTGCCTCTTGGCAAGGGCTTTGATCCTTAAGGATGGCCGAGCAGGGTTGCAGCCCGGTGTCTCTGCAGGGTTACTAGGCACTGTCATAAGGGTCTATAAGGCATCAACCATACCCGATTTAAATTTTAGACGTGCCGAACAACCCTAACCAAGATCTTAGACTAGAGATTAGGCGAAACAAAGAAAGTAAACAACTTTACTTCTAAGAGTTAGGGATTACAACCTTTGTAGTCCGTTCCTTCACTTCTAAAGCTCCGTGTTGAGGTCCCTTCACTACGATCATCAAGTATTCGGGCTCTAGAGAGGCTCCACAAAAGAAAGATGCAAGCTTGCTTCCTATCTTCGATAACAAAGATGATCTACCTTGAAGAAACTCAAACCCAAGCTCTTGCTTTGCTAATCAAGTATTAGCAAAGCAAACACACTAATCTAAGTGGCTAGAATAGATGAGGATGATGAAGTAGGAATTTAGCTCACATTTATTTTCTATTTCTCACTCATTTTCATCACTTCACAAAAAGCTAGAAAGCTTTTCATGCAAGGAAGAAGAAGAAAGAAGATGATCAATCCTTTTGTGATGAATAATGAAATCTAGTGAGGTTAGAAATGCAACCATGGGTTAAGTATGATAACTTAACCCATGTAGAGATTTAACCATGGTGAAAGGTTGGGTTGGGTTAACAAATATCAACCAAAATATCTTTAGAAAATATCTTTAGTTAAAAACAAAAGCAAAGCTTCTAGAAGCTTCAAGAAGGTTTAACCCTAATCCAAACCCTAACCATGTTTAAACTCCACAAAACATGTTGCATTTGTAACCATAACTTGTTACAATATTATATATCACATATATAATATATTTTGTAACAAAATAAAATAATACAATTAACATATATCGCATATATATCAATGTATTACCCGAGTGAGAAAAAGAATCTTTTAGTGAGCTTATATTAGTTAATGTAATTTAATATATCAAATATATAATTCAACATTAAATTATCGAATCAACACTTGATCCGATAATCCGGCTATTTCATAAATAACCGACTAATATAATCTGTATCAGTTCATCGAATCAACACTTGATCCGATGACCCGGCTATATCTCATATACCCAGCCGATAACTCATATCGCGAGAATCTAATACGGTATCATATACACGTATTGTTCTCGGTCCCGCACATATCATATATATGCTCCTACTCCGTTTTGCCTGAGCCAGGAAACATCTGTGTAGGACTCTAAAGAATCGTCAATACGCCGGCAGTAGGTGATGATCATATCAAACACCCACAAGTTGCAAGTGGTCAGCTAAACGTAACAGCCACCCAGGTATTGAGCAATCAGAAGATCAACAAGCAAGCCTGTACATTCTCCCGTGAATCCAACCAGTAACACTCCCGTACAGTCCGGTCTCTTCATCTGATATGTCGCATATCTCGCCTAGGGGTGGTAAACGTCAGACCCCAGCAGCTTGATAAGTCGTGTCGATATGAGGTCCATAACTGTTCGAAAAACTACTGATAACTCTTACCAGTAAATCTCAGCAACCCTGGCCAGGGATTTCCAGTTATAGCCAATCGAACACAGCGCAACATCAACTCCCTATACCGTGAGAGACGAAACCCCTCCTATCGCTCATTGCTTCCATGTGATTCGGGACTGTACCCAAAAGCCACCTTTTTGCACGCCCTCTTCGACGTGGTATGATGGAAATCAAAGCACAGTGGGAATCACACAAGACTCTATGACAATCTCGGGTCTAAAGACTAACCTGTACCGGTGTCACCAGAGAACTGCCATCTGATGTGAGGTATAATACCATCTGGGAGTTCTCAGCAAGTCCGTCCAGTGTACCCAGTCTCCACTGAGCACCCGTATATCTTCTCTGATGTCAAACACCAATAGATATGGGATCATCCATCACCCATCATATGGGTCAAGAAGCGCATACGCTAGTCTACTCTGGAGTATCGATGCCCTGTCTCGGCACTCCTACGACTAGGAACATTTGAAGGATGTACTTGGCGACTACACTGTCCCTACTAGTATGATTTGCATCATAGTCCTGATAGTCAAGTACTTATCCTAAGGGCTTTATCAACATGTGACATAGAGACAATTAGAGTACATATTAAGATAAAGAGTAACCAGATAGCATATTATCATGTCGAGCAAGAAAGTCCTCCCTATATATGTCCAAGCCTCCACTACAATATACAACGTATGTACAGTAATGACCTCTAGGGCATACATATAACTAACAATCTCCCACTTGCACTAGGGCCATCTGTCGCATACCCAACAATCAGCTATGGTTGAAGTATCTCATACTCAACCATCCCATAAAAGTCTCTACTGGGAAATAGGCCTTTGTGAGTGGATCCGCGCTGTTGTCCTCTGTGTCTACTCTCCTAACCTCGATCTATCTAGAGATCGACTATCTCCATGATCAGGTGATACTACCTAATAATATATCTGGATCATAGATGGGATGGGGGTTCCTTGGCATAAGCCACAACTCTATTGTCACACAATGGCAGGAACGAAGTTCATCTCATGAACTAAAATATATCCAGACTGCCTCTTTGGTAGTATCCTTGGTAACGATGTATCTTGCCTTTAATCGTCCAGTAAGTCACAGTATCTAGCTTGGAACTCTTCCAACATACCGTCTCTCCACTGAGGGTAAAGACAATGCCTGCGACTGACATTCAGTCGTCCTTATCACCCTGAAACCTTTCCAGTGATTCTCCCCAGGATCGATTGATACCATCTCACTACAACTAGTGAGAATCCTAACATCCAATTAGATCTATCTCATAGATCCATAACACAGGATTTAGGAAGTATCACCTTGATCTTATATGGAGAATCTTTGTGATAAGAGGAGATTGACCGAGCGTAGCATAGGAAAACCCTTCCCTATCAAGAGTATGTCATCCACGTACTCTACGAGGATCATCACCATACTCTCTACTATCTTTTTATATATACAAGGTTCATCTACCATTTTGATGAAGTCAAACTCTTTGACTACCACAACAAAACAGATGTTCCAACTCCGCGATGCCTGATTTATCACATAAAATATCTTGCACACTTTTCCGTTGCTCTCACTGTCTACGAAGCCCTCTAGCTGTGTACTTATAGACGCTCTCTTCCAAATCAATATTTAAAAAAGCAGTCAGACACCCAACCGCCAGATATCATAGTCATGGTATGTAGCCGTGGCAAGTAGGATCTGGATGGACTTAAGCATAGCTTTGAAAGTCTCAACTTTTCCATCTACACCAAGTAATCTTCTCAAGATATACTTGCTCCTGATGGGGATTTAACCCTTCAGATAAAGCAACCAAAGTCCATACTTTGTTGGTGTATAAAGATTCCATCTCAGATTGCTAAGCATCCAGCCATTCTTACAGAGTCCTACTCCCGATGGCCTGCTCGAAACTAGTTGGGTCATGATCTCATGATGCAATCATC
This sequence comes from Agapanthus africanus, assembly GCA_030015575.1. Classification (NCBI taxonomy): domain Eukaryota; kingdom Viridiplantae; phylum Streptophyta; class Magnoliopsida; order Asparagales; family Amaryllidaceae; genus Agapanthus; species Agapanthus africanus. The sequence continues at coordinate 252,653,657 of JASDDO010000029.1, read as the reverse complement.
GCTCCCACTATCATAGAGAAACCGAAGTATCTCTCAGGTGGATGAGGAACCCTACCAGATCGGCGGAGAGGCTGAGGTTCGTTGGAAACTATTGAATCCTCCGGGTTTACCAAATCATCAGCTGCAGTTTGTATAGCTGGAACTCCTTCCAGTTCTACCTTATGACCACTAATTTCTTCACAAGATATTTCTTTTTTCAAAAAAGTGGTGTGCCGAGAAATAAAACATCTTTTGTTCCTCGGTGTGGTAGAAGATATTCCCTTGCGAATGCTTGGGATATCCAACAAACTTCTACAAAACTAACCTTGCCTCGAGCTTGTCCGGATTTTGCTTTTGATATAGGCCGGACAACCCCAAATCTTAACTTCCTTAAGAGATGGGCTCTTCCCATACCATATCACAAATGGAGTGGTAGACATTTGATTTGGTTGGAACCCTATTCAATAGGTATGCAACTTCTCAAGTGCCTAACCCCAAAAGAAAATAGGCAACTCAGTAGTACTCATCATAGAGCACACCATATCACATAGGGTGCGATTGCTCCGCCCCGATACACCGACATGCTGTAGTGTATACGGAGGAGTAATACTGAGAGAGAATCTCATTCTCCTTTAAAATAGTCCAGGAATTCCGTGCTCAAGTATTCTCCTCCTTGATCTCATCAAAGGACATAATACTTATACCAAGTTTTTGGTTCTCTACTTCTAACTTATATTCATTGAATTTCTCAAAAGTTCCAGACTTGTGTTTCAACAGGAACATATGTCCGGATCTTGAAAGATAATCAGTGAATGTAATGAAGTACAAAGAACCGGTCTTGGCATTTGTAGACATGGGACCTTCATACATCAGCATGTATCAATCCTAAGAGTTCACTAACTCATTCTCTATTTCCAATAAACAGAGCTGTGGTCATCTTATCTTTATGACATGACCGGTAAGTTTCACAAGATGTAAATTCAAACAAATTTAAATATGCATCTTTATGTAACTTTAGCTAGTCGGGTCGCATTGATATGACCTAATCTACAATGCCTCAAGAAGGATTCGTTCATTTATTAACACTTCCTCTTGTGTGTGTTCTGTACATTAAGAACTGTAGTTTGGTTTAGAATGTCTATGCTTTTAGATAACGTGCCTGAACCGATCAACTCTTGATATAGGAAATGTTCAAAACATTATCCAACAATACAAAACTATATCCTTATTTACTAATAAAGAGACTGATATGATGTTGTATATCAGGTTCGGTATCTAATAACATTCGTTCAGAATCAATGTATTCTGGTAATACAGGGTGATAACTGCCAACAGACTTGGCTGCAACACTTGCATCATTTCCAACTCTTGAAACTTATCACCCGTTCTCAGTTCTCTACCTTTCTGTAGCCCATGTAATAAATTACATTTGCGGGATCTTGATCCGGTATCTCATACCCATGACGTAAAGGATACTGAGAAACAGTTCTCGGTAATGAACACACCCGAAGATAATGCATCAGCATGCACTTTCTTCGTTTGGGCGGCACGAGAATTCTGGTAATCCCCTATTTCCTGCTCTGTCTTATGACAATTATAAGTTGGAGCGGGACCAACGTACCTTAGCGCAGTATAACAAGCGGGTTCGGTCAATACATCCGTATTATTATCTTGATTAAGGCATGACATGGTCGCTACCTGGAGAGAGATAGAAGAAAACACTCAGCGTGCACTTTTACAAGATTAGATTGGTTATCAATTTATCTAATCAGGATGGCTCCCACTGTTTTAGTCAAATCTTCCTTCAAACCCTAAAAGGTAAGACTAGCCGAGATTAATTACACCCTACAAGTTCGCCAATCTTTCAGCCAGGCCAGTGCCGGTACTTTGAGGGAGGTTCCCCATACTTTCGCACGGACCTAATTAAAGTAAACCTCGTTTTCCCATAGGCGTAACCCCGTTAACACATTTCTAGACACCTACTTGATCGGCTAATTGTAATGTGTAAAACTCTCCCAGGAGTAACTCTTACTCGCAGTGGGTGTCGGGATCCAACTATCTCATAGAAGGTATGCAATCTCATTGCAAATTTCAACACTGCAAATTTCCAATAATATTTTACCCCTAGCGTCCTATGACCTTGACGGAGGTCAACAAACCATAGGCTGCTCGTCAAGTTCTACCCGTCATTTCCTGATTGAATCAAACCCATCCGCACGACCCTTGACGGAGGTTAACAAGGCCGCACGACTACCCTAAAACAATCTGCATCATATGCATAAGCAGATAAATACTAGTTAGCTACCACACACTACGCCTTGACGGAGGTCAACAAACGTAGTACGAATACTAAGTAGAACTTATCTGAAATGACAGAGGGCTACGACAGGTTTTTAAAAACCCTTTGCGTAATGAACTTGATATCGTTGTAGAATCGAGTGATTTTAATTGGAATGTTTTTGAGGTCTTTTCTAGTTTTGCTAAAGAGGTCACTCCCGGTGAAGGGATCGTCGGCTCTTTCCTCATCGAATAAGGTGCAGGATATTTCACAAATACCACTATGCAAAGCAAAAACTATAAAAACAATCAAAATACAAACCGAGTTTGTAGTATCTGCTAGTTTCGCTAAAGAGGTCACTCCCGGCGAAGGGATCTCGGCTCTTTCCTTATCGAATAAGGTGCTGGATGTTCTACAAGGAACACCGCTATGCAAAACAAGAACTAGAGCTACCATTTTTTGAGACAAGTTTCTGCAACATCTTTAGGTTTCTTTTAGTTTCATTAATCTCATTAATGAAGTCCCATTTTATTATGCTTCACAAGCATCACATTTGAAACGAAATCAGCAATATAACATATATCTCATATATATAATATAAACATTCATCTCAGGCAGTAATATGATCTCATCATAGAACATTGTAGCAGAAGATAACATATGAGATATTGGATATACTAGGATTTCCGTGTTTTATGCGAGCCTGTATAAAACGAGGATTCCACGGTCGCGACGAATAGCCAAACCCACTTCCCTAGACCCCTATGAGAGCGGCAAGCAACACTGCCAATTCTAGGGTTAGGAGACCCGGTCTCGACTCCTCGAGATGGTCTCCCACTGGACCCTAGAACCCGGTTACTTGTGTTCCCCGCCTTGGGTCTACCTAATGCGAAAAAGTAAATAATATACAATGGTGACATCATCCTCAGCCCGGAAGTGCCTCAATAAAAGAATATTACATACAATGAATTTTACATGAATGAAATAAAAACCCTCATCTCACATAAAACCCCCGGCTATTCAAAACGCGACGATCCAATATAACATATCACAGCAACACATAATATCTCATATCATCAATGTAAGTAAATATGCGTATCCCAATTGTCGTTGATGTATAGCAACGAAACCGGCGATACACCACATATTACACTTACGGTCGTAGAAAAGAAAGTGTAAAACTACAACAGTTGGAATCCGCAACCTACTTAGACATCTCATGCCTAACCAAATGAATTTCTTAGACATCGCATGCCTAACAATTATAAACCCCGCATTTTAGTCTCAATATCGAAAACTCTTTTCAATGTCAAGTCGGACAATTCAACAAGATTCCCGACATCCTGATCGAATGCTCGTCGCAAACTTTAGTAGACGGCCGCATCCCCGACGCCGTCGATGAAGTGTACTAAGGCGGAACATCGCTGTCGCGAGCATCCGAACGGATGCTTTTGGCGACGGGGTTCTCCTACAGTCACTTGGTCGGGGCTATGGGGCGTGGTTATCTATTAAGTTTACCCGGCGAGTATCCGCGTATGCTACGTGATTGCGACGGACTTTTGATCACATCAAAATACCGTGGCAACCGATCAAATGAGGCTAAACTGCTAGATTTATAACATTCAAATTAGTTATCTCATAACTACTTGTGGATTCCAAATATTGTATCACATTCCAGATAAATAGACAATGTTAAACTTTCCTATCGAATAAACAAACACCCAAGATTTCCCAAATAGCTCAACACTTGAGCGGAGTTCAAAAAGTATCCATCACATGCCACAGTACCAATGGTCCAGCCGTAGAAGGGTCAAACCAACGCCTCACATGTGGCAACGCCGTACTGCCACAAACCCTAAGGTTTAGAGGCGGTTCAGACGGTCACATAATCAAGTTAAGCGTTGTATTCTTCTAGAGGGTCCACCGCGTTACTTGCACGACTTAGAACGTTCTTTAACTAAGGAAAAATCCAACACTTGGAAATTTTCCGGTAGGGGAAAAAGTGAGTTATTGATATCCGTTCGAACTTTTTAACATATTCTAAATTACCCGGAAAAACTGAAACGAAGTTAAACTTTCCGATCGAATCAGCGAATTCCTAATACATCCCAGAAAACTCAACACTTGAGTAGAATTAAAAATCCCTAGAACTATGAAAAAGGACCCAAGAATTAAGACCTGAAGTATCAGGCCCCAACTCCAAAGTTTGGCCGCGGAACCGCTGCCAAACGCGTGGTTTGGCCGCGGTTCCGCGGTCACGTGAGCGAGTTGGTGGTCCGTACTTCACAGTAATTCTTATATTTACCTTCTTTATTTTCTGAGTATTTTTAATATGAAAAATGTCAACTTTTGAAAAAATTTCCAGAAACTAGGATTTTACGGGTATTCGGAGTTCGATCGGACTTTAAACTTCGCCTACACATCGCCTAATGCTCTAGCTTAGCTCTGATACCACTGCAGGGTTACTAGTCACTGTCATAAGGGTCTATAAGGCATCAACCATGCCCGATTTAAATTTTAGACGTGCCGAACAACCCTAACCAAGATCTTAGACTAGAGATTAGACGAAACAAAGCAAGTAAACAACTTTACTTCTAAGAGTTAGAGATTACAACCTTTGTAGTCCATTCCTTCACTTCTAAAGCTCCGTGTTGAGGTCCCTTCGCTGCGATCATCGAGTATCCGGACTCTAGTGAGACTCCACAAAAGAAAGATGCAAGCTTGCTTCCGATCTTCGATAACAAAGATGATCTATCTTGAAGAAACTCAAACCCAAGCTCTTGCTTTGCTAATCAAGTATTAGAAAAGCAAACACCCTAATCTAAGTGGCTAGAATAGATGAGGATTATGAAGTAGGAATTTAGCTCTCATTTATTTTCTATTTCTCACTCATTTTCATCACTTCACAAAAAGCTAGAAAGCTTTTCATGCAAGGAAGAAGAAGAAAGAAGATGATCAATCCTTTTGTGATGAATAATGAAATCTAGTGAGGTTAGAAATGCAACCATGGGTTAAGTATGATAACTTAACACATGTAGAGACTTAACCATGGTGAAGGGTTGGGTTGGGTTAACAAATATCAACTAAAATATCTTTAGAAAATATCTTTAGTTAAAAACAAAAGCAAAACTTCTAGAAGCTTCAAGAAGGTTTAACCCTAATCCAAACCCTAACCATGTTTAAACTCCACAAAACATGTTGCATTTGTAACCTTAACTTGTTACAATATTATATATCACATATATAATATATTTTGTAACAAAATAAAATAATACAATTAACATATATCGCATATATATCAATGTATTACCCGAGTGAGAAAAAGAATCTTTTAGTGAGCTTATATTAGTTAATGTAATTTAATATATCAAACTTATAATTATATATTAAATTATCGAATCAACACTTGATCCGATAATCTGGCTATTTCATAAATAACCGACTAATATAATCTGTATCAGTTCATCGAATCAACACTTGATCCGATGACCCGGCTATATCTCATATACCCGGCTGATAACTCATATCGTGAGAATCTAATAAGGTATCGCATACACGTATTGTTCTCGGTCCCGCACATATCATATATATGCTCCTACTCCGTTTTGCCTGAACCAGGAAACCTCTGTGTAGGACTCTAAAGAATCGTCAATATGCCGGCAGTAGGTGATGATCATATCAAACACCCACAAGCTGCAAGCGGTTAGCTAAACGTAACAGCCACCCAGGTATTGAACAATCAGAAGATCAACAAGCAAGCCTGTACATTCTCCCGTGAATCCAACCAGTAACACTCCCGTACAGTCCGGTCTCTTCGTCTGATATGTCGCATATCTTGCCTAGGGCTGGTAAACGTCAGACCCCAGCAGCTTGATAAGTCGTGTCGATATGAGGTCCATAACAGTTCGAGAAACTACTGATAACTCTTACCAGTAAATCTCAGCAACCCTGGCCAGGGATTTCCAGTTATAGCCAATCGAACACAGCGCAACATCAACTCCCTATACCGGGGGAGACGAAACCTCTCCTATCGCTCATTGCCTCCTTGTGATTCGGGACTGTACCCAAAAGCCACCTTTTTGCACCCCCTCTTGGACGTGGTATGATGGAAATCAAAGCACAGTGGGAATCACACAAGACTCTATGACGATCTCGGGTCTAAAGACTAACCTGTACCGGTGTCACCAGAGAACTGCCATCTGACGTGAGGTATAATACCATCTGGGAGTTCTCGGCAAGTCCATCCAGTGTACCCAGTCTCCACTGAGCACCCGTATACCTTCTCTGATGTCAAACACCAATGGATATGGGATCATCCATCGCCCATCATATGGGTCAAGAAGCGCATACGCTAGTCTACTCTGGAGTATCGATGCCCTGTCTCGGCACTCCCATGAATAGGAACATTTGAAGGATGTACTTGGCGACTACACTGTCCCCACTAGTATGATCTGCATCATAGTCCTGGTAGTCAAGTACTCATCCTAAGGGCTTTATCAACATGTGACATAGAGACAATCAGAGTACATGTTAAGATAAAGAGTAACCAAATAGCATACTATCACGTCGAGCAAGAAAGTCTTCCCTATATATATATCCAAGCATCCACTACAATATACAATGTATGTACAGTAATGGCCTCTAGGGCATACATATAACTAACAGCCTCTTGGCGAGGGCTTTGATCCCTGGCGTTGTGGGGTAGGGGAGCTACCAGCCAGGGCTAGCCGAGCAGGGTAGCCGCTCGGCTGCCTTTTGGTGAGGGCTTCGATCCCTGGCGTTATGGGGTAGGGGAGCTACCAGCCAGGGATAGCTGAGCGGGGTAGCCACTCGGCTGCCTCTTAGTGAGGGCTTTGATACCTGGCATTGTGTGGTAGGTGAGCTACCAACCGGGGATAGCCGAGCAGGGTAGCCGCTCGGCTGCCTCTGGGTGAGGGCTTAGATCCTTATCGCTGGAGGGGCCACGGGAGGCCTGCTAAGGATTGACCGAGCAGTGAAGCCGCTCGGCTGTCTCTTGGCGAGGGCTTTGATCCCTGGCGTTGGAGGGGCCATAGGAGGCCTGCTAAGTATTGACCGAGAAGTGAAGCCGCTCGGCTGTCTCTTAGTGAGGGCTTTGATCCCTGGTGTTGTGGGGTAGGGGAGCTACCAGCCAAGGATAGCCGAGCAGGATAGCCGCTCGGCTGCCTCTTAGTGAGGGCTTAGATCCTTAGCGCTGGAAGGGCCGTAGGAGGCTTGCTAAGGATCGACCGAGCAGTGAAGCTGCATGGCTACCTCTTACTGAGGGCTTTGATCCCTGGCGTTGCATAGTAGAGGAACTACTAGCCAGGGATAGCCGAGTAGTGAAGCCGCTCGGTTGCCTCTTCGTAGGGGCTTAGATCCTTGGCGTTTTGGGGGCCGTAGGAGGCCTACTAAGGATCGACCGAGCAGTGAAGTTGCGCGGTTGCCTCTTGGCGAGGGTTTTGATCCCTAGAGTTGCGTGGTAGGGAAGCTACCATCTAGGGATAGCCGAGCAGGGTAGCCGCTCGGCTACTTCTTCGTGAGGGCTTAGGTCCTTGGCGTTGCGTAGTAGGGGAGCTATCAGCCAGGGATAGCCTAGCAGTGAAGCCGCTCGGTTGCCTCTTCGTGAGGGCTTAGATCCTTGGCGTTTTGGGGGCCGTAGGAGGCCTGCTAAGGATCGACCGAGCAGTGAAGCTGCGCGGTTTCCTCTTGGCGAGGGCTTTGATCCCTGGCGTTGCGTGGTAGGGGAGCTACCAGCTAGGGATAGCCGAGCAGGGTAGCCGCTCGGCTGCCTCTTCCTGAGGGCTTAGGTCCTTAGCACTGGATGGACCATGGGAGGCGCGGGGGAAGCTTAAAGAATCCCTCTCCTTTGGCCTCCTCTAGTAGCACTATCTGGGAGACGTTGAGCGGGGTGTATTCCTGAAACTTTGAGAGATAGGGCTTTGCCCGCTCAGGTCCCCTTCTCTCTTCCTATGTCCTTTTCTTCTGGTCGGCTTGCTCTGTCCGGGAGAGATTTGCATTCACCTCGGATTCGAATTGGACCTCCGCTCGGTCCAGGATTTTACCTCAGCCATGGTCTTAGGTTTTGCTAATGCAAAGGAGTGTAACCACTCCTTGTGCCTAAGACCAGACCTAAGTGCTATGATGACGGTCTCGTCTTGATGCTCTGGGACCTCAAGAAATGCGTTGTAGAAGCGGTTGACGTATGCTTTGAACGTCTCCTTATCCCTGCTCTTGATCATGAAGAGGTGGTCAACTGTGCATTTTTGTCACCTATTCCCGACGAAGTGGCCGGGGAATTAAGTGGCCAGCTCGTTGAAAGTTGAGATCGAGCGAGGCTCGAGTCCTCAAAACCAGTCTCGTCCGGCGCGGATGCGAGTGGCCGGGAAAGCTCGGCATTGGGCTGCGTCGGAGTTATCTTGGAAGCTCATTCCCGCGGTGAACGCGTCCAAATGGTCCTTCGGGTCAGATTTACCGTCGAAGAGGGAGACTTTCGGGAGCTTGTTGAGAGAGGAGATGTGGACGGCGAGCAGCTCCTCGGTGAATGGTTTGGTGAGCGAGTCGGCGGCGTACTTAGCCCTGTCGCTCGATCGGTGGCCTTCCCGATGCATGCCCTCGATCTTCTTCTCGAGGGCGTCGAGTCGAACGTGGTACCCCGACGACTCGGCACATTCTGATCCCTGGCCTCTGCTGTTGGAGGCCTGTGTATGGCCGCGGCCCCAGTTTGTCTCAATGAGGTTCCATATATCCCACGGCGAGGCAGTCTTCGAGCCATCGTGGCGAGTCCCGTCCGTGCGACCCCGTCGAGGGAGGGGGTGTCGGTCATGCCTGGTAACAGGCGAGCTGACCGACATCTCCTTGGGAGGGACAGGTGCGCGAAGGATCTCGAGGTGAGGAGCTCTGGCGACGGACCTCGGTATTGAACTGTGGGGTGCCCAGCGAGTCGCAGAAGGTACTGGCCCGGGAGATCTGCGGCTATGGGATGTAGCGAGGCGGTGCTCGGCGGTGCCGACGCGTGCGGATTCTTCTTTCCCCCTGTAGGGGTCCTGGTCTCGAGGTGGAGAAGCGGTGACCTGGGGAACTTGCCCTGCCGTTTAGACACAGATGAGCGCCTCTACGATAGACGCGCGTCGGTCTATCCGGCCGGCAAGGGCGTTGATGGTATTCGGCGGAGGAGGTTCTTCCGCGCCTCCGTTGAGGGGGAGGCAGCGGCTAGTGCCGGGATCATCATGATGAACGCTCGCCATTAGAGTAAGATTGGAAGATGAACTTTTGTTTTGTGGAATCAAGGGTTCCCACAGACGGCGCCTGCTGACGCATGCGGGATCGCGTTGAGATGTTACCTTCCGTTGATCTGCTGATGGCGGCGATGGACGGTTGAGATTTGATCTGGAGGCCGGCTCCTGAAGCGTGTGGATCTCAATGGGTTTGAGGTTGTTGGCGCCGAGCTACCTGCAAGGAAGTCCGGGGGGTTATACCACCGAGGACCCTCCGACGGTCAAGTTAGAGAGGAAATCCGAGCAGAGTAATGGCTTACTTGAACCGTCTGAAGAAGGGGTTTATATAGCGGTGGCAGCAGGCAGGGCAGGCGCGAGAATCACGCCGGCCGTTATGCTCCCGACGTCATGCCCGCGTGATGAGCAGGATCTCCCATTAATGACGAGACAGGCTCGTTAATAGGGGATCGTGATGGCGTGGAACGTGGGATGTGGGCAGCGGAAATCTCGCGCATGGCGAGATTCGCGGGATGGCGGTTGCGCCTGTGAGCAATGTTGTTGATCAGTAGATGAGACCGAGAAAGATGACCTCGGCGGGAGAGCGGGAGAGCCGAGGTATCTTGGTTCTGCGGTAGCCAGGAGACGAGCCGTGAGGCCGAGGAGGCCAATTGTGCTGGGGGCTCAGCGCTTGTTTGTGGTACGGGCAAAGGAGTGGTCTGGTCGGCCACTGTAGGTCTTTTCTCGTATGCTCTGAGACACGTCGTCTGCCACGTGTCATGATCTGGGAGATCACCGATATCGAGCATCATCAGTTAGAGTTGGGAACATCAAGAAGGCGGTCTGTGTTATTGTATGGGAACTAAGTGTCTGGGGAGCAAAGTGTTACGTCTTGAGGATGGAGGACACCTCTTGAATCCACGTTGGTTACAAGAGCAGTCTTGATCGTTCTTGATTCCATTTGGGCTCGAGCAATAAATCTTTGAATGTTCAAAACCTGCCACCTTTTTGTGAACTTGTAATAAGGTGATCATTTTGGAAAGCACCTTGTTTTAAATAAATGTTGTTGACGGATTGACTTTTATATTTCTTGCGATGTCTTAGTGCATGACAGACGCTTAACATGTGTATAACAGGAAGGTATGTTTCTTGGTATAGAAACATCGTGGGACTCATCGTGTCCTCGCTTCCGTATTATTATCATTATTATTTATCTTCGGAAATGGGACCTGACACTGACATTCTGGATTCCATAAGAATTGATGATAATATTGTTAGTTAAGTCCATATGACATACTGTGCTTTTGAAATAGGTTTATATTTATAATTAAACTTCTGCTAAACCCTGGTTTTTTTGTGAAATAAGAGAAATGATGGACTTTCTAATGCTGGATTTCTCCATTAACTTGTGAGAAACCTTGTTAAGCATAGGAGAAAACGGGGTCTACAGAACCCTGCATGCCCAAAACTGCAGTGGCCTTTCACATGGGCTAATGGGGTCTAGGACCTAATTACAAAATAGTCAGTAGGACCCACTGGCCCATATAAAAGATTACTGCAGTTTGGCATGTTTCCTCAAAGTGTAGAGAGCAAAAGGATTGTATTGCGTTGTCTTGTTTTTAAGTAGGGTTAGTTGGTGTGTATTTAGAGTTTGAAGAAATAAACAAAAAAAGTGAAATAGTTATTTTTAAAACATGATATAACCGGACAAGAAATTGTACTAACTCATTATTACTTCTGGCTAAATGTGCCTGATGGAGGTCCTTTTCGGGTCTCCATCAGATGTTGTCTTCCGTTGATCTTCCGGTGGATTTTGGTGGTGCTCTTCTGTTGCGTGTGGATCTCAATGGGTTTTGGTGAGATTTGTGATTTGAGCAGTTTAGCGCCAAGTACCTGCAAAGAAGTCACGGGGTGGTTTGGTACCACCGAGGACCCTTCGACGATCAAGTTAGTGCTAGATCCGAGCAGAGTAACGGCTAAGTGGAATAAAAATGGCTTACTTGACTCCTCTGTGATGGGGGTTTATATAGCGGCGGCGGCACGCAACAGTAGGCGCGAGAATCTCGCCGGCCGTTACGTTCCCGACGTCATGCCCGCGTGAAGAGCGGATCGCCCATTAATTGGGATCGTGATGGCGTAGAACGTAAGACGTTGCTGGTGGAGAATCTGTGCGTGGCGAGATTTGCGGAGCGGCGGTTATGCCTGCGAGTGGTGGAGTTGGTCGGTCGGAGGGGCCGAGGAAGACGGCCTCGGCCGGGGAGCTCGGAACCGAGCAAGAGAGCTGAGGAGTCTTGGTCCTGTGGCAGCCCGGGGTGAGCTGAGGGGCTGAGGAGGCAAATTTGCAAGGGGCCCCAAGGAGGGCCAGCTTGTGCTTGCAGGTTGGGTACAAGGGTGGCCTGGTCGGCCTCTGTGGGCCCTTCCTTCCGGGTCTTGGGACATGTCATCCGCCACGTGTCCTGATCTCGCAGGGCCAATATTGAGCATCATCATTAGCCCCCCACTCTTGTCCCGACCAGTTACCGAGTCGGGTCGGGAGTGGACTGCGAGGCCTCCCGAGGTGAGCTCCTTCCTAGGGCTTTGTCGGGACGAGTCCTCGGGCCGTTGGTTGTCTTTTCTGCTAGCGAATCAGGGCGAGATCTCTGCATTTAAGGAAGGAGCTCCAGTTCGTGCATTCTTCCACTGAAGCGACGGTCCACGTGTCAAGCGTCGATTGGCCGACGCGACGTATGCAGTGTAAGTGCACGGCAGCGCCCCGGTCGTCAATCCGACGCCGGAATGCGGAAACGAAACTTTTACGAAACTTGTAAACCGGCACTACCGCGCACTATAAAACCTGGATCGGGCCATTAACCTAATCCTAGCAAACTAGAGAATGGGTAGAAAGCTATACCGAGCGATCCGTGTCCTTCGGTCTTCGGCCTCCACTCCGAATATCGTTGAAGGAACCGGATAGCTTTTTATAAAAATATAGTGGCGAAAACCTTTGCTAAAGAGGTCACTCCCGGTGAAGGGATCTCGGCTCTTTCCCCGTAGAATGAGGTGCAGGATATTCCAACTGAATACCATGATGCAAAGCAAAAGTAATCGACTATAGTGAAGTTATTGCCCTGAGGCAAACTTCTGTCCAAGGGCTCACTCCCGGTGAAGGGATCTCGGCCCTTGCCTCGTCGACTGAGGTGCTGGATATTCATAACCGAATACCACTGTGCAAAACAAAAGAGAACGCCCTTGCAATAACAGCTTTTTTTGAAAAATTGTTCCAACAACATCAGAATAGGTTTGTTTATCTTGCATTGATCCGATCAATGCAGTCCCATCAATTGATCACACCAATAAAGAACGAAAATAATGATGTACGTATATGCCATCCGCATTCGCCACTGGGCCCCGTCATCACCCGTTAGGTTACTTAACTAACGACAGAGCGGGGACTGGACTAGCGCGGATGCAAAACATATACAACATCTACTAGTATATATATCAATATATAATATTCGCTCAAGGCGTGATAAAATGCAACATCACAGAAATATAATAAGCATCACAGAACAATACAGATATCTGGGATCCCCGGGTTTCATAGAACCGCTACAGAAACCCGACGTTCCCCTGGTCGTGTGGATAGCCTGTGCAATGAAATCCTAAACCCCTACGGGCGCGGCAAGTTACCCGCCAAAACCTGAAGCGAGGCAGCCCCCTTCAACAAAGTGAATGGACCACCCTGCACTTCACGGAATCCGGTAACTTGAGCACCCCTTCTTGGGTCAACCTATACCCCCTACGAGTGCGGAGAATAGCCCGCCAATTCTAGAGTAAAGCCCCCTCCGTCTCAACGCCATGAGATGCGGGCCCGTTGCCCTCTAGAACTCGGCTACCCATGCACCCCTCCGCGGGGTAATCCTAGTACAGAAAGTAAAAATATATACAACAGGTACATCGACCTCAGCCCGGTCGTGCCCCAAAAGAATAATATACAAACAGGCAGTAACGGCAGTTCACATGTCGGACGCTCGTCCCGCAATATCAAATGTACATATAAAACAAAACTGTACTACCATTGCATCCAGGCTATCCACCACGACAAATCCGCAACATCACAGCACAACACAGAACATCAACGTGAATGTCACGTTCGCAAATCCGTCTAAAAGGGCTATAGCAGTTAGACAGGATTTACCGATCAAGTGACGTTCACGGTCGCAGATATAATGTAAATACTGTGAACTAACATGTTTAAAATTTTCGATCGACTAAATTTACCGAAGTGGACCCCAAGCACAACTGTAGCACTCAAAGAAATTCTGGGCCCAAACAGAATATACCAAAACCTCTATTTCCATGTCAGAAGCCCACTGTAAAAATTTGGTGCATTGAATAGTCAAAGTGGCGGCGGAACCGCGGCCAAAGCATGGGTTTGGCCGCGGTTCCGCGGCTGAACAGTAATACCATGCGACCAAATTTTTACAGAATACATAAAAAAAACCTGCACGTATTTTTAAAATGTACCAAATAATTTTTTGACCACTGCAAAAATTCGACAGAAACTGATGCTAGAAAATACGGTTTTTGGAAAATCCAATCGATCGAACTTGTAAACATGTTAGAGCAAGCTAGACTAGGTTAATGGCGTGTCTCTGATACCAGTGTAAGTGCACGGCAGTGTCCCGGCCGTCAATCCGACGCCGGAATGCGGAAACGAAAATTTTACGAAACTTGTAAACCGGTACTACCGCGCATAATAAAACCCGGATCGGGCCATTAACCTAATCCTAGCAAACTAGAGAATAGGTAGAAAGCTATACCGAGCGATCCGTGTCCTTCGGTCTTCGGCCTCCACTCCGATCTCCTCGCGGAATCTCCGGTCTTCATCTCCTCGTCGGAACGGGCACCACATTGCCGGGTTCTTTTACGGGCTCCCACTTCTGGACCGAGGCAACTCGGGCACGAAGTTGGCGAGCCGACGTGCCCAAGGATACTGTAGGATAAGTGTAGAATGTTTTGTCTCTTAGGGTTTGAAGTTGCCATTTTGATGGAGGAATGAACAATGGAAAATGAGCTTAGGATTTTTGGTGTATGCAAAGAATGAGATGAAGAATTTTTCCACACCAAAAATAATTCCCTCCTCACCAAGAAGTGGCCGGCCAAAATATGAGAGAGTGAATCCATGAAGGGAAGTGAGTGTAGGAAAAAGAAATGGTGACCATAATTCAAAAAGCAAGCCTCACATCAATATCCAAATCAACTCTCATCACATTCCCATCTCATTAATGCTAGCCATGATGAAAGAAAAAAGCAAAGATGCTTTGAATTATCATAATCTCTCATTTACAAATAAACCCCTCCACAATTGCTAATTTGCACATTTGCAAATTAGCCCCTCCAACAGAAAAATCCGGCCGTGAAGGAACAAAGGAAAACTGGCCGAAACGGAATGCAAACTGGCAACTTCAAAAAACTGATCCCATAATAAATTACAGGAAAACCCCGCGACTGTATATACATACCTGCATTTGTATTCTGACCGAATACAAATGCAAAGAGACAAAATCTACACTGTACAATACTAGGATCTGGCTTAAACCAAAGCCCGCTAGTATTGTCCGTCCGATCACGATCCGTGCAATACCGCACGTATAAGATCGAACCCTGCCATATATCCATACGGCCTCTACAGCGTTTCGCCCGAAACTTGAGCAACTGTCTGTGGGGGACTCTAAAGACTCGTCAACACCTTGGTTGTGGATTTAACCACTAGCACGTCAGAGGTATTAGCCATACGTAACGGGATACCAGGTATTGACCAAAAGGGACGTCGATGAGCGAACTCATCCTGACACCCTACTGAGCCTGTCAGTGACAATATCCATACAGTCCGGTCAGTTCTTCTATGAGCATCGCATGGCGGGCCTAGGGGGTTGGTAAAAGTCAGACCCCCAAAACCGGTACAAGTCGTGTCGGAGTGTAGCCCAGAACACCCTAAGATATTACTGGAATACCTATCAGTAAATCTCCTGCCTTGGCCAAGGACTTCATGTAAGGGCTCTCTTAGACACAGCGCGACCTCACCCTCAATACCGGGAGAGACGAACCCCTGAAGATCCGCTCACTGCCTCCATGTGGATCGGAACTGTACCCAACTAAAACCTGTTTGCACGACTCCTTTGAGCATGGTAGGGTAGTAATCAAAGTACAGTGGGAACTCACACGAGACAAATGACGATCTCAGGTCGATGAACTAACCTATACACATGTCACCAGGGAACTGCTATCTGACGTCAGGTATAAGACCAACTAGCATATTCCCGGCGAATCCTGTCCGGTGTACTCATAAACCAATGAGCACCTGTATACATCTTAGGTGAACCAACTGACACCAGTGGCTTGTGAGACCGGCCACCGCCCCTCGTCGGGGTCTCGACTGTATACACTAGTCTACTCTGGAGTATCGATGCCCTGTCTCGAAACTCCCTCGACTAGGGACCTTTTAAAGATGTGCTTATAGACCCCAGCTCCTACGTATATGATCGCCCTCATACTGCTGGCAGTCAAGCAAGAATCCTAGGGGCTCTATCAACGCGCAATAGCGACCTGTAAGGTCACCTAAAACAGTACACGATGATAAAGGTAAACCAGATAGCATACTATCATCTTGAGTAAGACTGTCCTACCGGCATAGGTCCTCTCTCAATCATTGCAATCACGTGCCTGTGATCCAATATTTGACTCTGAGGGCACTATATCCAACAATCTCCCACTTGCACTCAAGGCTAATTATTGCGATGTCGCATACTCACAGCCCGTGTGATACCGAACATCCAACTCCTCTACTAATCAGTCTCACAAAAACTGTTTGCGAAACTAATGCGTTCGAGGAATAGTCTCAGTGAGTGGATCCGCTCAGATGTTTCTTTCTATGTCTCTCTTTATCTCAAGTTCGCGGAGAAATCCATCTCCCAAAATGAGCAATACATGCCTTAGAATATGTTTTGATATCTTATGGGACCTAGCTCATAAATTAACTCCAAATCCAAACTTCTTAGACTGTATTGTCAACTAAACTTAATCAGTATCCTGCGCCATGCCTCCCTCAGTATCCTCTTGGACCACCTGTCCAAAATACTGCCCCTCGTCGGAGGGAAAACTATAACTCTGACAGTCACTCTGTCATCCAAGTCACCTTGGAAGCCCGGAATGATAACTGTCTCCTAAAAGAAGCTGTTGTTATCATATCCCTAGAACATCCACTTATGTTCTAAAACTGCTTTCTAATGTTTCTCCAGGATTGGATCAATATCAACTTATTGCATCTACTGCAAAAACAACATCTGGTGTGGTACTTGACATCTCATGATTGACTCAATTGCCTAAGCAAGTGATCTGCCAATCATGCACATCCCTCTCCCCTTTAGTCTGTAAGACTCCTTTAGAGAGGGTGACTCCATCACCTGCAGGTATACTACCGTGCCAGGAGTCGTCCATTCTAAAGCACCTTTAGAATGCTGTCTAAATACCCAGATTGGGACACTACCCAAATCTGGATCTAAAACCACAGATCCAGTAACCAGAATGTCTTGATATTATATCCAATTCCTATGTGGAGAAACTACTGTGTGACAACCAAAATATAACCAATCGTAGTATAGGGATTTCACTTCCTACTCTGTGCATGTCATCCAAATACCAGGACATCACACCCTACTACCTTCTTAACAGATCCATCCCCTATTCCGATGAAGTCAAACCTATGACTTTCACATTAGAAATAGATGATCTATCTCCGCTATATCCGCTTTAGTCTATAAATAGACATAAGCCACCTGTCCACCAATGCTTGCGCTGCTCCCACTGACTACGACAACCCTCTGACAGAGTCATATAGACGTACACTTCTAAAGCTAGTTTAGAACGACGCTATACTCATCCTCCTGCCGGGTCTCACGGTTTGGAACAACATCAATGGCAAGTCTGGGTAAACAAGAACCTCCCTGTCACCGTCCTTGAGGCTACTGGAGTACCTCTCGGGTGCCTGAGGTTACCCACCATATCTGCGGAGTGGCCAATGGAATGTCAAACCAGATTGAATCTTTAGGTTCTTATCAAATCTTCAGTAATCGTTTGCGGTTCTGGAATAACTTCCAGTTCTACCATACTCCCACTACTGTTTTATGAAAATATCCATTTTTATTAAAACTGTGGCGAGTCAAGAACAATATCACTATTGATCTTCCAGATGGTAGAAAGTCAACCCTCGTCATAGCCTGGGTCAACCCACAAACAGCCATTACTGAAGCGTGCCTTGAGTTATCCAGAGTCTGGTTTTAAGCATAAGCCGGACAACTCCCCATACCTTAACATCGTTAAGAGACGAACTGTTCTATATCCAATACAGAAACAGAGACACTGATTTAATTGAACCAGATTCAAATCATGCAGCTGTCTCCATGTTAACTAAATGGAGAGAGGCCGACCAGCATTACTCAACTTAGGAGTACTTCCAATTATGAGTAACCTGAAAGAGAAGCAAGTTCTTTTAATCATTACTATCAACTGAATACCATTCACAAGTATCTACATCTTCGATCACCTTGAAGAATCCTGATACTTGCAATATCTGGTTCTCTACTTTAATCTTATACCTATAACTTATCAAAACTTGGACCCTGTGTTTCTACGAAACAACAGTCTAAAAACTAGAGAAGTCATAAGTAAACCGAATATAGTACGAGAACCAACCCCTCTGTCCTAATGGACACTGGACAACATACAATACTCTGTATAAGTCCCCTGAGTCTAATAACTCATTCCATGTGCGTCGTAGGTTGAAAACTGTACTTATGGTTAATAAGAATTACACCGCTGTTTAATGCTCCTTACCTAACCATCCACTGATATAGGTAAATGTCATAGACATAATTTCAAAAAGGTATATCTCACTCTATAAAAATAGACGTACAGATGTATCAATTTGAAATTGGTGCATAACAGCGGATATTCAAAACCAAATATTTGTCGTCCGGCAAACAACCCAGGCGATTTCCTCAAATATCACCAATTACAACGAATTCCGATATAATGAGGAAGATTACCTAATTCCCAATAACTTACTCCCACTCATCATCTGTAAAACCATACAGATATGAGAATCAAACCTGGTAAATACATACCCTGGAGTAAGGACTAATTGGGAAATCAGCTTTCTTTTAACAGTACACAGTGAAACTGAAACATTAAAATGTTTCGTAGGGGTATCCGGGTATTCCTAATAATGCCTCTTCTATTATCCAGATTCACAACTGTAACAGTATATTTCTTTGCCATCTCTCCACATCCCTTCATATGTCTTTAGTCATTACCTTCTGTACACCCTCTTAGGCTAAATGGTTTTCTTCCTTCCCTACCGTTCGGCACCGGCCTATAGTTTGGAAGAAGATTATCCAATAAGCCTAATGGGTGTACTGTCCTAGTCCTAGGAGCACTCGCAATGCGAGAGAAGGTAAAGATAAAAGACAACCGAATAAACCTTATTCCTATTTCTCCTGAACCAGAATCCATCCCCGAACTGGAACAAGTTCCTTTCGAGTTCGTATATAACCATATGATGGAGTATCCAATAAACTGTGGATCTTCGTAGTGATACGGAGTGTCCTGGAGAAATACAAAGGTGAAGTGGGAGTGGTAATGAAATACTTGGTTTGGTCGTGAATAGCAGTCGCAATTTACTTTGCCCTCCTTCTAATCCTTTTATTTGTCTTAACTTAATACCTTCTGTACACCGTTTAGGCTAATTGGTTTTCTTCATTCCCTACCGTTCGGCACCAGCCTAAGGTTTGGAAGAAGACTATCTAATAGGCGTAATGGGTGTACTATCCCCTAATCCAAGGAGCAATCGCAATCTGAGAGAAGGTAAAAGGAAAAGACAACTGAATAGTCCTATTCGTTTTCTCCAGAACCGGAAACCATCCTCAAATAAATTCCTTCAACTTCATATATAACCATACGATGGTTTTATCCAATGGAAGTGGACATTCGTAGTAATACGGGGTGTTCTGGAGAAAAAGGGTAAAAGTAGGAGTGGCAATGAGGTTTGCAACTCTGACAATCCAAAAAGCCAGTGTTTTAAGAAGGTTCGGTTAATTTGGTCACTGAGTCATAGTCTAGGGTCGGGCCATGGTTGCTGCCAAAGAGAGAGAGAAAAGAAACACTCAGCATGCACTCTAATCTAGATCAGAATGGTTATCAATTTATCTAATCAGGAAGCCTCCCACTGTAACGTCAAATTCTTCTCCAAACCTGAAAGAAAAATTAGTCGTGATCACCCGAGGAGTAAACCAACTCATCAGTGGGAATCAGGATCCAACTATCATCGCATGATAACGTGACGGAATCCGCTCACGTTATCACACTCCAGAAGGTATGCGCATATCTGGCAAGCTTCAGTTTCTTTAGAAACTCCCGATGTGATTTTTGCCCCATGCTCTTATGACCTTGACGAAGGCCAACATATCATAAGTCACATGTCAAGTTCTACCCGTCATTATCCAGGTTAATTTGAACCCACCCGTACATACCCTTGACAAAGGCCAAAATAGTAGTACGACTGTCCCAAACCAACGCATCTATCTATGCTGCAGAAAAGTAACAAATAGCTACCATACACTATGCCTTGACGAAGGCCAACATATATAGCATGAATACTAAGTGCTACCTTTCTGAAATGACGGAGGGCTACAAATGGTTTTTGGCGAAAAACCTTTAACGTAATAAACTTGATATCGTTGAAGGAACCGGATAGCTTTTTATAAAAATATAGTGGCGAAAACCTTTGCTAAAGAGGTCACTCCCGGTGAAGGGATCTCGGCTCTTTCCCCGTAGAATGAGGTGCAGGATATTCCAACTGAATACCATGATGCAAAGCAAAAGTAATCGACTATAGTGAAGTTATTGCCCTGAGGCAAACTTCTGTCCAAGGGCTCACTCCCGGTGAAGGGATCTCGGCCCTTGCCTCGTCGACTGAGGTGCTGGATATTCATAACCGAATACCACTGTGCAAAACAAAAGAGAACGCCCTTGCAATAACAGCTTTTTTTGAAAAATTGTTCCAACAACATCAGAATAGGTTTGTTTATCTTGCATTGATCCGATCAATGCAGTCCCATCAATTGATCACACCAATAAAGAACGAAAATAATGATGTACGTATATGCCATCCGCATTCGCCACTGGGCCCCGTCATCACCCGTTAGGTTACTTAACTAACGACAGAGCGGGGACTGGACTAGCGCGGATGCAAAACATATACAACATCTACTAGTATATATATCAATATATAATATTCGCTCAAGGCGTGATAAAATGCAACATCACAGAAATATAATAAGCATCACAGAACAATACAGATATCTGGGATCCCCGGGTTTCATAGAACCGCTACAGAAACCCGACGTTCCCCTGGTCGTGTGGATAGCCTGTGCAATGAAATCCTAGACCCCTACGGGCGCGGCAAGTTACCCGCCAAAACCTGAAGCGAGGCAGCCCCCTTCAACAAAGTGAATGGACCACCCTGCACTTCACGGAATCCGGTAACTTGAGCACCCCTTCTTGGGTCAACCTGTACCCCCTACGAGTGCGGAGAATAGCCCGCCAATTCTAGAGTAAAGCCCCCTCCGTCTCAACGCCATGAGATGCGGGCCCGTTGCCCTCTAGAACTCGGCTACCCATGCACCCCTCCGCGGGGTAATCCTAGTACAGAAAGTAAAAATATATACAACAGGTACATCGACCTCAGCCCGGTCGTGCCCCAAAAGAATAATATACAAACAGGCAGTAACGGCAGTTCACATGTCGGACGCTCGTCCCGCAATATCAAATGTACATATAAAACAAAACTGTACTACCATTGCATCCAGGCTATCCACCACGACAAATCCACAACATCACAGCACAACACAGAACATCAACGTGAATGTCACGTTCGCAAATCCGTCTAAAAGGGCTATAGCAGTTAGACAGGATTTACCGATCAAGTGACGTTCACGGTCGCAGATATAATGTAAATACTGTGAACTAACAAGTTTAAAATTTTCGATCGACTAAATTTACCGAAGTGGACCCCAAGCACAACTGTAGCACTCAAAGAAATTCTGGGCCCAAACAGAATATACCAAAACCTCTATTTCCATGTCAGAAGCCCACTGTAAAAATTTGGTGCATTGAATAGTCAAAGTGGCGGCGGAACCGCGGCCAAAGCATGGGTTTGGCCGCGGTTCCGCGGCTGAACAGTAATACCATGCGACCAAATTTTTACAGAATACATAAAAAAAACCTGCACGTATTTTTAAAATGTACCAAATAATTTTTTGACCACTGCAAAAATTCGACAGAAACTGATGCTAGAAAATACGGTTTTTGGAAAATCCAATCGATCGAACTTGTAAACATGTTAGAGCAAGCTAGACTAGGTTAATGGCGTGTCTCTGATACCAGTGTAAGTGCACGGCAGTGTCCCGGCCGTCAATCCGACGCCGGAATGCGGAAACGAAAATTTTACGAAACTTGTAAACCGGCACTACCGCGCATTATAAAACCCGGATCGGGCCATTAACCTAATCCTAGCAAACTAGAGAATGGGTAGAAAGCTATACCGAGCGATCCGTGTCCTTCGGTCTTCGGCCTCCACTCCGATCTCCTCGCGGAATCTCCGGTCTTCATCTCCTCGTCGGAACGGGCACCACATTGCCGGGTTCTTTTACGGGCTCCCACCTCTGGACCGAGGCAACTCGGGCACGAAGTTGGCGAGCCGACATGCCCAAGGATACTGTAGGATAAGTGTAGAATGTTTTGTCTCTTAGGGTTTGAAGTTGCCATTTTGATGGAGGAATGAACAATGGAAAATGAGCTTAGGATTTTTGGTGTATGCAAAGAATGAGATGAAGAATTTTTCCACACCAAAAATAATTCCCTCCTCACCAAGAAGTGGCCGGCCAAAATATGAGAGAGTGAAGCCATGAAGGGAAGTGAGTGTAGGAAAAAGAAATGGTGACCATAATTCAAAAAGCAAGCCTCACATCAATATCCAAATCAACTCTCATCACATTCCCATCTCATTAATGCTAGCCATGATGAAAGAAAAAAGCAAAGATGCTTTGAATTATCATAATCTCTCATTTACAAATAAACCCCTCCACAATTGCTAATTTGCACATTTGCAAATTAGCCCCTCCAACAGAAAAATCCGGCCGTGAAGGAACAAAGGAAAACTGGCCGAAACGGAATGCAAACTGGCAACTTCAAAAAACTGATCCCATAATAAATTACAGGAAAACCCCGCGACTGTATATACATACCTGCATTTGTATTCTGACCGAATACAAATGCAAAGAGACAAAATCTACACTGTACAATACTAGGATCTGGCTTAAACCAAAGCCCGCTAGTATTGTCCGTCCGATCACGATCCGTGCAATACCGCACGTATAAGATCGAACCCTGCTATATATCCATACGGCCTCTACAGCGTTTCGCCCGAAACTTGAGCAACTGTCTGTGGGGGACTCTAAAGACTCGTCAACACCTTGGTTGTGGATTTAACCACTAGCACGTCAGAGGTATTAGCCATACGTAACGGGATACCAGGTATTGACCAAAAGGGACGTCGATGAGCGAACTCATCCTGACACCCTACTGAGCCTGTCAGTGACAATATCCATACAGTCCGGTCAGTTCTTCTATGAGCATCGCATGGCGGGCCTAGGGGGTTGGTAAAAGTCAGACCCCCAAAACCGGTACAAGTCGTGTCGGAGTGTAGCCCAGAACACCCTAAGATATTACTGGAATACCTATCAGTAAATCTCCTGCCTTGGCCAAGGACTTCATGTAAGGGCTCTCTTAGACACAGCGCGACCTCACCCTCAATACCGGGAGAGACGAACCCCTGAAGATCCGCTCACTGCCTCCATGTGGATCGGAACTGTACCCAACTAAAACCTGTTTGCACGACTCCTTTGAGCATGGTAGGGTAGTAATCAAAGTACAGTGGGAACTCACACGAGACAAATGACGATCTCAGGTCGATGAACTAACCTATACACATGTCACCAGGGAACTGCTATCTGACGTCAGGTATAAGACCAACTAGTATATTCCCGGCGAATCCTGTCCGGTGTACTCATAAACCAATGAGCACCTGTATACATCTTAGGTGAACCAACTGACACCAGTGGCTTGTGAGACCGGCCACCGCCCCTCGTCGAGGTCTCGACTGTATACACTAGTCTACTCTGGAGTATCGATGCCCTGTCTCGAAACTCCCTCGACTAGGGACCTTTTGAAGATGTGCTTATAGACCCCAGCTCCTACGTATATGATCGCCCTCATACTGCTGGCAGTCAAGCAAGAATCCTAGGGGCTCTATCAACGCGCAATAGCGACTTGTAAGGTCACCTAAAACAGTACACGATGATAAAGGTAAACCAGATAGCATACTATCATCTTGAGTAAGACTGTCCTACCGGCATAGGTCCTCTCTCAATCATTGCAATCACGTGCCTGTGATCCAATATTTGACTCTGAGGGCACTATATCCAACAATCTCCCACTTGCACTCAAGGCTAATTATTGCGATGTCGCATACTCACAGCCCGTGTGATACCGAACATCCAACTCCTCTACTAATCAGTCTCACAAAAACTGTTTGCGAAACTAATGCGTTCGAGGAATAGTCTCAGTGAGTGGATCCGCTCAGATGTTTCTTTCTATGTCTCTCTTTATCTCAAGTTCGCGGAGAAATCCATCTCCCAAAATGAGCAATACATGCCTTAGAATATGTTTTGATATCTTATGGGACCTAGCTCATAAATTAACTCCAAATCCAAACTTCTTAGACTGTATTGTCAACTAAACTTAATCAGTATCCTGCGCCATGCCTCCCTCAGTATCCTCTTGGACCACCTGTCCAAAATACTGCCCCTCGTCAGAGGGAAAACTATAACTCTGACAGTCACTCTGTCATCCAAGTCACCTTGGAAGCCCGGAATGATAACTGTCTCCTAAAAGAAGCTGTTGTTATCATATCCCTAGAACATCCACTTATGTTCTAAAACTGCTTTCTAATGTTTCTCCAGGATTGGATCAATATCAACTTATTGCATCTACTGTAAAAACCACATCTGGTGTGGTACTTGACGTCTCATGATTGACTCAATTGCCTAAGCAAGTGATCTGCCAATCATGCACATCCCTCTCCCCTTTAGTCTGTAAGACTCCTTTAGAGAGGGTGACTCCATCACCTGCAGGTATACTACCGTGCCAGGAGTCGTCCATTCTAAAGCACCTTTAGAATGCTGTCTAAATACCCAGATTGGGACACTACCCAAATCTGGATCTAAAACCACAGATCCAGTAACCAGAATGTCTTGATATTATATCCAATTCCTATGTGGAGAAACTACTGTGTGACAACCAAAATATAACCGATCGTAGTATAGGGATTTCACTTCCTACTCTGTGCATGTCATCCAAATACCAGGACATCACACCCTACTACCTTCTTAACAGATCCATCCCCTATTCCGATGAAGTCAAACCTATGACTTTCACATTAGAAATAGATGATCTATCTCCGCTATATCCGCTTTAGTCTATAAATAGACATAAGCCACCTGTCCACCAATGCTTGCGCTGCTCCCACTGACTACGACAACCCTCTGACAGAGTCATATAGACGTACACTTCTAAAGCTAGTTTAGAACGACGCTATACTCATCCTCCTGCCGGGTCTCACGGTTTGGAACAACATCAATGGCAAGTCTGGGTAAACAAGAACCTCCCTGTCACCGTCCTTGAGGCTACTGGAGTACCTCTCGGGTGCCTGAGGTTACCCACCATATCTGCGGAGTGGCCAATGGAATGTCAAACCAGATTGAATCTTTAGGTTCTTATCAAATCTTCAGTAATCGTTTGCGGTTCTGGAATTACTTCCAGTTCTACCATACTCCCACTACTGTTTTATGAAAATATCCATTTTTATTAAAACTGTGGCGAGTCAAGAACAATATCACTATTGATCTTCCAGATGGTAGAAAGTCAACCCTCGTCATAGCCTGGGTCAACCCACAAACAGCCATTACTGAAGCGTGCCTTGAGTTATCCAGAGTCTGGTTTTAAGCATAAGCCGGACAACTCCCCGTACCTTAACATCGTTAAGAGACGAACTGTTCTATATCCAATACAGAAACAGAGGCACTGATTTAATTGAACCAGATTCAAATCATGCAGCTGTCTCCATGTTAAATAATGGAGAGAGGCCGACCAGCATTACTCAACTTAGGAGTACTTCCAATTATGAGTAACCTGAAAGAGAAGCAAGTTCTTTTAATCATTACTATCAACTGAATACCATTCACAAGTATCTACATCTTCGATCACCTTGAAGAATCCTGATACTTGCAATATCTGGTTCTCTACTTTAATCTTATACCTATAACTTCTCAAAACTTGGACCCTGTGTTTCTACGAAACAACAGTCTAAAAACTAGAGAAGTCATAAGTAAACCGAATATAGTACGAGAACCAACCCCTCAGTCCTAATGGACACTGGACAACATACAATACTCTGTATAAGTCTCCTGAGTCTAATAACTCATTCCATGTGCGTCGTAGGTTGAAAACTGTACTTATGGTTAATAAGAATTACACCGCTGTTTAATGCTCCTTACCTAACCATCCACTGATATAGGTAAATGTCATAGACATAATTTCAAAAAGGTATATCTCACTCTATAAAAATAGACGTACAGATGTATCAATTTGAAATTGGTGCATAACAGCGGATATTCAAAACCAAATATTTGTCGTCCGGCAAACAACCCAGGCGATTTCCTCAAATATCACCAATTACAACGAATTCCGATATAATGAGGAAGATTACCTAATTCCCAATAACTTACTCCCACTCATCATCTGTAAAACCATACAGATATGAGAATCAAACCTGGTAAATACATACCCTGGAGTAAGGACTAATTGGGAAATCAGCTTTCTTTTAACAGTACACAGTGAAACTGAAACATTAAAATGTTTCGTAGGGGTATCCGGGTATTCCTAATAATGCCTCTTCTATTATCCAGATTCACAACTGTAACAGTATATTTCTTTGCCATCTCTCCACATCCCTTCATATGTCTTTAGTCATTACCTTCTGTACACCCTCTTAGGCTAAATGGTTTTCTTCCTTCCCTACCGTTCGGCACCGGCCTATAGTTTGGAAGAAGATTATCCAATAAGCCTAATGGGTGTACTGTCCTAGTCCTAGGAGCACTCGCAATGCGAGAGAAGGTAAAGATAAAAGACAACCGAATAAACCTTATTCCTATTTCTCCTGAACCAGAATCCATCCCCGAACTGGAACAAGTTCCTTTCGAGTTCGTATATAACCATATGATGGAGTATCCAATAAACTGTGGATCTTCGTAGTGATACGGAGTGTCCTGGAGAAATACAAAGGTGAAGTGGGAGTGGTAATGAAATACTTGGTTTGGTCGTGAATAGCAGTCGCAATTTACTTTGCCCTCCTTCTAATCCTTTTATTTGTCTTAACTTAATACCTTCTGTACACCGTTTAGGCTAATTGGTTTTCTTCATTCCCTACCGTTCGGCACCAGCCTAAGGTTTGGAAGAAGACTATCTAATAGGCGTAATGGGTGTACTATCCCCTAATCCAAGGAGCAATCGCAATCTGAGAGAAGGTAAAAGGAAAAGACAACTGAATAGTCCTATTCGTTTTCTCCAGAACCGGAAACCATCCTCAAATAAATTCCTTCAACTTCATATATAACCATACGATGGTTTTATCCAATGGAAGTGGACATTCGTAGTAATACGGGGTGTTCTGGAGAAAAAGGGTAAAAGTAGGAGTGGCAATGAGGTTTGCAACTCTGACAATCCAAAAAGCCAGTGTTTTAAGAAGGTTCGGTTAATTTGGTCACTGAGTCATAGTCTAGGGTCGGGCCATGGTTGCTGCCAAAGAGAGAGAGAAAAGAAACACTCAGCGTGCACTCTAATCTAGATCAGAATGGTTATCAATTTATCTAATCAGGAAGCCTCCCACTGTAACGTCAAATTCTTCTCCAAACCTGAAAGAAAAATTAGTCGTGATCACCCGAGGAGTAAACCAACTCATCAGTGGGAATCAGGATCCAACTATCATCGCATGATAACGTGACGGAATCCGCTCACGTTATCACACTCCAGAAGGTATGCGCATATCTGGCAAGCTTCAGTTTCTTTAGAAACTCCCGATGTGATTTTTGCCCCATGCTCTTATGACCTTGACGAAGGCCAACATATCATAAGTCACATGTCAAGTTCTACCCGTCATTATCCAGGTTAATTTGAACCCACCCGTACATACCCTTGACAAAGGCCAAAATAGTAGTACGACTGTCCCAAACCAACGCATCTATCTATGCTGCAGAAAAGTAACAAATAGCTACCATACACTATGCCTTGACGAAGGCCAACATATATAGCATGAATACTAAGTGCTACCTTTCTGAAATGACGGAGGGCTACAAATGGTTTTTGGCGAAAAACCTTTAACGTAATAAACTTGATATCGTTGAAGGAACCGGATAGCTTTTTATAAAAATATAGTGGCGAAAACCTTTGCTAAAGAGGTCACTCCCGGTGAAGGGATCTCGGCTCTTTCCCCGTAGAATGAGGTGCAGGATATTCCAACTGAATACCATGATGCAAAGCAAAAGTAATCGACTATAGTGAAGTTATTGCCCTGAGGCAAACTTCTGTCCAAGGGCTCACTCCCGGTGAAGGGATCTCGGCCCTTGCCTCGTCGACTGAGGTGCTGGATATTCATAACCGAATACCACTGTGCAAAACAAAAGAGAACGCCCTTGCAATAACAGCTTTTTTTGAAAAATTGTTCCAACAACATCAGAATAGGTTTGTTTATCTTGCATTGATCCGATCAATGCAGTCCCATCAATTGATCACACCAATAAAGAACGAAAATAATGATGTACGTATATGCCATCCGCATTCGCCACTGGGCCCCGTCATCACCCGTTAGGTTACTTAACTAACGACAGAGCGGGGACTGGACTAGCGCGGATGCAAAACATATACAACATCTACTAGTATATATATCAATATATAATATTCGCTTAAGGCGTGATAAAATGCAACATCACAGAAATATAATAAGCATCACAGAACAATACAGATATCTGGGATCCCCGGGTTTCATAGAACCGCTACAGAAACCCGACGTTCCCCTGGTCGTGTGGATAGCCTGTGCAATGAAATCCTAGACCCCTACGGGCGCGGCAAGTTACCCGCCAAAACCTGAAGCGAGGCAGCCCCCTTCAACAAAGTGAATGGACCACCCTGCACTTCACGGAATCCGGTAACTTGAGCACCCCTTCTTGGGTCAACCTGTACCCCCTACGAGTGCGGAGAATAGCCCGCCAATTCTAGAGTAAAGCCCCCTCCGTCTCAACGCCATGAGATGCGGGCCCGTTGCCCTCTAGAACTCGGCTACCCATGCACCCCTCCGCGGGGTAATCCTAGTACAGAAAGTAAAAATATATACAACAGGTACATCGACCTCAGCCCGGTCGTGCCCCAAAAGAATAATATACAAACAGGCAGTAACGGCAGTTCACATGTCGGACGCTCGTCCCGCAATATCAAATGTACATATAAAACAAAACTGTACTACCATTGCATCCAGGCTATCCACCACGACAAATCCGCAACATCACAGCACAACACAGAACATCAACGTGAATGTCACGTTCGCAAATCCGTCTAAAAGGGCTATAGCAGTTAGACAGGATTTACCGATCAAGTGACGTTCACGGTCGCAGATATAATGTAAATACTGTGAACTAACATGTTTAAAATTTTCGATCGACTAAATTTACCGAAGTGGACCCCAAGCACAACTGTAGCACTCAAAGAAATTCTGGGCCCAAACAGAATATACCAAAACCTCTATTTCCATGTCAGAAGCCCACTGTAAAAATTTGGTGCATTGAATAGTCAAAGTGGCGGCGGAACCGCGGCCAAAGCATGGGTTTGGCCGCGGTTCTGCGGCTGAACAGTAATACCATGCGACCAAATTTTTATAGAATACATAAAAAAAACCTGCACGTATTTTTAAAATGTACCAAATAATTTTTTGACCACTGCAAAAATTCGACAGAAACTGATGCTAGAAAATACGGTTTTTGGAAAATCCAATCGATCGAACTTGTAAACATGTTAGAGCAAGCTAGACTAGGTTAATGGCGTGTCTCTGATACCAGTGTAAGTGCACGGCAGTGTCCCGGCCGTCAATCCGACGCCGGAATGCGGAAACGAAAATTTTACGAAACTTGTAAACCGGCACTACCGCGCATTATAAAACCCGGATCGGGCCATTAACCTAATCCTAGCAAACTAGAGAATGGGTAGAAAGCTATACCGAGCGATCCGTGTCCTTCGGTCTTCGGCCTCCACTCCGATCTCCTCGCGGAATCTCCGGTCTTCATCTCCTCGTCGGAACGGGCACCACATCACCGGGTTCTTTTACGGGCTCCCACCTCTGGATCGAGGCAACTCGGGCACGAAGTTGGCGAGCCGTCGTGCCCAAGGATATTGTAGGATAAGTGTAGAATGTTTTGTCTCTTGGGGTTTGAAGTTGCTATTTTGATGGAGGAATGAACAATGGAAAATGAGCTTAGGATTTTTGGTGTATGCAAAGAATGAGATGAAGAATTTTTCCACACCAAAAATAATTCCCTCCTCACCAAGAAGTGTCCGGACAAAATATGGGAGAGTGAATCCATGAAGGGAGGTGACTGTAGGAAAAAGAAATGGTTACCATAATTCATAAAGCAAGCCTCACATCAATATCCAAATCAACTCTCATTACATTCCCACCTCATTAATGCTAGCCATGATGAAAGAAAAAAGCAAAGATGCTTTGAATTATCATAATCTCTCATTTACAAATAAACCCCTCCATAATTGCTAATTTGCACATTTGCAAATTAGCCCCTCCAACAGAAAAATCCGGCCGTGAAGGAACAAAGGAAAACTGGCCGAAACGGAATGCAAACTAGCAACTTCAAAAAACTGATCCCATAATAAATTACAGGAAAACCCCATGACTATATATACATACCTGCATTTGTATTCTAACCGAATACAAATACAAAGAGACAAAATCTACATTGTACAATACTAGGATTCGGCTTAAACCAAAGTCCGCTAGTATTGTCCGTCCGATCACGATCCGTGCAATACCGCACGTATAAGATCGAACCCTACCATATATCCATACGGCCTCTACAGCGTTTCACCCAAAACTTGAGCAACTGTCTGTGGGGGACTCTAAAGACTCATCAACACCTTGGTTGTGGATTTAACCACTAGCACGTCAGAGGTTTTAGCCATACGTAATGGGCTACCATGTATTGACCAAAAGGGACGTCGATGAGCGAACTCATCCTGACACCCTACTGAGCCTGTCAGTGACAATATCCGCACAGTCCGGTCCGTTCGTCTATGAGCATCGCATGGCGGGCCTAGGGGGTTGGTAAAAGTCAGACCCCAAAACCGGTACAAGTCGTGTCGGAGTGTAGCCCAGAACACCCTGAGATATTACTGGAATACCTACCAGTAAATCTCCTGCCTTGGCAAAGGACTTCGTGTAATGGCTCTCCTAGACACAACGCGACCTCACCCCCAATACCGGAAGAGACGAACCCTTGAAGATCTGCTCACTGCCTCCATGTGGCTCGGGACTGTACCCAACTAAAACCTGTTTGCATGACTCCTTTGAGCGTGGTAGGGTAGTAATCAAAGTACAGTGGGAACTCACACGAGACAAATGACAATCTCATGTCGATGAACTAACCTGTACACATGTCACCAGGGAACTGCTATCTGACGTCAGGTATAAGTCCAACTAGCATGTTCCCGGTGGGTCCTGTCCGGTGTACTCATAACCCAATGAGCACCTGTATACATCTTAGGTGAACCAATTGAGACCAGTGGCTTGTGAGACCGGCCACCGCCCCTCGTCGGGGTCTCGACTGTATACACTAGTCTACTCTGGAGTATCGATGCCCTGTCTCGAAACTCCCTCGACTAGGGACCTTTTAAGGATGTGCTTATAGACCCCAGCTCCCACGTATATGATCGCCCTCATACTGCTGGCAGTCAAGCAAGAATCCTAGGGGCTCTATCAAAGCGCAATAGCGACCTGTAAGGTCACCTAAAACAGTACACGATGATAAAAGTAAACCAGATAGCATACTATCATCTTGAGTAAGACCGTCCTACCGACATAGGTCCTCTCTCAATCATTGCAATCACGTGCCTGTAATCCAATAATTGACTCTGAGGGCACTATATCCAACATGCAGGCCTGCGGCGTCTGATGGGATGCGGTCCAGCGCAGGATCGACACGTGGAGCAATCGGAGCCGCTGGACGCGAAGGGTCGTTTTGGCGGGAGATGACGGGCATCGTTGGATGAGGCCGCTTGCAGCAATAAACAGGGGTGGGGCCGCCCTTGGGCCCCTACTCCTTCATACTTCCTTCTTCTAACTCCTGGTTGCTCGGCGCTTGTCTTCTTTCTCCCGCTTTCGGTTCTCGAGGATTCCCTTTTTCAAGGTTAGATGTCTTCCTTTGTAGAGTCAGTAGAGGGTGTAGGAGTAGGTTCTAGGGACCCTTTAGTTGTGTCCGCGTCCCCCCAGGGAGCAGGGGTCGGATCCTTTCCTCGGGATCGTGCGGCGGGGGCAGCCCCCAGGGAGGAGGCAGTAGATGCGGCCCCCGGCACCTCGTGTTGGGTGAGGCATGAGGACGGGCTCGTCAATGCTCGGTCTCGCTTCCACATCCTCTCATGTTATAAGCTCCGACTGGCCTAGGAGGGAGAGAGGACGGATCAAGTACGGGGCAGGGAGATCGCCTTGTATTTGGAAGCTTTTTGGCGCGGAATGCGCCTGCCCTTCTCTCCCGAGGTCATCGCAGCGCTGAATTTTTTCGGTTTGGCCCCCATCCAGTTAGTGCCGAACTCGTGGAGGATCCTCCTCAGGTTCTTGATTCGCCTGAAGTTACAGGCGGTTCCCTTCAGCCTATCCCTTCTCGATTCTTCTCTCGTCTTCAAAAGTCACCCTGGTGGTCGAGCGGGCGACCCGAGATGGGTCTATCTCTCTTTCAGAAAGCGGCCGGGGGGCGCTGCCGGGACCGGGGTCGTGGCCTTGCCCTCTTCTATTCATGATTGGAGGAAAAAAAATTCTTCGTTCCCCCCCCGAGGGCGAGGACTGGCCCGTGCCTACCAAGTGGTCGAGAGAGAAATGTCTACCGGGGAACCAGTCCAATGACCCCGCCGCGGTGAGAGTGGCGTCGTGGGAGCACATCCCCCGACCTGACGTGCTGCTGTCTAAGAGGGTCCTGAGTTAGGCCGGGCTCAGCCCCATTGAGTTCGTGGGTAAGTTAGGCTTGCTTTTTGGCTTGTGTATTGCCCGTGTCGCTGATTTGTTGGGTATTTGTTTTGTGCAGGATCCATAGACTTCGACTCGCTTAAAGCCTCCATGCGCCAGCCGAGGAAGGTTACGAAGGCTGGGGGCGCCAGCTCTTCCAGCGCGAAGCCCGCCCCGGCTCCTACTGCTCCGGTGGTGGTGTCCTGCGAGCGTTCGGGGGCGGATCCCGCCCCGGGTCCCAGCAGAGTGCCGGGCCGGAAGCGGGCCCTGGTTCTGGAGGACCCGGTCTCGGAGGAGGAGATCGGCTCTCCCTCGGAGCCGCTCAACAGGAGCTCCCAAAGACCTTCCCAGGGCCGGTCCTCGCTGATCATGGTGGAGGAAGGGGGCCTCCGTTTCACGGTGCCATCGGGGCTATCCGTTGCGGATAGCCTTCTGCATGAGATAAAGGCCTCGGCCGGGGGTAGAGTTCCTGGGGGCACCTTCAGGGCTCAGCTGGCGTCCATCGCCCAAGAGTCCGTGCAGGTAAGCGTTCGGTTCATTGTGAGATTCGGTGCCTCCTTCATCTTTCTGATCTCTTTCGTATCTCCCAGGTTCTCCAGCACGTTGCCCTCGCCTTGCGTATGGAAGCCGAGGTGGTAGCCGTGGTGCTGGAGGCTGCGGGCCGACTCGCCTCGCTGGAAGAGAGCTCCAGGCGGGAGCTGGAGGCGGTGACAATGAGGGTTGCTGCCTTGGAAGGCGAGGTGGAGGCCGGGAAATGGGAGGTAGCCCGGCACCGTGAGGCTGCCGTGATTGCCGAGGCCAAGCTCGGGGATGCCCGGGTGCTTGCCGGCAACCAGAAGAGGACGATGAAGACCCTCCGGAAGGAGCTTGGGGCGGCGGCCGAGGCGACCAAGTCAGCCGAACTAAAGGCGGTGGAGAGCTATAAGAGGTCAAAAGACTTCTATGATGACCTGGCTGTGGCTACGACCCGCATCTGGCACGACGCCCTCGATGCCGTTAAGGCCCGGATGCCAGAGTTTGCCGACGAAGATCTCCGGGCTGAGTTCCCTCTCGTGGACACCGATAAGTAAGGGGATGAGGTTCCTGGCGAGGAAACCGCCGAGGACCCCCAGGTCGCACCTGGCCCCGAGGTCTAGAACCCCCGTCTTCCTCCTTTTATTTCTTTGCTTTTGGAATTTCGTAAGGCTGGGGAGCCCCCTAAAAATACCCTTTGTAAAGCCTTTATCTTTGGTAGTAATAAAATTTTTCTTTGGTTTCATCGAATTGCGCTCTACTATCTGTTTGTGAAGAATGCTCGTAAGATATCTCTGCTTGCACCGTTGTGTTTTCATGTCAGGTTGGCCATCTGTCTAACGATCGTCCGTCGAATTGATTTCGATCACTTGCCGACGAGCATACCATGCACTGCCGAGGAGATATCCCCATGGGCCCCGAAGTCCAGGGGAGATCGTTTAGACCCGGATAGACTTGATGCCCCTCACTGGGATCTCGGATCCTCTGCGGGTGGCGGGCAGAGCGCTGTTCGCCGTATTCATGCCTAGCGTGAGTGGGAAGCTGCTCGGTGGCCCCATGGGGAGGGGTGTCATCTTTTGACTTCCGGCAATGCGAGCATCGACCACCAGCCAAGGATGGTCGAGCCAGGGTCGGGCTCGACTGCCTTTGGGAGGATTTCGGGTCCTTAGCGTTGGAAGGGCTGTAAGAAGCCCACTAAGGAAGACCGTGCAGTGAAGCTGCGCGGTCGTCATAAGTAGGCAACTACCAGCCTGGGATGACCGAGCAGTGAAGCTGTGCGGTTGCCTCTTGGCGAGGGCTTTCGATCCTTCTGGACAGGGACCGAGCAGGGTTACTGCCCGGTGCCTCTCGGCGAGGGCTTTTGTCCCGAAGGATAGCCGAGTGAGGGAATCTCGGGCTCGACTGCCTCTGGGAGGGCTTTCTGATCCCAGGCATTGCGGTAGGGAAGCTACCCGCCGGGGATAACTGAGTGGGGATGACCGAGCAGTGAAGCTGTGTGGTTGCCTCTTGGCGAGAGATTTGATCTCTGGCGCCGTGGGTAGGCAACTACTAGCCTGGGATGACCGAGCGGGGTAGCCGCTCGGACGCCTCTTGCGAGGGCTTCGATCCCTGGCGTCATGGGTAGGGAGCTACCAGCCGAAGATGATCGAGCAGGATAGCTGTCCGGTTGCCTCTTGCAAGGGCTTTGATCATTCAGGACAGGGACCAAGCAGGGTTACTGCCCAGTGCCTCTTGGCGAGGACTTTGATCCCTGTCGGTTGTGGTAGGAAGCTACCAGCCAGGGATAGCCGAGCAAGGACTCGACTGCCTCTAGGAGGGCTTTGGTCCTTGGCGCGGGAGGGCTGTAGAAGCCTACCAAGGACCCTTGGCCGGGTAGGGTTACTGCCCGGTGCCTCTTAGCAAGGGCTTTTGTCCTGAAGGATAGCCGAGCGAGGGATCTTCGGGCTCGACTGCCTCTGGAAGGGCTTTTTGATCCCTGGCGTTGCGGTAGGGAAGCTGCCCGCCTGGGATAGCCGAGAGACGGTTGGGCTCGACTGCCTCTGGGAGGACTTTCTGATCCCTGGCGTTGCGGTAGGGAAGCTACCTGCCAGGGATAGCTGAGCGACGGTTGGGCTTGACTGCTTCTGATCCCTGGCGTTGCGGTAGGTAAGCTACCCGCCAGGGATGACCGAGCAGTGTTCATATCAGATTTTTGCATTTTCATACCGCCCAATTTTTATCACATTGCATATCGGTAGATACTCTTGAGCCGTGTTTGCTAGTCAATTGCAGGATACAGGTTCTCGGTTCTAAAACGGTGAAATTCATGGAAAACACGACAAAAATCCGGGTTCCTGCCAACCACAGATAAAACACGGGTCTCCGCTCTTTATCCGTCTATTGCCACATACCAGTTTAGGAGACAAAATGGCAAATCGATTGTCACCTTCATGCACAAGGCTCAATGGCAATACAAGTTCCAAGAAATCTACGCGGAGCTCAAGAAAATCTTGACAAAAGTCCACCTTTCCCTCAACAGAAATTCTGGAAGAAATGTGGAAGTATTTTCAGAAAATACATGCACCAGACAAGAGGAAACAGAAGACCAGGGAAGTACCAAGAAACCCATGCCCTGACTCCGCCAGAGTGCGGCGGATCCGCGGCATAAGGAGGCTTAGGCCGCGGATCCGCGGCCATACTGGTGAGTCAGAGGGTCGTATTTCAGGGGTAGTTTGGTCTTTTTGTATAGAGCCAGGATTTTGCCCTAGATTTCCATTCTCCAGCCTATAAATAGCCCAGAACTTTGTGAAGAGAAGGGGTCCATAATCTTGTATTCTTTTTCTAGGTTTTAGAATACATGTTCTTCTTCTTCTCATCTCTTCTCCATTAAAACTTGTAGTGAGCTTTGTGAGTGAAGAATGGTGAATAAAGAAGTTCATTTTATTATCATGCTTGTCTTGTTCTTTCTATAATTGTTGTAATTTTCATTTGTTAACTAGTTGTTGTTATTTCGTGTTGTTTCTTTCTTCTCTCTTTTTCTTTATCCTTAAAACGACTATGATGCTTACGCTTGATCCTCGCCAAGGTGAGGTCGCAAATAGCTAGTTGTTATCTTCTAATCTCTTTCTTTCTATCTTCCTCTTTTGTTTTGTTTTATTTTTCCGTATCATGATGTGTGAGTAGTTTAATACTTGTTAGGGTAGGATAAAGGAAGTTTGAGAGAAGGAAATCTCTCTCACTCTTTCCTTACCCAACAGCTTAATTCGACTCCCGTTAATTGAACCACAATCCGCTCCTTACGGCACCCTATCCTACATGATAGCGGTGATTCCGTAGTGAGACCGGTTGTGGTTGAATTAACCGGAGGTTATGGCTAAGAGCCAAGAACGGACGGACAAGCACCAAAAGGAAGAACTTATGCGTTGGAAAGCCTAGTTTATACTCGCAAGTTCCTTCCTAGTCGTGCTAATCCCCGTTGTTGCCGATTACCGTAACACCGATATTAAGAGGGGCAACGAAAGATGTGGAGACTCCTAACTCAAACTAACCTAATCCTAACCCTAACAAGCTCTCTTTACATATCATTTTACCGCTTAACTAATCACAACAAAATCTGAAAAACTGGACTTAACTCGTTAAAGCACATAGAAAAAGATTCCCATCTCTCTGCGGACGACCCGTACTCAACCAGCTAGCTACGAGCGAAACCGTCTTGATTGCGGTATTTAACTAAAACTTGAACGCAGAACTCCTAACAATCAAGCAGGATAGCTGCTGGGTTGTCTCTTGGTGAGGGCTTTGAATCCTGGCGTTGCCAGTAGGGAAGCTACTGTTCATACCATAATATTGCATTATTATATTCCCCATTCTTATTCGTTTTATAAATAAACAGGTGCTTTTGACGCATGTCTGCTACATATTACAGGTTACAGTTTCTAGGATCTAAAACAGTGAAAAAGACAAAAGACGATGCAAAAGTGGGACTTTGACCAATAAACAGAAGACTCTTGATCAAGCGTACATAAGGATCAGTTCACAAAGCAAGATTCAAGACGTCGACACAAAGCGAACGGTTAAAGTTTAATACAATTACTCACTGTGAAGATCTGGAGAAAACGTAGAAGCCAATCTGAGAAAAGACTTGTAAAAGTAGGAAGTACAAGTCAGCTAGAGACAACACAAGAATTCTGAGCAGTCAACTCTCCGGTTTGACCGTGGAACCGCGGCCAAACCCTGGCTGAGGCCGCGGTTCCGCGGTGGGGTTGAGTGATCGGGGGATAAAAATCTTACCATAACCTTGTGCGGCGCTGACTAGTCAAACCTAGGGGTATTCTTGTAAATGCAGACGCGCGAATCAATTGTAACCTAGGGTTTCCTATCTTCTATAAATAGGAACTCTAAATCATTGTAAAGGCTATGCCTCCCTTCATTAATAAATTTTAGAATTCTTTTGGAGAGCATCGGTGCCTCTTTTCAATCCATGAATTCAGATCTGACAACCCTGTGTTGATGTTTGGTGAGAGCCATCTGTAAGTAGTTTTATTTAATTGCTCTAGTTTAGATTTTAATTCCTTGCCTTAGATGTTAGCTTTGGGGAAGGCTTTTGAGAGATGAGATCTCTCATCCCTTTCTTGCCCATTATGTATTTTCAATAGGACTCCATGCATACACGCACACACCGCGCCCTACGGCACCCTATCCCTCGAGGTAGCGGTGATACCGTAGTATAAAGGCCCGGTTGCGCATGTTTTCCATGGAGGTTAGGGCAAGGATCGATAAAGGAAGGACAAGAACCTAGAGGAAGGAACACCTTCCCGAATGGGTCTAATCCCTTTTATTGATAATTACTATAACTCCTCATAGATCTTCATTTGGGTATAGAAAGCGTTGAGATTTATTTACATTTCCAAACCATTCCTAAACCTAACCCTAGCAAGATTTAGATCTAGATTAATTTAGTTTTTAGATAGATTTAGTTTTTAGATTTAATAATCAATCCGAACACCCATATGAATTAACTCGTTTGAGCGATCAGGAAATTCACAACATCCCTGTGGACCGACCCGTACTCACCGGCTAGCTGCATAGCGACGCCGTTCTTGATTGCGGTAAATTATTTTTGATCTATAAAATCCTACACAAATCAGCTACCGGCCAGGTATAGCCGAGCAGGGTAGCTGCTTTGGCTAATTCTTCGCGAGGTTTAGCCCGACTATCCAGCTGTAGTCATGGGGAACAGGAACGGTCGCGGCGGTTGTGCGCGTAGCATGTGCATTGAATGTGGAGGGAGGCAAAGCGCTAGGGGCACGTCGTTTCGATTCCACCAGAGAAGGATTGATGGCCGCCGCGTGGCAGCGACTTTTTTGGTGAAAGCGGGCGACTATTGAGCTCCGTTGGGGCTCAGTGGGCTCTATAAGGCTGAAGGAGTACTGGGCCTTCCATCCTTCATAAACAGGTCATCGAAAATGCAAGACTTCCCGTTTACCATCCCCGACATCATCCACTTCAAAGACGTGCACCTTTACGACCAGAACTGCACCGAGTACACGGTGCAGTTGGTATATGGGAGCATTGAGGACCATTTCGGCCGGCTGCTCCGCCGACGGTCCTCCCTGCTGCAGCTGCTGATGTACTCCATCTGGAGGGCATCGCCGGGGCTTTACAACCCCCTGTCCGAGCAGCTCTATGACGAGGCCATGGGCAAGCTGCGGTCCCTAAGGCGCTTCGGCCTGATCTTCGCAAACCGGTTGGCTCGCTCAGAGGCACTCGTCCGCGAGTGCTACGAGTTGAGGCTCGGGGTCAACGCGCGCGGGGGGAACCAAGGGGAGAGGTTGGATCTCGCGAGGCCTCGGCTGGTGGAGATCTTTGCCGAGTACCATGAGCAGTGCTCTCTGCACCCCCTTCCCCCGGTGTTGTAATTTTTTTTTCTTTTTGTATGTATGGCTGAGGAGCCTATAATATCTTTTTTGAATAAATGAGATCTTTCGCTCTTTTCCGCAATGTTCCATTGATCTTTATTAAATTAACAACAGACCCTAGAAAGAGTTTACATTGCCCCAAAGGAAAAGTACATGCTAATAGATGACCTTATTAGCATGGCCCGAGCTCCCCGGGGGCTTGTTGGTCTCCATGCACGGCACCGGGTACGGGGCTCCCTGAGCGTCGGACAGGTTATCTACCGAAACGAGCATGATCTGGCCGATGGTCAGCTCGGCGGGAGGGGGACACTGCTCTTGCTCGCGGTCGGCCTGTTGTTTGTCTCTCAAGTAGGCGGCGAGGTTCCCCGATCGGATGAGCTCCTCGATGTAGTTGCGGAGTTTCTTACAATCCTCCGTGGTGTGGCCCAGCGTCCGGTGGAAGCGCAGTAAGGGCCCCGGGTTCGCTTCGCGGCCTGACACGGGATTGGAGGGAACTTGAAGAATCCCTCGTTCTGGGCCTCCTCTAGCAATACCGCGAGGGAGACGTTGAGTGGGGTATACTCCTGGAACTTCGGGTGATAGGGCTGCTGACGCTCCGGCCTCTCCTCCCGAGCCCTCTTCTTCTGGTTGGATCGTTCTGCTCGGGGGAGGTTTGCGTTCACCTCGGATTCCAGCTGAACCTCGCGCTCGGTCCACGCCTTGACCTCGGCCATGGGCTTAGGTTGTGCCAACACGAAGGAGCGTAACTACTCCTTATGCCTCAGACCAGATCTGAACGCCGTGATGACGATCTCGTCCCGGTGCTCGGGGACCTCGAAAAGGGCGTTGTAGAAGTGGGTGATATAGGCCTTGAACATCTCCTTGTCCCCACTCTTAACCGTGAAGAGGTAGTCGACCGTGCGCTTCTTCCGACGGTTCCCAACGAAGTGGCCGAGGAACTGAGTAGCCAGCTCGTCGAAGGTCGAGATTGAGCGGGGCTCGAGCCCCCGGAACCAGTCCCGACCTGTGAGGATGAGGGTGGCCGGGAAGGCCCTGCACTGGGCGGCGTCGGAGTGGTCCTGAAAGCTCATCCCCACGGTGAAAGCGTCCAAATGGTCCTTCGGGTCGGTTTTCCCGTCGAACAGAGAGACTTTTGGGGGCTTGTTGCGCGAGGAGACGTGGACGGCGAGCAATTCCTCGGTGAACGACTTTGTGAGTGAATCAGAGGCGTACTTAGCCCCGTCGCTCGAGAGGTGAGCCTCCTGGCGCATGCCCTTGATCTTCTTCTCGAGGGCGTCGAGTCGACCGTGGTATCCCGAGGAGTCGGCGCCTTGGGATCCCCGGCCTCTGCTACGGGTAACCTGCGTCTGAGAGCGGCCCCGGTTCCTTTCGATGAGGTGCCTCAGATCCCTGGGCGAGGTGGCTCTCGAGCCGCCGAGGTGAACCCCTTCTGTGCGGCCCCGCCGAAGGAAGTGGTGTCGACCATGCCTGTGGACAGGCGAGGTGTCTGACATCTCCTCAGGGGGATAAGGGTCGTGAGGAGGCTCGAGGCAACGCGTTCTGGAGGCGGACCTTGGTGTGGAGCCGCGGGGCGCCCAGCGGGCCTCAGAGAGTACCGGCCCGAGAGATCTGTGGCCAGGAGTCGTAGCCTGCTGGTGGTCAACCGTCCCGATGGGGGCAGAGCTTCTGGAGGCGGTGAAGCGGCGATCTGGGGCCCAGGCCCGGCCGCTTGGACACGGACGAGCGCCTCCACGAGGGACTGTAGCCAATCTATCCGGCTGGTGAGGGCGTTGATGATGGTCGCTGGAGGAGGCTCATCCATGCCTTCAGTGAGGGGAAGGCGGCGGCTGATACCGGGATCTTCAGGATGGTTGCTCGCCATGCGGACGGAGATCGGAAGGACAACTTTGTTTTTGTGGAGTTTGCTTTCCCACAGACGGCGCCAACTGATGGAGGTCCTTTTCGGGTCTCCGTCAGATGTTGTCTTCCGTTGATCTCTCGGTGGATTTTGGTGGCGCTCTTCTGTTGCGTGTGGATCTCAATGGGTTTTGGTGAGATTGGTGATTTGAGGAGTTTAGCGCCGAGTACCTGCAAAGAAGTCCCGGGGTGGCTTGGTACCACCGAGGACCCTTCGACGATCAAGTTAGTGCTAGATCCGAGAAGAGTAACGGCTAAGTGGAATAAAAAATGGCTTACTTGACTCCTCTGTGATGGGGGTTTATATAGCGGCGGCAGCACGCAGCAGTAGGCGTGAGAATCTCGCCGGCCGTTACGCTCCCGACGTCGCGCCCGCATGAAGAGCGGATCGCCCATTAATGGGGATCGTGATGGCGTAGAACGTGGGACATTGCTGGCGGAGAATCTGCGCGTGGCGAGATTTGCACAGCGGCGGTTACGCCTGCGAGTGGTGGAGTTGGTCGGTCGGCGAGGCCAAGGAAGACGACCTCGGCTGGGGAGCTCGGAACCGAGCAAGAGGGCTGAGGAGTCTTGGTCCTGTGGCAGCCCGGGACGAGCTGAGGAGCCGAGGAGGCAAATTTGCAGAGGGCCCCGAGGAGGGCCAGCTTGTGCTTGCAGGTCGGATACAAGGGTAGCCCGGTCGGCCTCTGTGGGCCCTTCCTTCTGGATCTTGGAACATGTCATCCACCACGTGTCCTGATCTCGCATCGCCAATATTAAGCATCATCCGTGCCGATTTCAATCAATTCATCACATTTAGAGGATCTAGGTTAAGTAGGAAATGTGAGCATAAATGGCATAGGGAAAGACTCTTCCCCCACAAAATTTGGTCAAAAAGGTCAAATTTTCATTAGTCTTTCAATAATTGACATTGTACCTCTCGGTCTTTATGATTTAAAAGTATACATGCTAATTTCCCTGTGTTTTCTATGCTTATTTTAACTGCTGATTTAGTTATGAAAAATATTCTATTACTATTAAACCATTAGATTTATGACTCTTGATACATGTGCAAGAAGTATCGAAACTATACAATTTTTTATGTGTATATGACTTTTTTTTGGAATTGGCTCGTAAGTCTCAACCAAGCACACAACACACCTACTCACACAGCACACACAAACACACATCATACACACGAACCCAAGAGACCCACAAATTTTCCTCGAAAATGTTAATGTGTGGCTGCTTCCTCTCTCGGGGTTCGAATCTCGAACTCTCCCCATAAGAGGAAGTGCTATACCGATTGAGCTATTGCCCATTGGTCATATGTGTATATGACTTAGAATAGGTGTTTGATCACGATGAGCTCTCAATAAAAGTTTTGAAAAGTTTACTTTTTGATCAATATAGAAAAGAAAATCCTTCCTATTCATTTGATCTCTTCGTTTCTTATCATTAATTAATAGCAAAGTTTAATCTTTCTTCTTTGAATATTAGATCGTGCCACGATACAAGCTGAGACGTGAATCCCAGACCTCTTGCTCAACATGAAGAGGTTTTGCCATTGGGTTACCGTGTCACTTGCAAATGCTAAAATTTTAGACCAACATTGAATTTGATCTTTTGAAGGGTTTATATTGATAATAACTAGACCGTTTGTTAGTGTCTGAAATTATTCAACAGATGTGAGGATGGAACTGAAGAGGAGGTGATTGCAGTGGGAAAGCTAAATTCAACTCACCTTGGCCTCAAAATCAATTCAAAAGATGTTCTTTTGGTCAGATGTAATTTGTTTGTAGTTGGTGACCAAATAAATCAAAGCTAGTGACATAAAATTTTGGAAACTAGGAAAGGCACGGTGCAGGCTCAACATTGGTCTTATGTTTTAGGATGATGACCCTCCTTCATTGGACTGTTGCACATAATTTAATACTGATTAATAATTTATTCATTTATTTTAAGATAATAAAAAAGGGGAAATGGCATAGTCATCCTGTTGCTCTTAATTAAGTTAATGATTAAAAGTTCAATTAGTTCATAATTAAGTGTAATATAGCTTAAAGACATTACTGCTTATATATATATATATATATATATATATATATATATATAAGGTTTTTTACTTGTAGTCATTCAAAACATACCAAATTCTTTTTTACCTCCAAAAACTCGGCATTTACATTTTACCTCCCAAAAAAATTAATATTATATATCATTTTATCCCTCTTTACAATTTCCGTCAACTTTTAACGGCATAACATCAAGTTTTTCTTTAAAATATCTCAAGCACTCTTATTTGGAAATACTCAATTCCATCCTCAAATTGAAATTAGGGTTTATTTTTCTGCCGCACTTTTATCAAAATCGATCATAAGCTTTCTCAAAATCGATCATAAAATCAGAAGTATTTTCAACATCCCTCTCTAGCTATGAAGAAGTTGAATATTTCTGCGGCTTTACTTGTTGTATTCGGGTAAATGGTAAACCTAAAATTTATAGAGAAAAATTAAACTTAAAGTCAACGGGGTTTTTTTCTTACGGAAATCGTATAGAGGGTAAAATGATATAACTTATTAGTTTTGTGGGTGAAAAGTAAATACCAAGTTTTGAAAGGTTAAAAAGGAATTTGCTATGTTTTGTTGGGTGGGTAGAAGTAAAAAAATCCATATATAATTAAGTTTTAGAGAATCGCTCA
The DNA here is from genome assembly GCA_030015575.1 of Agapanthus africanus. Lineage (NCBI taxonomy): Eukaryota > Viridiplantae > Streptophyta > Magnoliopsida > Asparagales > Amaryllidaceae > Agapanthus > Agapanthus africanus. Next base: position 252,609,721 of record JASDDO010000029.1, on the reverse strand, counting down.
CATGAAGTTAAAGTTAAAATAATGTTGTAACAAGACTTCATTGAAAAATTCAATCGGTAACATCTTAAAAATAACAAATATTCTACGTTTTCAACCTTGGGACTACTATTTTATAAAATGAAGACTACTATTTTGTAGAATAAATCGGCTTTTGTTCCCAAAGAGCATGCTTTGTTTTTTTATTAGAGGAACGTTAAACGAAGCCCCCATGTTTGATTAAAAATAACTTTAAGAAAACAGAATAGCTAAGTTAGATACGAGGAAATAAAAATAAGATACATCGAAGTGCACAATAATACAATCAAGCTAAAGACGAGTAGCCTCCACACCGCAATATACCAAAGCAAATAGCACCACCTCCACGACCTATGTATGTATGTCTTCCGCCGAGGGATCTGCAGCTATTTGTAGCCGTCCAACCTGAATTGTGATGAGCTGCGACTCCTCCACCTTATAGTCCTGTCGATCCATCTTCCTCACTCTAGCCGCCGCTGCTCCTGTCCAAAGCTAAATGGTTGAATCATCGATACATAAAAGTCCCTCTATGGTTTTGGAAGGAGAAATGAAAATTCTATTATTGAGCTTGATCCAGTTGACACAGCACATCGCATTAACAATAATATCCAATAAGCATACTTGAGTAATACTACACAAGGCTCTCTCTCAGAAATCTAAAATGAAATTGAAGAAATTGAGGCACCTGTAGAACAAAACAAGTTGATTTAGCTTTCTGAAGGTGGGCAACAAGAAAAGGACAAATTATTATATTATGTTAGAAAAGTTCTACATGTGACGGGCATGTGTATCCGTTAACTAAAAAGAAAGAAATAAGAGTATAAATTCCATCAGGTTGTCTAAATGATATCCGAAATTTTCCATCTTTTATTAGAACTAGGATGTATTATACCCAACATACAAATTAATCTCACATTAAGTTTGGTAAAGTTTGAAGGTTAAATTGAAGGAACCCCTCAACTTTGCTTGATCATCAAAAAGTCGGCCATTTAGTTTAAGAAAGGTACTGTTTGGGCTGGCCACACCCCATTAAAAGCTTTGATTATTGCCTCATAAATTGTTCCATATAATACAAAACTTTTATAGATCACTGTTCTGTTTAAATCATTAGGTGAAGGACGGCAAAAAGAGCTACATTATTATATCCAAAGAGGATGTTGGGATTTCACAAGAACAAACATTTGTATAAAAATTGAAACCAGTAAAAATCAAAACGAGTTGGTATGTAGAGTGTTTTTCGTCACCCAATTGACATACGAATGCGCGTCGTTTGTCAGGCATATTACAGATTCTTCCTGTCTGGGGTAGACTGGGGTTTAATAATTGTGAGGATCCGAATCGCCGACAACCGCGAACTAAGCAGCCGTTAATTACCCCTTGTTTTTGGAGCGAGAGAATCTCCGATTAATAAGTCAAACAAATCATGCGAACTCAATATGCAATATGTACGCGTTGTATCTGGGAACAAGTTTAAGGAATCTTCGGGCATATCGGAGGCCTCGCCGAGTTTTTACGGAGGTTCCGCTACACGGACAGCGGGCTGGAGGTCAAGAGGGCTAGCGGCCCCCTTACGGGATGTGAGGCAGCATCCCGTTAGAATTTTTTTTTCTAACGGGAGAAATGATGAGTGTATGTATGTCAAGTGCACACGTGGTAAGGTGCGCACCTGCCAAAACACACATCTAGCAAGGTGCGCACCTTGCAAAGAAGCGCACATGACAAGCGTGCACCTGTCGAGACGCACGTCTAGCAAGATGCGCACTTGGCAAAGCACGAGAGAGTGAAGGGGGCCAAAGGTCCCGAATAGGTCAAAATGTCTAGCAAGGTGCACAATCAAGGGAGTGCGCGCCTAGCGAGGTACACATCTGGGCCGGTATGCACTTGACTCGATATGCATCCAAAGGGATGCACACTTAGTTAAATGAGCACCTAGCACGGTGCAAGTAGGGTCGAAACCAATGAAGCAACAGTCCAAAAACACTAAGATCTTGACTTTTAAAGATCAAAAAAGGGCATTTCCTCTTTTTTTAGGCCTCCTGACGTGCGCAACTTGAAAAAAATAAAGGAGGAAGGAGAAAAGACTTGCGTAATAAACAATGGCTCAAAATTCAAGATTTTGTTTTTTTTAGAGAATCAAGATTCTGATCTTCTTCAAATCATCATTGGAGTATTTTATAGACTTACATCTTTTACATTTAGGCTCTTGGTCTTTACAAAATGGTATTTTTCCTATCTTATACTTCATGTGCTTATTTTTTCTTTCATATGAGACATGCGCTTTACAAAAATTTAGGTTTTTGCCCATTTATTTTACATTCATGTATGAAAATTACACCAAACTTATTTATTATATAATTTTCTTCTTGGCATGGGGAGGCCAGCCTCTTCATGTTTGGGCTCGGCTTGGACATGGGCACACTTGGCTTGGGTTTGCGCCCACTTGACTTGGCTTGGGCTTGCGCCCACTTGACTTGGCTTGGGCTTGCGCCCACTTGACTTGATTTTGATCTTGGCTTGGTCAACAGGGATGTAATTTTTGACCCAAACATGGTATACATGCTACACAATGATTAACACATGAAAACGAAGACTCGCATTTTGAGTTTTGAATTTGTTTCTTTTATTTTACCTAAATATTTAGGAATCAAATATAAAGGGACAAATATGCTCAGGAAATACACACACAACATCGCATGTGCATTTGGTATCAATATTTTATTCGAAAATAAAATATCATTTTTCATCCATCATATATAAAAATTTGACAAATTATATATTATCACGATCAATGAATTTTTCTTAAGCTCCAAAAATAATTTTCATGGGTTTTCGAATACTTATATTACTTTTCTAATAATTATCTAAACTGGAAATAATTTTATTATATTACAGAATGTGTTAAAAATTATTATCTTGTTTTATGACAAAATTAGTGTCGAGTAAATTCAACTGGTTACGTACTGACTCCAAATATTATTTTTACTTGATATTTCGATAATGTTTTGTATTTTTAAATTGCAATTTACAAGCAAATATAAATCGATATATTAATTTATCTTAGTTCAATGCATGCATGGTTTGCTTTCTTAGAGGGACCCGCGACCATGCATAATGTGAATTGTTTATAAAATCTCTTGGATTTAATAATGTTTGTCCTTATTCATATTTTGTAAAACCATTTGAATTCAACCTATTCTGCAAACCTACAGCACATTAAATATTTTAGACCTATTGCAAAATCTCTATAAACCGCGTCCTCATTTTTAGAAACTTGTGCCGACTTTTTAAACCAAGTTGTTGTTTGATTTAATGTAATGCTGTAAATGATTTTTTACTGGGCATTGTTTACATAGAAGCTTTCACGATCGAAGGTTAAAAAAAAAGTAGAGTATAACTAAAATATCCTGGGGTTCCAAACTTTTGATAAGCGCAAATACTTAGCTTTAATTCTTAAGAAATATCTAGACGGGATGCTTCTTAAGCTATTCTCTAAATCACATCATTTTAAAATAAAGATCATATTAAACATATGTGTAATTGCCATATAAGAAAATATGAAAGAAGTCATGAAGAGATTTTATTTATATTGATTGGTATACAAATTTTGATATACTTCAACTTCATACAAGAAGAAACACAAAGCAATACAAGTATATTTTGAAAAGTAAAGGGGAAGTTTAACATCAAAATTAGTATCATTTTCAAAGTCTAAGTGGATACTTCCATTTGTGGGACCTAAACTTTGACTTGCGGGGTCCTTTTATGTGAGACCCACGACATATTTTACTTGAAATATGGATAAGGTAACTCCAAGTGGGATCCGGTTCATATTTAAAGAGATGCGAATATCTTTGAAGAGAATATCTAACCAAGAACAATATATACGGGTATCTTTTTGAGAATACCCGACTGCGGGTATTTCTAAGAATACCTGTTTTGTGTGTTTTGTAGAGTGAAAATTGAGTTCTTCTATGGCAAGAACTTAATATGGAGATGTCCATTTTAGAAAATATCTGCATCCTAGTTTTCTTTCAAGAATTGTCAATTACACAAAAACTGCTCATTTCCTTTTGAATTTTATTAAAATTTTGTCGGAGTTTCTCTCCGTATTTTTGAGGCTCTTTGTGAAGAAAATAGACCTTTTAAGGTCTATATTCTTATATATGCAGAAGATAGGGTTTCCTCTATAATCTAAAAAAGAGTATTTTCATAAACTATATCTATTAAAGAAACATGAATTTAATCATCTTCTTAAGTTCATAGGATGAATTTTGATGGTGGGTGATGATGCTCAATATTGGTGATGCGAGATTAGGACACGTGGCGGATGACATGTCCCAAGACCCAGAAGAAAGGGTCCACAGAGGCCGACCAGGCCACCCTTGTACCCGACCTGCGAGCACAAGCTGGCCCTCCTCGGGGCCTCCTGCAAATTTGCCTCCTCGGCCCCTCAGCTCGCCCCGAGTTGCCACAGGACCAAGACTCTTCAGCCCTCTTGCTCGGTTCCGAGCTCCCCAGCCGAGGCCGTCTTCCTCGGTCCCCCCGACCGACCAACTCCACCACTCACAGGCGTAACCCCGCTCCGCAAATCTCGCCGCGCGCAGATTCTCCGCCAGCAACGTCCCACGTTCCACCCCATCACGATCTCCATTAATGGGTGATCCGCTCTTTACGCGGGCGTGACGTCGGGAGCGTGACTGCCGGCGAGATTCTCGCGCCTGCTGCTGCGTGCCACCGCCGCTATATAAACCCCCATCACAGAGGGGCCAAGTAAGCCATTTTTTACTTCACTTAGCCGTTACTCTGCTCGGATTTCCTCTCTAACTTGATCGTCGGAGGGTCCTTGGTGGTACCAAACCACCCCGGGACTTCATTGCAGGTACTCGGCGCTAAACTCCTCAACTCACCAATCTCCTCAAAACCCATTGAGACCCACACGCAACAGAAGATCACCACCGGGAGATCAACGGAAGACAACATTTGACGGAGATCCGAAAAGGACCTCCATCAGTTGGCGCCGTCTGTGGGAACCAACTCCACAAAACACAAAGTTGGCTTTCCGATCTCCGCCCACATGGCAACCGATCCCCCTGAAGATCCAAACACCTGCTGTCGCCTCCCTCTCAACGGAGGCGCGGGCGAGCCCTCACCGAATGTCGTCGGCTCCCCCGCTAGCTGCCGTTTCACAGGCTCCGGTGACCGCCCGAACAAATGGGCCAGGGGCCACGAGCCTATCACCTTTGGCGACGGAAACCTCTACGGCATCTCCATGCCCCCCAATGATCCTCAGGTGATCACAGCCCGGATCCACCGGTACGAGGTCCACCGGATACTTGTCGACTCGGGCAACTCGGCATACATCCTCTTCCACGACTGCTTCCTGCGCATGGGACTTACCCCAGCGGACCTGAGGCCAACTTCACACGTCCTGTCAGGGTTCACCAACTACTCCATTCCCGCGCAAGGGGTGGTCACCCTGCATTTCAACATCGGTGAGCCCGGCTGCACCCGTATGTTGCCTGTGGACTTCATCGTAGCAAAGGTCCCATCTGCCTACAATGTCCTTCTCGGACGCCCGACGCTCAACTCACTCCAGGCCCAGATATCGACCTACCACCCGGTGATGAAGTTCCCTCTCGATCAGGGCGGAACGGGTCGAGTCTACGGAAACCAGCGGATCACGAAGATATGCCTTACTGAAACATCTTCATCCGAGCGACCGACTGACAACGCTGAAGGAAAAGATGACATCAAGGGTTCTTTGGACACCCGAGATGAGTAGAAGGAGGTCCGGGGAACGCCGGTCGAACCACTGATTGAGGTGCCCCTCACCGAAGGAGACAATGAAAAAACCGTCCAGATCAGATCACTCCTGACAGGGGCTCGGCGAGACGACCTGGTCAGCTTCCTCAGAAATAACTCCGACGTATTCGCCTGGGCGCCCGCCGACATGCCCGGGATCGACCCCAAAATCATTTCTTACAGGCTCGGAGTTGATCCTACGGGCCGACCCATCAGACAGAAAAAGTGGAGCTTCGCCCCCGTCAAACAGAAGGCTATCGAAGATGAGATTGATCGACTTCTCACCGCCAACTTCATTCGGAACGTACCGTACTCGGAATGGATGGCAAACGTAGCTCTGGTCAAGAAGTCAAGCAGGAAGTGGAGCAATTGTTAGTTATATGTATGCCCTAGAGGCCATTACTGTACATACGATGTATATTGTAGTGGATGCTAGGACATATATAGGGAGGACTTTCTTGCTCGACATGATAGTATTCTATCTGGTTGCACTTTATCTTAACATGTACTCTGATTGTCTCTATGTTACATGTTGATAAAGCCCTTAGGATATGTACTCGACTACTGGGACTATGATGAGATCATACCAGTGGGGCCACAGTAGTCGACGAGTACATCCTATAACTGTTCCTAGTCGATGGTATATCGAGACAGGGCATCGATGCACCAGAGTAGACTAGCGTATACGCATCTTGACCCATATGATGGGCGATGGATGATCCCATATCCATCGGTGTTTGACATCAAGGATGGTGTACGGGTGCTCAGTGGAGACTGGGTACACTGGACGGACTCGCCGAGAACTCCCAGATGGTATTATACATCACGTCAGATGGCAATTCTCCGGTGACACTGGTACAGAGTAGTCTGTTGACCCGAGATCGTCATAGAGTCTTGTGTGATTCCTACTGTGCTTTGATTTCCATCATACCACGTCCAAGAGGGCGTGCAAAAAGGTGGCTTTTGGGTACAGTCCCGAATCACATGGAGGCAATGAGCGATAGGAGGGGATTCGTCTCTCCCGGTATAGGGAGTTGATGTTGCGCTGTGTTCGATTGGCTATAACCGGAAATCCCTGGCCAGGGTTGCTGAGATTTACTGGTAAGTGTTATCAGTAGTTTCTCGAACTGTTATAGACCTCATATCGACACGACTTATTGAGCTACCGGGGTCTGACATTTACCACCCCTATGCGAGATATGCGACATATCAGACGACGAGACCGGACTGTACGGGAGTGTAACTGTTTTGGATTCATAGGAGAATGTACAGGCTTGCTTGTTGATCTTCTGAGCGCTCAATACCTGGGTAGCTGTTACGTTTAGCTGACCGTTTGCAGCTTGTGGGTGTTTGATATGATCATCACCTACCGCCGGCGTATTGACGATTCTTTAGAGTCCTACACAGAGGTTTCTTGGCTCAGGCGAAACGGAGTAGGAGCACATATGTGATATGTGTGGGACCGAGGATAATGCGGTATATGATACCGTATTGGATTCTCGCGATATGAGATATCGGCCGGGTATATGTGATATAGCCGGGTCATACTATTAGTCGGTTATTTATGAAATAGCCGGATTATCGGATCAAGTGTTGATTCGATAATTTAATGTATAATAATATATATGATATATTAAATTACATTAACTAATATTTGCTCACTAAAAGATTCATTTTCTCACGGGATAATACATTGATATATATGCGATATATGTTAATTGTATTATTTTCTATTGTTACAAAATATATTGTATATGTGATATATAATATTGTAACATGTTAGGGTTACAAATTTAACATTGGATTAGGGTTTAAACTTGGTTAGGGTTTGGATTAGGGTTAGCTTTTGCATGGAAGCTTCATGAAGCTTCCATGAAGCTTCATGAAGCTTTGACTTTGTGAGATATTATGTTAACCCAATCCAAACCATTAACTATAGTTAACTCTCTACAAGGGTTAACTCTCTCATGCTTAGCCCTTGGTTAGATTTGTAACCACTACAATAATTCATTATTCATCACAAAAGGATTAAGGTTATCATCTTCATTCATGCTTCTTCTTCCTTGAGTTCCTTCATGAAAAAGATTTCTTTTGTGATGAAAGTGAGTGAGAAAAAGATAATAAATGAGAGCAAAAATCCTACTTCATCATCCTCATCTATCTTTGCCATTTAGATGAGGGTGTTCACTTCATATTATGAGTGTTAGCTTGTGTTAATGAAACTTGAAGGTAGATCATCTTAGTATCGAAGATCGGAAGTAAATGTTGCATCATTCTCTTCATGAAGCTGTAAGTCGATGTACAACACCCCAATACTTGTGGGGAGGCGGAATTTTCAAAAACGAACTTGTTTAGTGAACAAACATCGACTAACCGCTTGAATCGAAGCTAAACGATAACTAACTAAACACATAGTTGTTCTAAACTACTATGCTTAGGGATTATACCTATCGAACCAAGTCCTTCAGCTTTACGATCTCCTCGTCCTCCACGGCCTTTTCGATGTAGTAGATGATCCACCCGAGAGCAAAACTCCAAGCTTAGCCTCTAAACTTGAGGCAACTAACCTTCTTGGATTGCTAATCAAAGAAGATAGATGAGATAGAGTGAGGGTTATGGATTGTTTAGTCTAACTAATCCTTGTTCTCAACACATGAGAGGTGAGGATTAGGGTTTGAAGAGAGTGAGCTTGAGGAGAGAGAATGTGAATGATATTATGAAGTGAGAATAGTAAGTTATCATAATATATATGAAGCATTTACTTTTATCAAGAAAAGAAAATAAGTGATGGATAATCATGCTTCATAAATATCAAGTGGTGATTCATTATCATGAGTCATTAAGCATTTATGATGCATTAATGACCATGATGAATCACTCTCATGACTCACTAATCTCATTCAATGTATATGCCACCTAAACCTCCTTAGTCACCATCTGCTAGAAGCTTCTCGCGTAATTACGAGAACGCCCCTCCAATCCGCAAAAATACGGAAAAACTTTAGACTGTATAAATCCAATAACCGGATACCAGTAACTGGCTTAAACCAAAGCCGACTGGTAAAAACTGTCCGAAAGTCGTACGTGCGTAAACACACGTATGCGTCCGAACCCTTTGTCGTAAAACCATACGACCTCTATATCGTTTCGCCTGGAGTAGGAAACTCTCTGTGTGGGACTCTAGAGACTCGACTACTACGCTGGCAGTGGGTTTAACCACAGACCGCAAGCGGCACTAGCTGTACGTAACGGTCCCCAGGTAGTTGTCGATAAGAAGGCCGATGAGGAAACCCATCCGAACTCCTATTGAGCCTGCTGTGACAATCTCCATACAGTCTGGTCCGTTCGTCCAAGACTATCGCATATCGGGCCTAGGGGGGCGGCAAGCGTCAGTCCCCTAATAGCGGTATAAGTCATGTCGGAGGGAAGCCCATTACACCCTGAGAAACTACTGGAACCTACCAGCAAATCTCGCTTGCCCTGGCCAGGGACTTTGCGTAATGGCTCTCTGATACAGCGCGATATCAACTCCCAATACCGGGAGGGACGAATCCTGTCTAACCGCCACTGCCTCCAAGTGCTCGGGACTGCACCCAACTGCTACCTGTTTGCACGACTCCTTTGAGCCGTGGTAGGGTAGCAATCTAAGAACAGTGGGACACACTCGAGGCGAAGTAGCAGTGTCAAGTCTGCGGACTATGCTGTACTCATGTCATCTGGGAACTGTTCACTGACGACTGGTATAAAACCAACCAACAGTTCCCTGTGAGTCCTGTCCGGTGTACCCGTAACCTAACGAGCACCTGCATACTATCTCCAGTACGACGTACTGATGGCTGTGGGACAGACCATCTCCCCAACTGGGATGAGAAGCGTACACACTAGTCTACTCCGGAGTATCGATGCTCTGTCTCGATAATCCAACGACCAGGGACCTGAATAAGGATGTGCTTGTAGACTACCCAGCCCCCACTAGTGTGACTGCCATCACAACGCTGGTAGACAAGCAAGATCCTAAGAGCTCTATCAATACGTACACTCACATATTAAGATAGAAAAACCAAGTAGCATACTACCATGTTTAGCAAGACTGTTATATACATGTGAATATCCTAAGCTCCATTAAGTAATATACAAGCTAGTATGATACAGTAATGGCCTTCTAGGGCATAAACACTAACAATCTCCCACTTGCACTAGGGCCATGTACTGGCGTATCGTAGACCGATGATCTCGAGTAGCCTCTCGAACTGAATCTGAGGTAGGGCCTTCGTGAATGGATCAGCAATGTTCTCTTCAGAAGCAACTCTCCGAACCTCGATCTCCTGACGATCAATGATCTCCCTGATCAGGTGATACCGCCTTAAGATGTGTCTGGACTTCTGATGGGACCTTGGTTCCTTCGCTAAAGCTATAGCTCCATTGTTGTCGCAATACAGAGGTATTGGATCAACTATGGTAGGAACCACCTGAAGTTCTGTTAGGAACTTCTTCATCCAGACTGCTTCTTTTGCGGCATCGCAAGCAGTTATATACTCCGCTTCCATCGTTGAGTCAGCAACGGTGTCCTGCTTGGAGCTCTTCCAGCACACCGCCCCTCCATTGAGAGTAAAGACATAACCCGACATGGACTTGGAATCGTCCTTATCACTCTGGAAGCCGGAATCAGCAAAGGCCTCCAACCTGAGGTCTTTTCCGCCGTAAACCAAGAACATCTCCTTAGTCCTTCTCAGGTACTTGAGAATGTTCTTTATTGCTCTCCAGTGCATCTCCCCTGGGTCTGACTGATACCGGCTTACCACGCTCAGTGCGTAAGCTACATCTGGTCTGGTGCACAACATCGCATACATTATAGAGCCTACCGCAGAAGCGTAGGGTATAATAGACATGCGTTCCCTTTCCAAATCAGTCTTGGGAGACATCTCTTTGGAGAGGGTGATTCCGTGACAAGCCGGTAGATTACCACGCTTAGAATCTTCCATACTGAATCTTTTCAGTACAGTGTCGATATACCTGGACTGCGAAAGTCCCAACATCCTCTTGGATCTATCACGATAGATCCGGATCCCCAGAATGTAAGAGGCATCACCTAGGTCTTTCATGGAGAACCTTCGTGACAAGAATCCTTTGACAGATTGTAGCATAGGAATGTCATTTCCTATCAATAGAATGTCATCCACGTACAAGACGAGGAATACGACACTTCTGGCTACAACTTTACTATATATGCACGGTTCATCTGGATTTTTGATAAAGTCATATTCTTTGACTGTCTCATCAAAACAGATGTTCCAACTCCGCGATGCCTGCTTTAGTCCATAAATGGACTTAAGCAGCTTGCATACTTTCCCGCTGCTCCCACTCTGATTGAAACCCTCTGGCTGATCCATATAGACGCTTTCTTCTAAATTTCCGTTCAGAAAAGCCGTCTTTACGTCCATCTGCCAGATTTCATAATCATGGAAGGCAGCAATAGCAAGAAGGACCCAAATGGATTTGAGCATAGCCACTGGAGAAAATGTTTCGTCATAGTCCAAACCAGGTCTTTGACGAAAATCCTTTGCAACAAGTCTAGCCTTATAGGTTTCCACCTGTCCATCTACACCAATCTTTTTCTTGAAGATCCATTTGCATCCTATGGGTTTTACCCCATCTGGAGCAAAGTCCAAAGTCCATACTTTGTTGGTGTACATGGACTCCATTTCGGTTCGCATTGCATCTAGCCATCGTACCGAGTCGCCGCTCTGGATGGCCTGCTGGAAGTCAGTAGGTTCATCATCATCTATGATGCAATCCTCTCTATCCCCATCTATGAGAAAACCGTAGTATCTCTCAGGCGGATGAGACGGCCTACTACTCCTGCGGAGGGGTGCGGGAATGTCCTGTTCTTCTTGAACTACTGGTTCTACCAAACTTTCAGTAACAGTTTGTGGTTCTGGAATTTCTTCCAGTTCTACTACGCTCCCACTCTTCTGATTTTCTAAAAATTCAGTTTCTAAGAAGCGGGCATGACGAGAAACAAAAACCTTTTGTTCCTCTGCGTAATAGAAATAATATCCTGTAGAGTTCTTTGGATATCCCACAAACTTACACTCTACTGAGCGTGCCTCGAGCTTGTCCGGATGCTGCTTTTTTACAAAAGCTGGACATCCCCATGTCTTCAGGTACTGAAGATAGGGTTTCTTCCCACTCCACATCTGATATGGTGTGGTAGGCACAGTTTTGGTTGGAACTCTGTTCAAAAGATATGCCGCTGATTCTAGCGCATAACCCCAAAAAGATCGTGGTAACTCAGTATTACTCATCATGGATCGTACCATATCCAATAGGGTTCGATTCCGTCTCTCCGATACACCGTTGTGCTGTGGAGTGTATGGAGGAGTAAGCTGAGAGAGAATTCCTTTCTCTTTTAGGTAACCTAGGAACTCGGCACTTAAGTATTCTCCACCTCGATCAGATCTTAGTGTCTTAATACTTTTGCCTGTTTGGTTTTCCGCTTCACTCTTGTATTCCTTGAATTTCTCAAAGGCCTCGGATTTATGTTTCATTAAGAAGACATGTCCAAACCTAGAGAAATCATCTGTAAAAGTAATGAAGTAGGAATAACCACCTCTCGCATGTGTAGACATTGGACCGCATACATCACTGTGTACGAGTCCTAAGAGCTCGCTCGCTCTTACTCCTTGTCCAGTAAATGGAGTCTTTGTCATCTTTCCTTTGAGACAAGATTGACAAGTGTCATAAGTTTGATATTCGAACGAATCCAAATATCCTTCTCTATGCAACTTAGTCAACCTTCTCTCATTGATGTGACCCAGTCTACAATGCCATAAGAAAGCTTTATTTAAATCTGGAGACTTTCTTTTTAGTGTGTTCTGGACATTGAAAATTTGGAGTTGGTTTAAAACATATATACCGTTATTTAAAGTACCGGACCCAATCAAACCATGATTAAGGTGGATGTTAACAACATCTCTTACAAACATGAAATCATAACCTTTATTTGATAACAAGGAAACTGATATGATATTACACGTTAAACTTGGTCCAAAATAACAGTTATGTAAAACCAAAATGTGTCCACTCGTCAATCCTAGGTGATAATCCCCGACGGACGCAGCTCACACGCTAGCTCCGTTAGCAACCTTTAGGGTCATATCACCTTCCTTCAGCACTCTACGGTTTCTCAGTGCCTGCAATGAATTGCAAATATGAGATCCTGATCCGGTATCCAATACCCAGGAAGTAGAGTTGATCGACAGACAATTCTCAATTACAAACACACCTGAAGTCGAAGCCACAGCTTGCTTCGGTTCCTGGTTCTTGGCGTTCCACGCCTTGCAATCCTTCTTCCAGTGCCCTTTCCTGTGACAATGGAAGCACTCATCCTGGCCCACTACCGGTACCGCAAACTTTTTCTTTCCCTTCCCTCCCACCTTACTTACACCTCCTCTAGGTTTGGGTGAGGCCTTCTTCTTCCTTCCTTTGGCCCTAGCCTTGGACCCGGAAGAAGATGCACCTCCAACAAACATAGCGGGTGTTTCCCTTGCTTTCTGCAAGGTGCCCTCTGCACTCCTTAACATGTTCAGGAGTTCCGCAAGTTCAACTTCTTTTCCTTGAAGATTGAAGTTCAGGATAAACTGGGCGTAGGTGGGAGGAAGGGACTGGAGAATAAGGTCTGTATAGAGATCATTATCCAAAGTCGTCCCAAGGTCTGCGAGCTCTTCAATATAGTCGATCATCTTTAGGACATGTTCACCTACCGATGACCCGACAGCCAACCTCGCTCGAAACAAGTTCTTAGAGGTCTCGTATCTTGCTATACGAGATTGCTCTCCATAAAGTTCCTTTGTATGGAGAAATATGCCATCTAGGGACATATCCTCGTGCCTCCTCTGATGTTCATTGTTCATTGAGGCAAGCACGATGCACTTGGCTTTCGCGCAATCTAAATCCCAGGTTTTGCGGATTTCCTTATCCGCATTGCTGGATTTGGGACCAGGGACAGCAGGTGCCGTAGCGGTGAGGATGTACCCCAATTTGTCATAGGTCAAAGCCATTTTGACATTCCGCAGCCAATCTTTATAGTTTGGCCCTGTCAGTATATTTTTCTCTAAAAGTAACTTAAGTCCAGTCATTTTCAGGGTCGCTGCAATTAGGAGAGAGAGAAGAAAACTCTTTAGCATGATGCTCTTGCAAGTTTAGAGTGGTTTTTAGTTTATCTAAACTGGATGGCTCCCACTGTTTCTCGAATCCTTCCTCAAACCATAAAAGAAGAATTAGCCAGGACTATTCTCACCGTACAATACTTGCTTAACCGTTCAGCCAGGCCAGTGTCGATACTTCGAGGGAGGTTTTCCAACGCTTTCGCGAAGTTCCTTAATTAAATAACCTCTTTTCTCTGGGGGCGTAACCCCGCTGACACCTTTCTGGACACCTACTTGGTTTATAGCATTGATCGTTAAGTGACGAATATCCTGATAAGTAGCATATACTCACAGTAGGATCGGGATCCAAATATCATCGTATGATAATGTTGAAGGAATCCTACCAACATTCATCAAACTCCAAATGGTATGCATCTCTTTGCAAATTTCAGTTTCTTTAGAAATTCCCGATATAAGTTTTTGCCCCATGCTCTTATGACCTTGACGTATGCCAACAAATCATAAGTCACATGTCAAGTTCTGCCCATCATTATCTTGTTAATTTGAACCCACCCGTATATACCCTTGACGTATGCCAACAAGGTAATGCGACTGTCCCAAACCAACACATCTATCTATGCAACAAATGAATACCCCAGCAGCTACCAAACACTATGCCTTGACGTATGCCAACAAGCATAGCTTGAATACTACTGACCATCCATAAGAAATGACGGAGGGCTACGACTGGTTTTGGCGAAACCGTGAACGTAGTGAACTTGATATAACCGAAGGAACCTGATAGCTTTTAAAAGGAGTGGTTAAAGCTCCGCATTTAAAAATATCTGTTTTTAAAATTAACCGAGTGGTTTCTTTTAAATTGTTCCAACGATTTAAACTTTGGTTTGTTTTTCTTTGCATTATAGATAATGCGTCCCATCATTAACCTATCATTGCAGAAAACAACGAAAATACAACGTCCTCTTATGCCATCCGCATTCGCCATGGGGTCCCGTCATCACCCGTTAGGTTACTTAACTAACGACAGAGCGGGGGCTGGGCTAGCGCGGGTGTAAAACATAAGTGACGTCTAAATAGCTATTATATATATAGATATTTTACATTCGTCTGACGCAATGATATACATTCCAGATCACAGATGAACTTTATTGGATTTGCAAGCAATCCATGTTTGTTTTGAGCCTGCAACAAAAGACGGATTACACAGTTGTGATGAATAGCCATTACTCCACCCTCGACCCCTACGGGTGCGGCAAACTACCCGCCCGGCAGTTTGTGCACCCCACCTTGGGTCTGTCCTAGGAGCAAAAACAGTAAAATGAAATAATACAACGGTGGCTACAACCGCAACCTGGATGTGCCCCGCAAAATAATATTACAACAAATTACATTTACATCAAATGAATTAAATAATAACCCATCACATAACCCCGGCTATACACCACAACAGTCCAATACAGTTCATATGCACAAACAGATAAAATCCATTTCAGAAATGTGCAACCCCCTGCCAACTGACATACTAGCAGTTAGGGGAGGTTTACGAACACATTATACAATCACAGATATAATCCAACAAGCAAATACTGTATAATTTCGATCGATTAAACATTTTTAATATTGCTCCAATACTTCTCTGTAAACTTGAAACCTGAGCAAAATTAAAAAATACCAGAAAATCCCAAATATTACAGAGAACCAACACAAGAAAAATGGGTCCCTGGATCGTCAAATCGGCGGCGGAAGCGCGGCGCTATCAGTGTTAGCCGCCGCGGATCCGCGGCTCCGTAGGCGATTCAGGGGACCAATTTTTTGTGTGTTCTACTACTGTCATTTTAAGCTTTCTGAACATCCCTGAAAAATTTTTGGACTTCATTTATAAATCGACAGAAACTTGAGTTTTCGGACTTTTCCGGTTTCGTTTTTTCCGTTCGAAATTCATACAAATTTGCAAAAAAGTTATTTATTGTTTAGCGAGGCTCTGATACCACTGTAAGTCGATGTACAACACCCCAATACTTGTGGGGAGGCGGAATTTTCAAAAACGAACTTGTTTAGTGAACAAACATCGACTAACCGCTTGAATCGAAGCTAAACGATAACTAACTAAACACATAGTTGTTCTAAACTACTATGCTTAGGGATTATACCTATCGAACCAAGTCCTTCGGCTTTACGATCTCCTCGTCCTCCTCGGCCTTTTCGATGTAGTAGATGATCCACCCGAGAGCAAAACTCCAAGCTTAGCCTCTAAACTTGAGGCAACTAACCTTCTTGGATTGCTAATCAAAGAAGATAGATGAGATAGAGTGAGGGTTATGGATTGTTTAGTCTAACTAATCCTTGTTCTCAACACATGAGAGGTGAGGATTAGGGTTTGAAGAGAGTGAGCTTGAGGAGAGAGAATGTGAATGATATTATGAAGTGAGAATAGTAAGTTATCATAATATATATGAAGCATTTACTTTTATCAAGAAAAGAAAATAAGTGATGAATAATCATGCTTCACAAATATCAAGTGGTGATTCATTATCATGAGTCATTAAGCATTTATGATGCATTAATGACCATGATGAATCACTCTCATGACTCACTAATCTCATTCAATGTATATGCCACCTAAACCTCCTTAGTCACCATCTGCTAGAAGCTTCTCGCGTAATTACGAGAACGCCCCTCCAATCCGCAAAAATACGGAAAAACTTTAGACTGTATAAATCCAATAACCGGATACCAGTAACTGGCTTAAACCAAAGCCGACTGGTAAAAACTGTCCGAAAGTCGTACGTGCGTAAACACACGTATGCGTCCGAACCCTTTGTCGTAAAACCATACGACCTCTATATCGTTTCGCCTGGAGTAGGAAACTCTCTGTGTGGGACTCTAGAGACTCGACTACTACGCTGGCAGTGGGTTTAACCACAGACCGCAAGCGGCACTAGCTGTACGTAACGGTCCCCAGGTAGTTGTCGATAAGAAGGCCGATGAGGAAACCCATCCGAACTCCTACTGAGCCTGCTGTGACAATCTCCATACAGTCCGGTCCGTTCGTCCAAGACTATCGCATATCGGGCCTAGGGGGGCGGCAAGCGTCAGTCCCCTAATAGCGGTATAAGTCGTGTCGGAGGGAAGCCCATTACACCCTGAGAAACTACTGGAACCTACCAGCAAATCTCGCTTGCCCTGGCCAGGGACTTTGCGTAATGGCTCTCTGACACAGCGCGATATCAACTCCCAATACCGGGAGGGACGAATCCTGTCTAACCGCCACTGCCTCCAAGTGCTCGGGACTGCACCCAACTGCTACCTGTTTGCACGACTCCTTTGAGCCGTGGTAGGGTAGCAATCTAAGAACAGTGGGACACACTCGAGGCGAAGTAGCAGTGTCAAGTCTGCGGACTATGCTGTACTCATGTCATCTGGGAACTGTTCACTGACGACTGGTATAAAACCAACCAACAGTTCCCTGTGAGTCCTGTCCGGTGTACCCGTAACCTAACGAGCACCTGCATACTATCTCCAGTACGACGTACTGATGACTGTGGGACAGACCATCTCCCCAACTGGGATGAGAAGCGTACACACTAGTCTACTCCGGAGTATCGATGCTCTGTCTCGATAATCCAACGACCAGGGACCTGAATAAGGATGTGCTTATAGACTACCCCGCCCCCACTAGTGTGACTGCCATCACAACGCTGGTAGACAAGCAAGATCCTAAGAGCTCTATCAATACGTACACTCACATATTAAGATAGAAAAACCAAGTAGCATACTACCATGTTTAGCAAGACTGTTATATACATGTGAATATCCCAAGCTTCCATTAAGTAATATACAAGCTAGTATGATACAGTAATGGCCTTCTAGGGCATAAACACTAACAGAAGCCTCTCGAGAGTCCAGAACACGATGATCGCAGCGAAGGGACCTCAACACGGAGCTTAAGAAGTGAAGGACCGGATCTACAAAGGTTGTATTTCCATTCACTTAGTAGCAAAGTTGTTTGCTTGCTTGCTTTTCGCCTGTGCATGCACACATACATACATACATCATCTATCATGGTTGTTTATACATAGAAAATGGTGGATATATAAGACTCACACTATGGGTTATTTTATGGATATTTATTTCTATTTTTGCACCTAACTTTTGACCATGGTTTAATCTTTCTCTTGTGTTTAACTAAAGTAAAATAAAATATCCATAAAGAGATAACCATGGTTTGAGATGAAGAAAGAAAAATATATATTCTTATGTTTTTCTTTTTCTCTTTAGAGTTATTCTTCTCTTCTTGAAAAATATCCATCATCTTCTTCAACCTTGAGCTCTTACTCTCTTGAATTTTCAAGTGAGCAAAATATTCATCAAGATAGGATTTTGAAGTGAGAAAATAATGGTGTTGTGGTGGTAAACGTCAGACCCCAATAACTGATAAGTCATGCCGATGATCCACCCGGAGTCCGCTTTGTCCAAGCTAGCAACTTCGCAAGATCAAGAATGAAAATCGAAGCTAACATGCGGTGTCTAAAATGCAGGGTTTATAAACCCCAGTAGCTAAATAAGTGAAAAGAGTTTTCGATAAAGAGACTAAAATGCGGGGTTTATAATTGTTAGGCATGCGATGTCTAAAGAATTCATTTGGTTAGGCATGCGATGTCTAAGAAGGTTGCGGATTCCAACTGTTGTAGTTTTACACTTTCTTTTCTGTGACCGTAAGCGTAGTATGTGGTGTATCGCCGGCTTCGTTGCTATACATCAACGACAATCGGGATACGCATACTTGCTTACGTTGATGATATGAGATATTATGTGTTGCTGTGATATGTTATATTGGATTGTCGCGTTCTGAATAGCCGGGAGTTTTATGTGAGATGAGAGTTTTTTCTTTTTCATTCATGTAAAATTCATTTGTATGTAATATTCTTTTATTGGGGCACTTCCAGGTAGCGGAAGATGTCACCTTTTGTATATTATTTACTTTTCCGCACTAGGATAGACCTAAGGTGGAGAGCACAAGTAACTGGGTTCTGGAGTCCAGTGGGAGACCAACTCGAGGAGTCGAGTCCGGGTCTCCTAACTCTAGAATTGGTAGGGTTGCTTGCCTCTCTCGTAGGGGTCTAGGGGTGTGGGTTTGGCTATTCATCATGACCATGGAATCCGTGTTTTATACTGGCTCATATTGAAAACACGGACGTCCTAGTATATCCAGTGTTTCATATGATTCTTCTGCTGCGATATCTGTGATGTGATCATTTGATGTTCTGTGATAAATACTGTATATAGTATATATAATATATTATATAGGCGTTACTTATGTTTTACACCCGCGCTAGCCCTGCCCCGCTCTGCCGTTAGTTACCTAACCTAACGGTGCACGAGGGGACATCGAGGCGAATGCGGATGGCATAAGTGTACGTCGTATTTATCTGTGATGTTTAGGTGATTTAAATGATGGGACTTCATTAATATGATTAATGAAAGAAAAAGAAACCTAAAATATGTTGTGGAATCGAATTTTCAAAAACAGATAGCTACAGTTCTTGCTTTGCATCGCGGTGTTCCTTGTAGAACATCCTGCACCTTATTCGATAAGGAAAAGGCCGACGATCCCTTCATCGGGAGTGACCCCTTTAGCAATAACTGGCAGATGCTACAACCCTCGGTTTGTCTTTTGATTGCTCCTATAGTTCTTGCTTTGCACAACGGTATATATGATATATCCAGCATCTTATTCGATGAGGAAAGGGCCGACGATCCCTTCACCGGGAGTGACCCCTTTAGCAAAACTAGAAAAGCCTAAAAAACACTTCATTTCAAAATCATTCGATTCTACAACGATATCAAGTTCATTACGCAAAGGGTTTTCATAAAAACCTGTCATAGCCCTCCGTTATTTCAGATAAGTACTAGTTAGTATTCGTGCTGCGGTAGTTTGGCCTCCATCAAGGCGTAGTGTACGGTAGCTAACTAATGCTTATCTGCTAGCATACGATGCGATTGGATTAGGGTATTCGTACGGCGTTGTTTGGCCTCCGTCAAGGGTCGTGCTGGTGGGTTTAATTCAATCAGGAAATGACGGGTTGAACTTGACTAGCGGACTATGGGTAGTTTGGCCTCCATCAAGGTCATAGGACGCTAGGGGCAAAATTATCGGGAATTTCAAGTGTTGAAATTTGCAATGAGATTGCATACCTTCTATGAGATAGTTGGATCCCGATACCCGCTGCGAGTAAGAGTTACTCCTGGGAGAGTTTTACACATTACAATTAGCCGATCAAGTAGGTGTCTAGAAAGGTGTTAACGGGGTTACGCCTCTGGGAAAACGAGATTTACTTTAATTAGGTTCGTACGAAAGCACGGGGGACCTCCCTCAAAGTACCGACACTGGCCTGGCTGAAAGATTGGCGAACTTGTAGCGTGTAATTAATGAAAGGCTTGCCTAGCACCCTATGAAGAGTTTTGAAGCATCACATGTCTCAAAGTATGTATTTTTAAGGTGCTAAACAAACACGCAAAGAAATCGATCCTAGAAAATTAGGGTTACGAAAAATTAAACTAATAAAAATTAGGGTTTGAATGCTACAACCTTTGTAGCTCCCCTTTTGCTCGACTCCTTAATCTCTAGGGTGTTGAAAGAAGGTCCACTTGTAGTCCTCTTTCGTCCACAACGATCCACCTGAAGATTCCCGTCCAAGCTAGCAACTTTGGAAAAGCAAAGAGAACACTCTAATCAAGTTGGCTAGACTTGAGTAGAATGATGTTGTGGCTAAGTATCTCACTTCAAAAACCTTTCTTTAATTGTGTTTAACTCACTAGAAAAAACTAGAGAGGAAAAAGATGAAGGAGGATGAAGATGGTGGCTATTTTTAACAAGAGGTGAAAAATAACCCTTAGTTCAAAAAGAAAATGAAATATATCACTATATATATTTATTTCCTTCTTGCATTCAACCATGATTAAATGATGGAGAGTTAATTTAACTTGGGTTTTAAATGATAAAGAGAAGGATAACCCTAGGTTAGTGGTAGTTGAGCTTGGTTAGGTTAGAAGAAGAATGTAGAAGCTTGAATGATTATCCTTTTCTTTTCATTTTGTTTTAAAACCAAAATTAAATAATAATCCATTATTTAATCCATGGTGTGAGTCTTACATTGCCACCATTTCCATATGCTAACAACCATGATGGATGGGTGTATGTATGTATGCATGTATGCACATCCACATGTGCATGAAAATAGAATGAAAGAAAGAAACACATGCATGCATACATACATCCATCAAATACTAGAAAGGTTTTAAGTGAGAAAACTAATAGTTAAATGATAAATCAACACTTGATTCATCAATCCGTCCATATCACATATGACCCCACCAAAAGCAAGCCACCCGATCAATGTTCGGTATCATATACGCACATTTCAATCGGGTGCATGCGCATATCGCATACGCGCACCACAACGTTTCGCCTGGACTGGGTAACTCCTTTGTGGGACTCTAAGACTCGTCAATACGCCGGCAGAGGGTGATGATCATATCAGGTACCCTCAAGCCGCAAGCGGTCAGCTAAACGTAACGGCCACCCGGGTATTGAGTGATCAGAAGACAACAAGCGAACCTGCTACAACTCCCGTCGAGCCAACTGGCAACACTACCGTACAGTCCGGTCTCTTCGTCAGATATGCTGCATATCGAGCCTAGGGATGGTCACGTCGACCCTAATAACTCAATAAGTCGTGCCGGTGAATGGTCTATAACAGATCGAGAAACTACTGATAACACTTATCAGCAATTCTCAGCAGCCCTGGCCAGGGACTTACTGATATAACCAGTCGGGCACAATACAACATCAACTCCCAATACCGGGAGAGACGAAACCCCTCCTATCGCTCATTGCCTTCGTGTGTCTCGGGACTGTACCCAACGGCCACCTGTTTGCACGACTCAGTAGAGCCGTGGTAGGGTGGTAATCAAAGTACAGTGGGAGAACACACAAGACTCTATGACGATCTCGGGTCTACAGACTAACCTGTACCAGTGTCACCTGAGAACTGCTATCCGACGATAGATATAATTCCATATAGGAGTTCTCGGTGAGTCCGTCCAGTGTACCCAGTCACCACTGAGCACCCGTATATGATCTTGATGTCAAACATCGATGAATGTGGGAACATTCATCACCCATCGTATGGGTCTAGTATCATATACGCTAGTCTACTCTGGTATATCAATGCCCCGTCTCGATATACCTACGACTAGGGACGTTCCAAGATATGCTTATAGACTACAGATGTCCCACTAGTATTATCTCCATCATAATCAGAGTAGTCAAGCCGATATCCTCAGGGCTTTATCAGCATGTATGAATGAATAAAAGCATGATCAAATCAACATGTCAGATAAAGAATAACCAGATAGCATACTATCGTGTCGAGCAAGAATGCACACTGAATATATATATACATGTATAGATACATCCACTATCATATAATGGCCTCTAGGGCATACATATATCCAACAATTAATCCCGGCTAGTCTTTCCTTTTAGGGTTTGAAGGAAGATTTGATTAAAACAGTAGGAGACATCCTGATTAGATATATTAGATAACCAATCTAATCTTGCAAGAGCATACGCTGAGTGTTTTCTTCTCTCTCTCTCCTGGTAGCGACCATGTCACGCCTTAATCAAGATAATAAAACGGATATATTGACTGAACCCGCTTGTTATACTGAGCTGGGGAACGTTGGTCCCGCTCCAACTTATAATTATTATAAGACAGAGCAGGAAATTGGGGAATACCAGATTTCCCGTGCTGCCCAAACGAAGAAAGTGCATGTTGATGCATCATCTTCGGGTTTGTTCATTACAGAGAACTATTTCTCAGTATCCTTTACGTCCTGGGTATGTGATACCGGATCAGGATCCCGCATATGTAATCTGTTACATGAGCTACAGATAGGTAGAGAACTGAGAACGGGTGATAAGTTTTATGAGATAGAAACGGTGCAAGTGTTGCAGCCAAGTCTGTTGCTCACTATCACCCTGTATTACCAGAATACATTGATTCTGAACAAATGTTATTAGATACCGAACCTGATATACAACATCATATCAGTCTCTTTATTAGTAAAGAAGGATATAATTTTGTATTATTGGATAATGTTTTGAACATTTCCTATATCAAGAGTTGATCGGTTCAGGCACGTTATCTAAAAGCATTGACGTTCTAAATCAAAATACAGTTCTTAGTATACAGAACACACACGAGAGGAAGAGTTCAGAAATGAACGAATCCTTCTTGAGGCATTGTAGACTAGGTCATATCAATGCGACCCGACTGGCTGAAGTTACATTAAGATGCATATTTAAATTTGTTTGAATTTACATCTTGTGAAACTTGCCGGTCATGTCACAAAGATAAGATGACCATAGCTCTGTTTATTGGAAACAGAGAAAGAGTTAGTGAACTCTTGGGATTGATACATGCTGATGTATGAAGGTCCCCTGTCTACAAATGCCAAGACCAGTTCTTTGTACTTCATTACATTCTCTGATGATCTCTCAAGATTCAGACATATGTTCCTGTTGAAACACAAGTCCGAAGTTTTTGAGATATTCACGGAATATAAGTTAGAAGTAGAGAACCAAAATACGGGTAAAAGTATTATGTCCTTTGATGTGATCAAGGAGGAGAATACTTGAGCACGGAATTCCTGGACTATTCTAAAGGAGAATGAGATTCTCTCTCAGCATTACTCCTCCGAATACACCACAGCACCTCGGTGTATCGGGGCAGAGCAATTGCGCCCTATGTGATATGGTGTGCTCTATGATGAGTACTACTGAGTTTCCTATTTCCTTTAGGGAGTTATGCGCTTGAGAAGATGCATACCTATTGAATAGGGTTCAAATCAAATCAGTTGCCTACCACTTCATATGTGATATGGAAAGGGAAGAGCCCATATCTTAAGTTTGTTAAGATTTGGGGTTGTCCGGTCTATGTCTAAAAACAAAATCCGGACAAACTCGAGGCAAGGTCTGTTATGTAGAACTGGAAAGGTTCCAGCTATACAAACAGCAGCTGATGATTTGGTAGAACCAAAGGATTCAATAGTAACCAACGAACCTCAGTCTCTCCGCCGATCTAGTATGGTTCCTCACCCACCTGAGAGATACTTCGGTTTCTCTATGACAGTGGGAGCGAGGATTGCATCATGAGATGATGAACCAACTAGTTTCGTGCTGGCCATCAGGAGTGGGACTCTGTAAGAATGGCTGGATGCTTATCGATCTGAGATGGAATCCTTATACACCAACAAAGTATGGACTTTGGTTGCTTTATCTGAAGGGTTAAATCCCCATCAGGAGAAAGTATATCTTGAGAAGATTACTTGGTGTACATGGAAAAGTTGAGACTTTCAAAGCTATGCTTAAGTCCATCTAGATCCTACTTGCCACGGCTACATACCATGACCATGATATCTTGTGGTTGGGTGTCATGACTGCTTTTCTAAATGATGTTTTAGAAGAGAGCGTCTATAAGTACACAGCCAGAGGGCTTCGTAGACAGTGGGAGCAGCGGAAACGTGTGCAAGATGTTTTATGTGATAAAACAGGCATCGCGGAGTTGGAACGTCTGTTTTGATGTGGAAGTCAAAGAGTTTGACTTCATCAAAATGGTAGATGAACCTTGTATATACAAAAAGGTAGTAGAGAGTATGGTGGTGATCTTCGTAGTGTACGTGGATGACATACTCTTGATAGGGAAGGAGTTTCCTATGCTATGCTCGGTCAATCTCCGCTTATCACAAGGATTCTCCATATAGGATCAAAATGATACCTCCTAAATCTTGGGTTTTTGGATCTATGAGATAGATCTAATTGGATGTTAGGATACTCACTAGTTGTAGTGAGATGGTATCAATCGATCCTGGAGAGAATCACTGGAAAGGTTCCAGGGTGATAAGAACGACTGAATGTCAGTCGCAGGCATTGTCTTTACCCTCAGTGGAGGGACGGTATGTTGGAAGAGTTCCAAGCTAGATACCATGACATACTATACGATTAAAGGCAAGATACATCGTTACCAAAGATGCTACCAAAGAGGCAGTCTGGATATATAAGTTCATGAGATGAACTTCGTTCCTACCATTGTGTGGCAATGGAGTTGTGGCTTTAGCCAAGGAACTACCGTCCCATCAGAAATCCAGATATAATTCTTAGGCAGTATCACCTGATCATGGAGATGATTGATCTCCAGGGAGATCGAGATTAAGAGAGTAGACACAGAGGACAACAGCGCGGATCCACTCACAAAGGCCTTTTTCCCAGTAGAGACTTTTATGGGATGGTTGAGTATGAGATACTTCAACCGTAGCTAATTGTTGGGTATGTGATACCACTTCAGATGGCCCTAGTGCAAGTGGGAGATTGTTACTTATATGTATGCCCTAGAGGCCATTACTGTACATACGATGTATATTGTAGTGGATGCTAGGACATATATAGGGAGGAATTTCTTGCTCGACATGATAGTATTCTATCTGGTTGCACTTTATCTTAACATGTACTCTGATTGTCTCTATGTTACATGTTGATAAAGCCCTTAGGATATGTACTCGACTACTGGGACTATGATGAGATCATACCAGTGGGGCCACGGTAGTCGACGAGTACATCCTATAACTGTTCCTAGTCGAGGGTGTATCGAGACAGGGCATCGATGCACCAGAGTAGACTAGCGTATACGCATCTTGACCCATATGATAGGCGATGGATGATCCCATATCCATCGGTGTTTGACATCAAGGATGGTGTACGGGTGCTCAGTGGAGACTGGGTACACTGGACGGACTCGCCGAGAACTCCCAGATGGTAGTATACATCACGTCAGATGGCAGTTCTTCGGTGACACTGGTACAGAGTAGTCTGTTGACCCGAGATCGTCATAGAGTCTTGTGTGATTCCCACTGTGCTTTGATTTCCATAATACCACGTCCAAGAGGGCGTGCAAAAAGGTGGCTTTTGGGTACAGTCCCGAATCACATGGAGGCAATGAGCGATAGGAGGGGATTCGTCTCTCCCGGTATAGGGAGTTGATGTTGCGCTGTGTTCGATTGGCTATAACCGGAAATCCCTGGCCAGGGTTGCTGAGATTTACTGGTAAGTGTTATCAGTAATTTCTCGAACTGTTATAGACCTCATATCGACACGACTTATTGAGCTACTGGGGTCTGACGTTTACCACCCCTATGCGAGATATGCGACATATCAGACGACGAGACCGGACTGTACGGGAGTGTAACTGTTTTGGATTCATAGGAGAATGTACAGGCTTGCTTGTTGATCTTCTGAGCGCTCAATACCTGGGTAGCTGTTACGTTTAGCTGACCGCTTGCAGCTTGTGGGTGTTTGATATGATCATCACCTACCGCCGGCGTATTGACGATTCTTTAGAGTCCTACACAGAGGTTTCTTGGCTCAGGCGAAATGGAGTAGGAGCACATATGTGATATGTGCGGGACCGAGGATAATGCGGTATATGATACCGTATTGGATTCTCGCGATATGAGATATCGGCCGGGTATATGTGATATAGCCGGGTCATACTATTAGTCGGTTATTTGTGAAATAGCCAGATTATCGGATCAAGTGTTGATTCGATAATTTAATGTATAATAATATATATGATATATTAAATTACATTAACTAATATTTGCTCACTAAAAGATTCATTTTCTCACGGGATAATACATTGATATATATGCGATATATGTTAATTGTTATTTTCTATTGTTACAAAATATATTGTATATGTGATATATAATATTGTAACATGTTCGGGTTACAAATTTAACATTGGATTAGGGTTTAAACTTGGTTAGGGTTTGGATTAGGGTTAGCTTTTGCATGAAGCTTCCATGAAGCTTCATGAAGCTTTCATGAAGCTTTGACTTTGTGAGATATTATGTTAACCCAATCCAAACCATTAACTATAGTTAACTCTCTACAAGGGTTAACTCTCTCATGCTTAGCCCTTGGTTAGATTTGTAACCACTACAATAATTCATTATTCATCACAAAAGGATTAAGGTTATCATCTTCATTCATGCTTCTTCTTCCTTGAGTTCCTTCATGAAAAAGCTTTCTTTTGTGATGAAAGTGAGTGAGAAAAAGATAATAAATAAGAGCAAAAATCATACTTCATCATCTTCATCTATCTTTGCCATTTAGATGAGGGTGTTCACTTCATATTATGAGCGTTAGCTTGTGTTAATGAAACTTGAAGGTAGATTATCTTAGTATCGAAGATCGGAAGCAAAGGTTGCATCATTCTCTTCGTGAAGCCTCTCGAGAGTCCAGAACACGATGATCGCAGCGAAGGGACCTCAACACGGAGCTTAAGAAGTGAAGGACCGGATCTACAAAGGTTGTATTTCCATTCACTTAGTAGCAAAGTTGTTTGCTTGCTTGCTTTTCGCCTAATCTCTAGTTAACGATCTCAAATTAGGGTTTCACGGCACATGTAAAATTTGAATTTGGCATGGTTGATGCCTTATGGAACCTCTTGAGTGTGCCTAGCAACCCTACAGCATGTGTATCGACTTCACCGACCTCAATAAGGTCTGCCCCAAGGACAACTATCCGCTCCCTCGGATAGATCAGCTCGTCGATAGCTCAGCCGGCCACGAGCTGTTGAGCTTCATGGATGCTTTCTCCGGCTACAACCAGATCCGCATGAATCCGGAAGATGAAGATCTCACCGCATTCACAATGGACCGGGGGGTATATTGCTATAAGGTGATGCCCTTCGGCCTTAAGAACGCCGGGGCCATGTACCAGCGGTTGGTCAATCGCATGTTCAAGCCACAGATCGGCTGGAATATGGAGGTCTACATCGACGATATGCTCGTCAAATCCGTCTCGACGGCAGACATGTCACGAATCTGGGCGAGGCCTTCGAAGTGCTCCGCAAGTTCAAGATGAAGCTGAACCCCACCAAGTGTGCTTTCGGAGTCACCGGGGGAAAGTTCCTCGGGTTCATGGTTACTCACCGTGAAATCGAAGCCAACCCAGAGAAAATCGACGTTATCCTCAACATGGCCGCGCCCAAAACCAACGTCGAAATCATGCGGCTCACAGGACGAGTCGCCACTCTGAGCCGCTTCATGTCCAAGTCAGGAGAGAAATGCCTCCCGTTCTTTAAGGCCCTGAGAAAGATCCCGAGGTTCGAATGGTCGGAAGAGTGCCAAGACGCCTTCGACCAATTGAAGAATCACCTCACGACGCTGCCACTGCTCACCCGACCCATCGAAGGAGACAAGCTGTCGCTGTATCTGGCGGTATCCGATCAAGCAGCAGGTTCGGTGCTCGTCCGGGAGGTCGAGGGAGCGCAGAAGCCGGTATACTATGTGAGCCATGTATTTAAGGACACGGAAATGAGGTACCCGGCCATAGAGAAGATTGTCTTAGCCCTCGTGGTAGCCTCAAGGAAGCCGCGGCACTACTTCCAAGCACACACCATCATCGTCCTTACCGAGCGCCCGTTAGGGGCCATTCTTGCGTCACCAGAATCCTCGGGCCGCTTAGAAAAGTGGAGGTGGGAGCTATCCCAGTTTGATGTGAAATATCGCCCGAGGCAGGCCATCAAGGCACAGGCCCTGGCCGACTTCATCGTTGAGTGCACAATCCCCCTCAAAGGACCGGAGTCCACACCGCCCCCCGCGACTCAGTGTCCCGTCGCGGGGAGGCTCGGCTCTGTTCCTGAGTGGATCATCTACGTCGACGGATCTTCAACCGAAGAAGAGTGTGGTGCCGGCCTCATTATCCGGGGCCCGAACGAAGCAGAAATGGAGTACTCTCTGAAACTCGGTTTCAAGGCCTCGAACAACGCGGCAGAGTACGAGGCCCACCTGGCCGGACTGCGCATGGCCGCCGGGCTGGGGCTGAAGATAATTCGAATCCGCAGCAACTTGGCCCTTGCTGTCGGACAAGTGACTGGCCGCTTTGAAGCTCAGGATCCTCTGATGGTGAAATACCTGGACGAGGTGAGGAAACTCCGGAGAATCTTTGAAGAAGTCCAAGTAGAACAAATACCCAGGCAGCTGAATGCCCAAGACGACGCCTTGAGCAAGCTGGCTTCATCACACTCAGCCAACAATAAGCGGTCTATTCTCTTCGAAACCTTGCCTCAGCCCAGTGTGGAAGACGGAGCAGCCATGCTCCACGTGTATGCGGCGCAAGAAGGCGACTGAGATTGGAGGAAGCCCCTCATGGAATTCCTGAAGGATGGTGCGCTCCCGACTAACCGGGGGGCTGCCCGCCGCCTCCGGGCCAAAGCCCGCCACTTCATATGGAGCAATGGAAATCTTTACAAAAAGTCCTTCACTCAACCCCTTCTCCGATGCGTTGATCCCCATGAAGCCGACTACGTCCTCCAGGAAATCCATGAAAGGGTTGGCGGTGCGCACCAAGGGGCCCGAACCTTGATCTAAAAGGCGTTGCTCCAGGGGTACTACTGGCCCACTATTCACGAGGACGCCCAGAAGCTAGTCAGAAGATGCAAGAGTTGCCAGCTCTACGGTAGCATCCCTTACCTCCCCACCACCGAGTTGACCGCCTTAACATACCCATGGCCGTTCGCCCAGTGGGGATTGGACATGATCGGCCAGTTCCCAATCGGTACGGGCGGGCACAAATACGTCCTCGTCGCAGTAGACTACTTCACCAAGTGGATCGAGGCCATCCCCATCAGAAAACCGGACGCCACCACCACTATCAAGTTCCTGCAAAACAATCTGATACTCCGGTTCGGCATCCTGAG
The DNA here is from genome assembly GCA_030015575.1 of Agapanthus africanus. Lineage (NCBI taxonomy): Eukaryota > Viridiplantae > Streptophyta > Magnoliopsida > Asparagales > Amaryllidaceae > Agapanthus > Agapanthus africanus. The sequence goes on along the minus strand of JASDDO010000029.1, from coordinate 252,579,912 downwards.
ATGTATCATCACCGACCGCGGGACGAACTTCAAGAACGAGAAAGTGAAAAACTTCTGCAAATAATACCATATCCTCATGAAGTTCGCCGCGGTCACGCATCCCCAATGCAATGGGCAGGCCGAAGTCGCTAACTGAGACGTCCTTCGGGGCCTCCGAACCCGCCTGGAAGGGCGACAAGGCAGTTGGGTCGAAGAATTACCCCGGGTCTTATGGGCCCTGCACACGTCAAAGAAGACCCCCAGCGGGGAAACCCCCTTCAGTCTCTGCTACGGGACCAAGGCGATGGTCCCAACGGAGATCGGGCTACCGATCCATCGGGTCGAGCACTTCGACGACGATGCGAATACCTCGGCGCTACGAACCAACCTGGACATCTTATTGGAGAAGAGAGACCGGGCCCAGATCAGAGCTGCCGCTTATCAGCAGTAAACGGCCCAATACTACAACGCTCGGGTCAAGCACCGCTCCTTCCAGAATGGGGATCTGGTCCTACGACGAAACGAGTTCGTCGATCAAAGCAGGTGAGACAAGTTCTCCCCGAGGTGGGACGGTCCCTTCCTCGTCTCTGAGGTCCTCCCCGGCGGGGCCTATCGCCTGCAAGATGCAGACGGGCGCAAGCTCCCGCGGCCTTACAACGCCGAGAAGCTCAAGCTATACCAATGAGGCCAAGGCCAACAAGTGTGTACCCCTCCTTTCACAAAGACGATGTAAACGCTTTCCGAAAATCCTTTCCATTTGAATAAAGAAACCTCGAAACATTGCAAGTAAAGTTTTGTCTTTGCGATCCAAAGCCCTCCTTAGAGGTAGCTCAGCAGCTACCCTGCTCGGCTATCCCCGGCTGGTAGCTTCCTACCACGACCGACAGGGATCACAAAGCCCTCCCAGAGGCAGTCGAGCCCGAGGATCCCTCGGTCGGCTATCCTTCAGGACAAAAGCCCTCGCCAAGAGGCACTGGGCAGAAACCCTTCCCGGCTAAGGGTCATTGGTAGGCTTCTTACAGCCCCTCCCACGCTAAGGACCAAAGTCCTCCCAGAGGTAGTCGAGTTCTTGCTCGGCTATCCCCGGCTGGTAGCTTCCTACCACAACCGAAAGGAATCAAAGTCCTCGCCAAGAGGCACTGGGCAGTAACCCTGCTCGGTCTCCATCCTGAAGGATCAAAGCCCTCGCAAGAGGAAACCGAGTAGCTACCCTGCTCGGTCATCTCCGGCTGGTATCTTCCTACCCAAGACGCCAGGGATCGAGGCCCTCGCAAGAGGCACCCGAGCGGCTACCCCGCTCCTTCATCCCAGGCTGGTAGTTGCTTACCCACGACGCCAGAGACCCAATCCCTCCCCAAGAGGCAACCGCGCAGCTTCACTGCCCGGTCATCCTTAGTGGGATTCCTACAGCCCCTCCAACACTAAGGGTTAAATCCCTCGCAAGAGGCAACCGAGCAGCTACCCTGCTCGATCATCTCCGGCTGGTAGCTCCCTGCCCATGATGCCAGGGATCGAAGCCCTCACAAGAGGCATCCGAGCGGCTGCCCCGCTCGGTCATCCCAGGCTGGTAGTTGCCTACCCGCGACGCCAGAGATCAAAGCCCTCGCAAAAAGGCGACCGCGCAGCTTCACTACCTAGTTATCCTTAGCGGGCTTCTTACAGCCACACCAACGCAGAGGATTCAAGGACCCAAAAAGGGGTAACAAGTCTATCGAAGTCTAAGCGATCCCCCCTCGACTCCGGGGCCATGGAGATGCCTCCTCGGCAGCGCTTGGCAAGTGATGGAGATACGAGGTCAGCAGCGCTTGGCAAGTGATCGAAATCAACTCGACGAACGATCGCTAGACAGATAGCCGACCCAACAGTGCAAGCAGAGATATTTTACAAACAGAAGATGAAATGCAAACCGATGAAACAAGAATTTTCTTTTATTACCAAAGGAAAAGTTTTTACAAAGGGTATTCTGGGGCTCCCCAGCCCTACAAACTGCCCGCAGGCTTACTTCGGTCCCTTCACCGCTGGTATCACGGCCTGCCGGGGGCTTTACCACCAGAGATTTCGCCACCAGGGGCGCGCCCTGCTCCCCTCGCCATCTTCCACCGGAGGCCTCACTACCGGGAGCTGAACCCGAGCGCGGAGCTCGCCATCTGTAGGCGGCATGATAAAGATTCTTCTATTTGTTGGTCGTAGTCTCACTTTTGTAGCGTTTTTTCATCATTTTCACTGTATTGTTCCGAGAACCTGTTACCTGCAACTATTTAACAGACATGGATCAAAAGCACCTGTTTGTTTGCAATATGATTAAGAATGGGGAATATAATAATGCAAAATTCTGATATGAATATAGATCCGAACCCTCATTGTTGTATAGGTCGATAGAATCCCTATTCTATTTGTTGTCGCTGCACGATGGTTTACCGCACGCGATATTTTACCGGATGATTGATCCATACCCTTGACTAGAGGATGCCGTATGATGGATTATACCGTACGTGATGTTGTGAGGCTGGATGCCAATTGATAGATTCACCAACTCGGAGATATTATAGATATCTAATCCCTGTCTACACCGCTTAGTTTAGACTTTACGTAGATGCTAGATTAGATACGTATACCCTATAGCATTTCGCATATGATGTACTTTATGGTTCGTTCATGATATTCTCATTGCATTACATATACCTGTGCCGGTACACCTAAACAATTATCGATGATGCCTATGTTACACTTACACAGATTTCCGGCTCACACACTTTCATTATCGATAATTGCTATGTCATTTACACAGTAGAATTGCCACATCATGCTATTACTCTTAATTGTTCAGTACTGTCACATGACTCTTTGGCATGATATACTTGCTATGCTCACATCATTATGCTATGTTGCATGATATACCGATGCGCTCATATTTCTGTTCTATATTGCATACATCTTGCTTTATGATTATATGTATTGAGATGTTGTTTTCATGAGATTCTGGATTTAATAACCATGGTTATATTTCAAAAGAAAGTATGTATTTTTTTAAAAGCCCGGTTTCTCTTGATATGAAATTTCGAGACGTCCACCATGTGTTTTCTCGGTTATGAGTTATGTGATACCCAATTCGAGGAGCTGGATGAGCTGTTTGCGGGTACATGGTAGACTCGGTATGGTACCCCGGGGCAAGAAAGGTATGTTGTTGTAACGACCCGAAATATTTGTTAGTTGTATGTATGTCCTAGAGGCCAGTATTGTACAGATGATGTATATTATATTGGATGCTTGGACATATATAGAGATGACTTTCTTGCTCGATATGATAGTATGCTATCTGGTTGCTCTTTATCTTAACATGTATACTGGTCTCTTTAAACTGTCTTATAGTTACATGTTGATAAAGCCCTTAGGATGTGTACTTGACTACCTGGACTATGATGCAGATTATACTAGTGGGGACATGGTAGTCCATAAGTACATCCTTCAAGGTCCCTAGTCATGGGTGTATCGAGACGGGGCATCGATATACCAGTGTAGACTAGCGTATATGCTACTCGACCCATGAGATGGGCGATGGATGATCCCATATCCATTGGTGTTTGACATCAGAGATGGTATACGGGTGCTCAGTGGTGACTGGGTACACTGGACGGACTCGTCGAGAACTCCCAGATGGTATTATACCTCACGTCAGATGGCAGTTCTGAGGTGACACTTGTGCAGGTTAGTCTGTAGACCCGAGATCGTCATAGAGTCATGTGTGATCCCCACTGTGCTTTGATCTCCACCTTACCACGTCCATGAGGGCATGCAAAATAGTGGTTTTTGGGTACAGTCCCGAGTCACATGGAGGCAATGAGCGATAGGAGGGGTTTCGTCTCTCCCGGTATTGGGGGTTGATGTTGCGCTGTGCTCGATTGGCCGTAACAGGGAAGTCCCTGGCCAGGGCTGATCAGAGATTTGCTGGTAAGTGTTACCAGTAGTTTCTCGACCCGTTATGAGCCTCATATCGGCACGACTTATCGGTTATTGGGGTCTGACGTTTACCACCCCTAGACCTGATATGCGACATATCAGACGAACAGACCGGACTGTACGGTAAGTGTTACTGGTTGGATTCACAGGAGTGTGAGCGGGCTTGCTCGTCGATCTTCTGATCGCTCAATACCCGGGTGGCCGTTACGTTTAGTAGACCGCTTGCGGCTTGTGGGTGCTTGATATGATCATCATCTGCTACCGGCGTATTGATGAGTCTTTAGAGTCCTACACAGAGGTTTCCTGGCTCAAGCGAAACGAAATAGGAGCGCATATGAGATATGTGCAGGACTGAGAATAATGCGTGTATGTGATACCGTGTTTCATTCTCGCGAGGAATGTATCGATTGGTTATATGCGATATAACCTAGATATCGAATCAAGGATTGATTCGATAAGCCGATGCATAGGATACTAGTCGGTTATATGCGATATGACCGGATCGTTAAATCAAGTGTTGATTTAATGATTTAATGTATAATTATATATTTGATATATTACTTTGCATTAACTAGTATTGTTTCACTTTAAAAGGTTTTTCTCACTTGAAGTTCACAAGTTGTATATGTGATATACTTTTGTGCACTTGATTGTATCATGTTTGATGATGCATGCTCACTTGGGTTTGTGTAAAGAATTATACCATGGTTAAGTTAATGATTAGGGTTTTGTTTATTTGATTTACTTATTTATTTATTTATTTCTTTTCATTTATATTTGGAAAAGAAATGAAATGGTGGCTCATTTTGGACTTTCTTTTGAAGCTTCATGAAGCTTTGAATGGTTTGACCATTTTGTCTCTTTTCTTAACCCTAACCATTCACTTGAACCATAGTTGATTCTCTACACAAGTTATCTTGACCATGGTTGCTATATGATAAGTATAATCTATTTTCTATTTGATTATTCATTCTTATCATAATCATCTTCATCATCTTCTTCTTCTTGAGTTCAAGAAAAAGCTTGCCACCATTAATGGCATCTTGAGTAAACAAGTGAGAAATCCAATTCTAAAGTGAACCCACCTCCTATTTCTTCACCCTCTACCTCTTGCCAAGTAGTATAGGGTGTTTTCTTCACAAGTTTCACAACTTGGTGAAGTCGGAGCTTGATCTTGTGAAGCCTCGACGTAGATCATCTTCGGCACGAAGCCGACGACCTTGCCCGCCCATTTCTCCGATGAAGCCGATGCTTGAGTCCGGGATTCGAGACGGACAGTGAGAGGACCTCTACGTGGAGCTAAGGAAGTGGAGAACCGGATCTACAAAGGTTGTAGCTTCTCACTTTTAGTTAAGTCGTTAACTAGTTTAATGTTTCGCCTAAAATTCTAGTCGACGATCCGTATTAGGGTTTCTCGGCACTCATAAAATTTGAAATTGGCATGGTTGATGCCTTGTGAGACCTCTATAGTGTGCCTAGGAACCTTACAGTGGTATCAGAGCCTAGCTAGAGCCTAGGCGAAGTCTAGACGACGTTTGAAACCCGATCGAACCGAAACCCTAAAAAACCATATTGCTCTCTGGACTTTTTTCAAAAACTGGGATTTTTCCAGATTAAAAATGCTTAAAAAATTCAGCAGGGAATTATAAGAATTACGGTTCAAAATTTGACCAATGATACCTCAAACATGCAGCGGAACAGCGGCAGAAGCCTAGCTTCTGCGGTGGTTCAGCGGCGCTCTGGTGACGTCAGCCCTCCAAATTTGCACAGTAATTCCTCTTTCACAGTGCTGAGTTTTATGGGAATTTTTAATAGTTATTCAAGAGTTGAATTTTCTGGGGTTGTTTTGGGGATTCGATGATTCGATCGGATTATCAGATTTTGTCTATGTGTTTTCCGGATACTTTTAGAATATGTTAAAATGTTCGACAGGATGTATATACCCAATCTTTCCCCTGCCGGGAAATTTCCAATTGTTGGACTTTTCCGTAGTTTAATGACGTTCTAAGTAGTGCAAGTAACGCGATGGTCCCTCTAGAAGACAACAAAGCTTAACTCGATTATGTGACCGTCTTGAACTACCCTTTGAACCTTAGGGTTTGGGGCAGTATGGCGTGCCACATGTGAGGCGTTGGCTTGACCCTTCTACGGCTGGACCGTTGGTACTGAGACATGAAGTGAATGTCTTTGAACTTATTTCATGTGTTGAACGGTTTCGGGAAAACTTGGGTGTTCGAATGTTTGATCGGAAAGTTTAATATTTTCTATTTATCCGGATTGGGATACAATAATTGGAATTCACAAACAGTTATGAGATAACTGAATGAATGTTATAAATCTAGCGGTTTAGCCTCACTTGATATTGAAAAGAGTTTTTAATAATGAGACTAAAATGCGGGGTTTGTAATTGTTAGGCATGTGATGTCTAAGTATTTCATCTGATTAGGCATGTGATGTCTAAAGAGGTTGTAGATTCCAACTGTTGTAGTTTTACACTTTCTTTTCTGTGAACGTAAGTGTAATATGTGATATCGCCGGTTTCGTTGCTATATGTTAACGACAATTGGGATACGCATATTTACTTACGTTGATGACATGTGATGTTATGTGTTGCTGGATATGTTATATTGGATCGTCGTGTTCGAATAGCCGGGTTTTTTTTATGTGAGATGAGTGTTTTTTCATTTTCATTCATGTAAAAACTTGTATGTAATATTCTTTTATTGGGGCACTTCCAGGTTACGGAAGTTGTCACCTTTTGTATATTATTTACTTTTCCGCATTAGGATAGACCCAAGGAGGGGAGCACAAGTAACCGGGTTCTAGGGTCCAGTGGGAGACCATCTCGAGGAGTCGAGTCCGGGTCTCCTAACCCTAGAATTGGCAGGGTTGCTTGCCGCTCTCGTAGGGGTCTAGGGGTGTGGGATTGGCTATTCATCACGACCGTGGAATCCGTGTTTTATACTGGCTCGTATTGAAAACACGAACATCCTAGTATATCCAATGTTTCATATGTTTCTTCTGCTGCGTTATCTGTGATATGATCTTGTGATGTTCTGTGATAGATACTGTATATAGTATATATGATATATTTTATAGACGTTACTTATGTTTTACACCCGCGCTAGCCCTGCCCCGCTCTGCCGTTAGTTACCTAACCTAACGGTGCACGAGGGGACATCGAGGCGAATGCGGATGGCATAAGTGTACGTCGTATTTATCTGTGATGTTTAGGTACTTAAATGATGGGACTTCATTAATGAGATTAATGAAAGAAAAGAAACCTAAGATGTTGTAGAATCGAATTTCAAAAATAAAACAGGTAGCTACAGTTCTTGCTTTGCACAGAGGTATATATGATATACCCTGCACCTTATTCGATGAGGAAAGGACCGAGATCCCTTCACCGGGAGTGACTCCTTTAGCAATAACTGGCAGATGCTACACACTCGGTTTGACTTTTGATTGCTTCTATAGTTTCTGCTTTGCACAGTGATATATATGATATATCCCGCACCTCATTCGACGAGGAAAGGGCCGACGACCCCTTCACCGGGAGTGACCCCTTTAGCAAAACTAGAAAAGCCTCAAAATCACTCCATTTCAAAACTTCATTTGATTCTACAACGATATCAAGTTCATTATGCAATAGGTTTTCAGAAAAACCTGTCGTAGCCCTCCGTCATTTCAGATAAGTACTAGTTAGTATTCGTGCTACGTTTGTTGACTATGTTAAGGCGTAGTGTGCGGTAGCTGACCAGTATTTATCTGCTTATGCATATGATGCAGATTGGATTAGGGTAGTCGTGCGACTTTGTTGACTATGTTAAGGGTCGTGCGAGTGGGTTTAATTCAATCAGGAAATGACGGGTTGAACTTGACTAGCACTTATGATTTGTTGACTATGTTAAGGTCATATAGCTGCTAGGGGCAAAATATTATCGGGAATTTCAAGTGTTGAAATTTGCAATGAGATTGCATACCTTCTATGAGATGGTTGGATCCCGATACCCACTGCGAGTAAGAGTTACTCCTGGGAGAGTTTTACACATTGCAATTAGCTGATCAAGTAGGTGTCTAGAAAGGTGTCAACGGGGTTACGCCTCTGGGAAAACGAGATTTACATTAATTAGGTTCGTGCGAAAGCACGGGGGACCTCCCTCAAAGTACCGACACTGGCCTGGCTGAAAGATTGGCGAACTTGTAGTGTGTAATTAATCCCGGCTAGTCTTTCCTTTTAGGGTTTGAAGGAAGATTTGATAAAAATAGTGGGAGCCATCCTGATTAGATAAGATAATAACCAATCTGATCTTGCACGAGCATACGCTAAAGTGTTTTCTTCTCTCTCTCTCCAGGTAGCGACCATGTCAGGCCCTAATCAAGATAATAATATGGATGTATTGACCGAACCCGCATGTTATACTGTGCTGGGGAACGTTGGTTCCGTTCTTTCATATAAGAGTTATAGGACTGAACAGGATATAGGGGAATACCAGGATTCCCATGCCACCCGAATGAAGAAAGTACATGATGATGCATTTTCTTCGGGTGTGTTCGTTACAGAGAACTGTTTCTCCATTTGCTCCATGTCCTGGGTATTAGATACCGGGTCAGGATCCCATATATGTAATCAGTTACATGGGCTCAGGAAAGGTAGAGAACTTGGAGAAGGTGATAAAGACATTAGAGTTGGAAATGGTGCAATTGTTGCAGCTAAGACTGTCGGGGAATATCACCTTGTATTACCAACTGGTAATACATTGGTTCTGAACAAATGCTATTACATGCCGAACCTGATATGCAACATTATATCGGTTTCTTTATTGAGTAAAGAGGGATATAATTTTGTATTACAGGACAATGTTATGAACATTTTCCGTAACCAAAAGTTGGTTGGATCAGGCACGTTGTGCAATGGCATTTATGTTCTAAATCAATCAACAGTTCTGAGCATAACAAACACACACAAGAGGAAGAGTTCAGAACTGAACGAATCCTACTTGTGGCATTGTAGACTGGGTCACATCAATGTGACACGACTGGCTAAGTTGCATAAGGATGGATATTTGAAACCATTCGAATTTTCATCGTATGACACTTGCCAGTCATGTCTCAAAGGCAAGATGACCAAAACTCCGTTTACGGGACACGGAGAAAGAGTTACCGAACTCTTGGGACTAATACATAGTGATGTATGCGGTCCCATGTCTACACATGCCAGGGATGGTTCTTCATACTTCATTACATTCACTGACGATTTCTCTAGATTTGGATATGTGTTCCAGATGAAACACAAATTAGAAGCTTTTGAGAAATTTAGAGAATATAAACAAGAAGTCGAGAACCAAACCGGAAAAAGTATTAAAATCCTTCAATCTGATCGAGGAGGTGAATACTTAAGCAATGAATTCCTGGACTTCCTAAAAGAGAATGGGATTCTTTCTCAGCTGACTCCTCCATATACACCACAGCACAATGGTGTATCAGAAAGGAGGAACCGCACCCTATTAGATATGGTGCGCTCTATGATGAGCACAGCTGAGTTACCTATTTCCTCCTGGGGATATGCGCTGGAGATAGCAACATACCTATTGAATCAAGTTCCATCTAAATCTGTACCTACCACACCATATGAGATTTGGAGTGGGAAGAGACCATATTTTAAACGAGTTAAGATATGGGGTTGTCCAGCCTATGTCAAAAGGCAAAATCCAGACAAACTCGAGGCACGGTCAGTTCTTTGCAAGTTTGTGGGATATCCTAAGAATTCCCAAGGATATTTTTTCTACCATGCTGAAGAACAAAAAGTGTTTGTTTCTCAATATGCCACCTTTTTAGAAAAGGAATTCCTTGAAAAAGAAATTAGTGGCAAAGTGGTAGAGCTGGAAGAAGTTCCAGATACACAAACCGTAACTGAAGATTTAGTGGAACCAGAAGATTCAGTAGCTCCCAATGAACCTCAGCCTCTCCGCCGATCTAGTAGGGTTCCTCGCCAACCTGAGAGATACTACGGTTTTCTCATGGATGGTGGGAACGAGGATTGCATCATGGAGGATGATGACCCAACTAGTTTCGAGCAGGCCATCACGAGTAAGGACTCAGTGAAATGGCTGGATGCTATGCGGTCCGAGATGGAATCCATGTACACCAACAAAGTATGGACTTTGGAAGTTGCTCCTGAAGGGGTAAAACCCATTGGGAGCAAGTGGATCTTCAAGAAAAAACTTGGTGTAGATGGGAAAGTGGAGACTTTCAAAGCTAGACTTGTTGCAAAAGGCTTTCGTCAAAGACCAGGTATGGACTATGACGAAACCTTTTCTCCAGTGGCTATGCTTAAATCCATCCGGATCATGCTTGCCATCGCTGCATATCATGACTACGAAATCTGGCAAATGGATGTTAAGACCGCCTTTCTAAACGGTGATTTAGAAGAGTGCGTGTACATGACTCAGCCAGAGGGCTTCATAGACAGTGGGAGCAGCGGGAAGGTGTGCAAGCTGCTTAAATCCATTTATGGATTAAAGCAAGCATCGCGGAGTTGGAACATCTGCTTTGACGTCGTTATCAAAGAGTTTGATTTCGTCAAAAACCCAGATGAACCTTGTATCTACAAGAAGGTAGCAGAGAGTAAGGTTGTCTTCCTCGTATTGTACGTAGACGACATACTCTTGATAGGAAATGATATTGCTATGCTGCAATCGGTCAAGCTCTTCTTATCACAAAGATTCTCAATGAAAGATCTTGGTGATGCCTCCTGCATATTGGGGATTAGGATCTATAGAGATAGATCCAAACGGATATTGGGATTGTACCAATCCAGGTACATTGACACCATACTAAAGAGGTTTAGTATGGAAGAATCCAAGCGTGGGAACTTGCCCACGATCTCTGGAGTCACTCTCTCCAAAGAGATGTCTCTCAAGACTGATTTGGAGAGAGCTCGCATGCAAGGGATACCCTATGCTTCGGCTGTAGGCTCTATCATGTACGCGATGCTATCTACCAGACCCGATGTTGCATACTCACTAAGTGTAGTGAGCAGGTATCAAGCTGATCCTGGAGAGAGTCACTGGACAGCTGTGAAGAGCATTCTCAAGTACTTACGAAGGACTAAAGAGATGCTCTTGGTGTATGGTAACGGAGAACTCCAAGTGGAGTCCTTTACCGATTTGAGCTTCCAGAGTGATAAGGACGACTCTAAGTCGCAGTCGGGATTTGTCTTTACCCTTTACGGAGGGGCGGTTAGCTGGAAGAGTTCCAAGCAGGAAACCGTGGCAGACTCGACGATGGAGGCTGAATACATCGCTGCCAACGATGCTGCCAAAGAGGCTGTCTGGATCAAGAAGTTCATTACTGAACTTGGAGTGGTTCCATCCATTGAGCATCCAATACCTTTGTATTGCGATAACAATGGAGCGGTGGCTTTGGCCAAGGAACCCAGGTCCCATCAGCGATCCAGGCAAATTCTGAGGCGGTATCACCTGATCCGGGAGATAGTTGATCTCCGGGAGATCGAGGTCAGGAGGGTTGACACGAAGAACAACATGGCGGATCCACTCACGAAGTCCATTCCCCAGATACAGTTTGAGAGACTCTTCGGGATGCTCGGTATGCGATACTACAGCAGCTGGCCCTAGTGCAAGTGGGAGATTGTTAGTTGTATGTATGCCCTAGAGGCCAGTATTGTACAGATGATGTATATTATATTGGATGCTTGGACATATATAGAGATGACTTTCTTGCTCGATATGATAGTATGCTATCTGGTTGCTCTTTATCTTAACATGTATACTGGTCTCTTTAAACTGTCTTATAGTTACATGTTGATAAAGCCTTTAGAATGTGTACTTGACTACCTGGACTATGATGCAGATCATACTAGTGGGGACATGGTAGTCCATAAGTACATCCTTCAAGGTCCCTAGTCGTGGGTGTATCGAGACAGAGCATCGATATATCAGTATAGACTAGCGTATACGCTTCTCGACCCATGAGATGGGCGATGGATGATCCCATATCCATTGGTGTTTGACATTAGAGATGGTGTAGGGTGCTCAGTGGTGACTGGGTACACTGGACGGACTCGCCGAGAACTCCCAGATGGTATTATACCTCACGTCAGATGGCAGTTCTGAGGTGACACTTGTGCAGGTTAGTCTGTAGACCCAAGATCGTCATAGAGTCTTGTGTGATTCCCACTGTGCTTTGATCTCCACCTTACCACGTCCATGAGGGCGTGCAAAACAGTGGTTTTTGGGTACAGTCCCGAGTCACATGGAGGCAATGAGCGATAGGAGGGGTTTCGTCTCTCCCGGTATTGGGGGTTGATGTTGCGCTGTGCTCGATTGGCCGTAACAGGGAAGTCCCTGGCCAGGGCTGATCAAAGATTTGCTGGTAAGTGTTACCAGTAGTTTCTCGACCCGTTATGAGCCTCATATCGGCACGACTTATCGGTTATTGGGGTTTGACGTTTACCACCCCTATACCTGATATGCGACATATCAGACGAACAGACCGGACTGTACGGTAAGTGTTACTGGTTGGATTCACAGGAGTGTGAGCGGGCTTGCTCGTCGATCTTCTGATCACTCAATACCCGGGTGGCCGTTACATTTAGCAGACCGCTTGCGGCTTGTGGGTGCTTGATATGATCATCATCTGCTGCCGGCGTATTGACGAGTCTTTAGAGTCCTACACAGAGGTTTCCTGGCTCAAGCGAAACGAAATAGGAGCGTATATGAGATATGTGCAGGACCGAGAATAATGCGTGTATGTGATACCGTGTTTCATTCTCGCGAGGAATGTATCGATTGGTTATATGCGATATAACCTAGATATCGAATCAAGGATTGATTCGATAAGCCGATACATAGGATACTAGTCGGTTATATGCGATATGACCGGATCGTTAAATCAAGTGTTGATTTAATGATTTAATGTATAATTATATATTTGATATATTACTTTGCATTAACTAGTATTGGTTCACTTTAAAAGGTTTTTCTCACTTGAAGTTCACAAGTTGTATATGTGATATACTTTTGTGCACTTGATTGTATCATGTTTGATGATGCATGCTCACTTGGGTTTGTGTAAAGAATTATACTATGGTTAAGTTAATGATTAGGGTTTTGTTTATTTGATTTACTTATTTATTTATTTATTTATTTTATTTATATTTGGAAAATAAATGAAATGGTGGCTCATTTTGGACTTTCTTTTGAAGCTTCATGAAGCTTTGAATGGTTTGACCATTTTGTCTCCTTTCTTAACCCTAACCATTCACTTGAACCATAGTTGATTCTCTACACAAGTTATCTTGACCATGGTTGCTATATGATAAGTATAATCTATTTTCTATTTGATTATTCATTCTTATCATAATCATCTTCATCTTCTTCTTCTTGAGTTCAAGAAAAAGCTTGCCACCATTAATGGCATCTTGAGTAAACAAGTGAGAAATCCAATTCTAAAGTGAACCCACCTCCTATTTCTTCACCTTCTACCTCTTGCCAAGTAGTATAGGGTGTTTTCTTCACAAGTTTCACAACTTGGTGAAGTCGGAGCTTGATCTTGTGAAGCCTCGACGTAGATCATCTTCGGCACGAAACCGACGACCTTGCCCGCCCATTTCTCCGATGAAGCCGATGCTTGAGTCCGGGATTCGAGATGGACAGTGAGAGGACCTCTACGTGGAGCTAAGGAAGTGGAGAACCGGATCTACAAAGGTTGTAGCTTCTCACTTTTAGTTAAGTCGTTAACTAGTTTAATGTTTCACCTAAAATTCTAGTCGACGATCCGTATTAGGGTTTCTCGGCACTCATAAAATTTGAAATTGGCATGGTTGATGCCTTGTGAGACCTCTATAGTGTGCCTAAGAACCCTACAATATTAGCTCGTGACCAGCACTTAAATCACGCAACGTCTAAAGGCGTAACGTAATTTAAGTAAGCTGAAACCCAGGAATCTAAACCTTTTTAAGAAAATAAAGGAGGTGAAGTTTTGAAATAAAGGTATAATGAAATCAAGTTTTCTTAATGCATAGAAAAGGAACATAAAAATGCAAGTGAAATCTACTAGTTTGAAAACGTGTTTCGTCTTTTAAAAATTTGGGCAGCACCTCCTTTGTATATTTTGATTCAAAACCACAAATACATAACAAGAATAATGGCATCCCCAAACGGGAGCTAGCTCTTCGCCAAACGGTGGATCACAACCATAAAAGACAGTATATGTAAGTATACGACGCCCAACGGCGAAGTTCACCACAGAAAGATAAAGAAATAAGCAAGACATCAAAACCACAACTAGCGGAAAACCCCTCGCTCTAAGTATCGCAACCAAAATCTCACTGAGTCTCATTAATTATACAATTTACTAATTTTGATTGATGGAGTTGACTAGATACAAAATGAAATATAAATACAAGAGTGGGTACGATACAAATGCCCCACCTACCAATGCAAAACACCCAAAAGCAGCTATATGCCAGCGATACCGCTACTGATCCATGCGGTCAACCTGCAAGAACCGTGGCACAACGGGGGTGAGTTGCCAACTCGTGAGTAGAAAAATATCTACAAGTAGAAATTGAATAAACAACGACTCCTATGTCAACTATATTATAAAGGTAATACTATGATATCTAGGGTGACCGGGTCATCATATGTGCCAACAATGTAATCAATACCTATATGTATGCAGATATAATCCAACAATATAATAAATGTATGTATGCATGTGGATCTCGTCCAACTATATAATCAATGTATGTATGCATGTTGATCTCGTCCAACCATATAATCCATGTCTGTATGCACGTAAATATCATAAAAGAGTGTGCATGAAAGTATGAGGATATAAATCAACGGTGTCCCTTGCGACACATCAAAATAATGGAACCTGGGTGTCCAACATCGACACCCAAAAACATCATGAAACCCGTGTCCAGCATCGACACATAAATCCTCATATCTCGGGCTCCGTCAGTCCGGATCGGCCCATGGGCTCCGTCAGTCCGGATCGGCCCACGGGCTCCATCAGTCCGGATCGACCCATATCATCTCTCTGCTCCGGTCGGTATCCTCCGGATATCCGCCGAGCCCAAATACTATCACCGGTAGGTAGTAGTCCCTCTGCCAGGCTCATCGTCATCCACACAAAATCTCTCTCTCGCCCTGGGGTACCATATCGGGTCCACCATGTACCCACAAACGGAATCATCCGCCTCCTCGAATCAGGTTTCACATATCACACGTTTCAGAACCGAGAAAACGCATGGTGGACGCACTGAAATATCATATCTAGAGAAACCGGGTTTTTAAAACAGTACATGCTTTCTTTTGAAATAGCCACGGTTCTCAAATCCAGAAATCTCATGAAAACGACATATCTCAATGCGTAAAATCATAAAGCATGATGTATGCGACATATAATAGAAATGTAAGCATATTCGTATATCATGCAACATGAAACAGTAATATGCACATATCGAGGGAAAACCACTCTTTAAAATGAATCCAGTTTTAAAATATATCATGCGGTTCCCAAATCTCCAAAATCGAATGCAATACCGTATAAAGGTGCATATGTATATATACGCAAGTATGGACGTATAAATGTGTATGTCCGCAAGTATGGTGTACAATATGTATGCGCGCAAGTATGGTGTACAATATATATGCGCGCAAGTATGGTGTACAATATGTATATCATGATGCAGCAACCCTACTGTGTAGTGACATGGCAATTATCGATGATAAAGTGTGTGTGCCGGCAAATCTGTGTACGTGTAACATACGCATCATCGATAATGGTGTAAGTGTACTAGCACAGGCATAAGTACTGTGATGCGAATAAAATGGATGCATCATAAGGTAAATCGTCAACTAAAAGTTATAAGGTATACATATCCAACATGATCGAGTCGGTGAATCTATCAATCGGCATCCAGCCTAACAATATCGCGTACGGTATAATCCATCGTACGACAACCTCTAGTCAAGGGTAGGATCAATCATCAAGTCAAACTCATCATGCACGGAAAATCATCGTACGACGGCATTAAGTTAACATGGATCCTATCAACCTATAAGACGAGGAGGGTACGGACCTAACGTCTCGTACGGCTATAACACATGATTCACAACATTCTATATATATATATATCTATATACCTATGTCCCAGGTCACATCCATAATATTCTTGTATCAGGGGACCAACAAGGTTGTTCCCCCAATCAGAGCAAGGCTCTGTTTGAATTTTGAAAATTCAAATTTTTGAAGCAACGCTTCAGATCCCGTGCGCTGCGCGCAACGCGCCACGTGTCAGAAGTTGACACGGCAGTACAACGCCCAAGGCAGTGCGTCCAATCAGAGCAAGGCTCTTTAAAAAACAAAAGCAACGCTCAGTTGCGCAAGCGCACCGCTGCGCGACACGTGTCTGCGCAGTTGCGCGAACACTGTTGCGTAAGCGCACCGCTGCGCGACACGTGTCTGCGCAGTTGCGCAAGCACGACTGCGCAAGCGTACCGCTGTGCGACACGCGTCTGCGCAGTTGCGCGAACACTGTTGCGCAAGCGCACCGCCGCGCAACACGTGTCTGCGCAGTTGCGCAAGCGCTTCATTGTGCGACACGTGTCACTCACTGGGGGAGTTGCGCAAAACAGAATAAATCTTGTTGAAACAAGAAGATTTTCTTGTATAAGGCAGGGGCCTTTGGATCAAAGATCCAACGGTGGGGAAAATTCCCCAAATCACTTAGAAAAAGATTTATGTAACAAATCTAACTAATTTATGAGCACTATAAAAAGGACCCCAGGCCTCATTTCAAAATCATTGAGATCGGACTAAAAAAAAAATAGAGAAGAGAACTCTTGAGAACTCCTTGAGAATACAAAAAAAAAGAGGTAAAAAACCTTTAAAATAAGAGAAAATTCTCTTAGGAATAGATCATTGATCTAAGAACAAGATCAGTGATCTCAATAAATAAATAAATAAATAAATAAATAAAAATAATAAAAATAGTGCCTTGCACTTGCTATGAACCTTTGGTTCTCTGAAACAAGAAAAAACTTGTTTTTCTTTGATCCAAATTTAGATCAAGGGATAAAAAGTGCTTTGCACTTCTGTTCTTGAATCTACAAAGATTCTCAGTGCTTTGCACAAATGCAATGCATTACTTAAAGGGCCAGGCCCAAGTCAAAAAAGACCTAACAGGTCTAAATAAATTGCAAAGCAATAAAAAGGCAGGTCCCCATTTAAATTGATACTCTGTTTGAGCAAAGCCCAAAATAAATGAGCAGCCCTAGTAAAAGGCCTAACAGGCCAAATGCAAACGGAACGTTGAATATTCTCAACTGGACTTAGCCCAATTTTGGCCGTAAGTCCTTAAATTAAATTGACTGAGCAAGATTGCTCCTCCTAAATCAATTCACATCCGGTTTGAGGGTATATCTCCGAACTCCTTTGACATCCATCGTTGTAATTCCTCAACGACGTCAAAGAGGTGACGGGTCCCAACGACCACACATCGATATGGACGGCGGGGTCTTTAAACTCATGGACCGAGACGTCCTTAAACTAATATTCGTCCCTAAATGGGAATATCGGACCGAAACGTCCTTAAACTAATATTAGACCGAAACGTCCCTAAACTAATATTGGACCGAAACGTCCCTAAACTAATGATGGACCACTACGTCCTTAAACTGGAACATGGACCACCATGTCCCTAAACTGGCAATGGACCGTTACGTCCTTAAACTGGCGATGGACCGAAACGTTCTTAAACTAATAATGGACCACTACGTCCCTAAACTGGAACATGGACCACCACGTCCCTAAACTGGAACATGGACCACCACGTCCCTAAACTGGAGCAATAGAGCCTCCAAATGCTCTTTTGTCGGATCTAAACGGTCCCGTTTAAGTTGATCTTAGCCCCAAACACGGCTAACGTATCCTTAAACATGCAAATGGATTATAAAACTCCAAGTCAACCTTGGTTCAAGGGTACATCTCTGAACTCCTCTGACATCTGCCGTTGTAATCCTTCAACGACGTTAGAGAGGTGACGAGTCCCGATGGCCAGATATTAAATGGATTATCATGTTAAGTTGATCTTAGTCTCAAACAGGACTATCGTATCCTTAACGAATGTTTAAGTTGATCTTAGCCGCAACGTGACTAATGCATCCTTAAACTAAAAACACCAAACCCAAATCTAAATAAATACGGATTTGGACTAATCCACGTCCTACGGGCGACGACATTACTCAGTCTCCGTATACAATCCACGGGCAACCACAAACAAAACAAACACACACGACACGAAGTGAAATTCTGGAGAAGGAGAAAGTTGTTACCGCGATGCGGTAGCGTAATTAACTGCAGGGGCTTGCGCCTGCAGGGAAGAGCGTCCCCACAATCAAAAACCCCTCAAGCGAGGGGGAATCTGACAAAGTCTGCTACATCGGCCGCATCCGTCTAAACCTCCGATACACAGTGCCATAAATCAACTTGGCATCTTCGGAGAGGTGGACGGATAAAACCAAATAGCATCTGCCCCGAATCTCAGCGCCAGGACATCGCGGTCCTGTGCGCCGCCTTTCGGAGGGGAACAGATTCTGGCACGCCCGGTGGGACCTTTTCCTCTTTCCACTCCACACTTCGTGTGTCGTGTTCGCAAATAAATCGTGGTTTGCTGTGATTGCCTGTGGATTCAAGGTACTAAGATTTGGTGTCTTGCTCTATGCAGGAAACAGAAAATCGATGGCTTCGAACTGCACCGCCTACAACTGCAATTCTCGCTCGGTCCTTGCTGGAGGAGTGACTTATGGGCCCCAAGCGGCCTCCCTTTTCAAGATACCAGTGGAGCAGGTAACTCAAGCCACCACTGGATTATTCTTCGGGACCATGCTCCCACCATTGAGCTTCAATGCCACAATGACATTGCAAGAAGCTCCAAAGAAGTTGGTCTTCGATCGACTTACCACTGCCGCAACCCCACTCAACGGGTCGTCCAACTCCACTGCTTCAGTTTTTAACGGACTAGGCCAGAGCTCTAACAGGCTCATGAAGAAGCCTGCCATACCAGAAGGCGTTATCCCGAAGCGGATAGCCATTCCAACTCCCGTTCCTGGCAAAATCACCAAGGTTGCTTCCCATGTTCAGAAGTCCACTTCTGACAAGTTGGCCGTCCCCGTTCAACGGACGTCGATCTTTAAAAAGATGGTACAAGTATATTCTGACCAACACAGGGGGCATGAGGAGGTCACCCCTATAGCTGAAACAACTCCATCAGCACGACATGCCCGACGTCGCTACTGGCGCCGAGTGAGGAAGGCTGGGGGCAACTCCCCCTCTGGACTTACTCCTCCAACTCTAATGGTGGGGATCGATACTGCTGTTCCAACCAGGAACAGATTTGAGTTGCTGAACTCAGTGCGCAGAAACTCTCCTACTGCGGTGCTAAAGCGAACTCCTTCACCTATGGAGAATACTCCAGAGAAGAAGCTAGAGCAGCCCCCTCAACAGCTGTCCTCTAAAATTTACAAGGTCTGGCAACAGGTCCAGGAGTCAGTGATTAATGAAAACCATCTTCATCGACAGAGAAAGATGAAGGTGCGGCAGGAGAAGGATTACTCTGTCAAACCACAAAAAGCAAAAGCTACTTGGGTGCCCACTACAACGGCTCCCTTAACTCCAATCACTCAAAAAAGGAGGCCACAAAAAGCCCCTGTGAACATGGCGAAGCATAAAAGCGCTGAACACAAACGCCCCAAATCTGGGGGCATGGTGGTGCACACTATTTATATGGCTTCTGGAAAGGAGGAAAGCCGCACTTCTATGGGTCACCGACCGCTCACCCGATCCGTGACGAAAGCCCAGGAGCAACAACAAAAGCTTCAGGAAATGATGACTACAATGGCTGCGCTTACAGGGCTAAAAGAAAACCCTGAAACATCCTCAGATGAGCGCCAGGAGGAAGAAACCGACGCCGAATTCCTTCGTCGGATATTGGAGAAGAAGGACAAAGAGGCTGCTGAACAAGCAGCCAACATACAGCGTATGGGCCTCCTCTTCCAGGACATGATAGGGATGATGATACAACAAGATCCCCCGGCCGAAGAGTCCCCGATCGTCCTTGGAGATGATAGAGGAGAGACATCAAATCCTCAGCCCGCTCTATCAACGGCTAAAGAGGATACTATTTCTAAAACGGACTTGGACGAATATATAGCCCAACAAATACGGGTTCATCATGCGGCTGAGGCAGCCGGCCAGGTCGTAAAAACGGGGCGGCCGTATCCAGGTTGGTACAATCAGATCAAGTACCCGCCAGGTTACACGATTCCCAAATTCCATGTCTACAAGGGAACAGGCAATCCTCATCAGCATGTCGCCCAGTTCAGGGCCCTCTGCGGCAATACCGGTGGTGACGACAAGTTGTTGCTTCGCCAGTTCGTTGGAAGTTTATCAGATACAGCGTTCGAGTGGTACTCTGAGCTCCCTAATGACTCTATTAAGACCTTCGCGGAGATGGAGCTGCTGTTTACCCAACGTTTTGCAAGTGCCAGTGAACGTACCCCGATGACGGCACTGATTAACGCCAGGGTAAAACCCGGCGAGACATGGGTTCAGTACGCTATACGGTGGCGTAATCTATGGTCGAAGTGCGAGCAGCGCATAGAAGAAGCTCCTGCGGTGGGAATGTTTGTTGGAACGCTTAATCCACAAGCAACCATCTCACAGTTTATGATGTTCTTCAAGCCGACTACTTTCCAGGCTTTGATTGACAAACTAGCGCAGATGGACCAGATGGGCCATAAACCCCCTCTCCCAAAGCCGGACTCCCGAAACGACAAAGGAAAGGGAAAAGCGATCGTTGTCGCTAATGCTCAACAACAACCGAGCGACTCGAAGCCGGTTGCTCGTCCAAACAATACGCACCCGTACGTACCCCTTGAGGATAGGATGGGACGTCCTTATTCCTTCCCCCGCGATAAAACAAGGAGGCTATTCGAGCTGGCGTTGCGCAACAGACTCATAAATCTGCCAGATCCAAAACGTCGTTGCAACCGAATGACGTCAACGAGCCCAACTACTGCTCTTACCATCGAGTGCTAGGCCATCTGATCGAGGATTGCTACGTTTTCAAAAATTGGCTTGAAAACCAGTACCGTCAGGGCAAATTTGCGCTATCCGACAAATGGAAGGTGAATCCCCCGCAACCCCACACCTCTAAGGGGACGAATACACCGGGGGAAACATGCTCCGTAATTGAAGAAGCTCCTTGGGAGGTCGTATTATCAGCCAAGACAAAGAGAATGCTGAACGATCTTCAAACATGTCCAGCGATCAAGTGGAAGAACCCCTTGGAACCGCAGGTCATTGAGGGGATGTTGAAGCCACGTCCAACTCCAGAGACCGATGGTGGTGGTTCAAGCATTCATAGCCAGCCGTCAAAATCCTTGAAGAAGAAGAAAAAGAAGTCAAAGAAGCCCGTGAAGCCTGGCGACAAGCGCACGGACTTACAAAAGCAAATTGACGCGCTTGATGAATACAACCAAAAGGCACGGACTCCCATTACGCTCCAAGAGTTCCTTAATCACGTCTTTCAAGAGGAAGATGAGGGAGAAAGTTCATCGGATGAATCCGAGGAATATGTGGCGAGCTGTCATATGATCTCCCATGCGATAGCGAACGATGAGGAGACTCCTGGCACTAATATGCTGGGGGCAGATACCGAATTAAAAATTCCGGAGCTATCAGATGAAGTAATTGACGCATTCCTTAATGAAGCTCGGTTGAAAAGTAAGGCTGATCGAGAACGCGAGACGGCCATATTTGAAAGGGCCAAGCGCCAGCGACTTGATGAAAGAGCTGAGACGATCTCGCTGGAGCAGAACACCTTCGCTACCGACAAAAGCCAATTCAAGGTAAAGAAGAGGTTTGCTAAGGCCATATCAATGGGCATGAAGCTACCATCCTCTGAAGGAAAAATTACCGGTGAAATAGAAATGCACCCCTCCTATTGCTTATATCATCAGAAGGTTTCGCACCCCACTCAAGAGTGCGAAGCTTTCGATAAATGGTGGCAGGGATACGTCGCTCATCGACAACGCTTTAAGCGGGAAAAGCGCAAAACTCGTCGGGAGCAAAGAAACACGACTGAAGGGCTTGAAAGAACTATCGGCGATTGTCGCGTGGTTAACACTGGCGGGTCACAAGTGCCTACATTCGGGAGTGATTCTGAGGAAGAGCTAGAACTTTCCCCTCTCTTTAAAGAGTCCGCTTTGAGAAAAGAAGAAGAGCTGAAGGTCTGCGAAAATATCCGGCTGCGGAATCGGACGCTGCCTGAAAAGAACCTCGAACTCTTGAGCAGAAAAGATAAAGGGAAAGAAAAGGCCTCTGAAGATATCATCTTAGATGACCAAGTGGTGGAAGAGCTAAGCGCCAACAACCCGCCGAAGAAGAATAAAGTGGATTACAACGTCTTAGCACATCTGAGAAAGCTGCCCTCACAGCTCAGCATTCTTGATGCCCTTTTGCTATCAAAAGAGGCGAGAGATTCATTGATTAAGGCGCTCCAAGACCCGGAACAATTCCAAGCATGCCTGGCCGAGGAAAAGATGAAGGATGAATTGGAGGAAGTGCACACGGCTGATGTTACTTTTGGCGATGAAGACCTTCTACTTAGGACGTGCGAACATAATCACCCTCTCTATGTCTCGGGATACTGCCATGATATAAAGATAGGCAAAATCCTGATCGATAACGGGTCGTCTGTTAACTTGCTCAATGTGCGGGTGTTGAAGGAAATCTGCATGAGCGTCCAGCACCTTGCTCGGGACAAGATCACCATCTCCGGGTTCGACTCCCAATTGTCAAAGACTCTTGGATCTGTGATATTAACGTTACGCTTCGGGTTACTCGTCACGGACATTAAGTTCCACATTATAGACGCCAAGACATGCTACAACGCTTTGCTCGGCCGACCATGGTTACACGAGTACAACATCATACCTTCTACACAACATCAGTGTATGAAGTATTTTAAGGATGGTTTCGAGTATACCGTGACGGGAGAACTGAACCCGTTCTCTGTCAACAAAGTCCGCAAATACGAAGATGCCAAATACTTCTTACCGGATTTCGAAGACGCAGAAAGGTGTCACAAGCCAGAGAATAAAGCTAATGCCACCATCCCTGTCTTCGGCAGTGATACCAAGGAGGAAGAGGAGATAGTGTATTCAGGTCCGCCCCAACACAGCAAGACAGGACCATCCACTCTTACGTTGATCTTTGGCAGCGACTCGGAAGGTGAGATCTGTGTTGTATTCTCTGCTCGACCTTCCATACGAACGTCCGCTGACGAAGAACAAAGTCTACAAGTCGCCATAGTGCCGCCTAAACACCATAAAGAACTGAATGCACTTAATATTTACAATGTAGAAGAGCTACAAACATTCTACATCCCTCCCAGACGAGAGAGCGAGAAAGCAATTTTGTTTTACCGCTCTGAAGAAACCAAGGTAGAAAAAGAAATCTGGCATGGTACGGATTCTACGCTCGACAGGCTTCAGCCTATCCATCTTCCCAGATATTATACAGAGGGTTTGAAAAAGCTGTTGAAACGCCAGGGGATATCCTTCAAGCAGACCGTTCAAAAAGCCAAATTCTATGACGGGGTCTGGAATATTCCCGGGACTCAACGCAAACTGCCTAACCGGAGAATGGAAACAAAAGGGCTTGGATACATCCGGTCAAAGAGACGAGAGTTACTACCTGGCTGTTACGTCGTGTATGACCTTGACGAAGAAGCGGATGCTCAATGGGAGGACGTTATCCTAAGCCAGTGAAAGTTCCAGATGCAAAGGAGCCCAGTCCGTCGTTCGAGGAACAAATGGGCAAACTCATAAGGGAAGCGGGTCAAAAAGTCCGAGATGATCACAATCGTGAAATGGCAATCTATGAGAAAGCCAAAATGCAGCGCTTCCTTCAACAGGCAGTAAAAGACGAAGATGCTGCCCCATGTCAACCTGATACAAAAAGGGCTCGACGCGGAGGCAGAAACAAGTCGAAAGGCCAAAGAGGCGCTCAACAGCAACAAAGCAGGGCTAAGAAGCCACGCAAACGGGAGTCAAGTGTTATTGATCTATCCCTTATGAAGAAAATGAGTCGAGCATATTCGTTTCCGCGAGACAAGACGAGGAATATACTTGACCTCGCTCTAAAACATCAGATGCTTACACTGCCGGAGTCTAAATATCCCGAACAAGCGGGCGAAGTCTCACACCCGGACTATTGCTCTTACCATCGAGTAATAGGGCATCCTCTTGAAGACTGCTTCACCTTCAAGAATTGGGTCGAAGATCAGTATCAGCTTGGCAAATTCGCTCTGTCCGACAACTGGAGGGTAGCGCCACCACAAAAGCACGAGCCCAAAGCCACGAAAGAAAAACCAGTTCCACATTGGGACTGGAAGCGAATTCATACCTGTCACATGATAACAATACTAAAAGGAGAACCCGAGAACATGGACAGCTTTCCTTGGTGCCTCGAAAACAGCAATGATGAGGTAATATCAGAATTTCCCCCAGCTCCGAAAGAACTGGAGGATGGAATACATACCACTGCAGATAACCTCAAGAAAATCGAGTTGGGGATGGTAAACGATCCGCGACCGACATTCGTCAGCGAGCTGCTGTCTGAAGAGAGGGTGGCTGCGTTAAAGGACGTCCTTGTGCAGCATAAAGATTGCTTCGCATGGAACTATTCCGAGATGCCAGGACTAGATCCAGAAGTTGCTGTACATAGACTAGCGATATCCCCGGGTGTCAAGCCAGTTAAACAAGCGCCGAGAAGAATGCGGCTCGAGCTCGAAATGAGCATCAACGCTGAAGTCAAAAAGCTGATAGACTCTGGCTTTATCCAGGAGGTGCAATACCCTGAATGGATTGCTAATATCGTCCCGGTGATTAAGAAAAATGGGACGGTGCGCATATGCGTGGATTTTCGGGATATTAATAAAGCCTCCCCAAAAGATGATTTTCCAGTACCAGTCACCGAACTGATGATAGACAATACGTCCACGCATGAGGTTTTCTCCTTCATGGATGGCTCATCAGGGTATAATCAAATAAAAATGCATCCTGAAGACCAGAAACATACGGCTTTTCGGACTCCTTTGGGGATATTCTGTTACAAGGTAATGCCTTTCGGTCTAAAGAACGCCGGTGCCACCTATCAGAGGGCCATGACGAAGATCTTCGATGACCTTATACATGAAATTGTCGAATGCTATATCGACGACCTCGTTGTTAAAAGCAAATCATATGAGGAACATCTCGAGCATCTGAAGACTGTATTTCGACGCCTTCGACAATACAATTTGAAGATGAATCCTCTTAAATGTGCATTCGGGGTTTCCTCGGGCAAATTCCTGGGATTCATCGTCCGACACCGAGGTATTGAAATAGATCCGTCTAAAATCAAGGCGATCATGGAAATGCCTCTGCCGAGAACTCTTAAACAGTTGCGATCTCTCCAGGGAAAGCTCGCATACATACGGCGATTTATAGCCAACCTTTCAGGCAAGTGCCGTCCCTATAGCCACCTGATGAAGAAGGGAACTCCATTTGTCTGGGATCAAAAATGCCAAGGCGCACTGGATGAGATCAAGCAGTATTTGCAAAACCCCCCAGTGTTGGCTGCTCCAGTTAAGGGAAAGCCTCTCATTCTTTACACGGCTGCCCTTGAAGGTTCTTTGGGCGCATTATGGGCACAAGAGAATGACCAAGGGAAAGAAAGAGCACTCTACTACTTAAGTCGAGTGCTGCTGGGGGCAGAAAGCAATTACTCCCTCATTGAAAAACACTGCCTGGCGTTGATCTTCGCAATAACAAAGCTTAGACATTACGCATTAGCGCATGAAGTCCATCTCATTTCAAAAGTGGACCCTCTCAAATATCTAATGTCAAAGGCCATATTGACGGGACGACTCGCTAAATGGGCCCTGCTCTTAATGGAGTTCTCGATAACGTATCAACTTCTCAAAGCAGTGAAAGGCCAGGCCATCGCCGACTTCCTCGCTGAACATCCCATACCCGCCGATTCTCCTCTAAATTGCGATCTTCCAGACGAACATGCGTTTGATGCAATCGACGGTGGTGATACCCGATGGGAACTCTATTTTGATGGTGCATCTTCCATGAAGAAGCGCAAACAAAACACCCCTATAATCAAATCGGGGGTAGGCCTCATCTTTGTAACTCCACAAGGAGGGATAATGCGCTTCACATTCTCCTTAACAGAGCCGAGAACGAATAATGAAGCTGAATATAATGCTCTGATAGCAGGCCTCGAGATCGCCATTGACATGGGAATTGAAAACCTCCTCATATACGGGGATTCTCAACTGGTCGTTAGTCAAGTAAACGGCGACTACCGAACGTGCAAACCGGAGTTGGTGAAGTACGGGGAAAAGGTGCAACAACTGTTGACCCAAATTCCCTCCTATACTTTGAAGAACATACCGCGCGCGGAAAACATCAAAGCAGACGCGTTGGCCAAACTTGCTAAAGAGCTGGCTGACGAGAACCTCGATGACGTCAGAATCATGGTACAAAGCCGTCGGGTGCTTGCCCCAGCAGAAATATCTCCGGAATCATCCGAAGAAAAAGGAGCGAACGAGCAGACTACCCTGCAAGTAAAAGATTGGGAAAATACTGAGGATTGGAGAGAAGTCTTCATAGACTACTTTAAATCCCACCGAATGCCCGAAGAAGCGTCCACAAGACATCAGCTCATGAAACGAGCTCTATCTTTCGCCTTCGTCAATAATACTCTATACAAGAGGTCATTTGATTCTCTGTGGCTGAGATGCTTAGGACCTGACGAAGCGAGAAGGGTCGTCCAGGAAGTTCATGACGGACTCTGCGGTTCTCACCAAGTAGGCCCAAAGATGAAGTTGAAGATCAAACGGATGGGCTACTACTGGCCCACAATGATTCAGGATTGCATCGAATATGCGAAGCAATGCCACTCATGCCAAATTCATGGGGACTTCATCCACCAGCACCCAAATCCGTTGCATCCAACGGTGGCTAGCTGGCCATTCGAAATGTGGGGAACTGACATAGTCGGCCCCATCGAACCAGCATCGTCTAGAGGACATCGTTTCATCCTGGCGACGACTGACTACTTCTCCAAATGGGCAGAAGCAATACCGTTGAGAGAAGTGAAGACGGAGAATATCCTCCATTTCTTCAAAACGCACGTCATATATCGGTTTGGAACTCCGAGGCGGATCATCTCCGATAACGGGCCAGCCTACCGAAGTCATAAAATCAGCCGCTTCGCACAGCAGCATAACATAGACCGGAGATATTCCTCAGTCTATAATCCACGAGCTAACGGTCTCGCCGAGGCCTTCAACAAGACCTTGATGAAAATTGTAAAGAAAATAGTGTCCCGAAGTAAGAAAGACTGGCATGAGAGACTGCAAGAAGCTCTTTGGGCGTATCGAACCACGTTCAAGACAGCCACAAACACAACGCCATACGCGTTGGTGTTCGGTACGGAAGCAGTACTCCCCCTCGAGATAGAATTGCCCTCTTTGCGAGTGGCAGTTCACTACGAGCTGACGGATGAAGAAAATGCTCACCTACGATTCGAAGAGCTGGATGCTCTTGATGAAACCCGGCTACTAGCACAACAAAATCTGGAAGCTTATAAAGCAAAGATGACGCGCTCATATGAAAGATTAACCCGACCAAGGACATTCCGCCAAGGCGAACTCGTGCTAGTGGTCAAAAGGCCTATGATCCCCAATCGCGCCAAGCGGGGAAAATTTGAGCCAAACTATGAAGGCCCGTACATCATAGATAAGGTCTACCAGGGTGGAGCCTACCTACTCATGGACATGCACGGTGAAAGGCCTTTCAGGCCAATAAACGGCCGCTTCCTAAAGAAATACTACGCTTAATGAGCCACGGCCTAGGTCAATGATAGATGACGACGACTATGTCTGCTCGTTATTTTCTTAGGCCCAAATTCTATGAGTAGTAAATGACCTCCTTCAAGGACGGACCGAAATGTCCTAAAACTAATAGCAGACTGAAACGTCTTTAAACTACTATTGCAGCATCTTTAGGCCAGCGAGATTAAAAAAAAATAATATATAAAAATAAAATAAAAGAAAAAACGGTATGTCCATAAGCAAAAAAAAGGGCACGGATGAAAACCCGAAAGGGCGCCGTGAGTAAAAACAGCAGGACTACCGGCGAGTGTTCGTGAAAACCCGAAAGGGCGCGACCTCGTAAAAAAAAAAGAAGAAGAAAATAAAAAAGAAGAAAATAAAAAAAAAAAACGGTATGTCCATAAGCAAAATGGGCACGGATGAAAACCTAAAAGGGCTTCGTGAGTAAAAACAGCAGGACTACCGGCGAGTGTTTGTGAAAACCCGAAAGGGCGCAACCCCGTTAAGAAACACCTATAGGGTCCTATCGACCCTGTACGGAGAAACCACTCGCGTGAGATCCTTACGGCTCACAAGGGAACAACACACTTAGGGATCCTCACGATTCCTAAGGAAAAAATACACTCGCGAGATCCTCACGACTCGTAAGGAGAACTCTCTTATGGGACCCTCACGGCTCATAAAATTTGAAAGTCTTAAGTTACAAAGATCTAAACCTGTGCTTAAGCAACCCCCACAACTTTCGATATTTCCCTACAAGTGGCTCAGCATTGACCCTTGTATACAATCCACGGGCGCGAATAAACATTTTCCTAACTAAGTCCCATCTAAGACTAGGGATATGCTTGCAGGGTAAACAACCCTTGTAAATCCTCTCGACTTATAAGGAGAAAACCCTCCTGTAGGATCCTTACGACTTACAAAGGAACAAAACACTTAGGAACCCTCACGATTCCTAAGGAGAAAATACACCTACAAGATCCTCACGACTTGTAGGGAGAAATACCTTTGTGAGACCCTTACGGCTCATGAAGTCAAAAGCCTTAGTCGACAGGACCTTAACCCTGGTCACTAAGCCTCCTTTGTTCGACAACGACAGAGGCAAATGATGATTCGCTCCTGGTGATATCCCAGTTGCAGCGGGTGTCGATGCCGAAATCGGTGTCCAATTTCAGGTTTACAGCGAAAAGCCAGTAGGCCGCTCATGCATACGAAATAGCCGAAATGATGGGGCAACTTGCAATAAAAAGCAGCAAGTAAAATGTATGCATGCAAAATAGCCGAAATGATTGGGCAACTCGTAATAAAAAGCAACGAGTAAAAATAAAATAAATAGCCGAAATGATTGGGCACCGCAAAAAATAGCCGAAATGATTGGGCAATCGCGACCTTCGCAATATGAAAGCTGAAATGATAGAGCATCGCGGAAATAAAACAAGAAAAATGATGATAATAAAACTTTGGCCCTACAGTTAAGATCACATCGATCCCTGTATACAATCCAAGGGCGCAAACAAAGAGGGAACAAATAATCCCCAGCAAACTCCTCGACTCACGGATACAAACACTCCTTGACGAGAGCCTCCTGATCCGCGTCGACCTGCAGAGCCACCAGTGCCCCCGTGGGAATCCTCGACTCATTTCAAACCCCAAGGAAACAAATAATCCTTGGCGCTCGGGAAACAAATAATCCCTAGCAAACTCCTCGACTCACGGATACAAACACTCCTTGACGAGAGCCTCCTGATCCGCGTCGACCTGCAGAGCCACCAGTGCCCCCGTGGGAATCCTCGACTCGTTTCAAACCCCAAGGAAACAAATAATCCTTGGCGCTCGGGAAACAAATAATCCCAAGCAAACTCCTCGACTCATGGATACAAACACTCCTTGACGAGAGCCTCCTGATCCGTGTCGACCCGCAGAGCCACCAGTGCCCCCGTGGGAATCCTCGACTCGTTTCAAACCCCAAGGAAACAAATAATCCTTGGCGCTCGGGAAACAAATAATCCCTAGCAAACTCCTCGACTCACGGATACAAACACTCCTTGACGAGAGCCTCCTGATCCGCGTCGACCCGCAGAGCAACCAGTGCCCCCGTGGGAATCCTCGACTCGTTTCAAACCCCAAGGAAACAAATAATCCTTGGCGCTCGGGAAACAAATAATCCCTAGCAAAATTCCTCGACTCACGGATACAAACTCTCCTTGACGAGAGCCTCCTGATCCGCGTCGACCCGCAGAGCTACCAGTGCCCCCATGGGAATCCTCGAATCGTTTCAAACCCCAAGGAAACAAATAATCCTTGGCGCTCGGAAAACAAATAATCCCTAGCAAACTCCTCGATTCACGGATACAAACACTCCTTGACGAGAGCCTCCTGATCCGTGTCGACCCGCAGAGCCACCAGTGCCCCCGTGGGAATCCTCGACTCGTTTCAAACCCTAAGGAAACAAATAATCCTTGGTGCTCGGGAAACAAATAATCCCTAGCAAAATTCCTTGACTCACGGATACAAACACTCCTTGACGAGAGCCCCCTGATCCGCGTCGACCCGCAGAGCCACCAGTGCCCCCGTGGGAATCCTCGACTCGTTTCAAACCCCAAGGAAACAAATAATCCTTGGCGCTCGGGAAACAAATAATCCCTAGCAAAATTCCTCGACTCACGGATACAAACACTCCTTGACGAGAGCCTCCTGATCCGCGTCGACCCGCAGAGCAACCAGTGCCCCCGTGGGAATCCTTGACTCGTTTCAAGCCCCAAGGAAACAAATAATCCTTGGCGCTCGGGAAACAAATAATCCCTAGCAAAATTCCTCGACTCACGGATACAAACGCTCCTTGACGAGAGCCTCCTGATTCGCGTCGACTTGCAGAGCCACCAGTGCTTCCGCGGGAAATCCTCGATTCGTCTCAACTTGCAAGATGAAGTCTCAGGCAGCTAGGATTGAAAAGCTTGCTTCCTGAGCAATGGGACCCTGCAAGTCAATCCAAAATGGTCTCTTGCATACTATTCACGGGTCTCACTCTCCAAAGTCGAATTTCGACGAGGAGGGAAACAACCACTTACGAATCCTCTCGACTCATAAGAGGGAAAATTCTCTTATAGGATCCTTACGACTTATAAGAGAAAACCACACTTAGGAATCCTCACGATTCCTAAAGAGAAAATCCACCTATGGGATCCTCTCGACCCGTAGGGAGAAAAGCCTCTATGGGACCCTCACGGCTCATAGAGTTGAAAAGTCTTAGGCAGTAGACCTGAACCTGCGGCCTAAGCCATCGCTATTTCTTAAGGAAGTCAGAATACTCGTTTTAGATATCCATCAATCATGGTTATTAAGACAGCCTCCTGACAATAAAAAGAAGATGACAGCAAGAATATCTGATCTAGATTTGATCTGGCGTTCGTGACGCATTCATTTATGCACGGGCAGAAGACTCAGGACGAGAAATAAGACAAGCTGAAATAAAAAGGGGGAGGGTTTCTATTCATACCGCTAGAAAATTTCTTTTTTTTACAATCATAAGAAAAATAAATAAGAAACATTATTCAAATTATTACAACGGTATAACCTCAGATCCGGGGCACAGATTGAGGAAATCGAAAGTAAGGCCATCCAGAGTTCTTCTGGCCTTTCTAATTATTCTTATGCGCAGTCTTTCGCGCTCCTCTGTGTCAAGATCATCAGCAAGCCCTCCTGGCCTTCGATAAGCAGCAACTAGCGTCGTCTGCTGGAAGACTTGGTGAAGGATGTCAATGAGGCTGTTCCGCCGTTTCTTTGAGATCAGCCCTGTCAGGTACACTGAATGCACCTTGTCTTCGGCATCATCCAGCGCATTGAGCGGTAAGGCCTCATGAAGACCCGGAAGTGATCTCCATATGGCTCCCAACACGACTTTCAAAAGGGCCGAACGACGAGGCAACAGTCAACCACCGCTTGCGTTCAGACGACCCATGACTTCTGCACATTCAGCGTTTGTAAACTCCTGGTTTTGTTGACGACCCTGAGCGCGGATTTCGTCGTAGGTAATGAACTCGTGCAAACTGTATAGATGCACCGCCGCCTTTATGCCTGGAGGAAATATTACAGGAAGATCAGCAATAGAAAAGCAACAATATACAAAGAGGACTAAATTCCTAGAGAGCAAAACTATGTTCAAGGATAAAATCCCCTGGACGAAAGCTCTGCTGGTTAAGATTAATCTAAGAATCGATTTTACCTAAAGTTTTTCTAAAAACTTTGAAAAAAAGGAGCAAGGCACCGGAGTTCTTGAAGGCAAGAACAAAGCTCTGAAGTTTTTGAAAATAAAAATCTGAAAGATGATAAGTATCTGTGGGGGACCAAAGGTCCTATTTATAGGCATCAAGTGCCTCTTCGACTTCCAAAAGTTGTCACGGCGGTTTACCCTAATCAGAGCGAAGCTCTGTTCAAATTCCGAGGCAGGAGATGAAGCAACGCTTCGTCTTCCCCTAATTAGAGCAAAGCTCTGTCTTGAAAATTAATTTAATGAAGCGACGCTTCAAATTATTTGCGCTGCGCGACGTGCCACGTGTCTGACG
This sequence comes from Agapanthus africanus, assembly GCA_030015575.1. NCBI lineage: Eukaryota > Viridiplantae > Streptophyta > Magnoliopsida > Asparagales > Amaryllidaceae > Agapanthus > Agapanthus africanus. The sequence goes on along the minus strand of JASDDO010000029.1, from coordinate 252,547,428 downwards.
CAGACGCATCAGCGCAGCGCCCAAAGCAGCGCACCCAATCAGAGCAAAGCTCTATTTCAAGCAAAATTAAAGGAAGCAACGCTTCAGCTGCGCTGCGCCGTGCGCTACACGACACGTGTCAGCGCAGATGCGGTAGCATAGTTGCGATGCGCCGTGCGCTACACGACACGCGTCAGCGCAGATGCGCTAACAGAATTGCGCTGCGCCGCGCGACATGTATCATACTATGGAGCATTTGCGCTAAACAAAATTAAAGTTCTGAAGAAATCTTTTCCGTTCTTGTTAAAACAAGAAGATTTTCTTCTGTAAAACAGAAGCCCTTGGATCAAAGATCCGACGGTGGGGGAAGTTCCGCCAAATCATTCAGAAAAGGGATTTCTTCAACAAATTGAACTTGCTTATCAATTTACAAGATGAAGCCTCAGGCAGCAGAGGTGGGAAAACTTGCTTCCTGAAAAATAGGGCCCTGCAAGTCAATCCGAAATGGTCTCTTGCATACTATTCACGGGTCTCACTCTCCGAAGTCGATTTTCGACAAGAAGGGAAACAACCACTTACGGGTCCTCTCGACTCATAAGAGGGAAAAATTCTCTTGTATGATCCTTACGACCTATGAGAGAAAACCACACTTAGGAATCCTCACGATTCATAAGGAGAAAACCCACCGACGAGATCCTCTCGATCCGTAGGGAGAAAAGCCTCTATGAGACCCTCATGGCTCATAGAGTTGAAAAGTCTTAGGCGGTAGACCTGAACCTGCGGCCTAAGCCATCGCTATCTCTGGGAGAAATGAAGTTATCGGCCAATGAGGTTCATCAAAGATATCATGCAAAAAAAAAGGGGGCGGAGAAATGACACAAGACATTACAAAAATGTGCATCTTTTATTCATAAATATTGATCGAGTACAGGATACATTGTACTAAAGAATAAAAAATGTATATACATCTATTTTATAAGTACAAATGATACAAGGAGAATTACTGAGAAGGAAGCGTCTTGCATAGATTTAGCAATTGCTCGCATACTTCCTTCCACGCCTTCTCTTGATCAGCTGCCATCGCCAGTTCGGCCTCTGCTTGAGCCCGCTGCTGCCTGAAGGATGCAAGCTGTTCCCCAACAACCTGCTGAGCTGCTTCACGGCCTCGGGCATCACGCTCGGAGGCATCAAGCTTCCGCCTCAGTGCTAGCCCATTAGAGATACGCTCCAGAAGGCCTTCAAAGACGGCTTTCACTTCAGCAGCATTCGTCCTAACTTCAGCGCGCAGGCGAGCGGTTGCGCTTGAAGATTCCCGACGCTCCTTCAACCGTAAAGCTGCTTCCTGCTCCAAATGGCGGAGATAAGAAGCGCTTTGCTCGAGCCAAGCTGTCCGTTCGGTGCTCATGGCCGAAACTTCGGGAGAAGGGCGCGTCGTCTCCAATCGATGCAAGCAGGCCTCAATCTCTCTGCAGTGGTTAACCCAAGATTCGACGACGCCTTCATTGTGAAAGTTTACGAGCGCCGCCAACATCGGGTTAACCTCCATTGCGAAATCCACGGCAGAAGGGAGAGCGTCCATGTTAAGCTCTTCGATATACCCGCTCAGCATGCCCAAACTCATCACGGCACCTTTTGAAGATGGACGTTTCAAGAAAGGGCCCGCTGGTGAGAGAACACGAGACTCAAAGGGGATCGGAGCAGGAACAATAGCTGCAAAACGAAACATGGTTAAACAATGATTCGAAAAGATGCCGAAGGATCATATAAAAAGGGGGGAGGAATATACTGTACCAGCTGCAACGGACGACAAAGCCGGAAGGGCCGGTGGCGTGACAGGTCTTGTGTCCCCTCCTTCGATTCGTGGCGCTACAATCAGGAAGAGGAAAAGTCAGAAATGATCCTATACTCCCTCGAAAGATATCGGAATAACACTCACCGGCACTACTAGAGGGAGAAGCGAGTTCGGATGGGAAGGAGAAGTGTGGGAGCAACACTTGGTATAGATGATCAAAGAGCACTCCTGAAAGGGCATAGTGGTATAACGTTAGTACAAAAGCTACACGTTTAAAAGATTAACGCATGAGTCGTAATTCCATACCTTCCAACATCCGCGATGGTACAAGGGAAGGCGGGGAGGTGACCACCTCCAAATCAGTAGTTGACGGTGCTCCTTCGAGCAATGGAGCGTCGGCACTGGCCGCACCTGCAAAGACAAACTTGTTAGAAGAGATCGCGAGATATATAAAAAGAAGGTGAACACTGGTAACTCAAAATTTACCCGACGAGCTGCCAGCCGAAACTGAAGCAATCCCCTCCTCCGTTGACATAAGACCACTGCCCGTAGCCTCATCACCCGACTCGATGGGAACCGTTGTTGTGCTCGCAAGCCCTGGAGACGGCAAGGAACCATACGCGGGGAGGGCTATGATTGGAGTATTGCCAGATTCCTGGGAAAGAGCGGTTAGCTCCTCCTCAGGAATCGTGGCCGCCTCACCCGATACTCCCTCGGGTTCTGCGGTCGCGGTTGTCTCGTCCATCGGCACCACGAGGTCTCCAGCCTCAAGCGCCTCGCCCTCTACTGCCTTCGGCTCGGTTAAGACAATCATCTCATCTACCGCCACTTCAGGTACGGCATCAATGACCCTTTCGGCGGCGGATCCCTCAACCTCTGTTTCAGGCCCCGTGGCCCCAACGACGTTGCTCATTGTCGGCTCGGGTTCGGCAAGTACCGCTTCCTTCGCTCCCCTGGGTTCAACGGTCTCCGCCTCCCCCTCAGCCGGACTTGGCCCTGCAATGTGGAATGCATATGAGCCAACGGCTTTATAATTCTTACAACAAGGCTCTGAAATAAATGCTACCTGAAGAGGATTTATCGTTTGCACTTCGGGCCGCGCGCGCTACTTGCCTATGAGTAGTAGATAGGGCGGCAGGGGCCTCTTCAGAAGGAGTGTCGCGCGAGTAATAGTGCTAGGGCCCGCTCCCGTGGCCAAAGCAGCTCTGTGCGCCTTTGCTTCGCGTCTCAACCGCTTCCGCTCCTCCCGAGCCGTTGAGACGGATGCCACTATGGCTTCTTTAATTGAGGCGTCCTCGTCCGTGAATAGGGATGCCTCCAGATTTTTCAGGGCATCCCTTGTCGTTTTGTCAAGTCGAGGCTCCTGCAGCAGCCTCGACGAGATCGGGACTTCAGTAACGGCCTCGGGAAGGATCCCCGCATCAATTGATACAACCCCTGCAAAGAAACAAAAGAAGGTTAGGTTGACCATCAGAAAAGATGAAAAACTTTCCTTATAAAAGAGAAAGGGGTGAGACATACCAACGCCTGCTAGAGCGCGCTTCTCCTTCTCCTCTTGAAAGGTTTTCAAAGAGGCAGCGATAGCCTCTTCAGTAGAGACACCTGTTGAAAAGGGAGCAAATATTAGTTAAAGATAATAATAAAAAGTGCAATAAAATGACAAATAAAGCGGCTGATGATTACCTGACTCAGCGAGTTTGCTTAACATCGCTTCGAGCCTCGCCGATCGCTCCGAAGCTGCAATGGCGGCAGCCAAATTGGTGTCCGCAGGGTCTACCAAGAAGCCCTCGTTGCTGCCATATTCACATATGCCTTCGGTGGGAGGAGCCGCAGGCTTTAAGCTGAGGATCGCATCGAGGGAAAGGGTGGAATTCTTCTTCTTCTTCTGTCCGCCAGCTTTAGATCCACCCGGAGTAGATTTGCGCTTGGCAGTCACTTTAGGGTGGCGGGTCCCGATATCTGCTCCTGAGCCGGACCCTGGCGATACCACATTAACCGTCTTTGTGGGAGCACGGGGCGCCGGTGGTGCATCCACCGTAGTGGGCAGTGGCAATCCACGCGGGGGGCTCAACACGCGTGGTCGGTCAACTCCGGCATCTTTTATCGGGAGGATGACATGGATTCTTGGCTGCAAAGGGGCCTTGCGATCGCCGCCGGGAGGCGCACCCCTACGGTCAACCAGCATACGCTTCTCCGTTAAGATAATTGGGCCCATCGCATGCGCATACCAGGCCACATATGAATTAAGCATCTTAGGGGCACAGCTGGGTTCACTAATGAAGAAATAGGAACCTGTGTTAAGCCGTGTAAAATGATGCATCGCATTCTTTATCCCCTCTAGGCCGACCACGGGCGTTTCCAAGAAAGCTTCCAGCGGGATCCCTTGGTTGTAGCTTGACTGCCGGGCAAATCGGTGTGGGTTATATCTCATAAACAAGGCTGTTTCATTCTGCCTGAACACTAGATAGCCTGGCCGGATGGAGTAGAGATGGAGGATTTCCCAAGATTTCAATGCAGAAGCCCCATCTTTGAAGTCATCACGCAGGGGCACCACTGACTTGGTGGTCTCTGAGCCTATGGTTATGACCTTATCCACAAAGGAAACCTTCGCTCCGACCAGATGTGGACGAAGGAGCAGCCCTCTAGACTCCCGCGGGGCTGGAACCACAATTGAAGCCCCGACCAACCGCATGACTCTCGGGAGTCTGTATTTCTCGAACAACGGAGGAGTCTTGTGGGCACCAAACACCCCTCGCACATGCATCTCCATCCAAGAAGTGAAGTAGTGCATCGGGAAGTTAGCAGGCTGTACCCCGGGCTCACTGGCGTCCACCGCTACGCTAAGTCCATGATAAAGGTAAGCCAGCCCGGCGATTCCTACCGATAACTGCAAACCAGCCACCATTCGATGCGCTGGGTAAAAGACAGAGGGCCGCATGAGGCGGGGGTGCATGGGGAGTGCAAAGTTGCATAGCCACAAACCCAAGAATCCAATAAAAAAAGTTTCCTCATCCATGCCTGGGACGGCAATTTCCGAGAAAGAAGCAATGGCAGCGTTGGGGAGATAGAAATCCTTCTGATCATTTTTCGATACGGGTCGGCGGTCCAAGCCGAAACCAAAAGGGTCACCAAGCTGAGCGAACTTCTCGCTCTCCTCTGATAGGAACTCTGGGCAAATAAAGCGAGCAATAAAATCTGCGAAACTGACGCCCCGCTCGCCCGATCCCAAATGGAGTTCCTCATAGATCTCCAACACCTTCACCAAGCCTGGATACTGATGCTGAATGGCATTTTCCGGAGTTAAGTCAAACACCAGCTGCTTGGTGGCAAAGACGTACTCGTCAGGAGGAAGCAGCTCCTTGTAGTGCTCTCCCCTCATTGGTAGAACCGAAATCTCAGCGAATTCCTCCAAGGAGATAGAGACTTCCCTATCCGTCATCAGAAAGGTGTGAGTGGGGATATTCCATTGTTCGATAAAGGCCTTGACCCACCACGTTGGAGGAGAGGGATACTCGAAAAGCGAAACGTAGATGGCTGAATATAAACCAATCCTCGTTAGATGAGTCCTTTTCGCCGATAAGATGTACCGGGCCCACTGCAAATATCCGGCGGAGGGTCGCGGGATCAGTCCAATATTGTAAGCCTGTCCCCAAGGGCGTGCTTCACCCTGACAGATTCGCCTCCCCAGAATATCTATTGCCGGTGGCGGCTGCACGGGGATGGCACCGATCGCAGGCTGGAGGAGGTCATCAGAATTCCAGTTTTTAACCTCCACGGCATACTTCACCGGGGGTTCGTCTGCATAGGGGATCGTGACTGTAGGCTCAGATGGCGAGGCGGAACTGAAGCTGCGACGGCCTTGGATGATCTGGCTGTACCACCTTCCCCACAGGTGAAGCTTTTTGCACTCAGGGTCATGATCTTTAATGAGAGCGAACGCCACCCGGTCCACCGGCGAATGGGGGAACCCTCCTTCCGAGCGAACAAAAGGGAAAGACAAGTCGCCGGACATGTTTCCTATAGAAAGATAAAAATAACCGTTAGTGTTCTGACACTTGGCATTTTGAAATCTTACTCAACACTGTGATGTAATGGGTAGGGGACAAAAAGAGGGACCCACAAAATCTAGATAACGGTACATCATTTAATAAGACAACCCCATCATTAGATGAGACTGTCAATTAATGAAAAGGTCCCCAAAAGAATATCCTCACTGATGGGAAATCCCTAGAGACAAGGAGAAATATTCTCTTTCAGAGCAAAGCTCTGTCACAGAGTGACATTTGTCAAACTCTGGTCTCAGGGGAACAAGATTCTTTAAAAGAGCATAGCTCTATGGTAATGGTGGAAAGATCCATCAATTTTATCTTTAGAGTTTTGGAATCTTGAAAAATCCATGAAAACTTATAAAACAAAAATTTTCTCCGTTTATCAGATCTAAAAAGATCTACATTTGATCTAAGAGCAATGCTCTGTTCATGGGTTAGAACCTATGGATCAGATCTCTGTAAATCTGTAAATTTTTTGAGAGCAAGGCACTGTTGAAGAAACCCCAAAGGGGTTTTTCTTTAGATCAAAGATCTATAAGAGCAAGGCTCTGTTAATTAAATTAAATTTAAATTAATTTAATTTAATTAATTTTACCTAGAGTGATTCTAAAACTGGAACTTTGAAGTTCTCACAAGAGCAAGGCTCTGAAATTCAAATTCTTGAAAATGGTAAAGAATTACCAAGGACCAAGGGTCCTATTTATAGGCGCCTGCGCCTTTTCACCTGACCCCTTTGATCCGACGGTCAGGATCTCGCCACCGCTGCACTCACGTGCGCACCACGTGAGCGCAACGGTGGGGGGGCATTTGTTCCCCCAATCAGAGCAAGGCTCTATTTGAATTTTGAAAATTCAAAATTTTGAAGCAACGCTTCAGATCCCGTGCGCTGCGCGCAACGCGCCACGTGTCAGAAGTTGACACGGCAGCACAACGCCCAAGGCAGTGCGTCCAATCAGAGCAAGGCTCTTTAAAAAACAAAAGCAACGCTCAGTTGCGCAAGCGCACCGCTGCGCGACACGTGTCTGCGCAGTTGCGCGAACACTGTTGCGCAGACGCGTGTCGCGCAAGCACGACTGCGCAAGCGCACCGCCGCGCGACACGCGTCTGCGCAGTTGCGCGAACACGACTGTGCAAGCGCACCGCCGCGCGACACGCGTCTGCGCAGTTGCGCAAGCGCAGTTGTGCAAGCGCTTCATTGTGCGACACGTGTCACTCACTGGGGGAGTTGCGCAAAACAGAATAAATCTTGTTGAAACAAGAAGATTTTCTTGTATAAAGCAGGGGCCTTTGGATCAAAGATCCAACGGTGGGGAAAATTCCCCAGATCACTTAGAAAAAGATTTATGTAACAAATCTAACTAATTTATGGGCACTATAAAAAGGACCCCAGGCCTCATTTCAAAATCATTGAGATCGGACTAAAAAAAAAATAGAGAAGAGAACTCTTGAGAACTCCTTGAGAATACAAAAAAAAGAGGTAAAAACCTTTAAAATAAGAGAAAATTCTCTTAGGAATAGATCATTGATCTAAGAACAAGATCAGTGATCTTCAATAAATAAATAAATAAAAATAATAAAAATAGTGCTTTGCACTTGCTATGAACCTTTGGTTCTCTGAAACAAGAAAAAACTTGTTTTTCTTTGATCCAAATTTAGATCAAGGGATAAAAAGTGCTTTGCACTTCTGTTCTTGAATCTACAAAGATTCTCAGTGCTTTGCACAAATGCAATGCATTACTTAAACAGCCAGGCCCAAGTCAAAAAAGACCTAACAGGTCTAAATAAATTGCAAAGCAATAAAAAGGCAGGTCCCCATTTAAATTGATACTCTGTTTGAGCAAAGCCCAAAATAAATGAGCAGCCCTAGTAAAAGGCCTAACAGGCCAAATGCAAACGGAACGTTGAATATTCTCAACTGGACTTAGCCCAATTTTGGCCGTAAGTCCTTAAATTAAATTGACTGAGCAAGATTGCTCCTCCTAAATCAATTCACATCCGGTTTGAGGGTACATCTCCGAACTCCTTTGACATCCATCGTTGTAATTCCTCAACGACGTCAAAGAGGTGACGGGTCCCAACGACCACACATCGATATGGACTGCGGGGTCTTTAAACTCGTGGACGGAGACGTCCTTAAACTAATATTCGTCCCTAAATGGGAATATCGGACCGAAACGTCCTTAAACTAATATTGGACCGAAACGTCCCTAAACTAATATTGGACCGAAACGTCCCTAAACTAATGATGGACCACTACGACCCTAAACTGGAACATAGACCACCATGTCCCTAAACTGGAAACGGACCGTTACGTCCTTAAACTGGCGATGGACCGAAACGTTCTTAAACTAATAATGGACCACTACGTCCCTAAACTGGAACATGGACCACCACGTCCCTAAACTGGAACATGGACCACCACGTCCCTAAACTGGAGCAATAGAGCCTCCAAATGCTCTTTTGTCGGATCTAAACGGTCCCGTTTAAGTTAATCTTAGCCCCAAACACGGCTAACGTATCCTTAAACATGCAAATGGATTATAAAACTCCAAGTCAACCTTGGTTCAAGGGTACATCTCTGAACTCCTCTGATATCTGCCGTTGTAATCCTTCAACGACGTTAGAGAGGTGACGAGTCCCGATGGCCAGATATTAAATGGATTATCATGTTAAGTTGATCTTAGTCTCAAACAGGACTATCGTATCCTTAACGAACGTTTAAGTTGATCTTAGCCACAACGTGACTAATGCATCCTTAAACTAAGAACACCAAACCCAAATCTAAATAAATACGGATTTGGACTAATCCACGTCCTACGGGCGACGGCATTACTTAGTCTCCGTATACAATCCACGGGCAACCACAAACAAAACAAACACACACGACACGAAGTGAAATTCTGGAGAAGGAGAAAGTTGTTACCGCGATTCGGTAGCGTAATTAACTGCAGGGGCTTGCGCCTGCAGGGAAGAGCGTCTCCACAATCAAAAACCCCTCAAGCGAGGGGGAATCTGACGAAGTCTGCTACATTGGCCGCATCCGTCTAAACCTCCGATACACAGTGCCATAAATCAACTTGGCATCTTCAGAGAGGTGGACGGATAAAACCAAATAGCATCTGCCCCGAATCTCAGCGCCAGGACATCGCGGTCCTGTGTGCCGCCTTTCGGAGGGGAACAAAGGTATCAATCACCACAATCGACTCGCATCCGTATACCAACATATCACCAAGTCATCATATCGCATCGTACATTCTTTTCATCACATTTATCTCTCACATCGAATTAATTCTACATAAACATTCTATCTTACTATAAGCATAAGTATCTAATCTAACATACACACCCGAACCATACAAACAGTTTTTGAAAGATGCGAATCGTAGTTTTGAAAGTAGGGGCTACGGTGTTTTTAAGGAAAATATATCATTTGAAAATCTGTAATGTCCCTCACGGTATCTGTTTAAAAGATTCATACGATTCTTCAGTTTGGAAATAGGTATGGTGCGGATGACACATCTACGTCGACTATCTAGTCCTATAGTACCCTAAACGGCAATATCATCAAATGTCATCCTCAAATCCCGTCATCACATATTTGCCGTATCGTATCACTTCTAACTATCCTTTAGTTCCTAATATAGTTCTCTAACTACTTTTTATCTCTATCTATAGTTTTCTATTAAAGGTTCCATTAGCCATAATCTATATATAAATCGGTTTCCATCAAAGTGTGCGGGGGTGCTATACGCCATCCACCCGACTTCCCCGTAGATATAGATCTACTCACCTTGATCCTCGCTTGCTAGAGTCGATGACGCCACGCTCTCCTCGTCATCTCGAATTCTACGACTAATACACAATCGCAAATGCATATTAAAAATGAAGGCGGAAAACCAAAACGGCACAAGTTTCGCTCATAGGTTAAAACCTATAGCTTCGCGTGCAAAACACGACCAATAACCCTAGTTGTTGACGTTCAAACGCCACACGACCAAATACAAATCCCAATATCAAAACCAAGCATCCCAAAATACGGAAAACATAGCCAAAAACACCCCGATGTGCTCCCAAATTTTATCCTAGACGAAATTAGCCAATTTTGCATATGTAAAGGGTCTAGTTTACTGGAGATGGAGCTACAGAACAAGCAAGGATCAAATCCAACCCACACTGGCCGCAATTTGCGGCCAGATGGAATAAATCTATGGCATGGGCTTTGGGTTAGGGGCTCGGGTCTTTAGGGTATGCTCTATATCACCTGCACATCTCCCTGTGTTTGCTAAATAATTTTCAGGTCACCCGGGTTACTCCAGATTCCAAAATACCATCACAATTCACAAAATTTTCCGATGTTGGGGTTTCTGGTTTCGTGTTGCAAGGTTCTAGTCTATTATTTAGCCCACCATGCAATCCCTACAGGGGTCTAAGGTCATTACTAAGCCTCAATTACACCTTTGGATTCAAATCAAACCCTAAGCTTAACTTGGAATTTTCAAAGTTCGCTAAACCATATCAAAACACTTCTAAACATGCATGGAAGCAAAAGTGAATGTAATACTACTCTAATGGTGTAGGAATTATCTCATTTGGCAACTCAAGAATTTTCTAGAGTTGCCCCAAGTCTTCAAAATCAGATTTTGCTTGGTCCAAAGTGTTTGCTATGAGCTTGTGCATGTTTCTTGTGAAGTTGGAATGATGTTTAGGGTTTGATTTGGGGTTGTTTATGAAGGTTGAAGATGGTGGAGGAGAAGGTGCTGCCATGGGTTGAAGAAGGAGGGAAATGATGAAGAAAAATGATGGAGGAGAGAATGGCCAAGTCAACAAAACCCTCACCCTCTCCCACTCTCTCTCATGCCCATCCCTCATTATCTTATTCATTTCATTTTCTTTCTTTTCTTTTCTTTTCTTTTCTCTTATAAAACAAAACCATGAATGAAAATACAAAATAAAAGCCATGATAAAATATAACAAGTGCTAAAATGTGACATGGTGCATGTCATGTGCGCAAATCAAGCTTAATGCACGATTAGTGATATTTAATCGCGATTAGCATTAAATAGTGTATAATCAACCATAAAAATTTATAATTTGCATAAATCACCTAAAGCACCCTTATTTCAGTAATTTCTATAATTTTCCAAATTTTTCCCAATTTATCGGTATTTAATTATACCGCCTCATTAAAATATTCATAATATTTATTATTTAATTATAAAAATTCCCAAAAATAATATTTAATTTTTCTGAAATGTTACAGTTGTGCAGTAGATGATGAGTCTAGCAGAGGGACTACTACCTACCAGTGACAGTATTTGGGCTTGGCGGTTATCCGGAGGATACCGACCGGAGTCGTGAGATGATATGGGCCGATCTGGACTGACGGAGCCCGTGGGCCAATCCGGACTGACGGAGCCCGAGATATGAGGATTTGCGTGTCGATGTTGGACACGAGTTTCATGATATTTCGAGTGTCGATGTTGGACACTCAGGTTCCATGATTTTGATGTGTCGTTGATGGACACACGTTGATTGATATCCTCATATTTACATGCATATGCTTTCATGATGTTTCGAGTGTCGATGTTGGACACTCAGGTTCCATGATGTTGTTGTGGTTTTGATGGACACGTAGATTATATTCACATGCATACAGGTATTGATTATATTGTTGGCATATATGCATACACGGTCACCCTAGATATCATAGTATTACATTTATGATATAGTTGACCTAGGAATCGTTGTTTTATTCGATTTCTACCTGCTGATGTTTTCTACTCACGAGTTGGCAACTCACCCCTGTTATGCCACAGTTCTTACAGATTGACCTCATGGATCAATACCGGTATCGCTGGCACACAGCTTGCTTTCGGGTGATATGCTTTGGTAGGTGGGACATGTTGGATCGTGCCCACTCTTATATTTATTATTCTTGTTGTATCTATTCAACTCTATCAATCAGAAACTAGTATTTGTATAAATAGTAAGACTTAGCAAGACTTGTGGTTGTGAGAATTAGATCGATGGGTTATATGTTCGCTTGGTGGATTGATGTCATGCTTTATTTACATTATCCTTTTGTGTTGATCTTCGCCGTTGGGCGTCGTATACATATTTTCCTGACTTGCATGGTTGTGATTTCGCCGATTGGCGAAGAGCTAGCTCCCACTTGGAGATGCCTTTTATATTATCATGTATATGTAGTTTTGGTTCAAAATATAGAAGGGAGGTGCTGCCCAAATTTTTAAAAGACGAAACATGTTTTCAACTAGTATAATCCATTTGCATTTTCATGTTCCATTATCTAAGCATTTAATAAAAAGTTTGATATTTATCTTACCTTTATTTCAAAACTTCACCTCTTTTATTTTCTTTAAAAGGTTTAGATTTCTGGGCTTCGGCTTACTTAATTTACGTTACGCTTTTAGACGTTGCGTGATTTAAGTGTCGGTCATGAACTAAATTTCGGGCCGTGACACAACAGCAGAAGTATAGGGTATCATGTTCATGCGAGCCCTTTCCAAACCAGTCTTGCGAGACATCTCTTCGGAGAGAGTGATTCCTAAACAACCAGGTAAATTACTACGCTTAGAATCTTCCATACTAAACCTCTTTAGTATGGTGTTTATGTACCTGGATTGGGACAATTCTATTAGTTATATGTATGCCCTAGAGGCCATTACTGTACATGCGATGTATATTGTAGTGGATGCTTGGACATATATAGGGAGGACTTTCTTGCTCGACATGATAGTATGCTATCTGGTTGCACTTTATCTTACCATGTACACTTATTGTCTCTCTATTACATGTTGATAAAGCCCTTAGGATGAGTACTTGACTACCAGGATTATGATGCGGATCATACTAGTGGGGCAGAGGTAGTCGACAAGTACATCCTTCAATTGTTCCTAGTCTTGGGAGTATCGAGACAGAGCATCAATACTCCAGAGTAGACTAGCGTATGCGCTTCTTGACCTATATGATGGGCGATGGATGATCCTATATCCATTGGTTTTTGACATCAGAGAAGGTATACGGGTGCTCAGTGGAGACTGTGTACACTGAACGGACTCGCCGAGAACTCCTAGATGGTATTATACCTATCGTCAGACAACAGTTCTCTGGTGACACAAGTACAGGTTAGTCTATCGACCCGAGATCGTAATAGAGTCTTGTATGATTCCCATTGTGCTTTGATTTCCACCATACCACGGTCAAGAGATCGTGCAAAAAGGTGGTTTTTGGGTACAGTCCCGAGTCACATGGAGGCAGTGAGCGATAGGAGGGGATTCGTCTCTCCCGGTATTGGGAGCTGATGCCGCGCTATGCTCGATTGGCCATAACAGGAAATCCATGGCTAGGGTTGCTGAGATCTACTGGTAAGTGTTATCAGTAGTTTCTTGAACTGTTATGGACCTTGCATCGGCATGACTTATCAGGCTATTGGGGTCTGACGTTATACCACCCCAAGCTGTGATATGCGACGTATCTGACGAAGAGACCGGACTGTACGGTAGTGCTACTGATTGGATTCGTAGGAGTATGAGCATGCTTGCTTGTTGATCTTCTGATCGCTCAATACCTGGGTGGCCATTACGTTTAGCAGATCGCTTGTGGCTTGTGGGTGTTTGATATGATCATCACCTACTGCCGGCGTATTGACGAGTCTTTAGAGTCATACACAGAGGATTCCTGGTTCATGCGAAACGAAGTAGGAGCACATATGTGATATGTGCGGGACCGAGATTAATGCGCATATGTGATACCGCATTCTATTCTCATCATATATGATATCGGTCGGTTATATGTGATGTAACCGGGTTATCGGATCAAGTGTTGATTCGATAAGTTGTTACATTTGATATTAGTCGGTTGTATGTGATATAGCCAGATTATTAAATCAAGAGTTGATTTGATAATTTAATGTATAATTATATTTTTGATATATTAACTTACATTAACTAATATTAGCTCACTAAACATTTCTTTTTCTCACATTGTGTACACTCAGTATATATGTGATATATATTAATGTATATTATTTTGTATCATGCTTGATACCACATGCAACATGGGTGTATGGGACTTACACCATGGTTATGATAATCCTAGGGTTTATATTTATTTTAGTAATTCATAAATTAATGGAAATTGGATTAATGGTTGAAGCTTGAGAAGCTTGTGGAATAATTGATTAAGTCCACTCATTTGTTTTCACTTAAGGTATTTATTAACCTAACCATTATTTATTAGCCATGGTTTATTCTCTAGATGAGTTAGTATATGACACTAACTCACCCATGGTTGCTATTCTCACCTCACGAGTTCATTCTCATCATCACTTCATCTTCTTTTTCATTGAGAAAGCTTGCTAGCTTTTCTCAAGGTGCGAAAATATTGTGAGAAAAATAAATTTAAAGTGAGCCCATTTCCTACTTCATCATCCTCTACTATATTAGCCATTTATTTTAGGATGTTTGCTTCACTAATCTACAATTAGTGAAGAGGTAGCATGAGCTTGAGTCTCCTCGACGTAGACCATCTTCGGTTTCGAAGACTTCGAGCAAGCTTGTTCATTTCTTCATGTGAACCCTTACTAAAGTTCGGGTGTTCACTACTTGGAGCGAAGGGACTACTACACGGAGCTTTAGAAGTGAAGGACCAGTCTACAAAGGTTGTATTCCTCATTCACTTTGTTTGCAAAGTTGTTTGCATGTTGTTTGTTTAAATCTCTAGTTAAGATTCTAGGGTTAGGGTTCTTTAGAACGGCAAAAATTTGAAAACGACATGGGCGATGCCTCCCGAAACCTTGCTGCCGACCTAGGGAACCCTACAGTGGTATCAGAGACATTCTAGAGAATTAGATGATGTTGTTTAGGATTACGAAACCGAAACAACTTCGAAACACCCGATACAAATTCCTAGTTTCTGTCGAATTTTAAATGACCTCTAAAATTTTTTTAGCAACTGCAGAATGTTGTGTGAGATATAACATAAACGCTGTGAAAATTTGAAGTAATTTGGCCTCAAAGTGGCCGGCCACATATCCCTAAAAACCGAGCTCACCGGTCCAAAGGTGTCACGACCCGAAATTGGCACGTGACGGCCCTAATACTACGCAACGTCTACAGGCGTAACGCAATAAAAGAAAGCCAAAACCTAGAAATCTAAACCAAAAAAGATAAGAAATATTGTTTAAAAGTCTTTGAAATCACAACCCAAATTCTTTAAAAGTCCCACTTTCTTTCTTTAAAATTTTGGTAGCACCTCCTTTGTAAAAACTAGCCCCAAAAATGGGTACAACATAAATATAAATAAAGCATCCCCAAATGGGAGCAAATACACGCCCAAAGGCGGAAAACAACCACCACAACAAATATACGACGCCGAAGCGAAGAAATAAAAGACGATAGAAAGGAAACTGTATAAAAGACAACAAGCCACAAATAATATACAATATCGTCCTCACACAAGTCTCTAAGTCAAACGTGAAAATATAGTAGATGGAGAGTACAAGGATACAACAAATATACAATACAACACGAATAACCACAAAACCCACCTAAGCAAAAACTGCACACTGTGAGCCGATGCGGTATCCGTAGCAAAAGATGATAAGATGGATGAATAGCCTGCCTCGACTACTCTGGGGAACACCCTGCAAAACAAATTGTGGCACAACGGGGGTGAGTTGCCAACTCGTGAATAGTAAATAACATATGCAGGTAATCGCAAGTATGCATGTACATCGCAAATTTGACATATGCAGTTAATAGCAATAAAAGGTCATATGAATGCAATAATCATGAAAGGTACACTAGCATGTATAACTAATACATGAAGCAATAATAATATGACAATCGGTATGCAATAATCATGCAATAATGATATGAAAATGTATATATGCAACAGTCATGAAAGGTACACTAACAGGTACTACTAATACATGAAGAAATAATAATATGACAATCGGTATGCAATAATCATGCAATAATGATATGAAAATGTATATATGCAACAGTCATGAAAGGTACACTAACAGGTACTACTAATACATGAAGCAGTGCATAAACAATAAGTGTGGAGTATGGAATGAAATATTTCATTTCCACGGAATCCTGACATCGTGGTAGGATCACAATCCATCAAGACAATCCAAATTCCAAATTTCCTCAAATCAGCCCCCAAATTGGCTCTCATATCATATAAGTCTCACAAATCCTTAATGTACAATATCGAATAAATCTCATATATCCTGAATGTACAAAATTAGCAATCTCATAAATATCCTGTATCGAATCTCAAATAAATCCCCTATATCCCAAATCCAATATCATGTAAAATTCTACCATCCTAAATATATTTGCATGAATAAAGATGATGATGCATATAAATTAATGTCAATACATATATATTAGCGTCCCATTCCACTAATATTGGTGTAAGGGCATATATAACAGCGTCCCATTCCACTGTTATATATACAAAGAAGTAAAAAGAAATATCATGAAAACAACGTGTCAAGCATCGACACAGAAATACTGATCTATCAGGTGCTGTCACCACGACTGGCACCCTGATAGGTACGTATCACACGCTATCCAAAATGCACGAGTGCCTATCTCTGACCCTCGTCTTTCCACGTATCTATACGCACATGACTCATGTCGGTATCCCCATGATAACCGCTGAGTCATTGGTAATGTCACCGGTAGGTATGGTTCCTCCACTAACTCATCGTCTGATCCACGAACTTCTTGCCCTGGGGTACCTCCGGGCCCCACCATGTACCCGCACACGGACCCCTCCTTTCCTCGCGTGGGGTATATATATATATCAGAACCGATAAATCTCATTGTGGCCGCTGAAATATCATATCAAGGGAAACCGGGGTTTTTCAAATAATGTATAATTTCATGAACTCCCACGGTCCCTAAATCCAGAAAATATCATGAAAGATCCATATCACAATGCGAAAATCCATGAATATAATATATGCAACATAAAACTGAAATGTAAGCATATAAAGGAAAATCCGCTAATTAACTGCAACAAGTTAATATAAATATCATGCGGTTCCTAATTTTCTCCAATTCTAAAATAACATCAAGTAAAGGTAATCATGTAGCTATAACCAGATGTATGTGTAAACATAAGGGTATAGCAAGATATATGTATCTACCTATAAGTAATGGTGTATATTACCCCCTGGGTATAAGTGAAATATGTGTGCAAGGTATACCTATAGCTATGTCATGAAGTGTGTGTATCTATCGCTAATGGTACAATACCCTATAGGTATACAGGTATCTAGATGTAAGTATGTGAAGACATATGTATAAGCATATGGATATACATGTATGCTATATGTCATATGCGATAAGAAATATGAATCAATGTTTCAATGTCCCTAACCAAGCAATATCATATCTATAAGTGGGTTGTGCGTGACATGGAAATTATTGACGGTGTGTGTGACATACAATCAGTGCTCGTGCAACATGAATCGTCAATAATAGTGCAGTGTCCTAAGGATACTAGGCCAAGCACAACACTAACTAAACAGTAGGGTGAATGCGCAATTCTAAATATGATATAGAATATGCGACAGAAATAATATTTCTAGCCCAGACGCATAACGCCATGCGGGCGATTCCCCTGTAGATGTTAAATTTACTCACCAACGCTCCTGGCTAAGTGAAGCCAACCACCTGTTTTCCTTTTGTAGCAGCGTCCGAAGTCCCCGCCTGCGAACCTGCAACATAATACGATATAATAGATATATATTAGCAATAGACCCAAAACACGTATAATCTACACGGACCAACACGACAACACAACGTACTCTTAAGGTTTCGTATTGTAGCTAACGTGTATAGCGACACTACGAAACCAACTCAGAGCAACAGCAACACAGAACACGCATCGTATCGGATAATGTATCGTGTGAAACGAAACATGAGAAACACACAAGTGGTCCCAGATTTTTCTGTACCAGTAATTTGTAAAAATTGCAAGTACCATGAGATCACAAACAACCGCAGAGACCCCTACCCAAAAACCCAAACCCTAACTCCCTACTCTGGCCGCAAATTGCGGCCAGAACCAATAAATTTGCGGCCGTAGTATGGGGAAATGGGCTCGTATTTTGAAGGTAGGTTCTAGGTCACTACACTAGGTTACTGTCAAGTCAAGTTTTGCAACAAGTACCTGGTTTAACAGCAGATCATCCGAGACCCCAAAACAACACTAAAAATACGATATTTACCCAAAACGATACGATATGCGATAAAAACAGCAACTTTAAAGCTAAGGTACACAATAAACGCCTAAAGAACAGAAAGAGATCAATACCTACACAAAAGAACTCAAAGATCCAAGGTTTGCACACTCCAAGGCATCCAAGAGGCAAGTGATGGAAAAAGATGTGATTTTTGATGTTTAGTGATGGATTTGTGAAGAAATGGTGAAAAGAAGCTAAGTGTTCAGTTTGAGGAATGGGGAGGTAAAGAAATAATGCTAAAGAGATAAAGATATGAGAGAGAGAGAATGATAAGGAGAGAGGGAGGTGAGTGTATGGTGAGGTGAGAGGTGAGTGCACCCATAGCATTGACTCCCATTTAATGCCTTCACACAAGTCACCATGCCACCAATCACACAAAAAAAAACCCTAACAAATATCTCCTTCTCACTCAACAAATATCTAGGAAAAGATTAAGGATTGATTAAACAAGGATCAGGTTAAGTGTCAAGGTTGCTAAGATCAAAACTAGCACAAACAAAACCCACATTTATGTGCACACGTGCGTGCACACGTGCGTGCATGCTTATAACAAATAATATCAAATTATTAATTAAATGTTATAAAATGTGAGGAACCCGAATTGGTAAACTTTTTACAGTAAACCCGCATTAACGTCTAAACGAACACTAACCGAAATCTAAGGCGTTACAAAAGGTGGGTTTTTGGCTTCAAATTTTCATGGTGTTCCAGTCTCTGGGTTTTAGTGTTTCAGGTGTTGCTAGTTTTTGCTAAATTTGCATGTGATGTTAACTTTCTGCAAAGCCAATTCGGAGTGTTTCGTAATCGTAATTCTAACATCTATTCGGGTTATTTAGACGACGTTAAAAAGTTAGAATGGATATCAATAACCCAATTTTTCCCCTGCTGGAAATTTTCCAAGAGTTGGATTTTTTCCGAGTTTACAATCTTCAGAAAATCATGCAAGCGATTCTGTGGACCCTCTAGAAGAATGATACCCAAACTTGACTTTTTGGATCGCGGAACCGCGGTCATACAGTAGGGTTTGCGGCAGTTCCGTGGCGACATGAGTGAGGCATGGGTCGGCCCTTCTACGGATGGTTCATAGGAGCTGTGGCGTGTTCTGGGTATTTTTTGAACTCAGCTCAAGTGTTGAGCTTATTGGGAAATTTTGGGTGCTTGCTTATTCGATCGAAAAGTTTAACATCGTCTAGCTATCTATGATTGTGATATAATATTTGGAATCCACATAATTAGTTATGAGATAACTAGTTTGAATTTTATAAATCTAGCAATTTATTTTCATTTGATCGGTTGCCACGGAATTTTGATGTGGATCAAAAGTCCGTCGTAATTACGTAGTGTATGCGGATACTCACCGGGTAACCTTACTAGATAGCCATGCCCCATTGCCCCAACCAAGTGACTGTAGGAGAACTCCGTCGCCAAAAGCATCCGTACGGGTGCTCGCGGCCGCGGTGTTCTTCCTTAATGCATTTGTCGACGGCATCGGGGGTGGGGCCGTCTACTAAAGTTTCCGACGAGCATTCGATCATATTATCGGGAATCTTGTTGAATTACCCGACAGGTTATTGGAAAGTGTTTTCAATATCGAGACTAAAGTGCGGGGTTTATAATTTTTAGGCATGTGATGTCTAAGGAATTCAAGAGGTAAGGCATGAAATCCAAAGTATGTGATACATTGGGTTTATGATGTCTAAGTTGGTTGCGGATTCCAATTGTTGTAGTTTTTCATTTTCTTTTCTGCGACCGTAAGTGTAATATGTGGTGTATCGCCGGTTTCGTTGCTATACGTCAACGGCATTTGTGATACGTATATTTACTTACGTTGATGACATGCGATGTTATGTGTTGCTGTGATATGTTATATTGGATCGTCGTGTTTTGAATAGCCGAGTTTTTTTTATGTGAGATGAGAGTTTTTTATTTTCATTCATGTAAAATCTTGTATGTAATATTCTTTTATTGGGGCACTTCCGGGTTGAGGATGATGTCACCATTGATGTATATTATTTAATTTTCCGCATTAGGATAGACCCAAGGCGGGGAGCATAAGTAACTGGGTTCTGGAGTCCAGTGGGAGACCATCTCGAGGAGTCGAGACCGGGTCTCCTAACTCTAGAATTGGTAGGGTTGCTTTCCGCTCTCGTATGGGTCTAGGGATATGGGTTTGGCTATTCATCGCGACCGTGGAATCCGTGTTTTTATTGGCTTAATTTAAAACTCGGAATTCCTAGTATATCCAATATTTCATATATGTTCTTCTGCTGCTGATATTCTGTGATGTGATCACTTGATATGTTGAGACGATTGCTTATATTATATATATGAGATATAATAAATATTGATGCTTTCGTTTCTTATGTGATGCTTAGGAAGCATAAATGACGGGACTTCATTAATGAGATTAATGAAATAAAAGAAACCTAAAGATGTTGTAGAATCTTGTTTTAAAAAAGGTAGCTCTAGTTCTTGCTTTGCATAGCGGTATTCCTTGTAGAATATCCAGCACCTTATTCGATAAGGAAAGAGCCGAGATCCCTTCACCGGGAGTGACCTCTTTAGCGAAACTGGCAGATACTACAACCCACTCGGTTTGTCTTTTGATTGCTTCTATAGTTTTTGCTTTGCATAGTGGTATTTGTGAAATATCCTGCACCTTATTCGATAAGGAAAGAGCCGAGATCCCTTCATCGGGAGTGACCTCTTTAGCAAAACTAGTAAAAACCTCAAAAACACTCCTTTTAAAATTCACTCTATTCTATAACTATATCAAGTTCATTACGCAAAAGGTTTTCATAAAAAGCTGTCGTAGCCCTCCATCATTTCAGATAAGTAATTTTTAGTATTCGTGCTGCGTTTGTTGACCTTAGTCAAGGCGTAGTGTGCGGTAGCTAATTAGTGCTTATCTGCAAACATATGATGCGATTGAGTTAGGGTAGTCGTACGGCTTTGTTGACCTTAGCCAAGGGTCGTACGGATGGTTTAATTCAATCAAGAAATAACGGGTTGAACTTGGCTAGCACTTATGATTTGTTGACCTTAGCCAAGGTCATAAGTTGCTAGGGGAAGAATATTGTCGGGAATTTCAAGAGTTGAAATTTGCAATGAGATTGCATAACTTCTATGAGATAGTTGGATCCCGATACCCACTGCGAGTAAGAGTTACTCCTGAGAGAGTTTTGCACATTACAACTAGCCGATCAAGTAGGTGTCTAGAAAGGTGTTAACGGGGTTACGCCTTTGAGAAAATGAGATTTATTTTAATTAGGTCCGTGCGAAAGCACGGGGAACCTCTCTCAAAGTACCAACACTAGCCTGACCGAATGATTGGCGAACTTGTAGGGTGTAATTAATCCCAGCTAGTCTTACCTTTTAGTGTTTGAAGGAAAATTTGATTAAAACAGTGGGTGCCATCCTGATTAGATAAAATTATAACCAATCTGATCTCGCAAGAGCGCACGCAGAGTGTTTTCTTCTCTCTCTCTCCTGGTAGCGACCATGTCATGCCTTAATCAAGATAA
Organism: Agapanthus africanus; assembly: GCA_030015575.1. Lineage (NCBI taxonomy): Eukaryota > Viridiplantae > Streptophyta > Magnoliopsida > Asparagales > Amaryllidaceae > Agapanthus > Agapanthus africanus. The sequence continues at coordinate 252,525,795 of JASDDO010000029.1, read as the reverse complement.
TAATATGGATGTATTGACCGAACCTGCTTATTATACTGTGCTAGGGAGCATTGGTTCCGCTCTATCTTATAATTGTTATAAGTCCGAGCAGGAAATAGGGGAATATCCGGATTCCCATGCCACCCAATCGAAGAAAGTGCATGTTGATGTATCTTCTTCGGGTGTATTCATTACCGAGAGCTGTTTTTTAGTATCCTCTACGTCCTGGGTATGTGATACCGGATCAGGATCCCGCATATGTAATATTTTACATGGGCTACAGAAAGTTAGAGAACTGAGAATGGATGACATATCTCTAAGTGTAAAGAATAGTGCAAGTGTTGCAGCCAAACCAGTTGGCAAATATCATCTTGTATTAATACATTGATTCTGAACGAATGTTATTACATATCGAACCTGATATACAACATTGCATCGGTTTCTTTAATGTATTAAAGAAGGATATAATTCTGTATAAGAGGATAATGTTGTGAACATTTTCCTGAATCAAGAGTTGATTGGATCAGGCACGTTATATAATAGCATATACGTTCTAAACCAAACCACAGTTCAAAGTATCTAGAACACACACAAGAGGAGTAGTACAGAAATGAACGAATCCTTCTTGTGGCATTGTAGACTGGGTCGCACCAATGCGACACGACCAGCTAAGTTACATAAGGATGAATATGAGAATCTGTTCGAATTTTCATCTTATGATACTTGCCAGTCTTGTCTCAAAGGTAAAATGACCTATACTCCGTTTACTCGAAACAGAGAAAGAGTTACTAAACTCTTGGGACGGATACATGATGATGTATACGGTCCTAAGTCTACAAATGCTAAGGTTGGTTCTTCATACTTCATTATATTCACTGATCTTCTCTCAGGATTCGGACATATGTTACTGTTGAAACAAAAGTCTGAATCTTTTGAGAAATTCAAGGAATATAAGATTGAAATTGAGAACCAGACGGGTATAAGTATTAAAATCCTACGATGTGATCGAGGAGGCGAATACTTATGCATGGAGTTCCTGGAGTTTCTAAAAGGAGAATGTGATTCTCTATTAGCTTACTCCTTCGAGTACACCATAGCACAACGGTGTATCGGGGCGGAGGTATCGCACCCTATGAGATATGGTGCACTCTATGATTAGTACTGCTGAGTTATCTGTTTCATATTAGGAGTTATGCACTTGAGAAGCTGCATAACTATTAAATGAGGTTCCATCCAAATTAGTGTCTACCACAACATATGATATAGGGAATGGGAAGAGACCATGTCTTAAACGAGTTAAGATATGGAGTTGTCCGGCATATGTTGAAAAGAAAAATCCGGACAAACTCGAGGCAAGGTCAGTTCTGTATAAGTTTGTTGGATATCCTAAAAATTTGCGAGGGAATATCTTCTACCACTCTGAGGAGCAAAAGGTGTTTTGTTTCTCAGCATGCCACATTTTTAGAAAAGGAATTTCTTGTGAAGAAATTTGTGGTTATAAGGTAGAACTGGAAGGAGTTCTAGGTAGACAAACTAACAACTGATGATTTGGTGAAACCAAAGGATTCAATAGTCTCCAACGAACCTCAGCCTCTCCACGAATCTGGTAGGGTTCCTCATCCACTTGAGAGATACTACGGTCTTCTCGGTGACAGTGGGTGTAGATGATGACCCAATTAGGTTCAGACAGGCCATCACGAGTGGAGACTCTGTGAAAAGGATGGATGCTATGCGATCAAAGATGGAATCCATGTACACATATAAAGTATGACTTTGCATATTGCACCTGAAGGGGTAAAACCCATTGGGAGCAATTGGATCTTGAGAAAATTCTTGGTGTAGATGGAAAAGTTGAGACTTTCAAAGCTATGCTTAATGAAAGGTTATGCTAGTGCCCCGGCCTACTTCTGTGACCAAATGCGGAATAATTTTTTTTCTAACGATTAAAACATGGCACTAGATTAACTTTTAACCCGGATCTTACAATAAACCTAACTAGCAAATCTAAAGTAGTGCTATCTACTATGGAAAGAATTCTCACCAAGCGACCCAAGTCCTTCGGTCTTCTTTCCTCGTCATGTGCTCCAAGTGGCCACCGTGAACTTGTTTGATCTCTATTTTCGGTTCCATCGGTCCTCCGGGATCGAGCTTGTTCTCCAGCCCTCCTTTGTCGTAGATGATCCACCGAGGGATGCGATCCATGGCTCTAGCTCCTAACTAAGTAACAAAAAGGAGCAACTAGAGAACTTGGGATGCTAATCCAAGTTTTCTAGGATGTAGTATGAAGATCTATGTTTTCTACTATCTCTATCTTGCCTCTTCACTTATTTCTCAACTCATGAGAGGGTAGTGAAAGAGGAAGATGATGAAGGTGGAAGAAATGGAAGAGGAGGGAGGAGATGAAGAAAATGGGAGCTCAAGAAAATAATGAAGCATCCATGAGAGAGAAATTCAATACCTAAGTTTTGTGTATGAATTTGTTTCAATGAACAAGTGTAGCCAGGCTTCAATAGTAACCACAAATGAATATTGAAGCCATGCCACTCACTCTAATTAATTTCCACCTCATTTCCATTTATCAAATAAATGGAAAAAGCATAATGAGGTGGCCACCTTCTAAAAAATAATCTGTAATAAATACGGATTACAGCCTGCTGTATATACATACCTGCATTCGGATAAAAATAAGAATACCCAAAGAGATAGAATAACATGAAGAACTTAATACTAGAATATACATATCGAAATACATATATGTAAATAATCAAATCAATACCTGATTTAATTATCCGGCTCAAACCCGAGCCGGCTAGTATTACCAACTGTCCGATCGAAAGTCCGGGTACAAAGTACATCAATCGATCGAAACCCTGCACGTATCCAATATGGCTACTACATCATTTCGCCTGAACCAGGGATACCCTCTGTCTGGGACTCTAAAGACCCGACAGTACGCCGGCAGTGAGTTACTGGATAAATCCCACAAGCACGTCAACGGCACTAGCATACGTAACGGCTACTCGGGTACCTGTCGAAAAGGAAGGCTGACGAGCAAACTCATCCGGATCCCAACTGAGCCTATCTGTGACAATCTTCGTACAGTCCGGTCTCTTCGTCTGAGAGAATCGCATACCGGGTCTAGGGGTGGTAAACGTCAGACCCTGACAACCTGATAATTCGTGCTGATGCGGCTCAGGACCAATCCGGAAAACTACTGATCAGCCTATCAGTAAATCCCAACTTTCTTGGCCAAGTTCTTATGGTCCTGACCAATCGAACACAGTGCGATATCGACTCCCAATACCGGGAGAGATGAATCCTCGACAATCGCTCACTGCCTCCACGTGGCTCGGGACTGTACCCAACCAAAACCTGTTTGCATAACTCAGTAGAGCCGTGGTAGGGTAGTGATCAAAGCACAGTGGGAACTCATACGAGACAAATGACGATCTCAGATCTAAGGACTAACCTGTACTCATGTCACCTGAGGACTTCCATCCTACTATAGGTATAGTACCATCTGGAAGTTCTCGGCGAGTCCGTCCGGTGTACTCATCCCCAGTGAGCACCTGAATACGATCTTAGGTCTGAAGACCAATGGTTGTAGGACCAAACCATCGCCCCTCCTCGGGGTTTAGAAACGTATACACTAGTCTACTCCGGAATATCGATGCCCAGTCTCGATACTCCCACAACTAGGGACCATTTAAGGATATGCGTACCGACTACCCAGCTCCCACAAGTATGATCGCCATCACAACGTAAGTAGTCTAGCATTGATCCTATGGGCTTTATCAACATGTATAAAAGATATGTAATAGCAAGTAAAACATACACATGCTAAGATAAAGTTAGACCAAATAACATTCTATCATATCGAGCAAGACTGTCCTGTACATATATATTGTTGGAGATAGTGCCCTCAGAGTCAATTATTGGATCACAGGCACGTGATTGCAATGATTGAGGGGAGGACCTATCCCAGTAGGGCAGTCTTACTCAAGATGATAGTATGCTATCTGGTTTATCTTTATCATCGTGTACTGTTTTAGGTGACCTTATGAGTCGCTATTACACGTTGATAGAGCCCCTAAGATTCTTGCTTGACTACTAGCAGTATGAGGGCGATCATATAAGTGAGAGCTGGGGTCTATAAGCACATCCTTAAAAGGTCCCTAGTCGTGGGAGTTTCGAGACAGGGCATCGATTCTCCAGAGTAGACTAGTGTATACAGTCGAGACCCCGACGAGGGGCGGTGGCCGGTCTCACATGCCACTGGTGTCAGTTGGTTCACCTAAGATGTATACAGGTGCTCATTGGGTTATGAGTACACCGGACAGGACTCGCCGGGAACCTGCTAGTTGGGTTTATACCAGACGTCAGATAGCAAATCCCTGGTGACATGTGTACAGGTTAGTTCATCGACCTGAGATTGTCATTTGTCTCGTGTGAGTTCCCACTGTGCTTTGATTACTACCCTACCACGGCTCAAAGGAGTCGTGCAAACAGGTTTTAGTTGGGTACAGTCCCGAGCCACATGGAGGCAGTGAGCGGATCTGCAGGTGTTTGTCTTTCCCGGTATTGGGGGTGAGGTCGCGCTGTGTCGAGGAGAGCCAGAACATTAAAAGTCCTTGGCCAAGGCAGGAGATTTGCTGGTAGGTATTCCAGTAGTATCTCAGGGTGTTCTGCGCTGCACTCCGACACGACTTGTACCGCTTTTGGGGGTCTGACTTTTACCAACCCCCTAGGCCCGCCATGCGATGCTCATAGACGAACGGACCGGACTGTACGGATATTGTCACTGACAGGCTCAGTAGGGTGTCAGGATGAGTTCAGTGATCGACGTCCCTTTTGGTCAATACCTGGTAGCCCGTCACGTATTGGCTTATACCTCTGACGTGCTAGTGGTTAAATCCACAGCCATAGTATTGACGAGTCTTTAGAGTCCACCACACACAGTTACTCAGCTTTCGGGCGAAACGCTGTAGAGGCCGTATGGAGATATGGCAGGGTTCGATCAGATACGTGCGGTATTGCACGGATCGTGATCGGACGGTTTTTACTAGCCGGCTTTGGCTTAAGCCGGATCCTAGTATTAGGTAGCGTAGTTTTGTCTCTTTGCATTTGTGTTCAGTGGGAATACAAATGCGGGCATGTATTTGCAGTAGCGTGGTTTTCCTATAATTTATTACGGGATCAGTTTTTTGAAGTTTCCAGTTTGCATTCCGTTTCGGCCGGTTTTCATTTGTTCCTTCCCGGCCGGATTTTCCGTTGGAGGGGCTAATTTGCAATTGTGCTAATTAGTATTTGTGGAGGGGTTTTATTGTTATTGTGGCTTCTTTAATCCTAAGATTCCATATTGGTCTCATCCTTTCCCTTTATCATGATGGTTGGTGAATGGATGTGAGTTTGATATGGTGTGACCATTTTCTTATCATCATAGCTTTCCTTCTATTGTTTATTCATTCATATATCTCACTTGCATTATTCCATAACCCATTTTTCTTAGAGAGGGCCGGCCACTATGCTTGAGAGAGAGAGAGAGAGAGTTTTCACTTTGGACGAGGAAAAGAAATTCACATCATTTTCATGCTTGAAAAACATATACACCATCATTCTTCCAAAGCTCTTTCTCACCTCCACATCCATGGCAACTTCTAACCCCATAAAGAGACATAGCATTCTACACTATTCTATAGCAAGTCTTGGACGTGTCGGCTAGCCAACTTCGCGCCCGAGTTGCCTCGGTCAAGAGGCGGGAGCCCGTATACGAACCCAGCTACGTGGTGCCCTTTCCGACGAGGAGGTGATGGACGGACTTTCCGCGGGAGATCGGAGTGGAGACGAAGACCGAAGGACACGGATCGCTTGGTATAGCATCTCTACTCTTTTCTATTTTGCTAGTTGCTAGGTTAATGGCCCGATCCGGGTGAAAAGTGCGCGGTGGTGCCGGTTGCAAGCTTTTGCAAAGTTTTTGTTTCCGCGTTTCTGGCATCGGAACGACGACCGGGGCGCCGCCGCGGGCTTACATTGGTATCAGAGCCACGACATTAACTTAGCCTAGCTTGCTCTAGCATGTTTAGAACTCGATCGAACAGAAAATCCCCAAAAACCGTATTTTCCAATGCATCGTGTTTCTGTCGAAATTTTTTCTGCTCCAAAAATTTTTCAGGTTGTTTCAGAATACTGTGCATGAAAATCTAAGAGTTCTGTGAAAATTTGGTCGTGAGATCACTCTATACCGCCGCGAAACCGTGGCCAAACCCATGCTTGGGCCGCGGTTCCGCCGCGCTTTTAACTGATCAGCAGGCCAAATTTTTCCAGTAGGTCTTAGACTTGGAACTAGGGTTTTTGGGATATTATTTTTTGGGCCTATATTTTCTGTAAGTGCTACAGTACTGCTTGGGGCCCGCTTTGATAAATTTGTTCGATCGGATATTTTAAACATGCTAGTTCACAGTATTTAGATTATATCTGCGACCGTGAATGTCACTTGATCGGTAAATCCAGTCTATCTGCTATAGCCCTTTTAGACGGATTTGCGAACGTAACATTCACGTTGATGTTCTGTGATTGTGCTGTGTTGTTGCGGATCGGTCGTGGGGGATAGCCTGGATGAAATGTTAGTACAGTTCTGTTTTATATGTACATTTGATATTGCGGGGCGAGCGTCCGATATGTGGACTGCCGTCACTGCCTGTCTGTATTATTATTTTGGGGCACGACCAGGTTGCGGTCGATGTACCCGTTGTATGTATATTTTACTTTCTGTACTAGGATTACCCTGCGGAGGGGTGCACGGATAGCCGGATTCTAGAGGGCAACAAGCCCGCATCTCATGGCTTTGAGACGGAGGGGGCTTTACTCTGGAATTGGCAGGGCTATTCGCCGCACTCGTAGGGGGTATAGGTTGACCCAGGTAGGGTGCCCAAGTTACCGGATTCCATGAAGTGCTGGGTGGTCCATTCACGTTGCTGAAGGGGGCTGCCTCACTTCAGGTTTTGGCGGGTGACTTGCCGCGCCCGTAGGGGTCTAGGATTTCATTGAACAGGCTAACCATACGACTAGGGGAACGTCGGGTTTCAGCAGCGGCTCTGTGAAACCCGGGGATCCCAGATATCTGTATTGCTCTGTGATGCTGTACATTTCTATGCTGTTGCATTTTTATCACGCCTTGAGCAAAAATTATATATTATATATATAGTAGTAGATGTTGTATATGTTTTGCATCCGTGCTAGTCCAGTCCCCGCTCTGTCGTTAGTTAAGTAACCTAACGGGTGATGACGGGACCGTGTGGCGAATGCGGATGACATATACATACGTCAGTATAATTTCGTTCTTTGTGGTGTGATCAATTGATGGGACTGCGTTGATTCGGATCAATGCAAGATAAACAAACCTATTCTGATGTTGTTGGAACACTTTTCAAAAGGCTGTTATTGCAAGGGCGTTCTCTTTTGTTTTGCACAGTGGTATTCAGTTGGAATATCCTGCTCCTCAGTCGACGAGGCAAGGGCCGAGATCCCTTCACCGGGAGTGACCCCTTAGACAAAAGTTTGCGTCAGGGCAATAACTTCACTATAGCCGATTATTTTTGCTTTGCATCATGGTATTCAGTTGGAATATCCTGCACCTCATTCTACGGGGAAAGAGCCGAGATCCCTTCACCGGGAGTGACCTCTTTAGCAAAGGTTTTCGTCACTATATATTTTTTTTAAAGCTATCCGTTCCTTCAACGATATCAAGTTCATTACGTTAAAGGTTTTTGCCAGAAACCATTCGTAGCCCTCCGTCGTTTCATATGGATAGTCAATAGTATTCAAGCTGTGTATGTTGGCCAAAGTCAAGGCACAGTGTTTGGTAGCTGTTGGGTATTCATATGCAGCATAGACAGATGCGTTGGTTTGGGATAGTCGTACTGCCATTTTGGCCAAAGTCAAGGGTAGGTACGGGTGGGTTCAAATTAACCAGGAGAATGACGGGTAGAACTTGACATGTGACTTATGATATGTTGGCCAAAGTCAAGGTCATAAGTGCATGGGGTAAAAATCCACATCGGGAGTTTCAAAAGTACTGAAACTTGCCAGATATGCGCATACCTTCTGGAGTGTGATAGCGTGAGCGGATTCCGTCACGTTATCATGCGATGATAGTTGGATCCCGATTCCCACTGATGAGTTGGTTTACTCTTCGGGTGATCCCGGCTAATTCTTCTTTCAGGTTTGGGGAAGAATTTGACGTTACAGTGGGAGGTTTCCAGATTAGATAAAGTGATAACCATTCTGATCTATGTTAGAGTTGTTAGTTATATGTATTCCCTAGAGGCCATTACTATACATAGGATGTATATTGTAGTGGATGCCGGGACATATATAGGGAGGACTTTCTTGCTCGACATGATAGTATGCTATCTGGTTACCCTTTACCTTAACGTGTACACTGATTGTCTCTCCGTTACATGTTGGTAAAGCCCTTAGGATCTGTACTTGACTATCTGGACTATGATGCGGATCATACTAGTGGGGACATGGTAGTCCATAAGTACATCCTTCAAAGTCCCTAGTCGAGGGTGTATCGAGACGGGGCATCGATATACCAGAGTAGACTAGCGTATACCTTCTCGACCCATACAGATGGGCGATGGATGATCCCATATCCATTGGTGTTTGACATCAGAGATGATATACGGGTGCTCAGTAGAGACTGGGTACACTGGACGGACTCGCCGAGAACTCCCAGATGGTATTATACCTCACGTCAGATGGCAGTTCTCTGGTGACACTGGTACAGAGTAGTCTGTTGACCCGAGATCGTCATAGAGTCTTGTGTGGTTCCCACTGTGCTTTGATTTCCATCTTACCACGTCCAATAGGGCATGCAAAACGGTGGTTTTTGGGTACAGTCCCGAGTCACATGGAGGCAATGAGCGATAGGAGGGGATTCGTCTCTCCCGGTATAGGGGGTTGATGTTGCGCTGTGTTCGATTGGCTATAACAGGAAATCCCTGGCCAGGGTTGCTGAGATTTACTGGTAAGTGTTACCAGTAGTTTCTCGAATAGTTATAGACCTCATATCGACACGACTTATTGAGCTATTGGGGTCTGACGTTTACCACCCCTAGGCGAGATATGCGACATATCAGACGATCAGACCGGACTGTACGGTAGTGTTACTGGTCGGATTCACTGGAGTGTGAGCGGGCTTGCTCGTCGATCTTCAGATCGCTCAATACCCGGGTGGCCGTTACGTTTAGCAGACCGCTTGCGGCTTGTGGATGCTTGATATGATCATCATCTGCTGCCGGCGTATTGACGAGTCTTTAGAGTCCTACACAGAGGTTTCCTGGCTCAAGCGAAACGAAATAGGAGCGCATATGAGATATGTGCGGGACCGAGAATGATGCGTATATGTGATACCGTATTTCATTCTCGCAATGTGACATTGATCGGTTATATGCGATATAGCCGAGTTATCGGATCAAGTGTTGATTCGATAAGTTGTTACTGATGATACCAGTCGGTTATGTGCGACATGACCGGATCATTGAATCAAGTGTTGATTTAATGATTTAATGCATAATTATATATTTGATATATTACTTTGCATTAACTAGTATCGGTTCACTTTAAATGGATTTTCTCACTCGGATTGTACACATTGTATATGTGATATACTTTTGTGCACTTGATTGTATCATGTTTGATGATACATGTTTTGCTAGGGTTTTTGTGTAAAGATCAAACCATGGTTACATGATTATGGTTAGGGTTTTGTTTTATTTACTTATTTATTTATTTATTGATTTTTGGAAAATAAAAGGCAAGAGAAAAGAATGGTGGCTATTTTTGTTTTAAGTTGAAGATTCATGAAGCTTTGACTTTGTCCACCATTCTTATCTCATGCTTAACCTAACCATTTTGATTTAACCCTAGTTTAATCTCTACACTTGACCATGGTTTGCATTATGATAAGTTTCATTTTCTTTTCATTTTTAATTTAACTTATCATAACAATTTCCTTCTTCTTCTTCCTTGCTTCAAGTGAAGAAGCTTGAGGTCATCAATGGTGGATTGATGATTTGAGTGAGAAATCCAATTCTAAAGTCTACCCACTTCCTATTTCTTCATCCTCTACCTCTTGCCAAGTAGTAGAGTGTGTTTACTTCACAAGTTTCTTGACTTGGTGAAGTTGGAGCTTGATTTAGCGATGCCTCGACATAGATCATCTTCGGCATGGACATCGACGACCTAGCTTGCCCATTCTCCGACGAAGCCGATCCTAGAGCCCGGATTTGACTTTGACAGCGGAGACGACTTCGTTGCGGAGCTATGGAGGTGGAGCACCGGATCTACAAAGGTTGTATTTCCGTTTTCTCATTAGTTAAGTGTTAACTAGTTCTTGTTCGCCTAGACATCTAGTTATCGATCCGTAGTTTAGGGTTTGTAGGCACCATAATTTTTGAAATTGCCATGGTTGATGGCTTGGGAGACCTCACTTGAGTGCCTAGGAACCCTACAGTGGTATCAGAGCCTAGCTAGAGCCTTAGGCGAAGTCCAGACGGAAATTGAAGTCCGAACGAACCCGAAACCCCGAAACAAATATGCTCTCTGTACTTTTTCCGAGAATGCGGATTTTTGTGTATTAAAAATGCCTAAAAAATTCAATAAATAATTATAAGAATTACTGTAAAAACTCAGGTGAATAATTCATCAAATAGAGCGCGGAACCGCGGCAGAAGCCCTGCTTCTGCGGCGGTTCAGCGGCTAAGTGATGACGTCACCTCCCAATTTCTGCACAGTAATTCCTATTTTTATTAGATGGGTTTTCTGGGAATTTTTAATAATTTTTCAAGAGTTGATTTTTCTGCAGTTGTTTTGGGGATTCGGTGTTTCGATCGGAGTATCAAATTTTGTCTGTGTGGCTTTCCGGATAAATTTTAGAATATGTTAAAAAGTTCGACCGGATATAAATACCCAATTTTTCCCCTGTCGGGAAATTTCCAAGTGTTGGATTTTTCGGTAGTTTGACGACGTTCTAATTAGTGCAAGTAACGCGATGGTCCCTCTAGAAGACACAAACCTTAACTCGATTATGTGACCGTCTTGAACTGCCCTTTGAACCTTCGGGTTTGGGGCAGTACGGCGTGCCACATGTGAGGCGTTGGCTTGACCCTTCTACGGCTGGACCGTTGGTACTGAGGCACGAACGGAATGTTGTTAGACTTATTTCATATGTTGAGCTGTATCGGGAAAACTTGGGTGTTCGATTGTTCGATTGGAAAGTTTAACATTTTCTGTTTATCTGGAATGGGATACAATAATTGGAATTCACAATAAGTTATATGATAACTGAATGAATGTTATAAACGTAGCAATTTAGTCTCAATTGATCGGTTGCCACGGAATTTTGATGTGATCAAAAGTCCGTCGCAATCACGTAGCGTACGCGGATACTCGCCGGGTAAACTTAATAGACAGCTTCACTCCATAGCCCCGACCAAGTGACCGTAGGAGAACCCCGTCGCCGAAAGCATCCGTTCGGATGCTCGCGGTAGCGGTGTTCCGCCTTGGTGCACTTCGTCGACGGTATCGGGGGTGCGGCCGTCTACTGAAGTTTGCGACGAGTATTCGATCAGACTGTCGGGAATCTTGTTGAATTGCCCGACTTGATATTGAAAAGTGTTTTCGATTTTGAGACTAAAATGCGGGGTTTATAATTGTTAGGCATGCGATGTCTAAGTAATTCATTTGGTCAGGCATGCGATGTCTGAGGTGGTTGCGGATTCCAACTGTTGTAGTTTTACACTTTCTTTTCTGTGACCGTAAGTGTAATATGTGATATCGCCGGTTTCGTTGCTATATGTCAACGACAATTGGGATGGACATATTTACTTACGTTGATGACATGTGATGTTATGTGTTGCTGGATATGTTATATTGGATCGTCGTGTTTGAATAGCCGGGGGTTTTTATGTGAGATGAGTGTTTTTCATTTTCATTCATGTAAAAACTTGTATGTAATATTCTTTTATTGGGACGCTTCCAGGTTGCGGGAGTTGTCACCTGTTGTATATTATTTACTTTTCTGCACTAGGATAGACCCAAGGAGGAGGGCACAAGTAACCGGGTTCTGGAGTCCAGTGGGAGACCAACTCGAGGAGTCGAGTCCGGGTCTCCTAACTCTAGAATTGGTAGGGTTGCTTGCCGCTCTCGTAAGGGTCTAGGGGTGTGGGTTTGGCTATTCATCACGACCGTGGAATCCATGTTTTATACTGGCTCGTATTGAAAACACGGACGTCCTAGTATATCCAATATTTCATATGATTCTTCTGCTGCGATATCTGTGATGTGATCATGTGATGTTCTGTGATAGATACAGTATATAGTATATATGATATATTATATAGACGTTACTTATGTTTTACACCCGCGCTAGCCCTGCCCTGCTCTGCCGTTAGTTACCTAACCTAACGGTGCACGAGGGGACATCGAGGCGAATGCGGATGGCATAAGTGTACGTCGTATTTATCTGTGATGATTAGGTACTTAAATGATGGGACTTCATTAATGTGATTAATGAAATAAAAGAAACCTAACATGTTGTAGAATCGAATTTCAAAATAAAACAGGTAGCTACAGTTCTTGCTTTGCACAGCGGTATATGTGATATATCCTGCACCTTATTCGATGAGGAAAGGACCGAGATCCCTTCACCGGGAGTGACTCTTTTAGCAATAACTGGCAGATGCTACACACTCGGTTTGTCTTTTGATTGCTTTTAAGTGTTTTTGCTTTGCACAGTGATATATGTGGTATATCCCGCACCTCATTCGACGAGGAAAGGACCGACGATCCCTTCACCGGGAGTGACTCCTTTAGCAAAACTAGAAAAGCCTCAAAAACACTCCATTTCAAAATTCATTCGATCCTACAACGATATCAAGTTCATTACGCAATAGGTTTTCAGAAAAACCTGTCGTAGCCCTCCGTCATTTCAGATACGTACTAGTTAGTATTCGTGCTGCGGTTGTTTGGCCTCCGTCAAGGCGTAGTGTACGGTAGCTAACTAGTGCTTATCTGCTAGCATATGATGCGATTGGATTAGGGTATTCGTACGGCGTTGTTTGGCCTCCGTCAAGGGTCGTGCGGGTGGGTTTAATTCAATCAGGAAATGACGGGTTGAACTTGACTAGCGGACTATGGGTTGTTTGGCCTCCGTCAAGGTCATAGCGAGCTAGGGGCAAAATATTATCGGGAATTTCAAGTGTTGAAATTTGCAATGAGATTGCATACCTTCTATTTGATAGTTGGATCCCGATACCCGCTGCGAGTAAGTGTTACTCCTGGGAGAGTTTTATACATTACAATTAGCCGATCAAGTAGGTGTCTAGAAAGGTGTTAACAAGGTTACGCCTCTGGGAAAACGAGGTTTACAGTAATTAGGTTCGTGCGAAAGCACGGGGGACCTCCCTCAAAGTACCGACACTGGCCTGGCTGAAAGATTGGCGAACTTGTAGTGTGTAATTAATCCCGGCTAGTCTTTCCTTTTAGGGTTTGAAGGAAGATTTGATAAAAAGCAGTGGGAGCCATCCTGATTAGATAAAATAATAACCAATCTATTCTTGCAAGAGCGCACGCTGAGTGTTTTCTTCTCTCTCTCTCCTGGTAGTGACCATATCACGCCTTAATCAAGATAATAATACGGATTATTGACCGAACCCGCTTGTTATACTGAGCTAGGGAACGTTGGTCCCGCTCCAACTTATAATTGTTATAAGACAGAGCAGGAAATTAGGGATTACCAGAATTCCCGTGCCGCCCAAACGAAAAGAGTGCATGCTGATGCATCATCTTCGGGTGTGTTCATTACATAGAACTGTTTCTCAGTATCCTCTACGTCCTGGGTATGTGATACCAGATCAGGATCCCAGATATGTAATCTGTTACATAGGGCTACAGAAAGGTAGAGAACTGAGAACGGGTGATAAGTTTCATGAGGCAGAAAACGGGGCAAATGTTGCAGCCAAGTCTGTTGGTCACGTCACCCTGTAATACCGATACATTGATTCTGAACGAATGTTGTTAGATACGGAACCTGATATACAAAATCATATCAGTCTCTTTATTAGTAAAGAAAGGATATAATTTTGTATTGTTGGATAATGTTTTGAACATTTCCTATATCAAAAGTTGATCGGTTCAGGCACGTTATCTAAAAGCGTTGATGTTCTAAATCAAACTACAGTTCTTAGTATATGGAACACACACAAGAGGAAGAGTTCAGAAATGAACGAATCCTTCTTGAGGCATTGTAGACTAGGTCATATCAATGCGACCCGACTAGCTAGAGTTTCATAAAGATGCATATTTAAATTAGTTTGAATTTACATCTTGTGAAACTCGCCAGTCATGTCACAAAGATAAGATGACCACAGCTCTGTTTATTGGAAACAGAGAAAGAGTTAGTGAACTCTTGGGATGATACATGTTGATGTATGTAGGTCCCCTGTCTACACATGCCAAGAACGGTTCTTTGTACTTCATTACATTCTCTGATAATCTCTCAAGATTCAGACATATGTTCCTGTTGAAACATGAGTCCGAACCTTTTGAGATATTCACAGAATATAAGCGAGAAGTAGAGAACCAGAATACGGGTATAAGTATTATGTCCTTTGATGTGATCAAGGAGGAGAATACTTGTGCACGGAAATCCTGAACTTTTCTAAAGGAGAATGAGATTCTCTCTCAGCATTACTCCTCCGAATACACCATAGCACGATGGTAATTCGGGGCGGAGCAATCACACCCTATGTGATAAGGTGTGCTCTATGATGAGTACTACTGAGTTACCTATTTCCTTTTTGGGAGTTATGCACTTAAGAAGCTGCATACCTATTGAATAGGATTCGAATCAAATCAGTTGCTTACCACCTCATATATGATATGGTATGGGAAGAGCCCATGTCTTAAGCTAGTTAAGATTTGGGGTTGTCTGGCCTATGTCTAAAAGCAAAATCCGGACAAGCTCGAGGCAAGGTCAGTTATGTAGAACTGGAAAGGTTCCAGCAGTACAAACTACAGCAGATGATTTGATAGAACCAAGGGATTCAGTAGATACCAACGAACCTCAGCCTCTCCGCCGATCTAGTAGGGTTCATCACCCACCTGAGAGATACTTCGGTTTCTCTATGACAGTGGGAGCGATGATTGCATCATGAGATGATGACCCAACTAGTTCCGAGCTGGCCATCAGGAGTGTGACTCTGTTAGAATGGCTGGATGCTTAGCGATCTGAGATGGAATCCTAATACACCAACAAAGTATGGACTTTGGTTGCAATATCTGAAGGGTTAAATCCCCATCAGGAGCAAGTATATCTTGAGAAGATTACTTGGTGTACATGGAAAGGTTGAGACTTTCAAAGCTAGACTTGTTAAAGGTTTTCGTCATCGACCAGGCGTGGATCATGATGAAACCTTTTCAAGTGACTATGCTTAAGTCCATCCAGATCCTACTTACCACGGCTACATACCATGACTGCGATATCTGGTGGTTGGGTGTCTTGACTGCTTTTCTAAATGATGATTTAGAAGAGTGCGTCTATAAGTACACAGCCAGAGGGCTTCGTAGACAGTGGGAGCAGCGGAAACGTGTACAAGATGCTTTATAGGATAAAGCAGGCATCGCGGAGTTAGAACATCTGTTTTGATGGATTAATCAAAGAGTTTGACATCATCAAAATGGTAGATGAACCTTGTATAAACAAAAAGGTAATAGAGAGTATGGTGACGATCCTCGTAGAGTACGTGGATGACATACTCTTGATAGGGAAAGAGTTTCCTATGCTACGCTCGGTCAATCTCCGCTTATCACTAGAATTCTCCATATAGGATCAAAGTGATACCTACTAAATCCTGGATTTTGGATCTATGAGATAGATTTAAATGGATGTTAGGATTCTCACTAGTTGTAGTGAGATGGTATCAATCGATCTTGGGGAGAATCACTGGAAGGGTTTCAGGGTGATAAAGACGACAGAATGTCAGTCACAGGCATTTTCTTTACCCTCAGTACAGGGACGGTATGTTGGAAGAGTTCCAAGCTGGATACCGTGACATACTAGACGATAAAGGCAGGATACATCGCTACTAAAGATGCTACCAAAGAGGAAGTCTGGATGTATATTGGTTCATGAGATGAACTTAGTTCCTCCCATTGTGTGACAATGGAGTTGTGGCTGATGCCAAGGAACGCCGGTCCCATCAGTGATCCAGACATAATCTAAGGCAGTATCACTTGATCATGGAGATGGTTGATCTTCAGGGAGATCGAGGATAGGAGAGTAGACTCAGAGGACAACACAGCGGATCCACTCACAAAGGCCTGTTCCCAGAGAGAGACTTTTATGGGATGGTTGAGTATGAGATACTACAACTACTGCTATAGATGACCCTAGTGCAAGTGGGAGATTGTTAGTTATATGTATGCCCTAGAGGCCATTACTATACATAGGATGTATATTGTAGTGGATGCCGGGACATATATAGGGAGGACTTTCTTGCTCGACATGATAGTATGCTATCTGGTTACCCTTTACCTTAACGTGTACACTGATTGTCTCTCCGTTACATGTTGGTAAAGCCCTTAGGATCTGTACTTGACTATCTGGACTATGATGCGGATCATACTAGTGGGGACATGGTAGTCCATAAGTACATCCTTCAAAGTCCCTAGTCGAGGGTGTATCGAGACGGGGCATCGATATACCAGAGTAGACTAGCGTATACCTTCTCGACCCATACAGATGGGCGATGGATGATCCTATATCCATTGGTGTTTGACATCAGAGATGATATACGGGTGCTTAGTAGAGACTGGGTACACTGGACGGACTCGCCGAGAACTCCCAGATGGTATTATACCTCACGTCAGATGGCAGTTCTCTGGTGACACTGGTACAGAGTAGTCTGTTGACCCGAGATCGTCATAGAGTCTTGTGTGGTTCCCACTGTGCTTTGATTTCCATCTTACCACGTCCAATAGGGCGTGCAAAACGGTGGTTTTTGGGTACAGTCCCGAGTCACATGGAGGCAATGAGCGATAGGAGGGGATTCGTCTCTCCCGGTATAGGGGGTTGATGTTGCGCTG
This sequence comes from Agapanthus africanus, assembly GCA_030015575.1. Taxonomy (NCBI): domain Eukaryota; kingdom Viridiplantae; phylum Streptophyta; class Magnoliopsida; order Asparagales; family Amaryllidaceae; genus Agapanthus; species Agapanthus africanus. The sequence continues at coordinate 252,508,665 of JASDDO010000029.1, read as the reverse complement.
TGTTCGATTGGCTATAACAGGAAATCCCTGGCCAGGGTTGCTGATATTTACTGGTAAGTGTTACCAGTAGTTTCTCGAATAGTTATAGACCTCATATCGACACGACTTATTGAGCTATTGGGGTCTGACGTTTACCACCCCTAGGCGAGATATGCGACATATCATACGATCAGACCGGACTGTACGGTAGTGTTACTGGTCGGATTCACTGGAGTGTGAGCGGGCTTGCTCGTCGATCTTCAGATCGCTCAATACCCGGGTGGCCGTTACGTTTAGCAGACCGCTTGCGGCTTGTGGATGCTTGATATGATCATCATCTGCTGCCGGCGTATTGACGAGTCTTTAGAGTCCTACACAGAGGTTTCCTGGCTCAAGCGAAACGAAATAGGAGCGCATATGAGATATGTGCGGGACCGAGAATGATGCGTATATGTGATACCGTATTTCATTCTCGCAATGTGACATTGATCGGTTATATGCGATAGAACCGAGTTATCGGATCAAGTGTTGATTCGATAAGTTGTTACTGATGATACCAGTCGGTTATGTGCGACATGACCGGATCATTGAATCAAGTGTTGATTTAATGATTTAATGCATAATTATATATTTGATATATTACTTTGCATTAACTAGTATCGGTTCACTTTAAATGGATTTTCTCACTCGGATTGTACACATTGTATATGTGATATACTTTTGTGCACTTGATTGTATCATGTTTGATGATACATGTTTTGCTAGGGTTTTTGTGTAAAGATCAAACCATGGTTACATGATTATGGTTAGGGTTTTGTTTTATTTACTTATTTATTTATTTATTGATTTTTGGAAAATAAAAGGCAAGAGAAAAGAATGGTGGCTATTTTTGTTTTAAGTTGAAGATTCATGAAGCTTTGACTTTGTCCACCATTCTTATCTCATGCTTAACCTAACCATTTTGATTTAACCCTAGTTTAATCTCTATACTTGACCATGGTTTGTATTATGATAAGTTTCATTTTCTTTTCATTTTTAATTTAACTTATCATAACAATTTCCTTCTTCTTCTTCCTTGCTTCAAGTGAAGAAGCTTGAGGTCATCAATGGTGGATTGATGATTTGAGTGAGAAATCCAATTCTAAAGTCTACCCACTTCCTATTTCTTCATCCTCTACCTCTTGCCAAGTAGTAGAGTGTGTTTACTTCACAAGTTTCTTGACTTGGTGAAGTTGGAGCTTGATTTAGCGATGCCTCGTAGATCATCTTCGGCATGGACATCGACGACCTAGCTTGCCCATTCTCCGACGAAGCCGATCCTAGAGCCCGGATTTGACTTGGACAGCGGAGACGACTTCGTTGCGGAGCTATGGAGGTGGAGCACCGGATCTACAAAGGTTGTATTTCCGTTTTCTCATTAGTTAAGAGTTAACTAGTTCTTGTTCGCCTAGACATCTAGTTATCGATCCGTAGTTTAGGGTTTGTAGGCACCATAATTTTTGAAATTGCCATGGTTGATGGCTTGGGAGACCTCACTTGAGTGCCTAGGAACCCTACAAGAGTGCACGCTGAGTGTTTCTTTTCTCTCTCTCTTTGGCAGCGACCATTGACCCGACCCTAGACTATGACTCAGTGACCAAGTTGACCGAACCTTCTTAACACTGGCTTTTGGATTGTCAGAGTTGCAACCCTCATTGCCACTCCTACTTTTACCCTTTTCTCCAGGACACCCCGTATTACTACGAACGTCCACTTCCAATGGACAAAACCATCGTATGGTTATATACGAACTCGAAGGAATTCGAGGATGGTTTCTGGTTCTGGAGAAAACGAATAGGACTATTCAGTTGTCTTTTCCTTTTACCTTCTCTCAGGTTGCGAGTACTCCTTGGTTTAGGAGTAGTACACCTATTACGCAAATTGGATAGTCTTCTTCCAAACCTTAGGCTGGTGCCGAACGGTAGGGAATGAAGAAAACTAATTAGCCTAAACGGTGTACAGAAGGTATTAAGTAAAGACAAAGAAAGGGATTAGTAAGAGGGCAAAGTAAATTGCGACTGCTATTCACGACCAAACCAAGTATTTCTTCGCCAATCCTAAATCACCTTTGTATTTCTCCAGGACACTCCGTATCACTACGAAGATCCCAGTTTATTGGATAATCCATCGTATAGTTATATACGAACTCGAAAGGAACTTGTTCCAGTTCGGGGATGGATCCTGGTTCAGGAGAAATAGGAATAAAGTTCATTCAGGTGTCTTTTATCTTCACCTTCTCTCGCATTGCGAGTGTTCCTAGGACTAGGACAGTACACCCATTATGCTTATTGGATAGTCTTCTTCCAAACCATAGGCTGGTGCCGAACGGCAGGGAAGGAAGAAAACCATTTGGCCTAAAGGGGTGTACAGAAGGTAATGACTGAAGACATAAAAAGGGATTTGGTGAAGTGGCAAAGAATTATACGGTTACAGTTGTGAATCTGGATAATGGAAGAGACATTACTAGGAATACCAGGATACCCCATCGAAACATTTTAATGTTTCAGGTTCACTGTGTACTGTTAAAAGAAAACTGATTTCTCGATTAGACACTTGCTCCAGGGTATGTATTTACCAGGTATGATTCTCACATCTGTATGGTTTTACAGATGATGAGTGGGAGTAAGTTATTGGGAATTAGGTGACCATCCTCATTTTATCGGGGTTCGTTGTAATTGGTGATATTTGAGGAAGTCACCTGGGTTGTTTGCCGGACGGCAAATATTTGGTTTTGAATATCCGTTGTTATCTGTACGTCTATTTTTATAGAGTAAGATATACCTTTTTGAAATTATGTCTATGACATTTACCTATATCAGTGGATGGTTAGGTAAGGAGCATTAAACGGTGGTGTAATTCTTCATAACCATAGTACAGTTTTCAACCTACAACACACAGTTAATGAGTCACTAGACTCAAGGGACTTGTACAGAGTATTGTATATTGTCCAGTGTCCATTAGGACAGAGGGGTTGGTCCTCGTACTATATTCAGTTTACTTATGACTTCTCTGGTTCTTAGACAAGTGTTTCGTAGAAACACAAGGTCCAAGTTTTGAGAAGTTATGGGTATAAGAATAAAGTAGAGAACCAGATATTGCAAGTATCGGGATTCTTCAAGATGATCGTGTTGGAGATAGTGCCCTCAGAGTCAATTATTAGGTCACAGGTACGTGATTGCAATGATTGATGGAGGACATATCCCGGTAGGACAGTCTTACTCGAGATGATAGTATGCTATCTGGTTTACCTTTATCATCGTGTACTGCTTTAGGTGACCTGACACGTCGCTATTACACGTTGATAGAGCCCCTAGGATTCTTGCTTGACCACCAGCAGTATGAGGGCGATCATATAAGTGGGAGCTGGGGGTCTATAAGCTTATCCTTAAAAGGTCCCTAGTCGTGGGAGTTTCGAGACTGGGCATCGATACTCCATTAGTAGACTAGTGTATACAGTCGAGACCCCGACTAGGGGCGGTGGCCGGTCTCACAAGCCACTGGTGTCAGTTGGATCACCTAAGATGTATACAGGTGCTCATTGGGTTATGAGTACACCGGACAGGACTCGCCGGGAACATGCTAGTTGGTCATATACCAGACGTCAGATGGCAGTTCCCTGGTGACATGTGTGCAGGTTAGTTCATCGACCTGGGGATCGTCATTTGTCTCGTGTGAGTTCCCACTGTACTTTGATTACTACCCTACCACGGCTCAAAGGAGTCGTGCAAACAGGTTTTAGTTGGGTACAGTCCCGAGCCACATGGAGGCAGTGAGCGTATCTTCAGGGGTTCGTCTCTCCCGGTATTGGGGGTGAGGTCGTGCTGTGTCTAGGAGAGCCATTACACAAAGTCCTTGGCCAAGGCAAGGAGATTTACTGGTAGGTATTCCAGTAGTATCTCAGGGTGTTCTGGGCTACACTCCGACACGACTTGTACCGCTTTTGGGGGTCTGACTTTTACCAACCCCCTAGGCCCGCCATGCGATGCTCATAGACGAACGGACCGGACTGCACGGATATTGTCACTGACAGGCTCAGTTGGGTGTCGGGATGAGCTTCCTCATCGACGTCCCATTTGGTCAGTACCTGGTAGCCCGTCACGTATTGGCTTATACCTCTGACGTGCTAGTGGTTAAATCCACAACCAAGGTATTGACGAGTCTTTAGAGTCCCCCACATTCAGTTACTCAGCTTTCGGGCGAAAGGTTGTAGAGGCCGTATGGAGATATGGCAGGGTCCGATCAGATACGTGCGGTATTGCACGGATCAGGATCGGACAGTCTGTACTATAGGCCGTATGGTTATATGGCAGGGTTCGATCAGATACGTGCGGTATTGCACGGATCAGGATCGAACGGATATTACTAGCCGGCTTTGGTATAAGCCGGATCCTAGTATAGTACAGTGTAGATTTTGTCTCATTGCATTTGTATTTCGGTCGGAATACAAATGCGGGTGTGTATGCACAGTATCGGGGTTTTCCTGTAATTTATTACGGGACCAGTTTTATGGAGTTGCCAGTTTGCTTTCCGTTTCGGCCAATTTCCATTGTTCCGTTCATTGGCCGAAGATTGGTGGAGGAGGGCTTATTTGCATTGTTGCAAATAGGCAATTGTGGAGGGGGGTCTTTGCATATATTTGTATCATGATAGTCTCTCCATGACCTTGACTTCTAGCTATCATGATGGCTTGACTTTTCCTTTCTCATCATGGTTGGACTTTGTGAGGTGATGATGATGGTGTTGAGTGTGGTTTTGGTATTGTCATCATATTCTTTCATGATGCCCTCTTTGCATTATTGTCATGGTGGCTTCTCATTCTTTTTGGAAGACCTCTCATTCTCTCCCTCCCTCACTAGAGCATGGCCGGCCTCCCCCTTGAAGGGGCTGTCCAAATATTTTGAGGTGGGATTTTGCTTCATTTGATGTTGCAAAAATCCCACAAGTTCCATCTAAAAAGCTCCAAGTTCAATCCCTCCTCCAATGGCAATTCCAAAACCCCAAAAGTGAGACACAAGCTCTACCAAACATTCTACAGCAAATCTTGGGCACGTCGAGTAGCCGGCTTCGTGCCCGAGTTGCCTCGGCATTGAGGTGGGAGCCCGTAAACAAAGTAGGCGATGTGGTGCACTTCCGGCGACGAGGAGGAGACGGGACATTCCGCAGGAGATCGGGACGATGACGAGAAGACCGGAGGACTTGGATCGTCGGTATATCTCTAACCCATCTTCTAGTTAGCTTAGACTTGTTAATGGTTACGATCCGGGTGTTTAGTGCGCGGTGGTGCCGGTTTGCTAAGTCCGCAAAATTAAAGTTTTTCACCGCTTCCGCATTCCGGCGTCGGATTGACAGCCGGGGCGCCGCCGTGCACTTACAGTGGTATCAGAGCCTCGCCATTAACTTAGTCTAGCTTTGTGTAGTGTGTTTTTCTGTTTCGATCGATCGAATGTTCCAAAACTACATTTTTGTTAGCATCAGTTTTCTGTTGGAAATTTTTGGTGTCGAAAATTTTTTCAGGTTGTAAAATATTGATGTACTGGAAAATCTAAGAGCTCTGTAAAAATTCGACGAAGTAACTCCACAGTGGTAGCGCGGAACCGCCGCGAAAACCCCCTTCCCGCCGCCCTTCCGCCGCGCACTGTGGAGATCACTTCACCAATTTTTTACAGAGGCCTTCTGGGCTTAAAATATGGGTTTTGGAATATTAAAATTGGGCCCAGGTTTTCTGTGAGTGCTACAGTTTTGATTGGGGCCCACTTGTTAATTTTTGATCGATCGGATATTTTAAACACATTTTTCACAGTATTTACATTATATCTGCGACCGTGAATGTCACTTGATCGGTAAATCCGGTCTAACTGCTATAGCCCGGTTAGACGGATTTGCGAACGTGACTTTCACGTTGATGTTTTGTTTTTTCTGTGATGTTGCGGATCGGTCGTGGGGATAGCCTGGATGCAATGCTAGTACAGTTTTGTTGTATTATGTACATTTAATATTGCGGGGCGAGCGTCCGACATGTGGACTGCCGTCACTGCCTGTTTGTATTATTCTTTTGGGGGACGACCTGGTTGCGGTCGATGTACTCGTTGTATGTATATTTTACTTTCTGTACTAGGATTGCCCCGCGGAGGGGTGCACGGATAGCCGGGTTCTGGAGGGCAACAAGCCCGCATCTCATGGCATTGAGACGGAGGGGGCTTCACTCTAGGATTGGCGGGCTATTCGCCGCGCTCGTAGGGGGTACAGGTTGACCCAGGAGGGGTGCCCAAGTTACCGGATTCCGTGAAGTGCTGGGTGGTCCATTCACGGTGCTGAAGGGGGCTGCCTCGCTTCAGGTTTTGGCGGGTGACTTGCCGCACCCGTAGGGGTCTAGGTTTTCATTGCACAGGCTATCCACACGACCAGGGGAACGTCGGGTTTCAGCGGCTCTGTGAAACCCGGGGATCCCAGATATCTGTATTGTTTCTGAGATGCTGTACATTTCTGATAGATGTTGCATTTTATTCACGCCTTGAGCGAATATAATATATTGGTATATATATTAGTAGATGTTGTATATGTTTTGCATCCGCGCTAGTCCAGTCCCCGCTCTGTCGTTAGTTAGCTAACCTAACGGGTAATGACGGGACCCAGTGGCGAATGCGGATGGCATATACGTACATCAGTATATTTTCGTTCTTTTTGGTGTGATCATTTGATGGGACTGCGTTGATTCGGATCAATGCAAGTTAAAAACAAACCTAATCTGATGTTGTTGGAACATTTTTCAAAAAGCTGTTATTGCAAGGACGTTCACTTTTGTTTTGCATCGTGGTATTCAGTTGGAATATCCTGCTCCTCAGTCGACGAGGCAAGGGCCGAGATCCCTTCACCGGGAGTGACCCCTTGGACAAAAGGTTTGCGTCAGGGCATTAACTTCACTATAGCCGATTACTTTTGCTTTGCACCGTGGTATTCAGTTGGAATATCCTGCACCCCATTCTACGGGGAAAGAACCGAGATCCCTTCACCGGGAGTGACCTCTTTAGCAACGGTTTTCGTCACTATATTTTTAAAAAAGCTATCAGTTCCTTCAACGATATCAAGTTCTTTACATTAAAGGTTTTCGCCAGAAACCATTCGTAGCCCTCCGTCATTTCAGTTAAATATTCGGTAGTATTCAAGCTATGTATTTTGACCTCACGCCAAGGCATAGTGATTGGTAGCTGCCGGGTATTTATCTGTTGCATAGATAGATGCGTTGGTTTGGGACAGTCGTACTACTATTTTGGCCTACGTCAAGGGTATGTACGGGTGGGTTCAAATTAACCTGGATAATGACGGGCAGAACTTGACATGTGACTTATGATATTTTGACCTCACGCCAAGGTCATAAGAGCATGGGGCAGAAATCACATCGGGAGTTTCAAAAGAACTGAAACTTGCCAGATATGCGCATACCTTCTGGAGTGTGATAGCGTGAGCGGATTCCGTCACGTTATCATGCAATGATAGTTGGATCCCGATTCCCACTGATGAGTTAGTTTACTCCTCGGGTGACCCCGACTAATTCTTCTTTCAGGTTTGGAGGAGAATTTGAGGTACAGTGGGAGGATTCCAGATTAGATAAATTGGTGACCATTCTGATCTAGGTTAGAGTGCACGCTGAGTGTTTCTTTTCTCTCTCTCTCTGGCAGCGACCATTTGACCCGACCCTAAGACTATGACTCGGTGACCAAGTTGACCGAACCTTCTTAAACACCGGCTTTTGGATTGTCAAAGTTGCAGACCTCATTGCCACTCCTACTTTTACCCTTTTCTCCAGGACACCTTGTTTTACTACGAACGTCCACTTCCATTGGACTAAACCATCGTATGGTTAGATACGAACTCGAAAGAATTTATTCGAGGATGGTTTCCGGTTTTGGAGAAAACGGATAGGATTATTCAGTTGTCTTTTCCTTTTACCCTCTCTCAGGTTATGAGTACTCCTTAGTTTAGGGGTAGTACACCTATTACGCAAATTGGATTGTCTTCATCCAAACCTTAGGCTGGTGCCGACCGGTAGGGAATGAAGAAAACCAATTAGCATAACGATGGTGTGCAGAAGGTATTAAGTTCAGACAAAGCAATGGATTAGTAAGAGGGCAAAGTAAATTGTAACAGATATTCACGACCAAACCAAATATTTCGTTACCACTCCCACATCACCTTTGTATTTCTCCAGGACACTCCGTATCACTACGAAGATCCACAGTTTATTTGGATACTCCATCGTATGGTTATATACGAACTCGAATGGAACTGGTTCCAGTTCGGGGATGGATTCTGGTTCAGGAGAAATAGGAATAAGATTTATTCAGGTGTCTTTCATCTTCACCTTCTCTCGCATTGCGAGTGTTCCTAGGATTGGGACATTACACCCATTATGCTTATTGGATAGTCTTCTTCCAAACCATAGGCTGGTGCCGAACGGTAGGGAATGAAGAAAACCATTTGGCCTAAAGGGGTGTACAGAAGGTAAAGACTAAAGACATATGAAGGGATTTGGAGAGGTGGCAAAGAACTATACGGTTACAGTCGTGAATCTGGAAGAGGCATTACTAGGAATACCAGGATACCCCACGAAACATTTCAATGTTTCAGTTTCACTGTGTACAGTTAAAGGAAAACTGATTTCCCGATTAGACACTTGCTCCAGGGTATGTATTTACCAAGTATGATTCTCACATCTGTATGGTTTTACAGATGATGAGTGGGAGTAAGTTATTGGGAATTGGGTGATTATCCTCATTATATCGGGATTCGTTGTAATCGGTGATATTTGAGGAAATCACCTGGGCTGTTTGCCGGTCGGCAAATATTTGGTTTTGAATATCCGCTGTTATGCACCAATTTCAAATTGATATATCTGTACGTCTATTTTCATAGAGTGAGATATACCTTTCTGAAATTATGTCTACGACATTTACCTATATCAGTGGATGGTTAGGTAAGGAGCATTAAACAGCGGTGTAATTCTTCTTAACCATAAGTACAGTTTTCAACCTACGACACACAGTGAATGAGTTATCAGACTCAAGGGACTTATACAAAGGATTGTATGTTGTCCAGGGTCCATTAGGACAGAGGGGTTGGTTCTCGTACTATATTCGGTTTACTTATGACTTCTCTAGTTTTTAGACAGGTGTTTCGTGGAAACACAGGGTCCGAATTTGGAGAAGTTATAGGTATTTGAATAGAGTAGAGAACCAGGTATAGCAAGTATCGGGATTCTTCAAAGTGATCGAAGATGTAGATACTTGTGTATGGTATTCAGTTGATAGTAATGATAAAGAGATCTTGCTTCTCTTTCAGGTTACTCATAATTGGAAGTATTCCTAAGTTGAGTAACGCTGATCGGCCTCCTTCCATTTAGTTGACATGCGCTGGGGACAGCTGCATGATTTGAATCTGGTTCAATTAAATCAGTGCCTCTGTTTCTATATTGGATATAGAACAGTTCATATCGTAACGATGTTAAGGTACGGGGAGTTGTCCGGTTTATGATTAAAACCAGACACTGGACAACTCAAGGCACGTTTCTGTAATGGTTGTTTGTGGGTTGACCCAGGCTATGACGAGGGTTGATTTTCTACCATCTGGATGAACAATAGCGAAATTGTTCTAGACTCGCCACAGTTTTAATAAAAATGGATTTTTTCAGAAAAGAGTAGTGGGAGTATGGTAGAACTGGAAGTGATTCCAGAACCACAAACGATTACTGAAGATTTGATAAGGAACCTAAAGATTCAATCTGGATTAACATTCCATTGGCCACTCCGCAGATAAGGTGGGTAACTTCAGGCACCCGAGAGGCTCTACGGTAGCCTCAAGGACGGTGACAGGGAAGTTCTTGTTTACCCACAATTGCCATTGCTGTTGTTCCAGGTTACGAGACCCGGCGGGAGGATGAGTATAGCGTCGTTCTAAACCAGTTTTAGAAGTGTACGTCTATGTGACTCTGCCAGAGGGTTGTCGTAGTCAGTGGGAGCAGCGGAAGCATTGGTGGACAGGTTGCTTATGTCTATTTATAGACTAGAGCAGATGTAGCGGAGATAGATCATCTATTTCTGACGTGACAGTCATGGGTTTGACTTCAACAGAATAGGGGATGGATCTGTTGAGAAGGTAGTAGGGTGTGATATCCTGGTATTTGGATGATATACACAGAGTAGGAAAAGAAACTCCTACACTACGATCGGTTATACTTTGATCGTCACACAGTGGTTTCTCCACAAAGGAAATGGATTTTATATCAGACATACTGGTTACTAGATCTATGGTTTTAGATCTAGATTTGGATGGTTTCCCAATCAGGGTACTTGACAGCATTCTAAGAGTATTTAGGATGGACGACTCCTGGCACGGTAGTGTACCTGCAGGTAATGGAGTCACCCTCTCCAAAGGTGTCTTGCAGACTAAAGGGGAGAGGGACGGGCATGATTGGCAGATCATTTGCTCAGGCAATTGAGTCAATCGTGAGATGTCAAGTACCACACCAGATGTTGTTCTTGCACTAGATGCAATAAGTTGACATTAATCCAATCCTGGTGAAACAGTCGGAAGCAGTTTTAGAACATAAGTGGATGTTCTAGGGATATGATAACGACAGCCTCATTCAGGAGACAGTTATCATTCCAGGCTTCCAAGGTGACATGGACGACAAGGAGGTTGTCAGAGTTATAGTTTTCCTTCTGATGATGGGCAGTATTTTGGACAGGTGGTCCAAGGCAATACTGAGGGAGGCATGGCGCGCAGGATACTGATTAAGTTCAGTTGACGATACAGTCTAAGAAGTTTGGATTTGGAGTTCATTTATGAGCTAGGTCCCATCAGACATCCAGACATATTCTGAGACAGGTATTGCTCTTTTCGGGAGATGGCTTTCTCCGCGAACTTGAGATATAGAGAGACATAGAAAGAAACAACAAAGCGGATCCACTCACTAAGGCTATTCCTCGAACGCAATAGTTTCGCAAACGAGCTTTGTGAGACTGACTAGTAGAGGAGTTGGGTGTTCGGTATCACACGGGCTGTGAGTATGCGACATCGCAATAATTAGCCTTGAGTGCAAGTGGGAGATTGTTGGAGATAGTGCCCTCAGAGTCAATTATTAGGTCACAGGTACGTGATTGCAATGATTGATGGAGGACATATCCCGGTAGGACAGTCTTACTCGAGATGATAGTATGCTATCTGGTTTACCTTTATCATCGTGTACTGCTTTAGGTGACCTGACATGTCGCTATTACACGTTGATAGAGCCCCTAGGATTCTTGCTTGACCACCAGCAGTATGAGGGCGATCATATAAGTGGGAGCTAGGGGTCTATAAGCTTATCCTTAAAAGGTCCCTAGTCGTGGGAGTTTCGAGACTGGGCATCGATACTCCATTATTAGACTGGTGTATACAGTCGAGACCCCGACGAGGGGCGGTGGCCGGTCTCACAAGCCACTGGTGTCAGTTGGATCACCTAAGATGTATACAGGTGCTCATTGGGTTATGAGTACACCGGACAGGACTCGCCGGGAACATGCTAGTTGGTCATATACCAGACGTCAGATGGCAGTTCCCTGGTGACATGTGTGCAGGTTAGTTCATCGACCTGGGGATCGTCATTTGTCTCGTGTGAGTTCCCACTGTACTTTGATTACTACCCTACCACGGCTCAAAGGAGTCGTGCAAACAGGTTTTAGTTGGGTACAGTCCCGAGCCACATGGAGGCAGTGAGCGTATCTTCAGGGGTTCGTCTCTCCCGGTATTGGGGGTGAGGTCGTGCTGTGTCTAGGAGAGCCATTACACAAAGTCCTTGGCCAAGGCAAGGAGATTTACTGGTAGGTATTCCAGTAGTATCTCAGGGTGTTCTGGGCTACACTCCGACACGACTTGTACCGCTTTTGGGGGTCTGACTTTTACCAACCCCCTAGGCCCGCCATGCGATGCTCATAGACGAACGGACCGGACTGCACGGATATTGTCACTGACAGGCTCAGTTGGGTGTCGGGGTGAGCTTCCTCATCGACGTCCCATTTGGTCAGTACCTGGTAGCCCGTCACGTATTGGCTTATACCTCTGACGTGCTAGTGGTTAAATCCACAACCAAGGTATTGACGAGTCTTTAGAGTCCCCCACATTCAGTTACTCAGCTTTCGGGCGAAAGGTTGTAGAGGCCGTATGGAGATATGGCAGGGTCCGATCAGATACGTGCGGTATTGCACGGATCAGGATCGGACAGTCTGTACTATAGGCCGTATGGTTATATGGCAGGGTTCGATCAGATACGTGCGGTATTGCACGGATCAGGATCGAACGGATATTACTAGCCGGCTTTGGTATAAGCCGGATCCTAGTATAGTACAGTGTAGATTTTGTCTCATTGCATTTGTATTTCGGTCGGAATACAAATGCGGGTGTGTATGCACAGTATCGGGGTTTTCCTGTAATTTATTACGGGACCAGTTTTATGGAGTTGCCAGTTTGCTTTCCGTTTCGGCCAATTTCCATTGTTCCGTTCATTGGCCGAAGATTGGTGGAGGAGGGCTTATTTGCATTGTTGCAAATAGGCAATTGTGGAGGGGGTCTTTGCATATATTTGTATCATGATAGTCTCTCCTTGACCTTGACTTCTAGCTATCATGATGGCTTGACTTTTCCTTTCTCATCATGGTTGGACTTTGTGAGGTGATGATGATGGTGTTGAGTGTGGTTTTGGTATTGTCATCATATTCTTTCATGATGCCCTCTTTGCATTATTGTCATGGTGGCTTCTCATTCTTTTTGGAAGACCTCTCATTCTCTCCCTCCCTCACTAGAGCATGGCCGGCCTCCCCCTTGAAGGGGCTGTCCAAATATTTTGAGGTGGGATTTTGCTTCATTTGATGTTGCAAAAATCCCACAAGTTCCATCTAAAAAGCTCCAAGTTCAATCCCTCCTCCAATGGCAATTCCACAACCCCAAAAGTGAGACACAAGCTTTACCAAACATTCTACAGCAAATCTTGGGCACGTCGAGTAGCCGGCTTCGTGCCCTTGCCTCGGCATTGAGGTGGGAGCCCGTAAACAAAGTAGGCGATGTGGTGCACTTCCGGCGACGAGGAGGAGACGGGACATTCCGCAGGAGATCGGGACGATGACGAGAAGACCGGAGGACTTGGATCGTCGGTATATCTCTAACCCATCTTCTAGTTAGATTAGACTTGTTAATGGTTACGATCCGGGTGTTTAGTGCGCGGTGGTGCCGGTTTGCTAAGTCCGCAAAATTAAAGTTTTTCACCGCTTCCGCATTCCGGCGTCGGATTGACGGCCGGGGCGCCGCCGTACACTTACAGATCGAAGATGTAGATACTTGTATATGGTATTCAGTTGATAGTAATGGTTAAGAGAACTTGCTTCTCTTTCAGGTTACTCATAATTGGAAGCATTCCTAAGTTGAGTAATGCTGATCGGCCTCCTTCCATTTAGTAGACATGCACTGGAGACAGTTGCATGATTTGAATCTGGTATAATTAAATCAGTGCCTCTGTTTCTATATTAGATATAGAACAGTTCATATCTTGACATTGTTAAAGTACGGGGAGTTGTCCGGCTTATGCTTAAAACCAGACACTGGACTATTCAAGGCACGTTTCTGTAATGGTTGTTTGTGGGTTGACCCGGGCTATGACTAGGGTTGATTTTCTACCATCTGGAAGATCAATAGTGATATTGTTCTTGACTCACCACAGTTTTAATAAAAATGGATTTTTTCAGAAAACAGTAGTGGGAGTATGGTAGAACTGGAAGTGATTCCAGAACCGCAAACGATTACAGAAGATTTAATGAGAACCTAAAGATTCAATCTGGTTTGACATTCTACTAGGCCACTCCGCAGATATGGTGGGTAACCTCAGGCACTCGAGAGGTACTTCGGTATGCTCATGAACGGTGGCAGGGAGGTTCTTGTTTACCCAGACTTGTCATTGCTGTTGTTCCAGACTGTGAGACCCGGCAGGAGGATGAGTATAGCGTCATTCTAAATTAGCTTTAGAAGTGTATGTCTATATGACTCTACCAGAGGGTTGTCTTAGTCAGTGGGAGCAGCGGAAGCATTGGTGGACATCAGGCTTATGTCTATTTCTAGACTAAAGCAGATATGGCGGAGATAGATCATCTATTTTTGATGTGACAGTCATGGGTTTGACTTCATCAGAATAGGGGATGGATCTGTTAAGAAGGTAGTAGAGTGTGATGTCCTGGTATTTGATGACATACACAGAGTAGGAAGTGATATTCCTATACTACGATCGGTTATACTTTGGTCGTCACACAGTGTTTTCTCCACATAATAATTGGATATTATATCGTACATTCTGGTTACTAGATCTATGGTATTAGATCTAGATTTGGGTGGTTTCCCAATCTGGGTACTTTGACCGCATTCTAAGAGTATTTAGAATGGATGACTCCTGGCATGGTAGTATACCTGCAGGTAATGGAGTCACCCTCTCTAAAGGTGTCTTACAGACTAAAGGGGAGAGGGGTACGCATGATTGGCAGATCACTTGCTTAGGCAATTGAGTCAATCATGAGATGTCAAGTACCACACCAGATGTTGTTCTTGCAGTGGATGCAATAAGTTGATATAGATCCAATCCTGGGGGAACATTCGGAAGCAGTTTTAGAACATAAGTTGATGTTCTAGGGATATGATAACAGCATTCTCCTTCGGGAGACAGTTATCATTCCAGGCTTCCAAGGTGACCTAGATGACAGAGAGGTTGTCAGAGTTATAGTTTTCCCTCTGACGAGGGGCAGTATTTTGGACAGTTGGTCCAGGTGGATACTGAGGGAAGGCATGGCGCAGGATACTAATTAAGTTCGGTTGACGATACAGTCTAAGAAGTTTGGATTTGGAGTTCATTTATGAGCTAGGTCCCATCAGACATCCAGACACATTCTAAGACAGGTATTGCTCATTTCGGGAGATGGCTTTCTCCGCGAACTTGAGATATAGAGAGACATAGAAAGAAACATCACAGCGGATTCACTCACTGAGGCTATTCCTCGAACACAATAGTTTCGTAAACGAGTTTTGTGAGACTGACTAGTAGAGGAGTTGGGTGTTCGGTATCACACGGGCTATGAGTATGCGACATCGCAATAATTAGCCTTGAGTGCAAGTGGGAGATTGTTGGAGATAGTGCCCTCAGAGTCAATTATTGGATCACAGGCATGTGATTGCAATGATTGAGGGGAGGACCTATCCCAGTAGGACAGTCTTACTCAAGATGATAGTATGCTATTTGGTTTATCTTTATCATCGTGTACTGTTTTAGGTGACCTTATGAGTCGCTATTACACGTTGATAGAGCCCCTAGGATTCTTGCTTGACTACCAGCAGTATGAGGGCGATCATATAAGTGAGAGCTGGAGTCTATAAGCACATCCTTAAAAGGTCCCTAGTCGTGGGAGTTTCGAGACAGGACATCGATTCTCCAGAGTAGACTAGTGTATACAGTCGAGACCCCGACGAGGGGCGGTGGCCGGTCTCACATGCCACTGGTGTCAGTTGGTTCACCTAAGATGTATACAGGTGCTCATTGGGTTATGAGTACACCGGACAGGACTCGCCGGGAACCTGCTAGTTGGGTTTATACCAGACGTCAGATAGCAGTTCCCTGGTGACATGTGTACAGGTTAGTTCATCGACCTGAGATCGTCATTTGTCTCGTGTGAGTTCCCACTGTGCTTTGATTACTACCCTACCACGGCTCAAAGGAGTCGTGCAAACAGGTTTTAGTTGGGTACAGTCCCGAGCCACATGGAGGCAGTGAGCAGATCTGCAGGGGTTCATCTCTCCCGGTATTGGGGGTGAGGTCGCGCTGTGTCGAGGAGAGCCAGAACATGAAAAGTCCTTGGCCAAGGCAGGAGATTTGCTGGTAGGTATTCCAGTAGTATCTCAGGGTGTTCTGCGCTGCACTCCGACACGACTGGTACCGCTTTTAGGGGTCTGTCTTTTACCAACCCCCTAGGCCCGCCATGCGATGCTCATAGACGAACGGACCGGACTGTACGGATATTGTCACTGACAGGCTCAGTAGGGTGTCAGGATGAGTTCAGTGATCGACGTCCCTTTTGGTCAATACCTGGTAGCCCGTCACGTATTGGCTTATACCTCTGACGTGCTAGTGGTTAAATCCACAGCCATAGTATTTTGACGAGTCTTTAGAGTCCACCACACACAGTTACTCAGGTTTCGGGCGAAACGCTGTAGAGGCCGTATGGAGATATGGCAGGGTTCGATTAGATACGTGCGGTATTGCACGGATCGTGATCGGACGGTTTTTACTAGCCGGCTTTGGCTTAAGCCGGATCCTAGTATTAGGTAGTGTAGTTTTGTCTCTTTGTATTTGTGTTCAGTGGGAATACAAATGCGGGCATGTATTTGCAGTAGCGGGGTTTTCCTGTAATTTATTACAGGATCAGTTTTCTGAAGTTGCCAGTTTGCATTCCGTTTCGGCCGGTTTTCATTTGTTCCTTCCCGGCCGGATTTTCCGTTGGAGGGGCTAATTTGCAATTGTGCAAATTAGTATTTGTGGAGGGGTTTTATTGTTATTGTGGCTTCTTTAATCATGAGATTCCATATTGGTCTCATCCTTTCCCTTTATCATGATGGTTGGTGAATGGATGTGAGTTTGATATGGTGTGACCATTTTCTTATCATCATAGCTTTTCTTCTATTGTTTATTCATTCATATATCTCACTTGCATTATTCCATAACCCATTTTTCTTAGAGAGGGCCGTCCACTATGCTTGAGAGAGAGAGAGAGAGTTTTCACTTTGGATGAAGAAAAGAAATTCACATCATTTTCATGCTTGAAAAACATATACACCATCATTCTTCCAAAGCTCTTTCTCACCTCCACATCCATGGCAACTTCTAACCCCATAAAGAGACATAGCATTCTACACTATTCTATAGCAAGTCTTGGACGCGTCGGCTAGCCAACTTCGCGCCCGAGTTGCCTCGGTCAAGAGGCGGGAGCCCGTATACGAACCCGGCTACGTGGTGCCCTTTCCGACGAGGAGGTGATGGACGGACTTTCCGCGGGAGATCGGAGTGGAGACGAAGACCGAAGGACACAGATCGCTTGGTATAGCATCTCTACTCTTTTCTATTTTGCTAGTTGCTAGGTTAATGGCCCGATCCGGGTGAAAAGTGCGCGGTGGTGCCGGTTGCAAGCTTTTGCAAAGTTTTTGTTTCCGCGTTTCCGGCGTCGGAACGACGACCGGGGCGCCGCCGCGGGCTTACATATATGTCCAAGTATCCATATGTATACATATACAATAATGGCCTCTAGGGCATACATATCCAACACTTAAGTCCATCAGGATCAATGCGCGCATCGCGGAGTTGGAAAATCTGTTTTGATGTGGCAGTCAAAGAGTTTGACTTCATCAAAAAGATAGATGAACCTTGTATATACAAGAAGGTGGTAGAGAGTGAGGTTGTCTTAGACGTATTATACGTAGATGGCATACTCTTGATAGGAAATGATTTCCTATGCTACACTCGGTCAAGCTCCTCTTATCACGGGGATTCTCCATAGAAGATCTGGATGATACCTACTACATCTTGTTGTTAATGATCTATGGTGATACATCTAAGTGGATGTTGGGAGTGTCCCAAATCCAGGTACATTAACACCATTCTAAAGGGGTTTAGTATGGAAGATTCTAAGCGTGGTGGTTCGCCCACTTACTCATGGATCGCTCTATCCAAAAAGATGTCTCCTAAGACTGATTTGGAGAGAGCTCGCGTGCAAGGGATACCCTATGCTTCGGCAGTAGGATTTATCATGTATGCGATGTTATGTACCAGACCAGATGTAGCTAACTCACTAGGTGTAGTGATCAGGAATCAATCGGATTTTGGGAGAATCACTGGAAAGCTGTGGAGGACATTCTTAAGTACTTGAGAAGTAGTAAATGAATGTTCTTGGTTTGAGTTTCCAGAGTGATAAGGTCGGCTGAAAGTCAGTCACATGCATTGTCTTTACCCTCAGTGGAGGGACGGTATGTTGGAAGAGTTCCAAGCTTGATACCGTGACATACTAGATGATAAAGGCTGAATACATTGCTACCAATGATGTTGCCAAAGTGTCTGTCTGGGCATTTCTTGTTCATGAGATGAACATGGTTCCTACCATTGAGCGTCCAATAACTGTTATTGTGACAACAATGGAGTTGTGGCTTTGGCCTAGGAATGCCGGTCCCATCAGCGTTCCAGACATATTCTGAGGCAAGTATCACCTGATCAGGGAGATGGTTGATCACCTAGGGATCGAGGTCAGGAGAGTTGATGCGAAGGAAAACATGGCGGATTCACTCATAAAGGCATTACCTTAGAGAGACTTCTATAGGACGTTGAGTATGAGATACTGCAACAAATGGGCTTAGTGCAAGTGGGAGATTGTTAGTTATATGTATGCCCTAGAGACCATTACCGTACATGCGATGTATATTGTAGTGGATGCTTGGGCATATATAGGGAGGACTTTCTTGCTTGACATGATAGTATGCTATCTGGTTGCACTTTATCTTAACATGTACAATTATTGTCTCTCTATTACATGTTGATAAAGCCCTTAGGATAAGTACTTGAGTACCAGGATTATGATGCGGACATACTAGTGGGGCAGAGTTAGTCGGCAAGTACATCCTTTAATTGTTCCTAGTCCTTGGAGTATCGAGATAGGGCATCGATACTCCAGAATAGACTAGCGCATGTGGTTCTTGACCCATATGATGGGCGATGGATGATCCCATATCCATTGGTGTTTGACATCAGAGAAGGTATACGGGTGCTCAGTGGAGACTGGGTACACTGAACGGACTCGCCGAGAACTCCTAGATGGTATTATACCTATCGTCAGATACCAGTTCTCTGGTGACACAAGTACAGGTTAGTCCGTCAACCCGAGATCGTTATAGAGTCTAATGTGATTCCCACTGTGCTTTGATTTTCCACCATACCACGGTCAAGAGATCGTGCAAAAAGGTGGTTTTTGGGTACAGTCCCGAGTCACATGAAGGCAATGAGCGATAGGAGGGGATTCGTCTCTCCCGGTATTAGGAGTTGATGTTGCGCTATGCTCGATTGGCTATAACAGAAAATCCCTAAACAGGGTTCCTGAGATCTACCGGTAAGTGTTATCAGTAGTTTCTAGAACCGTTATGGACCTTGCATCGGCATGACTTATCAGGCTATTGGGGTCTGACGTTATACCACCCCAAGCTGTGATATGCGACGTATCTGACGAAGAGACCTGTAAAATTTCAGAAAAGTAAAATATTATTTTTGGGATTTTTTTATAATTAAATAATAAATATATTGAATATTTTAATAAGGTGGTATAATTAAATCCCGATAAATTGGGAAAAATTTGGAAAATTATGCAAATTACTGCAATGAGGGTGCTTTATGTGAAGTAAGCAAATTATGAAATTTTATGATTATTATACACAAATTTAATGCTAATCGCGATTAAATATCGCTAATCGCGCATTAAGCTTGTTTTGTGCAAAACATGCACATGTCTTTTTTAAGCACTTGTTACATTTTTCTTTCATACTTTCTTCTTTTTATCATGCATGATTATAAATTAAAGAGAAGAAAAGAAAAGGAAAAGAAAAGGAAAAGAAAAGAAAAGAAAAGAAAAGAAAAGGGATATGAATAAAGAAGTAAGGGATGGGCAAGTGAGAGAGTGAGACGTGAGGGGTGTAGGGTTCCTCTCGACGGCAGCAAGCTTTCGGGAGGCATCGTCCATGCCATTTTAAAAATTTGCCGTTAAAAGGAACTCCAAACTAGAATTGTTAACTAGAAACATAATACGGAAACAAATGTAAACCATTTACAACTAAATGAAAATGAAATACAACCTTTGTAGATCGGTCCTTCACTTCAATAGCTCCTTGTTGTAGTTCCTTCGCTGCGATCGTAGTTCTCCCAGACTCATGCATGGTTTCACGAGGCGAAAGGAGCGACCTTGCTTGAAGTCTTCAAGGCCGAAGATGATTTACGTCGTGGGGATGCCAACTCAAGAAACTACTTCACTAACTAAAGAATTAGTGAAGCAAATACCCTATACTAAAGTGCTAATCTAGTAGAGAAAGGAGAAATAGAAAGTGGGCTCACTTTAGAATTTGTTTTCTCACTTTTCTTTCTTACATAATCAAAACCTAGAGAGCTTTTGAGCTCATGGAAGAAGATGAACAAATAATGAGATGAGGATAATGATCAAGTGAGTGAGCTAACCATGGGTGAGTGGGTATCATATACTAACCCATGTAGAGCCATAACCATGGCTAAGTGTGATGGTTAGGTTACTAAATATATAAGGTAAAAACAATGTGAGTGGACTTTGTCAAAGCAAACCCTAGCTTCTACAAGCTTCATGCTTGTGACAAAACCTCCACTTATTTTGTAATTACCTTAAATAATAAAACCCCACTATCATAATTAGAATGGTGTATGTCTTACACACCCATGAAAGATGTATCAACAACCATGATACAATAATCAAAACACAAATTAATATATATCACATATATATTAAGTTGTGCACAAGTGAGAAAAAACAAATGCTTAAGTGAACCAATGTTTGTTAATGTAAATTAGTATATCACATATATAATTATACACTAAATTATTAAATC
This sequence comes from Agapanthus africanus, assembly GCA_030015575.1. Lineage (NCBI taxonomy): Eukaryota > Viridiplantae > Streptophyta > Magnoliopsida > Asparagales > Amaryllidaceae > Agapanthus > Agapanthus africanus. The sequence goes on along the minus strand of JASDDO010000029.1, from coordinate 252,487,929 downwards.
AACACTTGACTTAATAATCCGGCTATATCATATATAACCGACTAACATCCAATGTATCGACTTATCGAATCAACACTTGATTCGACAACCCGGCTATATCATATATAACCGATCGATACAAAAATCGCGAGAATAGAATACAGTATCTCATACACGCATTATTCTCTGTCCCGCACATATCACATATGTGCTCATATTTCGTTTTGCTCGAGCCAGTAAAACCTCTATGTAGGACTCTAAAGACTCGTCAACACGCCGGTAGTAGATGATGATCACATCAATCACCCACAAACCGTCAGCGGTACTAGATGGACGTAATGGCTACCCGACTATCGAGCGATCAGAAGATCAGCAAGCAAGCCCGCTCCAACTCCTGCAAAAGCCTAACGGTAACACTTGCCGTTCAGTCTGGTCTCCTCGTCTGAAATGTCGCATATCAAGTTTAGGGGTGGTAAACGTCAGACCCCAATAACCGATAAGTCATGCCAATGTGAGGCTCATAACGGGTCGAGAAACTATCGGTAATACTTACCAGTAAATCTCTAAATCATCCCTGGCCAGGGACTTCCCTGTTATGGCCAATCGAGCACAGCGCAACATCAACCCCCAATACCGAGAGAGACGAAACCCCTCCTATCGCTCATTGCCTCCTTGTGACTCGGGACTGTACCCAAAAACCACCATTTTGCATGCACTCTTGGACGTGGTAAGGTGGAAATCAAAGCACAGTGAGAATCACACAAGATTCTATGACGATCTCGGGTCTACAGACTAACCTGTACAAGTGTCACCAGAGAACTGCCATCTGACGTGAGGTATAATACCATCTGGGAGTTCTCGGCGAGTCCGTCCAGTGTACCCAGTCTCCACTGAGCACCCGTATACCATCTCTGATGTGAAACACCAATGGATATGGGATCATCCATCGCCCATATCATGGGTCGAGAAGCGTATACGCTAGTCTACTCTGGTATATCGATGCCCTGTCTCGATACACCCATGACTAGGAACATTAAAGGATGAACTTATGGACTACCATGGCCCCACTAGTATGATCCGCATCATAGTCCTGGTAGTCAAGTACACATCCTAAGGGCTTTACCAACATGTAACTATAAGACAGTATCAAGAGACAAGTATACATGTTAAGATAAAGAGCAACCAGATAACATACTATCACATCGAGCAAGAAAATCCTCTCTATATATGTCCAAGCATCCAATATAATATACATCATCTGTACAATACTGTCCTCTAGGGCATACATACAACTAAAAATCTCCCACTTGCACTAGGGCCAGCTGCTGTAGTATCGCATACCAAGCATCCCGAAGATTCTCTCAAACTGTATCTGGGGAATGGCCTTTGTGAGTGGATCCGCTGTGTTGTTCTTCGTGTCAACCCTCCTGACCTCGATCTCCCGGCGATCAACTATCTCCCGGATCAGGTGATGCCGTCTCAGAATATGCCTGGATCGCTGATGGGACCTGAGTTCCTTAGCTAAAGCCACCGCTCCATTGTTATCACAATACAAAGGTATTGGATCCTTAATGGATGGAACCACTCCAAGTTCAGTTATGAACTTCTTGATCCAGACAGCCTCTTTGGCAGTATTGTTGGCAGCGATGTATTCAGCCTCCATCGTCGAGTCTGCCATGGTTTCCTACTTGGAACTCTTCCAGCTTACCGCCCCTCCTTAAAGGGTGAAGACAAATCCCGAGTGCGACTTAGAGTCTTCCTTATCACTCTGGAAGCTCGAATCGGTAAAGGACTCCACTTGGAGTTCTCCATTACCATACACCAAGAGCATCACTTTAGTCCTTCGTAAGTACTTGAGAATGCTCTTCATAGCTGTCCAGTGACTCTCCAGGATCAGCTTGATACCTACTCACTATACTTAGTGAGTGTGCTACATCGGGTCTGGTACATAGCATCGCGTACATGATAGAGCCTACAGCCGAAGCATAGGGTATCTCTTTTATGCGAGCTCTCTCCAAATCAGTCTTGGGAGACATCTCTTTGGAGAGAGTGAGTGCAGAGATCGTGGGTAAAAACCCACGCTTGGATTCTTCCATACTAAACCGCTTTAGTATGGTGTCAATGTATCTGGATTGGGACAATCCCAGTATCCGTTTAGATCTATCTCTATAGATCTTAATCCCCAAGATGTAAGAGGCATCCTCTAGATCTTTCATTGAGAATCGTTATGATAAGAAGAGCTTGACCGATTGCAGCATAGGAATGTCATTTCCTATCAAGAGTATGTCGTCCACGTACAATACGAGAAAGACAACCTTACTCTCTGCTACCTTCTTGTATATACAAGGTTCATCTACATTTTTGACGAAATCAAACTCTTTGATAACGACGTCAAAGCAGATGTTCCAACTTCGCGATGCTTGCTTTAATCCATAAATGGATTTAAGCAGCTTGCACACCTTCCCGCTGCTCCCACTGGCTACGAAGCCCTCTGGCTGAGTCATGTACACTCTCTTCTAAATCACCGTTTAGAAAGGCGGTCTTAACATCCATTTGCCAGATTTCATAGTCATGATATGCAGCGATGGCAAGCATGACCCGGATGGATTTAAGCATAGCCACTGGAGAAAAGGTTTCGTCATAGTCCACACCTGGTCTTTGACGAAAACCCTTTGCAACAAGTCTAGCTTTGAAAGTCTCCACTTTCCCATCTACACCAAGTTTTTTCTTGAAGATCCACTTGCTCCCAATGGGTTTTACCTCTTTAGGAGCATCTTCCAAAGTCCATACTTTGTTGGTGTACATGGATTCCATCTCGGACTGCATTGCATCCAGCCATTTCACCGAGTCACTACTCGTGATGGCCTGCTCGAAACTAGTTGGGTCATCATCCTCCATGATGCAATCCTCGCTCCCACCATCCATGAGAAAAATGTAGTATCTCTCAGGTGGGTGAGGAACCCTACTAGATCGGCGGAGTGGCTGGGGTTTATCGGGAACTACCGAATCCTCCGGTTCCACCAAATCTTCTGTTGTAGTTTGTATTGCTGGAACCTCTTCCAGTTCTACCTCCTTTCCACTAATCTCTTTTTCATGAAATTCCTTTTCTAAAAAGGTGGCATGTCCAGAAACAAACACCTTTTGTTCCTCGGTGTGGTAGAAGATATACCCGCGCGAATGTTTGGGATATCCAATAAACTTACACAGAATAGACCTTGCCGCGAGTTTGTCCGAATTTTTTGCGTTTTTACATATGCCGGACAACCCCATATCTTAACATAATTAAGATATGGTCTCTTTCCTTTCCATATCTCATATGGAGTGGTTGGCACAGATTTAGTGGGAACCATAATCAATAGGTCTGCAGCTGTTTCCAGTGCATACCCCCAGAAGGAAATAGGTAACTCAGCTGTGCTCATCATAGAGCGCACCATATCTAATAGGGTGCGGTTCCTACGTTTCGATACACAGTTGTGCTGTGGTGTATATGAAGGAGTTAGCTGAGAGAGAATACCATTCTCTTTTAGGAAGTCCAGGAACTCATTGCTTAAGTATTCACCTCTTCGATCTGATCGAATGATTTTAATACTTTTCCCAGTTTGGTTCTCGACTTCTTGTTTATATTCTATAAATTTCTCAAAAGCTTCTGATTTGTGTTTCATCAGGAACATGTATCCGAATCTAGAGAGATCGTCAGTGAATGTAATGAAGTACGCAGAACCATTCCTGGCATGTATAGACATGGGGCCGCATACATCACTATGTACCAGCCCCAAGAGTTCCGTAACTCTTTCTCCGTGTCCCGTAAACGGAGTTTCGGTCATCTTGCCTTTGAGACATGACTGGCAAGTGTCATAAGATGAAAATTCAAACGGATTCAAATATTCATCCTTATGCAACTTAGCTAGTCGTGTCACATTGATATGGCCAAGTCTACAATGCCACAAGAAAGATTCGTTCATTTCTGAACTCTTCCACTTGCGTGTGTTTGTTATACTTAGAACTGTTGATTGATTTAGAACATAAATGCCATTGCACAACGTGCCTGATCCAACCAACTTTTGGTTCAGGAAAATGTTCATAACATTATCCTGTAATACAAAATTATATCCATCTTTACTCAACAAAGAAACCGATATAATATTGCATATCAGGTTCGGCATGTAATAGCATTCGTTCAGAATCAATGTATTACCAGTTGGTAATACAAGGTGATATTCCCTGACGGTTTTAGCTGCAATAATTGCACCATTTCCAACCCTTATGTCTTTATCACCTTCTCCAAGTTCTCTACCTTTTCTCAGCCCATGTAACTGATTACATATATGTGATCCTGACCCGGTATCTAATATCCAGGACATAGAGCAAATGGAGAAACAGTTCTCTGTAATGAACACACCCGAAGAAAATGCATCAACATGTACTTTCTTCATTCAGGTGGCATGGGAATCCTGGTATTCCCCTACATCCTGTTCAGTCTTATAACTCTTATAAGAAAGAACGGAACCAACGTTCCCCAGCACAGTATAACATGCAGGTTCGGTCAATACATCCATATTATTATCTTGATTAAGGCATGATATGGTCGTTACCTGGAGAGAGAGAAGAAAACACTTTAGCATATGCTCTTGCAAGATCAGATTGGTTATTATTTTATCTAATCAGGATGGCTCCCACTGTTTTTATTAAATCTTCCTTCAAACCCTAAAAGGAAAGACTAGCCGGGATTAATTACACCCTACAATTTCGCCAATCTTTTAGCCAGGCCAGTGCCGGTACTTTGAGAGAAGTTCCCCGTCCTTTCGCACGGACCTAATTAAAATAAACTTCGTTTTCCCAGAGGCATAACCCTATTGACACCTTTCTAGACACCTACTTGATCGGCTAATTGTCCTGTGTAAAACTCTCCCAGGTGTAACAATTACTCGCAGTGGGTATCGGGATCCAACTATCTCATAGAAGGTATGCAATCTCATTGCAAAGTTCAACACTTAAAATTCCCGATAATATTTTGCTCCTAGCGTCCCATGACCTTGACGCAGGCCAGCAAACCATAGTGCGCTAGTCAAGTTCAACCTGTCATTTCTTGATTGAATTAAACTCACCCGCACGACCCTTGACGCAGGCCAAAAAAGTCGCACGACTATCCTAATGTAACGTTTTAAAAATGATTAAATAAATAATTAAATGAATAAAAGGGTTTAAGTGAATTTTAGGATTTTCGGTAAAGTAAAATGTATTTTTCGTAAAACCAAACCGTGATTGTTTTTCATTATAATTTTAAAAATATCTATTTTAATTATGAAATTACTAGTAAATGGTGTTTATTTAGCCACTTATAAATTTTTAGTTTAATAAAATATTTTTCCTAAATTAATTATTTTAAATATTAACATAAGCTTTATTTTTTTACACTAAATTAGTGTAAATTACAAATTTGAATGGTTTTAATTTCTAAAAATGAACCATGGCATATTAGAATTTAGTGTGTATCATGCAAAAATTATTTGCAAATTTTTCCTATTTTCTAGAGCTTTCTTGAGTTGCTATAGTAAAGAAATAAATAAATAAATAAATAAAGCATGAAAAGACTTTTATTGATGTTTCTTCTCTTGAAACTTCTACACACTTTTCCCACTCTCATCTTTCTCTCCCTCACCTCTCTAGGGCCAGCCACAAACCCCCCATGGCTGCCACCCCCATTTTCCACCTCATTTTTATTCAAAATTCATCAAAAACACATCAAAAATTCAATTAAAATTCCACAAAATCCTATTTATTCCATACTCTTTATTCCTTGCTCATTTTTATATGAAATTTGGAGATGGAAATCATACATTTTGGAGGCTCAATTCTTGATTGGATTTCACATTTTGAAGGTATAATTTTCTTTCTTTTGATTTATTGTTATTAGATGTTCATATTAAGCTTAATTAGATTTAATGAATTAATTCTATGTTCTTTTTTTTAAAATGCAAGCTAGGGTTCTAAATTCAAGTTATGATTTTTAATAATTAATTAGGGTTATAGTAGTTAGTTTAACACTTTTAGTATTAGGAAATCTTGCATGGTTATTGTTTAACAAATTGTTATTCAAAAATTGTTTTAAATTAGGAATTTAGTTAACTAGGTTTTTGCAAAATGTGGTTGTGGTTAATATAAAATTCTAATTTGGGTTGTTATCATTGTATTATAGTTTTAGTGGAAATATTAGCATGTTAATGGAAAGAAAAACTTAGTTTGATTGCTAGTTTCTATGGTTAATTGATAAATTGTGATAAAAATTGCTAATTTTGTAAACTAGATTTTAGAAATTCCTATATAAATGAGATTAAAAATATAATTATGGTTTCATTATATCATTATCATCATGAATTGTGGTTTAAGTCATTAATTTATGCAAAATCATGTTTTGTGGTGGAATTGTGGTATTTTGCTTGAAAAATGTTGAAAATTGTTAAAGGGTGCAAACTAGAAATTTCAAATTTATACAAAATTGTGTAATAAAAATATAGTAATGGTTTGTATAGTCTAGTGATGCTATTTAATGAGTTTTATGACCATTGGTTTCATTTAAATGTTAAGTTTTGATGAAAAACGGTAAATTGGCATTTTCGGGTTTTTCGAAAACGGGCGATTTGATTGATTTTAGGGTTTTGATGGATTAAATCATATTTTATATTATAAGTAACGAGTTTTCTAAACTACAAGCTGTTTGTTGATGTTTATCTCGATCCATCGGAGTTTGTACGCCGATATCGAGCGATATTTGGTTCTTTTGCGTGGACGGGACATATGTTTTAACCTATGCTTGTTCCTTGCGTCGTTTTGACTTTTGTATGTGATTCAGTTTACGATACTATTATTATGTTTGCGTTTAGGTACCCCTCACGTGGACTGCGGGCGATGAAGAGGAGGATGGCGACACCGTCTTCGGCAGACATGGACCAGGTGAGTAGATGCATATCTACGGGGGGAAGTCGGGTGGATGGCGTTTAGCACCCCCGCAACGTAGAATAGGAATAGTACTTATTAACATTAGGAAACCCGATATGACCCTAGATTCTTACTGAGCAGGACCCTAGTAATGACCCTAGGCGGGACTAGACTGATTTAGGAAAACCATACCTGAGGATGAATACTTTGGGAGAGGTTCGTAGGTTTCAGATAGAAACACACACGCACACACTAAAACTTGACATGGCGTATACGTATATGTGTGTATATATATAAAACTAGGTATAGGTGTATATATATACACAACACGTATATGTGATTCGTTGATGTGATATGATATCTGAGGTATGATGAAACAGTATGACTGGGCTTGATGCCGTGATTCTTGACTATACAGTCGTATTAAAGTGTTAGCGGATCATTAGAGAAAGAGATAACGAACATGAATATATAAATTATGAAGGGTGGTGGTGATATTGAGGTATATGGGACGCTAAAATAGTACCTGGGCTGTAGCTTATGACTTGATGACGATAAGATATCGGTATGACTTAATCACAATATGATACATATGACATGATATTTCTGAGGATAAACTAATGATGTTTATCATGATGGCAATGATATATGATTGATGTATGCGATCACAGTTTAGCACCTTGATCATGAGATGTGTTGATGATGACATTATACGAATGAGGAGACACCTAGGAGATACTTGACCGTACCCCGATATTGGGATGCCGTACGATGGATTTTACCGTACGAGGCTTAGATTTTATGATTGATCCGCACTCTTGATTCGAGGAAGCCGTACTACGTACGTGACGCTATTGAGGCGGGATCGCCGACTATTAGAGATATTGATTCAGACCTTAGGTAGACTCTAGTTTCTTACTGACTAGTCTATTAGGTTTAGTTCCTTAGGATGTTAGATGGACACTAGTTTAGGTTCGACTCACATAGTGGTAGTTGTACTCGTATTTCGCAGAGGAGTGGATAATGCACATCTGTCTTTACATTCATACTGTAATCATCATGGTGCATGTTCTTACATATGTTGCAATAATCAGTACAAACCATACCTGTTAGGACACCAGCACCATTACCGATGATGCGCATATTCCACGCACACTTATTTGCCGGTTCACACATATCATCATCGGTAATTGCTATGTCACATACACTTTATATCATATTGTCTTTTATGGATAGAATCAGTTAACAACTAGACCGATATAATATTGTGATTATTCTCTGATGTTAGTATAGACATGATATTTATTACTTAGACATCCATACATTCATATTTTCATGTTATCATGCAGTATTATGGGCATATGCCGACACTTATCATATAGTTACTCATGATTTTGATATTTGGATTTCTATGAGATTTCTGGATTTTTGGGGAAAACCGCAAAAATATATAAAAACTTCTCTCTCTCTCCTCTTCTCTTTTTAAAATAAGATGCGGTTTTCTCGTGATGTATGTGTCGTCCACCATGAGTATTTCATATTTTCTGTTGGATTTCGAGACCCAATTCGAGGAGTGGATGAACCGTCTCGGGTACATGGTGGGCTCGGTATGGTACCCCGGGGCAAGAAGATCGAGTTATAGACGATGAGCCTGGCAGGGGAAGGCTACCTACCGGTGATGTCTGGCGCGGCGGATATCCGGAGGATACCGACCGTTGTTGTGAGATTTGATGATATGGGCCGATCCGGACTGACGGAGCCCGAGATATTGAGACTTGAGATTACATGTGTTGTGTCGATGCTTGACACGGATTTCCATGGATTTCATTATTGAGATTTCAGATTCTTATACACATTCTACTATGATAACAGCTAAAGATTTCTTATACATATATATCTGGATTTCAGGATTTGTTACTTTACATTCATGGTGCATGCATTTCATTCATATGACATAGTATTATATGAGGTACTGACACGAGCATGGAGTATCTGCACTTACACGTAGTATTACCCTGCTATTACTAGATGATTGGGACTTAGTAGTGTATTATTATGACCTAGGATAGCGTCGTGCATTCGATTTCTTTTCGTAGATGTCTTCTACTCACGAGTTGGCAACTCACCCCCGTTGTGCCAAATTTTATTACAGGTTCGGTGTACAGGTTTCCCTGGCAGCTTGCTGGCACATCTATTCTTTCAGGGTGATTTGCACGGTAGGTTGGTTCACTTGTATCCGAACCACCATTGTACTTTTATTCATTCATTTGTATCTAGTAAGCTCCATCAACCATACTTGTATTACTTGATAAGTTTATTGGACCAGTCTTTTATTTTGACCTTAGAGTCGAGCATATATTATTCTGATCTGGTGGTTTTGTTTTATTTTGAGTTTTGAGCCTCGCCCTTTGGCGTTGTATATTATTGTGCTCGTTGTGGTTGTTTCCTCCAGTTGGCGTTGAGCTAGCACCCGTTTGGGGATGCTTTTTATTGTTTTTGTATATTATACTAGTTGTACCCATTTGGGGGCCAGTTTTTACAGAGGAGACTCTGCCGAAATTTTTGGGAAAATTTGCTGATACTTTTAAACTTGTTTTTCTTCATGTTTCTTTTACTTCTTCTTTTATATGGTTTAAATTTCCGGGCTTCGGCTTACTTAGGTTACGTGGCGCCTCTAGACGCTTCGTAATCTAAGTGCCGGTCACGTTCCGTACTCTCGGGGCGTGACAAAGTTGGTATCAGAGCGCTAGGTTTAACCTTGTATAAGTCTAGGTAACCCTTGGTTGATGGAGTAGGCGATTTAGGTAGAGTAACGTACCGTGGGTATGGTCCGCGGCATACTTACGATACGCTACTCTGCTTAAGGAGCCTTAGGATGTACATTGTTTTCACCGTATTTCATTCGTTCCTTTGATCTATCCTCGTCGATATCGGATGGTGGTTTCTGTTACCACGGGCAGAGGAAGCTGCGGCTCGAATGCGATAACCATTAGAGTATTGGTTATTCTTGAGGATTGAAGCATTGCTTAGCGTGCGGACGAAGGGTATTCACGTGCCGTCCGGATGAAGTTAAAGGGTTCGAACGATTATCAGAAAACCATTTTCCCAAGTTTAAAGTATTCGAAAGAACATGCAGGTATTTCGATGGACCCTCTAAAAGATTGAAACCCTAACTCGACATAATGACCACGAGAACGCCCTTGAACCTTAGGGTTTACGGCAGTTCCGCTGTGCCATTAGTGAGGCTTGGGTTTGCCCTTCTACGGCTGGATCATCGATGCTGGGGTATCTACCGGATATTTTTAAACTGTACTTGAGTGTTGAGCTCTCGGGGAATTATGGGATTTTGATGGATCGATCGAAAGATTTAATGTAGTCCGGATATCAAGTGAAGGGATCGACTACGTGGGAGACTCTAGATATAAGGATTTTCGTTGGTAGCACAGTCAGCACAGCTACAAAGAGACGAGTTCGAAGCAATCGACATCAGAAGAAAGAGGCGCACATTGACGATAGTGTTTACGATTGGGATTTAGTGATTTGAATTTCATATTTTCGTGGATTGGATTTTTGTATTTTGAGGACTTTGTTCTACGATTGGTATTTCATGTGTGTACCTTTATTCTATCTGTGTTTCATATATCAGTTGTATTGATGTTGTTTAGTACACACCCAGTACACTTGATTTGGTTTTATATATTTTGAGATTTTTGATTTGATTTCGTGCATAGGGATTACACATGATTTTGACATATGTTTCGACCTAGTTTTCATGCATTTTTGTACTGTGATTTTGATTTTGATATTCGATGTATGTTTTCGTGCACCATGTGCACCTGATTAGGATTCTTGCGCATACTTGGCCCACTTGATGCGATTTTGTGCACACCAGATGCACTAAATCGGGGTTTTGTGCAGATTAGATGCACCTGATATTGAGTCGTGCATGCCCGTTGCACTTGACAGATGTTTTTGGTGCACACCTGTTGCACTTAGTTTTGTTTTTGTGTGTATTCATGGTATCTTTAGTTGGTTTCGATTTCAGTGCGCACCGGACGCACATGATATTTTTATGATGTGATTGGGATTGATTTCAGTTTAAGCAGTATGTTTTCATAGTCATTATTATTTGATTTAGTAACCAGGCGGGACGTGTATGTTAAATAAAAGATATATATATATAGCTTTTTTTTTATATATTAAACGTCCGCTACTTATACCGTGACACGTACATTGCACGGTGAATTTTCAAGAGGGGTTTTTGTATGCTTCTTTATTATGAGGCTTAGGCGATTTTACTAGGATGCGAAATATATATAAGTTATAGATTGATGTATATTATGATGGTTTTAACATTGGGTTATGATATTTTATTCTCGCCATAACTCCGATGATTGCGTTATGCTTGACGGAGTTGATTTTAGTTATGTATTGATGATTTCGGAGCCCCGACGATTTGAATGTTTTGCTAAACGATTTAGTATTTGGAGGGGGAGTTTTAATTTAAATTCGGGGACTGAATTTCTTAAAGGGGGAAGATTGTAACGTTTTAAAAATGATTAAATAAATAATTAAATGAATAAAAGTGTTTAAGTGAATTTTAGGATTTTCGGTAAAGTAAAATGTATTTTTCGTAAAACCAAACCGTGATTGTTTTTCATTATAATTTTAAAAATATCTATTTTAATTATGAAATTACTAGTAAATGGTGTTTATTTAGCCACTTATAAATTTTTAGTTTAATAAAATATTTTTCCTAAATTAATTATTTTAAATATTAACATAAGCTTTATTTTTTTACACTAAATTAGTGTAAATTACAAATTTGAATGGTTTTAATTTGTAAAAATGAATCATGGCATATTAGAATTTAGTGTGTATCATGCAAAGATTATTTGCAAATTTTTCCTGTTTTCTAGAGCTTTCTTGAGTTGCTATAGTAAATAAATAAATAAATAAATAAATAAAGCATGAAAAGACTTTTATTGATGTTTCTTCTCTTGAAACTTCTACACACTTTTCCCACTCTCTTCTTTCTCTCCCTCACCTCTCTAGGGCCGGCCACAAACCCCCCATGGCTGCCCCCCCATTTTCCACCTCATTTTTATTCAAAATTCATCAAAAACACATCAAAAATTCAATTAAAATTTCACAAAATCCTATTTATTCCATACTCTTTATTCCTTGCTCATTTTTATATGAAATTTGGAGATGGAAAGCATACATTTTGGAGGCTCAATTCTTGTTTGGATTTCACATTTTGAAGGTATAATTTTCTTTCTTTTGATTTATTGTTATTAGATGTTCATATTAAGCTTAATTAGATTTAATGAATTAATTCTATATTCTTTTTTTTAAAATGCAAGCTAGGGTTCTAAATTCAAGTTATGATTTTTAATAATTAATTAGGGTTATAGTAGTTAGTTTAACACTTTTATTATTAGGAAATCTTGCATGGTTATTGTTTAACAAATTGTTATTCAAAAATTGTTTTAAATTAGGAATTTAGTTAACTAGGTTTTTGCAAAATGTGGTTGTGGTTAATATAAAATTCTAATTTGGGTTGTTATCATTGTATTATAGTTTTAGTGGAAATATTAGCATGTTAATGGAAAGAAAAACTTAGTTTGATTGCTAGTTTCTATGGTTAATTGATAAATTGTGATAAAAATTGCTAATTTTGTAAACTAGATTTTAGAAATTCCTATATAAATGAGATTAAAACTATAATTATGGTTTCATTATATCATTATCATCATGAATTGTGGTTTAAGTCATTAATTTATGCAAAATCATGTTTTGTGGTGGAATTGTGGAATTTTGCTTGAAAAATGTTGAAAATTGTTAAAGGGTGCAAACTAGAAATTTCAAATTTATACAAAATTGTGTAATAAAAATATAGTAATGGTTTGTATAGTCTAGTGATGCTATTTAATGAGTTTTATGACCATTGGTTTCATTTAAATGTCAAGTTTTGATGAAAAACGGTAAATTGGCATATTCGGGTTTTTCGAAAACGGGCGATTTGATTGATTTTAGGGTTTTGATGGATTAAATCATATTTTATATTATAAGTAACGAGTTTTCTAAACTACAAGCTGTTTGTTGATGTTTATCTCGATCCATCGGAGTTTGTACGCCGATATCGAGCGATATTTGGTTCTTTTGCGTGGACGGGACATAGGTTTTAACCTATGCTTGTTCCTTGCGTCGTTTTGACTTTTGTATGTGATTCAGTTTACGATACTATTATTATGTTTGCGTTTAGGTACCCCTCACGTGGACTGCGGGCGATGAAGAGGAGGATGGCGACACCGTCTTCGGCAGACATGGACCAGGTGAGTAGATGCATATCTACGGGGAGAAGTCGGGTGGATGGCGTTTAGCACCCCCGCAACGTAGAATAGGAATAGTACTTATTGACATTAGGAAACCCGATATGACCCTAGATTCTTACTGAGCAGGACCCTAGTAATGACCCTAGGCGGGACTAGACTGATTTAGGAAAACCATACCTGAGGATGAATACTTTGGGAGAGGTTCGTAGGTTTCAGATAGAAACACACACGTACACACTAAAACTTGACATGGCGTATACGTATATGTGTGTATATATATAAAACTAGGTATAGGTGTATATATATACACAACACGTATATGTGATTCGTTGATGTGATATGATATCTGAGGTATGATGAAACAGTATGACTGGGCTTGATGCCGTGATTCTTGACTATACAGTCGTATTAAAGTGTTAGCGGATCATTAGAGAAAGAGATAACGAACATGAATATATAAATTATGAAGGGTGGTGGTGATATTGAGGTACATGGGACGCTAAAATAGTACTTGGGCTGTAGCTTGTGACTTGATGACGATAAGATATCGGTATGACTTAATCATAATATGATACATATGACATGATATTTCTGAGGATAAACTAATGATGTTTATCATGATGGCAATGATATATGATTGATGTATGCGATCACAGTTTAGCACCTTGATCATGAGATGTGTTGATGATGACATTATACGAATGAGGAGACACCTATGAGATACTTGACCGTACCCCGATATTGGGATGCCGTACGATGGATTTTACCGTACGAGGCTTAGATTTGATGATTGATCCGCACTCTTGATTCGAGGAAGCCGTACTACGTACGTGACGCTATTGAGGCGGGATCGCCGACTATTAGAGATATTGATTCAGACCTTAGGTAGACTCTAGTTTCTTACTGACTAGTCTATTAGGTTTAGTTCCTTAGGATGTTAGATGGACACTAGTTTAGGTTCGACTCACATAGTGGTAGTTGTACTCGTATTTCGCAGAGGAGTGGATAATGCACATCTGTCTTTACATTCATACTGTAATCATCATGGTGCATGTTCTTACATATGTTGCCATAATCAGTACAAACCATACCTGTTAGGACACCAGCACCATTACCGATGATGCGCATATTCCACGCACACTTATTTACCGGCTCACACACATCATCATCGGTAATTGCTATGTCACATACACTTTAGATCATATTGTCTTTTATGGATAGAATCAGTTAACAACTAGACCGATATAATATTGTGATTATTCTCTGATGTTAGTATAGACATGATATTTATTACTTAGATATCCATGCATTCATATTTTCATGTTATCATGCAGTATTATGGGCATATACCGACACTTATCATATAGTTACTCATGATTTTGAGATTTGGATTTCCATGAGATTTCTGGATTTTTGGGGAAAACCGCAAAAATATATAAAAACTTCTCTCTCTCTCCTCTTCTCTTTTTAAAATAAGATGCGGTTTTCTCGTGATGTATGTGTCGTCCACCATGAGTATTTCATATTTTCTGTTGGATTTCGAGACCCGATTCGAGGAGTGGATGAACCGTCTCGGGTACATGGTGGGCCCGGTATGGTACCCCGGGGCAAGAAGATCGAGTTGTAGACGATGAGCCTGGCAGGGGAAGGCTACCTACCGGTGATGTCTGGCGCGGCGGATATCCGGAGGATACCGACCGTTGTCGTGAGATTTGATGGTATGGGCCGATCCGGACTGACGGAGCCCGAGATATTGAGACTTGAGATTACATGTGTTGTGTCGATGCTTGACACGGATTTCCATGGATTTCATTATTGAAATTTCAGATTCTTATACACATTCTACAATGATAACAGCTAAAGATTTCTTATACATATATATCTGGATTTCAGGATTTGTTACGTTACATTCATGGTGCATGCATTTCATTCATATGACATAGTATTATATGAGGTACTGACACGAGCACGGAGTATCTGCACTTACACGTAGTATTACCCTGCTATTACTAGATTATTGGGACTTAGTAGTGTATTATTATGACCTAGGATAGCGTCGTGCATTCGATTTCTTTTCGTAGATGTCTTCTACTCACGAGTTGGCAACTCACCCCCGTTGTGCCAAATTTTATTACAGGTTCGGTGTACAGGTTTCCCTGGCAGCTTGCTGGCACATCCATTCTTTCAGGGTGATTTGCACGGTAGGTTGGTTCACTTGTATCCGAACCACCATTGTACTTTTATTCATTCATTTGTATCTAGTAAGCTCCATCAACCA
Source organism: Agapanthus africanus (assembly GCA_030015575.1). Classification (NCBI taxonomy): domain Eukaryota; kingdom Viridiplantae; phylum Streptophyta; class Magnoliopsida; order Asparagales; family Amaryllidaceae; genus Agapanthus; species Agapanthus africanus. The sequence continues at coordinate 252,472,398 of JASDDO010000029.1, read as the reverse complement.
TACTTGTATTACTTGATAAGTTTATTGGACCAGTCTTTTGAAAGGTTCCTGGGCACTCTAATGAGGTCTCACAAGGCATCGAACATGCCAATTTCAAAAAATCTAGGTGCCGAGAAACCCGACTACGGATCGTTGGCTAGAAATCTAGGCGAAAAAGAAATCTAGTTAACACTTAACTAAAAGATTACGGAAATACAACCTTTGTAGATCCGGTGCTCCACCTCCATAGCTCCCCAACGAAGTCCCCTCACTGTCCAAATGAATTCCCGGGCTCTAGCGTCGGCTTCGTCGGAGAAATGGCGAGCTAGGTCGTCGATTTCCATGCCGAAGATGATCTACGTCGAAACATCGCAAGATCAAGCTCTCACTTCACCAAGTCATGAAACTTGTGAAGAAAACACACTCTACTACTTGGCAAGAGGTAGAGGATGAAGAAATAGGAAGTAGGTTCACTTTAGAATTGGATTTCTCACTCTTTTTCATCACTTGCCATTGATGGAGGCAAGCTTTCTTCACTTGAAGAAATGAAGAAGAAGAAGAATATTGTTATGATAAGAATTCTAGAAAAAAGAAAATAAAAGAATACTTATCATAATGTAACCATGGTAATGTGTAGAGAGTTAATCATGGTTGAATGGAATGGTTAGGGTTAAGCATGAAACAAAATGGTCAGTTGGTCAAAGTTTTCATGAAGCTTCATAATACATACAAAGAAAGCCACCATTTTCTCATTATGCTAATTAATTCACAAAACTAATAAATAAATGAATGAATGAATAAAGAAATAGTAAACCCTAACCATTTCATTAACCAAGGTTTAATTCTTTACACTTAACCAAAAAGGCATGTATCATCAAATATGATACAAGCAAGTGCACAAAATCATATCGCATATGCAATGCGCACATCCGAGTGAGAAAATCCATTTAAAGTGAACCGATGCTAGTTAATGCAAAGTAATATATCAAATATATAATTATGCATTAAATCATTAAATCAACACTTGATTTAACGACCCGGTCATATCGCATATAACCGACTAATATCAACAGTAACAACTTATCGAATCAACACTTGATCCGATAACCCGGCTATATCACATATAACCGATCAATGTCACATATCGCGAGAATCGAATACAGTATCACATACTGGTATCATTCTCGGTCCCGCACATATCTCATATGCGCTCCTATTTCGTTTCGCTTGAGCCAGGAAACCTCTGTGTAGGACTCTAAAGACTCGTCAATACGCCGGCAGCAGATGATGATCATATCAAACATCCAAAAGTCGCAAGCGGTCTGCTAAACGTAACGGCCACCCGGGTATTGAGCGATCAGAAGATCGACGAGCAAGCCCGCTTACACTCCAGTGAATCCAACCAGTAACACTACCGTACAGTCCGGTCTGATCGTCTGATATGTCGCATATCTTGCCTAGGGGTGGTAAACGTCAGACCCCAATAGCTCAATAAGTCGTGTCGATATGAGGTCTATAACAATTCGAGAAACTACTGGTAACACTTACCAGTATATCTCAGCAACCCTGGCCAGGGATTTCCTGTTATAGCCAATCGAACACATCGCAACATCAACTCCATATACCGGGAGAGACGAATACCTCCTATCGCTCATTGTCTCCATGTGACTCGGGACTGTACCCAAAAACCACCGTTTTGCACGCCCTCTTGGACGTGGTAAGATGGAAATCAAAGCACAGTGGGAACCACACAAGACTCTATGACGATCTCGGGTCAACAGACTACTCTGTACCAGTGTCACCAGAGAACTGCCATCTGACGTGAGGTATAATACCATCTGGGAGTTCTCGGCGAGTCCGTCCAGTGTACCCAGTCTCTACTGAGCACCCGTATATCATCTCTGATGTCAAACACCAATGGATATGGGATCATCCATCGCCCATCTGTATGGGTCGAGAAGGTACACGCTAGTCTACTCTGGTATATCGATGCCCCGTCTCGATACACCCACGACTAGGGACTTTGAAGGATGTACTTATGGACTACCATGTCCCCACTAGTATGATCCGCATCATAGTCCAGGTAGTCAAGTACACATCCTAAGGGCTTTACCAACATGTAACAGAGAGACAATCAGTGTACACGTTAAGGTAAAGAGCAACCAGATAGCATACTATCATGTCGAGCAAGAAAGTCCTCCCTATATATGTCCCAGCATCCACTACAATATACATCCAATGTACAGTAATGGCCTCTAGGGCATACATATAACTAACAATCTCCCACTTGCACTAGGGCCATCTGTAGCAGTGGTTGTAGTATCTCATACTCAACCATCCCTTAAAAGTCTCTCTCTGGGAATAGGCCTTCGTGAGTGGATCCGCCGTGTTGTCTTCTGGGTCTACTCTCCTAACCTCGATCCCTTAGAGTTCAACCATCTCCATGATCAGGTGATACTGCCTTAGAATATGTCTGGATCACTGATGGGACCTGCTTTCCTTGGCATAAGCCACAACTCCATTGTCACACAATGGGAGGAACATAGTTCATCTCATGAACCAATATACACCCAAACAGCCTCTTTGGTAGCATCTTTAGTAGCGATGTATCCTGCCTTTATTGTCTAGTATGCCACGGTATCTAGCTTGGAACTCTTCCAACATACCGCCCCTTTACTGAGGGTAAAGACAATGCCTGCGACTGACATTCAGTCGTCTTTATCACCCTGGAACCATTCCAGTGATTCTCCCCAGGATCAATTGATACCATCTCACTACAACTAGTGAGAATCCTAACATCCAATTAAATCTATCTCATAGATGAAAACTCAGGATTTAGGAGGTATCACTTTGATCCTATTTGGAGAATCCTAGTGATAATAGGAGATTGACCGATCGTAGTATAGGAAACTCTTTTCCTATCAAGAGTATGTTGTCTACGTACAATACGAAGATGACCTCCTTACTCTCTACTATCCTTTTGTATATACAAGGTTCGTCTACCATTTTGATGAAGTCAAACACTTTGACTATCACATCAAAACAGACGTTCCAACTCCGCGATGCCTGCTTCATTATGTAAAGCAACTTGCACACGTTTCCGCTGCTCCCACTGTTTACGAAGACCTCTGGCTGTGTTCTTATAGACGTTCTCTTCTAAATCAGTATTTAGAAAAGCAGTCATGGCACCCAACCGCCAGATATCGTAGTCATGGTATGTCGCCGTGGTAAGTAGGATCTGGATAGACTTAAGCATAGCTACTGGAAAAAGGTTTCATCATTATCCATGCCTGGTTGATGACGAAAACCTTTAACAAGTCTAGCTTTGAAAGTCTCAACTTTTCCATCTACACCAAGTAATCTTCTCAAGATATACTTGCTCCTGATGGGGATTTAACCCTTCAGATATAGCAGCTAAAGTCCATACTTTGCTGGTGTACATGGATTCCATCTCAGATCGCTAAGCATCCAGCCATTCTTACAGAGTCCCTACTCTCGATGGCCTGCTCGAAACTAGTTGGGTCATCATCTCATGATGCAATCCTTGCTCCCACTGTCATCGAGAAACCAAGGTATCTCTCAGGCGGATGAGGAAACCTACTAGATCGGCGGAGAGGCTGAGGTTCGTTGGAATCTATTGAATCCTTTGGCTCTATCAAATCATCTGCTGCAGCTTGTATAGCTGGAACATTTCCAGTTCTACATAACAGATCTTGCCTCGAGTTTGTCCGGATTTTGCTTTTAGACATAGGCCGGACAATCCCCAAATCTTAACTAACTTAAGATATGGGCTCTTCCCCTTCCATATCACATATGAAGTGGTAGGCAATTGATTTGATTGGATCCCTATTCAATAGGTATGCAGCTTCTTAAGTGCACAACTCCCTTAAGGAAAAAGGTAACTCAGCAGTACTCATCATAGAGCACACCTTATCATATAGGGTGTGATTGCTCCGCCCCGATATACCATCGTGCCATGGTGTATACGGAGGAGTAATGCTGAGAGAGAATCTCATTCTCCTTTAGAATAATCCAGGAATTCCATGCACAAGTATTCTCCTCCTTGATCTCATCAAAGGACATAATACTTATACCCGTATTGGTTCTCTACTTCTAACTTATATTCTGTGAATATCTCAAAAGGTTCGGGCTTGTGTTTCAACAGGAACATAGGTCTGAATCTCGAAAGATCATCAGAGAATGTAATGAAGTATAAAGAACCGGTCTTGGCATGTGTAGACTAGGGACCTACATACATCAACATGTATCATCCCAAGAGTTCATTAACTCTTTCTCTGTTCCCAGTAAACGGAGCTATGGTCATCTTATCTTTGTGACATGACTGGCGAGTTTCACAAGATGTAAGTTCAAACTAATTTAAATATGCATCTTTATGTAACTCTAGCCAGTCGGGTCGCATTGACCTGACCTAGTCTACAATACCTCAAGAAGGATTCGTTCATTTCTGAACTCTTCCTCTTGTGTGTGTTCTGTATACTAAGAACTGTAGTTTGATTTAGAACGTCAATGCTTTTAGACAACGTGCCTGAACCGATCAACTTTTGATATAGGAAATGTTCAAAACATTATCCATCAATACAAAATTATATCCTTCTTTACTAATAAAGAGACTGATATGATTTTGTATATCAGGTTCGGTATCTAATAGCATTTGTTCAGAATCAATGTATTGGTAATACTGGGTGACAGTGACCGACAGACTTGGCTGCAACACTTGCCCCGTTTTCTGCCTCATGAAACTTATCACCCGTTCTCAGTTTTTCTACCTTTTTGTAGCCCTATGTAACAGATTACATATCTGGGATCCTGATCCGGTATCATATACCCAGGATGCAGAGGATACTGAGAAACAGTTCTGTTTAACGAACACACCCGAAGGAGATGCATCATATGCACTTTCTTCGTTTGGGCGGCATAGGAAATCTGGTATTCCCCTATTTCCTGCTCTGTCTTATAACAATTATAAGTTGGAGCGGGACCAACGTTTCCCAGCTCAGTATAACAAGCGGGTTCGGTCAATAATCCGTATTATTATCTTGATTCAGGCGTGATATGGTCGCTACCTGGAGAGAGAGAGAAGAAAACACTCAGCGTGCGCTCTTGCAAGAATAGATTGGTTATTATTTTATCTAATCAGGATGGCTCCCACTGCTTTTTTTCAAATCTTCCTTCAAATCCTAAAAGGAGAGACTAGCCGAGAATAATTACACACTACAAGTTTGCCAATCTTTCAGCCAGGCCAGTGTCGGTACTTTGAGGGAGGTCCCCCGTGCTTTCGCACGAACCTAATTAATGTAAACCTCGTTTTCCCAGAGGCGTAACCCCGTTGACACCTTTCTAGACACTTGATCGGCTAATTGTAATGTATAAAACTCTCCCAGGAGTAACTCTTACTCGCAGCGGGTATCGGGATCCAACTATCTCATAGAAGGTATGCAATCTCATTGCAAATTTCAACACTTGAAATTCCCGATAATATTTTGCCCCTAGCGTCCTATGACCTTGACGCAGGCCAACAAACCATAGTGCGCTAGTCAAGTTCAACCCGTCATTTCCTGATTAAATTAAACCCACCTGCACGACCCTTGACGCAGGCCAACAAAGTCGCACGACTACCCTAACCCAATCTGCATCATATGCATAAGCAGATAAATACCAGTTAGCTACCGCACACCACGCCTTGACGCAGGCCAACAAACGTAGCACGAATACTAACTACTACTTATCTGAAATGACGGAGGGCTACGACAGGTTTTTCTGAAAACCTATTGCGTAATGAACTTGATATCGTTGTAGAATCAAATGATTTTGAAATGGAGTGCTTTTGAGGCTTTTCTAGTTTTGCTAAAGGAGTCACTCCCGGTGAAGGGATCGTCGGTCCTTTCCTCGTCAAATGAGGTGCGGGATATATCATATATATCACTGTGCAAAGCAAAAACACTTAAAAGCATTCAAAAGACAAACCGAGTGTGTAGCATCTGCCAGTTATTGCTAAAGGAGTCACTCCCGGTGAAGGGATCTCGGTCCTTTCCTCATCGAATAAGGTGCAGGATATATCATATATACCGCTGTGGAAAGCAAGAACTGTAGCTACCTGTTTTATTTTGAAATTCAATTCTACAACATCTTAGGTTTCTTTTATTTCATTAATCACATTAATGAAGTCCCATCATTTAAATACCTAAACATCACAGATAAATACGACGTACACTTATGCCATCCGCATTCGCCTCGATGTCCCCTCGTGCACCGTTAGGTTAGGTAACTAACGGCAGAGCGGGGCAGGGCTAGCGCGGGTGTAAAACATAAGTAACGTCTATATAATATATCATATATACTATATACTGTATCTATCACAGAACATCACATGATCACATCACAGATATCGCAGCAGAAGAATTATATGAAATATTGGATATACTAGGACGTCCGTGTTTTCAATACGAGCCAGTATAAAACACGGATTCCACGGTCGCGATGAATAGCCAAACCCACACCCCTAGACCCCTACGAGAGCGGCAAGCAACCCTACCAATTCTAGAGTTAGGAGACCCGGACTCGACTTCTCGAGTTGGTCTCCCACTGGACTCCAGAACCCGGTTACTTGTGCTCCCCTCCTTGGGTCTATCCTAGTGCAGAAAAGTAAATAATATACATCAACGGTGACAACTTCCGCAACCTGGAAGCGCCCCAATAAAAGAATATTACATACAAGATTTTACATGAATGAAAATGAAAAACACTCATCTCACATAAAAACCCCCGGCTATTCAAACACGACGATCCAATATAACATATCCAGCAACACATAACATCACATGTCATCAACGTAAGTAAATATGTCCATCCCAATTGTCGTTGACATATAGCAACGAAACCGGCGATATCACATATTACACTTACGGTCACAGAAAAGAAAGTGTAAAACTACAACAGTTGGAATCCACAACCACCTCAGACATCGCATGCCTGACCAAATGAATTCCTTAGACATCACATGCCTAACAATTATAAACCCCGCATTTTAGTCTCAAAATCGAAAATTCTTTTCAATATCAAGTCGGGCAATTCAACAAGATTCCCGACATCCTGATCGAATGCTCGTCGCAAACTTTAGTAGACGGCCGCACCCCCGACGCCGTGGACAAAGTGCACCAAGGCGGAACACCGCCACCGCGAGCACCCGAACGGATGCTTTCGGCGACGGGGTTCTCCTACAGTCACTTGGTCGGGGCTATGGAGTGAGGCTGTCTATTAAGTTTACCCGGCGAGTATTCGCGTACACTACGTGATTGCGACGGACTTTTGATAACATCAAAATTCCGTGGCAACCGATCAAGTGAGACTAAAGTGCTATGTTTATAACATTCATTCAGTTATCACATAACTACTTGTGAATTCCAATTATTGTATCCCATTCCGGATAAATAGAAAATGTCAAACTTTCCGATCGAACAATCGAACACCCAAGTTTTCCCGATACAGATCAACACATGAAATAAGTCTAACAACATTCAATTCGTGCCTCAGTACCAACGGTCCAGCCGTAGAAGGTTCAAGCTAACGCCTCACATGTGGCACGCCGTACTGCCCCAAACCCGAAGGTTCAAAGGGCAGTTCAAGACGGTCACATAATCGAGTTAAGGTTTGTTGTCTTCTAGAGGGTCCATCGCGTTACTTGCACTACTTAGAACGTCGTTAAACTTCCGAAAAATCCAACACTTGGAAATTTCCCGACAGGGGAAAAATTGGGTATTTATATCCGGTCGAACTTTTTAACATATTCTAAAATTTATCCGGAAAGCCACACAGACAAAATTTGACAATCCGATCGAACATTCGAATCCCCAAAACAACCCTAAAAATTAAAACTCTGAAAAAAATATTAAAAATACCCAGGAAAAACACCACTGAAAAATAAGAATTACTGTGCAAACAATTTTACACACTGTGCCCGTACGACCGCGGAACCGCCGCATGAGCCTCGCTCATGCCGCGGAACCGCGGCGGCTTAGTGGAATTGGGCTGTCGAACTTCACAGTAACTCTTAGATATTTGTGTTGTGTTCTCTGCATATTTTTAATGTGGAAAAATCCCAGATTTTAGAAAATGTCCAGAGAGCTATTTTGGGGTTAGGATTTCGGTTCGTCCGGCTTTCAAACTCCGTCTAGACTTCGCCTAAGGCTCTAGCTAGGCTCTGATACCAGTGAAAGGTTCCTGGGCACTCTAATGAGGTCTCACAAGGCATCGAACATGCCAATTTCAAAAAATCTAGGTGCCGATAAACCCGACTACGGATCGTTGGCTAGAAATCTAGGCGAAAAAGAAATCTAGTTAACACTTAACTAAAAGAATACGGAAATACAACCTTTGTAGATCCGGTGCTCCACCTCCATAGCTCCCCAACGAAGTCCCCTCTCTGTCCAAATGAATTCCCGGGCTCTAGCGTCGGCTTCGTCGGAGAAATGGCGAGCTAGGTCGTCGATGTCCATGCCGAAGATGATCTACGTCGAAGCATCGCAAGATAGCTCTCACTTCACCAAGTCATGAAACTTATGAAGAAAACACACTCTACTACTTGGCAAGAGGTAAAGGATGAAGAAATAGGAAGTGGGTTCACTTTAGAATTGGATTTCTCACTCTTTTTCATCACTTGCCATTGATGGAGGCAAGCTTTCTTCACTTGAAGAAATGAAGAAGAAGAAGAATATTGTTATGATAAGAATTCTAGAAAAAAGAAAATAAAAGAATACTTATCATAATGTAACCATGGTAATGTGTAGAGAGTTAATCATGGTTGAATGGAATGGTTAGGGTTAAGCATGAGACAAAATGGTCACTTAGTCAAAGTCTTCATGAAGCTTCATAATACATACAAAGAAAGCCACCATTTTCTCATTATGCTAATTAATTTCCAAAACTAATAAATAAATGAATGAATGAATAAAGAAATAGTAAACCCTAACCATTTCATTAACCAAGGTTTAATTCTTTACACTTAACCAAAAAGGCATGTATCATCAAACATGATACAAGCAAGTGCACAAAATCATATCGCATATGCAATGCGCACATCCGAGTGAGAAAATCCATTTAAAGTGAACCGATGCTAGTTAATGCAAAGTAATATATCAAATAAATAATTATGCATTAAATCATTAAATCAACACTTGATTTAACGACCCGGTCATATCGCATATAACCGACTAATATCAACAGTAACAACTTATCGAATCAACACTTGATCCGATAACCCGGCTATATCACATATAACCGATCAATGTCACATATCGCGAGAATCGAATACAGTATCACATACTGGTATCATTCTCGGTCCCGCACATATCTCATATGCGCTCCTATTTCGTTTCGCTTGAGCCAGGAAACCTCTGTGTAGGACTCTAAAGACTCGTCAATACGCCGGCAGCAGATGATGATCATATCAAACACCCACAAGCCGCAAGCGGTCTGCTAAACGTAACGGCCACCCGGGTATTGAGCGATCAGAAGATCGACGAGCAAGCCCGCTTACACTCCAGTGAATCCAACCAGTAACACTACCGTACAGTCCGGTCTGATCGTCTGATATGTCGCATATCTTGCCTAGGGGTGGTAAACGTCAGACCCCAATAGCTCAATAAGTCGTGTCGATATGAGGTCTATAACAATTCGAGAAACTACTGGTAACACTTACCAGTATATCTCAGCAACCCTGGCCAGGGATTTCCTGTTATAGCCAATCGAACACAGCGCAACATCAACTCCCTATACCGGGAGAGACGAATCCCCTCCTATCGCTCATTGTCTCCATGTGACTCGGGACTGTACCCAAAAACCACCGTTTTGCACGCCCTCTTGGACGTGGTAAGATGGAAATCAAAGCACAGTGGGAACCACACAAGACTCTATGACGATCTCGGGTCAACAGACTACTCTGTACCAGTGTCACCAGAGAACTGCCATCTGACGTGAGGTATAATACCATCTGGGAGTTCTCGGCGAGTCCGTCCAGTGTACCCAGTCTCTACTGAGCACCCGTATATCATCTCTGATGTCAAACACCAATGGATATGGGATCATCCATCGCCCATCTGTATGGGTCGAGAAGGTACACGCTAGTCTACTCTGGTATATCGATGTCCCGTCTCGATACACCCACGACTAGGGACTTTGAAGGATGTACTTATGGACTACCATGTCCCCACTAGTATTATCCGCATCATAGTCCAGGTAGTCAAGTACACATCCTAAGGGCTTTACCAACATGTAACAGAGAGACAATCAGTGTACACGTTAAGGTAAAGAGCAACCAGATAGCATACTATCATGTCGAGCAAGAAAGTCCTCCCTATATATGTCCCAGCATCCACTACAATATACATCCAATGTACAGTAATGGCCTCTAGGGCATACATATAACTAACATCTTTTATTTTGACCTTAGAGTCGCGCATATATTATTCTGATCTGGTGGTTTTGTTTTATTTTGAGTTTTGAGCCTCGCCCTTTGGCGTTGTATATTATTGTGCTCGTTGTGGTTGTTTCCGCCAGTTGGCGTTGAGCTAGCACCCGTTTGTGGATGCTTTTTATTGTTTTTGTATATTATACTTGTTGTACCCATTTGGGGGCCAGTTTTTACAGAGGAGACTCTGCCGAATTTTTTGGGAAAATTTGCTGATACTTTTAAACTTGTTTTTCTTCATGTTTCTTTTACTTCTTCTTCTTTTATATGGTTTAGATTTCTGGGCTTCGGCTTACTTAGGTTACGTGGCGCCTCTAGACGCTTCGTAATCTAAGTGCCGGTCACGTTCCGTACTCTCGGGTCGTGACACCTAATCCAATCTGCATCATATGCATAAGCAGATAAATACTAGTTATCTACCGCACACTACGCGTTGACGCAGGCCAACAAACGTAGCACGAATACTAAGTAGGATTTATCTGAAATGACGGAGGGCTACGGCAGGTTTTTCTGAAAACCTATTGCGTAATGAACTTGATATCATTCTAGAAACAAGTGAATTTAGAAAAGGAGTGTTTTTGAGGCTTTCATTAGTTTCTCTAAAGAGGTCATTCCCGGTGAATGGATCTCGGCTCTTTCCTCATCGAATAAGGTGCGGGATATATCATATATATCACTATGCAAAGCAAAACTCCAAAAGCAATCAAAAGACAAACCGAGTGTTGTAGCATCTGCCAGTTTTTCTAAAGAGGTAATTCCCGGTGAAGGGATCTCGGCTCTTTCCTCATCGAATAAGGTGCGGGAAATATCAAATATATCACTATGCAAAGCAAAAACTGTAGCTAGCCTTTTTGAAAAATTTGATTCTACAACATCTTTTAGGTTTCTTTTCTTTCATTAATCACATTAATGAGGTCCCATCATTTAAGTCACCTAAACAACACAGATAAATACGACGTACACTTATGCCATCCGCATTCGCCTCGATGTCCCGTCATGTACCGTTAGGTTAGGTAACTAACGGCAGAGCGGGGCAGGGCTAGCGCGGGTGTAAAACATAAGTAATGTCTATATAATATATCATATATATTATATACAGTATCTATCACAACATATCAAATGATCACATCACAGATATCGCAGCAAAAGAAACATATGAAATATTGGATATACTAGGAGGTCCGTGTTTTATTTTGAGCCTCTATAAAACACGGATTCCACGGTCGCGATGAATAGCCAAACCCACATCCCTAGACCCCTACGAGAGCGGCAAGAAACCCTACCAATTCTAGAGTTAGGAGACCCGGACTCGACTCCTCGAGTTGGTCTCCTACTGAACTCTAGAACCCGGTTACTTATGCTCTCCTCCTTGGGTCTATCCTAATGCGGAAAAGTAAATAATATACATCAATGGTGACAACAACCTCAACCCGGAAGTGCCCCAATAAATGAATATTACATACATTTAATTTTACATGAATGAAAATAAAAAAACTCTCATCTCACATAAAACCCCCGGCTATTCAAAACGCGGCGATCCAATATAACATATCCAACAGCAACACATAACATCACAGGTCATCAACGTAAGTAAATATGCGCATCCCAATTGTCGTTAACATATAGCAACGAACCGGCGATATAACATATTACACTTACGGTCCCAGAAAAACTAGACGGTGTTAAACATTCCGATCAAATCAACAAACACCACAATTACCCATAAAACTCAACACTTGAGCGTAGTTTTAAAGTTATTCAGCATATGCCACAGTACCAACAACCAGCCGTAGAAGGGCCAAACCAACGCCTCACATGTGGCACCGCTGAACCACCACAAATCCGAGGGTTCAGTGGCGGTTTTGACGGTCACATAATCAAGTTAAGGTTTTGTTCTTCTATAGGGTCCATCGCATAACTTGCATGATCTTTGAAAGCTTTTTAACTACGGGAAAAAAAATCCAACACTTGGAAAATTTTTCGGCAAGGGAAAAAGTGGGTATTTGACATCCGATTGAACTTTTTAATATCGTCTAAAGTAACCAGAAAACAGTTAAAATACGACCACGAAACACTCCGAGTTGTTATTATAGTAAATTAACATCACATGACAATTTAACAAAAATAAACAACACCTGAAGCACCAAAACCCATGTAATAGAACACTGGAGAAATTTGGAGGGGGGGGGTCTCGTCGGCCCAAAAGTGGCCAAATGCCTCCAAATTTAATCAGTGTTCATGTTATCACATATTTATGATTCTGCACTTGTTTAAAAAATTTTTAGGGCTCGTTTTAAATTCGACAGAAACATGATTTTTAGGGTTTCAAGTTCGGAGTTTGTTTCGTGTTCGTAATCTAACATTATCCGTATAATTTCCTAGCTAGGCACTGATACCACTGTAAGGTTCTTCTTGACGGCAGCAAGGTTTCGGGAGGTATCGTCCATGCCATTTTTAAAAATTTGCCGTTAAAAGGAACTCTAAACTAGAATCGTTAACTAGAAACATAATACGGAAACAAATGTAAACCATTTACAACTAAGTGAAAACGAAATACAACCTTTGTTGATCGGTCCTTCACTTCAATAGCTCCTTGTTGTAGTCCCTTCGCTGCGATCGTGGTTCTCCCGGACTCATGCATGGCTTCACGAGGCGAAAGGAGCGACCTTACTTGAAGTCTTCGAGATCAAAGATGATCTACGTCGAGGGGATGCCAACTCAAGCTATTACTTCACTAACTAAAGAATTAGTTATGCAAACACCCTATACTAAAGTGCTAATCTAGTAGAGGATGGAGAAAAAAGAAGTGAGCTCACTTTAGAATTTGTTTTCTCACTTTTCTTTCTCACTTAATCAAAACCTAGAGAGCTTTTGAGCTCATGGAAGAAGATGAACAAATAATGAGATGAGGATAATGATTGAGTGAGCTAACCATGGGTGAGTGGGTATCATATACTAATCTATGTAGAGCCAAAACCATGGCTAAGTGTGATGGTTAGATTACTAAATATCTAAGGTAAAAAACAAAGTGAGTGGACTTTGTCAAAGCAAACCCTAGCTTCTACAAGCTTCATGCTTGTGACAAAACCTCCACTTATTTTGTAATTACCTTAAATAATAAAACCCCACTATCACAATTAAAATGGTGTATGTTTTACACACCTATGAAAGATGTATCAACAACCTTGATACAATAATCAAAACACAAATTAATATATATCACATATATATTAAGTTGTGCACAAGTGAGAAAAAACAAATGCTTAAGTGAACCAATGTTAGTTAATGTAAATTAGTATATCACATATACAATTATACACTAAATTATTAAATTAACACTTGACTTAATAATCCGGCTATATCATATATAACCGACTAACATCCAATGTATCGACTTATCGAATCAACACTTGATTTGACAACCCGGCTATATCATATATAACCGACCGATACAAAAGTCGCGAGAATAAAATACGGTATCTCATACATGCATTATTCTCGGTCCCGCACATATCACATAGGTGCTCCTATTTCGTTTTACCTGAGCCAGTAAAACCTCTATGTAGGACTCTAAAGACTCGTTAATACGCCGGCAGTAAATGATGATCACATTAAGCACCCACAAGCCGTCAGCGGTATTAGCTGGACGTAACGGCTACCCGGGTATTGAGCGATCAGAAGATTAGCAAGAAAGCCTACTCCAACTCCTGTAAAAGCCTAACGGTAACACTTGCCATTCAGTCCGGTCTCCTCGTCTGATATGTCGCATATCAAGTCTAGGGGTGGTAAACATCAGACCCCAATAACCGATAAGTCATGCCGATGTGAGGCTCATAACGGATCGAGAAACTACCGGTAACACTTACCAGTAAATCTCTAAATCGGCCCTGGCCAGGGACTTCCCTGTTATGGCCAATCGAGCACAATGCAACATCAACCCCCAATACCGGGAGAGACGAAACCCCTCCTATCGCTCATTGCCTCCATGTGACTCGGGACTGTACCCAAAAACCACCGTTTTGCATGCCCTCTTGGACGTGGTAAGTTGGAAATCAAAGCACAGTGGGAATCACACAAGACTCTATGACGATCTCAGGTCTACAGACTAACCTGTACAAGTGTCACCAGAGAACTAACAACTGATGTGAGGTATAATACTATCTGGGAGTTCTCGGCATGTTCGTCCAGTGTACCCAGTCTCCACTGAGCACCCGTATACCATCTCTGATGTCAAACACCAATGGATATGGGATCATCCATCGCCCATCTCATGGGTCAAGAAGCGTATACGCTAGTCTAATCTGGTATATCGATGCCCTGTCTCGATACACCCATGACTAGGAACATTAAAGGATGAACTTATGGACTACCATGACCCCACTAATATGATCTACATCATAGTCCTAGTAGTCAAGTACCCATCCTAAGGGCTTTACCAATATGTAACTATAAGACAGTATCAAGAGACAAGTATACATGTTAAGATAAAGATCAACCAGATAGCATACTATCATATCGAGAAAGAAAGTCCTCTCTATATATGTCCAAGCATCCAATATAATATACATCATTTGTACAATACTGCCTTTAGGGCATACATACAACTAACAAGGGGTCTCCAATTGACCAAGACCCTTGTTTTCTCTCTCATCTTCATCATTCTCTCTTCTCTTCTCACTTGGGCTGCTGCCCTCTTCCTCCCCCCATCTCAAAACCCCCACAACTCCATGAAAAATTCATCAAAACCTCATCTCCATTTCATAAAAAATGTGCATGAGCTCACTAGCTACACTTTGGACTAAGAAAGCTTGCATTTTGGACACTTGGGGCAACTCAAGAAAATTCTTAAGTTGCCAAATGAGGTATTCTTTTAACCATTAGCCTAGTATTTCCATTGCTTTTACATCTATGTTTGTTTAGAACCGATTTGGTGTCGTTTAGTGAGATTTGGAAATTTCTAGTTAGGGCTTATGGAATTCTTGAGTTGTGATGTGTAATTGAGTTTAGTAGAGGCCACACAAACCCCCTAGTGCTAGAATTCATACCCAAACCAGAGACTAGAACCCTGGAATACGAACTTAGAAACCCGATATCCGAGGAATTGTGGATTCTGCGAGTGTAAAATGAAATCTGCTATCACTCGGGGCCTCTGAAAATTATTTAGCAAGTACAGAGGAGTGTGCAAGCACCTAGGAAGCTAACCCCAAGACCCCAGCCCCTGACTCCACCTTTTGGCCGCAAATATAATCTTTCTGGCTGCAAATTGCAGCCAGACCTGGTCCAAATGGGTTCGTGTTTGGTCTGTAGCTCCATCTCCTGTAAACTAGACTCTTGGCATATGCAAAATTGACCTATTTGACCTAGGGTAAAATCATGGACCATTTTCAAGAGTTGCTGTTTTGATTCGGGGTTTCGTTTTGCGTATTTTGAATTCTGGATTTTTGTGATTTGTGTTGTATTCGATCATTTGAGGTTTGTACGTTGAAATCGAGTGTTATTTGGTGGTTTTGAAAGCGTAGTCCATATGTTCTAACCTATAGGCTTTTAGCGTGTCGTTTTGGTTTTGAATTGGGTTTTAATACGACACGATACGTTATGATGTGTAGGTATCCCATGAAGACTTCAAGACGACAAGCAAGTGCGTGGCGACGTCAGCAACGGAAAGCGAAAAGCAAGGTGGGTAGATTATATCAACGGGGGAAGTCAGGTGGATGGCGTTTAGCACCCTCGCAGTTTGATGTATAGTATGCTATATATATACTATATATATATGATATCTTTTATGTAGGACATGGATATTCAAGATATGAGTTGGGTTCATGGTTTAGTTTAGGGTAGTTAGAAATAACTTGGTTTAGCTTCTCAGTCGTGAACCCTAGAATGATGTTTACACCCACATGCACATACATGCATACTTTGTTATACTTGTGCGTATATAGGGATACGTATATACACACACACACACATAGGTATGGGACTATGTATATATATATATATATATATACACGTATAGCTACACATGGATGATAAGGATTGTATATGATATTTGGAGATGAGTCGATGAGATTGGGCATGGTGCTATGAGATCGGTGATATGATGCGGTTCGTATTAGGAGATACGACATGAGATTTTAGCGGGCCTTTAGGCGTGTGTTTTCATACACGCATATATATGCAGTGGGTATCAGTTTATACAAGACTTAGATCAGTACCCCAGTTCATGAGATATGATGATAAGGATACCAGATAAATGATGAGATGAATGCGATATTTGACCCGTACCCAGATTGGGATGCCGTACGACGGATTTACGTACGAGCTATATATTGATGATATATCCGCACTCTTAACTCGAGGATGCCATATTTTATATTGTATCGTATGTGATACTATTGAGGCGGGATCACCGACTATTATATTTATATGTGTATCGACTCAGATTTAGGTGGTTTCCATACCCTTTTGATTAGCTTGTTAGTTAGATCTGTAGTTTACTTAGTAGATGTTAGACTAGACCCAAGTCATACCTATTTCAAAAACTACCGAATCGTGAGTATTTTAAAGACAGGCCAAGGGATTCTACGGATATTTTCAAAATACGCAACTTTTCTTAAAAACACCGTAGCCCTTATTTTTCTAAATGCCACGATTCGTCTTATTTCAAATGGCAAAACTGTATGACATAGACATAATGATGTAGATTCTTCACTGTTGCGTTTATTATTCGATTTCCGCATTTCTTGCTATTTGCATCGCATTGCATGTGTAAAAGTGTTTATTGTTATATTAAACCCATGCTGTCTGGACACCAGCACCATTATCGATAATGCGTATGTTCCACGTATACCTGCTCATCATCGATAATTTTCATGTCACTACACAGCAGGATTGTTGCATCAGGATAAACCTCCTTGTATAACATATTGGCACACAGGCATATTGTACACTCATACATGCGTATATATCTACTTGTACACCCATATTTGAGTACAAACATATTGTACACTCATACTTGCGCACAGACATATTGTACACTCATACTTGCGTACAGACATATTGTACACTCATACTTGCGTATATACCTCCTTGTATAACATATTGGCACACAGGGACATTGTACACTCATACTTTCGTATATACTTACTTATACATCCATACTTGCGTACAGACATATTGTACACTCATACTTGCGTACACACATATTGTACACCCATACTTGCATATATATGTATTTGCACATACATAGATGATTCTAGCTTGATTTTGGAGATTTAGGAACCGCAAGATATATTTTAAAACTGGATTCATTTCAAAGAGCGGTTTTCCCTCGATGTGTGCATATTACTGTTTTATGTTCCATGATATACGGATATGCTTACATTTCTACTATATGTCGCATACATCATGCTTTGTGATTATACGCATTGAGATATGCTGTTTTCATGAGATTTCTGGATTTGAGAACCGTGGCTGTTTCAAAAGAAAGTATGTACTGTTTAAAAACCCGGTTTCTCTTGATATGATATTTCAGTGCGTCCACCATGTTTTTTCTCGGTTCTGAGACGTATGACATGTGAAACCCGATTCGAGGAGTTGGATGAGGCCAATTGCGGGTACATGGTGGACCCGATATGGTACCCCGGGGCAAGAAAGGGATGCTGTGTATACAGACGGTGAGCCTGGCAGAGGGACTACTACCTACCGGTGATTGTATTGAGCTCGGTGGATATCCGGAGGATATCGACCGGAGTTGAGAGATGTTACGGGCCGATCCGGACTGACGGAGCCCTATATATATATGAGGATTTATGTGTCGATGCTGGGCACAGGTTTCATGATGTTTTCGAGTGTTGATGCTGGACACTCAGGTTCCATGATTTTGATGTGTCACGAGGGACACAGTTGATTTATATCCTCATACTTCCATGCATATGCTTTATGATATTTACATGCATGCTGTTTTGTGTCATTGGTTGACACATGGACAAGATCCACATGCATACAGATATTGATTACATAGTTGGATGATATCCACATACTTATAGACTTCATGATACAGTTGACATTGATTCCTGTTGATTACATTGACCTTACCTCATATTTTTTTGATATGTTGCTACCTGAGGCACTGACACAAGCACTTGGTATTACACTGATGTATAGATGTTTACCCTTGCCACCTTATCATGCTTCAGACTTTATCATTTTGAAGATATATATTATTACTGATCGTTTGACCTAGGATTGAGTCATACATATGATTTCTGCACTGTGATGTTTTCTACTCACGAGTTGGCAACTCACCCCCGCTGTGCCACAGTTTCTTGCAGGTTTTGCCGTACAGGTTCTTGCGGCTTTCTGGAACACTGCTTCCTTTCTGGGTGATTGCTTTGGTAGGTGGGTTCACTTGCATCGTGACCACCATTGTACTTATTTATTTTCAGTTGTATCTAGTAAAGTTCCATCAACCGGACTTGTATATTTATTTCAGACTTAGAAAACTAGTTGTGTATTATTTCGACCTTAGAGTCGCGCGTTGTAGTATTATGGTTTTCTTAATGATTTTGAGTTTCCTTTTGAGTTTTAATCCTTGCCTTTCGGCGTTGTATATTATATTGCTTGCGTGGTTGTGACCGTCGATTGACGAAGAGCTAGCTCCCGCTTGGGGATGCCTTTTATTATTGATGTATATATTATTCATGTTGTACCCTGTTCGGGGCCAGTATTTACAAAGGAAACTCTGCCGAAATTTTCAGAAAAGACTTGGGATTTTTCAAATGCATATTCGGCTTATGTTATTTAAAAACACTTGTTTTAAAACTAGTTTTATTTACTTCTTCCTTAAAATGGTTTAGATTTCTGGGATTTTTGGTTTACTTGAATTAGATGGGGTCCTATAGACTTCATATGATTCAAGTGCCAGTCATGTGCCATTTCGGGTCATGACAAAGTTGGTATCAGAGAGCTAGGTTAACCTTGGTTCAAGTCTAAGTTTGACTATGCGGAGCCTATAGCGTTTGTATATATTCGGAAGTTAGGCTTGAACTTTCGGAACTTAGACTTAGTCGAGGGGGTATTAGACCCGAACTTTCGTCGCGTAGGTTGACATTGGTTGATGGAGTAGGTGACTTCAGTAAGTGACGTACCGTGTGTATGTTCCACGACATACTTACGATACGCTACTCCACTTAAGGAGCCTTAGGATGTACATTGCCTTGCACAGTATTATATTTATTCCTATGATCTATCCTCATCGATATTGGTTATGATTTTGCTGCCACGATTACACGGGCAGAGAGAGCTACGGCTAGAGTTGCGTCAGCATGAGCTTGTCGCGGACGAGGACTGACCAGGGTGTGATTCCAGGGACATACGATTGCATAGAAGCGTCGTTTTATTGCGTTTTCACGCAATGAGCGTTTGACGGATTGCTTTTACGAGATTTCTCAGACGTACAGATCAGCACCAGAGGATTGAGCCACTGATAGAGGCCAGCCAGAATGTGATGACCGTTGATGTATCGCTTATTCATAATGATTGAGGCACTGTTCAGCGTGGAGACGAATGAGCCAGTTGTTGCTGCGAACGATGAGATATCACCCCAGATGTTGGAGCTATTGTAGTACGAGTTGTACTTGAGATATGATAGAAGGTCGATAGTCGTCTGAGGATGAATGACTAGGACATGTGGTTCGTTCGCTTACCCCGATGCGAGGTCATCAGATAGATGGATTCTAGCTAGAGACGACTTCACGCAGGTACGTTGGGAGTCGATAGAGACGATCGAATGTCAGAACCCCATTTTCCAAGTTTAAAGTATTCATAGACAAATGAAAGTAATGCTATGGACCCTTTAGAAGAATGAAACCCTAACTCGACGTAATGACCACGGAACGCCTTTGAACCATAGGGTTTGCGGCAGTTTAGCGGTGCCATTTGTGAGGCTTGGGTTTGCCCTTCTACGGTTGGTCCACAGGTGCTGTGGCATGTACTGGAATACTATTAAACTGTACTCAAGATGTTGAGCTCTTGGGGGATTGTGAGGTTTTGACGAATCGATCGAAAGGCTTGACATCTTTCGGATATCATGTGATAGGGTGCATTGCTTGGGAGACTCCAGATACGAGTATGGCCGTTGGAGCACAGCCCATGCAGCCACGATGAGACGAGTCCAAAGCAGTCGACAACAGAGAAAAGTGGAGTAAGAGGTTCGTACGAGATCTAGATGAGATGGCGTTCCACTCCGCCGACATCAGAGATGCGGTACACGTGCAGAGGCGTTGATTATTGATATATCTTCCAGAAGGAGTTGCGATGTGTTAGTTATATGTATGCCCTAGAGGCCATTACTGTACATAGGATGTATATTGTAGTGGATGCTGGGACATATATAGGGAGGACTTTCTTGCTCGACATGATAGTGTGCTATCTGGTTGAACTTTACCTTAACGTGTATACTGATTGTCTCTCTGTTACATGTTGGTAAAGCCCTTAGGATCTGTACTTGACTACCTGGACTATGATGCGGATCATACTAGTGGGGACATGGTAGTCCAAGAGTACATCCTTGAATTGTTCCTAGTCGTGGGATTATCGAGACGGGGCATCGATATTCCAGAGTAGACTAGCGCATATCTTCTCGACCCATGCGATGGGCGATGGATGATCCCATATCCATTGGTGTTTGACATCGAAGATGGTATGCGGGTGCTCAGTGGAGACTGGGTACACTGAACGGACTCGTCGAGAACTCCCAGATGGTATTATACCTCACGTCAGATGGCAGTTCTCTGGTGACACTGGTACAGCTTAGTCTGTTGACCCGAGATCGTCATAGAGTCTTGTGTGTCTCCCACTGTGCTTTGATTTCCACCCTACCACGGCTCTACTGAGTTGTGCAAACAGGTGGTTTTTGGGTACAGTCCCGATTCACATGGAGGCAATGAGCGATAGGAGGGGATTCGTCTCTCCCGGTATTGGGGGTTGATGTTGTGCTATGCTCGACTGGCCATAACAGGAAATCCCTGGCCAGGGTTGCAGTGATATACTGGTAAGTGTTATCAGTAGTTTCACGAATGTTATGGACCCTACGTCGGCATGACTTATCGAGCTATTGGGGTCTGACGTTTACCACCCCTAGGCGAGATATGCGACATATCAGACGAACAGACCGGACTATACGGTAGTGTTACTGGTCGGATTCGCAGGAGTGTGAGCGGGCTTGCTCGTCGATCTTCTGATCGCTCAATACCCGGGTAGCCGTTACGTTTGGCAGACCGCTTGCGGCTTGTGGGTGTTTGATATGATCATCATCTGCTGCCGGCGTATTGACGAGTCTTTAGAGTCCTACACAGAGGTTTCCTGGCTCAAGCGAAACGAAATAGGAGCGCATATGAGATATGTGCGGGACCGAGAATAATGCGTGTATGTGATACCGTATTTCATTCTCGTGATCTGTGTATCGATTGGTTATATGCGATATAACCTATTTATCGAATCAAGGATTGATTCGATAAGCCGATACATAGGATACTGGCCGGTTATATGCGACATGACCGGATCATTGAATCAAGTGTTGATTTAATGATTTAATGTATAATTATATATTTGATATATTACTTTACATTAACTAGCAATGGTTCACTTTAAATGGATTTTCTCACTTGGATGTGCGCATTGCATATGCGATATGATATTGTGCACTAGCTTGTATCATGTTTGATGATACATATCTTTTTTGGTTAAGTGTGAAGAGTTAAACCTTGGTTAATGAAATCATTAGGGTTTACTATTTGCTTATTCCTTTATTTATTTGTTTTATTCATTTAGGTATTTATAATAAGCATAATGAGAAAGAAACAAAATGGTTAGCTTTCATTCTTTCATGAAGCTTAATGAAGCTTCATGAAGCTTTGACCAAAGGTGACCATTTTGTTTTTATCTCAAACCCTAACCACTCACTAACCTTGGTTAACTCTCTACACTTTACTATGGTTCAAATATGATAAGGATTGATTTTTTCTATTCTATTCTATTATTCTTATCATAATATTTGAGCTTCTTATTCTTCTTCCTTCAAGTGAAGAAAAGCTTGACCATCAATGGCAAGTCTTCAAATCTAGAGAGAAATCCAAAAGTAAAGTTTACCCACTTCCTATTTCTTCATCCTCTATCTATTGCCAAGTAGTATAGGGTGTTTCCTTCACAAGTTTTCCAAGCTTGATGAAGTTGGAGCTTGTTCTTACGATATCTCGACGTAGATCATCTTCGGCATTGAACCGACGATCAAGCTCGCCCATTCTTCGATGATACCGATACTTGAGTTCCGGATTCATTTTGGACAGCCGAGGGGACTTCGTTGCGGAGCCGTGGAGGTGGTGGACCGGATCTACAAAGGTTGTATGTCCGTTCCCTTAGTTAAATTGTTAACTAGTTTATGTTTCGCCTAAATATCTAGTAAACGATCCGTAGTCGGGTTTGTAGGCACCCGTAAAATTTTATTTGTGCATGTTTGGTCACTTGTAAAACTTAACTAGAGTGCCCAGGAACCCTACAGTGGTATCAGAGCCTAGCTAGAGCCTTAGGCGAAGTCCAGACGGAAATTGAAGTCCGAACGAACCCGAAACCCCGAACCAAAAGAGCTCTCTGTACTTTTTTCAAAAACAGTGATTTTTCTATATTAAAAATATTCAGTAAAATCAGCAGGAGATTATAAGGAAAACTGCAAAATTCGTAGCCCTAATTCCATTAGACCACCGCGCTTCCGCGGCACGAGCATGGCTCGTGCGGCGGAAGAGCGGCCGATTTGTCGTATTGCGCAACAAATTTTGTACAGTAATTCCTCTTCTGCTGTTCTGGTTTTCCTGGATATTTTTGATATTTTTTCAAGAGTTGAATTTTTCTGAGATGATTTGGGGATTCGGTGTTTCGATCGGGGTATCAAATTTTGTCTGTGTGGCTTTCCGGATAAATCTTAGAATATGTTAAAAAGTTCGACCGGATATAAATACCCAATTTTTCCCTTGTCGGGAAATTTCCAAGTGTTGGATTTTTCCGTAGTTTGACGACGTTCTAAGTAGTGCAAGTAACGCGATGGTCCCTCTAGAAGACACAAACCTTAACTCGATTATGTGACCGTCTTGAACTGCCCTTTGAACCTTCGGGTTTGGGGCAGTACGGCGTGCCACATGTGAGGCGTTGGCTTGACCCTTCTACGGCTGGATCGTTGGTACTGAGGCACGAACGGAATGTTGTTAGACTTGTTTCATGTGTTGATCTGTTTCGGGAAAAGTTGGGTGTTAGATTGTTCGATCGAAAAGTTTAACATTTTCTGTTTATCCGGAATGGGATACAATAATTGGAATTCACAATAAGTTATATGATAACTGAATGAATGTTATAAACATAGCAATTTAGTCTCACTTGATCGGTTGCCACGGAATTTTGATGTGATCAAAAGTCCGTCGCAATCACGTAGCGTACGCGGATACTCGCCGGGTAAACTTAATAGACAGCCTCACGCCATTGCCCCAACCAAGTGACTGTAGGAGAACCCCGTCGCCGAAAGCATCCCTCCGGGTGCTCGCGGTAGCGGTGTTCCGCCTTGGTGCACTTCGTCGACGGTATCGGGGGTGCAGCCGTCTACTGAAGTTTGCGACGAGTATTCGATCAGGATGTCGGGAATCTTGTTGAATTGCCCGACTTGGTATTGAAAAGTGTTTTCGATAATGAGACTAAAATGCGGGGTTTATAATTGTTAGGCATGCGATGTCTAAGTAATTCATTTGGTCAGACATGTGATGTCTGAGGTGGTTGCGGATTCCAACTGTTGTAGTTTTTCACTTTCTTTTCTGTGACCGTAAGTGTAATATGTGATATCGCCGGTTTCGTTGCTATATGTCAACGACAATTGGGATGGACATATTTACTTACGTTGATGACATGTGATGTTATGTGTTGCTGGATATGTTATATTGGATCGTCGTGTTTGAATAGCCGGGGTTTTTTTTATGTGAGATGAGTGTTTTTTATTTTCATTCATGTAAAAACTTGTATGTAATATTCTTTTATTGGGGCACTTCCAGGTCGCGGAAGTAGTCACCGTTTGTATATTATTTACTTTTCTGCACTAGGATAGACCCAAGGAGGGGAGCACAAGTAACCGGGTTCTGGGGTCCAGTGGGAGACCAACTCGAGGAGTCGAGTCCGGGTTTCCTAACCCTAGAATTGGCAGGGTTGCTTGCCGCTCTCGTAGGGGTCTAGGGGTGTGGGATTGGCTATTCATCACGACCGTGGAATCCGTGTTTTATACTGGCTCGTATTGAAAACACGGTCGTCCTAGTATATCCAATATTTCATATGTTTCTTCTGCTGTGTTTTATCTGTGATCATGCGATGTTCTGTGTTCTGTGACAGGTATAATATATAGTATATATGATATATTATATAGACGTTGCTTATGTTTTACACCCGCGCTAGCCCTGCCTCGCTCTGGCGTTAGTTACCTAACCTAACGATGCAGACGGGACATCGAGGCGAATGCGGATGGCATAAGTGTACGTCATATCTATCTGTGATGTTTAGGTAACTTAAAATGATGGGATATTCATTAATGAGATTAATGAAAGAAAATAAACCTAATTGATGTTGTGGAATCGAATTTCAAAATAAAACAGGTAGCTACAGTTCTTGCTTTGCATCGCGGTGTTCATTATAGAACATCCTGCACCTTATTCGATGAGGAAAGGACCGAGATCCCTTCACCGGGAGTGACTCCTTTAGCAATAACTGGCAGATGCTACAACCCTCGGTTTGTCTTTGATCGCTTCTATAGTTTCCGCTTTGCACAGTGATATATATGATATATCCCGCACCTCATTCGACGAGGAAAGGGCCGACGATCCCTTCACCGGGAGTGACCCCTTTAGCAAAACTAGAAAAGCTTCAAAAACATTCCATTTAAAAACTATTTGATTCCGCAACGAGATCAAGTTCAAAGCGTTAAAGGTTTTCACAAAAACCAGCCGCAACCCTCCGTCATTTTAGGAAGTAGAGTACTTAGTATTCGTGCTGTGTTTGTTGACCATAGTCAAGGCACAGTGTACGGTAGCTAAGTGATGTCTTCCTACACCGCATATGATGCGATTAGTTAGGACAGTCGCGTGACTTTGTTGACCTTAGTTAAGGGTCATGTGGGTGGGTCTAATTAATCACGAAATGACGGGTAGAACTTGACTAGTACTTATGATTTGTTGACCATAGTTAAGGTCATAGGTGCTAGGGGTAAAAACCTTTATCGGGAGTTTCAAGTGTTGAAACTTGCAATGAGATTGCATACCTTCTATGTGATAGTTGGATCCCGATACCCACTGCGAGTAAGTGTTACTCCTGGGAGAGTTTTATACATTACAAATTAGCCGATCAAGTAGGTGTCTAGAAAGGTGTCAACGGGGTTACGCCTCTGGGAAAACGAGGTTTACATTAATTAGGTTCGTGCGAAAGCACGGGGGACCTCCCTCAAAGTACCGACACTGGCCTGGCTGAAAGATTGGCGAACTTGTAGTGTGTAATTAATCCCGGCTAGTCTTTCCTTTTAGGGTTTGAAGGAAGATTTGATAAAAACAGTGGGAGCCATCCTGATTAGATAAAATATATAACCAATCTATTCTTGAAAGAGCGCACGCTGAGTGTTTTCTTCTCTCTCTCTCCTGGTAGCGACCATATCACGCCTTAATCAAGATAATAATACGGATTATTGACCGAACCCGCTTGTTATACTGAGCTGGGGAACGTTGGTCCCGCTCCAACTTATAATTGTTATAAGACAGAGCAGGAAATAGGGGAATACCAGAATTCCTATGCCGCCCAAACGAAGACAGTGCATATGATGCATCTTCTTCGGGTGTGTTCATTATACAGAACTGTTTCTCAGTATCCTTTACGTCCTGGGTATATGATACCAGATCAGGATCCCAGATATGTAATCTGTTACATAGGGCTACAGATAGGTAGAGAACTGAGAACGGGTGATAAGTTTCATGAGGCAGAAAACGGGGCAAATGTTGCAGCCAAGTCTGTTGGTCACTGTCACCCTGTATTATCAATACATTGATTCTGAACAAATGTTATTAGATACCGAACCTGATATACAAAATCATATCAGTCTCTTTATAAGTAAAGAAATGATAAAATTTTGTATAGTTGGACAATGTTTTGAACATTTCCTATATCAAAAGTTGATTGGTTCAGGCACGTTATCTAAAAGCGTTGATGTTCTAAATCAAACTACAGTTCTTAGTATACGGAACACACACAAGAGGAAGAGTTCAGAAATGAACGGATTCTTCTTGAGGTATTGTAGACTAGGTCAGATCAATGCGACCCGACTGGCTGGAGTTACATTTAGATGTATATTTAAATCGTTTTGAATTTACATCTTGTGCAACTCGCCAATCATGTCACAAAGATAAGATGACCATAGCTCTGTTTATTGGAAATAGAGAAAGAGTTAATGAACTCTTGGGACCGATACATGATGATGTATGTAAGGTCTCCTGTCTACACATGCCAGGACTGGTTCTTTATACTTCATTATATTCTCTGATAATCTCTCAAGATTCAGTCTTATGTTCCTGCTGAAACATAAGTCCGAAGCTTTTGAGGTATTCACAGAATATAAGTTAGAAGTAGAGAACCAATAACCGGGTATAAGTATTATGTCCTATGATGAGATCAGAATACTTGTGCATAGAATTCCTGGACTATTCTAAAGGAGAATGAGATTCTCTCTCAGCATTACTCCTCCGTATACACCATAGCACGGTGGTATATCGGGGCAGGGCTATCACACCCTATATGATAAGGTGTGCTCTATGATGAGTACTACTGAGTTACCTTTTTCCTTTTGGGAGTTATGCACTTGAGAAGCTGCATACCTATTGAATTAGGTTTGAATCAAATCACTGCCTACCACTCCATATAAGATATGGTATGGGAAGAACCTATCTCTTAAGTAAGTTAAGATTTGGGATTGTCCGGCCTATGTCAAAAGCAAAATTCGGACAAGATCGAGGCAAGATCAGTTCTGTAGAACTGGAAAGGTTCCAGCTGTACAAAACTGCTAATGATTTGGTAGAACCAAAGGATTCAATAGTTTCCGACGAACCTCAGCCTCTCCGCCGATCTAATAGGGTTCCTCATCCGCCTGAGAGATACCTCCATTTCTCAATGACAGTGGGAGCAAGGATTGCATCATGTGATGATGACCCAACTAGTTTCGAGCAGGCCATCGAGAGTAGGGACTCTGTAAGAATGGCTGGATGCTTAACGATCTGAGATGGAATCCTCATACACCAACAAAGTATGGACTTTGGTTGCTAAATCTGAAGGGTTAAATCCCCATCAGGAGCAAGTATATCTTGAGAAGATTACTTGGTGTAGATGGAAAAGTTGAGACTTTCAGAGCTAGACTTGTTAAAGGTTTTCGTCATCGACCAGGCGTAGATAATGATGAAACCTTTTTCCAGTAGCTATGCTTAAGTCTATCCAGATTCTACTTGCCACGGCTACATACCATGACTGCGATATCTGGTGGTTGGGTGCCCTGACTGCTTTTCTAAATACTGATTTAGAAGAGAACGTCTGTAAGAACGCAGCCAGAGGTCTTCGTAAGCAGTGGGAGCAGCGGAAACGTGTACAAGTTGCTTTACATAATGAAGCTGGCATCGCGGAGTTGGAACGTCTGTTTTGATGTGATAGTCAAAGTGTTTGATTTCATCAAGATGGTAGACGAACCTTGTATATACAAAAGGGTAGTAGAGAGTAAGGTGGTCATCTTCGTATTGTACGTAGACAACATACTCTTAATAGGAAAAGAGTTTCCTATACTACGATCGGTCAATCTCCTTTTATCACTAGGATTCCCCAAATAGGATCAAAGTGATACCTCCTAAATCCTGAGTTTTCATCTATGAGATAGATGTAATTGGATGTTAGGATTCTCACTAGATGTAGTGAGATGGTATCAATCGATCCTGAAGAGAATCACTGGAAGAGTTCCAGGGTGATAAAGACGACTGAATGTCAGTAACGGGCATTGTCTTTACCCTCAGTAAAGGGACGGTATGTTGGAAGAGTTCCAAGCACGATACCGTGGCAAACTAGACGATAAAGGCTGGTAACATCGCTATTAAAGATACTACCAAAGAGGCTGTTTGGGTGTATATTGGTTCATAAGATGAACTAGGTTCCTGCCATTGTATGACAATGGAAGCGTGGCTTCGACCCTGGAACCCTGGTCCCATCAGTGACCCAGACAAATTCTGAGGCAGCATCACCTGATCATGGAGACAGTTGATCTCCAGGGTGATCGAGGTTAGGAGAGTAGACTCAGAGGACAACACGGCGGATCCACTCACGAAGGCCCTTTTCCTAAAGAGAGACTTTTAGGGGATGGTTGAGTATGAGATACTACAACCACTGCTATCAGATGGCCCTAGTGCAAGTGGGAGATTGTTAGTTATATGTATGCCCTAGAGGCCATTACTGTACATAGGATGTATATTGTAGTGGATGCTGGGACATATATAGGGAGGACTTTCTTGCTCGACATGATAGTGTGCTATCTGGTTGAACTTTACCTTAACGTGTATACTGATTGTCTCTCTGTTACATGTTGGTAAAGCCCTTAGGATCTGTACTTGACTACCTGGACTATGATGCGGATCATACTAGTGGGGACATGGTAGTCCAAGAGTACATCCTTGAATTGTTCCTAGTCGTGGGATTATCGAGACGGGGCATCGATATTCCAGAGTAGACTAGCGCATATCTTCTCGACCCATGCGATGGGCGATGGATGATCCCATATCCATTGGTGTTTGACATCGAAGATGGTATGCGGGTGCTCAGTGGAGACTGGGTACACTGAACGGACTCGTCGAGAACTCCCAGATGGTATTATACCTCACGTCAGATGGCAGTTCTCTGGTGACACTGGTACAGCTTAGTCTGTTGACCCGAGATCGTCATAGAGTCTTGTGTGTCTCCCACTGTGCTTTGATTTCCACCCTACCACGGCTCTACTGAGTTGTGCAAACAGGTGGTTTTTGGGTACAGTCCCGATTCACATGGAGGCAATGAGCGATAGGAGGGGATTCGTCTCTCCCGGTATTGGGGGTTGATGTTGTGCTATGCTCGACTGGCCATAACAGGAAATCCCTGGCCAGGGTTGCAGTGATATACTGGTAAGTGTTATCAGTAGTTTCACGAATGTTATGGACCCTACGTCGGCATGACTTATCGAGCTATTGGGGTCTGACGTTTACCACCCCTAGGCGAGATATGCGACATATCAGACGAACAGACCGGACTATACGGTAGTGTTACTGGTCGGATTCGCAGGAGTGTGAGCGGGCTTGCTCGTCGATCTTCTGATCGCTCAATACCCGGGTAGCCGTTACGTTTGGCAGACCGCTTGCGGCTTGTGGGTGTTTGATATGATCATCATCTGCTGCCGGCGTATTGACGAGTCTTTAGAGTCCTACACAGAGGTTTCCTGGCTCAAGCGAAACGAAATAGGAGCGCATATGAGATATGTGCGGGACCGAGAATAATGCGTGTATGTGATACCGTATTTCATTCTCGTGATCTGTGTATCGATTGGTTATATGCGATATAACCTATTTATCGAATCAAGGATTGATTCGATAAGCCGATACATAGGATACTGGCCGGTTATATGCGACATGACCGGATCATTGAATCAAGTGTTGATTTAATGATTTAATGTATAATTATATATTTGATATATTACTTTACATTAACTAGCAATGGTTCACTTTAAATGGATTTTCTCACTTGGATGTGCGCATTGCATATGCGATATGATATTGTGCACTAGCTTGTATCATGTTTGATGATACATATCTTTTTTGGTTAAGTGTGAAGAGTTAAACCTTGGTTAATGAAATCATTAGGGTTTACTATTTGCTTATTCCTTTATTTATTTGTTTTATTCATTTAGGTATTTATAATAAGCATAATGAGAAAGAAACAAAATGGTTAGCTTTCATTCTTTCATGAAGCTTAATGAAGCTTCATGAAGCTTTGACCAAAGGTGACCATTTTGTTTTTATCTCAAACCCTAACCACTCACTAACCTTGGTTAACTCTCTACACTTTACTATGGTTCAAATATGATAAGGATTGATTTTTTCTATTCTATTCTATTATTCTTATCATAATATTTGAGCTTCTTCTTCTTCTTCCTTCAAGTGAAGAAAAGCTTGACCATCAATGGCAAGTCTTCAAATCTAGTGAGAAATCCAAAAATAAAGTTTACCCACTTCCTATTTCTTCATCCTCTATCTATTGCCAAGTAGTATAGGGTGTTTCCTTCACAAGTTTTCCAAGCTTGATGAAGTTGGAGCTTGTTCTTGCGATATCTCGACGTAGATCATCTTCGGCATTGAACCGACGATCAAGCTCGCCCATTCTTCGATGATACCGATACTTGAGTTCCGGATTCATTTTGGACAGCCGAGGGGACTTCGTTGCGGAGCCGTGGAGGTGGTGGACCGGATCTACAAAGGTTGTATGTCCGTTCCCTTAGTTAAATTGTTAACTAGTTTATGTTTCGCCTAAATATCTAGTAAACGATCCGTAGTCGGGTTTGTAGGCACCCGTAAAATTTTATTTGTGCATGTTTGGTCACTTGTAAAACTTAACTAGAGTGCCCAGGAACCCTACACGATGAGAATGCAGTCGCAGAACAAGAAAACATATATAGTAATGGGTGGTAACTTCCGAGCAATTCGGCAGAAACGAGATTTGAGAGAGACCTCGACATGACCTTTCTGGAATACTATACGAGAAGACTTGGACCCAGGAGCGGTCATATTGCGCACACCCAGCAGGCCAGAGTTCGACATCGTCGACGAGATAGTTGGCCAGAGATATGTAGAGGATGTGCCAGAGCGGGACTGTTCCGTTTTCATTCCATATTAGGCCGTTGAGCCGATGAGCTATATATCTAGAAATGCACAATGAGAGACAAGAGCCTAAAAGCACCAGGCGCCAGACCATGAACAAGAGGCTAGTAGATATCTTGCTCTGCAAGCATTGGATGCACCGACACCTTCTCGACTTTGAAGGAGGAAATATCGACGACGGTATTTATGATTTGTGATTTGGTGATTCGATTATCACGTATCCGTCACCTTGGATTTCGGTATTTTGGGCGATCTATTTGCATGATTTAGTCTTGATAACTGAGTTTCATGATATTTGTTTTCATGCACCATGGTTGCACCTACTGGGTAATCGTATTTTGTGCATAGTTATTACCCTTGAGATATGCTTTATACACCGTTGTGTTGAATTATGATTTATGCACAGTGATTGCACTTAATATCATTTTGTGCCTTGGTCGCACATGTTTATGATTTCATGGATTTCATACAGTTGGGTTGATTTTGTGCACATGGTATGCACACGATTTGGTTTTTGCACTCGGTATAGCTTATATGTGCTTGTAGTGTATTGATATGTGATTTGTGCATGCAGTTGCATACGTTTATGATTTTTACACCTTGGTACGCTCGGTGTTGCTATTTACGCATTTGAGTTATTGTATTGGTATTTTGTGCACATGATGCACTGTATTGGTATTTTGTGCACAGGATGCACTGGATTTGTATTTTGTGCACAGGATGCACTGTATTTGTATTTCTTACACAGGATGCACCGGATTTGTGTTCCGTGCAGTTGTTGCACTAGATTTTCGTTTCGTGCGTTTGTTGCACCAGATTTATATTTCGTGTGTTTGTTATACCAAATTTATATTTCGTGCATTTGTTGCACCGGATTTATATTTGTGTGTTTCTTGCATTGGATTTACATTTTGTGCACCATGGTTTCACCTGACTTCGGTTTGATGTCATTCGATATGTTGATTTTGATTTCATGCCTATGTTATGCATGTGATTTGACTTATGCTTTCGACATAGTTTTCATGCACTTTTAGTGTTTTGATTTGATTTGTGCACGCTGATGCATATGGTTGTGAGATTATATACCGCGGTATACCTGATCTGGATTGAGTTGTATCGTATACCGTCGATTTCGATTCTGATATTGATGTTGATTTCGTGCACTCTGTGCATTTGATTTGGATTTTTGCGCATGTTCGGCGCTTGATATTGGATTTCGTGATTTCGTGCATGTTGGATGCACATGATTTTGATTTTATTCGTGCATGATAGATGCACCTGATTTGGATTTTCGTGCATGTTGGGCGCATGTTCTGAGATGCGATTTTGGTGCACACCAGATGCACTAAATCAAGATTCTTCATGCATATCAGATGCATCTGAGTTTCTGTCAGGCACACACGTTGTCTCTGTCAGGTGTTTCGTGCACACCCATTGCAGTTAGATGTTGTTTTTGTGCACATGTATGACACATATATGGATTTTGATTTCTGTGCGCACCAGACGCACATACCATTCATATGCACATGTTGTGATTGATTTCTTATGGAGCAGTACGTTTTTATGATATTTGCTATTTGTTTTTGTACTGAGCAGGACTAGTCAGAGAACAGTACCTGGATATATTTTGCATGCATTGATAGTTTTCGAAGGGATTTCCAAAAAGAGAGCTATAGTCTCGGTATTTACTTACATGTCTGATATGACACGAAACGTTTAAAACAAAGAAACCCTTCTAAATTGTTTTCAAAATGGTGGAACGTACATATTAAACAAAAGATATATACATACATGGTTCTCTTCTTACAATAGACGTCCGCCACTGTGCAGTGTTATGCGCATCGCACAGCGACTTAATAAGGTTTATGTATATCACGTTGGGCTACGTATTGGATTTGACATGGGTGTCTTCACCATGACTTCGATGATTGCGGGATGCTTGACGGAGTTTTGATTTTGAGTTATCTGCTCATTGTTCATGCGCATGCATTGCGCTATGATGCGTTTTATGTATTGATGATTTCGGAGCCCTGACGACTTGGACTTTTTACTGAAATGTTTTAGTATTGCGGGTTTAAATTTAAATTCGGGGACCAAATTTCTTTAAGGGGGAAAGATTGTAACAATTCAGAAAAATAAAATATTATTTTTGGAATTTTTTATTATAATTAAATATTAAATATATTGAATATTTTAATAAGGCGGTATAATTAAATACCGATAAATTGGGAAAAATTTGGAAAATTATGGAAATTACTGAAATGAGGGTTCTTTATGTGAAGTAAGCAAATTATGAAATTTTATGATTTATTATACACTAATTTAGTGCTAATCGCGATTAAATATCGCTAATCGTGCATTAAGCTTGTTTTGTGCAAAACATGCATATGTCTTTTTTTAACACTTGTTACATTTTTCTTTCATGCTTTCTTCTTTTTATCATGCGTGGTTATAAATTAAAGAGAAGAAAAGAAAAGGAAAAGAAAAGAAAAGAAAAAGGGTATGAATAAATAAGTAAGGTATGGGCAAGTGAGAGAGTGAGAGGTGTGGGGTCTCCCATTGACCAAGACCTTCTTTTCTTTCTCATCTTCATCATTCTCTCTTCTCCTCTCACTTGGGCTGCTGCCCTCTTCCTCCCCCCATCTCAAAACCCCCACAACTCTATGAAAAATTCATCAAAACCTCATCTCCATTTCACAAAAAGTGTGCATGAGCTCACTAGCTACACTTTGGACCAAGAAAGCTTGCATTTTGGACACTTGGGGCAACTCAAGAAAATTCTTGAGTTGCCAAATAAGGTATTCTCTTAACCATTAGCTTAGTATTTCCATTGCTTTTACATCCATGTTTGTTTAGAACCGATTTGGTGTCGTTTAGTGAGATTTGGAAATTTCTAGTTAGGGTTTATGGAATTCTTGAGTTGTGATGTGTAATTGAGCTTAGTAGAGGCCACACAAACCCCCTAGTGCTAGAATTCAGACCCAAACCAGAGACTAGAACCCCGGAATACGAACTTAGAAACCCGATATCGGAGGAATTGTGGATTCTGCGAGTGTAAAATGAAATCTGCTATCACCCAGGGCCTCTAAAAATTATTTAGCAAGTATAGTGGAGTGTGCAGGCACCTAGGAAGCTAACCCCAAGACCCCAGCCCCTGACTCCACCTTTTGGCCACAAATATAATCTTTCTGGCTGCAAATTGTGGCCAGACCTGGTCAAAATGGGTTCTTGTTTGGTCTGTAGCTCCATCTCCTATAAACTAGACCCTTGGCAGCAAAATTGAACAATTTGACCTGGGGTAAAATCTGGGACCATTTTCAAGAGTTGCTGTTTTGATTCGGTGTTTTGTTTTGCGTATTTTGAATTCTGGATTTTTTTTATTTGTGTTGTATTCGATCTCTTGTTGTTTGTACGTCGAAATCGAGTGTTATTTGGTGGTTTTGAAAGTGTAGTCCATAGGTTCTAACCTATAGGCTTTTAGCGTGTCGTTTTGGTTTTGAATTGGGTTTTAATGCAACACGATACGTTATGATGTGTAGGTACCCCATGAAGACTTCGAGACGACAAGCAAGCGCGTGGCGACGTCAGCAACGGAAAGCGAAAAGCAAGGTGAGTTGATTATATCAACGGGGGAAGTCGGGTGGATAGCGTATAGCACTCCCGTAGTTCGATGTATAGTATGCTATATATATACTATATATATACTATATATATATGATATCTTTTATGTGGGACATGGATATTCAAGATATGAGTTAGGTTCATGGTTTAGTTTAGGGTAGTTAGCAACGGATAGCACCCCCACAGTTCGATGTATATTTATATGTATATTGACTCAGATTTAGGTGGTTTCCATACCCTTTCGATTAGCTTGTTAGTTAGATCTGTAGTTTACTTAGCAGATGTTAGACTAGACCTGAGTCATATCTATTTCAAAAACTACTAAATCGTGAGTATTTTAAAGACAGGCCAAGGGATTCTACGGATATTTTCAAAAGACGCATCTTTTCTTAAAAACACCGTAGCCCTTATTTTTCTAAACGCCACGATTCGTCTTATTTCAAAAGGCAAAACTGTATGACATATACATATTGATGTGGATTCTTCACTGTTGCGTTTATTATTCGATTTCCGCATTTCTTGCTATTTGCATCGCATTACATGTGTAAATGTGTTTATTGTTATATTAAACCTATGCTGTCAGGACACCAGCACCATTATCGATGATGCGTATGTTCCACGTATACCTGCTTGCCGGCTCACACACTTCATCATCGATAATTGCCATGTCACTACACAGTAGGATTGTTGCATCAGGATATACCTCGTTGTATAACATATTGGCATACATGCATATTGTACACTCATACTTGCGTATATATCTACTTGTACACCCATATTTGCGTACATACATATTGTACACTCATATTTGCGTACAGAAATATTGTACATTCATACTTGCGTACAGACATATTGTATACTCATACTTGCGTATATACCTCTTTGTATAACATATTGGCACACAGGCATATTGTACACTCATACTTGCGTATATACCTACTTATACATCCATACTTGCGTATAGACATATTGTACACTCATACTTGCGTACACACATATTGAACACCCATACTTGCATACATACGTATTTGCACATACACAGATGATTCTGGCTTGATTTTGGAGATTTGGGAACCGCAAGATATATTTTAAAACTGGATTCATTTCAAAGAGCGGTTTTCCCTCGATGTGTGCATATTACTGTTTTATGTGCATGATATACGGTTATACTTACATTTCTACTATATGTCGCATACATCATGCTTTGTGATTATACGCATTGAGATATGCTGTTTTCATGAGATTTCTGGATTTGAGAACCGTGGCTGTTTCAAAAGAAAGTATGTATTGTTTAAAAACCCGGTTTCTCTTGATATGATATTTCAGTGCGTCCACCATATGTTTTCTCGGTTATGAGACGTATGACATGTGAAATCTGATTCGAGGAGTTGGATGAGGCCGATTGCGGGTACATGGTGTACCCGATATGGTATCCCGGGGCAAGAAAGGGATGCTGTGTATACAGACGGTGAGCCTGGCAGAGGGACTACTACCTACCGGTGATTGTATTTGAGCTCGGCGGATATCCAGAGGATACCGACCGGAGTTGAGAGATATTACGGGCCGATCCGGACTGACGGAGCCTTATATATATATATGATGATTTACGTGCCGATGCTGGGCACAGGTTTCATGATGTTTTCGAGTGTCATTGCTGGACACTCAGGTTCCATGATTTTGATGTGTCCCGAGGGACACACGTTGATTTATATCCTCATACTTCCATGCATATGCTTTATGATATTTACATGCATGCTGTTTTGTGTCATTGGTTGACACGTGGACGAGATCCACATGCATACATATATTGTTTACATAGTTGGATGATATCCACATACTTATAGACTTCATGATATAATTGACATTGATTCCTGTTGATTACATTGACCTTACCTCATATTTTTTTGATATGTTGCTACCTGAGGCACTGACACGAGCACTTGGTATTACACTGATGTATAGATGTTTACCCTTGCCATCTTATCATGCTTCTGACGTTATCATTTTAAGGATATATGTTATTACTGATCGTTTGACCTAAGATTGAGTCATACATACGATTTCTGCTCTGTGATGTTTTCTACTCACGAGTTGGCAACTCACCCCCGTTGTGCTACAGTTTCTTGCAGGTTTTGCCGTACAGGTTCTTGCGGCTTTCTGGCACACTGCTTTCTTTCTGGGTGATTGCTTTGGTAGGTGGGTTCACTTGCATTGTGACCACCATTGTACTTATTTATTTTCAGTTGTATCTAGTAAAATTCCATCAACCAGACTTGT
The DNA here is from genome assembly GCA_030015575.1 of Agapanthus africanus. NCBI lineage: Eukaryota > Viridiplantae > Streptophyta > Magnoliopsida > Asparagales > Amaryllidaceae > Agapanthus > Agapanthus africanus. Next base: position 252,435,048 of record JASDDO010000029.1, on the reverse strand, counting down.
ATATTTATTTCAGACTTAGAAAACCAGTTATGTATTATTTCGACCTTAGAGTCGCGCGTTGTAGTATTATGGTTTTCTTAATGATTTTGAGTTTTTATCTTCGTCCTTCGGTGTTGTATATTATATTGCTTGCGTGGTTGTGACCGTCGATTGACGAAGAGGTAGCTCCCGCTTGGGGATGCCTTTTATCATTGATGTATATATTATTCATGTTGTACCCCGATCGGGGCCAGTATTTATAAAGGAAACTCTGCCGAAATTTTCAGAAAAGACTTGGGATTTTTCAAATGCATATTCGGCTTATGTTATTTAAGAAAACTTGTTTTAAAACTAGTTTTCTTTACTTCTGCTTTAAAATGGTTTAGATTTCTGGGATTTTTGGTTTACTTGAATTAGATGGGGTCCTATAGACTTCAAATGATTCAAGTGTCAGTCACGTGCCATTTCGGGTCATGACAAGACCGGACTGTACGGTAGTGTTACTGATTGGATTCGCAGGAGTATGAGAAGGCTTGCTTGTTGATCTTCTGATCGCTCAATAACCGGGTGGCCGTTACGTTTAGCAGACTGCTTGCGGCTTGTGGGTGTTTGATATGATCATCACCTACTGCCGGTGTATTGACGATTCTTTAGAGTCCTACACAGAGGTTTCATGGTTCATGCAAAACAAAATAGGAGCACATATGTGATATGTGCGAGACCGAGATTAATGCGCGTATGTGATACCGCATTCTATTCTCGCGATATGTGATATCGGTCGGTTTTATGTGATATAGCCGGGTTATCGGATCAAGTGTTTATTCGATAAGTTGTTACATTTGATATTAGTCGGTTGTATGTGATATTGCCAGATTATTAAATCAAAAGTTGATTTGATAATTTTGTGTATAATTATATATTTGATATATTAACTTGCATTAACTAACATTAGCTCACTAAACATTTCTTTTTCTCACATTGTGTACACTTAGTATATATGTGATATATATTAATGTACATTATTTTGTGTCATGCTTGATACCACATGAAACATGGGTGTATGAGACTTACACCATGGTTATGATATTCCTAGGGTTTATATTTATTTTAGTAATTCATAAATTAGTGGAAATTGGATTAATGGTGAAGCTTGAGAAGCTTGTGGATCCATTGACTAAGTCCACTCATTTGTTTTAACTTAAGATAATTATTAACCTAACCATTATTCATTAGCCATGGTTTTTTCTCTACATGAGTTAGTGTATGACACTAACTCATCCATGGTTGCTATTCTCACCTCATGAGTTCATTCTCATCATCACTTCATCTTCTTCTTCATTGAGAAAGCTTGCTAGCTTTTCTCAAGGTGAGAAAATATTGTGAGAAGAATAAATCTAAAGTGAGCCTATTTCTTATTTCATCATCTTCTACTATATTAACCATTTAGTTTTGGGTGTTTGATTCCCTAATCTACCATTAGTGAAGAGGTAGCATGAGCTTGAGTCTCCTCGACGTAGAGCATCTTTGGCCTCGAAGACTTCGAGAAAGCTTGTTCATTTCTTCATGTGAACCCTTACTAGAGTTCGGGTGTTCACTACTTGGAGCGAAGGGACTACTACATAGAGCTTTAGAAGTGAAGGACCGGTCTACAAAGGTTATATTCCTCATTCACTTTGTTTGCAAAGTTGTTTGCATGTTGTTTGTTTAAATCTCTAGTTAAGATTCTAGGGTTAGGGTTCTTTAGAACGGAAAAAATTTGAAAATGGCATGGATGATGCCTCCCGAAACCTTGCTGCCGGCCTAGGGAACCCTACAATCCTAACATGCTTTTAGATCTAACTCTATTGATCTTTTTCCCCAGGATGTAGGAGGCATCATCCAGATCTTTCATGGAGAACTTTTGTGATAGGAAGAGTTTGACCGAGTGCAGCATGGAAACATCATTTCCTATCAAGAGTATGTCATACACGTTCAATACGAGGAATACGACCTTACTCTCTACAACCTTTTTATATATACATGGTTCATCTATGTTTTTGATGAAGTCAAACTCTTTGACTGCTACATCAAAAAAGATGTTCTTACTTCGCTACGCCTGCTTTAATCCGTAGGTTGATTTAAGCAGCTTGCATACCTTTCCGCTGCTCCCACTATCTACGAAGCCCTCTGGCTGTGTCATATACATGCTCTCTTTTAAATCACCATTTAGAAAAGTGGTCTTAACGTCCATCTTCCAGATTTCATAGTCATGGTATGCAACAATGGCATGTAGGATCCTGATGGACTTAAGCATAGCCATTGGAGAAAAGGTCTCATCATAGTCGACACATGGTCATTGACGAAAACCTTTTGCTACAAGTCTAGATTTGAAGGTCTCAACCTTTCCATCTACACCAATTTTCTTCTTAAAGATCCACTTTCTCCCAATGGGTTTTACCCCTTCAGGAGAAACTTCCAAAGTCCATACTTTGTTGGTGTACATGAATTCTATCTCAGATCACATAACATCTAGTAATTTCACAGAGTCCCCACTTGTGATGGCCTGCTCGAAACTAGTCGGGTCATCATCTTCCATGATGCAATTCTCGCTCCCACCGTCTATAAGAAAACCGTAGTATCTCTCAGGTGGGTGAGTAACCCTACTAGATCTGCGGAGCAGCTGAGGTTCGTCGGGGACTATTAAATCCTCCGGTTCTACCAAATCTTTTATTTCAGTTTTTGTTTCTGAAACTTCTTCCAGCTCTACCTCATTACCACTAATTTCTTTTACAAGAAATTCCTTTTCTAAAAAGGTGGTGTGTTGAGCAACAAACACCTTTTGTTCCTCAATATGGTAGAAGATATACACTCGCGAATATTTGGGATATCTAACAAACTTACATAGAATAGACCATGCCTCAAGCTTGTCCGGATTTTTCTTTTTAACATAAGCCGGACAACCCCATATCTTAATAAAGTTAAGACATGGTCTCTTCCTCTCCCATATCTCATATGGAGTGGTAGACACAGATTTGGTTGGAACCCTATTCAATATATATGCAGCTGTCTTAAGTGCATAACTCCAAAAGGAAATAGGTAACTCAGCAACACTCATCATAGAGTGCACCATATCTAATAGGGTGCAATTCCTTCGCTCCGATACACCGTTGTGCTATGCTGTATATGGAGGGGTAAGTTGAGAGAGAATCCTATTCTCTTTTAGATAGTCTCGGAATTCCGTGCTTAAGTATTTACCTCCTTGATCAGATAGAAGGATTTTAATACTTTTACCCATCTGGTTCTCTACTTCGCTCTTATATTCCTTAAATTTCTCAAAAGCTTCAGATTTATGTTTCAACAGGAACACATGTCCGAATCTTGAGAGATCATCGGTGAAGGTAATGAAGTGCGAGGAATCATTTCTGGCATGTGTAGACATAGGACTGCATACATCACTATGTATCAGTTCCAAGAGTTCAGTAGCTCTTTCTCCGTGTCCCGTAAATGGAGTTTTGGTCATCTTTCCTTTGAGACATGACGGACAAGTTTCATAAGATATAAATTCAAACGAATTCAAATATCCATCTTTCTATGGATGGTTCATAGGTGCTGTGGCATGTTCTGGGTACTTTTTAAACTCCGCTCAAGTGTTAGCTCTTTGGGAAATTTTGGGTGTTTGTTTATTCGATCGAAAAGTTTAACATCGTCTAGCTATCTGTGATTGTGATACAATATTTAGAATCCACAAATTTAGTTATGTGAAAACTAGTTTGAATTTTATAAATCTAGCAGTTTAGTTTCATATGATCGGTTGCCACGGAATTTTGATCTGGATCAAAAGTCCGTCGCAATTACGTAGTGTACGCGGATACTCGCCGGGTAACCTTACTAGATAGCCACGCCCTATAGCCCCGACCAAGTGACTGTAGGAGAACCCCGTCGCCAAAAGTATCCGTTCGGGTGCTCGCGGCCGCGGTGTTCCGCCTTAGTGCACTTCGTCGACGGCATCGGGGTGCTGCCGTCTACTAAAGTTTCCGACGAGCATTCGATCAGGTTATCAGGAATCTTGTTGAATTACCCGACAGGTTATTGGAGAGTGTTTTCAATATCTAGACTAAAATGCGGGGTTTATAATTGTTAGGCATGTGATGTCTAAGTAATTCATTTGGTTGGGCATGAAATCCAAAGTATGTGATACATTGGATTTATGATGTCTAAGGTGGATGCGGATTCCAATTGTTGTAGTTTTTCACTTTCTTTTCTGTGACCGTAAGTGTAATATGTGGTGTATCGCCGGTTTCGTTGCTATATTTCAACGACAATTGGGATACGCATATTTACTTACGTTGATGACATGTGATGTTATGTGTTTCTATGATATGTTATATTGGATTGTCGTGTTTTGAATAGCCGGGTTTTTTTATGTGAGATGAGAGTTTTTCATTTTCATTCATGTAAAAGATTGTATGTAATATTCTTTTATTGGGGCACTTCCGGGTTGAGGATGATGTCACTATTGATGTATATTATTTACTTTTCCGCATTAGGATAGACCCAAGGAGGGAAGCATAAGTAACCGGGTTCTAGGGTCCAGTAGGAGACCATATCAAGGAGTTGAGACTGGGTCTCCTAACTCTAGAATTGGTAGGGTTTCTTGCCGCTCTCGTAGGGATCTAGGGATGTGGGTTTGGCTATTCATCACGACCGTGGAATCCGCGTTTTTTATTTGGCTTAATTAAAACACGGAATTCCTTGTATATCTAATATTTCATATGTGTTCTTCTGCTGCTGATATTCTGTGATGTGAACACTTGATATGTTGAGATGAATGCTTATATTATCTATATGATATATAATAAATATTGTTGCTTTCGTTTCTTCTGTGATGCTTAGGAAGCATAAATGATGGGACTTCATTAATGAGATTAATGAAATAAAAGTAACCTAAAAATGTTGCAAAATCTTGTTTTAAAAACAGGTAGCTCTAGTTCTTGCTTTGATAGCGGTATTCCTTGTAGAATATCCAGCACCTTATTCGATAAGGAAAGAGCGGAGATCCCTTCACCGGGAGTGACCTCTTTTGCAAAACTGGGAGATGTTACAACCCACCCGGTTTGTCTTTGATTGCTTCTATAGTTTTTTCTTTGCATAGTGGTATTTGTGAAATATCCTGCACCTTATTTGATAAGGAAAGAGCCGAGATCCCTTCACCGGGAGTGACCTCTTTAATAAAACTAGTAAAAGCCTCAAAAACACTCCTTTTCAAAATCACTCGATTCTACAACGAGATCAAGTTCATTACGCAAAGGGTTTTCTTAAAAACCAGTCGTAGCCCTCCGTCATTTCAGATAAGTAGTATTTAGTATTCGTGCTACGTTTGTTAGCTTTCGTCAAGGCGTAGTGTGCGGTAGCTGATTAGTGCTTATCTGCTTAAGCATGTGATGCGATTGGATTAGGGTAGTCGTACGACTTTGTTGGCTTTCGTCAAGGGTCGTGCGGGTGGGTTTAATTCAATCATGAAATGTACGGGTTGAACTTGACTAGTGGACTATGGTTTGTTGGCTTTCGTCAAGGTCATAGGACGCTAGGGGCAGAGTATTATCGGGAATTTCAAGTGTTGAAATTTGCAATGAGATTGCATACCTTCTATGAGATAGTTGGATCCCTATATCCACTGCGAGTAAGAGTTACTCCTGGGAAAGTTTTACACATTACAATTAGCCGATCAAGTAGGTGTCTAGAAAGGTGTTAACGGGGTTACGTCCCTGGGAAAACGAGGTTTATTTTAATTAGGTCTGTGTGAAAGCACGGGGAACCTCCCTCAAAATACCGACACCGGCATGGCTGAAAGTTTGGCGAACTTCTTGGGTGTAATTAATCCCGGTTTGTCTTGCTTTTGTCACGACCCGAAAATAGCACGTGATGGCCCTTAAACTACGCAACGTTTACAGGCATAACGCAATTTAAGTAAGCCGAAAACCCAGCAATCTAAACCATCAGAAGTAGTAAGAAATAAGAACATTGATAAAACTTTTTGAAATATCAAACCAAATTTTTTAAAGTCTAACTTTTATTCCTGTAAAATTTTGACAGCACCTCCTTTGTAAAACAAGCCCCAAAAAATGGGTACAACATAATATAAGTAAAAGCATCCCAAACGGGAGTAAAATCCACGCCTAACGGTGGAAAACAACCATCACAGCAGATATATGACGCCGTAGCGAAGAAAGAGACGATATAAATAAAACTGCATAAAAACCTCCAAGTCACAAAATAATATACAATATCGTCCTCATATCAAGTCTAAGTCATACAAGATAATGGTAGATGGAGAGTACAGGATTCAATGAATATACAACAGGCAACATCGGATAACCGCAAAACCTACCTAAGCAAAACTGCACACTGCCAGGCGAAGCGGTATCCGCAGCAAAAGATGATACGATGGATGAAAACAGCCCTGCCTCTGACTATCCTGAGGAACACATGCAAAACACTGTGGCACAACGGGGGTGAGTTACCAACTTGTGAATAATAAAATAACATATGCAGATAATCGCGAGTATGCACGTACAACGCGAATCTAACATAAGCATCTAATAGTAATGAATGGTCATATGTAATGCATTAATCAAGAAAGGTACGCTAGCAGGTACTACTAATATATGAAGCAATAATATGGCAATCGGTATGAAATAATCATGTAAGATACTCTATCAGGTACAAATAATACATGAAACAATGCATATAATAGTATGTAAATGCAACAGTCATGGAAAGTACTCTATCAGGTACAACTAATACATGAAGCAGTGCATAAACAATAAATGTGGAGTATGGAATAAAACATGTCATTCCCACGGAAATCCTAACCTTGTGGTAGGACCAAAATTCAACAAGACAATCCAATTCCCAATTTTCACAAATCAGCCCCCAAATTGGCTCTCATATCATGTAAGTCTCATATATATCCTGAGTGTCAATTATCAAGTATATCTCATATATCCCGAATGTACAACATCAAGTAGATCTCACATATCATGTATGTACAATATCAGTATATCCCACATATCCTGTATGTACAATATCAGTATATCTCACATATCCTAATAGTACAATATCAGTATATCCCACATATCCTGTATGTACAATATCAGTATCAAGTAAGTTTCATATAAGGTGAGTGTCTAACATCGACACCCAAAACATCATGAAACAAGTGTCAAGCATCGACATAGAAATACTGATCTATCAGGTGCTGTCACCACGACTGGCCCTGATAGGTACGTATCATACGCTATCCGAAAACTCGAGTGCCTAGCTCTGACCCTAGAAATTCGACGTATCTGTACGCACATGACCCCGGTCGGTATCCCCACGATAACCGTCGTGTCAGAAGTACTGTCACCGGTAGGTACTTGCCCGCCTTCCAGGCTTATCGCCTATCATCTGCGATCATCTTGCCGAGAGGAACCGTACCGGGCCCCACCATGTACCCACACACGGCCCACTACTCCTCGCATGGGGTATATATAAGCTCCGAACCGAGAAATCTCATGGTGGCTGCAGAAATATCATATCAAGAGAAACCGGGTTTTTCAAATAATACATAATTTCATGAAACAACCACGGTCCTCAAATCAAGAAAACATCAAGTAATGAATAAGTATAACTGCATGAATCAATACATATATATTAGCGTCCCACTCCACTAATATATATATTTATATATATAACAACGTCCCACTCTACTGTTATATATACTTAGGAGTAACAATATCAGAGAACATCATATGAAATCCAAGAATGTAACATATGCAGCATGAAACAGTAATATGAGCATATAAAGGAAAACCGCTATTTAACTGCAACAAGTTATTAAATATATATCACTCGGTTCCTGATTTCTCCGAAATCAGATGCAACATCATATACAGGTGAACATGTAGCTATAACAAGGTATACGTAACCATGTCGGTATAGCAAGATATGTATGTCCATATGTAAGTATGTATGATGTATAAGTATCTGTAGCAAGGTACGTCTTTATGCTTATCCATAATACCCTTCAGGTATATGTATGTATGTATGCCAAATGTATATGTAGCTATGTCTCATATGTGTATATACCTATCACTAATGGTACACTACCTTATAGTATATGGGTAACTAGCATGTAAGCATGTCAGGGCATATGTGTAAGCATGTAGGTATACAGGTATGCTATAAGTCATATGCATAAAGAAATATGAATCAATGTCTCAATGTCCCTAACCAAAAAATATCATATCTATAAGGGTGTTGTACGTGTCATGGCAATTATTGACGGTGTGTATGGCATACATTCAGTGCTCGTGCAACATAAGCCGTCAATAATAGTGCAGTGTCCTAAGGATACTAGTCCAAGCACAACAGTAACCAAGCAGTAATGAGTATGCGTAACTCTATATATGCAATAGAATATGCGACAAAACATAACATATCTAGCCCAGACACATAAAGCCATGCGGGCGATTCTCCTGTAGATGTTAAATCTACTTACTGTGGTCTCGAGCTATGAAAATCCGACCACCTGCTTCCCTTTGTTCGCAGCGTCCGAAGTCCCCGCTTGCGATGCTATAATTTCACAAACACAAAGACAGTACAAAAATCTTAGAAATCGACCAATATCACGTAAAACTACGTTTTAAACGACGCACTAACTCCAAACTAACACACAAGTGTCCGTCTAGTGGCTAACGTGCGTGGCGATACTACGAAACATACCCAAGTGCAGCAGATGCATAAGATCACGGTTCGTGTCGGATAACGTAACACGCGGACTCAAAACACTATATTATAGGAAAACAATCCCAGATTTTGCATACAGTAAATACTAAAAATTTAAACAGTACCAAACACCCCTAAACCACAGCAGACAGCTACCCACAAAAAAACCAACACCCAACTCCCCTCAAAAACCGGTGTCGCCGGAATTCCTACTTGGGTCGCCGGCCAAAGCCGGTGGGGTGGTTCTCGGGTCTCAGGTGGAATCTTAAATTCATTAGTACATCACTAAAATCTTGTTTGGTCACACAGTAAAAATTCCAGGTCACAGCAGATCACAGAGGTTCTAAAAAGACACCAAAAACACGATATTGCACTAATCGATACTTAAAGTGTTATACGCAACGACCAACGAGCTATATATCATAAAAACTCCTATTTAACAGTTTAGGGATTATACCTATCAATACTTGCTCCCAAGATCTAAGCTTTCCTAGCTCCAAGTGATCTAAGAAGCCAAAGTAATACTTGAAGTGTTTTTGTGACTATTTATGGAAATTTTGAGGATTTATTGAGCTTGGATTGTTGAAAAAGGTGAAAGAAAAAGTCAAGGGCAGATGAAGGAGGAGAGGCTCGGCCAAGAGAGGGAAGGTGAGGAATTGTGTAGGGTTTTCTAGCTAAATCTAGTGATAAATGCACATAAATGCTCATCAATGCACATTCATGCACATGCCACCTCTCCCATTCTTTCTTTTTCTTTAAACTTTAAATCCTTAGCACAAAACAAATATCTAGATATTATATGGAGGTTTTGGTTTACTCAAGTTTGATTTATTAGAAATGATACAAATTTTGGAGTAATCTCCCAAACCCAATATGTAAATACCACATTAAAATAATAATAAAATAGGGAAAAATTCTATCTGAACCAAAACTTCCTATATACCCCCAAAGCTCGTGCACTAGCTTTATTTTAGCTAAACTAGGTGCTGGCAAGATTATATGGACGTTTGATCACAGTCGGGTTAAAACGGAAAATACCGACAATTTTACTCTAAAACGGAAAAATTTCGCATAACGATTTCTAAAACATTACAGCCTTTTAAGGTTTAAAGGAAGATTAGATAAAAACAGTGGGAGACATCCTGATTAGATAAAATAATAACCAATCTGATCTTACAAGAGCGCACGCAGAGTGTTTTCTTCTCTCTTTCTCCTAGTAGCAACCATGTCACGCCTTAATCAAGATAATAATATGGATGCATTGACTGAACCTGCTTATTATACTGAGCTGGGGAACGTTGGTTCCGCTCTATCTTATAATTGTTATAAGTCCGAGCAGGAAATAAGGGAATATCTGGATTCCCATGCCACCCAATCGAGGAATGAGCATATTGATGCATATTCTTCGGGTGTGTTCATTACGAAGAACCGTTTCTCAGTATCCTCTACGTCCTAAATATGAGATACCGGATCAGGATCCCACATATGTAAGAGTTACATGTGCTACTGAAAGGTAGAGAACTGGGAATGCGTAATATTTCTCTAAATATAGAGAATGATGCAAGTGCTGCAGCCAAACTAGTTGGCAAATATCACCTTGTACTACCAAATGGTAAATACATTGATTCTGAACAAATGTTATTAGATAACGAACCTGATATACAACATTACATCAGATTCTTTATTAAGTTAAAGAAGGATATGATTATGTATTGGAGGATAATGTTGTGAACATTTTCCCGAATCAAGAGTTGATTGGATCAGGCACGTTATTTAATGGCATATATGTTCTAAATCAAGCCACAGTTCAAAATATATAGAACACACACAAGAGGAGTAGTTCAGAAAAGAACGAATCCTACTTGAGGCATTGTAGACTAGGTCATATCAATGCGACACGACCAACTAAGTTACATAAGGATGAATATGAGAATCTGTTCGAATTTTCATCTTATGATACTTGCCAGTCTTGTCTCAAAGGTAAAATGACCAATACTCCGTTTTTTGGAAACATAGAAAGAGTTAGTAAACTCTTGGGACAAATACATAATGATGTATACGGTCCTATGTCTACAAATGCCAGGGTTGGTTCTTTATACTTCATTACGTTCATCAACGATCTCTCAAGATTCGGACATATGTTCTTGTTGAAACACAAGTCTGAAACTTTTGAGAAATTCAAGGAATATAAGCTTGAAGTTGAGAACCAGACGGGTAGAAGTATTAGTGTCCTACGATGTGATCGAGGAGGCGAATACTTGCACATGGAGTTCCTGGAGTTTCTAAAAGGAGAATGAGATTCTCTCTCAGCTTACTCCTTCATATACACCACAACACAACGGTGTATCGGGGCGGAGGTATCGCACCCTATGAGATATGGCGCGCTCTATGATGAGTATTGCTGAGTTACCTGTTTCTTTTTGGAGTTATGCACTTGAGAAGCTGCATACCTATTGACTGGGGTTCCATCCAAATCAGTTCCTACCACTATATATGAGATATAGAATGGGAATGACCATGTCTTAAACGAGTTAAGATATGGGGTTGTGCGGCCTATGTTGAAAAGCAAAATCCGGACAAGCTCGAGGCAAGATCAGTTCTGTATAAGTTTGTTGGATATCCCAAACATTTGCGAGGGAATATCTTCTACCACACTGAGGAGCAAAAGGCGTTTTGTTTCTCAGCATGCCACCTTTTTAGAAAAGGAATTTCTTATGAAGAAATTAGTGGTCATGAGGTAGAACTGGAAAGAGTTCCAGCTAGACAAACTAATAGCTGATGATTTGGTGAAACCAAATGATTCAATAGTCTCCGATGAACCTCAACCTCTCCACTAATCTGGTACGGTTCCTCATCCATCTAAGAGATACTACGGTTTCCTCGGTGACAGTGGGAGCGAGGATTACATCATGGTAGATGATGACCCAACTAGGTTCATGTAGACCATCATAAGTGGGGACTCTGTGAAAAGGCTGGATGCTTTGCGATCAGAGAAGGAATCCATATACACCAACAAAGTATGACTTTGCATGTTGCACCTGAAGGGGTAAAACCCATTGGGAGCAAATGGATCTTGAGAAGATTCTTGGTGTAGATGGAAAAGTTGAGATTTTCAAAGCTATGCTTAAGACCATCAGGATCAATGGGCGCATCGCGGAGTTGGAACATCTGTTTTGATGTGGCAGTCAAAGAGTTTTACTTTATCAAAAAGGTAGATGAACATTGTATATACAAGAAGGTTGTAGAGAGTAAAGTTGTCTTCCATGTATTGTACGTAGATGACATACTCTTGATAGTAAATAGTTTCCTATGTTACAATCGGTCAAGCTCCTATTATCACGGGGATTCTCCATAGAAGATCTGGATGATACCTACTACATCTTGTGTATTATGATCTATGGTGATAGATCTAAGTGGATATTGGGAGTGTCCCAAATCCAGGTACATTAACACCATACTAAAGGGGTTTAGTATGGAAGATTCTAAGCGTGGTGGTTCGTCCACTTACTCAGGAATCACTCTCTCCAAAAATACGTCTTCCAAGACTGATTTGGAGAGAGCTCGTGTGCAAGGGATACCCAATGCTTCGGCAGTAGGCTTTATCATGTATGCGATGTTATGAACCAGACCATATGTAGATGACTCACTAGGTGTAGCGATCAAGAATCAATCGGATCTTGGGAGAATCACTGGACACCTGTGGATGACATTCTTTAGTACTTGAGAAGCACTAAAAGAATGTTCTTGGTTCATGCTTCCAGAGTGATAAGGTCGACTGAAATTCATTCGCAGACATCGTCTTTACCCTCAGTAGAGGGAAAATATGTTGGAAGAGTTCCAAACAAGATACCGTGACATTACTAGACGATGAAGGCTGAATACATCGCTACCAACGATGCTGCCAAAGTGGTTGTCTAGACATTTCTTATTCATGAGATGAACAAGGTTCCTACCATTGATCGTCCAATAACTGTTATTGTGAAAACAATGGAGTTATGGCTTTAGCCTAGGAACACCGGTCCCATCAGCATTCCAGACATATTCTGATGCAAGTATCACCTGATCGGAGAGATGGTTGATCTCCAAGAGATCGAGGTTAGGAGAGTTGACGCGAAGGACAACACGGCGGATCCACTCACAAAGGCCTTTCCCTAGAGAGACTTCTATAGGACGTTGAGTATGAGATACTGCAACAAATGGCCTTAGTGCAAGTGGGAGATTGTTAGTTATATGTATGCTCTAGAGGCCATTACTGTACATGTGATGTATATTGTAGTGGATGCTTGGACATATATGGGGAGGAATTTCTTGCTCGACATGATAGTATGCTATCTGGTTGCACTTTATCTTAACATGTACACTTATTGTCTCTCTATTACATGTTGATAAATCCCTTAGGATAAGTACTTGACTACCAGGATTATGATGCAGATCATACTAGTGGGGACATGGTAGTCGGTAAGTACATCCTTCAATTGTTCCTAGTCGTGGGAGTATCGAGACAGGGCATCGATACTCCAGAGTAGACTAGCGTATGCACTTCTTGACCTATATGATGGGCGATGGATGATCACACATCCATTGGTGTTTGACATCAGAGAAGGTATACGGGTGCTCAGTGGAGACTGGGTACACTGAACGGACTCGTCGAGAACTCCTAGATGGTATTATACTTATCATCAAATAGCAGTTCTCTGGTGACACTGGTACATGTTAGTCTGTCGACCCGAGATCGTCATAGAGTCTTGTGTGATTCCTACTGTGCTTTGATTTACACCATACCACGTTCAAGAGATCGTGCAAAAAGGTGATTTTTGGGTACAATCCTGAGTCACATGGAGGCAATGAGCGATAGGAGGGGATTTCGTCTCTCCCGGTATTTGGGGTTGATGTTGCTCTATGCTCGATTGGCCATAACAGGAAATCCCTGGCCAGAGTTGCTGAGATTTACTGGTAAATGTTATCAGTAGTTTCTCGAACCGTTATGGACCTTGCATCGGCATGACTGATCAGGCTATTGGGGTCTGACGATTACCACCCCCAGGCTGTGATGCGACATATCTGACGAAGAGACCGGACTGTACGGCAGTGTTACTGATTGGATTCGTAGGTTTTCTTGTTGATCTTCCGATCGCTCAATACCCGGGTGGCCTTTACTTTTAGCAGACCACTTACGGTTGTGGGTGTTTGATATGATCATCACCTACTGGCGGCGTATTGGCGAGTCTTTAGAGTCCTACATAGAGGTTTCATGGTTTATGCGAAACGAAGTAGGAGCACTTATGTGATATGTGCGGGACCGAGATTAATGCGTGTATGTGAAACCAAATTCTATTCTCGTGATTTGTGATATCGGACGGTTATATGAGATATAGCCGGGTTATCGGATCAAGTGTTGATTCGATAAGTTGATTCATATGATATTAGTCGGTTGTATGTGATATAGCCGGATTATTAAATCAAGTTTTGATTTGATAATTTAATATATAATTATATATTTGATATATTAACTTAAATTAACTAATATTTGCTCACTAAGTATTCTTTTTCTCACTTGTGTGCATATAGTATATATGTGATAAATATTAATGTACATTTTTTGTGTCATGCTAGATGCCACATAATACATGGGTGTATGAGACTTACACCATGCTTGATATAATGAAGGGTTTATATTTATCTAAGTAATTCAAAATTGGATGGAAATTTGTCATGGCTACAAGCTTGTAGAAGCTTGTAGAACCATTGACCAAGTCCACTAGTTTTGTTTCACTTGAAAATGTTTATTAACCTAACCATTATACTAGCCATAGTTAAATCTCTGCATGAGTTAGTGTATGACACTAACTCACCCATGGTTGCTATTCTCACCTCATGAGTTTCATTATTATCTACACTTCATCTTCTTCTTCCTCATGAAAAAATTTTCTTGCTTTTGAAATGGTGAAGAAATATTGTGAGAAAAATTAATCTAAAGTGAGCCTAATTCCTATTTCATCATCCTCTACTATATTAGCCATTTAGTTTAGGGTGTTTGCTTCACTAATCTACCATTAGTGATGGGGTAGCATGATCCTGAGTCTCCTCGACGTTGATCATCTTCGGCCTCGAAGACTTTGAGCAAGCTTGTTCATTTCTTCATGTGAACCCATACTAGAGTTCGGGTGTTCACTACTTGGAGCGAAGGGACTACTACACGGAGCTTTAGAAGTGAATGACCAGTCTACAAAGGTTGTATTCCTCATTCACTTAGATGCAAAGTTATTTTCATGTTGTTCGTCCTAATCTCTAGTTAGGATTATAGGGTTAGGGTTCTTTAGTACGGAAAAAATTTGAAAACGGCATGGATGATGCCTTCCGAAACCTTGCTGCCGCGCTAGGTAACCCTACAGTGGTATCCGAGCCAAGCTAAAGAATTAGATGATGTGTATAGAATTATGAAACCGAAACAACCCCGAAACACTGGATATACATTCCTAGTTTCTGTCGAATTTTAAATGGCCTCTAAATTTTTTTGAGGAACTGCAGAATGTTGTTTGTGATATAACATGAACACCATACAAATTTGAAGCTAGACCACCAGTTTTTGGCCAGCCACATGGCTACAATTTCCGAGCTCACCGATTCTTCTGGGGCTTTTTGTCTTCAAATATTTTGGGTGTTCCTGTCTCTGGGTTTTGGTGTTTCAGGTGTTGCTTGTTTTTGCTAAATTTGCATGTGATGTTATCTTTGTGCAAAGGCAATTCAGAGTGTTTCATAGTCATAATTCTAACATTTATTCGGGTTATTTAGACGGCGTTAAAAAGTTCGAACGGATATCAATAACTCATATTTTCTCTCGCTGGAAATTTTCCAAGTGTTGGATTTTTTCCAAGTTTAAAATCTTCAGAAAATCATGCAAGCGATTCTGTGGACCCTCTAGAAGAACGATACCCAAACTCGACTTTTTGGATCGCGGAACCGCGGTCATACCCTAGGGTTTGTGGCAATTCCGCGGCGACTTGAGTGAGGCATGGGTCGGCCCTTTTACGGATGGTTCATAGGTGCTGTGGCATGTTATGGGTACTTTTTAAACTTCGCTCAAGTGTTGAGCTCTTTGGGAAATTTTGGGTGTTTGTTTATTCGATCGAAAAGTTTAATATTGTCTAGCTATCTGTGATTGTGATACAATATTTGGAATCCACAAATTTAGTTATGTGATAACTAGCTTGAATTTTATAAATCTAGCAGTTTAGTCTCATTTGATCGGTTGCCACGGAATTTTGATGTGTATCAAAAGTCCGTCGCAATTACGTAGTGTACGCGGATACTCGCCGGGTAACCTTACTAGATAGCCATGCCCCATAGCCCCGACCAAGTGACTGTAGGAGAACCCCGTCGCTAAAAGCATCCATTCGGGTGCTCGCGGCCGCGGTGTTCCTCCTTAGTGCACTTCGTCGACGGCAACGGGGTGCGGCCGTCTACTAAAGTTTCCGACGAGCATTCGATCAGGTTATCAGGAATCTTGTTGAATTACCTGACAAGTTATTGGAATGTGTTTTCAATATCGAGAATAAAATGAGGGGTTTATAATTGTTAGGCATGTGATGTCTAAGCAATTCATTTGGTTGGGCATGAAATCCAAAGTATGTGATACATTGGGTTTATGATGTCTATGGTGGTTGCGGATTACAATTGTTGTAGTTTTTCACTTTCTTTTCTGCGATTGTAAGTGTAATATGTGTTGTACCGCCGGTTTCGTTGCTATATGTCAACGACAATTGGGATACGCATATTTACTTACGTTGATGACATGCGATGTTTTGTGTTGCTGTGATATGTTATATTGGATCGTCGTGCTTTGAATAGCTGTTTTTTTATATGTGAGATGAGAGTTTTTCATTTTCATTCATGTAAAAGCTTGTATGTAATATTGTTTTATTAGGGCACTTCCGGGTTGAGGATGATGTCACCATTGATGTATATTATTTACTTTTCCGCATTAGGATAGACCCAAGGAGGGGAGCACAAGTAACCGGGTTCTAGGATCTAGTGGGAGACTATCTCAAGGAGTTGAGACCGGGTCTTCTAACTCTAGAATTGGTAGGGTTGGTTTCCATTCTCGTAAGGGTCTAGGGATGCGGGTTTGGCTATTCATCACGACCGTAGAATCCGCGTTTTTTATTTGGCTTAATTAAAACACAGAATTCCTAGTATATCCAATATTTCATATGTGTTCTTCTACTGCTGATATTCTGTGATTTGATCACTTGATATGTTGAGATGAATGATTATATTATATATATGATATATAATAAATATTGTTGCTTTCGTTTCTTCTGTGATGCTTAGGAAGCATAAATGATGGGACTTCATTAATGAGATTAATGAAATAAAAGAAACCTAAAAATGTTGCATAATCTTGTTTTAAAAACTGGTAGCTGTAGTTCTTGCTTTGCATAGCGGTATTCCTTATAGAATATCCAGCACCTTATTCGATAAGGAAAGAGCCGAGATCCCTTTACTGGGAGTGACCTCTTTAGCGAAACTGGCAGATGCTACAACCCACTCGGTTTCTCTTTTGATTGCTTCTATAGTTTTTGCTTTGCATAGTAGTATTTGTGAAATATCCTGCACCTTATTCAATAAGGAAAGAGCCGAGATCCCTTCACCGGGAGTGACCTCTTTAGCAAAACTAAAAGCCTAAAAAACACTCCTTTTCAAAATCACTCGATTCTACAATGAGATCAAGTTCATTACGCAAAGGGTTTTCTTAAAAACCTGTTGTAACCCTCCGTCATTTCAGTTAAGTAGTATTTAGTATTCGTGCAACGGTTTTTGGCTTTCGTCAAGGCGTAGTGTGCGGTAGCTGATTAGTGCTTATCTGCTTAAGCATGTGATGCGATTGGATTAGGGTAGTCGTACGACTTTGTTGGCTTTCGTCAAGGGTCATGCGGGTTGGTTTAATTCAATCATGAAATGTATGGGTTGAACTTGACTAGTGGACTATGGTTTGTTTGCTTTCGTCAGGGTCATATGACGCTAGGGGCAGAGTATTATCGGAAATTTCAAGTGTTGAAATTTGCAATGAGATTGCATACCTTCTATGAGATAGTTGGATCCCGATACCCACTGCGAGTAAGAGTTACTCCTGAGAGAGTTTTACATATTACAATTAGCCGATCAAGTAGGCTTCTAGAAAGATGTTAATGGGCTTACGCCCCTGGGAAAATGATGTTTATTTTAATTAGGTCCGTGCGAAAGCACGGGGAACCTCCCTCAAAGTACCGACATTGGCCTGGCTGAAAGATTGGCGAACTTGTAGGGTGTAATTAATCCCGGCTAGTCTTACCTTTTACGGTCTGAAAGAAGATTTGATAAAAACAGTGGGAGCCATCCTGATTAGATAAAATAATAACCAATCTGATCTTGTAAGAGCGCACGCATAATGTTTTCTTCTTTCTCTCTCCTGGTAGCATCCATGTCACGCCTTAATCAAGATAATAATATGGATGCATTGACCGAACCTGCTTATTATACTGAGCTGGGGAATGTTGGTTCCGCTCTATCTTATAATTGTTATAAGTCCGAGTAGGAAATAAGGGAATATCCGGATTCCCATGCCACCCAATCGAGGAATGAGCATATTGATGCATATTCTTCGGGTGTGTTCATTACCAAGAACTGTTTCTAAGTATCCTCTACGTCCTAGGTATGAGATACCGGGTCAGGATCCCACATATGTGAGAGTTACATGAGCTACTGAAAGGTAAAGAACTGGGAATGGGTGATATGTCTCTAAATATAGAGAATTATGCAAGTGTTGCAGCCAAACTAGTTGGCAAATATCAACATGTACCACCAAATGGTAAATACATTGTTTCTGAACAAATGTTATTAGATAACGAACCTGATATACAACATTATATCAGATTCTTTATTAAGTTAAAGAAGGATATAATTCTGTATTGGAGGATAATGTTGTGAACATTTTCCTGAATCAAGAGTTGATTGGATCCCGCACGTTATGTAATGGCATATATGTTCTAAATCAAACCATAGTTCAAAGTATATAGAACACACACAAGAGGAGTAGTTCAGAAATGAACGAATCCTTCTTGAGGTATTGTAGACTAGGTCATATCAATGCGACACGTCCAGCTAAGTTATATAAGGATGATTATGAGAATCTTTTCGAATTTTCATCTTATGATACTTGCCAGTCTTGTCTCAAAACTAAAATGACCAATACTCCGTTTACTGGAAGTCGGTCGATAGTAAGTCGGTCTCGGGCTTATGAATATGGGAATCTGTTTGAATTTTCATCTTATGATACTTACCGATTCGAGCTTCCAGAGTGATAAGGACGACAGTAAGTCGGTCTCGGGCTTTGTCTTCACCCTCAATGGAGGGGTGATATGTTGGAAGAGTTCCAAGCAAGATACCATGGAAGACTCGACGATGGAGGCTGAATTCATCCCTGCCAACGATGTCGCCAAGGAGGCTGTCTGGATAAAGAAGTTAATAACTGAATTTGGTGTGGTTCCGTCGATCGAGCATCCAATACCTTTATATTGCGATAACAATGGAGCAATGGCTTTGGCCAAGGAACCTAGGTCCCATCAGAAGTCCAGACACATTCTTAGACGGTATCACCTAATCCGGGAGATAGTTGATCGCCGAGAGATCGAGGTCAGGAGAGTTGACACGAAGAATAACACAGCGGATCCACTTATGAAGGCCATACCTCAGATATAGTTTGAGAGACACTTCGGGATGTTGGGTATGAGATACTACAATAGCTGGCCTTAGTGCAAGTGGGAGATTGTTAGTTATATGTATGCCCTAGAGGCCATTATTGTACATGGTTGTATATTATAGCGGATGCTTGGACATATATAAAGAGGACTTTCTTGCTCGACATGATAGTATGCTATCTGGTTATTCTTGTTCTTAATATGTACGCTTATGTATCTTTATACTGTCTCTATGTTACATGTTGATAAAGCCCTTAGGATATGAGCTTGACTACCAGGACTATGATGTAGATCATACTAGTAGGGCCAGGGTAGTCCACATGTACATCCTTTAATTGTTTCTAGTCGAGAGAGTATCGAGATGGGGCATCGATATTCCAGATTAGACTAGTGTGTACAATTCTAGACCCTGTATGGGGCGATGGTTGATCCCATAACCATTGGTGTTTGACATCAGAGAATGTGCACAGGTGCTCATTAAAGAATGGGTACACCGAACAGGACTCGCCGAGAACTCATAGATGGTATTATACTTAACGTCATATGGCAGTTCTCTGGTGACACCGGTATAGGTTAGTCTGTAAACCCAAGATCTTCATAGAGTCTTGTGTGATTCCCACTATGCTTTGATTTCCATCATACCACGTTCAAGAGAATGTACAAACCGGTGGCTTTTGGGTACAGTCCCGAATCACATGGAGGCAATGAGCCATAGGAGGGGTTTCGTCTCTCTCGGTATTGGGGGTTGATGTTGCGTTGTGCTTGATTGGCCATAACAGGAAATCCCTGGCCAGGGTTGCAGAGATTTATTGGTAAGTGTTATTAGTAGTTTCTTGAACCATTATGGATCTCACATCGGCATGACTTATCAAGTTACTGGGGTCTGACGTTTACCACCCCTAGACTCGATATGCGACATATCAGACGAAGAGACCGGACTGTACTGTAGTGTTACTTATTGGATTCATAGGAGTATGAGAAGGCATGCTTGTTAATCTTCTGATCGCTCAATACCCAGGTGGCCGTTACGATTAGCAGACCGCTGACGGCTTGTGGGTGACTGATATGATCATCACCTACTTCTGGTGTATTGACGAGTCTTTAGAGTCCTACACAGAGGTTTCCTGGCTCAAGCGAAACAAAGTTGGGCACATATGTGATATGTGCTGAACCGAGATAAATACGCGTATATGATACCGTATTCTAATTTCGCGATATAGGTTATATATGATATAACCGGATTGTTGAATCAAGTGTTGATTCGATGATTTAATATTAGTCGGGTATATGTGATATAGCCGGATTGTTAAATCAAGTGTTGATTTAATAATTATATATATATATATATATATATTAGATATATTAATATATATTAACTAATATAAATTAGCTCACTTAAGAATTTTCTTTTCTTCATTTACATTTTATACATATATATATAAATATATATATATATATATATATATATATATTTAATGTATTTTGATAATTGTATCATGCTTGATGATACATGGAACTTGGGTGTATGAGACTCACACCTTATTTAAGGTAATGTGAGTATTTATTTAGAGGAATCAAAAAATGAGGTGGAAATTAGCAGGCTTGTGATGCTTTGTGAAGCTTGTGGAAACCTTGACTAAACTCCACTTGTTTTTGTTTTACTCAATATATTTGTTAACCAAACCATTATTTTAGCCTTAGTTAAGTCTCTGCATGAGTTTATATTAGATATTATTCTCACCCATGGTTAAAAAGAGATGCTTGATCTTCTTCATCTTTTTTTTTAACTTGAGTTTTCTTGAGGTCAAAAAGAATGAGAGGAAAAATATTCTAATGTGAGCTATAATCCTACTTCATCAATCTATACCCTATTAGCCATTAAGTATAGGTTGTTTGATTCACTTATTCATACATTAGTGAAGAGATAGCTTGAGTTGAGTCTCCTCAAAGTAGATCATCTTTGGCTTCGAAGATCATTAAGCAAGCTCGTTCATTTCGACTAGTGGAGCCTACGGAGAGTCCGGAACAACACTACTTGGAGCGAAGGGACTTCTACACGGAGTATTTGAAGTGATGGACCAGTCTACAAAGGTTGTATTCCATAATCACTTATGTTTCTGCTTGCTTACTTGAAGTAAAACCCTAATTCTCTAGTTCGATTCTATGTTTGAGTTCATTAGCACACTATATTTTTAAAATTGTATACTTGATACACCATGAAACCCTAGTAGATGTGCTAAGAAATTCCAACAATATGTACAATAATGGTCTCTGGGGCATACATATAACTAACAGTTACATCACATGTAACATTCTGCACTTGTTTAAAAACTTTTCAGAGAACTTAAAAAATTCTACAGAAATTATGGATTTTTTTTCGAGGTTTCGGAGTTGTTTCGGTTTCGTAATTCTACTAATATCGTCTAATTCTCTAGCTTGGCTCTGATACCACTGCTGGGTTCCTTAGCACCCTCACTACGTTTTCTAGGGCATCAAGCATGCAATTTTAAAAACTTAGAGTGCTAAGCAATCCATAACCAAGGATCTAACTAAAGGATTACGCTTTAACTAACATGTAAACTACATTACACTATGTGAATTTGGAATACAACCTTTGTAGACCGGTCCTTCACTTCTAAAGCTCCGTGTAGTAGTCCCTTTTGCTCCAAGTAGCGGTGTCCCGGACTCTCCATTGGCTTCACTAGGTGAAAGGAACGAGCTTGCTCAAGGATCTTCGAGACCGAAGATGATCTACGTTGAAGAATATCTAACTCAAGCTATCTCTTCACTAATTGAGAATTAGTGAAGCAAACAACCTATACTAAATGGCTAGTCTAGTGTAGATTGATGAAGTAGGAATTTTTCTCACTTTAGAATTATTTTTCTCTTTCCCCTTTTTCTTTTCACTCAAAGCTAGAGAGCAATGGAGGAGATCAAGAAAATGAACTCAAGAATCCTCTTGTGTGAACCATGGATGAGAAAATAACATATATAACTCATGTAGAGACTAAACCATGGCTAAAGATAATTGTTAGGTTAATAAATATCTAGAGTAAAACAAAATTAGTGGACTAAGTCAATGATTTCTACAAGCTTCTCCAAGCTTCAAGCCATGACTAATTACCATCTAATTTTGATTTTCCCTTAATAATTAAAACCCCACATTATCTTAAGTATAGTATGAGTCTCATATACCCAAGTCCAATGTATCATCTAGCATGACACATAAAATAATACATTAATATATATCACATATATATTAAATGTATAAAGAGAAAACATTTTCTTAAGTGAGCTAATATTAGTTAATGTATATTAATATATCAAATATATAATTACACATTAAATTATTAAATCAACACTTGATTTAATAACCCGGTTGTATCGCATACAACCGACTAATATCATTTATATGCATATCACATATACATATAACATATCATTGAATCAACACTTGATTCAACAATCCGGTTATATCATATATAACCTGTATCGCAAGATTGGAATACGGTATCACATACACGTATTAATCTCGGTCCCGCACATATCACATATGTGCCATTTCGCATGAGCTAGGAAACTTCTGTGTAGGACTCTAATGACTCGTCATACGCCGGCAGTAGGTGATGATCATATCAGTCACCCATAAGCCGTCAGCGGTACTAGCTGGACGTAAGGCTAACTGGGTATTGAGCGATCAGAAGATCAGCAAGCAAACCTGCTCATACTCCCATGAATCCAATAGTAACACTACCGTACAGTCCGGTCTCTTCGTCTGATATGTCGCATATCTAGTCTAGGGGTGGTAAACGTCAGATTCCAGTAACTTGATAAGTCATACCGATGTGAGGCTCAAAACGGGTCGAGAAACTACTGATAACACTTACCAGTAAATCTCCATATCAGACCTGGCCAGGGACTTCCTGTTATAGCCAATCGAGCACAGCGCAACATCAACCCCGAATACCGGGAGAGACAAAACTCTTCCTATCGCTCATTGCCTCCATGTGACTCAGGAATGTACGTAAAAACCACCGTTTTGCACGCTCTATTGAACGTGGTAAGGTGAAAATCAAAGCACAGTGGGAATCATACAAGACTCTATGACAATCTCGGGTCTACAGACTAACCTGTACCAGTGTCACCAGAGAACTGCTGTCTTACGTTAGGTATAATACCATCTAGGAGTTCTCGGTGAGTCCTATTCAGTGTACCCAGTCTCCACTGAGCACCCATATACCATCTTTGATGTCAAACACCAATGGATATGGGATCATCCATCGCCTATCAAATGGGTCAAGAAGTGTATATGTTAGTCTACTCCGGAATATCGATGACCTGTCTCGATACACCCTCGACTAGGAACAATTAAAGGATGAACTTGTAGACTACGCTGGCCCCACTAGTATGTTCTCTATCATAGTCCTGGTAGTCAAGTACACATCCTAAGGGCTTTATCAACATGTGAGAGATAAACATTATCACAATACAAGTCTACATGTTAAGATAAAGTGTAACCAGATAGCATACTATCATGTCGAGCAAGAAAGTTCTCCCTATATATGTCCAAGCATCCATTGTAATATACAATCATGTACAACAATGGCCTCTAGGGCATACATACAACTAACAATCATAATGCGGAAAAGTAAATAATATACATCGAATGGAGATAACAACCTCAATCCGGAAGTGTCCCAATAAAAGAATATTACATACAAACATTTACATGAATGAAAATTGAAAAACTCTCATCTCACGTAAAACCCCCCGACTATTCAATCATGATCATCCAATATAACATATCGATAGCAACACAATAACATCACATGTCATCAACGCAAGTAAATATACGTATCCCTAATGTTGTTGTCGTATAGCAACGAGATGGAAGATACTGCCACATATTACACTTACGATCGCAGAAAAGAAATGAAAACTACAATAATTAGAATCCGCATCATCTTTAGACATCATAAACCCGGGTTATCACATATTCCGAATTTCATGCCTAAACCTATGAACCTTGCATTTAAGTCTCCAATTGAAAACACTTTTCAAAAATTAAGGCGGGCAATTCAACAAAATTCCCGATTAAATGATCGAATGCTCGTCGGGAACATTAGTAGACGGCCGCACCCCCGAGACCGTCAACGAAGTGCACTTAGGAGGAACACCGTGGCCGCGAGAACCCTAGTGGATGCTTTAGGCCATGGGTTTCTCCTATAGTCACTTGGTCGGGGTAATGGGGCATGGCTGTCTACTAGTGTCTCCCGACGGGTATTTGTGTATGATACGTGATTACGATGTAATTTCGATCCAAATCCATACTCCATGCTAATCCATCATTTGAGACTAAAATACGAGATTTGTAAATCGATAACTAGTTTTCATAAAACTAATCAATGTGGATTCAAAAAATTATATCACATAACCATAGCAATTTAGACGATATTGAACATTTCGATCGATGTTTCAAACAACAACAATTCACAGAGACCTCAATAACTTGAAACTCACAAAAAATACCCAGAAAGTCCAAAATGAAAAGATGAAGAAAGTCAAGAAAACTGGAGATCTAATTCCCCAAATTAGCGGCGGAACCGCGACTAAACCATGGTTAGGCAGCGGTTCCGCGACCAAGTTTAGAGTTTACGATCTCCGTTTTCATGTGTCTTCCTAAAATTACCTGCACGATTTTCTGAGCATTTTTAATTGTGAGAAACATGAAGTTTTAAAAAATGGACAGAAACTAGTAAATTTCGGGGTTTAAAACTTCGATCGAACACTTTAAGTTTGTCTAATGCATTTCTAAGGCTCTAACTTGGCTCCGATACCATGAATGTATGTCTTAGCACCTCTACTAGATTTCTATGAGCATCAAGTATGCAATTTTAAAATTTTAGAGGTCTAAGTATACTAAAAAAGAATCGAACTAGAGAATTAGGGTTTTAAAGTTAATCAAACAAGTTTTAATCTAACTGAAGAGAGTTTACAACCTTTGTAGTTTAGTCCTCCACTTCTATAGCTCCAAGTAGCAGTCCCTGAAACTCTTCTTTGACTCCACTTGTTGAATGGAACAAGCTTACTTACTGTCTTCATCGTCGAAGATGATCCACTTTGAGGCAACTCTCACTCAAGCTCACACTCAACTAATCAAGGTATTAGTGAAGATAACAATCTATACTAATAGGCTAGAATAGTCTAGGTTGATAAAGTAGGATTTTGCTCACAAAATTATTTCTTTTCTTTTTCTCAACCTTAGAAAAATCTAGTGAGGAGATAATGAAGAAGATGAACATGGAATGTGAGAATGAACCATGAACTAAAGAGATAAATGAGATTGAGAAAGATAAATATCAATGTATAAAACAAAACATGAAGGTGTGTTATGGCTTTTCCAAGCTTTTAAACCATGACTCATTCTTCTTGTTTTTTAATTCATAAATATAAATATTTATCTTCTCATCTTTTCCTCATGTGTGATTCTCATACATCCTACTTCTATATATCATCAACCATGATACACAACACACACACACACAGATACATATATATAGATAGATGCATATACATACATACATACATACATACATACATACATATATATAGATACATATATACATACACACACACACACACACATACATATGTATGTATATACATATGTATGTATGCACGCTCACACACAAACACAAATACACACACACACACACATAGATACATATGTACACACACACACACATACACACACATCTATATCTATATATAGAGAGAGGTTAATGGAGGGTAGAGGCCGTATGGAGATATGGCAGGGGTCCGATCAGATACGTGCGGTATTGCACGGATCAGGATCGGACGGTTTGTACTAGTGGCCATATGGATATATGGCAGGGTTCGATCAGATACGTGCGGTATTGCACGGATCAGGATCGGACGGATATTACTAGCCGGCTTTGGTTTAAGCCGGATCCTAGTATTGTACAGTGTAGATTTTGTCTCTTTGCATTTGTATTCAGTGGGAATACAGATGCGGGTGTGTACGCACAGTATCGGGGTTTTCCTGTAATTTATTACGGGACCAGTTTTCTGGAGTTGCCAGTTTGCATTCTGTTCCGGCCGGTTTTCCTTTGTTCTTTCCCGGCCGGAATTTTCCGATGGAGGGGGTTATTTGCAAGTTTGCAAATAACATTTGTGGAGGGGGTTTCTTGCATATGGATTAATTATGAGAGCATCTTTTGATACCATTCTTTTCTATCATCATTTCATGCATTCATGGTGATTAGAGTTGATTAGGAATTGATTTGAGATTGTTATCATTGCTTTGGATGTGGTCACCCTCCACCTTTTACTACACTCACCTCCCTCATGTTTTATTGATTCCCTCCACCATTTCCAAAGAAAGGGAGGCCGGCCACAATTTTGGAGAGGGAGAGAAAAATGAGAGGTTCATTTGTGTGAATATTTGATCATCTCATTTCCTTGCTAGAAAAATTGAAAGCACCAATTTTTCTTAAACTCTTCATCCATCCTCCATGGCAACTAAAACCCCAAATGAGACATAGCCTCTACACTACATTCTACAGCAAATCTTGGACGCGTCGGCTAGCCAACTTCGCGCCCGAGTTGCCTCGGTATTGAGATGGGAGCCCGTAAAAGATGTAGGCGATGTGGTGCACTTCCGGCGACGAGGTGGAGACAGGATTTTCCACGGGAGATCGGGACGACGACGAGAAGACCGGAGGACTCGGATCACATTGGTATACTTCTGTACCCCCTCTCTTGTTAGCTAGTATCGGTTAATGGTTACGATCCGGGTATATTGTCCGCGGTAGCGCCAGTTCAAAAGTTAAGAAAAATTTTGATTCCGCATTTTGGCCTCGAGTAGAAGGCCGGGGCGCTGCTGTGGCGCAACATGGTATCAGAACCTCGCCATTAACCTAGTCTAGCTTTGTTTAATGTGTTTACATTTCTGATCGACAAAAATTCCAAAATCCGCGTTTTTCCCAAGCATCAGTTTCTGTCGAAATTTTTTTGAAGTCCAAAAATTTTTCAGGTTGTAGAAAACTGATGTACTGGAAGTCCTAAGAATTCTGGGGAAATTCGAGACATTGATCTTTCAGGGATAGCGCGGAACTGCGGCCAAACCTCACTTGGCGTCGCGGTTCCGCCGCAGTATGGAGGGATCAATGCTTCAAATTTTTCCAGTGGGCTTCTGGGGTGAAAATAGGGTTTCTGGAATATTATTTTAGAGCCCAGAATTTCTTGATTTGCTACAGTAGTACTTGGGGGCCCACTTGGTAAATTTGATCGATCGGATATTTTAAACACATTATTTCACAGTATTTACAATATATCTGCGACCGTGAATGTCACTTGATCGGTAAATCCAGTCTAACTGCTATAGCCCGGTTAGACGGATTTGCGAACGTGACCTTCACGTTGATGTTCTTTGTATTGCTATGATATTGCGGATTGGTCGTGGAGGATAGCCTGGATGCAATGGTAGTACAGATTTGGTTGTATTATGTACATTTGATATTGCGGGGCGAGCGTCCGACATGTGGACTGCCGTCACTGCCTGTTTGTATTATTGTTTTGGGGCACGACCAGGTTGCGGTCGATGTACCCGTTGTATGTATATTTTACTTTCTTTACTAGGATTACCCCGCGGAGGGGTGAACGGATAGCCGGGTTCTAGAGGGTAACGGGCCCGCATCTCATGGCATTGAGACGGAGGGGGATTCACTCTAGGATTGGCGGGCTATTCGCCGCACTCGTAGGGGGTACAGGTTGACCCAGGAGGGGTGCCCAAGTTACCGGATTCCCTGAAGTGCTGGGTGGTCCATTCACAGTGCTGAAGGGGGCTGCCTCGCTTCAGGTTTTGGCGGATAACTTGCCGCGCCCGTAGGGGTCTAGGATTTCATTGCACAGGCTATCCACACGACCAGGGGAACGTCGGGTTTCAGTAGCGGCTCTATGAAACCCGGGGATCCCAGATATCTGTATTGTTCTGTGTTGCTGTACATTTCTGTGATGTTGCATTTTATCACGCCTTGAGCGAATATAATATATTGGTATATATATTAATAGATGTTGTATATGTTTTGCATCCGCGCTAGTCCAGTCCCCGCTCTGTCGTTAGTTAGCTAACCTAACGGGTAATGACGGGACCCAGTGGCGAATGGGGATGGCATATACGTACATCAGTATATTTTCGTTCTTTGTGGTGTGATCAAATGATGGGACTGCGTTGATTCGGATCAATGCAAGATAAACAAACCTATTCTGATGTTGTTGGAACATTTTTCAAAAAGCTGTTATTGCAACGACGTTCACTTTTGTTTTGCATCGTGGTATTCAGTTGGAATATCCTGCTCCTTAGTCGACGAGGCAAGGGCCGAGATCCTTTCACCGGGAGTGACCCCTTGGACAGAAGTTTGCGTCAGGGAAATAACTTCACTATAGCCGATTACCTTTTGCTTTGCATCGTGGTATTCAGTTGGAATATCCTGCACCTCATTCTACGGGGAAAGTGCCGAGATCCCTTCACCGGGAGTGACCTCTTCAGCAAAGATTTTCGTCACTATATTTTTATAAAAGTTATCCAGTTCCTTCAACGATATCAAGTTCATTACGTTAAAGGTTTTTCGCCAAAAACCAGCCGTAGCCCTCCGTCATTTCAGATTAGTATTGCTTAGTATTCGTGCTACGTATGTCGTGCATTGCCGAGGCATAGTGTTCGGTAGCTATGTAATGCTTTTCTGTCGCATGGATAAGTGGATTGGTTAGGACAGTCGTACGGTTATGTTGGCATTGTCAAGGACTCGTACGGGTGGGTTTAACGCAATCATGATAATGACGGGTTGAACTTGACTAGGACTGTTTGATATGTTGGCAATGTCAAGGTCACTTGGGTCCTAGGGGTAAAAACACACATCGGGAGTTTCTAAAGAAACTGAAACTTGCCAGGCATGCGCATACCTTCTGGAGTGTGGTGACTTGAGTGGATTCCGTCAAGTTATCATGCGATGATAGTTGGATCCCGATTCCCACTGATGAGTTGGTTTACTCCTCGGGTGATCCCGACTAATTCTTCTTTCGGGTTTGGAGAAGAATTTGAGGTTACAGTGGGAGGTTTCCTGATTAGATAAAGTGATAACCATTCTGATCTAGGTTAGAGTGCACGCTGAGTGTTTCTTTTCTCTCTCTCTTTGGCAGCGACCATTGACCCGACCCTAGACTATGACTCAGTGACCAAGTTGACCGAACCTTCTTAACACTGGATTTTGGATTGTCAGAGTTGCAGACCTCATTGCCACTCCTACTTTTACCCTTTTCTCCAGGACACCCCGTATTACTACGAACGTCCACTTCAATTGGACAAAACCATCATATGGTTATATACGAACTCGAAGGAATTCGAGGATGGTTTCCGGTTCTGGAGAAAACGAATAGGACTATTCAGTTGTCTTTTCCTTTTACCTTCTCTCGGGTTGTGAGTATTCCTTGGTTTAGGAGATAGTACACCTATTACGCAAATTGGATAGTCTTCTTCCAAACCTTAGGCTGGTGCCGACCGGTAGAGAATGAAGAAAACCAATTAGCCTAACGGTGGTGTACAGATGGTATTTAGTTAAGACAAAGAAAGGGATTAGTAGGAGGGCAAAGTAAATTGCGACTGATATTCACGACTAAACCAAGTATTTCTTCGCCAATCCTAAATCACCTTTGTATTTCTCTAGGACACTCCGTATCACTACGAAGATCCCAGTTTATTGGATAATCCATCGTATGGTTATATACGAACTCGAAAGGAACTTGTTCCAGTTCAAGGATGGATCCTGGTTCAGGAGAAATAGGAATAAGGTTCATTCGGTTGTCTTTTATCCTCACCTTCTCTCGCATTGCGAGTGCTCCTAGGACTAGGACAGTACACCCATTATGCTTATTGGATAGTCTTCTTCCAAACCATAGGCTGGTGCCGAACGGTAGGGAAGGAAGAAAACCATTTGGCCTAAAGGGGTGTACAGAAGGTAATGACTAAAGACATATAAAGGGATTTAGAGAAATGGCAAAGAATTATACGGTTATAGTTGTGAATCTGGATAATGGAAGAGGCATTACTAAGAATACCCGGATACCCCATCGAAACATTTCAATGTTTCAGTTTCACTGTGTACTGTTAAATGAAAACTGATTTCCCGATTAAACACTTGCTCCAGGGTATGTATTTACCAGGTATGATTCTCACATCTGTATGGTTTTACAGATGATGAGTGGGAGTAAGTTATTGGGAATTAGGTGACCATCCTCATTATATCGGGATTCGTTGTAATTGGTGATATTTGAGGAAGCCACCTGGGTTGTTTGCCGGTCGGCAAATATATGGTTTTGAATATCCGTTGTTGTGCACCAATTTCAAATTGATATATCTGTATGTCTATTTTTATAGAGTGAGATATAACTTTTTGAAATTATGTCTATGGCATTTACCTATATCTGTGGATGGTTAGGTAAGGAGCATTGAACAAGCGGTGTAATTCTTCTTAACCATAAGTACATTTTTCAACCTACGACACACAGTGAATGAGTCATTTGACTCAAGGGACTTGTACAGAATATTGTATATTTGTCCAGTGTCCTTTAGGACAGTGGGGTTAGTCCTCGTACTATATTCTTTTTACTTATGACTTCTCTAGTTCTTAGACATGTGTTTCGTAGAAACACAGGGTCTAAGTTTTGAGGAGTTATAGGTATAAGAATAAAGTAGAGAACCAGGTATTGGAAGTATCGGGATTCTTCAAAGTGATCGAAGTTGTAGATACTTGTGAATGGTATTCAGTTGATAGTAATGATTAAGAGAACTTGCTTCTCTTACAGGTTACTCATAATTGGAAGTATTCCTAAGTTGAGTAACGCTGATCGGCCTCTCTCCATTTAGTTGACATGCACTGGAGACAGCTGCATGATTTGAATCTGGTTCAATTAAATCAGTGCCTCTGTTCCTATATTGGATATAGAACAGTTCATATCTTAACGATGTTAAGGTACGGGGAGTTGTCCGGCCTATGCTTAAAACCAGACTCTGGATAACTCAAGGCATGTTTCTGTAATGGCTGTTTGTGGGTTGACCCAGGCTATGACGAGGGTTGACTTTCTACCATAAGAAAGATCAATAGTGATATTGTTCTTGACTCGCCACAGTTTTAATAAAAATGGATTTTTTCAGAAAACAGTAGTGGGAGTATGGTAGAACTGGAAGTGATTCCAGAACCGCAAACGATTACTGAAGATTTGATAAGGAACCTAAAGATTCAATCTGGTTTGACATTCTATTGGCCACTCCGCAGATACGGTGGGTAACCTCAGGCACCAGAGAGGTACTCCAGTAGCCTTAAGGACCGTGACAGGGAGGTTCTTGTTTACCCAGACTTACCATTGCTGTTGTTCCAGACTGTGAGACCCGGCAGGAGGATGAGTATAGCGTCTTTCTAAACTAGTTTTAGAAATGTACGTGTATATGACTCTGCCAGAGGGTTGTCGTGGTCAGTGGGAGCAGCGGAAGCATTGGTGGACAAGTGGCTTATGTCTATTTATAGACTAAAGCAGATATAGCGGAGATAGATCATCTACGATCGGGGATGGATCTGTTAAGAAGGTATTAGGGTGTCATGTTATGGTATTTGATGACATACACAAAGTAGGAAAGGATATTCCTATACTACGATCGGTTATTCTTTGGTTGTCACACAGTGGTTTCTCTACATAGGACTTGAATTTTATATCAGACATTCTGGTTACTAGATCTATGGTTTTAGATCTAGATTTGGGTGGTTTCCTAATCTGGGTACCTTGACAGCATTCTATAAGTATTTAGAATAGACGACTCCTGGCACGGTAGTATACCTGCAGATGATGGATTCACCCTCTCTAAAGGTATCTTATAGACTAAAGTAGAGAGGGATGTGCATGATTGGCAGATCACTTGCTTAGGCAATTGAGTCAATCATGAGGTGTCAAGTACCACACCAGATGTTGTTCTTGCAGTAGGTGCAATAAGTTAATATTGATCAAATCCTGGAGAAACAGTCGGAAGCAGTTTTAGAATATAAGTTGATGTTCTAGGGATATGATAACAACAGCCTCTTTTAGGAGACGGTTATCATTCCAGGCTTCCAAGGTGACCTGAATGGCAGAGTGGCTGCCAGAGTTTTAGTTTTCCCTCTGACGAGGGGCGGTATTTTGGACAGGTGGTCCAGGTGGATACTGAGGGAAAGGCATGGCGCAGGGTACTGATTAAGTTCAGTTGACGATACAGTCTAAGAAGTTTGGATTTGGAGTTCATTTATGAACTAGGTCCCATCAGACATCCAGACATTCTAAGACAGGTATTGCTCATTTCGGGAGATGGCTTTCTCCGCGAACTTGGGATATAGAGAGACATAGAAAGAAACATCACAGCGGATCCACTCACTGAGGCTATTCCTCGAACGCAATAGTTTCGCAAACGAGCTTTGTGAGACTGACTAGTAGAGGAGTTGGGTGTTCGGTATCACACGGGCTGTGAGTATGCGACATCGCAATAATTAGCCTTGAGTGCAAGTGGGGGATTGTTGGGGATAGTGCCCTCAGAGTCAATTATTGGATCACAGGCACGTGATTGCAATGATTGAGGGAGGACCTATCCCGGTAGGACAGTCTTACTCGAGATGATAGTATGCTATCTGGTTTATCTTTATCATCGTGTACTGCTCTAGGTAACCTGAGAGGTCGCTATTACACGTTGATAGAGCCCCTAGGATTCTTGCTTGACGGCCAGCAGTATGAGGGCGATCATATACGTGAGAGCTGGTGGTCTATAAGCACATCCTTAAAAGGTCCCTAGTCGTGGGAGTTTCGAGACAGGGCATCGATTCTCCAGAGTAGACTAGTGTATACAGTCGAGACCCCGACGAGGGGCGGTGGCCGGTCTCACATGCCACTGGTGTCAGTTGGTTCACCTAAGATGTATACAGGTGCTCATTGGGTTATGAGTGCACCGGACAGGACTCGCCGGGAACATGCTAGTTGGTCTTATACTTGACGTCAGATAGCAGTTCCCTGGTGACATGTGTACAGGTTAGTTCATCGACCTGAGATCGTCATTTGTCTCGTGTGAGTTCCCATTGTACTTTGATTACTACCCTACCACGGCTCAAAGGAGTCGTGCAAACAGGTTTTAGTTGGGTACAGTCCCGAGCCACATGGAGGTAGTGAGTGGATCTGCAGGGGTTCGTCTCTTCCGGTATTGGGGGTGAGGTCGCGCTGTGTCTAGGAGAGCCATTACACAAAGCCCTCGGCCGAGGCAGGAGATTTACTGGTAGGTATTCCAGTAGTATCTCAGGGTGCTCTGGGCTTCGCTCCGACACGACTTGTACCGCTTTTGGGGGTCTGATTTTTACCAACCCCCTAGGCCCGCCATGCGATACTCATAGACGAACGGACCAGACTGTACGGATATTGTCACTGACAGGCTCAGTAGGGCGTCAGGATGAGTTCGCTCATCGACGTCCCTTTTGGTCAATAGCTGGTAGCACGTTACGTATAGCTAATACCTCTGACGTGCTAGTGGTTAAATCCACAGCCATAGTATTGACAAGTCTTTAGAGTCCACCACATAGACAGTTACTCAAGTTTCGGGCGAAACGCTGTAGAGGCCGTATGGAGATATGGCAGGGTCCGATCAGATACGTGCGGTATTGCACGGATCAGGATCGGACGGTTTGTACTAGTGGCCGTATGGATATATGGCAGGGTTCGATCAGATACGTGCGGTATTGCACGGATCAGGATCGGACGGATATTACTAGCCGGCTTTATTTTAAGCCGGATCCTAGTATTGTACAGTGTAGATTTTATCTCTTTGCATTTGTATTCAATGGGAATACAGATGCGGGTGTGTTCGCACAGTATCGGGGTTTTCCTGTAATTTATTACGGGACCAGTTTTCTGGAGTTGCCAGTTTGCATTCTGTTCCGGCCGGTTTTCCTTTGTTCTTTCCCGGCCGGAATTTTCCGATGGAGGGGGTTATTTGCAAGTTTGCAAATAATATTTGTGGAGGGGGTTTCTTGCATATGGATTAATTATGAGAGCATCTTTTGATACCATTCTTTTCTATCATCATTTCATGCATTCATGGTGATTAGAGTTGATTAGGAATTGATTTGAGATTGTTATCATTGCTTTGGATGTGGTCACCCTCCATCTTTTACTACACTCACCTCCCTCATGTTTTATTGATTCCCTCCACCATTTCCAAAGAAAGGGAGGCCGGCCACAATTTTGGAGAGGGAGAGAAAAATGAGAGGTTCATTTGTGTGAATATTTGATCATCTCATTTCCTTGCTAGAAAAATTGAAAGCACCAATTTTTCTTAAACTCTTCATCCATCCTCCATGGCAACTAAAACTCCAAATGAGACATAGCCTCTACACTACATTCTACAGCAAATCTTGGACGCGTCGGCTAGCCAACTTCGCGCCCGAGTTGCCTCGGTATTGAGGTGGGAGCCTGTAAAAGATGCAGGTGATGTGGTGCACTTCCGGCGACGAGGTGGAGACAGGATTTTCCGCGGGAGATCGGGACGACGACGAGAAGACCGGAGGACTCGGATCACATTGGTATACTTCTGTACCCCCTCTCTTGTTAGCTAGTATCGGTTAATGGTTACGATCCGGGTATATTGTCCACGGTAGCGCCAGTTCAAAAGTTAAGAAAAATTTTGATTCCGCATTTTGGCCTCGAGTAGAAGGCCGGGGCGCTGCCGTGACGCAACTTATATATATATATATATATATATATATATATATATATATATATATATAGACACACACACACACACACACTTAAATACATATATATAGATGTTAATGGAGGGTAGAGGCCATTGGAGGGAATTTCCTCCTATGGCGTCGAAAAAGCGCACCCATCATCGGGTAGAGGCCATAAGAGGGAATTTCCTCCTATGGCGTCGAAAAAGCGCACACATCATATTCATCGTTATCATCTAAGATGTGGGTACACCAAATTTCATGTGATTCTTGTTGGATCACAGGCACGTGATTGCAATGATTGAGGGAGGACCTATGCCGGTAGGACAGTCTTGCTCAAGATGATAGTATGCTATCTGGTTTATCTTTATCATCGTGTACTGCTTTAGGTGACCTTACACGTTGATAGAGCCCTTAGGATTCTTGCTTGACGGCCAGCAGTATGATGGCGATCATATACGTGGGAGCTGGGGTCTATAAGCACATCCTTAAAGTGGTCCCTAGTCATGGGAGTTTCGAGACTGGGCATCGATACTCCATTAGTAGACTAGTGTATACAGTCGAGACCCCAACGAGGGGCGGTGGCCGGTCTCACAAGCCATTGGTGTCAGTTGGATCACCTAAGATGTATACAGGTGCTCATTGGGTTATGAGTACACCGGACAGGACTCGCCGGGAACATGCTAGTTGGTATTATACCTAACGTCAGATAGCAGTTCCCTGGTGACATGTGTACATGTTAGTTCATCGACCTGAGATCGTCATTTGTCTCGTGTGAGTTCCCACTGTGCTTTGATTACTTCCCTACCACGGCTCAAAGGAGTCGTGCAAATAGGTTTTAGTTGGGTACAGTCCCGAGCCACATGGAGGCAGTGACCGGATCGGCAGGGGTTTCGTCTCTCCCGGTATTAGGGGTGAGATCGCGCTGTGTCTAGGAGAGCCATTACACGATGTCCTTGGTGTTGGAGATAGTGCCCTCAGAGTCAATTATTGGATCACAGGCACGTGATTGCAATGATTGAGGGAGGACCTATACCGGTAGGACAGTCTTACTCAAGATGATAGTATGCTATCTGGTTTATCTTTATCATCGTGTACTGCTTTAGGTGACCTTACAGGCCACTATTGCGCGTTGATAGAGCCCCTAGGATTCGTTCTTGACTGCCAGCAGTATGAGGGCAATCATGTACGTGGGAGCTGGTAGTCTATAAGCACATCCTTAAAAGGTCCCTAGTCGAGGGAGTTTCGAGACAGGGCATCGATACTCCAGAGTAGACTAGTGTATACAGTCGAGACCCCGATGAAGGGCGGTGGCCCGTCTCACAAGCCATTGGTGTCAGTTGGTTCCCCTAAGATGTATACAGGTGCTCATTGGGTTATGAGTACACCGGATAGGACTCGCCGGGAACATGGTACTTAGTCTTATACCCGACGTCAGAAAGTAGTTCCCTGGTGACATGTGTTGTAGCGTCTTGAAAAGTCGTTTTGGTGTTTTCCTGAAATTCGGTGAAAATTCGGTATTTTTCCGAAAACCGTCTTTCTTGTTATTTTGCAGTTTAGGGCTAGTTATACCTAAAATGGATAGGTAATTGCTTATTTTTAGTAGCTAATGAGTTAATTATGAAATTCTGGTCGTTTAAAAATTTTCCCTAATTTTTCAATTTTTTTATATTATTTTAAGCCGGTAAGAAAATACATTAAATTAGCGATAAATACAAATTTTTCCGGGCTAATTTTAATCTCTAAAATTATGATAATTAAAATCTAGTGATAACATAAATTTTTAGTAATTTATTTTGATTTTTAACAAATTTTTATGATATGAAACGAATTTATTGAATTTTGAGCTAAAACTTGCAATTTTTGACTTGTAGGGGGCCTTTTTGCATAAAATTTCTTTTGTAAAACCCCTCTCTCTTTTTCCTCAGCCCTAGGACAGCCCCACCTTGTGCAAGTCCAGAAATTTCTGGCCTCATTTCCTTGGTTGCTTTCTTGAGTTGATTTAGTTAGTTTATGGCTTTATTTTAATTATAATGAATAAGGTATGGTGCATTTGACTTTGGAGACTTGACCATTGACTTTCCCCACTCACCCACATCCCTCCCCTCACCTCCCTCTGGCCGAAACCTGCACACCCCTCTTCTTCATCTCTTTTCTTTTCATTTTCTTCAAATTTTCTTCAAAAAACCACATCAAAATCCTTAATTAATTCAAAAATCCAAACAAAATCCTTATGCTATCATTATCCTTAGCCATTCTTGCTTGAATCTTGGAGCTAGGAAGCCACCCTTAGAGGCAAATCACTTGCTTGATCCATAGATCTTGAGGTATAAATTCCATCAAGGTACTTTCTTTTTTTTGCTAAATTCCTTTAATTGCATGGTTTAGTGTTAAAAGTTAGCTAATTTCTAATCTTGTTTTTTTTAAAAAAGAGTAGTTTGTTTAAATTAGGGTTTTGAAGCCATGATAGTTAATTAGATTGTTTTATAGTTAATCTAGTTGTTAATTAACTAATCTATATGGTCACCTTGTTTATGTAGTCTTCAATTATGCTAATTTAGTTAATTTTAGAAGTGTGATTTGGTTGTAAATTGTTGTTTTAGGATTTTCAAGAGAGGGTTTATGTATGGATTGGGTTGTGAAGCATGATTAGTGAGTTGATTAAGGTTTAGAAACCATTATTTAGTTGATTAAACCTAATTTATTATCTAGTTGTTTTGCTAACCTAATCTAGAAGGTTAACTTGCTAATTGGGCTTGAAATTAGTGTTAGTTAAGTTTTTCTAGTATGGATTTTGATTTGCAATTGCTTTTGAGAAAAATCAAGAAAGGGTTGGTTGTGGAATTTAGGTTTTGGAACATGGTTAATGTGTTGAAATTTTGTGTAGTGGTTATCTAATGGTGTGACTTGGGTGATTATGCTAGATTGTAGTCGTTTTGTCGCAAATCGGCGATTTTTGCACCGATTTTGGAATGCAAATGCTTACTAGTTTTGTTATAAAATTATGTGATGAATTATTTTTGATATCTTGATGATTGTAGTGGCTTGTCCTACGACTTTTAGGATGCGTGAGTGCGGATTTTTGGGTAGTCGGGTTTTAGTTTTGCCGGGCGACCAAATCGGCGTTTTTTGGCAGTTTTGCGATTTTCGCGTGTGTTCCGCGCACTTTGTGCACGTTGTACCTAGCTAGCGAACGTTAGTAGTTTCGTTTGGGTTTTGCGTCGTTCTTGATATGTAACCTTATGTTTGGTATTGATGTAGATTCCAGGTTCGGTCGCAGAGACGTCAGACGCGGCGCGAAAGGGAAAGGCGGTGATTGGACACAGCTAGCCAGGGATTCCGGTGAGTAGATGTAACATCTACGGGGGACTATCGTTGGATGGCGCAAGCCGCCCGATAGTTTTAGTAACTTACAAGACCCTTAGTGATGTTAGTAATTAGGGGTGAAATACTTAGTTGACTATTTGCTACATCCATGCATTATATTGACATACCTATACGAAACCATTTTATAGGACACCTGCACCATTGCCAGGGTTTTTATATGCAGCACGAGCACTATTCATGCTTACACACACACCCTGGTAATTGCCATGCCACCACACTAGATAACCTTTAAATTTAAACCTTTTACTAAATGATACTTAAACTTGTGCTATTGCCTTTAATTCCTTAAAATGAAACCGTAGGACTGCTATTCATGTGCATGTACTTCATCATATTAATTGTTCATGCCTAATCCATTAATTACACATCGCAACTTGATTATTGATATCATACGCATTCATTATCATTGATATATGCACTTATGAGGATTTCTTGAGATTTTATGATATTGCTGGATTTCGGGGGAAAACCGCAAAATTTCTAAACTTATTATATTTTTTTAAATATGTAAATTGCGGTTTTCTAATGATGTAAGTGTCGTCCACCATGAGTTTGCTGTGGTTTTGGAAATCCGTGTCGAGGAGTGGAGGAACCGGCACGGGTACATGGTGGGCCCGGTAAGGTACCCCGGGGCAAGAGGAATGTGGTGTTGACGTTGAGCCTGGCAGGGGACGGATTACCTAACGGTGACTGTTTGGGACGGCGGATATCCAGAGGATACCGACCGTGGCCGCTAGATGATGAGATATTGATATTTGAGATGGGTCAGCCGGACGGCTGAGGCCAGAGATACATTTATGAGATTTGAGACAGCTTTTGGGTGTCGTTGCTGGACACCGGTTCTCGTCGATTCTTTGAGTATTATGCTGGCATTCTAAAAGAGTTTCAAAAACAAAAAGAGATAAAAATGTTTCTTATATATACCTATTGAGACCTCAGATATTCATGTTGCATACATATTAGTACACTGATGTTGTATACACACCTGCTAGTGCATCCAGTCATACCTGTATTTTAGATGCTAGGATGCTTGTGTGCATGCATACGATAGCCTTTGTAGATGTTATTTATTACTCACGAGTTGGCAATTCACCCCCGTTGTGCCACAGTCTTTTGCAGGTCCGCTCCGTCAGTTCAGTAGCGGCGGCGCACTTGTTCTTTTGCTTCTTTTGCCTGAGCTCGAGATTTGCTCATAAGTGGGTTATGTTATTATTTTTGTACCACCTTGTATATTCTTGTATCTAGTGTACTCCATCTACTATTTCTACCAGATTTATTGTTTATTGACCTAGAGATGAGACTGTGAGGTTTGGGGACTTTTATGCTGTATTTTAGGGTCGAGCTCACTTGAGTCGACATGATGTTTTCTTATGCTTTATTATGATTATTATGCTTGCTGTCATTTACATTGCGTGGGATTTGTGAACGCCTTGTGGCGAAGAGCTAGCTCCCGCTTGGGGATGCCCTATTTTGTTGGATTCATGTATATTTTTGTTGTACCCATTTTGGGGGCCAGTATTTACAAAGGAGACTCTGCCGAAATTTTTGGAAAAATTGGTATTGTTTTTAAAAAGGGTTTTACATGACTTATTTGATAACTCGCTTTCAATTGATTGGGTTTTCTTCACTCTTTTGCTTAATTGGTTTTGTTTTCTGGGCTTTGGCTTACTTATTTTACGGACGTCTTTAGACGTTTCGTAAACTTAAGTGCCAGTCACGTTCTGTACCCTGCGGGTCGTGACATGTGTGCAGGTTAGTTCATCGACCTGAGATCGTCATTTGTCTCGTGTGAGTTCCCACTGTACTTTGATTACTACCCTACCACGCTCAAAGGAGACGTGCAAACAGGTTTTAGTTGGGTACAGTCCCGAGCCACATGGAGGCAGTGAGCGGATCTGCAGGGGTTCGTCTCTCCCGGTATTGGGGGTGAGGTCGCGCTGTGTCTAGGAGAGCCATTACACGAAGTCCTTGGCCAAGGCAGGAGATTTACTGGTAGGTATTCCAGTAGTATCTCAGGGTGTTCTGGGCTACACTCCGACACGACTTGTACCGCTTTTGGGGGTCTGACCTTTACCAACCCCCTAGGTCTGCTATGCGATGCTCATAGACGAACGGACCGGACTGTACGGATATTGTCATTGACAGGCTTAGTAGGGTGTAAGGATGAGTTCGCTCATCGACGTACCTTTTGGTCAATACCTGGTAGTCCGTTACGTATGGCTAATACCTCGGACGTGCTAGTGGTTAAATTCACAGCCAAAGTATTGATGAGTCTTTAGAGTCCCCCATAGACCGTTTTCTCAAGTTTCGGGCGAAACACTGTAGAGGCCGTATGGAGATATGGCAGGGTTCGATCTTGTACGTGCGGTATTGCACGGTTCATGATCGGACGGGTAATACTAGCGGGCTTTGGTTTAAGCCGGATCCTAGTATTGGACAGTGTAGATTTGGTCTCTTTGCATTTGTATTTCGGTCGGAATACAAATGCGGGTATGTATATACAGTAGCGGGGTTTTCCTGTAATTTATTACGGGAACAGTTTTTTGAAGTTGCCAGTTTGCATTCCGTTTCGGCCATTTTCCTTTGTATCTTTCCTTGGCTGAAAATTGGTGGAGGAGGGCTTATTTGCAATTGTGCAAATTAGCATTGTGGAGGGTGGTCTTTGCATATTGTTGCTTCATGATGGTTGCACCATCATTTGACTTCTTGACTTCATTATGGCTTGACCTTTGGAGTCATGATGGTTGATGGAGTGTGGGTTTTAGTTTGTGATCATTGCTTATTATCATCACCCTTTCTCTCTCTTGCATGATGTTGGGGCTTACTCCTTTTTCATTGGAATTCCATTCATTCTATCATTCCTCAAGCGGCTTGGCCGGCCATTGAAGCGGAGGGGCTGTCCCAATTTTTAGGAAGGAAATATTGTTCTTTTGGCTTCACAAAAACCCCACAGCTTCATCTCCAAATGTATATATCTCATTCCTCCACCAAAAGGCAACTTCGAGTTACCCCAATGAGACATAGAGTTCTATATTATTCTACAGCAATTCTTGGGTACGTCGGCTCGCCAACTTCGTGCCCGAGTTGCCTCGGTCCAGAGGTGGGAGCCCGTAAAAGAACCCGGCGATGTGGTGCCCTTCCGATGAGGAGATGAAGACCGGAGATTCCGCCAGGAGATCGGGACGACGACGTGAAGACCGAAGGACACGGATCGCTCGGTATATCTTTCTACCCCTTCTCTAGTTAGCTAGGACTATGTTAATGGCCCGATCCGGGTTTAAAGTGCGCGGTGGTGCCGGTTTACAAGTTTTGTAAAAAGTTTCGTTTCCGCATTCCGGCGTCGGATTGACGGCCGGGGCGCCGCCGTGCACTTACATGGTATCAGAGCCACGCCATTAACCTAGTCTAGCTTGCTCTAACGTGTTTACAAGTTCGATCGATCGAATTTTCCAAAAACCACATTTCCATGTCGCACTTTCTGTCGAATTTTTCCTTGCTCTAAAAATTATTTGGTATATTGGAAAAATACGTGCAGGGTTTTTTATGCATTCTGTGAAAATTTGGTCGGCTGATATTACTGTAGCGCGGCGGTTCAGCGGCCAAAACCACGTGTTGGCCACGGAACCGCCGCCGTTTTCTGGCCAAACCGCACCAAATTTCTACAGTGGTCTACTGACATGGAAATAGGGTTCCTGGTATGTTCTTTTTGGGCCCAGATGTTTTTGAGTGCTACAGTTGTGCTTGGGGCCCACTTAGGAAAATTTAGTCGATCGAAAATTTTAAACATGTTAGTTCACAGTATTTACATTATATCTGCGACCGTGAATGTCACTTGATCGGTAAATCCTGTCTAACTGCTATAACCCTTTTAGACGGATTTACGAACGTGACATTCACGTTGATGTTCTATGTTGTGCTGTGATGTTGCGGATTGGTCGTGGGGGATATCCTGGATGCAATGGTAGTACAGTTTCATTTTATATGTACATTTGATATTGCGGGGCGAGCGTCCGACATGTGGACTGCCGTCACTGCCTGTTTGTATATTATTCTTTTGGGGCACAACCGGGTTGAGGTCGATGTACCCGTTGTATGTATATTTCACTTTCTGTACTAGGATTACACCAAGGTGGGATGCACGGATAGCCGGGTTCTAGAGGGCAACGGGCCCGCATCTCATGGCTTTGAGACGGAGGGGGCCTCACTCTAGAATTGGCGGGCTATTCGCCGCACTCGTAGGGGGTACAGGTTGACCTAAGAGGGGTGCCCAAGTAACCGGATTCCGTGAAGTGCTGGGTGGTCCATTCAAGGGTAGGTACGGGTGGGTTCAAATTAACCTGGATAATGATGGGTAGAACTTGACATGTGACTTATGACATTTTGACCTCACGCCAAGGTCATAAGAGCATGGGGTAAAAATCACATCGGGAGTTTCTAAAGAAATTGAAACTTGCCAGATATGCGCATACCTTCTGGAGTGTGATAACGTGAGCGAATTCCGTCACGTTGTCATGCGATGATAGTTGGATCCCGATTCCCACTGATAAGTTGGTTTACTCCTCGGGTGATCCCGACTAATTCTTCTTTCAGGTTTGGAGGAGAATTTGACGGTACAGTGGGAGGTTTCCAGATTAGATAAATTGGTAACCATTCTGATCTAGGTTAGAGTGCACGCTGAGTGTTTCTTTTCTTTCTCTCTTTGGCAGCGACCATTGACCCGACCTTAGACTATGACTCAGAGACCAAAATTAACCGAACTTTCTTAAAACACTGGCTTTTGGATTGTCAGAGTTGCATACCTCATTGCCACTCTTACTCTTACCCTTTTCTCCAGGACACCCCGTATTATTACGAACGTCCACTTCCATTGGATAAAACCATCATACGGTTATATACGAACTCGAAGGAACTTGTTTCAGATTCGAGGATGGTTCCGGTTTTGGAGAAAATGAATAGGACTATTCAGTTTTCTTTTCCTTTTACCTTCTCTCAGGTTGCGAGTGCTCCTTGGATTAGGACGGTACACCTATTATGCTAATTGGATAGTTTTCTTCCAAACCATAGGCAGGTGCCGAACGGTGGGGAATGAAGAAAACCAATTAGCCTAACGAAGGTGTACATAAGGTATACGAAAAGACAAATAAAGGGATTAGTAAGAGGGGAAAGTAAATTGCGACTGCTATTCACGACCAAACCAAGTATTTCTTCGCCAATCCTACATCACCTTTGTGTTTTTCCGGAATACCCCGTATCACTACGATGATCCACAGTTTATTGGATACTCCATCGTATGGTTATATACGAACTCGAAGGAACTTGTTCTAGTTCGGGGATGGATTCTGGTTCAGGAGAAATAGGAATAAGTTTTATTCAGTTGTCTTTTATCTTCACCTTCTCTCAGGTTATGAGTACTCCTAGGATTAGGAGAGTACACCCATTATGCTTATTGGATAGTCTTCTTGCAAACCATAGGTTGGTGCCGAACGGTAGGGAAGGAAGAAAACCATTTAGCCTAAGAGGACGTACAGAAGGTAATAACTAAATACATATAAAGGGATTTGGAGAGATGGAAAAGAAATATACGGTTACAGTTATGAATCTGATAATGGAAGAGGCATTACTAGGAATACCCGGATACCCCTTCGAAACATTTACATGTTTCAGTTTCACTGTGTACTGTTAAAAGAAAATTGATTTCCTAATTAGTCCTTACTCCAGGGTATGTATTTACCAGGTATGATTCTCACATCTGTATGGTTTTACAGATGATGAGTGGGAGTAAGTTATTGGGAATTAGGTGATCATCCTCATTTTATCGAGATTCGTTGTAATCGTTGATATTTGAGGAAGTCACCTAGGTTGTTTGCCGGACGAAAAATATTTGGTTTTGAATATCCGCTGT
Organism: Agapanthus africanus; assembly: GCA_030015575.1. Classification (NCBI taxonomy): domain Eukaryota; kingdom Viridiplantae; phylum Streptophyta; class Magnoliopsida; order Asparagales; family Amaryllidaceae; genus Agapanthus; species Agapanthus africanus. Next base: position 252,390,484 of record JASDDO010000029.1, on the reverse strand, counting down.
CATGTACCAATTTCAAATTGATATATCTGTATGTCTATTTTTATAGCGTGAGATATACCTTTTTGTAATTATGTCGATGACATTTACCTATATCAGTGGATGGTTAGGTAAGGAGCATTAAACAGCGGTGTAATTCTTCTTAACCATAAGTACAGTTTTCAACCTACGACACACAGGGATTGAGTTATCAGACTCAAGGGACTTATACAGAGTATTGTATGTTGTCCAGTGTCCATTAGGACAGAGGGGTTGGTCCTCGTACTATATTCGGTTTACTTATGACTTCTCTAGTTCTTAGATAAGTGTTTCGTAGAAACACAAGGTCTGAGTTTTGAGAAGTTATAGGTATATGAATAAAGTAGAGAACTAGGTGTTGCAAGTATCGGGATTCTTCAAGGTGATCGAAGATGTAGATACTTGTGTAGGGTATTCAGTTGATAGTAATGATTAAGAGAACTTGCTTCTCTTTCAGATTACTCATATTTGGAAGCACTCCTAAGTTGAGTAATGCTGATCGGCCTCTCTCCATTTAGTTGACATGCACGGAAGATAGCTGCATGATTTGAATCTGGTTCAATTAAATAAGTGCCTCTGGTTCTATATTGGATATAGAACAGTTCATATCTTAACGATGTTAAGGTACGGGGAGTTGTCCGGCTTATGCTTAAAACCAGACTCTGGATAACTCAAAGCACGTTTCTGTAGTGGCTGTTTGTGGGTTGACCCAGGCTATGACGAGGGTTGATTTTCTACCATCTGGAAGATCAATAGTGATATTGTTCCTGACTCGCCACAGTTTTAACAAAAATGGATTTTTCAGAAAACAGTAGTGGGAGTATGGTAGAACTGGAAGTGATTCCAGAACCGCAGACGATTTCTGAAAATTTGATAAGAACCTAAAGATTCAATTTGGTTTGACATTCCATTGGCTACTCCGCAGATTCGGTGGGTAACCTCAGGCACCCGAGAGGTACTCCGGTATCCTCAAGGACGGTGAAAGGGAGGTTCTTGTTTACCCTGACATGCCATAGCTGTTGTTCCAGGCTGCGAGACCCGGCAGGAGGATGAGTATAGCGTCGTTCTAAACTAGCTTTAGAAGTATATGTGTATATGACTCTGCCAGAGGGTTGTCGTAGTCAGTGGGAGCAGCCGAGCATTGGGGGACAAGTGGCTTATGTCTATTTATAGACTAAAGCAGATATAGCGGAGATAGATCATCTATTTCTGACGTGACAGTCATAGGTTTGACTTCATCAGAATAGGGGATGGATCTGTTAAGAAGGTAGTAGGGTGTGATGTCCTAGTATTTAGATGACATACACAAAGTAGGAAGTGATGTTCCTATACTACGATCGGTTATACTTTGGTTGTCACACAGTGGTTTCTCCAAAAATGACTTGGATATTATATCAGACATTCTGGTTACTGGATATATGGTTTTAGATCTAGATTTGGGTAGTTTCCCAATCTGGGTACTTAGACAACATTCTAAAGGTATTTAGAATGGACGACTCCTGGCATGGTGGTGTACCTACAGGTGATGGAGTCACCCTCTCTAAAGGTGTCTTACAGACTAAAGAGGAGAGGGATGTGCATGATTAGCAGATCACTTGCTTAGGCAATTGAGTCGATCATAAGTACCACACCAGATGTTGTTTTTACAGTAGATGCAATAAGTTGATATTGATCCAATCCAGGAGAAACGGTCGGAAGCAGTTTTAGAACATAAGTGGATGTTCTAAGGATATGATAACGACAGCCTCATTCAGGAGACAGTTATCACTCCAGGCTTCCAAGGTGACCTGGACGACAGGGTGGCCGTCAGAGTTATAGTTTTCCCTCTGACGAGGGGCAGTGTTTTGGACAGGTGATCCAAGCGGACACTGAGGGAGGTATTGCACGGGATACTGATTAATTTCAGTTGACGATACAGTCTAAGAAGTTTGGATTTGGAGTTCATTTATGAGCTAGGTCCTATCAGATATCCAGACATATTCTAAGACAGGTATTGCTCATTTCGGGAGATGGGTTTTCTCCACGAACTTGAGATAAAGAGAGACATAGAAAGAAACATTAGGGCGGATCCACTCACTGAGGCTATTCCTCGAACGCAATAGTTTCGCAAACGGGTTTTGTGAGACTGATTAGTAGAGGAGTTGGGTGTTCGGTATCACACGGGCTGTGAGTATGCGACATCGCAATAATTAGTCTTGAGTGCAAGTGGGAGATTGTTGGAGATAGTGCCCTCAGAGTCAATTATTGGATCACAGGCAGGTGATTGCAATGATTGAGGGAGGACCTATACCGGTAGGACAGACTTACTCAAGATGATAATATGCTATCTAGTTTATCTTTATCATCGTGTACTGCTTTAGGTAACCTTACAGGTCACTATTGCGCGTTGATAGAGCCCCTAGGATTCATGCTTGACTGCCAGCAGTATGAGGGCGATCATATACGTGGGAGCTGGTAGTCTATAAGCACATCCTTAAAAGGTCCCTAGTCGAGGGAGTTTCGAGACAGGGCATCGATACTCCAGAGTAGACTAGTGTATACAGTCGAGACCCCGATGAGGGGCGGTGGCCGGTCTCACAAGTCATTGGTGTCAGTTGGTTCACCTAAGATGCATACAGGTGCTCACTGGGTTATGAGTACACCGGAAAGACTCGCCGGGAACATGCTAGTTGGTCTTATATCTGACGTCAGATAGCAGTTCCCTGGTGACATGTGTACATGTTAGTTCATCGACCTGAGATCGTCATTTGTCTCGTGTGAGTTCCCACTGTACTTTGATTACTACCCTACCACGCTCAAAGGAGACGTGCAAACAGGTTTTAGTTGGGTACAGTCCCGAGCCACATAGAGGCAGTGAGCGGATCTGCAGGGGTTCGTCTCTCCCGGTATTGGGGGTGAGGTCGTGCTGTGTCTAGGAGAGCCATTACACGAAGTCCTTGGCCAAGGCAGGAGATTTACTGGTAGGTATTCTAGTAGTATCTCAGGGTGTTCTGGGCTACACTCCGAAACGACTTGTACCGCTTTTAGGGGTCTGACTTTTACCAACCCCCTAGGCCCGCCATGCGATGCTCATAGACGAACGGACCGGACTGTACGGATAATGTCACTGACAGGCTCCGTAGGGTGTCAGGATGAGTTCTCTTATCGACGTCCCTTTTGGTCAATACCTGGTAGCCCGTTACGTATGGCTAATACCTCTGACGTGCTAGTGGTTAAATCCACAGCCAAATTGTTGACGAGTCTTTAGAGTCCCCCACAGTCCGTTTTCTCAAGTTTCGGGCAAAACATTGTAGAGGCCGTATGGAGATATGGCAGGGTTCGATCTTGTACGTGCGGTATTGCACGGTTCATGATCGGACGGGTAATACTAGCGGGCTTTGATTTAAGCCGGATCTTAGTATTGGACAGTATAGATTTTGTCTCTTTGCATTTGTATTTCGGTCGGAATACAAATGCGGGTATGTATATACAGTAGCGGGGTTTTTCTGTAATTTATTACGGGAACCATTTTTTGAATTTTCCAGTTTGCATTCCGTTTCGGCCATTTTCCTTTGTATATTTCCTTGGCTGAAAATTGGTGGAGGAGGGCTTATTTGCAATTGTGCAAATTAGCATTGTGGAGGGTGGTCTTTGCATATTGTTGCTTCATGATGGTTGCACCGTCATTTGACTTCTTAACTTCATCATGGCTTGACCTTTGGAGTCATGATGGTTGATGGAGTGTGGGTTTTAGTTTGTGATCATTGCTTATTATCATCACCCTTTCTCTCTCTTGCATGATGTTGGGGCTTACTCCTTTTTCATTGGAATTCTATTCATTCTATCATTCCTCAAGAGGCTTGGCCGGCCATTGAAAGGGAGGGGCTGTCCCAATTTTTGGGAAGGAAATATTGTTCTTTTGGCTTCACAAAAACCCCACAGCTTCATCTCCAAATGTATATATCTCATTCCTCCACCAAAAAGCAACTTCGAGTTACCCCAATGAGACATAGAGTTCTACATTATTCTACAGCAATTCTTAGGCACGTCGGCTCGCCAACTTCATGCCCGAGTTGCCTCGGTCCAGAGGTGGGAGCCCGTAAAATAACCCGGCGATGTGGTGCCCTTCCGTCGAGGAGATGAAGAATGGAGATTCCGCCGGGAGATCGGGACGACGACGAGAAGACCGAAGGACACGGATCGCTCGGTATATCTCTCTACCCCTTCTCTAGTTAGCTAGGACTATGTTAATGGCCAGATCCGGGTTTAAAGTGCGCGGTGGTTCCGGTTTACAAGTTTTGTAAAAAGTTTCGTTTCCGCATTCCGGCGTCGGATTGACGGCCGGGGCGCCGCCGTGCACTTACACTTGGCCAAGGCAGGAGATTTACTGGTAGGTATTCCAGTAGTATCTCAGGGTGTTCTGGGCTACACTCCGACACGACTTGTACCGCTTTTGGGGGTCTGACTTTTACCAACCCCCTAGGCCTGCCATGCGATGCTCATAGACGAACGGACCAGACTGTACAGATATTGTCACTGACAGGCTCAGTAGGGTGTCAGGATGAGTTCGCTCATCGACCTCCCTTTTGGTCGATACCTGGTAGCCCGTTACGTACAGCTAGTACCTCTGACGTGGTAGTGGTTAAATCCACAGCCAATGTATTGACGAGTCTTTAGAGTCCCCCACAGACAGTTTTCAAGTTTCGGGCGAAACGTTGTAGAGGCCGTATGATATATGGCAGGGTCCGATCATATACGTGCAGTAGTGCACGGATCATGATCGGGCGGATCATACTAGTGGGCTTTGGTTTAAGCCGGATCCTAGTATTAGATTTGTTGGATTACATTAGTCTCATCGCATTCGCATTCAGTCCGAATGCGGATGCAGGTATGTATATACAGGTGAGGGGTATCCTTGTGATCCATCACGAGTTTACTTTAGATGTTGCCGTATCTTTTTATTGTTGCAAACATTTGGATTAATGTTTGTGTATGGAAATAATGAGCTAGAATTCATCATGAGATGCATTAAATGTGACATGGACATTTTAGTGACTCATGGTCTCTTTTATTGTGCTAATGTCACATTAGTGTTTGATTTTTGAGTTGAAATGATAAGGAGAGGAGAAAGGCAACCATATGGTTGTAGTTTGCTCTTGTATTATTCCTTCTTGACCTCTAACTCTCACTCTCATTATCATCACAAAAGAAAAGAAAGAGAAAACTTCTTCTTCTTTCTCTTTCTTCTCTAGCTCATAACCTTCATTAATGGCAACACCTTCAACCTCCATCCATACAATGGATGCATAAGACAAAGTGATCACAAACATTCTCTACATCACATTGGACACGTTGGCTAGCATACTTTGTGCCCGAGTTGCTTCGGATGAAGTGGGAGCCCGTAAAAGACTCGTAGATGTGGTGCCCTGTCTGACGAGGGGATCGAGACCGGAGTTGCCGCGAGGAGCTTGGGATGGTGGCCAAAGACCGAAGGACACGGATCAATCGGTATAGCCTTTCTATCCCTTCTCTAGATAGCTAGTTGTAGGTTAATGGTTCGATCCGGGAAAAAGTATACGACAGCGCCCGTTTCAAGTTAAGAAAAAGTTTTTGTTTCCGCATTTTGGCCTCGGACAGACGGCCGGGGCGCTACCGTAGACATACATGGTATCAGAGCCACGCCATTAACCTTTATTAGCTTGCTCTAACGTGTTTAGAACTTCGATCGGACGAAATTTCTAAAAACTGCATTTCCAATCATGAAGTTTCTGTCGAATTTTTTTTATCGTCGAAAAATTATTTTGAGTATTGCAGAAAATCAGGCAGGCTTTTCTAAGAAAACTGCAGAAATTTTGTAGGCTGATTTCACTGTAGCACGGCGGAACCGCGGCCGTACCCACGTTTTGGCCGCGGATCCGCCGCAGTATTGTAGCCACAGTGCACGAAAGTTTCTGAGGTGGTCTCTGACTTGGAAATGTGGTTTCTGGTATTTTTTGTTTGGGCCCTGATTTGTCTGAGTACTAGGTATTGTACTTGGGGCCCACTTCGGGAAATTTTGTCGATTAAAAATTTTAAATATGTTGGTTCACAATATTTACTTTATATCTGCGACCATGAATGTCATTTGATCGGTAAATCTTGTCTAATTGCTATAGTTCTTTTAGACGGATTTGCGAACGTGACATTCACGTTGATGTTCTGTGTTGTGCTGTGAAGTTGCGGATTTGTCATGTTGGATAGCCTGGATGCAGTGGTAGCACAGTTTGGTTGTATTTATACATTTGTTATTGCGGGGCGAGTGTCCGACATGTCGACTGCCGTCACTGCCTGTTTTTGTATTATTTTTTTGGGGCACGATCAGGCTGAGGTCGATGTACCCGTTGTATATTTTAGTTTCTGTACTAGGATTACCCCGCGGTGGGGTGCACGGATGGCCGGGTTCTAGAGGGAAACGGGCCCGCATCTCATGGCTTTGATACGGAGGGGGCTTCACTCTAGAATTGGCGGGCTATTCGCCGCACTCGTAGGGGGTATAGTTTGACCCAAGGAGGGGTGCTCAAGTTACCGGATTCTGTGAAGTGCTGGGTGGTCCATTCACTTTGCTGTAGGGGGCTGCCTCGCTTCAGGTTTTGGCGGGTAACTTGCCGCGCCCGTAGGGGTCTCGGATTTCATTGCACAGGCTATCCACACGACCAGGGGAACGTCGGGTTTCAGTAGCGGCTCTATGAAACCCAGGGATCCCAGATTATCTGTATTGTTCTGTGATGCTTATTACATTTTTGTGATGTTGCATTTTTTCACGCCTTGAGTGAATATTATATATTGATATATATACTAGTAGATGTTGTATATGTTTTACACCCACGCTAGTCCAGTCCCCGCTCTGTCGTTAGTTAAGTAACCTAACGGGTGATGACGGGACCCAGTGGAAAATGCGGATGGCATATACGTACATCATATTTTTGTTCTTTTGTGGTGTGATTAATTGATGGAACTGCATTGATTCAGATCAATGCAAGCTAAACAAACCTATTCTGATGTTGTTGGAACATTTTTGAAAAAAATCTGTAATTCCAAGGACGTTCTCTTTTGTTTTGCACAGTGGTATTCGGTTATGAATATCCAGCACCTCAGTCGACGAGGCAAGGGCCGAGATCCCTTCACCGGGAGTGACCCCTTGGACAAAAGTTTGCGTCAGGGTAATAACTTCACTATAGTCGATTATTTTTGCTTTGCATCGTGGTATTCAGTTGGAATATCCTGCACCTCATTCTACGTGGAAAGAGCCGAGATCCCTTCACCGGGAGTGACCTCTTTAGCAAAGGTTTTCGCCACTATATTTTTATAAAAAGCTATCAGGTTCCTTCAACGATATCAAATTCATTACGTTAAAGGTTTTTCGCCAAAAACCTTTCGTATCCCTCCGACATTTTAGACGGGTAGCACTTAGTATTCATGCTATGTTTGTTGACCTTCGTCAAGGCATAGTGAATAGTAGCTGCTTGTTACCTTTCTGCTGCATAGATAGATGCGTTGGTTTGGAACAATCGTACAGCCTTATTGACCTTCGTCAAGGGCTTGTACGGGTGTGTTCAAATTAACCAAGACAATGACGGGTAGAACTTGACATGTGACTTATGATTTGTTGACCTTCGTCAAGGTCATAAGAGCATGGGGTAAAAATCACATCGGGAGTTTCTAAAGAAACTGAAACTTGCCAGATATGCGCATACCTTCTCGAGTGTGATAACGTGAGTGGATTCCATCACGTTATCATGCGATGATAGTTGGATCCCGATTCCTACTGATGAGTTGGTTTACTCCTCGGGTGATCCCGACTAATTCTTCTTTCAGGTTTGGAGGAGAATTTGACGATACAGTAGGAGGTTTCCTGATTAGATAAATTGATAACCATTCTGATCTAGGTTAGAGTGCACGCTGAGTGTTTCTTTTCTCTCTTTTTTTGGCAGCGACCATGGCCCGACCCTTGACTATGACTCAGTGACCAAGTTAACCGAACTTTCTTAAAACACTGGCTTTTGGATTGTCAGAGTTGCATACCTCATTGCCACTCTGACTCTTACCCTTTTCTCCAGGACACCCCGTATTATTACGAACATCCACTTCCATTGGATAAAACCATCGTATGGTTATATACGAACTCGAAGGAACTTGTTCCAGATTCGAGGATGGTTCCGGTTCTGGAGAAAATGAATAGGACTATTCAGTTGTCTTTTCCTTTTATCTTCTCTCAGGTTGCGAGTGCTCCTTGGATTAGGACGGTACACCTATTATGCTAATTGGATAGTCTTCTTCCAAACCATAGGCAGGTACCGAACGGTGGGGAATGAAGAAAACCAATTATCCTAACGAAGGTGTACATAAGGTATTAAGAAAAGACAAATAAAGGGATTAGTATGAGGGGAAAGTAAATTGCGACTGCTATTCACGACCAAACCAAGTATTTCTTCGCCAATCCTACATCACCTTTGTGTTTCTCCGGAACACCCCGTATCACTACGAAGATCCACAGTTTATTGGATACTCCATCGTATGGTTATATACGAACTCGAAGGAACTTGTTCTAGTTCGGGGATGGATTCTGGTTCAGGAGAAATAGGAATAAGTTTTATTCAGTTGTCTTTTATCTTCACCTTCTCTCAGGTTATGAGTACTCCTAGGATTAGGAGAGTACACCCATTATGCTTTATAACACCCGAGCCCAATACTACTATTTTTTCTGTTATTGGTTGAGCAATAGATATTACTCATTTCATTTATCTTGCTTGTTTGGGTCTTACTGTAAAATTTTATCTGGCTAAGTCATTTCTGCATATAACAAATTTTAGCACCTAAAATAAAATTTGAAATATCTATCTTGGCCTACTCGTCACCCCTAGCCGCGTGGTAGCGTCCGTGCGTCGAGTTCTCGTCCCGTTCGGTGAAACGGACGAGTTTGGACGACTACGCGTGCGTATAGGTGTCCAAGTTAGGGGTATGCTTTTTAATCATAAAACATTTCATTTTAAAATTTGGAACCCGCTTAAAATCCTATTATTTGAATTTCGAATTTTTGGACCCAATCCGGGCGCGATTTGGAAATGTTTCATTTAGCGCCAAAATCCCAAATTAATAAAATATTCGAAACTATATTTATATACTAAAATCTTACTGTTAATTTGGAAATCTTTTAAATAATTTTTTTTTAACCTCTTAGATTTCTCCTCTGGCCAATCACGAGGGTTTTTAACCCCGTGGGCCACCCTCCTATCTCTCTCTCTCTCTTTCTCTCTCCATCTCTCTCTCTTTCTTTCTCTCTCCATCTCTCACGTCTCTCTCTCTCTCTCTTTCTCTCTCCATCTCTCACGTCTCTCTCTCTCTAATTTCTTTACCCCCCTCTCTCTCTTCCTTATTTATACACAATCCCCTGCATCTTTTTTCCTTCACGAGAAAACCCATCGCGTCCTCAACCCTAGCCACCTCCTCCGTCACCACCGGAGCTCCGACGCCGGCGCCAGCACCACCGTTGCCCTCGCCTTCGCCTCCTCATACCAACCTCGACTTCCTTCCTTCTCCCCGTGTACACGTCGCTGCCGCAGCAACCCCGGCCTACCCCGTGCCTTCTCTGTTCGGCCGGAGACCTCGCCGGCGACCTTCGTCGTCGTCACCGCGCCACCGTCAGCACCCCTTCATCACCTACGCACACCAGCCCCGACCACCTCCTCTCCCTCTCCACTTTCTTTCCATTTCCATACCCGCAGCCCTAGCCCATCGCCTGCAACCTCCTCGCCGGCGCTCCACCGCCGTCGACCCCATCGCTGTCACGACCTCTGCAACCCCTGTAAGCCTTCAACTCCTTTTCCTCCTTCCTTTTTCTCTGGTCCCTTGCATTCTTGTTTGCACAACTTGATGTTTCACTGTTCTCTTTCTCGCCGGAATCCGGCGATGCCGACGACGCGATCCGATGTTCCAGCGAGGTACCCCGGTCCGCGTGGTCCCATTATTCGTTGTTTGGGTTCAATCCGTGAACCGTGCGTCCGTCGCGTGTTTTCCCGCCGACGTTATGTTCCATTTTCGTGTTCGTCGTTCCGTCGAGGCAAGTATCACTTGCTACATGCTATACTATACAATTATATATGTTTGACTCATTAAACCTGCAAAACTTAACTCGGTATAGTTATTTTCTCATTTGGTTACAATATGACATATATCATTTTACAATTAACATAGAAATTGCAATTGGCCACTTTTAACCTAAGAACCAAGTTTACCTGTTAATCACATTTTACCGTTTAATAGATTGTAGCACTTTCCCATGTAGTTCTATTACATTCGGGTATTCGTATTCAAAGGCTTGATATAACTGTATTGTATCATCATTTAAACTGTTGCACCGCTAAGGGTGCTCAAAACCTGTTAATATAATAAAACGGCTGCACTATATTAATGCACTATTGTGATGGAATGAACTGCTTATTTTTGTTTAATTTATTTCTTATTTCCTGCTGTTAATCCCCTGTTCGATTATATATATATCTGTTGTGAGCACACCCACGATATTGTTACATCTTGACTTGACTTTGTTACACATGATATATATTGATACACCTGACATGGTACCGTTTACTGTTGACTTGACCTGATGTACCATGACCTGACCTGTTACCTGATCTCGTGCCTAATGCCAACAAAGCTGATATGTAGTCCTCATGGACCATTCCTGTTGTCTATCCAGACAAACCTGCTGTTACCTGATCCTGTGTTGGCATTAGTTCTTGATTACCGAATACCTGACCTGACACATATAACTTGGGGGTATGGGGGAAATCAAAAGTGTAAACCAAAGTGTAACTTAAAAGGGTATTACTTGATCCGTGGTCCCGGGGGGTAACGGGACAGAGCCATTCGTGACTCTTACATTTTCCTGATCCGTGGTCCCGGGGGGTAACGGGACAGAACCACTATTGGTTCACATATTCCCGATCCGTGGTCCCGGGGGATAACGGGACATATCCTTTGAGTTACATGGAGGATTACTGTAACGTTTTGAAAATCGTTTCGGTGAAATTTCGAAAAAACGGTAAAATAAGGGGGTTTTCTGTAAAAAGTCAAAATACAAATATTTTTATTATAAAATTAAATATACATATTCTAGCGATATAATTGCTAGTATTTGGTGTTTATTGAGTCACTGGTGAAATTTCAAATTTTCTGAAAAAAATTTATTTTATTATTATTTTAAGCCGTCACTAATACATTTAATTAGGGAAATTTACAAATTGGAATGAGTTGAAACAAATTTTGTGCATCATAAAACATTAAATAAAATTTTATCATATAGTTTTTGAAATGAAATGGTTTGCCAAAACGGTTTAGAAAATATCGAAGAAAAAGGTTTTTTTCGGTGAAATTAGTGTCGATGGAAGTGGGGCACAACATTTATCTTTTTTTCTCACCCAAACAAAACCTACACCCCCTCCCCTATAGATCTGGCTGGCCCCTTTACAGCCCACCATTCTTAGGCCTCTCATCTCACACAAAAAAAACAAAGAAAAGAGAACAAAGGAATGAAAGAAATTGGGCAAAAGGAGCTTGGGCTTTGACTTTTGGGTATTACCTTGACTTTTTCCCCACCTCCCTCTCTCTCCCCCCTCCCCATTCATCCGACCCTCTCTCTCTCCTTTCCCACAACAGCAGCCCCTCTCTCTTTTCCTCTCATTTCTCATCAAAATTTCATCACAAAATGCCCAAAAATCAACACAAAAATCCCACAAAATAAAAATCCAATCCCTACCCATTTTCCCTTATCTCTTTTAGCATGGATCTTGATGCAAAGATTTCAATTTGGAGGCCATGTTCTATGTATATTCCATTGTTCTTGAGGTATAATAAATCTTGGCTTTTTGTTAAATTGTTTGATTATTTCTTCAATTAAGTTAATGAGTGGTTTAAATTAAGTTTTGAATTGCTAGTTAGAATTTTAAAGTTAGGGTTTGGAAATTCTAGAATTGGGTTTTTAAAATCAAGTGAGGGTTTTTAGCATTGTTTATGATTGTATAGTGTAGTTATCATGCTAAGTCATGCAAAGTGTAATCTAATTGCTAAATTTGCTAATTTCTACATCTAAATTATCATAATTAAGCTAATTGCAAACTAGTTTTTTAGATCTATTATATTTAGTGAGTTTAAAATTTAGTTTGGGTTTGGGTGACTTAATTAAGTTATTTAGTGGGCATTTTAGCCACTAGAATTGTTAAAATAGTTAAAGTTGATTAAAACACCAAGTTTTGAGCTAAAATGGAAAATTGTGCTAGTTTTGTTAACTAGGTTTTGTAAATATATATATTTTGATGAGAATAAATTATTGTAATGGTTTATATGACTTGGTTATGATATTGAGTGGATATTGCGGCTGCTAGATTTGTTTAAAAGTCGAGTTTTGTACTAAAACGGCAAATTTTTGCTTGCTAGATTTTCGGGAAAATGGCTTTTAAAGTGAGTTTGAGTTTATTTGTTTAAATGTCGAGTTTTGTACTAAAACGGCAAATTTTTGCTTGCTAGATTTTCGGAAAAATGGCTTTCAAAGTGAGTTTGAGTTTTTTTGTGAATTTTAAGCTATTTTATATTATAATTAGTGCTTGTAACTGTACAAATGAGTGTGTTGGGAGTTTTCTCGATGGGTTGGCGTTTGTACGCCGACGTCGAGGGTTTTTGGGTCGATTTGTGAAAGCAACCATAGGTTTTGATCTATATAGGATTCGTGAGTCGTTTTGGTCATGAGTCGGATTTTAATGTGATACGGTGCGTTATGATATGTAGGTAACCCATGTGGACTTCGAGACGACAAGCAAGCGCATGGTGACGTCGGCACCGGCAAGCGAGGACCAGGTGAGTAGATTTTTATCTATGGGGAGAAGTCGGGTGGATGGCGTATAGCAACCCCGCAGTCCGTAGTATAGTTTATATATATGTTTATATAAGTATTTTATGATACGAGAATATTTATTCATGTTATGATTATGTGTTCATGGATTAGCTTTGGGTTAGTTGCCAAACCCTAGAGTAGTTGTTATACCCACATACGCACACACAGACTTCCATACATTACTTTCTTGTGCGTAGATAGGGATGTGTATATATGTATATATGCGTGGGTATGGGACTATGCATATATACATTCATATACACATGCATGGATAATGAGGATAGTACTTGGGATTTAAGATGAGTCGATAAGATTTGATTTGAGGCCGTGAGATCGGTGATATGGCAGGGTTCGTATTTGACATACGACATGATGTTGTAGCGGAACCTTGACGTGGTGTTTCACACACGTCCATGCATACTTAGGCGGTATCAGTATTGTACTAGACGTAGATCAGTACCCCGATCATGATATTTGATAAAGAGGATACCAGGTGAATAGTATGATGAATGTGATATTGACCCGTACCCAGATTTAGGATGCCGTACAACGGATTTACGTACGAGCTATATCTTGATGATTGATCCGCACTCTTGACTTGGGATGTCTAATTATAGATATGGTATTGGATATGATATTATTGAGGCGGGATCACCGACTAATATATATACAGGTATGTATATGGATCGACTCAGATGTTAGGCGGTTTCCTTACCTGTGGTCCAGCTTGTTAGCTTAGCCCTTTAGTTAGTTTAGTTGTTAGATTAGATTCGATTCTTACCTATTTCAAAAACTAACGAATCATGGGTATTTTAAAAGACAGCTCAAGGGATCCTACGGATATTTCAAAAGACGTATCTTTTCATAAAAACACCGTAGCCCCTATTTTCAAAACCCCATGATTCGTGTTATTTTAAAAGGCACGATTTGTAGGACTTATATTAGATTAATGCAGATTAGTTACAGTTGTGTCTAGTATTCAGCTCCCGCTCATTATTGTGGTTCGCTTCGCATCGCATGCTTATATTATGTTTCATACTCCATTATTGATATCATGCTGTTAGGATACCCGCACCATTACTGATGATGCGTATGTACCACGTACACTTACTTGCCGGCTCACACACATCTTCATCGGTAATTGCTATGTCACGTACACCTTAGAAAATATTATTGCTTGACATAGCCTGTTAGCTTATAGTTTAGACATGATATTAGCGTACTTGCCTTATATGTTAGTTTAGACATTGTAGTTATTACCTGCTACTTCATGCATACTGTTATTCATTGTTATGCCGCATTCATGGATTCTCATGCATATATTCACTATTTTACGTGTTATTGAGGTTTTGGATTCGGATTTCTATGAGATTTTCTGGATTTGGGGGGGAAACCGCAAAACTTATATAAACTGCTTTCTCTCTTTTTAAATAAAAAGTGCAGTTTTTCCCATGATGTATGAGTCGTCCACCATGAGTTTGCTGATGGATTTCGAGACCCGATTCGAGGAGACGGATGAACCGTTTCGGGTACATGGTAGACCCGGTAAGGTACCCCGGGGCAAGAAGCGCGTGATGATGACGATGTGAGCCTGGCAGGGGAGCACTACCTACCGGTGATTTTACCCGACGCGTCGGATATCCGGAGGATACCGTCGTGGTCTTGAGATGGATGGTAGGGGCCGGTCTGGACTGACGGCGCCCTAGATATTGTGATTGAGACATTGAGATTTCGAGATATTGAGGTACAGAGATTGTGATACAGAGATATCGAGATATTTGGACACTTGTTTTGTGTCGATGCTGGGCACTGTTTTATGCTGATTTCATTTATGGTACCTCATTTTTAAAATACAGAAATCTCACTGATTTATGAAAGCAGTTTCTTCAGTACATGCATTCTGTTTCATGCATTCATACACCATCCATATGATACATTGCTACCTGAGGCACTGACACGGGCACATGGGATTACACTTGGGTTAGATATTTGCCCTAGCCATGGTTATGGGTTGCTGGTTATATATTTGAGGATTATATATTATGATCGTATGACCTAGGATTGCGTCATACATGCGATTTCTATTCGTAGATGTTTTTCTATTCACGAGTTGGCAACTCACCCCCGTTGTGCCCCAGTTTCTCGCAGGTTTGCCTACAGGTTTCATTAAGGCTTTGCGGGCACAGTTTCGTTCGGGTGACTTGCTAGTAGGTGGGTTTATTGGTATCGTACCCATCATATTACCTTGTATAATATTATTCAATTGTATCTAGTAAATTCCATCAACCAAACATGTATTTTTTTTGAGATAGAGACCAGTGATGTTATTCTTTCGACTTTAGAGTCGCGCGTTATATTTCTGTGGATTTCTTGTGGTTTTGAGTTTCCTTTTGAGTTTTGATCCTCGCTCTTGGCGTTGTATATTTTTTTTCTTGTGTGGTTGTGACCGTCGATTGACGAAGAGCTAGCTCCCGCTTGGGGATTCCTTTTATTGATTTCGTATACTATTCATGTTGTATCCCGTTTGAGGGCCAGTATTTACAAAGGAGACTCTGCTGAAATTTTCAGGAAATTTTTGATATTTTTAGAAACCCGCATAATTCGGCTTATGCTATTAAAACTACTTATTTAAATTGGTTTTCCTTCACTCTACTACTTTTCTTGGTTTGCATTTCTGGGTTTTAGGCTTACTTGGATTACGTACGCCTCGAGACGTTTCGTAGTTTAAGTGCCAGTCATGTTCCATACTTTCGGGACATGACAATTACTCAATTGATTTCAAAGACTTTAGAATAGAAAACCCGATAGAACAGTTTAGTTACCCACTGCACACTACCCTGCACTGCTTGATTCACATTGCTTGCTACTCTCGTTTTATTCATGTTTATTTTGCATTGCTTGTTACACTGTTCCTATTATACTACTTGATGACATGACGCGCTGACGTCTGGGTTTTGCATGGCCCAGATTCCGTACCGCTGTCGTAGTCCGAGCAGGAGTACTTCAGCCAGCAGGCTGAGCTGTGAGGTGTTTGTATTAGTTAGTTTTATTTCCTGCATTATTTCCTGATGTGAGCCCGCATTATGGGACATACTTTTTAGTTATTTGTATTGGATCATTTGCTTCCCCATTTATTTATTATTGACTCCTGTTATTCTGGTTTATGGACATGTTATAGAAAATTTTATATTGTTCTTGATATCTCTACAGCCGTAATGTGACTGTGGAAAGATGCTTCCTACCCACAGGTAGCATGGTTGGCTATGTCACGTGCCCAATCTAGCGCACTCTGGGAAGCGGGGCGTGACATGGTTATTGGATAGTCTTCTTCCAAACCATAGGCTGGTGCCGAACGGTAGGGAAGGAAGAAAACCATTTAGCCTAAGAGGGCGTACAGAAGGTAATGGCTAAATACATATAAAGGGATTTGGAGAGATGGAAAAGAAATATACGGTTACAGTTATGAATCTGATAATGGAAGAGGCATTACCAGGAATACCCGGATACCCCTTCGAAACATTTACATGTTTCAGTTTCACTGTGTACTGTTAATAGAAAACTGATTTCCTAATTAGTCCTTGCTCCAGGGTATGTATTTACCAGGTTTGATTCTCACATCTGTATGGTTTTACAGATGATGAGTGGGAGTAAGTTATTGAGAATTGGGTGATCATCCTCATTATATCGGGATTCGTTGTAATTGGTGATATTTGAGGAAATCGCGTGGGTTGTTTGCCGGACGGCAAATATTTGGTTTTGAATATCCGTTGTTATGCACCAATTTCAAATTTATATATCTATACGTTTATTTTTATAAAGTGAGATATAACTTTTTGAAATTATGTCCATGACATTTACCTATATCAATGGATGGTTAGGTAAGGAGTATTAAACAGCGGTGTAGTTTTTCTTAACCATAAGTACAGTTTTCAACCTACGACACACAGGGAATGAGTTATTAGACTCAAGAGACTTATACAAAGTATTGTATGTTTTCCAGTGTCCATGAGGACAGATGGGTTGGTACACGTACTATATTCTGTTTACTTGTGACTTCTCTAGTTCATAGACATGTGTTTTGTAGAAATGCAAGGTCTAACTTTTGAGAAGTTATAGATATAAGAATAAAGTAGAGAACCAGGCATTGCAAGTATCTGGATTCTTCAAGGTGATCGAAGATGTAGATACTTGTGTATGGTATTCAGTTAATAGTAAAGATTATGAGAACTTGCTTCTCTTTCAGGTTACTCATATCTGGATGTATTCCTAAGTTGAGTAATGTTGATCGGCCTCTCTCCATTTAGTTGACATGCATTGGAGACAGCTGCATGATTTGAATCTGGTTTCAATTATATCAGTGCCTCTGTTTCTATATTAGATATAGAATAGTTCATATCTTAACAATGTTAAGATACGTGGAGTTGTCCGGCTTATGCTTTAAACCAGACTTTGGATAACTCAAGGCACGTTTCTGTAATGGCTGCTTGTGGGTTGACCCGGGCTATGATGAGGGTTGACTTTCTACCATCTGGAAGATCAATAGTGACATTGTTCTTGACTCGCCACAGTTTTAATACAAATGGTTTTTTTTAGAAAACAGAAGTGGGAGTATGGTAGAACTGGAAGTGATTCCAGAACCACAAACAATTACTGGAAATTTGATGAGAACCTAAAGATTCAATCAGGTTTGACATTCCATTGGCCACTCCGCAGATATGGTGGGTAACCTCAGGCACCCGAGAGGTACTCTGGTAGCCTCAAGGACGGTGACAGGGAGGTTCTTGTTTACCCAGACTTGCCATTGCTGTTGTTCCAGGCTATGAGACCCGGCAAGAGGATGAATATAGCGTCGTTCTGAACTGGCTTCAGAAGTATACGTGTATATGACTCTGCCAGAGGGTTGTCGTAGTCAGTGGGAGCAGCAGAAGCATAGTGGACAGGTGGCTTATCTCTATTTATAGACTAAAGCAAATATAGCGGAGATAGATCATCTATTTCTGATGTGACAGTCATAGGTTTGATTTCATCAGAATAGGGGATGGATCTATTAAGAAGGTAGTAGGGTGTGATGTCGTGGTATTTGGATGACATACACAGAGTAGGAAGTTATATTCCTATACTACGATCGGTTATACTTTGGTTGTCACACAGTGGTTTTTCCACAAAAGAATTGGATATAATATCAGACACTCTGGTTCCTAGATCTATGGTTTTAGATCTAGATTTAGGTAGTTTCCCAATCTGGGTACTTAGATAGCATTCTATAAGTGTTTTAGAATGAACGACTCCTGGCATGGTAGTGTACCTGCAGGTGATGGAGTCACCCTCTCTAAAGGTGTCTTACAGACTAAAAGGAAGAGGGATGTGCATGATTGGCAGATCACTTGCTTAGGCAATTGAGTCAATCATGAGATGTCAAGTACCCTACCAGATATTGTTTTTTGCACGAGATGCAGTAAGTTGATATTAATCCTATCTTGGAGAGACATTCGGAAGCAGTTTTAGAACATAAGTGGATGTTCTATGGATATGATAACAACAGCCTCTTTTGGGAGACTGTTATCATTCCAGGCTTCCAAGGTGACCTGGATGATAGAGTGGATGTCAGAGTTGTAGTTTTCCCTCTAACGAGGGGAAGTATTTTGGACAGGTGGTCCAAGAAGATACCGAGGGAGGCATGGCGCATGATACTGATTGGTTTCAGTTGACGATACAGTCTAAGGAGTTTGGATTTAGAGTTCATTTATGAACTAGGTCTCATCAGATATCCAGACATATTCTAAGACAGGTATTGCTCATTTCGGGAGATGGCTTTCTTCGCGAACATGAAATAAAGAGAGACATAGAAAGAAACATCAGGGAGGATCCACTCACTGAGGCTATTCCTCGAACACAATAGTTTCGTAAACGGGCTTTGTGAGACTGATTAGTAGAGGAGTTGGGTGTTAGGTATCATACGGGCTGTGAGTATGCGACATCGCAATAATTAGCCTTGAGTGCAAGTGGGAGATTGTTGGATATAGTGCCCTCAGAGTCAATTATTGGATCACATGCACGTGATTGCAATGATTGAGAGAGGACCTATGCCGGTAGGACGGTCTTACTCAAGATGATAGTATGCTATCTGGTTTATCTTTATCATCGTGTACTATTTTAGGTGACCTTACAGGTCGCTATTACACGTTGATAGAGCCCTTAGGATTCTTGCTTGATGGTCAACAATATGATGGCGATCATATACGTGGGAGCTGGGGTCTATAAGCACATCCTTAAAGTGGTCCCTAGTCATCGGAGTTTCGAGACTGGGCATCGATACTCCATTAGTAGACTAGTGTATACAGTCGAGACCCCGACGAGGGGCGGTGGCCGATCTCACAAGCCATTGGTGTCAGTTGGATCACCTAAGATATATACAGGTGCTCATTGGGTTATGAGTACACCGGACAGGACTCGCCGGGAACATGCTAGTTGGTATTATACCTGACGTCAGATAGCGGTTCCCTGGTGACATGTGTACATGTTAGTTCATCGACCTTAGATCGTCATTTGTCTCGTATGAGTTCCCACCGTGCTTTGATTACTACCCTACCACGGCTCAAAGGAGTCGTGCAAACAGGTTTTAGTTGGGTACAGTCCCGAGCCATATGGAGGCGGTGAGCGGATCGGCAGTGGTTTCGTCTCTCCCGGTATTGGGGGTGAGATCGCGCCGTGTCTAGGAGAGCCATTATACAAAGTCCTTGGCCAAGGCAGGAGATTTACCGGTAGATATTCCAGTAGTATCTCAGGGTATTCTGGGCTACACTCCGACACGACTTGTACCGCTTTTGGGGTCTGACTTTTACCAACGCCCTAGGCCCGCCATGCGATGCTCATAGATGAACGGACCGGACTGTACGGATATTATCACTGACAGGCTCCATAGGGTGTCAGGATGAGTTCTCTCATCGACCTCCCTTTTGGTCAATACCTGGTAGCCCGTTACTTACAACTAGTACCTCTGACGTGCTAGTTGTTAAATCCACAGCCAATGTATTGACGAGTCTTTAGAGTCCCCCACAGTCAGTTTTCAAGTTTCGGGCGAAACGTTGTAGAGGCCGTATGATATATGGCAGGGTCCGATCATATACGTGCAGTAGTGCATGTATCATGATCGGGCGGATCATACTAGTGGGCTTTGGTTTAAGCCAGATCCTGGTATTAGATTAGTTGGATTACTTTAGTCTTATTGCATTCACATTCAGTCGGAATGCGGATGCAGGTTTGTATATACAGGTGAGGGGTATCCTTGTGATCCGTCACGAGTTTACTTTAGATGTTGGCGTATCTTTTTATTATTGCAAACATTTGGATTAATGTTTGTATATGGAAATAATGAGCTAGAATTCATCATGAGATGCATTAAATGTGACATGGACATTTTAGTGACTCATGGCCTCTTTTATTGTGCTAATGTCACATTAGTGTTTGATTTGTGAGTTGAAATGATAAGGAGAGCGAGAAAGGCAACCATATGGTTGTAGTTTGCTCTTGTATTATTCCTTCTTGACCTCTAACTCTCACTCTCATTATCATCACAAAAGAAAAGAAAGAGAAAAATTCTTCTTCCTCCTCTTTCTTCTCTAGCTCATAACCTCCATTAATGGCAACACCTTCAACCTCCATCCATACAATGGATTCAAGAGACAAAGTGATCACAAACATTCTTTACATCACGTTG
This sequence comes from Agapanthus africanus, assembly GCA_030015575.1. Taxonomy (NCBI): domain Eukaryota; kingdom Viridiplantae; phylum Streptophyta; class Magnoliopsida; order Asparagales; family Amaryllidaceae; genus Agapanthus; species Agapanthus africanus. The sequence goes on along the minus strand of JASDDO010000029.1, from coordinate 252,369,848 downwards.
GACACGTCGACTAGCACACTTCGAGCCCGAGTTGCTTCGGATGAAGCGGGAGCCCATAAAAGACTCGTAGATGTGAGGCCCTGTCCGACGAGGAGATCGAGACCGGAGTTGCCGTGAGGAGCTTGGGATGGTGGCCAAAGACCGAAGGACACGGATCGATCGGTATAGCCTTTCTATCCCTTCTCTAGATAGCTAGTTGTAGGTTAATGGTTCGATCCGGGAAAAAGTATACGATAGCGCCAGTTTAAGGTTAAGGAAAAGTTTTTGTTTCCACATTTTGGCTTCGGACATACGGACGGGCTGCTACCGTAGACTTACAATTCTGTTGTTGGTAAATCGTTAATTTTGAACCCATAAAATCAACGGTGAAAAAGTCGTAGAATCGCATGAAATTCGGTGTACCCACATCTTAGATGATAACGGTGAAGATGATGTTTGCCGATTGTCGGAAAAAATGGGGGAGGGTGTACTTTTTCGACGCCATAGGAGGAAATTCTATTGTCGGTATAAAAGTTCTATTGTCGGTAAACCGTTAATTTTGAACCCACTAAATCAACGGTGAAAAAGTTGTAGAATCACATGAAATTTGGTGTATCCACATCTTAAATGATAACGATGAAGATGGTGGGTGCCGATCGTCGAAAAAAATGATGGAGAGTGTATTTTTTCAACGCCATAGGAGGAAATTCCCTCCTATGGCCTCTTTCCTCCATTATTCTCTAGATATATATACATATACATATACATATATAAACATATGCATATACATACATATATATACACATACATACACACACACACACACACACACACACACACATAACACACACACACAGATATATATATTAGGTTAATGGAGGAAAGAGGCCATAGGAGAGAATTTCATCCTATGGCGTCGAAAAAGTACACCAGCCCTCATTTTTTCCGCAGATCAGCACCCACCATCTTCATCGTTATCACTAAGATGTGGGTACACCAAATTTCATTTGATTTTACAATCTTTTCACCGTTGATTTAGCAATGCAAAAAGTTCTATTGTCGGTAAACCGTTAATTTTGAACCAACGGTGTCCGTTGATTTAGTAATGTAAAAAGTTCTATTGTCGGTAAAACATTAATTTTTAACCCACTAAATCAACGGTGATAAAGTTGTAGAATCGCATGAAATTTGGTGTACCCACATCTTAGATGATAACGATGAAGATGGTGGGTGCTGATCAGCGGAAAAAATAAGGGAGGGTGTATTTTTTCGACGCCATAGGAGGGAATTCCCTCCCATGGCATCTTTCTTCAATTATATATATATATATATATATATATATATAGAGAGAGAGAGAGAGAGAGAGAGAATAATGGAGGAAAGAGACCATGGGAGGGAATTTTCTCCTATGGCGTCGAAAAAACATACCCTCCATCGTATTTTCCGGCGATCGGAATGCATCATCTTCATTGTAATAATCTAAGATGTAGATACACCGAATTTCATGTGATTCTACTGTTGGATATGAATGCCCTAGAGGCCATTATTGTTTATGTATACATTTGGATGCTTGGACATATATATGTACATGACAGTCTTGCTCGATATGATAGTATGTTATCTGGTTGGTCTTTATCTTAACATGCGTATGTTTTAATTACTATTACATAACTTTTGTACATGTTGATAAAGCCCGTAGGATTATTGCTAGACTACCCGCATTGTGATGGCGATCATACTTATGTGAGCTGGGTAGTCAGTACGCACATCCTTAAATGGTCCCTAGTCATGGGAGTATCGAGACCGGGCATCGATATTCCGGAGTAGACTAGTGTATACGTTTCTAGACCCCGACGAGGGGCGATTGTATGGTCACGCAACCATTGGTCTTTCGCACCTAAGATCGTATACAGGTGCTCAATGGGGGTGAGTACACCGGACGGACTCGACAAGAACTTCCAGATGGTACTATATCTATCGTCAGGTGGAAGTTCTCAGGTGACATAAGTACATGTTAGACTTTAGAACTGCGATCGGCATTTGTCTCATGTGAGTTCTTACTATGCTTTGATCACTACTCTACTACGGCTCTACTGAGTCGTGTAAACAGGTTTTGGTTAGGTACAGTCCCGAGCCACATGGAGGCAGTGAGTGATTGTCGGGGATTCGTCTCTCCCGGTATAGGGAGTGTTGGGATTCCTCAGCACCTAGCCGAGGGTTTGCAAGCATCACTCATGCCATAACAAAAATTAAAGGGGGGTGCTAAGAAATCAACCAAGGATGCTACTAGAAAACTAGGGTAACAAAACTAGTAATCTAACATTACAAAAGAGAAGTGAATGAAAATACAACCGTTGTAGATCCGATCCTTCACTTCTAAAGCTCCATGTTGACGTCCCTTCGCTGCGATCATCGGGATCCCGGACTCTAGAAAGGATTTCCTCGAAGAAATAATCAAGCTAGCTCGTTGACTTCGAGGCCGAAGATGATCTATATCGAGGCGACTCAAACTCAAGCTCCATCTTCACTAGGTCAAGAACTTTGTGAAGATAACACCCTAAACTAAATGGCAAGTAGTAGAGGATGATGAAATAGGAAATGGGTTCACTTTAGATTTTGATTTATCACTTTGTTTCTTCACTTGAAAAATTCCAGAGGGCTTTACTTCTTGATGAAGAAGAAGAAAAAGAAAGAATAATAAAAATGAGAAAAGAAAAACAAGTGAAGATAATGATCATTTGCAACCATGGGTGAGTTAACTTTTGTAGAGACTAAACCATAGTTAATTATAATGGTTTGGTTAGTAAATATCTTAATCAAGACAAAGTGAGTGGACTTTGTCAAAGATGCTTTAAGCTTCTTGAAGCTTTGAGCCATGACAAAAGAAGCCACCGTTTTGAATAATTAAGATAAATAAAAACCTAAATTATAAATAGTATGGTGTAAGTCATACACACACCCAAGTTTGCATGTATCATCAATCATGATACAAACATGTACACAATTATATATCACATATACATTATGTGTACATCAAGTGAGCAATGCAATCTTAAGTGAACCAATACTAGTTAATGTAAAGTAATATATCAAATATATAATTATACATTAAATCATTAAATAACACTTGATTTAATGATCCGGTCTTATCGCATACAACCGACTAATATCTAGTGTATCAATATATAGCGTTAACACTTGATTCGGTAACCTGGCTATATCTCATATAACCGACCGATGATACAAATCGCGAGAATAGAATACAGTATCACATACTGGTATTATTCTCTGTCCCGCATATATCTTATATGCGCTCCTATTTCGTTTCGCTTGAGCTAGGAAACCTCTGTGTAGGACTCTAAAGACTCGTCAATACGCTGGCAGTAGGTGGTGATCATTTCAGTCACCCACAAGCCCCAAGCGGTCTGCTAAATGTAACGGCCACCCGGGTATTGAGCGATCAGAAGATCAACGAGCAAGCCTGCTCACACTCCTGCGAATCCAATCAGTAACACTTACCGCACAGTCCGGTCTATTCGTCTGATATATCGCATATCTCGCCTAGGGGTGGTAAACGTCAGACCCCAGTAGCTGGATAAGTCATGCCGATCTAAGGTCCATAACCTTCGTGAAACTACTGATAACACATACAAGTAAATCACAGCAACCCTGGCCAGGGATTTCTAGTTATGGCCAATCGAACATAGCTCAACATCAACCTCCAATACCGGGAGAGACGAATCCCCTCCTATCGCTCATTGCCTCCATGTGAATCGGGACTATACCAAAAACCACCTGTTTTCATGACTCAGTAGAGCCATGGTAGGGTGGAAATCAAAGCACTGTGGGAGACACATAAGACTCTATGACGATCTTGGGTCAACAGACTAAGCTATACCAGTGTCACCAGAGAACTGCCATCTGACGTGAGTTATAATACCATTTGGGAGTTCTCGGCGAGTCCATTCAGTGTACCCAGTCTTCACTGAGCACCCGCATACCATCTCTGATGTCAAACACCAATGGATATGGGATCATCCATCGCCCATCACATGGGTCGAGAAGATATACGCTAGTCTACTCTGGAATATCGATGCCCCGTCTCGATATTCCCACGACTAGGAACATTGAAGGATGTACTCATGGACTACCCAGGCCCCACTAGTATGATCTGAATCATAATCCTTGAAGTCGAGTACACATCCTAAGGGATTTATCAACATGTAACAGAGAGACAGTAAGTATACATGTTAAGATAAAATGCAACCAGATAGCGTACTATCATGTCGAGCATGAAAGTCCTCGCTATATATGTCCCAGCATCCACTACAATATACATGTGATGTACAGTAATGGCCTCTAGGGCATACATATAACTAACAATCTCCTACTTGCACTAGGGCCATCTGTAGTAGTGGTTGCAGTATCTCATACTCAACCATCCCATAAAAGTCTCTCTCTTGGAAAAGACCCTTGTGAGTGGATATGCATTGTTGTCCTCTGAGTCTGCTATCCTAAACTCGATCTCCTTGGAGATCAACTATCTCTATGATCAGGTGATACTACCTTGGAATATGTCTAGGTCACTGATGGGACCGTGGTTCCTGGGCCAAAGCCAAACCTCCATTATCACACAATGGTAGGAACCTAGTTCATCTCATGAACTAATATACACCCAAACTGCCTCTTAGGTCGTATCTTTGATAGCGTTGTCACCAGCCTTTATCGTCTAGTCTGCCATGGTATCTAGCTTGGAACTCTTCCAACATACCGTCCCTCTACTGAGGGTAAAGACAATGCCTGTGACCGACCTTCAGTCATCCTTACCACTCTTGAAGCTATCCAGTGATTCTCCCTGGGATCGATTGATACCATCTCACTACACCTAGTGAGAATCCTAACATCCATTTGGATCTATCTCATAGATCTAAAACCCAGGATTTAGGAGGTATCACTTTGATCCTATATGGAGAATCCTTATGATAAGAGGAGATTGACTGTACGTAGCATAGGAAACTCTTTTCCTATCAAGAGTATGTCATCCATGTACAGTACGAGGAATACCACCATACTCTCTACTAGCTTTTTGTATATACAAGGTTCATCTGCCATTTTGATGAAGTCAAACTCTTTGACTACCACATCAAAACAGATGTTCCAACTCCGCGATGTCTGCTTTATCCTTTAAAGCAACTCGCACATGTTTCCTCTGCTCCCACTGTTTACAAAGCCCTTTGGCTGTGTACTTACAGACGCTCTCTTCTAAATCATAATTTAGAAAAGCAGTCATGACACCCAACCACCAAATGTCGTAGTCATGGTATGTAGCAATGGCAAGTAGGATCCGGATGGACTTAAGCACAGATACTGGAAAAGGTTTCATCATTATCCACATCTGGTCGATGACGAGAACCTTTAACAAGTCTAGCTTTGAAAGTCTCAACTTTTCTATCTACACCAAGTAATCATCTCAAGATATACTTGCTTCTGATGGGGATTTAACCCTTCAGATATAGAAACCAAAGTCCATACTTTGTTGGTGTATATAGATTCCATCTCAGATTACTAAGCATCCAGCCATTCTTACAGAGTCCCCACTCTTGATGGCCTGCTTGAAACTAGATGGGTCATCATCTCGTGATGCAATCCTCGCTCCCACTGTCATCGAGAAACCGAAGTATCTCTTAGGTGGATGAGGAACCCTACCAGATCGGCAGAGAGGCTGAGGTTCATCGGGAATTATTGAATCCTCCGGTTCTATCAAATCATCAGCTGTAGTTTGTACAGCTGGAGCTCCTTCCAGTTCTACAGAACTGACCTTGCCTCGAGCTTGTCCGTATTTTACTTTTAGACATAGGCCTGACAACCCCAAATCTTAACTTGCTTAAGAGATGGGCTCTTCGCACACTATATCTCATATGTAGTGGTAGGCACTGATTTGATTTGAACCCAATTCAATAGGTATGCAGCTTCTCAAGTGCATAACCCCCAAAAGGAAAAAAGTAACTCAGTAGTACTCATCATAGAGCACACCATATCAAATAGGGTGCGATTCTTTGCCCCGATACACATATGTGCTGTGGTGTCTACGGAGGAGTAATGCTGAGAGAGAATCTTATTCTACTTTAGAATAGTCCAGGATCTTCATGCCTAAGTATTCTCCTCCCTGATCACATCAAAGGACATAATACTTATACCTGTTTTGGTTCTCTACTTCTGACTTATAATCTTTGAATTTCTCAAAAGCTTCAGACATGTGTTTCAACAGGAACATGTGTCCGATTCTTGAGAGATTATCAGTGAATGTAAGGAAGTACAAAGAACCAGTCCTGGCATATGTAGACTGGGGCCCTTCATACATCACTATGAATCAGTCCCAAGAGTTCACTAACTCTTTCTCTGTTTCAAGTAACGGAGCTATGGTCATCTTATCTTTGTGACATGACAAGCAAGTTTCATAAGATGTAAATTCAAACCGATTTAAATATGCATCTAAATATAACTCAACTAGTCGGGTCGCATTGATATGACCTAGTCTACAATGCTTCAAGAAGGATTCGTTCATTTCTGAATTCTTCCTCTTATGTGTGTTCTGTACATTAATAACTGTGTTTTGATTTAGAATGTATATGCTTTTAGATAACGTGCCTGAACTGATCAACACTTGATATAGGAAATGTTCAAAACATTATCCAACAATACAAAATTATATCCTTCTTTAATAAATAAAGAGTCTGATATGATGTTGTATATCAGGTTCGGTATCTAATAACATTCGTTCAGAATCAATGTATTTGGTGATATAGGGTGATAACTGCCAACACCTTGGCTGCAACAATTGCACCGTTTTCAACTCTTGAAACTTATCACCCGTTCTCAGTTCTCTACCTATCTGTAGCCCGTGTAACAGATTACATATTTGGGATCCTGATCCGGTATCACATACCCAGGACGTAGAAGATACTGAGAAATAGTTCTTTGTAATGAACACACCCGAAGGAGATGCAACATCATGCATTTTCTTCGTTTGGGCGGCATGGGAATCCTCATATTCCCATATTTCCTGCTCGATCTTATAACAATTATAAGTTGGAGCCGGACCAACGTTCCCCAGCTCTGTATAACAAGCGGGTTCGGTCAATACATCCATATTATTATTTTGATTAAGGCGTGACATGGTCGCTACCTGGAGAGAGAGAGAGAAGAAAACACTCTGCGTGTGCTCTTGCAAGATTAGATTGGTTATATATTTTATCTAATCAGGATGGCTCCCAGTGTTTTTATCAAATCTTCTTTCAAACCTTAAAAGGAAAGACTAGCCGGGATTAATTACACTATACAAGTTTGCCAATCTTTCAGCCAGGCTAGTGCCAGTACTTTGAGGGAGGTTCCCCGTGCTTTCGCACGGACCTAATTAAAATAAACCTCGTTTTCCCAGGGGCGTAACTTCGTTGAAACCTTTCTAGACACCTACTTGATCGGCTAATTGTAAAGTGCAAAACTCTCCCAGGAGTAACAATTACTCGCTGTGGGTATCAGGATCTAACTATCTCATAGAAGGTATGCAATCTCATTGCAAATTTCAACACTTGGAACTCCCGATAATGGTTTTTACCCCTAGTACTTATGACCTTAACTATGGTCAACAAATCATAAGCACTAGTCAAGCTCTACCCATCATTTCATGATTAATTAGACCTACCCACATGACCCTTAACTAAGGTCAACAAAGTCACATGATTGTCCTAACTAATCGCATCATATGCTGTGTAGGAAGACATCACTTAGCTACCGCACACTGTGCCTTGACTATGGTCAACAAACACAGCACGAATACTAAGTACTCTACTTCCTAAAATGACGGAGGGTTACGAATGATTTTTAGAAAAACCTTTAACGCTTTGAATTTGATCTCGTTGCAGAATCAAATGGTTTTAAATGGAGTGTTTTTGAGGCTTTTGCTAGTTTCGCTAAAGAGGTCACTCCCAGTGAAGGGATCTTGGCTCTTTCCTCGTCGAATGAGGTGCAGGATATTCACAATACCACTATGCAAAGCAAGAACTAGAAAAGGAGTCAAAAGACAAATCGAAGGTTGTAGCATCTGCTAATTATTGCTAAAGAGATCACTCTCGGTGAAGGGATCTCGGCTCTTTCCTCATCGAATGAGGTGCTGGATGTTCTACAAGGAACACCGCTATGCAAAGCACAACTAGAGCTACCTAATTTTTGAAATTCGATTCCACAACATCTTTTAGGTTTATTTTCTTTCATTAATCTCATTAATGAATGTCCCATCATTTAAGTAACCTAAACATCACAAATAAATACAACGTACGCTTATGCCATCTGCATTCGCCATGAAGTCCCGTCGTGCACCGTTAGGTCAGGTAACTAACGGCAGAGCGGGGCAGGGCTAGCACGGGTGTAAAACATATGCAACGTCTATATAATATATCATATATACTATATACAGTATCTATCTCCACATATCACATGATCACATCACAGATAACACAGCAAAAAACAACATATGAAATATTGGATATACTAGGATGTCCGTATTTTATTTTGAGCCTATATAAAACACGGATTCCACGGTCGTGATGAATATCCAAACCCACATCCCAAGACCCCTACGAGAGCGGCAAGCAACCCTACCAATTCTAGAGTTAGGAGACCCGGACTCGACTCCTCGAGATGGTCTCCCACTGGACCCCAGAACCCGGTTACTTGTGCTCTCCTCCTTGGGTCTATCCTAATGCGGAAAAGAAAATAATATACAACAACGGTGACATCTTCCTCAACCCAGAAGTGCCCCAATAAAAGAATATTACATACAAGTTTTTATATGAATGAAAATGAAAAACACTCATCTCACATAAAAAAACCCCGGCTATTCAAACACGACAATCCAATATAACATATCCAGCAACACATAACATCACATGTCATCAACGTAAGTAAATATGCGTATCCCAATTGTCGTTGATGTATAGCAACGAAACTGGCGATACCCCACATATTACACTTACGGTCGTAGAAAATAAAATGAAAAACTACAACAGTTGGAATCCGCAATGGCCTTAGACATTATAAACCCGTAATATCACATATTGCGGATTTCATGCCTAACAATATGAATTCCTTAGACATTGCATGCCTAACAATTATAAACCCTGCATTTTAGTCTCAATATTGAAAACACTTTCCAATATTCAGTTGGGCAATTCAGCAAGATTCTCGACATCCCGATCGAATGCTCGTCGGAAACTTTAGTAGACGACCTCAACCCCTGATACCGACGACGAAGTGCACTTAGGCAGAACGCCGTGGCCGCGAGCACCCAGACGGATGCTTTTTGGCAACGGAGTTCTCCTACAGTCACTTGGTCGGGGATATGGGGCATGGCTATCTAGTAATGTTACCCGACGAGTATCCAAATACACAAAGTGATTGCGACGGACGTTTGATCTCATCAAAATCCCGTGGCAACCGATCAAATGAGACTAAATTGGTAGACTTATAAAATTCAAATGTTGTTGATTCCAAGTATTGTATCACAATATACTAGACGATGTTTAAACATTTCGATCGAATCAACCAATCCCCACAACTCCCAATGAGCTCAACACTTGAGCGAAGTTAAAGTATCCAAAACGTGCCTCGGTACCTACGATCCAGCCGTAGAAGGGGTAAACCAACGCCTCACCCATGACACCGCGGAACCACGACAAACCCTAAGGTTCAAATCGCGGTTCCGAGGGCATAGAATCGAGTTAAGGTTTATATGTTCTTCTAGAGGGTCCATAGAGTTACTTGCACGAACATTGAATATAATTAACTTAGAAAAGTTCCAACACTTGGAAATTTCGGAGGGGGTCATGGGGTGAAGTTTGAATTTCGTTCGAAATGTTAAACACGCTCTAGGTTACCAATGCAATGCTAAAAATACGAATACGAAATACTCCGCAAAGAGTCCATAACACAATTATCATCACATGAAAATTTGGACGTAACAAACAATACCAGAAACCCCAAAATAAGAGTAAAAGACCACAGGAGCAAAACGTGGGGGAGGAGAGCAAAAGGGGTCGGCGATGCCGGAAATTTCAACTTGGCTGTCGGCTAAAAACCGGTCACCCCTCTCGTATTGCACCAGTGTTCTTATATCTTCTTAAATGTCACTCTGCAGTTGCTTAAATAATTTTCAGGCCACTTTTAAAAATTTTTCCAGAGAGCAAATTCATGGTTTCTAAAATCGTATTTTTACGGAGTTTTTCGGTTTCGCATTGTCTTAACATCGTCTAAGTTTCCAGTTAGGCTCTGATACCATGTTGGGATTCCTCAGCACCTAGCCTAGGGTTTGCAAGCATCACTCATGCCATAACAAAAATTAAAGAGGGTGCTAAGCAATCAACCAAGGATACTACTAGAAAACTAGGGTAACAAAACTAGTAATCTAACATTACAAAAGAGAAGTGAATGAAAATACAACCTTTGTAGATCCGGTCCTTCACTTCTAAAGCTCCTTGTTGACATCCCTTCGCTGCGATCATCGGGATCCTGGACTCTAGAAAGGATTTCCTCGGAGAAATAATAAAGCTAGCTCGTTGACATCAAGGCCGAAGATGATCTACGTCGACACGACTCAAACTCAAGCTCCATCTTCACTAGGTCAAGAACTTTGTGAAGATAACACCCTAAACTAAATGGCAAGTAGTAGAGGATGATGAAATAGGAAATGGGTTCACTTTAGATTTTGATTTCTCACTTTGTTTCTTCACTTGAAAAATTCTAGAGGGCTTTTCATCTTGATGAAGAAGAAGAAGAAGAAGAAGAAGAAAGAATAATAAAAATGAGAAAAGAAAAACAAGTGAAGATAATGATCATTTGCAATCATGGGTGAGTTAACCTTTGTAGAGACTAAACCATAGTTAATTATAATGGTTTGGTTAATAAATATCTTAATCAAGACAAAGTGAGTGGACTCTGTCAAAGATGCTTTAAGCGTCTTGAAGCTTTGAGCCATGACAAAAGAAACCACCATTTTGAATAATTAAGATAAATAAAAACCTAAATTATAATTAGTATTGTGTATGTCATACACACACCCAAGTTTGCATGTAACATCAATCATGATACAAACATGTACACAATTATATATCACATATACATTATGTGTACATCAAGTGAGCAATGCAATCTTAAGTGAACCAATACTAGTTAATGTAAAGTAATATATCAAATATATAATTATACATTAAATCATTAAATCAACACTTGATTTAATGATACGTTCATATCGCATATAACCGACTAATATCTAGTGTATCAATATATCAAATCAACACTTGATTCAGTAACCCGGCTATATCTCATATAACCGACCGATGATACAAATCGCGAGAATAGAATACAGTATCATATATTGGTATTATTCTCGGTCCCGCACTATCTCATATGCGCTCCTATTTCATTTTGCTTGAGCCGGGAAACCTCTGTGTAGGACTCTAAAGACTCGTCAATACGCCGGCAGTAGGTGGTGATCATTTCAGTCACCCACAAGCCCCAAGCGGTCTGCTAAACGTAACGGCCACCCGGGTATCGAGCGATCAGAAGATCAACGAGCAAGCCTGCGCACACTCCTGCGAATCCAATCAGTAACACTTACCGCACAGTCCGGTCTGTTCGTCTGATATGTCGCATATCTCGCCTAGGGGTGGTAAACGTCAGACCCTGGTAGCTTGATAAGTCATGCCGATGTAAGGTCCATAACATTCGTGAAACTACTGATAACACTTATAAGTAAATCACAGCAACCCTGGCCAGGGATTTCCAGTTATGGCCAATCGAACATAGCGCAACATCAACCCCCAATACCGGGAGAGACGAATCCCCTTCTATCGCTCATTGCCTCCATGTGAATCGGGACTGTACCCAAAAACCACCTGGTTGCATGACTCAGTAGAGCCGTGGTAGGGTGGAAATCAAAGCATAGTGGGTGACACACAAGACTCTATGACGATCTCGGGTCAACAGACTAAGCTGTACCAGTGTCACCAGAGAACTGCCATCTGACGTGAGGTATAATACCATCTGGGAGTTCTCGGCGAGTCCGTTCAGTGTACCCAGTCACCATTGAGCACCCGCATACCATCTCTGATGTCAAACACTAATGGATATGGGATCATCCATCGCCCATCACATGGGTCGAGAAGATATACGCTAGTCTACTCTGGAATATCGATGCCCCGTCTCGATATTCCCATGACTAAGAACATTGAAGGATGTACTCATGGACTACCCAGGCCCCACTAGTATGATCTGCGTCATAATCCTGGAAGTCGAGTACACATCCTAAGGGCTTTATCAGCATGTAACAGAGAGACAATAAGTATACATGTTAAGATAAAGTGCAACCAGATAGCGTACTATCATGTCAAGCAAGAAATTCCTCCCTATATATGTCTCAGCATCCACTACAATATACATCTCATGTGAAAGGTTCCTAGGCACACTAGTGAGGTCTCACAAGGCATCAACCACGCCAATTTCAAAAATTAGAGGTGCCGAGAAACCCTAATACGGATCGTTGGCTAGAAGTTTAGGTGAAACGATAACAAGTTAACTACTTAACTATGAGTTTACGAAAATACAATCTTTGTAGATCCGTTTCTCCACCTCCATAGCTCCGTGATGAAGTCTTCTCCGCTGTCCAAATCAAACCATGACTCTAGTATCGGCTTCATCGAAGAATGGGCGGGCTAGGTCATCGACGACGATGCCGAAGATGATCTACGTCGAGGCATCACTAGATCAAGCTCCACCTTCACTAAGCCATGAAAATTTATGAAGGAAACACCCTATACTACTTGGCAAGAGGTAGAGGATGAAGAAATAGGAATTGGGTTCACTTTAGAATTGGATTTCTCACTCATTTTCACATTCCACCATTGATGAAGTGAAGCTTTCTTCAATGTTGAAGATGAAGAAGAAGAAGAAAGAATATCATAAGTATATTGAAAAAGGATAAATAATATGAATACTTATCATATCCTAACCCTAGTTAAGTGTAGAGAATAGACCATGGTTTGTTTAAATGGTTAGGGTTAAGCATGAAGACAAAATGGTTACAAAGTCAAACCTTCATGAAGATTCAACTACAAACAAAGAAAGCCACCATTTTCTCTTTATTCTTTCCAAAATAAATAAATAAATAAATAAGAAAGAAAAACAAAACCCTAATCATTAACTTAACCATGGTTTAATCTTTACACTTAACCAAGTTAACATGTATCATCAAACATGATACAATCAAGTGCACAAAAGTATATCACATATACAACTTGTGCAAAGCAAGAGAGAAAATCCATTTAAAGTGAACCATGTTAGTTATATGTATGCCCTAGAGGCCATTACTATACATAGGATGTATATTGTAGTGGATGGTGGGACATATATAGGGAGGACTTTCTTGCTCGACATGATAGTATGCTATCTGGTTGAACTTTACCTTAACGTGTATACTGACTGTCTCTCTGTTACATGTTGGTAAAGCCCTTAGGATTTGTACTTGACTACCCGGACTATGATGCGGATCATACTAGTGGGGACATGGTAGTCCATAAGTACATCCTTCAAAGTCCCTAGTCGTGGGTATATCGAGACGGGGCATCGATATACCAGAGTAGACTAGCGTGTACCTTCTCGACCCATACAGATGGGCGATGGATGATCCCATATCCATCGGTGTTTGACATCAGAGATGATATACGGGTGCTCAGTAGAGACTGGGTACACTGGACGGACTCGCCGAGAACTCCCAGATGGTATTATACCTCACGTCAGATGGCAGTTCTCTGGTGACACTGGTACAGAGTAGTCTGTTGACCCGAGATCGTCATAGAGTCTTGTGTGGTTCCCACTGTGCTTTGATTTCCATCTTACCACGTCCAAGAGGGCGTGCAAAACGGTGGTTTTTGGGTACAGTCCCGAGTCACATGGAGGCAATGAGCGATAGGAGGGGATTCGTCTCTCCCGGTATAGGGAGTTGATGTTGCGCTGTGTTCGATTGGCTATAACAGGAAATCCCTGGCCAGGGTTGCTGAGATTTACTGTTAAGTGTTACCAGTAGTTTCTCGAATTGTTATAGACCTCATATCGACACGACTTATCGAGCTATTGGGGTCTGACGTTTACCACCCCTAGGCGAGATATGCGACATATCAGACGAACAGACCGGACTGTACGGTAGTGTTACTGGTTGGATTCACTGGAGTGTGAGCGGGCTTGCTCGTCGATCTTCAGATCGCTCAATACCCGGGTGGCCGTTACGTTTAGCAGACCGCTTGCGGCTTGTGGGTGTTTGATATGATCATCGCCTGCTGCCGGCGTATTGACGAGTCTTTAGAGTCCTACACAGAGGTTTCCTGGCTCAAGCGAAACGAAATAGGAGCGCATATGAGATATGTGCGGGACCGAGAATAATACGTGTATGTGATACCGTATTCAATTCTCGCGATGAATGTGTCGAATGGTTGTATGCGGTATAACCTAGTTATCGAATCAAGGATTGATTCGATAAGCCGATACATTGTATACTAGTCGATTGTGTGCGACATGACCGGATCATTGAATCAAGTGTTGATTTAATTATTTAATGCATAATTATATATTTGATATATTACTTTGCATTAACTAGTATCGGTTCACTTTAAATGGATTTTCTCACTCGGATGTGCGCATTGCATATGCGATATGATTTTGTGCTCTTGCTTGTATCATGTTTGATGATACATGCCTTTTGGTTAAGTGTAAAGAATTAAACCTTGGTTAATGAAATGGTTAGGGTTTACTATTTCCTTATTCATTTTATTCATTTATTTATCCTTTTGGAAAAAGAAAAGGAAATGAGAAAAATGGTGGCTTATTTTGTTTTGTTCATGAAGCTTCATGAAGACTTTGACCAAGTGACCATTTTGTCTCATGCTTAACCCTAACCATTCCATTCAACCATGATTAACTCTCTACACATTACCATGGTTAAGATTATGATAAGAATGATTTTATTATTCTTATTATAATTAACATATCATATTCTTCATCATCTTCTTCTTCTTCACTTCAAGAAAAAGCTTGAAAGCTTTAATGGCAAAGTGAGAAAAAGAGTGAGAAATCCAATTCTAAAGTCTACCCACTTCCTATTTCTTCATCCTCTACCTCTTGCCAAGTAGTAGAGTGTGTTTCCTTCACAAGTTTTTATGGCTTGGTGAAGGTGGAGCTTGATCTAGTGATGCTTCGACGTAGATCATCTTCGGCACGTCGTCGATGACCTAGCCCGCTTCTTCTCCGATAAAGCCGACGCAAGAGCCCGGATTTCGATTTGGACAGCAAGGATACTTCGTTGCGGAGCTATGGAGGTGGAGAACCGGATCTACAAAGGTTGTATTTCCGTATTCTTATAGTTAAGTGTTAACTAGTTTAATGTTTCGCCTAGATTTCTAGCAAACGATCCGTAGTCGGGTTTCTCGGCACCTAGAATTTTTGAAATTGGCATGGTTGATGCCTTGTGAGACCTCATTAGGATGCCTAGGAACCCTACAGTGGTATCAGAGCCTAGCTAGAGCCTTAGGCGAAGTCCTGACGGAATTTGAAGTCCGAACGAACCCGGAACCCCAAACCAAAGTTGCTCTCTGTACTTTTTTCAAAACAGTGCATTTTTACATATTAAAAATATTCAGTAAACTCAGCAGGAAATTATAAGGCTCACTGTAAAACTCGATGCCATGATTCAATAAAGTGAGCGCGGATCCGCGGCATGAGCCTGCTCATGCGGCGGATCCGCGGCGAATTTGTCGTTTTGCGCATCTAGTTTTGTACAGTAATTCTTAGTTTCCAGTGGTGATTTTTCTGGGAATTTTTAATAATTTTTCAAGAGTTGAATTTTCTGCAGTTGTTTTGGGGATTCGGTGTTTCGATCGGAGTATCAGATTTTGTCTATTTGGCTTTCCGGATAAATTTTAGAATATGTTAAAAAGTTCGACCGGATATAAATACCCAATTTTTCCCCTGTCGGGAAATTTCCAAGCGTTGGATTTTTCCGTAGTTTAACGACGTTCTAAGTAGTGCAAGTAACGCGATGGTCCCTCTAGAAGACAACAAACCTTAACTCGATTATGTGACCGTCTTGAACTGCCCTTTGAACCTTCGGGTTTGGGGCAGTACGGCGTGCCACATGTGAGGCGTTGGCTTGACCCTTCTACGGCTGGACCGTTGGTACTGAGGCACGAACTGAATGTTGCTAGACTTGTTTCATGTGTTGATCTATATCGGGAAAAGTTGGGTGTTCGATTGTTCGATCGGAAAGTTTGACATTTTCTATTTATCCGGAATGAGATACAATAATTGGAATTCACAAATAGTTATGTGATAACTAAATGAATGTTATAAACGTAGCACTTTAGTCTCACTTGATCGGTTGCCACGGAATTTTGATGTGATCAAAAGTCCGTCGCAATCACGTAGCGTACGCGGATACTTGCCGGGTAAACTTAATAGACAGCTACACCCCATAGCCCCGACCAAGTGACTGTAGGAGAACCCCGTCACCGAAAGCATCTGTTCGGGTGCTCGCGGTAGCGGTGTTCCGCCTTGGTGCACTTCGTCGACGGTATCGGGGGTGCGGCCGTCTACTGAAGTTTGCGACGAGTATTCGATCAGGATGTCGGGAATCTTGTTGAATTGCCCGACTTGATATTGAAAAGTGTTTTCGATTTTGAGACTAAAATGCGGGGTTTATAATTGTTAGGCATGCGATGTCTAAGGCATTCATTTGGTCAGGCATGCGATGTCTGAGGTGATTGCGGATTCCAACTGTTGTAGTTTTACACTTTCTTTTCTGTGACCGTAAGTGTAATATGTGATATCGCCGGTTTCGTTGCTATATGTCAACGACAATTGGGATGCGCATATTTACTTACGTTGATGACATGTGATGTTATGTGTTGCTGGATATGTTATATTGGATCGTCGTGTTTGAATAGCCGGGGGTTTTTATGTGAGATGAGTGTTTTTCATTTTCATTCATGTAAAAACTTGTATGTAATATTCTTTTATTGGGGCACTTCCAGGTTGCGGAAGATGTCACCGTTTGTATATTATTTACTTTTCCGCACTAGGATAGACCCAAGGAGGGGAGCACAAGTAACCGGGTTCTGGAGTCCAGTGGGAGACCAACTCGAGGAGTCGAGTCCGGGTTTCCTAACTCTTGAATTGGTAGGGTTGCTTGCAGCTCTCGTAGGGGTCTAGGGGTGTGGGTTTGGCTATTCATCACGACCGTGGAATCCATGTTTTATACTGGCTCGTATTGAAAACACGGACGTCCTAGTATATCCAATATTTCATATGATTCTTCTGCTGCGAAATCTGTGATGTGATCATGTGATGTTCTATGATAGATACAGTATATAGTATATATGATATATTATATAGACGTTACTTATGTTTTACACCCGCGCTAGCCCTGCCCCGCTCTGCCGTTAGTTACCTAACCTAACGGTGCACGAGGGGACATCGAGGCGAATGCGGATGGCATAAGTGTACGTCGTATTTATCTGTGATGTTTAGGTACTTAAATGATGGGACTTCATTAATGTGATTAATGAAATAAAAGAAACCTAAGATGTTGTAGAATCGAATTTCAAAATAAAACAGGTAGCTACAGTTCTTGCTTTGCACAGCGGTATATATGATATATCCTGCACCTTATTCGATGAGGAAAGGACCGAGATCCCTTCACCGGGAGTGACTCCTTTAGCAATAACTGGCAGATGCTACACACTCGGTTTGTCTTTTGATTGCTTTTAAGAGTTTTTGCTTTGCACAGTGATATATATGATATATCCCGCACCTCATTCGACGAGGAAAGGACCGACGATCCCTTCACCGGGAGTGACTCCTTTAGCAAAACTAGAAAAGCCTCAAAAACACTCCATTTCAAAATTCATTTGATTCTACAACGATATCAAGTTCATTACGCAATAGGTTTTCAGAAAAAACCTGTCGTAGCCCTCCGTCATTTCAGATAAGTTGTATATAGTATTCGTGCTGCATTTGCTGCCTTTCGTCAAGGTGCAGTGTGCGGTAGCTATATGCTGCTTATCTGTCAGCATACGATGAGATTGGGTTAGGGTAGTCGTGCGGCCTTGTTGACCTTGTCAAGGGTCGTGCGGGTGGGTTTGATTCAATCAAGAAATGACGGGTTGAACTTGACTTGCGGTCTATGGTTTGTTGACCTTGTCAAGGTCATAGATCGTTCGGGGCAAAATATTATCGGGAATTTCAAGTGTTGAAATTTGCAATGAGATTGCATACCTTCTATGAGATAGTTGGATCCCGATACCCGTTGCGAGTAAGTGTTACTCCTGGGAGAGTTTTACACATTACAATTAGCCGATCAAGTAGGTGTCTAGAAAGGTGTTAACGAGGTTACGCCTCTGGGAAAACGAGGTTTGCATTAATTAGGTTCGTGCGAAAGCACGGGGGACCTCCCTCAAAGTACCGACACTGGCCTGGCTGAAAGATTGGCGAACTTGTAGTGTGTAATTAATCCCGGCTAGTCTTTCCTTTTGGGGTTTGAAGGAAGATTTGATAAAAAGCAGTGGGAGCCATCCTGATTAGATAAAATAATAACCAATCTATTCTTGCAAGAGCGCACGCTGAGTGTTTTCTTCTCTCTCTCTCCAGGTAGCGACCATATCACACCTTAATCAAGATAATAATACGGATTATTGACCGAACCCGCTTGTTATACTGAGCTGGGGAACGTTGGTCCCGCTCCAACTTATAATTGTTATAAGACAGAGCAGGAAATTGGGGATTACCAGAATTCCCATGCCGCCCAAACGAAGAGAGTGCATGCTGATGCATCATCTTCGGGTGTGTTCATTACAAGAACTGTTTCTCAGTATTCTCTACGTCCTGGGTATGTGATACCAGATCAGGATCCCAGATATGTAATATGTTACATAGGGCTACAGAAAGGTAGAGAACTGAGAACGGGTGATAAGTTTCATGAGACAGAAAACGGGGCAAGAGTTGCAGCCAAGTCTGTTGGTCACTGTCACCCTGTATTACAAATACATTGATTCTGAACGAATGTTATTAGATACCGAACCTGTTATGCAAAATCATATCTGTCTCTTTATTAGTAAAGAAACGATAAAATTTTGTATTGTTGGACAATGTTTTGAACATTTCCTATATCAAAAGTTGATCGGTTCAGGCACGTTATCTAAAAGCATTAATGTTCTAAATCAAACTACCGTTCTTAGTATATGGAACACACATAAGAGGAAGAGTTCAGAAATGAACGGATCATTCTTAAGGTATTGTAGACTAGGTTATATCAATGCGACCCGACTCGCTAGAGTTACAAAAAGATGCATATTTAAATTAGTTTGAATTTACATCTTGTGAAACTCGCCAGTCATGTCACAAAGATAAGATGACCACAGCTCTGTTTATTGGAAACAGAGAAAGAGTTAGTAAACTCTTGGGATGATACATGTTGATGTATGTAAGGTCCCCTGTCTACAAATGCCAGGACTGGTTCTTTATACTTCATTACATTCTCTGATAATCTCTCGAGATTCAGATCTATGTTCTTGTTGAAACACAAGTCCGAACCTTTTGAGATATTCACGGAATATAAGTTAGAAGTGGAGAACCAAAATACGGGTATAAGTATTATGTCCTATGATGTGATCAAGGAGGAGAATACTTGAGCATGGAATTCCTGGACTTTTCTAAAGGAGAATGAGATTCTCTCTCAGCATTACTCCTCCGTATACACCATAGCACGATGGTTTATCGGGGCGGAGCAATAACACCCTATATGATAAGGTGTGCTCTATGATGAGTACTACTGAGTTACCTATTTCCTTTTGGGTGTTATGCACTTGTGAAGTTGCATACCTATTGAATAGGGTTCCAATCAAATCAGTTGCCTACCACTTCATATGTGATATGGAAAGGGAAGAGCCCATTTCTTAAGTTAGTTAAGATTTGGGGTTGTCCGGCCTATGTCTAAAAGAAAAATCCGGACAAGCTCAAGGTAAAGTCTGTAATGTAGAACTGGAAAGGTTCCAGCTATACAAACTGCAGCTGATGATTTGATAGAACCAAAGGATTCAGTAGAAACCAACGAACCTCAGCCTCTCCGCCGATCTAGTAGGGTTCCTCACCCACCTGAGAGATACTCTGGTTTCTCTATGACAGTGGGAGCGAGGATTGCATCATGGGATGATGACCCAACTAGTTTCGAGCTGGCCATCAGGAGTGAGACTCTGTAAGAATGGCTGGATGTTTAGCGATCTGAGATGGAATCCATGTACACCAGCAAAGTATGGACTTTGGCTGCTATATCTGAAGGGTTAAATCCCCGTCAGGAGCAAGTATATCTTGAGAAGATTACTTGGTGTAGATGGAAAAGTTGAGACTTGTTAAAGGTTTTCGTCATTGACCAGGCGTGGATAATGATCAAACCTTTTCCAGTACCTATGCTTAAGTCCATCCAGATACTACTTGCCACGGCTACATACCATGACTACGATATCTGGTGGTTGGGTGTCATGACAGCTCTTCTAAAATGATGATTTAGAAGAGAGCGTCTATAAGTACACAGCCAGAGGGCCTCGTAAACAGTGGGAGCAGCGGAAACGAGTGCAAGATGCTTTATAGGATAAAGCAGGCATCGCGGAGATTGAACGTCTGTTTTGATGTGTTAGTCGAAGAGTTTGACATCATCAAAATGGTAGATGAACCTTGTATGTACAAAAAGGTAGTAGGGAGTATGGTAGTGATCCTCGTAGAGTACGTAGATGACATACTCAAGATAGGGAAGGAGTTTCCTATGCTACGCTCAGTCAATCTCCGCTTATCACAAGGATTCTCCATATAGGATCAAAATGATACCTACTAAATCCTGGATTTTGGATCTATGAGATAGATCTAAATGGATGTTAGGCTACTCACTAGTTGTAGTGAGATGGTATCAGTTGATCCTGGGGAGAATCAATGGAAGGGTTCCAGGGTGATAAAGACGACTGAAAGTCAGTCGCAGGCATTGTCTTTACCCTCAGTAAAGGGACGGTATGTTGGAAGAGTTCCAAGCTAGTTACCGTGGCCTACTAGACGATAAAGGCAGGATAAATCGCTACTTAAGATACTACCAAAGAGACTGTTTGGATGTATAATGGTTCATGAGATGAACTATGTTCCTACCACTGTGAGACAATGGAGTTGTGGCTTATGCCAAGGAACGTCCGTCCCATCAGTGATCCAGACATATTCTAAGGCAGTATCACTTGATCATGGAGATGGTTGATCTCCAGGGAGATCGAGGTTAGGAGAGTAGACTCAGAGGACAACACAGCGGATCCACTCACGAAAGGCCTTTTCCCAGAGAGAGACTTTTATGGGATGGTTGAGTATGAGATACTGCAACCACTGCTACAGATGGCCCTAGTGCAAGTGGGAGATTGTTAGTTATATGTATGCCCTAGAGGCCATTACTATACATAGGATGTATATTGTAGTGGATGCTGGGACATATATAGGGAGGACTTTCTTGCTCGACATGATAGTATGCTATCTGGTTGAACTTTACCTTAACGTGTATACTGACTGTTTCTCTGTTACATGTTGGTAAAGCCCTTAGGATCTGGACTTGACTACCTGGACTATGATGCGGATCATACTAGTGGGGACATGGTAGTCCATAAGTACATCCTTCAAAGTCCCTAGTCGTGGGTATATCGAGACGGGGCATCGATATACCAGAGTAGACTAGCGTGTACCTTCTCGACCCATACAGATGGGCGATGGATGATCCCATATCCATCGGTGTTTGACATCAGAGATGATATACGGGTGCTCAGTAGAGACTGGGTACACTGGACGGACTCGCCGAGAACTCCCAGATGGTATTATACCTCACGTCAGATGGCAGTTCTCTGGTGACACTGGTACAGAGTAGTCTGTTGACCCGAGATCGTCATAGAGTCTTGTGTGGTTCCCACTGTGCTTTGATTTCCATCTTACCACGTCCAAGAGGGCGTGCAAAACGATGGTTTTTGGGTACAGTCCCGAGTCACATGGAGGCAATGAGCGATAGGAGGGGATTCGTCTCTCCCGGTATAGGGATTTGATGTTGCGCTGTGTTCGATTGGCTATAACAGGAAATCCCTGGCCAGGGTTGCTGAGATTTACTGGTAAGTGTTACCAGTAGTTTCTCGAATTGTTACAGACCTCATATCGACACGACTTATCGAGCTATTGGGGTCTGACGTTTACCACCCCTAGGCGAGATATGCGACATATCAGACGAACAGACCGGACTGTACGGTAGTGTTACTGGTTGGATTCACTGGAGTGTGAGCGGGCTTGCTCGTCGATCTTCAGATCGCTCAATACCCGGGTGGCCGTTACGTTTAGCAGACCGCTTGCGGCTTGTGGGTGTTTGATATGATCATCGCCTGCTGCCGGCGTATTGACGAGTCTTTAGAGTCCTACACAGAGGTTTCCTGGCTCAAGCGAAACGAAATAGGAGCGCATATGAGATATGTGCGGGACCGAGAATAATACGTGTATGTGATACCGTATTCAATTCTCGCGATGAATGTGTCAAATGGTTGTATGCGATATAACCTAGTTATCGAATCAAGGATTGATTCGATAAGCCGATACATTGTATACTAGTCGATTGTGTGCGACATGACCGGATCATTGAATCAAGTGTTGATTTAATTATTTAATGCATAATTATATATTTGATATATTACTTTGAATTAACTAGTATCGGTTCACTTTAAATGGATTTTCTCACTCGGATGTGCGCATTGCATATGCGATATGATTTTGTGCACTTGCTTGTATCATGTTTGATGATACATGCCTTTTGGTTAAGTGTAAAGAATTAAACCTTGGTTAATGAAATGGTTAGGGTTTACTATTTCCTTATTCATTTTATTCATTTATTTATCCTTTTGGAAAAAGAAAAGGAAATGAGAAAAATGGTGGCTTATTTTGTTTTGTTCATGAAGCTTCATGAAGACTTTGACCAAGTGACCATTTTGTCTCATGCTTAACCCTAACCATTCCATTCAACCATGATTAACTCTCTACACATTACCATGGTTAAGATTATGATAAGAATGATTTTATTAGTCTTATTATAATTAACATATCATATTCTTCATCATCTTCTTCTTCTTCACTTCAAGAAAAAGCTTGAAAGCTTTAATGGCAAAGTGAGAAAAAGAGTGAGAAATCCAATTCTAAAGTCTACCCACTTCCTATTTCTTCATCCTCTACCTCTTGCCATGTAGTAGAGTGTGTTTCCTTCACAAGTTTTTATGGCTTGGTGAAGGTGGAGCTTGATCTAGTGATGCTTCGACGTAGATCATCTTCGGCACGTCGTCGATGACCTAGCCCGCTTCTTCTCCGATGAAGCCGACGCAAGAGCCCGGATTTTGATTTGGACAGCGAGGATACATCGTTGCGGAGCTATGGAGGTGGAGAACCGGATCTACAAAGGTTGTATTTCCGTATTCTTATAGTTAAGTGTTAACTAGTTTAATGTTTCGCCTAGATTTCTAGCAAACGATCCGTAGTCGGGTTTCTCGGCACCTAGAATTTTTGAAATTGGCATGGTTGATGCCTTGTGAGACCTCATTAGGATGCCTAGGAACCCTACAGACCAATACTAGTTAATGCAAAGTAATATATCAAATATATAATTATGCATTAAATCATTAAATCAACACTTGATTTAACGATCCGGTCACATCGCATATAACCGACTAATATCCAATGTATCGACTTATCGAATCAATCCTTGATTCGATAACTTGGTTATATCGCATACAACCATATCGATACATTCATCGCGAGAATAGAATATGGTATCACATACACGCATTATTCTCGGTCCCGCACATATCTCATATGCGCTCCTATTTCGTTTCGCTTGAGCCAGGAAACCTCTGTGTAGGACTCTAAAGACTCGTCAATACGCCGGCAGCAGGTGATGATCATATCAAATACCCACAAGCTGCAAGCGGTCTGGTAAATGTAACGGCCACCCGGGTATTGAGCGATGAGAAGATCGACGAGCAAGCCCGCTCACACTCCTGTGAATCGAACCAGTAACACTTACCGTACAGTCCGGTCTCGTCGTTTGATATGTCGCATATCTCGCCTAGGGGTGGTAAACGTCAGACCCCAATAGCTCGATAAGTCGTGTCGATCTGAGGTCTATAATTCGAGAAACTACTGGTAACACTTACCAGTAAATCTCAGCAACCCTGGCCAGGGATTTCCGGTTATAGCCAATCGAACACTGCGCAACATCAACTCCCTATACCGGGAGAGACGAATCCCCTCCTATCGCTCATTACCTCCTTGTGATTCGGGACTGTACCCAAAAACCACCATTTTGCACGCCCTCTTGGACGTGGTAAGATGGAAATCAAAGCACAGTGGGAACCACACAAGACTCTATGACGATCTCGGGTCAACAGGCTACTCTGTACCAGTGTCACCAGAGAACTGCCATCTGACGTAAGGTATAATACCATCTGGGAGTTCTTGGCGAGTCCGTCCAGTGTACCCAGTCTCTACTGAGCACCCGTATATCATCTCTGATGTCAAACACCAATGGATGTGGGATCATCCATCGCCTATCTGTATGGGTCGAGAAGGTATACGCTAGTCTACTCTGGTATATCGATGCCCTGTCTCGATACACCCACGACTAGGGACTTTGAAGGATGTACTTAAGGACTACCATGTCCCCACTAGTATGATCCGCATCATAGTCCAGGTAGTCAAGTACATATCCTAAGGGCTTTACCAACATGTAATAGTGAGACAATCTGTGTACACGTTAAGGTAAAGAGCAACCAGATAGCATACTATCATGTCGAGCAAGAACGTCCTCCCTATATATGTCCCAGCATCCACTACAATATACATCCTATGTATAGCAATGGCCTCTAGGGCATACATATAACTAACAATCTCCCACTTGCACTAGGGCCATCTGATAGCAGTGGTTGTAGTATCTCATACTCAACCATCCCATAAAAGTCTCTCTCTGGGAATAGGCCTTCGTGAGTGGATCCGCCGTGTTGTCCTCTGAGTCTGCTCTCCTAACCTTGATCACCCTGGAGGTCAACTATCTCCATGATCAGGTGATACTGCCTTAGAATATGTCTGGATCACTGATGGGACCTGCGTTCCTTGGCATAAGCCACACTTCCATTGTCACACAATGGTAGGAACCTAGTTCATCTCATGAACCAATATACACCCAAACAGCCTCTTTGGTAGCATCTTAAGTAGCGATGTACCTTGCCTTTATCGTCTAGTATGCCACGGTATGTAGCTTGGAACTCTTCCGACATACCGTCCCTTTACTGAGGGTAAAGACAATGCCTGTGACTGACATTCAGTCATCTTTATCACCCTGGAACCCTTCCAGTGATTCTCCCCAGGATCAACTGATACCATCTCACTACAACTAGTGAGTATCCTAACATCCAATTAGATCTATCTCATAGATCCAAAATCCAGGATTTAGTAGGTATCACTTTGATCCTATATGGAGAATCATTGTGATATGTGGAGATTGATCGAGCGTAGCATAGGAAACTCCTTCCCTATCAAGAGTATGTCATCCACGTACTCTACGAGGATCACCACCATACTCCCTACTACCTTTTTGTATATACAAGGTTCATCTACCAATTTGATAGTGTCAAACTCTTTGACTACTTCATCAAAACAGATGTTCCAACTCCGCGATGCCTGCTTTATCCTATAAAGCATCTTGCACACGTTTCCGCTGCTCCCACTGTCTACAAGGCCCTCTGGCTGTGTACTTATAGACGCACTCTTCTAAAACATCATTTAGAAAAGCTGTCATGACACCCAACCACCAGATATCGTAGTCATGGTATGTAGCCGTGGCAAGTAGGATCTGGATGGACTTAAGCATAGCTACTTGAAAAGGTTTCATCATTATCCACAGCTGGTCAATGATGCAAACTTTTAACAAGTCTAGCTTTGAAAGTCTCAACTTTTCGATATACACCAAGTAATCTTCTCAAGATATACTTGCTCCTGATGGGGATTTAACCCTTCAGATATAGCAACCAAAGTCCATACTTTGTTGGTGTATAAGGATTCCATCTCAAATCGCTAAGCATCCAGCCATTCTTACAGAGTCCTACTCTTGATGGCCAGCTCGAAGCTAGTTGGGTCATCATTTCATGATGCAATCCTCGCTCCCACTGTCATAGAGAAACCAAAGT
Organism: Agapanthus africanus; assembly: GCA_030015575.1. Taxonomy (NCBI): domain Eukaryota; kingdom Viridiplantae; phylum Streptophyta; class Magnoliopsida; order Asparagales; family Amaryllidaceae; genus Agapanthus; species Agapanthus africanus. Next base: position 252,343,494 of record JASDDO010000029.1, on the reverse strand, counting down.
AACTCTCAGGTGGGTGAGGAACCCTACTAGATCGGCGAAGAGACTGAGGTTCGTTGGTTACTATTGAATTCTTTGGTTCTACCAAATCATCTGCTGTAGTTTGTATAGCTGGAACCTTTCCAGTTCTACATTACAGACTTGGCCTCGAGCTTGTCCGGATTTTGCTTTTAGACATAGGCCGGACAACCCCAAATCTTAACTAACTTTAGATATGGGCTCTTCCCTTTCCATATCACATATGAAGTGGTAGGCAATTGATTTGATTGGAACCGTATTCAATAGGTATGCAGCTTCTCAAGCGCATAACTCCCAAAAGGAAATAGGTAACTCAGTAGTACTCATCATAGAGCACACCTTATCATTTAGGGTGTGATTGCTTTGCCCCGATATGACATCGTGCTATGGTGTATACGGAGGAGTAATGCTGAGAGAGAATCTCATTCTCCTTTAGAATATTCCAGGAATTCCGTGCTCAAGTATTCTCCTCCTTGATCACATCAAAGGACATAATACTTATACCCGTATTGGTTCTCTACTTCTAGCTTGTATTCTGTGAATATCTCAAAAGGTTCGGACTTATGTTTCAATAGGAACATAGGTCTGAATCTCGAAAGATCATCAGAGAACGTAATGAAGTATAAAGAACCAGTCTTGGCATGTGTAGACAGGGGACCTTACATACATCATCATGTATCAGTCCCAAGAGTTCATTAACTCTTTCTCTGTTTCTAGTAAACGGAGCTATGGTCATCTTATCTTTGTGACATGACTGGCGAGTTTCACAAGATGTAAATTCAAACTAATTTAAATATGCATCTTTATGTAACTCTAGCTAGTCGGATCACATTGATCTGACCTAGTCTACAATACCTCAAGAAGAAATCGTTCATTTCTGAACTCTTCCTCTTGTGTGTGTTCCGTATACTAAGAACTGTAGTTTGATTTAGAACATCAATGCTTTTAGATAACGTGCCTGAACCGATCAACTTTTGATATAGGAAATGTTCAAAACATTATCCAACAATACAAAATTTTATCATTTCTTTACTTATAAAGAGACTGATATGATTTTGTATATCAGGTTCGGTATCTAATAACATTCGTTCAGAATCAATGTATTGGTAATACAGGGTGACAGTGACCAACAGACTTGGCTGCAACACTTGCCCCGTTTTCTGTCTCATGAAACTTATCACCCGTTCTCAGTTCTCTACCTATCTGTAGCCCTATGTAACAGATTACATATCTGGGATCCTGATCCGGTATCATATACTCAGGATGCAGAGGATACTAAGAAACAGTTCTTTGTAACGAACACACCCGAAGATGATGCATCAGCATGCACTCTCTTAGTTTGGGCGGCACGGGAAATCTGGTATTCCCCAATTTCCTGCTCTGTCTTATAACAATTATAAGTTGGAGCGGGACCAACGTTCCCCAGCTCAGTATAACAAGCGGGTTCGGTCAAAATTCCGTATTATTATCTTGATTAAGGCGTGACATGGTCGCTACCTGGAGAGAGAGAGAAGAAAACACTCAGCGTGCGCTCTGTCAAGAAAAGATTGGTTATTATTTTATCTAATCAGGATGGCTCCCACTGCTTTTTATCAAATCTTCCTTCAAACCCTAAAAGGAAAGACTAGCCGGGATTAATTACACACTACAAGTTCGCCAATCTTTCAACCAGGCCGGTGTCGGTACTTTGAGGGAGGTCCCCCGTGCTTTCGCACGAACCTAATTAATGTAAACCTCGTTTTCCCAGAGGCGTAACCTCGTTGACACCTTTCTAGACACCTACTTGATCGGCTAATTGTAATGTGTAAAACTCTCCCAGGAGTAACTCTTACTCGCAACGGGTATCGGGATCCAACTATCTCATAGAAGGTATGCAATCTCATTGAAAATTTCAACACTTGAAATTCTCGATAATATTTTGCCCCGAATGATCTATGACCTTGACAAGGTCAACAAACCATAGACCGCAAGTCAAGTTCAACCCGTCATTTCTTGATTGAATCAAACCCACCCGCACGACCCTTGACAAGGTCAATAAGGCCGCACGACTACCCTCACCCAATCTGCATCATATGCATAAGCAGATAAATTCTTGTTAGCTACCGCACACTGCGCCTTGACAAGGTCAACAAACGCAGCACGAATACTAAACAGGACTTATCTGAAATGACGGAGGGCTACGACAGGTTTTTCTGAAAACCTATTGCGTAATGAACTTGATATCGTTGTAGAATCAAATGATTTTGAAATGGAGTGCTTTTGAGGCTTTTCTAGTTTTGCTAAAGGAGTCACTCCCGGTGAAGGGATCGTCGGTCCTTTCCTCGTCGAATGAGGTGCGGGATATATCATATATATCACTGTGCAAAGCAAAAACACTTAAAACCAATCAAAAGACAAACCGAGTGTGTAGCATCTGCCAGTTATTGCTAAAGGAGTCACTCCCGGTGAAGGGATCTCGGTCCTTTCCTTATCGAATAAGGTGCAGGATATATCATATATACCGCTGTGCAAAGCAAGAACTATAGCTACCTGTTTTATTTTTGAAATTCGATTCCACAACATCTTAGGTTTCTTTTATTTCATTAATCTCATTAATGAAGTCCTATCATTTAAGTACCTAAACATCACAGATAAATACGACGTACACTTATGCCATCCGCATTCGCCTCGATGTTCCCTCGTGCACCGTTAGGTTAGGTAACTAACGGCAGAGCGGGGCAGGGCTAGCGCGGGTGTAAAACATAAGTAACGACTATATAATATATCATATATACTATATACTGTATCTATCACAGAACATCACATGATCACATCACAGATATCGCAGCAGAAGAATCATATGAAATATTGGATATACTTGGACGTCCGTGTTTTCAATACGAGCCAGTATAAAACACGGATTCCACGGTCGTGATGAATAGCCAAACCCACACCCCAAGACCCCTACGAGAGCGGCAAGAAACCCTACCAATTCTAGAGTTAGGAGACCCGGACTCAACTCCTCGAGTTGGTCTCCCACTGGACTCCAGAACCCGGTTACTTGTGCTCCCCTCCTTGGGTCTATCCTAGTGCCGAAAAGTAAATAATATACAAAAGGTGACAACTTCCGCAACCTGGAAGTGCCCCAATAAAAGAATATTACATACAAGTTTTTACATGAATGAAAATGAAAAACACTCATCTCACATAAAAACCCCCGGCTATTCAAACACGACGATCCAATATAACATATCCAGCAACACATAACATCACATGTCATCAACGTAAGTAAATATGCGCATCCCAATTGTCGTTGACATATAGCAACGAAACCGGCGATATCACATATTACACTTACGGTCACAGAAAAGAAAGTGTAAAACTACAACAGTTGGAATCCGCAACCTCTTTAGACATCGCATGCCTAATCAAATGAAATACTTAGACATCGCATGCCTAACAATTATAAACTCCGCATTTTAGTCTCATTATCGAAAACACTTTTCAATATCAAGTCGGGCAATTCAACAAGATTCCCGACATTTTGATCGAATGCTCATCGCAAACTTTAGTAGGCGGCCGCACCCCCGACGCCGTCGACGAAGTGCACCAAGGCGGAACACCGCTGCCGCGAGCACCCGAACGGATGCTTTCGGCGATGGGGTTCTCCTACAGTCACTTGGTCGGGGCTATGGGGCGAGGCTGTCTATTAAATTTATCCGACGAGTATCCGCGTACGCTACGTGATTGCGACGGACTTTTGATCGCATCAAAATTCCGTGGCAACCGATCAAGTGAAACTAAACTGCTATGTTTATAACAGTCATTCAGTTATCTCATAACTTATTGTGAATTCCAATTATTGTATCACATTCCGAATAAAATAGAAAATGTTAAACTTTCCGATCGAACATCCAAACACCCAAGTTTTTCCGATACAGTCCAACACATGAAATAAGTCTAACAACATTCAGTTCGTTCCTCAGTACCAACGGTCCAGCCGTAGAAGGGTCAAGCCAACGCCTCACATGTGGCACGCCGTACTGCCCCAAACCCTAAGGTTCAAAGGGCAGTTGAAGACGGTCACATAATCGAGTTAAGGTTTGTTGTCTTCTAGAGGGACCATCGCGTTACTTGCACTACTTAGAATGTCTTTAAACCACGGAAAAATCCAACACTTGGAAATTTCCCGACAGGGGAAAAATTGGGTATTTATATCCGGTCGAACTTTTTAACATATTCAAAAAATATCCGGAAAAACACAGACAAGATTAGACAATCCGATCGAATCACCGAAGTCCCAGCACAACCCCAGAAAACTCAACTGTTGAGTGCAGATTAAAGCTTCCCAGAGAACATAGGAAACAGATACGGGCATTACTGTACCAAAACGACACCCCAATCATTACAGACGGCCGCGGAACCGCCGCAAAAGGAGGCTATTGCCGCGGTTCCGCGGCGCATTGGTGGAGTTAGGGGCTCGTTTTCTACAGTAACTCTTAGAATTTCCTGCTCTATTTTCTGAGAATTTTTAATTCACAAAAATCCCTGTTTTTGAAAAAAGTCCAGAGAGCAAGAAAAAGTCGGGGTTTCGGGTTCGATCGGGTTTCTAACATCGTCTACGCATCGCCTAAGGCTCTAGCTAGGCTCTGATACCAGTGAAAGGTTCATAGGCACACTAGTGAGGTCTCACAAGGCATCAACCATGCCAATTTCAAAAATTAGAGGTGCTGAGAAACCCTAATACGGATCGTTGGCTAGAAGTTTAGGTGAAACGATAACAAGTTAACTACTTAACTATGAGTTTACGAAAATACAATTTTTGTAGATCCGTTTCTCCACCTCCATAGCTCCGTGATGAAGTCTTCTCCGCTGTCCAAATCAAACCATGACTCTAGTATCGGCTTCATCGAAGAATGGGCGGGCTAGGTCATCGACGACGATGCCGAAGATGATCTACGTCGAGGCATCACTAGATCAAGCTCCACCTTCACTAAGCCATGAAAATTTATGAAGGAAACACCCTATACTACTTGGCAAGAGGTAGAGGATGAAGAAATAGGAATTGGGTTCACTTTAGAATTGGATTTCTCACTCATTTTCACATTCCACCATTGATGAAGTGAAGCTTTCTTCAATGTTGAAGATGAAGAAGAAGAAGAAAGAATATCATAAGTATATTGAAAAAGGATAAATAATATGAATACTTATCATATCCTAACCCTAGTTAAGTGTAGAGAATAGACCATGGTTTGTTTAAATGGTTAGGGTTAAGCATGAAGACAAAATGGTTACAAAGTCAAACCTTCATGAAGATTCAACTACAAACAAAGAAAGCCACCATTTTCTCTTTATTCTTTACAAAATAAATAAATAAATAAATAAGAAAGAAAAACAAAACCTTAATCATTAACTTAACCATGGTTTAATCTTTACACTTAACCAAGTTAACATGTATCATCAAACATGATACAATCAAGTGCACAAAAGTATATCACATATACATATTGTGCAAAGCAAGCGAGAAAATCCATTTAAAGTGAACCAATACTATTTAATGCAAAGTAATATATCAAATATATAATTATGCATTAAATCATTAAATCAACACTTGATTTAACGATCGGGTCACATTGCATATAACCGACTAATATCCAATGTATTGACTTATCGAATCAATCCTTGATTCGATAACTAGGTTATATCGCATACAACCATATCGATACATTCATCGCGAGAATAGAATACGGTATCACATACACGCTTTATTCTCGGTCCCGCACATATCTCATATGTGCTCCTATTTCGTTTCGCTTGAGCCAGGAAACCTCTGTGTAGGACTCTTAAGACTCGTCAATACGCCGGCAGCAGGTGATGATCATATCAAACACCCACAAGCCGCAAGCGGTCTGCTAAACGTAACGGCCACCCGGGTATTGAGCGATGAGAAGATCGACGAGCAAGCCTGCTCACACTCCTGTGAATCGAACCAGTAACACTTACCGTACAGTCCGGTCTCGTCGTCTGATATGTCGCATATCTCGCCTAGGGGTGGTAAACGTCAGACCCCAATAGCTCGCTAAGTCGTGTCGATCTGAGGTCTATAACAATTCAAGAAACTACTGGTAACACTTACCAGTAAATCTCAGCAATCCTGGCCAGGGATTTCCGGTTATAGCCAATCGAACACTGCGCAACATCAACTCCCTATACCGGGAGAGACGAATCCCCTCCTATCGCTCATTGCCTCCATGTGATTTGGGACTGTACCCAAAAATCACCGTTTTGCACGCCCTCTTGGACGTGGTAAGATGGAAATCAAAGCACAGTGGGAACCACACAAGACTCTATGACGATCTCGGGTCAACAGACTACTCTGTACAAGTGTCACCAGAGAACTGCCATCTGACGTAAGGTATAATACCATCTGGGAGTTCTTGGCGAGTCTGTCCAGTGTACCCAGTCTCTACTGAGCACCCGTATATCATCTCTGATGTCAAACACCAATGGATATGGGATCATCCATCGCCCATCTGTATGGGTCGAGAAGGTATACGCTAGTCTACTCTGGTATATCGATGCCCCGTCTCGATACACCCACTACTAGGGACTTTGAAGGATGTACTTATGGACTACCATGTCCCCACTAGTATGATCCGCATCATAGTCCAGGTAGTCAAGTACATATCCTAAGGGCTTTACCAACATGTAATAGAGAGACAATCTGTGTACACGTTAAGGTAAAGAGCAACCAGATAGCATACTATCATGTCGAGCAAGAAAGTCCTCCCTATATATGTCCCAGCATCCACTACAATATACATCCTATGTATAGCAATGGCCTCTAGGGCATACATATAACTAACATCATGTACAGTAATGGCCTCTAGGGCATACATATAACTAACAGGGAGTCGATATCGCACTGTTTTCGATTGGTTAGGACCATAAGACCTTGGCCAAGGTAGTTGGGATTTACTGATAGGCTGATCAGTACTTTTCCGGATTGGTCCTGAGCCACATCAGCACGAATTACCGGGTTCTTATGGTCTGACATTTACCACCCCCAGACCCGGTATGAGATACTCACAGAAGAAGAGACCGGAATGTACGGAGATTGTCACAGATAGGCTCAGTAGGGATCCGGATGAGTTTGCTCGTCGTCCTTCCTTTTCGACAGGTACCCGGGTAGCCGTTACATACAGCTAGTGTCGCTGACGTACTTATGGTTCTGGATTTATCCTGTAACTCACTGCCGGCATACTGTCGAGTCTGTAGAGTCCCACACAGAGGGTTTCCCTAGTTCAAGCGAAATGATGTAGTAGCCGTATTGGATACGTGCAGGGTTTCGATCGATTGATGTACTTTGTACCCCGACTTTCGATCGGACAGTTGGAAATACTAGTCGGCTCGGGTTTTGAGCTGGATTATTAAATCAGGTATTGATTTGATAATTTACATATATGTATTTCGTTATTTATATTCTAGTATTACGTTCTTCGTGTTATTCAATCTCTTTGGACATTCGCGTTTTTATCCGAATGCAGGTATGCATATTTACAGTAGACTGTAATCCGTATTTTATCATAGATTACCTTCTAGAAGGTGGACACCTCATCATGGACTTTTCTATTTATTGATAATTGGAAATGAGGTGGAAATTGGAGGAGAGGGAGGAATGGTGAGAGCCATGACATCAATCAGAGCCACCCCAAAAAACCTATACTAGAAGTTTAAACATTTTTTAAATAAATAAAACCGAAATAACTATAAAAACATGAAACCTTGAATTCCAGTTTCTTTCAAAGTTTAAAAGACCTCTGAAATTTTTTTAAGCAAGTGCAGAGTGATCCTTTGACTGTGAAATGAACCCAGAACAAAAAAGAAGCGATTCTAGCATGTTTGGACCGGCGACATCATGAATTTTCCCGGCGTCGCTGGTTTTGGTGATATGGAATCGAGTCATTTTTGTTTGGTACTCTCTAACTCTTGGATTTGGGGTTTCAGGATATGTTTGTATTTTCCCAAAATGATTTTTCAATTATCTTGTGTTTTGGGGCATTGCGGAGTATTTTGAAATCGATATTTTAACAACTGTTTAATAGTTATCGGTACTTAAATTTGCATCTGCGACCGTGAATGTCATTTGATTGGAAAACCCGTCTATCTTCTATATATCCTTCTAAATGAGTTTGCGAACATGACATTCGCGTTGATGTTATGTGATTGTGCTGATATTGTTCTTGGATTTTCATGGTGGATAGCAGATGGTGCAATGATTTAGTACAGTTAAGATTCATTTGTATATTCATTTGCGGGACGAACGTCCGACTTGTGGACTGCCGTCTTTGCCGGGTTGTATATTATTTATTTGGGGCATGACCGGGTTGAGATCGATGTCACCATTTGAACATATTATTTTTATTTTCTGTACTAGGATTACCCCACGGTGGAGTGCATGAATAGCCGGGTTCTAGAATGCAACAAGCCCGCATCTCATGGCGTTGAGACGGAGGGGGCTTCATGTTAGTTATATGTATGCCCTAGAGGCCATTACTGTACATACGATGTATGTTGTAGTGGATGCTTGGACATATATAGCGAGGACTTTCTGTTAGTTATATGTATGCCCTAGAGGCCATTAATGTACATACGATGTATATTGTAATGGATGCTTGGACATATATAGGGATGACTTTCTTGCTCGAGATGATAGTACGCTATCTGCTTGCTCTTTATCTTAACGTGTACTCTGATTGTCTCTATGTTACATGTTGATAAAGCCCTGAGGATCTGTACTCGACTATTGGGACTATGATGAGATCATACTAGTGGGGCCACGGTAGTCGACGGGTACATCCTATAACTGTTCCTTGTCGAGGGTGTATCGAGACAGGGCATCGATACACCAGAGTAGACTAGCGTATACGCATCTTGACCCATATGATGGGCGATGGATGATCCCATATCCATCCGTGTTTGACATCAAGGATGGTGTACGGGTGCTTAGTAGAGACTGGGTACACTGGACGGACTCGCCGAGAACTCCAAGATGGTATTATACCTCACGTCAGATGGCAGTTCTCCGGTGACACTTGTACAGAGTAGTATGTTCACCCGAGATCGTCATAGAGTCTTGTGTGATTCCCACTGTGCTTTGATTTCCATCATACCACGTCCAAGAGGGCATGCAAAAAGGTGGCTTTTGGGTACAGTCCCGAATCACATGGAGGCAATGAGCGATAGGAGGGGATTCGTCTCTCCCGGTATAGGGAGTTAATGTAGCGCTGTGTTCGATTGGCTATAACTGGAAATCCCTGGCCAGGGTTGCTGAGATTTACTGGTAAGTGTTATCAGTAGTTTCTCGAACTGTTATAGACCTCATATCGACACGACTTATCGAGCTACTGGGGTCTGACGTTTATCACCCCTATGTGAGATATGCAACATATCAGACGATGAGACCGGACTATACGGGAGTGTTACTGATTGGATTCACAGGAGAATGTACATGCTTGCTTGTTGATCTTCTGAGCGCTCAATACCTCGGTGGCAGTTACGTTTAGCTGACCGCTTGCAGCTTGTGGGTGTTTGATATGATCATCACCTACTGCCGGCGTATTGACGATTCTTTAGAGTCCTACACAGAGGTTTCTTGACTCAGGCAAAATGGAGTAGGAGCACATATGTGATATGTGCGGGACCGAGGATAATGCGGTATGTGATACCGTATTGGATTCTCGCGATATGAAATATCGGCCGGGTACATGTGATATACCCGGGTCATCGTATTAGTCGGTTATTTGTGAAATAGCCGGATTATCGGATCAAGTGTTGATTCGATAATTTAATGTATAATAATATATATGATATATTAAATTACATTAACTAATATTAGCTCACTAAAAGATTCTTTTTCTCACTTGGGTAATACATTGATATATATGTGATATATGTTAATTGTATTATTTTATTTTGTTACAATAAATATTATATATGTGATATATAATATTGTAACATGATATGATTACTATTGCAACATGTTTAGTGGAGATTAAACAAGATTAGGGTTTGATTTGGATTAGTGCATTCATGAACCTTCTAGAAGGTTTCTTTTTGTTTTGTGTTAAGATATTTTCAAGTGACTCATGCTTTAACCTAACCCAAACCCTAGCCCTAGTTAAATCTCTACAAAGGTTAAGTTAATCATGGTTGCATTATTCATCATTATCTTCTTTTCATTATTCATCACATAAGGATTCGATTCATTATTCATCTTCTTTTTCCTTCTTGCTTCATGGAAAAAGCTTTTTAGCTTTTTTTAAGTGATGATTATGTGTGAGAAAAAGATTATAAATGAGAGAAAAAATCCTAATTCATCATCCTCATCTACCCTTGCCATTTAGATGAGGGTGTTCACTTCATTTTATGAGAGAGAGCTTGTGTTGATGAAACTTCAAGGTAGATCATCTTTGTTATCAAAGATCGGAAGCAAGCTTGCATCTTTCTCTTCGTGGAGCTTCTCAAGAGTCCGGAACACGATGATCGCAGTGAAGGGACCTCAACACGGAGCTTTAGAAGCGAAGGACCGGATCTACAAAGGTTGTAATCCCTCTCACTTAGTGTTAAAGTGTTTAACATGCTTGTTTTCGCCTAAACTCTAGTTTAAAGATCCGGCTTTAGGTTGTTCGGCACGGCTAAATTTTAAATCGGGCATGGTTGATGCCTCGTAGACCCTTGTGCGTGTGCCTAGCATCCCCACACTTTCTTGCTCGACATGATAGTATGCTATCTGGTTGCTCTTTATCTTAACATGTACTCTGATTGTCTCTATGTTACATGTTGATAAAGCCCTTAGGATGAGTACTTGACTACTGGGACTATGATGCAGATCATACTAATGGGGACGGAGTAGTCGCTAAGTACGTCCTTCAAATGTTTCTAGTCGTGGGTGTATCGAGACAAAGCATCGATATACCAGAGTAGACTAGCGTATTGCTTCTCGACCCATATAGATGGACGATGGATGATCCGATATCTATTGCTGTTTGACATCAGAGACAGTATACGGGTGCTCAGTGGAGATTGGTTACACTGGACGGACTCGCCGAGAACTACCAGATGGTATTATACCTCACGTCAGATGGCAGTTCTCTGGTGACACTTGTACAGGTTATTCTGTAGACCTAAGATCGTCATAGAGTCTTCTGTGATTCCCACTGTGCTTTGATTTCCACCTTACCACGTTCACGAGAACATGCAAAATAGTGGCTTTTGGGTACAGTCCCGAATCACATGGAGGCAATGAGCGATAGGAGGGGTTTCGTCTCTCCCGGTATTAGGGGTTGATGTTGCGCTGTGCTCGATTGGCTATAACAGGAAGTCTTTGGCCAAGGCTGCTTCAGAGATATACCGGTAAGTGTTATCAGTAGTTTCTCGACCCGTTATGAGCCGCATATTGACACGATTTATCGAGTTACTGGGGTCTGACGTTTACTACCCCTAGACGAGATATGCGACATATCAGACGAAGAGACCGGACTGTACGGTAGTGTTACTGACTGGACTCGCAGGAGTATGAGAAGGCTTGCTTGTTCATCTTCTGATCGTTCAATATCCGGGTGTCCGTTACGTTTAGCAGACCGCTTGCTGCTTGTGGGTGTTTGATATGATCATCACCTACTGCCGGCGTATTGACGAGTCTTTAGAGTCCTACACAGGGGTTTCCTGGCTCAAGCGAAACGGAGTAGGAGCACATATGTGATATGTGCGGGACCGAGATTGATACGAGTATGAGATACCATATTGTATTCTCGCGATTTGTGACATTGGTCGGTTATATGCGATATAGCCGGGTTATCGGATCAAGTGTTGATTCGATAAGTTTTTGCTCTTGATATTAGTCGGTTATATGTGATATAGCCAGATTATTAAATCAAGTGTTGATTTAATAATTTAATGTATAATTATATATTTGATATATTACATTACATTAACTAGTATTACCTCACTTATGATTCTTTTCTCACTTGATGTGCACATTGTATATATGTGATATATTTTTTTGTACATGTTTTGTGACATGCTTGATGATACATGCAAGATGGGTGTATGAGACTTATACACTACTACAAATAAGGTATGCCCCTACCGGTAAATCCGTAGGGGCAAACCACTGCCCCTACGGAGATGTCCGTAGGGGCGAAAAAAGACCCCGTAGATGCAAAGGCCGTAGGTGCAAGTTGAAGCCCTGAATTTGCCCCTACGGGCAAAATCTTGCCCCTACGGAATTATGTGTAGGGCCAATTTCACCTACGGAGTAGGCCGTAGGGTAAAAAAAGTTATATTATTTACCGTTTTTTTAAAATATATTAACTGTACCTACTGAGATAGCCGTAAAGCCACGTACTATCCCCTACGGATATCTATGTAGGTACTTATCCGTAGGGGCAAAATATCAGAAATCCTGATATTTTGCCCCTACGGATAACTCCGTAGGGGCTAAACAATGGCCCCTACGGACATATTCGTAGGGGCACTCCCAACCCCCCGGTATTGAGATCAGGGGGAAATATCAGTTATTGCTGATATTGTGCCCATACGGTTTTAGCCGTAGGGGCAACATGTGTACCTACGGATTAATCCGTAGGTACACATTATCTGTATTTTTTTAAAAAAAGGGCTGCCTGATTTTTTCCCGCCCTGTGCACAATAATATATATAACAATAAAATATAAAATTAATCATCACACAACATATATCGCAGTATTCATAATCACATCTCACACATATAATATACAAAAGAAACCCAAAAACTGAATATGATATAAATATAAACCAATATCAATATCAATATCATTTCAAAATGTAGTACAATATGTATGATATAAATAAATACATGTTTCAAAAAATATTAATCAAAAAGCTACCCTAGCTCGGTCCAGCTCCACCCCTGATAAACGATAGAATCAAGCGCGCCTGCTCCTCGGTCAATAAACTCTGCAATTCGGCGCGTGCGGGAGTCTGAGCGGCCTGTGGAGCTGGCGATGTGGCCTGCGCAGCCGCCGTCGAGGTAGTCGCTTGCTGAGCCGTGGCTGTGGGAGTCTGAGCGGGCGGTGGAGCTATAGGAGCTGTCTGCGGAACCGCAGCCGATGTAGTGGCTTACGGAGCCGCAGCCGAAGGAGATGCATGTGGAGGCTCGGTCGATGTACCCTGTCGCGTCTGGACCTAACGTGTGTAAGAAGAGTGTAAGAACTGTGTATTACGAATTTGTATCATTATTAAGTTATTTCGAAACCCCATTTGGATATATAGTTTGGAAAACCGTTGTTTATTTTAATTACATATGTATGCATGATTAATCAAACTTAAGTCTAAAACCAAATAAGCTCAAGCTACGTACTAATTATGGATTTGTTGATATCTATAATATGATATGATATTTTACTATAAAGTAGTATACATACCAGCATCTCCTTCAATTCCTGAACGGTGGCCCTCAAGCTCTCCAGTTCCTGATGGACACGTCGCTCACTGGAGACGAAGGAAGTAACCGCCGGGGTGGAGTCCAACCTCATATGGGCCCTGCTAGGGCCCAGTCCCCGGCCTCTCTCCCAACCTCCGTGGTGCCCTCCGTGTGCGGCGTCCAGAACTGGGGTCAGCAGCCTCGGATCGCTCTGTCCGGTAAAATCGATCCCCGAGGCCTCGGCCTGCTCAACCACCCGCTCCTACACCCACATTAAGAAGTAAAGTAAAAGTATGAAATTTAAACTTGAACCTTCCAAAAATAAAATTTCAAATATGGGTAGAATAAATATTAACACTTACGCAATACTCCTGGGTAGCGACGTCGGGATATCGAAGCTCGCCCGTGGCGGGATCTGTCGAGGTGCCGTGGACGGCAAGATATGCGGACAGCACGCTCGGTGTACCACCTGACGCCATGGTCCGAGTTGTCTGCAATATTAGAAAATAACTCTTAATATTAGAAATATTAGAAAATAACTCTTAATATTGCAGAATATCACAATGGTCGGTCGATTGTAATTTACCGATAACTCCATGGCTCGAGTAATATTCCTCGAGCCACCTGTGTAAGTAGGGTGACCCCTCTTCGCCGACTTCCTGTTCTCTGTATTCTGAGCGACCTGTTTCTGCACAACGCATTAGCATTTAGTTTTCTAATTAAGGAACACAAAAAATAAATTATATCCTAAACAATGAATTACATTTAAAATACATACCTGTTTGCGCTGGGAGTCGAAATATTCGCACAATAGAGGCCATGTCTCTACGTCGACTCTCGCAAACGCCGGAGTAGATAGAAGGGCCGTTCTCTCTGCCTCGGGGGTCGCCATCCACAGGGAGCAGCAGTCGGCCTTCAGCTCATTGCTGTTGTATCGGACCTTGGCCTGCATGTTCTTCATCAGGCCATTGTACAGAGCATGAAGGTCGAGCACCCTCCCCGGATGATCAGGGTCGGCTACAGGCTGAAAATCGTAATCAAACTGAAAATACAAAAAAAAACATTGTTATTAGATTGCAAGTGTTAATAATAAATATGATAAGCAGATAGATTAACTGAAAATATATATTAATACGTACCCGAGCCTGATCAAAGAAGAGGGCGAATGCGTGCTGGTGCGGCTCGCCCCACTCAACGTGAAGTGGATAGTTCTTCACGAGCCGGCTCTCGTCCCCCATATACTGGCCAAACCTCTCGGCATGAGGACCGGTATAGCGATAGTCAAGGGTAAAAAAAGGGGGAATGCTGCCTCCCCCTAGCTCTGTCAGGCCTTAGCCTATGGGACTGATTCGGGACTCGAGTCCCCCTCTGGGGATGGGGAGGCCCTGCGTCTGCACGAAATATCAACACAGTCAATATTAAGACAATGTTGTATTAAGAAATCAAGGTTAAACAAAAATTCAAGTGTGATATATACCTCCGGTGACTATCGCACGAGTCTGGGCCCGGGCAGCAGCACGAGCGGGACGATAGTTCCTCCGGTGAGGAACAACCGGGGTCCCGGATGCGGACGCATCCCCTCCAACTAGAAAATAAACATTGACGCTAAATTTCCATGAAGTTCATATTTATTCTATAGAGCATATGTAAAATGAATAAATATTTTAAATTTATTCATACTAACCTGCAGACGATGCGTAGGGTATGGAAGCAGCAAGAGTGGCCCCTACGGAAGATGTGGACGCACCACCTATAATTAGACAATTAAAAATAGATTATATAAGTAATTGCAAAAATAATGTGTAGATCAATAATATAACGTTCTAAATCAATATGCATGCACTATAGGATATATAAACATACCCGCAGGTGCGGTGGTGACACCACCTACAGCTAGACAATAATAAAAATTGCTAAGTAAGAGCAAAAGGAATGTGTGTATTTATGATATAGCATTATAAATCAATATACATGCACTATATGATATATAAACATACCTGGAGGAGCGGGAGTGGCCTCTGTCCCAGATGTGGACGCATCACCAACAACTAGACAATCAAACATTGACAATATAAGTAATTTTGACATAACAGACATTAATATCTGTAATATTACATTCAAAATGGATATGCGTGCAGTATACTTGGAGGTGTGGCAAAATCCACACGGAAGGAGGCATCCGAAGGGGTCTCCGATCTGGGTGCAAGACCGGCCCTCTGAAGCTCCCTACGGAGCTCTCCGGGCGGCAGAACCTCTCCGCCTCTGCCTCTGCCGCGGCTGGAGCTCCTACCGCCCCTCGCTGCTCCCGACATCGTCATAAAATCTAGATAAACGGTTCGTGGACGCATTAGACAATCATTAAAAGTATTGACTATATATGTATAGAGCGTAAAATGTGAAGTAATAATATAACATTACTGATAACCTTTTTTGTTTCGTGGGTGCATTATACATATCTACTTGGATTTCATCATCGATGTCATTTATAACCCACGTAACTTCATGATCGGTCGAAGATAACCCGTCCTTCGAAACAGACGGTCGGAGCACTTTAAGCCTTCTCTCTTCTTCGTCCTCATCACTGTCCTCGAATTCTGGGACATCGTAGACATCTCTGGGTTTCCATCGGCATACAACACTCCATCCCGGATGCTTCAAACACTGTGAGTAGTATACTTGGAACGCTTGGTTCGGAAAGATAAACGGATCTTCCTGACCATAAAATCGAAGTATGTTCACATTGGTCAATCCATATTCATCTTTCCAAGTCCCATGATTGCTTCTCCACCTGTCCGTATCGGTTCGCGGATCGTACCAAGTACACTGGAATATATAAAAGGGTTCTGATCGTCCGGGATAGTGGATGCCGAGTATACAATTTAAGTACCCATAGTCAATCACACCGTCCGATCCTACCGTCGCAATCCTACTATTCTGAGTGGTTCTAGATGTTTCTATGACCTTAACTTCGAATTTGTATCCAAGGACACAAAATCCTTTGTAATATGCAACCTCCATACTAGGAAATTGAGCTAAATATCTTGAATCACTCTCAAATGATGCAGACAAGTTCGGATCGTGGATCTAACAAAACAAATTTTATGACAAATACATAACGATACAAGTTTAGATTAAAACTGATAGCAAT
The DNA here is from genome assembly GCA_030015575.1 of Agapanthus africanus. NCBI lineage: Eukaryota > Viridiplantae > Streptophyta > Magnoliopsida > Asparagales > Amaryllidaceae > Agapanthus > Agapanthus africanus. The sequence continues at coordinate 252,326,887 of JASDDO010000029.1, read as the reverse complement.
AAAATGTTATTCGAATAACTTACATGTTCTGTGACCCAATCACAAAAATTATCCTGATGATATTTTTCCAAACGTTCTTCGTTCCAATCAGGATGTCCCTCACGTATTTCGTTAAAATGAATTCTGTTTTCAACAAATAATTGTGACATTAATATTATATCATTTCATACACACACAAACACAGATATAACAATTAATCCAAAAAAACATACTCTCTAATTTGTTCAAGACATGCGCAGTTAAGCAAGATAAACAGGTATATCTTGTTGATAAATATAGTATCTACCCTCTTATACTCGGCTTTACCATATGGCCCGTCTTGAATTCTTCGTGGTCGGTTAAGCCTTGTCTCAATGTTCTCGTCCAGATAGCGGGAACAAAATGTGGTTGCTTCATCAAGAAGATAACCTTGCATGATAGAACCCTCTGGTCGATTTTTATTACGTATATACTTCTTAAGAGTGTAGAGGTACCTAATAAAAATATGTTGAATAAATAAATACGGGCATACAAGACAACAATAAATTTATAAATTGCGCGAAACGAAAAATTACACGTACCTCTCGGCGGGATACATCCATCGATATTGTACCGGTCCGGCTAACTTCGCCTCAGTTGCAAGATGAATTGTCAAGTGTATTATGATATCAAAGAATGACGGTGGGAAAATACGCTCAAACTTGCAAAGTATCAACGCAATAGAATTTTCTAGTTTATCCAGCGTCGCAACCTCCAATGTTTTAGCACACAACTCCCTGAAAAAACAACATAGGTCGTTGATTACTAGAACAACCGAGTCGGGGAGAGAAGTCCTGAGGGCTAATGGAAGAAGGTGCTCCACGATAACATGGTGATCATGACTTTTCAGCCCATCGATCTTGCCCTTCACAATTTTTATTTTCTTGCTGAATGATCCTGAGAAACCTGTGGGGAATTTCAAATCATGCAACACCTGCAGGAATCTTTTCTTCTCCTGTTGTGACATATGATAAGCGGCATTGTGAAGTACAAACTTGCCCGGTTTACCCGCTACCGGTCTAGGGTGCAATTCACTTCTTATTGCCCACTCTTGTAGATCCATCCGAGCATTCATGTTATCTTTCGATTTCCCGTCTTTACAAAGAAGCAAGTTAAGTATGTGCTCTGATACTCCCTTCTCTATATGCATGACGTCCAGACAATGACGCACTGAATTTGTAGACTAGTACGGAAGCTCGAAGAAAATGCTTAACTTGTTCCAATATGGTGGTTTGACCTGTTTCGTCGGATCCATCCCGAAGGTCACGTTATTGTAACCATCCCATTTAGCAGTCACGTCCTCTCCGGACAATGGGGATGGAGGTCCAAGAAGCTCCTGATGACCATCAAAGTGAACCGTGTCTAACCTGTAGGGGTGGTCTGGAGGCAGGAAACGTCGATGGCCGCAATAACAAACCTTCCTGCTAAAATTCAAGAATTTTGATGTTGTGTGTTCATGGCAATGAGGACATGTTTTGTGATCATGTACGGACCAACCTGATAGCATTCCATACGCAGGAAAGTCATTAATTGTCCACATTAAAGCCGCACGCAGTATGAAGGTTGTATTTGTGTTTGCATCATATGTCTCTACACCATCAATGAACAAATATTTCAACTCCTCGATCAGAGGTCGGAGATAGACGTCGATATTGTTCCTCGGTGAGTTTGGTCCGTCGATAAGAAGAGGCATCATAAAGTATGATTGGTCCATAGCCAACCAAGGCGACAGATTATAAATTATCATTACAACAGGCCATGTGCTGTGACTTCCAGCCATATAGTTGAATGGACAGAAGTCACCAGTAGCCAGTCCGAGCCGGACATTGCGAGGATCGCTACTGAATATTGCGTGCTTCCTATCGAAATCCTTCCATGCCGGTGAATCTCTTAGATGGCTCATTTTTCCATCTTTGCTTGGAGGAGCACGGTGATGCCAAATCATTGCCTCGGCTGTTTTCTTGCACATGAATAGCCTCTGTAGCCTCTGTGTTATGGGAAAGTATCGTATTATCTTCACAGCTATATCAGGCTTCTTATCAGAATCTTTCGGCTTATACCCGACCTCTCCGCATGTTGGACACTCTTTCAAATCTGAATTCTCTTTCCGGTACAACACGTAATTTTTAGGACATGCTTGAATCTTCTCGCACATTAGACCCAAATCACACATCATCTTCTGGGCTTCGTACCAGCTGTCGGGCATATTATTTCCCGGAGGTATAGAATCTTTCAAGAATGAAAGAAGCATTGTGAATGACTTGTTGCTCCATCCATTTAGGCACTTAATCTGGAAAAGTTGGACGAACCATGAGAGGGTGGAATACTTCGCATTCTCATAAATTGGTTTCCTAGCATCATTCATGAAATTTTCATATTTATCCACACACGGTCCTTGACCGGAAGGAATTTCATCTTCGGTACGAATAGATTCACCTAGGGCAGCCTCTACCATATCCTCCATTTCTTCTGATGGAAATAAATTACCGTCGCCTGCCTCATTATCGAATTCTTCTTCTTCTCCTTCCGCATTATCGTGTTCTCCTTCTTCTTCTGCCACAGTACTGCATTCTTCTCCTTCCCCGTGATATTTCCAAGTTGTATAAAATCTAGTAAACCCATGTTTTACAATATGAAGCTCTGGCAATTCTACCTTCTACTAGTACTTATTGCCACATCTATCGGACGGACAGAGAATCTTCTCTATTATGATCTTATTATGTGCGCGTGAAAATTCAAGGAAAGCAGCAGCTCCTGCGACAAACTTAGGTTGCATACGTTGTTTCCAATCCACATACATCCAGTCCTTAACTCTGACGTACTCATGGGCCATGTTAGACTGTATAACATATAAATTGTAGGTTATGGTGACTATATTGAGAAATATAAGAACGGGATAGTTACTGACAAAGGAGAAAATCCGTGTATATGCTTTGTGTGTGCGTTTGTCGTTGAAAAGAATAAATTATCGCACGCATGATAACCGATAGACGGGGACTAAGTGTCGCTTTTAGTTTCATATATGAGTATCGATGAGAATATGAAGGTTTCATATTATCATATATTGGTTTTAACTTGAACATCTCGAATCACTCTCTAATTATGCGTTTGTTGTGTATTCTTGTTGTATGTGTGTGTTCTGGCTGTCGGGGGTAGGCTTCTATCCCATTAAGAATGTATAGAGCCAACACCCATCACTTGTGCTTTCAACCGTTTCGAGTAAATTTCGGCAGCACCTCCCCGCTGTTCTCCGAGTACACTGTAATAGAATAGATAATCATTTCAAAGCTGTGAAACAACGTTGAAATGAACATCTAATCTATCTTTGTACACGGAGAACCAGCGGAAAGGTACCGACGAAATATCTCGAATCGGATGAAAACACAAGTGAATGAAGGCGTTTGCTTTATACATTCTTAACTTGTCCACACGGGACAAATCTATGGGTTACCATACGATTGAATTTTCTCGTCGCGTAGACTATACGACGGTTGTTAGTATCGATCTATACTGTCCGATATTTAACAACCTTCGTATAGTTCTATGTCACGACAAGCATCGCACGTATGTTAACCGATAGACGGGGACTAAGTGGCGCTTTTAGTTTCATATATGAGTATCGATGAGAATATGAAGGTTTCATATTATCATATATTGGTTTTAACTTGAACATCTCGAATCGCTCTCTAATTTTGCATTTGTTGTGTATTCTTGTTGTATGTGTGTGTTCCGGCTGTCGGGGGTAGGCTTCTATCCCATTAAGAATGTATAGAGCGAACACCCATCACTTGTGCTTTCAACCGTTTCGAGTAAATTTCGGCAACACCTCCCCGCTGTTCTCCGAGCACACTGTAATAGAATAGATAATCATTTCAAAGCTGTGAAACAACGTTGAAATGAACATCTAATCTATCTTTATACACGGAGAACCAGCGGAAAGGTACCGACGAAATATCTCGAAATGGATGAAAACACAAGTGAATGAAGGCGTTTGCTTTATACATTCTTAACTTGTCCACACGGGACAAATCTATGGGTTACCATACGATTGAGTTTTCTCGTCGCGTAGACTATACGACGATTGTTAGTATCGAGCTATACTGTCCGATATTTAACAACCTTCGTATAGTTCTATGTCACGACGAGTATCGCACGTATGTTAACCGATAGACGGGGACTAAGTGGCACTTTTAGTTTCATATATGAGTATCGATGAGAATATGAAGGTTTCATATTATCATATAGTGGTTTTAACCTGAACATCTCGAATCGCTATCTAATTATGCATTTGTTGTGTATTCTTGTTGTATGTGTGTGTTCCAGCTGTCGGGGGTAGGCTTCTATCCCATTAAGAATGTATAGAGCGAACACCCATCACTTGTGCTTTCAACCGTTTCGAGTAAATTTCGACAGCACCTCCCCGCTGTTCTCCGAGTACACTGTAATAGAATAGATAATCATTTCAAAGCTGTGAAACAATGTTGGAATGAACATCTAATTTATCTTTGTACACGGAGAACCAGCGGAAAGGTACCGACGAAATATCTCGAAACGGATGAAAACACAAGTGAATGAAGGCGTTTGCTTTATACATTCTTAACTTGTCCACACGGGACAAATCTATGGGTTACCATACGATTGAATTTTCTCGTCGCATAGACTATACGACGGTTGTTAGTATCGATCTATACTGTCTGATATTTAACAACTTTCGTATAGTTCTATGTCACGACGAGCATTGCACGTATGTTAACCGATAGACGGGGATATTTAACAACTTTCGTATAGTTCTATATCACGACGAGCATCGCACGTATGTTAACCGATAGACGGGGACTAAGTGGCGCTTTTAGTTTCATATATGAGTATCGATGAGAATATGAAGGTTTCATATTATCATATATTGGTTTTAACTTGAACATCTCGAATCGCTCTCTAATTTTGCGTTTGTTGTGTATTCTTGTTGTATGTGTGTGTTCCGGCTGTCGGGGGTAGGCTTCTATCCCATTAAGAATGTATAGAGCGAACACCCATCACTTGTGCTTTCAACCGTTTCGAGTAAATTTCGGCAACACCTCCCCGCTGTTCTCCGGGCACACTGTAATAGAATAGATAATCATTTCAAAGCTGTGAAACAACGTTGAAATGAACATCTAATCTATCTTTGTACACGGAGAACCAGCGGAAAGGTACCGACGAAATATCCCGAAACGGATGAAAACACAAGTGAATGAAGGCGTTTGCTTTACACATTCTTAACTTGTCCACACGGGACAAATCTATGGGTTACCATACGATTGAATTTTCTCGTCGCGTAGACTATACAACGGTTGTTAGTATCGAGCTATACTGTCCGATATTTAACAACTTTTGTATAGTTCTATGTCACGACGAGCATCGCACGTATGTTAACCGATAGACGGGGACTAAGTGGCGCTTTTAGTTTCATATATGAGTATCGATGAGAATATGATGGTTTCATATTATCATATAGTGGTTTTAACCTGAACATCTCGAATCGCTATCTAATTATGCATTTGTTGTGTATTCTTGTTGTATGTGTGTGTTCCGGCTGTCGGGGGTAGGCTTCTATCCCATTAAGAATGTATAGAGCGAACACCCATCACTTGTGCTTTCAACCGTTTCGAGTAAATTTCGGCAGCACCTCCCCGCTGTTCTCCGAGTACACTGTAATAGAATAGATAATCATTTCAAAGCTGTGAAACAACGTTGGAATGAACATCTAATCTATCTTTGTACATGGAGAACCAGCGGAAAGGTACCGACGAAATATCTCGAAACGGATGAAAACACAAGTGAATGAAGGTGTTTGCTTTATACATTCTTAACTTGTCCACACGGGACAAATCTATGGGTTACCATACGATTGAATTTTCTCGACGCGTAGACTATACGACGGTTGTTAGTATCGAGCTATACTGTCCGATATTTAACAACCTTCGTATAGTTCTATGTCACGACGAGCATCGCACGTATGTTAACCGATAGACGGGGACTAAGCGGCGCTTTTAGTTTCATATATGAGTATCGATGAGAATATGAAGGTTTCATATTATCATATATTGGTTTTAACTTGAACATCTTGAATCACTCTCTAATTATGCGTTTGTTGTGCATTTGTGTTGTATGTGTAACATGATTTTAAACCATTGAGATCAAGATTGATAGAACTGATCATCATACATTGCAATGGCATTCATCAACCAAAAAATATTATTGCAATGACATTCATCTATAACAATAACAATTAAAACTACAAATGTAGGATAATGATATCATAAAGCGTTATACGCAATATATGAATTCACATGACTGAAACATGCATAAAAAAACATGTTCATCCAAAAGAAATGCCACTGTCAACAAATATAGACAAATACGTCATAAAAACCGTAACTAATTAACAAGTTGATAAGCATCTGGATCAAGAAAATGATAGGAAAAACAATTGACTATGATCTATAATGACAAGTCTATTACCATGACTCTTGACTAACAAAGGTGGGTTTTCGTCCTCGGTAGCTTAATAATTGGGATTTCATGGCGAATAAAAATATGCATATGCCATTTGACCGGGAACTTCAATAGGAAACTCAATGAGGTCGGGTGTATTGAAGTACGCTTTGTATTTCGCTATATCAGGTGATGAAGCCCAAGCCCTAGCTAGCCCCAGCCCCACCCCAACTGAACCCTATCGATGGTAAAGAACGTTCTTACACTTTCATATTTCTATTAATGATGCAAGTCTCCACCAACTCAAATTCTTGCAATATTATTCTTTTTAGAGTATGTCTAATTTAATAGATAGAATTTTCAAAGTTGGGCAACCAAGAAAAGTAACAAGGGATTTCACATACATGCCAAAGCTTTGATTATTTATTTATTTATTTTCCATTTCATATTAGTACTTTTATATGTTTGACGATGGCAAGAAATACAAATTATATTAGAACAATGTACATACCTAATTTCCACTTGAAATCGGTTTTTTCTTTTATCAGTACTCGTTGACATATAGTAACAAACAATGTTTGATTAGAAGGATCCAAGATTTTCTCGATCAACAATAATTTTAGTAATCAAACTAGGCTAAAATTGCTGGAAATTCCTCTCAGTTTTGCCAAATTCAGCAAACCCCCACCCCAACCTAACCCTAACCCCAGACCCAGCCCTAGCCCAGCCCCACCCCAACCCCAACCTAACCCTAGCTCCAGCCACAGCCCCAGCCACAGCCCCAGCCCCAGCCCGAGCCCAGCCCTGCCCCAACCTAACCCTAACCCCATCCCCAGCCCCAGCTAAACTCCAACCCCAACCCTAACCCTAGCCCCAGCCCCAGACCCAGCCGAACCCCAACCCTAACCCTAGCCCCAATCCCAACCCCAACCGCAACCCCTGCCGAACCACAACTCCAACAGCAACCCTAACCCTAAATAATCAAAAAAAAATTTAGTTGAAGATTTACTAACCTGTGCGATGGAGGAGACGATCGATCGGTGGCGATGACGAAACGGAGGCGACGATGAAAACGGCGCGACGAGGAAGAACGGTGACGCGCGAGAACGGCGGTGGCGATGACGAGAAGGTCGGTGGCGACGACGAGAACGGCGGGAATGGTTTAGGGATTTTGGTTCGCGCGCGATCGAGAGAGAGAGAGAAAGAGATAAGGGGCGTAGGCGATATGTGCCTTTTTAATTAAATCGCTATTTAGTTGCCCCGACGGATTTGTCCGTAGGTCCTTGCTTTGCGGCTCCGTAGGGGCAAACACCAAATTAAGATTTAATATTTTTACTCTTGAACGTCTTGGACCGTAGGGGAAACCTTCTAGCCCTACGGCTTAATCTGTAGGGCCAAAATAAATCGGCCCCTACGGATTTCAATATCCGTAGGGGTAACCCCCTATTGTAGTAGTGATACCATGCTTGTGTTAAGTTAGGGTTTTTATTTATTGCTTAAGTTATAACAAAAGAGAAAGGCTTGGTCAATATTGTCAAGCTTGGATGAAGCTTGTAGAAACATTGACAAAGTCCACTCTTTTGTCATTCCTTAGGATATTTGTTAACCTAACCCTTAACCTTATCTCTGTTGGATACAGTGCCCTCAGAGTCAATTATTGGATCACAAGCACGTGATTGCAATGATTGAGGAATGACCTATACCGGTAGGACAGTCTTACTCAAGATGATAGTATGCTATCTGGTTTATCTTTATCATTGTGTACTGCTTTAGGTGACCTTACAGGTCGCTATTACACGTTGATAGAGCCCTTAGGATTCTTGCTTGACTACCAGCAGTATGATGGCGATCATATACATGGGAGCTGGGGTCTATAAGCACATCCTTAAAAGGTCCCTAGTCGTGGGAGTTTTCGAGACAGGGCATCGATACTCCAGAGTAGACTAGTGTATACAGTTGAGACCCAGACGAGGGGCGGTGGCCGGTCTCACAAGCCATTGGTGTCAGTTGGTTCACCTAAGATGTATACAGGTGCTCATTGGGTTATGAGTACACCGGACATGACTCGCCAGGAACATGCTAGTTGGTATTATACATGACGTTAGATAGCAGTTCCCTGGTGACATGTGTACAGGTTAGTTCATCGACCTGAGATCGTCATTTGTCTCATGTGAGTTCCCACTATTCTTTGATTACAACCCTACCACGGCTCAAAGGAGTCGTGCAAACAGGTTTTAGTTGGGTACAGTCCCGAGCCACATGGAGGCAGTGAGCGGATCGGCAGGGGTTCGTCTCTCCCGGTATTGGGGGTGAGGTCGCGCTGTGTCTAGGAGAGCCATTACACGAAGTCCTTGGCCAAGGCAGGAGATTTACTGGTAGGTATTCCAGTAGTATCTCAGGATGTTCTGGGCTACACTCCGACACGACTTGTACCGCTTTTTGGGGTCTGACTTTTACCAACTCCTTAGGCCCGCCATGCGATGCTCATAGACGAACGGACCGGACTGTACAGATATTGTCACTGACAGGATCAGTAGGGTGTCAGGATGAGTTTGCTCATCGACCTCCCTTTTGGTCAATACCTGGTATCCCGTTACGTACGGCTAGTACCTCTGACATGCTAGTGGTTAAATCCACAGCCAAAGTATTGACGAGTCTTTAGAATCCCCCACAGACAGTTTCTCAAGTTTCGGTCGAAACGTTGTAGAGGCCGTATGATATATGGTAGGGTCCGATTATATACATGTAGTAGTGCACGGATCATGATCGGGCGGATCATACTAGTGGGCTTTGGTTTCAGCCAGATCCTAGTATTAGATTTGTTGGATTACTTTAGTCTCATCGCATTCGTATTCAGTCGGAATGCGGGTGCAGGTATGTATATACAGGTGAGGGGTATCCTTGTGATCCATCTTGAGTTTACTTTAGATGTTGCCGTATCTTTTTATTGTTGCAAACATTTGGATTAATGTTTGCATATGGAAATTATGAGCTAGAATTCATCATTTTGTGCATTAATTGTGACACATGCAAACCTAGTGACTCATAGTCTCTTTTATTGTGCATATGTCACATTTGATGTTTGATTTGTGTTGATATGATGAGAAGAGAGAGAGAGGGGCTGCCATACGATATGTTTGGTCTTGTATTTTTTTCACACTCTCTCACTCTTATTCTATCATAACAACAAAAGAAAAGAAAAGCTTCTTCTTCTTCCTCCTCTAGCTCAAAATCTCCATTAATGGCATCATCTCTAACCTCCATCTAAGCCATGGATGCAAGAGACAAAGTGATCACAAACATTCTCTACAACACCTTGGACACGTCGGCTAGCACACTTCATGCCCGAGTTGCTTCGGATGAAGCGGGAGCCCGTAAAAAGAATCGATGATGTGGTGCCCTTTCCGACGAGGAGATCGAGACCGGAGATGCCGTGAGGAGCTTGGGATGGTGGTCAAAGACTGAAGGACACGGATCGATCGCTATATCTTTCCAACCCTCTCTCTAAATAGCTAGTTGTAGGTTAATGGTTCGATCCGGGTTTTAAGCATACGATAGCGCCGGTTTTCAAGTTAAGAATAATTTTCGTTTCCGCATTTTGGCCTCGGAAAGACGGCCGGGGCGCTACCGTAGTCTTACATGGTATCAGAACCACGCCATTAACCTTTACTAGCTTGCTCTAACGTGTTTAGAACATCGATCGAACGAAATTTCCAAAACCGCATTTTCAAAGTCACAGTTTCTGTCGAATTTTTCCCGTGGTCAAAAAATTATTTGGTGTATTGCAGAAATATGTGCAGGCTTTTCTAAGACATCTGGGAAAATTTGGTGAAGTGATTGTACTATTGCGCCGCGGAACCGCGACCATACCCTTGTTTTGGCCGTGGTTCCGCCGCAGTAAAGATCCTTCTCTGCACCAAATTTCTTCTGTTGGTCTCTGACCTGAAAAAGGGGTTTCTGGTAATTTTATTTTAGGCCCAGATTTATTTGAGTGCTGGGTATTGTGCTTGGGGCCCACTTCGAGAAATTTTGTCGATCGAAAATTTTAAGCTTGTTAGTTCACAGTATTTGCATTATATCTATGACCGTGAATGTCATTTGATCGGTAAATCCTGTCTAATTTCTATAGCCCTTTTAGACGGTTTTGCGAACGTGACATTCACGTTGATGTTCTGTGTTGTGCTGTGATGTTGAGGATTTGTCGTGGTGGATATCCTGGATGCAATGGTAGTACAGTTTGGTTATATTTGTACATTTTATATTGCGGGGCGAGCGTCCAATATGTGGACTGCCGTCATTGCCTGTTTGTATATTATTCTTTTAGGGCACGACCGGGCTGAGGTCGATGTATCCGTTGTATATTTTTACTTTCTGTACTAGGATTACCCCGCGGTAGGGTGCAAGGATAGCCGGGTTCTAGAGGGCAACGGGCCCGCATCTCATGGCTTTGATACGGAGGGGGCTTCACTCTAGAATTGGCGGGCTATTCGCCGCACTCGTAGGGGGTACAGGTTGACCCAAGGTGGGGTGCTCAAGTTACCGGATTCCGTGAAGTGCTGGGTGGTCCATTCACGTTGTTTAAGGGGGCTGCCTCGCTTCAGGTTTTGGCGGGTAACTTGCCGCGTCCGTAGGGGTCTAGGATTTCATTGCACAGGCTATCCACACGACCAGGGGAACGTCGGGTTTCAGTAGCGGCTCTATGAAACCCGGGGATCCCAAATTATCTGTATTGTTCTGTGATGCTTATTACATTTCTGTGATGCTGCATTTTATCACGCCATGAGCGAATATTATATATTGATATATATACTAGTAGATGTTGTATTACTTTTACACCCGTGCTAGTCCAGTCCCCGCTCTGTCGTTAGTTAAGTAACCTAACGAGTGATGACGGGACCCAGTGGCGAATGCGGATGGCATATACGTACATCATATTTTCGTTCTTTATTGGTGTGATCAATTGATGGGACTGTGTTGATTTGGATCAATGCAAGCTAAACAAACCTATTCTGATGTTGTTGGAATATTTTTCAAAAAGCTGTTATTGCAAGGACGTTCTCTTTTGTTTTGCACAATGGTATTCGGTTATGAATATCTAGCACCTCAGTCGACGAGGCAAGGGCCGAGATCCCTTCACCGGGAGTGACCCCTTGGACAGATGTTTGCATCAGGGTAATAACTTCACTATAGCCGATTACCTTTTTCTTTGTATCGTGGTATTCAGTTGGAATATCCTGCACCTCATTCTACGAGGAAAGTGCCGAGATCCCTTCACCGGGAGTGACCTCTTTAGCAAATGTTTTCGCCACTATATTTTTATAAAAAGCTATGCAGTTCCTTCAACGATATCAAGTTCATTACGTTGAAAGTTTTTCGCCAAAAACTAGATGTAGCCCTCCGTCATTTCTTACAAGTATTACTTAGTATTCGTGTTGCGTTTGTTGACTGTGTCAAGGCGTAGTGTACGGTAGCTAAGTAGTGTTTGTTTGTGGCATATTAATAGGATTGGTTAGGACAGTCATGCGGCCTTGTTAACTGTGTCAAGGGCTCGTACGGGTGGGTTTAATGCAATCCAGGATAATGACGGGTTGAACTTGACTATGACTCTTTGATTTGTTGACTATGTCAAGGTCACTTGGGTCCTAGGGCTAAAAATCACATCGGGAGTTTCTAAAGAAACTGAAACTTGCCAGATATGCGCATACCTTCTGGAGTGTGATAACGTGTGTGGATTCCATCACGTTATCATATGATGATAGTTGGATCCCGATTCCCACTGATGAGTTGGTTTACTCGGGTGATCCCGACTAATTCTTCTTTCAGGTGTGGAGGAGAATTTGACGATATAGTGGGAGGTTTCCTGATTAGATAAATTGATAACCATTCTGATCTAGGTTAGAGTGCACGTTGAGTGTTTCTTTTCTCTCTCTCTTTGGTAGCGACCATGGCCCGACCCTTGACTATGACTCAGTGACCAAGTTAACCGAACCTTCTTAAAACACCAGCTTTTGGATTATCAGAGTTGCATACCTCATTGCCACTCCTACTTTTACCCTTTTCTCCAGGACACCCCGTATTATTACGAACATCCACTTCCATTGGATAAAACCACCGTATGGTTATATACGAATTCGAAGGAACTTGTTCCAGATTCGAGGATGGTTCCGGTTCTAGAGAAAACGAATGGACTATTCAGTTGTCTTTTCCTTTTACCTTCTCTCAGGTTGCTAGTGCTCCTTGGATTAGGACTGTTAGGTTTACCTAGAACCCTATGAAAGGTTTGGAAGCATCACATGTCACAAAGATCAAGTTTTTAGAGTGCTAAGTGAACACACAAAGAATCAATCCTAGAAAATTAGGGTTTCATAACTTTAAACCACACCACAAGTAACAAAGGCTAGGGTTTTGAGAGTACAACCTTTGTAGCTCCCTATTCTTGACTCCTTGGCCACTTGAGAGTTGGAAAACGGTTATCTTGAGGTCTTCTAGCGTCCACGATGATCCACCCGAAGCTCCTTTGTCCAAGCTTGCAACTTCACTTTATCAAGAGAAAGAAATGAAGCTAACACTCTAAACAAGTGGGAAAGACTTGTGTAGAATGGTGTTGTGGTTCATTTTCTCACTTCAAAATCCTATCTTGTTGAGTATTTTGCTCACTTGAGAGATTTAGAGAGCAAAAGAGCAAGGTTGAAGAAGATGATGGCTTTTTAAGAAGAAGAGAAAAGATAATGTCTTATGAAAGAAAATAGAAAATATAAGTATATATATTTTCCACTTCTCATCTCAAACCATGGTTAAATGATAAAGATATTATTTAATTTGAGTTAAAACATAAAAGGAAAGTTAATCCATGGTTAAAAGTAGGTGAGCATGGTTAGGTCAAAGAAGAGTGTAGAAACAAACCATGAATTATCCTTTCCTTTTTAAATTTGTTTTAACACAAATAGAAATAATTATCCATATAAATAACCAAGGTGTGAGTCTTATATTGCCACCATTTTCTATGTATATACAACCAAGATAGAATGATGTATGTATGCATGTGTGCATGCATATCCATATGTGCATGAACAAGAATGAATGCATACATGCATGCATACATCCAAAAAGAACAAGAAAGGATTTCTAGTGAGAAGCTAATGGTCAAATGATAAATCAACACTTGATTTATCAACCCGGTCATATCACATACGACCCGACCAAAAGCAAGCCGCCCGATTAATATACGGTATCTCATACGCGCATTTTAACCAGGTCCATGCGCATATCGCATACGCGCACCACAACGTTTCGCCTGGACTAGGTAACTCCTTTGTGGGGCTCTAAGACTCGTCAATACGCCTGCAGTGGGTGATGATCATATCAAGCACCCCCAAGCCGCAAACGGTCAGCTAAACGTAACGGCCACCCGGGTATTGAACGATCAGAAGAAAACAAGCGAACCTGCTACAACTCTTGTCGAGCCAACCGGCAACACTACCGTACAGTCCGGTCTCTTCGTCAGATATGCTGCATATCGAGTCTAGGGATGGTAACGTCGACCCCAATAACTCAATAAGTCATGCCGGTGAATGGTCTATAACAGATCGAGAAACTACTGATAACACTTATCAGTAAATCTCAGCAGCCCTGGCCAGGGACTTACTGATATAACCAGTCGAGCACAGCACAGCATCAACTCCCAATACCGGGAGAGACGAAACCCCTCCTATCGCTCATCGCCTTCGTGTGTCTCGGGACTATACCCAACGGCCACCTGTTTGCACGACTCAGTAGAGCCGTGGTAGGGTGGTAATCAAAGTACAGTGGGAGAGCACACAAGACTCTATGACGATCTTGGGTCTACAGACTAACTTGTACCAGTGTCACCTGAGAACTGCTATCCGACGATAGATATAATTCCATATAGGAGTTCTCGGTGAGTCCGTCCAGTGTACCCAGTCACCACTGAGCACCCGTATATGATCTTGATGTCAAACATCGATGAATGTGGGAACATTCATCGCCCATCGTATAGGTCTATTATCATATACGCTAGTCTACTCTGGTATATCAATGCCCCGTCTCGATACACCTACGACTAGGGACATTTCAGAATATGCTTATAAACTACAGATGTCCCACTAGTATGATCTCTATCATAATCACTGTAGTCAAGCCAATATCCTCAGGGCTTTATCAACATGTATGAATGAGTAAAAGCATGATCAAATCAACATGTCAGATAAAGAAGAACCAGATAGCATACTATCATGTCGAGCATGAATGTACACTGAATATATATATATATATACATTTATAAATACATCCACTATCACATAATGGCCTCTAGGGCATACATATATCCAACAATCTCCCACTTGCACTAAGGCCAGTTATTGGCGTATCTCATACCCAACATCTCCAAAAGTCGCTCATGCTGCGGCTGAGGGAGAGCCTTGGTGAGTGGATCCGCGGCGTTATTCTTTGTGTCTACTCTCTTAATCTCGATCTCGCGGCGATCTACAATCTCCCGGATCAAATGAAAGCGCCTCAGGATGTGTCTGGACCGCTGATGGGACCTGGGCTCCTTGGCTAACGCCATAGCCCCATTATTATCACAATACAATGGTATTGGATCAATAATGGTAGGAACTACTCCTAGCTCCGAGACGAACTTCTTCATCCAGACGGCTTCCTTGGCGGCATCATTTGCAGCAATGTACTCAGCCTCCATCGTAGAGTCTGCAACGATATCCTGTTTGGAACTCTTCCAACATACCGCCCCTCTATTGAGGGTAAATACAAACCCTGAGTTAGATTTGCTGTCGTCCTTATCGCTCTGGAAGCTCGAACCGGTAAAGGCCTCCATTTGGAGATCTCTATTACCATACACCAAGAACAATTCTTTAGTCCTTCGTAAGTACTTAAGAATGTTCTTCACAGCTATCCAGTGATTCTCCCCTGGGTTGGATTGATACCTGCTCACAACACTAAGTGCATAAGCTACATCTGGGCGTGTACATAACATCGCCTACATTATAGATCCTACTGCCGAAGCATAGGGTATAATGCTCATGAGAGCTCTCTCTTCATCGGTTTTTGGATAAGAATCCTTGGAGAGAGTGACCCTATGGCAAGCTGGTAAGGCACCCCGCTTGGAGTCTTCCATACTAAACCTTTTTAGGATGGTGTTGATGTACCTGGTTTGGGACAATCCCAATAACTTTTTGGATCTATCCCTATAGATCCTTATTCCCAAGATGTATGTGGCATCACCCAGGTCTTTCATGGAGAACCTTAGTGATAAGAAAGATTTGACCGACTGAATATCATTTCCTATCAGAAGAATGTCGTCCACGTACAATACGAGGAATGTGACAGCTCTCCCTACAGCCTTCTTATAAACACAAGGTTCATCTGGATTTTTGATGAAATCAAACTCTTTGATGACATCATCGAAACAGATGTTCCAACTCCGTGATGCCTGTTTTAACCCATATATGGATTTAAGCAATCTACATTCTTTCCCGCTGCTCCCACTGTCAATGAAGCCATCTGGCTAATCCATATAAACGCATTCTTCTAAATCTCCTTTTAGAAATGCTGTTTTAACGTCCATCTGCCAGATTTCATAGTCGTAGTGTGCAGCAATAGCAAGTAGGATCCGAATGGATTTAAGCATGGCTACGGGCGAAAAAGTTTCGTCATAGTCCAAACCTGGTCTTTGACGAAAACCCTTTGCCACAAGTCTTGCCTTATAGGTCTCTACCTGCCCATCTACACCAATCTTTCTTTTAAAGATCCATTTGCATCCCACAGGTTTTACCCCAGGGGGTACAACATCCAAAGTCCATACTTTGTTGGTGTACATAGACTCCATTTCGGATCTCATGGCATGCAGCCACTTCACAGAGTCTCCACTCGTGATAGCTTGCTGAAAACTGGTAGGATCATCATCATCCATGATGCAGTCTTCTCCGTCACCATCAATGAGGAAACCGTAGTACCTCTCCGGTGGGCGAGAAGTCCTACGAGACCTACGGAGTGGCCGAGGTTCTTCAGTTTCTATTGCAATAGCCGGTTCAACCAAATCGTCATTTGTAGTTTGTGTCTCTAGAACCTCTTCTAGATCCACCACCTTGCCATCATCTTTATCTGTGAAAAACTCTTTTTCCAAGAATGTGGCATACTGAGAAACAAACACCTTTTGTTCCTCTTTGTGGTAGAATAGATATCCATAAGAATTCTTTGGATACCCCACAAAATTACACATGACTGACCGTGTCTCGAGTTTGTCCGGATTCTGCTTTTTAACATAGGCCGGGCAACCCTAAATCTTAATTCTCTTAAGAGATGGTCTCTTCCCATGCCATATCTCATATGGCGTGGTAGACACGGCTTTTGTTGGAACCCTGTTCAGTAGAAACGCTGCAGTCTCAAATGCATGCCCCCAAAATGAGACGGGTAACTCAGCATCACTCATCATGGAAGGGACCATATCTAATAGGGTCCGATTCCGTCGTTCTGACACACCGTTGTGCTGTGGTGTGTAAGGAGGAGTGAGCTGAGAGAGAATCCCATTCTCTTTTTGGAAGTTTGCAAATTCCGTACTGAGATACTCTCCACCTCGATCTGATCGAAGCATCTTGATACTCAAGCCGGTTTGTTTTTCTACTTCTTGTTTATATTCAATGAATTTCTCGAAAGCTTCGGACTTGTGCTTTAATAAAAATACACGACCGAATCTTGAGAAATCGTCAGTGAACGTAATGAAGTATGAAAAACCGCCTCTACCCTATGTAGACATTAGCCCACATACATCACTATGTATGAGGCCTAGGAGCTCAGTAGCTCTTTCTCCGTGTCCGGTAAACGGAGTTTTAGTCATTTTACCCTTGATACAAGAATGTCAAGTCGCATAAGATTTATATTCAAAAGAATTTAAATATCCATCTTTGTGTAACTTGTTTAGTCTTGTTTCGTTAATATGACCAAGTCTACAGAGCCAAAGAAAAGCTTCATTTAATTCTGAAAGTTTTCTTTTATTAGTGTGTTGTATACTGAAAACTGTGTGTTGATTTAGGACGTATATCCCATTATTAAGTGTACCATACCCAACCAACATTTGATTTATGTGAATGTTCATAATATTGTTCTGCAATACAAAATTATATCCTTCATTGTCTAACAAAGAAACATATATTATATTACATAGCATACTTGGTACAAAATAACATGGGTTCAAAACCAATATACACCCAGATGGCAACCCCAAGTGATACTCTCCCACTGCGACTGTATGTACATTGGAACCATTTCCAACACGGAGAGTATTGTCACCTGTCTTCAAAACATTGCTATTTCTCAGCCCATGCATAGAATTGCAAATGTGAGAACCTGAACCGGTATCTAATACCCAGGAAGCAGAGTTTATTGAAAAACAGTTTTCTGTCACAAACACACCTGAAGCGGAAGCATCCCCATGCTTCTTCTTGAGGTTCAAGTACTCCGTACAGTTGCGCTTCCAATGTCCTGTCTTGTGGCAATGAAAACATTCACCTTTCCCTGAGTCTCCAGATTTGGATTTTTCCTTTCCCTTCACCTTTTTAACTCCACCCTTAGGATTGGTGGGCTTCTTCTTTTTCTTTCCCTTAGCCTTAGCCTTTGGGCGAGAAGAGGAAGATTGTCCAATAGTCATAACGGGAGTTTTCACTGATTTCATAGTGCTCTCTGCACTCCTTAACATATTAAGGAGTTCAGGTAGCTCCTTCTCCATGCCGTGCATGTTGAAGTTAACTATGAATTGAGCAAAGGTGGAGGGGAAGGACTGCAGAATAATATCCGTATATTGTTCATTGTCCATCCAAGGTCCTCAACCTCTTCTATAAAAGCTATCATCTTCAGAACATGGTCTCCTACCGGTGTGCCAGGGGCCATTCGCATCTGAAACAATTTCTTTGATGCTTTGTATCGTAATACGCAGGATTGCTCTCCATACAACTCCTTTGTATGGAGGAATATGGTTTGAATGTCCATATTCTCGTGCTGCTTTTGATGTGTATTGTCCATTGATGCAAGCGCGAGGCATTTGGACGTGGCACAGTCAGCATACCATGTCTTGCGGACTTCAATATCCGCAACTGAGGATTTTGGGCCTCGGACGGGCGGGGCTGGAGCCGTGAGGACATATGATACTTTATCATAAGTCAAGTCTATTTTCAGATTCCTCAGCCAGTCTTTATAATTGGTCCCATTCAGTTTGTTTTTATCTAGTAGAAGCTTGAGTCCAGTCATTGGTATCTGCCATTAAGAGAGAGAAAAGAATACACTCAGCGAAAGCTCTTGCATAGATCAGATTGATTATTATCTTATCTAATCGATGTCTCCCACTGCTTTAATCAAGTTTTTCTTTCAAACCTTGAAAACAAAACTAGCCAGGATTAATTACAGTCTACAACATCGCTAACCGTTCAGCCAGGCCAGTGTCGGTACTTGAGGGAGGTTCCCCGTGCTTTCGCACGGACCTAATTAAAGTAAACCTCGTTTTCCCAGAGGCGTAGCCCCGTTAACACCTTTTTAGACACCTAATGAGTTAGCTAATTGTAAACTGCAAAACTCTCCTAGGAGCAACTATTGCCCACAGTGGGATCGGGATCCAACCATCATATGGAAGGTATGCAATCTCATTGCAAATCTCAACACTTGAAATTCCCGATGTGATTTTTACCCCTAGTACTTATGACCTTAACTATGGTCAACAAATCATAAGTACCAGTTAAGTTCTACCCGTCATTTCTTGATCAATTAGACCCACCCATATGACCCTTAACTATGGTCAACAAAGTCGCATGAATGTCCTAATTAATCTGCATCATATGCAGTGTAGGAAGACATCACTTAGCTACCGTACACTACGCCTTAACTAAAGTCAACAAACGTAGCACGAATACTAAGTACTCTACTTCCTAAAATGACGGAGGGTTGCAGATGATTTTTAAGAAAATCTTTAACGCTTTGAACTTGATATTGTCGTAGAATCAAATGGTTTTCAAAAGGAGTGGCTTGTGCTCCGCAGTTTTGAAATATAGCTTTTTCATAAAGAGCCGAGTGGTTTTCAAATCCGATTCTACAACATCTTTTTAGGTTTATTTTCTTTACATTAATCATATTAATACAATCCCATCATTTAAGTCCTTAAGCCAATCACAGAAAAGAAACGAAAATACAACGTACGCTTATGCCATCCGCATTCGCCGCAATGTTCCGTTATGCACCGTTAGGTTACTTAACTAACGGCATAACGGGAAGGGACTAGCGCTGGTGCAAAACATAAGCAACGTCTACTATATATCTCATATATAATATATCATCCGTCTCAGATATCACAGAACACAGGCAGCAGAAACATATATATAATATGTGATATACTAGGACGTCCGTATTTAGTATTTAGCCAACAATAGAAAATACGGATTCTACAGTCGCGTTGAATAGCCAAGCCCACACCCCTAGACCCCTACGAGAGCAGCAAGCGACCCTACCAATCCTGGAGTTTAGGAGACCCGGTCTCGACTCCTCGAGATGGCCTCCTACTGAACCCCAGAACCCGGTCACTTGTGCTCCCCTCCTTGGGTCTATCCTAATGCGGATAAGTAAATAATATACAACACTGGTGGCATCAACCTCAACCCGGAAGTGCCCCAAATAAAAGAATATTACATTACATTTGAATTTACATGAATGAAAATATAAAACTCTCATCTCACATAAAAAACCCCGGCTATTCAATCGCGAAAATCCTGCACATCATATCTCAGCAACACATAATATCTCATATCATCAACGTAAGTAAGTATGCGTACCCCGATTGTCGTTGATGTATAGCAACGAAACCGGCGATACCGAACATACTACACTTACGGTCACAGAAAAGAAAGTGTAAAACTACAATATTTGGAATCTACATTCTCTTTAGACATCATAAATGCGAAATATCACATACTTCGTATTTCATGCCTAACTATCTGAATTCCACATATTGTATCACATTCCAGATAAATAGACAGTATTAAAGTTTTCGATCGAATGATCAAATACCCAAAATTCCCTAAAGCTCAACACTTGAGCAGAGTTCAAAAAATCCGGAGTGTGTCACAATAGTAGCAGTCCAGCCGTAGAAGGGTCAAGCCAACGCCTCACATGTGGCACGCCGTTCTGCTCCAAACCCTAAGGTTCAAAAGGCAGTTCAAGACGGTCACATAATCGAGTTAAGATTTGTTGTCTTCTAGAGGGTCCACCACAAAACTTGCATGCATTTCCGAAAGATTTAAACCCCGTGAAAAGTAAGCAAATGACACTCATTCGAACAATTCAAAACTTTCTAATTATCCGGAAAAAAGCACGAAATTAAAATTCCGATCGAATCGCCGGGTCCAAAACCATCCCCAGAATATTCAGTACTAGATTCAGATTAAACATACCCAAAAATGTACATATGCAGGTAGGAGAAAAACCATACAAAAACGAGGCAGTGAATCGCCTAAACGGCCGTGGAGCCGCGGCCTAAGCAAGCTTTGGCCGTTTTTCCGCGCTAGGGTTTACTGTTCACTGCTTCGTATTTCACAGTTTGTCATATATTTTCCTGCTGTATTTTTTAAGTATTTTTAATTCTGAAAAATAATAGATTTGAAAAAATGTCCAGAGAGTGCTAAAAACCATATTTTTCGGTTCGATCGGAGTTTTAACTTCGTTAAAGTGTCGCCTAATGTTCTAGGTCGGCTCTGATACCAATGTTAGGTTTACCTAGCACCCTATGAAAGGTTTGGAAGCATCACATGTCACAAAGATTAAGTTTTTAGAGTGCTAAGTGAACACACAAAGAATCAATCCTAGAAAATTAGGGTTTCATAACTTTAAACCACACCACAAGTAACAAAGGCTAGGGTTTTGAGAGTACAACCTTTATAGCTCCCTATTCTTGACTCCTTGGCCACTTGAGAGTTGGAAAAT
The DNA here is from genome assembly GCA_030015575.1 of Agapanthus africanus. Classification (NCBI taxonomy): domain Eukaryota; kingdom Viridiplantae; phylum Streptophyta; class Magnoliopsida; order Asparagales; family Amaryllidaceae; genus Agapanthus; species Agapanthus africanus. Next base: position 252,305,404 of record JASDDO010000029.1, on the reverse strand, counting down.
GGTTAGCTTGTGGTCTTCTAGCGTCCACGACGATCCACCCGAAGCTCCTTTGTCCAAGCTTGCAACTTCACTTTATCAAGAGAAAGAAATGAAGCTAACACTCTAAACAAGTAGGCAAGACTTGTGTAGAATGGTGTTGTGGTTCATTTTCTCACTTCAAAATCCTATCTTGTTTAGTATTTTTCTCACTTGAGAGATCTAGAGAGCAAAAGAGCAAGGTTGAAGAAGATGATGGCTTTTTAAGAATAAGAGAAAAGATAATGTCTTATGAAAGAAAATAGAAAATATAAGTATATATATTTTCCACTTCTCATCCTAAACCATGGTTAAATGATAAAGATATTATTTAATTTGAGTTAAAACATAAAAGGAAAGTTAATCCATGGTTAAAAGTAGGTGAGCATGGTTAGGTCAAAGAAGAGTGTAGAAACAAACCATGAATTATCCTTTCCTTTTTAAATTTGTTTTAACACAAATAGAAATAATTATCCATATAAATAACCAAGGTGTGAGTCTTATATTGCCACCATTTTCTATGTATATACAACCATGATAGAATGATGTATGTATGCATGTGTGCTTGCACATCCATATGTGCATGAACAAGAATGAATGCATACATCCAAAAAGAACAAGAAAGGATTTCTAGTGAGAAGCTAATGGTCAAATGATAAATCAACACTTGATTTATCAACCCGGTCATATCACATACGACTCGACCAAAAGCAAGCCGCTCGATTAATATACGGTATCTCATACGCGTATTTTAACCGGGTCTATACGCATATCGCATACGCGCACCACAACGTTTTGCCTGGACTAGGTAACTCCTTTGTGAGACTCTAAGACTCGTCAATACGCCAGCAGTGGGTAATGATCATATCAAGCACCCCCAAGCCGCAAGCGGTCAGCTAAACGTAACGGCCATCCGGGTATTGAGCGATCAGAAGAAAACAAGCGAACCTGCTACAACTCCCGTCGAGCCAACCGGCAACACTACCGTACAGTCCGGTCTCTTCGTTAGATATGCTGCATATCGAGTCTAAGGATGGTAACGTCGACCCCAATAACTCAATAAGTCGTTCCGGTGAATGGTCTATAACAGATCGAGAAACTACTGATAACACTTATCAGTAAATCTCAGCAGCCCTGGCCAGGGACTTACTGATATAACCAATCGAGCACAGCACAACATCAACTCCCAATACCGGGAGAGACGAAACCCCTCCTATCGCTCATCGCCTTCGTGTGTCTCGGGACTGTACCCAACGGCCACCTGTTTGCACGACTTAGTAGAGCCATGGTAGGGTGGTAATCAAAGTACAGTGGGAGAGCACACAAGACTCTATGACGATCTCGGGTCTACAGACTAATCTGTACCAGTGTCACCTGAGAACTGCTATCCGACGATAGATATAATTCCATATAGGAGTTCTCGGTGAGTCCGTCCAGTGTACCCAGTCATCACTGAGCACCCGTATATGATCTTGATGTCAAACATCGATTAATGTGGGAACATTCATCGCCCATCGTATGGGTCTAGTATCATATACGCTAGTCTACTCTAGTATATCGATGCCCCGTCTCGATACACCTACGACTAGGGACATTTCAGGATATGGTTATAAACTACAGATGTCCCACTAGTATGATCTCTATCATAATCACTGTAGTCAAGCCAATATCCTCAGGGCTTTATCAACATGTATGAATGAGTAAAAGCATGATCAAATCAACATGTCAGATAAAGAAGAACCAGATGGCATACTATCATGTCGAGCAAGAATGTACACTGAATATATATATATATATATATACATGTATAAGTACATCCACTATCACATAATGGCCTCTAGGGCATACATATATCCAACAAGGACGGTACACCTATTACGATAATTAGATAGTCTTCTTCCAAACCATAGGCTGGTGCCGAACGGTAGGGAATGAAGAAAACCATTTAGCCTAAACGGTGTACAGAAGGTATTAAGTAAAGATAAATAAAGGGATTAGTAAGAGGGCAAAGTAAACCGCGACTGCTATTCACGACCAAAACCAAGTATTTCATCGCCACTCCTACATCACCTTTGTATTTCTCCAGAACACTCCGTATCACTACGAAAATACACAATTTATTGGATACTCCATCGTATGCTTATATAGGAACTTGAAGGAACTTGTTCCAGTTCGGGGATGGATTCTGGTTCAGGAGAAATAGGAATAAGGTTTTATTCAATTTTTTTTTATCTTTACCTTCTCTCGGGTTGCGAGTGCTCCTAGGATTAGTACAGTGCACCTATTACGCTTATTGGATAGTCTTCTTCTAAGCCATAGGCTGGTGCCGAACGGTAGGGAAGGAAGAAAACCATTTAGCCTAAAGGGGTGTACAGAAGATAATGACTAAATACATATAAAGGGATTTGGAGAGATGGTAAAGAAATATACGGTTATAGTCTTGAATCTGGATAATGGAAGAGGCATTACTAGGAATACCAGGATACCCCTTCGAAACATTTACATGTTTCAGTTTCACTGTGTATTGTTAAAAGAAAACTGATTTCCCAATTAGTCCTTGCACTAGGGTATGTATTTACCAGGTTTGATTCTTACATCTGTATGGTTTTACAGATGATGAGTGGGAGTAAGCTATTGGGAATTGGGTGGTCATCCTCATTATATCGGGATTCGTTGTAATTGGTGATATTTGAGGAAATCCCCTGGGTTGTTTGCCGGACGGCAAATATTTGTTTTGAATATCCGTTATAATGCACCAATTTCAAATTGATATATCTGTACGTTTATTTTTATAAAGTGAGATATGACTTTTTGAAATTATGTCTATGATATTTACCTATATCAGTGGATGGTTAGGTAAGGAGCATTAAATATCGGTGTAATTCTTCTTAACCATAAGTACAGTTTTCAACCTACGACACACAGGGAATGAGTTATTAGACTCAGGTGACTTATACAGAGTATTGTATGTTGTCCAGTGTCCATGAGGACAGAGGGGTTGGTCCTCGTACTATATTCTGGTTACTTGTGACTTCTCTAGTTCTTAGACAGGTGTTTCGTAGAAACCCAAGGTCATAGTTTTGAGAAGTTATAGGTATAAGAGTAAAATAGAGAACCAGGCGTTGCAAGTATCAGGATTCTTCAAGGTGATCGAAGATGTAGATACTTGTGTATGGTATTCAGTTGATAGTAATGATTATGAGAACTTGCTTCTCTTTCAGGTTGCTCATATCTGGATGTATTCCTAAGTTGAGTAATGCTGATCGGCCTCTCTCCATTTAGTTGACATGCATTGGAGACAGCTGCATGATTTGAATCTGGTTCCAATTAAATCAGTGCCTCTGTTTCTATATTGGATATAGAATAGTTCATATCTTAAAAATGTTAAGGTACGGGGAGTTGTCTGGCTTATGCTTAAAACCAGACTCTGGATAACTCAAAGCACGTTTCTGTAATGGCTGTTTGTGGGTTGACCCAAGCTATGACGAGGGTTGACTTTCTACCATCTGAAAGATCAATAGAGATATTGTTCTTGACTCGCCACAGTTTTAGTAAAATGGATTTTTTCAGAAAACAGTAGTGGGAGTATGGTAGAACTGGAAGTGATTCAAGAACCACAAACGATTACTGAAAATTTAATAAGAACCTAAAGATTCAATCTGGTTTGACATTCCATTGGCCACTCCGCAGATATGGTGGGTAACCTCAGGCACTCGAGAGGTACTTCGGTTTGCTCAAAGACGGTGATAGGGAAGTTCTTGTTTGCCCAGACTTGCCATTGCTGTTGTTCCAGACTGTGAGACCCGGCAGGAGGATGAGTATAGCGTTGTTCTAAACTAGCTTTGGAAGTGTACATGTATATGACTCTGCCAGAGGGTTGTCGTAGTCAGTGGGAGGAGCGGAAGCATAGTAGACAAGTAGCTTATGTCTATTTATAGACTAAAGCAAATATACCAGAGATAGATCATCTATTTCTGATGTGACAGTCATAGGTTTGACTTCATCAGAATAGGGGATGGATCTGTTAAGAAGGAAGTAGGGTGTGATGTCCTGGTATTTGGATGACATACACAGAGTAGGAAGTGAAATTCCTATACTACGATCGGTTATACTTTGGTTGTCACTCGGTGGTTTCTCCACATAGGATTTGGATATAATATCAGACATTCTGGTTACTAGATCTACGGTTTTAGATCTAGATTTGGGTGGTTTCCCAATCTGGGTACTTAGACAGCATTCTACAGGTGTTTTAGAATGGACGACTCCTGGCACGGTAGTGTACCTGCAGGTGATGGAGTCACCCTCTCTAAAGCTGTCTTACAGACTAAAAGGGAGAGGGATGTGCATGATTGGCAGATCACTTGCTTAGGCAATTGAGTCAATCATAAGATGTCATGTACAACACTAGATATTATTTTTGCACGAGATGCAGTAAGTTGATATTAATCCTATCCTGGAGAAACGTTCGGAAGCAATTTTAGAACATAAGTGGATGTTCTAGGGATATGATAGCATCAGCCTCCTTCGGGAGACGATTATCATTCCAGGCTTCCAAGGTGACCTGGATGAAAGAGTGGCTGTCGGAGTTGTAGTTTTCCCTCTGACGAGGGGCAGTAGTTTGGACAGGTGGTCCAAGGGGATACTGAAGGAGGCATGGGACATGATACTGATTATGTTCAGTTGACGATACAGTCTAAGAAGTTTGGATTTGGAGTTCATTTATGAACTAGGTTCTATCAGATATCCAGACATATTCTAAGACATGTATTGCTCATTTCGGGAGATGGCTTTCTCCGCGAACTTGAGATAAAGGGAGACATAGAAAGAAACATCAGGGTGGAACCACTAACTGAGGCTATTCCTCAAACGCAATAGTTTCGCAAACGGACTTTGTGAGACTGATTAGTAGAGGAATTGGGTGTTTGGTATCACACAGGCTGTGAGTATGCGGCATCGCAATAATTAGCCTTGAGTGTATGTGGGAGATTGTTGGATATAGTGCCCTCAGTGTCAATTATTGGATCACAGGCACGTGATTGCAATGATTGAGGGAGAACCTATTACACGTTGATAGAGCCCTTAAGATTCTTGCTTGACTACCAGCAGTATGATGGCGATCATATACATGGGAGCTCGGGTCTATAAGAACATCCTTAAAAGGTCCCTAGTCGTGGGAGTTTTTGAGACAGGGCATTGATACTCTAGAGTAGACTAGTGTATACAGTCGAGACCCCGACGAGAGGCGATGGCCGGTCTCACAAGCCATTGGTGTCAGTTGGTTCACCTAAGATGTATACAGGTGCTTATTGGGTTATGAGTACACCGGACAGGACTCGCCGGGAACATGCTAGTTGGTATTATACCTGACGTCAGATAGCAGTTCCCTGGTGACATGTGTACAGGTTAGTTCATCGACCTGAGATCGTCATTTGTCTTATGTGAGTTCCCACTGTGCTTTGATTACTACCCTACTGTTGGAGATAGTGCCCTTAGAGTCAATTATTGGATCACAGGCACGTGATTGCAATGATTGAGGGAGGACCTGTCCCAGTAGGACAGTCTTATTCGAGATGATAGTATGCTATCTGGTTTATCTTTATCATCGTGTACTGCTTTAGGTGACCTGACATGTCGCTATTACACGTTCATAGAGCCCCTAGGATTCTTGCTTGACCACCAGCAGTATGATGGCGATCATATAAGTGGGAGCTGGGGTCTATAAGTACATCCTTAAAAGGTCCCTAGTCGTGGGAGTTTCGAGACAGGGCATCGATACTCCAGAGTAGACTAGTGTGTACATTTGAGACCCCGACGAGGGGCGGTGGCCGGTCTCACAAGCCACTGGTGTCAGTTGGATCACCTAAGATGTATACAGGTGCTCATTGGGTTATGAGTACACCGGACAGGACTCGCCGGGAGCATGCTAGTTGGTCTTATACCTGACGTCAGATGGCAGTTCCCTGGTGACATGTGTACAGGTTAGTTCATCGACCTGGGGATCGTCATTTGTCTCGTGTGAGTTCCCACTGTACTTTGATTACTGCCCTACCACGCTCAAAGGAGACGTGCAAACAGGTTTTAGTTGGGTACAGTCCCGAGCCACATGGAGGCAGTGAGCGGATCTTCAGGGGTTTGTCTCTCCCGGTATTGGGGGTGAGCTCGTGCTGTGTCTAGGAGAGCCATTACACTTAGCCCTTGGCCGAGGCAGGAGATTTATTGGTAGGTATTCCAGTAGTATCTCAGGGTGTTCTGGGCTACACTCTGACACGACTTGTACCGCTTTTAGGGGTCTGACTTTTACCAACCCCCTAGGCCCGCCATGCGATGCTCATAGATGAACGGACCGGACTGTACGGATATTGTCACTGACAGGCTCAGTAGGGTGTCAGAATGAGTTCGCTCATCGACGTCCCTTTTGGTCAATAGCTGGTGGCCCGTCACGTATGGCTAATACCTCTGACGTGCTAGTGGTTAAATCCACAGCCATAGTATTGACGAGTCTTTAGAGTCCACCACACATACAGTTACTCAATTTTCGGGCGAAACGCTGTAGAGGCCGTATGGAGATATGGCAGGGTTCGATCAGATACGTGCGGTATTGCACGGATTAGGATCAGACAGTTAGTACTAGAGGCCGTATGGATATATGGCAGGGTTCGATCTCATACGTGTGGTATTGCACGGATCAGGATCGAACGGATATTACTAGCCGGCTTTGGTTTAAGACCGGATCCTAGTATAGTACAGTGTAGATTTTGTCTCATTGCATTTGTATTTCGGTCGGAATACAAATGCGGGTGTGTATACACAGTATCGGGGTTTTCCTGTAATTTGTTACGGGACCAGTTTTCTGGAGTTGCCAGTTTGCTTTACGTTTCGGCCATTTTCATTTGTATCTTTCATTGGCCGAAGATTGGTGGAGGAGGGCTTATTTGTAATTGTGCAAATAAGCATTTGTGGAGGGTGGTGATTGTATACTTTTGTATCATGATGGTTTCATGATGGAGCCCCATCCCTTGACCTTCCATGCTTCATGATTGTTTGATTTGTTGACTTCATCATGATGGCTTGACCATTTTGGAGTCATCATGCTTGTGATGATGGTTGTTTTGGAGTATGGGTTTGATTTTGTGATCATTTCTTTTTCATGATAACATTGTTTTCCCTCTTGCATTATTCTAGTGTGACTCTCCCTCATTCACTATCTCTCTCCCTTCACCATTGTGGTCGGCCATGCATGGAAGGGGGCTGTCCCATTTTTGGAGAGAGGATTTGGTATCTCATTTGCTTGGAAAAGTGATATAGCCATCACAAATGTTCACTTCATCTTATACCTCCACCTGTTGGAGATAGTGCCCTCAGAGTCAATTATTGGAATGATTGAGGGGAGGACCTATCCCAGTAGGACAGTCTTACTCAAGATGATAGTATGCTATCTCGTTTATCTTTATCATCGTGTACTGTTTTAGGTGACCTTATGAGTCGCTATTACACATTGATAGAGCCCCTAGGATTCTTGCTTGACTACCAGCAGTATGAGGGCGATCATATAAGTGAGAGCTGGAGTCCATAAGCACATCCTTAAAAGGTCCCTAGTCGTGGGAGTTTCGAGACAGGGCATCGATTCTCCAGAGTAGACTAGTGTATATAGTCGAGACCCCGACGAGGGGCGGTGGCCGGTCTCACATGCCACTGGTGTCAGTTGGTTCACCTAAGATGTATACAGGCGCTCATTGGGTTATGAGTACACCGGACAGGACTCGCCGGGAACCTGCTAGTTGGGTTTATACCAGACATCAGATAGCAGTTCCCTGGTGACATGTGTACAGGTTAGTTCATCGACCTGAGATCGTCATTTGTCTCGTGTGATTTCCCACTGTGCTTTGATTACTACCCTACCACGGCTCAAAAGAGTCGTGCAAACAGGTTTTAGTTGGGTACAGTCCCAAGCCACATGGAGGCAGTGAGCGGATCTGCAGGGGTTCGTCTCTCCCGGTATTGAGGGTGAGGTCGCGCTGTGTCGAGGAGAGCCAGAACATGAAAAGTCCTTGGCCAAGGCAGGAGATTTGCTGGTAGGTATTCCAGTAGTATCTCAGGGTGTTCTGGGTTGCACTCCGACACGACTTGTACCGTTTTTGGGGGTCTGACTTTTACCAACCCCCTAGGCCCGCCATGCGATGCTCATAGACGAACAGACCGGATTGTACGGATATTTTCATTGACAGGCTCAGTATGGTGTCAGGATGAGTTCGCTCATCGACGTCCCTTTTGGTCAATACCTGGTAGCCCGTCACGTATTGGCTTATACCTTTGACGTGCTAGTGGTTAAATCCACAGCCATTGTATTGACGAGTCTTTAGAGTCCACCACACTCACAGTTACTCAGGTTTCGGGCGAAAGCTGTAGAGGCCGTATGGAGATATGGCAGGGTTTGATCAGATACGTGCGGTATTGCACGGATCGTGATCGGACGGATTTTACTAGCCGTCTTTGGCTTAAGCCGGATCATAGTATTAGACAGTGTAGTTTTGTCTCTTTGCATTTATGTTCAGTGGGAATACAAATGCGGGCATGTATATGCAGTAGTTGGGTTTTCCTGTAATTTATTATAGGATCAGTTTTCTGAAGTTGCCAGTTTGCATTCCATTCCGGCCGGTTTTCTTTTATTTCTTCACGGCCGGACTTTCCATTGGAGGGTGTTATTTGCAATTGTGCAAATAACGTTTTGTGAGGGGCTTTCTTGCATATTTGTAGCTTCCTCATCATGAGATTCCATTTTCATCTCATCACTTGCTTTTCATATGATGTTTTGTGAGTGGATTGAAATGGAAATTGGTTTGACCTTTTTCTCCTACATTCATTCCCTTTCTTCTCTTGTTTTATTGATTATTCATTTTTTCCTCCACCCATGAGGAGAGGGCCGGCCACTTGATGGTGAAGGGGAGATGAGAGAATTTTTGATTCTTGTGTGTAGCATTCTCTTCATCTCAATATTCCTTTGCCAAAGTATTGAGGGTTTTTTTTTCTTTCTCTCAAGTTCATTCTTTTCCTCAATCCTCCATGGCAACTTCTATAAACCCCAAGAGACAAGATTACTACACTATTCTATAGCAAGTCTTGGACGCGTCGGCTAGCCAACTTTGTGTCCGAGTTGCCTCGGTCAAGAGGTGGGAGCCCGTAAAAGATTCCGGCTACGTGGTGCCCTTTTCCGACGAGACGATGATGGACGGAGATTCCGCGGAAGATCGGAGTGGAGATGAAGACCGAAGGATACGGATCGCTTGGTATAACTTCTCTACTCTTTTCTTATTTGCTAGTTAGCTAGGTTAATGGCCCGATCCGGGTGAAAAGTGCGCGGTGGTGCCGGTTGCAAGTTTTGCAAAGTTTTTGTTTCCGCGTTTCCGGCGTCGGATCGACGGCCGGGGCGCCCCCGCGGGCTTACATTGGTATCAGAGACACGCCATTAACCATGCCTAGCTTGCTCTAGCACGTTTAGAACTCGATCGAACAAAGTTCCCAAAAACCGTATTTTTCATACTTCATGTTTCTGTCGAAATTTTTTCAAGCTCCAAAAATTTTTCCGGGTATTGCAGAAACATGTATAGAGAATTCTAAGAACACTGCAAAAATTTGGTGACCTAATTCGTCTATACGGCCACGGAACCGCGGCCATAACCCCACTTTGGCCGCGGTTCCGCCGCAGAAATATAGCTTCGTTGCACCATTTTTTTCCAGTGGGTCCTAGTATAAGAAATGGGGTTTTTGGAACATTCTTTTTGGGCCCAGATTTTCTGTAAGTGCTACAGTACTGCTTGGGGCCCACTTCGGTAAATTTGTTCGATCGGATATTTTAAACATGCTAGTTCACAGTATTTACATTATATCTGCGACCGTGAATATCACTTGATCGGTAAATCCTGTCTAACAGCTATAGCCCGGTTAGACGGATTTGCGAACGTGACCTTCACGTTGATGTTTTGTGATTGTGTTGTGTTGTTGCGGATCGGTCGTGGGGGATGAAAGCTTCCTAGGCACCCTAATGAGGTCTCACAAGACATCAACCATGCCAATTTCAAAAATACGGTGCCGAGAAACCCTAGACTACGGATCGTTAGCTAGATGTCTAGGCGAAAAAGAAACTAGTTAACAACTTAACTAAAGTTTAAACGGAAATACAACCTTTGTAGATCCGGTGCTCCACCTCCATAGCTCCGCAACGAAGTCCCCTCGCTGTCCAAATGAATTCCCGGGCTCTAGCGTCGGCTTCGTCGGAGAAATGGCGAGCTAGGTCGTCGATGTCCATGCCGAAGATGATCTACGTCGAGGCATCGCTAGATCAAGCTCCACCTTCACCAAGCCATGAAAACTTGTGAAGGAAACACCCTATACTACTTGGCAAGAGGTAGAGGATGAAGAAATAGGAAGTGGGTTCACTTTAGAATTGGATTTCTCACTCTTTATCATCACTTGCCATTAATGGAGCAAGCTTTCTTCCATGAAGAAAATGAAGAAGAAGGAGAAGAATGTTATGATAAGAATTGATTAAAATAGAAAAGAATAATCATTCTTATCATAATCAAACCATAGTTAAGTGTAGAGAGCTAACTAGAGTTTATGTGAATGGTTAGGGTTAAAGAAGAAGACAAAATGGTCACATGGTCAAAAGCTTCATGAAGCTTCAACAAGCTTCATGAAAGAAAGAATAAAAGAAAACCATTTGGTTTTTTTTTTTCTCTTTAAACTTTTATTTTCCAAAACTAATAAATAAATAAATGAATAAGTAATCATAACCCTAACCATTCATATAACCATGGTTCAATCTTTACACTTAACCAATTTTGCATGTATCATCAAACATGATACAATCAAGTGCACAAAACTATATCGAATATACAATGTGCACAAGCGAGTGAGAAAATCCATTTAAAGTGAACCAATATTAGTTAATGCAAAGTAATATATCAAATATATAATTATACATTAAATCATTAAATCAACACTTGATTTAACGATCCGGTCATATCGCATATAACCGACTAATATCTAATGTATAGGCTTATCGAATCAACCCTCGATTCGATAACTAGGTTATATCGCATATAACCATTCGATACATTCATCGCGAGAATGGAATACGGTATCACATACACGCATTATTCTCGGTCCCGCACATATCTCATATGCGCTCCTATTTCGTTTCGGTTGAGCCAGGAAACCTCTGTGTAGGACTCTAAAGACTCGTCAATACGCCGGCAGCAGATGATGATCATATCAAGCACCCACAAGCCGCAAGCGGTCTGCTAAACGTAACGGCCACCCGGGTATTGAGCGATCAGAAGATCGACGAGCAAGCCCGCTCACACTCCAGTGAATCCAACCAGTAACACTACCGTACAGTCCGGTCTGATCGTCTGATATGTCGCATATCTCGCCTAGGGGTGGTAAACGTCAGACCCCAATAGCCTAACATCCAATTAGATCTATCTCATAGATCCAAAATCCAGGATTTAGTAGGTATCACTTTGATCCTATGTGGAGAATCATTGTGATAAGCGGAGATTGATCGAGCGTAGCATAGGAAACTCCTTCCCTATCAAGAGTATGTCATCCACGTACTCTACGTGGATCGTCACCATACTCCCTACTACCTTTTTGTTTATATAAGGTTCATCTACCATTTTGATGATGTCAAACTCTTTGACTAACTCATCAAAACAGACGTTCCAACTCCGCGATACCTGCTTTATCCTATAAAGTATCTTGCACACGTTTCCGCTGCTCCCACTGTCTACGAAGCCCTCTGGCTGTGTACTTATAGACGCACTCTTCTAAAACTTCATTTAGAAAAGCAGTCATGACACCCAACCACCAGATATCGTAGTCATGGTATGTAGCCGTGACAAGTAGGACCTGGATGGACTTAAGCATAGCTACTTGAAAAGGTTTCATCATTATCCACACCTGGTCAATGATGCAAACTTTTAACAAGTCTAGCTTTGAAAGTCTCAACTTTTCCATCTACACCAAGTAATCTTCTCAAGATATACTTGCTCCTGATGGGGATTTAACCCTTCAGATATTGCAACTAAAGTCCATACTTTGTTGGTGTACATGGATTCCATCTCAGATCACTAAGCATCCAGCCATTCTTACAGAGTCTTACTCTTGATGGCCAGCTCGAAGCTAGTTGGGTCATCATCTCATGATGCAATCCTCGCTCCCACTGTCATAAGAAACCGAAGTATCTCTCAGGTGGGTGAGGAACCCTACTGGATCGACGGAGAGGCTGAGGTTCGTTGGAATCTACTGAATCCTTTGGCTCTATCAAATCATCTGCTGCAGTTTGTATAGCTGGAACATTTCCAGTTCTACATAACAGACCTTGCCTCGAGCTTGTCCGGATTTTGCTTTTAGACATAGGCCGGACAACCCCAAATCTTAACTAACTTAAGATATGGGCTCTTCCCTTTCCATATCACATATGAAGTGGTAGGCAATTGATTTGATTGGAACCCTATTCAATAGGTATGCAGCTTCTTAAGTGCACAACTCCCTTAAGGAAAAAGGTAACTCAGTAGTACTCATCATAGAGCACACCATATCAAATAGGGTGTATCTGCTCCGCCCCGATATACCATCGTGCAATGGTGTATACGGAGGAGTAATGCTGAGAGAGAATCTCATTCTCCTTTAGAATGGTCCAGGAATTCCGTGCACAAGTATTCTCCTCCTTGATCTCATCATAGGACATATTACTTATACCCGTATTTTGGTTCTTTACTTCTAACTTATATTCTGTGACTATCTCAAAAGGTTCGGACTCATGTTTCAATAGGAACATATGACTGAATCTTGAGAGATTATCAGAGAATGTAATGAAGTACAAAGAACCAGTCCTGGCATGTGTAGACAGGAGACCTTACATACATCATCATGTATCAGTCCCAAGAGTTCACTAACTCTTTCTCTGTTTCCAATAAACAGAGCTATGGTCATCTTATCTTCGTGACATGACTGGAAAGTTTCACAAGATGTAAATTTAAACTGATTTAAATATGCATCTTTATGAAACTCTAGCTAGTCGGGTCACATTGATCTGACCTAGTCAACAATACCTCAAGAAGAATTCGTTCATTTCTGAACTCTTCTTCTTGTGTGTGTTCCATATACTAAGAACTGTAGTTTGATTTAGAACATTAATGCTTTTAGATAACGTGCCTGAACCGATCAACTTTTGATATAGGAAATGTTCAAAACATTATCCATCAATACAAAATTATATCATTTCTTTACTAATAAAGAGACTGATATGATTTTGTATATCAGGTTCGGTATCTAATAACATTCGTTCAGAATCAATGTATTGGTAATACAGGGTGACAGTGACCGACAGACTTGGCTGCAACTCTTGCCCCGTTTTCTGCCTCATGAAACTTATCACCCGTTCTCAGTTTTTCTACCCTTTTGTAGCCCTATGTAACAGATTACATATCTGGGATCCTGATCCGGCATCATATACCAAGGATGCGGAGGATACTGAGAAACAGTTCTGTATAATGAACACACCCGAAGATGATGCTGATCACTTTCTTCGTTTGGGCGGCACGGGAATTCTGGTAATCCCCAATTTCCTGCTCTGTCTTATAACAATTATAAGTTGGAGCGGGACCAACGTTCCCCAGCTCAGTATAACAAGCGGGTTCGGTCAATAATCCGTTTTGTTATCTTGATTAAGGCGTGATATGGTCGCTAGCTGGAGAGAGAGAGAAGAAAACACTCAGCGTGCGCTCTTGCAAGAATAGATTGGTTATTATTTTATCTAATCAGGATGGCTCCCACTGCTTTTTATCAAATCTTCCTTCAAACCCAAAAAGGAAAGACTAGCCGGGATTAATTACACACTACAAGTTCGCCAATCTTTCAGCCAGGCCAGTGTCGGTACTTTGAGGGAGGTCCCCCGTGCTTTCGCACGAACCTAATTAATGTAAACCTCGTTTTCCCAGAGGCGTAACCTCGTTAACACCTTTCTAGACACCTACTTGATCGGCTAATTGTAATGTATAAAACTCTCCCAGGAGTAACTCTTACTCGCAGCAGGTATCGGGATCCAACTATCTCATAGAAGGTATGCAATCTCATTGCAAATCTCAACACTTGAAATTCCCGATAATATTTTGCCCCTAACGTGCTATGACCTTGACGAAAGCCAACAAACCATAGCCCGCTAGTCAAGTTCAACCCGTACATTTCTTGATTGAATTAAACCCACCCGCACGACCCTTGACGAAAGTCAACAAAGCCGCACGACTACCCTAATCCAATCGCATCGTATGCTGGCAGATAAGCAGCATATAGCTACCGCACACTGCACCTTGACGAAAGCCAACAAATGCAGCACGAATACTATATACAACTTATCTGAAATGACGGAGGGCTACGACAGGTTTTTCTGAAAACCTATTGCGTAATGAACTTGATATCGTTGTAGGATCGAATGAATTTTGAAATGGAGTGTTTTTTAGGTTTTTCTAGTTTTGCTAAAGGAGTCACTCCCGGTGAAGGGATCGTCGGTCTTTTCCTCGTCGAATGAGGTGCGGGATATATCATATATATCACTGTGCAAAGCAAAAACAGTTAAAAGCAATCAAAAGACAAACCGAGTGTGTAGCATCAGCCAGTTATTGCTAAAGGAGTCACTCCCGGTGAAGGGATCTCGGTCCTTTCCTTATCGAATTAGGTGCAGGATATATTATATATATACCGCTGTGCAAAGCAAGAACTGTAGCTACCTGTTTTATTTTGAAATTAGATTCTACAACATCTTAGGTTTCTTTTATTTCATTAATCATATTAATGAAGTCCCATCATTTAAGTACCTAAACATCACAGATAAATACGACGTACACTTATGCCATCCGCATTCGCCTCGATGTCCCCTCATGCACCGTTAGGTTAGGTAACTAACGGTAGAGCGGGGCAGGGCTAGCGCGGGTGTAAAACATAAGTAACGCCTATATAATATATCATATATACTATATAAAGTATCCATCACAGAACATAACATGATCACATCATAGATATCGCAGCAGAAGAATCATATGAAATATTGGATATACTAGGACGTCCGTGTTTTCAATACGAGCCAGTATAAAACACGGATTCCACGGTCGTGATGAATAGCCAAACCCACATCCCTAGACCCCTACGAGAGTGGCAAGCAACCCTACCAATTCTAGAGTTAGGAGACCCGGACTCGACTCCTCGAGTTGGTCTCCCACTGGACTCCGGAACCCGGTTACTTGTGCCCTCCTCCTTGGGTCTATCCTAGTGTAGAAAAGTAAATAATATACAAAAGGTGACAACTTCCGCAACCTGGAAGCGCCCCAATAAAAGAATATTACATACAAGTTTTTACATGAATGAAAATGAAAAACACTCATCTCACATAAAAACCCCCGGCTATTCAAACACGACGATCCAATATAACATATCCAGCAACACATAATATCACATGTCATCAACGTAAGTAAATATGCGCATCCCAATTGTCGTTGACATATAGCAACGAAACCGGCGATATCACATATTACACTTACGGTCACAGAAAAGAAAGTGTAAAACTACAACAGTTGGAATTCGCAATCTGCATAGACATCGCATGCCTAATCAAATGAATACCTTAGACATCACATGCCTAACAATTATAAACCCCGCATTTCAGTCTCAAAATCGAAAACTCTTTTCAATATCAAGTCGGGCAATTCAACAGGATTCCCGACATCCTGATCGAATGCTCGTCGCAAACTTCAGTAGACGGCCGCACCCCCGATACCGTCGACGAAGTGCACCAAGGCAGAACACCGCCACCGCGAGCACCCGAACGGATGCTTTCGGCGACGGGGTTCTCCTACAGTCACTTGGTCGGGGCTATGAGGTGTAGCTGTCTATTAAGTTTACCCGGCGAGTATCCGCGTACGCTACGTGATTGCGACAGACTTTTGATCACATCAAAATTCCGTGGCAACCGATCAAGTGAGACTAAACCGCTATGTTTATAACATTCATTCAGTTATCACATAACTTTTGTGAATTCCAATTATTGTATCCCATTCCAGATAAACAGAAAATGTTAAACTTTTCGATCGAACAATCGAACACCCAAGTTTTCCCGATACGGCTCAACACATGAAATAAGTCTAACAACATTCCGTTCGTGCCTCAGTACCAATAGTCCAGCCGTAGAAGGGTCAAGCCAACGCCTCACATGTGGCACGCCGTACTGCCCCAAACCCGAAGGTTCAAAGGGCAGTTCAAGACGGTCACATAATCGAGTTAAGGTTTGTTGTCTTCTAGAGGGTCCATCGCGTTACTTGCACTACTTAGAACGTCTTTAAACTTCGGAAAAATCCAACACTTGGAAATTTCCCGACAGGGGAAAAATTGGGTATTTATATCCGGTCGAACTTTTTAACATATTCAAAAAATTATCCGGAAAGCCACACAGACAAAATTTGATAATCCGATCGAACATTCGAATCCCCAAAACAACCCTGAAAATTCAACTCTTGAAAAAATATTAAAAATTCCCAGAAAATCCAGCACTGTGAAAGAGGAATTACTGTGCAAAAATGGGAAGGTGACGTCATCAGTTGGCCGCGGAACCGCCGCAGAAGGCATGCTTCTGCCGCGGTTCCGCCGCACTTTGGGGGAATCATGAGTACGGGCTTCACAGTAATTCTTCTAATTCCCTGCTGAGTTTTCTGCATATTTTTAATTCAGGAAAATCCCAGAATTTGGAAAAAGTCCAGAGAGCTATTTTGGGTTCTAGTTTTCGGTTCGATCGGACTTCAAACTCCGTCTAGACTTCGCCTAAGGCTCTAGCTAGGCTCTGATACCAGTGAAAGCTTCCTAGGCACCCTAATGAGGTCTCACAAGGCATCAACCATGCCAATTTCAAAAATACGGTGCCGAGAAACCCTAGACTACGGATCGTTAGCTAGATGTCTAGGCGAAAAAGAAACTAGTTAACAACTTAACTAAAGTTTAAACGGAAATACAACCTTTGTAGATCCGGTGCTCCACCTCCATAGCTCCGCAACGAAGTCCCCTCGCTGTCCAAATGAATTCCCGGGCTCTAGCGTCGGCTTCGTCGGAGAAATGGCGAGCTAGGTCGTCGATGTCCATGCCGAAGATGATCTACGTCGAGGCATCGCTAGATCAAGCTCCACCTTCACCAAGCCATGAAAACTTGTGAAGGAAACACCCTATACTACTTGGCAAGAGGTAGAGGATGAAGAAATAGGAAGTGGGTTCACTTTAGAATTGGATTTCTCACTCTTTATCATCACTTGCCATTAATGGAGCAAGCTTTCTTCCATGAAGAAAATGAAGAAGAAGGAGAAGAATGTTATGATAAGAATTGATTAAAATAGAAAAGAATAATCATTCTTATCATAATCAAACCATAGTTAAGTGTAGAGAGCTAACTAGAGTTTATGTGAATGGTTAGGGTTAAAGAAGAAGACAAAATGGTCACATGGTCAAAAGCTTCATGAAGCTTCAACAAGCTTCATGAAAGAAAGAATAAAAGAAAACCATTTTTTTTTTTTTTCTCTTTAAACTTTTATTTTCCAAAACTAATAAATAAATAAATGAATAAGTAATCATAACCCTAACCATTCATATAACCATGGTTCAATCTTTACACTTAACCAATTTTGCATGTATCATCAAACATGATACAATCAAGTGCACAAAACTATATCGAATATACAATGTGCACAAGCGAGTGAGAAAATCCATTTAAAGTTAACCAATATTAGTTAATGCAAAGTAATATATCAAATATATAATTATACATTAAATCATTAAATCAACACTTGATTTAACGATCCGGTCATATCGCATATAACCGACTAATATCCAATGTATCGGCATATCGAATCAACCCTCGATTCGATAACTAGGTTATATCGCATATAACCATTCGATACATTCATCGCGAGAATGGAATACGGTATCACATACACGCATTATTCTCGGTCCCGCACATATCTCATATGCGCTCCTATTTCGTTTCGCTTGAGCCAGGAAACCTCTGTGTAGGACTCTAAAGACTCGTCAATACGCCGGCAGCAGATGATGATCATATCAAGCACCCACAAGCCGCAAGCGGTCTGCTAAACGTAACGGCCACCCGGGTATTGAGCGATCAGAAGATCGACGAGCAAGCCCACTCACACTCCAGTGAATCCAACCAGTAACACTACCGTACAGTCCGGTCTGATCGTCTGATATGTCGCATATCTCGCTTAGGGGTGGTAAACGTTAGACCCCATTAGCTCGATAAGTCGTGTCGATATGAGGTCTATAACAATTCGAGAAACTACTGGTAACACTTACCAGTAAATCTCAGCAACCCTGGCCAGGGATTTCCTGTTATAGCCAATCGAACACAGCGCAACATCAACTCCCTATACCGGGAGAGACGAATCCCCTCCTATCGCTCATTGCCTCCATGTGACTCGGGACTGTACCCAAAAACCACCGTTTTGCACGCCCTCTTGGACGTGGTAAGATGGAAATCAAAGCACAGTGGGAACCACACAAGACTCTATGACGATCTCGGGTCAACAGACTACTCTGTACCAGTGTCACCAGAGAACTGCCATCTGACGTAAGGTATAATACCATCTGGGAGTTCTCGGCGAGTCCGTCCAGTGTACCCAGTCTTTACTGAGCACCCGTATATCATCCTTGATGTCAAACACTAATGGATATGGGATCATCCATCGCCCATCTGTATGGGTCGAGAAGGTATACGCTAGTCTACTCTGGTATATCGATGCCCCGTCTCGATACGCCCACGACTAGGGACTTTGAAGGATGTACTTATGGACTACCATGTCCCCACTAGTATGATCCGCATCATAGTCCAGGTAGTCAAGTACACATTCTAAGGGCTTTACCAACATGTAATAGAGAGACAATCTGTGTACACGTTAAGGTAAATAGCAACCAGATAGCATACTATCATGTCGAGCAAGAAAGTCCTCCCTATATATGTCCCAGCATCCACTACAATATACATCCAATGTACAGTAATGGCCTCTAGGGCATACATATAACTAGCAGGGGATAGCCTGGATGCCATGTTAGTACAGTTTTGTTTTATATGTACATTTGATATTGCGGGGCGAGCGTCCGACATGTGGACTGCCGTCGCTGCCTGTCTGTATTATTATTTTGGGGCACGACCAGGTTGCGGTCGATGTACCCGTTGTATGTATATTTTACTTTCTGTACTAGGATTACCCCGCGGAGGGGTGCACGGATAGCCGGATTCTAGAGGGCAACAAGCCCGCATCTCATGGCTTTGAGACGGAGGGGGCTTTACTCTGGAATTGGCAGGGCTATTCGCCGCACTCGTAGGGGGTATAGGTTGACCCAGGAAGGGTGCCCAAGTTACCGGATTCCGTGAAGTGCTGGGTGGTCCATTCACGTTGCTGAAGGGGGCTGCCTCGCTTCAGGTTTTGGCGGGTGACTTGCCGCGCCCGTAGGGGTCTAGGATTTCATTGCACAGGCTATCCACACGACCAGGGGAACGTCGGGTTTCAGTAGCGGCTCTATGAAACCCGGGGATCCCAGATATCTGTTTTGCTCTGTGATGCTGTACATTTCTATGCTGTTGCATTTTTATCACGCCTTGAGCGAAAGTTATATATTATATATATACTAGTAGATGTTGTATATGTTTTGCATCCGCGCTAGTCCAGTCCCCGCTCTGTCGTTAGTTAGCTAACCTAACGGGTGATGACGGGACCCAGTGGCGAATGCGGATGGCATATACGTACATCATTATATTTTCGTTCTTTGTGGTGTGATCAATTGATGGGACTGTGTTGATTCAGATCAATGCAAGATAAACAAACCTATTCTGATGTTGTTGGAACACTTTTCAAAAGGCTGTTATTGCAAGGGCGTTCTCTTTTGTCTTGCACAGTGGTATTCAGTTGGAATATCCTGCTCCTCAGTCGACGAGGCAAGGGCCGAGATCCCTTCACCGGGAGTGACCCCTTGGACAGAAGTTAGCGTCAGGCAATAACTTCGCTATAGCCGTTTACTTTTGCTTTGCATCGGGGTATTCAGTTGGAATATCCTGCACCTCATTCTACGGGGAAAGAGCCGAGACCCCTTCACCGGGAGTGACCTCTTTAGCAAAGGTTTTCGTCACTATATTTTTATAAAGCTATCAGTTCCTTCAACGATATCAAGTTCATTACATTAAAGGTTTTCGCCAGAAACCATTCATAGCCTTCCGTCGTTTCATATGGATAGTCAATAGTATTCAAGCTGTGTATGTTGGCCAAAGTCAAGGCACATTGTTTAGTAGCTGTTGGGTATTCATATGCAGCATAGATAGATGTGTTGGTTTGGGACAGTCGTACTACCATTTTGGCCAAAGTCAAGGGTAGGTACGGGTGGGTTCAAATTAACCAGGAGAATGACGGGTAGAACTTGACATGTGACTTATGATATGTTGGCCAAAGTCAAGGTCATAAGAGCATAGGGTAAAAAATCCACATCGGGAGTTTCAAATGAACTGAAACTTGCCAGATATGTGCATACCTTCTGGAGTGTGATAGCATGAGCGGATTCCGTCACGTTATCATGCGATGATAGTTGGATCCCGATTCCCACTGATGAGTTGGTTTACTCCTCGGGTGATCTCGGCTAATTCTTCTTTCAGGTTTGGGGAAGAATTTGACGTTACAGTGGGAGGTTTCCAGATTAGATAAAGTGATAACCATTCTGATCTAGGTTAGAGTGCACGCTGAGTGTTTCTTTTCTCTCTTTCTTTGGCAGCGACCATTGACCCGACCCTAGACTATGACTCAGTGACCAAGTTGACCGAACCTTCTTAACACTGGCCTTTGGATTGTCAGAGTTGCAGATCTCATTGCCACTCCTATTTTTACCCTTTTTCTCCGGGACACCCCGTATTACTACGAACGCCCACTTCCATTGGACAAAACCATCGTATGGTTATATACGAACTCGAAGGAATTCGAGAATGGTTTCCGGTTCAGGAGAAAACGAATAGGACTATTCAGTTGTCTTTTCCTTTTACCTTCTCTCAGGTTGTGAGTACTCCTTGGTTTAGGAGATAGTACACCTATTACGCAAATTGGATAGTCTTCTTCCAAACCATAGGCAGGTGCCGACCGGTAGGGAATGAAGAAAACCACTTAGCCTAAACGGTATACAGAAGGTATTAAGTTAAGACAAAGCAAAGGATTAGTAAGAGGGCAAAGTAAATTGCGATTGTTATTCACGACCGAACCAAGTATTTCTTCGCCAATCCTAAATCACCTTTGTATTTCTCTAGGACACTCCATATCACTACGAAGATCCCAGTTTATTGGATAATCCATCGTATGGTTATATACGAACTCGAAAGGAACTTGTTCCAGTTCGGGGATGGATCCTGGTTCAGGAGAAATATGAATAAAGTACATTCAGGTGTCTTTTATCTTCACCTTCTCTCGCGTTGCGAGTGCTCCTAGGATTAGGACAGTACACCCTTTATGCTTATTGGATAGTCTTCTTCCAAACCATAGGTTGGTGCCGAACGATAGGGAAGGAAGAAAACCATTTGGCCTAGAGGGGTGTGCAGAAGGTAATGACTAAAGACATATAAAGGGATTTGGAGAAGTGGCAAAGAATTATACGGTTACAGTTGTGAATCTGGATAATGGAAGTGGCATTACTAGGAATACCAGGATACCCCATCGAAACATTTCAATGTTTCAGTTTCACTGTGTAATGTTAAAAGAAAACTGATTTCCCAATTAGACACTTACTCCACGGTATGTATTTAGCAGGTATGATCCTCACATCTGTATGGTTTTACAGATGATGAGTGGGAGTAAGTTATTGGGAATTAGGTGACCATCCTCATTATATCGGGATTCGTTGTAATCGGTGATATTTGAGGAAGTCACCTGGGTTGTTTGCCGGTCGGCAAATATTTGGTTTTGAATATCCGTTGTTATGCACCAATTTCAAATTGATATATCTGTACGTCTATTTTTATAGAGTGAGACATACCTTTTGAAATTTTGTCTATGACATTTACCTATATCAGTGGTTGGTTAGGTAAGGAGCATTGAACAGCGGTGTAATTCTTCATAACCATAGTACAGTTTTCAACCTACGACACACAATGAATGAGTTATTTCACTCAAGAGACTTATACAGAGTATTGTATGTTGTCCAGTGTCCATTAGGACAGAGGGGTTGGTCCTCGTACTATATTTTGTTTACTTATGACTTCTCTAGTTCTTAGACAGGTGTTTCGTAGAAACACAAGGTCGATGTTTTGAGAAGTTATAGGTATAAGAGTAAAGTAGAGAACCAGGTATTGCAAGTATCGGGATTCTTCAAGGTAATCAAAGATGTAGATACTTGTGTATGGTATTCAGTTGATAGTAATGTTTAAGAGAACTTGCTTCTCTTTCAGGTTACTCATAATTGGAAGTACTCCTAAGTTGAGTAACGCTGATCGGCCTCCTTCCATTTAGTAGACATGCACTGGAGACAGTTGCATGATTTGAATCTGGTACAATTAAATCAGCGTCTCTGTTTCTATATTGGATATAGAACTGTTCATATCTTGACATTGTTAAGGTACGGGGAGTTGTCTGGCTTATGCTTAAAACCAGACACTGGACTACTCAAGGCACGTTTCTGTAATGGTTGTTTGTGGGTTGACCCGGGCTATGACTAGGGTTGATTTTCTACCATCTGGAAGATCAATAGTGATATTGTTCTTGACTCATCACAGTTTTAATAAAAATGGATTTTTTTTCAGAAAACAGTAGTGGGAGTATGGTAGAACTGGAAGTAATTCCAGAACAGCAAACGATTATAGAAGATTTAATGAGAACCTAAAGATTCAATCTGGTTTGACATTCTATTAGGCCACTCTGCAGATATGGTGGGTAACCTCAGGCACTCGAGAGGTACTTCGGTATGCTCAAGAACGGTGGCAGGGAGGTTCTTGTTTACCCAGACTTGCCATTGCTGTTGTTCCAGACTGTGAGACCCGGCAGGAGGATGAGTATAGCGTCGTTCTAAACTAGCTTTAGAAGTGTACGTCTATATGACTTTGCCATAGGGTTGTCGTAGTCAGTGGGAGCAGCGGAAGCATTGGTGGACATCAGGCTTATGTCTCTTTCTAGACTAAAGCAGATATAGCGGAGATAGATCATCTATTTCTGATGTGACAGTCATGGGTTTGACTTCATCAGAATAGGGGATGGATCTGTTAAGAAGGTAGTAGAGTGTGATGTCCTGGTATTTGATGACATACACAGAGTAGGAAGTGATATTCCTATACTACGATCGGTTATACTTTGGTCGTCACACAGTGTTTTCTCCACATAATAATTGGATATTATATTGTACATTCTGGTTACTAGATCTATGGTATTAGATCTAGATTTGGGTGGTTTCCCAATCTGGGTACTTTGACCGCATTCTAAGAGTATTTAGAATGGACGACTCCTGGCATGGTAGTGTACCTGCAGGTAATAGAGTCACCCTCTCTAAAGGTGTCTTACAGACTAAAGGGGAGATGGGTACGCATGATTGGCAGATCACTTGCTTAGGTAATTGAGTCAATCATGAGATGTCAAGTACCACACCAGATGTTGTTCTTGCAGTGGATGCAATAAGTTGATATTGATCCAATCCTGGAGGAACATTCGGAAGCAGTTTTAGAACATAAGTTGATGTTCTAGGGATATGATAACAGCATTCTCCTTCGGGAGACAGTTATCATTCCAGGCTTCCAAGGAGACCTAGATGACAGAGAGGTTGTCAGGGTTATAGTTTTCCCTCCGACGAGGGGCAGTATTTTGGACAGTTGGTCCAGGTGGATACTGAGGGAAGGCATGGCGCAGGATACTGATTAAGTTCGGTTGACGATACAGTCTAAGAAGTTTGGATTTGGAGTTCATTTATGAGCTAGGTCCCATCAGACATCCAGACATATTCTAAGACAGGTATTGCTCATTTCGGGAGATGGCTTTCTCCGCGAACTTGAGATATAGAGAGACATAGAAAGAGACACCAGAGCGGATCCACTCACTGAGGCTATTCCTCGAACGCAATAGTTTCCAAACGAGCTTTGTGAGACTGACTAGTAGAGGAGTTGGGTGTTCGGTATCACACGGGCTGTGAGTATGCGACATCGCAATAATTAGCCTTGAGTGCAAGTGGGAGATTGTTGGAGATAGTGCCCTCAGAGTCAATTATTGGATCACAGGCACATGATTGCAATGATTGAGGGGAGGACCTATCCCAGTAGGACAGTCTTACTCAAGATGATAGTATGCTATCTGGTTTATCTTTATCATCGTGTACTGTTTTAGGTGACCTTATGAGTCGCTATTACATGTTGATAGAGCCCCTAGGATTCTTGCTTGACTACCAGCAGTATGAGGGCGATCATATAAGTGAGAGCTGGAGTCTATAAGCACATCCTTAAAAGGTCCCTAGTCGTGGGAGTTTCGAGACAGGGCATCGATTCTTCAGAGTAGACTAGTGTATACAGTCGAGACCCCGACGAGGGGCGGTGGCCGGTCTCACATGCCACTGGTGTCAGTTGGTTCACCTAAGATGTATACAGGTGCTCATTGGGTTATGAGTACACCGGACAGGACTCACCGGGAACCTGCTAGTTGGGTTTATACCAGACGTCAGATAGCAGTTCCCTAGTGACATGTGTACAGGTTAGTTCATCGACCTGAGATCGTCATTTGTCTCGTGTGAGTTCCCAATGTGCTTTGATTACTACCCTACCACGGCTCAAAGGAGTCGTGCAAACAGGTTTTAGTTGGGTACAGTCCCGAGCCACATGGAGGCAGTGAGCGGATCTGCAGGGGTTCGTCTCTCCCAGTATTGGGGGTAAGGTCGCGCTGTGTCGAGGAGAGCTAGAACATGAAAATTCCTTGGCCAAGGCAGGAGATTTGCTGGTAGGTATTCCAGTAGTATCTCAGGGTGTTCTGGGCTGCACTCCGACACGACTTGTACTGCTTTTGGGGGTATGACTTTTACCAACCCCCTAGGCCCGCCATGCGATGCTCATAGACGAACGGACCGGACTGTACGGATATTATCACTGACAGTCTCAGTAGGGTGTCAGGATGAGTTCGCTCATCGACGTCCCTTTTGGTCAATATCTGGTAGCCCGTCACGTATTGTCTTATACCTCTGACGTGCTAGTGGTTAAATCCACAGCCATTGTATTGACGAGTCTTTAGAGTCCACCACACTCACAGTTACTCAGGTTTCGGGCGAAACGCTATAGAGGCCGTATGGAGATATGGCAGGGTTTGATCAGATACGTGCGGTATTGCACGGATCGTGATCGGACGGATTTTACTAGCCGGCTTTGGCTTAAGCCGGATCATAGTATTAGACAGTGTAGTTTTGTCTCTTTGCATTTGTGTTCAGTGGGAATACAAATGCGGGCATGTATATGCAGTAGTGGGGTTTTCCTGTAATTTATTATAGGATCAGTTTTCTGAAGTTGCCAGTTTGCATTCCGTTCCGGCCGGTTTTCTTTTATTCCTTCACGGCCGGACATTCCATTGGAGGGTGTTATTTGCAATTGTGCAAATAACGTTTTGTGAGGGGCTTTCTTGCATATTTGTAGCTTCCTCATCATGAGATTCCATTTTCATCTCATCACTTGCTTTTCATATGATGTTTTGTGAGTGGATTGAAATGGAAATTGGTTTGACCATTTTCTCCTACATTCATTCCCTTTCTTCTCTTGTTTTATTGATTATTCATTTTTTCCTCCACCCATGAGGAGAGGGCCGGCCACTTGATGGTGAAGGGGAGATGAGAGAATTTTTGATTCTTGTGTGTAGCATTCTCTTCATCTCAATATTCCTTTGCCAAAGTATTGAGGGTTTTTTTTTCTTTCTCTCAAGTTCATTCGTTTCCTCCATCCTCCATGGCAACTTCTATAAACCCCAAGAGACAAGATTACTACACTATTCTATAGCAAGTCTTGGACGCGTCGGCTAGCCAAGTTCGCGCCCGAGTTGCCTCGGTCAAGAGGTGGGAGCCCGTAAAAGATTCCGGCTACGTGGTGCCCTTTTCCGACGAGACGATGATGGACGGAGATTCGGCGGAAGATCGGAGTGGAGATGAAGACCGAAGGACACGGATCGCTTGGTATAACTTCTCTACTCTTTTCTTATTTGCTAGTTAGCTAGGTTAATGTCCCGATACGGGTGAAAAGTGCGCGGTGGTGCCGGTTGCAAGTTTTGCAAAGTTTTTGTTTCCGCGTTTCCGGCGTCGGATCGACGGCCGGGGCGCCCCCGCGGGCTTACACCACCAAAAGGCAACATCCACTACCCCAAAATGAGACATGAGTTCTATACACATTCTACAGCAAATCTTGGGCACGTCGACTCGCCAGCTTCGTGCCCGAGTTGCCTCGGTATAGTGGTGGGAGCCTTTAAAAGAAGCAGGCGACGTGGTGCCCTTCCGGCGACGAGGTGGAGACCGGAGATTCCGCTGGAGATCGGGACGACGGCGAGAAGACCGGAGGAAACGGATCACTCGGTATATCTCTCTTCCCCATCTTGTAGTTAGTTAGGACTAGTTTAATGGCCCGATCCGGGTTTTAGTGCGCGGTGGTGCCAGTTTGAAAAATTAAAGTAAATCACCGCTTCCGCGTTCCGGCGTCGGATTGACGGGCGGGGCGCCGCCGTGCACTTACACCTACCACGGCTCAATGGAGTCGTGCAAACAGGTTTTAGTTGGGTACAGTCCCGAGCCACATGGAGGCAGTGAGCGGATCGGCAGGGGTTCGTCTCTCCCAGTATTGGGGGTGAGGTCGCGCTGTGTCTAGGAGAGCCATTACACGAAGTCCTTGGCCAAGGCAGAAGATTTACTAGTAGGTATTCCAATAGTATCTCAGGGTGTTCTGGGCTACACTCCGACACGACTTGTACCGCTTTTGGGGGTCTGACTTTTACCAACCCCTTATGCCTGCCATGCGATGCTCATAGACGAACGGACCGGACTGTACGGATATTGTCACTGACAGGCTCAGTAGGGTGTCAGGATGAGTTCGCTCATCGACCCCCTTTTGGTCAATACCTGGTAGCCCGTTACGTACGGCTAGTACCTCTGACGTGCTAGTGGTTAAATCCACAGCCAAAGTATTGACGAGTCTTTAGAATCCCCCACAGACAGTTTCTCAAGTTTCGGGCGAAACGTTGTAGAGGCCGTATGATATATGGCAGGGTCCGATCATATACGTGTAGTAGTGCACGGATCATGATCGGGCGGATCATACTAGCGGGGTTTGGTTTAATCCGGATCCTAGTATTTGATTTGTTGGATTACTTTAGTCTCATCGCATTCGCATTCAGTCGGAATGCGGGTGCAGGTATGTATATACAGGTGAGGGGTATCCTTGTGATCCATCACGAGTTTACTTTAGATGTTGCCGTATCTTTTTATTGTTGCAAATATTTGGATTAATGTTTGCATATGGAAATTATGAGCTAGAATTCATCATTTTGTGCATTAATTGTGACACATGCAAACCTAGTGACTCATGGTCTCTTTTATTGTGCATATGTCACATTTGATGTTTGATTTGTGTTGATATGATGAGAAGAGAGAGAGAAGGGCTGCCATATGATATGTTTGGTCTTGTATTATTTTCTCACTCTCTCTTTCTCATTCTATCATAACAACAAAAGAAAAGAAAAGCTTCTTCTTCTTCTTCCTCCTCTAGCTCAAAATCTTTATTAATGGCATCATCTCTAACCTCCATCCAAGCCATGGATGCTAGAGACAAAATGAACACAAATATTCTCTACAACACCTTGGACACGTCGGCTAGCACATTTCGTGCCCGAGTTGCTTCGAATAAAGCGGAAGCCCGTAAAAAGAATCGATGATGTGGTGCCCTTTCCGACGAGGAGATCGAGACCGAAGATGCCGCGAGGAGCTTGGGATGGTGGCCTAAGACCGAAGGACACGGATCGATCGGTATATCTTTCCAACCCTCTCTCTAGATAGCTAGTTGTAGGTTAATGGTTCGATCAGGGTTTTAAGCATACGATAGCGCCGGTTTTCAAGTTAAGAAAAATTTTCATTTCCGCATTTTGGTCTCGGAAAGACGGCCGGGGCACTACCGTAGTCTTACAATCTCTTGGTTAATTCTTTACATGAGTTAATCATGAGGGCTTAACTCACCTATGGTTGTAATAATTCATTTGGATGAATTATTCATACGAGTTCATATTCTTCTTCATCTTCCTCAAAGCTTTCTAGCTTCAATGGAGTTGTGAGAAACAGTGTGAGAAATTAAATCTAAAGCGAGCCTACTTCCTACATCATCATCCTATACTACTTGCCATTTAGTATACGGTGTTTTCTTCACAAAGTTCTTGACCTAGTGAAGAAATAGCTTGGGTTAGTGTCTTCTCGACGTAGATCATCTTCGGTCTCGAAGACATCGAAGCAAGCATGTTCGTTTTTTTATGGGAGCCACTCTAGAGTCCGGAGTTCACGATCGCAGTGAGAGGGATTACTACACGGAGCTATTGAAGTGAAGGACCGGTCTATAAAGGTTTCATTCCTTGCTCACTAGACTTGCAAAGTTGTTTGCATTACTTTCCGTCGATTTCTAGTTAACGATTCTTAGTTAGGGTTAGCTAAAACGGCAAATTTTTGATTTTGGCATGGACGATGCCTCCAGAAACCTTGCTGCTGTCATAGGTAACCCTGCAGTTGTATCAGAGTTATGCTAGAAATTTATACGGATTTTGTTAGAATTACGAAACCGAAATACTTCGAAACTTGCATCGCCAAAACCTGCTTGCTATCGATTTTAAAATGTTGTCAATTTTTTTTCCAAACAAGTACAAAGTGCTATATATGATATAACATGAACACTGACAAAATTTCTTGCATTTTAGAGAAATTTTGGCCGAGCCCCATACCATTGATCTCGGCCAAATCCGAGCTGTTTCCCCTGAAATTTTGTCTGTGTTCCAGTGACTTTGTTTGATGTTTCAGGCGTTGTTTGTTTTTTCTAATTTTGCATGTGATGTAATCTTACACTATAAACAATTCAGAGTGTTTTGTATTCGTATTTTTAACATTGTTTCAGGTTATTCGCATGTTGTCTAGACGAAGTTAAAAAGTTCGATCGAATGTTAAAAACCTATTTTTCCAAGTTTAACGTATTCGGAAAAACATGCAAGTGATCCTATGAACCCTCTAGAAGAATGAAACCCTAACTCGACTTTTTTGGATCGCGAACCGCGATCAAACCCTAGGGTTTGCCGTAGTCCCGTGGCAACATGAATGAGGCTTGGGTTTGCCCTTCTACGGTTGGTGCATAGGTTCTGTGGTATATTCTGGGTATTATTGAACCGTGCTCAAGTGTTGAGCTGTTGGAAAATTGTGGGACTTTGATGAATCGATCGAAGAGTTTAATGTCGTTCGGATATTATGTGATGGGATACAATATTTGGAATCCATAAGTAGTTATGAGATAACTAGTTTGAATGTTATAAATCTAGCAGTTTAGTCTCAGATGATCGGTTGCCATGGGATTTTGATGAGATCAAAATTCCGTCGCAATCATGTAGCGTACGCGGATACTCGCCGGGCAAACTTAATAGATAGCCACACCACATAGCCCTGACCAAGTGACTGTAGGAGAACCCCGTCGCCAAAAGCATTCGTTCGGGTGCTCGCGGCAGCGGTGTTCCGCCTTAGTGCACTTCGTCGATGACATTTGGGGGTGCGGCCGTCTACTAAAATTTCCGACGAGCATTCGATCTGGATGTCGGGAATCCTGTTGAATTTCCCGACTAGTTATTGAAAAGTGTTTTCGGTATCGAGACTAAAATGCGGGGTTTATAATTGTTAGGCATGCGATGTCTAAGGAATTCAATTGGTTAGGCATGCGATGTCTAAGGTGGTTGCGGCGTTAGTTATATGTATGCCCTAGAGGCCATTACTGTACATTTGATGTATATTGTAGTGGATGCTTGGACATATATAGGGAGGACTTTCTTGCTCGACATGATAGTATGCTATCTGGTTGTACTTTATCTTAACATGTACTCTGATTGTCTCTAAGTTACATGTTGATAAAGCCCTTAGGATATGTACTCGACTACTGGGACTATGATGAGATCATACTAGTGGGGCCACGGTAGTCGATGAGTACATCCTATAACTCTTCCTAGTCGAGGGTGTATCGAGACAGGGCATCGATACACCAGAGTGGACTAGCATATACGCATCTTGACCCATATGATGGGCGATGGATGATCCCATATCCATCGGTGTTTGATATCAAGGATGGTGTACGGGTGCTCAGTGGAGACTGGGTACACTGGACGGACTCGCCGAGAACTCCCAGATGGTATTATACCTTACGTCAGATGGCAGTTCTCCGGTGACACTAGTACAAAGTAGTCTGTTGACCCGAGATCGTCATAGAGTCTTGTGTGATTCCTACTGTGCTTTGATTTCCATCATACCACGTCCAAGAGGGCGTGCAAAATGGTGGCTTTTGGGTACAGTCCTGAATCACATGGAGGCAATGAGCGATAGGAGGGGATTCGTCTCTCCCGGTATAGGGAGTTGATGTTGCGCTGTGTTCGATTGGCTATAACCGGAAATCCCTGGCCAGGGTTGCTGAGATTTACTGGTAAGTGTTATCAGTAGTTTCTCGAACTGTTATAGACCTCATATCGACACGACTTATCGAGCTACTGGGGTCTGACGTTTACCACCCCTAGGCGAGATATGCGACATATCAGACGACGAGACCGGACTGTACGGGAGTGTTACTGTTTGGATTCATAAGAGAATGTACAGGCTTGCTTGTTAATCTTCTGAGCGCTCAATACCTGGGTAGCTGTTACGTTTAGCTGACCGCTTGCAGCTTGTGGGTGTTTGATATGATCATCACCTACTGCTGACGTATTGACGATTCTTTAGAGTCCTACACAGAGGTTTCTTGGCTCGGGCGAAACGGAGTAGGAGCACATATATGATATGTGCGGGACCGAGGATAATGCGGTATATGATACCGTATTGTATTCTAGCGATATGAGATATCGGCCGGGTATATGTGATATAGCCGGGTCATACTATTAGTCGGTTATTTGTGTAATAGCCGGATTATCGGATCAAGTGTTGATTCGATAATTTAATGTATAATAATATATATGATATATTAAATTACATTAACTAATATTTTCTCACTAAAAGATTCATTTTCTCACGGGATAATACATTGATATATATGCGATATATGTTAATTGTATTATTATCTTTTATTACAAAATATATTGTATATGTGATATATAATAGTGTAACATGTTAGGGTTACAAATTTAACATTGGATTAGGGTTTAAACTTGGTTAGGGTTTGGATTAGGGTTAGCTTTTGCATGAAGCTTCCATGAAGCTTCATGAAGCTTTGACTTTGTGGTTGCTTGATATTATTTGTGAGATATTATGTTAACCCAATCCAAACCATTAACCGTAGTTAACTCTCTACAAGGGTTAACTCTCTCATGCTTAACCCTTGGTTAGATTTGTAACCACTACAATAATTCATTGTTCATCACAAAAGGATTAAGGTTATCTTCTTCAATCTTCTTCTTGATGCTTGAGTTTCTTCTTGAAAAAGCTTTCTTTTGTTATGAAAGTGAGAGAGAAAAAGATTTCAAATGAGAGCAAAAATCCTACTTCATCATCCTCATCTATCCTTGCCATTTAGATGAGGGTGTTCACTTCATATTATGAGTGTTAGCTTGTGTTATCGAAACTTCAAGGTAGATCATCTCGGTATCGAAGATCGGAAGCAAAGGTTGCATCATTCTCTTCGTGAAGCCTCTCGAGAGTCCACAACACGATGATCGTAGCGAAGGGACCTCAACATGGAGCTTAAGAAGTGAAGGACAGGATCTACAAAGGTTGTAATCCCTCTCACTTAGTGTTAAAGAGTTTAAAATGCATGTTTTCGCCTAAACCCTGGTTTAAAGATCCGGCTTCGGGTTGCTCGGCACGGCTAATTTTTTAATCGGGCATGGTTGATGCCTCGTAGAACCTTGTGAGCGTGCCTAACAACCCTACAGTGGTATCAGAGCTAAGCTAGAGCTTTAGGCGAAGTCTGAGCGAAGTTTAAAGTCCGATCGAACCCGGATACCCCGATGTTTACCCCTCTCTGGATAATTTTCAAAAAGTTGATTTTTTCTGAATTAAAAATGCTCAGAAAAACAAGAAGGAAAAACTAAGAATTACTGTGAAGTACAGATCTCTGAGTCAACAATTTGACCGCGGAACCGCGGCCAAACCATGGTTTTTGCGGCGGTTCCGCGGCCAAATTTTGGACTTAGTCCCTGGAATTTCACTTATTTATTCTTAGGTCCTTTCTTGGCAATTTGTTCTGGGAATTTTTTAATTCCACTCAAGTGTTGAGTTTTCTAGGGTTGTATTGGGGACTCGTTGATTCGATCGGATAATTTAACTTTGTTTAGTTTATCCGGATAATTTTTAGAAACTGTTAAAAAGTTCGAACGGATATCAATAACTCACTTTTTCCCCTGTCGGAAATTTTTTCGAAAGTTGGATTTTTTCTCAAGTTTAAGATCGTTCTAAGTCATGCAAGTAACACGGTGGACCCTCTAGAAGACAACAAACCTTAACTCGATTATGTGACCGTCTTGAACTGCCTTTTGAACCTTAGGGTTTGGGGCAGTAGGGCGTGCCACATGTGAGGCGTTGGCTTGACCCTTCTACGGCTGGACCATTGATACTGTGGCATGTGATGGATGTTTTTAAACTGATTTCAAGTGTTGAGATATTTTGGGGATATCTTGGGTGTTTGATTATTCGATCGGAAAGTTTGACATTGTCTATTTATCTGGATTGTGATACAATATTTGGAATCCACAAGTAGTTATGAGATAACTAATTTGAATGTTATAAACATAGCAGTTTAGTCTCGATGATCGGTTGCCACGGGATTTTGATGTGATCAAAAGTCCGTCGCAATCACGTAGCGTACGCGGATACTCGCCGGGTAAACTTAATAGACAGCCACACCCCATAACCCCGACCAAGTGACTGTAAGAAAACCCCGTCGCCAAAAGCATCCGTTCGGGTGCTCGCGGCAGCGGTGTTCCGCCTTAGTGCACTTCGTCGACGGCATCCGGGGGTGCGGCCGTCTACTAAAGTTTGCGACGAGCATGCGATCAGGATGTCGGGAATCTTTTTGAATTGCCTGACTTGATATTGAAAAGAGTTTTCAATAATGAGACTAAAATGTGGGGTTTATAATTGTTAGGCATGCGATGTCTAAGGAATTCATTTGGTTAGGCATGAGATGTTTAAGGAGGTTGCGGATTCCAACTGTTGTAGTTTTACACTTTCTTTTCTGTGACCGTAAACGTAGTATGTGGTGTATCGCCGGCTTCGTTGCTATACATCAACGACAATCGGGATACACATACTTGCTTACATTGATGATATGAGATATTATGTGTTGCTGTGATATGTTGTATTGGATTGTCGTGTTTTGGATTGTCGTGTTCTGAATAGCCGAGGGTTTTATGTGAGATGAGAGTTTTTATTTTCATTCATGTAAAATTCATTTGTATGTAATATTCTTTTATTGGGGCACTTCCAGGCCGCGGAAGATGTCACCTTTTGTATATTATTTACTTTTCCACATTAAGTAGACCCAAGGTGGGGAGCACAAGTAACCGGGTTCTAGGGTCCAGTGGGAGACTATCTCGAGGAGTCGAGACCGGGTCTCCTAACCCTAGAATTGGCAGTGTTGCTAACCGCTCTCGTAGGGGTCTAGGGATGTGGGTTTGGCTATTCATCGCGACCGTGGAATCCGTGTTTTATACAGGCTCGTATTGAAAACACGGACGTCCTAGTATATCCAATATTTCATATATATTCTTATACTGCAATGTTCTGTGATGAGATCATATTACTGGCTGAGACGAATGTTTATATTATATATATGAGATATATGATATATTGCAGATTTCGTTTCAAAAGAGATGCTTGTGAAGCATAATATGATGGGACTTCATTAATATGATTAATGAAAGAAAAGAAACCTAAAAGATGTTGTGGAATCGAATTTTCAAAAACAGGTAGCTACGGTTCTTGCTTTGCATCGCGATGTTCCTTGTAGAACATCCTGCACTTTATTCGATAAGGAAAGGGCCGAGATCCCTTCACCGGGAGTGACCCCTTTAGCAATAACTGGCAGATGCTACAACCCTCGGTTTGTCTTTTGATTGCTTCTTTAGTTTTTGCTTTGCACACCGGTATATATGATATACCCTGCACCTTATTCGATGAGGAAAGGGCCGACGATCCCTTCACCGGGAGTGACTAGCAAAACTAGAATAACCTCAAAAACACTCCATTTAAAATCATTTGATTCTACAACGATATTGTAATGACCCCAAAATTTTTATACATTTGTATTATCCCTCTTCAAAAATATACCGTATTTATTTGTACTTGGTATTTTCCTCTTTCTATTAAATTTTTTATTATTTTATTCCTCAATCTATTATGTATTTTTTTTCTAGGTACAATTTCTTTTTCTTATATTTAAGTTTTTAATTTCTCATTCTTATTTTTCCTTTCATAAATATTTAACCCAAATCCATTATTCTTATTCTCTACAGCCCATCTAAAAAGCCCATTTTCTTTTTAAGCAACATCATATATTTAATTCTAATTAAATATATGCATGAACAACCTTATAGCTCATTGGTTAAGTCCTTGCATTGTTATTCCATAAGTCACATGTTCAAATCCCCATTCTTGCAATTATTTTTTATCATTTTTTATTCTTCTCATAACCTACAAATGAGACCTTTCATTTCCAAAATGAATGGTGACCTTTCATTTCTCTTTTAATTCTTATGTTAAATGCATATATTATTATACATAATTCACCATTACACCATCTTAATTGTCCTCCTCCATCTTTTCCTTCCTCATATTTTTCTATCTCTCATTTCTCCCTCTTCACCTAAAGCCCAAGAAGAAGAACATGAAGAACTCTTCAAGAAGGTCTCGCTAGTAACGCGAGGCTGTCGGCGGATAGACAAGCCCGGTGACAATACCGGCTTGTGTATGTAAGTCCCTTCACTTTTTCCTTCCTCCATCTCTTTCTTTTTCTCTTTATATTTCTCTTGTTTTATATTGTCATGAAAAACTTCACTTGACATATCATAGTTCATAAATAATTAATTAAATGGATATATATATAAATAATGAACACACAAACATACACACATATATAGTTTGTAAAGTCTTTTTCATTACTCTCAATTCACATGTTAAGATTTCATAGTGACCAATTAGGATTGTATGTTTGTTGTTTTATTTTAAATCACTTTATTTAAAGTTTGTAAAAAAAAAATGAAGTTACGAATAAATACCATAGTTTTCTCATTTCTCACATATGACATATCAATACCTTTAGTTTTAAAATAAATTTTATAAATTAATTTTTAATTCTGAAAATTTCATGAAATTTACATATAATAGAATATATTATTTTATACACTCTGTAAAAATTTTAGATCGATCCGCATAACGGTTTAGGAATTACATCGTATTTATTCACTGATCGTAAAACAGAAAACTGCAGCTATCGGTCAATTTCTAGGACACATAACTTGGTATACCGGTATCCAAATTTAGCAAACTCAGGTTTTTTTGATATCTACATCGAATGATCTAGATTTTCTTAGTTTTATAGTTTTACTGAAAACCCATCTATGATAAAGAAAACTGCGTTACAATATTAAGTGACGGATCTGGACAGAATCTGTTCCGATTCGCACACTGTTTTTAAATTGGACATAACTCGAACACCCGATGTCCGTTTGTGACAAAATTTAGACGTGTAGATGCACCATTGATAGAACTATAATTTTCTGTATATTATATTACTTAGGAATGCATGAAACAACCTGATATAGGCTTTGCAATAGAATATATAGTTGCTGTCCAGAAATCTGAATTTTTGTTTTAAATGCTGATATTAAAATGATCATAACTAGAGCTTCAGAAATCCAAATCATGTGAATCTTGGTGTTTTCGATAAGTACATCGAAATACCTACAATTTTCTAATAATTTTCGTAACCTGAAACCTGATACAAATTAACTCAAACTGCGTTTTAAAAATATGTGACGGTGCCGAATAGATTCTGATCTGTTTTGCGCGACGATACGAAAACATATATATCTCTCAAACCGGTAGTTGTATTTAGGTGAAACTAGAACTTACGCATGCAAAACATTTAGAGACATATCTCTGTTTATATTCCGCATTCGTTCAACTTGATTAATTAGTCGTACATAATATTTCTTTACAGCATTGTTTATGGTAGTTACTCGAATAATATACTTGACTCATTTCATGTTATTCGAACATGTATACATATTTATCTTGATCATTAAATTATTGTATGTACATAAAGACGATAATTAAATACTTAAGTTGTATTTTGAAAAATATACAATAGTATTTTTACAATAAACCCCCTCAAGTTTTATAAATTACAATAAGGCCCTTAACAATTATTGAACTTCAACTCACTTTCTTTTAGTCTGACTCGGGTTAGAATCTGACTATTTCTCACTTGAAAATGATTAAAGTCAATCTATATTCTTTATATTTCAACTCAAGATGAATACATGAATTCCAGAATCCAGTTAACAATCTACTTGACTGAACCGAACCATGGATATTCCTTTTACATGTTTCCCAGTATTCCATTTACATGACTCTACGGTTATAACCGTTTCCTGATATCATGGTTTCGGTCAGTCAGTCAAGCACTCATACAATCAATACAATTTTACAAGATAACAATACAAACAAGGCATCGCGGGGTTTAAGGGGTAGACTGGTACGGAATATGTTAAAGGTGGCACGAGGTGGACACTTAAGACGTAATTACATCCATGCCGTTGTTCCGTGGTATTATCGACGGAGCCTTGTACTACAGGTTACCAAAGTCCCCGGTGTAAGTGGGACTCCCCTCGTATACACTGGCATCTTCTGTACCAGGCTACAAACAACAGCGTTAATACAACATTACAATATTATAATACAATATTAAAAGCTACACTCTCCCTCTCTTACTCTCTGTCTATTCCTCTCTTATCTTTGGGACTTACCGAGCGACCTGTTCGCTGACGACATTCTGTTTCTCTCTTCTTTGAATGTCGTCAGGTGATTTGGACCCGGCCGAGATTGAGCCATCGCAAGAAGACTTGGAGCAGTTTACTGAAGACCCTGCACTGTAGTTTCATTGAACACTTTTCCTTTCTGTACTTTTCATTTCCTGTTATGCCACTGTTTAGGCATCTTTTATTTCAGTTGTATTTTCTTTCATGTATTGTACAAAGAATGTTAATAAATAAAAGTTGTTGTTCTTTTTATACTCTTGTCTCTTGTGTAATATTTTATATTGCTTAGCTACGCTTAGCGTATGTACTTCTGAGTACATACGTAGCGGACCTCGTCGCGTCCACTTCGCCGTACACTGGGAAGCGGGGCGTGACAGATATCAAGTTCATTATGCAATAGGTTTTCATAAAAACCTGTCGTAGCCCTCCGTCATTTCAGATAAGTACTACTTAGTATTCGTGCCGCGGTAGTTAGGCATTCGTCAAGGCGTAGTGTACGGTAGCTAACTAGTATTTATCTGCTTATGCATATGATGCAGATTGGATTAGGGTATTCGTACGGCGTTGTTTGGCATTTGTCAAGGGTCGTGCGGGTGGGTTTAATTCAATTAAGAAATGTACGGGTTGAACTTGACTAGTGGACTATAGGTTGTTTGGCATTCGTCAAAGTCATAGAACGCTAGGGGTAAAATATTATTGGGAATTTCAAGTGTTGAAATTTGCAATGAGATTGCATACCTTCTATGAGATAGTTGGATCCCGATACCCGCTGCGAGTAAGAGTTACTCCTGGGAGAGTTTTACACATTACAATTAGCCGATCAAGTAGGTGTCTAGAAAGGTGTTAACGGGGTTACGCTCCTGGGAAAACGAGGTTTACTTTAATTAGGTCCGTGCGAAAGCACGGGGAACCTCCCTCAAAGTACCGACACTGGCCTGGCTGAAAGATTGGCGAACTTGTAGCGTGTAATTAATCCCGGCTAGTCTTTCCTTTTAGGGTTTGAAGGAAGATTTGACTAAAACAGTGGGAAACATCCTGATTAGATATATTAGATAACCAATCTAATCTTGCAAGAGCATACGCTGAGTGTTTTCTTCTCTCTCTCTCTCCTCGTAGCGACCATATCACGCCTTAATCAAGATAATAAAACGGATGAATTGACCTAACCCGCTTGATATACTGAGCTGTGGAACGTTGGTCCCGCTCCAACTTATAATTGTTATAAGACAGAGCAGGAAATTTGGGAATACCAGATTTCCCGTGCCGCCCAAATGAAGAAAGTGCATGCTGATGCATCATCTTCGGGTGTGTTCATTACAGAGAACTGTTTCTCAGTATCCTTTACGTCCTGGGTATGTGATACCGGATCAGGATCCTGCATATGTAATCTGTTACATGGGCTACAGATAGGTAGAGAACTGAGAACGGGTGATAAGTTTCATAAGACAGAAAACAGTACAAGTGTTGCAGCCAAGTCTGTTGGTCACTGTCACCCTGTATTACCAGAATAC
This sequence comes from Agapanthus africanus, assembly GCA_030015575.1. NCBI lineage: Eukaryota > Viridiplantae > Streptophyta > Magnoliopsida > Asparagales > Amaryllidaceae > Agapanthus > Agapanthus africanus. The sequence continues at coordinate 252,266,562 of JASDDO010000029.1, read as the reverse complement.
ATTGATTCTGAACAAATCTTATTAGATACCGAACCTGATATACAACATCATATCAGTCTCTTTATTAGTAAAGAAAGGATATAATTTTGTATTATTGGATAATGTTTTGAACTTTTCCTATATTAAGAGTTGATCGGTTCAGGCACGTTATCTAAAAGCATTGACGTTCTAAATCAAACTACAGTTCTTAGTATACAGAACACACACAAGAGGAAGAGTTCAGAAATGAACGCATCCTTCTTAAGGTATTGTAGACTAGGTCATATCAATGTGACCCGACTAGCTAAAGTTATATACAGATGCATATTTAAATTAGTTTGAATTTACATCTTATGAAACTTGCCGGTCATGTCACAGAGATAAGATGACCATAGCTCCGTTTATTGGAAACAGAGAAAGAGTTAGTGAACTCTTGAGATTGATACATGATGATATATGTAAAGTCCCCTGTCTACATATTCCAAGACCGGTTCTTTGTACTTCATTACATTCTCTGATGATCTCTCAAGATTCAGACACATGTTCCTGTTGAAACACAAGTCTGAAGCTTTTGAGATATTCACAGAATATAAGTTAGAAGTAAGGAATCAAAATACGGGTATAAGTATTATGTCCTTTGATGTGATCAAGGAGGAGAATACTTGAGCACGGAATTCCTGGACTATTCTAAAGGAGAATGAGATTCTCTCTCAGCATTACTCCTCCGTATACACCACAGCAAGTCGGTGTATCGGGGCAGAGCAATAGCACCCTATGTGATATGGTGTGCTCTATGATGAGTACTACTGAGTTTCCTATTTCCTTTTGGGAGTTATGCGCTTGAGAAGTTGCATACCTATTGAATAGGGTTCAAATCAAATCAGTTGCCTACCACTTCATATGTGATATGGAAAGGGAAGAGCCCATATCTTAAGTTTGTTAAGATTTGGGGTTGTCCGGTCCATGTCTAAAAGCAAAATCCATACAAGCTCGAGGCAAAGTCAGTTCTGTAGAAGTTTATTGGATATCCCAAGCATTCGCAAGGGAATATCTTCTACCAAACCGAGAAACAAAAGTGTTTTATTTCTCAACATGCCACCTTTGTGAAAGGGAATTTCTTGTGAAGAAATTAGTGGTCATGAGGTAGAACTGGAAAGGTTCCAGCTATACAAACTGCAGCTGATGATTTGGTAGAACCAAAGGATTCAATAGTTTCCAACGAACCTCAGCCTCTCCGCCGATCTAGTAGGGTTCCTCACCTACCTGAGAGATATTTCGGTTTCTCTATGACAGTGGGAGTGAGGATTGCATCATGAGATGATGACCCAACTAGTTTCGAGCTGGCCATCAGGAGTGGGACTCTGTAAGAATGGCTGGATGCTTAGCGATCTGAGATAGAATCCTTATACACCAACAAAGTATGGCCTTTAGTTGCTTTATCTGAAGGGTTAAATCCCCATCAGGAGCGAGTTTATCTTGAGAAGATTACTTGGTGTTAATGGAAAAGTTGAGACTTTCAAAGCTTTGCTTAAGTCCATCCAGATCCTACTTGCCACGGCTACATACCATGACTACGATATCTGGTGGTTGTGTTGGAGATAGTGCCCTCAGAGTCAATTATTGGATCACAGGCACGTGATTGCAATGATTGAGGGAGGACCTATCCCGGTAGGACAGTCTTACTCGAAATGATAGTATGCTATCTGGTTTATCTTTATCATCGTGTACTGCTTTAGGTGACCTGACATGTCGCTATTACACGTTGATAGAGCCCCTAGGATTCTTGCTTGACCACCAGCAGTATGAAGGCGATCATATAAGTGGGAGCTGGGGTCTATAAGCACATCCTTAAAAGGTCCCTAGTCATGGGACTTTCGAGACAGGGTATCGATACTCCAGAGTAGACTAGTGTATATAGTCGAGACCCCGACGAGGAACGGTGGCCGGTCTCACAAGCCACTGGTGTCAGTTGGTTCACCTAATATGTATACAGGTGCTCATTGGGATATGAGTACACCGGACAGGACTCACCGGGAACATGCTAGTTGGTTTTATACCCGACGTCAGATAGCAGTTCCCTGGTGACATGTGTACAGGTTAGTTCATCGACCTGGGGATCGTCATTTGTCTCGTGTGAGTTCCCAGTGTACTTTGATTACAACCCTACCACGCTCAAAGGAGACGTGCAAAAAGGTTTTAGTTGGGTACAGTCCCGAGCCATATGGAGGCAGTGAGCGGATCTTCAGGGGTACGTCTCTCCCGGTATTGGGGGTGAGGTCGCGCTGTGTCTAGGAGAGCCATTACATGAAGCCCTCGGCCGAGGCAGGAGATTTACTGGTAGGTATTCCAGTAGTATCTCAGGGTGTTCTGGGGTACACTCCGACACGACTTGTACCGCTTTTGGGGGTCTGACTTTTACCAACCCCCTAGGCCCGCCATGCGATGCTCATAGACGAACGGACCGGACTGTACGGATATTGTCACTGACATGCTCAGTAGGGTGTCAGGATGAGTTCACTCATCGACGTCCCTTTTGGTCAATAGCTGGTGGCCAGTCACGTATGGCTAATACCTCTGACATACTAGTGGTTAAATCCACAGCCATAGTATTGACGAGTCTTTAGAGTCCACCACACATTCAGTTACTCAAGTTTCGGGCGAAACGCTATAGAGGCCGTATGGAGATATGGCACGGTTCGATCAGATACGTGCGGTATTACACGGACCAGGATCGGACGGTTAGTACTAGAGGCCGTATGGAGATATGGCACGGTTCGATCAGATACGTGCGGTATTGCACGGATCAGGATCGGACGGTTAGTACTAGAGGCCGTGTGGATATATGGCAGGGTTCGATCAGATACGTGCGGTATTGCACGGATCAGGATCGAACGGATATTACTAGCCGGCTTTGGTTTAAGCCGGATCCTAGTATAGTATAGTGTAGATTTTGTCTCATTGCATTTGTATTCAGTCGAAATACAAATGCTGGTGTGTATACACAGTATCGGGGTTTTCCAGTAATTTATTACGGGACCAGTTTTCTGGAGTTGCCAGTTTGCTTTCCGTTTCGGCCATATTTCTTTGTATCTTTCATTGGCCGAAGTTTGGTGGAGGAGGGCTTATTTGCATTTGTGCAAATAAGCATTAGTGGAGGGGGTTCTTTGCATTTTGTTGCTTCATGATAGCTCCTGTTGACCTTGACTTGTTCACTTCATCACTTCATCATTGCTTGACTTTTGGAGTCATCATGTTTGATGATGGTTGTGGTTGAGTGTGGATGTGTTTGTGATCATGTTCTTTCATGATTTCTTTTGATTCCCTCATGCATTATTGTATGGCCTCTCTTATTTTTGATACACACTCTCATTCTCTCCTCTCCCTTACATGCATGGCCGGCCACACTTGGAGGAGGGGCTGTCCCAAATTTGTTGTGGGGGTTTTCATCTCTTTTGGCTTGGTAAAATCTCCACAAGTTCCATCTCCATGAGTTTGTATCATCCCTCCACCGAAAGGCAACTCCATACAAACCCCAAATGAGATATGAGTTCCACAAACAACCTACAGCAAACCTTGGGCACGTCGGCTCGCCAACTTCATGCCCGAGTTTCCTCGGTATAGAGGCGGGAGCCCGTAAAAGAAGCAGGCGACGTGGTGCCCTTCCAGCGAGGAGGTGGAGAACGGACATTCCGCGGGAGATCGAGACGACGACGAGAAGACCGCAGGACTCGGATCACTCGGTATATCTCTCGTCCCCATCTTGTAGTTAGCTAGGACTAGTTAATGGCCCGATCCGGGTTATAGTGCGCGGTGGTGCCGGTTCAAGAAAATTTAAAGTTAACCATCGCTTCCGCATTTGGCCTCGGGATGGAGGCCGGGGCGCCGCCGTGCACTTACAGGTTGGGTGTCATGACTGCTTTTCTAAATGATGTTTTAGAAAAGAACGTCAATAAGTACACAGCCAGAGGGCTTCGTAGACAGTGGGAGCAGCGGAAACGTGTGCAAGATGGTTTATGTGATAAAACAGGCATCGCAGAGTTGGAACATCTGTTTTGATATGGTAGTCAAAGAGTTTGACTTCATCAAAATGGTAGATGAACCTTGTATATACAAAAAGGTAGTAGAGAGTATGGAGGTGATCCTCGTAGAGTACGTGGATGACATACTCTTGATGGGGAAGGAGTTTCCTATGCTACGCTCGGTCAATCTCCTCTTATCACAAGGATTCTCCATAAAGGATCAAAATGATACCTCCTGAATCCTGGATTTTGGATCTATGAGATAGATCTAATTGGATATTAGGATTCTTACTAGTTGTAGTGAGATGGTATCAATCGATCCTGGGGAGAATCACTGGAAATGTTCCAGGGTGATAAGGACGACTGAATGTCAGTCGCAGGTATTGTCTTTACCCTCAGTGGAGGGACGGTATGTTGGAAGAGTTCCAAGCTAGATACCGTGACATACTAGACGATTAAAGGCAAGATACATCGTTACCAAAGATGTTACCAAAGAGGCAGTCTGGATATATATAAGTTCATGAGATGAACTTCGTTCCTACCATTGTGTGACAATGGAGTTGTGGCTTTTGCCAAGGAACCCCCCGTCCCATCAGAAATCCAGATAAAATTCTTAGGCAGTATCACCTGATCATGGAGATGATTGATCTCCAGGGAGATTGAGGATAGGAGAGTAGACACAGAGGACAACAGCGTGGATCCACTCACAAAGGCCTTTTTCCCAGTAGAGACATTTATGGGATGGTTGAGTATGAGATACTTCAATCGCAGCTAATTGTTGGGTATGTGATACCACAACAGATGGCCCTAGTGCAAGTGGGAGATTGTTAGTTATATGTATGCCCTAGAGGCCATTACTGTACATTTGATGTATATTGTAGTGGATGCTTGGACATACATAGGGAGGAATTTCTTGCTCGACATGATAGTATGCTATCTGGTTGTACTTTATCTTAACATGTACTTTGATTGTCTATAAGTTACATGTTGATAAAGCCCTTAGGACATGTACTCGACTACTGGGACTATGATGAGATCATACTAGTGGGGACACGGCAGTCGACGAGTACATCCTATAACTGTTCCTATTCGAGGGTGTATCGAGACAGGGCATCGATACACTAGAGTAGACTAGCATATACGCATCTTGACCCATATGATGGGCGATGGATGATCCCATATCCATCGGTGTTTGACATCAAGGATGGTGTATGGGTGCTCAGTGGAGACTGGGTACACTGGACGGACTCGCTGAGAACTCCCAGATGGTATTATACCTTACGTCAGATGGCAGTTCTCCGGTGACACTGGTACAGAGTAGTCTGTTGACCCGAGATCGTCATAGAGTCTTGTGTGATTCCCACTGTGCTTTGATATCCATCATACCACGTCCAAGAGGGCGTGCAAAAAGGTGGATTTTGGGTATAGTCCCGAATCACATGGAGGCAATGAGCGATAGGAGGGGATTCGTCTCTCCCGGCATAGGGAGTTGATGTTGCGCTGTGTTCGATTGGCTATAACCAGAAATCCCTGGCCAGGGTTGCTGAGATTTACTGGTAAGTGTTATCAGTAGTTTCTCGAACTGTTATAGACCTCATATCGACACGACTTATCGAGCACTGGGGTCTGACGTTTACCACCCCTAGGCGAGATATGCGACATATCAGACGACGAGACCGGACTGTACGGGAGTGTTACTGTTTGGATTCACAGGAGAATGTACAGGCTTGCTTGTTGATCTTCTGAGCGCTCAATACCTGGGTAGCTGTTACGTTTAGCTGACCGCTTGCAGCTTGTGGGTGTTTGATATGATCATCACCAACTGCCGGCGTATTGACGATTCTTTAGAGTCCTACACAGAGGTTTCTTGGCTCAGGCGAAACGGAGTAGGAGCACATATGTGATATGTGTGGGACCGAGGATAATATGGTATATGATACCGTATTGGATTCTCGCGATATGAGATATCGGGCAGGTATATGTGATATAGCTGTTAGGTACACGTTACCTCTCCCGGTACTTTCGGGGTTGCGGAAACGGTAAAACAAAATTTTTTCTGGACTTGGCAACATGGACCGTAAAAGCCGGATCTTTGCTAAACAATACACTAGCATCCTAATTAGAGATTTATCTACTCGGTTAGGGGTTATACCTCAACTTCAACTCCTTCTCTTCTTGTTGTTCTTCTCCTTGCTTGCTCCGAGGGTTGATCCGGACTTTGGTCACTCAACTTGAACTCCTTCTCTTCTTGTTGTTCTTCTCCTTGCTTGCTCCGAGAGTTGATCCGGACTTTGGTCACCTCCGCGGCCTCCTTGAGTCGAAGATGATCCACCCGAGAGTTGTGCACCGAGCTCCACCTCGAGCCGAGGTAACTAGGGCAAAGAGATTGCTAATCTAGAAGCCCTAGGTTGTGTAGAAGTGGTAGATGAATGGTTGTCTTTGTGGGATCTTTATCTCTCAACACATGAGATCAAAAGATAAATCAAGAGGAGGAAGAAGGAGGAGGAGCAACAACCATGGTTTATTTCTTTTCTTCTCACTTCAAAATCAAGAGAGAGAATGAGAAAGAAATTATGATACAAAGAAAAGTAACAATGGTTGTAATAATGTAAAAACTGTTAGTGTATATGCCCTAGAGGCCATTACTGTATCATACTAGTTTGTATATTACTTGATGGAAGCTTGGGATATTCACCGTGTATAAACAATCTTGCTCAATATAGTAGTATGCTACTTGGTTTGTTTCTACTTCAATGTGTACTTGTGTTTATTTCAGTATATCACTTATACGCATTAGTGGAGCCCTTAGGATCTTTGCTTGATTACCTGCGTTGTGATGGCAGTCACACTAGTGGGGGCTGGGTAATCTATAAGCACATCCTTATACAGGTCCCTAGTCGCAGGACTATCGAGACAGGGCATCGATACTCCGGAGTAGACTAGCGTATGCGCTTCTCATCCCAGTGTGGGAGATGGTCTGTCCCACAGCCATCAGTACGTCGTACTGGAGATAGTATACGGGTGCTCGTTGGGTTACGAGTACACTGGACAGGACTCGTCGGGAACTGATAGGTTGGTATTATACCTATCGTCAGTTATCAGTTCCCAGGTGACATGAGTACTGCTTAGTCCGCTGACTTGACACTGGCACTTCGCCTCGAGTGTGTTCCCACTGCACTTTGATCACTACCCTACCACGGCTCAAAGGAGTCGTGCAAACAGGTGGTGGTTGGGTGCAGTCCCGAAGCACTTGGAGGCAGTGCTAGTTAGATAGGATTCGTCTCTCCCGGTATTGGGGGTTGACATCGCGCTGTGTCTAGGAGAGCCATTACACGTGTAGTCCCTGGCCAGGGCAAGCGAGATATACTGGTAGGTTTCCAGTGTTATCTTAGGGTGTTTTGGGCTTCACTCCGACACGACTTGTACCGCTATTGGGGGACTGACGTTTTACCGCCCCCTAGGCCCGACATGCGATGTATCAGACGAACAGACCGGACTGTACGGAGAATGTCACATTCAGACTCAGTAGGAGTTCAGATGGGGTTTCACCTCGTCAGCTTTCTTGTCGACATCTACCTGGGGACCGTTACGCACAGCTAGTGCCGCTTGCGGTCTGTGGTTAAACCCACTGCCAGCGTAGTGTCGAGTCTTTAGAGTCCCACACAGAGGGTATTCGCCTCTGGGCAAAACAGAGTAGAGGTCGCATGGTTTTGCGACAGGGTTCGTTCTCATCCGCGCACTTGTGCACGTTTAGAGTCCGGACGGAGATTACTGGCTGGCTCTGGTTTGAGTCAGATACTGGTATATGTTTTTGGGGTTGCTTTTATCTCCGTATTCATGTTCCTCGGAATAAGGATGCAGGTGTGTATGCACGGTTATTTGAGGAAGAGGAAGATGACTTTCATTAGGGTTTCGGAACGGGTGCGTATGCACAGTTGACAGTCGTCTTTTTCCAAACCCTAATGGATTTGTATTATATCAATTAATAATATATAATAAAATGAAATTGTGTCATGGTTAGTTTTTGTTGACTTGTTGACCATGGTTGACTTGTTGACCATGGTTGAACTTTTGACCATCATCATCACAAAAGAAAGATGCTCTTTGATTCTAGCAAATTCATTTAATGTTTGTAATGATAATGGTCATTCTAAAACTTTCCATCAACCTTTTCATTTTCATTATTATTATTATTGATAATTCTTTTTCTTTTGCATTATGGTTGCAAGAAAAAAAAAGAATAGCTCATTCTATCATAACCTCTCTCTCTCCTCATTTTCATCTTCTTCTTCCTCTAGCAAAGAGAAACCTTCTCATGTGTTGAGAATCCTTCTCTTTAAAAAGAAAAGCAAACCCTAGTTACTCTCTACTCATTCTAGGTTCAAGGTTTAGCAAGCCGGAAACCCTAGTTCACTCAAAGATCGAGGAAGAGCCCAAAGGTCGAACCTTCGAGGTGGATCCATCTTCGACGGAAGAAGGCGACGAAAAGAGAACCATCAACCCCTACAAGATTCCAAGAAGAAGGAGTTCAAGTTTAGGTATAACCTTCATCCGAGTAGCTAACTCTCTTTAGCGTATTTGCTAGTTTAGTTTAGACAACGATCCCGACCTTGTTTAGTCCATGTTGCCTCTTGCGATAAAAATTTGTTTTTTATACCGTTTCCGCCTCCCCGTAAGCACCGGGGGTCGCAATATGGACTTACAGTGGTATCAGAGCCTAACTAAACTTAAACTAGCTTGGTAGTGAAGTGTAACGAAGTTCGGAAACGAAAAATCACAAAACCGGAAATATTACAAAACCTGAGTTTCTGTTGAAATTTTTTTGGCTCAAAATGAAAAACTTTATACTTGTAAAATCGTCTCAGGGTTTTGTAAGTGCACCCATGAAAAACGATGACCTAATTCCCTCATACCGCCGCCCTTCCGCCGCACGAGGTAGGCATGTGCGGCGGAAGCGCCGCGGTTTGTCTTCTTCTGTCCATCGATTTTCGTGCAGAGTGTTTGTGTGTTGGTTTTGGGATTTTTAAAATATATTATATGTGCCCAGATTTTCCAGAACAGAAATTCACTTTTGGGGTCCTATAATTCCGTATTTTTTTTCCGAACTTCACTGCACTCTGGCTATGTTGGTTATATCTGTGATGTTTGCATGTATTGAACGTCGGCTAATCGCTATAAGTCAATTAGTCGGGGTTTACATGATCTGTAATGTGCTGGAATGTGTATATGAATGTGTTGGACTGTCGCGGGTGAATAGCCGGGGTGGATGTGAGATGAGCTTTTGTTTTTTCTTTCATTCATTGTAAATGTAAATTGATGTAATAATTATTATTTGTTTGGCCGCACAACCGGGTCGGGGTTGTAGCCGTCATTGTATAATTCTTTTTACTGTTTTTGCTCCTAGGATAGACCCATGGAGGGGTGCACAAACTACCGGGAACTTGGCGGGTAGTTTGCCGTACCCGTAGGGGTCTTGGGAGGGGTATTTGGCTATTCACCGCGACCGTGTAATCCGCTTTTCGTTGCAGGCTCGAAAGGATTGCGGATTGCTAATATATCCAATGTATTCATCTGTGATCTGTAATGTCTATCATTGCTTTCTATTTAGGCGTTGCTTATGTTTTACAGCCGCGCTAGCCCAGCCCCCGCTCTGTCGTTAGTTAAGTAACCTAACGAGTGATGACGGGACCCCGTGGCGAATGCGAATGGCATAAGCGTACGTCATATTTTGGTTGTTTTCTGCAATGGTAGGATTAAATGATGGGACGCATTAAAAGAACTAATGCAAGAATATCACGCATTAAAAGAACTAATGCAAGATAATAAACCAAGTTAAAGTCGTTGGAACACTTTCGAAAAACCACTCGGTTCTTTTCAAAACTAACTTTTAAATGCGGAGCTTGAGCCACTCCTTCTAAAAGCTATCTCGTTCCAATCGATTATATCAAGTTCACTACGTTCACGGTTTCGCCAAAACCATTCGTAGCCCTCCGTCGTTTCGTATGAAAATTCAATAGTATTCAAGCTATGTTTGTTGACCTTCGTCAAGACATAGAGATTGGTAGCTATTGGGTGTTCATATGTAGCATAGATAGATGCGTTGGTTTGGGACAGTCGTATTGCCTTGTTGACCTTCGTCAAGGGTATATACGGGTGGGTTCAAATTAACCTGGATAATGACGGGAAGAACTTGACATGTGACTTATGATTTGTTGACCTTCGTCAAGGTCATAAGAGCATGGGGCAAAAATCCACATCGGGAGTTTCATAAGTACTGAAACTTGCTAGATTTGCATACCATTTGGAGTGTGATGATTATGGTAGGATTCCTTCATTTTCGTCACGCGATGATATTTGGATCCCGATCCTACTGTGAGTATATGCTACTCCTCGGGAAATTTCTCACTAAACGATCAATGCTATAAACCTAGTAGGTGCCCAGAAAGGTGTTAGCGGGGCTACGCCCCCAGGGAAAAGAGGTTCTTAAATTAAGGAACTTCGCGAAAGCGTTGGAAAACCTCCCTCGAAGTACCGACACTGGCCTGGCTGAACGGTTAAGCAAGTATTGTACGGTGGGATTGATCCCGGCTAATTCTTCCTTTGTGGTTTGAGGAGGGATTCGAGAGACAGTGGGAGCCATCCTGTTTAGACAAATTAAAAACCATTCTAAACTTGCAAGAGCATCGTGCTAAGTGTTTCTTCTCTCCCCCTGCAGCGACCAAATCGAAATGACTGGACTTAAGTTACTTCTAGATAAAAACATACTGACAGGGCCAAACTACAAAGATTGGCTCAGGAATGTCAAATTGGCAATCTCTTACGACAAGCTGGGGTATCTTCTTACCACCAAAGCTCCCCCCGTCCCAGGTCCCACCTCCAGCGTCGCGGATAAGGAAATCCGTAAGACTTGGGAGATTGACAGCGCGAAGGCCAGATGCCTCGTACTTGCCTCGATGGACAACGAACATCAGAGGAGGCACGAGAATATGGATTTGGAATCCATATTTCTTCATACAAAAGAACTGTATGGAGAGCAGTCTCGTATCGCAAGATACGAAGTGTCGAAGAAGTTATTTTCGACAAAGTTGGCCGTCGGATCATCGGTAGCGGACCACGTGCTTAAGATGATTGGCTACACTGAGGAGCTCGCGGAACTTGGGACCACGTTGGATAGTGAACTCTATACGGATATAATTCTCCAGTCCCTTCCATCCACTTACGCCCAGTTCATACTGAATTTCAACTTGCAAGAAAAGGAAGTTGAACTTTCAGAACTCCTCAACCTGCTGAGGAGCGCAGAGGGCACCCTACAGAAAGGTAGGGATACACCCGCTTTGTTTGTAGGAGGATCTTCTTCCTCTAGGTCCAAGGCGAAAGCCAAGGGAAAGAGGAAGAAAGCCCCCGCCAAACCAAGAGGCGGTGTTAGTAAAGTGGGTACGAAAGGAAAGGAAAAGGCAACAAAGATTGCGGGGAAGCTTGTTGGTAAAGAGGAATGCTTCTATTGTCACAAGAGTGGACACTGGAAGAAAGATTGCAGGGCTTGGAAAGCCAGGACACAGGAACTGAAGCAGGTTGCGGCTTCAGCTTCAGGTGTGTATGTTATTGAAAACTGTCTTTCTATAAACTCTACTTTCTGGGTATTGGATACCGGATCAGGATCTCATATCTGTAATTCTTTGCAGGCGTTGAGAAACCGTAGGTTTTTGAAGGCAGGTGACATGACCCTCAGAGTTGCGAACGGAGCTAGCATGGATGCTAAAGCCGTGGGGGACTATCACCTGGGAATGACAGATGGGCATGTTTTGGTTTTGCGTAATTGCTTTTTTGTACCCAACGCAACTTGTAATATCATTTCTGTATCTTTGGTTTCTAAAAAGGTTATGAATTTGCGTTTGTAAGTAATGTTGTAAACATTCACCTTAATCAAGTTCTGATTGGGTCAGGTACACTGAGCAATGGTATATACGTATTAAACCAACCACAGATTTTCAATGTCCAGAATACACACAAAAGAAAGTCTCCAGATATCAATCAGGCTTTCTTATGGCATTGTAGACTGGGTCACATCAATGAGACACGGTTGACTAAGTTACATAAAGAAGGATACTTGGATCCGTTCGAGTATCAGTCTTATGCCACTTGTGAATCTTGTCTCATGGGAAAGATGACAAAGACTCCGTTCACTGGACACGGAGAAAGAGCGAGCGAGCTCTTGGGACTCATACACAGTGACGTGTGTGGTCCAATGTCTACACATGCGCGAAGCGGTTATTCATACTTCATTACTTTCACAGACGATTTCTCTAGGTATGGACATGTCTTCTTAATGAAGCACAAATCCGAGGCCTTTGAGAAATTTCGGGATTACAAGAATGAAGTTGAAAAACAAACCGGCAAAAGTATCAAGATTCTAAGATCGGATCGAGGTGGTGAATACTTGAGTGCCGAGTTCCTGGACTATTTAAAAGAGAATGGAATTCTCTCTCAGCGTACTCCTCCATACACTCCGCAACATAACGGTGTATCGGAAAGAAGGAATCGAACCCTATTGGATATGGTTCGTTCCATGATGAGTAAGGCTGAGTTACCGCGATCTTTCTAGGGCTATGCACTAGAAGCAGCTGCATACCTCTTGAACAAGGCTCCTACCAAGACTGTGCCTACCACTCCATATCAGATGTGGAGTGGGAAGAAACCCTGTCTTAAGTACCTTAAGATATGGGGATGTCCAGCTTTTGTAAAAAAAGCAGCATGCGGACAAGCTCGAGGCACGTTCAGTACAGTGTAAGTTTGTGGGATACCCAAAGAACTCCAGGGGGTATCTGTTCTATTCCGCTGAGGAACAAAAGGTTTTTGTTTCTCAACATGCCCGCTTCTTGGAAACTGAGTTTTTGGAAACCCAGATAAGTGGGGACGCAATAGAACTGGAAGAGATTCCAGAACCACAAGCTATTACTGAAAACTTGGAAGAGCCAGTAGGTTCAAAAGAACAGGACATTCCTATGCCGCTCCGCAGAAGTAGTAGGCAGTCTCATCCGCCCGAGAGATACTTCGGTTTTCTCATAGACGGGGATAGAGAGGATTGCATCATAGACTATGATGAGCCTACTAGCTTCCAGCAGGCCGTTCAGAGCGTTGACTCGGTAAAATGGCTGGATGCAATGCGGACCGAAATGGAGTCCATGTACACCAACAAAGTATGGACATTGGACATTGCTCCAGACGGGGTAAAACCCGTAGGATGCAAGTGGATCTTCAAAAGGAAGATTGGTGTAGATGGACAGGTTGAAACCTATAAAGCTAGACTTGTAGCAAAGGGTTTCCGTCAAAGACCTGGCTTGGACTATGACGAAACCTTTTCTCCAGTGGCTATGCTGAAATCCATTCGGATCCTTCTTGCCATTGCTGCCTTCCACGATTATGAGATTTGGCAGATGGACGTAAAAACCGCTTTTCTAAATGGAAATTTAGAGGAGTGTGTCTATATGGATCAGCCAGAGGGTTTCATTCAGAGTGGGAGCAGCGGAAAGGTGTGCAAGTTGCTTAAGTCCATCTATGGACTAAAGCAGGCATCGCGGAGTTGGAACATCTGTTTTGATGAGACGGTCAAGGAATTTGACTTTATCAAAAATCCAGATGAACCATGCATCTATAGTAGATTTGTAGCGAGAACTGTAGTATTCCTTGTTTTATACGTGGATGACATTCTCTTAATAGGAAATGACATTCCTATGCTACAATCTGTCAAGGGTTTCTTGTCACACAGGTTCTCCATGAAAGACCTGGGTGATGCCTCTTACATCCTGGGGATCCGGATCCATCGTGATAGATCCAAGAGGATATTAGGACTTTCACAGTCCAGGTACATCGACACCGTACTGAAAAGATTCAGTATGGAAGATTCCAAGCGCGGTAACCTACCGGCTTGTCACGGGATCACCCTCTCTAAAGAGATGTCTCCCAAGACTGATTTGGAGAGGGATCGCATGTCTATTATACCCTACGCTTCTGCGGTAGGCTCTATAATGTATGCGATGTTGTGTACCAGACCGGATGTAGCTTATGCACTGAGTGTAGTAAGCCGGTATCAGTCAAACCCTGGGGAGAAACATTGGATAGCAGTAAAGAACATTCTCAAGTACCTGAGAAGGACTAAGGAGATGTTCTTGGTGTATGGCGGAAAAGACCTCCAGATTGAGGCCTTTGCTGACTCCAGCTTCCAGAGTGACAAGGATGATTCCAAGTCCATGTCGGGTTTTGTCTTTACCCTCAATGGAGGGGCGGTGTGTTGGAAGAGTTCCAAACAGGAAACCGTTGCAGACTCGACTATGGAAGCGGAATACATCGCTGCATCTGATGCCGCAAAAGAAGCTGTCTGGATAAGGAAGTTCTTAAAAGAACTTCAGGTGGTTCCGTCCATTGTTGACCCAGTACCTCTGTATTGCGACAACAACGGGGCTATAGCTTTAGCAAAGGAACCCAGGTCCCATCAGAGATCCAGGCACATCTTGAGGCGGTATCACCTGATCAGGGAGATCGTGGATCGCAAGGAGATCGAGGTTCGGAGGGTTGCTTCAGAAGAAAACACTGCAGATCCATTCACCAAGGCCTTACCCCAGACTCAGTTCGAGCGGCTGATCGAGATGATAGGTCTTCGGTACGCCAGTTCATGGCCTTAGTGCAAGTGGGAGATTGTTAGTGTATATGCCCTAGAGGCCATTACTGTATCATACTAGTTTGTATATTACTTGATGGAAGCTTGGGATATTCACCGTGTATAAACAATCTTGCTCAATATAGTAGTATGCTACTTGGTTTGTTTCTACTTCAATGTGTACTTGTGTTTATTTCAGTATATCACTTATACGCATTAGTGGAGCCCTTAGGATCTTTTCTTGATTACCAGCGTTGTGATGGCAGTCACACTAGTGGGGGCTGGGTAATCTATAATCACATCCTTATACAGGTCCCTAGTCGCAGGACAATCGAGACAGGGCATCGATACTCCGGAGTAGACTAGCGTATGCGCTTCTCATCCCAGTGTGGGAGATGGTCTGTCCCACAGCCATCAGTACGTCGTACTGGAGATAGTATACGGGTGCTCATTGGGTTACGAGTACACTGGACAGGACTCGTCGGGAACTGACAGGTTGGTATTATACCTATCGTCAGTTATCAGTTCCCAGGTGACATGAGTACAGCTTAGTCCGCTGACTTGACACTGGCACTTCGCCTCGAGTGTGTTCCCACTGCACTTTGATCACTACCCTACCACGGCTCAAAGGAGTCGTGCAAACAGGTGGTGGTTGGGTGCAGTCCCGAAGCACTTGGAGGCAGTGACAGTTAGATAGGATTCGTCTCTCCCGGTATTGGGGGTTGACATCGCGCTGTGTCTAGGAGAGCCATTACACGTGTAGTCCCTGGCCAGGGCAAGCGAGATATACTGGTAGGTTTCCAGTGTTATCTCAGGGTGTTTTGGGCTTCACTCCGACACGACTTGTACCACTATTGGGGGACTGACGTTTTACCGCCCCCTAGGCCCGACATGCGATGTATCAGACGAACAGACCGGACTGTACGGAGAATGTCACATTCAGACTCAGTAGGAGTTCAGATGGGGTTTCACCTCGTCAGCCTTCTTGTCGACATCTACCTGGTGTTGGAGATAGTGCCCTCAAAGTCAATTATTAGGTCACAGGTACGTGATTGTAATGATTGAGGGAGGACCTATCCCGGTAGGACAGTCTTACTCGAGATGATAGTATGCTATCTGGTTTACCTTTATCATCGTGTACTGCTTTAGGTGACATGACACGTCGCTATTACACGTTGATAGAGCCCCTAGGATTCTTGCTTGACCACCAGCAGTATGAGGGCGATCATATAAGTGGGAGCTGGGGGTCTACAAGCATATCCTTAAAAGGTCCCTAGTCGTGGGAGTTTCGAGACCGGGCATCGATACTCCATTAGTAGACTAGTGTATACAGTCGAGACCCCGACGAGGGGCGGTGGCTGGTCTCACAAGCCACTGGTGTCAGTTGGATCACCTAAGATGTATACAGGTGCTCATTGGGTTATGAGTACACCGGACAGGACTCGCCAAGAACATGCTAGTTGGTCATATACCAGACGTCAGATGGCAGTTCCCTGGTGACATGTGTGCAGGTTAGTTCATCGACCTGGGGATCGTCATTTGTCTCGTGTGAGTTCCCACTGTACTTTGATTACTACCCTACCACGGCTCAAAGGAGTCGTGCAAACAGGTTTTAGTTGGGTACAGTCCCGAGCCACATGGAGGCAGTGAGCGTATCTTCAGGGGTTCGTCTCTCCCGGTATTGGGGGTGAGGTCGTGCTGTGTCTAGGAGAGCCATTACACAAAGTCCTTGGCCAAGACAAGGAGATTTACTGGTAGGTATTCCAGTAGTATCTCAGGGTGTTCTGGGCTACACTCCGACACGACTTGTACCGCTTTTGGGGGTCTGACTTTTACCAACCCCCTAGGCCCGCCATGCGATACTCATAGACGAACGGACCGGACTGCACGGATATTGTCACTGACAGGCTCAGTAGGGTGTCAGGATGAGTTCGCTCATCGACGTCCCTTTTGGTCAATAGCTGGTGGCCCGTTACGTATTGGCTTATACCTCTGACGTGCTAGTGGTTAAATCCACAGCCATAGTATTGACGAGTTTTTAGAGTCCACCACACTTTCAGTTGCTCAAGTTTCGGGCGAAACGCTGTAGAGGCCGTATGGAGATATGGCAGGGTCCGATCAGATACGTGCGGTATTGCACGGATCAGGATCGGACGGTTTGTACTAGTAGCCGTATAGGTATATGGCAGGGTTCGATCAGATACGTGCGGTATTGCACGGATCAGGATCGAACGGATATTACTAGCCGGCTTTGGTTTAAGCCGGTCCTAGTTTAGTACAGTGTAGATTTTGTCTCATTGCATTTGTATTCGGACGGAATACAGATGCGGGTGTGTATGCACAGTATTGGGGTTTTCCTGTAGTTTATTACGGGACCAGTTTTCTGGAGTTGCCAGTTTGCATTCCGTTCCGGCCGGTTTTCCTTTGTTCTTTCCCGGCCGGACTTTTCCGATGGAGGGGGTTATTTGCAATTGTGCAAATAACATTTGTGGAGGGGGTTTCTTGTAAATGTTTGATTATGATAGCTATCATTTTCTTTTCAACCATGCTTTTGCTTTATGAGATTTGATTGTGATAAAGTGAGGGTATGGGTTTAATAGTGAAAGGCATGGTTGTATGTTTCTTTGTCCCTTGATGTGGTCACCTCTTCTCATCTCCTACACTCACCTCCCTTATTGCTTCATATTCTTTCCTCCTCCATTTTCTAAGTTCATAAGTTTTTTCATGGTTGAGTGAGAAGAAGAAAAGAGAAGGAGAGAGCTTCATCCTTGAGAGTGTTTTTCATTCTTGATCTCTTTTCATGCCAAGAAAAATGAAAGCACCATTTTTCATACCTTCATTCCTCCATCTTCAAAAGGCAACCAAAACCCCAATGAGACATAAACCCTACACATCCTACAGCGAGCCTTGGGCATGTCGAGTTGCCGGCTTCATGCGCGAGTTGCCTCGGTATAGAGGCGGGAGACCGTAAAAGTACCCGGCTTCGTGGTGCCCTTTCCGACGAGGAGGAGACGGACGGAGATCCCGCGAGGAGATCGGAGTGGAGATGAAGACCGGAGGACTTGGATCGTCGGTATACATCTCTTCCCTTTCTTATTGTAGCGTAGACTTGTTAATGGTTACGATCCGGAGTTTAGTGCGCGGTGGTGCCGGTTTGCAAAGTCCGCAAAAATTTAAGTTTATCACCGTTTCCGCATTCCGGCGTCGGATTGACGGCCGGGGCGCCGCCGTGCACTTACAGTGGTATCAGAGACTCGCCATTAACTTAGTCTAGCTTTGTGTAATGTGTTTGCATTTCCGATCGATCAAAAAGTTCCAAAACTGCATTTTAGTTCGCATCAGTTTCTGTTGAAAATTTTTGGTCTCGAAAAATTTTTTAGGTTGTAAAATATTGATGTACTAGAAAATATAAGAGTTCTGTAAAAATTTGAGGAAGTAACTCCAAAGTTGGAGCGCGGAACCGCCGCTAAAAGCCCATTTGTGCGGCCCTTCCGCCGCGCACTATTCACATCACTTCACCAATTTTTTACAGAGGCCTTCTGGGCTTAAAATATGGGTTTTGGAATATTAAAGTTGGGCCAATTGTTTCTGTGAGTGCTACAGTTTTCTTTGGGGCCCACTTGTTAATTGTTTGATCAATCGGAAATTTTTTAAACACATTTTTCACAGTATTTACATTATATCTGCGACCGTGAATGTCACTCGATCGGTAAATCCGGTCTAACTGCTATAGCCCGGTTAGACGGATTTGCGAACGTGATTTTCACGTTGATGTTCTATGTATTTGCTGTGATGTTGCGGATCGGTCGTGGGGGATAGCCTGGATGCAATGCTAGTACTGTGCTGTTGTATTATGTACATTTGATATTACGGGGCGAGCGTCCGACATGTGGACTGCCGTCACTGCCTGTTTGTATTATTCTTTTGGGGCACGACCTGGTTGCGGTCGATGTACCCGTTGTATGTATATTTTACTTTCTGTACTAGGATTGCCCCGCGGTGGGGTGCACGGATAGCCGGGTTCTAGAAGACAACAAGCCCGCATCTCATGGCATTGGGACGGAGGGGACTTCACTCCAGAATTGGCTGGCTATCCGCCGCACTCGTAGGGGGTACAGGTTGACCCAGGAGGGGTGCCCAAGTTACCGGATTCCGTGAAGTGCTGGGTGGTCCATTCACGGTGCTGAAGGGGGCTGCCTCGCTTCAGGTTTTGGCGGGTGACTTGCCGCGCCCGTAGGGGTCTAGGATTCTCATTGCACAGGCTATCCACACGACCAGGGGAACGTCGGGTTTCAGTAGTGGCTCTGTGAAACCCGGGGATCCCAGATATCTGTATTGTTCTGTGATGCTGTACATTTCTGTGATGTCGCATTTTATTCACGCCTTGAGCGAAATATAATATATTGGTATATATATTAGTAGATGTTGTATATGTTTTACATCCGCGCTAGTCCAGTCCCCGCTCTGTCGTTAGTTAGCTAACCTAACGGGTAATGACGGGACCCAGTGGCGAATGCGGATGGCATATACGTACATCAGTATATTTTTGTTCTTTTTGGTGTGATCAATTGATGGGACTGCATTGATTCGGATCAATGCAAGTTAAAAACAAACCTAATCTGATGTTGTAGGAACACTTTTTCAAAAAAAGCTGTTATTGCAAGGACGTTTACTTTTGTTTTGCATCGTGGTATTCATTTAGAATATCCTGCTCCTCAGTCGACGAGGCAAGGGCCGAGATCCCTTCACCGGGAGTGACCCCTTGGACAAAAAGTTTGCGTCAGGGCATTAACTTCACTATAGCCGATTACTTTTGCTTTGCACCGTGGTATTCAGTTGGAATATCCTGCACCCCATTCTACGGGGAAAGAGCCGAGATCCCTTCACCGGGAGTGACCTCTTTAGCAACGGTTTTTCGTCACTATATTTTTAAAAGCTATCAGTTCCTTCAACGATATCAAGTTCTTTACGTTAAAGGTTTTCGCCAGAAACCATTCGTAGCCCTCCGTCGTTTCAGACGGGTAGCACGTAGTATTCATGCTATGTTTGTTGGCCTTCGTCAAGGCATAGTGTATGGTAGCTGCTTGTTGCCTTTCTGCAGCATAGATAGATGCGTTGGTTTGGGACAGTCGTATAGCCTTGTTGGCCTTCGTCAAGGGCTTGTGCGGGTGGGTTCAAATCAACCTGGAGAATGACGGGTAGAACTTGACATGTGACTTATGATTTGTTGGCCTTCGTCAAGGTCATAAGAGCATGGGGCAGAAATCACATCGGGAGTTTCAAAAGTACTGAAACTTGCCAGATATGAGCATACCTTCTGGAGTGTGATACCGTGAGCGGATTCCGTCACGTTATCATGCGATGAGAGTTGGATCCCGATTCCCACTGATGAGTTAGTTTACTCCTCGGGTGACCCCGACTAATTCTTCTTTCAGGTTTGGAGGAGAATTTGAGGTACAGTGGGAGGATTCCAGATTAGATAAATTGGTAACCATTCTGATCTAGGTTAGAGTGCACGCTGAGTGTTTCTTTTCTCTCTCTCTTTGGCAGCGACCATTGACCCGACCCTAAGACTTTGACTCAGTGACCAAGTTGACCGAACCTTCTTTACACCGGCTTTTGGATTGTCAGAGTTGCAGACCTCATTGCCACTCCTACTTTTACCCTTTTCTCCAGGACACCCCGTATTACTGCGAACGTCCACTTCCATTGGACAAAGCCATCGTATGGTTAGATACGAACTCGAAGGAATTCGAGGATGGTTTCCGGTTCTGGAGAAAACGGATAGGATTATTCAGTTGTCTTTTCCCTTTTACCTTTTCTCAAGTTATGAGTACTCCTTGGTTTAGGAGATAGTACACCTATTATGCAGATTGGATAGTCTTCTTCCAAACCTTAGGCTGGTGCCGACCGGTAGGGAATGGAGAAAACCAATTAGCCTAAACGGTGTGCAGAAGGTATTAAGATTAAGACAAAGCAAGGGATTAGTAAGAGGGCAAAGTAAATTGCAACAGATATTCACGACCAAACCAAATATTTCGTTACCACTCCCACATCACCTTTGTATTTCTCCAGGACACTCCGTATCACTACGAAGATCCACAGTTTATTTGGATACTCCATCGTATGGTTATATACGAACTCGAATGGAACTTGTTCCAGTTCGGGGATGGATTCTGGTTCAGGAGAAATAGGAATAAGGTTTATTCGGTTGTCTTTTATCTTCACCCTCTCTCATTGCAAGTGTTCCTAGGATTGGGACAGTACACCCCTTATGCTCATTGGATAGTCTTCTTCCAAACCATAGGCTGGTGCCGAACGGTAGGGAAGGAAGAAAACCATTCGGCCTAAAAGGGTGTGCAGAAGGTAAAGACTAAAGACATATGAAGGGATTTGGAGAGGTGGCAAAGAACTATACGGTTACAGTCGTGAATCTGGAAGAGGCATTACTAGGAATACCAGAATACCCCATCGGAACATTTCAATGTTTCAGTTTCACTGTGTAATGTTAAAGGAAAACTGATTTCCCGATTAGATACTTACTCCAGGGTATGTATTTACCAGGTACGATTCTCACATCTGTATGGTTTTACAGATGATGAGTGGGAGTAAGCTATTGGGAATTAGGTGATTGTCCTCGTTATATCGGGATTCGTTGTAATCGGTGATATTTGAGGAAGTCACCTGGGTTATTTGCCGGACGGCAAGTATTTGGTTTTGAATATCCGCTGTTATGCACCAATTTCAAATTGATATATCTGTACGTCTATTTTCATAGAGTGAGATATACCTTTCTGAAATTATGTCTACGACATTTACCTATATCAGTGGATGGTTAGGTAAGGAGCATTAAACAGCGGTGTAATTCTTCTTAACCATAGGTACAGTTTTCGACCTACGACACACAGTGAATGAGTTATCAGACTCAAGGGACTTATACAGAGTATTGTGTGTTGTCCAGGGTCCATCAGGACAGAGGGGTTGGTCCTCATACTATATTCTGTTTACTTTTAACTTCTCTAGTTCTTAGACATGTGTTTCGTAGAAACACAGGGTCTAAGTTTTGAGGAGTTATAGGTATTTGAATAGAGTAGAGAACCAGGTGTAGCAAGTATCGGGATTCTTCAAAGTGATCGAAGATGTAGATACTTGTGTATGGTATTCAGTTGATAGTAATGATAAAGAGATCTTTCTTCTCTTTCAGGTTACTCATAATTGGAAGTATTCCTAAGTTGAGTAACGCTGATCGGCCTCCTTCCATTTAGTTGACATGTGCTGGGGACAGCTGCATGATTTGAATCTGGTTCAATTAAATCAGTGCCTCTGTTTCTATATTGGATATAGAACAGTTCATATCTTAACGATGTTAAGGTACGGGGAGTTGTCCGGCTTATGATTAAAACCAGACACTAGACAACTCAAGGCACGTTTCTGTAATGGCTGTTTGTGGGTTGACCCAGGCTATGACGAGGGTTGACTTTCTACCATCTGGATGAACAATAGCAATATTGTTCTAGACTCGCCACAGTTTTATTAAAAATGGATTTTTTCAGAAAACAGTAGTGGGAGTATGGTAGAACTGGAAGTGATTCCAGAACCACAAACGATTACTGAAGATTTGATAAGGAACCTAAAGATTCAATCTGGATTGACATTCCATTGGCCA
This sequence comes from Agapanthus africanus, assembly GCA_030015575.1. Lineage (NCBI taxonomy): Eukaryota > Viridiplantae > Streptophyta > Magnoliopsida > Asparagales > Amaryllidaceae > Agapanthus > Agapanthus africanus. Next base: position 252,244,244 of record JASDDO010000029.1, on the reverse strand, counting down.
CTCCGCAGATAAGGTGGGTAACTTCAGGCACCCGAGAGGTACTAATACGGTAGCCTCAAGGACGGTGACAGGGAAGTTCTTGCTTACCCACAAATACCATTGCTGTTGTTCCAGGCTGCGAGACCCGGCAGGAGGATGAGTATAGCGTCGTTCTAAACTAGTTTTAGAAGTGTACGTCTATATGACTCTGCCAGAGGGTTGTCGTAGTCAGTGGGAGCAGCGGAAGCATTGGTGGATAGGTTGCTTATGTCTATTTATAGACTAGAGCAGATGTAGCGGAGATAGATCATCTATTTCTGACGTGACAGTCATGAGTTTGACTTCATCAGAATAGGGGATGGATCTGTTGAGAAGGTAGTAGGGTGTGATGTCCTGGTATCTGGATGACATACACAGAATAGGAAAAGAAACTCCTATACTACAATCGGTTATACTTTGGTCGTCACACAGTGGTTTCTCCACAAAGGACATGGATTTTATATCAGACATACTGGTTACTAGATCTGTGGTTTTAGATCTAGATTTGGGTGGTTTCCCAATCAGGGTACTTGACAGCATTCTAAGAGTATTTAGGATGGACGACTCCTGGCACGGTAGTGTACCTGCAGGTAATGGAGTCACCCTCTCTAAAGGTGTCTTACAGACTAAAGGGGAGAGGGACGTGCATGATTGGCAGATCACTTGCTTAGGCAAGTGAGTCAATCATGAGATGTCAAGTACCACACCAGATGTTGTTCTTGCACTAGATGCAATAAGTTGACATTAATCCAATCCTGGAGAAACAGTCGGAAGCAGTTTTAGAACATAAGTGGATGTTCTAGGGATATGATAACGACAGCCTCATTCAGGAGACGGTTATCATTCCAGGCTTCCAAGGTGACATGGACGACAAGGAGGTTGTCAGAGTTATAGTTTTTCCTTCTGATGAGGGGCAGTATTTTGGACAGGTGGTCCAAGGCAATACTGAGGGAGGCATGGCGCGCAGGACACTGATTAAGTTCAGTTGTCAATACAGTCTAAGAAGTTTGGATTTGGAGTTCATTTATGAGCTACGTCCCATCAGACATCCAGACATATTCTAAGACTGATTTTGCTCATTTCGGGAGATGGCTTTCTCCGCGAACTTGAGATATAGAGAGACATAGAAAGAAAAAACTAAGCGGATCCACTCACTGAGGCTATTCCTCGAACGCAATAGTTCCGCAAACGAGCTTTGTGAGACTGACTAGTAGAGGAGTTGGATGTTCGGTATCACACGGGCTGTGAGTATGCGACATCGCAATAATTAGCCTTGAGTGCAAGTGGGAGATTGTTGGAGATAGTGCCCTCAAAGTCAATTATTAGGTCACAGGTACGTGATTGTAATGATTGAGGGAGGACCTATCCCGGTAGGACAGTCTTACTCGAGATGATAGTATGCTATCTGGTTTACCTTTATCATCGTGTACTGCTTTAGGTGACATGACACGTCGCTATTACACGTTGATAGAGCCCCTAGGATTCTTGCTTGACCACCAGCAGTATGAGGGCGATCATATAAGTGGGAGCTGGGGGTCTACAAGCATATCCTTAAAAGGTCCCTAGTCGTGGGAGTTTCGAGACCGGGCATCGATACTCCATTAGTAGACTAGTGTATACAGTCGAGACCCCAACGAGGGGCGGTGGCTGGTCTCACAAGCCACTGGTGTCAGTTGGATCACCTAAGATGTATACAGGTGCTCATTGGGTTATGAGTACACCGGACAGGACTCGCCGGGAACATGCTAGTTGGTCATATACCAGACGTCAGATGGCAGTTCCCTGGTGACATGTGTGCAGGTTAGTTCATCGACCTGGGGATCGTCATTTGTCTCGTGTGAGTTCCCACTGTACTTTGATTACTACCCTACCACGGCTCAAAGGAGTCGTGCAAACAGGTTTTAGTTGGGTACAGTCCCGAGCCACATGGAGGCAGTGAGCGTATCTTCAGGGGTTCGTCTCTCCCGGTATTGGGGGTGAGGTCGTGCTGTGTCTAGGAGAGCCATTACACAAAGTCCTTGGCCAAGGCAAGGAGATTTACTGGTAGGTATTCCAGTAGTATCTCAGGGTGTTCTGGGCTACACTCCGACACGACTTGTACCGCTTTTGGGGGTCTGACTTTTACCAACCCCCTAGGCCCGCCATGCGATACTCATAGACGAACGGACCGGACTGCACGGATATTGTCACTGACAGGCTCAGTAGGGTGTCAGGATGAGTTCGCTCATCGACGTCCCTTTTGGTCAATAGCTGGTGGCCCGTTACGTATTGGCTTATACCTCTGACGTGCTAGTGGTTAAATCCACAGCCATAGTATTGACGAGTTTTTAGAGTCCACCACACTTTCAGTTACTCAAGTTTCGGGCGAAACGCTGTAGAGGCCGTATGGAGATATGGCAGGGTCCGATCAGATACGTGCGGTATTGCACGGATCAGGATCGGACGGTTTGTACTAGTAGCCGTATAGGTATATGGCAGGGTTCGATCAGATACGTGCGGTATTGCACGGATCAGGATCGAACGGATATTACTAGCCGGCTTTGGTTTAAGCCGGTCCTAGTTTAGTACAGTGTAGATTTTGTCTCATTGCATTTGTATTCGGACGGAATACAGATGCGGGTGTGTATGCACAGTATTGGGGTTTTCCTGTAGTTTATTTCGGCACCAGTTTTCTGGAGTTGCCAGTTTGCATTCCGTTCCGGCCGGTTTTCCTTTGTTCTTTCCCGGCCGGACTTTTCCGATGGAGGGGGTTATTTGCAATTGTGCAAATAACATTTGTGGAGGGGGTTTCTTGTAAATGTTTGATTATGATAGCTATCATTTTCTTTTCAACCATGCTTTTGCTTTATGAGATTTGATTGTGATAAAGTGAGGGTATGGGTTTAATAGTGAAAGGCATGGTTGTATGTTTCTTTGTCCCTTGATGTGGTCACCTCTTCTCATCTCCTACACTCACCTCCCTTATTGCTTCATATTCTTTCCTCCTCCATTTTCTAAGTTCATAAGTTTTTTCATGGTTGAGTGAGAAGAAGAAAAGAGAAGGAGAGAGCTTCATCCTTGAGAGTGTTTTTCATTCTTGATCTCTTTTCATGCCAAGAAAAATGAAAGCACCATTTTTCATACCTTCATTCCTCCATCTTCAAAAGGCAACCAAAACCCCAATGAGACATAAACCCTACACATCCTACAGCGAGCCTTGGGCATGTCGAGTTGCCGGCTTCATGCGCGAGTTGCCTCGGTATAGAGGCGGGAGACCGTAAAAGTACCCGGCTTCGTGGTGCCCTTTCCGACGAGGAGGAGACGGACGGAGATCCCGCGAGGAGATCGGAGTGGAGATGAAGACCGGAGGACTTGGATCGTCGGTATACATCTCTTCCCTTTCTTATTGTAGCGTAGACTTGTTAATGGTTACGATCCGGAGTTTAGTGCGCGGTGGTGCCGGTTTGCAAAGTCCGCAAAAATTTAAGTTTATCACCGTTTCCGCATTCCGGCGTCGGATTGACGGCCGGGGCGCCGCCGTGCACTTACACCTGGGGACCGTTACGCACAGCTAGTGCCGCTTGCGGTCTGTGGTTAAACCCACTGCCAGCGTAGTGTCGAGTCTTTAGAGTTCCACACAGAGGGTATTCGCCTCTGGGCAAAACAGAGTAGAGGTCGCATGGTTTTGCGACAGGGTTCGTTCTCATCCGCGCACTTGTGCACGTTTAGAGTCCGGACGGATATTACTGGCTGGCTCTGGTTTGAGTCAGATACTGGTATATGTTTTTGGGGTTGCTTTTATCTCCGTATTCATGTTCCTCGGAATAAGGATGCAGGTGTGTATGCACGGTTATTTGAGGAAGAGGAAGATGACTTTCATTAGGGTTTCGGAACGGGTGCGTATGCACAGTTGACAGTCGTCTTTTTCCAAACCCTAATGGATTTGTATTATATCAATTAATAATATATAATAAAATGAAATTGTGTCATGGTTAGTTTTTGTTGACTTGTTGACCATGGTTGACTTGTTGACCATGGTTGAACTTTTGACCATCATCATCACAAAAGAAAGATGCTCTTTGATTCTAGCAAATTCATTTAATGTTTGTAATGATAATGGTCATTCTAAAACTTTCCATCAACCTTTTCATTTTCATTATTATTATTATTGATAATTCTTTTTCTTTTGCATTATGGTTGCAAGAAAAAAAAAGAATAGCTCATTCTATCATAACCTCTCTCTCTCCTCATTTTCATCTTCTTCTTCCTCTAGCAAAGAGAAACCTTCTCATGTGTTGAGAATCCTTCTCTTTAAAAAGAAAAGCAAACCCTAGTTACTCTCTACTCATTCTAGGTTCAAGGTTTAGCAAGCCGGAAACCCTAGTTCACTCAAAGATCGAGGAAGAGCCCAAAGGTCGAACCTTCGAGGTGGATCCATCTTCGACGGAAGAAGGCGACGAAAAGAGAACCATCAACCCCTATAAGATTCCAAGAAGAAGGAGTTCAAGATTTAGGTATAACCTTCATCCGAGTAGCTAACTCTCTTTAGCGTATTTGCTAGTTTAGTTTAGACAACGATCCCGACCTTGTTTAGTCCATGTTGCCTCTTGCGATAAAAATTTGTTTTTTATACCGTTTCCGCCTCCCCGTAAGCACCGGGGGTCGCAATATGGACTTACAAAAACAACATCGTTACTAATCCCATCAAGATAAAGTTTGATGGCTACATTGAAATGACCATTATCATAATCCAAAAGGAAAAAGAAAAAGAAAAGGAGAGTGTAGATCCCTCTTGAAAGTCAATGGTCAACACGGTCAACCGGTCAACAAAGTCAAAAGAGGTCAACGGGGTCAAATGGTCAATGCAATTAGCCATCATAAAATAATCACTAAAAGGATTAGTAAATGATGTCCGCGACTCATAATGGTTTTGACCAAACGAACTGTCAAAACCCTAATGAGTCCGCCTCAAAATGGTTTTGACCGAATCAACTGTCAAAACCCTAATGAGCCTGCCACATAACGGTTTTGGCCGAACCAACTGCCAAAACCCTAATGAGGCACCTCCTCCTTCATCACTCCGGAAAACTGTGCATACAAACCTGCATCCGCATTCCGTAGAATGCGGATGTGCAGAAGACAAAACAAATCCATCCGTGCAATACTAGGATCCGACTTAAACCAAAGCCCACTAGTACTGCCTGCCCGAACACCATACGCACACAAGTGTACGTGAGTGATCGCAGCCCTGCCGTAAAACCATATGGCCTCTACACGTTTCGCTCAGTGCAGGGAAACTCTCTGTGTGGGACTCTAAAGACTCGACACTACGCTGGCAGTGGGTTTAACCACAGACCGCAAGCGGCACCAGCTGTACGTAACGGTCCCCAAGTAGATGTCGATAAGAAGGCCGATGAGGTAAACCCATCCGAACTCCTACTGAGCCTGTATGTGACAATCTCCGCACAGTCCGGTCTGTTCGTCTGATACATCGCATGGCGGGCCTAGGGGGTGGTAAACGTCAGTCCCCTAAAAGCGGTATAAGTCGTGTCGGAGTGAAGCCCAGAACACCCTGAGGTAACACTGGAAACCTACCAGTATATCTCATTTGCCCTGGCCAGGGACTACTCGTGTAATGGCTCTCCTAGACACAGCGCGATGTCAACCCCCAATACCGGGAGAGACGAATCCTGTCTAACCGTCACTGCCTCCAAGTGCTTCGGGACTGCTCCCAACTACTACCTGTTTGCACGACTCAGTAGAGCCGTGGTAGGGTAGTAATCAAAGAACAGTGGGAACACACTCGAGGCGAAGTGACAGTGTCAAGTCAGCGGACTAAGCTGTACTCATGTCACCTGGGAACTGATAACTGACGATAGGTATAATACCAATCATCAGTTCCCGACGATTCCTGTCCAGAGTACTCGTAACCTAACGAGTACCAGCATACTATCTCAAGTACGACGTACTGACGGCTGTGGGACAGACTGTCTCCCGTGCTGGATGAGAAGCGCATACGCTAGTCTACTCCGGAGTATCGATGCCCTATCTCGATACTCCTACGACTAGGGACGTGTATAAGGATGTGCTTGTGGATTACCCAGCCCCCATGAGTGTGATCGCCATCACAGCGCCGGTAATCAAGCAAAGATCCTAAGGGCTCTACTAATGCGTATAGGTGATATAATAAATAAACACACATGTACACATTAAAGCAGAGACAAACCAAGTAGCATACTACTATATTGAGCAAGATTGTCTGTACAACTGTGAATATCCCAAGCTTCCATCAAGTAATATACATACTAGTATGATACAGTAATGGCCTCTAGGGCATATACACTAACAATCTCCCACTTGCACTAAGGCCATGTACTGGCGTATCGAAGACCTATCATCTCGATCAGCCGCTCGAACGGAGTCTGGGGTAAGGCCTTCGTGAATTGGTCCGCTGTGTTTTCCTTTGTGTCGTCCTTTGTGTCCACTCTCCGCACCTCGATCTCCTGGCGATCAATGATCTCCCTGATCAGGTGATACCGCCTTAAGATGTGCCTGGATTTCTGATGGGACCTTGGTTCCTTTGCTAAAGCTATAGCCCCGTTGTTATCGCAATACAAAGGTATTGGGTCAACAATGGACGGAACCACCTGAAGTTCACTAATGAACTTCTTCATCCAGACCGCCTCTTTTGCGGCATCGCTTGCAGCAATGTATTCAGCCTCCATCGTCGAGTCTGCGACGGTATCCTGTTTGGAACTCCTCCAACATACCGCCCCTCCGTTGAGGGTAAACACAAAACCCGAGACAGACTTGCTGTCATCTTTGTCACTCTGGAAGCTTGAATCGGTAAAGGACTCGACCCTGAGGTCTCCATTACCGTAAACCAGGAACATCTCCTTAGTCCTTCTTAGGTACTTGAGAATGTTCTTCACTGCTGTCCAGTGGTCCTCCCCTGGGTCTGACTGATACCGGCTTACCGCGCTCAACGCGTAAGCTACATCTGGTCTTGTACATAGCATCGCATACATTATAGATCCTACCGCCGAAGCGTAGGGTATAGTGCTCATGCGAACCCTCTCCTCGTCAGTCTTAGGAGACTTCTTCTTGGAGAGGGTAATTCCGTGCAATGCGGGTATGTTACCGCGCTTGGAACCCTCCATACTAAATCTCTTTAGTACGGTCTCTATGTACCTGGACTGCGAAAGTCCCAATAGTCTCTTGGATCTATCTCTATAGATCTTGATCCCTAGAATGTACGAGGCATCACCCAAGTCCTTCATGGAGAACCATTGTGACAAAAATAGCTTGACCGATTGTAGCATAGGAATGTCATTTTCTATCAAAAGAATGTCGTCCACATACAAGACTAGGAATACGACAGTTCGTCCTACAATCTTCTTATAAGCACAGGGTTCATCTTCGTTCTTGATGAAATCAAATTCCTTGATTGCCTCATCAAAACAGATGTTCCAGCTCCGCGATGCCTGCTTTAATCCATAAATGAATTTAAGCAACTTGCACACCTTCCCGCTGCTCCCACTGTCTACGAAACCTTCTGGTTGATCCATGTAAACGCACTCTTCCAAACAACCGTTTAGGAAAGCCGTTTTAACATCCATCTGCCAGATTTCATAGTCATGGAAGGCAGCAATGGCAAGTAGGATCCGAATGGATTTGAGCATAGCCACCGTAGAAAAAGTTTCGTCATAGTCCAAACCAGGTCTTTGACGAAAACCTTTTGCAACGAGTCTAGCCTTATAGGTTTCCACCTGCCCATCTACACCAAGTTTCCTTTTGTAGATCCATTTGCATCCAACGGGTTTTACCCCAGGTGGAGTAATATCCAAGGTCCACACTTTATTGGCGTACATGGACTCCATTTCGGATTGCATTGCTTCCTGCCACTTATCAGAGTCCCTACTGATAATGGCCTGTCTGAAACTGGTAGGGTCATCTTCTTCCAAGATGCAATCCTCTCGATCCCCGTCTATGAGAAAACCGTAGTATCTCTCGGGCGGATGAGAAATCCTACCAGATCTGCGGAGTGGTTGAGGTTCGTTTGGGGTTATTGAATCTAGCGGTTCCTCCAAATTTTCAGTTATATTTTGTGGTCGCTAAATTTCTTCCAGTTCTACCGAACTCCCACTAGTTTCTTTTGCAAGAAACTCCCTTTCTAAGAAGGTGGCGTGGCGAGATACAAACACCTTCTGTTCCTCAGTGTGGTAGAACAGATATCCCAGTGAGTCTTTAGGATATCCCACAAATTTACACAGAACTGATCGTGCCTCTAGCTTGTCCGGTTTCTGTGTTTTCACATAGGCCGGACAACCCCATATCTTAATAAACTTAAGACATGGTTTCTTACTGCTCCATATTTCATACGGAGTTTTAGGCACAGATTTGGATGGAACTTGATTCAAAAGGTATGCCGCTGTCTGAAGCGCATGTCCCCAGAATGAAAGAGGTAACTCAGCACTACTCATCATGGAGCGAACCATATCCAATAGGGTACGATTCCTCCGCTCCGATACACCGTTGTGCTGTGGTGTATAAGGAGGAGTAAGCTGAGAGAGAATACCATTCCCTTTTAAGTAATCTAGGAATTCCGTGCTTAAGTACTCCCCTCCTCTATCAGACCGGAGGATCTTGATACTTTTGCCAGTCTGGTTCTCTACTTCGTTTCTGAATTCCTTGAATTTCTCAAAAGCTTCAGATTTATGTTTCATCAGATACACATATCCGAACCTAGAGAGATCGTCAGTGAATGTGATGAAGTAGGAGAACCCACCCCTTGCATGTGTAGACATTGGACCACATACATCACTGTGTATGAGTCCCAAGAGCTCTGCTGCTCTTTCTCCATGTCCGGTGAACGGAGATTTAGTCATCTTCCCTTTGAGACAGGACTGACAAGTTTCATAAGATGAAAACTCGAACGCATCCAAGAGTCCATCTTTATGCAACTTACTCAGTCTTTTCTCTCCGATATGACCAAGTCTACAATGCCACAAGTAGGATTCATTCGTATCTGAATTCTTCCTCTTGCGTGTGTTTTGTATGTTGAGAACTGTATTCTGTTTTAGAACGTAGATACCATTACACAGTGTACCCTCTGCAACCAGTACCTTATTAAGGTAAATGTTCATGATATTCTTGTCAAGAACAAAGTTATATCCATCTTTATCGAGTAAAGAAACTGATATGATGTTGCAAACCATGGAGGGTACATAGTAGCAATCGTTCAAAATCATAGTCTTGCCATTTGGCAATACTAGGTGATATTCACCGACGGCTGCCGCATTAACTTGTGCTCCGTTCGCTACTCTGAGCGACATATCACCCGGTGCAACTTTCCTACTTTTTCTCAGTCCCTGCAATAAATTACAGATATGAGATCCTGATCCGGTATTAAGTATCCAGGAGGTAGGGCTGACCGTAAAACAGTTCTCAATTACAAGAACACCTGAAGTAGATGCAAAACCATGCTTCTTCTTCAACTGGGTATCCTGGGAATCCATACAATCCCCTTTCCCTTACTCATACTTATGACTGTTGTCACAAGTTAGAGCTGAACCAACGTTCCCCAGCCCCGAATAAGAATTCAGATCGGTCAATCGATACATTTTATTATCTTGATTAGGGCGTGAAAAGGTTGCTACCTGGAAAGAGAGAAAAGAAACACTCAGCGTACGCTCTTGCAAGATTAGATTGGTTTATTAATTTATCTAACCAGGATGTCTCCCACTGTTTCCTCAAATTCTTCTTAAAACCTTTTTAAAAGAAGAACTAGTCGGGATTTTAATTCACGTTACAATACTTGCTTAACCTTTCAGCCAGGCTAGTGTCGGTACTTCGAGGGAGGTTTTCCAACGCTTTCGCGAAGTTCCTTTATTTAAGAACCTCTTTTCCCTGGGGGCGTAGCCCCGCTAACACCTTTCTAGACACCTACTAGGTTTATAGCATTGATTGTCAAGTGAAAATAATCTCCCAAGAGTAATCCAACTCATCAGTGGGATCAGGATCCAACTATCATTGTGTGATGACCTAGATGGAATCCACTCTACTCACCACACTCCAGAAGGTATGCTAAATCTGCAAGTTTTAGTACTTTTGAAACTCCCGATGTGATTTTTCCCCTAGGACCCAAGTGACCTTGACGAATAATCAACAAATCAAAAGGTCCTAGTCAAGTTCAACCCGTCGTTATCCAGGATTGCATTAGACCCGCCCGCATGATCCTTGACGAATAATCAAAAAAATCATGCGACCGTCCTAACCAATCGCATCTATCAGTGCAACAGAGAATTATTACTCAGCTACCGTTCACTGTGTCTTGACGAATAATCAACAAACGCAGCACGAATACTAAGTATTAATTATCCGAAACGACGGAGGGCTACGGCTGGGTTTTTGGCGAAAAACCCGTTAACGTAATGAACTTGATGTAGTTGAAGGAACATGGTAGACTTTTTGAAAAATATAGTGGCGAAAACTTTTGCTAAAGAGGTCACTCCTTGTGAAGGGATCTCGGCTCTTTCCTCGTCGATTGAGGTGCAGGATATTCAAAACTGAATACCTCAATGCAAAGCAAGAATAATCGAATATAGTGAAGTTATTACCCTGACGCAAACCTTTATCCAAGGGGTCACTCCCGATGAAGGGATCTCGGCCCTTGCCTCGTCGACTGAGGTGCTGGGTATTCACAACCGAATACCTCGACGCAAAACAAAAGTGAACGTCCTTGTAATAACAGCTTTTTGAAAAACTTGTTCCAACAACGTCTTTTAGGTTTATTTTCTTGCATTAGTTCTTTTAATGCGTCCCATCATTTAAATCCTACCATTGCAGAAAACAACCAAAATATGACGTACGCTTATGCCATTCGCATTCGCCACGGGGCCTCGTCATTACCCGTTAGGTTACTTAACTAACGACAGAGCGGCTGTAAAACATAAGCAACGTCTAAATAGTTATTATATATAGATATACAGCAATGATAGCCAATCCAGATCACAGATGAACACTTTGGATATACTATGAACCCGCGATTCGTTCGAGCCTGCAACGAAAAACGGATTACACAGTCGCGATGAATAGCCAAAACCCCACCCAAGACCCCTATGGGTGCGGCAAACTACCCGCCAAGTACCCGAAGCGAAGCAACCTCCCTCAACGCCGTGAGTAGGCCACTCGGCACTTCGAAATACCCGGTAGTTTGTGCACCCCCTCCATGGGTCTATCCTAGGAGAAAAAACAGTAAAAAGATTTATACAATGACGGCTACAACCCCGACCCGGTTGCGCGGCTATACAAATAATATTACATCAATTAACAAATTTATTACATGAATGAAAGAAAAAGAAACCCTCATCTCACATCCATCCCGGCTATTCATCCGCGACAATCCAACGAGTTCATATACACAAACCATCAACAACACAGATCACATATATGTATAACCCCCACTAATCGACGTATAGCGATTAGTAGACGTTCAATACATATATAACATTACAGATATAACCATTAGCCAAAGTCTACAGAATATCGACCAAAAATATGGATTTTTGAGCCCCAAAAACAAAATTTTCTTTCTGGAAAATATGGGTAGAAAAGTCATATTGTAAAAATCCCAAAATACCCATATAAGAACACTGCAGCAAACAGGATCCCCAACCGAGTTAACTCGGCCGCGGTTCCGCGGCATAAGCAAGCTTATGCTGCGGAACCGCGGCATAAGCAAGCTTATGCCGCGGAACCGCGGCGCTTTAGTCGAGTTGGGTGATCATTTTTCTTCAGTATTCTAACAAAAGCCTGAGCCGATTTTTAGTGTATGATTTTTTAATTTTGGAACAGTTCTAAAAATCGGCAGAAACTACAAATTTCCGGGGTGTTTTGCGGTTTTTCGTCCGGTCGAAATTCTAAATACTTTGCTAATATTCTAGGGTGTGTTTAGTTAGGCTCTGATACCACTGTTAGGTCCACGTTACCTCTCCCGGTACTTTCGGGGTTGCGGAAACGGTAAAACAAAAATTTTTCTGGACTTGGCAACATGGACCGTAAAAGCCGGATCTTTGCTAAACAATACACTAGCATCCTAATTAGAGATTTATCTACTCGGTTAGGGGTTATACCTCAACTTGAACTCCTTCTCTTCTTGTTGTTCTTCTCCTTGCTTGCTCCGAGGGTTGATCCGGACTTTGGTCACTCAACTTGAACTCCTTCTCTTCTTGTTGTTCTTCTCCTTGCTTGCTCCGAGAGTTGATTCGGACTTTGGTCACCTCCGCGGCCTCCTTGAGTCGAAGACGATCCACCCGAGAGATGTGCACCGAGCTCCACCTCGAGCCGAGGTATCTAGGGCAAAGAGATTGCTAATCTAGAAGCTCTAGGTTGTGTAGAAGTGGTAGATGAATGGTTTTGTCTTTGTGGGATCTTTATCTCTCAACACATGAGATCAAAAGATAAATCAAGAGGAGGAAGAAGGAGGAGGAGCAACAACCATGGTTTATTTCTTTTCTTCTCACTTCAAAAATAAGAGAGAGAATGAGAAAGAAATTATGATACAAAGAAAAGTAACCATGGTTGTAATAATGTAAAAACAACATCATTACTAATCCCATCAAGATAAAGTTTGATGGCTACATTGAAATGACCATTATCATAATCCAAAAGGAAAAAGAAAAAGAAAAGAAGAGTGTAGATCCCTTTTGAAAGTCAATGGTCAACACGGTCAACCGGTCAACAAAGTCAAGAGAGGTCAACGGGGTCAAATGGTCAATGCAATTAGCCATCATAAAATTATCACTAAAAGGATTAGTAAATGATGTCCGCGGCTCATAATGGTTTTGACCAAACGAACAGTCAAAACCCTAATGAGTCCGCCTCAAAATGGTTTTGACCGAATCAACTGTCAAAACCCTAATGAGCCTGCCACATAACGGTTTTGGCCGAACCAACTGCCAAAACCCTAATGAGGCACCTCCTCCTTCATCACTCCGGAAAACTGGGCATACACACCTGCATCCGCATTCAGTAGAATGCGGATGTGCAGAAGACAAAACAAATCCATCCGTGCAATACTAGGATCCGGCTTAAACCAAAGCCCACTAGTACTGCCTGCCCGAACACCATACGCACACAAGTGTACGTGAGTGATCGCAGCCCTGCCGTAAAACCATACGGCCTGTAGACGTTTCGCTCAGTGCAGGGAAACTCTCTGTGTGGGACTCTAAAGACTCGACACTACGCTGGCAGTGGGTTTAACCACAGACCGCAAGCGGCACTAGCTGTACGTAACGGTCCCCAGGTAGATGTCGATAAGAAGGCCGATGAGGTAAACCCATCCGAACTCCTACTGAGCCTGTATGTGACAATCTCCGCACAGTCCGGTCTGTTCGTCTGATACATCGCATGGCGGGCCTAGGGGACGGTAAACGTCAGTCCCCTAAAAGCGGTACAAGTCGTGTCGGAGTGAAGCCCAGAACACCCTGAGGTAACACTGGAAACCTACCAGTATATCTCATTTGCCCTGGCCAGGGACTACTCGTGTAATGGCTCTCCTAGACACAGCGCGATGTCAACCCCCAATACCAGGAGAGACGAATCTTGTCTAACCGTCACTGCCTCTAAGTGCTTCGGGACTGCTCCCAACTACTACCTGTTTGCACGACTCAGTAGAGCCGTGGTAGGGTAGTAATCAAAGAACAGTGGGAACACAGTCGAGGCGAAGTGACAGTGTCAAGTCAGCGGACTAAGCTGTACTCTTGTCACCTGGGAACTGATAACTGACGATAGGTATAATACCAACCATCAGTTCCCGACGAGTCCTGTCCAGAGTACTCGTAACCTAACGAGCACCTGCATACTATTTCAAGTACGACGTACTAACGGCTGTGGGATAGACTGTCTCCCGTGCTGGGATGAGAAGCGCATACGCTAGTCTACTCCGGAGTATCGATGCCCTATCTCGATACTCCCATGACTAGGGACATGTATAAGGATGTGCTTGTGGATTACCCAGCCCCCACGAGTGTGATCGCCATCACAGCGCCGGTAATCAAGCAAAGATCCTAAGGGCTCTACTAATGCGTATAGGTGATATAATAAATAAACACACATGTACACATTAAAGCAGAGACAAACCAAGTAGCATACTACTATATTGAGCAAGATTGTCTGTACAACTGTGAATATCCCAAGCTTCCATCAAGTAATATACATACCAGTATGATACAGTAATGGCCTCTAGGGCATATACACTAACAATAGCCGGGTCATACTATTAGTCGGTTATTTGTGTAATAGCCGGACTATCTGATCAAGTGTTGATTCGATAATTTAATATATAATAATATATATGATATATTAAATTACATTAACTAATATTTGCTCACTAAAAGATTCATTTTCTCACGGGATAATACATTGATATATATGCGATATATGTTAATTGTATTATTATCTTTTGTAACAAAATATATTGTATATGTGATATATAATATTGTAACATGTTAGGGTTACAAATTTAACATTGGATTAGGGTTTAAACTTGGTTAGGGTTTGGATTAGGGTTAGCTTTTGCATGAAGCTTCCATGAAGCTTCATGAAGCTTTGACTTTGTGGTTGCTTGATATTATTTGTGAGATATTATGTTAACCCAATCCAAACCATTAACCCTAGTTAACTCTCAACAAGGGTCAACTCTCTCATGCTTAACCCTTGGTTAGATTTGTAACCACTACAATAATTCATTGTTCATCACAAAAGGATTAAGGTTATCTTCTTCAATCTTCTTCTTGATGCTTGAGTTTCTTCTTGAAAAAGCTTTCTTTTGTGATGAAAGTGAGTGAGAAAAAGATTTCAAATGAGAGCAAAAATCCTACTTCATCATCCTCAACTATCCTTGCCATTTAGATGAGCGTGTTCACTTCATATTATGAGTGTTAGCTTGTGTTATCGAAACTTCAAGGTAGATCATCTTGGTATCGAAGATCGGAAGCAAAGGTTGCATCATTCTCTTCGTGAAGCCTCTCGAGAGTCCACAACACGATGATCGCAGCGAAGGGACCTCAACATGGAGCTTAAGAAGTGAAGGACCGGATCTACAAAGGTTGTATTCCCTCTCACTTAGTGTTAAAGAGTTTAATATGCATGTTTTCGCCTAAACCCTAATTTAAAGATCCGGCTTCGGGTTGTTCGGCACGGCTAATTTTTTAATCGGGCATGGTTGAGTGCCTCATAGAACCTTGTGAGCGTGCCTAGCAACCCTACATGCGGATTCCAACTGTTGTAGTTTTTCACTTTCTTTTCTGCGACCGTAAGTGTAATATGTGGTGTATCGCCGGTTTCGTTGCTATATGTCAACGACAATTGGGATGCGCATATTTACTTATGTTGATGACATGTGATGTTATGTGTTGCTGTGATATTTTAAATTGGATCGTCGTGTTTGAATAGCCGGGGGTTTTATGTGAGATGAGAGTTTTTCATTTTCAGTCATGTAAAATTCATTGTATGTAATATTCTTTTATTGGGGCACTTCCGGGTTGAGGATGATATTACCATTGTATATTATTTACTTTTCCGCATTAGGATAGACCCACGGTGGGGAGCACAAGTAACCGGGTTCTAGGGTCCAGTGGGAGACCATCTCGAGGAGTCGAGACCGGGTCTCCTAACTCTAGAATTGGTATGGTTGCTTGCCGCTCTCGTAGGGGTATAAGGACGTGGGATTGGATATTCATCACGACCGTAGAATCCGTGTTTTATACAGGCTTAATTTAAAACACGGAAATCCTAGTATATCCAATATTTCATATGTTTTTATTCTGCTGCGATATCTGCGATGTGATTATTTGATATGTTGATGAGATGAATACAGGATATAGTATATATGATATATTATATAGATGCTGCTTATGTTTTACACCCGCGCTAGCACTGCCCCACTCTGCCGTTAGTTACCTAACCTAACGGTGCACGAGGGGACATCGAGGCGAATGCGGATGACATAAGCGTACCTTGTATTTATCTGTGATGTTTAGGTAACTTAAAATGATGGGACTTCATTAATGAGATTAATGAAATAAAAGAAACCTAATGATGTTGTAGAAACATGTCTAGAAAACTGGTAGCTCTAGTTCTTGCTTTGCATAGCGGTATTTCTTGTAGAATATCCAGCACCTTATTCGATAAGGAAAGAGCCAAGATCCCTTCACCGGGAGTGATCTCTTTAGCAAAACTGACAGATGCTACAACACTCGGTTTGTCTTTTGATTGCTTTTATAGTTTTTGCTTTGCATAGAGGTATTTGTGAAATATCATGCACCTTATTCGATAAGGAAAGAGCAGAGATCCCTTCACCGGGAGTGACCACTTTAGCAAAACTAGTAAAAGCCTAAAAAACACTCATTTTAAAATTCACTCGATTCTACAAGGATATCAAGTTCATTACGCAAAGGGCTTTCTTAAAAACCTGTTGTAGCCTTCCGTCATTTCAGATAAGTACTACTTAGTATTCGTACTACGTTTGTTGACCTCCGTCAAGACGTAGTGTGCGGTAGCTGACTAGTGCTTATCTGCTGCATACGATGCGATTGGATTAGGGTAGTCGTGTGGCCTTGTTGATCTCCGTCAAGGGTCGTGCGGGTAGGTTTATTTCAATCAAGAAATGATGTGTTGAACTTGAATAGTAGCCTATGGTTTGTTGAGCTCCGTCAAGGTCATAGGATGCTAGGGACAAAATATTATCGGGAATTTCAAGTGTTGAAATTTGCAATGAGTTTGCATACCTTCTATGAGATAGTTGGATCCCGATACCCACTGTGACTAAGAGTTACTCTTGGGAGAATTTTACACATTACAATTAGCCGATCAAGTAGGTGTCTAGAAAGGTGTTAACGGGGTTACGCCTCTGGGAAAACGAGGTTTATTTTAATTAGGTCCGTACGAAAGTACGGGGAACCTCCCTCAGAGTACCGATACTGGCCTGACCGAAAGATTGGCGAACTTGTAAACTGTAAATAATCCCGGCTAGTCTTTCCTTTTATGGTTTGATGGAAGATTTGACTAAAACAGTGGGAGCCATCCTGATTAGATAAATTAATAACCAATCTAATCTTGTAAGAGCATATGCTGAGTGTTTTCTTCTCTCTCTTTCCAGGTAGCGACCATGCCACGCCTTAATTAAGATAATAATACAGATGTATTGACCGAACCCGCTTGTTATACTGAGATAAGGAACGTTTGTCCCGCTCCAATTTATAATTATTATAAGACCGAGCAGGACATAGGGGATTACCAGGATTCCCGTGCCGCCCAAATGAAGAAAGTGCATGATTATGCATCTTCTTCGAGTATGTTCATTACAGAGAACTGTTTCTCAGTATCCTTTATGTCCTGGGTATGAGATACCGGATCAGGATCCCACATATGCAATCTGTTACATGGGCTAATGATAGGTAGTGGACTGAGAACGGGTGATAAGTTTCAAGAGTTGGAAACGGTGCAATTGTTGCAGCCAAAGCAGTTAGCAGTTATCACCCTGTATTACCAAATACATTGATTCTGAACGAATGTTATTAGATACCGAACCTGATATACAATATCATATCAGTCTCTTTATTTAGTAAAGAAGGATATAATTTTGTATTATTGGATAATGTTTTGAACATTTTCCTATATCAAGAGGTGATTGGTTCAGGCACGTTATCTAAAAGCATATACGTTCTAAATCAAACCACAGTTCTTAACGTACAAAACACACACAAGAGGAAGAGATCAGAAATGAACGAATCCTTCTTGAGGCATTGTAGACTAGGTCATATCAATGCGACCCGACTAGATAAGTTACATAAAGATGCATATTTAAATCAGTTTGAATTTACATCTTGTGAAACTTGCCAGTCATGTCACAAAGATAAAATGACCATAGCTCCGTTTATTGGAAACAGAGAAAGAGTTAGTGAACTCTTGGGATTGATACATGCTGATGTATGAACGTCCCCTGTCTACATATGCCACGACTGGTTGTTTAAACTTCATTACATTCACTGATGATCTCTCAAGATTCAGACATATGTTTCTGTTGAAATATAAGTCTGAACATTTTGAGATATTTAAAGAATATAAGTCAGAAGTAGAGAACCAAAACGGGTATAAGTATTATGTCCTGTGATGAGATCAGGGAGGAGAATACTTGAGCATGGAGATCCTGTATTATTATAAGGGAGAATGAGATTCTCTCTCAGCATTACTCCTCCGTATGCACCACAACACGTTGGTATTTCGGGGCGGAGCAATCGCACCCTATGTGATATGGTGTGCTCTATGATCAGTACTACTGAGTTGCCTATTACCTTTTGGGGGATATGCACTTGAAAAGATGCATACTTATTGAATAGGGTTCCAATTAAATCAGGTGCCTACCACTCTATATGCGATAGGGTATGGAAAGAGCCCATCTCTTAAGGATGTTATGATCTGGGGTTTTCCGGCCTATGTCTAAAAGCAAAATCCGGACATGCTTGAGGCAAGGTCATATCATATCTATCCCTGACGCTTAACGTCATACGGATGATTTCCCCGTAGATGTTAAATCTACTCACCGATGGTCTCGAGCTATGAAAATCCAACCACCTGCTTCCCTTTGTTCGCAGCGTCCGAAGTCCCCGCTTGCGACGCTATAATTTCACAAACACACAACAGTGCAAAAATCTCAGAAATTGACCAAAATAACGTAAAACTACGTTTTAAACGACACACCAACTCCAAACTAACTCACAAATGTTCGTCTAGTGGCCAACATGCGTGGCGACACTACGAAACCAACCCAAGTGCAGCAGCTGCACAAGATCACGATCCGTGTCGGATAACGTAACACACAGACATAAAACACTAGATCCTAGGAAAACGATCCCTGATTTTGCATACAATAAATATTAAAAATTTAAACAGTACCAAACACCCCTAAACCAAAGCAGACAACTACCCACAAAAAAACCAACATCCAACTCCCCTCCAAAACCGGTGTCGCCGAAATTCTCTAAATAGTCGCCGGCCAAATCCAGTGGGGTGGTTCTTGTGTCTCAGGTGGAATCTTAGGTTTACTAGTACAACACTACTATCTTGTTTGGTCACTTAGTAAAAATCCCTAGTCACAGCAGATCACAGAGGCTCTAAAAAGACACTAAAAATACGATATTGCACTAATCGATACTTAAAGCATTCTACACAATAACCAAAGAGCTATACATCATAAAAACTCCTATTTAACAGTGTAGGGATTATACCTATCAATACTTGCTCACAAGATCCAAGATTTCCTAGCTCCAAGTGATCAAAGAGGCAAAAGCAAGACTTGATGTGTTTTGTGAGAATATTTATGGAATTTTGAGGATTTATTAAGCTTGGAATTGTTGCAAATGGTGAAAGAAACACAAAGGGCAGAAGGAGGAAGAAGAGGCTTGGCCAATAGAGGGAGTGGGGGATTTGTGAAGACTTATGTGGATTGTTCTAGCTAATTCTTGCAATAAATGCACATAAATGCAACATGCCACCTCTTTCATTCTTTTCTTTTCTTTAAACTCATAAATCCTTTTGCTCAAAAGATCTAGATATTATATGAAGGTTTTGTTTTACTCAAGTTTGATTTATTAGAAATGATACAAATTTTGGAGTAGTTATCCAAACCCAATATGTAAATACCACATTAAAATAATATTTAAATAGGAAAAAAATCTATTTGAACCAAAACTTCCCATATACCCCCAAGGCTCGCGCACTAGCTTTATTTTAGCTAAACTAGGTGCTGGCAAGTTTATATGGACGTTTGATTACAGTCGGGTTAAAACAGAAAATACCGACTATTTTACCCTAAAACGGAAAAATTCACATAACGAGTTCTAAAACGTTACAATCTCCCCCCTTATAGAAATTCGGTCCCCGAATTAAAATCAACTACGCGTACCTTCAAAGAGATGAGGGAATTTCTTCCACATCTCGCTCTCGGCCTCCGAAGTGATCTTCTCACTAGTAGCGCTACGCCAAAGAATCTTCACAGAGGGCAAGAGCATTGAACGAAGTTTCTTCACCTGCCGATCCAAAATAACTACCGGCTGCTCGGTGAACGAAAGATCACGCTCAAACTGAATGGTCTCGTGCTGAATCATGTGAGAAGGATCATGAAGATATCTACGAAGCATCGACACATGGAAAACAGGGTGAACATCCGGAAAACTAGGCAGGAGCGCCAAACGATAAAAAGCAGAACCCACTCACTCAAGGATCTCGAAAGGACCTACAAATCTGGGACTGAGCTTCCCCTTCCTCCCAAATCGCATAACGCCTTTCATCGAAGAAATCCTCAAGAATACATGACCCCTCACTGCGAACTCAAGTCTGCGACGTCGACGGTTGGCATAAGATTTCTGTCTGCACTGGGCTGCTCTCATCCTGTCCTGAATCAGCTGGATCTTCTCCGTAGTCTCCTGAACTAGCTGGGGTCCCAAAACTCTACTCTCGCTGAGTTCGGTCCAAAAGACTGGCGATCGACACTTCCTACCATATAAAGCCTCAAAAGATGCCATCTGAATAGTCTCTTGAAAGCTGTTGTTGTAGGAGAACTCAATAAACGGTAAGTGACGATCCCAACTGCCACCAAAATCCAGCACACATGCACGGAGCATATCCTCCAGAGTCTGTATAGTTCGCTCCGACTGACCATCGGTCTGTGGATGAAAAGCGGTGCTAAAACTCAACCGGGTACCCAAAGCTTCCTGAAGCTTCTGCCAAAGATGGCTAGTAAACTGGGTGCCTCTGTCGGATACTATGCATGTGGGAACACCGTGCAAACGCACAATCTCATCTATAAACAACTGAGCATACCGAGCATAACCGAATGTGGTCTTCACTGGAAGGAAGTGAGCCTCTTTCGTCAACCGGTCAACAATCAACTAAATGGAGTCATACCCTCTACTGGTCCTGGGTAGACCCACAATGAAGTCCATGGAAATCTGCTCCCATTTCCACTCCGGAATGGGTAAAGGCTGAAACTCTCCAGTCGCTCTATGACGCTCAGCCTTGACTTACTGACAAGTCAGGCACCTCGAAACGAAGTCCGAAATATCGCGCTTCATTCCTTCCCACCAGTAGAAATCTCTCAAGTCACGATACATCTTGGTGGAACCTGAATGAATGCTAAAGGCTGACTGATGTGCCTGCTCTAGGATCTCACGTCTCAACCCATCTGGTACACACAAGCGAGTCCCGCATCGTAGCACACCCTGGTTATCAATCATGAACTCCGAAACTGTACCCTGTCGAACAAGCTCAAGAATCTCAGACAAACGGGCATCATTGGGTTGCGCCTCACGAATACGATCAAGTAGTAGTGGACGGGCGCGGACATGAGCACGCTGTCCCCCAGCGGAAGAGAAATCAAACTGCATTATACCATCACACAAGAGCTGCCAATCCGCAGAAGACTGACGCGGAACTGCGGTCAACTGGGACAAGCTACCCCCGGGCCTACGACTCAAAGCATCAGCTAACACATTCGCCTTGCCCGGGTGATAAAGGGTCTCACAATCATAATCCTTCACTAGCTCCATCCAACGGCACTGTCTCAGATTCAGATCCCGCTGCTAGAAGATGTACTTCAAGCTCTTGTGATCTGTGAAGATCTGACACGACTCTCCGTACAAGTAGTGTCTCCAAATCTTCAACGCAAAGACCACCGTGGCCATCTCAAGATCGTGAGTGGGGTAATTCTGCTCGTGCTTCTTCAGCTGCCTATAAGCGTAAGCAATCACTCTATCATGCTGCATCAATACACAACTGAGCCCCACTCTAAAAGCATCACAGTAAACAACATAGCCGCCCGATCCAGAAGGCAAGGATAGAATTGGTGCTGTCGTCAACCGAGTCTTCAACTACTGAAAACTCTGCTCGCACGCATCGGTCCAAAGAAAAGGAACTCCCTTCCGGGTCAGTCCAGTCAGTGGTGCAGCGATACTCAAGAAATCTTGCACAAAACGGCGATAATAACCAGCTAAGCCCAAAAAGCTGTGGACCTCAGTCACCGATACAGGTCTGGGCCAAAGCTGTACAGCCTCGATCATCCTCGGGTCCACAAGAATACCATCACCAATCACCACATGACCCATGAAGTCAACTCTATTAAGCCAAAATGTGCACTTTGAGAATTTAGCATACAGCTGGTACTTTCTCAATATCTGCAAAGCAATCCTTAAGTGCTTCTCATGCTCCTCACGACTCCTAGAGTAGACCAGTATGTCATCAATAAACACAATAATAAACTGGTCAAGGAACGGCCTAAAAATCCGGTTCATCAGATCCATGAACGTTGTTGGCTCATTGGTGAGTCTGAACGACATCACCAAAAACTCATAATGCCCATAGCGCGTACGAAAAGCAGTCTTCGGAATGTCATCATTTCGAACCCGCAACTGATGATAATCCGAACGCAAATCAATCTTAGAATAATGTTTCGCACCCTTGAGCTGATCAAATAAATCGTCAATCCAAGGTAAAGGATACTTATTCCGCACCGTAACTCTGTTCAATTGACGATAATCCACACACAGCCTCAAACTGCCGTCCTTCTTCTTGACGAACAGAACATGAGCTCCCCACGGTGAAACACTCGGACGCACAAGTCCCCTATCAAGCAATCCTTGCAATTGATCTTTAAGCTCTCTAAGCTCTGCCGGAGCCATTCGGTAAGGAGGTATAGAAATAGGCTCCGTGCCAGGAATCAGATCAATGCAGAACTCAATATCGCGCTCTGGCGGCATCCCAGGTAACTCATCGTGAAAGACGTCGGAAAACTCTCGCACGGTAGGAACCCCGTCCAATGACTCCACCGTGGCTCCAATATCATGAATGAAAGCCAAGAATCCCCGACATACTCTTCTTAAAGGCCGGCTAGCGCAAAGGACAGAAATCAAACTGTGAGGGGCGGCACCACGGTCCCCCTGCACAACAAACACTGACTCGCCGGGAAAACAAAACCTAACTGTATTCTCGCGGCAGTCCATGGACGTGTAGAAGGTAGCTAACCATTCCATGCCCAGGAGAACGTCGAAGTCTAACAACTCAAGAAAGATCAAGTCGACGGGCAAATCTCTGTCTCCTAAACGGACAACACATGACCGGAACACGTGTCGTGCAACAAACGACTCTCCTACAGGAGTAGTCACGACAAGCGGCTGATCTATCCAACACGACTTCCGGCCTAAACTCAGCACGAAATACGTGGAAACATATGAATGCGTAGATCCCGGATCGAAAAGAACATGTGCATCATAAGAACATACAGAAAGGGTACCTGAAACCACAGCATTGGATGCTTGCGCGTCCTGATGAGTCAAGGAAAACACCCGAGCCTGCTCTCTACCGGAAACTGACTGACCTCCGCCTCTACCACCCTGCCCTCTCGGTACAAAACCACTGTGACCCCGACCTCTCTGCACAAGAGTCTGACGTGGATCAACAACCGGCATAAGGGGCAACGCCCTCTGAGGTGGATAAGGTGGTAAGGTAACCTGCGGTACAGCTGCCTCGCTCACACGTAGCTCAGCACAATCTCGAACCCGATGACCCATACTCCCACACCGGTAACATCCAGATGCAAACTGCTGACCCTCCTAAGGGTAAGAGCTAAAAAGCCGACGTCGTCCCGAACCTCCACTACTTCTAGTATCTGAATGGGAACAGTCATGATGTCTAAACGCCCGCCTCCCTGCCTGATCATCAGTACAAACCCTCTTCGGTTCCGGAGCAACTGACGACTCAGAAAGACGCTCCTCCACCAATACGGTTGCATCCACCGCTGCCGCATATGTGTCGCAATGCTGAATGCTGATGGCTAGGAACAACTGGGTAAGCAGGCCTCGAACAAACCTCTTCACCCTCATCTCCTCAGTCACCACCAAGTACGGAGCATACACTGACAGCTTGGTGAACAGTACATCATACTCAGACACCGTCATCCCCGGAGTCTGGCGTAACGACTCAAATCTACGCGCTCGCGCATCCCTGAAGCTCGGTGGAAGAAAACGGGCGAGAAATACTGTCACAAACTCAACCCAGGTCATAGGAGCAATACCCGCGGCTCTGCCCCTCTCCAACAACTCACACCACTTCTAGGCCAGAACTTCAAGACGAAAGCTCGCAAACTCCACCCATCTCTCATCGGACCATCGGAGCGAACGACAAATCCTGGCCATCCAGTCGATAAACGAATGTGGATCCTCAGTAGTATCTGTGCCAGTGAACACCGGAGGCCTCAGCCTCATGAACTCGGTCAGTGATACGGTAATAACCTCCGGAGCTGTAACTGCGACTACCGGAACAGTAGGTACCATCGTTGTCCCTGCAACGGGTGGAACAACTGCCTGCCCTACGCTCGAATAGCCTATACTAAAGTCCCCATCATCTGGCGCAGGTCCTGCATACCAGCCCAAAACATAGCAATATGCTCCGGTACAACAGGCGTACCGCCCTGGTCAGTCCTCGCCTCAGACGAGTCGATTCTGACCTCGGTCCTCGCGGCTGCTCTCTGTGCCCTCGTAGTCTTCGGTGGCATATGGGCTGGAAATTGAAACTAGATTCGATAAGGAAACAGGAATCGAATCACTAGGATGTATATCATCACGGAAGAAATTTCAATCAATAAGTCCTAAGGTCACTTAGGCGGAGTACCGTGTCGTAAGTATTCCTCAGAACATACACATGCCACATTACTCTGCTTAAGCTACCTACTCCATCATACCAAGGTCATTCCACACTCTGAACGGTAAAACCTAGCGCTCTGATACCAACTTTGTCACGACCCAAAATTTGGCCCGTAACCGGCTTTTAAACTACGTAACGTCAACAGGCGTACACAACTTAAGTAAGCCGAAACCCAGAAATCTAAACCACCCAAAATTGGATAAGCGGAGAAAAACATAGTTTAAAATATTCGTAAAATCACAAGTAAAATCTCTAACTCTAGTTCTCTTTCTTGAAAATTTCGGCAGCACCTCCTTTGTAAAAACTAGCCCCAAAAACGGATACAACATAGATAATATATAAAGCATCCCAAATGGGAGAAAATCACGCCCAACGGCGGAGACAACCACCACAAACATATATACGACGCTGAAGCGAAGAAATATAAAAGAAAACTGCATAAAGAAATAAAACTTTTCACAAAACCGGCTCCCACGAGCACGACATCCAAAGTCACCAAAATAATAATACAACACCGAATCCTCACAACTCGTCTTTAAGTCAAATACCAGAAGTGGTAGATGGAGAATACTAGATCCAACAAAAGATATACAATGTACAAACAGATAACCACAAACCCACCTAAAAGCAAAGGCCTCACAGCCTAATGTAGCGGTATCAGCAAAAGTAGAGATGATAAGACGCCCTGCCGCGACTAAACTGAGGGTGAGTCCTGCAAAACACTGTGGCACAACGGGAGTGAGTTTTTAACTCGTGAATAGTAAATAACATCATACTGAAATTGCAAGTATGCACTAACAACAATAATCAATAGCATGTAAGCTGGTAGCATGAGTATGGCAATATGAATATGCAACTATCATGATCAAGGTACACCACCAGATACTATATCTACATGAATAAATGCATATCAACTGAGTACTGAGTACGGGAAAATAAATAATCTCATGCACAAATCATAAGCATGGAAAAGCCCGGTGTAAATCAACAACACCCCAATTCCCAAAATACTCCGATCGGCCCTCTAATCGGCCCTCAAATCCTGTAAGTCTCATAGAACATGAATGTCAAACATCGACACTATAAAAAATCATGAAAACCAGTGCCTAACATCGACACGTAAATACGCGTATCCATACGTTCCTCGAAACCAAAGTATCCCATTTCGACACTTGTGTTCCACGTATCGGTCTTTCTGATATCCATACGTTCCTCGAAACCCAAGTATCCCACCTCGACACTTGTGTTCCACGTATCGGTCTCCAAAATCCATATATCTCTCGGAATATAAGTGCCTAACATCGACACTTGAAATTCCCATATCGCATGAAAACATATCTCAAATGCGTAAATCCATGTAAAATAACATATGCAACATAAAACATCAATCTGAGCATATCACGGGAAAAGTCCGCTATTTAACTGCATCAAGTCATTAAATATATCTCGCGGTTCCCAAATATCCAAATCCAAAATACATATATATACAACGTCCCATTCCACCGATTTATATGTTATAAAAAGTTGATCATATAACAATAGCAAAGTATATGTGCGAGCATGTAGGTATAGTATGGCATATGTATAGGCATGTAGGTATGCTATATGTCATATGCGATATCGCACAAGAATAACTGCCTCTATGTCGCTAACCACTAGCAAGGTATATCAATGAATATTTGTGTTGTGCGTATCATGGCAATTACCGATAGTGTGTGTATAGCATATTATTGGTGCTCGTACAACATGGATTGTCAATAATAATGCAGTGTACAAAAGATACAGGTTTAGGCACAATAAGTAACTATATGCAACGAAACTCATGCATCATCTCTATATGAGCATATAAACATACGGCTAATATCATATCATATCTAGCCCTGACGCTTAACGCCATACGGGCGATTTTCCTGTAGATGTTAAATCTACTCACCGATGGTCTCGAGCTATGAAAATCCAACCACCTGCTTCCCTTTGTTCACAGCGTCCGAAGTCCCCGCTTGCGACGCTATAGTTTCACAAACACAATACAGTGCAAAAATCTTAGAAATCGACCAAAATAACATAAAACTACGTTTTAAACGACACACCAACTCCAAACTAACTCACAAGTGTCCGTCTAGTGGCCAACGTGCGTGGCGACACTACGAAACCAACCCAAGTGCAACAGCTGCACAAGATCACGATCCGTGTCGGATAACGTAACGCGCCGACACAAAACACTAGAATATAGGAAAACGATCCCGGATTTTGCATACAGTAAATATTAAAAATTTAAACAGTACCAAACACCCCTAAATCACTACAGACAACTACCCACAAAAAAACCAACACCCAACTCCCCTCCAAAACCGGTGTCGCCGAAATTCTCCAAATAGTCGCCGGCCAAATCCGGTGGGGTGGTTCTCGTATCTTAGGTGGAATCTTAGGTTCACTAGTACAACACTACTATCTTGTTTGGTCACTCAGTAAAAATCCCTAGTCACAGTAGATCACAGAGGCTCTAAAAAGACATTAAAAATACGATATTTCACTAATCGATACTTAAAGTGTTCTACACAATAACCAACGAGCTATACATCATAAAAACTCCTATTTAACAGTGTAGGGATTATACCAATCAATACTTGCTCACAAGATCCAAGCTTTCCTACCTCCAAGTGATCAAAGAGGCAAAAGCAAGACTTGATGTGTTTTGTGAGATTATTTATGGAATTTTGAGGACTTATTAAGCTTGGAATTATTGCAAATGTTGAAAGAAACACAAAGGGAAGAAGGAGGAAGAAGAGGCTCGGCCAATAGAGGGAGTGGGGGATTTGTGAAGACTTGTGTGGATTGTTCTAGCTAATTCTGTTGCGCCACGGCAGCGCCCCAGCCTTCTACTCGAAACTAAAATGCGGAATCAAAATTTTTCTTAATTTTAACCGGCGCTACCGCGGACAATATACCCGGATCGTAACTATTAACCTAATCCTAGCTATCAAGAGAATGGGGTAGGAGATATACCAAGCAATCCGTGTCCTTCGGTCTTCATCTCCACTCCGATCTCCCGCGGAAACTCCGTCCATCACCTTCTCGTCGGAAAGGCACCACATAGCCGGGCTCGTATACGGGCTCCCACCTCTGGACCGAGGCAAATCGGGCGCGAAGTTGGCTAGCCGACGTGTCCAAGGGTACTGTAGGTTTAGTGTAGAATGGTTGTCTCTTGGGGTGAAGTTGCCATGGATGTGGAGGAATGAAGATAAGGAAAAATGGTGCTTTCATTTTTCCTAGCAAGAAAGGAGATGAAGGAAAATATGCCACATACAAAATGAAACTCTCTCTCATTCCTTCTCAAAATGTGGCCGGCCCCTTCTTACAATGAAATGGTGGAGGGAATGAATCAATAACAAGAAGGGAGGTGATGGTAGTAAAAGCAAAAGGGGTGACCATATCAAAAAAAGGCAATGATAACAATGTCATTTCCATTCAAATCAACTCTAATCCATTCTAATCAAAGGATAAGATGCAAATGGAATCTAATGATTAAAGAACCATCATGATGCCACAAATTGCAAGAAATCCCTCCACAAATGTTATTTGCAAACTTGCAAATAACCCCCTCCATCGGAAAAGTCCGGCCGGGAAAGAACAAAGGATAACCGGCCGGAACGGAATGCAAACTGGCAACTACAGAAAACTGATCCCGTAATAAATTACAGGAAAACCCCGCTACTGCATATACATACCCGAATTTGTATCCCCACTGAACACAAATGCAAAGAGACAAATCTACACTGTCTAACACTAGGATCTGGCATAAACCAAAACCGGCTAGTAAAATCCGTCCGATCACGATCCGTGCAATACCGCACGTATCTGAGCGAACCCTGCCATATCTCCATACGGCCTCTACAGCGTTTCGCCCGAAACTTGAGTAACTGAGTGTGTGGTGGACTCTAAAGACTCGTCAATACTATGGCTGTGGATTTAACCACTAACACGTCAGAGGTATTAGCCATAGGTGACGGGCCACCAGCTATTGACAAAAAGGGACGTCGATGAGCGAACTCATCTTGACACCCTACTAAGCCTGTCAGTGACAATATCCGTACAGTCCGGTCCGTTCGTCTATGAGTATCGCATGGCGGGCCAAGGGGGTTGGTAAAAGTGAGACCCCCAAAAGCGGTACAAGTCGTGTCGGAGCGTAGCCCAGAACACCCTGAGATACTACTGGAATACCTACCAGTAAATCTCCTGCCTCGGCCGAGGGCTTTGTGTAATGGCTCTCCTAGACACAGCGCGACCTCACCCCCAATACTGGGAGAGACGAACCCCTGCAGATCCGCTCACTGCCTCCATGTGGCTCGGGACTGTACCTAACTAAAACCTGTTTGCACGACTCCTTTGAGCCGTGGTAGGGTAGTAATCAAAGCACAGTGGGAACTCACACGAGACAAATGATGATCTCAGGTCGATGAACTAACCTGTACACATGTCACCAGGAAACTGCTATCTGACGTCTGGTATAATCCCAACTAGCAGGTTCTCGGCGAGTCCTGTCCGGTGTACTCATAACCCAACGAGCACCTGTATACATCTTAGGTGAACCAACTGACACCAGTGGCTTGTGGGACCGGCCACCGCCCCTCGTCGGGGTCTCGACTGTATACATTAGTCTACTAATGGAGTATCGATGCCCAGTCTCGAAACTCCCACGACTAGGGACCATTTAAGGATGTGCTTATAGACTACCAGCTCCCACGTATATGATCTCCCTCATACTGCTGGCAGCCAAGCAAGAATCCTTGGGGCTCTATCAACGTGTAATAGCGACTCGTATGGTCACCTAAAGCAGTACACGATGATAAAGATAAACCAGATAGCATACTATCATGTTGAGTAAGACTGTCCTACTGGGATAGGTCCTCCCTCAATCATTGTAATCACGTGCCTGTGATCCAATAATTGACTCTGAGTGCACTATCTCCAACAAATTCTTACAATAAATGCACATAAATGCAACTTGCCACCTCTTTCAATCTTTTCTTTTCTTTAAAATCATAAATACTTTTGCTCAAAAGATCTAGATATTATATGGAGGTTTTGTTTTACTCATGTTTGATTTATTAGAAATGATAAAAATTTTGGAGTAATTATCCAAACCCAATATGTAAATACCGCATTAAAATAATATTTAAATAGGGAAAAATTATATTTGAACCAAAACTTCCCATATACCCCCAAAGCTCGCGCACTAGTTTTATTTTAGCTAAACTAGGTGCTGGCAAGTCTATATGGACGTTTGATCACGGTTGGGTTAAAACAGAAAATACCGACTATTTTACCCTAAAACGGAAAAATTCGCATAACGATTTCTAAAACGTTACAACATCGCTACCAAGGATGCTGCCAAAGAGGTAGTCTGGATGTATATAGTTTATGAGATGAACTTCGTCCCTACCATTGTGTGACACTGGAGTTGTGGCTTTGGCCTAGGAACCCCCGTCCCATCAGTGATCCAGACATATTCTTAGGCAGTATCACCAGATCATAGAGATGGTTGATCTCCAGGGAGATCGAGGTTAGGATAGTAGACACAGATGACAACAGCGCGGATCCACTCATAAAGGCCTATTTCCCAATAGAGACTTTTATGGGATGGTTGAGTATGAGATACTTCAACCACTGTTAATTGTTGGGTATGAGATACCACAACAGATGACCCTAGTGCAAGTAGGAGATTGTTAGTTATATATATGCCCTTGAGGCCATTACTGTACATACGATGTATATTGTAGTGAATGCTTGGACATATACAGGGAGGACTTTCTTGCTCGACATGATAGTATGCTATCTGGTTGCTCTTTATCTTAACATGTACTCTGATTGTGTCTATGTTACATGTTGATAAAGCCCTTAGGATGAGTACTTGACTACCAGGACTATAATGCAGATCATACTAGTGGGGACGGAGTAGTCGCTAAGTACATCCTTCAAATATTCCTAGTCGTAGGTGCATCGAGACATGGCATCGATATACCAGAGTAGACTAGCATATAGCTTCTCGACCTATGTAGATGGGGGATGGATGATCCCATATCCATTGGTGTTTAACAACAGAGATAGTATACGGGTGCTCAGTAGAGACTGGGTATACTGGAAGGACTCGCCGAGAACTCCCAGATGGTATTATACCTTACGTCAGATGGCAGTTCTTTGGTGACACTGGTACAGATTAGTCTGTAGACCAGATATCGTCATAGAGTCTTGTGTGATTCCCACTGTGCTTTGATTTCTACCTTACCACATTCAAGAGAACGTGCAAACGGTGGCTTTTGGGTACAGTCCCGAATCACATGGAGGGAATGAGCGATAGGAGGGGTTTCTTCTCTCCCGGTATTGGGGGTTGATGTTGCGCTGTGCTCGATTGGCTATAACAGGAAGTCCTTGGCCAAGGCTACTTCAGATATATACTGGTAAGTGTTTTCAGTAGTTTCTCGACCCGTTATGAGCCTCATATCGACACAACTTATCGAGTTACTGGGGTCTGACGTTTACCACCCCTAGACGAGATTTGTGACATATCAGACGAAGAGACCGGACTGTACGATAAGGTTACTGACTGGATTCGCAGGAGTATAAGCAGGCTTGCTTGTTGATCTTCTAATCACTCAATACTCGGGTGGTCATTACGTTTAGCAGACCGCTTGCGGCTTGTGGGTGTTTGATATGATCATCACCTACTGCCGGTGTATTGACGAGTCTTTAGAGTCCTACACAGGGGTTTCCTGGCTCAAGCGAAATGGAGTAGGAGCACATATGTGATATGTGCGGGACCGAGATTGATACGACTATGAGATACCGTATTGTATTCTCGCAATTTGTGACATTGGTCGGTTATAAGCGATATAGCCGGGTTATCGGATCAAGTGTTGATTCGATAAGTTGTTACACTTGATATTAGTTGGTTATATATGATATAGCAGGATTATTAATCAAGTGTTGATTTAATAATTTAATGTATACTTATATATTTGATATATTATATTACATTAACTAGTATTAGCTCACTTATAATTCTTTTCTCACTTGATGTGCACATTGTATAAATGTGATATATTTTTGTGTACATGTTTTGTGTCATGCTTGATGATACATGCAAGATGGGTGTATGAGACTTATACCATGCTAGGGTTAAGTTATGGTTTTTAATTATTGCTTATGTTATAACAAAAGTGAATGACTTGGTCAATATTGTCAAGCTTGGATGATGCTTGTAGAAACATTGACAAAGTCCACTATTTTGTCATTCCTTAGGATATTTGTTAACCCAACCCTTAACCTTATCTCTTGGTTATTTCTCTACATGAGTTAAGTATAAGGGCTTAACTCACCCATGGTTGCAATAATTCATTTGGATGAATTATTCATATGAGTTCATGTTCTTCTTCTTCTTCCTCAAAGTTTCTAGCTTCAATGGAGTTGTAAGAAAAAGTGTAAGAAAATGAAATCTAAAGTGAGCCCACTTCCTACTTCATCATCCTCTACTAATTTCCATTTAGTATAGGGTGTTCTCTTCACAAAGTTCTTGACCTAGTGATGAAATAGCTTGGGTTAGTGTCTCCTCGACGTAGATCATCATCGGCCTCAAAGACATCGAAGCAAGCATGTTTGTTTCTTCATGGGAGCCTCTCTAGAGTCCGGAGTTCACGATGCAGTGAGAGGGACTACTACACGGAGTTATTGAAGTGAAGGACCGGTCTATAATGGTTGTATTCCTTGCTCACTAGACTTGAAAAGTTGTTTGCATTACTTTCCGTCGATTTCTAGTTAACGATTCTTAGTTAGGCTTAGCTAAAACGACAAATTTTTGAATTTGCCATGGACGATGCCTCCCGAAATCTAGCCGCCGTCGTAGGTAACCCTGCACTTCATTCTAGAATTGGCAGGCTATTCGCCGCACTCATAGGGGGTATAGGATGACCCACGAAGGGGCGCCTAAATTACTGGATTCTGTCAAGTGCTGGGTGGCCCATTCACTTTGTTGAAGGGGGTTGCCTCACTTCTGGGATTGGTGGGTAACATGCCACGCTCGTAGGGGTCTAGGTTTTCACTGCCTAGTCTATCCACACGACCGGGAACGTCGGGTTTTTTTTGCGGCTCAAATGAAACCCGGGGCTCCAAGATTATCCACCATTCTATGTTGCTTGCTGAGATTCTGTGATGTTGTTTGCTATCATTCCTGGGACGAATGTTATATATATTTATATATATACACTAGTAGATGTTATATATGTTTTACACCCGCGCTAGTCCAGCCCCCGCTCTGTCGTTAGTTAAGTAACCTAACGGGTGATGAAGGGGCCCAGTGGCAAATGCGGTTGGCGTATACATACATCATATTTTCGTTCTTTTCTGGTATGATAGGATTAAATTGATTGGACCAAATTAATTTTTATTAATGCAAGAAACTAAACCTAAAATATATTGTTGGAACAATTTTTGAAAAACTGTAGTTATATTTTTTCGCTTTGCACAGTGGTATTCGGTCATGAATATCCAGCACCTCATTCCAGGAGGCAAAAGCCGAGATCCCTTCATGGGAAGTGACCTTTTAAGAGAAAGTCTATACTGTAGATTACTCGGTTTTTCTAAAAATAGAAGTTTTTCAAAAAGCGGAGCCTAAACCACTCCTGTTCAAAACTGCTCAGGTTCCTTCAATGATATCAAGTTCATTACGTTAATGGGGTTTTCGCCAAAAACCCAGTCGTAGCCATCCGTCACTTCCTACGAGTATTGCTCAGTATTCGTGCCACGTTTGTTGACCTCATTAAGGCGTAGTGAACGGTAGCTAAGTAGTTCTCATTTGTAGCATATGTTGCGATTATTTAGGAGGTCGTACAACCTTGTTGACCTCGTCAAGGGTTGTGCGGGTGGGTCTACATTAATAAAGATAATGATGGGTTGAACTTGACTTGCAACTTATGGTTTGTTGACCTCGTCAAGATCATAGGTTGTTAGGGGAAAAAACCACATCGTGAGTTTCAAACATACAGGAAACTTGCTAGTGTTGCATACCTTCTGGAGTGTGGTGACTAGAGTGG
The DNA here is from genome assembly GCA_030015575.1 of Agapanthus africanus. NCBI lineage: Eukaryota > Viridiplantae > Streptophyta > Magnoliopsida > Asparagales > Amaryllidaceae > Agapanthus > Agapanthus africanus. The sequence continues at coordinate 252,210,405 of JASDDO010000029.1, read as the reverse complement.
CTGCCATATAGGTTATCACACGATGATAGTTGGATCCCGATCCCACTGATGAGTAGGATTACTCTTGGGATATTTTGTCACTTAACAATCAATGTTATAAACCAAGTATGTGTCTAGGACGGTGTTAGCGGGGCTATGCCTCCTGGGAAAAGAGGTTATGTAATTAAGGAACTTCGCAAAAGCGTTGGAAAACCTCCCACGAAGTACCGACATCAGCCTGGCTGAAAGGTTAAGCAAGTATCGTGACGTGCGATTAATCCCAACTGATTCGTCTTTTAAGGTTTGAAGAAGAATTCGAGGATACAGTAGGAACCATCCTGATTAGATAAACTAATAACCAATCTAAATCTTGCAAGAGCGCACGCTGAGTGTTTCTTTTCTCTCTCTTCAGGTAGCAACCACTTCATGCCCTAATCAAGATAATAAAATATATCGATTGACCGATCCGAATTCTTATTCGGGGCTGGGGAACATCAATTTGGCTCTTGCTTATGATAGCAGTCATGAGTATGAGCAGAGGAAAGAGGATTGCATGAATTCCTTTATGACCCTATCGAAGAAGAAGCATACTATTGCGTCTTCTTCCGGTGTTCTTGTTATTGAGAACTGTTTTTCGGCCAGTCCTACCTCTTGGGTAATCGATACCGGATCAGGATCTTATATCTGTAATTTATTACGGGGACTGAGAAAAAGTAGGATGGTTGGACTTGATGATATGCCCCTTATAGTAGGGAACGGAGCACAAGTTGATACTTCTGCCGTCGGTAAATATCACCTAGCATTACCAAATGGCAATACTATGATTTTGAACAATTGCTACTATGTACCTTCCATGGTTTGCAACATCATATCAGTTTCTTTACTTGATAAAGACGGATATAAGTTTGTTCTTGATAGAAATATCATGAACATTTACCTTAATCGGGTATTGGTTGCAGAACGTACACTGTGTAATGGTATCTATGTTCTTAATCAAAACACGGTTCTCAACATTCAAAACACACGCAAGAGGAAGAATTCCGAAGTGAACGAATCTTACTTGTAGCATTGTAGACTTGGTCATATCGGAGATAAAAGACTGAGTAAGTTGCATAAAGATGGACTTTTGGATACGTTCGAATTTTCATCTTATGGAACTTGTCACTCTTGTCTTAAAGGAAAGATGACCAAATCTCCGATCACCGGACATGGAGAAAGAGGAGCAGAGCTCTTGGGACTCATACATAGTGATGTATGTGGTCCAATGTCTATACATGCAAGGGGTGGGTTTTCGTACTTCATCACATTCACCGACGACTCTCTAGGTTCGGATATGTATATCTCATGAAACAAAAATCTGAAGCTTTTAAGAAATTCAAAGAATTCATAAACGAAGTAGAGAACAAGACTGGGAAAAGTATCAAGATCCTCCGATCGGATAGAGGAGGGGAGTACTTAAGCACGGAATTCCTAGATTATCTAAAAGAGAATGGAATTATCTCTCAGTTTACTCCTTCGTATACACCACAGCACAGTGGAGTATCGTAGCAGAGGAACCGTACCCTATTAGATATGGTTCGCTCTATGATGAGTAACGCCAAGTTGCCTCTTTCATTTTGGGGACTTGCACTCAAAGCAGCAGCATACCTATTGAACTATGTTCCATCTGAATCAGTGCCTAAGACACCATTCGAGTTATGGAATGGTAAGATACCATATCATTAAAGATTTAAGATATGGGGTTGTCCGGTTTATGTTAAAAAGCATAATCCGGACAAGCTTGAGGCACAGTCAGTTCTCTGTAAATTTGTGGGATATCGAAATAATGGTTATGGATATCTGTTCTACCACACTGAGGAATAGAAGGTGTTTGTATCTCGCCATGCTACCTTTTTAGAAAGGGAGTTTCTTGCAAAAGAAGCCAGTGGGAGTACGGTAGAACTAGAAGAAACTTTTAAACCACAAAATTTAACTGAAGATTTTGTGGAACCGCTAGATTCTGTAATCCCAGACGAACCTCAGCCACTCCTCAGATCTAATAGGATATCTCATCCGCCCGAAAGATACTACGTTTTTCTCGGAGATGGGGATCGAGAGGATTGCATCTTGGAAGAAGATGATCCTACTAGTTTCAAGCAGGCCATTATCAGTAGGGACCCTGATAAATGGCTGGATGCTATGAAATCCGAAATGGAGTCCTTGTACACCAATAAAGTGTAGACATTGGATATTGCACCACCTGGGGTAAAACCTGTTGGATGCAAATGGATCTACAAAATGAAATTTGGTGTAGATGGGCAGGTGGAAACCTATAAGGCTAGACTCGTTGCAAAAGGTTTTCGTCAAAGAGCAGGTGTGGACTATGATGAAACCTTCTCTCCAGTGGCTATGCTCAAATCTATTCGGATCCTGCATGCCATTGCTGCCTTCCATGACTATGAGATCTGGTAGATGGACGTAAAAACGGCTTTTCTGAACGGATGTTTAGAAGAGTCCGTTTATATGGATCAGCCGGAAGGTTTCGTAGACAGTGGGAGAAGCGGAAAGGTGTGCAAGTTGCTTAAATCCATTTATGGATTAAAGAAGGCATCGCGGAGCTGGAACATCTGTTTTGATGAAACAGTCAAGGGATTTGACTTCATCAAGAACGAGGATGAGGCTTGTATATATAAGAAGATTGTAGGCCGAACTGTCGTATTCCTAGTCTTGTACGTGGACGACATTCTTTTGATAGGAAATGACATTCCTATGCTACAATCGATCAAGCTTTTCTTATCACAAAGGTTCTCCATGAAGGATTTGGGTGATGCCTCATACATTCTGGGGATTAAGATCTACAGAGATAGATCCAAGTGATTACTGGGACTTTCACAGTCCAGGAACATAGAGACCATACTAAAGAGATTTAGTATGGAAGATTCCAAGCACGGTAACATACCCGCATTGCATGGAATCATCCTCTCCAAAGAGATGTCTCCCAAGATGATGAGGAGAGGGTTCTCATGAGCACTGTACCCTATGCTTTGGCGGTAGGATCTATAATGTATGTGATGCTATGTACCCGACCAGATGTAGCTTACGCGCTTAGCGTGGTGAGTCGGTATCAGTCTAACCCAGGTGAGAACCACTGGAAAACTGTTAAGAACATTCTGAAGTACCTGAGAAGGACTAAAGAACCGTTCCTTGTATTCGGTAATGGAGAACTCCAGGTTGAGTCTTTTACCGATTCGAGCTTCCAGAGTGACAAGGATGACAATAAGTCTATCTCAGGTTTTGTGTTTACCCTCAACGGAGGGACGATCTATTGGAAGAGTTCCAAACATGACACCGTCGTAGACTCGACGATGGAGGCTAAACACATTGCTGCCAACGATGCGGCAAAAGAAGCCATTTGGATTAAGAAGTTCATTACTGAACTTCAGGTGGTTTCATCCATTGTTAACCCAATAGATATGGAGCTATGGCTTTAGCAAGGGAACCACGGTCCCATCAGAAATCCAGGCACATCTTGAGGTGGTATCACCTGATCAGGGAGGTCATTGATCGCCGGGAGATCGAGGTATGGAAAGTGGACACAAAAGACAACGCTGCGGATCCATTCACCAAGGCCTTTCCTCAAGCACAGTTCGAGAGACTTTTTGAGATGTTGGGTATTTGATACGCCAACAACTGGCCCTAGAGCAGACGTTGGGTATTCGATACGCCGATATATATGGCCTTAGTGCAAGTAGGAGATTGTTGGATATGTATGCCCTAGAGGCCATTATTGTATATGTATACATTTGGATGCTTGGACATATATATGTACAGGACAGTCTTGCTCGATATGATAGTATGCTATCTGGTTTGTCTTTATCTTAACATGTGTATGTTTTACTTACTATTACATATCATCTGTACATGTTCATAAAGCCTGTAGGATCATTGCTTGACTACCCGCATTATGATGGCGATCATACTTGTAGGAGCTGGGTAGTCGGTACACACATCCTTAAATGGTCCCTAATCGTGGGAGTATCGAGACTGGGTATCGATATTCCGGAGTAGACTAGTGTATACGTTTCTAGACCCCGAAAAGGAGCAATGGTATGGTCCTGCAACCATTGGTCTTTAGCACCTAAGATCGTATATAGGTGCTCACTGGGGGTGAGTACACCGGACGGAATCACCGAGAACTTCCAGATGGTACTATACCTATCGTCAAGTGGTAGTTCTCAGGTGACATGAGTACAGGTTAGTCTTTAGACCTGAGATCGGCATTTTTCTTGTGTGAGTTCCCACCGTGCTTTGATCACTACCCCACCACGGCTTTACTGAGTCATGCAAACAGGTTTTGGTTGGGTATAGTCCCGAGCCATATGGAGGCAGTGAGAGATTTTCGGGGATTCGTCTCTCCCAGTATAGGGAGTCGATATCGCACTGTGTTTGATTAGTCAGGACCATAAGACCTTAACCAAGGCAGTTAGGATTTACTGATAGGCTGATCAGTAGTTTCCCAGGTTGGCCCTGAGCCAAATCAGCATGAATTACCAGGTTATTAGGGTCTGACGTTTACCACCCCCAGACCCGGTATGCGATACTCTCAGAAGAAGAGACTGGACTGTACGGAGATTGTCACAGATAGGCTCAGTAGGGATCCGAATGAGTTTGCTCGTCGACCTTCCTTTTCGACAGGTACCCGGGTAGCTGTTACGTACAGCTAGTGCCGCTGACGTGCTTGTGGTTATGGATTTATCCCGTAACTCACTACCGGCGTACTGTCGAGTCTTTAGATTCCCATACAGAGGGCTTCCCTGGTTCTGGAAAAATGATGTAGTAGCCGTATTGGATACATGCAGGGTTCTGATCGATTGATGTACTTTATACCCGGACTTTCGATCGGACAGTTGGTAATGCTAGCCGGCTCGGGTTTTGAGACGGATTATTAAATCAGGTATTGATTTGATAATTTACATATATGTATTTGGATATGTATATTCTAGTATTACGTTGTTCGTGTTATTCTATCTCTTTGTGCATTCGTATTTTTATCCAAATGCAGGTATGTATATACAGCAGACTGTAATCCCTATTTTATTATAGATTACCTTCTAGAAGGTGGACACCTCATCATCGACTTTTCCATTTATTGATAAATGGAAATGAGGTGGAAATTGGAGGAGAGGGAGGAGTGGTGAGAGTCATGACTTCAATAGTTGACAAATGAATTATTTATTCATTTGGATCAACTATTGATGTATAGTTGCTAGTTTTTTATTGAGAAAATTCATACACAAAACCATTGTGTTGAATTTTCTCTCACCTGCATGCTTCATTATTCTTGAGCTCCCATTTTTTCTTCACCCTCCTCTCTCCTCTTGAGTTTCCTCCATCTTCATCATCTTCCTATTTACTACCCTTTCATGAGTTGAGAAACAAGTGAAGAGGCAAGATAGAGATAGTAGAACACATAGATCTCCATACTATATCCTAGACAACTTGGATTACCAACCCAAGTTCTCTAGTTGCTCCTATTGACACCTAGTTAGGAGCTAGAGCCATGGATCACATCCCTCGGGTGGATCATCTATGACAAAGGAGGGCTGGAGAACAAGCTCGATCCCGAAGGACCGATGGAACCGAAATGGAGATCAAACACGTTCAAGGTGGCCACTTAGAGCACATAACGAGGAAAGAATACCGAAGGACTTGGGTCGTTTGGTAAGAATTCCTTCTTAGCTGTTAGCTCCTTTTAGTTTTACTAGATAAGTTTATGGAAAGATCCCGGTTTTATTGCGTTAACTTAGCGCCGTTTTTAAACTCGTAAGAAAATTTTTGTTCCGCAAACCTCGACGTTCGATGGCTAGTGCGTTAAGGTAACCCAACATGATTCTACAACCTTTTCACCGTTGATTTTACAATGTAAAAAGTTCTATTGTTGGTAAACCGTTAATTTTGAACCCACTAATTCAACGGTGAAAAAGTCATAGAATTACATGAAATTCGGTGTACCTATATCTTAGATGATAACGAAGAAGATGATGCATTCCGATCATCGGAAAACACGATGGAGGGTGTGTTTTTTCGACGCTATAGGAGGATATTCCCTCCTATGGCATCTTTCCTCCATTATTCTCATATATGTATATATACATACATATATCTACATACATACATACATACATATATCTCACACATATATAAAGAGAAGAAAATCTTAAGTGAGCTTAATATTAGTTTATATATATATATATATATATATATAAAACTATTAAATCAACACTTGATTCAATAATCCGGTTATATCATATATAATCCGACTAATATCAAATATATATGTATATACAAACATTAAATCAACACTTGATTCAATAATCCTGTTATATCATATATAATCTGGCTAAGATCAAATATATAAACATATATATAAATGAAATTATTGAATCTACATACATACACACACACACACAGATATATATATATATATATATATATATATATAAACTAATATTAAGCTCTATTAAGCTCACTTAAGATTTTCTTCTCTTTATATGTATTTATATATATGATATATATATATATATATATCATATTATTAAATCAACACTTGATTCAATAATCCGTTTATATCATATATAATCCGGCTAATATCAAATATATATGTATATCAAAACATTAAATCAACACTTGATTTAATAATCTGGTTATATCATATATAACCGGCTAATATTTAAAATTAGTTAATAAATAAATAAATATATATATATATATCAAATTATTAAATCAACACTTGATTCAATAATCTGGTTATATCATATATAATCTTGCTAATATCAAATATATAAACATATATATAAATCAATTATTGAATCAACACCGTTTATATCATATATAACCCGGCTGATATCAAATATCGCTAGATTAGAATACGGTATCATATACACGTATTTAATCATGCTTCCGCACATATCTCCATACGCACCCTACTTCATTTCGGTTGAGCTAAGAAACCTCTATGTGGGACTCTGAAGACTCGTCAATACGATAGCAGTAGGTAATGATCACATGAGATACTCACAAGCTGTCTACGGTATTAGCTGGATATAATGGCTACCCAAGTATTGAACGAATAGAAGATTAATAAGCAAACTGGTTCAAACTCCCGTAGAGTCTATAAGCAACACTTACCGTATAGTTCGGTCTTTTCGTATGATATGTCGCATATCGAGTCTGGGTGGTGGAATCGTCAGACTCCACTAACTCGATAATGAATGTATGCCTTAGCAACACTACTATGTTTTCAGAAGCATCAAGTATACAATTTAAAAAAAATCTAGTGTGCTATTGCATGCTAACTTGGAATCGAATTAGAGAATTAGGGTTTCTTTGCATGTAAACAAACTTTACACTAAGTGAATAGAGAATACAACCTTTGTAGACCGGTCCTTCACTTCTAAAGCTCCATGTAGTAGTCCCTTAGCTCCAAGTAATGGTCCATCGAACTCTTCGTAGGCTCTATTTGGTGAAAGAAACAAGCTTTCTTAAGGATCTTCGAGGCCGAAGATGATCTACCTTGAGGAATCTCTAACTCAAGCTACCTCTACACTAATTGAGGAATTTGTGAAATAAACAATCTATACTAAATGGCTAGTTTGGTATAGATTGATGAAGTAGGTATTTTGCTTACTTTAGAATTATTTCTCTCTCGTTCTTTCTTCACCTCATCAAAAGCTAGAGAAGAAAATGAGATGAATAAGATGATCAAGTGATGAACCATGGTTAAAAAATATCTCAAATGATATTTGTAGAGACTTAACCATGAATAAAGATAATGGTTGGGTTAATAAATATCTAGAGTAAAACAAAATTAGTGGACTAAGTCAAGGCTTCTATATGCTTCCACAAGCATCTTTAGCCCTGATAATTTCCATCTAATTTTGATTTTGTTCTCCGCCGAAAGACGCGATCAGGACGTTGGGACGTTTGGCCTGAATTTTGGGGGCAGATGCTATTTGGTTTTATCCGTCCACCTCTCCGAAGATGCCTAGTTGATTTATGGCACAATGTATCGGAGGTTTGGACAGATACGTCCGTTGTAGCAGACTTTGTCAGATTCCCCCTCATTTGAGGGGTTTTTGATTGTGGGGACGCTCTTCCCTGCAGGCGCAAGCCCGTAGTTAATTACGCTACCGCATCACGGTAACCACTTTCTCCTTCTCCAGATGGTCACTTCGTGTCGTGTGTGTTTGTTTTATTTTTGGTTGCTCGTAGATTGTATACGGAGACTAATTTATGTTGTCGCCCGTAGGGCGGGGATTAGTCCAAATCCGTATTTTCTTAGATTTGGGTATAGGTTGGTTTAAGGATCGTTAATCTCATTTGAGACTAAGATCAACTTAAACATTTGTTAAGGATACGTTAGTCTAATTTTAGACTAAGATCTACTTAACAGGATCATTTAGATCCAACAAAACAGCATTTGGGCTCTATTATTTTAGTTTAGGTACATTGCGGTCCATAAGTTTAAGGACATCATAGTTCATGGAGTTTAAAGACATCATAGTCTAGTTTTGAGACATCATAGTCTAGTTTAGAGATATTGTAGTATGTGGTATTTTGGCTCCACAGTTTGGGGATGCGCTAAAAGTTATTGGTTATTGGGACCCTCCATCTCTCTGAAGACGTTGAAGAATTACAACGACATGTATCAGAGGTATGAAGAGATGTACCGTTGAACCAATATCCTGATTTGGGGAATGGGATGAACATCAGTTTAGATGTCATATGTTAGGAGAATACTAGTCATATTTGGGACTAGGATTAGTTTGGGAGACTTGAACATAGGGGCTCGGTTGATTGGTGACAAAAAGGGTCTTGGCTTCGGAAGACTTGGCTAATTTGAGCTAAGGTTGATTTCCCTTAGTCACCCCATAGTGCTAAGCACTGAATCAGTGTTAGACACTGGACTTTAGAGTAGCTCACGAGTGAACTCATGAGGGGCCCCGAAGTGGGCATTGTTCCTTGAGTTTATTCCCTCATATATATATAAGTGTTGAGCACTTGGCTCACGTGTGAGCACATGAGGCGCCCGAGGTGAGAACTGTTCTCTGGATTTTATTCCTCTTTCATTTATAAGTCTTAGTTCATCAAAAAGTCACGTGCAGACACGTGAGGTGCCTTCAAAATGCGAGCGTTGTTTTTGGAATTTTCTTCTTCTTTTATACACAACTGTTTGGGGGTCACGTGGGAACATGTAAGGTGCCCCTAAAATGGGAGCTATCTTGGGTTTATTCCCTTTTTCCTTTTCTAAGTGCTAAGCACTATTGGGTCATGTGAGATCACGTGAGGCGCTCTGAAGAATGAAAATTGCCTTTGTTTTATGCTACTTTTCTTTTTCTGAGTGCTAAGCACTATCAAAGGATCACGTGAGGTCACGTGTGACACCCCCAAATTGAGATGTGTTTTAGATTTACTCCCCTTTTTGAAAATCTTGTTCGTTGGTGCGCCAAGAGTTATTGGTTATTGGGACCCCCACCTCTCTGAAGACGTGGAAGAATTACAACAACATGTATCGGAGGTGTGGAGAGATGTACCCTTGAACAAAATACCAAATTGAGGGGAGAGATCATGGTGGAATGAACACCGTCTTAGATGCCAGGAGTTCATTAGCTATTTCTGAGACTCAGATCAATTTTGAGAAAACCTGAGTATAATGAGGGCTCGGCCGATTGATGACCAAAAAAGGGTTTTGGCTTCAGGAGACTTGTTTAATTTGGGCTAATGTTGGCCTCTCATAGTGCTAAACACTAGTGTATGATCAGCGCTCACGTGCTCCCACGTGAGGCACTTGAAATAGTGTTAAACACTAATAATTTGAGGAGCTTACGTGGGCTCATGGGGGGTGCTTGAAGTAATGTTAAACACTAAGAATTTGATGTGCTCACGTGGGGTCACGTGAGACGTTTGAAGTAGTGTTAAATGTTAGTTATATGTATGCCCTAGAGGCCATTACTGTACATAGGATGTATATTGTAGTGGATGCTTGGACATATATAGGGAGGACTTTCTTGCTCGACATGATAGTATGCTATCTTGTTGCTCTTTATCTTAACATGTACACTGATTGTCTCTCTGTTACATATTGGTAAAGCTCTTAGGATGTGTACTTGACTACCTGGACTATGATGCGGATCATACTAGTGGGGATATGGCAGTCCATAAGTACATCCTTCAAGGTCCCTAGTCGTGCGTGTATCGAGACGGGGCATCGATATACCAGAGTAGACTAGCATATACCTTCTCGACCCATACAAATAGGCGATGGATGATCCCATATCCATTGGTGTTTGACATCAGAGATGATATACGGGTGCTCAGTGGAGACTGGGTACACTGGACGGACTCGCCGAGAACTCCCAGATGGTATTATACCTTACGTCAGATGGCAGTTCTCTGGTGACACTGGTACAGGTTAGTCTGTAGACCCGAGATTGTCATAGAGTCTTGTGTGATTCCCACTGTGCTTTGATTTCCACCTTACCACGTCCAAGAGGGCATGCAAAACGGTGGCTTTTGGGTACAGTCCTGAATCACATGGAGGCAATAAGCGATAGGAGGGGATTCGTCTCTCCCGGTATAGGGAGTTGATGTTGCACTGTGTTCGATTGGCTATAACCGGAAATCCCTGGCCAGGGTTGCTGAGATTTACTGGTAAGTGTTACCAGTAGTTTCTCAAACTGTTATAGACCTCATATCGACACGACTTATCAAGCTACTGGGGTCTGACGTTTACCACCCCTAGGCGAGATATGCGACATATCAGACGATCAGACCGGACTGTACGGTAAGTGTTACTGGTTGGATTCACAGGAGTGTGAGCGGGCTTGCTCGTTGATCTTCTGATCGCTCAATACCCGGGTGGCCGTTACGTTTAGCAGACCGCTTGCGGCTTGTGGGTGTTTGATATGATCATCACCTGCTGCCGGCGTATTGACGAGTCTTTAGAGTCCTACACAGAGGTTTCCTGGCTCAAGCGAAACGAAATAGGAGCACATATGAGATATGTGCGGGACCGAGAATAATACGTGTATGTGATACCGTATTCTATTCTCGCGATGAATGTATCGATTGGTTGTATGCGATATAACCTAGTTATCGAATCGAGGATTGATTCGATAAGTCGATACATTAGATATTAGTCGGTCATATGCGATGTGACCGGATTGTTAAATCAAGTGTTGATTTAATGATTTAATGTATAATTATATATTCGATATATTACTTTACATTAACTAATATTGGTTCACTTAAGATGTTTTCTCACTTGTTTGTGCACGTTGTATATGTGATATATTTTTTGTGCATAAGTTTGTATCATGTTTGATGATACATGCATACTTGGGTGTATGTTTGAATTAAACCATGGTTGGTTAATGGTTAGGGTTTCATTTGCTTTATTTACTTATTCATTTATTTATTCATTTGAGAAAGAAATAAAATGGTGGCTAACTTTGGATTTTCTTTGAAGCTTCATGAAGCTTTGAATAGTTTGACAACTTTGTTTTTTTTCTTAACCCTAACCATTCACTTGAACTATAGTTTATTCTCTACACTAAACCATGGTTGCGAAAATGATAAGAATGACTTTATTTTCTTTTTCCATAATTCTTATCATATTCTTTTTCTTTTTCTTCTTCAAGAAGAAGAAACCATTCTAGCTTCAATGGTGCCTTGGTAAAAAGAGTGAGAAATCCAATTCTAAAGTGAACCCACTTCCTATTTCTTCATCCTCTACCTCTTGCCAAGTAGTATAGGGTGTTTTATTCACAAGTTTCATGACTAGATGAAGTTGGAGCTTGATCTTGAGTTGCCTCGACGTAGATCATCTTCGGCATCGAAGTCGACGACCTAGCCCGATCATTTCTCCGATGAAATCAACACTAGAGTCCGAGATCCGATGATCGCAGCGAAGGGACATCGTCACGGAGCTATGGAGGTGGAGGACCGGATCTACAAAGGTTGTAGTCTCTTTCACTTAGCAGTAAAGTTGTTTACTTGCATAGTTATCGCCTTTTCTCTAGTCAACGATCGCATTAGGGTTTCTCGGCATCGGAAATTTTTGAATTTGGCATGGTTGATGCCTTGTGGAACCTCCTTAGTGTGCCTAGGAACCCTACAGTGGTATCAGAGCCTAGCTAGAGCCTTAGGCGATGTGTTGACGATGTTAGAAATCCGAACGAAACACGAAACCCTAATCCGACCCATTCTCTGTACATTTTTCAAAGCTGTGCATTTTTCCTAATTAAAAATTTGCAGAAAAATAAGCAGGCGTTTTTAGGAGTTACTGTGAAATTCGAGTGGCTAATTCGATCAAAGCGCTGCGGAAGCGCGGCACGAGCATGGCTCGTGCGGCGGTTCCGCGGCCATATAGTCACATCAGCTTTTGGAAATTGCACAGTAATTCCTATCTTTTAGTGCTGTATTTTCTGGGAATTTTTAATATTTACTCAAGAGTTGAGTTTTCCGGGTTGTATTGGAAACTCGGTGTTTCGATCGCGAAGTTTAACTTCGTCTGTGTTTTTCCGGATAATTTTAGAATATGTTAAAAAGTTCGACCGGATATAAATACCCACTTTTTCCCCTGTCGAGAAATTTCCAAGTGTTGGATTTTTCCGTAGTTTGAAAACGTTCTAAGTAGTGCAAGTAACACGATGGTCCCTCTAGAAGACAACAAACCTTAACTCGATTATGTGACCGTCTTGAACTGCCCTTTGAACCTTCGGGTTTGGGGCAGTACGGCGTGCCACATGTGAGGCGTTGGCTTGACCCTTCTACGGCTGGACCGTTGGTACTGAGGCATGAACTGGATGATTTTAAACTTGTTTCATGTGTTGAGCTGTTTCGGGAAAACTTGGGTGTCTGAATGTTCGATCGAAAAGTTTAACATTTTCTATTTATCTGGAATGGGATACAATACTTGGAATCCATAAGTAGTTATGAGATAACTGATATGAATGTTATAAACACGGCACTTTAGTCTCACTTGATCGGTTGCCACGGAATTTTGATGTGATCAAAAGTCCGTCGCAATCACGTAGCGTACGCGGATACTCACCGGATAAACTTAATAGACTGCTACACCCCATAGACCCGACCAAGTGACTGTAGGAGAACCCCGTCGCCGAAAGCATCCGTTCGGGTGCTCACGGCAGCGGTGTTCCGTCTTGGTGTACTTCGTCGACGGCATCGGGGGTGCGGCCGTCTATTGAAGTCTAAGACGAGCATTCGATCAGGATGTCGGGAATCTTGTTGAATTACCCGACTTGATATTGAAAAGTGTTTTCGATAATGTGACTAAAATGCAGGGTTTATAATTGTTAGGCATGCGATGTCTAAGGAATTCATTGGTTTAGGCATGCGATGTCTAAGTAGGTTGCGGATTCCAACTGTTGTAGTTTTACACTTTCTTTTCTGAGACCATAAGTGTAATATGTGATATCGCCGGTTTCGTTGCTATATGTCAACGACAATTGGGATGCGCATATTTACTTACGTTGATGACATATGATGTTATGTGTTGCTGGATATGTTATATTGGATTGTCGTGTTTGAATAGCCGGGGGTTTTTATGTGAGATGAGTGTTTTTCATTTTCATTCATGTAAAAACTTGTATGTAATATTCTTTTATTGGGGCACTTCCAGGTTGCGGAAGTTGTCACCATTTGTATATTATTTACTTTTCCGCACTAGGATAGACCCAAGGAGGAGGGCATAAGTAACCGGGTTCTGGAGTCAAGTGGGAGACCAACTCGAGGAGTCGAGTCCGGGTCTCCTAACTCTAGAATTGGTAGGGTTGCTTGCCGCTCTCGTAGGGTTCTTGGGGTGTGGGTTTGGCTATTCATCGCGACCGTGGAATCCGTGTTTTATACAGGCTCGTATTGAAAACACGGACGTCCTAGTATATCTAATATTTCATATTATTCTTCTGCTGCGATATCTGTGATATGATCATGTGATGTTCTGTGATAGATATAGTATATAGTATATATGATATATTATATAGACGTTACTTATGTTTTGCACTCGCGCTAGCCCTGCCCCGCTCTGTTGTTAGTTACCTAACCTAACGGTGCACGAGGGGACATCGAGGCGAATGCGGATGGCATAAGTGTACGTCATATTTATCTGTGATGTTTAGGTAACTTAAATGATGGGACTTCATTAATGTGATTAATGAAAGAAAAGAAACCTAAAGATGTTGTGGAATCGAATTTTCAAAAACAGGTAGCTACAGTTCTTGCTTTGCATCGCGGTGTTCCTTGTAGAACATCCTGCACCTTATTCGATAAGGAAAGCGCCGAGATCCCTTCACCGGGAGTGACCCCTTTAGCAATAACTGGCAGATGTTACACGCTCGGTTTGTCTTTTGATTGCTTCTATAGTTTCTGCTTTGCACAGTGATATATATGATATGTCCCGCACCTCATTCGACGAGGAAAGGGCCGACGATCCCTTCACCGGGAGTGACCCCTTTAGCAAAACTAGAAAAGCCTCAAAAACACTCTATTTTAAAATCATTTGATTCTACAACGATATCAAGTTCATTACGCAATAGGTTTTCATAAAAACCTGTCGTAGCCCTCCGTCATTTCAGATAAGTCCTACTTAGTATTCGTGCTACGTTTGTTGACCTCCGTCAAGGCGTAGTGTGCGGTAGCTAACTAGTATTTATCTGCTTATGCATATGATGCAGATTGGATTAGGGTAGTCGTACGGCCTTGTTGACCTCCGTCAAGGGTCGTGCGGGTGGATTTGATTCAATCAAGAAATGACGGGTTGAACTTGACTAGTAGCCTATGGTTTGTTGACCTCCGTCAAGGTCATAAGGTGCTAGGGGAAAAATTATCGGGAGTTTCAAGTGTTGAAATTTACAATGAGATTACATACCTTCTATGAGATAGTTGGATCCCGATACCCACAGCGAGTAAGAGTTACTCGTGGGAGAGTTTTACACATTACAATTAGCCGATCAAGTAGGTGTCTAGAAAGATGTCAACGGGGTTACGCCTCTGGAAAAACGACGTTTACTTTAATTAGGTTCGTGCGAAAGCACGGGGGACCTCCCTCAAAGTACCGACACTGGCCTGGCTGAAAGATTGGCGAACTTGTACCGTGTAATTAATCCCGGCTAGTCTTTCCTTTTAGGGTTTGAAGGAAGATTTGATAAAAACCAGTGGGAGCCATCCTGATTAGATAAAATAATAACCAATCTGATCTTGCAAGAGCATACGCTGAGTGTTTTCTTCTCTCTCTCTCCTGGTAGTGACCATGTCACGCCTTAATCAAGATAATAATACGGATATATTGACCGAACCCGCTTGTTATACTGAGCTGGGGAACGTTGGTCCCGCTCCAACTTATAATTGTTATAAGACAGAGCAGGAAATTAGGGATTACCAAAATTCCCGTGCCGCCCAAACGAAGAAAGTGCATGATGATGCATCTTCTTCGGGTGCATTCATTACAAAGAACTGTTTCTCAGTATTCTTTACGTCCTGGATATGAGATACCGGATCAGGATCCCGCATATGTAATCTGTTACATAGGGCTACAGAAAGGTAGAGAACTGAGAACGGGTGATAAGTTTCATGAGACAGAAAACGGTGCAAGTGTTGCAGCCAAGTCTGTTGGTCACTGTCATCCTGTATTCCACATACATTGATTCTGAATGAATGTTATTAGATACCGAACCTGATATACAAAATCATATCAGTCTCTTTATTAGTAAAGAAACGATATAATTTTGTATTGTTGGATAATGTTTTGAACATTTCCTATATCAAAAGTTGATCGGTTCACGCACGTTATCTAAAAGCATTGATGTTCTAAATCAAACTACAGTTCTTAGTATACGGAACACACACAAGAGGAAGAGTTCAGAAATGAACGGATCCTTCTTGAGGTATTGTAGACACGGTCATATCAATGCGACCCGACTAGCTAAGTTGCACATAGATGCATATTTAAATCTGTTTGAATTTACATCTTGTGAAACTTGCCAGTCATGTCACAGAGATGAGATGACCATAGCTCTGTTTACTGTAAACAGAGAAAGAGTTAGTAAACTCTTGGGATGATACATGTTGATGTATGTAGATCCCCTGTCTACACATGCCAAGACCGGTTCTTTGTATTTCATTACATTCTCTGATAATCTCTCAAGATTCAGACATATGTTCCTGTTGAAACACAAGTCCGAACCTTTTGAGATATTCACAGAATATAAGTTAGAAATAGAGAACCAAAACGGGTATAAGTATTATGTCCTATGATAAGATCAGGGAGGAGAATACTTGTGCATGGCATTCCTGGACTATTCTAAAGGAGAATGAGATTCTCTCTCAGTGTTACTCCTCCGTATACACCACAGCACGTCGGTGTATCGGGGCGGAGCAATCACACCCTATATGATAAGGTGTGCTCTATGATGAGTATTACTGAGTTACCTATTTCCTTTTGGGAGTTATGCACTTGAGAAGTTGCATACCTATTGAATAGGGTTCAAATCAAATCAGTTGCCTACCACTTCATATGTGATATGGAAAGGGAAGAGCCCATATCTTAAGACAGTTAAGATTTGGGGTTGTCCGGCCTATGTCTAAAAGCAAAATCTGGACAAGCTCGAGGCAAGGTCGGTTATGTAGAACTGGAAAGGTTCCAGCTATACAAAACTGCAGCTGATGATTTGACAGAACCAAAGGATTCTATAGTAACCAACGAACCTCAGCCTCTCCGCCGATCTAGTCGGGTTTTCTCACCCACCTGAGAGATACTTTGGTTTCTCTATGAAAGTGGGAGCGAGGATTGCATCATGAGATGGTGACCCAACTAGTTTTGAGCTGGCCATCAGGAGTAGGACTCTGTAAGAATGGCTGGATGCTTAGCGATCTGATATGGAATCCTTATACACCAACAAAGTATGGACTTTGGTTGCTTTATCTGAAGGGTTAAATCCCCATCAGGAGCAAGTATATCTTGAGAAGATTACTTGGTGTAGATGGAAAAGTTGAGACTTTCAAAGCTAGAATTGTTAAAGGTTTTCGTCATCGACCAGGCATGGATAATGATGAAACCTTTTTCCAGTGGCTATGCTTAAGTCCATCCAGATCCTACTTGCCACGGCTACATACCATGACTACGATATCTGGCGGTTGGGTGCCATGACTGCTTTTCTAAATGATGTTTTAGAAGAGAACGTCTATAAGTACACAGCCAGAGGGCTTCGTAAACAGTGGGAGCAACAGAAATGTGTGCAAAATGTTTTATGTGATAAAGCAGGCATCGCGGAGTTGGAACGCCTGTTTTGATGTGTTAGTCAAAGAGTTTGACATCATCAAAATGGTAGATGAACCTTGTATATACAAAAAGATAGTAGGGAGTACGGTGGTGATCCTCGTAGAGTACGTGGATGACATACTCTTGATAGGGAAAGAGTTTCGTATGCCACGCTCGGTCAATCTCCGCTTATCAAAATGATTTTCCATATAGGATAAAAGTAATACCTACTAAATCCTAGGTTTTGGATCTATGAGATAGATCTAATTGGATATTAGGACACTCACTAGTTGTAGTGAGATGGTATCAATTGATCCTGGGGAGAATCACTGGAAAGGTTCCAGGGTGATAAGGACGACTGAATGTCAGTCACAGGCATTGTCTTTACCCTCAGTAAAGGGACGGTATGTTAGAAGAGTTCCAAGCTAGATACCGTGGCATACTAGACGATAAAGGCTGGATACATCGCTACTTAAGATGCTACCAAAGAGGCAGTCTGGATGTATATTTGTTCATGAGATGAACTTAGTTCCTCCCATTGTATGACAATGGAGTTGTGGCTTATGCCAAGGAACGCCCGTCCCATCAGTGATCCAGACATATTCTTAGGCAGTATCACCTGATCATGGAGATGGTTGATCACCAGGGGATCGAGGTTAGGAGAGTAGACTCAGAGGACAACACGGCGGATCCACTCAAGAAAGGCCTATTTCCAGAGAGAGACTTTTATAGGATGGTTGAGTATGAGATACTACAACCACTGCTGCAGATGGCCCTAGTGCAAGTGGGAGATTGTTAGTTATATGTATGCCCTAGAGGCCATTACTGTACATAGGATGTATATTGTAGTGGATGCTTGGACATATATAGGGAGGACTTTCTTGCTCGACATGATAATATGCTATCTGATTGCTCTTTATCTTAACATGTACACTGATTGTCTCTCTGTTACATGTTGGTAAAGCCCTTAGGATGTGTACTTGACTACCTGGACTATGATGCGGATCATACTAGTGGGGACATGTTAGACCATAAGTACATCCTTCAAGGTCCCTAGTCGTGGGTGTATCGAGACGGGGCATCGATATACCAGAGTAAACTAGCGTATACCTTCTCGACCCATACAGATGGGCGATGGATGATCCCATATCCATTGGTGTTTGAAATCAGAGATGATATACGGGTGCTCAGTGGAGACTGGGTACACTGGACGGACTCGCCGAGAACTCCCAGATGGTATTATACCTTACGTCAGATGGCAGTTCTCTGGTGACACTGGTACAGGTTAGTCTGTAGACCCGAGATCGTCATAGAGTCTTGTGTGATTCCCACTGTGCTTTGATTTCCACCTTACCACGTCCAAGAGGGCGTGCAAAATGGTGGCTTTTGGGTACAGTCCCGATTCACATGGAGGCAATGAGCGATAGGAGGGGATTCGTCTCTCCCGGTATAGGGAGTTGATGTTGCACTGTGTTCGATTGGCTATAACCGGAAATCCCTGGCCAGGGTTTCTGAGATTTACTGGTAAGTGTTACCAGTAGTTTCTGGAACTGTTATAGACCTCATATCGACACGACTTATCGAGCTACTGGGGTCTGACGTTTACCACCCCTAGGCGAGATATGCGACATATCAGACGATCAGACCGGACTGTACGGTAAGTGTTACTGGTTGGATTCACAGGAGTGTGAGCGGGCTTGCTCGTTGATCTTCTGATCGCTTAATACCCGGGTGGCCATTACGTTTAGCAGACCGCTTGCGGCTTGTGGGTGTTTGATATGATCATCACCTGCTGCCGGCGTATTGACGAGTCTTTAGAGTCCTACACAGAGGTTTCCTGGCTCAAGCGAAACGAAATAGGAGCGCATATGAGATATGTGCGGGACCGAGAATAATGCATGTATGTGATACCGTATTCTATTCTCGCGATGAATGTATCGATTGGTTGTATGCGATATAACCTAGTTATCGAATCGAGGATTGATTCGATAAGTCGATACATTGGATATTAGCCGGTCATATGCGATGTGACCGGATCGTTAAATCAAGTGTTGATTTAATGATTTAATGTATAATTATATATTTGATATATTACTTTACATTAACTAATATTGGTTCACTTAAGATGTTTTTCTCACTTGTTTGTGCACATTGTATATGTGATATATTTTTTGTGCACAAGTTTGTATCATGTTTGATGATACATGCATACTTGGGTGTATGTTTGAATTAAACCATGGTTGGTTAATGGTTAGGGTTTCATTTGCTTTATTTACTTATTCATTTATTTATTCATTTGAGAAAGAAATAAAATGGTGGCTAACTTTGGATTTTCTTTGAAGCTTCATGAAGCTTTGAATAGTTTGACATTTTGTTTCTTTCCTTAACCCTAACCATTCACTTGAACTATAGTTTATTCTCTACACTAAACCATGGTTGCTAAAATGATAAGAATGACTTTATTTTCTTTTTCCATAATTCTTATCATATTCTTTTTCTTTTTCTTCTTCTTCTTCAAGAAGAAGAAACCATTCTAGCTTCAATGGTGCCTTGGTAAAAAGAATGAGAAATCCAATTCTAAAGTGAACCCACTTCCTATTTCTTCATCCTATACCTCTTGCCAAGTAGTATAGGGTGTTTTCTTCAAAAGTTTCATGACTTGGTGAAGTTGGAGCTTGATATTGAGTTGCCTCGACGTAGATCATCTTCGGCATCGAAGTCGACGACCTAGCTCGATCATTTCTTCGATGAAATCAACACTAGAGTCCGAGATCCGATGATCGCAGCGAAGGGACATCGCCACGGAGCTATTGAGGTGGAGGATCAGATCTACAAAGGTTGTAGTCTCTTTCACTTAGCAGTAAAGTTGTTTACTTGCATAGTTATCGCCTTTTCTCTAGTCAACGATCGCATTAGGGTTTCTCGGCACCGGAAATTTTTGAATTTGGCATGGTTGATGCCTTGTGGAACCTCCTTGGTGTGCCTAGGAACCTTACATTAAACACTAAGAATTTGATGCGCTCACATGGGTCATGTGAGGCGCTTGAAGCTGGCGCTGCTCCTTTGGGTTTATTCTCTTGTTTCTTTTCTGAATGCTAAGCACTATTGGGTCATGTGAGGCGCCCCAAGAATGGAAACTGCCCTTTGATTTATTCCCTTTCTGTTTTATAAAAGTTAAGCACTGCTTAGGGGTCACGTGAGGCGCCCCCAAAAATAGGGTTTATTCCATTTTCTCTTTTATAAGTGCTGAGCACTTCTTAGGGGTCACATGGGGTCACGTGACTAGATTTCATTCTTTCCCTCTTTGTTCCTCAAATGTTCTCACGTGGAATCACGTGAGCTTTTATGTAGCGTTTGAATGCTAATGAATCATCAGGCTGTTCTTCTATGGTTCCGAGGGATCAAGTTCTCCTTTTGTTCTTTATAGGGATTAAATTCTTTTTAAAGGGTTAAACCCTAGTTCCAGAGGAATTAAATTCCTATATGTTTTGTAAGAGTTAAACTCTTTTGGATTCAGTTCTTTCCCCTAGGTTTTGAATCTACATGACAGAATCTCCCCGATGAGAATTAAATTCTCAACTTATGGGGAGATCCGCTTCTGCAGATCTTAACCAGAGGATGAACTAAGTTCTTTTAAAAGAGTTAAACTCTTGGTTTGAGAATTAAATTCTCTTTTTGTGGGAGCTTTTGTGAGGGGTACCCCTTCTTTAGAGAATTAAATTCTGTCTTTATTTTTCTTCCCCTCTCCCTCTGTCTTTTTTCTTCTTCATGGCTCCTATTTATAGGAGAGAAAAGAATCGGTTTGTTCAGCCAATCTCTCATTGAGAGATTTTGATTGATTTTATAACTAACACGATCTTTTAGATCACTCGGTGAATTTTATTCACCGTTGGATTTTTAATCCAAAGGCCCTCTGTTTAACAGAGAAGATTTCTTGTTTGTTTAACAAGATTATGAATATCATGTTAGTTTTAACAAGATTAGAATTTTATTCTTTCATATCTTTTTAGTTTAACAAGATCAGAAATATATTTTCTTAATATGGATATCTTGTTAACATAGAATTTTATTCTTGTTATATGATTAGGAAAATATTTTCCTATGATAGATTTTTATTCTATCAAATGATCACCGCTGGATCTTTGATCCAAGGGTCCTCTGTTTAACATAGAAGATCTTTCTAGTTTAAGGAAGATTAAGAAAATATTTCCCAAAATAGAATTTAATTCTAGAATCTGATAGGAGCATTTTAAATTGGGATGCTCACATGCTTTGCATGTGAGAGGCAAGAGAACTCATGTGTTTAACACATGACCCCTGCTGTGGGTTTTAGCCTGTTTATGTTCAACGCTTATATGCTTTGTATATGAGTACTCACGTGTTTTACACGTAAGGACTGTTTCGCCATTGGTGATTTATGTTCAGCGCTCATATGCTTTGCATATGAGCACCCACGTGTTTTACACGTAATGCCTGTTTGGCCCTTGGTTATTTATGTTCAGCACTCATATGCTTTGCATATGTGCTCTCACGTGTTTTACACATGATGCCTGTTTGGCCCTTGGTTATTTATGTTCAGCCCTCATATGCATTGCATATGTGCGCCCACGTATTTTACACGTGATGCCTGTTTGGCTCTTGGTTATTTATGTTCAGCGCTCATGTGCTTTGCATATGTGCACCCACGTGTTTTATACGTGATGCCTGTTTTTGAGGATTCTCCCCCTTTTTTGTAAAGGAACAAGTAGCTCTTGGCCGAAAATTTTGGCGGGAACAGATTTTTCCCTTAATAATTAATCACCTAAATTATCTTTAGTTTGGTGTGAGTCTCATACACCCATGTCCAATGTATCATCTAGCATGACACAATCGTAAATACATTAATATATATCTCATATATATTTATATGTATTTGTAGAAAAGAAATTCTTAAGTGAGATAATATTAGTTAATATATATATATTAATATATAAAATATATAATTATATACTAAATTATTAAATCAACACTTGATTTAATAATCCGGCTATATCACATATAACCGACTAATATTATTTATATGTATATCAAATATACATATAACAAATTATTGAATTAACACTTGATTCAATAATCCGGTTATATCACATATAACCTATATCGCGAGATTAGAATACTGTATCACATACACGTATTAATCTCGGTCCCACACATATCACATATGTGACGTACTTCATTTCGTTTGAGCTAGGAAACCTCTGTGTAGGACTCTAAAGACTCGTCAATACACTAGCAGTAGGTGATGATTACATCAGTCACCCACAAGCCGTCAGCGGTACTAGCTGGACGTAACGGCTACCCAGGTATTGAGCGATCAGAAGATCAACAAGAAAGCTTGTTCAAACTCCCGCAAAGCCTATAAGTAACATTACCGTATAGTCCGGTCTCTTCGTCTGATATGTCGCATATCTAGTCTGTGGGTGGTAAACAACAGACCCCAATAACTTGATAAGTCATGCCGATGTGAGGCTCATAATGGGTCGAGAAACTACTCGTAACACTTATCAGTAAATCTCATTATCAGCCATGGCCAGGGACTTCTTGTTATAGCCAATCGAGTATAGCGCAAAATTAACTCCCAATCCCGGAAGAGACGAAACCCCTCCTATCGCACATTGCCTCCATGTGGCTCGGAACTGTACCCAAAATCCACTTGTTTGCACGACTCTCTTGAGCGTGGTAGGGAGGAAATCAAAGCACAGTAGGAATCACACAAGACTCTATGACGATCTCGGGTCTACAGACTAACCTGTACCAGTGTCACCAAAGAACTACTATCTGACGATAGGTATAATACCATCTAGGAGTTCTGGGCGAGTCCTGTTCGGTGTACCCATTCTCCAATGAGCACCTGTATACAATCTTTCATATCAAACACCAATGGATGTGGGATCATCCATTACCCCATATAGGGTCAAGAAATGTATACACTAGTCTACTCTGGAATATCGATGCCCTGTCTCGATACTCCATCGACTAGGAACAATTAATGGATGTACTTGTGGACTATCCTGGCCCCATTAGTATGATCTGCATCATAGTCCTGGTAGTAAAGTACACATTCTAAGGGCTTTATCAACATGTAACGGAGAGACAGTATAATGATACAAGTGTACATGTTAATATAAAGAGCAACCAGATATCATACTATCATGTCGAGCAAGACAGTCCTCTCTCTATATATGTCCAAGCATCCACTATAATATACAATCATGTACAGTAATGGCCTCTATGACATACATATAACTAACAGATAAGTCATGCCGATGTGTGGTCTATAACCTTTCGAGAAACTTCTGATAACACTTACCAGTAAATCTCATCAGCCCTGGCCAGGGACTTGCTGTTATAGCCAATCGGGCATAACGCAACATCAACTCCTAATACCGGGAGAGACGAAACCCCTCCTATCGCTCACAGCCTCCATGTGACTTGGGACTATACCCAAAATCCACCTGTTTGCACGACTCCTTTGAGCCGTGGTAGGGAGAAAATCAAAGCACGGTGGGAACCACATAAGAAACTTAGACGATCTCGGGTCTACAAACTAACTTGTACAAGTTTCACTAGAGAACTGCTATCTGACTATAGGTATGGTACCATCTAGGAGTTCTCAGCGAGTCCTGTTTGGTGTAACCATTCTTTAATGAGCACCTGTGTACAATCTTTGATATCAAACACCAATGGTTATGGGATCAGCCATCACCCCATATAGGGTCAAGAAACGTACACACTAGTCTACTCTGGAATATCGATGCCCTGTCTCGATACTCCTTCGACTAGGAACTGTTAAAGGATGTGCTTATGGACTACACAAGTCCCACTAGTATAATCTGCATCATAGTTCTGGTAGTCAAGCCAACATCTTAAGGGCTTTATCAACATGTATCAAAGAGATAGTAAACTAAAACAAGTGTACATGTTAAGATAAAGAGCAACCAGATAGCATACTATCTTGTCGAGCAAGAAAGTCATCTATATATATGTCCAAGCATCCACTATAATATACGATAATGGCCTCTAGGGCATAAATATTCCTAACATAAGCCGGATTATTAAATCAAGTATTGATTTAATTTTATATATATATATATATTCTAGTATTATGTTCACTATTCATTTTCTCTCTCTCGGCTATTCGTATTTTTATACGGATACACGTATATGTATTCGATACATATACTAGGGTTGTATTTTGTATTTACACGGAATGCTTCTAAAAAGAGAACACCTCATTATTGATTTTCGTTTTTAGGAAAATCAAGAAATGAGGTGGCTAATGAGGTGGAAAGGAGGCATGGGCGAGAGGGATGGTCCTAGCATTTGTTTATTTCGAAATTTTTCTTAAATGATGCATGGCTAAGGAAATTTCTCTCATTCCCAAAGCTCGCTAAGAAGCCTAGAAAGTCCAGATTAAAACAAAGTCAAGCAAGTGATCTCCCCGAGTTAAAATTCCTAACGGTTCTTTGTGTGAGAATAATCTTGATAAAAGACATGCTTTTATAAAAAAAATTTAGCGGAGATATGAAGGTTTTATTCTATGATAAAGACTATTGCACGTTCACAGAGGTGTGTATGAAATGAAAACAAGAAAAAGATAGAGTAAAAAATAAGACCTAGTTTCCTGTTAAGGAAGATAGAAATTCTGAAGTTGAAACCTTACTGGAAAACGAAACTTGAAAAATACTTAACTCTTTATAAAACTTATGTGATCCTTTCAAAATTCTGACATGAGGACTTTATTCGACCCTTCTGGAACTTAACGACACTATTTGCACTACACGTAAAGACATATAAAATCTTAAGTTAAATAAGAAGCAAGGTGTGAAAATTAAAGGTTCGATAGTCTAGACTTAGGATGATAGAATTGTTATTTTCTGAAACAAAACATTAGAGTTTGAATCATAGTTATTTTGCAAAACTAGCTTGACCGGATTTTGTGGGTAGTATCCGCTGAAAACCCTCAGGAGACAACACTCCTCCTACTAGGGACACCTAGAGGTTTAACGGCTTGTTGCACATGCTCAGTGCAATCGCATTCCCTGTGAAAGTGAGGTTAGGAAATTTTTTGTGAATAAATTGGATTTGCTTGGGACGAGGAAATGATAAGTTTGGGGGTATTTGTTCATATCAGATTTTTGCATTTTTATACCGCCCAATTTTTATCATATTGCTTATCAGTAGGTACTCTTGAGTCGTGTTTGCTAGTCAATTGCAGGATACAGGTTCTCGGCTCTAAACGGTGAAATTCATGGAAAAACACGACAAAACCCGGGTTCCTGCCAACCACAGATAAAACACGGGTCTCCGCTCTCTATCCGTATGTTGCCGCACACCAGTTTAAAAGACAAAATGGCAAATCAATGTCATTTTCATGCACAAGGCTCAATGGCAACACAAGATCCAAGAAATCTACACGGAGCTCAAGAAAATCATGGCAAAAAGATCCACATCCAATCACCTTTTGGTCTACTAAAATTCTGGAAGAAATATGGAAAGATTATCAGAAAAATAATATACCAGACTGAAGGACATAAAAGACCAGGTAAGCACACAAAGTACGAGGGGCTAACTCCTCTAGATGGCCGCGGATCCGCGGCCAATAGAGGGTCTAGGCCGCGGATCCGCGGCCGTACTGGCTCCTCAGAGGGAGTGTTTTTGGGGGCTGATTGGTCATTCCATTTTAGTTCTGAATATTGCCCTAGGTTTTCATTTTCCAGCCTATAAATAGCCCAGAACCTTGTGAAGCCAAGGGTGCTTAATCTTGTATTTTAGGTTTTAGAATACTTGTTGTTCTTCTTCCTCTTCTCATCTCTTCTCCATTGAAAAACTTGTAGTGAGCTTTTGTGAGTGAAGAATGATGAATAAAGAAGTTCATTTTGTTATCATACTTGTCTTGCTTTTGTTATGTTAATTTCTTGTAATCTTTAATTGATAATTTAGTTATTATTTATTGTTGTTTCTTTCTTTTCTCTTTTCCTTTATCCTTAAACAACCATGATGCTTACGCTTGATCCTTGCCAAGGTGAGGTCGCAAATAGCTAGTTGTTATCTTCTAATCTCTTTCTTTCTATCTTACTCCTTTGTTTTATTTTTTTGTTCTTCTTGTAATGGGTGAGTAATTTCCATACTTGTTAGGGTAGGATAAGGGAAGTTTGAGAGAAGGAAATCTCTCTCACTCTTTCCTTGCCCAACATCTTAAATCGACTCCCGTTAATTGAACTACAATCCGCTCCTTACGGCACCCTATCCTACATGATAGCGGTGATTCCGTAGTGAGACCGATTGTGGTTGAATTAACTGGAGGTTATGGCTAAGAGCCAAGAACGGACGAACAAGTACCAAAAGGAAGAACTTAAGAGTTGGAAAGCCTAGCTTATACTCGCAAGTTCCTTCCTAGTCATGCTAATCCCCGTTGTTGCCGATTACTATAACACCGATATTAAGAGTGGCAACGAAAGAAGTGAGCGACTCCTAACTCAAACTAACCTAATCCTAACCCTAACAAGCTCTCTTCACCTATCATTTTAACACTTTGTTAATCACAAACAAATCTGGAAGATTGGACTTAACTCGTTAAAGCACATAGAAAAAGATTCTCATCTCCCTGCGGACGACCCGTACTCAACCGGCTAGCTACAAGCGAAGCCGTTTTGATTGCGGTAATTAACTAAACTTGAACACGCAGAATCCCTACCAATCAAATGGTGCCGTTGCCGGGGAGACGGTAGTTTATTTCTTTGTGTAATTTCGGGTTAATTTGTGAATATAAATATAACCGAAAACAAAACAAAAAAATATACATTGTAAAAAAATCATCTTGTTATTTTTGATTAGTTTTTGTGCAAGTGTGCAGGATAATACGAAGTTCGGGTTCAGTGCCAAAGACGTGGGAAGTTAGACCCACATTTTGCGGCCACACCACGACGGATGAAGACGAAGCAAACGGTCTACTATCAAAATCTGGAGCAGATACAGTGAGCAAATAAAAATTCAGAAAATCCAAACAAGCAGAAGACACCCACAAGAGCTCACACCAGAAATCCAGAAGCCCAACTCTTCCATATTGCCGCGGAACCGCGGCATAAGCCAGCTTAGGCCGCGGAACCGCGGCCGTTTGGTCCCCTCAGTGTGCCAAAATTTCTGGGTAAGTTTCTTTCCCTCTCCCCACTCCTCTGGACTCCACTGAACTGTGTTTTCTGCAGCATTCTTTGCGCAAACTCTCTTCCCCCTTCCAATAAACTGTTTTTGTGCAGGATTCTTTGCGCCGCGCTAAAAAATAAAAATTGATTGCAGTTGATTTGTTACTGCTTTGCATTCATTAATATAGACTTTAAGGGGCTTGAAACCAATTCAGATTGGGTGGGGATTTCATCACCCTTCCCAGGACCCCAGAAATCATAAAAAGCATATGCATAGACAACTGTTAATTAAAAAATACTAGACTCAGCCCTAAGGACTTCGCGCTCAATAGGACAGAGGGCTAGTTACAGGCATCGGCCGTTTATCCTATCCTGACTTTTGCGGTGCCTAGGAAAGTGTGTCGAAGGCAAGTGGTTACTTAATTAGGACCACTACTTACGTAGTGGGGAGCCTCCCACTTACCTGGCACTTACCTGGCCGCAATTGTTGGAGAAGAGGCGGTTTGAGGTCCTGTTTCCAGCCCTTTGGAACAGTTAGGAGCTGTCTAGCTGACCTAGGTGACCCTAGATCTAGGTGTGATTGTGCATATCTTGTTTGTGATTGCTTGAAGCCGTAAATCCGTACATATTTCTGTAAAGCTCTTTCTAAAAAAAAGAAAAAAAATCAAAAACTTTTAAAAAAAAAACTTGCCCTTTGTCGCCAGAATCCATTTTTTTCACCCACCACCCATCGTATTTCTCCATTGACGTTTTCTTACCCTCACCTTCTCCGCTTTGACTATACTAAACTCGTTTAGTGTATGTCCGCTTGGATTCGGGACACTAGCGCCCGCCTAGTCCGCGTTACGTTAGTCCCTACCGACTACACGATCGACTCAGACGTCGAAACTCCGTCCACGCCTCTTTCACCTTTACCTTTGCCGGCCAACTCCGACGTTGACCGGATTTCTGTTCATACATCTTCACCTTCACCATCACCAATCTCTTCTTCCGCGATGTCAGGATTTAATCCAAACATCCCTACAACTCCCCCGGGATTGATTCGACCTCCTATGGATACGAATAACCCACCACCACCGCCTGTTGTAGCACCGCAGCGAATCGCGCTCCAGGATCGTTTCTATCCCACCCGTTCTGCACTTCCCACCTGTCTTTCTCTTCCACCGGCCAATGGGGATAACTTTGAAATTAAGCCCCACTTCATTAACATGCTTCCGCGATTTCATGGGCTTGAATCTGAAGATGCCTATATCTTCATCAATAAATTTCAAAACGTTTGTGCCATGATGAAAAATACCCAACTGTCGGACGATGCTATACGGCTACGTGTCATTCCGTTCACTTTATGCGATCTTGCTGAAAAATGGCTGTATAGCACCGCTTCCCACTCCATAACCAGTTGGGACGAGTTTGTTAAAGCGTTTCTCAAGAAATTTTATCCGAATCATAAAACCGCAAGGATCCGCAACGAAATCAACCAATTCTCTCAGCTTCCTTCTGAACCCTTCTGGAAGTGCTTTGACCGGTATAAAGACATTCTTGTTCAGTGTCCTCACCATGGTATCGAGAGATGGCAACTTTGCCAAAGCTTATACGAGGGCCTGAACCCAGCTACCAAGCAGTTGTTGGAAACCATTTATCAGGGCCACTTCCTATCGAAATCTGACGAGGAAGCGTGGCAATTCTTCGACGACCTTGCGGAGCAAACGCTGCAATGGGAGAGCACCAGACCGACTTCTTCTTCTTCTACCTCCACTTCTACCGGTCAGTCTAGGGTAGGAATTCACCAACTTGATGTCTCTATTGCGATGAAAGCTGAAATGGCTGCAATAACGAGAAAGCTTGAAGCGATAGAGAGCAAATTTTCTTCTCCTGCTTCTACCCCTGTTCTTCCCCTTCGTACCATTTGCACTTTTTGTTCCGATCCTTCTCACTTAACCGAAGAGTGTCCTTACAATCCACCATCTCAAGGACAGAATCAGGTTAATGCTGCATTTCAGCAAAGACCGAGGAATGATCTATACTCTTCCACCTACAATCCCGGTTGGAGGAACCACCCCAATTTCGCCTGGAATCAGAATCAGAATCAATTCCAAGGCAACAACTTCCAGAGGCCACCTCCACCGCAACAACAAGCGCAACAACAAACTCAACATCAGTTTCAGCAGCCCTTCCAACCCCAACCTTTTCAAAATCTGACGAACAACTATGCACCCAACAATTCTTTTCCCCAAAACAACTTTGTTCCGTCAAACAACGATAAGGTTTCCTCGCTCGAACGAAGTCTGGAGGCGTTCGTTAAACAATCGACATAATCCATCGTCAACATCCAGTCTTCTATTCAGTCCTTGGTGCAACACACTGCCGCTCACGGGCAAAGCATCAAAACCATCGAAGCCCAGATAGCACAACTGAATGCGGCCTTAAGCGAGCGAGAGAAGGGGAAGCTCCCGTCCCAGCCACTCCCAAATCCCGGTCACCCACATAATGTACATGTTGCTCTTGAACAACAGAACCATAATGTGAGTGCCGTGACCACATTGAGATCGGGAAGGATGCTGCAAAACAACATCGGCACACGGATCAATGATGACACCCCGGCCACTTCTTCTTCTTCTTCTTCTTCGTCTTCGTCTTCTGAGCCTATTCTCCATTCTTCAAAAGGCTCTTCTTCTTCTTCTTCTTCTTCTGCTCTGAAAGGACCCACTTCTCACTCCACGAAAACACCAGTTCTGGGATCCGCTCCAGCTCCACAATCTCCTCCACAAGCAATGGACTCAACCACTTTTAAAAACGTTCCATTTCCAAACCGGTTGAAGTCCAATAAACAAAATCCACAAATGAAGAAGATTCTGGAGTTATTTAATCAGGTTAACATTAACATTCCTCTTTTAGATGCCGTCCAACAAGTCCCGTCCTACGCGAAAATCTTAAAGGACTTGTGCACAAAAAAGAGGAAGTCTCAGGTACCCAAGAAAGTTTTCTTGGCTAGTGCTGTGAGTGATGCTCTTACCCAATCTTTACCAAAAAAACGGAAGGAACCTGGCTGTCCTACGATTTCTATTACCATTAGGGATAAGAACATCAACCGCGCACTATTAGATCTTGGTGCCAGTGTTAACCTGCTTCCGTACTCAGTATACGAGCAATTAGGCGTAGGAGAGCTGAAACCCACACACTGTACTCTCTAAATGGCCGACCGATCGATCACCCATCCTAAGGGTGAGCTAGAGGATGTGTTAATCAAAGTCGGGGACTTCACATTCCCCGTTGACTTCATTGTATTAGACACACAGCCTATAGCTAACCCCCGGAATCAAATTCCGGTGATACTCGGTCGCCCATTCCTTGCAACCTCAAATGCTGTGATCAATCGTCGCAATGGTTCGATGAACCTCTCTTTTGGAAACATGACGATTGAACTCAAGATTTTTAGGTTGGGGAATCAGCCCTCCGAACCTAATGCTCATATACTGGACGTTTGCTCGATCCAGGAGATCACCCCAGAAGAGGGTGAATTCAAGGAGTTTCTGTTCGAACACGATAACCTTAACGCCACTAGTGCGTTCCTCCTCGAACCTGCTGCTGTTTCTGCGCCCGACAACGACTACGAGTGTTTCACGTTCTCGAACAATCTTAGCCACTCTCCACCCGAGTTTGAATCCTTCAAATTTCCGGATGAGTTACCTGAACCATCCAACTCGGTCGCTTACACTCGTTTTGAACCTTAGCTAGAGTCCTTTGAGTTCGAGACCTCTTCACCAATCTTGCCTTCCATCGTTTCTCCTCCAACGCTCGAACTCAAGACTTTGCCGTCTCACCTTAAGTACGCTTACTTGGGTGAGAACGAGACCCTACCTGTCATCATCTCGGCTTCTCTAGCTCCAGAGCAAGAGAAAGCCCTTCTTACGGTCTTGCACAGCAATAGGCAAGCTTTTGGCTGGTCCATGGCGGACATCAAGGGGATTAGTCCCTGATTGTTGAACATCACATTCATCTGATGGATGATGCCAAACCAGCCAGGGATCCACAAAGACGTCTCAACCCAGTCATGAAAGAGGCTGTGAAGAAGGAGATCGTAAAATGTTTGGATAGTGGTATCATTTACCCTATCTCTGATAGCCAGTGGGTTAGCCCCATTCACGTTGTCCTCAAGAAATCAGGCATAACGGTCATCACTAACGAGGCGAACGAGTTAATCCCTACTCGCACCCGAACTGGGTGGCGAGTATGCATCGATTACAGAAAACTCAACGCCGCAACGCGGAAGGACGACTTTCCGCTATCTTTTATTGACCAAATGCTTGAGCGACTGGCCGGACACGAGTACTACTGCTTTCTTGATGGCTACTGCGGCTATAATCAAATTCCCATCGTCGAAAAGACCAGGACAAGACCACATTCACTTGTCCTTTCGGCACGTTTGCATATCGTCGCATGCCCTTTAGGTTATGCAATGCGCCCGCTACCTTCCAGCGATGTATGATGGGAATCTTTTCAGACATGGTGGAAAAATTTCTGGAGATCTTCATGGACGATTTCTCCATCTTCGGCGATTCCTTCAACGAGTGTTTGCTGCATCTTGACGCTGTCCTTACCCGATGTAAGGACAAGAACCTCACTTTGAATTGGGAGAAATGCCACTTCATGGTGCGCGAAGGTATTGTCTTAGGACATATCATGTCGCAAAATGGCATAGAGGTTGACAAAGCGAAGATTGAGGTCATTTCCAATCTCGCTCCTCCTAGATGTGTCAGAGACATCCGAGCCTTCCTTAGCCATGCCGGTTTCTATAGACGGTTCATCAAGGACTTTAGCAAGATTGCTAGGCCCTTGACTCTTTTACTGGCCAAGGACATGCCATTCGACTTCAACTCGAGCTGTGTGATTGCGTTCGAGTCATTGAAAAGCTCACTCACTTCTGCTCCCGTTCTTTCTTCACCTGACTGGACGCACCCATTCGAGATTATGTGCGATGCATCCGACTTTGCCATTGGTGCTGTCCTTGGACAACACATCAACAAGATGCCGCACGTAATCTATTATGCGAGCCACACCCTGAACGACGCCCAACTCAATTATACAACAACTGAGAAGGAATTCTTAGCTGTTGTATTTGCTTTAGAAAAGTTCAGGCCCTACCTCATCGGCTCTCCAGTCATTGTCTACACAGACCATTCTGCTCTGCGCCATCTTTTTGCGAAGAAAGATGCAAAATCTATGCTAATACGTTCGATCCTCTTGCTTCAAGAGTTTGACCTTGTCATTAAGGACAAACCAGGATGTGAAAACGTAGTTGCCGACCATCTCTCACGACTTCCTTCTTCGCCGTCGCCTCAACTTCCGATCAACGACGTTTTTCCGGATGAACAGCTCCTGACAGTATCTCGCAAACTCTGGTTCGCAGATATTATGAATTATTTGGCCACAGGATTACTACCGACTGAATGGTCAAGTCAGGACAGACTTCGCTTCTTATCCCAAGTAAAACACTTTTACTGGGACGAACCCTATCTGTTCAAGTATTGTCCCGACCAGATTATTCGTCGGTGTGTCCCTGACGAGGAATTCAAGAGTGTGTTGTCGTTTTGCCACGATAAAGCGTGTGGCGGGCATTTTGGCCCCAGAAAGACAGCTGAGAAGATCTTGCAATATGGTTTCTACTGGCCACAACTCTTCAAAGACGCTCATGACTATTGCAAGACTTGCTCCCGGTGCCAACTCATGGGCCGGATGTCCCGGAGGAACGAGATGCCGTTCTAACCAATCTTGGTTGTGGAGATTTTCGATGTTTGGGGGATAGATTTCATGGGGCCGTTTCCCAGCTCTTTCGGGAACTTGTACATCCTTCTCGCTGTTGATTACGTCTCTAAGTGGGTCGAGGCTGTGCCCAGCCAGACTAACGACAACAAGGTTGTCGTTAGATTTCTTAAAGAAAACATCTTCTCCCGTTTTGGGCACCCCCGAGCGATCATTAGCGACAATGGAACTCATTTCTGCAATAAGACTTTCGAGGCCTTGATGCGGAAATATTCCATTAATCATAAGCTATCCACGCCCTACCACCCCCAAACCTGTGGACAGGCCGAAGTTTCAAATCGGCAAATCAAGCAGATACTGGAGAAGACGGTTTCCAAGAACCGTAAGGATTGGTCGCTGAAACTCACTGATGCCCTTTAGGCATTTCGAACCGCTTATAAGACCGATCTTGGCATGTCTCCCTATCGGCTTGTGTACGGAAAGGCTTGACACCTACCTGTCGAAATAGAGGATCGCGCATTTTGGACGATAAAGGAGCTGAATCTATCTCTCGAAGATGCGGGCAGCCATCGGAAGCTGCAATTGAACGAATTGAGCGAGCTTAGGGATGAGGCTTACGATAATGCGGTTGTCATTAAAAACCGGACGAAGGTGTTTCACGATAAACACCTTTTACGGAAAACCTTCGTACCTGGTCAGCAGGTACTGCTTTACGACACCCGGCTACACTTCCATCCAGGAAAGCTCAGATCTCGCTGGAAAGGGCCGTATTTTGTGCGGAATGTGTATCCGCAGGGCGCTGTGGATTTGGAGAATCCAAAGGACGGTTCATTTTTCAAAGTGAACGGACACCGACTAAAACCGTACCTTAGCGCCGAACCAACAAAGGAGCTCCTGGTCTTACAGGAGCCGGTTTACCCTGCATAATCTTCCTCTGCCTACCACCAAACTTCGGTTATCCAGCCAAGAACAGCGAACACCGTTCCAAATAAGTTTGGGGGTATGTATATACCATTTTGTATATATTTGTGGATATTCTTTTCCATTTTTCCTCTTTTTCTTTTCTTAAAAAAAAATAAAAAAAAATAAAAAAATAAATTGTGTATATCTAACCGACAATTTTGACCCTTCAAATGTTCTCTTCATGCGATGACAGTGAGGACACTATCCAGTTTAAGTTTGGGGGTACGCTCGGTACGCATTTCTAACCTTCGCATTCATATGTATATTTTGCATATGCATATTAAAATCCATAAAATCCATAAAAATCTGAAAATTTTCTAAAAACATAAAAACTTTTCTGTCAAGTTAGCTAGTGGGAGGACTCTGATTCAACATTTTGACGGTTTTGTTTGATAAGATAAGAATAACTAAATCTTATGTTTAGATTTTGAAAACCTGAAAGATAACTCTCCTTTGAAGTTAACTATAGCTGATATACGTCTTTACATCACACTACACGTGTCGTGAGTTTTGGAAATTAGATGACAAGTCTTTTATGCCTAAAAACTTTTAAATGGATAAATGATTTTCTGAGGATCAAACAGGTTTGTTCTGAAATAAGAAATAACAAGAATAGTTTATGAAGTGAGTGAATATGAAGGAATGTTATTGATGCCTTAATTGGAACTAAGTCTGAAAAATAACCCATCTGGAACTTGATTGGAATGATTACACACCAAAACCCACTAAACACGTCTTTTATCCAAAAAATAATTGAACTGCCGGTTATATCTCCGTTCGCATTGAATCATCATGATTTTCACGCCGAATTGTCTTTTGTTTTTGGACCTAGGTAACTTGAGTAATTAAGTCCGCTGGGGTGTTTCTACACCTAATGCCCTAAAGCCAACTGGTTTGGGTGCATTGGCCTAAAGCTCGCTAAGAAGCCTAGAAAGTCCAGATTAAAACAAAGTCAAGCAAGTGTTCTCCCCGAGTTAAAATTCCCAACGGTTCTTTGTATGAGAATAATCTAGATAAAAGACATGCTTTTATAAAAAAAATTAGCGGAGATATGAAGGTTTTATTCTATGATAAAGACTATTGCACGTTCACAGAGGTGTGTATGAAATGAAAACAAGAAAAAGATAGAGTGAAAAATAAGACCTAGTTTCCTGTTAAGGAAGATAGAAATTCTGAAGTTGAAACCTTACTGGAAAACGAAACTTGAAAAATACTTAACTCTTTATAAAACTTATGTGATCCTTTCAAAATTCTTATCTGGGCTTTATTGTGTGACATGAGGACTTTATTCGACCCTTCTGGAACTTAACGACACTATTTGCACTACACGTAAAGACATATAAAATCTTAAGTTAAATAAGAAGCGAGGTGTGAAAATTAAAGGTTCGAAAGTCTAGACTTAGGATGATAGAATTGTTATTTTCTGAAACAAAACATTAGAGTTTGAATCATAGTTATTTTGCAAAACTAGCTTGACCGGATTTTGTGGGTAGTATTCGCTGAAAACCCTCAGGAGACAACACTCCTCTTACTAGGGACACCTAGAGGTTTAACGGCTTGTTGCACATGCTTAGTGCAATCGCGTTCCCTGTGAAAGTGAGGTTAGGAAATATTTTGTGAATAAAATGGATTTTCTTGGGACGAGCAAATGATAAGTTTGGGGGTATTTGTTCATATCAGATTATTGCATTTTTATACCGCCCAATTTTTATCATATTGTTTATCGGTAGGTACTCTTGAGCCGTGTTTGCTAGTCAAATGCAGGATACAAGTTCTCGTCTCTAAACGGTGAAATTCATGGAAAAACACAACAAAACCCGGGTTCCTTCCAACCACAGATAAAACACGGGTCTCCGCTCTCTATCCGTATGTTGCCGCACACCAGTTTAAAAGACAAAATGGCAAATCAATGTCATTTTCATGCACAAGGCTCAATGGAAACACAAGATCCAAGAAATTTACACGGAGCTCAAGAAAATCATGGCAAAAAGATCCACATCCAATCACCTTTTGGTCTACTAAAATTCTGGAAGAAATATGGAAAGATTATCAGAAAAATCATATACCAGACTGAAGGACATAAAAGACCAGGGAAGCACACAAAGTACGAGGGGCTAACTCCTCTAGATGGCCGCGGATCCGCGGCCAATAGGTGGTCTAGGCCGCGGATCCGCGGCCGTACTGGCTCCTCAGAGGGAGTGTTTTTGGGGGCTGATTGGTCATTCCATTTTAGTTCTGAATGTTGCCCTAGGTTTTCATTTTCCAGCCTATAAATAGCCCAGAACCTTGTGAAGCCAAGGGTGCTTAATCTTGTATTTTAGGTTTTAGAATACTTGTTGTTCTTCTTCCTCTTCTCATCTCTTCTCCATTGAAAAACTTGTAGTGAGCTTTTGTGAGTGAAGAATGATGAATAAAGAAGTTCATTTTGTTATCATACTTGTCTTGCTCTTGTTATGTTAATTGCTTGTAATCTTTAATTGATAATTTAGTTGTTGTTATTTATTGTTGTTTCTTTCTTTTCTCTTTTCCTTTATCCTTAAACAACCATGATGCTTACGCTTGATCCTTGCCAAGGTGAGGTCGCAAATAGCTAGTTGTTATCTTCTAATCTCTTTCTTTCTATCTTCCTCCTTTGTTTTATTTTTTTGTTCTTCTTGTAATGGGTGAGTAATTTCCATACTTGTTAGGGTAGGATAAGGGAAGTTCGAGAGAAGGAAATCTCTCTCACTCTTTCCTTGCCCAACATCTTAAATCGACTCCCGTTAATTGAACCACAATCCGCTCCTTACGGCACCTTATCCTACATGATAGCGGTGATTCCGTAGTGAGACCGGTTGTGGTTGAATTAACCGGAGGTTATGGCTAAGAGCCAAGAACGGATGGACAAGCACCAAAAGGAAGAACTTAAGCGCTGGAAAGCCTAGCTTATACTCGCAAGTTCCTTCCTAGTCATGCTAATCCCCGTTGTTGCCGATTACCGTAACACCGATATTAAGAGTGGCAACGAAAGAAGTGAGCGACTCCTAACTCAAACTAACCTAATCCTAACCCTAACAAGCACTCTTCACATATCATTTTAACACTTTGTTAATCACAAACAAATCTGAAAAATTGGACTTAACTCGTTAAAGCACATAGAAAAAGATTCCCATCTCCCTGCGGACGACCCGTACTCAACCGGCTAGCTACAAGCGAAACCGTTTTGATTGCGGTAATTAACTAAACTTGAACACGCTGAATCCCTACCAATCAGAGGCCATCTGCCTCGAAGTTTTTGCAGTAATTTGGAATTTGGGATACTTAATTTTTGGTACATGTCTTTTTTCCCCAGTTCGTCTTTTGTGATGTCTTTGTTTTCAGGCATCTCGGAAATTATTTTGACCGAAACTATTGCATCATTTATTATCCGTTTTTGTGTATATGTGTTGTTTAATGTTGTCTAATTTCTATATGTTAAATTAGACAGGGTTGCATATATGATGCTTGTGATGTTGATGTTTATATATCATTGTAATGGTTTAATCGAATTTTCGTGACGGATAGCCCCTCGTGTGATGATATATGTATAGTTTGAGATGCTTGTATATCCATTTATTCGGAACGAGCGGCCGGATTGTGGTCTTCGTTGCCGGTGTATGTATATTCATTTGTTAGGATACGTCTTGGATGCGGGCGTTGTCGTTGTATATTCTTTCATTACTTGTACTAGGATGAACCCACAGAGAAGTGCTCGAGTCATCGGGTTTTAGAGTGTGGTAGGTGGCCATCTTATGGAGTTGAGACCATGCCGCCTCGCTCTAGATTTGGCGGGTTGCATCCCGCACTTGTAGGGGCTTAGGATAGACCCGTGGAGGGGTGATTAAGCGGATTCTAGAAAGTGTCGGGTGGCCTACTGTCAAGACCCGAAAGTATGGAACGTGACCGGCACTTAGATTACGAAACATCTAGAGGCGCAACGTAACCTAAGTAAGCCGAAGCCCAGAAATCTAAACCATATAAAAGAAGAAGAAGTAAAAGAAAACATGAAGAAAACAAGTTTAAAAGCATCAGCAAATTTTCCCAAAAATTTCGGCAGAGTCTCCTCTGTAAAAACTGGCCCCAAATGGGTACAACAAGAATAATAAACACAAACAATAAAAAGCAACCCCAAACAAGAGCTAGCTCAAGCCAACAAGCGGAAACAACCACAACAAGCACAATAATATACAACGCCAATGGGCGAGGCTCAAAACATAAAAGAAAACAAAACCACCAGATATCATAATAATACAAGCGCGACTTTAAGGTCGAAACAAATCAATGGTCCAGTAATCTATCAAGTAATACAAGTTTGGTTGATGGAGCTTTCTAGATACAAATGAAATAATAAAAATACAACGGCGGTCCAGATACAAGTGAACCAACTTACCGTGCAAATCACCCGGAAAGAAATCATGTGCCAGCAAGCTGCCAAGGAACCCAGTACATCAACCTGTAATAAAATTTGGCACAACGGGGGTGAGTTGCCAACTCGTGAGTAGAAGACATCTACGAAAAGAAATTGAATGCACGACACTATCCTAGGTCATAATAATGTACTAATATACTACTAGTCATCAAGTAAGACAAGATAATAAGCTACGTGTAAATACAAATACTCCGTGCTCGTGTCAGTGCCTTATATAGTACTATGTCATATGAATGAGTATGCATGCACCATGAAGTTAAAGTAACTAATCCTGAAATCTAGATATATCTGTATAAGAAATCTTTAGCTTTTATCCTGGTAAAATGTGTATAGAAATCTGAAATATCAATGATGAAATCTATGGAAATCCGTGTCAAGCATCGACACAAAACATGTAAATCTCAAGTCTCAATATCTCATAGTCTCAATATCTCAGGCTCCGTCAGTCTGGATCGGTCCATATCATCAAATCTCACGACAACGGTCGGTATCCTCCGGATATCCGCCACGCCAGACATCGCCGGTAGGTAGTCCTCCCCTGCCAGGCTCATCGTCTACAACTCGATCTTCTTGCCCCGGGGTACCATACCGGGCACACCATGTACCCGAGACGGTTCATCCACTCCTCGAATCGGGTCTCGAAATCCAACAGAAAACATGAAATCTCATGGTGGACGACACATACATCACGAGAAAACAGCAACTTATATTTTAAAAATAGTGGAGGAGAGAGAGAGAAGTTTTTATATATATATTATTGCGGTTTTCCCCAAAATCCAGAAATCTCATAGAAATCCTAAATCCCAAAATCATGAATAAGTAAATGATAAATGTCGGCATAAGCCCCACAATACTGCATGATAACATGGAAATGTGAATGCATGAAATGACTAAATAATAAATGCCATGTCTAGACTAACACAAGAGAGTAATCACAATATTATATCGATCTAGCTGTTAGCTGATTCTATCAATAA
Organism: Agapanthus africanus; assembly: GCA_030015575.1. Taxonomy (NCBI): domain Eukaryota; kingdom Viridiplantae; phylum Streptophyta; class Magnoliopsida; order Asparagales; family Amaryllidaceae; genus Agapanthus; species Agapanthus africanus. The sequence goes on along the minus strand of JASDDO010000029.1, from coordinate 252,170,784 downwards.
AAGATAATATGTTCTAAAGTGTACGTGAGATAGAAATAACCGATGATGATGTGTGTGAGCCGGAAAATAAGTGTGCGTGGAATATGCGCATCATCGGTAATGGTGCTGGTGTCCTAACAGGCAGAGTTTTATACTGATTATAGAAACATATGTATGAATATGTACCATGATGATTACGGTCTGAATGTAAAGACGGATGTGTATTAACTACTCATTTGATATACAAGTATAACTACAACTATATGACTCGAGCCTAAACTAGTGTCTATCTAACCTCCTAAGGAACTAAACCTAAGAAACTAGTCGATAAGAAATAAGAGTCTACCTAAGGTCTGAGTCCATATCTCTAATAGTCGGCGATCCAGCCTCAATAGCGTCACGTACGTAGTACGTCTTTCTCAAATCAAGAGTGCGGATCAATCATCACATCTATGTCTCGTACGGTAAAATCCATCGTACAGCATCCCAATATCGGGGTACGGTTCAAGTATCACCTACGTACATCATCATTCGTATAATATCATCATCAAATAATGTCAGGATCAATGGTACTGTACTGTAATCGTATGCATCCCAATATCATCAATCATATATCATGTCTGCGTAAATATACATTGTCAATTGGTCCTCAGAAATATCATGTCACATATATCATATCTTGATCAAGTCACACATATCAAGTCGTGATTAAGTCACATATATGTATATATCATATAGTAATCAAGTTACACATATCTCATATCGTAATTTAGTCACGGGTTACAGTCCGGATTCTATTCTAGAGTCTCATGTACCTCAAAATCATCACCACCTATTATTGTCTATGTATACACATCTATTATCTCATTTTCTAATAATCCGCTAACATCATAACATGACTGTATAGCCAAGAATCACGGCATCAAGCCCATATATATTGTTTCATCCCCACGTATCATATCACATCCTTGTATCACATATACGTGTTGTATATATATACCTACACCTAGTCCTATATATATATACATACACGTATACACCACGTCGAGTTTCTGTCTGTGTGTGTGTGTATCTACCTGAAACCTACGAATCTCCTCCAAGAAATTCATCCACTGGTACAGTCTTTCTAAATCAATCTAGTCCAACCTAAGGTCACTACTAGGGTCCTACTCACCAAGATTCTAAGGTCACGTCTGACTTCCTAATGACAATAAGAACTATTCCTATTCTACGTTTGCAGGGGTGCTAAACGCCATCCACCCGACTTCCCCCGGAGATATACATCTACTCACCAGATCCTTGTCTGCCGAAAACGTTGTGGCCCTCTTCTTCTTTCTCGTCCGAAGTCCACGTGAGGGGTACCTATATGCAAACACATATAATAGCGTAAACTGAATCACGGACAAAACCAAAATGACGCACGAATCGCGTATAGGTTAAAACCTATAACCCGCACATGCAAAAGAACCAAATATTGCTCGATATCGTCATACAAACGCCGATTGATAGAGATAAAACACCAACAAACAACTCGTAGTTTTAAAACTCATTACTTATAATATAAAACATGATTTAATTCATCGAAACCCTAAAAATCGATCAAATCGTCCAATTCCGCAAAAGCTTGAAAATGTCAATTTACCGTTTTACTTCAAAACTTGATGTTTAAAAGAAACTAATGGTCATAATATACATTAAATAACATAACTAGATTATAGAAACCATTACCATATTTTTGTCACACCATTTTGTCTTAATTTACAATTTCTAGTTTGCAAATTAGCCAAAATTAATACTTGTTAAGAAAAAATTTCCAATTTCACTACTAAACTTGATTTTGCATATATTAAAGTGTTAAACCACTCCATGAAACCTTAAGAATGAGCTAAAGCCCTAATTAGATATTTAATACTACATTTTAAATTAATTTCTAAAACCTAGTTTACCGAAATAGCATATTTATCACATTATATTAACTAACAATTTGAAACTAATAATTAGATTAGGTCTTTCATTCATTTAACATGTTAATATTCTCATTAAAACCACAATATAATGATAAAAACCTTAATTAGAATTTTAACACACCAATATATATAATTTATAAAAATCTAGTTAGCAAAATTGCTTAATTTAAACAATTTTGAATGAACAATTTACAATATATCAACCATACAAGATTTTCCACTTCTAAAAATTTTAAACTACTTATTATAACCCCTCTTAATTAATAAAACACTAACTTCATTTTAAAACCCTTTCTAGAATTTCCTAGACAATAAATTATAACTAAATTAACACTTTTAGAATTCTAGTTTAGCACCTTAAACTACAAACTAAACATTTAGATTAGACTTATACCTCCCAAGCTTTGAAACTCTTGCAATTAGCCTCCAAAGATGTCTTCTTTCCTTATTTTAAACAAATTAGGGTTTGGGAAGAGGTGGAAAAGGGTTTAGGTTTGAATTTTTGTGAAGAAATTGTTGATTTCGGTGGATTTTTGAGTGAATTTTGAAGCTAAAGAGAGAGAGGATAATGGGGGAGGCCAGCTGAATTTCGACCAGGGGAAGGGAAGGGGGGAAGTTTTGAGAGAAGTGTAGAAAATTCTAGGAGAAAAGAACCCCTCATGTGCATTTAATGCTTATCACATCAAATTTTACAAAAAAACCCCTTTTTAATTCATTTTCAAACTATTTTAAACCATAAAACAACTAAACTTGAAATGTTTTGATAAAATTTTTGTTACACTATATTTTTGTTTATAATGCTTCCTAATTATGTAATTTACCCAATTAAATTTGTATTTATCACTAATTAAATGTATTTTTAAAAGCTTAAAATAATATTAAAAATAATTAATTAAGGAATTTTTTTTAATTAACTAGAAAATTTTAAGTTACAATTTAGTGGCCAAATATTAGCAATATCTTATATAAATTTTGTATAATTAGGCCTATATTGAAAATTACTTATTTCGACTTTTTATGGAAAAGACCGATTATTTTGCCGATTATCGAAAAACTGCCTAAACGATTTTCGAAGCGTTACAATCTTTTCCCCTTAAAGAAATTCGGTCCCCGAATTTAAATTAAAACTCCCCCCAAATACTAAAACATTCATCCAAAACACTTAAATCGTCGGGGCTCCGAAATCGTCAATACATAGAACACATCTTAGCGCAATGCATGCGCACGAAAAACGAGTAAATAACTCAAATTCAAAACTCCGTCAACATAACGCAATCATCGGAGGTATGGTGAGAGTAAAATATCAAAGCCCAATACAAAAACCAATATGATATACATCAAAACTATAACTTCTATATAGTGCGCATTGTAATAAAATCGTCTAAACATCTTAATAAAGAAGCATGCAAAACCCCTTTTGAAAATCACCGTGTGATACACGTGTCACGGCATAAGTAGCGGACGTTTATTTTAAAAAAAATAACTATACATATATATCTTTTATTTAACATACACGTCCCGCCTGGTTACTGAATGAAATAGTAATGATTATAAAAACATACTGCTCAAACTGAAATCAATCCCAATTACATCATAAAAATATCATGTGCGTCCGGTGCGCACTGAAATCGAAACCAAATACAGATGCCACGAATATACACAAAAACAAAACTGAGTGCAATAGGTGTGCACTAAAAACATCCGTCAAGTGCAACGGGCGTGCACGACTCTAATATCAGGTGCATCTAATCTGCACAAAACCCCGATTTAGTGCATCTGGTGTGCTCAAAATCGCATCAAGTGCGCTAAGTGTGCGCAAGAATCTCAATCAAGTGCACATGGTGCACGAAAACATACACCGAATATCAAAATCGAAATCACAATACGAAAAATGCATGAAGACTTGGTCGAAGCATACGTTAAAATCATGTGCAACCCATATGCACGAAACCAAATCAATATCTCAAAAGGAATAAAACCAAATCGAGTGCACTAGGTATGTACAAAACAACATCAATACAACTGACATATGAAACACGATGTAATGAATGTATACATAAGAAATACCAATGGTAGAACAAAATCCTCAAAATACCAAAAACCAAACAACGGAAATATGAAATTTAAATCACCAAATCACAATCGTAAAAACTATCGTCAATGTGCGCCTTTCTAATGTCAACTGATTCGGACTCGTCTCCTCATCGCGGTGCTGAGTGCGCTGCAAACGGCTATGCTTATATCGAGAGCCTCCCGCGTAATCTATCCCTTCACCTGATATCCGGACTACATTAAACTTTTCGATCGATCCATCAAAATCCCATAATTCCCCGAGAGCTCAACACTCAAGTACAGTTTAAAAATATCCGGTACATACCCCAGCATCGATGGTCCAGCAGTAGAAGGGCAAACCCAAGCTTCACTAATGGCACCGCGGAACTGCTGTAAACCTTAAGGTTCAAGGGCGTTCTCATGGTCATTATATCGAGTTAGGGTTTCATTCTTCTAGAGGGTCCATCGAAATACCTGCATGTTCTTCTGAATACTTTAAACTTGGGAAAATGGGTTTCTGACAATCGTTCGAATCCTTTAACTTCGTCTGGACGGCATGTGAATACCCTTCTCCCTCACGCTAAACAATGCTTCAATCCTCAAGAATAACCGATACCCTAATGGTTATCGCATTCGAGCCGCAGCTCCTTCTGCCCGTGCGCCCGTGGTAACAGAAACCACCCTCCGATATCGACGAAAATAGATCAAAGGAACGAATGAAATGCGGTGCAAACAAATGTACATCCTAAGGCTACTTAAGAAGAGTAGCGTATCGTAAGTATGCCGCGGATCTTACCCACGGTACGTCACTCTACCTAAGTCGCCTACTCTATCAACCAAGGGTTACCCTAGACATATACAAGGTTAAACCTAGCGCTCTGATACCAACTTTGTCACGACCCGAAAGTATGGAACGTGACCGGCACTTAGATTACGAAACGTATAGAGGCGCAACGTAACCTAAGTAAGCCGAAGCCCAGAAATCTAAACCATAGAAAAGAAGAAGAAGTAAAAGAAAACATGAAGAAAACAAGTTTAAAAGCATCAGCAAATTTTCCCAAAAATTTTGGCAGAGTCTACTCTGTAAAAACTGGCCCCAAACGGGTACAACAAGAATAATAAACACAAACAATAAAAAGCATCCCCAAACGGGAGCTAGCTCAACGCCAACAGGCGGAAACAACCACAACAAGCATAATAATATACAACGCCAAAGGGCGAGGCTCAGAAAACAAAACCACCAGATATCATAATAATACAAGCGCGACTCTAAGGTCGAAACAAATCAATGGTCCAGTAATCTATCAAGTAATACAAGTTTGGTTGATGGAGCTTTCTAGATACAAATGAAATAATAAAAATACAGCGGCGGTCCAGATACAAGTGAACCAACCTACCGAGCAAATCACCCGGAAAGAAATCATGTGCCAGCAATCTGCCAAGGAACCCAATACATCAACCTGTAATAAAATTTGGCACAACGGGGGTGAGTTACCAACTCGTGAGTAGAAGACATCTACGAAAAGAAATCGAATGCACGACACTATCTTAGGTTATAATAATGTACTAATATACTACTAGTCATCAAGTAAGACAGGATAATAAGCTACGTGTAAATACAAATACTCCGTGCTCATGTCAGTGCCTTATATAGTACTATGTCATATGAATGAGTATGCATGCACCATGAAGTTAAAGTAACCAATCCTGAAATCTAAATATATCTGTATAAGAAATCTTTAGCTTTTATCCTGGTAAAATGTGTATAGAATTCTGAAATATCAACGATGAAATCCATGGAAATCCGTGTCAAGCATCGACACAAAACATGTAAATCTCAAGTCTCAATATCTCATAGTCTCAATATCTCGGGCTCCGTCAGTCTGGATCGGCCCATATCATCAAATCTCACGACAACGGTCGGTATCCTCCGGATATCCGCCGCGCCAGACATCACCGGGAGGTAGTCCTCCCCTGCCAGTCTCATCGTCTACAACTCGATCTTCTTGCCCCGGGGTGCCATACCGGACCCACCATGTACCCGAGACGGTTCATCCACTCCTCGAATCGGGTCTCGAAATCCAACAGAAAACATGAAATCTCATGGTGGACGACACATACATCACGAGAAAACCGTAACTTATATTTTAAAAAGAGAGGAGGAGAGAGAAGTTTATATATATATGTTGGATATATGTATGCCCTAGAGGCCATTATGTGATAGTCGATGTATCTATACATGTATATATATTCAGTTTGCATTCTTGCTCGACATGATAGTATGCTATCTGGTTCGTCTTTATCTGACATGTTGATTTGATCATGCTTTTATTCATTCATACATGCTGATAAAGCCCTGAGGATATCGGCTTGACTACTCTGATTATGATGGAGATCATACTAGTGGGACATCTGTAGTCTATAAACATATCCTAGAACGTCCCTAGTCGTAGGTATATTGAGACGGGGCATCGATATACCAGAGTAGACTAGCGTATATGATACTAGACCCATACGATGGGCAATGAATGTTCCCACATTTATCGATGTTTGACATCAAGATCATATACGGGTGCTCAGTGGTGACTGGGTACACTGGACGGACTCACCGAGAACTCCTATATGGAATTATATCTATCGTCGGATAGCAGTTCTCAGGTGACACTGGTACAGGTTGGTCTGTAGACCCGAGATCGTCATGGAGTCTTGTATGTTCTCCCACTGTACTTTGATTGCCACCCTACCACGGCTCTACTGAGTCGTGCAAACAGGTGGCCGTTGGGTACAGTCCCGAGACACACGAAGACGATGAGCGATAGGAGGGGTTTCAACTCTCCCGGTATTGGGAGTTGATGTTGTGATGTGCCCGACTGGTTATAACAGCAAGTCCCTGGCCAGGGCTGCTGAGATTTGCTGATAAGTGTTATAAGTAGTTTCTCGATCTGTTATAGACCGTTCACCGGCACGACTTATTGAGTTATTGGGGTCGACGTGACCATCCCTAGGCTCGATATGCAGCATATCTGATGAAGAGACCGGACTGTACGGTAGTGTTGCCGGATGGCTCGACGGGAGTTGTAACAGGTTCGCTTGTTTTCTTCTGATCGCTCAATGCCCGGGTGCCCGTTACGTTTTGCTGACCGCTTGCGGTTTGGGGGTACCTGATATGATCATCACCCTCTGCCGGCGTATTGACGAGTCTTAGAGTCCCACAGAGGAGTTGCCCAGTCCAGGAGAAACGTTGTGGTGTGCGTATGCGATATGCGCTTGCACCCGATTGAAATGTGCGTATATGATACCGAACATTGATCGGGTGTTCTGCTTTTGGTGGGGTCATATGAGATATGATCGGATTGATAAATTAAGTGTTGATTTATCATCTAACCATTAGTTTTCTCACTTGAAACATTTCTAGGGTTTGATGGATGTATGCATGCATGCATGTGTTTCTTTCTTCCTTTCTAGTTTCATGCACATGTAGATATGCATACATGTATACATACATACATCCATCCATCATGGTTGTTAGCATATGGAAATGGTGGCAATATAAGACTCACACCATAGATTAAACAATGGATTATTATTTAATTTTGGTTTTAAAGTAAAATGAAAAAGAAAAGGATAATCATTCTTGATTCTACACTCTTCTTCTAACCTAACCTATCTCAACTACCACTAACCTATGGTTATCCTTCTCTTTATCATTTAAAACCCAAGTTAAACTAACTATCCATCATTTAATCATGGTTGAAGTTAAGAAGGAAATAAATATATATAGTGATATATATTTCATTTTCTTCTTAACTCAAGGTTATCTTTTTACACCTCTTGCTAAAATTAGCCACCATCTTCATCCTCCTTCATCTTTTCCTCTCTAGTCTTTTCTAGTGAGTTAAATACAACTAAAGAAAGGTTTTTGAAGTGAGATTCCAAACCACAACATCATTCTACTCAAGTCTAGCTAACTTGATTAGAGTGTTTCCTTCGGTTTTCCAAAGTAGCGAGCTTGGACGGAGTACTCCGTGGTGGATCGTCGTGGACGCAAAGGAACTTCAAGAGGACCTCGATTCAACACCCAAGACACCAAGGAGTCTAGCAAAGGGGAGCTACAAAGGTTGTAGCCTTCAAACCCTAATCTTTACTAGCTTAATGTTTTATAACCCTAATTTTCTAGGATCGATCCCTTTGCATGTTAGTTTAGCACCATAAAAATGAAAACTTTGTGTCATGTGATGCTTCAAAACTCTTCATAGGGTGCTAGACTAACCTTTCAATGGTATCAGAGCCGACCTAGAACATTAGGCGACGTTTTTACGAAGTGAAAACCCCGATCGGACAAAAATACGGTATTTTTGGGTGCTCTCTGGAAATTTTCTAAAATTTGATAATTTGCAGAATTAAAAATATGTAAAAAATACAGCAGGAAAAAATAAGAGTTACGGTACATAAATTATTCCATGAACAGTGATTCTCGCCGCGGAAACGCGGCCTAAGCTTGCTTAGGCCGCGGTTCCGCGGCCGTATATATGTATTGATGAATACTTTTTGTACAGTAATTCATGAATCCGCTTGTATAAATTTTTGGATATTTTTAATTTGTATTTGGTTTTGAAAAATTCTGGAGATGGTTTTGGACTCGTCATTTCGATCGGGATTTTTATTTCGTAGCTTTTCCGGGTAAATTAGAAAGTATTGAAGTGTTTGAACGAGTATCATTTACTCACTATTCACGGGGTTTAAATACTTTGGAGATACGTGCAAGTCTTTTTGCGGTGGTCCCTCTAGAAGACAACAAACCTTAACTCGATTATGTGACCGTCTCGAACTGCCCTTTGAACCTTAGGGTTTGGGGCAGTACGGCGTGCCACATGTGAGTCGTTGGCTTGACCCTTCTACGGCTGGACCGCTACTACTGTGTCACACTCCGGATTTTTGAACCCTGCTCAAGTGTTGAGCTTTAGTGAATCTTGGGTGCTTGATCGTTCGTTTGAAAACTTTAATACTGTCTGTTTGTCTGGAATGTAATACAATATGTGGAATTCATATAGTTTAGGCATGAAATACGAAATATGTGATATTTCGCATTTATGATGTCTAAAGAGAATCTGGATTCCAAATATTGTAGTTTTACACTTTCTTTTCTGTGACCGTAAGTGTAGTATGTTAGATATCGCCGGTTTCGTTGCTATACATTAACGACAATCGGGATACGCATGCTTACTTACGTTGATGATATGTGATATTATGTGTTGCTGAGATATGATGTGTAGGATTGTCGCGATCGAATAGCCGGGGGGTTTTGTGAGATGAGAGTTTTATATTTTCATTCATGTAAATTCAAATGTAATGTAATATTCTTTTATTTGGGGCACTTCCAGGTTGCGGCTGTGTCACCAGTGTTGTATATTATTTACTTTTCCGCATTAGGATGGACCCAAGAAGGGGAGCACAGGTGACCGGGTTCTGGTGTTCAGTGGGAGGCCATCTCGAGGAGTCGAGACCGGGTCTCCTAAACTCCAGGATTGGTAGGGTCACTTGCCGCTCTCGTAGGGTTCCAGGGTGTGGGCTTGGCTATTCATCGCGACTGTGGAATCCGTATTTTCTATTCTGGCTAAATACTAAATACGGACGTCCTAGGATATCCCACGTTATATCTATGTTTCTGCTGCCTGTGTTCTGTGATATCTGAGACGAATGACATATTATATATATGATATATAGTAGACGTTGCTTATGTTTTACACCCGCGCTAGTCCCGTCCCGGTATGCCGTTAGTTAAGTAACCTAACGGTGTATAACGGAACATTGCGGCGAATGCGGATGGCATAAGCGTACGTGTTATTTTCGTTTCTATTCTGTGATTGGCTTAAGGACTTAAATGATGGGATTACATTAATGTGATTAATGTAAAGAAAATAAACCTAAAAAGATGTTGTAGAATCGGATTTATAAACTACTCGGCTATTTATGAAAAAGCTACATTTCAAAACTGCGGAGCTTAAGCCACTCCTTTTGAAAACTGTTTGATTCTACAACGATATCAAGTTCAAAGCGTTAAAGATTTTCTTAAAAATCATTCGCAACCCTCCGTCATTTTAGGAAGTAGAGTACTTAGTATTCGTGCTACGTTTGTTGACTTTAGTTAAGGCGTAGTGTACGGTAGCTAAGTGATGTCTTCCTACACTGCATATGATGCAAATTAATTAGGACATTCATGCGACTTTGTTGACCATAGTTAAGGGTCATATGGGTGGGTCTAATTGATCAAGAAATGACGGGTAGAACTTGACTAGTACTTATGATTTGTTGACCATAGTTAAGGTCATAAGTACTGAAAGGTTCCTAGGCACCCTATATTGGTCTCACAAGGCATCGAACATGCCAATTTAAAATTTTTGGTGCCGAGAAACCCTAGACTACGGATCTTAAACTAGATGTTTAGGCGAAATGAAAACTTAGTTAACACTTAACTACTGGGATACGGAAATTACAACTTTTGTAGATCCGGATATCCACCTCCACGGCTCCGCAAGGGCGTCCTCTCGCTGTCCATCTTGAAGCTTGAACTCTCGTGACGGCTTCATCGGAGAAACGTGCGGAATAGGTCGTCGGCTTCGTGTCAAAGACGATCTACGTCGAGGTTGCACAAACTCAAGCTCCGACTTCACAAACTTGTGAAACTTGTGAAGTAAACACCCAAAACAACTTGGCAAGAGGTAGAGGATGAAGAAATAGGAGGTGGGTTCACTTTAGATTTGGATTTCTCTCACTAAATCTCAAGTTGCCATTAGAGTAGCAAGCTTGAAGAAGAAGAAGAAGATGGAGCTCAAGAAAAGAATATGATAAGTCTTGTGATAAAAATAAATTTAAATCAAATACTTATCATAACTTGAACTAGGCTTAAGTGTAGAGAATTAACCATGGTCATTTGGATGGGTTAGGGTTAAGCATGAAGATAAGGATGGTTAGCAAAGTCAAAGCTTCATGAAGCTTCAATATAAAACAAACTTAGCCACCATTCTTATCATAACTCATTTCAAATAAATAAATAAACAAATAAATAAATAAATGAATATGCAAAACCCTAATTATCAAATTAACCATGGATTAATTCTATAAACTTAACTATATGATCAAGCATCATCAAACATGATACAAAGTAGTGCACTAAAGCATATCACATATACAATGTGCATCAAGTGAGAAAAATCCGTTTAAAGTGAACCAACACTAGTTAATGCAATGCAATATATCAAATATATAATTATGCATTAAATCATTAAATCAACATTTGATTCAATGATCCGGTCATGTCGCACATGGCCGACTAGAATTCAATGTATCGGCTTATCGAATCAATGATTCGATAACTAGGTCATATCGAATATAACCAATCGAAACATATATCGCGAGAATGAAATGCGGTATCACATACACGCATTATTCTCGGTCCCGCACATATCTCATATGCGCTCCTATTTCGTTTCGCTTGAGCCAGGAAACCTCTGTGTAGGACTCTAAAGACTCGTCAATACGCCGGTAGCAGATGATGATCATATCAAGCACCCACAAGCCGCAAGCGGTCTGCTAAACGTAACGGCCACCCGGGTATTGAGCGATCAGAAGATCGACGAGCTAGCCCGCTCACACTCCTGCGAATCCGACCAGTAACACTTACCATACAGTCCAGTCTCTTCGTCTGATATGTCGCATATCAAGTCTAGGGGTGGTAAACGTCAGACCCCAATAACCCGATAAGTCATGCTGATGTGAGGCTCGTAACGGGTCGAGAAACTACTGGTAACACTTACCAGCAAATCTCTGATCAGCCCTGGCCAGGGACTTCCCTGTTACGGCCAATCGAGCACTGCGCAACATCAACCCCCAATACCGGGAGAGACGAAACCCCTCCTATCGCTCATTGCCTCCATGTGACTCGGGACTGTGCCCAAAGACCACCGTTTTGCACGCCCTCATGGACGTGGTAAGGTGGAGATCAAAGCACAGTGGGAATCACACAAGACTCTATGACGATCTCGGGTCTACAGACTAACCTGTACAAGTGTCACCTGAGAACTGCCATCTGACGTGAGGTATAATACCATCTGGGAGTTCTCGGCGAGTCCGTCCAGTGTACCCAGTCTCCACTGAGCACCCGTATACCATCTCTGATGTCAAACACCAATGGATATGGGATCATCCATCGCCCATCACATGGGTCGAGAAGCATATACGCTAGTCTACTCTGGTATATCGATGCCCCGTCTCGATACACCCACGACTAGGGACCTTGAAGGATGTACTTATGGACTACCATGTTCCCACTAGTATGATCTGCATCATAGTCCAGGTAGTCAAGTACAAATCCTAAGGGCTTTACCAACATGTAACTATAAGACAGTATAAAGAGACTAGTGTGCAAGTTAAGATAAAGAGTAACCAGATAGCATACTATCATGTCGAGCAAGAAAGTCATCTCTATATATGTCCAAGCATCCAATATAATATACATAATCTGTACAATACTGGCCTCTAGGGCATACATACAACTAACAAGTACTAGGGGTAAAAATTACATCGGGAATTTCAAGTGTTGAAATTTGCAATGAGATTGCATACCTTCCATGTGATGGTTGGATCCCGATCCCACTGTGGGCAATAGTTGCTCCTAGGAGAGTTTTGCAGTTTACAATTAGCTAACTCATTAGGTGTCTAGAAAGGTGTTAACGGGGCTCCGCCTCTGGGAAAACGAGGTTTACTCTAATTAGGTCCGTGCGAAAGCACGGGGAACCTCCCTCAAAGTACCGATACTGGCCTGGCTGAACGGTTAGCGAAGTTTTCGACTGTAATTAATCCTGGCTAGTTTTTCTTTTTAAGGTTTGAAAGAAAAACTTGATAAAAAGCAGTGGGAAACATCGATTAGACAAGATAATAAACCAATCTAATCTGTGCAAGAGCTTTCACTGAGTGTATTCTTTTCTCTCTCTTAATGGCAGATACCAATGACTGGACTTAAGCTTCTACTAGATAAAAACAAACTGAATGGGACCAACTATAAAGACTGGCTAAGGAATCTGAAGATCTCCTTGACTTATGATAAAGTATCATATGTCCTCACGGCTTCAGCCCCGCCCGTCCCAGGTCCAAAATCCTCAGTTGCCGACATTGAAGTCCGCAAGACATGGGACGCTGACTGTGCCACGGCAAAATGCCTCGCGCTTGCATCGATGGACAACACACATCAAAAGCAGCACGAGGACATGGACATTCACGGTATATTGCTCCATACAAAGGAGTTGTATGGGGAGCAATCCCGCGTATTACGATACGAAGCATCAAAGAAACTGTTTCAGATGCGAATGGCCCCTGGCACACTATTAGGAGACCATGTTTTGAAGATGATAGCTCTTATAGAAGAGCTTGAGGACCTTGGATGGACAATGGACAATGAACAATATATAGATATTATTCTGCAGTCCCTCCCCTCCACCTTTGCTCAGTTCATTGTGAACTTTAACATGCATGGCATGGAGAAGGAACTCCCTGAACTCCTTAATATGTTAAGGAGTGCAGAGAGCACTATGAAGTCAGCAAAGACTCCCGTTATGACTATTGGACAGTCTTCTTCTTCTCGCCCAAAAGCTAAGGCCAAAGGAAGGAAAAAGAAGAAACCCACTAATCCTAAGGGCGGAGTCAAAAAGGTAAAGGGAAAGGGAAAGTCCACAGCTGGGGACCCGGGGAAAGGCGAGTATTTTCATTGCCACAAGACAGGACACTGGAAGCGCAATTGCACGGAGTACCTAAGTCTCAAGAAGAAGCATGGTGATGCTTCTGCTTCAGGTGTGTTTGTGACTGAAAACTGTTTTTCTATAAACTCTGCTTCCTGGGTATTGGATTCCGGTTCAGGTTCTCACATTTGCAATTCTATGCAGGGGCTGAGAAATAGCAAGGTTTTGAGGACAGGTGACCATACTCTCCGCGTTGGAAATGGTTCCAATGTACATACAGTCGCAGTGGGAGAGTATCACTTGGGGTTGCCATCTGGATGTATTTTGATTTTGAATCCATGTTATTTTGTACCAAGTATGCTATGTAATATAATATTCGTTTCTTTGTTGGACAATGAAGGGTATAATTTTGTGTTGCAGAACAATGTTATGAACATTCACCTAAATCAAATGTTGGTTGGGTATGGTACGCTTAATAACGGAATATATGTCCTAAATCAACACACAGTTTTCAGTATACAACACATTAATAAAAGAAAACTTTCAGAATTAAATGAAGCTTTTCTTTGGCATTGTAGACTTGGTCATATTAACGAAACAAGATTAAACAGGTTACACAAAGATGGATATTTAAACTCTTTTGAATATAAATCTTATGCGACTTGCCAGTCTTGTATCAAGGGTAAAATGACCAAAACTCCGTTTACCGGATACGGAGAAAGAGCTACCCAGCTCCTTGGCCTCATACATAGTGATGTATGTGGGCCAATGTCTACACAGGCTAGAGGCGGTTTTTCATACTTCATTACATTCACCGATGATTTCTCAAGATTCGGTCATGTATTTTTATTAAAGCACAAGTCCGACGCTTTCGAGAAATTCGTTGAATATAAACAAGAAGTAGAAAAACAAACCGACTTGAGTATTAAGATGCTTCGATCAGATCGAGGTGGAGAGTATCTCAGTACAGAATTTGCAAACTTCCTAAAAGAGAATGGGATTCTCTCTCAGCTCACTCCTCCTTACACACCACAGCACAACGGTGTGTCAGAACGACGGAATAGGACCCTATTAGATATGGTCCGGTCCATGATGAGTGACGCTGAGTTACCAGTCTCGTTTTGGAGGCATGCATTGGAGACTGCAGCGTTTCTGCTAAACAGGGTTCTAACCAAAGCCGTGTCTACCACGCCATATGAGATATGGAATGGGAAGAGACCGTCTCTTAAGAGAATTAAGATTTGGGGTTGCCCGGCCTATGTTAAAAAGCAGAATCCGGACAAACTCGAGACACGGTCAGTCATGTGTAACTTTGTGGGATATCCAAAGAATTCTTATGGATATCTGTTCTACCATAAAGAGGAACAAAAGGTGTTTGTTTCTCAGCATGCCACATTCTTGGAAAAAGAGTTTTTCACAGATAAAGATGATGGCAAGGTAGTAGATCTAGAAGAGGTTCTGGAAACACAAACTACAAATGACGATTTGGTTGAACCGGCTGTTGCAACAGAAACTGAAGAACCTCGGCCACTCCGTAGGTCTGGTAGGACTTCTCGCCCACCGGAGAGGTACTACGGTTTCCTCATTGATGGTAACGGAGAAGATTGCATCATGGATGATGATGATCCTACCAGTTTTCAGCAAGCTATCACGAGTGGTGACTCTGTGAAGTGGCTAGATGCCACGAGATCCGAAATGGAGTCTATGTACACCAACAAAGTATGGACTTTGGACGTTGTACCCCCTGGGGTAAAACCTGTAGGGTGCAAATGGATCTTTAAAAGAAAGATTGGTGTGGATGGGCAGGTAGAGACCTATAAGGCAAGACTTGTGGCGAAAGGTTTTCGTCAAAGACCAGGTTTGGACTATGACGAAACTTTTTCGCCCGTAGCCATGCTTAAATCCATTCGGATCCTACTTGCTATTGCTGCTCACTACGACTATGAAATCTGGCAGATGGACGTTAAAACAGCATTTATAAATGGAGATTTAGAAGAATGCGTTTATATGGATCAGCCAGAGGGCTTCATTGACAGTGGGAGCAGCGAGAAAGCATGTAGATTGCTTAAATCCATATATAGGTTAAAGCAGGCATCTCGGAGTTGGAACATCTGTTTCGATGATGTTATCAAAGAGTTTGATTTCATCAAAAATCCAGATGAACCTTGTGTTTATAAGAAGGCTGTAGGAAGAGCTGTCACATTCCTCGTATTGTACGTGGATGATATTCTTCTGATAGGAAATGATATTCCTATGCTATAGTCGGTCAAATCATTCTTATCACTAAGGTTCTCCATGAAGGACCTGGGTGATGCCACATACATCCTGGGCATAAGGATCTATAGGGATAGATCCAAAAAGTTATTGGGACTGTCCCAAACCAGGTACATCAACACCATCCTAAAGAGGTTTAGTATGGAAGACTCCAAGCGGGGTGCCTTACCCGCTTGCCATGGAGTCACTCTCTCTAAGGATTCTTGTCCAAAGACCGATGAAGAGAGAGCTCGCATGAGCATTATACCTTATGCTTCGGCAGTAGGATCTATAATGTATGCGATGTTATGTACACGCCCAGATGTAGCTTATGCACTTAGTGTTGTAAGCAGGTATCAATCCAACCCAGGGGAGAACCACTGGACAGCTGTGAAGAACATTCTTAAGTACTTGCGAAGGACTAAAGAATTGTTCTTGGTGTATGGTAATACAGATCTCCAAATGGAGGCCTTTACCGATTCAAGCTTCCAAAGCGATAAGGATGACATCAAATCTATCTCAGGGTTTGTATTTACCCTCAATGGAGGGGCGGTAAGTTGGAAGAGTTCCAAACAAGATACCGTTGCAGACTCTACGATGGAAGCTGAGTACATTGCTGCAAATGATGCCGCCAAGGAAGCCGTATGGATGAAGAAGTTCGTCTCGGAGCTAGGAGTAGTTCCAACCATTATTGATCCAATACCTTTGTATTGTGACAATAATGGGGCGATGGCGTTAGCCAAGGAGCCCAGATCCTATCAGCGGTCCAGACATATCCTGAGGCGCTTTCATTTGATCCGGGAGATTGTAGATCGCCGCGAGATCGAGATTAAGAGAGTAGATACAAAGAACAACACCGCGGATCCACTCACCAAGGCCCTCCATCAGCCACAGCATGAGCGACTTTTTGAGATGTTGGGTATGAGATACGCCAATAACTGGCCTTAGTGCAAGTGGGAGATTGTTGGATATATGTATGCCCTAGAGGCCATTATGGGATAGTCGATGTATCTATACATGTATATATATTCAGTTTGCATTCTTGCTCGACATGATAGTATACTATCTGGTTCGTCTTTATCTGACATGTTGATTTGATCATGCTTTTATTCATTCATACATGCTGATAAAGCCCTGAGGATATCGGCTTGACTACTCTGATTATGATGGAGATCATACTAGTGGGACATCTGTAGTCTATAAGCATATCCTAGAACGTCCCTAGTCGTAGGTATATCGAGACGGGGCATCGATATACCAGAGTAGACTAGCGTATATGATACTAGACCCATACGATGGGCAATGAATGTTCCCACATTCATCGATGTTTGACACCAAGATCATATACGGGTGCTCAGTGGTGACTGGGTACACTGGACGGACTCACCGAGAACTCCTATATGGAATTATATCTATCGTCGGATAGCAGTTCTCAGGTGACACTGGTACAGGTTAGTCTGTAGACCCGAGATCGTCATGGAGTCTTGTGTGTTCTCCCACTGTACTTTGATTGCCACCCTACCACGGCTCTACTGAGTCGTGCAAACAGGTGGCCGTTGGGTACAGTCCCGAGACACACGAAGACGATGAGCGATAGGAGTGGTTTCGTCTCTCCCGGTATTGGGAGTTGATGCTGTGCTGTGCCCGACTGGTTATAACAGCAAGTCCCTGGCCAGGGCTGCTGAGATTTGCTGATAAGTGTTATCAGTAGTTTCTCGATCTGTTATAGACCGTTCACCGGCACGACTTATTGAGTTATTAGGGTCGACGTGACCATCCCTAGGCTCGATATGCAGCATATCTGACGAAGAGACCGGACTGTATGGTAGTGTTGCCGGATGGCTCGACGGGAGTTGTAACAGGTTCGCTTGTTTTCTTCTGATCGCTCAATACCCGGGTGGCCGTTACGTTTAGCTGACCGCTTGCGGTTTGGGGGTACCTGATATGATCATCACCCTCTGCCAGCGTATTGACGAGTCTTAGAGTCCCACAGAGGAGTTGCCCAGTCCAGGAGAAACGTTGTGGTGCGCGTATGCGATATGCGCTTGCACCCGATTGAAATGTGCGTATATGATACCGAACATTGATCGGGTGGCCTGCTTTTGGTGGGGTCATATGAGATATGACCGGGTTGATAAATTAAGTGTTGATTTATCATCTAACCATTAGTTTTCTCACTTGAAACCTTTCTAGGGTTTGATGGATGTATGCATGCATGCATGTGTTTCTTTCTTCCTTTCTAGTTTCATGCACATGTAGATGTGCATACATGTATACATACATATACCCATCCATCATGGTTGTTATCATATGGAAATGGTGGCAATATAAGACTCACACCATAGATTAAACAATGGATTATTATTTAATTTTGGTTTTAAAGTAAAATGAAAAAGAAAAGGATAATCATTCTTGATTCTACACTCTTCTTCTAACCTAACCTATCTCAACTACCACTAACCTATGGTTATCTTTCTCTTTATCATTTAAAACCCAAGTTAAACTAACTATCCATCATTTAATCATGGTTGAAGTTAAGAAGGAAATAAATATATATAGTGATATATATTTCATTTTCTTCTTAACTCAAGGTTATCTTTTTACACCTCTTGCTAAAATTAGCCACCATCTTCATCCTCCTTCATCTTTTCCTCTCTAGTCTTTTCTAGTGAGTTAAATACAACTGAAGAAAGGTTTTTGAAGTGAGATTCCAAACCACAACATCATTCTACTCAAGTCTAGCTAACTTGATTAGAGTGTTTCCTTCGGTTTTCCAAAGTAGCGAGCTTGGACGGAGTACTCCGTGGTGGATCGTCGTGGACGCAAGGGAACTTCAAGAGGACCTCGATTCAACACCCAAGACACCAAGGAGTCTAGCAAAGGGGAGCTACAAAGGTTGTAGCCTTCAAACCCTAATCTTTACTAGCTTAATGTTCTATAACCCTAATTTTCTAGGATCGATCCCTTTGCATGTTAGTTTAGCACCATAAAAATTAAAACTTTGGGTCATGTGATGCTTCAAAACTCTTCATAGGGTGCTAGACTAACCTTTCAATATATATTATTGCATTTTTCCCCAAAATCCAGAAATCTCATAGAAATCCTAAATCCCAAAATCATGATTAAGTAAATGATAAATATCGGCATAAGCCCCACAATAATGCATGATAACATGGAAATGTGAATGCATGAAATGACTAAATAATAAATGCCATGTCTAGACTAACACCAGAGAGTAATCACAATATTATATCGATCTAGCTGTTAGCTGATTCTATCAATAAAAAATAATATGTTCTAAAGTGTACGTGAGATAGCAATTACCGATGATGATGTGTGTGAGCCGGCAAATAAGTGTGCGTGGAATATGCCCATCATCGGTAATGGTGCTGGTGTCCTAACAGGCAGAGTTTTATACTGATTATAGAAACATATATATGAACATGCACCATGATGATTACGGTCTGAATGTAAAGACGGATGTGTATTAACTACTCATTTGATATACAAGTATAACTACAACTATATGACTCGAGCCTAAACTAGTGTCCATCGAACCTCCTAAGGAACTAAACCTAAGAAACTAGTCGATAAGAAATAAGAGTCCACCTAAGGTCTGAGTCCATATCTCTAATAGTCGGCGATCCAGCCTCAATAGCGTCATGTACGTAGTACGGCTTTCTCAAATCAAGAGTGCGGATCAATCATCACATCTATGCCTCGTACGGTAAAATCCATCGTACGGCATCCCAATATCGGGGTACGGGTCAGGTATCACCTACGTACATCATCATTTGTATAATATCATCATCAAATAATGTCAGGATCAATGGTACTGTACTGTAATCGTATGCATCCCAATATCATCAATCATATATCATGTCTGCGTAAATATACATTGTCAATTGGTCCTCAGAAATATCATGTCGCATATATCATATCTTGATCAAGTCACACATATCAAGTCGTGATTAAGTCACATACATGTATATATCATATAGTAATCAAGTTACACATATCTCATATCGTAATCAAGTCATGGGTTACAGTCCGGATTCTATTCTAGAGTCTCATGTACCTCAAAATCATCACCACCTATTATTGTCTATGTATACACATCTATTATCTCATTTTCTAATGATCCGCTAACATCATAACATGACTGTATAGCCAAGAATCACGGCATCAAGCCCATATATATTGTTTCATCCCCACGTATCATATCACATCCTTGTATCACATATACGTGTTGTATATATATACCTACACCTAGTCCTATATATATACATACACGTATACAGCACGTCGAGTTTCTGTCTGTGTGTGTGTGTATCTACCTGAAACCTACGAATCTCCTCCAAGAAATTCGTCCTCTGGTACGGTCTTTCTAAATCAATCTAGTCCAACCTAAGGTCACTACTAGGGTCCTACTCACCAAGATTCTAAGGTCACGTCTGACTTCTTAATGACAATAAGAACTATTCCTATTCTACGTTTGCGGGGGTGCTAAACGCTATCCACCCGACTTCCCCCGTAGACATACATCTACTCACCAGATCCTTGTTTGCCGAAAACGTTGTCGCCTTCCTCTTTTTCCTCGTCCGAAGTCCACGTGAGGTGTACCTATATGCAAACACATATAATAGCGTAAACTGAATCACGGAAAAAACCAAAACGACGCACGAAACACGCATAGGTTAAAACCTATGACCCGCTCATGCAAAAGAACCAAATATTGCTCGATATCGGCGTACAAACGCCGATTGATCGAGATAAAACACCAACAAACAACTCATAGTTTTAAAACTCATTACTTATAATATAAAACATGATTTAATTCATCGAAACCCTAAAAATCGATCAAATCGTCCAATTCCGCAAAGGCTTGAAAATGTCAATTTACCGTTTTACTTCAAAACTTGATGTTTAAAAGAAACTAATGGTCATAATATACATTAAATAACATAACTAGATTATAGAAACCATTACCATATTTTTCTCACACCATTTTGTCTTAATTTACAATTTCTAGTTTGCAAATTAGCCAAAATTAATACTTGTTAAGCAAAAATTTACAATTCCACTACTAAACTTGATTTTGCATATATTAAAGTGTTAAACCACTCCATGAAACCTTAAGAATGAGCTAAAGCCCTAATTAGATTTTTAATACTACATTTTAAATTAATTTCTAAAACCTAGTTTACCGAAATAGCATATTTATCACATTATATTAACTAACAATTTGAAACTAATAATTAGATTAGGTCTTTCATTCATTTAACATGTTAATATTCTCATTAAAACCAAAATATAATGATAAAAACCGTAATTAGAATTTTAACACACCAATATATATAATTTATAAAAATCTAGTTAGCAAAATTGCTTAATTTAAACAATTTTGAATGAACAATTTACAATATATCAACCATACAAGATTTTCCACTTCTAATAATTTTAAACTACTTATTATAACCCCTCTTAATTAATAAAACACTAACTTTATTTTAAAACCCTATCTAGAATTTCCTAGACAATAAATTATAACTAAATTAACACTTTTAGAATTCTAGTTTAGCACCTTAAACTACAAACTAAACATTTAGATTAGAGTTATACCTCCCAAGCTTTGAACCTCTTGCAATTAGCCTCCAAAGATGTCTTCTTTCCTTATTTTAAACAAATTAGGGTTTGGGAAGAGGTGGAAAAGGGTTTATGTTTGAATTTTTGTGAAGAAATTGTTGATTTCGGTGGATTTTTGAGTGAATTTTGAAGCAAAAGAGAGAGAGAATAATGGGGGAGGCCAGCTTAATTTCGACCAGGGGATGGGAAGGGGGGAAGTTTTGAGAGAAGTGTAGAAAATTCTAGGAGAAAAGAACCCCTCAAGTGCATTTAATGCTTATTAAATCAAATTTTACAAAAAAAAACCCCTTTTTAATTCATTTTCAAACCATTTTAAACCATAAAACAACTAAACTTGAAATGTTTTGATAAAATTTTTGTTACACTATATTTAGTTTATAATGGTTTCTAATTATGTAATTTACCCAATTAAATTTGTATTTATCACTAATTAAATGTATTTTTAAAAGCTTAAAATAATATTAAAAATAATTAATTAAGGAATTTTTTTTAATTAACTAGAAAATTTTAAGTGACAATTTAGTGACCAAATATTAGCAATATCTTATATAAATTTTGTATAATTAGGCCTATATTGAAAATTACTTATTTCGACTTTTTACGGAAAAGACCGATTATTTTGCCGATTATCAAAAAACTGCCTAAACGATTTTCGAAGCGTTACACCTACTCATGACATTGAGGCCGGGTTGCCTCATTTCTAAGATTGGCGGGTAGCATGCCATGTTCGTAGGGGACTTAGTACGATGTTGTATGGGCTATCCACACGACCAGGGAACGTCGCGTTTCATTTGCGGCTCAAATAAAACGCTGGGCTCCTAATTTATCTGCAATTCCATATTGATTATTGTTTACCGCATGCCTGTGATGATTATTACTTGCCTGTAATGATATATATATATATATATCGATATATATATTAGATGCTTCTATATGTTTTGCATCCGCTCTAGCCATGTCTCTGCCCTGCTGTAAGTTAAGTAACTTTACGGCGAAGATCCGAGGCCCTGAAGCGAATGCGGATGGCATATAAAATCATTCTATTTTGGTTGTTTCTGGTGTGACTAGGAACTTAAATAATGGGACTGCATTATATGTTTAATACAAAGAAATAAACCCAATATGATGTTGCGGGAACCAATTTTTCAAAGGAAATTATAGTCATATTCTTTTGCTTTGCATAGAGGTATTCGATTAGAAATATTCTGCACCTCATTAGATGAAGAAAGAGCCTTGATCACTTTACGGGGAGTTCGCTCTTAAGCAAAAGCTTATGTTATTATAACCACTTGATTTTCTTCAAAACCACTTGTTTAAAAACGGATCTTAAACCACTCCTTTTCAAAACTACTCGGTTCCTTCAATGATATCAAGTTCATTACATTAAGGGTTTTCATAAAAACTAGCCGTAGCCCTCCATCATTTTCTACGAGTATTACTGAGTATTCGTGCTCCGTATGTTGACCTTGTAAAGGCATAATGTGAGGCAGCTAAGTGGTGCTTGTTTGTAGCATGAGACGTGATTATCTAGGATAGTAACATAGCTATGTTGACCATGTCAATGGCTTGTGCGGATGGGTCAAAATTAATCAAGATAATGACGGGTTGAACATGACTAGCGACTTATGATATGTTGAATTTGTCAAGGTCATAAGCCGTGAAGGGTAAAAACTATATCGGGAGTTTCAAATACAAGGGAAACTTGCCAGGTGTATGCATACATTCTAGAGTGTGGTAACTTGTTGGCTTCCATCAAGGTTATCACACGATGATAGTTGGGTCCCGATTCCCATTGTGAGTAGGATTACTCTCGGGAGATTTTCAGTTCTTAACTAGTTAACCCGTTATCTAGAAAGGTGTTAACGAGATTATGCTTCTGCGGAAATGGGGCTATTTAATTAGGTCCATAAGAAAGCAATGGAAGCCTCTCTCGGAGTAACAACACTAACCTGGCTAAATGGTTAGCAAACTTGTAAGTTGTACATGATCCCGACTAGTTCCCCTTTTAGGTTTTGAAGGAGAATTCGACAGAACAGTGTGAGCCATCCTGATTAGATAAATTAATAAACCAATCTAATCTTGCAAGAGGGCACGCTGAGTGTTTCTTTTCTCTCTCTGGCTGCGACCATGACTGATCTTAAGCTAAAACTCATAAACCAAGTTAACCGAACCTTTTTACCATCTGGTTTTGGAATGTCGTGATTCATGACAAAGCCACATATATCTCTGCTACTCCTACTTTCCCTTTGCCTTCTCCAGAACACTCTGTATCACTATAAAGATCCATATTTCTTGGAAAGGCCATCTCATATAGTTACATACGAACTTGAAGAAATTATTTCAGTTCGAGAATGTCCACGGGTTTTGGAGAAATTGAATTGTATAATTTTGTTGTCTCTTCTCTTTACCATCTCTCAAGTTGAGAGCTCCATATATTTGTAGAGTAAACAAGTTATGCTTGTTAGATAGTCTTTTTTCAAACTTTAGACTGGTGATGAAAGGTAGGAATGGAAGAAAACAAATTAGCCTAACTATGGTGTACAGAAGGTAAGATGTAGAGACATATTGTGGACATAGGTGACATCAAGGCAATTACTATAATTGAAGGAGAACCTATACAGAAAGCAGTCTTACTCGAGATGATAGTATGCTATCTGGTTTGTCTTTATATTTCATATGTGTACGTTTTACTCTTTATCACGCATCGCTAATATATGAGATAGAGCCTACTGAATCTTTGCTTGACTTCCAGGATAATGATAGGGATCATACTAGTAAGGCCTGGTAGTCCATAAGCACATCCTTAAAAGTCTCTAGTTGTAAGAGTAACGAGACTGGGCATCGGTACTCCAGTTTAGACTAGTGTATATGTTTCTTGATCCTGACCAGGGCGATGGTTGATTCCATAGCTATTGGTGTTTGACATCAAAGATTGTATACATGTGCTCAGTTGTTGGATATAGTGCCCTCAAAGTCAATTATTGGATCGCAGGTACGTGATTGCAATGATTGAGGGAGGACCTATACCGGTAGGACAGTCGTACTCGAGATGATATTATGCTATCTGGTTTGCCTTTATCAGTCGTGTACAGGTTCAGGTGACTGATCACTATTACACGTTGATAGAGCCTTTAGGATCTTGCTTGACTACCAACAGTATGATGGCGATCATATACATGAGAGTTGGGTAGTCTATAAGCACATCCTTAATAGTGGTCCCTAGTCGTGGGTGTTTCGAGACAGGGCATCGATAC
Organism: Agapanthus africanus; assembly: GCA_030015575.1. Classification (NCBI taxonomy): domain Eukaryota; kingdom Viridiplantae; phylum Streptophyta; class Magnoliopsida; order Asparagales; family Amaryllidaceae; genus Agapanthus; species Agapanthus africanus. Next base: position 252,145,902 of record JASDDO010000029.1, on the reverse strand, counting down.
TCCGGAGTAGACTAGTGTATACAGTCGAGACCCCGACGAGGGGCGGTGGCCGGTCTCACAAGCCGCTGGTGTCGGTTGGATCACCTAAGATGTATACAGGTGCTCATTGGGTTATGAGTACACCTGACAGGACTCGCCGGGAACCTGCTAGTTAGTATTTATACCTAGCGTCAGATAGCAGTTCCCTGGTGACATGTGTACAGGTTAGTTCATCGACCTGAGGTCGTCATTTGTCTCGTGTGAGTTCCCACTGTTCTTTGATTTCTACCCTACCACGGCTCAAAGGAGTCATGCAAACAGGTTTTCTTTGGGTATAGTCCCGAGCCACATGGAGGCAAGTGAGCGGATCGACAGGGGATTCATCTTTCCCGGTATTGGGGGTGAGATCGCACTGTGTCTAGGATAGCCATTACACAAAGCCCTCGGCCGAGGCAGGAGATTTACTGGTAGGTACTCCAGTAGTATCTCAGGGTGTTCTGGGCTACACTCCGACACGACTTATACCGCTATTGGGGGTCTGACGTTACCAGATCCCTAGGCCCGATATGCGATACTCATAGACGAACGGACCAGACTGTATGTATGTTGTCACTGTTAGGCTCAGTAGGGTTCCAGGATGAGTTCGCTCATCGGCTTCCCTTCAGGTCAGTACATGGGCAGCCGTTACGCACTGCTAGTGCCGCTGACGTGCATGTGGTTATACCCACTGCCAGGGTACTGATGAGTCTTTAGAGTCCCCCACAGATAGTTTCCCAAGTTCGGGCGAAACGTTGTAGAGGCCGTATGGTTTTATGGCAGGGTTCGGAAAATGCACGTGCGTTTACGCACGTGTCATATTTCGGGCAGATAATACTGGTGGTCTTTGGTTTAAGCCGAATCTATGTATTATATTGAGTAAGAATATTTTAGTCTCTCATATTCGTATTCGGTCGGAATACGGATACAGGTATGTATATACAGGTGAGGAGTATTTTCGTAATCCGTTACGATAATATTTTAGAAGATGCATTTGTTTTGGTTGATCATTTTGGTTTAAATGGTTAAAAGGGTTTTGGAAACGGTGACTCATGATAATGACTCATTTCTACTAGCATGTTCCTTAGTGACTCATGCTAATGAGTCACTAAGTGAGTCATGATAGTTTTAATGAGGTTTGTTTTGGGTTTAGATATTTAAGGAGATATTTTCTTGAGATATTTTTTCTTTCTCAACCTTATATATCTATTCACAACATAAGAAAAAAAAAGATGTTTTATATGCTTTGTTTTTCTTTTGCTCTCTTGATTTTCTTGAGTTCACCATTTCCAAACCCTAGCATCTTCTTCAACTTCCACCCTAACCCTCTCATGTGATGAGAACCCTAGGGTGTTTGAGACAAAATATTCTACTCGTTCTCTACTTCATCTTGGTTATCTCTTTTAGAAGACTTGATGACCGAGTTGCCTCGGTATAGAGGCGGGAGCCCGTTTAATGATCCGTAGATGTGGTGCTACTTCGATGAGGAGAAAAGAGATCGGAGTTGCCGCGACGAGCGTGGGATGATGGCTAAAGACCGAAGGACTCGGATCGATCGGTATAGCCTTTCTACCTCTTTACAGTTTGTTGGTTTAGCGTTAATGGCAAGATCCGGGATATAGTATGCGATAGCGCCAGTTATAAAAGTTTTTGTTCCGCGTTTGGCATCAGAATGACGGCCGGACTTACATGGTATCAAAGCCACGCCATTAACCTTTACTAACTTGTTCTAACACGTTTAAAATATCGATCGAACAAAATTTCCGAAACCGCGATTCTCAGGCTAAAGTTTCTGTCGAATTTTTAAACAGGTCTAAAAATCATTTTGAGAATCTCAGAAAATCGAGTAGGCTTTTTTAAGAATACTGTAGAAATTTTGTCAACTGTTGACTCCAGAACACCGCGGAACCGCCGCACAAGCCATGTATTGGCCGCGGTTCCGCCGCTGCTTTGGAGCAATAGTGCACCAATATTCTACAGTAAGGTCTTTAATGTAAAATTGTGGTTTCTGTATATTTTGTTTGGGCCCAGATTTTATTTGTGTACTGCAGATGTACATGGGGCCCACTTCGGAAAGTTTTGTCGATCGAAATTTTAAACTTGTTAGTTTACAGTACTTACATTATTTCTCCGACCGTGAATGTCATTTGAGTGGTAAATTGTGTCTAATTTCTATAGCTCTTTTAGACGGGTTTGCGAACGTGACATTCGGGTTGATGTTCTGTGTTGTGCTGTGATGTTGCGGATTTGTCGTGGTGGATAGCAGTGTGCAATGGCAGTGCAGTTTGGATTTATTTGTACATTTGATATGGCGGAGCGAGCGTCCAACATATGGACTGCCTTCACTCCCCGTTTGTATAATATTCTTTTGGGGCACGACCGGGCTGAGGTCGATGTACCCGTTGTACATATTTTTCATTTCTGTACTAGGTTTACCCCGCGACGGAGTGCACGGATAGCCGGGTTATGGAGGGCAACGGGTCCGTATCTCATGGCTTTGAGAGGCAAAGGGGCCTCACTCTAGAATTGGCAGACTATTCGCCGCACTCGTAGGGGGTACAGGTTGACCTATGGAGGGGTGTTCAAGTTACCGGATTCCGTGAAGTGCAGGGTGGTCCATTCATTTTGCTGTAGGGGGCTGCCTCGCTTCAGGTTTTGGCGGGTAACTTGCCGCACCCGTAGGGGTCTAGGTTTCATTGCACAGGCAATCCACACGACCAGGGGAACGTCGGGTTTCAGCAGCGGCTCTGTGAAACCCGGGGATCCCAGATTATCTGTATTGTTCTGTGATGCTTATTACTTTTCTGTAATGTTGCATATTACCACGCCTAGAGAGATTATTGTATATTGGTATATATACTAGTAGATGTTGTATATGTTTTGCACCCACGCTAGTCCAGTGTCACGACCCAAGTTTGGATGTGACCGGCACTTAGATTGTATCACATCTAAAGACATGCACAAGTCCAAGTAAGACGAAAACCAAGATCAAATACCTTATTTCGGAATTATTTATGAAAATTAGTTTTTAAGTAAAAATCTCAATTTATGAAGTTAATTTATTAAACAAAGAATGACGGTTAAGTTTAGTTGCATTCCTAGTTGGAATCAACAATATTAACAATAAACATGAATATAACATAATGAACATCACTGAATCTCATAAAGAAAGAACTATAATACTGATCAACAGATCTCAACTGTACATATATATATCCCATCTCTCATTTCTAAGTCAAAATACAGGTTTGATGGGGACTTCTAGATACAAAATACATAACCCAAAAGGAAGGTTACTACACATGTAACCTACCGATCAAAAGATGGAATACAACTGCAAAAGTGGTCCTGTCTCGCAGCTACCCGTCCACTCTATCCCTGCAAGGAACTGTGGCACAACGGGGATGAGTTGCCAACTCAGTGAATACGACTAACATATATCGGCGAATAAAGTAAATATGACAATCATGCTACTGAATATGAATCAATATGGTATATATGTGAAATTCAACAATAAATCTCATTATACTTTGAAAATCACAACTCAAGTAAATTCATTTCTCGGTGTCTATCAATGACACAAAACTTTCATTTCTTATAGGCACCATTCCCCGAATGATCCTATACCCATAATATCGGTCGTTATCCTCTAGATACACGCCGTATTTTTATTACCAACTCCGGTATCGAGTAACCTCGCTAGGCTCCCCCATCTCAATACGGCTATCCTGCCCCTCGGTCTCGACCGGGTCCACCATGTATCCAACTGTATATCTCCCCCACTCAGTATGGATAACGTAAATCCGTGACCGTATATCTCCCCCACTCGGTCCGGAATAAAACCAAAACAGAATTCAGCTCATGGTGGACATGACACATCAATCATGAAAATACTGGATTTATGTAATAGTATAAACTCAAAACCATAAATCCTCAATTCTACATTTACTTCATATATAACACCAAAATACGCATAAGGTAACAGGATGTCAATGATGCAATCTACCACTACATTAGATATGTGAAATACGATATCATCTATTTTAACAAGTATGATATTTAAGTGTATGTGACATGGCAATATCGACGAGGTGTGTGTAGCATATAAGATGTGCACGTGGCATGACTCGTCGATAATTGTGAAGTGTTCTAACAACTAAGCAATTTATAGTTATTTGTAGTGAATGCAATTTAACATTTAAGCATAACGATATAAACATCAAGTCTAGTAAAACCACGGGCGAAACACGCCATCTTTACAAAATTCCCCGGTAGATGTTTAGTCTACTCACCGGAAAAGTCGGATCTACTCCGGAATCGCTAACCCTTTCCCTTTCCTCGCGGTTTCCGTACTTCTCGTATTAGAGTCTAATCATGCAAAATAACTTATATAAGCAAAACGGCTATTCCGATATAACGGAAATAGAAACACGTTATCCTACTTACTAGTTATCTACTATTTGATTATATCAAGTTATTAAACACCTAATCTGGCTGGATTTCAACTTCAATCTGTACTGTTGCAGAATTTGAAACCGCGATGCGATTTAGTCGTGTCGTATTTAGTGTTTTACGATACCCTTTCCGATATATCATCCCAGATTTTAACTACAGTAAAACTGAGTTAAATAAACAGTACCAAAACATCCTAAATTGCATATTGTAGACTACCCAAAAATCCAAACCCACAAAGCTTCCAACATGGCCGGCGACGCCGGCCAATTCCTTGTTGTCGCCGGCCCAAAACCGGCCCCCTGGTGCCGTTCTCTTGTGGTGTGTTCTAATTGATTCCTACATCATTTTAGCTCTGTTTAATTTATTTAATTATGTTCCAGATTAAAGCAGATTCTAACAGACACTAATTTTACCTAGAATACGATATTATGTGACTTATCTAAACTATAATTAACTAAACTACTTAACTTAATCTCTACTGTGTTTAAGAAGTTTACCCTCCTAATTTGCTGTAGGAATAACCCCCCAAAGATTTACAAGCTCCTCCTAGCTTGATGATGATCCAAACTCAAGAACAAGCTCCTTCTTCTTCCTTTTCTTTCTCTTGTTTTCTTTTCTCTTTTATTTTTCCTTTCCTTTTGATTTTCTTTTCAGTTTTGATTCTGAGTTTAACTGAAAATGAACTATTTAAGTGAATGAATGAAGAGATAAGGGAAGGTGGAGGTGTCTTAAGCTAAGGTGTGCATGTTTCATGCAAGGAGGAGGTGGAAAGAAGGGGTTGCTTGTAAGCATGAGGTGGTTTTGCATTATCCTCTATTTTCTTTTGTTTTAATTTGAATTTTATTTCAGAACTGAAATGACTTCATTTAATTCACTTATACCCTCAACAATCTTGTATTTGCATAAAACCTAAACTTTACAATTTATCCCCTCACAACTTAACTTATTATAAAATATACATTTTATCAAAATGAAGCTAAATTTATCTTTATAACCCTTATAACTTATTTATATTACATTCAAAAATTCTAATTTAATTTGTATTACATATAACTTATGAAGATTGACATATTTGATTTTAACCATTTTATGATTTATCAGCTTACTCTTAATTTAATTAATTTTGTTTATTTCTAACTTTTCCTAAATGTTACAATATTCCCCCCTTAAGAAAATTCGGTCCCCGAATTTAAAATAATTACTAGACATACCTATGAAAAGATGTGGAAATTTCTATCGCATTGCGTCCTCCGTCTCCCAAGTAATCTCCTCGCGATCCTTTCCTTGCCAGAGAACCTTTACAGATGGCAGTGTCCTCGATCGTAGTTGCTTTGTCTGCCTGTCCAGAATAGCGACTGGCTGTACTGTGTAGGATAGATCTGGCTCAAGCTGTAGAGTCTGATGATGGATCGCATGAGATGGATCGTGAAGATATCTGCGAAGCATCGAAACGTGGAACACCGGATGCACGTCGGGAAAGTTAGGTGGAAGTGCTAACCGATAAGCCACAGCGCCCACTCTCTCTAAAATCTCGTATGGTCCAATGTATCTGGGGCTGAGCTTCCCTTTCTTCCCGAAACGCATCACACCTTTCATTGGAGATACTCGAAGGAACACATGATCTCCCACATTAAACTCGAGTTTGCGTCGTCTTCGATCTGCATATGACTTCTGTCTGCATTGAGCCGCTTTCATTCTATCTCGTATCAAGTGAATCTTCTCTGTAGTTTCCTGTACTATTTGCGGTCCCAATATACCATTCTCACTAAGTTCCGTCCAGCAAACGGGTGATCTACATTTCCTTCCATACAAGGCTTCAAAGGGTGCCATCTGGATCGTCTCTTGAAAACTGTTGTTATACGAGAATTCTACCAAAGGTAGGTGACGATCCCAACTACCACCGAAATCTAGGCTACAAGCCCGAAGCATATCCTCTAGTATCTGAATGGTCCGCTCCGACTGACCGTCTGTCTGTGGGTGGAAAGCTGTACTAAAACTCAGTCGTGTACCAAGAGCATCCTGAAGTTTCTGCTATAGCCTGCTCGTGAACTGGGTACCTCGATCTGATACTATGCATGTCGGCACTCCATGTAGACGTACAATCTCGTCGATATAAACCTGTGCATACTGAGCAAATCCATATGTCGTCTTTACTGGAAGAAAATGAGCGGCTTTTGTCAATCTATCAACAATCACCCAAATGGAATCATACCCTCTGCTAGTCCTGGGTAGACCCACCACAAAATCCATGGAAATTTGTTCCCATTTCCACTCTGGAATGGGTAAGGGTTGCAGCTCCCCGGCTGGCCTCTGGTGTTCTGCTTTAACTTGCTGACAAGTCAAGCATCGAGAAACAAAATCCGTAACATCCTTCTTCATTACTTCCCACCAATAATTATCCTTCAAATCACGATACATTTTGGTGGAACCAGGATGAATACTGTATACTGATCTGTGGGCATCCTCCAAAATCTCACGCCTCAATCCGTCAGAATCTGGCACACAGAGACGAGTCCTAAAACGTAACACTCCATGATCATCAATCACGAACTCCGTCTCCTTGCCCTGCCTAACATGATCCATAATCTCCATCATGCGAGTATCTGTAGGCTGCGCATCTCGAATACGATCCAATAGCCGAGGTCTGGTGCGAACATGTGCTAACTGACCTCCTGCCGACGTAAACTCAAACTGTATACGACTATCACATAAGAGCTGCCAGTCTGTAGAAGACTGTCTCTGCAAAATGCTCAAATGAGATAAATTACCTCCAGGCCTCCGACTCAAGGCGTCTGCTACCACATTTGCTTTGCCTGGATGGTACAAAATCTCACAGTCGTAATCTTTCACCAACTCCATCCATCTACGTTGCTTGAGGTTTAGATCTTTTTGCTGAAAAATATACTTTAAACTTTTATGATCTGTGAAGATTTGACACGTTTCTCCATACAAGTAATATCTCCAAATCTTCAATGCGAATACTACAGCAGCCATCTCTAGATCATGAGTGGGATAATTTTGTTCATGCCTCTTTAACTGTCGAGAAGCATATGCTATAACCTTGCCGTGTTGCATCAACACACTGCCTAAGCCCACTCTAGAAGCATCGCAATACACGACGAAACCCCCTGACCCGGAAGGTAAGGATAATACAGGTGCAGTCGTCAAACGCGTCTTCAACTGTTGGAAACTCTGCTCACACGCATCTGTCCACTGAAATGGAACTTCCTTCCTAGTCAATCCTGTCAAAGGTGGCGCTATCCGTGAGAAATACTGTACGAAGCGTCTGTAATAACCTGCCAGACCTAAGAAACTCCGAACCTCTGTAACTGACATAGGCCTGGGCCAGTGTTGTACCGCTTCAATCTTCTTTGGGTCTACGCATATACCTTCTCTCGTAATTATGTGACCCAAGAACTCCACACTATCGAGCCAAAAAGCACATTTAGAAAATTTTGCATACAGCTGATGCTCCTTTAAGGTCTGCAATGTGATACGTAAATGCTGCTCGTGCTCCGTCTGACTCCGAGAATATACAAGAATATCATCTATGAATACTATAATAAACCGATCGATAAATGGTCTAAAGATACGGTTCATCATATCCATAAAAGCTGCTGGAGCATTGGTGAGTCCGAACGACATCACCAGAAATTCATAATGCCCATATCTCGTACGAAACGCCGTCTTCGGAATATCGTCCTTCCGAACCCTCAACTGATGATATCCTGACCTCAAGTCAATCTTTGAGAAGAATCCGGCTCCTTGCAACTGATCGAACAAGTCATCTATTCGTGGTAATGGATACCTGTTTCGCACAGTGACGCGATTCAGCTGTCGGTAGTCGATACACATTCTCATACTATCGTCCTTCTTCTTTACAAATAAGACAGGAGCTCCCCACGGTGAAACACTGGGACGAACCAGTCCTCTATCTAACAATTCTTGCAACTGACTCTTGAGTTCTTTCAATTCCGTCGGTGCCATTCGATAGGGTGGTATAGAAATAGGCCCTGCACCCAGAATCAAGTCAATGCAAAATTCAATATCTCGATCAGGTGGCAATCCTGGTAACTCAGCTGGGAATACCTCAGGAAATTCTCGTATGATCGGGATTTGGTCCAATGGAACTTCAGCGACCCCTATGTCCTGAATAAAAGCCAAGAACCCATGACAACCCTTCTTCAAGAGCCGCCTCGCTCCAAAAGCAGAAATCATGTTGACAGGGGTTAACTTGCAATCCCCCTGCACAACAAACACCGGTTCACCAGGAAAACAAAACCTAACCGCATTTCCTCTGCAATCTACATAAGCATGACAAGCGGCTAACCAGTCCATCCCAAGAAGTATGTCAAAATCCAACATATCTAGGCGAATCAGATCAACAAGCGAATCTCTATTACCAATACGCACCGAACACGATCTGAATACGTGCCGAGCTATAAAGGAATCTCCAACCGGAGTAATCACTACCAAGGGTAACTCTAATAATGACGACTCCTTTCCCAACAAAAGAGCGAATCGTGAAGATACATAAGAATGTGTAGAACCGGGATCAAATAAAACATGTGCCTCTAATGAGCATACTGTAAGAGTACCTGTCACGACTGCATTTGATGCCTGGGCATCCTGTGGAGTCAGCGCAAAAACCCGTGCCTGGCCCCTGCCCGCATCCTGTCGTCCTCTACCTCGATCTCCTCTACCTCTCTGAGCACGTCCTGCATAGCCTCGACCTCGTGGTGCAACTGCCTGGCGTGTAGCGCCAACTGGGGGAGGAAGTAAAGCCATCGGTGTAGGAGGTGGAAGGGGTAAAGCAGCCTGTGGAGTAACGGTCCCGCCCTGAGATCTACAATCTCGCGCAAAGTGTCCGGGAAGTCCACAACTATAACAGGTAGATGGTGATCTCTGATCATTAGGATAAGAACTGAACATCTGGCCCTGTGTCCAACCTCGTCCGACACTGCGGCCTGGAGTATATCTGCCTGGATATGACCCTCTACCTCTGCCAAACTGTCTATTTGTCGGCACGACCGGTCTACTCCTCTTTGGCTCTGGAACAACTCCTGACCCGCTCAAACGCTCCTCTACTCGTATCGCCGCATCCATGGCCTGTGCATATGTATCAAAATGTTGGGAGCCTATCGCCAGATACAACTGTGTGTCCAAACTCCTTAGGAACCTTTTCACCCGAAGTTCCTCTGTAGGTACTAAGTATGGGGCATATCGCGATAGCTGGGTGAATCGTAAATCATAATCTGCTACTGACATACTTGCTGATTTCCTCAACGCTTCAAAACTGCTAGCTCTAGCATCCCTCACACTCTGGGAAAGAAATCTGGCAAGAAAGACTGTAGAAAACTCGGTCCACGTCATCGGAGGGAGATTCGTAGCTCGCCCTCTTTCCATCGATTCACACCACTCCTGTGCAAGTCCCTCCAAACGAAAGCTAGTCAGCTCAACTGACCTCGCATCAGAACATCGCAATGATCTGCCAATCCTCGCCATCCTATCAAGAAAAGACTGAGGATCTTCCGCCACATCGGTCCCTGTAAATACCGGGGGTCTCAATCTTATAAACTCTGCAAGTGATACCTCCATCACTCTCGTATCTTCTGGCGCTACCGTCTGTGTAGGCTGTACCTCGGACTCTGCTACGGTCGGTGCTGGATCTGATCTCAATGCTCGAGTGGCCTCAGCTAACTGTCCTACCACTCGCTGTAATCCCAACATACCCTCCTCAATCCTAGTCATGCGATCTGGAGGAGGAGGATCAACATGCTCATGCACCGCCGGAACGTCCGGTGTACCAGTCGTCATCACAGGCGGACTCGCCCTAGCTGCATCTCTGGCTGCGGCTTGCCTAGCCCGCGTAGCCATAGCATCTGGAACAAGAAACGAGAGTTGATAAGGTGTGGGAACAGAAGAAATCAATAACGGAGAATCAATGGAAGAATAACTCAAGATAAAACATCCTAAGGTTAGTTAGGCTGAATACGATAACGTAAATATGCCGCGGAACATACGTACGGTACTGCATTCGTCCTAATTCACCTACTCCATCAAACCCAATGTCATCCTAACTCTCAGACTTACCTCAACCTATTGAAATCCCTTACTGAATTCCGTAAGGTTACTCCTAGGCTCTGATACCAACTTTGTCACGACCCAAGTTTGGATGTGACCGGCACTTAGATTGTATCACATCTAAAGACATGCACAAGTCCAAGTAAGCCGAAAACCAAGATCAAATACCTTATTTCGGAATTATTTATGAAAATTAGTTTTTAAGTAAAAATCTCAATTTATGAAGTTAATTTATTAAACAAAGAATGACGGTTAAGTTTAGTTGCATTCCTAGTTGGAATCAACAATATTAACAATAAACATGAATATAACATAATGAACATCACTGAATCTCATAAAGAAAGAACTATAATACTGATCAACAGATCTCAACTGTACATATATATATCCCATCTCTCATTTCTAAGTCAAAATACAGGTTTGATGGGGACTTCTAGATACAAAATACATAACCCAAAAGGAAGGTTACTACACATGTAACCTACCGATCAAAAGATGGAATACAACTGCAAAAGTGGTCCTGTCTCGCAGCTACCCGTCCACTCTATCCCTGCAAGGAACTGTGGCACAACGGGGATGAGTTGCCAACTCAGTGAATACGACTAACATATAACGGCGAATAAAGTAAATATGACAATCATGCTACTGAATATGAATCAATATGGTATATATGTGAAATTCAACAATAAATCTCATTATACTTTGAAAATCACAACTCATGTAAATTCATTTCTCGGTGTCTATCAATGACACAAAACTTTCATTTCTTATAGGCACCATTCCCCGAATGATCCTATACCCATAATATCGGTCGTTATCCTCTAGATACACGCCGTATTTTTATTACCAACTCCGGTATCGAGTAACCTCGCTATGCTCCCCCGTCTCAATACGGCTATCCTGCCCCTCGGTCTCGACCGGGTCCACCATGTATCCAACTGTATATCTCCCCCACTCAGTATGGATAACGTAAATCCACGACCGTATATCTCCCCCACTCGGTCCGGAATAAAACCAAAACAGAATTCAGCTCATGGTGGACATGACACATCAATCATGAAAATACTGGATTTATGTAATAGTATAAACTCAAAACCATAAATCCTCAATTCTACATTTACTTCATATATAACACCAAAATACGCATAAGGTAACAGGATGTCAATGATGCAATCTACCACTACATTAGATATGTGAAATACGATATCATCTATTTTAACAAGTATGATATTTAAGTGTATGTGACATGGCAATATCGACGAGGTGTGTGTAGCATATAAGATGTGCACGTGGCATGACTCGTCGATAATTGTGAAGTGTTCTAACAACTAAGCAATTTATAGTTATTTGTAGTGAATGCAATTTAACATTTAAGCATAACGATATAAACATCAAGTCTAGTAAAACCACGGGCGAAACACGCCATCTTTACAAAATTCCCAGGTAGATGTTTAGTCTACTCACCGGAAAAGTCGGATCTACTCCGGAATCGCTAACCCTTTCCCTTTCCTCGCGGTTTCCGTACTTCTCGTATTAGAGTCTAATCATGCAAAATAACTTATATAAGCAAAACGGCTATTCCGATATAACGGAAATAGAAACACGTTATCCTACTTACTAGTTATCTACTATTTGATTATATCAAGTTATTAAACACCTAATCTGGCTGGATTTCAACTTCAATCTGTACTGTTGCAGAATTTGAAACCGTGATGCGATTTAGTCGTGTCGTATTTAGTGTTTTACGATACCCTTTCCGATATATCATCCCAGATTTTAACTACAGTAAAACTGAGTTAAATAAACAGTACCAAAACATCCTAAATTGCATACTGTAGACTACCCAAAAATCCAAACCCACAAAGCTTCCAACATGGCCGGCGACGCCGGCCAATTCCTTGTTGTCGCCGGCCCAAAACCGGCCCCCTGGTGCCGTTCTCTTGTGGTGTGTTCTAATTGATTCCTACATCATTTTAGCTCTGTTTAATTTATTTAATTATGTTCCAGATTAAAGCAGATTCTAACAGACACTAATTTTACCTAGAATACGATATTATGTGACTTATCTAAACTATAATTAACTAAACTACTTAACTTAATCTCTACTGTGTTTAAGAAGTTTACCCTCCTAATTTGCTGTAGGAATAACCCCCCAAAGATTTACAAGCTCCTCCTAGCTTGATGATGATCCAAACTCAAGAACAAGCTCCTTCTTCTTCCTCTTCTTTCTCTTGTTTTCTTTTCTCTTTTATTTTTCCTTTCCTTTTGATTTTCTTTTCAGTTTTGATTCTGAGTTTAACTGAAAATGAACTATTTAAGTGAATGAATGAAGAGATAAGGGAAGGTGGAGGTGTCTTAAGCTAAGGTGTGCATGTTTCATGCAAGGAGGAGGTGGAAAGAAGGGGTTGCTTGTAAGCATGAGGTGGTTTTGCATTATCCTCTATTTTCTTTTGTTTTAATTTGAATTTCATTTCAGAACTGAAATGACTTCATTTAATTCACTTATACCCTCAACAATCTTGTATTTGCATGAAACCTAAACTTTACAATTTATCCCCTCACAACTTAACTTATTATAAAACATACATTTTATCAAAATGAAGCTAAATTTATCTTTATAACCCTTATAACTTATTTATATTACATTCAAAAATTCTAATTTAATTTGTATTACATATAACTTATGAAGATTGACATATTTGATTTTAACCATTTTATGATTTATCAGCTTACTCTTAATTTAATTAATTTTGTTTATTTCTAACTTTTCCTAAATGTTACATCCAGTCCCCGGTCTGTCGTTAGTTAAGTAACCTAACGGGTAATGACGGGACCCAGTGGCGAATGCGGATGGCATATACGTACATTTTATTTTCGTTCTTTTCTGGTGTGATTAATTGATGGGACTGCGTTGATTCTGATCAATGCAAAGGAAAACAAACCTGTTTGGATGTTGTTGGAACAGTTTTAAAAAGTGTTATTACAAAGACGTTTTCTTTTGTTTTGCACAGTGGTATTCAGTTGGAATATCCTGCACCTCATTCGACGAGGCAAGGGCCGAGATCCCTTCACCGGGAGTGACCCCTTGGGCAAAAGTTTGCATCAGGGTAATAACTTCACTATCGTCGATTACATGTTGCTTTGCATCGCGGTATTCAGTTGGAATATCCTGCACCTCATTCCACGAGGAAAGAGCCGAGATCCCTTCACCGGGAGTAACCTCTTTAGCAAAGGTTTTCGCCACTATAATTTTATAAAAAGCTATCAGGTTCCTTCAACGAGATCAAGTTCATTACGTTAAAGGTTTTTCGCCAAAAACCAGCCGTAGCCCTCCGTCGTTTCAGACGGTAGCACGTAGTATTCATGCTATGTTTGTTGGCCTTCGTCAAGGCATAGTGGATGGTAGCTGCTTGTTACTGTTCTGTTGCATAGATAGATGAGTTGGTTTGGGACAGTCGTATTACCTTGTTGGCCTTCGTCAAGGGTATGTACGGGTGGGTTCGAATTGACAAGATAATGACGGGCAGAACTTGACATGTGACTTATGATTTGTTGGCCTTCGTCAAGGTCATAAGAACATGGGGTAAAAATCACATCAGGAGTTTCTAAAGAAACTGAAACTTGCCAGGCATGTGCATACCTTCTGGAGTGTGATAACGTGAGTAGATTCCGTCACGTTATCATGCGATGAGAGTTGGATCCCGATTCCCACTGATGAGTTGGTTTACTCTTCGGGTGATCCCGATTGATTCTTCTTTCAGGTTTGGAGGAGAATTTGACAATACAGTGGGAGGTTTCCTGATTAGATAAAGTGATAACCATTCTGATCTAGGTTAGAGTGCACGCAGAGCGTTTGTTTTCTCTCTCTCTCTTTGGCAACGACCTTTGACCGACCCTAGACTATGACTCAGTGACCAAGTTGACCAAACCTTCTTAAAATACTGGATTTTGGATTTTCCGAGTTGCATAAGTCATTGCTGCTCCTTCTTCGACCCTTTGAATTTCTCAGAACACCTCGTATCACTACGAACATCCACTTCCATTGGATAAATCCATCGTATGGTTATATACGAACTCGAAGGGACTTCTTCGAGGATGGATCCAGGTACAGGAGAAATTGAATTGGTTTATTCAGTTATCTTTTATTATCACCTTCTCTCAGGTTGCGAGGGCTCCTTGGTTTAGGAGAGTACACCTATTACGCTTATTGGATAGTCTTCTTCCAAACCATAGGCAGGTGCCGAAAGGTAGGGAATGAAGAAAACCAATTAGCCTAACTAGGGTGTACAGAAGGTAATAAGTAAAGACAAAATAAAGGGATTAGAAAGAGGAAAAAGTAAATTGCGATCGTTATCATTCACGACCAAACTACGTACTTCATCGCCACTCCTACTTCACCTTTGCTTTTTTCCCAGTTCGGGAGAAATAGAATAAGGTATTATTCAGTTTTCTTTTATCATCACCTTCTCTCAGGTTGTGAGTACTCCTTGGTTTAGGAGGGTACACCTATTACGCTTATTGGATTGTCTTCTTCCAAACCATGGGCTGGTGCCGAACGGTAGGGAAGGAAGAAAACCACTTAGCCTAAAAGGGTGTATAGAAGGTAATGAATAAAGACAAATAAAAGGATTTGGAGAGATGACAAAGAAATATACGGTTACAGTCATGAATTGGATTATGGAAGAGGCATTACTAGGAATACCAGGATACCCCTTCGAAACATTTTCATGTTTCAGTTTCACTGTGCGTTGTTAAAGGAAAGCTGATTTCCCGATTAGATACTTACTCCAGGGTATGTATTTACCAGGTATGATTCTCACATCTGTATGGTTTTAGAGATGATGAGTGGGAGTATGTTATTGGGAATAAGGTGATCATCCTCATTATATCGGAATTCGTTGTAATTGGTGATATTTAAGGAAATCGCCTGGGTTTTTGCCGGACGGCATGTATTTGGTTTTGAGTATCCGTTGTTGTACACCAATTTCAAAATGATATATCTGTATGTTTATTTTTATAAAGTGAGATATAACTTTTTGATATTATGTCGATGACATTTACCTATATCAGTTGACGATTGGGTAAGGAGCATTGAACAGCGGAGTAGTTCTTAACCATAAGTACAATTTTCAACTTACGATGTACAGGTTTTGAGTTATTCAACTCATCGGACTTATGCAGAGTATTGTATGTTGTCCAGTGTCCATCTGGACAAAGGGGTTGGTCCTCGTACTATGTTCTGTTTACTTGTGACTTCTCTAGTTTTTAGACAAGTATTTCGTAGAAATACAAGGTCTATGTTTTGAGAAGTTGTGGTTATAGGAATAAAGTAAAGAACCAGATATCGTAAGTATCGGGATTCTTCAAAGAGATCGAAGATGTAGATAGTTGTGATTAGTATTCAGTTGATAGTAAAAGTTTTGAGAAACTTGTTTCTCTTTCAGGTTACTCATAATTTGATACATTCCTAAGTTGAGTAATGTTGATCGGCCTCTCTCCATTAAGATGATATGCACTGGAGACAGCTGCATGATTAGAATCTGGTTCTAATTAAATCAGTGCCAAAGTTTCTATATTGGATATAGAATGGTTCATATCTTAATGATGTTAGGGTACGGGGAGTTGTCCGGCTTATGCTTAAAACCAGACTCTGCATAACTCAGGGCTCGTTTCTGTAATGGCAGTTTGTGGGTTGACCCTGGCTATGTCGAGGGTTGACTTTCTACCATCTGGAAGATCAATGGTGATATTGTTCTTGACTCGCCACAGTTTTAGTAAAATGGACTTTTTCAGAAAACAGTAGTGGGAGTATGGTAGAACTGGAAGTGATTCCAGAACCGCAAACGATTACGGAAAATTTAATAGAACCTAAAGATGCAATCAAGTTTGACATTCCATAAGCCACTCCGCAGATATGGTGGGTAACCTCAGGCACCCGAGAGGTACTCTGGTAGCCTCAAGGACGGTGACAGGGAGATTCTTATTTACCCAGACTTGACACTACTGTTGCTCCAGGCTATGAGACCCGGCAGGAGGTTAAGTATAGCGTCGTTATAAACTAGCTTTAGAAGTGCACGTATATATTATTCTTCCAGAGGGTTGTTGTGGTTAGTGGGAGCAGCGGAAGCACAGTGGGCAAATAGCTTATGTCTATTTATAGACTAGAGCAGATATAGCGGAGAAAGATCATCTATTTTTGATGTGACAGTCATAGGTTTGACTTCATCAGAATAGGGGATGGGTCTGTTAAGAAGGTAGTAGGGTGTGATGTCCTGGTATTTGATTGACATACACAGAGTAGGAAGTAAAATTCCTATACTGCGATCGGTTATACTGTGGTTGTCACACAGTTGTTTCTCTAGACAGGATATGGATATAACATAAGAAATTCTTGTTTCTAGATCTAGATTTGGGTAGTTTTCCAATGTGGGTACTTTGACAGTATTCTAAAAGTATTTTAGAATAGATGACTCCTGGCATGGTGGTGTACCTGCAAGTGATGGAGTCACCCTCTCTAAAGGTGTCTTACAGACTAAAGGGGAGAGGGATGTGCATGATTAGCATATCACTTGCTTAGGCAATTGAGTCAATCGTGAGATGTCAAGTACCACACCAGATGTTGTTTTTGCACTAGATGCGATAAGTTTATATTAATCCAATCCTGAAGAAACATAAGGAAGCAGTTTTAGAACATAAGTGGATTTTCTACGGATTTGATGACGGCAGCCTCCTTCGGGGGACGTTTATCATTCCAGGCTTCAAAGGTGACATGAATGACAGAGTGATTTTCAGATTTATTGTTTTCCCTCTGACGAAGGGGACAGTATTATGGACATGTGGTCCAAGAGGATACTGTGGGAGGTATGGTGCTGGACACTGATTAGTTTCAGTTATCGATACAGTCTAAGAAGTTCGGATTTGGAGTTCATTTATGAACTAGGTCAGATATCCAGACATATTCTAAGACAGGTATTACTCGATTCGGGAGATGGTTTTCTCCGCGAACTTGAGATTAAGAGAGACATAGAAAGAAACATCGGGGCGGATCCACTCATTGAGGCTATTTCTCGAACACAAGAGTTTTACAAACGAGCTTTATGAAACTGATTAGTAGAGGAGTTGGGTGTTCGGTATCACACGGGATGTGAGTATGCAACATCGCAATAATTAGCCTTAAGTGCAAGGGGAGGTTGTTGGAAATAGTCCCTCAAAGTCAATTATTGGATCGCAGGTACGTGATTGCAATGATTGAGGGAGGACCTATACCGGTAGGACAGTCTTACTCGAGATGATAGTATGCTATCTGGTTTGCCTTTATCAGTCGTGTACAGGTTCAGGTGACTGATCACTATTACACGTTGATAGAGCCCTTAGGATCTTGCTTGACTACCAACAGTATGATGGCGATCATATACATGAGAGTTGGGTAGTCTATAAGCACATCCTTAATAGTGGTCCCTAGTCGTGGGAGTTTCGAGATAGGGCATCGATACTCCGGAGTAGACTTGTGTATACAGTCGAGACCCCGACGAGGGGCGGTGGCCGGTCTCACAAGCCACTGGTGTCAGTTAGATCACCTAAGATGTATGTAGGTGCTCATTGGGTTATGAGTACACCGGACAGGACTCACCGGGAACCTGCTAGTTGGTATTTATACCTAGCGTCAGATAGCAGTTCTGTGGTGACATGTGTACAGGTTAGTTCATCGACCTGAGGTCATCATTTGTCTCGTGAGAGTTCCCACTGTGCTTTGATTTCTACCCTACCACGGCTCAAAGGAGTCGTGCAAACAGGTTTTTTTGGGGTACAGTCCCGAGCCACATGGAGGCAAGTGAGCGGATTGGCTGGGGATTCGTCTCTCCCGGTATTGGGGGTGAGATCGTGCTGTGTCTAGGAGAGCCATTACACAAAGCCCTCGGCCGAGGCAGGAGATTTACTGGTAGGTACTCCATTAGTATCTCAGGGTGTTCTGGGCTACACTCCGACACGACTTATACCGCTATTGGGGGTCTGACGTTACTAGCCCCTAGGCCCGATATGCGATACTCATAGACGAACGGACCGGACTGTATGTATATTGTCACTGTTAGGCTCAGTAGGGTTCCAGGATGAGTTCGCTCATCGGCTTCCCTTGAGGTCAGTACCTGGGCAGCCGTTACGCACTGCTAGTGCCGCTGGCGTACTTGTGGTTAAACCTACTGCCAGGGTACTGATGTGTCTTTAGAGTCCCCCACAGATAATTTCCCAAGTTCGGGCGAAACGTTGTAGAGGCCGTATGGTTTTATGGCAGGGTTCGGAAAATGCACGTGCGTTTACGTACGTGTCATATTTCGGGCAGATAATACTGGTGGGCTTTGGTTTAAGCCGGATCCATGTATTATATTGAGTCGGAATATTTTAGTCTCTCGTATTCGTATTCGGTCGGAATACGGATACAGGTATGTATATACAGGTGAGGGTTATTTTCGCAATCCGTTACGAGAATATTTTAGAAGATGCATTTCTTTTGGTTAATCATTTTGGTTTAAATGGTTAAAAGGGTTTTGGAAATGGTGACTCTTGATAATGACTCATTTCTTCTAGCATGTTCCTTAGTGACTCATGCTAATGAGTCACTAAGTGAGTCATGATAGTTTTAATGAGGTTTGTTTTGGGTTTAGATATTTAAGGAGATATTTTCTTGAGATATTTTTTCTTTCTCAACCTTATATATATATTCACAACATAAGAAAAAAAAGAGAGATGTTTTATATACTTGGTTTTTCTTTTGCTCTCTTGATTTTCTTGAGTTCACCATTTCCAAACCTTAGCATCTTCTTCAACCTCCGCCCTAACCCTCTCATGTGATGAGAACCCTAGGGTATTTGAGACAAAGTATTCTACTCGTTCTCTACTTCATCTTGGTCATCTCTTTTAGCAGACTTGATGACCGAGTTGCCTCGGTTTAGAGGCGGGAGCCCGTTTAAAGATCCGTAGATGTGGTGCCACTTCGACGGGGAGCAAAGAGATCAGAGTTGCCGTGACGAGCGTGGGATGATGGATAAAGACCGAAGGACTCGGATCGATCGGTATAGCCTTTCTACCTCTTTACAGTTTGTTAGTTTAGCGTTAATGGCAAGATCCGGGATATATTATGTGATAGTGCCAGTTATAAAAGTTTTTGTTCTGTGTTTGGTGTCAGAATGACTGCCGGGGCGCTACCGTAGACTTACATCAGTAGGAATAAGTTTCACGGACGAACTCACCGAGAACTCTTAGTTTGCATTATACGAATTTTCGGCTAGCAGTTCTATGGTAACTTGAGTACAGGGTTGTCCCTGTACCTGAGATCTTCATTTGTCTCACGTGTGTTCATACTATACTTTGATTACTACCCTACCACGGATCTACTGAATCGTGTAAACAAGTTATAGTTGGGTATAGTCTTCAAGCACATGGAGACAGTGAGCGGTTGAAAGGATTCTTCTCTTCTGATATAGGGAGTCGATGTCGCGCTATGCATGACATGAGTATAACCAGAAGTCCATGGCTATGGCAGATGAGATAAACTGATAAGTGTTATCAGTTTTTTCTCTGTTGGTTATGAGTCCTCTATCAGCATGACTTATCGGGTTATTGGGGGTCTGACAGATTCCACCTCTCAGACCCGGTATGTTACACTCTCAGACGAAAAGACTGGATTGTACGATGATTGTCATTGATAGGCTATGATTGAGTTCGGATGAGCTTGCTTATCGACCTTTCTTTTGTTTAATACCTAGGCAGCCGTTAGTGCAGCTAGTATCGCTGGCATGCTTGTGGGCCATGGATATGATCCTAACCTACTACCAGTATATTGTTAAGTCTATAGAGTCCCATACAGAGGTTTTTCGGCTCAGGAAAAATGATGTAGAGTGCATATGGAGATACATGCAGGAGTTCGATTAAACACGTGCATTTGATACACGTACTTTAATCAGACGTTTTTATAATACTAGTCGACTCTTGATGAAGCCGGATTATTAAATCAAGTTTTGATTTAATAATTAAATATATATTGATGTATATATTTTTTTAGTATTATGCTCGCTTTATTATTCTCTCATTTGTATTTGTATTTGATACAAATACTAGTATATGTATTTGATACATATTTTAGTTATATATTATATACTTGAGTGTTTTTAGATGATAACTCATTTTGTTTATACGATAAATAAAAGAATGAGTCATAAAAAAGAGAGATTTGTATAGAATTTTAGTGCCTTCTAGCATGTTTTATTATGGATAAGAATGGCTTCTCTCTTTTTTCATCTAATATTCATTCTCATCTTGATCTTATCTCTGAATTTTTCTTTAGAGAGTTAGAGAAAGAAAAGAGAGGAAAATGAGTGAGATGAAAATTCTACATCCCTCACTTGATATTTCTAGAGAATCTATTGAGTGAGTTGCTTTATCATGACATGATCAAATATAGCTAGAGCTTGAGTTGAAGTTATCTTATGGTGGATCATCTTCGACAGGGAGATCACCATGAAAACTTGTATCGGATTGAGTAGAGACTATTCAGAGTCCAAGGAGAGATGGCTAAGGTGCTACAAAGGTTGTAGCCACTAAACTCTTAGATTAGCTCACATTTTTGTGTACAAGTTAATCTTTTAGGAAGTATCTAGGGTTTGTGATGCCTTTAGCTCTCTAGTTTTTTAAAATTCTCGCTTCCGCTTCTCATTAAAACACCGCCAGACGAGCTAGGCAACCTAACAGTGGTATAAGAGCCTACCCAATAGATTCTAACTTGTTTGGTGATGTTATAGTTTCGGATCAGAAAATTTTCCGTTTCTGATTTCCATGTTTAAGCTTCTCTATCCAATTTTTTTTAAACGAGACCTGGATTTTTTTTAAATGGTGCCTTTGGACTTCATTCTTCACTTGAATGATACTGGAGAAACACGGGGACAATCTAATGTGTCCTGGAAACCCAAAAATGCCTTAAGGCCTCCTGGGTCAGCCAGGAACAGGATTTTGTCCCTCTATTTCTGTTGGGGCTTACATAGAAGAAAACAGGAATTTTTGGGTAATTCTTTTTTCCCCAGATTTTGATTTGATCATACTTGTGCTTGTATGAAATACGGAAAGTTTTTGGTCGAAATTATAGCATCATGTTTGTTTCGCGGATAAAGAAATGTGTTGTTAAATGTCGCCGAATTGATGCGATCAATTCGACAGTGCTGCACATTAGTTATTTGCGATGATGTGATATTGTGATATTTGTTGTTGTTTGGTTATAGTCGGATTGTCGTAACGAGTAGCCCCGCGTGTGATGATGTATGTACATTTTTATTATTTGTGTATTCTTATATTTGGGACGAGTGGCCGAATTATGGCCGCCGTTGCCATTATTTGTATATTCTTTTATTGGGACACTTCTGGGTTGAGATTAATGTCACCACTTGATGTATATATTTCAACTCATGTACTAGGATGTACCAGGGTGAAGCGCTTAAGTCACCGAATTCTAGGATAGAGTGGGTGGCCATCTCAAGAAGTTGAGATCCGGATCACCTTATTCTAGGATTGGCAAATGATTCACCGTGCTTGTAGGGGGTTAGGTTAGACCCAAGTTGGGTGCTAAAGTCACCGAGTTCTAGATAGCGTTGGGTGGCCCAATCATGATATTGAGTGCGGGTTGCCTCATTATTAGGATTAGTGGGTGGCTTGCCACGCTTGGAGGGTCATGGATCGATGATGTACGAGCTATTCACACGACCGTGGAATTTCTTGTTTCGTGACCATCTCAATCGAAACACGGGATTCCTAGTATATCCGCTTTTCCATATTATGTGATGTTCATTGCATGCCTGTAATATGATTACCTGCTTGTGATGATGTTTATCGCTTGTCTATAATGTTGATTATCTTTCTACGATGATATATATGTTGATATATATGATGTGTAAATAAATGCTGATATATGTTTTGCATCCACACTAGCCCCGTCCCTGCCCTATCGTAAGTTAAGTAACCCTATGGTGAAGACCCAGGACCCCGTGGCGAATGCAGATGGAATATATATTTGCATTCTATTTTTCTTTTCATATCATGCTTTTTTGTTGTGATGGTGTGGGAAGATGTTAGATAATATGTGATTATCTAATTGATAGGATTGTGTTAATTTAGATTAATACAAAGATAACAAACCAAAAATACGTTATAGGAATGAAATTTTTCTAAAAAGAAATTATAACCGTATTCTTTTGTTTGGCATAGCGGCATTCATTTAGGAATATCCTGCACCTCATTCGATAAGGAAAGATCCATGATCCCTTCATGGGGAATAAGCTTTTAAGTGTAGGGTTACTAGGTACAGTCACAAGGGTCTATAAGGAATCAACCATGCCCGATTTAAAATTTAGACATGCCGAACAACCCTAACCAAGATCTTAGACTAGAGATTAGGCGAAACAAAGCAAGTAAACAACTTTACTTCTAAGAATTTGGGGTTACAACTTTTGTAGTCCGTTCTTTCACTTCTAAAGCTCCGTGTTGAGCTCCCTTCGCTGCGATCATCGAGTACCCGGACTTTTGAGAGGCTCCATGAAGAGAAAGGTGCAATCTTGCTTCCGATCTTCAATAACAAAGATGATCTACCTTGAAGAAACTCAAACCCAAGATATTGCTCTGGTAATCAAGTATTAGCAAAGCAAACACCCTAATCTTGTTGGCTATAGTGCCCTCAAGGCAATTATCATAGTCGCGGACTTGTGATTATGATGATTGAGTGAGAACCTATACCGATAAAGCAGTCTTACTCAAGATGATAGTATGCTATCTGGTTTGTCTTTATCATCATATTCATGTTGATAGAGCCCGTAGGATTGTTGCTTGACTGCCAGCATTGTGATGGCAATCACATATATGGGAGCTGGGGTCTATAAGCACATCCTTAAATGTCCCTAGTCGTAGGAGTATCGAGACCAGGCATCGATACTCCAGTGTAGACTAGTGTATATTGATCGAGACCCCGATGAGGGGCGGTGGCCAGGTCTCACAAGCCATTGGTGTTAGTATGTTAACCTAAGATAGTATACAGGTGCTCATTGGGTTATGAGTACACTGGACGGACTCGTCGGGAACCTGCTAGTTGGTATTATACCTATTGTCAGATAGTAGTTCCCAGGTGACATGTGTACAGGTTAGTCTGTCGATCTGAGATCGTCATTTGTCTCGTGTGAGTTTCCACTGTGCTTTGATTACTACCCTACCACGACTCAAAGGAGTCATGCAAACAGGTTTTAGTTGGGTATAGTCCCGAACCATATGGAGGCAGTGATCGGAACGTCGGGGATTCGTCTCTCCCAGTATTGGGGGTTGATGTCGCGTTGTGTACGGATGGCCATCACCATAAATCCGTGGCCACGGTGGACGAGAACTACCGATCCAGGATCGATAGTTTCTCAGGTGGCGATGGGTTTCATACCGACACTAAATGTCGCGTTGTTGGGGGTCTGACTTTATCCACGCCCCTAGACTCGATATGCGATACTCTTAAACGAACAGACCGGACTGTACGGATATTGTCACTGACAGGCTCAATAGGGGTTCAGGATGAGTTAGCTCGTCGGCCTCCCTTTCGCTCAATACCTGGGTAGCCGTTACGTACAGCTAGTATCGCTGACGTGCTTATGGTTAAACCCACTGCCAGCGTATTGACGAGTTTTTAGAGTCCCACACAGAGGGTTTTCACGGTTCAGGCGGTATGGTGTACATGAGGTATGTTGATACATATAGGTGTCCAATTAAATATGTGCACATGCAGCGCAGACTTTAATCGGACGGTTGATAATACTAGCGGCTTATGATTAAGCCGGATTATTAAATCGGGTTTTGATTTAATAATCTATATATGTATTTTTATATATGTATTCTAGTATTATTGTTCACTATTCGTTTTCTCTCTCGGCTATTTGTATTTTGGTACGAATACACGTATATGTATTCCGGTACATGTACCGGGAAGTATTCCGTATTTTGTACGGAATAGCTTCTAGAAGAAGTTGCCACCTCATTTATATGATTTCCCTTTTTTGGAAAATCATTTGTTTTATAAATGAGGTGGAAGGGATGATGTGGCAAAGGCATGGGTCAAAGCATGGTCTTTAAGCATGGTTGCAATTGTTTATTTGATTAAAAGAAAATGATATTTTTTTTGGAGGGTTGAGAGGGGGGGGGGCCGGCCAACTCATGGGGGGTGCTCATTTCATTTAATTGATTCACATTTTCAAAAGCCCACTCTCTCACTTTCTTAAGTTCACAAAAGAAAACACTTAGCCAATTTTTCCCTCATGCCAAAGCTTCATCACTTCCTTCATCTTCTTCTTTGGTTGCTCCCATGAGCACATGGTGTAGGGTTGCTAGGCACGCGCACAAGGGTCTACGAGGCATCAACCATGCCCGATTAAAATTTTAGCCGTGCCGAACACCCCGAACACGGATCTTTAAACTAGAGATTAGGCGAAAACTAGCATGTTAACTAATTTAACACTAAGTGAGAGGGATTACAACCTTTGTAGATCCAGTCCTTCACTTCATATGCTCCGTGTTGAGGTCCCTTCGCTGCGATCATCGGGTTCCGGACTCTCGAGAGGTTCCACGAAGAGAAATATGCAGTCTTGCTTCCGATCTTCGATACAAAGATGATCTACTTTGAAGTTTCATTAGCACAAGCTAACACTCACTAAAATTGAGTGAACACTCTCATCTAAAGGATAAAGGAAGATGAGGATGATGAAGTAGGATTTTTGCTCTCTTTATTTATCTTTTTCTCACATTTATTCATCACTTGGAAAAAGCTAGTAAGCTTTTTCCATGAAGAAAGAAGAAGGAAGAAGATGAAGAATAATGATAGAATTCCTTTTGTGATGAATAGTAATCAAGAATATATGATTGATTATCAAACCATGGTCAAGGATGAGAGGCTAAACCTTTGTAGAGAATAAACTAGAGTTAGGGTTTGGTTAGGTTAAAGCATGAGTCATAACAAAATATCTTTATCATGACAAAATAGAATCCTTCTAGAATGAACAAGAAGGAGCTAACCCTAATCAAACCCTAATCGCTTTTTATCATCCTTAAACATGTTTTATAATAAATCATATCATGTCACAATAATATATATCATATATATATTATATATTTGCAACAAAAGAAAATAATACAATTAACATATATCGCATATATATCAATGTATTAATCCGGTGAGAAAAAGAATCTTTTAGCGAGCTAATATTAGTTAATGTAATTTAATATATCATATATATTATTATACATTAAATTATCGAATCAACCCTTGATCCGACAATCCGGTTATATCGCATATAACCGACTAATATTTATCCGTACCGATTCATCGAATCAACACTTGATCCGATGACCCGGCTGATATCAAATATCGCGAGAATAGAATACGGTATCTCATGACGTATTATTCTCGGTCCCGTACATATCATATACGTGCCCCTACTCCGTTTTTCCTGAGCCAAGAAAACTCTGTGTAGGACTCTAAAGAATCGTCAATACGCCGGCAGTAGGTGATGATCATATCAAACACCCACAAGCTGCAAGCGGTCAGCTAAACGTAACAGCTACCCAGGTATTGAGCGCTCAGAAGATCAACAAGCAAGCCTGTACATTCTCCTATGAATCCAAACAGTAACACTCCCGTACAGTCCGGTCTCGTCGTCTGATATGTGGCATATCTCGCCTAGGGGTGGTAAACGTCAGACCCCAGTAGCTCGATAAGTCGTGTCGATATGAGGTCTATAACAGTTCGAGAAACTACTGATAACACTTACCAGTAAATCTCAGCAACCCTGGCCAGGGATTTCCGGTTATAGCCAATCGAACACAGCGCAACATCAACTCCCTATACCGGGAGAGACGAATCCCTTCTTATCGCTCATTGCCTCCATGTGATTCGGGACTGTACCCAAAAGCCACCTTTTTGCACGCCCTCTTGGATGTGGTATGATGGAAATCAAAGCACAGTAGGAATCACACAAGACTCTATGACGATCTCGGGTCAACAGACTACTCTGTACCAGTGTCACCGGAGAACTGCCATCTGACGTGTGGTATAATACCATCTGGGAGTTCTCGGCGAGTCCGTCCTGTGTACCCAGTCTCCACTGAGCACCCGTACACCATCCTAGATGTCAAACACCGATGGATATGGGATCATCCATCGCCCATCATATAGGTCAAGATGCGTATACGCTAGTCTACTCTGGTGCATCGATGCCCTGTCTCGATACACCCTCGACTAGGAACAGTTATAGGATGTACTCATCGACTACCGTGGCCCCACTAGTATGATCTCATCATAGTCCCAGTAGTCGAGTACATATCCTAAGGGCTTTATCAACATGTAACATAGAGATAATCAGAGTACATGTTAAGATAAAGTACAACCAGATAGCATAATATCATGTCGAGCAAGAAAGTCCTCCCTATATATGTCCTAGCATCCACTACAATATACATCGTATGTACAGTAATGGCCTCTAGGGCATATATATAACTAACAATCTCCCACTTGCACTAGGGCCATCTGTTATGGTATCGCATACCCAACAATTAGCTGTGGTTGAAGTATCTCATACTCAACCATCCCATAAAAGTCTCTACTGGGAAAAGGCCTTTGTGAGTGGATCCGCGCTGTCGTCCTCTGTGTCTGCTCTCCTAACTTCGATCTCCCTGGAGATCAACCATCTCCATGATCAGGTGATACTGCCTAAGAATTATATCTGGATTTCTGATGGGACGGTAGTTCTTTGGCTAAAGCCACAACTCCATTGTCACACAATGGTAGGAACGAAGTTCATCTCATGAACTTATATATATCCAGACTGCCTCTTTGGTAGCATCCTTGGTAACGATGTATCTTGCCTTTAATCGTCTAGGAAGTCACGGTATCTAGCTTGGAACTCTTCCAACATACCGTCCCTCCACCGAGGGTAAAGACAATGCCTGCGACTGACATTCAGTCGTCCTTATCACCCTGGAACCTTTCCAGTGATTCTCCCTAGGATCGATTGATACCATCTCACTACAACTAGTAAGAATCCTAACATCCAATTAGATCTATCTCATAGATCCAAAACCCAGGATTTAGGAGGTATCATTTTGATCCTATATGGAGAATCCTTGTGATAAGCGGAGATTGACCGAGCGTAGCATAGGAAACTCCTTCCCTATCAAGAGTATGTCATCCACGTACTCTACGAGGATCACCACCATACTCCCTACTATCTTTTTGTATATACAAGGTTCATCGACCATTTTGATGAAGTCAAACTCTTTGACTACCACATCAAAACAGATGTTCCAACTCCGCGATGCCTGTTTTATTATATAAAACATCTAGCACACGTTTTCGCTGCTCCCACTGTCTACGAAGCCCTCTGGCTGTGTACTTATAGACGCTCTTTTCTAAAACATCATTTAGAAAAGCAGTCATGACACCCAACCACCAGATATCGTAGTCATGGTATGTAGCCATGGCAAGTAGGATCTAGATGGACTTAAGCATAGCTTTGAAAGTCTCAACTTTTCCATGTACACCAAGTAATCTTCTCAAGATATACTCGCTCCTGATGGGGATTTAACCCTTCAGATAAAGCAACCAAAGTCCATACTTTGTTGGTGTATAAGGTTTCCATCTCAGATCGCTAAGCATCCAGCCATTCTTATAGAGTCCCACTCCTGATGGCCAGCTCGAAACTAGTTGGGTTATCATCTCATGATGTAATCCTCGCTCCCACTGTCATAGAGAAACCGGAGTATCTCTCAGGTGGGTGAGGAACCCTACTAGATCGGCGGAGAGGCTGATATTCGTTGGAAACTATTGAATCCTTTGGTTCTACCAAATTATCAGCTGTAGTTTGTATAGCTGGAACATTTCCAGTTCTACATAACAGACCTTGCCTCGAGCTTGTCCGGATTTTTCTTTTAGACATAAGCCGGGCAACCCCAAATCTTAACAAGCTTAAGATATGGGCTCTTCCCTTTCCATATCAAATATGAAGTGGCAGGCAACTGATTTGATTTGAACCCTATTCAATTGGTATGCAGCTTCTCAAGTGCATAACTCCCCAAAGGAAATAGGAAACTAAGTAGTACTCATCATAGAGCACACCATATCAAATAGGGTGCTAATGCTCCGCTCCGATACACCGACGTGCTGTGGTGTATACGGAGGAGTAATGCTGAGAGAGAATCTCATTCTCCTTTAGAATAGTCCAAGAATTCCGTGCTCAAGTATTCTCCTCTTTGATCTCATCAAAGGACATAATACTTATACATGTATTTTGGTTCTCTACTTCTAACTTATATTCTGTGAATATCTCAAAAGCTTCGGACTTATGTTTCAACAGGAACACATGTCTGAATCTTGAGAGATTATCAGAGAACGTAATGAAGTAAAAAGAACCGGTCTTGGCATGTGTAGACAGGGGACCTTCATACATCAGCATGTATCAATCCTAAGAGTTCACTAACTCTTTCTCTGTTTCCAATAAACAGAGCTGTGGTCATCTTATCTTTGTGACATGACCGGCAGGTTTCATAAGATGTAAATTCAAACTAATTTAAATATGCATCTATATGTAACTTCAGCCAGTCGGGTCGCATTGATATGACCTAGTCTACAATACCTCAAGAAGGATTCATTCATTTCTGAACTCTTCCTCTTGTGTATGTTCCTTATACTAAGAACTGTAGTTTGATTTAGAACGTCAATGCTTTTAGATAACGTGCCTGAACCGATCAACTCTTGATATAGGAAATGTTCAAAACATTATCCAACAATACAAAATTATATCCTTTCTTTACTAATAAAGAGACTGATATGATTTTGTATATCAGGTTCTGTATCTAATAACATTTGTTCAGAATCAATGTATTCCGGTAATACAGGGTGACAGTGACCAACAGACTTGGCTGCAACACTTACACCGTTTTCTGTCTCATGAAACTTATCACCCATTCTCAGTTCTTTACTTATCTGTAGCCCATGTAACAGATTACATATGCGGGATCCTGATCCGGTATCTCATACCCAGGACGTAAAGGATACTGAGAAACAGTTCTCTGTAATGAACACACCCGAAGAAGATGCATCAACATGCACTTTCTTCGTTTGGGCGGCACGGGAATTCTGGTAATCCCTAATTTCCTGCTCTGTCTTATAACAATTATAAGTTAGAGCGGGACCAACGTTACCCAGCTCAGTATAACAAGCGGGTTCGGTCAAATATATCTGTATTATTATCTTGATTAAGGTGTGATATAGTCGCTACCTGGAGAGAGAGAGAAGAAAACACTCAGCGTATGCTCTTGCAAGATTAGATTGGTTATCTAATATATCTAATCAGGATGTCTCCCACTGTTTTAGTCAAATCTTCCTTCAAACCCTAAAAGGAAAGACTAGCTGGGATTAATTACACGCTACAAGTTCGCCAATCTTTCGGCCAGGCCAGTGTCGGTACTTTGAGGGAGGTCCCCCCGTGCTTTCGCACGAACCTAATTAAAGTAAACCTCATTTTCCCAGAGGCGTAACCCCGTTGACACCTTTCTAGACACCTACTTGATCGGCTAATTGTAATGTGTAAAACTCTCGCAGGAGTAACTCTTACTCGCAGCGGGTTTCGGGATCCAACTATCTCATAGAAGGTATGCAATCTCATTGCAAATTTCAACACTTGAAATTCCCAATAATATTTTGCCCCTAGCGATCTATGACCTTAACTAAGTCAACAAATCATAAATCGCAAGTCAAGTTCAACCCGTACATTTCCCGATTGAATTAAACCCACCCGTACGACCCTTAACTGAGTCAACAAGGCCGTACGAATACTCTAATCCAATCACATCTCATGTTTTAGCAGATAAACATTACTTAGGTACCGTACACTATGCCTTAACTAAGTCAACAAACATAGCACGAATACTAAATAATATCTATCTGAAATGACGGAGGGCTACGCAGGTTTTTCAGAAAACCCTGAGCGTAGTGAACTTGATATCGTCGTAGAATCGAGTGATTTTAAATGGAGTGTTTTTGAGGCTTTTCTAGTTTTGCTAAAGGGGTCACTCCCGGTGAAGGGATCGTTGGCCCTTTCCTCATCGAATAAGGTGCAGGATATTTCACAAATATCACTATGCAAAGCAAGAACTATAGAAGCAATCAAAAGACAAACCGAGTTTGTAACATCTGCCAGTTATTGCTAAAGGAGTCACTCCCGGTGAAGGGATCTCGGTCCTTTCCTTATCGAATAAGGTGCTGGATGTTCTACAAGGAACACCGCTATGCAAAGCAAGAACTAGAGCTACCAGTTTTTATAAACAAGTTTCTACAACATCTTAGGTTTCTTTTATTTCATTAATCTTATTAATGAAGTCCCATTTTATTACGCTTCACAAGCATCTCATTCGAAATGAAATCTGCAATATAACATATATCTCATATATATAAAATATAAACATTCGTCTCAGGCAGTAATATGATCTCATTACAGAACATTGCAGCAGAAGAACATATATGAAATATTGGATATACTAGGACGTCCATGTTTTCAATACGAGCCTATATAAAACACGGATTCCACGGTCGCGATGAATAGCCAAACCCACATCCCTAGACCCCTACGAGAGCGGCAAGCAACTCTGCCAATTCCACGGTTAGGAGACCCCGTCTCGACTCCTCGAGATGGTCTCCCACTGGACCCTAGAACCCGGTTACTTGTGCTCCCCTCCTTGGGTCTATCCTAATGCGGAAAAGTAAATAATATACATCAACGGTGACATCTTCCGCAACCTGGAAGTGCCCCAATAAAAGAATATTACATACAAATGAGTTTTACATTAATGAAAAAGAAAAACTCTCATCTCACATAAAAACCCCGGCTATTCAAAACGCGACGATCCAATATAACATATCACAGCAACACATAATATCTCATATCATCAACGTAAACAAGTATGCGTA
Organism: Agapanthus africanus; assembly: GCA_030015575.1. Taxonomy (NCBI): domain Eukaryota; kingdom Viridiplantae; phylum Streptophyta; class Magnoliopsida; order Asparagales; family Amaryllidaceae; genus Agapanthus; species Agapanthus africanus. The sequence goes on along the minus strand of JASDDO010000029.1, from coordinate 252,114,326 downwards.
TCCCGATTGTCGTTGATGTATAGTAACGAAGCCGGCGATACACCACATACTACGCTTACGGTCACAGAAAAGAAAGTGCAAAACTACAACAGTTGGAATCTGCAACCTTTTTAGACATCGTATGCCTAACCAAATGAATTCCTTAGACATCGCATGCCTAACATTTATAAACCCCGCATTTTAGTCTCATTATCGAAAACTCTTTTCAATGTCAAGTCAGGGAATTCAACAAGATTCCCGATATTCTGATCGAATGCTCGTCGTAAACTTTAGTAGACGGCCGCACCCCCAGATGCCGTCGACGAAGTGCACTAAGGCGGAACACCGTTGCCGCGAGCACTCGAACGGATGCTTTCGGCGACGGGGTTCTCCTACAGTCACTTGGTCGGGGCTATGGGGCGTGGCTGTCTATTAAGTTTACCCGGCGATTATTCGTGTACGCTACTTGATTGCGACGGACTTTTGATCGCATCAAAATTCCGTGGCAACCGATCAATTTGAGACTGAAGTGCTAGATTTATAACATTCAAATTAGTTATCTCATAACTACTTGTGAATTCCAAATATTGTATCACATTCCAGATAAATAGACAATGTTAAACTTTCCGATCGAATAATCAAACTCCCAAAATTTCCCCAATATATCTCAACACTTGAAATCAGTTTAAAAACATCCATCATATGCCACAGTACCAATGGTCCAGCCGTAGAAGGGTCAAGCCAACGCCTCACATGTGGCACGCCGTACTGCCCCAAACCCTAAGGTTCAAAAGGCAGTTCAAGACGGTCACATAATCGAGTTAAGGTTTGTTGTCTTCTAGAGGGTCCACCGCGTTACTTGCATGACTTAGAACATTCTTAAACACGAGAAAAAATCCAACTTTTGAAAAATTTTCCGACAGGGGAAAAAGTGAGTTATTGATATTCGTTCGAACCTTTTAACAGTTTCTAAAAATTATCCGGACAAACTAAACAAAGTTAAATTATCCGATCGAATCAACGATTCCCCAATACAACCCTTGAAAAATCAACACTTGAGTGGAATTAAAATATCCCCAGAAAAAATTAACAAGAAAGGGCCTAAAAATAATTACATGAAATTTCAGGGACTAAGTCCAAATTTTGGCCGCGGAACCGCCGCAAAACCCATGGTTTCGCCGCAGTTCCTCATTCAGATTTTCGAGTTAGAGGTCCGTACTTCACAGTAATTCCTATTTTTTTCCTGCTTAATTTTCTGAGAATTTTTAATTCAGAAAAAACCACATTTTAGAAAATTGTCCAGAGAGGGTTTCGTATCGGGGTTTTGACGTTCGATAGGACTTTAAACTTCGCCTAGACTTCGCCTAACGCTCTAGCTTGGCTCTGATACTACTGTAGAGTTGCTAGGCACGCGCACAAGGGTCTATGAGGCATCAACCATGCCCGATTAAAATTTTAGCCGTACCGAACAACCCGAATACGGATCTTTAAACTAGAGATTACGCGAAAACTAGCATGTTTACTACTTTAACACTAAGTGAGAGGGATTACAACCTTTGTAGATCCAGTCCTTCACTTCATATGCTCCGTGTTGAGGTCCCTTCGCTGCGATCATCGGGTTCCGGACTCTCGAGAGGTTCCACGAAGAGAAAGATGCAGTCTTGCTTCCGATCTTCGATACAAAGATGATCTACCTTGAAGTTTCATTAACACAAGCTAACACTCACTAAAATTGAGTGAACACTCTCATCTAAAGGGCAAGGGAAGATGAGGATGATGAAGTAGGATTTTTTCTCTCTTTATTTATCTTTTTCTCACATTTATTCATCACTTGGAAAAAGCTAGTAAGCTTTTTCCATGAAGAAAGAAGAAGGAAGAAGATGAAGAATAATGATAGAATTCCTTTTGTGATGAATAGTAATCAAGAATATATGATTGATTATCAAACCATGGTCAAGGATGAGAGGCTAAACCTTTGTAGAGAATAAACTAGAGTTAGGGTTTGGTTAGGTCAAAGCATGAGTCATAACAAAATATCTTTATCATGACAAAATAGAATCCTTCTAGAATGAACAAGAAGGAGCTAACCCTAATCAAACCCTAATTGCTTTTTATCATCCTTAAACATGTTTTATAATAAATCATATCATGTCACAATAATATATATCATATATATATTATATATTTGCAACAAAAGAAAATAATACAATTAACATATATCTCATATATATCAATGTATTAATCCGGTGAGAAAAAGAATCATTTAGCGAGCTAATATTAGTTAATGTAATTTAATATATCATATATATTATTATACATTAAATTATCGAATCAACCCTTGATCCGACAATCCGGCTATATCACATATAACCGACTAATATTTATCCGTACCGATTCATCGAATCAACACTTGATCCGATGACCCGGCTGATATCAAATATCGTGAGAATAGAATACGGTATCTCATATCGTATTATTCTCGGTCCCGCACATATCGCATACGTGCCCCTACTCCGTTTTGCCTGAGCCAAGAAAACTCTGTGTAGGACTCTAAAGAATCGTCAATACGCCGGTAGTAGGTGATGATCATATCAAACACCCACAAGCTGCAAGCGGTCAGCTAAACGTAACAGCTACCCAGGTATTGAGCGCTCAGAAGATCAACAAGCAAGCCTGTACATTCTCCTGTGAATCCAAACAGTAACACTCCCGTACAGTCCGGTCTCGTCGTCTGATATGTTGCATATCTCGCCTAGGGGTGGTAAACGTCAGACCCCAGTAGCTCGATAAGTCGTGTCGATATGAGGTCTATAACAGTTCGAGAAACTACTGATAACACTTACCAGTAAATCTCAGCAATCCTGGCCAGGGATTTCCTGTTATAGCCAATCGAACACAGCGCAACATCAACTCCCTATACCGGGAGAGACGAATCCCCTCCTATCGCTCATTGCCTCCATGTGATTCGGGACTGTACCCAAAAGCCACCTTTTTGCACGCCCTCTTGGACGTGGTATGATGGAAATCAAAGCACTGTAGGAATCACACAAGACTCTATGACGATCTCGGGTCAACAGACTACTCTGTACCATTGCACCGGAGAACTGCTATCTGACGTGTGGTATAATACCATCTGGGAGTTCTCGGCGAGTCCGTCAAGTGTACCCAGTCTCCACTGAGCACCCGTACACCATCCTTGATGTCAAACACCGATGGATATGGGATCATCCATCGCCCATCATATGGGTCAAGATGCGTATACGCTAGTCTACTCTGGTGCATCGATGCCCTGTCTCGATACACCCTCGACTAGGAACAGTTATAGGATATACTCATCGACTACCGTGGCCCCACTAGTATGATCTCATCATAGTCCCAGTAGTCGAGTACATATCCTAAGGGCTTTATCAACATGTTACATAGAGACAATCAGAGTACATGTTAAGATAAAGTACAACCAGATAGCATGCTATCATGTCAAGCAAGAAAGTCCTCCCTATATATGTCCTAGCATCCACTACAATATACATCGTATGTACAGTAATGGCCTCGAGGGCATACATATAACTAACACATGGTAGAGAAAAAATTGTAGTGGCATATTCATACACCCCCACTCTCCATTTCTAGCAACTTTGGAGCGTCGGTTACCTTGTTTGTCGAGATTGGAGCTTGCGCCGTTTCCCTCGGGTGGATCATCGGAGACGAAGGAAGACCGGCAATCAAACATCGTCAAAGGAGCCGCTAGGAGCTTGGAATGAAGACCGAAGGACACGGATCAACTCGGTATAATGATTCTAACTCTTAGTTAGTTTGCTAGTTTAGGGTTTAAGGTCAATCCGGGATTGGGGTAGCGGTAGCGCTGGTTTAGAAAATTTTTGTTCCGTATTTTGGCTGCGTTTCGACGGCCGGGGCGCTGCCGGGACCCAACATGGTATCAGAGCCACCCTTTAAACCCCTGACTAGCTTGTTTAAACGTGCCTAAAAGATCGATCGACTAAAGTTTCCATAAACACGATTCCAATTATCAGTTTGCTGTCGATTTTCAAATGTGGTCAAAAAATTATTTCAGGCATCTTAAAAATCCGTGCAGGTGATTTTATAGGGACAAAAAAACTTGGGCACATCATTCCACTAAAGCGCCGCGGATCCGCCGCAATAAGCCCCCATTGGCGGCGGTTCCGCGGGGGAATAGTGGCAACGGGTGTCAAAAAATTTTCTGTAGCTTTATTTCATGGAATTGTGATTTTTGTGATATTCTGTTTTCAGTAAAGTGTTGTTTTGCTATTGGGGCCAATTTGGAACTTAGTCGATCGATATTTTAAGTCGGCGTTTAACAGTACATACATTATATTCTGCGACCGTGAATGTCATTTGATCGGTAAACCCGTCTAATTACTATATGTCTTTTAGACGGGTTTGCGAACGTGACATTCACGTTGATATTCTGTGTTGTGCTGTGATGTTGGTTGGATCGTCGTGGTGGATAGCTGTGGTGAAATGTTAGTACTCTTTTATTTCATTTGTACATTTGATATTGCAGGACGAACTTCCGACATGTGGACTGCCGTCACTGCCAGTTTGTATATTATTCTTTTGGGGCACGACCGGGCTGAGGTCGATGTCACCCTTGTATATTATTTTCTTTTCTGTACTAGGATTACCCCGCGGTGGGATGCACGAATAGCCGGATTCTAGAGGGCAACGGGTCTGCATCTCATGGTGTTGGGATGGAAGGGACCTTACTCTAGAATTCCCAGGCTTTCGCCGCACTCGTAGGGGGTATAGGTGACCCAGGAGGGGTGCCCAAGTTACCGGATTCCGCGAAGTGCTGGGTGGCCCATTCACGTTGTTGAAGGGGGCTGTCTCACTTCTGGTTTTGGCGGGTAACTTGCCGTGCTTGTAGGGGTCTAGGTTTCATTGCACAGGCTATCCACGCGACAGGGAACGTCAGGTCTCACTTGCGGCTCAAATGAAACCGGGGGCTCCAGATTATCCACCATTCTGTGTTGCTTCTGTGATATTTCTGTGATGTTGCTTTATATCATGCCTGGGACGATTGTTATATATACTAGTAGATGTTGTATATGTTTTGCACCCGCGCTAGCCCAGTCCCCGCTCTGTCATTAGTTAAGTAATCTAACGGGTGATGACGGGACTCAGTGGCGAATGCGGATGGTATATACGTACATTTTATTTTCGTTCTTTTCTGGTGTGATTAATTGATGGGACTGCATAGATTCTTATCAATGCAAGGATAAAACAAACCTATATATGATGTTTTGGAACCAAGTTTTTTAAAAACTGATATTACAGACGTTCTCTTTTGCTTTGCACAGTGGTATTCGGTTATGAATATCCAACACCTCATTCGACGAGGCAAGGGCCGAGATCCCTTCATCGGGAGTGACCCCTTGGGTAAAAGTTTGCGTCAACGTAATAACTTTACTATAGTCGATTATTTTTGCTTTGCATCGTGGTATTCAGTTTGGGATATTCTGCACCCCATTCGACGGGGAAAGAGCCGAGATCCCTTCACCGGGAGTAACCTCTTTAGCAAAAGTTTTTGCCACTATATTTTTGTAAAATCACTTGGATTCCTTCAACGATATCAAGTTCATTACGTTAAAGGTTTTTCGCCAAAAACCAGCCGTAGCCCTCCATCATTTCAGACTAGTATTGCTTAGTATTCGTGTTGCGTATGTCGTGCATTAGCCGAGGCGTAGTGTTCGGTAGCTATGTAGTGCTTTTCTGTTGCAGAGATAATGCGATTGGTTAGGACAGTCATACGATCATTTTGATCTTTAGTCAAGGCTCGTATGGGTGGGTCTAATGCAGTCAAGATAATGACGGGTAGAACTTGACTAGGACCTTTTGACATTTTGATCTTTAGTCAAGGTCACTTGGGTCCTAAGGGTAAAAATCATATCGGGAGTTTCAAACATACAGGAAACTTGCCAGGCTTGCGCATACCTTCTGGAGTATGGTGACTTGAGTGGCTTCAATCAAGTTATCATGGGATGATAGTTGGATCCCGATTCCCACTGATGAGTAGGATTAATCCTCGGGTGATTCCGACTAATTCTCCTTTTGGGTTTGGAGGAGAATTCGAGGAAACAGTGGGAGCCATCCTGATTAGATAAAATGAATAACCATTCTGATCTAGGTTAGAGTGCACGCTGAGTTTTTCTTCTCTCTCTCTTTCTGGCTGCAACTATGTCCCGACCTTTGACTCAAACTCATGAAACCAAGTTGACCGAACCTTCTTAAAACACTTTGGCTTTTGGAATGCCACGGTGTCTCATACATCATTGCCACTTCTATATCATCTTTACATTTCTTCAGAACACCTCGTATCACTACGAACATCCTCTTCCATTGGATAAATCCATTATATGGTTATATACGAACTCAAAGGAATTTTTTCGAGGATTATTCTGTTGTCTTTTCTCTTTACCTTCTTTCAGGTTGTGAGGGCTCCTAGGATTAGGAGAGGGTACACCTATTGAGCTTATTGGATAGTCTTCCTCCAGACCATAGCCAGGTGCCGAATGGTAGGGAAGGTAGAAAACCAACAAGCTTAATTGTGGTGTACAGAAGGTAATAAGTAAAGACATATAAAGGGATTAGAATAATGGAAAAGTAAATTGCGATCACCATCTTTCACGAAAAAGACCGTACATACCCCTGCCACTCTTACATCCACCTTTCTTTTCTCTAGAACACTCCGTATCACTACGGATATCCACTTCCATTGGATAAATCCATCGTATAGTTACATACGAACTTGAAGGAACTTTTTCGAGGATGGATTCTGTTTCAAGAGAAATTGGATAGGATTATTCAGATGTCTCTTCTCTTTACCTTCTCTCAGGTTGCGAGGGCTCCTAGGATTAGGAGAGTACACCTATTACGCTTATTGGATAGTCTTCTTCCAAACCTTAGGCTGGTGCCGAAGGGTAGGGAATGAAGAAAACCAATTGGCGTAAAGGAGGTGTATGGATGGTAATAAGTAAAGACATAATAAAGGGATTGCAGTGAGGGCAGGTAAGTATATGGTTACTGTCGTGAATTAGGATAGTGGAAGAGGCGTTACTAGGAATACCAGTTAACCCCTTTTGAAACATTTTCATGTTTCAGTTTCACTGTGCGATATTAATTGAAAACTGTTTTGCCAATTGGAATCTAACTCCAGGGTATGTATTTACCAGATCAGTTTCTCACATCTGTATGTTATTACAGATGGTGAGTGGGAGTAAGATATTGGGAATTGGGTGATTAGATCCTCATTATATCGGAATTCGTTGTAATTGGTGATATTTGAGGAAATCATCTGGATTTTGCCGGATGGCAAATATTTGGTTTTGAATATCCGTTGTTATGCACCAATTTCAAACTGATATATCTGTACATTTATTTTATAAAGTGAGATATAAGTTTTTGATATTGTGTCTATGACATTTACCTATATCAGTTGGTGATTAGGTAAGGTGCATTCAACAACGGAGTAATTCTTCTTAACCATAGTACAGTTTTTCAAACCTACGACGCACAGAGTTTGAGTTATTGAACTCAGGGGACTTATACAAAGTATTGTATGTTGTCCAGTGTCCATTAGGACAAAGGGGTTGGTAGTCGTACTATATTCTGTTTACTCATAACTTCTCTAGTTCTAGACATGTATTTCGTTGAAATGCAAGGTCCACATATTGAGAAATTATTGGTATAAGAATAATGTAGAGAACCATTTGTTGGAAATATCAGGATTCTTCGAAGTAGTCGAAGATGTAGATACTTGTGTTTGGTATTCCGTTGATAGTAATGGTTTTGAGAACTTGCTTCTCTTTCGGATTACTCATATATGGATGCACTCCTAGAAGAGTAATGCTGATTGTCCTCTTTCCATTTGGTTGATATGCACTGGAGACAGCTGCATGATTTTGAATCTGGTTTCAAATTAGATTAGTGCTTTTGTGTCTATATCGGATATATATAGAATCAATTTATATCTTGACGATGTTAAGGTATAGGGTGTTGTCCGGCTGATGCTTAAAACCAGAATCCGGATAAACTCAAGGCACGTTTCAGTAATGGCTGTTTGTGGGTAATCCCGGGCTTTGACGAGGGTTAATTTTCTACCATCAGGAAGATCAATATTTATATTGTTCTTGACTCGCCACAGTTTTAGTAAAATGGATATTTTCAGAAAAACAAAAGTGGGAGTATGGTAGAAGTGGAAGTTATTCCATAACCACAAACGATCACTGAAGATTTAATACAACCTGAGGATTCAATTAGTTTCGACATTCCATTAGCCACTCCGCAGATTTTGGTGGGTAATCTCAGGCTCCCGAGAGGTACTTCGGTCTTCTCAGTGACGGTGATAGGGAGGTTCTTGTTTACCCAGACTTGCCATTTCTGTTGTTCTAGACTATAAGACCCGGCAGGAGGAGTATAGCGTCATTCTAAACTAGTTTTAAAAATGCACATGTATATGACTCTGCCAGAGGGTTGTTGTAGTCAGTGGGAGCAGCGGAAGCATAGTAGGCAAGTAGCTTATGTCTATTTATAGACTAAAGCAGGTATAGCGGAAATAGATCATCTATTTCTGATGTGATAGTCATAGGCTTTGACTTCATCAGAATAGGAGATGGATCTGCTAAGAAGGTAGTAGAGAGTGATGTCCAGGTATTTGGATGACATACACGAGATAGGAAGAGATATTCCTATACTGTGATCGGTTGTACTATGGTTGTCATAATGTTGTTTCTCCACACAGGATATGGATGTAATATCAAGGTTTCTGGTTACTAGATCTATGGTTTTAGATCTAGATTTGGGAAGTATCCTAATCTGGGTACTTTGACATTAAATGGACGACTCCTGGCATGGTGGTGAACCTGCAGGTGATGGAGTCAACCTCTATAAAGGTGTCTTACAAACTAAAGGGGAGAGGGATCTACATGATTAACATATCACTTGCTTAAGCAATTGAGTTAATCATGAAATGTCAAGTACCACACGAGATATTGCTTTTGTACTAGATGCAATAAGCAGATATATTAATCCAATCCTGGAGAAACATTGGAAAGCAGTTATTGAACATAAATGGATGTTCTAGGGATATGGTAACGGCAGCCTCCTTCGGGAGATGGTTATCATTCCAGGCTTCCATGGTGACTGTCAGAGTTATTGAACATAAATTTAATCCGACGGTTATCATTCCAGGCAACCTCTTCTGAGGGACATTATGTTGGACATGTGGTCCAAGCGGATACTGAGGAAGGCATGGCGCATGTTACTGATTAAATTCAGTGGACGATATAGTCTAATTAGTTTGCTGGATTTGAAGTTCATTTATGAACTGGGTCCCATCAGATATCCAGACAAATTCTAAGACAAGTATTACTCATTTCGGGAGATAGTTTTCTCAGCGAAGTTGAGATATAGAGAGATACAGAAAGAAACATTGGAGAGGATCCACTCACTGAGGCTATTTCTCGAACGCAATCATTATCGCAAATGGGCTTTGCGAAACTGATTAGTAGAGAAGTTGGGTGTTCGGTATCACACGGGCTGTGAGTATGCGACATCGCAATAATTGGCCTTAAGTGCAAGTGGGAGATTGTTGGCTATAGTGCCCTCAAGGCAATTATCATAGTCGCAGACTTATGATTATGATGATTGAGTGAGGACCTATACCGATAAAGCAGTCTTACTTAAGATGATAGTATGCTATCTGGTTTGTCTTTATCATCATATTCAAGTTGATAGAGCCCCTAGGATGCTTGGTTGACTGCCAGCATTACGATGGCAATCACATATGTGGGAGCTGGGGTCTATAAGCAAATCCTTAAATGTCCCTAGTCATTGGAGTATCGAGACCGGGCATCGATACTCCAGTGTAGACTAGTGTATACTGATCGAGACCCCGACGAGGGATGGTGGCCAGTTCTCACAAGCCATTGGTGTTAGTATGTTCACCTAAGATAGTATATAGGTGCTCATTGGGTTATGAGTACACTGGACGGACTCGCCGGGAACCTGCTAGTTGGTATTATGTGTACAGGTTAGTCTGTCGACCTGAGATCATCATTTTTCTCGTGTGAGTTCCCACTGTGCTTTGATTACTACCCTACCATGGCTCAAAGGAGTCATACAAACAGGTTTTAGTTTGGTACAGTCCCGAGCCACATGGAGGCAGTGATCGGATCGTCGGGGATTCGTCTCTCCCGGTATTGGGGGTTGATGTCGCGTTGTGTACGGATGGCCATCACCATAAATCCGTGGCCACGGTGGATGAGAACTACCGATCCAGTAGCGATAGTTTCTCAGGTGGTGATTGGTTTCATACTGACACTAAATGTCGCGTTGTTGGGGGTCTGACTTTATCGACACCCTGGACTCGATATGCGATACTCTTAGATGAACAGACCGGACTGTACGGATATTATCACTGACAGGCTCAGTAGGGGTTCAGGATGAGTTTGCTCGTCGGCCTCCCTTTCGCTCAATACCTGGGTAGCCGTTACGTACATCTAGTGCCGCTGACGTGCTTGTGGTTAAACCCACTGCCAGCGTATTGACTAGTCTTTAGATTCCCACACAGAGGGTTTTCACGGTTCAGGCGGTATGGTGTACATGAGGTATGTTGATACATACAGGTGTCCGATTAAATATGTGCACATGCTGCGCAGACTTTAATCGGACGGTTGATAATACTAGCGGCTTAGGATTAAGCCGGGTTATTAAATCGGGTTTTGATTTGATAATCTATATATGTATTTGTATATATGTATTCTATTATTATTGTTCACTATTCGTTTTCACTCTCGGCTATTCGTCTTTTGGTACGAATACGCGCATATGTATTTCGGTACATGTACCGGGAAGTATTCCGTATTTTGTACGGAATAGCTTCTAGAAGAAGTTGCCACCTCATTTATATGATTTCCCTTTTTTTGGAAATCATTTGTTTTATAAATGAGGTGGAAGGGATGATGTGGCAAAGGCATGGGTCAAAGCTTGGTCTTTAAGCATGGTTTCAATTGTTTATTTGATTAAAAGAAAATGATATTTTTTTTGGAGGGTTGAGAGAAGGGGGGCCGGCCAACTCATGGGGAGTGCTCATTTCATTTAATTGGTTCACATTTTCAAAAGCCCACTCTCTCACTTTCTCAAGTTCACAAAAGAAAACACTTAGCCAATTTTTCCCTCATGCCAAAGCTTCATCACCTCCTTCATCTTCTTCTTTGGTTGCTCCCATGAGCACATGGTAGAGAGAAAATTGTAGTGACATATTCATACACCCCCACTCTCCATCGCTAGCGACTTTGGAACGTCGGTTACCTCGTTTGTCAAGGTTGGAGCTTGCGTCGTTTCCCTCGGGTGGATCATCGGAGACGAAGGAAGACCGGCAATCAAACATCGTCAAAGGAGCCGCTAGGAGGTTGGAATGAAGACCGAAGGACACGGATCAACTCGGTATAACGATTCTAACTCTTAGTTAGTTTGCTAGTTTAGGGTTTAAGGTCGATCCGGGTAGCGGTAGCGCCGGTTTAGAAAATTTTTGTTCCGCATTTTGGCCGCGTTTCGACTGCCGGGGCGCTGCCGGGACCCAATAAATCTAAGTGGCAAGAATAGATGAGGATGATGAAGTAGAACTTTAGCTCTCATTTTTTTTCAAAATCTCACTCAATATCATTGTATATGATAAAGCTAGAAAGCTTTTCAAGAACTCAAGGAAGAAGAAGAAGAATTTTCCTTATGTGAGGAATAATGAATCAAGTGTGAAGTTAGAATTCCAACCATGGGTTAAGTTATAAGACTTAACCCTTGTAGAGATTTAACTATGGTTAAAGGGTTGGGTTGTGTTAAAGAAATATCTTTGCAAAATATCACAAAATATCAAGGTCAATGTCAAAGTCAAAGCTTCAAGAAGCTTCATGAAAGCTTCATGAAAGCTTAACCCTAATCCAAACCCTAACTATATTTAAACTCCACAAATCATGTTGAATTTATAACCATAACATGTTACAATATTATATATCACATATACAATATTTATTGTAACAAAATAAAATAATACAATTAACATATATCGCATATATATTAATGTATTACCCGAGTGAGAAAAAAAATTTTTAAGTGAGCTTATATTAGTTAATGTAATTTAATATATCAAATATATAAGTATGCATTAAATTATCGAATCAACACTTTATCCGATAATCCTCTTATTTCACAAATAACCGACTAATATAATCTGTATCAGTTCATCGAATCAACACTTGATCCGATGACCCGGCTATATCTCATATACCCGGCCGATATCTCATATCGCGAGAATCTAATACGGTATCGCATACACGTATTATTCTCGGTCCCGCACATATCACATATATGCTTCTACTCCGTTTTGCCTGAGCCAGGAAACCTATGTGTAGGACTCTAAAGAATCGTCAATACGCCGGCAGTAGGTGATGATCATATCAAACACCCACAAGATGCAAGCGGTCATCTAAACGTAACAACCACTCAGGTATTGAGCAATTAGAAGATCAACAAGCAAGCCTGTACATTCACCCATGAATCCATCCAGTAACAATCCCGTACAGTCCGGTCTCTTCATCTGATGTGTCGCATATCTCGCCTAGGGGTGGTAAACGTCAGACCCCAGTAGCTTGATAAGTCGTGTCGATATGAGTTCAATAACGGTTCGAGAAACTACTGATAACACTTATCAGTAAATCTCAGCAACCCTGGCCAGGGATTTCCAGTTATAGCCAATTGAACACAGCGCAACATTAACTCCCTATACCGGGAGAGACGAAACCCCTCCTATCGCTCATTGCCTCCTTGTGATTCGGGACTGTACACAAAAGCCACCTTTTTGCATGCCCTCTTGGACATGGTATGATGGAAATCAAAGCACAGTGGGAATCACACAAGACTCTATGACGATCTCGGGTCTAAAGACTTACCTGTACTCGTGTCACCAGAGAACTACCATCTGACGTGAGGTATAATACCATCTGGGAGTTCTCGGCGAGTCCATCCAGTGTACCCAGTCTCCACTGAGCACCTGCATACCTTCTCCGATGTCAAACACTAATGGATATGGGATCATCCGCCAATCATATGGGTCAAGAAGCGTATACGCTAGTCTACTCTGGAGTATCGATGCTCTGTCTCGGCACTCCCACGACTAGGAACATTTGAAGGATGTACTTGGCGACTACACTGTCCCCAGTAGTATGATCTGCATCATAGTCCTGATAGTCAAGTACTCATCCTATTGGCTTTATCAATATGTAACATAGAGACAATCAGAGTACATGTTAAGATAAAGAGTAACCATATAGCATACTATCATGTCAAGCAAGAAAGTCTTCCCTATATATGTCCTAGCATCCACTACAATATACAACGTATGTACAGTAATGGCCTCTAGGGCATACATATAACTAACAATCTCCCACTTGCACTAAGGCCATCTGTTGTAGTATCGCATACCCAACAATCAGCTGTGGTTGAAGTATCTCATACTCAACCATCCCATAAAAGTCTCTACCGTGAAATAGGCCTTTGTGAGTGGATCCGCGCTGTTGTCCTCTGTTTCTACTCTCCTAACCTCGATCTTCCTGGAGATCAACCATCTCCATGATCAGGCGATACTGCCTAAGAATATGTCTGGATCTCTGATGGGACGGGGGTTCCTTGGCATAAGCTACAACTCCATTGTCACACAATGGCAGGAACGAAGTTCATCTCATGAAATGAAATATATTGTAGCGCTTTGAAAAGTCGTTTTGGTGTTTTCCTGAAAATCGGTGAAAATTTGGTATTTTTCCGTAAATCGTCTTTTTTGTTATTTTGCAGTTTAGGCCTAATTATACCTAATTTGGATAGGTAATTGGTAGTTTTTGGTAGCTGATGAGTTACTTATAAAATTCTGGTCATTTAAAATTTTCCCCGAATTTTTCAATTTTTAATATTATTTTAAGCCGGTAAAAAAAATACATTAAATTAGCGATAAATACAAATTTAAATGGGCTAATTTTAATCTTTATAATCATGTTCATTAAAATCTAGTTGTAATATAAATTTTTAGTATTTTACTTCAAGTTTTAATTGGTTTTTATTAGGGAAAACAAAAATATAATTATTTTGAACTAAAACTTGCAAATATGGTATTGTGTGGGTTTTTTTGCATAGAATTTTTTTTGATATCTCTCACACTCATTCCTCACTCTCTTGGATAGCCCTACCACAGCAGGAATCAGCCCCTCCTTTTTGCCTTTAACTCTTGTGAATGAAATGGTATGATATGATTAAAATATGTTAATTTGAGGTATGGGTTTTATGTGATATGTTATGGCTTTGACCCTTGACTTTTTCCACACAAATCCCCTCACTTTCTCCCCATCCTCCCCTTGGCCGAGAGCTACCTACATCAGCCCAGTTTTTTTCTTTCTTTTTCCCATTTCATTTTGTGTCAAATTCCATCAAAATCCAAGAAAAATCCACAATTTCCTTCACAAATTCAACACAAAACCCTATTCCATCTCTTCTCAAGCCTAATTTGGTTCAAATCAAGGAGAAAGATGGCATCTTGGGAGGCTAGAGCAAGCTAGGGTTTGAACTTGTGAGGTATAATTTAAATGTTTGGTTAATTTGAAGTCAAGTGTGCTAAATTAGAACTTGATGTGTTAATTTTTGTTGTTGATTTCATTCTAGGTTTTTAAAGTTAATGGTTTGAGTTTAACTAGGGTTTTAGAAGCCATTATTTAGTTAATTAAATCTATTTTTCTATCTAGTTGTTTACTAACCCAATTATTGGGTTACTTTGCTTAAGTGGCTTCATATTATGCTAATCTAAGTTAATCTAGTGTGAAATTTTGATTGTAATTGCTAATTACAAAAATCAAGAAAGGGGTTGTGTATGGAAATAGGTTTGAAGCATGGTTATTGTGTTGTAATTATAGTGTTGTGGCTAACTAGTTATGCGGTTGGATGTTTATGCTAGGTTGTAGTCTTTTTTGTCGCAAATCGGCGATGTTTGCACCGATTTTTGGAAAGTAAATGCTTACTAGTTTTTATTAAATTATTGTGATGATGTATTTGCGATATCTTGATGATATTTTTAGCATATCCTATGACATTTAGGATGTGTGAGTGATCGGGTTTTAGCTTTGCCGGGCGACCAAATCGACGATTCTAGTTTGTTTTGTGATTTTCGTGTGTGTTCCGCGCACCTTGTGCACGTTGTGCCTAGCTTGTGGACGCAGATATTTTCGTTTGGGATTTACGTCGTTTTATGATATGTAACCTTATGTTTTGTATTGATGCGAATTCCAGGTTCGGTCGTGGAGACTTTGGACGCGGCACGAAAAGGGAAAGCAGTGATTGGACGTAGCTAGCTGAGGAATCCTGTGAGTAGATATAACATCTACGGGGGACTATCGTTGGATGGCGCAAGCCGCCCGATAGTTTTAGTAACTTAAAAAGATTCTTAGTAATGTTAGTAATTAGGGGTGTAATACTTGTATGATTAATTGCTACATCCATGCCTTATATTGACATACATATGCGAAACCATTCTATAGGACACCTGCACCATTGCCAGGGTTTTTATATGCAGGACGAGCACTATTCATGCTTACACACACACCCTGGTAATTGCCATGCCACCACACTAGATAACCTATAATTTGAAACCTTTTACTAATTGATACTTAAACTTGTGCGATTGCCTTTAATTCCTTAAAATGAAATCGTAGGATTGCTATTCATGTGCATGTACCACATCATATTATTTGTTCATGCCTATTCTATTAATCATACATCGCAACTTGATTATTGATACCATATGCATTCATTATCATTGACATATGCACTTATGAGGATTTCTTGAGATTTTATGATATTTCTGGATTTCGGGGGAAAGCCGCAAAATTTCTAAACTTATTACTTTTTTTTAAATACGTAAATTGCGGTTTTCTAGTGATGTAAGTGTCGTCCACCATGAGTTTGCTGTGGTTTTCGAGATCCGTGTCGAGGAGTGGAGGAACCGTCACGGGTATATGGTGGGCCCGGTAAGGTATCCCGGGACAAGAGGAATGTGTTATTGACGTTGAGCCTGGCAGGGGATGGATTACCTACCGGTGACTGTTTTGGCACGGCGGATTTCCAGAGGATACCGACCGTGGCGGCGAGATGATGAGATATTGATATTTGAGATGGGTCAGCCGGACGGCTGAGACCAGAGATACTTTGATATGAGATTTGAGACAGTTTTGAGGTGTCGTTGCTGGACACGGATTCTTTTGGTTCTATTGGTATTGTGCTGATATTTCAAAGGAGATTCCTAAAGGAAAAAGATGATTTCTTAAACTTACATATGCGGATCACGAGTATATTTATATTGCATACATACTTGCTAGTATAGTCATATTGCATACATACCTGTTATTATATCCTGCCATACCTGTATTATAGATGCTAGGATGCTTGTGTGCATACTTGCGATAGCCTTTATAGATGTTATTTATTACTCACGAGTTGGAAACTCACCCCCGTTGTGCCACAGTCTTTTGCAGGTCCGCTCCGTCAGCACAGTAGCGGCGGGCGCACTGCTTCTTTTGCCTCTTTTGCCAGGACTCGAGGGTTTTGCTCGTAGGTGGGTTGTATTATTATTTTTGTACCATCTTGTATATTCTTTGTATCTAGAGTACTCCATCTACTGTATCTACCAGTATTGTTGTATATTGACTTAGAGATGAGACTGTGAGATTTGAGGACTTTTTATGCTGTATTTTGGGGTCGAGCTAACTTGAGTCGACATGCTGTTTTTTTCATGCTTCTTTATGATTATTTTACATGTTGTTGTTTTATATTGCGTGGGATTTGTGACCGCCTTATGGCGAAGAGCTAGCTCCCGCTTGGGGATGCCTTATTTGTTGGACTTATATATATTCTTGTTGTACCCATTTTGGGGGCCAGTATTCACAAAGGAGACTCTGCCGAAATTTTCGGAAAAATTGATATTGTTTTTAAAAAGGTTTTATATGACTTATTTGATAAACTCGCTTTCAATTGATTGGTTTTCCTTCACTCTTTTGCTTATTTGGTTTTGGTTTCTGGGCTTTGGCTTACTTATTTTACGGACGTCTTGAGACGTTTCGTAAACTTAAGTGCCAGTCACGTTCCGTATCTTGCGGGTCGTGACAAAGTTGGTATCAGAGCCATAGGTTTTACCTTTTTGAGTGTAGGATGACCCTTGGTAGATGGAGTAAGTGACTTAAGCAGGGTAACGTAGCGTGTGTATGTCCGCGGCATACTTGCGATACGGTACTTCGCCTAAGTGACTTTAGGATATACTTGCTTGAAATTCCTTCTTCAATTCCGTGTATCCTATGATTCTATTGCACTGTTCTTATTATCCTTTTTCCTGTACCAGCTACTATGCCGCCGAAGGCTACGAGAGCGTAGAGGGCTGCCGCCCGAGATGAGATCCGAGCAGGCTCGTCCGAGACGAGGACTGAGCAGGGTGGCATGCACACGCCGCAGGGACAGAATGATCCGCCTTCCTCAGGCCGTATGGATAGGCTTGAGTCCGGTATGGAGGAGCTGCGACAGATGATGGGAGACGTGCAGGAGCTACGACAGATGGTGGGATCCTTAGTAGAGGTCAATCGAGCACAGAGATCGGATACTACTCCCCCTACAGTCGTTTCGAGACCGAGTTGGATTCGCACTGATATTTTAGCACCTAGGCGTGTTCGTAGAGGCCGTGGCGGATTCTTTAGGGGCCAGTTGTATCGCTTTCACCCATATGGTCAGCAGCCATCGTTAGGATGTTTTTGGTGTGGTAGCCTATATCATCGTATCGGAGACTGTCTGGTGAGACGACAGGGAGCGGCGACAGTGCCATATGTTACCTTACCACCATCACCACCCCCTCCTCAAAGAGCTCTACATCCTACCACTGGCGATGCTCCACGTCAGATAGACGCACCCAGAGGCCGTGGACATGGCGGTCTGATCCAGAGAGGACAAGGAGGCCGAGGCCGAGGTCGAGGACAGCCAGTTATTGGTAGGGGTCAGGACCGAGTTTTTGCTTTGACGCCACAGGATGCACAGGCATCTAACGCCGTTGTGACAGGTACCTTGCCAGTTTGGTCTTTCGACGCACGGGTATTATTCGACCCAGGTTCCACACATTCGTACGTCTCTACACACTTTGCACCGATGTTGGGCCGTGAGTGGTCGTCGTTAGATCATCCGCTTGTTGTTATTACCCCGGTAGGCGAGTCGTTTGTAGCTCGTTTTGTGTTTCGATTGTGTTCCGTTCGTATCGGGGAAAGGGATTCATCGGTTGATTTGATTCTCCTCGATATGTTGGACTTTGATGTGCTTCTAGGCATGGATTGGCTAGCCACTTGTTATGCTTCTGTGGACTGCCGTGAGAAAGCAGTCAGATTTAGCTTTCCGGGAGAGCCAGTCCTTGTTATTCAGGGAGACCGCAGCGTCACCCTTCCTAGCTTGATTTTGTCTCTTCGCGCTGGTCAGCTCTTGCGGAAGGGATGTCAGGGATTCTTAGCGTTTATTTGTGATACTCGAGCTGCAGAGGTTCCGTTGGACCAGTTCCCTGTTGTTCGTGAGTTCCCTGATGTTTTCCCTGATGAGCTACCTGGGCTACCCCCTGAGCGCGATGTTGAGTTCTGCATTGATTTGATTCCCGGCTCGGGGCCTATTTCTATACCGCCTTATCGGATGGCCCCGGCAGAGCTTCGAGAGCTGAAGGATCAGTTGCAGGATTTGTTAGAGAAGGGGCTTATTCGACCTAGTGTTTCTCCGTGGGGTGCTCCGGTCCTGTTTTTCAAGAAGAAGGATGGAAGTTTGCGCTTATGTATCGACTACCACCAGCTGAACAAAGTTACCGTTCGGAACAGATATCCGTTGCCACGCATTGATGATTTTTCCGACCAGCTTCAGGGTGCGGAGTATTTTTTCGAGGATCGACTTGCGATCAGGATACCATCAGCTGCGAGTTCGACAGGAGGATATACCGAGGACAGCTTTCCGCACGCGCTACGGCCACTACGAGTTTTTGGTGATGTCGTTCGGACTCACCAACACCCCAGCAGCATTCATGGATTTGATGAACCGTACATTCAGGCCGTACCTTGACTTGTTCATCATCGTGTTTATCGACGATATCTTGGTGTACTCCCGGAGCAGAGAGGAGCACGAGCATCACTTGCAGATTACGTTACAGACTCTGAGGGAGCACCAGCTGTTCGCAAAGTTCTCCAAGTGTGCATTCTGGCTCGACAGCGTCGGATTCTTGGGTCACGTGGTTACGAGAGACGGCATATGTGTGGACCCGAAGAAGATTGAGGCTGTTCAGCAGTGGCCCCGACCTACATCGGTTACTGAGATCCATAGTTTTCTAGGCCTGGCGGGCTACTACAGGTGTTTCGTTCAGGATTTCTCCTGTATTGCTGCACCTTTGACCGGATTGACCCGGAAGGGAGTTCCTTTCATTTGGACGGAGGAGTGCGAGCACAGTTTTCAGCAGCTACGAACTTGTTTGATTACGGCGCCGGTATTATCTTTGCCTTCAGGATCAGGCGGATTCGTGGTTTATTGTGACGCTTCACGAGTGGGGCTAGGGTGCGTATTGATGCAGCATGACAGGGTGATCGCGTATGCTTCACGTCAGTTGAAGAGTCATGAACAGAACTACCCCACTCACGATTTGGAGATGGCTGCAGTGGTCTTTGCACTAAAGATTTGGCGACATTACCTATACGGCGAGTCGTGCCAAATATTCACAGACCACAAGAGCTTAAAATACATATTTCAGCAGCGCGACCTGAACCTCATACAGCGTCGTTGGATGGAGTTGGTGAAAGACTACGACTGCGAGATCTTATATCACCCAGGCAAGGTGAATGTAGTGGCAGATGCTTTGAGCAGGAGGCCCGGGGGTAGTCTATCCTATTTGCGCGCAGTGCAGAGGCAGTCGTCAGCAGATTGACAGATTTTATGCGACGGCCGAGTTGAGTTCGATTTCACTCAGACAGGGGGGCAGCTCGTGCATGTTCGTGCACACCCACAGTTGCTTGACCGTATATATGAGGCACAGCGCAGCGACGACCGTTGCTCAGAGATCATGGCATAGATGGGACATGGCAGATTTTCTGAGTTCGTGATTGACGATCAGGGGATTTTACGCTATGGATCTAGACTGTGCGTACCAGATGCTGATGGATTGCTGCGCGACATTCTTGAGGAGGCACACCGATCAGTGTATAGTGTCCGCCCCGGTTCCACCAAGATGTACCATAATATGAGAGAGACCTACTGGTGGGACGGGATGAAGAAGGATATTGCGGAGTTTGTATCGAGATGCCTGACTTGTCAGCAAGTCAAGGCCGAGCACCAGAGGCCCGCAGGAGAGCTACAGCCGTTACCCATTCCGGAGTGGAAATGGGAGCAGTTTTCAATGGATTTCGTTATGGGTCTACCCAGGACCAGTCGAGGGTATGACTCCATCTCGGTGATCGTAGATCGATTGACGAAAGCGGCTCACTTCCTTCCAGTGAAGACCACTTTCAGCTTCGCTCAGTATGCCCAGCTTTACATCGACGAGATCGTGCGGTTGCATGGCGTACCGACTTGTATCGTGTCAGATCGAGGCACCCAGTTCACCAGCCGACTTTGGCAGAGACTTCAGGAGGCTTTGGGCACTCGTTCGAGCTTCATCACAGCGTTTCATCCGCAGACCGACGGACAGTCAGAGCGGACCATTCAGACTCTCGAGGACATGCTCAGAGCATGCGTTTTAGACTTCGGTGGTAGCTGGGATCGTCATTTACCTCTAGTAGAGTTCTCCTACAACAACAACTTCCAGGATACTATTCAGATGGCACCTTTTGAGGCATTGTATGGGAGGAGATGCAGATCGCCCGTCTGTTGGACAGAGCTCAGCGAGAGCAGTATTTTAGGGCCGCAGCTTGTTGAGGAGACGACAGCGAAGATACAGTTGATCTGAGACCGGATGAGAGCGGCTCAGTGCAGGCAGAAATCGTATGCGGACAGGCGCCGTCGCAGATTAGAGTTCGCAGTTGGCGACCATGTTTTTCTGAGAGTCTCTCCGATGAAAGGCGTGATGCGTTTTGGGCGAAAGGGGAAGCTTAGCCCTAGATTCGTCGGTCCCTTCATGATCCTCGAGCGTGTCGGCACTGTTTCATATCATTTGGCTCTTCCACCCAGCTTTCCCGATGTTCACCCCGTCTTCCATGTTTCGATGCTCCGCAAGTACCTTCACGACCCTTCGCATGCGATTCAGCACTCGACAGTCCAGCTAGAGCACGACCTTTCTTTTGCAGAGCAGCCGGTGGCCATCCTGGATCGGCAGGTGAAGAAGTTGAGATCGAGAGTTATACCGACCGTCAAGGTCCTTTGGCGTGGCCCGAGCAGCGAGGAGGTCACCTGGGAGACCGAGGGTGAGATGAGGAAGAAATATCCCCATCTCTTTGAAGGTACGCGTAGTTATATTTTTTAAATTCGGGGACCGAATTTCTTTAAGGGGGGAAGATTGTAGCGCTTTGAAAAGTCGTTTTGGTGCTTCCCTGAAAATCGGTGAAAATTTGGTATTTTTCCGTAAATCGTCTTTTTTGTTATTTTGCAGTTTAGGCCTAATTATACCTAATTTGGATAGGTAATTGGTAGTTTTTGGTAGCTAATGAGTTACTTATAAAATTCTGGTCATTTAAAATTTTTCCCTAATTTTTCAATTTTTAATATTATTTTAAGCCGGTAAAAAAAATACATTAAATTAGCGATAAATACAAATTTAAATGGGCTAATTTTAATCTTTAAAATCATGTTCATTAAAATCTAGTTGTGATATAAATTTTTAGTATTTTACTTCAAGTTTTAATTGGTTTTTATTACGGAAAACAAAAATATAATTATTTTGAACTAAAACTTGCAAATATGGTATTGTGGGGGGTCTTTTTGCATAGAATTTTTTTTGATATCTCTCATACTCATTCCTCACTCTCTTGGACAGCCCCACCACAGCAGGAATCAGCCCCTCCTTTTTGCCTTTAACTCTTGTGAATGAAATGGTATGATAGGATTAAAATATGTTAATTTGAGGTATGGGTTTTATGTGATATGTTATGGTTTTGACCCTTGACTTTTTCCACACAAATCCCCTCACTTTCTCCCCATCCTCCCCTTGGCCGAGAGCTACCTACATCAGCTCAGTTTTTTTTTCTTTCTTTTTCCCATTTAATTTTGTGTCAAATTCCATCAAAATCCAAGAAAAATCCACAATTTCCTTCACAAATTCAACAAAAAACCCTATTCCATCTCTTCTCAAGCCTAATTTGGTTCAAATCAAGGAGAAAGATGGCATCTTGGGAGGTTAGAGCAAGCTAGGGTTTGGACTTGTGAGGTATAATTTAAATGTTTGGTTAATTTGAAGTCAAGTGTGCTAAATTAGAACTTGATGTGTTAATTTTTGTTGTTGATTTCATTCTAGGTTTTTAAAGTTAATGGTTTGAGTTTAACTAGGGTTTTAGAAACCATTATTTAGTTAATTAAATCTATTTTTCTATCTAGTTGTTTACTAACCCAATCATTGGGTTACTTTGCTTAAGTGGCTTCATATTATGCTAATCTAAGTTAATCTAGTGTGAAATTTTGATTGTAATTGCTAATTACAAAAATCAAGAAAGGGGTTGTGTATGGAAATAGGTTTGAAGCATGGTTATTGTGTTGTAATTATAGTGTTGTGGCTAACTAGTTATGCGGTTGGATGTTTATGCTAGGTTGTAGTCTTTTTTGTCGCAAATCGGCGATGTTTGCACCGATTTTTGGTATGTAAATGCTTACTAGTTTTTATTAAATTATTGTGGTGATGTATTTGCGATATCTTGATGACATTTTTAGCATATCCTATGACATTTAGGATGTGTGGGTGCGGATTTTTGAGTGATCGGGTTTTAGCTTTGCCGGGCGACCAAATCGACGATTCTAGTTTGTTTTGCGATTTTCGTGTGTGTTCCGCGCACCTTGTACACGTTGTGCCTAGCTTGTGGACGCAGATATTTTCGTTTGGGATTTGCGTCGTTTTATGATATGTAACCTTATATTTTGTATTGATGCAAATTCCAGGTTCGGTCGTGGAGACTTTGGACGCGGCACGAAAAGGGAAAGCGGTGATTGGACGTAGCTAGCTGAGGATTCCTGTGAGTAGATGTAACATCTACAGGGGACTATCGTTGGATGGCGCAAGCCGCCCGATAGTTTTAGTAGCTTAAAAAGATTCTTAGTAATGTTAGTAATTAGGGGTGTAATACTTGTATGATTAATTGCTACATCCATGCCTTATATTGACATACATATGCGAAACCATTCTATAGGACACCTGCACCATTGCCAGGGTTTTTATATGCAGCACGAGCACTATTCATGCTTACACACACACCCTGGTAATTTCCGTGCCACCACACTAGATAACCTATAATTTGAAACCTTTTACTAATTGATACTTAAACTTGTGCGATTGCCTTTAATTCCTTAAAATGAAATCGTAGAATTGCTATTCATGTGCATGTACCTCATCATATTATTTGTTCATGCCTAGTCTATTAATCATACATCGCAACTTGATTATTGATACCATATGCATTCATTATCATTGACATATGCACTTATGAGGATTTCTTGAGATTTTATGATATTTCTGGATTTCGGGGGAAAGCCGCAAAATTTCTAAACTTATTACTTTTTTATAAATACGTAAATTGCGGTTTTCTAGTGATGTAAGTGTCGTCCACCATGAGTTTGCTGTGGTTTTCGAGATCCGTGTCGAGGAGTGGAGGAACCGTCACGGGTACATGGTGGGCCCAGTAAGGTACCCCGGGGCAAGAGGAATGTGTTGTTGACGTTGAGCCTGGCAGGTGATGGATTACCTACCGGTGACTGTTTTGGCACGGCGGATATCCAGAGGATACCGACTGTGGCGGCGAGATGATGAGATATTGATATTTGAGATGGGTCAGCCGGACGGCTGAGGCCAGAGATACTTTGATATGAGATTTGAGACAGTTTTGAGGTGTCGTTGCTGGACACGGATTCTTTTGGTTCTATTGGTATTGTGCTGATATTTCAAAGGAGATTCCTAAAGGAAAAAGATGATTTCTTAAACTTACATATGCGGATCACGAGTATATTTATATTGCATACATACTTGCTAGTATAGTCATATTGCATACATACCTGTTATTATATCTTGCCATACCTGTATTATAGATGCTAGGATGCTTGTGTGCATACTTGCGATAGCCTCTATAGATGTTATTTATTACTCACGAGTTGGCAACTCACCCCCGTTGTGCCACAGTCTTTTGCAGGTCCGCTCCGTCAGCACAGTAGCGGCGGGCGCACCGCTTCTTTTGCCTCTTTTGCCAAGACTCGAGGGTTTTGCTCGTAGGTGGGTTGTATTATTATTTTTATACCATCTTGTATATTATTTGTATCTAGAGTACTCCATATACTGTATCTACCAGTATTGTTGTATATTGACTTAGAGATGAGACTGTAGATTTGAGGACTTTTTATGCTGTATTTTGGGGTCGAGCTCACTTGAGTCGACATGCTGTTTTTCTCATGCTTCTTTATGATTATTTTACATGTTGTTGTTTTATATTGCGTGGGATTTGTGACCGCCTTATGGAGAAGAGCTAGCTCCCGCTTGGGGATGCCTTATTTGTTGGACTTATATATATTCTTGTTGTACCCATTTTGGGGGCCAGTATTTACAAAGGAGACTCTGCCGAAATTTTCGGAAAAATTGATATTGTTTTTAAAAAGGTTTTATATAACTTATTTGATAAACTCGCTTTCAATTGATTGGTTTTCCTTCACTCTTTTGCTTATTTGGTTTTGGTTTCTAGGCTTTGGCTTACTTATTTTACGGACGTCTTGAGACGTTTCGTAAACTTAAGTGCCAGTCACGTTCCGTACCTTGCGGGTCGTGACATATATCCAGACTACCTCTTTGGTAGCATCCTTGGTAGCGATGTATCTTGCCTTTAATCGTCTAGTAAGTCACGGTATCTAGCTTGGAACTCTTCCAACATACCGTCCCTCCACTGAAGGTAAAAACAATGCCTGTGACTGACATTCAGTCGTCCTTATCACCCTGGAAGCTTTCCGGTGATTCTCCCCAGGATCGATTGATACCATCTCACTACAACTAGTGAGTATCGTAACATCCAATTTAGATCTATCTCATAGATCCAAAACCCAGGATTTAGGAGGTATCACCTTGATCCTATAGAGAATCTTTATGATAAGAGGAGATTGACCGAGCGTAGCATAGGAAACTCCTTCCCTATCAAGACTATGTCATCCACGTACTTTATGAGTATCATCACCATACTATCTACTACCTTTTTGTATATACTTGGTTCATCTACCATTTTGATGAAGTCAAACTCTTTGACTACTACATCAAAACAGACGTTCCAACTCCGCAATGCCTGATTTATCACATAAAACATCATGACAACCAACCCCCAGATATCGTAGTCATGGTGTGCAGCAGTGGCAAGTAGGATCTGGATGGACTTAAGTATAGCTTTGAAAGTCTCAACTTTTCCAAGTACACCAAGTAATCTTCTCAAGATATACTTGCTCCTGATGGGGATTTAGCCCTTCAGATAAAGCAACCAAAGTCCATACTTTGTTGGTGTATATGGATTCCATCTCAGATCGCTGAGCATCCAGCCATTCTCATAGAGTCCCCACTCCTGATGGCCTGCTCGAAACTAATTGGATCATCATCTCATGATGCAATCCTCGCTCCTACTGTCATAGAGAAACCGAAGTATCTCTTAGGGGGATGATGAACCCTACCAGATCGGCGGAGAAGCTGAGGTTCGTTGGAAACTATTAAATCCTCTAGTTCTACCAAATCATCAGCTGCAGTTTGTATAGCTGGAACTCTTTTCAGTTCTACCGCATGACCACTAATTTCTTCACAAGAAATCCCCTTTCACAAAGGTGGCATGCTGAGAAACAAAAACACCTTTTGTTCCCTAGTTTAGTAGAAGATATCCCCTTGCGAATGCTTGGGATATCCAACAAACTTCCACAGAACTGACCTTGCCTCGAGCTTGTCCGTATTTTCCTTTTAGACATAGGCCGGACAACCCCAAATCTTAACATCTTTAAGAGATGGGCTCTTCCCATACTATATCACATATGGAGTGGTAGGCATCTGATTTTGTTGGAACCCTATTCAATAGGTATGAAACTTCTCAAGTGCATAACCCTAAAAGAAAATAGGCTACTCAGTAGTACTCATCATAGAGCACACCATATCACATAGGGTGCGATTGCTCCGCCCCGATACACCGACGTGTTGTGGTGTATTCGGAGGATTAATGCTGAGAAAGTATCTCATTCTCCTTTAGAATAGTCCAGGAATTCCGTGCTCAAGTATTCTCCTCCTTGATCACATCAAAGGACATAATACTATACCCGTTTTTGGTTCTCTACTTCTAACTTATATTCATTGAATTTCTCAAAAGTTCCAGACTTGTGTTTCAACAGGAACATATGTCCGGATCTTGAGAGATAATCAAAGAATGTAATGAAGTACAAAGAACCGGTCTTGGCATGTGTAGACAGGGGACCTTCATACATCAGCATATATCAATCCCAAGAGTTCACTACCTCTTTCTCTGTTTCCAACAAACGGATCTGTGGTCATCTTATCTTTGTGACATGACTGGAAAGTTTTACAAGATGTAAATCCAAACTAATTTAAATATGCATCTTTATGTAACTTCAACTAGTCGGGTCGCATTGATATGACCTAGTCTACAATGCCTGAAGAAGGATTCGTTCATTTCCGAACTCTTCCTCTTATGTGTGTTCTGTACGTTAAGAACTGTAGTTTGATTTAGAACGTCTATACTTTTAGATAACGTGCCTGAACCGATCAACTCTTGATATAGGAAATGTTCAAAACATTATCCAACAATACAAAATTATATTCTTCTTTACTAATAAAGAGACTGATATGATTTTGTATATCGGGTTCGGTATCTAATAACATTCGTTCAGAATCAATGTATTCTGGTAATACAGGGTGATAACTGCCAACAGACTTGGTTGCAACACTTGCATCATTTCCAACTCTTGAAACTTATCACCCGTTCTCCACGTAATAAATTACATTTGCGGGATCCTGATCCGGTATCTCATACCCAGGACATGAAGGATACTGAGAAACAGTTCTCGGTAAAGAACACACCCAAAGAAGATGCATCAGCATGCACTTTCTTCGTTTAGGCGGCATGGGAATTCTGGTAATCCCCTATTTCCTTCTCTATCTTATAACAATTATAAGTTTGAGCGGGACCAGCGTTCCTTAGCGCAGTATAACAAGCGGGTTCGGTCAATACATTCGTATTATTATCTTGATTAAGGCGTGACATGGTCGCTATGTGGAGAGAGATAGAAGAAAACACTCAGCGTATGCTCTTGCAAGATTAGATTGGTTATTAATATATCTAATCAGGATGTCTCCCACTGTTTTAGTCAAATCTTCCTTTAAACCCTAAAAGGAAAGACTAACAGAGATTAATTACACTCTATAAGTTCGCCAATCTTTCAGCCAGGCCAGTGCCGGTACTTTGAGAGAGGTTCCCCACGCTTTCGCACGGACCTAATTAAAATAAACCTCGTTTTCCCAGGGGCGTAACCCCATTGACACCTTTCTAGACACCTACTTGATCGGCTAATTGTAATGTGTAAAACTCTCCCTGGAGTAACTCTTACTCGCAGCGGGTATCAGGATCCAACTATCTCATAGAAGGTATGCAATGTCATTGCAAATTTCAACTCTTGAAATTGTCACGACCCGAAAGAGACTGGCCCTTGAACCATATAAAGTCTATAAGACCCTATCTGATCCAAGTAAGCCAAAAGCCCAGAAATCTAAAACCATTTAAAGAGTATATAAGGAAAACTGGTTTTAAGAAGTAAAGAAATCACGTTTCGAAAATCAAAGTTTTTAAATAACTATGTCGAATATGCATTTTTTAAAATGTGTAACCTTTCTTGAAAATTTCGGCAGAGTTTCCTTTGTAAAAACTGTCCCCGAACGGGGTACAACAAGAATAATATATATGAAATGATAAAAGGCATCCCCAAGCGGGAGCTAGCTCTTCGTCAATCGACGGTCACAACCACGCAAGCAATAACAATATACAACGCCAAAGGGCGAGGATCAAAACGCAAAAAGAAACTCAAACAGCCAGAAAACCGTAATACTACAAGCGCGACTCTAAGGTCGAAATAATACAACACTGTTTTCTAAGTCTGAAACAATATACAAGTTTTGGTTGATGGAATTCTAGATACAATGAGTAATACAGGAACAATGGCGGTTTTGATACAAAAGAACCCACCTACCAACGCAAGTCACCCATATGGAAGCAGTGTGCCAGAAAAGCCGCTATGGAATTTGTACAGCAAAAACCTACAAGGACTGTGGCACAACGGGGGTGAGTTGCCAACTCGTGAATAGAAAATATCTACAAGCAGAGATTGAATGTATGACCCATCCTAGGTCAGTACGATCAGATATAAATAAACCTCAATATGAATAAGTCTGAAGCATACTAAACTGGCAAGGTAATCTCTATGCATGAGTGTAGTGCCAAGTGCTCGTGCCAGTGCCTCAGGTAATAGCATATTATAAATGTGAGGTATGATCAATGTAATCAAATCTGCATGTACGTGGATCCCGTCCACTCGTCACCCAATGACAATAACCATCAAGCATGTAAATATTATAAAGCATGTGCATGGGAATATGAGGATATAAACCATCTGTGTCCCTCGCGACACGTCAAAATCATGGAACCGAAGTTGTTGGAGATAGTGCCCTCAGAGTCAATTATTGGATCACTGGCACGTGATTGCAATGATTGAGGGAGGACCTGTCCCAGTAGGACAGTCTTACTCGAGATGATAGTATGCTATCTGGTTTATCTTTATCATCGTGTACTGCTTTAGGTGACCTTACAGGTCGCTATTACACGTTGGTAGAGCCCCTAGGATTCTTGCTTGACTACCAGCAGTATGAGGGCGATCATATACGTGTGAGCTGGTAGTCTATAAGAACATCCTTAAAAGGTCCCTAGTTGTGGGAGTTTCGAGACAGGGCATCGATACTCCAGAGTAGACTAGTGTATACAGTTGAGACCACGACGAGGGGCGGTGGCCGGTCTCACAAGCCACTGGTGTTAGTTGGTTCACCTAAGATGTATACAGGTGCTCATTGGGTTATGAGTACACCGGACAGGACTCGCCGGGAACATGCTAGTTGGTCTTATACCTGACGTCAGATAGCAGTTCCCTGGTGACATGTGTACAGGTTAGTTCATCGACATGGGGATCGTCATTTGTCTCGTGTGAGTTCCCACTGTACTTTGATTACTACCCTACCACGCTCAAAGGAGACGTGCAAACAGGTTTTAGTTAGGTACAGTCCCGAGCCATATGGAGACAGTGAGCGTATCTTCAGGGGTTTGTCTCTCCCGGTATTGGGGGTGAGGTCGCGCTGTGTCTAGGAGAGCCATTAGACGAAGCCCTCGGCCGAGGCAGGAGATTTACTGGTAGGTATTCCAGTAGTATCTCAGGGTGTTCTGGCCTACACTCCGACACGACTTGTACCCCTTTTGGGGGTCTGACTTTTACTAACCCCCTAGGCCCGCCATACGATGCTCATAGACGAACGGACCGGACTGTACGGATATTGTCACTGACAGGCTCAGTAGGGTGTCAGGATGAGTTCTCTCATCGATTTCCCTTTTGGTCAATACCTGGTAGCCCGTTACTTATTGGCTTATACCTCTGAGGTGCTAGTGGTTAAATCCACAACCAAGGTGTTGACGAGTCTTTAGAGTCCCCCACATTCAGTTACTCAAGCTTTCGGGAGAAAAGCTGTAGTGGCCGTATGGAGATATGGCAAGGTCTGATCAGATACGTGCGGTATTGCACGGATCAGAATCGGACAGTTTGTACTATAGGCCGTATGGATATATGGCAGGGTTCGATCAGATACGTGCGGTATTGCACGGATCAGGATCGAACGGATATTACTAGCCGGCTTTGGTTTAAGCCGGATCCTAGTATAGTACAGTGTAGATTTTGTCTCATTGCATTTGTATTTCGGTCGGAATACAAATGCGGGTGTGTATGCACAGTAGCGGGGTTTTCCTGTAATTTATTACGGGACCAGTTTTCTGGAGTTGCCAGTTTGCTTTCCGTTTCGGCCAATTTCCTTTGTATCCTGTTAGTGTATATGCCCTAGAGGCCATTACTGTATCATACTAGTTTGTATATTACTTAATGGAAGCTTGGGATATTTACCTTGTATAAACAATCTTGCTCAATATAGTAGTATGCTACTTGGTTTGTTTCTACTTCAATGTGTACTTGTGTTTATTTCAGTATATCACTTATACGCATTAGTGGAGCCCTCAGGATCTTTGCTTGATTACCAGCGTTGTGATGGCAGTCACACTAGTGGGGGCTGGGTAATCTATAGGCACATCCTTATACAGGTCCCTAGTCGTAGGACTATCGAGACAGGGCATCGATACTCCGGAGTAGACTAGCGTATGCGCTTCTCATCCCAGTGTGGGAGATGGTCTGTCCCACAGCCATCAGTACGTCGTACTGGAGATAGTATACGGGTGCTCGTTGGGTTACGAGTACACTGGACAGGACTCGTCGGGAACTGAAAGGTTGGTATTATACCTATCGTCAGTTATCAGTTCCCAGGTGACATGAGTACAGCTTAGTCCGCTGACTTGATACTGGCACTTCGCCTCGAGTGTGTTCCCACTACACTTTGATCACTACCCTACCACGGCTCAAAGGAGTCGTGCAAACAGGTAGTGGTTGGGTGCAGTCCCGAAGCACTTGGAGGCAGTGACGGTTAGACAGGATTCGTCTCTCCCGGTATTGGGGGTTGACATCGCGCTGTGTCTAGGAGAGCCATTACACGAGTAGTCCCTGGCCAGGGCAAGCGAGATATACTGGTAGGTTCCAGTGTTATCTCAGGGTGTTTTGGGCTTCACTCCGACACGACTTGTACCGCTATTGGGGGACTGACGTTTTACCGCCACCTAGGCCCGACATGCGATGTATCAGACGAACAGACCGGACTGTACGGAGAATGTCACATTCAGACTCAGTAGGAGTTCAGATGGGGTTTCACCTCGTCAGCCTTCTTGTCGGCATCTACCTGGGGACCGTTACGCACAACTAGTGCCGCTTGCGGTCTGTGGTTAAACCCACTGCCAGCGTAGTGTCGAGTCTTTAGAGTCCCACACAGAGGGTATTCACCTCTGGGCAAAACAGAGTAGAGGTCGCATGGTTTTGCGACAGGGTTCGTTCTCATCCGCGCACTTGTGCACGTTTGGAGTCCGGACGGATTATACTGGCAGGCTCTGGTTTGAGCCAGATACCGGTATATGTTTTGAGGGTTGCTTTTATATCTTGGTGTTCTTGTTCCTCGGAACGAGAATGCAGGTGTGTATGCACAGTTGCTTGAGGCGGAGGATGAGGTATTTCATTAGGGTTTCGGAACGGGTGCGTATGCACAGTTGACAGTTATCTTTTTCCAAACCCTAATGGATTTATGAATTATCTATTAATAATAGTAATTAAATGAGAATTTTGTTATGGTTGATTTTGTTGACTTGTTGACCATGGTTGACTTGTTGACCATGGTTGAATGTTGACCACCATCATGCTTTAAAAAGTCCTCCTTGATTTATGCTTACATTTTTAAATGAAGCATGGTAGTGGTCATTCCAAATTACCATCAACTATTCTCATTTTCAATTATTATTATTAGATAATTCTTTTCTTTTGCATTATGGTTGCAAGAAAGAAAAAAGATAGCTCATTCTATCATAACCTCTCTCTCTCCTCATTTCATCTTCTTCTTCCTCTAGCAAAGAGAAACCTTCTCATGTGTTGAGAATCCTTCTCTTTAAAAGGAAAAGCAAACCCTAGTCACTCTCTACTCATTCTAGGTTGAAGGTTTAGCAAGCCGGAAACCCTAGTTCACTCAAAGATCGAGGAAGAGCCCAAAGGTCGAACCTTCGAGGTGGATCCATCTTCGACGGAAGAAGGCGACGAAAAGAGAACCATCAACCTCTACAAGATTTCAAGAAGAAGGAGTTCAAGTTTAGGTATAACCATCTTCCATAGTAGCTAACTCCTTTTAGTGTATTTGCTAGTTTAGTTTAGACACGATCCCGACCTTGTTTAGTCCATGTTGCCTCTTGCGATAAAAATTTGTTTTTTATACCGTTTCCGCCTCCCCGTAAGAACCGGGGGTCGCAATATGGACTTCCAGTGGTATCAGAGCCTAACTAAACTTAAACTAGCTTGGTAGTGAAGTGTAACGAAGTTCGGAAACGAAAAATCACAAAACCGGAAAAATTACAAAACCTGAGTTTCTGTTGAAATTTTTTTGGCTCAAAATGAAAAAATTTATACTTGTAAAATCGTCTCAGGGTTTTGTGAGTGCACTGATGAAAAACGATCCACTGTTGCGTTCAAAGCGCCGCCCTTCCGCGGCACGAGGTAGGCATGTGCCGCGGAACCGCCGCGCTTTGTCGTCTTCTCTGCATCGTTTTTCGTGCAGTGTGTGTCTGTGTTGGTTTTGGGATTTTTGAAATATATTATATGTGCCCAGATTTTGCAGAAAAGAAATTTCCTTTTGGGGTCCTATAATTCCGTATTTTTTCCGAACTTCACTACACTTTGACTATGATGGTTATATCTGTGATGTTTGCATTATTGAACGTCGGCTAGTCGCTATAAGTCGATTAGTCGGGGTTATACATGATCTGTGTTTGATATTGGAATGTGTATATGAATGTGTTGGACTGTCGCGGGTGAATAGCCGGGGTGGATGTGAGATGAGCTTTTGTTTTTCTTTCATTCATTGTAAATGTAAATTGATGTAATAATATTATTTGTTTGGCCGCACAACCGGGTCGGGGTTGTAGCCGTCATTGTATAATTCTTTTTACTGTTTTTGCTCCTAGGATAGACCCATGGAGGGGTGCACAAACTACCGAGGACTTGGCGGGTAGTTTGCCGCACCCGTAGGGGTCTTGGGTGGGGTATTTGGCTATTCACCGCGACCGTGTTATCCGCTTTTCGTTCCAGGCTCGAAAGGATTGCGGATTGCTAGTATATCCAATGTATTCATCTGTGATCTGTAATGTCTATCATTGCTTTCTATTTAGGCGTTGCTTATGTTTTACAGCCGCGCTAGCCCAGCCCCCGCTCTGTCGTTAGTTAAGTAACCTAACGGGTAATGACGGGGCCCCGTGGCGAATGCGAATGGCATAAGCGTACGTCATATTTTGGTTGTTTTCTGCAATGGTAGGATTAAATGATGGGACGCATTAAAAGTACTAATGCAAGAATATCACGCATTAAAAGAACTAATGCAAGATAATAAACCAAGTTTAAGTCGATGGAACACTTTCGAAAAACCACTCGGTTCTTTTCAAAACTAACTTTTAAATGCGGAGCTTGAGCCACTCCTTCTAAAAGCTATCTCGTTCCATCGATTATATCAAGTTCACTACGTTCACGGTTTCGCCAAAACCATCCGTAGCCCTCCGTCGTTTCATATGAATATTCAACAGTATTCAAGCTGTGTTTGTTGGCCTTAGTCAAGGCACAGTGTTTGGTAGCTGGTGGGTATTCATATGTTGCATAGATAGAATGCGTTGGTTTGGGACAGTCGTATTGCCTTGTTGGCCATAGTCAAGGGTATATACGGATGGGTTCAAATTAACCTGGATAACGACGGGAAGAACTTGACATGTGACTTATGATTTGTTGGCCTTAGTCAAGGTCATAAGAGCATGGGGCAAAAATCCACATCGGGAGTTTCATAAGTACTGAAACTTGCTAGATTTGCATACCATTTGGAGTGTGATGATTATGGTAGGATTCCTTCATTTTCGTCACGCAATGATATTTGGATCCCGATCCTACTGTGAGTATATGCTACTCCTCGGGAAATTTCTCACTAAACGATCAATGCTATAAATCTAGTAGGTGCCTAGAAAGGTGTTAGCGGGGCTACGCCCCCAGGGAAAAGAGGTTCTTAAATTAAGGAACTTCGCGAAAGCGTTGGAAAACCTCCCTCGAAGTACCGACACTGGCCTGGCTGAACGGTTAAGCAAGTATTGTGCGGTGGGATTGATCCCGGCTAATTCTTCCTTTGTGGTTTGAGGAGGGATTCGAGAGACAGTGGGAGCCATCCTGTTTAGACAAATTAAAAACCATTCTAAACTTGCAAGAGCATCGTGCTAAAGTGTTTCTTCTCTCCCCCCTGCAGCGACCAAATCGAAATGACTGGACTTAAGTTACTTCTAGATAAAAACATATTGACAGGGCCAAACTACAAAGATTGGCTCAGGAATGTCAAATTGGCAATCTCTTCCGACAAGCTGGGGTATCTTCTTACCACCAAAGCTCCCCCCGTCCCAGGTCCCACCTCCAGCGTCGCGGATAAGGAAATCCGTAAGACTTGGGAGATTGACAGCGCGAAGGCCAGATGCCTCGTACTTGCCTCGATGGACAACGACCATCAGAGGAGGCACGAGAATATGGATTTGGAATCCATATTTCTTCATACAAAAGAACTGTATGGAGAGCAGTCTCGTATCGCAAGATACGAAGTGTCGAAGAAGTTATTTTCGACAAAGTTGGCCGTCGGATCATCGGTAGCGGACCACGTGCTTAAGATGATTGGCTACACTGAAGAGCTCGCGGAACTTGGGACCACGTTGGACAGTGAACTCTATACGGATATAATTCTCCAGTCCCTTCCATCCACTTACGCCCAGTTCATACTGAACTTCAACTTGCAAGAAAAGGAAGTTGAACTTTCAGAACTCCTCAACCTGCTGAGGAGCGCAGAGGGCACCCTACAGAAGGGTAGGGAAACACCCGCTTTGTTTGTAGGAGGATCTTCTTCCTCTAGGTCCAAGGCGAAAGCCAAGGGAAAGAGAAAGAAAGCCCCCGCCAAACCAAGAGGCGGTGTTAGTAAAGTGGGTACGAAGGGAAAGGAAAAGGCAACAAAGATTGCGGGGAAGCTTGTTGATAAAGAGGAATGCTTCTATTGTCATAAGAGTGGACACTGGAAGAAAGATTGCAGGGCTTGGAAAGCCAGGACACAGGAACTGAAGCAGGTTGCGGCTTCAGCTTCAGGTGTGTATGTTATTGAAAACTGTCTTTCTATAAACTCTACTTCCTGGGTATTGGATACCGGATCAGGATCTCATATCTGTAATTCTTTGCAGGCATTGAGAAACCGTAGGTTTTTGAAGGCAGGTGACATGACCCTCAGAGTTGCGAACGGAGCTAGCATGGATGCTAAAGCCGTGGGGGACTATCACCTGGGAATGACAGATGAGCATGTTTTGGTTTTGCGTAATTGCTTTTTTGTACCCAACGCAACTTGTAATATCATTTCTGTATCTTTGGTTTCTAAAGAAGGTTATGAATTTGCGTTTGTAAGTAATGTTGTAAACATTCACCTTAATCAAGTTCTGATTGGGTCAGGTACACTGAGCAATGGTATATACGTATTAAACCAACCACAGATTTTCAATGTCCAGAATACACACAAAAGAAAGTCTCCAGATATCAATCAGGCTTTCTTATGGCATTGTAGACTGGGTCACATCAATGAGACACGGTTGACTAAGTTACATAAAGAAGGATACTTGGATCCGTTCGAGTATCAGTCTTATGCCACTTGTGAATCTTGTCTCATGGGAAAGATGACAAAGACTCCGTTCACTGGACACGGAGAAAGAGCGAGCGAGCTCTTGGGACTCATACACAGTGACGTGTGTGGTCCAATGTCTACACATGCGCGAAGCGGTTATTCATACTTCATTACTTTCACAGACGATTTCTCTAGGTATGGACATGTCTTCTTAATGAAGCACAAATCCGAGGCCTTTGAGAAATTTCGGGATTACAAGAATGAAGTTGAAAAACAAACCGGCAAAAGTATCAAGATTCTAAGATCGGATCGAGGTGGAGAATACTTAAGTGCCGAGTTCCTGAATTACTTAAAAGAGAATGGGATTCTCTCTCAGCGTACTCCTCCATACACTCCGCAACATAACGGTGTATCGGAAAGGAGGAATCGAACCCTATTGGATATGGTTCGTTCCATGATGAGTAAGGCTGAGTTACCGCGATCTTTCTGGGGATATGCACTAGAAACAGCTGCACATCTCTTGAACCAAGTTCCTACTAAGACTGTGCCTACCACACCATATCAAATATGGAGTGGGAAGAAACCCTGTCTTAAAGCCTTTAAGACATGGGGATGTCCGGCTTTTGTAAAAAAGCAGCATGCGGACAAGCTCGAGGCACGCTCAGTACAGTGCAAGTTTGTGGGATACCCAAAGAACTCCAAGGGGTATCTATTCTATTACGCAGAGGAGCAAAAAGTCCTTGTTTCTCGTCATGCCCACTTCTTGGAAACTGAGTTTTTGGAAAATCAGATAATTGGGAGCGCAGTAGAACTGGATGAAATTCCAGAACCTCAGACTATTACTGAAAGCTTAGTGGAACCAGAGGGTTCAAAAGAACAGGACATTCCTATGCCGCTCCGCAGAAGTAGTAGGCAGTCTCATCCGCCCGAGAGATACTACGGTTTTCTCATAGACGGGGATAGAGAGGATTGCATCATAGACTATGATGAGTCTACTAGCTTCCAGCAGGCCGTTCAGAGCGTTGACTCGGTAAAATGGCTGGATGCAATGCGGACCGAAATGGAGTCCATGTACACCAACAAAGTATGGACGTTGGACATTGCTCCAGATGGGGTAAAACCCGTAGGATGCAAGTGGATCTTCAAAAGGAAGATTGGTGTAGATGGACAGGTTGAGACCTATAATGCTAGACTTGTAGCAAAGGGTTTCCGTCAAAGACCTGGCTTGGACTATGACGAAACCTTTTCTCCAGTGGCTATGCTGAAATCCATTCGGATCCTTCTTGCCATTGCTGCTTTCCACGATTATGAGATTTGGCAGATGGACGTAAAAACCGCTTTTCTAAATGGAAATTTAGAGGAGTGTGTCTATATGGATCAGCCAGAGGGTTTCATTCAGAGTGGGAGCAGCGGAAAGGTGTGCAAGTTTCTTAAGTCCATCTATGGACTAAAGCAGGCATCGCGGAGTTGGAACATCTGTTTTGATGAGACGGTCAAGGAATTTGACTTTATCAAAAATCCAGATGAACCATGCATCTATAGTAGATTTGTAGCGAGAACTGTGGTATTCCTTGTTTTATACGTGGATGACATTCTCTTAATAGGAAATGACATTCCTATGCTACAATCTGTCAAGGGTTTCTTGTCACACAGGTTCTCCATGAAAGACCTGGGTGATGCCTCTTACATCCTGGGGATCCGGATCCATCGTGATAGATCCAAGAGGATATTAGGACTTTCACAGTCCAGGTACATCGACACCGTACTGAAAAGATTCAGTATGGAAAATTCCAAGCGCGGTAACCTACCGGCTTGTCATGGGATCACCCTCTCTAAAGAGATGTCTCCCAAGACTGATTTGGAGAGGGATCGCATGTCTATTATACCCTACGCTTCTGTGGTAGGCTCTATAATGTATGCGATGTTGTGTACCAGACCGGATGTAGCTTATGCACTGAGTGTAGTAAGCCGGTATCAGTCAAACCCTGGGGAGAAACATTGGATAGCAGTAAAGAACATTCTCAAGTACCTGAGAAGGACTAAGGAGATGTTCTTGGTGTATGGCGGAAAAGACCTCCAGATTGAGGCCTTTGCTGACTCCAGCTTCCAGAGTGACAAGGATGATTCCAAGTCCATGTCGGGTTTTGTCTTTACCCTCAATGGAGGGGCGGTGTGTTGGAAGAGTTCCAAACAGGAAACCGTTGCAGACTCGACTATGGAAGCGGAATACATCGCTGCATCTGATGCCGCAAAAGAAGCTGTCTGGATAAGGAAGTTCTTAAAAGAACTTCAGGTGGTTCCGTCCATTGTTGACCCAGTACCTCTGTATTGCGACAACAACGGGGCTATAGCTTTAGCAAAGGAACCCAGGTCCCATCAGAGATCCAGGCACATCTTGAGGCGGTATCACCTGATCAGGGAGATCGTGGATCGCAAGGAGATCGAGGTTCGGAGGGTTGCTTCAGAAGAGAACACTGCAGATCCATTCACCAAGGCCCTACCCCAGACTCAGTTCGAGCGGCTGATCGAGATGATAGGTCTTCGATACGCCAGTACATGGCCTTAGTGCAAGTGGGAGATTGTTAGTGTATATGCCCTAGAGGCCATTACTGTATCATACTAGGTTGTATATTACTTAATGGAAGCTTGGGATATTCACCTTGTATAAACAATCTTGCTCAATATAGTAGTATGCTACTTGGTTTGTTTCTACTTCAATGTGTACTTGTGTTTATTTCAGTATATCACTTATACGCATTAGTGGAGCCCTCAGGATCTTTGCTTGATTACCAGCGTTGTGATGGCAGTCACACTAGTGGGGGCTGGGTAATCTATAGGCACATCCTTATACAGGTCCCTAGTCGTAGGACTATCGAGACAGGGCATCGATACTCCGGAGTAGACTAGCGTATGCGCTTCTCATCCCAGTGTGGAAGATGGTCTGTCCCACAGCCATCAGTACGTCGTACTGGAGATAGTATACGGGTGCTCGTGGGTTACGAGTACACTGGACAGGACTCGTCGGGAACTGAAAGGTTGGTATTATACCTATCGTCAGTTATCAGTTCCCAGGTGACATGAGTACAGCTTAGTCCGCTGACTTGATACTGGCACTTCGCCTCGAGTGTGTTCCCACTACACTTTGATCACTACCCTACCACGGCTCAAAGGAGTCGTGCAAACAGGTAGTGGTTGGGTGCAGTCCCGAAGCACTTGGAGGCAGTGACGGTTAGACAGGATTCGTCTCTCCCGGTATTGGGGGTTGACATCGCGCTGTGTCTAGGAGAGCCATTACACGAGTAGTCCCTGGCCAGGGCAAGCGAGATATACTGGTAGGTTCCAGTGTTATCTCAGGGTGTTTTGGGCTTCACTCCGACACGACTTGTACCGCTATTGGGGGACTGACGTTTTACCGCCCCCTAGGCCCGACATGCGATGTATCAGACGAACAGACCGGACTGTACGGAGAATGTCACATTCAGACTCAGTAGGAGTTCAGATGGGGTTTCACCTCGTCAGCCTTCTTGTCGGCATCTACCTGGGGACCGTTACGCACAGCTAGTGCCGCTTACGGTCTGTGGTTAAACCCACTGCCAGCGTAGTGTCGAGTCTTTAGAGTCCCACACAGAGGGTATTCGCCTCTGGGCAAAACAGAGTAGAGGTCGCATGGTTTTGCGACAGGGTTCGTTCTCATCCGCGCACTTGTGCACGTTTGGAGTCCGGACGGATTATACTGGCAGGCTCTGGTTTGAGCCAGATACCGGTATATGTTTTGAGGGTTGCTTTTATATCTTGGTGTTCTTGTTCCTCGGAACGAGAATGCAGGTGTGTATGCACAGTTGCTTGAGGCGGAGGATGAGGTATTTCATTAGGGTTTCGGAATGGGTGCGTGTGCACAGTTGACAGTTATCTTTTTCCAAACCCTAATGGATTTATGAATTATCTATTAATAATAGTAATTAAATGAGAATTTTGTTATGGTTGATTTTGTTGACTTGTTGACCATGGTTGACTTGTTGACCATGGTTGAATGTTGACCACCATCATGCTTTAAAAAGTCCTCCTTGATTTATGCTTACATTTTTAAATGAAGCATGGTAGTGGTCATTCCAAATTACCATCAACTATTCTCATTTTCAATTATTATTATTAGATAATTCTTTTCTTTTGCATTATGGTTGCAAGAAAGAAAAAAGATAGCTCATTCTATCATAACCTCTCTCTCTCCTCATTTCATCTTCTTCTTCCTCTAGCAAAGAGAAACCTTCTCATGTGTTGAGAATCCTTCTCTTTAAAAGGAAAAGCAAACCCTAGTCACTCTCTACTCATTCTAGGTTGAAGGTTTAGCAAGCCGGAAACCCTAGTTCACTCAAAGATCGAGGAAGAGCCCAAAGGTCGAACCTTCGAGGTGGATCCATCTTCGACGGAAGAAGGCGACGAAAAGAGAACCATCAACCTCTACAAGATTTCAAGAAGAAGGAGTTCAAGTTTAGGTATAACCATCTTCCATAGTAGCTAACTCCTTTTAGTGTATTTGCTAGTTTAGTTTAGACACGATCCCGACCTTGTTTAGTCCATGTTGCCTCTTGCGATAAAAATTTGTTTTTTATACCGTTTCCGCCTCCCCGTAAGAACCGGGGGTCGCAATATGGACTTACATATCCTTCATTGGCCGAAGATTGGTGGAGGAGGGCTTATTTGCATTTGTGCAAATAAGCAATTTGGAAGGGGGTCTTTGCATATTGTCGCATCATGATGGTTTCATGATGGTGCACTTCCATTGACTTGTTTTGACTCCATCATTGCTTGACTTTGTGATGAGATGGTTGTTGTTGGAGTGTTGGGTTTTGTTGTGATCATTTTTTTTCTCATCATCACATGCTTTCCACCCACCCCCTTGTCTTTGCTCTCTCTCTCCATTCTAAAAAAGGGGATGGCCGGCCAAATGAAGGGGTTGCCCAATTTTTTGGTATGGAAATTTTTGGCTTTCTTGTGCTTAAAAAATCCCAAACTTCATCTCCAAAAATTTCATCACTTCATCCCTCCACCAAATGGCACCTCCATAAACCCCAAATGAGACACAAGCCTCTACACTACATTCTACAGCAAACCTTGGGCACGTCGACTAGCCAGCTTCGTGCCCGAGTTGCCTCGGCATTGAGGTGGGAGCCCGTAAAGGATGTAGGTGATGTGGTGCACTTCCGACGATGAGGTGGAGACAGGACATTCCGCGAGAGATCGGGACGACGACGAGAAGACCGGAGGACTCGGATCACTCGGTATATCTCTTTTCCCTATCTATTAGTTAGCTAGGACTAGTTAATGGTTCGATCCGGGTATTAGTGCGCGGTGGTGCCAGTTCATGAAAAATTTAAGTATATCACCGCTTCCGCATTTTGGCATCGGGATAGAGGCCGGGGCGCCGCCGTGCACTTACAGTGGTATCAGAGCCTTGCCATTAACATAGTCTAGCTTTGTTTAATATGTTTACATTTCCGATCGACTAAAATTCCAAAATCCGCGTTTTTCACATGCATCAGTTTTCTGTTGAAATTTTCTGGAGTCGAAAAATTTTTCAGGTTGTAGAAAAGTGATGTACTGGAAATTCTAAGAACACTGTAGAAATTCGATACAGTGACTCCACAATAGGAGCGCGGAACCGCGGCCAAACCCCCTTTAGGCCGCGGTTCCGCCGCACTATGTTGAGATCACTGCATCAAATTTCAGCAGTTGCTTTCTGGGTTAAAATTAGGGTTTCTGGAATATTATGTTTGGGTCCAGAATTTCTTGATGTGCTACAGTAGTACTTGGGGGCCCACTTGGTAAATTTGATCGATCGGATATTTTAAACACATTAGTTCATAGTATTTACATTATATCTGCGACCGTGAATGCCACTTGATCGTTAAATCCAGTCTAACTGCTATAGCCCGGTTAGACGGATTTGCGAACGTGACTTTCACGTTGATGTTCTGTGTTTTGCTGTGATGTTGCGGATTGGTCGTGGGGGATAGCTTGGATGCAATGCTAATACAGTTTTTGTTGTATTATGTATATTTGATATTGCGGGACGAGCGTCCGACATGTGGACTGTCGTCACTGCCTGATTGTATTATTATTTTGGAGCACGACCAGGTTGCGGTCGATGTACCCGTTGTATGTATATTTTACTTTCTGTACTAGGATTACCCCAAGGTGGGGTGCACGGATAGCCGGATTCTAGAAGGCAACAAGCCCGCATCTCATGGCATTAGGACAGAGGGGGCTTCTCTCTAGAATTGGCGGGCTATTCGCCACACTCGTAGGGGGTACAGTTTGACCCAGGAGGGGTGCCCAAGTTACCGGATTCCGTGAAGTGTCGGGTGGTCCATTCACGTTGCTGAAGGGGGCTGCCTCGCTTCAGGTTTTGGCGGGTAACTTGCCGCGCCCGTAGGGGTCTAGGATTTCATTGCACAGGCTATCCACACGACCAGGGGAACGTCGGGTTTCAGTAGTAGCTCTGTGAAACCCGGGGATCCCAGATATCTGTATTGTTCTGTGATGCTGTACATTTCTGTGATGTTGCATTTTTTTTCACGCCTTGGGCGAATATAATATATCAGTATATATATTAGTAGATGTTGTATATGTTTTGCATCCGTGCTAGTCCAGTCCCCGCTCTGTCGTTAGTTAGCTAGCCTAACGGGTAATGACGGGACCCAGTGGCGAATGCGGATGGCATATACATACATCAGTATATTTTCGTTCTTTTTTGGTGTGATCAATTGATGGGACTGCGTTGATTCGGATCAATGCAAGTTAAACAAACCTAATCTGATTTTGTTGGAACACCTTTTCAAAAGCTG
Organism: Agapanthus africanus; assembly: GCA_030015575.1. Classification (NCBI taxonomy): domain Eukaryota; kingdom Viridiplantae; phylum Streptophyta; class Magnoliopsida; order Asparagales; family Amaryllidaceae; genus Agapanthus; species Agapanthus africanus. Next base: position 252,071,612 of record JASDDO010000029.1, on the reverse strand, counting down.
CTATTGCAAGGACGTTCACTTTTGTTTTGCATCATGGTATTCAGTTGGAATATCCTGGTCCTCAGTCGATGAGGCAAGGGCCGAGATCCCTTCACCGGGAGTGACCCCTTGGAAAAAAGTTTGCGTCAGGGCAATGACTTCACTATAGCCGATTACTTTTGCTTTGCATCGTGGTATTCAGTTGGAATATCCTGCACCCCATTCTACGGGGAAAGAGCCGAGATCCCTTCACCGGGAGTGACCTCTTTAGCAAAGTTTTTCGTCACTATATTTTTAAAAGCTATCCGTTCCTTCAACGATATCAAGTTCATTACGTTAATGGTTTTCGCCAGAAACCATTCGTAGCCGTCCGTCATTTCAGTTAAATATTCGGTAGTATTCAATCTATGTATTTTAACCTCACGCCAAGGCATAGTGATTGGTAGCTGCCGGGTATTTATCTGTTGCATAGATAGATGCGTTGGTTTGGGACAGTCGTACTACTATTTTGGCCTACGTCAAGGGTATGTACGGGTGGGTTCAAATTAACCTGGATAATGACGGGTAGAACTTGACATGTGACTTATGATATTTTGACCTCACGCCAAGGTCATAAGAGCATGGGGCAGAAATCACATCGGGAGTTTCTAAAGAAACTGAAACTTGCCAGATATGCGCATACCTTCTGGAGTGTGACACTGTGAGCGGATTCCGTCACGTTATCATGCGATGATAGTTGGATCCCGATTCCCACTAATGGGTTGGCTTACTCCTCGGGTGATCCCGACTAATTCTTCTTTCGGGTTTGGAGGAGAATTTGACGGTACAGTGGGAAGTTTCCAGATTAGATAAATTGGTAACCATTCTGATCTAGGATAGAGTGCACACTGAATGTTTCTTTTCTCTCTCTCTTTGGCAGCGACCATTGACTCGACCCTAAGACTATGACTCAGTGACCAAAATTGACCGAACCTTCTTAAAACACTGGCTTTTGGATTGTCAGAGTTGCAAACCTCATTGCCACTCCTACTTTTACCCTTTTCTCCAGGACACCCCGTATTACTACGAACGTCCACTTCTATTGGACAAAACCATCGTATGGTTAGATACGAACTTGAAGGAATTCGAGGATGGTTTCCGGTTCTGGAGAAAACGGATAGGATTATTCAGCTGTCTTTTCATTTTACCTTCTCTCAGGTTCCGAGTACTCCTTGGTTTAGGAGATAGTACACCTATTACGCAAATTGGATAATCTTCTTCCAAACCTTAGGCTGGTGCCGAACGGTGGGGAATGAAGAAAAACAATTAGCATAACGATGGTGTGCAGAAGGTATTAAGTTAAGACAAAGCAAGGGATTAGTAAGAGGGCAAAGTAAATTGCGACTGCTATTCACGACCAAACCAAGTATTCCTTCGCCAATCCTAAATCACCTTTGTATTTCTCCAGGACACTCCGTATCACTACGAAGATCCACAGTTTATTGGATACTCCATCGTATGGTTATATACGAACTCGAAAGGAACTTGTTCCAGTTCGGAGATGGATTCTGGTTCAGGAGAAATAGGAATAAGATTTATTCAGGTGTCTTTTATCTTCACCTTCTCTCGCATTGCGAGTGTTCCTAGGATTGGGACAGTACACCCATTATGCTTATTGGATAGTCTTCTTCCAAACCATAGGTTGGTGCCGAACGGTAGGGAAGGAAGAAAACCATTTGGCCTAAGGGGTGTGCAGAAGGTAATGACTAAAGACATATAAAGGGATTTGGAGAGGTGGCAAAGAATTACACGGTTACAGTTGTGAATCTGAATAATGGAAGAGGCATTACTAGGAATACCAGGATACCCCATCGAAACATTTCAATGTTTCAGTTTCACTGTGTAATGTTAAAACAAAACTGATTTCCCGATTAGATACTTACTCCAGGGTATGTATTTACCAGGTTTGATTCTTACATCTGTATGGTTTTACAGATGATGAGTGGAAGTAAGTTATTGGAAATTGGGTGATCATCCTCATTATATCGGGATTCGTTGTAATCGGTGATATTTGAGGAAGTCACCTGGGTTGTTTGCCGGACGGCAAATATTTGGTTTTGAATATCCGCTGTTATGCACCAATTTCAAATTGATATATCTGTACGTCTATTTTCATAGAGTGAGATATACCTTTTTGAAATTATGTCTGTGACATTTACCTATATCAGTGGATGGTTAGGTAAGGAGCATTAAACAGCGGTGTAATTCTTCTTAACCATAAGTACAGTTTCCAACCTACGACACACAGTGAATGAGTTATCAGACTCAAGGGACTTATACAGAGTATTGTATGTTGTCCAGGGTCCATCAGGACAGAGGGGTTGGTCCTCGTACTATATTCGGTTTACTTATGACTTCTCTAGTTTTTAGACAGGTGTTTCGTGGAAACACGGGGTCCGAATTTTGAGAAGTTATAGGTATTTGAATAAAGTAGAGAACCAGGTATTGCAAGTATCGGGATTCTTCAAAGTGATCGAAGATGTAGATACTTGTGTATGGTATTCAGTTGATAGTAATGATTAAGAGACCTTGCTTCTCTTTCTGGTTACTCATAATTGGAAGCATTCCTATGTTGAGTAACGCTGATCGGCCTCCTTCCATTTAGTTGACATGCACTGAAGATAGCTGCATGATTTGAATCTGGTTCAATTAAATCAGTGCTTCTGGTTCTATATTGGATATAATACAGTTCATATCTTAACATTGTTAAGGTACGGGGAGTTGTCCGGCTTATGATTAAAACCAGACACTGGACAACTCAAGGCACGTTTCTGTAATGGCTGTTTGTGGGTTGACCCAGGCTATGACGAGGGTTGATTTTCTACCATCTGGAAGATCAATAGAAATATTGTTCTAGACTCGCCACAGTTTTAAATAAAATGGATTTTTTCAAAAAACAGTAGTGGGAGTATGGTAGAACTGGAAGTGATTCCAGAACCACAAACGATTACTGAAGATTTGATAGGAACCTAAAGATTCAATCTGGTTTGACATTCCATTGGCCACTCCGCAGATACGGTGGGTAACTTCAGGCACCCGAGAGGTACTCCGGTAGCCTCAAGGACGGTGACAGGGAAGTTCTTGTTTACCCATAATTGCCATTGCTGTTGTTCCAGGTTGCGAGATCCGGCGGGAGGATGAGTGTAGCGTCGTTATAAACTAGCTTTAGAAGTGTACGTCTATATGACTCTGCCAGAGGGTTGTCGTAGTCAGTGGGAGCAGCGGAAGCATTGGTGGACAGGTAGCTTATGTCTATCTATAGACTAAAGCAGATATAGCGGAGATAGATCATCAATTTCTGATGTGACAGTCATAGGTTTGACTTCATCAGAATAGAGGATGGATCTGTTGAGAAGGTAGTAGGGTGTGTTGTCTAAGAAATTTGGATGACATACACAGAATAGGAAAATAGACTCCTATACTACGATCGGTTATACTGTGGTCGTCACACAGTGGTTTCTTCACATGGGACTTGGACATTATATCAAACATACTGGTTACTAGATCTATGGTTTTAGATCTAGATTTGGGTGGTTTCCCAATCAGGGTACTTAGACAGCATTCTAAGAGTATTTAGAATGGACGACTCCTAGCATGGTAGTGTACCTGCAGATAATGGAGTCACCCTCTCTAAAGGTGTCTTATAGACTAAAGGGGAGAGGGATGCGCATGATTGACAGATCACTTGCTCAGGCAATTGAGTCAATCATGAGATGTCAAGTACCACACCAGATGTTGTTCTTGCACTAGATGCAATAAGTTGACATTGATCCTATCCTAGAGAAACAGTCGGAAGCAGTTTTAGAACATAAGTGGATGTTCTAGGGATATGATAACGACAGCCTCATTCGGGAGACAGTTATCATTCCATGCTTCCAAGGTGACCTGGACGACAAGGAGGTTGTCAGAGTTATAGTTTTCCTTCTGACGAGGGGCAGTATTTTGGACAGGTGGTCCAAGGAAATACTGAGGGTGGCATGGCGCAGGATACTGATTAGGTTCAGTTGACGATACAGTCTAAGAAGTTTGGATTTGGAGTTCATTTATGAGCTAGGTCCCATCAGACATCCAGGCACATTCTTAGACGGGTATTGCTCGTTTCGGGAGATGGTTTTCTCCGCGAACTTGAGATATAGAGAGACATAGAAAGAAACAACAAAGCGGATCCACTCACTGAGGCTATTCCTCGAACGCAATAGTTTCGCAAACGGGTTTTGTGAGACTGAATAGTAGAGGAGTTGGGTGTTCGGTATCACACGGGCTGTGAGTATGCGACATCGCAATAATTAGCCTTGAGTGCAAGTGGGAGATTGTTAGAGATAGTGCCCTCAGAGTCAATTATTGGATCACAGGCACGTGATTGCAATGATTGAGGGAGAACCTGTCCCAGTAGGACAGTCTTACTCGAGATGATAGTATGCTATCTGGTTTATCTTTATCATCGTGTACTGCTTTAGGTGACCTTACAGGTCGCTATTACACGTTGGTAGAGCCCTTAGGATTCTTGCTTGACCACCAGCAGTATGAGGGCGATCATATACGTGGGAGCTGGTAGTCTATAAGCACATCCTTAGAAGGTCCCTAGTCGTGGGAGTTTCGAGACAGGGCATCGATACTCCAGAGTAGACTAGTGTATACAGTCGAGACCCCGACGAAGGGCGGTGGCCGGTCTCACAAGCCACTGGTGTTAGTTGGTTCACCTAAGATGTATACAGGTGCTCATTGGGTTATGAGTACACCGGACAGGACTCGCCGGGAACATGCTAGTTGGTCTTATACCTGACGTCAGATAGCTGTTCCCTGGTGACATGTGTACAGGTTAGTTCATCGACCTGGGGATCGTCATTTATCTTGTGTGAGTTCCTACTGTACTTTGATTACTACCTTACCGCGCTCAAAGGAGACGTGCAAACAGGTTTTAGTTGGGTACAGTCCCGAGCCACATGGAGGCAGTGAGCGTATCTTCAGGGGTACGTCTCTCCCGGTATTGGGGGTGAGGTCGCGCTGTGTCTAGGAGAGCCATTACATGAAGCCCTCGGCCGAGGCAGGAGATTTACTGGTAGGTATTCCAGTAGTATCTCAGGGTGTTCTGGGCTACACTCCGACACGACTTGTACCTCTTTTAGGGGTCTGACTTTTACCAACCCCCTAGGCCCGCCATGTGATGCTCATAGACGAACGGACCGGACTGTACGGATATTGTCACTGACAGGCTCAGTAGAGTTTCAGGATGAGTTCGCTCATCGATGTCCCTTTTGGTCAATACCTGGTAGCCCGTTACGTATTGGCTTATACCTCTGACGTGCTAGTGGTTAAATCCACAACCAAGGTGTTCACGAGTCTTTAGAGTCCCCCACATTCAGTTACTTAAGCTTTCGGGCAAAAAGCTGTAGAGGCCGTATGAAGATATGGTAAGGTCCGATCAGATACGTGCAGTATTGCACGGATCAGAATCGGACAGTTTGTACTATAGGCCGTATGGATATATGGCAGGGTTCGATCAGATACGTGCGGTATTGCACGGATCAGGATCGAACGGATATTACTAGCCGGCTTTGGTTTAAGCCGGATCCTAGTATAGTACAGTGTAGATTTTGTCTCATTGCATTTGTATTTCGGTAGGAATACAAATGCGGGTGTGTATGCACAGTAGTGGGGTTTTCCTGTAATTTATTATGGGACCAGTTTTCTGGAGTTGCCAGTTTACTTTCCGTTTCGGCCAATTTCCTTTGTATCCTTCATTGGCCGAAGATTGGTGGAGGAGGGCTTATTTGCATTTGTGCAAATAAGCAATTTGGAAGGGGGTCTTTGCATATTGTCGCATCATGATGGTTTCATGATGGTGCACTTCCATTGACTTGTTTTGACTCCATCATTGCTTGACTTTGTGATGAGATGGTTGTTGTTGGAGTGTTGGGTTTTGTTGTGATCATTTGTTTTTCTCATCATCACATGCTTTCCACCCACCCCCTTGTCTTTGCTCTATCTTTCCATTCTAAAAAGGGGATGGCCTGCCAAATGAAGGGGTTGCCCAATTTTTTGGTATGGAAATTTTTGGCTCTCTTGTGCTTAAAAAATCCCAAACTTCATCTCCAAAAATTTCATCACTTCATCCCTCCACCAAATGGCACCTCCATAAACCCCAAATGAGACACAAGCCTCTACACTACATTCTACAGCAATCCTTGGGCACGTCGACTAGCCAGCTTCGTGCCCGAGTTGCCTCGGCATTGAGGTGGGAGCCCGTAAAAGATGTAGGCGATGTGGTGCACTTCCGGCGATGAGGTGGAGACAGGACATTCCGCGAGAGATCGGGACGACGACGAGAAGACCGGAGGACTCGGATCACTCGGTATATCTCTCTTCCCCATCTAGTAGTTAGCTAGGACTAGTTAACGGTTCGATCCGGGTATTAGTGCGTGGTGGTGCCAGTTCATGAAAAATTTAAGTATATCACCGCTTCCGCATTTTGGCCTCGGGATGGAGGCCGGGGCGCCGCCGTGCACTTACAGGAGTGCCCTGCATCGACACTCGAAAACATCATGAAAACCGTGCCCAGCATCGGCACGTAAATCCTCATATAACGGGCTCCGTCAGTCCGGATCAGCCCACGGGCTCCGTCTGCGGAATCGGCCCTCGGCCCCAGCAGTACGCCCATATCCATCTATCGACTCTGGTCGGTATCCTCTGGATAACCGCCAGGTCCAACCAATCACCGGTAGGTACTCGCCACCCTGCCAGGCTCATCGTCTACTCCACAAAAAACATGTCTTGCCGCGGGAAACCATACCAGGTCCACCATGTACCCGCAACCGGCCTCATCCGCCTCCTCGAATCGGGTTTCACATGTCGCTCTCAGCACCGAGAAAACACATGGTGGACGCACTAAAACATCATATCAAGGGAAACCGGGTTTTAAAATAGTTACATATTCCTTTTTTAAACACCCACGGTTCCCAAAACCAGAAATACCATGGAAACAACATATCTCAATGCGTATAATCAGCAAGCATGATGTGTGTGACATGTAAAAAAAATGTAAGCACATAAGTCTGTCATGCAAGAATCATATCCTGAATGCAACATTACTACAGTGTAGTGACATGGCAATTATCGATGATGAAGTGTGTGAGCCGGCAACAGTTTACGTGGAACATACGCATCATCGATAATGGTGCTGGTGTCCTAGCAGCATGACTGAAATATATCAACAATACAAGCGATGCAATGCAAATAGCATGAATATGTGGAATCGAATAATCAACGCAATAGTAAAGAACCTGCCCCAATAAATATATCATGTAGCCGTGCCTTTTGAAATAAGACGAATCAGGGTTTTTGGTAAAATAAGGGCTACGGTGTTTTAAGAAAAGATGTGTCGTTTGAAAATATCCGTAGAAACCCTTTTGCCTATATTTAAAATAACCCCGATTCGTTAGTTTTGAAATAGGTATGACTCGGGTCTAGTCTAACGCCTACTATGTGAACTACGAACCCAACAATCAAGTCAATCGGGAGGGGTATGAAAACCACCAAAATCTAAGTCAATATCACATTGTCTCATCACATAACAGGTATCACTACCATCATATCACATCTCCAATACGAACTCTGTCATGTCGCCAAATCTCACGGCCTCAATCGAATCTCATCGACTCATCTCAATCCCACGTATCATCCTCAAATCTCGTATATGAACACATAGTCCCATACCCATGTGTAGATATACACACCATCATATGCGCACAGATAAATGAAAGAATGTATGCAAGTATGTGTGTATGTGTGTATGTGTGAGTGCACCCACTACTCTTAGGGTCTCGCACTACTAAACCAATACATCCTTATCATCAATAATTCCATTATTACCATCAATAGTCCTAACACATAATAAATATATGTGTGTATACGTATTCGTATACATCACCACGGACTGCGGGGGTGCTATACGCCATCCACCCGACTTCTCCCCGTAGATATAAATCTACTCACATTGCTTCTCATGTGCCGATGCCGATGTCGCTATCTTCATCTTATTTGCCTCAACATCACGTAGGGTACCTACAAGTATATCATAATGCTAAAGCACATGAAAATCACATCTGAAACCAAAATAGCACACGCTACTCGCATAGGTAAAAACCTATCGTCTCGCATATAAACATGTTCAATATCCACTTGTCGTTAACGTCCAAACACCACCCGACAGAAACGAATTACCAAATACCAAAATCCATGCTAAAACAAGTCGTAAATCATACGCCAACTCAAGCAAATCAACCCAGATTTTACCCTAACTGGAATCAATCAAAACTAGACATACCCAGGGTCAAGACTAGAGAAAATAGGGCCATGCACAAAAATCGAGACAATTCCCTCCTGCTCTGGCCGCAAATTGCGGCCAGAAGGAATTAATTGGCGGCCATACTTTAGAGTTGGGGGCTAGGGTTTAGTGTGGTGGTTCCATGGTGCCTGCACATCTCACTGTCAACTCAGTTTTATTTTTGGGGTCTCGGGGTGATAGCAGATTCTTAAACAGGATCACAGATTCACAGTTTTCTCCGACATCGTCTCATAAATCCGTATTCTGGTTTCAAGTTCAGGTTTGGGTCCAAATTATCATCACACAAGGGGTTCTAAGATCACAACAAGCCTCAATTCCGCTTTGATTTCAGGTCTAACCCTAAACCTTAACTTGAATTCTCCAAAGTCCACAAAACGACACAATATCAATATGAAACTAGAATTGATGCACATGAAATGATATACTACTCTAATAGGTGCAGAAATTACCTTCTTTGGCAACTCAAGAAAATTCTTGAGTTGCTCAAAGTCCTCCAAATCCAATCTTGCTAGGTTCAAAGTGTAGCTAGTGAGCTTGGGAGCAACTTTAGTGAAATGGGAATAGGGTTTTGGGGTGGATTTCATGGTGGATCTAAGGTTTCATGAAGAGGGAGAGAGAGGGAGAGGGGCAGCAGCAGCTCAAGAGAGGGAGAGGAGAGAGAATGAGAAGGGGAAAATGATGGGAGTATGGTTCAAAAAGTGGGGGTTGACCTAGTCTCTCTCTCTCATCATCATCATTACTTTTTTCTTTCTTTTCTTTTCTTTCTCACTCCAATAGTGACCCCAAAGCAACCATGCTCCCAAAACATGTAACAAGTGTGGAAAATGATATGTGCACATTTTTGCACAAAAATGCTAAAAATCCAATTAGCGATTTTTAATCGCGATTAGCACTAAATTAGCATATAACTAATCTTAAAAACTTTAAAATGGAATAATTCCATAAAATACCCTATTTTAGAATTTTCCAAAATTTCCCCCCATTTATTTGTATTTAATTATACCAGAATATTAAAATATTCATTAAAATAGTATTAAATAATAAAATTTCCCAAAAATCATATTTTATTATTTTGAAAATGTTACAATCTACCCCCCTTAAAGAAATTCGGTCCCCGAATTTAAATTTAAACCCCCCAAATACTAAAATATTTCAATACAAATTCCAAGTAATCGGGGCTCCGAAATCATCTATACATAAAACATCATAGCGCAATGCAAGCGCATGAGTACTGAGCAGATAACTCAAAAGCAACACTCCGTCAAGAATCCCGCAATCATCGGAGTCATGGTAAAGACACAAATGTCAAATCTAATACAAAACCAATATGATATAGATCAGAACTATACATGTAGACATCCAATCTATACATGTGAATAGCTGATGTAAATGCATGCCAAATCTTTTTAAATCGCCGTGCGATGCACGTAACACTGCACAGTGACGGACGCTTTTCATAAGAAAATAATTATATACGTATATATCCTTTGTTTAATAGGTACGTTCCGCCGTTTGAAAACAATTTAGAAGGGTTTCCTTGTTTTTAAAACGTTTCGTATCATATCGGATACGTAGGTATATATGCCGAGACTATAGCTCGCTCTTTGAAAATCCCTTCGATAACTATCAATGCATGCAAAATATATCCAGGTATTGTCCTTTGATTAGTCCTGCTCAGTATGAAAACAAATATCCAATATCACAAAAATGTACTGCTCCAAAAGGAATAAATCCCAAAAATGCACATAACACCACCCTGTGCGTCTGGTGCGCACGGAAATCAAAATCCATATATGTGCCATACAGGTGCACAAAACAATATTTAGGTGCAACGGGTGTGCACGAAGTATCTGTCATAGGCAACGTGTGTGCCTGACAGCAAAACTAGGTGCATCTGACATGCACGAAGAATCTCGATTTAGTGCATCTGGTGTGCACCAAAATCGTATCTCAAAACATGCGCCCAACATGCGCGAAAATCCAAGTCGGTGCATCCATCGTGCACGAATGAAAATCTAATCCCTGCGCACTCAACATGCACGGAATCACGAAATCCAATAGCAAACGCCGAACATGCGTAAGTCCAGTCAAAAGCACGGAGTGCAAGAATCAACATCAATATCAGAATCAAAATCGATATATCGAATGACATCAAATCGAAGTCAGGTGCAACCGTAGTGCACAAAATATAAATCCGGTGCAACAATAGCACGAAATATAAATCTGATGCGATACACGCAAGAAACATAAAACTGGTGCGACAAACGCACGAAGTATAGAACTAGTGCATCCCATGCACAAATACCAAGCAATAACTCAAATGCGTAAGCAGCAACACCAAGTGTGCCCAGGTATAAAGGAAATCATAAATATGTGCAACTGCGTGCACAAAATACATATCAATGCACTACAAGCACATATAAGCTATACCGAGTGCAAAATCAAATCGAGTGCGTAATATATGCACAACCTCAAATCAACCGTATGAAATCCATGAAGTCATAATCAAATCACCGGCATAAAATAGGCATGAAATCACAATCAATACCTCAAGAGTAATAACAATGCGCAAGGTATAAATATCCAGTAGGTGCAACCATGGTGCAAAAAATCAAATATCATGGAACTCAGTCATCAAGACTAAATCATGCGAATAGATCGCCCAAAATACCGAAATCCAAAGTGACGGATACGTGATAGTCAAATCATAAAATCACAAATCATAAATACCGTCTTCGGTATATCCTCCTTCGAAGTCAAGAAGGTGCCGGTACATCCAATTCTAGCAGCGCAAGATATATACTTGCCTCTTGCTTACGGCTGGCGTCCTCTGACTCTGGTTCCTTATCTTCCCTGTGGATTACCAACCTCGCAATCCATCGGCTCATCGGCCCGGTCAGGTGTGCTAACAGGAACGATTCCGTTCTGGTATTTCTCTGGTCATCTCTCGGTCAATCCTCACGACCGCCCGTAAAGCAGCACATCTCTGGTACCGACCTCGGGTCCTCTGAATGCACATCACACATCTGCTCCTGGTGCAAATCTTATTGCAGCAGTGTACTGGAAGGAATCCTTCTCAAGGTCTCTTCTGATCTCGCCTAAGCCAAACTGTAAGGAGGTTGGTACTCTGGCATAATCTTTCCTCGCTCTCTTGACATCTGCGTCCTTAGTACAGCATCTACTCGAAAGATGGTCGCATCCCTGCGCCTCTGTATGCATATCCGACCTTTAATCTTAACGGGGTGCAGTAACAGCTCATCTGCATCTCGCACGAACTTCTTGTCCCGCTTGCCTGTATCATCGTCCATTTCGACGTCGCGTCTCTATCTGCGCACTGCAATGCCCTCGGCTACGGTCCATCCGAAATCCCTCACACGGACTCGAAATCACGAACTCGGTATCTTCATCACTCAGTAGGAGATATCTAGCCGAACACGTCCTCAGCGTGCATATCGCATCTCTGATGTCAGTGGAGTAGAATGTCATCTCGTCGAAATCTCATATGAACTCTTTACTCCACTCTGCTTCAATATCTACTGATTCGGACTCATCTCACCGTGGCTGCACGGACTGCGCTCCAATGGCTATGTTCGTGTCTGGAGTCTCCCAAGCAGTGTCCCATCACAATATCCGAAAGATGTCGAACCATCCGATCGACTCGTCAGAACCTCACAATCCTCTAAGAGCTCAATATCTCGGGTACAGTTTAATAGTATCGAGTACATACCACAGCATCGGTGGTCCAGCCGTAGAAGGGCAAACCCAAGCCTCACTAATGGTGCCGCGGAACTGCCGAAAACCCTAAGGTTCAAAGGCTTTCACACGGTCATTATGTCGAGTTAAGGTTTCATTCTTCTAGAGGGTCCATAGAATCGCTTGCATGTCTTTCCGAATACTTTAAACTTGGAAAATGGGTTCCTGACATTCGATCGTCTCAATCGACTCTCAACGAATCTGCGTGAAGTCGCCTCTAGCTGGAATCAATCTATCTGATGACCTTGCATCGGGGTAAGCGAACGAACCATATGTCCTAGTCATTATTCCTCGGTGACTAGCGACTCACTATCATATGTCTAAGAATATTCTCATGCTGCAGTAGCTCCAATCATCTAGGTGATATCTCATCACTCGCAGCAACAACTGGATCATCCGTCCGTACGCTGAACAACGCCTCAATCGTCCTGGATAAGCGATAATATCAACGGTCATCACATCCTGGCTGGCCTCTATTAGTGGCTGAATCCTCTGGTGCCGATCAGCACATCCGGGAAATCTCGTAAAAGCGATCAGTCTAACGCTCATGGCGCGAAACACAATAAGACGACGCCTCAATATGCAATCGTATGTCTCTGGAATCACGTCCTGGTCAGTCCTCGTCCACGATGAGCTCATGCTGACACAACTCGAGCCGTAGCTCACTCTGCCCGAGCAATCGCGGCAGCAAAACCATAACCAGTATCGATGAGGATAGATCATAGGAAGGAATATAATACGGTGCAAGGGAATCTACATCCTAAGGTTTCTTAAGCGGAGTGGCGTGTCGTAAGTATGCCGCGGAACATACCCACGGTACGTCACTCTACTTTAGTCACCTATTCCATCAACCAAGGGTCATCCTACGCAACGAAAGTTCGGGTATAATACCCCCTCGACTAAGTCTAAGTTCCGTAAGGTCAAGCCGAAGTTCCGTATATATATAACGCCCTAGGCTCCATATAGTCAAACTTAGACTCGAACCAAGGTCAACCTAGCGCTCTGATACCAACTTTGTCATGACCCGAAAGAGCACGTGACTAGCCCTTGAACCATATGAAGTCTATAGGACCCCATTTGATCCAAGTAAGCCAAAAGCCCAGAAATCTAAAACCATTTAAAGAGTAAATAAGGAAAACTGGTTTTAAGAAGTAAAGAAATCACGTTTCGAAAATCAAAGTTTTTAAATAACTAAACCGAATATGCATTTTTAAAATGTGTAACCTTTCATGAAAATTTCGGCAGAGTTTCCTTTGTATAAACTGGCCCCGAACGGGGTACAACAAGAATAATATATATGAAATGATAAAAGGAATCCCCAAGCGGGAGCTAGCTCTTCGTCAATCGACGGTCACAACCACGCAAGCAATAACAATATACAACGCCAAAGGGCGAGGATCAAAACCCAAAAAGAAACTCAAACAGCCAGAAAACCGTAATACTACAAGCGCGACTCTAAGGTCGAAATAATACAACACTGTTTTCTAAGTCTGAAACAATATACATGTTTTGGTTGATGGAATTCTAGATACAATGAGTAATACAGGAACAATGACGGTTCTGATATAAAAGAACCCACCTACCAATGCAAGTCTCCCATATGGAAGCAGTGTGCCAGAAATGCCGCTATGGAATCTGTATGGCAAAAACCTGCAAGGACTGTGGCATAACGGGGGTGAGTTGCCAACTCGTGAATAGAAAATATCTACAAGCAGAGATCGAATGTATGACCCATCCTAGGTCAATACGATCAGATATAAATAAACCTCAATATGAATAAGTCTGAAGCATGCTAAACTGGCAAGGTAATCTCTATGCATGAGTGTAGTGCCAAGTGCTCGTGCCAGTGCCTCAGGTAATAGCATATCATAAATGTGAGGTATGATCAATGTAATCAAATCTGCATGTACGTGGATCCCGTCCACTCGCCACCCAATGACAATAACCTTCAAGCATGTAAATATTATAAAGCATGTGCATGGAATATGAGGATATAAACCATCTGTGTCCCTCGCGACACGTCAAAATCATGGAACCGGAGTTCCCAGCATCGACACTTGAAAACATCATGAAAACCGTGCCCAGCATCGGCACGTAAATCCTTATATAACGGGCTCCGTCAGTCCGGATCAGCCCATGGGCTCCGTCTGCGGAATCGGCCCTCGGCCCCAGCAGTACGCCCCTATCCATCTATCGACTCTGGTCGGTATCCTCCGGATAACCGCCACGTCCAACCAATCACCGGTAGGTACTCGCCACCCTGCCAGGCTCATCGTCTACTCCACGAAAAACATTTCTTGCCTCGGGGAACCATACCGGGTCCACCATGTACCCGCAATCGGCCTCATCCGCCTCCTCGAATCGGGTTTCACATGTCGCTCTCAGGACCGAGAAAACACATGGTGGACGCACTAAAATATCATATCAAGGCTAATCGGGTTTTAAAACAGTTACATATTCCCTTTTTAAACACCCACGGTTCCCAAAACCAGAAATATCATGGAAACAACATATCTCAATGCGTGTAATCAGCAAGCATGATGTGTGTGACATGTAAAAGAAATGTAAGCACATAAGTCTGTCATGCAAGAATCATATCCTGAATGCAACATTACTACAGTGTAGTGATATGGCAATTATCGATGATGAAGTGTGTGAGCCGGCAACAGTGTATGTGGAACATACGCATCATCGATAATGGTGCTGGTGTCCTAGCAGCATGACTGAAATATATCAACAATACAAGCGATGCAATGCAAATAGCATGAATATGCGGAATCGAATAATCAACGAAACTGTAAAGAACCTGCCTCAATAAATATATCATGCAGCCGTGCCTTTTGAAATAAGACGAATCAGGGTTTTGGGTAAAATAAGGGCTATGGTGTTTTAAGAAAAGATGTGTCGTTTGAAAATATCCGTAGAAACCCTTTTGCCTATCTTTAAAATATCCCCGATTCGTTAGTTTTGAAATAGGTATGACTCGGGTCTAGTCTAACGCCTACTATGTGAACTACGAACCCAACAATCAAGTCAATCGGGAGGGGTATGAAAACCACCTAAATCTAAGTCAATATCACATTGTCTCATCACATAACAGGTATCACTACCATCATATCACATCTCCAATACGAACTCTGTCTTGTTGCCAAATCTCACGGCCTCAATCGAATCTCATAGACTCATCTCAATCCCACGTATCATCCTCAAATCTCGTATATGAACACATAGTCCCATACTCATCTGTAGATATACACACCTTCATATGGGCACAGATAAACGAAAGAATGTATGCAAGTATGTGTGTATGTGTGTATGTGTGAGTGCACCCACTACTCTTAGGGTCTCGCACTACTAAACCAATACATCCTTATCATCAATAATTCCATTATTACCATCAATAGTCCTAACACATAATAAATATATGTGTGTATACGTATTCGTATACATCACCACGAACTGCGGGGGTGCTATACGCCATCCACCCGACTTCTCCCCGTAGATATAAATCTACTCACATTGCTTCTCGTGTGCCGATGCCGATGTCGCTGTCTTCATCTTCTTCGCCTCAACATCACGTAGGGTACCTACAAGTATATCACAACGCTAAAGCACATGAAAACCACATCGGAAACCAAAATAGCACACGCTACTCGTATAGGTAAAAACCTATCGTCTCACATATAAACACGTTCAATATCCACTTGTCGTTAACGTCCAAACGCCACCCGACAGAAACGAATCACCAAATACCAAAATCCATGCTAAAACAAGTCGTAAATCATACGCTAACTCAAGCAAATCAACCCAGATTTTACCCTAACTGGAATCAGTCAAAACTAGACATACCCAGGGTCAAGACTAGAGGAAATAGGGCCATGCACAACAATCGAGACAATTCCCTCCTGCTCTGGCCGCAAATTGCGGCCAGAAGGAATTAATTGGCGGCCGTACTTTGGAGTTGGTGGCTAGGGTTTGGTGTGGTGGTTCCATGGTGCCTGCACATCTCACTGTCAACTCAGTTTTATTTTTGGGGTCTCGGGTGATAGCAGATTCTTAAACACGATCACAGATTCACAGTTTTTCTCCGACATCGTCTCATAAATCCGTATTCTGGTTTCAAGTTCAGGTTTGGATCCAAATTAGCATCACACAAGGGGTTCTAAGGTCACAACAAGCCTCAATTCCACTTTGATTTCAGGTCTAACCCTAAACCCTAACTTGAATTCTCCAAAGTCCACAAAACGACACAATATCGATATGAAACTAGAATTGATGCACAAGAAATGAGATACTACTCTAATAGGTGCAGAAATTACCTCCTTTGGCAACTCAGGAAAATTCTTGAGTTGCTCAAAGTCCTCCAAATCCAATCTTGCTAGGTTCAAAGTGTAGCTAGTGAGCTTGGGAGCAACTTTAGTGAAATGGGAATAGGGTTTTGGGGTGGATTTCATGGTGGATCTAAGGTTTCATGAAGAGGGAGAGAGAGGGAGAGGGGTAGCAGCAGCTCAAGAGAGGGAGAGGAGAGAGAATTAGAAGGGGAAAATGATGGGAGTATGGTTCAAAAAGTGGGGGTTGACCTAGTCTCTCTCTCTCATCATCATCATTACTTTTTTCTTTCTTTTCTTTTCTTTCTCACTCCAATAGTGACCCCAAAGCATCCATGCTCCCAAAACATGTAACAAATGTGGAAAATGATATGTGCACATTTTTGCACAAAAATGCTAAAAATCCAATTAGCGATTTTTAATCGCGATTAGCACTAAATTAGCATATAACTAATCTTAAAAACTTTAAAATGGCATAATTCCATAAAATACCCTATTTTAGAATTTTCCAAAATTTTTCCC
This sequence comes from Agapanthus africanus, assembly GCA_030015575.1. Lineage (NCBI taxonomy): Eukaryota > Viridiplantae > Streptophyta > Magnoliopsida > Asparagales > Amaryllidaceae > Agapanthus > Agapanthus africanus. Next base: position 252,054,647 of record JASDDO010000029.1, on the reverse strand, counting down.
CATTTATTTGTATTTAATTATACCAGAATATTAAAATATTCATTAAAATAATATTAAATTATAAAATTTCCCAAAAATCATATTTTATTATTTTGAAAACGTTATAGAAATTCCCAATAATATTTTGCCCCTAGTATCCTATGACCTTGACAAAATCCAACAAACCATCGGCTACTAGTCAAGTTCAACCCGTCATTTCCCGATTGAATTAAACCCACCCGCAAGACCCTTGACGAAAGCCAACAAAGTCGCACGACTACCCTAACTCAATCGCATCATATGCTTATACAGATAAGCATAAATAGCTACCGCACACTACGCCTTGACGAAAGCCAACAAACTTAGTACGAATACTATGAAGTACTTATCTGAAATGACGGAGGGCTATGTCAGGTTTTAATGAAAACCCTTTGCGCAATGAACTTGATATCGTTGTAGACTCTTGTGAGTTTAATTGGAATGTTTTTTAGGCCTTTTCTAGTTTTGCTAAAGAGGTCACTCCCGGTAAAGGGATCTCGGCTCTTTCTTCATCGAATAAGGTGCAGGATATTTCACAAATATCACTATGCAAATCAGAAACTATAACAACAATCAAAAGACAAAACGAGTTTGTATCATCTGCTAGTTTCGCTAAAGAGGTCACTCCCGGTGAAGGGATCTCGGCACATTCCTTATTAAATAAGGTGTGGATGTTCTACAAGGAACACTACTATGCAAAGCAAGAAGTAGAGCTACCTGTTTTTTAGACAAGTTTCTACAACATCTTTATGTTTCTTTTAGTTTCATTAATCTCATTAATGAAGTACCATTTTATTATGCTTCACAAGCATCTCATTTGAAACGAAATCTGCAATATAACATATATCTCATATATATAATATAAACATTCGTCTCAGGCAGTAATATGATCTAATCACAGAATATTGCAGCAGAAGATAATATATAAAATATTGGATTTACTAGGATGTCCGTGTTTTAATACGAGCCTGTATAAAACACGGATTCCACGGTCGTGATGAATAGCCAAACCCACATCCCTAAACCCCTATGAGAGCGGAACCAACACTGCCAATTCTAGGGTTAGGAAGCCCGGTCTCGACTACTCGAGATGGTCTCCCACTTGACCCTAGAACCCGATTACTTGTGCTCCCCGCCTTGGGTCTACCTAATGCGGAAAAGTAAATAATATACAATGGTGACATCATCCTCAGCCCGGAAGTGCCCCAATAAAAGAATATTACATACAATGAATTTTACATGAAGAAAATAATAACCCTCATCTCACATAAAACCCCCGGCTATTCAAAACGCGACGATCCAATATAATATATCACAACAACACATAATATCTCATATCATCAACGTAAGTAAATATGCGTATCCCAATTGTCATTGATATATAGCAACGAAACCGGCAATACACCACATATTACACTTACAGTTGCAGAAAAGAAAGTGTAAAACTACAACAATTGGAATCCACAACCTCCTTAGACATCTCATGCCTAACCAAATGAATTCCTTAGACATCGCATGCCTAACAGTTATAAACCCCGCATTTTAGTCCCGATCTCGAAAACACTTTTCAATATCTAGTCGGGCAATTCAAAAAGATTCCCGACATCCTGATCGAATGCTCTTCGCAAACTTTAGTAGACGGGCGCACCCCCGGATGCCGTAGATGAAGTGCATTAAGGCGGAACACTGCTGCTGCGAGCACCCGAACGGATGCTTTTGGCGATGGGGTTCTCCTACAGTCACTTGGTCGGGGTTATGGGGTGTGGCTATCTATTAAGTTTTCCCGGCGAGTATCCGCGTACGCTACGTGATTGCGACGGACTTTTGATCACATCAAAATCCCGTGGCAGCCGATCAAATGAGACTAAACTGCTAGATTTATAACATTCAAATTAGTTATCTCATAACTACTTGTGGATTCCAAATATTGTATCACATTCCAGATAAATAGACAATGTTAAACTTTTCCGATCGAATAAACAAAAACCCAAGATTTCCCAAATATCTCAACACTTGAGCGGAGTTCAAAAAGTATCCATCACATGCCACAGTACCAATGGTCCAGCCGTAGAAGGGTCAAACCAACGCCTCACATGTGGCAACGCCGTACTGCCCCAAACCCTAAGGTTTAGAGACGGTTCAGACGGTCACATAATCGAGTTAAGATTTGTGTTCTTCTAGAAGGTCCACCACGTTACTTGCACGACTATGAATGTTCTTTAATTAAGGAAAAAATCCAACACTTGGAAATTTTCCGGCAAGGGAAAAAGTGAGTTATTGATATCCGTTCGAACTTTTTAACATATTCTAAATTAACCGGAAAACTTTAAACGAAGTTAAACTTTCCGATCGAATAAACGAATACAAAAGATCTCCAGAAAACTCAACACTTGAGTAACATTAAAAATTCCCAGAAGCAAGTAGAAATGCCTACGGATGTTACTGTGCAAAAAGTAAACCATAATTCTCCTTTTTGGTCGCGGAACCGCCGCGCAAGGAAGGGTATTGCCGCGGTTCCGCAGCGCTTTAAAGGGATTATGGGGTCATTTTTCACAGTAATCCTTAGAATTCCCTGCTTAATTTTCTAAGCATTTTTAATACAGAAAAAATCAACATTTAAAAAAATTTCCAGAGAGGGGGTGTAAAATAGGGTTTCGGGGTTCGATCGGACGTTAAATTTTGTCTATACTTCACCTAAATATCTAGCTTGGCTCTGATACCACTGTAGGGTTACTAGGCATAGTCACAAGGATATATAAGGCATCAACCATGCCCGATTTAAAATTTAGACGAGCCGAACAACCCTAACCAAGATCTTAGACTAGAGATTAGGCGAAACAAAGCAAGTAAACAACTTTACTTCTAAGAGTTTGGGATTACAACCTTTGTAGTCCGTTCCTTCATTTCTAAAGCTCCGTGTTGAGGTCCCTTCGCTGCGATCATCGAGTACCCGGACTCTTGAGAGGCTCTGATCGAACACTTTTGGCGTGTCGGATGTTCAAACTTCTAAATTTATAACCGCGATCAGGACGGTGTCGCTTTGCAGCTAGCCGGTTGCATGGGTCGATCCACAGGGAGATGGTTGTATGTCCGTTTGAGTTTTAGACGAGTCAATAAAGAATGTGTATATGTTTGTTCAATTCTATCCTAAGTGTTATATGCAAGTATAAAGTTGTTAAGAAAAAGATACGAAAGTGTAAGCTAAAGAAATCCGCACTCAAAACCTTTGAGCCGAGTCTTGAACAATTGAAGCTAGAGCAATCGGCAGCAACGTGGATTAGGGTACTTAAGCACGGTATTCGTGGAATCCGGCTTATTAACCCTTGTCCTTCCGTTCTTGTCTCTTGCTTTCGCCTCCGGCCAAACCGAACGCAACCGGTCGCGGTTAGGAATCACCGTTACCTTGGTATGGTAGGGTGCCTAACGGGGCGCTTGCGTAACGTTTGGGCGGAGTTCAAAGGAAAATAACGGGAAAAAGGAAATGAGGAAAGAAACCTTAACTTACAATATTGTATTTATTCTTAACAACAACATATTACAACCATTCACAAAACGAACCAAAAAGAGCAAAAGAAAAGATAAACAAAGAAAAGAAAAGATTACAAGCAAGTAATTAAAAGTGCATGGAATTTAAGTGCATGAAAGTAAATGAGCAAGAAATTAAACTAGGAACCATAGAACCCAAAACAAGACATGGGTTCAATAACCAAATCTTAAATTTGCAAGTTCAATTAAAAGGTTGCAAGATCAAGAAAAGGCAAAGAACTCATGGAGAATGAAGCACAAAGGAGAGAACAAAATGATACAACCCCTTGAGATCAATGACCAAAGCTTAAACTTGCAAGCTCACTTAAGAGGTTGCAAGATCAAGTTAAGGTAGAGAGCTCAAGGGGGAAGCTAAGCAAAAACAATGATACAAAATAACCCTCATCTTCATTTAACATCTACTCAAAAGCTCTCACAACAATTTAATGGAGGAAAGATGATGAAGAAGAAGAAGTTAAACTAAAAACTAACAAAAAGTGGGCATAAGAATGAACATCCATGGCTTGTCAAGTTCTGGGCAATTTATAGGCAGGAAACAGAGAACCTAGGGCAACATTCTGGCACTACATGCAATTACCAAACAGCCCCTGAAACCGTGTCCACTGCCAAGTCTATATGACGGCGGTTCCGTGGCCTAAGCGCGCTCATGCCGCGGAACCGCGGCCGTCATGATGAGTTAGGTCACAAGATTTTGTGGCCTTCCCTGGTTTGTAGTCCTCTTCAGTGTGGTATAGTACTTTTCTCAGAAGCTCTTCATATTTCTTCCAGAATTTCAGTAGATTAAAAGGTGATGTGATGTGGATCATTTGCCATGATTTCCTTGAGCTCCGCGTAGATATGTTGGATCTTGTGTTGACAATGAGCTTTGTGCATGAAAATGACATTGATTTGCCATTTTGTCCCCTAAACTGGTGTGTGGCAACATACAGATAAAGAGCGGAGACCCGTGTTTTATCTATGGTTGGCAGTAATCCGGAATTTATCGTACTTTTCCATGAATTTCACTGTTTAGAGCCGAGAACCAGTATTCTGCAAATATGTAGCAAACACTGATTAAAAGCATCTGCCTATAAACTAACGAGCGTAAGAATGGGCGGTATAAAATGAAATATTTGGTATGACAGTCTCCATGAAGAGAAAGATGCAATCTTGCTTCCGATCTTCAATAACAAAGATGATCTATCTTGAAGAAACTCAAATCCAAGCTCTTGCTTTGCTAATCAAGTATTAGCAAAGCAAACACCCTAATCTAAATGGAAAGAATAGATGAGGATGATGAAGTAGGAATTTAGTGTAGGGTTACTAGGCATTCTCACAAGGGTCTATAATGCATCAACCATGCCCGATTTAAAATTTAGACGTGCCGAACAACCCTAACCAAGATCTTTAAACTAGAGATTAGGCGAAACAAAGCATGTTAAACACTTTAACATCTAAGAGTTTGGGATTACAACCTTTGTAGTCCGGTCCTTCACTTCATAAGCTTCGTATTGAGGTCCCTTCACTGCGATCATCAAGAATCCGGACTCTAGAGAGGCTCCACGAAGAGAAAGATGCAAGCTTTCTTCCGATCTTCGATAACTAATATGATTTACCTTGAAGTTTCTTAAACACAAGCTCTCACTCACAAATGAAGTGAACACCCTAATCTAAATGGCTAGGATAGATTAGGATGATGGAGTAGGATTTTAGATCTCATTTATTTTCTTAATCTCACTCAAAATCATCACTAATGAAAAAGCTAGAAAGCTTTTCCATTGAAAAAGAGAAGGAAGAAGAAAGTGAAGGAAGAAGAAGAACCATTTCTTTTGTGATGAATAATGAAAGTGTTGTGTGGTTAGAAATGCAACCATGGGTTAAGTATGATAATTTAACCCATGTAGAGAGTGAACCATGGTCAAGGGTTGAGTTGGGTTAAAAAATATCATAACTAAATATCTTTACAAAATATCTTTGCAAAAACAAAAAGCAAAGCTTCTAGAAACTTCTAGAAAAGCTTAACCCAAATCAAACCCTAACCATGTTTAATCTCCACTAAACATGTTGCATTAATAACCCTAACATGTTACAATATTATATATCACATATACAATATTTATTGTAACAAAATAAAATAATACAATTAGCATATATCGCATATATATCAATGTATTACCCGAGTGAGAAAAAGAATCTTTTAGTGAGCTTATATTAGTTAATGTAATTTAATATATCAAATATATTATTATACATTAAATTATCAAATCAACACTTGATCCGATAATCCGGTTATTTCATAAATAACCGACTAATATAATCTGTATCAGTTCAACGAATCAACACTTGATCTGATGACCCGGCTATATCACATATACCCGGCCGATATCTCATATCGTGAGAATCTAATACGGTATCACATACACGTATTGTTCTCGGTCCCGCACATATCATATATGTGCTCCTACTCCGTTTTGCCTGAGCCAAGAAACTTCTGTGTAAGACTCTAAAGAATCGTGAATACGCCGGCAGTAGGCGATGATCATATCAAACACCCACAAGCTGCAAGCGGTCAGCTAAACGTAACAGCCGCCCAGGAATTGAGCGATCAGAAGATCAAAAAAAATCCTGTACATTCTCCTGCGAATCCAATCAGTAACACTCCCGTACATTCCGGTCTCTTCGTCTGATATGTCACATATCTCGCCTAGGGGTGGAAAACGTCAGACCCTAGTAGCTTGATATGTCGTGTCTATATGAGGTCTATAACAGTTCGAGAAACTACTGATAACACTTATCAGTAAATCTTAGCAACCCTGGCCAGGGATTTCCAGTTATATCCAGTTGAACACAGCACAACATCAACTCCCTATACCGGGAGAGACGAATCCCCTCTTATCGCTGATTGCCTCCATGTAATCCGGGACTGTACCCAAAAGCCACCTTTTTGCACGCCCTCTTAGACGTGGTATGATGGAAGTCAAAGCACAGTGGGAATCATACAAGACTCTATGACGATATCGGGTTTACAGACTAACCTGTACCGGTGTCACCAGAGAACTGCCATCTGACGTGAGGTATAATACCATCTGGGAGTTCTCAGCGAGTCCGTCCAGTGTACCCGGTCTTCACTAAGCACCCGTATACCTTCTCTAATGTCAAACACCAATGGATATGAGATCAACCATCGCCCATCATATAGGTTAAGAAGCGCATACGCTAGTCTACTCTGGAGTATCGATGCTCTGTCTCGGTACTCCCACGACTAGGAACATTTGAAGGATGTACTTGTTGACTACCGTAGCCCCACTTGTATGATCTCATCATAGTCCCAGTAGTCGAGTACATATCTTAAGGGATTTATCAACATGTAATATAGAGACAATCAGAGTACATGTTAAGATGAAGAGCAACCAGATAGCGTACTATCATGTCGAGCAAGAAAGTCCTCCCTATATATGTCCAAGCATCCACTACAATATACATCGTATGTACAGTAATGACCTCTAGGACATACATATAACTAACATTTATCTCTCATTTGTTTTCAAAATCTCACTCAATATCATCATATATGAAAAAGCTAGAAAGCTTTTCAAGAACTCAAGGAAGAAGAAGAAGAATTTTCCTTTTGTGATGAATAATGAATCAAGTGTGAGGTTAGAATTGCAACCATGGGTTAAGTTAGAAGACTTAACCCTTGTATAGATTTAACTATGGTTAAAGGGTTGGGTTTGGTTAAAGAAATATCTTTGCAAAATATCATAAAATATCAAGGTCAAAGTCAAAGCTTCAAGAAGCTTCTTGAAAGCTTCATGAAAGCTTAACCCTAATCCAAACCCTAACCATATTTAAACTCCACAAATCATGTTGCATTTATAACCATAACATGTTACAATATTATATATCACATATACAATATTTATTGTAACAAAATAAAACAATACAATTAACATATATCGCATATATATCAATGTATTACCCGAGTGAGAAAAAGAATCTTTAAGTGAGATTATATTAGTTAATGTAATTTAATATATCAAATAAATAATTATACATTAAATTATCGAATCAACACTTGATCCGATAATCCGGCTATTTCATAAATAACCTACTAATATAATCTGTATCAGTTCATCGAATCAACACTTGATCCGATGACCCGGCTATATCTCATATACCCAGCCGATATCTCATATCGCGAGAATCTAATACGGTATCGCATACATGTATTATTCTCGGTCCCGCACATATTACATATGTGCTCCTACTCCGTTTTGCCTGAGCCAGGAAACCTCTGTGTAGGACTCTAAAGAATCGTCAATACGCCGGTAGTAGGTGATGATCATATCAAACACCCATAAGATGCAAGTTGTCAGCTAAACGTAACAGCCACCTAGGTATTGAGCAATCAGAAGATCAACAAGAAAGCCTGTACATTCACCCGTGAATCCATCCAGTAACACTCCCGTACAGTCCGGTCTCTTCATCTGATATGTCGCATATCTCGCCTAGGGGTGGTAAACGTCAGACCCCAGTAGCATGATAAGTTGTGTCGATATGAGGTCCATAACAGTTTGAGAAACTACTGATAACACTTACCAGTAAATCTCAGCAATCCTGGCCAGGGATTTCCAGTTATAGCGAATCGAACATAGCGCAACATCAACTCCCTATACCGGGAGAGACGAAACCCTTCCTATCGCTCATTGCCTTCATATGATTCGGGACTGTACCTAAAAGCCACCTTTTTGCACGCCCTCTTGGACATGGTATGATGGAAATCAAAGCACAGTAGGAATCACACAAGACTCTATGACTATCTCGGGCCTACAGACTAACCTGTACCAGTGTCACCAGAGAACTTCCATCTGACGTGAGGTATAATACCATCTGGGAGTTCTCGGCGAGTCCGTTCAGTATACCCAGTCTCCACTGAGAACCCATATACCTTCTCTGATGTCAAACACCAATGGATATAGGATCATCCATCGCCCATCATATGGGTCAAGAAGCGTATACGCTAGTCTACTCTGGAGTATCGATGCCATGTCACGGCATTCCCACGACTAGGAACATTTGAAGGATGTACTTGACGACTACACTGTCCCCACTAGTATGATCTGCATCATAGTCCTGGTAGTCATGTACTCATCCTAAGGGCTTTATCAATATGTAACATAGAGACAATCAGAGTACATGTTAAGATAAAAGAGTAACCAGATAGCATACTATCATGTCGAGCAAGAAAGTCTTCCCTATATATGTCCAAGCATCCACTACAATATACAACGTATGTACAGTAATGGCCTCTAGGGCATACATATAACTAACATTAAGAAAAAGTTTATGTTACCATAAACTTGCAAAACCACTTGGCTCCTTCACTGATATCAAGTTCATTACGTTAATGGTTTTCTTCAAAATCAGCCATAGCCCTCTATCATTTCAAGAAGTAGAGTACTTAGTATTCATGCTGCATATGTTGACCGTGTCAAGGTGTAGTGTATGGTAGCTAAGTGATGTCTTCTTGCAAGCATGTTGATGCGATTAGCTAGGACAGCCGCATAGCCATTTTGACCGTGTCAAGGGCTTATGCGGGTGGGTCTTAATTAATCTCGAAATGACGGGTTGAACTTGACTAGTGGCTTATGATATGTTGGCCGTGTCAAGGTCATAAGCCGTTAGGGGTAAAAACCAATATCTGGTGTTTCAAGTGTTGAAATTTGCAATGAGTTGCATATTATTCTATGTAATCGTTTGGGTCTCGATTCCCACTGTGAGTAATAGTTATTCTCAGGATATGATCCCGGCTAGTTCTTCTTTTAGGATTTGAAGGAGAATTCGATGAAACAGTGGGAACCATCCTGATTTGATAAATTAATAAACCATTCTAATCTTATTAGAGTGCACGCTGAGTGTTTCTTTTCTCTCTCTGGAAGCGACCCATGACTGACCATAAACTAAAACTCATAAACCAAGTTAATCGACCTTTTTACAATCATCGGCTTTTGGAATGTCATGATTGCCCTAACTCGCGACAAAGTTGCATATGTCCTTACTTATCCCACTTCCTCTTTTACTAGCTCCAGAGCCTTCTGTATCCGGTACAGAGATCCATATTGCTTGGAAGGCCATCATATAGCTAATACAAACTTGAAGATATTGTTTCAGTCCTGTCACGATCCAATTTAGGAACGCGACCGGCACTTAAATCACGTGACGTCAAAAAGCGTAACGCAATTCAAGTAAGCCGAAAAACCCAGAAATCTAAACCAAGAAAAGAAGTAAACTGATAAAACAATAGTTAAAAACATTTAGAAATCTCAAGTTATAAAATCTCAACTTAAATTTATTTTCTTAAAAATTTCGGCATCATCTCCTTTGTAAAAACTATCCCCAAACGGGTACAAGCATAGAATATAAATAAAGCATCCTCAAACGGGAGCATCTCACGCCTAAAGGCGGAACACAACCACAATAGGTAAATATATAACGCCGTAACGAAGAAATAAGCAAAGAGGTGGTAAAACAACATCACAACTTGAAATAAAAGCCGACTCATACGAGCGCGACACCCAGAGTCACAAATAATACAATATCGATATTCACAATCTCATCTCTAAGTTAAATACGTGTAAGTGGTAGATGGAGAGTACTAGATACAAATTAAGATATATAATGGAATCATGCGGATATCCATAAATGTAAGTCTACGGTAGTGCCCCGGCCAACAATCCGAGGCCAAACGCGGAACAAAAAACTTTTCTAAACTGGCGCTAACGCAGACTTTTACCCAGATCATTCCATTAACCCTATACTAGCAACTACAAAGAAGTTAGAATGGATATACCGATCGATCCGTGTCCTTCGGTCTATAGCCACCATCATTAGCTCCTCGCGGCATATCCGATCTCGCTCGATCTCCGGTCTCCTCATCGAAGTGGCACCACGTCTAGAAAACCTTTTACGGGCTCCCGCTTCAAACCAAGGTAACTCGGACATGAAGTTTGCTAGCTGACATGTCCAATGTGAAATAGAGAATGGGTGTGATAACTTTATCTCTATACATCCATTGATTCTCAACACATGAGATGGTATGGATGGAGGTTGAAGAAGAAGCTATTGATGGAGTTTGTGAGCTCAAGCAAAAGGAAGAAGAAGAAGAGCTTTTCTATATTGTCTAAGATAAAAATGAGAGAGCACTAGTATAAATCTCAAAAGCCAACCCCAAGCCTTATGGCTGCTCCCTCTCTCTCCCCATCTCAATCTCACCCAATAAATCAATCAACAAATGGACATGGCACAAAAAATAATACCACGAGTCACTAAATTGCACATGTCACATTTAATGCCCTTCATGATGACTTGCACTCACAATGTCCACTTAATAAACATTAACTCAAATGTTTATAACAATAAATAGAATGACATCTTCTAAAGTAAACTCGTGACGGATCACAAGGATACCCCTTACCTGTATATACATATCTGCATCCGCATTCCGTCTAAATATGAATGCAATCCAACAAATCTAATACTAGGATCTGGCTTAAACCAAAGCCCACTAGTATGATCCGTCCGATCATGATCCTTGCACAAGTGCACGTATATGATCGAACCCTGCCATAAAACCATACGGCCTCTACAACGTTTCGCCCGAACTTGGGAAACTTTCTGTGGGGGACTCTAAATACTCGTCAATACGCTAGCAGTGGGTTTAACTATAAGCACGTCAGTGGTACTAGCTGTACGTAACGGCTACCCATGTATTGACTAAAAGGAAAGCTTATGAGCGAACTCATCCTGAAACCATACTGAGCCTGTCAGTGACAATATCTGTACAGTCCGGTCCGTTCGTCTATGAGTATCGCATATCGGGCCTAGGGGGATGGTAAAAAACAGACCCCCAATAGCGGTATAAGTCGTTTCGGAGTGTAGCCCAGAACACCTTGAGAAACTACTGGAATACCTACCAGTAAATCTCACTTGCCTTGGCCAAAGACTTTGTGTAATGGCTCTCAAGACACGATATCAACCCCCAATACTGAGAGAGACAAATCCTATCTAACCGCCACTGCCTCCAAGTGCTTCATGACTGCACCAAACTACTACCTGTTTGCACGACTCTTTTGAGCCATGGTAGGGTAGCAATCAAAGAACAGTGGGAACACACTTGTGGCAGTGTAGCAATGTCAAGTCAACAGACCAAGCTGTACTCATGTCACCTGGGAACTGGTCCTGATGTTAGGTATAGTACCAATCAGCAGTGCCCCTGTGAGTCCGTCCGGTGTACTCATAACCCAATAAACACCTGTATACTATCTTAGGTGAACCAACTGACGCCAATGGCTTGTGAGACCAGCCACCGCCCCTTGTCAGGGTCTCGATCCGTATACACTAGTCTAGTTAGGGAGTATCGATGCCCAGTCTCGAAACACCCACGATTAGGGACACTTTAAGGATGTGCTTATAGACTGCCCAACTCTCACGTATATGATCGCCATCATACTTCTGGTAGTCAAGCAAGAATCCTATGGGCTCTATCAACGTGTAATAGTGATCTGTAATGTCACCTGAAGCATATACACGATGATAAGACAAACCAGATAGCATACTATCATCTCGAGTAGGACTGTTCTACCAGTAGAGGTCCTCCCTCAATCATTGCAATCACGTACCTGCGATCCAATAATTGACTTTGAGGGCACTTTATCCAACAATCTCCCACTTGCACTTAAGGCTAATTATTGCGATGTCGCATACTCACAGCCCGTGTGATACCGAACACCCAACTCCTCTACTAATCAGTTTCACAAAGCTCATTTATAAAACTATTGCTTTCGAGAAATAGCCTCAGTGAGTGGATCCGCTTAGATGTTTCTTTCTGTGTCTCTCTTTATCTCAGGATTGTGGAGAAAGCAATCTCCCGAAATGAGCAATACCTGTCTTAGAATATATCTTGATATCTGATGGGACCTAGTTCATAATTGAACTCAAATTCCAGCAAATTTCTTTGACTACATCGTCAACTGAATTTAATCAGTATCCTGCGCCATGCCTTCCTCAGTATCTGCTTGGACCACCTGTCCAAACTACTGCCCCTCATCGGAAGGAAAACTATAACTCCGACAGTCAATCTGTCATCCAGGTCACCTTGAATTTCTGGAATGATAACCGTCTCCCGAAGGAGGCTGCCGTTATCAAATCCCTAGAACATCCACTTATGTTCTAAAATTGCTTCTGAACGTTTCTCTAAGATTGGATAAACATATATAAATTTATCGCAGCTAGTGCAAAAACAACATCTGGTGTGGTACTTGACATCTCATGATTGACCCAATTGCCTAAGAAAGTGATATGCCAATCATGCACATCCCTCTCCCCTTTAGTCTGTAAGATACCTTTATAGGGGGTGATTCCATCACCTGCAGGTACACCACCATGCTAGGAGTCATCTATTCTAAAACACCTTTAGAATACTGTCTAAGTACCCGAATCAGGACACTACCTAAATCTAGATCTAAAACCATAGATCTAGTAACCAGAATGCCTGATATAATATCCAAATCTTATGTGGAGAAACCTGTGTGTGACAACCACAGTATAACCGATCGTAGTATAGGAATTTCACCTCCTACTAAGTGTATGTCATCCAAATACTAGGACATCACACCATACTACCTTCTTAACAGATCCATCTTTTATTCTGATGAAGTCAAAACCCATGACTGTCACTGTAAGTGCACGGCGGCGCCCCGGCCGTCAATCCGACGCCGGAAAGCGGAAGTGGTGAATAACTTAAATTTTGCGGACTTAGCAAACCGGCACCACCGCGCACTATAACCCGGATCGAACCATTAACTAGTCTAAGCTAACTAGACAAGATGGGTTAGAGATATACCGACGATCCAAGTCCTCCGGTCTTCTCGCCATCGTCCGGATCTCCTGCGGAAAAGTCCCGTCTCCTCCTCGTCGCCGGAAGTGCACCACATCGCCTACTTTGTTTACGGGCTCCCACCTCAATGCCGAGGCAACTCGGGCACGAAGCCGGCTACTCGACGTGCCCAAGATTCGTCGTAGAATCTATAGTAGAGCTTGTGTCTCACTTTTGGGGTATAGGAGATGCCATTGTGGTGGAGGGATGATGCAAGGAGTTTTGTGGAGGAACTTGTGGATTTTGGAACATGAAATCAACAATAAAAACCCCCTTTACAATTTTGGACAGCCCAAGAAGGACTTGGCCGGCCATGCACCCCTCAAGAATGGAGAGAATGAGAGTGAGGGAGTGATATCAAAAAACCCAAGATCAAACCACACCCATCATCAAAAGAGAGAGAGAAAGGAATGGTTATGATAATCAACCATGATCACAAAGCAATGCCAACACTCCACACAACCATCATCAACAACCATGATGCTAACAAAGTCAAGCCATCATGAAGGATTAAGTCAAAAAGGTCAAGGTATGGTGAGCCATCATGATACAAGGAAATAAGCAAAGACCCCCTCCACTAAAGCTTATTTGCAACAATGCAAATAAGCCCTCCTCCACCATACTTCGGCCAATGAACGGAACAAAGGAAATCGGCCGAAACTAAAAGCAAACTGGCAACTCCATAAAACTGGTCCCATAATAAATTACAGGAAAACCCCGATACTGTGCATACACACCCGTATCTGTATTTCGACCGAAATACAAATGCAATGTGACAAACTCTACACTGTACAATACTAGGATCCGGCTTATACCAAAGCCGGCCAGTAATATCCGTTCGATCCTGATCCGTGCAATACCGCACGTATCTGATCGAACCCTGCCATATAACCATACGGCCTATAGTACAGACTGTCCGATCCTGATCCGTGCAATACCGCACGTATCTGATCCGACCTTGCCATATCTCCATACGGCCTCTACAACCTTTCGCCCGAAAGCTGAGTAACTGAATGTGGGGGACTCTAAAGACTCGTCAACACCTTGGCTGTGGATTTAACCACTAGCACGTCAGAGGTATAAGCCAATACGTGACGGGCTACCAGGTACTGACCAAATGGGACGTCGATGAGGAAGCTCACCCCGACACCCAACTGAGCCTGTCAGTGACAATATCCGTGCAGTCCGGTCCGTTCGTCTATGAGCATCGCATGGCGGGCCTAGGGGGTTGGTAAAAGTCAGACCCCCAAAAGCGGTACAAGTCGTGTCGGAGTGTAGCCCAGAACACCCTGAGATACTACTGGAATACCTACCAGTAAATCTCCTTGCCTTGGCCAAGGACTTTGTGTAATGGCTCTCCTAGACACAGCACGACCTCACCCCCAATACCGGGAGAGACGAACCCCTGAAAATACGCTCACTGCCTCCATGTGGCTCGGGACTGTACCCAACTAAAACCTGTTCGCACGACTCCTTTGAGCCGTGGTAGGGTAGTAATCAAAGTACAGTGGGAACTCACACGAGACAAATGACGATCCCCAGGTCGATGAACTAACCTGCACACATGTCACCAGGGAACTGCCATCTGACGTCTGGTATATGACCAACTAGCATGTTCCCGGCGAGTCCTGTCCGGTGTACTCATAACCCAATGAGCACCTGTATACATCTTAGGTGATCCAGCTGACACCAGTGGCTTGTGAGACCGGCCACCGCCCCTCGTCGGGGTCTCGACTGTATACACTAGTCTACTAATGGAGTATCGATGCCCAGTCTCGAAACTCCCATGACTAGGGACCTTTTAAGGATAAGCTTATAGACCCCCAGCTCCCACTTATATGATCGCCCTCATACTGCTGGTGGTCAAGCAAGAATTCTAGGGGCTCTATCAACGTGTAATAGCGACGTGTCATGTCACCTAAAGCAGTACACGATGATAAAGGTAAACCAGATAGCATACTATCATCTCGAGCAAGACTGTCCTACTGGGATAGGTCCTCCCTCAATCATTACAATCACGTACCTGTGACCTAATAATTGACTCTGAGGGCACTATCTCCAACAATCTCCCACTTGCACTCAAGGCTAATTATTGCGATGTCGCATACTCACAGCCCGTGTGATACCGAACACCCAACTCCTCTACTAGTCAGTCTCACAAAGCTCGTTTGCGGAACTATTGCGTTCGAGGAATAGCCTCAGTGAGTGGATCCGCTTAGTTGTTTCTTTCTATGTCTCTCTATATCTCAAGTTCGCGGACAAACCTATCTCCCGAAATGAGCAATACCTGTCTTAGAATGTGTCTGGATGTCTGATGGGACATAGCTCATAAGTGAACTCCAAATCCAAACTTCTTAGACTATATCGTCAACTGAACTTAATCAGTATCCTGTGCGCCATGCCTCCCTCAGTATTGCCTTGGACCACCTGTCCAAAATACTGCCCCTCATCAGAAGGAAAACTATAACTCTGACAACCTTCTTGTCGTCCATGTCACCTTGGAAGCCTGGAATGATAACTGTCTCCTGAATGAGGCTGTCGTTATCATCTCCCTAGAACATCCACTTATGTTCTAAAACTGCTTCCGACTGTTTCTCCAGAATTGGATTAATGTCAACTTATTGCATCTAGTGCAAGAACAACATCTGGTGTGGTACTTGACATCTCACGATTGACTCAATTGCCTGAGCAAGTGATCTGCCAATCATGCCCGTCCCTCTCCCCTTTAGTCTGTAAGACACCTTTGGAGAGGGTGACTCCATTACCTGCAGGTACACTACCGTGCCAGGAGTCGTCCATCCTAAATACTCTTAGAATGCTGTCAAGTACCCTGATTGGGAAACCACCCAAATCTAGATCTAAGACCATAGATCTAGTAACCAGTATGTCTGATATAAAATCCATTTGCTTTGTGGAGAAACAACTGTGTGACGACCAAACTATAACCGATCGTAGTGTAGGAGTTTCCTTTCCTACTCTGTGTATATCATCCAAATACCAGGATATCACACCCTACTACCTTCTCAACAGATCCATCCCCTATTCTGATGAAGTCAAACCCATGACTGTCACGTCAGAAATAGATGATCTTTCTCCACTACATCTGCTCTAGTCTATAAATAGACATAAGCTACCTGTCCATCAATGCTTCCGCTGCTCCCACTGACTACGACAACCCTCTGGCAGAGTCATATAGACGTGCACTTCTAAAACTAGTTTAGAACGACGCTATACTCATCCTCCCGCCGGGTCTCGCAGCCTGGAACAACAGCAATGGTAATTGTGGGTAAACAAGAACTTCCCTGTCACCGTCCTTGAGGCTACCGGAGTACCTCCCGGGTGCCTAAAGTTACCCACCTTATCTGCGGAGTGGCCAATGGAATGTCAATTCAGATTGAATCTTTAGGTTCCTTATCAAATCTTCAGTAATCGTTTGTGGTTCTGGAATCACTTCCAGTTCTACCATACTCCCACTACTGTTTTTCTGAAAAAATCCATTTTTAATAAAACTGTGGCGAGTCTAGAACAATATCGCTATTGTTCGTCCAGATGGTAGAAAATCAACCCTCGTCATAGCCTGGGTCAACCCACAAACAGCTATTACAGAAACGTGCCTTGAGTTGTCCAGTGTCTGGTTTTAATCATAAACCGGACAACTCCCCGCACCTTAACATCGTTAAGATATGAACTGTTCTATATCATATATAGAACCAGAGGCACTGATTTAATTGAACCAGATTCAAATCATGCAACTGTCTCCAGTGCATGTCAACTAAATGGAAGGAGGCCGATCAGCGTTACTCAACTTAGGAATGCTTCCATTTATGAGTAACCTGAAAGAGAAGCAATTTCTCTTAATCACTACTATCAACTGAATACCATATACAAGTATCTACATCTTCGATCACTTTGAAGAATCCCGATACTTGCTACACCTGGTTCTTTACTCTATTCAAATACCTATAACTTCTCCAAATTCGGACCCTGTGTTTCCACGAAACACTTGTCTAAAAACTAGAGAAGTCATAAGTAAACCGAATATAGTACGAGGACCAACCCCTCTGTCCTAATGGACACTGGACAACATACAATACTCTGTATAAGTCCCTTGAATCTGATAACTCATTCACTGTGTGTCGTAGGTTGAAAACTGTACTTATGGTTAAGAAGAATTACACCGCTGTTTAATGCTCCTTACCTAACCATCCACTGATATAGGTAAATGTCGTAGACATAATTTCAGAAAGGTATATCTCACTCTATGAAAATAGACGTACAGATATATCAATTTGAAATTGGTGCATAACAGTGGATATTCAAAACCAAATATTTGCCGACCGGCAAACAGCCCAGGTGATTTCCTCAAATATCACCGATTACAACGAATCCCGATATAATGAGGATAATCACCCAATTCCCAACAACTTACTCCCACTCATCATCTGTAAAACCATACAGATGTGAGAATCGTACCTGGTAAATACATACCCTGGAGTAAGTATCTAATCGGGAAATCAGTTTTCCTTTAACATTACACAGTGAAACTGAAACATTGAAATGTTCCGATGGGGTATTCTGGTATTCCTAGTAATGCCTCTTCCAGATTCACGACTGTAACCGTATAGTTCTTTGCCACCTCTCCAAATCCCTTCATATGTCTTTAGTCTTTACCTTCTGTACACCCCTTTAGGCCAAATGGTTTTCTTCCTTCCCCACCGTTCGGCACCAGCCTATGGTTTGGAAGAAGACTATCCAATAAGCATAATGGGTGTACTGTCCCAATCCTAGGAACACTCGCAATGAGAGAGGGTGAAGATAAAAGACAACCGAATAAACCTTATTCCTATTTCTCCTGGACCAGAATCCATCCCCGAACTGGAACAAGTTCCTTTCGAGTTCGTATATAACCATACGATGGAGTATCCAAATAAACTGTGGATCTTCGTAGTGATACGGAGTGTCCTGGAGAAATACAAAGGTGATGTGGGAGTGGTAATGAAATATTTGGTTTGGTCGTGAATATCTGTTGCAATTTACTTTGTCCTCTTACTAATCCCTTGCTTTGTCTGAACTTAATACCTTCTGCACACCATCGTTATGCTAATTGGTTTTCTTCATTCCCTACCGGTCGGCACCAGCCTAAGGTTTGGAAGAAGACAATCCAATTTGCGTAATAGGTGTACTACCCCTAAACCAAGGAGTACTCGTAACCTGAGAGAGGGTAAAAGGAAAAGACAACTGAATAATCCTATCCGTTTTCTCCAGAACCGGAAACCATCCTCGAATAAATTCTTTCGAGTTCGTATCTAACCATACGATGGTTTTGTCCAATGGAAGTGGACGTTCGTAGTAATACGGGGTGTCCTGGAGAAAAAGGGTAAAAGTAGGAGTGGCAATGAGGTCTGCAACTCTGACAATCCAAAAGCCGGTGTTTAAGAAGGTTCGGTCAACTTGGTCACTGAGTCAAAGTCTTAGGGTCGGGTCAATGGTCGCTGCCAAAGAGAGAGAGAAAAGAAACACTCAGCGTGCACTCTAACCTAGATCAGAATGGTTACCAATTTATCTAATCTGGAATCCTCCCACTGTACCTCAAATTCTCCTCCAAACCTGAAAGAAGAATTAGTCGGGGTTACCCGAGGAGTAAACTAACCCATCAGTGGGAATCGGGATCCAACTCTCATCGCATGATAACGTGACGGAATCCGCTCACGGTATCACACTCCAGAAGGTATGCGCATATCTGGCAAGTCTCAGTTCTTTTGAAACTCCCGATGTGATTTCTGCCCCATGCTCTTATGACCTTGGCGAAGGTCAACAAATCATAAGTCACATGTCATGTTCTACCCGTCATTATCCAGGTTAATTTGAATCCACCCGTACAAGCCCTTGACGAAGGTCAACAAGGCTATACGACTGTCCTAAACCAACGCATCTATCTATGCAGCAGAAAGGTAACAAGCAGCTACCATACACTATGCCTTGACGAAGGTCAACAAACATAGCATGAATACTACGTGCTACCTGTCTGAAACGACGGAGGGCTACGAATGGTTTCTGGCGAAAACCTTTAACGTAATGAACTTGATATCGTTGAAGGAACGGATAGCTTTTTGAAAATATAGTGACGAAAACCGTTGCTAAAGAGGTCACTCCCGGTGAAGGGATCTCGGCTCTTTCCCCGTAGAATGGGGTGCAGGATATTCCAAATGAATACCACGGTGCAAAGCAAAAGTAATCGGCTATAGTGAAGTTAATGCCCTGACGCAAACTTATTGTCCAAGGGGTCACTCCCGGTGAAGGGATCTCGGCCCTTGCCTCGTCGACTGAGGAGCAGGATATTCTAATGAATACCACGATGCAAAACAAAAGTAAACGTCCTTGCAATAACAGCTTTTTGAAAAAGTGTTCCAACAACATCAGATTAGGTTTGTTTTTAACTTGCATTGATCCGAATCAATGCAGTCCCATCAATTGATCACACCAAAAAGAACGAAAATATACTGATGTACGTATATGCCATCCGCATTCGCCACTGGGTCCCGTCATTACCCGTTAGGTTAGCTAACTAACGACAGAGCGGGGACTGGACTAGCGCGGATGCAAAACATATACAACATCTACTAATATATATACCAATATATTATATTCGCTCAAGGCGTGAATAAAATGCAACATCACAGAAATGTACAGCATCACAGAAACAATACAGATATCTGGGATCCCCGGGTTTCACAGAGCCGCTGAAACCCGACGTTCCCCTGGTCGTGTGGATAGCCTGTGCAATGAAATCCTAGACCCCTACGGGCGCGGCAAGTTACCCGCCAAAACCTGAAGCGAGGCAGCCCCCTTCAGCAACGTGAATGGACCACCCAGCACTTCACGGAATCCGGTAACTTGGGCACCCCTCCTGGGTCAACCTGTACCCCCTACGAGTGCGGCGAATAGCCCGCCAATCCTAGAGCGAAGCCCCCTCCGTCTCAATGCCATGAGATGCGGGCTTGTTGCCCTCCAGAACCCGGCTATCCGTGCACCCCTCCGCGGGGCAATCCTAGTACAGAAAGTAAAATATACATACACCGGGTACATCGACCGCAACCAGGTCGTGCCCCAAAATAATAATACAATCAGGCAGTGACGGCAGTCCACATGTCGGACGCTCGCCCCGCAATATCAAATGTACATAATACAACAGCACAGTACTAGCATTGCATCCAGGCTATCCCCCACGACCGATCCGCAACATCACAGCAAATACATAGAACATCAACGTGAAAGTCACGTTCGCAAATCCGTCTAACCGGGCTATTGCAGTTAGACTGGATTTACCGATCGAGTGACATTCACGGTCGCAGATATAATGTAAATACTGTGAAAAATGTGTTTAAAAAATTTCCGATTGATCAAACAATTAACAAGTGGGCCCCAAAGAAAACTGTAGCACTCACAGAAACAATTGGCCCAACTTTAATATTCCAAAGCCCATATTTTAAGTCCAGAAGGCCTCTGTAAAAAAATGGTGAAGTGATGTGAATAGTGCGCGGCGGAAGGGCCGCACAAATGGGGTTTTCGCGGCGGTTCCGCGCTCCAACTGTGGAGTTACTTCGTAAAATTTTTACAGAACTCTTAGATTTTCCAGTACATCAATATTTTATAACCTGAAAAATTTTTCGAGACCAAAAATTTTCAACAGAAACTGATGCGAACTAAAATGCAGTTTTGGAACTTTTTGATCGATCGGAAATGCAAACACATTACACAAAGTTAGACTAAGTTAATGGCGAGTCTCTGATACCACTGTAAGTGCACGGCGGCGCCCCGGCCGTCAATCCGACGCCGGAAAGCGGAAGCGGTGAATAACTTAAATTTTGCGGACTTAGCAAACCGGCACCACCGCGCACTATAACCCGGATCGAACCATTAACTAGTCTAAGATAACTAGACAAGATGGGTTAGAGATATACCGACGATCCAAGTCCTCCGGTCTTCTCGCCATCGTCCGGATCTCCTGCGGAAAAGTCCCGTCTCCTCCTCGTCGCCGGAAGTGCACCACATCGCCTACTTTGTTTACGGGCTCCCACCTCAATGCCGAGGCAACTCGGGCACGAAGCCGGCTACTCGACGTGCCCAAGATTCGTCGTAGAATCTATAGTAGAGCTTGTGTCTCACTTTTGGGGTATAGGAGATGCCATTGTGGTGGAGGGATGATGCAAGGAGTTTTGTGGAGGAACTTGTGGATTTTGGAACATGAAATCAACAATAAAAACCCCCTTTACAATTTTGGACAGCCCAAGAAGGACTTGGCCGGCCATGCACCCCTCAAGAATGGAGAGAATGAGAGTGAGGGAGTGATATCAAAAAACCAAAGATCAAACCACACCCATCATCAAAAGAGAGAGAGAAAGGAATGGTTATGATAATCAACCATGATCACAAAGCAATGCCAACACTCCACACAACCATCATCAACAACCATGATGCTAACAAAGTCAAGCCATCATGAAGGATCAAGTCAAAAAGGTCAAGGTATGGTGAGCCATCATGATACAAGGAAATAAGCAAAGACCCCCTCCACTAAAGCTTATTTGCAACAATGCAAATAAGCCCTCCTCCACCATACTTCGGCCAATGAACGGAACAAAGGAAATCGGCCGAAACTAAAAGCAAACTGGCAACTCCATAAAACTGGTCCCGTAATAAATTACAGGAAAACCCCGATACTGTGCATACACACCCGTATCTGTATTTCGACCGAAATACAAATGCAATGAGACAAACTCTACACTGTACAATACTAGGATCCGGCTTATACCAAAGCCGGCCAGTAATATCCGTTCGATCCTGATCCGTGCAATACCGCACGTATCTGATCGAACCCTGCCATATAACCATACGGCCTATAGTACAGACTGTCCGATCCTGATCCGTGCAATACCGCACGTATCTGATCCGACCTTGCCATATCTCCATACGGCCTCTACAACCTTTCGCCCGAAAGCTGAGTAACTGAATGTGGGGGACTCTAAAGACTCGTCAACACCTTGGCTGTGGATTTAACCACTAGCACGTCAGAGGTATAAGCCAATACGTGACGGGCTACCAGGTACTGACCAAATGGGACGTCGATGAGGAAGCTCACCCCGACACCCAACTGAGCCTGTCAGTGACAATATCCGTGCAGTCCGGTCCGTTCGTCTATGAGCATCGCATGGCGGGCCTAGGGGGTTGGTAAAAGTCAGACCCCCAAAAGCGGTACAAGTCGTGTCGGAGTGTAGCCCAGAACACCCTGAGATACTACTGGAATACCTACCAGTAAATCTCCTTGCCTTGGCCAAGGACTTTGTGTAATGGCTCTCCTAGACACAGCACGACCTCACCCCCAATACCGGGAGAGACGAACCCCTGAAGATACGCTCACTGCCTCCATGTGGCTCGGGACTGTACCCAACTAAAACCTGTTCGCACGACTCCTTTGAGCCGTGGTAGGGTAGTAATCAAAGTACAGTGGGAACTCACACGAGACAAATGACGATCCCCAGGTCGTTGAACTAACCTGCACACATGTCACCAGGGAACTGCCATCTGACGTCTGGTATATGACCAACTAGCATGTTCCCGGCGAGTCCTGTCCGGTGTACTCATAACCCAATGAGCACCTGTATACATCTTAGGTGATCCAACTGACACCAGTGGCTTGTGAGACCGGCCACCGCCCCTCGTCGGGGTCTCGACTGTATACACTAGTCTACTAATGGAGTATCGATGCCCAGTCTCGAAACTCCCACGACTAGGGACCTTTTAAGGATAAGCTTATAGACCCCCAGCTCCCACTTATATGATCGCCCTCATACTGCTGGTGGTCAAGCAAGAATCCTAGGGGCTCTATCAACGTGTAATAGCGACGTGTCATGTCACCTAAAGCAGTACACGATGATAAAGGTAAACCAGATAGCATACTATCATCTCGAGCAAGACTGTCCTACTGGGATAGGTCCTCCCTCAATCATTACAATCACGTACCTGTGACCTAATAATTGACTCTGAGGGCACTATCTCCAACAGTCACATCAAAAATAGATGATCTATCTCCGCTATATCTGCTTTAGTCTATAAATAGACATAAGCTACTTGTCCACTACGCTTGTGCTGCTCCTACTGACCACAACAACTCTCTGGCAGAGTCATATACACGTAAACTTCTAAAACTAGTTTAGAACGACGCTATACTCATCCCCTGCCGGGTCATATAGTCTGGAATAACAGTAGTATCAAGTCTGGGTAAACAAGAACCTCCCCGCCACCGTCTTTGAGAATACCGAAATACCTCTTGGGCGCCTGAGGTTACCCACCATATTTGCGGAGTGACTAATAGAATGTCTAACCTGATTGAATCTTTTGGTCATATTAAGTTTTCAGCAATCGTTTGCGGTTCTGGAATCACTTCAAGTTCTACCATACTCCTACTACTGTTTTCTGAAAAAGTCCATTTTACTAAAATTGTGGCGAGTCAAGAACAATATCACTATTGATCTTCCAGATGGTAGAAAGTTAACCCTCGTTATAGCCCGGGTTAACCCACAAACAGCCATTACAGAAACTTGCCTTGAGTTATCCAGAGTCTGGTTTTAAGCATAAGCCGGACAACTCCATATACCTTAACATCGTTAAGATATGATCCGTTCTATATACAATATAAAAACAGAGTCACTGATTTAATTGGAACCAGATTCAAATCATGCAGCTGTCTCCAGTGCATGTCAATTTAATGGAGAGAGGCCGATCAGCATTACTCAACTTAGGAGTGCATCCAATTATGAGTAATCTGAAAGAGAAACAGTTTCCTAAAACCATTACTATCAACTGAATACCATACATAAGTATCTACATCTTTGATCACCTTGAAGAATCCTGATACTTGCAACACCTGGTTCTCTACTTTATTCTTGTACCTGTAACTTCTCAAAACTTATACCTTGTATTTTTACGAAACACTTGTCCAAAACTAGAGAAGTCACAAGTAAATAGAATATAGTACAAGGACCAACCCCTTTGTCCTAATGGACACTGCACAACATACAATACTTTGTATATGTCCCCTGAGTTGAATAACTCAAACCCTGTGCGTCGTAGGTTGAAAACTGTACTATGGTTAAGAAGAATTACACCGCTGTTTATGCCCCTTACCTAACCATCAACCGATATATGTAAATGTCATTGACATAATTGCAAAAAGTTATATCTCACTTTATAAAATAAACATACATATATATCAATTTGAAATTGGTGCATAACAACGGATATTCAAAACCAAATATTTGCCGTCCGGCAAAAACCCAGGTGATTTCCTCAAATATCACCAATTACAACGAATTCCGATATAATGAGGATGGTCACCCAATTCCCAATAACTTACTTCCACTCATCATCTGTAAAACCATACAGATGTGAGAATCATACCTGGTAAATATATACCCTGGAGTAAGGATCTAATTGGGAAATATGTTTTCTATTAACAATACACAGTGAAACTGAAACATGAATATGTTTCGAGAGGTAATCGAGTATTCCTAGTAATGCCTCTTCCATTATCCAGATTCATGACTATAACCGTATATTTCGTTTGCCATCTCCCCAAATCCCTTTATTTATCTTTACTCATTATCTTCTGTACACCTTCTTAGGCTAAATGGTTTTCTTCCTTCCCAACCATTCGGCACCAGCCTATAGTTTGGAAGAAGACTATCCAATAAGCGTAATAGGTGTACCCTCCTAATCCTAGGAGTACTTGCAACCTGAGAGAAGGTAAAGAAAAAAACAACTGAATAAACCTTATTCTATTTCTCCTGAACCAGAATCCATCCCCGAACTGGAACAAGTTCCTCCGAGTTCGTATATAACCATACGATGGATTATCCATTAAACTGTGGATCTTCATAGTGATACGGGGTGTTATGGAGAAATCCAAAAGTGAAGTAGGATTGGCGATGAAATACATGGTTTGGTTGTGAATGATAGCAGTCGCAATTTACTTTGCCCTCTTTCTAATCCCTTTATTTGTCTTTACTTATTACCTTCTGTACACACAACTTAGGCTAATTGGTATTCTTCATTCCCTACCTTTCGGCACCTGCCTATGGTTTGGAAGAAGATTATCCAATAAGCGTAGTATGTGTACCCTCTCGTAATCCTAGGAGCCCTCACAACCTGAGTGAAGTTAAAGGGAAAAGACAACTGAATAGTCCTATTCAATTTTTCCAGAACCAGAAACCATCCTCGAATCTGGAACAAGTTCCTTTGAGTTCGTATAAGCATACGATGGTCCAATGGAAGTGGATGTTCGTAGTGATACGGGGTGTTCTGGAGAAATGCAAAGGGTAAAAGAAGAAGTGGCAATGAAGTATGCAACTCTGACAATCCAAAAGCTAGTGCTTTAAGAAAGTTCGGTTAACTTGGTCACTGAGTTATAGTCTAGGGTCGGTCTATGGTCACTGCCAAAGAGAGAGAGAAAAGAAACACTCTGCGTGCATTCTAACCTAGATCAGAAAGGTTAATCACTTTATCTAATCAGGATGTCTCCCACTGTATCCTCAAATTCTCCTCCAAACCTGAAAAAAGAATTAGTCGGGATCACCCAAGGAGTAAACTAACTCATCAGTGGGAATAAGGATCCATCTATCATCGCATAATAATGTGAAGGAATCCACTCACGTTATCACACTCCAGAAGTTATGCGCATGCCTGGCTAGTTTCAGTTTCTTTAGAAACTCCCGATGTGATTTCTACCCCATGCTCTTATGACCTTGACGAAGGACAACATATCATAAGTCACATATCAAGTTCTACCCGTCATCATCCAGGTTAATTTGAACCCACCCATACATACCCTTGATGAAGGCCAAAATAGTAGCACGACTGTCCCGAACCAACGCATCTATCTATGCAACAGAAAAGTAACAAATAGCTACCATACACTATGCCTTGACGAAGGCCAACATACATAGCATGCATACTAAGTGCTATCCGTTTGAAATGACGGAGGGCTACGAATGTTTTTTGGCGAAAAACCTTTAACGTAATGAACTTGATATCGTTGAAGGAACCGGATAGCTTTTTACAAAAATATAGTGGCGAAAACCTTTGCTAAAGAGGTCACTCCCGGTGAAGGGATCTCGGCTCTTTCCCCATAGAATGAGGTGCAGGATATTCTAACTGAATACCGCGATGCAAAGAAAAAAGTAATCGACTATAGTGAAGTTATTACCCTGACACAAACCTCTGCCCAAGGGGTCACTCCCGATGAAGGGATCTCGGCCCTTGCCTCGTTGAATGAGGTGCTGGATATTCATAACCGAATACCACTGTGCAAAACAAAAGAGAACGCCCTTGTAATAACAGCTTTTTGAAAATTGTTCCAACAACATCGAATAGATTTGTTTTCTTTGCATTGATCTGAATCAATGCAGTCCCATCAATTAATCATACAAACAAAGAACGAAAATATAATGTACGTATATGCCATCCGCATTTGCCACTGGGACCCGTCATCACCCGTTAGGTTACTTAACTAACGACAGAGCGGGGATTGGACTAGCGCGGGTGTAAAACATATACAACATCTACTAGTATATATATCAATATATAATAATCGCTCCAGGCATGATAAATGCAACATCACAGAAAAGTTATAAGTATAACAGAACAATACAGATAATCTGGGAGCCCCGGTTTCCTTTGAGCCGTAAGTGAAACCCGACATTCCCCTGGTCGTGTGGATAGCCTGTGCAATGAAAACCTAGACCCCTACGAGTGCGGCAAGTTACCCGCCAAAACCTGAAGCGACGCAGCCCCCTTCAGCAAAGTGAATGGACCACCCAGCACTTCACGGAATATGGTAACTTGAGCACACTTCCTTGGATCAACCTGTACCCCCTACGAGTGCGGCTAATAGCCCGCCAATTCTAGAGTGAAGCATCCTCCGTCTCAAAGCCATGAGATGCGGGCCCATTGTTAGTTATATGTATGCCCTAGAGACCATTACTATACATAGGATGTATATTGTAGTGGATACTTGGACATATATAGGGATGACTTTCTTGCTCGATATGATTGTATGCTATCTGGTTACTCTTTACCTTAACGTGTACACTGATTGTCTCTCTGTTATATGTTGGTAAAGCCCTTAGGATGTGTACTTGACTACCTGGACTATGATGCAGATCATACTAGTGGGGACATGTAGTCTATAAGTACATCCTTCAAGGTCACTAGTCGTGGGTGTATCGAGACGGGGCATCGATATACCAGAGTAGACTAGCGTATACCTTCTCGACCCATACAGATGGGCGATGGATGATCCCATATCCATTGGTGTTTGACATCAGAGATGAAATACGGGTGCTCAGTGGAGACAGGGTACACTGGACGGACTCGCCGAGAACTCCCAGATGGTATTATATCTTACGTCAGATGGCAGTTCTCTTGTGACACTGGTGCAAGTTAGTCTGTAGACCCGAGATCGTCATAGAGTCTTGTGTGATTCCCACTGTGCTTTGATTTCCATCATACCATGTCCAAGAGGGCGTGCAAAAAGGTGGCTTTTGGGTACAGTCCCGAATCACATGGAGGAAATGAGCGATAGGAGGGGTTTCGTCGTTCCCGGTATAGGGAGTTGATGTTGCGCAGTATTCGATTGGCTATAACAGGAAGTCCTTGGCCAAGGCAACTTTAGGGATTTACTGGTAAGTGTTACCAGTAGTTTCTCGACCCGTTATGAGCCTCATATCGACACGACTTATCGAGTTATTGGGGT
This sequence comes from Agapanthus africanus, assembly GCA_030015575.1. NCBI lineage: Eukaryota > Viridiplantae > Streptophyta > Magnoliopsida > Asparagales > Amaryllidaceae > Agapanthus > Agapanthus africanus. The sequence continues at coordinate 252,026,364 of JASDDO010000029.1, read as the reverse complement.
CTGACGTTTACCACCCCTAGACGAGATATGCGACATATCAGACGAACAGACCGGACTGTACGGTAGTGTTACTCGATGGATTCACTGGAGTGTGAGCGGGCTTGCTCGTTGATCTTCTGATCGCTCAATACCCGGGTGGCCGTTACGTTTAGCAGACCGCTTGCGGCTTGTGGGTGTTTGATATGATCATCACCTGCTGCCGGCGTATTGACGAGTCTTTAGAGTCCTACACAGGGGTTTCCTGGCTCAAGCGAAACGAAATAGGAGCGCATATGAGATATGTGCTTGACCGAGAATAATACCAGTATGTGATATTGTATTCTATTCCCGCGATGTGTGACATTGATCGGTTATATGCAATATAGCCGGGTTATCGGATCAAGTGTTGATTCGATAAGTTGTTACTATAGATATTAGTCGGTTATATGCGATATAACCGGATCGTTAAATCAAGTGTTGATTTAATGATTTAACGTATAATTATATATTTGATATATTACTTTACATTAACTAATATTGGTTCACTTAAGATTTGTTTTCTCACTTGAAAGTGTACATTGTTTATATGTGATATATGCAAATGTACATGTCTGTATCATGCTTGATGATACAAACAAGTTGTGTGTATGAGATTCATACCAAGATTAGGGTAAAGATTAGGGTTATTGTTTCATCTTAAGATTTAACAAAAGGGATTAACTTAGTCAAAGTTATCAATCTTGAAGAAGCTTGGAGAAGCTTTGACAAAGTCCACTCTTTTGTCATTTCTTTTGATATTCTTTAACCTAACCTTTAACCTAATGGTTTGGTTAAATCTCTACATGAGTTAAGCATGAGGGCTTAACTCAACCATGGTGCCATTATTCATTTGGATAAGTTTTCATAATGGATATGTTTTTCTTTCTTCTTCATCATCTTCATCAAGCTTGAAAAAGCTTGATAGCTCCAATGGCATCATGAGAAAAAGAGTGAGAAATCCAATTCTAAAGTGAACCCACTTCCTATTTCTTGATCCTCTACCACTTGCCATGTAGTATAGGGTGTTCTCTTCATCCTCTACCAATTCTTAATCCTATTTATATCCGGTCGAACTTTTTAACATATTCAAAAATTATCCGGAATGTGATACAATAATTGGAATTCACAAATAGTTATGAGATAACTGAATGAATATTATAAACATAGCGGTTTAGTCTCTCTTGATCGGTTGCCACGGAATTTTGATGTGATCAAAAGTCCGTCGCAATCACGTAGCGTACGCGGATACTCGCCGGATAAACTTAATAGACAACTACATCCCTTAGCCCCGACCAAGTGACTGTAGGAGAACCTCGTCGCCGAAAGCATCCATCTGGGTGCTCGCGGCAGCGGTGTTCCGCCTTGGTGCACTTCATCGACGGTATCGGGGGTGCGGCCGTCTACTAATGTTTGCGACGAGCATTCGATCAAAATGTCAGGAATCTTGTTGAATTGCCCGACTTGATATTGAAAAGAGTTTTCGATAATGAGACTAAAATGCGGGGTTTATAATTGTTAGGCATGTGATGTTTAAGAAATTCATTTGATTAGGCATGTGATGTCTAAAGAGGTTGCCGATTCCAACTGTTGTAGTTTTACACTTTCTTTTCTGCGACCGTAAGTGTAATATGTGATATCGCCGGTTTCGTTGCTATATGTCAACGACAATTGGGATACGCATGTTTACTTACGTTGATGACATGTGATGTTATGTGTTGCTGGATATGTTATATTGGATCGTCGAGTTTTTGAATAGCCGGGGTTTTTTATGTGAGATGAGTATTTTTCATTTTCTTTCATGTAAAAACTTGTATGTAATTTTCTTTTATTGGGGCACTTCCAGGTAGCGGAAGATGACACCCATTATATATTATTTACTTTTCCGCACTAGGATAGACCCAAGGAGGAGAGCATAAGTAAACGGGTTCTGGAGTCCAGTGGGAGACCAACTCGAGGAGTCGAGTCCGGGTCTCCTAACTCTAGAATTGGTAGGGTTGCTTGCCGCTCTCGTAGGGGTCTTGGGGTGTGGGTTTGCCTATTCATCGCGACCGTGGAATCCGTGTTTTATACTGGCTCGTATTGAAAACAAGGACATCCTAGTATATCCAATATTTCATATGATTCTTCTGCTGCGATATCTGTGATGTGATCATTTGATGTTCTGTGATAAATACTGTATATAGTATATATGATATATTATATAGACGTTACTTATGTTTTACACCCGCGCTAATCCTGTCCCGCTCTGCCGTTAGTTACCTAACCTAACGGTGCATGAGGGGACATCGAGGCGAATGCGGATGGCATAAGTGTACGTCGTATTTATCTGTGATGTTTAGGTAATTTAAATGATGGGACTTCATTAATGTGATTAATGAAAGAAAATAAACCTATGATGTTGTAGAATCGAATTTCAAAAGAAAACAGGTAGCTACAGTTCTTGCTTTGCACAGTGGTATATATGATATATCCTGCACCTTATTCGATAAGGAAAGGACCGAGATCCCTTCACCGGGAGTGACTCCTTTACGAATAACTGGCAGATGCTACACACTCGGTTTGTCTTTTGATTGCTTTTAAGAGTTTTTGCTTTGCACGGTGATATATATGATATATCCCGCACCTCATTCGACGAGGAAAGGGCCGACGATCCCTTCACCGGGAGTGACCCCTTTAACAAAACTAGAAAAGCCTCAAAAACACTCCATTTCAAAATCATTTGATTCTACAATGATATCAAGTTCATTACATAATAGGTTTTCAGAAAAACCTGTCGTAGACCTCCGTCATTTCAGATATGTACTGGTTAGTATTCGTGCTGCGTTTGTTGACCTCTGTCTAGGCGTAGTGTGCGGTAGCTGATTAGTGCTTATCTGTATAAGCATATGATGTGATTGATTTAGGGTAGTCGTACGACCTTGTTGACCTCTGTCAAGGGTTATGCGGGTGGGTTTACTTCAATCAGGAAATGACGGGTTGAACTTGATTAGCAGCCTATGGTTTGTTGACCTCTGTCAAGGTCATAGGACGCTAGGGGTAAAATATTATCGGGAATTTCAAGTGTTGAAATTTGCAATGAGATTGCATACCTTCTATGAGATAGTTGGATCCCGATACCCACTGCGAGTAATTGTTACTCCTGGGAGAGTTTTACACATTACAATTAGCCGATCTAGTAGGTGTCTAGAAAGGTGTCAACGGGGTTACGCCTCTGGGAAAACGAGGTTTACATTAATTAGGTTCGTGCGAAAGCACGGGGGACCTCCCTCAAAGTACCGACACTAGCCTGGCTGAAAGATTGGCGAACTTGTAGCGTGTAATTAATCCCGGCTAGTCTTTCCTTTTAGGGTTTGAAGGAAGATTTGATAAAAACAGTGGGAGCCATCCTGATTAGATAAAATAATAACCAATCTGATCTTGCAAGAGCGCACGCAGAGTGTTTTCTTCTCTCTCTCTCCTGGTAGCGACCATATCACGCCTTAATCAAGATAATAAAATGGATATATTGACCGAACCCGCTTGTTATACTGAGCTGGGGAACGTTGGTCCCACTCCAACTTATAAATGTTATAAGACAGAGCAGGAAATTGGGGAATACCAGATTTCCCGTGCCGCCCAAACGAAGAAAGTGCATGTTGATGCATCATCTTCGGGTGTATTCGTTACATAGAACTGTTTCTCAATGTCCTTTACGTCCTGGGTATGTGATACCAGATCAGGATCCCGCATATGTAATATGTTACATGGGCTACAGAAAGGTAGAGAACTGAGAACGGGTGATAAGTTTCATGAGGCAGAAAACGGTGAAAGTGTTGCAGCCAAGTCTGTTGGTCACTGTCACCCTGTATTACCAGAATACATTGATTCTGAACGAATGTTATTAGATACCGAACCTGATATACAAAATCATATCAGTCTCTTTATTAGTAAAGAAATGATAAAATTTTGTATTGTTTGGATAATGTTTTGAACATTTCCTATATCAAAAGTTGATCGGTTCAGGCACGTTATCTAAAAGCATTGACGTTCTAAATCAAACTACAGTTCTTAGTATATGGAACACACACAAGAGAAAGAGTTCAGAAATGAACGAATTCTTCTTGAGGTATTGTAGACTAGGTCATATCAATGCGACCCGACTAGCTGAAGTTACATTTAGATGCATATTTAAATTAGTTTGAATTTACATCTTGTGAAACTTGCCAGTCATGTCACAGAGATAAGATGACCATAGCTCTGTTTAATGGAAACAGAGAAAGTGTTAGTGAACTCTTGGGATGATACATGTTGATGTATGTAGGTCCCCTGTCTACACATACCAAGACTGGTTCTTTGTACTTCATTACATTCTCTGATAATCTCTCAAGATTCAGACATATGTTCCTGTTGAAACAAAAGTCCGAACCATTTGAGATATTCACAGAATATAAGTTAGAAGTAGAGAACCAAAATACGGGTATAAGTTTTATGTCCTTTGATGTGATCAAGGAGGAGAATACTTGAGCACGGGATTCCTGGACTATTCTAAGAATGAGATTCTCTCTGAGCATTACTCCTTCGTATACACCATAGCATGATGGTATATCGGGGCGGAGCAGTAACACCCTATATGATATGGTGTGCTCTATGATGAGTACTACTGAGTTTCCTATTTCCTTTTAGGGAGTTATGCACTTATGAAGTTGCATACCTATTGAATAGGGTTCCGATCAAATCAGTTGCCTACCACTTCATATGTGATATGGAAAGGGAAGAGCCCATATCTTAAGTTAGTTAAGATTTGGGGTTGTCCGTCCTATGTCTAAAAGCAAAATCCGGACAAGCTCAAGGTAAGGCCTGTTATGTACAACTGGAAAGATTCCAGCTATACAAACTACAGCAGATGATTTGGTAGAACCAAAGGATTCAGTAGATACCAACGAACCTCAGCCTCTCCGCCGGTCTAGTAGGGTTCCTCACCCACCTGAGAGATACTTCGGTTTCTCTATGACAGTGGGAGAGAGGATTGCATCATGAGATGATGACCCAATTAGTTTCGGGCTGGCCATCAGGAGTAGGACTCTGTAAGAATGGCTGGATGCTTAGCGATCTGAGATGGAATCCTTATACACCAACAAAGTGTGGACTTTAGTTGCTTAATCTGAAGGGTTAAATCCCCATCAGGAGCAAGTATATCTTGAGAAGATTACTTGGTGTCTATGGAAAAGTTGAGACTTTCGAAGCTAGACTTGTTAAAGGTTTGCATCATTGACCAGGTATGGATTATAATGAAACCTTTTCTAAGGAGCTATGCTTAAGTCTATCCAGATCCTACTTGCTACGGCTACATACCATGACTACGATATCTGGCGGTTGGGTGTCTTGACAGCTTTTCTAAATGATGATTTGGAAGAAAGCATCTATAAGTACACAGCCAGAGGGCTTCATAGACAGTGGGAGCAGCGGAAACGTATGCAAGATGTTTTATGTGATAAAGCAGGCATCGCGGAGTTGGAACATCTATTTTGATGAGTTAGTCAAAGAGTTTGACATCATCAAAATGGTAGATGAACCTTGTATATACAAAAAGGTAGTAGGGAGTATGGTGGTGATCCTCGTAGAGTACGTAGATGATATACTCTTGATGGGGAAGGAGTTTCCTATGCTACGCTCGGTCAATCTCCGCTTATCACAAGGATTCTCCATATTGGATCAAAGTGATACCTACTAAATCCTGGGTTTTGGATCTATGAGATGGATCTAATTGGATGTTAGAATACTTACTAGTTGTAATGAGAAGGTATCAATCGGTCCTAAGGACAATCACTGGAAAGGTTCCAGAGTGATAAAGAAGACTGAATGTTAGTCACAGGCATTGTCTATACCCTCGGTAAAGGGACGGTATGTTGGAAGAGTTCCAAGTTAGATACCGTGGCGTACTAGATGATAAAGGCTGGATACATCGCTACCAAAGATGCTACCAAAGAGGAAGTCTGGGTGTATATTAGTTCATGAGATGAACTTCGTTCCTCCCATTGTGTGACAATGGAGTTGTGGCTTATGCCAAGGAACGCCCGTCCCATTAATGATCCAGACATATTCTTAGGCAGTATCACCTGATCGTGGAGATGGTTGATCTCCAGGGGATCGAGGTTCGGAGAATAGATTCAGAGGAAGACACGGCGGATCCACTCACGAAAGGCCTTTTCCCAGAGAGAGACTTTTATGGGATGGTTGAGTATGAGATACTACAACCACTGCTACAGATGGCCCTAGTGCAAGTGGGAGATTGTTAGTTATATGTATGCCCTAGAGGCCATTACTATACATAGGATGTATATTGTAGTGGATGCTTGGACATATATAGGGATGACTTTCTTGCTCGATATGATAGTATGCTATCTGGTTACTCTTTACCTTAACGTGTACACTGATTGTCTCTCTGTTACATGTTGGTAAAGCCCTTAGGATGTGTACTTGACTGCCTGGACTATGATGCAGATCATACTAGTGGGGACATGGTAGTCTATAAGTACATCCTTCAAGGTCCCTAGTCGTGGGTGTATCGAGACGGGGCATCGATATACCAGAGTAGACTAGCGTATACCTTCTCGACCCATACAGATGGGCGATGGATGATCCTATATCCATTGGTGTTTGACATCAGAGATGAAATATGGGTGCTCAGTGGAGACTGGGTACACTGGACGGACTCACCGAGAACTCCCAGATGGTATTATATCTTACGTCAGATGGCAGTTCTCTGGTGACACTGGTGCAGGTTAGTCTGTAGACCCGAGATCGTCATAGAGTCTTGTGTGATTCCCATTGTGCTTTGATTTCCATCATACCACGTCCAAGAGGGCGTGCAAAAAGGTGGCTTTTGGAGACAGTCCCGAATCACATGGAGGCAATGAGCGATAGGAGGGGTTTCGTCTCTCCCGGTATAGGGAGTTGATGTTCGGCAGTGTTCGATTGGCTATAACAGGAAGTCCTTGGCCAAGGCAGCTTTAGGGATTTACTGGTAAGTGTTACCAGTAGTTTCTCGACCCGTTATGAGCCTCATATCGACATGACTTATCGAGTTATTGGGGTCTGACGTTTACCACCCCTAGACGAGATATGCGACATATCAGACGAACAGACCGGACTGTACGGTAGTGTTACTCGATGGATTCACTGGAATGTGAGCGGGCTTGCTCGTTGATCTTCTGATCGCTCAATACCTGGGTGGCCGTTACGTTTAGCAGACCGCTTGCGGCTTTTGGGTGTTTGATATGATCATCACCTGCTGCCGGCGTATTGACGAGTCTTTAGAGTCCTACACAGGGGTTTCCTGGCTCAAGCGAAACGAAATAGGAGCGCATATGAGATATGTGCGGGACCGAGAATAATACCAGTATGTGATACTGTATTCTATTCTCGCGATGTGTGACATTGATCGGTTATATGCAATATAGCCGGGTTATCGGATCAAGTGTTGATTCGATAAGTTGTTACTATAGATATTAGTCGGTTATATGCGATATAACCGGATCGTTAAATCAAGTGTTGATTTAATGATTTAATGTATAATTATATATTTGATATATTACTTTACATTAACTAATATTGGTTCACTTAAGATTTGTTTTCTCACTTGAAAGTGTACATTGTTTATATGTGATATATGCAAATGTACATGTTTGTATCATGCTTGATGATAGAAACAAGTTGTGTGTATGAGATTCATACCAAGATTAGGGTAAAGATTAGGGTTATTGTTTCATCTTAAGATTTAACAAAAGGGATTAACTTAGTCAAAGTTATCAAGCTTGAAGAAGCTTGGAGAAGCTTTCACAAAGTCCACTCTTTTGTCATTTCTTTTGATATTCTTTAACCTAACCTTTAACCTAATGGTTTGGTTAAATCTCTACATGAGTTAAGCATGAGGGCTTAACTCAACCATGGTGCCATTATTCATTTGGATAAGTTTTCATAATGGATATGTTTTTCTTTCTTCTTCATCATCTTCATCAAGCTTGAAAAAGCTTGATAGCTCCAATGGCATCATGAGAAAAAGAGTGAGAAATCCAATTCTATAGTGAACCCACTTCCTATTTCTTCATCCTCTACCACTTGCCATGTAGTATAGGGTGTTCTCTTCATAAAGTTTTCGACCGAGTGAAGGAATAGCTTGAGCTTGAGTCTCCCCGACGTAGATCATCTTCGGCCTCGAAGTCAATGACCTAGCCCGATCATTTCTCCAACGAAACCAATTCCAGAGTCCGGGATCCGATGATCGCAGTGGAGGGACGTCAACACGGAGCTAAAGAAGTGGTGGACCGGATCTACAAAGGTTGTAATCCTTTTCACTTAGTAGCAAAGTCGTTTGCTTGCTAGCTTTTCGCCTTTACATCTAGTTAACGATCTTCATTAGGGTTTCTCGGCACCGTAAAATTTTTGTTTGGCATGGTTGATGCCTTGTGGAACCTCATTAGTGTGCCTAGGAACCCTACACCCATTGCCCTCTAGAATCCGGCTATCCGTGCACTCCACCGCGGGGTAATCCTAGTATAGAAAAGAAAAAAAATGTACAACGGGTACATCGACCTCAACCCGGTCGTGCCCCAAAAGAATAATATACAAACAGGCAGTGACGGCAGTCCATATGTCGGACGCTCACCACGCGATATCTAATGTACAAATAAAACCGAATTGTACTAACATTGCACCTAAGCTATCCACCACGACAAATCCGCAACATTACAGCACAACACAGAACATCAACGTGAATGTCACGTTCGCAAACTCGTCTAAAATGACATATAGCAATTAGACGAGTTATACCGCTCGGATGACATTCACGGTCGCAAATAGTAATGTAAGTACTGTTAACTAACGTATTTAAAATTTTGATCGAAAAAACTTTCCAAAGTGGGCCCCATGTGCAAATCCGGCACTCAAATGAATCTGGGCCAAAACTAAATATTCCACAAACTACAATTCCACAAGAAAGGCACCCAGAAGAAAAATGGTGCACTGTTGCCACCATTCCGCCGCGCAACCGCGGCAAACATGATGGTTTCGCCGCGGTTCCGCGGTCCGTTGGTGAGAACTTGCTCTCAAATTTCTTCCAGTGTCTTAAAAAATCCTGCACGATTTTCTGATATACTGAAAATAATTTTTCAATGACTTTTAAAATTCGGCAGAAACTTAGAATTTGGAGTTGCGGTTTTGGAAATTTTGATCGATCGATATTTTAAACATATTAGAATAAGCTAGTAAGGGGTTAATGGCATGGCTTTGATACCATGTAAGTCTACGGTAGCGCCCCGGCCGTTAATCCGAGGCCAAACGCGGAACAAAAAACTTTTCTTAACTGGCGCTAACGTAGACTTTTACCCGGATCATTCTATTAACCCTATACTAGAAACTACAAAGAAGTTAGAATGGCTATACCGATCGATCCGTGTTCTTCGGTCATTAGCCACCATCCTTAGCTCCTCGCGGCATCTCCGATCTCGCTCGATCTCCGGTCCTCATCGAAGTGGCACCACGTCTAGAAAACCTTTTACGGGCTTCCGCTTCAAACCGAAGCAACTCAGACATGAAGTTTGCTAGCCGACATGTCCAAGGTGAAGCAGAGAATGTGTGTGATAATTTTGCCTCTATACATCCATTGATTCTCAACACATGAGATGGTATGGATGGAGGTTGAAGAAGAAGCCATTGATGGAGTTTGTGAGCTCAAGCAAAAGGAGGAAGAAGAAGAGCTTATCTATATTGTGTGAGATAAAAATGAGAGAGCACTAGAATAAATCTAAAGAGCCAACCCCAAGCCTTATGGCTGCCCTCTCTCTCTCTCCATCTCAATCTCACCCAAAAAATCAATCAACAAGTGGACATGGCACAAAAAATAATACCATGAGTCACTAAATTGCACATGTCACATTTAATGCTCTTCATGATGACTTGCACTCACAATTTCCACTTAATAAACATTAACCCAAATGTTTATAAAAAAAAATAGAATGTCATCATCTAAAGTAAACTCGTGACGAATCACAAGGATACCCCTCAACTTTATATACATACCTGCATCCGCATTCCGACCGAATGAGAATGCAATGAGACGAAAGCAATCCAACAAATCTAATACTAGGATTCGGCTTAAACCAAAGCCTACTAGTATGATCCGTCCGATCTTGATCCCTACACAAATGCATATATATGATCGAACCCTGCCATAAAACCATACGACCTCTACAACGTTTCGCCCGAACTTGGGAAACTTTCTGTGGGGGGCTCTAAAGACTCGTCAATATGCTGGCAGTGGGTTTAACTATAAGCACGCCATTGGTACTAGCTGTACGTAACGGATACCCATGTATTGACCAAAAGGGAGGCTGATGAGCGAACTCATCCTGAAACCCTACTGAGCCTGTCAGTGATAATATCCATACATTCTGGTCCATTCGTCTATGAGTATCGCATATCGGGCCTAGACGGATGGTAAACGTCGGACCCCCAATAGCAGTATAAGTCGTGTCAGAGTGTAGCCCAGAACACCTTGAGAAACTACTGGAATACTACCAGTAAATCTCACTTGCCTTGGCCAAGGACTTTGTGTAATGGCTCTCCAGACACAGCGCGATATCAACCCCAAATACCAGGAGAGACGAATCCTATCTAACCGCCACTGCCTCCAAGTGCTTCATGACTGCACCCAACTACTACCTGTTTGCACGACTCGTTTGAACCGTGGTAGGGTAGCATCAAAGAACAGTGGGAACACACTTGAAGCAATGTAGCAGTGTCAAGTCAACGGACTAAGCTGTACTCATGTCACCTGGGAACTGGTCCTGACGTTAGGTATAGTACCAATCAACAGTGCCCCTGCGAGTCCGTCCGGTGTACTCATAACCCAATGAGCACCTGTATCATATCTTAAGTGAACTAATTGACACCAATGGCTTGTGAGACCAGCCACCTCCCCTCGTCGGGGCTTCGATCCGTATACACTAGTCTACTTATAGAGTATCGATGCCCAGTCTCGAAACTCCCACGACTAGGGACACTTTAAGGATGTGCTTATAGACTGCCCAACACTCTTGTATATGATCTCCATCATACTGCTGGTAGTCAAGTAAGAATCCTATGGGCTCTATCAACGTGTAATAGTGATCTGTAATGTCACCTGAAGCATGTACACGATGATAAAGAAAAACCAGATAGCATACTATCATCTCGAGTAAGACTGTTCTATCGGTATAGGTCCTCCCCCAATCATTACAATCACGTGCATGCGATCCAATAATTTACTTTGAGGGCACTATATCCAACAGCGAAAACCCACCTACGTCAAAATCACGACCAACAGTAGCGGCATCCATAGAAGTAGATGCAATAAGGTGCACTGCCGCGACTACACTGATGGTCAAGCCTATAAAATACTGCGGCACAACAGAGTGAGTTGCCAACTCAAGAATAGCAAATAACTTCATACAGATAATCGCAAGCATGCACGAAAAGCGATAATCTGAAATATGCAATCTGATGGTATAAGTATAACAATACGGATATGCAACAAATCATGCTCAAGGTACACCACTAGGGTACAACAACTACATGAAAAAGTGCATGTCATAAGAAATCCTGAGTGTGGGATAAAACATAATCCTCATCAATAAATCATCATCATAAAATCTGGTGTCTAAAAATGACACCCTAAATCCAAATATCTCAGGCACCGTCACTCTGATCGGCCCTCATATCTATCGACTCATGGAACGTGAGTGTCCAACATCGACACTCGAAACATCATGAAACCCGTGTCCAGCATCGATACGTAAATCCATGTATCTCGTGCTCCGTCAGTCTAGATCAGCCCATGGGCTCAGTCAGTCCGGATCGGCCCATATCCATTGTAAGTGCACGGCGGCGCCCCGGCCGTCAATCCGACGCCGGAATGCGGAAGCGGTGAAAAACTTTAATTTTTGCGGACTTTGCAAACCGGCACCACCGCGCACTTTAACCGGATCGGACCATTAACTAGTCTAAGCTATCTACAAGAATGGGAATGGAGATATACCGACGATCCAAGTCCTCCGGTCTTCATCTCCACTCCGATCTCCTCGCGGGATCTCCGTCCATATCGTCGCCTCCTCGCCGGAAAAGGGCACCACATCGCCTTCGTCTTTTACGGGCTCCCGCCTCAATACCGAGGCAACTCGAGCATGAAGCCGGCAACTCGACATGCTCAAGATATGCTGTAGAATGTAGTGTAGAAGATGCTTGTCTCTTTGGGGTTATGTTGTTGCCAATGAGGATGATGGAGGAAACAAGGATTAGAAAAATGGTGCTTGCATTTTTCTAGCATGAAAACTAGATCAAGAAAGAAAACTCTCATGAAATGAAGCTCTCTCCTTCTCTTTTCTTCTTCTCACTCAACCATGAAAAACTTATCAACTTTGAAATGGAGGAGGAATCAATATGAAGCAATAAGGGAGGTGAGTGTAGGAGATGAGAAGAGGTGACCACATCAAGGGACAAGAAAACATCAACCATGCTTTACCATTTTCAAACCATACCCTTTCATGTCACTCAAATCCAAAGTATGGAGCAAAAGAAATGAAAGTTATCATAACAAACCCTTTTGCAAGAAACCCCCCCACAAAGGGTTATTTGCAAAACTGCAAATAACCCCCTCCATCGAAAAAGTCCGGCCGGGAAAGAACAAAGGAAAACCGGCCGGAACGGAATGCAAACTGGCAACTCCAGAAAACTGGTCCCGTAATAAATTTACAGGAAAAACCCCAATACTGTGCATACACACCCGCATCTGTATTCTGACCGAAATACAAATGCAATGAGACAAAATCTACACTGTACTAAACTAGGACCGGCTTAAACCAAAGCCGGCTAGTAATATCCGTTCGATCCTGATCCGTGCAATGCCGCACGTATCTGATCGAACCCTGCCATAAACCTATACGGCTACTAGTACAAACCATCTGATCCTGATCCGTGCAATACCGCACGTATCTGATCGGACCCTGCCATATCTCCATACGGCCTCTACAGCGTTTCGCCCGAAAGCTGAGTAACTGAAAGTGTGGTGGACTCTAAAGACTCGTCAATACTATGGCTGTGGATTTAACCACTAGCCCGTCAGAGGTATAAGCCAATACGTAACGGGCCACCAGCTATTGACCAAATAGGACGTCGATGAGGAAGCTCACCCCGACACCCAACTGAGCCTGTCAGTGACAATATCCGTGCAGTCCGGTCCGTTCGTCTATGAGTATCGCATGGCGGGCCTAGGGGGTTGGTAAAAGTCAGACCCCCAAAAGCGGTACAAGTCGTGTCGGAGTGTAGCCCAGAACACCCTGAGATACTACTGGAATACCTACCAGTAAATCTCCTTGCCTTGGCCAAGGACTTTGTGTAATGGCTCTCCTAGACACAGCACGACCTCACCCCCAATACCGGGAGAGACGAACCCCTGAAGATACGCTCACTGCCTCCATGTGGCTCGGGACTGTACCCAACTAAAACCTGTTTGCACGACTCCTTTGAGCCGTGGTAGGGTAGTAATCAAAGTACAGTGGGAACTCACACGAGACAAATGACGATCCCCAGGTCGATGAACTAACCTGCACACATGTCACCAGGGAACTGCCATCTGACGTCTGGTATATGACCAACTAGCATGTTCCCGGCGAGTCCTGTCCGGTGTACTCATAACCCAATGAGCACCTGTATACATCTTAGGTGATCCAACAGACACCAGTGGCTTGTGAGACCGGCCACCGCCCCTCGTCGGGGTCTCGACTGTATACACTAGTCTACTAATGGAGTATCGATGCCCAGTCTCGAAACTCCCACGACTAGGGACCTTTTAAGGATAAGCTTATAGACCCCCAGCTCCCACTTATATGATCGCCCTCATACTGCTGGTGGTCAAGCAAGAATCCTAGGGGCTCTATCAACGTGTAATAGCGACGTGTCAGGTCACCTAAAACAGTACACGATGATAAAGGTAAACCAGATAGCATACTATCATCTCGAGTAAGACTGTCCTACCGGGATAGGTCCTCCCTCAATCATCGCAATCACGTACCTGTGATCCAATAATTGACTCTGAGGGCACTACCTCCAACAATCTCCCACTTGCACTCAAGGCTAATTATTGCGATGTCGCATACTCACAGCCCGTGTGATACCGAACACCCAACTCCTCTACTAGTCAGTCTCACAAAGCTCGTTTGCGAAAATATTGCGTTCGAGGAATAGCCTTAGTGAGTGGATCCGCCTTGATGTTTCTTTCTATGTCTCTCTATATCTCATGTTCGCGGAGAAACCCATCTCCCGAAATGAGCAATACCTGTCTTAGAATGTGTCTGGATGTCTGATGGGACATAGCTCATAAATGAACTCCAAATCCAAACTTCTTAGACTGTATCGTCAACTGAACTTAATCAGTAACCTGCGCGCCATGCCTCCCTCAGTATTGCCTTGGACCACCTGTCCAAAATACCGCCCCTCATCAGAAGGAAAACTATAACTCTGACAACTTCCTTGTCGTCCATGTCACCTTGGAAGCCTGGAATGATAACTGTCTCCTGAATGAGGCTGTCGTTATCATATCGCTAGAACATCCACTTATGTTCTAAAAATGCTTCCGTCTGTTTCTCCAGGATTGGATTAATGTTAACTTATTGCATCTAGTGCAAGAACAACATCTGGTGTGGTACTTGACATCTCATGATTGACTCAATTGCCTGAGCAAGTGATCTGCCAATCATGCACGTCCCTCTCCCCTTTAGTCTGTAAGACACCTTTGGAGAGGGTGACTCCATTACCTGCAGGTACACTACCGTGCCAGGAGTCGTCCATCCTAAATACTCTTAGAATGCTGTCAAGTACCCTGATTGGGAAACCACCCAAATCTAGATCTAATACCATAGATCCAGTAACCAGTATGTCTGATATAATGTCCAAGTCCTGTGTGGAGAAACTACTGTGTGACGACCAAAGTATAACCGATCGTAGTGTAGGAGTTTCCTTTCCCACTCTGTGTATATCATCCAAATACCAGGATATCACACCCTACTACCTTCTCAACAGATCCATCCAGTATTCTGATGAAGTCAAACCCATGACTGTCACGTCAGAAATAGATGATCTATCTCCGCTACATCTGCTCTAGTCTATAAATAGACATAAGCATCCTTTCCACCAATGCTTCCGCTGTTCCCACTGACTACGACAACCCTCTGGCAGAGTCATATAGACGTACACTTCTAAAACTGGTTTAGAACGACGCTATACTCATCCTCCCGCCGGGTCTCGTAACCTGGAACAACAGCAATGGCAATTGTGGGTAAACAAGAACTTCCCTGTCACCGTCCTTGAGGCTACCTGAGTACCTCTCGGGTGCCTGAAGTTACCCACTTTATCTGCGGAGTGGCCAATGGAATGTCAATCCAGATTGAATCTTTAGGTTCCTTATCAAATCTTCAGTAATCGTTTGCGGTTCTGGAATCACTTCCAGTTCTACCATACTCCCACTACTGTTTTCTGAAAAAATCCATTTTTAATAAAACTGTGGCGAGTCTAGAACAATATCGCTATTGTTCATCCAGATGGTAGAAAGTCAACCCTCGTCATAGCCTGGGTCAACCCACAAACTGCCATTACAGAAACGTGCCTTGAGTTGTCCAGTGTCTGGTTTTAATCATAAACCGGACAACTCCCCGTACCTTAACATCGTTAAGATATGAACTGTTCTATATCCAATATATAGAAACAGAGGCACTGATTTAATTGAACCAGATTCAAATCATGCAGCTGTCTCCAGTGCATGTCAACTAAATGGAAAGAGGCCGATCAGCGTTACTCAACTTAGGAATACTTCCAATTATGAGTAACCTGAAAGAGAAGCAAGATCTCTTTATCATTACTATCAACTGAATACCATACACAAGTATCTACATCTTCGATCTCTTTGAAGAATCCCGATACTTGCTATACCTGGTTCTCTACTCTATTCAAATACCTATAACTCCTCAAAACTTAGACCCTGTGTTTCCACGAAACACCGGTCTAAAAATTGGAGGAGTCATAAGTAAACCGAATATAGTACGAGGACCATCCCCTCTGTCCTGATGGACCCTGGACAACATACAATACTCTGTATAAGTCCCTTGAGTCTGATAACTCATTCACTGCGTGCCGTAGGTTGAAAACTGTACTTATGGTTAAGAAGAATTACACCGCTGTTTAATGCTCCTTACCTAACCATCCACTGATATAGGTAAATGTCGTAGACATAATTTCAGAAAGGTATATCTCACTCTATGAAAATAGACGTACAGATATATCAATTTGAAATTGGTGCATAACAGCGGATATTCAAAACCAAATATTTGCCGACCGGCAAACAGGCCAGGTGATTTCCTCAAATATCACCGATTACAACGAATCCCGATATAATGAGGATAATCACCCAATTCCCAATAACCTACTCCCACTCATCATCTGTAAAACCATACAGATGTGAGAATCATACCTGGTAAATACATACCCTGGAGTAAGTGTCTAATCGGGAAATCAGTTCTCTTTTAACATTACACAGTGAAACTGAAACATTGAAATGTTTTGATGGGGTATCCTGGTATTCCTAGTAATGCCTCTTCCATCATCACGTCTGTAACCTTGTAATTCTTTGCCACCTCTCCAAATCCCTTCATATGTCTTTAGTCTTTACCTTCTGCACACCCCTTTAGGCCAAATGGTTTTCTTTCTTCCCTACCGTTCGGCACCAGCCTATGGTTTGGAAGAAGACTATCCAATAAGCATAATGGGTGTACTGTCCCTATCCCAGGAACACTCGCAACACGAGAGAAGGTGAAGATAAAAGACACCTGAATGTACTTTATTCCTATTTCTCCTGGACCAGAATCCATCCCCGAACTGGAACAAGTTCCTTTCGAGTTCGTATATAACCATACGATGGATTATCCAATAAAATGGGATCTTCGTAGTGATACGGAGTGTCCTGGAGAAATACAAAGGTGATTTAGGATTGGCGAAGAAATACTTGGTTCGGTCGTGAATAGCAGTCGCAATTTACTTTGCCCTCTTACTAATCCCTTGTTTTGTCTGAACTTAATACCTTCTGTACACCGTTTAGGCTAACTGGTTTTCTTCATTCCCTACCGGTCGGCACCAGCCTATGGTTTGGAAGAAGACTATCCAATTTGCGTAATAGGTGTACTACTCCTAAACCAAGGAGTACTCGCAACCTGAGAGAAGGTGAAAAGAAAAGACAACTGAATAATCCTATTCGTTTTCTCCAGAACCGGAAACCATCCTCGAATTCCTTCGAGTTCGTATCTAACCATACGATGGTTTTGTCCAATGGAAGTGGACGTTCGTAGTAATACGAGGTGTCCTGGAGAAAAGGGTAAAAGTAGGAGTGGCAATGAGGTCTGCAACTCTGACAATCCAAAAGCCGGTGTTTAAGAAGGTTCGGTCAACTTGGTCACTGAGTCAAAGTCTTAGGGTCGGGTCAATGGTCGCTGCCAAAGAGAGAGAGAAAAGAAACACTCAGCGTGCACTCTAACCTAGATCAGAATGGTTACCAATTTATCTAATCTGGAATCCTCCCACTGTACCTCAAATTCTCCTGCAAACCTGAAAGAAGAATTAGTCGGAGTCACCCGAGGAGTAAACTAACTCATCAGTGGGAATCGGGATCCAACTCTCATCGCATGATAACGTGACGGAATCCGCTCACGGTATCACACTCCAGAAGGTATGCGCATATCTGGCAAGTTTCAGTTCTTTTGAAACTCCCGATGTGATTTCTGCCCCATGCTCTTATGACCTTGACTTTGGCCAACATATCATAAGTCACATGTCAAGTTCTACCCGTCATTCTCCAGGTTAATTTGAGTCCACCCGTACATACCCTTGACTTTGGCCAAAATGGCAGCACGACTGTCCCAAACCAACGCATCTATCTATGCTGCATATGAATACCCCAATAGCTACCAATCACTGTGCCTTGACTTTGGCCAACATACACAGCTTGAATACTATTGACCACCCATATGAAACGACGGAGGGCTACGAATGGTTTCTGGCGAAAACCTTTAACGTAATGAACTTGATATCGTCGAAGGAACGGATAGCTTTTTAAAAAATATAGTGACGAAAACCGTTGCTAAAGAGGTCACTCCCTGTGAAGGGATCTCGGCTCTTTCCCCGTAGAATGAGGTGCAGGATATTCCAAATGAATACCACGGTGCAAAGCAAAAGTAATCGGCTATAGTGAAGTTAATGCCCTGACGCAAACTTCTGTCCAAGGGGTCACTCCCGGTGAAGGGATCTCGGCCCTTGCCTCGTCGACTGAGGAGCAGGATATTCCAATGAATACCACGATGCAAAACAAAAGTAAACGTCCTTGCAATAACAGCTTTTTGAAAAGTGTTCCAACAACATCAGATTAGGTTTGTTTTTAACTTTGCATTGATCCGAATCAATGCAGTCCCATCAATTGATCACACCACAAAGAACGAAAATATACTGATGTACGTATATGCCATCCGCATTCGCCACTGGGTCCCGTCATTACCCGTTAGGTTAGCTTACTAACGACAGAGCGGGGACTGGACTAGCGCGGATGCAAAACATATACAACATCTACTAATATATATACCAATATATTATATTTCGCTCAAGGCGTGAATAGAATGCAACATCACAGAGAATGAACAGCATCACAGAAACAATACAGATATCTGGGATCCCCGGGTTTCACAGAGCCACTACTGAAACCCGACGTTCCCCTGGTCGTGTGGATAGCCTGTGCAATGAAATCCTAGACCCCTACGGGCGCGGCAAGTCACCCGCCAAAACCTGAAGCGAGGCAGCCCCCTTCAGCGCCGTGAATGGACCACCCAGCACTTCACGGAATCCGGTAACTTGGGCACCCCTCCTGGGTCAACCTGTACCCCCTACGAGTGCGGCGAATAGCCCGCCAATCCTAGAGTGAAGCCCCCTCCGTCTCAATGCCATGAGATGCGGGCTTGTTGCCCTCCAGAACCCGGCTATCCGTGCACCCCTCCGCGGGGCAATCCTAGTACAGAAAGTAAAATATACATACAACGGGTACATCGACCGCAACCAGGTCGTGCCCCAAAATAATAATACAAACGGGCAGTGACGGCAGTCCACATGTCGGACGCTCGCCCCGCAATATCAAATGTACATAATACAACAAAACTGTACTAGCATTGCATCCAGGCTATCCCCCACGACCGATCCGCAACATCACAGCAAATACATAGAACATCAACGTGAAAGTCACGTTCGCAAATCCGTCTAACCGGGCTATAGCAGTTAGACCGGATTTACCGATCGAGTGACATTCACGGTCGCAGATATAATGTAAATACTGTGAAAAATGTGTTTAAAAAATTTCCGATTGATCAAACAATTAACAAGTGGGCCCCAAAGAAAACTTTAGCACTCACAGAAACAATTGGCCCAACTTTAATATTCCAAAGCCCATATTTTAAGCCCAGAAGGCCTCTGTAAAAAAATGGTGAAGTGATGTGAATAGTGCGCGGCGGAAGGGCCGCACAAAGGGGGTTTTCGCGGCGGTTCCGCGCTCCAACTGTGGAGTTACTTCATCAACTTTTTACAGAACTCTTAGATTTTCCAGTACATCAATATTTTACAACCTGAAAAATTTTTCGAGACCAAAAAATTTCAACAGAAACTGTCGTGGGCAAATACGGGTTTTTGGACATTTCGATCGATCGGAACTGAAAAACACATTACACAAAGCTAGACTAAGTTAATGGCGAGGCTCTGATACCACTGTAAGTGCACGGCGGCGCCCCGGCCGTCAATCCGACGCCGGAATGCGGAAGCGGTGAAAAACTTTAATTTTTGCGGACTTTGCAAACCGGCACCACCGCGCACTTTAACCGGATCGGACCATTAACTAGTCTAAGCTATCTACAAGAATGGGAATGGAGATATACCGACGATCCAAGTCCTCCGGTCTTCATCTCCACTCCGATCTCCTCGCGGGATCTCCGTCCATATCGTCGCCTCCTCGCCGGAAAAGGGCACCACATCGCCTTCGTCTTTTACGGGCTCCCGCCTCAATACCGAGGCAACTCGAGCATGAAGCCGGCAACTCGACATGCTCAAGATATGCTGTAGAATGTAGTGTAGAAGATGCTTGTCTCTTTGGGGTTATGTTGTTGCCAATGAGGATGATGGAGGAAACAAGGATTAGAAAAATGGTGCTTGCATTTTTCTAGCATGAAAACTAGATCAAGAAAGAAAACTCTCATGAAATGAAGCTCTCTCCTTCTCTTTTCTTCTTCTCACTCAACCATGAAAAACTTATCAACTTTGAAATGGAGGAGGAATCAATATGAAGCAATAAGGGAGGTGAGTGTAGGAGATGAGAAGAGGTGACCACATCAAGGGACAAGAAAACATCAACCATGCTTTACCATTTTCAAACCATACCCTTTCATGTCACTCAAATCCAAAGTATGGAGCAAAAGAAATGAAAGTTATCATAACAAACCCTTTTGCAAGAAACCCCCCCATAAAGGGTTATTTGCAAAACTGCAAATAACCCCCTCCATCGAAAAAGTCCGGCCGGGAAAGAACAAAGGAAAACCGGCCGGAACGGAATGCAAACTGGCAACTCCAGAAAACTGGTCCCGTAATAAATTTACAGGAAAAACCCCAATACTGTGCATACACACCCGCATCTGTATTCTGACCGAAATACAAATGCAATGAGACAAAATCTACACTGTACTAAACTAGGACCGGCTTAAACCAAAGCCGGCTAGTAATATCCGTTCGATCCTGATCCGTGCAATGCCGCACGTATCTGATCGAACCCTGCCATAAACCTATACGGCTACTAGTACAAACCATCTGATCCTGATCCGTGCAATACCGCACGTATCTGATCGGACCCTGCCATATCTCCATACGGCCTCTACAGCGTTTCGCCCGAAAGCTGAGTAACTGAAAGTGTGGTGGACTCTAAAGACTCGTCAATACTATGGCTGTGGATTTAACCACTAGCCCGTCAGAGGTATAAGCCAATACGTAACGGGCCACCAGCTATTGACCAAATGGGACGTCGATGAGGAAGCTCACCCCGACACCCAACTGAGCCTGTCAGTGACAATATCCGTGCAGTCCGGTCCGTTCGTCTATGAGTATCGCATGGCGGGCCTAGGGGGTTGGTAAAAGTCAGACCCCCAAAAGCGGTACAAGTCGTGTCGGAGTGTAGCCCAGAACACCCTGAGATACTACTGGAATACCTACCAGTAAATCTCCTTGCCTTGGCCAAGGACTTTGTGTAATGGCTCTCCTAGACACAGCACGACCTCACCCCCAATACCGGGAGAGACGAACCCCTGAAGATACGCTCACTGCCTCCATGTGGCTCGGGACTGTACCCAACTAAAACCTGTTTGCACGACTCCTTTGAGCCGTGGTAGGGTAGTAATCAAAGTACAGTGGGAACTCACACGAGACAAATGACGATCCCCAGGTCGATGAACTAACCTGCACACATGTCACCAGGGAACTGCCATCTGACGTCTGGTATATGACCAACTAGCATGTTCCCGGCGAGTCCTGTCCGGTGTACTCATAACCCAATGAGCACCTGTATACATCTTAGGTGATCCAACAGACACCAGTGGCTTGTGAGACCGGCCACCGCCCCTCGTCGGGGTCTCGACTGTATACACTAGTCTACTAATGGAGTATCGATGCCCAGTCTCGAAACTCCCACGACTAGGGACCTTTTAAGGATAAGCTTATAGACCCCCAGCTCCCACTTATATGATCGCCCTCATACTGCTGGTGGTCAAGCAAGAATCCTAGGGGCTCTATCAACGTGTAATAGCGACGTGTCAGGTCACCTAAAACAGTACACGATGATAAAGGTAAACCAGATAGCATACTATCATCTCGAGTAAGACTGTCCTACCGGGATAGGTCCTCCCTCAATCATCGCAATCACGTACCTGTGATCCAATAATTGACTCTGAGGGCACTACCTCCAACATCCATCTCACGATTCCGGTCGGTATCCTCCGGATAACCGCCGGTTCCAAACTATCATCGATAGGTAGTGCTCCCTCCAGCCAGGCTCAATGTCATCCCCACAATCTTCTTGCCCCGGGATACCTTATCGGGTCCACCATGTACCCACAGACGGTTCTTCTAACTCTTCGAATCGGGTCTCGAAAACAAGCTCAGAAACGAGAAAACTCATAGTGGGCACCTCGAAATCACATCACGATAAACCGCGTTTTTAAAACAATTTATAATTTCCTTTGAATATATCCACATTTCTCAAATCCAGAAATCGCATGAAATCAGTATCTCAATGCATATATCCATGAAATACGATGTATGCAAACAAAGAACAGTAATGTGAGCATATCAAGGAAAAACCTCTCTTTTTAAATATATCAAGTTTCCAAGGAAAAACCACTTTAAGGATATTGCGGTTTTCCAAATCCACGAAATCGAAATGCAACATCATATGAGAGTATATATGTGACTATAACAATGTATGTATGTATGCATGTATGTATGTACGCTTGTTTGTATGATGCAATTCATATGCGCAATAGGACAAGAATCAATGTCTAACTGTTAATAATAATGAAAGAGATACAATATATTATCCGTAGCAATTTCTATAGTGTGCGTGTTATGGAAATTACCAGCGGTGTGTGTGTGGCATACAATTCGGTGCTTGTGCAACATGAACCGTTAGTAATGGTGCAATGTCCAATAATACTATGCCCATGTACAACAGGTAATAGGATGTGCAAAATGGTACTCATGCACGATCAATATATATACATGTAAGCATATGGTTATATCACTGAATCTAACCTTCGGCGCATAACTCCATACAGGCGATTCCTCCGCAGAGGTTAAATCTACTCACCGTACAATCTCGAGCTAGGTGAATCCAATCATCTCTTTCCATTTTCTAGCAGTGTCCGAAGTCCCCGAAATCGATCCTAATATAACACAAAGTCATAACAAGTGTTATTATAAACCTTTCAATAACACATGGAAAAAACACCAAAACTGCTTCAACTCCCACAAAATATCAAGTGTTAGCTGAGCGGCTAATGCATGTAGCGACACCCTAAACCAAACCCATGGCTGCAAGCTTTACGAAGCACTTAAACCTAGTCAGATTATCCGTATCGCGCATTGCCGAAACACTAGAAACTAGCTAAACGGTTCCATTTTTTGCCTAGAGACAATATAGGAAAAACAAAGTGTATCAAATACCAAGAATAACCTACAGACAACTACCTTCAAAATCCCAACACCTAACTCCATAGGAAGACCGGCGGCGCCGGGCAAAATGCCATTCTCGCTGGGCCAATGGTGACAGGTGGGGTACGGGTTTCTAGGGTACACTCAGGGCTCTTGTATTGTTTGATTTTATAGTGTATCATCGTAACAACAACAGATCATATAGACACAAATCTTATCACAAAATACGATATTTTGCACAAAATTATAACTTAAAGGTTTTACACTGAAACTAATAATCAAAACAACTTCCTGAGAGCATAGTTAACAGTTTGAGATCATTACCTCACCACAACTTGATTGAAACCCTAGACATCAAGCTCTAAGTCATCACAATAGGGCTTTAGCATGAGTTTCAAAGGGTTTCATTGAGGTTTGACAAGGGTTTAGGCTTAAGGTTTGTGAAGGAAAAAGGATCAAGAGAGGAATTTTACTGGAGGAGAAGGAGAAATGAGAGGGTGAGAGTTTGTGAGGAAATGAGAGAGAGAATGAGGTAAAGAAATGAGAGATTGAGAGTTTGAAGTGAGAATGAGACCGGGCCATGCTCTCTCTCTCTCCCTCTCTCTTCATTAATTGTATCCCTTGCTTGCCTCCCATGCCTTCAAAGTCAATTCATTTTCCTTTTCTCTTTAAATTTTCAAAACAAATAAAACCCTTTTTTCTAATAATTAAAATACATATAATGTATAAATGTAACATGACATGAAAATAGTTAAGTGTGTCATGGCTAGTAAAGCATGGTTAACACCTTCTTAACCCTAAGTTAACATGCACATATGTGTGCAAGTACAAAAATAATTAAATAAAATATGTGAAAACAATTATTGATTAAATTTTATTAAAAATGCGCATTATAATGCTTAATTAACACTACTCACATTCTAAGGTGTTACTATCACCCCCCATAAAAAAATTCGGTCCCCGAATTTAAAACTCTTACTATGTGTACCTTTGTAGAGATGAGGAAATTTCTTCCGCATCTCACCTTCGACTTCCTATGTGACCTCTTCGTTATTCCTTCCATGCCTAAGAACTTTCGCCGATGGTAAGATATTTGATCGAAGTTTCTTCACCTGCCGATCCAATATAACTACCGGCTGCTCGGTGAACGAAAGATCGCGCTCCAGCTGGACGGTCTGGTGCTGAATCATATGAGATGGGTCATGAAGGCACTTGCAAAGTATCGATACATGAAATATGGGGTGAACATCCGAAAAACTGGGTGGAAGTGTCAAATGATAGGCAACGGTACCAACTCGCTCAAGGATCTCAAAAGGACCTACAAATCGGGGACTAAGCTTCCCTTTCTTCCCAAATCTCATCACGCCTTTCTGTTAGGAATATGTATGCCCTGGAGGCGATTATTGATGATATTGTGGATGCTTGGACATATGTATATAGTGGACTTTCTTGCTCGACATGATAGTATGCTATCAGGTTACCTTTATCTTAACATGTAGACTGGTATTTATACTGTCTGTCTCTTACTTGTTGATAAAGCCCTTATGATATGTACTTGACTACCAGGACTATGATGAGATCATACTAGTGGGGCCAGGGTGGTCCAAAAGTACATCCTTTAATCAGTTCCTAGTCGAGAGAATATCGAGACTAGGGCATCGATATTCCAGATTAGACTAGTGTGTACGTTTCTTGTCCCTTAGAAAGCAATGGTTGATCTCACAACCATTGGTGTGTGACATCAAAGATTGTACACAGGTGCTCATTGGAGAATGGGTACACCGAACAGGACTCGTCGAGGACTCCTATGTTGTAGTATACCTATCGTCAGATAGCAGTCTTCTGGTGACACTGGTACAGGTTAATCTGTAGACCCGAGATCGTCATAGAGTCTTGTGTGGCTCCCACTGTGCTTTGCTTTCCTCCCTACCACACATAAGAGGAGTTATGAAAACAGGTGGATTTTGGGTACAGTCCCGAGTCACTTGGAGGCAATGAGCGATAGGAGGGGTTTCGTCTCTCTCGGTATTGGGGGTTGATGTTGCGCTATGCTCGATTAGCTATAACTGGAAGTCCCTGGCCAGGGCTGCTGCCGAGATTTACTGATAAGTGTTATCAGTAGTTTCTTTAACCATTATATGCCAGACATCGGCATAACTTATCACGTTACTGGGGACTGACGTTTACCACCCCTAGACATGATATGCGACATATCAGGCGAAGAGACCGAACTGTATGGTAGTGTTACTGATAGGCTTCATGGAGACTATGGACAAGCTTGCTTATTGATCTTCATATCACTCAATACCCGAGTAGCCATTACGTCCAGCTAGCACCGCTGATGGCTTGTGGGTGAATGATGTGATCATCACCTACTGCTGGTGTATTGACGAGTCTTTAGAGCCCCACACAGAAGTTCCCTGGTTCAAGCGAAATGAAGTAGGACACATATGTGATATGTGTGTGGGCCTGATTAAATATGTGTATGTGATACTGTATTGTAATCTGGCAGTTATTTTTTGCCGGTTCGGTTATATGTGATATAACCAGATCGTCGAAACAAGTGTTGATTTGATTATATGATATACAGATAAATGATATTAGTCGGCCATATGTGATATAACCGGATTATTAAATCAAGTGTTGATTTAATAATGTGATATATTTTATATGTGATATAATTATATCTTAACAAATATCATGAGCTCACTAATTATTCTTCATTATATATATTAATATATATATATATATATAATGAAGCATGGATTGATTTTCTATTTTTGAGAAAAATGGAAATGAGGTGTAAATTGAGAGCGTGGTTGCAAGCATGGGGGTTATATTTGTTTATTCATCTTGACTCACTATTCAAGCATGGTTGCAATTTTATATTGAAAAATTCCATGCTTGAATTAGTGGGGATCAAGAGTTTCCATTCGTTCTAAATTCATTCTCAACACTTAGCCATTTTCTTGAGTTGCTCCCATGGTTGATCTCTAGGTTCTTCTTCTTCCTCAATTGCTATAGTTCAACCATCAACCCTCACATGTGATGTGAACCATGAAGCTTGAATACAAACTTGTGAGCTTTTAACATCCCCTACTTCACCATCCTACACTTGACTAGCGATCGAGTGTAGTGTGTTTACTACGCTAAAAAGTTTAGTGTAGAGGTAGCTTGAGTTGGAGGGACTTCGCGTGGATCATCTTCGGCACGAAGGTCATCGGAGGAAGTTTGTCCAAAGCCTCATGTGAAGCCTAGTGGAGTCGCGGGACTACTAGACGAAGCATGTGAAGTGAAGGACTCGATCTACGAGGGTATAGCCATCTTTCACTTTCTCTAGTTGTTCACATCATTATAGCAAACCCTAATATTCTAGCAAAGATATTGTATAGACTAACTTAGCACCTAATAAAAATTAAAATTTGGCATGCTAGATGCTACCATAACCTCATAGTAGTGCTAGGATCGACTTTTATGGTATCATACCCAAGCTAGAACATTAGGGTAGCTTGTATCGACGTTATAAATCCGTTGTTTTTGTCGCGCAAAAACTGTCGATAAAAACAGTTTCCAAAATGATGTTTTGAGTTGTTTGCAAACCCCGTGGGCTCACGGTTTGAACCGAGAAGCCGTAGGGTGGAGAGTGCGCACCCCGAAGACACCCCAGGGGGACCAGAGGCTGGACCCACACCCCAAGACCACCACAAGATGGCCTTATGGGCGGGTGACCTGAGAGAACCCCAATTGGGTGCTCTCGGGTCTGCCTTCTCCTAAGGGCCACCTCGAGGTGGCCCCCGACGGTGGGTACCCCCCCCCTCCGAGGCCCCTCGTTCGATAGTTAATTTTAGGATCTTTGCCTCTGCGTAGATTCGGATGGGTTTCGAGTTCGTTTCAACTCCCGGGTCGGCTTAAAACGATCGGTTTTGGAACTTTTGCTCACTGGATTTTTCAAGTCTTGGAAAAATTGGTTTAATTTGCTAATTGCGTGCAGAATTCTAATGTCGCGGTTACTTTACAAGCTTTGTGATATGTGATCCAATTATTAAAATCCGGATTAATTAGTTTTATGAAAACTAGTTAGTATATTGTAAACCTAGCCATTTAGTCTCAATTGATCAATTGCCACGATGTTTTGATTCGGATCAAAACTCCGTCGCAATTGCGTATTGTACGCGATCACTAAGTCGGGAATCTTGTTGAATTATCCGATAACCAATTGAAAAGTGTTTTCAATTTGAGATTAAAATGCAGGTTTTTTAAGTTAGGCATGAAATTCGGAATATGAGATATTCCGGGTTTATGATGTCTAAGGATATTGTGGATTCTAATTATTGTAGTTATATGTTTTCTTTTCTGCGACCGTAAATGTAATATGTAGGGTATCCCAATCTCGTTACTATATGTCAACAAATTTTAGGGATACGCATATTTGCTTACGTTGATGATATGTGATATCATGTGTTGCTGTTGATGTGATTTATTGGATCGTCGTGAAAGAATAGCCGGGGGGTTCTATGTGAGATGAGAGTTTTTATTTTCATTCATGTAAAATCTATATATAATATTCTTTTATTAGGGCACTTCCGGGTTGAGGATGATGTCACCATTGTTGTATATTATTTACTTTTTCGCATTAGGATAGACCCAAGGCAGGGAGCACAAGTAACTGGGTTTTAGAGTCCAATGGGATACTATCTCAAGGAGTTGAGACCGGGTCTCCTAACTCTAGAATTGGCGGGGTTACTTGCCGCTCTCGTAGGGGTCTAGGGATGTGGGTTTGGCTATTCATCATGACTGTGGAATCCGTGTTTTACATTAGTGGCTAAATTTAAAATACGGACGTCCTGGTATATCCAATATTTCATATGTTCTTTCCGCTGCCTGGTTCTGTGTTGTTGATCATATAACTGCGTGAGACGGATGTAACATTATATATATGATATATAATAAACGTTGCTTATGTTTTGCACCTGCACTAGTCCAGCCCCCACTCTGCCGGTACTTAAGTAACCCAACGGTGCATGACGGGCCCAGTGGTGAATGTGGATGGCATAAGCGTACATTCTATTTTCGTTTCACTTTTCTGTAATGTTTAGGAAACATTAAATGATGGGACTTCATTAATGAGATTAATGAAAAGAAAGAAACCAAAAGATATTGTAGAATCAAATTTTCAAAAAGGGTAGCTCTGGTTTTTGTTTTTCATATTGGTATTCCTTGATGAATATCCAGCACCTCATTCGATGAGGAAAGAGCCGAGATCCCTTCACCGAGAGTGACCTCTTTAGCAAAACTAGAAAATGCTACAACCCACTAGGTTTTTTCTTTTGATTGCTTCTCTAGTTCTTGTTTTGCATAGTGGTATTCATGAATATCCAACACCTCATTCGATGAGGAAAGAGCCAAGATCCCTTCACCGGGAGTGACCACTTTAGCAAAACTAGCAAAAGCCTCAAAAACACTCATTTTCAAAAACATTAGATTATACAACAAAATCAAGTTCATTACGCTCATGGTTTTATTAAAAACCTGCGTAGCCCTCCGTCATTTCGGATAAGTACTTTTAGTATTAGTGCTACGTTTGTTGACCTTAGCAAAGGCATAGTGTGCGGTAGCTAATTAGTGCTTGTTTGTGGCATGTGATGCAATTGGATTAGGGTATTCGTGCGGCTTTGTTGACCTTAGCCAAGGGTCGCATAGGTGGGTTTAATTCAATCAAGAAATGACGGGTTGAACTTGGCTAGCACTTATGATTTATTGACCGTAGCCAAGGTCATAAGTTGCTCGGGGTAAAAACCATTATCGGGAATTTCAAGTGTTGAAATTTTCAATGAGATTGCATACTTTCTATATGATAGTTGGATACCGATACCCACTGTGAGTAAGAGTTACTACTGGGAGAATTTTGCACTTTTCAATTAGCTAATCCAGTAGTTGTCTAGAAAGGTGTCAACAGGGTTATGCCTACAGGAAAAAGAGGTTTATTTTAATTAGGTCCGTGCGAAAGCACTGGGAACCTCCCTCAGTGTATCGATACCTGCCTAGCCGAACGATTGCCGAACCAGTAGGGTGTAATTAATCTCGGCTAATCTTACCTTTTATGGTTTGAAGGAATATTGAAGGAAGATTTGATAAAAACAATGGGAGCCATCCTGATTAGATAAGATAATAACCAATTTAATCTTGCAAAGAGCGCACGCTAACACGTTTCCTTCTCTCTCTCTCTCTCCAGGCAGCAACCAATGTCACGCCTTAATCAAGATAATAATATGAATGTATTGACCGAATCCTCCTTTTATACAGGGCTAGGGAATGTTGGTCCCGCTCTATCTTATGAATGTCATAAGTCTGAGCAAGGGATAGGGGAATGTCAGGATTCCCGTGCAACCTGTACGAAGAAACAACATGTTGATGCATCTTCTTCGTGTGTGTTCGTTACCGAGAACCGTTTCTCAGTTTGTTCTATGTCCTGAGTATTGGATACCGGATTAGGATCCCACGTATGTAATTTGTTACATGGGCTAAAGAAAGGTACAGAACTGGAAAAGGGTGATAAATCCCTAACAGCAGGGAATGGTGCAATTGTTGCAGCCAAGGCAGTTGGTGATTATCACCTTATATTACCAACTGGTAATACATTGATTCTGAACAACTGTTACTACGTACCAAAGATGACGTGAAACATTATATCGGTTTATTTTCTAACCAAAGAAGGATATAATCTCACATTAGAGGATAATGTTATGAACATTTTCGTGAATCATGTGTTGATTGGATCTGGTATGTTATGTAACGGTATATATGTTCTTAATCAAAGTACAGCTCTTAACATACAGAATACAAACAAGAGGAAAAGTTTAGAAATGATCGAAGCCTTCTTGTAGCACTGCAGACTAGGTCATATCAATGCGACAAGACTGGCTAAGTTGCATATATATGGATATTTGAATCCGTTCAAATTTTCATCTTATGAAACTTGCCAGTTATGTCTCAAAGACAAGATGACAAAAACTCCGTTTACTGGACACGGAGAAAGAGCTACAGAACTCTTGGACAAATACATGGTGATGTATGCGAACCTATGCTTACACATGCTAGGGATGGTTCCGCATACTTTATTACATTCACCGATGTTCTCTCAAGATACAGATATGTGTTCTTGTTGAAACACAAAATCTGAATCTTTTGAGAATTTCAAGGAATCTAAGTACGAAGTTGAGAACCAGATGGGTAAAGGTATTCATGTCCTTCGATATGATCATGGAAAAGAATACCGGAGCACGGAATTTCGAGACTATTTAAAAGATGATGAGATTTTCTATCAGTTTACTTCTCCGTATACACCACAGCACAATAGAATATCAGGGTGGAGGAATCGCACCCTATGAGATATGGTGTGCTCTATGATGAGTACTGCTGAGTTGCTTATTTCCTTTCAGGGACACGCACTTGAGAAAATGCATACATATTGAATAGAGTTCCGACCAAATCTGTTGCCTACCACTCTATATGAGCTATGGAATCGGAAGAGACCATCTCTTAAACGAGTTAAGATATGGGGTTGTCCGGCCAATGTTAAAAAGCAAAATCCGGACAATCTTGAGGCATGGTCAGTTCTGTGCAAGTTTATAGGATATCCCAAACACTTGCGATGGAATATCTTCTACCACACCGAGGAACAAAAGATATTTCGTTTCTTGACATTCCACCTTTTTAGTAAAGGAATTTCTTGTGGAAGAAATTAGTGGCGATGGGGTAGAACTGGAAGAAGTTCCAGCAAAGCAAACTATAACCGACGATTTGGTAGAACCGGAGGATTCAATAGTCCCTGACGAACCGAAGCCACTCCGCAGATCTAGTTGGGTTTCTCATCCACCTGAGAGATACTACGGTTTTCTCGTAGACGGTGGGAGCGAGGATTGCATCATGGAGATGATGACCTAACTAGTTTTGAGCAGGCCATCATAAGTGGAGACTATGTGAAATGGCTAGATGCTATGCGATCTGAGATGGAATCCATGTACACCAGCAAAGTGTTGACTTTGCATGTTGCTCCTGAAAGGGTAAAACCCATCGCGAACTAGAGGATCTTTGAGAAAGATAATTTGGTGCAGATGGAAAAGTTGAAACTTTCAAAGCTATGCTTAAGTCCATCAGGATCCTACTTGCCATTGCTGCATACCATACTACGAAATCTGGCAGACTGCACGTCAAAACCGCTTTTCTAAATGGTGATTTAGAAAAGAGCGTGTATATGACACTGCCAGAGGGCTTCGTAGACAGTGGAAGCAGCGGAAGCATGTGCAAGCTGCTTAAATCCATCTACGGGTTGAAGCAAGTATCGCGGAGATGGAACATCTGTTTTAATGAAGCTGTCAAAGAGTTTGACTTCATCAAAAATGTCGATGAACCATGTATAAATAAGAAGGTTGTAGAGAGTATGGTTGTCTTCCTCATATTGTACGCGGATGATATACTCTTGATAGGAAAGGGTGTTCCTATGCTATACTCGGTCAAGTACCACTTATCACACAGGTTCTCCATGAAATATCTAACTGATGTTTCCTACATCCTGGGGATATAGATCGATAGAGATAGATCTAAATGGATTTGGGATTGTCCCAATCCAGGTACATAGACACTAAACTAAAGGGTTTAGTATGGATGATTCTAAGCGTGGTAATGTACCCTCTTGTTCAGGAATCACTCTCTCCTAAGAGATGTCTCTTGAGACTGATTTGAAGAGGGCTCGCATACAAGAGATACCCTATGCTTTGGCAGAAGGTCAATCATGTATGTAATGTTATATACCAGACCAGATGTAGCTTACTCACCAGGTGTAGTGAATAAGTATCAAAAAGATCTTTGGGAAAACCACTGGACAGCTGAAGAACATTCTTAAGTGCTTGAGAAGGACTAAAGAGATGTTCTTGGTGTATGGTAACGGTGAACTCCAAATGGAGTCCTTTACAGATTCAATCTGCCAGAGTGATAAGGACGACTAAAAGTCAGTCTCGGGTTTTTTCTTCACCCTCAGTGGATGGACGGTATGTTGGAAGGGTTCTAAGCTATATACCGTAGCAGACTCGTTGATAGAGGCTAATTACATCTCTACCAACGATACTGCCAATGAGGTTTTCAGGATGAATAGAGTTCATGAGATGAACTAGGTTCCTACCATTGATCATCCAATAACTGTGTATTGAGGTGACAATGGAGCTGTGGCTTTGGCCTAGGAACCTCGGTCCCGTCAGTGATCCAGACATATTCTTAGACAGTATCACCTGATCAGGGAGATAGTTGATCTCCGGGAGATCGAGGTCAGGAGAGTTGACACAGAGGATAATACAGCGGATCCACTCACCGAGGCTATCCCCCAAATGCTATTCGAGAGACTTTTGGGACGTTGGGTATGAGATACTACAACAACTGGCCTTAGTGCAAGTGGGAGATTGTTAGGAATATATATGCCCTGGAGGCCATTATTGATGATATAATGGATGCTTGGACATATATATAGAGGACTTTCTTGTTCGACATGATAGTATGCTATCAGGTTACCTTTATCTTAACATGTAGACTGATATTTATACTATCTGTCTCTTACATGTTGATAAAGCCCTTAGGATATGTACTTGACTACCAGGACTATGATGAGATCATACTAGTGGGGCCAGGGTGGTCCAAAAGTAAATCCTTTAATCAGTTCCTAGTCGAGGGAATATCGAGACTAGGTCATCGATATTCCAGAGTAGACTAGTGTATACGTTTCTTGTCCTTTAGAGGGCGATGGTTGATCCCACAACCATTGGTGTGTGACATCAAAGATTTTACACAGGTGCATATTGGAGAATGGGTACACAGAACAGGACTCGCCGAGGATTCCTATATGGTAGTATACCTATCGTCAGATAGCAGTCCTCTAGTGACACTGGTACAGGTTAGTCTGTAGACCCGAGATCGTCATAAATTCTTGTGTGGCTCCCACTGTGCTTTGATTTTCTCCCTACCACACTCAAGAGGAGTTGTGCAAACGGGTGGATTTGGGTACAGTCCCGAGTTACATGGAGGCAATGAGCGATAGGAGGGGTTTCATCTCTCCCGGTATTGGGGGTTGATGTTGCGCTATGCTCGATTGGCTATAACTGGAAGTCCCTGGCCAGGGCTACTGCCGAGATTTACTGATAAGTGTTATCAGTAGTTTCTCAAACCGTTATAGGCCAGACATCGGCATGACTTATCACGTTACTGGGGACTGACGTTTACCACCCCTAGACATGATATGCGACATATCAAACGAAGAGACCGGACTGTATGGTAGTATTACTGATAGGCTTCATGGAGACTGCGGACAAGCTTGCTTGTTGATCTTCATATCGCTCAATACCCGGGTAGCCGTTACGTCCAGCTAGTACCGTTGACGGCTTGTGGGTGACTGATGTGATCATCACCTACTGCTGGCGTATTGAAGATTCTTTAGAGTCCCACACAGAAGTTCCCTGGTTCAAGCGAAACGAAGTAGGACACACATGTGATATGTGTGTGGGCCTGATTAAATACGTGTATGTGATATCGTATTGTAATTTGGCAGTTATCTGTTGTCGGTTTGGTTATATGTGATATAACCAGATTGTCGAATCAAGTAATAATTTGATTATATGATATACAGATAAATGATATTAGTCGTTCATATGTGATATAACCGTATTATTAAATCAAGTGTTGATTTAATAATGTGATATATATATTATATGTGATACAATTATATCTTAACAAATATCATTAGCTCACTAATTAGTCTTCATTATATATATATATATAATGAAGCATGGCTTGATTTTCTGTTTTTGAGAAATATAGAAATGAGGTGTAAATTGAGAGCATGGTTGCAAGCATGGGAGTTATATTTGTTTATTCATCTTGACTCACTATTCAAGCATAGTTGCAATTTTATATTGCAAAATTCCTTGCTTTAATGAGTGGGGGTCAAGAGTTGTCATTCATTCTAAGTTCATTCTCAACATTTAGCCATTTTCTTGAGTTGCTCCCATGGTTGCTCTCTAGCTTCTTCTTCTTCCTCAATTGCTATAGTTAAAGCTTTAACCCTCACATGTGATGTGAACCATGAAGCTTGAGCACAAACTTGTGAGCTTTTAACATCCCCAACTTCACCATCCTGCACTTGACCATCGATCTAGTGTAGCGTGTTTACTAATCTAAAGAGTTTAGTGTAGAGGTAGCTTGAGTTGGAGGGACTTCGCGTGGATCATCTTCGGCACGAAGGTCATCGGAGAAAGTTCATCCAAAGCCTCAAGTGGAGCCTAGTGGAGTCACGGGACTACTACACGGAGCATGTGAAGTGATGGACTCGATCTACAAGGGTATAGCCATCTTTCACTTTCTCTAGTTGTTCACATCATCATAGCAAACCCTAATATTCTAGAAAAGATCTTGTATAGTCTAATTTAGCACCTAATAAAAATTAAAATTTGGCATGCTTGATGCTACTATAACCTCATGGTGGTGCTAGGGTCGACTTTCACTTTCATCAGAGAAATCCGTAGGAATACATGATCACCCACTACGAACTCAAGTCTGTGACGACGACGGTCGGCATATGACTTTTGCCTGCACTGGGCTAGTCTCATCCTTTCCTGAATCAACTGGATCTTCTCCGTAGTCTCTTGAACTAGCTGTGGTCCCAAAATCCTGCTCTTGCTGAGTTCGGTCCAACAGACTGTCAATCGGCACTTTCTCCCATACAAAACCTCAAATGGGGCCATCTGAATCGTCTCCCGAATGCTGTTATTGTAGGAGAACTCTATCAAAGGCAAGTGACGATCCCAATTGCCACCAAAATCAAGCACGCATGCACGAAGCATATCCTCAAGAGTCTGTATAGTCCGCTATGACTGACCATCGGTCTGCGGATGGAAAGCGGTCCAAAAACTCAACCGGGTACCCAAAACTTCCTGAAGTTTCTGCCAAAGACGACTGGTAAACTGGGTGCCTCTATAGGACACAATGCATGAAGGAACACCGTGCAAACGCATAATCTCATCAGTGTACAACTAAGCGTATTGAGCATATCCGAAAGTGGTCTTCACTTAAAGGAAGTGAGCCGTTTTCCTTAACCGGTCAACAATCACCAAAATGGAGTCATACCCTCGACTGGACCTGGGTAGACCCACAACGAAATCCATGGAGATCTGCTCCTATTTCCACTCCGGAATGGGCAAAGGCTGCAACTCTCATGCCGGTCTCTGATGCTCAGCCTTGACCTGTTGGCAAGTCAGGCATCTTGAAATGAAATCCGAAACATCTCTCTTCATCCTTTCCCACCAATAGACATCTCTCAAATCACGATACATGTTGGTGGAGCCTTGATGAACACTGTATGCTAACTGATGTGCCTACACTAGGATCTCGCGTCTCATCCCCTCGGAATTTGGCACACACAGACGAGTCCCAAAACGTAGCACACCCTGTTCATCAATCATAAACTCCGAATCTCTACCCTGCCAAACATGCTCTAAAATATCGGACAAACGAGCATCGTCGGGCTACGCCTCACGGATACGATCAAGTAGAAGTGGACGGGCGCGAACATGAGCAAGCTGCCCTCCAGCGGAAGTGAAATCGAACTGTACTCTACTATCGCACAAGATCTTCCAATCTGTAGAAGACTGTCTCTGAACTGTGCTCAAATGGAATAAGCTACCTCCGGGCCTACTGTCATGACCCGAAATTTAATCCGTAACTGGCACTTAAATCACGCAACATATAAAAGCGTAACGTAAATTAAGTAAGCCGAAGCCCAGAAATCTAAACCTTTTAAAGAAAAAAGAAGAGGTGACGTATTGAAATAAAGGTATGATGAAATCAACCGTTTTCTTAAATGCATAAATAAAAGAACATGAAAATGCAAGTGGGTTATACAAGTTGAAAAACATGTTTTGTCTTTTCGAAAATTTGGAAAGCACCTCTCTTGTATATTTTGATCCAAAACCACATATACATGATATCAATAAAGGCATCGCCAAGCGGTAACTAACTCTTCGCCAATCGGCGGAATCATAACCACGCAAGTCAAAAATATAGGTATACGACGGCCAACGGCGAAAATCAACACAAAGGGATAATGTAAAGAAGCAAGACATCAAATCCTCCAATAGCAAACATATAATCCGTCGCTCTATGTCTCGCAAACACAAGTCTTTCTAAGTCTTACTAATTATAGAAATACTAGTTTCTGATTGATGGAGTTGACTAGATACAACAGGATAATAATACATGAGTGGGCACGATCCAATATGTCCCACCTACCATAGCAAATCATCCGAATCCAAGCTGTGTGCCAGCGATACCGCTACTGATCCATGCTGTCAAACCTGCATGAACTGTGGCATAACGGGGCTGAGTTGCCAACTCGTGAGTAGAAAATATCAGCAGGTAGAACTCAAATAAAACAATGATTTCCTAGGTTAACTATATCATGAAGGTAATACTATGATATCTAGGGTGACCTTATCTGCATATATGCCAACAATAATCAATCCCTGTATGCATGTGGATATCATCCACATGTTCATCAATGACACGACAACATCATGGAACCTGAGTGTCCAACATCAACACTCGAAACATCATGAAAGCATATGCATGTAAATATAAGAATATCAACCAACGTGTGCCCATCAACGACACATCAAAACCATGGAACCTGAGTGTCCAACATCGACACTCGAAACAACATGAAACCCGTGTCCAACATCGATACGTAAATCCTCATATCTCGGGCTCCGTCAGTCCGGATCGGCCCACGGGCTCCGTCAGTCCGGATCGGCCCATATCATCTCACGACTCCAGTCGGTATCCTCCGGATAACCGCCGAGACCAAATACTATAACCGGTAGGTAGTATTCCCTCTGCCAGGCTCATCGTCTACTGCACAACATACCTTTCTTGCCCCGGGGTACCATACCGGGTCCAGCATGAACACGCAAACAGATCATCCATCTTATCGAATCGGGTTTCACAAACCAATCTCAGAATCGAGAAAACTCAAGGTGGTCGCCTCAAAATATCATATCAAGAGAAACCGATTTTTTTTAAAACAATACATAATTTCCTTTGAAATATAAGCACGGTTCTCAAATCCAGAATCTCATGAAAACAGTATCTCAATGCGTATAATCATAAAGCATGATGTATGCTAACATAGAACGAAAATGTGAGTATATCAAGTATATCATGCGACATAGTATAGTGATGTGAGCATAGCAAGTAAATCGTGTAACATAGCATAATGATGTGAGCATAGCAAGTATATCATGCGAATGAGTCATGTGACAGTACTGAACAATTTAGAGTAATAGCATGATGTGGCAATTCTACTGTGTAAGTGACATAGCAATTATCGATGATGAAAGTGTGTGAGCCGGCAATCTGTGTAAGTGTAACATACACATCATCGATAATTGTGTAGGTGTACTAGCATAGATATATAATGCAATGAGAATATCCTGGACATAGCAGAAAGTAAATCGTGAGAGCAATGCTATAAGGTATACGTATCTAATCCAATATCTATGTAAAGGCTAAACTAAGCGGTGTAGACAGGGATTAAATATCTATAACATATCCGAGTCGATGAATCTATCAACTGGCATCCAGCCTCACAACATCACGTATGGTAATCCATCACACGGCGGCATTCAACAAATAGGGATTCTATCAACCAATACAACAATGAGGGTACGGATTTAACGTCTCGTATGGTATTTCATTCATTATTCTCATAAATACACACACACACACACACACAAATATATCTCTCAAGTCACATCCGTATCAATCTCATATCACCTCGCATCCGTATATCGATATAACAAGATAAGTCATCTTATTTCATCACATCAATATCTCACAGCAAGTCATCTTATTACTCTCATGTTGTATTTATCGACCTCATAACATGCCACTATAATCTCACACTTATTCTCTTGCAATTACATAGATATATATATATATCGTGATTTACATTCACGTTACATATCCTTATATATTAATTCGAGACATCCTTTCTATCATATCATTCCACGCTAAAACCATTAACTATAACCTTAAGTCGTGGCATATATTGTCTCCAAATTATAAATCACATATCAATGGTTGCGGGAGTGCTATACGCCATCCACCTGACTTCCCCCGTAGATATAAATCTACTCACCTGCGAAACTCCTTGTTCAGCCGTATTCGATGTGCTTCGTCGTCTCGGAAGTCCATGCGAAGGTACCTACAATAAATACACAGTCGCAATACTATTAAAATCAAGTCCTGAAAACCGATACGGCACACGGTACGCTCATAGGATAGAACCTATAGCCTACGCATGCAAAACAACCAAACAACCCTCGTCGTTGACTTACAAATATCCAACGACCCAATACAATATCAAATACCAAAACCCAAGTTCATAAATCACAAATACCAAATTTAGCAACATAGGAAATCACTCCCAGATTTCATCTCAGGTTAATTGGGACTAAACAAGCAAATACAGGGAATATTTTATAGGGATTAGGAGCTACAGCCAAAACCCCGACCCAGAACCCAACAGAAATCTGGCGACATAACCAGTGTACTCGAGCTCGCCGGCCAGATTAGGGGGAAATGGGCTCGTATTTTGGTGGTGGTCTTCTGGTCGTTTGTCTAGGTCTATAGACCTGTTTGATTTTCTTGAAACTACCCTAGATAGCTCCAGATACCCTGTAGGCTATTTTAAACATCACAAAACCGACACGGGTTAATTTCTAAATTAGTATTTTGGTGCTAATCTGTAGGGTTCCTAGGCACTCTAATGAGGTCTCACAAGGCATCAACCATACCAATTTCAAATTTTACAAGTGCCGAGAAACCCTAATACGGATCGTTGACTAGAGTTTAGACGAAACAAGCAACTAGTTAACAACTTAACTAAGTGAAAGAGACTACAACCTTTGTAGATCCGGTCCTCCACCTCCATAGCTTCGTGATGAAGTCCCTCGGCTGTACCCATCGGATCCCGGACTCTCGCGGTGGTTTCATCGAAGAGATGATCGGGCTAGGTCGTCGACTTCGATGCCGAAGATGATCTACGTCGAGGCAACACAAGATCAAGCTCCCACTTCACCAAGTCATGAAACTTGTGAAGAAAACACCCTATACTACTTGGCAAGAGGTAGAGGATGAAGAAATAGGAAGTGGGTTCACTTCAGAATTGGATTTCTCACTCTTTTTCTCAAGATGCCATTAATGGTTGCAAGTTTCTTCTTTGTTGAAGAAGAAGAAGAAAAGAATATGATAAGTTATTTTCTAAATAGAAAATAAATGAATACTTATCATATAGCAACCATAATTAGGTGTAGAGAATAAACCATGGTTAGTTTGAATGGTTAGGGTTAAGCATGAAGACAAAATGGTCACTTAGTCAAACCTTCATGAAGCTTCAACTAGAA
Source organism: Agapanthus africanus (assembly GCA_030015575.1). Classification (NCBI taxonomy): domain Eukaryota; kingdom Viridiplantae; phylum Streptophyta; class Magnoliopsida; order Asparagales; family Amaryllidaceae; genus Agapanthus; species Agapanthus africanus. Next base: position 251,986,513 of record JASDDO010000029.1, on the reverse strand, counting down.
AACAAATCAAGCCACCATTTTTCCTTTTGCCAAAATGAATGAATAAATAAATAAATAAATTAGCAAATAAATCAAGTGAAACCCTAACCATTGACCAACCATGGTTTAAACCAAACATACACCCAAACTAGCATGTATCATCAAACATGACACAATCTTGTGCACAAAAAATATATCATATACACAATGTGCACATCAAGTGAGAAAATCCATCTTAAGTGAACAAATACTAGTTAATGCAAAGTAATATATCAAATATATAATTATGCATTAAATCATCAAATCAACACTTGATTTAACGATCCGGTCATATCGCATATGACCGACTAATATCCAATGTATCGACTTATTGAATCAATCCTTGATTCGATAACTAGGTTATATCGCATACAACCAATCGATACATTCAGCACGAGAATAGAATACGGTATCATATACATGCATTATTCTCGGTCCCGCATATATCTCATATGTGCTCCTATTTCGTTTCGCTTGAGCCAGGAAACCTCTGTGTAGGACTCTAAAGACTCGTCAATACGCCGGCAGCAGGTGATGATCATATCAAACACCCACAAGCCGCAAGCGGTCTGCTAAACGTAACGTCCACCCGGGTATTGAGCGATCAGAAGATCGACGAGCAAGCCCGCTCATACTCCTGTGAATCCAACCAGTAACACTTACCGTACAGTCCGGTCTCGTCGTCTGATATGTCGCATATCTCACCTAGGGGTGGTAAACGTCAGACCCCAATAGCTCGATAAGTCGTGTCGATATGAGGTCTATAACAGTTCGAGAAACTATAGGAAACACTTATCGGTAAATCTCAGCAACCCTGGCCAGGGATTTCCGGTTATAGCCAATCGAACACAGTGCAACATCAACTCCCTATACCGGGAGAGACGAATCCCCTCCTATCGCTCATTGCCTCCATGTGATTCGGGACTGTACATAAAAGCCACCGTTTTGCATGCCCTCTTGGACGTGGTAAGGTGGAAATCAAAGCACAGTGGGAATCACACAAGACTCTATGACGATCTCGGGTCTATAGACTAATCTATACCAGTGTCACCAGAGAACTGCCATCTGACGTAAGGTATAATACCATCTGGGAGTTCTCGGCGAGTCCGTCCAGTGTACCCAGTCTCCACTGAGCACCCGTATATCATCTCTGATGTCAAACACCAATGGATATGGGATCATCCATCGCCTATCTGTATGGGTCGAGAAGGTATACGCTAGTCTACTCTGGTATATCGATGCCCCGTCTCGATACACCCACGACTAGGGACCTTGAAAGATGTACTTATGGACTACCTTGTCCCCACTAGTATGATCCGTATCATAGTCTAGGTAGTCAAGTACACATCCTAAGGGCTTTACCAACATGTAATAGAGAGACAATCAGTGTACACGTTAAGGTAAAGAGTAACCAGATAGCATACTATCATATCGAGCAAGAAAGTCCTCCCTATATATGTCCCAGCATCCACTACAGTATACATCCTATGTACAGTAATGGCCTCTAGGGCATACATATAACTAACAATCTCCCACTTGCACTAGGGCCATCTGTAGCAGTGGTTGTAGTATCTCATACTCAACCATCCCATAAAAGTCTCTCTATGGGAATAGGCCTTCGTGAGTGGATCCGCCGTGTTGTCCTCTGAGTCTGCTCTCCTAACCTCGATCACCCTGGAGATCAACCATCTCCATGATCAGGTGATACTGCCTTAGAATATGTCTGGATCACTGATGGGACGGACATTCCTTGGCAAAAGCCACAACTCCATTGTCACACAATGGGAGAAACTAAGTTCATCTCATGAACTAATATACACCCAGACTTCCTCTTTGGTAGCATCTTAAGTAGCGATGTATCCAGCCTTTATCGTCCAGTATGCCACGGTATCTAGCTTGGATCTCTTCCAATATACCGTCCCTTTACTGAGGGTAAAGGCAATGCCTGTGACTGACATTCAGTCATCCTTATCACTCTGGAACCTTTCCAGTGATTCTCCCCAGGATCAACGGATACCTTCTCACTATAACTTGTGAGTATCCTAATATCCAATTAGATCTATCTAATAGATCCAAAACCCAGGGTTTAGGAGGTATCAATTTGATCCTATATGGAGAATCATTATGATAAGCGGAGATTGACCGAGCGTAGCATAGGAAACTCTTTCCCTATCAAGAGTATGTCATCCACGTACTCTACGAGGATCACCACCACACTCCCTACTACCTTTTTGTTTATACAAGGTTCATCTACCATTTTGATGATGTCAAACTCTTTGACTAAGACATGAAAACAGACGTTCCAACTCCGCGATGCCTGCTTTATTACATAAAACATCTTGCACACGTTTCCGCTGCTCCCACTGTCTACGAAGCCTTCTGACTGTGTACTTATAGACGCTTTCTTCCAAAACATTATTTAGAAAAGCAGTCATGGCACCCAACCGCCAGATATCGTAGTCATGGTATGTAACCGTGGCAAGTAGGATCTGGATGGACTTAAGCATAGCCACTGGAAAAAGGTTTCATCATTATCCACGCCTGGTCGATGACGAAAACCTTTAACAAGTCTAGCTTCGAAAGTCTCAACTTTTCCATCTACACCAAGTAATCTTCTCATGATATACTTGCTCCTGATGGGGATTTAACCCTTCAGATATAGCAGCCAAAGTCCATACTTTGTTGGTGTATAAGGATTCCATCTCAGATCGATAAGCATCCAGCCATTCTTATAGAGTCCCTACTCTTGATGGCCAGCTCGAAACTAGTTAGGTCATCATCCCACTGTCATAGAGAAACCGAAGTAACTCTCAGGTGGGTGAGGAACCTTACTAGATCGGCGGAGAGGCTGAGGTTCGTTGGAATCTACCGAATCCTTTGGTTCTGTCAAATCATCAGCTGCAGTTTGTATAGCTGGAACATTTCCAGTTCTACATAACAGATCTTGCCTCGAGCTTGTCCGGATTTTGCTTTTCAGACATAGACTGGACAACCCCAAATCTTAACTAACTTAAGATATGGGCTCTTCCCTTTCCATATCACATATGAAGTGGTAGGCAACTGACTTGATTGTAACCCTATTCAATAGGTATGCAGCTTCTCAAGTGCATAACTCCCAATAGGAAAAAAAAGGTAACTCAGTAGTACTCATCATAGAGCACACCATATCATATAGGGTGTGATTGCTCTGCCCCGATATACCATCGTGTTATGGTGTATACGGAGGAGTAATGCTGAGAGAGAATCTCATTCTCCTTTAGAATAGTCCAGGAATTCCATGCACAAGTATTCTCCTCCCTGATCTCATCATAGGACATAATACTTATACCCGTATTTTGGTTCTCTACTTCTAAATCATATTCTGTGAATATCTTAAAAGGTTCGGACTTGTGTTTCAACAGGAACATATGTCTGAATCTTGAGAGATTATCAGAAAATGTAATGAAGTACAAAGAACCGGTCTTGGCATGTGTAGACAGGGGACCTAACATACATCAACATGTATCATCCCAAGAATTCACTAACTCTTTCTCTGTTTCCATTAAACAGAGCTATGGTCATCTTATCTCTGTGACATGACTGGCAAGTTTCACAAGATGTAAATTAAAACTAATTTAAATATGCATCTAAATGTAACTTCAGCCAGTCGGGTCGCATTGATATGACCTAGTCTACAATGCCTCAAGAAGGATTCGTTCATTTCTGAACTCTTCCTCTTGTGTGTGTTCTATATAGTAAGAACTGTAGTTTGATTTAGAACATCAATGCTTTTAGATAACGTGCCTGAATTGATCAACTTTTGATATAGGAAATGTTCAAAACATTATCCAACAATACAAAATTTTATCATTTCTTTACTAATAAAGAGACTGATATGATTTTGTATATCAGGTTCGGTATCTAATAACATTCGTTCAGAATCAATGTATTTGTAATACAGGGTGACAGTGACCAACAGACTTGGCTGCAACACTTGCCCCGTTTTCTGCCTCATGAAACATATCACCCGTTCTCAGTTCTCCACCTATCTGAAGCCCTATGTAACAGATTACATATCAGGGATCCTGATCCGGTATCAAATACCCAGGACGTAGAGGATACAGAGAAACAGTTCTTTGTAATGAACACACCCAAAGATGATGCATCAACATGCACTTTCTTCGTTTGGGCGGCACAGGAAATCTGGTATTCCCTAATTCCTGCTCTGTCTTATAACAATTATAAGTTGGAGCGGGACCAACGTTCCCCAGCTCAGTATAACAAACGGGTTCGGTCAATATATCCGTATTATTATCTTGATTAAGGCGTGATATGGTCGCTACCTGGAGAGAGAGAAGAAAACACTCAGCGTATGCTCTTGCAAGATCAGATTGGTTATTATTTTATCTAATCAGGATGGCTCCTACTGTTTTTATCAAATCTTCCTTCAAACCCTAAAAGGAAAGACTAGCCGGGATTAATTACACGCTACAAGTTTGCCAATCTTTCAGCCAGGCCAGTGTCGGTACTTTGAGGGAGGCCCCCCGTGCTTTCGCACGAACCTAATTAATGTAAACCTCATTTTCCCAGAGGCGTAACCTCGTTAACACCTTTCTAGACACCTACTTGATCGGCTAATTGTAATGTGTAAAACTCTCCCAGGAGTAACTCTTACTCGCAGTGGGTATCGGGATCCAACTATCTCATAGAAGGTATGCAATCTCATTGCAAATTTCAACACTTGAAATTCCCGATAATATTTTGCCCCTAGCGTCCTATGACCTTGACGGAGGCCAAACTACCCATAGTCCGCTAGTCAAGCTCAACCCGTCATTTCCTGATTGAATTAAACCCACCCGCACGACCCTTGACGGAGGCCAAACAACGCCGTATGAATACCCTAATCCAATCGCATCATATGCTAGCAGATAAGCACTAGTTAGCTGCCGTACACTACGACTTGACGGAGGCCAAACTACCGCAGCACGAATACTAACTAGTACTTATCTGAAATGACGGAGGGCTACGACAGGTTTTTGTGAAAACCTATTGCGCAATGAACTTGATATCGTTGTAGGATCGAATGAATTTTGAAATGGAGTGTCTTTGAGGCTTTTCTAGTTTTGCTAAAGGAGTCACTCCCGGTGAAGGGATCGTCGGTCCTTTCCTCGTCGAATGAGGTGCGGGATATATCATATATATCACTGTGCAAAGCAGAAACTATAGAAGCAATCAAAAGACAAACCGAGAGTTGTAGCATCTGCCAGTTATTGCTAAAGGAGTCACTCCCGGTGAAAGGATCTCGGTCATTTCCTTATCGAATAAGGTGCAGGATGTTCTACAAGGAACACCGCGATGCAAAGCAAGAACTGTAGCTACCTGTTTTATTTTGAAATTCGATTCCACAACATCTTAGGTTTCTTTTATTTTCATTAATCACATTAATGAAGTCCCATCATTTAAGTTACCTAAACATCACAGATAAATACGACGTACACTTATGCCATCCGCATTCGCCTCGATATCCCCTCATGCACCGTTAGGTTAGGTAACTAACAGCAGAGCAGGGCAGGGCTAGCGCGGGTGTAAAACATAAGTAACGCCTATATAATATATCATATATACAGTATTTATTATAGAGCATCAAAAGATCACATCACAGATATCGCAGCAGAAGAAACATATGAAATATTGGATATACTAGGACGCCCGTGTTTTCAATACGAGCCAATATAAAATACGGATTCTACGGTCGCGATGAATAGCCAAACCCACACCCCTAGACCCCTACGAGAGCGGCAAGCAACCCTACCAATTCTAGAGTTATGAGACCCGGACTCGACTCCTCGAGTTGGTCTCCCACTGAACTCCAGAACCCGGTTACTTGTGCCCTCCTCCTTGGGTCTATCCTAGTGCAGAAAAGTAAATAATATACAAACGGTGACAGCTTCCACAGCCTGGAAGTGCCCCAATAAAAGAATATTACATACAAGTTTTTACATGAATGAAAATGAAAAACACTCATCTCACATAAAACCCCCCGGCTATTCAAACACGACGATCCAATATAACATATCCAGCAACACATAACATCACATGTCATCAACGTAAGTAAATATGCGCATCCCAATTGTCGTTGACATATAGCAACGAAACCGGCGATATCACATATTACACTTACGGTCACAGAAAAGAAAGTGTAAAACTACAACAATTGGAATCCGCAACCACCTTAGACATCGCAAGCCTAAACCAATGAATTCCTTAGACATCACATGCCTAACAATTATAAACCCCGCATTTTAGTCTCATTATCGAAAACACTTTTCAATATCAAGTCGGGCAATTCAACAAGATTCCCGACATTGTGATCGAATGCTCGTCGCAAACTTTAGTAGACGGCTGCACCCCCGATGCCTCCGACGAAGTGCACCAAGGCGGAACACCGCTTCCGCGAGCACCCGAATGGATGCTTTTGGCGATGGGGTTCTCCTACAGTCACTTGGTTGGGGCTAACGGGTGTAGCTGTCTATTAAGTTTACCCGGCGAGTATCCGCATACGCTACGCGATTGCGACGGACTTTTGATCACATTAAAATCCTGTGGCAACCGATCAAGTGAGACTAAAGTTCTATGTTTATAACATTCATTCAGTTATCTCATAACTATTTGTGGATTCCAAATATTGTATCACATTCCAGATAAACAGAAAATGTTAAACTTTCCGATCGAACAGTCAAACACCTAAGTTTTCCCGAAACAGCTCAACACATGAAATAAGTTTAAAAACATTCATTTCGTGCCTCAGTACCAACGGTCCAGCCGTAGAAGGGTCAAGCCAACGCCTCACATGTGGCACGCCGTACTGCCCTAAACCCTAAGGTTCAAAGGGCAGTTCAAGACGATCACATAATCGAGTTAAGGTTTGTTGTCTTCTAGAGGGTCCATCGCGTTACTTGCACTACTTAGAATGTCTTTAAACCACGGAAAAATCCAACACATGGAAATTTCCCGCCAGGGGAAAAAGTAGGTATTTTTATCCGGTCGAACTTTTTAACATATTATAAAATTACCCGGAAAGACACATAGACAAAGTCTGATAATCCGATCGAATCTACGAACTCCCAATACGACCCAGAAAACTCAACTCTTGAGTAAATATTAAAAATTCCCAGAAAACTCAGCACCAAAATATAGGAATTACTGTGCAATTTTCAAGAGGTGATGTGACAACTTGGCCGCGGTTCCACCGCACTTTAGGCGTATCGTTTTCTCGTTTTTGCACCGTAATTCTTAGAATTTCCTGCTGAATTTTTTAAGCATTTTTAATCTGGAAAAAACCCAGATTTTGAAAAAAGTCCAGAGAGCATTTTGGAGTTAGGGTTTCGGTTCGATCGGACTTCTAACTCCGTCTACGGATCGCCTAAGGCTCTAACTAGGCTCTGATACCACTGTAGGGTTCCTAGGCACTCTAATGAGGTCTCACAAGGCATCAAACATGCCAATTTCAAATTTTACAAGTGCCGAGAAACCCTAATACGGATCGTTGACTAGAGTTTAGACGAAACAAGCAACTAGTTAACAACTTAACTAAGTGAAATAGACCACAACCTTTGTAGATCCGGTCCTCTACCTCCATAGCTCCGTGATTAAGTCCCTCGGCTGTACCCATCGGATCCCGGACTCTCGCGGTGGTTTCATCGAAGAGATGATCGGGCTAGGTCGTCGACTTCGATGCCGAAGATGATCTACGTCGAGGCAACACAAGATCAAGCTCCCACTTCACCAAGTCATGAAACTTGTGAAGAAAACACCCTATACTACTTGGCAAGCGGTAGAGGATGAAGAAATAGGAAGTGGGTTCAAATTAGAATTGGATTTCTCACTCTTTTTCTCAAGATGTCATTAATGGTTGCAAACTTCTTCTTTGTTGAAGAAGAAGAAGAAAAGAATATGATAAGTTATTTTCTAAATAGAAAATAAATGAATACTTATCATATAGCAACCATAGTTAGGTGTAGAGAATAAACCATGGTTAGTTTGAATGGTTAGGGTTAAGCATGAAGACAAAATGGTCACTTAGTCCAAGCTTCATGAAGCTTCAACTAGAAAACAAATCTAGCCACCATTTTTCCTTTTGCCAAAATGAATGAATAAATAAATAAATAAATTAGCAAATAAATCAAGTGAAACCCTAACCATTGACCAACCATGGTTTAAACCAAACATACACCCAAACTAGCATGTATCATCAAACATGACACAATCTTGTGCACAAAAAATATATCATATACACAATGTGCACATCAAGTGAGAAAATCCATCTTAAGTGAACAAATACTAGTTAATTAAAAGTAATATATCAAATATATAATTATGCATTAAATCATCAAATCAACACTTGATTTAACGATCTGGTCATATCGCATATGACCGACTAATATCCAATGTATCGACTTATCGAATCAATCCTTGATTCGATAACTAGGTTATATCGCATACAACCAATCGATACATTCATCGCGAGAATAGAATACGGTATCACATACATGTATTATTCTCGGTCCCGCACATACCTCATATGTGCTCCTATTTCGTTTCGCTTGAGCCAGGAAACCTCTGTGTAGGACTTTAAAGACTCGTCAATACGCCGGCAGCAGGTGATGATCATATCAAACACCCACAAGCCGCAAGCGGTCTGCTAAACTTAACGGCCACCCGGGTATTGAGCGATCAGAGGATCGACGAGCAAGCCCGCTCATACTCCTGTGAATCCAACCAGTAACACTTACCGTACAGTCCAGTCTCATCATCTGATATGTCGCATATCTCACCTAGTGGTGGTAAATGTCAGACCCCAATAGCTCGATAAGTCGCGTCGATATGAGGTCTATAACAGTTCGAGAAACTACAGGTAACACTTACCAGTAAATCTCAGCAACCCTGGCCAGGGATTTCCGGTTATAGCCAATCGAACAGAGTGCAACATCAACTCCCTATACCGGGACAGACGAATCCCCTCCTATCGCTTATTGCCTCCATGTGATTCGGGACTGTACCCAAAAGCCACCGTTTTGCACGCCCTCTTGGACGTGGTAAGGTGGAAATCAAAGCACAGTGGGAATCATACAGGACTCTATGATGATCTCGGGTCTACAGACTAACCTGTACCAGTGTTACCAGAGAACTGCCATCTGACGTAAGGTATAATACCATCTGGGAGTTCTCGGCGAGTCCGTCCAGTGTACCCAGTCTCCACTAAGCACCCGTATATCATCTCTGATGTCAAACACCAATGGATATGGGATCATCCATCGCCCATCTGTATGGGTCGAGAAGGTATACGCTAGTCTACTCTGGTATATCGATGCCCCGTCTCGATAAACCCACGACTAGGGACCTTGAAGGATGTGCTTATGGACTACCTTGTCCCCACTAGTATGATCCGCATCATAGTCTAGGTATTCAAGTACACATCCTAAGGGCTTTACCAACATGTAATAGAGAGACAATCAGTGTACACGTTAAGGTAAAGAGTAACCAGATAGCATACTATCATGTCGAGCAAGAAAGTCCTCCCTATATATATCCCAGCATCCACTACAATATACATCCTATGTACAGTAATGGCCTCTAGGGCATACATATAACTAACATAATCTCGGGTCTTGGCCAATAAAACACCACTAAGAGTTATGTAAACACCCACTACAGATCATAAGTCCACACAAACACCTAAAGCTTCTTTTGAAATTTTCAAACATCACTAATCTAAATCGATTTAATTCTAAACTACTATAGGGTGTTAGGAAATTCAAAAACTAAACTAGAAGTGTAGGAATTACCTCATTTGGGAACTCAAGAAAATTCTTGAGTTACTCAAAGTTTTCAAAATCCCAGCTTGGAAGTCCATAAGGTGTAGGATGAGGTGGGGATCAACTTTTGTGAAGAGAGTATAAGGTTTTGGTGAAGAAATTGAGATGATACATGGAGGTGGAGGGGGTATGAGGATGAGGAAGATGAAGGGAAAAAGTGAGAATTGTGGGGGGGGGCAGCCTACTCTCTCTCTCTTATCCTCACCCACATGGCATGCCACTCTCTCTCATGCCCCTGCCCCATGTCATAAGTGTATCCCCTCTCTCTCCCACCTCAATAATACTCTTTTTCTTCTCAAAATAAATAAAATCAAATGCAATGAACAAACATGTAACAAAAATGCAACTTTTCATGGTGCACTAACCATGATTAATTAAAATGACGAATTTGGCCAAATCGCGATTAGTAGTGCACTAATCAATTTTTATTTAAATTGCATATAATTAGTTATAAAAATGCCAAATCCAATAAATATATTTTTAAATGAATAAATCACTTTAATCTCCAATTATTTCACAAATATTGGTATATATTTATACCATTTTGCGAAAACCCCAAATTCGCAAATCGAGTAGTTTTCGCGAAATATATTATTTTAATATTAAATTCCAAAAATAATATTTTATATTTCTGAAATGTTACAATCTTCCCCCCTTAAATAAATTCGGTCCCCAAATTTAAATTTAAATCCTCAATTACTAAAACATTTCAATAATCCGCTCAAATCAACGGGGCTCCCAAAATCACGGAAGATACAGAAATACCACAGCGCATCGTGTGCGCATGAAACGAGTAGGAAACTCAAAAATCGAACTCCTTCAAGCGTCACACAATCATCAGAGTTACAATGGAGATACAGATCTCTAAATCCACTACTGAAATCCAATATACACTAGTCGAATACAATAATACGTATATAGTACGCATCCTTGGAAAAATTTCCTAAACTGAATAAAACACATGTAAAATCTTTTCTGAATCACCGTGTGATGCGTAACTCACGGCACAAGTGACGGACGCTCATTTTTAAAGTAATAAATATACGTTCATATATGTTTTGCTCAAATATACGTTCCGCCGTTTTGAAATATCCCAAAAGGTTTTCCTTTATAAACGTTCGTGTCGCTCGCGGACACGTAGGAAATAGCGAGACTATAGATCCTTTTTGAAAACCTCTTGGTAAATTTTTTATGCATGCAAGTATCAAGGTATTGTCCTCAAATCAGTATTGTTCGGCTACTACTTAATATAGTGCCCACCATGAAAACAAAGTGTTCAAGAGCAAAATCATTCTCAAAAGGCGTATCCAACAATCACGTGCGTCTGTTGCGCATGGAAATCAAGTCCAATATAAGTGCCACGATGTGCAAAAAAGCAAAACTAAGTGCAACGGGTGTGCACGAAAGTATCTGTCCAGTGTAACGGATGTGCACGACAACAATATCAAGTTCATCTATAGTGCACGTAAATCTCAACCCAGTGCAACTAACCTGCACGAATGGAAATCTAAATCAAGTGGATCCAACATGCACGAATAGAACCTCAATCAAGTGCATCCGACATGCACGAATAAAAGCTAAATCAAGTGCATCCGACATGCACGGATAAAATCTCAATCAAGTGCATCCGACATGCATGAATAAAATCTCAATCAAGTGCATCCGACATGCATAAAATTCCACACCTTGCGCTTAATATGCGCAAAAATCCAACCCAATCGCGTCAGGTCCATAAAAAGTATCTAGTGCAGTAGCATTCACGAAAACGAACGTCAAGTGCAAACGCGCACAAAAACATAAATCTGGTGAAACGAATGCTCAAAGAAATAAATCAGGTGCAACCAATATATGGAGTATAGATCTAGTGCAAACAATGCACGAAATACCAATCTGGTGCAACCAATGCACAAAATATAAATCTAGCGCAACAAATGTACGAAATACAAATCTGGTGCAACTAATGCACGAAATACGAATCTGGTACAACAAATGCACGAAATACGAATCTGGTGCAACAAATGCACGAAATAAGAATCTGGTGCAACAAATACACGGATTATAAATCTAGTGCAACAAATACACAAAATACAAATCGGGTGCAACAAATGCCTAGAAACTCATCAATAACTCAAATGCGTATAAAAACAACACCGAATGTACCAAGGTGTATAAAATCATAAACGTGTGTGCTGCGTGCACAAAACACGTATCAATGCAAGCACATGCGAGCTATACCGAGTGCAAAAACCAAATCGATCCCAAAATCAAATCAACCGTACGAAATCCACAAAATCATAAACACGTGCATCCAAGGCACAAAACCGATATCAAGTGCAATGAATATGCAAAAATCGCAAACCGGCACAACGATGTATAAAACATATTTCAAGTGCAATAACTATGCACAAATTGTAAATACCCAGTAGGTGCAGCCATGGTGCACGAAAACAATATCATAAAACTCAATCATCAAAACTCAAATCCAAGCGACATAAGCGTGATACTCGGATCAAAAACGCCAATCGCAACAAATGACATTGAAGTATACCTCCTACAATGTCGAAGAATGTCGGTGCGCCCAAAACTGGCAGAGCAAGAACATCCGCCTGCCTCCTGCTCACGATCTGGCGTCCTCTGTCTCTGGGTCCTCATTTTCTCTGTGGATTACCAATCTCGCAATCCATCGGCTCGTCGGCCCGGTCAGATGTACTAACGGAACAGTCCGCTTTAGCACTCCTCTCGTCATCTCTCGGCCAATTAGCATGACCACTCGTAAAGCAGCACGTCACTGGTGTCGGCCACTGGCCCTCTGAATACACATGACACAACTGATCCTCGGTGCAAATCTTATCGCAGCAGTGTTCTGGAAGGAACCTACTCAAGGTCTCTTCCGATCTCGCCTATGCCAAACTATACGGAGGCTGGTACTCTTACATAATCTTTTCTCATTTTCTGGACATCTACATTCTCAGAACAACTTTTCCTCGGAAACTGGCCGTATCCCAACGCTTCTGTATACATATCAGATCTCTAATCTCAACGGGGAGTAACAACAGCTCGTTAACATCTCACATGAACCTTGTTGGAGATAGTGCCCTCAGAGTCAATTATTAGGTCACAGGTACGTGATTGTAATGATTAAGGGAGGACCTATCCCGGTAGGACAGTCTTACTCGAGATGATAGTATGCTATCTGGTTTACCTTTATCATCGTGTACTGCTTTAAGTGACCTGACAAGTCGCTATTACACGTTGATAGAGCCCCTAGGATTCTTGCTTGACCACCAGCAGTATGAGGGCGATCATATAAGTGGGAGCTGGGGGTCTATAAGCATATCCTTAAAAGGTCCCTAGTCGTGAGAGTTTCGAGACAGAGCATCGATTCTCCATAGTAGACTAGTGTATACAGTCGAGACCCCGACGAGGGGCGGTGGCCGGTCTCACAAGCCACTGGTGTCAGTTGGATCACCTAAGATGTATACAGGTGCTCATTGGGTTATGAGTACACCGGACAGGACTCGCCGGGAACATGCTAGTTGGTCATATACCAGACGTCAGATGGCAGTTCCCTGGTGACATGTGTGCAGGTTAGTTCATCGACCTGGGGATCGTCATTTGTCTCGTGTGAGTTCCCACTGTACTTTGATTACTACCCTACCACGGCTCAAAGGAGTCGTGCAAACAGGTTTTAGTTGGGTACAGTCCCGAGCCACATGGAGGCAGTGAGCGTATCTTCAGGGGTTCGTCTCTCCCGGTATTGGGGGTGAGGTCGTGCTGTGTCTAGGAGAGCCATTACACAAAGTCCTTGGCCAAGGCAAGGAGATTTACTGGTAGGTATTCCAGTAGTATCTCAGGGTGTTCTGGGCTACACTCCGACACGACTTGTACCGCTTTTGGGGGTCTGACTTTTACCAACCCCCTAGGCCCGCCATGCGATACTCATAGACGAACGGACCGGACTGTACGGATATTGTCACTGACAGGCTCAGTAGGGTGTCAGGCTGAGTTCGCTCACAGACGTCCCTTTTGGTCAATACCTGGTAGCCCGTTATGTCTTGGCTTATACCTCTAACGTGCTAGTGGTTAAATCCACAACCAAGGTGTTGATGAGTCTTTAGAGTCCCCCACATTCAGTTACTCAGCTTTCGGGCGAAAAGTTGTAGAGGCCGTATGGAGATATGGCATGGTCCGATCATATACGTGCGGTATTGCACGGATCAGGATCGGACAGTTTGTACTATAGGCCGTATGGTTATATGGCAGGGTTCGATCAGATACGTGCGGTATTGCACGGATCAGGATCGAACAGATATTACTAGCCGGCTTTGGTTTAAGCCGGATCCTAGTATAGTACAGTGTAGATTTTGTCTCATTGCATTTGTATTTCGGTCGGAATACAAATGCGGGTGTGTATGCACAGTATCGGGGTTTTCCTGTAATTTATTACGGGACCAGTTTTTGGAGTTGCCAGTTTGTTTTCCGTTTCGGCCAATTTTCCTTTGATCGTTCATTGGCCGATGTTTGGTGGAGGAGGGTTTATTTGCATTGTTGCAAATAGGCTTTTTGTGGAGGGGGTCTTTGCTTATTGTAGCATCATGATGGTTTTCATGATGTGCACCATCATTGACTTTTCCTTCTCATGATGGCTTGACTTTTAGTGGGCATGATGGTTGATGATGATGAGGGGTGAGGTTGGTTGAGTGTGGGTTTTTTGTTGTGATCATTTCCTTTTTGGCATGATAGCCTTCTCTCTCTCTCCATTGTATTATTGGATGGCCACACTCTCATATACACTCTCTCACCCTCACATTCTCTCTCTTCCCATTGTATGGCCGGCCAAAGCCATAGAGGGGCTGTCCAAAATTAGAGAGTGGGGTTTTTGGTTGATATCATGTTGCAAAACTCCTACTAATCCCTCCACAAAAGTTCATGTTTCATACCTCCACCAAAAGGCAATTCCACAACCCCAAAAGTGAGACACAAGCTCTACTATAGATTCTACAGTAAATCTTGGGCACGTCGAGTAGCCGGCTTCGTGCCCGAGTTGCCTCGGCATTGAGGTGGGAGCCCGTAAACAAAGTAGGCGATGTGGTGCACTTCCGGCGACGAGGAGGAGACGGGACTTTTCCGCAGGAGATCGGGACCATGACGAGAAGACCGGAGGACTTGGATCGTCGGTATATCTCTATTCCCGTTCTTGTAGATAGCTAGGACTAGTTAATGGTTCGATCCGGGTATTAGTGTGCGGCGGTTTGCCAGTTCAAGAAAAATTAAAGTTTATCACCGCTTCCGCATTTGGCCGTCGGATTGACGGCCGGGGCGCCGCCGTGCACTTACAGTGGTATCAGAGCCTCCCCATTAACTTAGTCTAGCTTTGTGTAATGTGTTTTTCAGTTCTGATCGATCGAAATGTTCAAAAACCCGTATTTGCCCACATCAGTTTTCTGTTGAAACTTTTTGGTCCCCAAAATTTTTTCAGGTTGTATAAAAGCACTGTACAGGAAGACTTAAGACTTCTGGAAAAATCCGACACCATGATCCTCTGGTTGGAGCGCTGAACCGCGGCCAAAACCTACTTGTGGCCGCGGTTCCGCCGCAGAGTAGAGGAGTCAGTGGGCCGGATTTTTTCAGTGGGCCTCTGGGCTTATTTTGGGGGTTTTTGAACATTAAAATTGGGCCCATATTTTCTGTAACTGCTACAGTTTTGTTTTGGGGCCCACTTGTTAATATTCGATCGGTCGGATATTTTAAACACATTTTTCACAGTATTTACATTATATCTGCGACCGTGAATATCACTTGATCGGTAAATCCGGTCTAACTGCTATAGCCCGGTTAGACGGATTTGCGAACGTGACTTTCACGTTGATGTTTTGCTTTTGCTGTGATGTTGCGGATCGGTCGTGGGGGATAGCCTGGATGCAATGCTAGTACAGTTTTGTTGTATTATGTACATTTGATATTGCGGGGCGAGCGTCCGACATGTGGACTGCCGTCACTGCCTGTTTGTATTATTATTTTGGGGCACGACCTGGTTGCGGTCGATGTACCCGGTGTATGTATATTTTACTTTCTGTACTAGGATTGCCCCGCGGAGGGGTGCACGGATAGCCGGGTTCTAGAGGGCAACAAGCCCGCATCTCATGGCATTGAGACGGAGGGGGCTTCACTCTAGGATTGGCGGGCTATTCGCCGCACTCGTAGGGGGTACAGGTTGACCCAGGAGGGGTGCCCAAGTTACCGGATTCCGTGAAGTGCTGGGTGGTCCATTCACGGCGCTGAAGGGGGCTGCCTCGCTTCAGGTTTTGGCGGGTGACTTGCCGCGCCCGTAGGGGTCTAGGTCTTCATTGCACAGGCTATCCACACGACCAGGGGAACGTCGGGTTTCAGTAGTGGCTCTGTGAAACCCGGGGATCCCAGATATCTGTATTGTTTCTGTGATGCTGTTCATTCTCTGTGATATTGCATTTCTTTCACGCCTTGAGCGAAATATAATATATTGGTATATATATTAGTAGATGTTATATATGTTTTGCATCCGCGCTAGTCCAGTCCCCGCTCTGTCGTTAGTTAGCTAACCTAACGGGTAATGACGGGACCCAGTGGCGAATGCGGATGGCATATACGTACATCAGTATATTTTCGTTCTTTTTTGGTGTGATCAATTGATGGGACTGCATTGATTCGAATCAATGCAAGTTTAAAAACAAACCTAATCTGATGTTGTTGGAACACTTTTCAAAAAGCTGTTATTGCAAGGACGTTCACTTTTGTTTTGCATCGCGGTATTCATTTAGAATATCCTGCTCCTCAGTCGACGAGGCAAGGGCCGAGATCCCTTCACCGGGAGTGACCCCTTGGACAAAAAGTTTGCGTCAGGGCATTAACTTCACTATAGCCGATTACTTTTGCTTTGCACCGCGGTATTCATTTGGAATATCCTGCACCCCATTCTACGGGGAAAGAGCCGAGATCCCTTCACCGGGAGTGACCTCTTTAGCAACGGTTTTCGTCACTATATTTTCAAAAAGCTATCCGTTCCTTCAACGATATCAAGTTCATTACGTTAAAGGTTTTCGCCAGAAACCATTCGTAGCCCTCCGTCGTTTCATATGGGTAGTCAATAGTATTCAAGCTGTGTTTGTTGGCCAAAGTCAAGGCACAGTGTTTGGTAGCTGTTGGTTATTCATATGCAGCATAGATAGATGCGTTGGTTTGGAACAGTCGTATAGCCTTGTTGGCCAAAGTCAAGGGCTTGTGCGGGTGGATTCGAATCAACCTGGAGAATGACGGGTAGAACTTGACATGTGACTTATAATTTGTTGGCCAAAGTCAAGGTCATAAGAGCATGGGGCAGAAATCACATCGGGAGTTTCAAAAGAACTGAAACTTGCCAGATATGCGCATACCTTCTGGAGTGTGATACCGTGAGCGGATTCCGTCACGTTGTCATGCGATGATAGTTGGATCCCGATTCCCACTGATGAGTTAGTTTACTCCTCGGGTGACCCCGACTAATTCTTCTTTCAGGTTTGGAGGAGAATTTGAGGTACAGTGGGAGGATTCCAGATTAGATAAATTGGTAACCATTCTGATCTAGGTTAGAGTGCACGCTGAGTGTTTCTTTTCTCTCTCTCTTTGGCAGCGACCATTGACCCGACCCTAAGACTATGACTCAGTGACCAAGTTGACCGAACCTTCTTAAACACTGGCTTTTGGATTGTCAGAGTTGCGAACCTCATTGCCACTCCTACTTTTACCCTTTTCTCCAGGACACCACGTATTACTACGAACGTCCACTTCCATTGGACAAAACCATCGTATGGTTAGATACGAACTCGAAAGGATTTATTCGAGGATGGTTTCCGGTTCTGGAGAAAACGGATAGGATTATTCAGTTGTCTTTTCCTTTTACCCTCTCTCAGGTTACGAGTACTCCTTGGTTTAGGGGTAGTACACCTATTACGAAAATTGGATTGTCTTCTTCCAAACCTTAGGCTAGTGCCGACCGGTAGGGAATGAAGAAAACCAATTAGCATAACGATGGTGTGCAGAAGGTATTAAGTTAAGACAAAGCAAGGGATTAGTAAGAGGGCAAAGTAAATTGCAACAGATATTCACGACCAAACCAGGTATTTCTACGCCAATCATAAAATCACCTTTATATTTCTCCAGGACACTCCGTATCACTACGAAGATCCACAGTTTATTGGATATTCCATCGTATGGTTATATACGAACTCGAAAGGAACTTGTTCCAGTTCGGGGATGGATCCTGGTTCAGGAGAAATAGGAATAAAGTACATTCAGGTGTCTTTTATCTTCACCTTCTCTCGTGTTGCGAGTGTTCCTAGGATTGGGACAGTACACCCATTATGCTTATTGGATAGTCTTCTTCCAAACCATAGGCTGGTGCCGAACGGTAGGGAAGGAAGAAAACCATTTGGCCTAAAGGGGTGTGCAGGAGGTAATGACTAAAGACAAATGAAGGGATTTGGAGAGGTGGCAAAGAACTATACGGTTACAGTCGTGAATCTGGAAGAGGCATTACTAGGAATACCAGGATACCCTATCGAAACATTTCAATGTTTCAGCTTCACTGTGTAATGTTAAAAGAAAACTAATTTCCCGATTAGATACTTACTCCAGGGTATGTATTTACCAGGTTTGATTCTCACATCTGTATGGTTTTACAGATGATGAGTGGGAGTAAGTTATTGGGAATTGGGTGATTATCCTCATTATATCGGGATTCGTTGTAATCGGTGATATTTGAGGAAGTCACCTTGGTTGTTTGCCGGTCGGCAAATATTTGGTTTTGAATATCCGCTGTTGTGCACCAATTTCAAATTGATATATCTGTACGTCTATTTTCATAGAGTGAGATATACCTTTTTGAAATTATGTCTGTGACATTTACCTATATCAGTGGATGGTTAGGTAAGGAGCATTAAACAGCGGTGTAATTCTTCTTAACCATAAGTACAGTTTTTAACCTACGACACACAGTGAATGAGTTATCAGACTCAAGGGACTTATACAAAGTATTGTATGTTGTCCAGGGTCCATCAGGACAGAGGGGTAGGTCCTCGTACTATATTCGGATTACTTATGACTTCTCTAGTTTTTAGACAGGTGTTTTCGTGGAAACACAGGGTCCGAATTTTGAGAAGTTATAGGTATTTGAATACAGTAGAGAACCAAGTGTAGCAAGTATCGGGATTCTTCAAAGAGATCGAAGATGCAGATACTTGTGTACGGTATTCAGTTGATAGTAATGATTTAAGAGATCTTGCTTCTCTTTCAGGTTACTCATGATTGGAAGCATTCCTAAGTAGTGTAACGCTGATCGTCCTTCTTCCATTTAGTTGACATGCACTGGGGACAGCTGCATGATTTGAATCTGGTTCAATTAAATCAGTGCCTCTGTTTCTATATTGGATATAGAACAGTTCATATCTTAACGATGTTAAGGTACGGGGAGTTGTCCGGTTTATGATTAAAACCAGACACTTGACAACTCATAGCACGTTTCTGTAATGGCTGTTTGTGGGTTGACCCAGGCTATGACGAGGGTTGATTTTCTACCATCCGGATGAACAATAGCAATATTGTTCCAGACTCGCCACAGTTTTATTAAAATTGGATTTTTTCAGAAAACAGTAGTGGGAGTATGGTAGAACTGGAAGTGATTCCAGAACCGCAAACGATTACTGAAGATTTGATAAGGAACCTAAAGATTCAATCTGGATTGACATTCCATTGGCCACTCCGCAGATAAGGTGGGTAACTTCAGGCACCCGAGAGGTACTACGGTAGCCTCAAGGACGGTGACAGGGAAGTTCTTGTTTACCCACAATTACCATTGCTGTTGTTCCAGGGTGCGAGACCCGGCAGGAGGATGAGTATAGCATCGTTCTAAACTAGTTTTAGAAGTGTACGTGTATATGACTCTGCCAGAGGGTTGTCGTAGTCAGTGGGAGCAGCGGAAGCATTGGTGGACAGGTAGCTTATGTCTATTTATAGACTAAAGCAGATGTAGCGGAGATAGATCATCTATTTCTGACGTGACAGTCATAGGTTTGACTTCATCATAATAGGAGATGGATCTGTTGAGAAGGTAGTAGGGTGTGATATCCTGGTATTTGGATGACATACACAGAATAGGAAAAGAAACTCCTATACTACAATCGGTTATACTTTGGTCGTCACACAGTGGTTTCTCCACATGGGACTTGGATTTTACATCAGACATACTGGTTACTAGATCTATGGTTTTAGATCTAGATTTGGGTGGTTTCCCAATCAGGGTACTTGACAGCATTCTAAGAGTATTTGGGATGGACGACTCCTGGCACGGTAGTGTACCTGCAGGTAATGGAGTCACCCTCTCCAAAGGTGTCTTACAGGCTAAAGGGGAGAGGGACGTGCATGATTGGCAGATCACTTGCTCAGGCAATTGAGTCAATCATGAGATGTCAAGTACCACACCAGATGTTGTTCTTGCACTAGATGCAATAAGTTGACATTAATCCAATCCTGGAGAAACAGTCGGAAGCAGTTTTAGAACATAAGTGGATGTTCTAGGGATATGATAACGACAGCCTCATTCAGGAGACAGTTATCATTCCAGGCTTCCAAGGTGATATGGACGACAAGGAGGTTGTCAGAGTTATAGTTTTCCTTCTGATGAGGGGCAGTATTTTGGACAGGTGGTCCAAGGCAATACTGAGGGAGGCATGGCGCGCAGGATTCTGATTAAGTTCAGTTGACGATACAGTCTAAGAAGTTTGGATTTTGAGTTCATTTATGAGCTATGTCCCATCAGACATCCAGACACATTCTAAGACAGGTATTGCTCATTTCGGGAGATGGCTTTCTCCGCGAACTTGAGATATAGAGAGACATAGAAAGAAACAACTAAGCGGATACACTCACTGAGGCTATTCCTCGAACGCAAAAGTTTCGCAAACGAGCTTTGTGAGACTGACTAGTAGAGGAGTTGGATGTTCGGTATCACACGGGCTGCGAGTATGCGACATCGCAATAATTAGCCTTGAGTGCAAGTGGGAGATTGTTGGAGATAGTGCCCTCAGAGTCAATTATTAGGTCACAGGTACGTGATTGTAATGATTAAGGGAGGACCTATCCCGGTAGGACAGTCTTACTCGAGATGATAGTATGCTATCTGGTTTACCTTTATCATCGTGTACTGCTTTAAGTGACCTGACAAGTCGCTATTACATGTTGATAGAGCCCCTAGGATTCTTGCTTGACCACCAGCAGTATGAGGGCGATCATATAAGTGGGAGCTGGGGGTCTATAAGCATATCCTTAAAAGGTCCCTAGTCGTGAGAGTTTCGAGACAGGGCATCGATTCTCCATAGTAGACTAGTGTATACAGTCGAGACCCCGACGAGGGGCGGTGGCCGGTCTCACAAGCCACTGGTGTCAGTTGGATCACCTAAGATGTATACAGGTGCTCATTGGGTTATGAGTACACCAGACAGGACTCGCCGGGAACATGCTAGTTGGTCATATACCAGACGTCAGATGGCAGTTCCCTGGTGACATGTGTGCAGGTTAGTTCATCGACCTGGGGATCGTCATTTGTCTCGTGTGAGTTCCCACTGTACTTTGATTACTACCCTACTACGGCTCAAAGGAGTCGTGCAAACAGGTTTTAGTTGGGTACAGTCCCGAGCCACATGGAGGCAGTGAGCGTATCTTCAGGGGTTCGTCTCTCCCGGTATTGGGGGTGAGGTCGTGCTGTGTCTAGGAGAGCCATTACACAAAGTCCTTGGCCAAGGCAAGGAGATTTACTGGTAGGTATTCCAGTAGTATCTCAGGGTGTTCTGGGCTACACTCCGACACGACTTGTACCGCTTTTGGGGGTCTGACTTTTACCAACCCCCTAGGCCCGCCATGCGATACTCATAGACGAACGGACCGGACTGTACGGATATTGTCACTGACAGGCTCAGTAGGGTGTCAGGCTGAGTTCGCTCACAGACGTCCCTTTTGGTCAATACCTGGTAGCCCGTTATGTCTTGGCTTATACCTCTAACGTGCTAGTGGTTAAATCCACAACCAAGGTGTTGATGAGTCTTTAGAGTCCCCCACATTCAGTTACTCAGCTTTCGGGCGAAAAGTTGTAGAGGCCGTATGGAGATATGGCATGGTCCGATCATATACGTGCGGTATTGCACGGATCAGGATCGGACAGTTTGTACTATAGGCCGTATGGTTATATGGCAGGGTTCGATCAGATACGTGCGGTATTGCACGGATCAGGATCGAACAGATATTACTAGCCGGCTTTGGTTTAAGCCGGATCCTAGTATAGTACAGTGTAGATTTTGTCTCATTGCATTTGTATTTCGGTCGGAATACAAATGCGGGTGTGTATGCACAGTATCGGGGTTTTCCTGTAATTTATTACGGGACCAGTTTTTGGAGTTGCCAGTTTGTTTTCCGTTTCGGCCAATTTTCCTTTGATCGTTCATTGGCCGATGTTTGGTGGAGGAGGGTTTATTTGCATTGTTGCAAATAGGCTTTTTGTGGAGGGGGTCTTTGCTTATTGTAGCATCATGATGGTTTTCATGATGTGCACCATCATTGACTTCTCCTTCTCATGATGGCTTGACTTTTAGTGGGCATGATGGTTGATGATGATGAGGGGTGAGGTTGGTTGAGTGTGGGTTTTTTGTTGTGATCATTTCCTTTTTGGCATGATAGCCTTCTCTCTCTCTCTCCATTGTATTATTGGATGGCCACACTCTCATATACACTCTCTCACCCTCACATTCTCTCTCTTCCCATTGTATGGCCGGCCAAAGCCATAGAGGGGCTGTCCAAAATTAGAGAGTGGGGTTTTTGGTTGATATCATGTTGCAAAACTCCTACTAATCCCTCCACAAAAGTTCATGTTTCATACCTCCACCAAAAGGCAATTCCACAACCCCAAAAGTGAGACACAAGCTCTACTATAGATTCTACAGTAAATCTTGGGCACGTCGAGTAGCCGGCTTCGTGCCCGAGTTGCCTCGGCATTGAGGTGGGAGCCCGTAAACAAAGTAGGCGATGTGGTGCACTTCCGGCGACGAGGAGGAGACGGGACTTTTCCGCAGGAGATCGGGACCATGACGAGAAGACCGGAGGACTTGGATCGTTGGTATATCTCTATTCCCTTTCTTGTAGATAGCTAGGACTAGTTAATGGTTCGATCCGGGTATTAGTGCGCGGCGGTTTGCCAGTTCAAGAAAAATTAAAGTTTATCACCGCTTCCGCATTTGGCCGTCGGATTGACGGCCGGGGCGCCGCCGTGCACTTACAAACCTTTTGTTCCACTCGTCTTTATTATCACCCACTTCGACGTCACGTCATGCTATCTGTGTACTGGAATTTTTCTCGGCTACAGTCAATCCGGAAGCTCTCACACGGACTCGAAATTATGAACTCGGTAGCTTCACCATTCTGTAGAAGATATCTAGCCGAACACGCCATCGGGAACTCGTCCTAATCATCGGAGGAATACTCTTTATTCTTCCGTTCTCAATCAACTCACAACGCATCTGGGTAAGATCCTTTATCGGAAACTGGTCCACTTAATGATCTCCTATCGCAGCATCCAAAGAACAACGTCATCTCTGGATCGATTTACTCTAGATCTGAATCAGATTCTCTACACTGGAAATCTTCAACTCAACTGAGCCTGCTTCGGCACATCAAATCAGACGAATCATCTTAGTCGCTCAACTCAACTCAAGATAGAATAGCTATCTTCTGTCGCATCTCTTCCTGAAAGCTCCAGCGATCTCAGCTTATAAGCTCCGGAAGCGACATCCCATCAATCTTAGCAACTGCTGGGTCTTCCGTCTGCACGGTAGACAACATCACGTACTCTGATGTAGGCTGTACATCAACAGTCCTCCTACAACAGGCAGCCTCTATCATCCGGTGCAAAACCGAACACTCGCCTCAAACGAGAGGTCATAACACAAGCACTAAATCAAGAAGTTCCCATGTCACCGGAAAACATGATGGTCAGTCCTCGTCGATGACGAGCTCGCACTGACCGTATCACTAGCAGCAGCTCAATCTGCGCTCAAACTATGGTGACAGGAACCTCAAGCATGTATCGATGAAGATAGATCAAAGGAACGAAAGGAATTGGCAGATCCAGAATGGATACATTATCCTAAGGAGGAACAAAATCAATGAGAGTATGATCATTGGAACGAATAGAATCAAGGATCTCAAATGGATGTATGATCATGGGAACGAAGAGAATCACAGATCTCAAGATATGTACATCCTAGGGTTACTTAAGTGGAGTATCGTATCATAAGTATGCCGCGGAACATACACACGGTACGTCACACTACTTGAGTTACCTAGTCCATCAATCAGGGTCAACCTATGTAACGAAAGTTCCGGTCTAATGCCCCCATGTTCAAGTCTAAGTTCCGTAAGGTCAAGCCTAGGTTCCGAAATATTTACGCCCTAGACTCTGCATAGTCAAACCCAGACTCAAACCAAGGTTAAACCTAGCGCTCTGATACCAACATTGTAACGACTCGAAATTTAGTCCGTGACCGGCACTTAAATCACGCAACGACTAAAGGCGTAACGTAAATTAATTAAGCCGAAGCCCAGAAATCTAAACCTTTTAAAGAAAATAGAAGAGGTGAAGTTTTGAAATAAAGGTATGATGAAATCAACCGTTTTCTTAAATGCATAGATAAAGGAACATGAAAATGCAAGTGGGTTATACTAGTTGAAAAACATGTTTCGTCTTTTTGAAAATTTGGGCAGCACCTCCTTTGTATATTTTGATCCAAAACCACATATGCATGATGTCAATAAAGGCATCCCTAAGCGGGAGCTAGCTTTTCGCCAATCGGCGGAATCACAACCACGCAAGTCAGAAATATAGGTATACGACGCCCAACGGCGAAGATCAACACAAAGGGATAATGTAAAGAAACAAGACATCAAATCCCCCAATAGCGAACATATAATCCATCGCTCTAAGCCTCGCAAACACAAGTCTTACTAATTATACAAATACTAGTTTCTGATTGATGGAGTTGACTAGATACAACAGGAATAATAATACAAGAGTAGGCACGATCCAATAAGTCCCACCTACCATAGAAAATCACCCGAATGCAAGTTGTGTGCCAGCGATACCGCTACTGATCCATGCGGTCAAACCTGCAAGAACTGTGGCACAACGGGGCTTAGTTGCCAACTCGCGAGTAGAAAATATGTAGAAATCGAATAAAACAACGATTTCCTAGGTCAACTATATCATGAAGGTAATATTATGATATCTAGGGTGACCGTGTCTGCATATATGCCAACAATAATCAATGCCAATATGCATGTGGATATCATCCACGTATTCATCAATGACACGACAACATCATGGAACCTGAGTGTCCAATATCAACAATGGAAACATCATGAAAGTATATGCATGTAAATATGAGGATATCAACCAACGTGTGCCCATCAACGACACATCAAAATCATGAAACCTGAGTGTCCAATATCGACACTCGAAACATCATGAAACCCGTGTCCAACATCGACACGTAAATCCTCATATCTTGGGCTCCGTCAGTCCAGATCGGCCCACGGGCTCCGTCAGGCCGGATCGGCCCATATCATCTTACGACTCCGGTCGGTATCCTCCGGATAACAGCCGAGCCCATATACTATCACCGGTAGGTAGTAGTCCCTCTGCCAGGCTCATCGTCCACTGCACAACATACCTTTCTTGCCTCGGGGTATCATATCGGGTCTACCATGAACCCGCAAACGGATCATCCTTCTCCTCGAATCGGGTTTCACAAACCAATCTCAGAACCGAGAAAACTCATGGTGGACGCCTCGAAATATCATATCAAGAGAGACCAGTTTTTTTTAAAACAATACATAATTTCCTTTGAAATATAACCACGGTTCTCAAATCCAGAATCTCATAAAAACAGCATCTCAATGCGTATAATCATAAAGCATAATGTATGCAAACATAGAACAGAAATGTGAGCCTATCAAGTATATCATGCGACATACTATAGTGATGTGAGCATAGCATGTATATCATGCAGCATAGCATAATGATGCGAGCATAGCAAGTATACCATGCCAACGAGTCATGTGACAGTACTGAACAATTTAGAGTAATAACATGATGTGGCAATTCTACCTAGTAAGTGATATAGCAATTATCGATGATGAAAGTGTATGAGCCGACAATCTTTGTAAGTGTAACATACGCATCATCGATAATTATGTAGATGTACTAGCACATGTATATGTAATGCAATGAGAATATCCTGAACGTAGAAGAAAGTAAATCGTGAGCGCAATGCTATAAGGTATACATATCTAATCCAACATCTACGTAAAGGCTAAACTAAGCGGTGTAGACAGGGATTAAATATCTATAACATATCCGAGTCGGTGAATCTATCAATCGGCATCCAGCCTCACAACATCACGTACGGTAATCCATCGCACGGCGGCATTCAACAAATAGGGATTCTATCAACCTATACAACAATGAGGGTACGGATCTAACGTCTCGTACGATATCTTCCTAAGTATTCTCATAAATATATATGTACACATATCTCTCAAGTTACATCTGTATCAATCTCATATCACATCGCCTCCGTATATCGACATAACAAGCCCAGTCATCTTATTTCATCACATCAATATCTCACATCAAGTCATCATATTACTCGCATGTCGTATTTATCGACCTCATAATATGCCACTATAATCTCATACTGATTCTCTTGCAACTACATATATATATCGTAATTCATATTCACATTCCATAACCTTATATATCAATTCGAGACATCCTTTCTATCATATCATTCCACGCTAAAACCATTAACTATAACCTTAAGTCGTGGCATATCTTGTCTCCAAATTATAAATCGCATATCAATGGTTGTGGGGGTGCTATACGCCATCCACCCGACTCCCCCCGTAGATATAACCTACTCACCTGCGGAACTTCTTGTTTAGCTGTAGTCGATGTGCTTCGTCGTCTCGTAAGTCCACGCGAAGGTACCTACAATAAATACACAGTCGCAATGCTATTAAAATCAAGTCCGGAAAATCGATACGGCACACGTTACGCTCATAGGTTAGAACCTATAGCATACGCATGCAAAAACAACCAAACAACCCTCGTCGTTGACGTACAAATATCCAACGACCCAATACAATATCAAATAACAAAACCCAAGTTCATAAATCACAAATACCAAATTCAGCAACATAGGAAATCACTCCCAGATTTCATCTCAGGTTAATTGGGACTAAACAAGCAAATACAGGGAATAGTTTATAGGGATTAGGAGCTACAGCCAAAAACCTAACCCCAGAACCCAACAGAAATCCAGCGACATCACCAGAATACCCGAGCTCGCTGGCCAGATTAGGGGGAAATGGGCTCGTATTTTGGTGGTGGTCTTCTGGTCGTTTTTCTAGGTCTATGGACTTGTTTGATTTTCTTGAAACTTCCCCAGATAGCTCCAGATACCCTGTAGGCTATTAAACATTACAAAACTGACACGGGTTAATTTCTAAGTTCGTATTTTGGTGCTAATCTCGGGTCTTGGCCAGTAAAACAACACTAAGGTTTAAGTAAACACCCATTACAAATCACAAGTCTACACAAACACCTAAACCTTCTCTTGAAATTTTCCAACATCACTAATCTACATCGATTTAACTCTAAACTACTATAGGGTGCTAGGAAACTCAAAAACTAAACTAGAAGTGTAGTAATTACCTCATTTGGCAACTCAAGAAAATTCTTGAGTTGCTCAAAGTCTTCAAAATCCAAGCTTGGAAGGTCCATAAGGTGTAGGATGAGGTGGGGATCAACTTTTGTGAAGGGAGTATAGGGTTTTGGTGAAGAAATTGATATGAAACGTGGAGGTGGAGGTGGAGGGAGTATGAGGATGAGGAAGATGAAGGAAAAAGGGGTGAATTGTGAAAGGGGGAAGCCCCTCTCTCTTTCATCCTCACTCACATGGCATGCCACTCTCTCTCATGCCCATGCCCCATGTCATAAGTGTGTCCCCTCTCTCTGTCCTCAATAATACTCTTTTTCTTCTCATAATAAATAAAACCAAATGCAATGAACAAACATGTAACAAAAATGCAACATGTCATGGTGCACTAACCATGATTAATTAAAAAGACGGATTTGGCCAAATCGCGATTAGTAGTGCACTAATAATTTTTTTTGAAACTGCATATAATTAATTATAAAAATGCCAAATCCAATAAATATATTTTGAAATGAATAAATCATTTTAATCTCCAATTATTTCACAAATATTGGTATATATTTATACCATTTTACGAAAACCGCAAATTCATAAATCGAGTAGTTTTCACGAAATATATTATTTTAATATTAAATTCCAAAAATAATATTTTATATTTCTGAATTGTTACACCTACGACTCAAAGCATCAGCTACCATATTCGCTTTGCCCTGGTGATAAAGGATTTCACAATCATAATCCTTCACAAGCTCCATCCAACGGCGCTGCCTCAAATTCAGATCTCGCTGCTGGAAGATGTATTTTAAGCTCTTGTGGTCCGTGAAGATCTGACACGAATCTCCGTACAAGTAGTGTCTCCAAATCTTAAGCGCAAAGACCACCGTGGCCATCTCAAGATCATGAGTGGGATCGTTCTGCTCGTGCTTCATCAACTGCCGGGAAGCATAAGCGATAACTCTGTCATGGTGTATCAACACACAACCCAGCCCCACTCGAAAAGCATCACAATAAATGACATAGCCGCCTGATCCTGAAGGCAAAGATAAAACCGGTGCAGTCTTCAAACGAGTCTTCAACTGTTGGAAACTCTGCACACATGCCTCATTCCAAAGAAAAGGAACTCCCTTCTGGGTCAGTCCGGTCAGCGGTGCAGCAATACTCGAGAAATCTTGAACGAAATGGCGGTAATAACCGGCTAAGCCGAAGAAGCTGCGGACCTCTGTCACTGATACAAGTCTGGGAAAAAGCTGGACAAGCTGAATATTCTTTGGGTCCACTTGTATATCGTCTCCCGTAACCACATGACCCAAGAAGTCAACACTATCAAGCCAGAATGCGCACTTCGAGAATTTAGCAAACAACTGGCTCTCTCTCAATATCTGCAAGGTAATCCTCAAGTGCTGATCATGCTCCTCTCGACTTCTGGAATAGACTAGAATGTCGTTAATAAATACAATAATGAACTGGTCGAGAAACGACCTGAAAATCCGGTTTAGAAAATCCATGAGCGCTGCTGGGGCATTGGTGAGTCCGAATGTCATCACCAAAAACTCATAATGCTTATAGCGTGTATGAAAAGCAGTCTTCGGAATGTTATCATTCCGAACCCGCAACTGATTATAACCCGACCTTAAATCAATCTTCGAAAAATGTCCCGCACCCTGGAGCTGATCAAACAAATCGTCAATGTAAGGTAAAGGTTACCTATTCTGCACCGTAACTCGGTTCAATTAACGATAATTAATGCACAGTCTCATACTGCCGTCCTTCTTCTTGATGAATAGAACAGGAGCTCCTAAAGGAGAAACACTCGGACGAACAAGTTCCCTGTCAAGCAACTCTTGCAACTGATTCTTAAGCTCTTTAAGCTCCGCTGGGGCCATCCGATATGGCGGTATAATAATAGGCCCCGTGCCAGGAATCAAATCGATGCAAAACTCGATATCGTGCTCTGGCAGCAATCCAGGTAACTCATCAGGAAATACGTCGGGAAACTCTCTCACAATAGGAACTTGGTCCAACGGATCTGCTATGGCTCCAGTATCATGAATAAAGGCTAAGAATTCCTGACATCTTTTCCTCAAGAGCCGACTAGTGCAAAGAGTGAAATCAAACTGTGAGGGGCGGCACTACGGCCCCCCTGCACAACAAGAACTAACTCGCTCGGAAAACAAAACCTAACTGCCTTCTCACGGCAGTCAACAGACGTATAACAAGTAGCTAACCAGTCCATGCCAAAGAGAACGTCAAAATCCAACATATCAAGAAGGATCAAATTGATGGGCGAATCTCTATCTCCAATACGAACGACGCACGACCGAAACACATGTCGCTCAACAAAAGACTCACCAATGGGAGTAATCACGACAAGCGGCTGATCTAACATAGACAACTCTCGGCCCAACCTCAGTACGAAATGTGTTGAAACATACGAGTTCGTAGATCCTGGGTCAAACAATATGCGCGCATTGAAAGAACACACTGGAAGAGTACCTGTCACTACTGCATTCGACGCCCGCGCATCCTGAGGAGTCAACGCAAAAACTGGGGCCTGTCCTCTACCGACATCCAGCTGTCCTCCACCTTTACCACTTCGACCTCTCTGATTAAGACTGCCATGACTACGGCCTCTCTGAGCATAGGTCTAGTGTGAAGAAACAACGGGTGTAAGGGGAAATGCTCTCTGAGGTGGAGAAGGTGGTAAGGTAACATGTAGAACGGCTTCCTCGCCCTGACGTGCCTCAGTACAATCTTTGACGCGGTGATACTGACTCCTACACCGAAAAAATCCAAACGACGGCGGCTGACCCTGTGGGTAAGAGCTATATAACCGACTTCGTCTCAAGCCTTTGCTATCACCACCACCTGGAGGGGGTCTGCCTCGGCATCTACCTATCCGCCTCTGGGCTGATACATCAGTACGAATCTGCTTCGGTCATGGAATGACCGAAGTCTCGGAAATATGCTCCTCTACTATTTAGGCTGCGTTCATCACGGCTGCATACGTATCAAAATGCTGGGTACCAATAGAGAGGAACAACTGGGTAACCAAGCCTCGTACAAATCTCTTGATGCGATTCTCTTCTGTATCCACCAAATATGGAGCATAAACGGATAGCTGGGTGAACTGAATATCATAATATGCCACTATCATACCAGGAGTCTGGCACAAAGACTCAAAGCTGCGAGCTCGAGCATCTCTGATGCTCTGCGGGAGAAAACGAGCAAGAAAAACCATCGCGAACTCAACCCAGGTCATAGGAAGAAGACTGTCACGACCTAAAATGGCACGTAACTGGCACTTGAATCATATGAAGTCTATAGGACCCCATCTAATTCAAGTAAGCCAAAAGCCCGGAAATCTAAACCATTTTAAAGAGAAGTGAAGGAAAACTTGTTTTAAAGCAAGTGGTTTTAATAAGATAAGTGGCATAAACCATTTAAAGCAACATCATATTTTCCTGAAAATTTCGGCAGAGTCTCCTTTGTAAATACTGGCCCCAAATGGATACAAACATGAATAATATACATAAAGGAATCCCCAAGCGGGAGCTAGCTCTTCGCCAATTGGCGGTCACAAGCATACAAGAAATATAGTACACAACGCCGAAGGGCGAGGATCAAAACTCAAAAGGAAACCAATATCATCAAGAAAACCATAATAATACAGCGCGTGACTCTAAAGTCGAAATAATATACAACTGGTCTTCTAGGTCTAATAAATATACAAGTCTGGTTGATGGAGTTTACTAGATACAATTGAATATAAGTAAAAGTATAATGGTGGTCACGGTGCGAGTGAACCTACCTACCAAAGCAATCACCTGGAATGAGGTAGTGTGCCAGCCAAGCAGCCAAGGAAACCTGTACGGCAAAACCTGCAAGAACTGTGGCACAACAGGGGTGAGTTGCCAACTCATGAGTAGAAAACATCACCGATCAGAAATCGTATTTATGACTCAATCCTAGGTTATACGATATTAATATCCTCGAAAATAATATGGCCTGAAGCATATAAAAATGGCAAGGGTAACATCTATGCATAAGTGCAATCCCATGTGCTCATGTCAGTACCTCAGGTAGCAATATATCATAAATATGATGTATGAATGCATGAAAACAGAATGCATCTAAATGTGGAAACTGTTTTCTTATCTCAGTGAGATTTTTGTATAATATCGAGTATCGTCAATGAAATCATGCAGAAAATCAGTGTCAATTATCGACACAAAATATAAATCTCAAATCTAGCTATCTCATGTTCCGGCTATCCGGACTGGCTTATATCATCAAATCTCAATATCTCAGGCTCCAGCTATCCGGACTGGCCTGTATCATCAAATATCAATATCTAGGGCTCCGGCTATCCGGATTGGCCCAAATCCTCAAATAAAAGACCACGTCAGTATCCTCCGGATATCCGGCGCGTCACAATAAAATCA
The DNA here is from genome assembly GCA_030015575.1 of Agapanthus africanus. NCBI lineage: Eukaryota > Viridiplantae > Streptophyta > Magnoliopsida > Asparagales > Amaryllidaceae > Agapanthus > Agapanthus africanus. Next base: position 251,954,368 of record JASDDO010000029.1, on the reverse strand, counting down.
CCGGTCAGTAGTGCTCCCCTGTCTCAGGCTCAACGCCATCAACTGCAACCTTCTCGCCCCGGGGTACCGTACCGGGTCCACCATGCACCTACAGACGGTTCCTCCTCCTCCTCGAATCGGGTGTATGATATCTCTCAAGAGCCGAGAAAACTCATGGTGGACATATCTTAAATCATATCAGGAGAAAACCGCAATTTTATATCTTTTTAAAATGATAATCAGTTCATAAAATCTTTGCGGTTTCTCCTAATCCAGAAATCTCATGGAAATACGAAATCCCAATCTTAAGAGTAAATAACAGTAAATACTGGGCTCCGGCAATCCGGACTGGCCCTATAATATTTCATGACAAATGAATATATGAATGCATCTGATATCAAGCAAAGAATGCAATAATTGAACTAGCATTCGAAAGCAATAACATATAGAAACTATCAGCTAGCAAGCTATGTCAATGAAATAAAGTTCTCTAAAGTGTACATGACAAAGCAATTACCGATGAAGATGTGTGTGAGCCGGAAAGCAAGTGTATGTGGAGCATACGCATCATTGGTAATGGTGCTGGTGTCCTAAAAACAGGTTTCATCATTTCTCACGAAAATACATATAGGCATGCAATAAAATACGAACAGCAGAATAAATGGGAAATGAATAGTACATGTAGCAATAATGAAGTATGCATTCCTATATATGAGTCATACAGTTTTTGGATATCTGAAATCGTACGAATCGTGGCGTTTAGAAAATAGGGCTACGGTCTTTTTATGAAAAAGTACATCCTTTGAAATATCCATGGTATCCCTTAGCCTGTCTTTGAAATACTCATGATTCGTTAGTTTTGAAATAAGTATGACTCGATCCCAGTTTAACATCTACTAAGTAAACTACATGACTAAACTAACAGACTAATCAAAAGGGTAAAGAAAACCGCCTAAGTCTGAGTCGATATATATATTATATATATATAATAATCGATGATCCCGCCTCAATAGTATCACGTATGATACAATATATATAATATGACATTCTCGAGTCAAGAGTACGGATCAATCATCAATATTTATATCTCGTACGGAAAATCCATCGTACAGCATTCCAAATCTGGGTACGGGTCGAATATCATATTTATCTCATTATTCATCTAGTATCCTTATCATTATATATCATGAAATAGGGGTACTGATCTAAAGTCTAGTACATACTGATACCATCAACATAAATATATATGCGTGTGTATGAAAACACATTGCCTAAAGACCCGCTATAAAATCATGTCGTATCTCATAATACGAACCAAATCACATCACCGATCTCATGGCATCATGCCTAATCGCATCGACTCATCTCCAAGTACCATATACTATTCTCATCATCCATGTATATGTATACGTGTGTATACACACACACACACACAGTCCCATACCTGTGTGTGTGTGTGTATACATATCCCCATATACGGATAAGAAAATAAAATGTATGTGAGTGTGTGTGCGCGCATGTATGCAAATCATTAATCTAGGGTTTCGCGACTAAGAAGCTAAACTAAGTTACTTCTAATTACACAAAACTAACCCATGAACACATAAACCTATCTTGATAATCATAGTCTCATAATACACACCTTTATATGTATAATATAAAATATTCGTATTTTACACTACGAAACTGCGGGGGTGCTATACGTCATCCACCCGACTTCCCCCGTAGATATATATATCTACTCACCTGGAATCCTCGGCTAATCTGCTCCGATTTCAGCTATGTCCTTTCCGCGCCACATAAGACGCCTCTGCACCCGATCCTAGGAATGTACACAAGGAAAGAAAGAGAATAAATATAAATAGTCGCGGACACAAACAATACAAGTCAACCACGCGCATAAACTCGATGCGCACACACTTGGTGCACGAAACGCTCCGCGAGAACGCCACAATTCACCACTAGGGTCGCAATACATGAAAACCACTAATCCTAGTACCCACTCGTACCAATTTGCACATTCACAAAACACAAATTATAATATGAAATAGGTTTTAATTCACCAAAATCTCAAACTCACTTTAAAAGCTATTTTTCTGAAAACCTAGTAAGCGGTCATTAACCGTTCTAATACAAATCTTGATGTTTTTAGCAAATCTAGTGGTCACATTGCTCAATTAATATCTCAATTTGGTCATACCAATATTAATTAGATTTTAAACTCACCTCTTTATCTTAATCACAAAATTCTAATTTGCAAATTAGCTTGATTAGGACAATTTTAAAACAACGATTAGTAAATTGTCAATTAGACTAGATTTTTGCAAGACACTAGATATAAATCACCACTTAGCTAACTTGATTTATTCATAAAACCTTAATCTTTAACCAAACCCTTTTCTTTAAATTTCAAACATCCAATTAAAACGCTAATTAAACACCTAATTAAGTTAGATTGAAATACTAACTAACAATTTAACCATTGGGTTACGATCCTATACCTCACAATTTTGAGATCAACTTGCAACTCCTAGGCCTCCAAAGTGGCTTCTAGATCCATGATCCGTGCTAATTTTGAACAAAGAATAATGGGTAAATATTGGATTTGGAGTTGTGGGATTTTTTGCATTGATTTTTGAGCATTTTATGAAGAATTTTGAGGTGAAAAAAGAAGGAGAAGAGGGGGGCTGCAGCCATAGAGCTCGGACAGCTTGAGGTGAGCGAGGAGAGAGAGAGTGTGGTGTTAGGTGTGGGTGCAAAAAGTCAAGGTAATGAACCCATACCTCAATAATTAACCACCATACCTCTTTTCTTTAATTATCCTCATTTATTTTCTTTTGTGATGAGAAAGAAGTGGGGACTTTGGGGGAAATGGGACAGCCCATGGTCAGCCAAATATTTGAGGGAGAGAAACAAGGGAGTGGGGTGTGTGGAAATGTGTAGATGTCTCCAATTGTATCATATATTAACACCTTTCTAATTTCTTTTCAATTTAACTCTTTCTAAATTTCTAGAACCATCTTGTAATTTTCTTTTCATTTCAAAAACAACATTTTACATGTTGATTTAATGTGTCATGATGCACAAATTTGTATTAACCCATTCTAATTTGTAGTTATCACTAATTAAATGTATTAGTGAAATCTTAAAATAATATTAAAAAGAATTAATTTCGGAAATTTTTTAATTAAACTAGAAATTTATAAGTGGCCATTTAAAAATTAAATACTAGCAATTTCATTGCTAGAATAGGTATATTTAAGATTATGTGGAAAAATAATTATATCTGGGTTTTTACGGAAAACACCGGTTATTTTACCGATTATACGAAATTTCACCTAAACGATTTTCAAAACGTTACAAAGACATGCGTCTCAACCTCTCTCCAAAGACTCGCACCAAGTCTGGAAAAGACCCTTTAGACGAAAACTAGCGAACTCTACCGATCTCGCATCGGAGCATCTCAACGAATGACAGATCTTAGCCATCCGATCGAGGAACGACTGTGGATTCGAAGCTGCGTCGGTGCCGGTGAAAACCGGAGGCTTCAGCCTCATAAAATCTGATAAGGATACGGTGATAATCTCGGTAGCGGTAGGTACGACTGTCTGAGCAGCAGGTACCATCACTGTCCTCGTAACAGGTGGAACAACCTACGATCTTTATGCTCGACTGGTCTCAACCAACGATCCCACCATCTGAAGCAAATCCTGAATACTGTCCTCTAGATTAACAATATGTCTTGGAGAAGGTGGATCAATATGCTCCTGAGAAATAGGCATACCGCCCTGGTCAGTCCTCGTCTCAGACGAGCCTGCCCTGACCTCGGCTCTAGCGGCAGCTCTCTGTGCCCTCGTAGTCTTTAGCGGCAAAGTGGATGGAATAGGATAACAGGATTCGATAAGAACATAAAAATCGAATCATAAGGATATATGGAATCAAGAAAGGAATTAAAAGGAAATATGTCCTAAGGTCACTTAGGCAAAGTACGGTGTCGTAAGTATGCCGCGGAACATACACACGCTACGTCGCTCTGCTTAAACTACCTACTCCATCATACCAAGGTCTTCCTACACTCTGATACCAACTTTGTCACGACCTAATTTAGGAACGCGACCGGCACTTAAATCACGTGACGTCAAAAGGCGTAACGCAATTCAAGTAAGCCGAAAAACCCAGAAATCTAAACCAAGATACGAATTAAAGTGATAAAACAATAGTAAAAAACATTTAGAAATCTCAACTTAAATTTATTTTCTAAAAAATTTCGGCAGCATCTCCTTTGTAAAAACTAGCCCCAAACGGGTACAAGCATAGAATATAAATAAATCATCCCCAAACGGGAGTATCTCATGCCTAAACGCGCAACACAACCACATCAGGTAAATATACGACGCCGTAGAAAAGAAATAACTAAAGAGGAAGTAAAACAACATCACAACATGAAATAAAAGCCGGCTAACACGAGCACGACACTCAGAGTCACAAATAATACAATATCGATCCTCCCAATCTCATCTCTAAGTCAAATACATGTAAGTGGTAGATGGAGATTACTGGATACAAAATAAGATATAAAATTGAATCATGCGGATATTCGCAAAAACCCACCTTTGCCAAAATCACGACCAACAGTAGCGGTATCCGTAGAAGTAGATGCAATAAGGAGCCCTGTCGCGACTACACTGAGGGTCAAGCTTGCAAAACACTGCGACACAACGGGGTGAGTTTCCAACTCGAGAATAGTAAATAACATCATACAGATAATCGCAAGCATGCATGAAAAGCGGTAATCTGAAATATGCAATCTGATGGCATAAGTATAACAATACGGATATGCAACAAATCATGCTCAAGGCACACCACCAGGGTACACCAACTACATAAAAAAGTGCATGTCATAATAAATTCTGAGTGTGGGATAAAACGTAATCCTCATCAATGAATCATCATCATAAAATCCGATGTCCAACAACGACATCCCAAATCCCAATATCTTAGGCGCCGTCACTCTGATCGGCCCTCATATCTATCGGTTCATGGAACCTGAGTGTCCAACATCGACACTCGAAACGTCATGAAACCCGTGTCTAGCATCGACACGTAAATGAACATATCTTTGGCTCCGTCAGTCCGGATCGGTCCATGGGCTCCGTCAGTCCGGATCGGCCCATATCCATCTCATGACTCTAGTCGGTATCCTTCAGATAACCGCCGGGTCCAAACTATCACCGGTAGTTAGTGCTCCCTCCTGCCAGGCTCAACATCATCCCCACGATCTTTTTTCCCTGGGGTACCTTACCGGGTCCACCATGTACCTGCAGACGGTTCGTCCAAATCCTCGAATTGGGTCTCGAAAACAAGCTTCGAACCGAGAAAACACATGGTGGACGCCTCGAAAGCACATCACGGGAAACCGCGTTTTTAAAACAATTTATAATTTTCTTTGAAATATATTCATGGTTCTCAAATCCAGAAATCTCATGAAATCAGTATCTCAATGCATTTATCCATGAAATACGATGTATGCAAACATAGATCAGTAATGTGAGCATATCAAGGGAAAACCACTCTTTTTAAATATATCAAGTTTCAAAGGTATCTAGCGGTTTCCCAAATCCACGAAATCGAAATGCAACATCATATGAGAGTATATATGTGACTATAGCAATGTATGTATGTATGCATGTATGTATGTACGTATGATGCAATTCATATGCACAATATGACAAGAATCAATGTCTAACTGTTAATAACAATAGAAGCGGTGCAATATATTATCCGTGGCAATTTCTATAGTGTGTGTGTCATGGAAATTACCAACGGTATGTGTGTGTTATACAATTCGGTGCTCATGCAACATGAACCGTTAGTAATGGTGCAGTGTCCAATAATATTATACATACCCATGTACAACAGGTAATAAGATGTGCAAAGTGGTACTCATGCACGATCAATATATATACATGTAAGCATATGGTTATATCACTAAATCTAGCCTTCGACGCATAACGCCATACTGTTGGCTATAGCGCCCTCAAGTCAATTATTGAATTGCAAGCACGCGATTGTGATGATTGAGGGAGGACCTATACGGGGAGAACAATCTTACTCGAGATGATAGTATACTATCTGGTTTGTCTTTATCATCATGTACAGCATTAGGTAGCATTACATATCACTATTATATGTTGATAGAGCCCATAGGATTCTTTCTTGACTACTAGTATTATGATGGCGATCATATACGTAGGAGCTGGGTGGTCTATAAGCACATCCTTAAATGTCCCTAGTCGTAGGAGTATCGAGACTGGAAATCGATATTCCGGAGTAGACTAGTATATACTTATCGAGACCCCGACAAGGGAAGGTGGCCGGTCTCACAAGCCATTGGTGTCAGTTAGTCACCTAAGATAGTATACAGGTACCAGAATATTGCTTTTAATACCGCCTATTCTTCTACTCATTTGTTTATAGGCAGGTGCTTTTTATCCGTGTTTGCTATATATTTACAGGTTACAGGTTCCTAGTCCAAAATAACGCAAATCATACAAAATCTCTACAGTTACGCCAAAATCAAGAACATCTGTTGCCGACAGATAAAAGCTAGGTTCCGGTCATCCGTATCTGTCCAGTGTCGCTTACCCGTTCAAGAGACAAGATGTAAGACCTTAGAATGTGATTATTGTTAATTAAGCGATCATGTGGATTTTTAATAAAAAGTTTACCAAAATAGTTTTCAAATATTTTATCATAATTAATTAATATTTATTGCGGGCTTGCACATACATGTGCATATTAACCTAGGGTTAATTAGGTGTTAAACCATGCTTAAGTAGACATGGCACCTTAACCCCATTTTAATTAAGTTTTATGTATTATCTAAATTAATTAGTTTTAAAATTATAAATAAAAAAGGGTTTTAATTGTATTGACTTGAGGAGAGAGAAGAGGGAGGCATGGCTCATGCTACTCTCACCCCCTCCCTCATTCTCTCATCACTCACTCACACATATACTCTCAACTCACTCATACTCTCATTCACTTATCATTTTCTCCTTCTCTTATTTTCTTCACCTCACTCACTCCCTCACATCCCACAACTGAAACCCTAACCCAACCCTCACAAACCCACACAAAACCTCCACTAAACTCCATCAAATCCTTTCACAAGTCAAGATCAAGCCACTAGGATCCCTTGGAGTATGGAAAGCTAGGTTTTTGAGCAAGTTTGGATAGGTAATGACTCTATATTGTTATTTAGGAGTTTATTATGGTTGTGTTGCTAATTAGTTTCGGTTTAGAAAGATAAATATGTAGTTTTGAAACCATATCGTTTTTAGTGTCTTTTCAGGGTGTCTGTGATCTGCTGTGACCCCGAGTGCTTACTATGAAAACTAGCAATGTAGAAGTGTTGTACTAGTTGCCCTGAGTATACACCAGTAACACGAGCCCCACCTGACACTGTTTGGCCGGCGACATGTAGGTATTTTCCGGCGAGCTCGGCCAATTGGGGGACTGGGGTGTTCTAATTTTTAGCTGTCTGCTGTTGTTCTGGAGTGTTTGGTACTGCTAGATTTTGATTTTTTTATAGTGGGTAAAATCTGTTATCGATTAGCTAGTTTTTAGTGTTTCGACGACGCGCGATACGGTGTCCGACTCAGTTTCTATGTTTCGCGTGATTTCTGCACGTGAGTTTGTTTTAGTAGTGTCGCCACACACGTTAACCGCTAAGCGAACACTTTAGAGGGTGTTGGAGTCGGTGCGTCGATTTAAGCGTAATTGTATGTATTATTGGTCGATTCTGAGTTGCACTTGTTATGTTTTGTGTTAATAGGATGGCAGGCAGGGACTTTGGACGCTGTGAAGAAAGGGAAGCAGGTGGTTGGATATACCAAGCTTGAGATCATCGGTGAGTAGATTTAACATCTACGGGGAAATCGCCCGTATGTCGTTATGCGTCAGGGCTTGAAAGGATATATATATATATATTGATTGTGCATGCGTACCGTTGTTGCATACCCCATTTCCTGTTGCATATGGACGTAGTATTAAAGAGACACAACACTGTTACTAACGGTTCATGTTTGCACGAGCACTAAGCTTTATGCCATACACACACCGTTAGTAATTGCCATGACACTCACACTGTAGAATTGCCATGGATAATACATTGCTTAGCTTACCTTATTATTAGACATGATTCTTGTTCTATTGCGCATATGAATTGCATTATGCGTGTTGGCTATAGTGCCCTCAAGGCAATTATCATAGTCGCGGACAGGTGATTATGATGATTGAGTGAAGACCTATACCGATAGAACAGTCTTACTTGAGATGATAGTATGTTATCTGGTTTGTTTTTATCATCATGTACATGTTGATAGAGCCCATAGGATTCTTGCTTGACTGCCAGCATTATGATGGCGATCATATATGTGGGAGCTGGGGTCTATAAGAACATCCTTAAATATCCCTAGTCGTAGGAGTATCGAGACCGGGCATCGATACTCCAGTGTAGACTAGTGTATACTGATCAAGACCCCGACGAGGGGCGGTGGCCAGGTCTCACAAGCTATTGGTGTTAGTTTGTTCACCTAATATTGTATGCAGGTGCTCATTGGGTTATGAGTACACTGGACGGACTCGCCGGGAACCTGCTAGTTGGTATTATACCTATTGTCAGATAGCAGTTCCCAGGTGACATGCGTACAGGTTAGTCTGTCGACCTGAGATCGTCATTTGTCTCGTGTGCGTTCCCAGTGTGCTTTGATTACTACCCTACCATGGCTCAAAGGAGTCGTGCAAACAGGTTTTAGTTGGGTACAGTCCCGAGCCACATAGAGGCAGTGATCGGATCATCGGGGGTTCGTCTCTCCCGGTATTGGAGTTTGATGTCGCGTTGTGCATGGGTGGCCATCACCAGAAAACTATGGCCATGGTGAACGAGAATTATCGATCCAGGATCGATAGTTTCTCAGATGGTGATGGGTTACATGCCGACACTAAATATCACGTTGTTAGGGGTCTGACTTTATCCACCCCTCTAGACTCAATATGCGATACTCTTAGACGAACAGACCTGACAGTACAGATATTTTCAATGTCAGGCTTAGTATGGGTTCAGGATGAGTTTGCTCGTCGGCCTCCCTTTCGTTCAATACCTGAGTAGCCGTTACGTACAGCTAGTGCCGCTGACGTACTTGTAGTTAAATCCACCGCCAGCGTATTAACGAGTCTTTAGAGTCCCACACAGAGGGTTTTCACGGTTCAAGAGATATGGTGTACATGGCGTATGTTGGTACATACAGGTGTCCGATTAAATATATGCATGCTGCGCGGACTTTAATCGGACGGTTGATAATACTAGCGGCTTAGGATTAAGCCAGATTATTAAATCAGGTTTTGATTTAATTATTTACATATGTATTTATCTATATGTATTCTAGTATTATTGTTCGCTATTTATTTTCTCTCTTGGCTATTCATATTTTTGTACGAATACGCGTATATGTATTTCGATACATGTACCGGAAAGTATTACGTATTTTATACGGAATAGCTTCTAGAAGGTGCCACCTCATTATTGATTATCTTTATTGAAAATCTTTTGGGAAATGAGGTGGAGGGGTGATATGGCATGAACATGGGCAAGGCATGGGTTTGTGCATGTTGTAAGGCATGTAGCAAAGTATGGCTTGCATTTATTTAATGGATAAATGGTGGAGATTTTTTTGGGCATTAGAGAGGGGGCCGACAACTTCATCATGGGGTGGGATTTCATTTCATTTGTCTCATTACATTATACACTTGCTCTCTCTCACTCTCTCATGCTCAAAAATAACTTAGCCAATTTCCTTAGTTCATGCCAAAGTTTCCTAATTCCATTCATCTTCTAAGGATGCTCTCTTGAGCTCATGGGTTGAGAGAAAAACATAGTGACATACTACTACACCTCGACTATCCATTGCTAGCAACCTTGGAGTGTCAGTTACCTCGTTCGACGAGGTTGGAGCTTGTGTTATTTCCCTCAGGTGGATCATCAGAGATGGAGGAAGACCGGTAACCAAACTTCGTCAAGGAATCACTAGGAGCTTGGAATGAAGACCGAAGGATACGGATTAACTCGGTATAACCATTCTAACCTCTATATTAGTTTGCTAGTTTAGGGTTTATGGTCGATCCGGGAATCGGGTAACGGTAGCGCCGGTTTTAGAAAAATTTTGTTCCGCATTTGGCCACGTTTCGTTGGCCGGGGAGCTGCCGTAACCCTTCATGGTATCAGAGCCACCCTTTAAACCCTTAGCTAGCTAGTTTAGACAATGTAAAAGTATCGAAATCGAAACAGTCCCGAAACAATGCACTGCAGATTGTGTTCTCTGTCGATTTTCAAAGTGTTCAAAAATTTTTGCAAACAAGTGCAGAAGACTTCTTGAGTGACTAGAAGACCATAACCCAAACACGAGCCCACCTCGCCGGAATTTGGCCGAGCACATTTGAGGAAAATCCGGTGAGGCTGGCCATAGTGTAGGGTTTTTGCTTCGTTTTTTGTGTATGGTTTGGTCTCTGGAAACTTGGTGCAGTGGTATTGTTTATTTTTCCCATTTTTGATATTGTGTTATCAGTTGTTCGGGGGCTATTCGGGGTGTTTCGGAGTCGATGTTTTAACACTGTTTAAATGTTTATATCAGTACTTACATTATAATCTGGGACCGTGAATGTCATTTGATCAGTAAACCCGTCTAACTGCTATATGTTCTTTTAGACGGGTTTGCGAACGTGACATTCACGTTGATGTTCTGTGTTGTGCTGTGATGTGATGTTGGTTGGATCGTCGTGGTGGATAGTTATGGTGCAATGTTAGTACAGTTTATTTTCATTTGTACATTTTATATTGCGGGGCGAGCGTCCGACATGTAGACTGCCGTCACTGCCAGTTTGTATATTATTCTTTTGGGGCACGACCGGGTTGAGATAGATGTCACCCTTGTATATTATTTTTGTTTCTGTACTAGGATTACCCCGCGGTGGAGTGCACGAATAGCCGGGTTCTAGAGGTCAACTGGTCCGCATCTCATGGCGTTGGGATGGAGGGGACCTTACTCTAGAATTGGCGGGCTATTCTCCGCACTCGTAGGGGGTATAGGATGGCCCAGGAGGGGTGCTCAAGTTACCGGATTCCGTGAAGTGCTGGTGGCCCATTCACGTTGTTGAAGGAGGTTTCCTCACTTCTGGTTTTGGCGGGTAACTTGCCGCGCTCGTAGGGGTCTTGGTTTCATTGCACAGGCTATCCACACGACAGGGAACGTCGGGTCTCATTTGCGGCTCAAGTGAAACCCGGGGCTCCAGGATTATCCACCATTCTGTGTTGCTTCTGTGATGCTTCTGTGATGTTACTTTATATCATGCCTGGGATGAATGTTATATATATTTATATTTACTAGTAGATGTTGTATATGTTTTGCACCTGCGCTAGCCCAGTCCCCGCTCTGTCGTTAGTTAAGTAACCTAACGGGTGATGACGGGACCTAGTGGCAAATGCAGATGGCATATATGTACATTTTATTCTCGTTCTTTTTTGGTGTGATTAATTGATGGGACTGCATTGATTCTTATCAATGCAAGGATAAAACAAACCTATATTTTATATTGTTGGAACCAAGTTTGTAAAAAACTGATATTACAGACGTTCTCTTTTGCTTTGCACAGTGGTATTCAGTTTGGAATATCCTGCACCTCATTCGACGAGGCAAGGGCCGAGATCCCTTCATCGGGAGTGACCCCTTGAGTAATAGTTTGTGTCAACGTAATAACTTCATTAATTCGTTTCCTTTTGCTTTACATCGTGGTATTCAGTTTGGAATATCTTGCACCTCATTCGATGAGGAAAGAGCCGAGATCCCTTCACCGGGAGTGACCTCTTTAGCAAAAGTTTTCGCCGCTATACATTTTGTAAACCACTTGGATTCCTTCAATGATATCAAGTTCATTACGTTAAAGGTTTTTCGCCAAAAACTAGTCGTAGCCCTCAGTCATTTCTTACAGGTATTACTTAGTATTCATGCTGTGTATGTTGGCCTCTGTCAAGGCACAGTACTTGGTAGCTGGGTAATGCTTGTTTGTTGCATGGATATGCGATTATCTAGGACAGCCGCATAGTCACGTTGGTCTCTATCAAAAGCTTGTGCAGGTGGGTTTAGATCAATCTTGGATAATGACGGGTTGAACTTGACTAGCGACTTATGGCACGTTGGTCTCTATCAAGGCCATGAAGTCGTTAGGGGTAAAAATCATATCGGGAGTTTCAAACATACAGGAAACTTGCCAGGTTTGCACATACATTCTAGAGGGGTGAATTGAGTGGCTTCCATCAAGTTATCATGCGATGATAGTTGGATTCCTATTCCCACTGATGAGTAGGATTACTCCTCGGGTGATTCCAACTGATTCTCCTTTTAGGTTTGGAGGAGAATTCGAGGATACAGTGGGAGCCATCCTGATTTGATAAAGTGATTAACTATTCTAATCTGGGTTAGAATGCATGCTGAGTGTTTCTTTTCTCTCTCTCTCTCTCTGGCTGCGACTATGACCCGAACCTAAACTAAAACTCATGAAACCAAGTATATCACCTTTGCATTTCTCCAGAACAACCCGTATTATTACGAACATCCACTTCTATTAGATAAATCCATCGTATAGTTTGACACGAACTCGAAGGAACTTTTTTGAGGATGGATTCTGGTTCTGGAGAGATTGAATAGGATTATTCGGTTGTCTTTTCTTTTTACCTTCTCTCACGTTGTGAGGGCTCCGAGGGTTAGGAGAGGGTGCACCTGTTGAGCTTATTGGATAGTCTTCCTCCAGACCATAGGCAGGTTCCGAAAGGTAGGGAAGGAAGAAAAATAATTAAGCTTAAGTGTGGTGTACAGAAGGTAAAAAGTAAAGACATATAAAGGGATTAGAATAATGGCAAAAGAAATTGCGACCACCATTTTTCACGACAAAGACCTTGTATACCCCTGCCACTCCTACATCCATTTTGCATTTCTCTAGAACACTCCATATCACTACGGATATCCACTTCCATTGGATATGCCATCGTATAGTTACATACGAACACGAAGGAATTCGTTCCAGATTCGAGGATGGTTTCCGGTTCAAGAGAAATTGGATAGGATTATTCAGATGTCTTTTCCTTTTACCTTCTCTCAGATTGCGAAGGCTCCTAGGATTAGGAGAGTACACCTATTATGCTTATTGGATAGTCTTCTTCCAAACCTTAGGCTGGTGCCGAAGGGTAGGGAAGGAAGAAAACCAATTAGCCTAAAGAAGGTGTACAGAAGGTAAGAAGTAAAGACATAATAAAGGGATTGGAGTGAGGGCAGGTAAGTATATGGTTACTGTCATGATTCAGGATAATGGAAGATGCGTTACTAGGAATACCAGTTTACCCTTTTAGAACATTTTTATGTTTCAGTTTCACTGTGCAATGTTAATTTAAAACTGTTTTCCCAATTGGAATCTAACTCCAGGATATGTATTTACCATATCAATTTCTCACATCTGCATGTTATTACGGATGATGAGTGCGAGTAAGATATTGGGAATTGGGTGATTAGATCCTCATTATATCGGAATTCGTTGTAATTGGTGATATTTGAGGAAATCATCTGGATTTTGCCGGATGACAAATATTTGGTTTTGAATATCCGTTGTTATGCGCCAATTTCAAACTGATATATCTGTATATTCATTTTATAAAGTGATTTATAACTTTTTGATATTATGTCTGTGACATTTACCTATATCAGCTAGTGATTAGGTAAGGTGCATTAAATAGCTGGGTAATTCTTCTTTACCATGGTACAGTTTTTCAACCTATGACGCACAGGGTTTGAGTTATTGAACTCAGGGGACTTATACAAAGTATTGTATGTTGTCCAGTGTCCATTAGGACAATGTGGTTGGTACTCGCACTGTATTCTGTTTACTCATAACTTCTCTGATTCTAAACATGTATTTCGTTGAAGTGTAAGGTTCAGATTTTGAGAAGTTATAGGTATAAGAATAAAGTAGAGAACCACTTGTTGGAAGTATCAAGATTCTTCGAGGAAGTCGAAGATGTAGATACTTGTGTTTGGTATTCTGTTGATAGTAATGGTTTTGAGAACTTGTTTCTCTTTCAGGTTACTCATATATGGATGCACTCCTAGATGAGTAATGCTGATTGACCTCATTCCATTTGGTTGATATGCACTGGAGGCAGCTGCATGATTTTGAATCTGGTTCAAAATTAAATTAGTGCTTTTGTTTATATATAGAATCAATTTATATCTTAACGATGTTAAGGTATAAGGAGTTGTCCGGCTGATGCTTAAAACCAGAATCCGGATAAATTCGAGGCACGTTTTAATAATGGAAGTTTGTAGGTTATCTCGGGCTTTGACGAGGGTTAATTTTCTACCATCATGAAGATCAATATTTATATTTTCTTGACTCGCCACAGTTTTGGTAAAATGGATTTTTTCAGAAAACAGAAGTGGGAGTATGGTAGAACTGGAAGTGATTCCAGAGCCACAAACGATTACTGAAAATTTAATAGAACCTAAGGATTCAATTAGTTTCGACGTTCCATTGACCACTCCGCTGATTTTGGTGGGTAACCTCAGGCACCCGAGAGACACTTCGGTCTTCTCAGAGACGGTGACAAGGAGGTTCTTGTTTACCCAGACTTGCTATTGCTGTTGTTCTAGACTATAAGATCCGGCAGAAGGATTAGTATAGCATCATTCTAAACTAGCTTTAGAAGTGCACGTGTATATGACTCTGCCAGAGGGTTGTTGTAGTCAGTGGGAGCAGCGGAAGCATAGTAGGAAAGTGGCTTATGTCTATTTATAGACTAAAGCAGGTATAGCGGAAATAGATCATCTATTTTTGATGTGACATGCATAGGACTTGACCGCATCAGAATAGGAGATAAATCTGGTTAGAAGGTAGTAGAGAGCGATGTCCAGATATTAGGATGACATGCACTTGATAGGAAGAGATATTCCTATAATACGATCGGTTTTACTATGGTTGTCACAAAGTTGTTTCTCCACATAGGATATGGATATAATATCAGGTTTTCTGATTACTAGATCTATGGTTTTAGATCTGTATTTGGGAAGTTTCTTAATCTGGATACTATGACATTATTCTAAAGGTATTTTAGAATGGATGACTCCTGGCATAGTGATGTACCTGCAGATGATGGAGTCACCCTCTCTAAAGGTGTCTTACAAACTAAAGGGGAGAGGGACCTGCATGATTAGCATATCACTTGCTTAGGCAATTGAGTTAATCATGAAATGTCGAGTACCACACCAGATATTGCTTTTGCACTAGATGCAATAAGCAGATATATTAATCCACTCCTGGAGAAACATTGGGAAGCAGTTATTGAACATAAATGGATATTCTTGCGATGTGGTAACGACATCCTCCTTCAGGAAACGGTTATCATTTCAGGCTTCCAAGGTGACCTGAATGACAGAGTGACTGTCAGAGTTATAGTTTTCCCTCTTTTAAGGGACAGTATGTTGGACAGGTGGTCCAAGCGGATACCGAGGAAAGGCATGACGCAGAATATTGATTAAATTCAGTGGACGATACAATCTAAGAAGTTTGCTGGATTTGGAGTTCATTTGTGAACTGGGTCCCATCAGATATCCAAACAAATTCTAAGATAGGTATGGCTCATTTCGGGAGATAGTTTTCTCCGCGAAGTTGAGATATAGAGAGATACAGAAAGAAACATTGGAGCGGATCCACTCACTGAGGCTATTTCTCGAACGCATTAGTTTCGCAAACGGGCTTTGCGAAACTGATTGGTAGAGATGTTGGGTGTTCGGTATCACACAGGCTGTGAGTATGCGACATCGCAATAATTGGCATTTAGTGCAAGTGGGAGATTGTTGGCTATAGTGCCCTCAAGGCAATTATTATAGTCGCGGAC
Organism: Agapanthus africanus; assembly: GCA_030015575.1. Lineage (NCBI taxonomy): Eukaryota > Viridiplantae > Streptophyta > Magnoliopsida > Asparagales > Amaryllidaceae > Agapanthus > Agapanthus africanus. The sequence continues at coordinate 251,938,392 of JASDDO010000029.1, read as the reverse complement.
ATGTTATTATGATGATTGAGTGAGGACCTATACCAATAGAACAGTCTTACTTGAGATGATAGTATGCTATCTGGTTTGTCTTTATCATCATGTACATGTTGATAAAGCCCATAAGATTCTTGCTTGACTGCCAGCATTATGATGGCGATCATATATGTGGGAGCTGGGGTTTATAAGAACATCCTTAAATGTCTCTAGTCGTAGGAGTATCGAGACCGGGCATCGATACTCCAATATAGACTGGTGTATACTGATCGAGACCACGATAAGGGGTGGTGGCCAGGTCTCACAAGCCATTGGTGTTATTTTGTTCACCTAAGATTGTATGCAGGTGCTCTTTGGGTTATGAATACACTGGACGGACTCGCCGGGAACCTGCTAGTTGGTATTATACCTATTGTCAGATAGCAGTTCCCAGGTGACATGTGTATAGGTTAGTCTGTCGACTTGAGATCGTCATTTGTCTCGTGTGAGTTCCCACTGTGCTTTGATTACTACCCTACCATGGCTCAATGGAGTCGTGCAAATAGGTTTTAGTTGGGTACAGTCCCGAGCCATATGGAGGCAGTGATCGGATCGTCGGGGATTCGTCTCTCCCGGTATTGGAGGTTGATGTCGCGTTGTGCACGGATGGCCATCACAAGAAATCCATGGCCATGGTGAACGAGAATTATCGGTCCAGGATCGATTGTTTCTCAGGTGGTGATGGGTTACATGCCGACACTAAATATCGCGTTGTTAGGGGTCTGACTTTATCCACCCCTCTAGACTCAATATGCGATACTCTTAGACGAACAGACCGGACTGTACGGATATTGTCACTGTCAGGCGTAGTAGGGGTTCAGGATGAGTTTGCTCGTCGGCCTCCCTTTCGCTCAATACCTTGGTAGCCGTAACGTACAGCTAGTGCCGCTGACGTGCTTGTGGTTAAACCTACTGCCAGCATATTGACGAGTCTTTAGAGTACTCATAGTGGGTTTTCACGGTTCAGGCGATATGGTGTACATGGTGTATGTTGGTACATACAAGTGTCCGATTAAATATGTGCATGCTGCGCAGACTTTAATCGGACGGTTGATAATACTAGCGGCTTAGGATTAAGCCAGATTATGAAATCAGGTTTTGATTTAATAATTTACATATTTATTTATATATATGTTTTCTAGTATTATTGTTCGCTATTTATTTTCTCTCTTGGCTATTCGTATTTTTTTACGAATACGCGTATATGTATTACGATACATGTACCGGGAAGTATTATGTATTTTATACAGAATAGCTTCTAGAAGGTGCCACCTCATTATTGATTTTCTTTATTGAAAATCTTTTTGGTAATGAGGTGGAGGGGTGACATAGCATGAACATGGGCAAGGCATGGGTTTGTGCATGTTGTGAGGCATGTAGCAAAGTATGGCTTGCATTTGTTTTGTTAGTTATATGTATGCCTAGAGGCCATTACTGTACATAGGATGTATATTGTTGTGGATGCTGGGACATATATAGGGAGGACTTTCTTGCTCGACATGATAGTATGCTATCCGGTTGCTCTTTACCTTAACGTGTATACCGATTGTCTCTCTGTTACATGTTGGTAAAGCCCTTAGGATGTGTACTTGACTATCTGGACTATGATGCGGATCATACTAGTGGGGACATGGTAGTCCATAAGTACATCCTTCAAAGTCCCTAGTCGTGGGTGTATCGAGATGGGGCATCGATATACCAGAGTAGACTAGCGTGTACCTTCTCGACCCATACAGATGGGCGATGGATGATCCCATATCCATCGGTGTTTGACATCAGAGATGATATACGGGTGCTCAGTAGAGACTGGGTACACTGGACGGACTCGCCGAGAACTCCCAGATGGTATTATACCTTACGTCAGATGGCAGTTCTCAGGTGACACTGGTACAGAGTAGTCTGTTGACCCGAGATCGTCATAGAGTCTTGTGTGGTTCCCACTGTGCTTTGATTTCCATCTTACCACGTCCAAGAGGGCGTGCAAAATGGTGGTTTTTGGGTACAGTCCCGAGTCACATGGAGGCAATGAGCGATAGGAGGGGATTCGTCTCTCCCGGTATAGGGGGTTGATGTTGCGCTGTGTTCGATTGGCTATAACAGGAAATCCCTGGCCAGGGTTGCTGAGATTTACTGGTAAGTGTTACCAGTAGTTTCTCGAATTGTTATAGACCTCATATCGACACGACTTATCGAGCTATTGGGGTCTGACGTTTACCGCCCCTAGGCGAGATATGCGACATATCAGACGAACAGACCGGACTGTACGGTAGTGTTACTGGTTGGATTCACTGGAGTGTGAGCGGGCTTGCTCGTCGATCTTCTGATCGCTCAATACCCGGGTGGCCGTTACGTTTAGCAGACCGCTTGCGGCTTGTGGGTGCTTGATATGATCATCATCTGCTGCCGGCGTATTGATGAGTCTTTAGAGTCCTACACAGAGGTTTTCTGGCTCAAGCGAAACGAAATAGGAGCGCATATGAGATATGTGCGAGACCGAGAATAATGCGTGTATGCGATACCGTATTCCATTCTCACGATGAATGTATCGAATGGTTATATGCGATATAACCTAGTTATCGAATCGAGGGTTGATTCGATAAGCCGATACATTGGATATTAGTCGGTTATATGCGATATGACCGGATCGTTAAATCAAGTGTTGATTTAATGATTTAATGTATAATTATATATTTGATATATTACTTTGCATTAACTAATATTGGTTCACTTTAAATGGATTTTCTCACTCGCTTGTGCACATTGTATATTCGATATAGTTTTGTGCACTTGATTGTATCATGTTTGATGATACATGCAAAATTGGTTAAGTGTAAAGATTGAACCATGGTTATATGAATGGTTAGGGTTATGATTACTTATTCATTTATTTATTTATTAGTTTTGGAAAATAAAAGTTTAAAGAGAAAAAACAAAATGGTTTTCTTTTATTCTTTCTTTCACGAAGCTTGTTGAAGCTTCATGAAGCTTTTGACCATGTGACCATTTTGTCTTCTTCTTTAACCCTAACCACTCACGTAAACTCTAGTTAGCTCTCTACACTTAACTATGGTTTGATTATGATAAGAATGATTATTCTTTTCTATTCTTTAATACTTATCATAATATTCATCTTCTTCTTCTTCATTTCAATAAAGAAACCTTCACTTCATCAATGGTGATTGATGAAAATGAGTGAGAAATCCAATTCTAAAGTCTACCCACTTCCTATTTCTTCATCCTCTACCTCTTGCCAAGTAGTAGAGTGTGTTTCCTTCACAAGTTTTCTTGACTTGGTGAAGTTGGAGCTTGATCTAGTGATGCCTCGACGTAGATCATCTTTGGCATCGTCGTCGATGACCTAGCCCGTCCATTCTCCGATGAAGCCGACGCTAGAGCCCGGGGTTCGACTTGGACAGCGAGGAGACTTCATTGCGGAGCTATGGAGGCGGAGCACCGGATCTACAAAGGTTGTATTTCCGTTATCTTATAGTTTAGTTGTAAACTAGCTCGCTTTTTCGCCTAAACTTCTAGCCAACGATCTAGTCTAGGGTTTCTCGGCACCGTAATTTTTGAAATTGGCATGGTTGATGCCTTGTGAGACCTCACTAGGGTGCCTAGGAACCTTACAGTGGTATCAGAGCCTAGCTAGAGCCTTAGGCGAAGTCCAGACGGAGTTTGAAGTCCGAACGACCCGAAACCCCAACCCTAAACTTGCTCTCTGGACAATTTTCAAAATCATGGTTTTTTCCAGATTAAAAATATTCAGAAAAATCAGCAGGAAGATCTAAGGATTACTGCAAAATTCGAGCGCCTAATTCCTTAAGCTACCAGCGGATCCGCGGCATGAGCATGCGCATGCGGCGGTTCCGCGGCCACTTTGTCTTTTTGTGCATCGAATTTTGCACCTTAATTCTTAGTTTTCAGTTCTGGTTTTCCAGGGAATTTTTAATAATTTTTCCAGAGTTTTATTTTCTGGGTTGTATTGGGGATTCGGAGATTCGATCGGACTGTCTAATTTTGTCTGTGTGTTTTTCCGGGTAATTTTAGAATATGTTAAAAAGTTCGACCGGATATAAATACCCAACTTTTCCCCTGCCGGAAAATTTCCAAGTGTTGGATTTTTCCGTGGTTTAAAGACGTTCTAAGTAGTGCAAGTAACGCGATGGTCCCTCTAGAAGACAACAAACCTTAACTCGATTATGTGACCGTCTTGAACTGCCCTTTGAACCTTCGGGTTTGGGGCAGTACGGCGTGCCACATGTGAGGCGTTGGCTTGACCCTTCTACTGCTGGACCGTTGGTACTGAGGCACGAACTGAATGTTTTTAGACTTGTTTCATGCGTTGATCAGTATCGGGAAAACTTGGGTGTTTGAATGTTCGATCGGAAAGTTTAACATTTTCTAATTATCTGGAATGTGATACAATAATTGGAATTCACAATGAGTTATGAGATAACTGAATGAATGTTATAAACATAGCACTTTAGTCTCACTTGATCGGTTGCCACGGAATTTTGATGTGATCAAAGGTCCGTCGCAATCACGTAGCGTACGCGGATACTCGCCGGGTAAACTTAATAGACAGCCTCACTCCATATCCCCGACCAAGTGACTGTAGGAGAACCCCGTCGCCGAAAGCATCCGTTCGGGTGCTCGCGGTGGCGGTGTTCCGCCTTGGTGCACTTCGTCGACGGCGTCGGGGGTGCGGCCGCCTACTGAAGTTTGCGACGAGCATTCGATCAGGATGTCGGGAATCTTGTTGAATTGCCCGACTTGGTATTGAAAAGTGTTTTCGATTTTGAGACTAAAATGCGGGGTTTATAATTGTTAGGCATGCGATGTCTAAGGAATTCATTTGATTAGGCATGCGATGTCTATGCAGGTTGCGGATTCCAACTGTTGTAGTTTTACACTTTCTTTTCTGTGACCGAAAGTGTAATATGTGATATCGCCGGTTTCGTTGCTATATGTCAACGACAATTGGGATGCGCATATTTACATACGTTGATGACATGTGATGTTATATGTTGCTGGATATGTTATATTGGATCGTCGTGTTTGAATAGCCGGGGTTTTTTTTATGTGAGATGAGTGTTTTTCATTTTCATTCATGTAAAAACTTGTATGTAATATTCTTTTATTGGGGCACTTCCAGGTTGCGGAAGTTGTCACCATTGATGTATATTATTTACTTTTCTGCACTAGGATAGACCCAAGGAGGAGGGCACAAGTAACCGGGTTCTGGAGTCCAGAGGGAGACCAACTCGAGGAGTCGAGTCCGGGTCTCCTAACTCCAGAATTGGTAGGGTTGCTTGCCGCTCTCGTAGGGGTCTAGGGGTGTGGGTTTGGCTATTCATCACGACCGTGGAATCCGTGTTTTATACTGGCTCGTATTGAAAACACGGACGTCCTAGTATATCCAATATTTCATATGTTTCTTCTGCTGCGATATCTGTGATATGATCATGTGATGTTCTGTGATAGATACAGTATATAGTATATATGATATATTATATAGGCGTTACTTATGTTTTACACCCGCGCTAGCCCTGCCCCGCTCTGCCGTTAGTTACCTAACCTAACGAAGCACGAGGGGACATCAATGCGAATGCGGATGGCATAAGTGTACGCCATATTTATCTGTGATGTTTAGGTATTTAAATGATGGGACTTCATTAATATGATTAATGAAATAAAAGAAACCTAAGATGTTGAGGAATCAAATTTCAAAATAAAACAGGTAGCTACAGTTCTTGCTTTGCACAGTGGTATATGTGATATATCCTGCACCTTATTCGATAAGGAAAGGACCGAGATCCCTTCACCGGGAGTGACTCCTTTAGCAATAACTGGCAGATGCTACACACTCGGTTTGTCTTTTGATTGCTTTTAAGTGTTTTTGCTTTGCACAGTGATATATATGATATATCCAGCACCTCATTCGACGAGGAAAGGACCGACGATCCCTTCACCGGGAGTGACTCCTTTAGCAAAACTAGAAAAGCCTCAAAAACACTCCATTTTAAAATTCATTTAATTCTACAACGATATCAAGTTCATTACGCAATAGGTTTTCACAAAACCGCGGTGGAACCGCCGCCAAATATGTAAGTGCACGGCGGCGCCCCGGCCTCCATCCCGAGGCTAAATGCGGAAGCGATGGCTAACTTTAATTTTCTTGAACCGGCACCACCGCTCACTAAAACCCGGATCGAGCCATTAACTGGTCCTAGCTAACTACTAGATGGGAAAGAGAGATATACCGAGTGATCCGTGTCCTCCGGTCTTCTCATCGTCGTCCCGATCTCCCGCGGAGTCTCCGGTCTCCACCTCGTCGCCGGAAGGGCACCACGTCGCCTGCTTCTTTTACGGGCTCCCACCACTATACCGAGGCAACTCGGGCATGAAGTTGGCGAGCCGACGTGCCCAAGGTTTGCTGTAGAATGTGTAGAACTTGTGTCTCATTTTGGGGTTCATAGAGGTGCCATTTTGGTGGAGGGATGATACTTAAACTATGTAGAGGAACTTGGGGATTTTTGGAGCATGAAATGAACCAAAAACCCAAGCCAAAAAAATGGGCAGCCCCCATGAGGGAATGGCCGGCCTTGGTCATTGAGAGGAGAGAATGAGAGTGTGGTCAAAAAGTCCAAGAGGGGGTAGATCAATAATCAAGAGAAAAAGGGTGATGATGAGGAATTATCATCACAACCACAACTACACTCATCAACAACCATCATCAAAACCATGATGATAAAGAAAGTCAAGCAATCATAAGGTTATGAAGTCAATGGTGGAGCAACAATCATGATGTCACACTAAAATGCAAAGACCCCCCTCCACAATTGCTTATTTGCACAAATGCAAATAAGCCCTCCTCCATCAATCTTCGGCCAATGAACGATACAAAGGAAATTGGCCGAAACGAAAAACAAACTGGCAACTCCATAAAACTGGTCCCGTAATAAATTACAGGAAAACCCCGCTACTGTGCATACACACCCGTATCTGTATTCCGACCGAAATACAAATGCAATGAGACAAAATCTACACTATACTATACTAGGATCCGGCTTATACCAAAGCCGGCTAGTAATATCCGTTCGATCCTGATCCGTGCAATACCGCACGTACCTGATTGAACCCTGCCATATAACCATACGGCCTTAAGTACTAACCGTCCGATCCTGATCCGTGCAATACCGCACGTATCTGATCGGACCTTGCCATATCTCCATACAGCCTCTACAGCGTTTCGCCCGAAAGCTTGAGTAACTGAAAGTGGGGGACTCTAAAGACTCGTCAACACCTTGGTTGTGGATTTAACCACTAGCACGTCAGAGGTATAAGCTAATACGTAACGGGCTACCAGGTATTGACCAAAAGGGACGTCGATGAGCGAACTCATCCTGACACCCTACTGAGCCTGTCAGTAATAATATCCGTATAGTCCGGTCCGTTCGTCTATGAGCATCGCATGGAGAGCCTAGGGGGTTGGTAAAAGTCAGACCCCCAAAAGCGGTACAAGTCGTGTCGGAGTGTAGCCCAGAACACCCTGAGAAGCTACTGGAATACCTACCAGTAAATCTCCTGCCTCGGCCGAGGGCTTCGTGTAATGGCTCTCCTAGACACAGCGCGACCTCACCCCCAATACCGGGAGAGACGAACCCCTGAAGATCCGCTCACTGCCTCTATGTGGCTCGGGACTATACCCAACTAAAACCTGTTTGCACGTCTCCTTTGAGCGTGGTAGGGTAGTAATCAAAGTACAGTGGGAACTCACACGAGACAAATGACGATCCCCAGGTCGATGAACTAACCTGTACACATGTCACCAGGGAACTGCTATCTGACGTCAGGTATAAGAACAACTAGCATGTTCCCGGCGAGTCCTGTCCGGTGTACTCATAACCCAATGAGCACCTGTATACATCTTAGGTGAACCAACTGACACCAGTGGCTTGTGAGACCGGCCACCGCCCCTCGTCGGGGTCTCGAATGTACACACTAGTCTACTCTGGAGTATCAATGCCCTGTCTCGAAACTCCCACGACTAGGGACCTTTTAAGGATGTGCTTATAAACTACCAGCTCCCACGTATATGATCGCCCTCATACTGCTGGCAGTCAAGTAAGAATCCTAGGGGCTCTACCAACGTGTAATAGCAACCTGTCAGGTCACCTAAAGCAGTACACGATGATAAAGATAAACCAGATAGTATACTATCATCTTGAGTAAGACTGTCCTACCAGGATAGATCCTCCCTCAATCATTGCAATCACGTGCCTATGATCCAATAATTGACTCTGAGGGCACTATCTCCAACAATCTCCCACTTGCACTCAAGGCTAATTATTGCGATGTCGCATAATCACAGCCCGTTTGATACCGAACACCCAACTCCTCTACTGGTCAGTCTCACAAAGCTCGTTTGCGAAACTCTTGCGTTCGAGGAATAGCTTAAGTGAGTGGATCCGCTTTGATGTTTCTTTCTGTCTCTCTATAACTCATGTTCGCGGAGAAACCCATCTCCCGAAATGAGCAATACCTGTCTTAGAATGTGTCTGGATGTCTGATGGGACCTTGCTCATAAATGAACTCCAAATCCAAACTTCTTAGACTGTATCGTTAACTGAACTTAACCAGTATCCTGCGCCATGCCTCCCTTAGTATTGCCTTGGATCACCTGTCCAAAATACTGTCCCTCGTCAGAAGGAAAAACTATAGCTCTGACAACCTCCTTGTCGTCCATGTCATCTTGGAAGCCTGGAATGATAACAGTCTCCCGAATGAGGCTGTCGTTATCATATCCCTAGAACATCCACTTATGTTCTAAAACTGCTTCCGACTGTTTCTCCAGGATTGGATCAATGTCAACTTATTGCATCTAGTGCAAGAACAATATCTGGTGTGGTACTTGACATCTCACGATTGACTCAATTGCCTGAGCAAGTGATCTACCAATCATGCACATCCCTCTCCACTTTAGTCTGTAAGACACCTTTAGAGAGGGTGACTCCATTACCTGCAGGTACACTACCGTGCCAGGAGTCGTCCATTCTAAATACTCTTAGAATGCTGTCTAAGTACCCGGATTGGGAAACTACCCAAATCTAGATCTAAAACCATAGATCTAGTAACCAGTATGTCTGATATAATGTCCAAGTCCCATGTGGAGAAAACACTGTGTGACGACCAAAGTATAACTGATCGTAGTATAGGAGTTTCTTTTCCTACTCTGTGTATGTCATCCAAATACCATGACATCACGCCCTACTACCTTCTCAACAGATCCATCCCCTATTCTGATGAAGTCAAATCTATGACTGTCGTACCAGAAATTGATGATCTATCTTCGCTATATCTACTTTAGTCTATAAATAGACATAAGCCACCTGTCCACCAATGCTTCCGCTTCTCCCACTGACTACGACAACCCTCTGGCAGAGTCATATACACATACACTTCTAAAGCTAGTTTAGAACGACGCTATACTCATCCTCCTGCCGGGTCTCGTATCCTGGAACAACAGAAATGGCCAGTGTGGGTAAACAAGAACCTCCCTGTCACCGTCCTTGAGGCTACCAGAGTACCCCTTGAGTGCCTGAGGTTACCCACCTTTTCTGTGGAGTGGCCAATGGAATGTCAATCCAGATTGAATCTTTAGATTCCTTATCAAATCTTCAGTAATCGTTTGCGGTTCTGGAATCACTTCCAGTTCTATCATACTCCTACTACTGTTTTTCTGAAAAAATCCATTTTTAATAAAAACTGTGGCGAGTCTAGAACAATATTTCTATTGATCTTCCAGATGGTAGAAAATCAACCCTCGTCATAGCCTGGGTCAACCCACAAACAGCCATTACAGAAACGTGCCTTGAGTTGTCCAGTGTCTGGTTTTAATCATAAGCCGGACAACTCCCCGTACCTTAACAATGTTAAGATATGAACTGTACTATATCCAATATAGAACCAGAGTCACTGATTTAATTGAACCAGATTCAAATCATGCAGCTATCTCCAGTGCATGTCAACTAAATGAAAGGAGGCCGATCAGCGTTACTCAACTTAGGAATACTTCCAATTATGAGTAATCTGAAAGAGAAGCAAGTTCTCTTAATCATTACTATCAACTGAATACCATACTCAAGTATCTACATCTTCGATCACTTTGAAGAATCCCGATACTTGCAATACCTGGTTCTCTACTTTATTCAAATACCTATAACTTCTCAAAATTCGGACCCTGTGTTTCCACGAAACACCTGTCTAAATACTAGAGAAGTCATAAGTAAACGGAATATAGTATGAGGACCAACCCCTCTGTCCTGATGGACCCTGGACAACATACAATACTCTGTATAAGTCCCTTGAGTCTGATAACTCATTCACTGTGTGTCGTAGGTTGAAAACTGTACTTATGGTTAAGAAGAATTACACCGATGTTTAATGCTCCTTACCTAACCATCCACTGATATAGGTAAATGTCACAGACATAATTTCAAAAAAGATATATCTCACTCTATAAAAATAGACGTACAGATGTATCGATTTGAAATTGGTGCACAACAGCGGATATTCAAAACCAAATACTTGCCGACAGGAAAACAACCCAGGTGACTTCCTCAAATATCACTGATTACAACGAATCCCGATATAATGAGGATGATCACCCAATTCGCAATAACTTACTCCCACTCATCATCTGTAAAACCATACAGATGTGAGAACCATACCTGGTAAATACATACCCTAGAGAAAGTATCTAATCGGGAAATCAGTTATCCTTTAACAATACACAGTGAAACTGAAACATTGAAATGTTTCGATGGGGTATCCTGGTATTCCTAGTAATGCCTCTTCCAGATTCACGACTATAACCGTATAATTCTTTGCCGCCTCTTCCAGATTCACGACTATAACCGTATAATTCTTTGCCGCCTCTCCAAACCCCTTTATATGTCTATAGTCATTATCTCCTGCACACCCCTTTAGGCCAAATGGTTTTCTTCCTTCCCTACCGTTCGGCACCAGCCTATGGTTTGGAAGAAGACTATCCAATAAGCATAATGGGTGTACTGTCCTAATCCTAGGAGCACTCGCAATGCGAGAGAAGGTGAAGATAAAAGACACCTGAGTAAAGCTTATTCCTATTTCTCCTGAACCAGAATCCATCCCCGAACTGGAACAAGTTCCTTTCGAGTTTGTATATAACCATACGATGGAGTATCCAATAAACTGTGGATCTTCGTAGTGATACAGAGTATTCTGGAGAAATACAAAGGTGATTTAGGATTGGCGAAGAAATACTCGGTTTGGTCATGAATATCAGTCGTAGTTCACTTTGCCCTCTTACTAATCCCTTGCTTTGTCTTAACTTAATACCTTCTGTACACTATCGTTAGGCTAATTGGTTTTCTTCATTCCCAACCGTTCGGCACCAGCCTAAGGTTTGGAAGAAGACTATCCAATTTGCGTAATAGGTGTACTATCTCCTAGACCAAGGAGTACTCGCAACCTGAGAGAAGGTAAAAGGAAAAGACAACTGAATAATCCTATCCATTTTCTCCAGAACCAGAAACCATCCTCGAATAAATTCCTTCGAGTTCGTATCTAACCATATGATGGTTTTGTCCAATGGAAGTGGACGTTCGTAGTAATACAGGGTGTCCTGGAGAAAAGGGGTGAAAGTAGGAGTGGCAATGAGGTTTGCAACTCTGACAATCCAAAAGCCAGTGTTAAGAAGGTTCGGTCAATTTTGGTCACTGAGTCATAGTCTTAGGGTCGGGTCAATGGTCGCTGCCAAAGAGAGAGAGAAAAGAAACACTCAGCGTGCACTCTAACCTAGATCAGAATGGTTACCAATTTATCTAATCAGGAAACCTCCCACTGTACCGTCAAATTCTCCTCCAAATCTGAAAGAAGAATTAGTCGGGATCACCCGAGGAGTAAACTAACTCATCAGTGGGAATCGGGATCCAACTATCATTGCATGATAACGTGACGGAATCCGCTCACGTCATCACACTCCAGAAGGTATGCGCATATCTGGCATGTTTCAGTTTCTTTAGAAACTCTCGATGTGATTTCTGCCACATGCTCTTATGACCTTGGCGTGAGGTCAAAATATCATAAGTCACATGTCAAGTTCTGCCCATCATTATCCAGGTTAATTTGAACCCACCCGTACATACCCTTGACGTAGGCCAAAATAGTAGTACGACTGTCCCAAACCAACGCATCTATCTATGCAACAGATAAATACCCGGCAGCTACCAAACACTATGCCTTGGCGTGAGGTCAAAATACATAGCTTGAATACTACCGAATATTTAACTGAAATGATGGAGGGCTACGAATGGTTTTTGGCGAAAACCTTTAACGTAATGAACTTGATATCGTTGAAGGAACCGGATAGCTTTTAAAAATATAGTGACGAAAACCTTCGTTAAAGAGGTCACTCCCAGTGAAGGGATCTCGGCTCTTTCCCCATAGAATGAGGTGCAGGATATTCCAACTGAATACCACGATGCAAAGCAAAAGTAATCAGCTATAGTGAAGTCATTGCCCTGACGCAAACTTTTTGTCCAAGGGGTCACTCCCGGTGAAGGGATCTCGGCCCTTGCCTCGTCGACTGAGGAGCAGGATATTCCAACTGAATACCACGATGCAAAACAAAAGTGAACGTCCTTGCAATAATAGCTTTTTGAAAAGTGTTCCAACAACATCAGATTATGTTTGTTTTTAACTTGCATTGATCCGAATCAACGCAGTCCCATCAATTGATCACACCACAAAGAACGAAAATATACTGATGTACGTATATGCCATCCGCATTTGCCACTGGGTCCCGTCATTACCCGTTAGGTTAGCTAACTAACGACAGAGCGGGGACTGGACTAGCGCGGATGCAAAACATATACAACATCTACTAATATATATATACCAATATATAATATTTCGCTCAAGGCGTGAAAAAAAATACAACATCACAGAAATGTACAGCATCACAGAACAATACAGATATCTGGGATCCCCGGGTTTCACAGAGCCACTACTGAAACCCGACGTTCCCCTGGTCGTGTGGATAACCTGTGCAATGAAATCCTAGACCCCTACGAGCGCGGCAAGTTACCCGCCAAAACCCGAAGCGAGGCAGCCCCCTTCAACACCGTGAATGGACCACCCAGCACTTCACGGAATCCGGTAACTTGGGCACCCCTCCTGGGTCAACCTGTACCCCCTACGAATGCGGCGAATAGCCCGCCAATTCTAGAGTGAAGCCCCCTCCGTCTCAATGCCATGAGATGCGGGCTTGTTGCCCTCTAGAACCCGGCTATCCGTGCACCCCTCCGCGGGGTAATCCGAGTACAGAAAGTAAAATATACATACAACGGGTACATCGACCGCAACCTGGCCGTTCCCCAAAATAATAATACAAACAGGCAGTGACGGCAATCCAAATGTCAGACGCTCGCCCCGCAATATCAAATGTATATAATACAACAAAAAACTGTACTAGCATTGCATCCAGGCTATCCCCCACGACCGATCCGCAACATCACAGCAAAATACACAGAACATCAACATGAAAGTCACGTTCGCAAATCCGTCTAACCGGGCTATAGGAGTTAGACAGGATTTACCGATCAAGTGACATTCACGGTCGCAGATATAATGTAAATACTGTGAAAAATGTGTTTATAATATCCGATCGATCAAAATTATAGTGGGCCCCAAGTACTACTGTAGCACATCAAGAAATTCTGGGCCCAAAAATAATATTCCAGAAAACCCTATTTTCACCCCAGAAGCCCACTGGAAAAATTTGATGCATTGATCTCTCCATACTGCGGCGAAACCGCGGCCCCAAGTGGGGTTTGGCCGCGGTTCCGCGCTCCCCTTAAAAGATCAATGTGTCGAATTTCTCCAGAATTCTTAGAACTTCCAGTACATCACTTTTCTACAATCTGAAAAAAAAATTCGAGCCAGAAAAAATTCGACAAAAAACTGACGCATGTGTTATTGGGTTTTCGGAACATTTGTTCGATCGGAATTGTAAAACACATTAGACCAAGCTATACTATGTTAATGGCGAGGCTCTGATACCACTGTAAGTGCACGGCGGCGCCCCGGCCTCCATCCCGAGACCAAATGCGGAAGCGATGGCTAACTTTAATTTTCTTGAACCGGCACCAGCGCGCACTAAAACCCGGATCGAGCCATTAACTAGTCCTAGCTAACTACTAGATGGGAAAGAGAGATATACCGAGTGATCCGTGTCCTCCAGTCTTCTCGGCGTCGTCCCGATCTCCCGCGGAGTCTCCGGTCTCCACCTCGTCGCCGGAAGGGCACCACGTCGCCTGCTTCTTTTACGGGCTCCCACCTCTATACCGAGGCAACTCGGGCACGAAGTTGGCGAGCCGACGTGCCCAAGGTTTGCTGTAGAATGTGTAGAACTTGTGTCTCATTTTGGGGTTCATGGAGGTGCCATTTTGGTGGAGGGATGATACTTAAACTATGTAGAGGAACTTGGGGATTTTTGGAGCATGAAATGAACCAAAAACCCAAGCCAAAAAAATGGGCAGCCCCCATGAGGGAATGGCTGGCCTTGGTCATTAAGAGGAGAGAATGAGTGTGTGGTCAAAAAGTCCAAGAGGGGGTAGATCAATAATCAAGAGAAAAAGGGTGATGATGAGGAATTATCATCACAACCACAACTACACTCATCAACAACCATCATCAAAACCATGAAGATAAAGAAAGTCAAGCAATCATGAGGTTATGAAGTCAATGGTGGAGCAACAATCATGATGTCACAATAAAATGCAAAGAACCCCCTCCACAATTGCTTATTTGCACAAATGCAAATAAGCCCTCCTCCACCAATCTTCGGCCAATGAACGATACAAAGGAAATTGGACGAAACGAAAAACAAACTGGCAACTCCAGAAAACTGGTCCCGTAATAAATTACAGGGAAACCCCGCTACTGTGCATACACACCCGCATCTGTATTCCGACCGAAATACAAATGCAATGAGACAAAATCTACACTGTACTATACTAGGATCCGGCTTATACCAAAGCCGGCTAGTAATATCTGTTCGATCCTGATCCGTGCAATACCGTACATACCTGATCGAACCCTGCCATATAACCATACGGCCTTAAGTACTAACCGTCTGATCCTGATCCGTGCAATACCGCACGTATCTGATCGGACCTTGCCATATCTCCATACGGCATCTACAGCGTTTCGCCCGAAAGCTTGAGTAACTGAATGTGGGGGACTCTAAAGACTCGTCAGCACCTTGGTTGTGGATTTAACCACTAGCACGTCAGAGGTATAAGCCAATACGTAACGGGCTACCAGGTATTGACCAAAAGGGACGTCGATGAGCGAACTCATCCTGACACCCTACTGAGCCTGTCAGTAACAATATCCGTACAGTCCGGTCCGTTCGTCTATGAGCATCGCATGGCGGGCCTAGGGGGTTGGTAAAAGTCAGACCCCCAAAAGCGGTATAAGTGGCCTAGAACACCCTGAGATACTACTGGAATGCCTACCAGTAAATCTCCTGCCTCGGCCGAGGGCTTCGTGTAATGGCTCTCCTAGACACAGCGCGACCTCACCCCCAATACCGGGAGAGACGAACCCCTGAAGATCCGCTCACTGCCTCCATGTGGCTCGGGACTGTACCCAACTAAAACCTGTTTGTACGTCTCCTTTGAGCGTGGTAGGGTAGTAATCAAAGTACAGTGGGAACTCACACGAGACAAACGACGATCCCCAGGTCGATGAACTAACCTGTACACATGTCACCAGGGAACTGCTATCTGACGTCAGGTATAAGACCAACTAGCATGTTCCCGGCGAGTCCTGTCCGGTGTACTCATAACCCAATGAGCACCTGTATACATCTTAGGTGAACCAACTGACACCAGTGGCTTGTGAGACCGGCCACCGCCCCTCGTCGGGGTCTCGAATGTACACACTAGTCTACTCTGGAGTATCGATGCCCTGTCTCGAAACTCCCACGACTAGGGACCTTTTAAGGATGTGCTTATAAACTGCCAGCTCCCACGTTTATGATCGCCCTCATACTGCTGGCAGTCAAGTAAGAATCCTAGGGGCTCTACCAACGTGTAATAGCGACCTGTCAGGTCACCTAAAGCAGTACACGATGATAAAGATAAACCAGATAGCATACTATCATCTTGAGTAAGACTGTCCTACCGGGATAGATCCTCCCTCAATCATTGCAATCACGTGCCTGTGATCCAATAATTGACTCTGAGGGCACTATCTCCAACAAAATATGGGTTTTGCGATGGTTCCGCCGTGGTTTCGTGTCATCATCTGACCAAACTTAGGGGTTATTTTGGTCATTGTATTTGGGCTCAGAATTTAGTTCTAGGGTTTCAGCTCTCTGCATATAAATACTCCAGTTTTGAGCCATTGTATGGATGCTTCTTCTTTCTTAGGATTTAGTGCAGGATAGCTTGTATCTTTTTCTTCCTCTTCATCTATTCTCCATTAAAGTGTAGTGAGAGCTCTTGAGTGGAAGTTAATGAAGATGAGGGTTATTTTTCTTATCTTGTATTTTCATTTCCATGCATTGTATTTTCATTTCTTAGTATAACTTTATTAATTGTTGTTAAGTAGTTGTTGATATTTCTTTGCTTGTTTTATTTTCCTTCTCTTTTTATGTGCATTTTCAGGCTATGATACTCGACGGAGTCCCTTGCTAAGGTGAGGGCCTAAGTAGTTTCTTCCTACCATTTTGTAAAACCGTTTTTTCATTTCATTCTTTTCTTTTTTTCTTGTTTTCTTTTTCTTTTAAATGTGTGAATAATTTCCTTACTTGTTAGGAGCTAAGGAAGGTTAGTATGAGGGACGGAAGAATCCCTTGTGCTTCTCTTCGACAAACATCCTAAAACGAACCTAGACCAAACAAACGCAACCCACTCACTTAGGCGCGCTATAAGTGACATATAGTCGCGACCTAAGTCGAGAAGTCCTTTAAGCGCACTACAATGTGACATGTAATTGTGACTTAATTGGATACATGGTTGCGGGTGTTTGGCCTAGGGTTGGAAATAAGCACATTTAGCGGACGGACAAGGGAAACTAGGAATGGATTTAGCGTTGGAAAGCTTGCTTAAAGTCGCAAATCCCATTCCTTTGTCCTCCTAATCTCCTCTACTTTCGATTATCCCAACATCGTTTTAAGAATAACAAAAGACAAATACAAGACTAATCCTAACTCGACTAACCAATCTTAATCCTAACAAGCTTACTTGAATATACATACAAACACTTACGATAGAATTGAACACACATATACATTCTTGAATTTACTCGTCTAAAATAAGAACGTACATACTACCATCTCCCTGTGGATCGACCCGTACTCAACCGGCCAGCTGCAAAGTGACACCGTCTTGATTGCAGTAAGTAGAACAAATAGGACAAGGCAGAACGCAGGTTTCTGCTACCAATCAAATGGCACCGTTGCCGAGGAGACGATAACGTATTTTCTTTCTTGTTATTTGTATTAATATTTTTTTTTGTATATATAATAAAATAAATATAAAAAACCTTTTTGTTATTTTTAATATTTTTTGTGTCCAAGTGTGCAGGCTATCTAGAGCAAGTAGAGTAATCAAATAAGAAAACAGAGCATTTTATTTTGGAGTTAAGAACAAGGGGAGTGTAGGAACCAAAGTTGAAAACCTAAGTATACATTTTGACCGCGGAACCGCGGTCAAAAGTATGGATTAACGGCGGTTCTGTGGTTCTA
Organism: Agapanthus africanus; assembly: GCA_030015575.1. Taxonomy (NCBI): domain Eukaryota; kingdom Viridiplantae; phylum Streptophyta; class Magnoliopsida; order Asparagales; family Amaryllidaceae; genus Agapanthus; species Agapanthus africanus. Next base: position 251,920,565 of record JASDDO010000029.1, on the reverse strand, counting down.
TTGAGGCTTCTGAGCCTCAATTTTTTTTCCACCCTTTCTCTTTCCTTTTATCTCCTCTGTGAACCCTATTGAACTGTATTTTCTGCAGGTTTATTTGCACAGATTGCGCCGTCGCCAAATAAATTTTTTGTTGTTTTAGATTTTGTTTGTTTATACGCTTTGTATATACTAATACAGACATTAAGGGGATTAAACACAAATTAAGATTGGGTGGGGATTTCATCACCCTTCTTAAGACTCCACAAATCACAGAAAACATACGCATCACCTTGAGTTAATAAAAAATATCTAGACCAAACCTATAAGGACTTGTCGTGCTCAATTAGGACAAGTGAAGGTTGCGGGGAATCGGTCGTTTATCTAAACTTGACTTTGTGGTGACTTGGCTAAACAAGTAAGGAAGTAATTTTAAAAGGCCTGTCTCACGATGATTCATGAGCGGAACTCTCCTTACCTCACTTGTGCTTACCTGGCCACAATTGGCAGTGAAGATGCGATTCTAGGGTTATCCTGCAACTTGTTACTTGGAAGTCTAGGAGGTATCTAGTTGGACTTTGAAGTCCCTAGCTCTAGGTGTTGTTTGTGCATATTGTGATTGTGCTTGTTCTTATGTACAGTTTAGTCCCATAATTCCGTATTCATTCAAAACAAACAATTTCGAAAACTAAAAAAAATTTATAAAAAATTTCCACTTCCACCCTCCCCACTTTTCATAACATGGGTACCCCAAAACGACAAACTCTTGTCGAACTTTGGTACCCACAACTAGGCATTACTTCTTACGGTTATTGCTTTGGCCGAACTTTGAACGATCCATCCATGCCCAAACATTTTTTGAGAGATCGGATAGACGCGTCTAGGACAAACAATTGGACTCCGCAATCCACTTCGTATCAACCATTTCAACCTCCCCTACCTTCTTACGTTGATCCCCATTTGAGAGTCATATTGCAACTCCGAAACCCATGTCCATCGCTGACCTAATTGAACAATCTACTAGCCGATCTTTCACTCCTTTCACCACTTTGAATTATTTTGATCAACGATTCTAATCACCTTCTTATCAGAATGTTGATCCTACTCTTGTCCAACCATTCGATTCCTATCAATCGTACCCGACTTTTATACCTTCCCTAGACATTGCTTCTGAACAGCCATTTGGGAGTTTCACGTATCCAAACAACTTTGAATATTTCACTGAAACCCCCTCACAACCCATGTCTAGTCTAGAACAATCATTGGAAGAATTTTGGGTAGCGTCATGCCAACAAATGATGGATTTGAATGCGTCTATGGCCGCTTTCATACAACCTAACGAACAGGCAGCTAGTTTCCAACTAGCTCCACATTTTCTAATGTATGATGAGGCAGTAGGACATGTTGAGAATTTGAGTAGTGAGAGTGAGCGGTACACCCTTCCAAATCAAACCTACCCATTGCAAATTGAATTCCACAACTCCGGTTTTGAATGTCTATCGAGTATCCCACATGAATCACCAATTGAAGATAGAATGTTTGATGAGTTGTTCGACTTTGTAGTGTTTGATTTACCGGATTGTGAAGAGGCCTTGTCAAGCGAAACCATGCCCAATCCTTTTAATCTCTACACCTCCACTCTAGAACCTGAATTGATTGAAATCCATGCTATTGATGAGGTGTCTGAGAAATTTGATTTTCTCTTGATTGAAGATATTGACGCTGGGAATATTTTGGATGATGAACCCGCAGTTTTGGATGAGCTTTTCTCACCAATTCATCATGTCCTTTCACTTCCGTTTAGACATCATCCCGAACCATTAACTGTTTTTTCCTGAAACCCATATGCGTTTGGTTTTTGAGGAAAAATGCATGGATGGGCTGAATTTTGAGGAGAATTTTGAGTTTAGTATTGAGGATGAAACAGTTTTACTAAATGAGTCGGATTTTCCAATTCATCATATCCCTTTCATTGACTGTGTACACCCTCCTGAACCTTTAACCGATACCAGTCCTCAATCACTTCCCTCGATCCTTTCAATCATTCCAACTTCGCAAGCCACCGTAACATATTCATTTCCTATGTCTGGTTTACCAAGTTCGGTCTACCCATGTTTTCTTACGAAGCTTGAGAAGTTTGACCCCATTTCTCAACGGGTTGATAAATTAGTACAATCGCTTTTTACACATCGATCATTACAAATTGTGCTAATTTATTCACTCCATTTCCACCCTCAAGTTTGTATTCCACTCCTTCTCCCTTCCGCCATTCTTCTCCTCATATACAGGGACTGTATACCACTTCTATCCCCATACGGTCTCGCATATTCTCCATTTCTTTCCTCACTGTATTCTTTCACCAACCTGTACATTATAACGATAAAATTTTTGAATGGTTGGTGCTAACTTTTGGCCTGTGTAAGGCCTTGTATAGATTCATACTGTTCTGTACCTCCTAATCTTGAACTTTAACGCTTAAACAGTGGAAACACTGTTTCACTTAAGTTTGGGGGGGACCTTTTGGTGTATATATTTTTGGTTTGCTTTTTATTTTGTATAAAATAAATTAAAAAAATATTAAAAAAACAAAAACAGGGGAGCGCCGACAATTTTGACCCTCTTGGTGTAGCCTGACAGTTAGGGCACTGTCAAGTTTAAGTTTGGGGTGTGCTCGGTAAGCTTTCTACCTTCGCATTCATGTGTACATTTTGCATTTGTATACTTATTAAAAACCCACAAAAATCGAAAAAATTTACAAAAATATAAAAACTTTGTCGTCAAGTTAGCTAGTAGGGTAACTTAGATTTTTATTCCGAAAGTTTAGTTGATACGTTAGAAATAACTAAATCCTAGGCTTAGGAATTGAAAACCCTAAAAATAACTATCCTTCTGTTTAACCTTGGTAATTATACATCCTTGCACTTTTTTTTAGAAGTAGGTAATCTTGAGTTCAGTTCTTGAGTTAAGTCAAGATGAAGGGAAAGTATTGAAAGCTTTATTGAAAAATAAGTCTGAAAAATAGTTTCTATTCTGAAGTCCAAATTTAGAAAGTATATACCCTACAAACTGCACTTACACGCATTATGAAACTTGGGATAGTAGAGGATACCTAGAAATACTCTTGCCTGAAAACCTAGTAAAAAAACAGTATTTAAAGCTAAACTCCAAAAGAGCATCATTGAAAAATATATCCGGTCTTGAAAAAGAAAAATAAAGAAAAGAAAAATAAATAAAGTCAAGACGTGGAAACTGCTATTTATGTTTTAAGCTCACACATTCAGTAATCGGCCGTTAGTGCCTCAGGAAGCATTAATAGTCGCATGAAAGGTGTGTAAGCAAATCTGTCCATCATTAACGAAAAGAAGTAGTATTATGTATTAAGGCAAGGGTATTATAGCTTGAATTGAATTCTTGAGTGTAGGGGTGAAAAATTACACACATGTAGGGGTATACGATCGATATTTTGAGGAAAGATAAGAATAAAGAATAAGACTTAAGTTTTCCGTAAAGATGATAAAAATTCCATATTGGAGACTGCGCTTTAGAAGGAAAACTCAAGAGAAACCGAGATCTTTCTAAACTGTAAAAGGTATAGGATCGGGGGTTGAATAAATAGGAGGTGTGAAACATAAGGGTTGGATATTTCTAATTTAGGATGATAGAGTTTCTAACTTAGATGCTAAACCGTAGGAGTAGAATCGATGTTAACTTATGAAACTAGCTTGACGGGATTTTGTGGGTAGCATCCGCTGGAAACCCTTAGGAGACAACACTCCTCCTACTAGGGACACCTAGAGGTTTAACGTTTTGTTGCACGAGCTCGGTGCAATCGCATTACCTGCGAAAGTGGGGTTAGGACTTTTTGTGAATAATTGGTTTTGCTCGGGACGAGAAAAAGTTAAGTTTAGGGGTATCTCATACCAGAATATTGCATTTAATAAAGCCCATTCGTCTGCTCGTTTGTTTATAGGCAGGTGCTTTTGATCCGTGTTCGCTATATATTTACAGGTTACAGGTTCCTAGTCCAAAATAACGTAAATCTTACAAAATCTCCACAATTACGCCAAAATCCAGAACATCTGTTGTCGACAGATAAAAGCCGGATTCCGGTCATCCGTATATGTCCAGTGCCGCTTACCAGTTAAAGAGACAAGACAAAGAACAATGGTCATTCGTGTCTCGGACAAGCACAGAGTACGAGAGGGGCAACACAAGATTCAATGGGTGTGCGGAGCTCGAGGGAGATAAGGTCAAATGAATTAAAAGTGAAGCTATTTTGGACTGTTGCAGATCTGGAGAAATTTTGGAAGCAATTTGCAATTTGGGACATGTAGAACAACATAAGATAGCAACACAAGGAATCCAAAAAAATACGATACTCCAATTCCACAAAACCGCGGCGGCACCGCCGCCAAATATGGGTTTTTGCGACGGTTCAGCCGGGGTTTCGTGTCATCATCTGACCAAACTTTAGGGTTATTTTGGTCATTGTATTTGGGCTCAGAATTTAGCCCTAGGGTTTTAGCTCTATGCCTATAAATACTCCAGTTTTGAGCCATTGTATGGATGCTTCTTCTTTGTTAGGATTTAATGTAGGATAGCTTGTATCTTCTTCTTCCTCTTCATCTATTCTCCATTAAAGTGTAGTGAGAGCTCTTGAGTGGAAGTTAATGATGATGAGGGTTATTTTTCTTATCTTGTATTTTATTTCCATGCATTGTATTTTCATTTCTTAGTATAACTTTATTAATTGTTGTTAAGTAGTTGTTGATATTTCTTTGCTTGTTTTATTTTCCTTCTCTTTTTATCCGTATTTTCAAGCCATGATACTTGACGGAGTCCCTCGCTAAGGTGAGGGCCCAAGTAGTTAGCTTGCTACCATTTTGTAAAACCGTTTTTTCCCCTATATTTCTTTTCTTATTTTCTTGTTTACTTTTTCTTTTAAATGTGTGAATAATTTCTTTACTTGTTAGGGGCTAAGGAAGGTTAGTATGAGAGACGGAAAAATCCCTTGTGCTTTACTTCGACAAACATCCTAAAATGAACCTAGACTAAACAAACGCAAACCCCTCACTTAGGCATGCTAAACGTGACATATAGCCACGACCTAAGTCGAGAAGTCCTTTAAGCGCACTATAATGTGACATGTAGTTGTGACTTAATTGGATACATGCTTGCGGGTGTTTGGCCTAGGGTTAGAAATAAGCTCATTAGCGGACGAACAAGGGGAACTATGAATGGATTTAGCGTTAGAAAGCTTGCTTAAAATCACAAATCCCATTTCTTTGTCCTCCTAATCCCCGCTACTTTCGATTATCCCAACATCGTTTTAAGAATGGCAAAAGAAAAGTACAAGACTAATCCTAACTCTACTAACCAAGCTTAACCCTAACAAACTTACATGAATATACATACAAGCACTTACGATAGATTTGAACACACATATACATTCTTGAATTGACTTGTTTAAGATAAGAACGGACATACTACCATCTCCCTGTGGATCGACCCATACTCAACCGGCTAGCTGCAAAGTGACACCGTCTTGATTGCAGTAAGTAGAACAAATAGTACAAGGCAGAACGCACATTTCTGCTACCAATCATGGTGCTCATTGGGTTATGTGTATACTGGACGGACTCACCGGGAACATGCTAGTTGGTATTTTACCTATTGTCAGATAGCAGTTCCTAAGTGACATGAGTAAAGGTTAGTCTGTCGACCTGAGATCGTCATTTGTCTCGTATGAGTTCACACTATGTATGATTACTACCTTACCACGGCTCAAATGAGTCGTGCAAATAGGTTTTAGTTGGGTACTGTCTCGAGCCACATGGAGGCAGTGAGCGGATCGTCGGGGATTCATCTCTCCCGATATTAGGGGTTGATGTCGCGTTGTGCACGGGTAGCCATCACCTGAAATCCGTGTTCACGACGGACGAGAATTACTGATTTGGATCAGTAGTTTCTCAGTGGGTGATGGGCTTCATACCGACATGAAATATCGTGTTATTAGGGGTCTGACCTTATCCACCCCCTAGACCCAATATGCGATACTCTTAGACGAACAGACCGGACTGTATGGATATTGTCACGGACAGGCTCAGAAGGGGTTTGGATGAGCTTTCTCCTCGGCCTTCTTTTTGCTCAATACCTAGGTAGCCGTTACATACAGCTAGTGCCACTGACGTACTTGTGGTTAAACCCACTGCCAGCATATTGACGAGTCTTTAAAGTCCCACACAGAGGGTTTCCCTGGTTCTGGCGAAATGTAGTAGCCATATTGGATACGTGTAGGGTTCCGATCGATCGATTGTACATTGTACCCTGACTTTCGATCGGACAGTTGATGATACTAGCCGGGTCGGGTTTGAGCCAGATTATTAAATCAGGTATTGATTTAATAATTTACATATATATATATTTCGATAGGTATATTCTAGTATTATGTTCTTTTTGTTCAATCTCTTTGGGTATTCGTATTTCGGTATGAATACAGGTATGTATATACTGTAGAATGTAATCCGTATTTTTTCCGGAAAACATTCTAGAAGGTGGACACCTCATTTTAGGGTTTGACCATTTATTATAAATGGATAAATGAGGTAGCATGGATATGATGGGAGTATGGTGAGGACCATGCTTGCATAGTGTGCACAAATGAATTATTAATTCATTTGTGCATACTATTCAAGTATGGGTTGTATATTTTAATTGGAAAAATGTTTTACAAAACCTAGCCATGAGATTTTCTCTCTCATGGAGACTTCATTATTTTTGAGATGGTTCATTTCTTGATCTCTCTTCTCCTCACCATTAGCATCACTCTCCTCTTGGTTCTCTTCAGTTTCCTTCACCTTCATCTTCTACCTCCTCTCAACCCTCTCATGTGTTGAGAATCATGAGAGGAGGTGGGATGAGATAGATAAACACTTAGACCAATACATGCTTGGCATTCTAGACTAGCATAATAGAATCCCTAGTTGCTTCACTTGCTTTCGATGTGGAGCTAGAGCCATGAGCTACATCCCTCGGGTGGATCATCTGCGACGGAGGAAGACCGGCGACCAAGCTTGTTCGAGCACGCCTTAAGGAGCTAAGGAAGTTGATGGAAGACCGAAGGACTTGGTTTATTCGGTATAACACCTCTAACCCTTTGGTTGATCGTTTTTCCCGTTGTGTAGTATATAGAGAAATTTGTAAAGAACTTCACAACCAAAAACTATTTTGACCGCAATCAAACTACGGTGTCGGATGTAGTTTGTAGTGAGTGCGGATCGTCCACAGGGATTGCACGATTCACTTGTATTTCGATACGTTTGAAATGAAAAGTTAAGCAACAATAAAAGAAAACATGATTCAAGAATGATTTGTATTCGAGTGTCACTATTCTTATGCAAGAATCAAGAAACTATAAACAATCAAGAATCGGTGTTTCGATAATATTTCCAATCAACAATCAAGAATATAAGAAAGGCTCGTAGGAATCGATCGGATCTTTAAATGTGATGTAATCTAAAAGGTTTCGTGTTCTTGTCCTTCGAAGAATTGATACTAGATCAATGGTGATCGACGAGAGTTAGGGCTTTCTTGATGAAATTAGGGTTTCATCTCTTAACCCTTGTTCTTTCGAGGATACCATTTATATTCTAGCCTCTAGCAATTTCAAGAAACGATCGGAACTCCCCAATCTCGAGCGATGTCGATCAAGAAAGCATCGCAATGAATTAGGTCGTCGATTCTTAAACTTGCTAGGGTTTACAAACTAGTGGGATTCAAGAATCGATTGCAAATTTGTTACATCATCATACTAAAGATCGTCTCGACTCCTCGACGAGCGGAGTTTTATTCACACATCACCACACAGATAATATTCAAGAATTGTAAAGATAACATGATGCGGAATTTAGAGAAAACAAAATAAAAGAATATCACCTTTTATTTAATCAACAATTTCAATACATTCTTTCAAGATCTACAAGAAGAAGAAATCGATCGTTGACTCGGCTTCGCTCGTCTCCGTGGATCGTGGATCTACTTTGATCTCTTGCCCGATTGAAGATCGGCTCGGCTCATAAAAGGGTTGAAGGCATCTTGCTTGGCTTGTACTCAAGATCTTGAATTGTGGTTGGATTTAGGGTTAGGGTTTCCTACAAGCTCTCTCACTAAACTTTGAGGAAGAGGGGATGAAGAAAGAGATTGATTTTTCTAAGCTTTCCCAAAGTTGAATAATTTTTGAAGAATGAGCCTAGGGTCTTATTTATAGAACTCCCAAACCCTAGGCTTAGGTTTGAATTGGAACTTTCCCTCCCAAAGTTTGTTGAAGAGTTTCTAGAAGGAGTTTGTTAGGAGCTAGCTTAGGGTTTAAGCTAGGGTTTAGGGAAAGTTCTAGAATAATAGGCTAGTTTAGTGAAGCTCAAAGTGTTTGCTGATCTGGTAGAAGTCTCTGGAGTTTTCTGGAACTTGGAGTACATTTCTGAACTGTAGGCCATGAAACAGGAGTTGTGCATTAAAATTGAGGAAGTGATTCCTTTAACCAACCGCGGATCCGCGGCCTAAGCAAGCCCATGCCGCGGATCCACGGCCAATGTGGAGGCTTGGGCCCTGTAGCTCCTGGTGTGGTCTTGTACTGCAGTGTGGGTCTTCATCTGATATGTTGAATTGCAATTACTCCTTTGTATTGGTACCAGATTTGAATTTAGTGAGTTTACAAGCAATTGTAATGGTCGAGCAATGTAATGATCGAGCAAGCTTCTCTTTTCCTGCATAGACTTCGAAACACGGGTTGCAAGATATAGAAAATATGCCATGTAATGCAATGCAGTCAATTTCCCTAGAAATGCCGGTTTTAAGGTCGAATACATGTAATCTGATATTTTGCGACCGATTTGCTAATATGTGAATTATGAATACCGTACACTTCTATATGGATGCAAATGATGAGGAAATTGCCGACTAAAATATGCAATATTTTCGACTGATCAAATACCCCCAAACTTAATTTCGATCGTCTCGAGCGAATGTTTTACTAAAAAGAGAAGGAGAAAATAAAGAAAGAGAAAAACTAACTAGCACACTTTCGTAGGCAACACGATTGCACTGAGCACGTGCAACAAGCCTTTAAACCTCTAGGTGTCCCTAGTAGGAGGAGTGTTGTCTCCTGAGGGTTTTCAGCGGATTGCACCCACAAAATCCAATAATAAAAGCAACATCATGAATATTACATTTAAAGAAAAGAATTGTAAAAGAAAAGCCTTGAAAATTAGGGTTTCCAACTAAGCTAGCTTTTCGGTTGTCATGAGCCCTATCTTAATGGTCATGAAAAGATGTCAGAAATCACGTCCTCCCTCAATAAAACATCATCTTATTCTTCATTCCTATCTTTCTTCCAAACATCGATCATATAACCCTGCGTGCGTGTAAAGACATCCCTACACCCGGAGAATTCAATTCAAGCTATCATACTCTTGCCCATCAACCTCAGTATTATATATATATTTTTTTCTTTTTTTTTTCGATGAGCTCACACATTTTCATGCGACCGTTAATACTTCTTGAGGTACTAACCGACCGATTACTCATGTGCTTGCTTATTTGGTGTATTTTCCTAGTCTTGCACCACCTTAGGTATAGCAGTGACTCCCAGACTAGTTGGCCTTAGGGCACTAGATGAAGAGGCACCCTCGCTATATATTTTTTATTCCCTTGGTGATAACAAAACCAGTGTCCATTTTTCTCACCATATATTTTTTTTTTATACTTTTGGCTTTAAGACAAGAGCATTTCAAGGTATCTTCTACTATCCCAGGCTTCAAGACTTGTGTAAGTGCGAATAGCAGGGTAGCAACGTTCAAAATGTTTGGCTTCCAGAATAGAAACTATTTTTCAGACTTAGTTTTATCCTCAGATTAGTGACGTCCTTCATCTTACTAACCCTTGGGACAACGGCTCATAACTACTTATTACTAGTTCGTATAAGAAAACTTCTAATTTTCTTAGTTTTCTAAAATTTTTCTAATCTCATGGATGTAACTTTTCACTTTCTAAACTTTCATTATCTTATTTATATACAAAAAGTGTAAATATTAAAATTATTTTTATATTTGAAAATTTTTAAATTTTTATGGGTTTTGAAAATTTTTCAATTTTTATAGATTTTTAAAAGAAATGTTTTGTGCTTATGCAGATGATATGCAAATGATGCGAAAATAAGCACAAACCTCCCCCAAACTTGTTTTCAACAGTGTCCTCACTGTTGCCGACAGCTATATCTATAAAACCTGTAAATCTGGGGGGAATTATTAGTGGGGGAAAAATATATAAGTGAAGAACTTCCCCCAAACTTATCTTTCACTCACCTTCATTCAAAAAAATGATGCAATGATATACTGGACATGAAGGTGAGACGGAGGAATTTTAATCCAAATAAACTGGCTCTTGTAAGAACAAGAGCTCCTCCGTGGGGTCAGTGGAAAAATACGGCTTTAATCTATGTCCATTTACTTTGAAAACAGTGCCGTTTTTAACATTTTCAACTTCTACTGCCCCGTGCGGGAATACAGACCGCACAACAAAAGGTCCCTTCCATCGAGATCGGAGCTTACCCGCGTGAAGGTGTAATCGTGAATCATAAAGAAGGACTTGTTGACCAGGTAAAAATGTTTTCCTTAAAATGCTTTTATCGTGAAAAACCTTAGTCCTATTCTTTGTGATTACAGCATTATCATAAGCTTCATCGCGGAGTTCGCTTAGCTCGTTAAGTTGCAGCTTCCGAAAGTTGCAAGCAAGGTTTAGATCAAAATTTATTTCTTTTATACCCCACAATGCTTTATGCTCTATCTCGACAGGTAAATGACATGCTTTTCCAAACACTATCCTATATGGAGACATTCCTAGGTCGGTCTTATATGCAGTCCTGAATGCCCAAAGAGCATCCGTCAATTTGGTCGACCAGTCTTTTCTATTCTTAGCAACAGTTTTCTCCAGGATAAGTTTGATTTGTCTGTTTGAGATCTCAGCCTGCCCGCTTGTTTGGGGGTGATAGGGTGTAGAAAGACGGTGGTTGATTGAGTATTTTCGCATCAGAGTCTCGAAAGACCTGTTGCAGAAGTGTGTCCCATTATCGCTAATGATAGCGCGTGGGTGTCCAAATCGCGAAAAGATATTCTCTTTTAAGAACTTAATGACAACTTTCCTGTCATTAGTGCGACATGGAATGGCTTCTACCCACTTTGAGACATAATCAACCGCCAGCAATATGTACAGATTCCCAAAGGAGTTGGGAAAAGGACCCATAAAATCTATGCCCCAAACATCAAACATTTCAACAACCAAGATGGGTTGCTGAGGCATTTCATTCCTCTGGGATATTCTACCCGTATACTGACATTGTGTACAGGTTTTGCAATACTCAAATGCGTCCTTGAATAAGGTCGGCCAATAAAATCCACATTGCAAAACCTTTTCTGTTGTCTTTCTAGGACCAAAGTGACCCCCACAGGCCTGATCATGACAAAATGAAAGAACACTCTTGAACTCTTCATTTGGGATGCACCGGCGAATGATCTGATCAGGACAATATTTAAACAAATAAGGCTCGTCCCAGTAAAAGTGTTTTACTTGGGAAAGAAAACGATATTTGTCCTGTTTTGACCAATCGCTCGGTATAAGTCCCGTGGCATGATAGTTCACAATATCCCTGAACCATGGTTCAGCGGATATGCTCAAGAGCTGTTCATCAGGGAATGAGTCATTAATCGGCAGGGTCACAGGGGAAGAAACGATGCGTGAAAGGTGGTCAGCTACTACGTTTTCACATCCTTTCTTATCTTTGATAACAAGATCGAATTCTTGTAAAAGAAGGATCCAACGTATTAGTCGACCTTTTGCATCTTTCTTCGCCAGAAGATGTTTTAAAGCGGAATGGTCAGTATACACAACTATAGGTGAGCCGATTAAGTAAGGCCTGAATTTTTCTAAAGCAAATACAACCGCTAAAAGTTCTTTCTCGGTGGTTGTATAATTGATTTGCGCATCATTCAGGGTCTTACTAGCATAGTAAATCACGTGTGGCATCTTATCAATGTGCTGTCCTAAGACTGCACCTACTGCAAAATCAGATGCATCACACATCAGCTCGAAGGGGTAGTTCCAATTTGGTGATGATAAAACGGGGGCTGAAGTGAGTGAGTGTTTAAGTGAGTCGAAAGCTGTCTCGCAATCCGAGTCGTAGTGGAAGGTCGTATCCTTGGCCAGGAGTAGTGTTAAAGGTCTAGCAATTTTGCTAAAATCCTTAATGAATCTCCTATAAAAGCCCGCATGGCCAAGGAAAGAGCGAATATCTTTGACGCTTTTGGGATGAGGCAGGTTTTGAATAACATCTACTTTAGCTCTGTCAACCTCAATGCCTTTCTGTGAAATGACATGTCCAAGGACTATTCCTTCTTGGACCATAAAATGGCATTTTTCCCAGTTTAAAGTCAAGTTCTTCTCTTTGCAACGAGTAAGAACAGCGTCCAGATTCGCTAGGCAATCAGAAAAAGAGTCTCCAAAAATCGAGAATTCGTCCATAAAGATCTCCAGAAAATTCTCTACCATATCAGAGAATATCCCCATCATACACCGCTGAAAGGTAGCGGGAGCATTGCATAACCCGAAGGGCATGCGACTGTACGCAAAGGTACCAAAAGGACAAGTAAAAATGGTTTTATCTTGATCCTTTTTGGCGATGGGGACCTGATTGTAGCCTGAGTATCCGTCCATAAAACAATAGAACTCTCGTCCCGCTAAGCGTTCCAGCATTTGATCAATGAATGGTAGAGGAAAATGGTCTTTCCTCGTAGCAGCGTTGAGTTTTCTATAATCGATGCATACACGCCACCCAGTTTGGGCGCGTGTCTGAATCAACTCATTCGCCTCATTTGTGATAACTGTGATGCCGGATTTCTTAGGAACGACATGTATAGGACTCACCCACTGGCTATCGGAGATGGGGTATATAATACCACTATCTAAGCATTTGACGATCTCTTTCATGACAGCTTCCTTCATGACGGGATTCAACCGTCTCTGTGGTTCTCGGGTCGGTCTGGCATCATCCATCACATGTATATGATGTTCAACTATCAAGGGACTAATCCCTTTGATGTCCGCCATACTCCAACCAAACGCCTCTTTGTTAGATCTCAATACCGATAAAAGGGCATTCTCTTGCTCTGATGCAAGAGAAGCGGAAATGATAACCGGTAATGACTCGTTCTCACCAAGATATGCATATTTCAGGTGAGAAGGTAAAATTTTGAGATCTAACTCAGGCGGAGAAATGATAGAAGGAAGGGTCATAGATTGATTTTTGGATCTACAAAGAAGCTCAGAGCCTGTGAAAGATACAGACTCGGGTGGAGAAAAGTCAGAAGTGCAGGACTCATGTATCGGTAAAGTGTCCTCACTAAGATCATGTGCAAAGTCAAACAGAGATGTGCTAATGTCATCGAGATCAGTAAAGCAAAGATCCTCAGCTCCACAACTATCGGGAGCGATCTCATGGACAGAGCACACATCTAAAATATGAGCAGAGGGTTCTGATGGCTGACTTCCAACTTTATAGATATTTAGTTCAATGGTCATATTTCCAAATGATAAATTCATTGAACCATTTCTACAGTTTATAACAGCGTTGGAAGTGGCAAGGAAAGGACGACCTAGAATCACCGGAATTTGGCCCCGGGGGTTTGCTACAGGATGTGTGTCGAGCACAATAAAGTCTACAGGGAAAACAAATTCCCCGACCTTTATCAACACATCCTCTAATTCACCCCTTGGTTTGGTGATAGATCGGTCTGCCATCTGGAGAGTGCAATGAGCAGGTTTCAGCTCTCCAATCCCTAATTGCTCATAGACAGAATAAGGGAGCAGGTTAACACTTGCGCCAAGGTCTAAAAGAGCACGATTTATGTTTTTACCCCCAATCGAAATCGATATTGTAGGACAACCTGGGTCCTTTCTTTTCTTTGGAAGCTGGGGAATAAAAGCAGTGCTGATATTATTAGACATAAAGACCTTCTTCGGCACTTGAGTCTTCCTCTTCCTAGTGCACAAGTCTTTAAGAATTTTCGCATAAGCGGGGACTTGCTAAATCGCATCTAGGAGAGGGATATTGATGTTAACCTGTTTGAACATCTCTAAAATTTTCTCCATATGAGGACTCGTTCTATTAGCCCTTAGCCGGTTCGGGTAAGGTGCTTTCGCAATAAGCGCAGGGTCCATCATAGGAGAAGGAAAGGGGGGCAGACGAGGTCCCAAAGGAGGTGTGGGGACCGTCTGTGGAGAACTATAAGGGTTGGGTGAAGGTGTCGAGCCTAAAGGGAAATGGAGAATAGGCTCGTGTGAAGGTGGTTTGGTAGAAGAAGAAGGATCAGAAGGTGAAGTGTGTGTATGTGGAAAAGACTCAGCCGGGGTGTTGATATGATTTTCAGTATCATCAATACCTTCCCCGACATTATTACTCAGCACTCTTCCCGATCTCAACGTCGTGATGGTATTTACATTGTAATGCCCAGGATTCTGTAGGGGTTGAGAGGGAAGTTTCCCTTTTTCTCTAGCACTCATTTCGGCTTTTAGGCGTGCGATTTCAGCTTCCATCGATTTGATACTCTCAGCTTGGGACGCTGAGTTTTTCTTTATCTCATTGACGGAAGATCTAACCTCAGTCGAAACATCCATGAAATTTGATAAAAGTGATTTCATGGTTTGAGTGAATTGAGAGAAATCGTCAGCACAGGGCTGCATAGGATTAGACTGTGCAGGAGTGTTGCCCTGATTTTGGAAATTTTATGACTGATAGGGGTGCTGAGTGAGTTGAAGGGGTTGCTGTTGTGGTGGAGGAAGAGCCCTTTGAAAATTATTCGTGTTTGGAACCGTGTTTTGAGATTGGTTTTGGTTCCAAGCAAAATTCGGGTGGTTCCTCCAACCCTGATTGTACGTGGAAGAATATGGATCGTTTCGAGGTCTTTGAAATGCGGCATTAGAATGCTCGTGACCTTGAAACGCAGAGTTTAATGGACATTCTTCCGTTAAATGTGACGGATCAGAACAACACCCACAAACAGTTTTGGGGAGGGACACTGGGTTTAGGGAGGCTGCTGCAAATTTGTGTTCCATAGCGTCGAGCTTCTTTTGCATTGCTGCCATTTCAGCTCGAACACCTATGGACACATCTATTTGGTGTACGCCACCCCTATTCAATGGTTGGGTTCCACTCTCCCAAATTAGTGATTTTTTAGCGAACTCTTCTAAGTATCGCCAGGCTTCCCCATCATCCTTAGTCATAAATGTACCTTGACACATGTTTTCAAGGCTCTGTTTAGTGTTAGGGTTACTGCCCTCATATATGATTCGGCAAAGCTCCCATCTCGGGATGCCGTGATGAGGACATTGAACCAATAGATCCTTGAAACGTTCAAAGTATTTAGAAAATGGTTCGGCAGGGAGCTGGGCAAATTGGTTCAGTTCGCTACGGATTCGAGCCGTCTTTTGGATTGGGTAAAATTTCTTAAGGAATGCAGCGACGAATTCTTCCCAATTCGTAATAGAATGTGCGGTAGTGTTATATAGCCACTTCTCGGCTATATCGCACAAAGTAAATGGAAGAAGTCGTAGACGCATCGCATCCACTGAAAGTTGTGACGTACCCATCATTGCGCATACGTTTTCAAATTTGGTAATGAAAACGTAAGCGTCCTCGGTCTCGAGTCCGTGGTATTTGGGTAAAAGATTGATATACTGGGGCTTAATTTCAAAGTTGTCCCCATTGGCTGGTGGTGTGGATAAGCAGGTCGAAAGAGGACCTCTATGTGGATAGCATCTTTCCTGGAGAGAAATGTGGGGTGGATTCTGCGCACCAACGGACGGCGGCAGATTAGGGTTAAAGAAGTTTGATGGATTCGGATCCATCGGAGTGGGTGTGGTAGTGGGTAAAGAAAAGGTAAATGGAGAATTATCGACTTCGGAGTCGATAAAAGGTACGCGGACTAAACGGGCACTAGAATCCCGTGTCCAGCCTATCTTGCACTAAAAAGGGTTAGTACAAGTGGCAGCGTTGACTTATAATTGGGGTAATGAATGAATGCGGTGCTTGCTGTTGAAAAAGGGTCGGATTTTTGAAAAAATGATGCGACAAAACAAATGCAGCACACAAACCCTAGAATCTAATGGTCACCTAGGTCCGGCTCTAGACCGCTCCTAACTGCCAAAAGACAAGTCGCAGGATAGAATCCTCCACTGCCTCTTTGTCCCCCTGTGGCCGGATAAGTGCCAAGTAAGTGGGAAGGAACCACCACTACAGTGGGCCTAATTAATAACCACTAGCCTTAGACACACTCGCCTTAGGCACCACAAGAAAACGCGGATAAGCAATGAATTACCCACGACCTTCTCTTGTCCTATTGAGCGCGACAGTCCTTAGAGTCTTCTCTAGATTTCTTTTAGTTAATGAGGGTAATGCGGATGCAATTTTTGCGATTTTCGGGGCCTAGGAAGGGTAATGAAATCCCCACCTAATTTGGATTTGGCCGTGCCCCTTAAATTTCCGTATTAGAATGCAAACAACCAAGAAATCAAAAATCACACACAATTTTTATTTTGCTTTTGCGCGCTGCGATTATTTGCAAAGAATCCTGCAGTAAAGGGTTAGTTGGAGCTAAAAAGGGCGAGGGGAGAGAGCAAGAAATTACCTGCAGAAAAATTATGCAGAGAACCCCCTGTAAAGCCGCGGATCCGCCGCACTTCGTGCCTTTGTGCCGCCCTTCCGCGCTCCCACAGTGAGATCACTGTACAAGATTTCTTCAGGGAGCTTATCTTGGCTCCCTCAGCTCTCTGGTATATCCCAAATAATTTTTCCACAGCACAGAATGCTCCAGATCACCTTGCAATCAATTCACAACACACGTGTAAGAGTTTGTACGAATTTTGATTTCAAGAAGTAAAACGTAATAATTCTTTCACTTCAAACTAAAATTGCAAATGAATTAGCGCGATCCCCGGCAACGGCGCCATTTTGATTGATCGTTTTTCCCGTTGTGTAGTATATAGAGAAATTTGTAAAGAACTTCACAACCAAAAACTATTTTGACCGCAATCAAACTACGGTGTCGGATGTAGTTTGTAGTGAGTGCGGATCGTCCACAGGGATTGCACGATTCACTTGTATTTCGATACGTTTGAAATGAAAAGTTAAGCAACAATAAAAGAAAACATGATTCAAGAATGATTTGTATTCGAGTGTCACTATTCTTATGCAAGAATCAAGAAACTATAAACAATCAAGAATCGGTGTTTCGATAATATTTCCAATCAACAATCAAGAATATAAGAAAGGCTCGTAGGAATCGATCGGATCTTTAGATGTGATGTAATCTAAAAGGTTTCGTGTTCTTGTCCTTCGAAGAATTGATACTAGATCAATGGTGATCGACGAGAGTTAGGGCTTTCTTGATGAAATTAGGGTTTCATCTCTTAACCCTTGTTCTTTCGAGGATACCATTTATATTCTAGCCTCTAGCAATTTCAAGAAACGATCGGAACTCTCCAATCTCGAGCGATGTCGATCAAGAAAGCATCGCAACGAATTGGGTCGTCGATTCTTGAACTTGCTAGGGTTTACAAACTCGTGGGATTCAAGAATCGATTGCAAATTTGTTACATCATCATACTAAAGATCGTCTCGACTCCTCGACGAGCGGAGTTTTATTCACACATCACTACATAGATAATATTCAAGAATTGTAAAGATAACATGATGCGGAATTTAGAGAAAACAAGATAAAAGAATATCACCTTTTATTTAATCAAAAATTTCAATACATTCTTTCAAGATCTACAAGAAGAAGAAATCGATCGTTGACTCGGCTTCGCTCGTCTCCGTGGATCGTGGATCTACTTTGATCTCTTGCCCGATTGAAGATCGGCTCGGCTCATAAAAGGGTTGAAGGCATCTTGCTTGGCTTGCACTCAAGATCTTGAATTGTGGTTGGATTTAGGGTTAGGGTTTCCTACAAGCTCTCTCACTAAACTTTGAGGAAGAGGGGATAAAGAAAGAGATTGATTTTTCTAAGCTTTCCCAAAGTTGAATAATTTTTGAAGAATGAGCCTAGGGTCTTATTTATAGAACTCCCAAACCCTAGGCTTAGGTTTGAATTGGAACTTTCCCTCCCAAAGTTTGTTGAAGAGTTTCTAGAAGGAGTTTGTTAGGAGCAAGCTTAGGGTTTAAGCTAGGGTTTAGGGAAAGTTCTAGAATAATAGGCTAGTTTAGTGAAGCTCAAAGTGTTTGCTGATCTGGTAGAAGTCTCTGGAGTTTTCTGGAACTTGGAGTACATTTCTGAACTGTAGGCCATGAAACAGGAGTTGTGCATTAAAATTGAGGAAGTGATTCCTTTAACCAACCGCGGATCCGCGGCCTAAGCAAGCCCATGCCGCGGATCCGCGGCCAATGTGGAGGCTTGGGCCCTGTAGCTCCTGGTGTGGTCTTGTACTGCAGTGTGGGTCTTCATCTGATATGTTGAATTGCAATTACTCCTTTGTATTGGTACCAGATTTGAATTTAGTGAGTTTACGAGCAATTGTAATGGTCGAGCAATGTAATGATCGAGCAAGCTTCTCTTTTCCTGCATAGACTTCGAAACACGGGTTGCAAGATATAGAAAATATGCCATGTAATGCAATGCAGTCAATTTCCCTAGAAATGCCGGTTTTAAGGTCGAATACATGTAATCTGATATTTTGCGACCGATTTGCTAATATATGAATTATGAATACCGTACACTTCTATATGGATGCAAATGATGAGGAAATTGCCGACTAAAATATGCAATATTTTCGACTGATCAGGCTCCACTAATGTGTATAGGTGATATACTAAAATAAATACATGTACACATTGAAGTAGAAACAAACCAAGTAGCATACTACTATATTGAGCAAGATTGTTTATACAAGGTGAATATCCCAAGCTTTCATTAAGTAATATACAAACTAGTATGATACAGTAATGGCCTCTAGGGCATATACACTAACAATCTCCCACTTGCACTAAGGCCATGTACTGGTGTATCGAAGACCTATCATCTCGATCAGCCGCTCGAACTGAGTCTGGGGAAAGGCCTTGGTGAATGGATCTGCAGTGTTATCTTCTGAAGCGACCCTCCGAACCTCGATCTCCTGGCGATCCACGATCTCCCTGATCAGGTGATACCACCTCAAGATGTGTCTGGATCTCTGATGGGGCCTGGGTTCCTTCGCTAAAGCTATAGCCCCGTTGTTGTCACAATACAGAGGTATTGGATCAACAATGGACAGAACCACCTGAAGTTCTTTCAAGAACTTCCTCATCCAGACAGCTTTTTTTGCGGCATCAGATGCAGCGATTTATTCCGCTTCCATCGTCAAGTCTGCAACGGTTTCCTGTTTGGAACTCTTCCAACACGCCGCCCCTCCATTGAGGGTAAAGACAAAACCCGACATGGACTTGGAATCATCCTTGTCACTCTGGAAGCTGGAGTCAGCAAATGCCTCGATCTGGAGGTCTTTTCCGCCATACACCAAGAACATCTCCTTAGTCCTTCTCAGGTACTTGAGAATGTTCTTTACCGCTATCCAGTGTTTCTCCCCAGGGTTTGACTGATACCGGCTTACCACACTCAGTGCATAAGCTACATCCGGTCTGGTACACAACATCGCATACATTATAGAGCCTACCGCAGAAGCGTAGGGTATAATAGACATGCGATCCCTCTCCAAATCAGTCTTGGGAGACATCTCTTTAGAGAGGGTGATCCTATGACAAGCCGGTAGGTTACCGCGCTTGGAATCTTCCATACTGAATCTTTTCAGTATGGTGTCGATGTACTTGGACTGTGAAACTCCTAATATCCTCTTGGATCTATCACGATGGATCCGGATCCCCAGGATGTATGAGGCATCACCCAGGTCTTTCATGGAGAACCTGTGTGACAAGAACCCCTTGACAGATTGTAGCATAGGAATGTCATTTCCTATTAAGAGAATGTCATCCACGTATAAAACGAGGAATACTACAGTTCTCGCTAAAAATCTACTATAGATGCATGGTTCATCTGGATTTTTGATAAAGCCAAATTCCTTGACCGTCTCATCAAAAAAGATGTTCCAACTCCGCGATGCCTGCTTTAGTCCGTAAATGGACTTAAGCAACTTGCACACCTTTCCGCTGCTCCCACTTTGAATGAAACCCTCTGGCTGGTCCATATAGACACACTCCTCTAAATTTCCATTTAGAAAAGCGGTCTTTATGTCCATCTGCCAAATCTCATAATCGTGGAAGGCAGCAATGCCAAGAAGGATCCGAATGGATTTCAGCATAGCTACTGGACAAAAGGTCTCGTCATATTCCAAACCAGGTCTTTGACGAAAACCCTTTGCAACCAGTCTAGCTTTACAGGTCTCAACCTGTCCATCTACACCAATCTTCCTTTTGAAGATCCACTTGCATCCTACGGGTTTTACCCCGTCTGGAGCAATGTCCAACATCCATAATTTGTTGGTGTACATGGACTCCATTTCGGTCAGCATTGCATCCAGCCATTTTACCGAGTCAACGCTCTGAACGGCCTGCTAGAAGCTAGTAGGCTCATCATAATCTATGATGCAATCCTCTCTATCCCCGTCTATGAGAAAACCGTAGTATCTCTCGGGCGGATGAGACTGCCTACTACTCCTGCGGAGCGGTGTTGGAATGTCCTGTTCTTTTGATCCCTCTGGTTCCACCAAGCTTTCAGTAATAGCTCGTGGTTCTGGAATTTCTTCCAGTTCTACCGCGCTCCCACTTATTTCCTTTTCTAAGAACCGGTGTTCTAGAAAGTGGGCATGACGAGAAACAAAAACCTTTTGTTCCTCTTCGCAGTAGAAGAAATATCCCTTGGAATTCTTTGGATATCCTACGAACTTGCACTGTACTGAGCGTGCCTCGAGCTTGTCCGCATGCTGTTTTTGACAAAAGCTGGACTTCCCCATGTCTTAATGTGCTTAAGATAGGGTCTCTTCCCACACCATATCTCATATGGTGTAGTAGGCACAGTCTTAGTTGGAACTCGGTTCAAAAGGTATGCAGCTGATTCTAGCGCATACCCCCAGAATGATCGCGGTAGCTCAGCGTTACTCATCATGGACCGTACCATATCCAATAGGGTTTGGTTCCGTCTCTCCGATACACCGTTATGTTGCGGAGTGTATGGAGGAGTAAGCTGAGAGAGAATTTCGTTCTCTTTTAAATAGTCCAGGAACTCGGCACTCAAGTATTCACCGCCTCGATCCGATCTTAGAATCTTGATACTTTTTCCGGTTTGTTTTTCTACTTCATTCTTATATTCCTGGAATTTTCCAAAGGCTTCGGACTTATGTTTCATCAAGAAGAGATAACCGTACCTTGAAAAGTCATCCGTAAAAGTAATGAAGTAGGAATAACCGCTTCGCGCATATGTAGACATTGGACCGCACACGTCGTTGTGCACGAGTCCCAAGAGCTCGCTCGCTCTTACTCCGTGTCCAGTGAACGGAGTCTGTCATCTTTCCTTTGAGACAGGATTGACAAGTGGCATACGATTGATATTCGAACGGATTCAAATATCCTTCTGTATGTGACTTCGTCAACATTCTCTCGTTGATGTGACCTAGTCTACAATGCCATAAGAAAGTCTGATTTATTTCCGGAGACATTCTTTTGTATGTATTCTGGACATTGAAAATCTGTGGTTGGTTTAATACGTATATACCATTGCTCAATGTACCTGACCCAATCAGAACTTGATTAAGGTGAATGTTTACAACATTGCTTACAAACGAAAATTCATAACCTTCTTTAGAAACCAAAGATACAGAAATGATATTACAAGTTGCGTTGGGTACAAAAAAGCAATTACGCAAAACCAAAACATGTCCATCTGACATTCCCAGGTGATAGTCCCCTACGGCCTTAGCATCCATGCTAGCTCCGTTTGCAACTTTGAGGGTCATGTCACCTGCCTTCAAAACCCTACGGATTCTCAACGCCTGCAAAGAATTACAGATATGAGATCCTGATCCGGTATCCAATACCCAGGAAGTAGAGTTTATTGAAAGACAGTTTTCAATAACATACACACCTGAAGCTGAAGCGGCAACCTGCTTCAATTCCTGTGTCCTGGCTTTTCAAGCCCTGCAATCATTTTTCCAGTGTCCTTTCATATGACAATAGAAGCATTCTTCTTTATCCACAAGCTGCCCTGCTTTCTTTGTTGCCTTTGCCTTTCCCTTCATATCCACTTTACCAACACCGCCACTTGGTTTGGCGGGGGCTTTCTTCTTCTTTACCTTGGCTTTCGCCTTGGACCTAGAAGAGGAAGATCCTCCTACAAACAAAGTGGATGTTTCCCTACCTTTCTGTAGGGTGCCCTCTGCACTCCTTAGCATGTTGAGGAGTTCTGAAAGTTCAACTTCTTTTTCTTGTAAGTTGAAGTTCAGGATAAACTGGGCGTAAGTGGAAGGAAGGGACTGGAGAATCAAGTCCGTATAGAGCTCGTTCTCCAACGTGGTCCCAAGTTCTGCGAGCTCCTCAATGAAGCCAATCATCTTAAGCACGTGTTCCTCTACCGATGATCCGATGGCCAAGCTTGCCGAAAATAACTTCTTCGACACCTCGAATCTTGCGATACGAGACTGCTCTCCATACAGTTCTTTTGTATGGAGAAATATGGATTCGAGGTCCATATTCTCGTGCCTCCTCTGATGTTCGTTGTCTATAGAGGCAAGTACGAGGCACTTGGCCTTCGCGCTATCAATCTCCCAAGTCTTACGGATTTCCTTATCCGCGACGCTGGAGGTGGGACCTGGGACAGGGGGAGCTTTGGTGGTAAGAAGATACCCCAGCTTGTCGTAAGTGATTGCCACTTTGACATTCCTGAGCCAATCTTTGTAGTTTGGCCCTGTCAGTATGTTTTTATATAGAAGTAACTTAAGTCCAGTCATTTCGATTGGTCGCTGCAATTAGGAGAGAGAAGAAGAAACACTCAGCATGATGCTCTTGCAAGTTTAGAGGGGTTTTTAGTTTGTCTAAACAGGATGGCTCCCACTGTTTCTCGAATCCTTCCTCAAACCAAAAAGGAAGAATTAGTCAGGATCAATCTCACCGTACAATACTTGCTTAACCGTTCGGCCAGGCTGGTGTCGGTACTTCGAGGAAGGTTTTCCAACGCTTTCGCGAAGTTCCTTAATTTAAGAACCTCTTTTCCCTAGGGGCGTAGCCCCGCTAACACCTTTCTAGACACCTACTAGGTTTATAGCATTGATCGTTAAGTGAGAAATTTCCCGAGGAGTAGCATATACTCACAGTAGGATCGGGATCCAAATATCATCGCGTGACGAAACTGAAGGAATCCTACCAGAATCATCACACTCCAAATGGTATGCAACACTAGCAAGTTTCAGTTCTTTTGAAACTCCCGATGTGGATTTTTGCCCCATGCTCTTATGACCTTGACTTTGGCCAAAATATCATAAGTCACATGCCAAGTTCTACCCATCATTCTCCAGGTTAATTTGGATCCACCCGTACCTACCCTTAACTTTGGCCAAAATGGCAGTACGACCGTCCCAAACCAACGCATCTATCTATGCTACACATGAATACCCAATAGCTACCAATCACTATGCCTTGACTTTGGCCAACATACATAGCTTGAATACTATTGACTATCCATGTGAAACGACGGAGGGCTACGAATGGTTTTGGCGAAACCGTGAACGTAGTAAACTTGATATAATCGATGGAACGAGATAGCTTTTAAAAGGAGTGGCTCAAACTCCGCATTTTAAAAGTTTGTTTTGAAAAGAACCGAGTGGTTTTTCGAAAGTGTTCCAATGACTTTTACTTGGTTTATTTTCTTGCATTAGTTCTTTTAATGCGTGATATTCTTGCATTAGTTCTTTTAATGCGTCCCATCATTTAATCCTACCATTGTAGAAAACAACCAAACTATGACGTACGCTTATGCCATTCGCATTCGCCACGGGGCCCCGTCATTACCCGTTAGGTTACTTAACTAACGACAGAGCGGGGGCTGGGCTAGCGCGGATGTAAAACATAAGCAACACCTAAATAATATCATATATAGATATACATTGCAATGATAGCCATTTCAGATCACAGATGAACACATTGGATATACTAGGAATCCGCAATTCTTACGAGCCTGTAACGAAAAGCAGATTACACGGTCGCGGTGAATAGCCAATACCCCACCCAAGACCCCTACGGGTGCGGCAAACTACCCGCCAAGTACCCGAAGCGAAGCAACCTCCCTCAACTCCGTGAGTAGGCCACTCGGCACTTCGGGTGCCCGGTAGTTTGTTCACCCCCTCCATGGGTCTATCCTAGGAGCAAAAACAGTAAAAAGAAATTATACAATGACAGCTACAACCCCGACCCGGTTGTGCGGCCATACAAATAATTATTACATCAATTTACAAATTTACATGAATTGAAAGAAAAGAAAACTCTCGTCTCACAACCCCGGCTATTCACCCGCGACAATCCAATGAATTCATATACGCATTCCAATAACATTACAGATCATAGATTTGGATAACCCCCACTAATCGACATATAGCGATTAGCAGACGTTCAATACAAATATCACATCACAGAAAAACCCGTCAGCTTAAGTCTTTAGAAGTTCGATAAAAAAATACGGATTTTTAGGCCCCAAACGCAAAATTTTCGTTCTGGAAAATCTGGGCTGAAAAGACATATTCCAAAAATCCCAAAACAACCCCAGAAATACACTTCACTAAATTTGGACCTCGGCCGAGTCAACTCGGCCGCGGAACAGCAGCGGGAGCGTGCTCCCGCAGCGTTTCCGCGGCGCTTTGATCGGTTCGTGGGACCAAATTTTGTGGTTATTCTATAAAAAGCCTGAGCCGATTTTTAAGATGAAATTTATCAAATTTTGAAGAGAAAAAAAATCGGCAGAAACTTGACATATCGGGTTCGTTTCGTGACTTTTTCTTTGATCGATCTTCTAGTTACTTTACTAATATGTTAGGTAGAGTTTAACCTGTCTCTGATACCACTGTAAGTCCATGCTACCTCTCCCGGTACTTTCGGGCATGCGGAATTTGATGAAAAACAATTTTCTAGAGGCGGTAACATGGACTCAAAATTGGATCTTTGTTAAACATCTAACTAACAACCTAACTAGGAGTTGTTAATGTAGGGTTCCTAGGCACCCTAGTGAGGTCTCACAAGGCATCGAACATGCCAATTTCAAAAATTACGGTGCCGAGAAACCCTAGACTACGGATCGTTGGCTAGAAAACTAGGCGAAAAAGAAACTAGTTAACACATAACTAAGAGATACGGAAATACAACCTTTGTAGATCCGGTTCTCCACCTCCATAGCTCCTCAATGAAGTCTCCTCGCTGTCCATAACAAGTCCCGGGCTCTAGCGTCGTCTTCATCGGAGAATGGACGGGCTAGGTCATCGATGTCCATGCCGAAGATGATCTACGTCGAGGCATCGCTAAATCAAGCTCCGACTTCACCAAGTGAAGAAACTTGTGAAGAAAACACACTCTACTACTTGGCAAGAGGTAGAGGATGAAGAAATAGGAAGTGGGTTCTATTTAGAATTGGATTTCTCACTCTTTATCATCAATCACCATTGATGAATGCAAGCTTCTTTCTTGAAGAAGAAGAAGAAGAAGATGATAATTGTTATGATAAGTTATTTAAAAATGAAAAGAAAATGAAAACTTATCATAATCTAAACCATGGTCAAGTGTAGAGATTAAACTAGGGTTAGTGGGAATGGTTAGGGTTAAGGATGAGATAAGAATGGTTGACTTGATCAAAGCTTCAAGAAGCTTCAACATGAAACAAAATTAGCCACCATTCTTTTCTCTTTTCTTTTATTCATTTATCAAAAATAAATGGATAATTAAATAAGATAAATGAATAACAAATAATAAACCCTAACCATTTTATTAACCAAGGTTTAATACTTTACACTTAACCAAAAAGCATGTATCATCAAACATGATACAAGCAAGTGCACAAAATCATATCACATATATAATGCGCACATCCGAGTGAGAAAATCCATCTAAAGTGAACCAATACTAGTTAACGCAAAGTAATATATCAAATATATAATTATGCATTAAATCATTAAATCAACACTTGATTTAACGATCCGGTCATATCGCATACAACCGACTAGTATCCAATGTATCGGCTTATCGAATCAACCCTCGATTCGATAACTAGGGTATATCGCATATAACCTAATCGATACATACATCGTGAGAATGGAATACGGTATCACATACACGCATTATTCTCGGTCCCGCACATATCTCATATGCGCTCCTATTTCGTTTCGCTTGAGCCAGGAAATCTCTATGTAGGACTCTAAAGACTCGTCAATACGCCGGCACCAGATGATGATCATATCAAACACCCACAAGCCGCAAGCGGTCTGCTAAACGTAACGGCCACCCGGGTATTGAGCGATCTGAAGATCGACGAGCAAGCCCGCTCACACTCCAGTGAATCCAACCAGTAACACTACCGTACAGTCCGGTCTGATCGTCTGATATGTCGCATATCTCGCCTAGGGGTGGTAAACGTCAGACCCCAATAGCTCGATAAGTCGTGTCGATATGAGGTCTATAACTGTTCGAGAAACTACTGGTAACACTTACCAGTAAATCTCAGCAACCCTGGCCAGGGATTTCCTGTTATAGCCAATCGAACAAAGCGCAACATCAATTCCCTATACCGGGAGAGACGAATCCCCTCCAATCGCTCATTGCCTCTATGTGACTCGGGACTGTACCCAAAAACCACCGTTTTGCACGCCCTCTTGGACGTGGTAAGATGGAAATCAAAGCACAGTGGGAACCACACAAGACTCTATGACGATCTCGGGTCAACAGACTACTCTGTACCAGTGTCACCAGAGAACTGCCATCTGACGTGAGGTATAATACCATCTGGGAGTTCTCGGCGAGTCCGTCCAGTGTACCCAGTCTTTACTGAGCACCCGTATATCATCTCTGATGTCAAACACCAATGGATATGGGATCATCCATCGCCCATCTGTATGGGTCGAGAAGGTATACGCTAGTCTACTCTGGTATATCGATGCCCCATCTCGATACACCCACGACTAGGGACTTTGAAGGATGTACTTACGGACTACCATGTCCCCACTAGTATGATCCGCATCATAGTCCAGGTAGTCAAGTACAGATCCTAAGGGCTTTACCAACATGTAACAGGGAGACAATTAGTGTACACGTTAAGGTAAAGATCAACCAGATAGCATACTATCATGTCGAGCAAGAAAGTCCTCCCTATATATGTCCCAGCATCCACTATAATATACATCCAATGTACAGTAATGGCCTCTAGGGCATACATATAAGTAACAATCTCCCACTTGCACTAGGGCCATCTGTAGCAGTGGTTGTAGTATCTCATACTCAACCATCCCATAAAAGTCTCTCTCTGGGAACAAGGCCTTTGTGAGTGGATCCGCTGTGTTGTCCTCAGAGTCTACTCTCCTAACCTCGATCTCCCTGGAGATCAACCATCTCCATGATCAAGTGATACTGCCTTAGAATATATCTGGATCACTGATGGGACGGACGTTCCTTGGCATAAGCCACAACACCATTGTCTCACAATGGTTGGAACGTAGTTCATCTAATGAACCAATATACACCCAAACATCCTCCTTGTTAGCATCTTGAGTAGCGATGTATCCAGCCTTTATCGTCTAGTGTGTCACGGTATCTTGCTTGGAACTTTTCCAACATACCGTCCCTCCACTGAGGGTAAAGACAATGCCTGTGACTGACATTCAGTCGTCTTTATCACCCTGGAACCATTCCAGTGATTCTCCCCAGGGTCGATTGATACCATCTCACTACAGCTAGTGAGTATCCTAACATCCATTTAGATCTATCTCATAGATCCAAAATCCAGGATTTAGGAGGTATCACTTTGATCCTATATGGAGAATCATGGTGATAAGCGGAGATTGATCGAGCGTAGCATAGGAAACTCCTTCCCCATCAAGAGTATGTCATCCACGTACTCTACGAGGATCGTCACCATACTCCCTACTACCTTTTTGTTTATACAAGGTTCATCTACCATTTTGATGATGTCAAACTCTTTGACTAATTCATCAAAACAGATGTTCCAACTCCGCGATGCTTGCTTTATCACATAAAACTTCTTGCACACGTTTCCGCTGCTCCCACTGTCTACGAAGCCCTCTGGCTGTGTACTTATAGACGTTCTCTTCTAAAACATCATTTAGAAAAGCTGTCATGACACCTAACCACCAGATATCGTAGTCATGGTATGTAGCCGTGGCAAGTAGGATCTGGATGGACTTAAGCATAGTCACTTGAAAAAGTTTCATCATAATCCACGCCTGGTCGATGACGAAAAGCTTTAACAAGTCTAGCTTTGAAAGTCTCAACTTTTCCATCTACACCAAGTAATCTTCTCAAGATATACTTGCTCCTGATGGGGATTTAACCCTTCAGATATTGCAACCAAAGTCCATACTTTGTTGGTGTACATGGATTCCATCTCAGATCACTAAGCATCCAGCCATTCTTACAGAGTCTTACTCCTGATGGCCAGCTCGAAACTAGTTGGGTCATCATCTCATGATGCAATCCTCGCTCCCACTGTCATAGAGAAACAGAAGTATCTCTCAGGTGGGTGAGGAACCCTACTAGATCGGCGGAGAGGCTGAAGTTCGTTGGAATCTACTGAATCCTTTGGTTCTACCAAACCATCTGCTGTAGTTTGTATAGCTGGAACCTTTCCAGTTCTACATTACAGACCTTGCCTCGAGCTTGTCCGGATTTTGCTTTTAAACATAGGCCAGACAACCCCAAATCTTAACTAACTTAAGAAATGGGCTCTAAAAGGTTCCTAGGCAACCTATAGAGGTCTCACAAGGCATCGAACATGCCAAATTTAAAAAAAATGGTGCCGAGAAACCCTAGTTAACGGATCGTTGCTAGATGTCTAGGCGAAATATAAAACTAGTTAACAAATTAACTATAGGTTAGATGCTACAACCTTTGTAGATCCGGTAATCCTCTTCCTTGGCTTCACGAAGGCATCCTCTCGCTGTCCATCTCGATTCCCAAACTCGAACTTTGGCTTCATCGGAGAAACGGGCAAGCTAGGTCGTCGGCTTTGTGTCAAAGACGATCTACCTCGAGGCATCGCAAGTTCAAGCTCCGACTTCACAAACTTGTGAAACTTGTGAAGTAAACACCCAAAACAACTTGGCAAGAGGTAGAGGGTGAAGAAATAAGAGGTGGGTTCTCTTTGGAATTGGATTTTACTCACTTTTGCTCAAGTTGCCATTAAAGTAGCTAGCTTGAAGAAGAAGAAGATCAAGATAGTTATGATAAGTTCTTTTTAAAAAGAAATAGAAAATCAAATACTTATCATAACTCAAACTAGGGTTAAGTGTAGAGAATTAACCATGGTCAATTGGATGGGTTAGGGTTAAGCATGAAGATAAGGATGGTTACAAAAGTCAAGGCTTCATGAAGCTTCAACTAATGACAAAGAAAGCCACCATTCTTATCTTTATCTTTTCCAAATAAATAAATAAATAAATAAATAAATAAATGAATATGCAAAACCCTAATTATCAAATTAACCATGGATTAATTCTATATACTTAACTAAATGATCAAGTATCATCAAACATGATACAAAAAAGTGCACAAAAGCATATCACATATACTATGTGCATCAAGTGAGAAAATCCGTATAAAGTGAACCAATACTAGTTAATGCAAAGTAATATATCAAATATATAATTATACATTAAATCATTAAATCAACATTTGATTCAATGATCCGGTCATGTCGCTCATAACCGACTAGTATTCAATGTATCGATTTATCGAATCAATGATTCGATAACTAGGTCATATCAAATATAACCAATCGAAACATTTATCGTGAGAATGAAATGCGCTATCACATACACGCATTATTCTCGGTCCTGCACATATCTCATATGCGCTCCTATTTCGTTTCGCTTGAACCAGGAAACCTCTGTGTAGGACTCTAAAGACTCGTCAATACGCCGGTAGCAGATGATGATCATATCAAGCACCCACAAGCCGCAAGCGGTCTGCTAAACGTAACGGCCACCCGGGTATTGAGCGATCAGAAGATCGACGAGCTAGCCCGCTCACACTCCTGCGAATCCGACCAGTAACACTTACTATACAGTCCGGTCTCTTCGTCTGATACGTCGCATATCAAGTCTAGGGGTGGTATACGTCAGACCCCAATAACCCGATAAGTCGTGCCGATGTGAGGCTCATAACGGGTCGAGAAACTACTGGTAACACTTACCAGCAAATCTCTGATCAGCCCTGGCCAGGGACTTCCCTGTTACGGCCAATCGAGCACAGCGCAACATCTACCCCCAATACCGGGAGAGACGAAACCCCTCCTATCGCTCATTGCCTCCATATGACTCGGGACTGTACCCAAAGACCACCGTTTTGCATGCCCTCATGGACGTGGTAAGGTGGAGATCAAAGCACAGTGGGAATCACACAAGACTCTATGACGATCTCGGGTCTACAGACTATCCTGTACAAGTGTCACCTGAGAACTGCCATCTGACGTGAGGTATAATACCATCTGGGAGTTCTCGGCGAGTCCGTCCAGTGTACCCAGTCTGCACTGAGCACCCGTATACCATCTCTGATGTCAAACACCAATGGATATGGGATCATCCATCGCCCATCACATGGGTCGAGAAGCGTATACGCTAGTCTACTCTAGTATATCGATGCCCCGTCTCGATACACCCACGACTAGGGACCTTGAAGGATGTACTTATGGACTACCATGTCCCCACTAGTATGATCTGCATCATAGTCCAGGTAGTCAAGTACAAATCCTAAGGGCTTTACCAACATGTAACTATAAGACAGTATAAAGAGACTAGTGTACATGTTAAGATAAAGAGCAACCAGATAGCATACTATCATGTCGAGCAAGAAATTCATCTCTATATATGTCCAAGCATCCAATATAATATACATAATCTGTATAATACTGGCCTCTAGGGCATACATACAACTAACAATCTCCCACTTGCACTAGGGCCAGCTGCTGTAGTATCCTATACCGAGCATCCCGAAAAGTCTCTCAAACTGTATGTGGGGAATGGCCTTCGTGAGTGGATCCGCCGTGTTGTTCTTCGTGTCAACTCTCCTGACCTCGATCTCTCGGCGATCAACTATCTCCCGGATCAGGTGATACCGCCTCAGAATATGCCTGGACCGCTGATGGGACCTGGGTTCCTTGGCCAAAGCCACCGCTCCATTGTTATCGCAATACAAAGGTATTGGATGCTCAATGGATGGAACCACTCCAAGTTCAGAAATGAACTTCTTGATCCAGACAGCCTCTTTGGCAGCATCGTTGGCAGCGATGTATTCAGCCTCCATCGTCGAGTCTGCCACGGTTTCCTGCTTGGAACTCTTCCAGCTAACCGCCCCTCCGTAAAGGGTAAAGACAAAGCCCGACTGCGACTTAGAGTCGTCCTTATCACTCTGGAAGCTCGACTCGGTAAAGGACTCCACTTGGAGTTCTCCGTTACCATACACCAAGAACATATCTCTAGTCCTTCGCAAGTACTTGAGAATGCTCTTCACAGCTGTCCAGTGACTCTCTCCAGGATCATCTTGATACCTGCTCACTACACTTAGTGAGTATGCTAGATCGGGTCTGGTACATAGCATCGCATACATGATAGAGCCTACTGCCGAAGCATAGGGTATCCCTTGCATGCGAGCTCTCTCCAAATCAGTCTTAGGAGACATCTCTTTGGAGAGAGTGACTCCAGAGATCGTGGGCAAGTTCCCACGCTTGGACTCTTCCATACTAAACCTCTTTAGTATGGTGTCAATGTACCTGGATTGGGACAATCCCAAAATCCGTTTGGATCTATCTCTATAGATCCTAATTCCCAATATGCAGGAGGCATCACCAAGATCTTTCATTGAGAATCTTTGTGATAAGAAGAGCTTGACCGATTGCAGCATAGGAATATAATTTCCTATCAAGAGTATGTCGTCTACGTACAATACGAGGAAGACAACCTTACTCTCTGCCACCTTCTTGTAGATACAAGGTTCATCTGGATTTTTGACGAAATCAAACTCTTTGATAACGACGTCAAAGCAGATGTTCCAACTCCGCGATGCTTGCTTTAATCCATAAATGGATTTAAGCAGCTTGCACACCTTCCCGCTGCTCCCACTGTCTACGAAGCCCTCCGGCTGAGTCATGTACACGCACTCTTCTAAATCACCATTTAGAAAGGCGGTCTTAACATCCATTTGCCAGATTTCGTAGTCATGAAAGGCAGCAATGGCAAGCATGATTCGGATGGATTTAAGCATAGCCACTGGAGAAAAGGTTTCGTCATAGTCCACACCTGGTCTTTGACGAAAACCCTTTGCTACAAGTCTAGCTTTGAAAGTCTCCACTTTCCCATCTACACCAAGTTTCTTCTTGAAGATCCACTTGCTCCCAATGGGTTTTACCCCTTCAGGAGCAACTTCCAAAGTCCATACTTTGTTGGTGTACATGGATTCCATCTCGGACCGCATAGCATCCAGCCATTTCACTGAGTCCCCACTCGTGATGGCCTGCTCGAAGCTAGTTGGGTCATCATCCTCCATGATGCAATCCTCGCTCCCACCGTCCATGAGAAAACCGTAGTATCTCTCAGGCTAGCGAGGAACCCTACTAGATCGGCGGAGAGGCTGAGGTTCATTGGGAGCTACTGAATCTTCTGGTTCCACTAAATCTTCAGTTACGGTTTGTGTATCTGGAACCTCTTCCAGCTCTACCACTTTGCCACTAATTTCTTTTTCAAAGAATTCCTTTTCTAAAAAGGTGGCATGTTGAGCAACAAACACTTTTTGTTCCTCACTGTGGTAGAAAAAATACCCATAAGAATTCTTTGGATATCCCACAAACTTGCAGAGAACTGACCGTGCCTCGAGCTTGTCCGGATTTTGTCTTTTGACATAGGCCGGACAACCCCATATCTTAACTCGTTTAAAATATGGTCTCTTCCCACTCCATATCTCATATGGTGTGGTAGGTACAGATTTAGATGGAACTTGATTCAATAGGTATGTTGCTGTTTCCAGCGCATAACCCCAGAAGGAAATAGGTAACTCAGCTGTGCTCATCATAGAGCGCACCATATCTAATAGGGTGCGATTCCTTCGTTCAGATACACCGTTGTGCTGTGGTGTATATGGAGGAGTCAGCTGAGAGAGAATCCCATTCTCTTTTAGGAAGTCCAGGAATTCATTGCTCAAGTATTCCCCTCCTCGATCAGATCGAAGGATTTTAATACTTTTTCCGGTTTGGTTCTCAACTTCTTGTTTATATTCCGTAAATTTCTCAAAAGCTTCTGATTTGTGTTTCATCAGGAACACATACCCGAACCTAGAGAGATCGTCAGTGAATGTAATGAAGTATGAAGAACCATCCCTGGCATGTGTAGACATGGGGCTGCATACATCACTATGTATAAGTCCCAAGAGTTCGGTAACTCTTTCCCCGTGTCCCGTAAACGGAGTTTTGGTCATCTTGCCTTTGAGACATGACTGGCAAGTGTCATAAGATGAAAATTCGAAAGGTTTCAAATATCCATCCTTATGCAACTTAGCCAGTCGTGTCACATTGATGTGACCCAGTCTACAATGCCACAAGAAGGATTCATTGAGTTCAGAACTCTTCCTCTTGTGTGTGTTTGTTATGCTCAGAACTGTTGATTGATTTAGAACATAAATGCCATTGCATAACGTGCCTGATCCAACCAACTTTTGGTTACGGAAAATGTTCATAACATTATCCTGTAATACAAAATTATATCCTTCTTTGCTTAATAAAGAAACCGATATAATGTTGCATATCAGGTTCGGCATGTAATAGCATTCGTTCAGAACCAATGTATTACCAGTTGGTAATACAAGGTGATATTCCCCGACAGTCTTAGGTGCAACAATTGCACCATTTCCAACTCTGATGTCTTTATCACCTTCCCCAAGTTCTCTACCTTTCCTGAGCCCATGTAACTGATTACATATATGGGATCCTGACCCGGTATCTAATACCCAGGACGTAGAGCAAATGGAGAAACAGTTCTCAGTAACGAACACACCCGAAGAAAATGCATCATCATGTACTTTCTTCAATCGGGTGGCATGGGAATCCTGGTATTCCCCTATATCCTGTTCATTCCTATAACTCTTATAAGAAAGAACGGAACCAACGTTCCCCAGCACAGTATAACATGCGGGTTCGGTCAATACATCCATATTATTATCTTGATTAAGGCATGAACTGGTCGCTACCTGGAGAGAGAGAGAAGAAAACACTTTAGCGTATGCTCGTGCAAGATCAGATTGGTTATTATCTTATCTAATCAGGATGGCTCCCACTGCTTTTTATCAAATCTTCCTCCAAACCCTAAAAGGAAAGACTAGCCGGGATTAATTACACACTACAAGTTCGCCAATCTTTCAGCCAGGCCAGTGTCGGTACTTTGAGGGAGGTCCCCCGTGCTTTCGCACGAACCTAATTACTGTAAACCTCATTTTCCCAGAGGCGTAACCCCGTTGACACCTTTCTAGACACCTACTTGATCGGCTATTTGTAGTGTGTAAAACTCTCCCAGGAGTAACTCTTACTCGCAGCGGGTATCGGGATCCAACTATCTCATAGAAGGTATGCAATCTCATTGCAAATTTCAACACTTGAAATTCCCGATAATATTTTGCCCCGAACGATCTATGACCTTGACAAGGTCAACAAACCATAGACCGCAAGTCAAGTTCAACCCGTCATTTCTTGATTGAATCAAACCCACCCGCACGACCCTTGACAAGGTCAACAAGGCCATACGACTACCCTAACTCAATCTGCATCATATGCATAAGCAGATAAATACTGGTTAGCTACCGCACACTGCACCTTGACAAGGTCAACAAACGCAGCACGAATACTAAACAGGACTTATCTGAAATGACGGAGGGCTACGCAGGTTTTTCATAAAAACCATGAGCGTAATGAACTTGATATCGTTGTAGAATCAAATAAAGTTTTGAAATGGAGTGATTTTGAGGCTTTTCTAGTTTTGCTAAAGGGGTCACTCCCGGTGAAGGGATCGTCGGCCCTTTCCTCGTCGAATGAGGTGCGGGATATATCATATATATCACTGTGCAAAGCAGAAACTATAGAAGCAGTCAAAAACAAACCGAGTGTGTAGCATCTGCCAGTTATTGCTAAAGGAGTCACTCCCGGTGAAGGGATCTCGGTCCTTTCCTCATCGAATAAGGTGCAGGGCATATCACATATACCGCTATGCAAAGCAAGAACTGTAGCTACCAGTTTTATTTTAAAATTCGATTCCACAACATCATAGGTTTCTTATCTTTCATTAATCACATTAATGAAGTCCCATCATTTAAATACCTAAACATCACAGATAGATATGACGTACACTTATGCCATCCGCATTCGCCTCGATGTCCCCTCGTGCACCGTTAGGTTAGGTAACTAACGACAGAGCAGGGCAGGGCTAGCGCGGGTGTAAAACATAAGTAACGTCTATATAATATATCATATATACTATATACTATATCCATCACAGAATCACAACACAGATATCGCAGCAGAATAAACATATGAAATATTGGATATACTAGGACATCCGTGTTTTCAATACGAGCCAGTATAAAACACGGATTCCACGGTCGTGATGAATAGCCAATCCCACACCCCTAGACCCCTACGAGAGCGGCAAGCAACCCTGCCAATTCTAGAGTTAGGAGACCCGGACTCGACTCCTCGAGTTGGTCTCCCACTAGACCCCAGAACCCGGTTACTTGTGCTCCCCTCCTTGGGTCTATCCTAATGCGGAAAAGTAAATAATATACAAAGGGTGACAGCTTCCGCTACCTGGAAGTGCCCCAAATAAAAGAATATTACATACAAGTTTTTACATGAATGAAAAAGAAAAATACTCATCTCACATAAAAAAACCCCGGCTATTCGAACACGACGATCCAATATAACATATCCAGCAACACATAACATCACATGTCATCAACGTAAGTAAGTATGCATACCCCAATTGTCGTTGACGTATAGCAACGAAACCGGCGATATGAACATACTACACTTACGGTCACAGAAAAGAAAGTGTAAAACTACAACAGTTGGAATCCGCAACCTCTTTAGACATCGCATGCCTAACAGATATAAATCCCGCATTTTAGTCTCATTATCGAAAACTCTTTTCAATATCATATGGGACTAAATTGCTAGATTTATAACATACATTCAGTTACCTCATAACTACTTGTGAATTCCAATTATTGTATCACATTCCAGATAAACAGAAAATGTTAAACTTTCCGATCGAACAATCGAATACCCAAGTTTTCCCGATACAACTCAACATATGAAATAAGTCTAACAACATTCAGTTCGTGCCTCAGTACCAACGGTCCAGCCGTAGAAGGGTGAAGCCAACGCCTCACATGTGGCACGCCGTACTGCCCCAAACCCGAAGGTTCAAAGGGCAGTTCAAGACGGTCACATAATCGAGTTAAGGTTTGTTGTCTTCTAGAGGGTCCATCGCGTTACTTTCACTACTTAGAACGTTGTTAAACTACGGAAAAATCCAACACTTGGAAATTTCCCGACAGGGGAAAAATTGAGTATTTATATCCGGTCGAACTTTTTAACATATCCTGAAAATTATCTGGAAAAACACAAAGACGAAATTTGATACCCCGATCGAAACACCGAATCCCCAAAGCAACCCCAGAAAATTCAACTCTTGAATAATTATTAAAAATACCCAGGAAAATCACCACTGGAAATTAAGGATTACTGTGTAAAATCCTTTAAATACTTAGGTCGTACGACCGCGGATCCGCCGCATGAGGCATGCTCATGCCGCGGATCCGCGCTGGCTTGGTGGAATTATGCTCACGAATTTCACAGTAAACCTTATAATTTCCTGCTTGTTTTTCTGCATATTTTTAATATTGAAAAATCTCAGATTTCGGAAAAAGGACAGAGAGCATTATAGATTTGGTGTTTCGGGTTCGTTCGGACTTCAAATCGCGTCTAGACTTCGCCTAAGGCTCTAGCTAGGCTCTGATACCAGTGAAAGGTTCCTAGGCACCCTATAGAGGTCTCACAAGGCATCGAACATGCCAAATTTAAAAAAAATGGTGCCGAGAAACCCTAGTTAACGGATCGTTGCTAGATGTCTAGGCGAAATATAAAACTAGTTAACAAATTAACTATAGGTTAGATGCTACAACCTTTGTAGATCCGGTAATCCTCTTCCTTGGCTTCACGAAGGCATCCTCTCGCTGTCCATCTCGATTCCCAAACTCGAACTTTGGCTTCATCGGAGAAACGGGCAAGCTAGGTCGTCGGCTTTGTGTCAAAGACGATCTACCTCGAGGCATCGCAAGTTCAAGCTCCGACTTCACAAACTTGTAAAACTTGTGAAGTAAACACCCAAAACAACTTGGCAAGAGGTAGAGGGTGAAGAAATAAGAGGTGGGTTCTCTTTGGAATTGGATTTTACTCACTTTTGCTCAAGTTGCCATTAAAGTAGCAAGCTTGAAGAAGAAGAAGATCAAGATAGTTATGATAAGTTCTTTTTAAAAAGAAATAGAAAATCAAATACTTATCATAACTCAAACTAGGGTTAAGTGTAGAGAATTAACCATGGTCAATTGGATGGGTTAGGGTTAAGCATGAAGATAAGGATGGTTACAAAAGTCAAGGCTTCATGAAGCTTCAACTAATGACAAAGAAAGCCACCATTCTTATCTTTATCTTTTCCAAATAAATAAATAAACAAATAAATAAATAAATGAATATGCAAAACCCTAATTATCAAATTAACCATGGATTAATTCTATATACTTAACTAAATGATCAAGTATCATCAAACATGATACAAAAAAGTGCACAAAAGCATATCATATATACTATGTGCATCAAGTGAGAAAATCCGTATAAAGTGAACCAATACTAGTTAATGCAAAGTAATATATCAAATATATAATTATACATTAAATCATTAAATCAACATTTGATTCAATGATCCGGTCATGTCGCACATAACCGACTAGTATTCAATGTATCGATTTATCGAATCAATGATTCGATAACTAGGTCATATCAAATATAACCAATCGAAACATTTATCGCGAGAATGAAATGCGGTATCACATACACGCATTATTCTCGGTCCTGCACATATCTCATATGCGCTCCTATTTCGTTTCGCTTGAACCAGGAAACCTCTGTGTAGGACTCTAAAGACTCGTCAATACGCCGGTAGCAGATGATGATCATATCAAGCACCCACAAGCCGCAAGCGGTCTGCTAAACGTAACGGCCACCCTGGTATTGAGCGATCAGAAGATCGACGAGCTAGCCCGCTCACACTCCTGCGAATCCGACCAGTAACACTTACTATACAGTCCGGTCTCTTCGTCTGATACGTCGCATATCAAGCCTAGGGGTGGTATACGTCAGACCCCAATAACCCGATAAGTCGTGCCGATGTGAGGCTCATAACGGGTCGAGAAACTACTGGTAACACTTACCAGCAAATCTCTGATCAGCCCTGGCCAGGGACTTCCCTGTTACGGCCAATCGAGCACAGCGCAACATCTACCCCCAATACCGGGAGAGACGAAACCCCTCCTATCGCTCATTGCCTCCATGTGACTCGGGACTGTACCCAAAGACCACCGTTTTGCACGCCCTCATGGACGTGGTAAGGTGGAGATCAAAGCACAGTGGGAATCACACAAGACTCTATGACGATCTCGGGTCTACAGACTATCCTGTACAAGTGTCACCTGAGAACTGCCATCTGACGTGAGGTATAATACCATCTGGGAGTTCTCGGCGAGTCCGTCCAGTGTACCCAGTCTGCACTGAGCACTCGTATACCATCTCTGATGTCAAACACCAATGGATATGGGATCATCCATCGCCCATCACATGGGTCGAGAAGCGTATACGCTAGTCTACTCTGGTATATCGATGCCCCGTCTCGATACACCCACGACTAGGGACCTTGAAGGATGTACTTATGGACTACCATGTCCCCACTAGTATGATCTGCATCATAGTCCAGGTAGTCAAGTACAAATCCTAAGGGCTTTACCAACATGTAACTATAAGACAGTATAAAGAGACTAGTGTACATGTTAAGATAAAGAGCAACCAGATAGCATACTATCATGTCGAGCAAGAAAGTCATCTCTATATATGTCCAAGCATCCAATATAATATATATAATCTGTACAATACTGGCCTCTAGGGCATACATACAACTAACAGGCTCTTCCTTTTCCATATCATATATGAAGTGGTAGGCAACTGATTTGATTGGAACCCTATTCAATAGGTATGCAACTTCATAAGTGCATAACTCCCAAAAGGAAAAAGGAAACTCAGTATATTACTCATCATAGAGCACACCATATCAAATAGGGTGTATCTGCTCCGCCCCGATATACCATCGTGCTATGGTGTATACGGAGGAGTAATGCTGAGAGAGAATTTCATTCTCCTTTAGAATAGTCCAGGAATTTCGTGCTCAAGTATTCTCCTCCTTGATCTCATCAAAGGACATAATACTTATACCCGTATTGGTTCTCTACTTCTAACTTATATTCTGTGAATATCTCAAAAGGTTCGGACTTGTGTTTCAACAGGAACATATGTCTGAATCTTGAGAGATTATCAGAGAATGTAATGAAGTACAAAGAACCGGTCTTGGCATGTGTAGACAGGGGACCTACATACATCAACATGTATCATCCCAAGAGTTCATTAACTCTTTCTCTGTTTCCAATAAACAGAGCTAGTGTCATTATATCTTTGTGACATGACTAGCAAGTTTCACAAGATGTAGATTCAAACTGATTTAAATATGCATCTAAATGTAACTTCAGCTAGTCGGGTCACATTGATCTGACCTAGTCTACAATACCTTAAGAAGGATCCGTTCATTTCTGAACTCTTCCTCTTATGTGTGTTCCATAAACTAAGAACTGTAGTTTGATTTAGAACATCAACGCTTTTAGATAACGTGCCTGAACCGATCAACTTTTGATATAGGAAATGTTCAAAACATTATCCAACAATACAAAATTTTACCGTTTCTTTACTAATAAAGAGACAGATATGATTTTGTATATCAGGTTCGGTATCTAATAACATTCGTTCAGAATCAATGTATTGTAATACAGGGTGACAGTGACCAACAGACTTGGCTGCAACTCTTGCCCCGTTTTCTGCCTCATGAAACTTATCACCCGTTCTCAGTTCTCTACCTATCTGTAGCCCTATGTAACAGATTACATATCTGGGATCCTGATCCGGTATCATATACCCAGGACGTAAAGGATACTGAGAAACAGTTCTGTATAATGAACAAACCCGAAGATGATGCATCAGCATGCACTCTCTTCGTTTGGGCGGCACGGGAAATCTGGTATTCCCCAATTTCCTGCTCTGTCTTATAACAATTATAAGTTGGAGCGGGACCAACGTTCCCCAGCTCAGTATAACAAGCGGGTTCGGTCAATAATCCGTATTATTATCTTGATTAAGGCGTGATATGGTCGTTACCTGGAGAGAGAGAGAAGAAAACACTCAGCGTGCGCTCTTGCAAGAATAGATTGGTTATAATTTTATCTAATCAGGATGGCTCCCACTGCTTTTTATCAAATCTTCCTTCAAACCTTAAAAGGAAAGACTAGCCGGGATTAATTACACACTACAAGTTCGCCAATCTTTCAGCCAGGCCAGTGTCGGTACTTTGAGGGAGGTCCCTCGTGCTTTCGCACGAACCTAATTAATGTAAACCTCGTTTTCCAAGAGGCGTAACCTCGTTAACACCTTTCTAGACACCTACTTGATCGGCTAATTGTAATGTATAAAACTCTCCCAGGAGTAACTCTTACTCGCAGCGGGTATCGGGATCCAACTATCTCATAGAAGGTATGCAATCTCATTGCAAATTTCAACACTTGAAATTCCCGATAATATTTTGCCCCTAGCGTCCTATGACCTTGACGCAGGCCAACAAACCATAGTCCGCTAGTCAAGTTCAACCCGTCATTTCCTGATTGAATTAAACCCACCCGCACGACCCTTGACGCAGGCCAACAAAGTCGCACGACTACCCTAATCCAATCACATCATATGCTTATACAGATAAGCACCAGTTAGCTACCGCACACTACGCCTTGACGCAGGCCAACAAACGTAGCACGAATACTAACTACTACTTATCTGAAATGACGGAGGGCTACGACAGGTTTTTCTGAAAACCTATTGCGTAATGAACTTGATATCGTTGTAGAATCAAATGATTTTAAAAAATGGAGTGCTTTTGAGGCTTTTCTAGTTTTGCTAAAGGAGTCACTCCCGGTGAAGGGATCGTCGGTCCTTTCCTCGTCGAATGAGGTGCGGGATATATCATATATATCACTGTGCAAAGCAAAAACACTTAAAAGCAATCAAAAGACAAACCGAGTGTGTAGCATCTGCCAGTTATTGCTAAAGGAGTCACTCCCGGTGAAGGGATCTCGGTCCTTTCCTCATCAAATAAGATGCAGGATATATCATATATACTGCTATGCAAAGCAAGAACTGTAGCTACCTGTTTTATTTTGAAATTCGATTCTACAACATCTTAGGTTTCTTTTAATTCATTAATCACATTAATGAAGTCCCATCATTTAAATTACCTAAACATCACAGATAAATACGACGTACACTTATGCCATCCGCATTCGCCTCGATGTCCCCTCGTGCACCGTTAGGTTAGGTAACTAACGGCAGAGCAGGGCAGGGCTAGCGCGGGTGTAAAATATAAGTAACGCCTATATAATATATCATATATACTATATACTGTATCTATCACAGAACATCACATGATCACATCACAGATATCGCAGCAGAAGAAACATATGAAATATTGGATATACTAGGACGTCCGTGTTTTTAATACGAGCCAGTATAAAACACGGATTCCACGGTCGTGATGAATAGCCAAACCCACACCCGTAGACCCCTACGAGAGCGGCAAGCAACCCTACCAATTCTAGAGTTAGGAGACCCGGACTCGACTCCTCGAGTTGGTCTCCCACTGGACTCCAGAACCCGGTTACTTGTGCTCCCCTCCTTGGGTCTATCCTAGTGCGGAAAAGTAAATAATATACAAACGGTGACAACTTCCGCAACCTGGAAGCGCCCCAATAAAAGAATATTACATACAAGTTTTTACATGAATGAAAATGAAAAACACTCATCTCACATAAAAAAACCCCCGGCTATTCAAACACGACGATCCAATATAACATATCCAGCAACACATAACATCACATGTCATCAACGTAAGTAAATATGTCCATCCCAATTGTCGTTGACATATAGCAACGAAACCGGCGATATCACATATTACATTTACGGTCACAGAAAAGAAAGTGTAAAACTACAACAGTTGGAATCCGCAACTACCTCAGACATCGCATGCCTGACCAAATGAATTCTTTAGACATCGCATGCCTAACAATTATAAACCCCGCATTTTAGTCTCATTATCGAAAACACTTTTCAAT
This sequence comes from Agapanthus africanus, assembly GCA_030015575.1. NCBI lineage: Eukaryota > Viridiplantae > Streptophyta > Magnoliopsida > Asparagales > Amaryllidaceae > Agapanthus > Agapanthus africanus. Next base: position 251,877,742 of record JASDDO010000029.1, on the reverse strand, counting down.
ATCAAGTCGGGCAATTCAACAGGATTCCCGACATTCTGATCGAATGCTCGTCGCAAACTTTAGTAGGAGGCCGCACCCCCGATGCCGTCGACGAAGTGCACCAAGGAGGAACACCGCTACCGCGAGCACCCGAACGGATGCTTTCGGCGACGGGGTTCTCCTACAGTCACTTGGTCGGGGCTATGGAGTGAGGCTGTCTATTAAGTTTATCCGGCGAGTATCCGCGTACGCTACGTGATTGCGACGGACTTTTGATCACATCAAAATTCCGTGGCAACCGATCAAGTGAGACTAAACTGCTATGTTTATAACATTCATTGAGTTATCTCATAACTAATTGTGAATTCCAATTATTGTATCACATTCCGGATAAATAGAAAATGTTAAACTTTCCGATCGAACAATCGAACACCCAAGTTTTCCCGATACAGATCAACACATGAAACATAAGTCTAACAACATTCAGTTCGTGCCTCAGTACCAACGGTCCAGCCGTAGAAGGGTCAAGCCAACGCCTCACATGTGGCACGCCGTACTGCCCCAAACCCGAAGGTTCAAAGGGCAGTTCAAGACGGTCACATAATCGAGTTAAGGTTTGTTGTCTTCTAGAGGGACCATCGCGTTACTTGCACTACTTAGAACGTCGTTAAACTACGGAAAAATCCAACACTTGGAAATTTCCCGATAGGGGAAAAATTGGGTATTTATATCCGGTCGAACTTTTTAACATATTCTAAAATTTATCCGGAAAGCCACATAGACAAAATTTGATACTCCGATCGAAACACCGAATCCCCAAAACAACTCCAGAAAATTCAACTCTTGAATAAATTTTAAAAATACCCAGAGAACTCAGAACCAGAAACAATGAATTACTGTGTAACATGTTAGGGCTTACGTCATACATCCGCCGCGGAACCGCCGCATAAGCTAGGCTTATGCCGCGGTTCCTCCGCCAAAATCACTGTTCATGAAAAAAAATTTCCGCCGTAATTCTTAGAATTCCCTGCTGAGTTTTCTGCATATTTTTAATTTGGAAAAATCCACGATTTTAGAAAAAGTACAGAGAGCAATTTTAGGGTTTTGGTTTTGATTCGATCGGAGTTCAAATTCCGTCTAGACTTCGCCTAAGGCTCTAGCTAGGCTCTGATACCACTGTAGGTCAGGCAGCCACCCCATCCAATAGGGTCGCCGTGGCACCAACGGGTCCCTCAGCAACTACTTTTTATGCATGCCCCCTCGCGAGGACTACAACCCGCTGGAACACCTTCCGGTCTCGGGACACCCTGGGGGTAAGAGCCTATGCTTCGCCACACTGTCACACAGTGAGAACCCCCCATAGGTCGACATCTAATGCCTAGTAGCTCTGATACCAGTGTCACCAGAGAACTGCCATCTGACGTGAGGTATAATACCATCTGGGAGTTCTCGGCGAGTCCGTCCAGTGTACCCAGTCTTTACTGAGCACCCGTATATCATCTCTGATGTCAAACACCAATGGATATGGGATCATCCATCGCCCATCTGTATGGGTCGAGAAGGTATACGCTAGTCTACTCTGGTATATCGATGCCCCATCTCGATACACCCACGACTAGGGACTTTGAAGGATGTACTTACGGACTACCATGTCCCCACTAGTATGATCCGTATCATAGTCCAGGTAGTCAAGTACAGATCCTAAGGGCTTTACCAACATGTAACAGGGAGACAATTAGTGTACACGTTAAGGTGAAGATCAACCAGATAGCATACTATCATGTCGAGCAAGAAATTCCTCCCTATATATGTCCCAGCATCCACTACAATATACATCCAATGTACAGTAATGGCCTCTAGGGCATACATATAACTAACAGTTAACTACTTGGTTAAGGGGTTATACCTTTCTTTCTTGAACTCCTTCGTCTTCTACACTCGATGGTTGTCCGGATCGGCTTCACCCCGTCGTCTCCTTGCGCCGAAGATCGATCCACCTGAAAGCTTCTACCTTTGGCTTCTTCTTCGATCTTTGAAGAAACTAGTTCGCTCGGTTTGCTAAACCTTGTGAACTAGAGTGAGTAGAGGAGAGTGTGTTGGGATTTTCTCTATGGTTCTTGGTTCTCAACACATGAGACAAGTGAACCATAGACTAAAGAGAGGGAGAGCAAGAGGAAGAAGATGAGAGCTCAAGAACGCAAGAGAGAGAAAGGAAATGAAATAAAATGAGAAAGACTTTTCTCTCTTGGCTCTCATAATCCAAAGCCATCATCACAAATCATAGAAATCAAGTATTATTTGATGGTTTAAGCTACAATAGCCATATCATTTCATGCACTCATTTTTGTCAAGAGAAACAAGCAAGTAAAAAGTCTTTGCCATGAAATGATAGTCATTGTCATCATGATGGTCAACTAGTCCAACCTAGTCAACCGATCAACAAAGTCAACAAGTCAACCCCTCAACAACCATGTCACCATAATACTTAATTAATATTATTGTTAATTACATATCATATTCACATTAGGGTTGAGCAAAAAGTCAATAGTCAACAGTCAACAGTCAACAACCCTAATGAGAATCCTCTGCCTCTGTTTCTCCGTCAACTGTGCATACACACCCGCATCCACGTTCCGAGGAACACGAATACATACTGGATAAAACCAATCCCAAAACGTACACTAGGATCTATCTTAAACCAAAGCCCGCTAGTGTTAACTGTCTGGACACTGTAGGTGCATAAGTGCACGGATGTGACCGAACCCTGTCGCAAAACCATGCGACCTCTCGTAAAACCATGCGACCTCTACTCTTTTGCCTAAAGGCGCATAGCTTTCTGTGTGGGACTCTAAAGACTCGACACTACGCTGGCAGTGGGTTTAACCACAGACCGCATGCGGCACTAGCTGTGCGTAACGGTCCCCAGGTAGATGCCGACAAGAAGACTGACGAGGTGAAACCCATCTGAACTCCTACTGATCCTGAATGTGACACTCTCCGTACAGTCCGGTCTGTTCGTCCGATACATCGCATGGCGGGCCTAGGGGGCGGTAAACGTCAGTCCCCTAATAGCGGTACAAGTCGTGTCGGAGTGAAGCCCAAAACACCCTGAGATAACACTGGAAGCCTACCAGTATATATCGATTGCCCTGGCTAGGGACTACTCGTGTAATGGCTCTCCTAGACACAGCGCGATGTCAACCCCCAATACCGGGAGAGATGAATCCTGTCTAACCGTCACTGCCTCCAAGTGCTTCGGGACTGCACCCAACTACCACCTGTTTGCACGACTCTTTTGAGCCGTGGTAGGGTAGTAATCAAAGTACAGTGGGAACACACTCGAGGCAAAGTGATAGTGTCAAGTCAGCGGACTAAGCTGTACTCATGTCACCTGGGAACTGATAACTGACAATAGGTATAATACCAACCGGTCAGTTCCCGACGAGTCCTGTCCAGTGTACTCGTAACCTAACGAGCACCCGTATACTATCTCCAGAACGACGTACTGATGGCTGTGGGACAGACCATCTCCCATACTGGGATGAGAAGTGCATACGCTAGTCTACTCCAGAGTATCGATGTCCTGTCTCGATAGTCCTGCGACTAGGGACCTGTATAAGGATGTGCTTATAGATTACCCAGCCCCCACTAGTGTGACTGCCATCACAACGCTGCTAATCAAGCAAGGATCCTAAGGGCTCCACTAATGTGTATAGGTGATATACTAAAATAAACACATGTACACATTGAAGTAGAAACAAACCAAGTAGCATACTACTATATTGAGCAAGATTGTTTATACACGGTGAATATCCCAAGCTTCCATTAAGTAATATACAAACTAGTATGATACAGTAATGGCCTCTAGGGTATATACACTAACAGGTACAACCCGACTAGTTGCTATATGTTCAACTAGACGGGTTTGCGAACATAATATTCATGTTGATGTTCTGTGTTGTGCTGATATTGTGGTTGGATTGTCGTGGTGGATAGCCTGGAATGCAATGGTAGTAGTAGAGTTCAGATTCATTTGTATATTCAGTATTGCGTGGCAAGCATCCGACATGTGGACTGCCGTCTCTGCCAGATTGTATATTCATTTATTGGGGCATGACCGGGTTGAGGTCGATGTCTCCATTGTATATATTTTTCATTTCTGTACTTGGATCACCCCGCGGTGGAGTGCACGAATAGCCGGGTTCTACATGGCAACGTGCTCGCATCTCTTGGCGTTGAGACAGAGGGGGCCTTACTCTAGAATTCACGGGCTATTCTTCGCACTCGTAGGGGGTATAGATGACCCACGGAGGGGTGATCAAGTTACCAGATCCCGTGAAGTACTGGGTGGCCCATTCACTTTGTTGATTGGGGTTGCCTCACTTCTGTGATTAGCGGGTAACTTGCCGCACTCATAGGGGTCCAGGGTTTACATTGCACAGGCTATCCACACGACCGGGGAACGTCGGGTTTCATTTGTGGCTCAAAGGAAACTCGGGGCTCCAGGATTATCCACCACTCTGTGTTGCTGGCTGAGATTCTGTTATATTGCTTATATTATGCCTGGGACGAATGTTATATATATATATATACACACACACACACACTAGTAGATGTTGTATATGTTTTGCATCTGCGCTAGTCCATCCCCCGCTCTGTCGTTAGTTAAGTAACCTAACGGGTGATGATGGGGCCCAGCGGCGAATGCGGATGGTATATACGTACATTTTATTTTCGTTCCTTTTTTGTGGTGTGATATGGATTAATTGATGGGACTACGTTGATTCTGATCAATGCAAGGAAAGATAAACCTAAATGATGTTGTTGGAACCAAATTTCCAAAAACTGTTATTACAAGAAGTTTCCATTTGCTTTGCACAGCGGTATTCGGTTCAGAATATCCCGCCCTTCATTCGACAAGGCAAGAGACGAGATCCCTTCGTCGGGAGTGACCTCTTGGGCAAAAGTTTGCGTCATCGTAATAACTTGACTATAGTTAATTCTTTTGCTTCGCATCGTGGTATTCGATTGGGAATATCCTGCACCTCATTCGATGAGGAAAGAGCCAAGATCTCTTCACTAGGAGTGACCTCTTTAGAAAAAGTTTGCGCCACTATATACTTGTAAAACCACTCAAGTTCCTTCAACGATATCAAGTTCATTACGTTAAAGGTTTTTCGCCAAAAACCAGCCATAGCCCTCCGTCATTTCAGATTAGCATTATTTAGTATCCGTGCTGCGTTTGTTGACCTACTCAAGGCGTAGTGTATGGTAGCTAAGTGGTACTTTTATATGCATTGTAAATACGATTGGTTAGGACAGTCGTGCGGACTTGTTAACCTAGTCAAGGGCACGTACGGGTGGGTTTAATGCAATCAAGAAAATGACGGGTCGAACTTGACTAGGGGTTTATGGTTTGTTGACCTAGTCAAGGTCATAAATCGTTAGGGGTAAAAACCACATCGGGAGTTTCAAAGGAAAATTGCCAGGCATGCGCATACCTTCTGGAGTGTGGTGACTTGAATGGCTTCCATCAAGTTAGCATATGATGATAATTGAATCCCAATTACCACTGATGAGTAGGTGTTATTCCTCGGGTGATTTTAGATGATCCCGACTAATTCTCCTTTTAGGGTCTGAAGGAGAATTCGAGGAAACAGTGGGAGACATCCTAATTAGATAAGTTGATTAACCAATCTAATCTAGGTTAGAGTGCACGCCGAGTATTTTCTCTCTCTCTCTCTCTCTCTTTGGCAGCGACCATGACCTGACCTAAACTAAAACTCATGAACCAAGATAACCGAACCTTCGTAAAACACTTTGGCTTTTGGATTGTCAGAGTCGCATAACTCATTGCCGCACCTAATTTTCCTTTGAGTTTCTCCAGAACATTCCGTATCACTATAAAGATCCATATTTATTAGATAAGCCATCGTATAGTTACATACGAACTCGAAGGAACTTGTTCCGGTTCAAGGATGGTTTCCGGTTCAAGAGAAATCGAATAGGATTATTCGAGTTGTCTTTTATCTTTAGCTTCTCTCAGGTTGCGAGAGCTCTTAGGATTAGGAGGGTACACATATTACGCTTATTGGATAGTCTGCTTCCAAACATTAGGCTGGTGCCGAAAGGTAGGGAAGGAAAAAAACCATTTAGCCGTAGGGCGGTGTACAGAAAGTAATAAGTAAAGACAATTAAAGCGATTAGAATGAGGGCAAAGGAAATTGCGACTGCTATTATTCACGACGAAGCCGCGTATATCTCTGCCACTCCTACCTCGCCTTTGCATTTCTCCGGAACACTCCGTATCACTATACGATGACATGGATGATAGAGTGATTGTCAGAGTTATAGTTTTCCCTCTGACGAGGGACAGTATTATGGACAGGTGGTCCAAGAGGATACTATGGGAGGCATATTGCTGGACACTGATTAGTTTCAGTAATCGATACAGTCTAAGATGTTTGGATTTGGAGTTCATTTATGAACTAGGTCCCATCAGATATCCAGACATATTCTTAGACAGGTATTACTTGATTCGGGAGATGGTTTTCTCCGCGAACTTGAGTTTAAGAGAGACAGAGAAAGAAACATCGGGGCAGATTCACTCACTGAGGCTATTTCTCGAACACAATAGTTTTACAAACGGGCTTTGTGAAACTGATTAGTAGGGGAGTTGGATTTTCGGTATCACACGGGCTGTGAGTATGTGACATCGCAATAATTAGCCTTAAGTGCAAGTGGGAGATTGTTGGATATAGTGCCCTCTAAGTCAATTATTGGATCGCAGGTACGTGATTGCAATGATTGAGGGAAGACCTAAACCGATAGAAAAGTCTTACTCAAGATGATAGTATGCTATCTGGTTTGTCTTTATCATCATGTAGATGTTGATAGAGCCCATAGGATTCTTGCTTGACTACCAGCAGTATGATGGCGATCATATATGTGGGAGCTGGGGTCTATAAGCACATCCTTAAAGTGTCCTTAGTCGTGGGAGTTTCGAGACAGGGCATCCATACTCCAGAGTTGACCAGTGTATACATTCGAGACCCCGACAAGGGGCGGTAGCCGGTCTCAGAAGCCACTGGTGTCAGTTGGATCACCTAAGATGTATACAGGTGCTCATTGGGTTATGAGTACACCGGACAGGACTCGCCGAGAACATGCTGGTTGGTATTATACCTAGCGTCAGATAGCAGTTCCCTGGTGACATGTGTACAGGTTAGTTCATCGACATGAGGTCGTCATTTGTCTCGTGTGAGTACCCACTGTACTTTGATTTATACCCAACCACGGGTCAAAGGAGTCGTGCAAACAGGTATATTTTGGGTACAGTCCTGAGCCACATGGAGGCAGTGAGCTGATCGTCGGGGATTCGTCTCTCCCGGTATTGGGGATGAGATCGTGCGGTGTTTAGGAGAGCCATTACACGAAATCCCTTGCCAGGGTAATCGAGATTTACTGGAAGGTATTCCAGTAGTATCTCAGAGTGTTCTGGGTTGCTCTCTGAAACGACTTATGCAGCTATTGGGGGTCTAACGTTTACCGGCTCCCTAGGCCCTATATGCGATACTCATAGACGAATGGACCGGATTGTACGGATATTGTCACTGTCAGGCTCAGTAGGGTTTCTGGATGAGTTCGCTCGTCAGCTTCCCTTCCAATCAATATATAGGTAACCGTTATGTACAACTAGTACCTCTGACGTGCTAGTGGTTATACCCAGTGCCAGTGTGTTGATGAGTCATTAGAGTCCCCCACAGACACTTTCCCAAGTTCGGGCGAAACGTTGTAGATGCCGTGTGGTTTTGTGGCAGGGTTCGGAAAATGCACGTGCGTTTTCGCACGTGTCATTTTTCGGGCAGATAATACTGGTAGGCTTTGGCTTAAGCCGGATCCCAGTATTATACTGTGTAGATATAATATCTTTGTCTCAGTTGCATTTGTATTCGGTTGTAATACAAATGCGGGTATGTTTATACTGTTATAGGGTTATCCTGAAATTCGTTTCAGGATCACTTTTGGAAGTTGCCAGTTTGCATTTTTCTATCGCCCGTCTTTAACATTCGGTTAAAGACGGATTTATCTTTTCTTGATATGAGTGTGGAAGGTTCTATATTTGGTGGCTAGGATTTGTGAATCACTCATTTGCATTAATGGATTATGACTTGGTTTATGACTCATTGGTTTTCAATTAATGCTTTGATGACTAGATCATGATGATTCATTTGTTCATTAATGTGTTCATACAAGGTATTAAGGTGAATCATTCATCTTATTTATTCTTGTGGTCACCTCCTAGCTCCTACACTCACCTCTCTTGCTCCATATATTTGGTCGGCCCCCTCTCTTGAGGATCATGGTTGTTCTTTTGGGAAAAAGATTAGGAATTAGATTCATGGAAATTTCATATGCGCATTTCTCATTTCCCCGATCCAAAAGGCAACTTCATTAACCGTTCGTCCGTGACTTTGGACGTAACGAGACAAAATATTCTACTCATTCTCTACATCATCTTGGTCGTCTCTTTTAGCAAACTTGACGACCGAGTTGCCTCGGTTCAGAGGAGGGAGCCCGTTTAAAGATCCGTCGACGTGGTGCCACCTGGACGACGAGACTGGATTTTTCAGAAGATCGAAACCGCCGCAACAAAGCGTGGGATGATGGTTGAAGACCGAAGGACTCGGATCGTTCGGTATAACTTTTCTACCCACTTTGTAGTTTGTTAGTTTAGCTTTAATGGCAGATCCGGGTTATAGTATGCGATAGCGCCAGTTTATAAAAGTTTTTGTTCTGCATTTGTCGTCTGTTAGACGGCCGGGGCGCTACCGTAGACTTAAAAATTTTAGAGTTAGGAGACTCGGTCTCGACTCCTCGAGATGGTCTCCCACTGGACTCTAGAACCCGGTTACTTGTGCTCTCCTCCTTGGGTCTATCCGAATGCGGAAAAGTAAATAATATACATCAATGGTGACATCATCCTCAACCCGGAAGTGCCCCAATAAAAGAATATTACATACAACTTTTTACTTGAATGAAAATGAAAAACACTCATCTCACATAAAAAAAACCCGGCTATTCAAACACGACGATCCAATATAACATATCACAGCAACACATAACATCACATGTCATCAACGTAAGTAAATATGCGTATCCCAATTGTCGTTGACATATAGCAATGAAACCGGCGATACACCACATATTATACTTACGGTCTAAGAAAAGAAAGTGAAAAACTACAACAATTGGAATCTGTAACCACTTAAGACATCATAAACCCAATGCATCGCATACGCTGGATTTCATGCTTAACCAAATGAATTCCTTAGATATCACATGCCTAACAATTATAAACCCCGTATTTTAGTCTCGATATTGAAAACTCTTTTCAATAACCAGTCGGGTAATTCAATAAGATTCCCAACAACCTGATTGAATGCTCATCGGAAACTTTAGTAGACGGTCGCACCCCCGATGCTTTCGACGAAGTGCACTTAGGCGGAACACCGCGGCCGTGAGCATCCGGGGGGACTCTTATGGCAACGGGGTTCTCCTACAGTCACTTGGTCGGGGCTATGGGGCGTGGCTATCTAGTAAGGTTATCCGATGAGTATCCGCGTACACTATGTAATTGCGACAGACTTTTGATCTACATCAAAATCCCGTGGCGACCGATCAAATGAGACTAAACTATTAGGTTTACAAAATTCAAATTAGTTTTCACGGAACTAAATATTGTGGATTCCAAGTATTGTATCACAATCACAGATAGCAAGACGATGTTAAACTATTCGATCGAATCAACAACCACCTAAAATTTCCCAGAGAGCTCAACACTTGAGCACAATTTAAAATACCCAGAATATGCCACAACACCAATCGACCAACCATAGAAGCACCAACCATTGCCTCACCTAAGGCGCCACGGAACTACCACAAACCCTAGGGTTTGGTGGCAGTTCCGGCGGTCGCAGAATCAAGTTAGGGTTTCGTTCTTCTAGAGGGTCCATAGAAAATACCTGCAAGATTTTCTGAAGATTTTAAACATGGACAATTCCAACTCTTGGAAAATTTCCAGCGAGTGAGAAAATTGGGTATTTGATATTCGTTCGAACTTTTTAACGTCGTCAAAATTACCCGAAACGATGTTAGAATTAAGACTACGAAGCACTCCGAATTGCCTTTACACAAAGATAACATCACATGCAATCTCAGTAAAAACAAGCAACACCTGAAACACAAAAACCCAGAGACTGGAACACGAGGCAAAAACGAAGCCAGAATTCCATGCTAAAACCGGTGGGGCCGGTCAAATTGCTAATGTCGTCGGGTCAAATCCGGCGAAAAGGGTTCCTATTTGTCTCATGATCATGTTACATCTCATATAACATTCTGCAGTTGCTTAAAAAAATTTAGACACTCTGAAAATTTCGACAGAAACTAGGATTTATGTTTCGATGTTTCGGAGTTGTTTCAGTTTCGTAATTCTACAAATATCGTCTAATTCTCTACAATGGCTCTGATACCACTGTAGGGTTCTGCAGCACCACCACTGCGTTTTGGGAGGCTTCGACCATGCCGTTTTAAAAAAATTGTCATGCTAAAGAACCCTAACCGAGAATCTTAACTAGAGAATTAGACAAAACAAGCATGTAAACATCTTTACATCTAAGTGAACAAGGAATACAACCTTTGTAGACCGGTACTTCACTTCAATAGCTCCGTGTAGTAGTCCCTCCGCTCTAAGTAGTGAACTCCCGGACTCTAGAAAGGCTCCACGAGATGAAAGAAACAAGCTTGCTTGAAGTCTTCGAGGCCGAAGATGATCTACGTCGAGGAGATACTAACTCAAGCTGCCTCTTCACAAATTAGGAATTAGTGAAGCAAACAATCTAAACTAAATGGCTAGTTTAGTGTACGTTGATGAAGTAGGAATTTTGCTCACTTTAGAAATATTTTTCTCACTAATTTTCTTCATCTCCTAAAAGCTAGAGAGCTTGAGGAAGGTGATGAAGAAAAGCAACCATGGAGAAAGGCAAGTGTAGAATGAATCTTATGAGTGAGAATAGCAACCATGGGTGAGATAATATCTTATATAAACTCATGTAGGGACTTAACAATGGCTTAAGGTAATGGTTGGGTTAATAAATATCTAATCTAAAACAAAACTAGTGGACTAAGTCAATGGTTCTACAAGCTTCCATTAAGCTCAAACCATGTGACTAATTTCCAACTAATTTTGATTTACTTTAAATAAATAAAACCCTTCATTACGATAAGCATGGTATGAGTCTCATACACCCATGTAGCATGTAGCAACTAGCATGACACAATAATATTTATCACATATATATTAAGTGCACACAAGTGAGAAAAAGAAATGCTTAAGTGAGCTGATATTAGTTAATGTAAATTAATATATCAAATATATAATTATATATTAAATTATTAAATCAACACTTGATTTAATATTCTGGCTATATCACATATAACTGACTAATGTCATATGTATTAACTTATCGAATCAACACTTGATCCGATAACCCGACTATATCACTGATTGGAAGAATTAAAGTTAACCGCAATCAAGACGGTGTCTCTTTGCCGCTAGCCAGTTGAGCACGGGTCGATCCACAGGGAGACGGAGCGTTCTACGTTCTTGTCGTAACGAGTTAATGCGCGAGGGTGGAATTGTTCTTATCTACCCTATGTTTTATATGCATAAGTAAAGTTGTTAGGAAAAGATACGAAAGTGTAAGCTAAGGAAATCCGTATTCAAAACCTTTGAGCCGAGTCTTGACCAATTGAAACTAGAACAATCGGCAACAACGTGGATTAGGGGATTTAAGCACGGTATTCGTGGAATCCGGCTTATTGACCCTTGTCCTTCCGTTCTTGTCTCTTGCTTTCGCCTCCGGCCAAACCGAACGCAACCGGTCGCGGTTAGGAATCACCATTACCTTGGTAGGGTAGGGTGCCTAACGGAGCGCGTGCGTAACGTTTGGGCGGAGTTCAAAGGAAAATAACGGAAAAAGGAAATGAGGAACGAAACGTTAACTTACAATATCGTATTTCTTCCTAACAACACCATATTAACAACCATTTACAAAACAAACCAAAAAGAGAGAACAAAAGAACAAAGAAAAGAAAAGATTACAAGTAAGTAAGTGCATGGAATTTAAAGTGCAAGAAAGTAAAGCAAGGTAATAAATTGCATGAATGTAAAAGAGCAAGAAAGAAAAGTGCAAGAAAGAAAATACTAAGAACCATGGAACCCAAAACAAGACATGGGTTCAATAACCAAATCTTAAACTTGCAAGCTCAATGAAGAGGTTGCAAGATCAAGAAGAGGCAAAGAACTCATGGTGAATGAAGGAACAAAAAAGAGAAGAGCTTTATTGATTCCATATGAAGATACAACCCATGAGATCAATAACCAACCCTTAAACCTTCAAGCTCAATGAAGAGATTGAAAGATCAAGAAAAGGCAAGGATCTCAAGAGGAAACTAAGCAAAAGAATGATACATTGTATGGCAAAATTGGATTCCTTCTCACTTACCCAATGGTTTCCTTTTATAGGCAAAACAAGACCTTTCCTTTAATTTGAATTTGAATGCACCCAAAGTTTGGAGGGAAGTTTGAATCTTTGAATTTTTGAATCACATCAACACTTTATGCATTGAATGCACCATACCCACTAGTGCTTTGTGCTTGTCCCTCTCGTGCTTTGTGCTTGTCTCGTGCTTTGTGCTTATCCGAGACATGAATGACTACTGTCATATGTCTTGTCACTGGACAGATACGGATGACTGGAACCCGGTTTTTATCTGTCTGTGACAGATGTTCTGGATATTGGCATAACTGTAGAGATTTTGTCTGATTTGTATTATTTTAGACTGGGAACCTGTAACCTGTAAATATGTAGCAAACATGGATTAAAAGCGCCTATCTATAAACCAACGAGCATAAGAATGGGCGGTATAAAATGCAGTTTTCTGTGATGAACAAATACGCCCATACTTATCATTTGCTCGTCCCGAGCAAAACCATTTATTCACAAAAGAGAATCCTAACCGCACTTTCGCAGGGAACGCGATTGCACCGAGCGTGTGCAACAAGCCGTTAAACCTCTAGGTGTCCCTAGTAGGAGGAGTGTTGTCTCCTGAGGGTTTTCAGCGGATACTACCCACAAAATCCCGTCAAGTTAGTTTCATTAGTTAACATCGATTCTACTCCAACAGTTTAGTAATTAGGTTAAAAATTCTATCATCCTAAGTTAGAAATATCCAACCCTAATGCTTCACACCTCCTTTCTATTTAACCCCAGATCCTATACGTTCTAACAAAAGTTTAGAAAGATGTTGGTATCTCCTGAGTTTTCCTTCTAAAGTGCGGTCTTAAATCAGGTATTTTTATCAACTTTACAGAAAACATAAGTCTTATTCTTTATTTCTATCTCTTATCCAAACATCGATTGTATACCCCTGCGTGTGTGTGTATTTGCACCCCTACACTCAAGAATTCAATTCAAGCTATAGTACTCTTTCCCTAATGCCTAATACTATTTCTTTTCATTAAATGATGGACGGTGTTGCTCACACACCTTTCATGCGACTATTAATGCTTCTTGAGGCACTAACGGCCGATTTCTGAATGTGTGAGCTTAAAGCGTAATTAGCAGTTTCCAGGTCTTGACTTTATTTATTTTTCTTTCTTCTTTTTCTTTTCCTTTTACAAGACCGGATATATTTTTCAATAATGCTCTTTTGGTGTTTAGCTTTAAATACCATTTTTCTTTCATACTAGGCTTTCAGGCAAGAGTATTTCTAGGTATCATCTATTATCCCAAGTTTCAAGATGCGTATATGTGCAGTTGTAGGGTATATACTTTCTGAATTTGAACTCAAGAATAGAAACTATTTTTCAGACTTATCCTTCAGTAAAGCTTCAATACTTTCCCCTCATCTTGACTTAACTCTAGAACTGAACTCAAGATTACCTATTTCTCAAAAAAACTGTAAGGACGTACTTACCAAGGTTAGGCAGAATGAGGGTTATTTTTAGGGTTTTCAATTCCTAAGCCTAGGATTTAGTTATTTCTAACGTATCAATTAAACTTTCGAAATAAAAATATAAGTTACCCTATTAGCTAACTTGACGACAAAGTTTCTATATTTTTGGAAACATTTTCGATTTTTGTGGGTTTTTAATAAGGTATGCAAATGCAGAATATACAAATGAATGCGAAGGAAGAAAGCTTACCGAGCACACCCCCAAACTTAAAGTTGACAGTGCCCTCACTGTCAGGCTACACCAAAAGGGTCAAAATTGTCGGCGCTCCTTATGGAAAATTTTGTACAAAAGAAAAACAAAAACAAAAATATATACACAAAAAGGTTACCCCCAAACTTAAGTGAAACATTGTTTCCACTGTTTAAGCGGTGTAGTTCAGGATTAGGGGGGAGAGAAAACAGTTTTGTAACTATACAAGGCCTTACACAGGCCAAAAGTGAGCACCAACCATTCTAAGATCTTATCGTTATAAAGTGCAGGTTGGTGAAAGAATACGGTGAGGAAAGAAATGGAGATTACGCAAGACCGTATGGAGATAGAAGTGGTATACGGTCTCGGTATATGAGAAGAAGAATGGCGGAAGGGAAAAAGAAATGGAGTACGAACTTGAGGGTGAAAACGGAGTGAATAAATTAGCACAATTTGTGATGACCGATGTGTAAGAAGCATTTGTGCTAATCTATTAACCCGTCAAGAAATGGGATCAAATCCCTCAAGATTCATGAGAAATCGTGGGTATCCCGAACATGGTAAACCAGACACTGGAAATGAAAGTGATATGGTTTCTTGCAAGGTCGGAACGATGGAAAGGATGGAGGGAAGTGATTGAGGAAGGGTATTGGTTAAGGGTTCGGGAGGGTGTACATAGTCAGTGAAAGGAACAGGATGAATTGGAAAATCCGACTCATCATCTAGAACTGTTTCATCCTCAAAAATATCCTCAAAATTCTCTTCAAAGTTAAGCTCATCCATGCATATTTCATCAATATCAAGACGCATATGAAGTTCGGGAAAAACGTTTAATGACTCGGGATGATGAATTGGAGAGACAAACTCATCCAAAGCTACGGGTTCATCATCCAAAATATTCCCGGCGTCAATATCCTCAATCAAGTGAAAATCAATATTCTCAGACACCTCATTAAAAGCATGGATTTCAATCGATTCTGGTTCTAAGATGGAGGTGTAGAAGTCAAAAGGTTTGGGATGGGTTTTACTTGGCAAGGTCCCTTCACAATCGGGTAAATCAAACACTACAAAGTCGCACAACTCATTAAAAATTCTATCTTCAATTGATAATTCATTTGGGACACTTGATAGACTTTCAAAACAGGAGTTGTGGGATTCAATTTGGTACGGGTAGGTTTGATTTGGAAAGGTGTACGACTCACTTTCACTACTCAAATTCTCAGTCTGTCCTACCGCCTCATCATACAGAAAATTTAGAGTTAGTTGAAAACTAGCTACCGGGTCAGTAGGTTGGATGAGGGCGGCCATGGACGCATTCAAATTCATCATCTGTTGGCATGACGCTACCCTAAAGTCTTCCAACGACTGTTCCAAACTAGACATGGGTTGTGAAGGGGTTTTAGTAAAAGATTCAAACTCGTTTCGATACTGGAAACTCCCAAAAGGCTTTGTAGAAGCAATGTCTAGGGAAGGTGCAAAAGTTGGGTTGGATGGATAGGAATTGAATGGTTGGACAGGAGTAGGATCAACATTTGGATACGAAGGTGAATGGATTGTTGATTAAAAGAATTCGCAGTGATGAAAGGAGTGAAAGATCGGCTACGGGATTGTTCGATATGTTCAGCAATAGACATGGGTCTTGGAGTTGCAGCAGGACTCGAAAAAAGGGTATCAACGTAAGAAGGGGTGAATGTTTGAAACGGTTGATACGAAGTGGATTGCGGGGTCCAACTGTTCGTCCTATACGCGTCTATCCGATTTTTCAAAGAGATTTTGGGCATGGAGGGGTCGTTCGAAATTCGGCCAAAGCAAGAACCGTAAGAAGTGATGTCTGGTTGTGGGTACCAAAGTTCGACAAGAGGTTTTTGAGGTGGGGGTAGCAATGATATGAAGAGAGAAAGAAGAATAAGAGAAAAGGAGGGGGAAAGAATGTGTTTTTTTTATTTTTTATTTTTATTTTTATATTTTAGTTAGTTATTAACAAATAAATGAAATATACACACAAAAAGAATCTGGACAAAATAATCACGACACAAAAATACCACGCACCTAATCGGTCTAGGGTTCACCTAGGTCAACTAGACCTGCTCAAGAACTTGATTGTCGAAGTAAAACTGTGTCGAGAAACGGGCCCAAGATATACTGATCCCGAGGCTAGGTAAGTGCAGAGATAAGGGGAGGTTTTCCGACGCTTTCGCGAAGGTCCTTAATTAAATAACCCTTTCTCTTTTGGCGGTTTCACCGTTAACACTTTCCTAGACACCCAGTAAATAATATACCGTTAAGCGGTGTTCTAAACACAGTTAACTTCTCCTAGTGAGCGCGAAGTCCTTAAGGCTTAAAGTCTAGTTTCTTTTAAAATTTGTGCGGGTAAACGTTATGCTCAAGTTCGTGATTTGTGGGCCACGGAAAAGATGATGAAATCCTTTACCGTATGTTGTGGGGTTCGCTTGCCCTTAAGTCCGTATTAATGTATGCAATGTGCAATTCAATAAAAATTCTATAAAGAATTAAACAATCGTTTTTATGTTAAGCACAACACTGCAACAAATACGGGTTAATCAATTTTTAGTATTTGGTAGCGAACTTGCAAAGAATCCTACAAAGATAGAATAGTGGATGCGTCGGATTTGAGAAGAAGATGTTAGTAAGTACGTACCGTTAAGTTATTTGGGTTTGGAAACCCCTGTTGAATCAAATCCGGTAAGCTTGAAAAGTTTGCTTGCGCGGGTCAAACTACCCGGATCTTTGGCACTGAACACCGTAATCACCTTGGCCTTGAATGTACACTTTGCTTCCCACAATCGCCATTCGCAAATCCGCACAAATCTTTTCAGTTCAAATCCAGAGTGCTTGCAGGTATAAAATCCAGAGAGCAAAATGAGTTAAGAATGTTAATTTTTTTTTTGGTTTTGGTTTTTGATATTTTTAGTTTGTTTTTGAAAAATAGTGTTAGAAGTATAAATGGGATGTACAATGATTAACCCGAAATAAAAAGAATAAAAACGTTACCGTCTCCCCGGCAACGGCGCCATTTGATTGGAAGAATTAAAGTTAACCGCAATCAAGACGGTGTCGCTTTGCAGCTAGCCGGTTGAGCACGGGTCGATCCACAGGGAGACGGAGCGTTCTACGTTCTTGTCGTAACGAGTTAATGCGCGAGGGTGGAATTGTTCTTATCTAACCTATGTGTTATATGCACAAGTAAAGTTGTTAGGAAAAGTTACGAAAGTGTAAGCCAAGGAAATCCGTATTCAAAACCTTTGAGCCGAGTCTTGACCAATTGAAGCTAGAGCAATCGGCAACAACGTGGATTAGGTGATTTAAGCACGGTATTCGTGGAATCCAGCTTATTGACCCTTGTCCTTCCGTTCTTGTCCCTTGCTTTCGCCTCCGGCCAAACCGAACGCAACCGGTCGCGGTTAGGAATCACCGCTACCTTGGTAGGGTAGGGTGCCTAACGGAGCGCGTGCGTAACGTTTGGGCGGAGTTCAAAGCAAAATAACGGGAAAAGGAAATGAGGAACGAACCGTTAACTTACAATATCGTATTTCTTCCTAACAACACCATATTAACAACCATTCACAAAACAAACCAAAAAGAGAGAACAAAAGAACAAAGAAAAGAAAAGATTACAAGTAAGTGCATGGAATTTAAAGTGCAAGAAAGTAAATCAAGGTAATAAATTGCATGAATGTAAAAGAGCAAGAAAGAAAAGTGCAAGAAAGAAAATACTAAGAACCATGGAACCCAAAACAAGACATGGGTTCAATAACCAAATCTTAAACTTGCAAGCTCAATGAAGAGGTTGCAAGATCAAGAAGAGGCAAAGAACTCATGGTGAATGAAGGCACAAAAAAGAGAAGAGCTTTATTGATTCCATATGAAGATACAACTCTTGAGATCAATAACCAACCTTTAAACCTTCAAGCTCAATGAAGAGGTTGAAAGATCAAGAAGAGGCAAAGAACTCATGGTGAATGAAGGCACAAAAAAGAGAAGAGCTTTATTGATTCCATATGAAGATACAACTCTTGAGATCAATAACCAACCTTTAAACCTTCTCACTTAAAGGCACAAAAAAAGGCAAGGATCTCAAGGGGAAACTAAGCAAAATTGGACTCCTTCTCACTTACCCAATGGTTTCCTTTTATAGGCAAAACAAGACATTTCCTTTAATTTGAATTTGAATGCACCAAAAGTTTGGAAGGAAGTTTGAATCTTTGAATTTTTGAATCACATCAACACTTTATGCATTGAATGCACCATACCCACTTGTGCTTTGTGCTTATCTCGTGCTTTGTTCTTGTCTCGTGTTTTGTGCTTGTCCCTCTCGTGCTTTGTGCTTGTCCGAGACACGAATGACTACTTTCATATGTCTTGTCTCTGGAGCTGGTACGCGGCACTGGATAGATACGGATGACTGGAACCCGGCTTTTATCTGTCTGTGACAGATGTTCTGGATATTGGCATAAATGTAGATATTTTGTCTGATTTGTATTATTTTAGACTGGGAACCTGTAACCTGTAAATATGTAGCAAACACGGATTAAAAGCACCTATCTATAAACAAACGAGCATAAGAATGGGCGGTATAAAATGCAGTTTTCTATGATGAACAATCACATATAACCGATCGATAACACAAAATGCGAGAATAGAATATGGTATCACATACACGTATTAATATCGTTCCCGTACATATCACATATGTGCTCCTACTTCATTTTTCTTGAGCCAGGAAACCTCTGTGTAGGATTCTAAAGACTCATCAATATGCCGGCAGTAGGTGGTGATTATATCAGTCACCCACAAGCCGTTAACAATACTAGCTGGACGTAACGGCTTCCCGGGTATTGAGCGATCAGAAGATCAACAAGAAAGCCTGCTCATACTTCTGCGAATCCAATAAATAACACAACCGTACAATCCGGTCTCTTCGTCTGATATGTCGCATATCTCAGCCTAGGGGGTGGTAAACGTCAGACCCCAATAGCCTGATAAGTCATGCCGATGTGAGGACCATAAAGGTTCAAGAAACTACTAATAATACTTACTAGTAAATATTAGTAACCCTGGCCAGGGATTTCCTATTATGGCCAATCGAGCATAGCGCAACATCAACCCCCAATACCGAGAGAGACGAAATCCTTTCATATCGCTCATTGCCTCCATGTGACTCGGTACTGTACCCAAAAACCACCATTTTGCATGTTCTCTTGAACGTGGTAAGGTGGAAATCAAAGCACAGTGGGAATCACACAAGACTCTATGACGATCTCGGGTCGACAGACTAACCTGTACCAGTGTCACAAGAGAGCTGCTATCTGACATGGGGTATAATACCATATAGGAGTTCTCAGCGATTCCGTTTAGTGTACCCAGTCTCCACTGAGCACCCGTATACTATCTCTGATGTCAAACACCAATGGATGTGGGATCATTCATCGCCCATCATATGGGTCAAGAAGCATATACGCTAGTCTACTCTGGAATATCAATGCCCCGTCTCGATACTTCCACGACTAGGAACATTTGAAGGATGTACTTACCGACTACCTCTGACCCACTAGTATGATCTGTATCATAATCGTGGTAGTCAAGTACTCATCATAAGGGCTTTATCAACATGTAATAGAGAGACAATAAATGTACGTGTTAAGATAAAAAGCAACCAAATAGCATATTATCATGTCGAGTAAGAAAGTCCTCCCTATATATGTCCAAGCATCCACTATAATATACATCACATGTATAATAATGGCCTCTAGGGCTACATATAACTGACAAAAAGTTTCGAGGCTAACAGTAGGGAAGGAGGGATGTTCCTACTGTCATGGGAAAGGGCATTGGCAGAAGGAATACATGGCTTGGAAAGCCAGAATTTAGGATCCGAAGCACGTTATGACTTTGACTTCGGGTGTGTTTGTGATTGAAAACTGTATGTCAATTAACTCTACTTTCTGGGTAGTAGATACCGGATTAGGATCTCATATCTTTAATTTACAGGCTTTGAGAAACCGTAGAGTTTTCAGGACAAGTGATATGACTCTCAGGGTTGCTAACTGAATGAGCGTGGACACTATATCCGTAGGGGAATATCACCAAGGATTGACAAGTGGGCAGATATTGATTTTACGTAACTGTTTGTGTGTACCCAGTCTAGCTTCTAATATCATATCTGTATCTTTACTTTCTAAATAAGGATATGATTTTACATTTGTAAGCGATGTGGTCCACATCCACCTTAATCATGGTTTGATTAGGTCATGTACACTGGAGGACGGTATATACGTATTAAATCAAGCTCAGGTTTTCAACGTCCAGAACACACTTAAAAGAATGTCTCCAGAATTAAATAAGGCTTTCTTATGGCATTGTAGACTGGGTCACATCAATGAAATACGGTTGACGAAGTTACATAAAGAGGGATATTTGGATCCGTTCAAATATCAGTCTTATGCAACTTGTCAATCTTGTCTCATAGGAAAGATGACAAAGACTTCGTTAACTGGACACGGAGTAAGAATGAGCGAGCTCTTAGGACTCATACACAGCGACATTTATAGTCCAATATCTATAGATGCACGAAGTGGTTATTCATATTTCATTACTTTTACGGATGATTCTGTTAGGTCCACGTTACCTCTCCCGGTACTTTCGGGGTTGCGGAAACGGTAAAACAAAAATTTTTCTGGACTTGGTAACATGGACCGTAAAAGCCGGATCTTTGCTAAACAATACACTAGCATCCTAACATGAGATGTTATCTACTCGGTTAGGGGTTATACCTCAACTTGAACTCCTTCTCTTCTTGTTGTTCTTCACTTCTTGTTGTTCTTCTCTTCTTGTTGTTTTTCTCTTTGCTTGCTCAATAGTTGATCCGGACTTTGGTCACCTCCGCGGCCTCCTTGAGTCGAAGACGATCCACCCGAGAGATGTACACCGAGCTCCACCTTGAGCCGAGGTAACTAGGGCAAGGAGATTGCTAATCTAGAAGCCCTAGGTTGTGTAGAAGTCGTAGATGAATGGTTTTTCCTTTGTGGAATCTTTATCTCTCAACACATGAGATCAAAAGATAAATCAAGAGGAGGAAGAAGGAGGAGCTAGCTAGCAACCATGGAGCTTCTCATTTCAAGAGAGAGAATGAGAATGAGCAAATGAAAAACTTAACCAAGAGAAAACACAACAATGGTTGCAATAATACCAAAACATTATCATTACTAATCACATCAAGATAAAGGTGATGGCTACAAATGACATGACCATTATCATAACAAAAAAAAAAGAAAACCAAAGAATTCTTTAGATCTTTCAAGAAGATCCTAGTCAACTTTGGTCAAATGGTCAACAAAGTCAAGATGGTCAAATGGTCAATGTAATTAGCCATAACATAATTATCAATGAAAGGATTAGTAAATAATGTCCCCGGCTCATAATGGTTTTGACCAAACGAACTGTCAAAACCTTAATGAGTCCGCCTCAAAATGGTTTTGACCGAATCAACTGTCAAAACCCTAATGAGCCCGCCACATAACGGTTTTGGCCTAACCAACTGCCAAAATCCTAATGAGGTACTTCCTCCTTCATCACTCCGGAAAACTGTGCATACACACCTGCATCCGCATTCCGCAGAATGCGGATGCGCAGAAGACAAAACAAATCCATCCGTGCAATACTAGGATCCGGCTTAAACCAAAGCCCACTAGTATTGCCTGCCCGAACACCATACGCACACAAGTGTACGTAAGTGATCGCAGCCCTGCCGTAAAACCATACGGCCTCTACACGTTTCGCTCAGTGCAGGGAAACTCTCTGTGTGGGACTCTAAAGACTCGACACTACGCTGGCAGTGGGTTTAACCACAGACCGCAAGCGGCACTAGCTGTACGTAACGGTCCCCAGGTAGATGTCGATAAGAAGGCCGATGAGGTA
Organism: Agapanthus africanus; assembly: GCA_030015575.1. Lineage (NCBI taxonomy): Eukaryota > Viridiplantae > Streptophyta > Magnoliopsida > Asparagales > Amaryllidaceae > Agapanthus > Agapanthus africanus. Next base: position 251,855,559 of record JASDDO010000029.1, on the reverse strand, counting down.
AACCCATCCGAACTCCTACTGAGTCTGTATGTGACAATCTCCGTACAGTCCGGTCTGTTCGTCTGATACATCGCATGTCGGGCCTAGGGGGCGGCAAGCGTCAGACCCCTAATAGCGGTACAAGTCGTGTCGGAGTGAAGCCCAGAACACCCTGCGATAACATTGGAACCTACCAGTATATCTCGCTTGCCCTGGCCAGGGACTACTTGTGTAATGGCTCTCCTAGACACAGCGCGATGTCAACCCCCAATACCGGGAGAGACGAATCATGTCTAACCGTCACTGCCTCCAAGTGCTTCGGGACTGCTCCCAACTACTACCTGTTTGCACGACTCAGTAGAGCCGTGGTAGGGTAGCAATCAAAGAACAGTGGGAACACACTCGAGGCGAAGTGACTGTGTCAAGTCAGTGGACTAAGCTGTACTTATGTCACCTGGGAACTGATAACTGACGATAGGTATAATACCAATCATCAGTTCCTGACGAGTCCTGTCCAGTGTACTCGTAACCCAACGAGCACCCGCATACTATCTCAAGTACGACGTACCGACGGCTGTGGGACAGACCGTCTCCCATGCTGGGATGAGAAGCGTATACGCTAGTCTACTCCGGAGTATCGATGCCCTATCTCGATACTCCCACGACTAGGGACGTGTATAAGGATGTGCTTGTAGATTATCCAGCCCCCACGAGTGTGATCGCCATCACAACGCCGGTAATTAAGCAAAGATCCAAAGGGCTCTACTAATGCGTATAGGTGATATAATAAATAAACACACAAGTACACATTAAAAGCAGAGACAAACCAAGTAGCATGCTACTATATTGAGCAAGATTGTCTGTACAACTGTGAATATTCCAAGCTTCCATCAAGTAATATACATACTAGTATTATACAGTAATGGCCTCTAGGGCATATACACTAACAATCTCCCACTTGCACTAAGGCCATGTACTGGCGTATCGAAGACCTATCATCTCGATCAGCCGCTCGAACTGAGTCTGGGGTAAGGCCTTCGTGAATGGGTCCGCAGTGTTGTCCTTTGTGTCCACTCTCCGCACCTCGATCTCCTGGCGATCAATGATCTCCCTGATCAGGTGATACCGCCTTAAGATGTGCCTGGATTTCTGATGGGACCTTGGTTCCTTCGCTAAAGCTATAGCCCCATTGTTATCGCAATACAAAGGTATTGGGTCAACAATGGACGGAACCACCTGAAGTTCACTAATGAACTTCTTTATCCAGACCGCCTCTTTTGCGGCATCGCTTGCAGCAATGTATTCAGCCTCCATCGTCGAGTCTGCGACGGTATCCTGCTTGGAACTCCTCCAACATACCGCCCCTCCGTTAAGGGTAGACACAAAACCCGAGACAGATTTGCTGTCATCTTTGTTACTCTGGAAGCTTGAATCGGTAAAGGACTCGACCCTGAGGTCTCCATTACCGTAAACCAGGAACATCTCCTTAGTCCTTCTTAGGTACTTGAGAATGTTCTTCACTGCTGTCCAGTGGTCCTCCCCTGGGTCTGACTGATACCGGCTTACCGCGCTCAACGCGTAAGCTACATCTGGTCTTGTACATAGCATCGCATACATTATAGATCCTACCGCCGAAGCGTAGGGTATAGTGCTCATGCGAACCCTCTCCTCGTCAGTCTTAGGAGACATCTTCTTGAAGAGGGTAATTCCGTGCAATGCGGGTATGTTACCGCGCTTGGAACCCTCCATACTAAATCTCTTTAGTACGGTCTCTATGTACCTGGACTGTGAATGTCCCAACAGTTTCTTGGATCTATCTCTATAGATCTTGATCCCCAGAATGTACGAGGCATCACCCAGGTCCTTCATGGAGAACCTTTGTGACAAAAATAGCTTGACCGATTGTAGCATAGGAATGTCATTTCCTATCAAAAGAATGTCGTCCACGTACAAGACTAGGAATACGACAGTTCGTCCTACAATCTTCTTATATACACAGGGTTCATCTTCGTTCTTGATGAAATCAAATTCCTTGATTGCCTCATCAAAACAGATGTTTCAGCTCCGCGATGCCTGCTTTAATCCATAAATGGATTTAAGAAACTTGCACACCTTCCCGCTGCTCCCACTGTCTACGAAACCTTCTGGTTGATCCATGTAAACGCACTCTTCCAAACAACCGTTTAGGAAAGCCGTTTTAACATCCATCTGCCAGATTTCATGGTCATAGAAGGCAGCAATGGCAAGTAAGATCCGAATGGATTTGAGCATAGCCACCGGAGAAAAAGTTTCATCATAGTCCAAACCAGGTCTTTGACGAAAACCTTTTGCAACGAGTCTAGCTTTATAGGTTTCCACCAGCCCATCTACACCAAGTTTCCTTTTGTAGATCCATTTGCATCCAACGGTTTTTACCCCAGGTGGAGCAATATCCAAGGTCCACACTTTATTGGCGTACATGGACTCCATTTCGGATTGCATTGCTTCCTGCCACTTATCAGAGTCCCTACTGATAATGGCCTGCCTGAAACTGGTAGGGTCATCTTCTTCCAAGATGCAATCCTCTCGATCCCCGTCTATGAGAAAACCGTAGTATCTCTCGGGCGGATGAGAAATCCTACCAGATCTGCAGAGTGGCTGAGGTTCGTTTGGGGTTATTGAATCTAGCGGTTCCTCCAAATTTTCAGTTACATTTTGTGGTCGCTGAATTTCTTCCAGTTCTGCCGAACTCCCACTAGTTTCTTTTGCAAGAAACTCCCTTTCTAAGAAGGTAGCTTGGCGAGATACAAACACCTTCTGTTCCTCAGTGTGGTAGAACAGATATCCTAGTGAGTCTTTAGGATATCCCACAAATTTACAAAGAACTGACCGTGCCTCTAACTTGTCCGTTTTCAGTGTTTTCACATAGGCCGGACAACCCCATATCTTAAATCGCTTAAGATACGGATTTCTTCCACTCCATATTTCATATGGAGTCTTAGGCACTGATTTGGATGGAACATAATTCAATAGGTATGCCGCTGTCTGAAGCGCATGTCCCTAAAATGAAAGAGGCAACTCAGCACTACTCATCATGGAGCGAACCATATCCAATAGGGTACGATTCCTCCGCTCCGAAACACCGTTGTGCTGTGGTGTATAAGGAGGAGTAAGCTGAGAGAGAATACCATTCTCTTTTAAGTAATCTAGGAATTCCGTGCTTAACTACTCCCCTCCTCTATCAGACCGGAGGATCTTGATACTTTTGCCAATCAGGTTCTCTACTTCCTTTCTGAATTCCTTGAATTCTCAAAAGCTTCAGATTTGTGTTTCATCAGATACACATATCCGAACCTAGAGAGATCGTCAGTGAATGTGATGAAGTATGAGAACCCACCCCTTGCATGTATAGACATCGGACCACATACATCACTATGTACGAGTCCCAAGAGCTCTGCTGCTCTTTCTCCATGTCCGGTGAACGGAGATTTGGTCATCTTCCCTTTGAGACAAGACTGACAAGTTTCATAAGATGAAAACTCGAACGCATCCAAGAGTCCATCTTTATGCAACTTACTCAGTCTTTTCTCTCCGATATGACCAAGTCTACAATGCCACAAGTAGGATTCATTCGTATCTGAATTCTTCCTCTTGCGTGTGTTTTGTATATTGAGAACTGTATTCTGATTTAGAACGTAGATACCATTACACAGTGTACCCTCTGCAACCAGTACCTTATGAAGGTAAATGTTCATGATATTCTTGTCAAGAACAAAGTTATATCCATCTTTATCGAGTAAAGAAACTGATATGATGTTGCAAACCATGGAGGGTACATAGTAGCAATCGTTCAAAATCATAGTCTTGCCATTTGGCAATACTAGGTGATATTCACCGACGGCTGCCGCATTAACTTGTGCTCCGTTCGCTACTCTGAGCGACATATCACCCGGTACAACTTTCCTACTTTTTCTCAGTCCCTGCAATAAATTACAGATATGAGATCCTGATCCGGTATCAAGTACCCAGGAGGTAGGGCTGACCGTAAAACACTTCTCAATTACAAGAACACCTGAAGTAGATGCAAAACTATGCTTCTTCTTCAACTGGGTATCTTAGGAATCCTTACATTCCCCTTTCCCTTTCTCATACTTCTGACTGTTGTCATAAGTTAGAGCTGAACCAACGTTCCCCAGTCCCGTATAAGAATTCGGATCATTCAAGCGATACATTTTATTATCTTGATTAGGGCGTGAAAAGGTTGCTGCCTGGAGAGAGAGAAAAGAAACACTCAGCGTATGCTCTTGCAAGATTAGATTGGTTTATTAATTTATCTAACCAGGATGTCTCCCACTGTTTACTCAAATTCTTCTTAAAACCTTTTTAAAAGAAGAACTAGCCGGGTTTTAATTCACGTCACAATACTTGCTTAACCTTTCAGCCAGGCTAGTATCGGTACTTCGAGGGAGGTTTTCCAACGCTTTTGCGAAGTTCCTTAATTCAAGAACCTCTTTTCCCTGGGGGCGTAACCCCGCTAACACCTTTCTAGACACCTACTAGGTTTATATCATTGATCGTTAAGTGAAATAATCTCCCGAGAGTAATCCAACTCATCAGTGGGATCGGGATCCAACTGTCATTGTGTGATAACCTAGATGGAATCCACTCTAGTCACCACACTCCAGAAGGTATGGTAAATCTACAAGTTTCAGTACTTTTGAAACTCCCGATGTGATTTTTGCCCCTAGGACCCAAGTGATCTTGACGGAGTCAACAAATCAAAGAGTCCTAGTCAAGTTCAACCTGTCATTATCTGGATTGCATTAAACCCACCCGCATAACCCTTGACGGAGTCAACAAGGTTATACGACTGTCCTAATCAATCCCATATACCGATACAAACAAGCAGCACTTAGCTACCGTACACTACGCCTTGACGGAGTCAACAAACGCAGCACGAATACTAAGTGTTACTTGTAAGAAATGACGGAGGGCTACGGCTGGGTTTTTGGCGAAAAACCCGTTAACGTAATGAACTTGATATCGTTGAAGGAACCTGGTAATCTTTTTGAAAATATAGTGGCGAAAACTTTTGCTAAAGAGGTCACTCCCTGTGAAGGGATCTCGGCTCTTTCCTCGTCGAATGAGGTGCAGGATATTCCAAACTGAATACCTCGATGCAAAGCAAGAATAATCGACTATAGTGAAGTTATTACCCTGACGCAAACTTTTGTCCAAGGGGTCACTCCCGATGAAGGGATCTCGGCCCTTGCCTCGTCGACTGAGGTGCTGGGCATTCACAACCGAATACCTCGATGCAAAACAAAAATGAACGTCCTTGCAATAACAGCTTTTAGAAAAATTGTTCCAACAACGTCTTTTAGGTTTATTTTCTTGCATTAGTTCTTTTAATGCGTCCCATCATTTAAATCCTACCATTGCAGAAAACAACCAAAATATGACGTACGCTTATGCCATTCGCATTCGCCACTGGGCCCCGTCATCACCCGTTAGGTTACTTAACTAACGACAGAGCGGGGGCTGGGCTAGCGCGGCTGTAAAACATAAGCAACGCCTAAATAGTTATTATATATAGATATACATCAATGATAGCCAATCCAGATCACAGATGAACACTTTGGATATACTAGGAACCCGCGATTCGTTCAAGCCTGCAACGAAAAGCGGATTACACGGTCGCGATGAATAGCCAATACCCTACCCAAGACCCCTACGGGTGCGGCAAACTACCCACCATGTACCCGAAGCGAAGCAACCTCCCTCAACGCCATGAGTAGGCCACTCGGCACTTCGAGATACCCAGTAGTTTGTGCACCCCCTCCATGGGTCTATCCTAGGAGCAAAAACAGTAAAAAGAATTATACAATGACGGCTACAACCCCGACCAGGTTGTGCGGCCAAACAAATAATATTACATCAATTTACAAATTTATTACATGAATGAAAGAAAAAGAAACTCTCATCTCACATCCACCCCGGCTATTCATCCGCGACAATCCAACGAGTTCATATACACAAACGATCAACAACAATCACAGATCACAGATATTTATAACCCCGACTAATCGACATATAGCGATTAGCCGACGTTCAATACATATGAACATCACAGATATAAGCTTTATAGTCAAAGTATATTTAAGTTCGAAAAAATACGGATTTATAGGCCCCCAAAAACAAATTTCTATTCTGAAAAATCTGGGCACATATAAACCATCTTAAAAATCCTAAAACCAAGTCAGAAATACACTGCACCAAAATCGACCCAAAGTGACTCACCAAGATGGCCGCGGTTCCGCGGCAATAGCTTGCTATTGCCGCGGAAACGCGGCTCTTTGGTCGAGTTGCTGGCTCGTTTTTGGTGGCTTTCTTCTAAAAACCCTGAGATGATTTTTGGAGTATAACAAATTTCGTTTTGACCAGAAAAAATTTTAACAGAAACTCAGGGTTTTCGTAACTCGGTTTTTCCGATTTTTCCGTTTCGAACTTCGATACACTTCACTACCTAGCTAGTTTATGTTTAGTTAGGCTCTGATACCACTGTTAGGTCCACGTTACCTCTCCCGGTACTTTCAGGGTTGCGGAAACGGTAAAACAAAAAATTTTCTGGACTTGGTAACATGGACCGTAAAAGCCGGATTTTTGCTAAACAATACACTAGCATCCTAATATGAGATGTTATCTACTCGGTTAGGGGTTATACCTTAACTTGAACTCCTTCTCTTCTTGTTGTTCTTCACTTCTTGTTGTTCTTCTCTTTGCTTGCTCAATAGTTGATCCGGACTTTGGTCACCTCCGCGGCCTCCTTGAGTCGAAGACGATCCACCCGAGAGATATACACCGAGCTCCACCTCGAGCCGAGGTAACTAGGGCAAGGAGATTGCTAATCTAGAAGCCCTAGGTTGTGTAGAAGTGGTAGATGAATGCTTTTTCCTTTGTGGGATCTTTATCTCTCAACACATGAGATCAAAAGATAAATCAAGAGGAGGAAGAAGGAGGAGCTAGCTAGCAACCATGGAGCTTCTCATTTCAAGAGAGAGAATGAGAATGAGCAAATGAAAAACTTAACCAAGAGAAAACACAACCATGGTTGCAATAATACCAAAACATTATCATTACTAATCACATCAAGATAAAGGTGATGGCTACAAATGACATGACCATTATCATAAAAAAAGAATAAGAAAACCAAAGAATACTTTAGATCTTTCAAGAAGATCCTAGTCAACTTTGGTTAAATGGTCAACAAAGTCAAGATGGTCAAATGGTCAATGTAATTAGCCATAACATAATTATCAATGAAAGGATTAGTAAATAATGTCCCCGGCTCATAATGGTTTTGACCAAACGAACTGTCAAAACCCTAATGAGTCCGCCTCAAAATGGTTTTGACCGAATCAACTGTCAAAACCCTAATGAGCCCGCCACATAACGGTTTTGGCCTAACCAACTGCCAAAACCCTAATGAGGCACCTCCTCCTTCATCACTCCGGAAAACTGTGCATACACACCTGCATCCGCATTCCGCAGAATGCGGATGCGCAGAAGACAAAAAAAATCCATCCGTGCAATACTAGGATCCGGCTTAAACCAAAGCCCACTAGTATTGCCTGCCCGAACACCATACGCACACAAGTGTACGTAAGTGATCGCAGCCCTGCCGTAAAACCATACGGCCTCTATACGTTTCGCTCAGTGCAGGGAAACTCTCTGTGTGGGACTCTAAAGACTCGACACTACGCTGGCAGTGGGTTTAACCACAGACCGCAAGCGGCACTAGCTGTACGTAACGGTCCCCAGGTAGATGTCGATAAGAAGGCCGATGAGGTAAACCCATCCGAACTCCTACTGAGTCTGTATGTGACAATCTCCGTACAGTCCGGTCTGTTCGTCTGATACATCGCATGTCGGGCCTAGGGGGCGGCAAGCATCAGACCCCTAATAGCGGTACAAGTCGTGTCGGAGTGAAGCCCAGAACACCCTGAGATAACATTGGAACCTACCAGTATATCTCGCTTGCCCTGGCCAGGGACTACTTGTGTAATGGCTCTCCTAGACACAGCGCGATGTCAACCCCCAATACCGGGAGAGACGAATCCTGTCTAACCGTCACTGCCTCCAAGTGCTTCGGGACTGCTCCCAACTACTACCTGTTTGCACGACTCAGTAGAGCCGTCGTAGGGTAGCAATCAAAGAACAGTGGGAACACACTCGAGGCGAAGTGACAGTGTCAAGTCAGCGGACTAAGCTGTACTTATGTCACCTGGGAACTGATAACTGACGATAGGTATAATACCAACCATCAGTTCCCGACGAGTCCTGTCCAGTGTACTCGTAACCCAACGAGCACCCGCATACTATCTCAAGTACGACGTACCGACGGCTGTGGGACAGACCGTCTCTCGTGCTGGGATGAGAAGCGTATACGCTAGTCTACTCTGGAGTATCGATGCCCTATCTCGATACTCCCACGACTAGGGACGTGTATAAGGATGTGCTTGTAGATTACCCAGCCCCCACGAGTGTGATCGCCATCACAACGCCGGTAATCAAGCAAAGATCCAAACGGCTCTACTAATGCGTATAGGTGATATAATAAATAAACACACAAGTACACATTAAAGCAGAGACAAACCAAGTAGCATGCTACTATATTGAGCAAGATTGTCTGTACAACTGTGAATATCCCAAGCTTCCATCAAGTAATATACATACTAGTATGATACAGTAATGACCTCTAGGGCATATACACTAACAGATTCTCTAGGTATGGACATGTCTTCTTGATGAAATATAAATCCGAGGCCTTTGAGAAATTCCAGGAATATAAGAATGAAGTGGAAAAACAAACAGGTAAAAGTATCAAGACACTGAGACCTGATTGAGGTAGTTAATACTTAAGTGCCAAGTTCCTGGGTTACCTGAAAGAGAATGGAATTATCTCTCATCTTACTCCTCCGTACACACCACAACACAACGGTGTATCGAAAAGGCGGAACAGAACACTGTTGGATATGGTACGTTCCATGATGAGTAACGCTGAGTTACCACGATCCTTCTAGGGCTATGTACTAGAATCAGCTGCATATCTTTTGAACAAAGTTCCTACCAAGACTGTGCTTACCACACCATATCAGATGTGGAGTGGGATGAAACCCTATCTTCAGTATCTAAAGATATGGGGATGTCCGGATTTTGTAAAAAAGCAGCATGCGGACAAACTCGAGGCACGCTCAGTACTGTGTAAGTTTGTGGGATACCCAAAGAACTGCAGGGTATATCTTTTCTATTACGCAGAGAAACAAAAGGTTTTTTGTTTCTTGTCATGCCCGCTTTTTGGAAAATCAATTTTTCGAAAAAGAAACTAATGGGAGAGCAATAGAACTGGAAGAAATTCCAGAACAACAAACTATTACTGAAAGTATGGTAAAACCAGAGGTTTCAGAAGAACCGGACATCCCTGCGCCACTCCGCAGATGTAGTAGGCAGTCTCATCCGCCCAAGAGATACTACGGTTTTCTCATAGATAGAGATAGAGAGGATTGCATTATTGATAATGATGAGCCAACTACCTTCCAGAAAGCCATTCAGAGCGATGACTCGGTAAAATGGCTGGATGCAATGCGGACCGAGATGGAGTCCATGTACACCAACAAAGTATGTACTTTGAATATTAATCTAGAAGGGGTAAAACCCGTAGGCTATAAATAGATCTTCAGAAATAATATTGGTTAGATGGACAGGTTGAAACCTATAAGGCTAGATTTGTTACAAAAGGTATTTGTTAATGACCTGGTTTGGACTATGATGAAACCTTTTCTCCAGTAGCTATGCTCAAATCCAATCGGATCCTTCTTTCCATTGCTGCCTTCTACGATTATGAGATTTGGCAGATGGACGTAAAGACTGCTTTTCTAAATGGAAATTTGGAAAAGTGCGTTTATATGGATCAGCCAGAAGGTTTCATTCAGAGTGGGAGCAGCGGGAAAGTGTGCAAGTTGTTTAAGTCCATTTATGGACTAAAGTAGGCATCGCGGAGTTGGAACATCCATTTTGATGAGACGGTCAATGAATTCGACATTAGCAACAATCCAGATGAACCATGCATCTATAGTAAGATTGTAGCGAGAACTATGGAATTTCTCGTCTTGTACGTGGATGACATTCTCTTGATAGAAAAAGACATTCCTATGCTACAATCAGTCAAAGGATTCTTGTCGCAGAGGTTCTCCATGAAAGACATGGGTGATGCCTACAATATTCCGGGGATCCAGATCTATCATGATAGATTGTTCAGTCGAAAATATTGCAATTTTTAACATAACAATTTCCTCACTTTTCTAATCATCTAAGGATGTTTGTTATAAATATAACACATATTACAAGTTCGTCTAGAAAATATCAAATACCACGTGTTATACATTATTGTTAGTTATATGTATGCCCAAGAGGCCATTACTGTATATACGATGTATATTGTAGTGGATGCTAGGACATATATAGGGAGGACTTTCTTGCTCGACATGATAGTATGCTATCTGATTGTACTTTATCTTAACATGTACTCTGATTGTCTCTATGTTACATGTTGATAAAGCCCTTAGGATATGTACTCGACTACTGGGACTATGATGAGATCATACTAGTGGGGCCACGGTAGTCGACGAGTACATCCTATAACTGTTCCTAGTCGAGGGTGTATCGAGACAGGGCATCGATACACCAGAGTAGACTAGCGTATACGCATCTTGATCCATATGATGGACGATGGATGATCCAATATCCATCGGTGTTTGACATCAAGGATGGTGTACGGGTGCTCAGTTGAGACTGGGTACACTGGACGGACTCGCCGAGAACTCCCAGATGGTATTATACCATACATCAGATGGCAGTTCTCCGGTGACACTGGTACAGAGTAGTCTGTTGACCCGAGATCGTCATAGAGTCTTGTGTGATTCCCACTGTGCTTTGATTTCCATCATACCACGTCCAAGAGGGCGTGCAAAAAGGTGGCTTTTGGGTACAGTCCCGTATCACATGGAGGCAATGAGCGATAGGAGGGGATTCGTCTCTCCCGGTATAGGGAGTTGATGTTGTGCTGTGTTCGATTGGCTATAACCGGAAATCCCTGGCCAGGGTTGCTGAGATTTACTGGTAAGTGTTATCAGTAGTTTCTCGAACTGTTATAGACCTCATATCGACACGACTTATCGAGCTACTGGGGTCTGACGTTTACCACCCCTAGGCGAGATATGCGACATATCAGACAACGAGACCGGACTGTACGGGAGTGTTACTGTTTGGATTCACAGGAGAATGTACAGGCTTGCTTGTTGATCTTCTGAGCGCTCAATACCTGGGTAGCTGTTACGTTTAGCTGACCGCTTGCAGCTTGTGGGTGTTTGATATGATCATCACCTACTGCCGGCGTATTGACGATTCTTTAGAGTCCTACACAGAGGTTTCTTGGCTCAGGCAAAACGGAGTAGGGGCACATATGTGATATGTGCGGGACCGAGGATAATGCGATATGTGATACCGTATTCTATTCTCGCGATATTTGATATCAGCCGGGTCATCGGATCAAGTGTTGATTCGATGAATCGGTACGGATAAATATTAGTCGGTTATATGCGATATAGCCGGATTGTCGGATCAAGTGTTGATTCGATAATTTAATGTATAATAATATATATGATATATTAAATTACATTAACTAATATTTGCTCACTAAAAGATTCTTTTTCTCACTCGGGTAATACATTGATATATATGCGATATATGTTAAATGTATTATTTTATTTTGTTACAATAAATATTATATATATGATATATAATATTGTAACATGATATGATAACTAATGCAACATGTTTAGTGGAGTTTAAACATGATTAGGGTTTGGATTAGGGTTAAACTTTCTAGATGTTTCTAGAAGGTTTTCATTTTGTTTTGGAAAAGATATTTGTAAGTGATTCATGCTTTAACCCAACCCAAACCCTAACCCTAGTCAATTCTCTACAATGGTTAAGTCAACCATGGTTGCATTATTCTTCATATCATTTCATTTTCTATTCATCACAAAAGGATTCTTATATTGTTCATCTTCTTCCTTCTTCTTCTTTGCTTGAAATGGTTTCTTGCTTTGTTTTTTGTGATGGATAAATATGAGAAAAAGATAAATAAAGAGAGCAAAAATCCTACTTCATCATCCTCATCTTCCCTTGCCATTTAGATGAGGGTGTTCACATCATTTCATGAGTGTTAGCTTGTGTTAAAGAAACTTCAAGGTAGATCATCTTAGTATCGAAGATCGGAAGCAAAGGTTGCGTCTTTCTCTTCGTGGAACTTCTCGAGAGTCCGGAACCCGATGATCGCAGCGAAGAGACCACAACACGGAGCATATGAAGTGAAGGACCGGATCTACAAAGGTTGTAATCCCTCTCACTTAGTGTTAAATTGTTAACATGTTTGTTTTCGCCTAATCTCTAGTTTAAAGATCCGTATTCGGGTTGTTCGGCACGGATAAATTTTTAATCGGGCATGGTTGATGCCCCGTAGACCCTTGTGCGCGTGCCTAGCAACCCTAAAGTGGTATCAGAGCCAAGCTAGAGCTTTAGGCGAAGTCTAGACGAAGTTTAAAGTCCGATCGTACCCGAAACCCCGACTCCAAAATGCTCTCTGGAAATTTTCTGAAAATTTGGTTTTTTGTCTATTAAAAATATGCAGAAAATTCAGCAGGACTTTCTAAGAATTACTGTGAAACACGATCACCCAATTCCTCTAAAGTGCGGCGGAACCGCGGCAGAAGCCTGGCTTCTGCGGCGGTTCCGCGGCAGCATGATGACGTCACCCACTCAATTTTGCACAGTAACTTCTTTTATTCAGTGCTGAGTTCTCTGGGAATTTTTAATATTTATTCTACAGTTGAGTTTTCTGGGGTTGTTTTGGGGATTCGATGTTTCGATCGGACTATTAGATTTTGTCTATGTGGCTTTCCGGATAAATTTTAGAAACTGTTAAAAAGTTCGAGCGGATATCAATAACACACTTTTTCCCCTGTCGGAAATTTTTTCAAAAGTTGGATTTTTTCTCGTGTTTAAGAATGTTCTAAGTCATGCAAGTAACACGGTGGACCCTCTAGAAGACAACAAACCTTAACTCGATTATGTGACCGTTTTGAACTGCCTTTTGAACCTTAGGGTTTGGGGCAGTACGGCGTGCCACATGTGAGGCGTTGGCTTGACCCTTCTACGGCTGGACCATTGGTACTGTGGCATGTGATGGATGTTTTTAAACTGATTTCAAGTGTTGAGATATATTGGGGAAATCTTGGGTGTTTGATGATTCGATCGGAAAATTTAACTTTGTCTATTTATCTGGATTATGATACAATATTTGGAATCCACAGGTAGTTATGAGATAACTAATTTGAATATTATAAACATAGCAGTTTAGTCTCAGATGATCGGTTGCCACGGAATTTTAATGTGTTCAAAAGTCCGTCGCAATCACGTAGCGTACGCGGATACTCGCCGGGTAAACTTAATAAACAGCTACGCCCCATAGCCCCGACCAAGTGACTGTAGGAGAACCCCGTCGCCGAAAGCATCCGTTCGGGTGCTCGCGGTAGCGGTGTTCCGCCTTGGTGCACTTCGTCGACGGTATCAGGGGTGCGGCCGTCTACTAAAGTTTGCAACGAGCATTCGATCAGTTTTTCGGGAATCTTGTTGAATTGCCCGACTTGATATTGAAAAGTGTTTTCGATAATGAGACTAAAATGCGGGGTTTATAATTGTTAGGCATGTGATGTCTAAGGAATTCATTTGGTTAGGCATGCGATGTCTAAGGTGGTTGCGGATTCCAACTGTTGTAGTTTTACACTTTCTTTTCTGTGACCGTAAGCGTAGTATGTGGTGTATCGCCGGCTTCGTTGCTATACATCAACGACAATCGGGATACGCATACTTGCTTACGTTAATGATATGAGATATTATGTGTTGCTGTGATATGTTATATTGGATCGTCGCGTTTTGAATAGCCGGGGGTTTTATGTGAGATGAGAGTTTTTCTTTTTCATTCATGTAAAATTCATTTGTATGTAATATTCTTTTATTGGGGCACTTCCAGGTAGCGGAAGATGCCACCGTTGTATATTATTTACTTTTCCGCATTAGGATAGACCCAAGGCGGGGAGCACAAGTAACAGGGTTTTAGGGTCCAGTGGGAGACCATCTCGAGGGGTCGAGATCGGGTCTCCTAACCCTAGAATTGGCAGTGTTGCTTGCCGCTCTCGTAGGGGTCTAGGGATGTGGGTTTGGCTATTCATCGCGATCGTGGAATCCGTGTTTTATACAGGCTCGTATTGAAAACACGGACGTCCTAGTATATCCAATATTTCATATATGTTTCTTCTGCTGCAATGTTCTGTGATGAGATCATATTACTACCTGAGACGAATGTTTATATTATATATATAAGATATATGTTATATTGCAGATTTCGTTTCAAAAGAGATGCTTGTGAAGCATAATAAAATGGGACTTCATTAATGAGATTAATGAAATAAAAGAAACCTAAGATGTTGTAGAAACTTGTTTATAAAAACTGGTAGCTCTAGTTGTTGCTTTGCATAGCGATGTTCCTTGTAGAACATCCAGCACCTTATTCGATAAGGAAAGGACCGAGATCCCTTCACCGGGAGTGACTCCTTTAGCAATAACTGGCAGTTGCTACAAACTCGGTTTGTCTTTTGATTGCTTCTATAGTTCTTGCTTTGCATAGTGATATATATGATATATCCCGCACCTCATTCGACGAGGAAAGGGCCGACGATCCCTTCACCGGGAGTGACCCTTTTAGCAAAACTAGAAAAGCCTCAAAAACACTCCATTTAAAATCACTCGATTCTACGACGATATCAAGTTCATTACGCAATAGGTTTTCTTAAAAACCTGTCGTAACCCTCCGTCATTTTAGGAAGTAGAGTACTTAGTATTCGTGCTGTGTTTGTTGACCATAGTTAAGGCACAGTGTACGGTAGCTAAGTGATGTCTTCCTATATAGCATATGATGTGATTAGTTGGGACAGTCATATGACTTTGATGACCTTAGTTAAGGGTCATGTGGGTGGGTCTAATTAATCAAGAAATGACGGGTAGAACTTGACTAGTGCTTATGATTTGTTGACCATAGTTAAGGTCAGAAGTCACTAGAGGTAAAATATTATTGGTAATTTCAAGTGTTGAAATTTGCAATAAGATTGCATACCTTCTATGAGATAGTTGGATCCCAATACCCGCTGCGAGTAAGAGTTACTCCTGGGAGAGTTTTACACATTACAATTAGCCGATCAAGTAGGTGTCTAGAAAGGTGTTAACGGGGTTACGCCTCTGGGAAAACGAGGTTCACTTTAATTAGGTTCGTGCGAAAGCACGGGGGACCTCCCTCAAAGTACCGACACTGGCCTGGCTGAAAGATTGGCGAACTTGTAATGTGTAATTAATCCCGGCTAGTCTTTCCTTTTGGGGTTTGAAGGAAGATTTGATTAAAACAGTGGGAGACATCCTGATTAGATATATTAGATAACCAATCTAATCTTGCAAGAGCATACGCTGAGTGTTTTCTTCTCTCTCTCTCCAGGTAGCGACCATATCACGCCTTAATCGAGATAATAATACGGATATATTGACCGAACCCACTTGTTATACTGAGCTGGGGAACGTTGGTCCCGCTCCAACTTATAATTGTTATAGGACAGAGCAGGAAATTGGGGATTACCAGAATTCCGTGCCGCCCAAACGAAGAAAGTGCATGTTGATGCATCATCTTCGGGTGTGTTCATTACACAGAACTGTTTCTCAGTATCCTTTACGTCCTGGGTATGTGATGCCGGATCAGGATCCCGTATATGTAATCTGTTACATGGGCTACAGATAGGTAAAGAACTGAGAACGGGTGATAAGTTTCATGAGGCAGAAAACGGTGCAAGTGTTGCAGCCAAGTCTGTTGGTCACTGTCACCCTGTATTACCGGAATACATTGATTCTGAACAAATGTTATTAGATACCGAACCTGATATACAAAATCATATCAGTCTCTTTATTAGTAAAGAAAGGATATAATTTTGTATTGTTGGATAATGTTTTGAACATTTCCTATATCAAGAGTTGATCGGTTCAGGCACGTTATCTAAAATCATTGACGTTCTAAATCAAACTACAGTTCTTAGTATACAGAACACACACAAGAGGAAGAGTTCAGAAATGAACAAATCCTTCTTGAGGCATTGTAGACTAGGTCATATCAATGCGACCCGACTGGCTGAAGTTACATTTAGATGCATATTTAAATTAGTTTGAATTTACATCTTATGAAACTTGCCAGTCATGTCACAAAGATAAGATGACCATAGCTCTGTTTATTGGAAACAGAGAAAGAGTTAGTGAACTCTTGGGAATTGATACATGCTGATGTATGAAAGTCCCATGTCTACACATACCAAGACCGGTTCTTTTTACTTCATTACGTTCTTTGATAATATCTCAAGATTTAGACATGTGTTCCTGTTGAAACATAAGTCCGAAGCTTTTGAGATATTCACAGAATATAAGTTAGAAGTAGAGAACCAAAATACAGGTATAAGTATTATGTCCTTTGATGAAATCAAGGAGGAGAATACTTGAGCACAGAATTCCTGGACTATTCTAAAGGAGAATGAGATTCTCTCTCAGCATTACTCCTCCGTATACACCACAGCACGTCGGTGTATCGAGGTGGAGCCATAGCACCCTATGTGATATGGTGTGCTCTATGATGAGTACTACTGAGTTTTCTATTTCCTTTAGGGAGTTATGCACTTGTGAAGTTGCATACCTATTGAATAGGGTTCAAATCGAATCAGTTGCCTACCACTTCATATATGATATGGAAAGGGAAGAGCCCATATCTTAAGCTTGTTAAGATTTGGGGTTGTCCGGCCTATGTCTAAAAGCAAAATCCGGACAAGCTCGAGGCAAGGTCTGTTATGTACAACTGGAAAGGTTCCAGCTATACAAAAACAGCTGATGATTTGGTAGAACCAAAGGATTCAATAGTTTCCAACGAACCTCAGCCACTCCGCCGATCTAGTAGGGTTCCTCACCCACCTGAGAGATACTTCGGTTTCTCTATGACAGTGGGAGCGAGGATTGCATCATGAGATGATGACCCAACTAGTTTCGAGCTGGCCATCAGGAGTGGGACTCTGTAAGAATGGCTGGGTGCTTATCGATCTGAGATGGAATCCTTATACACCAACAAAGTATGGACTTTGGTTGCTTTATCTGAAGGGTTAAATCCCCATCAGGAGCAAGTATATCTTGAGAAGATTACTTGGTGTACATGGAAAAGTTGAGACTTTCAAAGCTAGACTTGTTAAAGGTTTGCATCATAGACCAGGTATGGATTATGTTGAAACATTTTCTAAGGATCTATGCTTAAGTCCATCCAGATCCTACTTGCTACGGCTACATACCATGACTACGATATCTGGTGGTTGGGTGTCATGATTGTTTTTCTAAATGATGTTTTAGAAGAGAACGTCTATAAGTACACAGCCAGGGGGCTTCGTAGACAGTGGGAGCAGCGGAAACGTGAGCAAGATGTTTTATATGATAAAGCAGGCATCGCGGAGTTGGAACATCTGTTTTGATGTGGTAGTCAAAAAGTTTGACTTCATCAAAATGGTAGATGAACCTTGTATATACAAAAAGGTAGTAGAGAGTATGATGGTGATCCTCGTAGAGTACGTGGATGACATACTCTTGATAGGGAAGGAGTTTCCTATGCTACGCTCGGTTAATCTCCTCTTATCACAAGGATTCTCCATATAGGATCAAGGTGATACCTCCTAAATCCTAGGTTTTGGATCTATGAGATAGATCTAATTGGATGTTAGGATACTCACTAGTTGTAGCGAGATAGTATCAATCGATCCTGAGGAGAATCACTGGAAAGGTTCCAGAGTGATAAGGACGACTGAATGTCAGTCGCAGGCATTGTCTACACCCTCAGTGGAGGGACGGTATGTTGGAAGAGTTCCAAGCTAGATACCGTGACATACTAGACAATTAAAGGCAAGATACATAGTTACCAAGGATACTACTAAAGAGGCAGTCTGGATATATATAAGTTCATAAGATGAACTTCGTTCCCACCATTGTGTGACAATGGAGTTGTGGCTTTATCCAAGGAACTACCGTCCCATCAGAAATCCAGATATAATTCTTAGGCAGTATCACCTGATCATAGAGATGGTTGATCTCCAGGGAGATCGAGATCAGGAGAGTAGACACAGAGGACAACAGCGCGGATCCACTCACGAAGGCCTTTTTCCCAGTAGAGACGTTTATGGGATGGTTGAGTATGAGATACTTCAACCGCAGCTAATTGTTGGGTATGCGATACCATAACAGATGGCCCTAGTGCAAGTGGGAGATTGTTAGTTATATGTATGCCCTAGAGGCCATTACTGTACATACGATGTATATTGTAGTGGATGCTAGGACATATATAGGGAGGACTTTCTTGCTGATATGATAGTATGCTATCTGGTTGTACTTTATCTTAACATGTAATCTGATTGTCACTATGTTACATGTTGATAAAGCCCTTAGGATATGTACTCGACTACTGGGACTATGATGAGATCATACTAGTGGGGCCACGGTAGTCGACGAGTACATCCTATAACTGTTCCTAGTCGAGGGTGTATCGAGACAGGGCATCGATACACCAGAGTAGACTAGCGTATACGCATCTTGATCCATATGATGGACGATGGATGATCCCATATCCATCGGTGTTTGACATCAAGGATGGTGTACGGGTGCTCAGTGGAGACTGGGTACACTGGACGAACTCGCCGAGAACTCCCAAATGGTATTATACCATACGTCAGATGGCAGTTCTCCGGTGACACTGGTACAGAGTAGTCTGTTGACCCGAGATCGTCATAGAGTCTTGTGTGATTCCCACTGTGCTTTGATTTCCATCATACCACGTCCAAGAGGGCGTGCAAAAAGATGGCTTTTGGGTACAGTCCCGAATCACATGGAGGCAATGAGCGATAGGAGGGGATTCGTCTCTCCCGGTATAGGGAGTTGATGTTGTGCTGTGTTCGATTGGCTATAACCGGAAATCCCTGGCCAGGGTTGCTGAGATTTACTGGTAAGTGTTATCAGTAGTTTCTCGAACTGTTATAGACCTCATATCGACACGACTTATCGAGCTACTGGGGTCTGACGTTTACCACCCCTAGGCGAGATATGCAACATATCAGACGAAGAGACCGGACTGTACGGGAGTGTTACTGTTTGGATTCACAGGAGAATGTACAGGCTTGCTTGTTGATCTTCTGAGCGCTCAATACCTGGGTAGCTGTTACGTTTAGCTGACCGCTTGCACCTTGTGGGTGTTTGATATGATCATCACCTACTGCCGACGTATTGACGATTCTTTAGAGTCCTACACAGAGGCTTCTTGGCTCAGGCAAAACGGAGTAGGGGCACATATGTGATATGTGCGGGACCGAGGATAATGCGATATGTGATACTGTATTCTATTCTCGCGATATTTGATATCAGCCGGGTCATCGGATCAAGTGTTGATTCGATGAATCGGTACGGATAAATATTAGTCGGTTATATGCGATATAGCCGGATTGTCGGATCAAGTGTTGATTCGATAATTTAATGTATAATAATATATATGATATATTAAATTACATTAACTAATATTTGCTCACTAAAAGATTCTTTTCTCACTCGGGTAATACATTGATATATATGCGATATATGTTAAATGTATTATTTTATTTTGTTACAATAAATATTATATATATGATATATAATATTGTAACATGATATGATAACTAATGCAACATGTTTAGTGAAGTTTAAACATGATTAGGGTTTGGATTAGGGTTAAACTTTCTAGATGTTTCTAGAAGGTTTTCATTTTGTTTTGGAAAAGATATTTGTAAGTGACTCATGCTTTAACCCAACCCAAACCCTAACCCTAGTCAATTCTCTACAATGGTTAAGTCAACCATGGTTGCATTATTCTTCATATCATTTCATTTTCTATTCATCACAAAAGGATTCTAATATTGTTCATCTTCTTCCTTCTTCTTCTTTGCTTGAAATGGTTTCTTGCTTTGATTTTTGTGATGGATAAATATGAGAAAAAGATAAATAAAGAGAGCAAAAATCCTACTTCATCATCCTCATCTTCCCTTGCCATTTAGATGAGGGTGTTCACATCATTTCATGAGTGTTAGCTTGTGTTAAAGAAACTTCAAGGTAGATCATCTTAGTATCGAAAATCGGAAGCAAAGGTTGCGTCTCTCTCTTCATGGAACTTCTCGAGAGTCTGGAACCCGATGATCGCAGCGAAGGGACCACAACACGGAGCATATGAAGTGAAGGACCGGATCTACAAAGGTTGTAATCCCTCTCACTTAGTGTTAAGTTGTTAACATGTTTGTTTTCGCCTAATCTCTAGTTTAAAGATCCGTATTTGGGTTGTTCGGCACGGTTAAATTTTTAATCGGGCATGGTTGATGCCCCGTAGACCCTTGTGCGCGTGCCTAGCAACCCTACAATTATAATCAACATTTTGGAAGGAAATTGTATGTTTATTATTTCACGCATGATATTGTATATCTCAACATTCTTCATTGAGATTTTTGTGCAGAAAATTATCTCAGGACAAATATCGGATTCGTAAATTCGCCGACAAAATACAGAAAATCAAAGAGTTAAAATCTGTCAGAGATTCAGAAGAGATAAAAAGATTCTAGATATCAGCTAAATACCAATAGACCAACACCAGAAGACATAAGAAAAATGAAGCAATGATCTCACCAAACGACCGTGGATCCGCGGCCAAGTCAGGCCGATTCTAGATACCGACCGTTGTCGTGAGATTCGATGATATGGGCCGATCTGGACTGACGGAGCCCGAGGTATTGAGACTACGAGACTTGAGATTTACATGTTTGTGTCGAAACTTGACACGGATTTCTATGGATTTCATTGTTGAGATTTCAGATTCCTATACACATTTTAATATGATAACAGCTAAAGATTTCTTATACAGATATATCTGGATTTCAGGATTGATTAATTTATATTCATGGTGCATGCATATCCATTCATATGACATAGTACTATATGAGGCACTGACACGAGCACGGAGTATCTGCATTTACACGTAGTTTTACCCTGCTTTTACTAGATGATTTGGATATAATAGTGTATTATTATGACCTAGGATAGCGTCGTGCATTCGATTTCTTTTCGTAGATTTCTTCTACTCACGAGTTGGCAACTCACCCCCGTTGTGCCAAATTTTATTACAGGTTCGATGTACAGGTTTCCCTGGCGGCTTGCTGGCACATCTTTTCTTTCAGGGTGATTTGCACGGTAGGTTGGTTCACTTGTATCTGAACCACCATTGTATTTTATTCATCCATTTGTATCTAGTAAGCTCCATCAACCATACTTGTATTACTTGATAAGTTTATTGGACCAGTTTTTTTTATTTCGACCTTAGAGTCGTGCATGTATTATTCTGATCTGGTGGTTTTGTTTTCTTTTGAGTTTTGAGCCTCGCGCTTTGGCGTTGTATATTATTGTGCTTGTTGTGGTTGTTTCCGCCTGTTGGCGTTGAGCTAGCTCCCGTTTGGGGATGCTTTTTATTGTTTATGTATATTATACTTGTTGTCCCCGTTTGGGGCCAGTTTTTACAGAGGAGACTCTGCCAAAATTTTTGGGAAAATTTGCTGATGCTTTTAAACTTGTTTTTCTTCATGTTTTCTTTTACTTCTTCTTTTGTATGGTTTAGATTTCTGGGCTTCGGCTTACTTAGGTTACGTGGCGCCTCTAGACGCTTCGTAATCTAAGTGCCGGTCATGTTCCGTACTTTCGGGTCATGACAGATTGGAACCCTATTCAATAGGTATGCAGCTTCTCAAGCGCATAACTCCCAAAAGGAAATTGGAAACTCAATAGTACTTATCATAGAGCACACCATATCACATAGGGTGCAATTGCTCCGCCCCGATATACCATCGTGCTATGGTGTATACGGAGGAGTAATGCTGAGATAGAATCTCATTCTCCTTTAGAATAGTCCAAGAATTCCGTGCTCAAGTATTCTCCTCCTTGATCACATCAAAGGACATAATACTTATACCCATTTTGGATCTCTACTTCTAACTTATATTCTGTGAATATCTCAAAAGGTTCGGACTTGTGTTTCAACAGGAACATATGTCTAAATCTTGAGAGATTATCAGAGAATGTAATGAAATACAAAGAACCAGTCTTGGCATGTGTAGACAAGGGACCTTACATACATCAACATGTATCAATCCCAAGAGTTCACTAACTCTTTCTCTGTTTCTAGTAAACAGAGCTATGGTCATCTTATCTCTGTGACATAACTGGCAAGTTTCACAAGATGTAAATTCAAACTGATTTAAATATGCATCTACAATGTAACTTAAGCTAGTCGGGTCATATGGATATGACCTAGTCTACAATACCTCAAGAAGGAATCGTTCATTTCTGAACTCTTCCTCTTGTGTGTGTTCTGTATACTAAGAACTGTAGTTTGATTTAGAACATCAATGCTTTTAGATAACGTGCCTGAACCGATCAACTTTTGATATAGAAAATGTTCAAAACATTATCCAACAATACAAAATATTATCATTTCTTTACTAGTAAAGAGACTGATATGATTTTGTATATCAGGTTCGGTATCTAATAACATTCGTTCAGAATCAATGTATTGGTAATACAGGGTGACAGTGACCAACAGACTTGGCTGCAACACTTGCACCGTTTTCTGCCTCATGAAACTTATCACCCATTCTCAGTTCTCGACCTTTCTGTAGCCCATGTAATATATTACATATGTGGGATCCTGATCCGGTATCATATACCCAGGACGTAAAGGACATAGAGAAACAGTTCTCTGTAATGAACACACCCGAAGATGATGCATCGGTATGCACTTTCTTCGTTTGGGCGGCAAGGGAATTCTGGTAATCCCCAATTTCCTGCTCTGTCTTATAACAATTATAAGTTGGAGCGGGACCAACGTTCCCCAACTCAGTATAACAAGCGGGTTCGGTCAATATATCCGTTTTATTATCTTGATTAAGGCGTGACATGGTCGCTACCTGGAGAGAGAGAGAGAAGAAAACACTCTGCGTGCGCTCTTGCAAGATCAGATTGGTTATTATTTTATCTAATCAGGATGGCTCCCACTGTTTTTATCAAATCTTCCTTCAAACCTTAAAAGGAAAGACTAGCCGGGATTAATTACACGCTACAAGTTCGCCAATCTTTCAGCCAGGCCAGTGTCGGTACTTTGAGGGAGGTTCCCCGTGCTTTCGCACGGACCTAATTACAGTAAACCTCGTTTTCCCAGAGGCGTAACCCCGTTGACACCTTTCTAGACACCTACTTGATCGGCTAATTGTAATGTGTAAAACTCTCCCAGGAGTAACAATTACTCCCAGTGGGTATCGGGATCCAACTATCTCATAGAAGGTATGCAATCTCATTGCAAATTTCAACACTTGAAACTCCCGATAATATTTTGCCCCTAACGTGCTATGACCTTGACGAAAGCCAACAAACCATAGCCCGCTAGTCAAGTTCAACCCGTACATTTCTTGATTGAATCAAACCTACCCGCACGACCCTTGATGAATGCCAACAAAGCCGTACGACTACCCTAATCCAATCGCATCATATGCAGCAGATAAGCAGCATATAGCTACCGCACACTGCATGTTGACGAAAGCCAACAAATGCAGCACGAATACTATATACAACTTATCTGAAATGACGGAGGGCTATGACAGGTTTTTCTGAAAACCTATTGCGTAATGAACTTGATAACGTTGTAGAATCAAATGATTTTAAAATGGAGTGTTTTTTAGGCTTTTCTAGTTTTGCTATAGGGGTCACTCCCGGTGAAGAGATCGTCGGCCCTTTCCTCATCGAATAAGGTGCAGGATATATCATATATACCGCTGTGCAAAGCAAAAAACTATAGAAGCAATCAAAATACAAACCGAGGGTTGTAGCATCTGCCAGTTATTGCTAAAAGAGTCACTCCCGGTGAAGGGATCTCGGTCCTTTCCTTATCGAATAAGGTGCAGGATGTTCTACAAGGAACACCTCGATGCAAAGCAAGAACTGTAGCTACCTGTTTTTGAAAATTTGATTCCACAACATCTTTAGGTTTCTTTTTCTTTCATTAATCATATTAATGAAGTCACATCATTTAAGTTACCTAAACATCACAGATAAATACACTTATGCTATCCGCAATCGCCTCGATGTCCTCTCGTGCACCGTTAGGTTAGGTAACTAACGGCAGAGCGGGGCAGGGCTAGCGCGGGTGTAAAACATAAGTAACGTCTATATAATATATGATATATACTATATACATTATCTATCACAGAACATCAAATGATCACATCACAGATATCGCAGCAGAAGAATCATATGAAATATTGGATATACTAGGACGTCCGTGTTTTCAATACGAGCCTGTATAAAACACGGATTCCACGGTCGCGATGAATAGCCAAACCCACACCCCAAGACCCCTACGAGAGCAGCAAGCAACCCTACCAATTCTAGAGTTAGGAGACCCGGACTCGACTCCTCGAGTTGGTCTCCCACTGGACTCCAGAACCCGGTTACTTGTGCCCTCCTCCTTGGGTCTATCCTAGTGCGGAAAAGTAAATAATATACAAATGGTGACATCTTTCGCAACCTGGAAGTGCCCCAATAAAAGAATATTACATACAAGTTTTTACATAAATGAAAATGAAAAACACTCATCTCATATAAAACCCCCCGGCTATTCAAACACGCGACGATCCAATATAACATATCCAGCAACACATAATATCACATGCCATCAACGTAAGTAAACATGCGTATCCCAATTGTCGTTGACATATTGCAACGAAACCGGCGATATCACATATTACACTTACGGTCACAGAAAAGAAAGTGTAAAACTACAACAGTTGGAATCCGCAAACTCTTTAGACATCGCATGCCTAACCAAATGAATTCCTTAGACATCGCATGCCTAACAATTATAAACCCCGCATTTTAGTCTTATATCGAAAACACTTTTCAATTTCAAGTCGGGCAATTCAACAAGATTCCCGACATCCTGATTGAATGCTCGTCGCAAACTTTAGTAGGCATCTGCACCCCCGATACCGACGACGAAGTGCACCAAGGCGGAATACCGCTACCGCGAGCACCCGAACGGATGCTTTCGGCGACGGGGTTCTCCTACAGTCACTTGGTCGGGGCTAAGGGATGTAGCTGTCTATTAAGTTTATCCGGCGAGTATCCGCGTACGCTACGTGATTGCGACGGACTTTTGATCACATCAAAATTCCATGGCAACTGATCAAGTGAGACTAAAGTGCTATGTTTATAACATTCATATTAGTTATCTCATAACTACTTGTGAATTACAAATATTGTATCAAATTCTAGATAAATAGAAAATGTTAAACTTTTCGATCGAACATTCAAACACCCAAGTTTTCCCGGAACAGCTCAACACATGAAATAGGTTCAAAAACATCCATTTCATGCCACAGTACCAATGGTCCAGCCGTAGAAGGGTCAAGCCAACGCCTCACATGTGGCACGCCGTACTACCCCAAACCCTAAGGTTCAAAGGGCAGTTCAAGACGGTCACATAATCGATTTAAGGTTTGTTGTCTTCTAGAGGGTCCATCGCGTTACTTGCACTACTTAGAACGTCTTTAAACCACGGAAAAATCTAACACTTGGAAATTTTCCGGCAGGGGAAAAAGTGGGTATTTATATCCGGTCGAACTTTTCAACATTTTCTAAATTATCCGGAAAAACACATAGACAAAATTAGACAATCCGATCGAATCTACGAAATCCTAATACAACCCAGAAAACTCAACTCTTGAGTATGAAATAAAAATACCCATAAAACACAGCAAGTACAGAGAGATATTACTGTGCAAACAGAAATGAACAAGGTGGTAGTACGGCCGCGGAACCGCCGCATGAGCCATGCTCATGCCGCGGTTCCGCGGTGATCTAGTTGAATCATGCTCACGTGCTGCACAGTAATCCTTAGAAACACCTTCTGAATTTTCTGCATATTTTTAATTTGGAAAAATCCACTGTTTGAAAAAATGTACAGAGAAGGGTTTTGGGTTAGGGTTTCGGGTTCGATCGGGTTTCTAACTTCGTCTACACATCGCCTAAGGCTCTAGCTAGGCTCTGATACCACTGTAGGGTTCCTAGGCACACACAAGAGGTTCCACAAGGCATCTACCATACCAAATTCAAATTTTCTAGGTGCCGAGAAACCCAAATGCGAGATCGTTAACTAGAGATTATGCGAAACTGCAACTAGTTAACAACTTAACTAATAAGTGAATGGAAATACAACCTTTGTAGATCCGCTCCACCATTTCTTTAGCTCCATGTTGACGTCCCTCCGCTGCGATCATCGGGATCCCGGACTCTAGCGATGGTTTCGTCGGAGAAATGATCGGGCTAGGTCATTGACTTCGAGGCCGAAAATGATCTACGTCGAGGCGACTCAAACTCAAGCTCCATCTTCACTAGGTCAAGGAACTTGTGAAGAAAACACCCTCTACTACATGGAAAGTGATAGAGGATGAAGAAATAGGAAGTGGGTTCACTTTGGATTTGGATTTTTCACTTGGAATCATCACTTGGAAAAATCTAGCAATGGTTTCTTCTCTTCATGAAGAAGATGAAGAAGAAGAAAGAAAAAGAATTATGAATTAATATCCAAAAAGAATATTAAGTGATGGTTATCATAATGCAACCATGGGTGAGTTTAACTAGTGTAGAGACTAAACTAGGATTTAGGTGAATGGTTAGGTTTAGGAAAGAAACAAAATGGTCAAAGCTTCAAAGCTTCATGAAGCTTCAAATAAAATCCAAATAAAGCCACCATTTTATTTCTTGCCAAAAGGAATAAATGAATAAATAAATTAAAACCCTAACCATTTACCTAAACATTGTTTAAAGTAAACACACACCCAAGTTTGCATGTATCATGAAACATGATACAAACTAGTGCACAAACATATATCATATATACAATGTGCACAATCAAGTGAGATAATCAATCTTAAGTGAACAATACTAGTCAATGTAAAGTAATATATCTAATATATAATTATACATTAAATCATTAAATCAATCACTTGATTTAATGATCCGGTCATATCGCATATAACCGACTAATATCAAGTGTATCAATGTATCGAATCAACACTTGATTCGGTAAACCGGCTATATCTCATATAACCGTCCAATGATATAAATCGCGAGAATAGAATACAGTATCACATACTGGTATTATTCTCGGTCCCGCACATATCTCATATGCACTCCTATTTCGTTTCGCTTGAGCCAGGAAACCTCTGTATAGGACTCTAAAAACTCGTCAATACGCCGGCAGCAGGTGATGATCATATCAAACACCCACAAGCCGCAAGCGGTCTGCTAAACGTAACGGCCACCCGGGTATTGAGCGATCAGAAGACCAACGAGCAAGCCCGCTCACACTCCTGTGAATCCAACCAGTAACACTTACCGTACAGTCCGGTCTCGTCGTCTGATATGTCGCATATCTTGCCTAGGGGTGGTAAATGTCAGACCCCAGTAGCTCGATAAGTCGTGTCGATATGAGATCTATAACAGTTCGAGAAACTACTGGTAACACTTACCAGTAAATCTCAGCAACCCTGGCCAGGGATTTCTAGTTATAGCCAATCGAACACAGTGCAACATCAACTCCCTATACCGGGAGAGATGAATCCCCTCCTATCGCTCATTGCCTCCATGTGATTCGGGACCGTACCCAAAAACCACCATTTTGCACGCCCTCTTGGACGTGGTAAGTGGAAATCAAAGCACAGTGGGAATCACACAAGACTCAATGACAATCTCGGGTCAACAGACTACTCTGTACCAGTGTCACCAGAGAACTGCCATCTGACGTGAGGTATAATACCATCTGGGAGTTCTCGGCGAGTCCGTCCAGTGTACCCAGTCTTCACTGAGCACCCGTATATCATCTCTGATGTCAAACACCGATGGATATGGGATCATCCATCACCCATCTGTATGGGTCGAGAAGGTATATACTAGTCTACTCTGGTATATCGATGCCCCGTCTCGATACACCCACGACTAGGGACTTTGAAGGATGTACTTATGGACTACCATGTCCCCACTAGTATGATCCGCATCATTGTCCAGGTAGTCAAGTACACATCCTAAGGGCTTTACCAACATGTAACAGAGAGACAATCAGTGTACACGTTAAGGTAAAGAGCAACCAGATAGCATACTATCATGTCGAGCAAGAAAGTCCTCCCTATATTTATGTCCAAGCATCCACTACAATATACATCCTATGTATAGTAATGGCCTCTAGGGCATACATATAACTAACACGTCACGCTCAATTAGGACAGAAGAAGGTCGTGGGTAATCTATTGCTTATCCGCATTCCTTTTGTGGTGTCTAAGGTAAGTGTGTTTAAGGCAAATGGTTACTTAATTAGGCCCGCTACTTACGTAGCGGATACCTCCCACTTACCTGGCACTTACCTGGCCACAGGAGGGATAAAGAGCTAGTAGAGGATTTATCCTCCGATTTTTCTTCTGGAAGTCTAGGAGCGGTCTAGTGACTTGACCTAGGTGACCGTAGATCTAGTGTTGATTATGCATTTTTGTGTGATTTTTCTAAATCCGTCTTTTTCAAAAACAAAAAAAACACTTTCTCTAATTATCACTAACGCTGCCACTTGTGCTAAACCGTTTAGTGTATGCTCGGCTGGACACGGGATTCTAGTGCCCGCCTTGTCCGCGTTTTGCCTATCGACTCCGAAGTCGGTATTTCTACATATTCTTTTTCCTCACCACACATCACATCCACCGAGATGGACGGATCTCTATCAAATTTCAATAACACCACTTTTCCACCGCCCGCAGGTGCGCAGAATCTACCGCGTATGTCTCTCCAAGAGAGATGCTATCCTATACGTGGTCCTCTTTCTACTGGTCTTTCCATTCCACCAGCCAATGGGGATAATTTCGAAATCAAATCTCATTATATCAATTTTTTACCTAAATTTCACGGGCTTGAGTCCGAAGACGCATACGTTTTCATCACCAAATTTGAAAACGCATGGGCTATGATGGGCACTTCACAACTTTCTGTGGATGCTATGCGTTTACGTGTTCTCCCGTTCACTTTGTGCGATTTAGCCGAGAAGTGGCTTTATAACACAGCTGCACACTCTATTTCAAACTAGGATGAATTCATCATAGCATTCCTTAAGAAATTTTATCCCAATCATAAGGCTGCCCATGTCCATAGCGAAATCAATCAATTTACCCAGCTTCCCAATGAACAATTTTGGAAGTGTTTTGAACGATTCAAGGATTTGCTAGTCTAATGTCCTCATCACGGAATCCATAGATGGGATATGTGCTGAATCATCTATGAGGGCATTAATCCAACAATAAAGCAGATGCTTGAATCCATGTGTCAAGGCAATTTCATGTCTAAAGACGATGGTGAAGCCTGGAAATTTTTTGAAGATTTTGTTGAAAAAACTTTGCAATGAGAGAGTGTTAGTCAACTATCGTCTAGGTGTGGTATCCATCAACTTGATGATTCTATAGCAGTCAAAGCTGAAATGGCAGTAATGCAAAAGAAACTTGAAGCTATAGAAAACAAATTTTTATTAGCTTCCCTAAACCAAGTGATACTCCCTAAAACCGTGTGTGGATACTGTTCCGATCCATCACATTTGACGGAAGAATGTCCTTTGAATTCTCCGTTTCAAGGTCAAGAAAACACTAATTCTGCTTTTCAACAGCGACCTAGAAACGATCCTTATTCTTCCACTTATAATCAGGGTTGGAGGAATCACCCTAATTTCGCTTGGAACCAACACCAAACTCAAAATACGGTTCCAATCCAAAATAACTTTCAAAGGGTCCCTCCACAACAATAACCACTACAATTGAGTCAGCACCCCTTTCAACCACAAAATTTTCAAAATCCGGCCAACACTTCTGCACCGTATAATAATTCTTTGCAATTGGCCGGTATCGATAACTCTTCATCACTCGAACGAACCTTGGATTTGTTCATGAAACATTCCATCCAAATGTCGGCTGATATAAGGTATTCTATTGATGATATGAAGAAGAACTCCGCCTCACACGGTGAGAGTATTAAATCGATAGAAGTACAAATTGCACGATTAAATGCCGAAATGAGTGCTAGAGAGAAAGGGAAACTTCCATCTCAACCCCTACCGAATCCTGAAAACTCAAAACACTATAATGTGAATTCCATTACAACGTTGAGATATGGAAGAATGTTGAATAATCAAGTCGGTGAACAGATTGATATTGATAATGATGAATCTATCAATGACACCCCAGCTTCCACTTCCACTTCTGACCCTAGTTCATTTTCTTCCGAACCTATTCTTCATTTTCCCCAAGACTCGAACCCTTAGCCCACTTCTTCTAGTCAACCAAAGACGATCCCCACTCCAATTCTGGGATCTGTTCCACCCACACGACCTTCTCCAATGTCGGACCCGGCTCTTATTGCTAAAGCTCCTTATCCAAATCGGTTAAGAGGAAACAAACCGAGTCCACATATGGAGAAGATTATGGAAATGTTTAAACAGGTTAACATAAATATCGCTCTCCTAAATGCTATACAACAAGTTTCAGCTTATGCGAAAATCCTTAAGGACTTATGCACTAGGAAGAGGAAGACTCAAGTACCCAAAATGGTATTCATGAAGAATAATATTAGCACATATTTTACCCCACAATTACCAATGAAACGTAAGGACCCTGGATGTCCTACAATCTCTTTTTATATTGGGGGTAAAAACATTAACCGTATTTTACTCAACCTTGGCACTAGTGTTAACCTGCTTCCATGCTCTGTCTATGAGCAGTTAGGGATTGGAGAGTTGAAACCTGCTCCTTGCACTCTCCAGATGGCAGACCGATCCATCACCAAACCTAGGGGTGAGCTTAAGGATGTGCTGATAAAAGTCGGGGAATTTATATTCCCTGTGAACGTTATTGTTTTGGATACACGGCTTGTAGCGAACCCACGGAACCAATTTCCGGTGATTCTTGGTCGACCCTTCCTAGCCACTTCCAATGCTGTCATTAATTGTCAAAACGATTCCATGAACCTATCCATTGGAAAAATGACAATTGAGCTTAACATTTACAAGATTGGAAGTCAGCCATCTGAACCCTTTGCTCATTTGTTTGATTTCTGTTCTGTCCACGAGATAGCTCCCGAATGCTGCAAGGTTGATGAACTTTGCTTTGATGATCTCGATGACATTAGCACATCATTGTTTGATCTGGCACATCATCGTTTGATCTTGCACATCATCATAGTGAGGACACTTTTGACGAGTCCATTCTCGAGTTTGAACCTTTTGACTCATCACAAAAGTCAGTAGCACTTTCCGAGTCTGTGTCTTTTGCAGGCTATGAACTTCTTCGAGAATCCGAATGTCATTCACTTACCCCACCTTCTATTGTCTCTCCACCAACATTAGATCTCAAATTGTTACCTTCTCACCTTAAATATGCATATTTAGGTTAGAATGAGTCTTTGCATGTGATCATATCCGCTTCTCTAGCCTCAGAGCAAGAGGACGCTCTTGAGATCTAATAGGCAAGCATTTGGTTGGACAATGGCGGGCATCAAAGGGATTAGTCCATTGATTGTTGAACATCATATACATTTGATGGATGAAACTAAACCAACCCGAGAACTACAAAGATGGTTGAATCCTGTCATGAAGGAGGCGGCAAACAAAGAAATTGTTAAGTGCCTTGATAGTGGTATCATTTACCCAATCTCTGATAGCCAATAGGTAAGTTCTATTCATGTAGTCCCTAAGAAGTCTGGCATTACGGTCAAAATTAATGAGGCTAATGAGTTGATCCAAACACACACCCAAACTGGGTGGCGTGAATGTATTGATTATAGAAAACTCAATGCCGCTACGAGGAAAGATCACTTCCCTCTACCTTTCATTGACCAGATGTTGGAACGATTAGCTGGACGTGAATATTATTGTTTCATGGATGGATACTCTGGCTATAATCAGGTCCCTGTTGGAGATAGTGCCCTCAGAGTCAATTATTGGATCACAGGCACGTGATTGCAATGATTGAGGGGAGGACCTATCCCGGTAGGACAGTCTTACTCGAGATGATAGTATGCTATCTGGTTTATCTTTGTCATCGTGTACTGCTTTAGGTGACCTTTCGAGTCGCTATTACACGTTGATAAAGCCCCTAGGATTCTTGCTTGACCACCAGCAGTATGAGGGCGATCATATAAGTGGGAGCTGGGGGTCTATAAGCACATCCTTAAATGGTCCCTAGTCGAGGGAGGTTCGAGACAGGGCATCGATTCTCCACAGTAGACTAGTGTATACAGTCGAGACCCCGACGAGGGGCGGTGGCCGGTCTCACAAGCCACTGGTGTCAGTTGATTCACCTAAGATGTATACAGGTGCTCATTGGGTTATGAGTACACCGGACAGGACTCGCCGGGAACCTGCTAGTTGGGATATACCAGACGTCAGATAGCAGTTCCCAGGTGACATGTGTACAGGTTAGTTCATCGACCTGGGATCGTCATTTGTCTCGTGTGAGTTCCCACTGTACTTTGATTACTACCCTACCACGGCTCAAAGGAGTCGTGCAAACAGGTTTTAGTTGGGTACAGTCCCGAGCCACATGGAGGCAGTGAGCGGATCTGCAGGGGTTCGTCTCTCCCGGTATTGGGGGTGAGGTCGTGCTGTGTCTAGGAGAGCCAGAACATGAAAAGTCCTTGGCCAAGGCAGGAGATTTGCTGGTAGGTATTCCAGTAGTATCTCAGGGTGTTCTGGGCTACACTCCGACACGACTTGTACCGCTTTTGGGGGTCTGACTTTTACCAACCCCCTAGGCCCGCCATGCGATACTTATAGACGAACGGACCGGACTGTACGGATATTGTCACTGACAGGCTCAGTTGGGTGTCGGGGTGAGCTTCCTCATCGACGTCCCATTTGGTCAATACCTGGTGGCCCGTCACGTATTGGCTTATACCTCTGACGTGCTAGTGGTTAAATCCACAGCCAAGGTATTGACGAGTCTTTAGAGTCCACCACAGACAGTTACTTAAGTTTCGGGCGAAACGCTGTAGAGGCCGTATGGAGATATGGCAGGGTTCGATCAGATACGTGCGGTATTGCACGGATCGTGATCGGACGGTTTTTTACTAGCCGGTTTTGGCTTAAGCCGGATACTAGTATTAGATAGTGTAGTTTTGTCTCTTTGCATTTGTGTTCAGTGGAAATACAAATGCGGGCATGTATTTGCAGTAGTGGGGTTTTCCTGTAATTCATTATGGGATCGGTTTTCTGGGGTTGCCAGTTTGCATTCCGTTCCGGCCGGTTTTCTTTTATTCCTTCACGGTCGGACTTTTCGTTGGAGGGTGTTAATTGCAAGTTTGCAATTAACATTTTGTGAGGGGTTTCTTTGCATGAGTGTGACCTCTTCATCATGATATTCTTTTCTTGTCTATCACTTGCATTTATGAGAAAAAGATTGAGGTGGTTTTGTGAATGGATTGAATTGTATATTGGTGTGACTTATTTCTCCTTCATTCATTCCCTTTCTTATCTTTTCTTTATTAATTCATTCATCAAATTCCACCATGAAACCTTCTGGGGCCGGCCACTGTTGATGTGTGGAGGGGTTTATTTTTGTGGTTAATTCCTTGCTTGCTAATTTTTGGTAGAAATAATTCCTTCATGGAATTTCGTGGGCCCCTCCCTTAGTGTATTTGTGTGTAGGCTGTGAAGGTTTATTTCCTTTGATTTGTTTTATTGTGTGCACACTACACACACATTAATTCCAGTGAGCAAAATTCTTGCTTTGGCCGAGCTCCATCATCATTTTTGCAAGCTCCAAATTCCCTCAAGCATCCATGAATACCTTGTGCTAAATTCCTCCACATCATGGCAACCTCAAAACCCCAAAAGAGACAAGCTTCTACACTATTTCTATAGCAAGTCTTGGACGCGTCGGCTAGCCAACTTCGCGCCCGAGTTGCCTCGGTCAAGAGGCGGGAGCCCGTAAAAGATTCCGGCTACGTGGTGCCCTTTCCGACGAGCGAGGAGGTGACGGAGATTCCGCGAGAGATCGGAGTGGAGACGAAGACCGAAGGACACGGATCGCTTGGTATACTTTTCTACTCTTTTCTTTTTTGCTAGTTAGCTAGGTTAATGGCCCGATCCGGGTAGAAAGTCCGCGGTGGTGCCGGTTGCAAGTTTTTGCAAAGTTTTTGTTTCCGCGTTTCCGGCGTCGGATCGACGGCCGGGGCGCCCCCGCGGGCTTACAATGGTATCAGAGCCACGCCATTAACTTAGCCTAGCATGGTCTAGTGTGTTTAAAACCCGATCGAGCAAAATCCCCAAAATCCGTATTTTCCATGCATATGTTTCTGTCGAAATTTTTTCAAGCTCCAAAAATTTTTCAGGTCACTGCAGAAACACAAGCATAAAATTCTAAGACATCTGCTGAAATTTGGTGCACTGATCTCTTAGTACGGCCGCGGAAGAGCGGCCAAACCCATGGTTTGGCCGCGGTTCCGCGGTGGGAAGGTTTCATCACTGCACCAAAATTTCCCAGTAAGCTTATGAGTTGGAAATAGGGCTTTTGGGATATTTTATTTGGGCCCAGATTTTCTGTAAGTGCTACAGTACTGCTTGGGGCCCACTTGATAATATTTGTTCGATCGGATATTTTAAACATGCCAGTTCACAGTTTTTACATTATATCTGCGACCGTGAATGTCACTTGATCGGTAAATCCCGTCTAACTGCTATAGCCCGGTTAGACGGATTTGCGAACGTGACGTTCGCGTTGATGTTCTGTGATTGTACTGTGTTGTTGCGGATCGGTCATGGGGGTAGCCTGGTTGCAATGTTAGTACAGTTCTGTTTTATATGTACATTTGATATTGCGGGGCGAGCGTCCGACATGTGGATTGCCGTCACTGCCTGTTTGTATTATTATTTTGGGGCACGACCTGGTTGCGGTCGATGTACCCGTTGTATGTATATTTTACTTTCTGTACTAGGATTACCCCGCGGAGGGGTGCACGGGTAGCCGGGTTCTGGAGGGCAACAAGCCCGCATCTCATGGCATTGAGACGGAGGGGCTTCACTCTAGAATTGGCAGGCTATTCGCCGCACTCGTAGGGGGTATAGGTTTGACCCAGGAGGGGTGCCCAAGTTACCGGATTCCGTGAAGTGCTGGGTGGTCCATTCACGTTGCTGAAGGGGGCTGCCTCGCTTCAGGTTTTGGCGGGTGACTTGCCGCGCCCGTAGGGGTCTAGGGTTTTCATTGCACAGGCTATCCACACGACCAGGGGAACGTCGGGTTTTCAGCGGCTCTGTGAAACCCGGGGATCCCAGATATCTGTATTGATCTGTGTTGCTATACATTTCTGTGTTGCTTTTATCACGCCTTGAGCGAAAATTATATATTATATATATATTAGTAGATGTTGTATATGTTTTACATCCGCGCTAGTCCAGTCCCCGCTCTGTCGTTAGTTAGCTAACCTAACGGGTGATGACGGGACCCAGTGGCGAATGCGGATGGCATATACGTACGTCAGTATATTTTCGTTCTTTGTGGTGTGATCAATTGATGGGACTGCATTGATTCGGATCAATGCAAGTTAAACAAACCTATTCTGATGTTGTTGGAACACTTTTTCAAAAAGCTGTTATTGCAAGGGCGTTCTCTTTTGTTTTGCACAGTGGTATTCAGTTGGAATATCCTGCTCCTCAGTCGACGAGGCAAGGGCCGAGATCCCTTCACCGGGAGTGACCCCTTGGACAAAAGTTTACGTCAGGGCATTAACTTCACTATAGCCGATTGCTTTTGCTTTGCACCGTGGTATTCAGTTGGAATATCCTGCACCTCATTCTACGGGGAAAGAGCCGAGATCCCTTCACCGGGAGTGACCTCTTTAGCAAAGGTTGTCGTCACTATATTTTTTAAAAGCTATCCGTTCCTTCAACGATATCAAGTTCATTACGTTAAAGGTTTTCGCCAAAAACCATTCGTAGCCCTCCGTCATTTCATATGGATGGTCAATAGTATTCAAGCTGTGTATGTTGGCCAAAGTCAAGGCACAGTGTTTGGTAGCTGTTGGGTATTCATATGCAGCATAGATAGATGCGTTGGTTTGGGACAGTCGTACTGCCATTTTGGCCAAAGTCAAGGGTATGTACGGGTGGGTTCAAATTAACCAGGAAAATGACAGGTAGAACTTGACATGTGACTTATGATATGTTGGCCAAAGTCAAGGTCATAAGAGAATGGGGTAAAAATCCACATCGGGAGTTTCAAAAGTACTGAAACTTGCCAGATATGCGCATACCTTCTGGAGTGTGATAACGTGAGCGGATTCCGTCACGTTATCATGCGATGAGAGTTGGATCCCGATTCCCACTGATGAGTTGGTTTACTCCTCGGGTGATCCCGGCTAATTCTTCTTTCAGGTTTGGGGAAGAATTTGACGTTACAGTGGGAGGTTTCCAGATTAGATAAAGTGACAACCATTCTGATCTAGGTTAGAGTGCACGCTGAGTGTTTCTTTTCTCTCTCTCTCTGGCAGCGACCATTGACCCGACCCTAGACTATGACTCAGTGACCAAGTTGACCGAACCTTCTTAACACTGGCTTTTGGATTGTCAGAGTTGCAGACCTCTTTGCCACTCCTACTTTTACTCTTTTCTCCGGGACACCCCGTATTACTACGAACGTCCACTTCCATTGGACAAAACCATCGTATGGTTATATACGAACTCGAAGGACTTCGAGGATGGTTTCCGGTTCTGGAGAAAACGAATAGGACTATTCAGTTGTCTTTTCCTTTTTCCTTCTCTCAGGTTGCGAGTACTCCTTGGTTTAGGAGTAGTACACCTATTATGCAAATTAGATAGTCTTCTTCCAAACCTTAGGCTGGTGCCGAACGGTAGGGAATGAAGAAAGTCAATTAGCCTAAACGGTGTACAGAAGGTATTAAGTTCAGACAAAGCAAGGGATTAGTAAGAGGGCAAAGTAAATTGCGACTGCTATTCACGACCAAACCATGTACTTCTTTGTCAATCCTAAATCACCTATGAATTAAGTACATTCGGTTATCTTTTATCCTTACCTTCTCTCGCATTGCGAGTGCTCCTAGGACTAGGACAGTACATCCATTATGCTTATTGGATAGTCTTCTTCCAAACCATAGGCTGGTGCCGAACGGTAGGGAAGGAAGAAAACCATTTGGCCTAAAGGGGTGTACAGAAGGTAATGACTAAAGACATGTAAAGGGATTTGGAGAGGTGGCAAAGAATTATACGGTTATAGTTGTGAATCTGGATAATGGAAGAGGCATTACTAGGAATACCAGGATACCCTATCGAAACATTTCAATGTTTCGGTTTCACTGTGTACTGTTAAATGAAAACTGATTTCCCGATTAGATACTTACTCCGGGGTATGTATTTACCAGGTATGAGTCTCACATCTGTATGGTTTTACAGATGATGAGTGGGAGTAAGTTATTGGGAATTAGGTGACCATCCTCATTATATCGGGATTCATGATATTTGAGGAAGCCACCTGGGTTGTTTGCCGGTCGGCAAATATTTGGTTTTGAATATCCGTTGTTGTGCACCAATTTCAAATTGATATATCTGTACGCCTATTTTTATAGAGTGAGATATACTTTTTGAAATTATGTCTATGACATTTACCTATACCAGTGGATGGTTAGGTAAGGAGCATTGAACAGCGGTGTAATTCTTCTTAACCAAAAGTACAGTTTTCAACCTACGACACACAGTGAATGAGTCACCGGACTCAGGGGACTTATACAGAGTATTGTATATTGTCCAGTGTCCATTAGGACAGAGGGGTTGGTCCTCGTACTATATTCTGTTTACTTTTAACTTCTCTAAGTTCTTAGACATGTGTTTCGTAGAAACATAGGGTCTAAGTTTTGAGGAGTTATAGGTATATGAATAAAGTAGAGAACCACGTGTTGCAAGTATCGGGATTCTTCAAGGTGATCGAGGATGTAGATACTTGTGAATAGTATTCAGTTGATAGTAATGATTAAGAGAACTAGCTTCTCTTTCAGGTTACTCATAATTGGAAGTACTCCTAAGTTGAGTTACGTTGATCGGCCTCTCTTCCATTTAGTTGACATGCACTGGAGAC
Source organism: Agapanthus africanus (assembly GCA_030015575.1). Taxonomy (NCBI): domain Eukaryota; kingdom Viridiplantae; phylum Streptophyta; class Magnoliopsida; order Asparagales; family Amaryllidaceae; genus Agapanthus; species Agapanthus africanus. Next base: position 251,817,097 of record JASDDO010000029.1, on the reverse strand, counting down.
AGCTGCATGATTTGAATCTGGTTCAATTAAATCAGTGCCTCTGTTTCTTGGATATAGAACAGTTCATATCTTGACATTGTTAAGATACGGGGAGTTGTCCGGCTTATGCTTAAAACCAGACTCTAGACAACTCAAGGCACGTTTCAGTAGTGGCTGTTTGTGGGTTGACCCGGGCTATGACGTGGGTTGACTTTCTACCATCTGGAAGATCAATAGTGATATTGTTCTTGACTCGCCACAGTTTTATCAAAAATGGATTTTTTCAGAAAACAGAAGTGGGAGTATGGTAGAACTGGAAGTGATTCCAGAACCACAAACGATTACTGAAGATTTAATAAGAACCTAAAGATTCAATCTGGTTTGACATTCCATTGGCCACTCCGCAGATAAGGTGGGTAACTTCAGGCACCAGAGAGGTACTACGGTAGCCTCAAGGACGGTGACAGGGAAGTTCTTGTTTACCCACAATTACCATTGCTGTTGTTCCAGGCTGCGAGACCCGGTGGGAGGATGAGTATAGCGTCGTTCTAAACTAGTTTTGGAAGTGCACGTCTATATGACTCTGCCAGAGGGTTGTCGTAATCAGTGGGAGCAGCAGAAGCATTGGTGGACATCAGGCTTATGTCTATTTATAGACTAAAGCAGATGTAGCGGAGATAGATCATCTATTTCTGATGTGACAGTCATAGGTTTGACGTCATCAGAATAAGGGGTGGATCAGTTGAGAAGGTAGTAGGAAGTGATATTCCTATACTACGATCGGTTATACTTTGGTCGTCACACAGTAGTTTCTCCTCATAGGACTTGGATCTTATATCGGACATTCTGGTAACTAGATCTATGGTTTTAGATCTAGATTTGGGTGGTTTCCCAATCTGGGTACTTTGACCGCATTCTATGAGTATTTAGAATGGACGACTCCTGGCACGGTAGTGTACCTGCAGGTAATGGAGTCACCCTCTCTAAAGGTGTCTTACAGACTAAAGGGGAGAGGGATACGCATGATTGACAGATCACTTGCTTAGGCAATTGAGTCAATCATGAGATGTCAAGTACCACACCAGATGTTGTTCTTGCAGTAGGTGCAATAAGTTGATATTGATCCAATCCTGGAGAAACAATCGGAAGCAGTTTTAGAACATAAGTGGATGTTCTAGGGATATGATAACGGCAGTCTTCTTCGGTAGACAGTTATCATTCCAGGCTTCCAAAGTGACCTGGATGGCAGAGTAGCTGTCAGAGTTATAGTTTTTCCTCTAACGAGGGGCAGTATTTTGGACAGGTGGTCCAGGTCGATACTGAGGGAAGGCATGGTGCAGGATACTGATTAAGTTCAGTTGACGATACAGTCTAAGAAGTTTGGATTTGGAGTTCATTTATGAGCTAGGTCCCATCAGACATCCAGACATTCTAAGACAGGTATTGCTCATTTCGGGAGATAGTTTTCTCTGCGAATATGAGATATAGAGAGACATAGAAAGAAACATCAAAGTGGATCCACTCACTGAGGCTATTCCTCGAACGCAATGGTTTCGCAAACAAGCTTTGTGAGACTGACTAGTAGAGGAGTTGGGTGTTCGGTATCACACGGGCTGTGAGTATGCGACATCGCAATAATTAGCCTTGAGTGCAAGTGGGAGATTGTTGGAGATAGTGCCCTCAGAGTCAATTATTGGATCACAGGCACGTGATTGCAATGATTGAGGGGAGGACCTATCCCGGTAGGACAGTCTTACTCGAGATGATAGTATGCTATCTGGTTTATCTTTGTCATCGTGTACTGCTTTTGGTGACCTTTCGAGTCGCTATTACACGTTGATAAAGCCCCTAGGATTCTTGCTTGACCACCAGCAGTATGAGGGCGATCATATAAGTGGGAGCTGGGGGTCTATAAGCACATCCTTAAATGGTCCCTAGTCGAGGGAGGTTCGAGACAGGGCATCGATTCTCCACAGTAGACTAGTGTATACAGTCGAGACCCCGACGAGGGGCGGTGGCCGGTCTCACAAGCCACTGGTGTCAGTTGATTCACCTAAGATGTATACAGGTGCTCATTGGGTTATGAGTACACCGGACAGGACTCGCCGGGAACCTGCTAGTTGGGATATACCAGACGTCAGATAGCAGTTCCCAGGTGACATGTGTACAGGTTAGTTCATCGACCTGGGATCGTCATTTGTCTCGTGTGAGTTCCCACTGTACTTTGATTACTACCCTACCACGGCTTAAAGGAGTCGTGCAAACAGGTTTTAGTTGGGTACAGTCCCGAGCCACATGGAGGCAGTGAGCGGATCTGCAGGGGTTCGTCTCTCCCGGTATTGGGGGTGAGGTCGTGCTGTGTCTAGGAGAGCCAGAACATGAAAAGTCCTTGGCCAAGGCAGGAGATTTGCTGGTAGGTATTCCAGTAGTATCTCAGGGTGTTCTGGGCTACACTCCGACACGACTTGTACCGCTTTTGGGGGTCTGACTTTTACCAACCCCCTAGGCCCGCCATGCGATACTTATAGACGAACGGACCGGACTGTACGGATATTGTCACTGACAGGCTCAGTTGGGTGTCGGGGTGAGCTTCCTCATCGACGTCCCATTTGGTCAATACCTGGTGGCCCGTCACGTATTGGCTTATACCTCTGACGTGCTAGTGGTTAAATCCACAGCCAAGGTATTGACGAGTCTTTAGAGTCCACCACAGACAGTTACTCAAGTTTCGGGCGAAACGCTGTAGAGGCCGTATGGAGATATGGCAGGGTTCGATCAGATACGTGCGGTATTGCACGGATCGTGATCGGACGGTTTTTTACTAGCCGGTTTTGGCTTAAGCCGGATACTAGTATTAGATAGTGTAGTTTTGTCTCTTTGCATTTGTGTTCAGTGGAAATACAAATGCGGGCATGTATTTGCAGTAGTGGGGTTTTCCTGTAATTCATTATGGGATCGGTTTTCTGGGGTTGCCAGTTTGCATTCCGTTCCGGCCGGTTTTCTTTTATTCCTTCACGGTCGGACTTTTCGTTGGAGGGTGTTAATTGCAAGTTTGCAATTAACATTTTGTGAGGGGTTTCTTTGCATGAGTGTGACCTCTTCATCATGATATTCTTTTCTTGTCTATCACTTGCATTTATGAGAAAAAGATTGAGGTGGTTTTGTGAATGGATTGAATTGTATATTGGTGTGACTTATTTCTCCTTCATTCATTCCCTTTCTTATCTTTTCTTTATTAATTCATTCATCAAATTCCACCATGAAACCTTCTGGGGCCGGCCACTGTTGATGTGTGGAGGGGTTTATTTTTGTGGTTAATTCCTTGCTTGCTAATTTTTGGTAGAAATAATTCCTTCATGGAATTTCGTGGGCCCCTCCCTTAGTGTATTTGTGTGTAGGCTGTGAAGGTTTATTTCCTTTGATTTTTTTTATTGTGTGCACACTACACACACATTAATTCTAGTGAGCAAAATTCTTGCTTTGGCCGAGCTCCATCATCATTTTTGCAAGCTCCAAATTCCCTCAAGCATCCATGAATACCTTGTGCTAAATTCCTCCACATCATGGCAACCTCAAAACCCCAAAAGAGACAAGCTTCTACACTATTTCTATAGCAAGTCTTGGACGCGTCGGCTAGCCAACTTCGCGCCCGAGTTGCCTCGGTCAAGAGGCGGGAGCCCGTAAAAGATTCCGGCTACGTGGTGCCCTTTCCGACGAGCGAGGAGGTGACGGAGATTCCGCGAGAGATCGGAGTGGAGACGAAGACCGAAGGACACGGATCGCTTGGTATACTTTTCTACTCTTTTCTTTTTTGCTAGTTAGCTAGGTTAATGGCCCGATCCGGGTAGAAAGTCCGCAGTGGTGCCGGTTGCAAGTTTTTGCAAAGTTTTTGTTTCCGCGTTTCCGGCGTCGGATCGACGGCCGGGGCGCCCCCGCGGGCTTACAGTCCCTATAGCCGAAAATGATCAAGATAAAACAACATTTACTTGTCCTTTCGGTACCTTTGCTTATAGACGCATGCCCTTTGGGTTATGCAATGCTCCCGCTACATTTCAGCGGTGTATGATGGGGATATTCTCATATATGGTCGAGAATTTTCTGGAGGCTTTTATGGACGATTTCTCTATATTCGGGGACTCATTTGAAAATTTCCTATGTCATCTTGACGCTGTCCTTACCCGCTGTAAGGACAAGAACTTAACTTTGAATTGGGAAAAATGCCATTTCATCGTCCAAGAAGGTATTGTGCTTGGGCATGTCATTTCACGAAAAGGCATTGAGGTAGACAGAGCTAAAATAGATGTCATCCATTACCTTCCTCATCCCAAATGCGTCAAAGATATATGATCTTTCCTTGATCATGCAGGATTTTATAGGAGATTCATTAAGGATTTTAGCAAAATTGCTAGACCTTTACTCTTCTCTTGGACAAGGATACAACATTTCACTCCGACTCAGACTGTGTGGCTGCTTTCGAATTGCTCAAAAGATCTCTCACTACAGCCCCCGTTCTATCATCTCCTGATTGGAACCACCCGTTTGAGCTTATGTGTGATGCATCAGATTTTGCTGTTGGTGCAGTCTTAGGACAGCACATTGATAAGATGCCACGTGTGATTTATTATGCAAGTAAGACCTTGAATGATGCCCAAATTAATTATACAACCACCGAGAAAGAATTCTTGGCAGTTGTATTTGCATTAGAAAAATTCAGGCCTTACTTGATTGGCTCAACGATTGTGGTTTACATTCATCACTCCGCCGTAAAACATCTTTTATCTAAGAAGGATGCTAAAGGCAGGTTAATACGTTGGATCCTTTTATTACAAGAATTTCATCTTGTCATTTGAGATAAGAAAGGATGTGAAAACGTAGTAGCCGACCATCTTTCACGCATCTCTTCTTCACCTATTGTGACCTTGCCAATAAACGACTCTTTCCCTGACGAACAGCTCTGAACCGTATCCAGCGAACCTTGGTTCCTGGATATTATGAATTATCTTGCAACGTGACTTATTCCCAGCGAATGGTCTAAACAGAACAAACATCGATTTCTATCCCGAGTAAAGCATTTTTACTGGGATGAACCTTACTTGTTTAAGTATTGTCCTGACCAAATCATTCGCAGATGTGTCCCCAATGATGAATTCAAGAGTGTTCTGTCTTTCTGTCATGATCAGGCATGTGGTGGTCACTTTGTTCCACGTAAGACGGCGGAGAAAGTTTTGCAATGTGGTTTTTACTGGCCTACATTATTCAAAGATGCATTTGATCATTGCAAAACTTATTCACGGTGTCAACACATGGGTCAGATTTCTCGGAGAAATGAGATGCCACTTCAACCGATCTTGGTTGTTGAAATTTTCGACGTTTGGGATATTGATTTTATGGGTCCTTTTCCCAACTCTTTTGGGAATTTGTATATCTTGTTAGCGGTTGAGTACGTCTTGAAATGGGTGGAAGCAATTCCATGTCGCACTAATGACAACAAGGTTGTCATTAAGTTCCTTAAAGAAAATATCTTTTCGCGGTTTGGACAACCTCGCGCTATCATTAGCGACAACGGGACGCATTTCTGTAATCGGTCTTTCGAGAATTTGATGCGGAAATATGCAATAAAGCACAAAATTTCCTTGCCCTATCATCCCCAAACGAGCGGGCAAGCTGAGATTTCCAATAGCCAAATCAAATAAATTTTAGAGAAAACGGTTTCTAAAAGCCGGAAAGATTGGTCAACCAAATTGACGGATACTCTTTGGGCATTTCGTACCGCTTATAAGACTGATCTGGGTATGTCTTCTTATCGCCTAGTGTTTGGAATTGCCACATTCCTATTGAGATCGAACATAAAGCAATGTGGGCCATTAAAGAACTTAACTTTGATTTAAATTAAGCCTGCAACTTTCAGAAGCTGCAATTAAATAAAGCGAACTCCGCGATGAAGCTTACGAAAATGCGGTGATAGTAAAGAACCGGACTAAGGTATTTCACGATAAAAATATTTTGAGAAAAACTTTTACCCCAGGGCAATAAGTCCTTCTTTACGATTCCCTTATCCATCTTCATGCGGGTAAGCTAAAATCTCGTTGGAAAGGACCATTTGTTGTGCGGTATGTATACCAGCACAGGGCAGTTGAAGTTGAAAACAGGAAAAACGGTACAATTTTCAAAGTGAATTGGCATAGATTAAAACCGTATTTTACCACAGACCCCACGGAGGAGCTCCTGTTTTTACAGGAGCCGATTTATCATGACTAATTTTCCTCCACCTCACCTCCATGTCTCGGTAATATTGTCTCATCTTTAGAATGGAGGTGAGTCAATACTAATAAAAAAATATAAATAAATAAATAAACAAATATGTTTGGGGGAAGATTTTCACGTTCATTTATTCTTGTCCCCGTTAATAACTTTTCCTCCCAAGCCTACAGGTTTTTGAGATTTGAAAAGAGACAACAGTGAAGACACTGCTGTAAACAGGTTTGGGAGAGGTTTATGCTTATTAACACATTACTTTGCATTACACTTTGCATAAGCACAAATTTTTTTAAAACTTTCTTCTTTTATAATGAAAGAATAGAAAGTGAAAAATTACATTTAAAAGATTGGAAGAATTTAAGAAAACCAAGAAAGTTAGATGTTTTCTTAAACGAAACTAATAATAAGTAGTTTTGAGCCGTTGTCCCAAGGGTTAGTAAGATGAAGGAAGTCACTAATCTGAGGATAAAAATAAGTCTGAAAAATAGTTCATAATCTGGAAGCCAAACGTTTAAATGTTGATACCCTACTATTCGCACTTACACACGTCTTGAAACTCGGGATAGTAGAGGATACCTTGAAATGCTCTTGTCTAATAGCCAAAGTATGAAGAAAATAAATATAAATGAAGCATAAAAGTATAAAATGGTGAAGAAAAATGAAAACTAGTTTTGTAATCACCGAGGCAGCATAAAAAAAATATAGCGAGGGTGCTTCATCACCTAGTGCCTTAGACCAACTGGTTTAGGAGTCACTGCTAAGCCTTAGGTGTTGCAAGACTAGGAAATTGCTAATTACGCCTAACATGTGAGCACATTGAGTAGTCGGTCGGTTAGTACCTCAAGAAATATTAACGGTCGCATGAAAAATGTGTGAGCAATTCCATCATAAATATTCACCGACTAATAAGTACGGAGGTAGATGGATAAGAGTATGATAGCTTGAATTGAATTCTCCGAGTGTAGGGATGTATTTTACACACACGTGGGGGTATATGATCAGTGTTTGGAAGAAAGGTAGGGATGAAGAATAAAGACGATGTTTTATTGAGGGATGATGTGATTTCTATCATCTTTTCATGACTATTAAGATTGGGCTCATGACAACCGAAAGCTAGTATAGTTGGATACTCTGATTTTCAAGTTGTTTCTTTTACAATTCTTATTTTTATATGTAACTTTCACAGTCTTTCTTTTATTATAAGATTTTGTGGGTGCAATCCGCTGAAAACTCTCAGGAGACAACACTCTTTCTACTAGGGACACCTAGAGGTTTAAAGGCTTGTTGCACGTGCTCAGTGCAATCGTGTTGCCTACGAAAGTGTGCTAGTTAGTTTTTCTTTTTTCTCCTTTTCTTGAATAAAAGAAGTTTACTCGAGACGATCAAAATCAAGTTTGGGGGAATTTGTTCAGTCGAAAATATTGCAATTTTTAACATAACAATTTTCTTACTTTTCTAATCATCTAAGAATGTTTTCCATAAATATAACACATATTACAAGTTCGTCTGGAAAATATCAAATACTACGTGTTATACATTATAATCAACATTTTGGAAGGAAATTGTATGTTTATTATCTTACGCATGATATTGTATGTCTCAACATTCTTCATTGAGATTTTTGTGCAAAAAATTATCTCAGGACAGATATCAGAATAGCAAATTCGCCGACAAAATACAGGAAATCAAAGAGTTAAAATCTGTAAGAGATTCAGAAGAGATAAAAAGATTCTAGATATCACCTAAATATCAATAGACCAACACTAGAAGACACAAGAAAAATGAAGCAATGATCTCATCAAACGGCAGCGGATCCGCGGTCGAGTCAAGCTGATCCGCGGATCTGCGGCCGAGTTAGGGCATCGGTTGACATGAATTCTCCAGAAGCTTCATTGCAATGTTCTAGCTTATTGAGAATGCTTCATTGTAACAACTGTTGGAGATAGTGCCCTCAGAGTCAATTATTGGATCACAGGCACGTGATTGCAATGATTGAGGGAGGACCTATCCCGGTAGAACAGTCTTACTCGAGATGATAGTATGCTATCTGGTTTACCTTTATCATCGTGTACTGCTTCAGGTGACCTTACATGTCGCTATTACACGCTGATAGAGCCCCTAGGATTCTTGCTTGACTGCCAGCAGTATGATGGCGATCATATACGTGGGAGCTGGGGTCTATAAGCACATCCTTAAATGGTCCCTAGTCATGGGAGTTTTCGAGACAGGGCATCGACACTCCATTAGTAGACTAGTGTATACAGTCGAGACCCCGACGAGGGGCGGTGGCCGGTCTCACAAGCCACTGGTGTCAGTTGGTTCACCTAAGATGTATACAGGTGCTCATTGGGTTATGAGTACACCGGACAGGACTCGCCGGGAACCTGCTAGTTTGGATTATACCAGACGTTAGATAGCAGTTCCCAGGTGACTTGTGTACAGGTTAGTTCATCGACCTGAGATCGTCATTTGTCTCGTGTGAGTTCCCACTGTGCTTTGATTACTACCCTACCACGGCTCAAAGGAGTCGTGCAAACAGGTTTTAGTTGGGTACAGTCCCGAGCCACATGGAGGCAGTGAGCGGATCTGCAGGGGTTCGTCTCTCCCGGTATTGGGGGTGAGGTCGCGCTGTGTCTAGGAGAGCCATTACGCAAAGCCCTCGGCCGAGGCAGGAGATTTTCTGGTAGGTATTCCAGTAGTATCTCAGGGCGTTCTGGGCTACACTCCGACACGACTTGTACCGCTTTTGGGGGTCTGACTTTTACCAACCCCCTAGGCCCGCCATGCGATACTCATAGACGAACGGACCGGACTGTACGGATATTGTCACTGACAGGCTCAGTAGGGTGTCAGGATGAGTTCGCTCATCGACGTCCCTTTTGGTCAATAGCTGGTGGCCCGTCACGTATTGGCTAATACCTCTGACGTGCTAGTGGTTAAATCCACAGCCATAGTATTGACGAGTCATTAGAGTCCACCACACTTTCAGTTACTCAGCTTTCGGGCGAAACGCTGTAGAGGCCGTATGGAGATATGGCAGGGTCCGATCAGATACGTGCGGTATTGCACGGATCAGGATCGGACAGTTTTGTACTAGTGGCCGTATAGTTATATGGCAGGGTTTGATCTGATACATGCGGTATTGCACGGATCAGGATCGAACGGATTTTACTAGCCGGCTTTGGCTTAAGCCGGTCCTAGTTTAGTACAGTGTAGATTTTGTCTCATTGCATTTGTATCCGGTCGGAATACAGATGCGGGTGTGTATGCACAGTATCGGGGTTTTCCTGTAATTTATTATGGGACCAGTTTTCTGGAGTTGCCAGTTTGCATTTCGTTCCGGCCGGTTTTTCTCTGTTCTTTCCCGGCCGGACTTTTCTGATGGAGGGGGTAATTTGCAGTTTTGCAAATTACATTTGGTGGAGGTTTTATTTGTAAGATGATTTATTATGATAACCTTTTTAGATACCATTCATTTCATGCTTTATTGTGAAAAGATTGGATTTGAGGTTGATGTAAGTTTGATGATGATTATGTCTTGATGTGGTCACCACTTGCTTTACCCTACACTCACCTCCCTTCTTGCTTCATATTACCTCCTCCACCATTCTCATTTAGATGATAAGTTTTTCATGAGAGGAAAAAGAAAGAGAGAAGAAGAAGAAGAGAGCTTCATCTTGAGAGTTTCATTCATGATCTCATTTTCTTGCTAGAAAAATGCAAGCACCATTTTTCTATTCTTGATTCCTCCATCACCATGGCAACAAACCCCAAATGAGACAAGCATCTTCTACACTACATTCTACAGCATATCTTGAGCATGTCGAGTTGCCGGCTTCATGCTCGAGTTGCCTCGGTATTGAGGCGGGAGCCCGTAAAAGACGCAGGCGATGTGGTGCCCTTTCCGGCGAGGAGGCGACGATATGGAGATAAGACTTTCCGCGGGAGATCGGGACGATGAAGAGAAGACCGGAGGACTCGGATCACTCGGTATACTTCTCACCCTATCTCTTGATTGCTAGCATTAGGTTAATGGTAAACGATCCGGGTTTTCATTGTCCGCGGTAGCGCCGGTTTCCGAGTAAGGAAAAATTTGATTCCGCATTTTGGCCTCGAGTACGAGGCCGGGGCGCTGCCGTGGCGCAACATGGTATCAGAGCCACGCCATTAACCTTACCTAGCTTGTTCTAATGCGTTTTACTTATCCGATCGACCAAAATTCCTAAAACCGCGTTTTTGCATGGATCAGTTTTCTGTTGAATTTTTCCTTGCTCAAAAATTTTTTCAGGTTATATAAAACTGATATACATAAAATTCTAAGACTTCTGACAAAATACGACGCAGTCAGTCAACAATTCAAGCGCGGAACCGCGGCCGTACCCCCCCTTGGGCCGCGGTTCCGCCGCACGTTTGTGTCTGCACTGAGTCCAAATTTTCCAGTAGTCTTGTGGGCTTTTTTCAGGGGTTTTGGGATATTAAATTTGGGCCCATTTTTCCTGTAACTGCTGCAGTATTACTTGGGGGCCCACTTGTTAATTGTTTGATCGATCGGATATTTTTAAACACATTATTTCACAGTATTTACATTATATCTGCGACCGTGAATGTCACTTGATCGGTAAATCCCGTCTAACTGCTATAGCCCGGTTAGACGGATTTGCGAACGTGATTTTCACGTTAATGTTCTATGTTTATGCTGTGTTGTTGCGGATCGGTCGTGGGGGATAGCCTGGATGCAATGCTAGTACAGTTTTGTTGTATTATGTACATTTGATATTGCGGGGCGAGCGTCCGACATGTGGACTGCCGTCACTGCCTGTTTGTATTATTCTTTTGGGGCACGACCTGGTTGCGGTCGATGTACCCGGTGTATGTATATTTTACTTTCTGTACTAGGATTACCCCGCGGGGGGTGCACGGATAGCCGGGTTCTGGAGGGCAACAAGCCCGCATCTCATGGCATTGGGACGGAGGGGGCTTCAGTCTGGAATTGGCGGGCTGTTCGACGCACTCGTAGGGGGTACAGGTTGACCCAGGAGGGGTGCCCAAGTTATCGGATTCCGTGAAGTGCTGGGTGGTCCATTCACGGTGCTGAAGGAGGCTGCCTCGCTTCAGGTTTTGGCGGGTGACTTGCCGCGCCCGTAGGGGTCTAGGTTTTCATTGCACAGGCTATCCACACGACCAGGGGAACGTCGGGTTTCAGCAGCGGCTCTGTGAAACCCGGGGCTTCCAGATATCTGTATTGTTCTGTGATGCTGTACATTTCTGTGATGTTGCATTTTATTCACGCCTTGAGCGAAATACTATATATTGGTATATATATTAGTAGATGTTGTATATGTTTTTCATCCGCGCTAGTCCAGTCCCCGCTCTGCCGTTAGTTAGCTAACCTAACGGGTGATGACGGGACCCAGTGGCGAATGCGGATGGCATATACGTACGTCAGTATATTTTCGTTCTTTATGGTGTGATCAATTGATGGGAGTGCGTTGGTTCGGATCAATGCAAGCTAAACAAACCTAATCTGATGTTGTTGGAACGCTTTTCAAAAAGCTATTATTGCAAGGACGTTCACTTTTGTTTTGCATCGTGGTATTCAGTTGGAATATCCTGCTCCTCAGTCGACGAGGCAAGGGCCGAGATCCCTTCACCGGGAGTGACCCCTTGGACAGAAGTTTGCGTCAGGGCAATAACTTCACTATAGCCGATTACTTTTGCTTTGCATCGTGGTATTCAGTTGGAATATCCTGCACCTCATTCTACGGGGAAAGAGCCGAGATCCCTTCACCGGGAGTGACCTCTTTAGTAAAGGTTTTCGTCACTATATTTTCTAAAAGGTTATCCAGTTCCTTCAACGATATCAAGTTCATTACGTTAAAGGTTTTTCGCCAAAAACCAGTCGTAGCCCTCCGTCATTTCAGATTAGTATTACTTAGTATTCGTGCTGCGTTTGTCGTGCATTGCCGTGGCGTAGTGTTCGGTAGCTATGTAATGCTTTTCTGTCACATGGATAAGTGGATTGGTTAGGACAGTCGTACGGTCTTGTTGGCATTGTCAAGGACTCGTACGGGTGGGTTTAACGCAATCAAGATAATGACGGGTAGAACTTGACTAGGACTCTTTGATTTGTTGGCATTGTCAAGGTCACTTGGGTCCTAGGGGTAAAAACAAACATCGGGAGTTTCAAAAGAACTGAAACTTGCCAGACATGCGCATACCTTCTGGAGTGTGGTGACGTGAGTGGATTCCGTCAAGTTATCATGCGATGATAGTTGGATCCCGATTCCCACTGATGAGTTAGTATACTCCTCGGGTGACCCCGACTAATTCTTCTTTCAGGTTTGGAGGAGAATTTGAGGTACAGTAGGAGGTTTCCAGATTAGATAAAGTGATAACCATTCTGATCTAGGTTAGAGTGCACGCTGAGTGTTTCTTTTCTCTCTCTCTTTGGCAGCGACCTTTGACCCGACCCTAAGACTATGACTCAGTGACCAAGTTGACCGAACCTTCTTAATACTGGCTTTTGAATTGTCAGAGTTGCAGACCTCATTGCCACTCCTACTTTTACCCTTTTCTCCAGGACACCCCGTATTACTACGAACGTCCACTTCCATTGGACAAAACCATCGTATGGTTATATACGAACTCGAAGGACTTCGAGGATGGTTTCTGGTTCTGGAGAAAACGGATAGGACTATTCAGTTGTCTTTTCTTTTCACCTTCTCTCAGGTTGCGAGTACTCCTTGGCTTAGGAGTAGTACACCTATTACGCAGATTGGATAGTCTTCTTCCAAACCTTAGGCTGGTGCCGAACGGTGGGGAATGAAGAAAACCAATTAGCCTAAACGGTGTGTAGAAGGTATTAAGATTAAGACAAAGCAAGGGATTAGTAGGAGGGCAAAGTAAATTGCGACTGATATTCACGACCAAACCAAGTATTTCTTCGCCAATCCTAAATCACCTTTGTATTTCTCCAGGACACTCCATATTACTACGAAGATCCCAGTTTATTGGATAATCCATCGTATGGTTATATACGAACTCGAAAGGAACTTGTTCCAGTTCGGGGATGGATCCTAGTTCAGGAGAAATAGGAATAAAGTACATTCAGGTGTCTTTTATCTTCACCTTCTCTCGCGTTGCGAGTGCTCCTAGGATTAGGACAGTACACCCTTTATGCTTTTTGGATAGTCTTCTTCCAAACCATAGGCTGGTGCCGAACGGTAGGGAAGGAAGAAAACCATTTGGCCTAAAGGGGTGTGCAGACGGCATTGACTAAAGACATATAAAGGGATTTGGACAGGTAGCAAAGAATTATACGGTTATAGTTGTGAATCTGGATAATGGTAGAGGCATTACTAGGAATACCAGGATTCCCCACAGAAACATTTCAATGTTTCAGTTTCACTGTGTAATGTTAAAAGAAAACTGATTTCCCGATTAGACACTTACTCCAGGGTATGTATTTACCAGGTATGATTCTCACATCTGTATGGTTTTACAGATGATGAGTGGGAGTAAGTTATTGGGAATTGGGTGATCATCCTCATTATATCGGGATTCGTTGTAATCGGTGATATTTGAGGAGATCACCTGGGCTGTTTGCCGGTCGGCAAATATTTGGTTTTTGAATATCCGCTGTTGTGCACCAATTTCAAATTGATATATCTGTACGTCTATTTTCATAGAGTGAGATATACCTTTTGATATTATGTCGATCACATTTACCTATATCAGTGGATGGTTAGGTAAGGAGCATTAAACAGCGGTGTAATTCTTCTTAACCATAAGTACAGTTTTCAACCAACGACACACAGTGAAAGAGTTGTTAGACTCAGCGGACTTATACAGAGTATTGTATGTTGTCCAGTGTCCATTAGGACAGAGGGGTTGGTCCTTATACTATATTCTGTTTACTTTTAACTTCTCTAGTTCTTAGACATGTGTTTCGTGGAAACACAGGGTCTAAGTTTTGAGGAGTTATAGGTATTTGAATACAGTAGAGAACCGGGTCTAGCAAGTATCGGGGTTCTTCAAAGTGATCGAAGATGTAGATACTTGTGTATGGTATTCAGTTGATAGTAATGAGAACTTGCTTCTCTTTCAGGTTACTCATAATTGGAAGCATTCCTAAGTTGGGTAACGCTGATAGAGACAGCTGCATGATTTGAATCTGGTTCAATTAAATCAGTGCCTCTGGTTCTATATTGGGTATAGAACAGTTCATATCTTAACGATGTTAAGGTACGGGGAGTTGTCCGGCTTATGATTAAAACCAGACACTGGACAACTCAAGGCGCGTTTCTGTAATGGCTGTTTGTGGGTTGACCCAGGCTATGACGAGGGTTGATTTTCTACCATCTGGAAGATCAATAGTGATATTGTTCTTAACTCGCCACATTTTAAAAGGAAATGGTTATTTTTCAGAAAACAGTAGTGGGAGTATGGTAGAACTGGAAGCGATTCCAGAACCGCAAACGATTACTGAAGATTTGATAAGGAACCTAAAGATTCAATCTGATTTGACATTCCATTAGCCACTCCGCAGATATGGTGGGTAACCTCAGGCACTCGAGAGGTACTTCGGTATGCTCAAGGACGGTGGCAGGGAGGTTCTTGTTTACCCAGACTTACCATTGCTGTTGTTCCAGACTGTGAGACCCGGCAGGAGGATGAGTATAGCGTCGTTCTAAACTAGCTTTAGAAGTGTACGTCTATTTGACTCTGCCAGAGGGTTGTCGTAGTCAGTGGGAGCAGCGGAAGCATTGGTGGACAGGTGGCTTATGTCTATTTATAGACTAAAGCAAATATAGCGGAGATAGATCATCTATTTCTGATGTGACAGTCATAGGTTTGACATCATCAGAATAGGGGATGGATCTGTTGAGAAGGTAGTAGGGTGTGATATCCGGGTTTTGGATGACATACACAAAGTAGGAAGTGACATTCCTATACTACGATCGGTTATACTTTGGTCGTCACACAGTGTTTTCTCCGTATGGGATTTGGACATTATGTCAGACATACTGGTTACTAGATCTATGGATTTAGATCTAGATTTGGGTGGTTTCCCAATCTGGGTACCTTGACAGCATTCTATGAGTATTTAGAATGGACGACTCCTGACACGGTAGTGTACCTGCAGTTGATGGAGTCACCCTCTCTAAAGGTGTCTTATAGACTAAAGAGGAGAGGGATACTCTTGATTGGCAGATCACTTGCTTAGGCAATTGAGTCAATCATGAGATGTCAAGTACCACACCAGATGTTGTTCTTGCACTAGATGCAATAAGTTGATATGGATCCAATCCTGGAGAAACAGTCGGAAGCAGTCTTAGAACATAAGTGGATGTTCTAGGGATATGATAACGACAGTCTCATTTGGGAGACAGTTATCATTCCAGGCTTCCAAGGTGACATGGACGACAAGGAGGTTGTCAGAGTTATAGTTTTCCTTCTGACGAGGGGCAGTATTTTGGACAGGTGGTCCAAGGCAATACTGAGGGTGGCATGGCGCAGGATACTGATTAAGTTCAGTTGATGATACAGTCTAAGAAGTTTGGATTTGGAGTTCATTTATGAGCAAGGTCCCATCAGATATCCAGACATATTCTAAGACAGGTATTGCTCATTTCGGGAGATGGTTTTCTCCGCGAACTTGAGATATAGAGAGACATAGAAAGAAACATCTCAGCGGATCCACTCACTGAGGCTATTCCTCGAACGCAATAGTTTCGCAAACGAGCTTTGTGAGACTGACTAGTAGAGGAGTTGGGTGTTCGGTATCACACGGGCTGTGAGTATGCGACATCGCAATAATTAGCCATGAGTGCAAGTGGGAGATTGTTGGAGATAGTGCCCTCAGAGTCAATTATTGGATCACAGGCACGTGATTGCAATGATTGAGGGAGGACCTATCCCGGTAGAACAGTCTTACTCGAGATGATAGTATGCTATCTGGTTTACCTTTATCATCGTGTACTGCTTCAGGTGACCTTACATGTCGCTATTACACGCTGATAGAGCCCCTAGGATTCTTGCTTGACTGCCAGCAGTATGATGGCGATCATATACGTGGGAGCTGGGGTCTATAAGCACATCCTTAAATGGTCCCTAGTCGTGGGAGTTTTCGAGACAGGGCATCGACACTCCATTAGTAGACTAGTGTATACAGTCGAGACCCCGACGAGGGGCGGTGGCCGGTCTCACAAGCCACTGGTGTCAGTTGGTTCACCTAAGATGTATACAGGTGCTCATTGGGTTATGAGTACACCGGACAGGACTCGCCGGGAACCTGCTAGTTGGGATTATACCAGACGTCAGATAGCAGTTCCCAGGTGACTTGTGTACAGGTTAGTTCATCGACCTGAGATCGTCATTTGTCTCGTGTGAGTTCCCACTGTGCTTTGATTACTACCCTACCACGGCTCAAAGGAGTCGTGCAAACAGGTTTTAGTTGGGTACAGTCCCGAGCCACATGGAGGCAGTGAGCGGATCTGCAGGGGTTCGTCTCTCCCGGTATTGGGGGTGAGGTCGCGCTGTGTCTAGGAGAGCCATTACGCAAAGCCCTCGGCCGAGGCAGGAGATTTTCTGGTAGGTATTCCAGTAGTATCTCAGGGCGTTCTAGGCTACACTCCGACACGACTTGTACCGCTTTTGGGGGTCTGACTTTTACCAACCCCCTAGGCCCGCCATGCGATACTCATAGACGAACGGACCGGACTGTACGGATATTGTCACTGACAGGCTCAGTAGGGTGTCAGGATGAGTTCGCTCATCGACGTCCCTTTTGGTCAATAGCTGGTGGCCCGTCACGTATTGGCTAATACCTCTGACGTGCTAGTGGTTAAATCCACAGCCATAGTATTGACGAGTCTTTAGAGTCCACCACACTTTCAGTTACTCAGCTTTCGGGCGAAACGCTGTAGAGGCCGTATGGAGATATGGCAGGGTCCGATCAGATACGTGCGGTATTGCACGGATCAGGATCGGACAGTTTTGTACTAGTGGCCGTATAGTTATATGGCAGGGTTTGATCTGATACATGCGGTATTGCACGGATCAGGATCGAACGGATTTTACTAGCCGGCTTTGGCTTAAGCCGGTCCTAGTTTAGTACAGTGTAGATTTTGTCTCATTGCATTTGTATCCGGTCGGAATACAGATGCGGGTGTGTATGCACAGTATCGGGGTTTTCCTGTAATTTATTACGGGACCAGTTTTCTGGAGTTGCCAGATTGCATTCCGTTCCGGCCGGTTTTTCTTTGTTCTTTCTCGGCCGGACTTTTCTGATGGAGGGGGTAATTTGCAGTTTTGCAAATTACATTTGGTGGAGGTTTTATTTGTAAGATGATTTATTATGATAACCTTTTTAGATACCATTCATTTCATGCTTTATTGTGAAAAGATTGGATTTGAGGTTGATGTAAGTTTGATGATGATTATGTCTTGATGTGGTCACCACTTGCTTTACCCTACACTCACCTCCCTTCTTGCTTCATATTACCTCCTCCACCATTCTCATTTAGATGATAAGTTTTTCATGAGAGGAAAAAGAAAGAGAGAAGAAGAAGAAGAGAGCTTCATCTTGAGAGTTTCATTCATGATCTCATTTTCTTGCTAGAAAAATGCAAGCACCATTTTTCTATTCTTGATTCCTCCATCACCATGGCAACAAACCCCAAATGAGACAAGCATCTTCTACACTACATTCTACAGCATATCTTGAGCATGTCGAGTTTCCGGCTTCATGCTCGAGTTGCCTCGGTATTGAGGCGGGAGCCCGTAAAAGACGCAGGCGATGTGGTGCCCTTTCCGGCGAGGAGGCGACGATATGGAGATAAGACTTTCCGCGGGAGATCGGGACGATGAAGAGAAGACCGGAGGACTCGGATCACTCGGTATACTTCTCACCCTATCTCTTGATTGCTAGCATTAGGTTAATGGTAAACGATCCGGGTTTTCATTGTCCGCGGTAGCGCCGGTTTCCGAGTAAGGAAAAATTTTGATTCCGCATTTTGGCCTCGAGTACGAGGCCGGGGCGCTGCCGTGGCGCAACAACAACCTTGTTCTGGAAACTTCCCTACAACAGCCTAGCTTCTTGAGGAAGCTTGATAACTACCTTATTCTAGAAGCTTCCCTACAACTACCTAGCTTCTTGGGGAAGATTGACCTAGCTTCTAGTGGAAGATTGGTGAAGGGCTATAAAAATGGACCTAAGCCTACATTAATGAGGTTGTTGAATTTTAGTAGACATCTAGTACACAATCCAATTCAAATCCAAATCAAGATCCAAAATCAAGAATCGTTGAGAACAACATCGAGCGACGACATTCAAGATCCATTACGCGAAGCCGATCGTCATCTACGAGCAAGAGATCCTCGATAGGTCCAAGCCTCACGAAGATCGAGCAAAGCGAAATTCGACGGAATAGTTACCTCTTCAAGGGAGCGATCGAGAGCAATTCTTGTAATCTCGGATTGAACGAAGATATAATTAGAAGTTGATTCAATAAAGGTGATCATTTGTTAATTCTCGCTTTCTTTAAATTTTCACATTATGAAATTTCTAATTGTTGATTCTTCTATTTTCATATTGCGTGAGTAAATCTCCGCTTGCTAAGAATTTGAATGAATTTGGTAGATCAAATGGTAAGAAAATCCTATACTCATCTTAAGTCTTATGAGAATTATGAACTTTAGAAAAAAGAATCGTCAATGACCAAATTTGGAGCGAGATCACTGTTCTTGATTATTTCGTTGCAATTTGGGAGTAAATGATGGATGATTTTCTTTGCTAAAGGCTAGATTTGAATGGTGATTAATGAAAAGACAAGGGATAGTGAAGGAGAAACCCTAGTTTCTTCAAAATATCCCTAATATTCATTCATCGCCATCGTTCTAGCTATAATTCATCAATAGATAAGATGAGTCATTTTTAGTGTTCATCATTGCTACTAATTCCTATCGAATCCTACAAGCTATTCTTCAATTTTCTTGACAACTAAAATTGATCTTGGACATTTTCTTGATTACTAAATATTAAACTCTTTCTTGATTTTCTTGAAAATATTTCATCAACTAAATATTGAACCATTTCTTGAATTTTTAATTACTATTTCAATTCAATTCATCTAAAGCTAGAGTGATCAAATACACGAATCTCAGTGGACGACCCGTACTCATTAACGAACTACAACAACACCGTTATTGCTTGCGGCTATAAATTCTTTGATTGTGATTATACTTTTCATATACAACGACGGAATTACCATATCAATCATAGATCATTGAGGAAGGTGGGGCTTTCACAGTAAAGGTACATCGACACCATACTGAAAAGATTTAGTATGGAAGATTCAAAGGGCGGTAGTCTACCGGCTTGCCATGGAATCACCCTCTCCAAAGAGATGTCTCCCAAGACTGATTTGGAAAGGGCTCGCATGTCGATTATACCCTGCGCTTCTGTGGTAGTCTCTATAATGTATGTGATGTTGTGTACCAGACCAGATGTTGCTTACTTACTAAGCGTGATAAGCCGGTATCAGTCAAACATAGGGGAGAAGCACTAGTTAGCAGTAAAGAACATTATCAAGTACCTGAGAAGGACTAAGGAGATGTTCTTGGTGTATGGAGGAAAAGACCTCCAGATCGAGGCCTTTGCTGACTCCAGCTTCCAGAGTGACAAGGATGACTTCAAGTCCATGTCAGGTTATGTCTTTACCCTCAATGGAGGGGCGGTCTATTAGAAGAGCTCCAAGTAGGACACCGTTGCTGACTTGACGACGGAAGCGGAGTATATCACTGCTTCTTACTGTTGGATATAGTGCCCTCAAAGCCAATTATTGGATCACAATCGCATGATTGCAATGATGGAGGGAGGACCTATGCCGGTAGGACAGTCTTACTTAAGATGATAGTATGCTATCTGGTTTATCTTTATAATCATGTACAGCTCAAAGTGATATTGCAGATCACTATTACACGTTGATAGAGACCTTAGCATTCTTTCTTGACTACCAGCATTATGATGGCGATCATATACGTGAGAGTTGGGTAGTCTATAGGCACATCCTTAAAGTGGTCCCTAGTCGTGGGAGTTTCAAGACTGGGCATCGATACTCCATTAGTAGACTAGTGTATACAGTCGAGGAGAGCCACATGGAGGCAGTGAGCGGATCTTCAGGGGTTCGTCTCTCCCGGTATTGGGGGTGAGGTCGCGCTGTGTCTAGGAGAGCCATTACACAAAGTCCTTGGCCAAGGAAGGAGATTTACTGGTAGGTATTCCAGTTGTATCTCAGGGTGTTCTGGGCTACACTCCGACACGACTTGTACCGCTTTTGGGGGTCTGACTTTTACCAATCCCTTAGGCCCAACATGCGATACTCATAGACTAACGGACCAGACTGTACGGATATTGTCACTGACAGGCTCAGTAGGGTGTCAGGATGAGTTTGCTCATCGACATCCCTTTTGGTCAATACCTGGTAGCTCGTTACGTACAGCTAGTACCACTGACGTGCTAGTGGTTAAATCTACAGCCAGTGTATTGACGAGTCTTTAGAGTCCCCCACAGACAGCTTCTCAAATTTCGGGCGAAATGTTGTAGAGGCCGTATAGTATTATGGCAGGGTTCGATCATATACGTGCAGTCGTGCACGGACCATGATCGGACGGAACATACTAGTGGGCTTTGGTTTAATCCGGATCCTAGTATTAGACTTGTTGGATTACTTTAGTCTCATCGCATTCGCATTCAGTCGGAATGCGGATGCAGATATGTATATACAGGTGAGGGGTATCCTTGTAATCCGTCGCGAGTTTCCTTTAGATGTTACCATATCTTTTTATTGTTGTAAACATTTGGATTAATGTTTACTTGTGGAAATTGTGAGTGGAAATGATCATGAGGAGCATTTAATGTGACATGGACATGGGTGGTGACTCATGGTCTTTTTATTTGTTCTAATGTCACATTAGCATTTGTTTATTGTAACATTTCCAAATAATAAAATATTATTTTTGGGAATTTTTATAATTTAATATCATTTTAATGAATATTTTAATATTCCGGTATAATTAAATACAAATAAATGGGGAAAAATTAAGGAAAATTCTAAAATAGGTTATTTTAGGGAATTATGACATTTTAAAGTTTTTATGATTAGTTTGACACTAATTTAGTGCTAATCGCGATTAAAAATCGTTAATCGGATTTTTGGCATTTTTGTGCAAAACATGCACATATCATTTTGGACTTGTGTTACATTATTCTTACCATGGCTTTTACTTTGTGTATACAATTTGAATGAGAAGGTTTTGGAAAAGAAAAGAAAGGATTTTGAATAAAGAAATAGGTACGATGAGAGTGAAGGTAGGTGAGGGTGTTGACCTAGCCATTTCCTCTCATTTCTTCATCACATTTCTCTCTCCCTCCTCTCTAGAGCTGCTGCTCCTGCTTTTCCCTTTCCCTCCATCACCTTCAATCCCCCAAAGCTCTACGAAAATCATCTCAAAACCCCATTCCCTCTTCACAAAACTTGCTCACAAGCTCGAGAGGAACGCTTTGGACTAAGGAAGAGTGGATCTAGTGGACTTTGAGCAACTCAAGAAAGTTCTTGAGTTGCCAAAGGAGGTAAATTCTGCAACCTTAGAGTAGTATTTCATTTCCTTGTGCATCTATACTAGTTTCATATCGATATGGTGTCGTTTGGTGGATTTGTGGAACATCAAGTTAGGGTTTAGGGTTTGATCTGAAATCAAAGTGAAATTGAGGCTTGTGTTGCCCTAGAACCCCTTGTGTGATGTTATATTGGACTAAAACCTAGAACTAGAACCAGAATAAGGATTTATAGAATCGATATCGGGGAAAACTGGAAATCTGTCACTGTTTTTATTGATCTGGTTTAACCCGAGACACCTGAAAATAAAATTGACTTGGCAGAGAGATGTGCAGGCACCGTGGAACCAACACCCAAAACCCTAGCCCCTATCTCTTTCGCCAGGCCACAGATTAAATCCTTCTGGCCGCAATTTGAGGCCGGAGCAGGAGGGTTTTGCCTCTTTTTTTGTGCAAGGCCTTATCTCCAGTAAAATTGACCCCTGGCATGTATAGATTTGTGTAATTTGACCTAGGGTGAAATCTGGAGCCTATTTCCTATGTTGCTGTTTTGGATTCGTGTTTCCGTATTTCTGTATTGTGAATTCTGAGTTTTCGTACTCGACTACTTGGCGTTTATACGACGATATCGAGGTTTGTTGATGGTTTTGGAAGCGTTGTTCATAGGTTCTCACATATAGATCATAGCGTATCGTTTTGGGTTTCGTATGCCGTTTTAGTCTTGAATTGGTTTTGATACGCATTTGCGATACGTTAATGTGTAGGTACCCCATGAAGACTTCGGGATGACAAGCAAACGCGTGGTGACGTCGACAGATAAGGACGCAAGGTGAGTAGATTTATATCTACGGGGAGAAGTCGGGTGGATGGCGTATAGCACCCCCGCAATCCGTGGTGATGTATATGAATACGTATACACACATATATTTATTATGTGTTGTTAGGACTATTGATGGTAATAATGGAATTATTGATGATAAGGATGTATTGGTTTAGTAGTGCGAAACCCTAGAGTAGTGGGTGCACTCACACAAACACACATACACACATACTTGCATACATTCTTTCATTTATCTGTGCACATATGATGGTGTGTATATCTACACATGGGTATGAGACAATGTGTTCATATACAAGATTTGAGGATGATACGTGGGATTGACATGAGTCGATGAGATTCGATTGACGCCGTGAGATTTGGCGACATGACAGAGTTCGTATCAGAGATATGATATGATGGTAGTGATACCTATTATGTGATGAGATAATATGATATTGACTTAGATTTAGGTGGTTTTCATACCCCTCTCGATTGACTTGACTGTTGGGTCCGTAGTTCGCATAGTAAGCGTCAGACTAGACCCGAGTCATACCTATTTCAAAACTAATGAATCGAGGATATTTTAAAGATAGGCAAAAGGGATTCTACGGATATTTTCAAACGTAGCATCTGTTCTTAAAACATCGTAGCCCTTATTTTACAAAAAACCCCGATTCATCTTATTTCAAAAGGCAAGGCTGCATGATATAGTTTTTGAGGTAGATTCTTTACTGTTGCGTTGAGTGTTCGATTCCGCATACTCATGCTATTTGCATTGCATTGCTTGTGTTTATTGATATATATTACAGTCATGCTGCTAGGACACCAGCACCATTATCGATGATGCGTATGTCCACGTACACTTGTTGCCGGCTCACACACTTCATCATCGATAATTGCCATGTCACTACACTGTAGTACTGTTGCATTCGGTATATGATTCTTGCATGACAGACTGATATGCTTACATTTCTTTTTGTAGGGTTCCTAGGCACTCTAAGGAGGTTTCACAAGGGATCAAACATGCCCAATTCAAAAAATTTCATGTGCCTACAAACCCTAATACGGATCGTTAACTAGATAATGAGGCGATGCAAGAACTAGTCAACAACTTAACTGCTAAGTGATAGGAAATACAACCTTTGTAGATCCGGTCCTCCACCTCCATAGCTTCGTGATGAAGTCCCTCCGCTGTACCCATCGGATCCTGGACTATGGCGGTGGTTTCATCGGAGAAAAGATCGGGCTAGGTCGTCGACTTCGATGCCGAAGATGATCTACGTCGAGGCAACTCAAGATCAAACTCCAACTTCACCAAGTCATGAAACTTGTGAAGAAAACACCCTATACTATTTGGCAAGTGGTAGAGGATGAAGAAATAGGAAGTGGGTTCACTTTAGAATTGGATTTCTCACTCTTTTTCTCAAGTTGTCATTGATGGAGGCAAGTTTTTCTTCTTGTTGATGAAGAAGAAGAAGAAGAAAGAATATGATAATTATTATATAAAATAGAAAATAAAATGAATACTTATCAAATAGCAACCATAGTTAGGTGTAGAGAATAAACCATGGTTAGGTTGAATAGTTAGGTTTAGGAAAAGAACAAGAATGGTCAAAGCTTCTTGAAGTTTCAAAGAAAAGAACAAAAGAAGCAACCATATCATTTCCTTTTCCTAAAATAAAGAATAAATAAATAAATAAACTAAATAATCAAGAGAAGATGATAAAACCCTAACCATTTACTTAACCAAGGTTTAAGTCTTACACAAACCCAAGCTTGCATGTATCATCAAACATGATACAAACAAGTGCACAAAAGTATATCACATATACAACTTGTGCAATTCAAGAGAGAAAATCCAATTTAAGTGAACAAATACTAGTTAATGTAAAGTAATATATCAAATATATAATTATGCATCAAATTATTAAATCAATACTTGATTTAACGATCCGGTCATATCGCATATAACCGACTAGTATCCAATGTATCGGCTTATCGAATCAATCTTTGATTCGATAACTAGGTTATATCGCATACAACCAATCGATACATTCATCACGAGAATAGAATACGGTATCACATACACGCAATATTCTCGGTCCCGCACATATCTCATATGTGCTCCTATTTCGTTTCGCTTGAGCCAGGAAACCTCTGTGTAGGACTCTAAAGACTCGTCAATACGCCGGTAGCATGTGATGATCATATCAAACACCCACAAGCCGCAAGAGGTCTGCTAAACGTAATGGCCACCCGGGTATTGAGCGATCAGAAGATCGACGAGCAAGCCCGCTCACACTCCTGTGAATCCAACCAGTAGCACTTACCGTACAGTCCGTTCTGTTCGTCTGATATGTCGCATATCTCGCCTAGGGGTGGTAAACGTCAGACCCCAATAGCTTGATAAGTCATGCCGACATGAGGTCCATAACAATCGTGAAACTACTGATAACTCTTACCAGTATATCACTGCAACCCTGGCCAGGGATTTCCTGTTATGGCCAGTCGTGCATAGCGCAACATCAACCCCCAATACCGGGAGAGACGAATCCCCTCCTATCGCTCATTGCCTCCATGTGAATCGGGATTGTACCCAAAAACCACCTATTTGCACGACTCAGTAGAGCCGTGGTAGGGTGGAAATCAAAGCACAGTGGGAGACACACAAGACTCTATGACGATCTCAGGTCAACAGACTAAGCTGTACCAGTGTCACCAGAGAACAGCCATCTGACGTGAGGTATAATACCATCTGGGAGTTCTCGGCGAGTCCGTTCAGTGTACCCAGTCTCCACTGAGCACCCGCATACCATCTCTGATGTCAAACACCAATGGATATGGCATCATCCATCGCCCATCACATGGGTCGAGAAGATATACGCTAGTCTACTCTGGAATATCGATGCCCCGTCTCGATATTCCTATGACTAGGAACATTGAAGGATGTACTCATGGACTACCCAGGCCCCACTAGTATGATCTACATCATAGTCCTAGAAGTCGAGTACATATCCTAAGGGATTTATCAACATGTAATCAGAGAGACAAATAGTATACATGTTAAGATAAAGAGCAACCAGATAGCGTACTATCATGTCGAGCAAGAAAGTCCTACCTATATATGTCCCAGCATCCACTACAATATACATCCAATGTACAGTAATGGCCTCTAGGGCATACATATAACTAACAATCTCCTACTTGCACTAGGGCCATCTGTAGCAGTAGTTGTAGTATCTAATACTCAACCATCCCCTAAAAGTCTCTCTTTGGGAAACGTCCTTCGTGAGTGGATCCGCCGTGTTGTCCTCTGAGTCTTCTCTCTTAACCTCGATCACCCTGGAGATCAACTATCTCCATGATTAGGTGATGCTGCCTCAGAATATGTCTGGGTCACTGATGGGACCAAGGTTCCACGGCCAAAGCCACACTTCCATTGTCATACAATGGCAGGAACCTAGTTCATTTTATGAACCAATATACACCCAAACTGCCTCTTTGGTAGTATCTTTAATAGCGATGATACCAGCCTTTATCGTCTAGTTTGCCACGGTATCTAGCTTGGAACTCTTCCAACATACCGTCCCTCAACTGCGGGTAAAGACAATGCCTGTGACTGACATTCAGTCGTGTTTATCACCCTGGAACCCTTCCAGTGATTCTCCCAGGATCAATTGATACAATCTTACTATAGCTAGTGAGAATCCTAACATCCATTTAGATCTATCTCATAGATCCAACTCCCAGGATTTAGGAGGTATCATTTTGATCTTATATGGAGAATCTATGTGATAAGAGGAGATCGACCGATCGTAGCATAGGAAACTCCTTTCCTATCAAGAGTATGTTGTCCACGTACAATACGAGGATGACCACCTTACTCTCTATTACCGTTTTGTATATACAAGGTTCATCTACCAATTTGATGATGAAAAACTCTTTGACTATCACATCAAAACAGACGTTCCAACTCCGCGATGCCTGCTTTATCATGTAAAGCAACTTGCACACGTTTCCGCTCCCCCCACTGTTTACGAAGCTCTCTGGCTGTGTTCTTATAGACGTTCTCTTCTAAAACATTATTTAGAAAAGCAGTCATGGCACCCAACCACCAGATATCGCAGTCATGGAATGTAGCCATGGTAAGTAGGATCTGGATGGACTTAAGCATAGTCACTGGAAAAAGGTTTCATCATTATCCACGCCTGGTCGATGACGAAAACCTATAACAAGTCTAGCTTTGTAAGTCACAACTTTTCCATCTACACCAAGTAAACTTCTAAAGATATACTTGCTCCTAATGGGGATTTAACCCTTCAGATATCGCAACCAAAGTCCATACTTTGTTGGTGTACATGGATTCCATCTCAGATCGCTAAGCGTCCAGCCATTCTTACAGAGTCCCTACTCTCGATGGCCTGCTCGAAACTAGTTGGGTCATCATCTCATGATGCATTCCTCGCTCCCACTGTCATCAAGAAACCAAAGTATCTCTCAGGCAGGTGAGGAACCCTACCAGATCGGCGGAGAGGCTGAGGTTTGTCGGGGACTATCGAATCCTTTGGTTCTGTCAAATCATCAGCTGCAGTTTTGTATAGCTGGAACCTTTCCAGTTCTACAGAACTGACCTTGCCTCGATCTTGTCCAGATTTTTCTTTTGACATAGGCCGGACAATCCCAAATCTTAACTTATTTAAGAGATAGGCTCTTCCCACACCATATCTTATATGGAGTGGTAGGCACTGATTTGATTTGAACCCAATTCAATAGGTATGCTGCTTCTTAAGTGCATAACCCCCTTTAAAAAGAAACAGGTAACTCAGTGATACTCATGATAGAGCACACCATATCTAATATGGTGCGATTGCTCCGCCCCGATACACCGTAGTGCTGTGGTGTATTCAGAGGAATAACACTGAGAGAGAATCTCATTCTCCTTTAGAATAGTCCAGGAATGCCATGCACAAGTATTCTCCTCCCTGATCTCATCATAGGACATAATACTTATGCCCGTATTTTGGTTCTCTACTTCTAACTTATATTATGTGAATACCTCAAAAGCTTCGGACTTATGTTTCAACATGAACCTATGACTGAATCTTGAGAGATTATCAGAGAATATAATCAAGTACAAAGAACCAGTCCTGGCATGTGTAGACAGGAGACTTTACATACATCATCATGTATCAGTCCGAAGAGTTCATTAACTCTTTCTCTGTTTCCAATAAACAGGGCTATGGTCATCTAATCTTTGTGACATGACTGGCAAGTTTTACAAGATGTAAATTCAAACTGATTTAAATATGCATCTAAAATGTAACTTCAGCCAGTCGGGTCGCATTGATATGACCTAGTCTACAATGCCCCAAGAATGATTCGTTCATTTCTAAACTCTTCCTCTTGTGTGTGTTCTGTATACTAGAAACTGTAGTTTGATTTATAACATCAATGCTTTTAGATAACATGCCTGAACCGATCAAGTTTTGATATAGGAAATGTACAAAACATTATCCAACAATACAAAATTATATCCTTTCTTTACTAATAAAGAGACTGATATGATTTTGTATATCAGGTTCGGTATCTAATAGCATTTTTTCAGAATCAATGTATTGGTAATAGAGGGTGACAGTGACCAACAGACTTGGCTGCAACACTTTCCCCGTTTTCTTTCTCATGAAACTTATCACCCGTTCTCAGTTTTCTACCCTTTTGTAGCCCTATGTAACAGATTACATATCTGGGATCCTATCCGGTATCAAATACCCAGGATGCAGAGGATACTGAGAAACAGTTCTTTGTAATGAACACACCCGAAGAAGATGCATCATATGCACTTTCTTCATTTGGGCGGCATAGGAATTCTAGTATTCCCCTATTTCCTGCTCTGTCTTATAACAATTATAAGTTGGAGCGGGACCAACTTACCCCAGCTCAGTATAACAAGCGAGTTCGGTCAATACATCCATATTATTATCTTGATTAAGGCGTGATATGGTCGCTACCTGGAGAGAGAGAGAGAAGAAAACACTCTGCGTGCGCTCTTGCAAGATCAAATTGGTTATTTTGTTTATCTAATCAGGATGGCTCCCACTGTTTTTATCAAATCTTCCTTCAAACCCTAAAAGGAAAGACTAGCCGGGATTAATTACACTCTACAAGTTCGCCAATCTTTCAGCCAGGCCAGTGTCGGTATTTTGAGGGAGGTTCCCCGTGCTTTCGCACGGACCTAATTAATGTAAACCTCGTTTTCCCAGAGGCGTAACCCCGTTGACACCTTTCTAGACACCTACTTGATCGGCTAATTGCAAAGTGCAAAACTCTCCCAGGAGTAACAATTACTCGCAGTGGGTATCGGGATCCAACTATCATATAGAAGGTATGCAATCTCATTGCAAATTTCAACACTTGAAACTCCCGATAAAGGTTTTTACCCCTAGCACCTATGACCTTGGCTAAGGTCAACAAATCATAGGTACTAGTCAAGTTCTACCCGTCATTTCGTGAATAATTAGACCCACCCACATGACCCTTGGCTAAGGTCAACAAAGCCACATGACTGTCCTAACTAATCGCATCATATGCGGTGTAGGAAGACATCACTTAGCTACCGCACACTACGCCTCGGCTATGGTCGACAAACGTAGCACGAATACTAAGTACTCTACTTCCTAAAATGACGGAGGGTTGCGAATGGTTTTTATGAAAACCTTTAACGCTTTGAACTTGATCTCGTTGCGGAATCAAATGGTTTTTAAATGGAATGTTTTTGAGGCTTTTCTAGTTTTGCTAAAGGGGTCACACCCGGTGAAGGGATCGTCGGCCCTTTCCTCGTCGAATGAGGTGCCGGATATATCATATATATCACTGTGCAAAGCAGAAACTATAGAAGCAATCAAAAGACAAACCGAGTGTGTAGCATTTGCCAGTTATTGCTAAAGGAGTCACTCCCGGTGAAGGGATCTCGGTCCTTTCCTCATCGAATAAGGTGCAGGATGTTCTACAAGGAACACCGCGATGCAAAGCAAGAACTGTAGCTACCTGTTTTATTTATAAATTCGATTCCACAACATCAATTAGGTTTATTTTCTTTCATTAATCTCATTAATGAATATCCCATCATTTAAGTCCACCTAAATATCACAGATAAATATAACGTACGCTTATGCCATCCGCATTCGCCTCGATGTCCCGTCTGCACCGTTAGGTTAGGTAACTAACGCCAGAACGAGGCAAGGCTAGTGCGGGTGTAAAACATAAACAACGTCTATATAATCTATCATATATACTATATATAATATCTATCTGAACAAATCACATGATCACATCACAGATAACGCACCAGAAAGTATCATATGAAATATTGGATATTCTAGGACGTCCGTGTTTTTAATACGAGCCAGTATAAAACACGGATTCCACGGTTCTGATGAATAGCCAATCCCACATCCCTAGACCCCTACGAGAGCGGCAAGCAACCCTACCAATTCTAGGGTTAGGAAACCCGGACTCGGCTGTTCGTGATGGTCTCCCACTGGACCCTAGAACCCGGTTACTTATGCTCCCCTCCTTGGGTCTATCCTAATGCAGAAAAGTAAATAATATACATCAACGGTGACATCTTCCGCAACCTGGAAGTGCCCCAATAAAAGAATATTACATACAAGTTTTTACATGAATGAAAATGAAAAACACTCATCTCACATAAAAACCCCCGGCAATTCAAACACGACGATCCAATATAACATATCCAGCAACACATAACATCACATGTCATCAACGTAAGTAAATATGTGCATCCCAATTGTCGTTAACATATAGCAACGAAACCAGCGACATCACATATTACACTTACGGTCACAGAAAAGAAAGTGTAAAACTGCAACAGTTGGAATCCGCAATCTCTTTAGACATCGCATGCCTAATCAAATGAAATACTTAGACATCGCATGCCTAACAATTATAAACCCCGCATTTTAGTCTCATTTTCAAAAACTCTTTTCAATATCAAGTCGGGCAATTCAACAAGATTCCCGACATTCTGATCGAATGCTCGTCGCAAACTTTAGTAGGCGGCCGCACCCCTGATACCGTCGACGAAGTGCACCAAGGCGGAACACCGCTGCCGTGAGCACCCAAACGGATGCTTTCGGCGACGGGGTTCTCCTACAGTCACTTGGTCGGGGCTATGGAGTGAGGCTGTCTATTAAGTTTACCCGGCAAGTATCCACGTACGCTACGTGATTGCGACGGACTTCTGATCATATCAAAATTCTGTGGCAACCGATCAAGTGAGACTAAACTTCTATGTTTATAACATTCATTCAGTTATCACATAACTACTTGTGAATTCCAATTATTGTATCCCTTCCCAGATAAATAGAAAATGTTAAACTTTCCGATCGAACAATCGAACACCCAAGTTTTCCCGAAAGAGCTCAACACATGAAATAAGTTTAAAAACATTCACTTCGTGCCTCAGTACCAACGGTCCAGCTGTGGAAGGGTCAAGCCAACGCCTCACATGTGGCACGCCGTACTGCCCCAAACCCTAAGGTTCAAAGGGCAGTTCAAGACGGTCATATAATCGAGTTAAGGTTTGTTGTCTTCTAGAGGGACCATCGCGTTACTTTCACTACTTAGAACATGATTAAACTACAGAAATATCCAACAATTGGAAATTTCCCGGCAGGGGAAAAAGTGGGTATTTATATCCAGTCGAACTTTTTAACATATTCCAAAATTATCCGGGAAAAACATATAGACAAAATTAGACAATCCGATCGAAACACCGAGTCCCCAATACAACCCAGAAAACTCAACTCTTGAGTGATATTTAAAAAAATCCCAGAAAATCCAGAACCAAAATATAGGAATTACTGTGCAAAAATTATTGGGCAATGTGACCATACGGCCGCGGAACCGCCGCAGAAGCCATGCTTCTGCCGCTATTCCGCGGTGGTTTAGATGAATCAGGAGCTCGTTTTGCACCATAATTCTTAGATCTTCCTGCTGAAGTTTTTAAGAATTTTTAATCCGGAAAAAACCCAGTTTTTGAAAAATGTCCAAAGAGCATTTTGGAGTTAGGGTTTCGGTTCGATCGGACTTCTAACTCCGTCTACGCATCGTCTAAGGCTCTAGCTAGGCTCTGATACCACTGTAGGGTTCCTAGGCACTCTAAGGAGGTTTCACAAGGGATCAAACATGCCCAATTCAAAAAATTTCATGTGCCTACAAACCCTAATACGGATCGTTAACTAGATAATAAGGCGATGCAAGAACTAGTTAACAACTTAACTGCTAAGTGATAGGAAATACAACCTTTGTAGATCCGGTCCTCTACCTCCATAACTCCGTGATGAAGTCCCTCAGCTGTACCCATCGGATCCTGGACTCTGGCGGTGGTTTCGTCGGAGAAAAGATCGGGCTAGGTCGTCGACTTCGATGCCGAAGATGATCTACGTCAAGGCAACTCAAGATCAAACTCCAACTTCACCAAGTCATGAAACTTGTGAAGAAAACACCCTATACTATTTTGCAAGTGGTAGAGGATGAAGAAATAGGAAGTGGGTTCACTTTAGAATTGGATTTCTCACTCTTTTTCTCAAGTTGCCATTGATGGAGGCAAGTTTTTCTTCTTGTTGATGAAGAAGAAGAAGAAGAAAGAATATGATAAGTATTATATAAAATAGAAAATAAAATGAATACTTATCATATAGCAACCATAGTTAGGTGTAGAGAATAAACCATGGTTAGGTTGAATGGTTAGGTTTAGGAAAAGAACAAGAATGGTCAAAGCTTCTTGAAGTTTCAAAGAAAAGAACAAAAGAAGCAACCATATCATTTCCTTTTCCTAAAATAAAGAATAAATAAATAAATAAACTAAATAATCAAGAGAAGATGATAAAACCCTAACCATTTACTTAACCAAGATTTAAGTCTTACACAAACCCAAGCTTGCATGTATCATCAAACATGATACAAACAAGTGCACAAAAGTATATCACATATACAACTTGTGCAATTCAAGTGAGAAAATCCAATTTAAGTGAACAAATACTAGTTAATGCAAAGTAATATATCAAATATATAATTATGCATTAAATTATTAAATCAATACTTTATTTAACGATCCGGTCATATCGCATATAACCGACTAGTATCCAATGTATCGGCTTATCGAATCAATCTTTGATTCGATAACTAGGTTATATCGCATACAACAAATCGATACATTCATCGCGAGAATAGAATATAGTATCACATACACGCAATATTCTCAGTCCCGCACATATCTCATATGCGCTCCTATTCCGTTTCGCTTGAGCCAGGAAACCTCTGTGTAGGACTCTAAAGACTCGTCAATACGCCGGCAGCTGGTCATGATCATATTAAACACCCACAAGCCGCAAGAGGTCTGCTAAACGTAACGGCCACCCGGGTATTGAGCGATCAGAAGATCGACGAGCAAGCCCGTTCACACTCCTGTGAATCCAACCAGTAACACTTACCGTACAGTCCGGTCTGTTCGTCTGATATGTAGCATATCTCGCCTAGGGGTGGTAAACGTCAGACCCCAATAGCTTGATAAGTTATGCCGACATGAGGTCAATAACAATCATGAAACTACTGATAACTCTTACCAGTATATCACTGCAACTATGGCCAGGGATTTCCTATTATGGCCAGTCGTGCATAGCGCAACTTCAACCCCCAATACCGGGAGAGACGAATCCCCTCCTATCGCTCATTGCCTCCATGTGAATCGGGACTGTACCCAAAAACCACCTGTTTGCACAACTCAGTAGAGCCGTGGTAGGGTGGAAATCAAAGCACAGTGGGAGACACACAAGACTCTGTGACGATCTCGGGTCAACAGACTAAGCTGTACTAGTATCACCAGAGAACAGCCATCTGACGTGAGGTATAATACCATCTGGGAGTTCTCGGCGAGTCCGTTCAGTGTACCCAGTCTCCACTGAGCACCCGCATACCATCTCTGATGTCAAACACCAATGGATATGGGATCATCCATCGCCCATCTCATGGGTCAAGAGGATATACGCTAGTCTACTCTGGAATATCGATGCCCCGTCTCGATATTCCCATGACTAGGAACATTGAAGGATGTACTCATGGACTACCCAGGCCCCACTAGTATGATCTAAATCATAGTCCTGGAAGTCGAGTACACATCCTAAGGGCTTTATCAACATGTAATCAGAGAGACAGATAGTATACATGTTAAGATAAAGAGCAACCAGATAGCGTACTATCATGTCGAACAAGAAAGTCCTACCTATATATGTCCCAGCATCCACTACAATATACATCCAATGTACAGTAATGGCCTCTAGGGCATATATATAACTACCACTTTTACATGTCATATACATCATGCTTTCTGGTTATACGCATTGAGAGTTGCTATTTCCATGATATTTCTGGATTTGGGAACCGTGGGTATTTCAAAGAGAATATGTCATTGCTTTAAAACGCCAGTTACCCTTGATATGATATTTCAGTGCGTCCACCATGTGTTTTCTCGGTGCTGAGAGTGACATGTGAAACCCGATTCGAGGAGCGAACGAGCCGATTGCGGGTACATGGTGGACCCGGTATGGTTCCCCTCGGCAATATGATCGAATGATTTTGCCGATTGAGCCTGGAGGCGGGCGAGTACTTACCGGTGATTGGTTGGACCTGGTGGTTATCCGGAGGATACCGACCAGAGTCGATAGATGGATATGGGCGTACTGCTGGGGCCGAGGGCCGATTCCGCAGACAGAGCCCGTGGGCTGGTCCTGACTGATGGAGCCCGATATATATATGAGGATTTACGTGACGATGCTGGGCACAGTTTTCATGATATTTTCGAGTGTCGATGCTGGGCACTCCGGTTCCATGATTTTGACGTGTCGCGAGGGACACAGGTGGTTTATATCCTCATATTTCCATGCATATGCTGATGATATTTACAAGCATGATGGTTATTGTCATTGGGTGACGAGTGGACGGGATCCACGTACATGCAGATTTGATTACATTGATTATACCTCACATTTATGATATGCTATTACCGGAGGCACTGGCACGAGCACTTGGCACTACACTCATGTATAGAGATTACATTGCCAGTTTAGCATGCTTCAGACTTATTCATATTGAGTATTATTTATATATGATCGTATTGACCTAGGATGGGTCATACATTCGATCTCTGCTTGTAGATATTTTTCTATTCACGAGTTGGCAACTCACCCCCGTTGTGCCACAGTCCTTGCAGGTTTTTGCCGTACAGATTCCATAGCGGCATTTCTGGTACACTGCTTCCATATGGGTGACTTGCGTTGGTAGGTGGGTTCTTTTGTATCAGAACCGCCATTGTTCCTGTATTATTCATTGTATCTAGAAATTCCATCAACCAAACCTTGAATATTGTTTCAGGCTTAGAAAAAGTGTTGTATTATTTCGACCATAGAGGCGCGCTTGTAGTATTACGGTTTTCTGGCTGTTTTGAGTTATTTTTGTGTTTTGATCCTCGCCCTTTTGGCGTTGTATATTATTATTGCTTGCGTGGTTGTGACCGTCGATTGACGAAGAGCTAGCTCCCGCTTGGGGATGCCTTTTATCATTTCATATATGTTATTCTTGTTGTACCCCGTTCGGGGCCAGTTTTTACAAAGGAAACTCTGCCGAAATTTTCAGGAAAGGTTACACATTTTAAAAATGCATATTCGGCTTAGTTATTTAAAAACTTTGATTTTCGAAACAAGATTTCTTTACTTCTTAAACCAGTTTTCCTTATTTACTCTTTAAATGGTTTTAGATTTCTGGGCTTTTGGCTTACTTGGATCAGATGGGGTCCTATAGACTTCATATGGTTCAAGGGCCAGTCACGTGCTCTTTCGGGTCGTAACAAAGTTGGTATCAGAGCACTAGATTGACCTTGGTTCGAGTCTAAGTTTGACTATGTGGAGCCTAGGGCGTTATCTATATACGGAATTTAGGCTTGACCTTACGGAACATAGACTTGGTCGAGGGGGTATTATACCCGAACTTTCGTCGCATAGGATGACCCTTGGTTGATGGAGTAGGTAGCTTGAGTAGAGTGACGTACCGTACGTATGTTCCGCGGCATTCTTACGGCACACCACTCCACTTAAGAAACCTTAGAATGCACATTTCCTTGCACAGTATTATATTCATTCCTATGATCTATCCTCATCGATACTGGTTATGGTTTTGCTGTCGCGATTGCACGGGCAGAGTGAGCTACGGCTCAAGTTGCGTCAGCATGAGCTCTTCGTGGACGAGGACTGACCAGGGCGTGATTCCAGAGACATACGATTGCATATTGAGGCATCGCCTTATTGTATTTTCGCGCCATGAGCTTTGGATTGATCGCTTTTACAAGATTTCCCGGATGTGCCTATCGGCACCAGAGAATTGAGCCACTGATAGAGGCCAGCCAGGATGTGATGACCGTTGATATATCGCTTATCCAGGACGATTGAGGCGCTGTTTAGCGTATAGACGAATGAGCCAATTGTTGCTGCGAATGATGAGATATCACCCAGATGATTGGAGCTACTGCAACATGAGCATATACTTAGAGATATGATGGTGAGTCACTAGTCACCGAGGATGAATGACTAGGACATGTGGTTCGTTCGCTTATCCCAATGCGAGGTCACCAGATAGATTGATTCCAGCTAGAGGCGAATTCACGCAGATTCGTTGAGAGTCGATTGAGACGATCGAATGTCAGGAACCCATTTTCCAAGTTTAAAGTATTCGGAAAGACGTGCAAGCAATTCTATGGACCCTCTAGAAGAATGAAACCCTAACTCGACATAATGACCGTGTGAAAGCCTTTGAACCTTAGGGTTTGTGGTAGTTCCGCGGCGCCATTAGTGAGACTTGGGTTTGCCCTTCTACGGCTGGACCACCGATGCTGTAGTATGTACTCGATACTATTAAACTGTACCCAAGGTGTTGAGCTCTTGGGGGATTATGAGGTTCTGACGAGTCGATCGGATGGTTCGACATCTTTCGGATATTATGATGGGACACACTGTTAGGGAGACTCCAGATACGAGCATAGCCGTTGGAGCACAGTCTGTGTAGCCACGATGAAATGAGTCTGGATCAGTCGATATTGAAGCAGAGTGGAGTAAAGAGTTCGCATGAGATTTCAACGAGATGACGTTCCACTCCGCTGACTTCAGAGATGCGATATGCACATTGAGGACGTGTTCGGCTAGATATCTCCTACTGAGTGATGAAGATACCGAGTTCGTGATTTCGAGTTCGTGTGAGGGACTTCGGATGGACCGTAGCCGAGGGCATTGCAGTGCGCAGATAGAGACGCGACGTCGAAATGGACGATGATACAGACAAGCGGGACAAGAAGTTCGTGCGAGATGCAGACGAGCTGTTATTACACCCCGTTAAGATTAAAGGTCGGATATGCATACAGAGGCGCAGGGATGTGACCAGCTTTCGAG
The DNA here is from genome assembly GCA_030015575.1 of Agapanthus africanus. Classification (NCBI taxonomy): domain Eukaryota; kingdom Viridiplantae; phylum Streptophyta; class Magnoliopsida; order Asparagales; family Amaryllidaceae; genus Agapanthus; species Agapanthus africanus. Next base: position 251,779,908 of record JASDDO010000029.1, on the reverse strand, counting down.
TAGATGTTGTACTAAGGACGGAGATGTCCAGAGAGCGAGGAAAGATTACGCCAAAGTACCAGCCTCCGTACAGTTTGGCTTAGGCGAGATCAGAAGAGACCTTGAGGAGGATTCCTTCCAGTACACTGCTGCAATAAGATTAGCACCAGGAGCAGATGTGTGATGTGCATTCAGAGGACCCGAGGTTGGCGCCAGAGATGTGCTGCTTTACGAGCGGTCGTGAGGATTGACTGAGAGATGACCAGAAAAGTGCCAGAACGGAATCGTTCCTGTTAGCACACCTGACCGGGCCGATGAGCCAATAGATCGCGAGATTGGTAATCCACAGGGAAGATAAGGAACCAGAGACAGAGGGCGGCAGCCGTGAGCAAGAGGCAAGTAGATATCTTGCGCCACTAGTATTGGATGTACCGGCACCTTCTCGACTTTGAAGGAGGATATACCGACGACGGTATTTGTGATTTATGATTTGTGATTTTGTGATTTGACTATCACGTATCCTTCACTTTAGATTTCGGTATTTTGAGTGATCTATTTGCATGATTTAGTCTTGATGACCGAGTTCCATGATATTCGATTTTGTGCACCATGGTTGCACTTACTGGGTATTTATACTTGCGCATAGTTATTACTCTTGAGGTATTGATTGTGATTTCATGCCTTTTTTATGCCGGTGATTTGATTTACGCTTCCAGCATAGTTTTCATGTACTTTTAGTGTTTTGATTTGATTTGTGCACGCTGATGCACGCGGTTGTGAGATTTTCCATCGCGGTACACCTGATTTTGATTAAGCCACATTGTATATTGTTTCGTGCCTTGGCTGCACCTGATTATGACTTCATGGATTTCATACGGTTGATTTGAGGTTGTGCATATATTACGCACACGATTTGATTTTGCACTCGGTATAGCTTATATGTGCTTGTAGTGCATTGATATGTGTTTTGTGCACGCAGTTGCACACGTTTATGATTTCCTTTATACCTGGGTACACTTGGTGTTGCTGCTTACGCATTTGAGTTATTGCTTGGTATTTGTGCATGGGATGCACCAGTTCTATACTTCGTGCGTTTGTCGCACCAGTTTTATGTTTCTTGCGTTTATCGCATCAGATTTATATTTCATGCCTTTGTTGCACCGGATTTAGATTTTGTGCACTACGGTTGCACCTGACTTCGATTTGATGTCATTCGATATGTCGATTTTGACCCTGATATTGATGATTGATTCCTACACTCTGTGCTTTGATTGGACTTACGCACGTTCCGCGTTGCTATTGGATTTTGTGATTCCGTGCATGTTGAGTGCGCAAGGTTTAGATTTTGATTCGTGCACGATGGATGCACCGACTTGGATTTTCACGCATGTTGGGCTCATGTTTTGAGATACGATTTTGGTGCACACCAAATGCACTAAATCGAGATTCTTCGTGCATGTCAGATGCACCTGGTTTTGCTGTCAGGCACACCGGTTGCCCATGACAGATACTTCGTGCACACCCGTTGCACCTAGATGTTGTTTTATGCACCTGTATGGCTCATATATGGATTTTGCTTTCCATGCACACCAGACGCACAGGGTGGTGTTATGTGCATTTTTGGGATTTATTCCTTTTGGAGCAGTACATTTTTGTGATATTGGATATTTGTTTTCATACTGAGCAGGACTAGTCAAAGGATAGTATCTGAATATATTTTGCATCCATTGATAGTTATCGAACGGATTTCAAAAGAGCGAGCTATAGTCTCGGCATATATACCTACGTGTCCGATATGAAACGAAACGTTTTAAAAACAAGGAAATCCTTCTAAATTGTTTTCAAAATGGGGGAACGTACATAGCAAACAAAGGATATATACGTATATAATTATTTTTTCTTATAAAAAACGTCCGCCATTGTGCAGTGTTACGTGCATCGCAGGGCGATTTAAAAAGATTTGGCATACATTTACATCAGCTATTCACATGCATAGACTGGATGTCTACATGTATAGTTCTGATCTATATCATATTGGTTTTGTATTGGATTTGACATTTGTGTCTTTACCATGACTCCGATGATTGCGGGATGCTTGACGAAGTGTTGCTTTTGAGTTATCTGCTCAGTACTCATGCGCATGCATTGCTCTATGATGTTTTATGTATAGATGATTTCGGAGCCTCGATGACTTGGAATTGGTAATGAAATATTTTAGTATTTGGGGGTTTAAATTTAAATTCGGGGACCGAATTTCTTTAAGGGGGGTAGATTGTAAAATTTCCAAATAATAAAATATTATTTTTGGGAATTTTTATAATTTAATATTATTTTAATGAAAATTTTAATATTCCGGTATAATTAAATAAAAATAAATGGGGAAAAATTAAGGAAAATTCTAAAATAGGTTATTTTATGGAATTATGCCATTTTAAAGTTTTTATGATAAGTTTGACCCTAATTTAGTGCTAATCGAGATTAAAAATCGCTAATCGGATTTTTGGCATTTTTGTGCAAAACATGCGCATATCATTTTGGACTTGTGTTACATTATTCTTACCATGGCTTTTACTTTGTGTATACTATTTGAATGAGAAGATTTTGGAAAAGAAAAGAAAGGATTTTGAATAAAGAAATAGGTATGGTGAGAGTGAGGGTAGGTGAGGGTGTTGACCTAGCCATTTCCTCTCATTTCTTCATCACATTTCTCTCTCCCTCCTCTCTAGAGCTGCTGCTCCTGCTTTTCCCTTTCCCTCCATCACCTTCAATCCCCCAAAGCACTACAAAAATCATCTCAAAACCCCATTCCCTCTTTACAAAACTTGCTCACAAGCTCGAGAGGAACGCTTTGGACTAAGGAAGAGTGGATCTAGAGGACTTTGAGCAACTCAAGAAAGTTCTTGAGTTGCCAAAGGAGGTAAATTCTGCAACCTTAGAGTAGTATTTCATTTCCTTGTGCATCTATGCTAGTTTCATATCGATATGGTGTCGTTTGGTGGATTTGTGAAACATCAAGTTAGGGTTTAGGGTTTGATCTGAAATCAAAGTGAAATTGAGGCTTGTGATGACCCTAGAACCCCTTGTGTGATGTTATATTAGACTAAAACCTAGAACTAGAACCAGAATACGGATTTATAGAATCGATATCGGGGAAAACTGGAAATCTTTCACTTTTTTTATAGATCTGCTTTAACCCGAGACACCTGAAAATAAAATTGACTTGGCAGAGAGATGTGCAGGCACCCTGGAACAAACACCCAAAACCCTAGCCCCTATCTCTTTCCCCAGGCCGCAGATTTAATCCTTCTGGCCGCAATTTGAGGCCAGAGCAGGAGGGTTTTGCCTCGTTTTTTGTGCAGGGCCTTATCTCCAGTAAAATTGACCCCTGGCATGTATAGATATGTCTAATTTGACCTAGGGTGAAATATGGAGCCTATTTCCTATGTTGCTGTTTTGGATTCGTGTTTCCGTATTTTCGTATTGTGAATTCTGAGTTTACGTACTCGACTACTTGGCGTTTATACGACGATATCGAGCTTTGTTGATGGTTTTGAAAGCGTTGTCCATAGGTTCTCACCTATAGATCATAGCGTATCGTTTTGGGTTTCGTATGCCGTTTTAGTCTTGAATTGGTTTTGATACGCATTTGCGATACGTTAATGTGTAGGTACCCCATGAAGACTTCGGGATAACAAGCAAACGCGTGGTGACGTCGACAGATAAAGACGCAAGGTGAGTAGATTTATATCTATGGGGAGAAGTCGGGTGGATGGAGTATAGCACCCCCGCAGTCCGAGGTGATGTATACGAATACGTATACACACATATATTTATTATGTGTTGTTAGGACTATTGATGGTAATAATGGAATTATTGATGATAAGGATGTATTGGTTTAGTAGTGCGAAACCTTAGAGTAGTGGGTGCACTCACACATACACACATACACACATACTTTCATACATTCTTTCATTTATCCGTGCGCATATGATGGTGTGTATATCTACACATGGGTATAGGACTATGTGCTCATATACGAGATTTGAGGATGATACGTGGGATTGGGATGAGTCGATGAGATTCGATTGAGGCCGTGAGATTTGGCGACATGACAGAGTTCGTATCGGAGATGTGATATGATGGTAGTGATACCTGTTATGTGATGAGATAATGTGATATTGACTTAGATTTAGGTGGTTTTCATACCCCTCCCGATTGACTTGACTGTTGGGTCCGTAGTTCGCATAGTAGGCGTTAGACTAGACCCGAGTCATACCTATTTCAAAACTAACGAATCGAGGATATTTTAAATGTAGGAAAAAGGGATTCTACGGATATTTTCAAACGTAGCATCTATTCTTAAAACACCGTAGCCCTTATTTTACCAAAAACCCCGATTCATCTTATTTCAAAAGGCAAGGCTGCATGATATAGTTTTTGAGGTAGATTCTTTACTGTTGCGTTGAGTGTTCGATTCCGCATAATCATGATATTTGCATTGCATTGCTTGTGTTTATTGATATATATTACAGTCATGCTGCTAGGACTCCAGCACCATTATCGATGATGAGTATGTCCACGTACACTTGTTGCCGGCTCACACACTTCATCATCAATAATTGCCATGTCACTACACTGTAGTACTGTTGCATTCGGTATATGATTCTTGCATGACAGACTAATATGCTTACATTTCTTTTACATGTCATATACATCATGCTTTCTGGTTATACGCATTGAGAGTTGCTATTTCCATGATATTTTCTGGATTTGGGAACCGTGGGTATTTCAAAGAGAATATGTCATTGCTTTAAAAACCCGGTTACCCTTGATATGATATTTCAGTGCGTCCACCATGTGTTTTCTCGGTGCTGAGAGTGACATATGAAACGCGATTCGAGGAGCGGATGAGCCGATTGCGGGTACATGGTGGACCCGGTATGGTTCCCCTCAGCAAGACGATCGAAGGATTTTGCCGATTGAGCCTGGAGGCGGGCGAGTACCTACCGGTGATTGGTTGGACTTGGCGGTTATCCGGAGGATACCGACCAGAGTCGATAGATGGTTATGGGCGTACTGCTGGGGCTGAGGGCCGATTCTACAGACAGAGCCCGTGGGCTGGTCCGGACTGATGGAGCCTGATATATATATGAGGATTTAAGTGCCGATGCTGGGCACAGTTTTCATGATATTTTCGAGTGTCGATGCTGGGCACTCCGGTTCCATGATTTTGACGTGTCGCGAGGGACACAGGTGGTTTATATCCTCATATGTCCATGCATATGCTGATGATATTTACATGCATGATGGTTATTGTCATTGGGTGACGAGTGGACGGGATCCACGTACATGCAGATTTGATTTCATTGATTATACCTCATATTTATGATATGCTATTACCTGAGGAACTGGCACGAGCACTTGGCACTACACTCATGTATAGAGATTACATTGCCAGTTTAGCATGCTTCAGATTTATTCATATTGAGGTTTATTTATATATGATCGTATTGACCTAGGATGGGTCATACATTCGATCTCTGCTTGTAGATAATTTTCTATTCACGAGTTGGCAACTCACCCCCGTTGTACCACAGTCCTTGCAGGTTTTTTCCGTACAGATTCCAAAGCGGCATTTCTGGCACACTGCTTCATATGGGTGACTTGCGTTGGTAGGTGGATTCTTTTGTATCAGAACCGTCATTGTTCTTGTATTATTCATTGTATCTAGAAATTCCATCAACCAAAACTTGAATATTGTTTCAGGATTAGAAAACAGTGTTGTATTATTTCGACCATAGAGTCGCGCTTGTAGTATTACGGTTTCTGGCTGTTTTGAGTTATTTTTGGGTTTTTATCCTCGCCCTTTTGGCATTGTATATTATTTTTGCTTGCGTGGTTGTGACCGTCGATTGACGAAGAGCTAGCTCCCGCTTGGGGATGCCTTTTATCATTTCATATATGTTATTCTTGTTGTACCCCATTCGGGGCCAGTTTTTACAAAGGAAACTCTGCCGAAATTTTCAGGAAAGGTTACACATTTTAAAAATGCATATTCGGCTTAGTTATTTAAGAACTTTGATTTTCGAAACAAGATTTCTTTACTTCTTAAACCAGTTTTCCTTATTTACTCTTTAAATGGTTTTAGATTTCTGGGCTTTTGGCTTACTTGGATCAGATGGGGTCCTATAGACTTCATATGGTTCAAGGGCCAGTCACGTGCTCTTTCGGGTCATGACATTTATTGTGTTGAATTGATGGATGGAGAGAGAGAGGGCAGCCATATAGGCTTGGGCTTGCTCTTGGATTTCTATGCTAGCTCTCACAATAATTCAACACAATAACACAAAAAAATGGCTGCTCTCTTTTCTTTCTTCTTCTTGCTCACAACATCCACCATGGCATCATCTTCTACCTACACTCTAACCATCTCATGTGTTGATAATCCTAGAGTGTTAAGATACAAAGTTATCACACACATTCTCTACTTCACCTTGGACACGTCGGCTAGCAAACTTTGTGTCCGAGTTTCTTCGGTTCGAAGCGAAAGCCCGTAAAAGGATTCGTAGATGTGGTGCCCGTTCCAACGAGGAGACCGGAGACCGAGCGAGATCGGAGATGCCGCAAGGAGCTAAAGACGGTGGCTAAAGACCGAGAGACAAGGATCGATCGGTATAGCTTTTCTAACCCTCTTTAGATTGCTAGTTTAATGTTAATGGTTCGATCCGGAATTAAAGTCTGCGTTAGCGCCAGTTTCAAGTTTAGAAAAAGTTTTTGTTTCCGCATTTTGGCCTCGGATTGACGGCCGGGGCGCTACCGTAGACTTACATGGTATCAAAGCCACGCCATTAACCTTAGCTAGCTCATTTTAAACAATGTTAATGTATCGAAACCGAAACAAAACCCGGACAGTCCCACTGCAGTTCTGGTCTCTGTTGTTTTTAAAAAGTGTTCAAATTTTTTTTAAAACAAGTGCAGAAGACCACCCATGAGACCATATGACCACTGCCCAAAGACGTGCCCCTGCCATCGGAAAAAAACCGGCCACAGACCAAGTTTTTCCGGCTAGGCCGGCCCAGGTAGGGTATTTGGGCTTCGTATTTGGGCTTCTGTCTGGTCTCTGGGTTGTGAGTGCAGTTGTATTGTTTGTTTGGCCCAATTTGGATATAGTTTTATCAGTATTTCTAGGCTATTCGGGGGTTTATTTCGGATTCGATATTTTATAATATTGTTTAGAGTTTACAATGCATTACATTATATCTCTGATCATGAATGTCATTTGATCGGTAAATCTTATCTAATCGCTTTAGCCCTTTTAGACGGAATTGCGAACGTGACATTCACGTTGATGTTCTGTGTTGTGCTGTGATGTTGCGGATTTGTCATGGTGGATAGCCTGGATGCAATGGTAGTATAGTTTGGTTATACTTGTACATTTGATATTGCGGGGCGAGCGTCCGACATGTGGACTTCCTTCACTGCCTATATGTATATTTTTCTTTTGGGGCACGACCGGGTTGAGGTCGATGTACTCATTGTATATATTTTTACTTTCTGTACTAGGATTACCCCAAGGTGGAGTGCACGGATAGCCGGGTTCTAGAGGGAAACGGGCCCGCATCTCATGGCTTTGAGACGAAGGGGGCTTCACTCTAGAATTGGTGGGCTATTCGCTGCACTCGTAGGGGGTATAGGTTGACCCAAGGAGGGATGTTCAAGTTACCGGATTCCGTGAAGTGCTGGGTGGTCCATTCAATTTGTTGAAGGGGGCTGCCTCGCTACAGGTTTTGGTGGGTAACTTGCCGCACCCGTAGGGGTCTAGGATTTCATTGCATAGGCTATCCACACGACCAGGGGAACGCCGGGTTTCAGTTGCGGCTCAAAGGAAACCCGAGGATCCCAGATTATCTGTATTGTTCTGTGATGCTTATTATATTTCTGGGATGTTGCATTTATCACGCCATGAGCGATTATTATATATCGATATATATACTAGTAGATGTTGTATATATTTTGCATCCGCGCTAGTCCAGTCCCCGCTCTGTCGTTGGTTAAGTAACATAACGGGTGATGACGGGACCCAATAGCGAATGCGGATGGCATATACGTACATCATATTTTCATTCTTTATTGATGTGATCAATTGATGGGACTGCATTGATTCGGATCAATGCAAGCTAAACAAACCTGCTTGATGCTGTTGGAACAATTTTCAAAAAGCTGTTATTACATGGACGTTCTTTTTTGTTTTGCACAATGGTATTCGGTTATGAATATCCAGCACCTTAGTCGACGAAGCAAGGGCCGAGATCCCTTCACCGGGAGTGACACCTTGGGCAGAAGTTTGCGTCAGGGTAATAACTTCACTATAGTCGATTACTTTTTTCTTTGCATCGCGGTATTCAGTTGGAATATCCTGCACCTCATTCTACGGGGAAAGAGCCGAGATCCCTTCACCGGGAGTGACCTCTTTAGCAAAGGTTTTCGCCACTATATTTTTGTAAAAAGCTATCCGGTTCCTTCAATGATATCAAGTTCACTACGTTAAAGTTTTTTCGCCAAAAACCATTCGTAGCCCTCCGTCATTTCAGACGGGTAGCACTTAGTATTCATTCTATGTTTGTTGGCCTTAGTTAAGGCATAGTGTATGGTAGCTATTTGTTACTTTTCTGCTGCATAGATAGATGCGTTGGTTTAGGACAGTCGTACAGCCTTGTTTGCCCTAGTTAAGGGCTTGTACGGGTGGGTTCAAATTATCCTAGACAATGACGAGTAGAACTTGACATGTGACTTATGATTTGTTGGCCTTAGTCAAGGTCATAAGAGCATGGGGTAAAAATCATATCGGGAGTTTCTAAAGAAACTGTAACTTTCCAGATATGCGCATACCTTCCGGAGTGTGATAACGTGAGTGGATTCCATCACGTTATCATGCGATGATAGTTGGATCCTGATTCCCACTGATGAGTTGGTTTCCTCTTTGGGTGATCCCGACTAATTCTTCTTTCAGGTTTGGAGGAGAATTTGAGGATACAGTGGGAGGTTTCCTGATTAGATAAATTGATAACCATTCCGATCTAGGTTAGAGTGCACGCAGAGTATTTCTTTTCTCTCTCTCTCTCTTTGGCAGCGACCATGGCCCGACCCTAGACTATGACTCAGTGACCAAGATTAACCGAACCTTCTTAAAACACTGGATTTTGGATTGTCGGAGTTGCATACCTCATTGCCACTCCTACTTTTACCCTTTTCTCCAGAACACCCCGTATTACTACGAACATCCACTTCCATTGGATAAAACCATCGTATGGTTATATACGAACTCGAAGGATATTGTTCCAGATTCGAGGATGGTTTCCGGTTCTGGAGAAAATGAATAGGACTGTTCAGTTGTCTTTTCCTTTTACCTTCTTTCAGACTGCGAGTGCTCCTTGGATGAGGACGGTACACCTATTATGCTAATTGGATAGTCTTCATCCAAATCATAGGCAGGTGCCAAAAGGTAGGGAATGAAGAAAACCGATTAGCCTAAGAGAGGTGTGCAGAAGGTAATAAGTAAAGACAAATAAAGGGATTTGTAAGAGGGAAAAGTAAATTGTGACTGCTATTCATGACCAAACCAAGTATTTCATCGCCACTCCTACTTCACCTTTGTATTTCTCCAAAATACTCCGTATCACTATGAAGATCCACAGTTATTTGGATACTCCATCGTATGGTTATATACGAACTCGAAGGAACTTGTTCCAGTTCGGGGATGGATTCTGGTTCAGAAGAAATAGGAATAAGGTTTATTCAGTTGTCTTTTATTTTTACCTTCTCTCGCGTTGCGAGTGCTCCTAGGATTAGGGGAGTACACCAATTATGCTTATTGGATAGTCTTCTTCCAAACCATAGGCTAGTGCTGAACGGTAGGGAAGGAAGAAAACCATTTGGCCTAAAGGGGGTGTACAGAAGGTAATGACTAAAGACATATAAAGGGATTTGGAGAGATGGCAAAGAAATATACGGTTACAGTTGTGAATCTGATAATGGAAGAGGCATTACTAGGAATACCAGGGTACCCCTACGAAACATTTTCATGTTTCAGTTTCACTATGCGTTGTTAATAGAAAACTGAATTCCCAATTAGTTCTTGCTCTAGGGTATGTATTTACCAGGTATGATTCTCACATCTGTATGGCTTTACAGATGATGGGTAGGAGTAAGTTATTGGGAATTAGGTGATCATTCTCATTATATCGGGATTCGTTGTAATTGGTGATATTTGAGGAAATTGCCTGGGTGTTTGACCGGACGACAAATATTTGGTTTTGAATATCCGTTGTTATGCACCAATTTCAAATTGATATATTTGTACGTTTATTTTTATAAAGTGAGATATAACTTTTTGAAATTATGTCCATGACATTTACCTATATCAATTGATGGTTAGGTAAGGAACATTCAACAGCGGTGTAATTCTTCATAACCATAGTACAGTTTTCAACCTACGACGCACAGGGTTTGAGTTATTCAACTCAGCGGACTTATAAAAAGTATTGTATGTTATCCAGTGTCCATTAGGACAGAGGGGTTGGTCCTCGCACTATATTCTGTTTACTTATGATTTCTCTAGTTTTAGACAAGTGTTTCGTAGAAATACAAGGTCTAAGTTTTGAGAAGTTACAGATATAAGAATAAAGTAGAGAACCAGGTGTTGCAAGTATCAGGATTCTTCAAGGTGATCGAAGATGTAGATACTTGTATTTGGTATTCAGTTGATAGTAATGGTTTTGGGAAACTTGTTTCTCTTTCAGGTTACTCATATCTGGATGCATTCCTAAGTTGAGTAACGCTGATCGGCCTCCTTCCATTTAGTTTACATGCACTGGAGACAGCTGCATGATTTGAATCTGGTTCCAATTAAATCAGTGCCTCTGTTTCTATATTGGATATAGAACAGTTCATATCTTAACGATGTTAAGGTACGGGGAGTTGTCCGGCTTATGCTTAAAACCAGACTCTGGATAACTCAAGACACGTTTCTGTACTGGCTGTTTGTAGGTTGACCCGGGCTATGAAGAGGGTTAACTTTCTACCATCTGGAAGATCAATGGTGATATTGTTCTTGACTCGCCACAGTTTTAGTAAAATGGACTTTTTGAGAAAACAGTAGTGGGAGTATGGTAGAACTGGAAGTGATTCCAGAACCGCAGACGATTACTGAAAATTTAATAGGACCGAAAGATTTAATCTGGATTGACATTCCTTTGGCCACTCCGCAGATATGGTGGGTAACCTCAGGCACTCAAGAGGTACTTTGGTATGCTCAAAGATGGTGACAGGGAGGTTCTTGTTTACCCAGACTTGACACTACTGTTGTTCCAGGCAATGAGACCCGGCAGGAAGATGAGTATACCGTCATTCTGAACTGGCTTTAGAAGTGCACGTGTATATTATTCTGCCAGAGGGTCGCAGCGGAAGCATAGTGGACAAGTGGCTTATGTCTATTTATAAACTAAAGCTGATATAGCGGAGATAGATCATCTATTTTTGATGTGACAGTCATGGGTTTGACTTCATCAAAATAGGGGATGGATCTGTTAAGAAGGTAGTAGGGTGTGATGTCCTGGTATTTGGATGACATACACAGAGTAGAAAGTGAAGTTCCTATACTACGATCGGTTATCACAGTGGTTTCTCCACATAGGATATAGATATAATATCAGACATTCCGGTTACTAGATCTATGGTTTTAGATCTAGATTTGGATAGTTTCCCAATCTGGGTACTTAGACATCATTCTACAGGTGTTTTAGAATGGATGACTCCTGGCACGGTAGTATACCTGCAGGTGATGGAGTTACCCTCTTTAAAGGTGTATTACAGACTAAAGGGGAGAGGGATGTGCATGATTGGCATATCACTTGCCTAGGCAATTGAGTCAATCACGGGATGTCAAGTACCACACCAGATATTGTTTTTGCACTAGCTGCAATAACTTCAGATATTAATCCATTCCTGAAGAAACATTCGGAAGCTGTTTAGAACATAAGTGGATGTTCTAGGGATATGATAATGACTGCCTCCTTCGGGAGACGGTTATCATTCCAGGCTTCCAAGGTGACCTGGATGACAGAGTGACTGTCAGAGTTATAGTTTTCCCTCTGACGAGGGGCAGTTGTTTGGACAGGTGGTCCAATGGGATACTGAGGGAGGCATTGCACTGGATATTGATTAAGTTCAGTTGACGATACAGTCTAAGATGTTTGGATTTGGAGTTCATTTATGAACCAGGTCCCATCAGATATCCATACATATTCTAAGACAGGTATTGCTCATTTCTGGAGATGGCTTTCTCCGCGAATTTGAGAAAAATAGAGACATAGAAAGAAACAACAGGGAGGATCCACTCACTGAGGCAATTTCTAGAAAGCAATAGTTTTACAAATGAGCTTTGTGAAACTGATCAGTAGAGGAGTTGGGTGTTCGGTATCACAAGGGCTATGAGTATGTGACATCGCAATAATTAGCCTTGAGTGCAAGTGAGAGATTGTTGGATATAGTGCCCTCAAAGTCAATTATTGGATCGCAGGTACGTGATTGCAATGATTGAGGGAGGACCTATGCCGGTAGGACAGTCTTACTTAAGATGATAGTATGCTATCTGGTTTATCTTTATCATCGTGTACATCTTTAAGTGATATTGCAGATCACTATTACACGTTGATAGAGCCCTTAAGATTCTTGCTTGACTACCAGCAGTATGATAGCGATCATATACGTGAGAGTTGGGTAGTCTATAGGCACATCCTTAAAGTGGTCCCTAGTCGTGGGAGTTTGGAGACTGGGCATCGATACTCCATTAGTAGACTAGTGTATACATTCAAGACCCCGACGAGGGGCATTGGCCGGCCTCACAAGCTATTGGTGTCAGTTGGTTCACCTAAGATGTATACAGGTGCTCATTGGGTTATGAGTACACCGGACAAGACTCGCCGGGAACATGCTAGTTGGTATTTACCTGACGTCAGATAGCAGTTCCCTGGTGACATGTGTACAGGTTAGTTCATCGACCTGAGATCATCATTTGTCTCGTGTGAGTTCCCACTGTGCTTTGATTACTACCCTACCATGGCTCAAATGAGTCGTGCAAAACAGGTTTTAGTTGGGTACAGTCCCGAGCCACATGGAGGCAGTGAGCGGATCGGCAGGGGTTTCGTCTCTCCCGGTATTGGGGGTGAGATCGCGCTGTGTCTAGGAGAGCCAATACATGAAGTCCTTGACCAAGGCAAGAGATTTACTGGTAGGTATTCCAATAGTATCTCAGGGTGTTCTGGGCTACACGCCGATACGACTTGTACCGCTTTTGGGGGTCTGACTTTTATTAACCCCTTAGGCCCGACATGCGATACTCATAGACGAACGGACCGGACTGTACGGATATTTTCACTGACGGGCTCAGTAGGGTGTCAGGATGAGTTTGCTCATCGACATCCCTTTTGGTCAATACCTGATAGCCCGTTACGCACAGCTAGTACCACTGACGTGCTTGTAAGTCAACGTTGTACACCCCACGAGTTACGGGGAGGTGGAAATATGAAAAACAATCATTTTGTTTAAATTAACATCGACTAACTTACGGATCTTTGCCAAACCTTAACTAACAACAACATAGGAGGGATTAGCTACTATGAAAGAAGATTTTACCTAATGAACCAAGTCCTTCTTCTTCTCGATGACCACCTCCTCGTCGACCTCCTCTTTGTAATAGAAGATCCACCTGAGAGCTACTACTCCAAGCTTGACCTCTAACTTGAGGTAATTAGGTTACTCAAAGTGCTAATCAAAGCAATCTAGGGAATATAGAGTGGGATTATGGATCAATAAGTCTTGCTAACCCTTGATCTCAACACATGAGAGGTTAGGGTTAGGGTTTGAAGAGAGAGAGCTTGAAGAGAGAGAAGGTGAGAATGAGAATCCTTTTGGAATAATGAAATCATTGTGATATATATGAAGCATATCATATTATTAAATGAATAACAAATAATAATATGTCATCATGTTTCATTAACTCACATAGTGATTCATCTCATGAGTCATTTAAATCATAAATGCATCATTAACTCCATGGATGAATCACACCATGACTCATTAATCCAATAAATACAAATGCCACCTTAGCCTCCAAGTCATCATCCTTCTAGAAGCTTCTCGAGAATTTACGAGAACGCCCCTCCTATCCATGAAAACACGGAAATATTTTAGACTGTATAAATCCAATAATCCGATACTAGAATCTGGCTTAAACCAAAGCCCGCTAGTAAAAACTGTCCGAACATCGTACGTGCATAAATGCACGTGCGTGTCCGAACCTTGTCGTAAAACCAAACGACCTCTATATCGTTTCGCCCGAAGCATGGAAACTCTCTGTGTGGTACTCTAAATACTCAACTACTACGCTGGCAGTGGGTTTAACCACAGACCGCAAGCGGCACTAGCTGTAAGTAACGGTCCCCAGGTAGATGTCGATAAGAAGGCCGATGAGGAAACCCATCCGAACTCCTACTGAGCCTGATATGACAATCTCCGTACAGTCCGGTCTGTTCGTCTAGGACTATCGCATATCGGGCCTAGGGGCGCCAAGCGTCAGTCCCCTAAAAGCGGTGTAAGTCGTGTCGGAGTGAAGCCCATTACACCTTGAGAAACTACTGGAAAACCTACCAGTAAATCTCGCTTGCCCTGTCCAGGGACTTTGCATAATGGCTCTCCAGACACAGCGCGATATCAACTCCTAATACCGGGAGAGACGAATCTTGTCTAACCGCCACTGCCTCCAAGTGCTTGGGACTGCACCCAACTGCTACCTGTTTGCATGATACCTTTGAGCCATGGTACGGTAGCAATCTAAGAACAGTGGGAACACACTCGAGGCGAAGCAGCAGTGTCAAGTCTGTGGACTATGCTGTACTCATGTCACCTGGGAACTATTAACTGACGACGGGTATAATACCAACCAACAGTTCCCTGCGAGTCCTGTCCGGTGTACCCGTAACCCAACGAGCACATGTATACTATCTCCAGTACGACGTACTGATGGCTGTAGGACAGACCATCTCCCCAACTGGGATGAGAAGAGTACACACTAGTCTACTCCGGAGTATTGATGCCCTGTCTCGATAATCCTACGGCTAGGGACCTGAAAAAGGATGTGCTTGTAGACTACCCAGCCCCCACTAGTGTGACTGCCATCACAACGCCGGTAGTCAAGCAAGATCCTTAGGGCTCTATCAATACGTACACACATATTAAGATAGATATAACCAAGTCGCATACTACCATGTTTAGCAAGACTGTTAATATAACTGTGAATATCCCAAGCTTCCATTAAGTAATATACAAGCTAGTATGATACAATAGTGGCCCCTAGGGCATATACACTAACAATCTCCAACATGCACTAGGGCCATGTACTGGCGTATCGAAGACCGATCATCTCGAGTATCCTCTCGAACTGAATCTGAGGTAAGGCCTTTGTGAATGGATCAACAGTGTTCTCCTCTGTAGCAACTCTCCGGACCTCGATCTCCTGGAGATCTATGATCTCCCTGATCATGTGATACTGCCTTAAGATGTGTCTGGACATCTGATAGGACGTGGGTTCCTTCGCTAAAGCTATAGCTCCGTTGTTGTCGCAATACAGCGGTATTGGATCAACATTGGTCGGAACCACCTGAAGTTCTGTTTGGAACTTCGTCATCCAGACCGCTTCTTTTGCGGCATTGCAAGCAGCAATATACTCCGCTTCCATCATCGAGTCAGCAACGGTGTCTTGCTTGGAACTCTTCCAGCACATGGCCCCTCCATTGAGGGTAAAGACATAACCTGACATGAACTTGGAGTCATCCTTATCACTCTGGAAGCTGGAATCAGCAAAGGCCTCGATCTTGAGGTCTTTTCCGCCGTAAACCAAGAACATCTCCTTAGTTCTTCTCAGGTACTTGAGAATGTTTTTACTGATATCCAGTGCTTCTCCCCTGGGTCTGACTGATACCTGCTTACCACGCTCAGTGCGTAAGCTACATCTGGTCTGGTGCACAACATCGCATACATTATAGAGCCTACCGCAGAAGCGTAGGGTATAATAGACATGAGTTCCCTTTCCAAATCAGTCTTGGGAGACATCTCTTTGGAGAGGGTGATTCCATGACAAGCCGGTAGATTACCGCGCTTAGAATCTTCCATACTGAATCTTTTCAGTATAGTGTTGATATACCTGGACTGTGAAAGTCCCAACATCCTCTTGGATCTATCACGATAGATCCGGATCCCCAGAATGTAAGAGGCATCACCCAGGTCTTTCATGGAGAACATGTGTGACAAGAATCCTTTGACAGATTGTAGCATAGGAATGTCATTTGCTATCAATAGAATGTCATCCACGTACAAGACGAGGAATATGACAGTTCGTGCTACAATTTTACATATATACATGGTTCATCTGAATTTTTGATAAAGTCATATTCTTTGACCGTTTCATCAAAACAGATGTTCCAACTCCGTGATGCCTGCTTCAGTCCATAAATGGACTTAAGCAACTTGCACACTTTCCCGCTGCTCCCACTCTGATTGAAACCTTCTGACTAATCCATATAGACACACTCTTCCAAATTACCATTTAGAAAAGTCATCTTTATGTCCATATGCCAGATCTCATAATCATGGAAGGCTGGAATAGCAAGAAGGACCCGAATGGATTTGAGCATAGCCACTGGAGAAAAAGTTTCGTCATAGTCCAAACCAGGTCTTTGACGAAAACCCTTTGCAACAAGTCTAGCCTTATAGGTTTCCACCTGTCCATCTACACCAATCTTTTTCTTGAAGATCCATTTGCATCCTATGGGTTTTACCCCATCTGGAGCAAAGTCCAAAGTCCACACTTTGTTGGTGTACATGGACTCTATTTCGGTCCGCATTGCATCTAGCCATCGTACCGAGTCGCCGCTCTGGATGGCCTGCTGGAAGCTAGTAGGTTCATCATCATCAATGATGCAATCCTCTCTATCCCCATCAATGAGAAAACCATAGTATCTCTCAGGCGGATAAGATGGCCTACTACTCCTGCGGAGGGGTGCGGGAATGTCCTGTTCTTCTTGAACTACTGGTTCTACCAAACTTTCAGTAATAGTTTGTGGTTCTGGAATTTCTTCCAGTTCTATTTCGCTCCCACTTGTTTCCTTTTCTAAAAACTGCTGGGCATTACGAGAAACAAAAACCTTTTGTTCATCTGCGTAATAGAAGTAATACCCCTTGGAGTTCTTTGGATATCCCACAAACTTACACTGCACTGATCGTGCCTCGAGTTTGTCCGTATGCTTCTTTTTAACAAAAGCTGGACATCCCCATATTTTCATATGCTGAAGATGGGGTTTCTTCCCACTCCACATCTGATATGGAATGGTAGGCACAGTCTTGGTAGAAGCCATGTTCAAAAGATATGCCGCTGGTTCTAGCGCATAACCCCAGAAAGATCACGGTAACTCAGCATTACTCATCATGGAACGTACCATATCCAATAGGGTTCGATTCCGTCTCTCCGATACACCGTTATGCAGTGGAGTGTATGGAGGAGTAAGCTGAGAGAGAATTCCTTTCTCTTTTAGGTAACCTAGGAACTCGGCACTTAAGTATTCACCACCTCGATCAGATCT
Organism: Agapanthus africanus; assembly: GCA_030015575.1. Taxonomy (NCBI): domain Eukaryota; kingdom Viridiplantae; phylum Streptophyta; class Magnoliopsida; order Asparagales; family Amaryllidaceae; genus Agapanthus; species Agapanthus africanus. The sequence goes on along the minus strand of JASDDO010000029.1, from coordinate 251,762,236 downwards.
TAATATCTTGATACTTTTGCCGGTTTGGTTTCTACTTCATTCTTATACTCTTGGAATTTCTCAAAAGTCTCGGATTTATGTTTCATCAAGAAAATGAATTCGTACCTAGAGTAATCATCCGTTAAAGTATTGAAATAGGAAAAACCACCTCTTGCATGTGTAGACATTGGACCACATACATCGCTGTGTATGAGTCCTCAAAGCTCGCTCGCTCTTACTCCATGTCCAGTGAATGGAGTCTTTGTCATCTTTCCTTTGAGACATGATTGACAAGTGGCATAAGATTGATATTCGAACGAATCCAAATATCCTTCTTTATGTAACTTAGTTAACCTTGTCTCATTGATGTGACCTAGTCTACAATGCCAAAGGAAAGCCTTATTTAAATCTGGAGACTTTCTTTTTAGTGTGTTCTGGACATTGAAAATATGTAATTGGTTTAAGACATATATACCGTTATCTAGTGTACCGGACCCAATCAAGCCATGATTAAGGTGGATGTTAACAACATCGCTTACAAATGTGAAATCATAACATTGTTTCGATAACAAGGAAACTGATATGATATTACACGTTAAACTAGGTACACAAAAACAGTTATGCAAAGCCAAAATATGTCCACTCGTCAATCCAAGGTGATAATCCCCTACGGACACAGCACCCACTGTTCAGCACGCTTTATTACATTTTAATACCACTCAATTCCTATCATTTTTGTTAATAAACTGTGCTATTAATCTCTTTCTGCTCATTAGTACAGAACACAGGTACACTGGCAAAAACACTGGAGATGGTACACAACATGAACGGAAACGACGGTTTTTAACCAGAACTACAGACGGGCAGAATACAGATCAAGATTTAAATGAGTTTGCAACAAAGAAAGTGTGTGACCAAGTGTGAACATGTGTAAACATGGATTTACCCATGATTTGTTCTCTGTTCATTGCTCCAGAATTCACCCACGTGAGAACTAGACAAAATTGCAATTACAGGGAGACATTCAACCAACTTGAAGACTAATGTACCAAGGTGGGCCCCACACTCTTCAAGTCGGCCGCAAATTTATTCATAATAGCCGCAATTCGCGGCCCAGACTGTGTCAAATTGGTTCTTTTTCTTTTTGTGGGTCCCCCATTGTGTATTTAGTCCACCTGTGGTTGTATCTTTTTAATTTGGGTTGCCTACAAATAGCAGATCTGAGATGTAGTTCAGGATGTGATTTTGGAGAAGAAATTCTGATATTCTTGCATACTTGTACACTTTTTAACATTCTTGTAGCTCTTGGATTTGGGTTGAGTTCTTTGTCCTCCTCTGGTCTTGCAACCTCCCTTTTTGAGCTTGCAAGATTAGATTTTGGTATTTGAACTCATTACATGTATTTTGAACCATTACAATAAATCTCTATTATCAAGTTTGAACCTTGTATCTCTTTTTCTTATTTTTGTCACTTCTTCTCATTATTCAGTTGTGTATTGCTATGATAATGTGTGAGTAGTTATTCTTGGGCTATGGTGAGGTGGGATGTGGAATGACTTTACTTCCAACCCCTCCCTTTTTGATTCTTGCACTTTTTCACTTCTTAACATCGCAAGTTTATCATGTTTTACTTCATAGGATATATCGTTTTGAATGGTTGAAAATCAACCTTTAACATATATCCTATCCTTTCTTTACATTTTATCAATGCTTTTTACTATTTGAAATAGGCGTGAATACGGAATTAAGTTACATGTCGCAACTAGCTAGATAGGATATATAGCATTCATATATTCTATACTTGCTACTTCACTTAACTAATTCCATATCCACTCCATTATCAATCTCATTCTTGTTAGTTTCTGTTTTTCTAACCTTGATATCATATTTCATCCCGATACATTTTTCGGATAAATACGGTATGCTTTCGGTATTCTAATGGAAACTAAAAAGAAATAAATCTTGAATCAAAAATGGTGAGTTGGGGGTAAATGTCATATTTCACACTTACTGAACCTTAGCTTAAGTTTTTATCCCAAACCTTGTTTCTTTTAGGTATTACACTAAAACGTGACAAAACACCATCTTGAAACTTTTGATCCATAATTCAATTTGATGTTGTGATGTCCACTCCTTGTGGTTCGACCCGTGCTTGCCGGCTCGCTACAACGCGCCGTGCACTTGCGGTATTTTTAAAACTCGATACTCACGTCGTGCACTATTTTTCCGACAAAAACCGACATATCCGATATTGACCTCATTTTCCATAAAGCACGTCACCGTGGGTTTCGAACAAGTTTTTGGCGCCATTGCCGGGCAGTGGAAACACCACGAAGATTATTTTGAGTTATCTCTGTATATATTTTGTATAAAACAAACAAAACACCAAAAACACCTCAAATATCCGACTCGTTGCTCTCTGTGTTTTCTGTTCTGCTGTTGATATAATTGTGCTAAAATTATTTTGCAGATAGAAAGGGTATACTAACAAAAATATAAGAATACACAGAGAAAACGGAGCAATAAAACCAAAGTCTGGCCGCAATTTTATCCATATTAGCCGCAAATTGCGGCCTAACCCTGGTGTTTTGCTCCAAATTTTCTGTCAATTCTCTAATTTTCTGTTGTTAGTCCATTTCTGTATGAAAAATTATTTAATTATATATCTACAGAAATTTGGCCATAAATATCGTATTATGCACTAAATATCATATTTTGTATCAAATTCCAGATTTCAACTGAAATACGAAGTACGATCGTGCGGAGCCGAGAACAAAAGTCTGGAGAAAGGAGTTACGAAATTAACAGTGCCAAATATCCGGGTAGATTGACCCGTACAAGCGAACATTCAAGTGATCACGGATCAAGTCAACGGGAGTTTCTAAACTCAATAATTCAAGGTACGAATTTTTCCTAACCCTTTCTCCTCAAACCCGACGCTCCAATACTTCAATTTTGTGCAGGATTTCTTTCGCAAATTCCGCTACACAAGTGCCAAAAAGAAACTAACTGTATTTTTTGCAGCGCGCCGCTTATAATATAAAAAACGATTGATTGATGATTTGAACAAATTTTATTGTTTTCGCATTGCATGAGTTTAATACGGACTTAAGGGCAAAGAACCCCAACAAGATACGGTAAGGGATTTCATCACCCTTCTCCGTGGCCCACAAATCACAAAGAACGAGCATTTTCACACCCTCATTAACTTTAAAAGAAATTAGACTTTCAGCCTCTAAGGACTTCACGCTCACTAGGGTAAGTTAAGTGTATTTCGAACACCGCCGATCGGTACATTGTTCCTGATGTGTCTAGGAAAGTGTGAAGGCGCAACTGCCGAAAGAGAGAAGGTTACTCTAATTAAGGAACCTCGCGAAACCAAGGGAAAACCTCCCTTCCTCTCTGCACTTACCTGGCTTCTCGATCAGTCTATCTTGGGCCCGTTTCGCAGTACATTTTTACTTCAAAAGGCAAGTTTTTTTTAGCAGGTCTAGTTGACCTAGGTGACCCTAGACTGTTTAGGTGTGTGCAGTGTGTCTTGTTTGAGATCTTGTTATACCTTGTGTGTGATATTTGTGGTTGTGAATATTTTGGTTGAAAAACATTTTTTTTCTCTTTCCTTCTTTTCTCTTAGTCTTTCCAACCACTCCCGGATAGTGCATGTCAGCTTGGACTAGAGATTCACAATCTCGATTAGTTCGGTTTGTGCCTATATCTTCCGATTCTTCTTCACCTTCTGATTCCTCGGAACTTTCCGAGACCTTCTTACCTTCTGCCTCATCGGAGCCGTCCGATTCTACACCTTCACTTTCTTCTCCTACACCGCCAATGACGGAGCAAACAATCTTGAGCAACAGGAGGCGACATTACAGGATAGATGTTACCCACACCGCTCATCCTTTCCTTCATGCATAGTATTGCCCACCATTGCGGCAAACAACTATGAGATCAAACCGCAATTCATACCACTACTCCCCAAATTCCACGGACTCGAGTCCGAAGATGCTTACCTATTAATCAGTGAATTTGAAGGAGTATATGCGATGATGAAGATTCACGGAGTTGGAGAGGATGTCGTTAAGCTCAAATTCATTCCCTTTGTGCTTAAGGATAATGCGAAAAGCTGGTTAAACAGTTTACCAGCTAGATCGATCACGACATGGGATGACTTTGTGAAAGTTTTTCTTAAAAAAATTTACCCTATTCATAAAACCGTGCGAATTCGCAATGAACTCCACAATTTTAAACAAAAAGAGGGTGAAATTTTTTGGAAATGCTTAGAAAGATTTAAAGACATCTTAATCAAATGTCCCCATCACGGGTTAAGAACAGTGGAGGTTATGTCAGATTGTCTATGAAGGGTTAGATTCCAGTTCACGCATGATGTTAGAATCCATGTGTCAGTGCAAATTCCTGAGCTATGGTGCAAAGGACGCATGGAACTTTTTGGAAGAACTGGCTGACAAAACTATCCAGTGGGAGAGTGTGAGTAAGAAACCACCTGTGACTAGGAGCGGTGCACACATAGTTGACACCTCTATAGCTGCCGAAGCCAAAATCGCCGCTCTTGTACGGCGAATGGAAGCGTTAGAGGGCAAAAATTCACCGCTACCAGTCAATCAAATTTCTCCGACTTTGTGCGCTAACTGTCAGCATCCTAGCCACATAACGGAAGAATGTTCGTTTCTCGTTGGGTCCCAGGGACCTGAAAACGTTAACGCGCTGTATCAGAACCAGCGACCCAGGAACGACCCTTTTGCACCGACGTACAACCCTGGTTGGAAGAATCATCCCAATTTTGCTTGGAATCAGGCTCGTTTTCAAAACAACAATTCAAACCCGCCTTTCCAACAATTTCAAAATTCAAAATTTCAAAACCAAAAATTAAGATATTCAACTAACCAGCCCCAGCAGCCCTAACAGCCGAATCAGCACAACCCAACCTTTACACCCCATGGGTTCGCCCAAGACGACAAGAGGGTGACATCCATCGAAAAAGGGTTCGAAGCTTTGATTAAAACTTCTGCGCAGACCTCATCTAGTCTGGCTACTTTTATGCAAACATCCGATCAGTTGCATAGCGCTAACACTCAAGCGATAGCCAGATTAGAAATCCAAATCGGTCAACTGGCTGCAGTAGTTAATGAACGTGAGAAGGGAACATTTCCCTCTCAACCTATGATAAACCCAAGAGAACAAAGAAACAACAACGCTCATGTTGTTCAGACGAACAATATTGAGAATGCGAACGCCGTCACCGTCCTCAGATCAGGACGAACGTTTGACAACAAGGTTGTCAACCCCAGCAAATCATCCAAGCGTGCGGTTGTCAGTTTGCCAGCACGTAGTTCATCTCCTGCTCCTCTTTGTGATCCATCGTCATCTTCATCACCTTCTTCTCCTCCTGCTTCTTCTTCGTCATCTGCTGCACATCCTTCAAAGCAACATGAGAATTCGCCACACGACCACACTGATAATCCTGGAAGAACATTCCCGTCTTCTGCACCTATTCCATCTGCAGCTTTTCCAAACTCAGTATTTGGACCTAAGGCTCCCTATCCTAATAGGTTAAAATCAAAGAAGCCTTCTGCAAACATGGAAAAGGTGTTGGAAGTTTTTAAACGTTGTGAGGTTAACATTCCTTTGTTGGACGTCGTCCAACAAGTTCCGGCATACGCAAAATTTCTGAAGGACTTGTGCACCAAAAAACGATGCACAAACGTCCCTAAAACTGTCTTCTTGGCCGCCACTCTGAGCGATGTTTTGTCCAAGTCCATTCCTGTGAAATATAAGGACCCAGGGTGTCCTACTATTTCTTGCACCATTGGGGACAAACAAATTAACCGAGCCTTGTTAGACTTAGGGGCAAGTGTGAACCTCCTTCCCTACTCAGTTTACAAACAACTGGGATTGGGAGAACGCAAGCCGACCAGAGTGACTCTGCAACTGGCAGATCGTTCAACAAAAGTACCGAGGGGTGAAATTGATGATGTTCTAATCAAGGTCGGGGAATTCATATTCCCCGTAGACTTCATTGTGTTGGAGACTGAGCCTGTCACCAATCCCAGTGGTCAAATTCCAGTCATACTAGGACGGCTTTTCCTAGCCACATCCAACGCGTTGATAAACTGTCGTAATGGGTCCATGAAACTTTCTTTGGGAACATGACAGTGGACCTCAACATCTTCACGCTAGGAAACCAGGAGAGTGAGAAACACGATGACACTTTTGAAGTCAACGCAGTATACGATATGTCTGAGGAGGGGACATTTGACTTCAAAAATGAGTGTCTGGACGAGACTTTTGAAGAACTATTTTCTGAGGAGCTTCTTTTCCTCAAGAAGCTAAATCCTGAACATTCATCCTATGCACATTGGGGGCCCCAATTTGAACCTCTCCGCAACGAACCAGCCCCTGAAGTGCGACCATCTGTAGAGGAGCCACCGAAACTTGACCTCAAAGTTCTTCTTGATCACCTCAAGTATGCGTACTTGGGAAATAATGAAACGCTTCCAGTAATAATTGCAACTGACCTTGCGCCTGAGCAAGAGTCAGCCCTCATGGATGTTCTGAGAAAAAACATGGAATCGATTGGGTGGTCAATGGCTGATATCAAAGGAATCAGCCCTGCTATCTGCCAGCACAGAATCCATATGACTGATGATTCCAAACCCTTCAAGGATCCTCAACGCCGGCTTAACCCGGTAATGAAAGAAGCGGTAAGGAATGAAATGCTGAAGTGCCTCGACAATGGGATCATCTATCCCATATCTGATAGCAAATGGGTAAGCCCCATTCACGTGGTACCAAAGAAATCAGGACTCACCGTTGTCACGAATGAAGCAAATGAGCTAATCCCAACCCGTACACAAACGGGATGGAGAGTCTGTATTGATTACAGAAAGCTCAACGCAGCAACTCGCAAGGACCATTTCCCGCTGCCCTTCATTGATCAAATGCTTGAACGCCTAGCCGGACACGCCTATTATTGCTTCTTAGATGGGTATTCCGGCTATAATCAGATGCCGATTGATCCAGAGGATCAGGACAAAACAACCTTCACTTGTCCTTTTGGTACCTTCGCCTACCGCCGCATGCCCTTTGGGCTGTGCAATGCACTCGCAACATTTCAGCGGTGCATGATAAGCATCTTCTCTGATATGGTAGAGCGATTTTTAGAGGTTTTCATGGATGATTTCTCCATCTTTGGAGATTCATTTTCTGAGTGTTTGAGGCATCTAGAGCTAGTAATGCTACGATGTAGAGAAAAGCACCTCACACTCAACTGGGAGAAGTGCCATTTTATGGTCAAACACGGCATCGTGTTAGGCCATATCATTTCTGAAAAAGGAATTGAAGTCGATAGGGCAAAAATCGACGTTATCTCAAGCCTCCCACCTCCACGGACTGTCCGTGACATTAGGGCATTCTTAGGCCACGCCGGGTTTTACAGGTGTTTCATCAAGGATTTTAGCAAACTGGCTAGACCCTTGACTTCTTTGCTGGCTAAAGAAACAACCTTTGATTTCAACTCTGAGTGCCTTCACGCTTTCAAGCTTCTAAAGTCGGAACTCACTTCTGCTCCGATTTTAAGCGCACCAGACTGGAACGAACCTTTTGAACTAATGTGCGACGCTTCTGACTTTGCAATAGGAGCTGTCTTAGGACAGCGATTTGAAAAGAAGCCGCATGTTATCCATTATGCGAGCAGGACGTTGAATGATTCATAGCTAAATTACACCACGACTGAAAAAGAACTCTTAGCTGTTGTGTTCGCGCTTGAGAAATTCCGTCCCTACTTGATCGGAACCCACGTCACTATTTACACTGATCATTCTGCGCTTAATCACCTCTTCGCAAAAAATGATGCCAAGGCTAGATTGATACGTTGGATCCTCCTTCTTCAGGAATTTGACTTAACCATCAAAGATAAAAAGGGGACCGACAATGTTGTAGCCGATCATCTGTCTCGCATACCAAATGCACCAAATGAGGAAATTCCAATCAATGAGCATTTTCCGGACGAACAACTTCTCTCCGTATCAAGCGAACCATGGTTCGCTGATATCGTGAACTTTCTAGTCACCGGAGAAACACCATCTTTTTGGTCAAATCAGGACAAGTATAAATTTCTCTCCCAGGTCAAATTCTTTTACTGGGATGAACCATACCTGTTTAAATATTGTCCTGATCGGATCATTAGACGGTGCATCTCTAACTCTGAGACAAGAAGTTCTTTGTCCTTCTGCCATGATCAAGCCTGCGGGGGCCATTTTGGACCCAGAAAAACAGCTGAAAAGGTTTTGCAAAGCAGCTTCTACTGGCCGACACTTTTCAAGGATGCTTTTGAATACTGCAAAACCTGCAACCAATGCCAACACATGAGCAAGATTGGAAAACGGAATCAAATGCCCCTACAGTCCATTCTGATTGTGGAAATTTTTGATGTCTGGGACATTGATTTTATGGGGCCATTCCTAAACTCTTGTAGGAATTTGTACATTTTGCTGGTTGTGGACTATGTGTCCAAATGGGTGGAGGCCATCCCTTGTCGAACCAACGACAACAAGGTTGTCGTAAAATTGTTGAAAGAAAACATTTTTTCTCGGTTCGGTACGCCTCGCACCATCATTAGTGACAATGGAACGCATTTCTGCAACAGATCTTTTGAATCATTGATGAAAAAGTATTCCATCAGCCACAAATTATCAACACCCTACCATCCTCAAACTTGCGGTCAGGTTGAAGTCTCCAACAGATAAATTAAACAAATTTTGGAAAAGACTGTCAACAATAACCGCAAGGATTGGTCGTTGAAGTTAAGTGACGCGCTCTAGGAATTCCGTACAGCCTTCAAAACGAACCTAGGTATGTCCCCATACCGACTCATCTTTGGAAAGGCATGTCACTTGCCTGTTGAATTAGAGCACCGCGCTTTTTGGGCAATCAAGCAGCTCAATATCGACTTGGAAAAAGGCAGCGAAGCGCGAAAACTTCAATTAAACGAACTTGACGAAATACGCAATGATGCGTACGAGAACGCCAAACTGTACAAGGAAAAGACGAAAGTCTTTCATGACAAGGCGATTCTCAGAAAAACGTTCACCGTGGGGTAAAAGGTTCTGCTCTATGACTCCCGACTTCATTTGATTCCCGGGAAGTTGAAATCATGATGGACAGGCCCATTTTTTGTGCGCACCGTTTTTTCGCAAGGTGCTGTAGAAATCGAAAATCAACAAACTGGCAATACGTTCAAAGTTAATGGCCAACGGCTAAAACCATTTTTAGAATTGCCCGCGGAAACGGGGGAGCTCATGTTTTTGCATGAGCCAAGTTACATCAATTAAAACACACTCCCACATTGTTTTCTTGTATATACTTTTTTTTGTAATTTTTAGTTTTCTTTTGCTAATTCTTTTTATAAAGGGGTGTCTTTGTAAATAACCCTTTATAACCTGTCCCAACCCCAACCCGAGACTTCATTTCTGATTTTGCCAAAACCCTAAAGCTCTCTCTTCGTACGAAACCCAACCTCAAAGAATCAGCCCCAGATCTACAACTCCGGCAGCCGAAATATTCCAGGAAGCCGCAATTTGCGGCCTGATCTGCTCAGAAACCCGCGATATCCTTTCTCCTCTGTAAGATTTCATCTCTTCTTGTTAAATTTCCACTTAGAATTTCAGATCTAAAATGGTAGCTTTCGATTGTGAGAAAAAATTCTTTGAGATTTTCTCCGACACAACCTATGGACAGTATTTCTACAATGAAATCTGTCAAAGAGGGTGGGAATATTTAATCTACAGAGGAAATGATTTATTTGCTGTGAGGGAATTGGTAAAGGATTTTTATGAATCATTAAGACATGGCAAATCGGGATCGACCTTCATAGAATTTTTCTTCTAAGGACGACGTAGGATTTTTCATGCCGATACCAATTCTAGGGTCACAGGTATCCCCATGAGACCCGGAAATCAAGAACCGCAAGAATTGGCGGTTTACGGATCATTGATAGGGGACTTTGTGGAATTGAAAGATAAGAGGCTGAATCCAGCCCAGATGTACCGAAACGTGCTTGCGGTTTGCCGATGGGCAAACCGCAACATCAGGGGAAAGAGCCGTGTTTCTTCCTTCCCGGCTGGGGTGGGACATATTGTGCACTGTTTGATGGAAAAGGACCAATATTTCTATGTTGTAACACAATTGTTCAACACAATCATGGAGGGGGTGGCCCAGAACAAACTCCTGCTGCCAGTGCTAGTAACCCAACTTGCGAAGTACTATATGCATGAGATTGAGTTTGAGGGATTCGCGACTGTTTATGCACATTGGCCAGTCGAAATAGAGAGAATTTCACAAGGATACACCGGCAGCCACTATGAGCAGAAAACCTGGTCAAGGGAGGACCCAAGCGAACATCCGGGTCCCGAAAGCTCGACAGAGGCACTTTTGAATGAGCCAGAACCAGATAACGAGAAGGACCTGCAGCGCCTGACATTTAGGAGTATTCGCCACATACTCAAGAAACAACAAAAGATGCAGGAGCAGCTAGACAGGATTGAAGCGGCTCAACAGGAATCGCATGATGAGGCCAGCGGAAGCAAGAAGGGCAAGGGAAAAGCAAGACGACATTGAGGACAATGCCAATTTTCAAGTTGGGGGTGGTAGCATAAAGATTGCATTTGCATATTTCCTGCATTTCAGCATTTATTTATTGTATTTTTCTTTTCTTTTGCAAGTAGTTGCATTTCATATCTACTTTTATACTGCATTGTATAAAAATTGAAAAAATGGAAAAAATTGAAAAAATTCCAAAATTATAAAAACTTTGTCATGTTGGCTAGCATGGGAACATTGATTTGAAATCTGACGGTTAAATTGAAAAGGTTTAAATAACTAAATTCAAGAATTGAGATTGACAACCTGAAAAATAACCCGCCTATGTGTTTAACCTTAGATGATACACGTCTTTTATATCACTTACACGTGTCGTATATTTTTGCGAATTTAATGAATGTCTGACATGTCTGTAAAAACTGTTAAAAGGTTAAAACATCCTTAGGTTCAAAAAGGTTTGGCTGAGATAAGTAATATCAAGGATAATTCATACAGTGACGTATATATGAAGAATTTTATAGAGGCTTTTACAGAAGCTACAAGTCCGAAAAGTAACCCATCTGGAACTTTGTGGAGTAATTACACACCTTATCACATGTAACGTCTTCTGATTTTAAAAGGAAAAAAAAACTGGCTATATCTCCGTTTTACTAAAGTGCTAAAAATTTAAAATGAGTCTTTTTTTTTGTGGTCTTGGTAACTTGGGTAATTAAGTCGTTGGGGTGTCTCCACACCTAATGTCCTGAAACCATCTGGTTTGGGAGTCATTGACCCAAAGCCCGCTAAATTTCCAATCGCCTGATAAAACAAGCTAAGCAAGTGTCCTCTCTAAGTTAAAAGTCCTTATGGTTCTTGGTGGGAGTATAATCTTGGCGGTGACAAATTTTCTAGTAAAATGGTTTTTTTCGCGGAGATATGAAGGTTTGTATTTATTATGACGTTTTGCACAATATTGGAGGGTGTGTATGAACAAAAACAGGTGAAAGATAGGAGTGAACATTACGAATATGGTACTCTGTTAAAATCGATATATATTCTGACTTGAAGCCTAACTGGAAAATAAAACTTGAGAAAATCATAACTCTTTTCGAACTTGTATGATCCTTTAGATGTTTACTTTGGTCTGTAACTTTTGACATTATCAAATTCTTAAAAAAATGACGACACTACCGCACTATCACGAAAAGACGCATATTAGCTTGTTAAACAAATTGCGAGGAGAGAAAAATAGGGTTTAATGTTTCTAACTTGGGTGATAGAAGTTTTAGCATTGATACTTAACCTTAAGATTTGGATCAACTGTTTTCTAGCAAAACTAACTTGACTGGATTTTGTGGGTGTAATCCGCTGAAAACCCTCAGGAGACAACACTCCTCCTACTAGGGACACCTGGAGCTTTAATGGCTTATTGCACGCGCTCAATGCAATCGCGTTCCTTGCGAAAGTGCGGTTAGGATTCTCTTTTGTGAATAAATGGTTTTGCTCGGGACGAGCAAAAGATAAGTTTGGGGGTATTTGTTCGGCATGCTTTATTTCATTTTAATACCACTCAATTCCTATCATTTTTGTCAATAAACAGTGCTATTAATCTCTTTCTGCTCATTAGTACAGAACACAGGTACACAGGCAAAAACACTGGAGATGGTACACAATATGAACGGAAACGACGGTTTTTAACCAGAACTGCAGACGGGCAGAATACAGATCAAGATTTAAATGAGATTGCAACAAAGAAAGTGTGTGACCAAGTGTGAACATGTGTAAACATGGATTTACCCATGATTTGTTCTCTGTTCATTGCTCCAGAATTCACCCACGTGAGAACTAGACTAAATTGCAATTACAGGGAGACATTCAACCAACTAGAAGACTAATGTACCAAGGTGGGCCCCACACTCTTCAAGTCGGCCGCAAATTTATTCATAATAGCCGCAATTTGCGGCCCAGACTGTGTCAAATTGGTTCTTTTTCTTTTTATGGGTCCCTCATTGTGTATTTAGTCCACCTGTGGTTGTATCTTTTTAATTTGGGTTGCCTACAAATAGCAGATCTGAGATATAGTTCAGGATGTGATTTTGGAGAAGAAATTCTGATATTCTTGTATACTTGTACACTTTTTAACATTCTTGTAGCTCTTGGATTTGGGTTGAGTTCTTTGCCCTCCTCTGGTCTTGCAACCTCTCTTTTTGAGCTTGCAAGATTAGATTTTGGTATTTGAACTCATTACATGTATTTTGAACCATTGCAATAAATCTCTATTATCAAGTTTGAACCTTGTATCTCTTTTTCTTATTTTTGTCACTTCTTCTCATTATTCAGTTGTGTATTGCTATGATAATGTGTGAGTAGTTATTCTTGGACTATGGTGAGGTAGGATGTGGAATGACTTTACTTCCAACCCCTCCCTTTTTGATTCTTGCACTTTTTCACTTCTTAACATCACAAGTTTATCATGTTTTGCTTCATAGGATATATCGTTTTGAATGGTTGAAAATCAACCTTTAACATATATCCTATCCTTTCTTTACATGTTATCAATGCTTTGTTACGATTTGAAGTAGGCGTGAATACGGAATTAAGTTATGTGTCGCAACTAGCTAGATAGGATATATAGCATTCTTGCATATATTCTATACTTGCTACTTCACTTAACTAATTCCATATCCACTCCATTATCAATCTCATTCTTGTTAGATCTATTTTTCTAACCTTGATATCATATTTCATCCCGATACATTTTTCGGATAAATACGGTATGCTTTCGGTATTCTAATGGAAACTAAAAAGAAATGAATCTTTGAATCAAAAATGGAGAGTTGGGGGTAAATGTCATATTTCACTCTTACTGAACCTTAGCTTAAGTTTTTATCCCAAACCTTGTTTCTTTTAGGTATTACACTAAAACGTGACAAAACACCATCTTCCAACTTTTGATCCATAACTCAATTTGATGTCGTGATGTCCACTCCTTGTGGTTCGACCAGTGCTTGCCGGCTCGCTACAACGCGCCGTGCACTTGCGGTATTTTTAAAACTCGATACTCACGTCGTGCACTATTTTTCCGAAAAAAACCGACATATCCGATATTGACCGCATTTTCCATAAAGCACACCACCGTGGGTTTCGAACACCCACGCTAGCTCTGTTAGCAACCTGGAGGGTCATATCACCAACCTTCAGCTCTCTACGGTCTCTCAGTGCCTGCAACGAATTGCATATATGAGATCCTGATCCGGTATCCAATTCCCAGAAAGTAGAGTTGATTGACAGACATTTTTCAATTACAAACACACCTGAAGTCAAAGCCACAGCTTGCTTCTGTTCCTGGTTCTTAGCATTCCAAGATTTGCAATCTTTCTTCCAATGGCCTTTTCTATGACAGTGGAAGCACCCGTCCTTTGCCACTACTGGCACCGCAATCTTTGTCTTTCCCTTAGCTCCCACCTTACTAACACTACCTCTTGATTTGGTAGCGGCCTTCATCTTCCTTCCTTTGGCCCTAGCCTTGGACCTGGAAGAAGAAGCACCATGAACAAACATAGCGGGTGTTTCCCTTGCGTTCTGCAAGGTGCCCTCTGCACTCTTCAACATGTTAAGAAGTTCTGGAAGTTCAACTTCTTTTCTTTGAATGTTGAAACTCAGAATAAACTGGGTGTAGGTGGAAGGAAGGGACTGAAGAATCAAGTCTGTATAGAGCTCGTTCTCCGAAGTCGTCCCGAGGTCCGCGAGCTCTTCTATATAGCCAATAATCTTTAGGAAATATTCTCCTACAGATGATCAGACGGCCAGCCTCGACTGAAACAAGTTCTTCGAGGTCTCGTATCTTACTATACGAGATTGCTCTCCATAAAGATCTTTTGTATTGAGAAATATGGATTCAAGATCCATATCCTCGTGCCTCCTCTGATGTTCATTATTCATAGAGGCAAGCACGATGCATTTGGCCTTCGCGCAATCTAATTCCCAAGTTTTGTGGATTTCCTTATCCGCAAGACTGGATTTTGGACCAGGGACAGCAAGTGCCTTAGCAGTAAGGACATACCCCAATTTGTCATAAGTCAATGCCATCTTGACATTCCACAGCCAATCTTTATAGTTTGGCCATATCTATATATTTTTTTCTAATAGTAACTTAAGACCTGTCATGTTTTAGGTCGCTGCAATGAGAGATAGAGGGAACACTTTAGCATGATACTCTTGCAAGTTTAGAGAGGTTTTTAGTTTATCTAAACTGGATGGCTTCCACTGTTTCTCGAATCCCTCCTCAAACCAAAAAGGAAGAACTAGCCAAGACTATTCTCACCGTACAATACTTGCTTAACCGTTCAGCCAGGCCGGTGTCGGTACTTCGAGGGAGGTTTTCCAACGCTTTCGCGAAGTTCCTTAATTAAATAACCTCTTTTCTCTGGGGGCGTAGCCCCGCTAAGACACCCTTCTCAGCACCTACTTGGTTTATAGCATTGATCGATAAGTGAAGAATCTCCTGATGAGTACCGGATACTCACAGTAGGATCGGGATCCAAATATCATCGTGTGATAATGCTGAAGGAATCGTACCAACATTCATCAAATTCCAAATGGTATGCATCTCTTTGCAAATTTCAGCTTCTTTAGAAATTCCCGATATAAATTTCTGCCCCATGCTCTTATGACCTTGGCTTTGGTCAAAATGTCATAAGTCACATGTCAAGTTCTACCCATCATTATCGTGTTAATTTGAACCCATCCGTACATACCCCTGACTTTGGTCAAATTATAATACAACTGCCCCAAACTAACTCATCTATCTATTCAACAAATGAATACCCAGCAGCTACCAAACACTATGCCTTGGCTTTGGTCAAAATACATAGCTTGAATACTACTGAATACCCAAATAAAATGAAAGAGGGATACGAATGGTTTTGGCGAAACCGTGAACGTAGTGAACTTGATATGATCGAAGGACCTGATAGCTTTTAAAAGGAGTGGTTAAAGCTCTGCAATTAAAAATATCCTCTGTTTTAAAATAACCGAGTGGTTTCTTTTAAACTGTTCCAACGATTCAACTTTGGTTAATTTTCTTTGCGTTAATATAAT
Source organism: Agapanthus africanus (assembly GCA_030015575.1). Lineage (NCBI taxonomy): Eukaryota > Viridiplantae > Streptophyta > Magnoliopsida > Asparagales > Amaryllidaceae > Agapanthus > Agapanthus africanus. The sequence goes on along the minus strand of JASDDO010000029.1, from coordinate 251,746,564 downwards.
GTGTCCCATCAATTAACCTGTCATTGCAGAAAACAACGAAAATACAAGGTCCTCTTATGCCATCCGCATTCGCCACCGGGTCCCGTCATCACCCGTTAGGTTACTTAACTAACGACAGACCGGGGGCTGGGCTAGCGCGGGTGTAAAACATAAGTGATGCCTAAATATCTATCATATATAGATATTGTACATTCGTCAGACGCAATAATAGGCATTCCAGATCACAGATGAACATATTGGATTTTCTACGATTCCGCATTCCTTTTGAGCCTGCAAAGAAAGACGGATTACACAGTCGTGATGAATAGCCAAAACCCCACCCTAGACCCCTACGGGTACGGAAAACTACCCGCCAAGTACCCGAAGTGAAGCGGTCTCCCTCAACAACCTGAGTAGGCCACTAAACACTTCAAAGTACCCGGTAGTTTGTGCACCCCACCTTGGGTCTATCCTAGGAGCAAAAATCAGTAAATGAAATAATACAACGGTGGCTACAACCGCAACCTAGATGTGCCCCGCAAAAGAATATTACAACAATTTACAAATTACATTTGAATGAAAGAAACACTCATCTCACATCCCCGGCTATCCATTCACGACAATCCAACAAGTCCACAAACACAAACAGTAAAAACTATTACAGAAATGTGCAACCCCCTGCCAACCGACATACTAGCAGTTAGGGGAGGTTTACGAACACATTATACAAATCACAGATATAATCTAATTAGCCAAACATTATAGAATTTCGATCGAGCAAACGCAAATGATTCTACTACAAAAACTTCTCTGTGCACCTGAGACTTGAGCAGAAAAAAAATATTCTAGAAAGAACAAAATTATCACCGAAGAGTTACTGGGAATTTTGAGTCGACTCGGCTTCAACTCGGCGGCGGATCCGCGGCGGATCAGTTGGATCGGCCGCGGATCCACGGTGGTGTAGGGTTCCTAGGCAGTCATACAAGGGTCTATAAGGCATCAACCATGCCCGAATAAAAATTTAGACGTACCGAAACAACCCAAAGCCTGGATCTTTGCTAGATTATTAGGGTTAAACATGCAAGTAAACATCTTTACAACTAAAAGTGAGGGATTACAACCTTTGTAGTCCTCTCCTTCACTTCATAAGCTCCGAGTGGAAGTCCCTTTGCTGCGATCCACGATCTCTCAGACTCAAGAGAGGCTCCACGACTCGAACGATCCATGCTAGCTTGCAGTCTTCCTTTTCTTCGATGATCTACGTCGAAGTTTCTGTAACTCAAGCTCCTTCTCTCTCTCTCTAATGAGGTGAACACCCTAATCTAATTGGCTAGATTAGATGAGGATGATGGAGTAGTATTTATGCTTTCTTTTTATACCAAATTCTCACACTTAAACATCACAAAATGAAAACCTAGTAAGCTTTCTCAAAGCTCAAGGTTGAAGAAGAAGAAGAAAATAATGCATTAATCCTTTTGTGATGAATAATGAAATGATATATGATTAATAATGCAACCATGGTCAAGGATAACTCATATAGAGAATTAACTAGGGCTAGGGTTTGGGTTGGGTTAAACAATGAGTCACTAGAAAATATCAACCATAATATCTTAACTCATGACAAAAGAAAAGCTTCTAGAATGTTCATGAAAGAACTAACCCAATTCAAACCTTAACCTTGTTTAATCTCCACTAAACATGTTGCATTAGTAATCATATTATATTACAATATTATATATCACATATATAATATATTTTGTAACAAAAGAAAATAATACAATTAATATATATCACATATATATCAATGTATTATCCGGTGAGAAAATGAAATAATAAAGCGAGCCAATATTAGATAATGTAATGTAATATATCATATATATTATTATACATTAAATTATCGAATCAACACTTGATCCGACAATCCGGCTATATCGAATATAACCAACTAATATATCATGTACCGATTCATCGAATCAACACTTGATCCGATGACCCGGCTCATATCTAAATATCGCGAGAATATAATACGGTATCTCATATCGCATTATCCTCGGTCGTGCACATATCACATATGTGTCCCTACTCCGTTTTGCCTGAATCAAGAAACCTCTGTGTAGGATTCTAAAGAATCGTCAATACGCCGGTAGCAGGTGATGATCATATCAAACACCCACAAGCTGTAAGCGGTCAGCTAAACGTAACAGCCACCCAGGTATTGAGCGATCAGAAGATCAACAAGCTAGCCTGTACATTCTCCTGTGAATCCAATCAGTAACACTCCCGTACAGTCCGGTCTCTTCGTCTGATATGTCGCATATCAATTCTAGAGGTGGTATACGTCAGACCCCAGTAACCGATAAGTCATGTCGATGTGAGGCTCATAACGGGTCGAGAAACTACTGGTAACTGTAACATTTCAAAAAAAAATAAAATATTATTTTTGGGAATTTCTATAATTTAATATTATTTTAATGAATATTTTAATATTTTGGTATAATTAAATACAGAAAATTTTGGAAAATTCTAAAATAGGGTATTTTATGGAATTATGCCATTTTTAAGTTTTTATAATTATTTATACGCTAATTTAGTGCTAATCGCGATTAAAAATCGCTAATCGGTTTTTAGCAATTTTGTGCAAAACATGCACATATCTTTTTCTACACTTGTGCATTTTTCTATCATGTTATTTGGGGTTACTATTCTTGTGAGAAGGGTTTTTGGAGGAAAAGAAAAGGAAAAGATAAAGAAAAGAGAAAGGAATAAGATAATGAGGTATGGGTGAGAGAGAGAGGGTAACCTTTGACCAAGACTTAGCTTTTTCTCTCATTTCTTCATCACATTTCTCTCTCCCTCTCCTTCATTGCTGCTGAGCTCCTGCTCCTTCATCTTCCTCCCCTCTTCAAGCCCCAAATCATCTCACAAACTACACCAAAACCCTACCCCCATTTCATTAAAAGTGTGCACAAGCTCAAGATCTACACATTGGACTAAGGAAACAAGGATTTTGGCCACTAGGGGCAACTCAAGAAAATTCTTGAGTTGCCAAATGAGGTAATTACTGAACCATTAGCATAGTTTTTGTATTACATACACCCCCATACTAGTTTAGAATCGATATTGTGTGATTTGGTAGACTTAAAGAAAACCTAGTTAGGGTTTGAGGAAATTATGAGTTGTGATGGGAAATTGAGTTCAGTGGAGACCATACAAGCACCCTAGTGCTGGAATTTAGACCCAAACTTGAGACTTAAGACCCGGAATACGGATTTATGGAAACATTATCGGAGAATTTGTGAAATCTGTGATGGTTACATTGAATATGCTTTCACCCGAGACACCTGAAAATTATATTGAATGGACAGTGACATGTACAGGCATCAAGGAAGCTAACCCCAGAACCCTAGCCCCTACTTCCCTTTCCCGGCCATAAATTTAACCCAATTGGCCGCAATTTGCGGCCCGACCAGCACCAAAATGTCTCGTTTTTGTTCCAGAGCTCATACATGTGTAGTTTAGACCCCTGGCATGTATAGATTTGTCTAATTTGACCTAGGGTGAAATCTGGAGCCAATTTCCTTAGTTGCTATTTTGGATTCGTGTTTCCATATTCCGTACTTTTAATTTTGAATTTACGTATTGTGTTTACCTCGACTATTTGGCGTTTATACGACGATATCGAGGATTGATTGTTGGTTTTAGAGGCGTATCCATAGGTTCTAACCTATAGGCCCCATAGCGTATCATTTTGGTTTTCGTACGCCGTTTTAGTTTGGATTTTGTTTTGATACGCATTTGCGATACGTTAATGTGTAGGTTCCCCATGAAGGCTTCGGGACGACAAGCAAGCGCGTGGCGACGTCCACAAATGAAGACGCAAGGTGAGTAGATTATATCTATAGGGGGAAGTCGGGTTGATGGCGTATAGCACCCCCGCAGTCCGTAGATAGTATACTATATACGTATATCATATTTATGATAGTTATAGTGTGTCATAGATATTGTGTTAGGTGTATTATGGATAGTTTAGGGTTAGAAGCAACTTGTGTAGTTTATAGTCGCAAACCCTAGAATAGATTTTACACCTACACGTACACCCTTGCATATTCATTATACTTGCACTGTGTTTGATGACATTGGACAACATTGGAGATGAGTCGATGATATTGGGTTTGTGCCGCGAGATCGGTGATTTGATATGATTCGTATTGGGATACGACATGTGATCTCTAGCGGGCCTTTGGACGTGTTTTTACACATGCAGTCATATTAGACTTAGATCAGTACCCAGATTATATGATATCTGTAGGGTTCCTAGGCATACTAATGAGGTCTCACAAGTGATCAAACATGGCCAATTGAAATTTTACAAGTGTCGAGAAACCCTAATACGGATCGTTAACTAGATGTATAGGTGATGCGATGCAAATAAACAACTTTATCTTAAAAAGAAAGAGGCTACAACCTTTGTAGATCCGGTTCTCCACCTCCTAGGCTCCGTGATGAAGTCCCCTCGCTGTCCATATCAGATCCCGGACTCTAGCATCGGCTTCATCGGAGAATGGGCGGGCTAGGTCATCGACTACGATGCCGAAGATGATCTACGTCGAGGCATCACAAGATCAAGCTCCCACTTCACCAAGTCATGAAACTTGTGAAGAAAACACCCTATACTACATGGCAAGAGGTAGAGGATGAAGAAATAGGAGGTGGGTTCACTTTAGAATTGGATTTCTCACTCATTTGCTCAACTTGCCATTGATGGAGCAAGCTTTCTTCATGTTTGAAGAAGAAGAAGATAATGAAAAGAATATGATAGAATATGATAAGTTATTATTAAAAAAAGGAAAATAATATGAATACTTATTATATACTAACCATGGTTATGTGTAGAGAATAGACTATGGTTAAGTGGAATGGTTAGGGTTAAGCATAAGACAAGAATGGTGGACTTGTTCAAAGCTTCATGAAGCTTCAACAAAAAACAAACTAAGCCACCATTTCTTTTTCTCTTTATCTTTCCAAAAATGAATGAATAAATAAATAAATGAATAAGTAAATAAAAATAAAACCCTAACCATCACCTAACCATGGTTTAATCTAAACACACACCCTAACATTCATGTATCATCAAACATGATACAATCAAGTGCACAAAAGTATATCACATATACAACTTGTGTACTTCAAGTGAGAAAATCCATTTAAAGTGAACCAATACTAGTTAATGCAAAGTAATATATCAAATATATAATTATGCATTAAATCATTAAATCAATACTTGATTTAACGATCCGATCATATCGCATATAACCGACTAATATCCAATGTATCGGCTTATCGAATCAATCCTTGATTCGATAACTAGGTTATATCACATACAACCATTCGATACATTCATCGCAAGAATAGAATACGGTATCACATACACGTATTATTCTCGGTCCCGCACATATCTCATATGCGCTCCTATTTCGTTTCGCTTGAGCCAGGAAACCTCTGTGTAGGACTCTAAAGACTCGTCAATACGCCGGCAGCAGATGATGATCATATCAAACACCCACAAGCCGCAAGCGGTCTGCTAAACGTAATGGCCACCCGGGTATTGAGCGATCAGAAGATCGACGAGCAAGCCCGCTCACACTCCTGTGAATCCAACCAGTAACACTTACCGTATAGTCCGGTCTGTTCGTTTGATATGTCGCATATCTCGCCTAGGGGTGGTAAACGTCAGACCCCAATAGCTCGATAAGTCATGCCGACGTGAGGTCCATAACATTCGTGAAACTACTGATAACTCTTACCAGTATATCACAGCAACCCTGGCCAGGGATTTCCTGTTATGGCCAGTCGAGCATAGCGCAACATCCACCCCCAATACCGGGAGAGACGAATCCCCTCCTATCGCTCATTGCCTCCATGTGAATCGGGACTGTACCCAAAAACCACCTGTTTGCTTGACTCAGTAGAGCCATGGTAGGGTGGAAATCAAAGCACAGTGGGAGACACACAAGACTCTATGACGATCTCAGGTCAACAGACTAAGCTGTACCAGTGTCACCAGAGAACTGCCATCTGACGTGAGGTATAATACCATCTGGGAGTTTTCGGCGAGTCCGTTCAGTGTACCAAGTCTCCACTGAGCACCCGCATACCATCTCCGATGTCAAACACCAATGGATATGGGATCATCCATCGCCCATCTCATGGGTCGAGAAGATATACGTTAGTCTACTCTGGAATATCGATGCCCCATCTCGATATTCCCACGACTAGGAACAATGAAAGATGTACTCATTGACTATCCAGGCCCCACTAGTATGATCTTCATCACAGTCCTGCAAGTCGAGTACACATCCTAATGGCTTTATCAACATGTAATCAGAGAGACAGAAAGTATACATGTTAAGATAAAGAGCAACCAGATAGCGTACTATCATGTCGAGCAAGAAAGTCCTACCTATATATGTCCCAGCATCTACTACAATATACATCCTATGTACAGTAATGGCCTCTAAGGCATACATATAACTAACAATATGCTGATGAGGATACCAAATAATTGATGAGCTGATTGTGATATTGACCCGTACCCAGCTATTGGGATGCCGCACGACGATTTACCGTACGAGCTTTATATTGATGATAGATCCGCGCTGATGACTCGAGGATGTCAGATTATTTACTGTATCGTACGCAATACTATTGAGGCGGGATCACCGACTATTATATTATATATATATATATATATATATATATATATATATCGACTCAGATTTAGGTGGTTTCCATATCCCTCCTGATGGACTTGGCTTAGTAGATGTTAGACTAGACCCAAGTCATACCTATTTCAAAACTAGCGAATCGGGAATATCTTAAGGACAAGTAAAGGGGTTCTACGGGTATTTTCAAAAGGCGTATCTATTCTTAAAAACACCGTAACCCTTATTTCACTAAAACCCCGATTCGTCTTATTTCAAAAGGCACCACTGCATGACATGTACATATTGGTATAGATTCTTCATTGTTGCTTTGATTATTCGATTCCGCATCACATTGCATGTATTATTTCTATATTGCAATCATGCTGTTAGGACACCAGCACCATTATCGATGATGCATATATTCCACGTACACTTGCTTGCCGGCTCACACACTTCATCATCGATAATTGCCATGTCACTATACAGTAGTATTATTGCATTAGAATATGACCTTGTATGTGCATGCTATTATTCTAGGTCATATATATCATACTTTCTGATTATACGCATCGAGATATTCGTTTTCATGATATTTCTGGATTTGGGAACCGTGGATAGTTTCAAAGGAGAGTATGTACTTATTTGAAATACCTGGTTTCCTTGATATGATATTTGCGCAGCCACCATGAGATTTATGGGTTCTGATTATATACCCCATACGAGGAGTGCGTGCCGTATGAGGGTACATGGTGGGGCCCGGTATGGTTCCCCTCGGCAAGATGATCGAAGGATTATGCCGTTTGAGCCTGGAGGTGGGCAAGTACCTACCAGTGATTGTATTTGAGCACGGCGGATATCCGGGGGATACCGACCGGAGATGAGAGATGGACATGGGTTGACCCGTGCTGCCGGGGCCGAGGGCCGATACCGCAGACGGAGCCCCATATGGACGAGGATTTATGTGCCGATGCTAGGCACAGGTTTCATGATGTTTCCATGATTTTGATTATATCCTCACATTTACGTGCATGATGCTTATTGTCATTGGGTGACAGGTGGACGGGATCCACATATATACAGACTTTTATTACATTGATCATACTTCACTTGTATATATAACAGGGTATGAGGGCGCTGTTATATATACCCTTACACCAATATTAGTGGAATGGGACGCTAATATATGTGTATTGACTTTCATTTTGATACTTCATCATATTTACTTCATGCAGACATACCTTATGTTTATGACATGTTATTACCTGAGGAACTGGCACGGGTACTTGGTACTACATACACGATTAGATGTTACATTACCACCTTATCATGCTTCAAGCTTATTCTTTGAGGTTTATATATCTGATTGTATTGACCTAGGATTATTTCATGCATTCGGTTTCTGCTTGTAGATATTCTCTATTCACGAGTTGGCAACTCACCCCCGTTGTACCACAGTTCTTGCAGATTTTGCCGTACAGGTTCCATAGCGGCATTTCTGGCACACTGCTTCCTTGTGGGTGAATTGATTTTGGTAGGTGGGTTCTTCTGCATCAAGAACCACCATTGTACTTGTATTATTCCTTTGTATCTAGAATTCCATCAACCAAAACTTGTATATTGTTTCAGACTTAGACACTAGTGATGTATTATTTCGACCTTAGAGTCGCGCTTAGCAGTATTACGATTTTCATACTTATTGAGTTTCTTTTGAGTTTGATCCTCGCCATTCGGCATTGTATATTATATTGCTTGTATGGTTGTGACCGTCGATTGACGAAGAGCTAGCTCCCGCTTGGGGATGCCTTTTATCATTGATTATATATTGTTCTTGTTGTACCCCGTTCGGGGCCAGTATTTACAAAAGAAACTCTGCCGAAATTTTTAGAAAAGACTTTACATTTTAAAAATGCATAATCGGCTTAGTTATTTAAAAACCTTGACATCAAACATGTTTTCTTTACGTACTAAAAACCAGTTTTCTTTATTTATCCTTAAAATAGTTTTAGATTTCTGGGCTTTTGGCTTACTTGGATCAGATGGACTCCTACAGACTTCATATGGTTCAAGGGCCAGTCACGTGCTCTTTCGGGTCGTGACAGTAACACTTACCAGTAAATCTCTATATCAGCCCTGGCCAAGTACTTCCAGTTATAGCCAATCGAACACAGCACAACATCAACTCCCTATATCGGAAGAGACGAATCCCCTCCTATCGCTCATTGCCTCCATGTGATTCGGGAATGCACCCAAAAGCCACCGTTTTGCATACCCTCTTGGACGTGGTAAGGTGGAAATCAAAGCACAATGGAAATCACACAAGACTCTATTACGAACTCGGGTCTACAGACTACCCTGTACCAGTGTCACCGGAGAACTGCCATCTGACGTGTGGTATATCACCATCTGGGAGTTCTCGGCGAGTCCGTCCAGTGTACCCAGTCTCCACTGAGCACTCGTACACCATCCCTGATGTCATAACACCGATGGATATGGGATCATCCATCGCCCATCATATGGGTCAAGATGCGTATACGCTAGTCTACTCTGGTGTATCGATGCCCTGTCTCGATATACCCTCGACTAAGAACAGTTACAGGATGTACTCATCGACTACCGTGGCCCCACTAGTATGATCTCATCATAGTCCCAGTGGTCGAGTACAAATCCTAAGGGCTTTATCAACATGTGAGAGTAAGACAGTAAACATATACAAGTCAACATGTTAAGATAAAGTGAAACCAAATAGCATACTATCATGACGAGCAAGAAAGTCCTCTCTATATATATCCAAGCATCCATTATAATATACATCAAATGTACTACAATGGCCTCTAGGGTATATACATAACTAACAATCTCTCACTTGCACTAAGGCCAGCTGCTGTAGTGTCTCATACCTAGCATCCCGAATAATCTCTCAAATTGTATCTGGGGAATGGCCTTCATGAGTGGATCCGCAGTGTTGTCCTTCGTATCTAATCTCCTGACCTCAATCTCCCGGCGATCAACTATCTCCCTGATGAGGTGATACCGCCTCAAAATATGTCTGGACTTTTGATGGGACCTGGGTTCCTTGGCCAAAGCCACAGCTCCATTGTTATCGGAATACAGAGGTATTGGATGTTCAATGGATGGAACTACACCAAGCACACTAATGAACTTCTTTATCCAGACAGCCTCTTTGGCAGCATCGTTGGTAGCGATGTATTCAGCCTCCATCGTTGAGTCTGCAACGGTATCCTGTTTGGAACTCTTCCAACATACCGCCCCTCCATTGAGGGTAAAGACAAATCCCGAGTGCGACTTAGAGTCGTCCTTATCACTTTGGAAGCTAGAATCGGTAAAGGAATCTACCTGGAGTTCTCCGTTACCATACACCAAGAACATCTCTTTAATCCTTCGTAAGTACTTGAGAATGTTCTTCACAGCTGTCCAGAGACTCTCTCCAGGATCTGCTTGATACCAACTCACTACACTTAGTGAGTATGCTACATCGGGTCTGGTACATAGCATCGCATACATGATAGAGCCTACTGCCGAAGCATAGGGTATCTCTTGCATGCGAGCTCTCTCCAAATCAGTCTTGGGAGACATCTCTTTGGAGAGAGTGAGTCCAGAGATCGTGGGTTGGTTCCCACGCTTGGATTCTTCCATACTAAACCTCTTTAGTATGGTGTCAATGTACCTGGATTGGGACAATCCCAGTATCCGTTTAGATCTATCTCTATAGATCATGATTCCCAATATGCAGGAGGCATCACCTAGATCTTTCATTGAGAATCTTTGTGATAAGAAGAGCTTGACTGATTGCAGCATAGGAACATAATTTCCTATCAAGAGTATATCATCCATGTATAATACGAGCAATACAACTTTACTCTCTGCAACCTTCTTATAAATACAAGGTTCATCTATATTTTTGATGAAGTCAAACTCATTGACTACAACATCAAAACAGATGTTCCAACTCCACGATGCTTGCTTTAACCCATAAATGGATTTAAGCAGCTTGCACACCTTTCCGTTGCTCTCACTATCTACGAAAGACTCTGGCTGAGTCATGTACACGCACTTTTCTAAATCACCGTTTAGAAATGCGGTCTTAACATCCATTTTCCAGATTTCGTAGTCTTGGTATGCAGCAATGGAAAGTAAGATCCGGATGTACTTAAGCATAGCCACTGGAGAAAAGTTTTTGTCATAATCCACACCTGGTTGTTGACGAAAACCCTTTGCAACAAGTCTAGCTTTGAAAGTCTCAACTTTTCCATCTACACCAATTTTCTATTTAAAGATCCATTTCCTCCCAATGGGTTTTACCCCTTCAGGAGCATTTTCCAAAATCCATACTTTGTTGGTGTACATGGATTCCATCTCAGATCGCATTGCATCCAGCCATTTCACAGAGTCACCACTCGTGATGGCCTGCTCGAAACTAGTCGGGTCATCATCTTCCATGATACAATCCTCACTCCCACCATCAATGAGAAAATCGTAGTATCTCTCAGGTGGATGAGAAACCCTGCTAGATCGGCGGAAAGGCTGGGGTTCATCGGGAACTACTGAATCCTCTGGTTCCACTAAATCTTCAGTTGCAGTTTGTGTCGCTGGAACCTCTTCCAGCTCTACCTCATCGCCACTAATTTCTTTTGCAAGAAATTCCTTTTCTAAAAAGGGCGCATATTGAGAAACAAACACATTTTGTTCTTCAGCGTGGTAGAAAAAGTATCCTTGGGAATTCTTAGAATATCCCACAAACTTGCAAAGAACTGATCGTGCCTCGAGTTTGTCCGGATTTTACCTTTTGACATAGGCCGGACAACCCCATATATTAACTCGTTTAAAATATGGTCTCTTCCCACTCCATATCTCATATGGTGTGGTAGGTACAGATTTAGACGGAACTTGATTCAATAGGTATGCTGCTGTCTCAAGCGCATAACCCCAGAAGGAAATAGGTAACTCAGAAGTGCTCATCATAGAGCGCACCATATCTAATAGGGTGCGATTCCTCCACTCTGATACACCGTTGTGCTGTGGTGTATAAAGAGGAGTAAGCTGAGAGGGAATCCCATTCTCTTTTAGATAATCTAGGAACTCATTGCTTAAGTATTCTCCTCCTCGATCAGATCGAAGGAGCTTAATATTTTTGCCCGTTTGGTTCTCTACTTCATGCTTATATTCCCTGAATTTCTCAAAATCTTCAGACTTGTGTTTCATCAGGAACACATGTCCGAATCTTGAGAGATCGTCAGTGAATGTAATGAAGTAGGAAGAACTGTTCCTGGTATGCATAGACATAGGACCGCATACATCACTATGTACCAGTCCTAAGAGTTCCGTAACTCTTTCTCCGTGTCCACTAAACGGTGTTTTGGTCATTTTTCCTTTGAGACATGAATGGCAAGTATCATAAGATGATAATTCGAACGGATTCAAATATCCATCCTTATGTAACTTAGCCAGTCGTGTCGCATTGATATGACCAAGTCAACAATGCCACAAGTAGGATTCGTTCATTTCTGAACTTTTCCTCTTGTGTGTGTTTTGTATATTAAGGACTGTGTTTTGATTGAGAATGAATATGCCATTATGTAACGAGCCTGATCTAATCAACTTTTGATCTTGGAATATGTTCATAACATTATCCTTTACTACAAAATTATATCCTTCTTTACTTAATAAAGAAACTGATATAATGTTACATATCATGTTCGGTATATAATAGCACTCATTCAGAATCAGTGTATTACGACTTGGTAATACAAGGTGATATTCGCCAACTGCTTTGGCTGCAATACTTGCACCATTCCCTACTTGAACAGAATGATCACCTTTTCCCAGTTCTTTATCTTTACGTAGCTCATGTAACAATTTACATATGTGGGATCCTGATCCGGTATCTAATACCCGGGACGTAGGGTGAACTGAGAAACAGTTCTCAATAACTAACACACCCGAAGAAGGTGCATCAACATGCATGTTCTCCGTTTGGGCGGCGTGAGAATCCAGATATTCTCCTATTCCTTGTTCAGCCTTATAACTCTTATAAGAAAGAACGGGACCAACGTTCCCCTGCTCAGTATAATAATCGAGTTCAGTCAATACATCCATATTTTTATCTTGATTAAGTCCTGACATGGTCGCTACCTAGAGAGAGAAAGAAGGAAACACTTTAGCGTATGCTCTTGCAAGATTAGATTGTTTATTATCTTATCTAATCAGGATGTCTCCCACTGTTTTTATCAAATCTTCCTTCAAACCCTAAAAGGTAAGATTAGCCGGGATTAATTACACCCTACAATTTCATCAATCTTTCAGCCAGATCAGTGTCGGTACTTGAGCGAGGTTCCCCGTGCTTTCCCACGGACCTAATTAAAATAAACCTCGTCTTCCCAGAGGCATAACTCCGTTAACACCTTTCTAGACACTTACTTGATCGGCTAACTGTCCTGTGTAAAACTCTCCCAGGAGTAACTCTTACTCGTAGTGGGTATCAGGATCCATCTATCTCATAGAAGGTATGCAATCTCATTGCAAATTTCAACACTTGAAATTCCCGATAATACTTTTGCCCCTAGCAACTTATGACCTTAACATAGTCAACAAATCATAATTGCTAGCCAAGTTCAACTCGGCATTTCCTGATTGAATTAAACCCACATGTACGACCCTTAACATAGTCAACAAAGTCGTACAACTACCCTAATCCAATCACATCTCAGATTTTAGCAGATAAGTACTAATTAGCTACCGCACACTATGCCTTAACATAGTCAACAAACATAGCACGAATACTAACTAGTCTCTATCTGAAATGACGGAGGGCTACGCAGGTTTTTCAGAAAACCATGAGCGTAAAGAACTTGATATCGTTGTAGAAACAAGTGATTTTGAAAAGGAGTGTTTTTAAGGCTTTTCTAGTTTCGCTAAAGAGGTCACTCCCGGTGAAGGGATCTTGGCTCTTTCCCCATCGAATAAGGTGCAGGATATATCATATATACCGCTGTGCAAAGCAAGAACTATAGAAGCTATCAAAAACTAAACCGTGAGTTTGTAGCATCTGCCAATTTCTCTAAAGAGGTCACTCTCGATGAAGGGATCTCGGCTCTTTCCTCATCGAATAAGGTGCAGTGTATATCATATATACCGCTATGCAAAGCAAAACTGTAGCTACCCTTTTTATAAAGTTTTGATTCTACAACATCTTTTAGGTTTCTTTTCTTTTATTAATCTCATTAATAAATCCCATCATCTTATGCTTCCTAAGTATCACAGAAGAAACGAAAGCAGTAATATTTATATATCAGCATATATATATAGTATAAGCATTCTTCTCAGGCAGTAATATGATCTCATCATAGAACATTGCAGCAGAAGAACATATATGAAATATTGTATATACTAGGATGTCCATGTTTTTAATACGAGCCGGTATAAAACACGGATTCCACCGTCGCGATGAATAGCCAAACCCACATCCCTAGATCCCTACGAGAGCGACAAGTAACACTGCCAATTCTAGGGTTAGGAGACCCGATCTCGACTCCTCGAGATGGCCTCCCACTGGACCCTAGAACCCGGTTACTTGTGCTCCCCTCCTTGGGTCTACCTAATGCGGAAAAGTAAATAATATACACTGGTGACATCAACCTCATCCCGGAAGTGCCCCAATAAAAGAATATTACAAAAAAATGAATTTTACATGAATGAAAATAAAAATCCACATCTCACATAAAAACCCCGGCTATTCAGAACACGACGATCCAATATAACATATCACAGCAACACATAATATCTCATATCATCAACGTAAGTAAGTATGCATACACCGATCATCGTTGATGTATAACAACGAAAACCGGCAATACAACTACATACTACACTTACGGTCACAGAAAAGAAATTGTAAAACTACAACATTTGGAATCCACAATCAGTTTAGACATCATAAATCCGAAATATCACATACTTCGCATTTCATGCCTAACTATATGAATTCCACATATTGTATCACATTCCATATAAATAGATAGTATTAAACTTTCCGATCGAATAATCAAATACCCAAGATTTCCTAAATAGCTCAACACTTGAGAGGAGTTCAAATAATCCCAGAATATGTCACAATACCAATGGTCCAGCCGTAGAAGGGTCAAGCTAACGCCTCATATGTGGCACGCCGTACTGCCCCAAACCCTAAGGTTTAGAGGCGGTTCAGACGGTCACATAATCGAGTTAAGGTTTTTGTTCTTCTAGAGGAACCACCGCGTTACTTGCACGTTTTTCCGAAAGATTTAAACTCAAGAAAAATTCAACCCTTGAAAGTTTTTCGTGCCGGGAAAAAGTGAGTTAATGATATCCGTTCGAACATTTTAACAGTTTCTAAATTATCCAGAAAACAGAACGAAATTAAATTTTCCGATCGAATCAACGAATTCAAAATAATCCCCAGAACACTCAACACTTGAGTCAGATTAAAAATACCCAGAAATATGCACAATTACCTACGGATGTACCCTGAAGACACGTGTCCACAAAACCAAAGTTCGGCAGCGGAACCGCTGCGGGAAGCTGGTTCCTACGGCGGTTCCGCGGCGACTTCATGATATTGTGGGCTCGAATTTCATGGTAATCTTTAGAATTCCCTGCTGATTTTTTTAAGTATTTTTAATGCAGAAAAAATCACATTTTTACAAAAGTTCCAGAGAAGGGGTCATTTTCGATGTTTCGGGGTTCGATCGGAATTTTAACTTCGTATACACGTCGCCTAATGCTCTAGCTTGGCTCTGATACCACTGTAGGGTTCTTAGGCAGTCATACAAGGGTCTAATAAGGCATCAACCATGCCCGAATAAAAATTTAGAGGTGCCGAACAACCCAAAGCCGGGATCTTTGCTAGATTATTAGGGTTAAACATCCAAGTAAACATCTTTACAACTAAAAGTGAGGGATTACAACCTTTGTAGTCTGCTCCTTCGCTTCATAAGCTCCGAGTAGAAGTCCCTTCACCTCGATCCACGATCTCCCGGACTCAAAAGAGGCTCCACGACTCGAACGATCCAGGCTAGCTTGTAGCCTTCCTTTTCTCCGATGATCTACGTCGAAGTTTCTATAACTCAAGCTATCTCTCTCTAAAATGATGTGAACACCCTAATCTATTTGGCTAGATTAGATGAGGATGATGGAGTAGTATTTATTCTTTCATTTTATATCAAATTCTCACACTTAAACATCACAAAATGAAAACCTAGTAAGCTTTCTCAAAGCTCAAGGTTGAAGAAGAAGAAGAAGAAAATAATGCATTAATCCTTTTGTGATGAATAATGAAATGATATATGATTAATAATGCAACCATGGTCAAGGATGACAAGGATAACTCATGTAGAGAATTAACTAGGGCTAGGGTTTGGGTTAGGTTAAACAATGAGTCACTAGAAAATATCAACCATAATATCTTAACTCATGACAAAAGAAAAGCTTCTAGAATGTTCATGAAAGAACTAACCCAATTCAAACCCTAACCTTGTTTAATCTCCACTAAACATGTTGCATTAGTAATCATATTATATTACAATATTATATATCACATATATAATATATTTTGTAAAAAAAGAAAATAATACAATTAATATATATCGCATATATATCAATGTATTATCCGGTGAGAAAATGAAATAATAAAGCGAGCCAATATTAGATAATGTAATGCAATATATCATATATATTATTATACATTAAATTATCGAATCAACACTTGATCCGACAATCCAGCTATATCAAATATAACCGACTAATATATCATGTACCGATTCATCGAATCAACACTTGATCCGATGACCCGGCTCATATCTAAATATCGCGAGAATATAATACGGTATCTCATATCGCATTATCCTCGGCCGTGCACATATCACATATGTGCCCCTACTCCGTTTTGCCTGAGTCAAGAAAACTCTGTGTAGGACTCTAAAGAATCGTCAATACGCCGATAGCAGGTGATTGTAAGTCCACGTTGCTGACCCCGGTTCTTGCGGGGAGGCGGAAACGGTATAAAAATCAAATTTTTAGCGCATTAGGCAACATGGACTAACAAAAGTCGGGATCTTTTCTAAACAAAACTAGCTACCAAGCTAAAGAGAGTTAGCTACTCGGAAAAGTTGTTATACCTCACTTGAACTCCTTCTTCTTGAAACCTTTGTAGAGGTTGGATGGTGCTTTCCTCGTCGCCTTCTTTCGTCAAAGATGGATCCACCTGAGGGTTCAACCTTGGGCTCCTTTCTCGAACTTTGAGAGAACTAAGGTCTTTGGCTTGCTAGACCTTCAACCCTAGAGTGAGTAGAGAATGGTTTAGGGTATTTTTATCTCAAGGAGAGGTTTCTCAACACATGAGAATGAATCTCCTTGAACTAGAGGAGGAGGAAGAAGAAAAGAGGAGATAGAGTGAATATGATAGAATGAAATGGTTTTTACAACCATAACAAAATATAAGTGATTTATCAAAATAATATTAATCAAAAATGAAAAGGTGATGGTCAGTTTGAATAGACCATTATCATATCACCATAAATGATATTGCAATGATCAAAGAGCATCTAAAAAGCTAATGATGATGGTCAAAGTTTCAAACCTAGTCAACTAGTCAACCTTGGTCAACAAGTCAACAAGCCCAACCATGACACAATTTCATTTAATTAATATTATTAATTGATAAATCACAAGATCATTAGGGTTTGGAAAAATACGACTGTCAACTGTGCATACACACCCGTTCCAAAACCCCAATGAAAAAACTCTTCCTCCGCCTCAATCAACTGTGCATACACACCCGCGTTCATGTTCCGAGGAACACGAACACAAAGAGATAAAACCAATCCCAAATCATATACTAGGATCCGTCTTAAACCAAAGCCCGCTAGTATATGCTGTCCGGACAACAAACGTGCACAAGTGCGCGGATGTGAACGAACCCTGTCGCAAAACCATGCGACCTCTACTCATTTTTCCCAAAGGAGAATAGCCCTCTGTGTGGGACTCTAAAGACTCGACACTACGCTGGCAGTGGGTTTAACCACAGACCGCAAGCGGCACTAGCTGTACGTAACGGTCCCCAGGTAGATGCCGATAAGAAGACTGACGAGGTGAACCCCATCTGAACTCCTACTGAGCCTGAATGTGACAGTCTCCGTACAGTCCGGTCTGTTCGTCTGATACATCGCATGGCGGGCCTAGGGCGGTAAACGTCAGTCCCCTAATAGCGGAACAAGTCGTGTCGGAGTGAAGCCCAGAACACCCTGAGATAACACTGGAAACCTACCAGTATATCTCGCTTGCCCTGGCCAGGGACTACTCGTATAATGGCTCTCCTAGACACAACGCGATGTCAACCCCCAATACCGGGAGAGACGAATCCTGTCTAACCGTCACTGCCTCCAAGTGCTTCGGGACTGCACCCAACTACTACCTGTTTGCACGACTCCTTTGAGCCGTCGTAGAGTAGTGATCAAAGTGCAGTGGGAACACACTCGAGGCGAAGTGACAGTATCAAGTCAGCGGACTAAGCTGTACTCATGTCACCTGGGAACTGATAACTGACGATAGGTATAATACCAACCAACAGTTCCCGACGAGTCCTGTCCAGTGTACTTGTAACCTAACGAGCACCCGCATACTATCTCAAGTACGACGTACTGAAAGCTGTGGGACAGACCGTCTCCCACGCTGGGATGAGAAGCGCATACGCTAGTCTACTCCGGAGTATCGATGCCCTGTCTCGATAGTCCAACGACTAGGGACCTGTATAAGGATGTGCTTATGGATTACCCAGCCCCCACGAGTGTGAGCGCCATCACAACGCTGGGAATCAAGCAAAGATCCTAAGGGCTCTACTAATATGTATATAAGCGATATGCTAAAAGAAACACATGCACATATTGAAGTAGAGACAAAACAAGTAGCATACTACCATTTCGAGCAAGATTGTTGTAGGGTTGCTATGCACGCGCACAAGGGTCTACGAGGCATCAACCATGCCCGATTAAAAATTTATCCGTGCCGAACAACCCGAATACGGATCTTTAAACTAGAGATTAGGCGAAAACCAACATGTTAACAACTTTAACACTAAGTGAGAGGGATTACAACCTTTGTAGATCCGGTCCTTCACTTCATATGCTCCGTGTTGTGGTCCCTTCGCTGCAATCATCGGGATCCGGACTCTCAAGAGGTTCCACGAAGAGAAAGATGCAACCTTTGCTTCCGATCTTCGATACTAAGATGATCTACCTTGAAGTTCCGTTAACACAAGCTAACACTCATGAAATGATGTGAACACCCTCATCTAAATGGCAAGGGAAGATGAGGATGATGAAGTAGGATTTTTGCTCTCTTTATTTATCTTTTTCTCATATTTATTCATCACATTGAAAAAAGCTAGCAAGCTTTTTCCATGAAGAGAATGAAGGAAGAAGATGAACAATAATAGAATTCCTTTTGTGATGAATAGAAAAAGAAAAATATGATGAATAATGCAACCATGGTTGACTAAACCCATGTAGAGAATTAACTAGGATTAGGGTTTGGGTTGGGTTAAAGCATGAGTCACTTACAAATATCTTTCACAAAACAAAACCAAAACCTTCTAGAAACATCTAGAAAGCTTAACCCTAATCCAAACCCTAATCATGTTTAAACTCCACTAATCAAGTTGCATTAGTTATCATATCATGTTACAATATTATATATCACATATATAATATTTATCGTAACAAAATAAAATAATACATCTAACATATATCGCATATATATCAATGTATTACCCGAGTGAGAAAAAGAATCTTTTAGTAAGCTAATATTAGTTAATGTAATTTAATATATCATATATACTATTATACATTAAATTATCAAATCAACCCTTGATCCGACAATCCGGCTATATCGCATATAACCGACTAATATTTATCCGTACCGATTCATCGAATCAACACTTGATCCGATGACCCGGCTGATATCAAATATCGCGAGAATAGAATACGGTATCTCATATCGCATTATCCTCGGTCCCGCAAATATCACATATGTGTCCCTACTCCGTTTTGCCTGAACCAAGAAACCTCTGTGTAGGACTCTAAAGAATCGTCAATACACCGGCAGCAGGTGATGATCATATCAAACACCCACAAGCTGCAAGCGGTCAGCTAAACGTAACAGCTACCCAGGTATTTAGCGCTCAGAAGATCAACAAGCAAGCCTGTACATTCTCCTGTGAATCCAAACAGTAACACTCCCGTACAGTCCGGTCTCGTCGTCTGATATGTCGCATATCTCGCCTAGGGGTGGTAAAAGTCAGACCCCAGTAGCTCGATAAGTCGTGTCTATATGAGGTCTATAACAGTTCGAGAAACTACTGATAACACTTACCAGTAAATCTCAGCAACCCTGGCCAAGGATTTCCGGTTATAGCCAATCGAACACAGCACAACATCAACTCCCTATACCGGGAGAGACGAATCCCCTCCTATCGCTCATTGCCTCCTTGTGATTCGGGACTGTACCCAAAAGCCACCTTTTTGCACGCCCTCTTGGACGTGGTATGATGGAAATCAAAGAACAGTGGGAATCACACAAGACTCTATGACGATCTCGGGTCAACAGACTACTCTGTACCAGTGTCACCGGAGAACTGCCATTTGACGTGAGGTATAATACTATCTGGGAGTTCTCGGCGAGTCCGTCAAGTGTACCCAGTCTCCACTGAGCACCCGTACACCATCTTTGATGTCAAACACCGATGGATATGGGATCATCCATCGCCCATCATATGGGTCAAGATGCGTATACGCTAGTCTACTCTGGTATATCGAAGCCCTGTCTCGATACACCCTCGATTAGGAACAGTTATAGCATGTACTCGTCGACTACCGTGGCCCCACTAGTATGATCTCATCATAGTCCCAGTAGTCGAGTACATATCCTAAGGGCTTTATCAACATGTAATATAGAGACAATCAGAGTACATGTTAAGATAAAGTACAACCAGATAGCATACTATCATGTCGAGCAAGAAAGTCCTCCCTATATATGTCCTAGCATCCACTACAATATACATCGTATGTACAGTAATGGCCTCTAGGGCATACATATAACTAACAATCTCCCACTTGCACTAGGGCCATCTGTTGTGGTATCGCATACCCAACAATTAGCTGCGGTTGAAGTATCTCATACTCAACCATCCCATAAAAGTCTCTACTGGGAAAAAGGCCTTTGTGAATGGATCCGCGCTGTCGTCCTCTGTGTCTGCTCCCCTAACCTCGATCTCCCTGGAGATCAACCATCTCCATGATCAGGTGATACTGCCTAAGAATTATATCTGGATTTCTGATGGGACGGTAGTTCCTTGGCTAAAACCACAACTCCATTGTCACACAATGGTAGGAACGAAGTTCATCTCATGAACTTATATATATCCAGACTGCCTCTTTGGTAGCATCCTTGGTAACGATGTATCTTTCCTTTAATCGTCTAGTATGTCACGGTATCTAGCTTGGAACTCTTCCAACATATCGTCCCTCCACTAAGGGTAAAGACAATTCCTGCGACTGACATTCAGTCATCCTTATCACCCTGGAACCTTTCCAGTGTTTCTCCCCAGGATCGATTGATACCATCTCACTACAACTAGTAAGAATGCTAACATCCAATTAGATCTATCTCATAGATCCAAAACCCAGGATTTAGGAGGTATCATTTTGATCCTATATGGAGAATCCTTGTGATAAGCGGAGATTGACCGAGCGTAGCATAGGAAACTCCTTCCCTATCAAGAGTATGTCATCCACGTACTCTACGAGGATCACCACCATACTCCCTACTATCTTTTTGTATATACAAGGTTCATCTACCATTTTGATGAAGTCAAACTCTTTGACTACCACATCAAAACAGATGTTCCAACTCCGCGATGCCTGTTTTATTATATAAAACATCTTGCACACGTTTCCGCTGCTCCCACTGTCTACGAAGCCCTCTGGCTGTGTACTTATAGACGCTCTTTTCTAAAACATCATTTAGAAAAGCTGTCATGACACCCAACCACCAGATATCGTAGTCATGGTATATAGCCGTGGCAAGTAGGATCTGGATGGACTTAAGCATAGATCCTTAGAAAAGGTTTCAACATAATCCATACCTGGTCTATGATGCAAACCTTTAACAAGTCTAGTTTTGAAAGTCTCAACTTTTCCATGTACACCAAGTAATCTTCTCAAGATATACTTGCTCCTGATGGGGATTTAACCCTTCAGATAAAGCAACCAAAGTCCATACTTTGTTGGTGTATAAGGATTCCATCTCAGATCGATAAGCACCCAGCCATTCTCACAGAGTCCCACTCCTGATGACCAGCTCGAAACTAGTTCGGTCATCATCTCATGATGAAATCCTCGCTCCCACTGTCATAGAGAAACCGAAGTATCTCTCAGGTGGGTGAGGAACCCTACTAGATCGGCAGAGAGGCTGAGGTTCGTTGGAAACTATTGAATCCTTTGGTTCTACCAAATCATCAGCTGCAGTTTGTATAGCTGGAACATTTCCAGTTCTACATAACAGACCTTGCCTCGAGCTTGTCCGGATTTTGCTTTTAGGCATAGGCCGGACAACCCCAAATCTTAACAAACTTAAGATATGGGCTCTTCCCTTTCCATATCACATATGAAGTGATAGGCAACTGATTTGATTTGAACCCTATTCAATAGGTATGCAGCTTCTCAAGTGCATAACTCCCAAAAGAAAATAGGAAACTCAGTAGTACTCATCATAGAGCACACCATATCACATAGGGTGCTATTGCTCCGCCCCAATATACCATCGTGCTATGGTGTATACGGAGGAGTAATGCTGAGAGAGAATCTCATTCACCTTTAGAATAGTCCAGGAATTCCGTGCTCAAGTATTCTCCTCCTTGATCTCATCAAAGGACATAATACTTATACCCGTATTTGGTTCTCTACTTCTAACTTATATTCTGTGAATATCTCAAAAGGTTCGGACTTGTGTTTCAACAGGAACATATGTCTGAATCTTGAGAGATCATCAGAGAATGTAATGAAGTACAAAGAACCGGTCTTGGCATGTGTAGACAGGGGACTTACATACATCAGCATGTATCAATCCCAAGAGTTCAC
Source organism: Agapanthus africanus (assembly GCA_030015575.1). Classification (NCBI taxonomy): domain Eukaryota; kingdom Viridiplantae; phylum Streptophyta; class Magnoliopsida; order Asparagales; family Amaryllidaceae; genus Agapanthus; species Agapanthus africanus. Next base: position 251,723,697 of record JASDDO010000029.1, on the reverse strand, counting down.
AAACTCTTTCTCTGTTTCCAATAAACAGAGCTATGGTCATCTCATCTTTATGACATGACAGGCAAGTTTCACAAGATGTAAATTCAAACTAATTTAAATATACATCTATATGTAACTTCAGCCAGTCGGGTCGCATTGATATGACCCAGTCTACAATACCTCAAGAAGGATTCATTCATTTCTGAACTATTCCTCTTGTGTATGTTCCTTATACTAAGAACTGTAGTTTGATTTAGAACGTCAATGCTTTTAGATAACGTGCCTGAACCGATCAACTCTTGATATAGGAAATGTTCAAAAAATTATCCAACAATACAAAATTATATCCTTTCTTTACTAATAAAGAGACTGATATGATTTTGTATATCAGGTTCGGTATCTAATAACATTTGTTCAGAATCAATGTATTCTGATAATACAGGGTGATAGTGACCAACAGACTTGGCTGCAACACTTGCACCGTTTTCTGTCTCATGAAACTTATCACCTGTTCTCAGTTCTCTACCTATCTGTAGCCCATGTAACAGATTACATATGCGGAATCCTGATCCGGTATCACATACCCAGGACGTAAAGGATACTGAGAAACAGTTCTGTGTAATGAACACGCCCGAAGATGATGCATCAACATGCACTTTCTTCGTTTGGGCGGCACGGGAAATCTGGTATTCCTCAATTTCCTGCTCTGTCTTATAACAATTATAAGTTAGAGCGGGACCAACGTTCCCCAGCTCAGTATAACAAGCGGGTTCGGTCAATATATCCGTTTTATTATCTTGATTAAGGCGTGATATGGTCACTACCTGGAGAGAGAGAAGAAAACACTCAGCGTATGCTCTTGCAAGATTAGATTGGTTATCTAATATATCTAATCAGGATGTCTCCCACTGTTTTAATCAAATCTTCCTTCAAACCCTAAAAGGAAAGACTAGCCGGGATTAATTACACGCTACAAGTTCGCCAATCTTTCTGCCAGGCCAGTGTCGGTACTTTGAGGGAGGTCCCCCATGCTTTCGCACGAACCTAATTAATGTAAACCTCGTTTTCCCAGAGGCGTAACCCCGTTGACACCTTTCTAGACACCTACTTGATCGGCTAATTGTAATGTGTAAAAGTCTCCCAGGAGTAACTCTTACTCGCAGCGGGTATCGGGATCCAACTATCTCATAGAAGGTATGCAATCTCATTGCAAATTTCAACACTTGAAATTCCCAATAATATTTTACCCCTAGCGTCCTATGACCTTGACGAAGGCCAAACTACCCATAGTCCGCTAGTCAAGTTCAACCCGTTCATTTCTTGATTGAATTAAACCCACCCGCACGACCCTTGACGAAGGCCAAACTACGCCGTACGAATACCCTAATCCAATCGCATCGTATGAAAGCAGATAAGCATTAGTTAGCTACGGTACACTAAGCCTTGACGAAGGCCATACTACCGCAGCACGAATACTAACTAGTACTTATCTGAAATGACGGAGGGTTACGACAGGTTTTTAAGAAAACCCTTTGCGTAATGAACTTGATATCGTTGTAGAATCGAGTGATTTTAAATGGAGTGTTTTTTAGGCTTTTCTAGTTTTGCTAAAGGGGTCACTCCCGGTGAAGGGATCGTCGGCCCTTTCCTCATCGAATAAGGTGCAGGATATTTCACAAATATCACTATGCAAAGCAAGAACTATAGAAGCAATCAAAAGACAAACCGAGTTTGTAGCATCTGCCAGTTATTGCTAAAGGAGTCACTCCCGGTGAAGGGATCTCGGTCTTTTCCTTATCGAATAAGGTGCTGGATGTTCTACAAGGAACACCGCTATGCAAAGCAAGAACTAGAGCTACCAGTTTTTATTAAACAAGTTTCTACAACATCTTAGGTTTCTTTTATTTCATTATTCTCATTAATGAAGTCCCATTTTATTATGCTTCACAAGCATCTCTTTTGAAACGAAATCTGCAATATAACATATATCTCATATATATAAAATATAAACATTCGTTTCAGGCAGTAATATGATCTCATCACAGAACATTGCAGCAGAAGAACATATATGAAATATTGGATATACTAGGACGTCCGTGTTTTCAATACGAGCCTGTATAAAACACGGATTCCACGGTCGCGATGAATAGCCAAACCCACATCCCTAGACCCCTACGAGAGCGGCAAGTAACTCTGCCAATTCTAGGGTTAGGAGACCCGGTCTCGACTCCTCGAGATGGTCTCCCACTGGACCCTAGAACCCGGTTACTTGTGCTCCCCGCCTTGGGTCTACCTAATGCGGAAAAGTAAATAATATACAACGGTGACATCTTCCGCAACCTGGAAGCGCCCCATTAAAAGAATATTACATACAAAAGAATTTTACATGAATGAAAAAGAAAAACTCTCATCTCACATAAAATCCCCGGCTATTCAAAAGCGACGATCCAATACAACATATCACAGCAACACATAATATCACATATCATCAACGTAAGCAAGTATGCGTATCCCGATTGTCGTTGATGTATAGCAACGAAGCCGGTGATACACCACATACTACGCTTACGGTCACAGAAAAGAAAGTGTAAAACTACAACAGTTGGAATCCGCAACCTCTTTAGACATCGCATGCCTAACCAAATGAATTCCTTAGACATCGCATGCCTAACAATTATAAACCCCACATTTTAGTCTCATTATCGAAAACTCTTTTCAATGTCAAGTCGGGGAATTCAACTAGATTCCCGACGTCCTGATCGAATGCTCGTCGCAAACTTTAGTAGACGGCCGCACCCCCAGATGCCGTCAACGAAGTGCACTAAGGCGGAACACCGCTGCCGCGAGCACCCGAACGGATGCTTTCGGTGATGGGGTTCTCCTACAGTCACTTGGTCGGCGCTATGGGGCGTAGCTGTCTATTAAGTTTACCCGGCGAGTATCCGCGTACGCTACGTGATTGCGACGGACTTTTGATCACATCAAAATTCCGTGGCAACCGATCATCTGAGACTAAACTGCTATGTTTATAATATTCAAATTAGTTATCTCATAACTACCTGTGGATTCCAAATATTGTATCACATTCCAGATAAATAGACAAAGTTAAACTTTCCGATCGAATCATCAAACACCCAAGATTTCCCCAATATATCTCAACACTTGAAATCAGTTTAAAAACATCCATCACATGCCACAGTACCAATGGTCCAGCTGTAGAAGGGTCAAGCCAACGCCTTACATGTGACATGCCGTACTGCCTCAAACCCTAAGGTTCAAAAGGCAGTTCAAGACGGTCACATAATCGAGTTAAGGTTTGTTGTCTTCTAGAGGGTCCACCGCGTTTCTTACATGACTTAGAACGTTCTTAAACACGAGGAAAAATCCAACTTTTGAAAAATTTTCCGACAGGGGAAAAAGTGAGTTATTGATATCCGTTCGAACTTTTTAACAGTTTCTAAAAATTATCCGGACAAAACTAAACAAAGTTAAAACATCCGATCGAATCTTTAACTCCCCAATACAACCCAGAAAACACAACACTGGAGTGAAAATAAAAAATTCCCAGAAGAATCAGGAATTACCTACGGATGTTACTGTGCAAACCCTATCCCTCAACCCTTCCTTCTTGCCGCGGAACCGCCGCCAATACCTAGGTTTGGCCGCGGTTCCGCGGTGCTTTGGGGGATTTAGGGGGTCGGGTTTCACAGTAATTCCTATAATTCCCTGCTGATTTTTTTGGGTATTTTTAATATGAAAAAAATCACAGTTTGAAAAATTTTCCAGAAACTAGGGTATATCGGGTTTTCCAGGTTCGATCGGACTTTAAATTTCGTCTAGACTTCGCCTAAAGCTCTAGCTTGGCTCTGATACCACTGTAGGGTTGCTATGCACGCGCACAAGTGTCTACGAGGCATCAACCATGCCCGATTAAAAATTTAGCCGTGCCGAACAACCCGAATACGGATCTTTAAACTAGAGATTAGGCGAAAACCAACATGTTAACAACTTTAACACTAAGTGAGAGGGATTACAACCTTTGTAGATCCGGTCCTTCACTTCATATGCTCCGTGTTGTGGTCCCTTCGCTGCGATCATCGGGATCCGGACTCTCGAGAGGTTCCACGAAGAGAAAGATGCAATCTTTGCTTCCGATCTTCGATACTAAGATGATCTACCTTGAAGTTCCGTTAACACAAGCTAACACTCATGAAATGATTTGAACACCCTCATCTAAATGGCAAGGGAAGATGAGGATAATGAAGTAGGATTTTTGCTCTCTTTATTTATCTTCTTCTCATATTTATTCATCACATTGAAAAAAGCTAGCAAGCTTTTTCCATGAAGAGAATGAAGGAAGAAGATGAACAATAATAGAATTCCTTTTGTGATGAATAGAAAAAGAATAATATGATGAATAATGCAACCATGGTTGACTAAACCCATGCAGAGAATTAACTAGGGTTAGGGTTTGGGTTGGGTTAAAGCATGAGTCACTTACAAATATCTTTCACAAAACAAAACCAAAACCTTCTAGAAACATCTAGAAAGCTTAACCCTAATCCAAACTCTAATCATGTTTAAACTCCACTAATCAAGTTACATTAGTTATCATATCATGTTACAATATTATATATCACATATATAATATTTATCGTAACAAAATAAAATAATACATTTAACATATATCGCATATATATCAATGTATTACCCGAGTGAGAAAAAGAATCTTTTAGTGAGCTAATATTAGTTAATCTAATTTAATATATCATATATATTATTATACATTAAATTATCAAATCAACCATTGATCCGACAATCCGGCTATATCGCATATAACCGACTAATATTTATCCGTACCGATTCATCGAATCAACACTTGATCCGATGACCCGGCTGATATCAAATATCGCGAGAATAGAATACGGTATCTCATATCGCATTATCCTCGGTCCCGCACATATCACATATGTGCCCCTACTCCGTTTTGCCTGAGCCAAGAAACCTCTGTGTAGGACTCTAAAGAATCGTCAATACGTCGGCAGTAGGTGATGATCATATCAAACACCCACAAGCTGCAAGCGGTCAGCTAAACGTAACAGCTACCCAGGTATTGAGCGCTCACAAAATCAACAAGCAAGCCTGTACATTCTCCTGTGAATCCAAACAGTAACACTCTCGTACAGTCCGGTCTCGTCGTCTGATATGCTGCATATCTCGCCTAGGGGTGGTAAACGTCAGACCCCAGTAGCTCGATAAGTCGTGTCGATATGAGGTCTATAACAGTTCGAGAAACTACTGATAACACTTACCAGTAAAACTCAGCAACCCTGGCCAGGGATTTCCGGTTATAGCCAATCGAACACAGCACAACATCAACTCCCTATACCGGGAGAGACGAATCCCCTCCTATCGCTCATTGCCTCCATGTGATTCGGGACTGTACCCAAAAGCCACCTTTTTGCACGCCCTCTTGGACGTGGTATGATGGAAATCAAAGCACAGTGGGAATCACACAAGACTCTATGACGATCTCGGGTCAACAGACTACTCTGTACCAGTGTCACTGGAGAACTGCCATCTGACGTGAGGTATAATACCATCTGGGAGTTCTCGGCGAGTCCGTCCAGTGTACCCAGTCTCCACTGAGCACCCGTACACCATCCTTGATGTCAAACACCGATGGATATGGGATCATCCATCGCCCATCATATGGGTCAAGATGCGTATACGCTAGTCTACTCTGGTGTACCGATGCCCTGTCTCGATACACTCTCGACTAGGAACAGTTATAGGATGTATTCGTCGACTACCGTGGCCCCACTAGTATGATCTCATCATAGTCCCAGTAGTCGAGTACATATCCTAAGGGCTTTATCAACATGTAATATAGAGACAATCAGAGTACATGTTAAGATAAAGTACAACCAGATAGCACACTATCATGTCGAGCAAGAAAGTCCTCCCTATATATGTCCTAGCATCCACTACAATATACATCGTATGTACAGTAATGGCCTCTAGGGCATACATATAACTAACAATTGTATATACAACTGTAAATATACCAAGCTTCCATCAAGTAATATACATACTAGTATGATACAGTAATGGCCTCTAGGACATATACACTAACAATCTCCCACTTTGTCACATCCCGAAAGTACGGAACATGACCGGCACTTAAACTACGAAACGTCTCGAGGCGTACGTAATCTAAGTAAACCGAAAACCCAGAAATCCAAACCAAGAAAAGTAGTAGAGTGAAGGAAAACCAATTTAAATCGAGTATTTTTAATAGCATAAGCCGAATTATGCATTTTTAAAAACATCAAATATTTCCTGAAAATTTCGGCAGAGTCTCCTTTGTAAATACTGGCCCCCAAACGGGATACAACATGAAGAGTATACGAAATCAATAAAAAGGCATCCCAAAGCGGGAGCTAGCTCTTCGTCAATCGATGGTCATAACCGCACAAGCAATATAATATACAACGCCAAGGGCGAGGATCAAAACTCAAAAGGAAACTCAAAACCACAAGAAAACCCCAGAAATATAACGCGCGACTCTAAGGTCGAAAGAATAACATCTCTGGTCTCTATCTCAAAAATAAATACATGTTTGGTTGATGGAACTTCTAGATACAACAGAATAATGATATACAAGATATATAATGGGGGTACGATACAAGTAAACCCACCTACTAGCAAATCACCCGAAGGAAACTATGCCCGCAAAGCCGTAATGAAACCTGTAAGGCCATCCTGCAAGAAATTGGGGCACAACGGGGGTGAGTTGCCAACTCATGAATAGAAAAACATCTACGAAAAGAAATCGCATAAATAACGCAACCTAGGTCAAAGATCATAATATATCCTTAATTATATATATAACATGCAACCTATAACAAGGCTAAGGTAAATATCTAACCCGAGTGTAATCTCATGTACCCGTGTCAGTGCCTCAGGTAGCAATATATCATATGAATGAGGTATGAATGCATGGAAACAGAATACATGTAAATGAAGAACTGTTTTCAGAATTTAGTGAGATTTCCTTTGTATTTTTAAAACGAGGTATCATAATGAAATCAGCATAAAACAGTGCCTAGCATCGGCACAAAACGTAATCCCAATATCTCGATATCTCTGTATCACAGTCTCTGTACCTCAATATCTCAAAATCTCAATGTCTCAATCATAATATCTAGGGCGCCGTCAGTCCAGACTGGCCCCTACCATCCATCTCAAGACCACGACGGTATCCTCCGGATATCCGACGCGTCGGGTAAAATCACCGGTAGGTAGTGCTCCCCTGCCAGGCTCACATCGTCATCATCACGCGCTTCTTGCCCCGGGGTACCTTAGCGGGTCCACCATGTACCCGAAACGGTTCATCCGTCTCCTCGAATCGGGTCTCGAAATCCATCAGCAAACTCATGGTGGACGACTCATACATCATGGGAAAACCGCACTTTTTATTTTAAAAGAGAGAAAAGGTTTATTTATGTTTTTGCGGTTTTCCTCCAAATCCAGAAAATCTCATGGAAATCTGAATCCAAAACCTCAATAACACGTAAAATAGTGAATATATGCATGAGAATCCATGAATGCGGCATAACAATGAATAACAGTATGCATGAAGTAGCAGGTAATAACTATAATGTCTAAACTAACATATGAGGCAAGTACACTAATATCATGTCTAACCTATTAGCTAACAGGCTATGTCAAGCAATAATATTTTCTAAGGTGTACGTGACATGGCAATTACCGATGAAGATGTGTGTGAGCCGGCAAGTAAGTGTACGTGGTACATACGCATCATCGGTAATGGTGCTGGTGTCCTGACAACATAATATCAATAATGGAGTATGAAACATAATATAAGCATGCGATGCAAAGCGAACCACAATAATGAGCGGGAGCTGAATACTAGACGCAACTATAACTAATCTGCATTAATCTAATATAAGTCCTACAAATGGTGCCTTTTGAAATAACATGAATCATGGGGTTTTGAAAATAGGGGCTACGGTGTTTTTATGAAAAGATACATCTTTTGAAATATCCGTAGGATCCCTTGGGCTGTCTTTTAAAATACCCACGATTCGTTAGTTTTTGAAATAGGTACGAATCGAATCTAATCTAACAACTAAACTAAACTAAAGGGCTAAGCTAACAAGCTGGACTACAGGTAAAGAAACCGCCTAACATCTGAGTCGATCCATATACATACCTGTATATATATTAGTCGGTGATCCCGCCTCAATAATATCATATCCTATACCATATCTATAATCAGACATCCCTAGTCAAGAGTGCGGATCAATCATCAAGATATAGCTCGTACGTAAATCCGTCGTACGGCATCCCCAAATCTGGGTACGGGTCAATATCATATTCCTCACACTATTCCTCTGGTATCCTCTTTATCCAAGATCATAGTCTAGGGTACTGACCTATGTCTAGTACAATACTAATATCCTCAATATACTCATGATCTGACTATTGATCGACAATCTCGTACAAACCGATATCGTCAGCACATATCATCATCAACGGGTATACATCGCCCGATACGGCCTAATATCAATATCCTAGCATATCATGCCTCATATCACGATCACATGTCGACCATTTTATTTATAACACTATTCATCCGTATCGCCGCCCCAAGGTCCGCTATAACACCAGGACGTACCTCAAGTACGAATCCTGCCATATCACCGATATCACAACCAAAAAACAATTCTCATCGACTCAGCTCAATCCCAAGTATCATCCTCAAATCCGTATGTGAACACATAGTCCCATACCCATGTGAACACATGACTATAAAGAATCCCATGAGCACATATAAATAGGAATGTATGCAAGTATGTATGTGTAGTGCAACACTAAAATAATCCAACACACCAATATCCATCCTAAACATCGTTATCAATCCCAAATAACATATAATAATTGTTGGTGTGTATACGTATCCGTATACACCACCACGGACTGCGGGGGTGCTATACGCCATCCACCCGACTTCTCCCCATAGATATAAATCTACTCACCTGGTCCTCGCTCGCCGGTGCCGACGTCGCCACGCACTTGCTTGTCGTCTCGAAGTCCACATGGGGGTACCTACATATCATAACGCACCGCATCGCATTAAAATCCGACTCATAACCAAAACGACACACGAACCCCACATAGGTCAAAACCTATGGTTGCTTCCACAAATCAACCCAAAAACCCTCGACATCGACGTACAAACGCCAGACCCTCGAGAAAAACCCAAATACACTCATTTTCACATTCACGAACACTAATTTTAATATAAAATAGGTTAAAACTCACAAAAACCCCAAATTCACTTTAAAAGCCGTTTTTTCGAAAAACTAGTAAGCAAAATTTATACCTCACAAATCCATGATCAAATATGAAATGTAGACCTCCAATATGAAATCCTTGCACCAAGATCCATGCATCTAAGTTTACACTAAAATGGGTAAGAACTAGATTTAGATTTTGGGATTTTTTTGATGGGTATTTGATGAATTTTTTGAAGCAAAAGAGATGGAACAATGGGGGGGAGAAAGAGGGCTGTTGGTGCAGGAATTTTCGGCCAGCAAGGTAGTGGGGGAGGAGAGAGAGGGAGGTGGAGAATAATGGGGAGAAAAAGACAAAGTCTACACCCCTTTTTGACTTTCTTTCATTTCCCTTTTTCTTTTCTTTTCTTTTCTTTTGAAAGGTGAGGTAATTAGAGAGAGAGGGAGGGGCTGTCAAGGTGGGGCTGGCCATGTGGGGAGGGGGAAAGAGGGTGAGATGTGGGTGTGTGGGTTAGGGAAAAAGATGAATGTATTACCCTAATTCCCATTAACACTAATTTCACCGAAAAAAGCCTTTTTCTTCGATATTTTCTAAACCGTTTTAGCAAACGATTTCATTTCAAAAACCACATGATAAAATTTTATTTAATTTTTTATGATGCACAAAATTTGTTTCAACTCATTCCAATTTGTAATTTTCTCTAATTAAATGTATTAGTGACGGCTTAAAATATTAATAAAATAAATTTTTTTCAGAAAATTTGAAATTTCACCAGTGGCTCAATAAACACCAAATACTAGCAATTGCATAGCTAGAATATGTATATTTAATTTTATAATAAAGATATTTGCATTTTGACTTTTTACAGAAAACCCCCTTATTTTACCGTTTTTTCGAAATTTCACCGAAACGATTTTCAAAACGCTACAATCTTCCCCCCTTAAAAAAATTCGGTCCCCGAATTTAAAGTAAAACTCCCCCCAAATACAAAAACACCTAAGCAAAATCATCAAGTCGTCGGGGCTCCGAAACCATAAGTACATAATACGCACCATAGCGCAATACATGCGCATGAGCAATGAGCATATAACTCAAATCAAAACTCCGTCAAGCATCCCGCAATCATCGGAGTCATGGTAAATGTTGGAGATAGTGCCCTCATAGTCAATTATTGGATTGCAGGTACGTGATTGCAATGATTGCGGAGGACCTATACCGGCAGGACAGTCTTACTCAAGATGATGGTATGATATTTGGTTTGCCTTTATCAGTCGTGTACATGTTCAGGTGACTGATTACATGTTACACTTTGATAGAGCCCTTAGGATCTTGCTTTACCACCAACTGTATGATGGCGATCATATACGTGAGAGTTAGGTGGTTTATACGCATATCCTTAATTGTTGCCCCTAGTCGTGGGAGTTTCGAGACAGGGCATCGATACTCCGGAGTAGACTAGTGTATACAATCGAGACCCCGACGAGGGGCGGTGGCCGGTCTCACAAGCCACTGGTGTCAGTTGGATCACCTAAGATGTATACATGTGCTTATTGGGTTATGAGTACACCGGACAGGACTCGCCGGGAATCTGCTAGTTAGTACTATATCTATCGTCAGATAGCATTTCCCTGGTGACATGTGTACAGGTTAGTTCATCGACCTGAGGTCGTCATTTGTCTCCTATGAGTTCCCACTGTGCTTTGATTTCTACCCTACCACGGCTCAAAGGAGTCGTGCAAACAGGTAGTTTTTGGGTACAGTCCCGAGCCATATAGAGGCATGTGAGCGAATCGGCAGGGGATTCGTCTCTCCCTGTATTGGGGGCGAGGTCGTGCTGTGTCTAGGAGAGCCATTACACAAAGTCCATGGCCATGGCAGGAGATTTACTGGTAGGTACTCCAGTAGTATCTCAGGGTGTTATTGGGCTACACTCTGACACGACTTATACTGCTATTGGGGGTCTGACATTACTAGCCCCCTAGGCAGATATGCGATACTCATAGACGAATGGACCGGACTGTATATACATTGTCACTGTTAGGCTTAGTAGGGTTTCCGGATGAGTTTGCTCATCGGCCTCCCTTGAGGTCAGTCCATGGGCAGCCGTTACGTATTGCTAGTGCCGCTGACGGTTTGTGGTTAAACCCACTGCCAGGGTACTGACGAGTCATTAGAGTCCCCCACAGATAGTTTCCCAAGTTCGGGCAAAACGTTGTAGAGGCCGTATGGTTTTATGGCAGGGTTCGGAAAATGCACGTGCGTTTACGCACGTGTTATTTTTCGGGCAGATGATACTGGTAGGCTTTGGTTTAAGCCGGATCCAAGTATTATATTGAGTAGATATAATATCTTTGTCTCAGTTGCATTTGTATTCGGTCGTAATACAAATGCGGGTATATTTATACAGTTACGGGGTTATCCTGAAAGTCGTTTCAGGATCACTTTTGGAAGTTGCCAGTTTTCAATTTTCTATCGGCCGTCTTTTAACATTCGGTTAAAGACGGATTTATCTTTTCTTGAGATGAGGTGAGTCAGTGTTCTGGAAGTTTCTAGAAGCAACTAGAAGAGGTGACTAGGTTCATGAACCTTTGCTTACATTGATTACATGATGACTAGGTGTTTATGACTCATGCTTTGACATTAATGATTCTTGTTTATCCTTAGGATATTTGTTCATGATATTTATTCTTAAGGTTACTCTCCCCTCTCCTACACTCACCTCCCTCCACCTATAAATGGCCGGCCCCTCCTCTCTCTCTCATTCACTTGATGTTTCATTTGTAGTAAAAGATTATGATAGTATTTAGGGTGCATGGAAATTTCAAAGCCTTTTTTATTCCATCACCCGATTCCCAAGGCAACTTCATTAACCGTTCGTCCATGGTTTTGGACGAAGCGAGACAAAGTATTCCACTCATTCTCTACATCATTCTTGGTCGTCTCTTTTAGCAAACTTGACGACCGAGTTGCCTCAAGTCAGAGGCGGGAGCCCGTTTAAAGAATCGTTGATGTGGTGCCACCTGGACGAGCAGATCGGAGATCGAAGAGATCAGAGCAGCCGCAACGGAGCGTGGGATGATGGTTAAAGAATGAAGGACTCGGATCGTTCGGTATAACTTTTCTACACTCTTTACAGTTTGTTAGTTTAGCAATAATGGAAGATCCGGGTTAAAGTATACGATAGCGCCAGTTAAAAAGTTTTGTTCCGCTTTTGGCGTCTGTAGACGGCCGGGGCACTACCGTAGACATACAGTGGTATCAGAGCCTCACCATTTTGCTTTACTAACTTGTGCTAACGCGTTTAAAACATCGATCGAACCGGAAATCAAAAACTGCAAAATCCAAGTTCACAGTTTCTGTCGATTTTAAATGATGTCCTAAAATTATTCCACATATCACAGAAATCTGTGCAGGGTTTTTTAAGAATGTCGAAAAAATTTGGGCAAGTGATTCGACTATACTGCCGCGTAATCGCGGCCAAACCCATGGTTTGGCCGCGCTTCCGCGACCATTCCATGGGATCAGTGCACCAAATTTGGTCGGTGTCTTCTCTGTTGGAATTTGGGGTTTTTGGTATATATCTTTTGGGCCCAGATTTTGTTACTGTTCACCAGTTGTTTGTGGGGCCCACTTCGTGATATTTAGTCGATCGAAATTTAAACATGTTAGTTTACAGTGCTTACATTATATCTCCAACCGGGAATGTCATTTGATCGGTAAACCGCGTCTGATTGCTATAGTTCTTTTAGACGGGTTTGCGAACGTGACATTCGCGTTGATGTTCTGTGTTGTGCTGTGATGTTGCGGATTTGTCGTGGTGGATAGCAGTGTGCAATGATAGTGCAGTTTGGATTTATTTGTACATTTGATATTACGGGGCGAGCGTCCAACATGTGGACTGCCGTCACTGCCTGTTGTATAATATTCTTTTAGGGCACGACCAGGTTGCGGTCGATGTACCTGTTGTACTATTTTTCATTACTGTACTAGGTTTTACCCCGCGACGGAGTGCACAGATAGCCGGGTTCTGGGGGGCAACGGGTCCGCATCTCATGGCTTTGAGAGGCAGAGGGGTCCCACTCTAGAATTGGCAGACTATTCGCCGCACTCGTAGGGGGTACAGGTTGACCCAAGGAGGGGGGCCCAAGATTACCGGATTCCGTGAAGTGTAGGGTTGTCCATTCACTATGCTGTAGGGGGCTGCCTCGCTTCAGGTTTTGGCGGGTAAGTTGCCGCACCCGTAGGGGTCTAGGTTTCATTGCACAGGCTATCCACACGACAGGGGAACGTCGGGTTTCAGCAGCGGCTCTGTGAAACCCGGGGATCCCAGATTATCTGTATTGTTCTGTGATGCTTATTACTTTTCTGTAATGTTGCATATTATCATGCCTGGAGCGATTATTGTATATTAGTTTATATACTATTAGATGTTATATATGTTTTACACCCGCGCTAGTCCAGTCCCCGCTCTGTCGTTAGTTAAGTAACCTAACGGGTGATGACGGGACCCAGTGACGAATGCGGATGGCATATACGTACATTTTATTTTCGTTCTTTTCTGGTGTGATTATTGATGGGACTGCGTTGATTCTGATCAATGCAAAGTAAAACAAACCTATTTACAGTTGTTGGAACAAATTTAAAAGGTGTTATTACAAAGACGTTTCCTTTTATTTTGCATAGCGGTATTCAGTGGAATATCCTGCACCTCATTCGACGAGGCAAGGGCCGATATCCCTTCACCGGGACTGACCCCTTGGGCAGAAGTTTGCGTCAGGGTAATAACTTCACTATAGTCGATTACATGTTGCTTTGCATAGCGGTATTCAGTGGAATATCCTGCACCTCATTCCACGAGGAAAAGAGCCGAGATCCCTTTACCGGGAGTGACCTCTTTAGCAAAAGATTTTCGCCACTATATTTTTAAAAAAGCTATCAGGTTCCTTCAGCGATATCAAGTTCATTACGTTAAAGGTTTTTCGCCAAAAACCAGCCGTAGCCCTTCGTCACTTCTTTTGGGTATTCAGTAGTATTCAAGCTATGTATTTTGACCAATGCCAAGGCATAGTGTTTGGTAGCTGCTGGGTATTCAATTGTTGCATAGATAGATGAGTTGGTTTGGGACAGTCGTTCTGCCATTTTGGCCAACGTCAAGGGCATGTGCGGGTGGGTTCAAATTGACAAGATAGTGACGGGTAGAACTTGGCATGTGACTTATGACATTTTGACCAACGCCAAGGTTATAAGAGCATGGGGCAAAGATCATATCGGGAGTTTCTAAAGAAACTGAAACTTGCCAAGTATGCGCATACCGTCTGGAGTATGAGTAACGTGGATGCATTCCATCACGTTATCATGCGATGAGAGTTGGATCCCGATTCCCACTGATGAGTTGGTTTACTCTTCGGGTGATCCCGATTGATTCTTCTTTCAGGTTTGGAGGAGAATTTGACAGGACAGTGGGAGGTTTCCGGATTAGATAAAGTGATAACCATTCTGATCTAGGTTAGAGTGCACGCAGAGTGTTTCTTTTCTCTCTCTCTTTGGCAGCGACCTTTGACCGACCCTAGACTATGACTCCGTGACCAAGTTGACCGAACCTTCTTAAATACTGGCTTTTGGATTGTCTATGTTGCATAAATCATTGCCACTCCTTCTTTTACCCTTTGAATTTCTCAGAACACCCGTATTACTACGGACATCCACTTCCATTGGATAGATCCATCGTATGGTTATATACGAACTCGAAGGGACTTCTTCGAGGATGGATCCAGGTTCAGGAGAAATAGAATTGGTTTATTCAGTTGTCTTTTATTATCACCTTCTCTCAGGTTGCGAGGGCTCCTTGGTTTAGCAGAGTACACCTATTACGCTTATTGGATAGTCTTATTCCAAACCATAGGCAGGTGCCGAAAGGTAGGGAATGAAGAAAACCAATTAGCCTAAGTAGGGTGTGCAGAAGGTAATATGTAAAGACAAAATAAAGGGATTAGAAAAAGGGCAAAGTAAATTGCGACTGATATCATTCACGACCAAAACCGCGTACTTTATCGCCGCTCCTATTTCACCTTTAAAAAGAATAAGGTATTATTCAGTTGTCTTTTATCATCACCTTCTCTCAGTTGCGAGTACTCCTTGGTTTACGAGGGTACACCTATTATGCTTATTGGATAGTCTTCTTCCAAACCATAGGCTGGTGCCGAACGGTAGGGAAGGAAGAAAACCATTTAGCTTAACGATGGTGTACAGAAGGTAACGACTAAAGACAAATAAAGGGATTTGGAGAGATGGCAATAAAATATACGGTTGAAATCATGAATTGGATTATGGAAGAGGCATTACTAAGAATACCAGGATACCCCTACGAAACATTTTCATGTTTCAGTGCATTGTTAAAGGAAAACTGTTTTCCCGATTAGATACTTACTCCAAGGGTATGTATTTACCAGGTTTCATTCTCATATCTGTATGGTTTTACAGATGATGAGTGGGAGTAAGTTATTGGGAATTAGGTGATTATCCTCATTATATCGGAATTCGTTGTAATTGGTGATATTTGAGGAAATCGCCAGGGTACAGTTTTCAACCTATGACGCACAGGTTTTGAGTTGTTTAACTCAGCGGGCTTATACAGAGTATTGTATGTTGTCCAAGTGTCCTTCAGGACAAATGGGTAGGTCCTCGTACTATATTCTGTTTACTTATAACTTCTCTAGTTTTTAGACAAGTGTTTCATAGAAATACATGGTCTAAGTTTTGAGAAGTTGTGGGTATAAGAATAAAGTAGAGAACCAGGTATCACAAGTATCGGGATTCTTCAAAGAGATCGAAGATGTAGATTCTTGTGATTGGTATTCAGATGATAGTGATGGTTTTGAGAAACGTGTTTCTCTTTCAGGTTACTCATAATTGGATGGATTCCTAAGTTGAGTAATGCTGATTAGCCTCTTTCCATTAAGTTGATATGCACTGGAGACAGCTGCATGATTTGAATATAGTTCCAATTAAACAAGTGCAAAAATTTCTATATTGGATATAGAATAGTCCGTACCTTAAAAGATGTTAAGGTACGGGGAGTTGTCCAGCTTATGCTTAAAACCAGACTCTGGATAACTCAGGGCACGTTTCTGTAATGGCTGTTTGTGGGTTGACCCTGGCTATGACGAGGGTTGATATTCTACCATTTGGAAGATCAATAGTGATATTGTTCTTGACTCGCCACAGTTTTAGTAAAAATGGATTTTTCAGAAAACAGTAGTGAGAGTATGGTAGAACTGGAAGTGATTCCAGAACCGCGAACGATTACGGAAAATTTAATAGGACCTATATATTCAATCAGGTTTGACATTCCATTAGCCACTCCGCAGATATGGTGGGTAACCTCAGACACCCGAGAGGTACTTCGGTAGCCTCAAGGACGGTGACAGGGAGGTTCTTATCTACCCAGACTTGACACTACTGTTGTTCCAGGCTATGAGACCCAATAGGAGGGTTGTCGTAGTCAGTGGGAGCATCGGAAGCATAGTGGGCAAGATGCTTATGTCTATTTATAGACTAGAGTAGTTATAGCGGAGATAGATCATCTATTTTTGATGTGACAGTCATGGTTTTGACTTCAATCAGAATAAGGGATGGATCTGTTAAGAAGGTAGTAGGGTGTGATGTCATGGTATCTGGATGACATACACAGAGTAGAAAGTAAAATTCCGATACTACGATCGGTTGTACTGTGGTCGTCACACAGTTGTTTCTCCAGACAGGATATGGATATAATATCAGACATTATGGTTTCTAGATCTATGATTTTAGATCTAGATTTGGGTAGTTTCCCAATGTGGGTACTTTGACAGATATTCTAATGGTTTTTGGAATAGTTGACTCCTAGCATGGTGGTGTACCTGCAGGTGATGGAGTCACCCTCTCTAAAGGTGTCGTATAGACTAAAGGGGAGAGGGATGTGCATGATTGACAGATCACTTGCTTAGGCAATTGAGTCAATCGTAAGATGTCAAGTACCACAGCAGATGTTGTTTTTGCACTAGATGCAATAAGTTTGTATTAATCCAATCCTGGAGAAACATAAGGAAGCAGTTTTAGAACATAAGTACTTGTTCTACGGATTTGATAACAGCAGCCTCCTTCGGGAGACGATTATCATTCCAGGCTTCAAAGGTGACATGGTTGACAGAGAGATTGTCTGTGTTATAGTTTTTCCCTCTGATGAAGAGGGACGGTATTATGGACAGGTGGTCCAAGAGGATACTGTGGGAGGCATGGTGCCAGATACTGATTAGGTTCAGTGATCGATACAGTCTAAAAGGTTTGGATTTGGAGTTCATTTATGAACTAGGTCCTATCAGATATCCAAACATATTCTATGACAGGTATAACTTAATTCGGGAGATGGCTTTCTCCGCGAACTTGAGATTTAAAGAGATATAGAAAGAAACTTCTAGGCGGATCCACTCACTGAGGCTATTTCTCGAACACAATAGTTTTACAAACGGGTTTTATGAAACTGATTAGTAGAGGAGTTGGATGTTCGGTTTCACACGGGCTGCGAGTAGTCGACATCGCAATAATTAGCCTTGAGTGCAAGTGGGAGATTGTTGGAGATAGTGCCCTCATAGTCAATTATTGGATTGCAGGTACGTGATTGCAATGATTGCGGAGGACCTATACTGGCAGGACAGTCTTACTCGAGATGATAGGATGCTATCTGGTTTGCCTTTATCAGTCGTGTACATGTTCAGGTGACTGATTACATGTTACACTTTGATAGAGCCCTTAGGATCTTGCTTTACCACCAACTGTATGATGGCGATCATATACGTGAGAGTTGGGTGGTTTATACGCATATTCTTAATTGTTGTCCCTAGTCGTGGGAGTTTCGAAACAGGGCATCGATACTCCGGAGTAGACTAGTGTATACAGTCGAGACCCTGACGAGGGGCGGTGGCCAATCTCATAAGCCACTGGTGTCAGTTGGATCACCTAAGATGTATACAGGTGCTCATTGGGTTATGAGTACACTGGACAGGACTCGCCGGGAATCTGCTAGTTAGTACTATATCTATCGTCAGATAGCAGTTCCCTGGTTACATGTGTACAGGTTAGTTCATCGACCTGAGGTCGTCATTTGTCTCGTGTGAGTTCCCACTGTGCTTTGATTTCTACCCTACCACGGCTCAAAGGAGTCGTGCAAACAAGTAGTTTTTTGGTACAGTCCCGAGCCATATGGAGGCACGTGAGCGAATCGGCAGGGGATTCGTCTCTCCCGGTATTGGGGGCGAGGTCGTGCTGTGTCTAGGAGAGCCATTACACAAAGTCCATGGCCATGGCAGGAGATTTACTGGTAGGTACTCCAGTAGTATCTCAGGGTGTTATTGGGCTACACTCCGACACGACTTATACTGCTATTGGGGGTCTGACGTTACTAGTCCCCTAGGCAGATATGCGATACTCATAGACGAACGGACCGGACTGTATATACATTGTCACTGTTAGGCTCAGTAGGGTTTCCGGATGAGTTTGCTCATCGGCCTCCCTTGAGGTCAGTCCATGGGAAGCCGTTACGCATTGCTTGTGCCGCTGACGGTTTGTGGTTAAACCCACTGCCAGGGTACTGACGAGTCATTAGAGTCCCCTACAGACAGTTTCCCAAGTTCGGGCGAAACGTTGTAGAGGCCGTATGGTTTTATGGCAGGGTTCGGAAAATGCACGTGCGTTTACGCACGTGTTATTTTTCGGGCAGATGATACTGGTAGGCTTTGGTTTAAGCCGGATCCAAGTATTATATTGAGTAGATATAATATCTTTGTCTCAGTTGTATTTGTATTCGGTCGTAATACAAATGCGAGTATATTTATACAGTTACGGGGTTATCCTGAAAGTCGTTTCAGGATCACTTTTGGAAGTTGCCAGTTTCCAGTTTTCTATCAGCCGTCTTTTAACATTCGATTAAAGACGGATTTATCTTTTCTTGAGATGAGGTGAGTCAGTGTTCTGGAAGTTTCTAGAAGCAACTAGAAGAGGTGACTAGGTTCATGAACCTTTGCTTACATTGATTACATGATGACTAGGTGTTTATGACTCATGCTTTGACATTAATGATTCTTGTTTATCCTTAGGATATTTGTTCATGATATTTATTCTTAAAGTTACTCTCCCCTCTCCTACACTCACCTCCCTCCACCTATAAATGGTCGGACCCTCCTCTCTCCCTCATTCACTTGATGTTTCATTAACCGTTCGTCCATGGTTTTGGACGAAGCGAGACAAAATATTCCACTCATTCTCAACATCATTCTTGGTCGTCTCTTTTAGCAAACTTGACGACCGAGTTGCCTCAAGTCAGAGGCGGGAGCCCGTTTAAAGAATCGTTGATGTGGTGCCACCTGGACGAGCAGATCGGAGATCGAAGAGATCGGAGCAGCCGCAACGGAGCATGGGATGATGGTTAAAGAACGAAGGACTCGGATCTTTCGGTATAAATTTTCTACACTCTTTACAGTTTGTTAGTTTAGCAATAATGGAAGATCCGGGTTAAAGTATACGATAGCGCCAGTTAAAAAGTTTTGTTCCGCTTTTGGCGTCTGTAGACGGCCGGGGCGCTACCGTAGACTTACAGTAAAGACACAAATGTCAAATCCAATACAAAACCAATATGATATAACTCGAAACTATACACGTAAATATCAAATCTATATATGTAAATAACTGAAGGAAATGAATGCCAAATATATTCAGGTACTGTCCTCTGACTAGTCCTGCCCAGTACGAAGACACATAGCAAATATCATAAAACGTACTGCTCTATAAGAAAAATCAATCCTGAAATACGCGTATGAATACTACGTGCGTCTGGTGCGCACGGAAATCAAAATTCAAATATGTGCCATACATATGCAGAGAAACAACATCTAAGTGCATCGGGTCTGCACGAAACATCTGTCGTAGGCAACATGTGTGCCTGACAGCAAAATCAGGTGCATCTGACATGCATGAAAAATCTCGATTTAGTGCATCTGGTGTGCACCAAAATCACACTTCAAAACATGCGCCCAACATGCGCGAAAATCCAAATCAGGTGCATCCATCGTGCACGAAATCATGAAATCCAATATCAAGTGCCGAATATATGCAAAATCCAATCAGGTCCACAAGGTGCACAAAACAAATATCGAACATCACCATCGAAATCAAAGTCCAGGGCATCTAAATGCACAACATATGTAACACTGCACTGCAAGCATATATGAACTATACCGAGTGCAAAAACCAAATCGTGTGCGTGCATACGCACAAAATCAACTCAAATGTCTAAAACCGTAATATCACAAACATTTGAAACCAAAGCACGAAAACTATATCAAGGGCAACACTGTGCAAAAATCGTAAATCCTCAATCATCAAAATCAAATCATAAGAATAAATCACCCAAAACATCGAAATCAATAATGGCGGAATAGTACCGCTCAAGTGCATCCTCTAAGAATCTCGGGCTAACTGTCGCGGTCACTAGTGGGACATCTCGTCGATGATCATGAACTCTGGCCTGCTGGTGTGCATAACATGACCACTCCTGGGTCTAAGTCTTCTCCGTGGATTACAAATCTCATGATCCATCGGCTCATCGGCCCTGTCAAGGCAGCATATCACTGGCGTCGGCCTCTGGCTCTCTGAATGCACGTAACACATCTGATCCTGGGTGCAAATATCATTGCATCAGTGGCCTGGAAGGATTCCTGCTCAAGGTCTCATCCAAGTCTCGTCTCTGCCTAACTTCCTGGAAGTCATCGCCCTTTACTACATCTGCTTCTTGCTCCGGAACGGCTGCATACTCATCACGACTGCTTCTGAAAGGTATATCCAAGTACAATGCCTCGGCATGTGCATCGCATCTCTGATGTCGGCGGAGTGGAGCGTCATCATATCCAGATCTTGTACGAACCACTTACTCCACTTTTCTCTAATGTCGACTGCTTCGGACTCATCTCATCGCGGCTGCATGAACTGAGCTCCAACGGCTATCCTCGTAGCTGGAGTCTCCAAAGAAATGCATCTCACCACCTAGCATCCGAATTAAGTCGAGCCATCCGATCGAGTCGTCAAAACCTCATAATCCCCCAAGAGTTCAACATCTTGGGCACAGTTTAATAGTATCGAGTACATACCACAGCATCGGTGGTCCAGCCGTAGAAGGGCAAACCCAAGCCTCACTAATGGCGCCGTAGAACTGCCGCAAACCCGAAGGTTCAAAGGCTTTCACACGGTCATTAAGTCGAGTTAGTGTTTCATTCTTCTAGAGGGACCATAGAATTGCCTGCATGTCTTTCCGACTACATTAAACTTGGAATAATAGGTTTCTGACATTCGATCGTCTCTGTCGACTTCCAACGTCTCCGCGTGAAGTCGTCTCTAGTTGGAATCAATCTATCTGATGACCTCGCATCGGGGTAGGCGAACGATCCACATGTCCTAGTCATTCATCCTCGATGACTAGCGACCTTCTATCATCTATTAGTACAACTCATTCTGCACTAACTCCAGCATCTGGGGCAATATCTCGTCGTTCGCAGCAATAACTGGCTCGCTCGTCTGCACGCTGAACGGTGCCTCAATCATCAGGAGTAAGCAACACACCAACGGTCATCAAAATCTGGCTGTCCTCTATCATTGGCTCAATCCTCTAGTGCTGATCGGCATGTCCAAGTAATCTCATACAGCGATCCATCCAATACTCGGGGCGCGAAATCACAATCAAAAGACACATCTCTACAATCGTGTGTCGCCGGAATTATGTTCTGGTTAGTCCTCGTTCGTAACGAGCTCGTGCTGACCGCAACTCTAGCCGTAGCTCTCCCTGCCCGTAATCATGGCAGCAAAACCATAACTGGTACTGATGAGGCTAGATCGGAATGAATATAATACTGAGCAAAGAAATGTACATCCTAAGGCTCCTTAAGTGGAGTGGCGTGTCGTAAGTATGCCGCAGAACATACCCACGGTACGTCACTCTACTTTAGTCACCTATTCCATCAACCAACGGTCATCCTACGTTTCGAAGGTAAAACCTAACGCTTTGATACCAACATTGTCACGTCCCGAAAGTACGGAACATGACCGGCACTTAAACTACGAAACTTCTCGAGGCGTACGTAATCTAAGTAAACCGAAAACCCAGAAATCCAAACCAAGAAAAGTAGTAGAGTGAAGGAAAACCACTTTAAATCGAGTAGTTTTAATAGCATAAGCCGAATTATGCGTTTTTAAAAACATCAAATATTTCCTGAAAATTTCGGCAGAGTCTCCTTTGTAAATACTGGCCCCCAAATGGGATACAACATGAATAGTATACGAAATCAATAAAAAGGCATCCCCAAGCGGGAGCTAGCTCTTCGTCAATCGACGGTCACAACCACACAAGCAATATAATATACAACGCCAAGGGCGAGGATCAAAACTCAAAGGGAAACTCAAAACCACAAGAAAACCCCAGAAATATAACGCGCGACTCTAAGGTCGAAAGAATAACATCACTGGTCTCTATCTCAAAAATAAATACATGTTTGGTTGATGGAACTTCTAGATACAACAGAATAATGATATACAAGATATATAATGGTGGTACAATACAAGTAAACCCACCTACTAGCAAATCACCCGAAGGAAACTATACCCGCAAAGCCGTAATGAAACCTGTAACGCCATCCTGCAAGAAATTGGGGCACAATGGGGGTGAGTTGCCAACTAGTGAATAGAAAAACATCTACGAAAAGAAATCGCATAAATAACGCAACCTAGGTCAAAGATCATAATATATCCTCAATTATATATATAACATGCAACATATAACAAGGCTAGGGTAAATATCTAACCCGAGTGTAATCTCATGTGCCCGTGTCAGTGCCTCAGGTAGCAATATATCATATGAATGAGGTATGAAAGCATGGAAACAGAATACATGTAAATGAAGAACTGTTTTCATAATTTAGTGAGATTTCCTTTGTATTTTTAAAATGAGGTATCATAATGAAATCAGCATAAAACAGTGCCTAGCATCGGCACAAAACGTAATCCCAATATCTCGATATCTCTGTATCACAGTCTTTGTACCTCAATATCTCGAAATCTCAATGTCTCAATCACAATATCTAGGGCGCCGTCAGTCCAGACCGGCCCCTACCATCCATCTCAAGACCACGACGGTATCCTCCGGATATCCGACGCGTCGGGTAAAATCACCGGTAGGTAGTGCTCCCCTGCCAGGCTCACATCGTCATCATCACGCGCTTCTTGCCCCGGGGTACCTTACCGGGTCCACCATGTACCCGAAACGGTTCATCCGTCTCCTCGAATCGGGTCTCGAAATCCATCAGCAAACTCATGGTGGACGACTCATACATCATGGGAAAACCGCACTTTTTATTTTAAAAGAGAGAAAAGGTTTATTTATGTTTTTGCGGTTTTCCTCCAAATCCAGAAAATCTTATGGAAATCCGAATCCAAAACCTCAATAACACGTAAAATAGTGAATATATGCATGAGAATCCATGAATGCGGCATCATAATGAATAACAGTATGCATGAAGTAGCAAGTAATAACTACAATGTCTAAACTAACATATGAGGCAAGTACACTAATATCATGTCTAAACTATTAGCTAACAGGCTATGTCAAGCAATAATATTTTCTAAGGTGTACGTGACATGGCAATTACCGATGAAGATGTGTGTGAGCCGGCAAGTAAGTGTACGTGGTACATACGCATCATCGGTAATGGTGCTGGTGTCCTAACAGCATGATATCAATAATGGAGTATGAACCATAATATAAGCATGCAATGCGAAGCGAACCATAATAATGAGCGGGAGCTGAATACTAGTCGCAACTATAACTAATCTGCATTAATCTAATATAAGTCCTACAAATGGTGCCTTTTGAAATAACACGAATCATGGGGTTTTGAAAATAGGGGCTACGGTGTTTTTATGAAAAGATACGTCTTTTGAAATATCCGTAGGATCCCTTGGGCTGTCTTTTAAAATACCCACGATTCGTTAGTTTTTGAAATAGGTACGAATCGAATCTAATCTAACAACTAAACTAAACTAAAGGGCTAAGCTAACAAGCTGGACTACAGGTAAGGAAACCGCCTAACATCTGAGTCGATCCATATACATACATGTATATATATTAGTCGGTGATCCCGCCTCAATAATATCATATCCTATACCATATCTATAATCAGACATCCCAAGTCAAAAGTGCGGATCAATCATCAAGATATAGCTCGTACGTAAATCCGTCATACGGCATCCCCAAATCTGGGTACGGGTCAATATCATATTCCTCACACTATTCCTCTGGTATCCTCTTTATCCAAGATCATAGTCTAGGGTACTGACCTATGTCTAGTACAATACTAATATCCTCAATATACTCATGATCTGACTACTGATCGACAATCTCGTACAAACCGATATCGTCAGCACATATCATCATCAAGGGGTATACATCGCCCGATACGGCCTAATATCAATATCCTAGCATATCATGCCTCATATCACGATCACATGTCGACCATTTTATTTATAACACTATTCACCCGTATCGCCGCCCCAAGATCCGCTATAACACCAGGACATACCTCAAGTACGAATCATGCCATATCACCGATATCACAACCACAAAACAAATCTCATCGACTCAGCTCAATCCCAAGTATCATCCTCAAATCCGTATGTGGACAAATAGTCCGATACCCATGTGAACACATAACTATAAAGAATCCCATGAGCACATATAAATAGGAATGTATGCAAGTATGTATGTGTAGTGCAACACTACCCTAGGGTTCGCAACACTAAAATAATCCAACTTACCAATATCCATCCTAAACATCGTTATTAATCCCAAATAACATATAATAATTGTTGGTGTGTATACGCATCCGTATACACCACCACGGACTGCGGGGGTGCTATACGCCATCCACCCGACTTCTCCCCGTAGATATAAATCTACTCATCTGGTCCTCGCTCGCCGGTGCCGACGTCGCCACGCGCTTGCTTGTCGTCTCAAAGTCCACATGGGGGTACCTACATATCATAACGCACCGCATCGCATTAAAATCCGACTCATGACCAAAACGACACACGAATCCCACATAGGTCAAAACCTATGGTTGCTTCCACAAATCAACCCAAAAACCCTCGACATCGGCGTACAAACGCCAGACCCTCGAGAAAAACCCAAATACACTCATTTTCACACTCACAAACACTAATTTTAATATAAAATAGGTTAAAACTCACAAAAACCCCAAATTCACTTTAAAAGCCGTTTTTTCGAAAAACTAGCAAGCAAAATTTCCTGTTTTAGTACAAAACTCGACGTTTAAACAATTCTAACGGCCATAATACGTATTAAATAACTTAAATAAGTCATATAACCCATAATCACAATTTAATCTCATCAAACTATATACGTTCAAAAAAAACTAGTTTGCAATTTTACCCAAATTTCAACCATTTTAGCAAAAATGCATAAACAACAGTTTAGTTTGGATTTGCATGATCTAAAATATTAAAATACAATTTAAAATGTTAATAATACCATGGATACTCTAATTAGATTTTTATCCCAATTGATTAATTAAATGCCCAAAACCTAGTTAACCGAATTAGTGTAATTATCACAATTTTTAAACTAATAATTAACAACTAGCTACTAACTTGTTTTAACATGTTATAAGAGCTTAAATAAATTACACAACCATACACCAATTTCACAAAACCCTAACTTGCATTCAAGTTCTTCTCTTGAATTTTCATCACACAAACCACAACAACCAATTTAACACTTATAAACAAAATCATATAAGCAACTAATCAACAAACAACCATAGGGCACAAAATTTATACCTCACAAATCCATGATCAAACATGAAATCTAGACCTCCAAAATGAAATCCTTGCACCAAGATCCCTGCATCTAAGGCTATACTAAAATGGGTAAGAACTAGATTTAAATTTTGGGAATTTTTTGATGGGTATTTGATGAATTTTTTGAAGCAAAAGAGATGGAACAGTGGGGGGGAGAAAGAGGGCTGTTGGTGCAGGAATTTTCGGCCAGCAAGGGAGTGGGGGAGGAGAGAGAGGGAGGTGGAGAAAAATGGGGAGAAAAAGACAAAGTCTACACCCCCTTTTGATTTTCTTTCATTTCCCTTTTTCTTTTCTTTTCTTTTCTTTTGAAAGGTGAGGTAATTGGAGAGAGAGAGGGGGGGCTGTCAAGGTGGGGCTGGCCATGTGGGGAGGGGGAGAGAGGGTGAGGTGTGGGTGTGTGGGTTAGGGAAAAAGATGAATGTATTACCCTAATTCCCATTAACACTAATTTCACCGAAAAAAAGCTTTTTTCTTCGATATTTTCTAAACCGTTTTAGCAAACGATTTCATTTCAAAAACCACATGATAAAATTTTATTTAATGTTTTATGATGCACAAAATTTGTTTCAACTCATTCCAATTTGTAATTTTCCCTAATTAAATGTATTAGTGACGGCTTAAAATAATAATAAAATAAATTTTTTTCAGAAAATTTGAAATTTCACCAGTGGCTCAATAAACACCAAATTCTAGCAATTACATAGCTAGAATATGTATATTTAATTTTATAATAAAGATATTTGCATTTTACTTTTTACAGAAAACCCCCTTATTTTACCGTTTTTTCGAAATTTCACCGAAATAATTTTCAAAACGCTACAATCTTCCCCCCTTAAAAAAATTCGGTCCCCGAATTTAAAGTAAAACTTCCCCCAAATACAAAAACACCTAAGCAAAATCATCAAGTCGTCGGGGCTCCGAAACCATAAGTACATAATACGCACCATAGCGCAATGCATGCGCATGAGCAATGAGCATATAACTCAAATCAAAACTCCGTCAAGCATCCCGCAATCATCGGAGTCATGGTAAAGACAAAAATGTCAAATCCAATATAAAACCAATATGATATAACTCGAAACTATACACGTAAATATCAAATCTATATATATAAATAACTGATGGAAATGAATGCCAAATATATTCAGGTACTGTCCTCTAACTAGTCCTGCCCAGTACGAAGACACATAGCAAATATCATAAAACGTACTGCTCTATAAGAAAAATCAATCCCGAAATACGTGTATGAATACTACGTGCGTCTAGTGCGCACGGAAATAAAAATTCAAATATGTGCCATACATATGCACAGAAACAACATCTAAGTGCATCGGGTGTGCACGAAACATCTGTCGTAGGCAACATGTGTGCCTGACAGCAAAATCAGGTGCATCTGACATGCACGAAAAATCTCGATTTAGTGCATCTGGTGTGCACCAAAATCACACTTGAAAACATGCGCCCAACATGCGCGAAAATCCAAATCAGGTGCATCCATCGTGCACGAAATCATGAAATCCAATATCAAGTGCCGAATATACGCAAAATCCAATCAGGTGCACAAGGTGCACAAAACAAATATCGAACATCACCATCGAAATCGAAGTCCAGGGCATCTAAATTCACAACATATGTAACACTGCACTGCAAGCATATATGAACTATACCGAGTGCAAAAACCAAATCGTGTGCGTGCATACGCATAAAATCAACTCAAATGTCTAAAACCGTAAAATCACAAACATTTGAAACCAAAGCACGAAAACTATATCAAGGGCAACACTGTGCAAAGATCGTAAATCCTTAATCATCAAAATCAAATCATAAGAATAAATCACCCAAAACATCGAAATCAATAATGGCGGAATAGTACCGCTCAAGTGCATCCTCTAAGAATCTCGGGCCAACTGTCGCTGTCACTAGGGGGGCGTCTCGTCGATGATCATGAACTCTGGCCTGTTGGTGTGCGTAACATGACCACTCCTGGGTCCAAGTCTTCTTCATGGATTACAAATCTCATGATCCATCGGCTCATCGGCCCTGTCAAGGCTGCATATCACTGGCGTCGGCCTCTGGCTCTCTGAATGCACGTGACACATCTGATCCTGGGTGCAAATATCATTGCATCAGTGGCCTGGAAGGATTCCTGCTCAAGGTCTCATCCAAGTCTCGTCTCTGCCTAACTTCCCGGAAGTCATCGCCCTTTACTACATCTGCTTCTTGCTCCGGAACGGCTGCATACTCATCACGACTGCTTCTGGAAGGTATATCCAAGTACAATGCCTCGGCATGTGCATCGCATCTCTGATGTCGGCGGAGTGGAGCGTCATCATATCCAGATCTTGTACGAACCACTTACTCTACTTTTCTCTAATGTCGACTGCTTCGGACTCATCTCATCGCGGCTGCATGAACTGAGCTCCAACGGCTATCCTCGTAGCTGGAGTCTCCAAAGAAATGCATCTCACCACCTAGCATCCGAATTAAGTCGAGCCATCCGATCGAGTCGTCAAAACCTCATAATCCCCCAAGAGCTCAACATCTTGGGCACAGTTTAATAGTATCGAGTACATACCACAGCATCGGTGGTCCAGCCGTAGAAGGGCAAACCCAAGCCTCACTAATGGCGCCGTAGAACTTCCGCAAACCTGTAGGTTCAAAGGCTTTCACACGGTCATTAAGTCGAGTTAGTGTTTCATTCTTCTAGAGGGACCATAGAATTTCCTGCATGTCTTTCCGACTATATTAAACTTGGAATAATAGGTTTCTGACATTCGATCGTCTCTGTCGACTCCCAACGTCTCCGCGTGACGTCGTCTCTAGCTGGAATCAATCTATCTGATGACCTCGTATCGGGGTAGGCGAACGATCCACATGTCCTAGTCATTCATCCTCAATGACTAGCGACCTTCTATCATCTCTTAGTACAACTCATTCTGCACTAACTCCAGCATCTGG
The DNA here is from genome assembly GCA_030015575.1 of Agapanthus africanus. Lineage (NCBI taxonomy): Eukaryota > Viridiplantae > Streptophyta > Magnoliopsida > Asparagales > Amaryllidaceae > Agapanthus > Agapanthus africanus. The sequence goes on along the minus strand of JASDDO010000029.1, from coordinate 251,694,486 downwards.
GGCAATATCTCGTCGTTCGCAGCAATAACTGGCTCGCTCGTCTGCACGCTGAACGGTGCCTCAATCATCAGGAGTAAGAAACACACCAACGGTCATCAAAATCTGGTTGGCCTCTATCATTGGCTCAATCCTCTAGTGCTGATCGGCATGTCCAAGTAATCTCATACAGCGATCCATCCAACGCTCGGGACGCGAAATCACAATCAAAAGACACATCTCTACAATCGTGTGTCGCCGGAATTATGTTCTGGTTAGTCCTCGTTCGTAACGAGCTCGTGCTGACTGCAACTCTAGCCGTAGCTCTCCCTGCCCGTAATCGTGGCAATAAAACCATAACTGGTACTGATGAGGATAGATCGGAATGAATATAATACTGAGCAAAGAAATGTACATCCTAAGGCTCCTTAAGTGGAGTGGCGTGTCGTAAGTATGCCGCGGAACATACCCACGGTACGCCACTCTACTTTGGTCACCTATTCCATCAACCAAGGGTCATCCTACGTTTCGAAGGTAAAACCCAACGCTTTGATACTAACATTGTCACGTCCCGAAAGTACGGAACATGACCGGCACTTAAACTACGAAACGTCTCGAGGCGTACGAAATCTAAGTAAACCGAAAACCCAGAAATCCAAACCAAGAAAAGTAGTAGAGTGAAGGAAAACCAATTTAAATCGAGTAGTTTTAATTGCATAAGCTGAATTATGCGTTTTTAAAAACATCAAATATTTCCTGAAAATTTCGGCAGAGTCTCCTTTGTAAATACTGGCCTCCAAACGGGATACAACATGAATAGTATACGAAATCAATAAAAAGGTATCCCCAAGCGGGAGCTAGCTCTTCGTCAATCGACGGTCACAACCATACAAGCAATATAATATACAACGCCAAGGGCGAGGATCAAAACTCAAAAGGAAACGCAAAACCACAAGAAAACCCCAGAAATATAACGCGCGACTCTAAGGTCGAAAGAATAACATCACTGGTCTCTATCTCAAAAATAAATACATGTTTGGTTGATGGAACTTCTAGATACAACAGAATAATGATATAAAAGATATATAATGGGGGTACGATACAAGTAAACCCACCTACTAGCAAATCACCCGAAGGAAACTATGCCCGCAAAGCCGTAATGAAACCTGTAAGGCCATCCTGCAAGAAATTGGGGCACAACGGGGGTGAGTTGCCAACTCGTGAATAGAAAAACATCTACGAAAAGAAATCGCATAAATAACGCAACCTAGGTCAAAGATCATAATATATCCTCAATTATATATATAACATGCAACCTATAACAAGGCTAGGGAAAATATCTAACCCGAGTGTAATCTCATGTGCCCGTATCAGTGCCTCAGGTAGCAATATATCATATGAATGAGGTATGAATGCATGGAAACAGAATACATGTAAATGAAGAACTGTTTTTATAATTTAGTGAGATTTCCTTTGTATATTTAAAATGAGGTATCATAATGAAATCAGCATAAAACAGTGCCTAGCATCGGCACAAAACGTAATCCCAATATCTCGATATCTCTGTATCACAGTCTCTGTACCTCAATATCTCGAAATGTCAATGTCTCAATCACAATATCTAGGGCGCCGTCAGTCCAGACCGGCCCCTACCATCCATCTCAAGACCACGACGGTATCCTCCGGATATCTGACGCGTCGGGTAAAATCACCGGTAGGTAGTGCTCCCCTGCCAGGCTCACATCGTCATCATCACGCGCTTCTTGCCCCGGGGTACCTTACCGGGTCCACCATATACACGAAACGGTTCATCCGTCTCCTCGAATCGGGTCTCGAAATCCATCAGCAAACTCATGGTGGACGACTCATACATCATGGGAAAACCGCACTTTTTATTTTAAAAGAGAGAAAAGGTTTATTTATGTTTTTGCGGTTTTCCTCCAAATCCAGAAAATCTCATGGAAATCCGAATCCAAAACCTCAATAACACGTAAAATAGTGAATATATGCATGAGAATCCATGAATGCGGCATAACAATGAAAACAGTATGCATGAAGTAGCAGGTAATAACTACAATATCTAAACTAACATATGAGGCAAGTACACTAATATCATGTCTAAACTATTAGCTAACAGGCTATGTCAAGCAATAATATTTTCTAAGGTGTACGTGACATGGCAATTACCGATGAAGATGTGTGTGAGCCGGCAAGTAAGTGTACGTGGTACATACGCATCATCGGTAATGGTGCTGGTGTCCTAACAGCATGTTATCAATAATGGAGTATGAAACATAATATAAGCATGCGATGCGAAGCGAACCACAATAATGAGTGGAAGCTGAATACTAGACGCAACTATAACTAATCTGCTTTAATCTAATATAAGTCCTACAAATGGTGCCTTTTGAAATAACACGAATCATGGGGTTTTGAAAATAGGAGCTACGGTGTTTTTTTGAAAAGATACGTCTTTTGAAATATCCGTAGGATCCCTTGGGCTGTCTTTTAAAATACCCACGATTCGTTAGTTTTTTAAATAGGTACGAATCGAATCTAATCTAACAACTAAACTAAACCAAAGGGCTAAGCTAACAAGCTGGACTACAGGTAAGGAAACCGCCTAACATCTGAGTCGATCCATATACATACCTGTATATATATTAGTCGGTGATCCCGCCTCAATAATATCATATCCTATACCATATCTATAATCAGACATCCCAAGTCAAGAGTGTGGATCAATCATCAAGATATAGCTCGTACGTAAATCCGTCGTACGGCATCCCCAAATCTGGGTACGGGTCAATATCATATTCCTCACACTATTCCTCTGGTATCCTCTTTATCTAAGATCATAGTCTAGGGTACTGACCTATGTCTAGTACAATACTAATATCCTCAATATACTCATGATCTGACTACTGATCGACAATCTCGTACAAACCGATATCGTCAGCACATATCATCATCAAGGGGTATACATCGCCCGATACGGCCTAATATCAATATCCTAGCATATCATGCCTCATATCACGATCACATGTCGACCATTTTATTTATAACACTATTCACCCGTATCGCCGTCCCAAGATCCGTTATAACACCAGGACGTACCTCAAGTACGAATCCTGCCATATCACCGATATCACAACCACAAAACAAATCTCATCGACTTAGCTCAATCCCAAGTATCATCCTCAAATAGGTATGTGAACACATAGTCCCATACCCATATAAACACATAACTATAAAGAATCCCATGAGCACATATACATAGGAATGTATGCAAGTATGTATGTGTAGTGCAACACTACCCTAGGGTTCGCAACACTAAAATAATCCAACACACCAATATCCATCCTAAACATCGTTATTAATCCCAAATAACATATAATAATTATTGGTGTGTATACGCATCCGTATACACCACCACGGACTGCGGGGGTGCTATACGCCATCCACCCGACTTCTCCCCGTAGATATAAATCTACTCACCTGGTCCTCGCTCGCCGGTGCCGATGTCGCCACACGCTTGCTTGTCGTCTCGAAGTCCACATGGGGGTACCTACATATCATAACGCACCGCATCGCATTAAAATCCGACTCATGACCAAAACGACACACGAATCCCACATAGGTCAAAACCTATGGTTGCTTCCACAAATCAACCCAAAAACCCTCGACATCGGCGTACAAACGCCAGACCCTCGAGAAAAACCCAAATACACTCATTTTCACATTCACGAACACTAATTTTAATATAAAATAGGTTAAAACTCACAAAAACCCCAAATTCACTTTAAAAGCCGTTTTTTCGAAAAACTAGCAAGCAAAATTTCCCGTTTTAGTACAAAACTCGATGTTTAAACAATTCTAGCGGCCATAATACTTATTAAATAACTTAAATAAGTCATATAACCCATAACCACAATTTAATCTCATCAAACTATATACGTTCAAAAAAAACTAGTTTTCAATTTTACCCAAATTTCAACCATTTTAGCAAAAATGCATAAACAACAATTTAGTTTGGATTTGCATGATCTAAAATATTAAAATACAATTTAAAATGTTAATAATACCATGGATACCCTAATTAGATTTTTATCCCAATTGATTAATTAAATGCCCAAAACCTAGTTAACCGAATTAGTGTAATTATCATAATTTTTAAACTAACAATTAACAACTAGCTACTAACTTGTTTTAACATGTCATAAGAGCTTAAATATATTACACAACCATACACCAATTTCATAAAACCCTAACTTGCATTCAAGTTCTTCTCTTGAATTTTCATCACACAAACCACAACAACCAATTTAACACTTATAAACAAAATCATATAAGCAACTAATCAACAAACAACCATGGGGCACAAAATTTATACCTCACAAATCCATGATCAAACATGAAATCTAGACCTCCAAAATGAAATCCTTGCACCAAGATCCATGCATCTAAGGCTACACTAAAATGGGTAAGAACTAGATTTAGATTTTGGGATTTTTTTGATGGGTATTTGATGAATTTTTTGAAGCAAAAGAGATGGAACAATGGGGGGGGAGAAAGAGGGCTGTTGGTGCAGGAATTTTTAGCCAGCAAGGGAGTGGGGGAGGAGAGAGAGGGAGGTGGAGAAAAATGGGGAGAAAAAGACAAAGTATACACCCCCTTTTGACTTTCTTTCATTTCCCTTTTTCTTTTCTTTTCTTTTCTTTTGAAAGGTGAGGTAATTGGAGAGAGAGAGGGGGGGCTGTCAAGGTGGGGCTGGCCATGTGGGGAGGGGGAGAGAGGGTGAGGTGTGGGTGTGTGGGTTAGGGAAAAAGATGAATGTATTACCCTAATTCCCATTAACACTAATTTCACCGAAAAAAAGCATTTTTCTTCGATATTTTCTAAACCGTTTTAGCAAACGATTTCATTTCAAAAACCACATGATAAAATTTTATTTAATATTTTATGATGCACAAAATTTGTTTCAACTCATTCCAATTTGTAATTTTCCCTAATTAAATGTATTAGTGACGGCTTAAAATAATAATAAAATAAATTTTTTTCAGAAAATTTGAAATTTCACCAGTGGCTCAATAAACACCAAATACTAGAAATTACATAGCTAGAATATGTATATTTAATTTTATAATAAGGATATTTGTATTTTGACTTTTTACAGAAAACCTCCTTATTTTACCGTTTTTTCGAAATTTTACCGAAACGATTTTCAAAACGCTACACACTTGCACTAAGGCCATGTACTGCCGTATCGAAGACCTATCATCTCGATCAGCCGCTCGAACTGAGTCTGGGGCAAGGCCTTGGTGAATGGATCTGCAGTGTTATCTTATGAAGCAACCCTCCGAACCTCGATCTTCTGGTGATCCACGATCTCCCTGATCAGGTGATACTGCCTTAAGATGTGTCTGGATTTCTGATGGAACCTGGGTTCCTTCGCTAAAGCTATAGCCCCGTTGTTGTCACAATACAAAGGTATTGGGTCAACAATGGACGGAACCACTTGAAGTTCTTTCAAGAACTTCCTTATCCAGACAGCTTCTTTTGCGGCATCAGATGCAGCGATGTATTCCGCTTCCATAGTTGAGTCAGCAACGGTTTCCTGTTTGGAGCTCTTCCAACACATCGCCCCTCCATTGAGGGTAAAGACAAAACCCGACATGGACTTGGAATCATCCTTGTCACTCTGGAAGCTGGAGTCAGCAAAGGCCTCAATCTGGAGGTCTTTTGCGCCATACACCAAGAACATCTCCTTAGTCCTTCTCAGGTACTTGAGAATGTTCTTTACCGCTATCCAATGTTTCTCCCCAGTGTTTGACTGATACCTGCTTACCACACTCAGTGCATAAGCCACATCTGGTCTGGTACACAACATCGCATACATTATAGAGCCTACCGCAGAAGCGTAGGGTATAATAGATATGCGATCCCTCTCCAAATCAGTCTTGGGAGACATCTCTTTGGAAAGGGTGATCCCGTGACAAGCCGGTAGATTACCGCGCTTGGAATCTTCCATACTGAATCTCTCCAGTATGGTGTCGATGTACCTGGACTGTGAAAGTCCTAATATCCTCTTGGATCTGTCACGGTAGATCCGGATACCCAGAATGTATGAGGCATCACCCAGGTCTTTCATGGAGAACCTGTGTGACGAGAACCCCTTGACAGATTGTAGCATAGGAATGTCATTTCCTATTAAGAGAATGTCATCCACGTATAAAACGAGGAATACTACAGTTCTCGCTACAAAGCTACAATAGATGCATGGTTCATCTGGATTTTTAATAAAGCCAAATTCCTTGACCGTCTCATCAAAACAGATGTTCCAACTCCGCGATGCCTGCTTTAGTCCATAAATGGACTTAAGCAACTTGCACACCTTTCCGCTGCTCCCACTCTGAATGAAATCGTCTGGCTGGTCTATATAGACACACTCCTCTAAATGTCCATTTAGAAAAGCTGTCTTTACGTCCATCTGCCAAATCTCATAATCGTGGAAGGCAGCAATGGCAAGAAGGATCCGAATGGATTTCAGCATAGCTACTGGAGAAAAGGTTTCCTCATAGTCCAAACCAGGTCTTTGACGAAAACCCTTCGCAACCAGTCTAGCTTTATAGGTCTCAACCTGTCCATCTACACCAATCTTCCTTTTGAAGATCCACTTGCATCCTACGGGTTTTACCCCATCTGGAGCAATGTCCAACGTCCATACTTTGTTGGTGTACATGGACTCCATTTCGGTCCGCATTGCATCCAGCCATTTTACCGAGTCGACGCTCTGAATGGCTTGTTAGAAGCTAGTAGGCTCATCACAATCTATGATGCAATCCTCTCTATCCCCGTAAATGAGAAAACCGTAGTATCTCTCGGGCGGATGAGACGGCCTACTATTCCTGCGGAGTGGCGTGGGAATGTCCTGATCTTTCGAACCCTCTGGTTCTACTAAGCTTTTAGTAATAGCTCGTGGTTCTGGAATTTCTTCCAGTTCTATTGCGCTCCCACTTAGTTCTTTTTCGATGAACTGGTGTTCTAGAAAGTGGGCGTGGCGAGAAATAAAGACCTTTTATTCCTCTTCGCAATAGAAGAAATCTCCCTTGGAGTTCTTTGGATATCCCACAAACTTGCACTGTACTGAGCGTGCCTCGAGCTTGTCCGCATGCTGCTTTTTTACAAAAGCTGGACATCCCCATGTCATAATGTGATTAAGATAGGGTCTCTTCCCACACCACATCTGATATGGTGTAGTAGACACAGTCTTAGTTGGAACTCGGTTCAAAAGGTATGCAGCTGATTCTAGCGCATATCTCCAGAACGATCGCGGAAACTCAGCGTTACTCATCATGGACCGTACCATATCCAATAGGGTTCGGTTCCGTCTCTCCGATACACCGTTATGTTGCGGAGTGTATGGAGGAGTAAGCTGAGAGAAAATTCCATTCTCTTTTAAGTAACCCAGGAACTCGGCACTCAAGTATTCACCACCTCGATCAGATCTCAGTGCCTTGATACTTTTGCCTGTTTGTTTTTCTACTTCATTATTATATTCCTGGAATTTTTCAAAAGCCTCGGATTTATGTTTCATTAAGAAGACATAACCGTACCTTGAAAAGTCATCCGTAAAAGTAATGAAGTAAGAATAACCGCTTCGCGCATGTGTAGACATTGGACCGCACATGTCGCTGTGTACGAGTCCCAAGAGCTCGCTCGCTCTTTCTCCGTGTCCAGTGAACGGAGTCTTTGTTATCTTTCCTTTGAGACAGGATTGACAAGTTGCATACGATTGATATTCGAACGGATCCAAATATCCTTCTGCATGTAACTTAGTCAACCTTCTCTCATTGATGTGACCCAGTCTACAATGCCATAAGAAAGTTTTATTTATTTCTGGTTGTGTGTATTCTGGACATTGAAAATCTGTGGTTGGTTTAAAACGTATATACCGTTGTTCAATATACCTGACCCAATCAAAACTTGATTAAGGCGAATGTTCACTACATTACTTACAAATGCAAATTCATAACCTTCTTTAGATAATAAAGATACAGAAATGATATTACAGGTTGCATTTGGTACATAATAACAACTACGCAAAACCAAAAAATGTCCATCCGACAATCCCAGGTGATAGTCCCCCACGGCCTCAGCATCCATGCTAGCACCGTTTGCAACTCTGAGGGTCATGTCATCTGTCTTCAAAACTCTACGCTTTCTCAACGCCTGCAAAGAATTACAGATATGAGATCCTGATCCGGTATCAAATACCCAGGATGTTGAGTTTATTGATAGACAGTTTTCAATAACATACACACCTGAAGCTGAAGCCGCAATTCGCTTTAAATCCTGTGTTCTGGCCTTCCAAGCCTTGCAATCCTGTTTCCAGTGACCACTTTTGTGACAATAGAAGCATTCTTCCTTCCCCACCAGCTTTCTCGCTACCTTTGTTGCTTTTCCTTTTCCTTTCGTATCCACTTTACTGACACCGCCTCTTGGTTTGGCGGAGGCTTTCTTCTTCTTACCCTTGGCTTTCGCCCTGGATCTAGAAGAGGAAGATCCTCCTACAAAAAAAGTGGATGTCTCCCTACCTTTCTGTAGGGTGCCCTCAGCACTCCTCAACATGTTCAGAAGTTCGGAAAGTTCAACCTCCTTTCCTTGCATGTTGAAGTTAAGGATAAACTGGGCGTAAGTGGAAGGAAGGGACTGGAGAATCAAATCAGTATAGAGTTCATTCTCCAACGTGGTCCCAAGGTCTACGAGCTCCTCTATGTAGCCAATCATCTTAAGCACGTGTTCCGCTACCGATGATCCGACGGCCAATCTTGCCGAAAATAGCTTCTTCGACACTTCGTATCTTGCGATACGAGACTGCTCTCCATACAGTTCTTTTGTATGGAGAAATATGGACTCTAGGTCCATATTCTCGTGCCTCCTCTGATGTTCGTTGTCCATCGAGGCAAGTATGAGGCATTTGACTTTCGCGCAATCTATCTCCCATGTCTTACGGATTTCTACATCCGCGACGCTGGAGGTGGGACCTGGGACAGAGGGAGCTTTGGTGGTAAGTACATACCCCAACTTGTCGTAAGTGATTGCCATCTTGACATTCCTGAGCCAATCTTTGTAGTTTGGCCCTGTCAATATGTTTTTATCTAGTAATAACTTAAGTCCGGTCATGTTGAATGGTCACTGCAATTAGGAGAGAGAAAAGAAACACTTTAGCATGATGCTCTTGCAAGTTTAGAGAGGTTTTTAATTTGTCTAAACTGGATGGCTCCCACTGTCTCTCGAATCCCTTCTCAAACCGTAAAGAAAGGATTAGTCAGGATCAATCTCACCGTACAATACTTGCTTAACCGTTCAGCCAGGCCAGTGTCGGTACTTCGAGGGAGGTTTTCCAACGCTTTCGCGAAGTTCCTTAATTTAAGAACCTCTTTTCCCTGGGGGCGTAGCCCGGCTAACACCTTTCTAGACACCTACTAAGTTTATAGCATTGATCGTTAAGTGAGAGTTTTCCCGAGGAGTAGCATATACTCACAGTAGGATCGGGATCCAAATATCATCGCGTGATAAAACCGAAGGAATCCTACCAGAATCATCACACTCCAAATGGTATGCAGCGCTAGCAAGTTTCAGTACTTATGAAACTCCCGATGTGGATTTTTGCCCCATGCTCTTATGACCTTGACTTTGGCCAAAATATCATAAGTCACATGTCAAGTTCTACCCGTCATTCTCCTGGTTAATTTGGACCCACCCGTACCTACCCTTGACTTTGGCCAAAATGGCAGCACGACTATCCCAAACCACCGCATCTATCTATGCTGCACATGAATACCCAATAGCTACTAATCACTATGCCTTGACTTTGGCCAAAATACATAGCTTGAATACTTTTTGACCATTCATGTGGAATGACGGAGGGCTACGAATGGTTTTGGCGAAACCGTGAACGTAGTGAACTTGATATAATCGATGGAACGAGATAGCTTTTAAAAGGAGTGGTTCAAGCTCCGCGTTTAAAAGTTTAGTTTTGAAAAGAACCGAGTGGTTTTCAAAGTGTTCCAATCGAATTTTACTTGGTTTATTTTCTTGCATTAGTTCTTTTAATGCGTCCCATCATTTAATCCTACCATTACAGAAAACAACAAAAATATGACGTACGCTTATGCCATTCGCATTTGCCACGGGGCCCCGTCATCACCCATTAGGTTACTTAACTAACGACAGAGCGGGGGCTGGGCTAGCGTGGCTGTAAAACATAAGCAACGCCTAAATAGTTATCATATATAAATATATAGCAATGATAGACATTACAGATCACAGATGAATACATTGGATATACTAGAAATCCGCAATCCGTTCGAGCCTGCAACGAAAAGAGGATTACACGGTCGCGGTGAATAGCCAAATACCCCGCCCAAGACCCCTACGGGTGCGGCAAACTACCCGCCAAGTACCCGAAGCGAAGCAACCTCCCTCAACACCGTGAGTAGGCCACTCGGCACTTCGAGATACCCGGTAGTTTGTGCACCCCCTCCATAGGTCTATCCTAGGAGCAAAAACAGTAAAAAGAATTATACAATGACGGCTACAACCCCGACCCGGTTGTGCGGCCAAACAAATAATAATATTACATAAATTTACATGTTACAATGAATGAAAGAGAAAGAAACACTCATCTCACATCCACCCCAGCTATTCACCCGCGACAATCCAACACATTCATATACACATACCAACATCAAACACAGATCACAGATATGTATAACCCCGACTAATCGACATATAGCGATTAGCCGACGTTCAATACATATAAACATCACAGATATAACTATTTAGTCAAAGTGTAGTGAAGTTCGATAAAAAATACGGATTTATAGGCCCCCAAAAATAAATTTCAATTCTGGAAAATCTAGGCACATATAAACCATCTTAAAAATCTTAAAACCAAGCCAGAAAGACACTGCACCAAAATCGACCCAGAGCCGAGCCAAGACGGCGCGGTTGCGCGGCAATAGCTTGCTATTGCCGCGGAACCGCGGCTCTTTGGTCGAATCTCTGGATCATTTTTGGTGGCTTTCTTCACAAAACCCTGAGATGATTTTTGGAGTATGATTTATTTTGTTTTGAACAGAAAAGATTTTAACAGAAACTTAGGGTTTTGAAAACTCGGTTTTTCGATTTTTCCAATTCGAACTTCTATACACTTTACTACCTAGCTAGTTTATGTTTAGTTAGGCTCTGATACCACTGTAAGTCCACGTTGCCGACCCCGGTTCTTGCGGGGAGGCGGAAACGGTATAAAAATCAAATTTTTAGCGCATTAGGCAACATGGACTAACAAAAGTCGGGATCTTTTCTAAACAAAACTAGCTATCAAGCTAAAGAGAGTTAGCAACTCGGAAAAGATGTTATACCTCACTTGAACTCCTTCTTCTTGAAACCTTTGTAGAGTTTGGATGGTGCTTTCCTCGTCGCCTTCTTTCGTCAAAGATGGATCCACCTGAGGGTTCAACCTTGGGCTCATTTCTCGAACTTTGAGAGAACTAAGGTCTTTGGCTTGCTAGACCTTCAACCCTAGAGTGAGTAGAGAATGGTTTAGGGTGTTTTTATCTCAAGGAGTAGTTTCTCAACACATGAGAATGAATCTCCTTGAACTAGAGGAGGAAGAAGAAGAAAAGAGGAGAGAGAGTGAATATGATAGAATGAAATGGTTTTTACAACCATAACAAAATATAAGTGATTTATCAAAATAATATTAATCAAAAATGAAAAGGTGATGGTTAGTTTGAATAGACCATTATCATATCACCATAAATGATATTGCAAAGATCAAAGAGCATCTAAAAAGCTAATGATGATGGTCAAAGTTTCAAACCTAGTCAACTAGTCAACCTTGGTCAACAAGTCAACAAGCCCAACCATGACACAATTTCATTTAATTAATATTATTAATTGATAAATCACAAGATCATTAGGGTTTGGAAAAATACGACTGTCAACTGTGCATACACACCCGTTCCAAAACCCCAATGAAAAAACTCTTCCTCCGCCTCAATCAACTGTGCATACACACCCGCGTTCATGTTCCGAGGAACACGAACACAAAGAGATAAAACCAATCCCAAATCATATACTAGGATCCGGCTTAAACCAAAGCCCGCTAGTATATGCTGTCCGGACAACAAACGTGCACAAGTGCGCGGATGTGAACGAACCCTGTTGCAAAACCATGCGACCTCTACTCATTTTGCCCAAAGGCGAATAGCCCTCTGTGTGGGACTCTAAAGACTCGACACTACGCTTGCAGTGGGTTTAACCACAGACCGCAAGCAGCACTAGCTGTACATAACGGTCCCCAGGTAGATGCCGATAAGAAGACTGACGAGGTGAACCCCATCTGAACTCTTACTGAGCCTGAATGTGACAGTCTCCGTACAGTCCGGTCTGTTCGTCTGATACATCGCATGGCGGGCCTAGGGGGCGGTAAACGTCAGTCCCCTAATAGCGGTACAAGTCGTGTCGGAGTGAAGTCCAGAACACCCTGAGATAACACTGGAAACCTACCAGTATATCTCGCTTGCCCTGGCCAGGGACTACTCGTGTAATGGCTCTCCTAGACACAGCGCGATGTCAACCCCCAATACCGGGAGAGACGAATCCTGTCTAACCGTCACTGCCTCCAAGAGCTTCGGGACTGCACCCAACTACTACCTATTTGCACGACTCCTTTGAGCCGTGGTAGGGTAGTGATCAAAGTGCAGTGGGAACACACTCGAGGCGAAGTGACAGTATCAAGTCAGCGGACTAAGCTGTACTCATGTCACCTGGGAACTGATAACTGACGATAGGTATAATACCAACCAACAGTTCCCGACGAATCCTGTCCAGTGTACTCGTAACCTAACGAGCACCCGTATACTATCTCAAGTACGATGTACTGACGGCTGTGGGACAGACCGTCTCCCACGCTGGGATGAGAAGCGCATACACTAGTCTACTCCGGAGTATCGATGCCCTGTCTCGATAGTCCAACGACTAGGGACCTGTATAAGGATGTGCTTATGGATTACCCAGCCCCCACGAGTGTGAGCGCCATCACAACGCTGGTAATCAAGCAAAGATCCTAAGGGCTCTACTAATATGTATATAAGCAATATGCTAAAAGAAACACATGCACATATTGAAGTAGAGACAAACCAAGTAGCATACTACCATTTCGAGCAAGATTGTATATACAACTGTGAATATCCCAAGCCTCCATCAAGTAATATACATACTAGTATGATACAGTAATGGCCACTAGGGCATATACACTAACAGTGATGATCATATCAAACACCCAAAAGCTGCAAGCGGTCAGCTAAACGTAACAGCCACCCAGGTATTGAGCGATCAGAAGATCAACAAGCTAGCCTGTGCATTCTCCTGTGAATCCAATCAGTAACACTCCCGTACAGTCCGGTCTCTTCGTCTGATATGTCGCATATCAAGTCTAGGGGTGGTATACGTCAGACCCCAGTAACCGATAAGTCGTGTCGATGTGAGGCTCATAACGGGTCGAGAAACAACTGGTAACACTTGTTCCCCTCCGAATGGCGGCGCGACGCAAGGACATCTTTCCCGAGATTCAGGGCAGATGCTAATTAGTGCTATCCGTTCACCTCTCCGAAGATGCCAAGTTGATTTATGGCACCATGTATCGAAGGATTAAACGGATGCGTCCGATGTAGCAGACTTCGTCAGATTCCCCCTCGCTTGAGGGATTTTTTGATTGTGGGGACGCTCTTCCCTGCAGGCGCAAGCCCCTGCAGTTAATTACGCTACCGCATGGCGGTAACAACTTTCTCCTTCTCCAGATGGTCACTTCGTGTCGTGTGTATTTGATTTGTGTTTGGTTGCCCGTGGATTGTATACGGAGACTGAGTAATGTCGTCGCCCGTAGGGCGTGGACTAGTCCAAATCCGTATCTTTCTTAGATTTGTGTTTGGGGGTTATGTTTAAGGATACGTTAGCCTAATTTGGGACTAAGATCAACTTAAACATTTGTTAAGGATACGTTAGTCTAGTTTTAGACTAAGATCAACTTAACGGGATCGTTTAGATCTAACAAAAGAGCAATAAAGGGGGGAGCCCTGTTGTTTAGTTTAGTGACGTTGCGGTCAATAGGTAGTTTAAGGACATTGCGGTCCATTGTTAGTTTTAAGACGTTGCGGTCAAGGTTAAGGATGTCGTAGTCCGCGGATTTAAGGACTCCACAGTCCGATGTTAGTTTTAAGACATCACGGTCAAGGTTAAGGACATCGTAGTCCGTGGATTTAAGGAATCCACGGTCCGATGTTAGTTTTAAGACATTACGGTCAAGGTTAAGGACGTCGTAGTCCATGGATTTAAGGACTCCACAGTCCAATGTTAGTTTTAAGACATCACGGTCAAGGTTAAGGACGTCATAGTCCATGAGTTTAAGGACCCCACAGTCCGTATCAATGTATGTGGTTATCGGGACCCGTCACCTCTTTGAAGACGTCGAGGAATTACAACGCCAAGTATCAAAGGAGTGAAGAGATGTACCCTTAAACCGTGGTAGATTATGTGATCTGCAGTCCAATTTGGAAACTAGGATCAATTATTATATTATGAGCCTATTGGCCCAATTAAGTTTGAATTGAGGACTTATGTCCATCTTGGGCTAAGTCCAATTGTATATGGGATATTGGCCCTCTGTTAATTCCTTGAAGGAGGGGCTTTGCCTCTGGAAACTTAGCCAATTGGGCTAAAGCTAGTGTTAAACACTAGAGACCAACAGTGTTGAACACTGGGAATGAGGTTGACCAGTTAGTGTTAAACACTAAAAGATAATCAGTGTTGAACACTGGAAAAAGAACTTTCAAATTAGTGCTAAACACTAAGAAAATCAGTGTTAAACACTGCAAATAAAATTTTCTGAATTAGTGTTAAACACTAAGGAGAATCAGTGTTAAACACTGGATACAGAGGTTTCAATTTAGTGTTAAACACTAAAGCAAAAGGGGTCACGTGGTAATACGTGAGAGCGCCCTTCCTCTCTTTATTTTGTTTTATAGATAAGTGTTTAACACTTTTAGTCCTGAAAGCTATCACGTGCGGGCACGTGATGCGGGCTCATGCTCTGGTTTATTAGAATACTCATTAGGGGTCACGTGGTGACACGTGAGGGCACCCCAGAGTCTCTGTTTGTCTTACGTTTTCTTTGTGTGCTTCAGGGGTCACGTGGGGCACGTGAGGCGTTGCCTCAAAGTTCTCTTTTATACATCTTTGCAGGAGTCACGTGGTAACACGTGAGGTGCCTACTTCAGAGTTTTATTCTGTGGGTCTCTGTATGCATTAAAGTTCTATTCATAGGGTTAAACCCTAAACTTCTGAAGAATTATTTTCTTAAAAGGGTTAATCCCTGGTTTCTTTTCTTAAAGGAATTAAATTCCTGTGAGTTTGAGAGAATTATGTTCTCAGTTAGGGTTAAACCCCAGTTCTTTTCATTTTGAAGGAATTAAATTCCCATAACATAGGGTTAAACCCTAACTTTATCTTAAAGGAATTGAATTCCTATCATTTTTGTGAGAATTAAATTCTCTAAACTCAGTTCCTCCTCTGTGTTTTAGATCTGCATGGCAGGATCTCAACCCAATGAGAATTAAATTCTCAATTCATAGGGAGATGTGCACTTTGCAGATCCTCAATCAGAGAAAGAACTAAGTTCTCTTTTTTTTATATAAGAGTTAAACTCTTTTGAGAATTAAATTCTCCTCTGAAGCCTTCCTTTTTCCTTTCTTACCCAAGGTTTTCCTTTTTGCAGAGAATCAAAGGCTCTATCTCTCTCTCTCTCTCTATGTATCAAAAGAAAAAGATCCAAAGGTCACAAGGTTTCAGAAAAAAGTTTTAGAAAAAAGATCTTCGAAAAGGGTCCCCTCTCTTCTTTTCTTGGCTCCTATTTATAGGAGAAGGAAGAGAATCAATCTGCTCAGTAAATCTCTCATTGAGAGATTTGATTTTATGTTGAGAGATTTGACTTATATTTATCATTAATCTGGGCCTTTAGATTGTTAAGTGAATTTTATTCACCATTGGATTTTAAATCCAGAGATATTTCCTTGTTGTTTCGGTTAGATTTAGGGGGAAACCTTTCCAAGTCCAAGATTTTTCCATAAATAGGTGATATTTAATCACCTTTAGATTTTTAATCCAACGGTTCCAAATAATCATTCTCTACCTTGAAAAGATTTGAACGACCTCTTCTCAGAATTTAATAAGTCTTTTAAAGCCGGTCACGTGTGGCCACATGACCCCTGGTCACATGTAAGCACGTGACCCTTGGTCATGTGTGGACACGTGACCCCTGGAACGGGCCTTTCTTCTTCTTTTGCGCTCTGTTCTCTGGCCGCTGCTCAGCCGTCACGTGCCAACACGTAACCATTGGTCACGTGTGAGCACGTGACCTTTTCTGGAGTCTTTTCTTGAAAGCGCTTTGCGCCGCTGCTTTGAATGTCACATGCCAACACGTAACCACTGGTCATGTGTGAGCACGTGATGCCTCTTCTGTATCCTTTCCTGATTTTTAATCAGGGTACAAATGCCCCCACAGCGTTGTTCCCACGTGTCTGCACGTGAGTGCAACGCTGTTACTTTTGTGACGTTGGATCTGCTTTGGGAGTAAGGTAAATGAAACGTTTTCCATCCTATCCTATAAATGCCCATGTACTTTCAGAAGAGCCTCCACTTTGCTCATCTTCCTCCTTTGAGAACTTTCTTCTTTTGAGAATTTAATTCTCTTTTTCCAGAGCTTAGTTCTCTTCCTTGAAAATTTTTCAGAGTTTGACTCTGTTCAGGAAAGACTCTTCCTTTCAGGTAATGATGTTGAACGATCGAAGAACCTTCATTAAAAAAAACTCTATGGATTTTAAATCCACATCAAGGGTTTCACCCTTTTAACATGAACCCATTTTTCTTCAAGTTCTACAACAAGAATAGAAAGCTATCTAATCTTCAAACTGTAGATCTCTTAGGGCTTCTCTAATTTTATTTTTTTTAGGGAGATGATAATGTTGGTTGTTCTCCATGGAATTTAATTCCATCCCAAGGAACTCTGGCTCGGGAACAAAACTTTCTGGGAATTTAATTCCCTTTTTCAAAAAGGAATTTAATTCCTATGAAGAACTAAGTTGTTCTCATAGGGACTTCTTGGGCTTTACTGCCCTGAGTCATCTTCTTCACAACTCAGAAAAAAAAGTTTGTAATAGTTTCTCATGATCTTTATTTCAGGTGTCATGGATGCTCATTTGTATGATCTTAAATAAATCATTTCTTACGGTAATATTCGTGCACTGGGCCGTAGTCAGAATCAGGAGTTTACCAACGCTCAGTGTGCCGAGATTATGAGCCGCTTTGACGAGTACAACCATCAGCTACTGTAAGTGCACGGCGGCGCCCCGGTCGTCAATCCGACGACCAAATGCGGAAACGGTGATAAACTTTAATTTTGCGGACTTAGCAAACCGGCACCACCGCGCACTAAACCCCGGATCGGGCCATTAAACTAGTTCTAGCAAAGTAACAAGATAGGGAAGAGATATACCGACTGATCCGAGTCCTCCGGTCTTCATCTCCACTCCGATCTCCTCGCGGAAACTTCGGTCGTCGCCTCCTCGCCGGAAGGGCACCACATCGCCTGCATCTTTTACGGGCTCCCACCTCAATACCGAGGCAACTCGGGCATGAAGCTGGCAAGTCGACATGCCCAAGACTGGCTGTAGGATGTGTAGTGCTTAGTCTCTTTTGGGGTTAGTGGATGTTGCCATTTGAAGATGGAGGAATGAAGGTATGAAAAATGGTGCTTTCATTTTTCCTTGTATCAAAATGAGATGAATGAAATTTGCCACACCACAAATGAAACACTCTCTCATTTTTTTTCTCTCCTCTCAAAGAAGTGGCCGGCCCTTGATGATATGAGAATGGTGGAGGGAAAAAAAACCAAAACCAATGAAGGGAGGTAAGTGTAGGATAAAGCAAGTGGTCACCTTAAACAAAACATCAACCATACTTCATTTAAATCCAACCCATACCCTTTCAAGTCTTAATTAATGCAAGTGATGGATGAAAGATATCATAATCAATACAATTGCAAGAAACCCCTCTCCACAAATGTTATTTGCACAATTGCAAATAACCCCCTCCATCGGAAAAGTCCGGCCGGGAAAGAACAAAGGAAAACCGGCCGGAACGGAATGCAAACTGGCAACTCCAGAAAACTGGTCCCGTAATAAATTACAGGAAAACCCCAATACTGTGCATACACACCCGCATCTGTATTCCGTCCGGATACAAATGCAAAGAGACAAAATCTACACTGTACTAAACTAGGATCCGGCTTAAACCAAAGCCGGCTAGTAATATCCGTTCGATCCTGATCCGTGCAATACCGCACGTATCTGACAGAACCCTGCCATATATCTATACGGCCTCTAGTACAAACCGTCCGATCCTGATCCGTGCAATACCGCACGTATCTGATCGGACCCTGCCATATCTCCATACGGCCTCTACAGCGTTTCGCCCGAAAGCTGAGTAACTGAATGTGTGGTGGACTCTAAAGACTCGTCAATACTATGGCTGTGGATTTAACCACTAGCACGTCAGAGGTATAAGCCAATACGTAACGGGCCACCAGCTATTGACCAAAAGGGACGTCGATGAGCGAACTCATCCTGACACCCTACTGAGCCTGTCAGTGACAATATCCGTACAGTCCGGTCCGTTCGTCTATGAGCATCGCATGTCGGGCCTAGGGGGTGGGTAAAAGTCAGACCCTCAAAAGCGGTACAAGTCGTGTCGGAGTGTAGCCCAGAACACCCTGAGATACTACTGGAATACCTACCAGTAAATCTCCTGCCTTGGCCAAGGACTTCGTGTAATGGCTCTCCTAGACACAGCGCGACCTCACCCCCAATACCGGGAGAGACGAACCCCTGAAGATCCGCTCACTGCCTCCATGTGGCTCGGGACTGTACCCAACTAAAACCTGTTTGCACGACTCCTTTGAGCCGTGGTAGGGTAGTAATCAAAGCACAGTGGGAACTCACACGAGACAAATGACGATCCCCAGGTCGATGAACTAACCTGTACACATGTCACCTGGGAACTGCTATCTGACGTCAGGTATAAGACCAACTAGCATGTTCCCGGCGAGTCCTGTCCGGTGTACTCATAACCCAATGAGCACCTGTATACATCTTAGGTGAACCAACTGACACCAGTGGCTTGTGAGACCGGCCACCGCCCCTCGTCGGGGTCTCGACTGTATACACTAGTCTACTCTGGAGAATCGATGCCCTGTCTCGAAACTCCCACGACTAGGGACCTTTTAAGGATGTGCTTGTAGACTCCAGCTCTCACTTATATGATCACCCTCATACTGCTGGCAGTCAAGCAAGAATCCTAGGGGCTCTATCAACGTGCAATAGCGACCTGTCAGGTCACCTAAAGCAGTACACGATGATAAAGGTAAACCAGATAGCATACTATCATCTCGAGTAAGACTGTCATACCGGGATAGGTCCTCCCTCAATCATTGCAATCACGTGCCTGTGATCCAATAATTGACTCTGAGGACACTATCTCCAACAATCTCCCACTTGCACTCAAGGCTAATTATTGCGATGTCGCATACTCACAGCCCGTGTGATACCGAACTCCCAACTCCTCTACTAGTCAGTCGCACAAAGCCTGTTTGCGAAACTATTGCGTTCGAGGAATAGCCTCAGTGAGTGGATCCGCCTAGATGTTTCTTTCTATGTCTCTCTATATCTCAAGTTCGCAGAGAAAGCCATCTAGCGAAATGAGCAATACCTGTCTTAGAGTGTCTGGATGTCTGATGGGACCGAGCTCATAAATGAACTCCAAATCCAAACTTCTTAGACTGTATCGTCAACTGAACTTAATCAGTATCCTGCGCCATGCCACCCTCAGTATTGCCTTGGACCACCTGTCCAAAATACTGCCCCTCGTCAGAAGGAAAACTACAACTCTGACGACCTCCTTGTCGTCCATGTCACCTTGGAAGCCTGGAATGATAACTGTCTCCTAAATGAGGCTGTCGTTATCATATCCCTAGAACATCCACTTATGTTCTAAAACTGCTTCCGACTGTTTATCCAGGATTGGATCAATGTCAACTTATTGCATCTAGTGCAAGAACAACATCTGGTGTGGTACTTGACATCTCATGATTGACTCAATTGCCTAAGCAAGTGATCTGCCAATCATGCACATCCTTCTCTACTTTAGTCTAAAAGACACCTTTAGAGAAGGTGACTCCATCACCTGCAGGTTCACTACCGTGCCAGGAGTCGTCCATTCTAAATACTCTTAGAATGCTGTCAAAGTACCCTGATTGGGAAACCACCCAAATCTAGATCTAAAACCATAGATCTAGTAACCAGTATGTCTGATATAATGTCCAAGTTCTTTGTGGAGAAACCACTGTGTGACGACCAAAGTATAACCGATCGTAGTATAGGAGTTTCCTTTCCTACTCTGTGTATGTCATCCAAAACCCGGATATCACACTCTACTACCTTCTCAACAGATCCGTCCCCTATTCTGATGACGTCAAACCCATGACTGTCACATCAGAAATAGATGATCTATCTCCGCTATATCTGCTTTAGTCTATAAATAGACATAAGCCTGATGTCCACCAATGCTTCCGCTGCTCCCACTGACTACGACAACCCTCTGGCAGAGTCATATAGACGCGCATTTCTAAAGCTAGTTTAGAACGACGCTATACTCATCCTCCTGCCGGGTCTCGCAGTCTGGAACAACAACAATGGCAAGTGTGGGTAAACAAGAACTTCCCTGTCACCGTCCTTGAGGCTACCGGAGTACCTCTCGGGTGCCTGAAGTTACCCACCTTATCTGCGGAGTGGCCAATGGAATGTCAAATCAGATTGAATCTTTAGGTTCCTTATCAAATCTTCAGTAATCGTTTGCAGTTCTGGAATCACTTCCAGTTCTACCATACTCCCACTACTGTTTTTGAAAAAATCTATTTTTATTAAAACTGTGGCGAGTCAAGAACAATATCACTATTGATCTTTCTAATGGTAGAAAATCAACCCTCGTCATAGCCTGGGTCAACCCACAAACAGCCATTACAGAAACGTGCCTTGAGTTATCTAGAGTCTGGTTTTAATCATAAGCCGGACAACTCCCCGTACCTTAACAATGTTAAGATATGAACTGTACTATATCCAATATAGAACCAGAGGCACTGATTTAATTGAACCAGATTCAAATCATGCAGCTGTCTCCAGTGCATGTCAACTAAATGGAGAGAGGCCGATCAGCGTTACTCAACTTAGGAATGCTTCCAATTATGAGTAACCTGAAAAAGAAGCAAGTTCTCTTTATCATTACTATCAACTGAATACCATACACAAGTATCTACATCTTCGATCACTTTGAAGAATCCCGATACTTGCTACACTTGGTTCTCTACTCTATTCAAATACCTATAACTCCTCAAAACTTAGACCCTGTGTTTCTACGAAACACATGTCTAAGAACTAGAGAAGTTAAAAGTAAACAGAACATAGTATGAGGACCAACCCTTCTGTCCTAATGGACACTGGACAACATACAATACTCTGTATAAGTCCGCCGAGTCTAACAACTCTTTCACTGTGTGTCGTAGGTTGAAAACTGTACTTATGGTTAAGAAGAATTACACTGCTGTTTAATGCTCCTTACCTAACCACCCACTGATATAGGTAAATGTCATCGACATAATATCAAAGGGTATATCTCACTCTATGAAAATAGACGTACAGATATATCAATTTGAAATTGGTGCACAACAGCGGATATTCAAAACCAAACATTTGCCGACCGGCAAACAGCCCAGATGATTTCCTCAAATATCACCGATTACAACGAATCCCGATATAATGAGGATGATTACCCTATTCCCAATAACTTGCTCCCACTCACCATCTGTAAAACCATACAGATGTGAGAATCAAACCTGGTAAATACATACCCTGGAGCAAGTGTCCAATCGGGAAATCAGTTTTCTTTTAACAGTATACAGTAGAACTGAAATATTGAAATGTTTCGATGGGGTATCCTGGTATTCCTAGTAATGCCTCTACCATTATCCAGATTCACAACTATAACCGTATAATTCTTTGCCACCTCTCCAAATCCCTTTATATGTCTTTAGTCATTACCTTCTACACACCCCTTTAGGCCAATTGGTTTTCTTCCTTCCCTACCGTTCGGCACCAGCCTATGGTTTGGAAGACTATCCAATAAGCATAATGGGTGTACTGTCCTAGTCCTAGGAGCACTCGCAATGCGAGAGAAGGTGAAGATAAAAGACAACCGAATAAACCTTATTCCTATTTCTCCTGGACCAGAATTCATCCCCGAACTGGAACAAGTTCCTTTCGAGTTCGTATATAACCATACGATGGAGTATCCAATAAACTGTGGATCTTCGTAGTGATACGGAGTGTCCTGGAGAAATACAAAGGTGATTTAGGATTGGCGAAGAAATACTTGGTTTGGTCGTGAATATCAGTCGCAATTTACTTTGCCCTCTTACTAATCCCTTGCTTTGTCTTAATCTTAATACCTTCTGCACACCGTTTAGGCTAATTGGTTTTCTTCATTCCCTACCGGTCGGCACCAGCCTAAGGTTTGGAAGAAGATTATCCAATTTGCGTAATAAGTGTACTATCTCCTAAACCAAGGAGTACTCACAACTTGAGAGAAGGTAAAAGGGAAAAGACAACTGAATAATCCTATCCGTTTTCTCCAGAACCGGAAACCATCCTCGAATTCCTTCGAGTTCGTATCTAACCATACGATGGTTTTGTCCAATGGAAGTGGACGTTCGCAGTAATATGGGGTGTCCTGGAGAAAAAGGGTAAAAGTAGGAGTGGCAATGAGGTCTGCAACTCTGATAATCCAAAAGCCAGTGTTAAGAAGGTTCGGTTAACTTGGTCACTGAGTCATAGTCTTAGGGTCGGATCAATGGTCGCTGCCAAGAGAGAGAGAAAAGAAACACTCAGCGTGCACTCTACCCAAGATCAGAATGGTTACCAATTTATCTAATCTGGAAACCTCCCACTGTACCTCAAATTCTCCTCCAAACCTTAAAGAAGAATTAGTCGGGGTCACCCGAGGAGTAAACCAACTCATCAGTGGGAATCGGGATCCAACTATCATCGCATGACAACGTGACGGAATCCGCTCACGGTATCATACTCCAGAAGGTATGCGCATATCTGGCAAGTTTCAGTTCTTTTAAAACTCCCGATGTGATTTCTGCCCCATGCTCTTATGACCTTGACGAAGGTCAACAAATCATAAGTCACATGTCAAGTTCCACCCGTCATTGTCCAGGTTAATTTGAACCCACCCGCATAAGCCCTTGACGAAGGCCAACAAGGCTATACGACTGTCCCAAACCAACGCATCTATCTATGCTGCAGAAAGGCAACAAGCAGCTACCATACACTATGCCTTGACGAAGGCCAACAAACATAGCATGAATACTACGTGCTACCCGTCTGAAACGACGGAGGGCTACGAATGGTTTCTGGCGAAAACCTTTAACGTAATGAACTTGATATCGTTGAAGGAACGGATAGCTTTTTAGAAAATATAGTGACGAAAACCTTTACTAAAGAGGTCACTCCCGGTGAAGGGATCTCGGCTCTTTCCCCGTAGAATGGGGTGCAGGATATTCCAAATGAATACCACGATGCAAAGCAAAAGTAATTGGCTATAGTGAAGTTAATGCCCTGACGAAAACTTCTGTCCAAGGGGTCACTCCCGGTGAAGGGATCTCGGCCCTTGCCTCATCGACTGAGGAGCAGGATATTCCAAATGAATACCACGATGCAAAACAAAAGTGAACGTCCTTGCAATAACAGCTTTTTGAAAAGTGTTCCAACAACATCAGATTAGGTTTGTTTTAACTTGCATTGATCCGAATCAACGCAGTCCCATCAAATGATCACACCACAAAGAACGAAAATATACTGACGTACGTATATGCCATCTGCATTCGCCATTGGGTCCCGTCATCACCCGTTAGGTTAGCTAACTAACGGCAGAGCGGGGACTGGACTAGCGCGGATGAAAAACATATACAACATCTACTAATATATATACCAATATATTATATTTCGCTCAAGGCGTGAATAAAATGCAACATCACAGAAATGTACAGCATCACAGAACAATACAGATATCTGGGATCGCCGGGTTTCACAGAGCCACTACTGAAACCCGACGTTCCCCTGGTCGTGTGGATAGCCTGTGCAATGAAATCCTAGACCCCTACGGGCGCGGCAAGTCACCCGCCAAAACCTGAAGCGAGGCAGCCCCCTTCAGCACCGTGAATGGACCACCCAGCACTTCACGGAATTCGGCAACTTGGGCACCCCTCCTGGGTCAACCTGTACCCCCTACGAGTGCGGCGAATAGCCCGCCAATTCCAGACTGAAGCCCCCTCCGTCTCAATGCCCTGAGATGCGGGCCCGTTGCCCTCTAGAATCCGGCTATCCGTGCACCCCTCCGCGGGGTAAACCTAGTACAGAAAGTAAAATATACATACAATGGGTACATCGACCGCAACCAGGTCGTGCCCAAAAAGAATAATACAAACAGGCAGTGACGGCAGTCCACATGTCGGACGCTCGCCCCGCAATATCAAATGTACATGATACAACAGAAACTGTACTAGCATTGCATCCAGGCTATCCCCCACGACCGATCCGCAACATCACAGCAAAACACAGAACATCAACGTGAAAGTCACGTTCGCAAATCCGTCTAACCGGGCTATAGCAGTTAGACCGGATTTACCGATCGAGTGACATTCACGGTCGCAGATATAATGTAAATACTGTGAAATAATGTGTTTAAAATATCCGATCGATCAAAAATTAACAAGTGGGCCCCCAACAATACTGTAGCACTCACAGAAATACTGGGCCCAATTTTAATATTCCAAAACCCCAATTTAAAGCCCAGAAGCCCACTGGAGAAAAATCGATACAGTGAAGACACCAATTAGCGGCGGAATCGCGGCCCAAGGGGGGGTTTGGCCGCGGTTCCGCGCTTAAGTCATCGACTGACTGTGTCGAATTTTCCCAGTAGTCTTAGGTTTTCTAGCACAGTACTTTTATACAACCTGAAAAATTTTTGGACATCAAAAAATTTCAACAGAAAACTGTCGTGAGCTAAAATTGGATTTTTGGAATTTTGGTCGATCGGAACTGCAAAACACATCAAACGAAGCTAGACGAAGTTAATGGCGAGGCTCTGATACCACTGTAAGTGCACGGCGGCGCCCCGGTCGTCAATCCGACGACCAAATGCGGAAACGGTGATAAACTTTAATTTTGCGGACTTAGCAAACCGGCACCACCGCGCACTAAACCCCGGATCGGGCCATTAAACTAGTTCTAGCAAAGTAACAAGATAGGGAAGAGATATACCGACTGATCCGAGTCCTCCGGTCTTCATCTCCACTCCGATCTCCTCGCGGAAACTTCGGTCGTCGCCTCCTCGCCGGAAGGGCACCACATCGCCTGCATCTTTTACGGGCTCCCACCTCAATACCGAGGCAACTCGGGCATGAAGCTGGCAAGTCGACATGCCCAAGACTGGCTGTAGGATGTGTAGTGCTTAGTCTCTTTTGGGGTTACTGGATGTTGCCATTTGAAGATGGAGGAATGAAGGTATGAAAAATGGTGCTTTCATTTTTCCTTGTATCAAAATGAGATGAATGAAATTTGCCACACCACAAATGAAACACTCTCTCATTTTTTTTCTCTCCTCTCAAAGAAGTGGCCGGCCCTTGATGATATGAGAATGGTGGAGGGAAAAAAAACCAAAACCAATGAAGGGAGGTAAGTGTAGGATAAAGCAAGTGGTCACCTTAAACAAAACATCAACCATACTTCATTTAAATCCAACCCATACCCTTTCAAGTCTTAATTAATGCAAGTGATGGATGAAAGATATCATAATCAATACAATTGCAAGAAACCCCTCTCCACAAATGTTATTTGCACAATTGCAAATAACCCCCTCCATCGGAAAAGTCCGGCCGGGAAAGAACAAAGGAAAACCGGCCGGAACGGAATGCAAACTGGCAACTCCAGAAAACTGGTCCCGTAATAAATTACAGGAAAACCCCAATACTGTGCATACACACCCGCATCTGTATTCCGTCCGGATACAAATGCAAAGAGACAAAATCTACACTGTACTAAACTAGGATCCGGCTTAAACCAAAGCCGGCTAGTAATATCCGTTCGATCCTGATCCGTGCAATACCTCACGTATCTGACCGAACCCTGCCATATATCTATACGGCCTCTAGTACAAACCGTCCGATCCTGATCCGTGCAATACCGCACGTATCTGATCGGACCCTGCCATATCTCCATACGGCCTCTACAGCGTTTCGCCCGAAAGCTGAGTAACTGAATGTGTGGTGGACTCTAAAGACTCGTCAATACTATGGCTGTGGATTTAACCACTAGCACGTCAGAGGTATAAGCCAATACGTAACGGGCCACCAGCTATTGACCAAAAGGGACGTCGATGAGCGAACTCATCCTGACACCCTACTGAGCCTGTCAGTGACAATATCCGTACAGTCCGGTCCGTTCGTCTATGAGCATCGCATGTCGGGCCTAGGGGGTGGGTAAAAGTCAGACCCCCAAAAGCGGTACAAGTCGTGTCGGAGTGTAGCCCAGAACACCCTGAGATACTACTGGAATACCTACCAGTAAATCTCCTGCCTTGGCCAAGGACTTCGTGTAATGGCTCTCCTAGACACAGCGCGACCTCACCCCCAATACCGGGAGAGACGAACCCCTGAAGATCCGCTCACTGCCTCCATGTGGCTCGGGACTGTACCCAACTAAAACCTGTTTGCACGACTCCTTTGAGCCGTGGTAGGGTAGTAATCAAAGCACAGTGGGAACTCACACGAGACAAATGACGATCCCCAGGTCGATGAACTAACCTGTACACATGTCACCTGGGAACTGCTATCTGACGTCAGGTATAAGACCAACTAGCATGTTCCCGGCGAGTCCTGTCCGGTGTACTCATAACCCAATGAGCACCTGTATACATCTTAGGTGAACCAACTGACACCAGTGGCTTGTGAGACCGGCCACCGCCCCTCGTCGGGGTCTCGACTGTATACACTAGTCTACTCTGGAGAATCGATGCCCTGTCTCGAAACTCCCACGACTAGGGACCTTTTAAGGATGTGCTTGTAGACTCCAGCTCTCACTTATATGATCGCCCTCATACTGCTGGCAGTCAAGCAAGAATCCTAGAGGCTCTATCGACGTGCAATAGCGACCTGTCAGGTCACCTAAAGCAGTACACGATGATAAAGGTAAACCAGATAGCATACTATCATCTCGAGTAAGACTGTCATACCGGGATAGGTCCTCCCTCAATCATTGCAATCACATGCCTGTGATCCAATAATTGACTCTGAGGGCACTATCTCCAACAGCTACTCCCTCGTCGCTCTTCTCTTTTGAGACTCATCGTGCTGGCGATTTGGGAGGCGCTTCCTCTCTTCTGCACCGGTGTACCGCTCAGGGCATTGGACGCTGCCGAGGACAAGATACATTCGGTGTATCTGATGAGTCTAATCTCGAAGAGAAGGCGCGACAACCTCATAGATCTCTTGCACCAGGCATTTCAGCAGTCGGCCATACTTGCCGCCTATCGGAGGGTGGAGGACATTCGCGAGGACCCCGACGCTTGTGATCATGAGAGAAAACATACTCGGGCAGTTCAAAATGCTTGGAGGATCTTGGACAAAGTCAAGCTTGAGTTTCTCAATCCATTCCCCGCGTCTGAGGTCTTGCCGTTGTAATCGTTTTCTTTTCATTTTGTATGGACTTCTTGAAGCATGAATGATAAGCTTTATCATGCATTTCTATGTTTGCGTGCCTTTCTATAGGATTTTATCATTTTGCTATTGTTGTTGTTGTTGTTTTTAATGTGTAGGGTGCTATTCTTTTTTTTTAGTGCACGTCAAGTTTGGGGGTCACGTGCTCCGCACGTGGGGTCCTTTTGATGGGGCTGTTCAATTCAAAAAAAAATAATTATGCCATATTTTTAGTGCACAATATTAGATGCAGAAAAGGAGCCTTGGAAATAGTTCCATCTCCTTGATTTCCAATGCCTTCCCCTTTTTGGGCCTTGGAAATAGCTTCAATCATGCAAGATTTTCCGTGCACAGCACTTAATGCCCCTCTTTATATCCTGGGGCCATGGCCTTCTTTTTTCTTCACAGAGAAATTCATTCTCATTTTGGTGTGATTTGTCTTGAGAGACAACTGAGCGTCATGGCCTGCAATCGCCCTCATGCTCGTCGACAGCCATGGGAAGTTCCTATCGAGGAGATGATCCCCCGCTTCGCCGCCCGATTGGTGGATCCCCTCCTTACCGACGATGAATGCGACTCAGCGGCGTATGAACTCTCGATCCGCAGGGGGTCTCCCCTCCCAATGGGCTCCCTCTGGCTCCGGATGATTCTTGCCGCCGTGCTCGCCGACGTCCCTCCTCACCCGGCGGAGATGACCCTGGCGATGCTTGACGCGACTGAAGAAAAGCTCGAGGGCTTTCACGAAGCGTGCCTAATTACACAAGCTTTGAAAGATCGCTCGGTTCACCTTTTGAGCGAAATAAGAGCCCGTCGGGCTGTTATGTCTGCTTTTGCGGACGAACATGGCGCCAATCGGTGGGGAGCGACTCCTCGCGAGAACTGGAGCTTTGACGTGTTGGAGAGAGCGGAGAGAGAGATGGAGAATTTTGTCTTTTGTTTTGTCAACCCTTGCGCTACCGATCCTTTGTTCGGCGACATTTTCCCGCTAGTGTAGTATTTTCAAATTAGTTTTCGTATGCTTTATGTTGAACTTTCATGTGTGCTGGATATCCGTATGTATGTTTTTTCTTGCATAAATGAACTTTGTGTTCTTTCCATGAGAACTTTCTTTAATTGCGAACACTATCACTATGTTGCATGCACATCAGAGCTTTGGGTATTATTTCTTTTCGGATATTCATATAGTTGCGAATGCATGCTTGATAGGATGTACATTGAGAACTTTTTGTTGCTTCCCATACCAGGTGATGTGAGCGCGTTTTAGATTGACTATTGTTGTCGACTGGAGGCTCGTTTATACGGTCTTGAGCGTATATGTTCTGTTTCCGAGGTTGCGGTCACGAAAGCGAGCTTACGTGGCCTGATAGAGTGACGTGTGGCGAACATATTGTTGTGCGAGAAAAGGGCTCGGCCGTAAATTTTCGGAGAGGGAACTGGCTTCTAAGGCACTGAACGAGCTTCAAGCCAATCTTACCGCCAAGGCCAACAAAGCATATGAACTCTGGCGGGTGCTTCAAGAGTCTATCAAAAAGGTGGTGACTCTTGATAAAGCTGCCGCGTTCACTCGTGAAAGGGTCGAGGCTCACAAGGCCACCGAGAAAGAGCTTGAAGGACGGCTTGCTTCGTATCAGGCCCAGCAGGCTCAGGCAGAGGCCCGTCTTCTGGTGATATTGAACCACGAAGGCATGGCCCAGCGAAAGAAGGATGAGCTGACCAAGCTGCTAAATCGCCCACCGACCAGAAGAATTGTATCTTTTTTTTCTTTTTGTACATGCTCTTGAGCGAGAGTATTTTCTTTTTGTTCTCTAATGAATTGTACTTTGTACCCATTTTGGTTTATGAATAAAGACATCTTTTTTTTTCAATGGTATGTCCCCTTTTTTATTGAATGTGTTCTGCGGAATCTATCTTGATCTCTTTGCAGGGCCACGATGGCTTAGGATTCAGGGTTAAGATCTGCCTCCTCAGACTTTTGAGCTTTATGAGCCGTGAGGGTCTCATAAAGAGTTTTTCTCCCTACAGGTCGAGAGGATCCTGTAGGTGTAAGTTCTTCTTAAGAATCGTGGGGATTCTTAAGCGGGTTTTCCCTTGGGAGTCGTAAGGATCTCATAAGAGAGTTTTCTTCCTTGCAGGTCGTGAGGATCCACAAGTGCTGAGTGCGGTCGCCCTTATCCGTATCTCACGGGGTCAAGGGTTGCTTTGGGATGTTCTCTAGGGTACCATAGTTTAAAGACATCGCGGTCAAGGTTAAGGACCTCATCGTCCGTGGGTTTAAGGACTCCACAGTCCGATGTTAGTTTTAAGACATCCCGGTCAAGGTTAAGGACCTCATAGTCCGTGGTTTTAAGGACTCCACAGTCCGATGTTAGTTTTAAGACATCACGGTCAAGGTTAAGGACCTCATAGTCCGTGGATTTAAGGACACCACAGTCCATTGTTAGTTTTAAGATATCACGATCAAGGTTAAGGACCTCATAGTCCGTGGATTTAAGGACTCCACGGTCCGATGTTAGTTTTAAGACATCACGGTCAAGGTTAAGGACCTCATAGTCCGTGGATTTAAGGACTCCACAGTCCAATGTTAGTTATCGGGGCCCGTCACCTCTTTGAAGGCGTTGAGGAATTACAACGCCAAATCTCAAAGGAGTGAAGAGATGTACTTTTTAACTAAGGTAAAATCAGTCTAGAATCATCATGATTGGTTGTTAGTTTTAAGACATTACGGTCGAGGTTAAGGACGTCATAGTCCGTGGATTTTAAGGACTCCACAGTCTGGTGTTTGCTCTGGATGCTTCATACGGGTTCACGGCCGTGGTATGCGAGGACCAGACTCCGCTATGGGCGTTTTCCGCGGGGTCAAAGACTGATGTTATCCGCGTTCCACGTAACCAGGAATTTTGCACTAGGTGCTTCACACGGGTTCGCTGCCGTGCTCGGCGAGGACTAGGCTCCGCTCTGGACGTTTTCCACGGGGTCAAAGAGTGACGTTATCCGCGTTCCACGTAACCAGGAATTTTGAACTAGATGCTTCACACGGGTTCACTACCGTGCTTGGAGAGGACTAGGCTCCGCTCTGGACGTTTTGCACAGGGTCAAAGAATGACGTTATCCGAGTTCCACGTGACCAGGAATTTTGCACTAGATGCTTCACACGGCTTCACTACCGTGCTCGGTAAGGACTAGGCTCCGCTCTGGACGTTTTCCACGGGGTCAAAGAGTGACGTTATCCGCATTCCACGTAACCAGGAATTCTGCACTAGATGCTTCACACGGGTTCACTGCCGTGCTCGATGAGGACTAGGCTCCGCTATGGATGCTTCACACGGGGTCAAAGAGTGACGTTATCCGCGTTCCACGTAACCAGGAATTTTACACTAGATGCTTCACACGGGTTCACTGCCGTGCTCGGTGAGGACTAGGCTCCGCTCTGGATACTTCACACGGGTTCACTGTCGTGCTCTGCAAGGACCAGGATCCGCTCTGGACGTTTTCCACGGGGTCAAAGAGTGACGTTATCCGCGTTCCACATAACCAGGAATTTTGCACTAGATGCTTCATACGGGTTTACTGCCGTGCTCGGCGAAGACTAGGCTCCGCTCTGGACGTTTTCCATGAGGTCAAAGAGTGACGTTATCCGCGTTCCACGTAACCAGGAATTTTTCACTAGATGCTTCACACGGGTTCACTGCCGTGCTCGGCGAGGACTAGGCTCCGCCCTGGACGTTTTCTACGGGGTCAAAGAGTGACGTTATCTGCGTTCCACGTAACTAGGAATTTTGCACTAGATGCTTCACACGGGTTCACTGCCGTGCTCGGAGAGGACTAGGCTCCGCTCTGGATGCTTCACACGGGTTCACTGCCGTGCTCTGCGAGGACCAGGATCCGCTCTGGACGTTTTCCACGGGGTCAAAGAGTGACGTTATCCACGTTCCACGTAACCAGGAATTTTGCACTAGATGCTTCACACGGGTTCACTGTCGTGCTCGGCGAGGACTAGGCTCCGCTCTGGACGTTTTCCACGGGGTCAAAGAGTGACGTTATCCGCGTTCCACATAACCAGGAATTTTGCACTAGATGCTTCACACGGGTTCACTGCCGTGCTCGGCGAGGACTAGGCTCCGCTCTGGACGTTTTCCACGGGGTCAATGAGTGACGTTATCCGCGTTCCACGTAACCAAGAATTTTGCACTTAGATGCTTCACACGGGTTCACCGTCATGCTCGGCGAGGACTAGGCTCCGCTCTAGACGTTTTCCATGGGGTCAAAGTGTGACGTTATCCGCATTCCACGTAACCAGGAATTTTGCACTAGATGCTTCACACGGGTTCACTGCCGTGCTCGGCGAGGACTAAGCTCCGCTCTGGACGTTTTCCACGGGGTCAAAGAGTGACGTTATCCGCGTTCCACGTAACCAGGAATTCTGCACTAGATGCTTCACACGGGTTCACTGCCGTGCTCGGCGAGGACTAGGCTCCACTCTGGATGCTTCACACGGGTTCACTGCCATGCTCTGCAAGAACCAGGATCCGCTCTGGACGTTTTCCATGGGGTCAAAGAGTGACGTTATCCGCGTTCCATGAGACTAGGAATTTTACTGATTGTATCCGCATTTCACGGAGTTGGGATTTGACTTTCGGTCATCTGTACACCGTCGAGTCATGGAACTGGGAATTGCCGCTGTTCCGCTTTGCTTGATATTGTGTATGCTGCAATGAGACGAACGTCGAAATGATCTCTAAGCTATCTGTGACTCATCGAGATTTGGCTTATTCTTCTGATAAAACCTGGGAGAGGAGGAGTGCGATTCCTTCTTTGTTTGCGCCCCTGGATTGTATACAGGGATTAATGTAATATCACCTGTAGGGCAAAAATCTCATTTTTATTTTATTTCTTTTTCCGCGATGCTCTATCATTTTATCTTTATATCTTGAAGGTCGCGATTGCCCAATCATTTCGGCTATTTTTCGCGGTGCCCCATCATTTCGGCTATTTATTTTATTTTTACTCGCTGCTTTTTATTGCGAGTTGCCAAATCATTTCGGCTATTTCTCATGCATACATGTTTACTTGCTGCTTTTTATTGCAAGTTGCCCCATCATTTCGGCTATTTCGTATGCATGTGTGGCTCGCTAGCCTTTTCGCTGCAAGCTTGGATTTTAGACACCGATTTCGGCATCAGCACCGCTACAACTGGGATGTTGCCAGGAGCGAATCATCATTTGCCTCTGTCGATGTTGAACAAAGGTGGCTTAGTAAACAGGATTAAGGGTCCTGTTGACTAAGGATTTTGACTTTATGAGCCGTAAGGGTCTCACAAAGGTATTTCTCCCTACAAGTCGTGAGGATCTTGCAGGTGTGTTTTCTCCTTGGGAATCGTGAGGATTCCTAAGTGCATGTCCTCTTGCAAGTCGTAAGGATCTTACAAGAGTGTTTTCTCCTTATAAGTCGAGAGGACTTACAAGGGTCGTTCACCATGTGAGCATATCCCTAGTCGCTGGTGGGACTTGGTTAGGGAAATGTTTATTCGCGCCCATGGATTGTATAAAAAGGGTCAGTATTGAGCCACTTGTAGGGCATAAATTGAAGGTTGTGGGGGTTGCTTAAGCACAGGTTTAGGTCTCTGTGACTTAAGACTTTCAAATCCTATGGGCCGTGAGGGTCCCAAAAGAGAGTTCACCTTACGAGTCGTGAGGATCTCGCAAGTGTGATTTCTCCTTAGGAATCGTGAGGACTCCTAAGTGTGTTGCTCCCTTGTGAGTCGTAAGGATCTCACACGGGTGATTTCTCCATACAAGGTCGTGAGGACCCTACAAGTGACCTTTAACGAGGTTGCGCCCTTTCGGGTTTTCACAAACACTCGCCGGTAGCCCTGCTGTTTTTACTCACGGAGCCCTTTCGGGTTTTCATCCGTGCCCTTTTTGCTTATGGACATACCGTTTTTTATTATATATATATATATATATATATATATATATATATTTTTTTTACAAGGTCGGGCCCTTTCGGGTTTTTAGGAACACTCGCCGGTGGCCCTGCTGTTTTTACTCACGGAGCCCTTTCGAGTTTTCATCCGTGCCCATTTTGCTTATGGACATACCGTTTTTTATTTATTTTTTTTATTTATTTTTTTTTTATCGGCTTTGAGATACTGCAATCCACCGTAGTTTATCGACATCTCGGTCAACAGCTAGTTTTAGGACATAGTGTTCCATTGTTAGTTTAAGGACGTTTCGGTCCGTCGTTAGTTTAAGGACGTTTCGGTCCGTCGTTAGTTTAAGGACGTTTCGGTTCGTTATTAGTTTAAGCCGATTACTACTTATAGAGTTCGGGCTCAGGAAGATAGCGAGCGGACATAGTCGTCGTCATCTATCATTGACCTAGGCCTTGACTTATTAAGCGTAGTATTTCTTTAGGAAGCGGCCGTTTATTGGTCTGAAATGTCTTTCACCGTGCATATCCACGAGTAGATAGGCTCCACCTTGGTAGACCTTGTCTATGATATATGGGCCTTCATAGTTCGGCTCGAATTTTCCCCGCTTGGCGCGATTGGGGATCATAGGTCTTTTGACCACTAGCACGAGTTCGCCTTGGCGGAATGTCCTCGACCTGGTCAATCTTTCATATGAGCGCGTCATCTTTGCTTTGTAAGCCTCCAAATTTTGTTGCGCTATGAGCCGGGTTTCATCATGGGCGTCAAGCTTCTCAAGCCGAAGTTGAGCATTTTCTTCGTCCGTCAGCTCGTAGTGGACTGCCACTCGTAGATAGGGTAACTCTATCTCGAAGGGGAGTACTGCTTCTGTACCGAATACCAACGCATATGGCTTTGTGTTCGTGGCCGTTTTGAATGTAGTTCGATATGCCCAGAGAGCTTCTTGCAGTCTCTCGTGCCAGTCCTTTTTGTTTCAGGACACCGTTTTCTTCACGATCTTTGTCAAGGTTTTGTTGAAAGCCTCAGCTAGACCGTTAGCCCGTGGATTATAAACTGAGGAATATCTCCAGTCTATGTTGTGTTGCTGCGCGAAGCGACTAATCTTGTGGCTTCTGTAGGCTTGCCCGTTATCGGAAATGATCCGTCGCGGAGTTCCAAACCGATAGATGACGTGCGTCTTGAAGAAATGGAGAATATTTTCCGTCTTCACTTCCCTTAACGGTACTACTTCTGCCCATTTGGAGAAGTAATCAGTCGTCGCCAGGATGAAACGATGTCCCCTGGATGATGCTGGTTCGATGGGGCCGATTACGTCAGTCCCCCACATTTTGAACGGCCAACTAGCTACCGTTGGATGTAGTGGATTTGGGTGCTGGTGGATAAAGTCCCCATGGATTTGGCAGGAGTGGCATTGTCTCGCATACTCGAGGCAGTCTTGGATCATTGTGGGCCAATAATAACCCATTCGTTTGATCTTCAGCTTCATCTTTGGGCCAGCTTGATGAGAACCGCAAAGTCCGTCGTGAACTTCCTGAACGACTCTTTTCGCTTCGTCAGGTCCCAGGCATCTCAACCACAGAGAGTCGAATGACCTCTTGTACAGAGTATTATTGATGAAGGCGAAGGACAGAGCTCGTTTCATGAGCTGATGTCTTGAGGACGCATCTTCAGGCGTTCGACGGGATTTAAAGTAGTCTATGAACACTTCTCTCCAATCTTCAGCCGTTTCTTAGTCTTTTATTTGCATGGCCTTCTGCTCGGTCGCCTCCTTTTCCTCGGATGATTCCGGATATATTTTTGCCGAAGCAAGAACCCGACGGCTTTGTACCACGATTCTTACATCATCGAGGTTCTCATCAGCTAGTTCTTTAGCTAGCTTGGCTAATACATCCGCTTTGCTATTTTCGGCACGCGGTATGCTTTCCAAGGTGTAGGAGGGGATTTGGATCAACAGTTGATGCACCTTCTCACCATACTTCACCAGCTCTGGCTTGCATGTTTGGTAGTCGCCGTTTACTTGACTAACGACCAGTTAGGAGTCTCCGTATATGAGGAGGTTTTCAATTCCCATGTCGATGGCGATCTCGAGGCCTGCTATCAAAGCTTCGTATTCAGCTTCATTGTTTGTCCTCGGCTCTGTTAGGGAGAAAGCAAAGCGCATTATCCCTCCTTGTGGAATTACAAAGATGAGTCCCACCCCCGGTTTGATTATAGGGGTACTTTGTTTGCGCTTCTTCACGGAAGACGCCCCATCGAAATAAAGCTCCCATCGGGTATCACCACCGTCGATCGCATCAAACGCATGTTCGTCTGGGAGATCGCAATTCAAAGGGGAATCGGCCGGTATTGGATGTTCAGCGAGGAAGTCGGCGATGGCCTGGCCTTACACCGCCTTAAGAGGCTGATAAGTTATCGAAAACTCCATTAAGAGCAGGGCCCATTTAGCGAGTCTCCCTGTCAATATGGCCTTTGACATCAAATACTTAAGGGGGTCCACCTTCGATATGAGACGGACTTCTTGCGCCAACGCATAGTGCCTGAGCTTGGTTATCACAAAGATCAACGCCAGGCAGTGTTCATCAATGGGAGAATAGTTACTTTCTGTCCCCAGCAGAACCCGACTCAAGTAGTAGAGAGCTATTTCTTTCCCTTGGTCGTTCTCTTGCGCCCATAAAGCGCCTAAGGAACCTTCGAGGGCGGTTGTATACAGAATGAGAGGTTTTCCTTTGACCGGACCAGCTAACACTGGCGGGTTCTGCAGGTACTGCTTGATCTCGTCGAGTGCGCCTTGGCAATTTTGGTCCCAGACGAACGGGGTTCCCTTCTTCATCAGGTGACTGTAGGGGCGGCATTTGCCTGAAAGATTGGCTATAAATCGCCGGATATACACGAGCTTCCCTTGGAGAGACCGCAATTGTTTGAGAGTCCTTGGCGGTGGCATTTCCATGATCGCTTTGATCTTCGATGGATCTATCTCAATGCCTCGGTGGCGGACAATAAATCCTAGGAACTTGCCTGAGGACACCCCGAACGCGCATTTAAGGGGGTTCATCTTCAAGTTGTATTGCCGAAGGCGTTGAAATACAGTCTTCAGATGCTCGAGATGTTCCTCGTATGATTTTCTTTTCACGACAAGGTCGTTGATATAGCATTCGACGATTTATGAGGTCATCAAAGATCTTCGTCATGGCCCTTTGATAAGTAGCACCGGCGTTCTTTAGACCGAAAGGCATCACCTTGTAGCAGAATATACCTAAAGGAGTCCTGAAGGTGGTGTGCTTCTGGACTTCGGGATGCATCTTTAT
This sequence comes from Agapanthus africanus, assembly GCA_030015575.1. NCBI lineage: Eukaryota > Viridiplantae > Streptophyta > Magnoliopsida > Asparagales > Amaryllidaceae > Agapanthus > Agapanthus africanus. The sequence goes on along the minus strand of JASDDO010000029.1, from coordinate 251,657,285 downwards.
CTGATTGTACCCTGATGAACCATCCATGAAGGAGAAACCCTCGTGAGTGGATGTGTTATCTATCATCAGCTCTGTGACTGGCACTGGGAAATCGTCCATCGGGCAGGCTTTATTGAGATCCCGGAAGTCCACGCATATACGCACTGTCCCATTTTTCTTCATCACGGGGACGATGTTGGCGATCCATTCTGGATATTGAACCTCCTGGATGAAGCCAGAGTCGATCAGCTTCTTGACTTCGGCGTTGATGCCAATCTCAAGCTCGAGCTGTAAGTCGATGTGCAACACCCCACGAGTTGCGGGGAGGCGGAATATGAAAAACGATCTTGTTTTGTAGCATACATCGACTAACCGAAGATCTTTTCTAAACGATAATTAACAATAAGCATAGAGTTCTAAGCTGCTATTTGAAGATATTATACCAAACGATTTTAGTCCTTCGTCTTTGTGATCTCTACGTCCTCCTCGGCCTCCTATCCGTGATAGATGATCCACCCGAGTACCCTAATCCAAGCTACACCTCAAGACTTGAGGTAACTTTGTTTCTCTAGTTGCTAACCAAAGTAACTAAGATGATGTAGAGTTAGGTTATGGAGTGTTTAGTCTTTACTAATCCTTGTACTCAACTCATGAGTGGTAGGATTAGGGTTTGGAGAAGGAGAGAGAGCTTGAGGAGAGAGAAGGTGGAGATGATAATGAGAAGAGAAATGCTTCTCACTTGAATATATCAAACATAATGAATTATCAAATAATATCAATTAAATGATTATTCACCATGCTTCATTTATTCAAGAAGAGTGATTCATTATGTGAGTCATTAGATCATTAATGATGCATTTAATGATATGATGAAACATATAAATGAGTCACACAAGCAATTAATGAAAATACCACCATAACCTCCTTAGTCACCCTCATTCTAGAAGCTTCTCGGATAATTACGAGAACGCCCTTCGCATCCGTGAAAACAAGTAAAAACTTTAGACTGTATAAATCCAATAACCCGATACTAGAATCTGGCTTAAACCAAAGACGGCTAGTAAAAACTGTCCGAATGTCGTACGTGCGTTTAAACACGTATGCGTCCGAACCCTTGTCGTAAAACCGTACGACCTCTATATCATTTCTCCTGGAGTTGGGAAAACTCTATGTGGGACTCTAAAAACTCGACTACTACGCTGGCAGTGGGTTTAACCACAGACCGCAAGCGGCACTAGCTGTACGTAACGGTCCCCAGGTAGATGTCGATAAGAAGGCCGGTGAGGATACCCATCCGAACTCCTACTGAGCCTGTGCGTGACAATATCCGTGCAGTCCAGTCTGTTAGTCTAAGAGTATCGCATGTATGGTCTAGGGAGGTGGTGAACGTCAGACCCCTAATAACCGTACAAGTCGTGTCGGTATGGCTCTATCACCATCCGAGAATCTACTGATCAATCTATCAGTAATTCTCAATCATCCCTGGCCAGGGACTTATGGTAATGACCAACCGATCACCGTGCGATATCAACTCCCTATACCGGGACAGACGAATCCCTAACAGTCACTCACTGCCTCCACGTGGCTCGGGACTGTGCCCAACTAAAACCTGTTTGCACAACTCCTTTGAACCGTGGTAGGGTAGTAATCAAAGCACAGTGGGAACTCACACGAGACAAATGACGACTTTAATTCAACGGACTATTTGCATACATGTCACCTGAGAACTGCTATCTGACGTTAAGTATAAATACCATCCAGTCAGTTCTCGGCGAGTCCTGTCCGGTGTACTCACACCCAGTGAGCATCTGTATACAATCTTAGGTGCACTCCACCAATGGCTGCGGGACCAATCCATCGCCCCTTCTCGGGGTCTAGATATGTATACACCAGTCTACTCCGGAGTATCGATGCCCAGTCTCGATACTCCTGCGACTAGGGACATCTAAGGATGTGCCTATTGACTATCCAGCTCCCACTAGTATGACTGCCTTCATAACGCCGGAAGTCTGGCAAACACCCTATGGGCTTCATCAACACGTATATATATAAACACCAAGTAAAACATATCATACGTTAAGATAAAGACAAACCAAATAGCGTACTATCATATTAAGCAAGACTGTTATGTACATACATATCCCCAGTATCCTATACAATGAAGGCCTCTAGGGCATATATATCCAACAATCTCTCACTTGCACTAGGGCCTATAATTGGCGCAATGAGTACCCACTGTCTTCACTATATCCAGTTGCTGGAGTACCGCATACCCAACATCTCAAATAGCCTCTCGAACTGAACTTGAGGAATGGCCTTTATGAATGGATCTGCCGTGTTGTCTTTTGTATCCACTCTCCGTACCTCGATCTCCCGACGATCAACGATCACCCTGATCAGGTGAAAACGCCTTAAGATATGCCTGGATTTCTGATGGGACCAGGGTTCCTTTTCCAATGCTACGGCCCCATTGTTATCACAATACAAAGATATTGGATTGGCAATGGACGGAACCACCTGAAGTTCAGAAATGAACTTTCTCATCCAGACAGCCTCTTTTGCGGCTTCACTAGCAGCTATATACTCAGCCTCCATAGTTGAGTCTGCGACGGTATCCTGTTTGGAACTCTTCCAACATACCGCCCCTCCATTGAGGGTAAACACAAAACCCGAAATGGATTAAGAATCATCTTTGTCACTTTGGAAGCCGGAGTCGGTAAAAGCCTCTACCTGGAGGTCTCCATTACCGTAAATTAAGAACATCTCCTTAGTCCTTCTCAGGTACTTGAGAATGTTCTTTACCGCTATCCAATGTTTCTCACCTGGGTCAGACTGATACCTGCTTACCACACCAAGTGCGTAAGCTACATCCGGTCTTGTACATAACATCGCATACATTATAGATCCTACCGCCGAAGCGTAGGGTAAAATGCTCATGCGATCCCTCTCTTCATCAGTCTTTGGAGACATCTCTTTGGAGAGGGTGATCCCGTGACAAGCGGGCATGTTACCGCGCTTGGAATCATCCATACTAAATCTCTTTAGTATAGTGTCAATATACCTGGACTGTGAAAGTCCCAACATTCTATGAGATCTATCACGATAGATCTTAATGCCCAAAATGTAGGTTGCATCACCCAAGTCTTTCATGGAGAATTTCTGTGACAATAAGAGATTTACTGATTGTAGCATAGGGACATCATTCCCTGTCAGTAGTATGTCGTCGACGTACAAAACGAGGAAGACTACTGCTCCTTCTACAATCTTCCTATAAATACATGGTTCATCTACATTTTTGATAAAGTCTAACTCTTTGATTGTCTCATCAAAGCAGATGTTCCAACTTCGCGATGCTTGCTTTAATCCATAAATGGATTTAAGCAACCTGCACACCCTTTCGCTGCTACCACTGTCTAAGAAACCTTCTGGTTGATCCATGTAAACACTCTCTTCTAAATGTCCATTTAGAAAAGCTGTTTTTACGTCTATCTGCCAGATTTCATAGTCATGGAAGGCAGCAATGGCAAGCAGGATCCGAATGGATTTAAGCATAGCTACAGGTGAAAAGGTTTCATCATAGTCCAGTCCTGGTCTTTGACGAAAACCTTTTGCAACGAGTCTAGCTTTGTAGGTTTCCACTTGTCCAAGTGCACCAATCTTCTTTTTGAAGATCCATTTGCATCCAACTGGTTTAACCCCAGGAGGAGCAACTTCTAAAGTCCATACTTTATTGGTGTACATGGATTCCATTTCGAATCTCATAGCATCCAGACATTTCATCGAGTCAATACTCGTGATAGCCTGCTGAAAACTAGTAGGCTCATCATCATCGATGATGCAATCTTCTCGATCCCCATCTAGAAGAAAACCATAGTATCTCTCTGGAGGATGAGAAAGCCTACTAGATCTGCGGAGTGGCCTTGGTTCGTCTTGTTCTATTGAAATCTGAGGTTCTTCTAAGTCCTCGGTAGCAGTTTGAGGTTCTGGAATTTCTTCCAGCTCTACCGCGCTCCCACTAATTTCTTTTGCAAGAAATTCGCTCTCTAAGAAGACAATGTGGCGAGCGACAAACACCTTTTGTTCTTCAGTGTGGTAGACTATGTACCCCCTTGAATATTTGGGGTATCCTACAAACTTGCATAAAACCGATCGTGACTCGAGCTTGTCCAGTTTATGCTTTTTAACATATGCCGGGCACCCCCATATCTTAATATACTTGAGATATGGTCTCTTCCCGCTCCACATTTCATATGGAGTGGTGGGCACAGACTTAGTTGGAACTCTATTCAATAAGTATGCTGTGGATTCTAGAGCAAATCCCCAGAAGGAAAGTGGTAACTCAGCACTACTCATCATTGAACGCACCATATCTAATAGCGTGCGATTCCTCCTTTCTGATACACCATTATGCTGAGGTGTATAAGGCGGAGTAAGCTGAGAGAGAATTCCATTCTCTTTTAAGTATTCAAGGAAACTGGTACTTAAGTATTCTCCACCTCGATTAGATCAAAGTGTCTTGATGCTTTTACCAGTTTGTTTTTCTACTTCATTTTTATACTCTTTAAACTTCTCAAAGGTCTCTGATTTATGTTTCATTAAGAACACATGTCCATACCTAGAGAAGTCATCAGTAAAAGTGATGAAGTAGGAGTGACCGCTTCGCACATGTGTAGACATTGGACCACATACATCACTGTGTACAAGTTCCAAGAGTTCAGTAGCTCTGGCTCCGTGTCCGGAGAACGGAGATTTGGTCATTTTTCATTTGATACATGGTTGACAAGTTGCATATGATGAATATTCAAACGGATCTAGATATCCATCTTTATGTAACTTAGTCAACCTTTTTTTGTTTATATGACCAAGTCTACAGTGCCATAAGAAGGCTTGATTTGAATCTGGAGCCTTTCTTTTATGTGTGTTTTGAATATTGAAAATTCGAGGTTGATTAAGTATGTATATGCCGTTTTCCAGTGTGCCATACCCAATCAGTTCTTGATTTAGGAGAATGTTCATGACATTTCTTTCAAGCACAAAATTATATCCTTTATTAGACAACAAAGATACTGATATAATATTACACAGCATACTGGGAATACAAAAACAGCTGTACAACACCAAAACGTGCCCACTAGTCAACCCTAGGTGATACTCCCCTATTGCAACAGCATCTACATGCATTCCATTGCCCATCCGGAAAGTCATATCATCTGCCCCTAGTACTCTACTATTTCTCAGATCCTACAATGAATTACAGATGTGAGAACCAGAACCGGTATCAAGTACCCATGATGTAGAGTTTACTGAAAGACAATTTTTTATTACGAACACACCTGAAGCTGAAGCAACCGCTTGCTTCGTGTCCTTTGTCTTGAAGGTCATACAGTCCTTCCTCCAGTGCCCTTGCTTGTGACAATAAAAGCATTCATTTATATCCGCTTTCACCCTTCCTGCCTTGTTCTTTCCCTGCACCTTCTTGACCCCACCTTTCGGTTTAGTGGATTTCATCTTCTTCTTCCTTTTAGCTTTCTCTTTAGATTTAGAAGAGGATGATTGGCCAACATACAGAACGGGGGTCTTCTCCTTTTTCAAGGAGGTCTCTGCTACCCTCAACATGTTGAGGAGCTTTGGAAGATCAGCTTCCATTTCGTGCATGTTGAAGCTAAACACGAACTGAGAGAAGGTGTGGGGAAAGGACTGCAAAATCAAGTCGATATACAAATCATTCTCTAGCACGCATCCCAGGTTTGCGAGTTCCTCAATGAGGCTGATCATTTTAATTACGTGCTCTCCTACAGGCGATCCTGGAGCTAATCTCATCTGGAAGAGTTTCCTTGAGGTCTCGTACCTTGCGATACGGGAGTGTTCTCCATATAAATCCTTTACATGGAGGAAGATGGATACAACATCCATACTCTCGTGCTATTTCTGGAGTTCATTGTTCATGGACGCCAGCACGATACAGTTAGCTCGCTCACAATCCAGATCCCAAGTTTTGCGAACTTCCTTGTCCACAACTGAGGAATCTGGTCCAGGGATAAGGGGAGGAACAACGGTGGTAACATATGCTACTTTGTCATAAGTCAGCGCAATGTTGACGTTCCTTAGCCAATCTTTATAGTTCTGTCCGGTCGGTATATTTTTCTCAAGTAATAGTTTTAATCCTGTCATGGTAGCTGCTAGAGAGAGAGAAAAGAAAACACTTAGCATATGCTTCTTGCAAGTTTAGATTGGTTATTAGTTTATCTAAACAGGATGGCTCCCACTGTTTCCTCAAATCTTTCTTCAAAACCTAAAAGAAGAACTAGTCAGGATTTAATCACACGTCACAATACTTGCTTAACCTTTCAGCCAGGCTAGTGTTAGTACTTCGAGGGAGGTTTTCCAACGCTTTCGCGAAGTTCCTTAATTAAATAACCTCTTTTCCCTGGAGGCGTGGCCCCTCTAACACCTTTCTGGACACCTACTTGGCTTATAGCATTGATTGTTAAGTGAGAATGTTTCCCGAGAGTAATCCTACTCATCGGTAGGATCGGGATCCAACTATCATTGCATGATGCACTAGATGGAAGCCACTCTAGTCACCACACTCCAGAAGGTATGCTTAATCTGCAAGTTTCCTTTATATTTGAAACTCCCGATGTGATTTTTACCCCAAGCTCTTATAGACCTTGACGTAGGCCAACAAGTCATAAGACGCAAGTCAAGTTCTACCCGTCGTTGTCCTGATCAATTTAAGTACATCGTACAAGCCCTTGATGTAGGCCAACAAGGTGTACGTCTGTCTTAAACTAATGCATCTATCTTTGCAACAAATAGGCACACACACTGCTACCCTACACTATGCCTTGACGTAGGCCAACAAGCATAGCATGAATACGATGTGCTGTCTATTTGAAACGACGGAGGGTTACGGCTGGTTTTTGGGAAAAAACCGTTAACGTAGTGAACTTGATTTGATCGAAGGAACCAAGATAGCTTTTATTAAAAGGAGTGGTTTAAGCTCCGCATTTAAAATTTTGCTTTTTCAAAAAAAACCGAGTGGTTTTTAGAAATTGTTCCAACGATTCAGTTTAGGTTTTATTTTTCTTTGCATTAAAAATAATGCGTCCCATCTTTAACCTATCATTACAGATAATAACGAACATTCAATGTCCTCTTATGCCATCCGCATTCGCCACGGGGTCCCGTCATCACCCGTTAGATTACTTAACTAACGGCAAAGCGGGGGCTGGGCTAGCGTGGGTGTAAAACATAAGTGACGTCTAAATAGCTATCATATATAGATATTGTACATTCGTCAGACGCAATAATAGGCATTCCAGATCACAGATAAACAATATTGGATTTGCAAGCAATCCGCGTTTCTTTTGAGCCTGTAAGAAAAGATGGATTACATAGTTGTGATGAATAGTCATTACCCCACCCTAGACCCCTAGGGGTACGGCAAACTACCCGCCAAGTACCCGAAGTGAAGCGGTCTCCCTCAACGACGTGAGTAGGCCACTAAACACTTCGAAATACCTGGTAGTTTGTGCACCATACCTTGGGTCTATCCTAGGAGCAAAAACAGTAAAAAGAAATAATACAACGCTAGCTACAACCGCAACCTGGATGTGCCCCGCAAAATAATATTACAACTTATTACAATTACATCGAATGAATTAATACAATAACCCATCACAAAACCCGGCTAATCATCACAACAGTCCAATACAGTTTATATACATAAACAGTTATAAATAACATCACAGATATGTGCAACCCCCTGCCAACCGCATACTAGCAGTTAGGGGAGGTTTACGAACACATAATACAAAACAGATATAATCAAACAAGCAAACATCATATAATTTCGATCGATTAAACACTTTAAATTCTACTCCAAATCTTCTCTGTAAATTTGAAACCTGAGCAGAAAATAAAAATACCAGAAAATACAAAATATCAAAACAGATGCACAGAAGAAAACTGGGCTGAATCGGCCCCAACTCGGCCGCGGATCAACGGCGGATCGGTGGGATCGACCGCGGTTCCGCGGCTCTTTGGCCGATTCAGGACCCCATTTTTCTTGTGTGTTCTTATATTTTCATGCTGGTCATTCTGGAGGTCCCTGAAAAATTTTTGGACCTCATTTAAAAAAACGACAGAAACTATGCAATATCGGTGTATTTTCCGGTTTGTTTTCCGTTCGAAATTCATACGACTTTGTAAGTGAGTTAATTATTGTTTAGTGAGGGTCTGATACCACTGTAAGTCGATGTGCAACACCCCACGAGTTGCGGGGGGGCGGAAATATGAAAAACGATCTTGTTTTGTAGCATACATCGACTAACCGAAGATCTTTTCTAAACGATAATTAACAATAAGCATAGAGTTCTAAGCTACTATGTGAAGAGATTATACCAAACGATTCTAGTCTTTCGTCTTTGCGATCTCTACGTCCTCCTCGGCCTCCTATCCGTGATAGATGATCCACCCGAGTACCCTAATCCAAGCTACACCTCAAGACTTGAGGTAACTTTGTTTCTCTAGTTGCTAACCAAAGTAACTAAGATGATGTAGAGTTAGGTTATGGAGTGTTTAGTCTTTACTAATCCTTGTACTCAACTCATGAGTGGTAGGATTAGGGTTTGGAGAAGGAGAGAGAGCTTGAGGAGAGAGAAGGTGGAGATGATAATGAGAAGAGAAATGCTTCTCACTTGAATATATCAAACATAATGAATTATCAAATAATATCAATTAAATGATTATTCACCATGCTTCATTTATTCAAGAAGAGTGATTCATTATGTGAGTCATTAGATCATTAATGATGCACTTAATGATATGATGAATCATATAAATGAGTCACACAAGCAATTAATGAAAATGCCACCTTAACCTCCTTAGTCACCCTCCTTCTAGAAGCTTCTCGGATAATTACGAGAACGCCCTTCGCATCCGTGAAAACACGGAAAAACTTTAGACTATATAAATCCAATAACCCGATACTAGAATCTGGCTTAAACCAAAGTCGGCTAGTAAAAACTGTCCGAATGTCGTACGTGCGTTTAAACAAGTATGCGTCCGAACCCTTGTCGACCGTACGACCTCAATATCATTTCGCCTGGAGTTGGGAAAACTCTGTGTGGGACTCTAAACACTCGACTACTACGCTGGCAGTGGTTTAACCACAGACCGCAAGCGGCACTAGCTATACGTAACGGTCCCCAGGTAGATGTCGATAAGAAGGCCGGTGAGGATACCCATCCGAACTCCTACTGAGCCTGTGCGTGACAATATCCGTGCAGTCCGGTCTGTTCGTCTAAGAGTATCGCATGTATGGTCTAGGGAGATGGTGAACGTCAGACCCCTAATAACCGTACAAGTCGTGTCGGTATGGCTCTATCACCATCCGAGAATCTACTGATCAATCTATCAGTAATTCTCAATCATCCCAGGCCAGGGAATTATGGTAATGACCAACCGATCACCGTGCGATATCAACTCCCTATACCGGAAGAGATGAATCCCTAACAGTCACTCACTGCCTCCACATGGCTCGAGACAGTGCCCAATTAAAACCTGTTTGCACGACTCCTTTGAACCGTGGTAGGGTAGTAATCAAAGCACAGTGGGAACTCACACGAGACAAATGACGACTTTAAGTCAACGGACTATCTGCACACATGTCACCTGAGAAATGCTATCTGACGTTAGATATAAATACCATCCAGTCAGTTCTCGGCGAGTCCTGTCCGGTGTACTCACACCCAGTGAGCATCTGTATACAATCTTAGGTGCACTCCACCAATAGCTGCGGGACCAATCCATCGCCCCTCCTCAGGGTCTAGATATGTATACACCAGTCTACTCCGGAGTATCGATGCCCAGTCTCGATGCTCCTGCGACCAGGGACATCTAAGGATGTGCCTATTGACTCTCCAACTCCCACTAGTATGATTGCCTTCATAACGCCGGAAGTCAGGCAAACACCCTATGGGCTTCATCAACACATATATATATAAACACCAAGTAAAACATATCATACGTTAAGATAAAGACAAACCAAATAGCGTACTATCATATTAAGCAAGACTGTTATGTACATACATATCCCCAGTATCCTATACAATGAAGGCCTCTAGGGCATATATATCCAACCCGAGCCGCATTCTTCTCGGCGCCTGTTTGACTGGCTTGACGTCCGGGGATATTGCCAATTTATGGACAGCTATCTTTGGATCCAGTCCTGGCATTTCGGAATAGTTCCATGCGAAACAATCTCTATGCTGCATAAGCACGTCTTTTAACGCAGTCACCCTTTCTTCAGATAGCAGCTCCCTGACGAATGTCGGTCGCGGGTCGTTCGCCGTTCCCAACTCAATTTTCTTGAGGTTATCGGCCGTGGTGTGTATGCCATCTTCCAGCTCTTGCGGCGCTGGTGGAAATTCTGAGATTACCTCGTCATCGTTGTTTTCGAAGCACCAGGGAAAGTCATCCATATTCTCGGGCTCTTCTTTTGATACCGTTATCATGCGACAGGTACGAGCTCGTTTCCAAGGCCGATGTGGCTCTGGTTTTGCCCTTATGGCTTTGGGTTCATGCTTCTGTGGCGGGGTTACCCTCCAGCTGTTAGATAGAGCGAACTTGCGAACCGATACTGATCTTCGACCCAGTTCTTGAAGGTGAAGCAGTCTTCGATAGGGTGTCCTATGGCTCGGTGATAAGAGCAATAGCCTGAATGAGAGACCTCATTAGCTTGCTCAGGGTGTTTAGACTTCGGAAATGTAATCATTCGATGTTTTAAAGCGAGGTCAATTATCTTCCGTGTCTTGTCTTGTGGGAAAGAATACGCTCGACTCATCTTCTTCATGAAGGACAAATCCGGACCGCGCAACACCCGGTCACATGACTTCTTAGTCCCGCTTTGTCACTGTTGAACGCCTTTTCTGCTCTTTGACTTATCTCTACCTTTGCGTCGGGCCTTTTGCACAACGGATTGATAGAGAGGAGCATTTTCATCTTTCGTAGCCTGTTGAAAAAGGCGTTGCGCCCTGGCTTTCTTGTAAATTGCCATTTCGCGATTATGACCGTCCTGAGCTTTTTGACCTGCTTTCCTGATAAGCTTGTCCATTCTCTCTTCAAATGATGGACTCGGGACTTCGATCGCGGGATCCAGTTCCGATGAGGGGTTGGCATTTTCTGACAGGGCGCCCTCTTCTTCATCAAAGGTATATATGGCGTAGCTACAGTAGACCCGTTCCCGTTTTTCGGCTCTCACGTATCGAAGCCCAAGCGTTTCCATTCTCCCGTTGGGTAATTTGCGTTGAGTCCCAGGGATATCCCAAATCCTGTTATAGAATCGAGCTTGTCGGGTAGTCTGTTTTAAGGGTACCCCTTGTCGCTTCAATAGCCTTTTCAATCCGTTTGTATAATATCTAGGCAAACGGATGGGTTGGAGCCTGTCAAGTGTAGAATCCGCGCCATGCCAGATTTCTTTCTCTACTCTTGTTTCCATGGACTGGTAGAATAGGATCGCCTTTTCACCTTTTCGCTTGGGAGGGACGTAAAACATCTGCAGGTCTTGCACGTTGTGAGCTTCAAGTGCGTCAAGATCTTTGTAGTGCTCCGACGAGATCATGGTGATTTGCAAACTCCGATCATCACCAAGGAATTCTTGCACTGGCGGCCGACTGGAGAACACAACATTAACCTCATCTTCCGAGTCACTCCCGAAGATCAATATGGGGGCGGACGGTCCCGGGTCCTTGCGTCGAGACGGCCCAGGGTAGACTATCTCTTCTTCTTCTTCGGTATCACTCCCGAAAACAGGAATGGTGGCAGCGGCTTTGTTCTCCGATTTGCGACATCTCTCTGTATCCTCGAAATCTGGCAAAAAGTACTTTGCATCTTCGTATTTGCGGACTTCGTTCATGGAGAATGGGTTTAGCTCACCTGTTACGGTATACTCGAGACCATCCTTGAAATACTTCATGTTAGTTATATGTATGCCCTAGAGGCCATTACTATACATAGGATGTATATTGTAGTGGATGCTGGGACATATATAGGGAGGACTTTCTTGCTCGACATGATAGTATGCTATCTGGTTGAACTTTACCTTAACGTGTATGCTGATTGTCTCTCTGTTACATGTTGGTAAAGCCCTTAGGATCTGTACTTGACTACCTGGACTATGATGCGGATCATACTAGTGGGGACATGGTAGTCCATAAGTACATCCTTCAAAGTCCCTAGTCGTGGGTGTATCGAGACGGGGCATCGATATACCAGAGTAGACTAGCGTGTACCTTCTCGACCCATACAGATGGGCGATGGATGATCCCATATCCATCGGTGTTTGACATCAGAGGAGATATACGGGTGCTCAGTAGAGACTGGGTACACTGGGCGGACTCGCCGAGAACTCCCAGATGGTATTATACCTCACGTCAGATGGCAGTTCTCTGGTGACACTGGTACAGAGTAGTCTGTTGACCCGAGATCGTCATAGAGTCTTGTGTGGTTCCCACTGTGCTTTGATTTCCATCTTACCACGTCCAAGAGGGCGTGCAAAATAGGGGTTTTTGGGTACAGTCCCGAGTCACATGAAGGCAATGAGCGATAGGAGGGGATTCGTCTCTCCCGGTATAGGGGGTTGATGTTGCGCTGTGTTCGATTGGCTATAACAGGAAATCCCTGGCCAGGGTTGCTGAGATTTACTGGTAAGTGTTACCAGTAGTTTCTCGAACAGTTATAGACCTCATATCGACACGACTTATCGAGCTATTGGTGTCTGACGTTTACCACCCCTAGGCGGGATATGCGACATATCAAACGATCAGACCGGACTGTACGGTAGTGTTACTGGTCGGATTCACTGGAGTGTGAGCGGGCTTGCTCGTCGATCTTCAGATCGCTCAATACCCGGGTGGCCGTTACGTTTAGCAGACCGCTTGCGGCTTGTGGGTGTTTGATATGATCATCGCCTGCTGCCGGCGTATTGACGAGTCTTTAGAGTCCTACACAGAGGTTTCCTGGCTCAAGCGAAACGAAATAGGAGCGCATATGAGATATGTGCGGGACCAAGAATAATATGAGTATGTGATACTGTATTCGATTCTCGCGATGTGACATTGATCGGTTATATGCGATATAGCCGGGTTATCGGATCAAGTGTTGATTAGATAAGATGTTACTAATGATACCAGTCGGTTATGTGCGCATGACCGGATCATTGAATCAAGTGTTGATTTAATGATTTAATGCATATTTATATATTTGATATATTGCTTTGCATCAACTAGTATCGGTTTACTTAAGATGGATTTTCTCGCTCGAGTGTGCGCATTGTATATGCGATATGTTTATGTGCACATGTTTGTATCATGTTTGATGATGCATACCACTTTGGTTAAGTGTAAAGTTTGAACCATGGTTGTGTTTGTGTTTAGGGTTTTATTTTCTTAATTATTCATTTATTCTTTTTGATAAATGGATAAAAGGAAAGCAAATGAGAAAATGGTGGCTTCTTTTGTTTTGTTCATGAATCTTCATGAAGCTTTGACTTAGTTAACCATTTTGTCTCATGCTTAACCCTAACCACTCCACTAACCCTAGTTCACTCTCTACAACTAACCATGGTCATGTTATGATAAGAATGAGTTTCTTTTCTAATTAAACTAATTCTTTTCATAACAATTTCCTTCTTCTTCTTCCTTGCTTCAAGTGAAGAAAAGCTTACCTCATCAATGGTGATTGATGTTTTTGAGTGAGAAATCCAATTCTAAAGTTAACCCACTTCCTATTTCTTCATCCTCTACCTCTTGCCAAGTAGTAGAGTGTGTTTCCTTCACAAGTTTCATGACTTGGTGAAGGTGGAGCTTGATTCATCGATGCCTCGACGTAGATCATCTTCGGCATGGACATCGACGACCTAGCTTGCCCATTCTCCGACGAAGCCGATCCTAGAGCCCGGATTTGACTTGGACAGCGGAGAGAACTTCGTTGCGGAGCTATGGAGGTGGAGCACCGGATCTACAAAGGTTGTATTTCCGTTTTCTCATTAGTTAAGTGTTAACTAGTTCTTGTTCGCCTAGAAATCTAGCAAACGATCCGTAGTTTAGGGTTTGTAGGCACCGTAAAATTTTAATATGGCATGTTCGATGCCTTGTGAGACCTCCTTGGAGTGCCTAGGAACCCTACACTTCATACACTGATGTTGCGTAGAAGGGATGATGTTGTACTCGTGTAACCAAGGTCGGCCGTAATATGTCTTGGCATCTATGACGTGAAACTTAATGTCCGTGATGAGTAGCCCAAAGCGTAGCGTCAATATCACAGACCCAAGAGTTCTCGATGATTAGGAGTCGAACCCGGAGATGGTGATCTTGTCCCGAGCAAGGTGTTGGACGCTCATGCAGATTTCCTTTAACACCCGCACGTTGAGGAGATTGATGGAGGACCCATTGTCAACCAGAATTTTGCCTATCTTGATATCGTGGCAATATCTAGAGACATACAGGGGACTGTTGTGGTCGCACGTCCCTAGGAGCAGGACCTCGTCACCGAAAGTGATATCGGCCGCGTGCACTTCTTCCAGTTCATCCTTCATCCTTTCTTCGGCGAGGAAGGCTTGGAATTGTTCAGGCTCTTGTAGCGCCTTGATTAATGAATCTCTCGCTTCCTTTGATAACAGGAGGGCGTCGAGAATGCTGAGCTGCGAGGGTAGCTTCCTCAGGTGTGCTAGGATGTTGTAGTCAACCCTACTCTTCTTAGGTGGGTCTTTGGAAGTCAGTTCTTTCATAACTTGGTCATCTAAGGTGATATCCTCAGTGACTTTTTCCTTTCCCTTATATTTTCTAGTTGCGGGTCCGAGATTCTTTTCCGGAAGCATGCGATTGCGCAGCTGAAAGTTTTCGCAGGCTTCTGGTTCTTCCTCTTTTCTTAAGGTGGACTCTTTAAAGAGGGGGCTAAGAGCCATTTCCTCGTCAGAATCGCTCCCGAATGTGAGCACTTGCGATCCCCCGGCATTGACCGTGTAACAGTTACCAGTAGTTCTTTTGCGTCCTTCGGTCGTACTTCTCTGCTCCCGACGAGTTCTGCGTATCATTCGCTTAAAATGTTGCCGATGAGCAACATATCCCTGCCACCATGTCTTAAAAGCGTCTCACTCCTCAGTGGGGTGTGAAATATTCCGATGATATGAGCAGTAATTAGGATGCCTCTCCGCCCCATCGAGCGTGTTCCCTTCCGAGGGTGGTAGTTTCATTCCCGTTGACATGGCTTTGGCAAACCTTTTCTTCGTCTTGAATACATTTTTATCCGTGTCGGGTGCCTTTCGATCTGGCGAGAGTACTTCGACTCTTTCGTTTAATCGCCTGCGTTTGGCTCCTTCTGATGCGGCCATCTCGCGCTATTGGTCGTCTTTACTTTTCAAACGAATCTCGTCTAGAAAGGCGTCGATCATTTCGTCTGTTGGCCATATAAGCTCCGGTTCAGGCTCTGCCCCCAGTTTCTTAGTGCCAGGAGTTTTTCCATCGTCCATAAATGAGTGGGAGATCACATTACAACTCGCCACGTATCCCTCGGATTCATCCGACGAACTCTCCCCCTCATCTTCCTCTTGAAAGATGTGGTTGAGGAACTATTGGAGTGTGATGGGAGTTCGTGCTTTCTGGTTATATTCCTCTAGTGCGTCAATCTGCTTTTGTAAGTCCGTACGATTGTTTCCAGGCTTCACGGGCTTCTTAGATTTCTTCTTCTTCTTCTTTGAAGATTTCGACGGCTGGGTGTGAGTGCTCGGGCCATCACCATTGATCTTCGGAGTTGGGCGCGGCTTTAGCATCCCTTCAATAATCTGGGGTTCCAGCGGGTTCTTCCACTTGACTGCCGGGCATGTCTGGAGCTCATTCAGCATTCTTTTGGTTTTTGCCGAAAGCACGATTTCCCATGGAGTTTTTTCAATGAAAGAACAAGTTGCCCCCTGTGTGCCCGTCTTCTTAACAGTGTGAGGTTGCGGCGGGTTTACCTTCCACTTCTCGGACAGCGCAAACTTACCCTGTAGGTATTGATCTTCAATCCATCCTTTGAAGACGAAGCAATCCTCGATCGGATGGCTTACCGTTTGATGGTAAGGGCAGTAGTTGGGGTTATTCACCTTACTGGGTTGCGGCGGTCGCCTTGGATTTGGCAAGTTGATACGCCTGTTGCGTACCGCCAGCTCAAATAGCCTCTTCGTCTTATCCCATGGGAATGAGTAGGGGCGCTTCATTCTCTCATTGTAATACCACCGTCTTTCTTCCAGTTGATCCGCCATCTTTAGGGCACTAGGTTGTTGCTGAGCGTTCGCGATGAAGGTTGCCTTCCCTTTACCCTTGTCATTTCGAGGTTCTGGCTTCGGGGGAGACGGTCTGTGACCCATCTGGTCCATCTGGGCCAACTTGTTGATCAAAGCCTGGAACGTGGTTGGCTTAAAAAACATCATGAACTGTGAGATAGTTGCATGAGGATCTAGGGTACCCACGAGCATGCCCACCGCGGGCGCTTCCTCAATGCGTTGTTCGCATTTCGACCACAAGTTTCTCCAGCGTATAGCGTACTGGACCCACGACTCGCCTGGTTTCACCCTGGCATTAATCAATGTTGTTATCGGGGTGCGTTCGCAGGCACTTGAGAAACATTGGGTAAATAGCAGCTCCATCTCCATGAATGTTTTAATAGAGTCGTTTGGGAGCTCAGAGTACCATTCGAACTCCGTTTCTGACAAGATACCGACGAACTGGCGAAGCAAGAGCTTATCGTCGCCGCCGGTGTTGCCGCAAAGCGGCCTGAACTAGGCAACATGCTGGTGGGGATTGCCCGTCCCCTTATAGACATGAAATTTCGGTATTGTATAGCCCGGCGGGTACTTGATCTGATCATACCAGCTCGGATATGGTCGCCTCGTCCTGACAACTTGACCAGCTGCCTCAGTCGCCTGGTGAACCCGTATCTGCTGAGCTATATATTTGTCTAGGTCAGCATTGGAGATTGTCTCCTCCTTGGTTGTTGATAGAGCGGGTGGAGGATTTGACGTTTCTCCCCTGTCGTCTTCAAGAACGATTGGAGGATCTTCAGTAGGAGGCTCTTGTTAGATCATCATACCCACCATGTCTTGGAACAGAAAGGCCATTCGTTGTATATTGGCCGCTTGTTCTGTGGCCTCTTTATCCTTCTTCTCCAGTATCCTACGAAGGAACTCAGCGTCAGTTTCTTGCTCCTGGCGTTGAACAGATGACGCTTCAGGGCTTTCTTTCGGCCCAGTAAGTGCGGCCATTGCGGTCATCATTTCTTGGAGCTTCTGCTGTTGCTCCTGAGCTTTGGTCACTGACCGTGTAAGCGGTCTATGACCCATGGATGCACGGCTGTCCTCTTTTCCCAGCGCCATGTATACCATATGCACCATCATGCCCCCAGACTTAGGGCATTTTGGCTTATTGTCCTTGATATTTGCTGCAGGAGTGGGGACTTTATCCGGCCTTCTTCTCTTTTGAGTAGTCGACGTGGAGGGAGCCGTTGTAGCAGGCACCCAAGCGGTTGTCGTCCTTTGTTGTCTGACATGTCGGTTCCTTTCTTCTTGTACTTTCGCCCTTTTCTGTTGACGAGAGTGATCTTGGTCGATTACTAAGTCTTGGACCCGTCGCCATACCTTATAAATCTTGTAGGACAGCCGCTGAAGAGGCCGTTCCGGCTTCGCTTCTGTAGCGTCCTCCGTATGTGGAGGGGATCTTTTGAGAACCGTAGTCGGCGAGTTTCTGCGTACCCTGTTCAGCGGCTCGAAGCTGTTCCCGGTTGGAACAGCGGCCTCAATTTCCACCGTTGGAGCTGGTGAAGTTAGTCCGGAGGGGGAGTTGCCCCCAGTCTTCCTTATCCGGCGCCAGTGGCGTCGTCGGGCGCGACGAGTTGTCGGTATTGGTTCAGAGACGGCTTCATCTTGCCCCCTGCTCTGGGGAGGGGCTGCTGCCGGTGTCAACCTCTTGAAGACTGACGTCCATTGAGGTGTTACAGTTTTATGAGTGGGAGCAGGAATGGAGATAGTCAGTCTCGTGAAGACCGACCCTCTGGGAGGAGAAGCCACCTTGACGACTTCAGGAGCAGCTGTCCTCTTTAGGATGGCTTTCTCAGGTATTATGGGCTTTCTGGAGGGCCCATCAGAGTTCAGGTCCAGTCTGGTGAAGACTGAAGAGTTGGACGACCCGTTGAGAGGGGCCGTGGGAGCGGCAAGTCGATCGAAGACCGACCACTTTGAAGCTTCCGGTATGGGCATTGGGATGTTAATGTTCACAGACGGGAGCATGGTCCCGAAGAAAAGACCGGTGGTAGCTTGAGTCACTTGCTCCACAGGCATAGTGAATAGGGAAGCAGCCTGGGGTCCATATGCTACACCTCCAGGTGAGGCGGAGCGTCGGTTGCATTTGCAGTTGGAGTAGTTCGAGCAGTTGCCAGCCATTGATCTTTTTGCTTTCTGCTGCAAATGAAACACCAAGTCTTAGTACTTCGAAACCCAAAGGCAACCATTAGCAAACTATGATTGGTTCGCGAATCACGACACACGAAGTGTGGAGTGGAAAGAGGAAAAGGTCCCACCGGGCGTGCCAGAATCTGTTCCCCTCCGAATGGCAGCGCGACGCAGGGACGTCTTGCCCGAGATTCGGGGAAGATGCTAATTGGTGCTATCCATTCACCTCTCCAAAGATGCCAAGTTGATTTATGCCACCATGTATCGAAGGTTTAAACGGATGCGTCCGATGTAGCAGACTTTGTCAGATTCCCCCTCGCTTGAGAAGGGGTTTTTGATTTTGGGGATGCTCTTCCCTGCAGGCGCAAGCCCCTGCAGTTAATTACGCTACCGCATTGCAGTAACAACTTTCCCCTTCTCCAGATGGTCATTTCGTGTCGTGTGTGTTTGATTTGTGTTTGGTTGCCCGTGGATTGTATACGGAGACTGAGTGATGTCGTCACCCGTAAGGCGTGGACTAGTCCAAATCCGTATCTTTCTTAGATTTGGGTTTGGGGGTTGTGTTTAAAGATACGTTAGCCTCATTTGGGAATAAGATCAACTTAAACGTTTGTTAAGGATACGTTAGTCTAGTTTTAAACTAAGATCAACTTAAAGGGATCGTTTAGATCCAACAAAAGAGCAATAAAGGGGGGAGCCCTGTTGTTTAGTTTAGTGATGTTGCGTTCAATAGGTAGTTTAAGGACATTGCGGTCCATTGTTAGTTTTAATACATTGCGGTCAAGGTTAAGGACGTCGTAGTCCATGGATTTAAGGACTCCACAGTCCGATGTTAGTTTTAAGACATCGCGGTCAAGGTTAAGGACGTCGTAGTCCATAGATTTAAGGACTCAACAGTCCGATGTTAGTTTTAAGACATTACGATCAAGGTTAAGGATGTCGTAGTCCGTGGATTTAAGGACTCCACAGTCCAATGTTAGTTTTAAGACATCACGGTCAAGGTTAAGGACGTCACAGTCCATGAGTTTAAGGACCCCACGGTCCGTATCAATGTATGTGGTTATCGGTACCCGTCACCTCTTTGAAGACGTTGAGGAATTACAACGCCAAGTATCAAAGGAGTGAAGAGATGTACCCTTAAACCGTGGTAGATTAAGTGATCTGTAGTCCAATTTGGAAACTAGGATCAATTATTATATTATGAACCTATTGGCCCAATTAAGTTTGAATTGAGGACTTATGGCCATCTTGGGCTAAGTCCAATTGTATCTGGGATATTGGCCCTCTGTTAATTCCTTGAAGGAGGGGCTTTGCCTCTGGAAACTTAGCCAATTGGGCTAAAGCTAGTGTTAAACACTAGAGACCAACAGTGTTGAACACAGGGAATGAGGTTGACCAGTTAGTGTTAAACACTAAAAGATAATCAGTGTTGAACACTGGAAAAAGAACTTTCAAATTAGTGTTAAACACTAAGCAAATCAGTGTTAAACACTGCAAATAAAATTTTCCGAATTAGTATTAAACACTAAGGAGAATCAGTGTTAAACACTGGATACAGAGGTTTCAATTTAGTGTTAAACACTAAAGCAAAAGGGGTCACGTGGTAACACGTGAGAGCGCCCTTCCTCTCTTTATTTTGTTTTATAGATAAGTGTTTAACACTTTTAGTCCTGAAAGCTATCACGTGCGGGCATGTGATGGGGGCTCATGCTCTGGTTTATTAGAATACTCATTAGGGGTCACGTGGTGACATGTGAGGGCACCCCAGAGTCTCTGTTTGTCTTACGTTTTCTTCGTGTGGTTCAGGGGTCACGTGGGGCACGTGAGGCGTTTCCTCAAAGTTCTCTTTTATACATCTTCGCAGGAGTCACGTGGTAACACGTGAGGTGCCTACTTCAGAGTTTTATTCTGTGGGTCTTTGTATGCATTAAAGTTATGTTCATAGGATTAAACCCTAAACTTCTGAAGAATTATATTCTTAAAAGGGTTAAGCCATAGTTTCTTTTCTTAAAGAAATTAAATTCCTGTGAGTTTGAGAGAATTATGTTCTCAGTTAGGGTTAAACCCTAGTTCTGTTCATTTTGAAGGAATTAAATTCCCATAACATAGGGTTAAACCCTAACTTTATCTCAAAGGAATTGAATTCCTATCATTTTTGTGAGAATTAAATTCTCTAAACTCAGTTCCTCTTCTGTGTTTTAGATCTGCATGGCAGGATCTCAACCCAATGAGAATTAAATTCTCAATACATGGGGAGATGTGCACTTTGCAGAACCTCAACAAGAGAAAGAACTAAGTTCTCTTTTTTTTATATAAGAGTTAAACTCTTTTGAGAATTAAATTCTCCTCTAAAGCATCCCTTTTCCTTTCTTACCCAAGGTTTTCCTTTTTGCAGAGAATCAAAGGCTCTATCTCTCTCTCTTTCTCTATGTATCAAAAGAAAAAGATCCAAAGGTCTCATGGTTTCAGAAAAAGTTTTAGAAAAAAGATCTTCGAAAAGGGTCCCCTCTCTTCTTTTCTTGGCTCCTATTTATAGGAGAAGGAAGAGAATCAATCTGCTCAGTAAATCTCTCATTGAGAGATTTGATTTGTATGTTGAGAGATTTGACTTATATTTATCATTAATCTGGGCCTTTAGATTGTTAAGTGAATTTTATTCACCATTCGATTTTAAATCCAGAGATATTTCCTTGTTGTTTCGGTTAGATTTAGGGGGAAATCTTTCCAAGTCCAAGATTTTTCCATAAATAGGTGATATTTAATCACATTTAGATTTTTAATCCAACGGTTCCAAATAATCATTCTCTATCTTGGAAAGATTTGAACGACCTCTTCTCAGAATTTAATAAGTATTTTAAAGCCGGTCACGTGGGGCCACGTGACCCCTGGTCACGTGTAAGCACATGACCCCTGGTCACGTGTGGACACGTGACCCCTGGAACGGGCCCTTCTTCTTCTTTTGCGCTCTGTTCTCTGGCCGCTGCTCAGCCGTCACGTGCCAACACGTGACCATTAGTCACGTGTGAGCACGTGACCTTTTCTGGAGTCTTTTCTTGAAACCGCTTTGTGCCGCAGCTTTGAACGTCACGTGACCGCTGGTCACGTGTGAGCACGTGATGCCTCTTCTGAGTCCTTTCCTGATTTTTAATCAGGGAACAACACTTACCAGTAAATCTCTATATCAGCCATGGCCAGGGACTTCCAGTTATAGCCAATCGAACACAGCACAACATCAACTCCCTATACCGGGAGAGACGAATCCCCTCCTATCGCTCATTGCCTCTATGTGATTCGGGACTGCACCCAAAAGTAACCGTTTTGCACGCCCTCTTGGACGTGGTAAGGTGGAAATCAAAGAACGGTGGGAATCACACAAGACTCTGTGACGATCTCGGGTCTAGAGACTACCCTGTACCAGTGTCACCGGAGAACTGCCATCTGACGTGTGGTATATCACCATCTGGGAGTTCTCGGCGAGTCCGTCCAGTCTACCCAGTCTCCACTGAGCACCCGTACACCATCCCTGATGTCATAACACCGATGGATATGGTATCATCCATCGCCCATCATATAGGTCAAGATGCGTAAACGCTAGTCTACTCTGGTGTTTCGATGCCCTGTCTCGATATACCCTCGACTAGGAACAGTTACAGGATGTACTCATCAACTACCGTGGCCCCACTAGTATGATCTCATCATAGTCCCAGTAGTCGAGTACAAATCCTAAGGGCTTTATCAACATGTGAGAGTAAGACATTAAACATATACAAGTCAACATGTTAAGATAAAGTGAAACCAAATAGCATACTATCATGACGAGCAAGAAAGTCCTCTCTATATATATCCAAGCATCCATTATAATATACATCATATGTACAACAATGGCCTCTGAGGCATATACATAACTAACAGGCGGTTTGGCCGAGTTAGGACCCCAAAATTCTCCAGTAACCTTATAATTCCCTGCATGAATTTTTAAGGGTCCCTGAAAAAATTTTAGACCCTGTTTTAAAATCGACAGAAACTGTGTGAAAATGATGATTTTTCCGGTTCGTTTCGCGATCGAATTTCTAACGACTTTTCTAACAAGTTAGTTATGGTTTGGCGAGGCTCTGATACCACTGTAAGTCGATATTGTACACCCCACGAGTTGCGGGGAGGCGGAAATATGAAAAACAATCATTTTGTTTAAACTAACATCGACTAACTTACGGATCTTTGCCAAACCTTAACTAACAACAACATAAGAGGGATTAGCTACTACGAAAGAAGATTATACCTAATGAACCAAGTCCTTCTTCTTCTCGATGACCACCTCCTCGTCGGCCTCCTCTTTGTAATAGAAGATCCACCCGAGAGCTACTACTCCAAACTTGACCTCTAACTTGAGGTAACTAGGTTACTCAAAGTGCTAATCAAAACAACCTAGGGAATATAGAGTGGGATTATGGATCAATAAGTCTTGCTAACCCTTGATCTCAACACATGAAAGGTTAGGGTTAGGGTTTGAAGAGAGAGAGCTTGAGAAGAGAGAAGGTGAGAATGAGAATCCTTTTGGAATAATGAAATCATTGCGATATATATGAAGCATATCATATTATTAAATGAATAACAAATAATAATATGTCATCATGTTTCATTAACTCACATAGTGATTCAACTCATGAGTCATTTAAATCATAAATGTATCATTAACTCCATGGATGAATCACACCATGACTCATTAATCCAATAAATGAAAATGCCACCATAGCCGCCAAGTCATCATCTTTCTAGAAGCTTCTCGAGAATTTACGAGAACGCCCCTCCTATCCGTGAAAACACGGAAATACTTTACACTGTATAAATCCAATAATCCGAAACTAGAATCTGGCTTAAACCAAAGCCCGCCAGTAAAAACTGTCCGAACATCGTACATGCATTAATGCACGTGCGTGTCCGAACCTTGTCGTAAAACCATACGACCTCTATATCGTTTCACCCGAAGCAGGGAAACTCTCTGTATGGGACTCTAAAGACTCGACTACTACGCTGGCAGTGGGTTTAACCACAGACCGCAAGCGGCACTAGCTGTACATAACGATCCCCATGTAGATGTCGATAAGAAGGCCGATGAAGAAACCCATCCGAACTCCTACTGAGCCTGATGTGACAATCTCCGTACATTCCGGTCTGTTCGTCTAGGACTATCGTATATCGGGCCTAGGGGATGGCAAGCGTCAGTCCCCTAAAAGCGGTATAAGTTGTGTCGGAGTGAACCCCATTACACCTTGAGAAACTACTGGAAAACCTACCAGTAAATCTCGCTTGCCCTGGCCAGGGACTTTGCGTAATGGCTCTCCAGACAAAGCGCGATATCAACTCCCAATACCGGTGTAACACCTTAGGTTGTGTTTAGGGGTTTATTATATTTTAATATATAGTTTTAATAAAAAGTTTACCAAATTAAGTTTCAAATATTTTATCCTATTTAATGAGTATTTTATTAGAATTTTTTTAGGCATACACACGCTTGTGCATGTAAACAGGGGTTAAGATATGAGGGTAAACCATGGTGCACTAAACATTTCCTTAAGCCATTTTAAGTTTTGTATTAAGTCATTTTGGGTTTTAATTATGGTTGTTGTTTTCTTTTTTTGTTTATGGAAATGATTGTTCTTGTGTTGACTTGGTGTGTGAGAGAGAGAGAGTGCATCATGGGGCATGATGGCTTGCACATGCCTTCATTTAATGAAGAGAGAGGGTTGACTAGCTTAGCTCCCATTCTTTTCTTTTGTAACTCTCATTTCTCACAACACACAACACACACACACACACCCTCACATAGCAGCAGCCCCAGCAACATGAGAAGCTCCAGCAGCAGCAGCAGCATCATCATCAACAGCAAGCAGCAGCATGGAGCAGCAGTGGCAGTAGCAGCTCCAGCAGCCACAGCAACTCCAGATCTTCTCCACCTCCCTTTTCCTGCTTCGTAGGGTCTAGTAAGGTATAAAATCTGAGCCCAACTTCGTGTTTGCTAAACGTATGTGTAGTTTAGCTTCGATTAGTGTTAAATGTGAGATTTTGTGCTTGATTTGGTAATTTGTGTGAAGTTTTGATCAAGTGATATAAGTGTTGGCTAACCTAGCCTATTTTAGTGTTGTTAGAGTCACTTGAACTGAGTTTAACCCTGGATTTCACTAAAATACCATAGGGTTTGTTTTTTGTGCAAAATTGGTGTTTTTAAGCGACATTGTGGCATTCTGTGATCTACTATTGACCCGGACCCTTCAGGATTAAATTGAGAAAACTGCAGTATGCACACTAGGTCTAGATAACACCAACAGAACACGAGACCCCCATTCCCAATACAAGCCGCAGATTTAATACATCTGGCCGCAAATTGCGGCCAGGAAGAGGGGTTAGGCCTTGGGGGTTTAGCTACTGTAGTCTGCTATGATTGGTAGTGTTTTGGCATGTGTAGTTTTGTAATATTGGTCCTGTAGGAAAATCTGGGACAATATATCGTATTTCATGTTCGTTGTGTTTACGCGATACGCGCGATACGTGAGTGGGTTTTGTGATCCAGCGTGTTGCGGCGTGTCGCGGTAGTTTTAGACGCGTTTACTCACGTTTCAGCGTATCGTGCACACGCCTGTTTAGTTCGCGACGCGAGTTTCTCGTTTAGTGTCGATATCACGTTTTGCGAATATGTTGCTTATATATATGATTTCCTTGTCTAATTTTCAGGTTTGCAGGCGGGGACTACGGACACAGCTACAGGGGGAAACAGGTGGTAGGATTCACCTAGCTTGGAGCGTAGGTGAGTAGATTTAACATCTACAGGGGAATCGCCTCTATGGCGTTATGCGTCTGGGCTAGAATTCTAATACTTGTCGCATATTCTACGTCATTGTTAGAATTGCGCCCTTACCCTATTTACTTAGATATAGATGTATTGTGTCTAGTAGCCGTAGGACACTGTACATATTATTGACGGTTCATGTTGCACGAGCACGGATTGTATGCTACACACACCGTCAATAATTGCCATGTCACACACAAACCATTATAGATATTGTATTGCTTGGTTAGGGACCTTGTAACACTGATTCGTACTGCTCATCACATATGACATTTACCATACTTGTATACCTATAGAGTATCGTACCATTAGTGATAGGTACATATACCCTTTAAGATACATCTACAGGTATACCTTGCTCATATTTTACTTATACCCAGTGGGGTATACCATATCATTTACTTATAAGTAGATACCTATACTTAGCTGTACCTTTTTGATTTCGCATACATCTGGTTTCAGCTACATAGTTTCATTTACATGCTCGCATTTCAGATATATCGCACATATTTATTCCTGGATTTGCGCATTGTTATTTGGATTTTACATGATGTTTTCTGGATTTGGGAATCGCGGGAATTCATGAACTTATGCATACATTGAAAAACCCGGTTTCCTTGATATGATATTTGCGCAGCCACCATGAGATTTATCGGTTCTGATTTTATACCCCATATGAGGAGTGGGTGCCGTATGAGGGTACATGGTGGGGCCCGGTATGGTTCCCCTCGGCAAGAAGATCGATGGACTTTGCCGATTGAGCCTGGAGGCGGGCGAGTACCTACCGGTGACAGTACAAATGACTCGGCGGGGATCATGGAGATACCGTTGGGAGTCATGCACATATGGATTCGTGGGAAGGCGAGGGTCAGAGCTAGGCACTCGTGCTTTCCGGGATAGCGTATAATACGTACCTATCAGGGTGCTAGTATTGGTGACGGCATCTGATAGATCAGGATTTCTGTGTCGATTCTTGACACATTGTTTTCAAGATATTTCCATTAATACCTTTGTATATATATCAGGGGATTTAGCCGTTGTTATATATACCCTTACACCAATATTAGTGGAGTGGGATGCTAATATATGTGTATTGACCCCATCATGATTATTTCTGCATATATATATATATATATATATATATATATATATATATATATATATAGGATGTTAGAATTTCACTTGAGTTTGATTTGAGATATTAGGCGATTCATTGAGATTACTGATTTGTACATTCGGGATATAGGAGATCTATTCGATATTGTACATTGGGGAGATGTGAGACTTATATGATATGAGAGCCCAACTTGGGGGATAATTTGAGGAATTGGGATTTGAGTGTCTTGATGGATTGTGATCCTACCACGATGTCAGGTTTCCATGGGAATGACATATTTTACTCCATACCTCATACCTATTTGCTTATGCACTGTTCCATGTATTAGGAGTACCTGTTAGTGTACCCTTCATGATTGCTGCATATCTACATTCTCATATCCCTATTGCATGATTATTGCTTCACATATTGATTGTACCTGCTAGTGTACTTTCCATTATTCCGCATTCACATGACCTGCTATTATTGTTAATTGCATACCTTAGATTCATGCTGTACGTACATACCTGCGATTACCTGCATATGTTATCTACTATTCACGAGTTGGCAACTCACCCCCGTTATGCCACAGTTGTTTTGCAGGGTGTTTCCCCAGAGTAGTCGACGTAGGCTGTTCACCTATCACCTTTTGCTACAGATACCGCATCGGCTCACAGTGTGCTATTTTGCTTAGGTGGGTATTGGTGGTTATCTGTATTTTGTATTATACATTCGTTGTATCTTGTACTCTCCATCTACTATTATGTTGTTGACTTAGAGACTTGGTGAGGACGTTATTGTATATTAATTGTGGATTATTGTCTTTTATATAGCTTTATCTCTATTGTCTCTTATTTCTTCGCTGCGGCGTCGTATATTTGTGATGTGATTGTTTTCCGTCTTTGGGCTAGTTTTTACAAATGGGGTGTTGCCAAAATTTTAAAGAAAGAAAGTTGGACTCTTAAAGAATTTGGGTTGTGATTTCAAATGTTTCAAAAAAAATTTATTATCTTTTCCGAAGTTTCATGGTTTAGATTTCTGGGTTTTGGCTTTCTTTTACTGCGTTACGTCTTTAGGCGTAGCGTAGTATTAGGGCCATCACGTGCCAATTTCGAGTCGTGACAAAGTTGGTATCAGAGTGCTAGGTTTTACCTTTCGGAGTGTAAGATGACCTTAGTATGATGGAGTAGGTAGCTTAAGCAAAGTAACGTAGTGTGTGTATGTCTGCAGCATACCCACGATGCGGTACTTCGCCTTAAGTGACCTAAGTACAAATTGCTTGAAATTCCTTCCTTGATGATTCATATCCTTGTGATTCAATTTCCTTATTCTTATCGAATCTTATATCTATTTATAGCCTTGCCGCCGATGACTATGGGGACTCAGAGTCATGCAGCGAGGACCGAGGTCAGAGTTGGCTCGGGTGAGACGAGTACTGACCAGGATGGCACTCTAGTTGCACAGGTGCAGACGGATCAGCCTTTGACATATAGTATCGATAGGCTTTTGGAAGAGATACAGGACTTCCGCCAGACTATGAGTTCATTGGTTGATGTCATTCGGGATCTACGACAGGAGGTTGTCACCCCTGTTACTCAGTTGTCCCTTGCGATCAGCGTGCAGCAGTCCATCACCTACATAGCACCAGTAGTTGCAGCTCCAGTTGACGATGCACCTATTCCAGAGACGCTGAGAGTTCCAGGACAATGGAAGACTCGTACCAGTGTACCAGCCCAGAGACAGAGGTTTGGTCGTCGAGACAGATTTCGTGGCCGTCGCGGGAGTAGCAGAGGCTTTGGACGAGGACAGTCGTCCAGCACTCATTCCCAAGAGGGTCAGCAGTCAGCACGTGGATGCTTTCGATGCGGAAGCCTTCAGCACTTCATCAGGGATTGTTCCTTAGCACCTTGTCAGGATCGTATTCAGAGAGGTCGTGGACGTGGAAGGTTCGCTCAGGGGAGTCAGCCTACCAGAGGAGTTCAGTCAGTTGCGGGTAAGGGGAAAACACAGGAGTTTGGTTCTACTCATCGGGACGCGCAGGCGTCCAATGCAGAGATTTCAGGTATCCTTAATTCGCATGTTCCTTTGATGTATTTGTTGTTTTCCACACCTTGTGCCATGGTTGGGACTAGAGTCATGTTGGTTAGTTTAGCCGTTTGGTGCTAACTTCTGTCAGCGATTCTTTTGTTGCGCAACACGTATTTCAGTCGTGTGCCAATCGGATAGGGGATAGAGATTCGTCCGTCGTTTTGATCCTTCTAGAGATGTTGGATTTGATGTTCTCCTGGGCACGGACTGGTCAGCTACGTGCTAGGCGTCTATGGACTACCGTGAGGAAACAGTCAGGAATTGTTTTCCCGGCGAGTCAGTTCTTGTTGTGCAGGTGGATAGTTGTGCCGCCTCTCACAGCTTGAATTCAGCCTTTTTCGCTAGTCGGCTTTTGAGGAGATGTCGTGGATTCTTAGCGTTCATTCATGATACTGGAGCCACAGTAGTATTGTTGGACCGGGTTCCTTGCGTACGAGAGTTTTCCGACGTTGTTCCAGATGAGCCGGGGAAGCTTAGGGAGCTTAAGGATCAGCTGCAGAGTTGTCGTTTTGGGAGTTTTGTGCGTCTGAGTGTTTCGCTCTTGGAAGCTCCTATTTCTGTTCGTCAAAGAGAAAGATGGCAGTTTAGGGTTGTGTATCGACGGATCGTTAATTGAACCGGCTTACGGTGCGGATGGGTATCCTTTACCTCGCATTGACGATTTCTTCGATCAGCTCCACAGTGCGAGACATTTTCTAAGTTTGTTTGGGATCAGGTCATCATTGTTGCTGGTTCGGAGTGATGGCATTCCGAAGACTGCCTTATGCGTGCTACGGGCTTTGTGTGTTTTAGTGAGTCATTGGATTCACTGATGCCTTGGCAGCATTCGTAGATGTGATGAACCGTATTTCTTCAGGCCGTTCCTCGACCAGTTATTGTTGTATTATTTACGACATTCTGGTCTCTTTAATGTGTCTTGAGGAACAGAAGTGGCACTTGAGGATTTGTTATGCAGATACTGGGAGAACCCCAGCGGTCTGCTAGATTCTCGAAGTGTTTCTTCAGGCTTGTTTGTGTAGGCTCCTAGGTCTTGTAGTTACGGGAGACGGTTTCGTATGGTTCCGAAGGAGATCGTGGCCGTACAGCTTAGGCCCAGACTTGGGTGCAGGACAGAGATCCGCAGATTTTAGCTTAGCAGATTTTTACCGCCGTTTCGTGCAGGATTGCTAGTGTAGTGCTACACCGTCGACCGAATTGACCAGAATGGAGCTTTCTTTTCTCTGAACTGAGGCATGTGTGCAGAGTTTTCGGCAGTTGAAGATTCGGTTAACAACTGCATCAGTTCTTTCTTTGCTTCGTGGTTCGGGCGACTTTGTTGTTTAACTGTAATATTTCTTGAGTGGGCTCGATTGTGTACTGAGGTGACACTATAGAGATATCGCTTTTGCTTTCCTACATTTGGAGGAAGTACGAGAAGGATATTCCACTCATGATCTGGAGATGGCCGCGGTGGTTTTGCGTTGGAGATTTGAAGACACTATTTGCTCGAGAGTCGTGTCAGATTCTCACGGATCACCAGAACTTAATGTACATCTTCTTGCAGCGGATTTTGATTGTTGTGATAGTCTTCTGCAGATTTACAGTTCTTGAGCGATCGTTGAGTACAGCTTAAGTTCGTCTCTACGGAGGGGACAGCTTGCACATGTCCGCCCCGACCACTTTTCTTTAATCGCTTTCGCGAGACATGTTCATATCATAATATTGCATTTTGTATTCCCCATTCTTACGCATTTTACAATAAAAACAGGTGCTTTTGACGCATGTCTGCTACATGTTACAGGTTACAGGTTCTTGGAGCGAAAACAGTGAAAAACACAAAAGACGACACAAAAGAAGGACTTTTGACCAACAATTAGGACGATCTCAGTCGAGCCTAGACGAAGAACAGTTCACAATCAACAAGACAAGCAAGATCCAAATTATCAAGGCAAACGGTTAAAAGATCGCTACAAGTGTTCACTGAAGATCTGGAATCAATGTAGAAGCCCAAATGGAGAAAAAACTGAAGAAATGAAAAGCCCAAAGAAACCTGAAGCAGCCAAGAAAAAATCAACAGAAGACCTCGTCAAAGGGCCGCGGAACCGCGGCCCAAGCGCGTCCATGCCGTAGTTCCACGGCCGTCTAGTGCCCGTGCGTGGAGAAAATTTTACCAAAACTCGGTTGCGGCGCTGAAAATATTTTTTGAGGGTATATTTGTAATTTTAGACATGTGTATCAACTGTTGCCCTGGGTTTCTATGTCCTATAAATAAAACCCAAAACCCTTGTATTTTCTCATGCCTCTATTCATGAATAAAATTCTGTTTTCTTGAAGTTAGAGCGCATCAACCGTAGGTAGGTTATTTTTCTTGCCCTAGTTCTAGTTTCTTTTATATCTGCCTTAGATAAATTATTTTCTCACCCTAGTTTAATTTAGTTTAAAATTTTTATTAACTTGCAATAGATGTTTCTTCTCTTTAATAAAAACAAAACAAAAATTATGTCTCTTTTAATTCCCTCAATGAGCGAGTAGTTTCCTCGCTTGTTAGGGTTAGGAATAGGGAAGGGTTTGAGAGATGAAGATCTCTCATCTCTTTTCTTTGCCAATCTACAATGAACATTAGGACTCCATGCATACTCTCATCTCCCACTCCCTACGGCACTTTACCCTCGAGGTAAAGGTGATCCGTAGTGTAAAAGACCGGAGTTGTGAGTTTTCCATGGAGGTTAGGGTAAAGGTTGATAAAGGAAGGACAAGGATCTAGAGGAAGAACATCTTCCCAATCATTCTAATCCCCTCTATTAAAATTTACCATAACCCCTAATATCAAATCTAAATTAAGGCATTGAAAAGAGGTGAGAATCTTTGTTTACCAAACTTTCCCTAAACCTAATCCTAGCAAGTTTCTAATCCTAGTATAACACAACTTCAATTTTTAGGTTTAATTATAAGACCAACACCATTTGGAATTAGCTCGTAAGAACTTTAAGGAAAATTACAAAATCCCTGTGGACCGACCCGTATTCACCGGCTAGCTTCATGCAACGCCGTTCTTGATTGCGGTAAATATTTTTGATCGACAAAACCTCTCTAAATAAAATGGCGCCGTTGCCAAGGATGGCCTAAAATTTCCTTTTTGTAATTTCGGGTTAATATAAAATATAAAAAATCATAAAAATCTGGAAAAAAAATATATATAAAATATAAAAATTCTATCATCTTTTATTGTTTGAAGGGTTTTCTTTGTGAATCTTTGCAGGTTTGACGGATCTGAAACAACACGGAAGGCAAATCAGAAAAGGGTACATCAAAACAGGAGGAGATTGAAAGTACAGAGCAGCTGAAAAAATTTGGAGACTTAAAGCTCCTAACCAGCCGCGGTTCCGCCGCATTCACCCTGTCAAAACCGCGGTTCCGCGGTACTATTTGCTGTTCTCTGCGTAATTTTTGCATGGTTTGATTCCTCTTTCCCTCCTCTGCAAATCCCCATATATCTTTTGCCAAATCTTATGCAGGATTCTTCACGCTAAAAATCTTCTTCCCCCTTCCAATAATTGATTTTCTGCAGGATTCTTTGCGCCGCGCTAAATAGTAAATTGATTGCAAGTGATTTACTGCTTTGCATATTTTAATCTGACTTTAAGGGGCTATTGACCAATTCAGATTGGGTGGGGATTTCATCACCCTTCCCAGGACCCCAGAAATCACTTAAAGCATTTGCATTGACCACTGTTAATTAAAAAAATATTAGACTCAGCCCTAAGGACGTCGCGCTCAATAGGACAGAGGACTAGTATAGGCATCGGCCGTTTATCCTAACATGTCTTTGCGGTGCCTAGGCAAGTGTGTCAAGGCTAGTGGTTTTTAATTAGGCCCACAGTATGGTTCCTTCCCACTTACCTGGCACTTACCTGGCCGCAACTGACGGTGAAGAGGCGGTTTGAGGTCCTATCTCTAGCCCTTTGGAACAGTTAGGAGCTGTCTAGCTGACCTAGGTGACCCTAGACCTAGGCCTGATTGTGCATGTGTGGTTAATTGCATTTGTGTCACAAGTCTCTTTTCAAAAAATCTTTTTGCAAAAGCTCACTTAAAAAGAAAAAGGAAAAATCTTTTCAAAACTTGCAACTTGTCGCTAAAGAATCTTTGCACTCACTTACACCACTTCTTCATATTGACGTTTTCTTACCTCCACATTCTGTCTTTCATCTTTCGACTGCACTAACCCTCTTAGTGTATGTCCGGTTGGACTAGGGACCCTAGCGCCCGATTAGTCCGTGTTTCGTTGGTACCGACCGATGAACCTTTCGACTCCGAAGTCGAAATCTTGTCCACTTCTTCACTTTCACCATCACATTCTTCTTCCGAAGGTATGTCGGGATACGATCCTAACAACACCTTACCGACGGGAATGATTCCACCTCCGTTAGGTGTGAATAACCCGAATCACCAGCCTGTTGAAGCGCCCGCACGAGTCGCGCTCCAGGATCTTTTCTACCCCGTCCGCACCGCCCTTCCTACTTGTCTTTCCCTCCCACCGGCTAATAGGGATAATTTTAAGATCAAACCCCACTTCATCAATATGCTGCCTAAGTTTCATGGTTTGGAATCCGAAGATGCATATATCTTTATCAATAAATTCCAAAACGTGTGTGCTATGATGAAAACAACCCAATTAAGTGATGACGCTATAAGGCAAAGGGTCATTCCTTTCACCTTATGTGACTTAGCCGAGAAGTGGCTATACAGCATAGCATCACATTCAATTAGAAATTGGGACGAGTTTGTGAAAGCTTTTCTTAAAAAGTTCTATCCTCATCACAAAACTGCTAGAATCCGTAACGAGATTATACAATTTTCTCAGCTTCCTTCGGAACCATTTTGGAAGTGTTTTGAAAGATTCAAAGACCTACTCGTTCAATGCCCTCATCATGGGATCGGAAGTTGGCAACTCTGCCAAACATAATATGAGGGATTGAACCCGGCAACGAAGCGGTTGCTAGAAACCATCTGTCAATGTCACTTTCTAACCAAATCAAGTGAGGAAGCGTGGCAGTTTCTTGAGGACCTTAGTGAACAAACAATTCAATGGGAGAGCACCAAGACCACATCATCTTCTTCTAATGGTCAATCTAGGGCAGGCATACATCAATTAGATATATCAATTGCTATGAAGGCCGAGATGGCCGCTCTTACGAAAAAGCTAGAAGCGCTTGAGACCAAAATCTCATCGCCTTCTCCTGCCCCTGTTGTGCCTCCACGAACTGTTTGTGCTTGTTGTTCGGATCCATCACATCTCACCGAAGAGTGTCCTTACACAGCTTCTACTCAAGGACAAGATCAAGTGAATGCTGCCTTTCAGCAACGACAAAGAAATGATCCTTACTCTTCGACATACAATCCGGGTTGGAAGAGCCACCCAAATTTCTCTTGGAACCAAAATCAACAATCCCAAGGAAACAACAATTTTCAAAGGGCTCCTCCTCCACAACAACAAGCACCTCCACAAACTCAATTTCAGCAACCTCTCCAACAGCAACCGTACCCTAATCAAATGAACAATTTTGTACCCAACAATTTTGTTCCCCCTCAAAATGCTGTTAGCTCGCTCGAAAGAAGTCTAGATGCATTCCTAAAGCAATCTCCACAGTCCACAGCTAGGATAGAGACTTCTGTTAAATCTTTGGTTCAAAACAGTGCCTCACATGATCAAAGCATCAAAGCTATTGAGGCACAAATTGCACAACTCAACGCAGTATTGAAAGAGCGAGAGAAAGGAAAGCTTCCGTCTCAACCACTCCCAAATCCCGGTCACGCACATGTTGCACATGAACAGCAGAATCATAACGTAAATGCTGTGACCACGTTGAGATCCGGAAAAGTGCTACAAAACAATGTGGGTATTAACCATGACACCCCTGCCGGTGGTTCTTCACCTTCTTCTTCTTCTTCTTCGTTAGAGCCTATTCTACATCCTTCACATGGCTCTACTTCTTCTAGCTCGAACGGACCCACTTCTCACAACACGAACACATCTACACGGGGTTCCGTTCCAACTCAACAATCTGATCCGCAAAAATTGGACTCAACAACTTTTCAAAATGTTCCTTTTCCAAATCGACTGAGATCCAATAAACCAACTCCACAGATGGAAAAGATTGTAGAGTTGTTCAAGCAGGTTAGCATAAATATCCCTCTTTTGGATGCAATCCAACAAGTTCCTTCATATGCAAAAATCTTAAAGGACTTATGCACCAAAAAGGGGAAGTCACAAGTACCAAAGAAAGTTTTTGTGGTTAGTGCTGTTAGTGATGCTCTTGTCAATTCTTTACCCCCAAAGCACAAGGACCCCGGTTGTCCTACTATTTCGATCATAATTGGGAACAAGACCATCAATAGAGCACTATTAGATCTTGGTGCTAGTGTCAATTTGCTACCTTATTCGGTGTACGAACAATTAGGCATTGGAGAGCTTAAGCCCACTCATTGTACTCTCCAAATGGCCGACCGATCAATCACCCATCCTAGGGGAGAGTTGGAGGATGTGTTAATTAGAGTAGGGGATTTCATTTTCCCCGTTGACTTTATTGTTATGGATACACAACCTGTCTCTAACCCCCGTAATCAAATTCCGGTGATACTTGGTCGACCATTCCTCGCGACTTCTAACGCGGTAATCAACTGTCGTAACGGTTCAATGAATCTATCTTTTGGCAAGATGACAGTTGAACTCAACATTTTCAAGTTAGGAAGTTAGCCTTGCGAGCCTAATTCTAGCGTACTTGATGTTTGCTCGATCAATGAGATCGCGGAGGAGGACTGTGAGTTCGAAAATTTTATGTTTGACCACAGCAGTGATGACGCCACTAGTGCGTTCCTCCTAGAATCCGACACAGCTTTCACGACGGACAAAGATTATGAGTGTTTCACCTTTGTTGACGATCTTGAAGACTCTCCACCCGAGTTTGAGTCTTTTGCTTTTCCGGATGAGTTAGTTGAACCATCCGACTCGGTAGCGTACACTCAATTTGAACCTTTGATGGAATCCTTCGAGTTTGAAACAGTTACTCCATTGTTACCATCTATTGTTTCACCACCTAAACTCGAACTAAAGCTTTTACCGTCGCACCTAAAATATGCTTATCTAGGTGAGAATGAGACCTTACCCGTTATCATATCTGCCTCTCTAGCTCTCGAGCAAGAGAAGGCTCTTTTAATGGTCTTACACAATAATCGGCAAGCTTTCGGCTGGTCTATGGCGGACATTAAGGGGATTAGTCCCCTCATTGTCGAACATCATATACACTTGATGGATGATGCCAAGCCGGCAAGGGATCCACAAAGACGCCTCAACCCCATTATGAAAGACGCGGTCAAGAAAGAGATTGTTAAATGCCTTGATAGTGGTATCATTTACCCTATCTCGGATAGCCAATGGGTTAGCCCCATTCATGTCGTGCCAAAGAAATCGGGCATCACGGTCATTACCAATGAGGAAAATGAGTTAATTCCTACTCGCACCCAAACTGGGTGGCGAGTTTGCATCGACTATAGAAAACTCAATGCCGCGACAAGGAAGGACCACTTTCCTTTACCTTTCATTGACCAAATGCTAGAAAGATTGGCGGGGCATGAGTTCTACTGCTTTTTAGATGGGTATTCCGGTTATAACCAAATCCCCATCGCCAAAGAGGATCAAGGCAAGACCACATTTACTTGTCCCTTTGGCACCTTTGCTTATCGTCGCATGCCCTTTGGGTATACAATGCACCCGCGACATTTCAGCGGTGTATGATGGGGATCTTTTCGGACATGGTGGAGAAGTTTTTGGAAATCTTTATGGATGATTTCTCCATTTTCGGTGACTCCTTCGACGAGTGTTTACGACATCTTGACGCAGTTCTTACCCGCTGTAGGGATAAAAACCTAACGTTAAATTGGGAAAAGTGCCACTTTATGGTACGAGAAGGCATTGTCTTAGGACATGTCATCTCGCAAAATGGCATAGAGGTTGATAGAGCAAAAATTGAAGTCATTTCTAATCTTCCTCCTCCTAAATGCGTCAAAGATATCCGAGCTTTCCTTGGCCATGCCGGTTTTTATAGACGGTTCATCAAGGATTTTAGCAAAATTGCTAGACCCTTGACCTCTTATTGGCCAAGGACACAACATTTGATTTCTACTCAACGTGCATGAAAGCGTTCGAGTCTTTGAAACACTCTCTCATTTCTGCGCCCATTCTTTCATCTCCAGACTGGACGCACACTTTCGAAATCATGTGCGACGCATCAGATTTTGCCATTGGTGCTGTTCTTGGACAGCACATTAATAAGATGCCTCACGTGATTTATTACGCTAGCCGAACATTAAATGAGGCCCAATTAAACTACACAACAACAGAAAAAGAGTTTTTAGCGGTTGTGTTTGCACTTGAAAAATTTCGGCCTTATTTAATCGGCTCTCTAGTTATTGTGTACACGGATCATTCAGCTCTTCGCCACCTTTTTTCGAAGAAGGATGCTAAATCAAGGCTAATACGTTGGATCCTCTTGCTACAAGAATTTGACCTTGTCATAAGGGACAAAAAAGGATGTGAAAACGTAATGGCCGATCACCTTTCACGACTTCCTTCTTCGCCTACACTTGAACTTCCTATCACTGATGCTTTCCCCGATGAGCAACTCTTGACCGTTTCTTGCGAACCATGGTTCGCCGATATTGTAAACTACTTAGCCACCGGCTTGATACCTAACGATTGGTCAAAACAGGATAAACTTCGATTCTTGTCCCAAGTAAAGCATTTTTACTGGGATGAACCTTACCTTTTTAAATACTGTTCCGACCAAATCATTCGTCGATGTGTACCGGAAAATGAGGTTAAGAGTGTGCTGTCTTTTTGCCACGATCAAGCATGTGGCGGGCACATTGGCCCAAAAAAGACAGCCGAGAAAGTCTTGCAATGTGGTTTCTATTGGCCACGACTCTTCAATGATGCATATGAATATTGCAAGACTTGCTCCCGGTGCTAACACTTGGGCCGGATATCGCGGAGAAACGAAATGCCGCTCCAACCAATTTTGGTTGTAGATATTTTCGATGTTTAGGGTATAGACTTCATGGGACCATTTCCTAACTCTTTTGGAAATGTGTATATTCTTTTGGCTGTTGACTACGTTTCAAAGTGGGTCGAGGCTGTGCCTAGTCGAACGAATGACAACAAGGTTGTCGTTCAATTTCTTAAAGAACATATTTTTTCTCGATTTGGGCACCCTCGCGCGATAATAAGTGATAATGGTTCTCACTTTTGCAATAGGACTTTTGAGTCCTTAATGCGCAAATATTCTATCACCCATAAGCTGTCAACGCCATACCATCCCCAAACATGTGGGCAAGCCGAGGTCTCTAATCGGCAAATTAAGCAAATCTTGGAGAAAACGGTTTCTAAAAACCGTAAAGATTGGTCACTCAAATTAATTGATGCACTATGGGCTTTCCGCACTGCATACAAGACCGATCTTGGCATGTCTTCATACCGGCTTGTTTACGGGAAGGCTTGCCACCTTCCGGTAGAAATTGAGCACAAGGCATTTTGGGCTATCAAAGAGCTGAATTTATCTTTAGGAGATGCGGGCAGCAACTGAAAGCTGCAGTTAAATGAACTAGAAGAGCTGCGGGATGAGGCATATGATAATGCCATAATTGCTAAAAACCGAGCTAAGGTGTTCCACGATAAACACCTTTTGCGTAACATATTTAAACCTGGTCAACAGGTTTTACTCTATGATACTCGGTTACATTATCACCCCGGCAAGCTCCATTCTAGATGGAGAGGACCTTTTGTAGTCCGCACCGTTTATCCGCATGGTGCGGTTGATCTTGAAAATCCAGAAGACGGTACTTTATTCAAAGTGAATGGGCATCGATTGAAACCGTTCTTCACAGCGGACCCATCGGAGGAGCTCCTGTTTTTGCAGGAGCCGATCTACACTGATTAATTTTCCTCCACTTTCACCCCCGAAATTCCAATTAACTTTTTCCAAAACATTATTTCAAATAAGTTTGGGGGTGTGTATAATATGTAAATATAATTGCCGACATTATCGACCCACTTGGTGCAGCATGACAGTGAGGACACTGTCCAGTTTAAGTTTGGGGGTATGCTCGGTAAGTTTTCTTTCTTTGCATTCATATGTATATTTTTGCATTGCACCTTTATATACAAATCATAAAAATTTGAAAAATTTGAAAAATAAAAAAAATTAGAATATGAAAAACCCATACAAATTGAAAATTTTCAAAAATTATAAAAATTCATGTATTCAATTTTGGTTAATTGGCTTGAGTTTGATAAATAGGTCAACTGGCTAGGAAGAACTAGATCTTAGACTTAGTAAATTAAAAACCCTAAAAATAACCTTCCTTAAAGTCTAACGATAGAGAGTATATGCCTTTGTAATTTATTTAGAAATAGGCAAATTTTGAGTTCACTTCTTGGGCTAAGTCGAAACGAAGGAAAAATATTGAAATTTTATTAGAGTACAAGTTTGAAAGATAATTCCTAACTTAAGTCTAGATTCTGAAAACGTATACCCTACAAATTGCACAATCACGCACCTTGAAACTTGGAATAGTAGAGGAGACCTTGAAATGCTCTTGTCTAAAGTCCTTAGCACAATAAAAAATGAAAAAAAAAAGTGAATAAAGAAAAAAAATGGACACTGGTTTTTGTGATTACTTAAGGCTAAAAATAATAGAAAAAATATTTAGCGAGGGTGCTTCATCACCTAGTGCCTTAGACCGATTGGTTTGGGAGTCACTGCTAAAGCCTTGGGTGTTACAAGACTAGGAAGTACGCTTTAAAGTGCTAACGCATTTTGTAATCGGTTGTTGGTACCTCAAGAAGTATTAACGGTCGCATGATGAATGTGTAAGTGAAATTTAACAATTAATAAGTGCTTTGGACAATGGAAAAGAGTACGATTGCTTGATTTGAATTTCCAAGTGTAGGGGTGATATTTACATATATGTGGGGATATGTGATTAGTGTTTAGATAAGAGAAAGGAATGAATAATAGAACTTGTATCTTTAGTAAAGTTGATAGAAATTCCCAAGTGGAGATGGAACTTTAGAAAGAAAACTTAGGAAATTCCGAAAGCTAAGTAAGTCTATAGAACATTTAAAATCTTAAGTTAAATGATGAGGAAGTATGAAGAATATGGGTGGATAATTTGCAAGTCGAAGATAATAGAATTCCTTGTTAGAAAACCTAATTGGAAAAAAAAAGTCGAAAAAGCCAAATTGATAGGATTTTGTGGGTAGTATCCGCTGAAAACCCTCAGGAGACAACACTCCTCCTACTAGGGACACCTAGAGGTTTAACGGCTTGTTGCACGAGCTCGGTGCAATCGCGTTTCCCTACGAAAGTGTGGCTAGGTTAGATTTTTATCGAGAATAAAAAAATAGGTTTGCTCGAGGACGAGCAAAAGATAAGTTTGGGGGTATTTGTTCATATCATAATATTGCATTTTGTATTCCCCATTCTTACGCATTTTACAATAAAAACAGGTGCTTTTGACGCATGTCTGCTACATGTTACAGGTTACAGGTTCTTGGAGCGAAAACAGTGAAAAACACAAAAGACGACACAAAAGAAGGACTTTTGACCAACAATTAGGAGGATCTCAGTCGAGCCTAGACGAAGAACAGTTCACAATCAACAAGAAAAGCAAGATCCAAATTATCAAGGCAAACGGTTAAAAGATCGCTACAAGTGTTCACTGAAGATCTGGAATCAATGTAGAAGCCCAAATGGAGAAAAAACTGAAGAAATGAAAAGCCCAAAGAAACCTGAAGCAGCCAAGAAAAAATCAACAGAAGACCTCGTCAAAGGGCCGTGGAACCGCGGCCCAAGTGCGTCCATGCCGCGGTTCCGCGGCCGTCTAGTGCCCGTGCGCGGAGAATATTTTACCAAAACTCGGTTGCGGCGCTGAAAAGATTTTTGAGGGTATATTTGTAATTTTAGACATGCGTATCAACTGTTGCCCTAGGTTTCTATGTCCTATAAATAGAACCCAAAACCCTTGTATTTTCTCATGCCTCTATTCATGAATAAAATTCTGTTTTCTTGAAGTTAGAGCGCATCAACCGTAAGTAGGTTATTTTTCTTGCTCTAGTTCTAGTTTCTTTTATATCTGCCTTAGGTAAATTATTTTCTCGCCTTAGTTTAATTTTGTTTAGAATTTTTATTAACTTGCAACAGATGTTTCTTCTCTTTAATAAAAACAAAACAAAAATTATGTCTCTTTTAATTCCCTCAATGAGCGAGTAGTTTCCTCGCTTGTTAGGGTTAGGAATAGGGAAGGATTTGAGAGATGAAGATCTCTCATCTCTTTTCTTTGCCAATCTACAATGAACATTAGGACTCCATGCATACTCTCATCTTCCGCTCCCTACGGCACTTTACCCTCGAGGTAAAGGTGATCCGTAGTATAAAAGACCGGAGTTGTGAGTTTTCCATGGAGGTTAGGGTAAAGGTTGATAAAGGAAGGACAAGGATCTAGAGGAAGAACATCTTCCCAATCATCCTAATCCCCTCTATTAAAATTTACCATAACCCCTAATATCAAATCTAAATTAAGGCATTGAAAAGATGTGAGAATCTTTGTTTACCAAACATTCCCTAAACCTAATCCTAGCTAGTTTCTAATCCTAGTATAACACAACTTCAATTTTTAGGTTTAATTATAAGACCAACACCATTTGGAATTAGCTCGTAAGAACTTTAAGGAAAATTACAAAATCCCTGTGGACCGAGCCGTATTCACCGGCTAGCTTCGTGCGACGCCGTTCTTGATTGCGGTAAATAGTTTTGATCGACAAAACCTCTCTAAATCAAGACACTGCCCGCCGATGCTCGTTCGTCAAAGATACTTGAGCATACTCGGCTGGGTAATGATTCGGAATCCTTGAGTTATGACACGATGTGCTAAGTTAGGGACGCGTTTGTGTACCTGATGTTATCGGGTAGAGACGTGAAATCCTAGAACAGACACGTCAGTCAACTCTCTGTTTTCATTCGAGTTCCACCAACATTGACGTGACTTGTGTGATAGTTACGGGTGGGAAAGGATGTAAATAGAAGCTTTGGGTTTCGTTTCAAGGTGTCTGTCTTTTGTGTGTTTGGGTTGAGCATTTGAGGCCGGCTGGAGAGTTGCAACCTTTAACAGTTCCGAAGTAGGAGTGGGAGCAGATCTCCACGAATTTCGTTGTGGTGTCTATCCGGGTTTAGTCAGGGTGCGACTCCATTCGGATTCTTGTCGTCCGGTTATACTCAGTTTGCTCAGTTGTTCTTTGTTAAGTTGTGCGTTTGTGTTAATTGTTATCAGCAGTTGGGGATCGTCACTCGCCATTGTTAGGGTTCTCCTTCGATAGCTGTTATCAGGAGACACTCCAATTGGAAACCTTTAGGTTTAGGGGTTAGGTCATGTCGATCACCAGCCTGTTGTTTTTCTGACTCTGCGTAAGTAGGATTTTGGACCCAAGCTAGTCTAGAGAATTCGGAGATGATCCGGTTGATTC
Organism: Agapanthus africanus; assembly: GCA_030015575.1. Taxonomy (NCBI): domain Eukaryota; kingdom Viridiplantae; phylum Streptophyta; class Magnoliopsida; order Asparagales; family Amaryllidaceae; genus Agapanthus; species Agapanthus africanus. Next base: position 251,615,239 of record JASDDO010000029.1, on the reverse strand, counting down.
AGGTCAGGATGAGAGTAGCCATGTGCAAACAGAGGTCTTATTCCGACCGTGTTGGTCATGGACTTAAGAGCGCAGTGGTAGATCATTTATTCCTGCGGATTTTTTCGATAAATGACATTTTGAGTTTTGGGAAGCTTATCCCAGGCTTTAGGTCCTTCCGAGATCCTATAAGCGAGTTAGCTTCGTTGCTTTTAATTTGGCACTTCCGCCCAGATTATTGAGTGTTCACCCCGTATTCCTTGTGTCGGTACTTTACGATTACCTTCATTACCTTTCTAACATGATTTGGCACTAGACCATTTGTCTTGGACGCGATCGTCTAGCTCACCGGCAGCCATTTGTGTTAATGGCTCGGCAGGTGGAGGAACGTCGGTCAAGGGTCTTGCCATCTGTGAAGGGTTTTCTTGGACGTAACCGTATAGTGAGGTAATCACTTGAGAGGATACGAGCGAGATTTGAGAGTTGTAATCTTTGCTTTGAAGGTACGCGTAGCAGTATATTTTTAAATTCGGGGACGAATTTCTTTAAGGGGGGAAGATTGTAACACCTTAGGTTGTGTTTAGGGGTTAATTATATTTTAATATATAGTTTTAATAAAATGTTTACCAAATTAAGTTTCAAATATTTTATCCTATTTAATGAGTATTTTATTAGAATTTTTTTAGGCATACACACACTTGTGCATGTAAACTAGGGTTAAGATATGGGGGTAAACCATGATTGGCAACCATGGTGGACTAAACATTTCCTTAAGCCATTTTATGTTTTGTATTAAGTCATTTTGGGTTTTAATTATGGTTGTTGTTTTCTTTTTTTGTTTATGGAAATGATTGTTCTTGTGTTGACTTGGTGTGTGAGAGAGAGAGTGCATCATGGGGCATGATGGCTTGCCCATGCCTTCATTTAATGAAGAGAGAGGGTTGACTAGCTTAGCTCCCATTCTTTTCTTTTGTAACTCTCATTTCTCACAACACACAACACACAACACACACACACACACCCTTTCACGGCAGCAGCCCCAGCAACATGAGAAGCTCCAGCAGCAGCAACAAGCAGCAGCAACAGCAGCAGCATCAACAGCAAGCAGCAGCAGCAGCAGCATGGAGCAGCAGCAGCAGTAGCAGCTCCAGCAGCCACAGCGACTCTAGATCTTCTCCTCCTCCCTCTTCCTACTTCATAGGGTCTAGTAAGGTATAAAATCTGAGCTCAACTTCATGTTTGCTAAACGTATGTGTACGTTAGCTTCGATTAGTGTTAAATGTGAGATTTTGTGCTTGATTTGGTAATTTGTGTGAAGTTTTGAGCAAGTGATGTAAGTGTTGGCTAACCTAGCCTATTTTAGTGTTTTTAGGGTCACTTGAACTGAGTTTAACCCTGGATTTCACTAAAATACCATAGGGTTTGCTTTTTGTGCAAAATTGGTATTTTTAAGCGACATTGTGGCATTCTATGATCTGCTATTGACCCAGACCCTTCAGGATTAAATTGAGAAAACTGCAGTATGCACACTAGGTCTAGACAACACCAACAGAACACGAGACCCCCATTCCCAATACAGGCCGCAGATTTAATACATCTGGCTCAAATTGCGGCCAGGAAGGGGGGTTGGGTCTTGGGGGCTTAGCTACTGTAGTCTACTATGATTGGTAGTGTTTTGGCATGTGTAGTTCTGTAATATTTGTCCTGTAGGAAAATCTGGGACAATATATCGTATTTCATGTTCATTGTGTTTGCGCGATACGCGCGATACGTGAGTGGGTTTTGTGATCCAGCGTGTCGCGGCGTGTCGTGGTAGTTTTAGACGCGTATACACACGTTTCAGCGTATCGTGCACACGCGCGTTTAGTTCGTGACGCGAGTTTCTCGTTTAGTGTCGATATCGCGTTTTGCGAGATATGTTGCTTATATATATGATTTCCTTGTTTAATTTTCTGGTTTGCAGGCGGGGACTACGGACATAGCTACAGGGGGAAACAGGTGGTAGGATTCACCTAGCTTGGAGCGTAAGTGAGTAGATTTAACATCTAATGGGGAATCGCCCGCATGGCGTTATGCGTCTGGGCTAGAATTCTAATACTTGTCGCATATTCTACGTCATTGTTAGAATTGCGCCCTGACCCTATTTACTTAGATATAGATGTACTGTGACTAGTAGCCGTAGGACACTGCACATATTATTGACGGTTCATGTTGCACGAGCACGGATTGTATGCTACACACACACCGTCAATAATTGCCATGTCACACACAAACCATTATAGATATTGTATTGCTTGGTTAGGGACCTTGTAACACTGATTCGTACTGTTCATCGCATATGACATTTACCATACTTGTATACCGATAGAGTATCGTACCATTAGTGATAGGTACATATTCCTTTTACGATAAATCTACATGTATACCTTGCTCATATTTTACTTATACCTAGTGGGGTATACCATATCATTTACTTATAGGTGGACACTTATACTTAGCTGTACCTTATTGATTTCGCATACATCTGGTTTCAGCTACATAGTTTCATTTACATGCTCGCATTTCATATATATCGCACATATTTATTCCTGGATTTGCGCATTGTTATTTGGATTTTACATGATGTTTTCTGGATTTAGGAACCGCGGGAATTCATGAACTTATGCATACATTGAAAAACCCGGTTTCCTTGATATGATATTTGCGCAGCCACGATGAGATTTATCGGTTCTGATTTTATACCCCATACGAGGAGTGGGTGCCGTATGAGGGTACATGGTGGGGCCCGGTATGGTTCCCCTCGGCAAGAAGATCGATGGACTTTGCCGATTGAGCCTGGAGGCGGGCGAGTACCTACCGGTGACAGTACAAATGACTCGTCAGGGATCATGGAGATACCGGTGGGAGTCATGCACGTATGGATACGTGGGAAGGCGAGGGTCAGAGCTAGGCACTCGTGCTTTCCGGGATAGCGTATAATACGTACCTATCAGGGTGCTAGTCTTGGTGACGGCATCTGATAGATCAGGATTTCTGTGTCGATACTTGGCACTTTGTTTTCATGATATTTCCATTAATACCTTTGTATATATAATAGGGGATTTAGCTGTTGTTATATATACCCTTACACCAATATTAGTGGAGTGGGACGCTAATATATGTGTATTGACCCCATCATGATTATTTCTGCATATATATATATATATATTTAGGATGTTAGAATTTCACTTGAGTTTGATTTGAGATATTAGGTGATTCATTGAGATTACTGATTTGTACATTCGGGATATAGGAGATCTATTCGATATTGTACATTAGGGGAGATGTGAGACTTATATGATATGAGAGCCCAACTTGGGGGCTGATTTGAGGAATTGGGATTTGAGTGTCTTGATGGATTGTGATCCTACCACGATGTCAGGTTTCCGTGGGAATGACATATTTTGCTCCATACCTCATACCTATTTTCTTATGCACTGTTCCATGAATTAGGAGTACCTGTTAGTGTACCCTTCATGATTGCTGCATATCTACATTCTTATATCCCTATTGCATGATTATTGCTTCACATATTGATTGTACCTGCTAGTGTACTTTCCATTATTCCGCATTCACATGACCTGCTATTACTGTTAATTGCATACCTTAGATTCATGTTGTACGTACATACCTGCGATTACCTGTATATGTTATCTACTATTCACGAGTTGGCAACTCACCCCCGTTGTGCCACAGTTGTTTTGCAGGGTGTTTCCCCAGAGTAGTCGAGGAAGGCTATTCACCTATCATCTTTTGCTACAGATACCACATCGGCTCACAGTGTGCTATTTTGCTTAGGTGGGTATTGGTGGTTATCTGTATTTTGTATTGTACATTTGTTGTATCTTGTACTCTCCATCTACTATTATGTTGTTGACTTAGAGACTTGGTGAGGACGTTATTGTATATTAATTGTGGATTATTGTCTTTTATATAGCTTTATCTCTATTGTCTCTTATTTCTTCGCTGCGGCGTCGTATATTTGTGATGTGATTGTTTTCCGTCTTTGGGCTAGTTTTTACAAAGGGGTGTTGCCAAAATTTTAAAGAAAGAAAGTTGGACTCTTAAAGAATTTGGGTTGTGATTTCAAATGTTTCAAAAAACTTTTATTATCTTTTCCAAATTTTCATGGTTTAGATTTCTAGGTTTTGGCTTTCTTTTACTGCGTTACGTCTTTAGGCGTTGCGTAGTATTAGGGCCGTCACGTGCCAATTTCGGGTAGTGACAACCGGGAGAGACGAATCCTGTCTAACCGCCACTTCCTCCAAGTGCTCGGGACTGCACCCAACTGCTACCTGTTTGCACGACTCCTTTGAGCCGTGGTAGGGTAGTAATCTAAGAACAGTGGGAACACACTCGAGGCGAAGCAGCAGTGTCAAGTCTGCGGTCTATGGTGTACTCATGTCACCTGGGAACTGTTAACTGACGACGGGTATAATACCAACCAACAGTTCCCTGCGAGTCCTGTCCGGTGTATCCGTAACCCAACGAGCACCTGTATACTATCTCCGGTACGACGTATTGATGGCTGTGGGACAGACCATCTCCCCAACTGGGATGAGAAGCGTACACACTAGTCTACTCCGGAGTATCGATGCCCTGTCTCTATAATCCTACGACTAGGGACCTGAAAAAGGTTGTGCTTGTAGACTACCCAGCTCCCACTACTGTGACTGCCATCACAACGCTGGTAGTCAAGCAAGATCCTTAGGGCTCTATCAATACGTACACACATATTAAGATAGATATAACCAAGTAGCATACTACCATGTTTAGCAAGACTGTTAATATAACTGTGAATATCCCAAGCTTCCATTAAGTAATATACAAGCTAGTATGATACAATAATGGCCCCTAGGGCATATACACTAACAGTGCTAGTGGTTAAATCCACAGCCAGTGTATTGACGAGTCTTTAGACTCCCCCACAGACAGTTTCTCAAGTTTTGGGCGAAACGTTATAGAGGCCGTATGGTATTATGGCAGGGTATGCGTGCAGTTGTGCACGGATCATGATCGGACGGATCATACTAGTGGGCTTTGGTTTAAGCCGGATCCTAATATTAGATCGGACGGATCATATCAGCGTTATGATGGCAGTCATACTAGTGGGGGCTGGGTAGTCTATAAGCACATCCTATACAGGTCTCTAGTTGTAGGATTATCGAGACAGGGCATCGATACTCCATAGTAGACTAGTGTATACGCTTCTCATCCCAGCAGGGGAGATGGTCTGTCCCACAGCCATTAGTGCGTCATACTGGAAATACTATGCAGGAGCTCATTGGGTTATGAGTACACTGGACAGGACACGTAGGGAGCTGCTGGTGGGTATTATACCTATCGTCGGGTAGCAGTTCCAAGGTGACATGAGTACAGCTTAGTCCGTCGACTTGACAATGCTACTTCGCCTCGAGTGTGTTCCCACTGTTCTTTGATTACTACCCTACCACGGCTCAAAGGAGTCGTGCAAATAGGTAGTAGTTGGGTGCAGTCCAAAAGCACTTGAAGGCAGTGGCGGTTAAGATAGGATTCGTCTTTCTCGGTATTGGGGGTTGATATCGCGTTGTGTTCGGAAAGCCTTTACACAAAGTCCTTGGCCAAGGCAAGCGAGATTTACTGGTAGGTACTCTAGTAGTTTCTCAGGGTGTTTTGGGCTATACTTCGACACAACATATTGCCCTATTAGGGGTCTGACGATTACCTCCCCTTTAGGCCCGATATGTGATACTCTTAGACGAACAGACCGGACTGTACAGAGATTGTCACAGATAGGCTCAGTAGGAGTTCAGATGAATTTGCTCATCGGCCTTCTTATCGACAGATACCTGGGTAGCCGTTACGTGCAGCTAGTACCGCTGACGTGCTTATGGTTAAACCCACTTCCAGCGTAGTGACGAGTCTTTAGAGTCCCACACATAGGGTTTCCCTGCATCGGGCAAAAGATGTAGAGGCCGTATGGTTTTACGGCAGGGCTTCGATCACATACATGTACTTGTGCACGTACGATGTTCGGGCGGATAATATTAGTGGGATTTGGTTTAAGCCGGATCCTAGTATTATATTGATGGATAATTTTCGTCTCATTGTATTTGTAGTTTTTCGGAATACGGATATGGGTATGTATATACGGATGAGAGGCATTTTCGTAATTTACTCGAAATTGCTTTTAGAAGAAGACACCTCATTTAGGGTTTTAATCTTTTGATTAAAAGATTAATGAGGTAGAGATATTTATTGAATGAGTCATGACTCGCTCATTAGATATTTTGTGAAGCATGCTTGATATTTATTAAGATATTTATCTTATCAATTATTAGTATGCTTCATTTATTCTATCACACTTGAGGCTTCTTCATTCCAACTTCTTTTTCTTCACTAGCTTTCCCTCAAGCTCCCTTTCTTTTTCCTCTAGCCTTTCGTGTCTCATGAGTTGAGAAACCTAAGGCTATTAGAGACATATTAATCCATCTACACTCTCTGCATCATCTAGGACATCTAGTTTAGTGAACTAGATGCCGTAGTTACCTCGGATTTAAGGTTGGATCTCGGACTATAGACTCTCGAGTGGAACGTCTTTGACTTGAGGAGGCCGACGAGAAGGCATCGATCCATTACGATCCTTAGAGCTTATGACGAGGAGGAGGACAGTAGCAAGAAGACCCAAAGGACATGGTATCGTGAGGTATAAATTTTATCTGAGCAGTTAATGTAAGTCGACGTTAGACGCCCCACATCATGCGGGGAGGCGGAATGGGTAAAACAATCATTTCGTTTAAACTAACATCGACTAACTTTACGGATATTTGCTAAACCCTAACTAACAACAACATAGAAGTGATTAGCTACTATGAAAGAAGATTATACCTAATGAATCAAGTCCTTCTTGTTCTCTTTGTTCACCTCCTCGACGGCCTCATCGATGTGATAGAAGATCCACCCGAGAGCTACTTCTCCAAGCTTAAACCTCTCACTTGAGGTAACAAGGTGACTATGAGTGCTAATCAAAGCAACCTAGAGGATATAGAAGAGGATTAGGGATCTATTAGTCTTGCTAACCCTTGGATCTCAACACATGAGAGGTTAGGGTTAGGGTTGAAGAGAGAGAGCTTGAGGAGAGAGAATGTGAGAATAATTATCTAATGGAAATTAACTCATTTGTGTATATATATCATGAAGCATAAAATATCTTGCACAAAATATCTTTGCACAAATATCTTCATGCTTCATCTAATACAAATGAATCATCTAGTGAGTCATTAAAACCATTAATGCTTCATTAACTCACTTGATGAATCATCTCCATGAGTCACAAAACCATTTAATACATATAACACCTAAGCTCTCCACCTCATCAAACTTCTAGAAGCTTCTCGAGTAATTACGAGAACGCCCCTCCTATCCGTGAAAACACGGAAATACTGAGACTGTATAAATCCAATAATCCAATACTAGAATCTAGCTTAAACCAAAGCCTGCTAGTATAAACTGTCCGGACATCGTACGTGCATAAATGCACGTGCGTAACCGAACCCTGTCGTAAAACCATACGACCTCTATATCGTTTCGCCCGAAGCAGGGAAACTCTCTGTGTGGGACTCTAAAGACTCAACACTACGCTGGCAGTGAATTTAACCACAGACCGCAAGCGGCACTAGCTGTACGTAACGGTCCCTAGGTAGATGTCGATAAGAAGGCCGATGAGGAAACCCATTCGAACTCCTACTGAGCCTGATGTGACAATATCCATACAGTCTGGTCTGTTCGTCTAAGAGTATCGCATATCGGGCCTAGGGGCGGCAAGCGTCAGTCCCCTATAAGCGGTATAAGTCATGTCGGAGTGAAGCCCATTACACCTTGAGAAGCTACTGGAAAACCTACCAGTATATCTCGCTTGCCCTGGCCAAGGACTTTGCGTAATGGCTTTCCAAATACAGCGCGATATTAACTCCCTGTACCGGGAGAGACGAATCCTATCTAACCGCCACTGCCTCCAAGTGCTTCGGGACTGCACCCAACTGCTACCTGTTTGCGCGACTCCATTGAGCCGTGGTAGGGTAGCAATCTAAGAACAGTGGGAACACACTCGAAATGAAGCAGCAGTGTCAAGTCCGCCGACTATGCTGTACTCATGGCACCTGGGAACTGTTAACTGACGACGGGTATAATACCAACCAACAGTTCCCTGCGAGTCATGTCCGGTGTACCCGTAACCTAACGAGCACCTGTATACTATCTCCAGTACGACGTACTGATGGATGTGGGACAGACCATCTCCCTAATTGGGATAAGAAGCGTACACACTAATCTACTCCGGAGTATCGATGCCCTGTCTCGATAATCCTACGACTAGGGACCTGAAAAAGGATGTTCTTGTAGACTACCCAGCCCCCACTAGTGTGACTGCCATCACAACGCTGGTAGTCAAGCAAGATCCTAAGGGCTCTATCAATATGTTTTCTCGATATGTTAACATATACAAATATTAAGATAGAAATAAACCAAGTAGCATACTACCATGTTTAGCAAGACTGTTAATATAACTGTGAATATCCCAAGCTTCCATTAAGTAATATACAAGCTAGTATGATACAATAATGGCCCCTAGGGCATATACACTAACAGTTAAACCTCACACAAGTTTGGTTACCTAGGGTTTAGCATTGATCTTGGAGTTCAAGTCGGTGTTGCGACGCCCGTAAAAATCGTTTTTTAATCTTTCCGCCTCCCTGCGAACCCGCGGGGTGCGCGGTATCGACTTACACTCCCCTCTCGAAAATAAGAAACATATACACTAGTCTACTATAGAGTATCGATACCCAGTCTCGATAATCCAACAACTAGGGACATTTAAGGATGTGCTTATGGACTACCCCAGGCCTCACTAGTATGATCGCCATCATAACCCTGATAGTCAAGTAAGAATCATATGGACTCTATCAACATGTAATAGCGATTTACAAGACCACAAAATACATGTACATGAGGATAAAGATAAACCAGATAGCATACTACAATCTCAAGTAAGACTGTTCTACCCGTATAGGTTCTCCCTCAATTATTATAATCGCCTTTCTGCAATTACAATAATTGCCTTGACAGAGCTATAGCCAACAGAAATCGCTATTGCCTTCGGTTTGGCACTGTAGACACTTAGCTCCAAAGTTTGTTCTCTGCTCTTGAAGTAAAAGACTAGGTGATCTGGTATCTCGAAAGCTGCCCTCCTTTGATGACGGTCAACAGTAGCGTAAAATGTACCCATCCAGTCCATGCCCAACACAACATCAAAGATTGGTATATCTAGTACTTTGAAATCTACGTAGAATTCTCGGCCGTAGAATACAACTGGGCACTGATCATACCCCAGGGTTGCTCTCAAAACGTCGTTCCCTGAACTGACATTCTAACTCCAAATAAATAGCTTAACTGGGATCATACAAGTTCTTATGAACCGTTTCGACAGGAAGTAGTGTGATGCCCCAGTATCAAAAACGCGAGTGTAGGTATGATGGCTACTAGTATTGTACCCAAGTCGCATGGGATAGTCTTAGGTGTAAGAAGGAATAAAAGAATGCTAGAATTTAAAATGGCTAAGAAGGAATTGAAGAGATTTACCAGTAATAACCTGACCCATGGCTTTTGCCTTTTCAACCGACATAGTAAACGCCTGGCATCTCGGTACTTTCTTCTGTGACTAGTTATACACTCTCCGCTGAGGTTGCACGGGAAGTCCTTATTGAGGTGGTGCGGGTAGAACTAAACCGGGAGCAAGACCTTGAATAGCTGGTCTAGCTGCAGGGGCTGAGCCAGCTTGGTTCTATGGGCATGCTCCTATAGCGTGTGTGGGCGATCCACAAATCAGACAAAGACCGTTGGCTTAATGGCGGTCCTTGACCTGATGCCCCTGTCTCTTGCAGTAGCTGTGAAAGTCTGGTTAACGATTGACAAATGGCCCTCGTGGCCTCCTAGGTGGCCCTGTAAAAGCTGGCCTCGAGAAGGCTCCTCCGGTAATCTGGTTAGCAAGGTGTTTCATTATGGATGACTGTGGCCTTCCCTTCTTCTTAACAATGGATTTGTAGCGTCTGGCTTCCTTCAAAGCAAGTCATGAGTCAGATAATCCCCCGTTGATAGAGCATCCTGGATCTCGGGGTCTAAGCCCTGCTGAAAGCGCCTGTCGCGGATTTCGACAGTAGGAATCAGGTGTTTAGCGAACCTAATAAGACATTGGTGTCAGATGTGTTTTATGTGATTTTCGAACCAACAAGTTTCAATATGATTGATTTACCCGCCGAGCATGGTGAATTCGACATCGTACTCATCTACCGATTTCATCCATATGGATCCTTGTTGCAGGTGGAAGAATTACTGTTCCATTTCAAAATGAGCGGTCTCCAGTAAGTACTTGGTGTCGAAAAGATTGTGGAACATCTTCCACTCAATTGTCTTCGGGATGCGGCTCACTTCCACTTTCCACCAGACCGTGGCATTGTCAGTGAGCCAGAGTTTTACTACTCATACCCAAGCCACTTCTGGAACGTGGGTTGCCGTAAGGTCATATTCTCTGCTCTGAGCACATTCCTCAGCTTCTAGCAAGCTCTTTTTCCTAGAGAAATTCTTCGGGTGCAACGCCAAAAATTGCTTCATGCCTGGTACCTCTGCTTCAGGGCATACTAGTTCTTAATGAAGGAGAGCAGTCAGCTCCTGCTAACCCTCAAGTAGGCTCTTGATAGCCTCCAGAAGCACCATCTGTTCCGTAAATGGAGCTGTAGCATTAAGTGGTGGTGGTGGAATATCTGTGTTGATGTTGGTATGGTCCGAGGAAGACATCACCTTAGATAGATTAAAGATGGATTAGAATAGATTCAAGGGAATGCGAAATGAAAGGAATGTAAAAGTTGTTGAATTTCATAATTCTTATGGTATATTGCTTATGAAGTTCATGCAGAACTGACCTGCATGGGCCACCAATAAAACCTATCATGCCTCATTTCCTACAGGATAGTAACGGACACATGACAAGCCCGCGACGTACTTATTCTGAGAATGTCATTTTCCGTAACAAATATGTTAAGCGTAAATAAGAAATGTATACAATACAAGAATAAACAAGAGAATAAAAATTTCAACAACTGCTTTATTTATATTCAATTTCCACAAGTTCAATACATAGATACAATGTCTGAAAACAAAAATACAGTTACATAAAAAAACCTAAACAGGTGGCATACTTAAAATGGAAGCTGGAATGAAAACTAAGAATCGGCTTCAAAAGCGAACTTGTTGTAATTCTCTTCAGTTGGTTCCACCTCCTCAGCACCTAGATCACCTGAAGAACATTCCAAAAAAATAAAGAAATGGATGGAATGTCCGTCAGCGAACATGCGTTCGGTAAGTCCCCAAAGAATAGTGATGAATATAAAAGGTGCAGAACGAGATGTAATATAGCATGAGTTAATCAACATGAGCATGTAATAAGTGTGTGCTGGTGAACATGAGGCAAGTAGTAACGTGTCTTAAGAGGTCTCTACGAAGGTAATCTAACTTAACGTCGGTTCAAGTGTGAATGCCAACCAATCTTAAGAGTATTCTCGAACTCAAAGGTAATGCCTCAGGAGAAAGGAATCACGAGCTTGAATCATGTGTTAGTAATGGGACATCAACCGTCGTTGATGTATTCTAAACCTGAGAGTAGGGCCATAGAGGCTTGGAAACACGGGCCGTCATGATTTTATATTTTGTTAGTAGACATAGATAAGGAAGCCCAAAGACAGAAGAGCCAACAAAGAAAATTTCAAGACCCAATACTTCCTTTTAAAGAGACAGAGACATAAAATTTTACCAAAGCTTGGAGTCTACTTTGACTAGGTCTTCCTAAGGATATTTTGGTAAATGTAGACGTGCGAATCAATTGTAACCTAGGGTTTCCTATCCTCTATAAATAGGAACTCTAAATCATTGTAAAGGCTATGCCTCCCTATGCCTCTTTTTATCAATAAAATTTAGATTTCTTTTGGAGAGCATCGATACCTCTTTTCATTTCAAAAATTCAGATCTGACAAGTCTTCTGTTGATGTTTGGAGAGAGCCATCTGTAAAGTAAGTAGGTAATTTCAATTCTTGCCCTAGGTAATTTTTCATTCTCTGCCCTAGATTAAATTTAATTCCTTGCCCTAGTTAGATAGTTAGATCTTTAATTCAATTGCCCTAAATTAATTTAGTTTTTAGATTTAATTAATCCATTCACACCGTTTGGAATTAACTCGTAAGAGCGATTAGGAGATTCACAACATCCCTGTGGACCGACCCGTACTCACCGGCTAGCTACATGCGACGCCGTTCTTGATTGCGGTTACTAGATACATTTGAGAACAAATCAAATGGCGCCGTTGCCGGGGATGGCGTGTTATTTCCTTCTTGCAATTTCGGGTTAATCAAAATTTAAAAAATCAAAAAAATCAAAAAAATATATAAAATATAAAAATATATCTGTTATTTTTGGAAAGGATATTTTTGTGTGAATTTTTCAGGATCTAAGAACAAATTCGGATCTGGAAATCTACAGAGATCAAAACAGCAAATATCAAATCCGAACAAACAGAAGGTCACAACAACCGAGAAACAGAAGAAATTTGGAGGACCAAGTCTACAAGACAACCGCGGAGATCTGGTGACAAAAAAAATTGTTGAACCGTCCAACCGGCCGCAGAACCGCCACGCGACCCCCCTTTTGGCCGCGGAACCGCCACGGCCTGGTCGATTCAGGGCTGAAAAAAAACTCTGTAAGTCTTCTGATCTCCTCCTCTGCAAATCTCGATATATCTTCTGAAAAACCTCCTGCAGGATTCTTTGCGCTTAAAAAAATCTTTCCCATTCCAAATAACAATCTTGTGCAAGATTCTTTGCGCCGCGCTAAAAATAAAAAAGATTTGATTGCAAGTGATTTTCTGTTTTGCATATCTTTAATCGGACTTTAAGGGGCTTTTGACCAATTCAGATTGGGTGGGGATTTCATCACCCTTTCCAGGACCCCAGAAATCACATAAGGCATTTGCAATGACCATATCTTAATTAAAAAAATACTAGACTCAGCCCTAAGGAGTTCGAGCTCAATAGGACAGAGGACTAGTTATAGGAATCGACCGTTTATCCTAACCAGACTTTGCAGTGTCTAGGAAAGTGGTTACTTAATTAGGACTGCTACTTGTAGCGGGGAGCCTCCCACATACCTGGCACTTACCTGGCCGCAATTGGCGGTGAAGAGCCGGTTTGAGGTCCTATTTCTAGCCCTTTGGAACAGTTAGGAGCTGTCTAGCTGACCTAGGTGACCCTAGATCTAGGCATGATTGTGCATTTTTGGTTGATCGAAAGTGTGTCTTAGCTCTTTTCTCGAAAATCTTTTTGCAAACAGTTCTAAATAAAGAGAAAAAGGAAAAAGGAATTTTTTTTTTAAAAAGACTTGCAATTTTTTGCCGCAAATAAATCCTTGCACCACCCAACCTTCTTTCTTTTCCCCTTTCTTCTATCATGGGTACCCCAAATCATAAATCACTTTCCGAACTTTGGTATCCTGAACCTAACTTTGCCTCGTACGTCAATTGTTTCGGTCGATTTAAGGAAGATCCCTCCGTGCCTAAAATTTCTTTGAAAGATCAAATAGAAGCGTCTAGGAGAAACAGCTCGACTTTGCAACCCACTTTGTGTCAACCATGTCAACCTTCACCACCTTCGTACGTTGATACCACTTTTTCGAGTCCTGTTGTAACTCCTAAGCCGATGTCCATTGCTGAGCATATTGCTCAATCTCGTAGCCGATCTTTCACTCCTCTCCACACATCTAGTTCTAGGGGTCAACAAGTCCATTCACCTTTTTATCCAACTGTTGACCCTACTCCTGTCCAACCATCCAATTCCTACCAGTCCTACCCGACCTTCCCACCTTCACTAGATATTGCCTCTACACAGCCATCTGGGAGTTTCACGTATCCAAACAGTTTTGAATCTTTTACCGAAACCCCTCCACAACCCATGTCTAGTTTGGAACAGTCGTTGGAGGCGTACATTGCAGCAACAAACAAAATGATTAGGGATGTGGATGTGTCCATTGCCGCCCTTATGCAACCTAGTGAACCGGCAGCTAGTTTCCAACTAGCTTCAAATTTTCTAATGTATGAGGAGGCGGTTGGACAGAGTGTGAATTTGAGAGGATTTCCAAATTAAACCTACCCATACCCAATTGAATCCAACAACTCCAATTTTCAAACATGTGTCCAAAATGATGAGTTGTGCGACTTTATAGTGCTTGATTTGCCAGATTATGAGGAACCCCTTTCGAGTGAAACCGCACCTAATCCGTTTGATCTTTATACCTCCAATATAGAACCTAAATTGATAAATATCCATGCTTTTGAGGAGGTGTCAGAAAAAATTGATTTTCACTTGATTGAGGATTTAGACGCCGGGAATATTTCGGATGATGAACCTGTCGATTTAATTGAAATTTTATATCCAATTCATCATCCCGAGTCATTAGATGTTTCTCCCGAACTTCATATGCTTCTTGATTTTGATGATAATAGCATGGATGAGTTAAATATTGAGGAGAATTATGAGGATAGCATTGAGGAGAGTATTGAGGATAATATTGAGGTTGAACCATTCTTGTTTGATGTGTCGGATTTTCCAATTCATCCTCCTGAACCTTTCACTGTTATATCACCCTCCATCCTTTCCATCGTTCCGACCACGCACAAGATCAAGCTTGAAGAATGTGAGCTTGAAAAATTTTCCTTTGAATTTGACACAGTTCTCACAGCCGATAACACTTACGAGTGTTTCACTTTTTCGGACGATGTTGATGACTCACCGCCCGAGTTTGAGTCCTTTGAATTTTCAGATGAGTTAGTTGAACGATCAGACTCGGTTGCTTACAGTCGTTTCGAACCATTGTTGGAATCTTTCCAGTTCGAGACAGTTTACTACGGTGGGAATGAGACTATCCTTAATTCACTCCCTTTCGTCCTTCCTATCGTTCCGACCTTACAAGAGACCGTTACGCTTTCATGTCCAATACCAAGTTCGACGTACCCATGCCTTCTTGCGAATCTTGAGAGATTTGACCCCATTTATCGACGGGTTGATAGGTTACCACAATCGCTTTTAACACATCAGTCATCACAAATTGCGCTAATTTATTCACTCGATTTACACCCTCAAGATTGTACTCCACTTCTTTCTCTTTTCCTCCATTCTTCTCCCCCACCGAGACTGTATCTCGTTTCTATCTCCACACGGTCTCGTGTGCTTCTCATCTCTTTTCTTTCCACTCCATTCTTTCACCAACTCGACCATTACCACGATAAGATTTTTGAATGGTTGGTGCTAACCTTTGGCTTGTGTAAGGCCAAGCTTAAGTTTGGGGGGAACCTTGTTGTATATATGTATATATATTTTTTTGTTTTATTTTTCTATAAAAAACAAATAAATAAATAAATAAATAAAAATAATTTTTTTATAAATTAATAAACAGGGGAGTGCTGACAATTTTTACCCACTTGGTGTAGTATGACAGTGAGGACACTGTCAAGTTTAAGTTTGGGGGTATGCTCGGTACGTCTTCTTCCTTCGCATTCATATGTATATTTTTGCATTTGCATATTTATTTGAAAACCCATAAAAATTGAAAAATTTTGAAAAATTATAAAAATCATTGTATTCAATTTTGGCTTATTTGACTAGAGTTTGACAGATAGGTTAACTAGCCGGAACAACTAGATCTTAGACGTAGTAAATTAAAAACCCTAAAAATAACATTCCTTAAAGTTTAACGGTATAAAGTATATGTCTTTGTAGTTTATTTAGAAATAAGCAAATTTTGAGTTCAGTTCTTGGGCTAAGTTGAAACAAAGGAAAAGTATTGATGTTCTTATTAGAGCATAAGTTTGAAAAATAATTCCTAGCTTAAATCTAGATTCTGAAAATGTATACCCTACAATTTGCACGATCACGCACCTTGAAACTTGGAATAGTAGAAGAGACCTTGAAATGCTCTTGTCTAAAGTCCTTAGTACAATGAAAATAAAAGAAAGAAAAGTGAATAAAGAAAAAAATGAACACTGGTTTTTGTGATTACTTAAGGCTGCAAAAATAGAAAAATATTTAGCAAGAGTGATTCATCACCTAGTGCCTTAGACCAACTGGTTTGGGAGTCACTGCTAAAAAGCTTTGGGTGTTACAAGACTAGGAAGTACGCTTTAAAGTGCAAACGCATTTTGTAATCGGTCGTTGGTACCTCAAGAAGTATTAACGGTCGCATGAAGGATGTGTAAGCAAAATTCAATTAAAAATTCACCTACTAATAGGTACTTTGGACAACGGACAAGAGTATGATTGCTTGATTTGAATTTCCAAGTGTAGGGGTGATCTATACACATACGTAGGGGTATGTGATTGGAGTTTAGATGAGAGAAAGGAGTGAAGAATAGAACTTGTATCTTTAGTAAGGGTTGATAGAAATTCCTAAGTGGAGATGGAACCCTAGAAGGAAAACTTAAGAGATGCCGAAAGCTAAGTAGGTCTGCAGAACATATATAATCTTAAGTTGGATGATGAGGAAGTATGAAGAATATGGGTGGATAATTTACGAGTCAAAGATAATAGAATTCCTTGTTAGAAAACCTAATTGGAGAATAAAAGTCAATGGGCCTAATTGATAGGATTTTGTGGGTAGTATCCGCTGAAAACCCTCAGGAGACAACACTCCTCCTACTAGGGACACCTAGAGGTTTAACGGCTTGTTGCACGAGCTCAGTGCAATCGCGTTTCCCAGCGAAAGTGTGGTTAGGTTTTTTGTAGAGAATAAAATTATGTTTGCTCGAGAATGAGCAAAAGATAAGTTTGGGGGTATTTGTTCATACCATAATATTGTATTATTATATTCCCCATTCTTATTCGTTTTATAAATAAACAGGTGCTTTTGACGCATGTCTGCTACATATTACAGGTTACAGGTTCTTGGATCTAAAATAGTGAAAAAGATAAAAGACGATGCAAAAGTGGAACTACAACCAACAAACAGAAGGATCTTGATAAAGTCTACATAAAATATAAAGTTTACAAAGTATAAGGCAATGCAAGGTCTAAGATTACAAAGCGAACGGTTAAAAGTCCACCGCAATTATTCCCTGGAGATCTGGAAGAAACATAGAAGCTATTTTTAATAAAAGAACCAAAAAATAAGGAAGCCCAAAGACAGAAGAGCCAACAAAAGAAATTTCAAGGCCCAATACTTCCTTTTAAAGAGACAGAGACATAAAATTTTACCAAAGCTTGGAGTCTACTTTGACTAGGTCTTCCTAAGGATATTTTGGTAAATGTAGACGTGCGAATCAATAGTAACCTAGGGTTTCCTATCCTCTATAAATAGGAACTCTAAATCATTGTAAAGGCTATGCCTCCCTATGCCTCTTTTTATCAATAAAATTTAGATTTCTTTTGGAGAGCATCGATGCCTCTTTTCATTTCAGAAATTCAGATCTGACAAGTCTTGTGTTGATGTATAGAGAGAGCCATCTGTAAAGTAAGTAGGTAATTTCAATTCTTGCCCTAGGTAATTTTTTATTCTCTGCCCTAGATTAAATTTAATTCCTTGCCCTAGTTAGATAGTTAGATCTTTAATTCAATTGCCCTACATTAATTTATTTTTTAGATTTAATTAATCCATTCACACCATTTGGAATTAACTCGTAAGAGCGATTAGGAGATTCACAATATCCCTATGGACCGACCCGTACTCACCGGCTAGCTACATGTGACGCCGTTCTTGATTGCGGTTACTAGATATTTTTGAGATCAATCAGGGGACTCCTGAGATTTCGTTGGATTCACACTTAAACTATCCCAACACCCCGTGTATATTATTTTATGATTGATGTCACAAGCCATGATCGAATCTATGAATACAAAAAGAATATATAATGTCAAGTTTCAAGATTGAGTCATGCAAAAATCAAGTATTCATGTTAAGTTGTAGTAATGCCAAGTTGTATTCATGGTTCAAGTCAAGTCAAGTCATAGTTGTTGGCTATAGTGCCCTCAAGGCAATTATCATAGTCGCGGACTTGTGATTATGATGATTGAGTGAGGACCTATATCGATAGAACAGTCTTACTTGAGATGATAGTATGTTATCTGGTTTGTCTTATCATCATATACATGTTGATAGAGCCCAAAGGATTCTTTCTTGACTGCCAGCATTATGATGGCGATCATATATGTGGGAGCTGGGGTCTAAAACACATCCTTAAATGTCCCTGGTCGTAGGAGTATCGAGACCGGGCATCGACACTCCAGTGTAGACTAGTATATACTGATCGAGACCCCAACAAGGGATGGTGGCCAGGTCTCACAAGCAATTGGTGTTAGTTTGTTCACCTAAGATAGTATACAGGTCCTCATTGGGTTATGAGTACACTGGACGGACTCGCCGGGAACCTGCTAGTTGGTATTATACCTATTGTCAGATAGCAGTTCCCAGGTAACATGTGTGCAGGTTAGTCTGTCGACCTGAGATCGTCATTTGTCTCGTGTGAGTTCCCACTATGCTTTGATTACTACCCTACCACGGCTCAAAGGAGTCGTGCAAGCAGGTTTTAGTTGGGTACAGTCCTGAGCCACATGGAGGCAGTGATCGAATCGTCGGGGATTCGTCTCTCCCGGTACTGGGGGTTGATGTCGCGTTGTGTACGGATGGCCATCACCCGAAATCCGTGGCCACGGTGGATGAGAATTACCGATCCAGGATCGATAGTTTCTCAGGTGGTGATGGGTTTCATTCCGATACTAAATATCGCGTTGTTAGGGGTCTGAATTTATCCACCCCCCTAAATTCGATATATGATACTCTTAAACGAACAGACCGGACTGTACGGATATTATCACTGTCAGGCTCACTAGGGGTTCTGCATGAGTTTGCTCGTCGACTTCCCTTTCGCTCAATACCTAGGTAGCCGTTACGTACAGCTAGTGCCGCTGACGTGCTTGTGGTTAAATCCACTGCCAGCGTAATGACGAGTCTTTAAAGTCCCACAAAAAGAGTTTCCCTGGTTTTGGCGAAATAATGTAGTAGCCGTATTGGATACGTGCAGGGTTTCGATCGATTGATGTACATTGTACTCAGACTTTCGATTGGACAATTGATAATACTAGCTGGCTCGGATTAGAGCCGGATTATTAAATCAAGTTTTGATTTAATAATTTACGTATATGTATTTCGGTACGTATATTCTAGTATTATATTCTTTGTGTTATGCTATCTCTTTAGGTATTCGTATTTCGGTACGAATGCAGATATATTTACAGTAGAATGTAATCCGTATTTTTACCGGATAACATTCTAGAAGGTGCCACATCATTTCTTGATTTGACCATTTTTATTAAATGGATAAATGAGGTGGAAATTGCATGAGGAGGTATGGTGACAACCATGCTTGCAATAGTGCACACAAATGAATTATTAATTCATTTGTGTTCACTATTCAAGCATGGGAGGATTTTTAAAATAGAAAAATAGTTTTAACAAAACCTAGCATGCTAATTTCTTTCTCAAGGTTGAGTTCATTCTTGCAATCATGAAGGTTTTGTTCACTTGAGTTTTTCTTGAGCTCCTCCCTCACCATTTGTCTCACCTCCTCTACATTTCTTGTTTTGCTTCCACCTTCTTGTTTTGTGATAGATAACACTAAGATCCTACACACTATATCCTAGGCTCTCTAGGGTAGTATCCTGGAGACCCTATTTGCTCCGTTTGCATCATGTCGTGGAGCTAGAGCCGGAATTACATCTCTCGGATGGATAATCGGAGATGGAGGAAGACCGGCAACCAAACCACTTCAAAGAACCACTAGGAGCTTGGAATGAAGACCGAAAGACACGGATCAACTCGGTATAACGATTCTAACTCTTAGTTTAGATTGCTAGTTTAGGGTTTAAGGTCGATCCGGAAATCGGGTAATGGTAGTGCCAGTTTAGAAAATTTTTGTTCCGCATTTGGCCACGTTTCGATGGCCGGGGCGCTGCCGTAACCCTTCATTAGCATAAAATGGTTTAGCACAAGTCATGTAAAGTATAATGTGTTGGGTTATTTTTGAGTCATTTTTCATGTAATTTGATTTTCCGTGAAGATATGATTTATATACAGGGAGATAGGCAAGTGATAACACTCATTGCCTCCGGCTCCCCGAGACTCAAGAGAGAATAGGTCACTTAAACCCATCTACTACCTAAATACTTGCTAACTACAAAGTTTATAAAATTCTAGATGTTTATAAAATTCTAGGTGTTTATATGAAAACATATCATTTGGCAATTTTAAGGTAATTATGTAAATAGTCCATTAAAGGCTCGAGAGGGTTTTATGTAAAATACATTTTTTTTAAATCTCGAGAGTGTTTTGGTAAATATATTTTACTTAAAATGTTAATAATGTTTAATAAAAATATACTTTAGAATTTATGGTACTTTAGTGGCAAAACCTAACTTGTAGATGATTTGGGTATTTTAGTGAAAAATCTATCTTTTGAAAAGTTAAGCTATTTTAATATAAACTTAGCCTTTTAAGCTTACGTTACTTTATTGAAAATCTAATTTATAACTTCGTTTTCTTTTAAATTACACATAGATGATAATTAAACTAATTTATTATTTTAATATTGCTGAAATTGTTTTATTTAGTTTTAAAACCGTATTTTTTTTCTTTCGAGACCGTGTTCCGTGAAAAACTCTGCATCTCGATCCACTAAACCCAAGATATGCTATAACCAACACTATCCGCAAAAGGGTTCCGCTCACGAGGATTGTAGAACCAAATAGGCAAAGGAATAAGAATAAGGGTTAAATTCTATTTTAAAAACTTGAGGATATTTTAGTGCAAGTCTATTCTTTAGAAATTAATATAAATTTAGTGGATTTAGTATTTCGAGAGCGCGTGTGGGGTAGGTCGTTTCCCCTGCGATATCTATAATTATCTATCACAAACTAATATTGGCAATTATAAAACTTAGTATTTAATCGCTACGTTGCAACATTTACGATATCAACTCACATGTTAAAATTTAATTTTAAATGAATATAAAATGTACATGGATTGCAAGGATGATAGATTGGTAATTTATTTTTTTTACTTCTCATTAGCATGTACATTTTGTAATGAACATCCAAGGTTTTTGGTCAACGAAAAATTCAAATAAAACTTAGCATACTGAACACCGTATTATGTGATGATGAAAGAAGAGAAACAAAAGAGAAAAATCAAGAGGGGATTTATGGGTTATGCTTTTACTAAAGCGATATAGGAGAGGAAGGAGGCTCAGTTTGAAGAACCGAGATTGACGAGGTAAAGGAAAAAGGCGAGTTGAAGGAACTTGGCTTCTTCTTGAGGGAACATAGCTTCTAGAAATTGAGAGAATGATTTTTAGAGTAATTTTTCATTGTAAATTCAAAGGGTTAGGAAGGTAGGACAATATAGTATTTATAGAGAAGAAAAAATGGGGTATGGTGAATTAAAAACGTATTAAAAGAGTGTTAATTGGGTAGATGAAAGGTTGCAGACTCTCTGTATTGAATAGGCTATTTTTGTGTATTGAAATGAAAAGGCGAGAGGCCAAGAGTCATGCACCCATGGGCAGGGCACGAGCACCCACTACTTGGCCGCCTGAACCGGGCCTAAGGTCGACCTGGAAGGGTCCAACATGGGCGCAGGTCTCTGATATGTAGTGTAGATCCACGGAGATGACGTTATTTCCATGAAGGCCCTGACGAGGCGTGAGACGTCCAGACCTCTTCGTTTAGTGCCCCGGGTTCGCTTAGATCTATAAAACCCCAACATAAAATGAGGGAACAACCCTCAACCGGTGTTTGGAGCCAAAAAAATGAAATGAGTGAAGGAGTTGTTCTTTTCTTTACTCCCCTCAAAATGAGAGAGTAGTTTTATAACCATTCCACTCACACACACATACACACCACAAAGAGAGAAAGAAAGAGAGTCCCGTCATTATTCAATAAAAAAGAGAACTCTCAAATTTTTGCAAGGGTAATGACCCTAAATTTCGTGTACCGGCACTTTTACTTTAATTAATAAAAGAGTAGCTTTCTTTTTTCCGTGTTCTGAGTTATAAGTAATTCTTGATAAAGTACAAGAACAAGCTTGTAGCTTATTGGGTAAGTCTCTACACTGCTGTCCTATAACCCGCGTATTCGAATTCTTGCAACACAATTAATTATTATTTGTCGTTTTGGAGTCCTGAAAATTTCACTTGCATTTCACGGAGTTACGAAATGTAATAAAAGAAAAGAGAGATGATTTTGGACTAGTTATCTTCATCTGAACCCTGGACACGAATAGGCGGCTATGAAAGCCCTAGGGTGAAACTTTGAGAGTTGTTTTCTTGGGTGGATTGATTGATTTTTCTTCTAACCGTGCTTCTTTATATTTATAGTCCTTTAACCCAGTACAAAACCCTAGATTTGTCTGGATATTACTTGCTTCCCAAGACTAATAAAAAGATCTGATTGAACCGCGCCCCCAACAACTTTCCAAACCTCTTTGTGAATCAATGATCTCAGTAAATCTTCCCTTTCCAATCTTTCTCTTAATTATCAGAGAAACATAGGAATCAGCCTTGCTATCTCTGGGCTTTATCTTACAATTCGGCCCAATTAATTGAAAACAAAATCTATATTCTCCAAGTTTGCAATATAAAAATAAAGGTTTAATGTCTTTCATGATACATAGAAGGAGATCTACTCATGTTGTTGTTATGTGAAAACATACGTATACATATTACCAAGTTGTTAAATTTTCTTTCTATAAGAGTTTGATATTTCTCTTCAATTTCTTTCGTCAAGACTATAATCTTCATCTTGCCCACATGATATCAAGTGGTGCTCCTGATTCCTTAAAAAAAAATTAAAAAAGGGTAGATTTGGAGAATTAAGTCTCCATCGTCGCAATAGCTCCCATGCATCTTTTTGTCAACATCTCAACCCATAGTGCCCGCAATTATTCTCTCCCTACTTACCTTTGAGGACAAATTTTCTTTTTTGAGGAAACTAGCTCTCACACACAACTATATATGGACAATTTAAGCTGAATTAATAGACACTGGCGGATACTGGAAGTATTTATCAAAATGAGGTGCAAAATTTTAGACTGCAGGCTCTGAACTACAAACATACGTCAGACCCAATATGAAAGCTAGAGTTTTATGTTAGGTGGGACGAGAAACTCAAGTCTAGGATGAAAAGCTGGAGATAAATATGTATAGATACTCAAGGTTAGGATGTCTGCCATCGGTCATCTTATACGTCTGTAATTCGAACTCTTATCTAAAATTAGGGATTTTTCATAGATAAAATTTGAGGAATTTCATTATTAAAAATTAGGTATTTTCTTCCTTCCCAATTAATGTTTTCTTTGTTTCAAGTTATCTAAGAAGGTTTTGCTAAAATGTGTTGAGGTAGGGATGTGAGCACGGAGATGAGAAGAGGAGAGAGCATGAGGAAGATGAGACCGGAGGGTTTTGTATTCCATAAACCGCGACCTTAGAAAACCTAACACAACTTGGGTTAAAATTTTAATGTTTGAAGGAGATCAGGTAAGTTTTTTGGGACGGCTGCTAAGTTTTGGAAATATCGAAGTTTGAGGGTGATATATATATATATATATATGCGAATAATGGAGGAAAGATGCCATAGGAGCGAATTTCCTCCTATGCCGTCGAAAAAACACATCCTCCATCGTGTTTTTCGACGATCGGAATGCATCATCTTCATCGTTATCATCTAAGATGTGGATGTACCAAATTTCACATGATTCTATAACCTTTTCACCGTTGAATTAGTGGGTTCAAAATTAACGGTTTACCGATAATAGAACTTTTTACATTACTAAATCAACGGTGAAAATGTTGTAAAATCGCATAAAATTTGGTGTACCCACATCTTAGATGATAACGATGAAGATGATGCATTCCAATCGTCGGAAAATACGATGGAGGGTGTGTTTTATCGAGGAAATTCCCTCCTATGGCCTCTTTCCTCCATTATTCTCTCTCTCTCTCTCTCTTTATATATATATATATATATATATAACCCTTTAACTTATTTTTTTAATCACTAAAATGAAGAAGAGATGTATGAAAGGTAGAGTCAGCTCATTGGTCTTCGTCAAGGCTAATTTAAAAAAAAAGGGAAGTTCGCCTTGTTTGCCTTAAATCTAAGGCTTTAACTATTGTAGTTTTTGTACGATGTACACAATTTCAATTAATGATAAAATAACGAATGTTTTTTAAAGAAAAGGATTAAATAATTCTACAAAAAATAGATGATGTTGCTTGTATATCATATTTAGAAACCTTAATAAACTACAATATATAGGTCATGGATACAAAGACATTATTGCTGATGTATAAGGTTTATTGATGATGCTCAATATCGGCTATCTCCAGGATCAAGACACGTGGCAGATGACGTGTCCCAAGACTCAGAAGAAAGGGCCCACGGGGGCCGACCGGGCCATCCTACGCCCGACCTGTAAGCACAAGTTAGCCCTCCTCGGGGCTCCCTGCAAATTAGCCTTCTCGGCCCCTCAGCTTGCCTCGAGCTGCCATAGGACCAAGACTCCTCAGCCTTCTCGCTCGTCCCCGAGCTTCCGCCGAGGCCGTCTTCCTCGACCCTCCGACCAACTCCACCACTCACAGGCGTATCCGCCGCTCCGCGAATCTCGCCATGCGCAGATTTTGCGCCAGCAACGTCCCACGTTCCACGACATCACGATCCCCATTAATGGGCGGTCCGCTCTCTACGCGGGCGTGACGTCGGGAGCATAACTGTCGGCGCGATTCTCGCGCCTGCTGCTGCGTGCCGCCACTGTTATATAAACCCCCATCACAAAGGGGTCAAGTAAGCCATTTTTTACTCTTCTAAGCCGTTACTCTGCTCGGATCTCATCACTAACTTGATCGTCGGAGGGTCCTCGGTGGTACTAAACCATCCCGGGACTTCTTTGCAGGTACTCGGCACCAAACACCTCATTCCACTTCTTCCTCCAAAACCCATTGAGACCCACACGCAACAGGAGATAATTAACAAAGTCCACCGGGAGATCAACGGAAGACAACATCTGACGGAGACCCGAAAAGGACCTCCATCAGTTGGCGCCGTTTGTGGGAAATACTCCACAAAACACAAAGTTGGCCTTCCGATCTCCGCCCAAATGGCAAGCAGCCACCCTGAAGATCCCGGTACCAGCCGCCGCCTTCCACTCACCGAAGGCGGGGATGAGCCTCCTCCAATGACCGTCATCAACGTCCTCGCAGGCCGGATAGATCGGCTGCAATCCCTCGTGGAGGCCTTCGTCCGCGTCCAAATGGACGGGCCTGGCCCCCAGATCGCCGCTCCAGCGCCTCCAGAAGGCTCTGCCCCCGTCTGGACGGCTGACCACCAACAGGCAACAACTCCTGGCCACCGATCTCTCGAACCGGTGCTCCCTGAGGCCCGTTGGGCGCCCAACGGCTCCACACCAAGATCCGCCGCCAGAACTGTAGGGTTCCTAGGCACACACATGAGGTTCTACAACTGATCAACCATGCCAAAATTGTTGGTGATAGTGCCCTCAGAGTCAATTATTTCATCGCAGGCACGTGATTGCAATGATTGCGGAGGACCTATACCGGTAGGACAGTCTTACTCGAGATGATAGTATGCTATCTGGTTTGTCTTTATCAGTCGTGTACATGTTCAAGTGACTGATTACATGTTACACTTTGATAGAGCCCTTAGGATTTTGCTTTACTACCAACAGTATGATGGCGATCATATACGTGAGAGTTGGGTAGTTTATACGTATATCCTTAATAGTGGTCCCTAGTCGTGGGAGTTTCGAGACAGGGCATCGATACTCCGGAGTAGACTAGTGTATACAGTCGAGACCCCGACGAGGGGCGGTGGCCGGTCTCACAAGCCACTGGTGTCTGTTGGATCACCTAAGATGTATACAGGTGCTCATTGGGTTATGAGTACACCGCACAGGACTCGCTGGGAACCTGCTAGTTGGTATTATACATATCGTCAGATAGCAGTTCCCTGGTGACATGTGTACAGGTTAGTTCATCGACCTGAGGTCGTCATTTGTCTCGTGTGAGTTCCCACTGTGCTTTGATTTCTACCCTACCACGGCTCAAAGGAGTCGTGCAAACAGGTAGTTTTTGGGTACAGTCCCGAGCCATATGGAGGAACGTGAGCGGATCGGCAGGGGATTCGTCTCTCCCGGTATTGGGGGCGAGATCGTGCTGTGTCTAGGAGAACCATTACACAAAGCCCACGGCCGTGGCAGGAGATTTACTGGTAGGTACTCCAGTAGTATCTTAGGGTGTTATTGGGCTACACTCCGACACGACTTATACTGCTATTGGGGGTCTGACGTTACTAGCCCCCTAAGCAGATATGCGATACTCATAGACGAACGGACCGGACTGTATATACATTGTCACTGTTAGGCTCAGTAGGGTTTCCGGATGAGTTCGCTCATCGGCCTCCCTTGAGGTCAGTCCATGGGCAGCCGTTACGCATAGCTAGTGCCGCTGACGGTTTGTGGTTAAACCCACTGCTAGGGTACTGACGAGTCATTACAGTCCCCCACAGACAGTTTCCCAAGTTCGGGCGAAACGTTGTAGAGGCCGTATGGTTTTATGGCAGGGTTCGGAAAATGTACGTACGTTTACGCACGTGTCAGATTTCGGGCAGATGATACTGGTCGGCTTTGGTTTAAGCCGGATCCGAGTATTATATTGAGTAGATATAATATCTTTGTCTCAGTTGCATTTGTATTCGGTCGTAATACAAATGCGGGTATATTTATACAGTTACGGGGTTATCCTGAAATTTGTTTCGGGATCACTTTTGGAAGTTGCCAGTTTCCAGTTTTCTATCAGCCGTCTTTTAACATTCGGTTAAAGACGGATTTATCTTTTCTTGGATGAGGGTGAGTCATGCTTCTAGAAGGTTCTAGAAGAGGTGACTAGGTTTGAATGGTGTTGGTGTTTCATTGGTTGCTTTTGGTGTGTTCACACTTTGTGTTCACACTAGAGATATTTTCTTGTGTTCACACATGATATTTTCTCTTGTGGTCACCCTCTTCTTTCCTACACTCACCCTCCTCCTCCCTATATATGGCCGGCCCCCTCTTCTCTCTCTCTCACTTGAACACACTTGATGTTTCATTTGGTAAAAAGATTATGATAGATTTTGGGGTGTATGGAATTTCACAGCTCATTTCATTCCATCACCCGATTCCCATGGCAACTTCATTAACCGTTCGTCCATGGCTTTGGATGGAACGAGACAAAGTCTTCTACTCATTCTCTACATCAATCTTGGTCGTCTCTTGACGACCGAGTTGCCTCGAGTCAGAGGCGGGAGCCCGTTTAAAGAATCGTTGATGTGGTGCCACCTAGACGAGCAGATCGGAGATCGACAAGATCGGAGCAGCCGCAACAGAGCGTGGGATGATGGTTAAAGAACGAAGGACTCGGATCGTTCGGTATAGCCTTTCTACTCTCTTTACAGTTTGTTAGTTTAGCAATAATGGCAGATCCGGGTTATAGTATACGATAGCGCCAGTTAAAAAGTTTTTGTTCCGCATTTGGCGTCTGTAGACGGCCGGGGCGCTACCGTAGACTTACAGTGGTATCAGAGCCTCACCATTTTGCTTTACTAACTTGTGCTAACGCGTTTAAAACATCGATCGAACCGGATATCAAAAACCGCAAAATTCATTTTCACAGTTTCTGTTGATTTTTAAAGGGTTCCAAAAATTATTCTACATATCACAGAAAGTTGTGCAGGGTTTTCTAAGAACACCGTACAAATTTGGGCTCATGATTCGACAAAACCGCCGCGGAACCGCGGTCAAACCTATGGTTTGACTGCGCTTCCGCGGCCATTTAGTGAGATCGTGGCCCCAAATTTGCACAGTGGGTTCTTGTCTGGAATTTGGGGGTTTTGGTATATATCTTTTGGGCCCAGATTTAGTTACTGTTCAACAGATGTTCGTGGGGCCCACTTCGTGATATTTAGTCGATCGAAATTTAAACATGTTAGTTTACAGTGCTTACATTATATCTCCGACCGTGAATGTTATTTGATCGGTAAACCGCGTCTGATTGCTATAGTTCTTTTAGACGGGTTTGCGAACGTGACATTCGCGTTGATGTTCTGTGTTGTGCTATGATGTTGCGGATTTGTCGTGGTGGATAACAGTATGCAATGGTAGTGCAGTTTGAGTTTATTTGTACATTTGATATTGCGGGGTGAGCGTCCAACATGTGGACTGCCGTCACTGTCTGTTGTATAATATTCTTTTGGGGCACGACCAGGTTGCGGTCGATGTATCTGTTGTACTATTATTTATTTCTGTACTAGAGTTATCCCGCGACGGAGTGCACGGATAGCCGGGTTCTGCGGGGCAACGGGTCCGCATCTCATGGCTTTGAGAGGCAGAGGGACCTCACTCTAGAATTGACAGACTATTCACCGCACTCGTAGGGGGTACAGGTTGACCCAAGGAGGGGTGCCCAAGATTACCGGATTCCGTGAAGTGCTGGGTGGTCCATTCACTTTGCTGTAGGGGGCTGCCTCGCTTCAGGTTTTGGCGGGTAACTTGCCGCACCCGTAGGGGTCTAGGTTTCATTGCACAGGCTATCCACACGACCAGGGGAACGTCGGGTTTCAGCAGCGGCTCTGAGAAACTCGGGGATCCCAGATTATCTGTATTGTTCTGTGATGCTTATTACTTTTCTGTAATGTTGCATATTATCACGCCTGGAGCGATTATTGTATATTGGTATATATACTATTAGATGTTGTATATGTTTTACACACGCGCTAGTCCTGTCCCCGCTCTGTCGTTAGTTAAGTAACCTAACGGGTGATGAAGGGACCCAGTGACGAATGCGGATGGCATATACGTACATTTTATTTTCGTTCTTTTCTGGTGTGATTATTGATGGGACTGCGTTGATTCTGATCAATGCAAAGTAAAACAAACCTGTTTGTAGTTGTTGGAACAAATTTAAAAAGTGTTATTGCAAAGACGTTTCTTTTTGTTTTGCATAGCGGTATTCAGTGGAATATCCTGCACCTCATTCGACGGGGCAAGGGCCGATATCCCTTCACCGGGACTGACCCCTTGGGCAGAAGTTTGCGTCAGGGTAATAACTTCACTATAGCCGATTACATGTTGCTTTGCATCGCGGTATTCAGTGGAATATCCTGCACCTCATTCCATGAGGAAAGAGCCGAGATCCCTTCACCGGGAGTGACCTCTTTAGCAAAAGGTTTTCGCCACTATATTTTAAAAAGCTATCAGGTTCCTTCAGCGATATCAAGTTCACTACGTTAAAGGTTTTTCGCCAAAAACCAGCCGTAGCCCTCCGTCACTTCTTTGGGTATTCAGTAGTATTCAAGCTATGTATTTTGACCTAACGCCAAGGCATAGTGTTTGGTAGCTGCTGGGTATTCAATTGTTGCATAAGATAGATGAGTTGGTTTGGGACAGCCGTTCTGCCATTTTGACCTAACGCCAAGGGCATGTGCGGGTGGGTTCAAATTAACAAGATAGTGACGGGTAGAACTTGGCATGTGACTTATGACATTTTGACCTAACGCCAAGGTTATAAGAGCATGGGGCAAAAATCATATCGGGAGTTTCTAAAGAAACTGAAACTTGCCAAGTATGCGCATACCTTCTGGAGTATGAGTAAGATGGATGCATTCCATCACTGTATCATGCGATGAGAGTTGGATCCCGATTCCCACTGATGAGTTGGTTTACTCTTCGGGTGATCCCGATTAATTCTTCTTTCAGGTTTGGAGGAGAATTTGACAGGACAGTGGGAGCTTTCCGGATTAGATAAAGTGATAACCATTCTGATCTAGGTTAGAGTGCACGCAGAGTGTTTCTTTTCTCTCTCTCTCTCTTTGGCAGCGACCTTTGACCGACCCTAGACTATGACTCAGTGACCAAGTTGACCGAACCTTCTTAAAATACTGGCTTTTGGATTGTCCGAGTTGCATAAGTCATTGCCACTCCTTCTTCTACCCTTTGCATTTCTCAGAACACCCGTATTACTACGGACATCCACTTCCATTGGATAGATCCATCGTATGGTTATATACGAACTCGAAGGGACTTCTTCGAGGATGGATCCAGGTTCAGGAGAAATAGAATTGGTTTATTCAGTTGTCTTTTATTATCACCTTCTCTCAGGTTGCGAGGGCTCCTTGGTTTAGGAGAGTACACCTATTACGCATATTGGATAGACTTCTTCCAAACTATAGGCAGGTGCCGAAAGGTAGGGAATGAAGAAAACCAATTAGCCTAAGTAGGGTGTACAGAAGGAAATAACTAAAGACAAAATAAAGGGATTAGAAAGAGGGCAAAGTAAATTGCGACTATTATCATTCACGACCAAACCGCGTACTTCATCGCCACTCCTATTTCACGTTTAAAAGAATAAGGTATTATTCAGTTGTCTTTTATCATCACCTTCTCTCAAGCTGTGAGTACTCCTTGGTTTAGGAGGGTACACCTATTATGCTTACTGGATCTTCTTCTTCCAAACCATAGGCTGGTGCCGAACGGTAGGGAAGGAAGAAAATCATTTAACCTAACGATGGTGTACAGAAGGTAATGACTAAAGACAAATAAAGGGACTTGGAGAGATGGCAGTGAAATATACGGTTATAGTTATGAATTGGATTATGGAAGATGCATTACTATGAATACCAGGATACCCCTACAAAACATTTTCATGTTTCAGTGCATTGTTAAAGGAAAACTGTTTTCCCGATTAGATACTTACTCCAAGGGTATGTATTTACCAGGTTTCATTCTCATATCTGTATGGTTTTACAGATGATGAGTGGGAGTAAGTTATTGGGAATTAGGTAATTATCCTCATTATATCGGAATTCGTTGTAATTGGTGATATTTGAGGAAATCGCCAGGATACAGTTTTCAACCTACAACGCACAGGTTATGAGTTGCTTAACTCAGCGGACTTATACAGAGTATTGTATGTTGTCCAGTGTCCTTAAGGACAAAGGGGTAGGTCCTCGTACTATGATCTGTTTACTTATGACTTCTCTAGTTTTAGGACAAGTGTTTCGTAGAAATACAAGGTCTAAGTTTTGAGAAGTTGTGGGTATAAGAATAAAGTAGAGAACCAGGTGTCACAAGTATCGGGATTCTTCAAAGAGATCGAAGATGTAGATTCTTGTGATTGGTATTCAGATGATAGTAATGGTTTTGAGAAACTTGTTTCTCTTTCAGGTTGCTCATAATTGGATGGATTCCTAAGTTGAGTAATGCTGATTAGCCTTTTTCCATTAAGGTGATATGCACTGGAGACAGCTGCATGATTTGAATCTGGTTCCAATTAAATAAAATGCCAAAGTTTCTATATTGGATATAGAATGGATCATACCTTAAAAGATGTTAAGGTACGGGGAGTTGTCCAGCTTATGCTTAAAACCAGACTCTAGATAACTCAGGACACGTTTCTGTAATGGCTGTTTGTGGGTTGACCCCGGCTATGACGAGGGTTGATATTCTATCATTTGGAAGATCAATAGTGATATTTTTCTTGACTCGCCACAGTTTAAGTAAAATGTTTTTTTTTTCAGAAAACAGAAGTGGGAGTATGGTAGAACTGGAAGTGATTCCAGAACCGCGAACGATTACGGAAAATTTAATAGGACCTATATATTCAATCAGGATTGACATTCCAATAGCCACTCCGCAGATATAGTGGGTAACCTCAGACACCCGAGAGGTACTCCGGTAGCCTCAAGGACGGTGACAGGGAGGTTCTTATCTACCCAGACTTGACACTACTGTTGTTCCAGGTTATGACACCCGGTAGGAGGGTTGTCATAGTTAGTGGGAGCAGCAGAAGCATAGTGGGCAAGTAGCTTATGTCTATTTATAGACTTGAGCAGTTATAGCGGAGATAGATCATCTAATTTTGATGTGACAGTCATGGGTTTGACTTCAATCAGAATAGGGGATGGATCTGTTAAGAAGGTAGTAGGGTGTGATGTCATGGTATTTGGATGACATACGCAGAGTAGGAAGTAAAATTCCTATACTACGACCGGTTGTACTGTGGTCGTCACACAGTTGTTTCTCCAGACAGGATATGGATATAATATTTGACACTCTGGTTTCTGGATCTATGGTTTTAGATCTGGATTTGGGTAGTTTCCCAATGTAGGTACTTTGACAGTATTCTAATGGTTTTTAGAATAGATGACTCCTGGCATGGTGGTGTACCTACAGGTGATAGAGTCACCCTCTTTAAAGGTGTCTTACAGACTAAAGGGGAGAGGGATGGGCATGATTGGCAGATCACTTGCTTAGGCAATTGAGTCAATCATGAGATGTCAAGTACCACACCAGATGTTGTTTTTGCACTAGATGCAATAAGTTTGTATTAATCCAATCCTGGAGAAACATAAGGAAGCAGTTTTAGAACATAAGTGAATGTTCTACGGATTTGATGACGGCAGCCTCCTTCGGGAGACGGTTATCATTCCAGGCTACAAAGGTGACATGGTTGACAGAGTGATTCTCAGAGTTATAGTTTTCCCTCTGACGAGGGACAGTATTATGGACAGGTGGTCCAAGAGGATACTGTGGAAGGCTTGGTGCAGGATACCGATTAAGTTCAGTGATCGATACAGTCTAAGAAGTTTGGATTTGGAGTTCATTTATGAACTATGTCCCATCAGATATCCAGACATATTCTAAGACATGTATTACTCGATTCCAGAGATAGCTTTCTCCACGAACTTGAGATTAAGAGAGATATAGAAAGAAACATCTAGGCGGATCCACTCACTGAGGCTATTTCTCGAACACAATAGTTTTACAAACGGGCTTTGTGAAACTGATTAGTAGAGGAGTTGGATGTTCGGTTTCACACGGGCTGTGAGTAGTCGACATCGCAATAATTAGCCTTAAGTGCAAGTGGGAGATTGTTGGTGATAGTGCCCTCAGAGTCAATTATTGGATCGCAGGCACGTGATTGCAATGATTGCGGAGGACCTATACCGGGAGGACAGTCTTACTCGAGATGATAGTATGCTATCTGGTTTGTCTTTATCAGTCGTGTACATGTTCAGGTGACTGATTACATGTTACACTTTGATAGAGCCCTTAGGATCTTGCTTTACTACCAACAGTATGATGGCGATCATATACGTGAGAGTTGGGTAGTTTATACGCATATCCTTAATAGTGGTCCCTAGTCGTGGGAGTTTCGAGACAGGGCATCGATACTCCGGAGTAGACTAGTGTATACAGTCGAGACCCCGACGAGGGGAGGTGGCCGGTCTCACAAGCCACTGGTGTCTGTTGGATCACCTAAGATGTATACAGGTGCTCATTGGGTTATGAGTACACCGGACAGGACGCGCTGGGAACCTGCTAGTTGGTATTATACATATCGTCAGATAGCAGTTCCCTGGTGACATGTGTACAGGTTAGTTCATCGACCTGAGGTCGTCATTTGTCTCGTGTGAGTTCCCACTGTGCTTTGATTTCTACCCTACCATGGCTCAAAGGAGTCGTGCAAACAGGTAGTTTTTGGGTACAGTCCCGAGCCATATGGAGGCACGTGAGCGGATCGGCAGGGGATTCGTCTCTCCCGGTATTGGGGGCGAGATCGTGCTGTGTCTAGGAGAGCCATTACACAAAGCCCACGGCCGTGGCAGGAGATTTACTGGTAGGTACTCCAGTAGTATCTCAGGGTGTTATTGGGCTACACTCCGACACGACTTATACTGCTATTGGGGGTCTGACGTTACTAGCCCCCTAGGCAGATATGCGATACTCATAGACGAACGGACCGGACTGTATATACATTGTCGCTGTTAGGCTCAATAGGGTTTCCGGATGAGTTCGCTCATCGGCCTCCCTTGAGGTCAGTCCATGGGCAGCCGTTACGCATAGCTAGTGCCGCTGACGGTTTGTGGTTAAACCTACTGCCAGGGTACTGACGAGTCATTAGAGTCCCCCACAGACAGTTTCCTAAGTTCGGGCGAAACATTGTAGAGGCCGTATGGTTTTATGGCAGGGTTCGGAAAATGCACGTGCGTTTACGTACGTGTCAGATTTCGGGCAGATGATACTGGTCGGCTTTGGTTTAAGCCGGATCCGAGTATTATATTGAGTAGATATAATATCTTTGTCTCAGTTGCATTTGTATTCGGTCGTAATACAAATGCGGGTATATTTATACAGTTACGGGGTTATCCTGAAATTTGTTTCGGGATCACTTTTGGAAGTTGCCAGTTTCCAGTTTTCTATCAGCCGTCTTTTAACATTCGGTTAAAGACGGATTTATCTTTTCTTGGATGAGGGTGAGTCATGCTTCTAGAAGGTTCTAGAAGAGGTGACTAGGTTTGAATGGTGTTGGTGTTTCATTGGTTGCTTTTGGTGTGTTCACACTTTGTGTTCACACTAGAGATATTTTCTTGTGTTCACACATGATATTTTCTCTTGTGGTCACCCTCTTCTCTCCTACACTCACCCTCCTCCTCCTTATATATGGCCGGCCCCCTCTTCTCTCTCTCTCACTTGAACACACTTGATGTTTCATTTGGTAAAAAGATTATGATAGATTTTGGGGTGTATGGAATTTCACAGCTCATTTCATTCCATCACCCGATTCCCATGGCAACTTCATTAACCGTTAGTCCATGGCTTTGGACGGAACGAGACAAAGTCTTCTACTCATTCTCTACATCAATCTTGGTCGTCTCTTGACGACCGAGTTGCCTCGAGTCAGAGGCGGGAGCCCGTTTAAAGAATCGTTGATGTGGTGCCACCTGGACGAGCAGATCGGAGATCGACAAGATCGGTGCAGCTGCAACAGAGCGCGGGATGATGGTTAAAGAACGAAGGACCTGGATTTTCGGTAAAACCTTTCTACTCTCTTTACAGTTTGTTAGTTTATCAATAATGGCAGATCCGGGTTATAGTATACGATAGCGCCAGTTAAAAAGTTTTTGTTCCGCATTTGGCGTCTGTAGACAGCCGGGGCGCTACCGTAGACTTACAAAAATCAAAAGTTTCCATGTGCCAAAGAACCCTATACTAGATCGTTAACTAGAGGTAAGGCGAAAGAATGCAAGCAAACTACTTTGCTACAAGTGAAAGTGACTACAACCTTTGTAGATCCGGTCCTCCACTTCTCTAGCTCCATGTTGACGTTCCTCCGTTGCGATCATCGGAATCCCAGACTCTAGCGTCGGTTTCATCGGAGAAATGGGCGGACTAGGTCGTCGATTTCGATGCCGAAGATGATCTACGTCGAGGCAACTCAAGATCAAGCTCCATCTTCACTTGGTCATAAAAATTGTGAAGATAACAAACTCTACTACATAGCAAGTGGTAGAGGATGAAGAAATAGGAAGTGGGTTCACTTTGGAATTGGATTTCTCACTCTTTTTCTTATGGCACCATTGGAGGTAGCAAGGTTTCTTCTTCTTGAAGAAGAAGAAGAAAGAATATGATAAGAAAATATAAAATCAATTGATGAATAATAATAAATCAAGTGATCTTATCATAATGCAACCATGGGTGAGGCTAACACATGTAGAGAATAAACTAGGGTTTAGGTAAATGGTTAGGGTTAAGGAATAAAACAAAATGGTTACTTTGTCAAAGTTGCATGAAGTATCAAGAAGCTTCTTGCATAAAGACAAAGAAAGCAACCATTCTATTTTACCAAAATAAATAAATAAATAAATAAGGTAATGGAAACCCTAACCATTAACTAAACATGGTGTATAGCATACACTCACCCAAGTTTGCATGTATCATCAAACATGATACAATCTAGTGCACAAAAATATATCACATATACTACTTGTGCACATCAAGTGAGAAAATCCATCTTAAGTGAACAAATACAAGTTAATGTAAATTAATATATCAAATATATAATTATACATTAAATAATTAAATCAACACTTGATTTAATGATCCGGTCATACTGCATATAACCGACTAATATCAAGTGTATCAATGTATCGAATCAACACTTGATTCGGTAACCCGGCTATATCTTATATAACCGTCCGATGATACAAATCGCGAGAATAGAATCCAGTATCACATACTGGTATTATTCTCGGTCCCGCACATATCTCATACGCGCTCCTATTTCGTTTCGCTTGAGCCAGGAAACCTCTGTGTAGGACTCTAAAGACTCGTCAATTCGCCGGCAGCAGGTGATGATCATATCAAATACCCACAAGCCGCAAGCGGTCTGCTAAACGTAACGGCCACCCGGGTATTGAGCGATCAGAAGATCAACGAGCAAGCCTGCTCACACTCCTGTGAATCCAACCAGTAACACTTACCGTACAGTCCGGTCTGTTCGTCTGATATGTCGCATATCTCGCCTAGGGGTGGTAAACGTCAGACCCCAGTAGATTGATAAGTCATGCCGATGTAAGGTCCATAACAAGCGTGAAACTACTGATAACTCTTACCAGTAAATCACAGCAACCCTGGCCAGGGATTTCCAGTTATGGCCAGTCGAGCATAGCGCAACATCAACCCCCAATACCGGGAGAGACGAATCCCCTCCTCTCGCTCATTGTCTCCATGTGAATCGGGATTGTACCCAAAAACCACCTGTTTGCACGACTCAGTAGAGCCATGGTAGGGTGGAAATCAAAGCACAGTGGGAGACACACAGGACTCTATGACGATCTCGGGTCAACAGACTAAGCTGTACCAGTGTCACCAGAGAACTGCCATCTGACGTGAGGTATAATACCATCTGGGAGTTCTCGGCGAGTCCGTCAGTGTACCCAGTCAACACTGAGCACCCGCATACCATCTCTGATGTCAAACACCAATGGATATGGGATCATCCATCGCCCATCACATGGGTCGAGAAGATATACGCTAGTCTACTCTGGAATATCGATGCCCCGTCTCGATATTCCCTCGACTAGGAACATTGAAGAACGTACTCATGGACTACCCAGGCCCCACTAGTATGATCTACATCATAGTCCTGGAAGTCGAGTACACATCCTAAGGGCTTTATCAACATGTAACAGAGAGACAGAAAGTATACATGTTAAGATAAAGAGCAACCAGATAGCGTACTATCATGTCGAGCAAGAAAGTCCTACCTATATATGTCCCATCATCCACTACAATATACATACTATGTACAGTAATGGACTCTAGGGCATACATATAACTAATAATCTCCCACTTGCACTAGGGCTATCTGTAGCAGTGGTTGCAGTATCTCATACTCAACCATCCCATAAAAGTCTCTCTTTGGGAAAAGGCCTTTGTGAGTGGATCCGCCGTGTTGTCCTCTAAGTCTACTCTCCTAACCTCGATCACCCTGGAGATCAACATCTCCTTGATCAGGTGATGCTGCCTCAGAATATGTCTGGGTCACTGATGGGATCGGGGTTCCTAGGCCAAAGCCACACTTCTATTGTCACACAATGGTAGGAACCCAGTTCATCTCATGAACCAATATACACCCAAACTGCCTCTTTGGTAGTATCTACAAAAGCGATGTTACCAGCCTTTATCGTCTAGTTTGCCACGGTATATAGCTTGGAACTCTTCCAACATACCGTCCCTCCACTGAGGGTAAAGACAATGCCTGCGACTGACATTCAGTCATCCTTATCACCCTGGAACCTTTCCAGTGATTCTCCCCAGGATCAACTGATACCATCTCACTTTAACTAGTGAGAATCCCAACATCCATTTAGATCTATCTCATAGATCCAAAACCCAGGATTTAGGAGGTATCACTTTGATCCTATATGGAGAATCCATGTGATAAGAGGAGATTGACCGTGCGTAGCATAGGAAACTCTTTTCTTATCAAGAGTATGTTGTCCACGTACAATACGAGGATGACCACCTTACTCTCTACTACCTTTTTGTATATACAAGGTTCATCTACCATTTTGATGAAGTCAAACTCTTTGACTACCACATCAAAACAGACGTTCCAACTCCACGATGCCTGCTTTATCCTGTAAAGCAACTTGCACATGTTTCCGCTGCTCCCACTGTTTACGAAGCCCTCTGGCTGTGTACTTATAGACGTTCTCTTCTAAATCATTATTTAGAAAAGTAGTCATGATACCCAACCACCAGATATCGTAGTCATGGTATGTAGCAATGTTAAGTAGGATCCGGATGGACTTAAGCATCGTCCCTGGAAAAGGTTTCATCATTATCCATGCCTGGTGGATGACGAAAACCTTTAACAAGTCTAGCTTTGAAAGTCTCAACTTTTCCATCTACACCAAGTAATCTTCTCAAGATATACTTGCTCCTGATGGGGATTTAACCATTCAGATATAGCAACCAAAGTCCATACTTTGTTGGTGTACATGGATTCCATCTCAGATCTCTAAGCATCCAGCCATTCTTACAGAGTCCCTACTCTTGATGGCCTGCTCGAAACTAGTTAGGTCATCATCTCATGATGCAATCCTCGCTCCCACTGTCATTGAGAAACCGAAGTATCTCTCAGGCAGGTGAGGAACCCTGCTAGATCGGCGGAGAGGCTGAGCTTCGTTGGGGACTATAGAATCCTTTGGTTCTACCAAATCAGCAGCTGCAGTTTGTATAGCTGGAGATCTTTCCAGTTCTACCTCATGTCCACTTATTTCTTCACAAGAAATTCCCTTTCATAAAGGTGGCATGCTGAGAAACAAAACATTTTTGTTCCTCGGTTAGGTAGAAGATATTCCCTTGCGAATGCTTGAGATATCCAACAAACTTCCACAGAACTGACTTTGCCTCGAGCTTGTCCGGATTATGCCTTTCAGACATAGGCCGGACAACCCCAAATCTTAACAAACTTAAGATATGGGCTCTTCCCATGCCATATCTTATATGGAGTGGTAGGCACTGATTTGATTCGAACCTAATTCAATAGGTATGCAGCTTCTCAAGTGCATAACCCCAAAAGGAAATAGGTAACTCAGTAGTAATCATCATAGAGCACACCATATCTAATGTGGTGCGATTGCTCCGCCCTGATACACCGTTGTGCTGTAGTGTATTCAGAGGAGTAACACCGAGAGAGAATCTCATTATCCTTTAGAATAGTTCATGAATTCCATGCACAAGTATTCTCCTCCCTGATCTTATCATAGGACATAATACTTATATCCCGGTTTTTGGTTCTCTACTTCTAACTTATATTTTGTGAATATCTCAAAAGCTTCGGACTTATGTTTCAACAGGAACATATGGCTGAATCTTGAGAGATTATCAGAGAATGTAATGAAGTACAAAGAACCGGTCTTGGCATATGTAGACAGGGGATCTACATACATCAACATGTATCATCCCAAGAGTTCACTAACTCTTTCTCTGTTTCCAGTAAACAGAGCTATGGTCATCTAATCTTTGTGACATGACTGGCAAGTTCCACAAGATGTAAATTCTAACTGATTTAAATATGCATTTAAATGTAACTTCAGCCAGTCGGGTCGCATTGATATGACCTAGTCTACAATGCCTCAAGAAGGATTCGTTCATTTCTGAACTCTTCCTCTTGTGTTTGTTTTGTATACTAGGAACTGTAGTTTGATTTAGAACGTCAATACTTTTAGATAACGTGCCTGAACCGATCAACTGTTGATATAGGAAATGTTCAAAACATTATCTAACAATACAAAATTTTATCATTTCTTTACTAATAAAGAGACTGATATGATTCTGTATATCAGGTTCGGTATCTAATAACATTCGTTCAGAATCAATGTACCGGTAATACAGGGTGACAGTGACCAATAGACTTGGCTGCAACACTTGCCCCGTTTTCTGTCTCATGAAACTTATTACCCGTACTCAGTTCTCTACCTTTCTGTAGCCCTATGTAACGGATTACATTTGCGGGATTCTAATCCGGTATCTAATACTTAGGACGTATAGGACACTGAGAAACAGTTCTTTATAATGAACACACCCGAAAGAGATGCATCATATGCACTTTCTTCGTTTGGGCGGCATAGGAATTTTGGTATTCTCCTATTTCCTGCTCTGTCTTATAACAATTATAAGTTGGAGTGGGACCAACGTTCCTCAGCTCAGTATAACAAGCGGGTTCGGTTAATACATCCATATTATTA
This sequence comes from Agapanthus africanus, assembly GCA_030015575.1. Lineage (NCBI taxonomy): Eukaryota > Viridiplantae > Streptophyta > Magnoliopsida > Asparagales > Amaryllidaceae > Agapanthus > Agapanthus africanus. The sequence goes on along the minus strand of JASDDO010000029.1, from coordinate 251,574,962 downwards.
TCTTGATTAAGGCGTGATATGGTCGCTACCTGGAGAGAGAGAGAAGAAAACACTCTGCGTACGCTCTTGCAAGATTAGAATGGTTGTTTATTTTATCTAATCAGGATGGCTCCCACTGTTTTTATCAAATCTTCCTTCAAACCCTAAAAGGAAAGACTAGCCGGGATTAATTACACACTACAAGTTCTCCAATCTTTCAGCCAGGCCAGTGTCGGTACTTTGAGGGACGTTCCCCGTGCTTTCGCACGGACCTAATTAGAATAAACCTCGTTTTCCCAGGGGCGTAACCCCGTTGACACCTTTCTAGACACCTACTTGATTGGCTAATTGCAAAGTGCAAAACTCTCCCAGAAGTAACAATTACTCGTAGTGGGTATCGGGATCCAACTATCATATAGAAGGTATGCAATCTCATTGCAAATTTCAACACTTGAAACTCCCGATAAAGGTTTTTACCCCTAGCACTTATGACCTTAACTATGGTCAACAAATCATAAGCACTAGTCATGTTCTACCCGTCATTTTGTGATTAATTAGACCCACCCACATGACCCTTAACTAAGGTCAACAAAGTCACGCGACTGTCCTAACTAATCGCATCATATGCGGTGTAGGAAGACATCACTTAGCTACCGTACACTGTGCCTTGACTATGGTCAACAAACACAGCACGAATACTAAGTACTCTACTTCCTAAAATGACGGAGTGTTGCGAATGGTTTTTTATGAAAACCTTTAGCGCTTTGAACTTGATCTCGTTGCGGAATCAAATGGGTTTTAAATGGAGTGTTTTTGAGGCTTTTCTAGTTTTGCTAAAGGGGTCACTCCCGGTGAAGGGATCGTCGACCCTTTCCTCATCAAACAAGGTGCAGGATATATCATATATACCGCTGTGCAAAGCAAAAACTATAGAAGCAATCAAAAGACAAACCGAAGGCTGTAGCATCTGCCAGTTATTGCTAAAGGAGTCACTCCCGGTGAAAGGATTTCGGTCCTTTCCTTATCGAATAAGGTGCAAGATGTTCTACAAGGAACACCGCGATGCAAAGCAAGAACTATAGCTACCTGTTTTTATTTTTGAAATTCGATTCCACAACATCTTTTAGGTTTATTTTCTTTCATTAATCTCATTAATGAATGCCCCATCATTTAAGTCCACCTAAACATCACAGATAAATATAACGTTCGCTTGTGCCATCCGCATTCGCCTCGATGTCCCGTCTGCACCGTTAGGTTAGGTAACTAACGCCAGAGCGAGGCAGGGCTAGCGCGGGTATAAAACATAAGCAACGTCTATATAATATATCATATATACTATATGCAATATCTATCTGAACATATCACATGATCACATCACAGATAACGCAGCAGAAAATATCATATGAAATATTGGATATACTAGGACGTCCGTGTTTTATTTTGAGCTTGAATAAAACACGGATTCCACGGTCGTGATGAATAGCCAATCCCACAACCCTAGACCCCTACGAGAGCAGCAAGAAACCATACCAATTCTAGGGTTAGGAGACCCGGACTCGACTCCTCGAGATGGTCTCTCACTGGACCCTAGAACCCGGTTACTTGTGCTCCCCTCCTTGGGTCTATCCTAATACGGAAATGTAAATAATATACAAATGGTGACATCATCCGCAACCTGGAAGTGCCCCAATAAAAGAATATTACATACAAGTTTTTTACATGAATGAAAATGAAAAACACTCATCTCACATAAAAAAAACCCGGCTATTCAAACACGACGATCCAATATAACATATCCAGCAACACAGAACATCACATGTCATCAACGTAAGTAAATATGCGCATCCCAATTGTCGTTGACATATAGCAACGAAACCGGCGATATCACATATTACACTTACGGTCGCAGAAAAGAAAGTGTAAAACTACAACAGTTGGAATCCGCAACCCACTTAGACATCGCATGCCAAACCATTTGAATTCCTTAGACATCGCATGGCTAAAAATTATAAACCCCGCATTTTAGTCTCATTTATCGAAAACCCTTTTCAATATCAAGTCGGGCAATTCAACAAGATTCCCGACATTTTGATCGAATGCTCATCGCAAACTTTAGTAGGCTGCCGCACCCCTGATGCCGTCGACGAAGTGCACCAAGGCGGAACACCGCTACCGCGAGCACCCGAACGGATGCTTTCGGCGACGGGGTTCTCCTACAGTCACTTGGTCGGGGCTATGGGGTGTGGCTGTCTATTAAGTTTACCCGGCGAGTATCCGCGTACGCTACGTGATTGCGACGGACATTTGATCATATCAAAATTCCGTGGCAACCGATCAAATGAGACTAAACTGCTATGTTTATAACATTCATTCAGTTATCTCATAACTACATGTGGATTCCAAATATTGTATCACATTCCAGATAAATAGAAAATGTTAAACTTTCCGATCGAACAATCAAACACCCAAGTTTTCCCCAAACAGCTCAACACATGAAATAAGTTTAAAAACATTCACTTCATACCACAGTACCAACGGTCCAGCCGTAGAAGGGTCAAGCCAACGCCTCACATGTGGCACGCCGTACTGCCCCAAACCCTAAGGTTCAAAGGGCGGTTCAAGACGGTCACATAATCGAGTTAAGGTTTGTTGTCTTCTAGAAGGTCCATCGAGTTACTTGCACTACTTAGAACGTTCTCAAACTACGGAAAAGTTCAACAGTTGGAAATTTCCCGGCAGGGGAAAAATTGGGTATTTATATCCGGTCGAACTTTTTAACATATTCTAAAATTACCCAGAAAAACTCATAGACAAAATTAGACAATCCGATCGAATCTACGAACTCCCAATATAACCCAAAAAACATAACTCTTGAGTATAATTTAAAAATTCCCAGAAAACTCAGCAACTAAAGAAAGAAATTAGGGGAAAAACATAAACGAAGTTAAATTATCCGATCGAATTATCGAGTCCCCAATAAAACCCTAGAAAACTCAACACTTGAGTGAAATTAAAAAATTCCCAGAAAAAAATGACAATAAAGGACCTAAGAATAAATATGTGAAGTTTGAGGGACTAATTCACAATTTTGGCCGCGGAACCGCCGCCAAACCCTTGGTTTGGCCGCGGTTCCACGGTCAAATTTTTGAGTTAGGGGTCCATACTTCACAGTAATTCTTAGATTTTCCTGCTTAATTTTCTGAGCATTTTTAAATCACAAAAATCCACAGTTTGAAAAAATGTACAGAGAAGGGTTTTGATCGGGGTTTCGGGGTTCGATCGGATCTCTAACTTCGTCTACACTTTGCCTAAAGCTCTAGCTAGGCTCTGATACCACTGTAGAGTTCCTAGGCACACATATGAGGTTCTACAGCTGATCAACCTGTTGGAGATAGTGCCCTCAGAGTCAATTATTGGATCACAGGCACGTGATTGCAATGATTGAGGGAGGACCTATCCCAGTAGGACAGTCTTACTCGAGATGATAGTATGCTATCTGGTTTACCTTTATCATCGTGTACTGCTTTAGGTGACCTGACATGTCGCTATTGCACATTGATAGAGCCCCTAGGATTCTTGCTTGACCACCAGCAGTATGAGGGCGATCATATAAGTGGGAGCTGGGGTCTATAAGCACATCCTTAAAAGGTCCCTAGTCGTGGGAGTTTCGAGACAGGGCATCGATACTCCAGAGTAGACTAGTGTATACATTCGAGACCCCGACGAGGGGCGGTGGCCGGTCTCACAAGCCACTGGTGTCAGTTGGTTCACCTAAGATGTGTACAGGTGCTCATTGGGTTATGAGTACACCGGACAAGACTCTCCGGGAACATGCTAGTTGGTCTTATACCTGACGTCAGATAGCAGTTCCCTGGTGACATGTGTACAGGTTTGTTCATTGACCTGGGGATCGTCATTTGTCTCGTGTGAGTTCCCATTGTACTTTGATTACTACCCTACCATGCTCAAAGGAGACGTGCAAACAGGTTTTAGTTGGGTACAGTCTCGAGCCACATGGAGGCAGTGAGCAGATCTTCAGGGGTTCGTCTCTCCCGGTATTGGGGTGAGGTCGCGCTGTGTCTAGGAGAGCCATTACACGAAGCCCTCGGCCGAGGCAGGAGATTTACTGGTAGGTATTCCAGTAGTATCTCAGGGTGTTCTGGGCTACACCCCGACACGACTTGTACCGCTTTTGAGGGTCTGACTTTTACCAACCCCCTAGGCCCGCCATGCGATGCTCATAGACGAACGGACCGGACTGTACGGATATTGTCACTGACAGGCTCAGTAGGGTGTCAGGATGAGTTCGCTCATCGACGTCCCTTTTGGTCAATACCTGGTAGCACGTTACATATTGGCTTATACCTCTGACGTGCTAGTGGTTAAATCCACAACCAAGGTGTTGACGAGTCTTTAGAGTCCCCCACATTCAGTTACTCAAGCTTTCGGGCGAAAAGCTGTAGAGGCCGTATGGAGATATGGCAAGGTCCGATCAGATACGTGCGGTATTGCACGGATCAGGATCGGAAAGTTTGTACTACAGGCCGTATGGATATATGGCAGGGTTCGATCAGATACGTGCGGTATTGCACGGATCAGGATCGAATGGATAATACTAGCCAGCTTTGGTTTAAGCCGGATTCTAGTATAGTACAGTGTAGATTTTGTCTCATTGCATTTGTATTTCGGTCGGAATACAAATGCGGGTGTGTATACACAGTATCGGGGTTTTCCTGTAATTTATTACGGAACCAGTTTTCTGGAGTTGCCAGTTTGCTTTCCGTTTCGGCCATTTTCATCTGTATCCTTCATTGGCCGAAGATTGGTGGAGGAGGGCTTATTTGCAATTGTGCAAATAAGCAATTTGGAAGGGGGTTCTTTGCATATTATTGTATCATGATGGTGCACCATCCATTGACTTGACTTTTTGCTTCATGATAGTTTTCATGATGGCTTGACCATTTGGAGTCATCATGGTTGTGTTGGAGTGTTGGTTTAGGATAGTGATCATTACTTTGCATGATAGCCTTTTCTCTCTCTCCTTTGGATAATAGTATGAGACTCTCCCCCATTTTGACGCCCTCTCTCTCATTCTCTCCACTCACCAAGTCCATGGCCGGCCAAGCCTTTGGGGGCTGTCCAAAATTCTAGAGGTGGGGTTTTTGTGCTTTTGCTTTGATAAAAATCCCACAAGATCAATCTCCATTAGCTTGTATCATCCCTCCACCAAAAGGCAACCTCCATGTACCCCAAATGAGACATGAGCACTACACATTCTACAGCAAACCTTGGGCACGTCGGCTCGCCAACTTCGTGCCCGAGTTGCCTCGGTATAGAGGCGGGAGCCCGTAAAAGAAGCAGGCGACGTGGTGCCCTTCCGGCGAGGAGGTGGAGACCGGACCTTCCGCGGGAGATCGGGACGACGACGAGAAGACCGGAGGACACGGATTAGTCGGTATATCTCTCTTCCCCATCTTGTAGTTAGCTAGGACTAGTTAATGGCCCGATCCGGATTTTAGTGCGCGATGGTGCCGGTTCAAGAAAATTTAAAGTTAACCATCGCTTCCGCATTTTGCCTCGGGATGGAGGCCGGGGCGCCGCCGTGCACTTACAGTGGTATCAGAGCCAGGCCATTAACATAGTCTAGTTTTATCTAATGTGTTTTACACTTCCGATCGAACAAATGTTCCGAAAACCCAATAACACATGCATCAGTTTTCTGTTGATTTTTTTCTGGCTCGAAAATTTTTTCAGGTTGTTGAATAGTGATGTACTGGAAGTTCTAAGCATTCTGTAGCAATTCGATACAGTAACTCGACAATGGGAGCGCGGAACCGCGGCCAAACCCCCCTTGGGCCGCGGTTCCGCCGCACATTGATGTCCTTGCCGTATCAAATTTCTGCAGTTGCTTTCTGGGTTGAAAATAGGGTTTTTGGAATATTAAATTTGGGCCCAGAATTTCTTGATGTGCTACAGTAGTACTTGGGGCCCGCTTGTTAAAATTTGATCGATCGGATATTTTAAACACATTAGTTCACAGTATTTACATTATATCTGCGACCGTGAATGTCACTTGATCGGTAAATCCTGTCTAATTGCTATAGCCCGATTAGACGGATTTGCGAACGTGACTTTCACGTTGATGTTCTGTGTTTTGCTGTGATGTTGCGGATTGGTCGTGGGGGATAGCCTGGTTGCAGTGGTAGTACAGTTTTGTTGTATTATGTACATTTGATATTGCGGGGCGAGCGTCCGACATGTGGACTGCCGTCACTGCCTGTTTGTATTATTATTTTGGGGCACGACCAGGTTGCGGTCGATGTACCCGTTGTATGTATATTTTACCTTCTGTACTAGGATTACCTTGCGGAGGGGTGCACGGATAGCCGGGTTCTAGAGGGCAACGGGCCCGCATCTCATGGCATTGAGACGGAGGGGGCTTCACTCTAGAATTGGCGGGCTATTCGCTGCACTCGTAGGGGGTTCAGGTTGACCCAGGAGGGGTGCCCAAGTTACCGGATTCCATGAAGTGCTGGGTGGTCCATTCACGGTGCTGAAGGGGGCTGCCTCGCTTCAGGTTTTGGTGGATAACTTGCCGCGCCCGTAGGGGTCTAGGATTCCTTTGCACAGGCTATCCACACGACCAGGGGAACGTCGGGTTTCAGTAGTGGCTCTGTGAAACCCGGGGATCCCAGATATCTGTATTGTTCTGTGATGCTGTACATTTCTGTGATGTTGCATTTTTATCACGCCTTGAGCGAAATATTATATATTGGTATATATATATTAGTAGATGTTGTATATGTTTTGCATCCGCGCTAGTCCAGTCCCCGCTCTGTCGTTAGTTAGCTAACCTAACGGGTAATGATGGGACCCAGTGGCGAATGCGGATGGCATATACGTACGTCATATTATTTTCGTTCTTTGTGGTGTGATCAATTGATGGGACTGCGTTGATTCGGATCAATGCAAGTTAAAAACAAACATAATCTGATGTTGTTGGAACACTTTTCAAAAAGCTGTTATTGCAAGGACGTTCTCTTTTGTTTTGCATCGTGATATTCAGTTGGAATATCCTGCTCCTCAGTCGACGAGGCAAGGGCCGAGATCCCTTCACCGAGAGTGACCCCTTGGACAAAAATTTTGCGTCAGGGCAATAACTTCACTATAGCCGATTACTTTTGCTTTGCACCGTGGTATTCAGTTGGAATATCCTGCACCTCATTCTACGGGGAAAGAGCCGAGATCCCTTCACCGGGAGTGACCTCTTTAGCAACGGTTTTCGTCACTATATTTTTAAAAGCTATCCGTTCCTTCAACGATATCAAGTTCATTACGTTAAAGGTTTTCGCCAGAAACCATTCGTAGCCCTCTATCATTTCAGTTAAATATTCTGTAGTATTCAAGTTATGTATTTTGACCTCACGCCAAGGCATAGTGTTTGGTAGCTGCCGGGTATTTATCTGTTGCATAGATAGATGCGTTGGTTTGGGACAGTCGTACTACTATTTTGGCCTACGTCAAGGGTATGTACGGGTGGGTTCAAATTAACCTGGACAATGATGGGTAGAACTTGACATGTGACTTATGATATTTTGACCTCACGCCAAGGTCATAAGAGCATGGGACAAAAATCACATTGGGAGTTTCAAAAGAACTGAAACTTGCCAGATATGCGCATACCTTCTAGAGTGTGATACCGTGAGCAGATTCCGTCACGTTATCATGCGATGATAGTTGGATCCCGATTCCCACTGATGAGTTGGTTTACTCCTCGGGTGATCCCGACTAATTCTTCTTTCAGGTTTGGAGGAGAATTTGAGGTGACAGTGGGAGGTTTCCAGATTAGATAAATTGGTAACCATTCTGATCTAGGTTAGAGTGCACGCTGAGTGTTTCTTTTCTCTCTCACTTCGGCAGCGACCATTGACCCGACCCTAAGACTATGACTCAGTGACCAAAATTAACCGAACCTTCTTAAACACTGGCTTTTGGATTGTCAGAGTTGCGAACCTCATTGCCACTCCTACTTTTACCCTTTTCTCCAGAACACCCCGTATTACTACGAACGTCCACTTCCATTGGACAAAACCATCGTATGGTTAGATACGAACTCGAAAGAATTTATTCGAGGATGGTTTCAGGTTCTGGAGAAAACGGATAGGACTATCCAGTTGTCTTTTCCTTTTACCTTCTCTCAGGTTGCGAGTACTCCTTGGTTTAGGAGATAGTACACCTATTACGCAAATTGGATCGTCTTCTTCCAAACCTTAGGCTGGTGCCGAACAGTGGGGAATGAGGAAAACCAATTAGCATAACGATGGTGTGCAGAAGGTATTGAGTTAAGACAAAGCAAGGGATTAGTAAGAGGGCAAAGTAAATTGCAACTGATATTCACGACCAAACCAGGTATTTCATTACCACTCCCACTTCACCTTTGTATTTCTCCAGGACACTCCGTATCACTACGAAGATCCACAGTTTATTGGATACTCCATCGTATGGTTATATACGAACTCGAAAGGAACTTGTTCCAGTTCGGGGATGGATTCTGGTTCAGGAGAAATAGGAATAAGGTTCATTCGGTTGTCTTTTATCTTCACCTTCTCTCGCGTTGCGAGTGCTCTTAGGACTAGGACAGTACACCCATTATGCTTATTGGATAGTCTTCTTCCAAACCATAGGCTGGTGCCGAAAGGTAGGGAAGGAAGAAAACCATTTGGCCTAAAGGGGTGTGCAGAAGGTAATGACTAAAGACATAAAAAGGGATTTGGATAGGTGGCAAAGAATTATACGGTTACAGTCGTGAATCTAGAAGAGGCATTACTAGGAATACCGGGATACCCCTACGAAACATTTACAATGTTTCAGTTTCACTATATACTGTTAAAGGAAAATTGATTTCCCAATTAGTCCTTACTCCAGGGTATGTATTTACCAGGTATGATTCTCACATCTGTATGGTTTTACAGATGATGAGTGGGAGTAGGTTAGTGGGAATCAGGTGATCATCCTCATTATATCGGGATTCGTTGTAATCGGTGATATTTGAGGAAGTCACCTGGGTTGTTTGCCGGACGGCAAATATTTGGTTTTGAATATCCGCTGTTATGCACCAATTTCAAATTGATATATCTGTACGTCTATTTTCGTAGAGTGAGATATACCTTTTTGAAATTATGTCTGTGACATTTACCTATATCAGTGAATGGTTAGGTAAGGAGCATTAAACAGCGGTGTAATTCTTCTTAACCATAAGTACAGTTTTCAACCTACGACACACAGTGAATGAGTTATCAGACTCAAGGGACTTATACAGAGTATTGTATGTTGTCCAGGGTCCATCAGGACAGAGGGGTTGGTCCTCGTACTATATGTTGGAGATAGTGCCCTCAGAGTCAATTATTGGATCACAGGCACGTGATTGCAATGATTGAGGGGAGGACCTGTCCCAGTAGGTCAGTCTTACTCGAGATGATAGTATGCTATCCGGTTTATCTTTATCATCGTGTACTGCTTTAGGTGACCTTACGAGTCGCTATTACACGTTGATAGAGCCCCGAGGATTCTTGCTTGACTACCAGCAGTATGAGGGCGATCATATACGAGAGAGCTGGAGTCTATAAGCACATCCTTAATGTTAGTGTATATGCCCTAGGGGCCATTATTGTATCATACTAGTTTGTATATTACTTAATGGAAGCTTGGGATATTCACATGTATATAACAGTCTTGCTAAACATGGTAGTATGCTACTTGGTTTTTCTATCTTAATATATGAGTATACGTATTGATAGAGCTCTTAGGATCTTGCTTGACTACCAGCGTTGTGATGGCAGTCACACTAGTGGGGGCTGGGTAGTCTACAAGCACATCCTTATTCAGGTCCCTAGTCGTTGGATTATCGAGACAGAGCATCGATACTCCGGAGTAAACTAGTGTGTATGCTTCTCATCCCAGTTGGGGAGATGGTCTGTCCCACAGCCGTCAGTACGTCGTACTGGAGATAGTATGCAGGTGCTCGTTAGGTTACGGGTACACCGGACAGGACTCACAGGGAACTGTTGGTTGGTTTTATACCAGTCGTCAGTGAACAGTTCCCAGGTGACATGAGTACAGTATAGTCCGCAGACTTGACACTGCTACTTCGCCTCGAGTGTGTCCCACTGTTCCTAGATTGCTACCCTACCACGGCTCAAAGGAGTCGTGCAAACAGGTAGCAGTTGGGTGCAGTCCCGAGCACTTGGAGGCAGTGGCGGTTAGACAGGATTCCTCTCTCCCGGTATTGGGGGTTGATATCGCGCTGTGTCAGAGAGCCATTACGCAAAGTCCCTGGCCAGGGCAAGCGAGATTTGCTGGTAGGTTCCAGTAGTTTCTCAGGGTGTAATGGGCTTCCCTCCGACACGACTTATACCGCTATTAGGGGACTGACGCTTGCCGGCCCCCTAGGCCCGATATGCGATAGTCTTGGACGAACGGACCGGACTGTATGGAGATTGTCACATCAGACTCAGTAGGAGTTCGGATGGGTTTCCTCAACGGCCTTCTTATCGACATCTACCTGGGGACCGTTACGTACAGCTAGTGCAGCTTGCGGTCTGTGGTTAAACCCACTGCCAGCGTAGTAGTCGAGTCTCTATAGTCCTGTTAGTTATATGTATGCCCTAGAGGCCATTACTGTACATTGGATGTATATTGTAGTGGATGCTGGGACATATATAGGGAGGACTTTCTTGCTCGACATGATAGTATGCTATCTGGTTGACCTTTACCTTAACGTGTACACTGATTGTCTCTCTGTTACATGTTGGTAAAGCCCTTAGGATGTGTACTTGACTACCTGGACTGTGATGCGGATCATACTAGTGGGGACATGGTAGTCCATAAGTACATCCTTCAAAGTCCCTAGTCGTGGGTGTATCGAGATGGGGCATCGATATACCAGAGTAGACTAGCGTGTACCTTCTCGACCCATGAAGATGGGCGATGGATGATCCCATATCCATTGGTGTTTGACATCAGAGATGATATACGGCTGCTCAGTAGAGACTGGGTACACTGGACGGACTCGCCGAGAACTCCCAGATGGTATTATACCTCACGTCAGATGGCAGTTCTCTGGTGACAATGGTACAGAGTAGTCTGTTGACCCGAGATCGTCATAGAGTCTTGTGTGGTTCCCACTGTGCTTTCATTTCCATCTTACCACGTCCAAGAGGGCGTGCAAAACGGTGGTTTTTGGGTACAGTCCCGAGTCACATGGAGGCAATGAGCGATAGGAGGGGATTCGTCTCTCCCGGTATAGGGAGTTGATGTTGCGCTGTATTCGATTGGCTATAACCGGAAATCCCTGGCCAGGGTTACTGAGATTTACTGGTAAGTGTTACCAGTAGTTTCTCGAACAGTTATAGACCTCATATCGACACGACTTATTGAGCTATTGGGGTCTGACGTTTACCACCCCTAGGCGAGATATGCGACATATCAGACGATCAGACCGGACTGTACGGTAGTGTTACTGGTTGGATTCACAGGAGTATGAGCGGGCTTGCTCGTCGATCTTCTGATCGCTCAATACCCGGGTGGCCGTTACGTTTAGCAGAGCGCTTGCGGCTTGTGGGTGCTTGATATGATCATCACCTGCTGCCGGCGTATTGACGAGTCTTTAGAGTCCTACATAGAGGTTTCCTGGCTCAAGCGAAACGAAATAGGAAAGCATATAAGATATGTACGGGACCGAGAATAATGCGTGTATGTGATACCGTATTCCATTCTCGCGATGAATGTATCGAAAGGTTGTATGCGATATAACCTAGTTATCGAATCAAGGGTTGGTTCGATAAGCCGATACATAGAATACTAGTCGGTTATATGCGATATGACCGGATCGTTAAATCAAGTGTTGATTTAATGATTTAATGCATAATTATATATTTGATATATTACTTTGCATTAACTAGTATTGGTTCACTTTAAGATGGATTTTCTCACTCGGATGTGCGCATTGCATATGCGATATGATTTTGTGCACTTGCTTGTATCATGTTTGATGATGCATGCCTTTTGGTTAAGTGTAAAGAATTAAACCTTGGTTAATGAAATTGTTAGGGTTTACTTTTTCCTTATTCATTTTATTCATTTATTTATTCTTTTGGAAAAAGAAAAGCAAATGAGAAAATGGTGGCATGTTTTGTTTTGTTCATGAAGCTTCATGAAGACTTTGACCAAGTGACCATTTTGTCTCATGCTTAACCCTAACCATCCCACTAACCATGATTTATTCTCTACACTTGATCATGGTTTGGTTATGATAAGTATTCTTTTAATTTTCTTTTTGGAATTAACTTGTCATAACATTTACCTTCTTCTTCTTCATTTCTTCAAGTGAAGAAAGCTTGCCTCCATCAATGGCAAGTGATGAAAAAGAGTGAGAAATCCAAATCTAAAGTCTACCTACTTCCTATTTCTTCATCCTCTACCTCTTGCTAAGTAGTAGAGTGTGTTTTCCTCACAAGTTTCATGACTTCGTGAAGTGAGAGCTTGATCTTGCGATGCTTCGACGTAGATCATCTTCGGCATGGACATCGACGACCTAGCTCGCCATTTCTCCGACGAAGCCGATGCTAGAGCCCGGGAATTCATTTGGACAGCGAGGGGACTTCGTTACGGAGCTATGGAGGTGGAGCACCGGATCTACAAAGGTTGTATTTCCGTATTCTTCTAGTTAAGTGTTAACTAGTTTACTTTGTCGCCTAGAAATCTAGCCAACGATCCGTAGTCGGGTTTCTCGGCACCTAGAATTTTTGAAATTGGCATGGTTGATGCCTTGTGAGACCTCCTTAGCGTGCCTAGGAACCCTACAGTGGTATCAGAGCCTAGCTAGAGCCTTAGGCGAAGTCTAGACGCAATTTGAAGTCCGAACGAACCCGAAACCCAACACCAAACATGCTCTCTGTCCTTTTTCTAAAATCTGGGATTTTTCAACAATAAAAATATGCAGAAAAATCAGCAGGCTATTTTAAGAGTTACTGTGAAGTTCGAGTGTCTAACTCCATCAACCTGCCGTGGTTCCGCGGCACGAGCATGGCTCGTACGGCGGTTCCGCGGCCGTACGGCCTCATTGTTCAGTGAATCTTACACAGTAACTCCTAATTGATAGTGCTGGATTTTCTGGGAATTTTTAATATTTATTCAAGAGTTGAATTTTCTGGGTTGTTTTTGGGGATTCGGTGTTTCGATCGGAATATCAGATTTTGTCTATGAGGCTTTCCGGATAAATTTTAGAATATGTTAAAAAGTTCGACCGGATATAAATACCCAATTTTTCCCCTGTCGGGAAATTTCCAAGTGTTGGATTTTTCCGTAGTTTAACGACGTTCTAAGTAGTGCAAGTAACGCGATGGACCCTCTAGAAGACAAAAAACCTTAACTCGATTATGTGACCGTCTTGAACTGCCCTTTGAACCTTCGGGTTTAGGGCAGTACGGCGTGCCACATGTGAGGCGTTGGCTTGACCCTTCTACGGCTGGACCGTTGGTACTGAGGCACGAACTGAATGTTCTTAGACTTATTTCATGTGTTTAGCTGTATCGGGAAAACTTGGGTGTTCGACTGTTTGATCGAAAAGTTTAACATTTTCTATTTATCCGGAATGTGATACAATAATTGGAATTCACAAGTAGTTATGAGATAACTGAATGAATGTTATAAACATAGCAATTTAGTCTCACTTGATCGGTTGCCACGGAATTTTGATGTGATCAAAAGTCCGTCGCAATCACGTAGCGTACGCGGATACTCGCCGGGTAAACTTAATAGACAGCTACACCCCATAGCCCCGACCAAGTGACTGTAGGAGAACCCCGTCGCCGAAAGCATCCGTTCGGGTGCTCGCGGCAGCGGTGTTCCGCCTTGGTGCACTTCGTCGACGGTATCTGGGGTGCGGCCGCCTACTGAAGTTTGCGACGAGTATTCGATCAGGATGTCGGGAATCTTGTTGAATTGCCCGACTTGATATTGAAAAGTGTTTTCGATTTTGAGACTAAAATGCGGGGTTTATAATTGTTAGGCATGCGATGTCTAAGTAATTCATTTGGTCAGGCATGCGATGTCTGAGGTGGTTGCGGATTCCAACTGTTGTAGTTTTACACTTTCTTTTCTGTGACCGTAAGTGTAATATGCGATATCGCCGGTTTCGTTGCTATATGTCAACGACAATTGGGATGGACATATTTACTTACGTTGATGACATGTGATGTTATGTGTTGCTGGATATGTTATATTGGATCGTCATGTTTGAATAGCCGGGGTTTTTTTTATGTGAGATGAGTGTTTTTCATTTTCATTCATGTAAAAACTTGTATATAATATTCTTTTATTGGGGCACTTCCAGGTTGCGGAAGATGTCACCGTTTGTATATTATTTACTTTTCCGCACTAGGATAGACCCAAGGAGGAGGGCACAAGTAACCAGGTTCTGGAGTCCAGTGGGAGACCAACTCGAGGAGTCGAGTCCGGGTCTCCTAACACCAGAATTGGTAGGGTTGCTTGCCGCTCTCGTAGGGGTCTAGGGGTGTGGGTTTGGCTATTCATCACGACCGTGGAATCCGTGTTTTATACTGGCTCGTATTGAAAACACGGACGTCCTAGTATATCCAATATTTCATATGATTCTTCTGCTGCGATATCTGTGATGTGATCATGTGATGTTCTGTGATAGATACAGTATATAGTATATTTGATATATTATATAGGCGTTACTTATGTTTTACACCCGCGCTAGCCCTGCCCCGCTCTGTCGTTAGTTACCTAACCTAACGGTGCACGAGGGGACATCGAGGCGAATGCGGATGGCATAAGTGTACGTCGTATTTATCTGTGATGTTTAGGTACTTAAATGATGGGACTTCATTAATGAGATTAATGAAATAGAAGAAACCTATGATGTTGTAGAATCGAATTTCAAAATAAAACAGGTAGCTACAGTTCTTGCTTTGCACAGCGGTATATATGATATATCCTGCACCTTATTCGATAAGGAAAGGACCGAGATCCCTTCACCGGGAGTGACTCCTTTAGCAATAACTGGCAGATGCTACACACTCGGTTTGTCTTTTGATTGTTTTTAAGAGTTTTTGCTTTGCACAGTGATATATATGATATATCCCGCACCTCATTCGACGAGGAAAGGACCGACGATCCCTTCACCGGGAGTGACTCCTTTAGCAAAACTAGAAAAGCCTAAAAAACATTCCATTTTTTTTAATATCATTTGATTCTACAACGATATCAAGTTCATTACGCAATAGGTTTTCAGAAAAACCTGTCGTAGCCCTCCGTCATTTCAGATAAGTAGTAGTTAGTATTCGTGCTGCGTTTGTTGGCCTTTGTCAAGGCGCAGTGTGCGGTAGCTAACTGGTGCTTATCTGCTTATGCATATGATGCAGATTGGATTAGGGTAGTCGTGCGACCTTGTTGGCCTTTGTCAAGGGCCGTGCGGGTGGGTTTAATTCAATCAGGAAATGACGGGTTGAACTTGACTAGCATCCTATGGTTTGTTGGCCTTTGTCAAGGTCATAGGAGGTTAGGGGCAAAATATTATCGGGAATTTCAAGTGTTGAAATTTGCAATGAGATTGCATACCTTCTATGAGATAGTTGGATCCCGATACCCGCTAGGAGTAAGTGTTACTCCTGGGAGAGTTTTTCACATTACAATTAGCCGATCAAGTAGGTGTCTAGAAAGGTGTTTACGAGGTTACGCCTCTGGGAAAACGAGATTTACATTAATTAGGTTCGTGCGAAAGCACGGGGGACCTCCCTCAAAGTACCGACACTGGCCTGGATGAAAGATTGGCGAACTTGTAGTGTATAATTAATCCCGGCTAGTCTTTCCTTTTTGGGTTTGAAGGAAGATTTGATAAAAAGCAGTGGGAGCCATCCTGATTAGATAAAATAATAACCAATCTATTCCTGCAAGAGCGCACGCTGAGTGTTTTCTTCTCTCTCTCTCCAGGTAGCGACCATATCACGCCTTAATCAAGATAATAAAACGGAATATTGACCGAACCCGCTTGTTATACTGAGCTGGGGAACGTTGGTCCCGCTCCAACTTATAATTGTTATAAGACAGAGCAGGAAATTGGGGATTACCAGAATTCCCGTGCCGCCCAAACGAAGAGAGTGCATGATGATGCGTCATCTTCGGGTGTGTTCGTTACAAAGAACTGTTTCTCTGTATCCTCTACATCCTGGGTATATGATACCGGATCAGGATCCCAGATATGTAATCTGTTACATAGGGCTACAGAAAAGTAGAGGACTGAGAACGGGTGATAAGTTTCATGAGGCAGAAAACGGGGCAAGTGTTGCCGCCAAGTCTGTTGGTCACTGTCACCCTGTATTACCAATACATTGATTCTGAACGAATGTTATTAGATACCGAACCTGATGTACAAAATCATATCTGTCTCTTTATTAGTAAAGAAACGGTAAAATTTTGTATTGTTGGACAATGTTTTGAACATTTCCTATATCAAAAGTTGATCGGTTCAGGCACGTTATCTAAAAGCATTAATGTTCTAAATCAAACTACAGTTCTTAGTATACGGAACACACAAAAGAGGATAAGTTCAGAAATGAACGAATCCTTCTTAAGGCATTGTAGACTAGGTCATATCAATGTGACCCGACTAGCTAGAGTTACATATAGATGCATATTTAAATCAGTTTGAATTTACATCTTGTGAAACTCGCCAGTCATGTTACAAAGATAAGATGACCATAGCTCCGTTTACTGGAAACAGAGAGAGAGTTAGTGAACTCTTGGGATGATACATGTTGATGTATGTAGGTCCCCTGTCTACACATGCCAAGACTGGTTCTTTGTACTTCGTTACATTCTCTGATAATCTCTCAAGATTCAAACATATGTTCCTGTTGAAACACAAGTCCGAACCTTTTGAGATATTCACAGAATATAAGTTAGAAGTAGAGAACCAATACGGGTATTAGTATTATGTCCTTTGATAAGATCAAGGAGGAGAATACTTGAGCACGGAATTCCTGGACTATTCTAAAGGAGAATGAGATTCTCTCTCGGCATTACTCCTCTGGATACACCATAGCACGATGGTATATCGGGGTGGAGCAATTACACCCTATGTGATAAGGTGTGCTCTATGATGAGTAAAACTGAGTTACCTATTTCCTTTTTGGGATTTATGCGCTTGAGAAGCTACATACCTATTGAATAGGGTTCGAATCAAATCAGTTGCCTACCACTTCATATTTGATATGATAAGGGAAGAGCCCATCTCTCAAGTTAGTTGAGATTTGGGGTTGTCCAGCCTATGGCTGAAAAGCAAAATCCGGACAAACTCGAGGCAAGATCTGTTATGTACAACTGGAAAGGTTCCAGCTATACAAACAACAGCAGATGATTTGGTAGAACCAAAGGATTCAGTAGATTCCAACGAACCTCAGCCTCTCCGCCGATCTAGTAGGGTTTCTCACCCACCTGAGAGATACTTCGGTTTCTCTATGACAGTGGGAGCGAGGATTGCATCATGAGATGATGACCCAACTAGTTTCGAGCAGGCCATCGAGAGTGAAGACTCTGTAAGAATGGCTGGATGCTTAGTGATCTGAGATGGAATCCTTATACACCGACAAAGTATGGACTTTAGTTGCTATATCTGAAGGGTTAAATTCCCATCAGGAGCAAGTAAATCTTGAGAAGATTACTTGGTGTACGTGGAAAAGTTAAGACTTTCAAAGCTAGACTTGTTAAAGGTTTTCGTCATCGACCAGGAGTGGATAATGATGAAACCTTTTCCAGTCCCTATGCTTAAGTCCATCCAGATACTACTTGCCACGGCTACATACCATGACTACGATATCTGGTGGTTGGGTGTCATGACTGCTTTTCTAAATGATGATTTGGAAGAAAGCGTCTATAAGTACACAGCCAGAGGGCTTCGTAGACAGTGGGAGCAGCGGAAACGTGTGCAAGATGTTTTATAGGATAAAGCTGGCATCGCGGAGTTGGAACATCTATTTTGATGGATTAGTCAAAGAAGTTGACATCATCAAAATGGTAGATGAACCTTGTATAAACAAAAAGGTAGTAGGGAGTATGGTGATAATCCTCGTAGAGTACGTGGATGACATACTCTTGATAGGAAAAGAGTTTCCTATGCTACGCTCGATCAATGTCCGCTTATCACAATGATTCTCCATATATGATCAAAGTGATACCTCCTAAATCCTGGATTTTGGATCTTTGAGATAGATCTAAATGGATGTTAGGATTCTCACTAGTTGTAGTGAGATGGTATCAATTGATCCTGGGGAAAATCACTGGAAGTGTTCCAGGGTGATAAAGACGACTGAATGTCAGTCACAGGCATTGTCTATACCCTCAGTAAAGGGACGGTATGTTGGAAGAGTTCCAAGCTAGATACCATGGCATACTAGACGATAAAGGCAGGATACATCGCTACTTAAGATGCTACCGAAGAGGCTGTTTGGGTGTATATTGGTTCATGAGATGAACTACGTTCCTACCATTGTGAGACAATGAAGTTGTGGCTTATGCCAAGGAACGTCCGTCCCATCAGTGATCCAGACATATTCTAAGGCAGTGTCACCTGATCATTGAGATGGTTGATCTCCAGGGAGATCAAGGTTAGGAGAGTAGACTCAGAGGACAAAAACAGCGGATCCACTCACAAAGGCCTGTTCCCAGAGAGAGACTTTTATGGGATGGTTGAGTATGAGATACTACAACCACTGGTATAGATGGCCCTAGTGCAAGTGGGAGATTGTTAGTTATATGTATGCCCTAGAGGCCATTACTGTACATTGGATGTATATTGTAGTGGATGCTGGGACATATATAGGGAGGACTTTCTTGCTCGACATGATAGTATGCTATCTGGTTGACCTTTACCTTAACGTGTACACTGATTGTCTCTCTGTTACATGTTGGTAAAGCCCTTAGGATGTGTACTTGACTACCTGGACTGTGATGCGGATCATACTAGTGGGGACATGGTAGTCCATAAGTACATCCTTCAAAGTCCCTAGTCGTGGGTGTATCGAGATGGGGCATCGATATACCAGAGTTGACTAGCGTGTACCTTCTCGACCCATGAAGATGGGCGATGGATGATCCCATATCC
The DNA here is from genome assembly GCA_030015575.1 of Agapanthus africanus. Taxonomy (NCBI): domain Eukaryota; kingdom Viridiplantae; phylum Streptophyta; class Magnoliopsida; order Asparagales; family Amaryllidaceae; genus Agapanthus; species Agapanthus africanus. The sequence continues at coordinate 251,555,800 of JASDDO010000029.1, read as the reverse complement.
ATTGGTGTTTGACATCGGAGATGATATACGGGTGCTCAGTAGAGACTGGGTACACTGGACGGACTCGCCGAGAACTCCCAGATGGTATTATACCTCACGTCAGATGGCAGTTCTCTGGTGACACAGGTACAGAGTAGTCTGTTGACCCGAGATCGTCATAGAGTCTTGTGTGGTTCCCACTGTGCTTTGATTTCCATCTTACCACGTCCAAGAGGGCGTGCAAAACGGTGGTTTTTGGGTACAGTCCCGAGTCACATGGAGGCAATGAGCGATAGGAGGGGATTCGTCTCTCCCAGTATAGGGAGTTGATGTTGCGCTGTGTTCGATTGGCTATAACCGGAAATCCCTGGCCAGGGTTTCTGAGATTTACTGGTAAGTGTTACCAGTAGTTTCTCGAACTGTTATAGACCTCATATCGACACGACTTATTGAGCTATTGGGGTCTGACGTTTACCACCCCTAGGCGAGATATGCGACATATCAGACGATCAGACCGGACTATACGGTAGTGTTACTGGTTGGATTCACAGGAGTATGAGCGGGCTTGCTCGTCGATCTTCTGATCGCTCAATACCCGGGTGGCCGTTACGTTTAGCAGACCGCTTGCGGCTTGTGGGTGCTTGATATGATCATCACCTGCTGCCGGCGTATTGACGAGTCTTTAGAGTCCTACACAGAGGTTTCCTGGCTCAAGCGAAACGAAATAGGAGCGCATATGAGATATGTGCGGGACCGAGAATAATGCGTGTATGTGATACCGTATTCCATTCTCGTGATGAATGTATCGAAAGGTTGTATGCGATATAACCTAGTTATCGAATCAAGGGTTGGTTCGATAAGCCGATACATAGAATACTAGTCGGTTATATGCGATATGACCGGATCGTAAAATCAAGTGTTGATTTAATGATTTAATGCATAATTATATATTTGATATATTACTTTGCATTAACTAGTATTGGTTCACTTTAAGATGGATTTTCTCACTCGGATGTGCGCATTGCATATGCGATATGATTTTGTGCACTTGCTTGTATCATGTTTGATGATGCATGCCTTTTGGTTAAGTGTAAAGAATTAAACCTTGGTTAATGAAATGGTTAGGGTTTACTTTTTCCTTATTCATTTTATTCATTTATTTATTCTTTTGGAAAAAGAAAAGCAAATGAGAAAATGGTGGCATGTTTTGTTTTGTTCATGAAGCTTCATGAAGACTTTGACCAAGTGACCATTTTGTCTCATGCTTAACCCTAACCATCCCACTAACCATGATTTATTCTCTACACTTGACCATGGTTTGGTTATGATAAGTATTCTTTTAATTTTCTTTTTGGAATTAACTTGTCATAACATTTACCTTCTTCTTCTTCATTTCTTCAAGTGAAGAAAGCTTGCCTCCATCAATGGCAAGTGATGAAAAAGAGTGAGAAATCCAAATCTAAAGTCTACCCACTTCCTATTTCTTCATCCTCTACCTCTTGCCAAGTAGTAGAGTGTGTTTTCTTTACAAGTTTCATGACTTGGTGAAGTGAGAGCTTGATCTTGCGATGCTTCGACGTAGATCATCTTCGGCATGGACATCGACGACCTAGCTCGCCATTTCTCCGACGAAGCCGACGCTAGAGCCCGGGAATTCATTTGGACAGCGAGGGGACTTCGTTGCGGAGCTATGGAGGTGGAGCACCGGATCTACAAAGGTTGTATTTCCGTATTCTTCTAGTTAAGTGTTAACTAGTTTACTTTGTCGCCTAGAAATCTAGCCAATGATCCGTAGTCGGGTTTCTCGGCACCTAGAATTTTTGAAATTGGCATGGTTGATGCCTTGTGAGACCTCCTTAGCATGCCTAAGAACCCTACAGTGGTATCGGAGCCTAGTTAGAGCCTTAGGCGAAGTCTAGACGCAATTTGAAGTCCGAACGAACCCGAAACCCAACACCAAACATGCTCTCTGTCCTTTTTCTAAAATCTGGGATTTTTCAACATTAAAAATATGCAGAAAAATCAGCAGGCGATTTTAAGAGTTACTGTGAAGTTCGAGTGTCTAACTCCATCAACCTGCCGCGGTTCCGCGGCACGAGCATGGCTCGTGCGGCGGTTCCGCGGCCGTACGGCCTCATTGTTCAGTGAATCTTACACAGTAACTCCTAATTGATAGTGCTGGATTTTCTGGGAATTTTTAATATTTATTCAAGAGTTGAATTTTCTGGGTTGTTTTTGGGGATTCGGTGTTTCGATCGGAATATCAGATTTTGTCTATGAGGCTTTCCGGATAAATTTTAGAATATGTTAAAAAGTTCGACCGGATATAAATACCCAATTTTTCCCCTGTCGGGAAATTTCCAAGTGTTGGATTTTTCCGTAGTTTAACGACGTTCTAAGTAGTGCAAGTAACGCGATGGACCCTCTAGAAGACAACAAACCTTAACTCGATTATGTGACCGTCTTGAACAGTCCTTTGAACCTTCGGGTTTAGGGCAGTACGGCGTGCCACATGTGAGGCGTTGGCTTGACCCTTCTACGGCTGGACCGTTGGTACTGAGGCACGAACTGAATGTTCTTAGACTTATTTCATGTGTTGAGCTGTATCGGGAAAACTTGGGTGTTCGACTGTTTGATCGAAAAGTTTAACATTTTCTATTTATCCGGAATGTGATACAATAATTGGAATTCACAAGTAGTTATGAGATAACTGAATGAATGTTATAAACATAGCAATTTAGTCTCACTTGATCGGTTGCCACGGAATTTTGATGTGATCAAAAGTCCGTCGCAATCACGTAGCGTACGCGGATACTCGCCGGGTAAACTTAATAAACAGCTACACCCCATAGCCCCGACCAAGTGACTGTAGGAGAACCCCGTTGCCGAAAGCATCCGTTCGGGTGCTCACGGCAGCGGTGTTCCGCCTTGGTGCACTTCGTCGACGGTATCTGGGGTGCGGCCGCCTACTGAAGTTGCAACGAGTATTCGATCAGGATGTCGGGAATCTTGTTGAATTGCCCGACTTGATATTGAAAAGTGCTTTCGATTTTGAGACTAAAATGCGGGGTTTATAATTGTTAGGCATGCGATGTCTAAGTAATTCATTTGGTCAGGCATGCGATGTCTGAGGTGGTTGGGGATTCCAACTGTTGTAGTTTTACACTTTCTTTTCTGTGACCGTAAGTGTAATATGTGATATCGCCGGTTTCGTTGCTATATGTCAACGACAATTGGGATGGACATATTTACTTACGTTGATGACATGTGATGTTATGTGTTGCTGGATATGTTATATTGGATCGTCGTGTTTGAATAGCCGGGTTTTTTTTATGTGAGATGAGTGTTTTTCATTTTCATTCATGTAAAAACTTGTATGTAATATTCTTTTATTGGGGCACTTCCAGGTTGCGGAAGATGTCACCGTTTATATATTATTTACTTTTCCGCACTAGGATAGACCCAAGGAGGAGGGCACAAGTAACCGGGTTCTGGAGTCCAGTGGGAGACCAACTCGAGGAGTCGAGTCCGGGTCTCCTAACTCCAGAATTGGTAAGGTTGCTTGCTGCTCTCGTAGGGGTTTAGGGGTGTGGGTTTGGCTATTCATCACGACCGTGGAATCCGTGTTTTATACTGGCTCGTATTGAAAACACGGACGTCCTAGTATATCCAATATTTCATATGATTCTTCTGCTGCGATATCTGTGATGTGATCATGTGATGTTCTGTGATAGATACAGTATATAGTATATATGATATATTATATAGGCGTTACTTATGTTTTACACCCGCGCTAGCCCTTCCCCGCTCTGTCGTTAGTTACCTAACCTAACGGTGCACGAGGGACATCGAGGCGAATGCGGATGGCATAAGTGTACGTCGTATTTATCTGTGATGTTTAGGTACTTAAATGATGGGACTTCATTAATGAGATTAATGAAATAAAAGAAACCTAAGATGTTGTAGAATCGAATTTCAAAATAAAACAGGTAGCTACAGTTCTTGCTTTGCACAGCGGTATATATGATATATCCTGCACCTTATTCGATAAGGAAAGGACCGAGATCCCTTCACCGGGAGTGACTCCTTTAGCAATAACTGGCAGATGCTACACACTCAGTTTGTCTTTTGATTGCTTTTAAGAGTTTTTGCTTTGCACAGTGATATATATGATATATCCCGCACCTCATTCGACGAGGAAAGGACCGACGATCCCTTCACCGGGAGTGACTCCTTTAGCAAAACTAGAAAAGCCTCAAAAACATTCCATTTTTTTTAAAATCATTTGATTCTACAACGATATCAAGTTCATTACGCAATAGGTTTTCAGAAAAACCTGTCGTAGCCCTCCGTCATTTCAGATAAGTAGTAGTTAGTATTCGTGCTGCGTTTGTTGGCCTTTGTCAAGGCGCAGTGTGCGGTAGCTAACTGGTGCTTATCTGCTTATGCATATGATGCAGATTGGATTAGGGTAGTCGTGCGACCTTGTTGGCCTTTGTCAAGGGCCGTGCGGGTGGGTTTAATTCAATCAGGAAATGACGGGTTGAACTTGACTAGCATCCTATGGTTTGTTGGCCTTTGTCATGGTCATAGGAGGTTAGGGGAAAAATATTATCGGGAATTTCAAGTGTTGAAATTTGCAATGAGATTGCATACCTTTTATGAGATAGTTGGATCCCGATACCCGCTGCGAGTAAGTGTTACTCCTGGGAGAGTTTTTCACATTACAATTTGCCGATCAAGTAGGTGTCTAGAAAGGTGTTAACGAGGTTACGCCTCTGGGAAAACGAGGTTTACATTAATTAGGTTCGTGCGAAAGCACGGGGGACCTCCCTAAAAGTACCGACACTGGCCTGGCTGAAAGATTGGCGAACTTGTAGTGTGTAATTAATCCCGGCTAGTTTTTCCTTTTTGGGTTTGAAGGAAGATTTGATAAAAAGCAATGGGAGCCATCCTGATTAGATAAAATAATAACCAATCTATTCTTGCAAGAGCGCACGCTGAGTGTTTTCTTCTCTCTCTCTCCAGGTAGCGACCATATCACGCCTTAATCAAGATAATAAAACGGAATATTGACCGAACCCGCTTGTTATACTGAGCTGGGGAACGTTGGTCCCGCTCCAACTTATAATTGTTATAAGACAGAGCAGGAAATTGGGGATTACCAGAATTCCCGTGCCGCCAAAACGAAGAGAGTGCATGATGATGCGTCATCTTCGGGTGTGTTCGTTACAAAGAACTGTTTCTCTGTATCCTCTACATCCTGGGTATATGATACCGGATCAGGATCCCAGATATATAATCTGTTACATAGGGCTACAGAAAGGTAGAGGACTGAGAACGGGTGATAAGTTTCATGAGGCAGAAAACGGGGCAAGTGTTGCAGCCAAGTCTGTTGGTCACCGTCACCCTGTATTACCAATACATTGATTCTGAACGAATGTTATTAGATACCGAACCTGATATACAAAATCATATCTGTCTCTTTATTAGTAAAGAAACGGTAAAATTTTGTATTGTTGGACAATGGTTTGAACATTTCCTATATCAAAAGTTGATCGGTTCAGGCACGTTATCTAAAAGTATTAATGTTCTAAATCAAACTACAGTTCTTAGTATACGGAACACACAAAAGAGGATAAGTTCAGAAATGAACGAATCCTTCTTAAGGCATTGTAGACTAGGTCATATCAATGTGACCCGACTAGCTAGAGTTACATATAGATGCATATTTAAATCAGTTTGAATTTACATCTTGTGAAACTCGCCAGTCATGTCACAAAGATAAGATGACCATAGCTCCGTTTACTGGAAATAGAGAGAGAGTTAGTGAACTCTTGGGATGATACATGTTGATGTATGTAGGTCCCCTGTCTACACATGCCAAGACTGGTTCTTTGTACTTCGTTACATTATCTGATAATCTCTCAAGATTCAGACATATGTTCCTGTTGAAACACAAGTCCGAACCTTTTGAGATATTCACAGAATATAAGTTAGAAGTAGAGAACCAATACGGGTATTAGTATTATGTCCTTTGATGAGATCAAGGAGGAGAATACTTGAGCACGGAATTCCTGGACTATTCTAAAGGAGAATGATATTCTCTCTTGGCATTACTCCTCCGGATACACCATAGCACGATGGTATATCGGGGTGGAGCAATTACACCCTATGTGATAAGGTGTGCTCTATAATGAGTAATACTGAGTTACCTATTTCCTTTTTGGGAGTTATGCGCTTGAGAAGCTACATACCTATTGAATAGGGTTCGAATCAAATCAGTTGCCTACCACTTCATATTTGATATGATAAGGGAAGAGCCCATCTCCCAAGTTAGTTGAGATTTGGGGTTGTCCAGCCTATGGCTGAAAAGCAAAATCCGGACAAGCTCGAGGCAAGATCTGTTATGTACAGCTGGAAAGATTCCAGCTATACAAACAACAGAAGATGATTTGGTAGAACCAAAGGATTCAGTAGATTCCAACGAACCTCAGCCTCTCCGCCGATCTAGTAGGGTTCCTCACCCACCTGAGAGATACTTCGGTTTCTCTATGACAGTGGGAGCGAGGATTGCATCATGAGATGATGACCCAACTAGTTTCGAGCAGGCCATCGAGAGTGAAGACTCTGTAAGAATGGCTGGATGCTTAGTGATCTGAGATGGAATCCTTATACACCGACAAAGTATGGAATTTAGTTGCTATATCTGAAGGGTTAAATCCCCATCAGGAGCAAGTAAATCTTGAGAAGATTACTTGGTGTACATGGAAAAGTTAAGACTTTCAAAGCTAGACTTGTTAAAGGTTTTCGTCATCGACCAGGAGTGGATAATGATGAAACTTTTTCCAGTACCTATGCTTAAGTCCATCCAGATACTACTTGCCACGGCTACATACCATGACTGCGATATCTGGTGGTTGGGTGTCATGACTGCTTTTCTAAATGATGATTTGGAAGAAAGCGTCTATAAGTACACAGCCAGAGGGCTTCGTAGACAGTGGGAGCAGCGGAAACGTGTGCAAGATGTTTTATAGGATAAAGCTGGCATCGCGGAGTTGGAACATCTATTTTGATGGATTAGTCAAAGAAGTTAAGATCATCAAAATGGTAGATGAACCTTGTATAAACAAAAAGGTAGTAGGGAGTATGGTGATGATCCTCGTAGAGTACGTGGATGACATACTCTTGATAGGAAAAGAGTTTCCTATGCTACGCTCGATCAATGTCCGCTTATCACAATGATTCTCCATATAGGATCAAAGTGATACCTCCTAAATCCTGGATTTTGGATCTATGAAATAGATCTAAATGGATGTTAGGATTCTCACTAGTTGTAGTGAGATGGTATCAATTGATCCTGGGGAAAATGACTGGAAGTGTTCCAGGGTGATAAAGACGACTGAATGTCAGTCACAGGCATTGTCTATACCCTCAGTAAAGGGACGGTATGTTGGAAGAGTTCCAAGCTAGATACCATGGCATACTAGACGATAAAGGCGGGATACATCCCTACTTAAGATGCTACCGAAGAGGCTGTTTGGGTGTATATTGGTTCATGAGATGAACTACGTTCCTACCATTGTGAGACAATGGAGTTGTGGCTTATGCCAAGGAACGTCCGTCCCATCAGTGATCCAGACATATTCTAAGGCAGTGTCACCTGATCATGGAGATGGTTGATCTCCAGGGAGATCAAGGTTAGGAGAGTAGACTCAGAGGACAAACACAGCGGATCCACTCACAAAGGCCTGTTCCCAGAGAGAGACTTTTATGGGATGGTTGAGTATGAGATACTACAACCACTGCTACAGATGGCCCTAGTGCAAGTGGGAGATTGTTAGTTATATGTATGTCCTAGAGGCCATTACTGTACATTGGATGTATATTGTAGTGGATGCTGGGACATATATAGGGAGGACTTTCTTGCTCGACATGATAGTATGCTATCTGGTTGACCTTTACCTTAACGTGTATACTGATTGTCTCTCTGTTACATGTTGGTAAAGCCATTAGGATGTGTACTTGACTACCTGGACTGTGATGCGGATCATACTAGTGGGGACATGGTAGTCCATAACTAGATCCTTCAAAGTCCCTAGTCGTGGGTGTATCGAGATGGGGCATCGATATACCAGAGTTGACTAGCGTGTACCTTCTCGACCCATGAAGATGGGCGATGGATGTGTTAGTGTATATGCCCTAGAGGCCATTACTGTATCATACTAGTATGTATATTACTTGATGGAAGCTTGGGATATTCACAGTTGTACAGAAAATCTTGCTCAATATAGTAGTATGCTACTTGGTTTGTCTCTGCTTTAATGTGTACTTGTGTGTTTATTTATTCTATCACCTATACGCATTAGTAGAGCCCTTTGGATCTTTGCTTGATTACCGGCGTTGTGATGGCGATCACACTCGTGGGGGCTGGGTAATCTACAAGCACATCCTTATACACGTCCCTAGTCGTGGGAGTATCGAGATAGGGCATCGATACTCCGGAGTAGACTAGCGTATACGCTTCTCATCCCAGCACGGGAGACGGTCTGTCCCACAGCCGTCGGTATGTCGTACTTGAGATAGTATGCGGGTGCTCGTTAGGTTACGAGTACACTGGACAGGACTCGTAGGGAACTGATGGTTGGTATTATACCTATCGTCAGTTATCAGTTCCCAGGTGACATGAGTACAGCTTAGTCCGCTGACTTGACACTGTCACTTCGCCTCGAGTGTGTTCCCACTGTTCTTTGATTACTACCCTACCACGGCTCTACTGAGTCGTGCAAACAGGTAGTAGTTGGGAGCAGTCCCGAAGCACTTGGAGGCAGTGACGGTTAGACAGGATTCATCTCTCCCGGTATTGGGGGTTGACATCGCGCTGTGTCTAGGAGAGCCATTACACGAGTAGTCCCTGGCCAGGGCAAGCGAGATATACTGGTAGGTTCCAGTGTTATCTCAGGGTGTTCTGGGCTTCACTCCGACACGACTTGTACCGCTATTAGGGGTCTGACGCTTGCCGCCCCCCTAGGCCCGACATGCGATGTATCAAACGAACAGACCGGACTGTACGGAGATTGTCACATACAGACTCAGTAGGAGTTCGGATGGGTTTACCTCATCGGCCTTCTTATCGACATCTACCTGGGGACCGTTACGTACAGCTAGTGCCGCTTGGGGTCTGTGGTTAAACCCACTGCCAGCTTAGTGTCGAGTCTTTAGAGTCCCACACAGAGAGTTTCCCTGCACTGAGCGAAACGTGTAGAGGCCGTATGGTTTTACGGCAGGGCTGCGATCACTTACGTACACTTGTGTGCGTGTGGTGTTCGGGCAGGCAATACTAGTGGGCTTTGGTTTAAGCCGGATCCTAGTATTGCATGGATGGATTTGTTTTGTCTTCTGCGCATCCGCATTCTACGGAATACGGATGCAGGTGTGTATGCACAGTTTTCTGGAGCGATGAAGGAGGAGGTGCCTCATTAGGGTTTTGGCAGTTGGTTCGGCCAAAACCACTATGTGGCAGGCTCATTAGGGTTTTGACAGTTGATTCGGTCAAAACCATTTTGAGGCGGACTCATTAGGGTTTCGACAGTTCGTTTGGTCAAAACCATAATGAGCCGGGGACATTATTTACTAATCCTTTCATTGATAATTTTGTTATGGCTAATTACATTGACCGTTTGACCATCTTGACCTTGTTGACCATTTGACCAAAGTTGACTTGGATCTTCTTAGAAGATCTAAAGTATTCTTTGGTTTTCTTTTTATTTAGTTATGATAATGGTCATGTCATTTGTAGCCATCACCTTTATCTTGATTGGATTGGTAATGATAATGTTTGTGCATTATTGCAACCATGGTTAGCTTTTCTCTTGGTTAAGCTTTTCATTTGCTTATTCTCATTCTCTCTCTTGAAATGAGAAGCTCCATGGTTGCTAGAAAATCTCCTTCTTCTTCCTCCTCTTGATTTCTCCTTTGATCTCATGTGTTGAGAGAAAAAGGATTCTACTTGACAAACACATCCATACATCTTCTCTACACTACCTAGGGCTTCTAGATTAGCAATCTCCTTGCCCTAGTTACCTCGGCTTGAGGTGGAGCTCGGTGTACATCTCTCGGGTGGATCGTCTTCGACTCAAGGAGGCCGCGGAGGTGACCGAAGTCCGGATCAACCATTGAGCAAGCAATGAGAAGAACAACAAGAAGAGAAGAACATCAAAGAAGAACAACAACAAGAAGAGAAGGAGTTCAAGTTGAGGTATAACCACTTTGCCGAGTAGTTAACTCTTCTTTGCAAGTATGCTAGTTTAGTTTAGCAAAGATCCGGCTTTTACGGTCCATGTTACAAAGTTTAGAAAAATTTTGATTTACCGTTTCCGCAACCCCGAAAGTACCGGGAGAGGTAACGTGGACCTAACAGTGGTATCAGAGCCTAACTAAACTTAAACTAGCTAGGTAGTGAAGTGTAACGAAGTTTCGAAACCGGAAAATCCAAAAACCAAACTTTGCAAAACCCAAGTTTCTGTTAATTTGTTTTCTGGTCAAAATGAGATTTGTTATACACCAAAAATTATCTCAGGCTTTTGTATAGAAAACCACCAAATACGAACCAGAGAGGCGATTAGAGGAGCGCGGATCCGCGGCAAGAGGGAGCTCTTGCCGCCGAAGCGCGGCCGTCTGGTCCCCTCTCTGCTTCGAATTTGGTGCAGAGTGTTTCTGTGTTGGTTTTGGGATTTTTAGGATATGTTATATGTGCCCAGATTTTCCAGAACTAAAATTTACTTTTGGGGGCCTATAAATCCGTATTTTTTTTTCGGAACTTCACTACACTTTAACTATATCGGTTATATCTGTAATGTTTGAATGTATTGAACGTCGGCTAATCGCTATAAGTCGATTAGTCGGGGTTATACATCTCTGTGATCTGTGTTTGATATTGGAATGTGTATATGAATCTGTTGGACTGTCGCGGGTGAATAGCCGGGGTGGATGTGAGATGAGCTTTTGTTTTTCTTTCATTCATTGTAAATGTAAATTGATGTAATAATATTTTTGTTTGGCCGCACAACCGGGTCGGGGTTGTAGCCGTCATTGTATAATTCTTTTTACTGTTTTTGCTCCTAGGATAGACCCATGGAGGGGTGCACAAACTACCGAGTACTTGGCGGGTGGTTTGCCGCACCCGTAGGGGTCTTGGGTGGGGTTTTGGCTATTCACCGCGACCGTGTAATCCACTTTTCGTTGCAGGCTCGAACGGATTGCGGATTCCTAGTATATCCAATGTATTCATCTGTGATCTATAATGTCTATCATTGCTTTACTATTTAGGTGTTGCTTATGTTTTACAGCCGCGCTAGCCCAGCCCCCGCTCTGTCGTTAGTTAAGTAACCTAACGGGTGATGACGGGACCCCGTGGCGAATGCGAATGGCATAAGCGTACGTCATATTTTGGTTGTTTTCTGCAATGGTAGGATTTAAATGATGGGACGCATTAAAAGAACTAATGCAAGAAAATAAACCTAAAAGACGTTGTTGGAACAAGTTTTTCAAAAAGCTGTTATCACAAGGACGTTCATCTTTTTGTTTTGCATCGAGGTATTCGGTTATGAATGCCCAGCACCTCAATCGACGAGGCAAGGGCCGAGATCCCCTCATCGGGAGTGACCCCTTGGACAAAAGGTTTGCGTCAGGGTAATAACTTCACCATAGTCGATTATTCTTGCTTTGCATCGAGGTATTCATCTTAAGAATGCCCAGCACCTCACTCGACGAGGAAAGAGCCGAGATCCCTTCGTAGGGAGTGACCTCTTTAGCAAAAAGTTTTCGCCACTGTGTTTTTCAAAAGGATGTATCACGTTCCTTCAACGATATCAAGTTCATTACGTTAACGGGTTTTTCGCCAAAAACCCAGCCGTAGCCCTCCGTCGTTTCTTATAAGTTATACTTAGTATTCGTGCTGCGTTTGTTGACTGTGTCAAGGCGCAGTGAACGGTAGCTAAGTGTAGCTTATTTGCTGGATACAATGTGATTGGTTAGGACATTTGTAGAACCTTTTTGACTGTGTCAAGGGTTATGCAGGTGGGTTTAATGCAATCAAGATAATGACGGGATGAACTTGACTAGGACTTTTTGATTTGTTGACTGTGTCAAGATCACTTGGGTCCTAGGGGCAAAAACCACATCGGGAGTTTCAAAAGAACTGAAACTTGCAGATTTCGCATACCTTCTAGAGTGTGGTAGCTAGAGTGGAGTCCATCTAGGCTATCACACAATGACAGTTGGATCCCGATCCCACTGATGAGTTGGATTACTCTCGGGAAATTACTTTCACTTAACGATCAATGCTATAAACCTAGTAGGTGCCTAGAAAGGTGTTAGCGGGGCTACGCCCCCAGGGAAAAGAGGTTCTTGAATTAAGGAACTTCGCGAAAGCGTTGGAAAACCTCCCTCAAAGTACCGACACTAGCCTGGCTGAAAGGTTAAGCAAGTATTGTGACGTGAATTAAAACCCGGCTAGTTCTTCTTTTAAAAGGGTTTTAAGAAGAATTTGAGTAAACAGTGGGAGACATCTTGGTTAGATAAATTAATAAACCAATCTAATCTTGCAAGAGCATACGCTGAGTGTTCCTTTTCTCTCTCTCCAGGAAGCAACCTTTTCACGCCCTAATCAAGATAATAAAATGTATCGCTTGACCGATCCGAATTCTTATTCGGGACTGGGGAAAGTTGGTTCAGCTCTAACTTGTGACAACAGTCATGAGTATGAGAATGGGAAAGGGGATTGTATGGATTTCCAGGATACCCAGTCGAAGAAGAAGCATGGTTTTGCATCTACTTCAGGTGTTCTTGTAATTGAGAACTGTTTTACGGTCAGCCCTACCTCCTGGGTACTTGATACCGGATCAGGATCTCATATCTGTAACTTATTACAGGGACTGAGAAAAAGTAGGATAGTTGCACCGGGTGATATGTCGCTCAGAGTAGCGAACGGAGCACAAGTTAATGCGGCAGCCGTCGGTGAATATCACCTAGTATTGCCAAATGGCAAGACTATGATTTTGAACGATTGCTACTATGTACCCTCCATGGTTTGCAACATCATATCAGTTTCTTTACTCGATAAAGATGGATATAACTTTGTTCTTGGAAAGAATATCATGAACATTTACCTTGATAAGGTACTGGTTGCAGAGGGTACACTGTTTAATGGTATCTACGTTCTAAATCAGAATACAGTTCTCAACATACAAAACACACGCAAGAGGAAGAATTCAGATACGAATGAATCCTACTTGTGGCATTGTAGACTTGGTCATATCGGAGAGAAAAGACTGAGTAAGTTGCATAAAGATGGACTCTTGGATACATTCAAGTTTTCATCTTATGAAACTTGTCAGTCTTGTCTCAAAGGGAAGATGACCAAATCTCCGTTCACCGGACATGGAGAAAGAGCAGCAGAGCTCTTGGGACTCATACATAGTGATGTATGTAGTCCGATGTCTATACATGCAAGGGGTGGGTTCTCGTACTTCATCACATTCACTGACGATCTCTCTAAGTTCGGATATGTGTATCTGATGAAACACAAATCTGAAGCTTTTGAGAAATTCAAGGAATTCAGAAACGAAGTAGAGAACCAGACAGGCAAAAGTATCAAGATCCTCCGGTCTGACAGGGGAGGGGAGTACTTAAGCACGGAATTCCTAGATTACTTAAAAGAGAATGGTATTCTCTCTCAGCTTACTCCTCCTTATACACCACAGCACAACGGTGTTTCGGAGCGGAGGAATCGTACCGTATTGGATATGGTTCGCTCCATGATGAGTAGTGCTGAGTTACCTCTTTCATTCTGGGGATATGCACTTCAAACTGCAGCACATCTATTGAATCAAGTACCATCCAAATCCATGCCTAAGACTCCGTATGAAATATGGAGTGGTAAAAGTTTGTATCTTAAACGTATTAAGATTTGGGGTTGCCCAGCTTATGTCAAAAAGCAGAACCCAGACAAACTTGAGGCACGGGCGGTTTTGTGTAAGTTTGTGGGATACCCAAAAGAATCAAGTGGGTATCTATTCTACCATGCAGAGGAACAGAAGATAATTGTTTCAAGAAATGCCACATTTTTAGAAAAAGAATTTCTTGTTAAAAACATTAGTGGCAGCACGGTAGAACTGGATGAAATTCCAGAAACACAAGCTTTAACAGAAAATTTTGAGGAACCACTAGATTCAATAACCCCAAACGAACCTCAGCCACTCCGCAGATCTGGTAGGATTTCTCATCCGCCCGAGAGATACTACGGTTTTCTCATTGACGGGGATCGAGAGGATTGCATCTTGGAAGAAGATGACCCTACCAGTTTCAGGCAGGCCATTATCAGTAGGGACTCTGATAAGTGGCAGGAAGCAATGCAATCCGAAATGGAGTCCATGTACGCCAATAAAGTGTGGACCTTGGATATTGCTCCACCTGGGGTAAAACCCGTTGGATGCAAATGGATCTACAAAAGGAAACTTGGTGTAGATGGGCAGGTGGAAACCTATAAAGCTAGACTCGTTGCAAAAGGTTTTCGTCAAAGACCTGGTTTGGACTATGATGAAACTTTTTCTCCGGTGGCTATGCTCAAATCCATTCGGATCCTACTTGCCATTGCTGCCTTCCATGACTATGAAATCTGGCAGATGGATGTTAAAACGGCTTTCCTAAACGGTTGTTTGGAAGAGTGCATTTACATGGATCAACCAGAAGGTTTCGTAGACAGTGGGAGCAGCGGAAAGGTGTGCAAGTTGCTTAAATCCATTTATGGATTAAAGCAGGCATCGCGGAGATGGAACATCTGTTTTGATGAGGCAATCAAGGAATTTGATTTCATCAAGAACGAAGATGAACCCTGTGTATATAAGAAGATTGTAGGACGAACTGTCGTATTCCTGGTCTTATACGTGGACGACATTCTTTTGATAGGAAATGATATTCCTATGCTACAATCGGTCATGCTATTTTTGTCACAAAGGTTCTCCATGAAGGACCTGGGTGATGCCTCGTACATTCTGGGGATCAAGATCTATAGAGATAGATCCAAGAAACTATTGGGACTTTCGCAGTCCAGGTACATAGAGACCGTACTAAAGAGATTTAGTATGGAGGGTTCCAAGCGCGGTAACATACCCGCATTGCACGGAATTACCCTCTCCAAGAAGATGTCTCCTAAGACTGACGAGGAGAGGGTTCGCATGAGCACTATACCCTACGCTTCGGCAGTAGGATCTATAATGTATGCGATGCTATGTACAAGACCAGATGTAGCTTACGCATTGAGCACGGTAAGCCGGTATCGGTCAGACCCAGGGGAGGACCACTGGACAGCAGTGAAGAACATTCTCAAGTACCTGAGAAGGACTAAGGAGATGTTCCTGGTTTACGGTAATGGAGACCTCAGGGTCGAGTCCTTTACCGATTCAAGCTTCCAGAGTGACAAAGATGACAGCAAGTCTGTCTCGGGTTTTGTGTTTACCCTCAACGGAGGGGCGGTATGTTGGAGGAGTTCCAAGCAGGATACCGTCGCAGACTCGACGATGGAGGCTGAATACATTGCTGCAAGCGATGCCGCAAAAGAGGCGGTCTGGATTAAGAAGTTCATTAGTGAACTTCAGGTGGTTCCGTCCATTGTTGACCCAATACCTTTGTATTGCGATAACAATGGGGCTATAGCTTTAGCAAAGGAACCAAGGTCCCATCAGAAATCCAGGCACATCTTAAGGCGGTATCACCTGATCAGGGAGATCATTGATCGACAGGAGATCGAGGTAAGGAGAGTGGACACAAAGGACAACACTGCGGACCCATTCACGAAGGCTTTACCCCAGACTCAGTTCGAGCGGCTGATCGAGATGATAGGTCTTCGATACGCCAGTACATGGCCTTAGTGCAAGTGGGAGATTGTTAGTGTATATGCCCTAGAGGCCATTACTGTATCATACTAGTATGTATATTACTTGATAGAAGCTTGGGATATTCACAGTTGTACAGACAATCTTGCTCAATATAGTAGTATGCTACTTGGTTTGTCTCTGCTTTAATGGGTACTTGTGTGTTTATTTATTCTATCACCTATACGCATTAGTAGAGCCCTTTGGATCTTTGCTTGATTACCGGCGTTGTGATGGCGATCACACTCGTGGGGGCTGGGTAATCTACAAGCACATCCTTATACACGTCCCTAGTCGTGGGAGTATCGAGATAGGGCATCGATACTCCGGAATAGACTAGCGTATACGCTTCTCATCCCAGCACGGGAGACGGTCTGTCCCACAGCCGTCGGTACGTCGTACTTAAGATAGTATGCGGGTGCTCGTTAGGTTACGAGTACACTGGACAGGACTCGTAGGGAACTGATGGTTGGTATTATACCTATCGTCAGTTATCAGTTCCCAGGTGACATGAGTACAGCTTAGTCCGCTGACTTGACACTGTCACTTCGCCTCGAGTGTGTTCCCACTGTTCTTTGATTACTACCCTACCACGGCTCTACTGAGTCGTGCAAACAGGTAGTAGTTGGGAGCAGTCCCGAAGCACTTGGAGGCAGTGACGGTTAGACAGGATTCGTCTCTCCCGGTATTGGGGGTTGACATCGCGCTGTGTCTAGGAGAGCCATTACACGAGTAGTCCCTGGCCAGGGCAAGCGAGATATACTGGTAGGTTCCAGTGTTATCTCAGGGTGTTCTGGGCTTCACTCCGACACGACTTGTACCGCTATTAGGGGTCTGACGCTTGCCTCCCCCTAGGCCCGACATGCGATGTATCAGACGAACAGACCGGACTGTACGGAGATTGTCACATACAGACTCAGTAGGAGTTCGGATGGGTTTACCTCATCGGCCTTCTTATCGACATCTACTTGGGGACCGTTACGTACAGCTAGTGCCGCTTGCGGTCTGTGGTTAAACCCACTGCCAGCTTAGTGTCGAGTCTTTAGAGTCCCACACAGAGAGTTTCCCTGCACTGAGCGAAACGTGTAGAGGCCGTATGGTTTTACGGCAGGGCTGCGATCACTTACGTACACTTGTGTGCGTGTGGTGTTCGGGCAGGCAATACTAGTGGGCTTTGGTTTAAGCCGGATCCTAGTATTGCATGGATGGATTTGTTTTGTCTTCTGTGCATCCGCATTCTACGGAATACGGATGCAGGTGTGTATGCACAGTTTTCTGGAGCGATGAAGGAGGAGGTGCCTCATTAGGGTTTTGGCAGTTGGTTCGGCCAAAACCACTATGTGGCAGGCTCATTAGGGTTTTGACAGTTGATTCGGTCAAAACCATTTTGAGGCGGACTCATTAGGGTTTCGACAGTTCGTTTGGTCAAAACCATAATGAGCCGGGGACATTATTTACTAATCCTTTCATTGATAATTTTGTTATGGCTAATTACATTGACCGTTTGACCATCTTGACCTTATTGACTATTTGACCAAAGTTGACTTGAATCTTCTTAGAAGATCTAAAGTATTCTTTGGTTTTCTTTTTATTTAGTTATGATAATGGTCATGTCATTTGTAGCCATCACCTTTATCTTGATTGGATTGGTAATGATAATGTTTGTGCATTATTGCAACCATGGTTAGCTTTTCTCTTGGTTAAGCTTTTCATTTGCTTATTCTCATTCTCTCTCTTGAAATGAGAAGCTCCATGGTTGCTAGAAAATCTCCTTCTTCTTCCTCCTCTTGATTTCTCCTTTGATCTCATGTGTTGAGAGAAAAAGGATTCTACTTGACAAACATATCCATACATCTTCTCTACACTACCTAGGGCTTCTAGATTAGCAATCTCCTTGCCCTAGTTACCTCGGCTTGAGGTGGAGCTCGGTGTACATCTCTCGGGTGGATCGTCTTCGACTCAAGGAGGCCGCGGAGGTGACCGAAGTCCGGATCAACCATTGAGCAAGCAATGAGAAGAACAACAAGAAGAGAAGAACATCAAAGAAGAACAACAACAAGAAGAGAAGGAGTTCAAGTTGAGGTATAACCACTTTGCCGAGTAGTTAACTCTTCTTTGCAAGTATGCTAGTTTAGTTTAGCAAAGATCCGGCTTTTACGGTCCATGTTACAAAGTTTAGAAAAATTTTGATTTACCGTTTCCGCAACCCCGAAAGTACCGGGAGAGGTAACGTGGACCTAACAGGATGATCCCATATCCATTGGTGTTTGACATCGGAGATGATATACGGGTGCTCAGTAGAGACTGGGTACACTGGACGGACTCGCCGAGAACTCCCAGATGGTATTATACCTCACGTCAGATGGCAGTTCTCTGGTGACACTGGTACAGAGTAGTCTGTTGACCCGAGATCGTCATAGAGTCTTATGTGGTTCCCACTGTGCTTTGATTTCCATCTTACCACGTCCAAGAGGGCGTGCAAAACGGTGGTTTTTGGGTACAGTCCCGAGTCACATGGAGGCAATGAGCGATAGGAGGGGATTCGTCTCTCCCGGTATAGGGAGTTGATATTGCGCTGTGTTCGATTGGCTATAACCGGAAATCCCTGGCCAGGGTTGCTGAGATTTACTGGTAAGTGTTACCAGTAGTTTCTCAAACTGTTATAGACCTCATATCGACACGACTTATTGAGCTATTGGGGTCTGACGTTTACCACCCCTAGGCGAGATATGCGACATATCAGACGATCAGACCGGACTGTACGGTAGTGTTACTGGTTGGATTCACAGGAGTATGAGCGGGCTTGCTCGTCGATCTTCTGATCGCTCAATACTCGGGTGGCCGTTACGTTTAGCAGACCGCTTGCGGCTTGTGGGTGCTTGATATGATCATCACCTGCTGCCGGCGTATTGACGAGTCTTTAGAGTCCTACTCAGAGGTTTCCTGGCTCAAGCGAAACGAAATAGGAGCGCATATGAGATATGTACGGGACCGAGAATAATGCGTGTATGTGATACCGTATTCCATTCTCGCGATGAATGTATTGAAAGGTTGTATGCGATATAACCTAGTTATCGAATCAAGGGTTGGTTCGATAAGCCGATACATAGAATACTAGTCGGTTATATGCGATATGACCGGATCGTAAAATCAAGTGTTGATTTAATGATTTAATGCATAATTATATATTTGATATATTACTTTGCATTAACTAGTATTGGTTCACTTTAAGATGGATTTTCTCACTCGGATGTGCTCATTGCATATGCGATATGATTTTGTGCACTTGCTTGTATCATGTTTGATGATGCATGCCTTTTGGTTAAGTGTAAAGAATTAAACCTTGGTTAATGAAATGGTTAGGGTTTACTTTTTCCTTATTCATTTTATTCATTTATTTATTCTTTTGGAAAAAGAAAAGCAAATGAGAAAATGGTGGCATGTTTTGTTTTGTTCATGAAGCTTCATGAAGACTTTGACCAAGTGACCATTTTGTCTCATGCTTAACCCTAACCATCCCACTAACCATGATTTATTCTCTACACTTGACCATGGTTTGGTTATGATAAGTATTCTTTTAATTTTCTTTTTGGAATTAACTTGTCATAACATTTACCTTCTTCTTCTTCATTTCTTCAAGTGAAGAAAGCTTGCCTCCATCAATGGCAAGTGATGAAAAAGAGTGAGAAATCCAAATCTAAAGTCTACCCACTTCCTATTTCTTCATCCTCTACCTCTTTCCAAGTAGTAGAGTGTGTTTTCTTCACAAGTTTCATGACTTGGTGAAGTGAGAGCTTGATCTTGCGATGCTTCGACGTAGATCATCTTCGGCATGGACATCGACGACCTAGCTCGCCATTTCTCCGACGAAGCCGACGCTAGAGCCCGGGAATTCATTTGGACAGCGAGGGGACTTCGTTGCGGAGCTATGGAGGTGGAGCACCGGATCTACAAAGGTTGTATTTCCGTATTCTTCTAGTTAAGTGTTAACTAGTTTACTTTGTCGCCTAGAAATCTAGCCAACGATCCGTAGTCGGGTTTCTCGGCACCTAGAATTTTTGAAATTGGCATGGTTGATGCCTTGTGAGACCTCCTTAGCGTGCCTAGGAACCCTACAAGTCCCACACAGAGAGTTTCCCTACTCCAGGCGAAACGATATAGAGGTCGTATGGTTTTACGACAAGGGTTCGGACGCATACGTGTGTTTACGCACGTATGACTTTCGGACAGTTTTTACCAGTCGGCTTTGGTTTAAGCCAGTGACTGGTATCCAGTTATTGGATTTATACAGTCTAAAGTTTTTCCGTATTTTTGCGGAAAGGAGGGGCATTCTCGTAATTGCGCGAGAAGCTTCTAGAAGGTGGTGACTAAGGGGGTTTAGGTGGCATATACAATGAATGTGATTAGTGAGTCATATGGATGATTCATACATGTCATTATCCATGGAGATGAATCATCACTAGATATTATCAAGCATGGTTGTTAAATTGATATATTTTCTTTTCTTGATAAAAAGAAATGCTTGATATATATTATCATAACTCACTATTCTCATTTCATTATCATTATCATCTTCTCTCTCCTCAAGCTCTCCTTCTTCAAACCCTAATCCTCCCCTCTCATGTGTTGAGTATAAGGATTAGTTAGACTAACTAAATCATAACCCTCACTCTATATCACCTAGCTTCTTTGATTAGCACTTAAAGAAGGTTAGTTGCCTCAAGTTTAGAGGCTAAGCTTGGAGTAAAGCTCTCGGGTGGATCGTCTACTACTTCGAGAAGGCCGAGGAGGAGGAGGAGTTCGTAAAGACGAAGGACACGATTCGTTCGGTATAATCCCTAAACATAGTAGTATAGAACTTCTATGTTTCTTGTTAGTTATCGTTTAGCTTCGATTCATGCGGTTAGTCGATGTTTAAGCAAAGAACAAGATCGTTTTTCAAATTTCCGCCTCCCCGCAAGTCGTGGGGTGTTGTACATCGACTTACAGTGGTATCAGAGCCTCGCTAAACAATAATTAACTTACTTGCAAATTTGTATGAATTTCGAACGGAAAAAACGAAACCGGAAATGCCCGAAATCATCAGTTTCTATCGATTTTTAAATGAAGTCCAAAATTTTTTCAGGGATGTTCAGAAAGCTTAAAAAGACAGTAGAAGAACACCCAAGAAAATTGGGCCCCTGAATCGCCTAAAGCGCCGCGGAACCACGGCGGATCCCACCGATCCGCCGCGCTTCCGCCGCCGAGTTGGCGATTCAGAAACCCAATTTTCCTGTGTTACTTCTCTGGAATATTTGGTATTTTCTGGAATTTTTTATTTTTTGCTCAGGTTTAAATTTTACAGAGAAGTATTGGAGAAAAATTAAAAGTGTTTAATCGATCGAAATTATACAGTATTTGCTTGTTGGATTATATCTGTGTTTGTATAATGTGTTTGTAAACCTCCCCTAACTGCTAGTATGTCGGTTGGCAGGGGGTTGCATATTTCTGTAATGGATTTTATCTGTTTGTGCATATGAACTGTGTTGGACTGTTGTGATGTTTAGCCGGGGTTATGTGATGGGTTATTATTTAATTCATTTGATGTAAATGTAATTTGTTGTAATATTATTTTGCGGGGCACATCCAGGTTGCGGTTGTAGCCACCGTTGTATTATTTCATTTTACTGTTTTTGCTCCTAGGACAGACCCAAGAAGGGGTGCACAAACTGCCGGGTGGGTAGTTTGCCGCACCCGCAGGGGTCTTGGATGGGGTAATGGCTATTCATCACAACTGTGTAATCCGTCTTTTGTTGCAGGCTCAAAACAAACACGGATTGCTTGCAAATCCAATTAAGTTCATCTGTGATCTGGAATGAATATCATTGTGTCAGACGAATGTAAAATATCTATATATATGATAGCTATTTTAGACGTCACTTATGTTTTACACCCGCGCTAGCCCAGCCCCCGCTCTGTCGTTAGTTAAGTAACCTAACGGGTAATGACGGGACCCAGTGGCGAATGCGGATGGCATAAGAGGACGTCATATTTTCGTTGTTCTCTGCAATGATAGGTTAATGATGGGACGCATTATCTATAATGCAAAGAAAATAAACCAAAGTTTTAATCATTGAAACAATTTAAAAGAAACCACTCGGTTAATTTTAAAACAGATATTTTTAAATGTGGAGCTTTAACCACTCCTTTTAAAAGCTATCAGGTTCCTTCGGTTATATCAAGTTCACTACGTTCACGGTTTCGCCAAAACCATTCGTAGCCCTCCGTCATTTCATTTGGGTATTCAGTAGTATTCAAGCTATGCATTTTGGCCAAAGTCAAGGCATAGTGTTTGGTAGCTGCTGGGTTTTCATTTGTTGCATAAGATAGATGAGTTGGTTTGGGACAGTCGTATTACCATTTGACCAAAGTCAGGGGTATATACGGATGGGTTCAAATTGACAAGATAATGACGGGTAGAACTTGACATGTGACTTATGACATTTTGACCAAAGCCAAGGTCATAAGAGCATGGGGCAAAAACTTATATCGGGAATTTCTAAAGAAACTGAAATTTGCAAAGAGATGCATACCATTTAGAGTTTGATGAATGTTGGTAGCATTCCTTCAATATTATCATACGATGATATTTGGATCCCGATCCTACTGTGAGTATATGCTACTTATCAGGATATTCGTCACTTAACGATCAATGCTATAAACCAAGTAGGTGTCAAGAAAGGTGTCAGCGGGGTTACGCCCCCAGAGAAAAGAGGTTATTTAATTAAGGAACTTCGCGAAAGCGTTGGAAAACCTCCCTCGAAGTATCGACACTAGCCTGGCTGAATGGTTAAGCAAGTATTGTACGGTGAGAATAGTCCTGGCTAATTCTTCTTTTATGGTTTGAGGAAGGATTCGAGAAACAGTGGGAGCCATCCAGTTTAGATAAACTAAAAACCACTCTAAACTTGCAAGAGCATCATGCTAAAGAGTTTTCTTCTCTCTCTCCTAATTGCAGCGACCCTGAAAATGACTGGACTTAAGTTACTTTTAGAGAAAAATATACTGACAGGGCCAAACTATAAAGATTGGCTGCGGAATGTCAAAATGGCTTTGACCTATGACAAATTGGGGTACGTCCTCACCGCTACGGCACCTGCTGTCCCTGGTCCCAAATCCAGTAATGCGGATAAGGAAATCCGCAAAACCTGGGATTTAGATTGCGCGAAAGCCAAGTGCATCGTGCTTGCCTCGATGAACAATGAACATCAGAGGAGGCACGAGGATATGGACCTTGATGGCATATTTCTCCATACAAATGAACTTTATGGAGAGCAATCTCGTATAGCAAGATACGAGACCTCTAAGAACTTGTTTCGAGCGAGGTTGGCTGTCGGGTCATCGGTAGGAGAACATGTCCTAAAGATGATCGGCTATATTGAAGAGCTCGCAGACCTTGGGACGACTTTGGATAATGAGCTCTATACAGACCTTATTCTCCAATCCCTTCCTCACACCTACGCCTAGTTTATCCTGAACTTCAACATTCAAAGAAAAGAAGTTGAACTTCCGGAACTCCTGAACATGTTAAGGAGTGCAGAGGGCACCTTGCAGAAGACAAGGGAAACACCCGCTATGTTTGTTGGCGGTGCATCTTCTTCCGGGTCCAAGGCTAGGGCCAAAGGAAGGAAGAAGAAGGCCGCACCCAGACCTAGAGGAGGTGTAAGTAAGGTGGGAGGGAAGGGAAAGAAAAAGTTTGCGGTACCGGTAGTTGTCCAGGATGAGTGCTTCCATTGTCACAGGAAAGGGCACTGGAAGAAGGATTGCAAGGCGTGGAACGCCAAGAACCAGGAACCGAAGCAAGCTGTGGCTTCGACTTCAGGTGTGTTTGTAATTGAGAATTGTCTGTCGATCAACTCTACTTCCTGGGTATTGGATACCGGATCAGGATCTCATATTTGCAATTCATTGCAGGCACTAAGAAACCGTAGAGTGCTGAAGGAATGTGATATGACCCTAAAGGTTGTTAACGGAGCTAGCGTGGGAGCTGCGTCCGTCCGGGATTATCACCTAGGATTGACGAGTGGACACATTTTGGTTTTACATAACTGTTTTTTTGTACCAAGCTTAACGTGTAATATCATATCAGTTTCCTTGTTATCAAATAAAGGTTATGATTTCACGTTTGTAAGCGATGTTGTCAACATCCACCTTAATCATGGTTTGATTGGGTCCGGTACACTAAATAACGGTATATATGTTTTAAACCAACTCCAAATTTTCAATGTCCAGAACACACTAAAAAGAAAGTCTCCAGATTTAAATAAAGCTTTCTTATGGCATTGTAGACTGGGTCACATCAATGAGAGAAGGTTGACTAAGTTGCATAGAGAAGGATATTTGGACTCGTTCGAATATCAAACTTATGACACTTGTCAATCTTGTCTCAAAGGAAAGATGACAAAGACTCCATTCACTGGACAAGGAGTAAGAGCGAGCGACCTCTTAGGACTCATACACAGCGATGTATGTGGTCCAATGTCTACACATGCAAGAGGTGGTTTTTCCTATTTCATTACTTTCACGGATGATTACTCAAGATACGGATTCATTTATCTGATGAAACATAAATCCGAGGCTTTTGAGAAATTCCAAGAGTATAAGAATGAAGTAGAAAACCAAACCGGCAAAAGTATCAAGACACTTAGATCTGATCGAGGTGGTGAATACTTGAGTGCCGAGTTCCTAGGTTACCTAAAAGAGAAAGGAATTCTCTTTCAGCTTACTCCTCCATACACTCCACAGCATAACGGTGTATCGGAGAGACGGAATCGAACCCTATTGGATATGGTACGATCCATGATGAGTAATGCTGAGTTACCACGATCTTTCTGGGGTTATGCGCTAGAATCAGCAGCATATCTTCTGAACAGGGCTCCTACCAAGACTGTGCCTACCACTCCATATCGGATGTGGACTGGGAAGAAACCCCATCTTCAGCATATGAAGATTTGGGGATGTCCAGCTTTTGTTAAAAAGCAGCATGTGGACAAGCTCGAGGCACGATCAGTAAAATGTAAGTTTGTGGGATATCCAAAGAACTCCAAGGGATATTATTTCTATTACGCAGAGGAACAAAAGGTTTTTGTTTCTCGTAATGCCCATTTTCTGGAACAGTAGTTTTTAGAAAAGGAAATAAGTGGGAGCGAAATAGAACTGGAAGAAATTCCAGAACCATAAGTTGCTACTGAAAGTTTGGTAGAACCGGAAGTTCAAGAAGAACAGGACATTCCCGCACCCCTCCGCAGGAGTAGTAGGCCGTCTCATCCGCCTGAGAGATACTACGGTTTTCTTATAGATGGGGATAGAGAGGATTGCATCATAGATGATGATGAACCTACTGACTTCCAGCAGGCCATCCAGAGCGGCGACTCGGTACGATGGCTAGATACAATGCGGACCGAAATGGAGTCCATGTACACCAACAAAGTATGGAATTTGGACTTTGCTCCAGATGGGGTAAAACCCATAGGATGCAAATGGATCTTCAAGAAAAAGATTGGTGTAGATGGACAGGTGGAAACCTATAAGGCTAGACTTGTTGCTAAGGGTTTTCGTCAAAGACCTGGTTTGGACTATGACGAAACTTTTTCTCCAGTGGCTATGCTCAAATCCATTCGGGTCCTTCTTGCTATTGCTGCCTTCCATGATTATGAAATCTGGCAGATGGACGTAAAGACGGCTTTTCTGAATGGAAATTTAGAAGAGTGCGTCTATATGGATCAGCCAGAGGGTTTCAATCAGAGTGGGAGCAGCGGGAAAGTATGCAAGCTGCTCAAGTCCATTTATGGACTCAAGCAGGCATCGCGGAGTTGGAACATCTGTTTTGATGAGACAGTCAAAGAATATGACTTTATCAAAAATCCAGATGAACCGTGCATATATAGTAAAGTTGTTGCCAGAAGTGTCGTATTCCTCGTCTTGTACGTGGATGACATTCTATTGATAGGAAATGACATTCCTATGCTACAATCTGTCAAAGGATTCTTGTCACACAGGTTCTCCATGAAAGACCTGGGTGATGCCTCTTACATTCTGGGGATCCGGATCTATCGTGATAGATCCAAGAGGATGTTGGGACTTTCGCAGTCCAGGTATATCGACACTGTACTGAAAAGATTCAGTATGGAAGATTCTAAGCGCGGTAATCTACCGGCTTGTCATGGAATCACCCTCTCCAAAGAGATGTCTCCCAAGACTGATTTGGAAAGGGAACGCATGTCTATTATACCCTACGCTTCTGCGGTAGGGTCTATAATGTATGCGATGTTGTGCACCAGACCAGATGTAGCTTACGCACTGAGCGTGGTAAGCCGGTATCAGTCAGACCCAGGAGAGAAGCACTGGATAGCAGTAAAGAACATTCTCAAGTACCTGAGAAGGATTAAGGAGATGTTCTTGGTTTACGGCGGAAAAGACCTCAGGTTGGAGGCCTTTGCTGATTCCGGCTTCCAGAGTGATAAGGACGATTCCAAGTCCATGTCGGGTTATGTCTTTACCCTCAATGGAGGGGCGGTGTGCTGGAAGAGCTCCAAGCAGGACACCGTTGCTGACTCGACGATGGAAGCGGAGTATATAGCTGCTTGCGATGCCGCAAAAGAAGCAGTCTGGATGAACTTCAACAGAACTTCAGGTGGTTCCTACCATAGTTGATCCAATACCTCTGTATTGTGACAACAACGGAGCTATAGCTTTAGCGAAGGAACCAAGGTCCCATCAGAAGTCCAGACACATCTTAAGGCGGTATCACTTGATCAGGGAGATCATTGATCGTCAGGAGATCGAGGTTCGGAGAGTTGCTTCTGAAGAAAACATTGCTGATCCATTCACGAAGGTCCTACCTCAGATTCAGTTCGAGAGGCTACTCGAGATCATCGGTCTTCGATATGCCAGTACATGGCCCTAGTGCAAGTGGGAGATTGTTAGTGTATATGCCCTAGGGGCCATTATTGTATCATACTAGTTTGTATATTACTTAATGGAAGCTTGGGATATTCACATGTATATAACAGTCTTGCTAAACATGGTAGTATGCTATTTGGTTTTTCTATCTTAATATGTGAGTATACGTATTGATAGAGCTCTTAGGATCTTGCTTGACTACCAGCGTTGTGATGGCAGTCACACTAGTGGGGGCTGGGTAGTCTACAAGCACATCCTTATTCAGGTCCCTAGTCGTTGGATTATCGAGACAGAGCATCGATACTCCGGAGTAGACTAGTGTGTACGCTTCTCATCCCAGTTGGGGAGATGGTCTGTCCCACAGCCGTCAGTACGTCGTACTAGAGATAGTATGCAGGTGCTCGTTAGGTTACGGGTACACCGGACAGGACTCACAGGGAACTGTTGGTTGGTTTTATACCAGTCGTCAGTGAATAGTTCCCAGGTGACATGAGTACAGCATAGTCCGCAGACTTGACACTGCTACTTCGCCTCGAGTGTGTCCCACTGTTCCTAGATTGCTACCCTACCACGGCTCAAAGGAGTCGTGCAAACAGGTAGCAGTTGGGTGCAGTCCCGAGCACTTGGAGGCAGTGGCGGTTAGACAGGATTCGTCTCTCCCGGTATTAGGGGTTGATATCGGGCTGTGTCAGAGAGCCATTACGCAAAGTCCCTGGCCAGGGCAAGCGAGATTTGCTGGTAGGTTCCAGTAGTTTCTCAGGGTGTAATGGGCTTCCCTCCGACATGACTTATACCGCTATTAGGGGACTGACGCTTGCCGCCCCCCTAAGCCCGATATATGATAGTCTTGGACGAACGGACCGGACTGTATGGAGATTGTCACATTAGACTCAGTAGGAGTTTGGATGGGTTTCCTCATCGGCCTTCTTATCGACATCTACCTGGGGACCGTTACGTACAGCTAGTGCCGCTTGCGGTCTGTGGTTAAACCCACTGCCAGCGTAGTAGTCGAGTCTCTAGAGTCCCACACAGAGAGTTTCCCTACTCCAAGCGAAACGATATAGAGGTCGTATGGTTTTACGACAAGGGTTCGGACGCATACGTGTGTTTACGCACGTACGACTTTCGGACAGTTTTTACCAGTCGGCTTTGGTTTAAGCCAGTTACTGGTATCCGGTTATTGGATTTATACATTCTAAAAATTTTCCGTATTTTTGCGGAAAGGAGGGGCGTTCTCGTAATTGTGCGAGAAGCTTCTAGAAGGTGGTGACTAAGGAGGTTTAGGTGGCATATACAATGAATGTGATTAGTGAGTCACCTAGATGATTCATACATGTCATTATCCATGGAGATGAATCATCACTAGATATTATCAAGCATGGTTGTTAAATTGATATATTTTCTTTTCTTGATAAAAAGAAATGCTTGATATATATTATCATAACTCACTATTCTCATTTCATTATCATTATCATCTTCTCTCTCCTCAAGCTCTCCCTCTTCAAACCCTAATTCTCCCCTCTCATGTGTTGAGTACAAGGATTAGTTAGACTAACTAAATCATAACCCTCACTCTATATCACCTAGCTTCTTTGATTAGCACTTAAAGAAGGTTAGTTGCCTCAAGTTTAGAGGCTAAGCTTGGAGTAAAGCTCTCGGGTGGATCGTCTACTACTTCGAGAAGGCCGAGGAGGAGGAGGAGTTCGTAAAGACGAAGGACACGATTCGTTAGGTATGATCCCTAAACATAGTAGTATAGAACTTCTATGTTTCTTGTTAGTTATCGTTTAGCTTCGATTCATGCGGTTAGTCGATGTTTAAGCAAAGAACAAGATCGTTTTTCAAATTTCCGCCTCCCCGCAAGTCGTGGGGTGTTGTACATCGACTTACACTTAAAAGGTCCCTAGTCGTGGGAGTTTCGAGACAGGGCATTTGTAACGTTTTAAAAATAATTAAATAAATAATTAAATGAATAAAATTGTTTAAGTGAATTTTATGATTTTCGGTAAAGTAAAATGTATTTTTCGTAAAATCAAACCGTGATTGTTTTTCATTATAATTTTAAAAATATCCATTTTAATTATGAAATTACTAGTAAATGGTGTTTATTTATCCACTTATAAATTTTTAGTTTAACAAAATATTTTTCCTAAATTAATTATTTTAAATATTAACATAAGCTTTATTTTTACACTAAATTAGTGTAAATTACAAATTTAAATGGTTTTAATTTGTAAAAATGAACCATGGGATGTTAGAATTTAGTATGTATCATGCAAAAATTATTTGCAAATTTTTCCTATTTTCTAGAGCTTTCTTGAGTTGCTATAGTAAATAAATAAATAAATAATTAAATAAACCATGAAAAGACTTAAGTGTTGTTCTTTCTCTTGAAACTTCTACACACTTTTCCCACTCTCTTCTTTCTCTCCCTCACCTCTCTAGGGCCGGCCACAACCCCCCATGGCTGCCCCCCCCATTTCCCACATCATTTTTATTCAAAATTCATCAAAAACACATCAAAAATTCAATTAAAATTCCACAAAATCCTATTTATTCCATACTCTTTATTCCTTGCTCATTTTTATATGAAATTTGAAGATGGAAAGCATGAATTTTGGAGGCTCATTTCTTGTTTGGATTTCACATTTTGAAGGTATAATTTTCTTTCTTTTGACTTATTGTTATTAGATGTTCATATTAAGCTTAATTAGATTTAATGAATTAATTCTATGTTCTTTTTTTTAAAATGCAAGCTAGGGTTCTCAATTCATGTTATGATTTTTAATAATTAATTAGGGTTATGGTAGTTAGTTTAACACTTTTAGTATTAGGAAATCTTGCATGGTTATTGTTTAATAAATTGTTATTCAAAAATTGTTTTAAATTAGGAATTTAGTTAACTAGGTTTTTGCAAAATGTGGTTGTGGTTAATATAAAATTCTAATTTGGGTTGTTATCATTGGATTATAGTTTTAGTGGAAATATTAGCATGTTGATGGAAAGAAAAACTTAGTTTGATTGCTAATTTCTATGGTTAATTGATAAATTGTGATAAAAAATTGCTAATCCTGTAAACTTGATTTTAGAAATTCCTATATAAATGAGATTAAAAATATAATTATGGTTTCATTATATCATTATCATCATGAATTGTGGTTTAATTCATTAATTTATGCAAAATCATGTTTTGTGGTGGAATTGTGGTATTTTGCTTGAAAAATGTTGAAAATTGTTAAAGGGTGCAAACTAGAAATTTCAAATTTATACAAGTTTGTGTAATAAAAATATAGTAATAGTTTGTATAGTCTAGTTATCCTATTTAATGAGTTTTATGACCATTGGTTTCATTTAAATGTTAAGTTTTGATGAAAAACGGTAAACTGGCATTTTCGGGTTTTGCGAAATTGGACGGTTTGATGGATTTTCGGGTTTCGATGGATTTAATCATGTTTTATAGTATAGGTAATGTGTTTTAAAACTACAAGTTGTTTGTTGATGTTATCTCGATCCATCGGAGTTTGTATGCCTATATCGAGCGGTATTTGGTTCTTTTGCGTGGACGGGACATAGGTTTTAACCTATGCTTGTTCCTTGTATCGTTTGACTTTTGTATGTGATTCGGTTTACGATGCTATTTATATGTTTGCGTTTAGGTACCCCTCACGTGGACTGCGGGCGATGAAGAGGAGGATGGAGACACCTTCTTCGGCAGACATGGACCAGGTGAGTAGATGTATATCTACGGGGGGGAAGTCGGGTGGATGGCGTTTAGCACCCCCGCAACGTAGAATAGGAATAGTATTTATTGTCATTAGGAAACCAGATGTGACCCTATATTCTTAATGAGTAGGACCCTAGTAATGACCCTAGGCTGGATTAGACTGATTTAGAAAGACATATCAGAAGATGAATACCTTGGAAGAGGTTCGTAGGTTTCAGGTAGAAACATACACACTCACACACTGAAACACGACATGGTGTATACGTGCATGTGTATATATATATATAGGACGAGGTATAGGTATATATATATATATCTATATATATATATATATATATATATATATACAACACGTATATGGGATACATTGATGTGATATGATATCCGAGATATGATGAAACAATGTAACTGGGCTTGATGCTGTAATTCTTGGCTATACAGTCGTATTAAAGTGTTAGCGGATCATTAGAGAATGAGATAATGAACATGAATATATAAATTATAAAGAGTGGTGGTGATATTGATGATATGGGCCGATCCGGACTGACGGAGCCCGAGGTATTGAGACTATGAGACTTGAGATTTACATGTTTGTGTCGATGCTTGACACGGATTTCCATGGATTTCATTGTTGAGATTTCAGATTCTTATACACATTTTACTATGATAACAGCCAAAGATTTCTTATACAGATATACCTGGATTTCAGGATTTCTTATTTTACATTCATGGTGCATGCATATCCATTCATATAACATAGTACTATGTGAGGCACTGACACGAGCACGGAGTATCGGCACTTATACGTAATATTACCCTGCTATTACTAGAGGATTGAGACTTAGTAGTGTATTATTATGACCTAGGGTAGCGTCGTGCATTCGATTTCTTTTTATAGATGTCTTCTACTCACGAGTTGGCAACTCACCCCCGTTGTGCCAAATTTTATTACAGGTTCGAGGTACAGGTTTCCCGGACAGCTTGCTGGCACATCTTTTATTTCAGGGTGATTTGCACGGTAGGTTGGTTCACTTGTATCGGAACCACCATTGTATTTTATTCATTCATTTGTATCTAGTAAGCTCCATCAACCATACTTGTATTACTTGATAAGTTTATTGGACCAGACTTTTATTTCGACCTTAGAGTCGCGCATGTATTATTCTGATCTGGTGGTTTTGTTTTCTTTTGAGTTTTGAGCCTCGCCCTTTGGCGTTGTATATTATTGTGCCTGTTGTGGTTGATTCCGCCTATTGGCGTTGATGCTTGCTCCCGTTTGGGGATGCTTTTTATTGTTTATGTATATTATACTTGTTGTACCCGTTTGGGGGCCAGTTTTTACAGAGGAGACTCTGCCGAAATTTTTGGTAAAATTTGCTGATGTTTTTATACTTGTTTTCTTTTCTTTTCTTCTTTTTCTTCTTTTATGGTTTAGATTTATGGGCTTCGGCTTACTTAGGTCACGTGGCGCCTCTAGACGCTTCGTAATCTAAGTGCCGGTCACGTTCCGTACTTTCGGGTCGTGATAAAGTTGGTATCAGAGCGCTAGGTTTAACCCTGTATAAGTCTAGGTGACCCTTGGTTGATGGAGTAGGCGATTTAGGTAGAGTAACGTACCGTGGGTATGGTCCGCGGCATACTTACGATACGCTACTCTGCTTAAGGAGCCTTAGGAGGTACATTTGTTTGCACCGTATTTCTTTCGTTCCTTTGATCTATCTACGTCGATGTCGGAGGGTGGTTCTGTTACCACGGGCGCACGGGCAGAGGGAGCTGCGGCTCGAATGCGATAACCATTAGAGTATTGGTTATTCTTGAGGATTGAAGCATTGCTTAGCGTGCGGACGAAGGGTATTCATATGCCGTCCGGATGAAGTTAAAGGGTTCGAACGATTATCAGGAAACCATTTTCCCAAGTTTAAAGTATTCGGAAGAACATGCCGGTATTTCGATGGACCCTCTAGAAGAATGAAACCCTAACTCGGCATAATGACCACGAGAACGCCCTTGAACCTTAGGGTTTACGGCAGTTCCGCGGTGCCATTAGTGAGGCTTGGGTTTGCCCTTCTACGGCTGGATCATCGATGCTGGGGTATGTACCGGATATTTTTAAACTGTACTTGAGTGTTGAGCTCTCGGGGAATTATGGGATTTTGATGGATCGATCGAAAAGTTTAATGTAGTCCGGATACCAAGTGAAGGGATCGACTATGTGGGAGACTCTAGACATGAGTATTGCCGTTGGTAGCGCAGTCAGCACACCTATGAAAGAACGAGTTCGAAGCAGTCGACATCAGAGGAAAGAGGCGCACATTGACGATAGTGTTTACGATTGTGATTTAGTGATTTGAATTTCCTATTTTCGTTGATTGGATTTTTGTATTTTGAGGACTTTGTTCTACGATTGGTATTTCCTGTGTGTACCTTCATTCTATCTGTGTTTCATATATCAGTTGTATTGATGTGGTTTAGTACGCACCTAGTACACTTGATTTGGTTTTATATATTTTGAGATTTTTGATTTGATTTCGTGCATAGGGGTTACACATGATTTTGACATATGTTTTGACTTAGTTTTCATGCATTTTTGTACTGTGATTTTGATTTTGATATTCGAGGTATGTTTTCGTGCACCATGTGCACCTGATTAGGATTCTTGCGCATACTTGGCGCACTTGATGCGATTTTGTGTACATCAGATGCACTAAATCGGGGTTTTGTGCAGATTAGATGCACCTGATATTGAGTCGTGCACGCACGTTGCACTTGACAGATGTTTTTAGTGCACACCTGTTGCACTTAGTTTTGTTTTTGTGTGTATTCATGGTATCTTTAGTTGGTTTCGATTTCAGTGCGCACCGGACGCACATGATATTTTTATGATGTGATTGGGATTGATTTTAGTTTGAGCAGTATGTTTTCATAGTCATTATTATTTGATTTAGTAACCAGGCGGGACGTGTAGGTTAAATAAAAGATATATATATAGCTATTTTTTTAAATTAAACGTCCGCTACTTATACCGTGACACGTGCATTGCACGGCGATTTTCAAGAGGGGTTTTTGTATGCTTCTTTATTATGAGGTTTAGGCGATTTTACTAGGATGCGAACTATATATAAGTTATAGATTGATGTATATTATGATGGTTTTCATATTGGGTTATGATATTTTATTCTCGCCATAACTCCGATGATTGCGTTATGCTTGACGGAGTTGATTTTTGTTATGTGTTGATGATTTCGGAGCCCCGACGATTTGAGTGTTTTGCTAAATGTTTTAGTATTTGGAAGGGGAGTTTTAATTTAAATTCGGGGACCGAATTTCTTAAAGGGGGAAAGATTGTAACGTTTTAAAAATAATTAAATAAATAATTAAATGAATAAAATTGTCTAAGTGAATTTTATGATTTTCGGTAAAGTAAAATGTATTTTTCGTAAAATCAAACCGTGATTGTTTTTCATTATAATTTTAAAAATATCCATTTTAATTATGAAATTACTAGTAAATGGTGTTTATTTATCCACTTATAAATTTTTAGTTTAATAAAATATTTTTCCTAAATTAATTATTTTAAATATTAACATAAGCTTTATTTTTACACTAAATTAGTGTAAATTACAAATTTAAATGGTTTTAATTTGTAAAAATGAACCATGGCATGTTAGAATTTAGTATGTATCATGCAAAAATTATTTGCAAATTTTTTCTATTTTCTAGAGCTTTCTTGAGTTGCTATAGTAAATAAATAAATAAATAATTAAATAAACCATGAAAAGACTTAAGTGTTGTTCTTTCTCTTGAAACTTCTACACACTTTTCCCACTCTCTTCTTTCTCTCCCTCACCTCTCTAGGGCCGGCCATAACCCCCCATGGATGCCCCCCCATTTCCCACATCATTTTTATTCAAAATTCATCAAAAACACATCAAAAATTCAATTAAAATTCCACAAAATCCTATTTATTCCATACTCTTTATTCCTTGCTCATTTTTATATGAAATTTAGAGATGGAAAGCATGCATTTTGGAGGCTCATTTCTTGTTTGGATTTCATATTTTGAAGGTATAATTTTCTTTCTTTTGACTTATTGTTATTAGATGTTCATATTAAGCTTAATTAGATTTAATGAATTAATTCTATGTTCTTTTTTTTAAAAATGCAAGCTAGGGTTCTAAATTCAAGTTATGATTTTTAATAATTAATTAGGGTTATAGTAGTTAGTTTAACACTTTTAGTATTAGGAAATCTTGCATGGTTATTGTTTAACAAATTGTTATTCAAAAATTGTTTTAAATTAGGAATTTAATTAACTAGGTTCTTGCAAAATGTGGTTGTGGTTAATATAAAATTCTAATTTGGGTTGTTATCATTGGATTATAGTTTTAGTGGAAATATTAGCATGTTAATGGAAAGAAAAACTTAGTTTGATTGCTAGTTTCTATGGTTAATTGATAAATTGTGATAAAAAATTGGTAATTTTGTAAACTAGATTTTAGAAATTCCTATATAAATGAGATTAAAAATATTATTATGGTTTCATTATATCATTATCATCATGAATTGTGGTTTAAGTCATTAATTTATGCAAAATCATGTTTTGTGGTGGAATTGTGGTATTTTGCTTGAAAAATGTTGAAAATTGTTAAAGGGTGCAAACTAGAAATTTCAAATTTATACAAGTTTGTGTAATAAAAATATAGTAATAGTTTGTATAGTCTAGTTATGCTATTTAATGAGTTTTATGACCATAGGTTTCATTTAAATGTTATGTTTTGATGAAAAACGGTAAACTGGCATTTTCGGGTTTTGCGAAATTGGACGGTTTGATAGATTTTCGGGTTTCGATGGATTTAATCATGTTTTATAGTATAAGTAATGTTTTTTAAAACTACAAGTTGTTTGTTGATGTTATCTCGATCCATCGGAGTTTGTATGCCGATATCGAGCGGTATTTGGTTCTTTTGCGTGGACGGGACATAGGTTTTAACCTATGCTTGTTCCTTGTATCGTTTGACTTTTGTATGTGATTCGGTTTACGATGCTATTTATATGTTTGCGTTTAGGTACCCCTCACGTGGACTGCGGGTGATGAAGAGGAGGATGGCGACACCGTCTTCGGCAGACATGGACCAGATGAGTAGATGTATATCTACGGGGGGAAGTCGGGTGGATGGCGTTTAGCACCCCCGCAACGTAGAATAGGAATAGTATTTATTGTCATTAGGAAACCAGATGTGACCCTATATTCTTAATGAGTAGGACCCTAGTAATGACCCTCGGCTGGATTAGACTGATTTAGAAAGACATATCAGAAGATGAATACCTTGGAAGAGGTTCGTAGGTTTCAGGTAGAAACATACACACTCACACACTGAAACACGACATGGTGTATACGTGCATGTGTATATATATATATAGGACGAGGTATAGGTATATATATATATATATACACAACATGTATATGGGATACATTGATGTGATATGATATCCGAGATATGATGAAACAATGTAACTAGGCTTGATGCCGTAATTCTTGGCTATACAGTCGTATTAAAGTGTTAGCGGATCATTAGAGAATGAGATAATGAACATGAATATATAAATTATAAAGAGTGGTGGTGATATTGATGTACATGGGACGCTAGAATAGTACCCGGACTGTAACTTGTGACTGATCACGATATGATATATGTATAACTTGATTACGACATTATATTGGTGTGACCTGATGCCGATATCATATAAGTATGACTTAATCACAATATGATACATATGACATGATATTTCTGAGGATAAACTAATGATGCTTATCATGATGGCAATGATATATGATTGATGTATGCGATCACAGTTTAGCACCTTGATCATGAGATGTGTTGATGATGACATTATACGAATGAGGAGACACCTAGGAGATACTTGACCGTACCCCGATATTGGGATGCCGTACGATGGATTTTACCGTACGAGGCTTAGATTTGATGATTGATCCGCACTCTTGATTCGAGGAAGCCGTACTACGTACGTGACGCTATTGAGGCGGGATCGCCGACTATTAGAGATATTGATTCAGACCTTAGGTAGACTCTAGTTTCTTACTGACTAGTCTATTAGGTTTAGTTCCTTAGGATGTTAGATGGACACTGGTTTAGGTTCGACTCACATAGTGGTAGTTGTACTCGTATCTCGCAGAGGAGTGGATAATGCACATCTGTATTTACATTCATACTGTAATTATCATGGTGCATGTTCTTACATATGTTGCTATAATCAGTATAAACCTTACCTGTTAGGACACCCGCACCATTACCGATGATGTGCATATTCCACGCACACTTATTTGCCGGCTCACACACATCATCATCGGTAATTGCTATGTCACGTACACTTTAGATCATATTATCTTTTATTGATAGAATCAGTTAACAACTAAACCGATATAATATTGTGATTACTCTTTGATGTTAGTATAAGACATGATATTTATTACTTAGACATTCATGCATTCATATTTTCATGTTATCGCACAGTAGTATGGGCATATGCCGACACTTATCATATACTTACTCATGATTTTGAGATTTGGATTTCTATGAGATTTCTGGATTTTTGGGGAAAACCGCAAAAATATATAAAAACTTCTCTCTCTCTCCTCTTCTCTTTTTAAAATAAGATGTGGTTTTCTCGTGATGTATGTGTCGTCCACCATGAGTATTTCATGTTTTCTGTTGGATTTCGAGACCCGATTCGAGGAGTGGATGAACCGTCTCGGGTACATGGTGGGCCCGGTATGGTACCCCGGGGCAAGAAGATCGAGTTGTAGACGATGAGCCTGGCAGGGGAAGGCTACCTACCGGTGATGTCTGGCGCGGCGGATATCCGAAGGATACCGACCGTTGTCGTGAGATTTACGGAACGTGACCGTATCGATTCTCCAGAGTAGACTAGTGTATACAGTCGAGACCCCGACGAGGGGCGGTGGCCGGTCTCACAAGCCACTGGTGTCAGTTGGTTCACCTAAGATGTATACAGGTGCTCATTGGGTTATGAGTACACCGGACAGGACTCGCCGGGAATCTGCTAGTTGGGATTATACCAGACGTCAGATAGCAGTTCCCAGGTGACATGTGTACAGGTTAGTTCATCGACCTGAGATCGTCATTTGTCTCGTGTGAGTTCCCACTGTGCTTTGATTACTACCCTACCACGGCTCAAAGGAGTCGTGCAAACAGGTTTTAGTTGGGTACAGTCCCGAGCCACATGGAGGCAGTGAGCGGATCTGCTGGGGTTCGTCTCTCCCGGTATTGGGGGTGAGGTCGCGCTGTGTCTAGGAGAGCCAGAACATGAAAAGTCCTTGGCCAAGGCAGAAGATTTGCTGGTAAGTATTCTAGTAGTATCTCCGGGTGTTTTGGGCTACACTCCGACACGACTTGTTCCGCTTTTGGGGGTCTGACTTTTACCAACCCCCTAGGCCTGCCATGCGATGCTCATAGACGAACGGACCGGACTGTACAGATATTGTCACTGACAGGCTCAGGAGGGTGTCAGGATGAGTTCGCTCATCGACGTCCCTTTTGGCCAATACTTGGTAGCCCGTTACGTATTGGCTTATACCTCTGACGTGCTAGTGGTTAAATCCACAGCCATAGTATTGACGAGTCTTTAGAGTCCACCACACGCACAGTTACTCAGGTTTCGGGAGAAACGCTGTAGAGGCCGTATGGAGATATGGCAGGGTTCGATCAGATACGTGCGGTATTGCATGGATCGTAATCGGACGGATTTTACTAGCCGGCTTTGGCTTAAGCCGGATCCTAGTATTAGATAGTGTGGTTTTGTCTCTTTGCATTTGTGTTCAGTGGGAATACAAATGCGGGCATGTATATGCAGTAGTGGGGTTTTCCTGTAATTTATTACGAGATCAGTTTTCTGAAGTTGCCAGTTTGCATTCCGTTCCGGCCGGTTTTCCTTCAATCCTTCTCGGCCGGACTTTCTGATGGAGGGGGTTAATTGCAGGTTTGCAATTAACTTATTTGTTGAGGTGTTTCATGCATATATGTGGCTTCATAATCATGAGATTCCCTTTTGGTCCATTCCATTGCTTTTCATTTGATTTAGCTTTGATCAGTGGTTGATGTGAGATAATTTGATAATTATCTTCACATTTTGATTTATGCTTTTGATTTATCTCTCTCCTCATTCCATCAAGAAGCATGGCCGGCCACTTTTGAGGAAAAAGAATGAGAGAGCTTCATTTTTGGGTGAAACATTCTCTTCATCTCATTCCTTGCAAAATTGTGAGCTCCAATTTTTCCAAAGCTCATTCTTTTCTTGATCCCTCTATCCATGGCAACTTCTTGACAACCCCAAGAGACAAGTTTCATACACTATTCTATAGAAAGCCTTGGACGCGTCGGCTAGCCAACTTCTTGCCCAAGTTGCCTCGGTCAAGAGGTGGGAGCCCGTAAAAGATTCTGGCTACGTGGTGCCCTTTCCGACGAGACGATGATGGACGGAGATTCCGCGGAAGATCGGAGTGGAGATGAAGACCGAAGGACACGGATCGCTTGGTATAACTTCTATACTCTTTTCTTATTTGCTAGTTAGCTAGGTTAATGGCCCGATCCGGGTGAAAAGTGCGCGGTGGTGCTGGTTGCAAGTTTTGCAAAGTTTTTGTTTTCGCGTTTCCGGCGTCAGATCGACGGCCGGGGCGCCGCCGCGGACTTACATTGGTATCAGAGCCACGCCATTAACTTAGCCTAGCATGGTCTAGTGTGTTTAAAACCCGATCGAACAAAAATCGCCAAAACCGTATTTTCCAATGCACTGTTCTCTGTCGAAATTTTTTCTGTTCCAAAAATTTTTCAGGTTGTCTCAGAATACTGTGCATGAAATTCTAAGAATTCTGGTAAAATTTGATGCACTGATCCTTTAGTACGGCCGCGGAAACGCGGCCAAACCCCTGGTTCCGCCGTGGTTCCGCGGTGGGATAGTGTCTTCATTGCACCAAAATTTCCCAGTAGGCTTCTGGTTAGGAAATAGGGGTTTTGGGATATTTTCTTTGGGCCCAGATTTTCTGTATGTGCTACAGTACTGCTTGGGGCCTACTTGATAAAATTTGTTCGATCGGATATTTTAAACATGCCAGTTCACAGTATTTACTTTATATCTGCGACCGTGAATGTCACTCGATCGGTAAATCCAGTCTATCTGCTATAGCCCTTTTAGACGGATTTGCGAACGTGACATTCACGTTGA
Organism: Agapanthus africanus; assembly: GCA_030015575.1. Lineage (NCBI taxonomy): Eukaryota > Viridiplantae > Streptophyta > Magnoliopsida > Asparagales > Amaryllidaceae > Agapanthus > Agapanthus africanus. The sequence goes on along the minus strand of JASDDO010000029.1, from coordinate 251,515,963 downwards.
TGTTCTGTATATTGCTGTGTTGTTGCGGATCGGTCGTGGGGGATAGCCTGGTTGCAGTGTTAGTACAGTTTTGTTTTATATGTACATTTGATATTGCGGGGCGAGCGTCCGACATGTGGACTGCCGTCACTGCCTGTTTGTATTATTCTTTTGGGGCACGACCAGGTTGCGGTCGATGTACCCGTTGTATGTATATTTTACTTTCTGTACTAGGATTACCCCAAGGAGGGGTGCACGGATAGCCGGGTTCTAGAGGGCAACGAGCCCACATCTCATGACATTGAGACGGAGGGGGCTTTACTCTAGAATTGGTGGGCTATTCGCCGCACTCGTAGGGGGTATAGGTTGACCCAGGAGGGGTGCCCAAGTGACCGGATTCCGTGAAGTGCTGGGTGGTCCGTTCACGTTGCTGAAGAGGGCTGCCTCGCTTCAGGTTTTGGCGGGTAACTTGCCGCGCCCGTAGGGGTCTAGGTTTTCATTGCACAGGCTATCCACATGACCAGGGGAACGTCGGGTTTCAGTAGCGGCTCTGTGAAACCCGGGGATCCCAGATATCTGTATTGATCTGTGTTGCTATACATTTCTGTGTTGTTGCTTTTTATCACGCCTTGAGCGAAAATTATATATTATATATATACTAGTAGATGTTGTATATGTTTTTCATCCGCGCTAGTCCAGTCCCCGCTCTGTCGTTAGTTAGCTAACCTAACGGGTGATGACGGGACCCAGTGGCGAATGCGGATGGCATATATGTACATCGGTATATTTTCGTTCTTTTGTGGTGTGATCAACTGATGGGACTGCGTTGATTCGGATCAATGCAAGATAAACAAACCTATTCTGATGTTGTTGGAACACTTTTTCAAAAAAGCTGTTATTGCAAGGGCGTTCTCTTTTGTTTTGCACAGTGGTATTCAGTTGGAATATCCTGCTCCTCAGTCGACGAGGCAAGGGCCGAGATCCCTTCACCGGGAGTGACCCCTTGGACAAAAGTTTGCGTCAGGGCAATAACTTCACTATAGCCGATTACTTTTGCTTTGCATCGTGGTATTCAGTTGGAATATCCTGCACCTCATTCTACGGGGAAAGTGCCGAGATCCCTTCACCGGGAGTGACCTCTTTAGCAAAGGTTTTCGTCACTATATTTTTACAAAGCTATCCGTTCCTTCGACGATATCAAGTTCATTACGTTAAAGGTTTTCGCCAGAAACCATTCGTAGCCCTCCGTCATTTCAGTTAAATATTCGGTAGTATTCAAGCTATGTATTTTGACCTCACGCCAAGGCATAGTGTTTGGTAGCTGCCGGGTATTTATCTGTTGCATAGATTGATGCGTTGGTTTGGGACAGTCGTACTACTATTTTGGCCTACGTCAAGGGTATGTACGGGTGGGTTCAAATTAACCTGGACAATGACGGGTAGAACTTGACATGTGACTTATGATATTTTGACCTCACGCCAAGGTCATAAGAGCATGGGGCAAAAATCCACATCGGGAGTTTCTAAAGAAACTGAAACTTGCCAGATATGCGCATACCTTCTGGAGTGTGATAGCGTGAGCGGATTCCGTCACGTTATCATGCGATGATAGTTGGATCCCGATTCCCACTGATTAGTTGGATTACTCCTCGGGTGATCCCGGCTAATTCTGTTAGTTATATGTATGCCCTAGAGGCCATTACTGTACATTGGATGTATATTGTAGTGGATGCTGGGACATATATAGGGAGGACTTTCTTGCTCGACATGATAGTATGCTATCTGGTTACTCTTTACCTTAACGTGTACATAGATTGTCTCTCTGTTACATGTTGGTAAAGCCCTTAAGATGTGCACTTGACTACCTGAACTATGATGCGGATCTTACTAGTGGGGACATGGTAGTCCATAAGTACATCCTTCAAGGTCCCTAGTCGTGGGAATATCGAGACGGGGCATCGATAACCAGAGTAGACTAGCGTATACCTTCTCGACCCATACAGATGGGCGATGGATGATCCCATATCCATTGGTGTTTGACATCAGAGATGATATACGGGTGCTCAGTGGAGACTGGGTACACTGGACGGACTCGCCGAGAACTCCCAGATGGTATTATACCTTACGTCAGATGGCAGTTCTCCGGTGACACTGGTACAGAGTAGTCTGTTGACCCAAGATCGTCATAGAGTCTTGTGTGATTCCCACTGTGCTTTGATTTCCACCTTACCACGTCCAAAAGGGCGTGCAAAACGGTGGCTTTTGGGTACAGTCCCGAGTCACATGGAGGCAATGAGCGATAGGAGGGGATTCGTCTCTCCCGGTATAGGGAGTTGATGTTGCGCTGTGTTCGATTGGCTATAACCGAAAATCCCTGGCCAGGGTTGCTGAGATTTACTGGTAAGTGTTACCAGTAGTTTCTCGAATTGTTATAGACCTCATATCGACACGACTTATCGAGCTATTGGGGTCTGACGTTTACCACCCATAGGCGAGATAAGCGACATATCAGACGACGAGACCGGACTGTACGGTATGTGTTACTGGTTGGATTCACAGGAGTATGAGCGGGCTTGCTCGTCGATCTTCTGATCGCTCAATACCCGGGTGGCCGTTACGTTTAGCAGACCGCTTGCGGCTTGTGGGTGTTTGATATGATCATCATCTGCTGCCGGCGTATTGACGAGTCTTTAGAGTCCTACACAGAGGTTTCCTGGCTCAAGCGAAACGAAATAGGAGCGCATATGAGATATGTGCGCGACCGAGAATAATGTGTATGGTTGCTAGGCACGCGCACAAGGGTCTACAAGGCATCAACCATGCCCGATTAAAAATTTAGCCGTGCCGAACAACCCGAATACGGAACTTTAAACTAGAGATTAGGCGAAAACTAACATGCTAAACATTTTAACACTAAGTGAGAGAGATTACAACCTTTGTAGATCCGGTCCTTCACTTCATATGCTCCGTGTTGTGGTCCCTTCGCTAAGATCATCGGGATCCGGACTCTCGAGAGGTTCCACGAAGAGAAAGACGCAACCTTTGCTTCCGATCTTCGATACTAAGATGATCTACCTTGAAGTTTCTTTAACACAAGCTAATACTCATGAAATGATGTGAACACCCTCATCTAAATGGTAAGGGAAGATGAGGATGATGAAGTAGGATTTTTGCTCTCTTTATTTATCTTTTTCTCATATTTATTCATCACCTTTTGAAAAACTAGTAAGCTTTTCATGAAAGAATGAAGGAGGAAGAAGATGAATAAATCATTTTTGTGATGAATAGAAAGAATGTTATCATAATCATTTATGCAACCATGGTTGTAGTAACCATTGTAGAGAGTTTACTAGGGTTAGGGTTTGGGTTAGGTCAAAGGGTGAGTCACTTGTAAATATCTATCATAATATCTTAACTAAGACAAAGTAAAGCTTCTAGAATCAACTAGAAGGTTTAACCCTAATCCAAACCCTAATCATGTTTAAACTCCTCTAAACATGTTGCATTAATAATTATAATATGTTACAATATTATATATCACATATACAATATTTATTATAACAAAATAAAATAATACATTTAACATATATCGCATATATATATCAATGTATTACCCGAGTGAGAAAAAGAATCCTTTAGTGAGCCAATATTATTTAATGCAATTTAATATATCATATATATTATTATACATTAAATTATCGAATCAACACTTGATCCGACAATCCGGCTATATCGCATATAACCGACTAATATTTATCCGTACCGATTCATCGAATCAACACTTGATCCGATGACCCGGCTGATATCAAATATCGCGAGAATAGAATACGGTATCACATATCGCATTATCCTCGGTCCCGCACATATCACATATGTGCCCCTACTCCGTTTTTCCTGAGTCAAGAAACCTCTGTGTAGGACTCTAAAGAATCGTCAATACGCCGGCAGTAGGTGATGAATATATCAAACACCCACAAGCTGCAAGCGGTCAGCTAAACGTAACAGCTACCCAGGTATTGAGCGCTCAGAAGATCAACATGCAAGCCTGTACATTCTCCTGCGAATCCAAACAGTAACACTCCCGTACAGTCCGGTCTCGTCGTCTGATATGTTGCATATCTCGCCTAGGGGTGGTAAACGTCAGACCCCTGTAGCTCGATAAGTCATGTCGATATGAGGTCTATAACAGTTCGAGAAACTACTGATAACACTTACCAGTAAATCTCAGCAACCCTGGCCAGGGATTTCCGGTTATAGCCAATCGAACACAGCACAACATCAACTCCCTATACCGGGAGAGACGAATCCCCTCCTATCGCTCATTGCCTCCATGTGATTCGGGACTGTACCCAAAAGCCACCTTTTTGCACGCCCTCTTGGACGTGGTATGATGGAAATCAAAGCACAGTGGGAACCACACAAGACTCTATAACGATCTCGGGTCAACAGACTACTCTGTACCAGTGTCACCGGAGAACTGCCATCTGACGTATGGTATAATACCATCTGGGAGTTCTCGGCGAGTCCGTCCAGTGTACCCAGTCTCCACTGAGCACCCGTACACCATCCTTGATGTCAAACACCGATGGATATGGGATCATCCATCGCCCATCATATGGGTTAAGATGCGTATACGCTAGTCTACTCTGGTGCATCGATGCCCTGTCTCGATACACCCTCGACTAGGAACAGTTATAGGATGTACTCATCGACTACCGTGGCCCCACTAGTATGATCTCATCATAGTCCCAGTAGTCGAGTACATATCCTAAGGGCTTTATCAACATGTAACATAGAGACAATCAGAGTACATGTTAAGATAAAGTACAACCAGATAGCATACTATCATGTCGAGCAAGAAAGTCCTCCCTATATATGTCCTAGCATCCACTACAATATACATCGTATGTACAGTAATGGCTTCTAGGGCATACATATAACTAACAATCTCCCACTTGCACTAGGGCCATCTGTTATGGTATCGCATACCCAATAATTAGCTGCGGTTGAAGTATCTCATACTCAACCATCCCGTAAAAGTCTCTACTGGGAAAAAGGCCTTTGTGAGTGGATCCACGCTGTCGTCCTCTGTGTCTGCTCTCCTAACCTCGCTCTCCCTGGAGATCAACCATCTCCATGATCAGGTGATACTGCCTAAGAATTATATCTGGATTTCTGATGGGACGGTAGTTCCTTGGCTGAAGCCACAACTCCATTGTCACACAATGGTAGGAACGAAGTTCATCGCATGAACTTATAAATATCCAGACTGCCTCTTTTGGTAGCATCCTTGGTAACGATGTATCTTGCCTTTAATCGTCTAGTATGTCACGGTATCTAGCTTGGAACTCTTCCAACATACCGTCCCTCCACTGAGGGTGTAGACAATGCCTGCAACTGACATTCAGTCGTCCTTATCACCCTGGAACCCTTCCAGTGATTCTCCCCAGGATCGATTGATACCATCTCACTACAACTAGTGAGTATCCTAACATCCAATTAGATCTATCTCATAGATCCAAAACCCAGGATTTAGAAGGTATCACTTTGATCCTATATGGAGAATCCTTGTGATGAGCGGAGATTGACCGAGCGTAGCATAGGAAACTCCTTCCCTATCAAGAGTATGTCATCCACGTACTCTACGAAGATCACCACCATACTCCCTACTACCTTTTTGTATATACAAGGTTCATCTACCATTTTGATGAAGTCAAACTCTTTGACTACCACATCAAAACAGATGTTCCAACTCCGCGATGCCTGTTTTATCATATAAAACATCTTGCACACGTTTCCGCTGCTCCCACTGTCTACGAAGCCCTCTGGCTGTGTACTTATAGACGCTATCTTCTAAATCAGCATTTAGAAAAGCAATCATGACACCCAACCACCAGATATCATAGTCATGGTATGTAGCCATGGCAAGTAGGATCTGGATGGACTTAAGCATAGATCCTTAGAAAAGGTTTCAACACAATCCATACCTGGTCTATGATGCAAACCTTTAACAAGTCTAGCTTTGAAAGGCTCAACTTTTCCATGTACACCAAGTAATCTTCTCAAGATATACTTGCTCCTGATGGGGATTTAACCCTTCAGATAAAGCAACCAAAGTCCATACTTTGTTGGTGTATAAGGATTCCATCTCAGATCGATAAGCATCCAGCCATTCTTACAGAGTCCCACTCCTGATGGCCAGCTCGAAACTAGTTGGGTCATCATCTCATGATGCAATCCTCGCTCCCACTGTCATAGAGAAACCGAAGTATCTCTCAGGTGGGTGAGGAACCCTACTAGATCGGCGGAGAGGCTGAGGTTCGTTGGAAACTATTGAATCCTTTGGTTCTACCAAATCATCAGTTGCAGTTTGTATAGCTGGAACCCTTCCAGTTCTACATAACAGAACTTGCCTCGAGCTTGTCCGGATTTTGCTTTTAGACATAGGCCGGACAACCCAAATCTTAACCAACTTAAGATATGGGCTCTTCCCTTTCCATATCACATATGAAGTGGTAGGCAACTGATTTGATTTGAACCCTATTCAATAGGTATGCAGCTTCTCAAGTGCATAACTCCCAAAAGGAAATAGGAAACTCAGTAGTACTCATCATAGAGCACACCATATCAAATAGGGTGCTATTGCTCCGCCCCGATATACCATCGTGCTGTGGTGTATACGAAGGAGTAATGCTGAGAGAGAATCTCATTCTCCTTTAGAATAGTCCAGGAATTCTGTGCTCAAGTATTCTCCTCCTTGATCTCATCAAAGGACATAATAGTTATACCCGTATTTTAGTTCTCTACTTCTAATTTATATTCTGTGAATATCTCAAAAGCTTCGGACTTATGTTTCAACAGGAACACATGTCTGAATCTTGAGAGATTATCAGAGAATGTAATGAAGTACAAAGAACCGGTCTTGGCATGTGTAGACAGGAGACTTTCATACATCAGCATGTATCAATTCCCAAGAGTTCACTAACTCTTTCTCTGTTTCCAATAAACAGAGTTATGGTCATCTTATCTTTGTGACATGACTGGCAAGTTTCACAAGATGTAAATTCAAACTAATTTAAATATGCATCTATATGTAACTTAGCTAGTCGGGTCGCATTGATATGACCTAGTCTACAATACCTTAAGAAGGATTCGTTCATTTCTGAACTCTTCCTCTTGTGTGTGTTCCGTATACTAAGAACTGTAGTTTGATTTAGAACGACAATGCTTTTAGATAACGTGCCTGAACCGATCAACTCTTAATATAGGAAATGTTCAAAACATTATCCAACAATACAAAATTATATCCTTTCTTTACTAATAAAGAGACTGATATGATTTTGTATATCAGGTTCGGTATCTAATAACATTTGTTCAGAATCAATGTATTCTGGTAATACAGGGTGATAGTGACCAACAGACTTGGATGCAACACTTGCACCGTTTTCTGTCTCATGAAACTTATCACCCGTTCTCAGTTCTCTACCTATCTGTAGCCCATGTAACAGATTACATATACGGGATCCTGATCCGGTATCATATACCCAGGACGTAAAGGATACTGAGAAACAGTTCTCTATAATGAACACACCCGAAGATGATGCATCAATATGCACTTTCTTCGTTTGGGCGGCACGGGAATTCTGGTAATCCCCAATTTCCTGCTCTGTCCTATAACAATTATAAGTTGGAGCGGGACCAACGTTCCCCAGCTCAGTATAATAAGTGGGTTCGGTCAATATATCCGTATTATTATCTTGATTAAGGCATGATATGGTCGCTACCTGGAGAGAGAGAGAGAAGAAAACACTCCGCGTATGCTCTTGCAAGATTAGATTGGTTATCTAATATATCTAATCAGGATGTCTCCCACTGTTTTAATCAAATCTTCCTTCAAACCCTAAAAGGAAAGATTAGCCGGGATTAATTACACGCTACAAGTTCGCCAATCTTTCAGCCAGGCCAGTGTCGGTACTTTGAGGGAGGTCCCCCGTGCTTTCGCACGAACCTAATTAAAGTAAACCTCGTTTTCCCAGAGGCGTAACCCCGTTAACACCTTTCTAGACACCTACTTGATTGGCTAATTGTAATGTGTAAAACTCTCCCAGGAGTAACTCTTACTCGCAGCGGGTATCGGGATCCAACTATCTCATAGAAGGTATGCAATCTCATTGCAAATTTCAACACTTGAAATTCCCAATAATATTTTACCCCTAACGTGCTATGACCTTGACGAAAGCCAACAAACCATAGCCCGCTAGTCAAGTTCAACCCGTACATTTCTTGATTGAATTAAACCCACCCGCACGACCCTTGACGAAAGCCAACAAAGCCGCACGACTACCCTAATCCAATCGCATCGTATGCAGCAGATAAGCAGCATATAGCTACCGCACACTACACCTTGACGAAAGCCAACAAATGTAGCACGAATACTATATACAACTTATCTGAAATGTCGGAGGGCTACGACAGGTTTTTAAGAAAACCTATTACGTAATGAACTTGATATCGTTGTAGAATCGAGTGATTTTAAATGGAGTGTTTTTTAGGCTCTTCTAGTTTTGCTAAAGGGGTCACTCCCGGTGAAGGGATCGTCGGCCCTTTCCTCATCGAATAAGGTGCAGGATATTTCATAAATACCACTATGCAAAGCAAGAACTATAGAAGCAATCAAAAGACAAACCGAGTTTGTAGCATCTGCCAGTTATTGCTAAAGGAGTCACTCCCGGTGAAGGGATCTCGGTCCTTTCCTTATCGAATAAGGTGCTGGATGTTCTACAAGGAACACCGCTATGCAAAGCAAGAACTAGAGCTACCAGTTTTTATTAAACAAGTTTCTACAACATCTTAGGTTTCATTTAGTTTCATTAATCTCATTAATGAAGTCCCATTTTATTATGCTTCACAAGCATCTCTTTTGAAATGAAATCTGCAATATAACATATATCTCATATATATATAATATAAACATTCATCTCAGGCAGTAATATGATCTCATCACAGAACATTGCAGCAGAAGAAACATATATGAAATATTGGATATACTAGGACGTCCGTGTTTTTAATACGAGCCTGTATAAAACACGGATTCCACGGTCGCGATAAATAGCCAAACCCACATCCCTAGACCCCTACGAGAGCGGCAAGTAACACTGCCAATTCTAGGGTTAGGAGACCCGGTCCCGACTCCTCGAGATGGTCTCCCACTGGACCATAGAACCCGGTTACTTGTGCTCCCCGCCTTGGGTCTACCTAATGCGGAAAAGTAAATAATATACAACGGTGACAGCTTCCGCTACCTGGAAGTGCCCCAATAAAAGAATATTACATACAAATGAATTTTACATGAATGAAAAAGAAAAACTCTCATCTCACATAAAACCCCTGGCTATTCAAACGCGACGATCCAATATAACATATCACAACAACACATAATATCTCATATCATCAACGTAAGCAACTATGCGTATCCCGATTGTCGTTGATGTATAGCAACGAAGCCGGCGATACACCACATACTACGCTTACGGTCACAGAAAAGAAAGTGTAAAACTACAACAGTTGGAATCCGCAACCTCTTTAGACATCGCATGCCTAACCAAATGAATTCCTTATAAACCCCGCATTTTAATCTCATTATCGAAAACTCTTTTCAATATCAAGTCGGGCAATTCAACAAGATTCCTGACGTCCTGATCGAATGCTCGTCGCAAACTTTAGTAGACGGCCGCACCCCCGATACCGTCGACGAAGTGCACCAAGGCGGAACACCGCTACCGGGAGCACCCGTACGGATGCTTTCGGCGACGGGGTTCTCCTACAGTCACTTGGTCGGGGCTATGGGGCATGGCTGTCTATTAAGTTTACCCGGCGAGTATCCGCGTACGCTACGTGATTGCGACGGACTTTTGATCGCATCAAAATCCGTGGCAACCAATCATCTGAGATTAAACTGCTATGTTTATAATATTCAAATTAGTTATCTCATAACTACCTGTAGATTCCAATTATTGTATCACATTCCAGATAAATAGAAAAAGTTAAACTTTCCGATCGAATCATCAAGCACCCAAGATTTCCCCAATATATCTCAACACTTGAAATCAGTTTAAAAACATCCATCACATGCCACAGTACCAATGGTCCAGCCGTAGAAGGGTCAAGCCAACGCCTCACATGTGGCACGCCGTACTGCCCCAAACCCTAAGGTTCAAAAGGCAGTTCAAGACGGTCACATAATCGAGTTAAGGTTTGTTGTCTTCTAGAGGGTCCACCGCGTTACTTGCACGACTTAGAACATTCTTAAACACGAGAAAAAATCCAACTTTTGAAAAATTTTCCGACAGGGGAAAAAGTGAGTTATTGATATCCGTTCGAACTTTTTAACAGTTTCTAAAAGTTATCCGGACAAAACACATAGACAAAATTAGACAATGCGATCGAATAATTGAATCCCCAAAACAACCCCAGAAAAACTCAACTGTTGAGTAAAAATAAAAATTTCCAGAAGACTCAGCACTTCAAAACAAGAATTACTGTGCAAGCCACGTGGTGTAACATAGCCAAATGGCCGCGGAACCGCCGCGAAACCCAGGGTTAGGCCGCTGTTCCGCGCCTCACTTGTCGAGTTAGAATCACGTGCTTCACAGTAACTCATAGAATTCCCTGCTGAATTTTTTGGCAATTTTTAATTCACAAAAATCCAGATTTTCAGAAAATTTCCAGAGAAGGGGTTAATTCGGGTTTTCCGGGTTCGATCGGACTTTAAATTTCGTCTAGACTTCGCCTAAAGCTCTAGCTTGGCTCTGATACCACTGTAGGGTTGCTAGGCACGTGCACAAGGGTCTAGGAGGTGTCAACCATGCCCGATTAAAAATTTAGCCATGCCGAACAACCCGAATACAGAACTTTAAACTAGAGATTAGGCGAAAACTAACATGCTAAACATTTTAACACTAAGTGAGAGGGATTACAACCTTTATAGATCCGGTCCTTCACTTCATATGCTCCGTGTTGTGGTCCCTTCGCTGCGATCATCGGGATCCGGACTCTCGAGAGGTTCCACGAAGAGAAAGACGCAACCTTTGCTTCCGATCTTCGATACTAAGATGATCTACCTTGAAGTTTCTTTAACACAAGCTAATACTCATGAAATGATGTGAACACCCTCATCTAAATGGCAAGGGAAGATGAGGATGATGAAGTAGGATTTTTGCTCTCTTTATTTATCTTTTTCTCATATTTATTCATCACCTTTTGAAAAACTAGTAAGCTTTTCATGAAAGAATGAAGGAGGAAGAAGATGAATAAATCATTTTTGTGATGAATAGAAAGAATGTTATCATAATCATTTATGCAACCATGGTTGTAGTAACCATTGTAGAGAGTTTACTAGGGTTAGGGTTTGGGTTAGGTCAAAGGGTGAGTCACTTGTAAATATCTATCATAATATCTTAACAAAGACAAAGTAAAGCTTCTAGAATCAACTAGAAGGTTTAACCCAAATCCAAACCCTAATCATGTTTAAACTCCTCTAAGCATGTTGCATTAATAATTATAATATGTTACAATATTATAAATCACATATACAATATTTATTGTAACAAAATAAAATAATACATTTAACATATATCGCATATATATATCAATGTATTACCCGAGTGAGAAAAAGAATCTTTTAGTGAGCAAATATTAGTTAATGCAATTTAATATATCATATATATTATTATACATTAAATTATCGAATCAACACTTGATCCGACAATCCGGCTATATCGCATATAACCGACTAATATTTATCCGTACCGATTCATCGAATCAACACTTGATCCGATGACCCGGATGATATCAAATATCGCGAGAATAGAATACGGTATCACATATCGCATTATCCTCGGTCCCGCACATATCACATATGTGCCCCTACTCCGTTTTTCCTGAGTCAAGAAACCTCTGTGTAGGACTCTAAAGAATCGTCAATACGCCGGCAGTAGGTGATGATCATATCAAACACCCACAAGCTGCAAGCGGTCAGCTAAACGTAACAGCTACCCAGGTATTGAGCGCTCAGAAGATCAACAAGCAAGCCTGTACATTCTCCTGCGAATCCAAACAGTAACACTCCCGTACAGTCCGGTCTCGTCGTCTGATATGTTGCATATCTCGCCTAGGGGTAGTAAACGTCAGACCCCAGTAGCTCGATAAGTCATATCGATATGAGGTCTATAACAGTTCGAGAAACTACTGATAACACTTACCAGTAAATCTCAGCAACCCTGGCCAGGGATTTCCGGTTATAGCCAATCGAACACAGCACAACATCAACTCCCTATACCGGGAGAGACGAATCCCCTCCTATCGCTCATTGCCTCCATGTGATTCGGGACTGTACCCAAAAGCCACCTTTTTGCACGCCCTCTTGAACTTGGTATGATGGAAATCAAAGCACAGTGGGAACCACACAAGACTCTATGACGATCTCGGGTCAACAGACTACTCTGTACCAGTGTCACCGGAGAACTGCCATCTGACGTATGGTATAATACCATCTGGGAGTTCTCGGCGAGTCTGTCCAGTGTACCCAGTCTCCACTGAGCACCCGTACACCATCCTTGATGTCAAACACCGATGGATATGGGATCATCTATCGCCCATCATATGGGTCAAGATGCGTATACGATAGTCTACTCTGGTGCATCGATGCTCTGTCTCGATACACCCTCGACTAGGAACAGTTATAGGATGTACTCATCGACTACCGTGGCCCCACTAGTATGATCTCATCATAGTCCCAGTAGTCGAGTACATATCCTAAGGGCTTTATCAACATGTAACATAGAGACAATCAGAGTACATGTTAAGATAAAGTACAACCAGATAGCATACTATCATGTCGAGCAACAAAGTCCTCCCTATATATGTCCTAGCATCCACTACAATATACATCGTATGTACAGTAATGGCCTCTAGGGCATACATATAACTAACATAATGCGTGTATGTGATACCGTATTCTATTCTCGCGATGAATGTATCGAATGGTTATATGCGATATAACCTAGTTATCGAATCGAGGGTTGATTCGATAAGCCGATACATTGGATACTAGTCGGTTATATGCGATATGACCGGATCGTTAAATCAAGTGTTGATTTAATGATTTAATGCATAATTATATATTTGATATATTACTTTGCATTAACTAGTATTGGTTCACTTTAAATGGTTTTTCTCACTTGTTTGTGCACATTGTATATGTGATATATTTTTCTGCACAAGTTTGTATCATGTTTGATGATGCATGCTTACTTGGGTTTGTGTAAAGATTAAACCATGGTTGTGTAATGGTTAGGGTTTTTCATTTTCTTATTCATTTATTTATTTATTTATTCTTTTTGGAAAATGATAAGAATAAAGAGAAAATGGTGGCTAACTTTGTTTGTTGTTGAAGCTTCTTGAAGCTTTGACTTAGTGACCATTTTGTCTCATGCTTAACCCTAACCATTCCACTTAACCCTAGTCTATTCTCTACACTTGACCATGGTTGATATTATGATAAGGATTCATTTTCTTTTCTATTTGGAATTAACTTATTATAATATTATCTTCTTCTTCTTCTTCTTCAAGAAGAAAACCTAGCTTTCATCAATGGTGATTTGATGAAAAGAGTGAGAAATCCAATTCTAAAGTGAACCCACTTCCTATTTCTTCATTCTCTACCTCTTGCCAAGTAGTATAGGGTGTTTTCTTCACAAGTTTCACAACTTGGTGAAGTAGGAGCTTGATCTTGTGATGCCTCGACGTAGATCATCTTCGGCACGAAGCCGACGACCTTGCCCGCCCATTTCTCCGATGAAGCTGACGCTAGAGCCCGGGTTTCCATTTGGACAGCGAGGAGACTTCATTGCGGAGCTATGGAGGTAGAGGACCGGATCTACAAAGGTTGTATTTCCGTTCTTTTAGTTAAAGTAGTTAACTAGTAGCAAGTTTCGCCTAATCTCTAGTCAACGATCCGTATTAGGGTTTCTCGGCACTTGTAAAATTTAAATTGGCCGTGTTTGATCACTTGCTAGACCTCATTTGTGTGCCTAGGAACCCTACAGTGGTATCAGAGCCTAGCTAGAGCCTTAGGCGATGCGTAGACGAAGTTTGAAACCCGATCGACCCGAAACCCTAACCCGACAATGCTCTCTGGACTTTTTTCAAAATCTGGGTTTTTTCCATATTAAAAATGCTTAAAAAATTCAGCAGGGAATTATAAGAATTACGGTGCAAAATTTTACTCATGAACAGTCCAAACCGCGGCGGAACCGCGGCAGAAGCCTGGCTTCTGCGGCAGTTCCGCGGCAAGTTGATGACGTCATCCTGCCATGTTTGCACAGTAACTCCTATGTTATTATGCTGGATTTTCTAGGAATTTTTAATATTTATTCAAGAGTTGAATTTTCTAGGGTTGTTTTGGGGATTCGGTGTTTCGATCGGAGTATCAGATTTTGTCTATGTGGCTTTCCGGATAATTTTTGAATATGTTAAAAAGTTCGACCGGATATAAATACCCAACTTTTCCCCTGTCGGGAAATTTCCATGTGTTGGATTTTTCCGTGGTTTAAAGACGTTCTAAGTAGTGCAAGTAACGCGATGGACCCTCTAGAAGACAACACACCTTAACTCGATTATGTGACCGTCTTGAACTGCCCTTTGAACCTTAGGGTTTGGGGCAGTACGGCGTGCCACATGTGAGGCGTTGGCTTGACCCTTCTACGGCTGGACCGTTGGTACTGAGGCACAAACTGAATGTTGTTAAACTTGTTTCATGTGTTGATCTGTTTTGGGAAAACTTGGGTGTTCGACTGTTTGATCGGAAAGTTTAACATTTTCTGTTTATCTGGAATGTGATACAATAATTGGAATTCACAAGTAGTTATGAGATAACTAAATGAATGTTATAAACACAGCGGTTTAGTCTCAGATGATCTGTTGCCACGGAATTTTGATGTGATCAAAAGTCCGTCGCAATCATGTAGCGTACGCAGATACTCACCGGGTAAACTTAATAGACAGCCTCGCCCCATAGCCCCGACCAAGTGACTGTAGGAGAACCCCGTCGCCGAAAGCATCCGTTCGGGTGCTCGCGGCAGCGGTGTTCCGCCTTGGTGCACTTCGTCGACGGCATAGGGGGTGCGGCCGCCTACTTAAGTTTGCGACGAGCATTCGATCAGGATGTCGGGAATCCTGTTGAATTTCCCGACTTGATATTGAAAAGAGTTTTCGATAATGAGACTAAAATGCGGGGTTTATAATTGTTAGGCATGCGATGTCTAAAGAATTCATTTGATTAGGCATGCGATGTCTAAAGGGATTGCGGATTCCAACTGTTGTAGTTTTATACTTTCTTTTCTGTGACCGTAGGTGTAATATGTGATATCGCCGGTTTCGTTGCTATATGTCAACGACAATTGGGATACGCATGTTTACTTACGTTGATGACATGCGATGTTATGTGTTGCTGGATATGTTATATTGGATCGTCGTGTTTGAATAGCCGGGGGTTTTTATGTGAGATGAGTGTTTTTCATTTTCATTCATGTAAAAACTTGTATGTAATATTCTTTTATTGGGGCACTTCCAGGTTGCGGAAGTTGTCACCTTTTGTATATTATTTACTTTTCCGCACTAGGATAGACCCAAGGAGGAGAGCACAAGTAACCGGGTTCTGGAGTCAAGTGGGAGACCAACTCGAGGAGTCGAGTCCGGGTCTCCTAACTCCAGAATTGGTAGGGTTGCATGCCTCTCTCGTAGGGGTCTAGGGGTGTGGGTTTGGCTATTCATCACGACCGTGGAATCCGTGTTTTATACTGGCTCGTATTGAAAACACGGACGCCCTAGTATATCCAATATTTCATATGTTTCTTATGCTGCGATATCTGTGATGTGATCATGTGATGTTCTGTGATAGATGCAGTATATATTATATATGATATATTATATAGGCGTTACTTATGTTTTACACCCGCGCTAGCCCTGCCTCGCTCTGCCGTTAGTTACCTAACCTAACGGTGCATGAGGGGACATCGAGGCGAATGCGGATGGCATAAGTGTACGTCGTATTTATCTGTGATGTTTAGGTAATTTAAATGATGGGACTTCATTAATGTGATTAATGAAATAAAAGAAACCTAAGATGTTGTAGAATCGAATTTCAAAATAAAACAGGTAGCTACAGTTCTTGCTTTGCACAGCGGTATATATGATATATCCTGCACCTTATTCGATGAGGAAAGGACCGAGATCCTTTCACCGGGAGTGACTCCTTCAGCAATAACTGGCAGATGCTACACACTCAGTTTGGTTTTTGATTGCTTTTAAGTGTTTTTGCTTTGCACAGTGATATATATGATATATCCCACGCCTCATTCGACGAGGAAAGGACCGACGATCCCTTCACCGGGAGTGACTCCTTTAGCAAAACTAGAAAAGCCTCAAAAGCACTCCATTTTAAAATCATTTGATTCTACAACGATATCAAGTTCATTACGCAATAGGCTTTCTTAAAAGCCTGTCGTAGCCCTCCGTCATTTCAGATAAGTCCTGTTTAGTATTCGTGCTGCGTTTGTTGACCTTGTCAAGGCGCAGTGTGCGGTAGCTAACCAGTATTTATCTGCTTATGCATATGATGCAGATTGGGTTAGGGTAGTCGTGCGGCCTTGTTGACCTTGTCAAGGGCTGTGCGGGTGGGTTTCATTCAATCAGGAAATGACGGGTTGAACTTGACTAGCATCCTATGGTTTGTTGGCCTTTGTCAAGGTCATAGGAGGTTAGGGGCAAAATATTATCGGGAATTTCAAGTGTTGAAATTTGCAATGAGATTGCATACCTTCTATGAGATAGTTGGATCCCGATACCCGCTGCGAGTAAGTGTTACTCCTGGAAGAGTTTTTCACATTACAATTAGCCGATCAAGTAGGTATCTAGAAAGGTGTTAACGAGGTTACGCCTCTGGGAAAACGAGATTTACATTAATTAGGTCCGTGCGAAAGCACGGGGGACCTCCCTCAAAGTACCGACACTGGCCTGGCTGAAAGATTGGCGAACTTGTAGTGTGTAATTAATCCCGGCTAGTCTTTCCTTTTTGGGTTTGAAGGAAGATTTGATAAAAAGCAGTGGGAGCCATCCTGATTAGATAAAATAATAACCAATCTATTCCTGCAAGAGCGCACGCTGAGTGTTTTCTTCTCTCTCTCTCCAGGTAGCGACCATATCACGCCTTAATCAAGATAATAAAACGGAATATTGACCGAACCCGCTTGTTATACTGAGCTGGGGAACGTTGGTCCCGCTCCAACTTATAATTGTTATAAGACAGAGAAGGAAATTGGGGATTACCAGAATTCCCGTGCCGCCCAAACGAAGAGAGTGCGTGATGATGCGTCATCTTCGGGTGTGTTCGTTACAAAGAACTGTTTCTCTGTATCCTCTACATCCTGGGTATATGATACCGGATCAGGATCCCAGATATGTAATCTGTTACATAGGGCTACAGAAAGGTAGAGGACTGAGAACGGGTGATAAGTTTCATGAGGCAGAAAACGGGGCAAGTGTTGCAGCCAAGTCTGTTGGTCACTGTCATCCTGTATTACCTATACATTGATTCTGAACGAATGCTATTAGATACCGAACCTGATATACAAAATTAAATCACTCTCTTTATTAGAAAAGAAAGGATATAATTTTGTATTGATGGATAATGTTTTGAACATTTCCTATATCAAAAGTTGATCGGTTCAGGCACGTTATCAAAAAGCATTAACGTTCTAAATCAAACTACAGTTCTTTGTATACGGATCACACACAAGAGGAAGAGTTCAGAAATGAACGAATTCTTCTTGAGGCATTGTAGACTAGGTCATATCAATGCGACCCGACTAGCTGAAGTTACATATAGATGCATATTTAAATCAGTTTGAATTTACATCTTATGAAACTTGCCAGTCATGTCACAAAGATATATTGATACCAGCTCTGTTTATTGGAAACTGAGAAAGAGTTAGTGAACTCTTGGGACTGATACATGGTGATGTATGTAAGGTCTCCTGTCTACACATGCCAGGACTGGTTCTTTATACTTCATTATATTCTCTGATAATCTCTCAAGATTCAGTCATATGTTCCTGTTGAAACATGAGTCCGAACCTTTTGAGATATTCACAGAATATAAGTTAGAAGTAGAAAACCAAAATACGGGTATAAGTATTATGTCCTATGATGAGATCAGGGAGGAGAATACTTGATCACGGAATTCCTGGATTATTCTAAAGGAGAATGAGATTCTCTCTCAGCATTACTCCTCCGTATACACCATAGCACGATGGTATATCGGGACGGAGCAATCACACCCTATATGATAAGGTGTGCTCTATGATGAGTACTGCTGAGTTTCCTATTTTCCTTTTAAGGGGTTATGCACTTGAGAAGCTGCATACCTATTGAATTAGGTTCGAATCAAATAAGTTGCCTACCATTTCATATGTGATATGGAAAGGGAAGAGCCCATATCTTAAGTTAGTTAAGATTTGGGGTTGACCGGCCTATGTCTAAAAGTAAAATCCGGACAAGCTCGAGGCAAGGTCAGTTATGTAGAACTGGAAAGGTTCCAGCTATGAAAACTACAGCAGATGATTTGCTACAACCAAAGGATTCAGTAGAAACCAACGAACCTCAGCCTCTCCGCCGATCTACTAGGGTTCCTCACCCACCTGAGAGATGCTTCGGTTTCTCTATGACAGTGGGAGCGAGGATTGCATCATAAGAAGATGACCCAACTAGCTTCGAGCTGGCCATCAGGAGTAAGACTCTGTAAGGATGGCTGGATGCTTAGTGATCTGAGATGGAATCCATGTACACCAACAAAGTATGGACTTTGGTTGCTATATCTGAAGGGTTAAATCCCCATCAGGAGCAAGTATATCTTGAGAAGATTACTTGGTGTAGATAGAAAGGTTGAGACTTTCAAAGCTAGACTTGTTAAAGGTTTTAGTCATCGACCAGGCGTGGATAATGATGAAACCTTTTCCAGTACCTATGCTTAAATCCATCCAGATGCTACTTGCTACAGCTACATACCATGACTACGATATCTGGTGGTTGGGTGTCATGACTGCTTTTCTAAATGATGTTTTAGAAGAGTGCGTCTGTAAGTACACAGCCAGAGGGCCTCGTAGACAGTGGGAGCAGCGGAAATGTGTGCAAGATGCTTTATAGGATAAAGCAGGCATCGCGGAGTTGGAACATCTGTTTTGATGGATTAGTCAAAGAAGTTGACATCATCAAAATGGTAGATGAACCTTGTATAAACAAAAAGGTAGTAGGAAGTATGGTGACGATCTTCGTAGAGTACGTGGATGACATACTCTTGATAGGGAAGGAGTTTCCTATGCTACGCTCGATCAATCTCCGCTTATCACAATGATTCTCCACATAGGATCTATATGATACCTCCTAAATCCTAAGCTTTGGATCTATGAGATAGATCTAATTGGATGTTAGGATACTCACTAGTTGTAGTGAAATGGTATCAATCGATCCTGGGGAGAATCACTAGAAGGGTTCCAGGGTGATAAAGACGACTGAATGTCAGTCACAGGCATTGTCTTTACCCTAAGTAGAGGGACGGTATGTTGAAAGAGTTCCAAGCTAAATACCGTGGCATACTAGACGATAAAGGCAGGATACATCGCTACTTAAGATGCTACCAAAGAGGCTGTTTGGGTGTATATTGATTCATGAGATGAACTACGTTCCTACCATTGTGAGACAATGGAGTTGTGGCTTATGCCAAGGAACGCAGGTCCCATCAGTGATCCAGACATATTCTAAGGCAGTATCACCTGATCATGGAGATGGTTGATCTCCAGGGGATCGAGGTCAGGAGAGTAGACTCAGAGGACAACACGGCGGATCCACTCGCGAAGGCCTATTCCCAGAGAGAGACTTTTATGGGATGGTTGAGTATGAGATACTACAACCACTGCTATCAGATGGCCCTAGTGCAAGTGGGAGATTGTTAGTTATATGTATGCCCTAGAGGCCATTACTGTACATTGGATATATATTGTAGTGGATGCTGGGACATATATAGGGAGGACTTTCTTGCTCGACATGATAGTATGCTATCTGGTTACTCTTTACCTTAACGTGTACATAGATTGTCTCTCTGTTACATGTTGGTAAAGCCCTTAGGATGTGCACTTGACTACCTGGACTATGATGCGGATCATACTAGTGGGGACATGGTAGTCCATAAGTACATCCTTCAAGGTCCCTAGTCGTGGGTATATCGAGACGGGGCATCGATATACCAGAGTAGACTAGCGTATACCTTCTCGACCCATACAGATGGGCGATGGATGATCCCATATCCATTGGTGTTTGACATCAGAGATGATATACGGGTGCTCAGTGGAGACTGGGTATACTGGACGGACTCGCCGAGAACTCCCAGATGGTATTATACCTTACGTTAGATGGCAGTTCTCTGGTGACACTGGTACAGAGTAGTCTGTTGACCCAAGATCGTCATAGAGTCTTGTGTGATTCCCACTGTGCTTTGATTTCCACCTTACCACGTCCAAGAGGGCGTGCAAAACGGTGGCTTTTGGGTACAGTCCCGAGTCACATGGAGGCAATGAGCGATAGGAGGGGATTCGTCTCTCCTGGTATAGGGAGTTGATGTTGCGCTGTGTTCGATTGGCTATAACCGGAAATCTCTGGCCAGGGTTGCTGAGATTTACTGGTAAGTGTTACCAGTAGTTTCTCGAATTGTTATAGACCTCATATCGACATGACTTATCGAGCTATTGGGGTCTGACGTTTACCACCCTTAGGCGAGATAAGCGACATATCAGACGACGAGACCGGACTGTACGGTAAGTGTTACTGGTTGGATTCACAGGAGTGTGAGCGGGCTTGCTCATCGATCTTCTGATCGCTCAATACCCGGGTGGCCGTTACGTTTAGCAGACCGCTTGCGGCTTGTGGGTGTTTGATATGATCATCATCTGCTGCCGGCGTATTGACGAGTCTTTAGAGTCCTACACAGAGGTTTCCTGGCTCAAGCGAAACGAAATAGGAGCGCATATGAGATATGTGCGGGACCGAGAATAATGCGTGTATGTGATACCGTATTCTATTCTCGCGATGAATGTATCGAATGGTTATATGCGATATAACCTAGTTATCGAATCGAGGGTTGATTCGATAAGCCGATACATTGGATACTAGTCGGTTATATGCGATATGACCGGATCGTTAAATCAAGTGTTGATTTAATGATTTAATGCATAATTATATATTTGATATATTACTTTGCATTAACTAGTATTGGTTCACTTTAAATGGTTTTTCTCACTTGTTTGTGCACATTGTATATGTGATATATTTTTGTGCACAAGTTTGTATCATGTTTGATGATGCATGCTTACTTGGGTTTGTGTAAAGATTAAACCATGGTTGTGTAATGGTTAGGGTTTTTCATTTTCTTATTCATTTATTTATTTATTTATTCTTTTTGGAAAATGATAAGCATAAAGAGAAAATGGTGGCTAACTTTGTTTGTTGTCGAAGCTTCTTGAAGCTTTGACTTAGTGACCATTTTGTCTCATGCTTAACCCTAACCATTCCACTTAACCCTAGTCTATTCTCTACACTTGACCATGGTTGATATTATGATAAGGATTCATTTTCTTTTCTATTTGGAATTAACTTATCATAATATTATCTTCTTCTTCTTCTTCTTCTTCAAGAAGAAAACCTAGCTTTCATCAATGGTGATTTGATGAAAAGAGTGAGAAATCCAATTATAAAGTGAACCCACTTCCTATTTCTTCATCCTCTACCTCTTGCCAAGTAGTATAGGGTGTTTTCTTCACAAGTTTCACAACTTGGTGAAGTGGGTGCTTGATCTTGTGATGCCTCGACGTAGATCTTGTTCGGCACGAAGCCGACGACCATGCCCGCCCATTTCTCCGATGAAGCCGACGCTAGAGCCCGGGATTCCATTTGGACAGCGAGGAGACTTCATTGCGGAGCTATGGAGGTGGAGGACCGGATCTACAAAGGTTGTATTTCCGTTCTTTTAGTTAAAGTAGTTAACTAGTAGCAAGTTTCGCCTAATCTCTAGTCAACGATCCGTATTAGGGTTTCTCGGCACTTGTAAAATTTAAATTGGCCGTGTTCGATCACTTGCTAGACCTCATTTGTGTTCCTAGGGACCCTACAAATTCTTCTTTCAGGTTTGTGGAAGAATTTGACGTTACAGTGGGAGGTTTCCAGATTAGATAAAGTGATAACCATTCTGATCTAGGTTAGAGTGCACGCTGAGTGTTTCTTTTCTCTCTCTCTTTGGCAGTGACCATTGACCCGACCCTAGACTATGACTCAGTGACCAAGTTGACCGAACCTTCTTAACACTGGCATTTGGATTGTCAGAGTTGCAGACCTCATTGCCATTCCTACTTTTACCCTTTTCTCCAGGACACCCCGTATTACTACGAACGTCCACTTCCATTGGACAAAACCATCGTATGGTTATATACGAACTCGAAGGAATTCGAGGATGGTTTCCGGTTCTGGAGAAAACGAATAGGATTATTCAGTTGTCTTTTCTTTTTACCTTCTCTCAGGTTGCGAGTACTCCTTGGTTTAGGAATAGTACACCTATTATGCAAATTGGATAGTCTTCTTCCAAACCTTAGGCTGGTGCTGAACGGTAAGGAATGAAGAAAACCAATTAGCCTAAATGGTGTACAGAAGGTATCAAGTTCAGACAAAGCAAGGGATTAGTAAGAGGGTAAAGTAAATTGCGACTGATATTCACGACCAAACCAAGTATTTCTTCGCCAATCCTAAATCACCTTTGTATTTCTCCAGGACACTCCGTATCACTACGAAGATCCCAGTTTATTGGATAATCCATCGTATGGTTATATACGAACTCGAAAGGAACTTGTTCCAGTTCGGGGATGGATCCTGGTTCCGGAGAAATAGGAATAAAGTTCATTCAGGTGTCTTTTATCTTCACCTTCTCTCGCATTGCGAGTGCTCCTAGGATTAGGAGTAGTACACCCATTATGCTTATTGGATAGTCTTCTTCCAAACCATAGGCTGGTGCTGAACGGTAGGGAAGGAAGAAAACCGTTTGGCCTAAAGGGGTTTACAGAAGGTAATGACTAAAGACATATAAAGGGATTTGGAGAGGTGGCAAAAAATTATACGGTTATAGTTGAGAATCTGGATAATGGAAGAAGCATTACTAGGAATACCCAGATACCCCATCGAAACACTTCAATGTTTCAGTTTCACTGTGTACTGTTAATAGAAAACTGATTTCCCAATTAGACACTTGCTCAAGGGTATGTATTTACCAGGTATGATTCTCACATCTGTATGGTTTTACAGATGATGAGTGGGAGTAAGTTATTGGGAATTAGGTGATCATCCTCATTATATCGGGATTCGTTGCAATTGGTGATATTTGAGGAAGTCACCTGGGTTGTTTGCCGGTCGGCAAATATTTGGTTTTGAATATCCGTTGTTATGCACCAATTTCAAATTGATATATCTGTACGTCTATATTTATATATAGTGAGACATACCTTTTTGAAATTATGTCTATGACATTTACCTATACCACTGGATGGTTAGGTAAGGAGCATTGAACAGCGGTGTAATTCTTCTTAACCATAAGTACAGTTTTCAACCTACGACACACAGTGAATGAGTCATTTGACTCAAGGGACTTGTACAGAGTATTGTATATTTGTCCAGTGTCCATTAGGACAGAGGAGTTGGTCCTCGTACTATATTCTTTTTACTTATGACTTCTCTAGTTCTTAGACATGTGTTTCGTAGAAACACAGGGTCTAAGTTTTGAGGAGTTATAGGTATAAGAATAAAGTAGAGAACCAGATATTGCAAGTATCGGGATTCTTCAAGGTGATCGAAGATGTAGATACTTGTATATAGTATTTAGTTGATAGTAATGGTTAAGAGAACTTGCTTCTCTTTCAGGTTACTCATAATTGGAAGCATTCCTAAGTTAAGTAACGCTGATTGGCCTCCTTCCATTTAGTTGACATGCACTGGAGACAGCTGCATGATTTGAATCTGGTTCAATTAAATCAGTGCCTCTGTTTCTATATTTCATATAAAACAGTTCATATCTTAAAGATGTTAAGATCGGGGAGTTGTCCGGCTTATGCTTAAAACCAGACTCCAGATAACTCAAGGCACGTTTCTGTAATGGCTGTTTGTGGGTTGACCCGGGCTATGACGAGGGTTGATTTTCTACCATCTGGAAGATCAATAGTGATATTGTTCTTGACTCGCCACAGTTTTAATTAAAATGGATTTTTTTAGAAAACAGTAGTGGGAGTATGGTAGAACTGGAAGTGATTCCAGAACCGCAAACGATTACTGAAGATTTGATAAGAACCTAAAGATTCAATCTGGTTTGAAATTCCATTGGCCACTCCGCAGATATGGTGGGTAACCTCAGGCACCCGAGAGATACTTCGGTATGCTCAAGGACGGTGGCAGGGAGGTTCTTGTTTACCCAAACTTTCCATTGCTGTTGCTCCAGACTGTGAGACCCGGCAGGAGGATGAGTATAGCGTCCTTCTAAACTGGCTTTAGAAGTGTACATCTATATGACTCTGCCAGTGGGTTGTCGTAGTTAGTGGGAGCAGCGAAAGCATTGGTGGACAGGTGGCTTATGTCTATTTGTAGACTAAAGCGGATATAGCGGAGATAGATCATCTATTTCTGATGTGACAGTCATAGGTTTGACTTCATCAGAATAGGGGATGGATCTGTTAAGAAGGTAGTAGGGTGTGATGTCCTGGTATTTGATGACGTACACAGAGTAGGAAGTGATATTCCTATACTACGATCGGTTATACTTTGGTTGTCACACAGTAGTTTCTCCACATGGGACTTGGATATTATATCAGATATTATGGTTACTAGATCTATGGTTTTAGATCTATATTTGGGTGGTTTCCCAATCAGGGTACTTTGACAGCATTCTAAGAGTATTTAGAATAGACGACTCCTGGCATGGTAGTATACCTGCAGGTAATGGAGTCACCCTCTCTAAAGGTTTCTTACAGGCTAAAGGGGAGAGGGATACGCATGATTGGCAGATCACTTGCTTAGGCAATTGAGTCAATCATGAGATGTCAAGTACCACACCAGATGTTGTTTTTGCAGTAGGTGCAATAGGTTGATATTCATCCAATCCTGGAGAAACAATCGGAAACAGTTTTAGAACATAAGTTGATGTTCTAGGGATATGATAACAGCATTCTCCTTCGGGAGACAGTTATCATTACAGGCTTCCAAGGTGACTTGGATGACAGAGAGGCTGTCAGAGTTATAGTTTTCCCTCTAACGAGGGGCAGTATTTTGGACAGGTGGTCCAGATGGATACTGAGGGAAGGCATGGCGCAGGATACTGATTAAGTTCGGTTGACGATACAGTCTAAGAAGTTTGGATTTGGAGTTCATTTATGAGCTAGGTCCCATCAGACATCCAGACATATTCTAAGACAGGTATTGCTCATTTCGGGAGATGGCTTTCTCCGCGAACTTGAGATATAGAGAGACATAGAAAGAAACATCAGAGCGGATCCATTCACTGAGGCCATTTCTCGAACACAATAGTTTCGCAAACGAGCTTTGTGAGACTGACTAGTAGAGGAGTTGGGTGTTCGGTATCACCCGGGCTATGAGTATGCGACATCGCAATAATTAGCCTTGAGTGCAAGTGGGAGATTGTTGGAGATAGTGCCCTCAGAGTCAATTATTGGATCACAGGCACGTGATTGCAATGATTGAGGGGAGGACCTGTCCCAGTAGGACAGTCTTACTCGAGATGATAGTATGCTATCCGGTTTATCTTTATCATCGTGTACTGCTTTAGGTGACCTTACGAGTCGCTATTACACGTTTATAGAGCCCCGAGGATTCTTGCTTGACTACCAGCAGTATGAGGGCGATCATATACGTGAGAGCTGGAGTCTATAAGCACATTCTTAAAAGGTCCCTAGTCGTGGGAGTTTCGAGACAGGGCATCGATTCTCCATAGTAGACTAGTGTATACAGTCGAGACCCCGATGAGGGGCGGTGGCCGGTCTCACAAGCCACTGGTGTCAGTTGGTTCACCTAAGATGTATACAGGTGCTCATTGGGTTATGAGTACACCGGACAGGACTCGCCGGGAACCTGCTAGTTGGGATTATACCAGACGTCAGATGGCAGTTCCCAGGTGACATGTGTACAGGTTAGTTCATCGACCTAAGATCGTCATTTGTCTCGTGTGAGTTCCCACTGTGCTTTGATTACTACCCTACCACGGCTCAAAGGAGTCGTGCAAACAGGTTTTAGTTGGGTACAGTCTCGAGCCACATGGAGGCAGTGAGCGGATCTGCAGGGGTTCGTCTCTCCCGGTATTGGGGGTGAGGTCGCGCTGTCTCTAGGAGAGCCAGAACATGAAAAGTCCTTGGCCAAGGCAGGAGATTTGCTGGTAGGTATTCCAGTAGTGTCTCCGGGTGTTCTGGGCTACACTCCGACACGACTTGTACCGCTTTTGGGGGTCTGACTTTTACCAACCCCCTAGGCCCGCCATGCGATGCTCATAGACGAACGGACCGGACTGTACGGATATTGTCACTGACAGGCTCAGTAGGGTGTCAGGATGAGTTCGCTCATCGACGTCCATCTTGGTCAATACCTGGTAGCCCGTTACGTATTGGATTATACCTCTGACGTGCTAGTGGTTAAATCCACAGCCATAGTATTGACGAGTCTTTAGAGTCCACCACACGCACATTTACTCAGGTTTCGGGCGAAACACTGTAGAGGCCGTATGGAGATATGGCAGGGTTCGATCAGATATGTGCGGTATTGCATGGATCGTGATCGGACGGATTTTACTAGCCGGCTTTGGCTTAAGCCGGATCCTAGTATTAGATAGTGTGGTTTTGACTCTTTGCATTTGTGTTCAGTAGGAATACAAATGCGGGCATGTATATGCATTAGTGGGGTTTTCCTGTAATTTATTACGGGATCAGTTTTCTGAAGTTGCCAGTTTGCATTCCGTTCCGGCCGGTTTTCCTTCATTCCTTCTCGGCCGGACTCTCTGATGGAGGGGGTTAATTGCAGGTTTGCAATTAACTTATTTGTTGAGGGGTTTCATGCATATATGTGGCTTCATAATCATGAGATTCCCTTTTGGTCCATTCCATTGCTTTTCATTTGATTTAGCTTTGATTAATGGTTGATGTGAGATAATTTGATAATTATCTTCACATTTTGATTTATGCTTTTGATTTATCTCTCTCCTCATTCCATCAAGAAGCATGGCCAGCCACTTTTGAGGTAAAAGAATGAGAGAGCTTCATTTTTGGGTGAAACATTCTCTTCATCTCATTCCTTGCAAAATTGTGAGCTCCAATTTTTCCAAAGCTCATTCTTTTCTTGATCCCTCTATCCATGGCAACTTCTTGACAACCCCAAGAGACAAGTTTCATACACTATTCTATAGCAAGCCTTGGACGCGTCGGCTAGCCAACTTCGTTCCCGAGTTGCCTCGGTCAAGAGGTGGGAGCCCGTAAAAGATTCCGGCTACGTGGTGCCTTTTCCGACGAGACGATGATGGACGGAGATTCCGCGGAAGATCGGAGTGGAGATGAAGACCAAAGGACATGGATCGCTTGGTATAACTTTTCTACTCTTTTATTATTTGCTAGTTAGCTAGGTTAATGGCCCGATCCGGGTGAAAAGTGCGCGGTTGTGCCGGTTGCAAGTTTTGCAAAGTTTTTGTTTCCGCGTTTCCGGCGTCGGATTGACGGCCGGGGCGCCGCCGCGGACTTACATTATATTCGGTTTACTTATGACTTCTCTAGTTTTTAGACAGGTGTTTCGTGGAAACACAGGGTCCGAATTTTGAGAAGTTATAGGTATTTGAATAAAGTAGAGAACCAGGTATTGCAAGTATCGGGATTCTTCAAAGTGATCGAAGATGTAGATACTTGTGTATGGTGTTCAGTTGATAGTAATGATTAAGGGAACTTGTTTCTCTTTCAGGTTACTCATAATTGGAAGCATTCCTAAGTTGAGTAACGCTGATCGGCCTCCTTCCATTTAGTTGACATGCACTGGAGACAGCTGCATGATTTGAATCTGATTCAATTAAATCAGTGCTTCTGGTTCTATATTGGATATAGAACAGTTCATATCTTAACGATGTTAAGGTACGGGGAGTTGTCCGGCTTATGATTAAAACCAGACACTGAACAACTCAAGGCACGTTTCTGTAATGGCTGTTTGTGGGTTGACCCAGGCTATGACGAGGGTTGACTTTCTACCATCTGGAAGATCAATAGTGATATTGTTCTAAATTCGCCGCAGTTTTAATAAAAATGGATTTTTTCAGAAAACAGTAGTGGGAGTATGGTAGAACTGGAAGTGATTCCAGAACCACAAACGATTACTGAAGATTTGATAGGAACCTAAAAATTCAATCTGGATTGACATTCCATTGGCCACTCCGCAGATAAGGTCGGTAACTTTAGGCACCCGAGAGGTACTCTGGTAGCCTCAAGGACGGTGACAGGGATGTTCTTGTTTACCCACACTTGCCATTGCTATTGTTCCAGCCTGCGAGACCCGGCAGGAGGATGAGTATAGCGTCATTCTGAACTGGCTTCAGAAGTGTACGTGTATATGACTCTGCCAGAGGGTTGTCGTAGTCAGTGGGAGCAGCGGAAGCATGGTGGACATGTGGCTTATGTCTATTTATAGACTAAAGCAGATATAGCGGAGATAGATCATCAATTTCTGATGTGACAGTCATAGGTTTGACGTCATCAGAATAGGGGATGGATCTGTTGAGAAGGTAGTAGGGTGTGATGTCATGGTATTTGGATGACATACACAGAGTAGGAAGTGATATTCCTATACTACGATCGGTTATACTTTGGTCGTCACACAGTAGTTTCTCCACATGGGATTTGGACATTATATCAGACATACTGGTTACTAGATCTATGGTTTTAGATCTAGATTTGGGTGGTTTCCCAATTAAGGGTACTTAGACAGCATTCTAAGAGTATTTAGAATGGACGACTCCTGGCATGGTGGTGTACCTGCAGGTAATGGAGTCACCCTCTCTAAAGGTGTCTTACAGACTAAAGGGGAGAGGGATGTGCATGATTGGCAGATCACTTGCTCAGGCAATTGAGTCAATCATGAGATGTCAAGTACCACACCAGATGTTGTTCTTGCACTGGATGCAATAAGTTGACATTGATCCAATCCTGGAGAAGCAGTCGGAAGCAGTTTTAGAACATAAGTGGATGTTCTAGGGATATGATAACGACAGCCTCATTCGGGAGACAGTTATCATTTCAGGCTTCCAAGGTGACCTGGACGACAAGGAGGTTGTCAGAGCTATAGTTTTTCCTTCTGACGAGAAGCAGTATTTTGGACAGGTGATCCAAGGCAATACTGAGGGAGGCATGGCGCAGGATACTGATTAAGTTCAGTTGACGATACAGTCTAAGAAGTTTGGATTTGGAGTTCATTTATGAGCTAGGTCCCATCAGACATCCAGACACATTCTAAGACAAGTATTGCTCATTTCGGGAGATGGTTTTCTCCGCGGACATGTGATATAGAGAGACATAGAAAGAAACATCAAAGTGGATCCACTCACTGAGGCTTTTCCTCGAACGCAATAGTTTCGCAAACTAGCTTTGTGAGACTGACTAGTAGAGGAGTTGGGTGTTCAGTATCACACGGACTGTGAGTATGCGACATCGCAATAATTAGCCTTGAGTGCAAGTGGGAGATTGTTGGAGATAGTGCCCTCAGAGTCAATTATTGGATCACAGGCACGTGATTGCGATGATTGAGGGAGGACATATCCCAGTAGGACAGTCTTACTCGAGATGATAGTATGCTATCTGGTTTACCTTTATCATCGTGTACTGCTTTAGGTGACCTGACATGTCGCTATTGCGCGTTGATAGAGCCCCTAGGATTCTTGCTTGACCACCAGCAGTATGAGGGCGATCATATAAGTGGGAGCTGGGGTCTATAAGAACATTCTTAAAAGGTCCCTAGTCGTGGGAGTTTCGAGACAGGGCATCGATACTCCAGAGTAGACTAGTGTATACATTCGAGAACCTGACGAGGGGTGGTGGCCGGTCTCACAAGCCACTGGTGTCAGTTGGTTCACCCAAGATGTGTATAGGTGCTCATTGGGTTATGAGTACACCGGACAGGACTCGCCGGGAACATGCTAGTTGGTCGTATACCTGACGTCAGATAGCAGTTCCCTGGTGACATGTGTACAGGTTAGTTCATCGACCTGGGGATCGTCATTTATCTCGTATGAGTTCCCACTGTACTTTGATTACTACCCTACCACGCTCAAAGGAGACGTGCAAAAAGGTTTAGTTGGGTACAGTCCCGAGCCACATGGAGGCAGTGAGCGGATCTTCAGGGGTTCGTCTCTCCCGGTATTGGGGGTGTGTTCGCGCTGTGTCTAGGAGAGCCATTACACGAAGCCCTCGGCCGAGGTAGGATATTTACTGGTAGGTATTCCAGTAGTATCTCAGGGTGTTCTGGGCTACACTCCGACACGACTTGTACCGCTTTTGGGGGTCTGACTTTTACCAACCCCCTAGGCCCGCCATGCGATGCTCATAGACGAATGGACCGGACTGTACGGATATTGTCACTGACAGGCTCAGTAGGGTGTCAGGATGAGTTCGCTCATCGACGTCCCTTTTGGTCAATACCTGGTAGCCCGTTACGTATTGGCTTATACCTCTGACGTGCTAGTGGTTAAATCCACAACCAAGGTGTTGACGAGTCTTTAGAGTCCCCCACATTCAGTTACTCAAGCTTTCGGGCGAAAAGCTGTAGAGGCCGTATGGAGATATGGCAAGGTCCGATCAGATACGTGCTGTATTGTATGGATCAGGATCGGACAGTTTGTACTACAGGCCGTATGGATATATGGCAGGGTTCGATCAGATACGTACGGTATTGCACGGATCAGGATCGAACGGATAATACTAGCCGGCTATGGTTTAAGCCGGATTCTAGTATAGTACAGTGTAGATTTTGTCTCATTGCATTTGTATTTCGGTCGGAATACAAATGCGAGTGTGTATACACAGTATCGGGGTTTTCCTGTAATTTATTACGGGACCAGTTTTTTGGAGTTGTCAATTTGCTTTCCGTTTCGGCCATTTTCATCTGTATCCTTCATTGGCCGAAGATTGGTGGAGGAGGGCTTATTTGCAATTGTGCAAATAAGCAATTTGGAAGGGGGTTCTTTGCATATTATTGTATCATGATGGTGCACCATCCATTGACTTGACTTTTTGCTTCATGATAGTTTTCATGATGGCTTGACCATTTAGAGTCATCATGGTTGTGTTGGAGTGTTGGTTTAGGATAGAGATCATTACTTTGCATGATAACCTTTTCTCCCTCTCCTTTGGATAATAGTATGAGACTCTCCCCCATTTTGACGCCCTCTCTCTCATTCTCTCTGTTGGAGATAGTGCCCTCAGAGTCAATTATTGGATCACAGGCACGTGATTGCAATGATTGAGGGAGGACCTATCCCGGTAGGACAGTCTTACTCGAGATGATAGTATGCTATCTGGTTTACCTTTATCATCGTGTACTGCTTCAGGTGACCTTACAGGTCGCTATTACACGCTGATAGAGCCCTTAGGATTCTTGCTTGACTGCCAGCAATATGAGGGTGATCATATACGTGAGAGCTGGTGGTCTATAAGTACATCCTTAAAAGGTCCCTAGTCGTCGGAGTTTCGAGACAGGGCATCGATTCTCCAGAGTAGACTAGTGTATACAGTCGAGACCCCGATGAGGGGCGGTGGCCGGTCTCACAAGCCACTGGTGTCAGTTGATTCACCTAAGATGTATACAGGTGCTCGTTGGGTTATGAGTACACCGGACAGGACTCGCCGGGAACATGCTAGTTGGTCTTATACTTGACGTCAGATAGCAGTTCCCTGGTGACATGTGTACAGGTTAGTTTATCGACCTGAGATCGTCATTTGTCTCGTGTGAGTTCCCACTGTACTTTGATTACTACCCTACCACGGCTCAAAGGTGTCGTGCAAACAGGTTTTAGTTGGGTACAGTCCCGAGCCACATGGAGGCAGTGAGCGGATCTGCAGGGGTTCGTCTCTCCCGGTATTGGGGGTGAGGTCGCGCTGTGTCTAGGAGAGCCATTACATAAAGCCCTCGGCCGAGGAAGGAGATTTATTGGTAGGTATTCCAGTAGTATCTCAGGGCATTCTGGGCTACACTCCGACACGACTTGTACCGCTTTTGGGGGTCTGACTTTTACCAACCCCCTAGGCCCGCCATGCGATACTCATGGATGAACGGACCGGACTGTACGGATATTGTCACTGACAGGCTCAGTAGGGTGTCAGGGTGAGTTCGCTCATCGACGTCCCTTTTGGTCAATAGCTGGTGGCCCGTCACGTATTGGCTAATACCTCTGACGTGCTAGTGGTTAAATCCACAGCCATAGTATTGACGAGTCTTTAGAGTCCACCACACAGACAGTTACTCAAGTT
The DNA here is from genome assembly GCA_030015575.1 of Agapanthus africanus. Taxonomy (NCBI): domain Eukaryota; kingdom Viridiplantae; phylum Streptophyta; class Magnoliopsida; order Asparagales; family Amaryllidaceae; genus Agapanthus; species Agapanthus africanus. The sequence goes on along the minus strand of JASDDO010000029.1, from coordinate 251,483,294 downwards.
TCGGGCGAAACGCTGTAGAGGCCGTATGGAGATATGGCAGGGTCCGATCAGATACGTGCGGTATTGCACGGATCAGGATCGGACGGTTTGTACTAGAGGCTGTGTAGATATATGGCAAGGTTCGATCAGATACGTGCGGTATTGCACGGATCAGGATCGAACCGATATTACTAGCCGGCTTTGGTTTAAGCCGGATCCTAGTTTAGTACAGTGTAGATTTTGTCTCATTACATTTGTATCCAGTCGGAATACAGATGCGGGTGTGTATGCACAGTATCGGGGTTTTCCTGTAATTTAATACGGGACCTGTTTTCTGGAGTTGCCAGTTTGCATTCCGTTCCCGCCGGTTTTCCTTTGTTCTTTCCCGGCCGGACTTTTCCGATGGAGGGGGTTATTTGCAAGTTTGCAAATAACTTTTTGTGGAGGGGTTTTCTTGCTTTTGTGAGGCTTCATGATGGTTCATAATCATGAGATTCTTTTTGAATCAAACCTTTGCTTTATTTGTGATTAGAAATGAGATGAAGGTTGATATGACTTTGTTATCATGGCTTTTGATGTGGTCACATCTTGCCTTTTACTACACTTACCTCCCTTTGTATTATGCTTCATTCCCTCCACCATTTCCATTGGGAATAGGCCGGCCACACATTTTGTGAGGGAGAGAAAAAAAAATGAGAGGTTCATTTGTGTGAATATTTGATCATCTCACTTCCTTGCTAGGAAAATTGAAAGCACCAATTTTTCTTAAACTCTTCATCCATCCTCCATGGCAACTAAAACCCCAAATGAGACATAGCCTCTACACTACATTCTACAGCAAATCTTGGACACGTCGGCTAGCCAACTTCGCGCCCGAGTTGCTTCGGTATTGAGGTGGGAGCCCGTAAAAGATGCAGACGATGTGGTGCCCTTCTGGCAAGGATGCGACGACCGGAGTTTCCGCGGGAGATCGGAACGACGACGAGAAGACCGGAGGACTCGGATCACTCGGTATATCTCTCACCCTTTCTCTTGATTGCTAGGATTAGGTTAATGGTTACGATCCGGGTTTATTGTCCGCGGTAGCGCCAGTTTAAAAGTTAAGAAAATTTTTGATTCCGCATTTTGGCCTCGGATAGACGGCCAGGGCGCTGCCGTAGCGCAACATGGTATCAGAGCCACGCTATTAACCTAGTCTAGCTTTGTTTAATGTGTTTACATTTCCGATCGACCAAAATTCCAAAATCCGCATTTTTCCCAAACATCAGTTTCTGTCGAAATTTTTTGAAGTCCAAAAATTTTTCAGATTGTCTTAGAATACTGTGCATGAAATTATAAGACATCTGTGAAAATTTGGTCGAGTGTTATTGTAGAACCGCTGCGGAACTGCGGCCAAACCCCCCTTGGAGCCGCGGTTCCGCCGCAGTTCAGTGAGTTCACTGGACCAATTTTTCATAGTGATCTTTTTACAGGGAAATAAGGGTTTTGGAATATTATTCTTGGGCCCAGAATTTCTGTGAGTACTACAGTATTGTTTGGGGGCCCACTTGGTAAAATTTGATCGATCGGATATTTTAAACACATTGGTTCACAGTATTTACATTATATCTGCGACCGTGAATGTCACTTGATCGGTAAATCCTGTCTAACTGCTATAGCCCGGTTGGACAGATTTGCGAACGTGACATTCATGTTGATGTCTTGTAATTTTGCTGTGATGTTGCGGATCGGTCGTGGGGGATAGCCTGGATGCAATGTTAGTACAGTTTTGTTTTATATGTACATTTGATATTGCGGGGCGAGCGTCCGACATGTGGACTGCCGTCACTGCCTGTTTGTATTATTCTTTTGGGGAACGACCTGGTTGCGGTCGATGTACCCGTTGTATGTATATTTTACTTTCTGTACTAGGATTACCCCGCGGAGGGGTGCACGGATAGCCGGGTTCTAGAGGGCAACAAGCCCGCATCTCATGGTGTTGAGACGGAGGGGGCTTCACTCTAGGATTGGCGGGCTATTCGTCGCACTCGTAGGGGGTACAGGTTGACCCAGGAGGGGTGCCCAAGTTACCGGATTCCATGAAGTGCTGGGTGGTCCATTCACGGTGCTGAAGGGGGCTGCCTCGCTTCAGGTTTTGGCGGGTGACTTGCCGCACCCGTAGGGGTCTAGGATTTCATTGCACAGGCTATCCACACGACCAGGGGAACGTCGGGTTTCAGCAGCGGCTCTATGAAACCCGGGGATCCCAGATATCTGTATTGTTCTGTGATGCTGTATATTTCTGTGATGTTGCATTTTATCACGCCTTGAGCGAATATAATATATTGGTATATATATTAGTAGATGTTGTATATGTTTTGCATCCGCGCTAGTCCAGGCCCCGCTCTGTCGTTAGTTAGCTAACCTAACAAATAATGACGGGACCCAGTGGCGAATGCGGATGGCATATACGTACATCAGTATATTTTCGTTCTTTGTGGTGTGATCAATTGATGGGACTGCGTTGATTCGGATCAATGCAAGTTAAACAAACCTATTCTGATGTTGTTGGAACACTTTTTCAAAAAGCTGTTATTGCAAGGACGTTCACTTTTGTTTTGCATCGTGGTATTCAGTTGGAATATCCTGCTCCTCAGTCGACGAGGCAAGGGCCGAGATCCCTTCACCGGGAGTGACCCCTTGGACAGAAGCTTGCATCAGGGCAATAACTTCACTATAGCCGATTGCCTTTTGCTTTGCATCGTGGTATTCAGTTGGAATATCCTGCACCTCATTCTACGGGGAAGAGCCGAGATCCCTTCACCGGGAGTGACCTCTTTAGCAAAGGTTTTCGTCACTATATTTTTACAAAAAGTTATCCGGTTCCTTCAACGGTATCAAGTTCATTACGTTAAAGGTTTTTCGCCAAAAACCAGCCGTAGCCCTCCGTCATTTCAGATTAGTAATGCTTAGTATTCGTGCTACGTATGTCGTGCATTGCCGAGGCGTAGTGTTCGGTAGCTCTGTAATGCTTTTCTGTCGCATGGATAAGTGGATTGGTTAGGACAGTCGTACGGTTATGTTGGCATTGTCAAGGACTCGTACGGGTGGGTTTAACGCAATCAAGATAATGACGGGTTGAACTTGACTAGGACTCTTTGATATGTTGGCATTGTCAAGGTCACTTGGGTCCTAGGGGTAAAAACACACATCGGGAGTTTCTAAAGAAACTGAAACTTGCCAGGCATGCGCATACCTTCTGGAGTGTGGTGACTTGAGTGGATTCCTTCAAGTTATCATGCGATGATAGTTGGATCCCGATTCCCACTGATGAGTTGGTCTACTCCTCGGGTGATCCCGACTAATTCTTCTTTCGGGTTTAGAGAAGAATTTGAGGTTACAGTGGGAGGTTTCCTGGTTAGATAATGTGGTAACCATTCTGATCTAGGTTAGAGTGCACGCTGAGTGTTTCTTTTCTCTCTCTCTTTGGCAGCGACCATTGACCCGACCCTAGACTATGACTCAGTGACCAAGTTGACCGAACCTTCTTAACACAGGCTTTTGGATTGTCAGAGTTGCAAACCTCATTGCCACTCCTACTTTTACTCTTTTCTCCAGGACACCCCGTATTACTACGAAGGTCCACTTCCATTGGACAAAACCATCATATGGTTATATATGAACTCGAAGGAATTCGAGGATGGTTTCCGGTTCTGGAGAAAACGAATAGGACTATTCAGTTGTCTTTTCCTTTTACCTTCTCTCAGGTTGCGAGTACTCCTTGGTTTAGGAGATAGTACACCTACTACGCAAATTGGATAGTCTTCTTCCAAACCTTAGGCTGGTGCCGAACGCTGGGGAATGAAGAAAGCCAATTAGCCTAAACGGTGTACAGAAGGTATTAAGTTAAGACAAAGAAAAGGATTAGTAAGAGGGCAAAGTAAATTGCGACTGCTATTCACGACCAAACCGAGTATTTCTTCGCCAATCCTAAAATCACCTTTGTATTTCTCCAAGACACTCCGTATCACTACGAAGATCCCAAGTTCATTGGATAACTCATCGTATGGTTATATACGAACTCGAAAAGAACTTGTTCCTGTTCGGGGATGGATCCTGGTTCAGGAGAAATAGGAATATGGTTCATTCAGGTGTCTTTTATCTTCACCTTCTCTCGCGTTGCGAGTGCTCTTAAGACTAGGACAGTACACCCATTATGCTTATTGGATAGTCTTCTTCCAAACCATAGGCTGGTGCCGAAAGGTAGGGAAGGAAAAAACCATTTGGCCTAGAGGGGTGTACAGAAGGTATTGACTAAAGACATATAAAGGGATTTGGAGAGGTGGCAAAGAATTATACGGTTACTGTTGTGAATCTGGATAATGGAAGAGGCATTACTAGGAATACCGGGATACCCCATCGAAACATTTCAATGTTTCAGTTCAACTGTGTACTGTTAAAAGAAAACTGATTTCCTGATTAGACACTTTCTCCAGAGTATGTATTTACCAGGTTGGATTCTCACATCTGTATGGTTTTACAGATGTTGAGTGGGAGTAAGTTATTGGGAATTAGGTGACCATCCTCATTATATCGGGATTCGTTGTAATTGGTGATATTTGAGGAAGCCACCTGGGTTGTTTGCCGGTCGGCAAATATTTGGTTTTGAATATCCGTTGCTATGCACCAATTTCAAATTGATATATCTGTACGTCTATTTTCATAGAGTGAGATGTACCTTTTTGAAATTATGTCTATGACATTTACCTATATCAGTGGATGGTTAGGTAAGGAGTATTGAACAGCGGTGTAATTCTTCTTAACCATAAGTACAGTTTTCAACCTACGACACACAGTGAATGAGTTATCAGACTCAAGGGACTTGTACAGAGTATTGTATGTTGTCCAGCGTCTATCAGGACAGAGGGGTTGGTCCTCGTACTATATTCGGTTTACTTATGACTTCTCTAGTTTTTAGACAGCTGTTTCGTGGAAATACAGGGTCCGAATTTTGAGAAGTTATAGGTATTTGAATAAAGTAGAGAACCAAGTATTGCAAGTATCGGGATTCTTCAAAGTGATCGAAGATGTAGATACTTGTGTATGGTGTTCAGTTGATAGTAATGGTTAAGAGAACTTGCTTCTCTTTCAGGTTACTCATAATTGGAAGCATTCCTAAATTGAATAACGCTGATCGGCCTCCTTCCATTTAGTTGACATGCACTGGAGACAGCTGCATGATTTGAATCTGGTTCAATTAAATCAGTGCCTCTGGTTCTATATTGGATATAGAACAGTTCATATCTTAACGATGTTAAGGTACGGGGAGTTGTCCGGCTTATGCTTAAAACCAGACTCCGGATAACTCAAGGCACGTTTCTGTAATGGCTGTTTGTGGGTTGACCCACGCTATGACGAGGGTTGATTTTCTACCATCTGGAAGATCAATAGTGATATTGTTCTTGACTCGCCACAGTTTTAACAAAAATGGATTTTTTCAGAAAACAGCAGTGGGAGTATGGTAGAACTGGAAGTGATTCCAGAACCGCAAACGATTACTGAAAATTTGATAGGAACCTAAAGATTCAATCTGGCTTGACATTCCATTAGCCACTCCGCAGATATGGTGGGTAACCTCAGGCACTCGAGAGGTACTTCGGTATGCTCAAGGACGGTGGCAGGGAGGTTCTTGTTTACCCAGACTTGCCATTGCTGTTGTTCCAGACTGTGAGACCCGGCATGAGGATGAGTATAGTGTCATTCTAAACTGGCTTTAGAAGTGTACGTCTATATGACTCTGCCAGAGGGTTGTTGTAGTCAGTGGGAGCAGCGGAAGCATTAGTGGACAGTTGGCTTATGTCTATTTACAGACTGAAGCAGATATAGCGCAGATAGATCATCTATTTCTGATGTGAAGTCATAGGTTTGACTTCATCAGAATAGGGGATGGATCTGCTAAGGAGGTAGTAGAGTCTAATGTCATGGTATTTGGGTGACATACACAGAGTAGGAAGTGATATTCCTATACTAGGATCGGTTATACTTTGGTTGTCACACAGTGGTTTCTTCACACAGGACTTGGATATTATATCATGTTAGTGTATATGCCCTAGAGGCCATTACTGTATCATACTGGTTTGTATATTACTTAATGGATGCATGGGATATTCACCTTGTATATACAATCTTGCTCAAAATAGTAGTATGCTACTTGGTTTGTTTCTACTTCAATGTGTACATGTGTTTATTTTTGTATATCGCCTATACACATTAGTAGATCCCTTAGGATCTTTGCTTGATTACCAGCGATGTGATGGCCGTCACACTAGTGGGGCTGGGTAATCTATAAGCACATCCTTATGCAGGTCCCTGGTCGCAGGACTATCGAGACAGGGCATCGATACTCCGGAGTAGACCAGCGCATGCGCATCTCATCCCAGTGTGGGAGACGGTCTGTCCCACAGCCGTCAGTACGTCGTACTTGAGATAGTATGCGGGTGCTCGTTAGGTTACGGGTACACTGGACATGACTCGTCGGGAACTGACTAGTTGGTATTATACCTATCGTCAGTTATCAGTTCCCAGGTGACATGAGTACAGCTTAGTCCGCTGACTTGACACTGTCATTCCGCCTCGAGTGTGTTCCCACTGTACTTTGATCACTACCCTACCACGGCTCAAAGGAGTCGTGCAAACAGGTAGTGGTTGGGTGCAGTCCTGAAGCACTTGGAGGCAGTGACGGTTAGACAGGATTCGTCTCTCCCGGTATTGGGGGTTGACATCGCGCTGTGTCTAGGAGAGCCATTACACGAGTAGTCCCTGGCCAGGGCAAACGAGATATACTGGTAGGTTTCCAGTGTTATCTCAGGGTGTTTTGGGCTTCGCTCCGGCACGACTTGTACCGCTATTGGGGGACTGACGTTTACCGCCCCCTAGGCCCGTCATGCGATGTATCAGACGAACAGACCGGACTGTACGGAGAATGTCACACTCAGGCTCAGTAGGAGTTCAGATGGGTTTCGCCTCGTCGGTCTTCTTGTCGGCATTACCTGGGGACCGTTACGCACAGCTAGTGCCGCTTGCGGTCTGTGGTTAAACCCACTGCCAGCGTAGTGTCGAGTCTTTAGAGTCCCACACAGAAAGCTTTTCGCCTTTAGGCAAAAGAGTAGAGGTCGCATGGTATTGCGACAGGTCGCATGGTTTTGCGACAGGGTTCGGTCACATCCGTGCACTTGTGCGCGTACAGTGTCCGGACAGTTTACACTAGCGGGCTTTGGTTTAAGCCAGATCCTAGTGTACCTTATGGGATTGGATTTATCCAGTTTGCATTCGTGTTCCTCGGAACGCGGATGCGGGTGTGTATGCACAGTTGACAGGGAGACAGAGGCAGTGGATTCTCATTAGGGTTGTTAACAGTTGACCGTTGACTATTTGACTTTTTGCTCAACCCTAATGAGAATATGATATGTGATTAACTATTATATTAATTAAGTATTATGGTGATATGGTTGTTGACTTTGTTGACTTGTTGACTTTGTTGACTTGTTGACTTTTGTTGACTTGTTGACCGGTTGACTAGGCTTGACTAGTTGACCATCATGATAACCATAGCCATCATTTCATGGCAAAGACTTTTGTTTACTTGCTCATTTGTGTAAAATGAGTGCATGAAATGATATGGTTATGGTTGCTTCAAACCATCACATAAGACTTTTTTTGATATGATGAGTTATGATCACTTTGGATTATGAGAGGGTGAAAGACAAAAGAGAGCCTCATTCTTTCTTGCTCATTCTCTCTCTTGTTCTTGAGCTCTCCTCTTGCTCTCACCCTCAACCTCTTCCTCCCTCTCTTGATTCTATGGTTCTCTTGTCTCATGAGTTGAGAATCAAGAACCATAGATAAAATCCCATTCTATTTCTTCTCTACTCATTCTAGTTCACTAGGTTTAGCAAACTGAGTGAACTAGTTTCTTCAAAGAACGAAGAAGGAGCTAAAGGTTGGAGCTTTCAAGTGGATCTATCTTCGGCGTACGGAGACGACGAGAAGGAGCCATCGGACCACCATCGGAGCTTGAAGAGAAGGAGTTCAAGACAAGCTAGGTATAACCCCCTAACCGAGTAGCTAGAATCTCTTTGTTAGGATGTTAGATAGATGTTTAACCAAGATCCGGGTTATAGGTCCATGTTACCATCTTTAAGAAAATCGTTTTTTACCAAATTCCGCATTCCCGAAAGTACCGGGAGAGGTAGCATGGACTTACAGTAGTATCAGAGCCTAGTTAAACTCTATCTAGCATGTTAGCAAGTAACTAGAAGATCGATCAACGAAAAAGTCCCGAAACAAACCCCAAAAATTTTGCAGTTTCTGTCGATTTTTCCACTGTTCAAAAGTTGATTATTTTAACACCTAAAATCGGCTCAGGCTTTTCTGTGAACACCCACCAAAATTGGTCGCACGATCGAGTCAAAGCGCCGCGGATCCGCGGCGGGAGCACGCTCCCGCCGCGGATCCGCGGCCGAGTTGACTCGGCCGTGGTCCCTTTTTGGTGCAGTGTTCTTCTGGGGGTATTTTGGGATTTTTGGAATATATATTTTCTGCCCAGATTTTCCAGAACGAAAATTTTATTTTGGGGTCCCGAAAATCCGTATTTTTGATCGAACTTCTAAAAGACTTAAGCTAACGGGTTTTTTCTGTAATGTGATATTTGTATTGAACGTCTACTAATCGCTATATGTCGATTAGTGGGGGTTATACAAATCTGTGATCTGTAATGTTGCTGGAATGTGGATATGAATATGTTGGATTGTCGCGGGTGAATAGCCGGGGGTTGTGAGACGAGAGTTTTCTTTTCTTTCAACTCATGTAAATTTGTAAATTGATGTAATAATTATTTGTATGGCCGCACAACCGGGTCGGGGTTGTAGCCGTCATTGTATAATTTCTTTTTACTGTTTTTGCTCCTAGGATAGACCCATGGAGGGGGTGCACAAACTACCGGGTATGCCGAAGTGTCGAGTGGCCTACTCATAGGAGATGAGGGAGGTTACTACGCTTCGGGTACTTGGCGGGTAGTTTGCCGCACCCGGAGGGGTCTTGGGTGGGGTTTTGGCTATTCACCGCGACCGTGTAATCTGTTTGTCGTTACAGGCTCGTGCGAATTACAGATTCCTAGTATATCCAATGTATTCATCTGTGATCTGAAATGTTTTATCATTGCAGTATATCTATATATGATATTATTTAGGCGTTGCTTATGTTTTACAGACGCGCTAGCCCAGCCCCCGCTCTGTCGTTAGTTAAGTAACCTAACGGGTAATGACGGGGCCCCGTGGCGAATGCGAATGGCATAAGCGTACGTCATATTTTGGTTGTTTTCTGCAATGGTAGGATTAAATGATGGGACGCATTAAAAGAACTAATGCAAGAATATCACGCATTAAAAGAACTAATGCAAGATAATAAACCAAGTTAAAGTCGTTGGAACACTTTCGAAAAACCACTCGGTTCTTTTCAAAACCAACTTTTAAATACGGAGCTTGAGCCACTCCTTTTAAAAGCTATCTCGTTCCATCGACTATATCAAGTTCACTACGTTCACGGTTTTGCCAAAACCATCCGTAGCCCTCCGTCGTTTCACATGAATAGTCAATAGTATTCAAGCTGTGTATGTTGGCCAAAGTCAAGGCACAGTGATTGGTAGCTATTGGGTATTCATGTGTAGCATAGATAGATGCGTTGGTTTGGGACAGTCGTACTGCCATTTTGGCCAAAGTCAAGGGTAGGTACGGATGGATCCAAATTAACCTGGATAATGACGGGTAGAACTTGACATGTGACTTATGATATTTTGGCCAAAGTCAAGGTCATAAGAGCATGGGGCAAAAATCCACATCGGGAGTTTCATAAGTACTGAAATTTGCTAGATTTGCATACCATTTGGAGTGTGATGATTCTGGTAGGATTCCTTCAGTTTCGTCACGCGATGATATTTGGATCCCGATCCTACTGTGAGTATATGCTACTCCTCGGGAAATTTCTCACTTAACGATCAATGCTATAAACCTAGTAGGTGCCTAGAAAGGTGTTAGCGGGGCTACGCCCCCAGGGAAAAGAGGTTCTTTAATTAAGGAACTTCGCGAAAGCGTTGGAAAACCTCCCTCGAAGTACCGACACCGGCCTGGCTGAACGGTTACGCAAGTATTGTACGGTGGGATTGATCCTGACTAATTCTTCCTTTATGGTTTGAGGAGGGATTCGAGAAACAGTGGGAGCCATCCTGTTTAGACAAACTAAAAACCACTCTAAACTTGCAAGAGCATCATGCTGAGTGTTTCTTCTTCTCTCTCATAATTGCAGCGACCAATCAACATGACTGGACTTAAGTTACTCCTAGATAAAAACAAACTGACAGGGCCAAATTACAAAGATTGGCTCAGGAATGTCAAGATAGCAATCACTTACGACAAGCTGGGGTATCTTCTTACCACCAAAGCTCCCCCTGTCCCTGGTCCAACTTCCAGCGTCGCGGATAAGGAAATCCGCAAGACTTGGGAGATTGATAGTGCGAAGGCCAAATGCCTCCTGCTTGCCTCGATGGACAACGAACATCAGAGGAGGCACGAGAATATGGACATGGAATCCATATTGCTTCATACAAAAGAACTGTATGGAGAGCAATCTCGTATCGCAAGATACGAAGCGTCGAAAAAGTTATTTTCGACAAGAATGGCCGTCGGATCATCAGTAGCCGAGCACGTGCTAAAGATGATCGGCTTCATTGAGGAGCTCGCTGACCTAAGGATCACATTGGAGAGTGAGCTATATACGGATATAGTTCTCCAGTCCCTTCCTTCCACTTACGCCCAGTTTATACTGAACTTCAACTTACAAGAAAAAGAGGTTGAACTTTCAGAGCTCCTCAACATGCTGAGGAGCGCAGAGGGCACCCTACAGAAAGGTAGGGATACATCCACTTTGTTTGTAGGAGGATCATCTTCTTCTAGGTCCAAGGCGAAAGCCAAGGGAAAGAAGAAGAAAGCCCCCGCCAAACCAAGGGGCGGTGTTAGTAAAGTGGATACGAAGGGAAAAGCAAAAGCAACAAAGATAGCGGGGAAGCTTGTGGATAAGGAAGAATGCTTCTATTGTCATAAGAAAGGACACTGGAAGAATGATTGCAGGGCCTGGAAGGCCAGAACACAGGAATTGAAGCAGGTTGCAGCTTCAGCTTCAGGTGTGTTTGTTATTGAAAACTGTCTTTCAATAAACTCTACTTCCTGGGTATTGGATACCGGATCAGGATCTCATATCTGTAATTCTTTGCAGGCGTTGAGAAACCGTAGGGTTTTGAAGGCAGGTGACATGACCCTTAGAGTTGCGAACGGAGCTAGCATGGATGCTAAAGCCGTGGGGGACTATCACCTGGGAATGTCAGATGGACATGTTTTGGTTTTGCGTAATTGCTTTTTTGTACCCAACGCAACTTGTAATATCATTTCTGTATCTTTAGTTTCTAAAGAAGGTTATGAATTTGCGTTTGTAAGTAATGTTGTAAACATTCACCTTAATCAAGTTTTGATTGGGTCAGGTACATTGAGTAATGGTATATACGTGTTGAACCAACCACAGATTTTTAATGTCCAGAATACACACAAAAGAAAGTCTCCATAAATAAATCAGACTTCCTTATGGCATTGTAGATTAGGTCACATCAATGAGAGAAGGTTGACTAAGTTACATACAGAAGGATATTTGAATGCGTTCGAATATCAATCGTATGCCACTTGTCAATCTTGTCTCAAAGGAAAGATGACAAAGACTCCGTTTACTGGACATGGAGTAAGAGCGAGCGAGCTCTTGGGACTCGTACACAGTGACGTGTGCGGTCCAATGTCTACACATGCCCGAAGCGGACATTCTTACTTCATTACTTTTACGGATGACTTCTCAAGGTACGGTTATGTCTTCTTGATGAAACATAAGTCCGAGGCCTTTGGAAAATTCCAGGAGTATAAGAATGAAGTAGAGAAACAGACCGGCAAAAGTATTAAGATTCTAAGATCGGATCGAGGTGGAGAATACTTAAGTGCCGAGTTCCTGGACTATTTAAAAGAGAACGGAATTCTCTCTCAGCTTACTCCTCCATACACCCCGCAACATAACGGTGTATCGGAGAGACGGAACCGCACCCTATTGGATATGGTACGGTCCATGATGAGTAACGCTGAGTTGCCGCGATCATTCTGGGGATATGCGCTAGAATCAGCCGCATACCTTTTGAACCGAGTTCCCACTAAGACTGTGCCTACTACGCCATTTGAGATGTGGTGTGGGAAGAGACCCCATCTTAATCACATTAAGATATGGGGAAGTCCAGCTTTTGTCAAAAAGCAGCATGCGGATAAGCTCGAGGCACGCTCAGTACTGTGCAAGTTTGTGGGATATCCAAAGAATTCCAAGGGATATTTCTTCTACTGTGAAGAGGAACAAAAAGTTCTTGTTTCTCGTCATGCCCACTTTCTAGAACACCAGTTCATAGAAAAAGAAATAAGTGGGAGCGCAGTAGAACTGGAAGAAATTCCAGAACCACGGACTATTACTGAAAGTTTAGTGGAACCAGAGGGTTCAACAGAACAGGACATTCCTGCGCCGCTCCGCAGAAGTAGTAGGCAGACTCATCCGCCTGAGAGATACTACGGTTTTCTCATTGACGGGGATAGAGAGGATTGCATCATAGATTATGATGAGCCTACTAGCTTCCAGCAGGACGTTCAGAGCGTTGACTCAGTGAAATGGCTGGATGCAATGCGGACCGAAATGGAGTCCATGTACACCAACAAGGTATGGACGTTGGACATTGCTCCAGACAGGGTAAAACCCGTAGGATGCAAGTGGATCTTCAAAAGGAAGATTGGTGTAGATGGACAGGTTGAGACCTATAAAGCTAGGCTGGTAGCTAAGGGTTTTCGTCAAAGACCTGGCTTGGACTATGACGAAACCTTTTCTCCAGTAGCCATGCTGAAATCCATTCGGATCCTTCTTGCCATTGCTGCCTTCCACGATTATGAGATCTGGCAAATGGACGTAAAGACAGCTTTTCTAAATGGAAATTTAGAGGAGTGTGTCTATATGGACCAGCCAGAGGGTTTCATTCAGAGTGGGAGCAGCGGAAAGGTGTGCAAGTTGCTTAAGTCCATCTATGGACTAAAGCAGGCGTCGCGGAGTTGGAACATCTGCTTTGATGAGACGGTCAAAGAATTTGGCTTTATCAAAAATCCAGATGAACCATGCATCTATAGTAGATTTGTAGCGAGAACTGTAGTATTCCTCGTTTTATACGTGGATGACATCTCTTAATAGGAAATGACATTCCTATGCTACAATCTGTCAAGGGGTTCTTGTCACACAGGTTCTCCATGAAAGACCTGGGTGATGCCTCATACATTCTGGGTATCCGGATCTACCGTGACAGATCCAAGAGGATATTAGGACTATCACAGTCCAGGTACATCGACACCATACTGAAGAGATTCAGTATGGAAGATTCCAAGCGCGGTAACCTACCGGCTTGTCACGGGATCACCCTCTCTAAAGAGATGTCTCCCAAGACTGATTTGGAGAGGGATCGCATGTCTATTATACCCTACACTTCTGCGGTAGGCTCTATAATGTATGCGATGTTGTGTACCAGACCGGATGTAGCTTATGCACTGAGTGTGGTAAGCCGGTATCAGTCAAACCCTGGGGAGAAACACTGGATAGCGGTAAAGAACATTCTCAAGTACCTGAGAAGGACTAAGGAGATGTTCTTGGTGTATGGCGGAAAAGACCTCCAGATCGAGGCCTTTGCTGACTCCAGCTTCCAGAGTGACAAGGATGATTCCAAGTCCATATCGGGTTTTGTCTTTACCCTCAATGGAGGGGCGGTGTGTTGGAAGAGTTCCAAACAGGAAACCGTTGCAGACTCGACGATGGAAGCGGAATACATCGCTGCATCTGATGCCGCAAAAGAAGCTGTCTGGATGAGGAAGTTCTTGAAAGAACTTCAGGTGGTTCCGTCCATTGTTGATCCAATACCTCTGTATTGCGACAACAACGGGGCTATAGCTTTAGCGAAGGAACCCAGGTCCCATCAGAGATCCAGGCACATCTTGAGGCGGTATCACCTGATCAGGGAGATCGTGGATCGCCAGGAGATCGAGGTTCGGAGAGTCGCTTCAGAAGATAACACTGCAGATCCATTCACCAAGGCCCTGCCCCAGACTCAGTTCGAGCGGCTGATCGAGATGATAGGTCTTCGATACGCCAGTACATGGCCTTAGTGCAAGTGGGAGATTGTTAGTGTATATGCCCTAGAGGCCATTACTGTATCATACTGGTTTGTATATTACTTAATGGATGCTTGGGATATTCACCTTGTATATACAATCTTGCTCAAAATAGTAGTATGCTACTTGGTTTGTTTCTACTTCAATGTGTACATGTGTTTATTTTTGTATATCGCCTATACACATTAGTAGAGCCCTTAGGATCTTTGCTTGATTACCAGCGATGTGATGGCCGTCACACTAGTGGGGCTGGGTAATCTATAAGCACATCCTTATGCAGGTCCCTGGTCGCAGGACTATCGAGACAGGGCATCGATACTCCGGAGTACACCAGCGCATGCACTTCTCATCCCAGTGTGGGAGACGGTCTGTCCCACAGCCGTCAGTACGTCGTACTTGAGATAGTATGCGGGTGCTCGTTAGGTTACGGGTACACTGGACAGGACTCGTCGGGAACTGACTAGTTGGTATTATACCTATCGTCAGTTATCAGTTCCCAGGTGACATGAGTACACCTTAGTCCGCTGACTTGACACTGTCATTCCGCCTCGAGTGTGTTCCCACTGTACTTTGATCACTACCCTACCACGGCTCAAAGGAGTCGTGCAAACAGGTAGTGGTTGGGTGCAGTCCTGAAGCACCTGGAGGCAGTGACGGTTAGACAGGATTCGTCTCTCCCGGTATTGGGGGTTGACATCGCGCTGTGTCTAGGAGAGCAATTACACGAGTAGTCCCTGGCCAGGGCAAACGAGATATACTGGTAGGTTTCCAGTGTTATCTCAGGGTGTTTTGGGCTTCGCTCCGGCACGACTTGTACCGCTATTGGGGGACTGACGTTTACCGCCCCCTAGGCCCGCCATGCGATGTATCAGACGAACAGACCGGACTGTACGGAGAATGTCACACTCAGGCTCAGTAGGAGTTCAGATGGGTTTCGCCTCGTCGGTCTTCTTGTCGGCATTACCTGGGGACCGTTACGCACAGCTAGTGCCGCTTGCGGTCTGTGGTTAAACCCACTGCCAGCGTAGTGTCGAGTCTTTAGAGTCCCACACAGAAAGCTTTTCGCCTTTAGGCAAAAGAGTAGAGGTCGCATGGTTTTGCGACAGGGTTCGGTCACATCCGTGCACTTGTGCGCGTACAGTGTCCGGACAGTTTACACTAGCGGGCTTTGGTTTAAGCCAGATCCTAGTGTACCTTATGGGATTGGATTTATCCAGTTTGCATTCGTGTTCCTCGGAACGCGGATGCGGGTGTGTATGCACAGTTGACAGGGAGACAGAGGCAGTGGATTCTCATTAGGGTTGTTAACAGTTGACCGTTGACTATTTGACTTTTTGCTCAACCCTAATGAGAATATGATATGTGATTAACTATTATATTAATTAAGTATTATGGTGATATGGTTGTTGACTTTGTTGACTTGTTGACTTTTGTTGACTTGTTGACTTGTTGACTTTTGTTGACTTGTTGACCGGTTGACTAGGCTTGACTAGTTGACCATCATGATAACCATAGCCATCATTTCATGGCAAAGACTTTTGTTTACTTGCTCATTTGTGTAAAATGAGTGCATGAAATGATATGGTTATGGTTGCTTCAAACCATCACATAAGACTTTTTTTGATATGATGAGTTATGATCACTTTGGATTATGAGAGGGTGAAAGACAAAAGAGAGCCTCATTCTTTCTTGCTCATTCTCTCTCTTGTTCTTGAGCTCTCCTCTTGCTCTCACCCTCAACCTCTTCCTCCCTCTCTTGATTCTATGGTTCTCTTGTCTCATGAGTTGAGAATCAAGAACTATAGATAAAATCCCATTCTATTTCTTCTCTACTCATTCTAGTTCACTAGGTTTAGCAAACCGAGTGAACTAGTTTCTTCAAAGAACGAAGAAGGAGCTAAAGGTTGGAGCTTTCAAGTGGATCTATCTTCGGCGTACGGAGACGACGAGAAGGAGCCATCGGACCACCATCGGAGCTTGAAGAGAAGGAGTTCAAGACAAGCTAGGTATAACCCCCTAACCGAGTAGCTAGAATCTCTTTGTTAGGATGTTAGATAGATGTTTAACCAAGATCCGGGTTATAGGTCCATGTTACCATCTTTAAGAAAATCGTTTTTTACCAAATTCCGCATTCCCGAAAGTACCGGGAGAGGTAGCATGGACTTACATATCAGACATTCTGGTTACTAGATCTATAGATCTAGATTTGGGTGGTTTTCCAATCTGGGTACTTAGACAGCATTCTATGAGTATTTAGAATGGACGACTCCTGGCACGGTAGTATACCTGCAGGTAATGGAGTCACCCTCTCTAAAGGTGTCTTACAGACTAAAGGGGAGAAGGATACGCATGATTGACAGATCACTTGCTTAGGCAATTGAGTTAATCATGAGATGTCAAGTACCACACCAGATGTTGTTCTTGTAGTAGGTGCAATAAGTTGATATTGATCCAATCCTGGAGAAATAGTCGGAAGCAGTTTTAGAACATAAGTTGATGTTCTAGGGATATGATAGCAGCTTTCTCTTTCGGGAGACAGTTATCATTCCAGGCTTCCAAGGTGACATGGACGACAAGGAGGTTGTCTGAATTATAGTTTCTCCTTCTGACGAGGGGCAGTATTTTGGACAGGTGGTCCAAGGCAATACTGAGGGAGGCATGGCGCTGGATACTGATTAAGTTCAGTTATCGATACAGTCTAAGAAGTTTGGATTTGGAGTTCATTTATGAGCTAGGTCCCATCAGATATCCAGACATACTCTAAGACAGGTATTGCTCATTTCGGGAGATGGTTTTCTCTGCGAACTTGAGATATAGAGAGACATAGAAAGAAACATCACAGCGGATCCACTCACAGAGGCTATTCCTCGAACGCAATAGTTTCGCAAACGAGCTTTGTGAGACAGACTAGTAGAGGAGTTGGGTGTTCGGTATCACACGGGCTGTGAGTATACGACATCGCAATAATTAGCCTTGAGTGCAAGTGGGAGATTGTTAGAGATAGTGCCCTCAGAGTCAATTATTGGATCACAGGCACGTGATTGCAATGATTGAGGGAGGACCTATCCCGGTAGGACAGTCTTACTCGAGATGATAGTATCCTATCTGGTTTACCTTTATCATCGTGTACTGCTTCAGGTGACCTTACATGTCGCTATTACACGCTGATAGAGCCCCTAGGATTCTTGCTTGACTGCCAGCAATATGAGGGCGATCATATACGTGAGAGCTGGTGGTCTATAAGCACATCCTTAAAAGGTCCCTAGTCGTGGGAGTTTCGAGACAGGGCATCGATTCTCCAGAGTAGACTAGTGTATACAGTCGAGACCCCGACGAGGGGCGGTGGCCGGTCTCACAAGCCACTGGTGTCAGTTGGTTCACATAAGATGTATACAGGTGCTCGTTGGGTTATGAGTACACCGGACAGGACTCGCCGGGAACATGCTAGTTGGTCTTATACTTGACGTCAGATAGCAGTTCCCTGGTGACATGTGTACAGGTTAGTTCATCGACCTGAGATCGTCATTTGTCTCGTGTGAGTTCCCACTGTACTTTGATTACTCCCCTACCATGGCTCAAAGGAGTCGTGCAAACAAGTTTTAGTTGGGTACAGTCCCGAGCCACATGGAGGAAGTGAGCGGATTTGCAGGGGTTCGTCTCTCCCGGTATTGGGGGTGAGGTTGCACTGTGTCTAGGAGAGCCATTACACAATGCCCTCGGCCGAGGCAGGAGATTTACTGGTAGGTATTCCAGTAGTATCTCAAGGTGTTCTGGGCTACACTCCGACACGACTTGTACCGCTTTTGGGAGTCTGACTTTTACCAACCCCCTAGGCCCGTCATGCGATACTCATAGACGAACGGACCGGACTGTACGGATATTATCACTGACAGGCTCAGTAGGGTGTCAGGGTGAGTTCTCTCATCGACGTCCCTTTTGGTCAATAGCTGGTGGCCCGTCACGTATTGGCTAATACCTCTGACGTGCTAGTGGTTAAATCCACAGTCATAGTATTGACGAGTCTTTAGAGTCCACCACACAGACAGTTACTCAAGTTTCGGGCGAAACGCTGTAGAGGCCGTATGGAGATATGGCAGGGTCCGATCAGATACGTGCGGTGTTGCACGGATCAGGATCGGACGGTTTGTACTAGAGGCCGTGTAGATATATGGCAAGGTTCGATCAGATACGTGCGGTATTGCACGGATCAGGATCGAACCGATATTACTAGCCGGCTTTGGTTTAAGCCGGATCCTAGTTTAGTACAGTGTAGATTTTGTCTCATTGCATTTGTATCCGGTCGGAATACAGATGCGGGTGTGTATGCACAGTATCGGGGTTTTCCTGTAATTTATTACGGGTCCTGTTTCTGGAGTTGCCAGTTTGCATTCCGTTCCGGCCGGTTTTCCTCTGTTCTTTCCCGGCCGGACTTTTCCGATGGAGGGGGTTATTTGCAAGTTTGCAAATAACTTTTTGTGGAGGGGTTTTCTTGCTTTTGTGAGGCTTCATGATGGTTCATAATCATGAGATTCTTTTTGAATCAAACCTTTTCTTTATTTGTGATTAGAAATGAGATGAAGGTTGATATGTTTTCGTTATCATGGCTTTTGATGTGGTCACCTCTTGCCTTTTACTACACTCACCTCCCTTTGTATTATGCTTCATTCCCTCCACCATTTCCATTGGGAATAGGCCGGCCACACATTTTGTGAGGGAGAGAAAAAAAAATGAGAGGTTCATTTGTGTGAATATTTGATCATCTCACTTCCTTGCTAGGAAAATTGAAAGCACCAATTTTTCTTAAACTCTTCATCCATCCTCCATGGCAACTAAAACCCCAAATGAGACATAGCCTCTACACTACATTCTACAGCAAATCTTGGACGCGTCGGCTAGCCAACTTCGCGCCCGAATTGCTTCGGTATTGAGGTGGGAGCCCGTAAAAGATGCAGACGATGTGGTGCCCTTCCGGCAAGGATGCGACGACCGGAGTTTCCGCGGGAGATCGGGACGACGACGAGAAGACCGGAGGACTCGGATCACTCAGTATATCTCTCACCCTTTCTCTTGATTGCTAGGATTAGGTTAATGGTTACAATCCGGGTTTATTGTCCGCGGTAGCGCCAGTTTAAAAGTTAAGAAAATTTTTGATTCCGCATTTTGGCCTCGGATAGACGGCCGGGGCGCTGCCGTGGCGCAACACTCTCCACTCACCAAGTCCATGGCCGGCCAAGCCTTTCGGGGCTGTCCAAAATTCTAGAGGTGGGGTTTTTGTGCTTTTGCTTTGATAAAAATCCCACAAGATCAATCTCCATTAGCTTGTATCATCCCTCCACCAAAAGGCAACCTCCATGTACCCCAAATGAGACATGAGCACTACACATTCTACAGCAAACCTTGGGCATGTCGGCTCGCCAACTTCGTGCCCGAGTTGCCTCGGTATAGAGGTGGGAGCCCGTAAAAGAAGCAGGCGACGTGGTGCCCTTCCGGCGAGGAGGTGGAGACCGGACCTTCCGCGGGAGATCGGGACGACGACGAGAAGACCGGAGGACACGGATCAGTCGGTATATCTCTCTTCCCCATCTTGTAGTTAGCTAGGACTGTAAGTCTATGCTACCTCTCCCGGTACTTTCGGGCATGCGGAATTTGGTGAAAAACAATTTTTTAGAGGCGGTAACATGGACTCAAAACCGGATCTTTGTTAAACATCTAGCTAACATCCTAACTAGGAGTTGTTAACTACTCGGTTAGGGGGTTATACCTTTCTTTCTTGAACTCCTTCGTCTTCATCTCTTGATGGTGTACGGATTGGCTTCACCCCGTCGTCTCCTTGCGCCGAAGATCGATCCACCCGAAAGCTTCTACCTTTGGCTTCTTCTCTGAACTTTGAAGAAACCAGTTCACTAGGTTTGCTAAACCTTGTGAACTAAGGTGAGTAGAGGAGAGTGTGATGGGATTTTCTGTATGGTTCTTGCTTCTCAACACATGAGACAAGTGAACCATAGACAAGAGAGAGAGCAAGAGGAAGAGGGTGAGAGCAAGTGGAAGAGAGAGATCAAAACCAAGAGAGAGAAAGACAATGAAAGAATGAGCCTCTCTTTTCTCTTTCACCCTCTCATAATCCAAAAGCATCATGAGCCATATTGTTAATCAAGTATTATTATGTGATGGTTCATATCATGACAAAGGCAATATCATTTCCATGCACTCATTTTGCAAACCACAACAAGCAAGCAAAAGTCTTTGCATGAAAATGACAACCATTGTGATGATGATGGTCAACTAGTCCAACCTAGTCAACCGGTCAACAAAGTCAACAAGTCAACAAAGTCAACCCCTCAACAACCATGTCACTATAATACTTAATTAATATTATTGCTAAATATATATATATATATATATATATCATATTCTCATTAGGGTTGAGCAAAAAGTCAATAGTCAACAGTCAACGGTCAACAACCCTAATGAGAATCCTCTGCCTCTGTCTCTCCGTCAACTGTGCATACACACCCATATCCGTGTTCCGAGGAACACGAATATAAACTGGATAAATCCAATCCCAAAACGTGCACTAGGATCTGGCTTAAACCAAAGTCCGCTACTGTTAACTGTCCCGACACTAAACGTGCACAAGTGCACGGATGTGACTGAACCATGTCGCAAAACCATGCGACCTCTACTCTTTTGCCTAAAGGCGAATAGCTTTCTGTGTGGGACTCTAAAGACTCGACACTACGCTGGCAGTGGATTTAACCACAGACCGCAAGCGGCACTAGCTGTGCGTAACGATCCCCAGGTAGATGCCGACAAGAAGACTGACGAGGTGAAACCCATCTGAACTCCTACTGAGCCTGAATGTGACAGTCTCCGTACAGTCCGGTCTGTTCGTCTGATACATCGCATGGCGGGCCTAGGGGGCGGTAAACGTCAGTCCCCTAATAGCGGTACAAGTCGTGTCGGAGTGAAGCCCAAAACACCCTGAGATAACACTGGAAGCCTACCAGTATATCTCGATTGCCCTGGCCAGGGACTACTCATGTAATTGCTCTCCTAGACACAGCGCGATGTCAACCCCCAATACCGGGAGAGACGAATCCTGTCTAACTGTCACTGCCTCCAAGTGCTTCGGGCCTGCACCCAACTACCACCTGTTTGCACGACTCCTTTGAGCCGTGGTAGGGTAGTAATCAAAGTACAGTGGGAACACACTCGAGGCGAAGTGACGGTGTCAAGTCAGCGGACTAAGCTGTACTCATGTCACCTGGGAAATGATAACCGACGATAGGTATAATACCAACCGGTCAGTTCCCGACGAGTCCTGTCCAGTGTACTCGTAACCTAACGAGCACCCGCATACTATCTCCAGTACGACGTACTGATGGCTGCGGGACAGACCATCTCCCACTCTGGGATGAGAAGCGCATGCGCTAGTCTACTCCGGAGTATCGATGCCCTATCTCGATAGTCCTGCGACTAGGGACCTGCATAAGGATGTGCTTATAGATTACCCAGCCCCTACTAGTGTGACTGCCATCACAACGCTGGTAATCAAGCAAAGATCCTAAGGGCTCCACTAATGTGTACATGTGATATGTGTATAGGTGATATACTAAAATAAACACATGTACACATTGAAGTAGAAACAAACCAAGGAGCATACTACTATTTTGAGCAAGATAGTATATACAAGGTGAATATCCCAAGCTTCCATTAAGTAATATACAAACTAGTATGATACAGTAATGGCCTCTAGGGCATATACACTAACAATCTCCCACTTGTACTAAGGCCATGTACTGGCGTATCGAAGACCTATCATCTCGATCAGCCGCTCGAACTGAGACTGGGGTAGGGCCTTCGTGAGTGGATCTGCAGTGTTATCTTCTGAATTTACTCTCTTTACCTCGATCTTCCAGCGATCAATGATCTCCCTGATCAGGTGGAACCGACTCAAAATGTGCCTGGACTTCTGATGGGACCTGGGTTCCTTCGCTAAAGCTATAGCACCGTTATTGTCACAATATAGCGCTATTGGATCAACACTGGTAGGAACCACCTGAAGTTCCGTGAGGAACTTCTTCATCCAGACAGATTCCTTTGCGGCATCGCAAGCAGCTATGTACTCCGCTTCCATGGTTGAGTCAGCAACGGTTTCCTGCTTGGAACTCTTCCAGCAAACCGCCCCTCCATTGAGGGTAAAGACATAACCCGACATGGACTTGGAGTCATCCTTGTCACTCTGGAAGCTAGAGTCAGCAAAGGCCTCAATCTGGAGGTCTTTTCCGCCATACACCAAGAACATTTCCTTAGTCCTTCTCAGGTACTTGAGAATGTTCTTTACTGCTATCCAGTGTTTCTCCCCTGGGTTCGACTGATCCCGCCTTACAATGCTCAATGCGTATGCTACATCTAGTCTGGTACATAACATCGCATACATAATAGAGCCTACCGCAGATGCGTAGGGTATCGATGACATGCGAGCCCTTTCCAAATCAGTCTTGGGAGACATCTCTTTGGAGAGGGTGATTCCGTGACAAGCCGGTAGATTACCGCGCTTGGAATCTTCCATACTGAATCGTTTCAGTATGGTGTCGATGTACCTTGACTGTGAAAGTCCCAACATCCTCTTAGATCTATCACGATAGATCTGGATCCCCAGAATGTAGTTGGCATCGCCCAGGTCCTTCATGGAGAACCTCTGCGACAAGAATCCTTTGACTGACTGTAGCATAGGAATATCATTTCCTATTAGGAGAATGTCATCGACGTACAAGATGAGGAATACCACATTTCTCCCTATAATCTTACTCTAAATGCATGGTTCATCTGGGTTTTTGACAAAGTCAAATTCTTTGACAGTATCATCAAAGCAGATGTTCCAACTCCGCGATGCCTGCTTAAGTCCATAGATGGACTTGAGCAACTTGCACACTTTACCGCTGCTCCCACTCTGAATGAATCCCTCTGGCTGATCCATATAGACGCACTCTTCCAAATTTCCATTTAGGAAAGCCGTCTTTACGTCCATCTGCCAGATCTCATAATCGTGGAAGGCAGCAATGGCAAGAAGGATCCGAATGGATTTAAGCATGGCTACCGGAGAAAAGGTCTCGTCATAGTCCAAACCAGGCCTTTGACGAAAACCCTTTGCAATGAGCCTAGCTTTATAGGTTTCCACCTGCCCATCTACACCAATCTTCTTTCTGAAGATCCATTTGCAGCCTACGGGTTTTACCCCTTCTGGAGCAAAGTCCAAAGTCCAAACTTTGTTGGTGTACATAGACTCCATCTCGGTCCGCATTGCATCCAGCCATTTTACCGAGTCACCGCTCTGAATGGCTTGCTGGAAGCTAGTAGGCTCATCATAATTAACTGTACAATCCTCTCTATCCCCGTCTATGAGAAAACCGAAGTATCTCTCGGGCGGATGAGACTGCCTACTACTTCTGTGGAGTGGCATAGGAATGTCCGGTTCTCCTAAAACGTCTGGTTCATCCAAGCTTTCAGTAACAGCTTGTGGTTCTGGAATTTCTTCCAGTTCTATTGCGCCCCCACTTATCTGATTTTCCAAAAATTCAGTTTCCAAGAAGTGGGCATGCGGA
This sequence comes from Agapanthus africanus, assembly GCA_030015575.1. Classification (NCBI taxonomy): domain Eukaryota; kingdom Viridiplantae; phylum Streptophyta; class Magnoliopsida; order Asparagales; family Amaryllidaceae; genus Agapanthus; species Agapanthus africanus. Next base: position 251,459,404 of record JASDDO010000029.1, on the reverse strand, counting down.
GAACCAAAAACTTTTTGTTCTTCTGCGGAATAGAAAAGATACCCCCTGGAGTTCTTTGGGTATCCCACAAACTTACACAGTACTGAGCGTGCCTCGAGCTTGTCCGCATGCTGCTTTTTTACAAAAGCTGGACATCCCCATACCTTAAGATACTTAAGACAGGGTTTCTTCCCACTCCACATCTGATATGGGGTGGTAGGCACAGTCTTGGTTGGAGCTTTGTTCAAGAGATATGCAGCTGCTTCTAGTGCATAACCCCAGAAAGATCGCGGTAACTCAGCCTTACTCATCATGGAACGAACCATATCCAATAGAGTCCGATTCCGCCTTTCCGATACACCGTTGTGTTGTGGTGTGTATGGAGGAGTAAGTTGAAAGAGAATTCCATTCTCTTTTAAGTAGCCCAGAAACTCGGCACTCAAGTATTCTCCACCTCGATCCGATCTTAGAATCTTGATACTTTTGCCGGTTTGTTTTTCAACTTCATTCTTGTATTCTCGAAATTTCTCAAAGGCCTCGGATTTGTGCTTCATTAAGAAGACATGTCCATACCTAGAGAAATCATCTGTGAAAGTAATGAAGTATGAATAACCACTTCGCGCATGTGTAGACATTGGACCACACACATCACTGTGTATGAGTCCCAAGAGCTCGCTTTCTCTTTCTTCGCGTCCAATGAACGGAGTCTTTGTCATCTTTCCCATGAGACAAGATTCACAAGTGGCATAAGACTGATACTCGAACGGATTCAAGTACCCTTCTTTATGTAACTTAGTTAATCGTGTCTCATTAATGTGACCCAGTCTACAATGCCATAAGAAAGCCTGATTTTTTTTCGGAGACTTTCTTTTAAGTGTGTTCTGGACCCTGAAAATCTGAGCTTGATTTAACACGTATATTCCATTTTGTAATGTACTTGACCCAATCAGAACTTGATTTAGGTGGATGTGTACTACATCGCCTACAAAAGTAAATTCATATCCTTCCTTAGAAAGTAAGGATACAGATATGATATTACAAGTTGCATCTGGTATATACAAACAGTTACGCAAAATCAATATCTGCCCAGTTGTCAGTCCAAGATGATATTCCCCTACGGATTCAGCATCCATGCTCATTCCGTTAGCAACCCTGAGGGTCATATCACCTTTCCTGATAACTTTACGGTTTCTCAGAGCCTGTAACGAATTACAGATATGAGATCCTGATACGGTATCCAATACACAGGAAGTAGGGTTAACTGACATACAGTTCTCAATTACAAACACACTCGAAGCCGAAGCCACAACATGCTTCGAATTCTGGCTACTGGCTTTGCAAGCCCTGCAATCCTTCTGCCAATGTTCATTCCTTTTACAATAGGAACGTCCCTCTTTAACCATATCCAATCCCGAAACTTTTGCCCTTCCTTTTCCTTCTTCTTCCCTGGTTTCCTTCAGTGTATAAGCAGAGGGCAGGGACTGTAGAATTAAGTCAGTACTTGACCCATTCTCCAACGTGGTCTCCAGGTCCGTGAGCTCAAAATAGCTGGTCTCTGTAAGGACGTTACCCCCTACAGATGACCCGACAGCCAACCTCGCTTGAAGCAATTCGTTCGAGGTCTCATATCTTGCGATACGAGATTGCTCTCCATATAAAACTTTGTTATGGAGGAAGATAGAAACTGAGTCCATCTTCTCATGCTGCCTCTGGTTTGCACTATTAACTGAGGCTAACACGAAGCACTTGGCTTTCGCACAATCCTTTTCCGATGTCCTGCGGATGTAATCATCCGTGACAGGGGAAACTGGACCTGAGACGGCAGGGGTTTGATTAGTTAAGAGGTGTCCCAGCTTGTCATGGGCAATGGACATCCGGACAGACCTTTGCCAGTCATAACAGTCAGGTTCAGTCATTTTATTATCTAGATGTAACCTAGGTGTGGTCACAGGGTCGCTGCAATTAAGAGAGAGAGAAGAATACACTCAGCATGATGCTCTTGCAAGTTTAGATTGGTTTTTAATTTGTCTAAACAGGATGGCTCCCACTGTCTCTCGAATCCCTCCTTAAACCAAAAAGGAAGAATTAGTCAGGATCAATCTCACCGTACAATTCTTGCTTAACCGTTCAGCCAGGCTGGTGTCGGTACTTCGAGGGAGGTTTTCCAACGCTTTCGCGAAGTTCCTTAATTTAAGAACCTCTTTTCCCTGGGGGCGTAGCCCCGCTAACACCTTTCTAGACACCTACTTGGTTTATAGCATTGATCGCTAAGTGAGAAATTTCCTGAGGAGTAGCATATACTCACAGTAGGATCGGGATCCAAATATCATTGCGTGACAAAACTGAAGGAATCCTACCAGAATCATCACACTCCAAATAGTATGCAGTGCTAGCAAGTTTCAGTTCTTTTGAAACTCCCGATGTGGATTTTTGCCCCATGCTCTTATGATCTTGACGAAGGTCAACAAATCATAAGTCACATGTCAAGTTCTACCCGTCATTATCCAGATTAATTTGAACCCACCCGTATATACCCTTGACGAAGGTCAACAAGGTAATACGACTGTCCCAAACCAACGCATCTATCTATGCTACATATGAACACCCAACAGCTACCAATCACTATGCCTTGACGAAGGTCAACAAACATAGCTTGAATACTATTGAATATTCATACGAAACGACGGAGGGCTACGAATGGTTTTGGCGAAACCTTGAACGTAGTGAACTTGATATAATCGAAGGAACGAAATAGCTTTTAAAAGGAGTGGCTCAAGCTCCGCATTTAAAAGTTAGTTTTGAAAAGAACCGAGTGGTTTTTGAAAGTGTTCCAACGACTTTAACTTGGTTTATTTTCTTGCATTAGTTCTTTTAATGCGTGTTATTCTTGCATTAGTTCTTTTAATGCGTCCCATCATTTAATCCTACTATTGCAGAAAACAACCAAAATATGACGTACGCTTATGCCATTCGCATTCACCACGGGGCCCCGTCATTACCCGTTAGGTTACTTAACTAACGACAGAGCGGTGGCTGGGCTAGCGCGGCTGTAAAACATAAGCAACGCCTAAATAATATCATATATAGATATATTGCAATGATAGCCATTTCAGATCACAGATGAACACATTGGATATACTAGGAACCCGCAATTCGTACGAGCCTGTAACGAAAAGCAAATTACACGGTCACGGTGAATAGCCAAAACCCTACCCAAGACCCCTACGGGTGCGGCAAACTACCCGCCAAGTACCCGAAGTGAAGCAACCTCCCTCAACTCCGTGAGTAGGCCACTTGGCACTTCGGCATACCCGGTAGTTTGTGCACCCCCTCCACGGGTCTATCCTAGGAGCAAAAACAGTAAAAAGAAATTATACAATGACGGCTACAACCCCGACCCGGTTGTGCGGCCATACAAATAATTATTACATCAATTTACAAATTTACACGAATTGAAAGAAAAGAAAACTCTCATCTCATAACCCCCGGCTATTCACCCGCGACAATCCAATGAATTCATATAAACATTCCAATAACATTACAGATCACAGATTTGTATAACCCCCACTAATCGACATATAGCGATTAGCAGACGTTCAATACAAATATCACATCACAGAAAAACCCGTCAGCTTAAGTCTTTTAGAAGTTCGATCAAAAATACGGATTTTCAGGCCCCAAACACAAAATTTTCGTTCTGGAAAATCTGGGCAGAAAATACATATTCCAAAAATCCTAAAATACCCCTATGAACAAACTGCAAAAATAAAACCCCACGACCGAGTCAACTCGGCCGCGGTTCCGCGGCGGGAGCTTGCTCCCGCCGCGGAAACGCGGCGTGTTGATCGATTCAGTGGGTCGAATTTTCACAGTTTCTTCTAAAAACCCTGAGTCGATTTTTGGTATATCTCAAATAATTTTTGCAGCACTTTGAAAATCGACAGAAAGTTTGAAATCCGGGTGTATATCGCGACTTTTTCTCCGATCGAATTTCTAGTTACTATGCTAACATGTTAGGTAGTGTTTAACTAGGCTCTGATACCACTGTAAGTCCATGCTACCTCTCCCGGTACTTTCGGGCATGCAGAATTTGGTGAAAAATAATTTTCTAGAGGCGGTAACATGGACTCAAAACCGGATCTTTGTTAAACATCTAACTAACATCCTAACTAGGAGTTGTTAACTACTCGGTTAGGGGGTTATACCTTTCTTTCTTGAACTCCTTCTTCTTCATCTCTTGATGGTGTACGGATTGGCTTTCACCCCGTCGTCTCCTTGCGCCGAAGATCGATCCTCCCGAAAGCTTCTACCTTTGGCTTCTTCTCCGAACTTTGAAGAAACTAGTTCACTAGGTTTGCTAAACCTTGTGAACTAGGGTGAGTAGAGGAGAGTGTGATGGGATTTTCTCTATGGTTCTTGCTTCTCAACACATGAGACAAGTGAACCATAGACAAGAGAGAGAGAAAGAGGAAGAGGGTGAGAGCAAGAGGAAGAGAGAGCTCAAAACCAAGAGAGAGAAAGACAATGAAAGAATAAGCCTCTCTTTTCTCTTTCACCCTCTCATAATCCAAAAGCATCATGAGCCATAATGTTAATCAAGTATTATTATGTGATGGTTCATATCATGACAAAGGCAATATCATTTCCATGCACTCATTTTGCAAACCACAACAAGCAAGCAAAAGTCTTTGCATGAAAATGACAACCATTGTGATGATGATGGTCAACTAGTCCAACCTAGTCAACCGGTCAACAAAGTCAACAAGTCAACAAAATCAACCCCCTCAACAACCATGTCACTATAATACTTAATTAATATTATTGCTAAATATATATATATATATATCATATTCTCATTAGGGTTGAGCAAAAAGTCAATAGTCAACAGTTAACGGTCAACAACCCTAATGAGAATCCTCTGCCTCTATCTCTCCGTCAACTGTGCATACACACCCGTATCCGCGTTCCAAGGAACACGAATACAAACTGGATAAATCCAATCCCAAAACGTGCACTAGGATTTGGCTTAAACCAAAGCCCGCTAGTGTTAACTGTCCCGACACTAAACGTGCACAAGTGCACGGATGTGACTGAACCCTGTCGCAAAACCATGTGACCTGTCGCAAAACCATGCGACCTCTACTCTTTTGCCTAAAGGCGAATAGCTTTCTGTGTGGGACTCTAAAGACTCGACACTACGCTGGCAGTGGGTTTAACCACAGACCGCAAGCGGCACTAGCTGTGCGTAACGATCCCCAGGTAGATGCCGACAAGAAGACTGACGAGGTGAAACCCATCTGAACTCCTACTGAGCCTGAATGTGACAGTCTCCGTACAGTTCGGTCTGTTCGTCTGATACATCGCATGGCGGGCCTAGGGGGGCGGTAAACGTCAGTCCCCTAATAGCGGTACAAGTCATGTCAGAGTGAAGCCCAAACCACCCTGAGATAATACTGGAATCCTACCAATATATCTCGATTGCCCTGGCCAGGGACTACTCGTGTAATGGCTCTCCTAGACACAGCGCGATGTCAACCCCCAATACTGGGAGAGACGAATCCTGTCTAAACGTCACTGCCTCCAAGTGCTTCGAGACTGCACCCAACTACTACCTGTTTGCACGACTCCTTTGAGCCGTGGTAGGGTAGTAATCAAAGTACAGTGGGAACACACTCGAGGCGAAGTGACAGTGTCAAGTCAGCGGACTAAGCTGTACTCATGTCACCTGGGAACTGATAACTGACGATAGGTATAATACCAACCGGTCAGTTCCCGACGAGTCCTGTCCAGTGTACTCATAACCTAACGAGCACCCGCAAACTATCTCCAGTACGACGTACTGATGGCTGCGGGACAGACCATCTCCCACTCTGGGATGAGAAGCGCATACGCTAGTCTACTCTGGAGTATCGATGCCCTGTCTCGATAGTCCTGCGACTAGGGACCTGCATAAGGATGTGCTTATAGATTACCCAGCCCCCACTAGTGTGACTGCCATCATAACGCTGGTAATCAAGCAAAGATCCTAAGGGCTCTACTAATGTGTATAGGTGATATACTAAAATAAACACATGTACACATTGAAGTAGAAACAAACCAAGTAGCATACTACTATTTTGAGCAAGATTGTATATACAAGGTGAATATCCCAAGCTTCCATTAAGTAATATACAAACTAGTATGATACAGTAATGGCCTCTAGGGCATATACACTAACAAGCTAGGACTAGTTAATGGCCCGATCCGGGTTTTAGTGCGCGGTGGTGCCGGTTCAAGAAAATTTAAAGTTAACCATCGCTTCCGCATTTGGCCTCGGGATGGAGGTCAGGGCGCCGCCGTGCACTTACACAACCATGCCAAAATCAAAAATTTCCATGTGCCAAAGAACCCTATACTAGATCGTTAACTAGAGATAAGGCGAAAGAATGCAAGCAAACTACTTTGCTACAAGTGAAAGTGACTACAACCTTTATAGATCCAGTCCTTCACTTCTCTAGCTCCATGTTGACGTCCCTCCGCTGCGATCATCGAAATCCCAGACTCTAGCGTCGGTTTCATCGGAGAAATGGGTGGGCTAGGTCGTCGACTTCGATGCCGAAGATGATCTACGTTGAGGCAACTCAAGATCAAGCTCCATCTTCACTTGGTCATAAAACTTGTGAAGATAACAAACTCTACTACATGGCAAGTGGTAGAGGATGAAGAAATAGCAAGTGGGTTCACTTTGGAATTGGATTTCTCACTCTTTTTCTCATGGCACCATTGGAGGCAGCAAGGTTTCTTCTTCTTGAAGAAGAAGAAGAAGAAGAAATAATATGATAAGAAAATATAAAATCAATTGATGAATAATAATAAATCAAGTGATCTTATCATAATGCAACCATGGGTGAGGCTAACACATGTAGAGAATAAACTAAGGTTTAGGTAAATGGTTAGGGTTAAGGAATAAAACAAAATGGTTACTTTGTCAAAGATGCATGAAGCATCAAGAAGCTTCTTGCATAAAGACAAAGAAAGCAACCATTCTATTTTACCAAAATAAATAAATAAATAAATAAGGTAATGGAAACCCTAACCATTAACTAAACATGGTGTATAGCATACATTCACCCAAGTTTGCATGTATCATCAAACATGATACAATCTAGTGCACAAAAATATATCACATATACTACTTGTGCACATCAAGTGAGAAAATCCATCTTAAGTGAACAAATATTAGTTAATGTAAAATAATATATCAAATATATAATTATATATTAAATCATTAAATCAACACTTGATTTAATGATCCGGTCATACTGCATATAACCGACTAATATCAAGTGTACCAATGTATCGAATCAACACTTGATAAAGTAACACGGCTATATCTTATATAACCGTCCGATGATACAAATCGCGAGAATAGAATCCAATATCACATACTGGTATTATTCTCGGTCCCGCACATATCTCATACGCGCTCCTATTTCGTTTCGCTTGAGCCAGGAAACCTCTGTGTAGGACTCTAAAGACTCGTCAATACGCCGGCAGCAGATGATGATCATATCAAACACCCACAAGCCGCAAGCGGTTTGCTAAACGTAACGGCCACCTGGGATTAAGCGATCAGAAGATCAACGAGCAAGCCCGCTCACACTCCTGTGAATCCAACCAGTAACACTTACCGTACAGTCCGGTCTGTTCGTCTGATATGTCGCAAATCTCGCCTAGGGGTGGCAAACGTCAGACCCCAGTAGCTTGGTAAGTCATGCCGATGTAAGGTCCATAACAAGCGTGAAACTACTGATAACTCTTACCAGTAAATTACAGCAACCCTGGCCAGGGATTTCCAGTTATGTCCAGTCGAGCATAGCGCAACATCAACCCCCAATACCGGGAGAGACGAATCCCCTCCTATCGCTTATTGCCTCCATGTGCATCGGGACTGTACCCAAAAACCACATGTTTGCACGACTCAGTAGAGCCATGGTAGGATGGAAATCAAAGCACAGTGGGAGACACACAAGACTCTATGACGATCTCGGGTTAACAGACTAAGCTGTACCAGTGTCACCAGAGAACTTCCATCTGACGTGAGGTATAATACCATCTGGGAGTTCTCGGCGAGTCCGTTCAGTGTACCCAGTCAACACTGAGCACCCGCATACCATCTCTGATGTCAAACACCAATGGATATGGGATCATCCATCGCCCATCACATGGGTCGAGAAGATATACGCTAGTCTACTCTGGAATATGATGCCCCATCTCGATATTCCCACGACTAGGAACATTGAAGGACGTACTCATAGACTACCCAGGCCCTACTAGTATGATCTACATCATAGTCCTGGAAGTCGAGTAGACATCCTAAGGGCTTTATCACATGTAACAGAGAGACAGAAAGTATACATGTTAAGATAAAGAGCAACCAGATAGCGTACTATCATGTCGAGCAAGAAAGTCCTACCTATATATGTCCCAGCATCCACTGCAATATACATCCTATGTACAGTAATGGACTCTAGGGCATACATATAACTAAGGTTCAGGTCGCATAAAATCTGCTCCGATCGGCGTAAACTTGAACTGTACCCGGCTGTCGCATAAAATCTGCCAATCTGCCGACGACTGCCTATGTACTGCACTCAAACGACATAGACTACCTCCGGGACTTCTACTCAAAGCATCCGCCACTACATTAGCCCTGCCCGGGTGGTATAAGATCTCACAGTCGTAATCCTTCACTAACTCCATCCATCGGCGCTGTCTAAGGTTCATGTCTCGCTGCTGGAATATATACTTTAAGCTCTTGTGATCAGTGAATATCTGGCACGACTCGCCGTATAGGTAATGTCGCCAGATCTTAAGTGCAAAGACCACTGCAGCCATCTCCAAATCGTGAGTGGGGTAGTTCTGTAGATGTTTCTTCAATTGCCGCGAAGCATACGCGATCACCCTATCATGCTGCATCAGAACACACCCTAGCCCCACTAAAGAAGCATCACAATATACCACAAATCCACTTGACCCTGAAGGCAATGATAATACCGGTGCCGTAGTCAGTAAAGCCCATAACTGTTGAAAACTGTGCTCACACTCCTCTGTCCAAACGAAAGGAACTCCCTTCCGGGTCAATCCGGTCAAAGGTGTAGCAATGCGAGAGAAATCCTGCACAAATCGCCTGTAGTAGCCGGCCAGCCCTAAAAAGCTACGAATCTCCATAACTGATGTGGGTCTGGGCCAACTCCGAACGGCCTCGATCTTCCTCGGGTCACACATATACCGTCTCATGAAATCACGTGCCCCAAGAAGTCTACGCTGTCCAGCCTGAAAGCACACTTGGAGAACTTGGCGAAAAGCTGATGCTCTCTCAAGGTCTGCAGTGTAATCCGCAGGTGCTGCTCGTGCTCGTCTCTACTCTGAGAATACACCAGAATATCGTCAATGAATACAATGATGAACAGATCAAGATATGGCCGGAAAATACGGTTCATCAAATCCATGAATGCTGCTGGCGCATTGGTGAGTCCAAACGACATCACCAAAAACTCGTAATGGCCGTAGCGCGTGCGGAAAGCTGTCCTAGGAATGTCCTCCTGTCGAACCCGTAGCTGATGGTAGCCTGATCGCAAATCGATCCTCGAAAAGTACCCTGCCTCCGGAAGCTGGTCGAACAAATCTTCGATGCGTGGCAAAGGATACCTGTTCCGCACTGTCACCCTGTTCAGCTGGCGGTAGTCAATACACAGACGCAAACTGCCGTCCTTGTTCTTGACGAACAGGACTGGAGCACCCCACGGAGAAACACTAGGTCGAATAAGTCCCTTTTCCAGCAAATCTTGCAACTGACCCTTCAATTCTCAAAGTTCCGCCGGGGCCATCCGATAAGGCGGTATAGAAATAGGCCCCGCGCCAGGAACCAAATCAATACAGAAAGAAATGTCGCGCTCGGGCGGTAATCCAGGAAGCTCGTCAGGGAACACATTAGGAAACTCGCTAACAACCAGAACCTGATCCACAGGAACCTTTGTAGCTCTAGTATCACAAACATTGGCGAGAAATCCCTGACATCCCTTCCTCAAAAGCTGTCCAGCGCGAAAGGAAGAAATCACACAGTGTGGGGCGGCACCACGGTCCCCCAACACAACAAAACCGACTCACCGGGAAAACAAAATCTAACTATCTTCTTACGGCAGTCCACAGAAGCATAGCACGTGGCTAACCAATCCATGCCCAAAAGAACGTCGAAGTCCAACATCTCGAGAAGGATCAAATCGACATGCAACTCTCTCTCGCCAATACAGATGGTACAGGATCGGAACACGTGCCTAGTGTTCATAACATAATATTGCATTTTGTATTCCCCATTCTTATGCATTTTACAATGAAAACAGGTGCTTTTGACCCATGTCTGCTGCATGTTACAGGTTACAGGTTTTTGGAGCGAAAACAGTGAAAAAGACAAAAGACGACAGAAAAAGACCGCTATAAATTGTTCACTGAAGATCTGGAACCAATGCAGAAGCCCAACAGAGAAATGAACTGAAGAAATAACCAGACAAAAGAACCATGATGCAGCCCAGAAAAAATGATGAGCTGAACTCACCATTGGGCCGCGGAACCGCGGCCCAAGCGCACCAATGCCGCGGTTCCGCGGCCATTAAGAGCCCTCTCTTAAAGAAAATTTTACCATAATGTTTAGACGGCTCTAAAAATATTCCCTAGGGCTATTTTTGTAATTTTAGACATGCGGATCAAAATGTAACCTAGGGTTTCTATTTCCTTTAATTAGAACTCTAAAGATTGTAATTTTTTATGCCTCCCTTTAATGAATAAAATTTAGAAATCTTTTGGAGAGCATCAGTGTTTCTTCTCCATTCAGAAATTCAGATCTGACAACCCTGCATGGATGATTGGAGGGATGCATCTGTAAGTAATTTAATTTCTTGCCTTAGTGTAGATTTAAATTCCTTGCCCTAGGTAGATTTAATTTCATGCCCTAGGAACTTGTTTAAGGTTTAGCTTTTAGGAAGGATTTTGAGAGATGAGATCTCTCATCCGTTTCTTACCCACCAAATATTTACAATAGGACTCCATACATACATGCACATACCGCTCCCTACGGCACTCTATCCCTCGAGGTAGCGGTGATACCGTAGTATAAAGGCCCGGGTGTGATGTTTTCCATGGAGGTTAGGGTAAGAATCTCTAAAGGAAGGACAAGAACCTAGAGAAAGGAACACCTTCCCGAATGGATCTAATCCACTTTATTGATAATTACCATAACTCCTCATAGATCTTCATTCGGGCATTGAAAGCGGTGAGATTTAATTACATTTCCAAACCATCCCTAAACCTAGCCCTAGCAAGAGTAGATCTAGATAATTGCCCTAGGTTAATTAGGTTTTTAGATTTAATAATTAATCCGAACACCCTTCGGAAATTAACTCGTAAGAACGAATCGGAAATTCACAACATCCCTGTGGACCGACCCGTACTCACCGGCTAGCTTCATGCGACGCCGTTCTTGATTGCGGTTACAAATATTTTTGATCTATCTTTTAGAAAGCGCAAGCACGTTAAATCAATAAATCAAATGGCGCCGTTGCCGGGGATGGCGTAAAATTTTCTTTTTGTAATTTCGGGTTAATATAAAATCTAAAAAAGCATAAAAATCTGAAAAATTCGAAAAATAGAAAAAAAATATTCTATCATCTTTTATTGTTTGAAGAGTTTTCTTTGTGAATCTTTGCAGCTTTGACGGATCTGAAATAACACAGAAGGCAAAACAGAAAAAGACATATCAAAACAGGAGGAGATTGAAAGTACAGAGCAGCTGAAGAAATCTGGAGACCCAAAGCCACCAAGGAGCCGCGTTTCCGCGGCAATTACCTGGTCAGAACCGCGATTCCGCGGTCGTCTGTGGACCTCTCTGCACGAAATTTGCACTGTTTGTTTCCTCATTCTCCCCTCTGTAAATCCCTATATATCTTTTTCCAAATTTTCTGCAGGATTCTTTGCGCTAAAAATCTTCTTCCCCTTCCAATAATTGATTTTCTGCAGGATTCCTTGCGCCGCGCTAAATATCAAATTGATTGCAAGTGATTTACTGCTTTGCATACTTTAATCTGACTTTAAGGGGCTATTGACCAATTCAGATTGGGTGAGGATTTCATCACCCTTCCCAGACCCCAAAAATCACTTAAAGCATTTGCATTGACCACTTCTAATTAAAAAATATTCGACTCAGCCCTAAGGACGTCGAGCTTAATAGGACAAAGGACTAGTATAGGTATCGGCCGTTTATCCTAACCTGTCTTTGCGGTGCCTAGGCAAGTGTGTCAAGGCTAGTGGTTTTTAATTAGGCCCACAGCGTGGTTCCTTCCCACTTACCTGGCACTTACCTGGCCGCAACTGACGGTGAAGAGGCGGTTTGAGGTCCTATCTCTAGCCCTTTGGAACAGTTAGGAGCTGTCTAGCTGACCTAGGTGACCCTAGACTTAGGCCTGATTGTGCATGTGTGGTTAATTGCATTTGTGTCACTAGTCTCTTTTCAAAAATCTTTTTGCAAAAGCACACATAAAAAAAGAAAAAGGAAAAATCTTTTCAAAACTTGCAACTTGTCGCTAAAGAATCTTTGCACTCACTTACACCACTTCTTCTCATTGACGTTTTCTTACCTCCACATTCTGTCTTTCATCTTTCGACTACACTAACCCTTTTAGTGTATGTCCGGTTGGACTAGGGACCCTAGCGCCCGATTAGTCCGTGTTTCGTTGGTACCGACCGACGAACCTTTCGACTCCGAAGTCGAAATCCTGTTTTTTAATTAAGTTTCAAACCAGAAACATTTAGTAGTTTTGCATGGTATGGTTTTCAAGAATCTTCATATATATTAAGGCTTTTTCCCATTTTGTTCTTGTACCTATATCATGTTTTAATAATTCTAGTTTATTTTACCAATCGAGCAAACTCATGGGCTAAGAATTTACTTTTTAAAGTGAAGGATGTCAGTTCGATTTCTGAAAGATCCTATCAAAAAAGAAGAAAAAGTAAATCACTAGATTTTAGCATGCATATGATGCAATATTGATGCGGCCCTAGCCTACATGGGGTGGCTCGACCGTTCCAAAACAAGTTGTGTCTAGTTCAACCCGAGAACCCGAACTGACAAATCTTATCCGATTCGTGTGTTTGACCAGTCAAATAGAAGATCTAGAAAAATCGTCTGGGCCAACGAATATGCCGCAAACATTGTATTGACGTATTTCGGAATCGCGAAAATCCATCCTTTAAGCCCCCAAAAACCGCGGTCAAGATTCGTTACGAATGTCGACATTCGAATTAAGGGATAAATTCAGCTCCATACTCAGTTAAAATTTGACAGGCAGCATCGGGAATTAATTTGGGACACAATGCGATAATTATTTTTGAATTTTAGCAACTTTCTATTTTTAGCAGTTTCTATTTGATGGAGGTGGAAATCTCCCTCAGATGTCGTCCTCCGTCGATCTGGCTGTGAGTTGTTTTGAGCGGTAGAGATTGGGTATGAGAATGGTGTGTTAGTTATATGTATGCCCTAGAGGCCATTACTATACATAGGATGTATATTGTAGTTGATGCTTGGATATATATAGGGATGACTTTCTTGCTCGATATGATAGTATGCTATCTGGTTACTCTTTACCTTAACGTGTACACTGATTGTCTCTCTGTTACATGTTGGTAAAGCCCTTAGGATATGTACTTGACTACCTGGACTATGATGCGGATCATACTAGTGGGGATATGGTAGTCCATAAGTACATCCTTCAAGGTCCCTAGTCGTGGGTGTATCGAGACGGGGCATCGATATACCAGTGTAGACTAGCGTGTAGCTTCTCGACCCATATAGATGGGCGATGGATGATCTCATATCCATTGGTGTTTGACATCAGAGATGATATACGGGTGCTCAGTGGAGACTGGGTACACTGGACGGACTCGCCGAGAACTCCCAGATGGTATTATTCCTTACGTCAGATGGCAGTTCTCTGGTGACACTGGTGCAGGCTAGTCTGTAGACCCAAGATCGTCATAGAGTTTTGTGTGATTCCCACTGTGCTTTGATTTCCATCATACCACGTCCAAGAGGGCGTGCAAAAGGGTGGCTTTTGGGTACAGTCCCGAATCACATGGAGGCAATGAGCGATAGGAGTGGTTTCGTCTCTCCCGGTATAGAGAGTTGATGTTGCGCAGTGCTCGATTGGCTATAACAGGAAGTCCTTGGCCAAGGCAGATTTAGGGATGTACTGGTAAGTGTTACCAGTAGTTTCTCGACCCGTTATGAGCCTCATATCGACACGACTTATCAAATTATTAGGGTCTGACGTTTACCACCCCTAGACGAGATATGCGACATATCAGACGAACAGACCGGACTGTACGGTAGTGTTACTCGTTGTATTCACTGGAGTGTGAGCGGGCTTGCTCGTTGATCTTCTGATCGCTCAATACCCGGATGGCCGTTACGTTTAGCAGACCGCTTGCGGCTTGTGGGTGTTTGATATGATCATCACCTGCTGCCAGCGTATTGACGAGTCTTTAGAGTCCTACGCAGGGGTTTCCTTGCTCAAGCGAAACGAAATAGAGCGCATATGAGATATGTGAGGGACCGAGAATAATACCAGTATGTGATACTATATTTTATTCTCGCGATGTATGACATTGATCGGTTATATGCGATATAGCCGGGTTATCGGATCAAGTGTTGATTCGATAAGTTGTTACTATAGATATTAGTCGGTTATATGCGATATGATCGGATCGTTAAATCAAGTGTTGATTTAATGATTTAATGTATAATTATATATTTGATATATTACTTTACATTAACTAGTATTGGTTCACTTAAGATTTGTTTTCTCACTTGAAGTGTACATTGTTTATATGTGATATATGCAAGTGTACATGTTTGTATCATGCTTGATGATACAAACAAGTTGTGTGTATGAGATTCATACCAAGATTAGGGTAAAGATTAGGGTTATTGTTTCATCTTAAGATTTAACAAAAGGGATTAACTTAGTCAAAGTTATCAAGCTTGAAGAAGCTTGGAGAAGCTTTGACAAAGTCTACTCTTTTGTCATTTCTTTTGATATTCTTTAACCTAATCTTTAACCTAATGGTTTGGTTAAATCTCTACATGAGTTAAGCATGAGGGCTTAACTCAACCATGGTGCCATTATTTATTTGGATAAGTTTTCATAATTCATATGATATTCTTTCTTCTTCTTCATCTTCATCAAGCTTGAAAAAGCTTGCTAGCTCCAATGGCATCATGAGAAAAAGAGTGAGAAATCCAATTCTAAAGTGAACCCACTTCCTATTTCTTCATCCTCTACCACTTGCCATGTAGTATAGGGTGTTCTCTTCACAAAGTTTTTGACCAAGTGAAGGAATAGCTTGAGTTTGAGTCTCCCCGACGTAGATCATCTTCGGTCTCGAAGTCAATGACCTAGCCCGATCATTTCTCCGACCAAACCATTTCTAGAGTTCGGGATCCGATGATCGCAGTAGAGGGACGTCAACACGGAGCTAAAGAAATGGTGGAGCGGATCTACAAAGGTTGTAATCCCTTTCACTTAGTAGCAAAGTCGTTTGCTTGCTTGCTTTTCACCTTAACTTCTAGTTAACGATCTTCATTAGGGTTTCTCGGCACCGGAAAATTTTTGTTTGGCATGGTTGATGCCTTGTGGAACCTCTTGAGTGTGCCTAGGAACCCTACAGTGGTATCAGAGCCTAGCTAGAGCCTTAGGCGAAGTGTAGACGATGTTAGAATTCCAATCGAACCCCGAAACCCTAAAAATGACCCCTCTCTGTACATTTTTACAAAACTGGGTTTTTTCCAGATTAAAAATGCTTAAAAAATTTAGCAGGAAATTCTAAGAATTACGGTGCAAAAACGAGCAAACGATACGCCCAAAGCGCGGCGGAACCGCGGCAGAAGCTTGGATTCTGCGGCGGTTCCGCGGTCAAATTCTGAGAACTCTCAGATGGAAAATTTTTGTTTGGCATGGTTGATGACTTGTGGAACCTCTTGAGTGTTCCTAGGAACCCTACAGTGGTATCCGAGCCTAGCTAGAGCCTTAGGCGATGTGTAGACGATATTAGAATTCCGATCGAACCCCGAAACCCTAAAAATGACCCCTCTCTGTACATTTTTACAAAACTGGGTTTTTTCCAGATTAAAAATGCTTAAAAAATTCAGCAGGAAATTCTAAGAATTACGGTGCAAAAACGAGCAAACGATACGCCCAAAGCGCGGCGGAACCGCGGCCGAAGCATGGATTCTGCGGCGATTCCGCGGTCAAATTATGAGATTAGACTTCCATTTTTGCACAGTAATTTGTCTCTTCAGGTGCTGAGTTTTCTGGGAATTTTTAATTTGCATTCAAAAGTTGAGTTTTCTGGGGTGTTTTGGAGTTTCGATGATCCGATCAGAAATTTCAAACTTTGTCTATATGCTTTTCCGGATATTTAGAATATGTTAAAAAGTTCGACCGGATATAAATACCCAATTTTTCCCCTGTCAGGAAATTTCCAAGTGTTGGATCTTTCCATGGTTTAAAGACGTTCTGAGTAGTGCAAGTAACGTGATGGACCCTCTAGAAGACAACAAACCTTAACTCGATTATGTGACCGTCTTGAACTGCCCTTTGAACCCTAGGGTTTGGGGCAGTACGGCGTGCCACATGTGAGGCGTTGGCTTGACCCTTCTACGGCTGGACCGTTGGTAATGAGGCATGAACTGGATGTTTTTAAACTTGTTTCATGTGTTGAGCTGTTTCGGGAAAACTTGGGTGTTTGATTGTTCGATCGGAAAGTTTAACATTTTCTATTTATCTGGAATGTGATACAATATTTGGAATCCACAAGTAGTTATGAGATAACTTAATATGAATGTTATAAACATAGCAGTTTAGTCTCACTTGATCGGTTGCCACGGAATTTTGATGTGATCAAAAATCCGTCGCAATCACGTAGCGTACGCGGATACTCGCCGGGTAAACTTAATAGATAGCTACACCCCATAGCCCCGACCAAGTGACTGTAGGAGAACCCCATCGTCGAAAGCATCCGTTCGGGCGCTCGCGGTAGCGGTGTTCCGCCTTAGTGCACTTCGTCGACGGCATCTGGGGGTGCGGCCGTCTACTAAAGTTTGAGATGAGCATTCGATCTAAATGCCGGGAATCTTGTTGAATTGCCCGACTTGATATTGAAAAGTGTTTTCGATAAAGAGACTAAAATGCGGGGTTTATAATTATTAGGCATGTGATGTCTAAGGAATTCATTTGGTCAGGCATGCAATGTCTGAGGGGGTTGCGGATTCCAACTGTTGTAGTTTTACACTTTCTTTTCTGTGACCGTAAGTGTAATATGTGATATCGCCGGTTTCGTTGCTATATGCCAACGACAATTGGGATGCGCAAATTTACTTACGTTGATGACATGTGATGTTATGTGTTGCTGGATATGTTATATTGGATCGTCGTGTTTGAATAGCCGGGGGTTTTATGTGAGATGATAGTTTTTCATTTTCATTCATGTAAAATTTATTGTATGTAATATTCTTTTATTGGGGCACTTCCTGTCACGACCCGAAAGTACGGAACGTGACCGGCACTTAGATTACAAAGCGTCTAGAGGCGCCACGTGACCTAAGTAAGCCGAAGCCCAGAGATCTAAACCATAAAAGAAGAAAAAGAAGAAAAGAAAAGAAAACAAGTAAAAAAAAACATAAGCAAATTTTACCAAAAATTTCGGCAGAGTCTCCTCTGTAAAAACTGGCCCCCAAACGGGTACAACAAGTATAATATGAATAAACAATAAAAAGCATCCCCAAACGGGTGCTAGCATTAACGCCAACAGGCGGAAACAACCACAACAAGCACAATAATATACAACGCCAGAGGGCGAGGCTCAAAACTCAAAAGAAAGCAAAACCCCCAGATCAGAATAATACAGGCGCGACTCTAAGGTCGAAGTAAAAGACTGGTCCAATAACTCATCAAGTAATACAAATATGGTTGATGGAGCTTACTAGATACAAATGAATGAATAAAAGTACAATGGTGGTTCGGATACAAGTGAACCAACCTACCGTGCCAATCGCCCTGAAGAAAAGATGTGCCAACAAGCTGCCACGGGAAACCTGTACATCGAACCTGTAAAGAATTTAGCACAACGGGGGTGAGTTGCCAACTCGTGAGTAGAAGACATCTACGAAAAGAAATCGAATGCACGACGCTATCCTAGGTCATAATAATACACTACTATATCCCAAACATCTAGTAATAGCAGGGTAATACTACGTGTAAGTGCAAATACTCCGTGTCGTGTCAGTGCCTCATATAGTACTAAGTCATATGAAATGAAATGCATGCACCATGAATGTAAAGTCACAAATCCTGAAATCCAGATATATATGTATGAGAACCTTCGGCCGTTATCATAGTAAAGTGTGTATAAGCATCTGAAATCTCAACAATGAAATCCATGGAAATCCGTGTCAAGCATCGACACAACACATGTAACCTCAAGTATCAATATGTCGGGCTCCGTCAGTCCGGATCGGCCCATATCATCAAATCCCACGACAACGGTCGGTATCCTCCGGATATCCGCCGCGCCAGACATCACCGGTAGGTAGCCTTCCCCTGCCAGGCTCATCGTCTACAACTCGATCTTCTTGCCGCGGGGTACCATACCGGGCCCACCATGTACCCGAGACGGTTCATCCACTCCTCGAATCGGGTCTCGAAATCCATCAGAAAACATGAAATACTCATGGTGGACGACACATACATCACGAGAAAACCGCATCTTATTTTAAAAAAAAGAGAAGAGGAGAGAGAGAGAAGTTTTTATATATTTTTGCGGTTTTCCCCAAAAATCCAGAAATCTAATAGAAATCCAAATCTCAAAATCATGAGTACTATATGATAAGTGTCGGCATATGCCCATAATACTGCATGATAACACGAAAATATGAATGCATGAATGTCTAAGTAATGAATGTCATGTCTTATACTTAACATCAGAGAGTGATCACAATACTACATCGGTTTAGTTGTTAACTGATTCTATCAATAAAAGATAATATGATCTAAAGTGTACGTGACATAGCAATTACCGATGATGATGTGTGTGAGCCGGCAAATAAGTGTGCGTGGAATATACGCATCATCGGTAATGGTGCTGGTGTCCTAACAGGTAAGGTTTATACTATTTATAGCAACATATGTATGAACATGCAACATTATGATTACAGTGTGAAAGTAAAGACGAATGTATATTACCTACTCATTTAATATACTAATACTACTACCACTATATCACTCGAACCTAACCTAGTGTCCATCTAACCTCCTAAGGAAAACTAAACCTAAGAACTAGTCAATAGAAATAAGAGTCTACCTAAGGTCTGAATCAATATCTCTAATAGTCGGCGATCCCGCCTCAACAGCATCACGTACGTAGTACGGCTTCCTTGAATCAAGAGTGCGGATCAATCATCAAATCTAAGCCTCGTACTGTAAAATCCATCGTACGGCATCCCAATGTCGGGGTACGGTCAAGTATCTCCTAGGTGTCTCCTCATTCGTATAATGTCGTATGTATCATATTGTGATTAAGTCATACTCATATGATATCGGCATCAGGTCACACCAATATAATGTCGAAATCAAGTTATACATATATCATATCGTAATCAGTCACAAGTTACAGTCCGAGTACTATTCTAGCGTCCCATGTACATCAATATCACCACCACTCTTTGTAATTTATATATTCAAGTTCATTATCTCATTCCCTAATGATCCGCTAACACTTTATTATGACTGTATAGTCAAAAATCACGGCATCAAGCCCAGTTATACTATTTCATCATACCTCGGATATCATATCACATCACTGAATCACCTATATGTGTTGTATATATATGTATATACCTATACCTAGTTCTATATATATACACATACACGTACCCCATGTCGATTTTCAGTGTGTGCGCTGGTGTGTTTCTATCTGAAACCTACGAACCTCTTCCAAGGTACTCATCCTCTGATATAGTTTTCCTAAATCGGTCTAGTCCAGCCTAGGGTCAATACTAGGGTCCTACTAGGGTCACGTCTGGTTTCCTAATGTCAATAAGTACTATTCCTATTCTACGTTGCGGGGGTGCTAAACGCCATCCACCCGACTTCCCCCCGTAGATATGCATCTACTCACCTGGTCCATGTCTGCCGAAGACAGTGTCGCCATCCTCCTCTTCATCGCCCGCAGTCCACGTGAGGGTACCTAGACGCAAACATATAAATAGCATCGTAAACCGAATCACATACAAAAGTCAAACGATACGAAGAGCAAGCACAGGTTAAAACCTATGTCCCGTCCACGCAAAAGAACCAAATACCCCTCGATATCGGCGTACAAACTCCGATGGATCGAGATAACATCATCAAACAACTTGTAGTTTTGAAACACATTACTTATATTGTAAAACATGATCAAATTCATCGAAACACTAAAATCGATCAAATCGTCCGTTTTCGAAAAACCCGAAAATGCCAATTTACCGTTTTTCATCGAAACTTGACATTTAAATGAAACCAATGGTCATAAAACTCATTAAATAGCATTAATAGACTATACAAACCATTACTATATTTTTATTACACAATTTTGCATTTATTTGAAATTCTAGTTTGCAACTTTTAACAATTTTAACATTTTCCAAGCAAAATACCACAATTCCACCTCAAAACATGATTTTGCATAAATTAATCACTTAAACCACAATTTATGATGATAATGATGTAATGAAACTATAATTATATTTTTAATCACATTTATTTAGAAATTCCTAAAATCTAGTTTACAAAATAATAGCATTTTATTACTATTTTTCCAATTATCAAAATAATCTAGTGATCAAACTAGGTTTTTCATTAAATTAATATGCTAATATTCTCACTAAAATTACCATCTAATGATAACACCCTTAATAAGAATTTTATTTTACCCACAACACATTTTAGAAAAAATCTAGTTAGCTAAATAGTTTAAATTAAACAATTTCGATCAACAATTTATTATACCACCACCATGCAAGAATTTTCCACTCTAAAAGATGTTAAACTAGCTATTATAACCCTAATTAATTAACAAAAACCACCTCTTGAATTTTCAAACCCTAACTTGAATTTTAGAATTTGCAACAAGAATTAATCCAATTAATCTAATTATGCTTTAAAAGAAATATCTAATAGAAATAAAACAAAAGAGAAGGATTTATACCTCCACAACCTCATGTCCAAACTTGAAAATGAGCCTCAAAAATACATGCTTTCCCACTCCAAAATCCATGTAGAGAAGAGTAGAGAATAAAGGGTATGAAATAATTAGGTTTTTTGTGGAATTTAAATTGGATTTTTGTAGTATTTTTGATGATTTTTGAATAAAAATGAGGTGGAAAATGGGGGGGGGGGCAGCAATGGTGATGGGGAGGCCGGCCACAATAAGGGGAAGAGGGAGAAACACATGAGAAATGGTGTAGAAACTTCTCCAAAATGTCATCATCTTAATGTCTTTTCATGCTTTATTCATTTTCTTTTAATTCTTTTCTAAAATAACTCAAGAGAGATCTAGAAACAAGGAAAAATTTGCAAATAGATTTTGCATGATACACACTAAATTCTAATATGCCATGGTTCATTTTTACAAATTAAAACCATTTAAATTTGTAATTTACACTAATTTAGTGTAAAAATAAAGCTTATGTTAATATTTAAAATAATTAATTTAGGAAAAATATTTTATTAAACCAAAAATTTATAAGTGGATAAATAAACACTATTTACTAGTAATTTCATAATTAAAATAGATATTTTTAAATTTATAGTGAAACACAATCACGGTTTGGTTTTACGAAAAATACATTTTACTTTACCGAAAATCCTAAAATTCACTTAAACACTTTTATTCATTTAATTATTTATTTAATTATTTTTAAAATGTTACAATCTTCCCCCTTTTAAGAAATTCGGTCCCCGAATTTAAATTAACACTCCCCTTCCAAATACTAAAACATTTAGCAAAATACTCAAATCGTCGGGGCTCCGAAATCATTAATACATAACGAAAATCAACTCCGTCAAGCATGACGCAATCATCGGAGTTATGGCGATAATGAAATATCATAACCCAATGTGAAAACCATCATAATATACATCAATATATAGTTCGCATCCTAGTAAAATCGCCGAATCATCATAATAAAGCAGCATACAAAAACCCCTTCTTGAAAATCGCCGTGCAATGCACGTGTCACGGTCTAAGTAGCGGACGTTTAATTTTTTTAAAAATATAGCTACATATATATCTTTTATTTAACATACACGTCCCGCCTGGTTACTAACACAAATAATAATGATCATGAAAACATACTGCTCAAACTAAAATCAATCCCAATCACATCAATAAAATGTCATGTGCGTCCGGTGCGCACTGAAATCGAAACCAAATGCAGAAACCATGAATACCCACAAAACAAAACTAAGTGCAACAGGTGTGCACCAAAAATATCTGTCAAGTGCAACGGGCGTGCACGACTCACTATCAGGTGCATCTAATCTGCACAAAACCCCAATTTAGTGCATCTGGTGTGCACAAAATCGCATCAAGTGCGCCAAGTATGCGCAAGAATCCTAATCAGGTGCACATGGAGCACGAAAACATACATTGAATATCAAAATCGAAATCACAGCACAAAAATGCATGAAAATTAGGTCGAAACATATGTCAAAATCACGTGTAACCCCTATGCACGAAATCAAATCAAAAATCTCAAAAAAATATATAAAACCAAATCAAGTGTACTGGGTGCGTACTAAACCACATCAATACAACTGACATAAGAAACACAGATAGAATGAAGGTACACACAGGAAATACCAATCGTAGAACAAGTCCTCAAAATACAAAAATCCAATCAACGAAAATAGGAAATTCAAATCACTAAATCACAATAGTAAATACTATCGTCAATGTGCGCCTCTTTCCTCTGATGTCGACAGCTTCGAACTCGTTCTTTCATAGGTGTGCTGACTGCGCTACCAACGGCAATACTCATGTCTAGAGTCTCCCACATAGTCGATCCCTTCACTTGATATCCGGACTACATTAAACTTCTCGATCGATCCATCAAAATCCCATAATTCCCCGAGAGCTCAACACTCAAGTACAGTTTAAAAATATCCGGTACATACCCCAGCATCGATGATCCAGCTGTAGAAGGGCAAACCCAAGCCTCACTAATGGCACAGCGGAACTGCCGTAAACCCTAAGGTTCAAGGGCGTTCTCGTGGTCATTATGTCGAGTTAGGGTTTCATTCTTCTAGAGGGTCCATCGAAATACCTGCATGTTCTTCCGAATACTTTAAACTTAGGAAATGGTTTTCTGATAATCGTTCGAACCCTTTAACTTCATCCGGACGGCATGTGAATACCCTTCGTCCGCACGCTAAGCAATGCTTCAGTCCTCAAGAATAACCAATACTCTAATGGTTACTGCATTCGAGCCGCATCTCCCTCTGCCCGTGGTAACAGAAACCACCATCCGACATTGACGAAGATAGATCAAAGGAACGAATGAAATACGGTGCAAACAATGTAAATCCTAGGGCTCCTTAAGCAGAGTAGCGTATCGTAAGTATGCCGCGGACCATACCCACGGTACGTTACTCTACCTAACTCGCCTACTCCATCAACCAAGGGTCCCCTAGACTTATACAAGGTTAAACCTAGCGCTCTGATACCAACTTTGTCACGACCCGAAAGTACGGAACGTGACCGGCACTTAGATTACGAAGCGTCTAGAGGCGCCACGTGACCTAAGTAAGCCGAAGCCCAGAGATCTAAACCATAAAAGAAGAAAAAGAAGAAAAGAAAAGAAAACAAGTAAAAAAAAACATCAGCAAATTTTACCAAAAATTTCGGCAGAGTCTCCTCTGTAAAAACTGGCCCCCAAATGGGTACAACAAGTATAATATGAATAAACAATAAAAAGCATCCCCAAACGGGTGCTAGCATCAACGCCAACAGGCGGAAACAACCACAACAAGCACAATAATATACAACGCCAGAGGGCGAGGCTCAAAACTCAAAAGAAAGCAAAACCCCCAGATCAGAATAATACAGGCGCGACTCTAAGGTCGAAGTAAAAGACTGATCCAATAACACATCAAGTAATACAAATATGGTTGATGGAGCTTACTAGATACAAATGAATGAATAAAAGTACAATGGTGGTTCGGATACAAGTGAACCAACCTACCGTGCCAATCGCCCTGAAGAAAAGATGTGCCAACAAGCTGCCACGGGAAACCTGTACATCGAACCTGTAAAGAATTTGGCACAACGGGGGTGAGTTGCCAACTCGTGAGTAGAAGACATCTACGAAAAGAAATCGAATGCACGACGCTATCCTAGGTCATAATAATACACTACTATATCCCAAACATCTAGTAATAGCAGGGTAATACTACGTGTAAGTGCAAATACTCCGTGTCATGTCAGTGCCTCATATAGTACTAAGTCATATGAAATGAAATGCATGCACCATGAATGTAAAGTCACAAATCCTGAAATCCAGATATATATGTATGAGAACCTTTAGCCGTTATCATAGTAAAGTGTGTATAAGCATCTGAAATCTCAACAATGAAATCAATGGAAATCCGTGTCAAGCATCGACACAACACATGTAACCTCAAGTATCAATATGTCGGGCTCCGTCAGTCCGGATCGGCCCATATCATCAAATCCCACGACAACGGTCGGTATCCTCCGGATATCCGCCGCGCCAGACATCACCGGTAGGTAGCCTTCCCCTGCCAGGCTCATCGTCTACAACTCGATCTTCTTGCCCCGGGGTACCATACCGGGCCCACCATGTACCCGAGACGGTTCATCCACTCCTCGAATCAGGTCTCGAAATCCATCAGAAAACATGAAATACTCATGGTGGACGACACATACATCACGAGAAAACCGCATCTTATTTTAAAAAAAAGAGAAGAGGAGAGAGAGAGAAGTTTTTATATATTTTTGCGGTTTTCCCCAAAAATCCAGAAATCTCATAGAAATCCAAATCTCAAAATCATGAGTACTATATGATAAGTGTCGGCATATGCCCATAATACTGCATGATAACACGAAAATATGAATGCATGAATGTCTAAGTAATGAATGTCATGTCTTATACTTAACATCAGAGAGTGATCACAATACTACATCGGTTTAGTTGTTAACTGATTCTATCAATAAAAGATAATATGATCTAAAGTGTACGTGACATAGCAATTACCGATGATGATGTGTGTGAGCCGGCAAATAAGTGTGCGTGGAATATGCGCATCATCGGTAATGGTGCTGGTGTCCTAACAGGTAAGGTTTATACTATTTATAGCAACATATGTATGAACATGCAACATTATGATTACAGTGTGAAAGTAAAGACGAATGTATATTACCTACTCATTTAATATACTAATACTACTACCACTATATGACTCGAACCTAACCTAGTGTCTATCTAACCTCCTAAGGAAAACTAAACCTAAGAACTAGTCAATAGAAATAAGAGTCTACCTAAGGTCTGAATCAATATCTCTAATAGTCGGCGATCCCGCCTCAACAGCGTCGCGTACGTAGTACGGCTTCCTTGAATCAAGAGTGCGGATCAATCATCAAATCTAAGCCTCGTACGGTAAAATCCATCGTACGGCATCCCAATGTCGGGGTACGGTCAAGTATCTCCTAGGTGTCTCCTCATTCGTATAATGTCGTACGTATCATATTGTGATTAAGTCATACTCATATGATATCGGCATCAGGTCACACCAATATAATGTCGAAATCAAGTTATACATATATCATATCGTAATCAGTCACAAGTTACAGTCCGAGTACTATTCTAGCGTCCCATGTACATCAATATCACCACCACTCTTTGTAATTTATATATTCAAGTTCATTATCTCATTCCCTAATGATCCGCTAACACTTTATTACGACTGTATAGTCAAAAATCACGGCATCAAGCCCAGTTATACTATTTCATCATACCTCGGATATCATATCACATCACTGAATCACCTATATGTGTTGTATATATATGTATATACCTATACCTAGTTCTATATATATACACATACACGTACCCCATGTCGATTTTCAGTGTGTGCGCTGGTGTGTTTCTATCTGAAACCTACGAACCTCTTCCAAGGTACTCATCCTCTGATATAGTTTTCCTAAATCGGTCTAGTCCAGCCTAGGGTCAATACTAGGGTCCTACTAGGGTCACGTCTGGTTTCCTAATGTCAATAAGTACTATTCCTATTCTACGTTGCGGGGGTGCTAAACGCCATCCACCCGACTTCCCCCCGTAGATATGCATCTACTCACCTGGTCCATGTCTGCCGAAGACTGTGTCGCCATCCTCCTCTTCATCGCCCGCAGTCCACGTGAGGGTACCTAGATGCAAACATATAAATAGCATCGTAAACCGAATCACATACAAAAGTCAAACGATACGAAGAGCAAGCACAGGTTAAAACCTATGTCCCGTCCACGCAAAAGAACCAAATACCGCTCGATATCGGCGTACAAACTCCGATGGATCGAGATAACATCATCAAACAACTTGTAGTTTTAAAACACATTACTTATATTGTAAAACATGATCAAATTCATCGAAACACTAAAATCGATCAAATCGTCCGTTTTCGAAAAACCCGAAAATGCCAATTTACCGTTTTTCATCGAAACTTGACATTTAAATGAAACCAATGGTCATAAAACTCATTAAATAGCATTAATAGACTATACAAACCATTACTATATTTTTATTACACAATTTTGCATTTATTTGAAATTTCTAGTTTGCAACTTTTAACAATTTTAACATTTTCCAAGCAAAATACCACAATTCCACCTCAAAACATGATTTTGCATAAATTAATCACTTAAACCACAATTTATGATGATAATGATGTAATGAAACTATAATTATATTTTTAATCACATTTATTTAGAAATTCCTAAAATCTAGTTTACAAAATAATAGCATTTTATTACTATTTTTCCAATTATCAAAATAATCTAGTGATCAAACTAGGTTTTTCATTAAATTAATATGCTAATATTCTCACTAAAATTACCATCTAATGATAACACCCTTAATAAGAATTTTATTTTACCCACAACACATTTTAGAAAAATCTAGTTAGCTAAATAGTTTAAATTAAACAATTTCGATCAACAATTTATTATACCACCACCATGCAAGAATTTTCCACTCTAAAAGATGTTAAACTAGCTATTATAACCCTAATTAATTAACAAAAACCACCTCTTGAATTTTCAAACCCTAACTTGAATTTTAGAATTTGCAACAAGAATTAATCTAATTAATCTAATTATGCTTTAAAAGAAATATCTAATAGAAATAAAACAAAAGAGAAGGATTTATACCTCCACAACCTCATGTCCAAACTTGAAAATGAGCCTAAAAAATACATGCTTTCCCACTCCAAAATCCATGTAGAGAAGAGTAGAGAATAATAGGTATGAAATAATTAGGTTTTTTTGTAGAATTTAAATTGGATTTTTGTAGTATTTTTGAATAAAAATGAGGTGGAAAATGGGGGGGGGGGGGCAGCCATGGTGATGGGGAGGCCGGACACAATAAGGGGAAGAGGGAGAAACACATGAGAAATGGTGTAGAAACTTCTCCAAAATGTCATCATCTTAATGTCTTTTCATGCTTTATTCATTTTCTTTTAATTCTTTTCTAAAATAACTCAAGAGAGATCTAGAAACAAGGAAAAATTTGCAAATAAATTTTGCATGATACACACTAAATTCTAATATGCCATGGTTCATTTTTACAAATTAAAACCATTTAAATTTGTAATTTACACTAATTTAGTGTAAAAATAAAGCTTATGTTAATATTTAAAATATTTAATTTAGGAAAAATATTTTATTAAACCAAAAATTTATAAGTGGATAAATAAACACTATTTACTAGTAATTTCATAATTAAAATAGATATTTTTAAATTTATAGTGAAAAACAATCACGGTTTGGTTTTACGAAAAATACATTATACTTTACCGAAAATCCTAAAATTCACTTAAACACTTTTATTCATTTAATTATTTATTTAATTATTTTTAAAATGTTACACTTCCAGATAGCGGAAGATGTCACCCATTGTATATTATTTACTTTTCCGCACTAGGATGGACCCAAGGAGGAGGGCACAAGTAACCGGGTTCTGGAGTCCAGTGGGAGACCAACTCGAGGAGTCGAGTCTGGGTCTCCTAACTCTAGAATTGGAAGGGTTGCTTGCCGCTCTCGTAGGGGTCTAGGGGTGTGGGTTTGGCTATTCATCACGAACGTGGAATCCGTGTTTTATATTGGCTCGTATTGAAAACACGGACGTCCTAGTATATCCAATGTTTCATATGTTTCTTCTGCTGCGATATCTGTGATGTGATCATGTGATGTTCTGTGATAAATACTGTATATAGTATATATGATATATTATATAGATGTTACTTATGTTTTGCACTCGCTCTAGCCCTGCCCCGATCTGTCGTTAGTTACCTAACCTAACGGTGCATGAGGGGACATCGAGGCGAATACAGATGGCATAAGTGTACGTCGTATTTCTCTGTGATGTTTAGGTAATTTAAATGATGGGACTTCATTAATGTGATTAATGAAAGAAAATAAACCTAAGATGTTGTGGAATAGAATTTTCTAAAACAGGTAGCTACAGTTTTTGCTTTGCATCGCGGTGTTCCTTGTAGAACATCCTGCACCTCATTCGATAAGGAAAGGACCGAGATCCCTTCACCGGGAGTGACTCCTTTAGCAATAACTGGTAGATGCTACAACTCTCGGTTTTTCTTTTGATTGCTTCTATAGTTTCTGCTTTGCACAGTGATGTATATGATATATCCTGCACCTCATTCGACGAGGAAAGGGCCGACGATCCCTTCACCGGGAGTGACCCCTTTAGCAAAACTAGAAAAGCCTCGAAAACACTCCATTTAAAATCATTTGATTCTACAATGATATCAAGTTCATTACGCAAAAGGTTTTCAGAAAAACCTGTCGTAGCCCTCCGTCATTTCAGATATGTACTGGTTAGTATTCGTGCTGCGTTTGTTGACCTCTGTTAAGGCGTAGTGTGCGGTAGCTGATTAGCGCTTATCTGCATAGGCATATGATGTGATTGATTTAGGGTAGTCGTGCGACCTTGTTGACCTCTGTCAAGGGTCGTGCGGGTGGGTTTACTTCAATCAAGAAATGACGGGTTGAACTTGACTAGCAGCCTATGGTTT
This sequence comes from Agapanthus africanus, assembly GCA_030015575.1. Taxonomy (NCBI): domain Eukaryota; kingdom Viridiplantae; phylum Streptophyta; class Magnoliopsida; order Asparagales; family Amaryllidaceae; genus Agapanthus; species Agapanthus africanus. The sequence goes on along the minus strand of JASDDO010000029.1, from coordinate 251,429,975 downwards.
GTTGACCTCTGTCAAGGTCATAGGAGGCTAGGGGCAAAATATTATCGGGAATTTCAAGTGTTGAAATTTGCAATAAGATTGCATACCTTCTATGAGATAGTTGGATCCCGATACCCACTGTGAGTAATTGTTACTCCTGGGAGAGTTTTACACATTACAATTAGCCGATCAAGTAGGTGTCTAGAAAGGTGTCAATAGGGGTACGCCTCTGGGAAAACGAGGTTTACATTAATTAGGTTCGTGCGAAAGCACGGGGGACCTCCCTCAAAGTACCGACACTAGCCTGGCTGAAAGATTGGCGAACTTGTAGTGTGTAATTAATCCCGGCTAGTCTTTCCTTTTAGGGTTTGAAGGAAGATTTGATAAAAACAGTGGGAGCCATCCTGATTAGATAAAATAATAACCAATCTGATCTTGCAAGAGCGCACGCAGAGTGTTTTCTTCTCTCTCTATCCTGGTATCGACCATGTCACGCCTTAATCAAGATAATAAAACGGATATATTGACGAACCCGCTTGTTATACTGTGCTGGGGAACGTTGGTCCCGCTCTAACTTATAATTGTTATAAGACAGAGCAGGAAATAGGGGAATACCAGATTTCTCGTGCCGCTCAAACGAAGAAAGTGCATGTTGATGCATCATCCTCGGGTGTGTTCGTTATACAGAACTGTTTCTCAATGTCCTTTACGTCCTGGGTATATGATACCAGATAAGGATCCCGCATATGTAATTTGTTACATAGGGCTACAGAAAGGTAGAGAACTGAGAACGGGTGATAAGTTTCATGAGGCAGAAAACGTTGCAAGTGTTGCAGCCAAGTCTGTTGGTCACTATCACCCTGTATTACCAGAATATATTGATTCTGAACAAATGTTATTAGATACCGAACCTGATATACAAAATCATATCAGTCTCTTTATTTAGATAAAGAAGGATATAATTTTGTATTGTTGGATAATGTTTTGAACATTTCCTATATCAATAGTTGATCGGTTCAGGCACGTTATCTAAAAGCATTGACGTTCTAAATCAAACTACAGTTCTTAGTATATGTAATACACACAAGAGGAAGAGTTCAGAAATGAACGAATCCTTCTTGAGGTATTGTAGACTAGGTCATATCAATGCGACCCGACTGGCTGAAGTTACATTTAGATGTATATTTAAATCAGTTTGAATTTACATCTTGTGAAACTTGCCAGTCATGTCACAGAGATAACATGACTATAGCTCTGTTTATTGGAAACAGAGAAAGAGTTAGTGAACTCTTGGGATGATACATGTTGATGTATGTAGGTCCCCTGTCTACACATGCCAAGACCGGTTCTTTGTACTTCATTACATTCTTTGATAATCTCTTAAGATTCAGACATATGTTCCTGTTGAAACACAAATCCGAACCTTTTGAGATATTCATAGAATATAAGTTAGAAGTAGAGAACCTAAATACGGGTAAAGTATTATGTCCTTTGATGTGATCAAGGAGGAGAATACTTGAGCACGGAATTCCTGGATTTTTCTAAAGGAGAATGAGATTCTCTATCAGCATTACTCCTCCGAATACACCACAGTACGTCGGTGTATCGGGGCGGAGCAAAAACACCCTATGTGATATGGTGTGCTCTATGATGAGTACTACTGAGTTTCCTATTTCATTTTAGGGAGTTATGCACTTATGAAGTTGCATACCTATTGAATAAGGTTCCAATCAAATCAGTTGCCTACCACTTCATATATGATATGGAAAGGGAAGAGACCATCTTTTAAGTCTGTTAAGATTTGGGGTTGTCCGGCCTATGTCTAAAAGCAAAATCCGGACAAGCTCGAGGCAAAGTCAGATCTGCGGAAGTTTGTTGGATATCCCAAGCATTCGTAAGGGAATATCTTCTACCTAACCGAGGAACAAAAATGTTTTGTTTCTCAGCATGCCACCTTTGTGAAAGGGGATTTCTTGTGAAGAAATTCGTGGTCATGAGGTAGAACTGGAAACAGTTCCAGCTATACAAACTGCAGCTGATGATTTGGTAGAACCAAAGGATTCAATAGCAACCAACGAACCTCAACCTCTCCGCCGATCTAGCAGGGTTCCTCACCCACCTGAGAGATACTTCGATTTCTTTATGACAGTGGGAGCGAGAATTACATCATGAGATGATGACCCAACTAGTTTCGGGCTGGCCACAGGAGTAGGACTCTGTAAGAATGGCTGGATGCTTATCGATCTGTGATGGAATCCTTATACACCAACAAAGTATGGACTTTGGTTGCTTTATCTGAAGGGTTAAATCCCCATCAGGAGCAAGTATATCTTGAGAAGATTACTTGGTGTACATGGAAAAGTTGAGACTTTCAAAGCTAGACTCGTTAAAGGTTTGCATCATAGACCAGTTGTGTCTAATGATGAAACCTTTTCTGGGGCCTATGCTTAAGTCCATCCAGATCCTACTTGCCACGGCTACATACCATGACTACGATATCTGGTGGTTGGGTATCATGACTGCTTTTCTAAATATTGATTTAGAAGAGAATGTCTATAAGTACACAGCCAGGGAGCTTCGTAGACAGTGGGAGCAGCGGAAACGTATGCAAGATGTTTTATGTGATAAAGCAGGCATCGCGGAGATGGAACATCTGTTTTGATGAGTTAGTCAAAGAGTTTGACATCATCAAAATGGTAGATGAACCTTGTATATACAAAAAGGTAGTAGAGAGTATGGTTGTGATCCTCGTATAGTACGTGGATGACATACTCTTGATAGGGAAGGAGTTTCCTATGCTACGCTTGGTCAATCTCCGCTTATCACAAGGATTCTCCATATAGGATCAAAGTGATACCTCCTAAATCCTTATTTTGGATCTATGAGATAGATCTAATTGGATGTTAGGATACTCACTAGTTGTAGTGAGAAGGTATCAATTGATCCTGGGGAGAATCACTGGAAAGGTTCCAGGGTGATAAGGACGACTGAATGTCAGTCCCAGGCATTGTCTTTACCCTCAGTGGAGGGACGGTATGTTGGAAAAGTTCCAAGCTAGATACCGTGGCATACTAGATGATAAAGGCTGGATACATCGCTACCAAAGATGCTACCAAAGAGGAAGTCTGGGTGTATATTAGTTCATGATATGAACTTCGTTCCTCCCATTGTGTGACAATGGAGCTGTGGCTTATGCCAAGGAATGCCCGTCCCATCAGTGATCCAAACATATTCTTAGGCAGGGTCACCTGATCATGGAGATGGTTGATTTCCAGGGGATCGAGGTTAGGAGAGTAGATTCAGAGGACGACACGGCGGACCCACTCACGAAAGGCCTTTTCCCAGAGAGAGACTTTTATGGGATGGTTGAGTATGAGATACTACAACCACTGCTATCAGATGACCCTAGTGCAAGTGGGAGATTGTTAGTTATATGTATGCCCTAGAGGCCATTACTATATATAGGATATATATTGTAGTGGATGCTTGGACATATATAGGGATGACTTTCTTGCTCGATATGATAGTATGCTATCTGGTTACTCTTTACCTTAACGTGTACACTGATTGTCTCTCTGTTACATGTTGGTAAAGCCCTTAGGATGTGTACTTGACTACCTGGACTATGATGTGGATCATACTAGTGGGGACATGGTAGTCCATAAGTACATCCTTCAAGGTCCCTAGTCGTGGGTGTATCGAGACGGGGCATCGATATACCAGTGTAGACTAGCATGTAGCTTCTCGACCCATACAGATGGGCGATGGAAGATCCCATACTCATTGGTGTTTGACATCAGAGATGATATACGGGTGCTCAGTGGAGACTGGGTACACTGGACGGACTCGCCGAGAACTCCCAGATGGTATTATACCTTACGTCAGATGGCAGTTCTCTGGTGACACTGGTGCAGCTTAGTCTGTAAACCCGAGATCGTCATAGAGTCTTGTGTGATTCCCACCGTGCTTTGATTTCCATCATACCACGTCCAAGAGGGCGTGCAAAAGGGTGGCTTTTTGGTACAGTCCCGAATCACATGGAGGCAATGAGCGATAGGAGGGGTTTCGTCTCTCCCGGTATAGGGAGTTGATGTTGCGCAGTGCTCGATTGGCTATAACAGGAAGTCCTTGGCCAAGGCAGATTTAGGGATGTACTGGTAAGTGTTACCAGTAGTTTCTCGACCCGTTATGAGCCTCATATCGACACGACTTATCGAGTTATTGGGGTCTGACGTTTACCACTCCTAGACGAGATATGCGACATATCAGACGAACAGACCGGACTGTACGGTAGTGTTACTCGTTGGATTCACTGGAGTGTGAGCGGTCTTGCTCGTTGATCTTCTGATCGCTCAATACCCGGATGGCCGTTACGTTTAGCAGACCGCTTGCGGCTTGTGGGTGTTTGATATCTTCATCACCTGCTGCCGGCGTATTGACGAGTCTTTAGAGTCCTACACAGGGGTTTCCTTGCTCAAGCGAAACGAAATAGGAGCGCATATGAGATATGTGCGGGACCGAGAATAATACCAGTATGTGATACTGTATTTTATTCTCGCGATGTGTGACATTGATCGGTTATATGCGATATAGCCGGGTTATCGGATCAAGTGTTGATTTGATAAGTTGTTATTATAGATATTAGTCGGTTATATGCGATATGACCGGATCGTTAAATCAAGTGTTGATTTAATGATTTAATGTATAATTATATATTTGATATATTACTTTACATTAACTAGTATTGGTTCACTTAAGATTTGTTTTCTCACTTGAAGTGTACATTGTTTATATGTGATATATGCAAGAGTACATGTTTGTATCATGCTTGATGATACAAACAAGTTGTGTGTATGAGATTCATACCAAGATTAGGGTAAAAATTAGGGTTATTGTTTCATCTTAAGATTTAACAAAAGGGATTAACTTAGTCAAAGTTATCAAGCTTGAAGAAGCTTGGAGAAGCTTTGACAAAGTCCACTTTTTTGTCATTTCTTTTGATATTCTTTAACCTAACCTTTAACCTAATGGTTTGGTTAAATCTCTACATGAGTTAAGCATGAGGGCTTAACTCAACCATGGTGCCATTATTCATTTGGATAAGTTTTCATAATTCATATGATATTCTTTCTTCTTCTTCATGTTCATCAAGCTTGAAAAAGCTTGCTAGCTCCAATGGCATCATGAGAAAAAGAGTGAGAAATCCAATTCTAAAGTGAACCCACTTCCTATTTCTTCATCCTCTACCACTTGCCATGTAGTATAGGGTGTTCTCTTCACAAAGTTTTTGACCAAGTGAAGGAATATCTTGAGTTTGAGTCTCCCCGACGTAGATCATCTTCGGCCTCGAAGTCAATGACCTAGCCCGATCATTTCTCCGACCAAACCATTTCTAGAGTCCGGGATCCGATGATCGCAGCGGAGGGACGTCAACACGGAGCTAAAGAAATGGTGGAGAGGATCTACAAAGGTAGTAATCCCTTTCACTTAGTAGCAAAGTCGTTTGCTTGCTTTTCGCCTTAACTACTAGTTAACGATCTTCATTACGGTTTCTCGGCACCGGAAAATTTTTGTTTGGCATCGTTGATGCCTTGTGGAACCTCTTGAGTGTGCCTAGGAACCCTACATGGTATTGGGTTACGGCAGCGCCCCGGCCATCAATCCGTGGCCAAATGAGGAACAAATTTTTTTAAAACCCGATGCAAACGGAAACCTAATCGACGGATCGTACGATTAACCCTATACTAGTTCTATAAAAGGGGTTTAGAAAAGTTATACCGATCGATCCGTGTCCTTCGGTCTTCAACGTCTATCCCAAGTTCCTCGCGGCTTCCCCGATCAAGTTTGATCTCCGGTCTCCCCACATCGAAGAGGATCCACGTCGAGGATTAGTAAAACGGGCTCCCGCCTCAAAACCGAAGCAACTCGGGTATCTATTTTGCAAAACTAGATAGCCAAGATGAAGTAGAGAGTGTGTGTGATCATTTTATCTTAATACACCCAAGGAATCTCAACTCATGAGAGGGTATGGGTGGAGGTTGAAGAAGATACCATGGAAGAAGAACTATGAGCTCAAGGAAAAATAAAAGAGCAAGTGAAGAATAACTGTCTGCTTATTTTTCTTATGTGAGCTGTGTTTTATTTCGTGAGCAAATTGGCAACCAAAGAAAGCCCCACACACTAGAAAAGATCTGCCTTTGCTTACCCAAAATATCTCACAACCCACACCACAAATATCTTAAGCCATCATGACAAAAAACCATGAGTCACTAAGTGCATGCACCAAGAGTCAATGAAAAACCCATGACTCACACTTTCCCACCATATAAACATTTAAAACTCTAAATGTTAAATAACAAAAGAAAAAGCATCTTCTAAAGTAAACTTGTAACGAATTACAATAATACCCCTCATCTGTATATACATACCCGCATCCGTATTCCGACTGAATACAAATACTACGAGACGAAAATAATCCAACAATATAATACTAGGATCCGGTTTAAACCAAAGCCCACTAATATTATCCGTCCGATCATGATCCGTGTACTAGTGCACGAATATGATCGAACCCTGCAATAAAACTATACGGCCTCTACAACGTTTCGTCCGAACCAGGGAAACCCTCTGTGTGGGACACTAAAGACTCGTCAATACGCTGGCAGTGGGTTTAACCACAAGCACGTCAGTGGCACTAGCTGTACGTAACGGCTACCCAGGTATTGAGCGAAAGGGAGGCCGACGAGCAAACTCATCCTGAAACCCTACTGAGCTTGACAGTGACTCTATCCATACAGTCCAGTCCGTTCATCTATGAGTATCGCATATCGAGTCTAGGGGTGGATAAAGTCAGACCCTTAATAACTTGACATTCAGTGTCGGTATGAAACCTATCACCACCTGAGAAACTACCAATCCTAGATCAGTAATTCTCGACTAACTTGGCCAAGTATTTATGGTGATGGCCACCCATGCACACTGTGACATCAACCCCCAATACGGGGAGAGACGAATCCCCTTACGATCCGCTCACTGCCTCCATATGGCTCGGGACCGTACCCAATTAAACCCTGTTTGCAGGACTCCTTTGAGCCATGGTAGGGAAGTAATCAAAGCACAGTGGGAACTCACACGAGACAAATGACGATCTCAGGTCGATAGACTAACCTGTACACATGTCACCAGGGAACTGCTATCTGACAATAGGTATAATACCAACTAGCATGTTCCCGGCGAGTCCGTCCGGTGTACTCATAACCCAATGAGCACCTGTATACATCTTAGGTGAACCAACCAACACCAATAGCTTGTAGGACCGGCCACCGCCCCTCGTCGGGGTCTTGGTCCGTATACACTATAGTCTACTCTTGGAGTATCGATGCCCAGTCTTGAAACTCTCACGACCAAGGACACTTTAAGGATATGCTTATAGACTACCCAGCTCTCACGTATATGATCGTCATCATACTACTGGTAGTCAAGCAAGAATCCTATGGGCTCGATCAACATGTAATAGTGATATGTAATGTCACCTAAAGTATGTACACGATGATAAAGACAAACCAGATAGCATACTATCATCTCGTGTAAGACTGTTCTACCGGTATAGGACTTCCCTCAATCATTGCAATCGCGTGCCTGCGATCCAATAATTGACTTGAGGGCACTATAGCCAACAATCTCCCACTTGCACTTAAGGCTAATTATTGCGGTGTCGCATACTCACAGCCCGTGTGATACCGAACACCCAACTTCTCTACTAATCAGTTTCACAAAGATCATTTGTAAAACTATTGCGTTCGAGAAATAGCCTCAATAAGTGAATCCGCTCCAATGTTTCTTTCTATGTCTCTCTTTATCTCAAGACCGCGGAGAAAGCCATCTCCCGAAATGAGCAATATCTGTCTTAGAATACGTCTGGATATCTAATGGGATCCAGTTCACAAATGAACTCCAAATCCAGCAAACTTCTTAGACTATATCGTCCACTGAATTTAATCAGTATCATGCGCCATGCTACCCTCAGTATCCGCTTGGACTACCTGTCCAAACTTCTGCCCCTCGCCAAGAGGGAAAACTTTAACTCTGACAGTCACTTTGTCATCCAGGTCACCTTGGAAGCCTGGAATGATAACAGTCTCCCGAAGGAGGCTGCCGTTACCAAATCCCTAGAACATCCTTTTATGTTCATAAACTGCTTCCGAACGTTTCTCCAGGATTGGATTAATAAATAAACTTATTGTATCTTGTGCAAAAACAACATCTAGTATGGTACTTAACATCTCATGATTGACTCAATTGCCTAAGCAAGTAATATGCCAATCATGCACATCCCTATCCCTTTTAGTCAGTAAGACACCTTTAGAGAGGGTGACTCCATCACCTGCAGGTACACCACCATGCCAGGAGTCGTCCACTCTAAAACACCTTTAGAATACTGTCTAAGTACCCAGATTGGGAAACTATCCAAATTTAGATCTAAAACCATAGATCTATTAACCAGAATGCCTGATATAATATCCATATCCAATGTGGAGAAACCACTGTGTGACAACCACAGTATAACCGATCGTAGTATAGGAATTTCACTTCCTACAAAGTGCATGTCATCCAAATATCAGGACATCACACCCTACTACCTTCTTAACAGATCTATCTAATGTTAGATATGTATGCCCTAGAGGCCTGTATTGTATAGGATGCTTGGCATGTATATGTACATAAACAATCTTTGATCAAAATGATAGTGTGCTATCTGGTTTATCTTCATCTTAACATATGATGAGTTGTGTTATATTTCATATCTTGATATGCATATTGATGAAGCTCTTAGGATTATGCTTGACTACTAGGATTATGATGAGATCATACTAGTGGGGCCTGGACAGTCTATAAGCATATCCTTTAATAGTTCCTAGTCGAGGGTATATCGAGACAGGGCATCGGTATTACCAAATTAGACTAGTGTGTACGTTTCTTGACCCTGGGGGCGATGGTTGATTCCACAACCATTGGTGTTTGACATCAAAGATTGTACACAGGTGCTCATTGGAGAATGGGTACACCGAACAGGACTCACCGAGAACTCCTAGATGGTATATATACCTATTGTCAGATAGCAGTTCTCTGGTGACACTTGTACAGGTTAGTTGTAGACCCGAGATCGTCATGGTGTCTTGTGTGATTCCCACTGTACTTTGATTTCCACCCTACCACGGCTCTATTGAGTCATGCAAACAGGTGGACTTTGGGTACAGTCCCGAATCACATGAAGACAGTGAGCGATAGGAGGGGTTTCATCTCTCCCAGTATAGGGAGTTGATGTCGCGCTATGCTTGATCGGCCATAACAGCAAATCCCTGGCCAGGGTTCTCGAGATTTACTGATAAAGGTTATTAGTAGTTTCTCGAACCGTTATGGGCCGTAAATCAGCATGACTTATAAAGTTACTGGGGTTTGACATTTACCACCCCTGGACTTCATATGCGACGTATCAGACGAAGAGACCGGACTGTACGGTAAGTGTTGCTTGCAGGCTCGTGGGGGTTGTGATGAGTTCGCTCGTCGGCCACCTTTTCGTCATGTACCTGGGTAGCCGTTACGCACAGCTAGTGCCACTGACATGCTTGTGGTTAAACCCACTGCCAGCGTACTGTCGAGTATTTAAAGTCCCACACAGAGGGTTCTCTCGTTCGGGCGAAAGATGTAGAGGCCGTAAGTTGTTACGGCAGCCATAAGGTGTTGCGGCCGGTTTTCGATTATGTTCGTGTAAATGATACAGGAATAATAATAGGAAGGATAATACTGGCAGGCTTTGGTTTAAGCCGGATACCGGTATTATATTATTGGATTAATGGTATTCCTATTTTTCGGAATTCGGGTACGGGTATACGGTATACGGTATATGGAGGAGGGGTATTCTTGTAATTTTTACAAGAATACCTTCTAGAAGGTGCCACCTCATAATCACATTATTTATTTTATGAAAATAAATAAATGAGGTAGAAATAAGAAAGTCCAAGCATGGTTGCAAGAATGGGTTGTTTAATTAAATATTGTTTTGGAGTTACTATTGAAGCATGGTGCTATTTTTATAATGCATGCTTCAATTATTTCATTTTGAGCCATATCTAATTTCCATGCTTGAATTTTCTCTCATTATCAAAAACACTTTTTCTTTCCTTCTTCTCTCCTCTTTCTTCTTCCTAACTTTAACCCTCACATGAGATGTGAATCCAAAGCTTAGGACCTTAAGTTAATCCAATACACTAATCTCTACATAATCCTAGTGACCTCTTCTAGCAAACTTGGTCTCTAGGTTAAACTCTTGTGAAGAGTTTCTAGCTTGCACGATAACCCTTGGGTGGATCATCTAGGTCTTGGGTGGCCGGAGATCGAAGACATCGGCAACATCTAGAGGAGCTAAGGAGTTCATCAAAAGAGAAGACAAGGAGCAAAGAAGTTGCATCAAAGAGAAGACCCGAAGGACCGTATCATCGAGGTATAATCCCTAACATAGTAGATAAGATCTCTAGTTAGGGTTTTCTAGTTGTGGTTTAGACAAGATCTTCGGTTAAGTGCGTGTTGTATGCCAAGAATATTTTCGTTCATCGCTTCCGCCGCGTCACAAGAGTTGTGGGAGCATGCAACATGCACTAACATGGTATTAGAGCCTAACTAAACTATAATTAGATTGTTAGCCAAAAGTTAGAACCTCGATCGTCAATTTTTTCTCCCGAAAACATGTTTTCTGCCCGTGCTGCTGTCAATTTTTTAAAGTGTTCAAAAAATCTTTTTAGAGGCCTTAAAAATACATGCAGGGTTTTCTTAGAATACTGTAGAAAAACGAGACACTAACTCGCCAGGAACGCCGCGGATCCGTGGCCAAACGCAGTGTTTGGCCGCCGATCCGCGGCCGAGTTGACTCGTTTTTCAGCAGTTTGCTTAGATTAAGGAAACAGTGTTTCTGGGACATCTGGAATTTTCACAAAGTTGTTTGTGCATTGGAAGATGACAAGTGTTGTCATAGTTTAAAATTATCGATCAAAATACTAGAGTGCTTGGCTAATCGAGTTTTCAGTTATTTGTTATGTGTGTTTGAAACGTCGACTAATTGCTATAAGTCGATTAGTCGAGGTTGCACACTTCTGTAATGATATTATGAGATGGTATATGTATATGAATATGTTGGATCGTCGTGATGAATGGCCGGGGGGTGTGAGAAGAGCGTTTTTCCTTTTCTTTCATTCAATGTAATTTGTAAAAAGCAATGCAATATTATTTTGCGGGGCACATCTGGGTTGAGGTTGTAGCCACCGCTGTATAATTTCTTTTTACTGTTTTTGCTCCTAAGATAGACCTAAGGTGGGGTGCATAAACTACCGGGTTTTCGAAGTGCCGAGTGGCCTACTCACTTTGTTGAGGAAGGTTGGTTCACTTCGGGAATTTGGAGGGTAGTTTGCCACACCCGTAGGGGTCTAGGGTGGGGTTTTGGCTATTCATCACGACCGTGGAACCCGTCTTTCATTTAGGCTTGAATGAAATGCAGAATTCCTAGTATATCTAATGTATTCATCTGTGATCTGTAATGGCTATATTTATATATGAGATATATAATAAACGTTGCTTATGTTTTGCACCCGCGCTAGTCCAGCCCCCGCTCTAACGTTAGTTAAGTAATCTAACGGTGCATGACGGGCCCAATGGCGAATGCGGATGACAAATGCGTACGCTCTATTTTCTTTTCTTTTCTATGATGTTTAGGAAACGTAAATGATGGGACAACATTAATGTGATTAATGTGAAGAAAAAGAAACCTGAAGATGTTGTAGAATCAATTTTTTTAAAATGGGTAACTCTAGTTTTTGCTTTGCATAGTGGTATTCTTGAATATCCTGCACTTCATTCGATGAGGAAAAGGGTCGAGATCCCTTCACCGGGAGTGACCCCTTTAGCGAAACTAGCAAATGTTACAAAGAACTCGATTGTTTTTATAGTTGATCTAACTTTTGTTTTGCATCGTGGTATTCATCAATATCCTGCACTTCATTCGATGAGGAAAGAGCCGAGATCCCTTCACCGGGAGTGACCTCTTTAGAAAAATTAGAAAGACACTACAAAACCATTCGATTTTTAAAACTGGAGTTTAAACCACTCTTTTCAATCGATTCTACAACGATATCAAGTTCCAAACATTAAAGGTTTTTCATAAAAAACATCCGTAGCCCTCCGCCATTTTAGGAAGCAGAGTACTTAGTATTCGTGCCACGTTTGTTGACTATAGTTAAGGCGTGGTGTACGGTAGCTAAGTGATGTCTTCCTACAAAGCATTTGATGCGATCGATTAGGACATTCGCATGACTTTGTTGACCATAGTTAAGGGCCATGCGGTTGGGTCTAAGTCAATCCCGAAATGGCGGATAGAACTTGACTAGTGCTTATGATTTGTTGACCATAGTTAATGTCATAAGACACTAGGGGTAAAAATCATATCGGGAATTTCAAGAGTTGAAATTTGCAATAAGATTGCATACCTTGTATATAATAGTTGGATCCCGATCCCACTACCGAGGCAGGAGATTTACTGGTAGGTATTCCAGTAGTATCTCAGGGTGTTCTGGGCTACACTCCGACACGACTTGTACCGCTTTTGGGGGTCTGACTTTTACCAACCCCCTAGGCCCGCCATGCGATGCTCATAGACGAACGGACCGGACTGTACGGATATTGTCACTGACAGGCTCAGTAGGGTGTCAGGATGAGTTCACTCATCGACGTACCTTTTGGTCAATACCTGGTAGCCCGTTATGTATTGGCTTATACATCTGACGTGCTAGTGGTTAAATCCACAACCAAGGTATTGACGAGTCTTTAGAGTCCCCCACATTCAGCTACTCCAGCTTTCGGGCGAAAAGCTGTAGAGGCCGTATGGAGATATGGCAAGGTCCGATCAGATACGTGCGGTATTGCACGGATCAGGATCGGACAGTTTGTACTAGAGGCCGTATGGATATATGGCAGGGTTCGATCAGATACGTGCGGTATTGCACGGATCAGGATCGAACGGATACTACTAGCCGGTTTTGGTTTAAACCGGATCCTAGTATAGTACAGTGTAGATTTTGTCTCATTGCAATTGTATTTCGGTCGGAATACAAATGCGGGTGTGTATGCACAGTAGCGGGGTTTTCCTATAATTTATTACGGGACCAGTTTTATGGAGTTGCCAGTTTGCTTTCCGTTTCGGCCATTTTCTTTGTATCTTTCATTGGCCGAAGATTGGTGGAGGAGGGCTTATTTGCAATTATGCAAATAAGCATTTGTGGAGGGAGGTGATTGCATATTGTTGTATCACGATAGCTCTTCTTTGACTTCTTGACTTTTTGATGATGGCTTGACCATTTGGAGTCATCATGCTTGAGATGATGGATTATGATTGTGGAGTGTGGGTTTGTGTTTTTGATCATTTCCTTTCATGATTTCATTTGACCTTTCTCTCTCTTGGATTATGAGAGACTTTCATTCTTTTGTTTTGTTACACTCACTCACTCACTTACTCACTCTCATTCTCTCCTCTCCAATGCCATGGCCGGCCTTGCTTTTGATGGGGCTGTCCAAAATTCTAGTGTAGGGATTTACACTCATTTGGCTTGGCAAAAATCATATTAGCTCCTCCTCCATAAGCTTGTATCAATTCCTCCACCATATGGCACCTCCATAAACCCAAAATGAGACACAAGCCTCTACATTACATTCTACAGCAAACCTTGGGCACGTCGACTAGCCAGCTTTGTGCCCGAGTTGCCTCGGCATTGAGGTGGGAGCCCGTAAAAGATGTAGGCGATGTGGTGCACTTCCGGCGATGAAGTGGAGACAGGACATTCCGCGGAAGATCGGGACGACGACGAGAAGACCGGAGGACTCGGATCACTCGGTATATTTCTCTTCCCCATCATGTAGTTAGCTAGGACTAGATAATGGTTCGATCCGGGTATTAGTGCGCGGTGGTGCTAGATCATGAAAAATTTAAGTATATCACCGCTTCCGCATTTTGGCCTCGGGATAGAGGCCGGGGCGCCGCCGTGCACTTACAGTGGTATCAGAGCCTCGCCATTAACCTATTCTAGCTTTGTTTAATGTGTTTTACATTTCCGATCGACCAAAATTCCAAAAACCCGCGTTTTCTTCACATCAGTTTTCTGTCGAATTTTTTCTGGATCGAAAATTTTTTCGGGGTGTCGCAGAATGGTGTACAGAGAATTCTTAGAACTCTGTGAAAATTTGATCGGGTGATCTCACCATAACGCCACGGAACCGCGGCCAAACCCATACTTGGGCCGCGGTTCCGCCGCCGTTTAGACTCCTCACTGGACCAATGTTTTACAGTGGGTCTTGGGCAGGGAAATTGGGGTTTTGGAATATTATGTTTGGGCCCAGATTTTTTTTTGATGTGCTACAGTAGTACTTGGGGGCCCACTTGGTAAATTTGATCGATCGGATATTTTAAACACATTATTTCACAGTATTTACATTATATCTGCGACCGTGAATGTCACTTATCGGTAAATCCTGTCTAGCTGCTATAGCCCGGTTAGACGGATTTGCGAACGTGACTTTCACGTTGATGTTCTGTGTATTGCTGTGATGTTGCTGATTGGTCGTGGGGGATAGCTTGGATGCAATGCTAGTACAGTTGTGGTTGTATTATGTACATTTGATATTGCGGGGCGAGCGTCCGACATGTGGACTGCCGTCACTGCCTGATTGTATTATTATTTTGGGGCACGAACAGGTTGCGGTCGATGTACCCGTTGTATGTATATTTTTCTTTCTGTACTAGGATTACCCCAAGGTGGGGTGCACGGATAGCCGGGTTCTAGAGGGCAATAAGCCCGCATCTCATGGCATTGATACGGAGGGGGCTTCACTCTAGAATTGGCGGGCTATTCGCCGCACTCGTAGGGGGTACAGGTTGACCCAGGAGGGGTGCCCAAGTTACCGGATTCCGTGAAGTGCTGGGTGGTCCATTCACGTTGCTGAAGGGGGCTGCCTCGCTTCAGGTTTTGGCGGGTAACTTGCCGTGCCCGTAGGGGTCTAGGATTTCATTGCACGGGCTATCCACACGACCAGGGGAACGTCAGGTTTCAGTAGTGGCTCTGTGAAACCCGGGGACCCCAGATATCTGTATTGTTCTGTGATGCTGTACATTTCTGTGATGTTGCATTTTTTTATCACGCCTTGAGCGAATATAATATATTGGTATATATATTAGTAGATGTTGTATATGTTTTGCATCTGCGCTAGTCCAGTCCCCGCTCTGTTGTTAGTTAGCTAACCTAATGGGTAATGACGGGAACCAGTGGCGAATGCGGATGGCATATACGTACGTCATATTATTTTCGTTCTTTTGGTGTGATCAATTGATGGGACTGCATTGATTCGGATCAATGCAAGTTAAAAACAAACCTATTCTGATATTGTTGGAACACTTTTCAAAAAGCTGTTATTGCAAGAACGTTCTCTTTTGCTTAGCATCGTGGTATTCAGTTGGAATATCCTGCTCCTCAGTCGACGAGGCAAGGGCTGAGATCCCTTCACCGGGAGTGACCCCTTGGACAAAAAGTTTGCGTCAGGGCAATAACTTCACTATAGCCGATTACTTTTGCTTTGCATCGTGGTATTCAGTTGGAATATCCTGCACCTCATTCTACGGGGAAAGAGCCGAGATCCCTTCACCGGGAGTGACCTCTTTAGCAAAGGTTTTCGTCACTATATTTTTAAAAGATATCAGTTCCTTAAACGATATCAAGTTCATTACGTTAATGGTTTTCGCCAGAAACCATTCGTAGCCCTCCATTCATTTCAGTTAAATATTCAGTAGTATTCAAGCTATGTATTTTGCCTCACGCCAAGGCATAGTGATTGGTAGCTGCTGGGTATTTATCTGTAGCATAGATAGATGCGTTGGTTTGGGACAGTCGTACTACTATTTTGGCCTACGTCAAGGGTATGTACGGGTGGGTTCAAATTAATCTGGATAATGATGGGTAGAACTTGACATGTGACTTATGATATTTTGACCTCACGCCAAGGTCATAAGAGCATGGGGCAGAAATCACATCGGGAGTTTCTAAAGAAACTGAAACTTGCCAGATATGCGCATACCTTCTGGAGTGTGACACCGTGAGCGGATTCCGTCACGTTATCATGCGATGATAGTTGGATCCCGATTCCCGCTGATGAGTTGGTTTACTCCTCGGGTGATCCCGACTAATTCTTCTTTCAGGTTTGGAGGAGAATTTGACGGTACAGTGGGAGGTTTCCAGATTAGATAAATTGGTAACCATTCTGATCTAGGTTAGAGTGCACGCTGAGTGTTTCTTTTCTCTCTCTCTTTGGCAGCGACCATTGACCCGATCCTACGACTATGACTCAGTGACCAAGTTGACCGAACCTTCTAAAACACTGGCTTTTGGATTGTCAGAGTTGCAAACCTCATTGCCACTCCTACTTTTACCCTTTTCTCCAGGACACCCCGTATTACTACGAACGTCCACTTCCATTGGACAAAACCATCGTATGGTTAGATACGAACTCGAAGGAATTTATTCGAGGATGGTTTCAGGTTCTGGAGAAAACGGATAGGATTATTCAGTTGTCTTTTCCTTTTACCTTCTCTCAGGTTGTGAGTACTCCTTGGTTTAGGAGATAGTACACCTATTACGCAAATTGGATAGTCTCCTTCCAAACCATAGGCAGGTGCCGAACGGTGGGGAATGAAGAAAACCAATTAGCATAACGATGGTGTGCAGAAGGTATTAAGTTAAGACAAAGCAAGGGATTAGTAAGAGAGCAAAGTAAATTGCGACTGATATTCACGAAAAAACCAGGTACTTCTTTACCACTCCCACTTCACCTTTGTATTTCTTCAGGACACTCCGTATCACTACGAAGATCCACAGTTTATTGGATACTCCATCGTATGGTTATATACGAACTCGAAAGGAACTTGTTCCAGTTCGGGGATGGATTCTGGTTCAGGAGAAATAGGAATAAGATTTATTCAGGTGTCTTTTATCTTCACCTTCTCTCGCATTGCGAGTGTTCCTAGGATTGGGACAGTACACCCATTATGCTTATTGGATAGTCTTCTTCCAAACCATAAGCTGGTGCCGAACGGTAGGGAAGGAAGAAAACCATTTGGCCTAAGGGGTGTGCAGAAGGTAATGACTAAAGACATATAAAGGGATTTGGAGAGGTGGCAAAGAGTTACACGGTTACAGTTGTGAATCTGGATAATGGAAGACACATTACTGGGAATACCAGGATACCCCATCGAGACATTTCAATGTTTCAGTTTCACTGTGTAATGTTAAAAGAAAACTGATTTCCCGATTAGATACTTACTCCAGGGTATGTATTTACCAGGTTTGATTCTCACATCTGTATGGTTTTACAGATGATGAGTGGGAGTAAGTTATTGGGAATTGGGTGATCATCCTCATTATATCGGGATTCGTTGTAATCAGTGATATTTGAGGAAATCACCTGGGCTGTTTGCCGGTCGGCAAATATTTGGTTTTGAATATCCACTGTTATGCACCAAATTCAAATCGATATATCTGTACGTCTATTTTCATAGAGTGAGACATACCTTTTTGAAATTATGTCTGTGACATTTACCTATATCAGTGGATGGTTATGTAAGGAGCATTAAACAGCGGTGTAATTCTTCTTAACCATAAGTACAGTTCTCAACCTACGACACACAGTGAATGAGTTATCAGACTCAAGGGACTTATACAGAGTATTGTATGTTGTCCAGGGTCCATCAAGACAGAGGGGTTGGTCCTCGTACTATATTCGGTTTACTTATGACTTCTCTAGTTTTTAGACAGGTGTTTCGTAGAAACACAGGGTCTGAATTCTAAGAAGTTATAGGTATTTGAATAAAGTAGAGAACCAGGTATCGCAAGTATCGGGATTCTTCAAAGTGATCGAAGATGAAGATACTTGTGTATGGTATTCAGTTGATAGTAATGACTAAGAGAACTTGCTTCTCTTTCAGGTTACTCATAATTGGAAGCATTCCTAAGTTGAGTAACGCTGATCGGCCTCTTTCCATTTAGTTGACATGCACTGGAGACAGCTGCATGATTTGAATCTGGTTCAATTAAATCAATGCCTCTGGATCTATATTGGATATAGAACAGTTCATATCTTAACGATGTTAAGGTACGGGGAGTTGTCCGGATTATGCTTAAAACCAGATTTTGGATAACTCAAGGCACGTTTCTGTAATGGCTGTTTGTGGATTGACCCAGGCTATGACGAGGGTTGACTTTCTAACATCTGGCAGATCAATAGAAATATTATTCTAGACTCGCCACAGTTTTATTAAAAATGGATTTTTTTTCAGAAAACAGAAGTGGGAGTATGGTAGAACTGGAAGTGATTCCAGAACCACAAACGATTACTGAAGATTTGATAGGAACCTAAAGATTCAATCTGGATTGACATTCCATTGGCCACTCCGCAGATACGGTGGGTAACTTCAGGCACCCGAGAGGTACTCCGGTAGCCTCAAGGACGGTGACAGGGAAGTTCTTGTTTACCCACAATTGCCATTGCTGTTGTTCCAGGTTACGAGGCCCAGCGGGAGGATGAGTATAGCGTCGTTCTAAACTAGCTTTAGAAGTGTACGTCTATATGACTCTGCCAGAGGGTTATCGTAGTCAGTGGGAGCAGCAGAAGCATTGGTGGACAGGTGGCTTATGTCTATTTATAGACTAAAGCAGATATAGCGGAGATAGATCATCGATTTCTGATGTGATAGTCATAGGTTTGACTTCGTAAGAATAGGGGATGGATCTATTGAGAAGGTAGTAGGGTGTGATGACATACACAGAATAGGAAAAGAAACTCCTACACTACGATCGGTTATACTTTGGTCGTCACACACTAGTTTCTCCTCATGGGACTTGGACATTATATCAGATGTACTGGTTACTAGATCTATGGTTTTAGATCTAGATTTGGGTGGTTTCCCAATCAGGGTACTTAGACAGCATTCTAAGAGTATTTAAAATGGACGACTCCTGGCACGGTAGTATACCTGCAGGTGATGGAGTCACCCTCTCTAAAGGTGTCTTACAGACTAAAGTAGAGAGGGAAGTGCATGATTGGCAGATCACTTGCTCAGGCAATTGAGTCAATCATGAGATGTCAAGTACCACACCAGATGTTGTTCTTGCACTAGATGCAATAAGTTGACATTGATCCAATCCTGGAGAAACAGCCGTAAGCAGTTTTAGAACATAAGTGGATGTTCTAGGGATATGATAACGATAGCCTCATTCGGGAGAAAGTTATCATTCCAGGCTTCCAAGGTGACATGGACGACAAGGAGGTTGTCAGAGCTATAGTTTTTCCTTCTGACGAGGGGCAGTATTTTGGACAGGTGGTCCAAGGCAATACTGATGGTGGCATGGCGCAGGATACTGATTAAGTTCAGTTGACGATACAGTCTAAGAAGTTTGGATTTGGAGTTCATTTATGAGCTAGGTCCCATCAGACGTCCAGCCACATTCTAAGACAGGTATTGCTCATTTCGGGAGATGGGTTTCTCCGCGAACTTGAGATATAGAGAGACAAAGAAAGAAACATCAAGGCGGATCCACTCACTGAGGCTATTCCTCGAACGCAATAGTTCCGCAAGCGAGCTTTGTGGGACTGATTAGTAGAGGAGTTGGGTGTTTGGTATCACACGGGCTGTGAGTATGGGACATTGCAATAATTAGCCTTGAGTGCAAGTGGGAAATTGATGGAGATAGTGCCCTCAGAGTCAATTATTGGATCACAGGCACGTGATTGCAATGATTGATGGAGGACCTATCCCGGTAGGACAGTTTTACTCAAGATGATAGTATGCTATCTGGTTTATCTTTATCATCGTGTACTGCTTTAGGTGACCTGACAGGTCGCTATTACACGTTGATAGAGCCCTTAGGATTCTTGCTTGACCACCAGCAGTATGAGGGTGATCATATACGTGAGAGCTGGTAGTCTATAAGCATATCCTTAAATGGTCCCTAGTCGTGGGAGTTTCGAGACAGGGCATCGATACTCTAGAGTAGACTAGTGTATACAGTCGAGACCCCGACGAGGGGCGGTGGCCAGTCTCACAAGCCACTGGTGTCAGTTGGTTCACCTAAGATGTATACAGGTGCTCATTGGGTTATGAGTACACCGGACAGGACTCGCCGGGAACATACTAGTTGGTCTTATACCTGACGTCAGATAGCAGTTCCCTGGTGACATGTATACAGGTTAGTTCATCGTCCTGGGGATCGTCATTTGTCTCGTATGAGTTCCCACTGTACTTTGATTACTACCCTACCATGCTCAAAGGAGACGTGCAAACAGGTTTTAGTTGGGTACAGTCCCGAGCCACATGGAGGCAGTGAGCGTATCTTCACAGGTTCGTCTCTCCCGGTATTGGGGGTGAGTTCACGCTGTGTCTAGGAGAGCCATTACACAAAGCCCTCGGCCGAGGCAGGAGATTTACTGGTAGGTATTCCAGTAGTATCTCAGGGTGTTCTGGGCTACACTCCGACACGACTTGTATCGCTTTTGGGGGTCTGACTTTTACCGACCCCCTAGGCCCGCCATGCGATGCTCATAGACGAACGGACCGGACTGTACGGATATTGTCACTGACAGGCTCAGTAGGGTGTCAGGATGAGTTCGCTCATCGACGTACCTTTTGGTCAATACCTGGTAGCCCGTTATGTATTTGCTTATACCTCTGACGTGCTAGTGGTTAAATCCACAACCAAGGTATTGACGAGTCTTTAGAGTCCCCTACATTCAGTTACTCCAGCTTTCGGGCGAAAAGCTGTAGAGGCCGTATGGAGATATGGCAAGGTCCGATCAGATACGTGCGGTATTGCACGGATCAGGATTGAACAGTTTGTACTAGAGGCCATATGGATATATGGCAGGGTTCGATCAGATACGTGCGGTATTGCACGGATAAGGATCGAACGGATACCACTAGCCGGTTTTGGTTTAAACCGGATCCTAGTATAGTACAGTGTAGATTTTGTCTCATTGCATTTGTATTTCGGTCGGAATACAAATGCGGGTGTGTATGCACAGTAGCGGGGTTTTCCTGTAATTTATTACGGGACCAGTTTTATGGAGTTGCCAGTTTGCTTTCCGTTTCGGCCATTTTCTTTGTATCTTTCATTGGCCGAAGATTGGTGGAGGAGGGCTTATTTGCAATTGTGCAAATAAGCATTTGTGGAGGGAGGTGATTGCATATTGTTGTATCATGATAGCTCTTCTTTGACTTCTTGACTTTTTGATGATGGCTTGACCATTTGGAGTCATCATGCTTGAGATGATGGATTATGATGGTGGAGTGTGGGTTTGTGTTTTTGATCATTTCCTTTCATGATTTCATTTGACCTTTCTCTCTCTTGGATTATGAGAGACTTTCATTCTTTTGTTTTGTTACACTCACTCACTCACTCTCATTCTCTCCTCTCCAATGCCATGGCCGGCCTTGCTCTTGATGGGACTGTCCAAAATTCTAGTGTAGGGATTTACACTCATTTGGCTAGGCAAAAATCATATTAGCTCCTCCTCCAAAAGCTTGTATCAATTCCTCCACCATATGGCACCTCCATAAACCCAAAATGAGACACAAGCCTCTACACTACATTCTACAGCAAACCTTGGGCACGTCGACTAGCCAGCTTCGTGCCCGAGTTGCCTCGGCATTGAGGTGGGAGCCCGTAAAAGATGTAGGCGATGTGGTGCACTTCCGGCAATGAAGTGGAGACAGGACATTCCGCGGAAGATCGGGACGACGACGAGAAGACCGGAGGACTCGGATCACTCGGTATATTTCTCTTCCCCATCTTGTAGTTAGTTAGGACTAGATAATGGTTCGATCCGGGTATTAGTGCGCGGTGGTGCCAGTTCATGAAAAATTTAAGTATATCACCGCTTCCGCATTTTGGCCTCGGGATGGAGGCCGGGGCACCGCCGTGCACTTACATTCTTTTTAAAAGGTTTGAAGGAAAATTTGATAAAAAGCAGTGGGAGACATCAATTAGATAAGATTAATAACCAATCTAATTATACAAGAGCTGTTAGTTATGTGTATGCCCTAGAGGCCATTATTATACATATGATGTATATTATAGTGGATGCTTGGATATATATATAGAGGATTTTCTTGCTCGACATGATAGTATGCTATCTGGATATCTTTATCTTAACATATAGACTTGTATTGTGATACTGTCGTGCTCTCACGTGTTGATAAAGCCCTTAGGATATGTACTTGACTACCAGGACTATGATATAGATCATACTAGTGGGGCCATGGTAATTCACAAGTACATCCTTTAATTGTTCCTAGTCGAGGGAATATTGAGACAAGGCATCGATGTTTCCCCCAATCAGATCAAAGCTCTATTGGAAATTCAAAATTCAAATTTTGAAGCAACACTTAAAATCCCGGGCGCAATGCGCCACGTGTCAGGCGCAGACACATCAGCGCAGCGCCCAAAGCAGCGCACCCAATCAGAGCAAAACTCTATTTAAACCAAAATTAAAGGAAGCAACGCTTCATTTGCGCAAGCACTGCGCTGCGTGACACGTGTCAGCGCAGATGCGCTAGCGTAGTGGCGCTGCGCTTTGCGCTGTGCGACACGTGTCAGCACAGATGTGCTAGCGCAGTTGCGATGCGCTTTGCCCTGCACGACACGTGTCAGCACAGATGCGCTAGCGCAGTTGCACTGCGCTGTGCGCTGCTTGACAAATGTCACGCACTAGGGCATTTGCGCCAAACAGAATCAAGATTCTAAAGAAATCTTTCTGTTCTTGTTAAAACAAGAAGATTTTCTTCTGTAAGACAGAAGCCCTTGGATCAAAGATCCAACGGTGGGAAAAATTCCCCAAATCACTCAGAGAAATATCTCTTTAACTAATTTATGGGCACTATAAAAAGGACCCTAGACCTCAATTCAAAGGGATCAACATTTTTTGGTGAGAAATCAAAAATTTTAAGCAGAGAGAACTCTGAAGAAATTTCAAGAAGAAGAAAAAAGGTAAAAGACCTTTTAAATAGAAGAAATTTCTTCTAATAGACCATTGATCTAAGAACAGAATCAATGATCTTCACATAATAAACAGTGCTTTGCACTCTTTTTTTTTATGAACCTCTGGTTCCTGAGATAAGAAAAAAACTTGTTTTTCTCAGATCTAAATTTGATCAAGAAATCAAATAGTGCTTTGCACTTCTTTTATAAACCATTGGTTCTTGAATCTAAAAGATTCTCAAATTAATAGTGCTTTGCACTTATAAATCTGCACTGTTGCGCTCTTGGGCTGGCGCAAGCCACCAGAGAGCGCCACGTGTCGGCATCTGAACCATTTGCACTATGCGCTTTTGAAATAGAGCTTTGCTCTCTGAAATTGGCGCAATTCACCTGAGCACGCCACGTGTCAGCAGCGCAAGCGTAGCGTACTAGCGCAGCGCACTGCGCTTGCATGACACGTGTCATCACCACAAGCGCTTGCGCTCTTTGATTGGCGCAAAGCGCCTGAAAAATGCAATGCATTTCTTTTGTTAAAGGGCCAGGCCCAAGTCAAAAGACCTAGCAGGCCAAAATAAATTGCAAAGCAATAAAAAGGGCAGAGCCTAGGTAAAATTGATGCTCTGCATCATTTATAAATAGGCAGAGCCCAAAACAAATTGATGCTCTGCATCCTTTATGGGCAGAGCCCAAATAAAAATAAAATGAAATGCAATGCAAAAACAAATAAAAATGATGAGTATTTTCCAACCGGACTTAGCCCAATCATGGCTGTAAGTCCTCAAATTAAATTGACTGAGCAAGATTGCTCTCCTAAATAAATTTACCTCCTGTTCGAGGTTACATCTTCGAACTCCTCTGACACCTGTCGTTGTAATCCTTCAACGACGTCAGAGAGGTGACGGGTCCCGACAACCACTTACGAATACGGACTGCGGGGTCCATAAACTCGTGGACCGAAACGTTCTTAAACTAATATTGGACCGAAACGTCCTTAAACTAATATTGGACCGAAATGTCCTTAAACTAATGATGTACCGAAACGTATTTAAACTAATGATGGACCACCACGTCCCTAAACTGGAACATGGACCACTACGTCCCTAAACTGGAACAATAGATCCTCCAAATGCTCTTTTGCCGGATCTAAACGGTCCTGTTTAAGTTGATCTTAGCCCCAAATACGACTAACGTATCCTTAAACATTTAAATGGACTATAAAACTCCGAATCAACTTTGGTTCAAGGGTACATCTCTGAATTCCTCTGACACCTATCGTTGTAATCCTTCAAAGACGTCAGAGAGGTGATGAGTCCTGACGGCCATATATATTAAACGGATCACCACGTTAAGTTGATCTTAGTCTCAAACAGGACTAATGTATCCTTAACGAATGTTTAAGTTGATCTTAGCCTCAATACGGCTAATGTATCCTTAAACTAAAAACACTAAACCCAAATATAAGTAAATATAGATTTGGACTAATCCACGTCCTACGGGCGACGACATTACTCAGTCTCTGTATACAATCCACGGGCAATCACAAACAAAACAAAAACATACGACACAAAGTGAAATTCTGGAGAAGGAGAAAGTGGTTATCGCGATGCGGTAGCGTAATTAACTGCAGGGGCTTGCGCCTGCAGGGAAAAGCGTCCCCACAATCAAAAACCCCTCAAGCGAGGGGGAATCTGACGAAGTCTGCTACATTGGCCGCATCCGTCTAAACCTCCGATACACGGTGCCATAAATCAACTTGGCATCTTCGGAGAGGTAGACGGATAGCACCAATTAGCATCTGCCCCGAATCTCAGGCAAGAAGAACCTACGCGGTATTCGTCTCTGTATTCGGAGGGGAACAGATTTTGGCACGCCCGGTGGGACCTTTTCCTCTTTCCACTCCACACTTCGTGTGTCGTATTCGCGAACCAATCGCGGTTTGTTAATGATTGCCTTCGGATTTTAAGTTACTAAGATTTGGTCTTTTGCCTGGCACAGAACTCAAGAATCAATGGCCTCTAACTGCACCAACTGCTCGAAATGCCACTGCAACGGACGCTCCACCTCCCCTGGAGGTGTAGCATATGGGCCCCAAGCGGCCTCCTTCCTCGCTCTGCCGGTAGAACAGGTGACCTAGGCCACCACAGGCCTGTTTTTCGGGACCATGATCCCACCTACAAGCTTCTCTATGCCAATACCTGCACCGGAAGGGAACAAGAAGTCGGTCTTCAACCGGCTCACTGCTACGACGGCCCCTGTCAACGGGTCGCCCACTACCAAACCAACAGCCTCTGTTTTCGCCAGGATGGATCAGAACTCTAAATTGGCTGTCCCAAGGAAGGCAATAATTGTTGCTACAAAATTCGTCAAGGCGGCTTCCCCTGTCAAAGAGTCAGTCTTTTCAAGACTGACTATTCCTGCTCCTGCCCCTGCTCGAGGATCTGTCTTCGACAGGTTGAATATCATCCCTCAAAAGACAACCTCAGTCTTTAAGAGGTTAACACCAGCGGCGCCTTATACAGACAGGGGGAAAAAAGAAGCTGTCTCAATCTCCGAGCCAGTCCCAACGGCTCGTCATGCTCGACGTCGCCATTGGCGACGAGTGAGGAAGGCAGGGGGCAACTCCTACTCAGGGCTAACTCCACCGGCTCCAATGGTAGAAGTCAACGCTGCTGTTCCAACTGGGAACAGCTTTGAACTGCTGAGGAGGGTACGTAAGAATTCTTTAACCGCTACATTGAAAAGATCTCCTCCGCCCGCGGAGAGAGTTCCGGAAACAAAGCAAGAACAGCCCCCTCAACGGCTGTCCTAAAAAATATACAAGGTTTGGCGAAGGGTTCAAGACTCCGTGATCGACCCAGATCACTCTCGTCAATAAAAGAAGACGAAGGTGCAAAAAGAAAAGGACCGTCCTATTAAACAGCAGAGGACAACAATCGCTAGGGTGCCCACTGCAATGGCCCCTTCAACTTCTATGGCCCATAAAAGAAGAAGGCCGGAGAAAGTGCCAACGCCGATGACGAATATCAGAGGTGGTGAACCCAAACGCCCTAAGTCAGGGGGCATTATAGTTCATATCGTCTACGTGGCGTCTGGTAAAGAAGACAGTCGCATATCTACGGGTCATCGACCGCTTACGCGATCAGTGATCAAAGCGCAGGAGCAACAGCAAAAGCTCCAAGAGATGATGAACACTATGGCCGCACTTACTGGACCAAAAGAAAACCCTGAGACTTCCTCGGATGAACGCCAAGAGGAAGAAACCGACGCCGAATTCCTTCGACGAATATTGGTAAAGAAGGACAAAGAGGCTGTTGAACAAACAGCCAACATACAACTTATGGGCCTCCTGTTCCAAGAC
Organism: Agapanthus africanus; assembly: GCA_030015575.1. Taxonomy (NCBI): domain Eukaryota; kingdom Viridiplantae; phylum Streptophyta; class Magnoliopsida; order Asparagales; family Amaryllidaceae; genus Agapanthus; species Agapanthus africanus. The sequence continues at coordinate 251,403,524 of JASDDO010000029.1, read as the reverse complement.
ATGGTGGGGATGATGATCCAACAAGATCCTCCGGCCGAAGATCCCCCGATCGTCCTTGGAGACGAAAGGGGAGAGACATCAAATCCTCCGCCAGCTCTGTCGACGGCTAAAGAGGATACAATCTCCAAAGCTGATTTGGACGAGTACATAGCCCAACAAATACGGGTTCATCATGCGGCTGAAGCAGCTGGCTAGGTCGTAAAAACGGGGCGGCCATATCCAAGTTGGTACGACCAAATCAAGTACCCGCTAGGTTACACAATTCCCAAGTTCCATGTCTACAAGGGGACGGGCAATCCTCACCAGCATGTTGCCCAGTTCAGGGCACTCTGCGGCAACACCGGCGGTGACGACAAGCTGTTGCTTCGCCAGTTTGTTGGAAGTTTATCAGATACGGCGTTCGAGTGGTACTCTGAACTCCCGAACGACTCTATCAAGACCTTCGCAGAGATGGAGCTGCTGTTTACTCAGCGTTTTGCAAGCGCCAGTGAACGCACCCCGATGACGGCACTGATTAACGCCAGGGTAAAGCCAGGCGAGACGTGGGTTCAATATGCTATACGGTGGCGGAACTTATGGTCGAAGTGCGAGCAGCGCATTGAAGAAGCTCCCGCGGTGGGTATGTTTATGGGAACCCTTGATCCGCAACCAACCATCTCACAATTTATGATGTTTTTCAAGCCAACTACCTTCCAGGCCTTGATTGACAAGCTAGCGCAAATGGATCAGATAGGCCATAAACCCCCTCTTCCAAAGCCGGACTCCTGAAATGACAAAGGGAAGGGAAAAGCGATCGTTGTCACTAATGCTCAACAACAACCGAGCGACTCGAAGCCGGTTGTTCGTCAAAATAATATGCGTCCGTACGTAGCCCTTGAGGAGAGGCTAGGACGTTCTTACTCTTTTCCCCACGATAAAACGAGATGGTTATTCGAGCTGGCGTTGCGCAACCGACTCATAAATCTGCCGGATCCAAAACGTACGTTGCAACCAAGTGATGTCAATGAGCCCAACTACTGTCCTTATCATCGAGTACCGGGCCATCCGATCGAAGATTGCTACGTTTTCAAAAATTGGCTTGAAAACCAGTACCGAGAGGGCAAATTCGCGTTATCTGACAAATGGAAGGTGAATCCCCCGTAGCCCCACACCTCTAAGGGGACGAATACGCCGGGGGCAACATGCTCCGTCATTGAAGAAGCTCCTTGGGAGGTTGTATTATCAGCCAAAACAAAGAGGATGCTAAACGATCTTCAGACATGCCCAGCGATTAGGTTGAAGAACCCGTTGGAACCGCAAGTCGTTGAAGGGATGTTGAAGCCACGTCCAACTCTAAAGACCGATGGTGGTGGCTCAAGCACTCGCAACCAGCCGTCAAAATCTTCGAAGAAGAAGAAAAAGAAATCAAAGAAGCCCGTGAAGCCTGGCGACAAGCGCACGGACTTGCAAAAATAAATTGACATGCTGGAGGAATACAACCAGAAGGCACGGACTCCCATTACATTCCAAGAGTTCCTCGATCATGTCTTTCAAAAGGAAGATGAGGGAGAAAGTTCATCTGATGAATCTGAAGAATGCGTGGCGAGCTGTCATGTGATTTCCCATTCGTTCATGGACGATGAGGAGACTTCTTGCACTGAAAAGCTGGGGGCAGACCCTAAATCAAAAATTCTAGGGCCATCAGATGAGGTAATTGACGCATTCCTCAACGAAGCTCGATTGAAAAGTAAAGCTGATCAAGAACGCGAGACGACTATATTTGAAAGGACCAAGCGCCAGCGATTTGATGAAAGAGCTGAGACGATCCCGCTGGAGCAAAACACCTCCAGTACCGACAAAAGCCAATTCAAGATGAGGAAAAGGTTTGCTAAGGCTATATCAATGGGCATGAAGCTACCATCCTCCGAAGGAAACATCACCGGTGAAGTGGGAATGCACTCCTCCTATTGCTTGTATCACCAGAAGATTTCGCACCCCACTGAAGAGTGCAAGAACTTCAATAGATGGTGGCACGGATATGTTGCTCATCGACAACATTTTAAGCGGGAGAAGCATAAAAATTGTAGAGAGCGAGAAAATACGACCGAGAGGCTTAAAAGAACTACCGGTGATTGTCGCATGGTTAACACAGGCGGGCCACAAGTGTGTAGGGTGTTTTTCGTCACCCCATTGAAATGGGAATACGCGCGCGCTTATCAGGCGTACTACAGATTCCCCCTGCCTAGGGTAGGCCGGGGTTTAATGATTGTGGGGATCCGAATCTCCGGCAGCCGCGGACTAAGCTGCCGTTAATTACCCCCCGCCTTTGGGGCGAGGGAACCTCCGATTGACGGGTCAAACTGGTCCTGCGAACTCAATGTGCAGTGTACGTGTGTTGTTGTTTTGGAGGGGGGTTTGAATATGTCGGGAGCCACGCAGAGTTTGAATATGTCGGAAGCCATGCAGAGTTTTTACATATGTATATATATAAAAAAAAAGGGGGGGAAAGACATCCAAAGGATGCGTGGGGCCAGCGCCTGGGCGCTGGAGCGCAAGTGCACCACGTGCCGGCACGTGGGCGCTGTGCGCTCGAGCGTAGAGCGCTGGAGCGCAAGCGCGCCACGTGCCGGCACGTGGGCGCTTTGCGCTCGAGCGCAGAGCGCTGGAGCGCAAGCGGGCCACGTGCCGGCACGTGGGCGCTTTGCGCTCGAGCGCAGTGCGCTGGAGCGCAAGCGCGCCACGTGGGCGCTTTGCGCTCGAGCGCAAAGTGGGGGAGGAAAAGTGGGGGTTTTTAGCCCCTGAAATTCTCTAAATAGAAAATAGGGTTGAGTTAAACTCCTAAGATGCTTTAGGTTAAGGAAATGGGTCCTTCTTCTTCCTTTGCTGGCCGGATCTTGGAGATAAAGAGATGTGAGATTTTAAAAAAATCTTTTCTTTTTGAGATCTGATGGCAGATATGAGTTCCCCTTAATGGGTTTTGTGGTGGAAAACTATTTAGTTTTGAAAAAGGAAGAGTAAAACTCTTGATTTAATTCAAAAGAAAGAAGAAGGTTTTGGAACCTTGAAGAAGGAAGAAAGATCTCAGATCCGAAACTTTTTTGGAGAGAAAAAAAGTTGTTGAGATATTTCATTATCTTTGCCTTTATAGGTTATACACTTTACACATAGCCCCTTGGGCTTCACAAAATGGCATTTTGCCTATCCCATGGCTCATGTGCCATTTCTTTTTGCACATAAGCCATGGGCTTTACAAAAATTTGGCTTTATGCCTGTTTTTCTTACATTTATCCATAAAATAAGATAAAAGAAATACAACAAAATTATTTATTACAAAATTTTTATCTTGGCATGGGAGGAGGCCGGCCGCTTCATGTTCGGGCTCGACCCGGGCATGGGCCCACTGGATCTGGGTTTGGGCCCACTTGGCTTGGGGTTGATTTTGATTTTCACTTGGTCAGCCGGGGTGTAAATTTTTACCCCAACAAATTGCCCCCCATCAATAAATGCACACCACATATGTGGGTCGTGTGCATGAAATTGATGGATCTTCTTTTACTTGGAGGCGACCTGATTTGGTCCCCGCTTTTTTGGGAAGCTGGCACTGCCCTTTTTACGACATGGACGGTCGTTGCTTGACACGTCTCCGAGACGGAGTGTCCGTGATAGACGTTTCCCTGGCCCGGAGTGATCTGGTTCCCACTTTGTAGGAATCCTGTGCTGCCCTTTTTACGACGTGGACGGTCGGTGCTGCCACTTTAGCGACGTGGACGGTCGGTGCTGCCACTTTAGCGACGTGGACGGTCGGTGCTGCCCTTTTTTGTGACTTGGACGGTCGGTGCTGCCCTTTTTGCGACTTGGACGGTCGTTGCTGCCCTTTTAGCGACGTGGACGGTCGGTTCTGCCCTTTTTGCGACTTGGACGGTCGATGCTGCCCTTTTTACGACGTGGACGGTCGGTGCTGCCCTTTTTGCGACTTGGACGGTCGGTGCTGCCATTTTAGCGACTTGGACGGTCGTTGCTGCCCTTTTTGCGACGTAGACGGTCGGTGCTGCCATTTTAGGAACGTGGACGGTCGGTTTTGCCCTTTTTGCGACATGGACGGTCGGTGCTGCCATTTTAGCGACGTGGACGGTCGATGCTGCCCTTTTAGCGACGTGGACGGTCGATGCTGCCCTTTTAGCGGCGTGGACGGTCGGTGCTGCCATTTTAGCGACATGGACGGTCAATTCTGCCCTTTTTACGACTTGGACGGCCGTTGCTGCCCTTTTAGCGACGTGGACGGTCGATTCTGCCCTTTTAGCGACTTGGATGGTCGGTGCTGCCCTTTTTGCGACGTGGACGGTCGGTTCTACCCTTTTTGCGACTTGGACGGTCGGTGCTGCCCTTTTAGCGACTTGGACGGTCGGTTCTACCCTTTTTGCCACTTGGATGGTCGGTGCTGCCCTTTTAGCGACTTAGACGGTCGGTTCTGCCTTTTTAGCGACGTGGACGGTCGGTGCTGCCCTTTTAGCGACGTCGACGGTCGGTCCTGCCCTTTTTGCGACTTGGACGGTCTGTTCTTGATTTGACTTGCTCTGCTTCTTGCAGTGTCAGGGGTAGACTTGACTTGCTCCGCTTCTTGCGGTGTCGAGATTGGATTCTGACTTGCTCCGCTTTCTGCGGTGTCGGAGTGGAAGTTGACTTGTTGATTTTGATTTGGGTTGACATCAGCATCACTATACCGGAATATGGTACCAAGAGCGAATCATCAACTGTCATTGAGAGGATTTTCGGATTTTGGTTTTTTTTTGGCATCTGCATTGCTGCACTGGAATAATGCTAGGAGCAACTCATCATTTGCCTCGGGAGGATTTGTGAATTGGTTTTTTTTTCGGCATCTGCATTGCTGCACTGGAATAATGCCAGGAGCAACTCATCATTTGCCCCGGGAGGATTTGGAATTTTTTTTTTCCGGCATCTGCATTGCTGCACTGGAATAATGCCAGGAGCAACTCATCATTTGCCCCGGGAGGATTTGGGAATTGGTTTTTTTTTTCATTTTTTTTGGTGGGACTTTGAATGTGGTCTCACCGGTAGGACTTGGGAGAGGTTGGGATTATTTTACGCCCGTGGATTGTATACGGTTTTGCAGGATGTATTATCCAGACCGTAGGGCCGGAAAAATTTTGGGACTTTGTCGGCGTCTGCATCGCTGCACTGGAATATGGTACCAGGAGCGACTCATCATTCGCCGTTTGGTATGGGATTTGGAATTTGGTTGGCGTCTGCATCGCTGCACTGGAGTATAGTACCAGGAGCGACTCATCATTCGCCATTTGGGGATTGGGGAGCGATGGCTTAGAAGACAGGTTTAGATCCCTATCGCCTAAGGCTTTTCAATTTTATGGGCCGTGAGGGTCCCATAAAAGCATTTTCTCCCTACGAGTCGTGAGGATCCTGCAGGTGTATTTTCTCCTTAGAAGTCATGAGGACTCCTAAGTGTGTTTTTCCTTTATGAGTCGTAAGAATCCCACAAAGGGGTTTTCTCCTCACAAGGTCGAGAAGACTTTGCGAGTGTATTTCATCTATTTTCACGAGTTTGCGCCCTTTCGGGTTTTCACAGACTCTCCGGTAGTCCTGCTGTTTTTACTCACGGAGCCCTTTCAAGTTTTCATCCGTGTCCGTTTTGCTTGTGGACATACCATTTATCTTTTATTTCTTTTATTTTTTTTATTTTTTTTCCGCTGGTAGGACTTTAAAAGTAGTCTCAACGGCAGGATTTGGGAGAGATAGGGGTCAATTATGCCCGTGGATTGTATACGGTTTTGCAGGATGTATGATCCAGACCGTAGGGCTGATGTGCTCAATTCGCCTACGACTTGGAGCATTCACGTGTAGTATTTCTTGAGATATCGGCCATTGATGGGTGGCATGGGCCTTTCTCCCTCGGCACTTATTAGTTGGTAAGATCCTCCGTCAAACACTTTCTCGATGACGTATGGTCCTTTCCAGTTTGGCTCGAATTTTCCCTTGGCATATCGATTGGGGATGATCGGTCTTTTGAGGACCAACACCAATTCACCTTTCTTGAAAGCGCGGAGACGGGTTATCTTGTCATAGGCTCATGACATTTGGGATCGGTATAGCTCCAGACTTTGCTGCACCGCGAGCCTCTTTTCTTCGAGGGCAGCGAGTTCTTCAACTCGAAGGAGCACGTTTTCCTCCTCCGTCAACTCATGCTGAACGGCCATTCTTAAGCTTGGAACTTCGACTTCGAGGGGGAGGACCGCCTCCACTCCGAAGAGCAATGAGTATGGAGTGGACTGAGTTAGAGTACGGTGTGTGGTACGATATGCCCACAATGCCTCGTGAAGCTTGAGATTCCAGTCTCTCTTGTTGACTGAAGCATTTTTCCTCAGGAGCTTGCATAGAGTCTTATTGAAGGCTTCGGCTAGCCCATTGGCTCTTGGATTATAGATGGAGGAATATCTCCAGTCTATCTTGTGCTGAGTAGCGAACCTTGAGACATTGAAGCTCTTGAAAGAAGGCCCGTTGTCAGAAATGATTCTTCTTGGTGTACCGAAGTGGTATAGAATATTCTGCTGGAAGAATGTCAGAATATCTTTTGTCTTGACTTCTTTTAGCGGGACAGCTTCAGCCCATCTGGAGAAGTAGTCTGTCGCGGCCAGTATGAACCGGTGGCCTTTAGATGACGGAGGATCAATTGGGCCAACAATGTCGGTGCCCCAGACTTCGAAGGGCCACGACGCCTCCGTAGGATGCAACGGATTAGGATTCTTGTGAATGAAATCACCATGGATTTGGCAGATCTGACATTTCTTTGCATGTTCTCCGCAATCCCGTATCATGGTGGGCCAGTAATACCCAAGCCGTTTGATTTGAAGTCGCATCTTGGGGCCAGATTGGTGAGCACCGCAAACGCCCGAGTGAACATCTTTCATGACCTTTTGGGCTTCGGCCAATGACAGACACCTGAGCCAGAGTTGGTCATATAACCTGCGGTATAATGTGTCATTTACAAACACGTATCGAAGATCTCTTTTCTTCAGCTGAATCCTCGTAGATTTTTCTTCGGGCAGCTTATCGTATCGGAGGTACTCTATGAAGGGTTCTCTCCAATCGGGCTCGTCTTGGATGATCGAAGCTTCTTCCGCAGGACTGCTCTTCTGTTCCGCGCTTTCCTCTTCTCGTAGAGAGACTGGGGGTAGAATTTGCCGGCTCCTGACTGTGATCAGAATTTCGTCCATGTCAGGATCAGCCAGCTCTTTGGCCAAGCGAGCGAGTACATCAGCCTTTCCGTTCAACGCTCTAGGGACTCTCGTTAGTTCAATATGAGTGAACCGTTTCATGAGTTCCACAACTCGACCTCTGTACCGAGCTAACTCGGGTTTGTATATCTTATAGTCGCCGCTTACTTTGTTGACGACAAGCTGGGCATCACCGTAGACTCGTAACCAATGGATTTCCATTTCTATGGCGAGCTCCATACCAGCTATCAGAGCTTCATACTCAGCTTCATTGTTTATCCGAGGCTCGGTGAGAGCGAAAGAATGCCGTAGGGTTCCCATTGATGGCATGATGAACACCAATCCTATCCCCGCTTTTACCTCCGGGACGCTCGATCTGCCGGAACTCCTTATTGATAAGGCCCCATCGAAGTAGAGCTCCCAACATGGCTCATCTTCCTCTAGGTGCAGCACTTGTTCGTCGGGTAACTCACAATTTAGCGGCGACCCTTCTGGTATGGGATGAGCAGCGAGAAAGTCTGCAAGAGCTTTCCCTTTTACTGCTCTCTGAGGGGTATAAACTATGTCAAACTCCAGTAGCATGACAGCCCATCTTGCCATTCTGCCGGCTAGGCTCGCTCTGGTCATCAAGTGTTTGAGCGGGTCGACCTTGGAGATCAGCATAACCCGATGAGCAAGCAGATAGTGCCTCGGCTTCTTCACAGCAAATATCAAAGCCAGGCATTGCTTTTCGATTGGGGAAAAGTTGTGTTCCGCCCCGACTAGTGTTCGACTGAGGTAGTAGAGGGCATTTTCTTTTCCCTCCTCGTTATTCTGGGCAAGGAGCACACCGAATGACTCATCCAGCGCGGCAGTGTAGAGAATCAGCAGTTTATTTGGAATGGGAGCGGCCAGCACTGGAGGGTGCAACAAGTACTGTTTGATGCTTGCGAACGCTGCTTGACATTCGGCATCCCAAATAAAGGAGCTCCTTTCTTCATGAGCTTTGAGAAGGGCCTACATCTCCCCGATAAATTTGAGATAAACCTCCGTATATAAGCAAGCTTGCCTTGAAAAGATCTTAGCTGCGTCAGACTCTTCGGAGGGGGCATCTCCATGATGGCCTTTATCTTTGATGGGTCAACTTCGATCCCTCGATGTCGGACTATGAAGCCCAGGAATTTTCCCGATGACACGCCAAAAGTGCACTTCAGAGGATTCATCTTCAGATCGTATTCCCTCAGTCTGGTGAGAACGGTCCTGAGATCTTGGATATGATCGGCTTTGGCTTTAGTCTTGATGACCAGATCATCAACATAGCATTCGACGACTTTATGGATTAGGTCATCAAAGATATTAGTCATCGCCCTTTGATATGTAGCACCTGCGTTCTTCAGTCCGAATGGCATTACCTTGTAGCAATATATTCCGATCGGGGTTCGAAATGCTGTGTGCTTCTCATCCTCAGGTGACATCTTGATCTGATTATATCCAGACGAGCCATCCATAATGGTGAACAGTTCATAATTTGAGGTGTCATCGACCATCATTTCCATGACCGGTAGCGGGAAGTCGTCTTTAGGACATGCCTTATTGAGGTCCCTGAAATCGACACAAACTCGGATCTGCCCATTTTTCTTCTTCACTGGGACTATGCATGCGATCCAGTCTGCATATTTCTCTTCCTTGATGAAGCTGGCATCGATGAGTTTCTTGGTTTCCTCGATGACCTTTTCTTCCAACTCCCTTCTCATTCTTCGAGGAGCTTGTTTGACTGGCTTAGCATCAGGAGATATAGCCAGCTTATGCACGGCTACCTCAGGGGAAAGGCCAGGCATTTTTTTGTACGCCCACGCGAAGCAGTCGACGAACTCACGCAGCAGGGCAATTATCCGCTCTTTCATTTCCTCCGACAAGAGTGAGCTGATGTAGGTCGGCCTTGAATTATCGGGCGTTCCTAAGTCAATCTCGGTTAGCTCATCAAAGGTTGCTTGTCCGCCATCTTCGAGCTCTTGAGGAGCTTCTTCTGGCTCGGCTATCTTGTCATCATCATTTGATCTTTCGCTGGCCTCACTAACATGGATCATGTAGCACGCTTTGGAATCAGGTTGAATGTAGCCTATGCCCCGTCTATCTAGAATTCTTCCATCGATGAGTGTTCGGACCTGGGGCGGATACCATAGCGCTTCGTAAAACTTTGCTTCGGACTCCGTTTGATATAACCGGCATCCACACTTCTTAAAGTATTCATGCATCCCGGGCGCATAGTATCTGGGATTGAGGACGGCTCTTATGCCTCTCTCATAGGGAAGGCACGTAACAGAAAGATCGTCCGGGTGCACAACGGGGTTTGTCCTGTAAAACAGGATGCCCTTCTGTCCATTTTTCCTCCCGGGCACGTAGAAAGTTTTCAGCTGGTCCACGGTAGAGACTGACAATGCGTCGAGCTCTTTGCACATCCGTTTCGGCACCCTTGTAATGGCCAGGGACCCTTCTGCGACTTCGAAGGTCTCTCGTAGTTTCGCTTGCTGCATGGGGGGCCAATCTGCGCAGCTGTTGCACGGCAGGTCCTCTTCTTCTGACACTTCAGTGTCACTGCCAAGATGAGGGCGGACTTTGCTGCTAGATGGGCCTTCAGTAACAGATTCGTCCGTATCGCTGCCGAAATGAGGGCGAGTTTTACGGAAGGACGGGCTTCCAGCGTCGGACTCATCAGTGTCGCTGCCGAAATGCGGGCGCACTTGGGTATTTTTTCTTTTGAAAGTGACAGCCAGCGCAGATTTGCTTTTGAGTCTTGGGGCCGGTCTATCCTCGGTCAGTTGTGGCTTAGCATTTTGGTGGTTCATAAAGTACCGAGAATCTTCATAACGGACTTCATGCACACCGAACGGCTGGATGTCTCCGTCAATGTGTCTTTCTTCGCCATTTTTAGTATACTTCATGCATTGATGGAGAGTTGACGGAATGATGCCGTAATCGTGGAGCCACGGCCGCCCCAAGAGAATCTTATAAGACGTGTCGGCATCGATCACGTATATCTTAGCTTCAGTTTGCAGATCCCCGAATTTGATTGGCAAAGCTATAGACCCCAGAACTTGCTGGCAATTTTGGTTGAAGCCTTGAATGACAATCCTCTCCCTTGACAGGTGTCGAACGTCCATTGACAAACTCTTCAGAGTTCGCAAGTTCATGATGTTCACTGAGGACCCCGGATCAATCAATATGCGATTAATTCGATCTCCATCGCTGTACCCGGTCACGTAAAGCGGCCGATTATGCTCAGCCGTTCCCAGTAGCAAGTCTTCATCCTTAAATGTGACTGCGGCGGCATGCAAAGAGTGTTAAGCTTCTTTCATATTAATTTCCGCAAAGTGAGCCTGATACCGCTCGGGGTTTTGTAGAGCGTGACTGAGAACATCTCTAAGCTCCTTAGATAGGACTAAGGCGTCGTAGATGCTCAGGAGAGACGGAAGCTTCCGGAGATGTGCCAAGACATTATAGTCCACCGAGGAAGGACTTATGTTTTCATCAGCCGGTTCTCTGCCATCTTCATCATTAGCGACTTGTTTTTCCTTCCCTTTTGGGGCGTTGCCCTGATTTTGCGATAGAGCCCTGCCGCTTCTGAGCTGGATTTGATTGGCCTTTGTGGTGAGCTCCTCGTCTTCTTCGGGAAAACAGAACTCATCCTCGGAGTCGCCGCCAAGATGGATGGCGTAGCAGGTCACTACTGGGATCTCTTTATTGGAGTCTTCTTCTAACTCCTCCAAAATTTCAGCCGCTTGTACAGGGAAGAACTCCTTTAATTGAATCAATGTTCTTTCCTTTTGTTCATATTCTTCGAGGGAATCGATATATTTTTGAATGGTCGATCTCCCTACAGACTCTTTTTCGCGCCGAGCTGCACTTTTCTTCTTCTTGAGCTTCTTGGATTTTGAGCCTGATGGAGCCGCATTGGCAGCTGGACTGGTAGGCTTCTTCTGCCCTTCCCATTCCGTCCTGGGTTATTTCCGAAGTAGCTTTATCATATTCTTCATCTTATTAGATATGTGCGTACTCCACGGAGGCTGCGATGATTCCGTTTCATTTCTCGGGGCAGCGGGGTCGGCTGTCTGCTCCCAAAAGGCTTCAACTTCTGTCTGTATAAAATTGGTGGTTGCAACTTGATTGTTCACCAACACACTTTTGGACAGCTCGATTTCTCCAGCCTTGTACTGCTTCTCGACCCAGTCTTTGAAGATATAGCAATCCTCGATCGCATGGCTCACTACTCGGTGGTACGGGCAATACAGAGGATTGTCGGTCATTTTTGCTTCTTGGGGTCTTTTCGACTCCGGCAATTGTAGGCCGTTGTTCAAGGCATCTTTAAATATCTTGCGGACCTTTTCCCTTCTGAAAGAGTAAACCTTGTTCTTTTTCTTCTCTAGGGAAGGCCCATCTCCTCCCAGCAATGGCTTTCGAGACCGGTTGGTTTTGGATTCGCCCGCCCTTCGCTTTTCTTCATTGTCGGAGGCATTGAAGACATTGGTACTGCTGGAACTCCCGCTTCTACGGTTGTCGTCCCGCTTGCTTTTCCAGGTTTTGTCTCTCTGAGAGTCCGGCGGGGACTCTTGCTTCGAGCGTTCCAGCATTTGAACTTTCTTGGTTAGCTCCTGAAATGTCTTGAGGCCCGCTGTACACAAGAATGGGACCATCCAATTGCTGAGGTTCCCAATGAGAAGGATGACGGACTGGTCCTACTCCAGCGGCGGTTCGCACTTGACTGTGAGATTACGCCATCGGGCGATAAAGTCGGTGTTGCTTTCATTCTTCCCCGGCTTAGTCCTCACAAGGTCGGCAATGGAGATTTTATCACTGACACTCATGAACCTTTGCCGAAACAGGGACTCCATTGAGGCAAAGGTAATGATGGACCCGTCTGGTATACTCGCATACCAGTCGAAGGCGACGCCGGTCAGGCTGTTGACAAACTGACGAAGACGGAGCGCGTCATTGCCCCATGTATTTCCGCACGATGCTTTGAAGTGGGCGACGTGCTGGTTTGCATTCCCCGTTCCATCAAATCATCCGAACTTAAGAATGACGTAGCCGCTTGGGAACTCAGTCAGATCGTACTGCGCGGGATATGGCCGCCCACTACTGCCGATTTCTTTCTGAGCTTCAGCTTCGGCCACCAATGTTTTAACCTTGCTAGTGACCAAATCCATTATCTGATCTTGTGTTAGCGGGATAGTGCTATCTGGGGCCAAGGCGTCCCCAGAAGCGGAATGTGGTCGGCTTTCATTTGGCTCGACCAGTCTTGGTCCCAAAGGAACAGGCATTGGCTGCCTCGGATTGTCTTCACCTGGCTGATTAGTAGCGGCTTGTGCCGATTGGGAGGCGCTCGAGCAATTTGAGCCGTAAGCTGCATCACCACGTTCGTTAAGTCGTCAATCTTTGAATAGAGCTTGGCCATCTCTTTATCTTTGCTCCTGAGCTGTTTTCGAAGCACTTGAAGCAGCTCCTGCTCCACAGGCCTGGGCCGGAAAGTAGGCTCTTCCTCGCTGTCCGAGCTTGACTCTACATGGACCGAGGGGTCTATCTGCCTATCATCCTCATTGAGAGGGTTTTCTTCATCCAGCGGGGGCGGCTGTTCTTGGGCGGCGGCAACCACATTCAGGCTAGATTGGGCTTGTGATGTGGTGGCCCCGTCCTTGCTTTTGCTGCGAAGGTTGCCGCTGGGGCGCCCGCCCGCCATATAGACCGTATGGATGATATATCCGGCCGTCTTTCTATCATTGGCAGCTGATTTCACGGATCGCTGTCTTAACCCCCTTCTTTCGGTAGATGGTAGTTGATTGAAGGCGGCTGGCCTAACCAGGTTCTTGAATGGTGCTGGCGCTTCTTTTCTGGGTTTGCCCCGCCGCTTTCATGCGGCACAGAGTGCTTGATAGACTCTTGAAGAGACAGTGTCATACTTTTTCTGTTGGGGCCGGGACACGTCTCTTTGTAGCACTGTTCGGACCGCTGTCTTCTTGATTCTGGCGGTCATGGCATTTTTCTGAACCCACTTCAGAGGCTCGAAGGAATTGCTGATTCTTACGTCCGACTCAGCCGTCGTCGCCGGGCAACCCTGCACTTAGAACTTCACACGATTCCATTTGGCCGAAGCCTTGGCCCTCTTGTTGGCTCGATACCTGAGCCGCTTCTGCCTTAACTTTTCCGTTCTAAGCACCTCACAGACTTCGGCTCTTTGGGAAGACGCCGCAGACCGGTCGATGGAGGGCCTTAGAGATACGCTCGATTGTGCATTTGTTGGAGTCATCGCTTGAGCTCGTCCGCAACATTTGATGTTTCCCTTCGCATCGGAAGTCTTGCCCCCAGCTAGAGTGCCAGGGAGTCATTCAGACACCATCTTAAGTTTCGGTTGTGGTGCCTTAGCAATCACAACATTCGGCCTCTTGCCCCTTGAGACCGGCTTGACCACCTGTTCCGCCGGGATTTCTGCTAGATGAGCGCTTCCGGCAGGGTAGATGATGACGGAGCCAAACTGGCGGGGCGGTTCCTCCCACTGTCGACTGAGGCTTGTGGGGAGAACCACACGAGCATTGATCTTGACCACGTACGGAATCGGGGTCACGTTGGAAGCAGAATTCGTCTGGGGAGACATTGTCGTCGAAGGTTGATTGCTGCACGGAAAAAAAACATCATTTCAGTATAGGCAATCGATATGTATATTGATTGAGTTCGCATGAACGTTTAACCCGAAATATAGGAGGAGAGAAGGGTCCCACCTGGCGTGCCAGAATCTGTAGGGTGTTTTTCGTCACCCCATTGAGATGGGAATACGCGCGCGCTTATCAGGCGTACTACAGATTCCCCCTGCCTAGGGTAGGCCGGGGTTTAATGATTGTGGGGATCCGAATCTCCGACAGCCGCGGACTAAGCTGCCGTTAATTACCCCCCGCCTTCGGGGCGAGGGAACCTCCGATTGACGGGTCAAACTGGTCATGCGAACTCAATGTGCAGTGTACGTGTGTTGTTGTTTTGGAGGGGGGTTTGAATATGTCGGGAGCCACGCAGAGTTTTTATGGGGGTCCCGCTACCCGGATAGCGGGCTGGGGGTCAAGGGGGCTAGCAGCCCCCTTGCGGGGTGTGTGGCAGCGCCCCGTTAGAAATTTTTTCTAACAGGGACAGTGTTGTGGAGTATGTGTTTGTGTACATTTGTATACATATGTATATATATAAAAAAAAGGGGGAAAAAGACATCCAAAGGATGCGTGGGGCCAGCGCCTGGGCGCTTGAGCGCAAGCGCGCCACGTGTCGGCACGTGGGCGCTTTGCGCTCGAGCGCAGAGCGCAACGCGCCACGTGTCGGCACGAGGGCGCTTTGCGCTGGAGCGCAGAGCGCTGGAGCGCAGAGCACTGGAGCGCAACGCGCCACGTGCCGGCATGTGGGCGCTTTGCGCTCGAGCGCAGAGCGCTGGAGCGCAACGCGCCACGTGCCGGCACATGGGCGCTTTGCGCTCGAGCGCAGAGCGCTGGAGCGCAAGCGCGCCACGTGTCGGCACGTGGGCATTTTGCTCTCGAGCGCAGTGCGCTGGAGCGCAAGCGCGCCACATGTCGGCACGTGGGCGCTTTGCGCTCGAGCGCTAGCGCACCAGCGAGGAAAAGGAGGGTTTTTAACCCCGGAAATTCTCTAAAGAGAAAATATGGTGGAGTTAAACTCCTAAGATGCTTTGGGTTAAGGAAATTGGTCCTTCTTCTTCCTTTGCTGGTCGGATCTTGGAGATAAAGAGATGTGAGATTTAAAAAAAATCTTTTCTTTTTGGGATCTGATGGCAGATCTGAGTTCCCCTTAATGGGTTTTGTGGTGGAAAACTATTTAGTTTTGAAAAAGGAAGAGTAAAACTCCTGATTTAATTCAAAAGAAAGAAGAAAGTTTTGGAACCTTGAAGAAGGAAGAAAGATCTCAGATTTGAAACTTTTTTGGAGAGAAAAGAAGTTGTTGAGATATTTCATTATCTTTGCCTTTATAGGCTATACACTTTACACATAGCCCCTTGGGCTTCACAAAATGGCATTTTGCCTATCCCATGGCTCATGTGCCATTTCTTTTTGCACATAAGCCATGGGCTTTACAAAAATTTGGATTTATGCCTGTTTCTCTTATATTTATCCATAAAATAAGATAAAAGAAATATAACAAAATTATTTATTACAAAATTTTTATCTTGGCTTGGGGGGAGGCCGGCCGCTTCATGTTCGGGCTCGACCCGGGCATGGGCCCACTGGATCTGGGTTTGGGCCCACTTGGCTTGGGGTTGACTTTGATTTTGACTTGGTCAACCGGGGTGTAAATTTTTACCCCAACAAAGTGCCTACATTCAGGAGCGATTCTGATGAAGAGCTAGAACTTGGCCCTCTCTTTAAAGAGTCCACTTCGAGAAAAGAAGAAGAGCCGAAGGTGTGCGAAAATATTCGGCTGCGGAATCGGACGCTGCCTGAAAAGAATCTCGGACCCTCAAACAGAAAAGACAAAGGGAAAGAAATGGTCTCTGAGGATAATACCCTAGATGACCAAGTCATGGAAGAGCTAGCCGCCAAGGACCCGCCAAAGAAAAATAAGGCGGATTACAACGTTCTAGCGCATTTGAGGAAACTACCCTCGCAGCTCAGCATTCTTGACGCCTTTGTGCTATCAAAGGAGGCGAGAGATTCATTAATCAAGGCACTACAGGATCCGGAGCAATTCCAAGCTTTCCTGGACGAGGAAAAGATGAAGGATGAATTAGAGGAAGTGCACACGGCCGATGTCGCTTTTGGTGATGAAGACCTTCTCCTTGGGACGTGTGAACACAATCGCCCCCTTTATGTCTCAGGATACTGTCACGATATAAAGATAGGCAAAATCCTGATCGACAATGGATCCTCCGTTAACCTCCTCAATGTGCGGGTGTTAAAAGAAATCTGCATGAGCGTCCAGCACCTTGCTCGGGACAAGATCACCATCTCCGGGTTCGATTCCCAGTCATCAAGAACTCTTGGGTCTGTGATACTGACGCTACACTTTGGGCTACTCGTCACGGACATTAAGTTCCATGTCATAGACGCTAAGACATGCTACAACGCTCTGCTCGGCCGACCGTGGTTACACGAATACAACGTCATCCCTTCTACACAACATCAGTGTATGAAATACGCTAAGGATGGTCTCGAGTATACCTTGGCGGGAGAACTGAATCCGTTTTCCGTGAACGAAGTCCGCAAATATGAAGATGCCAAATACTTCTTACCGGATTTCGAAGACACGGAGAGGTGTCACAAGCCGGAGAACAAAGCTAACGCCACCATCCCTGTCTTCGGCAGTGATACCGAGGAGGAAGAGGAGATAGTTTATTCGGGGCTGCCCCAACACAACAAGCCAGGGCCATCTACTCCTACGTTAATCTTTGGTAGCGACTCGGAAGATAAAGTCCGTGCTGTATTCCCTGCTCGACCTTCAATACAAACGTCCGCTGACGAAGAGCAAAGTCTACAAGTCGCCATGGTGCCGCTTAAACACCGTAAGGAACTGGATGCGCTTGATATCTACAGTGTAGAAGAGCTGCGAACGTTCTATATCCCTCCCAGGAGAGAAAGCGAAAAAGCAATTCTATTCTACCACTCTGAAGAAACCAAAGTGGAGAAAGAAATCTGGCATGGCGCGGATCCTACGCTCGACAGGCTTCAGCCTATCCGTCTTCCCAGATAATATACGGAAGGTTTGAAAAAGTTGCTGAAACGCCAGTGGATATCCTTCAAGCAGACCGTTCGAAAAGAAAAGTTCTATGACAAAGTCTGGAACGTTCTCGGGACTCAACGCAAACTGCCTAATGGGAGAATGGATACAAAAGGACTTGGATACATCCGATCAAAGAAACGAGAGCTACTAAATGTTAGTGTATATGCCCTAGAGGCCATTACTGTATCATACTAGTATGTATATTACTTGATGGAAGCTTGGGATATTCACAGTTGTACAGACAATCTTGCTCGATATAGTAGTATGCTACTTGGTTTGTCTCTGCTTTAATGTGTACATGAGTGTTTCATTATTATATCACCTATACGCATTAGTAGAGCCCTTAGGATCTTTGCTTGATTACCGGCATTGTGATGGCGATCACACACGTGGGGGCCGGGTAATCCATAAGCGCATCCTTATACACATCCCTAGTCGTGGGATTATCGAGATAGGGCATCGAAACTCCGAAGTAGACTAGCGTATGCGCTTCTCATCCCAGCATGGGAGATGGTCTGTCCCACAGCCGTCAGTACGTCGTACTTGAGATAGTATGCGGGTGCTCATTAGGTTACGACTACACTGGACAGGACTCGTCGGGAACTGATGGTTGGTATTATACCTATCGTCAGTTATCAGTTCCCAGGTGACATGAGTACAGCTTAGTCCGCTGACTTGACACTGTCACTTCGCCTCGAGTGTGTTCCCACTGTTCTTTGATTACTACCCTACCACGGCTCTACTGAGTCGTGCAAACAGGTAGTAGTTGGGTGCAGTCCCGAAGCACTTGGAGGCAGTGACGGTTAGACAGGATTCGTCTCTCCCGGTATTGGGGGTTGACATCGCGCTGTGTCTAGGAGAGCCATTACACGAGTAGTCCCTGGCCAGGGCAAGCGAGACATACTGGTAGGTTTCCAGTGTTATCTCAGGGTGTTCTGGGCTTCACTCCGACACAACTTGTACCGCTATTAGGGGACTGACGTTTACCGCCCCCCTAGGCCCGCCATGCGATGTATCAGACGAACAGACCGGACTGTACGGAGATTGTCACATACAGGCTCAGTAGGAGTTCGGATGGGTTTACCTCATCGGCCTTCTTATCGACATCTACCTGTGGACCGTTACGTACAGCTAGTGCCGCTTGCGGTCTGTGGTTAAACCCACTGCCAGTGTAGTGTCGAGTCTTTAGAGTCCCACACAGAGAGTTTCCCTGCACTGAACGAAACGTGTAGAGGCCGTATGGTTTTACGGCAGGGCTGCGATCACTTACGTACACTTGTGTGCGTGTGGTGTTTGGGCAGGCAGTACTAGTGGGCTTTGGTTTAAGCCGGATCCTAGTATTGCACGGATGGATTTGTTTTGTCTTCTGTGCATCCGCATTCTACGGAATGCGGATGCACGTGTGTATGCACAGTTTTCCGGAGCGATGAAGGAGGAGGTGCCTCATCAGGGTTTTGGCAGTTGGTTCGGCCTAAACCGTTATGTGGCAGGCTCATTAGGGTTTTGACAGTTGATTCGGTCAAAACCATTTTGAGGCGGACTCATTAGGGTTTTGACAGTTCGTTTGGTCAAAACCATTATGAGCCGCGGACATCATTTACTAATCCTTTTAGTGATAATTTTATGATGGCTAATTGCATTGACCATTTGACCCCGTTGACCTCTCTTGACTTTGTTGACCGGTTGACCGTGTTGACCATTGACTTTCACGAGGGATCTACACTCTTCTTTTCTTTTTCTTTTTCTTTGGGATTATGATAATGGTCATTTCAATGTAGCCATCAAACTTTATCTTGATGGGATTAGTAATGATAATGTTTGTGCATTATTGAACCATGGTTCATTTTTCTTTAGCTCACAATTTTCTTTCTCATGCTCTCTCTTGCCTTTTCAAGTGAGAAGAAAAAGAAATGAACCATGGTTGCTAGCTCCTCCTCCTTCTTCCTCCTCTTGATTCATCTTTTGATCTCATGTGTTGAGAGATAAAGTTCCCACAAAGACAAAACCATCCTTTTATCACTTCTACACAACCTAGGGCTTCTAGATTAGCAATCTCTTTACCCTAGTTACCTCGGCTCGAGGTGGAGCTCGGTGTAAATCTCTCGAGTGGATCTTCTTCGACCTAAGGAGGCCGCGGAGGTGACCAAAGTCCGGATCAGGCCTCGGAGAAAGCAAGGAGAAGAACAACAAGAAGAGAAGGAGTTCAAGTTGAGGTATAACCCCTAACCGAGTAGTTAAATCTCTAGTTAGGATGCTACTGTGTTGTTTAACAAAGATCCGGCTTTTACGGTCCATGTTACCAAGTCCAGAAAAATTTTTGTTTTACCGTTTCCGCAACCCCGAAAGTACCGGGAGGGTTAACGTGGACCTAACAGTGGTATCAGAGCCTAACTAAACACACCCTAGCATGTTAGCAAAGTGTTTAGAATTTCGACCGGACGAAAAACCGCAAAATCACCCCGAAAAATTCAGTTTCTGCCGATTTTCAGATCTGTTCCAAAATTAAAAAATCATACACTAAAAATCGGCTCAGGCTTTATATAGAATACTGAAGAAAAATGGTCACCTAACTCGGTTGGCGATTTTCTTTTCTTCAGTATTCTTATATAGGTATTTTGGGATTTTTGATATATGACTTTTCTGCCCAGATTTTCCAGAAAGCAAAATTTGTTTTTGGGGCTCAAAAATCCGTATTTTTGGTCGATGTTCTGTAAACTTTGGCTAATGGTTATATCTGTAATGTTATATGTGTATTGAACGTCTACTAATCGTTATACGTCGATTAGTGGGGGTTATACATATCTGTGATCTGTAATGCTGATGGTTTGTGTATATGAACTCGTTGGATTGTCGCGGATGAATAGCCGGGGTGGATGTGAGATGAGAGTTTCTTTTTCTTTCATTCATGTATTAAATTTGTAAATTGATGTAATATTATTTGTATGGCCACACAACCGGGTCGGGGTTGTAGCCGTCATTGTATAATTCTTTTTACTGTTTTTGCTCCTAGGATAGACCCATGGAGGGGGTGCACAAACTACCGGGTATCTCGAAGTGCCGAGTGGCCTACTCACGGTGTTGAGGGAGGTTGCTTCGCTTCGAGTACTTGGTGGGTAGTTTACCGCACCCGTAGGGGTCTTGGGTGGGGTATTGGCTATTCATCGCGACCGTGTAATCCTCTTTTCGTTGCAGGCTCGAACAAATCGCTGGTTCCTAGTATATCCAAAGTGTTCATCTGTGATCTGGATTGGCTATCATTGCTATATATCTATATATAATAACTATTTAGGCGTTGCTTATGTTTTACAGCCGCGCTAGCCCAGCCCCCGCTCTGTCGTTAGTTAAGTAACCTAACGGGTGATGACGGGGCCCCGTGGCGAATGCGAATGGCATAAGCGTACGTCATATTTTGGTTGTTTTCTGCAATGGTAGGATTTAAATGATGGGACGCATTAAAAGAACTAATGCAAGAAAATAAACCTAAAAGACGTTGTTGGAACAATTTTTCAAAAGCTGTTATTACAAGGACGTTCACTTTTTGTTTTGCATCGAGGTATTCGGTTATGAATGCCCAGCACCTCATTCGACGAGACAAGGGCTGAGATCCCCTCATCAGGAGTGACCCCTTGGGCAAAAAGTTTGCGTCAGGGTGATAACTTCACTATAGTCGATTATTTTTGCTTTGCATCGAGGTATTCATCTTATGAATGCCCAGCACCTCACTCGACGAGGAAAGAGCCGAGATCCCTTCATAGGGAGTGACCTCTTTAGCAAAAAGTTTTCGCCACTATATTTTCAAAAAGATTACCAGGTTCCTTCAACGATATCAAGTTCATTACGTTAACGGGTTTTTCGCCAAAAACCCAGCCGTAGCCCTCCGTCATTTCTTACAAGTAACACTTAGTATTCGTGCTGCATTTGTTGACTCCGTCAAGGCGTAGTGTACGGTAGCTAAGTGCTGCTTATTTGTATCGGTATATGGGATTGATTAGGACAGTCGTATAACCTTGTTGACTCCGTCAAGGGTTATGCGGGTGGGTTTAATGCAATCCAGATAATGACGGGTTGAACTTGACTAGGACTCTTTGATTTGTTGACTCCGTCAAGATCACTTAGGTCCTAGGGGCAAAAACCACATCGGGAGTTTCTAAAGAAACTGAAACTTGCAGATTTAGCATACCTTCTGGAGTATGGTGACTAGAGTGGATTCCATCTAGGTTATCACACAATGACAGTTGGATCCCGATCCCACTGATGAGTTGGATTACTCTCGGGAGATTATTTCACTTAACGATCAATGCTATAAACCTAGTAGGTGTCTAGAAAGGTGTTAGCGGGGCTACGCCCCCATGGAAAAGAGGTTATTAAATTAAGGAACTTCGCGAAAGCGTTGGAAAACCTCCCTCGAAGTACCGACACTAGCCTGGCTGAAAGGTTAAGCAAGTATTGTGACGTGAATTAAATCCTGACCAGTTCTTCTTTTAAAAGGTTTTAAGAAAGAATTTGACGAAACAGTGGGAGACATCCTGGTTAGATAAACTAATAAACCAATCTAATCTTTCAAGAGCGCACGCTGAGTGTTTCTTTTCTCTCTCTCCAGGTAGCAACCATTTCACGCCCTAATCAAGATAATAAAATGTATCGCTTGAACGATCCGAATTCTTATTCGGGGCTGGGGAACGTTGGTTCAGCTCTAACTTGTGACAATAGTCATATGTATGAGCAAGGGAAAAGGGATTGTATGGATTCCAAGGATACCCAGTTGAAGAAGAAGCATGGTTTTGCATCTACTTCAGGTGTTCTTGTAATTGAGAACTGTTTTACGGTCAGCCCTACCTCCTGGGTACTTGATACCGGATCAGGATCTCATATCTGTAATTTATTACAGGGACTGAGAAAAAGTAGGAAAGTTGCACCGGGTGATATGTCGCTCAGTGTAGCGAATGGAGCACAGGTTAATGCGGCAAGCCGTCGGTGAATATCACCTAGTATTGCCAAATGGCAAGACTATGATTTTGAATGATTGCTACTATGTACCCTCCATGGTTTGCAACATCATATCAGTTTCTTTACTCGATAAAGATGGATATAACTTTGTTCTTGATAGGAATATCATGAACATTTACCTTCATAAGGTACTGGTTGCAGAGGGTACACTGTGAATGGTATCTACATTCTAAATCAGAATACAGTTCTCAATATACAAAACACACGCAAGAGGAAGAATTCAGATACGAATGAATCCTACTTGTGGCATTGTAGACTTGGTCATATCGGAGAGAAAAGACTGAGTAAGTTGCATAAAGATGGACTCTTAAATACGTTTAAGTTTTCATCTTATGAAACTTGTCAGTCTTGTCTCAAAGGGAAGATGACCAAATCTCCGTTCACCGGACATGGAGAAAGAGCAACAGAGCTCTTGGGACTCATACATAGTGATGTATGTGGTCCGATGTCTATACATGCAAGGGGTGGATTCTCGTACTTCATCACATTCACTGACGATCTCTCTAGGTTCGGATATGTGTATCTGATGAAACACAAATCTGAAGCTTTTGAGAAATTCAAGGAATTCAGAAAGGAAGTAGAGAACCAGACTGGAAAAAGTATTAAGATCCTCCGGTCTGATAGAGGAGGGGAGTACTTAAGCACGAAATTCCTAGAATACTTAAAAGAGAATGGTATTCTCTTTCATCTTACTCCTCCTTATACACCACAGCACAACGGTGTTTCGGAGCGGAGGAATCGTACCCTATTGGATATGGTTCGCTCCATGATGAGTAGTGCCGAGTTACCTCTTTCATTTTGGGGACATGCGCTTCAGACAGCAGCATACCTACTGAATTATGTTCCATCCAAATCTATGCCTACGACTCCATATGAAATATGGAGTGGGAGAAATCCGTATCTTAAGCGATTTAAGATATGGGGTTGTCCGGCCTATGTGAAAACACAAAATCCGGACAAACTAGAGGCACGGTCAGTTCTGTGTAAATTTGTGGGATATCCTAAAGACTCACTAGGATATCTGTTCTACCACACTGAGGAACAGAAGGTGTTTGTATCTCGCCACGCTACCTTCTTAGAAAGGGAGTTTCTTGCAAAAGAAACTAGTGGGAGTTCGGTAGAACTGGAAGAAATTCAGCAACCACAAAATGTAACTGAAAATTTGGAGGAACCGCTAGATTCAATAACCCCAGACGAACCTCAGCCACTCCGCAGATCTGGTAGGATTTCTCGTCCGCCTGAGAGATACTACGGTTTTCTCATAGACGGGGATCGATAGGATTGCGCCTTGGAAGAAGATGACCCTACCAGTTTCAGGAAGGCCATTATCAGTAGGGACTCTGATAAGTGGCAGGAAGCAATGCAATCCGAAATGGAGTCCATGTACGCCAATAAAGTGTGAACTTTGGATATTGCTCCACCTGGGGTAAAACCCGTTGGATGCAAATGGATCTACAAAATGAAACTTGGTGTAGATGGGCAGGTGGAAACCTATAAGGCTAGACTCGTTGAAAAAGGTTTTCGTCAAAGACCTGGTTTGGTCTATGACGAAACTTTTTCTCCGGTGGCTATGCTCAAATCCATTCAGATCCTACTTGCCATTGCTGCCTTCCATGACTATGAAATCTGGTAGATGGATGTTAAAACGGCTTTCCTAAACGGTTGTTTGGAAGAGTGCGTTTACATGGATCAGCCAGGAGGTTTCGTAGACAGTGTGAGCAGCGGGAAGGTGTGCAAGTTGCTTAAATCCATTTATGGATTAAAGCAGGCATCGTGGAGCTGGAACATCTTTTTTGATGAGGCAATCAAGGAATTTGATTTCATCAAGAATGAGGATGAACCTTTTGTCTTTAAGAAGATTGTAGGACGAACTGTCGTATTCCTAGTCTTGTACGTGGACGACATTCTTTTGATAGGAAATGACATTCCTATGCTACAATCGGTCAAGCTATTTTTGTCACAACGGTTCTCCATGAAGGACCTGGGTGATGCCTCGTACATTCTGGGGATCAAGATCTATAGAGATAGATCCAAGAGACTACTGGGACTTTCGCAGTCCAGGTACGTAGAGACCGTACTAAAGAGATTTAGTATGGAGGATTCCAAGCGTGGTAACATACCCGCATTGCACAGAATTACCCTTTCCAAGAAGATGTCTCCTAAGACTGACGAGGAGAGGGTTCGCATGAGCACTATACCCTACGCTTCGGCGGTAGGATCTATAATGTAAGCGATGCTATGTACAAGACGAGATGTAGCTTACGCGCTGAGCGCGGTAAGCCGGTATCAGTCAGACCCAGGTGAGGACCACTGGACAGCAGTGAAGAACATTCTCAAGTACCTGAGAAGGACTAAGGAGATGTTCCTGGTTTACGGTAATGGAGACCTCAGGGTCGAGTCCTTTACCGATTCAAGCTTCCAGAGTGACAAAGATGACAGCAAGTCTGTCTCGGGTTTTGTGTTTACCCTCAACGGAGGGACGGTATGTTAGAGGAGTTCCAAACAGAATACCGTCGCAGACTCGACGATGGAGGCTGAATACATTGCTGCAAGCATGCCACAAAAGAGGCGGTCTGGATGAAGAAGTTCATTAGTGAACTTCAGGTGGTTCCGTCCATTGTTGACCCAATACATTTGTATTGCGATAACAATGGGGCTATAGCTTTAGCGAAGGAACCAAGGTCCCATCAGAAATCCAAGCACATCTTAAGGCGGTATCACCTGATCAGGGAGATCATTGATCGCCAGGAGATCGAGGTGCGGAGAGTGGACACAAAGGACAACACAGCAGACCCATTCACGAAGGCCTTACCCCAGACTCAGTTCGAGCGGTTGATCGAGATGATAGGTCTTCGATACGCCAGTACATGGCCTTAGTGCAAGTGGGAGATTGTTAGTGTATATTCCCTAGAGGCCATTACTGTATCATACTAGTATGTATATTACTTGATGGAAGCTTGGGATATTCACAGTTGTACAGACAATCTTGCTCGGTATAGTAGTATGCTATTTGGTTTGTCTCTGCTTTAATGTGTACATGAGTGTTTCTTTATTATATCACCTATACGCATTAGTAGAGCCCTTACGATCTTTGCTTGATTACCGGCGTTGTGATGGAGATCACACTCGTGGGGGCTGGGTAATCCACAAGCACATCCTTATACATGTCCCTAGTCATGGGATTATCGAGATAGGGCATCGATACACCGGAGTAGACTACCGTATGCGCTTCTCATCCCAGCACGGGAGACGGTCTGTCCCACAGCCGTCAGTACGTCGTACTTAAGATAGTATGCGGGTGCTCGTTAGGTTACGAGTACACTGGACAGGACTCGTCGGGAATTGATGGTTGGTATTATACCTATCGTCAGTTATCAGTTCCCAGGTGACATGAGTACAGCTTAGTCCGCTGACTTGACACTGTCACTTCGCCTCGAGTGTGTTCCCACTGTTCTTTGATTACTACCCTACCACGGTTCTACTAAGTCATGCAAACAGGTAGTAGTTGGGTGCAGTCTCGAAGCACTTGGAGGCAGTGACGGTTAGACAGGATTCGTCTCTCCCGGTATTGGGGGTTGACATCGCGCTGTGTCTAGGAGAGCCATTACACGGGTAGTCCCTGACCAGGGCAAGCGAGACATACTAGTAGGTTTTCAGTGTTATCTCAGGGTGTTCTGGGCTTCACTCCGACACGACTTGTACCGCTATTAGGGGCTGATGTTTACCGCCCCCTAGGCCCGCCATGCGATGTATTAGACGAACAAACCGGACTGTACGGAGATTGTCAAATACAGGCTCAGTAGGAGATCGGATGGGTTTACCTCATCGGCCTTCTTATCGACATCTACCTGGGGAACGTTACGTACAGCTAGTGCCGCTTGCGGTCTGTGGTTAAACCCACTGCCAGCATAGTATCGAGTCTTTAGAGTCCTACACAGAGAGTTTCCCTGCACTGAGCGAAACGTGTAGAGGCCGTATGGTTTTACGGCAGGGCTGCGATCACTTACGTACACTTGTGTGCGTGTGGTGTTCGGGCAGGCAGTACTAGTGGGCTTTGGTTTAAGCCGGATCCTAGTATTGTACGGATGGATTTGTTTTGTCTTCTGTGCATCCGCATTCTACGGAATGCGGATGCACGTGTGTATGCACAGTTTTCCGGAGCGATGAAGGAGGAGGTGCCTCATCAGGGTTTTGGCAGTTGGTTCGGCCAAAACCGTTATGTGGCAGGCTCATTAGGGTTTTGACAGTTGATTCGGTCAAAACCATTTTGAAGCGGACTAATTAGGGTTTTGACAGTTTGTTTGGTCAAAACCATTATGAGCCGCGGACATCATTTACTAATCCTTTTAGTGATAATTTTATGATGGCTAATTGCATTGACCATTTGACCCCATTGACCTCTCTTGACTTTGTTGACCGGTTGACCGTGTTGACCATTGACTTTCAAGAGGGATCTACACTCTTCTTTTCTTTTTCTTTTTCTTTTGGATTATGATAATGGTCATTTCAATGTAGCCATCAAACTTTATCTTGATGGGATTAGTAATGATAATGTTTGTGCATTATTGAACCATGGTTCATTTTTCTTTAGCTCACAATTTTCTTTCTCATGCTCTCTCTTGCCTTTTCAAGTGAGAAGAAAAAGAAATGAACCATGGTTGCTAGCTCCTCCTTCTTCTTCCTCCTCTTGATTCATCTTTTGATCTCATGTGTTGAGAGATAAAGATCCCACAAAGACAAAACCATCCCTTTATCACTTCTACACAACCTAGGGCTTCTAGATTAGCAATCTTTTTGCCCTAGTTACCTCGGCTCGAGGTGGAGCTCGGTGTACATCTCTCTGGTGGATCGTCTTCGACTCAAGGAGGCCGCGGAGGTGACCAAAGTCCGTATCAAGCAAGGAGAAGAACAACAAGAAGAGAAGGAGTTCAAGTTGAGGTATAACCCCTAACCGAGTAGATAAATCTCTAGTTAGGATGCTACTGTGTTGTTTAGCAAAGATTCGGCTTTTACGGTCCTTGTTACCAAGTCCAGAAAAATTTTTGTTTTACCGTTTCCGCAACCCCGAAAGTACCGGGAGGGTTAACGTGGACCTAACACTAAACAGCTGCTATGTCATGTATGACTTCGATGAAGAAGCGGATGCTCAATGGGAGGACTCTAATCCTGAGCCAGTGAAAGTTCCAGATGCAAAAGAGCCTAGTCCGTAGTTCGAAAAACAAATGGACAAGCTTATAAGGGAAGCGGGTCAAAAAGTCTGGGACGATCATAACCGCGAAATGGTCATCTACGAGAAAGCCAAAACGCAACGCCTTCTCCAAGAGGCCATGAAAGATGAAAATGCCGCTCCTTGTCAACCTGTTATAAAGAAGGTCCGACGCAGAGGCAGAAATAAGTCAAAACGCGAAAAAGGCGCTCAACAGCAACGAAGCGTGGCTAAGAGGCCATGCGAACGAAAATCGAGCGGTTCTGATCTATCATTCATGAGAAAAATGGGTCGAGCATACTCTTTTCCTCGAGACAAGACGAAGAAAATACTTGACCTCGCTTTAAAACATCGGATGCTTACACTAGCGGAGTCTAAATACCACGAACAAGCAGGCGAAGTCTCTCACCCGGACTATTGCTCTTATCACCGAGTTGTAGGAGATCCTCTCGAAGACTGCTTCACTTTCAAGAATTGGGTTGAAGATCAGTATCACCTTGGCAAGTTCGCTCTGTCTGACAAGTGGAGGGTAGCGCCGCCACAGAAGCACGAACCCAAGGCCACGAAAGAAGAACCAGCTCCGCACTGGGATTGGAAGCGAATTCGTACTTGTCACATGATAACGATATCAAAAGAAGAGCCCGAGAACATGGATGACCTTCCCTGGTGCTTCGAAAATAGCAACGACGAGGTAATCTCAGAGTTCCCGCCTGCGCCAAAAGAGCTGGAAGATGGAATCCATACCATTGCAAATAACCTCAAGAAAATTGAGTTGGGAACAGCGAATGACCCGCGACCGACATTCATTAGCGAGCTGCTATCTGAAGAAAGGGTGGCTGCTTTAAAGGACGTGCTTCTACAGCATAGAGATTGCTTCGCGTGGAACTATTCCGAAATGCCGGGGCTAGATCCAGAAATTGCTGTGCATAAATTGGCGATATCCCCGAACGTCAAGCCGGTCAAACAGGCACCAAGAAGAATGCGGCTCGAGTTTGAGATGAGCATCAACGCCGAGGTCAAGAAGCCGATCGACTCCGGCTTCATCCAGGAGGTTCAATACCCTGAATGGATCGCCAACATCGTCCCGGTGATGAAGAAAAATGGGACGGTGCGCATATGCGTAGACTTC
The DNA here is from genome assembly GCA_030015575.1 of Agapanthus africanus. NCBI lineage: Eukaryota > Viridiplantae > Streptophyta > Magnoliopsida > Asparagales > Amaryllidaceae > Agapanthus > Agapanthus africanus. The sequence continues at coordinate 251,375,218 of JASDDO010000029.1, read as the reverse complement.
CGGGACCTTAATAAAGCTTGCCCAAAGGACGATTTCCCAGTGCCAGTCACCGAACTGATGATAGACAATACGTCCACTCACGATCTTTTCTCCTTCATGGACGGCTCGTCAGGATATAATCAGATAAAAATGCATCCCGAAGACCAGAAGCACACCGCCTTCAGGACTCCTTTGGGTATATTCTGCTACAAGGTGATGCCCTTCGGTCTAAAGAATGCCGGCGGCACCTATCAGAGGGCCATGACGAAGATCTTCGATGACCTTATACATGAAATCGTCGAATGTTATATCGACGACCTCGTGGTCAAGAGCAAATCATACGAGGAACATCTCGAGCATCTAAAGACTGTATTCCGACGCCTTCGACAATACAACTTGAAGATGAACCCTCTCAAGTGTGCATTCGGAGTTTCCTCAGGCAAATTCCTAGGATTCATCGTCCGGCACTAGGGGATTGAGATAGACCCATCAAAGATCAAGGCGATCATGGAAATGCCTCCGCCAGGGACTCTCAAACAGCTGTGGTCTCTCCAAGGGAAGCTCGCGTATATACGGCGATTTATAGCCAACCTTTCAGGCAAGTGCCGTCCTTATAGCCACCTGATGAAGAAGGGAACCCCGTTCGTCTGGGACCAAAAATGCCAAAGCGCGCTAGACGAGATCAAGCAATACCTACAGAACCCGCGCGGTGTTGGCTGCTTCGGTCAAGGGAAAACCCCTCATTCTTTATACAACCGCTCTCGAAGGCACCTTAGGCGCATTATGGGCACAAGAGAACGATCAAGGGAAGGAAAGAGCACTCTGCTACTTAAGTCGGGTTCTGCTGGGGGCAGAAAGAAACTACTCCCCTATCGAAAAACACTGTCTGGCATTAATCTTCGCGATAACAAAGCTCAGGCACTATGCGTTTGTCACGTTCCGAAAGTACGGAACATGACCGACACTTAAACTATGAAACGTCTCAAGGCGTACGTAATCTAAGTAAGCCGAAAACCCAGAAACCCAAACCAAGAAAAGTAGTAGAGTGAAGGAAAACCAATTTAAATCAAGTAGTTTTAATAGCATAAGCCGAATTATACGTTTTTAAAAAACATCAAATATTTACTGAAAATTTCGGCAGAGTCTCCTTTGTAAAAACTGGCCCCCAAACGGGATACAACATGAATAGTATACGAAATCAATAAAAGGCATTCCCAAGCGGGAGCTAGCTCTTCGTCAATCGACGGTCACAACCACAGAAGCAATATAATATACAATGCCAAGGGTGAGGATCAAAACTCAAAGCAACAAGAAATCCACAGAAATACAATGCGCGACTCTAAGGTCGAAAGAATAACATCACTGGTCTCTATCTCAGAAATAAATACATGTTTGGTTGATGGAATTTACTAGATACAACTGAATAATATTATACAAAGTAATAAGATGGGTACGATACCAATAAACCCACCTACTAGCAAGTCACCGAAAGAAGCAGTGCCAGCAAAGCCGTAATGAAACCTGTACGGCAAAACCTACAAGAAACTGTGGCACAACGGGGGTGAGTTGTCAACTCGTGGGTAGAAAAACATCTACGAATAGAAATCGCATGTATGACGCAATCCTAGGTCATACGATCAATATATATCCTCAAATATATAACATGCAGCCTATAACAAAGGCTAGGGTACATATCTAACTCGAGTGTAATCCTATGTGCCCATGTCAGTGCCTCAGGTAGCAATATATTATATGGATGATGTATGAATGCATGAAACAGAATGCATGTACTGAAGAAAACTGCTTTCATAAATTAGTGAGATTTCTGTATCTTTTTAAAACGAGGTATCATAATATAATCAGCATAAACAGTGCCTAGTATCGACACAAAACAAATATCCAAATATCTCTATATCTCTGTGTCGCAATCTCTGTACCACAATATCTCAATCTCACTATCTAGGGCGCCGTCAGTCCAGACCGGCCCCTACCATCAATCTCAAGACCACGACGGTATCCTCCGGATATCCGACGCGTCTGGTAAAATCACCGGTCGGTAGTGCTCCCCTGCCAGGCTCAACGTCAACAACACGATCCACTTGCCCCGGGGTACCGCACCAGGCCCACCATGTACCCGAAACGGTTCCTCCACTCCTCGAATCGGGTCTCGAAATCCGTCAGCAAACTCATGGTGGACGACTCATACATCATGGGAAAAACCGCACTTTTTATTTAAAAAGAGAGAAAGCAGTTTATATAAGTTTTGCGGTTTCCCCCAAAATCCAGAAAATCTCATGGAAATCCGAATCCAAATCATCAATAGTATGTAAAACCATGAATATAGGCATGAGAATCCATGAATAACAGTATGCATGAAGTGACAAGTAATAACTACAATATCTAAACTGGCATATAAGGTAAGTACACCAATATCATGTCAAACTACTAGCTATCAAGCTAAGTTAAGCCTACGTGACATGGCAATTACCGATGAAGATGTGTGTGAGCCGGCAAGTAAGTGTACGTGGTACATACGCATCATCGGTAATGGTGCTGGTGTCCTAACAGCATAATATCAACAATGCAATATGAAATAACAATGTAAGTATGCGATGCGGAGCGAGCAACCATAATGAGTGGGAGCTAAATATTAAACAATGGTGCCATTTGAAATAACACGAATCGTGGGGTTTTGAAAATAAGGGCTACGGTGGTTTTAAGAAAGGATACGTCTTTTGAAATATCCGTAGATCCCTTGACCTGTCTTTTAAAATACCCACGATCCGCTAGTTTTGAAATAGGTAGGAGTCTAATCTAATCTAACAACTACAGTAAACTATACGGCTGAACTAACAAGCTGAACTACCGATAAGGAAACCGCCTATGATCTGAGTCGATACATATACATACCTGTATATATATTAGTCGGTGATCTCGCCTCAATAACATCATATCTGATACCATATCTATAATCAGATATCCCAAGTCAAGAGTGCGGATCAAAAATCAATATATAGCTCGTACGTAAATCCGTCGTACGGCATCCCCAAATCTTGGTACGGGCCAATATCATACTCAACCATTCTATGCATATCACTATTCACATGGTATCGTCGTCCAAAGATCCGCTATAAACATCAGGACATATCTCAAGTACGAATCCTGCCATATCACCGATATCATAATCTCAAATCAAATCTCATCGACTCATCTCAATCCCAAGTATCATCCTTAAATCCAGTATGTGAACACATAGTCCCATACCCATGTGAACACATAACAATATAACCCCATATAAGCATATATGAAAGAAGAATGTATGCAAGTATGGGTGTGTGTGTGTAAATGTGGTGCAACCTCTACTCTAGGGTCTCGCAACACTAAACATATCCAATCACACATAAAATCTATCTTTAACCAATAAACTCGACAATATATAATCAATATATATGTGTGTATACGTATTCGTATACATCACCACGAACTGCGGGGGTGCTATACGCCATCCACCCGACTCCTCCCCGTAGATATAAATCTACTCACCCGGTCCTCGCTCGCCGGTGCCGACGTCGCCACGCGCTTTCTTGTCGTCTCGAAATCTTCGTAAGGATACCTACATATCATAACGCACCGTATCGCATTAAAATCCGACTCATGACTAAAACGACACACGAATCCCACATAGGTCAAAACCTATGGCTGCTTTCACAAATCAACCCAAAAACCCTCGACGTCGGCGTACAAACGCCAAACCATCGAGAAAAACCCAAACACACTCATTTTCACGATCACAAGCACTAATTATACTATAAAATAGGTTAAAATTCACAAAAACCCTAAACTCACTTTCAAAGCCATTTTTCCGAAAATCTAGTAAGCAAATATTACCCGTTTTAGTACAAAACCGGACGTTTAAACAAATCTAGCGGCCATAATACTTATTAGACATCTTAAATAAGTCATAAAAACAATTTCCACAATTTAATCTCATTAAATTTCATTAACCCCAAAATTCTAGTTTACAATATACCCAATTTTAACAATTTTATAGCAAAAATGCACAACAACAATTTAGCTTGGATTTTCATGAACTAAAGTATTAAACTACACTTTATAATGTTAATAAAGTCATGAAAAACCTAATTACATTTTTAAACCCAATTATTTAACCAATTTTAAAAACCTAGTTAACAAATTAGCGTAATTATCATAATTTTTAAACTAACAATTAACAACTAGCTACAAACTTTGTTTTAACATGTCATAAGGGCCTAATTACACACACAACCATACACCAAATTCACAAAACCCTAACTTGCATTCAATCCCTTTCTAGAATTTCCAAACTTGCAACAAAAACCTAATTTACACTTAAATATATTAGCTTTAAGGAATTAACTAACAAATTAAGCAAAAGATTTAGAAATTATACCCAAAACATTTGAAGATCCATAAGCACCCATAGCCTCCCAAATTGAAATCTTGTTCCCTAGATCCATGCTAGATAGGCAAATGAGAAATGGGTAAGAGTTGGATTTTGATTTCGGTGAGGTTTTACTTGATTTTTGAAGAAGTTTTTGAAGGATTTTGGAGATGAGATAAGGTGGTGAAATGGGGGGAATTAGGTGCAGAATTTTGGCCAGAGGAGAGGAGAGGGAGAGGTGAGGGGATTTGTGTGGAAATTCCAAGGTCAATGCCCTAACAAATTACCATAATACCCCTACCCTTTTAATATATATAAAAAACCCTTTTTACACCATTTCTTCACATGATTTAAGGTCAAAAAGAGGGAAAGAAAATTCTTGGGCTGATACAATAGTGTGGGGCCGGCCAAAGGGAGTGAGGGTGAGGGTGAGAGACTTTACAAAAAAATTCTATTCAAAAAGACCCCCCACAATACCATATTTGCAAGTTTTAGTTCAAAATAATTATATTTTTGTTTTCCATAATAAAAACCAATTAAAACTTGAAATAAAATACTAAAAAATTATATTACAACTAGATTTTAATTAACATGATTTTAAAGATTAAAATTATCCCATTTAAATTTGTATTTATCGCTAATTTAATGTATTTTCTTACCGGCTTAAAATAATATTAAAAATAATTAAAGTCGGAAAATTTTTCAGAAAACCAGAAATTTTACCAGTGGCTCAATAAACATTAAACACTAGTAATTTCATATCTAGAATATGTATTTTTAATTTTATAATAAAGATATTTATATTTTGAATTTTTACAGAAAACCCACTTATTTTACCGATTTTTCGAAATTTCACCGAAACGATTTTCAAAACGTTACAGCGTTAGCGCATGAGGTCCGTCTCATTTCGAAGGTGGACCCACTTAAATATTTAATGTCAAAGGCCATATTAACGGGACGACTCACTAAATGGGCCCTGTTCTTGATGGAGTTCTCGATAACCTATCAGCCTCTCAAGGCAGTAAAAGGCCAGGCCATCGCCGATTTCCTCGCTGACCATCCGATAGCCGCCGATTCTCCTCTAAATTGCGATCTTCTAGACGAACATGAGATCGATAGTGGTGATACCCAATGGGAGCTTTATTTCGATGGTGCATCTTCCGTAAAGAAGCGCAAACAAAGTACCCCGATAATCAAATCGGGGGTAGGACTCATCTTTGTAACTCCATAGGGAGGGATAATGCGTTTTGCTTTCTCCCTAACGGAGCCAAGGACAAACAATGAAGCCGAATAGGAAGCTCTGATAGCAGGCCTCGAGATCGCCATCGACATGGGAATTGAAAACCTCCTCATATATGGAGATTCCCAACTGGTCGTTAGTGAAGTAAACGGCGACTACCAAACATGCAAACCAGAATTGGTAAAATACGGCGAAAGAGTGCAACAATTGTTGACCCAAATTCCTTCCTATACTTTGGAAAATATACCGCACGCGGAAAACAGCAAAGCGGACGTATTGGCCAAGCTCGCTAAGGAACTGGCTGATGAGAACCTCGATGACGTAAGAATCGTGGTACAAAGCCGTCGGGTGCTCGCCCCAACGGAAATATCTCCGGAATCACCCGAAGAGAAGGGAGCGACTGAACAGCCGACCCTGCAAAAAAAAGATCGGGAAAATACCGAGGATTGGAGAGAAGTCTTTATAGACTACTTCAAATATCGTCGAACGCCCGAAGATGCGTCCTGAAGACATCAGCTTATGAAACGAGCTTTGTCTTTTGCCTTCGTCAATGATACCCTATACAAGAGGTTGTTTGATTCTTTGTGGTTGAGATGCCTGGGACCTGATGAAGAGAAAAGAGTCGTCTAGGAAGTTCATGACGGACTCTGCGGTTCTCACCAAGCGGGCCCAAAGATGAAGTTGAAGATCAAACGGATGGGCTACTACTGGCCCACGATGATTCAGGACTGTCTCGAATATGCGAAGCAATGCCACTCATACCAAATTCATGGAGACTTCATCCACCAACATCCAAATCCACTCCATTCAACAGTGGCTAGCTGGCCATTCGAAATGTGGGGAACTGACATATTCGGCCCCATCGAACCAGCATCGTCCTGGGGACATCGTTTCATCCTGGCAACGACTGACTACTTCTCCAAATGGGCAGAGGCAGTACCACTGAGGGAAGTGAAGACGGAGAATATCCTCCACTTTTTCAAGACGCACGTCATATATCGGTTTGGAACGCCAAGACGGATCATCTCCGATAACGGGCCAGCCTACAGAAGCCACAAGATCAGTCGCTTCGCACAGCAACATAATATAGACTGGAGATATTCTTCAGTTTACAATCCGCGAGCTAATGGTCTAGCTGAAGCCTTCAACAAGACCCTGACGAAAATCATGAAAAAGACGGTGTCCCGAAATAAGAGAGACTGACGCGAGAGACTGCAAGAGGCTCTTTGGGCGTATCGAACTACGTTCAAGACGGCCACGAACACAACGCCGTACGTGTTGGTATTTGGGACGGAAGCAGTACTCCCCCTCGAGATAGAGTTACCCTCTGTACGAGTGGTAGTCCACTACGAGCTGATGGACGAAGAAAATGCTCACCTTCGGCTTGAGGAGCTCGATGCCCTCGATGAGACCCGGCTCATAGCGCAACAAAATCTGGAAACTTATAAAGCAAAGATGACGCGCTCGTATGAAAAATTGACCAGGCTAAGGACATTCTGCCAAGGCGAACTCGTGCTAGTGGTCAAAAGACCTATGATCCCCAATCGCCCCAAGCGGGGAAAATTCGAGCCAAACTATGAAGGCCCATACATCATAGACAAGGTCTACCAAGGTGGAGCCTATCTACTTATGGATATTCACGGTGAAAGGCCTTTCAGGCCAATAAATGGTCGCTTCCTAAAGAAATACTACGCTTAGAAGGTTACTGCCTAGGTCAATGATAGATGATGACGACTATGTCCGCTCGCTATCTTCCTAAGCTCAAACTTTATAAGTGGTAGCCAGGCTTCTCAATGACGGACCGAAACGTCCCTAAACTAATGCCGGACCGAAACGTCCTTAAACTAATGACGGACCGAAACGTCCTTAAACTACCACCGCAGCATCATTAGGCTGACGAGATGAATAAAAAATATATATATATAAATAAAATAAAAAATATATATATAAAAACGGTATGTCGATAAGCAAAAAGGGCACGGATGAAAACCCGAAAGGGCTCCGTGAGTAAAAACAGCAGGGCTACCGGCGAGTGTTCGTGAAAACCCGAAAGGGCACGACCTCGTAAAAAAGGAAAATAATAAGAATAATAAAAAAACGGTATGCCCATAAGCAAAATGGGCACGGATGAAAACCTGAAAGGGCTCCGTGAGTAAAAACAGCAAGGCTACCGGTGAGTGTTCGTGAAAACCCGAAAGGGCGCGACCTCATAAAAAAAAATATATAAAAATAAAAAGAATAAAAAAAACGGTATGTCCATAAGCAAAATGGGCACGGATGAAAACCCGAAAGGGCTCCATGAGTAAAAACAGCAGGACTACCGGTGAGTGTTTGTGAAAACCCGAAAGGGCGCAACCACGTTAAAAGGACACATACAAGATCCTCTCGACCTTGTAAAGAGAAACCCCCGGCGTGAGATCCTTACGACTCACAAGGGAGCAACACACTTAGGGATCCCCACGATTCCCAAAGAAAAAATACACTTGCGAGATCCTCACGACTCGTAAGGAGAACTCTCTTATGGGACCCTCACGGCTCATAAGATTTGAAAGTCTTAAGTTATAGAGACCTAAACTTGTGCTTAAGCAACCCCCACAACCTTCGATATTGCCCTACAAGTGGTCCAATACTGGCTCTTGTATACAATCCACGGGCGCGAATAAACATTTCCCTAACCAAGATCCATCCGTGACTGGGGATATGTTCGCATGACCCTTGTAAGTCCTCTCGATTTACAAGAAGAAAACCCTCCTGTAGGATCCTTACGACTTACAGAGAAACAAACACTTAGGAATCCTCATGATTCCTAAGGAGAAAATACACCTACAAGATCCTCACGACTTGTAGGGAGAAATACCTTTGTGAAACCCTTACGACTCACGAAGTCGAAAGCCTTAGTCGACAGGACCTTAACCCTGATCGCTAAGCCACCATTGTTTGACATCGACAGAGGCAGATGATGATTCGCTCCTGGCAATATCTCAGTTGTAGCGGTGCTGATGCCGAAATCGGTGTCTAATTTCAGGTTTACGGCGGAAAGCCAGTAGGCCGCACATGCATACGAAATAGCCGAAATGATGGGGCAAATTGCAATAAAAAGCAGCAAGTAAAAATGTATGCATGCAAAATAGCCGAAATGATTGGGCAACTCGCAATAAAAAACAGCGAGTAAAAATAAAATAAACAGCCGAAATGATTGGGCACCGCGAAAAATAGCCGAAATGATTGGGCAATCGCGACCATCGCGATATAGAAGCTGAAATGATAGAGCATCGCGGGAATAAAACAAAAAAAAGAAATGATAAAACTTTGGCCCTACAATTGAGATCACATCGATCCCTGTATACAATCTAAGGGCGCAAACAAAAAGGGAACCATACTTTCCCAACAGGCTCCGCCAGAAAACGAAGCCAAATCTCGACGGTTCATCCCAATCCCGAAGAAACCAGTGTCTTCGGCAAATCCTTCGACTCAAGGAAACAAGTGTCCTTGACGAAGAAAATCCTGATTCGCGTTGACTCGCAGAGCAACCAGTGTCTCCGTGGGAAATTCTCGATTCGTCTCAACACCAGGGAAACAAATAATCCTTGGCAAATACCTCAACTCAGGGAAACAAACAACCCTTGATGAGAGCCTCCTGATTCGCGTCGACTCGCAGAGAAACCAGTATCTCCGTGGGAAATTCTCGATCCATTTCAACACCAGGGAAACAAATAATCCTTGGCAAATATCTCAACTCAGGGAAACAAACAACCCTTGATGAGAGCCTCCTGATCCGCGTCAACTCGCAGAGCAACTAGTGCCTCCGTGGGGAATTCTTGACTCGTTTCAGCTCCAAGGAAACAAACAATCCTTGGCAAATACCTCAACTCAGGGAAACAAACAATCCTTGATGAGAGCCTCCTGATTCGCGTCGACTCGCAGAGCAACCAGTGTCTCCGTGGGAAATTCTCGGCTCATTTCGACACCAAGGAAACAAATAATCCTTGACACCAGGGAAACAAATAATCCTTGGCAAATACCTCAACTCAGGGAAATAAACAATCCTTGACGAGAGCCTCCTGATTCGCTTCGACTCGTAGAGCAACCAGTGTCTCCGTGGGAAATTCTCGGCTCGTTTCAACACCAGGGAAACAAATAATCCTTGGCACCATGGAAACAAATAATCCCTGGAAAATACCTCAACTCAAGGAAACAAACAATCCTTGACGAGAGCCTCCTGATTCGCATCGACTCACAGAGAAACCAGCGTCTCCGTGGGAAATTCTCGATTCGTTTCAACACCAGGGAAACAAATAATCCTTGGCAAATACCTCAACTCAGGGAAACAAACAATCCTTGACGAGAGCCTTTTGATTCGCGTTGGCTCGCAGAGAAACCAGTGTCTAAACGGGAAAATTCCCGATTCGTTTCAAATTGCAAAATGAAGCCTCATGCAGCAGGGACTAAAAAAAAACTTGCTTCCTGAACAATGGGACCCTGCAAGTTATTCTAAAACGGTCTCTTGCATACTATTCACGGGTCTCACTCTCCGAAGTCGAATTTCGACAAGGAGGGAAACAACCGCTTACGGGTCCTCTTGACTCGTAAGAGGGAAAAATTCTCTTATATGATCCTTACGACTTACAAGAGAAAACACACTTAGGAATCCTCACGATTCCTAAGAAGAAAACCCACCTACGAGATCCTCTTGATCCGTAGGGAGAGAAGTCTCTATGAGACCCTCACGGCTCATGAGTTGAAAAGTCTTAGGCGGCAGATCTGAACCTACGGCCTAAGTCATCGCTATCTCGTGAAGAAATCAAGGTGCTTACTCTATTATCTGCTAATTGTGACAGCATGCTGATAATAAGAAAAGAAAAAGCAAAGAAATAGTACAAGACATTGCAAAGAAAAATGTGTATCTTTATTGAATGTAATCAGGTACAAGATGAAGCGTACAAAATATTGAAGAATGGCTACATATTATTTAAAAAGAGAAAAATGCTACAAGTATCTAGATACATGGAGAATTACTGGAGAGAAAGTGTCTTTAACAAATCCGCGAGCTGCTCTCGCACTTCCTTTAGCGCCTCCTCCTGGGTGGCTAAAGCGGCTACTTCCGCTTCCACCTGGGGCCACTGCTGTAAGAAGGATGAAAGTTGCTCCTCCACCGCCTTCTGGGATGCTTCCTGGCTAGGTGCATCCCGCTCGACAACGTCAAGCTGATGCCTCAGTGATAACCCTTCGGAGAGGCATTGCAGAAGGCCCTCAAAAATAACCTTTAGCCGTGCAGCGTTGGCCCCCATCCGAGCATATAGTTGGGCAGATTTGCTCAAAGTCTCAGCACGCTCCTTACGCCTCGAAGTAACTTCTTGTTCGAGATGGCAGAAGTAAGAAGCGCTCTGCTTAATCCACGCTGCTCTTTGATTGCTGCCAGCTAAGATCTCGGGAGCGGGACTCATCGACTCCAGCTGATGCAGGCGAGCCTCGATCTACTTGCAATGGTTAACCCAAGATGTGATGATGCCCTCGTCATGAAAGTTCATGAGTATCACCAGCATCGGGTTAACCGCCGTAGTGAAGTCTGCAGCAGATGTAGGAGTTTCAACGTCGAGTTCCTCGACGTAATCACTCAACATGCACAGACTATTCGTGGCCCCTTTCGAAGATGGACGTCTTAGATAAGGACCTGCCGGCATTATGATGCGAGGCTCGAAGGGCGCTGAGGCCGGAACGACAGCTGAAAAGAAACAAGATGTGATCAGATAACAGTTCAGGAAATAAAAAGGGAGTAGTCATCAATGTGATAGTCGTCGTACCAGCTGAGACAGGTGGAAAGGCCGGAAGGGCCGATGGCGCAGCCGATCTTTTATCCACTCCTTCAATCTGTAGCACTACAGTCAGGATGAGAAAAAAGGTTAGAAGTAATTCCATCAATGAAAAAGAAAGATATCAATGGAAATCATACTCACCAACGCCACCAGAGGAAGAAGTGAGTTCGGATGGGAAGGAGAAGTGTGGGAAAAACACCTGATAAAGATGGTCAAAAAGCACTCCTGAAAGGCACAACAGTATGACTTTAGTACACAAATTATACGTCTAAAAAGTGAGATTAATAAGTTGCAAACCTATACCTTCCAACATCTTTGACGGTACGAGAGAGGGCTGAGAGGTGACCACCGCCAAGGCAGTAGTTGAAGGCGCTCCCTCGAGCAATGGGGAATCAACACTGGCTGCACCTGCGTTACGAACAAATGTGAACTTGTCAGAAAGGATTGTAAGATAAAGAGGACAGCAACTTGGGATTTACCTGATGAGCTTCCGACCGAAACGGAGGCGACTCCCTCCTCCATCGACACGAGGCCACCAGCCGTGGCCTCGTCACCCGACTCAATGGGGACCGTTGTCGTGCTCGCAAGACCTGGAGACGGCGGGAGACCATAGGCTGGGAGGGCTATGACTGGAGCATTGCAAGATTCTTGAGAAGGAGCGGTTGGCTCGTCCTCAGGAATCATGGCCACCTCACCCGCTACTCCCTCGGGTTCAGCAGTCACGGTTGTCTCGTCCACCGTCACCACAAGGTCATCAGCCTCAGGCACTCCGCCCGCTGCTACCTCGGGCTCAGCAACAACTGCTTGCTCAGGCATAGTGGACATGACCAGTTCGTCAGCCACTACCTCGGGCCCAACAATCCCAGCTGTGTCCAATGTCTCTCCCCTCAGCCCCTCAGGTTCGACAGTCTCCGCCTCCCCGTCGGTTGGGCATGGCCCTGCAGGGGAGAACATATAAGAATCGACAGCTTTATAAGTCTTATAACAAAATTCTGAAAGAAGTATTACCTGAGGTAGACTTGTCGTTAGCCTCTCTATTGGCACGAATCGCCTGTCTATGAGCTGTAGACAGGACGACCGGGGGCTCTTCTGACAGGGTGTCGGCACGAGGGATGGTGCTTGGGCCCGCTTCAATGGCCAAGGCAGCCCTGCGTGCCTTTGCTTCGCGCCTCGAACGCTTCCGTTCCTCCCGGGCTGTCACGATAGACCTCTTTGACGCTTCCTTCATCGAAGCATCGTCGTCCTCATTTAAAGATGCCTCCAGAGCCTTTAAGGCATCTCTCATCGGCTCTTCAAGACGAACCTCCTGCAGTAGCCCAGAGGAAGCAGGAACATCGGCAGCTGGCAGAACATTTGCGTCACTTGGCGGGAACAGCATTAAGGTTTCTGCAATAAAAAAGGGAGAGATTAGATTGACCATAACACAAGGAGAATGAAAACTTAATGAATCGAAACTTACTGAGGCCTAAAGACGCTCTAAGGCGTTCCTCCACTTGGAAGGTCTTGAGTGAAGCGGCAATGGCTTCTTCAGTGGTGATGCCTGTTGGAAGAAATGAAGGAAAAATATTTGTCAAAGGCAATAATAAAGATATGATGCAATAGAAAATGCGACTAGTGATTACTTGAATCCGCAAGTTTAGCCAGCCATGCGTCACGGCTTGCCAACCACGCTGAAGTTTCGAGGGAGGCCTCCAAGTCTGTGTCATCCGGCGGCATGACCAATCCCTCGTTAGTCCTATATTCACTCAGGCCCTCGGCATAGGGAGCATGGGGTTCCTGACCGAACGCGACGTCTGCAGCGAAGAGCGACTTCTTTTTCTTCTGCCCTCCGACCCTAGGTGCATGTGGGATCGACTTACGCTTAGCAGCCACCTTGGGACGGCGGGTCCCGATGTCTGCACCCACGCCAGACTCCGGCGAGGTTACAACCACTGTCTCCACTGGAGCACAGGGCGCTGGAGCTGCATCTGTAATATTGGGGAGCGGCAATCCGTGCGGAGGACTTTGCGCACGCGATGGCCCGGTTCTAACCTCTTTTAGAGGGGCAACTACTGGAGTCCTAGGAACCAAAGGAGCGTTGCGGTCACTGCCTGGAGGCGCACCCTTACGGTAGACCAGCAATCGCCTTTCCTCCTTTATAACAGCTCCTGTTGCATGATTGTACCAGTCTTTGTATATGTTGAGGAGTCATGGAGCGTAAGCCGGCGCACTGATAAAAAAATGAGAACCCGTATTCAGGCGCATGAAATGATGCAGCGCGTTCTCCATCCCTTCTTCAGTGGCAGCGGGTTCCAGCAGGAAAGCTTCCAAGGGGACCCCTTGATCGTAGCCCAGTTGTTGGGCGAAACGATGCGGGTTATATCTCATGAAAATCACCGCACCATTCTGCCTGAAGACTAGGAATCCCGGTCTAATAGAATATAAGTGAAGGGTCTCCTGGGCCGTCAAAACTAAGGCTCCATCCTTAAAGGAGTCTTGTAATGGTCGCACCGCAGTGGTGGACGCCTTTCCAATAGTCAACACCTTGTCAATAAAGGACATACCGGCTCCAACGGTGTGAGAGCGAAGGAGTAAACCCCTGGCGTTCCGTGGCGATGGGGTCACAATTGATGCGCCGATCAGCTGTATAATGTGAGGGAAACAACACTTGTCGAAGAACGAAGGCCTTTTGTGCATGCCGAAAACACCCGCCGTATGTAGCTCGAGACACGATACAAAGTAGTGCATCGGGAAGACCACGTGCAGTACCCCGGGCTCATTAGCATCCGCTGCTCGACTGAGGCCATGATATAGGTGTGCCAAGACAGCGACCCCAACGGCCACCTTTACCCCGATGGCCATCCGGTGGGCTGGGTAAAAGACAGAAGGCCGCATACGGTGAGAGTGCATTGGGATCGCAAACCAACTCAGCCGCAACCCGAGAAATCCTAAGAAAAAGGCCTCCTCGTCCATCCCGGGGGCCGCAATTTCTGCAAAAGACATAGTCGGGAAGTCCGGAAGAAAAAACCCTTTTGGTCTATCTCCTTCTCCGGCAGGTTGTCCACACCTAGACCGAAAGGGTCATCCAGGGTAGCGAACTTGGCAGCTTCTGATGAGAGGACGCTTGGGCGAAGGAACCGAGCGATGAAATCCTCAAAGTTAACTCCTCGACTCCCATGTTCGATAAAAAGGGACTCATAGATGTTCAACACTTTAATCAAGCTTGGGAATTGGTGTTGAACAGCATTCTCCGGCGTGAGCCCCCTTACCACCGGCTTAGCACCGAAGACGTACTCGTCTGTCGGGAACAACTCCTCATAGTGTTCCCCTATGACTGGTAAACCGGATACCTCCGTGAACTCCTCCAAAGAAATTGACACTTCCTGATCCATGGCAAGGAAAGTGTGGGTAGGAATGTTCCACTGTTCCAAGAAAGCCTTGAACCACCAGGTGGGGAGCGTGGGATATTGGAACAGAGAGACGTAGACCGCGGTGTACAATCCTAACCTTATCAACTGCGACTTCTTCGTCGACAGGATATACCGGGCCCACGGCAGATAACCGATCGGGTGGCGGGGGATCAGACCAATGTTATATGATTGCCCCTAAGGTCGCGCCTCACCCTGACAGACACGGCGTCCTAGGATATCCAAAACCATAGGACGCTGGACCGGAATCGCATCCATAGCAGGATGAAGAAAGCCCTTTGAGGTCCAATCAACCATCTCCACGGCATACTGCACCGAGGATGGGTTAGTATAGTGAATCGCCGTAATGGGTTCTGACGGTACGGCGCACGTGAAGCTCCGCCGATCCATGATAATCTGGTTATACCATGACCCCCAAAGGTGGAGACTCTTATATTCCGGGTCGTGGTCCCTAATCATAGCCAAGACGTCACAGTCCAAGGGCGCTTCGGGAAATCCCTCCTCCGAACGAGCAAACGGGAATGAGGTATCGAGAGACATGGTCACTGCAAAGGAACAAAAAAAAATAGCCGTTTGTGCTGCGATTCCAACGCTTGGCGTTTAAATTTTTAATTAACTGAATTTAAAAATTAATTAAATTAAAATTAATCACATCACACAGCAGTGCAGTGGGTAGGGGACCAAATGGGGACCCACAAAATATGGATGAAAGTGCCTCATTTAATAAGACAGCCCCATCATTGGGTGAGACTGTAAGTTAAAGAAAAGATCCCTATGAGAATATTCTCATCAGTAGGGAATCCCTAGAGACAAGGAGAAAATCTCCTCTTTCAGAGCAAAGCTCTGTCACAGAATGACACTTGTCAAATTCTGGTCTCAAAAGAATAAAATTCCTTAAAAAGAGCTTAACTCTGTAATATTCCATCAAACAGAAAATTTTGAAAAGAAATTTAAAATTAAAATTTTTGGAATCTTGAAAAATCCATGAAAACTTATGAAAAATTCTTCATTCTTCAGATCTAAAAGATCTACAGTTGATTCAAGAGCAAAGCTCTGTTCATGGGTTAGAACCCATGAACAAGATCTCTGTAGATCTATAAGTTTTTGAGAGCAAAGCTCTGTTTATGAAACCCCAATGGGGATCTCTTTAGATCAAAAGATCTGTGAGAGCAAAGATCTTTGGTTAAAGATTGGTTTGAATTAATTTAATTTCCTTTAGATTAATTTTTACCTAGAGTTTCTAACTTTGGAAATGAGCAAAGCTCTGAAGTTCTTAAGCAAGAGCAAAGCTCTGTTGAAATCAAAAATCTTGAAAAAGGGTGAAGATTTTTTTAAGGGCCATAGGTCCTATTTACAAGGCGCTTGCGCCACTTCAGCTCACCCTTTGATCCAACGGTTAGGAGCTTGCCACCGCTGCACTCACGTGCGCGCCACGTGAGCGCAACGATGGGGGGGCATTTGTTTCCCCCAGTCAGAGCAAAGCTCTGTTGGAATTTCAAATTTCGAAGCAACGCTTCAAATCCCGGGCGCAACGCGCCAAG
The DNA here is from genome assembly GCA_030015575.1 of Agapanthus africanus. Classification (NCBI taxonomy): domain Eukaryota; kingdom Viridiplantae; phylum Streptophyta; class Magnoliopsida; order Asparagales; family Amaryllidaceae; genus Agapanthus; species Agapanthus africanus. Next base: position 251,358,815 of record JASDDO010000029.1, on the reverse strand, counting down.
TGTCAGGCGCAGACACATCAGCGCAGCGCCCAAAGCAGCGCACCCAATCAGAGCAAAGCTCTATTTAAAGCAAAATTAAAGGAAACAACGCTTCAGTTGCGCAAGCACTGTGCTGCGCGACACGTGTCAGCGCAGATGCGCTAGCGCAGTTGCGCTGCGCGACACGTGTCAGCACAGATGCGCTAGCGCAGTTGCGCTGCGCTATGCGCTGTGCGACACGTGTCAGCGCAGATACGCTAGCACAGTTGCGCTGCACGACACGTGTCATCACAGATGCGCTAGCGCAGTTGCACTGCGCTTTGCGCTGTGCGACACGTGTCAGCACAGATGCGCTAGCGCAGTTGCGCTGCGCTGTGCGCTGCTAGACACGTGTCACGCGCTGGGGCATTTGCGCCAAACAGAATCAAGATTCTAAAGAAATCTTTCTGTTCTTATTAAAACAAGAAGATTTTTTTCTGTAAGACAGAAGCCCTTAGATCAAATATCCAACGGTGGGAAAAATTTCCTAAATCACTCAGAGAAAGATCTCTTTAACTAATTTATGGGCACTATAAAAAGGACCCTAGACCTCAATTCAAAGGGATCAACATTTTTTGGTGAGAAATCAAAAATTTTAAGCAGAGAGAACTCTGAAGAAATTTTAAGAAGAAGAAAAAAGGTAAAAGGCCTTTTAAATAGAAGAAATTTCTTTTAATAGATCATTGATCTAAGAACAAGATCAATGATCTTCACATAATAAACAGTGCTTTGCACTCTCTTTTTTTATGAACCTCCGGTTCCTGAAATAAGAAAAAAACTTGTTTTTCTTTGATCTAAATAAGATCAAGAAATCAAATAGTGCTTTGCACTTCTTTTATGAACCATTGGTTCTTGAATCTAAAAGATTCTCAAATTAAAAGTGCTTTGCACTTATAAATCTGCACTGTTGCGCTCTTGGACTGGCGCGAGCCACCAGAGAGCACCACGTGTCGGCATCTGAACCATTAGCGATATGCGCTATTGAAATAGAGCTTTGCTCTCTGAAATTGGCGCAATTCACCAGAGCATGCCACGTGTCAGCAGTGCAAGCGTAGCGCACTAGCGCAGCGCACTAGCACAGCGCACTGCGCTTGCATGACACGTGTCATCACCACAAGCGCTTGCGCTCTTTGATTGGCGCAAAGCGCCTGAAAAATGCAATGCATTTATTTTGTTAAAGGGCCAGGCCCAAGTCAAAAGACCTAGCAGACCAAAATAAATTGCAAAGCAATAAAAAGGGCAGAGCCCAGGTAAAATTGATGCTCTGCATCATTTATAAATGGGCAGAGCCCAAAACAAATTGATGCTCTGCATCTTTTATGGGCAGAGCCCAAATAAAAATAAAAAGAAATGCAATGCAAAAACAAATAAAAATGATGAGTATTTTCTAACTGGACTTAGCCCAATCATGGCTGTAAGTTCTCAAATTAAATTGACTGAGCAAGATTGCTCTCCTAAATCAATTTAACTCCGGTTCGAGGGTACATCTCCGAACTCCTTTGACACCTGTCGTTGTAATCCTTCAACGACGTCAGAGAGGTGACGGGTCCTGACGACCACATACGAATACGGACTGCGGGGTCCTTAAACTCGTGGACCGAAACGTCATTAAACTAATATTAGACCGAAACGTCCTTAAACTAATATTGGACCGAAATGTCCTTAAACTAATGATGGACCGAAACGTCTTTAAACTAATGGTGGACCACCACGTCCCTAAACTGGAACATGGACCACTACGTCCCTAAACTGGAACAATAGAGCCTCCAAATGCCCTTTTGTCGGATCTAAACGGTCCTGTTTAAGTTGATCTTAGCCCCAAATACGGCTAACGTATCCTTAAACATTTAAATGGACTATAAAACTCCTAATCGACTTTGGTTCAAGGGTACATCTCTCAACTCCTCTGACACCTATCGTTGTAATCCGTCAACGACGTCAGAGAGGTGATGAGTCCTGACGGCCATATATATTAAACGGATCACCACGTTAAGTTGATCTTAGTCTCAAGCAGGACTAATGTATCCTTAACGAATGTTTAAGTTGATCTTAGCCTCAATACGGCTAATGTATCCTTAAACTAAAAACACCAAATCCAAATCTAAGTAAATACGGATTTGGACTAATCCACGTCCTACGGGCGACGGCATTACTCAGTCTCCGTATACAATCCACGGGCAACCACAAACAAAACAAACACATACGACATGGAGTGAAATTCTGGAGAAGGAGAAAGTGGTTATCGCAATGCGGTAGCGTAATTAACTGCAGGGGCTTGCGCCTGCAGGGAAGAGCGTCCCCACAATCAAAAACCCCTCAAGCGAGGGGGAATCTAACGAAGTCTGCTACATCGGCCGCATCCGTCTAAACCTCCGATACACGGTGCCATAAATTAACTTGGCATCTTCGGAGAAGTAGACGGATAGCACCAATTAGCATCTGCCCCGAATTTCAGGCAAGACGAACCTACGCGGTATTCGTCTCTGTATTCGGAGGGGAACAATCGATATTCCAGAGTAGACTGGCGTATACGCTTCTTGACCCATATGATGGGCGATGGATGATCCCACATCCATTAGTGTTTGACATCAAAGATGGTATACGGGTGCTCAGTAGAAACAGGGTACACTGAACAGGACTCGCCGAGGACTCCTATGTGGTAGTATACCTATCGTCAGATAGCAGTCCTCTGGTGACACTGGTACATGTTAGTCTGTAGACCCGAGATCGTCATAGATTCTTGTGCGGCTCCCACTGTGCTTTGATTTCCTCCCTACCACGCTCAAGAGGAGTCGTGCAAACAGGTGGATTTTGGGTGCAGTCCCGAGTCTTATAGAGGCAATGAGCGATAGGAGGGTTTCGTCTCTCCCAGTATTTAGGGTTGATGTTGCACTATGCTCGATTGGCAATAACTGGAAGTCCCTGGCCAGGGCTGATATGGAGATCTACTGATAAGTGTTATCAGTAGTTTCTCGACCTGTTATGAGCCTCACATCGGCATGACTTATCACGTTACTGGGTCTGACGATTTCCACCCCTAGACATGATATGCGACATATCAGACGAAGAGACCGGACTGTACGGTAGTGTTACTGATAGGCTTCATAGAGACTGTGGACAGGCTTTCTTGTTGATCTTCATATCGCTCAATACCCGGGTAGCCGTTACGTCCAGCTAATACCGCTGACGGCTTGTAGGTGACTGATATGATCATCGCCTACTGCCGGCGTATTGACGAGTCTTTAGAGTCCCACACAGAAGTTCCCTGGTTAAAGCGAAACGAAGTAGGACACATATGTGATATATATGTGGGCTTGATTAAATACGAGTACGTGATACCGTATTGTAATCTGGCAGTCATCCGTTATCAGTTCAGTTATATGTGATATAACCAAATTGTCGAATCAAGCGTTGATTCGATAATGTGATATACAGATAAATGATATTAGTCGGTCGTATATAATATAACCGTATTATTAGATCAAGTGTTGATTTAATAATGTAATATAAATTATATGTGATATAATTATAGATTAACTAATATCATTAGCTCACTAATTAATTTTCATTAAATATATATATATATATATATATATATATATATATATATATATATGTATTAATATTAAAATGAAGCATGGCATTTTCTTTTCTATTTTGTGAAAATAGAAATGAGGTGTAAGTTGAAGCATAGTTGCAAGTATGGTGTTTTATATTGTTTATTCATTCTTGACTCACTATTCAAGCATGGTTGCAATTTAATATTGCATAATTCCATGCTTGAATAAGTGAGGAGTCTTGGCTTAGCTCTCATTATTCTTGTTCATTCCAAAAGACTTAGCCATTTTCTTGCTCTCATGCTTCTTCTTCCTCCTCTTGCTTTTGCCTCAAGCTTCAACCCTCACATGTGATGTGAATCATGAAGCTTGAGCACAAATAAGTTAGCTCTTAACATCCCCTACTTCATCATCTCACACCATTCTAGCAAACTAGTGTGATGTGTTTCATACACTAAAGAGTTTAGTGTAGTGGTAGCTTGAACTAGTAGGAGCTTCGTGGTGGATCATCTTTGGCCTGAAGCCAACGATGGAAGCCCGTTCAAAGCCTCAAGAGATGCCTAGTGGAGTCGCGGGACTACTACAAGGAGTAAGTGAAGTGAAGGACTTGATTCTACCAAGGTATAATCTTCCTACACTTATCTAGTTAACATATCATCTAAAGAAAACCCTAATAATCTAGTTAAAGATCTTGTTTGTCTAGCTTAGCACCAAGAAAAATTTAAATTTGGCATGGTAGATGCTTCTACAACCTCATCATGGTGCTAAGGTAGTCCATCATGGTATCAGAGCCGAACTAGATCATTGGGGAAGGTCATTACGTAGTTAAAGTGTTTGATCGGTTTTCAAAACCTGTATTTTTGCATGTTTTTGTCGATTGTTCCAAACGTGGGAATTTTTGAAATTAAAAATATCCAAAAAATCGTGCAGGGTTTTCTATGGACCCACAAGAAAAATTACATCCTGACTCGACCGTACGACCGTGGAATCGCGGCCAAAACTTGGTTTTTGCGGCGGTTCCGCGGCGCAGTAGGTGAGTCAGGGAGCATACTTTCTTGTGTAGGTCCGTAGGAGATTTGTGCACTGTCTGGGTATTTTTAACTGTGATTCTCAAGTTGTTGAGTTCTCTGGATTTTTTAAAACTGATCGATATATTTGGCGCCGTATAGTGTTAGTTATATGTATGCCCTAGAGGCCATTGCTATACATAGGATGTATATTGTACTGGATGCTGGGACATATATAGGGAGGACTTTCTTGCTCGACATGATAGTATGCTATCTGGTTACTCTTTACCTTAACGTGTACCTTGGTTGTCTCTCTGTTACATGTTGGTAAAGCCCTTAGGATGTGTACTTGACTATCTGGACTATGATGTGGATCATACTAGTGGGGACATGGTAGTCCATTAGTGCATCCTTCAAGGTCCCTAGTCGTGGGTGTATCGAGACGGGGCATGGATATACCAGAGTAGACTAGCGTATACCTTCTCGACCCATACAGATGGGCGATGGATGATCCCATATCCATTGGTGTTTGACATCAGAGATGATATACGGGTGGTCAGTAGAGACTGGGTATACTGGACGGACTCGCCGAGAACTCCCAGATGGTATTATACCATACGTCAGATGGCAGTTCTCTGGTGACACTGGTACAGAGTAGTCTGTTGACCCGAGATCGTCATAGAGTCTTGTGTGGTTCCCAGTGTGCTTTGATTTCCACCTTACCACGTCCAAGAGGGCGTGCAAAATGGTGGCTTTTAGGTACAGTCCCGAATCACATGGAGGCAATGAGCGATAGGAGGGGATTCTTCTCTCCCGGTATAGGGAGTTGATGTTGCGCTGTGTTCAATTGGCTATAACCGGAAATCCCTGGCCAGGGTTGCTGAGATTTACTGGTAAGTGTTATCAGTAGTTTCTCAAACTGTTATAGACCTCATATCGACACGACTTATCGAGCTATTGGGGTCTGACGTTTACCACCCCTAGGCGAGATATGCGACATATCAGACGAACAGACCGGACTGTACGTTAAGTGTTACTGGTTGGATTCACAGGAGTGTGAGCGGGCTTGCTCGTCGATCTTCTGATCGCTCAATACCCGGATGGCCGTTACGTTTAGCAGACCGCTTGCGGCTTGTGGGTGTTTGATATGATGATCATCTGCTGCCGGCGTATTGACGAGTCTTTAGAGTCCTACACAGAGGTTTCCTGGCTCAAGAGAAACGAAATAGGAGCATATATGAGATATGTGCGGTACCGAGAATAATGCGTGTATGTGATACCGTATTCTATTCTCGTGATGAATGTATTGAATGGTTGTATGCGATATAACCTAGTTATCGAATCGAGGATTGATTCGATAAGTCGATACATTGGATACTGGTCGGTTATATGCGATATGACCGGATCGTTAAATCAAGTGTTGATTTAATGATTTAATTCATAATTATATATTTGATATATTACTTTGCACTAACTAGTATTGGTTCACTTTAAATGGATTTTCTCACTTGATGTGCACATTGTATATGTGATATACTTTTGTACACTAGTTTGTATCATGTTTGATGATACATGCTAACTTGAGTATGTGTAAAGATTAAACCATGGTTGTGTAATGGTTAGGGTTATCATTTTATTTATTTATTCATTTATTTATTTATTTATTTTTGGCAAAAGAAAAGAAAAATGGTGGCTTATTTTGTTTGTTGTTGAAGCTTCATGAAGCTTTGACTAAGTGACCATTTTGTCTTCATGCTTAACCCTAACCATTCAAACAAACCATGATTTATTCTCTACACCTAACTATGGTTGGTATATGATAAGTATTCATTTATTTTTCTTTTTGAAAATAACACTTATCATATTCTTTTTCTTCTTCTTCTTCTTCTTCAACAATAAGAAGCTTGCAACCATCAATGGTGACTTGATGAAAAGAGTGAGAAATCCAATTCTAAAGTGAACCCACTTCCTATTTCTTCATCCTCTACCACTTGCCAAGTAATATAGGGTGTTTTCTTCACAAGTTTCATGGCTTGGTGAAGTTGGAGCTTGATCTTGTGTTGCCTCGACGTAGATCATCTTCGGCATCGAAGTCGACGACCTAGCCCGTCCATTTCTCCGATGAAACCGACACTAGAGCCTGGGATCCGATGATCGCAGCGAGGGGACGTCATCACGGAGCTATGGAGGTGGAGGACCAGATCTACAAAGGTTGTATTTCCAATCTCTTAGCGGTTAAGTTCTTAACTAGCTCGTTGTTTCGCCTAAAATCTAGTTAACGATCCGTATTAGGGTTTCTCGGCACTTGTTAAATTTGAAATTGGCATGGTTGATGCCTTGTGAGACCTCCTTAGTGTGCCTAGGAACCCTACAGTGGTATCAGAGCCTAGCTAGAGCCTTAGGCGATGTGTAGACGGAGTTAGAAGTCCGATTGAACCGAAACCCTAATTCAAAACATGCTCTCTGTACATTTTTGAAAATTGTGGTTTTTTGTGAATTAAGAATATGCAGAAAATTAAGTAGGGTTTTGTAGGAATTACTGTAAATTTCGTGGACCTAAATCGATTAAACCGCCGCGGAACCGCGGCAGGAGCCTGCGTGTGCGGCTGTTCCACGGCCGTACGGTTGGTTCATCCAATAAAAGTTTCACAGTAATTCCTCCTTTTTAGTGCTGTATTTTCTGGGATATTTTAATATTTACTATACAGTTGAGTTTTCCAGGGTTGTTTTGGGGACTCGATATTTCGATTGGATATTTTAACTTCGTCTGTGTTTTCCGGATAATTTTTGAATATGTTAAAAATTTCGACCGGATATTAATACCCAATTTTTCCCCCGGGAAATTTCCAAGTGTTGGATCTTTCCGTAGTTTAATAACGTTCTAAGTAGTGCAAGTAACACAATGGACCCTCTAGAAGACAACAAACCTTAACTCGATTATGTGACTGTCTTGAACTGCCCTTTGAACCTTAGGGTTTGGGGCAGTACGGCGTGCCACATGTGAGGCGTTGGCTTGACCCTTCTACGGCTGGACCGTTGGTACTGAGGCACGAAATGAATGTTTTAAAACTTATTTCATGTGCTAAGCTGTTTCAGGAAAACTTGGGTGTTCGATTGTTCGATCGGAAAGTTTAACATTTTCTATTTATCCGGAATGTGATACAATACTTGGAATTCACAAGAAGTTATGAGATAACTGAATGAATGTTATAAATCTAGCGGTTTAGTCTCACTTGATCGGTTACTACGGAATTTTGATATGATCAAAAGTCCGTCGCAATCACGTAGCGTACGCGGATACTCGCCGGGTAAACTTAATAGACAGCTACACCCCTTAGCATGGACCAAGTGACTGTAGGAGAACCCCGTCGCCGAAAGCATCCGTTCGGGTGCTCACGGCAGCGGTGTTCCGCCTTAGTGCACTTCGTCGACGGTATCGGGGGTGCGGCCGTCTACTAAAGTTTGCGACGAGTATTCGATCAGGATGTCGGGAATCTTGTTGAATTACCCGACTTGATATTGAAAAGTGTTTTCGATAATGAGACTAAAATGCGGGGTTTATAATTGTTAGGCATGCGATGTCTAAGTAATTCATTTGATTAGGCATGTGATGTCTAAGGAGGTTGCGGATTCCAACTGTTGTAGTTTTACACTTTCTTTTCTGTGACCGTAAGTGTAATATGTGATATCGCCGGTTTCGTTGCTATATGTCAACGACAATTGGGATGTGCATATTTACTTACGTTGATGATATGTGATGTTATGTGTTGCTGGATATGTTATATTGGATCGTCGTGTTTGAATAGCCGGGGGGGTTTTTATGTGAGATGAGTGTTTTTCATTTTCATTCATATAAAAACTTATATGTAATATTCTTTTATTGGGGCACTTCCAGGTTGCGGATGATGTCACCTTTTGTATATTATTTACTTTTCCGCACTAGGATAGACCCAAGGAGGAGGGCACAAGTAATCGGGTTCTGGAGTCCAGTGGGAGACCAACTCGAGGAGTCAAGTCCGGGTCTCCTAACTCTAGAATTGGTAGGGTTGCTTGCCGCTCTCGTAGGGGTCTAGGGGTGTGAATTTGGCTATTCATCGCGACCGTGGAATCCGTGTTTTATACTGGCTCGTATCGAAAACACGGACGTCCTAGTATATCCAATGTTTCATATGTTTCTTCTGCTGCGATATCTGTGATGTGATCATTTGATATGTTCTGTGATAAATACTGTATATAGTATATATGATATATTATATAGGCGTTACTTATGTTTTGCACTCGCGCTAGCCCTGCCCCGCTCTGTCGTTAGTTACTTAACCTAACGGTGCATGAGGGGACATCGAGGCGAATGCGGATGGCATAAGTGTACGTTGTATTTATCTGTGATGTTTAGGTACTTAAATGATGGGACTTCATTAATATGATTAATGAAAGAAAAATAAACCTAAGATGTTGTGGAATCGAATTTCAAAAATAAAATCAGGTAGCTACAGTTCTTGCTTTGCACAGCGGTATATATATATCCTGCACCTTATTCGATGAGGAAAGGACCGAGATCCCTTCACCGGGAGTGACTCCTTTAGCAATAACCGGCAGATTCTACAACCCTCGGTTTGTCTTTTGATGCTTCTATAGTTTCTGCTTTGCAAAGGGATATATATGATATATCCCGCACCTCATTCGACGAAGAAAGGGCCGACGATCCCTTCACCGGGAGTGACCCCTTTAGCAAAACTAGAAAAGCCAAAAAAACACTCCATTTTAAAATCATTCGATCCTACAATGATATCAAGTTCATTAGGCAATAGGTTTTCATAAAAACCTGTCGCAGCCCTCCGTCATTTCAGATAAGTCCTGTTTAGTATTCGTGCTGCGTTTGTTGACCTTGTCAAGGCGCAGTGTGCGGTAGCTAACCAGTATTTATCTGCTTATGCATATGATGCAGATTGGGTTAGGGTAGTCGTACGGCCTTGTTGACCTTGTCAAGGGTCGTGCGGGTGGGTTTGATTCAATCAAGAAATGACGGGTTGAACTTGACTTACGGTCTATGGTTTGTTGACCTTGTCAAGGTCATAGATCGTTTGGGGCAAAATATTATCGGGCATTTCAAGTGTTGAAATTTGCAATGAGATTGCATACCTTCTATGAGATAGTTGGATCCCGATACCCGCTGCGAGTAAGTGTTACTCCTGGGAGAGATTTACACATTACAATTAGCCGATCAAGTAGGTGTCTAGAAAGGTGTTAACGAGGTTACGCCTCTGGGAAAACGAGGTTTACATTAATTAGGTTCGTGCGAAAGCACGTGGGACCTCCCTCAAAGTACCGACACTGGCCTGGCTGAAAGATTGGTGAACTTGTAGCGTGTAATTAATCCCGGCTAGTCTTTCCTTTTAGGGTTTGAAGGAAGATTTGATAAAAACAGTGGGAGCCATCCTGATTAGATAAAATAATAACCAATCTGATCTTGCAAGAGCATACGCTGAGTGTTTTCTTCTCTCTCTCTCCAGTTAGCGACCATATCATGCCTTAATCAAGATAATAATACGGATATTGACCGAACCCGCTTGTTATACTGAGCTGGGGAACGTTGGTCCCGCTCCAACTTATAATTGTTATAAGATAGAGCAGGAAATTGGGGATTACCAGAATTCCCGTGCCGCCCAAACGAAGAGAGTGCATGTTGATGCATCATCTTCGGGTGTGTTCATTAAAAAGAACTGTTTCTCAGTATCCTCCGCATCCTGGGTATATGATACCGGATCAGGATCCCAGATATGTAATCTGTTACATTGGGCTACAGAAAGGTAGAGAACTGAGAACGGGTGATAAGTTTCATGAGACAGAAAACGGGGCAAGTGTTGCAGCCAAGTCTGTTGGTCACTGTCACCCTGTATTACCAATACATTGATTCTAAACAAATGCTATTAGATACCGAACCTGATATACAAAATCATATCAGTCTCTTTATTAGTAAAGAAATGATATAATTTTGTATTGTTGGATAATGTTTTGAACATTTCCTATATCAAAAGTTGATCGGTTCAGAAAGGTTATCTAAAAGCATTAATGTTCTAAATCAAACTACAGTTCTTAGTATACGGAACACACACAAGAGGAATAGTTCAGAAATGAACTGATCCTTCTTGAGGTATTGTAGACTAGGTCAGATCAATGTGACCCGATTAGCTAAAGTTACATTTAGATGCATATTTAAATTAGTTTGAATTTACATCTTGTGAAACTCGCCAGTCATGTCACAAAGATAAGATGACCATAGCTCTGTTTATTGGAAACAGAGAAAGAGTTAGTGAACTTTTGGGATTGATACATGTTGATGTATGTTAGGTCCCCTGTCTACACATGCCAAGACCGGTTCTTTATACTTCATTACATTCTCTGATGATCTTTCGAGATTCAGACCTATGTTCCTGTTGAAACACAAGTCCGAACCTTTTGAGATATTCACAGAATATGATTTAGAAGTAGAGAACCAAAATACGGGTATAAGTATTATGTCCTTTGATGTGATCGAGGAGGAGAATACTTGAGCACGGAAATCCTGGACTATTCTAAAGGAGAATGAGATTCTCTCTCAGAATTACTCCTCCGTATACACCATTGCACGATGGTATATCGGGGCGGAGCAATCACACCCTATTTGATAAGGTGTGCTCTATGATGAGTACTACTGAGTTACCTTTTCCCTTTTGGGGGTTATGCACTTGAGAAGCTGCATACCTATTGAATAGGGTGACGATCAAATCAGTTGCCTACCACTTCATATGAGATATGTAAAGGGAAGAGCCCATATCTTAAGTTAGTTAAGATTTAGGGTTGTCCGGCCTATGTCTAAAAGCATAATCCGGACAAGCTCGAGACAAGGTCTGTTATGTAGAACTGAAAATGTTCCAGCTATACAAATTGCAGCTGATGATTTGGTAGAACCAAATGATTCAATAGTAACCTACGAACCCCAGCCTCTCCGCTGATCTAGTAGGGTTCCTCACCCACCTGAGAGTTACTTCAGTTTCTCTATGACAGTGGGAGCGAGGATTGCATCATGAGATGATGACCCAACTAGCTTCGAGCTGGCCATCAGGAGTAAAACTCTGTAAGAATGGCTGGATGCTTAGTGATCTGAGATGGAATCCATGTACACCAACAAAGTATGAACTTTGGTTGCTTTATCTGAAGGGTTAAATCCCCATCAGGAGCAAGTATATCTTGAGAAGATTACTTGGTGTAGATGGAAAAGTTAAGACTTTTAAAGCTAGACTTGTTAAAGGTTTTCGTCATCGACCAGGCGTGGATAATGATGAAACCTTTTCCGGTGCCTATGCTTAAGTCCATCCGGATCCTACTTGCCATGGCTACATACCATGAGTACGATATCTGGCGGTTGGGTGTCATGACTGCTTTTCTAAAATGACGTTCTAGAAGAGAACGTCTGTAAGTACACAGCCAGAGGGCTTCGTAGACAGTGGGAGCAGCGGAAACGTGTACAAGATGTTTTATGTGATGAAGCAGGCATCGTGGAGTTGGAACATTTGTTTTGATGAGTTAGTCAAATAGTTTGACATCATCAAAATGGTAGATAAACCTTGTATATACAAAAAGGTAGTAGGGAGTATGGTTGTGATCCTCGTAGAGTACGTGGATGACATACTCTTGATAGGGAAAAAGTTTCCTATGCTACGCTCAGTCGATCTCCACTTATCACAATGATTCTCCATATAGGATCAAAGTGATACCTACTAAATCCTGGATTTTGGATCTATGAGATAGATCTAATTGGATGTTAGGAATCTCACTGGTTGTAGTGAGACGGTATCAATTGATCCTGGGGAAAATCACTGGAAAGGTTCCAGGGTGATAGGAACGACTGAATGTCAGTCACAGGCATTGTCTTTACCCTCAGTAAAGGGACGGTATGTTGGAAGAGTTCCAAGCAAGATACCGTGGCTAACTAGACGATAAAGGCAGGATACATCGCTACTTAAGATGCTACTAAAGAGGCCGTTTGGGTGTATATTGGTTCATGAGATGAACTACGTTCCTACCATTGTGAGACAATGGAGTTGTGGCTTATGCCAAGGAACGCCGGTCCGATCAGTGATCCAGACATATTCTAAGGCAGCATCACCTGATCATGGAGATAGTTGATTTCCAGGGTGATCGAGGTTAGGAGAGTAGACTCAGAGGATAAACAAGGCGGATCCACTCACAAAGGCTTTTCCCAGAGAGAGACTTTTAAGGGATGGTTGAGTATGAGATACTACAACCACTGCTATCAGATGGCCCTAGTGCAAGTGGGAGATTGTTAGCTATATGTATGCCCTAGAGGCCATTGCTATACATAGGATGTATATTGTAGTGGATGCTGGGACATATATAGGGAGGACTTTCTTGCTCCACATGATAGTATGCTATCTGGTTACTCTTTACCTTAACGTGTACCTTGATTGTCTCTCTGTTACATGTTGGTAAAGCCCTTAGGATGTGTACTTGACTATCTGGACAATGATGCGGATCATACTAGTGGGGACATGGTAGTCCATAAGTGCATCCTTCAAGGTCCCTAGTCGTGGGTGTATCGAGACGGGGCATCGAAATACCAGAGTAGACTAGCGTATACCTTCTCGACCCATACAGATGGGCGATGGATGATCCCATATCCATTGGTGTTTGACATCAGAGATGATATACGGGTGCTCAGTAGAGACTGGGTACACTGGACGGACTCGCCGAGAACTCCCAGATGGTATTATACCTTACGTCAGATGGCAGTTCTCTGGTGACACTGGTACAGAGTAGTCTGTTGACCCGAGATCGTCATAGAGTCTTGTGTGGTTCCTACTGTGCTTTGATTTCCACCTTACCACGTCTAAGAGGGCGTGCAAAACGGTGGCTTTTGGGTACAGTCCCAAATCACATGGAGGTAATGAGCGATAGGCGGGGATTCGTCTCTCCCGGTATAGGGAGTTGATGTTGCGCTGTGTTCAATTGGCTATAACCGGAAATCCCTGGCCAGGGTTGCTGAGATTTACTGGTAAGTGTTATCAGTAGTTTCTCGAACTGTTATAGACCTCATATCGACACGACTTATCGAGCTATTGGGGTCTGATGTTTACCACCCCTAGGCGAGATATGCGACATATCAGACGAACGGACCGGACTGTACGGTAAGTGTTACTGGTTGGATTCACAGGAGTGTGAGCGGGCTTGCTCGTCGATCTTCTGATCGCTCAATACCCGGGTGGCCGTTACGTTTAGCAGACCGCTTGCGGCTTGTGGGTGTTTGATATGATCATCACCTGCTGCCGGCGTATTGACGAGTCTTTAGAGTCCTACACAGAGGTTTCCTGGCTCAAGCGAAACAAAATAGGAGCGCATATGAGATATGTGCGGGACCGAGAATAATGCGTGTATGTGATACCGTATTCTATTCTCGTGATGAATGTATCGAATGGTTGTATGCGATATAACCTAGTTATCGAATCGAGGATTGATTCGATAAGTCGATACATTGGATACTAGTCGGTTATATGCGATATGACCGGATCGTTAAATCAAGTGTTGATTTAATGATTTAATGCATAATTATATATTTAATATATTACTTTGCACTAACTAGTATTGGTTCACTTTAAATGAATTTTCTCACTTGATGTGCACATTGTATATGTGATATACTTTTGTACACTAGTTTGTATCATGTTTGATGATACATGCTAACTTGAGTATGTGTAAAGATTAAACCATGGTTGTGTAATGGTTAGGGTTTTCATTTTATTTATTTATTTCTTTTTGGCAAAAGAAAAGAAAAATGGTGGCTTATTTTGTTTGTTGTTGAAGCTTCATGAAGCTTTGACTAAGTGACCATTTTGTCTTCATGCTTAACCCTAACCATTCAAACTAACCATGATTTATTCTCTACACCTAACTATGGTTGGTATATGATAAGTATTCATTTATATTTCTATTTAAAAATAACACTTATCATATTCTTTTTCTTCTTCTTCTTCTTCTTCAACAAGAAGAAGCTTGCAACCATCAATGGTGACTTGATGAAAAGAGTGAGAAATCCAATTCTAAAGTGAACCCACTTCCTATTTCTTCATCCTCTACCACTTGCCAAGTAGTATAGGGTGTTTTCTTCACAAGTTTCATGGCTTGGTGAAGTTGGAGCTTGATCTTGTGTTGCCTCGACGTAGATCATCTTCGGCATCGAAGTCGACGACCTAGCCCGCCCATTTCTCCGATGAAACCGACATTAGAGCCCGGGATCCGATGATCGCAGTGAGGGGATGTCATCACGGAGCTATGGAGGTGGAGGACCGGATCTACAAAGGTTGTATTTCCAATCTCTTAGCGGTTAAGTTGTTAACTAGCTCGTTGTTTCGCCTAAAATCTAGTTAACAATCCGTATTAGGGTTTCTCGGCACTTGTTAAATTTGAAATTGGCATGGTTGATGCCTTGTGAGACCTCCTTAGTGTGCCTAGGAACCCTACATATAGATCTTGATGATATGTGATACAATTGTTATTAATCCGGGTTTGTGATGTCATGTGCCGCTGATATGTCTTATTGGATCGTCGTTAAAGAATAGCCGGGTTTTTTATGTGAGATGAGGGTTTTCATTTTCATTCATGTAAAATTCATTGTATGTAATATTCTTTTATTGGGGCACTTCCGGGTTGAGGATGATGTCACCATTGTTGTATATTATTTACTTTTCCGCATTAGGATAGACCCAAGGTGGGGAGCACAAGTAACCGGGTTCTAAAGTCCAGTAGGAGACCATCTCAAGGAGTTGAGACCGGGTCTCCTAACTCTAGAATTGGCAGGGTTACTTGCCGCTCTCGTAGGGGTCTATGGGATGTGGGTTTGGCTATTCTTCACGACCATGGAATCCGTGTTTTACATTACTGGCTAAATTTAAAACACGGACATTCTAGTATATCCAATATTTCATATGTTTATCTTCTGCTGCTGTGTTCTGTGATGTTGATCATATAATTGCGTGAGACGAATGTAATATTATATATTAGATATATATATTAAATGTTGCTTATGTTTTGCACCTGCGCTACTCCAGCCCCCGCTCTGCCGGTAGTTAAGTAACCTAACGGTGCATGACGGGGCCTCATGGCGAATGCGGATGGCATAAGCGCACGTTCTATTTTCGTTTCATTTCTTCTGTGATGTTTAGGGAAACATTAATTAACGGGACTTCATTAATAAGATTAATGAAATAAAAGAAACCTAAAGATGTTGTAGAATCAAATTTTCAAAAAGGGTAGCTCTAGTTTTTGCTTTGCATAGCGGTATTCCTTGTAGAATATCTAGCACCTTATTCGATAAGGAAAGAGCCGAGATCCCTTCACCGGGAGTGACCTCTTTAGAAAAACTAGTAAATGCTACAAATCACCCGGTTTAGTTTTTGATTGCTTCTATAGTTCTTGCTTTGCATAGCGGTATTCCTTGTAGAATATCTAGCACCTTATTCGATAAGGAAAGAGCCGAGTTCCCTTCACCGGGAGTGACCTCTTTAGCGAAACTAGAAAAACCTCAAAAACACTCCTTTTCAAAATCACTAGTTTCTACAACGATATCAAGTGCATTACGCTCATGGTTTTTCTGAAAAACCTGCGTAGCTCTCCGCCATTTCAGATAGATACTATTTAGTATTCGTGCTACGTTTGTTGGCTTTCGTCAAGGCGTAGTGTGCGGTAGCTAATTAGCGCTTATCTGCTAAAGCATGAGATGCGATTGGATTAAGGTAGTCGTACGACTTTGTTGGCTTTCGTCAAGGGTTGTATGGGTGGGTTTAATTCAATCAAGAAATGTATGGGTTGAGCTTGACTAGCGTCCTTTGGTTTGTTGGCTTTCGTCAAGATCATAGGATGCTGAGGGTAAAAGCATTATCGGGAATTTCAAGTGTTGAAATTTGCAATGAGATTGCATACCTTCTATGAGATAGTTAGATCCCGATATCCACTGCGAGTAAGAGTTACTCCTCAGAGAATTTTACACATAACAATTAGCCAATCAAGTAGGTTTCTAGAAAAGTATTAACGGGGTTACACCCCTGGGAAACCGAGGTTTACTCTAATTAGGTCCGTTCGAAAGCACGGGGAACCTCCCTCAAAATACCAACACTGGCCTGGCTGAAAAATTGGCGAACTTGTAAGGTGAAATTAATCCCGGCTAATCTTACCTTTTACGGTTTGAAGGAAGATTTGATAAAAATAGTGGGAGACGTCCTGATTAGATAAGATAATAACCAATTTAATCTTGCAAAGAGCGCACGCTAACGCGTTTCCTTTCATCTTTCTCTAGGCAGCAACCAATGTCATGCCTTAATCAAGATAATAATATGGATGTATTGACCTAACCCACCTGTTATACTGAGCAGGAGAACGTTGGTCCCGCTCCAACTTATAAGTGTTATAAGTCCGAGCAGGGGATAGGAACATATCCGGATTCCCACGCCACCCAAACAAAGAATAAGCATGTTGATGCATCTTCTTCGGGTGTGTTAGTTACAAAGAACTGCTTCGCAGTACACTCTACGTCCTGGGTATTAGATACCGGATCGGGATCCCACATATGCAATATGTTGCATGGGCTAAGGAAAGGCAGAGAACTAGGAAAAGGTGATCATTCCCTAAAAGTAAGGAATGGTGCAAATGTTGCAGCCAAAGAAATTGGTGAATATCACCTTGTATTACCAACAGGGAATACATTGATCCTGAATGACTGTTACTACGTACCCTCTATGATATGCAATTTAGTATCAATCTCTTTATTAGATAAAGAAGGATATAACTTTGTGGTAGAGAATAATGTTATGAACATTTACCTAAATCAAGTGTTGATTGGGTTTGGTGCGTTATGTAATGGATTGTACATTCTAAATCAAAACACAGTTCTTAACGTACAAAACACACACAAGAGGAAGAGTTGAGAAATGAATGAATCCTTCTTGTGGCATTTTAGACTAGGTCATATCAATGTAACACGACTAGCTAAGTTGCATAAAGATGTATATTTGAATCCGTTCAAGTTTTCATCTTATGACACTTGCCAGTTATGTTTAAAAGAAAAAATGACCAAAACTCCGTTTAGTGGACACGGAGAACGAGTTACGGAACTCTTGGGACTGATACATAGTGATGTATGTGGTCCCATGTCTACACATGCCAGGAATGGTTCCTCGTATTTCATTACATTCACTGACGATCTCTCAAGATACGGACATGTGTTCCTGTTGAAACATAAATCTAAAGCTTTTGAGAAATTCAAGGAATATAAATCCGAAGTCGAGAACCAAACGGGTAGAAGTATTAAAATCCTTCGACCAGATAGGGGAGGAGAATACTTGAGCACATAATTCCTTGAATATCTAAAAGAGAACGGGATTCTCTCTCAGCTTAATCCTCTATATACACCACATCACAACGGTGTATCGGAGTGGAGGAATCGCACCCTATTAGATATGGTGCGCTCTATAATGAGCACCGCTGAGTTACCTGTTTCCTTTTAGGGGTATGCGCTTGAGACAGCCATACATCTATTGAATATGGTTCCTACCAAATCAGTGCCTACCACTCCATATGTGATATGGAAGGGGAAGAGACTACATCTTAACTATATGAAGATATGGGGTTGTCCGGCTTATGTCAAAAGGCACAATCCGGACAAGCTCGAGGTAAGGTCTGTTCTATGCAAGTTTATAGGATATCCCAAAAATTCACAAGGGTATATCTTCTACCACACCGAAGAACAAAAGGTGTTTGTTTCTCGGCATGCCACCCTTTTAGAAAAGGAATTTCTTGTGAAAGAAATTAGTGGCAAGGAGGTAGAACTGGAAGAAGTTCCAGCTGCACAAACTGCAATAGAAGATTTGGTAGAGCCAGAGGATTCAGTATTTCCCGACGAACCCCAGCCTCTCCACCGTTCTAGTATGGTTCCTCATCAACCTGAGAGATACTACGGTTTTCTCGTTGATGGTGGGAGCAAGGATTGCATCATGGAAGATGATGACTCAACTAGCTTCGAGCAGGCTATCACGAGTGGGGACTCTGTGAAATGGCTGGATGCGATGAGATCTGAGATGGAATCCATGTACACCAACAAAGTATGGACTTTGGAAGTTGCTCCTGAAGGGGTAAAACCCATTGGGAGCAAATGGATCTTTAAGAAGAAACTTAGTGTAGATGGAAAAGTTGAGACTTTCAAAGCTAGACTTGTTGCAAAAGGTTTTCGTCAACGACCAGGTGTGGATTATGATGAAACCTTTTTCTCCAGTAGCTATGCTTAAGTCCATCCGGATCCTTCTTGCCATCGCTGTATACCATGACTACGAAATCTGGCAAATGGATGTTAAGACTGCCTTTCTAAATGGCGATTTAGAAGAGAGCGTATACATGACTCAGCCTGAGGGCTTCGTAGAAAGTGGGAGCAGTGGAAAGGTGTGCAAGCTGCTTAAATCCATCTACGGGTTAAAGCAGGCATCGCGGAGTTGGAACATCTGTTTTGATGAGGTAGTCAAAGAATTTATCTTCATCAAAAATATAGATGAACCTTGTATATACAAGAAGGTTGCAAAGAGTAAGGCCGTCTTCCTCGTATTATACATGGATGACATACTCTTGATAGGAAATGATGTTCCTATCCTGCACTCGATCAAGCTCTTCTTATCACATAGATTCTCAATGAAAGATCTAGGTGATGCCTCCTACATCTTAGGAATTAAGATCTATAGAGATAGATCTAAACGGATACTGGGATTGTCCCAATCCGGGTACATAGACACCGTACTAAAGAGGTTTAGTATGGAAGAGTCCAAGCGTGGGAATGTACCCACGATCTCTGGACTCACTCTCTCTAAAGAGATGTCTCCCAAGACTGATTTGGAGAGAACTCGCATGCAAGGGATACCCTATGCTTCGGCTGTAGGCTCTATCATGTATGCAATGTTATGTACTAGACCCGATGTAGCATACTCACTAAGTGTAGTGAGTAGGTATCAAGCAGATCCAGGAGAGAATCACTGGACATCTGTAAAGAACATTCTCAAGAACTTGAGAAGAACTAAGGAGATGTTCTTGGTGTATGGTAATGGTGAACTCCAAGTGGAGTCCTTTACCGACTCGAGCTTCCAAAGTGATAAGGACGACAGTAAGTCGGTCTCGGGTTTTGTCTTTACCCTCAACGAACGGGCGGTGTGCTGGAAGAGTTCCAAGCAAGACACCGTTGCAGACTCGACGATGAAGGCTGAATACATCGCTGCCAACGATGCTGCCAAAGAGGCTGTCTGGATGAAGAAGTTCATCACTGAACTTGGTGTGGTTCCGTCCATTGAGCATCCAATACCTTTGTATTGTGATAACAATGGAGTGGTGGCTTTGGCCAAGGAACCTAGGTCTCATCAGAAATCCAGACATATTCTGAGACGGTATCACCTGATCCGGGAGATAGTAGATCGCCGGGAGATCGTGGTCGGGAGAGTTGACACGAAGGATAACGTAGCGGATCCACTCACGAAGGCCCTCCCTCAGACGCAATTTGAGAGACTTTTTGGGATGTTGGGTATGAGATACTACAACACATGGCCTTAGTGCAAGTGGGAGATTGTTAGTTATGTGTATGCCCTAGAGGCCATTATTGTACATATGATATATATTATAGTGGATGCTTGGATATATATAGAGAGAGAGAGGACTTTCTTGCTCGACATGATAGTATGCTATCTGGTTATCTTTATCTTAACATGTAGACTTGTATTGTGATACTTCCATGCTCTCACGTGTTGATAAAGCCCTTAGGATATGTACTTGACTACCAGGACTATGATGTAGATCATACTAGTGGGGCCATGGTAGTTCACAAGTACATCCTTCAATTCTTCCTAGTCAAGGGAATATCGAGACAGGGCATCGATATTCCAGAGTAGACTAGCGTATACACTTCTTGACCCATATGATGGGCGATGGATGATCCCACATCCATTAGTGTTTGACATCAAAGATAGTATACGGGTGCTCAGAGGAAACTGGGTACACTGAACAGGACTCGCCGAGGACTCTTATGTGGTAGTATACCTATCGTCAGATAGCAGTCCTCTGGTGACACTGGTACAGGTTAGTTTGTAGACCCGAGATCGTCATAGAGTCTTGTGCGGCTCCCACTGTGCTTTAATTTCCTCCCTACCACGCTTAAGAGGAGTCGTGCAAATAGGTGGATTTTGGGTGTAGTCCCGAGTCGTATGGAGGCAATGAGAGATATGAGGGGTTTCGTCTCTCCTGGTATTTGGGGTTGATGTTGCGCTATGCTCGATTGGCAATAACCGGAAGTCCCTTGCCAGGGCTGATATGGAGATCTACTAATAAGTGTTATCAGTAGTTTCTCGACCTGTTATGAGCCTCACATTGGCATGACTTATCACGTTACTGGGGTCTGACTATTTCCAGCCCTAGACATGATGTTAGTTATATGTATGCCCTAGAGGCCATTACTATACATGAGATGTATATTGTAGTGGATGCTTGGACATATATAGGGAGGACTTTCTTGCTCGACATGATAGTATGCTATCCGGTTACTCTTTACCTTAACGTGTACACTGATTGTCTCTCTGCTACATGTTGGTAAAGCCCTTAGAATGTGTACTTGACTACCCGGACTATGATGAGGATCATACTAGTGGGGACATGGTAGTCTATAAGTACATCCTTCAAGGTCCCTAGTCGTAGGTGTATCGAGACGGGGCATCGATATACCAGAGTAGACTAGCGTATAGATTCTCGACCCATATAGATGGGCGATGGATGATCCTATATCTATTGGTGTTTGACATCAGAGATGATATACGGGTGCTCAGTGAGACTGGGTACACTGGACGGACTCGCCGAGAACTCCCAGATGGTGTTATACCTCACGTCAGATGGCAGTTCTCTGGTGACACTGGTGCAAGTTAGTCTGTAGACCCGAGATCTTCATAGCGTCTTGTGTGATTCCCACTATGCTTTGATTTCCACCTTAACACGTCCAAGAGGGCGTGCAAAACGGTGGTTTTTGGGTACAGTCCCGAGTCACATGGAGGCAATGAGCGATAGGAGGGGTTTTGTCTCTCCCGGTATTGGGGGTTGATGTTGCGCTATGCTCGATTGGCCATAACAGGGAAGTCCCTGGCCAGGGCTGGTTTAGAGATTTACCGGTAAGGGTTACCAGTAGTTTCTCGACCCGTTATCAACCTCATATCGGCATGACTTATCGGTTATTGGGGTCTGACGTTTACCACCCCTAGACATGATATGCGACATATCAGACGAGGAGACCGGACTGTACGGTAGTGTCACTGTCACGCTTTTTGCCGGAGTTGGAGCGGGCTTGCTTGCTGATTATCTGATCGCTTAATACCCGGGCAGCCATTACGTCCAGCTAGTACCGCTGACGGCTTGTGGGTGCTTGATATGATCATCACCTTCTGCCGGCGTATTGACGAGTCTTTAGAGTCCTATATAGAGGTTTTATCGGCTCAGGCAAAACGAAATATGAGTGCATATGTGATATGTGCGGGACCGAGAATAATGCGTGTATGTGATACCGTATTCTATTTGTTAGGTCCACGTTACCTCTCCCGGTACTTACGGGGTTGCGGAAACGGTAAATCAAAATTTTTTCTAAACTTTGTAACATGGACCGTAAAAGCCGGATCTTTGCTAAACTAAAAACTAGTATTCTAGCTAAAGAGAGTTAGCTACTATGTTGATGGTTATACCTAAACTTGAACTCCTTCTCTTCTTGTTGTTGTTCTTCTTTCTTGTTCTTTGTAGAAGCTTGAATGGTCCTCTTCTCGTCGCCTTCTTCTTGCCGAAGATAGATCCACCTCGAAGGTTCGACTTTGGGCTCTTCCTCGATCTTTGAGTGAACTAGGGTTTCCGGCTTGCTAAACCTTCATCCTAGAATGAGTAGAGAGTGATTAGGGTTTGCTTTTCCTTTTAAAGAGAATGATTCTCAACACATGAGAAGGTTTCTCTTTGCTAGAGGAAGAAGAAGATGAAAATGAGGAGAGAGAGAGGTTATGATAGAATGAGCTCTCATTTTTCTTTCTTGCAACCATAATGCAAAAGAAAAATATTATCTAAATAATAATAATTGAAATAAGAATAGTTGATGGTTATTTTGGAATGACCACTATCATACTTCTTTAAATGAAGTGTAAGCATGAATCAAGGAAGACTTTCAAGGCATGAAAGTGGTCAATGGTCAACAAGTCAACCAAGGTCAACAAGTCAACAAAAATCAACCATAACATAATTCTCATTTAATTACTATTATTAATAGATAATATATAAATCCATTAGGGTTTGGAAAATGAAGACTGTCAACTGTGCATACGCACCCGTTCCGAAACCCTAATGAAAAACCTCATTCTCCGCCTCAAGCAACTGTGCATACACACCTGCATTCTCGTTCCGAGGAACAAGAATACCAAGATATAAAAGCAACCCCCAAAACATATACCAGTATCTGGCTCAAACCAGAGCCTGCCAGTATAATCCGTCCGGACTCCAAACGTGCACAAGTGCGCGGATGAGAACGAACCCTGTCGCAAAAACCATGCGACCTCTACTCTGTTTTGCCCAGAGGCGAATACCCTCTGTGTGGGACTCTAAAGACTCGACACTACGCTGGCAGTGGGTTTAACCACAGACCGCAAGCAGCACTAGCTGTGCGTAACGATCCCCAGGTAGATGCCGACAAGAAGGCTGACGAGGTGAAACCCCATCTGAACTCCTACTGAGTCTGAATGTGACATTCTCCGTACAGTCCGGTCTGTTCGTCTGATACATCGCATGGCGGGCCTAGGGGGGCGGTAAACGTCAGTCCCCTAATAGCGGTACAAGTCGTGTCGGAGTGAAGCCCAATACACCCTGAGATAACACTGGAACCTACCAGTACATCTCGCTTGCCCTGGCCAGGGACTACTTGTGTAATGGCTCTCCTAGACACAGCGCGATGTCAACCCCCAATACCGGGAGAGACGAATCCTGTCTAACCGTCACTGCCTCCAAGTGCTTCGGGACTGCTCCCAACTACTACCTGTTTGCACGACTCAGTAGAGCCGTGGTAGGGTAGTAATCAAAGAACAGTGGGAACACACTCGAGGCGAAGTGACAGTGTCAAGTCAGCGGACTAAGCTGTACTCATGTCACCTGGGAACTGATAACTGATGATAGGTATAATACCAACCATCAGTTCCCGACGAGTCCTGTCCAGTGTACTCGTAACCCAACGAGCACCCGCATACTATCTCAAGTACGACGTACTGACGGCTGTGGGACAGACCGTCTCCCGTGCTGGGATGAGAAGCGCATACGCTAGTCTACTCCGGAGTATCGATGCCCTATCTCGGTACTCCCACGACTAGGGACGTGTATAAGGATGTGCTTGTAGATTACCCAGCCCCCACTAGTGTGATCGCCATCACAACGCCGGTAATCAAGCAAAGATCCTAAGGGCTCTACTAATGCGTATAGGTGATATAATAAATAAACACACATGTACACATTAAAGCAGAGGCAAACCAAGTAGCATACTACTATATTGAGCAAGATTGTCTATACAACTGTGAATATCCCAAGCTTCCATCAAGTAATATACATACTAGTATGATACAGTAATGGCCTCTAGGGCATATACACTAACAATCTCCCACTTGCACTAAGGCCATGTACTGGCGTATCGAAGACCTATCATCTCGATCAGCCGCTCGAACTGAGTCTGGGGTAAAGCCTTCGTGAATGGGTCCGCAGTGTTGTCCTTTGTGTCCACTCTCCGCACCTCGATCTCCTGTCGATCAATGATCTCCCTGATCAGGTGATACCGCCTTAAGATGTGCCTGGATTTCTGATGGGACCTTGGTTCCTTCGCTAAAGCTATAGCCCCATTGTTATCGCAATACAAAGGTATTGGGTCAACAATGGACGGAACCACCTGAAGTTCACTAATGAACTTCTTAATCCAGACTGCCTCTTTTGCGGCATCGCTTGCAGCAATGTATTCAGCCTCCATCGTCGAGTCTGCGACGGTATCCTGCTTGGAACTCCTCCAACATACCGCCCCTCCGTTGAGGGTAAACACAAAACCCGAGACAGACTTGCTGTCATCTTTGTCACTCTGGAAGCTTGAATCGGTAAAGGACTCGACCCTGAGGTCTCCATTACCATAAACCAGGAACATCTCCTTAGTCCTTCTCAGGTACTTGAGAATGTTCTTCACTGCTATCCAGTGGTCCTCCCCTGGGTCTGACTGATACCGGCTTACCGTGCTCAACGCGTAAGCTACATCTGGTCTTGTACATAGCATCGCATACATTATAGATCCTACCGCCGAAGCGTAGGGTATAGTGCTCATGCGAACCCTCTCCTCGTCAGTCTTAGGAGACATCTTCTTGGAGAGAGTAATTCCGTGCAATGCGGGTATGTTACCGCGCTTGGAATCCTCCATACTAAATCTCTTTAGTACGGTCTCTATGTACCTGGACTGCGAAAGTCCCAATAGTCTCTTGGATCTATCTCTATAGATCTTGATCCCCAGAATGTACGAGGCATCACCCAGGTCCTTCATGGAGAACCTTTGTGACAAAAATAGCTTGACCGATTGTAGCATAGGAATATCATTTCCTATCAAAAGAATGTCGTCCACGTATAAGACTAGGAATACGACAGTTCGTCCTACAATCTTCTTATACACACAGGGTTCATCTTCGTTCTTGATGAAATCAAATTCCTTGATTGCCTCATCAAAACAGATGTTCCAGCTCCGCGATGCCTGCTTTAATCCATAAATGGATTTAAGCAACTTGCACACCCTTCCGCTGCTCCCACTGTCTACGAAACCTTCTGGTTGATCCATATAAATGCACTCTTCCAAACAACCGTTTAGGAAAGCCGTCTTAACATCCATCTGCCAGATTTCATAGTCATGGAAGGCAGCAATGGCAAGTAGGATCCGAATGGATTTGAGCATAGCCACCGGAGAAAAAGTTTCATCATAGTCCAAACCAGGTCTTTGACGGAAACCTTTTGCAACGAGTCTAGCTTTATAGGTTTCCACCTGCCCATCTACACCAAGTTTCCTTTTGTAGATCCATTTGCATCCAACGGGTTTTACCCCAGGTGGAGCAATATCCATGGTCCACACTTTATTGGCGTACATGGACTCCATTTCAGATTGCATTGCTTCCTGCCACTTATCAGAGTCCCTACTGATAATGGCCTGCCTGAAACTGGTAGGGTCATCTTCTTCCAAGATGCAATCCTCTCGATCCCCGTCAATGAGAAAACCGTAGTATCTCTCGGGCGGATGAGAAACCCTACCAGATCTGCGGAGTGGCTGAGGTTCGTCTGGGGTTATTGAATCCTGAGGTTCTGTCAAACTTTCAGTTTCAGTTTGTGGTCGCTGAATTTCTTCCAATTCTACCGTGCTCCCACTAATTTCTTTTGCAAGAAACTCCGTTTCCAAGAAAACGGCATGCTGAGCAACAAACACCTTCTGTTCCTCGGTGTGGTAGAATAGATATCCATAACCATTCTTTGGATATCCCACAAACTTACATAAAACTGACCGTGCCTCTAGTTTATCCGGTTTATGCTTTTTAACATAAGCCGGACAACCCCATATCTTAGATCTTTTAAGATATGGCCTCTTTCCATTCCATATCTCGAACGGAGTCTTAGGCACAGATTTAGACGGAACATCATTCAATAGGTATGCGGCTGTCAATAGCGCATGTCCCCAAAATGAAAGAGGCAACTCGGCATTACTCATCATGGAGCGAACCATATCCAGTAGGGTACGATTCCTCCGCTCCGAAACACCGTTGTGCTGTGGTGTATAAGGAGGAGTAAGCTGAGAGAGAATACCATTCTCTTTTAAGTAATCTAGGAATTCCGTGCTTAAGTACTCCCCTCCCCTGTCAGACCGGAGGATCTTGATACTTTTGCCTGTCTGGTTCTCTACCTCGTTTCTGAATTCCTTGAATTTCTCAAAAGCTTCAGATTTGTGTTTCATCAGATACACATATCCGAACCTAGAGAGATCGTCAGTGAATGTGATGAAGTACGAGAACCCACCCCTTGCATGTATAGACATCGGACCACATACATCACTATGTACGAGTCCCAAGAGCTCTGCTGCTCTTTCTCCATGTCCGGTGAACGGAGATTTGGTCATCTTTCCTTTGAGACAAGACTGACAAGTTCCATAAGATGAAAACTCGAACGCATTCAAGAGTCCATCTTTATGCAACTTACTCAGTCTTTTCTCTCCGATATGACCGAGTCTACAATGCCACAAGTAGGATTCATTCGTATCTGAATTCTTCCTCTTGCGTGTGTTTTGTATGTTGAGAACTGTATTCTGATTTAGAACGTAGATACCATTAAACAGTGTACCCTCTGCAACCAGTACCTCATCAAGGTAAATGTTCATGATATTCTTTTCAAGAACAAACTTATATCTATCTTTATCGAGTAAAGAAACTGATATGATGTTGCAAACCATAGAGGGTACATAGTAGCAATCGTTCAAAATCATAGTCTTGCCATTTGGCAATACTAGGTGATATTCACCGACGGCTGCCGCATAAACTTGTGCTCCGTTCGCTACTTTGAGCGACATATCACCCGGTGCAACTTTCCTACTTTTTCTCAGTCCTTGCAATAAATTACAAATATGAGATCCTGATCCGGTATCAAGTACCCAGGAGGTAGGGCTGACCGTAAAACAGTTCTCAATTACAAGAACACCTGAAGTAGATGCAAAACCATGCTTCTTCTTCAACTGGGTATCCTGGAAATCCATACTTTCCTCTTTCCCATTCTCATACTCATGACGGTTGTCACAAGTTAGAGCTGAACCAA
Source organism: Agapanthus africanus (assembly GCA_030015575.1). Classification (NCBI taxonomy): domain Eukaryota; kingdom Viridiplantae; phylum Streptophyta; class Magnoliopsida; order Asparagales; family Amaryllidaceae; genus Agapanthus; species Agapanthus africanus. The sequence goes on along the minus strand of JASDDO010000029.1, from coordinate 251,331,292 downwards.
CTTTCCCCAGTCCCGAATAAGAATTCGGTTCGGTCAAGCGATACATTTTATTATCTTGATTAGGGCGTGAAAAGGTTGCTGCCTGGAGAGAGAGAAAAGAAACACTCAGCGTATGCTCTTGCAAGATTAGATTGGTTTATTAATTTATCTAACCAGGGTGTCTCCCACTGTTTCCTCAAATCCTTCTTAAAACCTTTTAAAAGAAGAACTAGCCGGGTTTTAATTCACGTCACAATACTTGCTTAACCTTTCAGCCAGGCTAGTGTCGGTACTTCGAGGGAGGTTTTCCAACGCTTTCGCGAAGTTCCTTAATTAAAGAACCTCTTTTCCCTGTGGGCGTAACCCCGCTAACACCTTTCTAGACACCTACTAGGTTTATAGCATTGATCGTTAAGTGAAATAATCTCCCGAGAGTAAACCAACTCATCAGTGGGATCGGGATCCAACTGTCATTGTGTGATAACCTAGATGGAATCCACTCTAGTCACCACACTCCAGAAGGTATGCTAAATCTGCAAGTTTCAGTTCTTTTGAAAATCCCGATGTGGTTTTTGCCCCTAACTGTTCATGACCTTGACTAGGTCAACAAGCCACAAACTGTTAGACAAGTTCTACCCGTCATAATCCTGATTGCATTAGACCCACCCGTACGTGCCCTTGACTAGGTCAACAAGGCCGCACGACTGTCCTAACCAATCACATTTGCAATCCACAGAAGAATATTATTTAGCTACCGTTCACTACGCCTTGACTAGGTCAACAAACGCAGCACGAATACTGAATAATATTAATCCGAAACGACGGAGGGCTACGGCTGGGTTTTTGGCGAAAAACCCGTTAACGTAATGAACTTGATATCGTTGAAGGAACCTGATTGCACCCTTTTAAAAATCATAGTGGCGAAAACTTTTGCTAAAGAGGTCACTCCCTGCGAAGGGATCTCGGCTCTTTCCTCGTCGAGTGAGGTGCTGGGTATTCATAAGATGAATACCTCGATGCAAAGCAAGAATAATCGACTATGGTGAAGTTATTACCCTGACGCAAACTTTTGTCCAAGGGGTCACTCCTGGTGAAGGGATCTCGGCCCTTGCCTCGTCGACTGAGGTGCTGGGTATTCATAACCGAATACCTCGATGCAAAACAAAAATTGAGCGTCCTTGCAATAACAGCTTTTTGAAAAAACTTGTTCCAACAACGTCTTATAGGTTTATTTTCTTGCATTAGTTCTTTTAATGCGTGATATTCTTGCATTAGTTCTTTTAATGCGTCCCATCATTTAATCCTACCATTGCAGAAAACAACCAAAATATGACGTACGCTTATGCCATTCGCATTCGCCACGGGGTCCCGTCATCACTCGTTAGGTTACTTAACTAACGACAGAGCGGGGGCTGGGCTAGCGCGGCTGTAAAACATAAGCAACGCCTAAATAGTAAAGCAATGATAGACATTACAGATCACAGATGAATACATTGGATATACTAGCAATCCGCAATCCTTTCGAGCCTGGAACGAAAAGCGGATAACACGGTCGCGGTGAATAGCCAAAACCCCACCCAAGACCCCTACGGGTGCGGCAAACCACCCGCCAAGTACCCGAAGCGAAGCAACCTCCCTCAATGCCATGAGTAGGCCACTCGGCACTTCGAGCTACCCGGTAGTTTGTGCACCCCTCCATGGGTCTATCCTAGGAGCAAAAACAGTAAAAAGAATTATACAATGACGGCTACAACCCCGACCCGGTTGTGCGGCCAAACAAAAAAAATTATTACATCAATTTACATTTACAATGAATGAAAGAAAAACAAAAGCTCATCTCACATCCACCCCGGCTATTCACCCGCGACAGTCCAACACATTCATATACACATTCCAGCACATTACAGATCATGTATAACCCCGACTAATCGACTTATAGCGATTAGCCGACGTTCAATACATGCAAACATCACAGATATAACCAACATAGCCAAAATGCAGTGAAGTTCGGAAAAAATACGGAATTATAGGACCCCAAAAGCAAATTTCAGTTCTGGAAAATCTGGGTACATATAATACATCTTAAAAATCACAAAATCCAACTAGAAGAACACTGCATGAAAAACGATGCAGACAGGAAACTAAACTGCGGCGCTTCCGCGGCACATGCCTATCTCGTGCCGCGGAAGCGCGGCCCTTTAAATGAATTGTTGCATCGTATTTCTTGTGTGTTCAAATAAAACCCTGAGACGAATTTACAAGTATAAAGTTTTTCATTTAGAGCAGAAAAAATTTCAACAGAAACTTAGGGTTTTGTTTTTTCCGGTTTTGTGATTTTTCGGTTCCGAACTTCGTTACACTTTGCTACCAAGCTAGTTAAAGTTTAGTTAGGCTCTGATACCACTGTTAGGTCCACGTTACCTCTCCCGGTACTTACGGGGTTGCGGAAACGGTAAATCAAAATTTTTTCTAAACTTTGTAACATGGACCGTAAAAGCCGGATCTTTGCTAAACTAAAAACTAGTATTCTAGCTAAAGAGAGTTAGCTACTATGTTGATGGTTATACCTAAACTTGAACTCCTTCTCTTCTTGTTGTTGTTCTTCTTTCTTGTTCTTTGTAGAAGCTTGAATGGTCCTCTTCTCGTCGCCTTCTTCTTGCCGAAGATAGATCCACCTCGAAGGTTCGACTTTGGGCTCTTCCTCGATCTTTGAGTGAACTAGGGTTTCCGGCTTGCTAAACCTTCATCCTAGAATGAGTAGAGAGTGATTAGGGTTTGCTTTTCCTTTTAAAGAGAATGATTCTCAACACATGAGAAGGTTTCTCTTTGCTAGAGGAAGAAGAAGATGAAAATGAGGAGAGAGAGAGGTTATGATAGAATGAGCTCTCATTTTTCTTTCTTGCAACCATAATGCAAAAGAAAAATATTATCTAAATAATAATAATTGAAATAAGAATAGTTGATGGTTATTTTGGAATGACCACTATCATACTTCTTTAAATGAAGTGTAAGCATGAATCAAGGAAGACTTTCAAGGCATGAAAGTGGTCAATGGTCAACAAGTCAACCAAGGTCAACAAGTCAACAAAAATCAACCATAACATAATTCTCATTTAATTACTATTATTAATAGATAATATATAAATCCATTAGGGTTTGGAAAATGAAGACTGTCAACTGTGCATACGCACCCGTTCCGAAACCCTAATGAAAAACCTCATTCTCCGCCTCAAGCAACTGTGCATACACACCTGCATTCTCGTTCCGAGGAACAAGAATACCAAGATATAAAAGCAACCCCCAAAACATATACCAGTATCTGGCTCAAACCAGAGCCTGCCAGTATAATCCGTCCGGACTCCAAACGTGCACAAGTGCGCGGATGAGAACGAACCCTGTCGCAAAAACCATGCGACCTCTACTCTGTTTTGCCCAGAGGCGAATACCCTCTGTGTGGGACTCTAAAGACTCGACACTACGCTGGCAGTGGGTTTAACCACAGACCGCAAGCGGCACTAGCTGTGCGTAACGATCCCCAGGTAGATGCCGACAAGAAGGCTGACGAGGTGAAACCCCATCTGAACTCCTACTGAGTCTGAATGTGACATTCTCCGTACAGTCCGGTCTGTTCGTCTGATACATCGCATGGCGGGCCTAGGGGGGCGGTAAACGTCAGTCCCCTAATAGCGGTACAAGTCGTGTCGGAGTGAAGCCCAATACACCCTGAGATAACACTGGAACCTACCAGTACATCTCGCTTGCCCTGGCCAGGGACTACTTGTGTAATGGCTCTCCTAGACACAGCGCGATGTCAACCCCCAATACCGGGAGAGACGAATCCTGTCTAACCGTCACTGCCTCCAAGTGCTTCGGGACTGCTCCCAACTACTACCTGTTTGCACGACTCAGTAGAACCGTGGTAGGGTAGTAATCAAAGAACAGTGGGAACACACTCGAGGCGAAGTGACAGTGTCAAGTCAGCGGACTAAGCTGTACTCATGTCACCTGGGAACTGATAACTGATGATAGGTATAATACCAACCATCAGTTCCCGACGAGTCCTGTCCAGTGTACTCGTAACCCAACGAGCACCCGCATACTATCTCAAGTACGACGTACTGACGGCTGTGGGACAGACCGTCTCCCGTGCTGGGATGAGAAGCGCATACGCTAGTCTACTCCGGAGTATCGATGCCCTATCTCGGTACTCCCACGACTAGGGACGTGTATAAGGATGTGCTTGTAGATTACCCAGCCCCCACTAGTGTGATCGCCATCACAACGCCGGTAATCAAGCAAAGATCCTAAGGGCTCTACTAATGCGTATAGGTGATATAATAAATAAACACACATGTACACATTAAAGCAGAGGCAAACCAAGTAGCATACTACTATATTGAGCAAGATTGTCTATACAACTGTGAATATCCCAAGCTTCCATCAAGTAATATACATACTAGTATGATACAGTAATGGCCTCTAGGGCATATACACTAACACTATTCTCGCGACTTTTTGTATCGGTCGGTTATATGAGATATAGCCGGGTTATCGAATCAAGTGTTGATTCGATAAGTCGATACGTTGGATGTTAGTCGGTTATATGTGATATAACCGGATTATTAAGTCAAGTGTTGATTTAATAATTTAGTGTATATTTGTATATGTGATATACTAATTTACATTAACTAACATTGGTTCACTTAAGCATTTGTTTTTCTCACTTGTGCACAACTTAATATATATGTGATATATATTTATTTGTGTTCATTTTGTATCATGGTTGTTGATACACTCTACACGGGTGTATGAGACATATACCATTATAATTATATTGGTGGGGTTTTAATATACAAAGTAAATACAAAATTAGTGGATAATTGTTCAAGTGCATGAAGCTTCATGAAGCTTGTGAGTGCATTGACCAAAGTCCACTAGTTTTGTTTTACTTAGGATATTTATAAACCTAACAACTATAATTAGCCATGGTTATGTCTCTACATGACTTGGTATATGATACCCACTCACCCATGGTTAGCTCTCTCTCTCTCTTGATTAGTTTTTCATTCTCATTTTGAGCTCATCTTCTTCCTCATTCAAATGCTTGCTAGGGTTTGATAAAGATAGAGAAATATAGTGAGAAAAGAAATTCTAAAGTGTACCCATTTCCTATTTCATCATCCTCTACTAGACTAGCACTTTAGTTTAGGGTGTTTGCTTCACTAATTCTCTAGTTAGTGAAGTAGAAGCTTGAGTTCGTATTCTCTCGTCGTAGATCATCTTCAGCCTCGAAGACTACAAGCAATACCGTTGCTATCTTCCCATGGAGCCGTCCGAGAGTCCGGGAGCACGATGATCGCAGCGAAGGGACTACTACAAGGAGCATATGAAGTGAAGGACCGATCTACAAAGGTTGTATTTCGTATTCACTTAGTCGTAAATGGTATTTACTTGCATGTGAAACCCTAATTATCTAGCAAAGATCTTGTTTAGGGTTGTTCGGCATGGCTAAATTTTTTATCGGGCATGGTCGATGCCTTGTTGAACCTTGTTAGAGTGCCTAGTAACCCTACAGTGGTATCCCAGACTAGCTAGAGCATTAGGCGACGTGTTTACAAAGTTAAAACTCCGATCGAACCCCGAAACGTCGAAGTAGACCCCTCTCTGGAAATTTTGTAAAAATGTGATTTTTTCTGCATTAAAAATACTCAAAAAAATCAGCAGGGAATTCTAAGAGTTACTGTAAAACACGACATCTCAATTCACCAAAGCGCCGCGGAACCTCGGCAATACCTTGCTTGTGCAGCGGTTCCGCGGTGGAATGGTGCAATTAGGGTTAGTGTTTTGTGCAGTAATATCCGTAGGTACTTGTACATTCTTCTGGGTATTTTTAATCTGACTCAAGTGTTGGATGTTCTGGGGATCATTTTGTATTCGTTGATTCGATCGGAAAATTTAATTTCGTGCTTTTCCGGATAATTTAGAAAGTATTAAAAACTTCGAACGGATATCAATAACTCACTTTTTCCCGACCTGGAAAATTTCCAAGTGTTGGATTTTTCCGTTGTTTAAGAACGTTATAAATCGTGCAAGTTATGCGATGGACCCTCTAGAAGACAACAAACCTTAACTCGATTATGTGACCGTCTTGAACTGCCTCTAAATCTTAGGGTTTGGGGCAGTACGGCGTTGCCACATGTGAGGAGTTGGCTTGACCCTTCTACGGCTGGACCATTGGTACTGTGGCATGTGATGGATGTTTTTAAACTCCCTCAAGTGTTGAGAACTATTTGGGAAAACTTGGGTGTTTGATCATTCGATTGGAAAGTTTAACATTGTCTATTTATCTGGAATGTGATACAATATTTGGAATCCACAAGTAGTTATGAGATAACTAATTTGAATGTTATAAACATAGCAGTTTAGTCTCAAATGATCGGTTGCCACGGAATTTTGATGCGATCAAAAGTCCGTCGCAATCACATAGCGTACACGGATACAAATTAGGTAAACTTAATAGATAGCCATGCCCCATAACCCCGACCAAGTGACTGTAGGAGAACCCCGTCGCCAAAAGCATCCGTTCGGGTGCTCGCGGCAGCGGTGTTCCGCCTTAGTGCACTTCGTCGACGGCATCCGGGGGTGCGGCCGTCTACTAAAGTTTGCGATGAGCATTCGATCAGGATGTCGAGAATCTTGTTGAATTGCCTGACTTGGTATTGAAAAGAGTTTTCAATAAAGAGACTGAAATGCGGGGTTTATAATTGTTAGGCATGCGATGTCTAAGGAGGTTGCGGATTCCAACTGTTGTAGTTTTACACTTTCTTTTCTGCGACCGTACGTGTAATATGTGATATCGCCGGTTTCGTTGCTATATGTCAACGACAATTGAGATGCGCATATTTAGTTACGTTGATGACATGTGATATTATGTGTTGCTGGATATGTTATATTGGATCGTCGTATTCTGAATAGCCGGGAGTTTTATGTGAGATGAGGGTTTTTATTTTCATTCAGGTAAAATTCATTGTATGTAATATTCCTTTATTGGGGCACTTCCGGGATGAGGATGATGTCACCATTGTATATTATTTACTTTTCCGTATTAGGTAGACCCAAGAAGGAGAGCACAAGTAACCGGGTTCTAGAGTCCAGTGGGAGACCAACTCGAGGAGTCGAGTCCGGGTCTTCTAACTCTAGAATTGGAAGGGTTGCTTGCCGCTCTCGTACAGGTCTAGGGGTGTGGGTTTGGCTATTCATCGCGACCGTGGAATCCGTGTTTTATAGAGGATCAAAATAAAACACGGACCTCCTAGTATATCCATTATTTCATATATTTCTTCTACTGCGATATCTGTGATGTGATCATTTGATATGTTGTGATAGATACTGTATATAGTATATATGATATATTATATAGACGTTACTTATGTTTTACACTCGCACTAGCCCTGCCCCGCTCTGCCGTTAGTTACCTAACCTAACGGTGCATGAGGGGACATCGAGGCGAATGCGGATGGCATAAGTGTACGTCGTATTTATCTGTGATGTTTAGGTGCTTAAATGATAGGACTTCATTAATGTGATTAATGAAAGAAAAGAAACCTAAAATATGTTGTAGAATCAAACTTTCAAAAAGGGTAGCTACAGTTTTTGCTTTGTATAGTGATATATATGATATATCCTGTACCTTATTCGATGAGGAAAGAGCCGAGATCCTTTCACCGGGAGTGACCTCTTTAGCAAAACTGGCAATTGCTACAACACTCGGTTTGTTTTTGATTACTTTTGGAGTTTTTGCTTTGCATAGCGATATATAAGAAATATCCTGCACCTTATTCCATAAGGAAAGAGCCGAGATCCCTTCACCGGGAGTGACCTTATTAGCAAAACTAATGAAAGCCTCAAAATCACTCCATTTCAAAATTCACTGGATTCTACAACGATATCAAGTTCATTACGCAATAGGTTTTCAGAAAAACCTGTCGTAGCCCTCCGTCATTTCAGATAAGTTGTATATAGTATTCGTGCTGCATTTGTTGGCTTTCGTTAAGGTGTAGTGTGCGGTAGCTATATGCTGCTTATCTGCTGCATATGATGTGATTGGATTAGGGTAGTCATACGGCTTTGTTGGTTTTCATCAAGGGTCATGCGGGTGGGTTTAATTCAGTCAAGAAATGTACGGGTTGAACATGACTAGCGGGCTATGGTTTGTTGGCTTTCGTCAAGGTCACAGCACATTAGGGGAAAAATATTTTCGGGAATTTGAAGAGTTGAAATTTGCAATGAGGTTTCATACCTTCTATGAGATAGTTGGATCCTGATACCCACTGTGAGTAATTGTTACTCCTGTGAGAGTTTTACACAGGATAATTAGACGATCAAGTAGGTGTCTAGAAAGGTGTCAACGGGGTTACGTCTCTGGGAAAACGAGGTTTACTTTAATTAGGTCCGTGCGAAAGCACGGGGAACCTCCCTCAAAGTACCGACACTGGCCTGGCTGAAAGATTGGCGAAATTGTAGGGTGTAATTAATCCCGGCTAGTCTTTCCTTTTAAGGTTTGAAGGAAGATTTGATAAAAATAGTGGGAGACATCCTGATTAGATAAAATAATAACCAATCTGATCTTGCAAGAGCATACGTTAAAGTGTTTTCTTCTCTCTCTCTCCAGGTAGCGACCATATCATGCCTTAATCAAGATAATAATATGGATGTATTGACCAAACCCGCTTGTAATACTGCGCTAGGGAACGTTGGTCCCACTCCAACTTATAATTGTTATAAGACAGAGCAGCATATTGGGGATTACCGGAATTCCCGTGCCGCCCGAACAAAGAAAGTGCATGCTGATGCATCTTCTTCGGGTGTGTTCATTACCAAGAACTGTTTCTCAGTATCCTTTACGTCCTGGGTATGTGATACCGGATCAGGATCCCATATATGTAATTTGTTACATGGGCTACAGATAGGTAGAGAACTGAGAATGGGTGATAAGTTTCATGAAATATAAACGGCGCAAGTGTTGCAGCCAAATATATTGGTAGTTATCACCCTGTATTACCAGAATACATTGATTCTGAACGAATGTTATTAGATACCGAAACTGATATACAACATCATATCAGTCTCTTTATTAGTAAAGAAAGGATATAATTTTGTATTGTTGGATAATGTTTTGAACATTTTATATATCAAGAGTTGATCGGTTCAGGCACGTTATCTAAAAGTATAGACGTTCTAAATCAAACCACAGTTCTTAACGTACAGAACACGCACAAGAGGAAGAGTTCAGAAATGAACGAATCCTTCTTGAGGTATTGTAGACTAGGTCATATCAATATGACCCGACTAGCTGAAGTTACATATAGATGCATATTTAAATTAGTTTGAATTTACATCTTGTGAAACTTGCCGGTCATGTCACAGAGATAAGATGACCATAGCTCTGTTTATAGGAAATAGAGAAAGAGTTAGTGAACTCTTGGGATGATACATGTTAATGTATGAAGGTCCCCTGTCTAACACATGCCAAGACTGGTTCTTTGTACTTCATTACATTCTCTAATGATCTCTCAAGATTCAGACATTTGTTCCTGTTGAAACACAAGTCCGAACCTTTTGAGATATTCACAGAATATAAGTTAGAAGTAGAGAATCAAAACGGGTATAAGTATTATGTCCTTTGATGTGATCAAGGAGGAGAATACTTGAGCACGGAATTCCTGGATAATTCTAAAAGAGAATGAGATTCTCTCTCAGCATTACTCCTCCGTATACACCACAGCACGTCGGTGTATCGGGATGGAGCAATCACACCCTATGTGATAAGGTATGCTCTATGATGAGTATTACTGAGTTGCCTATTTCCTTTTGGGGGTTATGCACTTGTGAAGCTGCATACCTATTGAATGGCGTTTTAACCAAATCAGTTACCTACCACTTCATATGAGATATGGAGAGGGAAGAGCCCATATCTTAAGTTAGTTAAGATTTGGGGTTGTCCGGCCTATGTCTAAAAGCGAAATCCGGACAAGATCGAGGCAAAGTCAGTTCTGTGGAAGTTTGTTGGATATCCTAAGCATTCGAAAAGGAATATCTTCTACCGCACCAAGGAACAAAAGATGTTTTTTTTCTCGGCATGCCACCTTTTTAGGAAAAGGAATTTATTTTGGAAACAAATTTGTGGTCATGAGGTAGAACTGGAAAGAGTTCCAGCTATACAAACTGCAGCTGATGATTTGGTAAAACCAAAGGATACAATAGCAACCAACGAACCTCAGCCTCTCCGCCGATCTAGTAGGGTTCCTCACCCACCTGAGAGATACTTCAGTTTCTCTATGATAGTGGGAGCGAGCATTGCATCATGAGATGATGACCCAACTAGTATCGTGCAGGCCATCAGGAGTGGGGACTCTGTAAGAATGGCTGGATGCTTAACGATCTGAGATGGAATCTTTATACACCAACAAAGTATGGACTTTGGTTGCCTTATCTGAAGGGTTAAATCCCCATTAGGAGCAAGTATATCTTGAGAAGATTACTTGGTGTACATGGAAAAGTTGAGACTTTCAAAGCTATGCTTAAGTCCATCCAGATCCTACTTGCCACGGCTACATACCATGACTACGATATCTGGCGGTTAGGTGTCATGACTACTTTTCTAAATGATAATTTGGAATAGAGCATCTATAAGTACACAGCCAGAGGGCTTCGTAGATAATGGGAGCAGCGGAAACGTGTGCAAGATGTTTTATGTGATAAAGCAGGCATCACGGAGTTGGAACGTCTGTTTTGATGTGGTAGTCAAAGAGTTTGACTTCATCAAAATGGTAGATGAACCTTGTATATAGAAAAAGGTAGTAGGGAGTATGGTGGTGATCCTCGTAGGGTACGTGGATGACATACTCTTGATGGGGAAGGAGTTTCCTATGCTACGCTCGATCAATCTCCGCTTATCACAATGATTCTCCATATAGGATCAATGTGATACCTACTAAATCCTGGGTTTTGGATCTATGAGATAGATCTAATTGGATGCTAGGATACTCACTAGTTATAGTGAGATGGTATAAATTGATCCTGGGGAGAATCACTGGAAAGGTTGCAGGGTGATAAGGACGACTGAATGTCAGTCGCAGGCATTGTCTTTACCCTCAGTGGAGGGACGGTATGTTGGAAGAGTTCCAAGCAAGATACCGTGGCATACTAGATGATAAAGGATGGATACATCGCTACCAAAGATACTACCAAAGAGGGATTCTGGGTGTATATTAGTTCATGAGATGAACTTCGTTCCTACCATTGTGTGACAATGGAGTTGTGGCTTATGCCTAGGAACGCCCGTCTCATCAGTGATCCAGACATATTCTAAGGCAGTGTCACCTGATCATGGAGATGGTTGATCTCCAGGGGATCGAGGTCAGGAGAGTAGACTCAGAGGACAACACGACAAATCCACTCACAAAGGCCTTTTCCCAGAGAGCGACTTTTTTAGGATGGTTGAGTATGAGATACTTCAACCACTGTTATCAGATGGCCCTAGCGCAGGTGGGAGATTGTTAATTATATGTATGCCCTAGAGGCCATTACTAAACATGAGATGTATATTGTAGTGGATGCTTGGACATATATAGGGAGGACTTTCTTGCTCGACATGATAGTATGCTATCTGGTTGCCCTTTACCTTAACATGTACACTGATTGTCTCTCTGCTACATGTTGGTAAAGCCCTTAGGATGTGTACTTGACTACCCGGACTATGATGAGGATCATACTAGTGGGGACATGGTAGTCCATAAGTACATCCTTCAAGGTCCCTAGTCGTGGGTGTATCGAGATGGGGAATCGATATACCAGAGTAGACTAGCGTATAGCTTCTCGACCCATATAGATGGGCGATGGAAGATCGCATATCCATTGGTGTTTGACATCAGAGATGATATACGTGTGCTCAGTGGAGACTGGGTACACTGGACGGACTCGCCGAGAACTCCCAGATGGTATTATACCTCACGTCAGATGGCAGTTCTCTGGTGACACTGGTGCAGGTTAGTCTGTAGACCCGAGATCGTCATAGAGTCTTGTGTGATTCCCACTGTGCTTTGATTTCCACCTTACCACGTCCAAGAAGGCGTGCAAAACGGTGGTTTTTGGGTACAGTCCTGAGTCGCATGGAGGCAATGAGCGATAGGAGGGGTTTCGTCTCTCCCGGTATTGGGGGTTGATGTTGCGCTATGCTCGATTGGCCATAACAGGGAAGTCCCTGGCCAGGGCTGGTTTAGAGATTTACTGGTAAGGGTTACCAGTAGTTTCTCGACTCGTTATGAGCCTCATATCGGCATGACTTATCGGTTATTGGGGTCTGACGTTTACCACCCCTAGACATGATATGCGACATATCAGACGAGGAGACCGGACTGTACGGTAGTGTCACTGTCAGGCTTTTTGCAGGAGTTGGAACGGGCTTGCTTGCTGATCTTCTGATCGCTCAATACCCGGGTAGCAGTTACGTCCATCTAGTACCGCTGACGGCTTATGGGTGCTTGATATGATCATCACCAACTGGCGGCGTATTGACGAGTCTTTAAAGTCCTACATAGAGGTTTTACCGGCTCAGGCAAAACGAAATATGAGTGCATATGTGATATGTACGGGACCGAGAATAATGCGTGTATGTGATACCGTATTCTATTCTCGCGACTTTTTTTATCGGTCGGTTATATGAGATATAGCCGGGTTATCGAATCAAGTGTTGATTCGATAAGTCGATACGTTGGATGTTAGTCGGTTATATGTGATATAACCGGATTATTATGTCAAGTTTTGATTTAATAATCTTGTGTATAATTGTATATGTGATTTACTAATTTACATTAACTAACATTGGTTCACTTAAGCATTTGTTTTTCTCACTTGTGCACAACTTAATATATATGTGATATATATTTATTTGTATTCATTTTGTATCATGGTTGTTGATACACTCTACATGGGTGTATGAGACATATACCATTATAATTATATTGGTGGGGTTTTAATATACAAAGTAAATACAAAATTAGTAGATATTTGTTCAAGTGCATGAAGCTTCATGAAGCTTGTGAGTGCATTGACCAAAGTCCACTAGTTTTGTTTTACTTAGGATATTTATAAACCTAACCACTATAATTAGCCATGGTTATGTCTCTACATGAGTTGGTATATAATACCCACTCACCCATGGTTAGCTCTCTCTCTCTTGATTAGTTTTTCATTCTCATTTTGAGCTCATCTTCTTCCTCATTCAAATGCTTGCTAGGGTTTGATAAAGAGAGAGAAATATAGTGAGAAAAGAAATTCTAAAGTGTACCCATTTCCTATTTCATCATCCTCTACTAGACTAGCACTTTAGTTTAGGGTGTTTGCTTCACTAATTCTCTAGTTAGTGAAGTAGAAGCTTGAGTTCGTATTTCCTCGTCGTAGATCATCTTCAGCCTCGAAGACTTCAAGCAATACCGTTTCTATCTTCCCATGGAGCCGTCCGAGAGTCCGGGAGTACGATGATCGCAGCGAAGGGACTACTACAAGGAGCATATGAAGTGAAGGACCGATCTACAAAGGTTGTATTTCGTATTCACTTAGTCGTAAATGGTATTTACTTGCATTTGAAACCCTAATTATCTAGCAAAGATCTTGTTTAGGGCTGTTCGGCACGGCTAAATTTTTTTATCGGGCATAGTCGATGCCTTGTTGAACTTTGTTAGAGTGCCTAGTAACCCTACACATGATATGCGACATATCAGACCAAGAGACCGGACTGTACGGTAGTGTTACTGATAGGATTCATGGAGACTGTGGACAGGCTCGCTTGTTGATCTTCATATCGCTCAATACCTGGGTAGCCGTTACGTCCAGCTAGTACCGCTGACGGTTTGTAGGTGACTGATATGATCATCACCTTCTGCCGGCGTATTGACGAGTCTTTAGAGTCCCACACAGAAGTTCCCTGGTTCAAACGAAACGAAGTAGGACACATATGTGATATGTGTGTGGGCCTGATTAAATACGAGTATGTGATACCGTATTGTAATCTGGCAGTCATCTGTTATTAGTTCTGTTATATGTGATATAACCAAATTGTCGAATCAAGCGTTGATTCGATAATATGATATACAGATAAATGATATTAGTCGGTCGTATATAATATAACCGTATTATTAGATCAAGTGTTGATTTAATAATGTAATATAAATTATATGTGATATAATTATATATTAACTAATATCATTAGTTCACTAATTAATCTTCATTAAATATATATTAATATATATGGTGTGTGTGTGTGTTAAAATGAAGCATGGCATTTTCTTTTCTATTTTGTGAAAATAGAAATGAGGTGTAAAAGTTGAAGCATAGTTGCAAGCATGGTGTTTTATATTGTTTATTCATTCTTGACTCACTATTCAAGCATGGTTGCAATATAATATTGCATAATTCCATGCTTGAATGAGTGAGGGGTCTTGGCTTAGCTCTCATTATTCTTGTTCATTCCAAAAGACTTAGCCATTTTCTTGCTCTCATGCTTCTTCTTCCTCCTCTTGCTTTTGCCTCAAGCTTCAACCCTCACATGTGATGTGAATCATGAAGCTTGAGCACAAATAAGTGAGCTCTTAACATCCCCTACTTCATCATCTCACACCATTCAAGCAAACTAGTGTGATGTGTTTCATACACTAAAGAGTTTAGTGTAGTGGTAGCTTGAACTAGTAGGAGCTTCGTGGTGGATCATCTTTGGTGCGAAGGCAACGAAGGAATCCCATTCAAAGCCTCAAGAGATGCCTAGTGGAGTCGCGGGACCACTACAAGGAGCAAGTGAAGTGAAGGACTTGATTCTACCATGGTATAATCTTCCTACAATTATCTAGTTAACATATCATCTAAAGAAAACCCTAATAATCTAGTTAAAGTTCTTGTTCGTCTAGCTTAGCACCAAGAAAAATTTAAATTTGGCATGGTAGATGCTTCTACAACCTCATCATGGTGCTAAGGTAGTCCATCAAGAGCAATCGCTGAGTGTCTTCTTTTCTCTCTCCTATTGACAAAAATAAACTCACGGGACTGAATTACAATGATTGTCTAAGGAACGTGAATATTGCCCTAACCTATGATAAGGTCGGATATGTCCTGACTACTCCAGCCCTTCCTATCCCAGGCCCTGATTCTTCAGTTGCGGATAAAGAAATCCGCAAGACATAGGATATAGACTGCTCAACAGCCAAGTGCCTCACGCACGCTTCTATGAACAATGAACATCAGGAGCAACACGAGAAGATGGATGTTCAATCCATCTTTCTCCATACAAAAGAGTTGTATGGAGAGCAATCTCGTACTCTTCGATACGAGGCATCTCGAAAGTTGTCTCAGATGCGGATGGCTGCTGACATGTCTGTAAGTGACCATGTATTAAGGATGATTGGACTTATTGAAGAACTTGAGGACCTGGGTTGGACCATGGAGAACGAGCAGTATGTTGATATTGTTTTGCAGTCACTTTCCCCTGCCTTTGCTCAATTCATTGTAAACATCAACATGCACAACATGGAGAAGTCTTTACCTGAACTCCTAAAGATGTTGATGAGTGCAGAAAGCATACTAAAGGTAGCGAAAAATCCCGCTCTTATTGCTGGGCCATCTTCTTCCTCCATCCCAAAAACTAAGGCCAAGGGAAAGAAGAAGAAGAATCCCATTAAGCAGAGAGGAGGAGTGAAAAAGGCACCGGGAAGGGACAAGAAAGGGGCTGCTGCGACAGGACGAGGGGATTGTTTCCACTGCCACCAGACTGGGCACTGGAAGAGAAACTGCGTTGGATACCTGGCCGACCTCTAGAAAAACAAACAGGCCAAAGTATCAAGAAACTTCGATCAGATCGAGGAGGTGAGTATCTAAGCTCAGAGTTTCTAGATTTCCTAAAAAGAGAATGGGATTCTCTCTCAGCTCACTCCTCCGTACACACCACAACACAATGGTGTATCAGAAAGGAGGAATCGTACCTTATTAGATATGGTACGATCTATGATGAGTGATGCTGAGTTACCAATATCATTCTGGGGGCACACATTGGAGACTGCGATTTATTTAGTGAATAGGGTTCCGACCAAAACCGTGTCTACCACTCCATATGAGATATGGTATAGGTATACACCATCTCTTAAAAGAGTTAAGATATGGGGTTGTCCGGCTTATGTGAAAAAGCAGAATCCGGACAAACTTGAGACACGATCGGTTTTGTGTAGATTTTTGGGATACCCAAAACACTCGTATGGATATCTTTTCTACCACAAGGAGGAACAAAAGGTGTTTGTTTCTCAGTATGCCACATTTTTAGAAAATGAATTTTTTACAAATGATTCTATTGGCAATGTGGTAGAACTGGAAGAAATTCCAGATACACAAACAATTACCGATGATTTGGTTGAACCTGAGGTTTCAATAGAACCTGACGTACCTCAACCACTCCGTAGATCTAGTAGGACTTCTCGCCCACCTGATAGATACTACGGTTTTCTAATTGATCGTGATAAAGAAGATTGCATCATGGATGATGATGACCCTACTAGTTTTCAGCAAGCTATCACGAGTGGTGACTCAGTGAAGTGGCTGGATGCCATGAGATCCGAAATGGAATCCATGCACACCAACAAAGTATGGACTTTGGAGGTTGCACCTTCTGGAGTAAAACCCATAGGGTGCAAATGAATCTTTAAAAGAAAGATCGGTGTGGATGGTCAGGTGGAGACCTATAAAGCTAGGCTGGTAGCAAAAAGGATTTCGTCAAAGACCGGGCTTGGACAATGATGAAACCTTTTCACCAGTCGCGATGCTCAAATCCATTCAGATCCTGCTTGCTATAGCTGCTCACTATGATTATGAGATCCGGCAGATGGATGTTAAAACGGCATTTCCAAATGGTGATTTAGAAGAATGCGTTTTTATGGATCAGCCAGAAGGCTTCATTGATAGTTGGAGCAGCGGAAAAGCATGCAGGCTGCTTAAATCCTTCTATGGATTAAAGCAGGCATCACGGAGTTGAAACATCTGCTTTGATGATACAATCAAAGAGTTTAGTATTATCAAAAATGTTGATGAACCATGTATTTATAAAAGGATTGTAGAGAGTACTGTTACATTCCTCGTACTGTACGTGGACGACATTCTCTTGATAGGAAATGATATTCCTATGCTACAATCGGTCAAACTATTCTTATCGCAGAGGTTCTCCATGAAAGACCTGGGCGATGCCTCGTACATTCTGGGGATTAAGATCTATAGAGATAGATCTAACAAATTATTGGGATTGTCCCAATCGAGATACATTGACATCGTACTAAAGAGGTTTAGTATGGAAGATTCCAAGAGGGGTAATTTACCCGCTTGTCACGGGATCACCCTCTCCAAAGAGATGACTCCAAAAACTGATGAGGAGATGGCTCGCATGAGCATTATACCCTATGCTTCGACAGTAGGATCTATAATGTATGCGATGTTATGTACTCGTCCAGATGTAGCTTATGCACCGAGTGTAGTAAGCAGGTATCAATCCAACCCAGCGAGAAACATTGGACTGCTGTGAAGAACATTATGAAGTACTTGGGAAGAACTAAAGAAATGTTCTTGTTGTATGGTAACGGAGATCTCCAAATGGAGGGCTTTACCGACTCCAGCTTCCATAGCGACAATGATGATAGTAAGTCCATCTCAGGGTTTGTATTTATCCTAAATGGAGGGGCGGTATGTTGGAAGAGTTCCAAACAAGATACCGCTGCTGACTCCACGATTGAAGCTGAGTATATTGCTGCTAATGATGCCGCAAAGGGGGCAGTCTGGATGAGGAAGTTCATTTCCGAACTTCAAGTGGTTCCATCCATTGCTAATCCAATACCTCTGTATTACGATAACAATGGAGCCATGGCTTTGGTAAAGGATCCAAGGTCCCATCAGAAATCCAGACATATCTTGAGGTGGTATCACCTTATCCTGGAGATAGTCGATCGCCAGGACATCGAGGTACGGAGAGGACACGAAAGACAACACAACAGATCCATTCACCAAGGCGATCTCTCAAGTCCAGTTTGTGAAAAACTGTTCGAGCTGTTGGGCATGCGGTACACCGGCAACTGGTTCTAGTGCAGACAGTTGGTACTTGATGCATCAACTACAGGCCTTAGTGCAAGTGGGTGATTGTTAGATATGTATGCCCTAGAGGCCTGTATTGTATAGGATGCTTGGCATGCATATGTACATACACAATCTTTGCTCAAAATGTTAGTATGCTATCTGGTTTATCTTCATCTTAACATATGATGAGTTGTGTTATATTTCATATCTTGATACGCATATTGATGAAGCCCTTAGGATTATTCTTGACTACTAGGATTATGATGAGATCATACTAGTGGGGCC
Source organism: Agapanthus africanus (assembly GCA_030015575.1). Classification (NCBI taxonomy): domain Eukaryota; kingdom Viridiplantae; phylum Streptophyta; class Magnoliopsida; order Asparagales; family Amaryllidaceae; genus Agapanthus; species Agapanthus africanus. Next base: position 251,312,875 of record JASDDO010000029.1, on the reverse strand, counting down.
TGGACAGTCTATAAGCATATCCTTTAATAGTTCCTAGTCGAGGGTATATCGAGACAGGGCATCGGTATTACCAAATTAGACTAGTGTGTACGTTTCTTGACCCTGAGGGCGATGGTTGATTCCACAACCATTGGTGTTTGACATCAAAGATTGTACACAGGTGCTCATTAGAGAATGGGTACGCCGAACAGGACTCACCGAGAACTCCTAGATGGTATATATACCTATTGTCAGATAGCAGTTCTCTGGTGACACTTGTACAGGTTAGTCTATAGACCCGAGATCGTCATGGTGTCTTGTGTGATTCCTACTTTATTTTGATTTCCACCCTACCATGGCTCTATTGAGTCGTGCAAACATGTGTACTTTGGGTACAGTCCCGAATCACATGAAGACAGTGAGCGATAGGAGGGGTTTCGTCTCTCCCGGTATAGGGAGTTGATGTCGCGCTATGCTTTATCGGCCATAACAGCAAATCCCTGGCCTCGAGATTTACTGATAAATGATATCAGTAGTTTCTCAAACCGTTATGGGACGTAAATCAGCATGACCTATAAAGTTACTGGGGTATGACATTTACCACTCCTAGACTTCATATGCGATGTATCAGATGAAGAGACCGGACTGTACGGTACGTGTTGCTTGCAGGCTCGCAGGGGTTGTGATGAGTTCGCTCGTCGGCCACCTTTTCGTGATGTACCTGGGTAGCCGTTGCGCACAGCTAGTGCCACTGATGTGCTTGTGGTTAAACCCACTGCCAGCGTACTGTCGAGTCTTTAGAGTTCCACACAGAGGGTTCCCTCGTTCAAGCGAAAGATGTAGATGCCGTAAGTTGTTACGGCAGCCGTAAGTTGCTGCGGACGGTTTTCGATTATGTTCGTGTAAATGATACAGGAATAATAATCGGAAGGATAATAATGGCAGGTTTTGGTTTAGGACGGATATCGATATTATATTATTGGATTAATGGTATTCGTATTTTTCGGATTTCGGGTACGGGTATACAGTATACGGTATACGGGGAAGGGGTATTCTTGTAATTGTCATAAGAATACCTTCTAGAAGGTGCCACCTCATAATGACATTATTTATATTATGAAAATAAATAAATGAGGTGGAAATAAGAAAGTCCAAGCATGGTTGCAAAAATGGGTTGATTAATTAAATATTGTTTTGGAGTTACTATTGAAGCATGTTGCTATTTTTATAATGCATGCTTCAATTATTTCATTTTGAGCCATATCTAATTTCCATGCTTGAATTTTCTCTCATTATCAAAAACACTTTCTCTCTCCTTCTTCTCTCCTCCTTCTTCTTCCTAGCTTTAACCCTCACATGAGATGTGAATCCAAAGCTTAGGACCTTAAGTTAATCCAATACACTAATCTCTACATAATCCTAGTGACCTCTTCTAGCAAACTTGGTCTCTAGGTTAAACTCTTGTGAAGAGTTTCTATCTTGCACGATAACCCTTGGGTGGATCATCTAGGTCTTGGGTGGCCGGAGATCGAAGACATCGGCAACATCTAAAGGAGCTAAGGAGTTCATCAAAAGAGAAGACAAGGAGCAAAGGAGTTGCATCAAAGAGAAGACCCGAAGGACCGTGTCATCGAGGTATAATCCCTAACATAGTAGGTAAGATCTCTAGTTAGGGTTTTCTAGTTGTGGTTTAGACAAGATCTTCGGTTAAGTGCGTTTTGTATGCCAAGAAAATTTTCGTTCATCGCTTCCGCCGCGTCACAAGAGTTGTGGGAGCATGCAACATGCACTAACATCTCATATTCTGATGAAGTCAAATCTTATGACTGTCACATCAAAAATAGATGATCTTTCTTCGCTATATATGCTTTAATCTATAAATAGACATAAGCTACTTGTCCACTAAGCTTCCGCTGCTCCTACTGATCACAACAACCCTTTGGTAGAGTCATATACACGTGCACTTCTAAAACCAGTTTAGAACGATGCTATACTCATCCTCCTCCCGGGTCTCATAGTCTAGAACAACAGTAATGGCAAGTCTGGGTAAACAAGAACCTCCATGTCACCGTCTTTGAGGATACCGAAGTACCTCTCGGGTGCCTGATGTTACCCACCATATTTGCGGAGTGGCTAATGGAATGTTAAAACCGATTGAATATTTATGTTCTATTAAATTTTCGGTAATCATTTGTGGTTCTGGAATCACTTTCAGTTCTACCATACTCCCACTACTGTTTTCTGAAAAGTCCATTTTGCTAAAACTGTGGTGAGTCAAGAACATTATCACTATTGATCTTCCATATGGTAGAAAGTAAACCCTCGTCACAGCCCGAGATAACCCACAAACTGCCATTACTGAAACGTGCCTTGAGTTATCCAGTGTTTGGTTTTAAGCATAAGCCGACAACTCCATATACTTTAACATCGTTAAGATATGAACCATTCTATATACAATATAGAAACAGAGGCACTGATTTAATTGGAACCAGATTCAAATCATGCAGCTGTCTCTAGTGCATGTCAACTAAATGGAGAGAGGCCGATCAACATTACTCAACTTAGGAGTGCATCCAGATATGAGTAACCTGAAAGAGAAACAAGTTCTCAAAACCATTACTATCAACTAAATATCAAATACAAACAATTATATCTTCGATCACCTTGAAGAATCCTGATACTTGCAACACATGGTTCTCTACTTTATTCTTATACCTATAACTTCTCAAAACTTGGACATTGTATTACTACGAAATACTTGTCTAAAACTGGAGAAGTCACAAGTAAACAGAATATAGTACGAGCACCATGTTGGTGTGTAGTAGCGCCTCTAGTAAGATTGCAACATCATAAAGTAGTGAACTTTTAAAATTCTAGAGGGCTATTACAAACGAACTACGAATCGTAACTAGAGATTAGGGTAATATCAACATAATAAGAAGTCTAAGCTAAAGGAAAAGGAAGTACAACCTTTGTAGACAACTCCTTCGGTCTTTAGGACTCCTACGGCTTTGCTCGAAGCATGGATCAACTCCGCTTAAGGTCCTTCGTCGTCTACGATGATCTACCAGGAGATTCCTAGGTCAAACTCTTTGCATCACTAAATCAAGATGAAGTGGAGCAAACACTCTACACTAAAAGGCTAGAGTGGTGTAGAATGGTTATGTGGTTTGTAAACTCACTTAAAAATCCTTTCTTTTTAAGTTCCTCACTCAAAACAAAACTCAAGAGAGCTTGAAGAAGGAGGAAGATGAAGATGGAAAAAGCTTTTGTGAATATAATGAAAAACTCTTTTTAATAAAATGAAAAACAAAGAATATACATGAGACACTCTCAAAAAATAACCATGGTTATCTAAATATCTAGATATTTTGTGGATGGATTAAAGAACAAAGGAAATCTAACTAGGGTTAAGTCAAAGGTCAACTAAGAATTGTGTAGAAAGAATGAGTCATTTAGCTAATTTCCTTTTTCTTTAATCCATAAACAAAATAGAAGATATTTATCAACCATGTAAGTCTTGTATTGACATCTTCTATGTATCATCAACCATGACACATATGTATGTATGTATGTATGTATGTGTGCACGCAATCATCATGTGTACGTATAAACATATATACATACATCCAAAAGAAAAGGTTTAATTAAAAGTGGGCTAAAAGTCAATATTAAATCAACACTTGATTTAATAAATCGGTCACATCAAATGCGACCCGACCAATAATAAATGCTCGATTAAAATACGGTATCACATACTCGCATTTGTTGAGCTCCCGTACATATCTCATATGCACTCCACATTATTTCTCCTGAGCTAGAAAAATCCTGTGTCGGACTCTGAGACTCGTCAATACGCCGACAGTAGGTGATGATCATATCAAAACACCTACAAGCCGCAAGCGGTCAGCTAAACGTAACGGCCACCCGGGTATTGAGCGATCAGAAGAAAAACAAGCGAACCCGTCAAAACTCCTGTCGAGCCATTGGCAACACTTGCCGTACATCGTCTCATATATTGCATATCAAGTCTAGGGATGGAATCGTCGAGCCCTAATAACTCAATAAGTCAAGTCGATATGGTCTATGACCAGTCGAGAAACTACTGATAACACTTATCAGTAAATCTCATCAGCCCTGGCCAGGGAGTTCAAGTCAGAGCCAATCGCACATTGCATAACATCAACTCCCAATACCGGGAGAGACGAAACATATCCTATCGCTCACTGTCTCCATGTGTCTCGGGACTATACCCAAAAGCCATCTGTTTGCACGACTCAGTAGAGCCGTGGTAGGGTAGAAATCAAACTACAGTAGGAGAACACATAAGACTCTATGACGATCTCGAGTCTACAGACTAACCTGTACCAGTGTTACCAGAGAACTGCTATCTGACGATAGATATAATACCATATAGGAATTCTCGGTGAGTCCGTTCGGTCTAACCAGTCTCCACTGAGCACCCGTATACAATCTTCGATGTCACAACACCAATGGATATGTGATCATCCATCACCTATCATATGGGTCAAGAAACGTACACGCTAGTCTACTCTGGAATATCGATGCCCTGTCTCGATATACCTGCGACTAGGAACATTTAAGGATATGCTTATAGACCACACATGCCCCACTAGTATGATCTTCATCATAGCCATGGAAGTTAAGCAAATATCCTCAGGGCTTTATAAACATGTATCAAATGAACAGTATCAAGTAAATATGTCAGATAAAGTAAAACCAGATAGCATACTATCATATTGAGCAAAAAAGTCATATATCAAATATACATATATACATGTCCAAGCATCCACTATACATATAATGGCCTCTAGGGAAGACATATATCCAACAATCTCCCACTTGCACTAAGGCCAATTATTGGTGTATCTCATACCCAACATCTCAAAAAGTCGCTCATGTTGTGGCTGTGGAAGGGCCTTGGTGAGTGGATCCGCGGTGTTATCCTTTGTATCTACTCTCCGAATCTCGATCTCTTGGTGATCAACTATCTCCCAAATCAAATGATATCGCCTGAGGATGTGTCTGGACTTTTGATGGGATCTAGGTTCTTTGGCCAACGCCATATGTCACGACCCGAAATTGGCACGTGACAGCCCTAATACTACGCAATGCCTAAAGACGTAACGCAGTAAAAGAAAGTCAAAACTCAGAAATCTAAACCATGAAAATACGGAAAAGATAATAAAAGTTTTTTAAACATTTGAAATCGCAACCCAAATTCTTTAAAATTCCAACTTCTTTCTTCAAAATTTTGGCAGCACCCCCTTTGTAAAAACTAACCCCAAAATGGGTACAACAGATAAGATAAATAAAGCATCCCCAAACGGGAGTAAATACATGCCCAAAGGCGGAAAACAATCACCACCACAAATATAAGACGCCGTAGCGAAGAAATAAAGACAATAGAGATAAAGCTGTATAAAAGACAACAAATCCACAAATAATATACAATAACGTCCTCACCAAGTCTCTAAGTCAACAACATAATAGTAGATGGAGAGTACAAGATACAACGAATGTACAATACAAAATACAGATAACCACCAAAACCCACCTAAGAAAAATAGCACACTATGAGCCGATGCGGTATCTGTAGCAAAAGATGATAGGTGAATAGCCTGCCTCGACTACTCTGGGGAACACCCTGCAACACCTGTGGCACAACGGGGGTGAGTTGCCAACTCATGAATAGTAAATAACATATGCAGGTAATCGCAGGTATGTACGTACAGCATGAATCTAACATATGCGATTACAGTAATAACAGGTCAAAAGAATGCAGAATAATGGAAAGTACACTAGCAGGTACAATCAATATCTGAAGCAATAATAACATGGCAATAGGGATATGAGAATGTAAAATATGCAGCAATCAAAAAGGATACACTAACAGGTACTACCAATATATGAAACTGTGCATAAATAGGTAAGTGTGAGGTATGGAGAGAAATATGTCATTCTACGGAATCCTGTCATCATGGTAGGATCACAATCCATCAAGACACTCAATTCCCAATTCCTCAAATCAGCCCCCAAGTTGGGCTCTTGAAAGGTTCCTAGGCACTCTCAAGAGGTCTCACAAGGCATCAACCATGCAAATTTCCAAAAATTACGGTGCCGAGAAACCCTAATACGGATCGTTGGCTAGAAGTTTAGGCAAAAAGAAACTAGTTAACAACTTAACTAAATGGTTTACGAAAATACAACCTTTGTAGATCCGTTACTCCACCTCCATAGCTCCGTGATGAAGTCCTCTCCGCTGTACAAATCAAACCATGACTCTAGCATCGGCTTCATCGAAGAATGGGCGGGCTAGGTCATCGACGACGATGCCGAAGATGATCTACGTCGAGGCATCACTAGATCAAGCTCCACCTTCACTAAGCCATGAAAACTTGTGAAGGAAACACCCTATACTACTTGGCAAGAGGTAGAGGATGAATAAATAGGAAGTGGGTTCACTTTAGAATTGGATTTCTCACTCATTTTCACATTCCACCATTGTTGGTAGAAAGCTTTCTTCAAGGTTGAAGATGAAGAAGAAGAAGAAGGAATATCATAAGTAATATCCAAAATGAATAATAAAATGAATACTTATCATATCCTAACCTTGGTTAGGTGTAGAGAATAGACCATGGTAAGGTTTAATGGTTTAGGGTTAAGCATGAGACAAAATGGTCATGTAGTCAAAGCTTCATGAAGTTTCAACTACAAACAAAGAAAGCCACCATTTTCCTCATTTATCCTTTTCTTTTGCAAAAATAAACAAAATGGATAAATAAATGAATAAATGAATAAGTAAATGAAGCAAAAGAAACCCTAACCATTGACCAACCATGGTTTAAACTATACACCAAACAATCATGTATCATCAAACATGATACAATCAAATGCACAAAAGTATATCATATATACAATGTGCACATCAAGTGAGAAAATCCATTTAAAATGAACCAATACAAGTTAATGCAAAGTAATATATCAAATATATAATTATACATTAAATCATTAAATCAACACTTGATTTAACGATCCGGTCATATCGCATATAACCGACTAGTATCCTATGTATCGGCTTATCGAATCAATCCTTGATTCGATATCTAGGTTATATCGCATATAACTAATCGATACATTCATCGCGAGAATAGAATATGGTATCACATACACGCATTATTCTCGGTCCCGCACATATCTCATATGCGCTCCTATTTCGTTTTGCTTGAGCCAGGAAACCTCTGTGTAGGACTCTAAAGACTCGTCAATACGCCGGCAGCAGGTGATGATCATATCAAACACCCACAAGCCGCAAGCGGTCTGCTAAACGTAACGGCCACCCGGGTATTGAGCGATGAGAAGATCGACGAGCAAGCCCGCTCATACTCCTGTGAATCCAACCAGTAACACTTACCGTACAGTCCGGTCTGATCGTCTGATATGTCGCATATCTCGCCTAGGGGTGGTAAACGTCAGACACCAATAGCTCGATAAGTCGTGTCGATATGACGTCTATAACAATTCGAGAAACTACTGGTAACACTTACCAGTAAATCTCAGCAACCCTGGCCAGGGATTTCCGGTTACAGCCAATCGAACACAGCGCAACATCCACTCTCTATACCGGGAAAGACGAATCCCCTGCTATCGTTCGTTGCCTCCATATGACTCGGGACTGTACCCAAAAACCACCGTTTTGCACGCCCTCTTGGACGTGGTAAGGTGGAAATCAAAGCACAGTGGGAACCACACAAGACTCTATGACGATCTCGGGTCAACAGACTACTCTGTACCAGTGTCACCAGAGAACTGCCATCTGACGTAAGGTATAATACCATCTGGGAGTTCTCGACGAGTCCGTCCAGTGTACCCAGTCTGTAGTGAGCACCCGTATATCATCTCTGATGTCAAACACCAATGGATATGGGATCTCCCATCGCCTATCTGTATGGGTCGAGAAGGTATACGCTAGTCTACACTGGTATATCGATGCCCCGTCTCGATACACCCACGACTAGGGACTTTGAAGGATGTACTTATGGACTACCATGTCCCCATTAGTATGATCCACATCATAGTCCAGGTAGTCAAGTACACATCCTAAGGGCTTTACCAACATGTAACAGAGAGACATTCAATGTACACGTTAAGGTAAAGGGTAACCAGATAGCATACTATCATGTCGAGCAAGAAAGTCCTCCCTATATATGTCCCAGCATCCACTACAATATACATCCAATGTACAGTAATGGCCTCTAGGGCATACATATAACTAACAATCTCCCACTTGCACTAGGGCCATCTGATCGCAGTAGTTGTAGTATCTCATACTCAACCATCCCATAAAAGTCTCTCTCTGGGAATAGGCCTTCGTGAGTGGATCCGCCGTGTTATCTTCTGAGTCTACTCTCCTAACCTCGATCTCCTTGGAGATCAACCATCTCCATGATTAGGTGATACTGCCTTAGATTATGTCTGGGTCACTGATGGGACCGGGGTTCCCGGGCCAAAGCCACACTTCCATTGTCACACAATGGTAGGAACCTAGTTCATCTCATGAACCAATATACACCCAAACAGCCTCTTTGGTAGCATCTTAAGTAGCGATGTATCCTGCCTTTATCGTCTAGTATGTCACGGTATCTAGCTTGGAACTCTTCCAACATACCGTCCCTCCACTGAGGGTAAAGACAATGCCTGTGACTGACTTTCAGTCGTCTTTATCACCGTGGAACCTTTCCAGTGATTCTCCCCAGGATCAATTGATACCATCTCACTACAATTAGTGAGTATGCTAACATCCAATTAGATCTATCTCATAGATCCAAATACCAGGATTTAGGAGGTATCACTTTGATCCTATATGGAGAATCTTTGTGATAAGCGGAGATTGATCGAGCGTAGCATAGGAAACACTTTCCCTATCAAGAGTATGTTATCCACGTACTCTACGAGGATCACCTCCATACTCCCCACTACCTTTTTGTTTATACAAGGTTCATCTACCATTTTGATGATGTCAAACTCTTTGACTACTTCATCAAAATAGATGTTCCAACTCCGCGATACCTTCTTTATCCTATAAAGCATCTTGCACACGTTTCCGCTGCTCCCACTGTCTACGAAGCCCTCTGGCTGTGTACTTATAGACGCTCTCTTCCAAAACATCATTTTGAAAAGCAGTCATGACACCCAACCACCAGATATCGTAGTCATGGTATGCAACCGTGGCAAGTAGGATCTGGATGGACTTAAGCATAGCCATTGGAAAAAGCTTTCATCATCATTCACGCCTGGTCGATGACGAAAACCTTTAACAAGTCTAGCTTTGAAAGTCTCAACTTTTCCAACTACACCAAGTAATCTTCTTAAGATATACTTGCTCCTGATGGGGATTTAACCCTTCACATATAGCAGCCAAAGTCCATACTTTGCTGGTGTATAAGGATTCCATCTCAGATCACTAAGCATCCAGCCATTCTTACAGAGTCTTACTCCTGATGGCCAGCTCGAAGCTAGTTGGGTCATCATCTCATGATGCAATCCTCGCTCCCACTGTCATAGAGAAACCAAAGTATCTCTCAGGTGGGTGAGAAACCCTACTAGATCAGCGGAGAGGCTGAGGTTCGTTGGAAACTATTGAATCCTTTGGTTCTACCAAATCATCAGCTGCAGTTTGTATGGCTGGAACATTTCCAGTTCTACATAACAGATCTTGCCTCGAGCTTGTCCGGATTTTGCTTTTAGACATAGGCCGATCAACCCCAAATCTTAACTAACTTAAGATATGGGCTATTCCCTTTCCATATCACATATGAAATGGTAGGCAACTAATTTGATTCGAACCTAATTCAATAGGTAAGCAGCTTCTCAAGTGCATAACCCCTTAAAAGGAAATAGGTAACTCAGTATTACTCATCATAGAGCACACCTTATCAAATAGGGTGTATCTGCTCCGTCCCGATATACCATCATGCTATGGTGTATTTAGAGAAGTAATGCTGAGAGAGAATCTCATTCTCCTTTAGAATAATCCAGGAATTTCGTGCTCAAGTATTCTCCTCCTTGATCTCATCATAGGACATAATACTTATACCCGTATTCTGGTTCTCTACTTCTCGCTTATATTCTGTGAATATCTCAAAAGGTTCGGACTCAAGTTCCAACAGGAACATATGACTGAATCTCGAGAGATTATCAGAGAATATAATGAAGTATAAAGAACCGGTCCTGGCATTTGTAGATAGGAGACCTTACATACATCATCATGTATCAGTCCCAAGAGTTCATTAACTCTTTCTCTGTTTCTAATAAACGGAGCTATGGTCATCTTATCTTTGTGACATGACTGGCAAGTTTCACAAGATGTAAATTCAAACTGATTTAAATATGCATCTAAATGTAACTTCAGCCAGTCGGGTCGCATTGATATGACCTAGTCTACAATGCCTCAAGAAGAATTCGTTCATGTCTGAACTCTTCCTCTTGTGTGTGTTCAGTATACTAAGAACTGTAGTTTGATTTAGAACATCAATGCTTTTAGATAACGTGCCTGAACCGATCAACTTTTGATATAGGAAATGTTCAAAACATTATCCAACAATACAAAATTACATCCTTTCTTTACTAATAAAGAGACTGATATGATTTTGTATATCAGGTTCGGTATCTAATAACATTTGTTCAGAATCAATGTATTGTAATACAGGGTGACAGTGACCAACAGACTTGGTTGCAACACTTGCCCCGTTTTCTGTCTCATGAAACTTATCACCCGTTCTCAGTTCTCTACCTCTCTGTAGCCCTATGTAACAGATTACATATCAGGGATCCTGATCTGGTATCACATACCCAGGACATAGAGGATACTGAGAAACAGTTCTGTATAATGAACACACCCGAAGATGATGCATCAGTATGCACTTTCTTCGTTTGGGCGGCACGGGAATTCTGGTATTCCCCAATTTCCTGCTCTGTCTTATAACAATTATAAGTTAGAGCGGGACCAACATTCCCCAGCTCAGTATAACAAGCGGGTTCGGTCAATATCCGTATTATTATCTTGATTAAGGCGTGACATGGTCGCTACCAGGAGAGAGAGAGAAGAAAACACTCAGCGTGCGCTCTTGCAAGAATAGATTGGTTATTATTTTATCTAATCAGGATGGCCCCCACTGCTTTTTATCAAATCTTCCTTCAAACCCTAAAAGGAAAGACTAGCCGAGATTAATTACACACTACAAGTTCGCCAATCTTTCAGCCAGGCCAGTGTCGGTACTTTGAGGGAGGTCCCCCGTGCTTTCGCACGAACCTAATTAATGTAAACCTCGTTTTCCCAGAGGCGTAACCTCGTTAACACCTTTCTAGACACCTACTTGATCGGCTAATTGTAATGTGTAAAACTCTCCCAGGAGTAACAATTACTCGCAGCGGGTATCGGGATCCAACTAACTCATAGAAGGTATGCAATCTCATTGCAAATTTCAACACTTGAAATTCCCGATAATATTTTGCCCCTAGTGTTCTATGACCTTGACGAATGCCAAACAACCCATAGTCCACTAGTCAAGTTCAACCCGTACATTTCTTGATCGAATTAAACCCTCCCGCACGACCCTTGACGAATGCCAAACAACGCCGTACGAATACCCTAATCCAATCTGCATCATATGCATAAGCTGATAAATACTAGTTAGCTACCGCACACTACGCCTTGACGAATGCCAAACTACCGCAGCACGAATACTAACTAGTACTTATCTGAAATGACGGAGGGCTACGACATGTTTTTTTGAAAACCTATTGCGTAATGAACTTGATATCGTTGTAGAATCAAATGAATTTTGAAATGGAGTGTTTTTGAGGCTTTTCTAGTTTTGCTAAAGGAGTCACTCCCGGTGAAGGGATCGTCCGTCCTTTCCTCGTCGAATGAGGTGCAGGATATACCATATATATCACTGTGCAAAGCAAAAACTCTTAAAAGCAATCAAAAGACAAACCGAGGGTTGTAGCATCTGCCAGTTATTGCTAAAGGAGTCACTCCCGGTGAAGGGATCTCGGTCCTTTCCTCATCGAATAAGGTGCAGGATATATCATATATACCTCTGTGCAAAGCAAGAACTGTAGCTACCTGTTTTATTTTGAAATTCGATTCTACAACATCTTTAGGTTTCTTTTATTTCATTAATCACATTAATGAAGTCCCATCATTTAAGTACCTAAACATCACAGATAAATACGACGTACACTTATGTCATCCGCATTCGCCTCGATGTCCCCTCGTGCACCGTTAGGTTAGGTAACTAACGGCAGAGCGGGGCAGGGCTAGCGCGGGTGTAAAACATAAGTAACGCCTATATAATATATCATATATACTATATACTGTATCTATCACAGAACATCACATGATCACATCACAGATAACGCAGCAGAAGAAACATATGAAATATTGGATATACTAGGACGTCCGTGTTTTCAATACGAGCCAGTATAAAACACGGATTCCACGGTCGCGATGAATAGCCAAACCCACACCCCTAGACCCCTACGAGAGCGGCAAGCAACCCTACCAATTCCAGAGTTAGGAGACCCGGACTCGACTTCTCGAGTTGGTCTCCCACTGGACTCCAGAACCCGGTTACTTGTGCCCTCCTCCTTGGGTCTATCCTAGTGCAGAAAATTAAATAATATACAAGAGGTGACATCTTCCGCAACCTGGAAGTGCCCCAATAAAAGAATATTACATACAAGTTTTTACATGAATGAAAATGAAAAACACTTATCTCACATAAAAAAACCCCGGCTATTCAAACACGACGATCCAATATAACATATCCAGCAGCACATAACATCACATGTCATCAACGTAAGTAAACATGCGTATCCCAATTATCGTTGACATATAGCAACGAAACCGGGGATATCACATATTACACTTACGGTCACAGAAAAGAAAGTGTAAAACTACAACAGTTGGAATCCGCAACTTCTTTAGACATCGCATGCCTAATCAAATGAATTCCTTAGACATCACATTCCTAACTATTATAAACCCCGCATTTTAGTCTCATTATCGAAAACACTTTTCAATATCAAGTCGGGCAATTCAACAAGATTCCCGACATCCTGATCGAATACTCGTCGCAAACTTTAGTAGGCGGCCGCACCCCCGATGCCGCCGACGAACTGCACCAAGGCGGAACAACGCTGCCGCGAGCACCCGAACGGATGCTTTCGGCGACGGGGTTCTCCTACAGTCACTTGGTCGGGGCTATGGAGTGAGGCTGTCTATTAAGTTTACCCGGCGAGTATCCGCGTATGCTACGTGATTGCGACTGACTTTTGATCACATCAAAATTCCGTGGCAACCGATCAAGTGAGACTAAACTGCTATGTTTATAACATTCATTCAGTTATCTCATAATTTCTTGTGAATTCCAATTATTGTATCCCATTCCGGATGAATAGAAAATGTCAAACTTTCCGATCGAACAATCGAACACCTAAGTTTTCCCGAAACAGATCAACACATGAAATAAGTCCAAAAACATTCAGTTCGTGCCTCAGTACCAACGGTCCAGCCGTAGAAGGGTCAAGCCAACGCCTCACATGTGGCACACCGTACTGCCCCAAACCCGAAGGTTCAAAGGGCAGTTCAAGACGGTCACATAATCGAGTTAAGGTTTGTTGTCTTCTAGAGGGTCCATCGCGTTACTTGCACTACTTAGAACGTCGTTAAACTACGGAAAAATCCAACACTTGGAAATTTCCCGACAGGGGAAAAATTGGGTATTTATATCCGGTCGAACTTTTTAACATATTCTAAAAATTATCCGGAAAGACACATAGACAAAATCTGATATTCCGATCGAAACACCGAATCCCCAAAACAACCCCAGAAAATTCAACTCTAGAATAAATATTAAAAATTCCCAGAAAACTCAGTAGTACTAATGTGACATTACTGTGCAATTTTCAATGAACAAGGCGACAAAACAGCCGCGGAACCGCCGCAAAAGCCAGCTTGTGCCGCGGTTCCGCCGCGCTATAGTGGAATCATGGACACGTGTTGCACAGTAATTCTTAGGATTCCCTGCTGATTTTTCTGCATATTTTTATTTTCGAAAAAGACCAGATTTCAGAAATTGTCCAGAGAGCATTTTAGGGTTGGGGTTTCGGGTCGATCGGACTTCAAACTCCGTCTAGACTTCGCCTAAGGCTCTAGCTAGGCTCTGATACCAATGAAAGGTTCCTAGGCACTCTCAAGAGGTCTCACAAGGCATCAACCATGCCAGTTTCCAAAAATTACGGTGCCGAGAAACCCTAATACGGATCGTTCGCTAGAAGTTTAGGCAAAAAGAAACTAGTTAACAACTTAACTAAATGGTTTACGAAAATACAACCTTTGTAGATCCGTTTCTCCACCTCCATAGCTCCGTGATGAAGTCTTCTCCGCTGTCCAAATCAAACCATGACTCTAGCATCGGCTTCATCGAAGAATGGGCGGGCTAGGTCATCGACGACGATGCCGAAGATGATCTACGTCGAGGCATCACTAGATCAAGCTCCATCTTCACTAAGCCATGAAAACTTGTGAAGGAAACACCCTATACTACTTGGCAAGAGGTAGAGGATGAAGAAATAGGAAGTGGGTTCACTTTAGAATTGGATTTCTCACTCATTTTCACATTCCACCATTGTTGGTAGAAAGCTTTCTTCAAGGTTGAAGATGAAGAAGAAGAAGAAGGAATATCATAAGTATTATCCAAAATGAATAATAAAATGAATACTTATTATATCCTAACCTTGGTTAGGTGTAGAGATTAGACCATGGTAAGGTTTAATGGTTTAGGGTTAAGCATGAGACAAAATGGTCATGTAGTCAAAGCTTCATGAAGTTTCAACTACAAACAAAGAAAGCCACCATTTTCCTCATTTATCCTTTTCTTTTGCAAAAATAAACAAAATGGATAAATAAATGAATAAATGAATAAGTAAATGAAGCAAAAGAAACACTAACCATTGACCAACCATGGTTTAAACTATACACCAAACAATCATGTATCATCAAACATGATACAATTAAATGCACAAAAGTATATCATATATACAATGTGCACATCAAGTGAGAAAATCCATTTAAAATGAACCAATACTAGTTAATGCAAAGTAATATATCAAATATATAATTATACATTAAATCATTAAATCAACACTTGATTTAACGATCCGGTCATATCGCATATAACCGACTAGTATCCTATGTATCGGCTTATCGAATCAATCCTTGATTCGATATCTAGGTTATATCGCATATAACTAATCGATACATTCATCGCGATAATAGAATACGGTATCACATACACGCATTATTCTCGGTCCCGCACATATCTCATATGCGCTCCTATTTCGTTTTGCTTGAGCCAGGAAACCTCTGTGTAGGACTCTAAAGACTCGTCAATACGCCGGCAGCAGGTGATGATCATATCAAACACCCATAAGCCGCAAGCGGTCTGCTAAACATAACGGCCACCCGGGTATTGAGCGATGAGAAGATCGACGAGCAAGCCCGCTCATACTCCTGTGAATCCAACCAGTAACACTTACCGTACAGTCTGGTCTGATCGTCTGATATGTCACATATCTCGCCTAGGGGTGGTAAACGTCAGACCCCAATAGCTCGATAAGTCGTGTCGATATGAGGTCTATAACAATTCGAGAAACTACTGGTAACACTTACCAGTAAATCTCAGCAACCCTGACCAGGGATTTCCGGTTATAGCCAATCGAACACAGCGCAACATCCACTCCCTATACCGGGAGAGACGAATCCCCTGCTATCGCTCATTGTCTCCATGTGACTCGAGACTGTACCCAAAAGCCACCGTTTTGCACGCCCTCTTGGACGTGGTAAGGTGGAAATCAAAGCACAGTGGGAACCACACAAGACTCTATGACGATCTCGGGTCAACAGACTACTCTGTACCAGTGTCACCAGAGAACTGCCATCTGACGTAAGGTATAATACCATCTGGGAGTTCTCGGCGAATCCGTCCAGTGTACCCAGTCTGTACTGAGCACCCGTATATCATCTCTGATGTCAAACACCAATGGATATAGGATCTCCCATCGCCCATCTGTATGGGTCGAGAAGGTATACGCTAGTCTACACTGGTATATCGATGCCCCGTCTCGATACACCCACGACTAGGGACTTTGAAGGATGTACTTATGGACTACCATGTCCCCACTAGTATGATCCGCATCATAGTCCAGGTAGTCAAGTACACATCCTAAGGGCTTTACCAACATGTAACAGACAGACATTCAATGTACACGTTAAGGTAAAGGGTAACCAGATAGCATACTATCATGTCGAGCAAGAAAGTCCTCCCTATATAAGTCCCAGCATCCACTACAATATACATCCAATGTACAGTAATGGCCTCTAGGGCATACATATAACTAACAGCTCTCATATCAAATAAGTCTCATATCTCCTCAATGTACAATATCGAATAATCCCATATGTATGTCCAATATCCAATCTCAATGAATCGCCTAATATCCCAAATCAAATCTCATGTAGAATTCTAACATCTTAAAGGTATATATTTGCAGAAATAAATATGATGGGGTCAATACACATATATTAGCGTCCCTCTCCACTAATATTGGTGTAAGGGTATATATAACAACGGCCAAATCCCCTGTTATATATACAAAGGTGTTAAAAGAAATATCATGAAATCAATGTGCCAAGCATCGACACAGAAATACTGATCTATCAGATGTCGTCTCCCCGACTAACAACCTGAGAGGTACGTATCATACGCTATCCTGAAAGCTCAAGTGCCTAGCTCTGACCCTCGCCTCTCGACGTATCCATACGTACATGACTCCCAACGGTATCCCCATGATCCCCGCCGAGTCATTGGTATTGTCACTGATAGGTACTCGCCCGCCTCCAGGCTCAATCGGCAAAGTCCATCGATCATCTTGCCGAGGGGAACCATACCGGGCCCCACCATGTACCCTCATACGGCACCCACACCTCGTATGGAGTATATAATCAGAATCGATAAATCTCATGGTGGCTGCACAAATATCTTATCAAGGAAACCGGGTTTTTCAATTAATGCATAATTACATGAACTCCCGCGGTTCCCAAATCCAGAAAACATCATGTAAAATCCAAATATCAATGCGCAAATCCATGAATAAAAATATGTGCGATATATCAGAAATGCAAGCATATAAAGGAAAATATGTAGCTGAAACCAAATGTATGCGAGATCAACAAGGTATAGCTAAGTATAGGTGTCTAGCTATAAGTAAAGGATGTATTATACCCCATGGGTATAAGTAAAAGATGTAGTATACCCCCCTGGGTATAAGTAAAATATGTAGTATACCCCTGGGTAGAAGTAAAATATGAGCAAGATATACCTGTAGCTGTATCGTAAAGTGTGTATGCACCTATCACTAATGGTACGATACACTATAGGTATACAGATATGGTAAATATCATATGTGATAAATAGTACGAAACAATGTCACAAGGTCCCTAACCAAACAATATAGTATCTATAAGGGGTTTGTGTGTGACATGGCAATTATTGACGGTATGTGTAGCATACAATCAGTGCTCGTGCAACATGAATCGTCAATAATTTGTGCAGTGTTCTACGGCTACTAGTCACAGTATAACTATATCTAAGAAAAATAGGGTAAAGGCGCATTTCTAACAATGACGTAGAATATGCGACAAGTATAAGAATTCTAGCCCATACTCATAACGCCATGCGGGCGATTCCCCTATAGATGTTAAATCTACCCACCTACGCTCCACGCTAGGTGAATCCTACCACCTGTTTCCCCTGTAGCTGTGTCCGTAGTCCCCGCCTGCAAACCTGAAAATTAGACAAGAAAATCATATATATAAGCAAATATCTCGCAAAACGCGATATCGACACTAAACGAGAAACTCGCGTCGCGAACTAAACGCGCGTGTGCACGATACGCTAAAACGTGTGAATACGCGTCTAAAACTACCGCGACACGCCGCGGCACGCTGGATCGCAGAACCCACTTACGTATCGCGCGTATCGCGCAAACACAATGAACTAGAAATACGATATATTCTCCCAGATTTTCCTACAGGTGAAATATCACAAAACTACACATGCCAAAACACTATAGAACACTGCAGACAACTATAGGAAAACCCCCAACACCCTAGCCACTAACCTGGCTGCAAATTGTGGCAAATCCTATTAAATTTGCACCCTGAATTGGGAATGGGGGTCTCGTGTTCTGGTGGTGTTGTCTAAACCTAGTGTACATGCCCCAGTTTTCTCAATTTTGTCCTGAAGGGTCCGGGTCAAAAGCAGATCACAAAATGCCAATATATCGCCTAAAAACGCCAATTTTGCATAAAACACAAACCCCATGGTATTTTAGTGAAATCTGGGGAATTCTTAGTTAAAGTAACCCTAACAACACTAAAATAGGCCAGGTTAACTAACACAATCCTTACGTAATCAATATTCCACATAATTCACCTTAATTAGCACTAAACTCACAATTAAACACAAACCGAAGCTAAGCAAAAAGGGAAATTTGGTTAAGAAATATACCCAAAGGGGCCCTAGGAATCAGGAGAAGAAGTGAATGGAGGAGGAAGAGCTGCTACAAGTAGCTGGAGCTCCTGCTGCTATTGTTGCTGGCTGCTGTTGCTCTGCTGTCTACTGATGCTGATGCTGCTGATGGCTGCTGCTGATGTTGTTGTTGTAGCTGCTGAAGCTTCTTGCTTCAGGTGCTGGTATGTGTGTGTGTTTGTGTTTGAGAGAATGAGAGAACAAGAGAAATGAGAGTGAGAGTGAGAATGAGAGAAATTCAAACACCGCCTCTTCTCACTCTCTCTCACCTCATTAAATGGGCATGGCACAAGCCATGTAGCCCCATGCCCCCCTCTCTCTCCCAAAGTCAACAATGAAAGTCAAATTTTAAAACTCCATTTAAATTCATTTTTCTTTTAAAGAACAACCATGCACATTTAAAACCCAAAACACTTAAACAAATTTATAAAACTAGATTAAGAAATGGTTAAACCCCAAATTAACACCCTAGTTAACATGCACAAGTGTGTGCAAGCCTAGGAAAAATCTAATAAAATATTCATTAAATAGGATAAAATAATTGGAAATCATTTTGGTAAACTTTTTATTAAAAACCATATATTAAAATATAATTAGCCACAAAACACATTCTAAGGTGTTACAATCTCCCCCCTTAAAAGAAATTCGTCCCCGAATTTAAAAATATACTGCTACGCGTACCTTCAAAGAGAAGATTACAACTCTCAAATCTCGCTCGCAGCCTCCCAAGTGATTAACTCACTATACGGCTACGTCCAAGAAAGTCCTTCACAGATGGCAAGACCCTTGACTGTCTTTTCTCCACCTGTCGGGCCATTAACACAAATAGCTGCCGGTGAGCGAAACGATCGCGTCCAAGCTAAATGGTATGGTGCTGAATCATGTGAGAAAGGTCATGAAGGTAATTGTAAAGTATCATCATAAGGAATACGGGGTGGAAACTCAATAATCTGGGCGGAAGTGCCAAATTAAAGGCAACGAAACTAACTCGTTTATAGGATCTCGAAAGGACCTACAATTCTGGGATAAGCTTTCCAAAACTCAATACGTCATTTATCGGAAAAATCCATAGGAATACATGATTTACCACAGCGCACTTAAGTCTATGACCAACATAGTCGGCATGAGACCTTTATCCACACTGGGCTACTCTCATCCTGACCTGGATCAACTGGATCATCTCCGAAATCTCTAGACTAGCTGGGGTCCAAAATCCTACTTACGCAGAGTCAGAAAAACAACAGACTGGTGATCGACACGACCTAACCCCTAAACCTAAAGGTTGCCAATTGAAGTATCTCCTGATAACAGCTATCGAAGAAGAATCCTAACAATGGCGAGTGACGATCCCCAACTGCCAAAAACAATTAACACAAACGCACAACTTAACAAAGAACAACTGAGCAAACTGAGTATAACCGGACGACAAGAATCCGAATGGAGTCACACCCTGACTAACTCTGGATAGAAACCATAACGAAATTCATGGAGATCTGCTCCCACTCCTACTTTGGAACGGTTAAAGGTTGCAACTCTCCAGCCGGCCTCAGATGCTCAACCAAAACACACAAAAGACAGACACCTTGAAACGAAACCCAAAGCTTCTATTTTCATCCTTTCCCACCCGTAACTATCTCACAAGTCACGTCAATATTGGTGGAACTTGAATGAATACAGAGAGTTGACTGATGTGCTTGCTCTAGGATTTCACATCTCTACCCGATAATATCGGGTACACAAACGCGTCCCCAACTTAGCACACCATTGTCACAAATCAAGGACTCTAAATCATTATCCAGCCGAGTATGCTCAAGTATCTCTGACGAACGAGCATCAGCGGGCAGTTTCTCGTGAAAGAGATTAAAGAAAAGTGGTCGGACGCGGACATGAGCAAGTTGTCCCCTCCGTAGAGACGAACTTAAGCTGTACTCAACGATCGCACAAGAACTGTAAATCTGTTGAGGACTATCACAACAATCAAAATCCGCTGCAGGAAGATGTACATTAAGCTCTGGTGGTCCGTGAAAATTCGGCACGACTCTCGAATAAATAGTGTCTCCAAATCTCCAACGCAAAACCACCGCGGCCATCTCCAGATCATGAGTGGAATATCCTTCGCGTACTTCCTCCAAATGTAGGGAAGCAAAAGCGATAACTCTATAGTGTCACCTCAGTACACTCGAGCCCCACTCAAGAAACATTACAGTTAAACAACAAGGTTGCCCGAACCAAAAGCAAAGAAAGAACTGATGCAGTTGTTAACCGAATCTTCAACTGCCGAAAACTCCGCACACATGCCTCAGTCCACAGAAAAGAAACATCCCTTCCGGTCCATTCAGTCGACGGTGCAACACTACTCTTGCAATCCGGCACGAAACGGTGGTAAGAACTTGCTAAGCCCAAAAATCTGCGGACCTCCGTCCTGCACACAAGTCTGGACCTAAGCTGTATGGCCACGATCTCCCTCGGGACCATACAAATTGTCTCCCGTGACAACAAGTCCTAGGAGTCAACACAAACAAGACTGACGAAACACTCCAAGAATCTAGCAAACCGCTGGTGCTCTCCTAGTATCTGCATAACAAATTCTCAAGTGCTACTCTTATCCTCAAGACACATTAAGTAGACCAGAATGTCGTAAATAACACAACAACACTGGTCAAGGAACGACCTGAAGAATCTGGTTCATCACATCTACAAATGCTGCTAGGGCATCAGTGGATCCAATGACTCACTAATACACACAAACCCCGTAGCACGCATAAGGCAGTCTTCGGAATGCCATCACTCCGAACCCGCAACAATGATGACCTGATCCTGAACAAACTTAGAAAATGTCTCGCACTGTGGAGCTAATCGAAGAAATCGTCAATGCGAGGTAAATGATACCTATCCGCACCGTAAGCCGGTTCAATTAACGATCCGTCGATACACAACCCTAAACTGTCGTTTTTCTCCCTGACCAATAGAAATAGGAGCTTCGAAAAGCGAAACACTCAGACGCACAAAACTCCCCAACAAAAAAACTCTGCAGCTGATCCTTAAGCTCCCTAAGCTTTGCCGGCCCATCTGGAACAACGTCGGAAAACTCTCGCACGATAGGAAATACCGGTCCAGCAATACCAACTGTGGCTACGGTAGTACGAATAAACGCCAAGAATCCACGACATCTCCTCAAAAGCCGACTAGCGAATCGGGCTGAATTCAAGCTGTGAGAGGCGGCGCAACTATCCACATGCACAACAAGAATTGACTCGACGGGAAAAACAAAACCTAACTGTTTTCCTCACGGTAGTCCACAGACGCCTAGCACGTAACTAAGCAGTCCGTGCCTAGGAGAACGTCAAATCCAACATCCCTAGAAAGATCGAAACGACGGACAAATCTCTAGCTCCTATCTGATTGGCACACAACTGAAATATGTGTCGCGCAACAAAAGAATCGCTGATAGAACTTAACACAACAAACGGCTAATCTACCTAACACGACTCTCGTCCCAACCACGGCACAAATGTGGAAAGAAAACAAATATATCAAAAGAACATGCAAATTAAGGATACCTGAAAACTCCATATTGGACGCCTGCGCGTCCCGATGAGTAGAAGCAAACTCCTGTGTCTGCCCTCTACCCGCAACTGGATGAACTCCTCTGGTAGACTGATTCCTCTGAGAGAACCTTCCACATCCACGGCCTCTCTGAATACGATCCTTACGCCATGCTAAGGAACAATCCCTGACAAAGTGCTGAAGGCTTCCGCATCGAAAACATCCACTCACTGACTGCTGACCATCCTGGGGATGAGAGATGAACGACTGTCCTCGTCCTAGGCCTCCGCTACTCCCACGACTGCCACGAACTCTGTCTCGATGACCAAACCTCTGTCTCGGGGCCGGTACACTGGTACGAGTCCTCCATTGTCCTGGAACTCTCAGAGTCTCTGGAATATGTGCCTCGTCAACTGGAGCGGCAACCACTGGTGCTATGTAGGTGACGGACTGCTGCATGCTGATCGCAAAGGACAACTGAGTAACAGGGGTGACAACCTCCTTTCGCATCGCTCGAACGACATCAACCAATGAACTCATCGTCTGGCGGAAGTCCATCATCTCTGCCATAAGCCTATCGATACTATATGTCGAAGGTTGATCCGTCTGCACCTGTGCAACTAGAGTGCCATCCTGGTCAGTACTCGTCTTACCCGAGCTAACTCTGACCTAGGCCCTCGCTGCATCACTCTGAGTCTCCATAGTCATCAGCGGCAAGGCTATAAATAGAGATAAGATTCGATAAGAATAAGGAAATCGAATCACAAGGATATGAATCATCAAGGAAGGAATTTCAAGCAATTTGTACTTAGGTCACTTAAGACAAAGTACCACATCGTGGGTATGCTGCAGACATACACACACTACGTTACTCTGCTTAAGCTACCTACTCCATCATACCAAGGTCATCCTACACTCCGAAAGGTAAAACCTAGCGCTCTGATACCAACTTTGTCACGACCCGAAATTGGCACGTGACGGCCCTAATACTACGCAACGCCTAAAGACGTAACGCAGTAAAAAAAGCCAAAACCCCGAAATCTAAACCATGAAAATACGGAAAAGATAATAAAAGTTTTTGAAACATTTGAAATCGCAACCCAAATTCTTTAAAAGTCCAACTTCGTTCTTCATAATTTTGGCAGCACCCTATTTGTAAAAACTACCCCCAAAATGGGTACAACAAATAAGATAAATAAAGCATCCCCAAACAGGAGTAAATACACGCCCAAAGGCGGAAAACAATCACCACCATAAATATACGACGCCGTAGCGAAGAAATAAAGACAATAAAGATAAAGCTGTATAAAATACAACAAATCCACAAATAATATACAATAACTTCCTCACCAAGTCTCTAAGTCAACAACATAATAGTAGATAGAGAGTACAAGATACAACGAATGTACAATACAAAATACAGATAACCACCAAAACCCACCTAAGCAAAATAACACACTGTGAGCCGATGCGGTATCTGTAGCAAAAGATGATAGGTGAATAGCCTGCCTCGACTACTCTGGGGATCACCCTGCAACACCGGTGGCACAACGGGGGTGAGTTGCCAACTCGTGGATAGTAAATAATATATGCAGGTAATCGCAGGTATGTACGTACAACATGAATCTAAGATACGCGATTACAGTAATAACAGGTCATAAGAATGCAGAATAATGGAAAGTACACTAGCAGGTACAATAAATATCTGAAGCAATAACAATATGACATTAGGGATATGAGAATGTAAAATATGCAGCAATCATAAAGGGTACACAAACAGGTACTACCAATATATGAAACAGTGCATAAATAAGTAAGTGTGAGGTATGGAGAGAAATATGTCATTCCACGGAATCCTGTCATTGTGGTAGGATCGCAATCCATCAAGACACTCAATTCCCAATTCCTCAAATCAGCCCCCAAGTTGGGCTCTCATATCAAATAAGTCTCACATCTTCTCAATGTACAATATCGAATAATCCCATATGTATGTCCAATATCCAATCTCAATGAATCACCTAATATCCCAAATCAAATCTCATGTAGAATTCTAACATCCTAAAGGTATATATTTGCAGAAATAAATATGATGGGGTCAATACACATATATTAGCGTCCCACTCCACTAACATTAGTGTAAGGGTATATATAACAACGGCCAAATCCCCTGTTATATATACAAAGGTGTTAAAAGAAAAATCATGAAATCAATGTGCCAAGCATCGACACAGAAATACTGATCTATCAGATGTCATCTCCCAGACTAACATCCTGATAGGTACGTATCATACGCTATCCCGAAAGCTCGAGTTCCTAGCTCTGACCCTCGCCTCTCGATGTATCCATACGTACATGAATCCCAACGGTATCCACATAATCCCCGCCGAGTCATTGGTACTGTCACCAGTAGGTACTCGCCCGCCTCTAGGCTCAATCGGCAAAGTCCATCGATCATCTTGCCGAGGGGAACCATACCGGGCCCCACCATATACCCTCATACGGCACCCACACCTCGTATGGAGTATATAATCAGAACCGATAAATCTTATGGTGGCTGCGCAAATATCATATCAAGGAAACCGGGTTTTTCAATTAATGCATAATTTCATGAACTCCCGCGGTTCCCAAATCCAGAAAACATCATGTAAAATCCAAATATCAATGCGCAAATCCATGAATAAAAATATGTGAGATATATCTGAAACGCAAGCATATAAAGGAAAATATGTAGCTGAAACCAAATGTATGGGAGATCAACAAGGTATATCTAAGTATATGTGTCTAGCTATAAGTAAAGGATGTAGTATACCCCCTGGGTATAAATAAAAGATGTAGTATACCCCCCTGGGTATAAGTAAAAGATGTAGTATACCCCCCTGGGTATAAGTAAAAGATGTAGTATACCCCCTGGGTATAAGTAAAATATGAGAAAGGTATACCTGTAGCTGTATCGTAAAGTGTGTATGCACCTATCACTAATGATACGATACACTATAGGTATACAGATATGGTAAATGTCATATGTGATAAACAGTACGAAACAATGTCACAAGGTCCCTAACCAATCAATATAGTATCTATAAGGGGTTTGTGTGTGACATGGCAATTATTGATGGTGTTGTAGTATACAATCAGTGCTCGTGCAACATGAATCGTCAATAATTTATGCAGTGTCCTACGGCTACTAGTCACAGTACAACTATATCTAAGTAAAATAGGGTAAAGGTGCATTTCTAACAATGACGTAGAATATGCGACAAGTATAAGAATTCTAGCCCAGACGCATAACGCCATGCGGGCGATTCCCCTCTAGATGTTAAATCTACTCACCTACGCTCCACGCTAGGTGAATCTTACCACCTGTTTCCCCCTGTAGCTGTGTCCATAGTCCCCGCCTGCAAACCTGAAAATTAGACAAGGAAATCATATATATAAGCAAATATCTCGCAAAACGCGATATCGACACTAAACGAGAAACTCGCGTCGCGAACTAAACGCGCGTGTGCACGATACGCTAAAACATGTGAATACGCGTCTAAAACTACCGCGACACGCCGCGACACGCTGGATCGCAGAACCCATTTACGTATCGCGCGTATCGTGCAAACACAACGAACTAGAAATACGATATATTGTCCCAGATTTTCCTACAGATCAAATATCACAAAACTAAACATGCCAAAACACTATAGAACACTGCAGACAACTATAGGAAAAACCCCAACACCCTAGCCACTAACCTGGCCGTAAATTGCGGCCAATCCTATTAAAATTATGGCCTGAATTGGGAATTGAGGTCTCGTGTTCTGGTGGTGTTGTCTAAACCTAGTGTACATGCCCCAGTTTTCTCAATTTTTTCCTGAAGGGTCCGGGTGAAAAGCAGATCACAGAATGCCAATATATCGCCTAAAAATGCCAATTTTGCACAAAACACAAACCCTATGGTATTTTAGTGAAATATGGGGAATTCTTAGTTAAAGTAACCCTAACAACACTAAATAGGCTAGGTTAACTAACATAATCCTTACTTAATCAATATTCCATATAATTCACCTTAATTAGCACTAAACTCACAATTAAACACAAACCGAAGCTAATTATCACATAAGCTAAGCAAAAAGGGAAATCGGGTTAAGAAATATACCCTAAGGGACCCTAGGAATCAGGAGAAGAAGTGAATGGAGGAGGAAGAGCTGTTGCAAGTAGCTGGAGCTCCTGCTGCTGCTGTTGCAGCCTGCTGTTGCTGCTGCTGCTGCTGATGTTGTTGTTGTGGCTGCTGAAGCTGCTTGCTTCAGGTGCTGGTGTGTGTGTGTGTGTGTGTGTGAGAGAGAGAGAGAGAGAGAGAATGAGAGAACAAGAGAAATGAGAGTGAGGGTGAGAATGAGAGAAATTCAAACACCCCCTCTTCTCACTCTCTCTCACCTTATTAAACGGGCATTGCACAAGCCATATAGCCCCATGCCCCCCTCTCTCTCCCAAAGTCAACAATGAAAGTCAAATTTTAAAACCCCATTTAAATTCATTTTTCTTTTAAAGAACAACCATGCACACTTAAAACCCAAAACACTTAAACAAATTTATAAAACTAGATTAAGAAATGGTTAAACCCCAAATTAACACCCTAGTTAACATGCACAAGTGTGTGCAAGCCTAGGAAAAATCTAATAAAATATTCATTAAATAGGTTAAAATAATTGGAAATCATTTTGGTAAACTTTTTATTAAAAACCATATATTAAAATATAATTAGCCACAAAACACATTCTAATGTGTTACACCATAGCTCCATTATTATCACAATACAGTGGTATTGGATTAATAATGGTTGGAACTACTCCTAGCTCCGCAACGAACTTCCTCATCCAGACAGTTTCCTTGGCAGCATCATTTGCATCAATATACTCAGCTTCCATCGTAGAGTCTGCAACGGTATCCTGTTTGGAACTCTTCCAACATACCGCCCCACCATTGAGGGTAAATACAAACCCTGAAATAGATTTACTGTCATCCTTATCACTTTGGAAGCTGGAATCGGTAAAAGCCTCCATTTGGAGATCCCCATCACCATACACCAAGAACATTTCTTTTTTCCTTCGCCAGTACTTAAGAATGTTCTTCACGGCTATCCAGTGTTGCTCCCCTGGGTTGGATTGATACCAGCTCACTACAGCTAGTGCATAAGCTACATCAGGGTGAGTACATATCATCGCATACATTATAGATCCTACGGCTAAAGCGTAGGGTAAAATGCTCATGCGAGCTCTCTCTTCATCAGTCTTCAGACAGAAGTCCTTAGAGAGAGAGATTCCATGGCAAGCGGGCAAGACACCACGCTTGGAATCTTTCATACTAAACCTTTTTAGGATGGTATCAATGTACTTTGATTGGGACAATCCCAATAATCTTTTGGATCTATCTCTATAGATCCTTATGCCCAAAATGCACGAGGCATCACCCAGGTCCTTCATGGAGAACCTTCGTGATAAGAATAATTTGACCAATTGTAGCATAGGAATATCATTTCCTATCAAGAGAATGTCATCTACGTACAATACGAGGAAAGTGACAGTACTCCCTACAATCTTCTTATAAATGCATTGTTCATCTATATTTTTGATAAAATCAAACTCTTTGATTGTAAAATCAAACTCTTTGATTGTATCATCAAAACAGATGTTCCAGCTTCGAGATGCCAGCTTTAACCCATAAATGGATTTAAGCAACCTACATGTTTTTTCGCTGCCCCCATTGTCTTTGAAGCCCTCTGGCTAATCCATAAAAACACACTCTTCTAAATCACCATTTAGAAATGCAATCTTAACATCCATCTTCCAAATTTCATAGTCGTAGTGAGCCGAAATAGCAAGTAGGATCCGAATGGATTTAAGCATTGCTACTGGAGAGAATGTTTCATCATAGTCCAGTCCTGGTCTTTGACGAAAACCTTTCGCTACAAACTTTGCTTCATAGATCTCTACCTGTCCATCTACACCAATCTTTTTCTTAAAGATCCATTTGCACCCTACGGGTTTTATCCCAGGAGGTGCAACGTCCAAAGTCCATATTTTGTTGGTGTACATGGACTCCATTTCAGATCTCATGGCATCCAGCCACTTCACTGAGTCTCCACTCGTGATATCCTGTTGAAAACTAGTAGGGTCATCATTATCCATGATGCAATCTTCTCTATCAGTATCAATGAGAAAACCATAGTATATTTCCGGTGGGCGAGAAGTTCTACTAGATCTCCGGAGCGGCTGGGGTTCTTGATGTTCTACTGTAACATCAGGTTCAACCAATTCTTCATGAGTAATTTATGTCTCTAGAACCTCTTCTAGTTCTACCTCATTGCCATCAGTACTATTTGTAAAAATTTCATTTTCCAAAAATGTGGCATGTTGAGAAACAAACACCTTTTGTTCCTCTTTGTGATAGAAAAGATATCCATATGAATATTTTGGATATCCCACAAATGTACAAATGACCGATTGTGTCTCGAGTTTATCCGGATTCTGCTTTTTGACATAAGCCGGACAACCCCATATCCTAACTCTTTTAAGAGATGGTCTCTTTCCACACCACATCTCATATGGAGCGGTAGACACGGTCTTGGTTGGAACCCTGTTCAATAGATAAATTGCTGTCTCTAATGCATGTCCCCAAAAGGAAAGTGGTAACTCAGCATCACTCATCATGGACCGTACCATATCTAATAGGGTATGATTCCTCCGTTCTGACACACCGTTGTTCTGGGGTGTGTACAGAGGAGTGAGCTGAGAGAGAATCCCATTCTCTTTTAAGAAGTCTGAAAACTCAGTGCTTAAATACTCTCCACTTCGATCTGATCGAAGTTTCTTGATACTCGAGCCAGTTTGTTTTTCTACTTCAAGTTTGTACTCCATCAATTTCCCGAAAGCTTCAGATTTATGCTTTAATAAAAACACGTGTCCGAATCTTGAGAAATCATCAGTAAAAGTGATGAAGTATGAAAAACCGCCTTTAGCATGTGTAGACATTGGTCCTCTTACATCACTATGCATGAGGCTTAAGAGTTATGTAGCTCTCTCTTCGTGTCCTATAAACGGAGTTTTGGTCATTTTACCTATGATACAAGACTGACAAGTCGCATAAGATTTATATTCAAATGGTATTAAATATCCATCTTTATGTAGCTTGTTTAGTCTTGTTTCATTAATATGACCAAGTCTACAATGCCAAAGAAAAGATTCATTTATATCTGAAATCTTTCTTTTATTTGTATGTTGTATATTGAAAACTGTGTATTGGTTTAGGACGTAAATTCCGTTACTTAATGTACCATACCCAATCAACTGTTGATTCAAGTCAATGTTCATAACATTATTTTGCAATACAAAATGATATCCTTAATTGTCCAACAAAGATACAAATATTATATTACATAGCATACCAGGTACAAAATAACAAGGGTTCAAAACCAAAATACATCCTTAAAGCAACCCCAGATGATACTCTCCTACGGATACAACATGTACATTAGAACCATTTCCAACCCGTAGAGTATGGTCCCCAGTCTTCAAAACTCTACTGTTTCTCAATCCCTGGATACAATTACAGATGTGAGAACCAGAACCGGTATCTAATACCCAAGATGCAGAGTTTAATGAAAAACGGTTTTCAGTTACAAACACACCTGAAGCGGAAGCATCAACATGCTTATTCTTCTTGAGATCTGTAAGGTACAAAGCACAATTGTGTTTCCAGTGTCCCGACTTGTGGCAGTAAAAACATTCTCCTTTTCCACTTCCTGCGGTCCCAGACTTGTCTTTCCCCTTCACCTTTTCAACTCCACCTCTCGGCTTGGTGGGATTCTTCTTCTTCTTTCCCTTGGCCTTGGCTTTCGGGACTGAAGAGGAAGATGGCCCATAAAGCAGAGCGGGAGTTTTCGCTATCTTTAGCGTGCTCTATGTATTTTTCAACATATTGAGAAGTTCAGTCAATGATTTCTCCAAATCGTTCATATTGAAATTCACTATGAACGGAGCAAAGGCGGGGGAGAGAGACTGCAGAACAATATCTGTATATTGCTCATTATCCATAGTCCCCAGTTCCTTATATTCTTCTATAAGACCAATCATCTTCAGAACATGGTCTCCTACTGATGCATCGGGGGCCAACCATCTGAAACAGCTTTTGAGATGCCTCGTATCGTAAAGTACGAGATTGCTCTTCATACAACTCTTTTGTATGAAGAAAGATGAATTGTACATCCATCTTCTCGTGCTGTTCTGATGGATACTATCCATAGAAGAAAGCGCGAGGCACGTGGCCGTGTTGCAATCAATATCCCATGTTTTTTGGATTTCCTTATCCGAAACAGATGATTCAGGTCCCGGGACGGATGGGGCTTTGGTAGTGAGGACATATGATACTTTATCATATGTGAGTGCAATGTTCAATTTCCTCAACCATTCTTTATAATTTGGTCCGGTTAGTTTGTTTTTCTCTAAAAGAAGCTTAAGTCCCGTCATCAGTATCTGCCATTAGGAGAGAGAAAAGAATACACTCAGCGAAATGCTCTTGCAAAGATCAGATTGGTTATTATCTTATCTAATTGATGTCTCCCACTGCTTTTATCAAAATAACTTTCAAATCTGAAAAGAAAACTAGCCAGGATTAATTACATTCTTCAGTTTCGCTAACCGGTCAGCCAGGCCAGTGTCGGTACTTTGAGGGATGTTCCTCGTGCTTGCGCACGGACCCAATTAAAATAAACCTCGTTTTCCCCATAGGTCAAACCCCGTTAACACCTTTCTAGACACCTACTGGATTAGCTAATTGTAAAGTGTAAATCTTCTTAGAGTAACTCTTACTCACAGTAGGATCGGGATCCAACTATCATATAGATGGTATGCAATCTCATTGCAAATTTCAACACATAAAATTCCCGATATAGTTTTTACCCCTAGATGCTTATGACCTTGGCTATGGTCAACATATCTGTAACGCCTTGCAAAGTCGTTTTGGTATTTTCCCGAAAATCGGTAAATATTTGGTATTTTTCCGTAAATCGTCATTATAATTATTTTGCAGTATAGGCCTAATTATAGGTAATTTGGATATATAATTGCTAGTTTTTAGTAGCTAATGAGTCTTTTATAAAATTCTGGTCGTTTTAAATTTTTTCCCTATTTTACTATTTTTAATATTATTTTAAGCTGTTAAAAATACATTAAATTAGCAATAAATACAAATTTGAATGGGCTAATTACATGCTTTATAACCATGACAACTAAAATCTAGTGAGTAATATAAATTTTTAGTATGTTATTTCCATGTTCTAATTGGTTATAATCAAAGGAAAATTTAAAATTTAAATAAAATAAACTAAATCTTGCAATTTTGTAACTTCTGGGGGTGTTTTTGGCATGGAATTTTCTTTGCAATAAATTTACTCATCCTCACCTCTCCTTGGGCTGAGCCCCACCTGCAGGAAAACGCCCCCCCTCAATTTGTTCTAACTCATTTGTTTGATGCATTGTGATGTGAATAAAATATATTAATTTAGGAGTTGGTATACTATGAGGTATGTAAGGGTTTTGACTTTGAAAAATTTAACAATCCCACACCATTCTCCCCACTTCCTCCTCTTTCTGGCCAAGATTTTCTGAAGCCCTCCCCATCATTTTCCCCTTCTCGTTTTCCTTCAAATTTCATCAAAAAATTGCTTCAAAATCCAAATTAAATCTCACAATTTAAAGCCCATTCTTCATCCCATTCTCCTTCGCTTCTTTAGCTTGAATCATGGTGCTATGAGGCCATCATTGGAGGCAAATTCTCTTGCTAGATCCCTAGGAAATTGAGGTATAATCTTGACCCATTTAAATACTTATGGTTAAATTCCTTGATGAAATTGTTTTAGTGTTAAGTTTAGTGTTAATTTCTAATCTAGTTTTTTTAAAGTGAATGGTTTGAGTTTAAACTAGGGTTTTAGCAATCAATTACTAGGTTATTTAAATCTATTTTGCTATCTAATTATTTTACTAACCTAATTTAAGAGGTTAATTTGCTTAAGTGGGTTTTAATTGGTGTTATTTTAGTCTTTTTCATGTATGGATTGGATTAAATTGCTAGTTATGAAATTCTAGAAAGGGTTGTTTATGGAAAATAAGTTTTGAAGCATGGTAAATGGGTTAAATTTAATTATAGTAGCTTTCTAGTGGGTTAACTTGGGTGATTATACTTGTTCGTAGTCTTTTTGTCGCAAATCGACGATGTTGCACCGAATTCGGAATGCTAGTGCTTACAAGTTTTTTTTTATTAAATTATGTGATGAATTATCTGTGATATCTTGATTATATTGTTGGCATCTCCTACGACGATTAGGATGTGTGAATGCGGAATTTGGGTTAAGCGGGTTATATTTTTGACGGGTGCTCCGAAACGACGATTTTAGTTAAGGTTGTAGTGTTTTTCTTCTGTGTTCCGCGCACCTTGTGCACAATGTGCCTAACTCGTTGACATTGACACATTCATTTTGTGACATGCATCGTATCATGATCTGTAACCTTATGTTTTGTGTTGTGCAAATTACAGAATCGGTCGCGGAGACTTCGGACGCGGCACGAAAAAGGAAAGCGGTGATTGGATTAAGCTAGCTGGGGATTTCCGGTGAGTAGATATATACATCTACGGGGAGAATCGTTTGGATGGCGCGAGGCACCCGATAATTTAGAATTTCCAGTAACACCAGCTTGTTGCATGTAGTCCCTAGTTACCTATTTTACGGCATTGCATGACCTGTATATCTATATTTGTGTTAAATTCATCGTATAAAAACTATTGATACCATTAAATGAGATATCCGACACAGGAAATAATTGGCTTGCTTAATTCATTATATATAATTGTGCAACTTTCATAGGACACTTACACCATTACCAGGGTTTTATGCAGCACGAGCACTTTTCATGTGGACACACAAGCCTTGGTAAATGCCATGCCACAAACACTAGATAACTTGTTTAAACCAGAATTTAGAATAATTTGACTATATAAGACATATAAAATAGTACTAATATAGTAAATTCCGCAAGATGAATATGTAGAATTGCTAGTCATATGCAAGTACCTCGTTACATCATTCGATCATACATAGTCTTTATGTCATATATTGTAGTTCGCACTGTTGATACCATAGGCATTCATCATCATTGACATGCATACTTATGGTACTTTTTTCTGGAGGATTTCAGTATTTGAGATTTATGAGATTTTGGAGAAACCGCAAGGATTTAATAAAACTGATATCTTTTTAAATGTGGCAAGTTGCGGTTTTCTCGTGACATGATATTTGTGTCATCCACCATGAGTTTTCTGTTAGTTTTCGAGACCCGTTTCGAGGAGTTGGATGAACCATCTCAGGTACATGGTGGGCCCGGTAAGGTACACCAGGGCAAGATGTTCGAGTAGTAGACGATGAGCCTGGCAGGTGCAGACTACCTACCGGTGATTGTTGACGCGGCGGATATCCAGAGGATACCGACAGTGGTCGTGAGATGTTGAGATATTGATATTTTGAGATGGACCAGCCGGACGGCTGGGGCCGAGATGTTGGATACCGATACTTTAGGACACTGAGATATTTATTTGAGGTGCCGATGTTGTGCATGGATTTCTGTTGATTTCATATGATATTTCCTCAGATATTCCACAGAAATTTTCCTAAGATTAAATTAATAACTTATCATATCAAGCATACTCTGATCACGTGTTAAATTGCATTCATGTCGCATACATGCTAGTGCATCATACCATATCAATATTGTAGAATTGTGACACTTGCATACATGCTTACGATAGTCTTTATAGATGATACATATTACTCATGAGTTGGCAACTCACCCCCATTGCCCGAGATGAGATCCGAGCAGGCTCGTTCGAGACGAGGATCGAGAAGGGTGGCGTACCTACGCCTCAGGGACAGACTGATCCGCATTCCCCAGGCCGCATGGATAGGCTAGAGTATGGTATGGAGGAGCTACGACAAATGGTGGGAGGTATGCAGGAGTTACGACAGATGGTGGGATCCTTAATAGAGGCCAGTCGTGCATCGAGATCGGAGGACGTACCTACCACAGTACAGACTACGATAGTACCTGCTACCCAGATGGCCGCTCCTACTACTACCAGTATCGCTAGAGGATTTCATGAGGCTGAGACCCCCAGTCTTCACCGGCACCGATGCAGCGGAGGATCCACAGACATTCCTTAACAATTTAGCTAGGATTTGTCGTTCGCTCAGATGTTCCAACGATAGATGGGTGGAGCTTACGAGTTTCCATCTGGAGGGCCTTGCGCAGACATGGTGGGAGTCAGTCGAGAAAGGTAGAGCTGCAGGTCTACCTCCAATGACTTGGGCCAAGTTCACAGCAGTATTTCTAGACCGTTTCCTTCCAGAGAGCGTTCATGATGCTAGAGCTCGTAGCTTTGAGGCTTTGATCAAGACTCCAGGGATGACAGTGTCCGAGTATGATATCCAGTTTACTCAGTTGTCCCGATATGCTCCGTACTTGGTTGATACTAAAGAGAAGAGGGTAAAGAGGTTTGTGCAGGGACTCGACACACAGTTATTTCTTGCCATCGGCGTCCAGCACTTTGACACTTATGCAACTGTTATGAACACGGCCTTACGGATGGAGGCACGCATTTCAGAGACTTCAACCGTTTCTGGGCCGAAGAAGATTCGTACTGATATGCCAGCTCAGAGGCATCGTGCCAGATTCTTTACGAGAGATGGCGGCGGCAGAGGAGTTGGACGGGGTCAGCTATTTAGTTCTTATCCGCAGGGACAGCAGGCATCGCCAGGATGTTTTGGGTGCGGGAGTCCGCACCATCGTATCAGAGACTATCCAGTGAGATGACGGGGAGAGGCGACAGTTCCACACGTGACTTTACCACCTTCACCACCTCCTCAGAGAGCTCTACTTCCTGCCCCCGGTGATGCTCCACGTTAGTTAGGCACCCCCAAAGGCTGTGGACGTGGCGGTCCTATTCAGAGAGGATGAGGAGGCCGAGGACAGCCAGCTATTGGTGGGGGACAGGCCTGAGTATTCACTTTGACTCCACAGGATGTGCAGGCATCCAATGCCGTTGTGACAGGTATCTTGCCATTATGTTCTTTCGACGCGCGAGTATTATTCGACCCAGGTTCCACACATTAGTATGTATCTACACACTTTGCACCGATGTTGGGCCGTGAGTCAACGCCGTTAGATCAGCCTCTTGTTGTTATTACTCCGGTAGGCGAGTCGTTTTTCACTCGTTTTGTGTTTCGATTTTGTTCCGTTCGTATCGTGGAGAGGGATTCATCGGTTGATTTGATTCTCCTTGATATGTTGGACTTTGATGTGCTTCTGGGCATGGACTGGATGGCCACTTGTTATGCATCTGTGGACTGTTGTGAGAAGGCAGTCAGATTTAGCTTTTCGGGAGAGCCAGTCCTTGTTATTCAGGGAGACCGCAGCGTCACCCTTCCCAGCTTGATTTCTTCTCTTCGCGCTGGTCACCTCTGGCGGAAGGGATGTCAGGGATTCTTAGCTTATATTTATGATACTCGAGCCGCAGAGGTTCCTTTAGACCAGGTCCCAATTGTTAATGAGTTCCCTGACGAGCTGCTGAGTTACCGCATGAGCGCGACGTTGAGTTCTGCATTGACTTGATTCCCGGCTCGGGGCCTATTTCCAAACCACCTTATCGGATGGCCCCGGCGGAGCTTAGAGAGCTGAAGGATCAGTTGCAGGATTTGTTAGATAAAGGGCTTATTCGACCTAGTGTGTCTCTGTGGGGTGCTCCTGTCCTGTTCGTCAAGAAGAAAGACGGCAGTTTGTACTTGTGCATTGATTATCGCCAGCTGAACAGAGTTACCATACGGAACAGATATCCCTTACCATGTATCGATGATTTGTTTGACCAGCTTCAGGGTGCGGGATACTTTTCGAGGATTGACTTGCGATCGGGTTACCATCAATTGCGAGTGCGGCAGGAGGATATTCCGAGGACGGCTTTTCGCACACGTTACAGGCACTATGAGTTTTTGGTGATGTCGCTCGGACTCACCAATGCACCAGCCGCGTTTATGGATTTGAAGAACCGCATTTTCAGGCCGTATTTAGATCTGTTCATCATCGTGTTTATTGACGACATTTTAGTGTATTCCCGGAGCCGGGAAGAGCACGAGCAGCAGTTGCGGATCACATTGTAGACTTTGAGGTAGCACCAGCTGTTCGCGAAATTTTCCAAGTGCGCGTTTTGGCTTGACAGCGTTGATTTCTTGGGTTACGTGATTACGAGAGATGGCATATGTGTGGACCCGAAGAAGATCGAGGCCATTTAGCATTGGCCCAGACCGGCATCAGTTACAGAGATCCGCAGTTTCCTAGGCCTGGCTGGCTACTACCGATGATTTGTTCAGGACTTCTCCTGTATTGCTGCACTGATGACCGGGTTGACCCGGAAGGGAGTTCCTTTTGATTGGACCGAGACGTGTGAGCATAGCTTCCAGCAGTTGATGACTCGTCTGACTACTGCACCAGTGTTGTCATTGCCTTCGGGATCGGGCGGATTCGTGGTTTATTGCGACTCTTCTCAAGTGGGACTAGGTTGCGTGTTGATGCAGCACGACAGGGTTATTGCGTATGCTTCTCGGCAGCTGAAGACATATGAACAGAACTATCCTACACACGATTTAGAGATGGCTGCAGTGGTGTTTACACTCAAGATCTGGAGACATTATCTATACGGCGAATCGTGCTAGATATTTATGGACCACAAAAGCTTGAAGTACATATTTCAACAGCGAGACCTGAATCTGAGACAGCGCCGTTGGATGGAGCTGGTGAAAGACTATGATTGCGAGATCCTTTACCATCCGGGCAAGGCGAACGTAGTGGCTGATGCTTTGAGTACGAGGCCCGGAGGTAGTTTATCTTGTTTGAGCGCCGTACAGAGGCAGTCGTCAGCAGATTGGAAGATTTTATGCGACAGCCGAGTTGAGTTCGAGTTTACTCCGACAGAGAGACAGCTTGCGCATGTTCGTGCACGTCCGCAGTTGCTTGACCGTATTCGAGAGGCACAGTCCAGTGATGACCGTCTTTCAGAGATCATAGAGCAGGTTCGACAGGGCAGAGTTTTCGAGTTCGTGATCGATGATCAAGGGGTACTGCGATTTGGGACTCGATTGTGCATACCACATTCTGAGGGACTGCGGCATGAGATTCTTGAGGAGGCCCATAGATCGATGTATAGCGTTCATCCCGGTTCCACCAAGATGTACCATGACTTGCGAGATGTTTACTCGTGGGACGGAATGAAGAGGGACGTCACAGATTTCGTGTCGAAATGCCTGACTTGTCAGCAAGTCAAGGCCGAGCACCAGAGGCCCGCGAGAGAGTTGCAGCCTTTGCCCATTCCGGAGTGGAAATGGGAGCAGATTTCTATGGACTTCATCGTAGGTCTACCCAGGACCAGTCGAGGGTATGACTCCATTTGGGTGATCGTGGATCGATTGACGAAAGCGGCTCACTTCCTGCCAGTGAAGACCACTTTCGGTTTTGCTCAGTATGCCCAGATTTACATCGACAAGATCGTACGGTTGCATGGCGTCCCTACCTGTATCATGTCCGACCGAGACACTCAGTTTACCAGCCGACTATGGCAGAGACTTCAGGAGGCGTTGGGCACCCGTTTGAGTTTCAGCACAGCATATCATTCGCAGACCGACGGCCAGTCAGAGCGGACTATTCAGACTCTAGAGGACATGCTCCGAGCTTGCATTTTAGACTTTGGAGGTAGCTGGGATCATTATTTACCCTTAGTGGAGTTCTCCTACAACAATAGCTTCCGGGATAATATTCAGATGGCACCTTTCGAGGCCTTGTATGGGAGGAGATGCAGATCACCCATCTGTTGGACAGAACTCAGCGAGAGCAGTATTTTGGGGCCGCAGATTGTTGAGGAGACGACCGAGAAGATACAGTTGATTCGAGATCGGATGAGAGCGGCTCAGAGTAGGCAGAAATCGTATGCGGACAGACGCCGTCGCAGACTAGAGTTCGCAGTTGGCGATCATGTTTTTCTGAGGGTCTCTCCAATGAAGGGCGTGA
Source organism: Agapanthus africanus (assembly GCA_030015575.1). NCBI lineage: Eukaryota > Viridiplantae > Streptophyta > Magnoliopsida > Asparagales > Amaryllidaceae > Agapanthus > Agapanthus africanus. The sequence goes on along the minus strand of JASDDO010000029.1, from coordinate 251,274,528 downwards.
TGAGTTTTGGGCAAAAAGGAAAGCTTAGTCCTAGATTTGTGGGTCCCTTCGAGATCCTCGAGCGTGTCGGTGCAGTTGCGTATCGTTTGGCTCTTCCACCCAGCTTTCCTAATGTTCATCCCGTGTTCTACGTTTCGATGCTCCGCAAGTACCTTCATGACCCTTCTCATGCGATTCAGCATCCGACAGTCCAGCTAAAGCACGACCTTTATTTTGCAGAGCAGCCGGTGGTCATCCTGGATCGGCAGGTGAAGAAATTAAGATCGAAAGTTATACCAACCTTCAAGTTCCTTTGGCGTGGCCCGAGCAGCGAGGAGGTCACCTGGGAGACCGAGGACGAGATGAGGAAGAAATATCCCTATCTCTTTGAAGGTTTGCGTAGCTCGATTTTTTTAAATTCGGGGACCGAATTTCTTTAAGGGGGGAAGATTGTAACGCCTTAAAAAGACGTTTTGGTATTTTCCCGAAAATCGGTAAATATTTAGTATTTTTCCGTAAATCGTCATTATAATTATTTTGTAGTATAGGCCTAATTATACCTAATTTGGATAGGTAATTGCTAGTTTTTAGTAGCTAATGAGTCTCTTATAAAATTCAGGTCGTTTTAAAATTTTCCCCTATTTTACTATTTTTAATATTATTTTAAGCTGTTAAAAATACATTAAATTAGCGATAAATACAAATTTGAATGGGATAATTACGTGCTTTAAAACCATGAAAACTAAAATCTAGTGAGTAATATAAATTTTTAGTATGTTATTTCCAAGTTCTAATTGGTTAAAATCAAAGGAAAATTTAAAATTTAAATAAAATAAATTAAGTCTTGCTATTTTGTAACTTGTGGGGGTGTTTTTGGCATGGAATTTTCTTTGCAATCAATACACTCATCCTCACCTCTCCTTAGGCCGAGCCCCACCTGCAGGAAAACACCCCCCCTCAATTTGTTTTAACTCATTTGTTTGATGCATTGTAATGTGAATAAAATATATTAATTTGGGAGTTGGTATACTATGAGGTATGTAAGGGTTTTGACTTTGAAAAATTTAACAATCCCACACCATTCTCCCCACTTCCTCCTTTTGCTGGCCGAGATTTTGTGCAGCCCTCCCCCTCATTTTCCCCTTCTCATTTTCCTTCAAATTTCATCAAAAAATTGCTTCAAAATCCAAATTAAATCTCACAATTTCGAGCCCATTCTTCATCCCATTCTCCTTGGCTTCTCTAGCTTGAATCTTGGTGCTATGAGGCCATCATTGGAGGCAAATTCTCTTGCTGGATCCCTAGGAAATTGAGGTATAATCTTGACCCATTTAAATACTTATGGTTAAATTCCTTGATGAAATTGTTGTAGTGTTAAGTTTAGTGTTAATTTCTAATCTAGTTTTTTTTAAAGTGAATGGTTTGAGTTTAAACTAGGATTTTAGCACACAATTACTAGGTTATTTAAATCTATTTTGCTATCTAATTGTTTTACTAACCTAATCTAAGAGGTTAATTTGCTTAAGTGGGTTTTTATTGGTGTTATTTTAGTGTTTTTCATGTATGGATTGGATTAAATTGCTAGTTATGAAATTCTATAAAGGGTTGTTTATGGAAAATAAGTTTTGAAGCATGGTAAATGGGTTAAATTTAATTGTAGTGGCTTTCTAGTGGGTTAACTTGGGTGATTATACTTGTTCGTAGTCTTTTTGTTTCAAATCAACGATGTTGCACCGAATTTGGAATGCTAGTGCTTACTAGGTTTTTTTATAAAATTATGTAATGAATTATTTCTGATATCTTGATTATATTGTTGGCATCTCCTTCGACAATTAGGATGTGTGAATGCGAAATTAGGGTTAAGCGGGTTTTAGTTTTGACGGGTGCTCCGAAACGACGATTTTAGTTATGGTTGTAGTGTTTTTCGTGTGTGTTCCGCGCACCTTGTGCACAATGTGTCTAGCTCGTTGACATTGACCCTTTCATTTTGTAACATGCGTCGTTTCATAATCTGTAACCTTATGTTTTGTGTTGTGCAAATTTCAGGATTGGTCGCGGAGACTTCGGACGCGGCACGAAAAGGGAAAGCGGTGATTGGATCAAGCTAGCTGGGGATTTCCGGTGAGTAGATGTATACATCTACAGGGAGAATCGTTTGGATGGCGCGAGGCGCCCGATAATTTAGAATTTCCAGTAACACCAGCTTGTTGCATGTAGTCCCTAGTTACCTATTTTACGGCATTGCATGACCTGTATATCTATATTTGTGTTAAATTCATCGTATAAAAACTATTGATACCATTAAATGAGATATCCGACACAGGAAATAATCGGCTTGCTTAATTCATTATATATAATTGTGCAACTTTCATAGGACACTTACACCATTACCAGGGTTTTATGCAGCACGAGCACTTTTCATGTGGACACACACGCCTTGGTAATTGCCATGCCACAAACACTAGATAACTTGTTTAAACCAGAATTTAGAATAATTTAACTATATAAGACATATAAACTAGTACTAATATAGTAAATTCCGCAAGATGAACATGTAGAATTGCTAGTCATATGCAAGTACCTCGTTACATCATTCGATCATACATAGTCTTTATGTCATATATTGTAGTTCGCACTGTTGATACCATAGGCATTCATCATCATTGACATGCATACTTATGGCACTTTTTTCTGGAGGATTTCAGTATTTGAGATTTATGAGATTTTGGAGAAACCGCAAGGATTTAATAAAACTGATATCATTTTAAATGTGGCAAGTTGCGGTTTTCTCGTGACATGATATTTGTGTCGTCCGCCATGAGTTTTCTGTTGGTTTTCGAGACCCGTTTCGAGGAGTTGGATGAACCGTCTCAGGTACATGGTGGGCCCGGTAAGGTACCCCGGGGCAAGAAGTTAGGGTAGTAGACGATGTGCCTGGCAGGGGCAGAATACCTACAGGTGATTGTTGACGCGGCGGATATCCAGAGGATACCGACCGTGGTCGTGAGATGTTGAGATATTGATATTTTGAGATGGACATCCGGACGGCTGGGGCCGAGATGTTGGATACCGATACTTTGGGACACTGACATATTTATTTGAGGTGCCGATGCTGGGCATGGATTTCTGTTGATTTCATATGATATTTCCTCAGATATTCCACAGAAATTTTCCTAAGATTAAATTAATAACTTATCATATCAAACATACTCTGATCACGTGTTAAATTGCATTCATGTCGCATACATGCTAGTGCATCATACCATATCAATATTGTAGAATTGTGACACTTGCGTACATACTTACGATAGTCTTTATAGATGATACATATTACTCACGAGTTGGCAACTCACCCCCGTTGTGCCACAGCCTTTTTGCAGGTCCGATCCGTCAGTACGGTACCGGCGGACGTACTTCCTCCTTTTGCGTGGATTTGGGGATTTTTTCTCGTAGGTGGGTTATGTGTTTATTTTTGTTTCCACCTTGTATATTCATTGTATCTAGTGTACTCCATCTACTGTATCTTCTACCAGTACTGTTGTATGTTGACTTAGAGGAGAGACAGTTAGATTTGTGGGCATGTATATTGTTTCTTTGGGTCACGCTCACTTGAGCCGACATGTTGCTTATTACTTGTGCCTTTTTATGCTTATTTTGCACAATGCTGATTTATATTGCGTCGGATTTGTATCCGCCTTGGGGCGAAGAGCTAGCTCCCGCTTGGGGATGCCTTATTTCATGTTATTGATATATTCCTGTTTGTACCCGTTTGAGGTCCAGTATTTACAAAGGAGACTCTGCCGAAATTTTCGGAAAAATGGATGTTGTTTTTTTAAAAAGCCTTGATGTGACTTAATTGATTAGATTCATTTTCAATAAATTGGTTTTCCTTCACTCTGCTTATTTGGTTTTTATTTCTGGGCTTTGGCTTACTTTGATTACGTCCGCCTTGAGACGTTCGTAATTTAAGTGCCAGTCATGTTCCGTACCTTTCGGGTCGTGATAATTTCATAAGCACTAATCAAGTTCTACCCGTCATTTCGTGATTAACTAGACCCACCCATATGGCCCTTGACTATGATCAACATAATCACATGAATGTTCTAACTTATCGCATCATATGTTTTGTAGGAAGACATCACTTAGCTACCGTACACTACGCCTTGACTATAATCAACATACGTAGCACGAATACTAAGTACTCTGCTTCCTAAAATGACGGAGGGTTGCGGATGGTTTTTACGAAAACCTTTAACGCTTTGAACTTGATTTCATTGTAGAATCTAAATTGTTTTTAGAAAAGGAGTGGCTTAAGCTCCGAATCTTTTGAAACTTGCTTTTTCATAAAAGAGCCGAGTGGGTTTCAAATCCGATTCTACAACATTTTTAGGTTTCTTTTCTTTTACATTAATCTCATTAATGTATTCCCATCATTTAAGTTCCTAAGCCATTACAGAAAGAAATGAAAAACAGTATTACATATCACATATATAACAATATTACATTCGTCTTAGATATTAAGTAATCACATCACAGAATAATCAGTAGCAGAAACATATATGAAAATTTAGGATATACTAGGAACTCCGTATTTTATATTTTGCCTACAATAGAAAATACGGATTCCACGGTCGTGATGAATAGCCAAGCCCACACCCTTAGACCCCTACGAGAGCGGCAAGTGACCCTTCTAATTCTGGAGTTTAGGAGACCCGGTCTCGACTCCTCGAGATGACCTCCCACTGAACTCCAGAACCCGGTCACTCGTGCTCCCTCCTTGGGTCTATCCTAATGCGGTAAAGTAAAATATACATCAATGGAGACATCATCCTCAACCCGGATGTGCCCCAATAAAAGAATAATATATACAATGAATTTTACATGAATGAAAAGATAAACTCTCGTCTCACATAAAAACCCCGGCCATTCGATCACGACGATCTTATACATCATATCACATCAACAATTGAAAAGCATAGACGGCATTAAAATATATCAATCAACACATCAACATACCCACTGTTGTAATAGATCTCTACACTTGAACCTGCATAAAAATTCCTAGAGAGCATATATAGTACCTACGGATCAACGCAAGAACGCACAGTCCAAGCCTCATCAACGGCGCCGCGGAACCGCCGCAAATACACCTATTTTGTCTCGGTTCCACGGTCGTTGTGTCGAGTTAGGCGCTCGTTTTTCTTGGGGATCCACAGAAAACCCTGCTCTATTTTTTGAATATTTTTAATTACAAAAATTCCAACTTTTGAAAAAATTTCCAGTGAGCATGAAAAAATATCATTTTTCATGTTCGATTGAGTTTTTAAACGTCGTCCGGTTTACTATAAAGCTCTAGCTAGGCTCTGATACCATGTTGGTGTGTAGTAGAGCCTCTAGTAAGGTTGCAACATCATAAAGTAGTGAACTTTTGAAATTCTAGAGGGCTATTACAAACGAACTACGAATCATAACAAGAGATTAGGGTAATATCAACATAATAAGAAGTCTAAGCTAAAGGAAAAGGAAATACAACCTTTGTAGCCAACTCCTTCGGTCTTTAGGACACCTACGGTTTTGCTCGAACCTTGGATCAACTTCGCTCAAGGTTCTTCGTCGTCTACGATGATCCACCCGGAGATTCCTAGGTCAAGCTCTTTGCCTCACTAAATCAAGATGAAGTGGAGCAACACTCTACACTAAAGGGCTAGAGTGGTGTAGAATGGTTATGTGGTTTGTAAACTCACTTAAAAACCCTTTCTTTTTAAATTCCTCACTCAAATAAAACTCAAGAGAGCTTGAAGAAGGAGGAAGATGAAGATGGCAAAAGCTTTTGTGAATATAATGAAAAACTCTTTTTAATAAAATGAAAAACAAAGAATGTATATGAGAAACTCTCAAAAAATAACCATGGTTATCTAAATATCTAGATATTTTGTGGATGAGTTAAAGAACAAAGGAAATCTAACTAGGGTTAAGTCAAAGGTCAACTAAGAATTGTGTAGAAAGAATGAGGCATTTAGCTAATTTCCTTTTTCTTTAATCCATAAACAAAATAGAAGATATTTATCAACCATATAAGTCTTGTATTTCCATCTTCGATGTATCATCAACCATGACACATATGTATTTATGTATGTGTTCATGCACATCATCATGTGTATGTATAAACATATATACATACATCCAAAAGAAAAGGTTTAATTAAAAGTGAGCTAAAAGTCAATATTAAATCAACACTTGATTTAATAAATCGGTCACATCAAATGCGACCCGACCAATAATAAACGTCCGATTAAAATAAGATATCACATACTCGCATTTAGTTGAGCTCCCGTACATATCTCATATGCACTCCACATTATTTCGCCTGAACTAGAAAAATCTTGTGTGGGACTCTAAGACTCGTCAATACGCCGGTAGTAGGTGATGATCATATCAAAACACCTACAAGCCGCAAGCGGTCAGCTAAACAAAATGGCCACCCAGGTATTGAGCGATCAGAAGAAAAACAAGCGAACCCGTCAAAACTCCTGTCGAGCCATTGGCAACACTTACCGTACAGTCCGGTCTCTTCGTCTGATATGTTGCATATCAAGTCTAGGGATGGAATCGTCGAGCCCTAATAACTCAATAAGTTATGTCGATATGATCTATGACCGGTCGAGAAACTACTGATAACACTTATCAGTAAATCTCTTCAGCCCTGGCTAGAGACTTCAAGTCAGAGCCAATCGCACATTGCACAACATCAACTCCCAATACCGGGAGAGAAGAAACCCCTCCTATCGCTCAATGTCTCCGTGTGTCTTGGGACTATACCCAAAAGCCACCTGTTTGCACGACTCAGTAGAGCCGTGGTATGGTGGAAATCAAAGTACAGTGGGAGAACACACAAGACTCTATGACGATCTCGGGTCTACAGACTAACCTGTATCAGTGTCACCAGAGAACTGCTATCCGACGATAGATATAATACCATATAGGAATTCTCAGTGAGTCCGTTCAGTGTACCCAGTCTCCACTGAGCACCCGTATACAATCTTCCATGTCACAACACCAATGGATATGGGATCATCCATCGCCCATCATATAGGTCAAGAAACGTACACGCTAGTCTACTCTGGAATATCGATGCCCTGTCTCGATATACCTGCGACTAGGAACATTTAAGGATATGCTTATAGACCACACATTCCCCACTAGTATGATCTTCATCATAGCCATAGAAGTTAAGCAAATATCCTCGGGGCTTTATCAACATGTATCAAATGAACAGTATCAAGTAAACATGTCAGATAAAGTAAAACCAGATAGCATACTATCATGTCGAGCAAGAAAGTCATATATCAAATATACATATATACATGTCCAAGCATCCACTATACATATAATGGCCTCTAGGGCATACATATATCCAACACACCATCCCCTTTGTCCTAATGGACACTGGACAACATACAATACTTTGTATAAGTCTCCTGAGTTGAATAATTCAAACCCTGTGCGTCGTAGGTTGAAAATCGTACTATGGTTAAGATGAATTACACCGCTGTTTAATGCTCATTACCCAATCTGTAGGGTTCCCTAGGGTCGCCTCTAGGTTTCGGGAGGCATCGACCATGCCGTTTCCAAAAAATTGGCGCGCTAAAGAACCCTAACCTAGAATCTTAACTAGAGAATTAGACGAAAGCTACAATGTAAATATCTTTACATCTAAGTGAACAAGGAATACAATCTTTGTAGATCGGTCATTCACTTCATAAGCTCCGTGTAGTAGTCCCGTCGCTCCAAGTAGTGATCTGCCGGACTCTAGTAAGGCTCCACAAGGTAAAATGAACAAGCTTGCTTGAAGTCTTCGAGACCGAAGATGATCTACGTCGAGGAGACACTAACCCAAGATACCTCTTCACTAAGTGATGAACTAGGGAAGAAACAACCCAATCTAAATGGCTAGTCTAGAAGAGGTTGATGAAGTAGGAATTTTGCTCACTTTAGAAATTATTTTCTCACTCATTTTCTTCACCTCCCAAAAAGCTAAAGAGCTTAAGGAAGGAGATGAAGAAAAGAAACCATGGAGAGAAGCATATGAAGAATGAATCAAGTGGTGAGAATAGAAACCATGGGTGAGATAATATCTTATACTAACTCTTGTAGAGACTTAACCATGGCTTAAGGTAATGGTTGGGTTAATAAATATCTAATGTAAAATAAAACTAGTGGACTAAACCAATGGTTCTACAAGCTTCCACTAAGCTTAACCATGTGACTAATTTCCAACTAATTTGATTTACTTTAAATAAATAAAACCTTACATTATTATAAGCATGGTGTAAATCTCATACACCCATGCAGCATGTTGCAACATGCATGACACAATAATATATATCACATATATATTAAGTGCACACATTAGTGAGAAAAAGAAATGCTTAAGTGAGCTAATATTAGTTAATGTAAATCAATATATCAAATATCTAATTATACATTAAATTATTAAATCAACACTTGATTTAATAATCCGGCTATATCACATATAACCGACTAATATCATATGTATCAACTTATCGAATCAACACTTGATCCGATAATCCGGCTATATCACATATAACCGACCGATATCATATATCGCGAGAATAGAATACGGTATCACATACACATATTAATCTCGGTCCCGCACATATCGCATATGTGCTCCTACTTCGTTTCGCCTGAGCCAGGAAACCTCTGTGTCGGACTCTAAAGACTCGTCAATACACCGGCAGTAGGTGGTGATCATATCAGTCACCCACAAGCCGTCAGCGGTCTGCTAAACGTAACGGCCATACGGGTATTGTGCGATCAGAAGATCAACAAGCAAGCCTGCTTATACTCCTGCGAATCCAATCAGTAACGCTACCGTACGTCCAGTCTCTTCGTCGGATATGTCGCATATCACAGCCTGGGGGTGGTAAACGTTAGACCCTAATAGCCTGATAAGTCATGCCGATGTGAGGCCCATAACGGTTTGAGAAACTACTGATAACACTTACCAGTAGATCTCAGCAAACCTGGCCAGGGATTTCCTGTTATGGCCAATCGAGCATAGGGCAACATCAACCCCCAATACCGGGAGAGACGAAATCCCCTCCTATCGCTCACTGCCTCCATGTGACTTGGGACTGTACCCAAAAACCACCGTTTTGCACGATCTCTTGAACGTGGTAAGGTGGAAATCAAAGCACGGTGGGAATCACACAAGACTCTATGATGATCTCGGGTCGACAGACTAACCTGTACCTGTGTCACTAGAGAACAGCTATCTGACGATAGGTATAATACCATCTAAGAGTTCTCGACGAGTCCGTTCAGTGTACCCAGTCTCCACTGAGTATCTATATACCTTCTCTGATGTCAAACACCAATGGATGTGGGATCATCCATCGCCCATCATATTGGTCAAGAAGCATATACGTTAGTCTACTCTGGAATACCGATGCCCCGTCTCGATACTCCCACGACTAGGAACATTTGAAGGATATACTTACCGACTACCTCTGCCCCACTATTATGATCCGCATCATAATCCTGGTAGTCAAGTACTCATCCCAAGTGCTTTATCAACATGTAATAGAGAGACAATAAGTATACATGTTAAGATAAAGAGCAACCAGATAACATATTATCATGTCAAGCAAGGAAGTCCTCCCTATATATGTCCAAGCATCCACTATATTATACATCACATGTATAATAATGGCCTCTAGGGTATACATATAACTAACAATCTCTCACTTGCACTAAGGCCATTTGTTGCAGTATCTCATATTCAACGCCCCATAAAAGTCTCTCTAGGGAATGGCCTCTGTGAGTGGATCCGCCGTGTTATCCTTCGCGTCAACTCTCCTTACCTCGATCCCTTGGAGATCATCCATCTCCCTCATCAGGTAACACTGTCCTCAGAATATGTCTGGATCGCTGATGGGACCGGCGTTCCTAGACCACAGCCACAACTGCATTGTTGTCATAATAACAGTTATTGGACGCTCAATAGTAGGAACCATGTTCATCTCATGAACAAGAAATTGTAGGGTTCCTAGGCACACTAATGATGTCTCACAAGTGATCAAACATGGCTAATTCAAAAATTTCTTGTGCATACAAACCCTAATACGGATCGTTAACTAGATGTATAGGTGATGCGATGCAAATAAACAACTTTATCTAAAAGGAAAGAGGCTACAGCCTTTGTAGATCCGGTCTCCACCTCCTAGGCTCCGTGATGAAGTCCCCTCGCAGTCCAAATCGGATCCCGGGCTCTGGTGTCGGTTTCATCGGAGAAATGGGCGGGCTAGGTCGTCGACTTCGATGCCGAAGATGATCTACGTCGAGGCATCACAAGATCAAGCTCCCACATCACCAAGTCATGAAACTTGGGAAGAAAACACCATATACTACTTGGCAAGAGGTAGAGGATGAAGAAATAGGAAGTGGGTCAAATAAACAACTTTATCTAAAAGGAAAGAGGCTACAGCCTTTGTAGATCCGGTCTCCACCTCCTAGGTTCCGTGATGAAGTCCCCTCGCAGTCCAAATCGGATCCCGGGCTCTGGTGTCGGTTTCATCGGAGAAATGGGCGGGCTAGGTCGTCGACTTCGATGCCGAAGATGATCTACGTCGAGGCATCACATGATCAAGCTCCCACATCACCAAGTCATGAAACTTGGGAAGAAAACACCCTATACTACTTGGCAAGAGGTAGAGGATGAAGAAATAGGAAGTGGGTTCACTTTAGAATTGGATTTCTCACTCTTTTTCACTAGTTGCCATTGATGAAGGCAAGCTTTTCTTCTTGTTGAAGATGAAGAAGAAGAAGAAAAGAATATGATATGTTATATTCAAAATAGAAAAATAAAATCAATACTTATCATATGGCAACTATGATTAGGTGTAGAGAATAGACCATGGTTAGTTGGAAGGGTTAGGGTTAAGCATGAAGACAAAATGGTCACTTGGTCAAAGCTTCAAGAAGCTTCAATAACAAACAAAGAAAGCCACCATTTTCTCTTTTATCTTTTGCCAAAATAAATAAATAGATAAGAAAATGAAAACGCTAACCATCACATAACCATGGTTTAATCTAAACATACACCCTAACATTCATGTATCATCAAACATGATACAATCTTGTGCACAAAAGTATATCATATATACAACTTGTGTATATCAAGTGAGAAAATCCAATTTAAAGTGAACAAATACCGGTTAATGCAAAGTAATATATAAAATATATTATTATACATTAAATCATTAAATCAACACTTGATTTAACGATCCGGTCATGTCGCATACAACCGACTAGTATCCAATGTATCGACTTATCGAATCAATCCTTGATTCGATAACTAGGTTATATCGCATACAACCATTCGACACATTCATCGCGAGAATGGAATACGGTATCACATACACGCATTATTCTCGGTCCTGCACATATCTCATATGCGCTCCTATTTCGTTTCGCTTGAGCCAGGAAACCTCTGTGTAGGACTCTAAAGACTCGTCAATACGCCGGCAGCAGATGATGATCATATCAAACACCCACAAGCCGCAAGCGGTCTGCTAAATGTAACGGCCACCCGGGTATTGAGCGATCAGAAGATCGACGAGCAAGCCCGCTTACACTCCTGTGAATCCAACCAGTAACACTTACAGCACAGTCCGGTCTGTTCGTCTGATATGTCGCATATCTCGCCTAGGGGTGGTAAACGTCAGACCCCAATAGCTCGATAAGTCATGCCGACGTGAGGTCCATAACTATCGTGAAACTACTGATAACTCTTACCAGTATATCACTGCAACCCTGGCCAGGGATTTCCTGTTATGGCCAGTCGAGCATAGCGCATCATCAACCCCCAATACCGGGAGAGACGAATCCCCTCCTATCGCTCATTGCCTCCATGTGAATCGGGACTGTACCTAAAAACCACCTGTTTGCACGACTCAGTAGATCCATGGTACGGTGGAAATCAAAGCACAGTGGGAGACACACAAGACTCTATGACGATCTCGGGTGAACAGACTAAGCTGTACCAGTGTCACCCGAGAACTGCCATCTGACGTGAGGTATAATACCATCTGGGAGTTCTCGGCGAGTCCGTTCAGTGTACCCAGTCTCCACTGAGCACCCGCATACCATCTCCGATGTCAAACACCAATGGACATGGGATCATCCATCGCCCATCACATGGGTCGAGAAGATATACGCTAGTCTACTCTGGAATATCGATGCCCCGTCTCGATATTCCCACGACTAGGAACATTGAAGGATGTACTCATTGACTACCCAGACCCCACTAGTATGATCCGCATCATAGTCCTGGAAGTCGAGTACACATCCTAAGGGCTTTATCAACATTTAATCAGAGAGATAGAAAATATACATGTTAAGATAAAGAGCAACCAGATAGCGTACTATCATGTCGAGCAAGAAAGTCCTACCTATATATGTCCCAGCATCCACTACAATATACATCCAATGTACAGTAATGGCCTCTAGGGCATACATATAACTAACAATCTCCCACTTGCACTAGGGCCATCTGTAGCAGTAGTTGTAGTATCTAATACTCAACCGTCCCCTAAAAGTCTCTCTTTGGGAAAAGGCCTTTATGAGTGGATCCGCCGTGTTGTCCTCTGAGTCTACTCTCCTAACCTTGATCAACCTGTAGATCAACTATCTCCATGATCAGGTGATGCTACCTCAGAATATGTCTGGGCCACTGATGGGACCGGGGTTCCTGGGCCAAAGCCACACTTCCATTGTCATACAATGGCAGGAACCTAGTTCATTTCATGAACCAATATACACCTAAACTGCCTCTTAGGTAGTATCTATAATAGCGATGTTACCAGCCTTTATCGTCTAGTTTGCCACGATATCTAGCTTGGAACTCTTCTAACATACCATCCCTCTACTGAGGGTAAAGACAATGCCCGTGACTGACATTCAGTCGTCTTTATCACCCTGGAACCCTTCCAGTGATTCTCCCCAGGATCGATTGATACCATCTCACTATACCTAGTGAGAATCCTAACATCCCTTTAGATCTATTTCATAGATCCAAATCTCAGGATTTAGGAGGTATCATCTTTATCTTATTGGAGAATCCATGTGGTAAGAGGAGATCGACCGATCGTAGTATAGGAAACTCTTTTCCTATCAAGAGTATATTGTCCACGTACAATACGAGGATGACCACCTTACTCTCTACTACCGTTTTGTATATACAAGGTTCATCTACCATTTTGATGAAGTCAAATACTTTGACTACGACATCAAAACAGACGTTCCAACTCCGCGATGCTTGCTTTATTCTGTTAAGCAACTTGCACACGTTTCTGCTGCTCCCACTGTTTACGAAGCCCTCTGGCTGTGTTCTTATAGACGTTCTCTTCTAAATCATTATTTAGAAAAGTAGTCATGGCACCCAACCACCAGATATCGTAGTCATGGTATGTAGCAATAGTAAGTAGGATCTGGATGGACTTAAGCATAGTCCCTGGAAAAGGTTTCATCATTATCCACGCTTGGTTAATGACGAAAACCTTTAACAAGTCTAGCTTTGAAAGTCTCAACTTTTCCATCTACACCAAGTAATCTTCTCAATATATACTTGCTCCTGATGGGGATTTAACCCTTCAGATATAGCAACCAAAGTCCATACTTTGTTGGTGTACATGGATTCCATCTCAGATCGCTAAGCATCCAGCCATTCTTACAGAGTCCCTACTCTCGATGACCTGCTCGAATCTAGTTGGGTCATCATCTCATGATGCAATTCTCTCTCCCACTGTCATCGAGAAACCAAAGCATCTCAGGTAGGTGAGGAACCCTACTGGATCGGCGGAGAGGCTGAGGTTCGTCGGGGACTATCGAATCCTTTGGTTCTGTCAAATCATCAACTGCAGTTTTGTATAGCTGGAACCTTTCCAGTTCTACAGAACTGTCCTTGCCTCGATCTTGTCCGGATTTTGCTTTAGACATAGGCCGGACAATCCTAAATCTTAACTTACTTAAGAGATAGGCTCTTCCCATACCATATCTCATATGGAATGGTAGGCAACTGATTTGATTTGAACCTAATTCAATAGGTATGCAGCTTCTCAAGTGCACAACCTCTTAAAAGAAACAGGTAACTCAGTAATACTCATCATAGAGCACACCATATCTAATATTGTGCGATTGCTCCGCCCCGATACACCGTTGTGCTGTGGTGTATTCAGAGGAGTAATACTGAGAGAGAATCTCAATTTCTTTTAGAATAGTCCAGGAGTGCCATGCACAAATATTCTCCTCCCTGATCTTATCATAGGACATAATATTTTTACCCATATTGGTTCTCTACTTCTAGCTTATATTCTGTGAATATCTCAAAAGGTTCGGACTTGTGTTTCAACAGGAACATATGTCTGAATCTTGAGAGATTATCAGAGAATGTAATGAAGTATAAAGAACCAGTCCTGGCATGTGTAGACAGGAGAACTTACATACATCATTATGTATCAGTCCTAAGAGTTTACCAACTCTTTCTCTGTTTCCAATAAACAGAGCTATAGTCATTTTATCTTTGTGACATGACTGGCAAGTTTCACAAGATGTAAATTCAAACTGATTTAAATATGCATCTAAAATGTAACTTCAGCCAGTCGGGTCGCATTGATATGACCTAGTCTACAATGTCTCAAGAAGGAATCGTTCATTTCTGAACTCTTCCTCTTGTGTGTGTTCTGTATACTAGGAACTGTAGTTTGATTTAGAACGTCAATGCTTTTAGATAACGTGCCTGAACCGATCAACTTTTGATCTAGGAAATGTTCAAAACATTATCCATCAATACAAAATTTTATCATTTCTTTACTAATAAAGAGACTGATATGATTTTCTATATCAGGTTCGGTATCTAATAGCATTTGTTCAGAATCAATGTATTGGTAATACAGGGTGACAGTGACCAACAGACTTGGCTACAACACTTGCCCCGTTTTCTGTCTCATGAAACTTATCACCCGTTCTCAGTTTTTCTACCTTTTTGTAGCCCTATGTAACAGATTACATATCTGGGATCCTGATCCGGTATCAAATACCCAGGATGCAGAGGATACTGAGAAACAGTTCTTTGTAATGAACACACCCGAAGAAGATGCATCATATGCACTTTCTTCGTTTGGGCGGCATGGGAATCCTGGTATTCCCCTATTTCCTGCTCTTTCTTATAACAATTATAAGTTGGAGCGGGACCAACGTTCCCTAGCTCAGTATAACAAGCGGGTTCAGTCAATACATCCATATTATTATCTTGATTAAGGCGTGATATGGTTGCTACCTGGAGAGAGAGAGAGAAGAAAAC
Organism: Agapanthus africanus; assembly: GCA_030015575.1. Lineage (NCBI taxonomy): Eukaryota > Viridiplantae > Streptophyta > Magnoliopsida > Asparagales > Amaryllidaceae > Agapanthus > Agapanthus africanus. Next base: position 251,259,164 of record JASDDO010000029.1, on the reverse strand, counting down.
ACTCTGCGTGCGCTCTTGCAAGATTAGATTCGTTATATATTTTATCTAATCAGGATGGCTCCCACTGTTTTTATCAAATCTTCCTTCAAACCCTAAAAGGAAAGACTAGCCGGGATTAATTACACGCTACAAGTTCGCCAATCTTTCAGCCAGGCCAGTGTCGGTACTTTGAGGGAGGTTCCTAGTGCTTTCGCACGGACCTAATTAATGTAAACCTCGTTTTCCCAGAGGCGTAACCCCGTTGACACCTTTCTAGACACCTACTTGATCGGTTAATTGCAAAGTGCAAAACTCTCCCAGGAGTATCAATTACTCGCAGTGGGTATCGGGATCCAACTATCATATAGAAGGTACAAAATCTCATTGCAAATTTCAACACTTGAAACTCCCGATAATGGTTTTTACCCCTAGCACCTATGACCTTGGCTAAGGTCAACAAATCATAGGTACTAGTCAAGTTCTACCCGTCATTTCGTGATTAATTAGACCTACCCACATGACCTTTGGCTAAGGTCAACAAAGCCACATGACTGTCCTAACTAATCGCATCATATGCGGTGTAGGAAGACATCACTTAGCTACCGTACACTGTGCCTTGACTATGGTCAACAAACACAGCACGAATACTAAGTACTCTACTTCCTAAAATGACGGAGGGTTGCGAATGGTTTTTAAGAAAACCTTTAACGCTTTGAACTTGATCTCGTTGCGGAATCAAATGGTTTTTAAATGGAATGTTTTTTAGACTTTTCTAGTTTTGCTAAAGGGGTCACTCCTGATGAAGGGATCGTCGGCCCTTTCCTCGTCGAATGAGGTGCGGGATATATCATATATATCACTGTGCAAAGCAGAAACTATAAAAGCAATCAAAAGACAAACAAAGTGTGTAGCATCTGCCAGTTATTGCTAAAGGAGTCACTCCTGGTGAAGGGATCTCGGTCCTTTCCTCATCGAATAAGGTGCAGGATGTTCTACAAGGAACACCGCGATGCAAAGCAAGAACTGTAGCTACCTGTTTTATTTTGAAATTTGATTTCACAACATCTTTTAGGTTTATTTTCTTTCATTAATCTCATTAATGAATATCCCATCATTTAAGTCCACCTAAACTTCACAGATAAATATAACGTACGCTTATGCCATCCGCATTCGCCTCGATGTCCCGTCTGCACCGTTAGGTTAGGTAACTAACGCCAGAATGAGGCAGGGCTAGCGCGGGTGTAAAACATAAGCAACGTCTATATAATATATCATATATACTATATCTATCTGAACAAATCACATGATCACATCACAGATAACGCAGCAGAAAATATCATATGAAATATTGGATATACTAGGACGTCCGTGTTTTCAATACGAGCCAGTATAAAACACGGATTTCACGGTCGTGATGAATAGCCAATCCCACACCCCTAGACCCCTACGAGAGCGGAAAGCAACCCTACCAATTCTAGGGTTAGGAGACCCGGACTCGACTCCTCGAGTTGGTCTCCCACTGGACCCCAGAACCCGGTTACTTGTGTTCCCCTCCTTGGGTCTATCCTAATGCGGAAAAGTAAATAATATACAAATGGTGACAACATCCGCAACCTGGAAGTGCCCCAATAAAAGAATATTACATACAAGTTTTTACATGAATGAAAATGAAAAACACTCATCTCACATAAACCCCCCCTCCGACTATTCGAACATGACGATCCAATATAACATGTCCAGCAACACATAACATCACATGTCATCAACGTAAGTAAATATGCGCATCCCAATTGTCGTTGACATATAGCAACGAAATCGGCGATATCACATATTACACTTACGGTCACAGAAAAGAAAGTGTAAAACTACAACAGTTGGAATCCGCAATCTCTTTAGACATCGCATGCCTAATCAAATGAAATACTTATACATCACATGCCTAACAATTATAAACCCCGCATTTTAGTCTCATTATCGAAAACACTTTTCAATATCAAGTCGGGCAATTCAACAAGATTCCCGACATTTTGATCGAATGCTCGTCGCAAACTTTAGTAGGCAGCTGCACCCCCGATACCGTCGACGAAGTGTACCAAGGCGGAACACCGCTACCGCGAGCACCCAAACGGATGCTTTCGGTGACGGGGTTCTCCTATAGTCACTTGGTCGGGGCTATGGGGAGAGGCTGTCTATTAAGTTTACCCGGCGAGTATCCGCGTACACTACGTGATTGCGACGGACTTTTGATCGCATCAAAATTCCGTGGCAACCGATCAAGTGAGACTAAACTACTATGTTTATAACATTCATTCAGTTATCTCATAACTATTTGTGAATTCCAAGTATTGTATCACATTCCGGATAAGATAGAAAATGTTAAACTTTCCGATCGAACAATCGAACACCCAAGTTTTCCCGATACAGCTCAACACATGAAATAAGTTTAAAAACATTCAGTTCATGCCTCAGTACCAACGGTCCAGCCGTAGAAGGGTCAAGCCAACGCCTCACATGTGGCACGCCGTACTGTCCTAAACCCGAAGGTTCAAAGGGCAGTTCAAGACGGTCACATAATCGAGTTAAGGTTTGTTGTCTTCTAGAGGGACCATCGTGTTACTTGCACTACTTAGAACATCTTTAAACCAAGGAAAAATCCAACAATTGGAAATTTTCCGGCAGGGGAAAAAGTGGGTATTTATATCCGGTCGAACTTTTTAACATATTCTAAAATTATCCGGAAAAACACACCGACAAAATTAGACAATCCGATCGAAACACCGAGGCCCCAATACAACCCAGAAAACTCAACTCTTGAGTAAATATTAAAAATTCCCAGAAAATGCAGAACTGAAAGTTAGGAATTACTGTGCAAAATTAAAAAGCAGATGTGACAACTTGACCGCGGAACCGCCGCACGAGCCATGCTCGTGCCGCTGTTCCGCCGCGCTTTAGTTGAATCACGAGCACGTGCTTCACAGTAATTCCTTAATTTCCCTGCTGAATTTTCTGCATATTTTTAATATAGAAAATCTCACTGTTTTAAAAAATGTACAGAGAGCAAAATGGGATTAGGGTTTCGGGTTCGATCGGACTTCTAACTCCGTCTACGCATCGCCTAAGGCTCTAGCTCGGCTCTGATACCACTGTAGGGTTCCTAGGCACACTAATGATGTCTCACAAGTGATCAAACATGGCTAATTCAAAAATTTCTTGTGCCTACAAACCCTAATACGGATCGTTAACTAGATGTATAGGTGATGCGATGCAAATAAACAACTTTATCTAAAAGGAAAGAGGCTACAGCCTTTGTAGATCCGGTCCTCCACCTCCCAGGCTCCGTGATGAAGTCCCCTCGCTGTCCAAATCGGATCCCGGGCTCTAGTGTCGGTTTCATCGGAGAAATGGGCAGGATAGGTCGTCGACTTCGATGCCGAAGATGATCTACGTCGAGGCATCACAAGATCAAGCTCCCACTTCACCAAGTCATGAAACTTGTGAAGAAAACACCCTATACTACTTGGCAAGAGGTAGAGGATGAAGAAATAGGAAGTGGGTTCACTTTAGAATTGGATTTCTCACTCTTTTTCACTAGTTGCCATTGATGAAGGCAAGCTTTTCTTCTTGTTGAAGATGAAGAAGAAGAAGAAAAGAATATGATATGTTATATTCAAAATAGAAAAATAAAATCAGTACTTATCATATGGCAGCCATGATTAGGTGTAGAGAATAGACCATGGTTAGTTGGAAGGGTTAGGGTTAAGCATGAAGACAAAATGGTCACTTGGTCAAAGCTTCAAGAAGCTTCAATAACAAGCAAAGAAAGCCACCATTTTCTCTTTTATCTTTTACCAAAATAAATAAATAAATAAATAGATAAGAAAATGAAAACCCTAACCATCACATAACCATGGTTTAATCTAAACATACACCCTAACATTCATGTATCATCAAATATGATACAATCTTATGCACAAAAGTATATCATATATACAACTTGTGTACATCAAGTGAGAAAATCCAATTTAAAGTGAACAAATACCAGTTAATGCAAAGTAATATATCAAATATATTATTATACATTAAATCATTAAATCAACACTTGATTTAACGATCCGGTCATGTCGCATACAACCGACTAGTATCCAATGTATCGACTTATCGAATCAATCCTTGATTCGATAACTAGGTTATATCGCATACAACCATTCGACACATTCATCACGAGAATGGAATACGGTATCACATACACGCATTATTCTCGGTCCTGCACATATCTCATATGCGCTCCTATTTCGTTTCGCTTGAGCCAGGAAACCTCTGTGTAGGACTCTAAAGACTCGTCAATACGCCGGCAGCAGATGATGATCATATCAAACACCCACAAGCCGCAAGCGGTCTGCTAAACGTAACGGCCACCCGGGTATTGAGCGATCAGAAGATCAACGAGCAAGCCCGCTTACACTCCTGTGAATCCAACCAGTAACACTTACCGTACAGTCCGGTCTGTTCGTCTGATATGTCGCATATCTCACCTAGGGGTGGTAAACGTCAGACCCCAATAGCACGATAAGTCATGCCGACGTGAGGTCCATAACTATCGTGAAACTACTGATAACTCTTACCAGTATATCACTGCAACCCTGGCCAGGGATTTCCTGTTATGGCCAGTCGAGCATAGCGCAACATCAACCCCCAATACCGGGAGAGACGAATCCCCTCCTATCGCTCATTGCCTCCATGTGAATCGGGACTGTACCCAAAAACCACCTGTTTGCATGACTCAGTAGAGCCGTGGTAGGGTGGAAATCAAAGCACAGTAGGAGACACACAAGACTCTATGACGATCTCGGGTCAACAGACTAAGCTGTACCAGTGTCACCAGAGAACTGCCATCTGACGTGAGGTATAATACCATCTGGGAGTTCTTGGCGAGTCCGTTCAGTGTACCCAGTCTCCACTGAGCACCCGCATACCATCTACGATGTCAAACACCAATGGACATGGGATCATCCATCGCCCATCACATGGATCGAGAAGATATACACTAGTCTACTCTGGAATATCGATGCCCCGTCTCGATATTCCCACGACTAGGAACATTGAAGGATGTACTCATTGACTACCCAGACCCCACTAGTATGATCTGCATCATAGTCCTAGAAGTCGAGTACACATCCTAAGGGCTTTATCAACATGTAATCGGAGAGACAGAAAATATACATGTTAAGATAAAGAGCAACCAGATAGCGTACTATCATGTCGAGCAAGAAAGTCCTACCTATATATGTCCCAGCATCCACTACAATATACATCCAATGTACAGTAATGGCCTCTAGGGCATACATATAACTAACAGAAATATCCAGACATCCACTTTGGTAGCATCGTTGGTAGCGATGTATTCAGCCTTTATCGTCTAGTTTGCCACGGTATATAGCTTGGAACTCTTCCAACATACCGTCCCTCTACTGAGGGTAACGACAAAGCCCGAGACTAACTTTCAATCGTCCTTATCACTCTGGGAGTTGGAATTGGTAAAGGACTCCCACTGGAGTTCACCGTTACCAAAACCATAAGAACATTTCTTCAGTGCTTCTCAAGTACTTAAGAATATCTTTCACAGCTGTCCAGTGATTCTCCCAAGACCCGATTGATTTCTAATCACTACACCTAGTGAGTTAGCTACATCTGGTCTGGTACATAACATCGCATAATGATAGAGCCTACTGCAGGGTTGTCTAGCACGGAAGTAAGGTTCGGGTGGTATCGTCCGTGCCAAATTCAAAAATTTGTCGTTCTAGCTAACCCTAACTTAGAATCGTATACTAGAAATCCGACGGAATATTATGCAAACAACTTCGCATATGAAAAGTGAGCAAGGAATACAAACTTTGTAGACCGGTCCTTCACTTCATTAGCTCCGTGTAGTAGTCCCTTCGCTGCGATCGTGAACTCCGGACTCTAGATATGCTCCTATGAAGAAACGAACATGCTTGCTTCGAAGACTTCGAGGCCAAAGACGATCTACGTCGAGGAGACACTAACCCAAGCTATCTCTTCACTAATTACGGAATTAGTGAAGCAAACACCCAATACTAAATGGCAAATAGTAGAGGATGATGAAGTAGGAAGTGGGCTCACTTTAGATTTGATTTTCTCAAATTTTTCCTCTCATCTCTATTGAACCTAGAAGGCTTTTTAGGAAGAAGAAGAAGAAAGCTCTCTTGATAATTATCCAAAGGATAATGGAAACCATAGGTGAGTTTATATCATATATTAAGCTTTGTAGAGAGTTAACCATGGTTTGGTTTCTTTGGTTGGGTTTATAAATATCTTAAGACAAAACAAAACTTGAAGACTTTAGTCAATGCAAATCCAAGCTTCTAAAAGCTTCTTGCCATGACAAAAGGCTTTAGTTTTGAATTACTTAATCCATTAAAAACCCTAGGATTAAATCAACATGGTATAAGTCATACACACACCCCAAGTTGCATGTATCATCAAACATGACACAAAACATGTACAAAAAAATATATCACATATATTCAATGTGCACAAAATGAGAAAAAGAAATCATAAGTGAGCTTAATATTAGTTAATGTAATATAATATATCAAATATATAATTATACATTAAATTATTAAATCAACTCTTGATTTAATAATCCGGCTATATCACATATAACCGACTAATATCAAACATAACAACTTATCGAATCAACACTTGATCCGATAACCCGGCTATATCACATATAACCGACCGATGTCACAAATCACGAGAATAGAATATGGTATCTCATATCGTATCAATCTTGGTCCCGCACATATCACATATGTGCTCCTACTCCATTTTGATTGAGGCAGGAAACCTCTGTGTAGGACTCTAAAGACTCGTCAAAACGCCGGCAGTAGGTGATGATCATATCAAACACCCACAAGCCTTAAGCGGTCTGCTAAACGTAATGGCCACCCAGGTATTGAGCGATCAGAAGATCAACAAGCAAGCATGCACACACTCCTACGAATCCAATCAGTAAAACTACCGTACAGTCCGGTCTCTTCGTCTGATATGTCGCATATCTCGTCTAGGGGTGGTAAACGTCAGACCCCAGTAACTCGATAAGTCATGTCGATATGAGGCTCATAACGGGTCGAGAATCTACAGATAACACTTACCCTGTCCAAGGACTTCTTGTTATAGCCAATCGAGCACAACGCAACATCAACTCCCAATACCGGGAGAGACGAACCCCTTCTATAGCTCATTGCCTCCATGTGATTCGGGACTGTACCCAAAAGCCACCATTTTGCACGTTCTCTTGAACGTGGTAAGGTGGAAATCAAACCATAGTGGGAATCACACAATGTTGGAGATAGTGCCCTCAGAGTCAATTATTGGATCACATGCACGTGATTGCAATGATTTAGGGGGACCTATGCCGGTAGGACAGTCTTACTCAAGATGATAGTATGCTATCTGGTTTATCTTTATCATCGTGTACTGCTTTAGGTGACCTTACAGGTCACTATTGCGCGTTGATAGAGCCCTTAGGATTCTTGCTTGACGTCCAGCAGTATGATGGCGATCATATACGTGGGAGCTGGGGTCTATAAGCACATCCTTAAAAGGTCCATAGTCGTGGGAGTTTTCGAGACAGGGCATTGATACTCCAGAGTAGACTAGTCTATACAGTCGAGACCCCGACGAGGGACGGTGTTCGGTCTTATAAGCCACTGGTGTCAGTTGGTTCACCTAAGATGTATACAGGTGCTCATTGGGTTATGAGTACACCGAATAGGACTCGCCGGGAACATGCTAGTTGGTTTTATACCTGACGTTAGATAGCAGTTCCCTGGTGACATGTATACAGGTTAGTTCATCGACCTGAGATCGTCATTTGTCTCGTGTGAGTTTCCACTGTACTTTGATTACTACCCTACCATGGCTCAAAGGAGTCGTACAAACAGGTTTTAGTTGGGTACAGTCTCGAGCCACATTGAGGCAGTGAGCGGATCTGCAGGGGTTCGTCTCTCCCGGCATTGGGGGTGAGGTCACGCTGTGTCTAGGAGAGCCATTACACGAAGTCCTTGTCCAAGGAAGGAAATTTACTGGTAGGTATTCCAGTAGTATCTCAGGGTGTTCTGGGCTACGCTCCGTCACGACTTGTACCGCTTTTGGGGGTCTGACTTTTACCAACCCTCTAGGCCCGCCATGCGATGCTCATAGACAAACGGACCGGACTGTACGGATATTGTCACTGACAGGCTCAGTAGGGTGTCAGGATGAGTTCACTCATCGACCTCCCTTTTGGTCAATACCTGGTAGCCCGTTACGTACGGCTAATACCTCTGACGTGCTAGTGGTTAAATCCACAGCCAAATTATTGACGAGTCTTTAGAGTCCCCGACAGACAGTTTCTCAAGATTCGAGCGAAATGCTGTAGAGGCCGTATGGATATATGGCAGGGTTCGATCTTATACGTGCGTTATTGCACGAATCAAGATCGGACGGGTAATACTAGCGGGCTTTGGTTTAAGCCGGATCCTGGTATTATACAGTGTAGATTTTATCTCATTGCATTTGTATTCGGTCAGAATACAAATGCGGGTATGTATATAAAGTCGCGGGGTTTTCCTGTAATTTATTACGGGATCGCTTTTTGAAGTTGCCAGCTTGCTTTCCCTTTTCGGCCATTTTCCTTTCTTTCTTTCCTTGGCTGAATTTTCCATGGAGAGGGTTCTTTTTGCAAATGTGCAAATTAGCAAAGTGGAGGGTGTTTTTTGTAAGAGGTTGCTTCATGATGGTTCTAGATTGACTTTAACTTTCATTGGTTAATCATTACTTGGTTGTTGGAGATGGGATGGAAAAGGATATTGGTGTGACCCTTTTCATCATGATCACTCATTTCTCTTTTGCATTATTCTCTCCTTGTGCTCACCTCCCCCCTCTTCTTTTGATCATGGCCAGCCGCAACTTGGTGGGTCTGTCCAAATTTTGGGGTAGGATTTTCTATCTCTTTTGCTTGCACAAAATTCATATAGCTCCATCTCAAAGTTCATCTCCTTCCTCCATCCAAAAATGGCAACTTCATTAACCCTGGAGACATAGTTATCTACACTCAGTCTATAGCAACCTTGGACACGTAGGCTTGCCAACTTCGTGTCCGAGTTTCCTCGGTTCAGAGGTGGGAGCCCGTAAAAATACTCGGTGATGTGGTGCCCTTTCCGACGAGGAGACCGGAGATGCCGCGGGGAGATCGGGATGGTGGCCGAAGACCGAAGGACACAGATCGCTCGGTATAGCTCTCTACCCTTTCTCTAGTTAGCTAGTAGTGGGTTAATGGTCTGATCCGGGTTTATAGTCCGCGGTAGCGTCGGTTTCTAGTTAAAGAAAATTTTTTGTTTCCGCATTTTGGCCTCGTTCAGACGACCGGGGCGCCACCGTGCACTTACACAAAAGACTCTATGACGATCTCGGGTCTACAGACTAACCTGTACCAGTGTCACCAGAGAACTGCCATCTGACGTTAGGTATAATACCATCTGGGAGTTCTCGTCGAGTCCGTCCAGTGTACCCAGTCTCCACTGAGCACCCGTATACTGTCTCTGATGTCAAACACCAATGGATATGGGATTATCCATCGCCCATCTATATGGGTCGAGAATCTATACGCTAGTCTACTCTGGTATATCGATGCCCTGTCTCGATACACCCACGAATAGGAACATTTGAAGGATGTACTTAGCGACTACACTGTCCCCACTAGTATGATCTGCATCATAATCCTGGTAGTCAAGAACTCATCCTAAGGGCTTTACCAACATGTAATATAGAGACAATCAGTGTACATGTTAAGATAAAGTGCATCCAGATAGCATACTATCATGTCGAGCAAGAAAGTCCTCCTTATATATGTCCAAGCATCCACTACAATATACATCGTATGTAAAGTAATGGCCTCTAGGGTATACATATAACTAACACCTACTGCCGAACCATAAGGTATCCCTTGCACGCGAGCTCTCTCCAAATAAGTCTTGGAAAATATCTTTTTGGAGAGAGTGATTCATGAGTAAGTGGGCGAACCACCACGCTTAGAATCCTCCATACTAAATCCTTTTAGTACGGTGTTAATGTACCAGGATTTAGGACACTCCCAACATCCACTTAGATCTATCATCATAGATCATAATCCACAAGATGTAGTAGGTATCATCCAGATCTTCCATAGAGAATCCTCGTGATAAGAGGAGATTGACCGAGTGTAGCATAGGAAACCATTTCCTATCAAGAGTGTGTCATCTACAATACGTGGAAGACAACCTTACTCTCTACAAACTTCTTGTATATACAAGGTTCGTCTACCTTTTTGATGAAGTCAAACTCTTTGACTGCCACATTAAAACAGATGTTCCAACTCCGCGACGCGTGCTTTAATCCTGATGGACTTAAGCACAGCCACTAGAGTATAGGTTTCATCATAAACCATACCTGGTTATTGACGATAGCCTTTTACTGCAAGTCTAGCTTTGAAAGTCTCAACTTTTCTATCTACACCAAGAATCTTCTTAAGATCCATTTGCTCCCGATGGGTTTTACCCCTTCAGATGCAACGTTCAAAGTCATACTTTGTTGGTGTACATGGATTCCATCTTTGATTGCATAGCATCCATCTACTTCACAGAGTCCCCACTCGTGATGGCATGTCTGAACCTGGTTGGGTCATCATCTACCATGATGTAATCCTCGCTCCCACCGTCACCGACGAAACCGTAGTATCTCTCAGATGGATGAGGAAGCCTACCAGATTCGCGGAGAGACTGAGGCTCGTTTGAGACTATTGAATCCTTTGGTTCAACTAAAGCATCAGCTGTTAGTTTGTCTAGTTGGAACTCCTTCCAGTTCTACCTCATGACCACTAATTTCTTCCATAAGAAATTCCTTTTCTAAAAAGGTGGCATGCTGAGAAACAAAACACCTTTTGCTCCTCAGTGTGGTAGAAGATATACCCTCGCGAATGTTCAGGATATCCAACAAACTTACAGAACTGACCTTGCCTCGAGCTTCTCCGGATTCTGCCTTTCAACATAGGCCGGACAATCCCATATCTTAACTTATTTAAGACATGATCTCTTCCCATTCCATATCTCATATGGAGTGGTAGAAACTGATTTGGATGGAACCCCATTCAATAGGTATGAAGCTTCTCAAGTGCATAACTCTAAAACGAAACAAGCAACTCAGCAGTACTCATCTTAGAGCGCACCATATCTCATAGGGCGCGATACCTCCTCCCCGACACACCGTTGTGCTGTGCTGTATACGAAGGAGTAAGCTGAGAGAGAATCATATTCTCCTTTTAGAAACTCCAGGAACTCCATGCGCAATTATTCCCTTCTCCGATCACATCAAAGGACTTAATACTTCTACCCGTCTGGTTCTCAACTTCAAGCTTATATTCCTTGAATTTCTTAAAAGTTTCAGACTTGTGTTTCAACAGGAACATATGTCCGAATCTTGAGAGATGGTCAGTGAATATAATGAAGTACGAAGAACCAACCTTAGCATTTGTAGACATATGACTGTATACATCATCATTTTATAGTAGTAGACTCCTCGGCAGGTAGTGAAGGCGGTAAGTTCTTCATCTGTCAGGTCCATCCGGATCTAATTGTAACCGGAGAAAGCGTCCATGAAGCTCAGTAATTCGTAGCCGGTCGAGCTGTCCGCAAGCTAGTCTATCTGAGGAAGTGGATAGTTGTCTTGTTAGGAATATGTATGCCCTAAAGGACATTATTGTATGATATAGTGGATGCTTTGACATATATATAGAGGACTTTCTTGCTCGACATGCTAGTATGCTATCTGGTTGCTCTTTATCTTAATATGTGCACTAGTATTATTATACTGTCTCTCTGATACATGTTGATAAAGCCCTTAAGATTTTTGCTTGATGACCAGGACTATGATGCAGATCATAATACTGAGACTTGTATAGTCCACAAGCACATCCTTTAATTGTTCTTAATTGAAGGAGTATCGAGACAGGGCATCGATATTCTAGAGTAGACTAGCGTGTACGTTTCTTGACCCTGTATGGGGAGATGGTTGATTATAATACCCCATGTATTATCCGGTATACCCATTTATACCAGATCAGCATGGGGACCTACTGTAAAACAATGGGGAATCTTCGGAATACATTCCGAAAGAGGACAGATCTGTATCATAAATAAAATGATACCACTCTTCAATACAGAGACGCCTTTTAAGTGAACTGGCACTACAGGAGTTTGAGAACTCTGTAGTTAAGCGTGCTCGGGCCAGGGAAGTCCTGGGATGGGTGACCTCCTGGGAAGTGACCCCTGGTCGGGTCCAGTTCACACCGAAGGACAAAATCGTGCGGCTACGGCCAGAGCGGACAATACTCTCTGTATTGGGGGTGGGTCGTGATAGAATGGTATCAGAGCTGGTTCCTCAATAGTAAGTCTGTGGTTCGAGGACGAACCATTGTTCTAAGTGGGCGAGAATGTAATACCCCATGTATTATTTGGTGTACCCATTTATGCCAGATCAGCATGGGGACCAACTGTAAACAATGGGGAATCTTCAGAATACATTCCGAAAGAGAACAGATCTGTACTATAAATGGAATGATACCACTCTTCAATACATAGGCACCTTTTAAGTGAACTGGCACTACAGGAGTTTGAGAACTCCGTAATTAAACGTGCTCGGGCCAGGGAAGTCCTGGGATGGGTGACCTCCTGGGAAGTGGCCCCTGGCCGGGTCCAGTTCGCCCCGAAGGACAAAAACGTGCGGCTACGGCCAGAGCAGACAATACTTTCGGTATTGGGGGTGGGTCGTGACATTGATCCTATAACAATTGGTGTTTGACATCAAAAATTGTAGGCATGTGCTCATTAGAGAATGGGTACACTGAATAGAACGCGCCGAGAGCTCTTAGTTGGTACTATACATATCGTCAGATAGCAGTTTTCTGGTGACACTGGTACAGGTTATTTTTTAGACCCGAGATCATCATAGCCTTGTTTAGTTCCCACAGAGCTTTGATTTACTCCCTACCATGGCTCAAAGGAGTCGTGCAAACAGGTGGATTTTGGGTACAGTCCCGAGTCACATGGAGGCAATCGACGATAGGAGGGGTTTCGTCTCTCCCGGTATAAGGAGTTGATGTTGCGCTATGATCGATTGTCTATAACAGTAAGTCCCTGGCCAAGGCTGATGAGATTTACTGGTAAGAGTTATCAGTAGTTTTTCGAACCGTTATGAGTTATACATCGGCATGACTTATCAAGTTACTGGGGTCTGACGATTCTACCCCTAAACTCAATATGCGACATATCAGATTAAGAGATCGTACTGTACGGTAAGTGTTACTTACAGGCTTCATGAGAGTTTGGGCAGTTTTGCTTGTTAATCTTGTATTCGCTCAATACCGGGGTAGCCGTTACGTCCAGCTAGTACCGCTGACGGCTTGTGGGTAACCTATGTGATCATTACCTACTGCTGGCGTATTGACGAATTTTTAGAGTCCCACACAGAAGTTTCTTAGTTCAAGCGAAACGAAGTAGGGCACATATGCTGATATGTGCGGGGGACTGATTAAATACGAGTATGTGATACCGTATTTTAATCTGGCAGTAATCTGATATCAAATATGTTTTATGTGATATGATCGGATTATTGAATCAAGTGTTGATTTGATAATGTGATATACAGATAAATGATATTAGTAGGTTATATGTGATATAACCGGATTATTGAATCAAGTGTTGATTTAATAATATGATATATATTTATATTTGATATAATTATATATTAACTAATATTATTACTGACTAATTATTTTGTTTTCTTTATATATATATATATATATATATATATATTGTTAGTTATATGTATGCCCTAGAGGCCATTACTGTACATAGGATGTATATTGTAGTGGATGCTGGGATATATATAGGGAGGACTTTCTTGCTCGACATGATAGTATACTATCTGGTTACTCTTTACCTTAACGTGTATACTGATTGTCTCTCTGTTACATGTTGGTAAAGCCCTTAGGATGTGTACTTGACTACCTGGACTATGATGCGGATCATACTAGTGGGGACATGGTAGTCCACAAGTACATCCTTCAGGGTCCCTAGTCATGGGTGTATCGAGACGGGGCATCGATATACCAGAGTAGACTAGCGTATACCTTCTCGACCCATACAGATGGACGATGGATGATCCCATATCCATAGGTTTTTGACATCAGAGATGATATACCGGTGCTCAGTGGAGACTGGGTACACTGGACGGACTCGCCGAGAACTCCCAGATGGTATTATACCTTACGTCAGATGGAAGTTCTCTGGTGACACTGGTACAGGTTAGTCTGTAGACCCGAGATCGTCATAGAGTCTTGTGTGATTCCCATTGTGCTTTGATTTCCACCTTACCACGTCCAAGAGGGCATGCAAAACGGTGGTTTTTGGTTACAGTCCCGAATCACATGGAGGCAATGAGCGATAGGAGGGGACTCGTCTCTCCCGGTATAGGGAGTTGATGTTGTGCTGTGTTCGATTGGTTATAACCGGAAATCCCTTGCCAGAATTGCTGAGATTTACTGGTAAGTGTTACCAGTAGTTTCTCGAACTGTTATAGACCTCATATCGACACGACTTATCGAGCTACTGGGGTCTGACATTTACCACCCCTAGGCAAGATATGCGACATATCAGACGAACAGACCGGACTGTACGGTAAGTGTTACTGGTTGGATTCACAGGAGTGTGAGCGGGCTTGCTCGTTGATCTTCTGATCGCTCAATACCCAGGTGACCGTTAAGTTTAGCAGACCACTTGCGGCTTGTGGGTGTTTGATATGATCATCACCTACTGCCGGCGTATCGATGAGTCTTTAGAGTCCTACACAGAGGTTTCCTGGCTCAAGCGAAACAAAATAGGAGCGCATATGAGATATGTGCGGGACCGAGAATAATACCAGTATGTGATACTGAATTCTATTCTCGCGATTTGTATCATCGGTCGGTTATATGTGATATAGCCTTGTTACCGAATTAAGTGTTGATTCGATATATTGATACACTTTATATTAGTCGGTTATATGCGATATGAACGGATCGTTAAATCAAGTATTGATTTAATGATTTAATGTATAATTATATATTTGATATATTATTTTACATTAACTAGTATTGGTTCACTTAAGATTGATTTTCTCACTTGATGTGCACAAGTTGTATATGTGATATATTTTTTTGTGCACTAGATTGTATTATGTTTGATGATACATGCAAACTTGGGTGTGTGTATGACATACACCATGTTTAGTTAATGGTTTAGGGTTTTTGTTTATTTTTGTGAAATAAAATGGTGGCTCTCATTGTCTTTACTTGAAGCTTCATGAAGCTTTCAAGCATTTTTGACAAAGTCCACCATTTTGTTTTGAATGACACTTTTACTAACCTAACCATTAACTTAAACTAGGGTTTAGTCTCTACAAAGGTTAAACTCACCGATGGTTGCAATATGATAGACTTCACTTGAATTTTCTTTTCATATAATTAATTTTCTTTTCTTCTTCTTCTTCTTCTTGATGAAGAAAAGAAAAGCTTGCTAGAAAATTCTAAGTGATGAAATCAAGTGAGAAATCCAAATCCAAAGTGAACCCATTTCCTATTTCTTCATCCTCTACCACTTGCCATGTTGTATATGGTGTTTTCTTCACAAGGTTCATGACCAAGAGAAGATGGAGCTTGATTTAGAGTCGCCTCGACGTAGATCATCTTCGGCACCGAAGTCAACGACCTAGCCCGATCATTTCTCCGACGAAATCATCGCTAGAGTCCGGGATTCCGATGATCGCAGCGGAGGGACGTCTTCACGGAGCTATGGAAGTGGAGGACCGGATCTACAAAGGCTGTAGTCCCTTTCACTTATTAGTTAAGTTGTTAACTTGTTGTAGTTTTGCCTTTACCTCTAGTTAACGATCTAGCTTAGGGTTTCTCGGCACATGAAATTTTTGAATTGGACATGTTTGATCAGTTGTAGAACCTCATGTGTGTGCCTAGGAACCCTACAGTGGTATCAAAGCCTAGCTAGAGCTTTTGGCGAAGTGTAGACGAAGTTAAAGATCCGATCGAACCCCGAAACCCCGATCAAAACTCTTCTCTGTACATTTTTTCAAACTGTGGATTTTTGTGAATTAAAATTCTCAGAAAATTAAGCAGGAAAATCTAAGAATTACTGTGAAGTACGGACCCCTAACTCAAAAATTTGACCGAGGTACCGCAGCCAAACCATGGGTTTGGCGGCGGTTCCACGGCCCAAATTGTGAATTAGTCCCTCAAAATTCACATATTTATTCTTAGGTACTTTCTTGTCATTTTTTTGTGGGAATTTTTTAATTCCGCTCAAGTGTTGAGTTTTCTAGGGTTTTATTGGGGACTCGTTAATTCGATCGGATAATTAAATTTCGTTTATGATTTTCCGGATATTTTAAAAACTGTTAAAATGTTCTACCGGATATAAATACCCATTTTTTCCCCTGCCGGAAAATTTCCAACTGTTGGATTTTTCCATAGTTTAAGAACGTTCTAAGTAGTGCAAGTAACGCGATGGTCCCTCTAGAAGACAACAAACCATAACTCGATTATTTGACCGTCTTGAACTGCCCTTTGAACCTTAGGGTTTGGGGCAGTACGGTGTGCCACATGTGAGGCGTTGGTTTGACCCTTCTACGGCTGGAGCGTTGGTACTGTGGCATGAAGTGAATGTTTTTAAACTTATTTCATGTGTTGAGCTGTTTCGGGAAAACTTGGGAAGTTCGATCGGAAAGTTTAACATTTTCTATTTATCTGAAATGTGATACAATATTTGGAATCCACAAGTAGTTATGAGATAACTAATTTGAATATTATAAACATAGCAGTTTAGTATCACTTGATCGGTTGCCATAGAATTTTGATGCGATCAAAAGTCCGTTGCAATCACGTAGCGTACGCGGATACTCGCCGGATAAACTTAATAGACAGCTACACCCCTTAGCCCCGACCAAGTGACTGTAGGAGAACCCCGTCGACGAAATCATCCATTCGGGTGCTCGCGGTAGCGGTGTTCCGTCTTGGTGCACTTCGTCGACGGTATCGGGGGTGCGGCCGTCTACTAAAGTTTGCGACGAGCATTCGATCAGAATGTCGGGAATCCTGTTGAATTGCCCGACTTGATATTGAAAAGAGTTTTCGATAAATGAGACTAAAATGCGGGTTTTATAACTGTTAGACATGCGATGTCTAAGGAATTCATTTGTTAGGCATGCGATGTCTAAAGAGGTTAAGGATTCCAACTGTTGTAGTTTTACACTTTCTTTTCTGCGACCGTAAGTGTAATATGTGATATCGCCGGTTTCGTTGCTATATGTCAACGACAATTGGGATGCGCATATTTACTTACGTTGATGACATGTGATGTTATGTGTTGTTGGATATGTTATATTGGATCGTCGTGTTTGAATAGCCGGGTTTTTTTTATGTGAGATGAGTGTTTTTCTTTTTCATTCATGTAAAAACTTGTATGTAATATTCTTTTATTGGGGCACTTCCAGGTTGCGGAAGATGCCACCTTTGATGTATATTATTTACTTTTCCACACTAGGATAGACCCAAGGAGGGGAGCACAAGTAACCGGGTTCTAGAGTCCAGTAGGAGACCAACTCGAGGAGTCGAGTCCGGGTCTCCTAACTCTAGAATTGGTAGGGTTGCTTGCCGCTCTCGTAGGGGTCTTGGGGTGTGGGTTTGGCTATTCATCGCGACCGTGGAATCCGTGTTTTATACTGGCTCGTATTGAAAACACGGACGTCCTAGTATATCCAATGTTTCATATGTTTCTTCTGCTGCGATATCTGTAATGTGATCATTTGATATGTTGTGATAGATGCTGCATATAGTATATACGATATATTATAAAGACGTTACTTATGTTTTACACCTGCGCTAGGCCTGCCCCGCTCTGCCATTAGTTACCTAACCTAACGGTGCACGAGGGGACATCGAGGCGAATGCGGATGGCCTAAGTGTACGTCGTATTCATCTGTGATGTTTAGGTGACTTAAGTGATGGGACTTCATTAATATGATTAATGAAAGAAAAGAAACCTAAAAGATGTTGTGGAATCGAATTTTCAAAAACAGGTAGCTATAGTTCTTGCTTTGCATCGCGGTGTTCCTTATAGAACATCCTGCACCTTATTCGATAAGGAAAGGGCCGAGATTCCTTCACCGGGAGTGACCCCTTTAGCAATAACTGGCAGATGCTACACCCGTCGGTTTGTATTTTGATTGCTTCTATAGTTTTTGCTTTGCACAGCGGTATATATGATATATCCTGCACCTTATTCGATGAGGAAAGGGCCGACGATCCCTTCACCGGGAGTGACCCCTTTAGCAAAACTAGAAAAGCCTCAAAAACACTCCATTTTAAAATCATTTGGTTCTACAACGATATCAAGTTCATTACGCAATAGGTTTTCTTAAAAACCTGTCGTAGCCCTCCGTCATTTCAGATAAGTTGTATATAGTATGCGTGCTACATTTGTTGGCTTTCGTCAAGGTGTAGTGTGCGGTAGCTATATGCTGCTTATATGCTGCATATGATGCGATTGGATTAGGGTAGTCGTGCGGCTTTGTTGGATTTCATCAAGGGTCGTGCGGGTGGGTTTAATTCAATCAAGAAATGACGGGTTGAACTTGACTAGTGGGCTATGGTTTGTTGGCTTTCATCAAGGTCATAGCACGTTAGGGGCAAAATTATCGGGAATTTCAAGTGTTGAAATTTGCAATGAAATTGCATACCTTCTATGAGAAAGTTGGATCCCGATACCCGCTGAGAGTAAGAGTTACTCCTGGGAGAGTTTTACACATTACAATTAGCCGATCAAGTAGGTGTCTAGAAAGGTGTCAACGGGGTTACGCCTCTGGGAAAACGAGATTTACTGTAATTAGGTCCGTGCGAAAGCACGGGGAACCTCCCTCAAAGTATCGACACCGGCCTGGCTGAAAGATTGGCGAACTTGTAGCGTGTAATTAATCCCGGCTAGTATTTCCTTTTAGGGTTTGAAGGAAGATTTGATAAAAAACAGTGGGAGCCATCCTGATTAGATAAAATAATAATCAATCTGATCTTGCAAGAGCGCACGCAGAGTGTTTTCTTCTCTCTCTCTCCAGGTAGCGACTATATCATGCCTTAATCAAGATAATAATACGGATAAATTGACCGAACCCGCTTGTTATACTGAGCTGGGGAACGTTGGTCCCGCTCTAACTTATAATTGTTATAAGACCGAGCTGGAATTAGGGGAATACCAGGATTCCCGTGCCGCCCAAACGAAGAAAGTGCATTATGATGCATCTTCTTCGGGTTCGTTCATTACATAGAACTATTTCTCAGTATCCTCTGCGTCCTGGGTATTAGATACTAGATCAGGATCCCGCATATGTAATCTGTTACAAAGGGCAACAGAAAGGTAGAGAACTGAGAACGGGTGATAAGTTTCATGAGACAGAAAACGGTGCAAGTGTTGCAGCCAAGTCTGTTGGTAACTGTCACCCTGTATTACCAGTACATTGATTCTGAACGAATGTTATTAGATACCGAACCTGATATACAAAATCACATCAGTCTCTTTATTAGTAAAGAAATGATAAAATTTTGTATTGTTGGATAATGTTTTGAACATTTCCTATAACAAAAGTTGATCGGTTCAGGCACGTTATCTAAAAGCAATGATGTTCTAAATCAAACTACAGTTCTTAGTATACGGAACACACACAAGAGGAAGAGTTCAAAAATGAACGAATCCTTCTTGAGGCATTGTAGACTAGGTCATATCAATGCGACCCGACTGGCTGAAGTTACATTTAGATGCATATTTAAATTAGTTTGAATTTACATCTTGTGAAACTTGCCGGTCATGTCACATAGATAAGATGACCATAGCTCTGTTTACTGGAAACAGAGAAAGAGTTAGTGAACTCTTGGGATGATACATGTTGATGTATGTAGGTCCCCTGTCTACACATGCCAAGACCGGTTCTTTGTATTTCATTACATTCTCTGATTATCTCTCAAGATTCAGATATATGTTCCTGTTGGAACATAAGTCCAAACCTTTTGAGATATTCACAGAATATAAGTTAAAAATAGAGAACCAAAATACGGGTATAAGTATTATGTCCTATGATGAGATCGGGGAGGAGAATACTTGTGCATGGAATTCTTGGACAATTCTAAAGGAGAATGAGATTCTCTCTCAGTGTTACTCCTCTGAATACACCACAGCAAAACGGTGTATCGGGGCAGAGCAATCACACCCTATATGATATGGTGCGCTCTATGATGAGTACTACTGAGTTTCCTATTTCCTTTTGGGAGTTATGCACTTAAGAAGCTGCATACCTATTGAATAGGGTTCAAATCAAATCAGTTGCCTACCACTTCATATGTGATATGGAAAGGGAAGAGCCCATATCTTAAGTTTGTTAAGATTTGGGGTTGTCCGGCCTGTCTAAAATGCAAAATCCGGACAAGCTCGAGGCAAGGTCTGTTATGTAGCACTGGAAAAGTTCCAGCTATACAAACTGCAGCTGACGATTTGGTAGAACCGAAGGATTCAATAGTTTCCAACGAACCTCAGCCTCTCCGCCGATCTAGTAGGGTTCCTCACCCACCTGAGAGATACTTCTGTTTCTCTATGACAGTGGGAGAGAGGATTGCATCATGAGATGATGACCCAACTTGTTTCAAGCTGGCCATCATGAGTGGGACTCTATAAGAATGACTGGATGCTTATCGATCTGAGATGGAATCCTTATACACCAACAAAGTATGGACTTTGGTTGCTTCATCTGAAGGGTTAAATTCCCATCAGGAGCAAGTATATCTTGAGAAGATTACTTGGTGTACATAGAAAAGTTGAGACTTTCAAAGCTAGACTTGTTAAAAGTTTGCATCATTGACCAGGTATGGATTATGATGAAACCTTTTCTAAGTAGTTATGCTTAAGTCCATCCAGATCCTACTTGCCACGGCTTCATACCATGACTACGATATCTGGCGGTTGGGTGCCATGACTACTTTTCTAAATGATTTTTAGAAGAGTGCGTCTATAAGTACACAGCCAGAGGGCCTCGTAAACAGTGGGAGCAGCGGAAATGTGTGCAAGATGTTTTATGTGATAAAGCAGGCATCGCGGAGTTGGAACATCTGTTTTGATGAGTTAGTCAAAGAGTTTGACATCATCAAAATGGTAGATGAACCTTGTATATACAAAAAGGTAGTAGGGAATATGGTGGTGATCCTCGTAAAGTACGTGGATGACATACTCTTGATAGGGAAGAAGTTTCCTATGCTACGCTCGGTCAATCTCCGCTTATCACAAGGATTCTCCATATAGGATCATAATGATACCTCCTGAATCCTGGATTTTGGATCTATGAGATAGATCTAATTGGATATTAGGATACTCACTAGTTGTAGTGAGATGGTATCAAATGATCCTGGGGAGAATCACTGGAAAGGTTCCACGGTGATAAGGACGACTGAATATCGGTCACAGGCATTGTCTTTACCCTCAGTGGAGGGACGGTATGTTGGAAGAGTTCCAAGCTAGATACCGTGGCATACTAGACGATAAAGGCTGGATACATCGCTACCAAAGATGCAACCAAAGAGGCAGTCTGGATATATATTAGTTCATGAGATGAACTTCGTTCCTCCCATTGTGTGACAATGGAGTTGTGGCTTATGCCAAGGAACGCCCGTCCCGTCAGTGATCCAGACATATTCTAAGGCAGTATCACCTGATCATGGAGATGGTTGATCTCCAGAGGATCGAGGTTTGGAGAGTAGACTCAGAGGACAACACGGCGAATCCACTCACAAAGGCCTTTTCCCAGAGAGGGACTTTTATGGGATGGTTGAGTATGAGATACTACAACCACTGCTATAGATGGCCCTAGTGCAAATGGGAGATTGTTAGTTATATGTATGCCCTAGAGGCCATTACTGTACATAGGATGTATATTGTAGTGGATGCTGGGACATATATAGGGAGGACTTTCTTGCTCAACATGATAGTATGCTATCTGGTTACTCTTTACCTTAACGTGTATACTGATTGTCTCTCTGTTACATGTTGGTAAAGCCCTTAGGATGTGTACTTGACTACCTGGACTATGATGCGGATCATACTAGTGGGGACATGGTAGTCCACAAGTACATCCTTCAAGGTCCCTAGTCGTGGGTGTATCGAGACGGGGCATCGATATACCAGAGTAGACTACCGTATAAATTCTCGACCCATACAGATGGGCGATGGATGATCCCATATCCATTGGTGTTTGACATCAGAGATGATATACCGGTGCTCAGTGGAGACTGGGTACACTGGACGGACTCGCCGAGAACTCCCAGATGGTATTATACCTTACGTCAGATGGAAGTTCTCTGGTGACACTGGTACAGGTTAGTCTGTAGACCCGAGATCGTCATAGAGTCTTGTGTGATTCCCACCGTGCTTTGATTTCCACCTTACCACGTCCAAGAGGGCATGCAAAACGGTGGTTTTTGGGTACAGTCTCGAATCACATGAAGGCAATGAGCGATAGGAGAGGATTCGTCTCTCCCGGTATAGGGAGTTGATGTTGTGCTGTGTTCGATTGGCTATAACCGGAAATCCCTGGCCAGGGTTGCTGAGATTTACTGGTAAGTGTTACCAGTAGTTTCTCGAACTATTATAGACCTCATATCGACACGACTTATCGAGCTACTGGGGTCTGACGTTTACCACCCCTAGGCAAGATATGCGACATATCAGACGAACAGACCGGACTGTACGGTAAGTGTTACTGGTTGGATTCACAGGAGTGTGAGCGGGCTTGCTCGTTGATCTTCTGATCGCTCAATACCCGGGTGGCCGTTACGTTTAGCAGACCGCTTGCGGCTTGTGGGTGTTTGATATGATCATCACCTACTGCCGGCGTAGTGACGAGTCTTTAGAGTCCTACACAGAGGTTTCCTGGCTCAAGCGAAACGAAATAGGAGCGCATAGGAGATATGTGCGGGACCGAGAATAATACCAGTATGTGATACTGAATTCTATTCTCGCGATTTGTATCATCGGTCGGTTATATGTGATATAGCCAGGTTACCGAATCAAGTGTTGATTCGATATATTGATACACTTTGTATTAGTCGGTTATATGCGATATGACCGGATCATTAAATCAAGTATTGATTTAATGATTTAATGTATAATTATATATTTGATATATTACTTTACATTAACTAGTATTGGTTCACTTAAGATTGATTTTCTCAATTGATGTGCACAAGTTGTATATGTGATATATTTTTTTGTGCACTAGATTGTATCATGTTTGATGATACATGAAAACTTGGGTGTGTGTATGACATACACCATGTTTAGTTAATGGTTTAGGGTTTTTGTTTATTTTTGTGAAATAAAATGGTGGCTCTCATTGTCTTTACTTGAAGCTTCATGAAGCTTTCAAGCATCTTTGACAAAGTCCACCATTTTGTTTTGCATGACACTTTTACTAACCTAACCATTAACTTAAACTAGGGTTTAGTCTCTACAAAGGTTAAACTCACCCATGGTTGCAATAGGATAGACTTCACTTGAATTTTCTTTTCATATAATTAATTTTCTTTTCTTCTTCTTCTTCTTGATGAAGAAAAGAAAAGCTTGCTAGAAAATTCTAAGTAATGAAATCAAGTGAGAAAACCAAATCCAAAGTGAACCCACTTCCTATTTCTTCATCCTCTACCACTTGTCATGTTGTATAGGGTGTTTTCTTCACAAGGTTCATGACCAAGTGAAGATGGAGCTTGATTTAGAGTCGCCTCGACGTAGATCATCTTCGGCACCGAAGTCAACGACCTAGCCCGATCATTTCTCCGACGAAACCATCGCTAGAGTCTGGGATTCCGATGATCGCAGCGGAGGGACGTCTTCACGTTGCTTTGGAAGTGGAGGACCGGATCTACAAAGGTTGTAGTCCCTTTAACTTATTAGTTAAGTTGTTAACTTGTTGTAGTTTCGCCTTTACCTCTAGTTAACGATCTAGCTTAGGGTTTCTCAGCACATGAAATTTTTGAATTGGACATGATTGATCAATTGTAGAACCTCATGTGTGTGCCGAGGAACCCTACACACACACACACACACACACACACACATATAAAGCATGGTTGATTTTCTATTTTTTTGGAAAATAGAAAATGTGAGGTGGAGAAGAAGAGACATTTGAGGAATGGGGTGAAGCATGGCTTGATGAATATTTTATTCATCTTACTTCACTATTGAAGTATGGCTTCATTTTATTATTGAGGAAAATTGATGCTTCAATAAGAGTGTTGTAAAAGCCATTCTACACTTGCATTTTCTTCACTTTATCATTTCTTTCTTGAGTTGAGCTCCTTGTTCTCTAGCACTCTTCATCTTCCTCCTCACCTCCTCCAATCTCAATCCTTCACATGAGTTGTGAAACCTTGAGCTTGTGAGAACCCTAGTGAGAAAACAAAACCTTTACTTTACCATCCTACACTTGATTAGCAATTAAGTGTAGTGTGTTTCCTTCACTAAAGAGTTTAGTGAAAAGGTAGCTTGGATTTAGCGTAGCTTCGGGAGGATCATCTTCAGCACGAAGATCTCAAAGGAAGCTCAATCCAACTTCAAGTGGAGCCTAGTGGAGTCGTGTGGACTACTACACGGAGCTTTTGGAGAGAAGGACACGGTCTTCAAAGGTTGTTTCCTCCTTCTCTTAGTTGAGTTTTATCATATCATCATAATTAACCCTAATCATCTAGTTTACATTCTAGAAAGTGTTAAATAGCACCCCAAAAATTTCAAAAATGGCATGCTTGATGCTAGTAAAACCCAGTGGTGGTGGTAATAAACACTTTCATGTCTTTGGGGGCAAGCCTTGTTCAAGTCCGTGAAATCGACGCGCATGCATCACTTTCCGTTTTCCTTCTTAACCATTACCACGTTCGCTAGCCCTTCCGAGTAGTCCAGATTTCTGATGAAGTTGGTGGCGAGCAATCGATCCACCTCGCCTTCTATCACCTTTTATTTAAATGGCATAAAGCTTCTCTTCTTTTTTCGGATAGACCGGGCCTTCGGGTCGACCCCGAGCATATGGGAGATCATATCAGGGTCGATCCCGAGCATGTCCGCTGGCGTCCAAGCGAATACGTCCAAGTTATCTCGGAAGAACCGGATCAGGCTTTCACGGGTGTCCCCTACCAAGAGAGAGCCGATCTGGACTGTCCGATTGTTGACTCCTTCTA
Source organism: Agapanthus africanus (assembly GCA_030015575.1). NCBI lineage: Eukaryota > Viridiplantae > Streptophyta > Magnoliopsida > Asparagales > Amaryllidaceae > Agapanthus > Agapanthus africanus. Next base: position 251,233,783 of record JASDDO010000029.1, on the reverse strand, counting down.
TGAGGGGGATTTCTGTCAAAGCTTCCACCAGGGCATCTCGAACTTCCTTTTAGTGGTCGCGTGTATCTAAAGACCCTTGGATATCATGTGTGTCTTCAAAATCGTCGCCCTGCTCTCCGGCGGGGAACACTGAGGCGAGGAAAATCCTGGCGGTTTGTTGGTCCCCATAGGCCCGACCTATCCCCCCATTATCCAAAGGGAATTTAAGCGCAAGGTGATAAGTCGAGATCTGAGCCCGGAGGGCGTTTAAGGTAGGGCTCCCCAGGAGAATGTTATAGGACAACGGGACCTTAGTGTAGGGTTCCTAGGCACACTTGTGAAGGTTCATAAAGCACCAAACATGTCCGAATAAAATTTTACATGTGCCGAACAACCCAAAGACGGGATCTTTGCTAGATTATTAGGGTTTAGCATGCAAGATAATATCTTTAAAGCTAAGTGTGAGGGATTACAACCTTTGTAGTTCGCTCCTTCGCTTCACAAGCTTTGAGTAGAAGTCCCTTCGCCGCGATCCACGATCTCCCGGACTCAATAGATGCTCCACGGCTCGAACGATCCATGCTAGCTTGAAATATTCCGATTCTCCGATGATCAACGTCGAAGTTGCTATAACCCAAGCTTTCTCACTCTAAAGAGATGAACACCCTAATCTAATGGGCTAGATTAGATGAGGATGATGGAGTAGTATTTATGCTATCTTTTTATTTCACTTTCTCATAATAAATCATCATAAAAGGATTAACTAGTAAGCTTTCTCTCAAACTCAAGAGAGAAGAAGATGAAGAAAATCAAGAGAATAATCCTTTTGTGATGAATAGTAGTCAAGAGTATATGATTGATTATAGAACCATTGTTAAGGATGAGAGGATAAAACTTGTAGAGAATAAACTAGAGTTAGGGTTTGGTTAGGTTAAGGATAAGCATCAACCATAATATCTTAACCAAGACAAAATAGAATCTTTCTAGAATGAACTTGAAAGAGCTAACACTAATCCCTTTTTATCATCCCTAATCATGTTTCATAATAAATCATTTCATGTCACAATAATATATATCACATATATATTATATATTTGCAACAAAAGAAAATAATACAATTAACATATATCGCATATATATCAATGTATTAATCCGGTGAGAAAATGAAATAATAAAGCGAGCCAATATTAGATAATGTAATACAATATATCATATATATATCATTATACATTAAATCATCGAATCAACACTTGATCCAACGATCCGGCTATATCGAATATAACCGACTAATATATCATGTACCAATTCATCGAATCAACACTTGATCCGATGTCCCAGTTCATATCTAAATATCGCGAGAATATAATACGGTATCTCATGTCGCATTATCCTCGGTCCTGCACATATCACATATGCGCCTCTACTCCGTTTTGCCTGAGCCAAGAAACCTCTGTGTTGGACTCTTAAGAATCGTCAATACGCCGATAGCAGGTGATGATCATATCAAACACCCACAAGCTGCAAGCGGTCAGCTAAACGTAACAGCCACCCAGGTATTGAGCGATCAGAAGATCAACAAGCTAGCCTGTCCGTTCTCCTATGAATCCAATCAGTAACACTCCCGTACAGTCCGGTCTGTTCGTCTGATATGTCGCATATCAAGTCTAGGAGTGGTATACATCAGACCCCAGTAACCGATAAGTCGTGTCGATGTGAGGCTCATAACAGGTCGAGAAACTACTGGTAACACTTACCAGTATATCTCTATATCAGCCCTGGCCAGGGACTTCCAGTTATAGCCAATCGAACACAGCACAACATCAACTCCCTATACCGGGAGAGACGAATCCCCTCCTATCGCTCATTGCCTCCATATGATTCGGGACTATACCCAAAAGCCACCATTTTGCACGCCCTCTTGGACGTGGTAAGGTGGAAATCAAAGCCCAGTGGGAATCACACAAGACTCTATAACGATCTCGGGTCTACAGACTACCCTGTACCAGTGTCACCGGAGAACTGCCATCTGACGTGTGGTATATCACCAACTGGGAGTTCTCGGCGAGTCCGTCCAGTGTACCCAGTCTCCACTGAGCACCCGTACACCATCCTTAATGTCAAGCACCGATGGATATGGGATCATCCATCGCCCATCATATAGGTCAAGATGCGTATACGCTAGTCTACTTTGGTGTATCGATGCCTGTCTCGATATACCCTCGACTAGGAACAGTTATAGGATGTACTCATCGACTACTATGGCCCCACTAGTATGATCTCATCATAGTCCCAGTAGTCGAGTACAGATCCTAAGGGCTTTATCAACATGTGAGAGTAAGACAGTAAACCAATACAAGTCCACAAGTTAAGATAAAGTGAAACCAAATAGCATACTATCATGACGAGCAAGAACGTCCTCTCTGTATATATCCAAGCATCCATTATAATATACATCATATGTACAACAATGGCCTCTAGGGCATATACATAACTAACAATCTCCCACTTGCACTAAGGCCAGCTGCTATAGTATCTCATACCTAGCATCCCGAATAATCTCTCAAACTGTATCTGGGGAATGGCCTTCGTAAGTGGATCCGCAGTGTTATCCTTCGTATCTACTCTCCTGACCTCGATCTCCCGGCGATCAACTATCTCCCTGATCAGGTGATACCGCCTCAGAATATGTCTGGACTTCTGATGGGACCTGGGTTCCTTGGCCAAAGCCACAGCTCCATTGTTATCGCAATACAGTGGTATTGGATGTTCAATGGATGGAACCACACCAAGTTCAGTGATGAACTTCTTCATCCAGACAGCCTCTTTGGCAGCATCGTTGGCAGCGATGTATTCAGCCTCCATCGTCGAGTCTGCAACGGTATCCTGTTTGGAACTCTTCCAACATACCGCCCCTCCATTGAGGGTAAAGACAAATCCCGAGTGCGACTTAGAGTCGTCCTTATCACTTTGGAAGCTGGAATCGGTAAAGGACTCCACCCGGAGTTCTCCGTTACCATACACCAAGAACATGTCTCTAGTCCTTCGCAAGTACTTGAGAATGTTCTTCACAGCTGTCCAGTGACTCTCTCCAGGATCTGCTTGATACGACTCACTACACTTAGTGAGTATGCTACATCGGGTCTGGTACATAGCATCGCATACATGATAGAGCCTACTGCCGAAGCATAGGGTATCCCTTGCATGTGAGCTCTCTCCAAACCAGTCTTGGGAGACATCTCTTTGGAGAGAGTGAGTTCAGAGATCATGGGTTGGTTCCCACACTTGGATTCTTCTATACTAAACCTCTTTATTATGGTGTCAATGTACCTGGATTGGGAATTTCCCAATATCCGTTTGGATATATCTCTATAGATCCTAATCCCCAATATGCATGAGGCATCACCTAGATCTTTCATTAAGAATCTTTGTGATAAGAAGAGCTTGACTGTTTGCAGCATAGGAATATCATTTCCTATCAAGAGTATGTCATCTACGTACAATACGAGGAAGACAACCTTACTCTCTGCTACCTTCTTATAGATACAAGGTTCATCTATGTTTTTGATGAAGTCAAACTCTTTGACTACTACATCAAAACAGATGTTCCAACTCCGCGATGCTTGCTTTAATCCATAAATGGATTTAAGCAGTTTGCATACCTTTTCGCTGCTCCCACTATCTACGAAGCCCTCTGGCAGAGTCATGTACACACACTCTTCTAAATCACCATTTAGAAAGGCGGTCTTAACATCCATTTGCCAGATTTCGTAGTCATGGTATGCAGCAATGGCAAGTAAGATCCGGATGGACTTAAGCATAGCTACTGGAGAAAAGGTTTCGTCATAATCCACACCTGGTCGTTGACGAAAACCCTTTGCTATAAGTCTAGCTTTGAAAGTCTCAACTTTTCCATCTACACCAATTTTCTTTTTAAAAATCCACTTGCTCCCAATGGGTTTTACCCCTTCAAGAGCATTTTCCAAAATACATACTTTATTGGTGTACATGGATTCCATCTCAGATCGCATTGCATCCAGCCATTTCATAGAGTCACCACTCGTGATGGCCTGCTCGAAACTAGTCGGGTCATCATCTTCCATGATGCAATCCTCGCTTCCACCATCAATGAGAAAACCGTAGTATCTCTCAGGTGGATGAGAAACCCTGCTAGATCGGCGGAGAGGCTGGGGTTCGTCGGGTACTACTGAATCCTCTGGTTCTACCAAATCATCTGCTGTAGTTTGTTCTGCTGGAACTTCTTCCAGTTCTACCTCAATGCCACTAATCTGTTTCATAAGAAAACATTTTTCTAAGAAAGTGGCATGTCGAGAAACAAACACCTTTTGTTCCTCGTAGTGGTAGAAGATATACCCTCGCGAATGTTTGGAATATCCAATAAACTTACATAGGACAGACCTTGCCTCGAGCTTGTCCGGATTGTGTGTTTTAACATAGGCCGGATAACCCTATATCTGAATAAAATTAAGACATTGTCTCTTACCATTCCATATCTCATATAGAGTGGTCGGCACTGATTTGGTTGGAACTCTATTCAATAGGTATGCAGCTGTCTCCAGTGCATATCCCCAGAAGGAAATAGGTAACTCAGCAGTGCTCATCATAGATCGCACCATATCTAATAGAGTGCGATTTCTTCGTTCCGATACACCGTTGTGCTGTGGTGTATAAGGAGGAGTAAGCTGAGAGAGAATCCCATTCTCTTTTAGATAATTTAGGAATTCATTGCTTAAGTATTCACCTCCTCGATCAGATCGAAGAATCTTAATACTCTTGCCCGTTTGATTCTCTACTTCGTGCTTATATTCTCTAAATTTCTCAAAAGCTTCAGACTTGTGTTTCATCAGGAATACATATCCGAATCTTGAGAGATCGTCAGTGAATGTAATGATGTAGGAAGAACCGTTCCTGGCATGCGTAGACATGGGACCGCATACATCACTATGTACCAGTCCTAAGAGTTCAGTAACTCTTTCTCCGTGTCCACTAAACGGAGCTTTGGTCATTTTTCCTTTGAGACATGAATGGCAAGTATCATAAGATGATAATTCGAACGGATTCAAATAACCATCCTTGTGTAACTTAGCCAGTCGTGTCGCATTGATATGACCAAGTCTACAATGCCACAAGAAGGATTCGTTCATTTCTGAACTCTTGCTCTTGTGTGTGTTTTGTATATTGAGGACTGTATTTTGATTTAGAATGAAAATGCCATTATGTAACGAGCCTGATGCAATCAACTTTTGATCTAGGAATATGTTCATAAAATTATCCTGTACTACAAAATTATATCCTTCTTTACTCAATAAAGAAACTGATATATTGTTGCACATCATGTTCGGTATATAATAGCACTCATTCAGAATCAGTGTATCACCACTTGGTAATACTAGGTGATATTCGCCATCTGCTTTGGCTGCAACATTTGCACCGTTTCCTACTTGAACGGAATGATCACCTTTTCCCAGTTCTCTACCTTTACGTAGCCCATGTAACAGTTTACATATGTGGGATCCTGATCCGGTATCTAATACCCAGGACGTAGGGTGAACTGAGAAACAGTTTTCAATAACTAACACACCTGAAGAAGATGCATGAACATGCATGTTCTTTTGGGCGGCGTGAGAATCCAGATATTCTCCTATTTCCTGTTCAGTGTTATAACTCTTATAAGAAAGAACGGGTCCAACGTTCCCCTGCTCAGTATAATAAGCGGGTTTAGTCAATACATCCATATTATTATCTTGATTATGGCCTGACATGGTCGCTACCTGGAGAGAGAGAGAAGAAAACACTTTAGCGTATGCTCTTGCAAGATTAGATTGGTTATTATCTTATCTAATCAGGATGTCTCCTACTGTTTTTATCAAATCTACCTTCAAACCCTAAAATGTATGATTAGCCGGGATTAATTACACCCTACATTTTCGTCAATCTTTCAGCCAGATCAGTGTCGGTACTTTGAGGGAGGTTCCCCGTGCTTTCGCACGGACCTAATTAAAGTAAACCTCATTTTCCCAGAGGCGTAACCCCGTTAACACTTTTCTAGACACCTACTTGATCGACTAATTGTCCTGTGTAAAACTCTCCCAGGAGTAACTCTTACTCGCAATGGGTATCGGGATCCAACTATCTCATAGGAGGTATGCAATCTCATTGCAAATTTCAACACTTGAAATTCCCGATAATGCTTTTACCCCTAGCGTCCCATGACCTTGATAGAGGCCAAACTACCCATAGGGCGCTAGTCAAGTTCAACCCGTCATTTCTTGATTGAATTAAACCCACCCGTACAACCCTTGACGGAGGCCAAATTACGCCGTACGAATACCCTAATCCAATCGCATCATATGCTAGCAGATAAGCATTAATTAGCTACCGTACACTACGCCTTGACGGAGGCCAAACTACCGCAGCACGAATACTAAGTAGTACTTATCTGAAATGACGGAGGGCTACGCAGGTTTTTCAGAAAACCATGAGCGTAATGTACTTGATATCGTCGTAGAATCATGTGAAATTTTGAAATGGAGTGTTTTTGAGGCTTTCATTGGTTTTGCTAAAGAGGTCACTCCCGGTGAAGGGATCTCGGCTCTTTCCTCATCGAATAAGGTGCAGGACATATCATATATATTACTGTGGTAAGCAAAACTCTAAAAGAAATCAAAAGACAAACCGAGTTTTGTAGCATCTGCCAGTTTCGCTAAAGAGGTCACTCCCGGTGAAGGGATCTCGGCTCTTTCCTCATCGAATAAGGTGCAGGGTATTGTTGCGCCACGGCAGCGCCCCGGCCGTCTTACCGAGGCCAAAATGCGGAATCAAAAATTTTCCTTACTTGGAAACTGGCGCTACCGCGGACAATAAAACCCGGATCGTTAACCATTAACCTATACTAGAAAACAAGAGATGGGAAGAGAAGTATACCAAGTGATCCGAGTCCTCCGGTCTTCTCCTCGCCGTCCCGATCTCCTGCGGAAACTCCGGTCGTCGCCTCCTCGCCGGAAGGGCACCACATCGCCTGTATCTTTTACGGGCTCCCACCTCAATACCGAGGCAACTCGGGCGCGAAGTAGGCTAGCCGACGCGTCCAAGATTTGCTGTAGAATGTGTAGGGTTGAAGCTATGTCTCATTTGGGGTTTTGTTGCCTTTGAAGATGATGGAGGAATCAAGATAAGAAAAATGGTGCTTGCATTTTTCTAGCATGAAAATGAGATCAAGAATGCCACACTCTCAAGAATGAAACTCTCATCTTTTTTTCTTCTCTCCAAAATGAAAACCTTATCATCTTAGAATGGTGGAGGAAAGAATATATAAGCAAGAGGGAGGTGAGTGTAGGAAAAAGAGAGAGGGTGACCATATCCAAACACCATCATCACAATCTCACATCAAAACACAAATCAATCCTAATCACCTTTTACAAGAAATGATGATAGAAAAGAAAGGAATAAAAAAGATGCTTTCATAATCAAACCATTTGCATGAAAACCCTCCACAATGTGTTATTTGCAAACTTGCAAATAACACCCTCCATCAAAAGGTTCGGCCGGGAAAGAACAAAGGAAAACCGGCCGGAACGGAATGCAAACTGGCAACTCCAGAAAACTGGTCCCGTAATAAATTACAGGAAAACCCCGATACTGTGCATACACACCCGCATCTGTATTCCTACCAGATACAAATGCAATGAGACAAAATCTACACTGTACTATACTAGGATCCGGCTTAAACCAAAGCCGGCTAGTAATATCCGTTCGATCCTGATCCGTGCAATACCGCACGTATCTGATCGAACCCTGCCATATCTCCATACGGCCTCTACAGCGTTTTGCCCGAAAGCTTGAGTAACTGAAAGTGTGGTGGACTCTAAAGACTCGTCAATACTATGGTTGTGGATTTAACCACCAGCACATCAGAGGTATAAGCCAATACGTGACGGGCCACCAGCTATTGACCAAAAGGAACGTCGATGAGCGAACTCATCCTGACACCCTACTGAGCCTGTCAGTGACAATATCCGTACAGTCTGGTCCGTTCGTCTATGAGCATAGCATGGCGGGCCTAGGGGGTTGGTAAAAGTCAGACCCCCAAAGGCGGTACAAGTCGTGTCGGAGTGAAGCCCAGAACACCCTGAGATACTACTGGAATACCTACCAGTAAATCTCCTGCCTCGGCCGAGGGCTTTGTGTAATGGCTCTTCTAGACACAGCGCGACCTCACCCCCAATACCGGGAGAGACGAACCCCTGAAGATCCGCTCACTGCCTCCATGTGGCTCGGGACTGCACCCAACTAAAACCTGTTTGCACGACTCCTTTGAGCCGTGGTAGGGTAGTAATCAAAGTACAGTGGGAACTCACACGAGACAAATGACGATCTCAGGTCGATGAACTAACCTGTACACATGTCACCAGGGAACTGCTATCTGACGTCAGGTATAAGACCAACTAGCATGTTCCCGGCGAGTCCTGTTCGGTGTACTCATAACCCAATGAGCACCTGTATACATCTTAGGTGATCCAACTGACACCAGTGTCCTGTGAGATCGGCCACCGCCCCTCGTCGGGGTCTCGACTGTATACACTAGTCTACTCTGGAGTATCGATGCCCTGTCTCGAAACTCCCATGACTAGGGACCTTTTAAGGATGTGCTTATAGACTCCAGCTCTCACGTATATGATCGCCATCACACTGCCGGCAGTCAAGCAAGAATCCCAGGGGCTCTATCAGCGTGTAATAGCGACCTGTAAGGTCACCTAAAGCAGTACACGATGATAAAGGTAAACCAGATAGCATACTATCATCTCGAGTAAGACTGTTCTACCGGGATAGGTCCTCCCTCAATCATTGCAATCACGTGCCTGTGATCCAATAATTGACTCTGAGGGCACTATCTCCAACAGGTATATCATATATACCACTATGCAAAGCAAAACTGTAACTACCCTTTTTATAAAGTTTTGATTCTACAACATGTTTTAGGTTTCTTTTCTTTTATTAATCTCATTAATAAAAAATCCCATCAGCTTATGCTTCCTAAGCATCACAGATAAATACGACGTACACTTATGCCATCCGTATTCGCCTCGATTTCCCCTCATGCACCGTTAGGTTAGGTAACTAACGACAAAGCACGGCAGGGCTAGTGCGGGTGTAAAACATAAGTAACGTCTATATAATATATCATATATACTAAATACGGACGTCCTAGTATATCCCACATTATATCTATGTTTCTGCTGCGATATCTGTGATGTGATCATTTGATATGTTGTGACCCTAATCTAATGGGCTAGATTAGATGAGGATGATGGAGTAGTATTTATGCTATCTTTTTAGAGTGAGAAATCTTGGGTTATAGCAACTTCGACGTAGATCATCGGAGAATCGGAACACTTCAAGCTAGCATGGATCGTTCGAGTCGTGGAGCCTCTCTTGAGTCCCGGAGATCGTGGATCGCGGCGAAGGGACTTCTACTCGAAGCTTGTGAAGTGAAGGAGCGGACTACAAAGGTTGTAATCCCTCACACTTAGCTTTAAAGATGTTATCTTGCATGCTAAACCCTAATAATCTAGCAAAGATCCCGTCTTTGGGTTGTTCGGCACATGTAAAATTTATTCGGGCATGTTTGATACTTTATGAACCTTCATAAGTGTGCCTAGGAACCCTACAGACAGAGCCTAGCTAGAGCATTAGGCGATGTCTGTAGAGTTCCTAGGCATACTTGTGAAGGTTCATAAAGCATCAAACATGCCCAAATAAAATTTTACATGTGCCGAACAACCCAAAGACGGGATCTTTGCTAGATTATTAGGGTTTAGCAAGCAAGATAACATCTTTAAATCTAAGTGTGAGGGATTACAACCTTTGTAGTCCGCTCCTTCGCTTCACAAGCTTTGAGTAGAAGTCACTTCGCCGCGATCCACGATCTCCCGGACTCAAGAGAGGCTCCACGACTCGAACGATCCATGCTAGCTCGAAGTGTTCCGATTCTCCGATGATCTACGTCGAAGTTGCTATAACCCAAGCTTTCTCACTCTAAAGAGATGAACACCCTAATCTAATGGGCTAGATTAGATGAGGACGATGGAGTAGTATTTATGCTATCTTTTTATTTCACTTTCTCACAATAAATCATCATAAAAGGATTAACTAGTAAGCTTTCTCTCAAACTCAAGAGAGAAGAAGATGAAGAAAATCAAAAGAATAATCCTTTTGTGATGAATACTAGTCAAGAGTATATGATTGATTATAGAAACATGGTTAAGGATGAGAGGATAAAACTTGTAGAGAATAAACTAGAGTTAGGGATTGGTTAGGTTAAGGATAAGTATCAACCATAATATCTTAACCAAGACAAAAATAGAATCCTTCTAGAATAAACTTGAAAGAGCTAACCCTAATCCCTTTTTATCATCCCTAATCATGTTTCATAATAAATTATATCATGTCACAATAATATATATCACATATATATTATATATTTGCAACAAAAGAAAATAATACAATTAACATATATCGCATATATATCAATGTATTAATCCGGTGAGAAAATGAAATAATAAAGCGAGCCAATATTAGATAATGTAATACAATATATCATATATATATTATTATACATTAAATCATCGAATCAACACTTGATCCAACGATCTGGCTATATCGAAAATAACCGACTATTATATCATGTACCGATTCATCGAATCAACACTTGATCCGATGTCCCGGTTCATATCTAAATATCGCGAGAATATAATACGGTATCTCATATCGCATTATCCTCGGTCCTGCACATATCACATATGCTCCTCTACTCCGTTTTGCCTGAGCCAAGAAACCTCTGTGTAGGACTCTTAAGAATCGTCAATACGCCGGTAGCAGGTGATGATCATATCAAACACCTACAAGCTGCAAGCGGTCAGCTAAACATAACAGCCACCCAGGTATTGAGCGATCAGAAGATCAACAAGCTAGCCTGTCCGTTCTCCTGTGAATCCTGTAAGTCCACGTTGCGACCCCCGGTTCTTACGGGGAGGCGGAAACGGTATAAAATCAAAATTTTAACGCAAGAGGCAACATGGACTAAGCTAGGTCGGGATCTTTACCTAAACTAAAACTAGCATACTAAGCTAAAGATATTTAGCTACTCGGATGAAGATGGTTATACCTAGCTTGTCTTGAACTCCTTCGTCTTCAAGCTCCGGTGGTGGTCCGATGGCTCCTTCTCGTCGTCTCCGTACGCCGAAGATAGATCCACTTGAAAGCTCCAACCTTTAGCTCCTTCTTCGTTCTTTGAAGAAACTAGTTCACTTGGTTTGCTAAACCTAGTGAACTAGAATGAGTAGAGAGGAAATAGAATGGGATTTTATCTATGGTTCTTGATTCTCAACTCATGAGACAAGAGAACCATAGATCAAGAGAGGGAGCAAGAGGTTGAGGGTGAGAGCAAGAGGAGAGCTCAAGAACAAGAGAGAGAATGAGCAAGAAAGAATGAGGCTCTCTTTTCTCTCTCACCCTCTCATAATCCAAAGTGATCATAACTCATCATATCAAAAAAGTCTTATGTGATGGTTAGAAGCAACCACAACCTTATCATGTCATGCACTCATTTTACTCAAATGAACAAGCAAGTAAAAGTCTTTGGCATGAAATGATAACCATGGTTATCATGATGGTCAACTAGTCAAGCCTAGTCAACCGGTCAACAAGTCAACAAAAGTCAACAAGTCACCAAAGTCAACGAGTCAACAAAAGTCAACAAGTCAACAACCATATCACCATAATACATAATTAATATAATAGTTAATCACATATCATATTCTCATTAGGGTTGAGCATAAAGTCAAAAAGTCAACGGTCAACTGTCAACAACCCTAATGAGAATCCGCTGCCTCTGCCTCCCTGTCAACTGTGCATACACACCCGCATCCGCGTTCCGAGGAACACGAATGCAAACTGGATAAATCCAATCCCATAAGGTACACTAGGATCTGGCTTAAACCAAAGCCCGCTAGTGTAAACTGTCCGGACACTGTACGTGCACAAGTGCACGGACGTGACCGAACCCTATCACAAAACCATGCAACCTGTCGCAATACCATGCGACCTCTACTCTTTTGCCTAAAGGCGAAAAGCTTTCTGTGTGGGACTCTAAAGACTCGACACTACGCTGGCAGTGGGTTTAACCACAGACCGCAAGCGGCACTAGCTGTGCGTAACGGTCCCCAGGTAATGCCGACAAGAAGACCGACGAGGCGAAACCCATCTGAACTCCTACTGAGCCTGAGTGTGACATTCTCCATACAGTCCGGTCTGTTCGTCTGATACATCGCATGGCGGGCCTAGGGGGCGGTAAACGTCAGTCCCCCAATAGCGGTACAAGTCATGCCGGAGTGAAGCCCAATACACCCTGAGATAACACTGGAAACCTACCAGTATATCTCGTTTGCCCTGGCCAGGGACTACTCGTGTAATGGCTCTCCTAGACACAGCGCGATGTCAACCCCCAATACCGGGAGAGACGAATCCTGTCTAACCGTCACTGCCTCCAAGTGCTTCGGGACTGCACCCAACCACCACCTGTTTGCATGACTCCTTTGAGCCGTGGTAGGGTAGTGATCAAAGTACAGTGGGAACACACCCGAGGCGAAGTGACAGTGTCAAGTCAGCGGACTAAGCTGTACTCATGTCACCTGGGAACTGATAACTGACGATAGGTATAATACCAACTAGTCAGTTCCCGACGAGTCCTGTCCAGTGTACCCGTAACCTAACGAGCACCCGCATACTATCTCAAGTACGACGTACTGACGGCTGTGGGACAGACCGTCTCCCACACTGGGATGAGAAGCGCATGCGCTGGTCTACTCCGGAGTATCGATGCCCTGTCTCGATAGTCTTGCGACCAGGGACCTGCATAAGGATGTGCTTATAGATTACCCAGCCCCACTAGTGTGACGGCCATCACATCGCTGGTAATCAAGCAAAGATCCTAAGGGCTCTACTAATGTGTATAGGCGATATACAAAAATAAACACATGTACACATTGAAGTAGAAACAAACCAAGTAGCATACTACTATTTTGAGCAAGATTGTATATACAAGGTGAATATCCCAAGCATCCATTAAGTAATATACAAACCAGTATGATACAGTAATGGCCTCTAGGGCATATACACTAACAATCTCCCACTTGCACTAAGGCCATGTACTGGCGTATCGAAGACCTATCATCTCGATCAGCCGCTCGAACTGAGTCTGGGGCAGGGCCTTGGTGAATGGATCAGCAGTGTTATCTTCTGAAGCGACTCTCCGAACCTCGATCTCCTGGCGATCTACGATCTCCCTGATCAGGTGATACCGCCTTAAGATGTGCCTGGATCTCTGATGGGACCTGGGTTCCTTAGCTAAAGCTATAGCCCCGTTGTTGTCGCAATACAGAGGTATTGGATCAACAATGGACGGAACCACCTGAAGTTCTTTCAAGAACTTCCTTATCCAGACAGCTTCTTTTGCGGCATCAGATGCAGCGATGTATTCCGCTTCCATCGTCGAATCTGCAACGGTTTCCTGTTTGGAACTCTTCCAACACACCGCCCCTCCATTGAGGGTAAAGACAAAACCCGACATGGACTTGGAATCATCCTTGTCACTCTGGAAGCTGGAGTCAGCAAAGGCCTCGATCTGGAGGTCTTTTCCGCCATACACCAAGAACATCTCCTTAGTCCTTCTCAGGTACTTGAGAATGTTCTTTACCGCTATCCAGTGTTTCTCCCCAGGGTTAGACTGATACCGGCTTACCACACTCAGTGCATAAGCTACATACGGTCTGGTACACAACATCGCATACATTATAGAGCCTACCGCAGAAGCGTAGGGTATAATAGACATGCGATCCCTCTCCAAATCAGTCTTGGGAGACATCTCTTTAGAGAGGGTGATCCCGTGACAAGCCGGTAGGTTACCGCGCTTGGAATCTTCCATACTGAACCTCTTCAGTATGGTGTCGATGTACCTGGACTGTGAAAGTCCTAATATCCTCTTGGATCTGTCACGGTAGATCCGGATACCCAGAATGTATGAGGCATCACCCAGGTCTTTCATGGAGAACCTGTGTGACAAGAACCCCTTGACAGATTGTAGCATTGGAATGTCATTTCCTATTAAGAGAATGTCATCCACGTATAAAACGAGGAATATTACAGTTCTCGCTACAAATCTACTATAGATGCATGGTTCATCTGGATTTTTGATAAAGCCAAATTCTTTGACCGTCACATCAAAACAGATGTTCCAACTCCGCGATGCCTGCTTTAGTCCATAGATGGACTTAAGCAACTTGCACACCTTTCCGCTGCTCCCACTCTGAATGAAACCTTCTGGCTGGTCCATATAGACACACTCCTCTAAATTTCCATTTAGAAAAGCTGTCTTTACGTCCATTTGCCAGATCTCATAATCGTGGAAGGCAGCAATGGCAAGAAGGATCCGAATGGATTTCAGCATGGCTACTGGAGAAAAGGTTTCGTCGTAGTCCAAGCCAGGTCTTTGACGAAAACCCTTTGCTACCAGCCTAGCTTTATAGGTCTCAACCTGTCCATCTACACCAATCTTCCTTTTGAAGATCCACATGCATCCTACGGGTTTTACCCCGTCTGGAGCAATGTCCAACGTCCATACCTTGTTGGTGTACATGGACTCCATTTCGGTCCGCATTGCATCCAGCCATTTCACTGAGTCAACGCTCTGAACGGCCTGCTGGAAGCTAGTAGGCTCATCATAATCTATGATGCAATCCTCTCTATCCCCGTCTATGAGAAAACCGTAGTATCTCTCGGGCGGATGAGACTGCCTACTACTCCTGCGGAGTGGCGCAGGAATGTCCTGTTCTGTTGAACCCTCTGGTTCCACTAAGCTTTCAGTAACAGTCTGTGGTTCTGGAACTTCTTCCAGTTCTATTGTGCTCCCACTTATCTGGGTTTCCAAAAACTCAGTTTCCAAGAAGCGGGCATGCTGAGAAACAAAAACCTTTTGTTCCTCAGCGGAATAGAAAAGATACCCCCTGGAGTTCCTTGGGTATCCCACAAACTTACACTGTACTGAACGTGCCTCAAGCTTGTCCGCATGCTGCTTCTTTACAAAAGCTGGACATCCCCATACCTTGAGATACTTTAGACAGGGTTTCTTCCCAGTCCACATCTCATATGGGGTGGTAGGCACAGTCTTGGTGGGAGCCTTGTTCAAGAGATACGCAGCTGCTTCTAGTGCATATCCCCAGAATGATCGCGGTAACTCAGCGTTACTCATCATGGACCGAACCATATCTAATAGGGTTCGGTTCCGTCTCTCCGATACACCGTTATGTTGCGGAGTGTATGGAGGAGTAAGCTGAGAGAGAATACCATTCTCTTTTAAGTAATTCAGGAATTCGGCACTTAAGTATTCTCCACCTCGATCCGATCTTAGAATCTTAATACTTTTGCCGGTCTGTTTCTCTACTTCATTCTTATACTCCTGGAATTTTCCAAAGGCCTCGGACTTATGTTTCATTAAGAAGACATAACCGTACCTTGAGAAGTCATCCGTAAAAGTAATGAAGTAAGAATGTCCGCTTCGGGCATGTGTAGACATTGGACCGCACACGTCACTGTGTACGAGTCCCAAGAGCTCGCTCGCTCTTACTTCTTGTCCAGTAAACGGAGTCTTTGTCATCTTTCCTTTGAGACAAGATTGACAAGTGGCATACGATTTATATTCGAACGCATTCAAATATCCTTCTGTATGTAACTTAGTCAACCTTCTCTCATTGATGTGACCCAATCTACAATGCCATAAGAAAGTCTGATTTAGTTCTGGAGACTTTCTTTTGTGTGTATTCTGGACATTAAAAATCTGTGGTTGGTTTAACACGTATATACCATTACTCAGAGTACCTGACCCAATCAATACTTGATTAAGGTGAATGTTTACAACATTACTTACAAACGCAAATTCATAACCTTCTTTAGAAACTAAAGATACAGAAATGATATTACAAGTTGCGTTGGGTACAAAAAAGCAATTACGCAAAACCAAAACATGTCCATCTGACATTCCCAGGTGATAGTCCCCCACGGCTTTAGCATCCATGCTAGCTCCGTTTGCAACTCTGAGGGTCATGTCACCTGCTTTCAAAACACTACGGTTTCTCAACGCCTGCAAAGAATTACAGATATGAGATCCTGTTCCGGTATCCAATACCCAGGAAGTAGAGTTTATTGAAAGACAGTTTTCAATAACATACACACCTGAAGCTGAAGCTGCAACCTGCTTCAATTCCTGTGTTCTGGCCTTCCAGGCCCTGCAATCATTCTTCCAGTGTCCTTTCTTATGACAATAGAAGCATTCTTCCTTATCCACAAGCTTCCCCGCTATCTTTGTTGCTTTTCCTTTTCCCTTCGTATCCACTTTACTAACACCGCCCCTTGGTTTGGCGGGGGCCTTCTTCTTCTTTCCCTTGGCTTTCGCCTTGGACCTAGAAGAAGATGATCCTCCTACAAACAAAGTGGATGTATCCCTACTTTTCTGTAGGGTGCCCTCTGCGCTCCTCAGCATGTTGAGGAGCTCTGAAAGTTCAACCTCTTTTTCTTGTAAGTTGAAGTTCAGTATAAACTGGGCGTAAGTGGAAGGAAGGGACTGGAGAACTATATCCGTATATAGCTCACTCTCCAATGTGATCCCTAGGTCAGCAAGCTCCTCAATGAAGCCGATCATCTTTAGCACGTGCTCGGCTACTGATGATCCGACGGCCATTCTTGTCGAAAATAACTTTTTCGACGCTTCGTATCTTGCGATACGTGATTGCTCTCCATACAGTTCTTTTGTATGGAGCAATATGGACTCCATGTCCATATTCTCATGCCTCCTCTGATGTTCGTTGTCCATCGAGGCAAGCAGGAGGCACTTGGCCTTCGCGCTATCAATCTCCCAAGTCTTGCGGATTTCCTTATCCGCGACACTGGAAGTTGGACCAGGGACAGGGGGAGCTTTGGTGGTAAGAAGATACCCCAGCTTGTCATAAGTGATTGCTATCTTGACATTCCTGAGCCAATCTTTGTAGTTTGGCCCTGTCAGTTTGTTTTTATCTAGGAGTAACTTAAGTCCAGTCATGTTGATTGGTCGCTGCAATTAGGAGAGAGAAGAAGAAACACTCAGCATGATGCTCTTGCAAGTTTAGAGTGGTTTTTAGTTTGTCTAAACAGGATGGCTCCCACTGCTTCTCGAATTCCTCCTCAAACCATAAAGGAAGAATTAGTCAGGATCAATCCCACCGTACAATACTTGCTTAACCGTTCAGCCAGGCCGGTGTCGGTACTTCGAGGGAGGTTTTCCAACGCTTTCGCGAAGTTCCTTAATTAGAGAACCTCTTTTCCCTGGGGGCGTAGCCCCGCTAACACCTTTCTAGGCACCTACTAGGTTTATAGCATTGATCGTTAAGTGAGAAATTTCCCGAGGAGTAGCATATACTCACAGTAGGATCGGGATCCAAATATCATCGCGTGACGAAGCTGAAGGAATCCTACCAGAATCATCACACTCCAAATGGTATGCAAATCTAGCAAGTTTCAGTACTTATGAAACTCCCGATGTGGATTTTTGCCCCATGCTCTTATGACCTTGACGAAGGTCAACAAATCATAAGTCACATGTCAAGTTCTGCCCGTCATTATCCAGGTTAATTTGAATCCACCCGTATATACCCTTGACGAAGGTCAACAAGGTAATGCGAATGTCCCAAACCAACGCATCTATCTATGCTACATATGAATACCCAATAGCTACCAATCACTATGCCTTGACGAAGGTCAACAAACACAGCTTGAATACTATTGAATATTCATACGAAACGACGGAGGGCTACGAATGGTTTTGGCAAAACCGTGAACGTAGTGAACTTGATTTGGTCGATGGAACGAGATAGCTTTTAAAAGGAGTGGCTCAAGCTCCGCATTTAAAAGTTGTTTTTGAAAAGAACCGAGTGGTTTTTCGAAAGTGTTCCAACGACTTTAACTTGGTTTATTATCTTGCATTAGTTCTTTTAATGCGTGATATTCTTGCATTAGTTCTTTTAATGCGTCCCATCATTTAATCCTACCATTGCAGAAAACAACCAAAATATGACGTACGCTTATGCCATTCGCATTCGCCACGGGGCCCCGTCATTACCCGTTAGGTTACTTAACTAACGACAGAGCGGGGGCTGGGCTAGCGCGTCTGTAAAACATAAGCAACGCCTAAATAATATCATATATAGATATACTGCAATGATAAACATTTCAGATCACAGATAAATACATTGGATATACTAGGAATCTGTAATTTGTACGAGCCTGTAACAAAAACAGATTACACGGTCGCGGTGAATAGCCAAAACCCAACCCAAGACCCCTACGGGTGCGGCAAACTACCCGCCAAGTACCCGAAGCGTAGCAACCTCCCTCATCTTCATGAGTAGGCCACTCGACACTTCGGCATACCCGGTAGTTTGTGCACCCCTCCATGGGTCTATCCTAGGAGCAAAAACAGTAAAAAAGAAATTATACAATGACGGCTACAACCCCTTCCCGGTTGTGCGGCCATACAAATAATTATTACATCAATTTACAAATTTACATGAATTGCAAGAAAAGAAAACTCTCGTCTCACAACCCCCGGCTATTCACTCGCGACAATCCAACATATTTATATACACATTCCAGCACATTACAGATCATGTATAACCCCGACCAATCGACTTATAGCGATTAGCCGACGTTCAATACATGCAAACATCACAGATATAACCATCATAGTCAAAGTGCAGTGAAGTTCGGAAAAATACGGAATTATAGGACCCCAAAAGGAAATTTCTTTTCTGGAAAATCTGGGCACATATAATATATTTCAAAAATCCCAAAACCAACACAGACACACACTGCACGAAAAACGATGCACAGAAGACGACAAAGCGCGGCGGTTCCGCGGCGGCTACCTAGCTCGCGCGGCGGAAGGGCGGCGGTTTCGACGAATTACTGTATCGTTTTTCTTGGGTGTTCACACAAAACCCTGAGCCGAATTTAGGAGTATAAAGTTTTTCATTTTGACCAGAAAAAAATTCAACAGAAACTCAGGTTTTGTAAAAGTTAGGTTTTTGGATTTTTTTCGGTTCCGAACTTCGTTACACTTTACTACCAAGCTAGTTTAAGTTTAGTTAGGCTCTGATACCACTGTAAGTCCACGTTGCGACCCCCGGTTCTTACGGGGAGGCGGAAACGGTATAAAATCAAAATTTTAACGCAAGAGGCAACATGGACTAAGCTAGGTCGGGATCTTTACCTAAACTAAAACTAGCATACTAAGCTAAAGATATTTAGCTACTCGGATGAAGATGGTTATACCTAGCTTGTCTTGAACTCCTTCGTCTTCAAGCTCCGGTGGTGGTCCGATGGCTCCTTCTCGTCGTCTCCGTACGCCGAAGATAGATCCACTTGAAAGCTCCAACCTTTAGCTCCTTCTTCGTTCTTTGAAGAAACTAGTTCACTTGGTTTGCTAAACCTAGTGAACTAGAATGAGTAGAGTGGAAATAGAATGGGATTTTATCTATGGTTCTTGATTCTCAACTCATGAGACAAGAGAACCATAGATCAAGAGAGGGAGCAAGAGGTTGAGGGTGAGAGCAAGAGGAGAGCTCAAGAACAAGAGAGAGAATGAGCAAGAAAGAATGAGGCTCTCTTTTCTCTCTCACCCTCTCATAATCCAAAGTGATCATAACTCATCATATCAAAAAAGTCTTATGTGATGGTTAGAAGCAACCACAACCTTATCATGTCATGCACTCATTTTACTCAAATGAACAAGCAAGTAAAAGTCTTTGGCATGAAATGATAACCATGGTTATCATGATGGTCAACTAGTCAAGCCTAGTCAACCGGTCAACAAGTCAACAAAAGTCAACAAGTCACCAAAGTCAACGAGTCAACAAAAGTCAACAAGTCAACAACCATATCACCATAATACTTAATTAATATAATAGTTAATCACATATCATATTCTCATTAGGGTTGAGCATAAAGTCAAAAAGTCAACGGTCAACTGTCAACAACCCTAATGAGAATCCGCTGCCTCTGCCTCCCTGTCAACTGTGCATACACACCCGCATCCGTGTTCCGAGGAACACGAATGCAAACTGGATAAATCCAATCCCATAAGGTACACTAGGATCTGGCTTAAACCAAAGCCCGCTAGTGTAAACTGTCCGGACACTGTACGTGCACAAGTGCACGGACGTGACCGAACCCTGTCGCAAAACCATGCGACCTGTCGCAATACCATGCGACCTCTACTCTTTTGCCTAAAGGCGAAAAGCTTTCTGTGTGGGACTCTAAAGACTCGACACTACGCTGGCAGTGGGTTTAACCACAGACCGCAAGCGGCACTAGCTGTGCGTAACGGTCCCCAGGTAATGCCGACAAGAAGACCGACGAGGCGAAACCCATCTGAACTCCTACTGAGCCTGAGTGTGACATTCTCCGTACAGTCCGGTCTGTTCGTCTGATACATCGTATGGCGGGCCTAGGGGGCGGTAAACGTCAGTCCCCCAATAGCGGTACAAGTCGTGCCGGAGTGAAGCCCAATACACCCTGAGATAACACTGGAAACCTACCAGTATATCTCGTTTGCCCTGGCCAGGGACTACTCGTGTAATGGCTCTCCTAGACACAGCGCGATGTCAACCCCCAATACCGGGAGAGACGAATCCTGTCTAACCGTCACTGCCTCCAAGTGCTTCGGGACTGCACCCAACCACCACCTGTTTGCACGACTCCTTTGAGCCGTGGTAGGGTAGTGATCAAAGTACAGTGGGAACACACCCGAGGCGAAGTGACAGTGTCAAGTCAGCGGACTAAGCTGTACTCATGTCACCTGGGAACTGATAACTGACGATAGGTATAATACCAACTAGTCAGTTCCCGACGAGTCCTGTCCAGTGTACCCGTAACCTAACGAGCACCCGCATACTATCTCAAGTACGACGTACTGACGGCTGTGGGACAGACCGTCTCCCACACTGGGATGAGAAGCGCATGCGCTGGTCTACTCCGGAGTATCGATGCCCTGTCTCGATAGTCCTGCGACCAGGGACCTGCATAAGGATGTGCTTATAGATTACCCAGCCCCACTAGTGTGACGGCCATCACATCGCTGGTAATCAAGCAAAGATCCTAAGGGCTCTACTAATGTGTATAGGCGATATACAAAAATAAACACATGTACACATTGAAGTAGAAACAAACCAAGTAGCATACTACTATTTTGAGCAAGATTGTATATACAAGGTGAATATCCCAAGCATCCATTAAGTAATATACAAACCAGTATGATACAGTAATGGCCTCTAGGGCATATACACTAACAAATCCAATCAGTAACGCTCCCGTACGGTCCGGTCTATTCGTCTGATATGTCGCATATCAAGTCTAGGGGTGGTATACGTCAGACCCCAGTAACCGATAAGTCGTGTCGATGTGAGGCTCATAACAGGTCGAGAAACTACTGGTAACACTTACCAGTATATCTCTATATCAGCCCTGGCCAGGGACTTCCAGTTATAGCCAATCGAACACAGCACAACATCGATTCCCTATACCGGGAGAGACGAATCCCCTCCTATCGCTCATTGCCTCCATGTGATTCAGGACTGTACCCAAAAGCCACCATTTTGCATGCCCTTTTAGACGTGGTAAGGTGGAAATCAAAGCACTGTGGGAATCATACAAGACTCTATGACGATCTCGGTTCTACAGACTACCCTGTACCAGTGTCACCGGAGAACTGCCATCTGACGTGTGGTATATCACCAACTGGGAGTTCTCGGCGAGTCCGTCCAGTGTACCCAGTCTCCACTGAGCACCCGTACACCATCCTTGATGTCAAACACCGATGGATATGGGATCATCCATCGCCCATCATATGGGTCAAGATGCGTATACGCTAGTATACTCTGGTGTATCGATGCCCTGTCTCGATATACCCTCGACCAGGAACATTTATAGGATATACTCATCGACTACAATGGCCCCACTAGTATGATCTCATCATAGTCCCAGTAGTCGAGTACAGATACTAAGGGCTTTATCAACATATGAGAGTAAGACAGTAAACCAATACAAGTCAACATGTTAAGATAAAGTGAAACCAAATAGTATACTATGATGACGAGCAAGAAAGTCCTCTCTGTATATATCCAAGCATCCATTATAATATACATCATATGTACAACAATGGCCTCTAGGGCATATACATAACTAACACTTAGCAACGAGGAAATTTACCAGTACGGTTCACGTCTTGCCCGCTTTCCTAATGTTGAAGAGGAGGGTGACCGATCCCTCGGCCGGGACGGAATGGTTGGTGAACCTAGAGAGGTTGTGAGAGGTCAGCTGCAGATCGGATGAACATAACCCCATACGCTGGAAACAGTCGTAGAACAGGATATCCGCCGAGCCCCCTGAGTCGACCAATATTCTCTGGACCCCGTAACGGTGAACTCGGGCTGTTATCATAAGAGGGCCATTGTATGGAAGTGCTATGCTATGAAGGTCATCATCGGTGAAGATGATCGGGTCATCCTTCCTGCGTTTCTTATGGGTGGATTGCTTATGCCCTCGACTGGAAGGAGGTGGTGGTTCCCCCTACTTCCCAGAGCTGGATCCGCCGAAATGACCATGATTTTCCCGATTGTTAATTCCCCGGGAGGGGTTTGGTCTTTTTGCTCTCGATCCGTCTGTCGTTTGTCCCGTAGGTATTTCGCCAGGTGACCGGAGCGGATCAGTTCCTCGATATAGTCGCGGAGCTGTTTGCAGCTTTCAGTCGTGTGACCTTACAACCTGTGATAGGCGCAGTACGGGCCGCGAAGATGCTTGCCCGCCCTTTGCGTAGATGGCGGGAGCTTAAAGAACCTCTCGCCCTTAATTTCCTCCAACAGCTCGGTCTGGGAAATGTCCAGAGGGGTGTACTCCTAAAGCCTCGGGGAATAAGGTTTCGGACAATTGACTTTCTTTTTTTCTTCCATGTCCCTCTTGTTCCGGTCTTCTTGGTCGCCTCCGGTTAGGTTGGAGTTCACCTCGGACTCGAATTAGATTTCTCGCTCGGCCCATGCTTTCACTTCAGCCATGGTCTTAAGTTGCGCCAATGCAAAAGAGCGGAGCCACTCTTTGTGCCTAAGACTGGACCTCAGCACGGTGATAACCATTTCGTCGCGGTACTCGGGAACCTCCAGGAGGGAATTATAGAAGCGAGTGACATACCCTTTGAAGGATTCCTTGTCTTCGCTCTGACAGTGAATAAGTAGCCGACCGTCTTCTTCTCTCGTAGGTTATCGACGAAATGACCGAGGAATTGGGTAGCCAGCTCATCAAAGGTCTATATGGAGCACGGCGCAAGCCCTCGGAACCAGTCCAAGCCAGCTCGGATTAAGGTGGTGGGAAAAGCTCGTCATTGAGCCGCATCCAAGTTGTCTTGGAAGCTCATGCCCGCCGTAAATGCGTCTAAGTAGTCCTTCGGGTCGGACTTCCCATCAAAGAGGGCCACTTTAGGCGGCTTGTTCCTGGACGAGACGCGCTCGGCCAATAGTTGTTCTGTAAAGGGCCTTATTAGCGAATCGGCAGAGTACTTTACCCCTTCGCCAGACATATGTCCATCTCGTCGTATGCCTTCAATTTTCTTTTCGATGGCTTTGATCCATTGGTGGTACCCCGAGGATTCAGCACAGTCGGAGTGGCGGCTATCCCCGCTCCGGGCCTGCGCTATGGTGCGGCTTCGATTCCGCTCAATCACATTTCTTAACTCCTAGGGCGAGGCCCTTCTTGAATAGTCCCGATGTTCTCCGTTTGTGCGGCCTCGGCGGGAGTTGGGGTGCGGGTCGTGCCTGGAAGCAGACGAACTGACCGACACCTCCTCAAGGGGTGAGAGCGCACGGTGGGTGTCGTAGCGACAGCCTGGTCTCCCTTGAAATCGGGGTGTGGAGCTATCCGGTGCCCAGCGGGTCATGGAATCATTCGCCGCATGCGGGTCATAGTTGTCGGAGTCGGTACGCTGGCGTTCAGTGACGCTGAGATGAGCTGTCACGACCCGAATTTAGTTCGTGACCAGCACTTAAATCATGCAATGTCTAAAGGCACAACGTAAATTAAGTAAGCCGAAACCCAGAAATCTAAACCTTTTAAAGAAAATAGAAGAGGTGAAGTTTTGAAATAAAGGTATAATGAATCATGTTTTGTCTTTTAAAATTTAGGACAGCACCTCCCTCGTATATTTTGATCCAAAACAGATATACAACAATATATAGGCATCCCCAAGAGGGAGCTAGCTCTTTGCCAATCGGCGGGGTCACAACCACGCAAGACAGAATATAAGTATACGACTCCAAACGACGAAGATCAACACAAGGAATAATGTAAAGCAAGACATTAAACCTACCAAGCGAACATATAACCCATCGCTCAAGTCTCGCAACTACAAGTCTTGCTAAGTCTTACTACTTATACAAATACTAGTTTCTGATTGATGGAGTTGACTAGATATAATTGGAATAATAATACGAGAGTGGCACGATCCAACATGTACCACCTACCAAAGCAAATCACCCGAATGCAGCTGCGTGCCAGCGATGCCGCTACTGATCCATGCGGTCAACCTACAAGAACTGTGGCACAACAGGGGTGGGTTGCCAACTTGTGAGTAGAAAACATCATCAGGTAGAAATCGAATAAAATAACGATTCCTAGGTCAACTATATCATAAAGGCAATACCATGATATTTAGGGTGACCGTATCTTCATATATGCCAATAATATAATCAATGCTTATCTGCATATGGATATCATCCAACCGTATAATCAATGCATGTATGCATGTGGATCTCATCCACGTGTCCATCAATGACACAACAATGTCATGCATGTAAATATCATAAAAGAAGATGCATGAAAGTATGAGAATATAAATCAACGTGTGTCCCTCGCGACACATCAAAATCATGGAACCTGAGTGTCCAACATCGACACTCGAAACATCATGAAACCCGTGTCCAACATCAACACGTAAATCCTCATATATCTCAGGTACCGCATCCTCAGATCGGCCCTCATATCTACCTCATCTCAGGCACCGCATACTCTGATCGGCCCCCATCCATCTCATGACTCCGGTCGGTATCCTCCGGATAACTGACGAGTCCAAATACTATAACCGGTAGGTAGTGGTCCCTCTGCCAGGCTCATCGTCTACACCAAGAAAATCATATCTCACCCTGGGGTACCATACCGGTCCACCATGCACCCGCAGACGATGCCTATAGCTCATCGAATTGGGTTTCACATGCCAATCTCAGAACCGAGAAAACACATGGTGGATGTCTTGAAATATCATATCACGAGAAACCGAGTTTTTAAAACAATACATACATTCCTTTGAAATAACCACGGTTCTCAAATCTAGAAATCTCATGAAAACAGCATCTCGGTGCATATAATCGTAAAGCATGATGTATGCGAATATATAACAGAAATGTGAGCATATCCGTATATCATGCAACATGGAACAATGATGTGACATATCATAATGATGTGAGCATAGCAAGTATATCATGCAACATGGAACAATGATGTGACATATCATAATGATGTGAGAATATCAAGTATATCATGCAACCTAGAATAATGATGTGGCAATTCTACTGTGTAAGTGACATAGCAATTATTGATGATGAAGGTGTGTGAGCCGGCCAATCTGTGTAAGTGTAACATATGCATCATAGATAATATGTAGGGTTGCTAGGCACGCACACAAGGGTCTATGAGGCATCAACTATGCCCGATTAAAAAATTAGCCGTGCCGAACAACCCGAAGCCGGATCTTTAAACTAGGGTTTAGGCGAAAACATGCATGTTAAACTCTTTAACACTAAGTGAGAGGGATTACAACCTTTGTAGATCCGGTCCTTCACTTCTTAAGCACCATGTTGAGGTCCCTTCGCTGCGATCATCGTGTTGTGGACTCTCGAGAGGCTTCACGAAGAGAATAATGCAACCTTTGCTTCCGATCTTCGATACCAAGATGATCTACCTTGATGTTTCGATAACACAAGCTAACACTCATAATATGAAGTGAACACCCTCATCTAAATGGCAATGATAGATGAGGATGATGAAGTAGGATTTTTGCTCTCATTTAAAATCTTTTTCTCACTCTCTTTCATCACAAAAGAAAGCTTTTTCATGAAGGAACTCAAGCATGAAGAAGAAGAATGAAGATGATAGCTTATTTCCTTTTGTGATGAACAATGAATTATTGTAGTGGTTATAAATCTAACCAAGGGTTAAGCATGAGAGAGTTAACCCTTGTAGAGAGTTAACTAGGGTTAATGGTTTGGATTGGGTTAACATAATATCAAACAAATAATATCAAGCAACCACAAAGTCAAAGCTTCATGAAGCTTCATGGAAGCTTCATGGAAAAGCTAACCCTAATCCAAACCTTAACCAAGTTTAAACCCTAATCCAATGTTAAATTTGTAAACTTAACATGTTACAATATTATATATCACATATACAATATATTTTGTAACAATAGAAAATAATACAATTAACATATATCGCATATATATCAATGTATTATCCCGTGAGAAAATGAATCTTTTAGTGAGCTAATATTAGTTAATATAATTTAATATATCATATATATTATTATACATTAAATTATCGAATCAACACTTGATCCGACAATCCGGCTATATCACATATTACCGACTAATACGATGACCCGGCTATATCACATATACCCGGTCGATATCTTATATCGCGAGAATCCAATACGGTATCACATGCCGCATTATCCTCGGTCCCGCACATATCACATATGTGCTCCTACTCCATTTTTCCTGAGTCAACAAACCTCTGTGTAGGACTCTAAAGAATCGTCAATACGCTGGCAGTAGGTGATGATCATATCAAACAACCACAAGCTGCAAGCGGTCAGCTAAACGTAACAGCCACCCAGGTATTGAGCGCTCAGAAGATCAACAAGCAAGCCTGTACATTCTCCTGTGAATCCAATCAGTAACACTCCCGTACAGTCCGGTCTCGTCGTCTGATATATCGCATATCTCGCCTAGGGGTGGTAAACGTCAGACCCCGGTAGCTCGATAAGTCGTGTCGATATGAGGTCTATAACAGTTCGAGAAACTACTGGTAACACTTACCAGTAAATCTCAGCAACCCTGGCCAGGGATTTCCGGTTATAGCCAATCGAACACAGCACAACATCAACTCCCTATACCGGGAGAGACAAATCCCCTCCTATCGCTCATTGCCTCCATGTGATTCGGGACTGTACCCAAAAGCCACCTTTTTGCACTTCCAGTTGGATGTGGTATGATGGAAATCAAAGCACAGTGGGAATCACACAAGACTCTATGACGATCTCGGGTCAACAGACTACTCTGTACCAGTGTCACCGGAGAACTGCCATCTGACGTAAGGTATAATACCATCTGGGAGTTCTCGGCGAGTCCGTCCAGTGTACCCAGTCTCCACTGAGCACCCGTACACCATCCTTGATGTCAAACACCGATGGATATGGGATCATCCATCGCCCATCATATGGGTCAAGATGCGTATACGCTAGTCTACTCTGGTGCATCGATGCCCTGCCTCAATACTCTCTCGACTAGGAACAGTTATAGGATGTACTCGTCGACTACCATGGCCCCACTAGTATGATCTCATCATAGTCCCAGTAGTCGAGTACATATCCTAAGGGCTTTATCAACATGTAACATAGAGACAATCAGAGTATATGTTAAGATAAAGTGCAACCAGATAGCATACTATCATGTCGAGCAAGAAAGTTCTCCCTATATATGTCCTAGCATCCACTACAATATACATCGTATGTACAGTAATGGCCTCTAGGGCATACATATAACTAACAATCTCCCACTTGCACTAGGGCCATCTGTTGTGGTATCACATACCCAACAATTAGCTGCGGTTGAAGTATCTCATACTCAACCATCCCATAAAAGTCTCTACTGGGAAAAAGGCCTTTGTGAGTGGATCCGCGCTGTTGTCCTCTGTGTCTACTCTCCTAACCTCGATCTCCCTGGAGATCAACCATCTCCAAGATCAGGTGATACTGCTTAAGAATTATATCTGGATTTCTGATGGGACGGTACTTCCTTGGCTAAAGCCACAACTCCATTGTCACACAATGGTAGGAACGAAGTTCATCTCATGAACTTATATATCCAGACTGCCTCTTTGGTAGCATCCTTGGTAACGATGTATCTTGCCTTTAATCGTCTAGTATGTCACGGTATCTAGCTTGGAACTCTTCCAACATACCGTCCCTCCACCGAGGGTAAAGGCAATGCCTACGACTGACATTCAGTCGTCCTTATCACCCTGGAACCTTTCCAGTGATTCTCCCCAGGATCGATTGATACCATCTCACTACAACTACTGAGTATCCTAACATCCAATTAGATCTATCTCATAGATCCAAAATCCAGGATTTAGGAGTTATCATTTTGATCCTATATGGAGAATCATTGTGATAAGCGGAGATTGACCGAGCGTAGCATAGGAAACTCCTTCCCTATCAAGAGTATGTCATCCACGTACTCTACGAGGATCACCTCCATACTCCCTACTACCATTTTGTATATACAAGGTTCATCTACCATTTTGATGAAGTCACACTCTTTGACTACCACATCAAAACAGATGTTCCAACTCCGCGATGCCTGTTTTATCACATAAAACATCTTGCATACGTTTCCGCTGCTCCCACTGTCTACGAAGCCCTCTAGTTGTGTACTTATAGACGTTCTTTTCTAAAACATCATAGAAAAGCAGCCATGACACCCAACCACCAAATATCGTAGTCATGGTATGTAGCCGTGGCAAATAGGATCTGGATGGACTTAAGCATAGTTTTGAAAGTCTCAACTTTTCCACGTACACCAAGTAATCTTCTCAAGATATACTCGCTCCTGATGGGGATTTAACCCTTCAGATAAAGCAATCAGAGTCCATACTTTGTTGGTGTATAAGGATTCTATCTCAGATCGCTAAGCATCCAGCCATTCTTACAGAGTCCCACTCCTGATGGCCAGCTCGAAACTAGTTGGGTCATCATCTCATGATGCAATCCTCGCTCCTACTGTCATAGAGAAACCGAAGTAACTCTCAGGTGGGTGAGGAACCCTACTAGATCGGCGGAGAGGCTGAGGTTCTTTGGTTACTATTGAATCTTTTGGTTCTACCAAATCATCTGCTGTAGTTTGTATAGCTGGAACTCCTTCCAGTTCTACCTCATAACCACTAATTTCTTCACAAGAAATTCCCTTTCACAAAGGTGGCATGTTGAGAAACAAAACATCTTTTGTTCCTCTATTTGGTAGAAGATATTCCTTTGCGAATGCTTGGGATATCCAACAAACTTCCATAGAACTGAATTTGCCTCGAGCTTGTCCGGATTTTTCTTTTTAGACATAGGCCGGACAACCCCAAATCTTAACAAACTTAAGATATGGGCTCTTCCCTTTCCATATCACATATGAAGTGGTAGGCAACTGATTTGATTTGAACCCTATTCAATAGGTATACAGCTTCTCAAGCGCATAACTCCCAAAAGGAAATAGGAAACTCAGTAGTACTCATCATAGAGCACACCATATCACATAGGGTGCTATTGCTCCGCCCTGATATACCGACGTGCTGTGGTGTATACGAAGGAGTAATGCTGAGAGAGAATCTCATTCTCCTTTAGAATAGTCCAGGAATTCCGTGCTCAAGTATTCTCCTCCTTGATCTCATCAAAGGACATAATACTTATACCCGTATTTTGGTTCTCTACTTCTAACTTACATTCTGTGAATATCTTAAAAGGTTCGGACTTGTGTTTCAACAGGAACATATGTCTGGATCTTGAGAGATCATCAGAGAATGTAATGAAGTATAAAGAACAGGTCTTGGCATGTGTAGACAGGAGACTTTCATACATCAGCATGTAAAAATCCCAAGAGTTCACTAACTCTTTCTCTGTTTCCAACAAACAGAGCTATGGTCATCGTATCTTTGTGGCATGACCGGCAAGTTTCACAAGATTTAAATTCAAATAGATTTAAATATGCATCTAAATGTAACTTGGCTAGTCGGGTCACATTGATATGACCTAGTCTACAATACCTCAAGAAGGATTCGTTCATTTCTGAACTATTCCTCATGTATGTGTTATGTATACTAAGAACTGTAGTTTGATTTAGAACGTCAATGCTTTTAGATAACGTGCCTGAACCGATCAACTCTTGATATTGGAAATGTTCAAAATATTATCCAACAAAAAAAAATTATATCCTTTCTTTACTAATAAAGAGACTGATATGATTTTGTATATCAGGTTCGGTATCTAATAACATTCGTTCAGAATCAATGTATTCTGGTAATACAGGGTGATAGTGACCAACAGACTTGGCTGCAATACTTGCACCGTTTTCTGTCTTATGAAACTTATCACCCGTTCTCAGTTCTCTACCTATCTATAGCCTATGTAACAGATTACATATGCGGGATCCTGATCCGGTATCTCATACCCAGGACGTAAAGGATACTGAGAAACAGTTCTCTGTAATTAACACACCCGAAGATGATACATCAGCATGCACTTTCTTCGTTTGGGCGGCACGGGAAATCTGGTATTCCCCAATTTCCTACTCTGTCTTATAACAATTATAAGTTGGAGCGGGACCAACGATCCCCAGCTCAGTATAACAAGCGGGTTCGGTCTATATATCCGTATTATTATCTTGATTAAGGCGTGATATGGTCCTACCTGGAGAGAGAGAGAGAGAAAAAAACACTCAGCGTATGCTCTTGCAAGATTAGATTGGCTATCTAATATATCTAATCAGGATGTCTCCCACTGTTTTAATCAAATCTTCCTTCAAACCCTAAAAGGAAAGACTAGCCGTGATTAATTACACGCTACAAGTTCGCCAATCTTTCAGCCAGGCCAGTGTCGGTACTTTGAGGGAGGTCCCCATGCTTTCGCACGAACCTAATTAATGTAAACCTCGTTTTCCCAGAGGCGTAACCCCGTTAACACCTTTCTAGACACCTACTTGATCGGCTAATTGTAATGTGTAAAACTCTCCCAGGAGTAACTCTTACTCGCAGCGGGTATCGGGATCCAACTATCTCATAGAAGGTATGCAATCTCATTGCAAATTTCAACACTTGAAATTTCCAATAATATTTTACCCCTAGCGTCCTATGACCTTGACAGAGGTCAACAAACCATAGGCTGCTAGTCAAGTTCAACCCGTCATTTCCTGATTGAAGTAAACCCACCCGCACGACCCTTGACAGAGGTCAACAAGGTCGCACGACTACCCTAAATCATTCACATCCTATGCTTATACAGATAAGCACTAATCAGCTACCGCACACTACGCCTTGACAGAGGTCAACAAACACAGCACGAATACTAACTATTACTTATATGAAATGACGGAGGGCTACGACAGGTTTTTAAGAAAACCCTTTGCGTAATGAACTTGATATCGTTGTAGAATCGAGTGATTTTTAAATGGAGTGTTTTTGAGGCTTTTCTAGTTTTGCTAAAGGGGCCACTCCCGGTGAAGGGATCGTCGGCCCTTTCCTCATCGAATAAGGTGCAGGATATATCATATATACCACTATGCAAAGCAAAAACTCCAAAAGCAATCAAAAGACAAACCGAGGGGTGTAGCATCTGCCAGTCATTGCTAAATGGGTCACTCCCAGTGAAGGGATCTCGGCCCTTTCCTTATCGAATAAGGTGCAGGATGTTCTACAAGGAACACCGCGATGCAAAGCAAGAACCGTAGCTACATGTTTTTAAACAAGTTTCTACAACATCTTTAGGTTTCTTTTAGTTTCATTAATCTCATTAATGAAGTCCCATTTTAATATGCTTCACAAGTATCTCTTTTGAAACGAAATCTGCAATATAACATATATCTCATATATATAATATAAACATTCGTCTCAGGAAGTAATATGATCTCATCACAGAACATTGCAGCAGAAGAACATATATGAAATATTGGATATACTTGGACGTCCGTGTTTTCAATACGAGCCTGTATAAAACACGGATTCCACGGTCGTGATGAATAGCCAAACCCACATCCCTAGAGCCCTACGAGAGCGGCAAGTAACACTGCCAATTCTAGGGTTAGGAGACCCGGTCTCGACTCCTCGAGATGGTCTCCCACTGGACCCTAGAACCCGGTTACTTGTGCTCCCCGCCTTGGGTCTACCTAATGTGGAAAAGTAAATAATATACAACGGTGATATCATCCTCACCCTGGAAGTGCCCCAATAAAAGAATATTACATACAAATGAATTTTACATGAATGAAAAAGAAAAACTCTCATCTCAGATAAAACCCCTGGCTATTCAGAACACGACGATCCAATATAACATATCACAGCAACACATAATATCTCATATCATCAACGTAAGCAAGTATGCGTATCCCGATTGTCGTTGATGTATAGCAATGAAGCCGGCGATACACCACATACTACGCTTACGGTCACAGAAAAGAAAGTGTAAAACTACAACAGTTGGAATCCGCAACCTCCTTAGACATCTCATGCCTAACCAAATGAATTCCTTAGACATCGCATGCCTAACAATTATAAACCCCGCATTTTAGTCTCATTATCGAAAACTCTTTTCAATATCAAGTCGGGCAATTCAACAAGATTCCCGACATCCTGATCGAATGCTCGTCGCAAACTTTAGTAGATGGCCACACCCCCGGATGCCGTCGACGAAGTGCACTAAGGCGGAACACCGCTGCCACGAGCACCCGAACGGATGCTTTTGGCGACGGGGTTCTCCTACAGTCACTTGGTCGGGGCTATAGGGCGTGGCTGTCTGTTAAGTTTACCCGGTGAGTATCCGCGTACGCTACGTGATTGCGACGGACTTTTGATCACATCAAAATTCCGTGGCAACCGATCATCTGAGACTGAACTGCTAGATTTATAACATTCAAATTATTTATCTCATTACTACCTGTGGATTCCAAATATTGTATCACATTCTAGATAAATAGACAATGTTAAACTTTCCGATCGAATAATCACACACCCAAAATTTCCCCGATATATCTCAACACTTGAAATCAATTTAAAAACATCCATCACATGCCACAGTACCAATGGTCCAGCCGTAGAAGGGTCAAGCCAACGCCTCACATGTGGCACGCCGTACTGCCACAAACCCTAAGGTTCATTGGCAGTTCAAGACGGTCACATAATCGAGTTAAGGTTTGTTGTCTTCTAGAGGGTCCACCGCATTACTTGCAGGACTTAGAACGTTCTTATACTCGAGAAAAAATCTAACTTTTGATAAATTTTCCGACTGGGGAAAAAGTGAGTTATTGATATCCGCCCGAACTTTTTAACAGTTTCTAAAATTATCCGGACAAAACTAAACAAAGTTAAATTATCTGATCGAATCAACGAGTCCCCAATACAACTCTAAAAAACTCAATACTTGAGAGGAATTAAAATATTCCCAGAAAAAATAGCCAAGAAAGGACCTAAAAATAATTAAGTGAAATTCCGGGGACTAAGTCCAAATTTTGGCCGCGGAACCACCGCAAAAACCATGGTTTCGCCGCGGTTCCTCGGTCAAATTGTTGACTCAGAGATCCGTACTTCACAATAATTCTTAGTTTTTCCTGCTTGTTTTTCCGAGCATTTTTAATTCTGAAAAAATCAACTTTTTGAAAATTGTCCAGAGAGGGTTCCGTATCGGGATTTCGGCGTTCGATCGGACTTTAAACTTCGTCTAGACTTCGTCTAAAGCTCTATCTTGGCTCTGATACCACTGTAGGGTTGCTAGGCATGTGCACAAGGGTCTACGAGGCATCAACCATGCCCGATTAAAAAAATAGCCGTGCCGAACAACCCGAAGCCGGATCTTTAAACTATTAGGCGAAAACATGCATGTTAAACTCTTTAACACTAAGTGAGAGGGATTACAACCTTTGTAGATCCGGTCCTTCACTTCTTAAGATCCATGTTGAGGTCCCTTCGCTGCGATCATCGTGTTGTGGACTCTCGAGAGGCTTCACGAAGAGAATGATGCAACCTTTGCTTCCGATCTTCGATACCAAGATGATCTACCTTGAAGTTTCGATAACACAAGCTAACACTCATAATATGAAGTGAACACCCTCATCTAAATGGCAAGGATAGATGAGGATGATGAAGTAGGATTTTTGCTCTCATTTAAAATCTTTTTCTCACTCACTTTCATCACAAAAGAAAGCTTTTTCATGAAGGAACTCAAACATGAAGAAGAAGAATGAAGATGATAGCTTATTTCCTTTTGTGATGAACAATGAATTATTGTAGTGGTTACAAATATAACCAAGGGTTAAGCATGAGAGAGCTAACCCTTGTAGAGAGTTAACTAGGGTTAATGGTTTGGATTGGGTTAACATAATATCTCACAAATAATATCAAGCAACCACAAAGTCAAAGCTTCATGAAGCTTCATGGAAGCTTCATGCAAAAGCTAATCCTAATCCAAACCCTAACCAAGTTTAAACCCTAATCCAATGTTAAATTTGTAACCCTAACATGTTAAAATATTATATATCATATATACAATATATTTTGTAACAATAGAAAATAATACAATTAACATATATCGCATATATATCAATGTATTATCCCGTGAAAAAATGAATCTTTTAGTGAGCTAATATTAGTTAATGTAATTTAAAATATCATATATATTATTATACATTAAATTATCGAATCAACACTTGATCCGACAATCCGGCTATATCGCATATAACCGACTAATACGATGACCCGGCTATATCACATATACCCGGCCGATATCTCATATCGCGAGAATCCAATATGGTATCACATACCGCATTATCCTCGGTCCCGCACATATCACATATGTGCTCCTACTCCGTTTTGCTTGAGTCAAGAAACCTCTGTGTAGGACTCTAAAGAATCGTCAATACGCTGGCAGTAGGTGATGATCATATCAAACACCCACAAGCTGCAAGCGGTCAGCTAAACGTAACAGCCACCTAGGTATTGAGCGCTCAGAAGATCAACAAGCAAGCCTGTACATTCTTCTGTGAATCCAATCAGTAACACTCCCGTACAGTCCGGTCTCGTCGTCTGATAGGTCGCATATATCGCCTACGGGTGGTAAACGTCAGACCCAGTAGCTCAATAAGTCGTGTCGATATGAGGTCTATAACAGTTCGAGAAACTACTGGTAACACTTACCAGTAAATCTCAGCAACCCTGGCCAGGGATTTCCGGTTATAGCCAATCGAACACAGCACAACATCAACTCCCTATACCGGGAGAGACGAATCCCCTCCTATCGCTCATTGCCTCCATGTGATTCGGGACTGTACCCAAAAGCCACCTTTTTGCACGCCCTGTTGGACGTGGTATGATGGAAATCAAAGCACAGTGGGAATCACACAAGACTATATGACGATCTCGGGTCAACAGACTACTCTGTACCAGTGTCACCGGAGAACTGCCATCTGACGTAAGGTATAATACCATCTGGGAGTTCTCGGCGAGTCCGTCCAGTGTACCCAGTCTCCACTGAGCACCGGTACACCATCCTTGATGTCAAACACCGATGGATATGGGATCATCCATCGCCCATAATATGGGTCAAGATGCGTATACACTAGTCTACTCTGGTGCATCGATGCCCTGTCTCGATACACCCTCGACTAGGAACAGTTATAGGATGTACTCGTCGACTATCGTGGCCCCACTAGTATGATCTCATCATAGTCCAAGTAGTCGAGTACATATCCTAAGGGCTTTATCAACATGTAACATAGAGACAATCAGAGTACATGTTAAGATAAAGTGCAACCAGATAGCATACTATCATGTCGAGCAAGAAAGTCCTCCCTATATATGTCCTAGCATCCACTACAATATACATCGTATGTACAGTAATGGCCTCTAGGGCATACATATAACTAACATAATAGTGTATGTGGACTAGCACAGGTATATGCAATGCAATGCGAATATCATGAACGTAGCATAAAATACATCGTAAGAGAAATCCTACAAGGTATACGTGTCTACAATATATCCGAGTCGGTGAATCTATCAATCTGCATCCATCCTCACAACATCACGTACGGTATAATCCATCGTACGGCATTCTCTACTCAAGGGTATGGATCAATCATCATAAAACTCATCACGTACGATAAATCATCGTACGGCGGTATTAAACCATTAGGGATCCTATCAACCTATATGACGCTGAGGGAATGAACCTAAAGTCTCACACGACATATCACTCAAGATTCACGACATTATATATATCTATATACCTATATCACAGGTCACATCCGTGTCAATCTCATATTGTGGGACCGACAAAGGTATCAACTATCTCATATTGACTCGCTTCCATATAACGACATATCACACTAAGTCATCATATCACATCGTATACTCGTTCATCACATTAATATCTCACGTCAAGTCATCTTACGTATACATTCTTAAACCCTATCCATAAGTTTCTAACATGGTTTTCTTAATATCGGTTTCCATAATAATTTGCGGGGGTGTTATACGCCATCCACCCGACTTCCCCCATAGATATAGATCTACTCACCTGCTAAACTCCTCGCTTAGCTGCAGTCGATGTGCTTCGTCGTCTCGAAATTCTACACGAAGTACCTACAATCAATACACGATCGAAATGCAAACACAATCAATATCCGAAAACCGTTACGGCACATGGATTGCCTATAGGTTAGAACCTATAGCCTATGCATGCAAAACCAACCAAACAACCCTCGTCGTTGACGTACAAACACCCAACGATCCAATACACTATCAAATACTAAAACCAAGAATTCCAAAATACGGAAAACATAACCAAAAACACCCTAATGTGCTCCCAGATTTTGGTTCAGGTAAACTGGGACTAAAAAAACAAGTATAGGGTGTTCTATATGGAGTAGGTGAGCTATAGAATCAACCTTGACCCCACTACCCAAAATGAGACCGGCCACAATGCCCAGAAATCCGGCGAGCTCGGCCCGGGGTGCTCCGTTTGGGTCCGTCTTCTCAGGGTGGTCTCCTAGTGTCTTAAATAGGTCTCTGAAGTTGCTTGTTTTTCTCAAAACCGTCCCAGTTTGCTCCAGATTCCCTGTAGGCCTTAAGATTTCACAAAACCGACACGGAACAATTCTAACTTCGTGTATCGGGTTCTAAACCCAATTCCAGTCCTCTAAATCAATTTCTAAGGTCTTGTAAACACTACCTACACCTCAAATGGCCACTAGACAGCAACTTTCAATTTTCTAAAATCAAAAACCTAATTAACTCAATTTCAAACTAAAAATACATTATTTAACGAAATTTCTAAACTAAAGTGAATCGATTACCTTAATAGCAACCAAAGAACGTTCTTGAGTTTCCCAAGTCTTCAAAATCCAAACTTGGATGGTTCTATGGTCTTAGAGTGGCTTGGTGCATGTTTTATGCGAAGGGTGCATTGGGTTTTAGCAAGGAAAATGAGATGGTGCATGGATGTAGTGAGGGTATTGAAGGAGATGAAGAATGATGGATAAAACAATGGAGGAGATGAAGGATTGGGGAAGCCAAGTTAGTCCTTAGGCTGACTCTCTCACCATAATATCTCCCCTACACCCACTCTCTCTCACAAATATCTAATTTGTTCATGGCATCTATTTTTATTCCATTCACACTACACTTTTTCTTTTCTTTGATTTTCTTTTCCTTTCTCTTTCTCTCAAAACTCACAAGTCACAACCCAACATGCACATGACACGGTGCACAAGTCACGGGAAAATGTAAAAACACGGATTTTACCAAAAATCCGTTAAATATCATTAAAATAAATAAATCACTTTACTCTCCGATAAATTTCCAAATATTAGTATATACTTATACCACTTTACGAAAAATCCCTATTCGTAATTCGAATAGTTTTCACGAGATATATATTTTAATATTAAATTTCCAAAATAATATTTTATATTTCTGAAATTTTACAGTCTTCCCCCTTAAATAAATTCGGTCCCCGAATTTAAATTTAAACCCTCAAATGCTAAAACATTTCAATAATCAACTCCAATCAACGGGGCTCCGAAATCACGGGAGATACAAAAATAACACACCGCGTCGCATGCGCCTGAAAACGAGTACGAAACTCAAAATCGAACTCCGTCAAGCGTCATGCAAATCATCGGAGTTACAATGGAGATACAGATCTCGAAATCTACTACCGAAATCCCATATGCACTAGTCAAATACTATAATACGGGTATAGTACGCATCCTTGGAAAAAGCTCTTAAAACTGAATATAACATATGCAAAATCTTTTCCGAATTGTCGTGTGATACGTAACTCACGGCACAAGTGACGGACCCTCATTTGTAAAGTAATATTATACGTTCATATATATTTTGCTCAAATATACGTTCCGCCATTTTAAAACATCCCAAAAGGTTTTTCCTTTGTAAACGTCCGTGTCGCTCGCGGACACGTACCAAATAGCAAGACTATTGCTCCTTTTTGAAAACCTCTTGTTAAAATTTTATGCATGAAAAATACTCAGAAACTGTCCTCAGATCAGTCATGTTGGGCTACTACATAATATAGTGCCCATCATGAAAGTAAAGTGCTCAAGAGCAAAATCAGACCCAAAAGGCGTATCCAGTAATCACGTATGTCTGGTGTGCACGGAAATCAAATCCAATACAAGTGCCACAATATGCACAAAAGCAAAACTAAGTGCAACGGATGTGCACAAAAATATCTGTCCAGTGCAACAGGTGTGCACGACAACAATATCTAGTGCATCTATTATGCACGAAAATCTCAATCCAGTGCAACTAACATTCACGAATAAAATCCCAATCGAGTGCATCCAGTGTGCACAAAATCACATCTCATATCATGCGCTTAACATGCACGAAAATCCAAATCAAGTGCATCCGTCATGCACAAATGAAAGCTATATCAAGTGCATCCGACGTGCACGAATAGAATCTCACTCAAGCGCATCCGATGTGCACAAAATCCAATATCAAGCGTCTAATATGCGCAAAATCCAACCCAAGCGCGTCAGGTTCGTTTAAAACATCTAGTGCAGTAGCATGCACGAAAACGAACATCAAGTACACCCGCGCACGAAAATACAAATCTGGTAAAATGAATGCTCAAAGAAATAAATCGGGTGCAACTAAGGTACGGAGTATAAATCTAGTGCAACCAATGCACGAAATACCCATCTGGGGCAACAAATGTACGAAATGAAAATCTAGTGCATCCAGTGCACGAAGTACAAATCCGGTGCATCCAGTACACGGAAAACAAATCCAGTGCATCCAGTGCACGAAATACAAATACAGTGCAACAAATGCATGGTGTAAAAACCTAGAGCAACAATTGCACAAAATACAAATCGGGTGCAACTAGTGCACGGAAATCCATTAATAACTCAAATACGTATAAAACAACACCGAGTGTACCAAGGTGTATAAAAATCAAAAACACGTGCAACTGCGTGCACAAAACACGTATCAATACACCGCAAGCACAAGTGAGCTATACCGAGTGCAAAAATCAAATCGAGTGTGTACCACATTCACAAAATCAAATCAACCGTATGAAATCCACGAAATCATAAACACGTGCAGCCAAGGCACAAAACCGATATCAAGTGCAATAAATATGCACAAATCATAAATCACCACAATGGTGTGTAAAACGTATATCAAGTGCAATAACTATGCACAAAATGTAAACACGCAGTAAGTGCAGCCATGGTGCACGAAAATAATATCATGAAACTAAATCATCAGAACTCAAATCCAAGCGATATAAGCATGATACTCGGATCACAAACGCAAATCGCAACAAATGACATTGAGGTACACCTCCTACAATGTCGAAAAATGTTGAAAAAATGTCGGTGCGCCGAACACTGGAAGAGCAAGAACATCCACTTGCCTCCTTCCTACGGGCTGGCATCCTCTGTCTCTGGGTCCTCATTTTCTCTGTGGATTACTAATCTCTCAATCCATCGGCTCGTCAGCCCGGTCAGGTATGCTAATGGAAACGATCCCGCTCTAGCACTCCTCTGGTCATCTCTCGGCCCATTAGTATGACCACTCGTAAAGCAGCACATCACTGGCGTCGGCCTTTGGCCCTCTGAATACACATGACACAACTGATCCTTGGTGTAAATCCTATCGCAGCAGTGTCATGGAAGGAGCCTGCTCAAGGTCTCTTTCGATCTCTCCGATGGAGAACTATGTAAGTCCATGCTACCCTTCCCCGGTACTTACGGGGTTGCGGAAGTGGTGAAAAACGATTTTCAAGAGGGTGGTAACATGGACTCAAAATACGGATCTTTGTTAAACGACTAGCTAACAACCTAACAAGAGTTTACCTACTCGGTTAGGGGGCTATACCTTTCTTGAACTCCTTCGTCTTCAACTCCTCCCGGTGTTCGGATCGGCCTCACGTCGTCGTCTCCTTGCGCCGAAGATGGATCCACCTGAAAGCTTCTACCTTTAGCTTCTTCTTCGAACTTTGAAGAAACTAGATCACTTGGCTTGCTAGGCCTTGTGAACTAGAATGAGTAGAGGAATGTTTTGGTGTCTTTTTATCTCTAAGGCAATGAGTCTCAACACATGAGAATGGTTTGCCTTGAGCTAGAGAGAGCAAGAGGAAGAGGGAGAGCTTGAGAATGAGAGAGCTCAAGAGAGAGAAAGCAAATGAAAGAATGAGCCATACTCTTCTCATTCTCACCTCTCATAATCCAAAAGCATCATGAGCCATAATGATAATCAAGTATTATGTGATAGTTATCATATCACAAAAGGCAATATCATTTCATGCATTAAATGCAATGTGTGAACAAATAAGCAAGCCAAAAGTCTTTGCATGAAATGATAGCCATAGTAATGATGGTGGTCAACAAGTCCAACCTAGTCAACCGGTCAACAAAGTCAACAAGTCAACAAGGACAACCTTTCAACCCAACCATGGCACAATAATACTTAATTATCATTAACCATATCTCTAATTCTCATTAGGGTTAAGCAAAGTCAATAGTCAACAACCCCAATGAGAATCCTCTGCCTCTGTCTCACTGTCAACTGTGCATACACACCCGCATCCGCGTTCCGAGGAACACGAATACAAACGAGATAAAACCAATCCCAAAACGTACACTAGGATCTGGCTTAAACCAAAACCCGCTAGTGTTAACTGTCCGGACACTGTACGTGCACAAGTGCACGGATGTGACCGAACCCTGTCGCAAAACCATGCGACCTGTCGCAAAACCATGCGACCCCTGCTCTTTTGCCTAAAGGCGAATAGCTTTCTGTGTGGGACTCTAAAGACTCGACACTACGCTGGCAATGGGTTTAACCACAGACCGCAAGCGGCACTAGCTATGCGTAACGGTCCCCAGGTAGATGCCGACAAGAAGACTGACGAGGTGAAACCCATCTGAACTCCTACTGAGTCTGAATGTGACAATCTCCATACAGTCCGGTCTGTTCGTCTGATACATCGCACGGTGGGCCTAAGGGGCGGTAAACGTCAGTCCCCCAATAGCGGTAAAAGTCGTGTCGGAGTGAAGCCCAGAACACCCTGAGATAACACTGGAAACCTACCAGTATATCTCGCTTGCCCTGGCCAGGGACTACTCGTGTAATGGCTCTCCTAGACACAGCGCGATGTCAACCCCCAATACCGGGAGAGACGAATCCGGTCTAACCGTCACTGCCTCCAAGTTCTTCGGGACTGCACCCAACTACTACCTGTTTGCATGACTTCTTTGAGCCGTGGTAGGGTAGTAATCTAAGTACAGTGGGAACACACTCGAGGCGAAGTGACAGTGTCAAGTCAGCGGACTAAGCCGTACTCATGTCACCTGGGAACTGATAACTGACGATAGGTATAGTACCAACCAACAGTTCCCGATGAGTCCTGTCCAGTGTACTCGTAACCCAACGAGCACCCGCATACTATCTCAAGTACGACGTACTGACGGCTGTAGGACAGACCGTCTCCCACACTGGGATGAGAAGCGCATACACTAGTCTACTCCGGAGTATCGATGCCCTGTCTCGATAGTCCTGCGACTAGGGACCTGCATAAGGATGTGCTTATAGATTACCCAGCCCCCACTAGTGTGACTGCCATCACAATGCTGGTAATCAAGTAAAGATCCTAAGGGCTCCACTAATGTGTATAGGTGATATACTAAAATAAACACATGTACACATTGAAGTAGAAACAAACCAAGTAGCATACTACTATATTGAGCAAGATTGTTTATACAAGGTGAATATCCCAAGCTTCCATTAAGTAATATACAAACTAGTATGATACAGTAATGGCCTCTAGGGCATATACACTAACAATCTTCCACTTGCACTAAGGCCATGTACTGGCGTATCGAAGACCTATTATCTCGATCAGCCGCTCGAACTGAGTCTGGGGTAAGGCCTTTGTGAGTGGATCAGCAGTGTTATCTTCCGTAGAAACTCTCCGAACCTCGATCTCCTGGCGACCCACGATCTCTCTGATCAGGTGATACCGCCTCAAGATATGTCTGGACTTCTGATGGGACCTTGGTTCCTTCGCTAAAGCTATCGCCCCGTTGTTGTCGCAATACAGAGGTATTGGATCAACAATGGACGGAACCACCTGAAGTTCAGTTAAGAACTTCCTTACCCAGACAGCTTCTTTTGCGGCATCTGCAGCAGCGATATATTCCAGTTCCATCGTCGAGTCAGCAACGG
Source organism: Agapanthus africanus (assembly GCA_030015575.1). Taxonomy (NCBI): domain Eukaryota; kingdom Viridiplantae; phylum Streptophyta; class Magnoliopsida; order Asparagales; family Amaryllidaceae; genus Agapanthus; species Agapanthus africanus. Next base: position 251,190,820 of record JASDDO010000029.1, on the reverse strand, counting down.
TTTCCTGTTTGGAACTCTTCCAACACACCGCCCCTCCATTGAGGGTAAGGACATAACCCGACATGGACTTGGAATCATCCTTGTCACTCTGGAAGCTGGAGTCAGCAAAGGCCTCGATCTGGAGGTCTTTTCCGCCATACACCAAGAACATCTCCTTAGTCCTTCTCAGGTACTTGAGAATGCTCTTTACTGCTATCCATTGTTTCTCCCCAGGGTTTGACTGATACCGGCTTACCACACTCAGTGTATAAGCTACATCTGGTCTGGTACACAACATCGCATACATTATAGAGCTTACCGCAGAAGCGTAGGGTATAATAGACATATGATCCCTTTCCAAATCAGTCTTGGGAGACATCTCTTTGAAGAGGGTGATCCCGTGACAAGCCGGTAGATTACCGCGCTTGGAATCTTCCATACTGAATCTTTTCAGTATGGTGTCGATGTACCTGGACTGTGAGAGTCCCAGTATCCTCTTGGATCTGTCATGATAGATCCGGATCCCCAGAATGTATGAGGCATCACCCAGGACTTTCATGGAGAACCGGTATGACAAGAACCCCTTGACAGATTGTAGCATAGGAATGTCATTTCCTATTAAGAGAATGTCATCCACGTGTAAAACGAGGAATACTACAGTTCTCGCTACAAATCTACTATAGAAGCATGGTTCATCTGGATTTTTGATAAAGCCAAATTCCTTGACCGTCTCATCAAAACAGATGTTCCAACTCCGCGATGCCTGCTTCAGTCCGTAGATGGACTTAAGCAACTTGCACACCTTTCCTCTGCTCCCACTCTGAATGAAACCCTCTGGCTGGTCCATATAAACACACTCCTCTAAATTTCCATTTAGAAAAGCGGTCTTTACGTCCATCTGCCAAATCTCATAATCATGGAAGGCAACAATGGCAAGAAGGATCCGAATGGATTTCAGCATAGCTACTGGAGAAAAGGTCTCGTCATAGTCCAAACCAGGTCTTTGACGAAAACCCTTTGCAACAAGTCTAGCTTTATAGGTCTCAACCTGTCCATCTACACCAATCTTCCTTTTGAAGATCCACTTGCATCCTACGGGTTTTACCCCATCTGGAGCAACGTCCAACGTCCATACTTTGTTGTTGTACATGGACTCCATTTCGTTCCGCATTGCATCCAGCCATTTTACCGAGTCAACGCTCTGAATGGCCTGCTGGAAGCTAGTCGGCTCATCATAATCAATGATGCAATCCTCTCTATCTCCGTCTATGAGAAAACCGTAGTATCTCTCGGGCGGATGAGACTGCCTACTACTCCTGCGGAGCGGCGCAGGAATGTCATGATCTTTCGAACCCTCTGGTTCTACTAAGCTTTCAGTAATAGCTCGTGGTTCTGGAATTTCTTCCAGTTCTATTGCGCTCCCACTTATCTGATTTTCCAAAAACTCAGTTTCCAAGAAGTGGGCATGACGAGAAACATAAATCTTTTGTTCCTCTTCTCAATAGAAGAAATATCCCTTGGAGTTCTTTGGATACCCCACAAACTTGCACTGTACTGAGCGTGCCTCAAGCTTGTCCGCATGCTGCTTTTTGACAAAAGCTGGACATCCCCATGTCTTAATGTGATTAAGATAGGGTCTCTTCCCACACCACATCTCATATGGTGTAGTAGGCACAGTCTTAGTTGGAACTCGGTTCAAAAGGTATGCAGCTGATTCTAGTGCATATCCCCAGAATGATCGCGGTAACTCAGCGTTACTCGTCATGGACCATACCATATCCAATAGGGTTCAGTTCCGTCTCTCCGATACACCGTTATGTTGCGGAGTGTATGGAGGAGTAAGCTGAGAGAGAATTCCGTTCTCTTTTAAATAGTCCAGGAACTCGGCACTCAAGTATTCACCACCTCGATCCGATCTTAGTGTCTTGATACTTTTGCCGGTTTGTTTTTCTACTTCATTCTTATATTCCTGGAATTTTCCAAAGGCTTCAGACTTATGTTTCATTAAGAAGACATAACCGTACCTTGAAAAGTCATCCGTAAAAGTAATGAAGTAAGAATAACCGCTTCGCACATGTATAGACATTGGACCGCACGCGTCGCTGTGTACGAGTCCCAAGAGCTCGCTCGCCCTTACTCCGTGTCCAGTGAACAGAGTCTTTGTCATCTTTCCTTTGAGACAGGATTGACAAGTGGCATACGATTGATATTCGAACGGATTCAAATATCCTTCTGTATGTAACTTCGTCAACCTTCTCTCATTGATGTGACCCAGTCTACAATGCCATAAGAAAGTCTGATTTATTTCCGGAGACTTTCTTTTGTGTGTATTCTGGACATTGAAAATCTCTTGTTGGTTTAGTACGTATATACCATTTCTTAATGTACCTGACCCAATCAGAACTTGATTAAGGTGAATGTTTACAACATTACTTACAAACGCAAATTCATAACCTTCTTTAGAAATCAAAGATACAGAAATGATATTACAAGTTGCGTTGGGTACAAAAAAGCAATTACGTAAAACCAAAACATGTCCATCTGACATTCCCAGGTGATAGTCCCCCATGGCCTTAGCATCCATGCTAGCTCCGTTTGCAACTTTGAGGGTCATGTCACCTGCCTTCAAAAACCTACGGTTTCTCAACGCCTGCAAAGAATTACAGATATGAGATCCTGATCCGGTATCCAATACCCAGGAAGTAGAGTTTATTGATAGACAGTTTTCAATAACATACACACCTGAAGCTGAAGCAGCAACATACTTCAGATCCTGTGTTCTGGCTTTCCAAGCCCTGCAATATTTCTTCTAGTGACCACTCTTATGACAGAAAAAGCACTCTTCCTTCCCTATAAGCTTCCCCGCTATCTTTGTTGCTTTTGCTTTTCCCTTCGTATCCACTTTACTAACACCGCCCCTTGGTTTGGCGGGGGTTTTCTTCTTCTTTCTCTTGGCTTTCGCCTTGGACCTAGAAGAGGAAGATCCTCCTACAAACAAAGTGGATGTTTCCCTACCTTTCTGTAGAGTGCCCTCTGCACTCCTCAGCATGTTGAGGAGTTCTGAAAGTTCAACTTCTTTTTTTTGTAAGTTGAAGTTCAGGAGAAACTGGGCGTAAGTGGAAAGGAGGGACTGGAGAATCAAGTCCGTATAAAGCTCGTTCTCTAACGTGGTCCCAAGTTCCGCGAGCTCCTCAATGAAGCCAATCAACTTAAGCACGTGTTCCGCTACCGATGATCCGATGGCCAACCTTGCCGAAAATAACTTCTTCAACACTTCGTATCTTGCGATACGAGATTGCTCTCCATACAGTTCTTTTGTATGGAGAAATATGAATTCGAGGTCCATATTCTCGTGCTTCCTCTGATGTTCGTTGTCCATAGAGGCAAGCACGAGGCACTTGGCCTTCGCACTATCGATCTCCCAGGTCTTACGAATTTCCTTATCCGGGACGCTGGAGGTGGGACCTGAGATAGGGGGAGCTTTGGTGGTAAGGAGATACCCCAACTTGTCATAAGTGATTGCCATTTTGACATTCCTGAGCCAATCTTTGTAGTTTAGCCCTGTCAGTATATTTTTATCTAGTAATAACTTAAGTCCGGTCATGATGATTGGTCGCTGCAATTAGGAGAGAGAGAAGAAACACTTTAGCATGATGCTCTTGCAAGTTTAGAGTGGTTTTTAATTTGTCTAAACAGGATGGCTCCCACTGTCTCTCGAATCCCTCCTCAAACCAAAAAGGAAGAATTAGTCAGGATCAATCTCACCGTACAATACTTGCTTAACCGTTCAGCCAGGCTGGTGTCGGTACTTCGAGGGAGGTTTTCCAACGCTTTCGCGAAGTTCCTTAATTTAAGAACCTCTTTTCCCTGGGGGCGTAGCCCCGCTAACACCTTTCTAGACACCTACTTGGTTTATAGCATTGATCGTTAAGTGAGAAATTTCCCGAGGAGTAGCATATACTCACAGTAGGATCGGGATCCAAATATCATCGCGTGACAAAACTGTAAGTTTACGGTAGCGCCCCGGCCGTCTACAGACGCCAAATGCGGAACAAAAACATTTTAACTGGCGCTATCGTATACTTTAACCCGGATCTGCCATTATTGCTAAACTAACAAACTGTAAAGAGTGTAGAAAGGTTATACCGAACGATCCGAGTCCTTCGTTCTTTAACCATCATCCCACGCTCCGTTTCGGCTGCTCCGATCTCGTCGATCTCCGATCTGCTCGTCCAGGTGGCACCACGTCAACGATTCTTTAAACGGGCTCCCGCCTCTGACTCGAGGCAACTCAGTCGTCAAGTTTGCTAAAAGAGACGACCAAGAATGATGTAGAGAATGAGTATATGACTTTGACTCACTTCGTCCAAGTCCGTGGACGATCGGTAAATGAAGTTTCCATGGGAATCGGGTGATGGAATGAAATGATCTGTGAAATTCCATACACCCCAAAATCTATCATATCTTTTTAGCAAATGAAACTTCAAGTGAGAGAGTGAGGGGGGAGGGGCCGGCCATATATAGGAATGGGGGGGTGAGTGTAGGAGAGAGGAGAGGGTGACCACAAGAGAAAATATCATGTGTGAACACAAGAAAATATCTCTAGTGTGAACACAAAGTGTGAACACACCAAAAGCAACCAATGAAACACCAACACCACTCTAACCTAGTCACCACCTTCTAGAACCTTCTAGAAGCATGACTCACCCTCATCCAAGAAAAGATAAATCCGTCTTTAAACGAATGTTAAAAGACGGCAGATAGAAAACTGGAAACTGGCAACTTCCAAAAGTGATCCTGAAACGACTTTCAGGATAACCCCGTATCTGTATAAATATTCCCGCATTTGTATTACGACCGAATACAAATGAAACTGAGACAAAGATATTATATCTACTCAATACAATACTCAGATCCGGCTTAAACCAAAGCCGACCAGTATCATCTGCCCGAAAAATAACACGTGCGTAAATGCACGTGCATTTTCCGAAACCTGCCATAAAACCATACGGCCTCTACAACGTTTCGCCCGAACTTGGGAAACTGTCTGTGGGGAACTCTAATGACTCGTCGGTACCCTGGCAGTGGGTTTAACCACAAACCGTCAGCGGCACTAGCAATGCGTAACGGCTGCCTATGGACTGACCTCAAGGGAGGCCGATGAGCGAACTCACCCGGAAACCCTACTGAGCCTAACAGTGACAATGTATATACAGTCCGGTCCGTTCGTCTATGAGTATCGCATATCTGCCTAGGGAGCTAGTAACGTCAGACCCCCAATAACAGTATAAGTCGTGTCGGAGTGTAGCCCAATAACACCCTGAGATACTACTGGAGTACCTACCAGTAAATCTCCTGCCACGGCCGTGGGCTATGTGTAATGGCTCTCCTAGACACAGCACGATCTCGCCCCCAATACCGGGAGAGACGAATCCCCTGCCGATCCGCTCACGTGCCTCCATATGGCTCGGGACTGTACCCAAAAACTACCTGTTTGCACGACTCCTTTGAGCCATGGTAGGGTGGAAATCAAAGCACAGTGGGAACTCACACGAGACAAATGACGACCTCAAGTCAATGAACTAACCTGAACACATGTTACCAGGGAACTGCTATCTGACGATAGATATAGTACTAACTAGCAGATTCCCGGCGAGTCCTGTCCGTTGTACTCATAACCCAATGAGCACCTGTATACATCTTAGGTGATCCAACTGACACCAGTGGCTTGTGAGACCGGCCACCGCCCCTCATCGGGGTCTTGACTGTATACACTAGTCTACTCCGGAGTATCGATGCCCTGTCTCGAAACTCCCACAACTAGGGACCACTATTAAGGATATGCATATAAACTACCCAACTCTCACGTATATGATCGCCATCATACTGTTGATAGTAAACCAAGATCCTAAGGGCTCTATCAAAGTGTAACATGTAATCAATCACCTGAACATGTACACGACTGATAAAGGCAAACCAGATAGCATACTATCATCTCGAGTAAGACTGTCCTACCGGTATAGGTCCTCCGCAATCATTGCAATCACGTACCTGCGATCCAATAATTGACTCTGAGGGCACTATCTCCAACAATCTCCCACTTGCACTTAAGGCTAATTATTGCGATGTCGACTACTCACAGCCCGTGTGAAACCGAACATCCAACTCCTCTATTAATCAGTTTCACAAAGCCCGTTTGTAAAACTATTGTGTTCGAGAAATAGCCTTAGTGAGTGGATCCGCCTAGAAGTTTCTTTCAATATCTCTCTAAATCTCAAGTTCGTGGAGAAAGCCATCTCCCGAATTGAGTAATACCTGTCTTAGAATATGTCTGGATATCTGATGGGACCTAGTTCATAAATGAACTCCAAATCCAAACTTCTTAGACTGTATCGATCACTGAACCTAATCAGTATCGGGCACCATGCCACCTACAGTATCCTCTTGGACCACCTGTCCATAATACTGTCCTTCTTCGTCAGAGGGAAAAACTATAACTCTGACAATCACTCTGTCAACTATGTCACCTTTGAAGCCTGGAATGATAACCGTCTCCCGAAAGAGGCTGCCATCATCAAATCCGTAGAACATGTACTTATGTTCTAAAACTGCTTCCTTATGTTTCTCCAGGATTGGATTAATACAAACTTATTGCATCTAGTGCAAAAACAACATCTGGTGTGGTACTTGACATCTCATGATTGACTCAATTGCCTAAGCAAGTGATCTGCCAACCTTGCATATCCCTCTCCTCTTTAATCTGTAAGACACCTTTAGAGAGGGTGACTCCATCACCTGCAGGTATACCACCATGCCAGGAGTCATCTATTCTAAAAACCATTAGAATACTGTCAAAGCACCCACATTGGGAAACTACCCAAATCCAGATCTAAAACCATAGATCCAGAAACCAGAATGTCAAATATTATATTCATATCCTGTCTGGAGAAACAACTGTGTGACGACCACAGTACAACCGATCGCAGTGTAGGAATTTTACTTCCTACTCTGTGTATGTCATCCAAATAACATGACATCACACCCTACTACCTTCTTAACAGATCCATCCCCTATTCTGATTGAAGTCAAACCCATGACTGTCACATCAAAAATAGATGATCTATCTCCGCTATAACTGCTCAAGTCTATAAATAGACATAAGCATCTTGCCCACTATGCTTCCGATGCTCCCACTGACTACGACAACCCTTCTACCGGGTCTCATAGCCTGGAACAATAGTAGTGTCAAGTCTGGGTAGATAAGAACCTCCCTGTCACCGTCCTTGAGGCTACCGGAGTACCTCTCGGGTGTCTGAGGTTACCCACCATATCTGCGGAGTGGCTATTGGAATGTCAAACCTGATTGAATATATAGGTCCTATTAAATTTTCCGTAATCGTTCGCGGTTCTGGAATCACTTCCAGTTCTACCATACTCCCACTAATGTTTTCTGAAAAAATCCATTTTACTAAAACTGTGGCGAGTCAAGAACAATATCACTATTGACCTTCCAAATGGTGGAATATCAACCCTCGTCATAGTCAGGGTCAACCCACAAACAGCCATTACAGAAACGTGCCCTGAGTTATCCAGAGTCTGGTTTTAAGCATAAGCTGGACAACTCCCCGTACCTTAACATCTTTTAAGGTATGAACCATTCTATATCCAATAGAGAAACTTTGGCACTTATTTAATCGGAACCAGATTCAAATCATGCAACTGTCTCCAGTGCATATCAACTTAATGGAAAGAGGATAATCAGCATTACTAAACTTAGGAATCCATCCAATTATGAGTAACCTGAAAGAGAAACAAGTTTCTCAAAACCATTACTATCATCTGAATACCAATCACAAGAATCTACATCTTCGATCTCTTTGAAGAATCCCGATACTTGTGACACCTGGTTCTCTACTTTATTCTTATACCCACAACTTCTCAAAACTTAGACCTTGTATTTCTACGAAACACTTGTCTAAATACTAGAGAAGTTATTAGTAAACAGAACATAGTACGAGGACCTACCCCTTTGTCCTGATGGACACTGGACAACATACAATACTCTGTATAAGTCCGCTGAGTTTAAGCAACTCAAAACCTGTGCGTCGTAGGTTGAAAACTGTACCCTGGCGATTTCCTCAAATATCACCAATTACAACGAATTCCGATATAATAAGGATAATCATCTAATTCCCAATAACTTACTCCCACTCATCATCTGTAAAACCATACAGATATGAGAATGAAACCTGGTAAATACATACCCTGGAGTAAGTATCCAATCGGGAAAACAGTTTTTCCTTTAACAATGCACTGAAACATGAAAAATGTTTCCTAGGGGTATCTTGGTATTCATAGTAATGCCTCTTCCATAATCTAATTCATGACTTCAACCGTATATTTTATTGCCATCTCTCCAAATCCCTTTATTTGTCTTTAGTCATTACCTTCTGTACACCATGGTTAGGCTAAATGGTTTTCTTCCTTCCCTACCGTTCGGCACCAGCCTATGGTTTGGAAGAAGACTATCCAGTAAGCATAATAGGTGTACCCTCCTAAACCAAGGAGTACTCACATCTTGAGAGAAGGTGATGATAAAAGACAACTGAATAATACCTTATTCCTTTAAAGGTGAAATAGGAGTGGCGATGAAGTACGCGGTTTTGGTCGTGAATGATAACGGTCGCAATTTACTTTGCCCTCTTTCTAATCCCTTTATTTTGTCTTTACATATTACCTTCTGCACACCCTACTTAGGCTAATTGGTTTTCTTCATTCCCTACCTTTCGGCACCTGCCTATGGTTTGGAATAAGACTATCCAATAAGCATAATAGGTGTGTACTCTTCTAAACCAAGGAGCCCTCGCAACCTGAGAGAAGGTGATAATAAAAGACAACTGAATAAACCAATTCTATTTCTCCTGAACTTGGATCCATCCTCGAAGAAGTCCCTTCGAGTTTGTATATAACCATACGATGGATCTATCCAATGGAAGTGGATGTCCGTAGTAAAACGGGTGTTCTGAGAAATGCAAAGGGTAAAAGAAGGAGTGGCAATGACTTATGCAACATAGACAATCCAAAAGCCAGTATTTTAAGAAGGTTCGGTCAACCTGGTCACTGAGTCATAGTCTAGGGTCGGTCAAAGGTCGCTGCCAAAGAGAGAGAGAAAAGAAACACTCTGCGTGCACTCTAACCTAGATCAGAATGGTTATCACTTTATCTAATCCGGAAACCTCCCACTGTACTGTCAAATTCTCCTCCAAACCTAAAAGAAGAATCAATCGGGATCACCCGAAGAGTAAACCAACTCATCAGTGGGAATTGGGATCCAACTCTCATCGCATGATAACGTGATGGAATGCATCCACGTTACTCATACTCCAGAAGGTATGCGCATACTTGGCAAGTTCCAGTTTCTTTAGAAACTCCCGATATGATTTTTGCCCCATGCTCTTATAACCTTGGCGTTAGGTCAAAATGTCATAAGTCACATGCCAAGTTCTACCCATCACTATCTTGTTAATTTGAACCCACCCGCACATGCCCTTGGCGTTAGGTCAAAATGGCAGAACGACTGTCCCAAACCAACTCATCTATCTATGCAACAATTGAATACCCAGCAGCTACCAAACACTATGCCTTGGCGTTAGGTCAAAATACATAGCTTGAATACTACTGAATACCCAAAAGAAGTGACGGAGGGCTACGACTGGTTTTTGGCGAAAAACCTTTAACGTAACGAACTTGATATCGCTGAAGCAACCTGATAGCTTTTTTAAAATATAGTGGCGAAAACCTTTTGCTAAAGAGGTCATTCCCGGTGAAGGGATCTCGGCTCTTTCCTCGTGGAATGAGGTGCAGGATATTCCACTGAATACCGCGGTGCAAAGCAACTTGTAATCGACTATAGTGAAGTTATTACCCTGACGCAAACTTCTGCCCAAGGGGTCAGTCCCGGTGAAGGGATATCGGCCCTTGCCCCGTCGAATGAGGTGCAGGATATTCCACTGAATACCGCTATGCAAAACAAAAGGAAACGTCTTTACAATAACACTTTTTAAATTTGTTCCAACAACTGTAAACAGGTTTGTTTTACTTTGCATTGATCAGAATCAACGCAGTCCCATCAATTAATCACACCAGAAAAGAACGAAAATAAAATGTACGTACCATCCGCATTCGTCACTGGGTCCCGTCATCACCCGTTAGGTTACTTAACTAACGACAGAGCGGGAACTGGACTAGCGCAGGTGTAAAACATATACAACATCTAATAGTATATAAACCAATATACAATAATCGCTCCAGGCGTGATAATATGCAACATTACAGAAAAGTAATAAGCATCACAGAACAATACAGATAATCTGGGATCCCCGAGTTTCACAGAGCCGCTGCTGAAACCCGACGTTCCCCTGTCGTGTGGATAGCCTGTGCAATGAAACCTAGACCCCTACGGGTGCGGCAAGTTACCCGCCAAAACCTGAAGGCAGCCCCCTACATCAAAGTGAATGGACCACCCTGCACTTCACGGAATCCGGTAATCTTGGGCACCCCTCCTTGGGTCAACCTGTACCCCTTACGAGTGCGGCGAATAGTCTGCCAATTCTAGAGTGAGGCCCCTCTGCCTCTCAAAGCCATGAGATGCGGACCCGTTGCCCCCAGAACCCGGCTATCCGTGCACTCCGTCGCGGGGCAAAACCTAGTACAGTAATGAAAAATAGTACAACAGGTACATCGACCGCAATCTGGTCGTGCCCCAAAAGAATATTATACAACAGGCAGTGACGGCAGTCTACAAGTTGGACGCTTGCCCCGTAATATCAAATGTACAAATAAATCTAAACTGCACTATCATTGCACACTGCTATCCACCACGACAAATCCGCAACATCACAGCACAACACAGAACATCAACGCGAATGTCACGTTCACAAACCCGTCTAAAAGAACTATAGCAATCAAACGCGGTTTACCGATCAAATGACATTCTCGGTCGGAGATATAATGTAAGCACTGTAAACTAACATGTTTAAATTTCGATCGACTAAATATCACGAAGTGGGCCCCACGAACAACTGGTGAACAGTAACAAAATCTGGGCCCAAACGATATATACCAAAACCCCCAATTTCCAGAGAAGAATACACTGTGCAAGTTTGGGGGCATGATCATTCAGAACGGCCGCGGATGCGCGGCCAAACCATGGGTTTGGCCGCAATTCCGCGGCGGTATTGTCGATTCATGAGCCCAAATTTGTACGGTATTCTTATAAAACCCTGCACAGTTTTCTGAGATATGTAGAATAATTTTAGGACATCATTTAAAATCGACAGAAACTGTGAAGCTTGAAAATTGTGTTTTTCGATATCCGGTTCGATCGATGTTTTAAACATGTTAGCACAAGTTAGTATAGCAAAATGGTGAGGCTCTGACACCACTGTAAGTCTACGGTAGCGCCCCGGCCGTCTACAGACGCCAAATGCGGAACAAAAACTTTTTAACTGGAGCTATCGTATACTATAACCCGGATCTGCCATTATTGCTAAACTAACAAACTGTAAAGAGAGTAGAAAGGTTATACCGAACGATCCGAGTCCTTCGTTCTTTAACCATCATCCCACGCTCTGTTGCGGCTGCTCCGATCTCGTCGATCTCCGATCTGCTCGTCCAGGTGGTACCACGTCAAGGATTCTTTAAACGGGCTCCCGCCTCTGACTCGAGGCAACTCGGTCGTCAAGTTTGCTAAAAGAGACGACCAAGAATGATGTAGAGAATGAGTATATGACTTTGTCTCACTTCGTCCAAGTCCGTGGACGATCGGTAAATGAAGTTGCCATGGGAATCGGGTGATGGAATGAAATGATCTGTGAAATTCCATACACCCCAAAATCTATCATATCTTTTTAGCAAATGAAACTTCAAGTGAGAGAGTGAGGGGGGAGGGGCCGGCCATATATAGGAATGGGGGGGGTGAGTGTAGGAGAGAGGAGAGGGTGAACACAAGAGAAAATATCATGTGTGAACACAAGAAAATATCTCCAGTGTGAACACAAAGTGTGAACACACCAAAAGCAACCAATGAAACACCAACACCACTCTAACCTAGTCACCACCTTCTAGAACCTTCTAGAAGCATGACTCACCCTCATCCAAGAAAAGATAAATCCGTCTTTAACCGAATGTTAAAAGACGGCAGATAGAAAACTGGAAACTGGCAACTTCCAAAAGTGATCCTGAAACGACTTTCAGGATAACCCCGTATCTGTATAAATATACCCGCATTTGTATTACGACCGAATACAAATGCAACTGAGACAAAGATATTATATCTACTCATTACAATACTCGGATCCGGCTTAAACCAAAGCCGACCAGTATCATCTGCCCGAAAAATAACACGTGCGTAAACGCACGTGCATTTTCCGAACCCTGCCATAAAACCATACGGCCTCTACAACGTTTCGCCCGAACTTGGGAAACTGTCTGTGGGGAACTCTAATGACTCGTCAGTACCCTGGCAGTGGGTTTAACCACAAACCATCAGCGGCACTAGCAATGCGTAACGGCTGCCCATGGACTGACCTCAATGGAGGCCGATGAGCGAACTCACCCGGAAACCCTACTGAGCCTAACAGTGACAATGTATATACAGTCCGGTCCGTTCGTCTATGAGTATCGCATATCTGCCTAGGGAGCTAGTAACGTCAGACCCCCAATAGCAGTATAAGTCGTATCGGAGTGTAGCCCAATAACACCCTGAGATACTACTGGAGTACCTACCAGTAAATCTCCTACCACGGCCGTGGGCTATGTGTAATGGCTCTCCTAGACACAGCACGATCTCGCCCCCAATACCGGGAGAGACGAATCCCCTGCCGATCCGCTCACGTGCCTCCATATGGCTCGGGACTGTACCCAAAAACTACCTGTTTGCACGACTCCTTTGAGCCGTGGTAGGGTGGAAATCAAAGCACAGTGGGAACTCACACGAGACAAATGACGACCTAAGGTCGATGAACTAACCTGTACACATGTCATCAGGGAACTGCTATCTGACGATAGATATAGTACTAACTAGCAGATTCCCGGCGAGTCCTGTCCGGTGTACTCATAACCCAATGAGCACCTGTATACATCTTAGGTGATCCAACTGACACCAGTGGCTTGTGAGACCGGCCACCGCCCCTCGTCGGGGTCTCGACTGTATACACTAGTCTACTCCGGAGTATCGATGCCCTGTCTCGAAACTCCCACGACTAGGGACCACTATTAAGGATATGCATATAAACTACCCAACTCTCATGTATATGATCGCCATCATATTGTTGGTAGTAAATCAAGATCCTAAGGGCTCTATCAAAGTGTAACATGTAATCAGTCACCTGAACATGTACACGACTGATAAAGGCAAACCAGATAGCATACTATCATCTCGAGTAAGACTGTCCTACCGGTATAGGTCCTCCGCAATCATTGCAATCACGTACCTGCGATCCAATAATTGACTCTGAGGGCACTATCTCCAACAGAAACTGACGGAATCCTACCAGAATCATCACACTCCAAATGGTATGCAACACTAGCAAGTTTCAGTTCTTTTGAATCTCCCGATGTGGATTTTTGCCCCATGCTCTTATGACCTTGACTTTGGCCAACAAATCATAAGTCACATGTCAAGTTCTACCCGTCATTCTCCAGGTTAATTTGAGCCCACCCTCACATACCCTTGACTTTGGCCAACAAGGTAGAATGACTGCCCCAAACCAACGCATCTATCTATGCTGCACATGAATACCCAATAGCTACCAATCACTATGCCTTGACTTTGGCCAACAAACATAGCTTGAATACTATATACCATCCATGTGAAACGACGGAGGGCTACAAATGGTTTTGGCGAAACCGTGAACGTAGTGAACTTGATATAATCGATGGAACGAGATAGCTTTTAAAAGGAGTGGCTTATGCTCCGCGTTTAAAAGTTATTTTGAAAAGAAACCGAGTGGTTTTGAAAGTGTTCCAACGACTTTTACTTGGTTTATTTTTCTTGCATTAGTTCTTTTAATGCGTATTTTTCTTGCATTAGTTCTTTTAATGCGTCCAATCATTTAATCCAACCATTGCAGAAAACAACCAAAATATGATGTACGCTTATGCCATTCGCATTCGCCACGGGGCCCCGTCATTACCCGTTAGGTTACTTAACTAACGACAGAGCGGGGGCTGGGCTAGCGCGGCTGCAAAACATAAGCAACGCTTAAATAATATCATATATAGATATATTGCAATGATAGCCATTTCAGATCACAGATGAACACATTGGATATACCAGGAATCCGCAATTCATACGAGCCTGTAACGAAAAGAGGATTACACGGTCACGATGAATAGCCAATACCCCATCCTAGACCCCTAAGGGTGCGGCAAACTACCCGCCAAATATCTGAAATGGAGCAACCTCCCTCAACGACGTGAGTAGGCCACTCGGCACTTCGCGATACACGGTAGTTTGTGCACCCCACCATGGGTCTATCCTAGGAGCTAAAACAGTAAAAAGAAATTATACAATGACGGCTACAACCCCGACCCGGTTGTGCGGCCAAAAATAATATTACATCAATTTACATATTACATGAATTGAATGATAAAAGGAAAAACTCTCATCTCACAACCCCCCGGCTATTCATCCGTGACAATCCAATGAATTCGTATACACATACCATCAACATTACAGATCACAGATATGTATAACCCCCACTAATCGACGTATAGCGATTAGCGGACGTTCAATACATATAACACATCACAGATAAATACCCGTTAGCCTTAGTCTTAAGAAGTTCGATAAAAAATATGAATTTTCAAGCCCCACAAACAAATTTTTCTTTCTGGAAAATCTGGGCTGAAAAGAAATGCTCCAAAAATCCCAAAATACCCCTATGAACAAACTGCAAAAATAAAACCCCACGGCCGAGTCAACTCGGCCGTGGATCCGCGGCCGGAGCAAGCTTCTGCCGCGGATCCGCGGTGGGTTGATCGATTCAGTGGGCCAATTTTTTGCAGTTTCTTCTAAAAACCCTGAGTCGATTTTTGGTATATGTCAAATAATTTTTACAGCACTTTGAAAATCGACAGAAAGTTAAGTTTCGGGTGTATTTCGCGACTTTTTCTTTGATCGAAGTTCTAGTTACTTTGCTAAGATGTTAGATAGTGTTTAACTAGGCTCTGATACCACTGTAAGTCCATGCTACCCTTCCCCGGTACTTACGGGGTTGCGGAAGTGGTGAAAAACGATTTTCAAGAGGGTGGTAACATGGACTCAAAATACGGATCTTTGTTAAACGACTAACTAACAGCCTAACAAGAGTTTACCTACTTGGTTAGGGGGCTATACCTTTCTTGAACTCCTTCGTCTTCAACTCCTCCTGGTGTTCGGATCGGCCTCACCCCGTCGTCTCCTTGCGCCGAAGATGGATCCACCCGAAAGCTTCTACCTTTGGCTTCTTCTTCGAACTTTGAAGAAACTAGATCACTTGGCTTGCTAGGCCTTGTGAACTAGAATAAGTAGAGGAATATTTTGGTGTCTTTTTTGTTGCGCCACGGCAGCGCCCCGGCCGTCTTACTCGAGGCCAAATTGCGGAATCAAAATTTTTCCTTGCTCGGAAACCGGCGCTACCGCGGACAAAGAAAACCCGGATCGTTTACCATTAACCTACGCTAGCTAACTAGAGATGGGGTGAGAAGTATACCGAGTGATCCGAGTCCTCCGGTCTTCTCTTCATCGTCCCGATCTCCCGCGGAAAGTGTAGTCTCCATATCGTCGCCTCCTCGCCGGAAAGGGCACCACATCGCCTTCGTCTTTTACGGGCTCCCGCCTCAATACCGAGGCAACTCGGGCATGAAGCCGGCAACTCGACATGCCCAAGATTAGCTGTAGAATGTGTAGTAGATCATGCTAGTCTCATTTGGGGTTTGTTGTTGCCTTGATGGAGGAATGGGGTTAGGAAAAATGGTGCTTTCATTTTTCCAAAACAAGAAGAAGAAGGAGATGATGAATTCCTCACATAACCAAGATGAACTCTCTCATTCTTTTCTTTCTCTCAAGTGTTCTTTCTTTCATCAAGTGAGAATGAGAATGGTGGAGGAATGAATATCATAACCCAAAGGGAGGTGAGTGTAGGAGCTAAAGAAAGGTGACCACATCCAAGGTCAACAAAACATCAACCATACTCATATCAAATCAAACCCATACCCTTTCAATTCACATTTAAATCAAGTCAATGTGCAAGATATGAAAGCCATCATAATCAACACAATTGCATAAAACCCCTCCACAAAGTGTAATTTGCAAAACTGCAAATTACCCCCTCCATCGGAAAAGTCCGGCCGGGAAAGAACAAAGGAAAACCGGCCGGAACGGAATGCAAACTGGCAACTCCAGAAAACTGGTCCCGTAATAAATTACAGGAAAACCCCGACACTGTGCATACACACCTGCATCTGTATTCCGACCGGATACAAATGCAATGAGACAAAATCTACACTGTACTAGACTGGGACCGGCTTAAGCCAAAGCCGGCTAGTAAAATCCGTTCGATCCTGATCCGTGCAATACCGCACGTATCTGATCGAACCCTGCCATATACCTATACGGCTACTAGTACAAAGCTGTCCGATCCTGATCCGTGCAATACCGCACGTATCTGATCGGACCCTGCCATATCTCCATACGGCCTCTACAGCGTTTCGCCCGAAAGCTTGAGTAACTGTAAGTGTGGTGGACTCTAAAGACTCGTCAATACTATGGCTGTGGATTTAACCACTGGCACGTCAGAGGTATAAGCCAATACGTGACGGGCCACCAGCTATTGACCAAAAGGGACGTCGATGAGGAAGCTCACCCCGACACCCAACTGAGCCTGTCAGTGACAATATCCGTACAGTCCGGTCCGTTCGTCTATGAGTATCGCATGGCGGGCCTAGGGGGTTGGTAAAAGTCAGACCCCCAAAAGCGGTACAAGTCGTGTCGGAGCGTAGCCCAGAACGCCCTGAGATACTACTGGAATACCTACCAGTAAATCTCCTGCCTCGGCCGAGGGCTTTGCGTAATGGCTCTCCTAGACACAGCGCGACCTTACCCCCAATACCGGGAGAGACGAACCCCTGCAGATCCGCTCACTGCCTCCATGTGTCTCGGGACTGTACCCAACTAAAACCTGTTTGCACGACTCCTTTGAGCCGTGGTTGGGTAGTAATCAAAGCACAGTGGGAACTCACACGAGACAAATGACGATCTCAGGTCGATGAACTAACCTGTACACATGTCACCTGGGAACTGCTATCTGACGTCTGGTACAAGACCAACTAGCAGGTTCCCGGCGAGTCCTGTCCGATGTACTCATAACCCAATGAGCACCTGTATACATCTTAGGTGAACCAACTGACACCAGTGGCTTGTGAGACCGGCCACCGCCCCTCGTCGGGGTCTCGACTGTATACACTAGTCTACTAATGGAGTATCGATGCCCTGTCTCGAAACTCCCACGACTAGGGACCTTTTAAGGATGTGCTTATAGACTACCAGCTCCCACGTATATGATCGCCATCATACTGCTGGTGGTCAAGCAAGAATCCTAGGGGCTCTATCAACGTGTAATAGCGACATGTCAGGTCACCTAAAGCAGTACACGATGATAAAGATAAACCAGATAGCATACTATCATCTCGAGTAAGACTGTCCTCCTGGGATAGGTCCTCCCTCAATCATTGCAATCACGTGCCTGTGATCCAATAATTGACTCTGAGGGCACTATCTCCAACATTTTTATCTCTAAGGCAATGAGTCTCAACACATGAGAATGGTTTGCCTTGAGCTAGAGAGAGCAAGAGGAAGAGGGAGAGCTTGAGAATGAGAGAGCTCAAGAGAGAGAAAGCAAATGAAAGAATGAACCATACTCTTCTCATTCTCACCTCTCATAATCCAAAAGCATCATGAGCCATAATGATAATCACGTATTATGGTTATCATATCACAAAAGGCAATATCATTTCATGCATTAAATGCAATGTGTGAACAAATAAGCAAGCCAAAAGTCTTTGCATGAAATGATAGCCATAGTAATGATGGTGGTCAACAAGTCCAACCTAGTCAACCGGTCAACAAAGTCAACAAATCAACAAGCTCAACCTTTCAACCCAACCATGGCACAATAATACTTAATTATCATTAACCATATCTCTAATTCTCATTAGGGTTAAGCAAAGTCAATAGTCAACAGTCAACAACCCCAATGAGAATCCTCTGCCTCTGTCTCTCTGTCAACTGTGCATACACACCGGCATCCGCGTTCCGAAGAACATGAATACAAACGAGATAAAACCAATCCCAAAACGTACACTAGGATCTGGCTTAAACCAAAGCCCGCTAGTGTTAACTGTCCGGACACTGTACGTGCACAAGTGCACGGATGTGACCGAACCCTATCGCAAAACCATGCGACCCCTAATCTTTTGCCTAAAGGCGAATAGCTTTCTGTGTGGGACTCTAAAGACTCGACACTACGCTGGCAGTGGGTTTAACCACAGACCGCAAGCGGCACTGGCTGTGCGTAACGGTCCCCAGGTAGATGCCGACAAGAAGACTGACGAGGTGAAACCCATCTGAACTCCTACTGAGTCTGAATGTGACAATCTCCATACAGTCCGGTCTGTTCGTCTGATACATCGCATGGCGGGCCTAGGGGGCGGTAAACGTCAGTCCCCTAATAGCGGTACAAGTCGTGTTGGAGTGAAGCCCAGAACACCCTGAGATAACACTGGAAACCTACCAGTATATCTCGCTTGCCCTGGCCAGGGACTACTCGTGTAATGGCTCTCCTAGACACAGCGCGATGTCAACCCCCAATACCGGGAGAGACGAATCTTGTCTAACCGTCACTGCCTCTAAGTGCTTCGGGACTGCACCCAACTACTACCTGTTTGCATGACTCCTTTGAGCCATGGTAGGGTAGTAATCTAAGTACAATGGGAACACACTCGAGGCGAAGTGACAGTGTCAAGTCAGCGGACTAAGCTGTACTCATGTTACCTGGGAACTGATAACTGACGATAGGTATAGTACCAACCAACAGTTCCCGACGAGTCCTGTCCAGTGTACTCGTAACCCAACGAGCACCTGCATACTATCTAAAGTACGACGTACTGACGGCCGTGGGACAGACCGTCTCCCACACTGGGATGAGAAGCGCATACGCTAGCCTACTCCGGAGTATCGATGCCCTGTCTCGATAGTCCTGTGACTAGGGACCTGCATAAGGATGTGTTTATAGATTACCCATCCCCCACTAGTGTGACTGCCATCACAACGCTGGTAATCAAGTAAAGATCCTAAGGGCTCCACTAATGTGTATAGGTGATATACTAAAATAAACACATGTACACATTGAAGTAGAAACAAACCAAGTAGCATACTACTATATTGAGCAAGATTGTTTATACAAGGTGAATATCCCAAGCTTCCATTAAGTAATATACAAACTAGTATGATACAGTAATGGCCTCTAGGGCATATACACTAACAAACTATACGGAGTCTGGTACTCTTACATAATCTTTTCTCTCTTTCTGGACATCTGTGTTCTTAGCACAACATTTCCTCGGGAACTGGCTGTATCCCAATGCCTCTGTATACATATCGGATCTCTAATCTCAATGGGGAGTAACAACAGCTCGTCAGCATCTCGCACGAACCTCTTGTTTCACTCGTCTTTTTTATCGCCCACTTCAACGTCATGTCATGCTATCTGCGTACTGCAAATGCTCTCGGCTATAGTCAATCCAGAATCTCTCAAACGAACTCGAAATTGTGAACTCAGTATCTTCATCACTCTATAGAAGATATCTAGCCGAACACGTCCTCGGGAACTCATCCTAATCATCGGAGGAATACTCCATATTCGTCTGTTCTCGATCAACTCATAACGCATCTGGGTGAGGTCCTCATTCTGAAGCTGGTCCACTTACTGATCTCCTATCGGATCATCCAACGAACAACGTCATCTCTGGATCGATCTACTCTAGATCTGAGTAAGATTCTCCACACTGGAAATCTTCAGGTCAACTGGTTCTGCGTCGGCGCATCAAATCTGACGAATCACCTTCGTCTCTTAACTCAAGATAGACTGACTATCACCTGTCGCATCTCTTCCTGAAAGCTCCAGCGATCTCAGCTCGTAAGCTCTGGAAGCGACATCTCGTCAATCTCTGCAACCGCTGGGTCATCTGTCTGCAAGGTAGATGACATCACAATCTCTGAGGTAAGCTGTATATCAACAGTCCTCTCACAACAGGCAGCCTCTAACATTAGCCCGATCATCCAATACAAAACCGTACACTCGCCTCAAACGAGACGTCACAACACAAACATTAAATCGATACGTTCCCATGTCACCAGAAAACACGATGGTCAGTCCTCGTCCACGACGAGATCGCCCTGACCGTATCACTATCAGTAGCTCAATCTGCGCTCAAACCATGGTGACAGGAACCTCAATCAAGTATCGACGAAAATTGATCAAAGGGATGAAAAGAATCAACAGATCCAGAATGAATATATGATCATAAGAAGGAACGGAATCAGTGAGAGTATGATCATGGAAACGAATAGAATCAAGGATTTCAAATGGATGTATAATCAAGGGAACGAAGAGAATTATAAGTCTTAAGATATGTACATTCTAAGATCACTTAAGTGGAGTATCGTATCGTAGATATGCCGCGGAACATACGTACAGTACGTCACTCTACTCAAGCTACCTACTCCATTAATCAGGTTCAGCCTATGTAACGAAAGTTCGGGTCTAATACCCCCCATGTTCAAGTCTAAGTTCCGTAAGGTCAAACTTAGGTTCCGAAATATATACGCCCTAGACTCCACATTGTCAAACCTAGACTCGAACCAAGGTTAAACCTAGCGCTCTGATACCAACTTTTTCACGACCCGAATTTAGTTCGTGACCGGCACTTACATCACGCAACGTCTAAAGGCGCAACGTAAATTAAGTAAACCGAAACCCAGAAATCTAAACATTTTAAGAAAATAGAAGAGGTGAAGTTTTGAAATAAAGGTATAATGAATCATGTTTTGTCTTTTAAAATTTCGGGCATCACCTCCCTCATATATTTTGATCCAAAATAGATATACAATAATATATAGGCATCCCCAAGCGGGAGGAAGCTCTTTGCCAATCGAAGGGGTCACAACCATGCAAGACAGAATATAAGTATACGACGCCCAACAACGAAGATCAACACAAGGAATAATGTAAAGCAAGACATCAAACCTACCAAGCGAACATATAACCCATCACTCAAGTCTCGTAACTACAAGTCTTGCTAAGTCTTACTACTTATACAAATACTAGTTTCTGATTGATGGAGTTGACTAGATATAATAGGAATAATAATACGAGAGTGGCACGGTCCAACATGTACCGCCTACCAAAGAAAATCTCCCGAACGCAGCTGCGTGCCAGCGATGCCGCTACTGATCCATATAGTCAACCTGCAAGAACTGTGGCACAACGGGGGTGAGTTGCCAACTCGTGAGTAGAATGTAAGTATACGGTAGCACCCCGGCCGTCTAACGACGCCAAATGCGGAATAAAAACTTTTTAAATGGTGCTATCGTATAGTATAACCCGGATCTTCCATTAAAGCTAAACTAACAAACTACAAAGTGGGTAGAAATGTTATACCGAACGATCCGAGTCCTTCGGTCTTCAACCATCATCCCACGCTTTGTTGCGGCTGCTCCGATCTCCTGAATCTCCAGTCTTCTCGTCCAAGTGGCACCACATCGACGGATCTTTAAACGGGCTCCCGCCTCTGAACCGAGGCAACTCGATCATCAAGTTTGCTAAAAGAGATGACCAAGATGATGTAGAGAATGAGTAGAACACTTTGTCTCGTTACGTCCAAAACCATGGACGAACGGTTAATGAAGTTGCCTTTTGGATCGAATGGAAATGAGAAATGGATCACATCTAATTTCTATCAACCAAAACTATCAAAATCCTTTTTCAAGCAACCATAATCCCTCACCAAAAGAATGGCCGGCCACTATGTATAGAAGGAGTGCGGTGAGTGTAGGAGAGGGGAGGGTAACTATAAGCAAAAGATCAAGGAGAAATATCCTAAGCCTTACAAAAATGCATTAATGGAAACAATGACTCATAACCTTAGTCATCCATCCATTAAATGACCAATTAATGCACTAAGCCACCTCACCATCCTAGTCACCAACTAGAACCTTCTAGAAACACGACTCCCCTAAGAAAATATAAATCCGTCTTTAACCGAATGTTAAAGATGGGCGATAAAAAAAAAGGAAACTGGCAACTTCCAAAAGCGATCCCGAAACGAATTTCAGGATAACCCCGTAACAGTATAAACATACCCGCATTTGTATTACGACCGAATACAAATGCAACTGAGACAAAGATATTATATCTACATAGTATAATACTCGGATCCGGCTTAAACCAAAGCCCACCGGTATTATCTGCCAGAAATATGACACGTGCGTAAACGCACGTGCATTTTTCGAACCCTGCCATAAAACCATACAGCCACTACAACGTTTCGCCCGAACTTGGGAACTGTCTATGGGGGACTCTAATGACTCATCAACACACTGGCACTGGGTATAACCTGTAGGGTTGCTATGTACGCGTACAGGGATCTACGAGGCATCAACCATGCCCGATTAAAAATTTAGCCGTGCCGAACAACCTGAATACGGATCTTTAAACTAGAGATTAGGCGAAAACTAGCATGTTAACAACTTTAACACTAAGTGAGAGAGATTACAACCTTTGTAGATCCGGTCCTTCACTTCATATGCTCTGTGTTGTGGTCCCTTCGCTGCGATCATCGGGTTCCGGACTCTCGAAAGGTTCCACGAAGAGAAAGATGCAACCTTTGCTTCCGATCTTCGATACTAAGATGATCTACATTGAAGTTCCGTTAACACAAGCTAACACTCATGAAATGATGTGAACACCCTCATCTAAATGGCAAGGGAAGATGAGGATGATGAAGTAGGATTTTTGCTCTCTTTATTTATCTTTTTCTCACATTTATTCATCACTTGAACAAAATCTAGAAAGCTTTTTCATGAAAGAATGCAGGAAGAAGAAGATGAATAATGATTGAATTTCTTTTGTGATGAATAAAAAAAGAATAATATGATGAATAATGCAACCATGGTTTGTTAGTTGTATGTATGCCCTAGAGGCCAGTATTGTACAGATGATGTATATTATATTGGATGCTTGGACATATATAGAGATGACTTTCTTGCTCGATATGATAGTATGCTATCTGGTTACTCTTTATCTTAACATGTACACTAGTCTCTTTATACTGTCTTATAGTTACATGTTGGTAAAGCCCTTAGGATATGTACTTGACTACCTGGACTGTGATGCAGATCATACTAGTGGGGACATGGTAGTCCATAAGTACATCCTTCAAGGTCCCTAGTCGTGGGTGTATCGAGACGGGGCATCGATATACCAGAGTAGACTAGCGTATACGCCTCTCGACCCATGAGATGGGCGATGGATGATCCCATATCCATTGGTGTTTGACATCAGAGATGGTATACGGGTGCTCAGTGGAGACTGGGTACACTGGACGGACTCGCCGAGAACTCCCAGATGGTATTATACCTCACGTCAGATGGCAGTTCTCAGGTGACACTTGTACAGGTTAGTCTGTAGACCCGAGATCGTCATAGAGTCTTGTGTGATTCCCACTGTGCTTTGATCTCCACCTTACCACGTCCATGAGGGCGTGCAAAACGGTGGTCTTTGGGTACAGTCCCGAGTCACATGGAGGCAATGAGCGATAGGAGGGGTTTCGTCTCTCCCGGTATTGGGGGTTGATGTTGCGCTGTGCTCGATTGGCCGTAACAGGGAAGTCCCTGGCCAGGGCTGATCAGATATTTGCTGGTAAGTGTTACCAGTAGTTTCTCGACCCGTTATGAGCCTCACATCAGCACGACTTATCGGTTATTGGGGTCTGACGTATACCACCCCTAGACTTGATATGCGACATATCAGACGAATAGACCGAACTGTACGGTAAGTGTTACTGGTTGGATTCACAGGAGAGTGAGCGGGCTAGCTCGTCGATCTTCTGATCGCTCAATACCCGGATGGCCGTTACGTTTAGCAGACCGCTTGCGGCTTGTGGGTGCTTGATATGATCATCATCTGCTACCGGCGTATTGACGAGTCTTTAGAGTCCTACACAGAGGTTTCCTGGCTCAAGCGAAACGAAATAGGAGCGCATATGAGATATGTGCAGGACCGAGAATAATGCGTGTATGTGATACCGCATTTCATTCTCGCGATATATGTTTCGATTGGTTATATTCAATATGACCTAGTTATCGAATCATTGATTCGATAAATCGATACATTGGATTCTAGTCGGTTATGTGCGACATGACCGGATCATTGAATCAAATGTTGATTTAATGATTTGATGCATAATTATATATTTGATATATTGCATTGCATTAACTAGTATTGGTTCACTTTAAACGGATTTTTCTCACTTGATGCACATTGTATATGTGATATGCTTTTGTGCACATTTTTGTATCATGTTTGATGATACTTGATCATGTGGTTAAGTGTAAAGGATTAAACCATGGTTAAGAGATGATTAGGGTTTTGCTTTATCATTTATTTATTTGTTTATATATTTGAAAATGATTTAAAGTGATTTAAAGAGAATGGTGGCTTTCTTTTGTCATTAGTTGAAGCTTCATGAAGCTTTGACTTCTTTAACCATTCTTGTCTTCTTGCTTAACCCTAACCCACTTAATTCACCATGGTTTATTCTCTACACTTAACCCTAGTTTAAGTTATGATAAGTATTGATTTTCTATTTCTTTTTAATTGAACTTATCATAACCATCTTCATCTTCTTCTTCTTCTTCAAGCTTGCTACTTTAATGGCAACTTGAGATCTAGTGAGAGAAATCCAAATCTAAAGTGAACCCACCTCCTATTTCTTCATCCTCTACCTCTTGCCAAGTGGTTTTGGGTGTTTTCTTCACAAGTTTCACTACTTGGTGAAGTCGGAGCTTGAACTAGTGCAACCTCGACGTAGATCGTCTTTGACACGAAGCCGACGACCTTGCTCGCCCGTTTTCCCGATGAAGCCGACGAATGAGTCTAGAATTCGTGATGGACAGCGAGAGCACACCCACGTGGAGCTAAGGAAGTGGAAATCCGGATCTACAAAGGTTGTAGCATCTAACTTCTAGTTTAGTTGTTAACTAGATTATCGTTTCGCCTAAACATCTAGTAAACGATCCGTGTTAGGGTTTCTCGGCACCACTAATTTTTTAAATTGTCATGTTCGATGCCTTGTGAGACTTCTATAGTGTGCCTAGGAACCCTACATGGTTGACTAAACCCATGTAGAGAATTAACTAGGGTTAGGGTTTGGGTTGGGTTAAAGCATGAGTCACTTACAAATATCTTTCACAAAACAAAACCAAAACCTTCTAAAAACATCTAGAAAGCTTAACCCTAATCCAAACCCTAATCATGTTTAAACTCCACTAAACAAGTTGCATTAGTTATCATATCATGTTACAATATTATATATCACATATATAATATTTATCGTAACAAAATAAAATAATACAATTAACATATATCGCATATATATCAATGTATTACCCGAGTGAGAAAAAGAATCTTTTAGTGAGCTAATATTAGTTAATGTAATTTAATATATCATATATATTATTATACATTAAATTATCGAATCAACACTTGATCCGACAATCCGGCTATATCGCATATAACCGACTAATATATATCCGTACCGATTCATCGAATCAACACTTGATCCGATGACCCGGCTGATATCAAATATCACGAGAATAGATTACGGTATCTCATATCGTATTATCCTCGGTCACGGACATATCACATATGTGCTCCTACTCCGTTTTTGCCTGAGCCAAGAAACCTCTGTGTAGGACTCTAAAGAATCGTCAATACGCCGGCAGTAGGTGATGATCATATCAAACACCCACAAGCTGCAAGTGGCCAGCTAAACGTAACAGCTACCCAGGTATTGAGCGCTCAGAAGATCAACAAGCAAGCCTGTAACTTTTCCTGTGAATCCAAACAGTAACACTCCCGTACAGTCCGGTCTCGTCGTCTGATATGTCGCATATCTCGCCTAGGGGTGGTAAACGTGAGACCCCAGTAGCTTGATAAGTCGTGTCGATATGAGGTCTATAACAGTTCGAGAAACTACTGATAACACTTACCAGTAAATCTCAGCAACCCTGGCCAGGGATTTCCGGTTATAGCCAATCGAACACAGCACAACATCAACTCCCTATACCGGGAGAGACGAATCCCCTCCTATCGCTCATTGTCTCCATATGATTCGGGACTGTACCCAAAAGCCACCTTTTTGCACGCCCTCTTGGACGTGGTATGATGGAAATCAAAGCACAGTGGGAATCACACAAGACTCTATGACGATCTCGGGTCAACAGACTACTCTGTACCAGTGTCACCGGAGAACTGCCATCTGACGTGAGGTATAATACCATCTGGGAGTTCTCGGCGAGTCCGTCCAGTGTACCCAGTCTCTACTGAGCACCCGTACACCATCCTTGATGTCAAACACCGATGAATATGGGATCATCCATCGCCCATCATATGGGTCAAGATGCGTATACGCTAGTCTACTCTGGTGTATCGATGCCCTGTCTCAATACACCCTCAACTAGGAACAATTATAGGATGCACTCGTCGACTACGGTGGCCCCACTAGTATGATCTCATCATAGTCCCAGTAGTTGAGTACATATCCTAAGGGCTTTATCAACATGTAACATAGAGACAATCAGAGTACATGTTAAGATAAAGTATAACCAGATAGCGTGCTATCATGTCGAGCAAGAAAGTCCTCCCTATATATATCCCAGCATCCATTACAATATACATCGTATGTACAGCAATGGCCTCTAGGGCATACATATAACTAACAATCTCCCACTTGCACTAGGGCCATCTGTTGTGGTATCACATACCCAACAATTAGCTGCGGTTGAAGTATCTCATACTCAACCATCCCATAAATGTCTCTACTGGGAAAAAGGCCTTCGTGAGTGGATCCGCGCTGTTGTCCTCTGTGTCTACTCTCCTAACCTCGATCTCCCTGGAGATCAACCATCTCCATGATCAGATGATACTGCCTAAGAATTATATCTGGATTACTGATGGGACGGTAGTTCCTTGGCAAAAGCCACAACTCCATTGTCACACAATCGTAGGAACGAAATTCATCTTATGAACTTATATATATCTAGACTGCCTCTATGGTAGCATCTTTGGTAACGATGTATCTTGCTTTTAATCGTCTAGTATGTCACGGTATTTAGCTTGGAACTCTTCCAACATACCGTCCCTCCACTGAGGGTATAGACAATGCCTGCGACTGACATTCAGTCGTTCTTATCACCCTGGAACCTTTCCAGTGATTCTCCCCAGGATCGATTGATACCATCTCACTACAACTAGTGAGTATCCTAAGATCCAACTAGATCTATCTCATAGATCCAAAAATCCAGGATTTAGGAGGTATCACTTTGATCCTATATGGAGAATCCTCGTGATAAGCGGAGATTGACCGAGCATAGCATAGGAAACTCTTTCCCTATCAAGAGTATGTCATCCACGTACTCTACGAGGATCACCACCATACTCTTTACTACCTTTTTTGTGTATACAAGGTTCATCTACCTTTTTTGTCACGACCCGAAAGTACGGAACATGACCGGCACTTAAACTACGAACGTCTCGAGGCGTACGTAATCTAAGTAAACCGAAAACCCAGAGATCCAAACCAAGAAAATAGTAGAGTGTAGGAAAAACCAACTTAAAGCAAGTAGTTTCAATAGCATAAGCCGAATTATGCGGGTTTTTTTTTAAAACATCAAAATTTTACTGAAAATTTCGGCAGAGTCTCCTTTGTAAATACTGGCCCCCAAACGGGATACAACATGAATAGTTTACGAAATCAATAAAAAGGCATCCCCAAGCGGGAGCTAGCTCTTCGTCAATCGACGGCCACAACCACACAAGCAATATAATATACAACGCCAACGGCGAGGATCAAAATTCAAAAGGAAACTCAAATCCACAAGAAAACCGCAGAAAAATAACGCGCGACTCTAAGGTCGAAGGAATAACATCACTGGTCTCTATCTCAAAATAAATACATGTTTGGTTGATGGAATTTACTAGATACAACGGAATAATATTATACAAGGTAATAGGATGGGTACGATACAAGAAAAACCCACCTACTGGTAAGTCACCCGAATGAAACTGAGCCCGCAAAGCCGCAATGAAACCTGTACGGCAAACCTGCAAGAAACTGGGGCACAACGGGGGTGAGTTGCCAACTAGTGAATAGAAAAACATCTACGCACAGAAATCGCATGTATGACGCAATCCTAGGTCATAGGATCATAATATATCCTCAAAAAAAGTATATAACATGCAGCCTATAACAAGGCTAGGGTAAATATCTAACCCGAGTGTAATCTCATGTGCCCGTGTCAGTGCCTCAGGTAGCAATATATCAGATGAATGAGGTATGAATGCATGAAAACAGAATACATGTAAATGAAGAACTGTTTCCATAATTTAGTGAGATTTCCTTTGTATTTTTAAAATGAGGTATCATAATGAAATCAGCATAAAACAGTGCCTAGTATCGGCACAAAACGTAATCCCAATATCTCGATATCTCTGTATCACAGTCTCTGTACCTCAATATCTCGAAATCTCAATGTCTCAATCACAATATCTAGGGCCCCGTCAGTCCAGACCGGCCCCTACCATCCATCTCAAGACCACGACGGTATCCTCCGGATATCCAACGCGTCGGGTAAAATCACCGGTAGGTAGTGCTCCCCTGCCAGGCTCACATCGTCATCATTACGCGCTTCTTGCCCCGGGGTACCTTACCGGGTCCACCATGTACCCGAAACGGTTCATCCGCCTCCTTGAATCGGGTCTCGAAATCCATCAGCAAACTCATGGTGGACGACTCATACATCATAGGAAAACCGCACTTTTTATTTTAAAAGAGAGAAAACAGTTTATATATGTTTTGCGGTTTTCCTCCAAATCCAGAAAATATCATGGAAATCCGAATCATCAATAGGATGTAAAACCATGAATATAAGCATGAGAATCCTTGAATACGGCATAACAATGAATAACAGTATGCATGAAGCGACAAGTAATAACTACAATGTCTAATATGGCATATAAGGGAAGTACACTAATATCATGTCAAAACTACTAGCTAACAAGCTAAGTCAAGCAAATATATCATCTAAAGTGTACGTGACATGGCAATTACCGATGAAGATGTGTGTGAGCCGGCAAGTAGGTGTACGTGGTACATACGCATCATCGGTAATGGGGCTGGTGTCCTAACAGCATGATATCAATAATGGAATATGCAGCAAAATAAGTATGCGAGGCAGAGCGAACAGCAATAATGAGCGGAAGCTGAAAACTAGACGCGACTATAACTAATCTGCATTAATCTAATATAAGTCCTACAGATGGTGCCTTTTGAAATAACATGAATCATGGGGTTTTGAAAATAGTGGCTACGGTATTTTTATGAAAAGATACGTCTTTTGAAATATCCGTAGGATCCCTTGGGCTGTCTTTTAAAATACTCACGATTCGTTAGTTTTTGAAATAGGTAAGAATCGAATCTAATCTAACAACTAAACTAAACTAAAGGGCTAAGCTAACCAGCTGGACTACAGGTAAGGAAACCGCCTAACATCTGAGTCGATGTATATACATACCTGTATATATATTAGTCGGTGATCCCGCCTCAATAATATCTTATCCGATACCATATCTATAATCAGACATCCCAAGTCAAGAGTGCGGATCAATCATCAATATATAGCTCGTACGTAAATCCGTCGTACGGCATCCCCAAATCTGGGTACGGGTCAAAGTCACATCAATCACAATATTCATTTGGTATCTTCTTTATCAAATATCATGATCCGGAATAATATCCTACGTCTAGTACAATATTGATGCCATCTATGTATGCATGCGGGTGTAAGAATTACTACGTCAGAAGACCCGCTAAAACATCATGTCGTATCTCAATACGAACCAAATCACATCACCGATCTCCTGGCCTCAAGCCCAATCTCATCGACTCATCTCAAATTCCAAATACTATCCTCAAATCCAGTATATGAACACATAGTCCCATACCCATGTGAACACATAAATATATATTCACATACACGCACATATGAAATAAGGAATGTATGCAAGTATGCATATGTGTGTATGTGTAAGTGTAGTGCACCCGCTACCTAAGGTTTCGTAACCATGCACCAATCCATTACCAATATCCATCTAAAATCATCAATAATAAATCCTAACAACATATCATAAATTTTTGTGTGTATACGCATCCGTATACATCACCACGGACTGCGGGGGTGCTATACGCCATCCACCCGACTTATCCCCATAGATATAAATCTACTCACCTGGTCCTCGCTAGCCGGTGCCGACGTCGTCACGCGCTTGCTTGTCGTCTCGAAGTCCACATGGGGTACCTACATATCATAACGCACCATATCGCATTAAAATCCGCCTCATGACCAAAACGACGCACGAATCTCACATAGGTCAAAACCTATGGTTGCTTCACAAATGGACCCAAAAACCCTCGATGTCGGCGTACAAACGCCAAACTATCGAGAAAGCTCCCAACACACTAATTTGTACAATTACAAGCACTAATTATAATATAAAATAGCAAAAAAATTCTCGATTTAAGAATTAAGCTTAGATTTGCATAACCTAAGGTATTAAACCACTCATTATAATGTTAATAATGCTATGAAACCGTAATTAGATTTTTAAATCTAATTATTAGACTAATTATAAAAACCTAGTTAGCAATTAGCAAAGTTATCACAATTTTAAATTAACAAACTAGTAAATAGCAACTAACTTAGATTTTGCATACAACCACATGTTAATCTCCTCATTACACGCATAACCAATTGATAAAAACCTCACTTGATCACAAACCCTAATCATTAATTCAAAACCCTTCTCTTGAATTTTAATTCAAGCACCTAGAACTAATTAAAAAAACCTAATTAAGCTAACATGAAACAATTAACACAATTTAAGAAAAGGTTAGAAGTTATACCTCATGATCAAGAGATCAAACATGAAATTCAAAGCCTCTAAAATGCCAACTTGCTCCCTAGATCCATGCAAGAATAGCTAATGAAAAATGGGTAGGAGTTAGATTTGAGTTTTGGTTTAATTTTTGATGGAAATTTGATGGATTTTGAAGACTTTTTGATGAGGAAAAGAGAGGGGGAAAATTGGGGCTGCACAAAGGGGGGCTCGGCTGAAAATGGAGGGGAGAGGAGAGAGAGGGAGGTGAGGAAAATAGTCCAAGTCAAGGCATAAAGTCAAAGGTCCAACTCATTTTACAATTTCCTTTCATTTCCTTTGTTTTCTTTCTTTTCTTTTCTTTTGCAAACCAAGTGGGGACAAGAGAGGGGGCTGCTGAATTCAGCCAAGGGGAGAAGTGAATGGGGGTGTGTGGGTGTGGGTACGGATGTGGGGTGATGAAAAATGATAAATACAATACCCCAAACATCCATTTACGCTAAAAAAAGTCTTTTTTTCTTCAATAATTTCTAAACCGTTTTGGCAAATGATTTCGTTCCAAAAACCACATGATAAAATTTTATTTAATGTTTTATGATGCACAAAATTTGTTTCAACTCATTCCAATTTGTAATTTTCCCTAATTAAATGTATTAGTGACGGCTTAAAATAATAATAAAATAATATTTTTTTCAGAAAATTTGAAATTTCACCAGCGGCTCAATAAACACCAAATAATAGCAATTACATAGCTAGAATATGTATATTTAATTTTTATAATAAGATATTTGTATTTTGACTTTTTACAGAAACCCCCTTATTTTACCGATTTTTTTCAGAATTTCACCGAAACGATTTTCAAAACGTTACAATCTTCCCCCCTTAAAGAAATTCGGTCCCCGAATTTAAATTCAAACTCCCCTAAATACTAAAACATCTAAGAAAACCCATCAAGTCGTCGGGGCTCCGAAATTGTAAATACATAAAACAAATCATAGCGCAGCGCATGCGCTTGAAAAATGAGCATATAACTCAAATCAAAACTCCGTCAAGCATCCCGCAATCATCGAAGTCATGGAGAAGACATCAATGCCAAATCCAAATCAAAACCAATATGACATAACTCGAAACTATACATGTAAATATCGAATCTATATCTGTAAGTATCTGAAGGAAATGCATGCCAAATCTCTTTAAGTCGCTGTGCAACGCGTATAACACTGCACAGTGGCGGACGTCTATCATAAGAAAATAACTATATACAAATATACCTTTGTTTTAAATGTACGTTCCGCCGTTTTGGAAACAATTTAGAAGGGTCTCCTTGTTTTAAACATTTCGTGTCATATCAGACACGTAGGTAAATACTGAGGCTATAG
Organism: Agapanthus africanus; assembly: GCA_030015575.1. Taxonomy (NCBI): domain Eukaryota; kingdom Viridiplantae; phylum Streptophyta; class Magnoliopsida; order Asparagales; family Amaryllidaceae; genus Agapanthus; species Agapanthus africanus. Next base: position 251,158,149 of record JASDDO010000029.1, on the reverse strand, counting down.
CTCGCTTTTTGGAAATCCCTTCAATAACTATCAATGCATGCAAAAATATATTCAGGTACTGTCCTCTGACTAGTCCTGCTCATTACGAAAACACATAGCAATATCATAAAAACGTACTGCTCTATACGAAATCAATCCCAAAATATGCACATGAATGCTACGTGCGTCTGGTGCGCACGGAAATCAAAATCCATGAATGTGCCATACATGCGCACAGAAACAACATCTAAATGCATCGGGTGTGCATGAAACATCTATCGTAGGCAACATGTGTGCCTGACAGCAAAATCTGGTGCATCTGACATGCACGAAAAATCTCGAATTAGTGCATCTGGTGTGCACCAAATCGCATCTCGTAACAGGCGCCCAACAGGCGCTAAAAATCCAATCCGGTGCATAAAATGCACAAAACAAATGTCGAGCATCACCCTCGAAATCGAAATCCAGTGTATCCAAGTGCACAAAATACATGTCACTGCACTGCCAGCATATATAAACTATACAGAGTGCAGGAACCAAATCGCATGCGTGCATACGCACAAAATCAACTCAACTGTTTAAAACCGTAAAATCACAAACATGTGAAACTAAAGCACGAAAACGATATCAAGTGCAACACTGTGCAAAGATCGTAAATCCTCAATTATCAAAATCAAATCATACGAATAAATCACCCAAAACATCGAAATCAATAATGGCGGAACAATACCGCTCAAGCGCATCCTCTAAGAATCTCGGCCAACTGTCACGGTCCCTAGTGGGACGTCTCATCGATGATCATGAACTCTGGCCTGCTGGTGTGCATAACAATGACCACTCCTGGGTTAAGGTCTTCACTGTGAATTACCAATCTCTCGGTCCATCGGCTCATCGACCCTGTCAGGTGTGCTAACGGGGATGATCCCATTCTGGCACTTCTCTGGTCATCTCTCGGTCAATCATCGCGACCACTCGTAAGACAGCATATCACCGGCGTCGGCCTCTGGCTCTCTGAATGTATATGACACATCTGATCCTGGGTGCAAGTATCATTGCAGCAGTGTCCTGGAAGGAATCCTGCTCACGGTCTCTTCCATGTCTCGTCTCTGCCAACTGTCCGGAAGTCATTGTCCTTTCCTATATCTGCATCTTGCTCTGGAACGACTGCATACTCATCGCGACTCCTTCTGGAAGGTAAGTCCAAGTACCATGCCTCGGCATGCGCATCGCCTCTCTGATGTCGGCGGAGTGGAACGTCATCTCATCTAGATCTGGTGCGAACCTCTTACTCCACTTTTCTCTAATGTCGTCTGCTTTGGACTCGTCTCGTCGCGGCTGCATGGACTGAGCTCCAACGACTATCCTAGTATCTGGAGTCTCCCAAGAATGCATCTCACCACCAAGCATCCGAATTAAGTCGAGCCATCCGATCGAGTCGTCAAAACCTCATAATCCCCCAAGAGCTCAACCTCTTGGGCACAGTTTAATAGTATCGAGTACATACCATAGCATCGGTGGTCCAGCCGTAGAAGGGCAAACCCAAGCCTCACTAATGGCGCCGTAGAACTGCCGTAAACCCGAAGGTTCAAAGGCTTTCACACGGTCATTATGTCGAGTTAGGGTTTCATTCTTCTAGAGGGACCATGGAATTGCCTGCATGTCTTTCCGACTACTTTAAACTTGGAATAATAGGTTTCTGACATTCGATCGTCTCTGTCGACTCTCAACGTCTCCGTGTGAAGTCCTCTCTAACTGGAATCAATCTATCTGATGACCTCACATCGGGGTAGGCGAACGATCCACATGTCCTAGTTATTCATCCTCGATGACTAGCGACCTTCTATCATCTCTTAGTACAACTTATACTGCAATAGCTCCAACATCTGGGGCGATATCTTGTCGTTCGTAGCAATAACTGACTCACTCGTCTGCATGCTGAACCGTGCCTCAATCATCAGGAGTAAGCAACACACCAACGGTCATCAAAATCTGGCTGGCCTGTATCATTGGCTCAATTCTCTAGTGTCGATCAGCACCTCCGAGTAACCTCATAAAGGCGATCCGCCAAACGCTCGTGGCGCGGAAACACAGTAAAAAGACACATCTCTACAATCGTGTGTCGCCGGAATTTCGCCCTGGTCAGTCCTCGTTCGTGACGAGCTTGTGCTGACCGCAACTCTAGCCGTAGCTCTCCCTGCCCTTAACCGTAGCAGCAAAACCAAACTGGTACCGATGAGGCTAGATCAGGAAGGAATATAATACTGAACAAGAAAATGTACATCCTAAGGCTTCATAAGTGGAGTGGCGTGTCGTAAATATGCTGCGGAACATACCAACGGTACGTCACTCTACTTTAGTCACCTATTCCATCAACCAAGGGTCATCCTACGCTCCGAAGGTTAAAACCTAACGCTCTGATACCAACTTTGTCACAACCCGAAAGTACGGAACATGACCGGCACTTAAACTACGAACGTCTCGAGGCGTACGTAATCTAAGTAAACCGAAAACCCAGAGATCCAAACCAAGAAAATAGTAGAGTGCAGGAAAAACCAACTTAAAGCAAGTAATTTCAATAGCATAAGCCGAATTATGCGATTTTTTTTAAAACATCAAAATTTTACTGAAAATTTCGGCAGAGTCTCCTTTGTAAATACTGGCCCCCAAACGGGATACAACATAAATAGTATACGAAATCAATAAAAAGGCATCCCCAAGCAGGAGCTAGCTCTTCGTCAATCGACGGCCACAACCACATAAGCAATATAATATACAACGCCAACGGTGAGGATCAAAATTCAAAAGGAAACTCAAATCCACAAGAAAACCGCAGAAAAATAACGCGCGACTCTAAGGTCGAAGGAATAACATCACTGGTCTCTATCTCAAAATAAATACTTGTTTGGTTGATGGAATTTACTAGATACAACGGAATAATATTATACAAGGTAATAGGATGGGTACGATACAAGAAAAACCCACCTACTGGCAAGTCACCCGAATAAAACTGAGCCCGCAAAGCCGTAATGAAACCTGTACGGCAAACCTGCAAGAAACTGGGGCACAACGGGGGTGAGTTGCCAACTCGTGAATACAAAAACATCTACGCACAGAAATCGCATGTATGACGCAATCCTAGGTCATACGATCATAATATATCCTCAAAAAAAGTATATAACATGCAGCCTATAATAAGGCTAGGGTAAATATCTAACCCGAGTGTAATCTCATGTGCCCGTGTCAGTGCCTCAGGTAGCAATATATCATATGAATGAGGTATGAATGCATGAAAATAGAATACAAGTAAATGAAGAACTGTTTCCATAATTTAGTGAAATTTCCTTTGTATTTTTAAAATGAGGTATCATAAAGAAATCAGCATAAAACAGTGCCTAGCATCGCCACAAAATGTAATCCCAATATCTCGATATCTCTGTATCACAGTCTCTGTACCTCAATATCTCGAAATCTCAATGTCTCAATCACAATATCTAGGGCGCCGTCAGTCCAGACCGGCCCCTACCATCCATCTCAAGACCACGACGGCATCCTCCGGATATCCGACGCGTCGGGTAAAATCACCGGTAGGTAGTGCTCCCCTGCCAGGCTCACATCGTCATCATCACGCGCTTCTTGCCCCGGGGTACCTTACCGGGTCCACCATGTACCCGAAACGGTTCATCCGCCTCCTCGAATCGGGTCTCGAAATCCATCAGCAAACTCATGGTGGACGACTCATACATCATGGGAAAACCGCACTTTTTATTTTAAAAGAGAGAAAACAGTTTATATATGTTTTGCGGTTTTCCTCCAAATCCAGAAAATATCATGGAAATCCGAATCATCAATAGGATGTAAAACCATGAATATAAGCATGAGAATCCATGAATACGGCATAACAATGAATAATAGTATGCATGAAGCGACAAGTAATAACTACAATGTCTAATATGGCATATAAGGGAAGTACACTAATATCATGTCAAAACTACTAGCTAACAAGCTAAGTCAAGCAAATATATCATCTAAAGTGTACGTGACATGGCAATTACCGATGAAGATGTGTGTGAGCCGGCAAGTAGGTGTACGTGGTACATACGCATCATCGGTAATGGTGCTGGTGGCCTAACAGCATGATATCAATAATGGAATATGCAGCAAAATAAGTATGCGAGGCAGAGCGAACAGCAATAATGAGCGGAAGCTGAAAACTAGACGCAACTATAACTAATCTGCATTAATCTAATATAAGTCCTACAAATGGTGCCTTTTGAAATAACATGAATCATGGGGTTTTGAAAATAGGGGCTACGGTGTTTTTATGAAAAGATACGTCTTTTGAAATATCCGTAGGATCCCTTGGGCTGTCTTTTAAAATACCCACGATTCGTTAGTTTTTGAAATAGGTAAGAATCGAATCTAATCTAACAACTAAACTAAACTAAAGGGCTAAGCTAACTAGCTGGACTACAGGTAAGGAAACCGCCTAACATCTGAGTCGATGTATATACATACCTGTATATATATTAGTCGGTGATCCCGCGTCAATAATATCATATCCGATACCATATCTATAATCAGACATCCCAAGTCAAGAGTGCGGATCAATCATCAATATATAGCTCGTACGTAAATCCGTCGTACGGCATCCCCAAATCTGGGTACGGGTCAAAATCACATCAATCACACTATTCATTTGGTATCTTCTTTATCAAATATCATGATCCGGAATAATGTCCTACGTCTAGTACAATATTGATGCCATCTATGTATGCATGCGGGTGTAAGAATTACTACGTCAGAAGACCCGCTAAAACATCATGTCGTATCTCAATACGAACCAAATCACATCACCGATCTCCTGGCCTCAAGCCCAATCTCATCGACTCATCTCAAATTCCAAATACTATCCTCAAATCCAGTATATGAACACATAGTCCCATACCCATGTGAACACATAAATATATATTCCCATACACGCACATATGAAATAAGGAATGTATGCAAGTATGTATATGTGTGTATGTGTAAGTGTAGTGCACCCGCTACCTAAGGTTTCGTAACCATGCACCAATCCAACACCAATATCCATCTAAAATCATCAATAATAAATCCTAACAACATATCATAAATTGTTGGTGTGTATACGCATCCGTATACAACACCACGGACTGCGGGGGTGCTATACGCCATCTACCCGACTTCTCCCCGTAGATATAAATCTACTCACCTGGTCCTCGCTACCCGGTGCCGATGTCGCCACGCGCTTGCTTGTCGTCTCGAAGTCCACATGGGGTACCTACATATCATAACGCACCATATCGCATTAAAATCTGCCTCATGACCAAAACGACGCACGAATCTCACATAGGTCAAAACCTATGGTTGCTTCATAAATCGACCCAAAAACCCTCGATGTCGGCGTACAAACGCCAAACCATCGAGAAAGCTCCCAGCATACTAATTTGTACAATTACAAGCACTAATTATAATATAAAATAGCAAAAAAATTCTCGATTTAAGAATTAAGCTTAGATTTGCATAACCTAAGGTATTAAACCACTCATTATAATGTTAATAATGCTATGAAACCGTAATTAGATTTTTAAACCTAATTATTAGACTAATTATAAAAACCTAGTTAGCAATTAGCAAAGTTATCACAATTTTAAATTAACAAATTAGTAAATAGCAACTAACTTAGATTTTGCATACAACCACATGTTAATCTCCTCATTACACGCATAACCAATTGATAAAAACCTCACTTGATCACAAACCCTAATCATTAATTCAAAACCCTTCTCTTGAATTTTAATTCAAGCACCTAGAACTAATTAAAAAAACCTAATTAAGCTAACATGAAACAATTAACACAATTTAAGAAAAGGTTAGAATTTATACCTCATGATCAAGAGATCAAACATGAAATTCAAAGCCTCTAAAATGCCAACTTGCTCCCTAGATCCATGCAAGAATAGCTAATGAAAAATGGGTAGGAGTTAGATTTGAGTTTTGGTTTAATTTTTGATGGAAATTTGATGGATTTTGAAGACTTTTTGATGAGGAAAAGAGAGGGGGAAAATTGGGGCTGCACAAAGGGGGGCTCGGCTGAAAATGGAGGGGAGAGGAGAGAGAGGGAGGTGAGGAAAATAGTCCAAGTCAAGGCATAAAGTCAAAGGTCCAACTCATTTTACAATTTCCTTTCATTTCCTTTGTTTTCTTTCTTTTCTTTTCTTTTGCAAACCAAGTGGGGACAAGAGAGGGGGCTGCTGAATTCAGCCAAGGGGAGAAGTGAATGGGGGTGTGTGGGTGTGGGTACGGATGTGGGGTGATGAAAAATGATAAATACAATACCCCAAACATCCATTTACGCTAAAAAAAAGCCTTTTTTTCTTCAATAATTTCTAAACCGTTTTGGCAAATGATTTCGTTCCAAAAACCACATGATAAAATTTTATTTAATGTTTTATGATGCACAAAATTTGTTTCAACTCATTCCAATTTGTAATTTTCCCTAATTAAATGTATTAGTGACGGCTTAAAATAATAATAAAATAATATTTTTTTCAGAAAATTTGAAATTTCACCAGCGGCTCAATAAACACCAAATAATAGCAATTACATAGCTAGAATATGTATATTTAATTTTTATAATAAGATATTTGTATTTTGACTTTTTACAGAAACCCCCTTATTTTACCGATTTTTTTCAAAATTTCACCGAAACGATTTTCAAAACGTTACAATCTTCCCCCCTTAAAGAAATTCGGTCCCCGAATTTAAATTCAAACTCCCCTAAATACTAAAACATCTAAGAAAACCCATCAAGTCTTCGGGGCTCCGAAATTGTAAATACATAAAACAAATCATAGCGCAGCGCATGCGCTTGAAAAATGAGCATATAACTCAAATCAAAACTCCGTCAAGCATCCCGCAATCATCGAAGTCATGGAGAAGACATCAATGCCAAATCCAAATCAAAACCAATATGACATAACTCCAAACTATACATGTAAATATCGAATCTATATCTGTAAGTATCTGAAGGAAATGCATGCCAAATCTCTTTAAGTCGCTGTGCAACGCGTATAACACTGCACAGTGGCGGACGTCTATCATAAGAAAATAACTATATACAAATATACCTTTGTTTGAAATGTACGTTCCGCCGTTTTGGAAACAATTTAGAAGGGTCTCCTTGTTTTAAACATTTCGTGTCATATCAGACACGTAGGTAAATACTGAGGCTATAGCTCGCTTTTTGGAAATCCCTTCAATAACTATCAATGCATGCAAAAATATATTCAGGTACTGTCCTCTGACTAGTCCTGCTCAGTACGAAAACACATAGCAATATCATAAAAACGTACTGCTCTATACGAAATCAATCCCAAAATATGCACATGAATGCTACGTGCGTCTGGTGCGCACGGAAATCAAAATCCATGAATGTGCCATACATGCGCACAGAAACAACATCTAAATGCATCGGGTGTGCATGAAACATCTGTCGTAGGCAACATGTGTGCCTGACAGCAAAATCTGGTGCATCTGACATGCATGAAAAATCTCGAATTAGTGCATCTGGTGTGCACCAAATCGCATCTCGTAACAGGCGCCCAACAGGCGCTAAAAATCCAATCCGGTGCATAAAATGCACAAAACAAATGTCGAGCATCACCCTCGAAATCGAAATCCAGTGTATCCAAGTGCCCAAAATACATGTCACTGCACTGCCAGCATATATAAACTATACAGAGTGCAGGAACCAAATCGCGTGCGTGCATACGCACAAAATCAACTCAACTGTTTAAAACCGTAAAATCAAAAACATGTGAAACTAAAGCACGAAAACGATATCAAGTGCAACACTGTGCAAAGATCGTAAATCCTCAATTATCAAAATCAAATCATACGAATAAATCACCCAAAACATCGAAATCAATAATGGCGGAACAGTACCGCTCAAGCGCATCCTCTAAGAATCTCGGCCAACTGTCACGGTCCCTAGTGGGACGTCTCATCGATGATCATGAACTCTGGCCTGCTGGTGTGCATAACAATGACCACTCCTGGGTTAAGGTCTTCACTGTGAATTACCAATCTCTCGGTCCATCGGCTCATCGACCCTGTCAGGTGTGCTAACGGGGATGATCCCATTCTGGCACTTCTCTGGTCATCTCTCGGTCAATCATCGCGACCACTCGTAAGACAGCATATCACCGGCGTCGGCCTCTGGCTCTCTGAATGTATATGACATATCTGATCCTGGGTGCAAGTATCATTGCAGCAGTGTCCTGGAAGGAATCCTGCTCACAGTCTCTTCCATGTCTCGTCTCTGCCAACTGTCCGGAAGTCATTGTCCTTTCCTATATCTGCATCTTGCTCTGGAACGACTGCATACTCATCGCGACTCCTTCTGGAAGGTAAGTCCAAGTACCATGCCTCGGCATGTGCATCGCCTCTCTGATGTCGGCGGAGTGGAACGTCATCTCATCTAGATCTGGTGCGAACCTCTTACTCCACTTTTCTCTAATGTCGTCTGCTTTGGACTCGTCTCGTCGTGGCTGCATGGACTGAGCTCCAACGACTATCCTAGTATCTGGAGTCTCCCAAGAATGCATCTCACCACCAAGCATCCGAATTAAGTCGAGCCATCCGATCGAGTCGTCAAAACCTCATAATCCCCCAAGAGCTCAACCTCTTGGGCACAGTTTAATAGTATCGAGTACATACCATAGCATCGGTGGTCCAGCCGTAGAAGGGCAAACCCAATTAAATGTTTTTGTGACGGCTTAAAATAATAATAAAATAATATTTTTTTAAGAAAATTTGAAATTTCACCAGCGGCTCAATAAACACTAAATAATAGCAATTACATAGCTAGAATATATATATTTAATTTTTATAATAAGATATTTGTATTTTGACTTTTTACAGAAAACCCCCTTATTTTACCGATTTTTTTCGAAATTTCACCGAAACGATTTTCAAAACGTTACAATTTTGATGAAGTCAAACTTTTTGACTACCACATCAAAACAGATGTTCCAACTCCGCGATGCCTGTTTTATCATATAAAACATCTTGCTCACGTTTCCACTGCTCCCACTGACTGCGAAGCCCTCTGGCTGTGTACTTATAGACGCTCTCTTCTAAAACATCATTTAGAAAAGCAGTCATGACACCCAACCACCAGATATCATAGTCATGGTATGTAGCCGTGGTAAGTAGGATCTGGATGGACTTGAGTATAGCTTTGAAAGTCTCAACTTTTCCATATACACCAAGTAATCTTCTCAAGATATACTCGCTCCTGATGGGGATTTAACCCTTCAGATGAAGCAACCAAAGTCCATACTTTGTTGGTGTATAAGGATTCCATCTCAGATCGATAAGCATCCAGCCATTCTTACAGAGTCCCACTCCTGATGGCCAGCTCAAAACTAGTTGGGTCATCATCTCATGATGCAATCCTCGCTCCCACTGTCATAGAGAAACCGAAGTATCTCTCAGGTGGGCTACTGGATCGGCGGAGAGGCTGAGGTTCGTTGGAAACTATTGAATCCTTTGGTTCTACCAAATCATCAGCTGCAGTTTGTATAGCTGGAACTTTTCCAGTTCTACATAACAGACCTTGCCTCGAGCTTGTCCGGATTTTGCTTTTAGACATAGGCCGGACAACCCCAAATCTTAACAAACTTAAGATATGGGCTCTTCCCATTCCATATCACATATGAAGTGGTGGGCAGCTGATTTGATTTGAACCCTATTCAATAGGTATGCAGCTTCTCAAGTGCATAACTCCCCAAAGGAAATAGGAAACTCAGTAGTACTTATCATAGAGCACACCATATCAAATAGGGTGCTAATGCTCCGCCCCGATACACCGACATGCTGTGGTGTATACGGAGGAGTAATGCTGAGAGAGAATCTCATTCTCCTTTAGAATAGTCCAGGAATTCCGTGCTCAAGTATTCTCCTCCTTGATCTCATCAAAGGACATAATACTTATACCTGTATTTTGTTTCTCTACTTCTAACTTATATTCTGTGAATATCTCAAAAGCTTCGGACTTATGTTTCAACAGGAACACATGTCTGAATCTTGAGAGATTATCAGAGAACGTAATGAAGTAAAAAGAACCGGTCTTGGCATGTGTAGACAGGGGACCTTCATACATCAGCATGTATCAATCCCAAGAGTTCACTAACTCTTTCTCTGTTTCCAATAAACAGAGCTGTGGTCATCTTTTCTTTGTGACATGACCGGCAAGTTTCATAAGATGTAAATTCAAACTAATTTAAATATGCATCTATATGTAACTTCAGCCAGTCGGGTTGCATTGATATGACCTAGTCTACAATACCTCAAGAAGGATTCATTCAATTCTGAACTCTTCCTCTTGTGTATGTTCCTTATACTAAGAACTGTAGTTTGATTTAGAATGTCAATGCTTTTAGATAACGTGCCTGAACAGATCAACTCTTGATATAGGAAATGTTCAAAACATTATCCAACAATACAAAATTATATCCTTTCTTTACTAATAAAGAGACTGATATGATTTTGTATATCAGGTTCGGTATCTAATAACATTTGTTCAGAATCAATGTATTCCGGTAATACAGGGTGACAGTGACCAACAGACTTGGCTGCAACACTTGCACCGTTTTCTGCCTCATGAAACTTATCACCCGTTCTCAGTTCTCTACCTATCTGTAGCCCATGTAACAGATTACATATGCGGGATCCTGATCCGGTATCACATACCCAAGATGTAAAGGATACTGAGAAACAGTTCTGTGTAATGAACACACCCGAAGATGATGCATCAACATGCACTTTCTTCGTTTGGGCGGCACGGGAATTCTGGTAATCCCCAATTTCCTGCTCTGTCTTATAACAATTATAAGTTGGAGCGGGACCAACGTTCCCCAGCTCAGTATAACAAGCGGGTTCGGTCAAATATATCTGTATTATTATCTTGATTAAGGTGCGATATAGTCGCTACCTGGAGAGAGAGAGAGAAGAAAACACTCAGCGTATGCTCTTGCAAGATTAGATTGGTTATCTGGTATATCTAATCAGGATGTCTCCAACTGTTTTAGTCAAATCTTCCTTCAAACCCTAAAAGGAAAGACTAGCCGGGATTAATTACACGCTACAAGTTCGCCAATCTTTCAGCCAGGCCAGTGTCGGTACTTTGAGGGAGGTCCCCCGTGCTTTCGCACGAACCTAATTTAAAGTAAACCTCATTTTCCTATGGGCGTAACCCCGTTGACACCTTTCTAGACACCTACTTGATCGGCTAATTGTAATGTGTAAAACTCTCCCAGGAGTAACTCTTACTCGCAGCGGGTATCGGGATCCAGCTATCTCATAGAAGGTATGCAATCTCATTGCAAATTTCAACACTTGAAATTCCCAATAATATTTTACTCCTAGCATCCTATGACCTTGACGAAAGCCAACAAACCATAGGCTACTAGTCAAGTCCAACCCGTCATTTCCCAATTGAATTAAACCCACCCGCACGACCCTTGACGAAAGCCAACAAAGTCGCACGACTACCCTAACTCAATCGCATCATATGCTAGCAGATAAGCATAAATAGCTACCGCACACTACGCCTTGCCGAAAGCCAACAAACGCAGCACGAATACTATGAAGTACTTATCTGAAATGACGGAGGGCTACGACAGGTTTTTAAGAAAATCTTTTGCGTAATGAACCTGATATCGTTTTAGAATCGAGTGATTTTTAAATGGAGTGTTTTTTAGGCTTTTCTAGTTTTGCTAAAGGGGTCACTCCCGGTGAAGGGATCGTCGGCCCTTTCCTCATCGAATAAGGTGCAGGATATTTCACAAATATCACTATGCAAAGCAAGAACTATAGAAGCAATCAAAAGATAAACCGAGTTTGTAGCATCTGCCACTCATTGCTAAAGGAGTCACTCCCGGTGAAAGGATCTTGGTCCTTTCCTTATCGAATAAGATGCTGGATGTTCTACAAGGAACACCGCTATGCATAGCAAGAACTAGAGCTACCAGTTTTTAAACAAGTTTCTACAACATCTTTTGGTTTCTTATATTTCATTAATCTCATTAATGAAGTCCCATTTTCTTATGCTTCACAAGCATCTCTTTTGAAAACGAAATCTGCAATATAACATATATCTCATATATATAATATAAACATTCGTCTCAGGCAGTAATATGATCTCATCACAGAACATTGCAGCAGAAGAACATATATGAAATATTGGATATACTAGGACGTCCGTGTTTTAGTACTAGCCTGTATAAAACACGAATTCCACGGTCGCGATGAATAACCAAACCCACATCCCTAGACCCCTACGAGAGCGGCAAGTAACCCTGCCAATTCTAGGGTTAGGAGACCCGGTCTCGACTCCTCGAGATGGTCTCCTACTGGACCGTAGAACCCGGTTACTTGTGCTCCCCGCCTTGGGTCTACCTAATGCGGAAAAGTAAATAATAAACAACGGTGACATCTTCCGCTACCTGGAAGTGCCCCAATAAAAGAATATTACATACAAATGAATTTTACATGAATAAAAAAGAAAAAACTCTCATCTCACATAAAACCCCCGGCTATTCAAAAGCGACGATCCAATACAATATATCACAGCAACACATAATATCTCATATCATCAACGTAAGCAAGTATGCGTATCCCGATTGTCGTTGATGTATAGCAACGAATCCGGCGATACACCACATACTACGCTTACAGTCACAGAAAAGAAAGTGTAAAACTACAACAGTTGGAATCCGCAACCTTTTTAGACATCGCATGCCTAACCAAATGAATTCCTTAGACATCGCATGCCTAACATTTATAAACCCCGCATTTTAGTCTCATTATCGAAAACTCTTTTCAATGTCAAGTCGGGCAATTCAACAGGATTCCCGACGTCCTGATCGAATGCTCGTCGCAAACTTTAGTAGACGGCCGCCCCCCTGAATGCCATCGACGAAGTGCACTAAGGCGGAACACCGCTGCCGCGAGCATCCGAACGGATGCTTTCGGCGACGGGGTTCTCCTACAGTCACTTGGTCGGGGCTATGGGGCGTAGCTGTCTATTAAGTTTACCCGGCGAGTATCCCGTACGCTACATGATTGCGACGGACTTTTGATCACATCAAAATTCCGTGGCAACCGATCATCTGAGACTAAACTGCTATGTTTATAATATTCAAATCAGTTATCTCATAACTACCTGTGGATTCCAAATATTGTATCACATTCCAGATAAATAGACAAAGTTAAACTTTTCGATCGAATCATCAAACACCCAAGATTTCCCCAATAAATCTCAACACTTGAAATCAGTTTAAGAACATCCATCACAGGCCACAGTACCAATAGTCCAGCCGTAGAAGGGTCAAGCCAACGCCTCACATGTGGCACGCCGTACTGCCCCAAACCCTAAGGTTCAAAAGGCAGTTCAAGACGGTCACATAATCGAGTTAAGGTTTGTTGTCTTCTAGAGGGTCCACCGTGTTACTTGCACGACTTAGAACGTTCTTAAACACGAGGAAAAATCCAACTTTTGAAAAATTTTCCGACAGGGGAAAAAGTGAGTTATTGATATCCGTTCGAACTTTTTAACAGTTTCTAAAAATTACCCGGACAAAACACAAAAGACGCAGTTAAAGTTCCCGATCGAATCATCGAATCCCCAATACAACCCAGAGAATTCAACAGTTGAATAAATATTAAAAATTCCCAGAAAATACAGCACTAAAAGACAAGAATTACTGTGCAAATTTCAAACAGTGAAGTGACTAAAGTGCCGCGGAACCGCCGCACATGCCATGCATGTGCCGCGGTTCCGCCGCGCTTTGGTGGAATCAGGCGCACGTGCTTCACAGTAACACTTGTATTTCCCTGCTGATTTTTTTGAGCATTTTTAATTTGGAAAAAATCACAGTTTTAAAAAATTTCCAGAAACTAGGGTATATCGGGTTTTCCGGGTTCGATCGGACTTTAAACTTCGTCTAGACTTCGCCTAAAGCTCTAGCTTGGCTCTGATACCACTGTAGGGTTGCTATGCATGCGCACAAGGGTCTACGAGGCATCAACCATGCCCGATTAAAAATTTAGCCGTGCCGAACAACCCGAATACGGATCTTTAAACTAGAGATTAGGCGAAAACTAGCATGTTAACAACTTTAACACTAAGTGAGAGGGATTACAACCTTTGTAGATCCGGTCCTTCACTTCATATGCTCCGTGTTGTGGTCCCTTCGCTGCGATCATCGGGTTCCGGACTCTCGAAAGGTTCCACGAAGAGAAAGATGCAACCATTGCTTCCGATCTTCGATACTAAGATGATCTACCTTAAAGTTCCGTTAACACAAGCTAACACTCATGAAATGATGTGAACACCCTCATCTAAATGGCAAGGGAAGATGAGGATGATGAAGTAGGATTTTTGCTCTCTTTATTTATCTTTTTCTCACATTTATTCATCACTTGAAGAAAATCTAGAAAGCTTTTTCATGAAAGAATAAAGGAAGAAGAAGATGAATAATGATTGAATTTCTTTTGTGATGAATAGAAAAAGAATAATATGATGAATAATGCAACCATGGTTGACTAAACCCATGTAGAGAATTAACTAGGGTTAGGGTTTGGGTTGGGTTAAAGCATGAGTCACTTACAAATATCTTTCACAAAACAAAACCAAAACCTTCTAGAAACATCTAGAAAGCTTAACCCTAATCCAACCCCTAATCATGTTTAAACTCCACTAAACAAGTTGCATTAGTTATCATATCATGTTACAATATTATATATCACATATATAATATTTATCGTAACAAAATAAAATAATACAATTAACATATATCGCATATATATCAATGTATTACCCGAGTGAAAAAAAGAATCTTTTAGTGAGCTAATATTAGTTAATGTAATTTAATATATCATATATATTATTATACATTAAATTATCGAATCAACACTTGATCCGACAATCCTGCTATATCGCATATAACCGACTAATATATATCCGTACCGATTCATCGAATCAACACTTGATCCAATGACCCGGCTGATATCAAATATCACGAGAATAGATTACGGTATCTCATATCGTATTATCCTCGGTCCCGCACATATCACATATGTGCTCCTACTCCGTTTTTGCCTGAGCCAAGAAACCTCTGTGTAGGACTCTAAAGAATCGTCAATACGCCGGCAGTGGGTGATGATCATATCAAACACCCACAAGCTGCAAGCGGTCAGCTAAACGTAACAGCTACCCAGGTATTGAGCGCTCAGAAGATCAACAAGAAAGCCTGTAACTTCTCCTGTGAATCCAAACAGTAACACTCCCGTTCAGTCCGGTCTCGTCGTATGATATGTCGCATATCTCGCCTAGGGGTGGTAAACGTCAGACCCTAGTAGCTTGATAAGTCGTGTCGATATGATGTCTATAACAGTTCGAGAAACTACTGATAACACTTACCAGTAAATCTCAGCAATCCTGGCCAGGGATTTCCGGTTATAGCCAATCGAACACAGCACAACATCAACTCCTTATACCGGGAGAGACGAATCCCCTCCTATCGCTCATTGCCTCCATATAATTCGGGACTGTACCCAAAAGCCACCTTTTTGCACACCCTCTTGGACATGGTATGATGGAAATCAAAGCATAGTGGGAATCACACAAGACTCTATGACGATCTCGGGTCAACAGACTGCTCTGTACCAGTGTCACCGGAGAACTGCCATCTGACGTGAGGTATAATACCATCTGGGAGTTCTCGGCGAGTCCGTCCAGTGTACCGAGTCTCTACTGAGCACCCGTACACCATCCTTGATGTCAAACACCGATGAATATGGGATCATCCATCGCCCATCATATGGGTCAAGATGCGTATACGCTAGTCTACTCTGGTGTATCGATGCCCTGTCTCAATACACCCTCGACTAGGAACAGTTATAGGATGTACTCGTCGACTACCGTGGCCCCACTAGTATGATTTCATCATAGTCCCAGTAGTCGAGTACATATCCTAAGGGCTTTATCAACATGTAACATAGAGACAATCAGAGTACATGTTAAGATAAAGTATAACCAGATAGCGTGCTATCATGTCGAGCAAGAAAGTCCTCCCTATATATGTCCCAGCATCCATTACAATATACATCGTATGTACAGCAATAGCCTCTAGGGCATACATCTAACTAACATAACCACTAGCACGTCAGAGGTACAAGCTGTACGTAACGATTGCTTATGTATTGATTGGAAGGGAAGCTGACGAGCGAACTCATCCAAAAACTCTACTGAGCCGGACAGTGACAATATACATACAGTCCGGTCCGGTCGTCTATGAGTATCGCATATCGTCCTAGGGAGCTGGTAACGTCAGACCCCCAATAGCGGTATAAGTCGTGTCAGAGAGTAGCCCAGAACACCCTGAGATAATACTGGAGTACCTACCAGTAAATCTCCTGCCTCGGCCGAGGGCTTTATGTAATGGCTCTCCTAGACACAGAGCGATCTCACCCCCAATACCGAGAGAGACGAATCCCCTGCCGATCCGCTCACTTGCCTCCATGTGGCTCATGACTGTACCCAAAAAAGACCTGTTTGCACGACTCCTTTGAGCCGTGGTAGGGGAGAAATCAAAGCACAATGGGAACTCACACGAGACAAATGACGACCTCAGGTCGATGAACTAACCTGTACACATGTCACCAGGGAACTGCTATCTGACGCTAAGTATAATACCAACTAGCAGGTGTAGGGTTGCTAGGCACTCGCACAAGGGTCTACTAGGCATCAACCATGCCCGATTTAAAATTTAGCCGTGCCGAACAACCCGAATACGGAACTTTAAACTAGAGATTAGGCGAAAACAAGCATGCTAAACACTTTAACACTAAGTGAGAGGGATTACAACCTTTGTAGATCCGGTCCTGCACTTCATATGCTCCGTGTTGTGGTCCCTTCGCTGCGATCATCGGGATCCGGACTCTCGAGAGGTTCCACGAAGAGAAAGACGCAACCTTTGCTTCCGATCTTCGATACTAAGATGATCTACCTTGAAGTTTCTTTAACACAAGCTAACACTCATGAAATGATGTGAACACCCTCATCTAAATGGCAAGGGAAGATGAGGATGATGAAGTAGGATTTTTGCTCTCTTTATTTATCTTTTTCTCATATTTATTCATCACTTTGGAAAAATCAAGCAAGCTTTTTCATGAAAGAATGAAGGAAGAAGAAGAATAGTGATCCATTTTCATTTGTGATCAATAATGAAAGGATTAATATGACAAATAATGCAACCATGGTTGACTTAACCATTGTAGAGAATTGACTAGGGTTAGGGTTTGGGTTGGGTTAAAGCATGAGTCACTTACAAATATCTTTTCCAAAACAAAAAGAAAACCTTCTAGAAACATCTAGAAAGCTTAACCCTAATCCAAACCCTAATCATGTTTAAACTCCACTAAACAAGTTGCATTAGTTATCATATCATGTTACAATATTATATATCACATATATAATATTTATCGTAACCAAATAAAATAATACAATTAACATATATCGCATATATATCAATGTATTACCCGAGTGAGAAAAAGAATCTTTTAGTGAGAAAATATTAGTTAATGCAATTTAATATATCAAATATATTATTATACATTAAATTATCGAATCAACACTTGATCCGACAATCCGGCTATATCGCATATAACCGACTAATATTTATCCGTACCGATTCATCGAATCAACACTTGATCCGATGACCCGGCTGATATCAAATATCGCGAGAATATAATACGGTATCACATATCGCATTATCCTCGGTCCGACACATATCACATATGTGCCCCTACTCCGTTTTGCCTGAGTCAAGAAACCTCTGTGTAGGACTCTAAAGAATCGTCAATACGCCGGCAGTAGGTGATGATCATATCAAACACCCACAAGCTGCAAGCGGTCAGCTAAACGTAACAGCTACCCAGGTATTGAGCGCTCAGAAGATCAACAAGCAAGCCTGTACATTCTCCTGTGAATCCAAACAGTAACACTCTCGTACAGTCCGGTCTCGTCGTCTGATATGTTGCATATCTCGCCTAGGGGTGGTAAACGTCAGACCCCAGTAGCTTGATAAGTCGTGTCGATTTGAGGTCTATAACAGTTCGAGAAACTACTGATAACACTTACCAGTAAATCTCAGCAACCCTGGCCAGGGATTTCCGGTTATAGCCAATCGAACACAGCACAACATCAACTCCCTATACCGGGAGAGACGAATCCCCTCCTATCGCTCATTGCCTCCATGTGATTCGGGACTGTACCCAAAAGCCACCTTTTTGCACGCCCTCTTGGACGTGGTATGATGGAAATCAAAGCACAGTGGGAATCACACAAGACTCTATGACGATTTCGGGTCAACAGACTACTCTGTACCAGTGTCACCGGAGAACTGCCATCTGACGTATGGTATAATACCATCTGGGAGTTCTCGGCGAGTCCGTCCAGTGTACCCAGTCTCCACTGAGCACCCGTACACCATCCTTGATGTCAAACATCGATGGATATGGGATCATCCATCGCCCATCATATGGGTCAAGATGCGTATACGCTAGTCTACTCTGGTGCATCGATGCCCTATCTCGATACACTCTCGACTAGGAACAGTTATAGGATGTACTCGTCGACTACCGTGGCCCCACTAGTATGATCTCATCATAGTCCCAGTAGTCGAGTACATATCCTAAGGGCTTTATCAACATGTAATATAGAGACAATCAGAGTACATGTTAAGATAAAGTACAACCAGATAGCATACTATCATGTCGAGCAAGAAAGTCCTCCCTATATATGTCCTAGCATCCACTACAATATACATCGTATGTACAGTAATGGCCTCTAGGGCATACATATAACTAACAATCTCCCACTTGCACTAGGGCCATCTGTTATGGTATCGCATACCCAACAATTAGCTGCGGTTGAAGTATCTCATACTCAACCATCCCGTAAAAGCCTCTACTGGGAAAAAGGCCTTCGTGAGTGGATCCGTGCTGTTGTCCTCTGTGTCTACTCTCCTAACCTCGATCTCCCTGGAGATCATCCATCTCCATGATCAGGTGAT
Source organism: Agapanthus africanus (assembly GCA_030015575.1). Classification (NCBI taxonomy): domain Eukaryota; kingdom Viridiplantae; phylum Streptophyta; class Magnoliopsida; order Asparagales; family Amaryllidaceae; genus Agapanthus; species Agapanthus africanus. The sequence goes on along the minus strand of JASDDO010000029.1, from coordinate 251,139,007 downwards.
ACTGCCTAAGAATTATATCTGGATTTCTGATGGGACGGTAGTTCCTTGGCTAAAGCCACAACTCCATTGTCACACAATGGTAGGAACGAAGTTCATCTTATGAACTTATATATATCCAGACTGCCTCTTTGGTAGTATCCTTGGTAACGATGTATCTTGCCTTTAATCATCTAGTATGTCACGGTATCTAGCTTGGAAGTCTTCCAATATACCGTCCCTTCACTAAGGGTAAAGACAATGCCTGCGACTGACATTCAGTCATCCTTATCACCGTGGAACCTTTCCAGTGATTCTCCCCAAGATCGATTGATACCATCTCACTACATCTAGTGAGTATCCTAACATCCAATTAGATCTATCTCATAGATCCAAAACCCAGGATTTAGGAGGTATCACTTTTATCCTATATGGACAATCCTTGTGATAAGCGGAGATTGACCGAGCGTCGCATAGGAAACTCCTTCCCTATCAAGAGTATGTCATCCACGTACTCTACGAGGATCACCACCATACTCTCTACTACCTTTTCGTATATACAAGGTTCATCTACCATTTTGATGAAGTCAAACTCTTTGACTACTACATCAAAACAGATGTTCCAACTCCGCGATGCCTGTTTTATCATATAAAACATCTTGCACACGTTTCCGCTGCTCCCACTGTTTACGAAGCCCTCTGGCTGTGTACTTATAGACGTTCTCTTCTAAAACATCACTTAGAAAAGCAGTCATGACACCCAACCACCAGATATCGTAGTCATGGTATGTAGCCGTGGCAAGTAGGATCTGGATGGACTTAAGCATAGCTTTGAAAGTCTCAACTTTTCCATGTACACCAAGTAATCTTCTCAAGATATACTTGCTCCTGATGGGGATTTAACCCTTCAGATAAAGCAACCAAAGTCCATACTTTGTTGGTGTATAAGGATTCCATCTCAGATCGATAAGCACCCAGCCATTCTTACAGAGTCCCACTCCTGATGGCCAGCTCGAAACTAGTTGGGTCATCATCTCATGATGCAATCCTCGCTCCCACTGTCATAGAGAAACCGAAGTATCTCTCAGGTGGGTGAGGAACCCTGCTAGATCGGTGGAGAGGCTGAGGTTCGTTGGAAACTATTGAATCCTTTGGTTCTACCAAATCATCAGCTGCATTTTGTATACCTGGAACCTTTCCAGTTCTACATAACAGATCTTGCCTCGAGCTTGTCCGGATTTTGCTTTCAGACATAGGCCGGACAACCCCAAATCTTAACAAGCTTAAGATATGGGCTCTTCCCTTTCCATATCACATATGAAGTGGTAGGCAACTGATTTGATTTGAACTCTATTCAATAGGTATGCAGCTTCTCAAGTGCATAACTCCCAAAAGGAAATAAGCAACTCAGTAGTACTCATCATAGAGCACACCATATCACATAGGGTGCTATTGCTCCGCCCCGATATACCATCGTGCTATGGTGTATTCGGAGGAGTAATGCTGAGAGAGAATCTCATTCTCCTTTAGAATAGTCCAGGAATTCCGTGCTCAAGTATTCTCCTCCTTGATCTCATCAAAGGACATAATACTTATACCCGTTTTTGGTTCTCTACTTCTAACTTATATTCTGTGAATATTTCAAAAGGTTCGGACTTATGTTTCAACAGGAACACATGTCTGAATCTTGAGAGATTATCAGAGAATGTAATGAAGTACAAAGAACCGGTCTTGGCATGTGTAGACAGGGGACCTTCATACATCAGCATGTATCAATCCCAAGAGTTCACTAACTCTTTCTCTGTTTCCAATAAACAGAGCTATGGTCATCGTATCTTTGTAACATGACCGGCAAGTTTCACAAGATGTAAATTCAAACTAATTTAAATATGCATCTATATGTAACTTCAGCCAGTCGGGTCGCATTGATATGACCTAGTCTACAATGCCTCAAGAAGGATTCATTAATTTCTGAACTCTTCCTCTTGTATGTGTTCCGTATACTAAGAACTGTAGTTTGATTTAGAACATCAATGCTTTTAGATAACGTGCCTGAACCGATCAACTTTTGATATAGGAAATGTTCAAAACATTATCCAACAATACAAAATTATATCCTTTCTTTACTAATAAAGAGACTGATATGATTTTGTATATCAGGTTCGGTATCTAATAACATTCGTTCAGAATCAATGTATTCAGGTAATATAGGGTGATAGTGACCAACAGACTTGGCTGCAACACTTGCACCGTTTTCTGTCTCATGAAACTTTATCACCCGTTCTCAGTTCTCTACCTTTCTGTAGGCCATGTAACAGATTACATATGCGGGATCCTGATCCGGTATCACATACCCAGGACGTAAAGGATACTGAGAAACAGTTCTATGTAGTGAACACACCCGAAGAAGATGCATCAGCATGCACTTTCTTCGTTTGGGCGGCACGGGAAATCTGGTATTCCCCAATTTCCTGCTCTGTCTTATAACAATTATAAGTTGGAGCGGGACCAACGTTCCCCAGCTCAGTATAACAAGCGGGTTCGGTCAATATATCCGTTTTATTATCTTGATTAAGGCGTGATATGGTCGCTATCTGGAGAGAGAGAAGAAAACACTCAGCGTATGCTCTTGCAAGATTAGATTGGTTATCTAATATATCTAATCAGGATGTCTCCCACTGTTTTAATCAAATCTTCCTTCAAACCCTAAAAGGAAAGACTAGCCGGGATTAATTACACGCTACAAGTTCGCCAATCTTTCAGCCAGGCCAGTGTCGGTACTTTGAGGGAGGTCCCCCGTGCTTTCGCACGAACCTAATTAATGTAAACCTCGTTTTCCCAGAGGCGTAACCCCGTTGACACCTTTCTAGACACCTACTTGATCGTCTAATTGTAATGTATAAAACTCTCCCAGGAGTAACAATTACTCACAGCGGGTATCGGGATCCAACTATCTAATAGAAGGTATGCAATCTCATTGAAAATTTCAACTCTTGAAATTCCCAATAATATTTTACCCCAAGCAATCTATGACCTTGACTGAGTCAACAAACCATAGACCGCAAGTAAAGTTCAACCCGTCATTTCCCGATTGAATTAAACCCACCCGCACGACCCTTGACTGAGTCAACAAGGCCGCACGACTACCCTAATCCAATCGCATCATATGCTTTGCAGATAAGCACTAATCAGCTACCGCACACTACGCCTTGACTGAGTCAACAAACGCAGCACGAATACTAACTATTACTTATCTGAAATGACGGAGGGCTACGACAGGTTTTTAAGAAAACCGTTTGCGTAATGAACTTTATATCGTTGTAGAATCGAGTGATTTTAAATGGAGTGTTTTTTAGGCTTTTCTAGTTTTGCTAAAGGGGTCACTCCCGGTGAAGGGATCGTCGGCCCTTTCCACATCGAATAAGGTGCAGGATATTTCACAAATACCACTATTCAAAGGAAGAACTATAGAAGCAATCAAAAGACAAACCGAATTTGTAGCATCTGCCAGTTATTGCTAAAGGAGTCACTCCCGGTGAAGGGATCTCGGTCCTTTCCTTATCGAATAAGGTGCTGGATGTTCTATAAGGAACACCGCTATGCAAAGCAAGAACTAGAGCTACCAGTTTTTATTAAACAAGTTTCTACAACATCTTAGGTTTCTTTTATTTCATTAATCTCATTAATGAAGTCCCATTTTAATTATGCTTCACAAGCATCTCTTTTGAAACGAAATCTGCAATATAACATATATCTCATATATATAATATAAACATTCGTCTCAGGCAGTAATATGATCTCATCACAGAACATTGCAGCAGAAGAACATATATGAAATATTGGATATACTAGGACGTCCGTGTTTTCAATACGAGCCTGTATAAAACACGGATTCCACGGTCGCGATGAATAGCCAAACCCACATCCCTAGACCCCTACGAGAGCAGCAAGTAACACTGCCAATTCTAGGGTTAGGAGACCCGGTCTCGACTCCTCGAGATGGTCTCCCACTGGACCCTAGAACCCGGTTACTTGTGCTCCCCGCCTTGGGTCTATCCTAATGCGGAAAAGTAAATAATATACAACGGTGACATCTTCCGCTACCTGGAAGTGCCCCAATAAAAGAATATTACATACAAATGAATTTTACATGAATAAAAAAGAAAAACTCTCATCTCACATAAAACCCCGGCTATTCAAACGCGACGATCCAATACAACATATCACAGCAACACATAATATCTCATATCATCAACGTAAGCAAGTATGCGTATCCCGATTGTCGTTGATTTATAGCAACGAAGCCGGCGATACACCACATACTACGCTTACGGTCACAGAAAAGAAAGTGTAAAACTACAACAGTTGGAATCCGCAATCTCTTTAGACATCGCATGCCTAACCAAATGAATTCCTTAGACATCGCATGCCTAACAATTATAAACCCCGCATTTTAGTCTCATTATCGAAAACTCTTTTCAATGTCAAGTCGGGGAATTCAACTAGATTCCCGACGTCCTGATCGAATGCTCGTCGCAAACTTTAGTAGACGGCCGCACCCCCAGATGCCGTCGACGAAGTGCACTAAGGCGGAACACCGCTGCCGCGAGCACCCGAACGGATGCTTTCGGTGACGGGGTTCTCCTACAGTCACTTGGTCGGGGCTATGGGGCGTAGCTGTCTATTAAGTTTACCCGGCGAGTATCCGCGTACGCTACGTGATTGCGACGGACTTTTGATCACATTAAAATTCTGTAGCAACCGATCAACTGAGACTAAACTACTATGTTTATAATATTCAAATCAGTTATCTCATAACTACCTGTGGATTCCAATTATTGTATCACATTCCAGAAAAATAGAAAAAGTTAAACTTTCCGATCGAATCATCAAACACCCAAGATTTCCCCAATGTATCTCAACACTTGAAATCAGTTTAAAAACGTCCATCACATGCCACAGTACCAATGGTCCAGCCGTAGAAGGGTCAAGCCAACGCCTCACATGTGGCACGCCGTACTGCCCCAAACCCTAAGGTTCAAAAGGCAGTTCAAGATGGTCACATAATCGAGTTAAGGTTTGTTGTCTTCTAGAGGGTCCACCGAGTTACTTGCATGACTTAGAACATTCTTAAACACGAGAAAAAATCCAACTTTTGAAAAATTTTCCGACAGGGGAAAAAGTGAGTTATTGATATCCGTTCGAACTTTTTAACAGTTTCTAAAAGTTATCCGGACAAAACACATAGACAAAATTAGACAATCCGATCGAATATTCGAATCCCCAAAACAACCCCAGAAAAACTCAACTGTTGAGTAAAAATAAAAATTTCCAGAAGACTCAGCACATAAAGTTACTAATTACTGTGCAAAGCACGTGCAGTGATTCAGTACTTTGGCCGCGGAACCGCCGCACAAGCCAGGGTGGCGCCGCGGTTCCGCGGCTCTTCTGTGGAAGCAATGGCACGTGATTCACAGTAATTCATCAAATTCCCTGCTGAATTTTTTGGCAATTTTTAATTCACAAAAATCCAAATTTTCAGAAAATTTCCAGAGAAGGGGTTTGTTCGGGTTTTCCGGGTTCGATCGGACTTCAAACTTCGTCTAGACTTCGCCTAAAGCTCTAGCTTGGCTCTGATACCACTGTAGGGTTGCTAGGCACTCGCACAAGGGTCTACGAGGTATCAACCATGCCCGATTTAAAATTTAGCCGTGCCGAACAACCCGAATACGGAACTTTAAACTAGAGATTAGGCGAAAACAAGCATGCTAAACACTTTAACACTAAGTGAGAGGGATTACAACCTTTGTAGATCCGGTCCTTCACTTCATATGCTCCGTGTTGTGGTCCCTTCGCTGCGATCATCGGGATCCGGACTCTTGAGAGGTTCCACGAAGAGAAAGGCGCAACCTTTGCTTCCGATCTTCGATACTAAGATGATCTACCTTGAAGTTTCTTTAACACAAGCTAACACTCATGAAATGATGTGAACACCCTCATCTAAATGGCAAGGGAAGATGAGGATGATGAAGTAGGATTTTTGCTCTCTTTATTTATCTTTTTCTCATATTTATTCATCACTTTGGAAAAATCAAGCAAGCTTTTTCATGAAAGAATGAAGGAAGAAGAAGAATAGTGATCCATTTTCATTTGTGATCAATAATAAAAGGATTAATATGACAAATAATGCAACCATGGTTGACTTAACCATTGTAGAGAATTGACTAGGGTTAGGGTTTGGGTTGGGTTAAAGCATGAGTCACTTACAAATATCTTTTCCAAAACAAAAAGAAAACCTTCTAGAAACATCTAGAAAGCTTAACCCTAATCCAAACCCTAATCATGTTTAAACTCCACTAAACAAGTTGCATTAGTTATCATATCATGTTACAATATTATATATCACATATATAATATTTATCGTAACCAAATAAAATAATACAATTAACATATATCGCATATATATCAATGTATTACCCGAGTGAGAAAAAGAATCTTTTAGTGAGCAAATATTAGTTAATGCAATTTAATATATCAAATATATTATTATACATTAAATTATCGAATCAACACTTGATCCGACAATCCGGCTATATCGCATATAACCGACTAATATTTATCCGTACCGATTCATCGAATCAACACTTGATCCGATGACCCGGCTGATATCAAATATCTCGAGAATATAATACGGTATCACATATCGCATTATCCTCGGTCCCGCACATATCACATATGTGCCCCTACTCCATTTTGCCTGAGTCAAGAAACCTCTGTGTAGGACTCTAAAGAATCGTCAATACGCCGGTAGTAGGTGATGATCATATCAAACACCCACAAGCTGCAAGCGGTCAGCTAAACGTAACAGCTACCCAGGTATTGAGCGCTCAGAAGATCAACAAGCAAGCCTGTACATTCTCCTGTGAATCCAAACAGTAACACTCCCGTACAGTCCGGTCTCGTCGTCTGATATGTTGCATATCTCGCCTAGGGGTGGTAAACGTCAGACCCCAGTAGCTTGATAAGTCGTGTCGATTTGAGGTCTATAACAGTTCGAGAAACTACTGATAACACTTACCAGTAAATCTCAGCAACCCTGGCCAGGGATTTCCGGTTATAGCCAATCGAACACTGCACAACATCAACTCCCTATACCGGGAGAGACGAATCCCCTCCTATCGCTCATTGCCTCCATGTGATTCGGGACTGTACCCAAAAGCCACCTTTTTGCACGCCCTCTTGGACGTGGTATGATGGAAATCAAAGCACAGTGGGAATCACACAAGACTCTATGACGATTTCGGGTCAACAGACTACTCTGTACCAGTGTCACCGGAGAACTGCCATCTGACGTATGGTATAATACCATCTGGGAGTTCTCGGCGAGTCCGTCCAGTGTACCCAGTCTCCACTGAGCACCCGTACACCATCCTTGATGTCAAACATCGATGGATATGGGATCATCCATCGCCCATCATATGGGTCAAGATGCGTATACGCTAGTCTACTCTGGTGCATCGATGCCCTATCTCGATACACTCTCGACTAGGAACAGTTATAGGATGTACTCGTCGACTACCGTGGCCCCACTAGTATGATCTCATCATAGTCCCAGTAGTCGAGTACATATCCTAAGGGCTTTATCAACATGTAATATAGAGACAATCAGAGTACATGTTAAGATAAAGTACAACCAGATAGCATACTATCATGTCGAGCAAGAAAGTCCTCCCTATATATGTCCTAGCATCCACTACAATATACATCGTATGTACAGTAATGGCCTCTAGGGCATACATATAACTAACAGCAGGTTCCCGGCGAGTCCTGTCCGGTGTACTCTTAACCCAAAGAGCACCTGTATACATCTTAGGTGAACCAACTAACACCAATGGCTTGTAAGACCGGCCACCGCCTCTCCTCGGTGTCTCGACTGTATACACTAGTCTACTCTAGAGTATCGATGCCTTGTCTCGAAACTCCCACGACTAGGGACACTTTAAGGATGTGCTTACAGACCCCAGCTCCCTCGTATATGATCGCCATCATACTGCTGGCAGTCAAGCAAGAATCCTATGGGCTCTATCAATATGCAATAGCGAACTAAAGCATGTATACGATGATAAAGACAAACCAGATAGCATACTATCATCTCGAGCAAGACTGTCATATCGGTATAGGTCATGCCTCAATCATTGCAATCACGTACCTACGATCCAATAATTGACTTTGAGGGCACTATCTCCAACAATCTCCCACTTGCACTTAAGGCTAATTATTGCGATGTCGCATACTCACAGCCCGTGTGATACCGAATATCCAACTCCTCTACTAATCAGTTTCACAAAGCTCGTTTGTAAAACTATTGTGTTAGAGAAATAGCCTCAGTGTGTGGATCCACCCTGATATATCTTTCTATGTCTCTCTTAATCTCAAGTTCGCGGAGAAAACCATCTCCCGAATCGAGTAAGACCTGTCTTAGAATATGTCTGGATATCTGATGAGACCTAGTTCAAAAATGAACTCCAAATCCAAACTTCTTAGACTGTATCGATAACTGAAACTAATCAGTATCCAGCACCATACCTCCCACAGTATTCTCTTGGACCAACTGTCCATAATACTGTCCCTCGTCAGAGGGAAAACTATAACTCTGACAATCACTCTGTCATTCATGTCACCTTTGAAGCCTGGAGTGATAACCGTCTCCCTATGGAGGCTGTCATCATCAAATCTGTAGAACATTCACTTATATTCTAAAACTGCTTCCTAATGTTTCTCCAGGATTGGATTAAAATAAACTTATCGCATCATAGTGCAAAAACAACATCTGGTGTGGTACTTGACTTCTCACGATTGACTCAATTGCCTAAGCAAGTGATCTGCCAATCATGCACGTCCCTCTTCCCTTTAGTCTATAAGACACCTTTAGAGAGGGTGACTCCATCAACTGCAGGTACACCACCATGCCAGGAGTCATCTATTCTAAATACCTTTAGAATTCTGTCAAAGTACCCTAATTGGGAAACTACCCAAATCTAGATCTAAAACCAAAGATCTAGTAACCAGAATGTCTGATATTATATCCATATCCTGTGTGAAGAAACAACTATGTGATGACCACAGTACTACCGATCGTAGTATAGGAATTTTACTTCCTACTCTGTGTATGTCATCCAAATACCAAGACATCACACCCTACAACCTTCTTAATAGATCCAGCACTGAAGTAACCTGGGAAGAAACAGTATATACAGGAAGACAAAACACCACACAAAATGAATAACAGTGAAAATACGAGTCAAAACCGAGTTGACTCGGCGGCGGATCCGCGGCGCAAAGCACTGTTCTGCCGCGGATCCGCGGCGGTCTTGTCGTTTTGAGCACTCGTATTTTCCTAGAATTCATCAAATTCCCTGCTGTGATTTTTAAGACATATCAAATAATTTTTCAGACAGGTTTAAATTTAACAGCAACTAGGAATTTTCAGGATTTTGTTTTCGTGTTTTCCGTCGATCGAACTTCTAATTAGTTGCTAACAAGCTAGTAATGGTTAAGTAGTCTCTGATACCACTGTAAGTCCATGTCACGCACCCCACGAACTTGTTGGGAGGCAGAATATATGAAAAACAATTATGAAAGCTTCGTAACACGAACTTGAGCACATGAATCGTTTCTAAACCATTGCTAACAAAGTACTAGAGGTTTAACTACTCGGATATTAAGTTATACCTCACGTTACTTGTCCTTCGGGTCTTCATCGCGGTCCTCCACTCCTCGTAGGCTCCTTGGAACATCGTCATCTCAACGGCCTCCTCGAATCAAAGACGATCCACCTGAAAGCTCCTACGCCAAGCTTAATCTCAAACTTGAGATAACTAGGTTTCTTAAAGTGCTAATCTAAGCTACCTAGGGGATATAGAGTGAGGTTATGGATGTATTAGTCTAGCTAACTCTTGATCTCAACACATGAGATGTTAGGGTTAGGGTTTGAAGAGAGAGTGAGCTTGAGGAAAGAGAAGGTGAGAATGATAATGAAAAGAATAATGAACTCATATGAATATATCAACCATAACAATTAATCAAATAAATAATATAATTGATTTATCATCATGGTTAGATTCATTCATCTAGTGTGATTCATCATATGACTCATTAACTCATTAATGAATCATTTAATACAAAGCATGAATCACACAAATGAGTCATTAAGCAATTAATGCTCATGCCACCTTAACCCCTTAGTCACCACTCTTCTAGAACCTTCCCGACAAATTACGAGAACGCCCTTCCAATCCGTCAAAACACGGAAAAACTTTAGACTGTATAAATCCAGTAACCCGATACTAGAATCTGGCTAAAACCAAAGCCGATTAGTAAAAACTGTCCGAAAAGTCGTACGTGCGTAAACACACGTACGCATCCGAACCCTTGTTGTAATACCATACGACCTCTAAATCGTTTCGCCTGGAGAAAGGAAACTCTCTGTGTGGGACTCTAAAGACTCGACACTACGCTGGCAGTGGGTTTAACCACAGACCGCAAGCGGCACTAGCTGTACGTAACGGTCCCCAGGTAGATGTCGATAAGAAGGCCGATGAGGAAAACCATCGGAACCCCTACTGAGCCTGATGTGACAATCTCCGTACAGACCGGTCTGTTCATCTAAGACTATCGCATATCAAACCTAGGGGGCGGCAAGCGTCAGTCTCCTAATAGCTGTATAAGTCGTGTCGAAGCGAAGCCCATTACACCTTGAGAAGCTACTGGAACCTACCAGTATATCTCGCTTGCCCTGGCCAGGGATTTTGTGTAATGGCTCTCTGACACAGTGCGATATCAACACCCAATACCGGGAGAGATGAATCTTATCTAACAGCCACTGCCTCCAAGTGCTCGGGACTGCACCCAACTGCTACCTGTTTGCACGACTCCTTTGAGCCGTGATAGGGTAGCAATCTAAAAACAGTGGGACACACTCGAGGCGAAGTAGCAGTGTCAAGTCTGCGGACTATGCTGTACTCATGTCACCTGGGAACTGTTAACTGAAGATGGGTATAATACCAACCAATCAGTTCCCCGCCGAGTCCTTTCCGGTGTACCCGTAACCTAACGAGCACCTGTATACTATCTCCAGTACGACATACTGATGGCTGTGGGACAGACCATCTCCCTAACTAGGATGAGAAGCGTACACACTTAGTCTACTCCGGAATATCGATGTCCTATCTCGATAATCCAACGACCAGGGACCTGTATAGGATGTTGCTTACAGACTACCCAGCCCTCACTAGTGTGACTGCCATCACAACGCCGGTAATCAAGCAAAGATCCTATGGGCTCTACTAATATGTATAAGTGATACGTTACAATAAACATATGCACATATTAAAGTAGACTCAAACCAAGTAGTATACTACTATGTTTAGTAAGACTGTTATATACAACTGTGAATATCCCAAGCTTCCATTAAGTAATATACATGCTAGTATGATACAATAATGGCCCCTTGGGCATATACACTAACAATCTCCCACTTGCACTAGGGCCATGAGCTGTCATATCGAAGACCTATCATCTCGAATAGCCTCTCGAACTGCATCTGAGGAAGGGCCTTTATGAATGGATCAGCAATGTTATTCTCTGTCTCTACTCTCTTCACCTCGATCTCCCGGCGATCAACGATCTCCCTGATCAGGTGATACCGCCTTAAGATGTGTCTGGACTTCTGATGGGACCTGGGTTCCTTTGCTAAAGCTATAGCGCCGTTGTTGTCGCAATACAGAGGTATTGGACCAACACTGGTAGGAACGACCTGAAGTTCCGTGAGGAACTTCTTCATCCAGACTGCATCTTTTGCGGCATCTCAAGCAGCTATGTACTCCGCTTCCATTGTTGAGTCAGCAACGGTCTCCTGCTTGGAACTCTTCCAACAGACCGCCCCTCCATTAAGGGTAAAGACATAACCCGACATGGATTTGGAGTCATCTTTGTGACTCTGGAAGCCGGAGTCGGTAAAGGCCTCCAACTGGAGGTCTTTTCCGCCATACATCAAGAACATCTCCTTAGTCCTTCTTAGGTACTTGAGAATGTTCTTTACTGTTATCCAGTGATTCTCCCCTGGGTTTGCTTGATACCGGCTTACTACGCTTAATGCGCATGCTATATCTGGTCTGGTACATAACATCGCATACATTATAGAGGCTACCGCAGAAGCGTAGGGTATAATTGACATGCGATCCCTTTCCAAATCTTGGGAGACATCTCTTTGGAGAGGGTGATTCCGTGACAAGCCGGTAGGTTACCGCGCTTAGAATCTTCCATACTGAATCTCTTCACTATGGTGTCTATGTACCTGGACTGCGAAAGTCCCAACATCCTCTTTGAGCTATCACGATAGATCCGGATTCCCAGAATGTAGGTGGCATCATCCAGGTCTTTCATGGAGAATTTATATGACAAGAATCTTTTGACTGACTGTAACATAGGAATATCATTTCCTATTAGGAGAATGTCATCACGTACAAGATGAGGAATACTGCAGCTCTCCCTACAATCTTACTGTATATGCACGGTTCATCTGGATTTTTGATAAAGTCAAATTCTTTGACAGCATCATCAAAACAGATGTTCCAACTCCACGATGCCTGCTTTAGTCCATAAATGGACTTAAGCAGCTTGCATACTTTACCGCTGCTCCCACTCTGAATGAATCCCTCTGGTTGATCCATATAGACGCTCTCTTCCAAATTACCATTTAGAAAAGCCGTCTTTACGTCCATCTGCCAGATTTCATAATCGTGGAAGGCAGCAATAGCAAGAAGGACCCGAATAGATTTAAGCATAGCCACTGGAGAAAAGGTTTCGTCATGGTCTAAACCAGGTCTTTGACGGAAACCCTTTGCAACAAGTCTAGCCTTATAGGTTTCAACCTGTCTATCTACACCAATCTTCTTTTTGAAGATCCATTTGCATCCTACGGGTTTTACCCCATCTGGAGCAACGTCCAAAGTCCATACTTTGTTAGTGTACATGGACTCCATTTCGGTCCACATTGCTTCCAGCCATTTTACCGAGTCACCGCTCTGAATGGCTTGCTGGAAGCTAGTAGGGTCATTTTCATCAATGACACAATCCTCTCTATCCCCATCTATAAGAAAACCGTAGTATCTCTCTGGCGGATGAGACGTCCTACAACTCCTGCGGAGTGGCATCGGGATGTCCTGTTCTCCTGAACCTTCTGGTTCTTCCAAGCTTTCAGTAATAGCTTGTGGTTCTGGAATTTCTTCCAGTTCTATTTCGCTCCCACTCTTCTGATTTTCTAAAAATTCAGCTTCTAAGAAGTGGGCATGACGAGAAACAAAAACCTTTTGTTCCTCTGCGTAATAGAAGTAATACCCCTTGGAATTCTTTGGATATCCCACAAACTTACACTGTACTGAGCGTGCCTCGTGCTTGTCCGCATGCTGCCTTTTTACAAAAGCTGGACATCCCCATGTATTCAGGAACTGAAGATAGGGTTTCTTTCCACTCCACATCTGATATGGTGTGGTAGGCACAGTCTTGGTTGGAACTTTGTTCAAAAGATATGCAGTTGATTATAGTGCATATCCCCAGAATGACTCAGCCTTACTCATCATGGAACGAACCATATCCAATAGGGTTCGATTCCTCCTTTCTGATACACCATTGTGTTGTGGTGTGTATGGAGGAGTAAGCTGAGAGAGAATTCCATTCTCTTTTAAGTAATCCAGGAACTCGGCACTTAAGTATTCACCACCTCGATCAGATCTCAGTGTCTTGATACTTTTGCCTTTTTGGTTTTCTACTTCATTCTTGTATTCCTGGAATTTCTCAAAGGCCTCGGATTTATGTTTCATCAAGAACACATGTCCATACCTAGAGAAATCATCCGTAAAGGTAATGAAGTAGGAATAACCACTTCTCGCATGTGCAGACATTGGACCACATACGTCACTGTGTATGAGTCCCAAGAGCTCGCTTGCTCTTACTCCGTGTCCAGTAAACGGAGTCTTGGTCATCTTTCCTATGAGACATGATTCACAAGTAGCATAAGATTGATATTCGAACGGATTCAAATATCCTTCTCTATGTAACTTAGTCAACCTTCTTTCATTGATGTGACCTAGTCTACAATGCCATAAGAAAGCCTGATTTAATTTCGGAGACTTTCTTTTAAGTGTATTCTGGATATTGAAAACCTGAGCTTGACTTAATACGTATATACCGTTATCTAATGTACATGACTCAATCAGAACTTGATTTAGGTGGATGTATACTACATCGCTTTCGAATGTAAAATTATATCCCTCTCTCGAAAGTGAGGATACTGATATGATATTACAAGTCATACTAGGTACATACAGACAGTTACGTAAAATCAATATCTGCCCACTTGTCAAACCTAGGCGATATTCTCCCACGGATTCAGCGTCCACACTCATTCCGTTTGCAACTCTGAGAGACCAATCACATACCTTTATAACTCTATGGTTTCTCAAATCATGTAATGAATTACAGATATGAGATCCTGCTCCGGTATCTAATACCCAAGAAGTAGAGTTAATTGACAAACAGTTCTCAATAACAAATACACTTAAGGCTGAAGCCACAACATGCTTAGAATCATGGCTACTGGCTTTGCTATCCCTACAATCATTCTGCCAATGTTCATTTCTGTAACAACAGGAACGTCCCTCTTTTACTATATCCAGTCCCGAAACTTTTGCCCTTCTCTTTCCTTTTACTTCCCTGGTTTCCTTCAGGTAAGAGGTAGAGACTATAGAATCAAGTCAGTATTTGACTCGTTTCCCAACGCGGTCTCCAGGTCGTTGAGCTCATCAATACAGCTAGTCATTGTAAGGACGTTGTCCCCTACAGATGACCCGACAGCCAACCTCGCTTGAATTAATTCGTTCGAGGTCTTATATCTTTCGATATGAGATTGCTCTCCATATAAATCTTTGTAATGGAGAAAGATGGAAACTAAGTCCATCTTCTCGTGCTGCTTCTGGTATACACCATCAACTGAAGTTAACACGAGGCATTTGGCTTTCGCTTTATCTTTTTCCCTTGTTTGACGGATATCCATATCCGTGACAGTGGAAACTGGACCTGGGACGGCGGGATCTTGAGTAGTAATAGGGTGGTCCAGTTTGTCATAGGCAATGGACATCTGGACAGACCTTTGCCAATCAAATAAGTCATATTCAGTCAAATTATTATCTAGATGTAACCTATGTGTGGTCACAAGGTCGCTGCAATTTAAGAGAGAGAAGAAAATACTATTAGCATAATGCTCTTGTAAGTTTAGAGTGGTTTAATTTATCTAAATAGGATGGCTCCCACTGTTTCTCGAATCCCTCCTCAAAGAGGAATTAGCCAGGACTATTCTCACCGTACAATTCTTGCTTAACCATTCAGCCAGGTCAGTGTCGATACTTCAAGGGAGGTTTTCCAACGCTTTCGCGAAGTTCCTTAATTAAATAACCTCTTTTCTCTGGCGGCGTAACCCCGCTGACACCTTTCTAGGCACCTACTTGGTTTATAGCATTGATCGTTAGGTGACGAATCTCCTGATAAGTAGTATATACTCACAGTAGGATCGGGATCCAAAATATCATCGTATGATAATGTTGAAGGAATCCTACCAACATTCATCAAACTCCAAAATGGTATGCTTCTCTCTGCAAATTTCAGTTTCTTTAGAAATTCCCGATGTGGATTTTTGCCCCATGCTCTTATGACCTTGACGAAGGCCAACAAATCATAAGTCACATGTCAAGTTCTGCCCATCATTATCTAGTTAATTTGAACCCACCCGTATATAACCTTGACGAAGGCCAACAAGGTAATACGACTGTCCTAAACCAACACATCTATCTATGCACCAAATGAATACCCCAGCAGCTACCAAACACTATGCCTTGACGAAGGCCAACAAACATAGCTTGAATACAACAGACCATTCATAAGAAATGACGGAGGGCTACGAATGGTTTTGGCAAAACCGTGAACGTAGTGAACTTGATTTAATCGAAGGAACCTGATACTTCTTAAAAGGAGTGGTTAAAGCTCCGCAATTAAAAATTCTGATCCTTTTTAAAATAACCGAGCGGTTCTTTTAAATTTGTTCCAATGACTTAACTTTGGTTTATTTTCTTTGCATTATGATAATGCGTCCCATCATTTATCCTATCATTGCAGAAAACAACGAAAATACCGCGTCCTCGTATGCCATCCGCATTCGCCACGGGGTCCCGTCATCACCCGTTAGGTTACTTAACTAACGACAGAGCGGGGGCAGGGCTAGCGCGGGTGTAAAACATAAGTGACGTCTAATAGCTATCATATATAGATATTGTACATTCGTCAGACGCAATAATAACCATTCCAAATCACAGATGAACTTTATTGGATTTATTAGCAATCCGCATTTGCTTTGAGCCTGCAATAAAAGACGGATTACACGGTTGTGATGAATAGCCATTACCCCACCCTAGACCCCTACGGGTACGGAAAACTACCCGTCAAGTACCCGAAGTGAAGCGGTCTCCCTCAACAACGTGAGTAGGCCACTAAACACTTCGACGTACCCGGTAGTTTGTGTACCCCGCCTTAGGTCTATCCTAGGAGCAAAAAACAGTAAAAAGAAATAATACAACGGTGGCTACAACCGCAACCTGGATTTGCCCCGCAAAAGAATATTACATCATATTACATTTACATCGAATGAATGAATATTAAACCCATCTCAAACCCCGGCTAATCATCACAACAGTCCAACACAGATCATATACACAAACAGTAAACATTTCAGAAATGTGCAACCCCCAGCCAACCGATATACTAGCAGTTAGGAGAGGTTTACGAACACATTAAACATTACAGATAAAGACCCAGTTAGCAAATATCTTAGAACATCGATCGAATACTATATTCCGTGTCTACCCCAAAAGAAAACCAGCACTGAAGTAACCTTGGAAGAAACAGTATATACAGGAAGACAAAACACCACACAAAATGAATAACAGTGAAAATACGAGTCAAAACCGAGTTGACTCGGCGGCGGATCCGCGGCGCGAAGCACTGTTCTGCCGCGGATCCGCGGCGGTCTTGTCGTTTTGTGCACTCGTATTTTCCCAGAATTCATCAAATTCCCTGCTGTGATTTTTAAGACATATCAAATAATTTTTCAGACAGGTTTAAATTTAACAGCAACTAGGAATTTTCAGGGTTTTGTTTTCGTGTTTTCCGTCGATCGAACTTCTAATTAGTTGCTAACAAGCTAGTAATGGTTAAGTAGTCACTGATACCACTGTAAGTCCATGTCACGCACCCCACGAACTTGTGGGGAGGCGGAATATATGAAAAACAATTATCAAAGCTTCGTAACACGGACTTGAGCGCATGAATCGTTTCTAAACCATTGCTAATAAAGTACTAGAGGTTTAACTACTCGGATACGAAGTTATACCTCACGTTAGTTGTCCTTCGGGTCTTCATCGCGGTCCTCCACTCCTCGTAGGCTCCTTGGAACATCGGCATCTCAACGGCCTCCTCGAATCAAAGACGATCCACCTGAAAGCTCCTACGCCAAGCTTAATCTCAAACTTGAGATAACTAGGTTTCTTAAAGTGCTAATCTAAGCTACCTAGGGGATATAGAGTGAGGTTATGGATGTATTAGTCTAGCAAACCCTTGATCTCAATGCATGAGAGGTTAGGGTTAGGGTTTGAAGAGAGAGTAAGCTTGAGGAGAGAGAAGGTGAGAATGATAATGAAAAGAATAATGAACTCATATGAATATATCAACCATAACAATTAATCAAATAAATAATATAAATGATTTATCATCATGGTTAGATTCATTCATCTAGTGTGATTCATCATATGACTCATTAAGTCATTAATGAATCATTTAATACAAAGCATGAATCACACAAATGAGTCATTAAGCAATTAATGCTCATGCCACCTTAACCCCTTAGTCACCACTCTTCTAGAACCTTCCCGACAAATTACGAGAACGCCCCTCCAATCCGTCAAAACACGGAAAAACTTTAGACTGTATAAATCCAGTAACCCGATACTAGAATCTGGCTTAAACCAAAGCCGACTAGTAAAAACTGTCCGAAAAGTCGTACGTGCATAAACATACGTACGCATCCGAACCCTTGTCGTAATACCATACGACTTCTATATTGTTTCGCCTGGAGCAGGGAAACTCTCTGTGTGGGACTCTAAAGACTCGACACTACGCTGGCAGTGGGTTTAACCACAGACCGCAAGCGGCACTAGCTGTACGTAACGGTCCCCAGGTAGATGTCGATAAGAAGGCCGATGAGGAAAACCATCGGAACCCCTACTGAGCCTGATGTGACAATCTCCGTACAGTCCGGTCTGTTCGTCTAAGACTATCGCATATCAAGCCTAGGGGCGGCAAGCGTCAGTCCCCTAATAGCTGTATAAGTCGTGTCGGAGCGAAGCCCATTACACCCTGAGAAGCTACTTGAACCTACCAGTATATCTCGCTTGCCCTGGCCAGGGACATTGCGTAATGGCTCTCTGACACAGTGCGATATCAACTCCCAAAACCGGGAGAGACGAAGCTTATCTAACCGCCACTGCCTCCAAGTGCTCGGGACGGCACCCAACTGCTACCTGTTTGCACGACTCCTTTGAGCCGTGGTAGGGTAGCAATTTAAGAACAGTGGGACACACTCGAGGCGAAGTAGCAGTGTCAAGTCTGCGGACTATGCTGTACTCATGTCGCCTGGGAACTGCTAACTGACGATGGGTATAATACCAACCAATCAGTTCCCCGCGAGTCTTGTCCGGTGTACCCGTAACCTAACGAGCACCTGTATACTATCTCCAGTACGACGTACTGATGATTGTGGGACAGACCATCTCCCCAACTGGGATGAGAAGCATACACACTTAGTCTACTCCAGAGTATCGATACCCTATCTCGATAATCCAATGACCAGGGACCTGTATAGGATGTTGCTTACAGACTACCCAGCCCCCACTAGTGTGACTGCCATCACAACGCTGGTAATCAAGCAAAGATCCTATGGGCTCTACTAATATGTATAAGTGATACGTTACAAGAAACATATGCACGTATTAAAGTAGACTCAAACCAAGTAGCATACTACTATGTTTAGCAAGACTGTTATATACAACTGTGAATATCCCAAGCTTCCATTAAGTAATATACATGCTAGTATGATACAATAATGGCCCCTAGGGCATATACACTAACAAATCATACCTGGTAAATACATACCCTGCAGTAAGTATCTAATCGGGAAATCAGTTTTCCATTAACAATGCACTGAAACAAAAAAATTATTTCATAGGGGTATCCTGGTATTCTTAGTAATGCCTCTTCCATAATCCAATTCGTGACTTTAACCGTATATTTCTTTGCCATCTCTCCAAATCCCTTTATTTGTCTTTATTCATTACCTTCTGTACACCATCGTTAGGCTAAATGATTTTCTTTCTTCCCTACCGTTCGGCACCAGCCTATGGTTTGGAAGAAGACTATCCAGTAAGCATAATAGGTGTACTCTCCTAAACCAAGGAGTACTCGCAACTTGAGAGAAGGTGATAATAAAAGACAACTGAATAATACCTTATTCTATTTCTCCCGAACTGGGAAAAAAGCAAAGGTGAAATAGGAGTGGTGATGAAGTACGTGTTTTGGTCGTGAATTATAGCAGTCGCAATTTACTTTGCCCTCTTTCTAATCCCTTTATTTTGTCTTTTGTTATTACCTTCTGTACACCCTACTTAGGCTAATCGGTTTTCTTCATTCCCTACCTTTCGGCACCTGCCTATGGTTTGGAATAAGACTATCTAATAAACGTAATAGGTGTACTCTCCTAAACTAAGGAGCCCTCGCAACTTGAGAGAAGGTGATAATAAAAGTCAACTGAATAATCCAATTCTATTTCTCGTGAACCTGGATCCATCCTCGAAGAAGTCCCTTCGAGTTCGTATATAACCATACGATGGACCTATCCAATAGATGTAGATGTCCGTAATAATACGGGGTGTTCTGAGAAGTGCAAAGGGTAATAGAAGGAGCGGAAATGACTTATGCAACTTAGACAATCCAAAAGCCAGTATTTTAAGAAGGTTCGGTCAACTTGGTCACTGAGTCATAGTCTAGGGTCGGTCAAAGGTCGCTGCCAAAGAGAGAAAGAGAAAAGAAATACTCTGCGTGCACTCTAACCGAGATCAGAATGGTTATCAATTTATCTAATCAGGAAACCTCTGTTAGTTGTATGTATGCCCTAGAGGCCAGTATTGTACAGATGATGTATATTATATTGGATGCTTGGACATATATAGAGATGACTTTCTTGCTCGATATGATAGTATGCTATCTGGTTACTCTTTATCTTAACATGTACACTAGTCTCTTTATACTGTCTTATAGTTACATGTTGGTAAAGCCCTTAGGATATGTACTTGACTACCTGGACTGTGATGCAGATCATACTAGTGGGGACATGGTAGTCCATAAGTACATCCTTCAAGGTCCCTAGTCGTGGGTGTATCGAGACGGGGCATCGATATACCAGAGTAGACTAGCGTATACGCTTCTCGACCCATGAGATGGGCGATGGATGATCCCACATCCATTGGTGTTTGACATCAGAGATGGTATACGGGTGCTCAGTGGAGACTGGGTACACTGGACGGACTCGCCGAGAACTCCCAGATGGTATTATACCTCACGTCAGATGGCAGTTCTCAGGTGACACTTGTACAGGTTAGTCTGTAGACCCGAGATCGTCATAGAGTCTTGTGTGATTCCCACTGTGCTTTGATCTCCACCTTACCACGTCCATGAGGGCGTGCAAAACGGTGGTCTTTGGGTACAGTCCCGAGTCACATGGAGGCAATGAGCGATAGGAGGGGTTTCGTCTCTCCCGGTATTAGGGGTTGATGTTGCGCAGTGCTCGATTGGCCGTAACAGGGAAGTCCCTGGCCAGGGCTGATCAGAGATTTGCTGGTAAGTGTTACTAGTAGTTTCTCGACCCGTTACGAGCCTCACATCGGCATGACTTATCGGGTTATTGGGGTCTGACGTTTACCACCCCTAGACTTGATATGCGACATATCAGACGAAGAGACCGGACTGTACGGTAAGTGTTACTGGTCGGATTCGCAGGAGTGTGAGCGGGCTAGCTCGTCGATCTTCTGATCGCTCAATACCCGGGTGGCCGTTACGTTTAGCAGACCGCTTGCGGCTTGTGGATGCTTGATATGATCATCATCTGCTACCGGCGTATTGACGAGTCTTTAGAGTCCTACACAGAGGTTTCCTGGCTCAAGCGAAACGAAATAGGAGCGCATATGAGATATGTGCGGGACCGAGAATAATGCGTGTATGTGATACCGCATTTCATTCTCGCGATAAATGTTTCGATTGGTTATATTCGATATGACCTAGTTATCGAATTGTTCATTCGATAAATCGATACATTGGATACTAGTCGGTTATGTGCGACATGACCGGATCATTGAATCAAATGTTGATTTAATGATTTAATGTATAATTATATATTTGATATATTATTTTGCATTAACTAGTATTGGTTCACTTTAAACGGATTTTTCTCACTTGGATTGCACATTGTATATGTGATATACTTTTGTGCACCTTTTTGTATCATGTTTGATGATACTTGATCATATGGTTAAGTGAATAGAATTAAACCATGGTTATTATGATAATTAGGGTTTTGCATATTTATTTATTCATTTATTTGTTTATTCATTTATTTGGATAAGTTTAAAAAGGGATGATGGCTTTCTTTGTCTTTTTGTTGAAGCTTCATGAAGCTTTGACTCATGCTTAACCCTAACCCATCCATTAACCATGGTATATTCTCTACACTTAACCCTAGTAAGAATTATGATAAGTATTCCATTTCTTTTTATTTCAAGAAGACTTATCATATTTTCTAGCTCATCTTCTTCTTCATCTTCAAGCTTGAAACCTTGAGGCCATCAATGGCAACTTGAGCTTGAGAGTGAGAAATCCAAGTCTAAAGAGAACCCACCTCCTATTTCTTTATCCTCTACCTCTTGCCAAGTAGTAGAGTGTGTTTCCTTCACAAGTTTCATCACTTCGTGAAGTAGGGAGCTTGATCTAGTGCAACCTCGACGTAGATCGTCTTTGACACGAAGCCGACGAACTATTCCGCTTACTTCTCCGATGAAGCCGACGCTAGAGCCCAGGGTTCGACATGGACAGCGAGGAGACTTCGTTGCGGAGCCGTGGAGGTGGATATCCGGATCTACAAAGGTTGTAATTTCCATATCCAAGTAGTTAAGTGTTAACTAGTTTACGTTTCGCCTAAATATCTAGTCTAAGATCCGTAGTCTAGGGTTTCTCGGCACCATATTTTTTTTAAATTGGCATGTTCGATGCCTTGTGAGACCTTACTAGAGTGCCTAGGAACCCTACAGTGGTATCAGAGCCTAGCTAGAGCCTTAGGCGAAGTCTAGACGGAGTTTGAAACCCGGACGAACCGAAAACCCAAACCCAAAATAGCACTCTGGAAATTTTCCGAATTTGTGGTTTTTTGTCAATTAAAAATGCCTAAAAAAATCAGCAATAAAATCTAAGAATTACTGTGTAAAAAGTTTCCTGTGAACAGTAAATACTGCGGCGGAACCGCGGCAGAAGCATGGCTTCTGCGGCGGTTCCGCGGCTCCATGATGACGTCAGCCCCACTTCTTTGCACAGTAATACCTGATTTATTATTCTGAATTTTCTGGGAATTATAATTTGGCTCCAGGTTTGAGTATTCTGGGGTTGTATTGGGAATTGTCGATTCAATCGGATTATCGAACTTTGTCTATGTGTTTTCCGGATATTTTTTTGGGTATGTTAAAAAGTTCGACCGGATATAAATACCCAATCTTTCCCCTGCCAAAAATATCCAAGTGTTGGATTATTGTGTGGTTTAAGGACGTTCTGAGTAGTGCAAGTAACGCGATGGTCCCTCTAGAAGACAACAAACCTTAACTCGATTATGTGACCGTCTTGAACTGCCCTTTGAACCTTCGGGTTTGGGGTAGTACGGCGTGCCACATGTGAGGCGTTGGCTTGACCCTTCTACGGCTGGACCGTCGGTACTGAGGCATGAAACGAATGTCTTTGAACCTATTTCATGTGTTGGATGGTTTCGGGAAAACTTGGGTATTCGAATGTTCGATCGGAAAGTTTAATATATTCTATTTATCTGGAATGGGATACAATAATTGGAATTCACAAACAGTTATGTGATAACTGAATGAATGATATAAATCTAGCGGTTTAGTTTCATTTGATATAGAAAAGAGTTTTCGATAATGAGACTAAAATGCGGGATTTATATCTGTTAGGCATGTGATGTCTAAGTATTTCATTTGATTAGGCATGCGATGTCTAAAGAAGTTGCGGATTCCAATTGTTGTAGTTTTACACTTTCTTTTCTGTGACCGTAAGTGTAATATGTGATATCGCCGGTTTCGTTGTTATATGTCAACGACAATTGGGATGGACATATTTACTTACGTTGATGACATGTGATGTTATGTGTTGCTGGATATGTTATATTGGATCGTCGTGTTTGAATAGCCAGGGGTTTTTATGTGAGATGAGTGTTTTCCATTTTCATTCATGTAAAAACTTGTATGTAATATTCTTTTATTTGGGGCACTTCCAGGTAGCGGAAGATGTCACCCTTTGTATATTATTTACTTTTCCGCATTAGGATAGACCCAAGGAGGGGAGCACAAGTAACCGGGTTCTGGGGTCCAGTGGGAGACCAACTCGAGGAGTCGAGTCCGTGTCTCCTAACCCTAGAATTGGCAGGGTTGCTTGCCGCTCTCGTAGGGGTCTAGGGGTGTGGGATTGGCTATTCATCACGACCGTGGAATCCGTGTTTTATACTGGCTCGTATTGAAAACACGGACGTCCTAGTATATCCAATATTTCATATGTTTATTCTGCTGCGATATCTGTGTTGTGATGTTCTCTGATGGATATAGTATATAATATATATGATATATTATATAGACGTTACTTATGTTTTACACCCGCGCTAGCCCTGCCCTGCTCTGTCGTTAGTTACCTAACCTAACGGTGCACGAGGGGACATCGAGGCGAATGCGGATGGCATAAGTGTACGTCATATCTATCTGTGATGTTTAGGTATTAAATGATGGGACTTCATTAATGTGATTAATGAAAGAAAAGAAACCTAAGATGTTGTAGAATCAAATTTTAAACAAAACAGGTAGCTACAGTTCTTGCTTTGCATAGCGGTATATATGATATACCCCGCACCTTATTCGATGAGGAAAGGACCGAGATCCCTTCACCGGGAGTGACTCCTTTAGCAATAGCTGGCAGATGCTACATACTCGGTTTGCTTTTGATTGTTTTTGAGTTTTGCTTTGCACAGCGATATATATGATATATCCCGCACCTCATTCGACGAGGAAAGAACCGAGATCCCTTCGCCCGGAGTGACTCCTTTAGCAAAACTAGAAAAAACCTCAAAATCACTCCATTTCAAAACTTCATTTGATTCTACAACGATATCAAGTTCATTACGCTCATGGTTTTCAGAAAAACCTGCGTAGCTCTCCGTCATTTCAGATAAAGACTAGTTAGTATTCGTGCTGCGTTTGTTGACCTTAGCCAAAGCGTGGTGTACGGTAGCTAATTAGTATTTATCTGCTAAAACATGAGATGTGATTGAGTTAGGGTAGTCGTGTGACTTTGTTGACCTTAGCCAAGGGTCGTACGGGTGGGTTTAATTCAATCAGGAAATGACGGGTTGAACTTGACTAGCGCTTATGATTTGTTGACCTTAGCCAAGGTCATAAGTTGCTAGGGGCAAAATATTATCGGGAATTTCAAGTGTTGAAATTTGCAATGAGATTGCATACCTTCTATAAGATAGTTGGATCCCGATACCCACTGCGAGTAAGAGTTACTCCTGGGAGAGTTTTACACATTACAATTAGCCGATCAAGTAGGTGTCTAGAAAGGTGTTAACGAGGTTACGCCTCTGGAAAAACGAGGTTTACAGTAATTAGGTTCGTGCGAAAGCACGGGGGACCTCCCTAAAAGTACTGACACTGGCCTGGCTGAAAGATTGGCGAACTTGTAATGTGTAATTAATCCCGGCTAGTCTTTCCTTTTAGGGTTTGAAGGAAGATTTGATAAAAAGCAGTGGGAGCCATCCTGATTAGATAAGATAATAACCAATCTGATCTTGCACGAGCATACGCTAAAGTGTTTTCTTCTCTCTCTCTCCAGGTAGCGACCATTGATTGATAGGATACGAGCGTGTTCAAGTTCTAGTTTAAATACCGCAATCAAGACGGTTTCGCACGTAGCTAGCCGGTTGAGTACGGGTCGTTCGCAGGGAGATGGGAATCTTTTTCTATGTGTTTTTCGACGAGTTAAGTCCGGTTGTTCAGATTTTGTTTGTAGTTATCTAAGTGTAAGTTGATATTTAAAGAGAGCTTGTTAGGGTTAGGATTAGGTTAGTTTGAGTTAGGAGTCTCCACATCTTTCGTT
Organism: Agapanthus africanus; assembly: GCA_030015575.1. Lineage (NCBI taxonomy): Eukaryota > Viridiplantae > Streptophyta > Magnoliopsida > Asparagales > Amaryllidaceae > Agapanthus > Agapanthus africanus. The sequence goes on along the minus strand of JASDDO010000029.1, from coordinate 251,113,402 downwards.
TCCCTTCTTAATATCGTGTTACGGTAATCGGCAACAACGGGGATTAGCACGACTAGGAAGGACTTTGCGAGTATAAGCTAGGCTTTCCAACGCATAAGTCTTCCTTTTGGTGCTTGTCCGTCCGTTCTTGGCTCTTAGCCATAACCTCCGGTTAATCCAACCACAACCGGTCTCACTACGGAATCACCGCTATCATGTAGGATAGGGTGCCGTAAGGAGCGGATTGTGGTTGGGTTAACAGGAGTCGATTTAAGATGTTGGGAAAGGAAAGAGTGAGAGAGATTTCCTTCTCTCAAACTTCCCTTATCCTACCCTAACAAGAATGAACTACTCACACATCATAATACGGAAAAATAAAACAACACAAAAGAGGAAGATAGAAAGAAGGAGATTAGAAGAATACGACTAACTATTTGCGACCTCACCTTGGCGAGGATCAAGCGTAAGTATCATTGTCATATGTAAGGATAAAGAAAAAAGAGAAGAAAGAAATAACAAGGAAATAACAACAACTACTTAACGAATTAAAATTACAACAAGCATAAATATAAGGAGACAAGCATGATAATAAAATGGTCTTCTTTATTCATCACTCTTCACTCAAAAGCTCACTTACAAGTTTAATGGAGAAGAGGTGAGAAGAGGAAGAAGAACATGTACTAAAACCTAGCAAAAGAAATACAAGATTATGGACCCCCTTTCCTTCACAGAATTCTGGGGTATTTATAGGCTGGAAAATGAGAAACTAGGGCAACAATACGGGCCCATATGAAATTACCAACCTACCCCCAAAGCCCTGCGCACTTGGCGCCAGAACGGCCGCGGAAGCGCGGCCAATACCCCCCTTTGGCCGCTCTTCCGCGGCCGTTTAGATGAATTGTTCCTCTGTATTTTTGGTGGTCCCCTGGTCTTCAGTGTACCTAATTCTGGTATATGTATTTTCTCAATTTGGCTGCACGATTTTTCCAGAATTTCTGTTGAAGGAAAGGTGGACTTTTTGTTAAGATTTTGTCATGATTGTCTCGAGCTCCGCGTAGATCTCTTGGATCTTGTGCCACCATTGAGCCTTGTGCCTGAAAACGACATTGATTTGACATTTTGTCTTCCTAAACCGGTATCTGGCAGCATACGGATGAAGAGCGGAGACCGTGTTTTATCTGTGGTTGGCAGGAACCGGATTTTTGTCGTGTTTTCCATGAATTTCTCCGTTTGAGAACCGGGAACCTGTATCCTGCAATTGACTAGCAAACACGGCTCAAGAGTATCTACCGACATGCAATGTGATAAAAATTGGGCGGTATAAAAATGCAAAAATCTGATATGAACAAATACCCCCAAACTTATCATTTGCTCGTCCCGAGCAAAGTCCATTTATTCACAAAAATTTCCTAACCTCACTTTCGCAGGGAACGCGATTGCACTGAGCATGTGCAACAAGCCGTTAAACCTCTAGGTGTCCCTAGTAGGAGGAGTGTTGTCTCCTGAGGGTTTTCAGCGGATACTACCCACAAAATCCGGTCAAGTTGGTTTGTAAAAATGACTAAGTTTCAAACCCTAAAGTTTTGTTTTAGAAAATAACAATTCTATAATCCTTAGTCTAGACTATCGAACCTTTATTTTTCACACCTCACATCTTATTTAACTACAGATTTTATATGTCTTTACGTACAGTGCGGATAGTGTCGTTAAGTTCCAGAAGGATCAATTAGAGTCATCATGTCGCACAATAAAGCCCAGATAACAAATTTAAAAGGATCACATAAGTTTTATAATGAGTTAAGCATTTTTCAAGTTTCGTTTTGCAGTAAGGTTTCAACTTTAGAATTTCTATCTTCCTTAACAGGAAACTAAGTCGTATTTTTCACTCCACCTTTTTCTTGTTTTCATTTCATACACACCACTGTGAACGTGCAATAGTCTTTATCAAAGAGTAAAACCTTCATATCTCCGTTAAAATTTTTTTTTTTAAAAGCCTGTCTTTTATTAAGATTATTCTCACACAAAGAACCGTTAGGAATTTTAACTCGGAGAGAACACTTGCTTGACTTTGTTTTAAACTGGACTTTCTAGGCTTCTTAGCGAGCTTTGGGCCAATGCACCCAAACCAGTTGGTTTTAGGGCATTAGGTGTAGAAACACCCCAGCGGACTTAATTACTCAAGTTACCTAGGTCCAAAAACAAAAGACAGTTTGGCGTGAAAATCAGATGATTTAATACGAACGGAGATATAACCGGCAGTTCAAATATTTTTTTGGATAAAAGACGTGTCTAGTGGGTTTGGTGTGTAATCATTCCAATCAAGTTTTAGATGGGTTATTTTTCAGACTTAGCTCCTATTACGGCATCAATAACATTCCTTCATATTCGCTTTACTTCATAAACTATTCTTGTCATTACTTATTTCAGAACAAACCTATTTGATTCTCAGAAAATCATTTATCTGTTTAAAAGTTTGAACATGAAAGACTTGTCATCTAATTCCCAAAACTCACGACACGTGTAGTGTGATGTAAAGACGTATATCAGCTATAGTTAACTTCAAAGGAGAGTTATCTTTCAGGTTTTCAAAATCCAAACATAAGATCTAGTTATTCCTATTTTATCAAACAAAAACCGTCGAATGTTGAATCAGAGTTCTTCCACAAGCTAACTTGACAAAAAAGTTTTTATATTTTTGGAAAATTTTCAAATTTTTATGGATTTTATGGATTTTAATATGCAGATGCAAAATATACATATGAATGCGAAGGTAAGAAATGCGTACCGAGTGTACCCCCAAACTTAAACTGGACAGTATCCTCACTGTCATTGCATGAAGAGAGTAGTTTGAAGGTTCAAAATTGTTGGTTAGCGATACACAATTTTTATTTGTTTTTGTTTTGAAAGAAAAGAAAAAGAATATACAAGAATATAAACAAAATGGTTTGTACATACCCCCAAACTTATTTGGAACAGTGTCCACTGTTCTTGGCTGGATAACCGAAGTTTGGAGGTAGGCAGAGGAAGATCAATCAAGGTAAACCGGCTCCTGTAAGAACAGGAGCTCCTCTGTTGGTTCGGCGCTAAGGTACGGTTTGCATCGGTGTCCGTTCACTTTGAAGAGTGAACCGTCCTTTGGATTTTCCAAATCCACAGCGCCCTGCGGATACATAGTCCGCACAAAATACGGCCCTTTCCAGCGAGATCGGAGCTTTCCAGGATGGAAGTGAAGTCGGGTGTCGTAAAGAAGTACCTGCTGACCAGGTACGAAGGTTTTGCGCACAAGGTGTTTATCATGAAACACCTTCGTTCGATTCTTAACGACAACCGCGTTGTCGTAAGCCTCATCCCTAAGCTCGCTCAGTTCGTTCAGCTGCAGCTTCCGATGGCTGCCCGCGTCCTCCAGAGACAGATTCAACTCCTTTATCGCCCAAAACGCGCGATGCTCGATTTCGACAGGAAGGTGGCAGGCTTTTCCGTACACAAGCCGATAGGGAGACATGCCAAGGTCGGTCTTATAAGCGGTTCTAAATGCCCAAAGGGCATCAGTGAGTTTCAAAGACCAATCCTTACGGTTCTTGGAAACCGTTTTCTCCAGTATCTGCTTGATTTGCCGATTTGAAACTTCGGCCTGCCCGCAGGTTTGGGGGTGGTAGGGCATACAAAGCTTATGATTAATGGAGTATTTCCGCATCAAGGCCTCGAAAGTCCTATTGCAGAAATGACTTCCATTGTCGCTAATGATCGCTCGGGGGTGCCCAAACCGTGAGAAAATGTTTTCTTTAAGGAACCTAACGACAACCTTGTTGTCGTTAGTTCGGCTGGGCACAGCCTCGACCCATTTAGAGACGTAATCAACAGCTAGAAGAATGTACAAGTTCCCAAAAGAGCTGGGAAACGGCCCCATGAAGTCTATCCCCCAAACATCGAAAATCTCCACAACCAAGATCGGTTGGAGCGGCATCTCGTTCCTCCGGGATATCCGGCTCATGTGTTGGCACCGGGAGCAAGTCTTGCAATAATCGTGAGCGTCTTTGAAAAGTTGTGGCCAGTAGAAACCACATTGCAAGATCTTCTCAGCTGTCTTTCTGGGCCCAAAATGCCCGCCACATGCTTGGTCGTGGCAAAATGACAGCACACTCTTGAATTCCTCATCTGGGACACACCGACGAATAATCTGGTCGGGACAGTACTTGAACAAGTAGGGTTCGTCCCAGTAAAAGTGTTTTACTTGGGATAAGAAGCGAAGTCTGTCCTGACGTGACCATTCGGTCGGTAGCAATCCCGTGGCCAAATAGTTCACAATATCTGCGAACCAGGGTTCGCAAGATACTGTCAAGAGTTGTTCATCCGGGAAAACGTCGTTTATCGGAATTGGAAGCGAAGGCGAAGAAGGAAGTCGCGAGAGATGGTCGGCAACCACGTTTTCACATCCTCGTTTGTCCTTAATGACAAGGTCAAACTCTTGAAGCAAGAGGATCCAACGGATTAACCGAGATTTGGCATCTTTCTTCGCAAAAAGATGGCGCAGAGCTGAGTGGTCAGTGTAGACAATGACTGGAGAGCCGATGAGGTAGGGCCTGAACTTTTCTAAGGCAAATACAACAGCTAAGAATTCCTTCTCAGTTGTTGTATAATTGAGTTGTGCGTCGTTCAGGGTTCGGCTTGCGTAATAGATTACATGCGGCATCTTGTTGATGTGCTGTCCAAGGACAGCACCGATGGCAAAGTCGGATGCATCGCACATAATCTCGAATGGGTGCGTCCAGTCAGGAGAAGAGAGAACGGGAGCAGAAGTGAGTGAGAGTTTCAGTGACTCGAATGCAGTCACACAGCTCGAGTCGAAGGTGAAAGGCGTGTCCTTGGCCAGCAAAAGCGTCAAGGGCCTAGCAATCTTGCTAAAGTCCTTGATAAACCGTCTATAAAAACCGGCATGGCCAAGGAAGGCTCGGATATCTCTGACGCATCGGGGAGGAGGCAGATTGGAAATGACCTCAATCTTTGCTTTGTCAACCTCTATGCCATTTTGCGAGATGATATGTCCTAAGACAATACCTTCACGCACCATGAAGTGGCATTTCTCCCAGTTCAAAGTGAGATTCTTGTCCTTACATCGGGTAAGGACAGCGTCAAGATGCAGCAAACACTCGTCAAAGGAGTCGCCGAAAATGGAGAAGTCATCCATGAAAATCTTCAGAAATTTCTCCACCATGTCTGAGAAAATCCCCATCATACACCGCTGGAAGGTAGCGGGCGCATTGCATAACCCAAAGGGCATGCGTCGATATGCAAACGTGCCGAAAGGACAAGTGAAAGTGGTCTTGTCCTGGTCTTTTTCGGCGATGGGAATTTGATTATAGCCAGAGTAGCCATCAAGAAAGCAATAGTACTCATGTCCGGCTAATCGTTCCAGCATCTGGTCAATGAAAGGTAGCGGAAAGTGGTCTTTCCGTGTTGCAGCGTTGAGTTTTCTGTAATCAATGCAAACTCGCCACCCGGTTTGGGTGCGAGTAGGGATTAACTCATTCGCTTCGTTGGTTATGACCGTGATGCCCGACTTCTTGGGGACAACGTGAATGGGGCTAACCCACTGGCTATCAGAGATAGGGTAAATGATACCACTATCTAGACATTTGACGATCTCCTTCTTCACAGCCTCCTTCATGACTGGATTAAGACGTCTTTGTGGATCCCGGGCTGGTTTGGCATCATCCATCAGATGAATGTGATGCTCAACGATGAGGGGACTAATCCCCTTGATGTCCGCCATGGACCAGCCAAAAGCTTGCCTGTTGCTGTGCAAGACCGCGAGAAGGGCTTTCTCTTGCTCGGGAGCTAGAGAAGCCGAGATGATGACAGGAAGGGTCTCGTTCTCACCTAAGTAAGCATACTTAAGGTGAGACGGCAACGGCTTGAGTTCGAGCGTTGGAGGTGAAATGATGGAAGGCAAGACTGGTGCAAAGGTCTCAAACTCAAAGGACTCCAGCAAAGGTTCAAAACGAGTGTAGGCAACCGAGTCGGATGGTTCAGGTAACTCATCCGAAAAGTCGAAAGATTCGAACTCGGGTTGTGCGCGGCTAAGATCGTTCGTGAACGTGAAACACTCGTAGTCGTTATCGGGCGCAGAAACAGCAGCAGGTTCGAAGAGACACGCACTAGTGGCGTCAAGATCATCGTGTTCAAACAGAAACTCCTCGAATTCACACTCTTCTGGTGTGATCTCCTGGATCGAGCAGACATCCAGTATATGAGCATTAGGTTCGGCGGGCTGATTCCCCAACCTAAAAATGTTGAGTTCAATTGTCATCTTTCCGAAAGAGAGGTTCATTGAACCATTGCGACAATTGATCACAGCATTTGAGGTTGCGAGAAATGGGCGACCGAGTATCACCGGAATTTGATTCCGGGGGTTAGCTACAGGCTGTGTATCTAAGACAATGAAGTCGACGGGGAATATGAAATCCCCGACTTTGATTAACACATCCTCTAGCTCACCCCTAGGATGGGTGATCGATCGGTCGGCCATCTGGAGAGTGCAGTGTGTGGGTTTCAGCTCTCCGACGCCTAATTGCTCGTATACTGAATACGGAAGCAAGTTAACACTGGCACCAAGATCTAATAGTGCGCGGTTGATGTTCTTATCCCCAATAGTAATTGAAATAGTAGGACAGCCAGGGTCCTTCCGTTTTTGTGGTAAAGATTGGGTAAGGGCATCACTCACAGCACTAGCCAAGAAAACTTTCTTGGGTACCTGAGACTTCCTCTTTTTCGTGCACAAGTCCTTTAAGATTTTCGAGTAAGAAGGGACTTGTTGGACAGCATCTAAAAGAGGAATGTTAATGTTAACTTGCTTGAATAACTCCAAAATCTTCTCCATTTGTGGATTTTGTTTGTTAGACCTCAACCGGTTTGGAAATGGAACATTTTGAAAATTGGTTGAGTCTAATGCTGGAGGAGGAGATTTTGGAGTTGGAACGGATCCCAGAATAGGTGTTTTCGTGGAGTGAGAAGCGGGTCCGTTTAGAGAAGAAGAGGAAGGAGAGCCTTGTGAAGAACGAAGAATAGGCTCGGAAGACGAAGAAAAAGAAGCAGGAGAAGAAGAAGAAGAAGCAGCCGGGGTGTCATTGTTGATTTGCTTGCCAATGTTGTTTTGCAGCACCCTCCCTGATCTCAGTGTGGTCACGGCACTCACATTATGGTTTTGTTGTTCAAGAGCAACATGTGCATTATGTGGGTGGCCGGGATTTGGAAGTGGCTGGGACGGGAGCTTCCCCTTCTCTCGCTCGCTCAAGGCCGCGTTCAGCTGTGCAATCTGGGCCTCGATGGTCTTGATGCTCTGCCCGTGTGCGGCGGTGTGTTGCACTAAAGATTGGATCGAAGACTGGATGTTGGCGGTGGATTGAGTCGATTGTTTAACAAACGCATCCAGACTTCGCTCGAGCGAGGAAACCTTATCGTTGTTCGACGGAACAAAGTTGTTTGGTGGAAAGGAATTGTTCGGTGCAAAGTTGTTCGTCTTGTTTTGGTAAGGCTGGGGTTGGAAGGGCTGCTGATACTGAGTTTGTTGTTGCGCTTGTTGTTGCGGTGGAGGGGCCCTTTGGAAATTGTTGCCCTGGAATTGATTCTGATTCTGATTCCAGGCGAAATTGGGGTGGTTCCTCCAACCGGGATTGTAGGTGGAAGAGTAAGGATCATTCCTTGGTCTTTGCTGGAATGCATTAACCTGATCCTGTCCTTGCGAGGGTGGATTGTAAGGACACTCTTCAGTGAAGTGGGACGGATCGGAACAACAAGCGCAGATGGTACGAAGGGGGAGAACAGGGGCAGGAGTAGGAGAAGAAAATTTGCTCTCTATTGCTTCAAGCTTTTTTGTTATTGCAGCCATTTCAGCTCTCATCGCAATAGAGACATCAAGCTGGTGAATTCCTACCCTAGACTGACCGGTAGAAGTGGAGGTAGAAGAAGAAGAAGGAGTCGGTCTGGTGCTCTCCCACTGTAGCGTTTGCTCCGCAAGATCGTCAAAGAACTGCCACGCTTCCTCGTCAGATTTGGATAGGAAGTGGCCCTGACAGATGGTTTCCAGCAACTGCTTCGTTGCTGGGTTCAGTCCCTCGTATATGGTTTGGCAGAGTTGCCATTTCTCTATACCGTGGTGAGGACACTGAACAAGAAGGTCTTTGTATCGGTCAAAGCACTTCCAAAAGGGTTCAGAAGGAAGCTGGGAGAATTGGTTGATCTCATTTCGAATTCTTGCGGTCTTATGATTTGGGTAGAATTTTTTCAGAAACGCTTTAACAAACTCGTCCCAGCTGGTGATTGAGTGGGAAGCGGTGCTATACAGCCATTTTTCTGCGAGATCGCATAAAGTGAACGGAATGACCCGTAGACGTATAGCATCGTCCAACAGCTGGGTTGTTTTCATCATGGCACAGACGTTTTGAAATTTGTTAATGAAGATATAGGCATCTTCAGATTCAAGCCCATGAAAACGAGGAAGCATGTTGATGAAATGGGGCTTAATTTCAAAGTTGTCCCCATTGGCCGGAGGAAGAGAAAGGCAGGTTGGAAGTGCAGAACGGGTAGGGTAGAAACGATCCTGGAGCGCAATTCGCTGCGGCGCTACAACAGGCGGAGGTGGTGGGAGATTGGTCTCCATAGGAGGTGGAGCCAATCCAGGGGTGGTCAACGAGATGTTCGGATTAAATCCCGACATCGCGGAAGAAGAGGTTGGTGAAGGTGAAGGTGAAGGTGAAGATGTACGAACAGAATTCCGGTCAACGTCGGAGTTGGCCGGCAAAGGAAGGGGTGAAAGAGGAGTGGACGGAGTATCGACTTCGGAGTCGATCGCGTAGTCGGTCGCGACTAACGTAACGCGGACTAGACGGGCGCTAGTGTCCCGAGTCCAAGCGGACATACACTAAACGAGTTTAGTATAGTCAAAGCGGAGAAGGTGAGGGTAAGAAAACGTCAATGAAGAAAGGCGAAGGGTGTTGGGTGAAAATGGATTTGGCGACAAAAGGGCAAGTTTTTATAAAAGTTTTTGATTTTTTCTTTTTTTTTTTTTTTTAGAAAAAGATTTACAGAAGTATGTACGGAAATACGGCTTAAGCAATCACAAACAAGATATGCACAATCACACCTAGATCTAGGGTAACCTAGGTCTACTAGACCTGCTCCTGAACTTGATTGTCGAAGTTAAACAGTGTCGAGAAACAGGCTTAAAAATACACTGATCACGAGGCCAGGTAAGTGCAGAGATAAGGGGAGGTTGTCCAACGCTTTCGCGAAGTTCCTTAATTAAATAACCCTTTCTCTTTCGGCGGTTGCGCCTTTAACACTTTCCTAGACACCCCGTAAACAATATACGGTTAAGCAAGGTTCTAAACAAGGTTTATCTTCTCCTAATGAGCGCGAAGTCCTTAGGGCTGAAGTCTAGTATTTTTTTTAATTACAATGGACAATGCATATGCTTTAGTGATTTCCGGGGTCCTGGGAAGGGTGATGAAATCCCCACCCAATCTGGATTGGTTTCAAGCCCCTTAAGTCCGTATTAAAGAATGCAAAACAGTAACAATATCAACAGCAAACAATTTTATTTGCGGCGCAAAGAATCCTGCACAAGAACAGTTTATTGGAAAGGGGAGAAGAATTTGCGCAAAGAAGCCTGCAGAAAACACAATTCAGTGGAGCTTAGAGGAGTGGAGAGAGGCAGAGAGACTCACCAGAGAAAAATGGGCCACTGAAGCCAAAAGATGGCCGCGCTTGCGCGGCCAAATGCATGTAATTGCCGCGCTTACGCGGCAGTCCTGGGGCTTTGGCGCTCTGGAAAAATTTGGTGTTCTCTGTTGGGTGTCCTCTGCTTGTCTGGATGTACTGAATCTTGATTTGCTCACTGTATTTGCTCCAGATTTGTACAGTAAACCGGATGCTTCGTTTTGTCCGTCGCGGTGTAGCCGCGAAAATGTGGGTCTATCTTCCCACGTCTTTGGCACTGTACTTGAACTCCGTATTTCCAACGTCTTTGGCGTCGATCTTGAGCTTCGTATTTCCTGCACACTTGCACAAAAACTAATCAAAAATAACAAGATGGTTTCTTTTACAAAGTATATATTTTTTTTGGTTTTTGGTTGTTTTTATATTCACAAATTAACCCAAAATTTCACTTAGAAATAGACTACCGTCTCCCCGGCAACGGCGCTATTTGATTGATAGGATACGAGCGTGTTCAAGTTCTAGTTTAAATACCGCAATCAAGACGGTTTCGCACGTAGCTAGCCGGTTGAGTACGGGTCGTCCGCAGGGAGATGGGAATCTTTTTCTATGTGTTTTTCGACGAGTTAAGTCCGGTTGTTCAGATTTTGTTTGTAGTTATCTAAGTGTAAGTTGATATTTAAAGAGAGCTTGTTAGGGTTAGGATTAGGTTAGTTTGAGTTAGGAGTCTCCACATCTTTCGTTTCCTTTCTTAATATCGTGTTACGGTAATCGGCAACAACGGGGATTAGCACGACTAGGAAGGACTTTGCGAGTATAAGCTAGGCTTTCCAACGCATAAGTCTTCCTTTTGGTGCTTGTCCGTCCGTTCTTGGCTCTTAGCCATAACCTCCGGTTAATCCAACCACAACCGGTCTCACTACGGAATCACCGCTATCATGTAGGATAGGGTGCCGTAAGGAGCGGATTGTGGTTGGGTTAACGGGAGTCGATTTAAGATGTTGGGAAAGGAAAGAGTGAGAGAGATTTCCTTCTCTCAAACTTCCCTTATCCTACCCTAACAAGAATGAACTACTCACACATCATAATACGGAAAAATAAAACAACACAAAAGAGGAAGATAGAAAGAAGGAGATTAGAAGAATACGACTAGCTATTTGCGACCTCACCTTGGCGAGGATCAAGCGTAAGTATCATTGTCATATGTAAGGATAAAGAAAAAAGAGAAGAAAGAAATAACAAGGAAATAACAACAACTACTTAACGAATTAAAATTACAACAAGCATAAATATAAGGAGACAAGCATGATAATAAAATGGTCTTCTTTATTCATCACTCTTCACTCAAAAGCTCACTTACAAGTTTAATGGAGAAGAGGTGAGAAGAGGAAGAAGAACATGTACTAAAACCTAGCAAAAGAAATACAAGATTATGGACCCCCTTTCCTTCACAGAATTCTGGGGTATTTATAGGCTGGAAAATGAGAAACTAGGGCAACAATACGGGCCCATATGAAATTACCAACCTACCCCCCAAAGCCCTGCGCACTTGGCGCCAGAACGGCCGCGGAAGCGCGGCCAATACCCCCCTTTGGCCGCTCTTCCGCGGCCGTTTAGATGAATTGTTCCTCTGTATTTTTGATGGTCCCCTGGTCTTCAGTGTACCTAATTCTGGTATATGTATTTTCTCAATTTGGCTGCACGATTTTTCCAGAATTTCTGTTGAAGGAAAGGTGGACTTTTTGTTAAGATTTTGTCATGATTGTCTCGAGCTCCGTGTAGATCTCTTGGATCTTGTGCCACCATTGAGCCTTGTGCCTGAAAACGACATTGATTTGACATTTTGTCTTCCTAAACCGGTATCTGGCAGCATACGGATAAAGAGCGGAGACCGTGTTTTATTTGTGGTTGGCAGGAACCGGATTTTTGTCGTGTTTTCCATGAATTTCTCCGTTTGAGAACCGGGAACCTGTATCCTGCAATTGACTAGCAAACACGGCTCAAGAGTATCTACCGACATGCAATGTGATAAAAATTGGGCGGTATAAAAATGCAAAAATCTGATATGAACAACCATTTCATGCCCTAATGAAGATAATAATATGGATGTATTGACCGAACCCGCATGTTATACTGTGCTGGGGAACGTTGGTTCCGTTCTTTCTTATAAGAGTTATAGGAATGAACAGGATATAGGGGAATACCAGGATTCCCATGCCACCCGAATGAAGAAAGTACATGTTGATGCATTTTCTTCGGGTGTGTTCGTTACAGAGAACTGTTTCTCCATTTGCTCTACGTCCTGGGTATTAGATACCGGGTCAGGATCCCATATATGTAATCAGTTACATGGGCTCAAGAAAGGTAGAGAACTTGGAGAAGGTGATAAAGACATTAGAGTTGGAAATGGTGCAATTGTTGCAGCTAAGACTGTCGGGGAATATCACCTTGTATTACCAACTGGTAATACATTGGTTCTGAACGAATGCTATTACATGCCGAACATGATATGCAACATTATATCGGTTTCTTTATTAAGTAAAGAGGGATATAATTTTGTATTACAGGACAATGTTATGAACATTTTCCGTAACCAAAAGTTGGTTGGATCAGGCACGTTATGCAATGGCATTTATGTTCTAAATCAATCAACAGTTCTGAGCATAACAAACACACACAAGAGGAAGAGTTCTGAACTCAACGAATCCTTCTTGTGGCATTGTAGACTGGGTCACATCAATACGACACGACTGGCTAAGTTGCATAAGGATGGATATTTTAATCCGTTTGAATTTTCATCTTATGACACTTGCCAGTCATGTCTCAAAGGCAAGATGACCAAAACTCCGTTTACGGGACACGGAGAAAGAGTTACCGAACTCTTGGGACTTATTCATAGTGATGTATGCGGTCCCATGTCTACACATGCCAGGGATGGTTCTTCATACTTCATTACATTCACTGACGATCTCTCTAGATTCGGGTATGTGTTCCTGATGAAACACAAATCAGAAGCTTTTGAGAAATTTAGGGAATATAAACAAGAAGTTGAGAACCAAACCGGAAAAAGTATTAAAATCCTTCGATCTGATCGAGGAGGTGAATACTTGAGCAATGAATTCCTGGACTTCCTGAAAGAGAATGGGATTCTCTCTCAGCTGACTCCTCCATATACACCACAGCACAACGGTGTATCAGAATGGAGGAACCGCACCCTATTAGATATGGTGCGCTCTATGATGAGCACAGCAGAGTTGCCTATTTCCTTCTGGGGATATGCGCTGGAGACAGCCATATACCTATTGAATAGAGTTCCAACTAAATCTGTGCCTACCACTCCATATGAGATATGGAATGGAAAGAGACCATCTCTTAAAAGAGTTAAGATATGGGGTTGTCCGGCTTATGTTAAAAAGCAAAACCCGGACAAACTCGAGGCACGATCAGTTTTTTGTAAGTTTGTAGGATATCCAAGCAATTCGTATGGATATCTATTCTACCACAGTGAACAACAAAAGGTGTTTGTTGCTCAACATGCCACCTTTTTAGAAAAGGAATTTCTTGCAAAAGAGATTAGTGGCTCTGAGGTAGAACTGGAAGAAGTTCCAGAAACACAAACTATAACTGAAGATTTAGTGGAACCAGAATATTCGGTAGTACCCGACGAACCTCAGCCTCTCCGCCGATCTGGTAGGGTTTCTCGTCCACCTGAGAGATACTACGGTTTTCTCATTGATGGTGGAAGCGAGGATTGCATCATGGAAGATGATGACCCAACTAGCTTCGAGCAGGCCATCACGAGTGGGGACTCAGTGAAATGGCTGGATGCTATGCGGTCCGAGATGGAATCCATGTACACCAACAAAGTATGGACTTTGGACGTTGCTCCTGAAGGGGTAAAACCCATTGGGAGCAAGTGGATCTTCAAGAAGAAACTTGGTGTAGATGGGAAAGTGGAGACTTTCAAAGCTAGACTTGTAGCAAAGGGTTTTCGTCAAAGACCAGGTGTGGACTATGACGAAACCTTTTCTCCAGTGGCTATGCTTAAATCCATCCGGATCATGCTTGCCATCGCTGCATATCACGATTACGAAATCTGGCAAATGGATGTTAAGACCGCCTTTCTAAATGGTGATTTAGAAGAGTGCGTGTACATGACTCAGCCAGAGGGCTTTGTAGACAGTGGGAGCAGCGGCAAGGTGTGCAAGCTGCTTAAATCCATTTATGGATTAAAGCAAGCATCGCGGAGTTGGAACATCTGCTTTGACGTCGTTATCAAAGAGTTTGATTTCGTCAAAAATCCAGATGAACCTTGTATCTACAAGAAGGTGGCAGAGAGTAAGGTTGTCTTCCTCGTATTGTACGTGGATGACATACTCTTGATAGGAAATGATATTCCTATGCTGCAATCGGTCAAGCTCTTCTTATCACAAAGATTCTCAATGAAAGATCTTGGTGATGCCTCCTGCATATTGGGGATTAGGATCTATAGAGATAGATCCAAAAGGATTTTGGGATTGTCCCAATCCAGGTACATTGACACCATACTAAAGAGGTTTAGTATGGAAGAGTCCAAGCGTGGGAACTTACCCACGATCTCTGGAGTCACTCTCTCCAAAGAGATGTCTCCCAAGACTGATTTGGAGAGAGCTCGCATGCAAGGGATACCCTATGCTTCGGCAGTAGGCTCTATCATGTATGCGATGCTATGTACCAGACCCGATGTGGCATACTCACTAAGTGTAGTGAGCAGGTATCAAGCTGATCCTGGAGAGAGTCACTGGACAGCTGTGAAGAGCATTCTCAAGTACTTGCGAAGGACTAGAGATATGTTCTTGGTGTATGGTAACGGAGAGCTCCAAGTGGAGTCCTTTACCGATTTGAGCTTCCAGAGTGATAAGGACGACTCTAAGTCGCAGTCGGGCTTTGTCTTTACCCTTTACGGAGGGGCGGTTAGCTGGAAGAGTTCCAAGCAGGAAACCGTGGCAGACTCGACGATGGAGGCTGAATACATCGCTGCCAACGATGCTGCCAAAGAGGCTATCTGGATCAAGAAGTTCATTACTGAACTTGGTGTGGTTCCATCCATTGAGCATCCAATACCTTTGTATTGCGATAACAATGGAGCAGTGGCTTTGGCTAAGGAACCCAGGTCCCATCAGCGATCCAGGCATATTCTGAGGCGGTATCACCTGACCCAGGAGATAGTTGATCGTCGGGAGATCGAGGTCAGGAGAGTTGACACGAAGAACAACACGGCGGATCCACTCACGAAGGCCATTCCCCAGACACAGTTTGAGAGACTCTTCGGGATGCTCGGTATGAGATACTACAGCAGCTGGCCCTAGTGCAAGTGGGAGATTGTTAGTTGTATGTATGCCCTAGAGGCCAGTATTGTACAGATGATGTATATTATATTGGATGCTTGGACATATATAGAGATGACTTTCTTGCTCGATATGATAGTATGCTATCTGGTTACTCTTTATCTTAACATGTACACTAGTCTCTTTATACTGTCTTATAGTTACATGTTGGTAAAGCCCTTAGGATATGTACTTGACTACCTGGACTGTGATGCAGATCATACTAGTGGGGACATGGTAGTCCATAAGTACATCCTTCAAGGTCCCTAGTCGTGGGTGTATCGAGACGGGGCATCGATATACCAGAGTAGACTAGCGTATACGCTTCTCGACCCATGAGATGGGCGATGGATGATCCCACATCCATTGGTGTTTGACATCAGAGATGGTATACGGGTGCTCAGTGGAGACTGGGTACACTGGACGGACTCGCCGAGAACTCCCAGATGGTATTATACCTCACGTCAGATGGCAGTTCTCAGGTGACACTTGTACAGGTTAGTCTGTAGACCCGAGATCGTCATAGAGTCTTGTGTGATTCCCACTGTGCTTTGATCTCCACCTTACCACATCCATGAGGGCGTGCAAAATGGTGGTCTTTGGGTACAGTCCCGAGTCACATGGAGGCAATGAGCGATAGGAGGGGTTTCGTCTCTCCCGGTATTGGGGGTTGATGTTGCGCAGTGCTCGATTGGCCGTAACAGAGAAGTCCCTGGCCAGGGCTGATCAGAGATTTGCTGGTAAGTGTTACCAGTAGTTTCTCGACCCGTTACGAGCCTCACATCGGCATGACTTATCGGGTTATTGGGGTCTGACGTTTACCACCCCTAGACTTGATATGCGACATATCAGACGAAGAGACCGGACTGTACGGTAAGTGTTACTGGTCGGATTCGCAGGAGTGTGAGCGGGCTAGCTCGTCGATCTTCTGATCGCTCAATACCCGGGTGGCCGTTACGTTTAGCAGACCGCTTGCGGCTTGTGGATGCTTGATATGATCATCATCTGCTACCGGCGTATTGACGAGTCTTTAGAGTCCTACACAGAGGTTTCCTGGCTCAAGCGAAACGAAATAGGAGCGCATATGAGATATGTGCGGGACCGAGAATAATGCGTGTATGTGATACCGCATTTCATTCTCGCGATAAATGTTTCGATTGGTTATATTCGATATGACCTAGTTATCGAATTGTTCATTCGATAAATCGATACATTGGATACTAGTCGGTTATGTGCGACATGACCGGATCATTGAATCAAATGTTGATTTAATGATTTAATGTATAATTATATATTTGATATATTACTTTGCATTAACTAGTATTGGTTCACTTTAAACGGATTTTTCTCACTTGGATTGCACATTGTATATGTGATATACTTTTGTGCACCTTTTTGTATCATGTTTGATGATACTTGATCATATGGTTAAGTGAATAGAATTAAACCATGGTTATTATGATAATTAGGGTTTTGCATATTTATTTATTCATTTATTTGTTTATTCATTTATTTGGATAAGTTTAAAAAGGGATGATGGCTTTCTTTGTCTTTTTGTTGAAGCTTCATGAAGCTTTGACTCATGCTTAACCCTAACCCATCCATTAACCATGGTATATTCTCTACACTTAACCCTAGTAAGAATTATGATAAGTATTCCATTTTCTTTTTATTTCAAGAAGACTTATCATATTTTCTAGCTCATCTTCTTCTTCATCTTCAAGCTTGAAACCTTGAGGCCATCAATGGCAACTTGAGCTTGAGAGTGAGAAATCCAAGTCTAAAGAGAACCCACCTCCTATTTCTTCATCCTCTACCTCTTGCCAAGTAGTAGAGTGTGTTTCCTTCACAAGTTTCATCACTTTGTGAAGTAGGGAGCTTGATCTAGTGCAACCTCGACGTAGATCGTCTTTGCCACGAAGCCGACGAACTATTCCGCTTACTTCTCCGATGAAGCCGACGCTAGAGCCCCGGGTTCGACATGGACAGCGAGGAGACTTCGTTGCGGAGCCGTGGAGGTGGATATCCGGATCTACAAAGGTTGTAATTTCCATATCCAAGTAGTTAAGTGTTAACTAGTTTACGTTTCGCCTAAATATCTAGTCTAAGATCCGTAGTCTAGGGTTTCTCGGCACCATATTTTTTTTAAATTGGCATGTTCGATGCCTTGTGAGACCTTACTAGAGTGCCTAGGAACCCTACAACCTCCCACTGTACCGTCAAATTCTCCTCTAAACCTAAAAGAAGAATCAATCGGGATCACCCGAAGAGTAACCCAACTCATCAGTGGGAATCGGGATCCAACTCTCATCGCATGATAACGTGACGGAATCCACTCATGTTATCACACTCCAGAAGGTATGCGCATACTTGGCAAGTTTCAGTTTCTTTAGAAACTCCCGATATGATTTTTGCCCCATGCTCTTATGATCGTGATTTTGGCCAACCCATCATAAGTCACATGCCATGTTCTACCCGTCATTATCCAGGTTAATTTGAACCCATCCGTACATACCCTTGACTTTGGCCAACAAGGCGGTACGACTGTCCCAAACCAACTCATCTATCTATGCAACAAATGAATACCCAGCAGCTACCAAACACTGTTGGAGATAGTGCCATCAGAGTCAATTATTGGATCATAGGCACGTGATTACAATGATTGAGAGAGGACCTATACCGTTAGAACAATCTTACTCAAGATGATAGTATGCTATCTAGTTTACCTTTATCATCGTGTACTGTTTTAGGTGACCTTACAGGTCACTATTGCATGTTGATAGAGCCCCTAGGATTCTTGCTTGACTGCCAGCAGTATGAGGGCGATCATAAACGTGGGAGCTGGGGTCTATAAGCACATCCTTAAAAGGTCCCTAGTCGTGGGAGTTTCGAGACAGGGCATCGATACTCCAGAGTAGACTAGTGTATACAGTCGAGACCCCGATGAGGGGCGATGGCCGGTCTCACAAGCCACTGGTGTCAGTTGGTTCACCTAAGATGTACAGGTGCTCATTAGGTTATGAGTACACCGGACAGGACTCGCCGGGAACATGCTAGTTGGTTTTATACCTGACGTCAGATAGCAGTTCCTTGGTGACATGTGTACAGGTTAGTTCATCGACCTGAGATCGTCATTTGTCTCGTGTGAGTTCCCACTGTACTTTGATTACTACCCTACCACGCTCAAAGGAGTTGTGCAAACAGGTTTTAGTTGGGTAAGTCCCGAGCCACATGGAGGCAGTGAGCGGATCTGCAGGGGTTCGTCTCTCCCGGTATTGGGGGTGAGGTCATGCTGTGTCTAGGAGAGCCATTACACGAAGTCCTTGGCCAAGGCAGGAGATTTACTGGTAGGTATTCCAATACTATCTCAGGGTGTTATGGGCTACACTCCGACACGACTTGTACCGCTTTTGGGGGTCTGACTTTTACCAACCCCCTAGGCCCGCCATGCGATGCTCATAGACAAACGGACCGGACTGTACGGATATTGTCACTGACAGGCTCAGTAGGGTGTCAGGATGAGTTCGCTCACAGACGTCCCTTTTGGTCAATAGCTGGTAGCCCGTCACGTATGGCTAATACCTCTGACGTGCTAGTGGTTAAATCCACAGCCAAAGTATTGACGAGTCTTCAGAGTCCCCCACAGACAGTTTCTCAAGTTTCGGGCGAAACGCTGTAGAGGCCGTATGAAGATATGGCAGGGTTCGATCTTATCCGTGGGGTATTGCACGGATCATGATCGGATAGATAATACTGGCGGGCTTTGGTTTAAGACAGATCCTAGTATTGTACAGTGTAGATTTTGTCTCATTGCATTTGTATTCGGTCGCAATACAAATGCGGGTATGTATATACAGTCGCGGGGTTTTTCCTATAATTTATTACGGGAACAGTTTTTTGAATTTGCCAGTTTGTATTCCGTTCCGGCCAGTTTTCCTTTATTCCTTCACGGCCTGATTTTTATGATGGGAGGGGCTAATTTGCAAATGTGCAAATTAACAATTGTGGAGGGTTGTATGTGGCATTTGGATTATATGATGGTTCTAGCATCTTTGCTTTTTCCTTTCATCATGGCTAGCATTAATGAGATGAGTATTGATTTGGATTTGGATTAGAAATTGATGTGATATAATTTCCTTGTTATCATCCATTTCTTTATGGTTACCTCCACACAATCTTGTGCTCACCCCCCTTCATATTTCCCTTGCCAATTTTTGGCCAGCCACTTCATGGAGAGGGGAGTTTTCATTTTTGGATGAGCGGAAAATATTCATCTCATATTTTTCTTGCTACACAAATTCTAGTTCACTCCAAAGTTCATTTTCTCCTACACATCTTCAATGGAAACTTCTTACCCGCGAGAGACAAACTATCCTACACTTCACCTACAGCATCCTTGGGCACGTCGGCTCGCCAACTTCGTGCCCGAGTTGCCTCGTTCCAGAGGTGGGAGCCCGTAAAAGAACCTGGCGGTGTGGTGCCCTTTCCGATGAGGAGATGAAGACCGGAGATTCCGCGAGGAGATCGGAGTGGAGGCCGAAGACCGAAGGACACGGATCGCTCGGTATAGCTCTCTACCCCATTCTCTAGTTTGCTAGCATTAGCTTAATGGCCCGATCCAGGTTTATAGTGCGCGGTAGTGTCGGTTTATAAGTTTTGTAAAAGTTTCATTTCCGCATTCCGGCGTCGGATTGACGGCCGGGACGCTGCCGTGCACTTACAAACACCATGCCTTGACTTTGGCCAAACAAACATAGCTTGAATAATACTGACCATCCATAAGAAATGATGGAGGGCTACGGCTGGTTTTTGGCGAAAAACCTTTAACGTAATGAACTTGATCTCGTTGAAGGAAACTGATAGCTTTTTATAAAAATATAGTGCCGAAAACCTTTTTCTAAAGAGGTCACTCCCGGTGAAGGAATCTCGGCTCTTTCCTCGTGGAATGAGGTGCAGGATATTCCAACTGAATACCGCGATGCAAAGCAACTTGTAATCGACTACATTGAAATTATTACCCTGACGTAAACTTCTGCCCAAGGGGTCACTCCCGGTGAAGGTATCTCGGACCTTGCCTCGTTGAATGAGGTGCAGGATATTCTAACTGAATATCACTATGCAAAACAAAAGGAAACGTCTTTATAATGACACTTTTTAAAATTTATTCCAACAACATCAAATATAGGTTTCTTTTACTTTGCATTGATCAGAATCAATGCAGTCCCATCAATCAATCACACCAGAAAAGAACGAAAAATAAAATGTACGTATATGCCATCCGTATTTGCCACTGGGTCCCATCATCACCCGTTAGGTTACTTAACTAACGACAGAGTGGGGACTGGACTAGCGCGGGTGTAAAACATATACAACATCTAATAGTATATATACCAATATACAATAATCGCTCCAGGCGTGATAATATGCAACATTACAGAAAAGTAATAAGCATCAAAGAACAATACAGATAAGCTGGGATCCCCGGGTTTCACAAAGCCGCTGCTGAAACCCGACGTTCCCCTGGTCGTGTGGATAGCCTGTGCAATGAAACCTAGACCCCTACGGGTGCGGCAAGTTACCCGCCAAAACCTGAAGCGAGGCAGCCCCCTACAGCAAAATGAATGGACCACGGAATCCGGTAACTTGAGCACTCCTCCTTGGGTCAACCTGTACCCCCTACGAGTGCGGCGAATAGTCTGCCAATTCTAGAGTGAGGCCCCTCTGCCTCTCAAAGCCATGAGATACGGACCTGTTGCCCTCCAGAACCCGGCTATCTGTGCACTCCGTCGCGGGGTAAACCTTGTACAGAAATGAAAAATATATACAACGGGTACATCGACCTCAGCCCGGTCGTGCCCCAAAATAATATTATACAAACGGGCAGTGACGGCAGTCCACATGTTGGACGCTCGCCCCGCAATATCAAAAGTACAAATAAATTCAAACAGCACTATCATTCACACTGCTATCCACCACGACAAATCCGCAACATCACAGCACAACACAGAACATCAACGCGAATGTCACGTTCGCAAATCCGTCTAAAAGGACTATAGCAATTAGACGCAATTTACCGCTTGAATGACATTCCCGGTCGGAGATATAATATAAGTACTGCATACTAACAAGTTTTGAATTTCGATCGACAAAATTTCCCGAAGTGGGCCCCACGAACATCTGCTGTACAGTAATAAAATCTGGGCCTAAAAGAAAAGTACCAAAAACCACAATTTCCAATGTTAAGCTCTCTAGAAAAACTTGGAGCACCGTTCCCACAAAATGGCAGCGGTTCCGCGGTCAAACCCTAGGTTTGACCGCGGATCCGCGGTGGTAATGAGGGACCACGTGCCCCAATTTTCCCAGAATTCTTAGAAAAGCCTGCTTTGTTTTCTGTGATATGTAAAATTATTTTTAGACCCCTTTTAAAATCGACAGAAACTTTAGACTTGGAATTTGCGGTTTTCGAAAATCCGTTCGATCGATATTTTAAACGCGTTAGCACAAGTTAGTAAAACTTAATGGTGAGGCTCTGATACCACTGTAAGTACACGGTAGCGCCCCGGCGGTCTAACAAATGCCAAATACGGAACAAAAACTTTTTAACTGGCGCAATCGTATACTATAACCTGGATCTGCCATTAAAGCTAAACTAACAAACTACAAAGTGGGTAGAAATGTTATACCGAACGATCCGAGTCCTTCAGTCTTCAACCATCATCCCACGATTTGTTGTGGCTGCTCCGATCTCCTGAATCTCCAGTCTTCTCGTCCAGGTGGCACCACGTCGACGGATCTTTAAACGGGCTCTCGCCTCTGAACCGAGGCAACTCAATCATCAAGTTTGCTAAAAGAGATGACCAAGATGATGTAGAGAATATGTAGAACACTTTGTCTCGTTACGTCCAAAACCATGGACGAATGGTTAATGAAGTTTCCTTTTGGATCGAATGGAAATGAGAAATGGACCACATCTAATTTCTATCAACCAAAACTATCAAAATCCTTTTTCAAGCAACCATAATCCCTCACCAAAAGAATGGCCGGCCACTATGTATAGAAGGAGTGAGGTGAGTGTAGGAGAGGGGAAGGTAACTATAAGCAAAAGATCAAGGAGAAATATCCTAAGCTTTACAAAAATGCATTAATGGAAACAATGACTCATTACCTTAGTCACCCATCTATTAAATGACCAATTAATGCACTAAGCCACCTCACCATCCTAGTCACCAACTAGAACCTTCTAAAAACATGACTCACACAAGAAAAGATAAATCCGTCTTTAACCGAATGTTAAAGACGGGCGATAGAAAACAGGAAACTGGCAACTTCCAAAAGCGATCCCGAAACGAATTTCAGGATAACCCCGTAACAGTATAAACATACCCGCATTTGTAGTATGACCGAATACAAATGCAACTGAGAC
Source organism: Agapanthus africanus (assembly GCA_030015575.1). Taxonomy (NCBI): domain Eukaryota; kingdom Viridiplantae; phylum Streptophyta; class Magnoliopsida; order Asparagales; family Amaryllidaceae; genus Agapanthus; species Agapanthus africanus. The sequence continues at coordinate 251,090,923 of JASDDO010000029.1, read as the reverse complement.
AAAGATATTATATCTACACAATATATTACTCGGATCCGGCTTAAACCAAAGCCCACCGGTATTATCTGCCCGAAATATGACACGTGCGTAAACACACGTGCATTTTCCGAACCCTGCCATAAAACCATACGTCCTCTACAACGTTTCGCCCGAACTTGGGAACTGTCTGTGGGGGACTCTAATGACTCATCAACACACTGGCACTGGGTATAACCACTAGCACGTCAGAGGTACAAGCTGTACGTAACGGTTGCTTATGTATTGATTGGAAGGGAAGCTGACGAGCGAACTCATCCAGAAACCATACTGAGCCTGACAGTGACAATACACATACAGTCCGGTCCGTTCGTCTATGAGTATCGCATATCGGCCTAGGGGGCTGGTAATGTCAGACCCCCAATAGCGGTATAAGTCGTGTCAGAGAGTAGTCCAGAACACCCTGAGATACTACTGGAGTACCTACCAGTAAATCTCCTGCCTCGGCCGAGGGATTTGTGTAATGGCTCTCCTAGACACAACGCGATCTCACCCCCAATACCGGGAGAGACGAATCCCCTGCCGATCCGCTCACTTGCCTCCATGTGGCTCGGGACTGTACCCAAAAAATACATGTTTGCACGACTCCTTTGAGCCGTGGTAGGGTAGAAATCAAAGCACAGTGGGAACTCACACGAGACAAATGAAGACCTCAGGTCGATGAACTAACCTGTACACATGTCACCAGAGAACTGCTATCTGACGCTAGGTATAATACCAACTAGCAGGTTCCCGGCGAGTCCTGTCCGGTGTACTCATAACCCAATGAGCACCTGTATACATCTTAGGTGAACCAACTAACACCAATGGCTTGTAAGACCGGCCACCATCCCTCGTCGGGGTCTCGACTGTATACACTAGTCTACTCTGGAGTATCAATGCCCTGTCTCGAAACTCCCACGACTAGGGACACTTTAAGGATATGCTTACAGACCCCAGCTCCCACGTATATGATCGCCATCATACTGCTGGCAGTCAAGCAAGAATTCTTTGGGCTCTATCATCAAGCAATAGTGAGCTAAAGTATGTATACGATGATAAAGACAAACCAGATAGCATACTATCATCTCGAGTAAGGTAGTCATATAGGTATAGGTCCTCCCTCAATCATTGCAATCACGTGCCTGCGATCCAATAATTGACTTTGAGGGCACCATATCCAACATAGAAATCATCATCAGGTAGAAATCGAATAAAACAACAATTCCTAGGTCAACTATATCATAAAGGCAATACTATGATATCTAGGATGACCGTATCTGCATATATGCCAATAATATAATCAATGCCTATCTGCATGTGGATATCATCCAACCGTATAATCAATGCCTATATGCATGTGGATCTCATCCACGTGTCCATCAATGACACAACAATGTCATGCATGTAAATATCATAAAAGCATATGCATGAAAGTATGAGAATATAAGTCAACGTGTGTCCCCCGCGACACATCAAAATCATGGAACCTGAGCATCCAACATAGACCCTTGAAACATCATGAAACCCGTGTCCAACACCGACACGTAAATCCTCATATATCTCAGGCACCGCATCCTCTGATCGGCCCTTATATCTATCTCATCTCAGGCGTCGCATATTCTGATCGACCCTCATTCATCTCATGACTCCGGTCGGCATCCTCGGGATAACCGACGAGTCCAAATTGTTAATGTATATGCCGTAGGGGCCATTTTTGTATCATACTTGTATGTATATTACTTAATGGAAGCTTGGTATATTCACAGTTGTATATACAGTCTTGCTAAAAATGGTAGCATGCTACTTGGTTTGTGTCTACTTTAATATGTGCATATGTTTCTTATAACGTATCACGTATACATATTAGTAGAGCCCATGGGATCTTTGCTTGATTACCAGCATTGTGATGGCAGCCATGTAGGGTTCCTAGGCACTCTAATGGAGTCTCCCAAGTGATCAAACATGCACAAATCAAAAATTCCTAGTGCCGAGAAAACCTAGAACGGATCGTTAACTAGATATATATAGGCGAAGAAGCAACTAGTAAACTACTTTACTAAGAGAATACGGAAATACAACCTTTGTAGATCCGGTGCTCCACCTCCATAGCTCCGCAATGAAGTCCTCTCGCTGTCCAAAACAAATTCCGGGCTCTAACGTCGGCTTCATCGGAGAATAGGCGAGCTAGGTCGTCGATGTCCATGCCGAAGATGATCTACGTCGAAGCATCGCTAGATCAAGCTCCAACTTCACCAAGTCAAGAAAACTTGTGAAGGAAACACCCTATACTACTTGGCAAGAGGTAGAGGATGAAGAAATAGGATGTGGGTTCACTTTAGAATTGGATTTCTCACTAGTTTTCATCACTTGCCATTGGAGTAGCAAGCTTCTTCATGGAGGAAGAAGATGAAGAAAAAGAAGAAGTTATGATAAGTTAATTTAAAATGAGTTAATTAAATCAATACTTATCATGACTTCAACCATAGTTAAGTGTAGAGATTTAACTAAGGTTTAGATGAGTGGTTAGGGTTAAAGAAGATACAAGAATGGTAGACTTATTCAAAGCTTCAAGAAGCTTCAAAGAAGAAACAAAATAAGCCACCATTTCTTTTTCTCTTTATCTTTTCCAAAACAATAATAAATGGATAAATAAATAAGAGAAAAGAAACCCTAACCATTCACTAAACATGGTTTAATCTTTACACAAACCCAAAAGAGCAAGTATCATCAAACATGATACAATCTTGTGCACAAAAGTATATCACATATACAACTTGCACAATTCAAGTGAGAAAATCCATTTAAAGTGAACCAATACTAGTTAATGCAAATCAAATATATAATTATACAATAAATCATTAAATCAACACTTGATTCAATGATCCGGTCATATCGCATATAACCGGCTAGTATCCAATGTATCGGCTTCTCGAATCAATCCTCGATTCGATAACCAGGTTATATCGCATACAACCATTCGACACACATTCATCGCGAGAATGAAATACGGTATCACATACACGCATTATTCTCGGTCCCGCACATATCTCATATGCGCTCCTATTTCGTTTCGCTTGAGCCAGGAAACCTCTGTGTAGGACTCTAAAGACTCGTCAATACGCCGGCAGCAGATGTTGATCATATCAAACACCCACAAGCCGCAAGCGGTCTGCTAAACGTAACGGCCACCCGGGTATTGAGCGATCAGAAGATCGACGAGCAAGCCCGCTCACACTCCTGTGAATCCAACCAGTAACACTTACCGTACAGTCCGGTCTGTTCGTCTGATATGTCGCATATCTCGCCTAGGGGTGGTAAACGTCAGACCCCAATAGCTCGATAAGTCATGCCGACGTAGGGTCCATAACATTCGTGAAACTACTGATAACTCTTACCAGTATATCACTGCAACCCTGGCCAGGGATTTCCTGTTATGGCCAGTCGAGCATAGCACAACATCAACCCCCAATACCGGGAGAGACGAATCCCCTCGTATCGCTCATTGCCTCCATGTGAATCGGGACTGTACCCAAAAACCACCTGTTTGCACAACTCAGTAGAGCCGTGGTAGGGTGGAAATCAAAGCACAGTGGGAGACACACAAGACTCTATGACGATCTCGGGTCAACAGACTAAGCTGTACCAGTGTCACCAGAGAACTGCCATCTGACGTGAGGTATAATACCATCTGGAAGTTCTCGGCGAGTCCGTTCAGTGTACCCAGTCTCCACTGAGCACCCGCATACTATCTCCGATGTCAAACACCAATGGATATGGGATCATCCATCGCCCATCGCATGGGTCGAGAAGATATACACTAGTCTAAACAGAAAAATCGATGCCCCGTCTCGATATTCCCTCGACTAGGAACATTTCAAGGATGTACTCATGGACTATCCAGGCCCCACTAGTATGATCTGCATCACAGTCCTGGAAGTCGAGTACACATCCTAAGGGCTTTATCAACATGTAATCAGAGAGACAGAAAGTATACATGTTAAGATAAAGAGCAACCAGATAGCGTACTATCATGTCGAGCAAGAAAGTCCTACCTATATATGTCCCAGCATCCACTACAATATACATCCAATGTACAGTAATGGCCTCTAGGGCATACATATAACTAAGAATCTCCCACTTGCACTAGGGCCATCTGTAGCAGTGGTTGCAGTATCACATACTCAACCATCCCCTAAAAGTCTCTCTTTGGGAAAAGGGCCTTCGTGAGTGGATCCGCCGTGTTGTCCTCTGAGTCTACTCTCCTAACCTCGATCACCCTGGAGATTAACTATCTCCATGATCAGGTGATGCTGCCTCAGAATATGTCTGGGTCACTGATGGGACCAGGGTTCCAGGGTCGAAGCCACGCTTCCATTGTCATACAATGGCAGGAACCTAGTTCATCTTATGAACCAATATACACCCAAACTTCCTCTTTGGTAGTATCTTTAATAGCGATGTTACCAGCCTTTATCGTCTAGTTTGCCACGGTATCGAGCTTGGAACTCTTCCAACATACCGTCCCTTTATCGAGGGTAAAGACAGTGCCTGTGACTGGCATTCAGTCGTCTTTATCACCCTGGAACACTTCCAGTGATTCTCCCCAGGATCGATTGATACCATCTCACTACATCTAGTGAGAATCCTAACATCCAATTACATCTATCTCATAGATGAAAACTCAGGATTTAGGAGGTATCACTTTGATCCTATTTGGGGAATCCTAGTGATAATAGGAGATTGACCGATCGTAGTATAGGAAACTCTTTTCCTATCAAGAGTATGTTGTCTACGTACAATACGAAGATGACCACCTTACTCTCTACTACCCTTTTGTATATACAAGGTTCGTCTACCATTTTGATGAAGTCAAACACTTTGACTATCACATCAAAACAGACGTTCCAACTCCGCGATGCCTGCTTCATTATGTAAAGCAACTTGCACACGTTTCCGCTGCTCCCACTGTTTTACGAAGACCTCTGGCTGTGTTCTTATAGACGTTCTCTTCTAAATCAGTATTTAAAAAAGTAGTCATGGCACCCAACCACCAGATATCGTAGTTATGTAGCCGTGGCAAATAGGATATGGATGGATTTAAACATAGTCCCTGGAAAAGGTTTCATCATTATCCGTTCCTGGTTGATGACGAAAACCTTTAATAAGTCTAGCTTTGAAAGTCTCAACCTTTCCATGTACACCAAGCAATCTTCTCAAGATATACTTGCTCCTGATGGGGATTTAACCCTTCAGTTATAGCAACCAAAGTCCATACTTTGTTGGTGTATAAGGATTCCATCTCAGATCACTAAGCATCCAACCATTCTTACAGAGTCCCTACTCTCGATGACCTGCTCGAAACTGGTTGGGTCATCATCTCATGATGCAATCCTCGCTCCCACTGTCATCGAGAAACCGAGGTATCTCTCAGGTGGGTGAGGAACCCTACCAGATCGGCGGAGAGGCTGAGGTTCGTCGGGGACTATAAAATCCTTTGGTTCTGTCAATTCATCTGCTGTAGTTTGTATAGCTGGAACCTTTCCAGTTCTACATTACAGCCCTTGCCTCGAGCTTGTCCGGATTTTGCTTTTGACATAGGACGGACAATCCCAAATCTTAACTCGCTTAAGAGATGGGTTCTTCCCATACCATATCTTATATGGAGTGGTAGGCAGTGATTTGATTCAAACCTAATTCAATAGGTATGCAGCTTCTCAAGTGCATAACCCCAAAAGGAAATAGGTAACTCAGTAATACTCATCATAGAGCACACGATATCTATTATTGTGTGATTGCTCCGCCCCGATACACCGTTGTGCTGTGGTGTATTCAGAGGAGTAACACTGAGAGAGAATCTCATTCTCCTTTAGAATAGTCCAGGAATTCTATGCACAAGTATTCTCCTCCCTGATCTTATAATAGGATATAATACTTATACCCGTATTTTGGTTCTCTACTTCTAACTTATATTTTGTGAATATCTCAAATGGTTCGGACTTATGTTTCAACAGGAACATATGACTGAATCTTAAGAGATTATCAGAGAATATAATGAAGTATGAAGAACCAGTCCTGGCATGTGTAGACAGGAGACTTTACATACATCATCATGTATCAGTCCCAAGAGTTTACTAACTCTTTCTCTGTTTCTAATAAACAGAGCTATATCATTATATCTTTGTGACATGACTGGCAAGTTTCACAAGATGTAAATTCAAACTGATTTAAATATGCATCTAAATGTAACTTCAGCTAGTCGGGTCGCATTGATATGACCTAGTCTACAATACCTCAAGAAGAATTCGTTCATTTCTGAACTCTTCCTCTTGTGTGTGTTCTGTATACGAGGAACTGTAGTTTGATTTAGAACGTCAATGCTTTTAGATAACGTGCCTGAACCGATCAACTTTTGATATAGGAAATGTTCAAAACATTATCCATCAATACAAAATTATATCCTTTCTTTACTAATAAAGAGACTGATATGATTTTGTATATCAGGTTCGGTAACTAATAGCATTTGTTCAGAATCAATGTATTCGTAATACAGGGTGACAGTGACCAACAGACTTGGCTGCAACACTTGCCCCGTTTTCTGTCTCATGAAACTTATCACCCGTTCTCAGTTTTTCTACCCTTTTGTAGCCCTATGTAACAGATTACATATCTGGGATCCTGATCCGGTATCATATACCCAGGATGTAGAGGATACTGAGAAACAGTTCTTTGTAATGAACACACCCGAAGGAGATGCATCATATGCACTTTCTTCGTTTGGGCGGCATAGGAATTCTGGTATTCCCCAATTTCCTGCTCTGTCTTATAACAATTATAAGTTGGAGCGGGACCAACGTTCCCTAGCTCAGTATAACAAGCGGGTTCGGTCAATACATCCATTTTATTATCTTGATTAAGGCGTGATATGGTCGCTACCAGGAGAGAGAGAGAAGAAAACACTCTGCGTGCGCTCTTGCAAGATCAGATTGGTTATATATTTTATCTAATCAGGATGGCTCCCACTGTTTTTATCAAATCTTCCTTCAAACCCTAAAAGGAAAGACTAGCCGGGATTAATTACACTCTACAAGTTCGCCATTCTTCAGCCAGGCCAGTGTCGATACTTTGAGGGAGGTTCCCCGTGCTTTCGCACGGACCTAATTACTGTAAACCTCGTTTTCCCAGAGGCGTAACCCCGTTGACACCTTTCTAGACACCTACTTGATCAGCTAATTGCAAAGTGCGAAACTCTCCCAGGAGTAACAATTACTCGCAGTGGGTATCGGGATCCAACTTGTAAGCCCGCGGGGGCGCCCCGGCCGTCGATCCGACGCCGGAAACGCGGAAAACAAAAACTTTGCGAACTTTGCAAAACGGCACCACCGCGGACTTTTTACCCGGATCGGGCCATTAACCTAGCTAGCTAGCAAAAAGAAAAGAGTAGAGAAGCTATACCAAGCGATCCGTGTCCTTCGGTCTTCGTCTCCGCTCCGATCTCCCGCGGAATCTCCGTCACCTTCTCGCTCGTCGGAAAGGGGCACCACGTAGCCGGAATCTTTTACGGGCTCCCGCCTCTTGACCGAGGCAACTCGGGCGCGAAGTTGGCTAGCCGACGCGTCCAAGGCTTGCTATAGAAATAGTGTAGAAGCTTGTCTCTTTTGGGGTTTATGAGGTTGCCTTGTTGGAGGAATTTTGCACAATGATTTTTATGGATTGATGCTAGATGAAGAATGGAGCATCAAGCAAAAATGAGCTCGGCCAAAAAGGAAGAAGTGCTCACTGGAAAATGTTGCATGTGGGGAGTGTATGTAAATTAATTCCATGCAAAAGGAAATCTCACCTCACAAAAAGCAACCAGCACACTCATACAAATGGGGGGGGCCCACGAATTTTCCATGAAGGAATTAATTCCACCAAAATTAACATCTCTCTCTCCACTCATTAAAATAATTCATCAAACTTAAAACCAATTAGCCCCTTGCACACCCATTAAAAAACTCACATGCCTCACCAACAGTGGCCGGCCCCTCATTAGAAAATGGGTGGAAAAAGGAATTAATTAATAAAGAAAAGATAATGAACAAAAAACACATCCACTTCAAATCCATTTCTAATCTAATCAAATCTCATAAATGCAAGAGAATGACCAAAATGGAATATCATGATGAAGAGAATAATCATGAAGCCACATACATGCAAAGAAACCCCTCACAAAATATTAATTGCAAACTTGCAATTAACACCATCCAACGAAAAATCCGACCGGGAAGGAAAAAGAGAAAACCGGCCGGAACGGAATACAAACTGGCAACCCCAGAAAACCGATCCCGTAATAAATTACAGGAAAACCCCACTACTGCAAATACATGCCCGCATTTGTATTTCCACTGAACACAAATGCAAAGAGACAAAACTACACTATCTAATACTAGTATCCGGCTTAAGCCAAAGCCGGCTAGTAAAAAACCGTCCGATCACGATCCGTGCAATACCGCACGTATCTGATCGAACCCTGCCATATCTCCATACGGCCTCTACAGCGTTTCGCCCGAAACTTGAGTAACTGTCTGTGTGGTGGACTCTAAAGACTCGTCAATACTGTGGCTGTGGATTTAACCACTAGCACGTCAGAGGTATAAGCCAATACGTGACGGGCCACCAGGTATTGACCAAAAGGGACGTCGATGAGCGAACTCATCCTGACACCCTACTGAGCCTGTCAGTGACAATATCCGTACAGTCCGGTCCGTTCGTCTGTGAGCATCGCATGGCGGGCCTAGGGGGTTGGTAAAAGTCAGACCCCCAAAAGCGGTACAAGTCGTGTCGGAGTGTAGCCCAGAACACCCTGAGATACTACTGGAATACCTACCAGCAAATCTCCTGCCTTGGCCAAGGACTTTTCATGTTCTGGCTCTCCTAGACACAGCACGACCTCACCCCCAATACCGGGAGAGACGAACCCCTGCAGATCCGCTCACTGCCTCCATGTGGCTCGGGACTGTACCCAACTAAAACCTGTTTGCACGACTCCTTTGAGCCGTGGTAGGGTAGTAATCAAAGTACAGTGGGAACTCACACGAGACAAATGACGATCCCAGGTCGATGAACTAACCTGTACACATGTCACCTGGGAACTGCTATCTGACGTCTGGTATATCCCAACTAGCAGGTTCCCGGCGAGTCCTGTCCGGTGTACTCATAACCCAATGAGCACCTGTATACATCTTAGGTGAACCAACTGACACCAGTGGCTTGTGAGACCGGCCACCGCCCCTCGTCGGGGTCTCGACTGTATACACTAGTCTACTCTGGAGAATCGATGCCCTGTCTCGAAACTCCCTCGACTAGGGACCTTTTAAGGATGTGCTTGTAGACCCCCAGCTCCCACTTATATGATCGCCCTCATACTGCTGGAAGTCAAGCAAGAATCCTAGGGGCTTTATCAACGTGTAATAGCGACTCGTCAGGTCACCTAAAGCAGTACACGATGATAAAGATAAACCAGATAGCATACTATCATCTCGAGTAAGACTGTCCTACTGGGACAGGTCCTCCCCTCAATCATTGCAATCACGTGCCTGTGATCCAATAATTGACTCTGAGGGCACTATCTCCAACAATCTCCCACTTGCACTCGAGGCTAATTATTGCGATGTCGCATACTCACAGCCCGTGTGATACCGAACACCCAACTCCTCTACTAGTCAGTCTCACAAAGCTCGTTTGCGAAACTATTGCGTTCGAGGAATAGCCTCGGTGAGTGGATCCGCTATGATGTTTCTTTCTATGTCTCTCTATATCTCATGTTCGCAGAGAAAACTATCTCCCGAAATGAGCAATACATGTCCTAGAATATGTCTGGATGTCTGATGGGACATAGCTCATAATTGAACTCCAAATCCAAACTTCTTAGGCTGTATCGATAACTGAACTTAATCAGTGTCCTGCGCCATGCCTTCCCTCAGTATCCACTTGGACCTCCTGTCCAAAATACTGCCCCTCGACAGAGGGAAAACTATAACTCTGACAGCCACTCTGCCATCCAGGTCACCTTGGAAGCCTGGAATGATAACTGTCTCCCGAAGAAGACTGCCGTTATCATATCCCTAGAACATCCACTTATGTTCTAAAACTGCTTCCGACTGTTTCTCCAGGATTGGATCAATATCAACTTATTGCACCTACTGCAAGAACAACATCTGGTGTGGTACTTGACATCTCATGATTGACTCAATTGCCTAAGCAAGTGATCTGTCAATCATGCGCATCCCTCTCCCCTTTAGTCTGTAAGACACCTTTAGAGAGGGTGACCCCATTACCTGCAGGTACACTACCGTGCCAGGAGTCGTCCATTCTAAATACTCATAGAATGCGGTCAAAGTACCCAGATTGGGAAACCACCCAAATCTAGATCTAAAACCATAGATCTAGTAACCAGAATGTCTGATATAATATCCAAGTCCTATGTGGAGAAACCACCGTGTGACGACCAAAGTATAACCAATCGTAGTATAGGAATATCACTTCCTACTCTGTGTATGTCATCAAATACCAGGACATCACACCTTACTACCTTCTTAACAGATCCATCCCTTATTTTGATGAAGTCAAACCTCTGACTGTCACATCAGAAATAGATGATCTATCTCCGCTATATCTGCTTAAGTCTATAAATAGACATAAGCCTGATATCCACCAATGCTTCCGCTGCTCCCACTGACTACGACAACCCTCTGGCAGAGTCATATAGACGTGCACTTCTAAAGCCAGTTTAGAACGACGCTATACTCATCCTCCCGCCGGGTCTCGCAGCCTGGAACAATAGTAATGGCAAGCCTGGGTAAACAAGAACCTCCCTGCCACCGTCCTTGAGCATACCGAAGTACCTCTCGTGTGCCTGAGGTTACCCACCATATCTGCGGAGTGGCCAATGGAATGTCAAACCAGATTGAATCTTTAGGTTCTTATGAAATCTTCAGTAATCGTTTGTGGTTCTGGAATCACTTCCAGTTCTACCATACTCCCACTACTGTTTTTCTGAAGAAAAAAAACCATTTTTGATAAAACTGTGGCGAGTCAAGAACAATATCACTATTGATCTTCCAGATGGTAGAAAATCAACCCTCGTCATAGCCCGGGTCAACCCACAAACAGCCACTACTGAAACGTGCCTTGAGTTGTCCAGTGTCTGGTTTTAAGCATAAGCCGGACAACTCCCCGTATCTTAACAATGTCAAGATATGAACTGTTCTATATCCAAGAACCAGAGGCACTGATTTAATTGAACCAGATTCAAATCATGCAGCTGTCTCCAGTGCATGTCAAGTAAATGGAAGAGAGGCCGATCAGCGTTACTCAACTTAGGAGTACTTCCAATTATGAGTAACCTGAAAGAGAAGTTAGTTCTCTTAATCATTACTATCAACTGAATACCATTCACAAATATCTACTCTTCGATCACCTTGAAGAATCCCGATACTTGCAATGCTTGGTTCTCTACTTTACTCTTATACCTATAACTCCTCAAAACTTAGACCCTGTGTTTCTACGAAACACATGTCTAAGAACTAGAGAAGTCATAAGTAAACAGAATATAGTACGAGGACCAACCCCTCCGTCCTAATGGACACTGGACAATATACAATACTCTGTATAAGTCCCCTGAGTCTAGTGACTCATTCACTGTGTGTCGTAGGTTGAAAACTGTACTTTTGGTTAAGAAGAATTACACCGCTGTTCAATGCTCCTTACCTAACCATCCACTGGTATAGGTAAATGTCATAGACATAATTTCAGAAAGGTATATCTCACTCTATAAAAATAGATGTACAGATATATCAATTTGAAATTGGTGCATAACAACGGATATTCAAAACCAAATATTTGCCGACCGGCAAACAACCCAGGTGACTTCCTCAAATATCACCGATTACAACGAATCCCGATATAATGAGGATGGTCACCTAATTCCCAATAACTTACTCCCACTCACCATCTGTAAAACCATACAGATGTGAGAATCCAACCTGGTAAATACATACCCTGGAGTAAGTGTCTAATCGGGAAATCAGTTTTCTTTTAACAGTACACAGTGGAACTGAAACATTGAGATGTTTCGATGGGGTATCCTGGTATTCTTAGTAATGCCTCTTCCATTATCCAGATTCACAACTATAACTGTGTAATTCTTTGCCACCTCTCCAAATCCCTTTATATGTCTTTAGTCATTACCTTCTGTACACCCCTTTAGGCCAAATGGTTTTCTTCCTTCCCTACCGTTCGGCACCAGCCTATGGTTTGGAAGAAGACTATCCAATAAGCATAAAGGGTGTACTGTCCTAATCCTAGGAGCATTCGCAATGCGAGAGAAGGTGAGGATAAAAGACAACCGAATGTACTTAATTCATAGGTGATTTAGGATTGACAAAGAAGTACATGGTTTGGTCGTGAATAGCAGTCGCAATTTACTTTGCCCTCTTACTAATCCCTTGCTTTGTCTGAACTTAATACCTTCTGTACACCGTTTAGGCTAATTGGCTTTCTTCATTCCCTACCGTTCGGCACCAGCCTAAGGTTTGGAAGAAGACTATCCAATTTGCGTAATAGGTGTACTACTCCTAAACCAAGGAGTACTCGCAACCTGAGAGAAGGAAAAAGGAAAAGACAACTGAATAGTCCTATTCGTTTTCTCCAGAACCGGAAACCATCCTCGAAGTCCTTCGAGTTCGTATATAACCATACGATGGTTTTGTCCAATGGAAGTGGACGTTCGTAGTGATACGGGGTGTCCCGGAGAAAAGAGTAAAAGTAGGAGTGGCAAAGAGGTCTGCAACTCTGACAATCCAAAAGCCAGTGTTAAGAAGGTTCGGTCAACTTGGTCACTGAGTCATAGTCTAGGGTCGGGTCAATGGTCGCTGCCAGAGAGAGAGAGAAAAGAAACACTCAGCGTGCACTATAACCTAGATCAGAATGGTTACCAATTTATCTAATCTGGAAACCTCCCACTGTAACGTCAAATTCTTCTCCAAACCTGAAAGAAGAATTAGCCGGGATAACCCGAGGAGTAAACCAACTCATCAGTGGGAATCGGGATCCAACTCTCATCGCATGATAACGTGACGGAATCCGCTCACGTTATCACACTCCAGAAGGTATGCGCATATCTGGCAAGTTTCAGTTCTTTTGAAACTCCCGATGTGGATTTTTGCCCCATGCTCTTATGACCTTGACTTTGGCCAACATATCATAAGTCACATGTCAAGTTCTACCCGTCATTTTCCTGGTTAATTTGAACCCACCCGTACATACCCTTGACTTTGGCCAAAATGGCAGTACGACTGTCCCAAACCAACGCATCTATCTATGCTGCATATGAATACCCAACAGCTACCAAACACTGTGCCTTGACTTTGGCCAACATACACAGCTTGAATACTATTGACCATCCATATGAAATGACGGAGGGCTACGAATGGTTTCTGGCGAAAACCTTTAACGTAATGAACTTGATATCGTTGAAGGAACTGATAGCTTTATAAAAATATAGTGACGACAACCTTTGCTAAAGAGGTCACTCCCGGTGAAGGGATCTCGGCTCTTTCCCCGTAGAATGAGGTGCAGGATATTCCAAATGAATACCACGATGCAAAGCAAAAGTAATCGGCTATAGTGAAGTTAATGCCCTGACGCAAACTTTTGTCCAAGGGGTCACTCCCGGTGAAGGGATTTCGGCCCTTGCCTCGTCGACTGAGGAGCAGGATATTCTAACTGAATACCACTGTGCAAAACAAAAGAGAACGCCCTTGCAATAACAGCTTTTTGAAAAAGTGTTCCAACAACATCAGAATAGGTTTGTTTTTAACCTTGCATTGATCCGAATCAATGCAGTCCCATCAATTGATCACACCACAAAGAACGAAAATATACTGATGTACGTATATGCCATCCGCATTCGCCACTGGGTCCCGTCATCACCCGTTAGGTTAGCTAACTAACGACAGAGCGGGGACTGGACTAGCGCGGATGCAAAACATATACAACATCTACTAGTATATATATAATATATAATTTCGCTCAAGGCGTGATAAAAGCAACACAGAAATGTATAGCAACACAGATCAATACAGATATCTGGGATCCCCAGGTTTCACAGAGCCGCTGAAACCCGACGTTCCCCTGGTCGTGTGGATAGCCTGTGCAATGAAAATCCTAGACCCCTACGGGCGCGGCAAGTCACCCGCCAAAACCTGAAGCGAGGCAGCCCCCTTCAGCGACGTGAATGGACCACCCAGCACTTCACGGAATCCGGTAACTTGGGCACCCCTCCTGGGTCAACCCTATACCCCCTACGAGTGCGGCGAATAGCCCGCCAATTCTAGAGTGAAGCCCCCTCCGTCTCAATGCCATGAGATGCGGGCTTGTTGCCCTCTAGAACCCGGCTATCCATGCACCCCTCCGCGGGGTAATCCTAGTACAGAAAGTAAAATATACATACAACGGGTACATCGACCGCAACCAGGTCGTGCCCCAAAAGAATAATACAAACTGGCAGTGACGGCAGTCCACATGTCGGACGCTCGCCCCGCAAAATCAAATGTACATATAAAACAGAACTGTACTAACATTGCAACCAGGCTACCCCCATGACCGATCCGCAACAACACAGTACAATCACAGAACATCAACGTGAAAGTCACGTTCGCAAATCCGTCTAACCGGGCTATAGCAGTTAGACGGGATTTACCGATCGAATGACATTCACGGTCGCAGATATAAAGTAAATACTGTGAACTAGCATGTTTAAAATATCCGATCGGACAAATTTATCAAGTGGGCCCCAAGCAGTACTGTAGCACTTACAGAAAATCTGGGCCCTAAAATAATATCCCAAAAGCCCTATTTCCAAGTCCAAAGCCTACTGAGAAATTTTGGTGCAGTGATAAAACCTTTCCACCGCGGAACCGCGGCCAAACCATGGGTTTGGCCGCGCTTCCGCGGCCGTACTAAGAGATCAGTGCACCAAATTTCACCAGATGTCTTAGAATTTTATGCTTGTGTTTCTGCAGTGACCTGAAAAATTTTTGGAGCTTGAAAAAATTTCGACAGAAACATATGCATGGAAAATACGGATTTTGGGGATTTTGTTCGATCGGGTTTTAAACACACTAGACCATGCTAGGCTAAGTTAATGGCGTGGCTCTGATACCATTGTAAGCCCGCGGGGGCGCCCCGGCCGTCGATCCGACGCCGGAAACGCGGAAAACAAAAACTTTGCGAACTTTGCAAAACGGCACCACCGCGGACTTTTTACCCGGATCGGGCCATTAACCTAGCTAGCTAGCAAAAAGAAAAGAGTAGAGAAGCTATACCAAGCGATCCGTGTCCTTCGGTCTTCGTCTCCGCTCCGATCTCCAGCGGAATCTCCGTCACCTTCTCGCTCGTCGGAAAGGGGCACCACGTAGCCGGAATCTTTTACGGGCTCCCGCCTCTTGACCGAGGCAACTCGGGCGCGAAGTTGGCTAGCCGACGCGTCCAAGGCTTGCTATAGAAATAGTGTAGAAGCTTGTCTCTTTTGGGGTTTATGAGGTTGCCTTGTTGGAGGAATTTTGCACAATGATTTTTATGGATTGATGCTAGATGAAGAATGGAGCATCAAGCAAAAATGAGCTCGGCCAAAAAGGAAGAAGTGCTCACTGGAAAATGTTGCATGTGGGGAGTGTATGTAAATTAATTCCATGCAAAAGGAAATCTCACCTCACAAAAAGCAACCAGCACACTCATACAAATAGGGGGGGCCCACGAATTTTCCATGAAGGAATTAATTCCACCAAAATTAACATCTCTCTCTCCACTCATTAAAATAATTCATCAAACTTAAAACCAATTAGCCCCTTGCACACCCATTAAAAAACTCACATGCCTCACCAACAGTGGCCGGCCCCTCATTAGAAAATGGGTGGAAAAAGGAATTAATTAATAAAGAAAAGATAATGAACAAAAAACACATCCACTTCAAATCCATTTCTAATCTAATCAAATCTCATAAATGCAAGAGAATGACCAAAATGGAATATCATGATGAAGAGGATAATCATGAAGCCACATACATGCAAAGAAACCCCTCACAAAATGTTAATTGCAAACTTGCAATTAACACCCTCCAACGAAAAATCCGACCGGGAAGGAAAAAGAGAAAACCGGCCGGAACGGAATACAAACTGGCAACCCCAGAAAACCGATCCCGTAATAAATTACAGGAAAACCCCACTACTGCAAATACATGCCCGCATTTGTATTTCCACTGAACACAAATGCAAAGAGACAAAACTACACTATCTAATACTAGTATCCGGCTTAAGCCAAAGCCGGCTAGTAAAAAACCGTCCGATCACGATCCGTGCAATACCGCACGTATCTGATCGAACCCTGCCATATCTCCATACGGCCTCTACAGCGTTTCGCCCGAAACTTGAGTAACTGTCTGTGTGGTGGACTCTAAAGACTCGTCAATACTGTGGCTGTGGATTTAACCACTAGCACGTCAGAGGTATAAGCCAATACGTGACGGGCCACCAGGTATTGACCAAAAGGGACGTCGATGAGCGAACTCATCCTGACACCCTACTGAGCCTGTCAGTGACAATATCCGTACAGTCCGGTCCGTTCGTCTATGAGCATCGCATGGCGGGCCTAGGGGGTTGGTAAAAGTCAGACCCCCAAAAGCGGTACAAGTCGTGTCGGAGTGTAGCCCAGAACACCCTGAGATACTACTGGAATACCTACCAGCAAATCTCCTGCCTTGGCCAAGGACTTTTCATGTTCTGGCTCTCCTAGACACAGCACGACCTCACCCCCAATACCGGGAGAGACGAACCCCTGCAGATCCGCTCACTGCCTCCATGTGGCTCGGGACTGTACCCAACTAAAACCTGTTTGCACGACTCCTTTGAGCCGTGGTAGGGTAGTAATCAAAGTACAGTGGGAACTCACACGAGACAAATGACGATCCCAGGTCGATGAACTAACCTGTACACATGTCACCTGGGAACTGCTATCTGACGTCTGGTATATCCCAACTAGCAGGTTCCCGGCGAGTCCTGTCCGGTGTACTCATAACCCAATGAGCACCTGTATACATCTTAGGTGAACCAACTGACACCAGTGGCTTGTGAGACCGGCCACCGCCCCTCGTCGGGGTCTCGACTGTATACACTAGTCTACTCTGGAGAATCGATGCCCTGTCTCGAAACTCCCTCGACTAGGGACCTTTTAAGGATGTGCTTGTAGACCCCCAGCTCCCACTTATATGATCGCCCTCATACTGCTGGAAGTCAAGCAAGAATCCTAGGGGCTTTATCAACGTGTAATAGCGACTCGTCAGGTCACCTAAAGCAGTACACGATGATAAAGATAAACCAGATAGCATACTATCATCTCGAGTAAGACTGTCCTACTGGGACAGGTCCTCCCCTCAATCATTGCAATCACGTGCCTGTGATCCAATAATTGACTCTGAGGGCACTATCTCCAACACAACTATCACATCGAAGGTATGCAATCTCATTGCAAGTTTCAACACTTGAAACTCCCGATAAAGGTTTTTACCCCTAGCACCTATGACCTTAACTATGGTCAACAAATCATAAGTTCTAGTCAAGTTCTACCCGTCATTTCGTGATTAATTAGACCCACCCACATGACCCTTAACTAAGGTCAACAAAGTCACGCGACTGTCCTAACTAATCGCATCATATGCGGTGTAGGAAGACATCACTTAGCTACCGTACACTGTGCCTTGACTATGGTCAACAAACACAGCACGAATACTAAGTACTCTACTTCCTAAAATGATGGAGGGTTGCGGCTGGTTTTTGTGAAAACCTTTAACGCTTTGAACTTGATCTCGTTGCGGAATCAAATGGTTTTTAAATGGAATGTTTTCGAGGCTTTTCTAGTTTTGCTAAAGGGGTCACTCCCGGTGAAGGGATCGTCGGCCCTTTCCTCGTCGAATGAGGTGCGGGATATATCATATATATCACTGTGCAAAGCGGAAACTATAGAAGCGATCAAAGACAAACCGAGGGTTGTAGCATCTGCCAGTTATTGCTAAAGGAGTCACTCCCGGTGAAGGGATCTCGGTCCTTTCCTCATCGAATAAGGTGCAGGATGTTCTATAATGAATACCGCGATGCAAAGCAAGAACTGTAGCTACCTGTTTTATTTTGAAATTCGATTCCACAACATCAATTAGGTTTATTTTCTTTCATTAATCTCATTAATGAATATCCCATCATTTAAGTCCACCTAACCATCACAGATAAATATAACGTACGCTTATGCCATCCGCATTCGCCTCGATGTCCCGTCTGCACCGTTAGGTTAGGTAACTAACGCCAGAGCGAGGCAGGGCTAGCGCGGGTGTAAAACATAAGCAACGTCTATATAATATATCATATATACTATATATAATATCTGTCACAGAACATCACATGATCTCATCACAGATAAATCACAGCAGAAGAAACATATGAAATATTGGATATACTAGGACGTCCGTGTTTTCAATACGAGCCAGTATAAAACACGGATTCCACGGTCGTGATGAATAGCCAATCCCACACCCCTAGACCCCTACGAGAGCGACAAGCAACCCTACCAATTCTAGGGTTAGGAGACCCGGACTCGACTCCTCGAGATGGTCTCCCACTGGACCCCAGAACCCGGTTACTTGTGCTCCCCTCCTTGGGTCTATCCTAGTGCAGAAAAGTAAATAATATACAAATGGTGACAACATCCGCAACCTGGAAGTGCCCCAATAAAAGAATATTACATACAAGTTTTTACATGAATGAAAATGAAAAACACTCATCTCACATAAAAAAAACCCGGCTATTCAAACACGACGATCCAATATAACATATCCAGCAACACATAACATCTCATGTCATCAACGTAAGTAAATATGCGCATCCCAATTGTCGTTGACATATAGCAACGAAACCGGCGATATCACATATTACACTTACGGTCACAGAAAAGAAAGTGTAAAACTACAACAGTTGGAATCCGCAACCTCCTCAGACATCGCATGCCTGACCAAATGAAATACTTAGACATCGCATGCCTAACAATTATAAACCCCGCATTTTAGTCTCAAAGTCGAAAACACTTTTCAATATCAAGTCGGGCAATTCAACAGGATTCCCGACATTCTGATCGAATGCTCGTCGCAAACTTTTAGTAGGCGGCCGCACCCCCGACGCCGTCGACGAAGTGCACCAAGGCGGAACACCGCTGCCGCGAGCACCCGGACGGATGCTTTCGGCGACGGGGTTCTCCTACAGTCACTTGGTCGGGGCTATGGGGTGAGGCTGTCTATTAAGTTTACCCGGCGAGTATCCGCGTACACAACGTGATTGCGACGGACTTTTGATCACATCAAAATTCCGTGGCAACCGATCAAGTGAGACTAAAGTGCTATGTTTATAACATTCATTCAGTTATCTCATAACTATTTGTGAATTCCAATTATTGTATCACATTCCGGATAAATAGAAAATGTTAAACTTTCCGATCGAACAATCGAACACCCAAGTTTTCCCGATACAGCTCAACACATGAAATAAGTCTAACAGCATTCGGTTCGTGCCTCAGTAGCAACGGTCCAGCCGTAGAAGGGTCAAGCCAACGCCTCACATGTGGCACGCCGTACTGCCCCAAACCCGAAGGTTCAAAGGGCAGTTCAAGACGGTCACATAATCGAGTTAAGGTTTGTTGTCTTCTAGAGGGTCCATCGCGTTACTTGCACTACTTAGAACGTCGTTAAACTACGGAAAAATCCAACAATTGAAAATTTCCCGGCAGGGGAAAAAGTGGGTATTTATATCCGGTCGAACTTTTTAATATATTCTAAAAATACCCGGAAAAGCATACCGACAAAAATTAGACAGTCCGATCGAATACACCGAGTCCCCAACACAACACAGAAAATACAACTCTGGAAAAATTATTAAAAATTCCCAGGAAAATCAGCACAGAAAAATAAGAATTACTGTGCAGAAATAGATGCACAAAACGACAAACTGGCCGCGGATCCGCCGCATGAGCCTTCTGTAAGGCCGCGGATCCGCGCCTACTTTGTGGAATCAGGACCACGAATTTTACAGTATGTCTTAGATCTTCCTGCTGATTTTTCTGAATATTTTTAATCTCGAAAAAACCACATTTTACAGAAATGTCCAGAGAGCAATTTCAAAGTCGGGTTTTGGGTCGATCGGACTTCTGATTCCGTCGGGACTTCGCCTAAGGCTCTAGCTAGGCTCTGATACCACTGTAGGGTTCCTAGGCACTCTAATGGAGTCTCCCAAGTGATCAAACATGCACAAATCAAAAATTCCTAGTGCCGAGAAAACCTAGAACGGATCGTTAACTAGATATATATAGGCGAAGAAGCAACTAGTAAACTACTTTACTAAGAGAATACGGAAATACAACCTTTGTAGATCCGGTGCTCCACCTCCATAGCTCCGCAATGAAGTCCTCTCACTGTCCAAAATAAATTCCGGGCTCTAACGTCGGCTTCATCGGAGAATAGGCGAGCTAGGTCGTCGATGTCCATGCCGAAGATGATCTACGTCGAAGCATCGCTAGATCTAGCTCCAACTTCACCAAGTCAAGAAAACTTGTGAAGGAAACACCCTATACTACTTGGCAAGAGGTAGAGGATGAAGAAATAGGATATGGGTTCACTTTAGAATTGGATTTCTCACTAGTTTTCATCACTTGCCATTGGAGTAGCAAGCTTTCTTCATGGAGGAAGAAGATGAAGAAAAAGAAGAAGTTATGATAAGTTAATTTAAAATGAGTTAATTAAATCAATACTTATCATGACTTCAACTATAGTTAAGTGTAGAGATTTAACTAAGGTTTAGATGAGTGGTTAGGGTTAAAGAAGAGACAAGAATGGTAGACTTATTCAAAGCTTCAAGAAGCTTCAAAGAAGAAACAAAATAAGCCACCATTTCTTTTTCTCTTTATCTTTTCCAAAACAATAATAAATGGATAAATAAATAAGAGAAAAGAAACCCTAACCATTCACTAAACATGGTTTAATCTTTACACAAACCCAAAAGAGCAAGTATCATCAAACATGATACAATCTTGTGCACAAAAGTATATCACATATACAACTTGCACAATTCAAGTGAGAAAATCCATTTAAAGTGAACCAATACTAGTTAATGCAAATCAAATATATAATTATACAATAAATCATTAAATCAACACTTGATTCAATGATCCGGTCATATCGCATATAACCGGCTAGTATCCAATGTATCGGCTTCTCGAATCAATCCTCGATTCGATAACCAGGTTATATCGCATACAACCATTCGACACACATTCATCGCGAGAATGAAATACGGTATCACATACACGCATTATTCTCGGTCCCGCACATATCTCATATGCGCTCCTATTTCGTTTCGCTTGAGCCAGGAAACCTCTGTGTAGGACTTTAAAGACTCGTCAATACGCCGGCAGCAGATGTTGATCATATCAAACACCCACAAGCCGCAAGCGGTCTGCTAAACGTAACGGCCACCCGGGTATTGAGCGATCAGAAGATCGACGAGCAAGCCCGCTCACACTCCTGTGAATCCAACCAGTAACACTTACCGTACAGTCCGGTCTGTTCGTCTGATATGTCGCATATCTCGCCTAGGGGTGGTAAACGTCAGACCCCAATAGCTCGATAAGTCATGCCGACGTAGGGTGCATAACATTCGTGAAACTACTGATAACTCTTACCAGTATATCACTGCAACCCTAGCCAGGGATTTCCTGTTATGGCCAGTCGAGCATAGCACAACATCAACCCCCAATACCGGGAGAGACGAATCCCCTCCTATCGCTCATTGCCTCCATGTGAATCGGGACTGTACCCAAAAACCACATGTTTGCACAACTCAGTAGAGCCGCGGTAGGGTGGAAATCAAAGCACAGTGGGAGACACACAAGACTCTATGACGATCTCGGGTCAACAGACTAAGCTGTACCAGTGTCACCAGAGAACTGCCATCTGACGTGAGGTATAATACCATCTGGGAGTTCTCGGCGAGTCCGTTCAGTGTACCCAGTCTCCACTGAGCACCCGCATACCATCTCCGATGTCAAACACCAATGGATATGGGATCATCCATCGCCCATCGCATGGGTCGAGAAAATATACGCTAGTCTACTCTGGAATATCGATGCCCCGTCTCGATATTCCCTCGACTAGGAACATTTCAAGGATGTACTCATGGACTATCCAGGCCCCACTAGTATGATCTGCATCACAGTCCTGGAAGTCGAGTACACATCCTAAGGGATTTATCAACATGTAATCAGAGAGACAGAAAGTATACATGTTAAGATAAAGAGCAACCAGATAGCGTACTATCATGTCGAGCAAGAAAGTCCTACCTATATATGTCCCAGCATCCACTACAATATGCATCCAATGTACAGTAATGGCCTCTAGGGCATACATATAATTAACAAGCCACACTAGTGGGGGTTGGGTAGTCTATAAGCAACATCCTATACTTGTCCCTAGTCGTAGGATTATCGAGACTGGGCAACGATACTCCAGAGTAGACTAGTGTGTACGCTTCTCATCCCAGTTGGGGAGATGGTCTGTCCCACAGCCATCAGTACGTCGTACTGGAGATAGTATACAGATGCTCGTTAGGTTACGGGTACACAGGACTGGACTTGCAGGGGAACTGTTGGATGGTATTATACCCGTCGTCAGTTAACAGTTCCCAGGTGACATGAGTACAGCATAGTCCGCAGACTTGACACTGCTACTTCGCCTCGAGTGTGTCCCACTGTTCTTAGATTGCTACCCTACCACGGCTCAAAGGAGTCGTGCAAACAGGTAGAAGTTGGGTGCAGTCCCGAGCACTTGGAGGCAGTGGCGGTTAGAAAGGATTCGTCTCTCCCGGTATTGGGAGTTGATATCGCGTTGTGTCAGAGAGCCATTACGCAAAGTCCCTGGCCAGGGGAAGCGAGATTTACCGGTAGGTTCCAGTAGTTTCTCAGGATGTAATGGGCTACGCTCCGACACGACTTATACCGCTATTAGGGGACTGATGCTTGCCGCCCCCTAGGCTAGATATGCGATAGTATTAGACGAACAGACCGGACTTTACGGAGATTGTCACATCAGGCTCAGTAGGAGTTCAGATGGGTTTCCTCGTCGTCCTTCTTATCGACATCTACCTGGGGACCGTTACGTACAGCCAGTGCCGCTTGCGGTCTGTGGTTAAACCCACTGCCAGCGTAGTGTCGAGTCTTTAGAGTCCCACACAGAGAGTTTCCCTGCTCCAGGCGAAACAATATAGAGGTCGTATGGTTTTACGACAAGGGTTCGGACGCATACGTGTGTTTACGCATGTACGACGTTCGGACAGTTTTTACTAGTCGGCTTTGGTTTAAGCCAGATTCCAGTATCAGGTTGTTGGTTTTATACAGTCTGAAGTTTTTCCGTGTTTTCACAGATTGGAGGGGCGTTCTCGTAATTTTCCGGGAAGCTTCTAAAAGCATGGTGACTTGGGGGTTAAGGTGGCATAAGCATTAATTGCTTAATGACTCATTTGTGTGATTCATCCTTGGTATTAAATGATGCATTAATTAGTTAATGAGTCATATGATGAATCACACAAGGTGAATGAATCAACCATGATGATTAATCATTTATATTATTTATTTGATAAATTGTTATGGTTGTTATATTCTAATGAGCTCATTATTCATATTTCATTCTTATCATCACATTCTCTCTCCTCAAGCTCTCTCATTCTTGAAACCCTAACCCTAACCTCTCATGTGTTGAGATCAAGGGTTAGCTAGACTAATACATCAATAAGCTCACTCTATATCTCCTAAATAGATTAGATTAGCATTTTGAGCAACCTAGTTATCTCAAGTTAGAGATCAAGCTTGGCGCAGGAGCTCTCGGGTGGATCGTCTTTGACTCGAGGAGGCCGTTAAGGTGCCGATGTTCCAAGGAGCCCACGAGGAGTAGAGGACAACGATGAAGACCCCAAGGACAAGTAACGTGAGGTATAACTTCGAATCCGAGTAGTTAAACCTCTAGTAGTTTGCTAGTAACGGTTTAGACACGATTCATGCGCTCAAGTCCGTGTTACGAAGCTTTGATGATCCTTTTTCATATATTCCGCCTCCCCGCAAGTTTGTGGGGTGCGTGACATGGACTTACACAAATACTATCACCGGTAGGTAGTGGTCCCTCTGCCAGGCTCATCGTCTACACCACGAAAATCATATCTCGCTCCGGGGTACCATACCGGGTCCACCATGTACCTACAGACGGTGCTTACCGCTCCTCGGATCGGATTTCATATGCCAATCTCAGAACCGAGAAAACACATGGTGGATGTCTCGAAATATCATATCATGAGAAACTGGGTTTTTAAAACAATACATACATTTCTTTGAAATAACCACGGTTCTCAAATTCAGAAATCTCATGAAAACAGCATCTCGGTGCATATAATCGTAAAGCATGATGTATGCGAATATATAACAGAAATGTGAGCATATCCGTATATCATGCAACATGGAATAGTGATGTGACATATCATAATGATGTGAGCATAGCAAGTATATCATGCAACATAGAACAGTGATGTGACATATCATAATGATGTGAGCATAGCAAGTATATCATGCAACCTAGAATAATGATGTGGCAATTCTACTGTGTAAGTGACATAGCAATTATTGATGATGAAGGTGTGTGAGGCGGCCAATCTGTGTAAGTGTAACATACGCATCATCGATAATGGTGTATGTGTACTAGCACAGGTATATGCAATACAATGCGAATATCATGAACGTAGCATAAAGTACATCGTAAGCGAAACGCTACAAGGTATACGTGTCTACAATATATCCGAGTCGGTGAATCTATCAATCGGCATCCAGCCTCACAATATCACGTACGGTATAATCCATCGTACAACATCCTCTAGTCAAGGGTATGGATCAATCATCATAAAACTCATCACATACGGTAAATCATCATACGGCGGCATTAAACCATCAGGTATCATATCAACCTATATGATGCTGAGGGTACGGACTTAAAGTCTCGCACGACATATCACTTAGAATTCACGACATTATATATATCTATATATCTATATCCCAGGTCATATCCGTATCAATCTCATATTGTGGGACTAACAAAGATATCAACTATCTTATATCGACTCGCTTCCATATAACGACATATCACACCAAGTCATCATATCACATCGTATACTCGTTCATCACATTAATATCTCACGTCAAGTCATCTTACGTATACATTCTTAAACCCTATCCATAAGTTTCTAACATGGTTTTCTTAACCATATTCTATATATATATCGGTTTCCATAGTAATTTGCGGGGGTGCTATACGCCATCCACCCTACTTCCTCCGTAGATATAAATCTACTCACCTGCTAAACTCCTCGCTTAGCTGCAGTCGATGTGCTTCGTCGTCTCGGAAGTCCGCGCGAAGTATCTACAATCAATACAAAATCGAAATGCAAACACAATCAATATCCGAAAACCGATACGGCATATGGATTGCCTATAGGTTAGAACCTATAGCCTACACATGCAAAACCAACCAAACAACCCTCGTCGTTGACGTACAAACATCCAACGACCCAATACAATATCAAATACTAAAACCAAGAATTCCAAAATACGGAAAACATAACTAGAGACACCGCAATGTGCTCCCAGATTTTGGTTCAGGTAAACTGGGACTAAACAAACAAGTATAGGGTGTTGTATATGGAGTATGTGAGCTACAGAAGCAACCTTGACCCCACTACCCAAAATGAGACCGGCCACAATGCCCAGAAATCCGGCGAGCTCGGCTCGGGGTGCTCTGTTTGGGCCCGTCTTCTCAGGGTGGTTTCCTAGTGTCTTAAATAGGTCTTTGGAGTTGCTAGTTTTTCTCAAAAACGTCCCGGATTGCTCCAGATTCCCTGTAGGCCTTAAGGTTTCACAAAACTGATACGGAACAATTCTAACTTTGTGTATCGGGTTCTAAACTCAATTCCAGTCCTCTAAATCAATCTCTAAGGTCTTGTAAACACTAACTACACCTCAAATGGCCACTAGACAGCAACTTTCAATTTTCTAAAATTAAAAACCTAATTAACTCAATTTCTAACTAAAAATACGTTATTTAACGAAATTTCTAAACTAAAGTGAATCGATTACCTTAATAGAAACCAAAGAACTTTCTTGAGTTGCCCAAGTCTTCAAAATCCAAACTTGGATGGTTCTATGGTCTTAGAGTGGCTTGGTGCATGTTTTATGTGAAGGGTGCATTGGGTTTTAGCAAAGAAAATGAGATGGTGCATGGATGTAGTGAAGGTATTGAAGGAGATGAAGAATGATGGATAAAACAATGGAGGAGATGAAGGATTGGGGCAGCCAAGTTAGTCCTTAGGCTCACTCTCTCACCATAATATCTCCCCTACACCAACTCTCTCTCACAAATATCTAATTTATCCATGGTATCTATTTTTATTCCATTCACACTGCACACTTTCTTTTCTTTGATTTTCTTTTCCTTTCTCTTTCTCTCAAAACTCACAAGTCACTACCCAACATGCACATGACACGGTGCACAAGTCACGGAAAAATATAAAAACACGGATTTTACCAAAAATCCGTTAAATATCATTAAAATAAATAAATCATTTTAATATCCGATAAATTTCCAAATATTAGTATATACTTATACCACTTTACGAAAAATCTCTATTCGCAATTCGAATAGTTTTCGCGAAATATATTATTTTAATATTAAATTTCCAAAATAATATTTTATATTTCTGAAATGTTACATGAGCATGAGTGAGATCGAGGGCCTGATCGTGCCCATCTGTCCTCCTGCGAGCATCGTCATCCTGAGGAGGGGGAACTGAGGTCTGGCGGGCAGGGCCCGCCACTTGAACGCGGACGAGCGCATCTACCATCGCTTGAGTCTGTCGATCTGAGCGGATAAGACGTTGATGACGTTAAGAGGGGGAGTAGAACCTCTCCCGCCTCCGTTATGGAGGGTGGGGCAGCTCGCATTGGGATCATCGCGGTTGTCGCTCGGCATCGGATTGAGGGCGGAAAATCTACTTTATGGGTGGAGAAACTTCTAGCTTAGTTCCTATAGACGGCGCCAACTGATGGCGGTGGAAATCTCCTTCAGGTGTTGTCCTTCGTCGATCTGGCTGTGAGTGATTTTGAGCAGTAGAGATTGGGTATGGGAATGGTTGTGTGGATCTTAATGGTTTGTTAGATGTTGTTGACGTCGAGCTAACTGCAAGGGAAGTTCCGGGATGGGATACCATCGCAGGACCTTCCGCCGATCAAGTTAATACTGTAGAATAAGAGCAGGGTAGCGACGTATTAGAATGAGTTCGAGTTACATGAGCCGTCTGAAAGAGGGGTTTATAGTGGTCGCATGGAGCGTGTCGGCGCGACATCCTTGCCGTCAGTTACGCCCCCTCGTTACTCCCGCTTTGATGGCGGGATCCGCTCATTAATGGGGGAACGCACCCACGTGGGACGCGGAAAGTGGGGCGGCGGGTATCTCCCTTCGGCGAGATACACGGAGCCGTTGCGGGGGCGCTTGGGCTCCGCGCTCTCGGTTGATCGGGGAAACCGAAGAAGCTCAGCTTGTCGGATAACTCGGAGACGAGCCGGGAGGTCGAGAAAGCTCTGCCCTTACAACAGCTCGGAGACGAGCAAAGGAGGTGTAAGTTCGGCTGCTGGATGACTCGGGAGAGGTGAGGTGGGGGAGTAAGCCCGGAGATGAGGCCATGAGGAAAGTCCCCGGGGCGCCACGTTGATTCCACCTCCGCAGCCTCCATTAGCCTAGTGGGCTTGCGTAGACGACACGTCATTTGCTACGTGTCATAATCTTGGAAATTCTCGTTCATGGCCCTTATCATTATTTTTGGCCGTTTTTATTTCTTAAGCAAATTAGTTTCAATTTCGATTGTAAGTCTATTAAAGGACTCATTCTGAAATTGTAAAGATAGCTTTTGATTAATAAAAAAACCCTGCCGCCTGATGTGTATAGCTTGAACCGAACAACATGATAATATAATATTTCGCTCATTTTTAAAACTAGCTCTTTGATTACTCCGGAGAGACGATCAATTAATTCATTACAAAGATCTGCATTCTCGGAGTTAGCACCATAAGAATAGTGATTTAAATGTCTTCCGAGGGCCGTAGAAACGAGATCTCCTCACGTGGCTATGTCTGATAGGGTTAATTGCTAAATAATTCCCTAATGTTTCATCAACTCTGCACTTATATACCTTATTGATTTTTTTCGCTGCACTTAAATTCCCTAAAGCACAAACCGTATGGATTTTATTTAAAATAGTGAAAAATTTGATGTTGAACTGAAGGGAGCAAACTATTAACGATTTGCAATTTAAGGTATATAATACAGCGCAAAAATCAATAAAGTAAATAAGTACTAACTAGGTGAATCATTGGGGTATTGTTTAGCGATTAACCCATGTCTCATAGGAAGACAAATACAGATAACCAAGTTGTTAAATTTGATTTTCGATCTAAAAGAGTTTGGTGGTCCTCCTCAATTCATTACGTCTAGACTACCACAACCTTCATCTTGCCCACATGATAACATGTGGTGCGGGTGGTTCCTCAAAAAACAGAAACTGTTTTAAGAAAAGCGTGGATATGGAGTATCAATCAAGTCTCCATCGTCGCAATATCTATCATGCATCACTCTGTCAACGATTGTCTCAACCGACGTGCCCGCAATTATTCTCTCTCCCCATACCTACAAAACTATTTCTTGGACCCCTAGTTCGCATATAATTTTGTTAAAGATAATACTCTACAAAAGAAACACTCTAAAGTCTGAAAAGGCGTTTCCAAATTTAATTTAAAGTGAATGTTTTATAACTTTCATGCGAAAAGCCTAAAAGAATCTGAACTAAAGCCCATGCAATCAGGGCCTTTTTAAATGGATTAGTTTCAGTTCAGTCCAGTCCCAATTCCAAATACATCAATTAATAGCTAGTTGTAGAGATAATTCTATAGGTTTAGAGTGATTAAGATATGACCGAATCATCTCGGACTGCGCAGAGTTATGGACAAGCTGATCGTTTGATACTCTTACGTTTTCTATATAAAAGAAAATGACGCAGCATAGAACTGCATGACTAATGAGCATGCATGCTATGAAAAAGCGCATAGAATAAGCACAAATAAAATAGTTATGAAAATTGATTATTAATTATTTTCCATATAAGAGTATACTACAAGCCAGTGTTGATTCTATAGATGAAGAAACTGCATTCTTCAAGGGGTCTGCAGGAAGAGAATTCAGTGCGGTGTTATCATTACGTATCATACGATATGCGATACATATATTAGGATACGATACAATTTCGGTACGAATCATAGTGGTGTACCGTACCATTTATGTATTGTGCGATACGGCTATTGTATCATACAATATGGTATGGTACTCACTACTACAATAAGGGGTTGTCCCTACGGCTTTATCCGTAGGGGAAAAACACTGCCCCTACGGATATATTCGTAGGGGCTCGAAAATTCTCCGTAGGTGCAATGGCCGCAGGTGTAAGTCTTCGTCCAGAACATGCCCCTACGGAGTAAAAATTTTCCCTACGGTTTAATGCGTAGGGGACGGTGTACCTACAGGTGTATCCGTAGGGACAAACTATTTATCTAATTTAGTGGTTTATAAAATAAAATACTTGCCTCTCCGGTGCCATCCGTAGGGGCATCTTCCAGACCCTACGGAGTAAGCCATAGGTCTACATATAAGCCCAAACGGTTGTATCCATAGGAGTCAGTGTGTAACTCCTGTTACTGAGTCCATAGAGGGAAAATATCAGTTATTCCGATATTTTGTCCCTACGGATAAATATGTAAGGGCAAACATTGGACCTACGGATTAATCCGTAGGTGCAACAGATGGCCCTACGGATTAATCCGTAGGGACATAATATCAGGGTTTTTTTTAAAAGGGGCTTTCTGTTTTTAACTGACCCTGTGCACAATAATATATACTTCATACGATATCAGGATAAATATAATAGAAATAGACAGAATACAGAAATATTCATAATCAGACATGTCACGCATAATATATAATAGAAATAGACACACAGAATACGATATCAGGATAAATCATCGTTCATAAACAACCGCCAACCATTATCATCCAAAATTTATACAATATGTATCAGATAAGTATATACATTCTCAAAAATATAAATAAAGCTACCCTAGCTCGGTCCAGCTCCTCCACCTCTGATAATCGACGTAATCTTGCGCATCTGCTCTTCGGTGCAGCCCTGGGTCGTCAAAAACTCGACCAATGAAGGAGCGGACTGTGCAGGAGTCTGAGTGGGCTGTAGAGCTGCAGTAGTGGTCTGTGCAACCGCAGCCGAGGTAATGGCTTGTGGAGCCGCAGCCAAAGGAGATGCATGTGGATCCGCAGCCGAAGTACCATGTCGCATCTGTTCAATTTTGTGTGTAATAAATGAGTAAGAACTGTGTATTAGTCGAATTATTTTCATTATCAGGTTATTGTGAAACCCCAATCTCGGATTAATCAAAGTTAAGTCTACAACCAAATAAGCTCAGGCTGCTAATATTGGATATGTTACTATCTATAATATGATATAATATTTTATTATTAAGTAGTATACAAACCATCATCTCCTTCAACTTCTGGACGGTGGTCTTCAAGGTGGCAACATCTTGCTCTAGACGTCGCTTACGGGGGGTAAGGGAAGTAACCGCCGGAGTAGAGTCCAATCTCATATGGGCCCTGCTAGGACCCAGTCCCCGGACTCTCTCCCAACCTCCGTGGTGCCCTCCGTGTGCGGCGTCTAAAACTGGGTGTAAGTCGATGTGCAACACCCCACGACTTGCGGGGAGGCGGAAATATGAAAAACGATCTTGTTCTTTGCTTAAACATCGACTAACCGCATGAATCGAAGCTAAACGATAACTAACATCAATCATAGAAGTTCTAAACTACTATGTGAAGTGATTATACCTAAAGAATCGTGTCCTTCGTCTTTACGAACTCCACCTCCTCCTCGGCCTTCTCCAAGTAGTAGACGATCCACCCGAGAGCTTTACTCCAAGCTTTGCCTCTAAATTTGAGGCAACTAGGTTTCTTTAAATGCTAATCAAAGTACCTAAATGATATAGAGTGAGGATTATGGTTTAATTAGCCTATCTAATCCTTGTACTCAACACATGAGAGGGGGGATTAGGGTTTGAAGAGAGGAAGCTTGAGGAGAGAGAATGTGAGAATGATAATTGATATGAGAAAATGAGTTATCATAATATATATGAAGCATGAAGATTTATCAATAAAAGAAAATAAAATGATGAATAATCATGCTTCATAAATATCTAATGGTGATTCATCTCCATGAGTCATTAAGCATTTATGATGCATTAATGACATGGATGAATCACCCTTATGACTCACTAATCTCATTCAATGTATATGCCACCTTAACCTCCTTAGTCACCATCTTCTAGAAGCTTCTCGCACAATTACGAGAACGCCCCTCCTATCCGTGAAAACGCGGAAAAACTTTAGACTGTATAAATCTAATAACCGGATACTATAATCTGGCTTAAACCAAAGCCGGCTAGTAAAAACTGTCCGAAAAGTCGTATGTGCGTAAACACACATACGCGTTCGAACCCTTGTCGTAAAACCGTACGACCTCTATATCGTTTCGCCTGGAGCAGGGAAACTCTCTGTGTGGGACTTTAATGACTCGACACTATGCTGGCAGTGGGTTTAACTACAGACCGCAAGCGGCACTAGCTGTACGTAACGGTCCCCAGGTAGATGTCGATAAGAAGGCCGATGAGTAAACTCATCCGAACTCCCACTGAGCCTGATGTGACAATCTCCGTACAGTCCGGTCTGTTCGTCTAAGACTATCGCATATCAAGCCTAGGGGGCGGCAAGCATCAGTCCCCTAATAGCTGTATAAGTCGTGTCGGAGCGAAGCCCATTACACCCTGAGAATCTACTGGAACCCACCAGTATATCTCGCTTGCCCTGGCCAGAGACTTTGCGTAATGGCTCTCTGACACAGTGCGATATCATCTCCCAATACCAGGAGAGACGAAACCTATCTAACCGCCACTGCCTCCAAGTTCTCGGGACTGCACCCAACTGCTACCTGTTTGCACGACTCCTTTGAGCCGTGGTAGGGTAGCAATCTAAGAACAGTGGGACACACTCGAGGTGAAGTAGCAGTGTCAGTCTGCGGACTATGCTGTACTCATGTCACCTGGGGACTGTTAACTGACGATGGGTATAGTACCAACCAACAGTTCCCTTACGAGTCCTGTCCGGTGTACCCGTAACCTAACGAGCACCTGTGTACTATCTCCAGTACGACGTACTGATGGCAATGGGACAGACCATCTCCCCAACTGGGATGAGAAGCATACACACTAGTCTACTCTGGAGTATCGATGCCCTGTCTCGATAATCCTACGACTAGGGACATGTATAGGATGTTGCTTATAGACTACCCAGCCCCCACTAGTGTGACTGCCATCACAACGCTGGTAATCAAGCAAAGAACCTATGGGCTCTACTAATATGTATAAGTGATACGTTACAAGAAACATATGCACATATTAAAGTAGACTCAAACCAAGTAGCATACTACCATTTTTAGCAAGACTGTATATACAAATGTGAATATCCCAAGCTTCCATTAAGTAATATACAATCTAGTATGATACAATAATGGCTCCTAGGGCATATACACTAACAATCTCCCACTTGCATTAGGGCCATGAGCTAGCATATCGTAGACCTATCATCTCGAATAGCCTCTCGAACTGCGTCTGAGGAAGGGCCTTAATGAATGGATCAGCAATGTTATTCTCTGTCTTTACTCTTTTCACCTCGATCTCCCGGCGATCGACGATCTCCCTGATCAGGTGATACCGCCTTAAGATGTGTCTGGACTTATAATGGGACCTGGGTTCCTTTGGTAAAACTATAGCGCCGTTGTTGTCACAATACAGAGGTATTGGATCAATACTGGTAAGAACCACCTGAAGTTCTGTGAGGAACTTCTTCATCCAGACAGCTTCTTTTGCGGCATCGCAAGCAGCTATGTACTCCGCTTCCATTGTTGAGTCAGCAACGGTCTCCTGTTTGGAACTCTTCCAACAGACCGCCCCTCCATTGAGGGTAAAGACATAACCTGACATGGATTTGGAGTCATCTTTATCACTTTGGAAGCCGGAGTCGGCAAAGGCCTCAATCTGGAAGTCTTTTCCGCCATACACCAAGAACATATCTTTAGTCCTCCTCAGGTACTTAAGAATGTTCTTTACTGCTATCCAATGATTCTCCCCTGGGTTTGCTTGATACCGGCTTACTACGCTCCATGCGTATGCTACGTCTGGTCTGGTACATAACATTGCATACATTATAGAGCCTACCGCTGAAGCGTAGGGTATAATCGACATGCGATCCCTTTCCAAATCTGTCTTGAGAGACATATCTTTGGAGAGGGTGATTCCGTGACAAGCCGGTAGGTTACCGCGCTTATAATCTTCCATCTGAATCTTTTCAATATGGTGTCTATGTATCTGGACTGTGAAAGTCCCAACATCCTCTTTGATCTATCACGGTAGATCTGGATCCCCAGAATGTAGGTGGCATCACCTAGGTCTTTTATGGAGAATTTCAATGACAAGAATCGTTTGACTGACTGTAACATAGGAATATCATTTCCTATTAGGAGAATGTCATCCACGTACAAGATGAGGAATACTACAGCTCTCCCTACAATCTTACTGTATATGCATGGTTCATCTGGATTTTTGATAAAGTCAAATTCTTTGACAGCATCATCAAAACAGATGTTCCAACTCCGTGATGCTTGCTTTAGTCCATAAATGAACTTAAGCAGCTTGCATACTTTACCGCTGCTCTCACTCTGAATGAATCCTTCTGGCTGATCCATATAGACGCTTTCTTCCAAATTTCCATTTAGAAAGGCCGTCTTTACGTCCATCTGCCAGATCTCATAATCGTGGAAGGCAGCAATAGCAAGAAGGACCCTAATGGATTTTAGCATAGCTACTGGAGAAAAGGTTTCGTCATAGTCCAAACCAGGTCTTTGACGGAAACCCTTTACAACAAGTCTAACTTTATAGGTTTCAACCTGTCCATCTACACCAATCTTCTTTCTGAAGATCCATTTGCATCCTACGGGTTTTACCCCATCTGGAGCAAAGTCCAAAGTCCATACTTTGTTAGTGTACATGGACTCCATTTCGGTCCGCATTGCATCCAGCCATTTTACTGAGTCACCGCTCTGAATGGCTTGCTGGAAGCTAGTAGGCTCATTATAGTCAATAGTGCAATCCTCTCTATCCCCGTCTATGAGAAAACCGTAGTATCTCTCAGGTGAATGAGACTGTCTACTACTCCTACGGAGTGGCGTCGGGATGTCCCTTTCTTCTGAAACCTCTGGTTCTACCATACTTTCAGTTGTAGTTTGTGGTTCTGGAATTTCTTCCAGTTCTATTTCGCTCCCACTTGTATCCTTTTCTAAAACTTGCTGTTCTAAAAATTGGGCATTACGAGAAACAAAAACCTTTTGTTCCTCTACGTAATAGAATAGATATCCCTTTGAGTTCTTTGGATATCCTACAAACTTACACTGTACTGATCGTGCCTCGAGCTTGTCCGCATGCTGTTTTTTAACAAAAATCGGACATCCCCAAATTTTCAGATACTGAAGATAGGGTTTTTTCCCACTCCACATCTGATATGGGGTGGTAGGCACTGTCTTGGTAGGAATCCTGTTCAGAAGATATGCCGCTGATTCTAGTGCATATCCCCAAAATGATCGCGGTAACTCAGCGTCACTCATCATGGAACGAACCATATCCAATAGGGTTCGATTCCTCCTTTCCGATACACCGTTATGTTGTGGTGTGTATGGAGGAGTAAGCTGAGAGAGAATTCCATTCTCTTTTAAGTAACCCAGGATCTCGGCACTTAAGTATTCACCACCTCGATCAGATCTCAGTGTCTTTATACTCTTGCCTGTTTGTTTTTCCACTTCATTCTTGTATTCTTGGAAATTTTCAAAGGCCTCGGATTTATGCTTCATTAAGAAGACATATCCATACCTAGAGAAATCATCTGTAAAAGTAATGAAGTAGGAATAACCACCTCGCGCATGTGTAGACATTGGACCGCACACGTCACTGTGTACGAGTCCTAAGAGCTCGCTTGCTCTTACTCCATGTCCAGTGAACGGAGTCTTTGTCATCTTTTCTTTGAGACAAGATTCATAAGTAGCATAAGATTGATATTCGAACGGATTCAAATATCCATCTCTATGTAACTTAGTCAACCTTCTCTCATTGATGTGACCTAGTCTACAATACCATAAGAAAGCCTGATTTATTTCTGGAGACTTTCTTTTAAGTGTGCTCTGGATATTGAAAACCTGAGCTTGACTTAATACGTATATACCGTTATCTAATGTACCGGACCCAATCATAACTTGATTTAGGTGGATGTTAACTACATCGCTTACGAATGTAAAATCATATCCCTCTCTTGAAAGTGAGGATACTGATATGATATTACATGTCATACTAGGTACATACAAACAGTTACGTAGAATCAATATATGCCCACTGGTCAAACCTAGGCGATATTCTCCCACGGATTCAGCGTTTACACTCATTCCGTTTGCAACTCTGAGAGACCAATCACCTACCTTTATAATTCTACGGTTTCTCAAAGCATGTATTGAATTACAGATATGAGATCCTGCTCCGGTATCTAGTACCCAGAAAGTAGAGTTAATTGACAAACAGTTCCCAATAAAAAATACACTTGAGGCTGAAGCCACAACATGCTTCGAATCTTGGCTACTGGTTTTGCTAGCCTTGCAATCATTCTGCCAATGTTCATTCCTGTAACAATAGGAACGTTTCTTTTTTACTATATCCAGTCCTGAAACTTTTGCCCTTCTCTTTCCTTCTACTTCCCTGGTTTCCTTCAGGGTAGAAGGCAGAGGCTATAGAATCAAGTCAGTATCTGACTCGTTTCCCAACGTGGTCTCCAGGTCCTGGAGCTCATCATCACAGCTAGTCATTGTAAGGACGTTGTCCCCTACAGATGACCCGTCAGCCAACCTCGCTTGATTTAATTCGTTCGAGGTCTCATATCTGATGATATGAGACTGCTCTCCATATAAATCTTTGTTATGGAGAAAGATGGAAACTGAGTCCATCTTCTCGTGCTGCTTCTGATATACACCATCAACTGAAGCTAACACGAGGCACTTGTCTTTCGCTTTTTCCTTTTCCCTTGTCTGACGGATATTCATATCCGCGACAGTGGAAACTGGACCTGGGACGGTGGGATCTTGAGTAGTAATAGGGTGGTCCAGCTTGTCATAGGCAATAGACATCTGGACAGACCTTTGCCAGTCATATAAGTTAGATATAGTCAAATTATTATCTATATGTAACATATG
Organism: Agapanthus africanus; assembly: GCA_030015575.1. Lineage (NCBI taxonomy): Eukaryota > Viridiplantae > Streptophyta > Magnoliopsida > Asparagales > Amaryllidaceae > Agapanthus > Agapanthus africanus. Next base: position 251,054,243 of record JASDDO010000029.1, on the reverse strand, counting down.
TGTGGTCATAAGGTCGCTGCAATTAAGAGAGAGAGAAGAAAACTATTAGCATGATGCTCTTGCAAGTTTAGAGTGGTTTTTATTTTATCTAAACAGGATGGCTCCCACTGTTTCTCGAATCTCTCCTCAAACCATAAAGGAAGAACTAGCCAGGACTATTCTCACCGTACAATACTTGCTTAACCGTTCAGCCAGGCTAGTGTCGATACTTCGAGAGAGGTTTTCCATCGCTTTCGCGAAGTTCCTTAATTAAATAACCTCTTTTCTCTGGGGGCGTAGCCCCGCTGACACCTTTCTAGACACCTACTTGGTTTATAGCATTGATCGTTAAGTGACGAATCTCCTGATAAGTAGTATATACTCACAGTAGGATCGGGATCCAAAATATCATCGTATGATAATGTTGAAGGAATCCTACAAACATTCATCAAACTCCAAAATGGTATGCTCTTTCTGCAAATTTCAGTTTCCTTAGAAATTCCCGATATAGATTTTTGCCCAATGCTCTTATGACCTTGGCGTTGGTCAAAATGTCATAAGTCACATGTCAAGTTCTACCCATCATTGTCCTAGTTAATTTGAACCCATCCGTATATATCCCTGACGTTGGCCAAATGATAATACGACTGTCCCAAACTAACACATCTATCTATGCAAACAAATGAAATACTCCAGCAGCTACCAAACACTATGCCCTGGCGTTGGTCAAATGCATAGCTTGAATACTACTGAATATCCAAATGAAATGACGGAGGGCTACGAATGGTTTTGGCAAAACCGTGAACGTAGTGAACTTGATATAATCGAAGGAACCTGATACCTTTTTAAAAGGAGTGGTTAAAACTCCGCAATTAAAAACTCTGATCTTTTAAAATAACCGAGTGGTTTCTTTTAAATTTGTTCCAACGATTAAACTTTGGTTTATTTTCTTTGCATTATTATAATGCGTCCCATCTTTAATCTTATCATTGCAGAAAACAACGAAAATACCACGTCCTCTTATGCCATCCGCATTCGCCACGGGGTCCCGTCATCACCCGTTATGTTACTTAACTAACGACAGAGCGGGGGCTGGGCTAGCGCGGGTGTAAAACATAAGTGACGTCTAATAACTATTTATATATAGATATTGTACATTCGTCAGACGCAATAATAATCATTCCAGATCACAAATAAACTTTATTGGATATGCAAGTAATCCGCGTTTCTTTTGAGCCTGCAAGGAAAGACGGATTACACAGTTGTGATGAATAGCCATTACCCCACCCCAGACCCCTACGGGTACGGCAAACTACCCGCCAAGTGTAAGTGCACGGCAACGCCCCGGCCGTCAATCCGACGGCCAAATGCGGAAACGGTGATAAACTTTAATTTTGCGAACTTAGCAAACCGGCACCACCGCGCACTAAACCCCGGGTCGGGCCATTAAACTAGTTCTAGCAAAGTAACAAGATAGGGAAGAGATATACCGAGTGATCCGAGTCCTCCGGTCTTCTCGTCATCGTCCCGATCTCTCGCGGAAACTCCGGTCGTCGCCTCCTTGCCGGAAGGGCACCACATCGCCTGTTTCTTTTACGGGCTCCCGCCTCTATACCGAGACAACTCGGGCATGAAGCTGGCAAGTCGACATGCCCAAGATGTGCTGTAGCAAGTGTAGTGCTTTGTCTCTTTGGGGTTATGTTGCTTTGATGGAGGAATGAGGTTGTGAAATGAACTTCAAAGTGGAGCTAGAATTTTGTAGCATGAAAATGAGATGAACAAAATTTCCCTTATACAAATGAAATGATCCTCTCTCCTTTCCATGAAGTGGCCGGCCAATTTCTAGTGGGAAATGGTGGTGGAGTGTGAACAAAATGCAAGAGGGAGGTGAGTGTAGTAAAAGGTGGAGGGTGACCACAACCAAAACATCAACCATGCTTACACCTTAATCAACCCATACCCATCCATTAATGCAAGTGATGGTGGAAAAGAAAAGAATGGTATCATAATTAATCCATATGCAAGAAAACCCCTCCACAAATGTTATTTGCAAACTTGCAAATAACCCCCTCCATCGGAAAAGTCCGGCCGGGAAAGAACAAAGGAAAACCGGCCGGAACGGAATGCAAACTGGCAACTCCAGAAAACTGGTCCCGTAATAAATTACAGGAAAACCCCGATACTGTGCATACACACCCGCATCTGTATTCCGTCCGGATACAAATGCAAAGAGACAAAATCTACACTGTACTAAACTAGGATCCGGCTTAAACCAAAGCCGGCTAGTAATGTTCGTCCGATCCTGATGCGTGCAATACCGCACGTATCTGATCGAACCCTGCCATATATCTATACGGCCACTAGTACAAACCGTCCGATCCTGATCCGTGCAATACCGCACGTATCTGATCGGACCCTGCCATATCTCCATACGGCCTCTACAGCGTTTCGCCCGAAAGTTGAGTAACTGAATGTGTGGTGGACTCTAAAGACTCTTCAATACTATGGCTGTGGATTTAACCACTAGCACGTCAGAGGTATAAGCCAATACGTAACGGGCCACCAGCTATTGACCAAAAGGGACGTCGATGAGCGAGCTCATCCTGACACCCTACTGAGCCTGTCAGTGACAATATCCGTACAGTCCGGTCCGTTCGTCTATGAGCATCGCATGTCGGGCCTAGGGGGTTGGTAAAAGTCAGACCCCCAAAAGCGGTACAAGTCGTGTCGGAGTGTAGCCCAGAACACCCTGAGATACTACTGGAATACCTACCAGTAAATCTCCTGCCTTGGCCAAGGACTTCGTGTAATGGCTCTCCTAGACACAGCGCGACCTCACCCCCAATACCGGGAGAGACGTGTAAGTCCACGTTGCGACCCCCGGTTCTTACGGGGAGACGGAAACGGTATAAAATCAAAATTTTAACGCAAGAGGCAACATGGACTAAACTATGGTCGGGATCGTTACCTAAACTAAAACTAGCAAACTTAGCTAAAGAGAGTTAGCTACTCGGATGGAGATGGTTATACCTAGACTTGAACTCCTTCGTCTTCAAACTTTGTAGAGGTTGATGGTTCTCCTTTGTCGCCTTCTTCCGTCGAAGATGGATCCACCTCGAAGGCTCGACCTTTGGGCTCTTTCTCGTACTTGGAGTGAACTAGAATCGCCGGCTTGCTAGACCCTTGATCCTAGAGTGAGTAGAGAGTGTCTAGGGTTTGCTTTTGTTTTTCAAGAGAAGGATTCTCAACTCATGAGAAGGTTTCTCTTGACTAGAGGAAGAAGAAGATGAAGTGAAGAGAGAGAGTGAGAATGATAGAATGAGCTTCTCTTTTTCTTTTTGCAACCATAACAAAAGAAAAAGAATAATCAAATAATAACAATAATCAAAATGAAAAAGGTTTGATGGAAAGTTTAGGAATGACTAATATCATTACAAACATTAAATGAAAAAGCAAGAATGAAAAAGCATCTTGCATTTGTAATGATGGTAGTCAAATGTTCAACCATGGTCAACAAGTCAACCATGGTCAACAAGTCAACAAAAACTAACCATGACACAATTTCATTTTATTATATATTATTAAATGATATAACACAGATCCATTAGGGTTTGGAAAAATACAACTGTCAACTGTGCGTACGCACCCGTTCCGAAACCCTAATGAAAAATCATCTTCCTCCTCCTCAAAAAGAACTGTGCATACACACCTGTATTCTTGTTCCGACGAACACGAATACAAAGAGATAAAAGCAACCCCAAATACTATACCAGTATCCGGCTCAAACCAGAGCCCACTGGTAATACCCGTCCGGACTCCAAACGTGCACAAGTGTGCGGATGAGAACGAACCCTGTCGCAAAACCATGCGACCTCTACTCTGTTTTGCCCAGAGGCGAATACCCTCTGTGTGGGACTCTAAAGACTCGACACTACGCTGGCAGTGGGTTTAACCACAGACCGCAAGCGGCACTAGCTGTGCGTAACGGTCCCCAGGTAGATGTCGACAAGAAGGCTGACGAGGTGAAACCCCATCGGTACTCCTACTGAGTCTGAATGTGACAGTCTCCGTACAGTCCGGTCTGTTCGTCTGATACATCGCATGGCGGGCCTAGGGGGCGGTAAACGTCAGTCCCCCAATAGCGGTACAAGTCGTGCCGGAGCGAAGCCCAAAACACCCTGAGATAACACTGGAAACCAACCAGTATATCTCGTTTGCCCTGGCCAGGGACTACTCGTGTAATGGCTCTCCTAGACACAGCGCGATGTCAACCCCCAATACCGGGAGAGACGAATCCTGTCTAACCGTCACTGCCTCCAAGTGCTTCGGGACTGCACCCAACCACCACCTGTTTGCACGACTCCTTTGAGCCGTGGTAGGGTAGTGATCAAAGTGCAGTGGGAACACACTTGAGGCGAAGTGCCAGTGTCAAGTCAGCGGACTAAGCTGTACTTATGTCACCTGGGAACTGATGACTGACGATAGGTATAATACCAACCTATCAGTTCCCGACGAGTCCTGTCCAGTGTACTCGTAACCCAACGAGCACCCGTATACTATCTCCAGTACGACGTACTGATGGCTGTGGGACAGACCATCTCCCACACTGGGATGAGAAGCGCATACGCTAGTCTACTCCGGAGTATCGATGCCCTGTCTCGATAGTCCTGCGACTAGGGACCTGTATAAGGATGTGCTTATAGATTACCCAGCCCCCACTAGTGTGACTGCCATCACAACGCTGGTAATCAAGCAAAGATCCTAAGGGCTCCACTAATGCGTATAAGTGATATAGTAAAATAAACACAAGTACACATTGAAGTAGAGACAAACCAAGTAGCATACTACTATTTTGAGCAAGATTGTATATACAAGGTGAATATCCCAAGCATCCATTAAGTAATATACAAACTAGTATGATACAGTAATGGCCTCTAGGGCATATACACTAACAAGACGAACCCCTGAAGATCCGCTCACTGCCTCCATGTGGCTCGGGACTGTACCCAACTAAAACCTGTTTGCACGACTCCTTTGAGCCGTGGTAGGGTAGTAATCAAAGCACAGTGGGAACTCACACGAGACAAATGACGATCCCCAGGTCGATGAACTAACCTGTACACATGTTACCAGGGAACTGCTATCTGACGTCAGGTATAAGACCAACTAGCAGGTTCCCGGCGAGTCCTGTCCGGTGTACTCATAACCCAATGAGCACCTGTATACATCTTAGGTGATCCAACTGACACCAGTGGATTATGAGACCGGCCACCGCCCCTCGTCGGGGTCTCGACTGTATACACTAGTCTACTCTGGAGAATCGATGCCCTGTCTCGAAACTCCCACGACTAGGGACCTTTTAAGGATGTGCTTATAGACCCCAGCTCCCACTTATATGATCGCCCTCATACTGCTGGTGGTCAAGCAAGAATCCTAGGGGCTCTATCAACGTGCAATAGTGACCTGTCAGGTCACCTAAAGCAGTACACGATGATAAAGATAAACCAGATAGCATACTATCATCTCGAGTAAGACTGTCATACCGGGATAGGCCCTCCCTCAATCATCGCAATCACGTGCCTGTGATCCAATAATTGACTCTGAGGGCATTATCTCCAACAATCTCCCACTAGCACTCAAGGCTAATTATTGCGATGTCGCATACTCACAGCCCGTGTGATACCGAACACCCAACTCCTCTACTAGTCAGTCTCATAAAGCCTGTTTGCGAAACACTTGCGTTCGAGGAATAGCCTCAGTGAGTGGATCCGCCTAGATGTATCTTTCTATGTCTCTCTCTATATCTCAAGTTCGCGGAGAAAACCATCTCCCGAAATGAGCAATACCTGTCTTAGAATGTCTGGATGTCTGATGGGACCTAGCTCATAAATGAACTCCAAATCCAAACTTCTTAGACTGTATCGACAACTGAACTTAATCAGTATCCTGCGCCATGCCTCCCTCAGTATTGCCTTGGATCACCTGTCCAAAATACCGCCCCTCGTCAGAGGGAAAACTATAACTCTGACAACCTCCTTGTCGTCCAGGTCACCTTGGAAGCCTGGAATGATAACCGTCTCCTAAAGGAGGCTGCCGTTATCAATTCCCTAGAACATTAACTTATGTTCTAAAACTGCTTCCGATTGTTTCTCCAGGATTGGATCAATATCATCTTATTGCATCTAGTGCAAGAACAACATCTGGTGTGGTACTTGACATCTCATGATTGACTCAATTGCCTAAGCAAGTGATCTGCCAATCATGCGCATCCCTCTCTACTTTAGTCTATAAGACACCTTTAGAGAGGGTGACTCCATCACCTGCAGGTACACTACCGTGCCAGGAGTCGTCCATTCTAAATACTCTTAGAATGCTGTCAAAGTACCCTGATTGGGAAACCACTCAAATCCAGATCTAAAACCATAGATCTAGTAACCAGTATGTCTGATATAATGTCCAAGTCCCATGTGGAGAAACCACTGTGTGACGACCAAAATATAACCGATCGTAGTATAAGAATATCACTTCCTACTATCTTCTCAACAGATCCATCCCCTATTCTGATGACGTCAAACCTATGACTGTCACATCAGAAACAGATGATCTAACTCCGCTATATCTGCTTTAGTCTATAAATAGACATAAGCCTGATGTCCACCAATGCTTCCGCTGCTCCCACTGACTACGACAACCCTCTGGCAGAGTCATATAGATGTGCACTTCTAAAGCTAGTTTAGAACGACGCTATACTCATCCTCCCACCGGGTCTCGCAGCCTGGAACAACAGCAATGGCAAGTGTGGGTAAACAAGAACTTCCCTGTCACCGTCCTTGAGGCTACCGGAGTACCTCTCGGGTGCCTGAAGTTACCCACCTTATCTGCGGAGTGGCCAATGGAATGTCAAATCAGATTGAATCTTTAGGTTCCTTATCAAATCTTCAGTAATCGTTTGCGGTTCTGGAATCACTTCCAGTTCTACCATACTCCCACTACTGTTTTTGAAACAATCCATTTTTATTAAAACTGTGGCAAGTCAAGAACAATATCACTATTGATCTTTCTTATGGTAGAAAGTCAACCCTCGTCATAGCCTGGGTCAACCCACAAACAGCCATTACAGAAACGTGCCTTGAGTTATCCAGAGTCTGGTTTTAATCATAAGCCGGACAACTCCCCGTACCTTAACAATGTTAAGATATGAACTGTACTATATCCAATATAGAACCAGAGGCACTGATTTAATTGAACCAGATTCAAATCATGCAGCTGTCTCCAGTGCATGTCAACTAAATGGAGAGAGGCCGATCAGCGTTACTCAACTTAGGAATGCTTCCAATTATGAGTAACCTGAAAGAGAAGCAATTTCTCTTTATCATTACTATCAACCGAATACCATACACAAGTATCTACATCTTCGATCACCTTGAAGAATCCCGATACTTGCTACACCTGGTTCTCTACTCTATTCAAATACCTATAACTCCTCAAAACTTAGACCCTGTGTTTCTACGAAACACATGTCTAAGAACTAGAGAAGTTAAAAGTAAACAGAACATAGTATGAGGATCAACCCCTCTGTCCTAATGGACACTGGACAACATACAATACTCTGTATATGTTGGATATATGTATGCCCTAGAGGCCATTATGTGATAGTGGATGTATCTATACATATATATATATTCAGTTTGCATTCTTGCTCGACATGATAGTATGCTATCTGGTTCTTCTTTATCTGACATGTTTATTTGATCATGCTTTTATTCATTCATACATGCTGATAAAGCCCTGAGGATATCGGCTTGACTACTCTGATTATGATGGAGATCATACTAGTGGGACATCTGTAGTCTATAAGCATATCCTGGAACGTCCCTAGTCGTAGGTATATCGAGATGGGGCATCGATATACCAGAGTAGACTAGCGTATATGATACTAGACCCATACGATGGGCGATGGATGTTCCCACATTCATCGATGTTTGACATCAAGATCATACACGGGTGCTCAGTGGTGACTGGGTACACTGGACGGACTCGCCGAGAACTCCTATATGGAATTATATCTATCGTCGGATAGCAGTTCTCAGGTGACACTGGTACAGGTTAGTCTGTAGACCCGAGATCGTTATAGAGCCTTGTGTGTTCTCCCACTGTACTTTGATTGCCACCCTACCACGGCTCTACTGAGTCGTGCAAACAGGTAGCCGTTGGGTACAGTCCCGAGACACACGATGGCAATGAGCGATAGGAGGGGTTTCGCCTCTTCCGGTATTGGGAGTTGATGCTGTGCTGTGCTCGACTGGTTATAACAGCAAGTCCCTGGCCAGGGCTGCTGAGATTTGCTGATAAGTGTTATCAGTAGTTTCTCGATCTGTTATAGACCATTCACCGACACGACTTATTGAGTTATTGGGGTCGACGTGACCATCCCTAGGCTCGATATGCAGCATATCTGACGAAGAGACCGGACTGTACGGTAGTGTTGCCGGATGGCTCGACGGGAGTTGTAGCAGGTTCGCTTGTTGTCTTCTGATCGTTCAATACCCGGGTGGCCGTTACGTTTAGCTGACCTCTTGCGGCTTGAGGGCACTTGATATGATCATTACCCTCTGCCGGCGTATTGACGAGTCTTAGAGTCCCACAGAGGAGTTACCCAGTCCAGGCGAAACGTTGTGGTGCGCATATGCGATATGCGCATGCACCCGATTGAAATGTGCGTATATGATACCGAACATTGATCGGGTGAACTGCTTTTGGTGGGGTCATATGAGATATGACCGGATTGATAAATCAAGTGTTGATTTATCATTTAACCATTAGTTTTCTCACTCAAAACCTTTCTAGGGTTTGATGGATGTATGCATGCATGCATGTGTTTCTATTTTTCTTTTCTAGTTTCATGCACATGAAGATGTGCATACATGTACACATACATACATCAAACCATCATGGTTGATTATATATGGAAATGGTGGCAATATAAGCCTCACACCATAGATTAAACAATGGATAATTATTTAATTTTGGTTTTAAAAGAAAATGAAAAGGAAAGGATAATTATGCTAGTTTCTACATGCTTCTTTTAACCTAACCATTCTCACCCACCACTAAACCATGGTTATCTTTTCCTTTATCATTCTAAACCCAAGTTAAATTAATCATCTATTATTTAATCATGGTTGGAGTCAAGAAGGAATAAATATATATAGTGATATTCATTTCTTTTTCTTCTTAACAAAAGGGTTATCTTTTTATCTCTTGATAATATTAGCCACCATTTTCATCCTTCTTCATCTTCTCCTCTCTAGTTTTTTCTAGTGAGAAAAACACAATCAAAGAAAGGTTTTTGAAGTGAGATCCAAAGTCACAACAACATTCTACACAAGCTTAGCCATTTCGTTTAGAGTGTTATCTTCGGTTTGACGAAGTAGCGAGCTTGGACGGATATCTCCGCGGTGGATCATCGTGGACACAAGGGGAGTTCAAGAGGACCTCGTTTCAACACCAAAGAGCCTAAGGAGCGAAGCAAAAACGGGAGCTACAAAGGTTGTAGCCTTCAAACCCTAACTTTTGTTAGCTTTAAGTTTAGTAAACCCTAATTTTCTAGGATCTATCCTTTGCATGTTAGTTTAGCACCTTAAAAATTAAAACTTTGGGTCATGTGATGCTTCAAAACTCTTCATTGGGTGCTATACTAACCTTACATTGGTATCAGAGCCGACCTAGAACATTAGACGACGTTTTTACGAAGAGAAAACCCCGATCGGACAAAAATACCGTTTCTTTAGATGCTCTCTGGAAATTTTCTAAAAATTGACATTTTGCAGAATTAAAAATATCTAAAAATCACAGCAGGAAAATATAAGGATTACGACGAAAAATTATCAAATGAACAGTAAGAACTGCCGCGGAAACGCGGCCTAAGCTTGCTTAGGCCGCGCTTCCGCGGCCATTTATATATATTATTTGTTAATTTTTCTTCTGTAATTCGTTAAACTGCTTGTATATTATTCTGGATATTTTTGATCTGTATTCAGTTTAGAAAAATTCTGGAGATATTTTTGGATTCATCGATTCGATCGGGACTTTCATTTCGTAGCTTTTCCGGGTAAACTAGAAAGTATTGAAGTGTTTGAACGAGTATCATTTACTCACTATTCACGGGGTTTAAATAATTTGGAAATACGTGCAAGTCTTTTTGCGGTGGTCCCTCTAGAAGACAACAAACCTTAACTCGATTATGTGACCGTCTTGAACTACCCTTTGAACCCTCGGGTTTGGGGCAGTACGGCGTGCCACATGTGAGGCGTTGGCTTGACCCTTCTACGGCTGGACCGCCGCTACTGTGTCACACTCCAAATTTTTTGAACCCTGCTCAAGTGTTGAGCTTTAGTGAATCTTGGGTGCTTGATTGTTCGTTCGAAAACTTTAATACTGTCTGTTTGTCTGGAATGTGATACAATATGTGGAATTCATATGGTTTAGGTATGAAGTACGGAATATGTGATATTTCGTATCTATGATGTCTAAAGAGAATCTGGATTCCAAATATTGTAGTTTTACACTTTCTTTTCTGTGACCGTAAGTGTAGTATGTTAGATATCGCCGGTTTCGTTGCTATACATCAACGACAATCGGGGTACGCATACTTACTTACGTTGATGATATATGATATTATGTGTTGCTGAGATATGATGTGCAGGATTGTCGCGATCGAATAGCCGGGGGGTTTTTGTGAGATGAGAGTTTTGTATTTTCATTCATGTAAATTCAAATGTAATGTAATATTCTTTTATTTGGGGCACTTCCAGGTTGCGGTTGTGTCACCAGTGTTGTATATTATTTACTTTTCCGCATTAGGATGGACCCAAGGAGGAGAGCACAGGTGACCGGGTTCTGGGGTTCAGTGGGAGGCCATCTCGAGGAGTCGAGACCGGGTCTCCTAAACTCCAGGATTGGTAGGGTCACTTGCCGCTCTCGTAGGGGTCCAGGGTGTGGGCTTGGCTATTCATCGCGACTGTGGAATCCGTATTTTCTATTCTGGCTAAATACTAAATACGGACGTCCTAGTATATCCCACGTTATATCTATATTTCTGCTGCCTGTGTTCTGTGATATCTGAGACGAATGACATATTATATATATGATATATAGTAGACGTTGCTTATGTTTTACACCCGCGCTAGTCCCGTCCCGGTATGCCGTTAGTTAAGTAACCTAACGGTGCATAACGGAACATTGCGGCGAATGCGGATGGCATAAGCGTACGTGTTATTTTCGTTTCTTTTCTGTGATTGGCTTAAGGACTTAAATGATGGGATTACATTAATGTGATTAATGTAAAGAAAATAAACCTAAAAAGATGTTGTAGAATCGGATTTGAAAACTACTCGGCTATTTATGAAAAAGCTATATTTCAAAACTGCGGAGCTTAAGCCACTCCTTTTGAAAAACTGTTTGATTCTACAACGATATCAAGTTCAAAGCGTTAAAGATTTTCTTAAAAATCATTCGCAACCCTCCGTCATTTTAGGAAGTAGAGTACTTAGTATTCGTGCTACGTTTGTTGACTTTAGTTAAGGCGTAGTGAACGGTAGCTAAGTGATGTCTTCCTACACTGCATATGATGCAGATTAATTAGGACATTCATGCGACTTTGTTGACCATAGTTAAGGGTCATATGGGTGGGTCTAATTAATCAAGAAATGACGGGTAGAACTTGACTGGTACTTATGATTTGTTGACCATAGTTAAGGTCATAAGTGCTAGGGGTAAAAATTACATCGGGAATTTCAAGTGTTGAAATTTGCAATGAGATTGCATACCTTCCATATGATGGTTGGATCCCGATCCCACTGTGGGCAATAGTTGCTCCTAGGAGAGTTTTGCAGTTTACAATTAGCTAACTCATTAGGTGTCTAGAAAGGTGTTAACGGGGCTCCGCCTCTGGGAAAACGAGGTTTACTCTAATTAGGTCCGTGCGAAAGCACGGGGAACCTCCCTCAAAGTACCGACACTGGCCTGGCTGAACGGTTAGCGAAGTTGTAGACTGTAATTAATCCTGGCTAGTTTTTCTTTTTAAGGTTTGAAAGAAAAACTTGATAAAATGCAGTGGGAAACATCGATTAGACAAGATAATAAACCAATCTAATCTATGCAAGAGCTTTCGCTGAGTGTATTCTTTTCTCTCTCTTAATGGCAGATACCAATGACTGGACTTAAGCTTCTACTAGATAAAAACAAACTGAACGGGACCAACTATAAAGACTGGCTAAGGAATCTGAAGATCGCCTTGACTTATGATAAAGTATCATATGTCCTCACGGCTTCAGCCCCGCCCGTCCCAGGCCCAAAATCCTCAGTTGCGAACATAGAAGTCCGCAAGACATGGGACGCTGACTGTGCCACGGCCACATGCCTCGCGCTTGCATCGATGGATAACACACATCAAAAGCAGCACGAGGACATGGACATTCACGGGATACTGCTCCATACAAAGGAGTTGTATGGGGAGCAGTCCCGCGTATTACGATACGAGGCATCAAAGAAACTGCTTCACATGCGGATGGCCCCTGGCACACCAGTAGCAGACCATGTTTTGAAGATGATAGCTCTTATAGAAGAGCTTGAGGACCTCGGATGGACTATGGACAATGAACAATATATAGATATTATTCTGCAGTCCCTCCCCTCCACCTTTGCTCAGTTCATAGTGAACTTCAACATGCATGGCATGGAGAAGGACCTCCCTGAACTCCTTAATATGTTAAGGAGTGCAGAGAGCACTATGAAGTCAGCAAAGACTCCCGTTATGACGATTGGACAGTCTTCTTCTTCTCGCCCGAAAGCTAAGGCCAAGGGAAAGAAAAAGAAGAAACCCACTAATCCTAAGGGCGGAGTCAAAAAGGTGAAGGGAAAGGGAAAGTCCACGGCTAGAGACCCAGGGAAAGGCGAGTGTTTTCATTGCCACAAGACAGGACATTGGAAGCGCAACTGCACGGAGTACCTAAGTCTTAAGAAGAAGCATGGTGATGCTTCTGCTTCAGGTGCGTTTGTGACTGAAAACTGTTTTTCTATAAACTCTGCTTCCTGGGTATTGGATACCGGTTCAGGTTCTCACATTTGCAATTCTATGCAGGGGCTGAGAAATAGCAAGGTTTTGAAGACAGGTGACCATACTCTCCGCGTTGGAAATGGTTCCAATGTACATACAGTCGCAGTGGGAGAGTATCACTTGGGGTTGCCGTCTGGATGTATTTTGATTTTGAATCCATGTTATTTTGTACCTGATATGCTATGTAATATAATATCCGTATCTTTGTTGGACAATGAAGGATATAATTTTGTGTTGCAGAACAATGTTATGAACATTCACCTAAATCAAATGTTGGTTGGGTATGGTACACTTAATAACGGAATATATGTCCTAAATCAACACACAGTTTTCAGTATACAACACACTAATAAAAGAAAAATTTCAGAATTAAATGAAGCTTTTCTTTGGCACTGTAGACTTGGTCATATTAACGAAACAAGACTAAACAAGTTACATAAAGATGGATATTTAAACTCTTTTGAATATAAATCTTATGCGACTTGCCAGTCTTGTATCAAGGGTAAAATGACCAAAACTCCGTTTACTGGACACGGAGAAAGAGCTACTCAGCTCCTGGGCCTCATACATAGTGATGTATGTGGGCCAATGTCTACACAAGCTAGAGGCGGTTTTTCATACTTCATTACATTCACCGACGATTTCTCAAGATTCGGTCATGTATTTTTATTAAAGCACAAGTCCGAAGCTTTCGAGAAATTCATTGAATATAAACAAGAAGTAGAAAAACAAACCGGCTTGAGTATTAAGATGCTTCGATCAGATCGAGGTGGTGAGTATCTCAGTACAGAATTTGCAAACTTCCTAAAAGAGAATGGGATTCTCTCTCAGCTCACTCCTCCTTACACACCACAGCACAACGGTGTGTCAGAACGACGGAATAGGACCCTATTAGATATGGTCCGGTCCATGATGAGTGATGCTGAGTTACCAGTCTCGTTTTGGGGGCATGCGTTGGAGACTGCAGCGTTTCTGCTAAACAGGGTTCCGACCAAAGCCGTGTCTACCACGCCATATGAGATATGGAATGGGAAGAGACTATCTCTTAAGAGAATTAAGATTTGGGGTTGCCCGGCCTATGTTAAAAAGCAGAATCCGGACAAACTCGAGACACGGTCAGTCATGTGTAACTTTGTGGGATATCCAAAGAATTCTTATGGATATCTGTTCTACCACAAAGAGGAACAAAAGGTGTTTGTTTCTCAGTATGCCACATTCTTGGAAAAAGAGTTTTTCACAGATAAAGATGATGGCAAGGTAGTAGATCTGGAAGAGGTTCTGGAGTCACAAACTACAAATGACGATTTGGTTGAACCGGCTGTTGCAACAGAAACTGAAGAACCTCGGCCACTCCGTAGGTCTGGCAGGACTTCTCGCCCACCGGAGAGGTACTACGGTTTCCTCATTGATGGTGACAGAGAAGACTGTATCATGGAAGATGATGATCCTACCAGTTTTCAGCAAGCTATCACGAGTGGTGACTCTGTGAAGTGGCTGGATGCCATGAGATCCGAAATGGAGTCTATGTACACCAACAAAGTATGGACTTTGGACGTTGTACCCCCTGGGGTAAAACCTGTAGGGTGCAAATGGATCTTTAAAAGAAAGATTGGTGTGGATGGGCAGGTAGAGACCTATAAGGCAAGACTTGTGGCGAAAGGTTTTCGTCAAAGACCAGGTTTGGACTATGACGAAACTTTTTCGCCCGTAGCCATGCTTAAATCTATTCGGATCCTACTTGCTATTGCTGCTCACTACGACTATGAAATCTGGCAGATGGACGTTAAAACAGCATTCCTAAATGGAGATTTAGAAGAATGTGTTTATATGGATCAGCCGGAGGGCTTCATTGACAGTGGGAGCAGCGAGAAAGCATGTAGATTGCTTAAATCCATATATGGGTTAAAGCAGGCATCTCGGAGTTGGAACATCTGTTTCGATGATGTTATCAAAGAGTTTGATTTCATCAAAAATCCAGATGAACCTTGTGTTTATAGGAAGGCTGTAGGAAGAGCTGTCACATTCCTCGTATTGTACGTGGATGACATTCTTCTGATAGGAAATGATATTCCTATGCTACAGTCGGTCAAATCATTCTTATCACTAAGGTTCTCCATGAAGGACCTGGGTGATGCCACATACATCCTAGGCATAAGGATCTATAGGGATAGATCCAAAAAGTTATTGGGACTGTCCCAAACCAGGTACATTAACACCATCCTAAAGAGGTTTAGTATGGAAGACTCCAAGCGGGGTGCCTTACCCGCTTGCCATGGAGTCACTCTCTCCAAGGATTCTTGTCCAAAGACCGATGAAGAGAGAGCTCGCATGAGCATTATACCTTATGCTTCGGCAGTAGGATCTATAATGTATGCGATGTTATGTACACGCCCAGATGTAGCTTATGCACTTAGTGTTGTAAGCAGGTATCAATCCAACCCAGGGGAGAACCACTGGACAGCTGTGAAGAACATTCTTAAGTACTTACGAAGGACTAAAGAATTGTTCTTGGTGTATGGTAATAAAGATCTCCAAATGGAGGCCTTTACCGATTCGAGCTTCCAGAGCGATAAGGATGACAGCAAATCTATCTCAGGGTTTGTATTTACCCTCAATGGAGGGGCGGTAAGTTGGAAGAGTTCCAAACAAGATACCGTTGCAGACTCTACGATGGAAGCTGAGTACATTGCTGCAAATGATGCCGCCAAGGAAGCTGTCTGGATGAAAAAGTTCGTCTCGGAGCTAAGAGTAGTTCCAACCATCATTGATCCAATACCTTTGTATTGTGACAATAATGGGGCAATGGCGTTAGCCAAGGAGCCCAGATCCCATCAGCGGTCCAGACATATCCTGAGGCGCTTTCATTTGATCCGGGAGATTGTAGATCGCCGCGAGATCGAGATTAAGAGAGTAGACACAAAGAACAACGCCGCGGATCCATTCACCAAGGCTCTCCCTCAGCCGCAGCATGAGCGACTTTTTGAGATGTTGGGTATGAGATACGCCAATAACTGGCCTTAGTGCAAGTGGGAGATTGTTGGATATATGTATGCCCTAGAGGCCATTATGTGATAGTGGATGTATCTATACATATATATATATATTCAGTTTGCATTCTTGCTCGACATGATAGTATGCTATCTGGTTCTTCTTTATCTGACATGTTTATTTGATCATGCTTTTATTCATTCATACATGCTGATAAAGCCCTGAGGATATCGGCTTGACTACTCTGATTATGATGGAGATCATACTAGTGGGACATCTGTAGTCTATAAGCATATCCTGGAACGTCCCTAGTCGTAGGTACATCGAGATGGGGCATCGATATACCAGAGTAGACTAGCGTATATGATACTAGACCCATACGATGGGCGATGGATGTTCCCACATTCATCGATGTTTGACATCAAGATCATACACAGGTGCTCAGTGGTGACTGGGTACACTGGACGGACTCGCCGAGAACTCCTATATGGAATTATATCTATCGTCGGATAGCAGTTCTCAGGTGACACTGGTACAGGTTAGTCTGTAGACCCGAGATCGTCATAGAGCCTTGTGTGTTCTCCCACTGTACTTTGATTGCCACCCTACCACGGATCTACTGAGTCGTGCAAACAGGTAGCCGTTGGGTACAGTCCCGAGACACACGATGGCAATGAGCGATAGGAGGGGTTTCGTCTCTCCCGGTATTGGGAGTTGATGCTGTGCTGTGCTCGACTGGTTATAACAGCAAGTCCCTGGCCAGGGCTGCTGAGATTTACTGATAAGTGTTATCAGTAGTTTCTCGATCTGTTATAGACCATTCACCGACGCGACTTATTGAGTTATTGGGGTCGACGTGACCATCCCTAGGCTCGATATGCAGCATATCTGACGAAGAGACCGGACTGTACGGTAGTGTTGCCGGATGGCTCGACGGGAGTTGTAGCAGGTTCGCTTGTTGTCTTCTGATCGTTCAATACCCGGATGGCCGTTACGTTTAGCTGACCTCTTGCGGCTTGAGGGCACTTGATATGATCATTACCCTCTGCCGGCGTATTGACGAGTCTTAGAGTCCCACAGAGGAGTTACCCAGTCCAGGCGAAACGTTGTGGTGCGCATATGCGATATGCGCATGCACCCGATTGAAATGTGCGTATATGATACCGAACATTGATCGGGTGAACTGCTTTTGGTGGGGTCATATGAGATATGACCGGATTGATAAATCAAGTGTTGATTTATCATTTAACCATTAGTTTTCTCACTCAAAACCTTTCTAGGGTTTGATGGATGTATGCATGCATGCATGTGTTTCTATTTTTCTTTTCTAGTTTCATGCACATGAAGATGTGCATACATGTACACATACATACATCAAACCATCATGGTTGATTATATATGGAAATGGTGGCAATATAAGCCTCACACCATAGATTAAACAATGGATAATTATTTAATTTTGGTTTTAAAAGAAAATGAAAAGGAAAGGATAATTATGCTAGTTTCTACATGCTTCTTTTAACCTAACCATTCTCACCCACCACTAAACCATGGTTATCTTTTCCTTTATCATTCTAAACCCAAGTTAAATTAATTATCTATTATTTAATCATGGTTGGAGTCAAGAAGGAATAAATATATATAGTGATATTCATTTCTTTTTCTTCTTAACAAAAGGGTTATCTTTTTATCTCTTGATAATATTAGCCACCATTTTCATCCTTCTTCATCTTCTCCTCTCTAGTTTTTTTCTAGTGAGAAAAACACAATCAAAGAAAGGTTTTTGAAGTGAGATCCAAAGCCACAACAACATTCTACACAAGCTTAGCCGTTTCGTTTAGAGTGTTATCTTCGGTTTGACGAAGTAGCGAGCTTGGACGGATATCTCCGCGGTGGATCATCGTGGACACAAGGGGAGTTCAAGAGGACCTCGTTTCAACACCAAAGAGCCTAAGGAGCGAAGCAAAAACGGGAGCTACAAAGGTTGTAGCCTTCAAACCCTAACTTTTGTTAGCTTTAAGTTTAGTAAACCCTAATTTTCTAGGATCTATCCTTTGCATGTTAGTTTAGCACCTTAAAAATTAAAACTTTGGGTCATGTGATGCTTCAAAACTCTTCATTGGGTGCTATACTAACCTTACAGTATAAGTCCGCCGAGTCTAACAACTCTTTCACTGTGTGTCGTAGGTTGAAAACTGTACTTATGGTTAAGAAGAATTACACCGCTGTTTAATGCTCCTTACCTAACCATCCACTGATATAGGTAAATGTCATCGACATAATATCAAAAGGTATATCTCACTCTATGAAAATAGACGTACAGATATATCAATTTGAAATTGGTGCACAACAGCGGATATTCAAAACCAAATATTTGCCGACCGGCAAACAGCCCAGGTGATCTCCTCAAATATCACCGATTACAACGAATCCCGATATAATGAGGATGATCACCCAATTCCCAATAACTTACTCCCACTCATCATCTGTAAAACCATACAGATGTGAGAATCAAACCTGGTAAATACATACCCTGGAGCAAGTGTCTAATCGGGAAATCAGTTTTCTTTTAACAGTACACAGTTGAACTGAAACATTGAAATGTTTCGATGGGGTATCCTGGTATTCCTAGTAATGCCTCTACCATTATCCAGATTCACAACTATAACCGCATAATTCTTTGCCACCTCTCCAAATCCCTTTATATGTCTCTAGTCGTTACCTTCTGCACACCCCTTAGGCCAAATGGTTTTCTTCCTTCTCTACCGTTCGGCACCAGCCTATGGTTTGGAAGAAGACTATCCAATAAGCATAATGGGTGTACTGTCCTAGTCCTAGGAGCACTCGCAATGCGAGAGAAGGTGAAGATAAAAGACAACCGAATAAACCTTATTCCTATTTTTCCTGGACCAGAATCCATCCCCGAACTGGAACAAGTTCCTTTCGAGTTCGTATATAACCATACGATGGAGTATCCAATAAACTGTGGATCTTCGTAGTAATACGGAGTGTCCTGGAGAAATACAAAGGTGATTTAGGATTGGCGAAGAAAAACTTGGTTTGGTCGTGAATATCAGTCGCAATTTACTTTGCCCTCTTACTAATCCCTTACTTTATCTTAATCTTAATACCTTCTGCACACCATCGTTATGCTAATTGGTTTTCTTCATTCCCCACTGTTCGGCACCAGCCTAAAGTTTGGAAGAAGACTATCCAATTTGCGTAATAGGTGTACTATCTCCTAAACTAAGGAGTACTCGCAACTTAAGAGAAGGCAAAAAGGAAAAGACAACTGAATAAACCTTATCCGTTTTCTCCAGAACCGGAAACCATCCTCGAATTCCTTCGAGTTCGTATCTAACCATACGATGGCTTTGTCCAATGAAAGTGGACGTTCGCAGTAATACGGGGTGTCCTAGAGAAAGGGGTAAAAGTAGGAGTGGCAATGAGGCCTGCAACTCTGACAATCCAAAAGCCAGTGTTTAAGAAGGTTCGGTCAACTTGGTCACTGAGTCATAGTCTAGGGTCGGGTCAAATGGTCGCTGCCAGAGAGAGAGAGAAAAGAAACACTCAGCGTGCACTCTAACCTAGATCAGAATGGTTATCCCTTTATCTAATTTGGAAACCTCCCACTGTACCTCAAATTCTCCTCCAAACCTGAAAGAAGAATTAGTCGGGGTCACCCGAGGAGTAAACCAACTCATCAGTGAGAATCGGGATCCAACTATCATTGCATGATAACGTGACGGAATCCACTCATGGTGTCACACTCCAGAAGGTATGCGCATATCTGGCAAGTTTCAGTTCTTTTGAAACTCCCGATGTGATTTCTACCCCATGCTCTTATGACCTTGGTGTGAGGTCAAAATATCATAAGTCACATGTCAAGTTCTACCCATCATTGTCCAGGTTAATTTGAACCCACCCGTACATACCCTTGACGTAGGCCAAAATAGTAGTACGACTGTCCCAAACCAACGCATCTATCTATGCAACAGATAAATACCCGGCAACTACCAAACACTATGCCTTGGCGTGAGGTCAAAATACATAGCTTGAATACTACCGAATATTTAACTGAAATGATGGAGGGCTACGAATGGTTTCTGGCGAAAACCTTTAACGTAATGAACTTGATATCGTTGAAGGAACGGATAGCTTTTTAGAAAATATAGTGACGAAAACCTTTACTAAAGAGGTCACTCCCGGTGAAGGGATCTCGGCTCTTTCCCCGTAGAATGGGGTGCTGGATATTCATAACCGAATATCACTGTGCAAAGCAAAAGTAATCGGCTATAGTGAAGTTAATGCCCTGATGCAAACTTCTGTCCAAGGGGTCACTCCCGGTGAAGGGATCTCGGCCCTTGCCTCGTCGACTGAGGAGCAGGATATTCCAAATGAATACCACGATGCAAAACAAAAGTGAACGTCCTTGCAATAACAGCTTTTTGAAAAGTGTTCCAACAACATCAGATTAGGTTTGTTTAACTTGCATTGATCCGAATCAACGCAGTCCCATCAATTGATCACACCACAAAGAACGAAAATATACTGACGTACGTATATGCCATCCGCATTCGCCACTGGGTCCCGTCATCACCCGTTAGGTTAGCTAACTAACCGCAGAGCGGGGACTGGACTAGCGCGGATGAAAAACATATACAACATCTACTAATATATATACCAATATATAGTATTTCGCTCAAGGCGTGATAAAATGCAACATCACAGAAATGTACAGCATCACAGAACAATACAGATATCTGGGATCCCCGGGTTTCACAGAGCCACTACCGAAACCCGACGTTCCCCTGGTCGTGTGGATAGCCTGTGCAATGAAATCCTAGACCCCTACGGGCGCGGCAAGTCACCCGCCAAAACCTGAAGCGAGGCAGCCCCCTTCAGCACCGTGAATGGACCACCCAGCACTTCACGGAATCCGGTAACTTGGGCACCCCTCCTAGGTCAACCTGTACCCCTTACAAGTGCGGCGAATAGCCCGCCAATTCCAGACTGAAGCCCCCTCCGTCCCAATGCCATGAGATGCGGGCTTGTTGCCCTCCAGAACCCGGCTATCCGTGCACCCCACCGCGGGGCAATCCTAGTACAGAAAGTAAAATATACATACAACGGGTACATCGACCGCAACCAGGTCGTGCCCCAAAAGAATAATACAATCAGGCAGTGACGGCAGTCCACATGTCGGACGCTCGCCCCGCAAAATCAAATGTACATAATACAACAACACTGTACTAGCATTGCATCCAGGCTATCCCCCACGACCGAACCGCAACATCACAGCAAAACACAGAACATCAACGTGAAAGTCACGTTCGCAAATCCGTCTAACCGGGCTATAGCAGTTAGACTGGATTTACCGATCAAGTGACATTCACGGTCGCAGATATAATGTAAATACTGTGAAAAATGTGTTTAAAATATCCGATCGATCAAAAATTAACAAGTGGGCCCCAAGCAATACTGTAGCACTCACAGAAATTCTGGGCCCAATTTTAATATTCCAAAACCCCTATTTTTAGCCCACAAGCCCACTGGAAAAAAACGATGACATGATCCCTCATTACTGCGGCGGATCCGCAGCCTAAGAAAGGTCAATGGCCGCGGATCCGCGGTCTTACTGAGGGATCGTGTTGTCGAATTTTTCCAGTGTTCTTAGAACTCCCTGCACATCATTCTGAGACAACCTGAAAAATTTTTGGACTTCAAAAAATTTCAACAGAAAACTGATGTGAACAAAAATGTAGATTTTGGAATTTTGATCGATCGGAAATGCAAAACACATCAAACGAAGCTAGACGAAGTTAATGGCGAGGCTCTGATACCACTGTAAGTGCACGGCGGCGCCCCGGCCGTCAATCCGACGGCCAAATGCGGAAACGGTGATAAACTTTAATTTTGCGAACTTAGCAAACCGGCACCACCGCGCACTAAACCCCGGGTCGGGCCATTAAACTAGTTCTAGCAAAGTAACAAGATAGGGAAGAGATATACCGAGTGATCCGAGTCCTCCGGTCTTCTCGTCATCGTCCCGATCTCTCGCGGAAACTCCGGTCGTCGCCTCCTTGCCGGAAGGGCACCACATCGCCTGTTTCTTTTACGGGCTCCCGCCTCTATACCGAGGCAACTCGGGCATGAAGCTGGCAAGTCGACATGCCCAAGATGTGCTATAGGAAGTGTAGTGCTTTGTCTCTTTGGGGTTATGTTGCTTTGATGGAGGAATGAGGTTGTGAAATGAACTTCAAAGTGGAGCTAGAATTTTGTAGCATGAAAATGAGATGAACAAAATTTCCCTTATACAAATGAAATGATCCTCTCTCCTTTCCATGAAGTGGCCGGCCAATTTCTAATGGGAAATGGTGGTGGAGTGTGAACAAAATGCAAGAGGGAGGTGAGTGTAGTAAAAGGTGGAGGGTGACCACAACCAAAACATCAACCATGCTTACACCTTAATCAACCCATACCCATCCATTAATGCAAGTGATGGTGGAAAAGAAAAGAATGGTATCATAATTAATCCATATGCAAGAAAACCCCTCCACAAATGTTATTTGCAAACTTGCAAATAACCCCCTCCATCGGAAAAGTCCGGCCGGGAAAGAACAAAGGAAAATCGGCCGGAACGGAATGCAAACTGGCAACTCCAGAAAACTGGTCCCGTAATAAATTACAGGAAAACCCCGATACTGTGCATACACACCCGCATCTATATTCCGTCCGGATACAAATGCAAAGAGACAAAATCTACACTGTACTAAACTAGGATCCGGCTTAAACCAAAGCCGGCTAGTAATGTTCGTCCGATCCTGATGCGTGCAATACCGCACGTATCTGATCGAACCCTGCCATATATCTATACGGCCACTAGTACAAACCGTCCGATCCTGATCCGTGCAATACCGCACGTATCTGATCGGACCCTGCCATATCTCCATACGGCCTCTACAGCGTTTCGCCCGAAAGCTGAGTAACTGAATGTGTGGTGGACTCTAAAGACTCGTCAATACTATGGCTGTGGATTTAACCACTAGCACGTCAGAGGTATAAGCCAATACGTAACGGGCCACCAGCTATTGACCAAAAGGGACGTCGATGAGCGAGCTCATCCTGACACCCTACTGAGCCTGTCAGTGACAACATCCGTACAGTCCGGTCCATTCGTCTATGAGCATCGCATGTCGGGCCTAGGGGGTTGGTAAAAGTCAGACCCCCAAAAGCGGTACAAGTCGTGTCTGAGTGTAGCCCAGAACACCCTGAGATACTACTGGAATACCTACCAGTAAATCTCCTGCCTTGGCCAAGGACTTCGTGTAATGGCTCTCCTAGACACAGCGCGACCTCACCCCCAATACCGGGAGAGACGAACCCCTGAAGATCCGCTCACTGCCTCCATGTGGCTCGGGACTGTACCCAACTAAAACCTGTTTGCACGACTCCTTTGAGCCGTGGTAGGGTAGTAATCAAAGCACAGTGGGAACTCACACGAGACAAATGACGATCCCCAGGTCGATGAACTAACATGTACACATGTCACCAGGGAACTGCTATCTGACGTCAGGTATAAGACCAACTAGCAGGTTCCCGGCGAGTCCTGTCCGGTGTACTCATAACCCAATGAGCACCTGTATACATCTTAGGTGATCCAACTGACACCAGTGGCTTGTGAGACCGGCCACCGCCCCTCGTCGGGGTCTCGACTGTATACACTAGTCTACTCTGGAGAATCGATGCCCTGTCTCGAAACTCCCATGACTAGGGACCTTTTAAGGATGTGCTTATAGACCCCAGCTCCCACTTATATGATCGCCCTCATACTGCTGGTGGTCAAGCAAGAATCCTAGGGGCTCTATCAACGTGCAATAGTGACATGTCAGGTCACCTAAAGCAGTACACGATGATAAAGATAAACCAGATAGCATACTATCATCTCGAGTAAGACTGTCATACCGGGATAGGCCCTCCCTCAATCATCGCAATCACGTGCCTGTGATCCAATAATTGACTCTGAGGGCATTATCTCCAACACCAAGTACCAGAAGTGAAGCGGTCTGCCTCAACACTTCAAAATACCCGGTAGTTTGTGCACCCCGCCTTGGGTCTATCCTAGGAGCAAAAACAGTAAAAAGAAATAATACAACGGTGGCTACAACCGCAACCTGGATGTGCCCCGCAAAATAATATTACAACTTATTACATTTACATCGAATGAATTAAATAATAACCCATCACATAACCCCGGCTATACATCATAACAGTCTAACACAGTTCATATACACAAATAGATAAAATCCATTACAGAAATGTGCAACCCCCTGCCAACCGACATACTGGCAGTTAGGGGAGGTTTACGAACACATTATACAAACACAGATATAATCATATTAGCAAACATCGCAAAATTTCAATCGGAAAAACGCTTTTAGATTCTACTCCAATACTTCTCTATGAACCTGAGATCTTAGCAGAAAATAAAACATCCCAGAAACATCACTGTTAACACCTAGGAGTTACTGAATAAATTTAGGCCGACTCGGCCCCAACTCGGCCGCGGATCCGCCGCGGACCGCATGGATCCGCCGCGGTTCCGCGGTGAGATGGTCGAGTTAGGGGTCCAAATTTCTTCAGTAGCCCTAGTTTTTCCTGCTTGTTATTCTTAAGCACCCTGAAAAATTTTTAGAGCCTGTTTAAAATTCGACAGCAAGTGTGATAATCGACGATGTTTCCGGTTCCTTTTAGCGTTCAAAATTATTACGACTTTGCTAATGAGTTATTTATTGTTTAGCGAGTCTCTGATACCACTGTAAGTCGATGTTGCAACACCCCACGACTTGCGGGGAGGCGGAAATATGAAA
This sequence comes from Agapanthus africanus, assembly GCA_030015575.1. Classification (NCBI taxonomy): domain Eukaryota; kingdom Viridiplantae; phylum Streptophyta; class Magnoliopsida; order Asparagales; family Amaryllidaceae; genus Agapanthus; species Agapanthus africanus. The sequence goes on along the minus strand of JASDDO010000029.1, from coordinate 251,029,289 downwards.
AACGATCTTGTTCTTTGCTTAAACATCGACTAACCGCATGAATCGAAGCTAAACGATAACTAACATCAATCATAGAAGTTTTAAACTACTATGTGAAGTGATTATACCTAAAGAACCGTGTCCTTCATCTTTACGAACTCCACCTCCTCCTCGGCCTTCTCCAAGTAGTAGACGATCCACCCGAGAGTTTTACTCCAAGCTTTGCCTCTAAATTTGAGGCAACTAGGTTTCTTTAAGTGCTAATCAAAGTACCTAGATGATATAGAGTGAGGGTTATGGTTTAATTAGCCTATCTAATCCTTGTACTCAACACATGAGAGGGGGGATTAGGGTTTGAAGAGAGGAAGCTTGAGGAGAGAGAAGGTGAGAATGATAATTGATATGAGAAAATGAGTTATCATAATATATATGAAGCATGAAGATTTATCAATAAAATAAAATAACAAGTGTGAATAAAAAAAATGAATACTGGTTTTGTTATTACTTAAGGCTGCAAAAATAGAAAATATTTAGCGAGGGTGCTTCATCACCTAATGTCTTAGACCAACCGGTTTGGGAGTTATTGCTAAAAGGCCTTGTGTGTTACAAGACTAGGAAGTACGTTTTAAAGTGCAAACGCATTTTGTAATCGGTCGTTGGTACCTCAAGAAGTATTAACGGTCGCATGAAGGATATGTAAGCAAAATTCAATTAAAAATCCATCAATTAATAAGTACTTTGGACAACGGACAAAAGTATGATTGCTTGATTTGAATTTCCGAGTGTAGGGGTGATATATACATATATGTAGGGGTATGTGATTGGAGTTTAGATAAGAGATAGGGGTGAAGAATAGAACTTGTATTTTTAGTAAAGTTGATAAAAATTCCTAAGTGGAGATGGAACCTTAGAAGGAAAACTTAAGAGATGCCAAAAGCTAAGTAGGTCTACAGAACATATATAATCTTAAGTTAAATGATGAGGAAGTATAAAGAATATGGGTGGATAATTTACGAGTCGACGATAATAGAATTCCTTGTTAGAAAACCTAACTGGAAAATTAAAGTTAATGGGCCAAATTGATAGGATTTTGTGGGTAGTATCCGCTGAAAACCCTCAGGAGACAACACTCCTCCTACTAGGGACACCTAGAGGTTTAACGGCTTGTTGCACGAGCTCAGTGCAATCGCGATTCCCTGCGAAAGTGAGGTTAGGTTTTTGTTGAGAATAAAACTAGGTTTGCTCAAGGACAAGCAAAAGATAAGTTTGGGGGTATTTGTTCATATCATAATATTGTATTATTATATTCCCCATTCCTAGTTATTTTACAAATAAACAGGTGCTTTTGACCCATGTCTGCTACATAGTATATGTTACAGGTTCTAGGAGCAAAAACAGTGAAAAAGATAAAAGACGATGCAAAAGTGAGACTACAACCAACAAATAGAAAGATCTTGATCAAGCCAACACAAACGATCAGTTCACAAAGTACGAGGCAGCGCAATGTCCAAGATCGCGAAGCCACGATTAAAATCCACCACAATCATTCACTGGAAAATCTGGAAGAAACCAAGAATCAAATTTGAGAAAAGTACTGAAGAAACAGGAAGTACAAAAAGCCCAGATCCAGCCCAGAAAAGTGCAGACTTCAAGACCATCATTGGGCCGTGGAACCGCGGCCCAACCCTTGCTGCGGCCTCGGTTCCGCAGCCATCCAGAGCCCGGAGTTGGTAAATTTTTTACCAAAATTCGTAGCGGTGCGCGGGAGTTTACTAGGTATTTTCTTAGGGGGTATTTTTGTAAAAGCAGATGTGCGAATCAATTGTAACCTAGGGTTTTTATGAATCTATAAATAGAACCCTAAAAACCTTTTCTTGGGTATGCCTCCTTTCATTAATAAAATTCAGATTTCTTTTGGAGAGTATCAATACCTCTTTTCATATCATCTATTCAGATCTGACAACCCTGTGTAAATGTTTGGAGAGAGCCATCTGTAAAGTAAGTAGTTTTATTTAATTGCCCTAGTTTAGATCTTTAATTTCTTGCCCTAGATAGATAGATAGCATGTTCTTCAATTCGCTAATGAGAGAGTAGTCTCCTCGCTTGTTAGGGTTGGTTTTGGGGAAGGCTTTTGAGAGATGATATATTTCATCCCTTTCTTGCCCATCACACGTTTTTATAGGACTCCATGCATACATGCACACACCGCTCCCTACGGCAGCCTATCCCATGAGGTAGCGGTGATACCGTAGTATAAAGGCCCGGTTGCGCGTGTTTTCCATGGAGGTTAGGGTAAGGATTGATAAAGGAAGGATAAGAACCTAGAGGAAAAAACATCTTCCCGAATGGTTCTAATCCCCTTTATTAATAATTACCATAACACCTCATAGATTTTAATTTAGGTATAGAAAGCGGTGAGATTTATTTACATTTCCAAACCTACCCTAGACCTAACCCTAGCAAGATTTAGATCTAAACAGATTTAGATTTTAGATTTAATTAATCAATCCGTTCACACCGTTCGGAATTAACTCGTTAGAGCAATTAGGAAATTCACAAAATCCATGTGGACCGACCCGTACTCACCGGCTAGCTACCAAGCGACGCCGTTCTTGATTGCAGTTTAGAAATATTTTTGACACACGAATCAATATGCCAATAATATAATCAATGCCTATCTGTATGTGGATATCATCCAACCGTATAATCAATGCCTGTATGCATGTGGATCTCATCCACATGTCCATCAATGACACAACAATATCATGCATGTAAATATCATAAAAGCATATGCATGAAAGTATGAGGATATAAATCAACGTGTGTCCCTCGCGACACATCAAAATCATGGAACCTGAGTGTCCAACATCGACAATCGAAACATCATGAAACCCGTGTCCAACACCGACACGTAAATCCTCATATATCTCTGGCACCGCATCCTCAGATCGGCCCTTATATCTATCTCATCTCAGGCGCCGCATCCTCTGATCGGCCCTCATCCATCTCATGACTCCGGTCGGTATCCTCCAGATAACCGACGAGTCCAAATACTATCACCGGTAGGTAGTGGTCCCTCTGCCAGGCTCATCGTCTACACCACGAAAATCATATCTCGCTCCGGGATACCATACCGGGTCCACCATGTATCCGCAAACGGTGCCTACCGCTCCTCGAATCGGGTTTCATATGCCAATCTCAAAACGGAGAAAACACATGGTGGATGTCTCGAAAGATCATATCACGAGAAACCGGCTTTTTAAAACAATACATACATTCCTTTGAAATAACCACGGTTCTCAAATCCAGAAATCTCATGAAAACAACATCTTAGTACATATAATCGTAAAGCATGATGTATGCGAACATATAACAGAAATGTGAGCATATCCGTATATCATGCAACATAGAACAGTGATGTGATATATCATAATGATGTGAGCATAACAAGTATATCATGCAACATGGAACAGTTATGTGATATATCATAATGATGTGAGCATAGCAAGCATATCATGCAACCTAGAATAATGATGTGGCAATTCTACTGTGTAAGTGACATAGCAATTATTAATGATGAAGGTGTGTGAGCCGGCCAATCTGTGTAAGTGCAACATACGCATCATCGATAATGGTGTGCGTGTACTAGCACAGGTATATGCAATGCAATGCGAATATCATGAATGTAGCATAAAGTACATCGTAAGCGAAACGCTACAAGGTATACGTGCCTATAATATATCTGAGTCGGTGAATCTATCAATCGACATCCAGCCTCACAACATCACGTACGGTATAATCCATCGTACGGCATTCTCTAGTCAAGAGTATGGATCAATCATCATAAAACTCATCACGTACGATAAATTATCGTACGGCGGCATTAAACCATTAGGGATTCTATCAACCTATATGAAGCTGAGGGTACGGACCTAAAGTCTTGCACGGCATATCACTCAAGATTCACCACATTATATATATCTATATACCTATATCCTAGGCCACATCCGTATCAATCTCATATTGTGGGACCGACAAAGGTATCAACAATCTCATATCGACTCGTATCCATATAACGACATATCACACCAAGTCATCATATCACACCGTATACCCGTTCATCACATTAATATCTCACGTCAAGTCATCTTACGTATACATTCTTAAACCCTATCCATAAGTTTCTAACATGGTTTTCTTAACCATATTCTATATACATCGGTTTCCATAATAATTTGCGGGGGTACTATATGCCATCCACCCGACTTTCCCCGTAGATATAAATCTACTCACCTGCTAAACTTCTCGCATAGCTGCAGTCGATGTGCTTCGTCGTCTCGGAAGTCCACGCGAAGTACCTACAATCAATACACAATCGAAATGCAAACACAATCAATATCCGAAAACCGATACGGCACATGAATTGCCTATAGGTTAGAACCTATAGCTTATGCATGCAAAACCAACCAAACAACCCTCGTCGTTGACGTATAAACATCTAACAATCCAATACAATATCAAATACTAAAACCAAGAATTCCAAAATACGGAAAACATAACCAAAAACACCCTAATGTGCTCCCAGATTTTGGTTCAGGTAAACTGGGACTAAACAAACAAGTATAGGGTGTTGTATATGGAGTAGGTGACCTACAGAAGCAACCTTGACCCCATTACCCAAAATGAGACCGGCCACGATGCCCAGAAATCCGGCGATCTCGGCCTGGGGTGCTCTTTTTGGGTCCGTCTTCTCAGGATGGCCTCCTAGTGTCTTAAATAGGTCTCTGGAATTGCTAGTTTTTCTCAAAAACGTCCCGGGTTGCTCCGGATTCCTTGTAGGCCTTAAGGTTTCACAAAACCGATACAGAACAATTCTAACTTCGTGTATCGGGTTCTAAACTCAATTTTAGGCCTATAAATCAATCTCTAAGGTCTTGTAAACACTAACTACATCTCAAATGGCCACTAGAAAGCTACTTTCAATTTTCTAAAATCAAAAACCTAATTAACTCAATTTTTAACTAAAAATACGATATTTAACGAAATTTCTAAACTAAAGTGAATGGATTACCTTAATAGCAACTAAAGAACTTTCTTGAGTTGCCCAAGTCTTCAAAATCCAAACTTGGATGGTTCTAAGGTCTTAGAGTGGCTTGGTGCATGTTTTATGTGAAGGGTGCATGGGGTTTTAGCTAGGAAAATGAGATGGTGCATGGATGTAGTGAAGGTATTGAAGGAGATGAAGAATGATGGATAAAACAATGGAGGAGATAAAGGATTGGGGCAGCCAAGTTAGTCCTTAGGCTCACTCTCTCACCATAATATCTCCCCTACACTCACTCTCTCTCACAAATATCTAATTTGTCCATAGCATCTATTTTTATTCCATTCACACTACACTCTTTCTTTTCTTTTCTTTTCTTTTTCTTTCTCTCAAAACTCACAAGTCACAACCCAACATGCACATGACACGGTGCATAAGTCACAGAAAAATGTAAAAACACGGATTTTACCAAAAATCCGTTAAATATCATTAAAATAAATAAATCACTTTAATCTCCGATAAATTTCCAAATATTAGTATATACTTATACCAATTTACGAAAAATCCATATTCACAATTCGAATAGTTTTCGCGAAATATATTATTTTAATATTAAATTTCCAAAATAATATTTTATATTTCTGAAATGTTACATGAGCGTGAGTGAGATCGAGGGCCTGATCGTGCCCATCTGTCCTCCTGCGAGCGTCATCATCCCGAGGAGGGGGGACTGCGGTCTGGCGGGTAGGGCCCGCCGCTTAAACACGGACGAGTGCATCTACCATCGCTTGTCGATCTAAGCGGATAAGGCGTTGATGACGTTAGGAGGGGGAATAGAACCGCTCCCGCCTCCGTTATGGAGGGTGGGGCAGCTCGCATTGGGATCATCGCGGTTATCGCTCGCCATCGGATCGAGGGCGGAAGATTAACTTTATAGGTGGAGAAACTTCTAGCTTGGTTTCTCACAGATGGCGCCAACTGATGGCGGTGGAAATCTCCTTCAGATGTTGTCCTCCGTCGATCTGGCTGTGAGTGGTTTTGAGCAGTAGAGATTGGGTATGGGAATGGTTGTGTGGATCTTAATGTTTTGTTGGATGTTGTTGACGTCGAGCTACCTGCAAGGGAAGTTCCGGGGTGGGATACCATCATAGGACCTTCCGACGATCAAGTTAGTATCGTAGAATAAGAGCAGGGTAGCAGCGTATTAGAATGAGTTCGAGTTACATAAGCCGTCTGAAAGAGGGGTTTATATAGTGGTCGCATGGAGTGAGTCGGTGCGACATCCTTGCTGTCAGTTACGCCCTCTCGTTACGCCCGCTTTGATGGCGGGATCCGCTTATTAATGGTGGAACGCACCCGCGTGGGACGCGGAACGTGGGGCGGCGGATATCTCCCTTTGGCGAGATATACGGAGCCGTTGCGGGGGCGCTTGGGCTCCGCGCTCTCGGTTGATTGGGGAAGCCGAGGAAGCTCAGCTTGTCGGATGGCTCGGAGACAAGCCGGGAGGCCGAGAAAGCTCTGCCCTTACAACAGCTCGGAGACGAGCAAAGGAGGTGTATGTTCGGCTGCTGGATGGCTCGGGGGAGGTGAGGTTGGGGAGTATGCTCGGAGACGAGGTCATGAGGAAAGTCCCCGAGGCGCCACGCTGATTCCACCTTCGCAGCCTCCATGAGCCTAGTGGGCTTGCGTAGACGACACGTCATCTGCTACGTGTTGTAATCTGGGAAATTCCCGTTTATGACCCTTAACATTATTTTTGGCAGTTTTTATTTTGTTAGCAAATTAGTTTCAATTTCGATTGTAAGTCTATTAAATGACTCGTTCTGAAATTGTAAAGACAGCTTTTGATTAATAAAAAAACCCTGCTGATGTGTATAGCTTGAACCGAACAACATGATAATATAATATTTCCCTCATTTTTAAGACTTGCTCTTTGATTACGCCGGAGAGACGATCAAATAATTCATGACAAAGATCTGCATTCTCGGAGTTAGCACCATAAGAATAGTGATTTAAATGTCTTCCAAGGGCCGCAGAGACGAGATCTCCTCATGTGGCTATGTCTGATAGGGTTAATTGCTAAATAATTCCCCAATGTTTCATCAACTCTGCATTTATATACCTTATTGATTTTTTTCGCTGCATTTAAATTCCCTAAAGCACAAACCGTATGGATTTTATTTAAAATAGTAATAAATTTGATGTTGAACTGAAAGGAGCAAACTATTAACGGTTTGTAATTTATGTTATATAAGTGCAGCGAAAAAATTAATAAAGTAAATAAGTACTAACTAGGTGAATCATTAGGGGTATTGTTCAGCGATTAACCCATGTCTCATAGGAAGACAAATACAGATAACCAAGTTGTTAAATTTGATTTTCGATCTAAAAGAGTTTGGTGGTCCTCCTCAATTCATTGCGTCTAGACCACAACCTTCATCTTGCCGACATGATACCATGTGGTGCCGGTGGTTCCTCAAAAAACAGAAACTGTTTTAAGAAAAGGGTGGTTATGGAGTATCCTCCATCGTCGCAATATCTATCATGCATCACTCTGTCAACGATTGTCTGAACCGACGTGTCCGCAATTATTCTCTCTCTCCGTACCTACACCTTTATCACATGCATGCCATCTGGTCCAAGGATTGATGTGCACGAGGACAATTTTTTTAAGGAAACTAATTCCGCCGGCCTGCTAAGGTCTTTATCAGGGTTATTTTAGCTGATATAGATAGCGGCGGTTATCAAAATGAAGCAAAATTTTATACTACTGCTTCTGAACTTCGAGCTTACGTCACACCCATTATAGAAGCCAGAGAGTTTTATGTTAGATGGGACGACATATCGAAGAGCTACAGAAGGCTAAGAACAATACCTAGAGCAGTGTTCAAAATATATAGCGATAGTGTGTCGTATAGCGTTGTATTAATAAATAACGAAAAACGTAAAAAGCGTTACGCATAGTAAAGATGCATGAATTACAAATTATTATTATGATCATCTCATTTACAATAAATTGTATTATTATAAAGATATAAAATTAGCTTGAGAACATAGAAAAATAAGTAATATAACAATATATTTTGCAGTTGCGGTTTCTCTGCTACCCAAAATTTCCCGGAAAAAACAATATTTTCGAAATTTTCAATCCTTGAGTTCATATATATTTGATTCATACTAGTATTAAATCTATCGAAAATCAATTAAATAATCTCTATTTGAGAAACATAGCTACTAAATATATATGATTTCAAATCGAAAGGTTAGAACTTTAATGAGACTGTCTTCATATAGTTTAGGATAATTAGATACTGAAATCTTAAAAACTTCAATAGAAAATCTTATATGAAAATAGTATACGCATAGCGTAGCGTATACTATTTGTTAAAAGCGTAAGCTATTTGAAAAAAAAAACGTAAGCAACTTTGTATTTAAGTTTATTTCCAAAGTTACGCGGCGAATAGACTAAGCTACACTGCATGGCGCAAAAGAGCGAGCTATTTTAAACATTGAGCTAGAGATAAATCGGTAGAAATACTTGAACACTATCTAATCCTACAGATAAGATATATCACGCATGCATTGTTCGTTTTAAACGTAGACAGCTTAGCACTAATTGTCTTTGTTTTGTTTTGCTTTTTTGAACGTACGTAACATAGGTGGATTTGTTCACTCAATGATAGCGTAACTGTTGTGCATGAACCAGAAAAGAAATAGGTTTCTCCTAGTCAAATATTTATCGCTCTCATTTCAAAAGGACAAAAAAGAAAAAATGAGTTTTGAACTCAGACTATTTCTTGGACCCCAGTTCGCATAAAATTTTGTAAAAGATAATGGTCTACAAAAGAAACACTCTAAAGTCTGAAAAGGCGTTTCCAAATTTAATTTAAAGTGAATGTTTTATAACTTTCATGCGAAAAGCCTAATAGAATCTGAACTAAAGCCCATGCAATCAGGGCCTTTTTAAATGGATTAGTTTCAGTTCAGTCCAGTCCCAATTCCAAATACATCAATTAATAGCTAGTTGTAGAGATAGTTCTATAGGTTTAGAGTGATTAAGATATGACCGAATCATCTCGGACTGCGCAGAGCTATGGACAAGCTGATCGTATGAAACTCTTACGTTTTCTATATAAAAGAAAATGACGCAGCATAGAACTGCATGACTAATGAGCATGCATGCTATGAATAAGCGCATAGAATAAGCACAAATAAAATAGTTATGAAAATTGATTATTAATTATTTTCTATATAAGAGTATACTACAAGCCAGTGTTGATTCTATAGATGAAGAAACTGCATTCTTCAAGGGGTCTGCAGGAAGAGAATTCAGTGCGGTGTTATCATTACGTATCATACGATATGCGATACATATATTAGGATACGATACAATTTCGGTACGAATCGTAGTGGTGTACTGTCACGACCCGAAAGTACGGAACATGACTGGCACTTAAACTACGAACGTCTCGAGGCGTACGTAATCTAAGTAAACCGAAAACCCAGAAATCCAAACCAAGAAAAGTAGTAGAGCAAAGGAAAACCAATTTAAAATCAAGTAGTTTTAATAGCATAAGCCGAGTTATGCGGTTTTAAAAATATCAAGTATTTCCTGAAAATTTCGGCAGAGTCTCCTTTGTAAATACTGGCTCCCAAACGGGATACAACATGAATAGTATACGAAATCAATAAAAGGCATCCCTAAACGGGAGCTAGCTCTTCGTCAATCGACGGCCACAACCACACAAGCAATAATATACAACGCCAAGGACGAGAATCAAAACTCAAAACAACAAGAAATCCACAGAAATACAACGCTCGACTCTAAGGTCGAAAGAATAACATCATTGGTCTCTATCTCAAAAATAAAACATGTTTGGTTGATTGAACTTCTAGATACAACAGAATAATAATATACAAGTTATATAAATGGGGGTACGATACAAGTAAACCCACCTACTAGCAAATCAACCGAAGGAAACTATGCCCGCAAGCCGTAATGAAACCTGTACGGCAAACCTGCAAGAAACTGGGGCACAACGGGGGTGAGTTGCCAACTCGTGAATAGAAAAAACATCTACGGAAAGAAATCGCATAAATAACGCAACCTAGGTCAAAGATCATAATATATCCTCAATTATATATATAACATGCAACCTATAACAAGGCTAGGGTAAATATCTAACCCGAGTGTAATCTCATGTGCCCGTGTCAGTGCCTCAGGTAGCAATATATCATATGAATGAGGTATGAATGCATGAAAACAGAATACATGTAAATGAAGAACTGTTTTCATAAATTAGTGAGATTTCCTTTGTATTTTTAAAATGAGATATCATAAATGAAATCAGCATCAACAGTGTCTAGCATCGACACAAAACATAAATATCAATGCCTCAAAGCCTCAGGCTCCGGCTATCCGGACTGGCCTGTATCATCAAATCTCAGTACCTCAATATCTCGAAATCTCAATGTCTCAATCTCAATCTCTAGGGCGCCGTCAGTCCAGACCGGCCCCTACCATCCATCTCAAGACCACGACGGTATCCTCCGGATATCCGACGCGTCGGGTAAAATCACCGGTAGGTAGTGCTCCCCTGCCAGGCTCACATCGTCATCATCACGCGCTTCTTGCCCCGGGGTACCTTACCGGGTCCACCATGTACCCGAAACGGTTCATCCAACTCCTCGAATCGGGTCTCGAAATCCATCAGCAAACTCATTGTGGACGACTCATACATCATGGGAAAAACCGCGCTTTTCATTTAAAAAGAGAAAGACGTAGTTTGTATATGTTTTGCGGTTTTCCCCAAATCCAGAAAATCTCATGGAAATCCGAATTCAAAACCTCAATAGCACGTAAAAAGTGAATATATGCATGAGAATCCATGAATGCGGCATAACAATGAATAACGGTATGCATGAAGCGACAGTAATAACTACAATATCTAAGCTGGCATATAAGGTAAGTACACAAATATCATGTCAAACCACTAGCTATCAAGCGAAGATAAGCAATAATATTTTCTAGGGTGTGCGTCACATGGCAATTACCGATGAAGATGTGTGTGAGCCGGCAAGTAAGTGTACGTGGTACATACGCATCATCAATAATGGTGCTGGTGTCCTAACAACATAATATCAACAATGCAATATGAAATAATAATGTAAGTATGTGATGCGGAGCGAGCAACCAAAATGAGCGGGAGCTAAATATTAAACAATGGTGCCATTTGAAATAACACGAATCATGGGGTTTTGAAAATAGGGGCTACGGTGTTTTTATGAAAAGATACGTCTTTTGAAATATCCGTAGGATCCCTTGGGCTGTCTTTTAAAATAACCACGATTCGTTAGTTTTGAAATAGGTAGAAGTCTAATCTAATCTAACAACTACACTAAACTATACGGCTGAACTAACAAGCTGAACTACAGGTAAGGAAACCGCCTATCATCTGAGTCGATACATATACATACCTGTATATGTATAGTCGGTGATCCTGCCTCAATAATATCACATCCGATACCATATCTATAATCAGGCATCCCAAGTCAAGAATGCGGATCAATCATCAATATATAGCTCGTACGTAAATCCGTCGTACGGCATCCCCAAATCTGGGTATGGGTCAATATCATATTCCTCACACCATTCCTCTGGTATCCTCTTTATTCAAGATCATAGTCTAGGGTACTGACCTATGTCTAGTACAATACTAATATCCTCAATATACTCATGATCTGACTACTGATCGACAATCTCGTACAAACCGATATCATTAGCACATATCATCATCAAGGGGTATATATCGCCCAATACGGCCTAGTATCAATATCCTAGCATATCATATCATATATCACGATCACATGTCGACCATTTTATTAACAACACTATTCACCCGTATCGTCGTCCCAAGACCCGCTATAACACCAGGACGTACCTCAAGTACGAATCCTGCCATATCACCGATATCACAACCACAAAACAAATCTCATCGACTCAGCTCAATCCCAAGTATCATCCTCAAATCCGTATGTGAACACATAGTCCCATACCCATGTGAACACATAACAATAAAGAATCCCATGAGCACATATAAATAGGAATGTATGCAAGTATGTATGTGTGTATGTGTAGTGCAACACTACCCTAGGGTTCGCAACACTAAAATAATCCAACACACCAATATCCATCCTAACATCGTTATTAATCCCAAATAACATATAATAATTGTTGGTGTGTATACGCATCCGTATACACCACCACGGACTGCGGGGGTGCTCTACGCCATCCACCCGACTTCTCCCCGTAGATATAAATCTACTCACCTGGTCCTCGCTCGCCGGTGCCGACGTCGCCACCCGCTTGCATGTCGTCTCGAAGTCCACATGGGGTACCTACATATCATAACACACCATATCGCATTAAAATCCGACTCATGACCAAAACGACGCATGAATCCCACATAGGTCAAAACCTATGGTTGCTTTCACAAATCGACCCAAAAACCCTCGACGTCGGTGTACAACGCCAGACCATCAAGAAAAACCCAAATACACTCATTTGCACATTCGCGAACACTAATTTTAATATAAACTAGGTTAAAATTCACAAAAACCCCAATTTCACTTAAAAAGTCATTTTTCCGAAAATCTAGCATGCACAAATCACTGTTTTAGTACAAAACTCGATGTATAAACGAATCTAGTGGCCACAATAATCACTAAATATCTTAAATAAGTCATAAAAACCATTTCCATAATTTAATCTCATAAATTTGCATAATTTCCAAAATCCAAGTTTGCAAAAATATCAATTTTTAACACCTTTTAAAGCAAAATTCACAATTCATCAATTAAGCTTGGTTTTGCATGAACCAAAGTCATTAAACCACTCATTATAATATTTATAATGACATGAAAACTTAATTATATTTTAATCTAAGCATTTGATAATTTTTCAAAAACTCTAGTTAGCAAAATAACTTAATTTAGACAATATCAACCTAACAATTTGCAAACTAGCAATTAGGTTAGGTTTTACAATTCCACAAGATGATAATCTACACTTGATTATTCTAATAGTGATGGTTAAATCCAAATTAGCTTCAAACCATATTCTAGAATTCTCAATTTAGCAACAAGAACCAAATTAATACTTAATTATGTTAGATTAAGCAATACAAACAACAAATTCTATATAGGGTCAAAGTTTATACCTCCCAATTTTTTTGTAGATCCCACTTGCCACTAGCCTCCCAAAATTAGCTTCCATCCCCCAAGATCCATGCTAAATTGGCTAAAGAAAAATAGGTAGGGCTTTGATTTTGATTTTATGGGATTTTTGATGCATTTTTTGAATGGTTTTTAAGGTGGAATGAGAAGGGAAAATGGGGGAGATGGGGCTGCCATTTTCGGCCAGAAATTGAGGGAAGGATGAGGGAGTGTGGTGAGGGAATTATGGCCAAGTCAAGGGAAAAACCCCAAGTCAACAAAACCCATACCTCATTCTTTATTAGTTTTCTTTTAGTTTCTTGTTTCCTTTTTTTTTTTGAAGTGGGAAAACAATTGGGGAGGGCTGCTGAATTCTGCATAAAAGAGGAGGAAAAATGGGGGGGTGTGAGTGTGGGGGTGTGTGTAGCAAGTTCCAATTGAAGGAAATACCCCCTTATCTCAATTACATTAATTAACTTCACAATTTTAGCATTTTTCTTCGATATTTTCTAATATCGTTTGACAGTTCCATTTCATTTCAAAAACTACATGATAAAATTTTGTTTAATGTGTTATGATGCACAAAATTCGTTTCAACTCAATCCAGTTTGTAATTTTCCCTAATTAAATGTATTAGTGACGGCTTAAAATAATATTAAAATAATTAATTTCGGAAAAAATTTCAGAAAATTAGAAATTTTACCAGTGGCTCAATAAACACAAAATACTAGTAATTACATAGCTAGAATATGTATATTAAATTTTATATTAAAGATATTTACATTTTGACTTTTTACGGAAAACCCCCTTATTTTACCGTTTTTTCGAAATTTCACCGAAACGATTTTCAAAACGTTACAATCTTCCCCCCTTAAAGAAATTCGGTCCCCGAATTTAAATTTAAACTTCCCCCAAATACTAAAACATTTCAGCCAAAACCATCAAATCGCCGGGGCCCCGAAATCATAAATACATAAAACAAATCGTAGCGCAACGCATGCGCATGAAAAATGAGCATATAACTCAAATCAGAACTCCGTCAAGCATCCCGCAATCATCGGAGTCATGGGGAAGACATCAATACCTAATCCAAAGCAAAACCAATATGATATAACTTGAAACTATACATGTAAAATATATTCATGTACTATCCTCTGACTAGTCCTGCTCAGTACGAAAACATATAGCAATATCATAAAAACGTACTGCTCTATAAGAAAAATCAATCCCAAAATACGCGTATGAATACTACGCACGCCTTGTGCGCACGGAAATCAAAATCCAAATATGTGTCCTACATATGCACAGAAACAACATCTAAGTGCATCGGGTGTGCACGAAACATCTGTCGTAGGCAACATGTGTGCCTGACAGCAAAATCAGGTGCATCTGACATGCACGAAAAATCTCGATTTAGTGCATCTGGTGTGCACCAAAATCACACTTCAAAACATGCGCCCAACATGCGCGAAAATCCAAATCAGGTGCATCCATCGTGCACGAAATCATGAAATCCAATATCAAGTGCCGAACATGCGCAAAATCAAATCAGGTGCACAAGGTGCACAAAACAAATATCGAACATCACCATCGAAATCAAAGTCCAATGCATCTAAGTGCACAAAAGGCGTATCACTGCACTGCAAGCATATATAAACTATACAAAGTGCAGGAACCAAATCGTGTGCGTGCATACGCACAAAATCAACTCAAATGTCTAAAACCGTAAAATCACAAACATGTGAAACCCAAGCATGAAAACGATATCAAGTGCAACACTGTGCAAGGATCGTAAATCCTCAATCATCAAAATCAAATCGTTCGAATAAATCACCCAAAACATCGAAATCAATAATGGCGGCATAGTACCGTTCAAGCGCATCCTCTAAGAATCTCGGGCCAACTGTCGCGGTCACTAGTGGGACGTCTCGTCGATGATCATAAACTCTGGCCTGCTGGTGTGCGTAACAATGACCACTCCTGGGTCAAGGTCTTCACTGGGAATTACCAATCTCTCGGTCCATCGGCTCATCGGCCTTATCAGGTGTGCTAACGGGGATGATCCCGTTCTGGCACGTCTCTTGTCATCTCCCGATCAATCATCGCGACTACTCGTAAGACAGCATATCACTGGCGTTGGCCTCTGGCTCTCTGAATGTACGTGACACATCTGATCCTGGGTGCAAGTATCATTGCAGCAGTGTCCTGGAAGGAATCCTGCTCACGGTCTCTTCCATGTCTCGTTTCTGCCAACTGTCCGGAAGTCATCGTCCTTTCCTATATCTGCATCTTGCTCCGGAACGGCTGCATACCCATCGCAACTCCTTCTTGAAGGTATATCCAGTACTCTGCCTCGGCATGCGTATCGCATCTCTGATGTCGGCGGAGTGGAACGTCGTCTTATCCAGATCTTGTACGGACCTCTTTACTCCACTTTCTCTAATGTCGACTGCTTCGGACTCGTCTCATCGTGGCTACATGGACTGAGCTCCAACGGCTATCCTCGTATCGGGAGTCTCCCAAGAAATGCATCTCACCACCTACCATCCGAATTAAGTCGAGCCATCCGATCGAGTCGTCAAAACCTCATAATCCCCCAAGAGCTCAACCTCTTGGGCACAGTTTAATAGTATCAAGTACATACCAAAGCATCGGTGGTCCAGCCGTAGAAGGGCAAACCCAAGCCTCACTAATGGCGCCGTAGAACTGCCGCAAACCCGAAGGTTCAAAGGCTTTCACACGGTCATTAAGTCGAGTTAGGGTTTCATTCTTCTAGAGGGACCATAGAATTGCCTGCATGTCTTTCCGACTACTTTAAACTTGGAATAATAGGTTTCTGACATTCGATCGTCTCTGTCGACTCCCAACGTCTCCGCGTGAAGTCGTCTCTAGCTGGAACCAATCTATCTGATGACCTCGCATCGGGGTAGGCGAACGATCCATATGTCCTAGTCATTCATCCTCGATGACTAGCGACCTTCTATCATCTCTTAGTACAACTCGTTCTGCCCTAATTCCAGCATCTGGGGCAATATCTCGTCATTCGTAGCAATAACTGGCTCGCTCGTCTGCACGCTGAACAGTGCCTCGATCATCATGAATAAGCAACACACCAACGGTCATCAAAATCTGGCTGGCCTCTATCATTGGCTCAATCCTCTAGTGTCGATCAGCACATCCGAGTAACCTCATAAAGGCGATCCGCCAAACACTCGTGGCGCGGAAACACAGTAAAAAGACACATCTCTGCAATCGTGTGTTGCCGGAATTTCGCCCTGGTCAGTCCTCGTTCGTGACGAGCTCGTGCTGACCGCAACTCTAGCTGTAGCTCTCCCTGCCCGTAATCGTGGCAGCAAAACCATAACTGGTACTGATGAGGCTAGATCGGAATGAATATAATACTGAGCAAAGAAATGTACATCTTAAGGCTCCTTAAGTGGAGTGGCGTGTCGTAAGTATGCCGCGGAACATACCCACGGTACGTCACTCTACTTTAGTCACCTATTCCATCAACCAAGGGTCATCCTACGCTCCAAAGGTAAAACCTAACGCTCTGATACCAACTTTGTCACGACCCGAAAGTACAGAACATGACCGGCACTTAAACTACGAACGTCTCGAGGCGTACGTAATCTAAGTAAACCGAAAACCCAGAAACCCAAACCAAGAAAAGTAGTAGAGCAAAGGAAAACCAATTTAAAATCAAGTAGTTTTAATAGCATAAGCCGAGTTATGCGGTTTTAAAAACATCAAGTATTTCCTGAAAATTTCGGCAGAGTCTCCTTTGTAAATACTGGCTCCCAAACGGGATACAACATGAATAGTATACGAAATCAATAAAAGGCATCCCCAAGCGGGAGCTAGCTCTTCGTCAATCGACGGCCACAACCACACAAGCAATAATATACAACGCCAAGGGCGAGGATCAAAACTCAAAACAACAAGAAATCCACAGAAATACAACGCTCGACTCTAAGGTCGAAAGAATAACATCATTGGTCTCTATCTCAAAAATAAAACATGTTTGGTTAATGGAACTTCTAGATACAACAGAATAATAATATACAAGTTATATAAATGGGGGTACGATACAAGTAAACCCACCTACTAGCAAATCACCCGAAGGAAACTATGCCCGCAAGCCGTAATGAAACCTGTACGGCAAACCTGCAAGAAACTGGGGCACAACGGGGGTGAGTTGCCAACTCGTGAATAGAAAAAACATCTACGGAAAGAAATCGCATAAATAACGCAACCTAGGTCAAAGATCATAATATATCCTCAATTATATATATAACATGCAACCTATAACAAGGCTAGGGTAAATATCTAATCCGAGTGTAATCTCATGTGCCCGTGTCAGTGCCTCAGGTAGCAATATATCATATGAATGAGGTATGAATGCATGAAAACAGAATACATGTAAATGAAGAACTGTTTTCATAAATTAGTGAGATTTCCTTTTTATTTTTAAAATGAGGTATCATAAATGAAATCAGCATCAACAGTGTCTAGCATCGACACAAAACATAAATCTCAATGCCTCAAAGCCTCAGGCTCCGGCTATCCGGACTGGCCTGTTTCATCAAATCTCAGTACCTCAATATCTCGAAATCTCAATGTCTCAATCTCAAACTCTAGGGCGCCGTCAGTCCAGACCGGCCCCTACCATCCATCTCAAGACCACGACGGTATCCTCCGAATATCCGACACGTCGGGTAAAATCACCGGTAGGTAGTGCTCCCCTGCCAGGCTCACATCGTCATCATCACGCGCTTCTTGCCCCGGGGTACCTTACCGGGTCCACCATGTACCCGAAACGGTTCATCCAACTCCTCGAATCGGGTCTCGAAATCCATCAGCAAACTCATGGTGGACGACTCATACATCATGGGAAAAACCGCGCTTTTCATTTAAAAAGAGAAAGACGAAGTTTGTATATGTTTTGCGGTTTTCCCCAAATCCAGAAAATCTCATGGAAATCCGAATCCAAAACCTCAATAGCACGTAAAAAGTGAATATATGCATGAGAATTCATGAATGCGGCATAACAATGAATAACGGTATGCATGAAGCGACAGTAATAACTACAATATCTAAGCTGGCATATAAGGTAAGTACACAAATATCATGTCAAACCACTAGCTATCAACGAAGATAAGCAATAATATTTTCTAGGGTGTGCGTGACATGGCAATTACCGATGAAGATGTGTGTGAGCCGGCAAGTAAGTGTACGTGGTATATACGCATCATCAGTAATGGTGCTGGTGTCCTAACAACATAATATCAACAATGCAATATGAAATAACAATGTAAGTATGCGATGCGGAGCGAGCAACCAAAATGAGCGGGAGCTAAATATTAAACAATGGTGCCATTTGAAATAACACGAATCATGGGGTTTTGAAAATAGGGGCTACGGTGTTTTTATGAAAAGATACGTCTTTTGAAATATCCGTAGGATCCCTTGGGCTGTCTTTTAAAATACCCACGATTCGTTAGTTTTGAAATAGGTAGGAGTCTAATCTAATCTAACAACTACACTAAACTATACGGCTGAACTAACAAGCTGAACTACAGGTAAGGAAACCGCCTATCATCTGAGTCGATACATATACATACCTGTATATGTATAGTCGGTGATCCTGCCTCAATAATATCACATCCGATACCATATCTATAATCAGGCATCCCAAGTCAAGAGTGCGGATCAATCATCAATATATAGCTCGTACGTAAATCCGTCGTACGGCATCCCCAAATCTGGGTACGGGTCAATATCATATTCCTCACACCATTCCTCTGGTATCCTCTTTATTCAAGATCATAGTCTAGGGTACTGACCTATGTCTAGTACAATACTAATATCCTCAATATACTCATGATCTGACTACTGATCGACAATCTCGTACAAACCGATATCATTAGCATATATCATCATCAAGGGGTATACATCGCCCAATACGGCCTAGTATCAATATCCTAGCATATCATATCATATATCACGATCACATGTCGACTATTTTATTAACAACACTATTCACCCGTATCGTCGTCCCAAGACCCGCTATAACACCAGGACGTACCTCAAGTACGAATCCTGCCATATCACCGATATCACAACCACAAAACAAATCTCATCGACTCAGCTCAATCCCAAGTATCATCCTCAAATCCGTATGTGAACACATAGTCCCATACCCATGTGAACACATAACAATAAAGAATCCCATGAGCACATATAAATAGGAATGTATGCAAGTATGTATGTGTGTATGTGTAGTGCAACACTACCCTAGGGTTCGCAACACTAAAATAATCCAACACACCAATATCCATCCTAACATCGTTATTAATCCTAAATAACATATAATAATTGTTGGTGTGTATACGCATCCGTATACACCACCACGGACTGCGGGGGTGCTATACGCCATCCACCCGACTTCTCCCCGTAGATGTAAATCTACTCACCTGGTCCTCGCTCGCCGGTGCCGACGTCGCCACGCGCTTGCATGTTGTCTCGAAGTCCACATGGGGTACCTACATATCATAACGCACCATATCGCATTAAAATCCGACTTATGACCAAAACGACGCATGAATCCCACATAGGTCAAAACCTATGGTTGCTTTCACAAATCGACCCAAAAACCCTCGACGTCGGTGTACAATGCCAGACCATCAAGAAAAACCCAAATACACTCGTTTGCACATTCACGAACACTAATTTTAATATAAACTAGGTTAAAATTCACAAAAACCCCAATTTCACTTAAAAAGTCATTTTTCCGAAAATCTAGCAAGCACAAATCACCGTTTTAGTACAAAACTCGATGTATAAACGAATGTAACGGCCACAATATTCACTAAATATCTTAAATAAGTCATAAAAACCATTTCCATAATTTAATCTCATAAATTTGCATAATTTCCAAAATCCTAGTTTGCAAAAATATCAATTTTTAACACCTTTTAAAGCAAAATTCACAATTCATCAATTAAGCTTGGTTTTGCATGAACCAAAGTCATTAAACCACTCATTATAATATTTATAATGACATGAAAACTTAATTATATTTTAATCTAAGCATTTGATAATTTTTCAAAAACTCTAGTTAGCAAAATAACTTAATTTAGACAATATCAACCTAACAATTTGCAAACTAGCAATTAGGTTAGGTTTTACAATTCCACAAGATGATAATCTACACTTGATTATTCTAATAGTGATGGTTAAACCCAAATTAGCTTCAAACCATATTCTAGAATTCTCAATTTAGCAATAAGAACCAAATTAACACTTAATTATGTTAGATTAAGCAATACAAACAACAAATTCTATATAGGGTCAAAGTTTATACCTCCCAATTTTTTTGTAGATCCCACTTGCCACTAGCCTCCCAAAATTAGCTTCCATCTCCCAAGATCCATGCTAAATTGGCTAAAGAAAAATGGGTAGGGCTTTGATTTTGATTTTATGGGATTTTTGATGCATTTTTTGAATGGTTTTTAAGGTGGAATGAGAAGGGAAAATGGGGGAGATGGGGCTGCCATTTTCGGCCAGAAATTGAGGGAAGGATGAGGGAGTGTGGTGAGGGAATTATGGCCAAGTCAAGGGAAAAACCCCAAGTCAACAAAACCCATACCTCATTCTTTATTAGTTTTCTTTTAGTTTCTTGTTTCCTTTTTTTTTTTGAAGTGGGAAAACAATTGGGGAGGGCTGCTGAATTCTGCATAAAAGAGGAGGAAAAATGGGGGTGTGTGTGTGTGGGGGTGTGTGTAGCAATTTCCAATTGAAGGAAATACCCCCTTATCTCAATTACATTAATTAACTTCACAATTTTAGATTTATCTTCGATATTTTCTAACATCGTTTGACAGTTCTATTTCATTTCAAAAACTACATGATAAAATTTTGTTTAATGTGTTATGATGCACAAAATTCGTTTCAACTCAATCCAGTTTGTAATTTTCCCTAATTAAATATATTAGTGACGGCTTAAAATAATATTAAAATAATTAATTTCGGAAAAAATTTCAGAAAATTAGAAATTTTACCAGTGGCTCAATAAACACCAAATACTAGTAATTATATAGCTAGAATATGTATATTAAATTTTATATTAAAGATATTTACATTTTGACTTTTTACGGAAAACCCCCTTATTTTACCGTTTTTTCGAAATTTCACCGAAACGATTTTCAAAACGTTACATGTACCGTACCATTTATGTATTGTGCGATACGGCTATTGTATCATACAATATGGTATGGTACTCACTACTACAATAAGGGGTTGTCCCTACGGCTTTATCCGTAGGGGCAAAACACTGCCCCTACGGATATATTCGTAGGGGCTCGAAAATTCTCCGTAGATGCAATGGCCGCAGGTGTATGTCTTCGTCCAGAATATGCTCCTACGGAGTAAAAATTGCCCCTACGGTTTAATGCGTAGGGGACGGTGTACCTACAGGTGTATCCGTAGGGACAAACTATTTATCTAATTTAGTGGTTTATAAAATAAAATACTTGCCCTTCCGGTGCCATCCGTAGGGGCATCTTCCAGACCCTACGGAGTAAGCCATAGGTCTACATATAAGCCCAAACGGTTGTATCCATAGGAGTCAATGTGTAACTCCTGTTACTGAGTCCATAGGGGGAAAATATCAGTTATTCCGATATTTTGTCCCTACGGATAAATATGTAAGGGCAAACATTGGACCTACGGATTAATCCGTAGGTGCAACAGATGGCCCTACGGATTAATCCGTAGGGACATAATATCAGGGTTTTTTTTAAAAGGGGCTTTCTGTTTTTAACTGACCCTGTGCACAATAATATATACTTCATACGATATCAGGATAAATATAATAGAAATAGACATAATACAGAAATATTCATAATCAAACATGTCACGCATAATATATAATAGAAATAGACACACAGAATACGATATCAGGATAAATCATCGTTCATAAACAACCGCCAACCATTATCATCCAAAATTTATACAATATGTATCAGATAAGTATATACATTCTCAAAAATATAAATAAAGCTACCCTAGCTCGGTCCAGCTCCTCAACCTCTGATAATCGACGTAATCTGGCGCATCTGCACTGCGGTGCAGCCCTGAGTCGTCAAAAACTCGACCAATGAAAGAGCGGACTGTGCAGGAGTCTGAGCGGGCTGTAGAGCTGCAGTAGTGGTCTGTGCAACCGCAGCCGAGGTAATGGCTTGTAGAGCCGCAGCCAAAGGAGATGCATGTGGATCCGCAGCCGAAGTACCATGTCGCATCTGTTCAATTTTGTGTGTAATAAATGAGTAAGAACTGTGTATTAGTCGAATTATTTTCATTATCAGGTTATTGTGAAACCCCAATCTCGGATTAATCAAAGTTAAGTCTACAACCAAATAAGCTCAGGCTGCTAATATTGGATATGTTACTATCTATAATATGATATAATATTTTATTATTAAGTAGTATACATATCATCATCTTCTTCAACTTCTGGACGGTGGTCTTCAAGGTGGCAACATCTTGCTCTAGACGTCGCTTACGGGGGGTACGGGAAGTAACCGCCGGAGTAGAGTCCAACCTCATATGGGCCCTGCTAGGACCCAGTCCCCGGCCTCTCTCCCAACCTCCGTGGTGCCCTCCGTGTGCGGCGTCTAAAACTGGGTGTAAGTCGATGTGCAACACCCCACGACTTGCGGGGAGGCGGAAATATGAAAAACGATCTTGTTCTTTGCTTAAATATCGACTAACCGCATGAATCGAAGCTAAACGATAACTAACATCAATCATAGAAGTTCTAAACTACTATGTGAAGTGATTATACCTAAAGAACCGTGTCCTTCGTCTTTACGAACTCCACCTCCTCCTCGGCCTTTTCTAAGTAGTAGACGATCCACCCGAGAGCTTTACTCCATGCTTTGCCTCTAAATTTGAGGCAACTAGGTTTCTTTAAGTGCTAATCAAAGTACCTAGATGATATAGAGTGACGGTTATGGTTTAATTAGCCTATCTAATCCTTGTACTCAACACATGAGAGGGGAGGATTAGGGTTTGAAGAGAGGAAGCTTGAGGAGAGAGAATGTGAGAATGATAATTGATATGAGAAAATGAGTTATCATAATATATATGAAGCATGAAGATTTATCAATAAAAGAAAATAAAATGATGAATAATCATGCTTCATAAATATCTAATGGTGATTCATCTCCATGAGTCATTAAGCATTTATGATGCATTAATGACATGGATGAATCACCCTTATGACTCACTAATCTCATTCAATGTATATGCCACCTTAACCTCCTTAGTCACCATCTTCTAGAAGCTTCTCGCGCAATTATGAGAACGCCCTTCCTATCCGTGAAAACGCGGAACAACTTTAGACTGTATAAATCCAATAACCGGATACTATAATCTGGCTTAAACCAAAGTCGGCTAGTAAAAACTGTCCGAAAAGTCGTACATGCGTAAACACACGTACACGTCCGAACCCTTGTCGTAAAACCGTATGACCTCTATATCGTTTCGCCTGGTGCAGGAAAACTCTCTGTGTGGGACTCTAATGACTCGACACTACGCTGGCAGTGGGTTTAACCACAGACCGCAAGCGACACTAGCTGTACGTAATGGTCCCCAGGTAGATGTCGATAAGAAGGCCGATGAGTAAACTCATCCGAACTCCCATTGAGCCTGATGTGACAATCTCCGTACAGTCTGGTCTGTTCGTCTAAGACTATCGCATATCAAGCCTAGGGGGCGGCAAGCATCAGTCTCCTAATAGCTGTATAAGTCGTGTCGGAGCGAAGCCCATTACACCCTGAGAATCTACTGGAACCCACCAGTATATCTCGCTTGCCCTGGCCAGAGACTTTGTGTAATAGCTCTCTGACACAGTGCGATACCATCTCCCAATACCAGGAGACACGAATCCTATCTAACCGCCACTGCCTCCAAGTTCTCGGGACTGCACCCAACTGCTACCTGTTTGCACGACTCCTTTGAGCCGTGGTAGGGTAGCAATCTAAGAACAGTGGGACACACTCGAGGTGAAGTAGTAGTGTCAAGTCTGCGGACTATGCTGTACTCATGTCACCTGGGACCGTTAACTGACAATGGGTATAGTACCAACCAACAGTTCCCTTACGAGTCCTGTCCGGTGTACCCGTAACCTAACGAGCACCTGTGTACTATCTCCAGTACGACGTACTGATGGCAATGGGACAGACCATCTCCCTAACTGGGATGAGAAGCATACACACTAGTCTACTCTGGAGTATCGATGCCCTATCTCGATAATCCTACGACTAGGGACATATATAGGATGTTGCTTATAGACTACCCAGCCCCCACTAGTGTGACTGCCATCACAACGCTGGTAATCAAGCAAAGAACCTATGGGCTCTACTAATATGTATAAGTGATACGTTACAAGAAACATATGCACATATTAAAGTAGACTCAAACCAAGTAGCATACTACCATTTTTAGCAAGACTGTATATACAAATGTGAATATCCCAAGCTTCCATTAAGTAATATACAATCTAGTATGATACAATAATGGCTCCTAGGGCATATACACTAACAATCTCCCACTTGCACTAGGGCCATGAGCTGGCATATCGTAGACCTATCATCTCGAATAGTTTCTCGAACTGCGTCTGAGGAAGGGCCTTAGTGAATGGATCAGCAATGTTATTCTCTGTCTTTACTCTTTTCACCTCGATCTCCCGGCGATCGACGATCTCCCTGATCAGGTGATACCGCCTTAAGATGTGTCTGGACTTCTGATGGGACCTGGGTTCCTTTGCTAAAGCTATAGCGCCGTTGTTGTCACAATACAGAGGTATTGGATCAACACTGGTAGGAACCACCTGAAGTTTTGTGAGGAACTTCTTCATCCAGACAGCTTCTTTTGCGGCATCGCAAGCAGCTATGTACTCCGCTTCCATTGTTGAGTCAGCAACGGTCTCCTGTTTGGAACTCTTCCAACAGACCGCCCCTCCATTGAGGGTAAAGACATAACCTGACATGGATTTGGAGTCATCTTTGTCACTTTGGAAGCCGGAGTCGGCAAAGGCCTCAATCTGGAAGTCTTTTCCGCCATACACCAAGAACATATCTTTAGTCCTCCTCAGGTACTTAAGAATGTTCTTTACTGCTATCCAATGATTCTCCCCTGGGTTTGCTTGATACTGGCTTACTATGCTCAATGCGTATGCTACGTCTGGTCTGGTACATAACATTGCATACATTATAGAGCCTACCGCTGAAGCGTAGGGTATAATCGACATGCGATCCCTTTCCAAATCTGTCTTGGGAGACATATCTTTGGAGAGGGTGATTTCGTGACAAGCCGGTAGGTTACCGTGCTTAGAATCTTCCATCTGAATCTTTTCAATATGGTGTCTATGTACCTGGACTGTGAAAGTCCCAACATCCTCTTTGATCTATCACGGTAGATCTGGATCCCCAGAATGTCGGTGGCATCACCTAGGTCTTTCATGGAGAATTTCAGTGACAAGAATCGTTTGACTGACTGTAACATAGGAATATCATTTCCTGTTAGGAGAATGCCATCCACGTACAAGACGAGAAATACTACAGCTCTCCCTACAATCTTACTGTATATGCATGGTTCATCTGGATTTTTGATAAAGTCAAATTCTTTGACAGCATCATCAAAACAGATGTTCCAACTCCGCGATGCTTGCTTTAGTCCATAAATGGACTTAAGCAGCTTGCATACTTTACCGCTGCTCTCACTCTGAATGAATCCTTCTGGTTGATCCATATAGACGCTTTCTTCCAAATTTCCATTTAGAAATGCCGTCTTTACGTCCATCTGCCAGATCTCATAATCGTGGAAGGCAGCAATAGCAAGAAGGACCCTAATGGATTTTAGCATAGCTACTGGAGAAAAGGTTTCGTCATAGTCCAAACCAGGTCTTTGATGGAAACCCTTTGCAACAAGTCTAACTTTATAGGTTTCAACCTGTCCATCTACACCAATCTTCTTTCTGAAGATCCATTTGCATCCTACGGGTTTTACCCCATCTGGAGCAAAGTCTAAAGTTCATACTTTGTTAGTGTACATGGACTCCATTTCGGTCCGCATTGCATCCAGCCATTTTACCGAGTCACCGCTCTGAATGGCTTGCTGGAAGCTAGTAGGCTCATTATAGTCAATAGTGCAATCCTCTCTATCCCCGTCTATGAGAAAACCGTAGTATCTCTCGGGTGGATGAGACTGTCTACTACTCCTGCGGAGTGGCGTCGGGATGTCCCTTTCTTCTGAAACCTCTGGTTCTACCATACTTTCAGTTGTAGTTTGTGGTTCTGGAATTTCTTCCAGTTCTATTTCGCTCCCACTTGTATCCTTTTCTAAAACTTACTGTTCTAAAAATCGGGCATTACGAGAAACAAAAACCTTTTGTTGCTCTGCGTAATAGAATAGATATCCCTTTGAGTTCTTTGGATATGCTACAAACTTACACTGTACTGATCGTGCCTCGAGCTTGTCCGCATGCTGTTTTTTAACAAAAACCGGACATCCCCAAATTTTCAGATACTGAAGATAGGGTTTTTTCCCACTCCACATCTGATATGGGGTGGTAGGCACTGTCTTGGTAGGAATCCTGTTCAGAAGATATGCCGCTGATTCTAGTGCATATCCCCAAAATGATCGCGGTAACTCAGCGTCACTCATCATGGAACGAACCATATCCAATAGGGTTCGACTCCTCCTTTCCGATACACCGTTATGTTGTGGATGTTGTGGTGTGTATGGAGGAGTAAGCTGAGAGAGAATTCCATTCTCTTTTAAGCAACCCAGGAACTCGGCACTTAAGTATTCACCACCTCGATCAGATCTCAGTGTCTTTATACTCTTGCCTGTTTGTTTTTCCACTTCATTCTTGTATTCTTGGAATTTTTCAAAGGCCTCGGATTTATACTTCATTAAGAAGACATATCCATACCTAGAGAAATCATCTGTAAAAGTAATGAAGTAGGAATAACCACCTCGCGCATGTGTAGACATTGGACCGCACACGTCACTGTGTACGAGTCCTAAGAGCTCGCTTGCTCTTACTCCATGTCCAGTGAACGGAGTCTTTGTCATCTTTCCTTTGAGACAAGATTCACAAGTAGCATAAGATTGATATTCGAACGGATTCAAATATCCATCTCTATGTAACTTAGTCAACCTTCTCTCATTGATGTGACATAGTCTACAATGCCATAAGAAAGCCTGATTTATTTCTGGAGACTTTCTTTTAAGTGTGCTCTGGATATTGAAAACCTGAGCTTGACTTAATACGTATATACCGTTATCTAATGTACCGGACCCAATCATAACTTGATTTAGGTGGATGTTAACTACATCGCTTACGAATGTAAAATCATATCCCTCTCTTGAAAGTGAGGATACTGATATGATATTACATGTCATACTAGGTACATACAAACAGTTACGTAGAATCAATATGTGCCCACTGGTCAAACCTAGGCGATATTCTCCCACGGATTCAGCGTTTACACTCATTCCGTTTGCAACTCTGAGAGACCAATCACCTACTTTTATAATTCTACGGTTTCTCAAAGCATGTATTGAATTACAGATATGAGATCCTGCTCCGGTATCTAGTACCCAGGAAGTAGAGTTAATTGACAAACAGTTCTCAATAACAAATACACTTGAGGCTGAAGCCACAACATGCTTCGAATCTTGGCTACTGGTTTTGCTAGCCTTGCAATCATTCTGCCAATGTTCATTCCTGTAACAATAGGAACGTCCCTTTTTTTACTATATCCAGTCCTGAAACTTTTGCCCTTCTCTTTCCTTCTACTTCCCTGGTTTCCTTCAGGGTAGAAGGCAGAGGCTGTAGAATCAAGTCAGTATCTGACTCGTTTCCCAACGTGGTCTCCAGGTCCTGGAGCTCATCATCACAGCTAGTCATTGTAAGGACGTTGTCCCCTACAGATGACCCGTCAGCCAACCTCGCTTGATTTAATTCGTTCGAGGTCTCATATCTGATGATATGAGACTGCTCTCCATATAAATTTTTGTTATGGAGAAAGATGGAAACTGAGTCCATCTTCTCGTGCTGCTTCTGGTATACACCATCAACTGAAGCTAACACGAGGCACTTGTCTTTCACTTTTTCCTTTTCCCTTGTCTGACGGATATTCATATCCGCGACAGTGGAAACTGGACCTGGGACGGCGGGATCTTGAGTAGTAATAGGGTGGTCCAGCTTGTCATAGGCAATAGACATCTGGACAGACCTTTGCCAGTCATATAAGTTAGATATAGTCAAATTATTATCTAGATGTAACCTATGTGTGGTCATAAGGTCGCTGCAATTAAGAGAGAGAGAAGAAAACTATTAGCATGATGCTCTTGCAAGTTTAGAGTGGTTTTTATTTTATCTAAACAGGATGGCTCGCACTGTTTCTCGAATCCCTCCTCAAACCATAAAGGAAGAACTAGCCAGGACTATTCTCACCGTACAATACTTGCTTAACCGTTCAGCCAGGCTAGTGTCGATACTTCGAGGGAGGTTTTCCAACGCTTTCGTGAAGTTCCTTAATTAAATAACCTCTTTTCTCTGGGGGCGTAGCCCCGCTGACACCTTTCTAGACACCTACTTGGTTTATAGCATTGATCGTTACGTGACGAATCTCCTGACAAGTAGTATATACTCACAGTAGGATCGGGATCCAAAATATCATCGTATGATAATGTTGAAGGAATCCTACCAACATTCATCAAACTCCAAAATGGTATGCTCTTTCTGCAAATTTCAGTTTCCTTAGAAATTCCCGATATAGATTTTTGCCCCATGCTCTTATGACCTTGGCGTTGGTCAAAATGTCATAAGTCACATGTCAAGTTCTACCCATTATTGTCCTAGTTAATTTGAACCCATCCATACATATCCCTGACGTTGGCCAAATGATAATACGACTGTCCCAAACTAACACATCTATCTATGCAAACAAATGAAATACTCCAGCAGCTACCAAATACTATGCCCTGGCGTTGGTCAAATGCATAGCTTGAATACTACTGAATATCCAAATGAAATGACGGAGGGTTACGAACGGTTTTGGCAAAACCGTGAACGTAGTGAACTTGATATAATCGAAGGAACCTGATACCTTTTTAAAAGGAGTGGTTAAAGCACCGCAATTAAAAACTCTGATCTTTTAAAATAACCGAGTGGTTTCTTTTAAATTTATTCCAACGATTAAACTTTGGTTTATTTTCTTTGCATTATTATAATGCGTCCCATCTTTAATCTTATCATTGCAGAAAACAACGAAAATACCACGTCCTCTTATGCCATCCGCATTCGCCACGGGGTCCCGTCATCACCCGTTAGGTTACTTAACTAACGACAGAGCGGGGGCTGGGCTAGCGCGGGTGTAAAACATAAGTGACATCTAATAACTATTTATATATAGATATTGTACATTCGTCAGACGCAATAATAATCATTCCAGATCACAGATAAACTTTATTGGATATGCAAGTAATCCGCGATTCTTTTGAGCTTGCAAGGAAAGACGGATTACACAGTTGTGATGAATAGCCATTACCCCACCCCAGACCCCTATGGGTACGGCAAACTACCCGCCAAGTACCCGAAGTGAAGCAGTCTGCCTCAACACTTCAAAATACCAGGTAGTTTGTGCACCCCACCTTGGGTCTATCCTAGGAGCAAAAACAGTAAAAAGAAATAATACAACGGTGGCTACAACCGCAACCTGGATGTGCCCCGCAAAATAATATTACAACTTATTACATTTACATCGAATGAATTAAATAATAACCCATCACATAACCCCGGCTATACATCACAACAGTCCAACACAGTTCATATACATAAACAGATAAAATCCATTACAGAAATGTGCAACCCCCTGCCAACCGACATACTAGCAGTTAGGGGAGGTTTATGAACACATTATACAAACACAGATATAATCATATTAGCAAACATCGCAAAATTTCAATCGGAAAAACGCTTTTAGATTCTACTCCAATACTTCTCTGTGAACTGATTGATGCGATTTTAGCGTGCTTGCGCTTAAAAGATAGATCAAAAATATTTATAACCGCAATCAAGAACGGCGTCGCATGAAGCTAGCCGGTGAGTACGGGTCGGTCCACAGGGATGTTGTGAATCTCCGATTCGTGCTAACGAGTTAATTCCGAAGGGTGTTCGGATTAATTATTAAATCTAAAAACCTAAATTATTCTATCTACGATTATCTAGATCTATTCTTGCTAGGGTTAGATTTAAGGATGGTTTGGAAATGCAATTAAATCTCACGCTTTCTATACCCGAATGAAGATCTATGAGGAGTTATGGTAATTATCAATAAAGGGGATTAGATCCATTCGGGAAGGTGTTCCTTACTCTAGGTTCTTGTCCTTCCTTTAGAGATCCTTACCCTAACCTCCATGGAAAACGCGCGCAACCGGGCCTTTACACTACGGTGTCATCGTTACCTCGAGGGGTAGGATGCCATAGGGCGCGGTGTATGCGTGTATGCATGGAGTCCTATTGTAAATATTTAGTGGGTAAGAAAGGGATGAGAGATCTCATCTCTCAAAATCCTTCCCCAAAGCTAACTCTAAACAAGTTCCTAGGGCATGAAATTAAATCTACCTAGGGCAAAGAATTGAAATCTAAACTAGAGTAAGGAATTAAATCTACTTACAGATGCATCCCTCCAATCATCCACGCAGGGTTGTCAGATCTGAATTTCTGAATTGAAGAGAGGCACCGATGCTCTCCATAAAAAATTTTGGAATTTTTATTAAAAGGAGGCATAAGAATTACAATGATTAGAGTTCCTATTTATAAAGAATAGGAAACCCTAGGTTACATCTGAATCGCATGTCTACAATTACAAAAATACCCCAAGAAAATCTTTTCAGAGCCGCAAAAACATTATGGTAAAATTTAATCTGTGTACGGGTATAAGACGGCCGCGGAACCGCGGCAATAGCGGGCTTGGGCCACGGTTCCGCGGCCCTTTAGTGAGATTGGTTGATCAATTTTTTATGGGCTTCTTCAGGGTTCGTGGGGCTTCTGGTTCTTGGGTTTATTTTATCAATTGAGCTTCTACATTAGTTCCAGATCTTCAGTGAACATTTTGCAATGGATCTTTTAACCGTTTTGCCTTGATATTTTGGACCTTGCGTTGCCTTGTTGATTGTGAACTGTCTTTCGATGTAGGCTTGACTAAGGTCCTCCTATTTGTTGGTCAAAAGTCCATATTTTCATCGTCTTTACATCGTTTGCACTGTTTTCTGTCCAAGAACCTGTAACCTGTAACATGTAGCGGACATGCGTCAAAAGCACCCGTTTATTTATAAAAAGAATAAGAATGGGGAATATAATAATGCAATATTATGGTGTGAACAAATACCCCCAAACTTATCTTTTGCTCGCCCTCGAGCAAACTTATTTTTATTCACTAAAATCCTAACCACACTTTCGCAGGGAAACGCGATTGCACTGAGCACGTGCAACAAGCCGTTAAACCTCTAGGTGTCCCTAGTAGGAGGAGTGTTGTCTCCTGAGGGTTTTCAGCGGATTACACCCACAAAATCCTATCAATTCGGCCCATTAACTTTTATTCTCCAATTAGTTCTTCTAACAAGGAATTCTATTATCGTTGACTCGTAAAATGTCCACCCATATTCTTCATACTTCCTTATCATCTAACTTAAGATTATATATATCCTGTTGACTACTTAGCCTTCGGCATTTCCTAAGTTTTCCTTCTAGGGTTCCATCTCCACTCAGGAATTTCTATCAACTCTACTAAAGACACAAGTTCTATTCTTCATCCCTTTCTCTCATCTAAACTCCAATCACATATCCCCACGTATGTGTATAAATCATCCCTACACTTGGAAATTCAAATCAAGCAATCATGCACTTGTCCGTTGTCCAAAGAACTTATTAGTAGGTGAATTTTTAATTGAATTTTGCCTACACATCCTTCATGCGACCATTAATACTTCTTGAGGTACCAACAACCGATTACAAGATGCGTTAGCACTTTAAAGCGTACTTCCTAGTCTTGCAACTCCCAAGGCTTTAGCAGTGACTCCCAAACCAGTCGGTCTAAGGCACTAGGTGATGAAGCACCCTCGCTAAATATTTTTCTATTCTTTACAGCCTTAAGTAATCACAAAAACCAGTGTTCATTTTTTTTCTTTTCTTTATTCACTTTTTTTTTCTTTTATTTACTTCGTACTAAGGACTTTAGACAAGAGCATTTCAAGGTCTCTTCTACTATTCCAAGTTTCAAGGTGCGTGATTGTGCAATTTGTAGGGTATACATTTTCAGAATCTAGACTTAAGCCAGGAACTATTTTTCAAACTTATACTCTAATAAGAACATCAATACTCTTCCCTTGTTTCGACTTAGCCCAAGAAGTAAACCCAAAATTTGCCTATTTCTAAATAAACTACAAAAACATATACTTTCTACCGTTAAACTTTAAGGAAGGTTATTTTTAGGGTTTTTTAATTTACTAAGTCTAAGATCTAGTTGTTCCTAGCCAGTTAACCTATTTTTCAAACTCAAATCAATTAGCCAAAATTGAATACATTAATTTTTTATAATTTTTTGAATTTTTTCAATTTTTATGGGTTTTCAAATAAGTATGCAAATGCAAAAATATGTACAAATGAATGTGAAGGAAGAAGACGTACCGAGCATACCCCCAAACTTGAACTTGATAGTGTCCTCACTGTCATACTAAACCAAGAGGGTCAAAATGTCGGCACTCCCCTGTTTATTTATTTACAATTTATTTATTTATTTTATTTGTTTTGAATTTTTTTTTATTTTTCATAGAAAAAGAAAACAAAAAGATATATACATATATACAACAAGGTTCCCCCCAAAACTTAAGCTTGGCCTTACACAAGCCAAAGGTTAGCACCAACCATTCAAAGATCTTATCGTGATAGTGGTATAGTTGGTGCAAGAATGGGGTGTAGAGTAAAGAAATGAGAAACACGCGAGATCGTGTGGAAAGAAAATGGTAGAATATGGTCTCGGTGGGGGAGAAGAAGGGCGGAAAGGAGAAAGAAGGATCGCGCGAACTTGAGGGTGTAAATCGAGTGAATAAATTAGCACAATATGTGATGACCGATATGTTATAAGCGATTGCGCTAACCTATCCACCCGTCGGGAAATGGGGTCAAATTCCTCAAGATTCGCAAGAAAACATGGGTACGCCGAACTTGGTATAGGAGATGAAAGCGTAACGGTCATTTGTGCGGTCGGAACAAGGGGAAAGACGAAAGGGAGTGAATTAGGGATAGTATCTTTCTCACCGTAGTAAACTGTTTCGAACTTGAAAGATTCCATTAATGGTTCGAAACTACTATAATCAACCGAGTCTGATGGCTCATCTGAAAATGTAAAGGACTCAAACTCGGACGGTGAGTCATCAACATCGTCCGAAAAAGTGAAACACTCGTAGGTGTTATCGTCTGTGAGAATTGTGTCAGATTCAAAGGAAAAGGTTTCAAGCTCACAGTCTTCAAGCGGGGTCGGAACGATGGGAAGGAGGGAGGGTGATATAACAGTCAAAGGTTCAGGAGGATGAATTGGAAAATCAGACACATCAAACAAAAATGATTCAACCTCAATATTATCCTCAAGACTTTCCTCAATACTATCCTTAATTTTTAACTCATCCATGCCATTATCATCAAATTCAAGACGCATATTAGATTCGGGAGAAACCTTTAATAACTCGGGATGATGATTTGAACATAAAATCTCAATTAAATCGACAGGTTCATCATCCGAAATATTCCCGGCGTCTATATCCTCAATCAAGTGAAAATCAATTTTCTTAGACACCTCATCAAAAGTATGGATATCTATCAATTTAGGTTTTAGATGGGAGGTGTAAAGATCGAAAGGATTAGGTGCGGTTTCACTCGAAAGGGGTTCCTCACAATTTGGCAAATCAAACACTACAAAATCACACAACTCGTTTTTATTTTCAACAGGTGAACTATTTAGGGCAATCGATGGAAAACAGGAGTTGTGGGCTTCAATTGGGTAAGGGTAGGTTTGATTTGAAAATCCTCTCTCATTCTCACTCTGTCCAACTGCCGTCTCATACATTGAAAAATTTGGAGCTAGCGGGACACTAGCTACCAGTTCACTCGGTTGCATAAGGGCGGCCATGGACGCTTCCACATTCCTCACCATTTTGTTTGTTGCAGCAATATAAGCCTCCAACGACTCTTCCAAACTAGACTTGGGTGGTGAGGGGGTTTCGGTAAAAGATTCAAAATTGGTTGGATATGTGAAACTCCCTAATGGCTGTGTAGAAACAGTGTCTAGTGAAGGTGGGAAAGTCAGGTATGACTGGTAGGAAGTGGGTGATTGGACAGGGGTATGGTCAACATATGGATAAAAAGATGAATAGTCATGTTGATCCCTAGAACTGGATGAGTGGAGAGGGGTAAAAGATAGACTGCGAGATTGAGCAATATGCTCAGCAATGGACATCGGCCTAGGAGTGACAGAAGGACTTGAAGAAGTGGTATCAACATATGTAGGTGGTAAAGGTTGACTCGGTTGACACAAAGTGGGTTGAAAAGTCAAACTGTTTCTCCTAGACGCCTCTATTTGATCTTTCAAAGATTTTTTAGGCAAGGAAGGATCGTCTTTAAATTGACCGAACAAATTAACGTACGACGCAAAATTAGGTTCGGGATACCAAAGTTCGGCAAGTGATTTATTATGTGGGGTACCCATGTTGTAAGAAAGGGGAAAGAAAGAAAGTTTGTGGTGCAAGGATCTATTTGAGGCCAAAATTTTTGCAAGTTTCTAATAAAATTTGTCCTTTTTATTTGTATTCCTTTTCTCTTTATTTGGAAAAAATTGTTGCAAAAAGATATTCGAGAAAAGATATGCAACAACAAAATATTTCTTGCAATCAATTTAGTTTAAGCGGGGCCCAAAAATCCTGCACAAGATTGTTATATGGAAGGGAATATATTTTTAAAGTGCACAAAATCCTGCAGGCATTTTTTAGAAAATATATTTCAAAAATTACAGAGGATGAACCAGAGAAGCTTACAGAGCAAATTTCCTGCGCTGAAGACACTAGATAGCCGCGGAATCACGATCGTAGGCGGCTTGGCGCGGCGGAAGCGCGGCGGAAAGGCGGCAGAAGGCGGTTTTTGCCGCGGATTCGCGGTCTAGTGGGCGGTTCACGTCTCGAGAATTTTTCTGTTGTTCTGTTTCTGAAATTCTCCTCTGTTCTGATCTTCTCTTTTCTGTTTTGCTTTCTGGAAATTTCCAGATCCGTCTTTGTTTGTAAATCCTGCAAAAATTCAAACAACAAAGTATCCTTTCCAAAAAATAACAATTGATATATTTTTATAATTTTTGGGATTTTTCAGATTTTTATGATTTTTAAATTTTAAGATTAACCCGAAATCGCAAAAAGGAAAGTTCTACGCCATCCCCGGCAACGGCGCCATTTGATTGATCAAAAACTATTTCTAAACCGCAATCAAGAACGGCGTCGCATGAAGCTAGCCGGTGAGTACGGGTCGGTCCACAGGGATTTTGTGAATCTCCTAGTCGCGCTTACGAGTTAATTCCGAAGGGTATTCTGATTAATTATTAAATCTAAAAACCTAATTAACCTAGGGCAATTATCTAGATCTACTCTTGCTAGGGCTAGGTTTAGGGATGGTTTGGAAATGTAATTAAATCTCACCGCTTTCAATACCCGAATGAAGATCTATGAGGAGTTATGGTAATTATCAAAAACTTTAGACTGTATAAATCCAATAACCGGATACTAGAATCTGGCTTAAACCAAAGCCGGCTAGTAAAAACTGTCCGAAAAGTCGTACGTGCGTAAACACACGTACGCATCCGAACCCTTGTCGTAAAACCGTACGACCTCTATATCGTTTCGCATGGAGCAGGGAAACTCTCTGTGTGGGACTCTAAAGACTCGACACTACGCTGGCAGTGGGTTTAACCACAGACCGCAAGCGGCACTAGCTGTACGTAACGGTCCCCAGGTAGATGTCGATAAGAAGGCCGATGAGTAAACTCATCCGAACTCCCACTGAGCCTGATGTGACAATCTCCGTACAGTCTGGTCTGTTCGTCTAAGACTATCGCATATCAAGTTTAGGGGGCGGCAAGCATCAGTCCCTTAATAGCTGTATAAGTCGTGTCGAAGCGAAGCCCATTATACCCTGAGAATCTACCGGAACCCACCAGTATATCTCGCTTGCCTTGGCCAGAGACTTTGCGTAATGGCTCTCTGACACAGTGCGATATCATCTCCCAATATCAGGAGAGATGAATCCTATCTAACCGCCACTGCCTCCAAGTGCTCGGGACTGCACCCAACTGCTACCTGTTTGCACGACTCCTTTGAGCCGTGGTAGGGTAGCAATCTAAGAACAGTGGGACACACTCGAGGCGAAGTAGCAGTGTCAAGTCTGCGGACTATGCTGTACTCATGTCACCTGGGAACTGTTAACTGACGATGGGTATAGTACCAACCAACAGTTCCCTTACGAGTCCTGTCCGGTGTACCCGTAATCTAACGAGCACTTGTGTACTATCTCCAGTACGACGTACTGATGGTAATGGGACATACCATCTCCCCAACTGGGATGAGAAGCGTACACACTAGTCTACTCTGGAGTATCGATGCCCTGTCTCGATAATTCTACGACTAGGGACATGTATAGGATGTTGCTTATAGACTACCCAGCCCCCACTAGTGTGACTGCCATCACAACGCTGGTAATCAAGTAAAGAACCTATGGGCTCTACTAATATGTATAAGTGATACGTTACAAGAAACATATGCACATATTAAAGTAGACTCAAACCAAGTAGCATACTACCATTTTTAGCAAGACTGTATATACAAATGTGAATATCTCAAGCTTCCATTAAGTAATATACAATCTAGTATGATACAATAATGGCTCCTAGGGCATATACACTAACACTGGGGTCACCATCATCCGATCATTCTGTCCAGTAAAATCGATCTCCGATGCCTCCGCCTATTCCACCACCCGCTCCTAAACCCACATTAACCATTAAAATATAAGTATATCATTTAAATTTGATCTTTTCAAACAAAATTTTTAAACCTGTTAGAATAAATATTAACACTTACGCAATACTCCTGGGTAGTGGTGTCGGGAAATAGAAGCTCGCCTATGGAAGGATCTGTCGAGATGCCGTGGACGGCAAGATACGCGGACAGCACGCTCGGTGTACCACCTTACGCCAGGGTCTGAGCTCTCTGTAATTCGCGAAAAATTTACATATATTATAAAATAACTCTTAATATTACATTATAACACAGTAGGTGTATTGTAATTTACCGATAACTCCGTGGCACGAGTAATATTTCTCAAACCACCTGTATAAGTGGGGCGACCCTTCTTCGCCGATTTCCTATTCTCTTTATTTTGATCGGCTTATTTCTGCACAACACATTCAGATTTAGTTTTCTAATTAAATAACACAAAAAAATAAATTATATATTAAATAATGAATTACATTTAAAATGCAAATATCTAAGACTTGAGCAATGTGCTTAGTCAACATGACCTTTTACAAAATGTGTGTAGTCTCCATGTTTTTCATCAAGCAATGATGATTTGTGATTCTGATTATTAGTACTCTTTGTTAGTAATTTGAAAAAAGTTTTATCAAATTTGTGCTATATTTTAATTTTTCTCGTTCTTTATCGTCCTGTTTTTTCTGTTTGATCCCTTGAAAGAATAAAAATACATCATCCTAGATTTTTCACCGTAAGATTTGGATTATGTTATTCATGTTTAAATTTTGAGAACTTATTACTAATCATAATACCGCATGCCTATGATTGTTGCAAGTGGAATGCAGGGAATGGGAGGATTTCGCCAGCTATGGAGTTTGCATGATTGCCTTGAAGATGCCAAGTTCTTCTTATTTCTTCACTCTCTTTCCCGTAGCAGAAATGAAATAGCTAGCATTTTTTCAAGCATATATCAATAGCTTTTCGATTCGATTATTTCTAATGTAAGGTTTTTCTACAGGCCTTGTTATCAGAAAAGAGTTGGAATCGTTGGATCAGGAAATGGAAGGGGGGGGGGGGAGGGGAGGAACAGAAAAGAAAAAAAGATACTACCCGCACCGGCTGTGTTAATTTCCCGGCAAAAATAACGTGGCCGAATATGAGACTTTGCTCATAGCAATGGAACTAGCTATTACGTTCCGTATGTTTAGTGCCGTCTTCAAAGGCGACTCACGGTTGGCAATTTACAACCACATATATAAGCCATCATTCGGTGTAATGTCGTGAACTATTCATATCTTAGGAAATTTTATAAAACTAGCTAGTCATATATAACCATAATTTTTTATCATTTTTATGGCATAATCATCATTTTACTTATTTTTTTTATTAAAATTTAGTCAGGTTCGAAATAACTTTTTCTTTTGAAAAGGACTTGGACAACATTTATTTGATTTTTCTAAAGTTCGTTGACCTCATTAACCTATAACCCACTAATATTGAAATGGTTTATTCACAATTTTATATATTTTTTCTGTGCTATGACAACCAAATTTTTCTATGATGGAATGAGGGTTTTATTTTTATTAAATCTTGCAGTGCAATAATCCAAATTTTCTGCTTTTCGATCTTTTTTTATGGCCATCAAAGTTAGTAATTCTTCATGTGTTTATGATCCATGAATTTACTCTTTATTTGATAAAATATCTTATTCATCATTTATATAATTCGTATAAAAATAAGCCTTTTATAGTGTGTTAACGGAATAGTTTTTTCATATATTTTCCAAGTAAAAGAATAACTTCGAGAATCAGAAAGATATGTTTGGAGTTTGAATTTGACGAGATTGTAAAATAGGACACAAAATTATAAATTGGTATAAATACAAAAAAATCCAAAGAAGAAGTTTTAGAATATATTTGGCAAAATAACAAAAAGTTATAAAAAGATTTTGATAAGATTTAATTTCCTTCATATTCAGTACAAAATTCTCAATAGGAATTGGAGGTGATCCCAATCCATTAACAAAGGACCTTCACCATTCTGTTCATATTCTCTCCCTTGAGCTCTATACCAAAGATGTCCAATTTTCTCATGGAGCTTATACAGTTAAGTAGCTAGTAACTACTCTGTAATATATTTTGTATCATGCAAAGTGCTGCTTTTTTATTTTGTGATGGAACCATGCAAGATGTTAGTTGTGTAAGTGTACGGCGGCGCCCCGGTCGTCAATCCGATGGCCAGATGCGGAAACGGTGATAAACTTTAATTTTGCGAACTTTGCAAACCGGCACCACCGCGCACTAAACACCCGGATCGGACCATTAAACTAGTTCTAGCTAACTACAAGATGGGAAGAGATATACCGAGTGATCCGAGTCCTCCGGTCTTCTTGTCATCGTCCCGATCTCTCGCGGAAACTCCGGTCGTCGCCTCCTCGCCGGAAGGGCACCACGTCGCCTGCATCTTTTACGGGCTCCCGTCTCTATACCGAGGCAACTCGGGCATGAAGCTGGCAAGTCGACATGCCCAAGACTTGCTGTAGGATGTGTAGAGTCTATGTCTCATTGGGGTTTTGGTTGCCAAGAAGGATGAAGAGAATCATGAACTTTGGAGAGGGTTTTTGAGAATTTGGCAAGCATGAAAATGAGATGTGAATTAATCCTTCATCCAAAAATGAGCCCTCTCATTTTTTCCTCTCCTCTCAAATTTGTGGCCGGCCCCTTTATTTGGAAAATGGTGGAGGGGGAGAATACAAAAGCAAGAGGGAGGTGATGGTAGGATAAAGGGAATGGTGACCATATCCAAAAACATCATCATAACAAACATACATCCAAACATTAACCTTTCAAATCTCATTAAATGCAAGTGATGGAAGAAAGATATCATAATCAATACAATTGCAAGAAACCCCCTCCACAAATGTTATTTGCACAATTGCAAATAACCCCCTCCATCGGAAAAGTCCGGCCGGGAAAGAACAAAGGAAAACCGGCCGGAACGGAATGCAAACTGGCAACTCCAGAAAACTGGTCCCGTAATAAATTACAGGAAAACCCCGATACTGTGCATACACACCCGCATCTGTATTCCGTCCGGATAAAAATGCAAATAGACAAAATCTATACTGTACTAAACTAGGATCCGGCATAAACCAAAACCGGCTAGTAATGTTCGTCCGATCCTGATCCGTGCAATACCGCACGTATCTGATCGAACCCTGCCATATATCTATACGGCCTCTAGTACAAACCGTCCGATCCTGACCCGTGCAATACCGCACGTATCTGATCGGACCCTGCCATATCTCCATACGGTCTCTACAGCGTTTCGCCCGAAAGCTGAGTAACTGAAAGTGTGGTGGACTCTAAAGACTCGTCAATACTATGGCTGTGGATTTAACCACTAGCACGTCAGAGGTATAAGCCAATACGTAACGGGCCACCAGCTATTGACCAAAAGGGACGTCGATGAGCGAACTCATCCTGACACCCTACTGAGCCTGTCAGTGAAAATATCAGTACAGTCCGGTCCGTTCGTCTACGAGCATCGCATGGCGGGCCTAGGGGGTTGGTAAAAGTCAGACCCCCAAAAGCGGTACAAGTCGTGTCGGAGTGTAGCCCAGAACACCCTGAGATACTACTGGAATACCTACCAGTAAATCTCCTGCCTTGGCCAAGGACTTCGTGTAATGGCTCTCCTAGACACAGCGCGACCTCACCCCAATACCGGGAGAGACGAACCCCTGAAGATCCGCTCACTGCCTCCATGTGGCTCGGGACTGTACCCAACTAAAACCTGTTTGCACGACTCCTTTGAGCTGTGGTAGGGTAGTAATCAAAGCACAGTGGGAACTCACACGAGACAAATGACGATCCCCAGGTCGATGAGCTAACCTGTACACATGTCATCTGGGAACTGCTATCTGACGTCAGGTATAAGACCAACTAGCATGTTCCCGGCGAGTCCTGTCCGGTGTACTCATAACCCAATGAGAACCTGTATACATCTTAGGTGAACCAACTGACACCAGTGGCTTGTGAGACCGGCCACCGCCCCTCGTCGGGGTCTCGACTGTATACACTAGTCTACTCTAGAGAATCGATGCCCTGTCTCGAATCTCCCACGACTAGGGACCTTTTAAGGATGTGCTTATAGACTCCAGCTCTCACTTATATGATCGCCCTCATACTGCTGGCAGTCAAGCAAGAATCCTAGGGGCTCTATCAACGTGCAATAGCGACCTGTCAGGTCACCTAAAGCAGTACACGATGATAAAGGTAAACCAGATAGCATACTATCAACTCGAGTAAGACTGTCATACCGGGATAGGTCCTCCCTCAATCATTGAAATCACGTGCCTGTGATCCAATAATTGACTCTGAGGGCACTATCTCCAACAATCTCCCACTTGCACTCAAGGCTAATTATTGCGATGTCGCATACTCACAACCCGTGTGATACCGAACACCCAACTCCTCTACTAGTCAGTCTCACAAAGGCTGTTTGCGAAACTCTTGCGTTCGAGGAATAGCCTCAGTGAGTGGATCCGCCTAGATGTTTCTTTCTATGTCTCTCTATATCTCAAGTTCGCGGAGAAAGCCATCACCCGAAATAAGCAATACCTGTCTTAGAATGTCTGGATGCCTGATGGGACCTAGCTCATAAATGAACTACAAATCCAAACTTCTTAGACTGTATCGTTAACTGAACTTAATCAGTATCCTGCGCCATGCCACCCTCAGTATTGCCTTGGATTACCTGTCCAAAACACTGCCCCTCGTCAGAAGGAAAACTATAACTCTGACAACCTCCTTGTCGTCCATGTCACCTTGGAAGCCTGGAATGATAACTGTCTCCCAAATGAGGCTGTCGTCATCATATCCCTAGAACATCTACTTATGTTCTAAAACTGCTTCCGACTGTTTCTCCAGGATTGGATCAATATCAACTTATTGCATCTAGTGCAAGAACAACATCTGGTGTGGTACTTGACATTTCATGATTGACTCAATTGCCTAAGCAAGCGATCTGCCAATCATGCACATCCCTCTATACT
The DNA here is from genome assembly GCA_030015575.1 of Agapanthus africanus. Classification (NCBI taxonomy): domain Eukaryota; kingdom Viridiplantae; phylum Streptophyta; class Magnoliopsida; order Asparagales; family Amaryllidaceae; genus Agapanthus; species Agapanthus africanus. The sequence continues at coordinate 250,986,852 of JASDDO010000029.1, read as the reverse complement.
TTAGTCTATAAGACACCTTTAGAGAGGGTGACTCCATTATCTGCAGGTACACTACCGTGCCAGGAGTCGTCCATTCTAAATACTCTTAGAATGCTGTCAAAGTACCCTGATTGGGAAACCACCCAAATCTAGATCTAAAACCATAGATCTAATAACCAGTATGTCTGATATTGTGTCCAAGTCCCTTGTGGAGAAACCACTGTGTGACGACCAAAGTATAACCGATCGTAGTATAGGAATGTCACTTCCTATTTTGTGTATGTCATCCAAAACCCGGATATCACACCCTACTACCTTCTCAACAGATCCATCCCTTATTCTGATAACGTCAAACCCATGACTGTCACATCAGAAATAGATGATCTATCTCCGCTATATCTGCTTTAGTCTATAAATAGACATAAGCCTGATATCCACCAATGCTTCCGCTGCTCCCACTGACTACGACAACCCTCTGACAGAGTCATATAGACGTGCACTTCTAAAGCTAGTTTAGAACAACGCTATATTCATCCTCCTGCCGGGTCTCGCAGCCTGGAACAACAACAATGGCAAGTGTGGGTAAACAAGAACTTCCCTGTCACCGTCCTTGAGGCTACCGGAGTACCTCTCGGGTGCCTGAAGTTACCCACCTTATCTGCGGAGTGGCCAATGGAATGTCAAATCAGATTGAATTTTTAGGTTCCTTATCAAATCTTCAGTAATCGTTTGCGGTTCTGGAATCACTTCCAGTTCTATCATACTCCCACTACTGTTTTCTGAAAAATAACCATTTCTTTTAAAATGTGGCGAGTTAAGAACAATATCACTATTGATCTTCCAGATGGTAGAAAATCAACCCTCGTCATAGCCTGGGTCAACCCACAAACAGCCATTACAGAAATGTGCCTTGAGTTATCTAGAGTCTGGTTTTAATCATAAGCCGGACAACTCCCCGTACCTTAACAATGTTAAGATATGAACTGTACTATATCCAATATAGAACCAGAGGCACTGATTTAATTGAACCAGATTCAAATCATGCAGCTGTCTCCAGTGCATGTCAACTAAATGGAGAGAGGCCGATCAGCGTTACTCAACTTAGGAATGCTTCCAATTATGAGTAACCTGGAAGAGAAGCAATTTCTCTTTATCATTACTATCAACTGAATACCATACACAAGTATCTACATCTTCGATCACCTTGAAGAATCCCGATACTTGCTACACCTGGTTCTCTACTCTATTCAAATACCTATAACTCCTCAAAACTTAGACCCTGTGTTTCTACGAAACACATGTCTAAGAACTAGAGAAGTTAAAAGTAAACAGAATATAGTATGAGGACCAACCCCTCTGTCCTAATGGACACTGGACAACATACAATACTCTGTATAAGTCCGCCGAGTCTAACAACTCTTTCACTGTGTGTCGTAGGTTGAATACTGTACTTATGGTTAAGAAGAATTACACCGCTGTTTAATGCTCCTTACCTAACCATCCACTGATATAGGTAAATGTCATCGACATAATATCAAAAGGTATATCTCACTCTATGAAAATAGACGTACAGATATATCAATTTGAAATTGGTGCACAACAGCGGATATTCAAAACCAAAAATTTGCCGACCGGCAAACAGCCCAGGTGATCTCCTCAAATATCACCGATTACAACGAATCCCGATATAATGAGGATGATCACCCAATTCCCAATAACTTACTCCCACTCATCATCTGTAAAACCATACAGATGTGAGAATCAAACCTGGTAAATACATACCCTGGAGCAAGTGTCTAATCGGGAAATCAGTTTTCTTTTAACAGTACACAGTTGAACTGAAACATTGAAATATTTCGATGGGGTATCCTGGTATTCCTAGTAATGCCTCTACCATTATCCAGATTCACAACTATAACCGTATAATTCTTTGCCACCTCTCCAAATCCCTTTATATGTCTTTAGTCATTACCTTCTGCACACCCCTTTAGGCCAATTGGTTTTCTTCCTTCCCTACCGTTCGGCACCAGCCTATGGTTTGGAAGAAGACTATCCAATAAGCATAATGGGTGTACTGTCCAAACCCTAGGAGCACTCGCAATGCGAGAGAAGGTGAAGATAAAAGACAACCGAATAAACCTTATTCTTATTTCTCCTGGACCAGAATCCATCTCCGAACTGGAACAAGTTCCTTTCGAGTTCGTATATAACCATACGATGGAGTATCCAATAAACTGTGGATCTTCGTAGTGATACGGAGTGTCCTGGAGAAAAAACAAAAGTGATTTAGGATTGACGAAGAAAAACTTGGTTTGGTCGTGAATATCAGTCGCAATTTACTTTGCCCTCTTACTAATCCCTTGCTTTGTCTTAATCTTAATACCTTCTGCACACCGTTTAGGCTAATTGGTTTTCTTCATTCCCTACAGGTCGGCACCAGCCTAAGGTTTGGAAGAAGACTATCCAATTTGCGTAATAGGTGTACTATCTCCTAAACCAAGGAGTACTCACAACTTGAGAAAAGGTAAAAGGGAAAAGACAACTGAATAATCCTATCCGTTTTCTCCAGAACCGGAAACCATCCTCGAATTCCTTCGAGTTCGTATCTAACCATACGATGGTTTTGTCCAATGGAAGTGGACGTTCGTAGTAATACGGGGTGTCCTGGAGAAAAGGGTAAAAGTAGGAGTGGCAATGAGGTCTGCAACTCTGACAATCCAAAAACCAGTGTTAAGAAGGTTCGGTCAACTTGGTCACTGAGTCATAGTCTTGGGTCGGGTCAATGGTCGCTGCCAAAGAGAGAGAGAAAAGAAACACTCAGCGTGCACTCTAACCAAGATCAGAATGGTTACCAATTTATCTAATCTGGGAACCTCCCACTGTACCTCAAATTCTCCTCCAAACCTGAAAGAAGAATTAGTCGGGGTCACCCGAGGAGTAAACCAACTCATCAGTGGGAATCGGGATCCAACTGTCATCGCATGATAACGTGACGGAATCCGCTCACGGTATCACACTCCAGAAGGTATGCGCATATCTGGCAAGTTTCAGTTCTTTTGAAACTCCCGATGTGATTTTTACCCCATGCTCTTATGACCTTGACTTTGGCCAATATATCATAAGTCACATGTCAAGTTCAACCCGTCATTCTCCAGGTTAATTTGAGCCCACCCGTACATACCCTTGACTTTGGCCAAAATGGTAGTACGACTGCCCCAAACCAACACATCTATCTATGCTGCATATGAATACCCAATAGCTACCAAACACTGTGCCTTGACTTTGGCCAACATACACAGCTTGAATACTATTGACTATCCATATGAAACGACGGAGGGCTACGAATGGTTTCTGGCGAAAACCTTTAACGTAATGAACTTGATATCGTTGAAGGAACGGATAGCTTTTTAGAAAATATAGTGGCGAAAACCTTTACTAAAGATGTCACTCCCGGTGAAGGGATCTCGGCTCTTTCCCCGTAGAATGGGGTGCAGGATATTCCAAATGAATACCACGATGCAAAGCAAAAGTAATCGGCTATAGTGAAGTTAATGCCCTGACGCAAACTTCTGTCCAAGGAGTCACTCCCGGTGAAGGGATCTCGGCCCTTGCCTCGTCGACTGAGGAGCAGGATATTCCAAATGAATACCACGATGCAAAACAAAAGTGAACGTCCTTACAATAACAGCTTTTTGAAAAGTGTTCCAACAACATCAGAATAGGTTTGTTTAACTTGCATTGATCCGAATCAACGCAGTCCCATCAATTGATCACACCACAAAGAACGAAAATATACTGACGTACGTATATGCCATCCGCATTCGCCACTGGGTTCCGTCATCACCCGTTAGGTTAGCTAACTAACGGCAGAGCGGGGACTGGACTAGCGCGGATGAAAAACATATACAACATCTACTAATATATATACCAATATATTATATTTCGCTCAAGGCGTGAAAAGAATGCAACATCACAGAAATGTACAGCATCACAGAATAATACAGATATCTGGGATCCCCGGGTTTCACAGAGCCACTACTGAAACCCGACGTTCCCCTGGTCGTGTGGATAGCCTGTGCAATGAAAACCTAGACCCCTACGGGCGCGGCAAGTCACCCGCCAAAACCTGAAGCGAGGCAGCCCCCTTCAGCGCCGTGAATGGACCACCCAGCACTTCACGGAATCCGGTAACTTGGGCACCCCTCCTGGGTCAACCTGTACCCCCTACGAGTGCGGCGAATAGCCCGCCAATTCCAGACTGAAGCCCCCTCCGTCCCAATGCCATGAGATGCGGGCTTGTTGCCCTCCAGAACCCGGCTATCCGTGCACCCCACCGCGGGGCAATCCTAGTACAGAAAGTAAAATATATATACAACGGGTACATCGACCGCAACCAGGTCGTGCCCCAAAAGAATAATACAAAAAGGCAGTGACGGCAGTCCACATGTCGGACGCTCGCCCCGCAATATCAAATGTACATAATACAACAGAAACTGTACTAGCATTGCATCCAGGCTATCCCCCACGACCGATCCGCAACATCACAGCAAAACACAGAACATCAACGTGAAAGTCACGTTCGCAAATCCGTCTAACCGGGCTATAGCAGTTAGATCGGATTTACCGATCGAGTGACATTCACGGTCACAGATATAATGTAAATACTGTGAAATAATGTGTTTAAAATATCCGATCGATCAAAAATTAACAAGTGGGCCCCCAAGCAATACTATAGCACTCACAGAAAATCTAGGCCCAATTTTAATATTCCAAAACCCCTATTTTTAGCCCACAAGCCCACTGCAAAAAAACGATGACATGATTCCTCATTACTGCGGCAAATCCGCGGCCTAGGAAAGGTTAATGGCCGCGGATCCGCGCTCTTACTGAGTGATCATGTTGTCGAATTTTTCCAGTGTTCTTATAACTCCCTGCACATCATTCTGAGACAACCTGAAAAATTTTTCGAGACCAAAAAATTTCAACAGAAAACTGATGTGAACAAAAATGCAAGTTTTGGAATTTTGGTCGATCGGAAATGTAAAACACATCAAACGAAGCTAGACGAAGTTAATGGCGAGGCTCTGATACCACTGTAAGTGCACGGCGGCGCCCCGGTCGTCAATCCGACGGCCAGAAGCGAAAACGGTGATAAACTTTAATTTTGCGAACTTTGCAAACCGGCACCACCGCGCACTAAACACCCGGATCGGACCATTAAACTAGTTCTAGCTAACTACAAGATGGGAAGAGATATACCGAGTGATCCGAGTCCTCCGGTCTTCTTGTCATCGTCCCGATCTCTCGCGGAAACTCCGGTCGTCGCCTCCTCGCCGGAAGGGCACCACGTCGCCTGCATCTTTTACGGGCTCCCGCCTCTATACCGAGGCAACTCGGGCATGAAGCTGGCAAGTCGACATGCCCAAGACTTGCTGTAGGATGTGTAGAGTCTATGTCTCATTGGGGTTTTGGTTGCCAAGAAGGATGAAGAGAATCATGAACTTTGGAGAGGGTTTTTGAGAATTTGGCAAGCATGAAAATGAGATGTGAATTAATCCTTCATCCAAAAATGAGCCCTCTCATTTTTTCCTCTCCTCTCAAATTTGTGGCCGGCCCCTTTATTTGGAAAATGGTGGAGGGGGAGAATACAAAAGCAAGAGGGAGGTGATGGTAGGATAAAGGGAATGGTGACCATATCCAAAAACATCATCATAACAAACATACATCCAAACCTTAACCTTTCAAATCTCATTAAATGCAAGTGATGGAAGAAAGATATCATAATCAATACAATTGCAAGAAACCCCCTCCACAAATGTTATTTGCACAATTGCAAATAACCCCCTCCATCGGAAAAGTCCGGCCGGGAAAGAACAAAGGAAAACCGGCCGGAACGGAATGCAAACTGGCAACTCCAGAAAACTGGTCCCGTAATAAATTACAGGAAAACCCCGATACTGTGCATACACACCCGCATCTGTATTCCGTCCGGATACAAATGCAAATAGACAAAATCTACACTGTACTAAACTAGGATCCGGCTTAAACCAAAACCGGCTAGTAATGTTCGTCCGATCCTGATCCGTGCAATACCGCACGTATCTGATCGAACCCTGCCATATATCTATACGGCCTCTAGTACAAACCGTCCGATCCTGACCCGTGCAATACCGCACGTATCTGATCGGACCCTGCCATATCTCCATACGGCCTCTACAGCGTTTCGCCCGAAAGCTGAGTAACTGAAAGTGTGGTGGACTATAAAGACTCGTCAATACTATGGCTGTGGATTTAACCACTAGCACGTCAGAGGTATAAGCCAATACGTAACGGGCCACCAGCTATTGACCAAAAGGGACGTCGATGAGCGAACTCATCCTGACACCCTACTGAGCCTGTCAGTGACAATATCCGTACAGTCCGGTCCGTTCGTCTACGAGCATCGCATGGCGGGCCTAGGGGTTGGTAAAAGTCAGACCCCCAAAAGCGGTACAAGTCGTGTCGGAGTGTAGCCCAGAACACCCTGAGATATTACTGGAATACCTACCAGTAAATCTCCTGCCTTGGCCAAGGACTTCGTGTAATGGCTCTCCTAGACACAGCGCGACCTCACCCCAATACCGGGAGAGACGAACCCCTGAAGATCCGCTCACTGCCTCCATGTGGCTCGGGACTGTACCCAACTAAAACCTGTTTGCATGACTCCTTTGAGCCGTGGTAGGGTAGTAATCAAAGCACAGTGGGAACTCACACGAGACAAATGACGATCCCCAGGTCGATGAACTAACCTGTACACATGTCATCTGGGAACTGCTATCTGACGTCAGGTATAAGACCAACTAGCATGTTCCCGGCGAGTCCTGTCCGGTGTACTCATAACCCAATGAGCACCTGTATACATCTTAGGTGAACCAACTGACACCAGTGGCTTGTGAGACCGGCCACCGCCCCTCGTCGGGGTCTCGACTGTATACACTAGTCTACTCTGGAGAATCGATGCCCTGTCTCGAATCTCCCACGACTAGGGACCTTTTAAGGATGTGCTTATAGACTCCAGCTCTCACTTATATGATCGCCCTCATACTGCTGGCAGTCAAGCAAGAATCCTAGGGGCTCTATCAACGTGCAATAGCGACCTGTCAGGTCACCTAAAGCAGTACACGATGATAAAGGTAAACCAGATAGCATACTATCAACTCGAGTAAGACTGTCATACCGGAATAGGTCCTCCCTCAATCATTGCAATCACGTGCCTGTGATCCAATAATTGACTCTGAGGGCACTATCTCCAACAAGTTGATGGTTTCAACCAAGCTATTTATTTTATTTTGGTCATATGGAATATCATTCTCATGGGTATGAACGTGAATCCTTATTAATTAAATTACAATCATGATGATATGAATTACACCATCATTATTGTTTCTCATAATGCATAATAAAGTCTATTTTAACCATACAAATGTTAGCTGCTAGTGTTCTTGATGGTTCCTACTCATATGTTATTCAATTACGAACATTGAATAAGAAAAAAACGTTTGTCGTGTTTATGTTTTTACAAGTATTTAAGAACAACTTATTGGTTTCTGTTCTGTGATGCTTGTTCAAGAATGCCGAAGACAATGAATACCCTGAAGAAGTTGAACCATCCTTAGAATTTATTGTGACTTCTAAGGACATAACCGGAACAGGAGCTCTGATGACTTTACTCGTATTCAACAATGAGGTTGGTTTCTCAAGGAGGAACATGGAGTCTATTTGCAGTATAGGACAATCGACCAAGAAAGGAAGGAGACATGAAGCTTTTGTCGGTGAAAAGGGTGAGTTGTCATTAGATAGCAGTCCACACGGTTAATTCTTTCCTTGCTACTATCCATGCATGCGATTTGGTTACTAACTTTTTGTGTAATGTTACTTAAGGAGGCAATATACTTTGGTCAATAACATTTTTAGTAAAAGGGATCATTTTAATTACCAACGATTGTAATTAACCCTAACCCTAACCCTAACCCCAATCCCAACCCCAACTAGTTAACCCTAACCCTAACCCTAATTACCCTAACCCCAACTAATTAACCCTAACCCTAACCCCAACCCCAACTAATTGACCCCAACCCCAACCCTAACCGCAACCCCAACTAATTAACCCTAACCCTAACCCTAACTGAACCGAACCCTACCTCTACCCCTGTTGGAGATAGTGCCCTCAGAGTCAATTATTAGGTCACAGGTACGTGATTGTAATGATTGAGGGAGGACCTATCCCGGTAGGACAGTCTTACTGGAGATGATAGTATGCTATCTGGTTTACCTTTATCATCGTGTACTGCTTTAGGTGACCTGACACGTCGCTATTACACGTTGATAGAGCCCCTAGGATTCTTGCTTGACCACCAGCAGTATGAGGGCGATCATATAAGTGGGAGCTGGGGGTCTACAAGCATATCCTTAAAAGGTCCCTAGTCGTGGGAGTTTCGAGACTGGGCATCGATACTCCATTAGTAGACTAGTGTATACAGTCGAGACCCCGACGAGGGGCGGTGGCCGGTCTCACAAGCCACTGGTGTCAGTTGGATCACCTAAGATGTATACAGGTGCTCATTGGGTTATGAGTACACCGGACAGGACTCGCCGGGAACATGCTAGTTGGTCATATACCAGACGTCAGATGGCAGTTCCCTGGTGACATGTGTGCAGGTTAGTTCATCGACAAGGGGATCGTCATTTGTCTCGTGTGAGTTCCCACTGTACTTTGATTACTACCCTACCACGGCTCAAAGGAGTCGAACAAACAGGTTTTAGTTGGGTACAGTCCCGAGCCACATGGAGGCAGTGAGCGTATCTTCAGGGGTTCGTCTCTCCCGGTATTGGGGGTGAGGTCGTGCTGTGTCTAGGAGAGCCATTACACAAAGTCCTTGGCCAAGGCAAGGAGATTTACTGGTAGGTATTCCAGTAGTATCTCAGGGTGTTCTGGGCTACACTCCGACACGACTTGTACCGCTTTTGGGGGTCTGACTTTTACCAACCCCCTAGGCCCGCCATGCGATACTCATAGACGAACGGACCGGACTGCACGGATATTGTCACTGACAGGCTCAGTAGGGTGTTAGGATGAGTTCGCTCATCGACGTCCCTTTTTGGTCAATAGCTGGTGGCCCGTCACGTATTGGCTTATACCTCTGACGTGCTAGTGGTTAAATCCACAGCCATAGTATTGACGAGTCTTTAGAGTCCACCACACTTTCAGTTACTCAGCTTTCGGGCGAAAGGCTGTAGAGGCCGTATGGAGATATGGCAGGGTTCGATCAGATACGTGCGGTATTGCACGGATCGTGATCGGACGGTTTTTTACTAGCCGGCTTTGGCTTAAGCCGGATCTTAGTATTTGATAGTGTAGTTTTGTCTCTTTACATTTGTATTTCGGTCGAAATACAAATGCGGGTGTGTATGCACAGTATCGGGGTTTTCCTGTAATTTGTTATGGGACCAGTTTTCTGGGGTTGCCAGTTTGCATTCCGTTCCGGCCGGTTTTCTCTTTTTCCTTCCCGGTCGGACTTTTCGTTGGAGGGTGTTAAATGCAAGTTTGCAATTAACATTTTGTTTGGGGGTTTCCTTGCAAAAGGTTTGATTATGATATCATCTTTCCTATTCATGCATTAATGGGACTTGATTGGGTATGGGTTAGTGTTGGCCGGCCACTGTTGGAAGTTGATTGAGTGTGCTGGAATGAAATAGGATAGTGGATTTATTAATATATTTATTCACATTTGAGTGCATATAAATTGGGCTGATGATTTTAGTGGACCCCCCCCATTTTGTTTTATGGATGTGCTGTGAGGATTTTTCCTTGATTGGTATTTTATTTGCAACCTTCACAAATCAATTGGCAGAGGAAAGCTTGCTTCATTTTTTTTGGTGAGCACCATCAGGGGCTGGCCGAGCTCCTTGAAGTATGGATGCTCCATTTTTCTTTAAGCATCCATGGAAAATTCTTGTCCAAAAAATTCCTCCAACTAGGCAACCTCATAAACCCCAAAGAGACCCGCTTGCTACACTATTCTACAGCAAATCTTGGACGCGTCGGGCAGCCAACTTCGCGCCCGAGTTGCCTCGGTATAGAGGCGGGAGCCCGTAAAAGATGCAGGCGATGTGGTGCCCTTCCGGCAAGGAGGCGACGACCGGAGCATCCGCGGGAGATCGGAGTGGAGACGAAGACCGAAGGACTCGGATCAGTCGGTACAACATTTCCACACTCTTTACTGTTTGTTAGTTTAGCAATAATGGCAGATCCGGGTGAAAGTATACGATAGCGCCAAGTTAAAAAGTTTTATTCCGCATTTGGCGTCTGTAGACTGCCGGGGCGCTAACGTAGACTTACAGTGGTATCAGAGCCTCACCATTTTGCTATGCTAACTTGTGCTAACGCGTTTAAAACTTCGATTCGACCGGAAATCGAAAACTGCAAAAATCCAAGCCGACAGTTTCTGTTGTTTTTAAACGGTCTCAAAAATTATTTCTGGATGTCTTAAAAATCAGAGCAGGAACTTTTAAGAGTCACGACAAAATTTGGGGTCGTGATCCCTCCAAGTTGCCGCGGAAGAGCGGCCAAAACCATGGTTTTGCCGCGCAACCGCGGCCACGTGGGGAGCACGTGCTCCCAAATTTTGTCAGTTGGTTCTTGGTTGGATTTTGGGGTTTTTGATATATATCGTTTTTGCCCAGATTTTGTTACTGTTCACCAGTAAGTCGTGGGGCCCACTTCTTGATATTTTGTCGATCGAAATTTAAACACGTTAGTTTTTCACAGTATTTACATTATATCTGCGACCGTGAATGTTACTCGATCGGTAAATCCGGTCTAACTGCTATAGCCCGGTTAGACGGATTTGCGAACGTGATTTTCACGTTGATGTTCTATGTATTTACTGTGATGTTGCGGATCGGTCGTGGGGGATAGCCTGGATGCAATGCTAGTACAGTGTTGTTGTATTATGTACATTTGATATTGCGGGGCGAGCGTCCGACATGTGGACTGCCGTCACTGCCTGATTGTATTATTATTTTGGGGCACGACCTGGTTGCGGTCGATGTACCCGGTGTATGTATATTTTACTTTCTGTACTAGGATTGCCCCGCGGAGGGGTGCACGGATAGCCGGGTTCTGGAGGGCAACAAGCCCGCATCTCATGGCATTGAGACGGAGGGGGCTTCACTCTAGGATTGGCGGGCTATTCGCCACACTCGTAGGGGGTACAGGTTGACCCAGGAGGGATGCCCAAGTTGCCGGATTCCGTGGAGTGCTGGGTGGTCCATTCACGGAGCTGAAGGGGGCTGCCTCGCTTCAGGTTTTGGCGGGTGACTTGCCGCGCCCGTAGGGGTCTAGGATTTCATTGCACAGGCTATCCACACGACCAGGGGAACGTCGGGTTTCAGCGGCTCTGTGAAACCCGGGGATCCCAGATATCTGTATTGTTTCTGTGATGCTGTTCATTTTCTGTGATGTTGCATTCTATTCACGCCTTGAGCGAAATATAATATATTGGTATATATATTAGTAGATGTTGTATATGTTTTGCATCCGCGCTAGTCCAGTCCCCGCTCTGTCGTTAGTAAGCTAACCTAACGGGTAATGACGGGACCCAGTGGCGAATGCGGATGGCATATACGTACATCAGTATATTTTCGTTCTTTGTGGTGTGATCAATTGATGGGACTGCATTGATTCGGATCAATGCAAGTTAAAAACAAACCTAATCTGATGTTGTTGGAACACTTTTCAAAAAGCTGTTATTGCAAGGACCTTCACTTTTGTTTTGCATCGTGGTATTCATTAGAATATCCAGCTCCTCAGTCGACGAGGCAAGGGCCGAGATCCCTTCACCGGGAGTGACCCCTTGGACAAAAAGTTTGCGTCAGGGCATTAACTTCACTATAGCCGATTACTTTTGCTTTGCACCGTGGTATTCAGTTGGAATATCCTGCACCTCATTCTACGGGGAAAGAGCCGAGATCCCTTCACCGGGAGTGACCTCTTTAGTAAAGGTTTTCGTCACTATATTTTCTAAAAAGCTATCCGTTCCTTCAACGATATCAAGTTCATTACGTTAAAGGTTTTCGCCAGAAACCATTCGTAGCCCTCCGTCATTTCAGTTAAATATTCGGTAGTATTCAAGCTATGTATTTTGACCTCACGCCAAGGCATAGTGATTGGTAGCTGCCGGGTATTTATCTGTTGCATAGATAGATGCGTTGGTTTGGGACAGTCGTACTACTATTTTGGCCTACGTCAAGGGTATGTACGGGTGGGTTCAGATTAACCTGGATAATGACGGGCAGAACTTGACATGTGACTTATGATATTTTGACCTCACGCCAAGGTCATAAGAGCATGGGGCAGAAATCACATCGGGAGTTTCAAAAGAACTGAAACTTGCCAGATATGCGCATACCTTCTGGAGTGTTATACCGTGAGCGGATTCCGTCACGTTATCATGCGATGATAGTTGGATCCCGATTCCCACTGATGAGTTGGTTTACTCCTCGGGTGACCCCGACTAATTCTTCTTTCAGGTTTGGAGGAGAATTTGAGGTGCAGTGGGAGGTTTCCAGATTAGATAAATTGGTGACCATTCTGATCTAGGTTAGAGTGCACGCTGAGTGTTTCTTTTCTCTCTCTCTTTGGCAGCGACCATTGACCCGACCCTAAGACTATGACTCAGTGACCAAGTTGACCGAACCTTCTTAACACTGGCTTTTGGATTGTCAGAGTTGCAGACCTCATTGCCACTCCTACTTTTACCCTTTTCTCCAGGACACCCCGTATTACTACGAACGTCCACTTCCATTGGACAAAACCATCGTATGGTTAGATACGAACTCGAAGGAATTCGAGGATGGTTTCCGGTTCTGGAGAAAACGGATAGGATTATTCAGTTGTCTTTTCTTTTCACCTTCTCTCAGGTTGCGAGTACTCCTTGGTTTAGGAGTAGTACACCTATTACGCAAATTGGATAGTCTTCTTCCAAACCATAGGCTGGTGCCGACCGGTAGGGAATGAAGAAAACCAATTAGCATAACGATGGTGTGCAGAAGGTATTAAGTTCAGACAAAGCAAGGGATTAGTAAGAGGGCAAAGTAAATTGCAACAGATATTCACGACCAAACCAAATATTTCGTTACCACTCCCACATCACCTTTGTATTTCTCCAGGACACTCCGTATCACTACGAAGATCCACAGTTTATTTGGATACTCCATCGTATGGTTATATACGAACTCGAATGGAACTTGTTCCAGTTCGGGGATGGATTCTGGTTCAGGAGAAATAGGAATAAAGTACATTCAGGTGTCTTTTATCTTCACCTTCTCTCGTGTTGCGAGTGTTCCTAGGATTGGGACAGTACACCCATTATGCTTATTGGATAGTCTTCTTCCAAACCATAGGCTGGTGCCGAACGGTAGGGAAGGAAGAAAACCATTTGGCCTAAAGGGGTGTGCAGAAGGTAAAGACTAAAGACATATGAAGGGATTTGGAGAAGTGGCAGAGAACTATACGGTTACCGTCGTGAATCTGGAAGAGGCATTACTAGGAATACCAGAATACCCCATCGGAACATTTCAATGTTTCAGTTTCACTGTGTAATGTTAAAAGAAAACTGATTTCCCGATTAGATACTTACTCCAGGGTATGTATTTACCAGGTACGATTCTCACATCTGTATGGTTTTACAAATGATGAGTGGGAGTAAGTTATTAGGAATTGGGTGATTATCCTCATTATATCGGGATTCGTTGTAATCGGTGATATTTGAGGAAATCACCTGGGCTGTTTGCCGGTCGGCAAATATTTGGTTTTGAATATCCGCATTTATGCACCAATTTCAAATTGATATATCTGTACGTCTATTTTCATAGAGTGAGATATACCTTTCTGAAATTATGTCTACGACATTTACCTATATCAGTGGATGGTTAGGTAAGGAGCAATAAACAGCGGTGTAATTCTTCTTAACTATAAGTACAGTTTTCAACCTACGACACACAGTGAATGAGTTTTCAGACTCAAGGGACTTATACAGAGTATTGTATGTTGTCCAGGATCCATCAGGACAGAGGGGTTGGTCCTCGTACTATATTCGGTTTACTTATGACTTCTCTAGTTTTTAGGCAGGTGTTTCGTGGAAACACGGGGTCTGAATTTTGAGAAGTTATAGGTATTTGAATAGAGTAGAGAACCAGGTATAGCAAGTATCGGGATTCTTCAAAGAGATCGAAGATGTAGATACTTGTGTATGGTGTTCAGTTGATAGTAATGATTAAGAGAAATAGCTTCTCTTTCAGGTTACTCATAATTGGAAGCATTCCTAAGTTGAGTAACGCTGATCGGCCTTCTTCCATTTAGTTGACATGCACTGGAGACAGCTGCATGATTTGAATCTAGTTCAATTAAATCAGTGTCTCTGGTTCTATATTGGATATAGAACAGTTCATATCTTAACGATGTTAAGGTACGGGGAGTTGTCCGGTTTATGATTAAAACCAGACACTGGACAACTCAAGGCACGTTTCTGTAATGGCTGTTTGTGGGTTGACCCAGGCTATGACAAGGGTTGACTTTCTACCATCTGGATGAACAATAGCAATATTGTTCTAGACTCGCCACAGTTTTATTAAAAATGGATTTTTTCAGAAAACAGTAGTGGGAGTATGGTAGAACTGGAAGTAATTCCAGAACCACAAACGATTACTGAAGATTTGATAAGGAACCTAAAGATTCAATCTGGATTGACATTCCATTGGCCACTCCGCAGATAAGGTGGGTAACTTCAGGCACCCGAGAGGCACTACGGTGGCCTCAAGGACGGTGACAGGGAAGTTCTTGTTTACCCACAATTGCCATTGCTGTTGTTCCAGGTTACGAGACCCGGCGGGAGGATGAGTATAGCGTCGTTCTAAAACTAGTTTTAGAAGTGTACGTGTATATGACTCTGCCAGAGGGTTGTCGTAGTCAGTGGGAGCAGCGGAAGCATTGGTGAACAGGTTGCTTATGTCTATTTATAGACTAAAGCAGATGTAGCGGAGATAGATCATCTATTTCTGACGTGACAGTCATGGGTTTGACTTCATCAGAATAGGGGATGGATCTGTTGAGAAGGTAGTAGGGTGTGATATCCTGGTATTTGGATGACATACACAAAGTAGGAAAAGAAACTCCTATACTACGATCGGTTATACTTTGGTCGTCACACAGTGGTTTCTCCACAAAGGAAGTGGATTTTATATCTGACATACTGGTTACTGGATCTATGGTTTTAGATCTAGATTTGGGTGGTTTCCCAATCAGGGTACTTGACAGCATTCTAAGAGTATTTAGGATGGAAGACTCCTGGCACGGTAGTGTACCTGCAGGTAATGGAGTCACCCTCTCCAAAGGTGTCTTACAGACTAAAGGGGAGAGGGACGTGCATGATTGGCAGATCACTTGCTCAGGCAATTGAGTCAATCGTGAGATGTCAAGTACCACACCAGATGTTGTTCTTGCACTAGATGCAATAAGTTGACATTAATCCAATCCTGGAGAAACGGTCGGAAGCAGTTCTAGAACATAAGTAGATGTTCTAGGGATATGATAACGACAGCCTTATTCAGGAGACAGTTATCATTCCAGGCTTCCAAGGTGACATGGACGACAAGAAGGTTGTCAGAGTTATAGTTTTTCCTTCTGATGAGGGGCAGTATTTTGGACAGGTGGTCCAAGGCAATACTGAGGGAGGCATGGCACGCAGGATACTGATTAAGTTCAGTTGACGATACAGTCTAAGAAGTTTGGATTTGGAGTTCATTTATGAGCTAGGTCCCATCAGACATCCAGACACATTCTAAGACAGGTATTGCTCATTTCGGGAGATGGGTTTCTCCGCGAACTTGAGATGTAGAGAGACATAGATAGAAACAACTAAGCGGATCCACTCACTGAGGCTATTCCTCGAACGCAATAGTTCCGCAAACGAGCTTTGTGAGACTGACTAGTAGAGGAGTTGGATGTTCGGTATCACACGGGCTGTGAGTATGCAACATCGCAATAATTAGCCTTGAGTGCAAGTGGGAGATTGTTGGAGATAGTGCCCTCAGAGTCAATTATTAGGTCACAGGTACGTGATTGTAATGATTGAGGGAGGACCTATCCCGGTAGGACAGTCTTACTGGAGATGATAGTATGCTATCTGGTTTACCTTTATCATCGTGTACTGCTTTAGGTGACCTGACACGTCGCTATTACACGTTGATAGAGCCCCTAGGATTCTTGCTTGACCACCAGCAGTATGAGGGCGATCATATAAGTGGGAGCTGGGGGTCTACAAGCATATCCTTAAAAGGTCCCTAGTCGTGGGAGTTTCGAGACTGGGCATCGATACTCCATTAGTAGACTAGTGTATACAGTCGAGACCCCGACGAGGGGCGGTGGCCGGTCTCACAAGCCACTGGTGTCAGTTGGATCACCTAAGATGTATACAGGTGCTCATTGGGTTATGAGTACACCGGACAGGACTCGCCGGGAACATGCTAGTTGGTCATATACCAGACGTCAGATGGCAGTTCCCTGGTGACATGTGTGCAGGTTAGTTCATCGACCTGGGGATCGTCATTTGTCTCGTGTGAGTTCCCACTGTACTTTGATTACTACCCTACCACGGCTCAAAGGAGTCGTGCAAACAGGTTTTAGTTGGGTACAGTCCCGAGCCACATGGAGGCAGTGAGCGTATCTTCAGGGGTTCGTCTCTCCCGGTATTGGGGGTGAGGTCGTGCTGTGTCTAGGAGAGCCATTACACAAAGTCCTTGGCCAAGGCAAGGAGATTTACTGGTAGGTATTCCAGTAGTATCTCAGGGTGTTCTGGGCTACACTCCGACACGACTTGTACCGCTTTTGGGGGTCTGACTTTTACCAACCCCCTAGGCCCGCCATGCGATACTCATAGACGAACGGACCGGACTGCACGGATATTGTCACTGACAGGCTCAGTAGGGTGTTAGGATGAGTTCGCTCATCGACGTCCCTTTTTGGTCAATAGCTGGTGGCCCGTCACGTATTGGCTTATACCTCTGACGTGCTAGTGGTTAAATCCACAGCCATAGTATTGACGAGTCTTTAGAGTCCACCACACTTTCAGTTACTCAGCTTTCGGGCGAAAGGCTGTAGAGGCCGTATGGAGATATGGCAGGGTTCGATCAGATACGTGCGGTATTGCACGGATCGTGATCGGACGGTTTTTTACTAGCCGGCTTTGGCTTAAGCCGGATCTTAGTATTTGATAGTGTAGTTTTGTCTCTTTACATTTGTATTTCGGTCGAAATACAAATGCGGGTGTGTATGCACAGTATCGGGGTTTTCCTGTAATTTGTTATGGGACCAGTTTTCTGGGGTTGCCAGTTTGCATTCCGTTCCGGCCGGTTTTCTCTTTTTCCTTCCCGGTCGGACTTTTCGTTGGAGGGTGTTAAATGCAAGTTTGCAATTAACATTTTGTTTGGGGGTTTCCTTGCAAAAGGTTTGATTATGATATCATCTTTCCTATTCATGCATTAATGGGACTTGATTGGGTATGGGTTAGTGTTGGCCGGCCACTGTTGGAAGTTGATTGAGTGTGCTGGAATGAAATAGGATAGTGGATTTATTAATATATTTATTCACATTTGAGTGCATATAAATTGGGCTGATGATTTTAGTGGACCCCCCCCCCCCATTTTGTTTTATGGATGTGCTGTGAGGATTTTTCCTTGATTGGTATTTTATTTGCAACCTTCACAAATCAATTGGCAGAGGAAAGCTTGCTTCATTTTTTTTGGTGAGCACCATCAGGGGCTGGCCGAGCTCCTTGAAGTATGGATGCTCCATTTTTCTTTAAGCATCCATGGAAAATTCTTGTCCAAAAATTCCTCCAACTAGGCAACCTCATAAACCCCAAAGAGACCCGCTTGCTACACTATTCTACAGCAAATCTTGGACGCGTCGGGCAGCCAACTTCGCGCCCGAGTTGCCTCGGTATAGAGGCGGGAGCCCGTAAAAGATGCAGGCGATGTGGTGCCCTTCCGGCAAGGAGGCGACGACCGGAGCATCCGCGGGAGATCGGAGTGGAGACGAAGACCGAAGGACTCGGATCAGTCGGTACAACATTTCCACACTCTTTACTGTTTGTTAGTTTAGCAATAATGGCAGATCCGGGTGAAAGTATACGATAGCGCCAAGTTAAAAAGTTTTATTCCGCATTTGGCGTCTGTAGACTGCCGGGGCGCTAACGTAGACTTACAACCCCTACCCCTAACCCTAACCCTAACTGAACCGAACCCTAACCTTAACCCTACCATAAACTGAACACTAACCCTAACCCTAACCCTCACCCTAACCGAACCCTGAACCCTAAACCCTAGCCCAAGTAGCAACCCATTAATCATCAAAATTATAAATAAAAGCATTATTAGAAGTAAAAATTTGAGATTTACTAACCTGTAGCTAGGACGACTATGGAGGAGACTGGTGGTCAACGACGCAATCGGCGACGAGTCGCGGACGGTGGCGATGAGGAAGTCGACGAGGAGGTTTTAGGAGATCGAGGGCGGTGGCAACGAGAGGCGCGCGCGGGAGATCGAGTGAGAGAGAGGAATTTTTGGTAACGAGGACTTTTCTGTACTTTTTTTTATTAATAACCCATATATATGCCCCTACGGACATAACCGTAGGTCATTCGTTTGCGGTACCGTAGGGCCAAAGGGCAAATTATATTTTAATATTTTTAAATTAAAACGTAGGCACCGTAGGGACAACCATGGGGACCTACGGAGTAATCTGTAGGGGCAATAAAATGTTGCCCCTACGGATGCCTTTATCCGTAGGGGAAACCCCTTATTGTAGTAGTGACGTATCGTCAATACATAATACGTACAGTCTAATATTTTAATAAAACTTTTATTGGGCTTTAAATTATGAGAAAACAGGGTCTGCATGAACCTTGCAGACCCAAAACTGCATTGGCCTCTCATTTGGGGTTCAGGGGCCTAACTGCAAAATATCCAGCAAGCCCCACCGGCTCATGTGAGAGAACTCTGCAGTTTGGGCCTGCAGGGTCTTTGCAGACCCCGTTTCCTCTTAAATTATGGGTAATGGATTTTCTTATCTACAAACAAGCTAACACCCGTATGAATTATTTATTTCTCTCGATTCTAGGATAAAAATTATTAGAATTTCACAATTTATAAATTGCAATTATGGCTCACAGTGATTGTCTTCTTCCATTGGAGACTCTTCTTTTCATTTCTTCCGGCATCGGTACCTAGCATGTCCTCTTTTTGTCGAATTTTGTTTGATGCTTGTCCAACAGAGCACATACTTCTAAAATCCATCTTTATCATCATGTACATGCTTCAGGTGACATTACAGATCACTATTACATGTTGATAGAGCCCATAGAATTCTTGCTTGACTACCAGCATTATGATGGCGATCATATACGTGGGAGTTAGGTGGTCTATAAGCACATCCTTAAAATATCCCTAGTCATGGGAGTTTCGAGACCGGGCATCGATACTCCAAGAGTAGACTAGTGTATACTGATCGAGACCTCGACGAGGGGCGGTGGCCGATCTCACAAGCCATTGGTGTTAGTTGGTTCACCTAAGATGTATACAGATACTCATTGGGTTATGAGTACACCGGACGGACTCACCGGGAACATACTATTTGGTATTATACCTATTGTCAGATAGCAGTTCTCTGGTGACATGTGTACAGATTAGTGTATCGACCTGAGATCGTCATTTGTCTCGTGTGAGACTACCTTACCACGGCTCAAAAGAGTCGTGGAAACAGGTTTTAGTTGGGTACATTCCTGAGCCACATGGAGGCAATGAGCGGATCGTCAGGGGATTCGTCTCTCCCGGTATTGGGGGTTGATGTCGCGTTGTGCACGGGTGGCCATCACCAGAAATCCTTGGCCAAGGTAGTCAAGAATTACTGATTCGGATCAGTAGTTTCTCAAGTGGTGATGGGCTTCATACCGACACTAAATGTCTCGTTATTAGGGGTCTGACTTTATCCACCCCTCTAGACTCGATATGCGATACTCATAGACGAACGGACCGGACTGTACGGATATTTTCATTGTTAGGCTCAGTAGGGTTTCAGGATGAGTTTGCTCGTCGGCTGATTTGTGTGTTTCTTACGATCAAAAATATATGTTACCGCAATCAAGAACGGCGTCGCTTGGTAGCTAGCTGGTGAATACGGATCGGTCCACAGGGATGGTGTTAATTTCCTAAATGTTCTTACGAGCTAATTCCAAAGGGTGTTGGATCTTTTATCACAAAAAACTAAGTTGAGTTATACTAGGATTAGGAAATTTGCTAGGATTATGTTTAGGTAAAGTTTGGTAAAATAAAGATTCGCACCTCTTTCAATGCCCTAAATAGATATCTTTTTAGGAGTTATGGTAATTATTAATAAAGGGGATTAGGATGATCGGGAAGAAATTATGTTTCTTCCTCTAGATCCTTGTCCGTCCTTTCTTAATCTTTACCCTAACCTCCATGGAAAACATTCATATTCGGTCCTTTATACTACGGTATCACCGTTACCTCGTGGGTAGAGTGCCGTGGGGAGCGGAATATGAAAGTATGCATGGAGTCCTAATTATTCATAAATGATTGGCAAAGAAAAGGGTGAGAGATCTTCATCTCTCAAACCCTTTCCTATTCCTAACCTTAATAAACGAGGAAACTACTCGCTCATTGAGAGATCTACGAAAGATATAATTTTTATTTTGTTTTTAGGGTTAAGAGATTAATTAACTACTGCAAATAAAAATTCTATTCTAAATTAAACTAAGGCAAATAAGAATTTATCTATCTAGGGTAGAAAATAGATATAAGAACTAGGGCAGAAAATAAAACCTACTTACAAATTGATGCTCTCCAAACTTCAAAAGAATTCTGAATTTTTATTGATGAAAAGAGGCATGACCTAATACAAGAATTTGGGTCTCTATTTATAGGACATAGAAAACCCTAGGTTTACAATTACCGCATGTCTGCATTTACAAAAATACCCTTAGGAAGACTAGTCAGCGCCGCCTCAAAATTTGGTAAAAATTTTACCAACTCTGTGCTCCGCACGGCCGCGGAATCGTGGCCGCAGCCATGGTTTGGCCGCGGTTCCGCCGCCATATAGATGACTTGCTGCTTCATTTTCTCTGTGCTGGCTTTGGTTGACTTGTAATTCCTGTTTCTACAGTTGGTTCTTCAGAATAGCTTCTATTTCTTCTCCAGATCTTCACAGTGAGTAATGCAGTGGACTTTAGACGTTCGCTTTGTGTGGAACTCTTGAATCTTGCGCTGCCTTGTATTTTGTGAACTGATTTTTGTGTAGGCTTGATCAAGGTCCTTCTATTTGTTGGCCGTAGTCCCACTTTTGCATCGTCTTTTATCTTTTTCATTGTTTTTGCTCTAAGAACCTGTAATCTGTAACTATGTAGCAGACATGGGTCAAAAGCACCTGTTTATTCGTAAAATGCATAAGAATGGGGAATATACTAATGTAATATTATGATATGAACAAATACCCCCAAACTTATCTTTTGATCGTAACTTAGTTTTATTCTTGACAAAAACCTAACCTCACTTTCGTAGGGAATCGCGATTGTACTGAGCTCGTGCAACAAGCTGTTAAACCTCTAGGTGTCCCTAGTAGGAGGAGTGTTGTCTCCTAAGGGTTTTCAGCGGATACTACCCACAAAATCCTATCAATTTGGCGTTTCGACTTTTATTTTCCAATTAGGTTTTCTAACAAGGAATTCTATTATCGTCGACTCGTAAATTATCCACTCATATTCTTCACACTCCCTCATCATTTAACTTAAGATTAATATGTTCTGCAGACCTACTTAGTTTTGGCATCTCTTAAGTTTTCCTTCTAGGGTTCCATCTCCACTTAGGAATTTTTATCAACTCTACTAAAGATACAAGTTTTATTCTTCACTCCTATCTCTTATCTAAACTCCAATCACATACCCCTACGTGTGTGTATATATCACCCTTACACTTGGAAATTCAAATCAAGCAATCATACTCTTGTCCGTTGTCCAAAGTACTTATTAATTGGTGAATTTTTAAATGAATTTTGCTTATACATCCTTCATGCGACCGTTAATACTTTTTGAGGTACCAACGACCGATTACAAAATGCGTTTGCACTTTAAACCGTACTTCCTAGTCTTGTAACACCTAAGGCTTTTTAGCAGTGGCTCCCAAACCAGTTGGTTTAAGGCACTAGGTGATGAAGCACCATCACTAAATATTTTTTCTATTTTTGTAGTCTTAAGTAATTACAAAAACCAGTGTTCATTTTTTTTCTTTATTCACACTTGTATTTTTTTTATTTTTCATCGTACTACGGACTTTAGACAAGAGCATTTCAAGGTCTCTTCTACTATTCCAAGTTTCAAGGTGCGTGATTGTGCAAATTGTAGGGTATACATTTTCAGAATCTAGACTTAAGCTATGAATTATTTTTCAAACTTATACTCTAATAAAAATATCAATACTTTTCCTTTGTTTTGACTTAGCCCAAGAAGTGAACTCACAATTTGCCTATTTCTAAATAAACTAAAAAGACATATACTTTCTACCGTTAGACTTTAAGGAAGGTTATTTTTAGGGTTTTTAATTTACTAAGTCTAAGATCTAGTTGTTCCTACCTAGTTAACCTATTTGTCAAAGTCAAGTCAAGTAAGGCCAAAATTGAATACATTAATTTTTATATTTTTTTGAAATTTTCAATTTTTTATGGGTTTTTCTTTTTCTATTTTTTTTTTGTTTTTCAAAATTTTCAATTTTTATGATTTTTATATAAGGATGCAATGCAGAAATTAAATATGCAAAAGAAAAAGAAAAATATATACAAAAATAAAAATATGCAATGCAAAAAATAACTATGTACACCACCATCGCCCCCAAATTTAAGCAAAGCAGTGCCCTCACTGCCCGGCCCCACGTCGCGCTCTCGAGCGTGAACGTGATCGTTCTTCCATAACCAACAGGGTTTGAATACCCCTCTCAACCTCCGTCAGTCGACGGTCGTGCTCTCTTGCTGTCGCCCTAAACTCCTCCCTTAAAGTATCAATTCCCCTCACGGCTCTTCTTATTAAACGTGCATGCTCTTGAGGTGTCACGACCCGCAGGGTACGGAACGTGACTGGCACTTAAGTTTACGAAACGTCTAAAGACGTCCGTAAAATAAGTAAGCCAAAGCCCAGAAAACAAAACCAATTAAGCAAAAGAGTGAAGAAAACCCAATCATTTGAAGCAAGTTTATCAAATAAGTCATGTAAAACCCTTTTTAAAAACAATATCAATTTTTCCCGAAAATTTCGGCAGAGTCTCCTTTGTAAATACTGGCCCCCAAAATGGGTACAACAAAATATATACATGAATCCAACAAAAAAAGGCATCCCCAAGCGGGAGCTAGCTCTTCGCCATAAGGCGGTCACAAATCCCACGCAATGTAAATGACAACAAGCATAATAATCATAAGGAAGCATGAAAAAAAGTAGCATGTCGGCTCAAGTGAGCTCGACCCCAAAATACAGCATAAAATCCACAAACCTCACAGTCTCATCTCTAGGTCAATATACAATAATCTGGTAGAAACAGTAGATGGAGTACACTAGATACAAGAATATACAAGGTGGTACAAAATAATAACATAACCCACCTATGAGCAAATCTCGAGCCCAAGCAAAACAGGCAAAAGAACAAGTGCGCCCGCCGCTACTGAACTGACGGAGCGGACCTGCAAAAGACTGTGGCACAACGGGGGTGAGTTGCCAACTCGTGAGTAATAAATAACATCTGCAAAGGCTATCGTATGCATGCACACAAGCATCCTAGCATCTAAAATACAGGTATGACTGGATGCACTAGCAGGTGTGTATATCATATCAGTGTGCTAATATGTATGCAACATGAATATCTGAGGTCTCAATATGTATATATAAGAAATATTTATTCTCTTTTTGTTTTTGAAACTCTTTTAGAAAGCCAGCATAATGTCAATGAATCGACAAAAATCGGTGTCCAGCAACGACACCCAAAAGCTGTCTCAAATCTCATAAATGTATCTCTGGCCTCAGCCGTCCGGCTGACCCATCTCAAATATCAATATCTCATCATCTAGCGGCCACGGTCGGTATCCTCTGGATATCCGCCGTCCCAAACAGTCACCGGTAGGTAATCCGTCCCCTGCCAGGCTCAACGTCATCACCACATTCCTCTTGCCCCGGGGTATCTTACCGGGCCCACCATGTACCCGTGCCGGTTCCTCCACTCCTCGACACGGATTTTCAAATCCACAGCAAACTCATGGTGGACGACACTTACATCACTAGAAAACCGCAATTTTTACATATTTTAAAATATAATAAGTTTAGAAATTTTGCGGTTTTCCCCCCGAAATCCAGCAATATCATAAAATCTCAAGAAATCCTCATAAGTGCATATATCAATGATAATGAATGCGTATGATATCAATAATCAAGTTGCGATGTGTGATTAATGTATTAAGCATGAACAATGAATATGATGAAGTACATGCACATGAATAGCAATCCTACGGTTTCATTTTAAGGAAATAGCACAATTTAAGTATCAATTAGTAAAAGGTTTAAATTAAAGGTTATCTAGTGTGGTGGCATGGCAATTACCAGGGTGTGTGTGTAAACATGAATAGTGCTCGTGCTGCATATAAAACCTGGTAATGGTGCATGTGTCCTACAATTGAGTTTGGGTATATGGATATAACATATTGATCTAATTGCAGCAATTATCATGCCAGTATTATTATTCTAATGTCACAAGTGATTATCCAATTTACTATTTTCCAGTTTACTAAATCTATCGGGCGACTTGCGCCATCCAAACGATCGTCCCCCGTAGATGTTAAATCTACTCACCGGAATCCCTGGCTAGCTGTGTCCAATCACCGCCTTTCCCTTTCGCGCCGCGTCTGACGTTTCCGCGACCGAACCTGGAATTTACATCAGTACCAAATATAAGGTTACATATCAAGAACGACGCAAAACCCCAACGAAACTACTAAAGTTCGCTAGCTAGGTACAACGTGCACAAAGTGCGCGGAACACACGCGAAAATCGCAAAACTGCCGAAAAACGCCGATTTGGGTCGCCCGGCGAAACTAAAACCCGACTACCCAAAAATCCGCACTCACGCATCCTAAAAGTCGTAGGACAAGCCATACAATCATCAAGATATCAAAATTAATCCATCACATAATTTATATACAAAACTAGTAAGCATTGCGTCCCAAAATCGGTGCAAAAATCGCCGATTTGCGACAAAACGACCACAAGAAAGCATACTTACCCAAGCACACTACAAGCAATCTACCAACACTAATTACAACACAAAAGTAATGATTCCAATCCTATTTTCCATAACCACTAATTCTAGAATTTATAACCTAGCAAAATCCAATCAATTTCCACACTTGAAAACTTAATTAACACTAATTTCAAACCCAATTAGCAAGTCCACCTCTTAGATTTAGGTTAACAAAATACTAGATAACAATTTAGGTTCAATCAACTAAATAATGTTTTCTAAAACTTAATCCACTCACTAATCATGTTTCACAAACCACTACTAAACATAAACCCTCTCTTGAAAATTTCAAAACAACAATTTCACCCTTCTAAAATTAACTAATTTAGCAAAGTTGAAAACTATAACAACAAGATAACTATATGGATTAGTTAATTAACCACTAGATTAACTATAAAACAATCTAATTAAGTATTATAGCTACAAAACCCTAGCTAAAATTTTCAAGCAAAACCTAAGAAACTAGATTAAACTACACTAAATTAACACTAAACCATCTAACATAAGAACTTAAACAAAAGAATTTAACATGATAGAAATTACACCTCTTGATCTATGGATCAAGCAAGAAAATTTTGCTCCAAATGATGGCCTCAACACCAAGATCCAAGCAAGAATGGCTAAGGATAATGATAGCTTAAGGATTTTGTTTGGATTTTTGAATTAAATCATGGATTTTGATGTATTTTCTTGAAGAAATTGAAGAAAATGAAAAGAAAAGAGAGGAAGAAGAGGGTATGCAGGATTTTCGGCCAGAGGAGGAATGGGGGAGGGTGTGGGCAAGTGGGGAAGGTCATGGGTCAAGTCCACAAAGTCAAATGCACCTTACTTTATTCATTTTAATTAAAATAAATCCAAAAAACCCCTTAAATCACTCAAGAAAGCAACTAAAGAAAAGAGATCAGAATTTTCTGGTCTCACACAAGGTGGGGCTGTCCTAGGGCTGAGGAAAAAGAGAGAGGGGTTTTACAAAAGAAATTTTATGCAAAAAGGCCCCCTACAACTCAAAAATTGCAAGTTTTAGCTCAAAATTCAATAAATTCGTTTCAATTTATAAAAATTTGTTAAAAATCAAAATAAATTACTAAAAATTCATGTTATCACTAGATTATAATTATCATAATTTTAGAGATTAAAACCAGCCCGGAAAAATTTGTATTTATCGCTTATTTAATGTATTTTCTTACCGGCTTAAAATAATATTAAAAAATTGAAAAATTGGGAAAATTTTTTAAATGACCAAAATTTCATAATTAACTCATTAGCTACTAAAAAGAAGTAATTACCTACTCATTTAAGGTATAATTAGCCCTAAACTGCAAAATATCGAGAAAGAAGGTTTTCGGAAAAATACCGAATTTTCACCGAATTTCAGGAAAACACCAAAACGACTTTTCAAGACGCTACAATCTTCCCCCCTTAAAGAAATTCGGTCCCCGAATTTAAAAAAATATAGCTACGCGTACCTTCAAAGAGATGGGGATACTTCTTCCTCATCTCGCCCTCGGTCTCCCAGGTAACCTCATCGCTGCTCGGGCTACGCCAAAGGACCTTGACGGTTGGTATAATCTTCGACCTCAACTTCTTCACCTGCCGATCCAGGATGGCTACCGGCTGCTCTGCAAAAGAAAGGTCGCGCTCTAGCTGGACTGTCGGGTGCTGAATCGCATGCGAAGGGTCGTGAAGGTACTTGCGGAGCATCGAAACATGGAAGACGGGGTGAACATCGGGAAAGCTGGGAGGAAGAGCCAAACGATATGCAACTGCGCCGACACGCTCGAGGATCTCGAAGGGACCTACGAATCTAGGGCTAAGCTTCCCCTTTCGCCCAAAACGCATCACGCCCTTCATCGGAGAGACCCTCAGAAAAACATGGTCGCCAACTGCGAACTCTAATCTGCGACGGCGCCTGTCTGCATAGGATTTCTGCCTGCTCTGAGCCGCTCTCATCCGGTCTCGGATCAACTGTATCTTCGCTGTCGTCTCCTCAACAAGATGCGGCCCCAAAATGCTGCTCTCGCTGAGCTCTGTCCAACAAACGGGCGATCTGCATCTCCTCCCATACAATGCCTCGAAAGGTGCCATCTGAATAGTATCCTGGAAGCTGTTGTTGTAGGAGAACTCCACTAGAGGTAAATGACGATCCCAGCTACCACCAAAGTCTAAAACGCACGCTCTGAGCATGTCCTCGAGAGTCTGAATGGTCCGCTCTGACTGTCCGTCTGTCTGCGGATGAAACGCTGTGCTGAAGCTCAAACGAGTGCCCAAAGCCTCCTGAAGTCTCTGCCAAAGTCGGCTGGTGAACTGAGTGCCTCGATCTGACACGATACAAGTCGGTACGCCATGTAGTCGCACGATCTCGTCAATATAGAGCTGAGCATACTGAGCGAAGCTGAAAGTCGTCTTCACTGGCACGAAGTGAGCCGCTTTCGTCAATCTATCCACGATCACCCAGATGGAGTCGTACCCTCGACTGGTCCTGGGTAGACCCACAACGAAATCCATCGAAATCTGCTCCCATTTCCGCTCTGGAATGGGTAACGGCTGTAGCTCTCCTGCGGGCCTCTGGTGCTCGGCCTTGACTTGCTGACAAGTCAGGCATCTCGAAACGAACTCCGCAATGTCCCTCTTCATCCCGTCCCACCAGTAGGTCTCTCTCATATCATGGTACATCTTGGTGGAACCGGAGTGGACACTATACACTGATCGGTGTGCCTCCTCAAGAATGTCGCGCCGCAATCCATCAGCATCTGGTACGCACAGTCTAGATCCATATCGTAAAATCCCCTGATCGTCAACCACGAACTCGGAAAATCTGTCCTGTCCCACCTGTGCCATGATCTCTGAGCAACGGTCGTCACTGCGCTGTGCCTCATATATACGGTCAAGCAACTGTGGGCGTGCACGAACATGCGCGAGCTGTTCCCCTGTCTGAGTGAACTCGAACTCAACTCGGCTGTCGCATAACATCTGCCAATCTGCTGACGACTGCCTCTGCACTGCGCGCAAAAAGGATAGACTACCCCCGGGCCTCCTACTCAACGCATCTGCCACCACATTTGCCTTGCCGGGGTGATATAAGATCTCGCAGTCGTAGTCTTTCACCAACTCCATCCAACGACGCTGTCTGAGGTTCAGGTCTCGCTGCTGAAATATGTACTTTAAGCTCTTGTGATCGGTGAATATCTGACACGACTCGCCGTAAAGGTAATGTCGCCAAATCTTCAGTGCAAAGACCACTGCAGCCATCTCCAAATCATGAGTAGGGTAGTTCTGTTCATGCTGCTTCAACTGCCGAGAAGCATAAGCGATCACCCGGCCATGCTGCATCAATACGCATCCTAATCCCACTCGCGAAGCATCACAGTAGACAACAAATCCGCCTGATCCCGAAGGCAAAGATAATACCGGCGCCGTAGTCAAACATGTCCGCAGCTGCTGAAAACTGCGCTCGCATTCCTCCGTCCAGACGAAAGGAACTCCCTTCCGGGTCAAACTGGTCAACGGTGCAGCTATACGGGAGAAGTCCTGAACAAAACGCCTGTAGTAGCCCGCCAAGCCTAGAAAACTACGGATCTCAGTAACCGATGTAGGTCGGGGCCACTGCTGAACAGCCTCAATCTTCTTCGGGTCCACACAAATGCCGTCTCTCGTAACCACGTGACCCAAGAATCCGACGCTGTCCAGCCTGAATGCACACTTGGAGAACTTCGCGAACAGCTGGTGCTCCCTCAGAGTCTGTAACGTAATCCGCAAGTGCTGCTCGTGCTCCTCTCTGCTCCGGGAGTACACCAAGATATCGTCGATAAACACGATGATGAACAAGTCAAGATACAGCCTGAATGTACGGTTCATCAAATCCATAAATGCTGCTGGGGCATTGGTGAGTCCGAACGACATCACCAAAAACTCGTAGTGGCCGTAGCGCGTGCGGAAAGCTGTCCTCGGTATATCCTCCTGTCGAACTCGCAGCTGATGGTATCCTGATCGCAAGTCGATCCTCGAAAAATACCCCGCATCCTGAAGCTGGTCGAACAAATCATCAATGCGCGGCAACGGATATCTGTTCCGAACGGTAACTTTGTTCAGCTGGCGGTAGTCGATACATAAGCGCAAACTTCCATCCTTCTTCTTGACAAACAGGACCGGAGCACCCCACGGAGAAACACTAGGTCGAATGAGCCCCTTATCCAACAAATCCTGCAACTGATCCTTCAGCTCTCGAAGCTCTGCCGGGGCCATCCGATAAGGCGGTATAGAAATAGGCCCCGAACCGGGAATCAAATCAATGCAGAACTCAACATCGCGCTCAGGCGGTAGCCCAGGTAGCTCATCAGGGAAAACATCAGGGAACTCACAAACTACCGGGACCCGGTCCAACGGAACCTCTGCAGCTCGAGTATCACAAACAAACGCTAAGAATCCCTGACATCCCTTCCGCAAGAGCTGACCAGCGCGAAGAGAAGAAATTAAGCTGGGAAGGGTGACACTGCGGTCTCCCTGAATAACAAGGACTGGCTCTCCCGGAAAGCTAAATCTGACTGCCTTCTCACGGCAGTCCACCGAAGCATAACAAGTGGCTAGCCAATCCATGCCCAGAAGCACATCAAAGTCCAACATATCGAGGAGTATCAAATCAACTGATGAATCCCTCTCCCCGATACGAACGGAACACAAACGAAATACAAACCGAGCGACAAACGACTCGCCTACCGGAGTAACAACAACAAGCGGCTGATCTAACGACGACGACTCACGACCCAACATCGGTGCAAAGTGTGTAGAGACGTACGAATGTGTGGAACCTGGGTCGAATAATACCCGTGCGTCGAAAGAACAAACTGGCAAAGTACCTGTCACAACGGCATTGGATGCCTGCGCATCCTGCGGTGTCAAAGCAAATACTCGGGCCTGTCCTACACCGATAGCGGGCTGACCTCGACCTCGGCCTCTGCCTCCTCGTCCTCTCTGAACAGGACCGCCGCGTACACGGCCTCTCGGTGCACCTAACTGGCGTGGAGCATCGCCTGGGGTAGGAAGTAGGGCTCTCTGAGGAGGGGGTGGTGATGGTGGTAGGGTCACATGCGGAACTGTCGCTGCTCCCTGTCGTCTCACTGGACAGTCTCTGACAAGATGGTGCAGACTCCCGCACCCAAAACATCCTGGCGACGGCTGCTGCCCCTGGGGATAAGAACCATATAACTGTCCCCGCCCAAATCCTCTGCCAGGCCTATCTCTCGGAAAGAATCTGGCACGCTGCCTCTGAGGCGGTACAGCGGTGCGCATCCTCTTCGGCCCAGAAACGGCCGAAGTCCGTGATATGCGTGCCTCCATCCGCAATGCCGTATCCATAGCAGCTGAATAAGTGTCGTAGTGCTGGGTGCCAATGGCAAGATATAGCTGGGCATCAAGTCCCTGTACGAACCTCTTCACCATCTTCTCTTCGGTATCCACCAAATACTGAGCATATCGGGATAACTGTGTAAACTGGATATCATACTCAGACACCGTCATCCCAGGTGTCTTGACTAAGGCCTCGAAGCTGCGAGCTCTGGCGTCACGAACGCTCTCTGGAAGGAAACGGGCTAGAAAGACCGCTATAAACTCGACCCAAGTCATAGGCGGTAGATCTGCAGCTCGACCTCTCAAGACTGACTCCCACCATGTCTGCGCGAGACCCTCTAGTCGAAAACTCGCAAGCTCTACCCATCGATCATCCGAACATCTCAGCGAACGGCAGATCCTGGCTAAACTGTCAAGGAACGTCTGTGGGTCCTCCGCTGCCTCGGTGCCGGTGAATACTGGAGGTCTCAGCCTCATGAAATCCTGTAGTGAAACCGGAATGGCCACGGTGGTAGTAGTAGGAGCAGGTATCATGGTCGTCTGTGATGTAGTAGGTACGTCATCCGGCCTCGGTGTACGACTGGCTGCAACTAGGGATCCTACCATCTGACGCAGCTCCTGCATGCCTCCCATCATCTGTCGCAACTCCTCCATACCGGTCTCGAGCCTATCCATACTGCCTGGGGAAGGTGGATCGGTCTGTCCCTGCGGCGTAGGCATACCACCCTGCTCAGTCCTAGTCTCGGACGAGCCAGCTCGAATCTCGTCTCTGGCGGCAGCCCTCTGTGCCCTCGTAGCCTTCGGCGGCATAGTGGCTGTTACAGGAAAACGGATAGTAAGGACAGTGCAATAGGATTATAGGATACACGGAATTGAAGAAGGAAATTTCCAAGCAAGTATCCTAAAGTCACTTAGGAGGAGTACCGTATCGTAAGTATGCCGCGGACATACGCACGCTACGTTACCCTGCTTAAGTCACTTACTCCATCTACCAAGGGTCATCCTACACTCACAAAGGTAAAACCTATCGCTCTGATACCAACTTTGTCACGACCCGCAGGGTACGGAACGTGACTGGCACTTAAGTTTACGAAACGTCTAAAGACGTCCGTAAAATAAGTAAGCCAAAGCCCAGAAAACAAAACCAATTAAGCAAAAGAGTGAAGAAAACCCAATCATTTGAAGCAAGTTTATCAAATAAGTCATGTAAAACCCTTTTTAAAAACAATACCAATTTTTCCCGAAAATTTCGGCAGAGTCTCCTTTGTAAATACTGGCCCCCAAAATGGGTACAACAAAATATATACATGAATCCAACAAAAAAAGGCATCCCCAAGCGGGAGCTAGCTCTTCGCCATAAGGCGGTCACAAATCCCACGCAATGTAAATGACAACAAGCATAATAATCATAAGGAAGCATGAAAAAAAGTAGCATGTCGGCTCAAGTGAGCTCGACCCCAAAATACAGCATAAAATCCACAAACCTCACAGTCTCATCTCTAGGTCAATATACAATAATCTGGTAGAAACAGTAGATGGAGTACACTAGATACAAGAATATACAAGGTGGTACAAAATAATAACATAACCCACCTATGAGCAAATCTCGAGCCCAAGCAAAACAGGCAAAAGAACAAGTGCGCCCGCCGCTACTGAACTGACGGAGCGGACCTGCAAAAGACTGTGGCACAACGGGGGTGAGTTGCCAACTCGTGAGTAATAAATAACATCTGCAAAGGCTATCGTATGCATGCACACAAGCATCCTAGCATCTAAAATACAGGTATGACTGGATGCACTAGCAGGTGTGTATATCATATCAGTGTGCTAATATGTATGCAACATGAATATCTGAGGTCTCAATATGTATATATAAGAAATATTTATTCTCTTTTTGTTTTTGAAACTCTTTTAGAAAGCCAGCATAATGTCAATGAATCGACAAAAATCGGTGTCCAGCAACGACACCCAAAAGCTGTCTCAAATCTCATAAATGTATCTCTGGCCTCAGCCGTCCGGCTGACCCATCTCAAATATCAATATCTCATCATCTAGCGGCCACGGTCGGTATCCTCTGGATATCCGCCGTCCCAAACAGTCACCGGTAGGTAATCCGTCCCCTGCCAGGCTCAACGTCATCACCACATTCCTCTTGCCCCGGGGTACCTTACCGGGCCCACCATGTACCCGTGCCGGTTCCTCCACTCCTCGACACGGATTTCCAAATCCACAGCAAACTCATGGTGGACGACACTTACATCACTAGAAAACCGCAATTTTTACATATTTTAAAATATAATAAGTTTAGAAATTTTGCGGTTTTCCCCCCGAAATCCAGCAATATCATAAAATCTCAAGAAATCCTCATAAGTGCATATATCAATGATAATGAATGCGTATGATATCAATAATCAAGTTGCGATGTGTGATTAATGTATTAAGCATGAACAATGAATATGATGAAGTACATGCACATGAATAGCAATCCTACGGTTTCATTTTAAGGAAATAGCACAATTTAAGTATCAATTAGTAAAAGGTTTAAATTAAAGGTTATCTAGTGTGGTGGCATGGCAATTACCAGGGTGTGTGTGTAAACATGAATAGTGCTCGTGCTGCATATAAAACCTGGTAATGGTGCATGTGTCCTACAATTGAGTTTGCGTATATGGATATAACATATTGATCTAATTGCAGCAATTATCATGCCAGTATTATTATTCTAATGTCACAAGTGATTATCCAATTTACTATTTTCCAGTTTACTAAATCTATCGGGCGACTTGCGCCATCCAAACGATCGTCCCCCGTAGATGTTAAATCTACTCACCGGAATCCCTGGCTAGCTGTGTCCAATCACCGCCTTTCCTTTTCGCGCCGCGTCTGACGTTTCCGCGACCGAACCTGGAATTTACATCAGTACCAAATATAAGGTTACATATCAAGAACGACGCAAAACCCCAACGAAACTACTAAAGTTCGCTAGCTAGGTACAACGTGCACAAAGTGCGCGGAACACACGCGAAAATCGCAAAACTGCCGAAAAACGCCGATTTGGGTCGCCCGGCGAAACTAAAACCCGACTACCCAAAAATCCACACTCACGCATCCTAAAAGTCGTAGGACAAGCCATACAATCATCAAGATATCAAAATTAATCCATCACATAATTTATATACAAAACTAGTAAGCATTGCGTCCCAAAATCGGTGCAAAAATCGCCGATTTGCGACAAAACGACCACAAGAAAGCATACTTACCCAAGCACACTACAAGCAATCTACCAACACTAATTACAACACAAAAGTAATGATTCCAATCCTATTTTCCATAACCACTAATTCTAGAATTTATAACCTAGCAAAATCCAATCAATTTCCACACTTGAAAACTTAATTAACACTAATTTCAAACCCAATTAGCAAGTCCACCTCTTAGATTTAGGTTAACAAAATACTAGATAACAATTTAGGTTCAATCAACTAAATAATGTTTTCTAAAACTTAATCCACTCACTAATCATGTTTCACAAACCACTACTAAACATAAACCCTCTCTTGAAAATTTCAAAACAACAATTTCACCCTTCTAAAATTAACTAATTTAGCAAAGTTGAAAACTATAACAACAAGATAACTATATGGATTAGTTAATTAACCACTAGATTAACTATAAAACAATCTAATTAAGTATTATAGCTACAAAACCCTAGCTAAAATTTTCAAGCAAAACCTAAGAAACTAGATTAAACTACACTAAATTAACACTAAACCATCTAACATAAGAACTTAAACAAAAGAATTTAACATGATAGAAATTATACCTCTTGATCTATGGATCAAGCAAGAAAATTTTGCTCCAAATGATGGCCTCAACACCAAGATCCAAGCAAGAATGGCTAAGGATAATGATAGCTTAAGGATTTTGTTTGGATTTTTGAATTAAATCATGGATTTTGATGTATTTTCTTGAAGAAATTGAAGAAAATGAAAAGAAAAGAGAGGAAGAAGAGGGTGTGCAGGATTTTCGGCCAGAGGAGGAATGGGGGAGGGTGTGGGCAAGTGGGGAAGGTCATGGGTCAAGTCCACAAAGTCAAATGCACCTTACTTTATTCATTTTAATTAAAATAAATCCAAAAAACCCCTTAAATCACTCAAGAAAGCAACTAAAGAAAAGAGATCAGAATTTTCTGGTCTCACACAAGGTGGGGCTGTCCTAGGGCTAAGGAAAAAGAGAGAGGGGTTTTACAAAAGAAATTTTATGCAAAAAGGCCCCCTACAACTCAAAAATTGCAAGTTTTAGCTCAAAATTCAATAAATTCGTTTCAATTTATAAAAATTTGTTAAAAATCAAAATAAATTACTAAAAATTCATGTTATCACTAGATTATAATTATCATAATTTTAGAGATTAAAATCAGCCCGGAAAAATTTGTATTTATCGCTTATTTAATGTATTTTCTTACCGGCTTAAAATAATATTAAAAAATTGAAAAATTGGGAAAATTTTTTAAATGACCAAAATTTCATAATTAACTCATTAGCTACTAAAAACAAGTAATTACCTACCCATTTAAGGTATAATTAGCCCTAAACTGCAAAATATCGATAAAGACGGTTTTCGGAAAAATACCGAATTTTCACCGAATTTCAGGAAAACACCAAAACGACTTTTCAAGACGCTACATGAGGTGTCATTTCGCCCTCGCTCGATGTCGAGTTAGAGCTAGGGGTGCGAGCGGGGACATTTTTCGCCGGTTCGGTTCGCGACCATATATCAGTCATTCTAGAATAGGACGTAGAAACACCCTCAACAAGTGGTCGAACCGGAATTCCTCCCATCATGTAAAACTAAAATTCCTCAACGGGGAGAAAATAACGGCAAAGCTGTGTGACAAGCATAGTACATGGGTAATTAGAGGCCCATTTTCCCGCACCTATGGAATTAAGCAATACTGTGCACATATCGAAATGCGGGTTCTTCGTCATAAGTGTGTGCACAACATGTAAGGAGGGGGTGAAAAAAGTTGTATTGTGAGAGGTTCCAAAAATGTTATTTTGTGCCCATCGGCACACGGTCAAGACATTCGCGAAAAGTGATCGAGCTTGAATACCCTGTCGCGGCGCCCTCGAGCAATCGGTGCTCATCAGGGGCATGTAGTCCTCGAATTGTACGGGGTGGTCGTGTGCAGGTATGCGAGGTATAAGTGTGGCCTCGTGAATTAAATCCCTATCAATGTTTATTTCGCGATCTCCCCAGTTCAATTTTATATAACCTAAATCAGCCAGACACCCATCCTCCATGGATTCATAAAATTGGTGAACTAAATCAGGTAGTGTAAATGCAGAAGGGTGGTTATAGATCAGAAAATTCCAACCCCTCCGCTCAATTTCGTCCGCGAAGTAGCTACCATAAACTTCGTGTGAGAAAACTTGAGAAAAATCTCTCTAATTGCATGCGATGTGCCATGATGAGTTTCAGATCTAAAAATTGCAAGAAACAGAGAAGAAATGAGCAAATTTACCTCCCATGAAAATTCCAGGGGACGACGCGGCGGAGCGGCGGCGGTTGGGCGGCGGAGCAGGCTTGCGCGGCGGAAGGGCAGCGCTCTGGAGAGATTGCTGCGGCAGAAAAACGGGAGCGGTGGCTAGGGTTTGGGGGAGGAAGAATTTAGGGTTAGAACAGAAAAGGGGGGCTCGGGCTCTTAAATAGGGTGAAAAGATGGAAATTTTCAGATAAAACCTTCCAAAAGGAGGAAATTATCTGTAAATAAATTATTTATTTATTTATTAATTCTGAAATTTTACAAAAAGGTCCAAATTTATTTTTATTGTTTTTCAATATTTTTATTTTTTATTTTTTATGGTATTTTGTATTTATGTATTTACAAATGATACACACCCCCAAATTTATTTGAAATAAAGTTTTGGGAAAAAAATGATTGGAAATTCGGGGGTGAAAGTGGAGGAGATTTAATCGGTGTAGATCGGCTCCTGCAAAAACAGGAGGTCCTCCGATGGGTCCGCTATGAGAAACGGTTTCAATCGATGTCCATTGACTTTGAATAAAGTACCGTCCTCCGGATTTTCAAGATCGACTGCACCGTGCGGATAAACGGTGCGAACTACAAATGGTCCTTTCCACCTAGAACGGAGCTTGCCGGGGTGATAATGTAACCAAGTGTCATAGAGTAACACCTGTTGAGCAGGTTTAAATGTCTTTCGCAGAAGGTGTTTATTATGGATCACCTTAGTTTGGTTTTTAACAATTACGGCGTTATCATAAGCCTCATCCCGCAGCTCTTCTAGTTCATTTAATTGCAGCTTTCGATTGCTGCCCGCATCTCCTAATGATAAATTCAACTCTTTGATTGCCCAAAATGCCTTATGCTCAATCTCTACTGGGAGGTGGCAAGCCTTCCCGTAAACAAGCCGGTATGGAGATATACCAAGATCGGTCTTGTATGCAGTATGGAAAACCCATAGTGCATCGATCAGTTTGAGTGACCAATCTTTACGGTTTTTAGAAACCGTTTTCTCCAAGATTTGCTTGATTTGCCGATTCGAAACCTCGGCTTGCCCACATGTTTGGGGGTGGTATGGCATTGACAGCTTGTGGGTAATAGAATATTTGCGCATTAAGGTCTCAAAAGTCCTATTGCAAAAGTGAGAACCGTTATCACTTATAATCGCTCGAGGGTGCCCAAACCGAGAAAAGATATGTTCTTTAAGAAATCGAACGACAACCTTGTTATCATTCGTTCGGCTAGGCACAGCCTCGACCCATTTCGACACGTAGTCAATAGCCAAAAGAATATACACATTCCCAAAAGAATTAGGAAATGGTCCCATGAAGTCTATTCCCCAAACATCAAAAACATCCACAACCAAAATTGGTTGGAGCGGCATTTCGTTTCTCCGCGATATCCGGCCCAAGTGTTGGCACCGGGAGCATGTCTTGCAGCATTCATATGCATCCTTAAAGAGTCGTGGCCAATAGAAACCACACTGCAAGATTTTCTCGACTGTCTTCTTTGGGCCAAAGTGCCTGCCACACGCTTGATCGTGGCAAAAAGACAGCACACTCTTAAACTCGTTTTCTGGTACACATCGACGAATGATTTGGTCGGAACAGTATTTAAAAAGATAAGGTTCATCCCAGTAAAAATGCTTTGCTTGGGACAAGAATCAAAGTTTATCCTATTTCGACCAATCTTTAGGTATTAAGCCGGTGGCTAGGTAGTTTACTATATTAGCGAACCATGGTTCGCAAGACACGGTTAAGAGTTGCTCATCGGGAAAAACATCTTTGATTGGAATTTCAAGTGTAGGCGAAGAAAGAAGTAGTGAAAGGTGATCGGCCACTACGTTTTCATATCCTCTTTTGTCCCTTATGACAAGGTCAAACTCTTGTAGTAAGATGATCCAACGTATTAGCCTAGATTTAGCATCCTTCTTCGCAAAAAGGTGGCGAAGAGCTGAATGGTCCGTATACACAATAACTGGAGAGCCGATTAAATAAGGCCGGAATTTTTCAAGTGTGAACACAACGGCTAAAAACTCTTTTTCTGTTATTGTGTAGTTTAGTTGGGCCTCATTTAATGTACGACTAGCGTAATAAATCACGTGCGGCATCTTATGAATGTGCTGTCCAAGAACAGCCCCAATGGCAAAATCTGATGCGTCGCACATAATTTCTAAGGGATGCGTCCAGTCTGAAGATGAAAGAATGGGCGCAGAAATGAGAGAGTGTTTCAAGGACTCGAACGCTTCCATGCAAGTTGAGTCAAAATCAAATGTTGTGTCCTTGGCCAATAAGAGAGTCAAGGGTCTAGCAATCTTGCTAAAATCCTTGATGAACCGTCTATAAAAACCGGCATGGCCAAGGAAAGCTCGGATGTCTTTGACGCATTTAGGAGGAGGAAGATTAGAAATGACCTCAATTTTGGCTTTATCAACCTCTATGCCGTTTTGCGAGATGACATGTCCTAAGACAATGCCTTCTCGTACCATAAAGTGGCACTTCTCCCAATTTAAAGTTAGGTTCTTATCCCTACAGCGGGTAAGAACTGCGTCAAGGTGTAGCAAACACTCGTCGAAGGAGTCACCAAAAATGGAGAAATCATCCATAAAGATCTCCAAAAACTTTTCAACCATGTCTGAAAAGATCCCCATCATACACCGCTGAAATGTAGCGGGTGCATTGCATAACCCAAAGGGCATGCGACGATAAGCAAAAGTGCCAAAAGGACAAGTAAATGTGGTCTTGTCTTGATCCTCTTTGGCTTTGGTGATTTGGTTATAGCCGGAATAGCCATCCAAAAAGTAGTAGAACTCGTGCCCAGCCAATCGTTCTAGCATTTGGTCAATGAAGGGTAAAGGAAAGTGGTCTTTCCTTGTCGCGGCATTGAGTTTTCTATAGTCGATGAAAACTCGCCACCCAATTTGGGTATGAGTAGGAATTAACTCATTTGCCTCATTGGTGATGACCGTGATGCCCGATTTCTTTGCACAATATGAATGGGGCTAACCCATTGGCTATCCGAGATAGGGTAAATAATACCACTATCAAGACATTTAACAATTTCCTTCTTGACAGTCTCTTTCATTATGGGGTTGAGGCGTCTTTGTGGATCCCTTACCGGCTTGGCATCCATCAAGTGTATATGATGTTCAACTATGAAGGGACTAATCCCCTTGATGTCCGCCATAGACCAGCCAAAAGCTTGTCGATTATTTTGTAAGACCATTAAAAGGGCCTTCTCTTGCTCGAGAGCTAGAGAGGCCGATATGATAACGGGAAGGGTCTCATTTTCACCTAGATAAGCATATTTAAGGTGCAATGGCAAAAACTTTAGTTCGAGTTTAGGAGGTGAAACAATTGATGGTAACAATGGTGTAACTGTTTCAAACTTGAAGGATTCCATCAAAGGTTCAAATCGAGTGTACGCAACCGAGTCGGATGGTTCAACTAACTCATCCGAAAAAGCAAAAGACTCAAACTCGGGTGGTGAGTCTTCAAAATCGTCTACAAAGGTGAAACACTCATAATCGTTGTCCGCCATGAAAGCTATGTCGGATTCTAGGAGGAACGCACTAGTGGCGTCAACACTGCTGTGGTCAAACATAAAATTTTTGAACTCACAGTCCTCCTCCGCGATCTCATTGATCGAGCAAACATCAAGTACGCTAGAATTAGGCTCGGAAGGCTGATTTCCCAACTTAAAAATGTTGAGTTCAATTGTCATATTGCCAAAAGATAGATTCATTGAACCATTACGACAATGGATCACCGCATTAGAAGTCGCAAGGAATGGTCGACCAAGTATCACCGGAATTTGACTCCGGGGGTTAGCGACAGGTTGTGATCCATATCAATAAAGTCAACGGGAAAAATGAAATCCCCTACTCTAATTAACACATCCTCCAACTCTCCCCTAGGATGAGTGATGGATCGGTCGGCCATTTGGAGAGTACAATGAGTGGGCTTAAGCTCTCCAACGCCTAATTGCTCGTACACAGAATAAGATAGCAAATTGACACTAGCACCAAGATTTAATAGTGCTCTATTGATGTTCTTGTCCTCAATTGTTATCGAAATAGTAGGACAACCGGGGTCCTTGTGCTTTTGGGGTAAAGATTGGACAAGAGCATCGCTAACAGCATTAGCCACGAAAAATTTCCTTGGCACTTGTTACTTCCTCTTCTTGGTGCATAAGTCATTTAAGATTTTTGCATATGAAGGAACTTGTTGGATTGCATCCAAAAGAGGGATATTTATGCTAATCTATTTGAACAACTCTACAATCTTCTCCATTTGTGGAGTTGGTTTATTGGATCTCAACCGGTTTGGAAAAAGAACATTTTGAAAAGTTGTTGAGTCTAATTTTTGTGGATCAGATTGTGGAGTTAGAACGGATCCCCGTATAGAAGTGTTCGTATTGTGAGCAGTGGGTCCGTTCGAGCTAGAAGAAGTAGAGCCGTGTGAAGGATGAAGAATAGGCCCTAACAAAGAAGAAGAAGAAGAAGGTGAAGAAGATGAAGAAGGACCACCGGCAGGGGTGTCATTGGTAATACCCACATTATTTTGCAACACTTTTTCGGATCTCAACGTGGTCACAGCATTTACGTTATGATTCTGCTGTTCATATGCAACATGTGCGTGATCGGGATTTGGCAGTGGTTGAGATGGAAGCTTTCCTTTTTCTCGCTCTTTCAACGCAGCATTGAGTTGTACAATTTGTGCCTCAATAGATTTGATGCTTTGATCGTGTGAGGCGCTGTTTTGCACCAAACATTTAATAGAAGTCTCTAACCTTGCTGCGGATTGTGTAGATTGCTTTAGGAACGCATCTAGACTTCTTTCGAGCGAGTTAACCTTGTCATTATGAGGTGGAACAAAATTGTTTGGCGGGTAAGAATTGTTGGGCACAAAATTGTTCACTTGATTAGGGTAAGGTTGTTGTTGGAAAGGTTGCTGAAATTGAGTTTGTGGAGGTGCTTGTTGTTGTGGAGGAGGAGGTTTTTGAACATTGTTGTTTCCTTGGAATTATTGATTTTGGTTCCAAGCGAAATTTGGGTGACTCCTCCAACCCAGATTGTATGTTGAAGAGTATGGATCATTTCTTTGTCGTTGTTGAAAGGCAGCATTGACTTTATCCTATCCTTGAGTAGATGGATTGTAAGGACACTCTTCGGTGAGATGTGATGGATCCGAACAACAAGCACAAACAGTTCGTGGGGGCACAACAGAGGCAGGAGAAGGCGATGAGATTCTGGTCTCAATCGCTTCTAGCTTTTTCGTAAGTACGGCCATCTCGGCCTTCATAGCGATCGACATATCTAAGTGATGTATGCCTGCCCTAGATTGACCAATAGAAGAAGATGATGTGGTCTTGGTGCTCTCCCACTGAATTGTTTGTTCACTAAGATCCTCGAAAAACTGCCACGCTTCATCACTAGATTTGGTTAGAAAGTGACCTTGACAAATGGTTTCTAGCAATTGCTTCGTTGCCGGGTTCAATCCCTCGTACAATGTTTGGCAAAGTTGCCAATTTTCGATCCCATGGTGAGGGCATTGAACGAGTAGGTCTTTGAATCTTTCAAAACACTTCCAAAATGGTTCGGAAGGAAGCTGGGAAAATCGTATAATCTCATTACGGATTCTAGCAGTCTTGTGATGAGGATAGAACTTTTTAAGAAAAGCTTTCACAAACTCTTCCCAATTCTTAATTGAATGCGATGCTGTGCTGTATAGCCATTTCTCGGCTAAGTCACATAAGGTGAAAGGAATGACCCTTAGCCCTATAGCATCGTCGGATAATTGGGTTGTTTTCATCATAGCGCAAACGTTTTGGAATTTGTTGATAAAGATATACGCATCATCGGATTCCAATCCATGAAACTTAGGCAGTATATTGATGAAGTGGGGTTTGATCTCAAAATTGTCCCCATTTTCCGGTGGGAGTGAAAGACAAGTAGGAAGGGCGGTGTGGATTGAGTAGAAAAGATCCTGAAGCGCGACTCGTTGGGGCGTTTCAACAGGCGGGTGATTCGGGTTATTCGCACCTAACGGAGGTGGAATCATTCCCGTCGGTAAGGTGTTGTTAGGATTGTATCCTGACATACATTCGGAAGAAGAATTTGAAGGTGAAAGTGAGGAAGTGGAAATGATTTCGACTTCGGAATCGAAAGGTTCGTCGGTCAGTACCAACGAAACACGGAATAATCGGGCGCTAGTGTCCCTAGTCCAACCGGACATACACTAAAGAGGTAGTGTAGTTGAAAAGGTGAAAGACAGAATGTGGAGGTAAGAAAACGTCAATGAGAAGGAAGTGGTGTAAGTGGGGTGTAAGGAATTCTTTAGCGACAAGTTGCAAGTTTTTGAAAAGATTTTTTTTAATTTTTTTTATGTGGAGCTTTTTGCGAAATGATTTTGATAAGAGACTTTGACACAAATGCGATCAACCACAAATGCACAATCAGGCCTAGATCTAGGGTCACCTATGTCAGCTAGACAGCTCCTAACTGTTCCAAAGGGCTAGAAATAGGATCTCAAACCGTTTCTTCACCGCCAATTGCGGCCAGGTAAGTGCCAGGTGAGTGGGAGGCTCTCCACAACAAGTAGTGGCCCTAATTAAGTAACCACTCGCCTTAGACACACTTGCCTAGACACCGCAAAGTCAGGTTAGGATTAACGGCCGATGTCTATAACTAGTCCTCTGTCCTATTGAGCGCGACGTCCTTAGGGCTGAGTCTAGTAATTTTTAATTAAAGATTGGTCAATGCAAATGCCTTATGTGATTTCTGGGGTCCTGGGAAGGGTGATGAAATCCCTACCCAATCTGAATTGGTCTCAAGCCCCTTAAAGTCCGATTAAAATATGCAAAGCAGTAAATCACTTGCAATCAATTTTTTAGCGTGGCGCAAAGAATCCTGCAGAAAATCAATTATTGGAAGGGGGAAGATTTTTTAAGCGTAAAGAATCCTGCAGAAGATTTGGCAAAAGATATATGGGGATTTGAAGAGGGGAGAAAGAGGAAACAAACAGTGCAAATTTCACGCGCTGACGACACCAGGGGACCGCGGATCCGCGGTAGGAGAGGGGTTGTAGCGGCGGAACGGCGGCGGCGCGGAGGGTTCAGGTCTCTAAAAAAATTCTGTTGTTCTGTTGTTCCAATCCCCTTCTGTTCTGATCTACCGTTTTCTGTTTCGCACTCTGGATTTTTCCAGATCCGTCGATCCTGCAAAGATCCACACAAGAAATCCTTCAAACAATAAAAGATGATAGAGTTTTTATATTTTTTATTTTTTCAGATTTTTAGGATTTTTATATTTTATATTAACCCGAAATTACAAAAAGGAAATTTTTACGCCATCCCCGGCAACGACGCCATTTGATTTGTGTGTTTCTTACGATCAAAAATATATGTTACCGCAATCAAGAACGGCGTCGCTTGGTAGCTAGCCGGTGAATACGGGTCGGTCCACAGGGATGGTGTTAATTTCCTAAATGTTCTTACGAGCTAATTCCAAAGGGTGTTGGATTTTTTATCACAAAAAACTAAGTTGAGTTATACTAGGATTAGGAAACTTGCTAGGATTAGGTTTCAGTAAAGTTTGGTAAAATAAAGATTCGCACCTCTTTCAATGCCCTAAATTAGATATCTTTTTAGGAGTTAAGGTAATTATTAATAAAGGGGATTAGGATGATCAGGAAGAAACTATGTTTCTTCCTCTAGATCCTTGTCCGTCCTTTCTTAATCCTTACCCTAACCTCCATGGAAAACATTCATATCAAGTCCTTTATACTACGGTATCACCGTTACCTCATGGGTAGAGTGTAGGGAGCTGAATATGAAAGCACGCATGGAGTCTTAATTATTCATAAATGATTGGCAAAGAAAGGGGTGAGAGATCTTCATCTCTCAAACCCTTCCCTATTCCTAACCCTAACAAGCGAGGAAACTACTCGCTCATTGAGGGATCTACGAAATACGTAATTATTATTTTGTTATTAGGGTTAAGAGATTAATTAACTACTGCAAATAAAAATTCTATTCTAAATTAAACCAAGGCAAATAAAAATTTATCTATCTAGGGCAGAAAATAAATCTAAGAACTAGGGCAGAAAATAAAACCTACTTACAAATTGATGCTCTGCAAACTTCAAAAGAATTCTGAATTTTTATTGATGAAAAGAGGCAGGACCTAATACAAGAATTTGGGTCTCTATTTATAGGACATAGAAAATCCTAGGTTTATAATTGCCGCATGTCTGCATTTACAAAAATACCCCTAGGAAGACTAGTCAGCGCCGCC
This sequence comes from Agapanthus africanus, assembly GCA_030015575.1. Taxonomy (NCBI): domain Eukaryota; kingdom Viridiplantae; phylum Streptophyta; class Magnoliopsida; order Asparagales; family Amaryllidaceae; genus Agapanthus; species Agapanthus africanus. The sequence continues at coordinate 250,942,270 of JASDDO010000029.1, read as the reverse complement.
TCAAAATTTGGTAAAAATTTTACCTACTCCGTGCTCCGTACGGCCGCGGAACCGTGGCCGTAGCCATGGTTTGGCCGCAGTTCCGCGGCCATATAGATGACTTGCTGCTTCATTTTATCTGTGCTGGCTCTGGTTGACTTGTACTTCCTGTTTCTACAGTTGGTTCTTCAGAATAGCTTCTATTTCTTCTCCAGATCTTCACAGTGAGTAATGCAGTGGACTTTAACCGTTCGCTTTATGTGGAACTCTTGAACCTTGCGCTGCCTTGTACTTTGTGAACTGATCTTTGTGTAGGCTTGATCAAGATCCTTCTATTTGTTGGTCGTAGTTCCACTTTTGCATCGTTTTTTTTTAAATCTTTTTCACTGTTTTTGCTCCAAGAACCTATAACCTGTAACTATGTAGCAGACATGGGTCAAAAGCACCTGTTTATTCGTTAAATGCATAAGAATGGGGAATAAAATAATGCAATATTATGATATGAACATCGGCCTCCCTTTTGCTCAATACCTGGGTAGCCGTTACGTACAGCTAGTACCACTGACATGCTTGTGGTTAAATCCACTACCAGCGTGTTGACGAGTCTTTAGAGTCCCACACAGAGGGTTTCCCTACTTCGGGAGAAACGTTGTAGAGTCCGTATGGTTTTATGGCAAGGTTCGATCATATACGTGCACTTGTGCACGGATCATGATCGGACGGATAATACTAGTGGGCTTTGGTTTAAGCCGGATCCTAGTATTATATTGTTGGATTATTTTCGTCTCGTAGTATTCGTATTCAGTCGGAATACGGATGCGGGTATGTATATACAGATGAGGGGTATTCTTGTAGTTCGTTACAAGTTTACTTTAGAAGATACTTTTTCTTTTTGTATTAAACATTTTAGTTTAAATGTTTATTTGTGTGGAAAGTGTGACTCATGGTTCATGCATGTGCACTTGTGACTCATGGTGATGAGTCATGGTGGCATGGTGGCTATTGTTTTGGGTGAGATATTTGTGCTAGATATTTGTGTTTTGTTTTTGGTGAGATATTTTGGGGGGAAAAGCTAGATCCTTTTATTGATGGGGTTTCTCTTTGGTTGCTCACAACAAATACTCACACAACACAATACTTCACAACTTCTTCACTTGGTCTTTTTCTTGAGCTCACACTCTTTCCATGGCATCTTCTTCAACCTCCACCCAAACCCTCTCATGAGTTGAGAATCCTTGGGTGTATTGAGACAAAATAATCACAAACACTCTCTACTTCATCTTGGCTATCTAGGCTAGCAAACTAGATACCCGAGTTGCTTCGAATTTGAGGTCGGAGCCCATATTACTAACCCTCGACGTGGATCTTCTTCGATATGGGGAGACCGGAGATCAAACATGATCAAGGAATTCGTGAGGAGCTTGGGACAAAGGTTGAAGACCGAAGGACATTGATCGTTCGGTATAATCACTCTAACCCTTTGCATGTTTTTGTTATCTAGGGCTTATGGGTCGATCCGGAGACTCGGGTTCCATTAGCACCGGTTTATTAAATTTTTGTTCTGCATTTGACCACGGATTGATGACCGGGGCGCTGGCGTAACCCAACACATTGCACTCTAGGCTATCCACCATGACAATCCAATCACAATATCAGCACAACACAGAACATCAACGTGAATATTATGTTCGCAAACCGGTCTAGTTGAACATATAGCAACTAGTCGGATTGTACCGCTCAATAATATTCATGGTTGCAGATATCATCACATGTACTGATAAACACATAGTTAAAATTTCGATCGACCAAACTTTTCCAAATTGGCCCCAAATGCAAACCAGCACTTTAAACAAATCTGGGCCAAAACTAAATATCCTAAAAATCAAATTTCCATGAATTATAGTGCAGAAAAAATTTGGCGCCATTTCGCCACAAAAGCGCCGCGGAACAGTCGCAAATAGGTAACTAACGCGGCGGTTCCGCGGCCAAATTGTTGGCTTAGGCGCTCAAATTTCTTCTGGTGCACTATAAATGCCTGCATGTATTTTTAAGATACACAGAATAATTTTTTGAACACTTTTCAAAATCGACAGCAAGCATGTGAAAACGGAACTTTGATTCGGAAAATTTGGTTGATCGATATTCTAACTTCGTGCAAACTAGCTAGTATTGGTTTATGGGTGGCTCTGATACCAAGTTGGGTTTTCGCCTGCGTCCTGGCCATCTACCGTGATCGATGTGGAACAAAAACTGGCGTTTAAAATTTTGGCATAAAGAAAACCCGCTAAAGATCGAACCATAAACCTATACTAACATATAACAAAGAGCTAAACTAAAGGGTTAAAGGTGTTATACCGAATGAACCAAGTCCTTTGGTCTTCCATTAACTTTCTTAGCTCCTTGAGGCGTGCTCGAACAAGCTAGGCCGTCGGTCTTCCTCCGTTGAAGATGATCCACCCGAGGGATGTAGCTCATGGCTCTAGCTCCACGTCGAAAGCAAGTGAAGCAACTAGGGATTCTAGGATGCCAGTCTAGAATGCCTAGGATGTAGTGATCTAAGTGTTTATCTATCTCATCTCACCTCCTCTCATGATTCTCAACACATGAGAGGGTTGAGAGGAGGTGGAAGATGAAGATGGAGGAAAACCATGAAAGCTAAAGAGGGAGTGAAGCTAAATGGTGAGAAGATGATAGCTCAAGAAAATGAACCATCTCAAAAAATAATGAAGCATCCATGAGAGAGAAAATCTCATCGCTAGGTTTTGTAAAACATTTTTCCAATTAAAATATACAACCCATACTTGAATAGTATGCACAGATGAATTAATAATTCATTTGTGCACACTATGCAAGTATGGTCCTCACCATACTCCCAGCAAGTCAATGCCACCTCGTTTATCCATTTATAATAAATGGTCAAACCCTAAAATGAGGTGTCCACCTTCTAGAATGTTTTCCGGAAAAAAATACGGATTGCATTCTACTGTATATACATACCTGTATTCGTACCGAAACACGAATACCCGAAGAGATAGAATAACACAAAGAAAATAATACTAGAATATACATATCGAAATATATATATATATATATATATATATATATATATATAAATTATTAAATCAATACCTGATTTAATAATCCTGCTCAAACCCGAGACGGCTAGTATCATCAACTGTCTGATCGAAAGTCCGGGAACAAAGTACAATCGATCGATCGGAACTCTGCACGTATCCAATACGGCTACTACATCATTTTGCTAGAACCAGGAAAACCCTCTGTGTGGGACTCTAAAGACTCGTCAATATGCTGGCAGTGGGTTTAACCACAAGCACGTCAGTGGTACTAGCTGTACATAACGGCTACCCAGGTATTGAGCAAAAGGAAGGCCGACGAGCAAGCTCATCCAAACCCCTACTGAGCCTGTCTGTGACAATCTCCATACAGTCCGGTCTGTTCGTTTAAGAGTATCGCATATCGGGTCTAGGCGGTGGATAAAGTCAGACCCCTAATAACGTGATATTTCGTGTCGGTATGAAGCCCATCACCCATTGAGAAACTACTGATCCAAATCAGTAATTCTCGTCCACCGTGGTTACGGATTTCTGGCGATGGCCACCCATGCACAACGCGACATCAACCCCCAATACCAGGAGAGACGAATCCCCGATGATCCGCTCACTGCCTCCATGTGGCTCGGGACCGTACCCAACTAAAACCTGTTTGCACGACTCCTTTGAGCCGTGGTAAAGTAGTAATCAAAGCACAATGGGAACTCACACGAGACTGTTGGTGGTATATGCCCTAGAGGCCATTATTGTATCATACTGGATTGTATATTACTTAATGGGAGCTTGGGATATACACGGATATAGTAACAGTCTTGCTCAAAATGTTAGTATGTGTAATACTCCAGGTGGAGTTAGGGCTGAATACCACCTACCCCGTGAGAAGTGAGATGTTATCCGGTATCGAGGTGGGGATATAACTGATACGGATGCACACGAGGACGCACCAGAACAATGGGGAGTATCGAATTCCATTCCAAAAGAGGGCACGATCTGAACTATAAATGGAATGATACCACTCTTATAACACAGAGGCGCTTTTTGGATGAATCGGAACTCCAGAGTTTGAAGGACTCCGTAGTTAAGCGTGCTTGAGCTAGAGAAATTCTGGGATGGGTGACCTACTGGGAAGTAGCCTTGGGTTCATCCAAAGGGACAAAACCGTTCGGTTTCGGCCAGAGCGGACAATACCATCTGTGTTTGGGGATGAGTCGTGACAAATATGGTATCAGAGCCGGTCCCACAAAAGTAGGTCTGTGGTTCGAGGACGAACCATTGTTCTAAGTGGGGGGGGGAATGTAATAGCCCAGGTGGAGTTGGGGTTGAATACCACCTACCCCGTGAGAAGTGAGATGTTATCCAGTATCGAGGTGGAGATGTAACCGATACGGATGCACATGGTGACCCACCAGAACAATGGAGAGTATCGAATTCCATTCCGAAAGAGGGCACGATCTGAACTATAAATGAAATGATACCACTCTTATAACACAGAGACGCTTTTTGGATGAATCAGAACTCCGGAGTTTGAAGAACTCCGTAGTTAAGCGTGCTTGAGCCAGAGAAATTCTGGGATGGGTGACCTACTGGGAAGTAGCCCCGGGTTCATTCAAAGGGACAAAACCGTTCGGTTTCGGCCAGAGCGGACAATACCATCTGTGTTTGGGGGTGGGTCGTGACAATACCATTTTAATTAAGGAAAAACATTTAAGTGAACTCAAAATTATAAGCGACTAACCAATTACCGTATACTAGCAATTTCCTAGTTAAACTAGATGCATTTACGTCTATATTGAAAAATGATTATATTCCGGTTTTTACGGAAAACACAAATTATTTACCTATTAACGGAAAATTCGCCTAAACGATTTCTGAAACATTACAATCTTCCCCCTTAAAGAAATTCGGTCCCCGAATTTAAATTTAAACCCCCAAATGCTAAAACATTTCAATAATCAGCTCCAATCAACGGGGCTCTGAAATCACGAAAGATACAGAAATACCACAGCGTATCGTGTGCGCCTGAAAAATGAGTATGAAACTCAAAATCGAACTCCGTCAAGCGTAACACAATCACTAGAGTTATAATGAAGATACAATCTCGAAATCCACTACTGAAATCCAATATGCACTAGTCAAATATTATAATACATATATAGTATGCATCCTTAAAAAAAATCTCATAAAATGGAATCAAACACATGCAAAATCTTTCCTGAGTCGTCGTGTGATGCGTAACTCACGGCACAAGTGACGGACGCTCAATTGAAAAATAGTAAATATACTTTAATATGTTTTGCTCAAACATACGTTCCGTCGTTTTTGAAATATCCTAAAAAGGTTTTCCTTTATAAACGTTTGTGTCGCTCGCGGACACGTAGGAAATAGCCAGACTATCCTTTTTGAAAAGCTCTTGTTAAACTTTTAATGCATGCAAAGTACTCAGGTACTGTCTGTAAGTCCACGTTACCCGTCCCCGGTTCTTTGGGGTTGCGGAAATGGTGAAAAATGATTTTCTACGGTGGGGTAATATGGACTCAAAAACGGATATTTGTTAAACTAACTATCTAACAACCTAACTAAGAGTTTTACCTACTCGGTTAGGGGGTTATACCTTAACTTGAACTCCTTCTCTTCGACTCCTTGTGGTGGTCGGATGGTTCTCTCCTCGTTGTTTCCTTGTGCCGAAGATGGATCCACTCGAAAGCTTCCACCTTTGGCTCCAACCTCAATCTTGAGGAAACTAGAATACTTGGTTTGCTAGACCTTGTACACTAGGATGAGTAGAGAAGTGTTTTGGGTTTTATCTCTATGGTTCTTGTTTCTCAACACATGAGACAATAGAACCATGAGCTAAAAAGAGAGCTTGAGGATGAGAGAGAATGAGAATGATAGAATGAGCAAGACCTTTTCCACCCATGCTTTCATAACACAAAATAATCATAATAATAACAATAATTAAGCATCTTGTGATGCTTCATGTCAATGGCTTTATCATTTCATGCATTTAATGTATTTTGTGAACAAACAAGCAAGCAAAGGTCAATGCCATGAAATGATAGCCATTGTCATGATGATGGTCAACAAGTCCAACCTAGTCAACCGGTCAACAAAGTCAACAGGTCAACAAAGTCAACCATTCAACCCAACCATGGCACAATAATACTTAATTAATAATATTATTAATCATATTTCTAATTCTCATTAGGATTTAGCAAAAGTCAACAGTCAACAACCCTAATGAGAATCCTCTGCCTCAGTCTCTATCAACCGTGCATACACACCCGCATCCGCGTTCCGAGGAACATGAATACAAACGAGATAAAACCAATCCCAAAACGTATACTAGGATCTGGTTTAAACCAAAGCCCGCTAGTAATAACTGCCCGGACACCAAACGTGCACAAGTGCGCGGATGTGACCGAACCCTGTCGCAAAATCATGCGACCTCTACTCTTTTGCCTAAAGGAGAATAGCTCTCTATGTGGGACTCTAAAGACTCGACACTACGCTGGCAGTGGGTTTTACCACAGACCGCAAACGGCACTAGCTGTGCGTAACGGCCCCCAGGTAGATGCCGATAAGAAGACTGACGAGGTGAACTCATCCGAACTCCTACTGAGCCTGAATGTGACAGTCTCCGTACAGTCCGGTCTGTTCGTCTGAGAATATCGCATGGCGGGACTAGGGGGCGGTAAACGTTAATCCCCTAATAGCGGTACAAGTCGTGTCGGAGTGTAGCCCAGAACACCCTAAGATAACACTGGAAACCCACCAGTGCATCTCGCTTGCCCTGGCCAGGGACGACTGTGTGTAATGGCTCTCCTTGACACAGCGCGATATCAACTCCCAATACCGGGAGAGACGAATCCTGTTTAACCGTCACTGCCTCCAAGTGCTTCGGGACTGCACCCAACTACTACCTGTTTGCACGACTCCTTTGATCCGTGGTAGGGTAGTAGTCAAAGTACAGTGGGAACACACTCGAGGCGAAGTGACAGTGTCAAGTCAGCGGACTAAGCTGTACTCATGTCACCTAGGAACTGATAACTGACGATAGGTATAGTACCAACCAATCAGTTCCCGACGAGTCCTGTCCAGTATACTCGTAACCTAACGAGCACCCGCATACTATCTCAAGTACGACGTACTGATGGCTGTGGGACAGACCGTCTCCCCTGCTGGGATGAGAAGCGCATACGCTAGTCTACTCCGGAGTATCGATGCCCTGTCTCGATAGTCCTACGATTAGGGACCTGTATAAGGATATGCTTGTGGATTACCCAGCCCCCATGAGTGTGATTGCCATCACAACGCTGGTAATCAAGCAAAGATCCTAAGGGCTCCACTAATGTGTATAGGTGATATACTAAAAGAAACATATGTACACATTAAAGTAGAAACAAACCAAGTAGCATACTACTATTTTGAGCAAGATTGTCTATACAACGGTGAATATCCCAATCTTCCATTAAGTAATATACAAATTAGTATGATACAGTAATGGCCTCTAGGGCATATAGACTAACAATCTCCCACTTGCACTAAGGCCATGTACTGGCGTATCGAAGACCTATCATTTAGATCAGCCGCTCGAACTGAGTCTGGGGCAAGGCCTTCGTGAGTGGATCAGCAGTGTGATCTTCCGTAGCAACCCTCCGAACCTCGATCTCCTGGCGATCCACGATCTCTCTGATCAGGTGATACCGCCTCAAGATGTGTCTGGACTTCTGATGGGACCTGGGTTCCTTCGCTAAAGCTATAGCCCCGTTGTTGTCGCAATACAGAGGTATTGGATCAACAATGGACGGAACCACCTGAAGTTCTGTCAAGAACTCCCTCATCCAGACGGCTTCTTTTGCGGCATCGGCAGCATCGATATATTACACTTCCATCGTCGAGTCAGCAACGGTTTCCTGTTTGGAACTCTTCCAACACACCGCCCTTCCATTGAGGGTAAAGACAAAACCCGACATGGACTTGGAATCATCCTTGTCACTCTGGAAGCTGGAGTCAGCAAAGGCCTTGATCTGGAGGTCTTTTCCGCCATACACCAAGAACATCTCCTTAGTCCTTCTCAGGTATTTGGGAATGTTCTTTACCGCTATCCAGTACTTCTCCCCAGGGTTTGACTGATACCGGCTTATCACACTCAGTGCATAAGCTACATCTGGTCTGGTACACAACATCGCATACATTATAGTGCCTACCGCAGAAGTGTAGAGTATAATAGACATGCGATCTCTTTCCAAATAAGTCTTGGAAGACATCTTTTTGAAGAGGGTGATCCCGTGACAAGCCGGTAGGTTACTGTAACACTTTGAAAATTCGTTTGGGGTGTTTTCGCGTTAATTAGCAATTTGTTGTGTTTTTCATAAAAGCCCGAGTGCCGTATTTTCCTTCTTGGCTAATGATAATTGTGTTGTAAAGTGTTATATATATATGTTTATATATAATTTTAGGGTTTTTAATTAATTCTAGTCGGGTTTACCCTAATTGGGAAATTTCTTGTGTTAGTGCACACATGCACACTTAGCACAATTTTCCTTGACCTAGGTTTAAAGTGTTAGCCATTTCTTTTGTTGCATGGTTTAATTATCCATACCCTTTTCCAAGTCAAAACCCCTTTCAATAATTCTAAATCCAAATAGAAAAATGAAGCATAGTGGTTAGGTGAGAATTGACCTTTTTTGACCATTTTTCTTCTCTCTTCTCTCTCTCGTTTCTCATTTCAGAATTTCTGCAGAGGCAGCAGCAAAACCCAGCAAAACTCATCACATTTCCTTCTCTTTTCACTTCTCTTTTGAATCCATACAAAATCCTACACAAAACCACACATTTTCTTCACTAAAACCATGGGAAAAATGGGCTTTTGAAGGTGTTTGGAAGCAAATCTGCATACTTGAAGAGGGAGCTGGAACTTTTGGTGTTCTTAGGGTCTTTTGAAGGTATATAACTCTTGTTTAACACCCTTTTTCCATATCTTGTAGTAGTTTAGCTAGAAATCATGTTTTGTGTGCATGTTTGGTGGTATTGAGGGGATTTAGTGATGATATGTTAAATTTAGCATTTTTATGGCTTGATTAGCTTAGTGATGAGTTGTTAGGGTGGTTTTAAACTTGGGTTTTGCTTCAGGTTTCCTAAAAATACCCTAAAGTTTCATTTTAGTGTAAAGGTGTGGATTTTAACTAGAATTAGGGCTCTGTTGGATCTGCTGCTACCCGGGTTGTTTCAGAATGAAATTGGATTTACTGTAGCATGTATAGGGGATATAGAGTGCACACACAAAACCTGGGAGCCCAATTCCCAAGACGGGCCGCCGGAATATTCATTCTGGCTGCAATTTGCGACCAGATGGGTGGGATGGGGGTTGGGGTTTGGTCCACTGGAGTCTGCTGCTATGTGGAGTATTTTGGTATATATATTTTTATAATATCTGTTCTGTATCAAAATCTGGAGTAGAATACCCTATTTTCCCGTATTTTTAATCTTTCGCGACACGCGTGATATGCGTGTGTAGGTTTGGGGTTTCTCGTATCGCGACGCGTCGGAGTGGCTTCAGGCGCGTAATCACACGTTTTAGCGTATCGCGCACACGCGCGCTTGGTTTGCGACACGGGTTTCTAGTTTACTTTAAATGTCGTGTTTGTACGGTTTTGAGCTTATGTGTGATATATTATGAAATTCTAGGATTCGCAGACGAGTGCGACGGGCGCCACGAAGGAGGGGAACAAGTCGTCGGCTATTCCTAGCAAGAGACTACGGTGAGTAGATTTAACATCTACGGGGATATCGCCCGCATGGCGTTCTACGTCAGGGCTGATAGGATCTTATAGCTACATTCCATACATTGACTGTTCATGGCTACTATTTAGTGCATACCACATTCCTTGATGTATATATATAAACTAGAATTGATAGAACACCGCACCCTTACTAACGGTTCATGTTGCACGAGCACTGTCCTGCATGTTACACACACACACCATTAGTAATTGCCATGACACTCACACTGTAGAATTTCCATGACCAGTATGTTGTAGATCATCTTTATGTGACTTGACATGATATTCATACTTGATGCATATATCACATCGGATCATTATGTTGTAGCTCATGTTTATGTGACTTGACATGATATTCATACTTGATACATATATCACATCGGATCATTATGTTCTAGCTCATCTTTATGTGACTTGACATGATATTCATACTTGATGCATATATCACATCGGATCATTATGTTGTAGCTCATCTTTATGTGACTTGACATGATATTCATACTTGATGCATATATCAAATCGGATCATTATGTTGTAGCTCATCTTTATGTGACTTGACATGATATTCATACTTGATGCACATATCACATCGGATCATTGACTTGCATATTAGTTTGGATTACATGTGATTTCTGGATTTGGGAACCGTGGCTATTTCAAATATGTAATCATTTAAAAACCCGGTTCCCTCGATATGATATTTCGGTGCGCCGACCCTGTGTTTTCTCGGTGCTAGAGTGGCATATATATTGAGAGAGGGCTGACCCGAACTGACGGATGCCCGATATATTGAGAGAGGGCTGACCCGGACTGATGGATGCCCGATATATTGAGAGAGGGCTGACCCGGACTGACGGATGCCCGATATATTGAGAGAGGGCTGACCCGGACTGACGGATGCCCGATATATTGAGAGAGGGCTGACCCGGACTGACGGATGCCCGATATATAGAGAGAGGGCCGACCCGGATTGACGGATGCCCGATATGTATGAGAGAGAGGGCTGACGGGGACTGACGGATGCCCGATATAGGAGGATTTGCATGTCGATGCTAGACACGAGTATTTATGATATTTGGGTGCCGATGTTGGGCACTCGTGATTCTCAGGGATGTACAGGATTTGAGGGCCGATGGGAGTGCCGGCGTCTGGGTTGTTGGGATTTGCAGTGCATATATATATATATATTCCACATTGACATTTCGTGTAGATGTTATATTCTCCTGCTCAGCATTCATTATTGCATCTCATCCTGTAGTTATATTACCCGATAGAGCACTTGCATGATTTTTGCACATACTGCTTATCACACATTGATATCATCTGTTGGCATATGATAGAGTAGCGCAGTACGTGTATGCTCGCGATTACTTTTATATGTTATCTCTATTCACGAGTTGGCAACTCACCCCGTTGTGCCACAGTGATTGCAGGTTGCCCCTCGGAGTAGTCGTGGCAGGCTGCTTTCTTACATCTTCTGACACAGATACCCCCACAGTTGGTGTACTAGCTTTTGTGCTGATAGGTGGGTTTTGTGCGGTATCTGTTTACCTTTCAGTTATGTACATTGTTATATCTAGTATTCTCCATCTACCATATATGTATTTGACTTAGAGACAGTGTGAGGACGATGATGTATATTATTTGTGTTCTGGTGTCGAGCTCGTTATGAGCCGACTGTACTTTGCAGTTCATTCTATCTGTGATGTTCCCACTTGTTGCTCTCGATCATCGCTACGGCGTCGTATATTGCTATCTTGGTGATTGTTTACCTGGATCTCTTAACATTTAATAAATGATTCCTTTTAAAACTTAAAACACTCTATACTTTTACTGGTTTGATTTCTGGGTTGTCGGTTCACTTAGTCGCGTTACGCCTATAGACGTTACGTGGTTAAGTGCCGGTCATGGGCCAAACTTTGGGTCGTGACAAAGTTGGTATCAGAACGTAGGTTTTACCTTCGGAGTGTAGGATGACCCTGGTATGATGGAGTAAGTAGCTACAGCAGAGTGGCGTAGCGTGCGTATGTTCCGCGGCATACTCACGACACGGTACTCCGCCTAAGCAACCTTAGGACTTATTGATTGAAATTCCCTCATGATTGTATACATCGTTGCGATTCGATTTCCGTATACTCATCGAATCCTACCTTCTTTTCAGCCATTATGTCGCCAAGGACTACGAAGGTGCAGAGAGCGGCCGTGAGAGCCGAGGTTCGAGTTGATTCATCTGAGACGAGGACTGCTCCGAGTAGTACCCCTGTTGTGCCAGGACAGATTGTTCCCCCTACGACAGCTCAGATCGCTAGACTAGTAGTAGAGATGCAGGGCTTGCGCCAGACAATGAGCTCATTGGTGGAGGTCGTTCGAGCGCAGCGACAGGTGGTTGTCACCCCTGTTACCCAGTTGTTCCTTACGATCATCATGCAGTATTCCGTCCCCTACATAGCACCGGTGGAGGCAGCCCCAGTTTATGGGACACGTCTTCCAGAGACCGTGAGAGTTCCAGAACAGTTGAGGAATCGTACTGGTGTACCAGCCCAGAGCAGAGGCTTAGGACGAGGACAGTTGTTTGGCTCTCATCCTCAGGGAGGACGGCAGCCAGCGCGTAGGTGTTTACGATGTGGGAGCCTTCAACACCTCATCAGGCAGTGTTCCTTCACACCACGTCAGGGTCGTATTCTGAGACGTCGTGGATGCGGAGGGTTCACGCAGAGGGGTCAGGTTAGTAGAGGAGGAGTTCGGTCAGTCACAGATGATGGACATGCACAAGTTTTCGCTTCGACTCATCGGGACGCGAGGGCGTCCAACGCAGAGCTTTCAGGTACTCTGTCAGTATGTCCTTTGTTGCATACGTATTTTCTGATCCGGACCCTTGTGCTTGTACGTATCCACACACTTTATACCGAGTTTGGGTAGAGAGTTCGGTTTGCTTGATTAGCCGCTAGTTGTGACTACTCCCGTGGGAGAGTCGTTTGTTGCTAGGCACGTGTTCTGATCCTGTACCGTCCGTATTGGCGAGAGAGAGAGTTGCAGGTCGACTTGATCCTTCTTGAGATGTTGGATTTCGACGTTCTTTTGGGCATGGATTGGTTAGCCACGTGCTACGCTTCTTTTGACTGCCGCGAGAAGACAGTTAGATTTTGTTTTCCCGGCGAGTCGGTTTTTGTTGTGTTGGGGGACCGTGGTGCCACCCCTCACAGTGTGATTTCTTCTTTTCGCGCTGGACAGCTTTTGAGGAAGGGATGTCAGGGATTTCTCGCCTAGGTTTACGATACTAGAGCTACAGAGGTTCCATTGGATCAGGTTCCGGTAGTTAGCGAGTTCCTGGATGTGTTCCCTGATGAGCTTCCTGGGCTACCGCTCGAGCGTTATATTTCTTTCTGTATTGATTTGGTTCCTGGCACGGGGCCTATTTCTGTACCGCCTTATCGGATGGCCCCGGCGGAACTTAGAGAATTGAAGGGTCAGTTGCAGGATTTGCTGGATAAGGGAGTTATTCGACCCAGTGTTTCTCCTTGGAGTGCTCCAGTCCTGTTTGTCAAGAAGAAGGACGGCAGTATGCGTTGTGTATCGACTACCGCCAGCTGAACAGGATGACAGTGCGGAACATGTATCCTTTGCCATGCATCGACGATTTGTTCGACCAGCTCCAGGGGGCAGGATACTTTTCGAGGATCGATTTGCTATCAGGCTACCATCAGCTGCGGGTTCGACAGGAGGACATTCCTAGGACAGCTTTCCGCACGCGTTACGGCCATTATGAGTTTTTGGTGATGTCTTTCGGACTCAGCAACGCGCCAGCAGCATTCATGGACTTGATGAACCGTATTTTCCGGCCGTATCTTGATCTGTTCATCATAGTGTTCATTGACGATATTCTGGTGTATTCTCAGAGTAGAGAGGAGCACGAGCAACACCTGCGGATTACACTGCAGACCTTGAGGGAGCATCAGCTTTTCGCCAAATTCTCCAAATGTGTTTTCTGGCTGGACAGCGTAGACTTCTTAGGGTACGTGATTACACGAGATGGTATATGTGTAGACCCGAGGAAGATTGAGGCCGTTCGGAGTTGGCCTAGACCCACGTCAGTGACGGTGGTTCGCAGCTTTCTAGGGCTGGCAGGCTACTACAGGCGATTCGTGCAGGACTTCTCCCGTATTGCTACACCTTTGACTGGGTTGACCCGGAAGGGAGTTCGTTTCGATTAGACGGAGGAGTGTGAGCACAGTTTTCAGCAGCTACGGGCTCTACTGACTACGACACCAGTGCTATCATTGCCTTTAGGATCAGGCGGATTTGTGGTCTATTGTGATGCTTCACGAGTGGGGCTAGGGTGCGTATTGATGCATCATGACAGGGTGATCGCGTATGTTAGTTATATGTATGCCCTAGAGGCCATTACTGTACATTGGATGTATATTGTAGTGGATGCTGGGACATATATAGGGAGGACTTTCTTGCTCGACATGATAGTATGCTATCTGGTTGATCTTTACCTTAACGTGTACACTAATTGTCTCTCTGTTACATGTTGGTAAAGCCCTTAGGATGTTTACTTGACTACTTGGACTATGATGCGGATCATACTAGTGGGGACATGGTAGTCTATAAGTACATCCTTCAAAGTCCCTAGTCGTGGGTGTATCGAGACAGGGCATCGATATACCAGAGTAGACTAGCGTGTACCTTCTCGACCCATACAGATGGGCGATGGATGATCCCATATCCATTGGTGTTTGACATCAGAGGAGATATACGGGTGCTCAGTAGAGACTGGGTACACTGGACGGACTCGCCGAGAACTCCCAGATGGTATTATACCTCACGTCAGATGGCAGTTCTCTGGTGACACTGGTACAGAGTAGTCTGTTGACCCGAGATCGTCATAGAGTCTTGTGTGGTTCCTACTGTGCTTTGATTTCCATCTTACCACGTCCAAGAGGGCGTGCAAAACGGTGGTTTTTGGGTACAGTCCCGAGTCACATGGAGACAATGAGCGATAGGAGGGGATTCGTCTCTCCCGGTATAGGGAGTTGATGTTGCGCTGTGTTCGATTGGCTATAATAGGAAATCCCTGGCCAGGGTTGCTGAGATTTACTGGTAAGTGTTACCAGTAGTTTCTCGAAGTGTTATAGACCTCATATCGACATGACTTATCGAGCTATTGGGGTCTGACGTTTACCACCCCTAGGCGAGATATGCGACATATCAGACGATCAGACCGGACTGTACGGTAGTGTTACTGGTTGGATTCACTGGAGTGTGAGCGGGCTTGCTCGTCGATCTTCAGATCTCTCAATACCCGGGTGGCCGTTACGTTTAGCAGACCGCTTGCGGCTTGTGGGTGTTTGATATGATCATCACCTGCTGCCGGCGTATTGACGAGTCTTTAGAGTCCTACACAGAGGTTTCCTGGCTCAAGCGAAACGAAATAGGAGCGCATATGAGATATGTGCAGGACCGAGAATAATGCGTGTATGTGATACCGTATTTCATTCTCGCGATGAATGTATCGATTAGGTTATATGCGATATACCCTAGTTATCGAATCAAGGATTGATTCGATAAACCGATACATTGGATACTAGTCGGTTATATACGATATGACCGGATCGTTAAATCAAGTGTTGATTTAATGATTTAATGCATAATTATATATTTGATATATTACTTTGCATTAACTAGTATCGGTTCACTTTAATTGGATTTTCTCGCTCGGATGTGCACATTGTATATTCGATATAGTTTTGTGCACATGATTGTATCATGTTTGATGATATATGTTAACTTGGATTTGTGTGAAGATTAAACCATGGTTGTGAGAGTGGTTAGGGTTTTGTTTATTCTCTTATTATCTATTTATATATTCATTTTGTATAGTTTTAAGGATGGTGGCTTGTTTTGTTTTTTTATGTTGAAGCTTCTTGAAGCTTTGATCAAGTCAACCATTCTTATCTCATCCTTAACCCTAACCATTCCCACTAACCCTAGTTTAGTCTCTACACATAACCATGGTTGGATTATGATAAGTTTTGATTTTCTTTTTTATTTGAAATTAACTTATCATAAGACTTATCATCTTCTTGCTTTCTTCTTCTTCTTCACTTCATGAAGAAAGCTTCACTTCATCAATGGTGATTGATGAATTAGAGTGAGAAATCCAATTCCAAAGTCTACCCACTTCCTATTTCTTCATCCTCTACCTCTTGCCAAGTAGTAGAGTGTGTTTCCTTCACAAGTTTCTTGACTTGGTGAAGTCGGAGCTTGATTTAGCGATGCCTCGACGTAGATCATCTTCGGCACGTCGTCGATGACCCAGCCCGATTCTACTCCGATGAAGCCGACGCTAGAGCCCGGATCTTGATTTGGACAGCGGAGAGGACTTCATCACGGAGCCATGGAGGTGGAGGACCGGATCTACAAAGGTTGTATATCCGTTCTTCTAGTTTAGATGTAAACTAGTTTCTTTTTCGCCTAGAAATCTAGCCAACGATCCGTTCTAGGGTTTCTCGGCACCGTTTAAATTTGAAATTGGCATGGTTGATGCCTTGTGAGACCTCATTAGGGTTCCTAGGAACCCTACAGCGTATGCTTCGTGGCAATTAAAGAACATGAACAGAATTACCCCATTCACGATTTGGAGATGGCTGCAATGGTGTTTGCACTTAAGATCTGGCGACATTACCTATATGGCGAGTCGTGCCAGATATTCACTGATCACAAGAGCTTAAAGTATATATTCCAGCAGCGAGACCTGAACCTTAGACAGCGCCGATGGATGGAGTTAGTGAAGGACTACGATTGCGAGATCTTGTATCACCCGGGCAGGGCTAATGTAGTGGCAGATGCTTTGAGCAGGAGACCCGGGAGTAGTCTATCTTATTTAAGCGCAGTACAGAGGCAGTCCTCGGCAGATTGGCAGATCTTATGCGACAGCCGGGTACAGTTTGAGTTTACGTCGATCGGAGGACAGATTGCGCATGTTCGTGCACGCCTACAGTTGCTCGACCGTATACATGAGACACAGCACAGTGACGACCGATGTTCAGAGATCATGGCATAGATGGGACAGGGCAGATTTTCCCGAGTTCGTGATCGATGATGAGAGGATACTACGATTTGGGGCTAGACTGTGTGTACCAGATGCTGAGGGACTGCGGCGCGAGATTCTTGAGGAGGCACATCGATCGGTATACAGTGTTCATCCCGGTTCCACCAAGATGTACCATGCCATGAGAGGTGTTTACTGGTGGGACGAAATGAAGAGAGACATCGCAGATTTTGTATCGAGATGCCTGACTTGTCAGCAAGTCAAGGCTGAGCACCAGAGGCCCGCGGGAAAGCTACAGCCGTTACCCATTCCGGAATGGAAATGGGAGCAGATTTCTATGGACTTTATTGTGGGTCTACCCAGGACTAGTCGAGAGTATGACTCCATCTGGGTGATCGTGAATCGGTTGACGAAAGCGGCTCACTTCCTACCGGTGAAGACGACTTTCGGATTTGCTCAGTATGCCCAGATTTACATCGACGGGATTGTACAACTGCACGGAGTTCCGATATGTACCGTGTTCGACAGAGGCACCCAGTTTACCAGCCGGCCATGGCAGAGACTTCAGGAGGTTTTGGGCACTCGCTTGAATTCTAGCACAGCATTTCATCCGCAGACCGACGGACAGTCAGAGCGGACTATTCAGACTCTCGAGGATATGCTCAGAGCATGCGTTTTAGACTTCGGAGGTAGCTGGGATCATCATTTACCCTTAGTAGAGTTCTCCTACAATAACAGCTACCAGGAGACCATTCAGATGGCACCGTTTGAGGCTCTTTATGGGAGGAGATGCAGATCGCCCACCTGTTGGACAGAGCTCAGTGAGAGCAGTATCTTAGGGCCGCAGATTGTAGAGGCGACGACCGAGAAGATCCAGTTGATTCGCGATAGGATGAGGGCAGCCAGAGTAGGCAGAGCTCTTATGCGGACCGTCGTCAGCGCAGACTTGAGTTTTCTGTTGGTGATCACGTTTTCTTGAGGGTCTCCCCAATGAAAGGTGTGATGAGGTTTGGGAAGAAGGGGAAGCTTAGTCCCAGATATGTGGGCCCCTTCGAAATCCTCGAGCGCGTTGGTGCAGCTGCGTATCGGTTAGCCCTTCCGTCCAGTTTTCCAGACGTGCACCCCGTATTTCACATTTTGATGCTCCGCAGATATCTTCATGATCCTTCGCATGCGATTCAGCACCCGACGATCTAGTTTGAGCGTGACCTTTCCTATGTAGAGCAGCCGGTGACCATTTTGGATCGACAAGTGAAGGAATTGAGATCGAAGGACATACCGTCAGTCAAGGTACTTGGGCGTGGTCAGAGCAGCGAGGAGGTCACTGGGATACCGAGATGAGGAAGAGGCATCTTCACCTTTTTGAAGGTACGTGTGGTTAGATTTGAAATTCGGGGACCGAATTTCTTTAAGGGGGGTAGATTGTAACACTTTGAAAATTCGTTTGGGGTGTTTTCGCGTTAATTAGCAATTTGTCGTGTTTTTCATAAAAGCCCGAGTGCCGTATTTTCCTTCTTGGCTAATGATAATTGTGTTGTGAAGTGTTATATATATATGTTTATATATAATTTTAGGGTTTTTAATTAATTCTAGTCGGGTTTACCCTAATTGGGAAATTTCTTGTGTTAGTGCACACATGCACACTTAGCACAATTTTCCTTGATCTAGGTTTAAAGTGTTAGCCATTTCTTTTGTTGCATGGTTTAATTATCCACTCCCTTTTCCAAGTCAAAACCCTTTTCAATAATTCTAAATCCAAATAGAAAAATGAAGCATGGTGGTTAGGTGAGAATTGACCTTTTTTGACCATTTTTCTTCTCTCTTCTCTCTCTTGTTTCTCATTACAGAATTTCTGTAGAGGCAGCAGCAAAACCCAGCAAAACTCATCACATTTCCTTCTCTTTTCACTTCTCTTTTGAATCCATACAAAATCCTACACAAAACCACACATTTTCTTCACTAAAACCATGGGAAAAAGGGGCTTTTTGAGATGTTTGGAGGCAAATCTGCATATTTGAAGAGGGAGCTGGAACTTTTGGTGTTCTTAGGGTCTTTTGAAGGTATATAACTCTTGTTTAACACCCTTTTTCCATATCTTGTAGTAGTTTAGCTAGAAATCATGTTTTGTGTGCATGTTTGGTGGTATTGAGGGGATTTAGTGATGATATGTTAAATTTAGCATTTTTATGGCTTGATTAGCTTAGTGATGAGTTGTTAGGGTGGTTTTAAACTTGGTTTTGCTTCAGGTTTCATAAAAATACCCTAAAGTTTCATTTTAGTGTAAAGGTGTGGTTTTTAACTAGAATTAGGGCTCTGTTGGATCTGCTGCTACCCGGGTTGTTTCAGAATGAAATTGGATTTACTGTAGCATGTATAGGGGATATAGAGTGCACACACAAAACCTGGGAGCCCAATTCCCAAGACGGGCCGCCGGAATATTCATTCTGGCTGCAATTTGCGACCAGATGGGTGGGTTGGGGGTTGGGGTTTGGTCCGCTGGAGTCTGCTGCTATGTGGAGTATTTTGGTATATATATTTTTATAATATCTGTTCTGTATCAAAATCTGGAGTAGAATACCCTATTTTCCTATATTTTTAATCTTTCGCGACACGCGTGATACGTGTGTGTGGGTTTGGGGTTTCTGCGTATCGCGACGCGTCGGAGTGGCTTCAGGCGCGTAATCACACGTTTTAGCGTATCGCGCACACGCGCGATTGGTTTGCGACACGGGTTTCTAGTTGACTTTAAACGTCGTGTTTGTACGGTTTTGAGCTTATGTGTGACATATTATGAAATTCTAGGATTCACAGGAGAGTGCGACGGGCACCGTGAAGGAGGGGAACAAGTCGTCGGCTATACCTAGCAAGAGACTACGGTGAGTAGATTTAACATCTACGGGGATATCGCCCGCATGGCGTTCTACGTCAGGGCTGATAGGATCTTATAGCTACATTCCATACATTGACTGTTCATGGCTACTATTTAGTGCATACCACATTCCCTGATGTATGTATATAAACTAGAATTGATAGAACACCGCACCCTTACTAACGGTTCATGTTGCACGAGCACTATCCTGCATGTTACACACACACCGTTAGTAATTGCCATGACACTCACACTGTAGAATTTCCATGATCAGTATGTTGTAGCTCATCTTTATGTGACTTGATATGATATTCATACTTGATGCATATATCACATCGGATCATTATGTTGTAGCTCATCTTTATGTGACTTGACATGATATTCATACTTGATGCATATATCACATCAGATCAGTATGTTGTAGCTCATCTTTATGTGACTTGATATGATATTCATACTTGATGCATATATCACATCGGATCATTATGTTGTAGCTCATCTTTATGTGACTTGACATGATATTCATACTTGATTCATATATCACATCAGATCATTATGTTGTAGCTCATCTTTATGTGACTTGACATGATATTCATACTTGATGCATATATCAAATCGGATCATTATGTTGTAGCTCATCTTTATGTGACTTGATATGATATTCATACTTGATGCACATATCACATCGGATCATTGACTTGCATATTGGTTTGGATTACATGTGATTTCTGGATTTGGGAACCGTGGCTATTTCAAATATGTAATCATTTAAAAACCCGGTTCCCTTGATATGATATTTCGGTGCGCCCACCCTGTGTTTTCTCGGTGCTAGAGTGGCATATATATTGAGAGAGGGCTGACCCGGACTGACGGATGCCCGATATATTGAGAGAGGGCTGACCCGGACTGACGGATGCTCGATATATTGAGAGAGGGCTGACCCGGACTGACGGATGCCCGATATATTGAGAGAGGGCTGACCCGGACTGACGGATGCCCGATATGTATGAGAGAGAGGGCTGACCCGGACTGACGGATGCCCGATATAGGAGGATTTGCATGTCGATGCTAGACACGAGTATTTATGATATTTGGGTGCCGATGTTGGGCACTCGTGATTCTCAGGGATGTACAGGATTTGAGGGCCGATGGGAGGGCCGACGTCTGGGTTGTTGGGATTTGCGGTGCATATATATATATTCCACATTGACATTTCTTGTAGATGTTATATTACCCTGCTCAGCATTCATTATTGCATCTCATCCTGTAGTTATATTACCCGATAGAGCACTTGCATGATTTTTGCACATACTGCTTATCACACATTGATATCATCTGTTGGCATATAATAGAGTAGCGCAGTACGTGCATGCTCGCGATTACATTTATATGTTATCTCTATTCACGAGTTGGCAACTCACCCCCGTTGTGCCACAGTGTTTGCAGGTTGCCCCTCGGAGTAGTCGCGGCATGCTGCTTTCTTACATCTTCTGACAAAGATACCCCCACAGTTGGTGTACTAGCTTTTGTGCTGATAGGTGGGTTTTGTGTGGTATCTGTTTACCTTTCAGTTATGTACATTGTTATATCTAGTATTCTCCATCTACCATATATGTATTTGACTTAGAGACAGTGTGAGGACGATATTGTATATTATTTGTATTTTGATTTCGAGCTCGTTGTGAGCCGACTGTACTTTGCAGTTCATTCTATCTGTGATTTTCCCACTTGTTGCTCTCGATCCTCGCTACGGATTCCTATATTGCTATCTTGGTGATTGTTTACTTGGATCTCTTAACATTTAATAAATGATTCCTTTTAAAACTTAAAACACTCTATACTTTTACTGGTTTGATTTCTGGGTTTTCGGTTCACTTAGTCGCGTTACGCCTGTAGACGTTACATGGTTAAGTGCCGGTCATGGGCCAAACTTTGGGTCATGACAGTTACCGTGCTTGGAATCTTCCATACTGATTCTTTTCAGTATGGTGACGATATACCTGGATTGCGAAAGTCCTAATATCCTCTTGGATCTATCACAATGGATCCGGATCCCCAGAATGTAAGTGGCATCACCCAGGTCTTTCATGGAGAACCTGTGTGACAAGAACCCTTTGACAGATTGTAGCATAGGAATGTCATTTCCTATCAAAAGAATGTCATCCACGTATAAAACGAGGAATACGACAGTTCTTGCTACAAATCTACTATAGATGCATGGTTCATCTGGATTTTTGATAAAGCCAAAATTTTTGACTGTCTCATCAAAACAGATGTTCCAACTCCGCGATGCCTGCTTTAGTCCATAGATGGACTTAAGCAACTTGCACACCTTTCCGCTGCTCCCACTTTGAATGAAACCCTCTGGCTGGTCCATATAAACACACTCCTCTAAATTTCCATTTAGAAAAGCGGTCTTTACGTCCATCTGCCAAATCTCATAATCGTGGAAGGCAGCGATGGCAAGAAGGATCCAAATGGATTTCAGCATAGCCACTGGAGAAAAGGTTTCGTCATAGTCCAAACTAGGTCTTTGCCGAAAACCCTTTGCAACAAGTCTAGCCTTATAGGTCTCAACCTGTCCATCTACACCAATCTTCTTCTTGAAGATCCACTTGCATCCTATGGGTTTCACCCCATCTGGAGTAATGTCCAAAGTCCATACTTTGTTGGTGTATATGGACTCCATTTCGGTCCGCATTGCATCCAGCCATTTTACCGAGTCAACGCTCTGAATGGCTTGCTGGAAGCTAATAAGCTCATCACTATCAATGATGCAATCCTATCTATCCCCGTCTATGAGAAAACCGTAGTATCTCTCGGGCGGATGAGACTGCCTACTACTCCTGTGGAGCGGCGTTGGAATGCCATGTTCTTGCGAACCCTCTGGTTCTTCTAAGATTTCAGTAATAGCTCATGGTTCTGGAATTTCTTCCAGTTCTATTGCGCTCCCACTTATCTGATTTTCCAAAAACTCAGTTTCCAAGAAGCAGGCATGACGAAAAACAAAATCCTTTTGTTCCTCTTCGCAATAGAAGAAATATCCCTTGGAGTTCTTTGGATATCCCACAAACTTGTACTGTACTGAGCGTGCCTCGAGTTTGTCTGCATGCAGCTTTTTGACAAAAGATGGACATCCCCATGTCTTAATGTGCTTAAGATAGGGTTTCTTCCTGTAAGTGCACGGCGGCGCCCCGGCCGTCAATCCGACGGCCAAATGCGGAAGCGGTGATAAACTTAAATTTTTCTTGAACTGGCAAACCGCCGCGCACTAATACCCGGATCGAACCATTAATTAGTCCTAGCTAACAACAAGAAAGGGAAGAGAGATATACCGACGATCCAAGTCCTCCGGTCTTCTCATCATCGTCCCGATCTCCTGCGGAATGTCCCGTCTCCTCCTCGTCGCCGGAAGTGCACCACATCGCCTACTTCTTTTACGGGCTCCCACCTCAATGCCGAGGCAACTCGGGCACGAAGCCGGCTACTCGACGTGCCCAAGGTTCGCTGTAGAATATGTAGTCCTCAAGTCTCACTTTGGGGTTGTGGAATTGCCATTTGGTGGAGGAATGATGCTTGGAGCTTTTGGGATTGATCTTGTGGGATTTTTGCAACATGAAATGAAGCAAAATCCCACACCAAAATGTTTGGACAGCCCCCCCAAGAGAGTGGCCGGCCATGCAAGGTAAATGGAAAGAATGGAGTGAGTGGGAGAGCAAATCAAATGGGAGCCATTCTCATCTAATACCAAAGAGAGAGAGAGGAAAGCTATCATGCAAAAGAAATGATAGTAAGGAAAATCCAACACTCAAAGCAACAATCATCACTCCAAAAGTCATGCCATCATCAACAACCATGATGACTTTAAAGGTCAAGCCATCATGAGGAAGTCAAGAAGTCAAGGTCAAGGGATGGGGCTATAATCATGATGCAACAAAATGCAAAGAACCCCTTCCACTAATGCTTATTTGCAACAATGCAAATAAGCCTTCCTCCACCAATCTTCGGCCAATGAACGGAACAAAGGAAATTGGCCGAAACGGAAAGCAAACTGGCAACTCCAGAAAACTGGTCCCGTAATAAATTACAGGAAAACCCCGATACTGTGCATACACACCCGCATCTGTATTTCGACCGAAATACAAATGCAATGAGACAAAATCTACACTGTACTATACTAGGATCCGGCTTAAACCAAAGCCGGCTAGTAATATCCGTTCGATCCTGATCCGTGCAATACCGCACGTATCTGATCGAACCCTGCCATATAACCATATGGCCTATAGTACAGACTGTCCGATCCTGATCCGTTTAATACCGCACGTATCTGATCGGACCTTGCCATATCTCCATACGGCCTCTACAACCTTTCGCCCGAAAGCTGAGTAACTGAAATGTGGGGGACTCTAAAGACTCATAAACACCTTGGTTGTGGATTTAACCACTAGCACGTTAGAGTTATAAGCCAATACATAACGGGCTACCAGGTATTGACCAAAAGGGACGTCTGTGAGCGAACTCAGCCTGACTCCCTACTGAGCCTGTCAGTGACAATATCCGTACAGTCCGGTCCGTTCGTCTATGAGCATCGCATGGCGGGCCTAGGGGGTTGGTAAAAGTCAGACCCCCAAAAGCGGTACAAGTCGTGTCGGAGTGTAGCCCACAACACCCTGAGATACTACTGGAATACCTACCAGTAAATCTCCTTGCCTCGGCCGAGGGCTTCGTGTAATGGCTCTCCTAGACACAGCACGACCTCACCCCCAATACCGGGAGAGACGAACCCCTGAAGATACGCTCACTGCCTCCATGTGGCTCGGGACTGTACCCAACTAAAACCTGTTTGCACGACTCCTTTGAGCCGTGGTAGGGTAGTAATCAAAGTACAGTGGGAACTCACACGAGACAAATGACGATCCCCAGGTCGATGAACAAACCTGCACACATGTCACCAGGGAACTGCTATCTGACGTCTGGTATATGACCAACTAGCATGTTCCCGGCGAGTCCTGTCCGGTGTACTCATAATCCAATGAGCACCTGTATACATCTTAGGTGATCCAACTGACACCAGTGGCTTGTGAGACCGGCCACCGCCCCTCGTCGGGGTCTCGACTGTATACACTAGTCTACTATGGAGAATCGATGCCCTGTCTCAAAACTCTCACGACTAGGGACCTTTTAAGGATATGCTTATAGACCCCCAGCTCCCACTTATATGATCGCCCTCATACTGCTGGTGGTCAAGCAAGAATCCTAGGGGCTCTATCAACGTGTAATAGCGACGTGTCAGGTCACTTAAAACAGTACACGATGATAAAGGTAAACCAGATAGCATACTATCATCTCGAGTAAGACTGTCCTACCGGGATAGGTCCTCCATCAATCATTACAATCATGTACCTGTGACCTAATAATTGACTCTGAGGGCACTATCTCCAACAATCTCCCACTTGCACTCAAGGCTAATTATTGCGATGTCGCATACTCACAGCCTGTGTGATACCGAACACCCAACTCCTCTACTAGTCAGTCTCACAAAGCTCGTTTGCGAAACTATTGCGTTCGAGGAATAGCCTCAGTGAGTGGATCCGCTTTGTCGTCTCTTTCAATATCTCTCTATATCTCAAGTTCGCGGAGAAACCCATCTCCCGAAAAGAGCAATACCTGTCTTAGAATATGTCTGGATGTCTGATGGGACATAGCTCATAAATGAACTCCAAATCCAAACTTCTTAGACTGTATCGTCAACTGAACTTAATCAGTATCCTGCGCCATGCCTCCCTCAGTATTGCCTTGGACTACCTGTCCAAAATACTGCCCCTCGTCAGAAGGAAAACTATAACTCTGACAACCTCCTTGTCGTCCATGTCACCTTGGAAGCCTGGAATGATAACTGTTTCCCGAATGAGGCTGTCGTTATCATATCCCTAGAACATCCACTTATGTTCTAAAACTGCTTCCGACCGTTTCTCCAGGATTGGATTAATGTCAGCTTATTGCATCTAGTGCAAGAACAACATCTGGTGTGGTACTTGACATCTCATGATTGACTCAATTGCCTAAGCAAGTGATCTGTCAATCATGCACGTCCCTCTCCCCTTTAGTCTGTAAGACACCTTTGGAGAGGGTGACTCCATCTTCTGCAGGTATACTACCGTGCCAGGAGTCGTCCATTCTAAATACTCTTAGAATGCTGTCTAAGTACCCTGATTGGGAAACCACCCAAATCTAGATCTAAAACCATAGATCTAGTAACCAGTTTGTCTGATATAATGTCCAAGTCCCATATGGAGAAACTACTGTGTGACGACCAAAGTATAACCGATTGTAGTATAGGAATTTCCTTTCCTACTCTGTGTATGTCATCCAAATACTAGGATATCACACCCTACTACCTTCTCAACAGATCCATCCCCTATTCTGATGAAGTCAAACCTATGACTGTCACGTCAGAAATAGATGATCTATCTCCGCTACTGGTGCTTCAGTCTATAAATAGACATAAGCTACCTGTCCACCAATGCTTCCGCTGCTCCCACTGACTACGACAACCCTCTGGCAGAGTCATATAGACGTACACTTCTAAAACTAGTTTTAGAACGACGCTATACTCATCCTCCCACCGGGTCTCGCAGCCTGGAACAACAGCAATGGTAATTGTGGGTAAACAAGAACTTCCCTGTCACCGTCCTTGAGGCTACCGTAGTACCTCTCGGGTGCCTGAAGTTACCCACCTTATCTGCGGAGTGGCCAATGGAATGTCAATCCAGATTGAATCTTTAGGTTCCTTATCAAATCTTCAGTAATCTTTTGTGGTTCTGGAATCACTTCCAGTTCTACCATACTCCTACTACTGTTTTCTGAAAAAATCCATTTTTATTAAAACTGTGGCGAGTCTAGAACAATATTGCTATTGTTCATCCAGATGGTAGAAAGTCAACCCTCGTCATAGCCTGGGTCAACCCACAATCAGCCATTACAGAAACGTGCCTTGAGTTATCCAGAGTCTGGTTTTAATCATAAGCTGGACAACTCCCCGTACCTTAACAACGTTAAGATACGAACTGTTCTATATCCCATATAGGACCAGAGGCACTGATTAAATTGAACCAGATCCAAATCATGCAACTATCTCCAGTGCATGTCAACTAAATGGAAGGAGGCGGATCAGCGTTACTCAACTTAGGAATGCTTCCAATTATGAGTAACTTGAAAGAGAAGCAAGATCTCTTAATCACTACTATCAACTGAATACCATATACAAGTATCTACATCTTCGATCACTTTGAAGAATCCCGATACTTGCTATACCTGGTTCTCTACTCTATTCAAATACCTATAACTTCTCCAAATTCGGACCCTGTGTTTCCACGAAACAATTGTCTAAAAACTAGAGAAGTCATAAGTAAACCGAATATAGTACGAGGACCAACCCCTCTGTCCTGATGGACCCTGGACAACATACAATACTCTGTATAAATCCCTTGAGTCTAATAACTCATTCACTATGTGTCGTAGGTTGAAAACTGTACTTATGGTTAAGAAGAATTACACCGCTGTTTAATGCTCCTTGCCTAACCATCCACTGATATAGGTAAATGTCGTAGACATAATTTCAGAAAGGTATATCTCACTCTATGAAAATAGACGTACAGATATATCAATTTGAAATTGGTGCATAATTGCGGATATTCAAAACCAAATATTTGCCGACCGGCAAACAGCCCAGGTGATTTCCTCAAATATCACCGATTACAACGAATCCCGATATAATGAGGATGATCACCCAATTCCCAATAACTTACTCCCACTCACCATCTGAAAAACCATACAGATGTGAGAATCGTACCTGGTAAATACATACCCTGGAGTAAGTATCTAATCGGGAAATCAGTTTTCCTTTAACATTACACAGTGAAACTGAAACATTGAAATGTTCCGATGGGGTATTCTGGTATTCCTAGTAATGCCTCTTCCAGATTCACGACTGTAACCGTATAGTTCTTTGCCACCTCTCCAAATCCATTCATATGTCTTTAGTCATTACCTTCTGCACACCCCTTTAGGCCAAATGGTTTTCTTCCTTCCCTACCTTTCGGCACCAGCCTATGGTTTGGAAGAAGACTATCCAATAAGCATAATGGGTGTACTATCCTAATCCTAGGAACACTCGCAATGCGAGAGAAGGTGAAGATAAAAGACAACCGAATAAACCTTATTCCTATTTCTCCTGAACCAGAATCCATCCCCGAACTGGAACAAGTTCCTTTCGAGTTCGTATATAACCATACGATGGAGTATCCAATAAACTGTGGATCTTCGTAGTGATACGGAGTGTCCAGGAGAAATTCAAAGGTGATTTTAGGATTGGCGAAGAAATACCTGGTTTGGTCATGAATATCTGTTGCAATTTACTTTGCCCTCTTACTAATCCCTTTATTTTGTCTTAACTTAATACCTTCTGCACACCATCGTTAGGCTAATTGGTTTTCTTCATTCCCTACCGGTCGGCACCAGCCTAAGGTTTGGAAGAAGACTATCCAATTTGCGTAACAGGTGTACTGCTCCTAAACCAAGGAGCACTCGCAACCGGAGAGGAGGCAAAAGGAAAAGACAACTGAATAATCCTATCCGTTTTCTCCAGAACCTGAAACCATCCTCGAATAAATTCCTTCGAGTTCGTATATAACCATACGATGGTTTTGTCCAATGGAAGTGGACGTTCGTAGCAATACGGGGTGTCCTGGAGAAAAGGGTAAAAGTAGGAGTGGCAATGAGGTTCGCAACTCTGACAATCCAAAAACCAGTGTTAAGAAAGTTCGGTTAATTTTGGTCACTGAGTCATAGTCTTAGGGTCGGGTCAATGGTCGCTGCCAAAGAGAGAGAGAGAAAAGAAACACTCAGCGTGCACTCTAACCTAGATCAGAATGGTTACCAATTTATCTAATCTGGAAACCTCCCACTGTACCGTCAAATTCTCCTCCAAACCTGAAAGAAGAATTAGTCGGGGTCACCCGAGGAGTAAACTAACTCATCAGTGGGAATCGGGATCCAACTATCATCACATGATAACGTGACGGAATCCGCTCACGCTACCACACTCCAGAAGGTATGCGCATATCTGGCAAGTTTCAGTTCTTTTGAAACTCCCGATGTGATTTCTGCCCCATGCTCTTATTGTAAGTGCACGGCGGCGCCCCGGCCGTCAATCCGACGGCCAAATGCGGAAGCGGTGAATAACTTAAATTTTGCGGACTTAGTAAACCGGCACCACCGCGCACTAAACATCCGGATCGAACCATTAACAAGTCTAAGCTAACTAGAAGATGGGTTAGTGATATACCGACGATCCAAGTCCTCCGGTCTTCTCGTCATGGTCCCGATCTCCTGCGGAAAAGTCCCGTCTCCTCCTCGTCGCCGGAAGTGCACCACATCGCCTACTTTGTTTACGGGCTCCCACCACAATGCCGAGGCAACTCGGGCACGAAGCCGGCTACTCGACGTGCCCAAGGTTTGCTGTAGAATGTAGTGTAGAGATCCATGTCTCATTTTGGGGTTAAGGAGGTGCCATTTGGTGGAGGGATAAAACAAGAACAAAATGTGGAGGAGCTTGGGGTATTTTGGA
Source organism: Agapanthus africanus (assembly GCA_030015575.1). Taxonomy (NCBI): domain Eukaryota; kingdom Viridiplantae; phylum Streptophyta; class Magnoliopsida; order Asparagales; family Amaryllidaceae; genus Agapanthus; species Agapanthus africanus. Next base: position 250,912,887 of record JASDDO010000029.1, on the reverse strand, counting down.
GCATCGAATGAACCATATACCCTCACCAAAATATTTGGACAGCCCCCCTCCTATACATGGCCGGCCATCTCAAGAGGAATGGAGAGAATGAGATAAGTGTATCCAAAATGGGAGCCTCACTCATATGATACAAGAGAGAGAGAGAGAAGAAAATGATATCATGAAAGGAAATGATTATCAACAAAGCCATACTCCACCAACCTCATCATCACAACAAAGGTCAAGCCATCATGACACCATCATGAAGCAAAAGGACAAGCAAGGTCAATGTATGGTGAGCCATCATGATACAAGGAAATATGCAAAGACCCCCTCCACAATTGCTTATTTGCAACAATGCAAATAAGCCCTCCTCCACCAATCTTCGGCCAATGAACGGAACAAAGGAAATCGGCCGAAACTAAAAGCAAACTGGCAACTCCAGAAAACTGGTCCCGTAATAAATTACAGGAAAACCCCGATACTGTGCATACACACCCGCATCTGTATTTCGACCGAAATACAAATGCAATGAGACAAAATCTACACTGTACTATACTAGGATCCGGCTTATACCAAAGCCGGCTAGTAATATCTGTTCGATCCTGATCCGTGCAATACCGCACGTATCTGATCGAACCCTGCCATATAACCATACGGCCTATAGTACAGACTGTCCGATCCTGATCCGTGCAATACCGCACGTATCTGATCGGACCTTGCCATATCTCCATACGGCCTCTACAACTTTTCGCCCGAAAGCTGAGTAACTGAAATGTGGGGGACTCTAAAGACTCATCAACACCTTGGTTGTGGATTTAACCACCAGCACGTCAGAGGTATAAGCCAATACGTAACGGGCTACCAGGTACTGACTAAAAAGGGATGTCTGTGAGTGAACTCAGCCTGACAACCCTACTGAGCCTGTCAGTGACAATATCCGTACAGTCCGGTCCGTTCGTCTATGAGTATCGCATGGCGGGCCTAGGGGGTTGGTAAAAGTCAGACCCCCAAAAGCGGTACAAGTCGTGTCGGAGTGTAGCCCAGAACACCCTGAGATACTACTGGAATAACTACCAGTAAATCTCCTTGCCTTGGCCAAGGACTTTGTGTAATGGCTCTCCTAGACACAGCACGACCTCACCCCCAATACCGGGAGAGACGAACCCCTGAAGATACGCTCACTGCCTCCATGTGGCTCGGGATTGTACCCAACTAAAACCTGTTTGCACGACTCCTTTGAGCCGTGGTAGGGTAGTAATCAAAGTACAGTGGGAACTCACACGAGACAAATGACGATCCCCAGGTCGATGAACTAACCTGCACACATGTCACCAGGGAACTGCCATCTGACGTCTGGTATATGACCAACTAGCATGTTCCCGGCGAGTCCTGTCCGGTGTACTCATAACCCAATGAGCACCTGTATACATCTTAGGTGATCCAACTGACACCAGTGGCTTGTGAGACCGGCCACCGCCCCTCGTCGGGGTCTCGACTGTATACACTAGTCTACTAATGGAGTATCGATGCCCAGTCTCGAAACTCCCACGACTAGGGACCTTTTAAGGATAAGCTTATAGACCCCAGCTCCCACTTATATGATCGCCCTCATACTGCTGGTGGTCAAGCAAGAATCCTAAGGGCTCTATCAACGTGTAATAGCGACGTGTCAGGTCACCTAAAACAGTACACGATGATAAAGGTAAACCAGATAGCATACTATCATCTCGAGTAAGACTGTCCTACCGGGATATGTCCTCCATCAATCATTGCAATCACGTACCTGTGACCTAATAATTGACTCTGAGGGCACTATCTCCAACAATCTCCCACTTGCACTCAAGGCTAATTATTGCGATGTCGCATACTCACAGCCCGTGTGATACCGAACACCCAACTCCTCTACTAGTCAGTCTCACAAAGCTCGTTTGCGAAACTATTGCGTTCGAGGAATAGCCTTAGTGAGTGGATCCGCTTTGTTGTTTCTTTCTATGTCTCTCTATATCTCAAGTTCGCGGAGAAAGCCATCTCCCGAAAAGAGCAATACCTGTCTCAGAATATGTCTGGATGTCTGATGGGACCTAGCTCATAAATGAACTCCAAATCCAAACTTCTTAGACTGTATCGTCAACTGAACTTAATCAGTATCCTGCGCGCCATGCCTCCCTCAGTATTGCCTTGGACCACCTGTCCAAAATACTGCCCCTCATCAGAAGGAAAACTATAACTCTGACAACCTCCTTGTCGTCCATGTCACCTTGGAAGCCTGGAATGATAACTGTCTCCTGAATGAGGCTGTCGTTATCATCTCCCTAGAACATCCACTTATGTTCTAAAACTGCTTCCGACTGTTTCTCCAGGATTGGATTAATGTCAACTTATTGCATCTAGTGCAAGAACAACATCTGGTGTGGTACTTGACATCTCACGATTGACTCAATTGCCTGAGCAAGTGATCTGCCAATCATGCCCGTCCCTCTCCCCTTTAGTCTGTAAGACACCTTTGGAGAGGGTGACTCCATTACCTGCAGGTACACTACCGTGCCAGGAGTCGTCCATCCTAAATACTCTTAGAATGCTGTCAAGTACCCTAATTGGGAAACCACCCAAATCTAGATCTAAGACCATAGATCTAGTAACCAGTATGTCTGATATAAAATCCATTTCCTTTGTGGAGAAACAACTGTGTGACGACCAAAGTATAACCGATCGTAGTGTAGGAGTTTCTTTTCCTACTTTGTGTATATCATCCAAACACCAGGATATCACACCCTACTACCTTCTCAACAGATCCATCCCCTATTCTGATGAAGTCAAACCCATGACTGTCACGTCAGAAATAGATGATCTTTCTCCGCTACATCTGCTCTAGTCTATAAATAGACATAAGCAACCTGTCCACCAATGCTTCCGCTGCTCCCACTGACTACGACAACCCTCTGGCAGAGTCATATAGACGTACACTTCTAAAACTGGTTTAGAACGACGCTATACTCATCCTCCCGCCGGGTCTCGTAACCTGGAACAACAGCAATGGCAATTGTGGGTAAACAAGAACTTCCCTGTCACCGTCCTTGAGGCTACCGGAGTATCTCTCGGGTGCCTGAAGTTACCCACCTTATCTGCGGAGTGGCCAATGGAATGTCAATTCAGATTGAATCTTCAGGTTCCTTATCAAATCTTCAGTAATCGTTTGTGGTTCTGGAATCACTTCCAGTTCTACCATACTCCCACTACTGTTTTTCTGAAAAAATCCATTTTTAATAAAACTGTGGCGAGTCTAGAACAATATCGCTATTGTTCATCCAGATGGTAGAAAATCAACCCTCGTCATAGCCTGGGTCAACCCACAAACAGCCATTACAGAAACGTGCCTTGAGTTGCCCAGTGTCTAGTTTTAATCATAAACCGGACAACTCCCCGTACCTTAACATCGTTAAGATATGAACTGTTCTATATCCAATATAGAAACAGAGGCACTGAATTAATTGAACCAGATTCAAATCATGCAGCTGTCCCCAGCGCATGTCAACTAAATGGAAGGAGGCCGATCAGCGTTACTCAACTTAGGAATACTTCCAATTATGAGTAACCTGAAAAAGAAGCAAGATCTCTTTATCATTAGTATCAACTGAATACCATACACAAGTATCTACATCTTCGATCACTTTGAAGAATCCCGATACTTGCTACACCTGGTTCTCTACTCTATTCAAATACCTATAACTCCTCAAAACTTAGACCCTGTGTTTCTACGAAACACATGTCTAAGAACTAGAGAAGTTAAAAGTAAACAGAATATAGTATGAGGACCAACCCCTCTGTCCTAATGGACACTGGACAACATACAATACTCTGTATAAGTCCCTTGAGTCTGATAACTCTTTCACTGTGTGTCGTAGGTTGAAAACTGTACTTATGGTTAAGAAGAATTACACCACTGTTTAATGCTCCTTACCTAACCATCCACTGATATAGGTAAATGTCGTAGACATAATTTCAGAAAGGTATATCTCACTCTATGAAAATAGACGTACAGATATATCATTTAGAAATTGGTGCATAACAGCGGATATTCAAAACCAAATATTTGCCGACCGGCAAACAGCCCAGGTGATTTCCTCAAATATCACTGATTACAACGAATCCCGATATAATGAGGATAATCACCCAATTCCCAATAACTTACTCCCACTCATCATCTGTAAAACCATACAGATGTGAGAATCGTACCTGGTAAATACATACCCTGGAGTAAGTATCTAATCGGGAAATCAGTTTTCCTTTAACATTACACAGTGAAACTGAAACATTGAAATGTTCCGATGGGGTATTCTGGTATTCCTAGTAATGCCTCTTCCAGATTCACGACTGTAACCGTATAGTTCTTTGCCACCTCTCCAAATCCCTTCATATGTCTTTAGTCTTTACCTTCTGCACACCCTTTTAGGCCAAATGGTTTTCTTCCTTCCCATCCGTTCGGCACCAGCCTATGGTTTGGAAGAAGACTATCCAATAAGCATAATGGGTGTACTGTCCCAATCCTAGGAACACTCGCAATGAGAGAGGGTGAAGATAAAAGACAACTGAATAAACCTTATTCCTATTTCTCCTGAACCAGAATCCATCCCCGAACTGGAACCAGTTCCATTCGAGTTCGTATATAACCATACGATGGAGTATCCAAATAAACTGTGGATCTTCATAGTGATACGGAGTGTCCTGGAGAAATACAAAGGTGATGTGGGAGTGGTAACGAAAAATTTGGTTTGGTCGTGAATATCTGTTGCAATTTACTTTGCCCTCTTACTAATCCCTTGCTTTGTCTGAACTTAATACCTTCTGCACACCATCGTTATGCTAATTGGTTTTCTTCATTCCCTACCGGTCGGCACCAGCCTAAGGTTTGGAAGAAGACAATCCAATTTGCGTAATAGGTGTACTACCCCTAAACCAAGGAGTACTCGTAACCTGAGAGAGGGTAAAAGGAAAAGACAACTGAATAATCCTATCCGTTTTCTCCAGAACCTGAAACCATCCTCGAATAAATTCTTTCGAGTTCGTATCTAACCATACGATGGTTTTGTCCAATGGAAGTGGACGTTCGTAGTAATACGGGGTGTCCTGGAGAAAAGGGTAAAAGTAGGAGTGGCAATGAGGTTTGCAACTCTGACAATCCAAAAGCCGGTGTTTAAGAAGGTTCGGTCAACTTGGTCACTGAGTCAAAGTCTTAGGGTCGGGTCAATGGTCGCTGCCAAAGAGAGAGAGAAAAGAAAACACTCAGCGTGCACTCTAACCTAGATCAGAATGGTCACCAATTTATCTAATCTGGAAACCTCCCACTGTACCTCAAATTCTCCTCCAAACCTGAAAGAAGAATTAGTCGGGGTTACCCGAGGAGTAAACTAACTCATCAGTGGGAATCGGGATCCAACTATCATCGCATGATAACGTGACGGAATCCGCTCACGGTGTCACACTCCAGAAGGTATGCGCATACCTGGCAAGTTTCAGTTCTTTTGAAACTCCCGATGTGATTTCTGCCCCATGCTCTTATGACCTTGGCGTGAGGTCAAAATATCATAAGTCACATGTCAAGTTCTGCCCGTCATTATCCAGGTTAATTTGAACCCACCCGTACATACCCTTGACGTAGGCCAAAATAGTAGTACGACTGTCCCAAACCAACGCATCTATCTATGCAACAGATAAATACCCGGCAGCTACCAATCACTATGCCTTGGCGTGAGGTCAAAATACATAGCTTGAATACTACCGAATATTTAACTGAAATGACGGAGGGCTACGAATGGTTTCTGGCGAAAACCTTTAACGTAAAGAACTTGATATCGTTGAAGGAACTGATAGCTTTTTTAAAAATATAGTGACGAAAACCGTTGCTAAAGAAGTCACTCCCGGTGAAGGGATCTCGGCTCTTTCCCCGTAGAATGGGGTGCAGGATATTCCAACTGAATACCACGGTGCAAAGCAAAAGTAATCGGCTATAGTGAAGTTAATGCCCTGACGCAAACCTTTTGTCCAAGGGGTCACTCCCGGTGAAGGGATCTCGGCCCTTGCCTCGTCGACTGAGGAGCAGGATATTCCAACTGAATACCACGATGCAAAACAAAAGTGAACGTCCTTGCAATAACAGCTTTTTGAAAAATGTTCCAACAACATCAGATTAGGTTTGTTTTTAACTTGCATTGATCCGAATCAACGCAGTCCCATCAATTGATCACACCAAAAAGAACGAAAATATACTGATGTACGTATATGCCATCCGCATTCGCCACTGGGTCCCGTCATTACCCGTTAGGTTAGCTAACTAACGACAGAGCGGGGACTGGACTAGCGCGGATGCAAAACATATACAACATCTACTAATATATATACCAATATATTATATTCGCTCAAGGCGTGAATAAAATGCAACATCACAGAAATGTACAGCATCACAGAAACAATACAGATATCTGGGATCCCCGGGTTTCACAGAGCCACTGCTGAAACCCGACGTTCCCCTGGTCGTGTGGATAGCCTGTGCAATGTAATCCTAGACCCCTACGGGCGCGGCAAGTCACCCGCCAAAACCTGAAGCGAGGCAGCCCCCTTCAGCGCCGTGAATGGACCACCCAGCACTTCACGGAATCCGGTAACTTGGGCACCCTTCCTGGGTCAACCTGTACCCCCTACGAGTGCGGCGAATAGCCCGCCAATCCTAGAGTGAAGCCCCCTCCGTCTCAATGCCATGAGATGCGGGCTTGTTTCCCTCCAGAACCCGGCTATCCGTGTACCCCTCCGCGGGGCAATCCTAGTACAGAAAGTAAAATATACATACAACGGGTACATCGACCGCAACCAGGTCGTGCCCCAAAATAATAATACAAACAGGCAGTGACGGCAGTCCACATGTCGGACGCTCGCCCCGCAAAATCAAATGTACATAATACCACCACAACTGTACTAGCATTGCATCCAGGCTATCCCTACGACCGATCCGCAACAACACAGCAAATACATAGAACATCAACATGAAAGTCACGTTCGCAAATCCGTCTAACCGGGCTATAGCAGTTAGACAGGATTTACCGATCGAGTGACATTCACGGTCGCAGATATAATGTAAATACTGTGAAAAATGTGTTTAAAATTTTCCGATTGACCAAAAATTAACAAGTGGGCCCCCAATCAAAACTGTAGCACTCACAGAAAACCTGGGCCCAATTTTAATATTCCAAAACCCATATTTTAAGCCCAGAAAGCCTCTGAAAAAAAATGGTGCAGTGATGTCTACAGTGCGCGGCGGAAGGGCGGCGGAATGGGGGTTTGTTCGGCGCTTCCGCGCTCTGACTGTGGAATCACTTCATCGAAATTTTACAGAGTTCTTAGATTTTCTAGTACATCAATATTTTACAACCTGAAAAATTTTTAGAGACCAAAAATTTTCAACAGAAACTGATGCGAAGGTAAAATGCAGTTTTGGAACTTTTTGATCGATCGGAAATGCAAACACATTAAACCAAGCTAGACTAAGTTAATGGCGAGGCTCTGATACCAGTGTAAGTGCACGGCGGCGCCCCGGCCGTCAATCCGACGGCCAAATGCGGAAGCGGTGAATAACTTAAATTTTGCGGACTTAGCAAACCGGCACCACCGCGCACTAAACATCCGGATCGAATCATTAACAAGTCTAAGCTAACTAGAAGATGGGTTAGTGATATACCGACGATCCAAGTCCTCCGGTCTTCTCGTCATGGTCCCGATCTCCTGCGGAAAAGTCCCGTCTCCTCCTCGTCGCCGGAAGTGCACCACATCGCCTACTTTGTTTACGGGCTCCCACCTCAATGCCGAGGCAACTCGGGCACGAAGCCGGCTACTCGACATGCCCAAGGTTTGCTGTAGAATGTAGTGTAGAGATCCATGTCTCATTTTGGGGTTAAGGAGGTGCCATTTGGTGGAGGGATAAAACAAGAACAAAATGTGGAGAAGCTTGGGGTATTTTGGAGCATCGAATGAACCATATACCCTCACCAAAATATTTGGACAGCCCCCCTCCTATACATGGCCGGCCATCTCAAGAGGAATGGAGAGAATGAGATAAGTGTATCCAAAATGGGAGCCTCACTCATATGATACAAGAGAGAGAGAGAGAGGAAAATGATATCATGAAAGGAAATGATTATCAACAAAGCCATACTCCACCAACCTCATCATCACAACAAAGGTCAAGCCATCATGACACCATCATGAAGCAAAAGGACAAGCAAGGTCAAGGTATGGTGAGCCATCATGATACAAGGAAATATGCAAAGACCCCTTCCACAATTGCTTATTTGCAACAATGCAAATAAGCCCTCCTCCACCAATCTTCGGCCAATGAACGGAACAAAGGAAATCGGCCGAAACTAAAAGCAAACTGGCAACTCCAGAAAACTGGTCCCGTAATAAATTACAGGAAAACCCCGATACTGTGCATACACACCCGCATCTGTATTTCGACCGAAATACAAATGCAATGAGACAAAATCTACACTGTACTATACTAGGATCCGGCTTATACCAAAGCCGGCTAGTAATATCTGTTCGATCCTGATCCGTGCAATACCGCACGTATCTGATCGAACCCTGCCATATAACCATACGGCCTATAGTACAGACTGTCCGATCCTGATCCGTGCAATACCGCACGTATCTGATCGGACCTTGCCATATCTCCATACGGCCTCTACAACCTTTCGCCCGAAAGCTGAGTAACTGAAATGTGGGGGACTCTAAAGACTCATCAACACCTTGGTTGTGGATTTAACCACCAGCACGTCAGAGGTATAAGCCAATACGTAACGGGCTACCAGGTACTGACTAAAAAGGGATGTCTGTGAGTGAACTCAGCCTGACAACCCTACTGAGCCTGTCAGTGACAATATCCGTACAGTCCGGTCCGTTCGTCTATGAGTATCGCATGGCGGGCCTAGGGGGTTGGTAAAAGTCAGACCCCCAAAAGCGGTACAAGTCGTGTCGGAGTGTAGCCCAGAACACCCTGAGATACTACTGGAATACCTACCAGTAAATCTCCTTGCCTTGGCCAAGGACTTTGTGTAATGGCTCTCCTAGACACAGCACGACCTCACCCCCAATACCGGGAGAGACGAACCCCTGAAGATACGCTCACTGCCTCCATGTGGCTCGGGACTGTACCCAACTAAAACCTGTTTGCACGACTCCTTTGAGCCGTGGTAGGGCAGTAATCAAAGTACAGTGGGAACTCACACGAGACAAATGACGATCCCCAGGTCGATGAACTAACCTGCACACATGTCAACAGGGAACTGCCATCTGACGTCTGGTATATGACCAACTAGCATGTTCCCGGCGAGTCCTGTCCGGTGTACTCATAACCCAATGAGCACCTGTATACATCTTAGGTGATCCAATTGACACCAGTGGCTTGTGAGACCGGCCACCGCCCCTCGTCGGGGTCTCGACTGTATACACTAGTCTACTAATGGAGTATCGATGCCCAGTCTCGAAACTCCCACGACTAGGGACCTTTTAAGGATAAGCTTATAGACCCCAGCTCCCACTTATATGATCGCCCTCATACTGCTGGTGGTCAAGCAAGAATCTTAGGGGCTCTATCAACGTGTAATAGCGACGTGTCAGGTCACCTAAAACAGTACACGATGATAAAGGTAAACCAGATAGCATACTATCATCTCGAGTAAGACTGTCCTACCGGGATATGTCCTCCATCAATCATTGCAATCACGTACCTGTGACCTAATAATTGACTCTGAGGGCACTATCTCCAACACTTATGACCTTGGCGTGAGGTCAAAATATCATAAGTCACATGTCAAGTTCTACCCGTCATTATCCAGGTTAATTTGAACCCACCCGTACAAACCCTTGACGTAGGCCAAAATAGTAGTACGACTGTCCCAAACCAACGCATCTATCTATGCAACAGATAAATACCCGGCAGCTACCAAACACTATGCCTTGGCGTGAGGTCAAAATACATAGCTTGAATACTACCGAATATTTAACTGAAATGACGGAGGGCTACGAATGGTTTCTGGCGAAAACCTTTAACGTAAAGAACTTGATATCGTTGAAGGAACGGATAGCTTTTAAAAATATAGTGACGAAAACCTTTTCTAAAGAGGTCACTCCCGGTGAAGGGATCTCGGCTCTTTCCCCGTAGAATGGGGTGCAGGATATTCTAACTGAATACCACGGTGCAAAGCAAAAGTAGTCGGCTATAGTGAAGTTAATGCCCTGACGCAAACTTCTGTCCAAGGGGTCACTCCCGGTGAAGGGATCTCGGCCCTTGCCTCGTCGACTGAGGAGCAGGATATTCCAAATGAATACCACGATGCAAAACAAAAGTGAACGTCCTTGCAATAACAGCTTTTTGAAAAAGTGTTCCAACAACATCAGATTAGGTTTGTTTTTAACTTGCATTGATCCGAATCAACGCAGTCCCATCAATTGATCACACCACAAAGAACGAAAATATACTGATGTACGTATATGCCATCCGCATTCGCCACTGGGTCCCGTCATTACCCGTTAGGTTAGCTAACTAACGACAGAGCGGGGACTGGACTAGCGCGGATGCAAAACATATACAACATCTACTAATATATATACCAATATATTATATTCGCTCAAGGCGTGAATAAAATGCAACATCACAGAAATGAACAGCATCACAGAAACAATACAGATATCTGGGATCCCCGGATTTCACAGAGCCACTGCTGAAACCCGACGTTCCCCTGGTCGTGTGGATAGCCTGTGCAATGAAATCCTAGACCCCTACGGGCACGGCAAGTTACCCGCCAAAACCTGAAGCGAGGCAGCCCCCTTCAGCACCGTGAATGGACCACCCAGCACTTCACGGAATCCGGTAACTTGGGCACCCCTCCTGGGTCAACCTGTACCCCCTACGAGTGCGGCGAATAGCCCGCCAATTCTAGAGTGAAGCCCCCTCCTTCTCAATGCCATGAGATGCGGGCTTGTTGCCCTCTAGAACCCGGCTATCCGTGCACCCCTCCACGGGGTAACCCTAGTACAGAAAGTAAAATATACATACAACGGGTACATCGACCGCAACCAGGTCGTGCCCCAAAATAATAATACAATCAGGCAGTGACGGCAGTCCACATGTCGGACGCTCGCCCCGCAATATCAAATGTACATAATACAACCACAACTGTACTAGCATTGCATCCAGGCTATCCCCCACGACCGATCCGCAACATCACAGCAAAAACAGAACATCAACGTGAAAGTCACGTTCGCAAATCCGTCTAACCGGGCTATAGCAGTTAGACCGGATTTACCGATCGAGTGACATTCACGGTCGCAGATATAATGTAAATACTGTGAAATAATGTGTTTAAAATATCCGATCGATCAAACTTTAACAAGTGGGCCCCCAAACAATACTGTAGCACTCACAGAAATTATGGGCCCAAAATTAATATTCCAAAACCCATATTTTAAGCCCAGAAAGCCTTTGTAAAAAATTGGTGCAGGGATCCCCACAGTGTGCGGCGGAACAGCGGCGGGAAGGGGGTATTTGCGGCGGTTCCGCGCTCCCACTGTGGATTCACTTCATCGAATTTTTACAGAGCTCTTAGATTTTCCAGTACATCAATATTTTACAACCTGAAAAATTTTTCGAGGCCAAAAAATTTCAACAGAAACTGATGCTAACAAAAATGTAGATTTTGGAGTTTTGGTCGATCGGAAATGCAAAACATATTAAACCAAGCTAGACTAAGTTAATGGCGAGGCTCTGATACCACTGTAAGTGCACGGCGGCGCCCCGGCCGTCAATCCGACGGCCAAATGCGGAAGCGGTGATAAACTTAAATTTTTCTTGAACTGGCAAACCGCCGCGCACTAATACCCGGATCGAACCATTAATTAGTCCTAGCTAACAACAAGAAAGGGAAGAGAGATATACCGACGATCCAAGTCCTCCGGTCTTCTCATCATCGTCCCGATCTCCTGCGGAATGTCCCGTCTCCTCCTCGTCGCCGGAAGTGCACCACATCGCCTACTTCTTTTACGGGCTCCCACCTCAATGCCGAGGCAACTCGGGCACGAAGCCGGCTACTCGACGTGCCCAAGGTTCGCTGTAGAATATGTAGTCCTCAAGTCTCACTTTGGGGTTGTGGAATTGCCATTTGGTGGAGGAATGATGCTTGGAGCTTTTGGGATTGATCTTGTGGGATTTTTGCAACATGAAATGAAGCAAAATCCCACACCAAAATGTTTGGACAGCCCCCCCGCAAGAGAGTGGCCGGCCATGCAAGGTAAATGGAAAGAATGGAGTGAGTGGGAGAGCAAATCAAATGGGAGCCATTCTCATCTAATACCAAAGAGAGAGAGAGGAAAGCTATCATGCAAAAGAAATGATAGTAAGGAAAATCCAACACTCAAAGCAACAATCATCACTCCAAAAGTCATGCCATCATCAACAACCATGATGACTTTAAAGGTCAAGCCATCATGAGGAAGTCAAGAAGTCAAGGTCAAGGGATGGGGCTATAATCATGATGCAACAAAATGCAAAGAACCCCTTCCACTAATGCCTATTTGCAACAATGCAAATAAACCCTCCTCCACCAATCTTCGGCCAATGAACGGAACAAAGGAAATTGGCCAAAACGGAAAGCAAACTGGCAACTCCAGAAAACTGATCCCGTAATAAATTACAGGAAAACCCCGATACTGTGCATACACACCCGCATCTGTATTTCGACCGAAATACAAATGCAATGAGACAAAATCTACACTGTACTATACTAGGATCCGGCTTAAACCAAAGCCGGCTAGTAATATCCGTTCGATCCTGATCCGTGCAATACCGCACGTATCTGATCGAACCCTGCCATATAACCATATGGCCTATAGTACAGACTGTCCGATCCTGATCCGTTTAATACCGCACGTATCTGATCGGACCTTGCCATATCTCCATACGGCCTCTACAACCTTTCGCCCGAAAGCTGAGTAACTGAAATGTGGGGGACTCTAAAGACTCATCAACACCTTGGTTGTGGATTTAACCACTAGCACGTTAGAGGTATAAGCCAATACATAACGGGCTACCAGGTATTGACCAAAAGGGACGTCTGTGAGCGAACTCAGCCTGACTCCCTACTGAGCCTGTCAGTGACAATATCCGTACAGTCCGGTTCGTTCGTCTATGAGCATCGCATGGCGGGCCTAGGGGGTTGGTAAAAGTCAGACCCCCAAAAGCGGTACAAGTCGTGTCGGAGTGTAGCCCAGAACACCCTGAGATACTACTGGAATACCTACCAGTAAATCTCCTTGCCTCGGCCGAGGGCTTCGTGTAATGGCTCTCCTAGACACAGCACGACCTCACCCCCAATACCGGGAGAGACGAACCCCTGAAGATACGCTCACTGCCTCCATGTGGCTTGGGACTGTACCCAACTAAAACCTGTTTGCACGACTCCTTTGAGCCGTGGTAGGGTAGTAATCAAAGTACAGTGGGAACTCACACGAGACAAATGACGATCCCCAGGTCGATGAACTAACCTGCACACATGTCACCAGGGAACTGCTATCTGACGTCTGGTATATGACCAACTAGCATGTTCCCGGCGAGTCCTGTCCGGTGTACTCATAATCCAATGAGCACCTGTATACATCTTATGTGATCCAACTGACACCAGTGGCTTGTGAGACCGGCCACCGCCCCTCGTCGGGGTCTCGACTGTATACACTAGTCTACTATGGAGAATTGATGCCCTGTCTCGAAACTCTCACGACTAGGGACCTTTTAAGGATATGCTTATAGACCCCCAGCTCCCACTTATATGATCGCCCTCATACTGCTGGTGGTCAAGCAAGAATCCTAGGGGCTCTATCAACGTGTAATAGCGACGTGTCAGGTCACTTAAAACAGTACACGATGATAAAGGTAAACCAGATAGCATACTATCATCTCGAGTAAGACTGTCCTACCGGGATAGGTCCTCCATCAATCATTACAATCACGTACCCGTGACCTAATAATTGACTCTGAGGGCACTATCTCCAACACTTCCCACACCACATCTGATATGGTGTGGTAGGCACAGTCTTAGTTGGAACTCGGTTCAAAAGATATGCAGTTGATTCTAATGCATATCCCCAGAATGATCGCGGTAACTCAGCGTTACTCATCATGGAACGTACCATATCCAATAGGGTCCGGTTCTGTCTCTCCGATACACCGTTATGTTGCGGAGTGTATGGAGGAGTAAGCTAAGAGAGAATTCCATTCTCTTTTAGATAATTCAGGAACTCGGCACTCAAGTATTCACCACCTCGATCAGATCTCAGTGTCTTGATACTTTTGCCGGTTTGTTTTTCTACTTCATTCTTATATTCCTGGAATTTTCCAAAGGCTTCGGATTTATGTTTCATTAAGAAGACATATCCGTACCTTGAAAAGTCATCCGTAAAAGTAATGAAGTAAGAATAATCGCTTCGCGCATGCGTAGACATTGCACCGCACACGTCGCTGTGTACGAGTCCTAAGAGCTCGCTCGCTCTTACTCCGTGTCCAGTGAACGGAGTCTTTGTCATCTTTCCTTTGAGACAGGATTGACAAGTTGCATATGATTGATATTCGAACGGATCTAAATATCCTTCTGTATGTAACTTCGTCAACCTTCTCTCATTGATGTGACCCAATCTACAATGCCATAAGAAAGCCTGATTTGTTTCCGGAGACTTTCTTTTGTGTGTATTCTGGACATTGAAAATCTGTGGTTGGTTTAATACGTATATACCATTGCTTAATGTACCTGACCCAATCAAAACTTGATTAAGGTGAATGTTTACAACATTGCTTACAAATGCAAATTCATAACCTTCTTTAGATAATAAAGATACAGATATGATATTACAAGTTGCATTGGGTACAAAATAACAATCACGCAAAACCAAAACATGTCCATCTGACATTCCCAAGTGATAGTCCCCCACGGACTCAGCATCCATGCCAGCTCCGTTGGCAACTCTGAGGGTCATATCACCTGCCTTCAAAACCCTACGCTTTCTCAGTGCCTGCATGGAATTACAGATATGAGATCCTGATCCGGTATCCAATACCTAGGAAGTAGAGTTTATTGATAGACAGTTTTCAATAACATACACACCTGAAGCCGAAGCCGCAAATTGCTTCGGGTCCTGGTTCTTGGCCTTCCAAGCCCTGCAATCCTTTTTTCAGTGTCCTTTCTTATGACAATAGAAGCATTCTTCCTTTCCCACAAGCTGCCCCACTATCTTTGTTGCCTTTGCTTTTCCCTTCGTTTCCACTTTACTAACACCGCCCCTTGGTTTGGCGGGGGCTTTCTTCTTCTTTCCTTTGGCTTTCGCCTTGGAATTAGAAGAGGAAGACCCTCCTACAAACAAAGTGGATGTTTCCTTAGCTTTCTATAGGGTGCCCTCTGCACTCCTCAACATGTTGAGAAGCTCCGGAAGTTCAACTTCTTTTCTTTGCAACTTGAACTTCAGGATAAACTGGGCGTAAGTGGAAGGAAGGGACTGGAGAATCAAGTCCGTATAGAGCTCGTTCTCTAACGTGGTCCCAAAGCCCGCGAGCTCTTCAATGAAGCCAATCATCTTAAGCACGTGTTCCGCTACCGATGATCCGATAGCCAATCTCGCCAAAAACAACTTTTTCGAGACTTCGTATCTAGCGATACGGGATTGCTCTCCATACAGTTCTTTTGTATGAAGAAATATGAATTCTAGGTCCATATTCTCGTGCCTCCTCTGATGTTCATTGTCCATAGAGGCAAGCACGAGTCACTTGGTCTTCGCGTAATCGATCTCCCAGGTCTTACGGATTTCCTTATCCGCGACGCTGGAGGTGGGACCTGGGACAGGGGGAGCTTTGGTGGTAAGGAGATACCCCAGCTTGTCGTAAGTGATTGCCATTTTGAAATTCCTGAGCCAATCTTTGTAGTTTGGCCCTATCAGTATATTTTTATCTAGAAGTAACTTAAGTCCGGTCATGACGATTGGTCGCTGCAATTAGGAGAGAGAGAAGAAACACTCAGCATGATGCTCTTGCAAGTTTAGAGTGGTTTTTAGTTTGTCTAAACAGGATGGCTCCCACTGTTTCTCGGATCCCTCTTCAAACCAAAAAGGAGGAATTAGTTGGGATCAATCTCACCGTACAATACTTGCTTAACAGTTTAGCCAGACCAGTGTCGGTACTTCGAGGGAGGTTTTTCAACGCTTTCGCGAAGTTCCTTAATTTAAGAACCTCTTTTCCCTGGGGGCGTAGCCCCGCTAACACCTTTCTAGACACCTACTTGGTTTATAGCATTGATCGTTAAGTGAGAAATTTCCCGAGGAATAGCATATACTCACAGTAGGATCGGGATCCAAATATCATCGCGTGACAAAACTGAAGGAATCCTACCAGAATCATCACACTCCAAATGGTATGCAGCGCTATCAAGTTTCTGGTACTTTAGAAACTCCCGATGTGGATTTTTGCCCCATGCTCTTATGACCTTGACTTTGGCCAACAAATCATAAGTCACATGTCAAGTTCTACCCGTCATTCTCCAGGTTAATTTGAACCCACCCGTACCTACCCTTGACTTTGGCCAACAAGGCAGTATGACTGTCCTAAACCAACGCATCAATCTATGCCGCATATGAATACCCAATAGCTACCAAACACTGTGCCTTGACTTTGGCCAACAAACATAGCTTGAAAACTATTGACCATTCATATGAAATGACGGAGGGCTACGAATGGTTTTGGCGAAACCGTGAACGTAGTGAACTTGATATAATCGATGGAACGAGATAGCTTTTAAAGGGTGTGGTTCATGTTCCGCGTTTAAAAGTTGGTTTTTGAAAAGAACCGAGTAGTTTTGAAAGTGTTCCAACGACTTTACTTTGGTTTATTTTCTTGCATTAATTTTAATGCGTCCCATCATTTAATCCTACCATTGCAGAAAACAACGAAAATATGACGTATGCTTATGCCATCCGCATTCGCCACGGGGCCCCGTCATTACCCGTTAGGTTACTTAACTAACGACAGAGTGGGGGCTGGACTAGCACGGATGCAAAACATAAGCAACGCCTAAATAGATATCATATATAGATATATACATTCATCAGATGCAATGATAGCCATTCCAGATCACAGATGAACACATTGGATATACTAGGAATCCGCATTCCGTACGAGCCTGTAACGAAAAGCGGATTACACGGTCGCGGTGAATAGCCAATACCCCACCCTAGACCCTTACGGGTGCGGCAAACTACCCGCCAAATACCCGAAGTGAAGCAACCTCCCTCAACAACGTGAGTAGGCCACTTGGCACTTCGAGGTACCCGGTAGTTTGTGCACCCCACCTTGGGTCTATCCTAGGAGCAAAAACAGTAAAAGAAATTATACAATGGCGGCTACAACCTCATCCCGGATGTGCGGCCATAAAAATAATATTACATCAATTACAAATTACATGAATTGAAAGATAAAGAAAACTCTCATCTCACAACCCCCCGGCTATTCATCCGCGACAATCCAATGAATTCATATACACATACCATCAACATTACAGATCACAGATATGTATAACCTCTACTAATCGACATATAGCGATTAGCAGACGTTCAATACATATATCACATCACAGATATAACCCGTTAGCTAAAGTCTTTAGAAGTTCGATCAAAATACGGATTTTTAACCACCCCAAAAACAAATTTTTCTTTCTGGAAAATTTGGGCAAAAAAATCATATTCCAAAAATCCCAAAACAGCATAGAGAACACACTGCAGTGAAAACGATCCACGGCCGAGTCAACTCGGCCGCGGATCCGCGGCAAGAAGCTCTTCTTGCCGTGGTTCCGCGGTGAGTTGGTCGGTTCGTTGGCTCGTTTTTCTGCTGTGTTCAAATAAAACCCTGAGACGATTTTTCGTATATGTCAAATAATTTTTACAGCAGTTTAAAAATCGACAGAGAGTTTGTGTTCCGGGCATGTTTCATGACTTTTTCTCCGATCGAACTTCTAGTTACTTTGCTAACATGTTAGATAGTGTTTAACTAGGCTCAGATACCACTGTAAGTCCACGTTACCCGTCCCCGGTTCTTTGGGGTTGCGGAAATGGTAAAAAATGATTTTCTACGGTTGGGTAACATGGACTCAAAAACGGATCTTTGTTAAACTAACTATCTAACAACCTAACTAAGAGTTTTACCTACTCGGTTAGGGGGTTATACCTTAACTTGAACTCCTTATCTTCGACTCCTTGTGGTGGTCGGATGGTTCTCTCCTCGTCGTCTCATTGTGCCGAAGATGGATCCACCCGAAAGCTTCTACCTTTGGCTCCAACCTCAATCTTGAGAAAACTAGAATACTTGGTTTGCTAGACCTTGTACACTAGGATTGTTAGTTGTATGTATGCCCTAGAGGCCAGTATTGTACAGATTATGTATATTATATTGGATGCTTGGACATATATAGTGATGACTTTCTTGCTCGACATGATAGTATGCTATCTGGTTGCTCTTTATCTTAACATGTACACTAGTCTCTTTATACTGTCTTATAGTTACATGTTGGTAAAGCCCTTAGGATTTGTACTTGACTACCTGGACTATGATGTAGATCATACTAGTGGGGACATGGTAGTCCATAAGTACATCCTTCAAGGTCCCTAGTCGTGGGTGTATCGAGACGGGGCATCGATATACCAGAGTAGACTAGCGTATACGCTTCTCGACCCATGTGATGGGCGATGGATGATCCCATATCCATTGGTGTTTGACATCAGAGATGGTGTACGGGTGCTCAGTGGAGACTGGGTACACTGGACGGACTCGCCGAGAACTCCCAGATGGTATTATACCTCACGTCAGATGGCAGTTCTCAGGTGACACTTGTACAGGATAGTCTGTAGACCCGAGATCGTCATAGAGTCTTGTGTGATTCCCACTGTGCTTTGATCTCCACCTTACCACGTCCATGAGGGCGTGCAAAACGGTGGTCTTTGGGTACAGTCCCGAGTCACATGGAGGCAATGAGCGATAGGAGGGGTTTCGTCTCTCCCGGTATTGGGGGTAGATGTTGCGCTGTGCTCGATTGGCCGTAACAGGGAAGTCCCTGGCCATGGCTGATCAGAGATTTGCTGGTAAGTGTTACCAGTAGTTTCTCGACCCGTTACGAGCCTCACATCGGCACGACTTATCGGGTTATTGGGGTCTGACGTTTACCACCCCTAGACTTAATATGCGACGTATCAGACGAAGAGACCGGACTGTACGGTAAGTGTTACTGGTCGGATTCGCAGGAGTGTGAGCGGGCTAGCTCGTCGATCTTCTGATCGCTCAATACCCGGGTGGCCGTTACGTTTAGCAGACCGCTTGCGGCTTGTGGGTGCTTGATATGATCATCATCTGCTACCGGCGTATTGACGAGTCTTTAGAGTCCTACACAGAGGTTTCCTGGTTCAAGCGAAACGAAATAGGAGCGCATATGAGATATGTGCAGGACCGAGAATAATGCGTGTATGTGATACCGCATTTCATTCTCGCGATAAATGTTTCGATTGGTTATATTTGATATGACCTAGTTATCGAATCATTGATTCGATAAATCGATACATTGAATACTAGTCGGTTATGTGCGACATGACCGGATCATTGAATCAAATGTTGATTTAATGATTTAATGTATAATTATATATTTGATATATTACTTTGCATTAACTAGTATTGGTTCACTTTATACGGATTTTCTCACTTGATGCACATAGTATATGTGATATGCTTTTGTGCACTTTTTTGTATCATGTTTGATGATACTTGATCATTTAGTTAAGTATATAGAATTAATCCATGGTTAATTTGATAATTAGGGTTTTGCATATTCATTTATTTATTTATTTGTTTATTTATTTATTTGGAAAAGATAAAGATAAGAATGGTGGCTTTCTTTGTCATTAGTTGAAGCTTCATGAAGCCTTGACTTTTGTAACCATCCTTATCTTCATGCTTAACCCTAACCCATCCAAGTGACCATGGTTAATTCTCTACACTTAACCCTAGTTTAAGTTATGATAAGTATTTGATTTTCTATTTCTTTTGAATAGAACTTATCATAACTATCTTCATCTTCTTCTTCTTCTTCAAGCTTGCTACTTTAATGGCAACTTGAGCAAAAGTGAGTAAAATCCAATTCCAAAGAGAACCCACCTCCTATTTCTTCACCCTCTACCTCTTGCCAAGTTGTTTTGGGTGTTTACTTCACAAGTTTCACAAGTTTGTGAAGTCGGAGCTTGAACTTGCGATGCCTCAAGGTAGATCGTCTTTGACACAAAGCCGACGACCTAGCTTGCCCGTTTCTCTGATGAAGCCAAAGTTCGAGTTTGGGAATCGAGATGGACAGCGAGAGGATGCCTTCGTGGAGCCAAGGAAGAGGATTACCGGATCTACAAAGGTTGTAGCATCTAACCTATAGTTAATTTGTTAACTAGTTTTATATTTCGCCTAGACATCTAGCAACGATCCGTTAACTAGGGTTTCTCGGCACCATAATTTTTAAATTTGGCATGTTCGATGCCTTGTGAGACCTCTATAGGGTGCTTAGGAACCTTTCACTGGTATCAGAGCCTAGCTAGAGCCTTAGGCGAAGTCTAGACGGACTTTGAAGTCCGATCGAACCAAAAATCCGAACCCAAAATAGCTCTCTGGACTTTTTCCATTTTCTGGGATTTTTCAAGATTAAAAATTTCCAAAAAATTCAGCAGGTAATATTATGAGTTACTGTGAAACACGTGTCGATAACTCCACAAAGGAGGCGCGGAACCGCGGCCCCCACCATGGGATTAGCGGCGGTTCCGCGGCCACTTAGTGGTGTTACACCACGTGTCTTGCACAGTAATTCGTTTCCTGTAGTGCTGAGTCTTCTGGAAATTTTTAATAATTTTTCAAGAGTTGAATTTTCTGGGTTGTTTTGGGGATTCGTATTTCGATCGGATTATCAAATTTCGTCTTTTGTGTTTTTCCGGATAATTTCCAGAATATGTTAAAAAGTTCGACCGGATATAAATACCCAATTTTTCCCCTGTCGGGAAATTTCCAAGTGTTGGATTTTTCCGTAGTTTAACGACGTTCTAAGTAGTGCAAGTAACGCGATGGACCCTCTAGAAGACAACAAACCTTAACTCGATTATGTGACCGTCTTGAACTGCCTTTTGAACCTTCGGGTTTGGGGCAGTACGGCGTGCCACATGTGAGGCGTTGGCTTGACCCTTCTACGGCTGGACCGTCGGTACTGAGGCACGAACTGAATGTTGTTAGACTTATTTCATGTGTTGAGCTGTATCGGGAAAACTTGGGTATTCGACTTTTCGATCGGAAAGTTTAACATTTTCTGTTTATCTGGAATGTGATACAATAATTGGAATTCACAAACAGTTATGTGATAACTGAATGAATGTTATAAATCTAGCAGTTTAGTCCCATACGATATTGAAAAGAGTTTTCGATAATGAGACTAAAATGCGGGGTTTGTAACTGTTAGGCATGTGATGTCTAAAGAAGTTGCGGATTCCAACTGTTGTAGTTTTACACTTTCTTTTCTGTGACCGTAAGTGTAATATGTGAATCGCCGGTTTTGTTGCTATATGTCAACGACAATTGGGATGCGCATATTTACTTACGTTGATGACATGTGATGTTATGTGTTGCTGGATATGTTATATTGGATCGTCGTATTCGAATAGCCGGGGTTTTTTTATGTGAGATGAGTGTTTTTCCATTTTCATTCATGTAAAAACTTGTATGTAATATTCTTTTATTTGGGGCACTTCCAGGTAGCGGAAGCTGTCACCCTTTGTATATTATTTACTTTTCCGCATTAGGATAGACCCAAGGAGGGGAGCACAAGTAACCGGGTTCTGGGGTCCAGTGGGAGACCAACTCGAGGAGTCGAGTCCGGGTCTCCTAACCCTAGAATTGGCAGGGTTGCTTGCCGCTCTCGTAGGGGTCTAGGGGTGTGGGATTGGCTATTCATCACGACCGTGGAATCCGTGTTTTATACTGGCTCGTATTGAAAACACGGACGTCCTAGTATATCCAATATTTCATATGTTTATTCTGCTGCGATATCTGTGTTGTGACTCTGTGATGGATATAGTATATATGATATATTATATAGACGTTACTTATGTTTTACACCCGCGCTAGCCCTGCCCTGCTCTGTCGTTAGTTACCTAACCTAACGGTGCACGAGGGGACATCGAGGCGAATGCGGATGGCATAAGTGTACGTCATATCTATCTGTGATGTTTAGGTATTTAAATGATGGGACTTCATTAATGTGATTAATGAAAGATAAGAAACCTAAGATGTTGTGGAATCGAATTTTAAAATAAAACAGGTAGCTACAGTTCTTGCTTTGCACAGTGATATATATGATATATCCCGCACCTTATTCGATGAGGAAAGGACCGAGATCCCTTCACCGGGAGTGACTCCTTTAGCAATAACTGGCAGATGCTACACACTCGGTTTGCTTTTGACTGCTTTTGGGTTTTTGCTTTGCACAGCGATATATATGATATATCCCGCACCTCATTCGACGAGGAAAGGACCGAGATCCCTTCGCCGGGAGTGACTCCTTTAGCAAAACTAGAAAAGCCTCAAAATCACTCCATTTCAAAACTTCATTTGATTCTACAACGATATAAAGTTCATTACGCAAAGGGTTTTCTTAAAAACCTGACGTAGCCCTCCGTCATTTCAGATAAGTAATAGTTAGTATTCGTGCTGCGTTTGTTGACTCAGTCAAGGCGTAGTGTGCGGTAGCTGATTACTATTTATCTGTTTATGCATATGATGCAGATTGGATTAGGGTAGTCGTGCGGCCTTGTTGACTTAGTCAAGGGTCGTGCGGGTGGGTTTAATTCAATCAGGAAATGACGGGTTAAACTTTACTTGCGGTCTATGGTTTGTTGACTCAGTCAAGGTCATAGATCGCCTGGGGCAAAATATTATCGGGAATTTCAAGTGTTGAAATTTGCAATGAGACTGCATACCTTCTATGAGATAGTTGGATCCCGATACCCACTGCGAGTAAGAGTTACTCCTGGGAGAGTTTTATACATTACAATTAGCCGATCAAGTAGGTGTCTAGAAAGGTGTTAACGAGGTTACGCCTCTGGGAAAACGAGGTTTACATTAATTAGGTTCGTGCGAAAGCACGGGGGACCTCCCTCAAAGTACCGACACTAGCCTGGCTGAAAGATTGGCGAACTTGTAGTGTGTAATTAATCCCGGCTAGTCTTTCCTTTTAGGGTTTGGAGGAAGATTTGATAAAAAGCAGTGGGAGCCATCCTGATTAGATAAGATAATAACCAATCTGATCTTGCACGAGCATACGCTAAAGTGTTTTCTTCTCTCTCTCTCCAGGTAGCGACCATTTCATGCCCTAATGAAGATAATAATATGGATGTATTGACCGAACCCGCATGTTATACTGTGCAGGGGAACGTTGGACCCGTTCTATCTTATAAATGTTATAAGACTGAATAGGAAACAGGAGAATATCTGGATTCTCACACCGCCCAAACGGAGAACATGCATGTTGATGCATCATCTTCGGGTGTGTTTGTCATTGAGAACTGTTTCTCAGTTCACCCTACGTCCTGGGTATTAGATACCGGGTCAGGATCCCACATATGTAAGATGTTACATGGGCTGCGAAAAGGTAGAGAACTGAGAAAAGGTGAACATTCCGTTCATGTAGGGAATGGGGCAAATGTTGCAGCCAAAGCAGTTGGCATATATCACCTGGTATTACCAAATGGTGATACACTAGTCCTGAATGAGTGCTATTATATACCGAACATGATGTGCAACATTATATCAGTTTCTTTATTAAGTAAAGAAGGTTATAATTTCGTAGTAAAGGATAATGTTATGAACATATTCCTAGATCAAAGGTTGATTGCATCAGGCTCGCTACATAATGGCATATTCATTCTCAATCAAAATACAGTCTTCAATATACAAAACACACACAAAAGGAAAAGCTCAGAAATGAACGAATCCTTCTTGTGGCACTGTAGACATGGCCATATCAATGAGACACGACTAGCTAAGTTGCATAAGAACGGATATTTGAATTCATTCGAATTATCATCTTATGACACTTGCCATTCATGTCTCAAAGGAAAAATGACCAAAACTCCGTTTAAAGGACACGGAGAAAGAGTTACTGAACTCTTGGGACTGGTGCATAGTGATGTATGCGGTCCAATGTCTACACACGCCAGAAATGGTTCTTCCTACTTCATTACATTCACTGACGATCTCTCTAGATACGGGCATGTGTTCCTGTTGAAACACAAGTCTGAAGCTTTTGAGAAATTCAAAGAATATAAGCATGAGGTAGAGAACCAAACGGGCAAAAGTATTAAGGTTCTTCGATCTGATCGAGGAGGTGAATACTTAAGCAGTGAATTCCTGGATTATCTAAAAGAGAATGGGATTCTCTTTCAGCTTACTCCTCCTTATACACCACAGCACAACAGTGTATCGGAACGAAGGAATCGCACCCTATTAGATATGGTGCGTTCAATGATGAGTAATGCTGAGTTACCTATTTCCTTTTGGGGGTATGCGCTTGAGACAGCCATATACCTATTGAATCTGGTTCCGTCTAAATCTGTACCTACCACACCATATGAGATATGGAGTGGGAAGAGACCATATTTTAAGCGAATTAAGATATGGGGTTGTACGGCCTATGTCAAAAAGCAAAATCCGGACAAACTCGAGGCACGATCAGTCCTTTGCAAGTTTGTGGGATATCCTAAGAATTCTCAAGGATATTTTTTCTACCAAGCTGAGGAACAAAGAGTGTTTGTTGCTCAACATGCCACCTTTTTGGAAAGGGAATTTCTTGTAAAAGAAATTAATGGCAAAGAGGTAGAGCTGGAAGAGGTTCCAGCACCACAAACTGCAACTGACAATTTAGTAGAACCAGAGGATTCAGTGGTGCCCGACGTACCCCAGCCTCTCCGCCGATCTAGTAGGGTTTCTCGTCCACCTGATAGATACTATGGTTTTCTCATTGATGGTGGTAGTGAGGATTGCATCATGGAGGATGATGACCCAACTAGCTTCGAGCAGGCCATCACGAGTGGGGACTCAGTGAAATGGCTGGATGCTATGCGGTCCGAGATGGATTCCATGTACACCAACAAAGTATGGACTTTGGAAGTTGCTCCTGAAGGGGTAAAACCCATTGGGAGCAAGTGGATCTTTAAGAAGAAACTTGGTGTAGATGGGAAAGTGGAGACTTTCAAAGCTAGACTTGTAGCAAAGGGTTTTCGTCAAAGACCAGGTGTGGACTATGACGAGACCTTTTCTCCAGTGGCTATGCTTAAATCCATCCGGATCATGCTTGCCATCGCTGCATATCATGATTACGAAATCTGGCAAATGGATGTTAAGACCGCCTTTCTAAACGGTGATTTAGAAGAGTGCGTGTACATGACTCAGCCAGAGGGCTTCGTAGACAGTGGGAGCAGCGGGAAGGTGTGCAAGCTGCTTAAATCCATTTATGGATTGAAGCAAGCATCGCGGAGTTGGAACATCTGCTTTGACGTCGTTATCAAAGAGTTTGATTTCGTCAAAAATCCAGATGAACCTTGTATCTACAGGAAGGTGGCAGAGAGTAAGGTTGTCTTCCTCGTATTGTACGTGGACGATATACTCTTGATAGGAAATGATATTCCTATGCTGCAATCGGTCAAGCTCTTCTTATCACAAAGATTCTCAATGAAAGATCTTGGTGATGCCTCCTGCATATTAGGAATTAGGATCTATAGAGATAGATCCAAAAGGATTTTGGGATTGTCCCAATCCAGGTACATTGACACCGTAGTAAAGAGGTTTAGTATGGAAGAGTCCAAGCGTGGGAACTTGCCCACGATCTCTGGAGTCACTCTCTCCAAAGAGATGTCTCCCAAGATTGATTTGGAGAGAGCTCGCATGCAAGGTATACCCTATGCTTCGGCAGTAGACTCTATCATGTATGCGATGCTATGTACCAGACCCGATGTAGCATACTCACTAAGTATAGTGAGCAGGTATCAAGCTGATCCTGGAGAGAGTCACTGGACAGTTGTGAAGAGCATTCTCAAGTACTTGCGAAGGACTAGAGACATGTTCTTGGTGTATGGTAACGGAGAACTCCAAGTGGAGTCTTTTACCGATTCGAGCTTCTAGAGTGATAAGGACGACTCTAAGTCGCAGTCGGGTTTTGTCTTTACCCTTTACGGAGGGGCGGTTAGCTGGAAGAGTTCCAAGCAGGAAACCGTGGCAGACTCGACGATGGAGGCTGAATACATCGCTGCCAACGATGCTGCCAAAGAGGCTGTCTGGATCAAGAAGTTCATTACTGAACTTGGAGTGGTTCCATCCATTGAGCATCCAATACCTTTGTATTACGATAACAATGGAGCGGTGGCTTTGGCCAAGGAACCCAGGTCCCATCAGCGATCCAGGCATATTCTGAGGCGGTATCACCTGATCCGGGAGATAGTTGATCGCCGGGAGATCGAGGTCAGGAGAGTTGACACCAAGAACAACACGGCGGATCCACTCACGAAGGCCATTCCCCAGATACAGTTTGAGAGACTCTTCGGGATGCTCGGTATGAGATACTACAGCAGCTGGCCCTAGTGCAAGTGGGAGATTGTTAGTTGTATGTATGCCCTAGAGGCCAATATTGTACAGATTATGTATATTATATTGGATGCTTGGACATATATAGAGATGACTTTCTTGCTCGACATGATAGTATGCTATCTGGTTGCTCTTTATCTTAACATGTACACTAGTCTCTTTATACTGTCTTATAGTTACATGTTGGTAAAGCCCTTAGGATTTGTACTTGACTACCTGGACTATGATGTAGATCATACTAGTGGGGACATGGTAGTCCATAAGTACATCCTTCAAGGTCCCTAGTCGTGGGTGTATCGAGACGGGGCATCGATATACCAGAGTAGACTAGCGTATACGCTTCTCGACCCATGTGATGGGCGATGGATGATCCCATATCCATTGGTGTTTGACATCAGAGATGGTGTACGGGTGCTCAGTGGAGACTGGGTACACTGGACGGACTCGCCGAGAACTCCCAGATGGTATTATACCTCACGTCAGATGGCAGTTCTCAGGTGACACTTGTACAGGATAGTCTGTAGACCCGAGATCGTCATAGAGTCTTGTGTGATTCCCACTGTGCTTTGATCTCCACCTTACCACGTCCATGAGGGCGTGCAAAACGGTGGTCTTTGGGTACAGTCCCGAGTCACATGGAGGCAATGAGCGATAGGAGGGGTTTCGTCTCTCCCGGTATTGGGGGTAGATGTTGCGCTGTGCTCGATTGGCCGTAACAGGGAAGTCCCTGGTCAGGGCTGATCAGAGATTTGCTGGTAAGTGTTACCAGTAGTTTCTCGACCCGTTACGAGCCTCACATCGGCATGACTTATCGGGTTATTGGGGTCTGACGTTTACCAC
Source organism: Agapanthus africanus (assembly GCA_030015575.1). Taxonomy (NCBI): domain Eukaryota; kingdom Viridiplantae; phylum Streptophyta; class Magnoliopsida; order Asparagales; family Amaryllidaceae; genus Agapanthus; species Agapanthus africanus. The sequence continues at coordinate 250,885,292 of JASDDO010000029.1, read as the reverse complement.
CCCTAGACTTGATATGCGACGTATCAGACGAAGAGACCGGACTGTACGGTAAGTGTTACTGGTCGGATTCGCAGGAGTGTGAGCGGGCTAGCTCGTCGATCTTCTGATCGCTCAATACCCGGGTGGCCGTTACGTTTAGCAGACCACTTGCGGCTTGTGGGTGCTTGATATGATCATCACCTGCTACCGGCGTATTGACGAGTCTTTAGAGTCCTATACAGAGGTTTCCTGGTTCAAGCGAAACGAAATAGGAGCGCATATGAGATATGTGCATGACCGAGAATAATGCGTGTATGTGATACCGCATTTCATTCTCGCGATAAATGTTTCGATTGGTTATATTTGATATGACCTAGTTATCGAATCATTGATTCGATAAATCGATACATTGAATACTAGTCGGTTATGTGCGACATGACCGGATCATTGAATCAAATGTTGATTTAATGATTTAATGTATAATTATATATTTGATATATTACTTTGCATTAACTAGTATTGGTTCACTTTATACGGATTTTCTCACTTGATGCACATAGTATATGTGATATGCTTTTGTGCACTTTTTTGTATCATGTTTGATGATACTTGATCATTTAGTTAAGTATATAGAATTAATCCATGGTTAATTTGATAATTAGGGTTTTGCATATTCATTTATTTATTTATTTGTTTATTTATTTATTTGGAAAAGATAAAGATAAGAATGGTGGCTTTCTTTGTCATTAGTTGAAGCTTCATGAAGCCTTGACTTTTGTAACCATCCTTATCTTCATGCTTAACCCTAACCCATCCAAGTGACCATGGTTAATTCTCTACACTTAACCCTAGTTTAAGTTATGATAAGTATTTGATTTTCTATTTCTTTTGAATAGAACTTATCATAACTATCTTCATCTTCTTCTTCTTCTTCAAGCTTGCTACTTTAATGGCAACTTGAGCAAAAGTGAGTAAAATCCAATTCCAAAGAGAACCCACCTCCTATTTCTTCACCCTCTACCTCTTGCCAAGTTGTTTTGGGTGTTTACTTCACAAGTTTCACAAGTTTGTGAAGTCGGAGCTTGAACTTGCGATGCCTCAAGGTAGATCGTCTTTGACACAAAGCCGACGACCTAGCTTGCCCATTTCTACGATGAAGCCAAAGTTCGAGTTTGGGAATCGAGATGGACAGCGAGAGGATGCCTTCGTGGAGCCAAGGAAGAGGATTACCGGATCTACAAAGGTTGTAGCATCTGACCTATAGTTAATTTGTTAACTAGTTTTATATTTCGCCTAGACATCTAGCAACGATCCGTTAACTAGGGTTTCTCGGCACCATAATTCTTAAATTTGGCATGTTCGATGCCTTGTGAGACCTCTATAGGGTGCCTAGGAACCTTTCAAGGATGAGTAGAGAAGTGTTTTGGGTTTTATCTCTATGGTTCTTGTTTCTCAACACATGAGACAATAGAACCATGAGCTAAAGAGAGAGCTTGAGGATGAGAGAGAATGAGAATGATAGAATGAGCAAGACCTTTTCCACCCATGCTCTCATAACACAAAATAATCATAATAATAACAATAATTAAGCATCTTGTGATGGTTCATGTCAATGGCTTTATCATTTCATGCATTTAATGCATTTTGTGAACAAATAAGCAAGCAAAGGTCAATGCCATAAAATGATAGCCATTGTCATGATGATGGTCAACAAGTCCAACCTAGTCAACCGGTCAACAAAGTCAACAAGTCAACAAAGTCAACGTTTCAACCCAACCATGGCACAATAATACTTAATTAATATTATTATTAATCATATTTCTAATTCTCATTAGGGTTTAGCAAAAGTTAACAGTCAACAACCCTAATGAGAATCCTCTGCCTCCGTCTCTGTCAACCGTGCATACAAACCCGCATCCTCGTTCCGAGGAATATGAATACAAACGAGATAAAACAAATCCGAAAACGTATACTAGGATCTGGCTTAAACCAAAGCCCGCTAGAAATAACTGCCCGGACACCAAACGTGCACAAGTGCGCGGATGTGACCGATGTTGGAGATAGTGCCCTCAGAGTCAATTATTAGGTCACAGGTACGTGATTGCAATGATTGATGGAGGACCTATCCCGGTAGGACAGTCTTACTCGAGATGATAGTATGCTATCTGGTTTACCTTTATCATCGTGTACTGTTTTAAGTGACCTGACACGTCGCTATTACACGTTGATAGAGCCCCTAGGATTCTTGCTTGACCACCAGCAGTATGAGGGCGATCATATAAGTGGGAGCTGGGGGTCTATAAGCATATCCTTAAAAGGTCCCTAGTCGTGAGAGTTTCGAGACAGGGCATCGATTCTCCATAGTAGACTAGTGTATACAGTCGAGACCCCGACGAGGGGCGGTGGCCGGTCTCACAAGCCACTGGTGTCAGTTGGATCACCTAAGATGTATACAGGTGCTCATTGGGTTATGAGTACACCGGACAGGACTCGCCGGGAACATGCTAGTTGGTCATATACCAGACGTCAGATGGCAGTTCCCTGGTGACATGTGTGCAGGTTAGTTCATCGACCTGGGGATCGTCATTTGTCTCGTGTGAGTTCCCACTGTACTTTGATTACTACCCTACCACGGCTCAAAGGAGTCGTGCAAACAGGTTGTAGTTGGGTACAGTCCCGAGCCACATGGAGGCAGTGAGCGTATCTTCAGGGGTTCGTCTCTCCCGGTATTGGTGGTGAGGCCGTGCTGTGTCTAGGAGAGCCATTACACGAAGCCCTCGGCCGAGGCAAGGAGATTTACTGGTAGGTATTCCAGTAGTATCTCAGGGTGTTCTGGGCTACACTCCGACACGACTTGTACCGCTTTTGGGGGTCTGACTTTTACCAACCCCCTAGGCCCGCCATGCGATGCTCATAGACGAACGGACCGGACTGTACGGATATTGTCACTGACAGGCTCAGTAGGGAGTCAGGCTGAGTTCGCTCACAGACGTCCCTTTTGGTCAATACCTGGTAGCCCGTTATGTATTGGCTTATACCTCTAACTTGCTAGTGGTTAAATCCACAACCGAGGTGTTGATGAGTCTTTAGAGTACCCCACATTCTGTTACTCAGCTTTCGGGCGAAAGGTTGTAGAGGCCGTATGGAGATATGGCGAGGTCCGATCAGATACGTGCGGTATTGCACGGATCAGGATCGGACAGTTTGTACTATAGGCCGTATGGTAATATGGCAGGGTTCGATCAGATACGTGCGGTATTGCACGGATCAGGATCGAACAGATATTACTAGCCGGCTTTGGTATAAGCCGGATCCTAGTATAGTACAGTGTAGACTTTGTCTCATTGCTTTTGTATTTCGGTCGAAATACAGATGCGGGTGTGTATGCACAGTATCGGGGTTTTCCTATAATTTATTACGGGACCAGTTTTTTGGAGTTGCCAGTTTGTTTTCCATTTCGGCCAATTTCCTTTGTATCGTTCATTGGCCGAAGATTGGTGGAGGAGGGTTTATTTGCATTGTTGCAAATAGGCATTAGTGGAGGGGGTTCTTTGCATCTTGTTGCATCATGATGGTTTTCATGATGAGCACCATACCTTGACCTTTTTGACTTGATCACTTCATGATGGCTTGACTTTGTAAGCATCATGGTTGTTGATGATTAGTGTGTGGAGTATGGGTTTGATTTGGTGATCATTTCTTTTCATGATGAGTTTTCTTTTCTCTCTCTTGCATGATATGAGGATGGCTCCCAATTTTTGATACACTCTCTCCACTCTCTTCACCACCATTTTACATGGCCGGCCACTATGGGAGGGGGCTGTCCAAAAATTCTTGGGGTGGGATTTTTGTCATTCTAGCTTTGTAAAATCCCACATGTTTCATCTCCACAAGCTCATATCATTTCCTCCACAAAAAGGCAATTCCTACAACCCCAAATGAGACTTCTTCTCTAGATATTCTACAGCAAATCTTGGGCACGTCGAGTAGCCGGCTTCGTGCCCGAGTTGCCTCGGCATTGAGGTGGGAGCCCGTAAAAGAAGTAGGCGATGTGGTGCACTTCCGGCGACGAGGAGGAGACGGGATATTCCGCAGGAGATCGGGACGATGATGAGAAGACCGGAGGACTTGGATCGTCGGTATATCTCTATTCCCTTTCTTGTAGTTAGCTAGGACTAATTAATGGTTCGATCCGGGTATTAGTGCGCGGCGGTTTGCCAGTTCAAGAAAAATTAAAGTTTATCACCGCTTCCGCATTTGGCCGTCGGATTGACGGCCGGGGCGCCGCCGTGCACTTACAACCGAACCCTGTCGCAAAACCATGCGACCTCTACTCTTTTGCCTAAAGGCGAATAGCTCTCTGTGTGGGACTCTAAAGACTCGACACTACGCTGGCAGTGGGTTTAACCACAGACCGCAAGCGGCACTAGCTATGCGTAACGGCCCCCAGGTAGATGCCGATAAGAAAACTGACGAGGTGAACTCATCCAAACTCCTACTAAGCCTGAATGTGACAGTCTCCATACAGTCCGGTCTGTTCGTCAGAGAATATCGCATGGCGGGCCTAGGGGGCGGTAAACGTCAGTCCCCTAATAGCGGTACAAGTCATGTCGGAGTGTAGCCAAGAACACCCTGGGATAACACTGGAAACCCACCAGTGCATCTCGCTTGCCCTAGCCAGGGACGACTGTGTGTAATGGCTCTCCTTGACACAGCGCGATATCAACTCCCAATACCGGGAGAGACGAATCCTGTCTAACCGTCACTGCCTCCAAGTGCTTCGAGACTGCACCCGACTACTACCTGTTTGCACGACTCCTTTGAGCCGTGGTAGGGTAGTAATCAAAGTACAGTAGGAACACACTCGAGGCGAAGTGACAGTGTCAAGTCAGCGGACTAAGCTGTACTCATGTCACCTGGGAACTGATAACTGACGATAGGTATAGTACCAACCAATCAGTTCCCGACGAGTCCTGTCTAGTGTACTCGTAACCTAACGAGCACCCTCATACTATCTCAAGTACGACGTACTGACGGCTGTGGGACAGACCGTCTCCCCTGCTGGGATGAGAAGCGCATACGCTAGTCTACTCTGGAGTATCGATGCCCTGTCTCGATAGTCCTACGACTAGGGACCTGTATAAGGATGTGCTTGTGGATTACCCAGCCCCCATGAGTGTGACTGCCATCACAACGCTGGTAATCAAGCAAAGATCCTAAGGGCTCCACTAATGTGTATAGGTGATATACTAAAAGAAACACATATACACATTAAAGTAGAAACAAACCAAGTAGCATACTGCTATTTTGAGCAAGATTGTCTATACAACGGTGAATATCCCAAGCTTCCATTAAGTAATATACAAACTAGTATAATATAGTAATGGCTTCTAGGGCATATACACTAACACTGTCCTCAGTTCAGTCCTGTTCGGCTACTACATAATATAGTTCCCATCATGAAAACAAAGTGCTCAAGAGCAAAATCATCCTCAAAAGGCTTATCCAACAATCACGTGCGTCTGGTGCGCACGAAAATCAAAGCCAAATACAAGTTCTACGAATGTGCACAAAACCAAACTAAGTGCAACGGGTGTGTACGATAACATCTGTCCTGCGCAACGGATGTGCACGACAATAATATCAAGTGCATCTATAGTGCACGAAAATTTCAATCCAGTGCAACTAGCATGCATGAATGAAAATCCCAATCGAATGCATCCGGTGTGCACAAAATCACATATCATATCATGCGCCCAACATGCGCAAAAATCCAAATCAAGTGCATCCGTCATGCACGAATGAAATCTAAATCAAGTGCATCCAACATGCACGAATAAAATCTCAATCAAGCGCATCTGATGCGCACAGAATCCAATACCAAGCGCCTAATATGTGCAAAATCCAACCCAAGCGCGTCAGGATCGTTTAAAACATCTAATGCAGTAGCATGCACGAAAACGAACATCACGTACACACGCGCATGAAAACACAAATCTGGTAAAACAAATGCTCAAAGACATAAATCGGGTGCAACAAATGTACTGAGTATAAATCTAGTGCAACCAATGCACGAAATACCCTCCTGGTGTAACAAACGCATGGAATGCAAATCTAGTGCAACAAATGCACGAAATACGAATCTGGTGCAACAAATGCACAAAATACAATTCGGGTGCATCCAGTGCACGGAATACCAATCTAGTGCAAAAAATGCACAGAAACTCATCACTAAATCAAATGCGTATGAAAACTACAACGAGTGTACTAAGGTGTATAAAATCATAAATGTGTCCAACTGCGTGCACAAAACACGTGTTAATGCACTGCAAGCATATGTGAGCTATACCGAGTGCAAAAATCAAATCTAGTGTGTACCACATGCACAAAATCATATCAACCGTTTGAAATCCACGAAATCATAAACACGTGCTACGAAGGTACAAAATCGGCATCAAGTGCAATAGATGTTCATAAATCATAAACCAACACAACCGTGTGTAAAACATATATCAAGTGCAATAACTATGCACAAAATGTAAATACCCAGTAGGAGCAGCCAAGGTGCACGAAAACAATATCATGAACTCAATCATCAAAACTCAAATCCAAGCGATATAAGCATGATACTCGGATCACAAACACAAATCGCAACAAATGACATTGAGGTACACTTCATACAATGTCGAAAAATGCCGGTGTGCCCAAAACTGGCAGAGCAAGAACATCCGCTTGCCTCTTGCCCACGGGCTGGCGTCCTCAATCCCTGGGTCCTCATTTTCTCTGTGGATTACCAATCTTGCAATCCATCGGCTCGTCGTCCTGGCCAGGTGTGCTAACGGAAATGATCCCGCTCTGGCGCTCCTCTGGTCATCTCTCGGCCAATTAGTATGACCACTCGTAAAGCAGCACGTTACTGGCGTCGCCCTCTGGCCCTCTGAATACACGTGACACAACCGATTCTCGGTGCAAAATCTTAGTGCAGCAGTGTCCTGGAAGGAACCTGCTCAGGGTCTCTTCCGATCTCGCTTATGCCGAACTATACGGAGGCTGGTACTTTTACATAATCTTTTCTCGCTTTCTGGACATCTGCGTTCTCAACACAACTTTTCCTCGGGAACTGGCCGTATCCCAACGCCTCTGTATACATATTAGATCTCTAATATCAACGGGGAGTAACAACAGCTCGTCAGTATCTCGCACGAACCTCTTGTTCCACTCGTCTTTATTATCGTCCGTTTTGACGTCACGTTATGCTACCTGCGTACTGCAAATGTTCTCGGACACAGTTAATCCGGAATCTCTCACACGTACTTGAAATCACGAACTCGGTATCTTCATCACTCTATAGAAGATATCTAGCCGAACACGTTCTCGGGAACTCGTCCCAACCATCGGAGGAATACTCAATACTCGTCTGTTCTCGATCAACTCACAACGCATCTGGGTGAGGTCCTCTATCCGAAGCTGGTCAACTTACTGATCTCCTATCCGATCATCCAACGAACAACGTCATCTCTGGATCGATCTACTCTAGATCTGAGTAAGACTCTCCACACTGGAAATTTTCAACTCAACCGAGCCGATGTCGGCATATCAAATCTGACGAATCACCTTCGTCTCTCAAATCGAGATAGTCTAGCTATCATCTGTCGCATCTCTGCTTGAAAGCTCCAGCAATTTCAGCTCGTAAGATCTGGAAGCGACATCTCATCAATCTCAGCAACAACTGGGTCATCTGTCAGCACGATAGACGACATCACAATCCCTGAGGTAGGCTGTACATCAACAGTCCTCTCACAACTGGAAGCCTCTAACAATGGCCCGATCATCCGATACAAAACCGTACACTCGCCTTAAACGAGAGATCACAACACCAACATTATACCTACAAGTTCCTATGTCACCAGAAAACAACATGATCAGTCCTCATCCATGACAAGCTCGCTCTGACCGCAACACCACCGGCAGCTCAATCTGCGCTCAAACCATAATGACAGGAACCTCAAGCAGGTATCGATAAAGATAGATCAATGAATGAAGAATCAACAGATCCCAAATAGATATATGATCATAGGAACGAATAGTATCAAAGATCTCAAGATATGTACATCCTAAGGTTTCTTAAGTGGAGTATCGTATCGTAAATATGCAGCGGAAGATACGTACGGTATGTCACTCTACTCAAGCTATCTACTCCATCAATCAGGGTTAGCCTATGTAACGAAAGTTCGGGTCTAATACCCCCTGTTCAAATCTAAGTTCCGTAAGGTCAAGCCTAGGTTCCGAAATAATTTACGCCCCAGACTCTACATAGTCAAACCTAAACTCGAACCAAAGTTAAACCTACCGCTCTGATACTAACTTTGTCATGACCCAAATTTAGTTCGTGACCGGCACTTAAATCACTCAACGTTTAAAGGCGCAACGTAAATTAAGTAAGCTGAAACCCAGAAATCTAAACCTTTTTAAGAAATTAGAAGAGGTGAAGTTTTGAAATAAAGGTATAATGAATCATGTTGTCTTTTAAAATTTCGGGCAGCACCTCCCTCGTATATTTTGATCCAAAATAGACATACAACAATATATAGGCATCCCCAAGCGGGAGCTAGCTCTTCGCCAAATGGCGGGGTCACAACCACGCAAGACAGAATAAGTATACGACGCCCAACGGCGAAGATCAACACAAGGAAAATGTAAAGCAAGACATCAAACCCACCAAGCGAACATATAACCTATCGCTCAAGTCTCGCAACTACAAGTCTTGCTAAGTCTTACTACTTATACAAATACTAGTTTCTGATTGATGGAGTTGACTAGATACAATAGGAATAATAATATGAGAGTGACACGATTCAACATGTACCACCTACCAAAGTGAATCACCCGAAAGTAAGCTGTGTGCCAGTGATGCCGCTTCTGATCCATGCGGTCAACCTGCAAGAACTGTGGCACAACGGGGGTGAGTTGCCAACTCGTGAGTAGAAAACATCATTAGGTAGAAATCGAAATAAACAACGATTCCTAGGTCAACTATATCATAAAGGTAATACTATGATATCTAGGGTAACCGTATCTGCATATGTGCCAACAATATAATCAATGCCTATCAGCAAGTGGATATCATCCAACCATATAATCAATGCCTGTAAGCATGTGGATCTCGTCCATGCGTCAACCAATGACACAACAACATCATACATGTAAATATCATAAAAGCATATGTATGAAAGTATGAGGATATAAATCAATGTGTGTCCCTCGCGGCATATCAAGTCATGGAACCTGAGTGTCCAACATCGACACTCGAAACATCATGAAACCCGTGTCCAGCATCGACACGTAAATCTTCATATCTCGGGCTCTGTCAGTCTGCGGGATCGGCCCTCGAGCTCCGGCAGTACGGATCGGTCCAAATCCATCTCTCGACTCCGGTCGGTATCCTACAGATATCCGACGAGTCCAAATACTATCACCGGTAGGTAGTGGTCCTTCTGCCTGGCTCATCTTCTACACCACGAAAATCATATCTCGCCCCGGGGTACCATACCGGGTCCACCATGTACCCGCAGACGGTGCCTACTGCTCTTCGAATCGGGTTTCACATGCCAATCTCAGAACCGAGAAAACACATGGTGGATGTCTCGAAATATCATATCACGAGAAACCGAGTTTTTTAAAATAATACATACATTCTTTTGAAATAACCACGGTTCTCAAATCCATAAATCTTATGAAAACAACATTTCAGTGCATATAATCGTAAAGCATGATGTATGCAAACATATAACAAAAATGTGAGCATATCCGTATAACATGCAACATGGAACAGTAATGTGACAATATCAGTATATCATGCGACATATCATAATGATGTGAGCATAGCAATTATATCATGCAACATAGAATAATGATGTGGCAATTCTACTGTGTAAGTTGTTAATGTATATGCCCTAGGGGCCATTATTGTATTATACTAGTTTGTATGTTACTTAATGGAAGCTTGGGATATTCACAGTTATATTAACAGTCTCGCTCAACATAGTAGTATACTACTTGGTTTATGTCTATCTTAATATGTGTATATGTTAGAATATCACGAATATATATTGATAGAGCCCTTAGGATCTTGCTTGACAACCAGCATTGTGATGGCAGTCACACTAGTGGGGGCTGGGTAGTCTACAAGCACATCCCTTTTCAGGTCCTTAGTCGTAGGATTATTGAGACAGGGCATCGATACTCCGTAGTAGACTAGTGTGTACGGTTCTCATCCCAGTTGGGGAGATGGTCTGTCCCACAGCTATCAGTATGTTGTACTGGAGATAGTACACAGGTGCTCGTTGGGTTACGGGTACACCGGACATGACTCGCACAGAACTGTTGGTTGGTATTATACCCGTCGTCAGTTAACAATTTGTAGGGTTCCTAGGCACTCTAATGAAGTCTCACAAGGCATCAACCATACCAATTTCAAAAATTATGGATGCCGAGAAACCCTAATACGGATCGTTGACTAGAAGTTTAGGCGAAAAGATAATCTAGTTAACTACTTAACTAAAAGTTAGATGCTACAACCTTTGTAGATCCGGTTCTCCACTTCCTTAGCTCCATGTGGGTGTCCTCTCGCTGTCCATCATGAATCCCGAACTCAATCGTCGGCTTCATCGGAGAAACGGGCGAGCTAGGTCGTCGGCTTTGTGTCAAAGACGATCTACGTCGAGGCATCACAAGTTCAAGCTCCGACTTCACAAAGTTGTGAAACTTGTGAAGAAAACACCCAAAACAACTTGGCAAGAGGTAGAGGGTGAAGAAATAGAAGGTGGGTTCACTTTAGAATTGGATTTCTCTCACTTTAGCTCAAGTTGCCATTGATGGCATCAAGCTTTTTTCTTGAAGATGAAGATAAAAGAAGAAGAGAGAATATGATAAGTGTTGAGATAAAAATAAAAATAAATCAATACTTATCATAATATGAACCATAGTTAAGTATAGAGAATTAACTAAGGTTAGAAGAATGGTTAGGGTTTAGTGTGAAGACAAAATGGCCACAAAGTCAAAGCTTCATGAAGCTTCAACAATGTTCAAGAATGAAAGCAACCATTTTGTATTCTTATCCCATTCTTTTTCCAAAAATGAATAAATAAAAGAATGGATAAATAAAAACCCTAATCACTTTCTTAACCGAAGTTTAATTCTATACACTTAACCAAATGAGCATGCATCATCAAACATGATACAAACATGTGCACAAAAGTATATCACATATACAATTTGCACATCAAGTGAGAATATCCATTTAAAGTGAACCAATACTAGTTAATGCAAAGTAATATATCAAATATATAATTATACATTAAATCATTAAATCAACACTTGACTTAACGATCCGGTCATATCGCATATAACCGACTAGTATCCTATGTATCGGCTTATCGAATCAATGATTCGATAACTAGGTCATATCGAATATAACCAATCGATACATCCATCGTGAGAATGAAATACGGTATCACATACACGCATTATTCTCGGTCCTGCACATATCTCATATGCGCTCCTATTTCGTTTCGCTTGAGCTAGGAAACCTTTGTGTAGGACTCTAAAGACTCGTCAATACGCCGGTAGCAGACGATGATCATATCAAGCACCCACAAGCCGCAAGCGGTCTGCTAAACGTAACGGCCATCCGGGTATTGAGCGATCAGAAGATCGACGAGCTAGCCCTCTCACACTCCTGTGAATCCAACCAGTAACACTTACCGTACAGTCCGATCTATTCGTCTGATATGTCGCATATCAAGTCTAGGGGTGGTAAACGTCAGACCCCAATAACCGATAAGTCGTGCCAATGTGAGGCTCATAACGGGTCGAGAAACTACTGGTAACACTTACCAGCAAATCTCTGAACAGCCCTGGCCAGGGACTTCCCTGTTACGGCCAATCGAGCACAGCGCAACATCAACCCCCAATACCGGGAGAGACGAAACCCCTCCTATCGCTCATTGCCTCCATGTGACTCGGGACTGTACCCAAAGACCACCGTTTTGCACGCCCTCATGGACGTGGTAAGGTGGAGATCAAAGCACAGTAGGAATCACACAAGACTCTATGACGATCTCGGGTCTACAGACTAACCTGTACAAGTGTCACCTGAGAAGTGCCATCTGACGTGAGGTATAATACCATCTGGGAGTTCTCGGCGAGTCCGTCCAGTGTACCCAGTCTCCACTGAGCACCCGTATACCATCTCTGATGTCAAACACCAATGGATATGGGATCATCCATTGCCCATCACATGGGTCGAGAAGCGTATACGCTAGTCTACACTGGTATATCGATGCCCCGTCTCGATACACCCACGACTAGGGACCTTGAAGGATGTACTTATGGACTACCATGTCCCCACTAGTATGATCTGCATCATAGTCCAGGTAGTCAAGTACACCCTAAGGGCTTTACCAAATGTAACTATAAGACAGTATAAAGAGACTAGTGTACATGTTAAGATAAAGAGCAACCGGATAGCATACTATCATGTCGAGCAAGAAAGTCATCTCTATATATGTCCAAGCATCCAATATAATATACATCATCTTTATAATACTGGCCTCTAGGGCATACATACAACTAACAATCTCCCACTTGCACTAGGGCCAGCTGCTGTAGTATCGCATACCGAGCATCCCGAAGAGTCTCTCAAACTGTATCTGGGGAATGGCCTTCATGAGTAGATCTGCCGTGTTGTTCTTCGTGTCAACCTTCCTGACCTCGATCTCCCGGCGATCAACTATCTCCCGGATCAGGTGATACCGCCTCAGAATATGCCTGGATCGCTGATGGGACCTGGGTTCCTTGGCCAAAGCCACTGCTCCATTGTTATCGCAATACAAAGGTATTGGATGCTCAATGGATGGAACCACACCAAGTTCAGTAATGAACTTCTTGATCCAAATAGCTTCTTTAGCAGCATCGTTGGCAGCGATGTATTCAGCCTCCATCGTCGAGTCTGCCACGGTTTCCTGCTTGGGACTCTTCCAGCTAACCGCCCCTCCGTAAAGGGTAAAGACAAAACCCGACTGCGACTTAGAGTCGTCCTTATCACTCTGGAAGCTGGAATCGGTAAAGGACTCCACTTGGAGTTCTCCACTACCATACACCAAGAGCATCTCCTTAGTCCTTCGTAAGTACTTGAGAATGCTCTTCACAGCTGTCCAATGACTCTTTCCAGGATCAGCTTGATACCTGCTCACTACACTTAGTGAGTATGCAACATCGGGTCTGGTACATAGCATCGCATACATGATAGAGCCTACAGCCGAAGCATAGGGTATCCCTTGCATGCGAGCTCTCTCCAAATCAGTCTTGGGAGACATCTCTTTGGAGAGAGTGACTCCAGAGATCGTGGGTAAGTTCCCACGCTTGGATTCTTCCATACTAAACCTCTTTAGTATGGTGTCAATATACCTGGATTGGGACAATCCCAATATCCGTTTGGATCTATCTCTATAGATCCTGATTCCCAATATGCAGGAGGCATCACCAAGATCTTTCATTGAGAATCTCTGTGATAAGAAGAGCTTGACCGATTGCAGCATAGGAATATCATTTCCTATCAAGAGTATGTCGTCCACGTACAATACGAGGAAGACAACCTTACTCCCTGCCACCTTCTTATAGATACAAGGTTCATCTGGGTTTTTGACGAAATCAAACTCTTTGATAACGACGTCAAAGCAGATGTTCCAACTCCGCGATGCTTGCTTTAATCCATAAATGGATTTAAGCAGCTTGCACACCTTCCCGCTGCTCCCACTATCTACGAAGCCCTCTGGCTGAGTCATGTACACGCACTCTTCTAAATCACCATTTAGAAAGGCGGTCTTAACATCCATTTGCCAGATTTCGTAGTCGTGATATGCAGCGATGGCAAGCATGATCCTGATGGATTTAAGCATAGCCACTGGAGAAAAGGTTTCGTCGTAGTCCACACCTGGTCTTTGACGAAAACCTTTTGCTACAAGTCTAGCTTTGGAAGTCTCCACTTTCCCATCTACACCAAGTTTCTTCTTGAAGATCCATTTGCTCCCAATTGGTTTTACCCCTTCAGGAGCAACTTCCAAAGTCCATACTTTGTTGGTGTACATGGAATCCATCTTAGACCGCATAGCATCCAGCCATTTCACTGAGTCCCTACTCGTGATGGCCTGCTCGAAGCTAGTTGGGTCATCATCCTCCATGATGCAATCCTCGCTTCCACCGTCAATGAGAAAACCGTAGTATCTCTCAGGTGGATGAGAAACCCTAGTAGATCGGCGGAGAGGCTGGGGTTCGTCGGGTTCTGCTGAATCCTCTGGTTCTACCAAGTCTTCTGTTACAGTTTGTGTTGTTGGAACCTCTTCCAGTTCTACCTCAATGCTACTTATCTGTTTCATAAGAAAACTCTTTTCTAAGAAAGTGGCATGTCGAGAAACAAACACTTTTTGTTCCTCCGAGTGGTAGAAGATATACCCTCGCGAATGTTTGGGATATCCAACAAACTTACATTGAACAGACCTTGCCTCGAGTTTGTCCGGATTTTGTGTTTTAACATAGGCCGGACAACCCCATATCTGAATAAAATTAAGACATAGTCTCTTACCATTCCATATCTCATATGGAGTGGTAGGCACAGATTTGGTTGGAACTCTATTCAATAGATATGCAGCAGTCTCCAGTGCATATCCCCAGAAGGAAATAGGTAACTCAGCTGTACTTATCATAGAGCGCACCATATCTAATAGGGTGCGATTTCTCCGCTCCGATACACCGTTGTGCTGTGGTGTATAAGGAGGAGTAAGCTGAGAGAGAATCTCATTCTCTTTTAGATAATCTCTGAATTCGTTACTTAAGTATTCTCCTCTTCGATCAGATCGAAGGATCTTAATACTTTTGCCCGTTTGGTTCTCTACTTCTTGTTTATATTCTATAAATTTCTCAAAAGCTTCTGATTTGTGTTTCATCAGGAATACATATCCGAATCTAGAGAGATCGTCAGTGAATGTAATGAAGTACGAAGAACCATCCCTGGCATGTGTAGACATGGGACCGCATACATCACTATGTATTAGTTCCAAGAGTTCGGTAACTCTTTCTCCGTGTCCTGTAAACGGAGTTTTGGTCATCTTGCCTTTGAGACATGACTGGCAAGTGTCATAAGATGAAAATTCAAATGAATTTAAATATCCATCCTTATGCAACTTAGCAAGTCGTGTCACATTGATGTGACCCAGTCTACAATGCCACAAGAAAGATTCGTTCAGTTCAGAACTCTTCCTCTTGTGTGTCTTTTGCAAATTGAGGACTGTATTTTGATTGAGAATGAATATGCCATTATACAACGAGCTTGATGCAACCAACTTTTGATCTAGGAATATGTTCATAACATTACCCTGTAATACAAAATTATATCCTTCTTTACTTAATAAAGAAACTGATATAATGTTGCACATCATGTTCGGTATATAATAGCATTCATTTAGAATCAGTGTATCACCACTTGGTAATACAAGGTGATATTCGCCAACTGCTTTGGCTGCAACATTTGCCCCATTCCCAACTTGAACGGAATGATCACCTTTTCCCAGTTCTCTACCTTTTCGTAGCCCATGTAACTGTTTACATATGTGGGATCCTGATCCGGTATCTAATACCCAGGACGTAGGGTGAACTGAGAAACAGTTCTCAATAACTAACACACCTGTAGAAGATGCATCAACATGCATGTTCTTTTGGGCGGCTTGAGAATCCAGATATTCTCCTGTTTCCTGTTCATTCTTATAACACTTATAAGATAGAACGGGTTCAACGTTCCCCTGCACAGTATAACATGCGGGTTCGGTCAATACATCCATATTATTATCTTCATTAGGGCATGAAATGGTCGCTACCTGGAGAGAGAGAGAAGAAAACACTTTAGCGTATGCTCGTGCAAGATCAGATTGGTTATAATCTTATCTAATCAGGATGGCTCCCACTGCTTTTTATCAAATCTTCCTTCAAACCCTAAAAGGAAAGATTAGCCGGGATTAATTACACACTACAAGTTCGCCAATCTTTCAGCCAGGCCAGTGTCGGTACTTTGAGGGAGGTCCCCCGTGCTTTCGCACGAACCTAATTAATGTAAACCTCGTTTTCCCAGAGGCGTAACCCCGTTGACACCTTTCTAGACACCTACTTGATCAGCTAATTGCAATGTGTAAAACTCTCCCAGGAGTAACTCTTACTCGCAGTGGGTATCGGGATCCAACTATCTCATAGAAGGTATGCAATCTCATTGCAAATTTCAACACTTGAAATTCCCGATAATGCTTTTGCCCCTAGCGTCCTATGACCTTGACGGAGGCCAAACAACCCATAGTCCGCTAGTCAAGTTCAACCCGTCATTTCCTGATTGAATTAAACCCACCCGCATGACCCTTGACGGAGGCCAAACAACGCCGTACGAATACCCTAATCCAATCGCATCATATGCAAGCAGATAAGCACTAGTTAGCTACCGTACACTGCGCCTTGACGGAGGCCAAACTACCGCAGCACGAATACTAACTAGTACTTATCTGAAATGACGGAGGGCTACGCAGGTTTTTCATAAAAACCATGAGCGCAATGAACTTGATATCGTTGTAGAATCAAATGAAGTTTTGAAATGGAGTGATTTTGAGTCTTTTCTAGTTTTGCTAAAGGGGTCACTCCCGGTGAAGGGATCGTCGGCCCTTTCCTCGTCGAATGAGGTGCGGGATATATCATATATATCACTGTGCAAAGCAAAACTCAAAAGCAATCAAAAGCAAACCGAGTGTGTAGCATCTGCCAGTTATTGCTAAAGGAGTCACTCCCGGTGAAGGGATCTCGGTCCTTTCCTCATCGAATAAGGTGCAGGGCATATCATATATACCGCTATGCAAAGTAAGAACTGTAGCTACCTGTTTTATTTAAAATTTGATTCTACAACATCATTTGGTTTCTTTTCTTTCATTAATCACATTAATGATGTCCCATCATTTAAGTACCTAAACATCACAGATAAATACGACGTACACTTATGCCATCCGCATTCGCCTCGATGTCCCCTCGTGCACCGTTAGGTTAGGTAACTAACGACAGAGCAGGGCAGGGCTAGTGCGGGTGCAAAACATAAGTAACGTCTATATAATATATCATATATACTATATAAAGTATCCATCACAGAACATCACATGATCACATCACAGATATCGCAGCAGAAGAAACATATGAAACATTGGATATATTAGGACGTCCGTGTTTTCAATACGAGCCAGTATAAAACACGGATTCCACGGTTGTGATGAATAGCCAATCCCACACCCCTAGACCCCTACGAGAGCGGCAAGCAACCCTACCAATTCTAGGGTTAGGAGACCCGGACTCGACTCCTCGAGTTGGTCTCCCACTGGACCCCAGAACCCGGTTACTTGTGCTCCCCTCCTTGGGTCTATCCTAATGCGGAAAAGTAAATAATATACAAAAGGTGACAACTTCCGCTACCTGGAAGTGCCCCAAATAAAAGAATATTACATACAAGTTTTTACATGAATGAAAATGAAAAACACTCATCTCACATAAAAACCCCCGGCTATTCGAACACGACGATCCAATATAACATATCCAGCAACACATAACATCACATGTCATCAACGTAAGTAAGTATGCATATCCCAATTGTCGTTGACGTATAGCAACGAAACCGGCGATATGAACATACTACACTTACGGTCACAGAAAAGAAAGTGTAAAACTACAACAGTTGGAATCCGCAACCTCTTTAGACATCGCATGCCTAATCAAATGAAATACTTAGACATCATATGCCTAACAGTTATAAACCCCGCATTTTAGTCTCATTATCGAAAACTTTTTTCAATATCAAGTGAAACTAAACCGCTAGATTTATAACATTCATTCAGTTATCTCATAACTGTTTGTGAATTCCAATTATTGTATCACATTCCAGATAAACAGAAAATGTTAAATTTTTCGATCGAACAGTCGAATACCCAAGTTTTCCCGATACAGCTCAACACATGAAATAAGTCTAACAACATTCAGTTCGTGCCTCAGTACCAACGGTCCATCCGTAGAAGGGTCAAGCCAACGCCTCACATGTGGCACGCCGTACTCCCCCAAACCCGAAGGTTCAAAGGGCAGTTCAAGACGGTCACATAATCGAGTTAAGGTTTGTTTTCTTCTAGAGGGTACATCACGTTACTTGCACTACTTAGAACGTCGTTAAACTACGGAAAAATTCAACACTTGGAAATTTCCCGACAGGGGAAAAATTGGGTATTTATATCCGGTCGAACTTTTTAACATATTCTAAAAATTATCCGGAAATACACAAAGACGAAATTTGATACCCCGATCGAAACACCGAATCCCCAAAGCAACCCCAGAAAATTCAACTCTTGAATAATTATTAAAAATACCCAGGAAAATCACCACTGGAAACTAAGAATTACTGTGTAAAATTCTTTATATATTGAGGCCATAAGGCCGCGGAACCGACGCATGAGCCTTGCTCATGCCGCGGATCCGCGGCGGCTTAGTGGAATTAGGCTGTCGAATTTCACACAAACTCTTATATTTTCCTGATGGTTTTTCTGCATATTTTTAATCTATAAAAATCCCAGATTTTGGAAAAAGTCCAGAGAGCACTTGGGTTTTAGGGTTTCGAGTTCGTTCGGACTTCAAACGTCGTCTGGACTTCGCCTAAGGCTCTAGCTAGGCTCTGATACCACTGTAGGGTTCCTAGGAACTCTAATGAAGTCTCACAAAGCATCAACCATGCCAATTTCAAAAATTATGGGTGCCGAGAAACCCAAATACGGATCGTTGACTAGAAGTTTAGGCGAAAAGATAATCTAGTTAACTACTTAACTAAAAGTTAGATGCTACAACCTTTGTAGATCCGGTTCTCCACTTCCTTAGCTCCACGTGGGTGTCCTTACACTGTCCATCATGAATCCCGAACTCAATCGTCGGCTTCATCGGAGAAACGGGCGAGCTAGGTCGTCGGCTTTGTGTCAAAGACGATCTACGTCGAGGCATCACAAGTTCAAGCTCCGACTTCACAAAGTTGTGAAACTTATGAAGAAAACACCCAAAACAACTTGGCAAGAGGTAGAGGGTGAAGAAATAGGAGGTGGGTTCACTTTAGAATTGGATTTCTCTCACTTTAGCTCAAGTTGCCATTGATGGCATCAAGCTTTTTTCTTGAAGATGAAGATAAAAGAAGAAGAAAGAATATGATAAGTGTTGAGATAAAAATAAAAATAAATCAATACTTATCATAATGTGAACCATAGTTAAGTGTAGAGAATTAACTAAGGTTAGAAGAATGGTTAGGGTTTAGTGTGAAGACAAAATGGTCACAAAGTCAAAGCTTCATGAAGCTTCAACAATGTTCAAGAATGAAAGCAACCATTTTGTATTCTTATCCCATTATTTTTCCAAAAATGAATAAATAAAAGAATGGATAAATAAAAAAACCCTAATCACTTTCTTAACCTAAGTTTAATTCTATACACTTAACCAAATGAGCATGCATCATCAAACATGATACAAACATGTGGACAAAAGTATATCACATATACAATTTGCACATCAAGTGAGAATATCCATTTAAAGTGAACCAATACTAGTTAATGCAAAGTAATATATCAAATATATAATTATACATTAAATCATTAAATCAACACTTGACTTAACGATCCGGTCATATCGCATATAACCGACTAGTATCCTATGTATCGGCTTATCGAATCAATGATTCGATAACTAGGTCATATC
Source organism: Agapanthus africanus (assembly GCA_030015575.1). Lineage (NCBI taxonomy): Eukaryota > Viridiplantae > Streptophyta > Magnoliopsida > Asparagales > Amaryllidaceae > Agapanthus > Agapanthus africanus. Next base: position 250,865,465 of record JASDDO010000029.1, on the reverse strand, counting down.
GAATATAACCAATCGATACATCCATCGTGAGAATGAAATACGGTATCACATACACGCATTATTCTCGGTCCTGCACATATCTCATATGCGCTCCTATTTCGTTTCGCTTGAGCTAGGAAACCTCTGTGTAGGACTCTAAAGACTCGTCAATACGCTGGTAGCAGATGATGATCATATCAAGCACCCACAAGCCGCAAGCGGTCTGCTAAACGTAACGGCCATCCGGGTATTGAGCGATCAGAAGATCGACGAGGTAGCCCGCTCACACTCCTGTGAATCCAACCAGTAACACTTACCGTACAGTCCGGTCTGTTCGTCTGATATGTCGCATATCAAGTCTAGGGGTGGTAAACGTCAGACCCCAATAACCGATAAGTCGTGCCGATGTGAGGCTCATAACGGGTCGAGTAACTACTGGTAACACTTACCAGCAAATCTCTGATCAGCCCTGGCCAGGGACTTCCCTGTTACGGCCAATCGAGCACAGCGCAACATCAACCCCCAATACCGGGAGAGACGAAACCCCTCCTATCGCTCATTGCCTCCATGTGACTCGGGACTGTACCCAAAGACCACCGTTTTGCACGCCCTCATGGACGTGGTAAGGTGGAGATCAAAGCACAGTGGGAATCACACAAGACTCTATGACGATCTCGGGTCTACAGACTAACCTGTACAAGTGTCACCTGAGAACTGCCATCTGACGTGAGGTATAATACCATCTGGGAGTTCTCGGCGAGTCCGTCCAGTGTACCCAGTCTCCACTGAGCACCCGTATACCATCTCTGATGTCAAACACCAATGGATATGGGATCATCTATTGCCCATCACATGGGTCGAGAAGCGTATACGCTAGTCTACACTGGTATATCGATGCCCCGTCTCGATACACCCACGACTAGCGACCTTGAAGGATGTACTTATGGACTACCATGTCCCCACTAGTATGATCTGCATCATAGTCCAGGTAGTCAAGTACACATCCTAAGGGCTTTACCAACATGTAACTATAAGACAGTATAAAGAGACTAGTGTATATGTTAAGATAAAGAGTAACCAGATAGCATACTATCATGTCGAGCAAGAAAGTCATCTCTATATATGTCCAAGCATCCAATATAATATACATCATCTTTACAATACTGGCCTCTAGGGCATACATACAACTAACACAGTTCCCAGGTGACATGAGTACAGCATAGTCCGCAGACTTGACACTGCTGCTTTGTCTCGAGTGTGTTCCTGCTGTTCTTAGATTGCTACCCTACCATGGCTCAAAAGAGTCGTGCAAACAGGTAGCAGTTGGGTGCAGTCCCGAAGCACTTGGAGGCAGTGGCGGTTAGATAGGATTTGTCTCTCTCGGTATTGGGAGTTGATATCGCACTGTGTTTGGAGAGCCATTACGCAAAGTCCCTGACCAGGGAAAATGAGATTTACTGGTAGGATTTCCAGTAGCTTCTTAAGGTGTAATGGGCTTCACTCTGACAAGACTTATACCGCTTTTAGGAGACTGACGCTTGCCGCCCCCTAGGTCTGATATGTGATAGTCCTAGACGAACAAACCGGACTGTGCGGAGATTATCACATCAGGCTCAGTAGGAGTTCGGATGGGTTTCCTCATCGGCCTTCTTATCGACATCTACCTGGGGACCGTTACGTACAGCTAGTACCGCTTGAGGCCTGTGGTTAAACCCACTACCAGCATAGTGTCGAGTCTTTAGAGTCCCACACAGAGAGCTTCCCTGCTTCAGGCTAAACGATATAGAGGTCGTATGGTTTTACGACAGGGTTCGGACACATACGTGTATTTATGCACGTACGATGTTCGGACAGATAATACTAGCGTGCTTTAGTTTAAACCAGATTCTAGTATTGGATTATTGGATTTATACAGTCTCAGTATTTACGTGTTTTCACGGATGGGAGGGGCATTCTCGTAATTAATCGAGAAGCTTCTAGAAGAAATATGAGGTGGAGAGCTTAGGTGGAATTTGCATTAATTGAATTTGTGACTCATGAAGTGATTCATCCAAATGAGTTAATGAAGCATTTAGGGATTAATGACTCATGAGATGATTCATTCATTTGTACTAAATGAAGCATGGTTTTAATTATCTACTTGATAATTATTATGCTTCATTATATACATAATGAGTTATATTTTCAATTCATTCTTACTGACACATTCTCTTTCCTCAAGCTCTCTCTCTCTTCAAAGACCTAACCCTAATCCTCTCATGTGTTGAGATCCAAGGGTTAGCAAGACTAATAGATCCCTAATCTATCTCTATATCCTCTAGGTAACCTTGATTAGCAATCATAGCCACCTAGTTATCTCAAGTGAGAGGTTAAAACTTGGAGAAGGAGCTCTCGGGTGGATCTTCTATCACATCGAGGAGGCCGACGAAGAGGTGATCTACATGAACAAGACGGACTAGAATCTTAAGGTATAATCATCTGTCATAGTAGATAATCACTTCTAGATAGTTGTTAGTTAGGGTTTAGCAAAGATCCGTAAAGTTAGTCGATGTTAACTCAAACAAAATGATTGCTTTACCTATTCCGCCTCCCCGCATCATGTGGGGTGTCTAACGTCGACTTACAGTGGTATAAGAGCCTAGCTAAACCATAACTAATATGTTAGCAAAGTCGTTAGAAATTCGATCGCAAAACGAACCCGAAAAAACATCATTTTCATATAGTTTCTGCCGATTTTAAAAAGGGGTCTAAAATTTTTTCAGGGACCCTTAAAAATACAAGCAGGGTTTTTTAAGAATTGTGAAGAAATTTGGGACTGTGAATCGTCCATACCACCGCGGAACCGCCGCCGATCCAAGCGATCTGCCGCGGATCCGTGGCCGAGTTGACACCGAGTCAACCCAAATTTGCTCAGTTATTCTTCTGTGTTGATGTTGTGTTTTCTAGGATGATTTTTTCTGCTCAGGTTTTATGTGCACAGAGAATTGTTTGGAGTAGATTCATTTGTTTTGCTTGATCGAAATTCTAAGATGTTTGGCTAACTTGATTATATCTGTATTGTGTTTAATGTGTTCGTAAATCTCCCCGAACTGCTAGTATGTCGGTTAGCAGGGGGTTACACATTTCTGTAATGTTTTTTACTGGTTTGTGATTATGGACTTGTTGGATTATCATGAATGGATAGCCGGAGATATGAGACGAGTGTTTCTTTCATTCAAATATAAATTGTAATTTGTTGTAATATTCTTTTGCGGGGCACATCCAGGTTGAGGTTGTAGCCACCGTTGTATTATTTCATTTACTGTTTTCTGCTCCTAGGATAGACCCAAGGTAAGGTGCATAAACTATCGGGTACTTTGAAGTGTTTAGTGGCCTACTCACGTCGTTGAGGGAGATCGCTTCACTTCGGGTACTTGGCGGGTAGTTTGCCGTACCCGTAGGGGTTTAGGGTGGGGTTTTGGCTATTCATCGCGACTGTGTAACCCGTCTTTCTTTGCAGGCTCAAAAGTGTTAGTGTATATGCCCTAGAGGGCATTACTGTATCATACTAGTATGTATATTACTTAATGGAAGCTTGAGATATTCACGTTGTATTGACAATCTTGCTCAAAATGGTAGTATGCTACTTGGTTTGTTTCTGCTTTAATGTGTGCATGTGTTTCTTTTAGCATATCGCCTTTACACATTAGTGGAGCCCTTAGGATCTTTGCTTGATTACCAGCGTTGTGATGGCAGTCACACTCGTGGGGGCTGGGTAATCTATATGCACATCCTTATGCAGGTCCCTAGTCGCAGGACTATCGAGACAGGGTATCGATACTCCGGAGTAGACTAGCGTATGCGCTTCTTATCCCTGCTTGGGAGACGGTCTGTCCCACAGCCGTCAGTACGTCATACTTGAGATAGTATGCGGGTGCTCGTTAGGTTACGAGTACACTGGACATGACTCGTCGGGAACTGTTGGTTGGTATTATACCTATCGTCAGTTATCAGTTCCCAGGTGACATGAGTACAGCTTAGTCCGTTGACTTGACACTGTCACTTCGCCTCGAGTGTGTTCCCACTGTACTTTGATTACTACCCTACCACGGCTCAAAGGAGTCGTGCAAACATGTAGTTTTTGGGTGCAGTCCCGAAGCACTTGGAGGCAGTGACGGTTAGACAGGATTCGTCTCTCCCGGTATTGGGGGTTGACATCGCGCTGTGTTTAGGAGAGCCATTACATGAGTAGTCCCTGGCCAGGGCAAGCGAGATATACTGGTAGGTTTCCAGTGTTATCTCAGGGTGTTCTTTGCTACACTCCGACACGACTTGTACCGCTATTAGGAGACTGACGTTCACCACCCCCTAGGCCCGCCATGCGATGTATCAGACGAACAGACCGAACTGTACGGAGACTGTCACATTCAGGCTCAGTAGGAGTTCAGATGGGTTTCACCTCGTCAGTCTTCTTGTCGGCATCTACCTGGGGACCGTTACGCACAGCTAGTGCCGCTTGCAGTCTGTAGTTAAACCCACTGCCAGTGTAGTGTCGAGTCTTTAGAGTCCCATACAGAAAGCTATTCGCCTTTAGGCAAAAGAGTAGAGGTCGCATGGTTTTGCGACAGGTCGCATGGTTTTGCGACAAGGTTCGGTCATATCCGCGCACTTGTGCACGTTTAGTGTCCGGACAGTTAACACTAGCGGGCTTTGGTTTAAGCCAGATCCTATTGTACGTTTTGGGATTGGTTTTATCTCATTTGTATTCGTGTTCCTCGGAACGCGGATGCGGGTGTGTATGCACAGTTGACAGAGAGACAAAGGCAGAGCATTCTCATTAGGGTTGTTGACTGTTGACTATTGACTTTTGCTAAACCCTAATGAGAATAAGAAATATGATTAATGTTAATATTAATTAAGTATTATTGTGTCATGGTTGAGATGAAGAGTTGACTTTGTTGACTTGTTGACTTTGTTGACCGGTTGACTAGGTTGGACTAGTTGACCACCATCATTACTATGGCTATCATTTCATGGCAAAGACTTTTGCTTGCTTGTTTCTTTTTGCAAAATGAGTGCATGAAATGATATGGCCATGTTGATTGTATGTGTATATGAATTCATTGGATTGTCGTGGGTGAATAGCCGGGGGGATTGTGAGATGAGAGTTTTCTTTTCTTTCAATTCATGTAACTTGTAATTGATGTAATATTATTTATTTGGCCACACAACCGGGGTAAGGTTGTAGCCGTCATTGTATAATTTCTTTTACTGTTTTTGCTCCTAGGATAGACCCATAGAGGGGGTGTACAAACTACCGGGTATCTCGAAGTGCCGAGTGGCCTACTCACGGTGTTGAGGGAGGTTGCTTCGCTTCGGGTACTTGGCGGGTAGTTTGCCGCACCCGTAGGGGTCTTGGGTGGGGTACTGGCTATTCACCGCGACCGTGTAATCCGCTTTTCGTTACAGGCTCGTACGAATTGCGGATTCCTAGTATATCCAATGTGTTCATCTGTGATCTGAAATGGCTATCATTGCAATATATATATATATATATATATATATGATATCTATTTAGGCATTGCTTATGTTTTGCATCCGCGCTAGTCCAGCCCCCGCTCTGTCGTTAGTTAAGTAACCTAACGGGTAATGACGAGGCCCTGTGGCGAATGCGGATGGCATAAGCGTACATCATATTTTGGTTGTTTTCTGCAATGGTAGGATTAAATGATGGGACGCATTAAAATTAATGCAAGAAAATAAACCAAAGTAAAGTCGTTGGAACACTTTCAAAACTACTCGGTTCTTTTCAAAAACCAACTTTTAAATGCGGAGCTTGAGCCACTCCTTTTAAAAGCTATCTCGTTCCATCGATTATATCAAGTTCACTACGTTCACGGTTTCGCCAAAACCATTCGTAGCCCTCCGTCGTTTCACATGAATAGTCAACAGTATTCAAGCTATATTTGTTGGCCAAAGTCAATGCATAGTGATTGGTAGCTATTGGGTATTCATGTGCAGCATAGATAGATGCATTGGTTTGGGACAGTCGTACTGCCTTGTTGGCCAAAGTCAAGGGTAGGTACGGGTGGGTTCAAATTAACCTGGAGAATGACGGGTAGAACTTGACATGTGACTCATGATTTGTTGGCCAAAGTCAAGGTCATAAGAGCATGGGGCAAAAATCCACATCGGGAGTTTCAAAAGAACTGAAACTTGCCAGCGCTGCATACCATTTGGAGTGTGATGATTATAGTAGGATTCCTTCAGTTTTGTCACGCAATGATATTTGGATCCCGATCCTACTGTGAGTATATGCTACTCCTCGGGAAATTTCTCACTTAACGATCAATGCTATAAACCTAGTAGGTGTCTAAGGAGGTGTTAGCGGGGCTACGCCCCCAGGGAAAAGAGGTTCTTAAATTAAGGAACTTCGCGAAAGCATTGGAAAACCTCCCTCGAAGTACTGACACTAGCCTGGCTGAACGGTTAAGCAAGTATTGTACGGTGAGATTGATCCTGACTAATTCTTCCTTTTTGGTTTGAGGAGGGATTCAAGAGACAGTAGGAGCCATCCTGTTTAGAAAAACTAAAAACCACTCTAAACTTGCAATAGCATCATGCTGAGTGTTTCTTCTCTCTCTCCTAATTGCAGCGACCAATCGTCATGACCGGACTTAAGTTACTTCTAGATAAAAACATACTGACAGGGCCAAACTACAAAGATTGGTTCAGGAATGTCAAAATGGCAATCACTTATGACAAGTTAGGGTATCTTCTTACCACCAAAGCTCCCCCTATCCCAGGTCCTAAAACCAGCGTCGCAGATAGGGAAATCCGTAAGACCTGGGAAATCGACTGCGCGAAGGCCATGTGCCTCGTGCTTGCCTCTATGGACAACAAACATCAGAGGAGGCACGAGAATATGGACCTCGAATCCATATTTCTCCATACAAAAGAACTGTATGGAAAGCAATCTCGTATCGCCAGATACGAAGTGTCGAAGAAGTTGTTTTCGGCAAGATTGGCCGTCGGATCATCGGTAGCGGAACACGTGCTTAAGATGATTGGCTACATAGAGGAGCTCGCGGACCTTGGGACCACGTTGGAGAATGAGCTCTATACGGACTTGATTCTTCAGTCCCTTCCTTCCACTTACGCCCAGTTCATCCTGAATTTCAACTTGCAAGAAAAGGAAGTTGAACTTTCAGAGCTCCTCAACATGCTGAGGAGTGCAGAGGGCACCCTACAGAAAGGTAGGGAAACATCCACTTTGTTTGTAGGAGGATCTTCCTCCTCTAGGTCCAAGGCGAAAACCAAGGGAAAGAAGAAGAAAACCCCCGCCAAACCAAGGGGCGGTGTTAGTAAGGTGGATACGAAGGGAAAGGCAAAAGCAACAAAGGTAGCGGGGAAGCTTGTGGATAAAGAAGAATGCTTTTACTGTCACAAGAGTGGACACTGGAAGAAAGATTGCAGGGCTTGGAAAGCCAGAACACAGGATCTGAAGAAGGTTGCGGCTTCAGTTTCAGGTGTGTATGTTATTGAAAACTGTCTTTCAATAAACTCTACGTCCTGGGTATTGGATACCGGATTAGGATCTCATATCTGTAATTCTTTGCAGGCGTTGAGAAACCGTAGGGTTTTGAGGCAGGTGATATGACCCTCAGAGTTGCAAACGGAGCTAGCATGGATGCTGAGTCCGTGGGGGACTATCACCTGGGGTTGTCAGATGGACACGTTTTGGTTTTGCGTAATTTCTATTTTGTACCCAATGCAACTTGTAATATCATTTCTGTATCTTTATTATCTAAAGAAGGTTATGAATTTGCATTTGTAAGTAATGTTGTGCACATTCACCTTAATCAAGTTCTGATTGGGTCAGGTAGATTAAGCAATGGTATATACGTATTAAACCAACCACAGATTTTCAATGTCCAGAAAACACAGAAAAGAAAGTCTCCGGAAATAAATCAGACTTACTTATGGCATTGTAGACTGGGTCACATCAATGAGAGAAGGTTGACGAAGTTACATACAGAAGGATATTTGGATCCGTTTGAATATCAATCATATGCAACTTGTCAATCCCGTCTCAAAGGAAAGATGACAAAGACTCCGTTCACTGGACACGGAGTGAGAGCGAGCGAGCTCTTGGGACTCGTACACAGCGACGTGTGCGGTCCAATGTCTACGCATGCACGAAGCGGTTATTCTTACTTCATTACTTTTACGGATGACTTTTCAAGGTACGGTTATGTCTTCTTAATGAAACATAAATCCGAAGCCTTTGAAAAATTCCAAGAATATAAGAATGAAGTAGAAAAACAAACCGGCAAAAGTATCAAGACACTGAGATCTGATCGAGGTGGTGAATACTTGAGTGCCGAGTTCCTGGATTACCTAAAAGAGAATGGAATTCTCTCTCAGCTTACTCCTCCATACACTCCGCAACATAACGGTGTATCGGAGAGACGAAACCGCACCCTATTGGATATGGTACGGTCCATGATGAGTAACGCTGAGTTACCGCGATCATTCTGAGGATATGCACTAGAATCAGCTGCATATCTTTTGAACCGAGTTCCAACTAAGACTGTGCCTACTACACCATATCAGATGTGGTGTGGGAAGAAACCCTATCTTAAGCACATTAAGACATGGGGATGTCCGGCTTTTGTCAAAAAGCAGCATGCGGACAAACTCGAGGCACGCTCAGTACAGTGCAAGTTCGTGGGATATCCAAAGAACTCCAAGATATATTTCTTCTATTGCGAAGAGGAACAAAAGGTTTTTGTTTCTCATCATGCCTGCTTCTTGGAAACTAAGTTTTTGGAAAACCAGATAAGTGGGAGCGCAGTAGAACTGGAAGAAATTCTAGAACCACGAGCTATTACTGAGAGCTTAGTAGAACCAGAGGGTTCAAAAGAACAGGACATTCCTACGCCGCTCCGCAGGAGTAGTAGGCAGTCTCATCCACCCGAGAGATACTACGGTTTTCTCATAGACGGGGATAGAGAGGATTGCATCATTGATAGTGATGAGCCTACTAGCTTCCAGCAGACCATTCAGAGCGTTGACTCGGTAAAATGGCTGGATGCAATGCGGACCGAAATGGAGTCCATGTACACCAACAAAGTATGGATGTTGGACGTTGCTCCAGATGGGGTAAAACCCGTAGGATGCAAGTGGATCTTCAAAAGGAAGATTGTTGTAGATGGACAGGTTGAGACCTATAAGGCTAGACTTGTTGCAAAGGGTTTTCGTCAAAGACCTGGTTTGGACTATGACGAAACCTTTTCTCCAGTGTCTATGCTGAAATCCATTCGGATCCTTCTTGCCATTGCTGCCTTCCACGATTATGAGATTTGGCAAATGGACGTAAAGACCGCTTTTCTAAATGGAAATTTAGAGGAGTGTGTCTATATGGACCAGCCAGAGGGTTTCATTCAGAGTGGGAGCAGCGGAAAGGTGTGCAAGTTGCTTAAGTCCATCTATGGACTAAAGCAGGCATCGCGTAGTTGGAACATCTGTTTTGATGAGACGGTCAAAGAATTTGGCTTTATCAAAAATCCAGATGAACCATGCATCTATAGTAGATTTGTAGCAAGAACTGTCGTATTCCTCGTATTGTACGTGGATGACATTCTTCTAATAGGAAATGACATTCCTATGCTACAATCTGTCAAGGGATTCTTGTCACACAGGTTCTCCATGAAAGACCTGGGTGATGCCTCGTACATTCTGGGGATCCGGATCTTTCGTGACAGATCCAAGAGGATATTAGGACTTTCACAGTCTAGGTACATCGACACCATACTGAAAAGATTCAGTATGGAAGATTCCAAGCGCGGTAATCTATCAGCTTGTCACGGGATCACCCTTTCCAAAGAGATGTCTCCCAAGACCGATTTAGAAAGGGATCGCATGTCTATTATACCCTACGCTTCTGCGGTAGGCTCTATAATGTATGCGATGTTGTGAACCAGACCAGATGTAGCTTATGCACTGAGTGTGGTAAGCCGGTATCAGTCAAACCCTGGGGAGAAACACTGGATAGCGGTAAAGAAAATTCTCAAGTACCTAAGAAGGACTAAGGAGATGTTCTTGGTGTATGGCGAAAAGGACCTCCAGATCGAGGCCTTTGCTGACTCCAGTTTCCAGAGTGACAAGGATGATTCCAAGTCCATGTCGGGTTATGTCTTTACCCTCAATGGAGGGGCAGTGTGTTGGAAGAGTTCCAAACAGGAAACCGTTGCTGACTCGACAATGGAAGCGGAATATATCGCTGCTGCAGATGCCGCACAAGAAGCCGTCTGGATAAGGAAGTTCTTAACTGAACTTCAGGTAGTTCCGTCCATTGTTGATCCAGTACCTCTGTATTGCGACAACAATGGGGCTATAGCTTTAGCGAAGGAACCCAGGTCCCATCAGAAGTCCAGACACATCTTGAGGCAGTATCACCTGATCAGGGAGATCGTGGGTCGCCAGGAGATCGAGGTTCGAAGAGTTGCTACGGAAGATAACACTGCTGATCCATTCATGAAGGCCTTACCCCAGACTCAGTTCGAGCGGCTGATCGAGATGATAGGTCTTCGATACGCCAGTACATGGCCTTAGTGCAAGTGGGAGATTGTCAGTGTATATGCCCTAGAGGCCATTACTGTATCATACTAGTGTGTATATTACTTAATGGAAGCTTGGGATATTCACCTTGTATTGACAATCTTGCTCAAAATGGTAGTATGCTACTTGGTTTATTTCTGCTTTAATGTGTGCATGTGTTTCTTTTAGCATATCGCCTTTACACATTAGTGGAGCCCTTAGGATCTTTGCTTGATTACCAGCGTTGTGATGACAGTCATACTCGTGGGGGATGGGTAATCTATAAGCACTGTTAGTTATATGTATGCCCTAGAGGCCATTACTGTACATTGGATGTATATTGTAGTGGATGCTGGGACATATATAGGGAAGACTTTCTTGCTCGACATGATAGTATGCTATCTGGTTACTCTTTACCTTAACGTGTATACTGATTGTCTCTCTGTTACATGTTGGTAAAGCCCTTAGGATGTGTACTTGACTACCTGGATTATGATGCGGATCATACTAGTGGAGACATGGTAGTCTATAAGTACATCCTACAAAGTCCCTAGTCGTGGGTGTATCGAGACGGGGCATCGATATACCAGAGTAGACTAGCGTATACCTTCTCGACCCATACAGATGGGCGATGGATGATCTCATATCCATTGGTGTTTGACATCAGAGATGATATACGGGCGCTCAGTAGAGACTGGGTATACTGGACGGACTCGCCGAGAACTCCCAGATGGTATTATACCTCACGTCAGATGGCAGTTCTCTGGTGACACTGGTACAGAGTAGTCTGTTGACCCGAGATCGTCATAGAGTCTTGTGTGGTTCCCACTGTGCTTTGATTTCCATCTTACCACGTCCAAGAGGGCGTGCAAAACGGTGGCTTTTGGGTACAGTCCCGAGTCACATGGAGGCAATGAGCGATAGGAGGGGATTCGTCTCTCCCGGTATAGGGAGTTGATGTTGCGCTGTGTTCGATTGGCTATAACAGGAAATCCCTGGCCAGGGTTGCTGAGATTTACTGGTAAGTGTTACCAGTAGTTTCTCGAACAGTTATAGACCTCATATCGACACGACTTATCGAGCTATTGGGGTCTGACGTTTACCACCCCTAGGCGAGATATGCGACATATCAGACGAACAGACCGGACTGTACGGTAGTGTTACTGGTTGGATTCATAGGAGTGTGAGCGGGCTTGCTCGTCGATCTTCTGATCGCTCAATACCCGGGTGGCCGTTACGTTTAGCAGACCGCTTGCGGCTTGTGGGTGCTTGATATGATCATCATCTGCTGCCGGCGTATTGACGAGTCTTTAGAGTCCTACACAGAGGTTTTCTGGTTCAAGCGAAACGAAATAGGAGCGCATATGAGATATGTGCGGGACCGAGAATAATGCGTGTATGTGATACCGTATTCCATTCTCGCGATGAATGTATCGATTAGGTTATATGCGATACACCCTAGTTATCGAATCAAGGATTGATTCGAAAAACCGATACATTGGATACTAGTCGGTTATATGTGATATGACCGGATCGTTAAATCAAGTGTTGATTTAATGATTTAATGTATAATTATATATTTGATATATTACTTTGCATTAACTCGTATCGGTTCACTTTAAATGGATATTCTCACTCGGGTGTGCACATTGTATATGTGATATACTTTTGTGCACTTGATTGTATCATGTTTGATGATGCAAGATTACTAGGTTTTGTGTAAAGAGTTAAACCTTGGTTAAGTAAATGGTTAGGGTTTTATTTATTATTCATTTATTCTTTTATCTTTTAATTTGGATTAAAAGAAAAAGGGAAAAGAAAATAAAAAGTTTGCTTTCTTACATGAAGCTTCATGAAGCTTCATGCAACTTTGACTCATATAACCTTTTTGTCTTCTTCTTCAAACCCTAACCATTCATCTAACTTGAGTTAACTCTCTACATCAAACCATGGTTCATGTTATGATAAGGATAATTCTTTTTCAATTATTCTAATTAACATATCATAACATTTTCTTCTTCTTCTTCATCTTCTTCAATGAAGAAAGCTTCACTTCATCAATGGTGGATTGATGAAAAGTGTGAGAAATCCAATTCTAAAGTCTACCCACTTCCTATTTCTTCATCCTCTATCTCTTGCCAAGTAGTAGAGTGTGTTTCCTTCACAAGTTTTCTTGACTTGGTGAAGTTGGAGCTTGATTTAGCGATGCCTCGACGTAGATCATCTTCGGCATGGACATCGACGACCTAGCTCGCCATTTCTCCGACGAAGCCGACGTTAGAGCCCGGGAATTCATTTGGACAGCGAGGGGACTTCGTTGCGGAGCTATGGAGGTGGAGCACCGGATCTACAAAGGTTGTATTTCCATTTAAACTTTAGTTAAGTTGTTAACTAGTTTCCTTTTCGCCTAGAAATCTAGCCAACGATCCGTTCTAGGGTTTCTCGGCACCGTTTAAATTTGAAATTGGCATGGTTGATGCCTTGTGAGACCTCATTAGGGTGCCTAGGAACACTACAGTGGTATCAGAGCCTAGCTAGAGCCTTAGGCGAAGTCTAGACGGAGTTTGAAGTCCGAACGAACCCGAAAACCCATTTCCAAATTGCTCTCTGTCCATTTTTTAAAAATCTGGATTTTTCAACATTAAAAATATGCAGAAAATTCAGCAGGTGATTTTAAGAGTTTCTGTGAAATTCGAGTTCCTAAATCCATTAAACTGCCGCGGTTCCGCGGCACGAGCATGGCTCGTGCGGCGGTTCCGCGGCCGTACGGACACCTTATTTAATATATTTTACACAGTAACTCCTAATTGATAATGCTGGATTTTCTTGGAATTTTTCATTTTTATTCAAGAGTTGAATTTTCAGGGGTTGTTTTGGGGATTCGGTGTTTCGATCGGAGTATCAAATTTTGTCTGTATGGCTTTCCGGATAAATTTTAGAATATGTTAAAAAGTTCGACCGGATATAAATACCCAATTTTTCCCCTGTCGGGAAATTTCCAAGTGTTGGATTTTTCCGTAGTTTAAAGACGTTCTAAGTAGTGCAAGTAACTCGATGGACCCTCTAGAAGACAACAAACCATAACTCGATTATGTGACCGTCTTGAACTGCCCTTTGAACCTTCGGGTTTGGGGGAGTACGGCGTGCCACATGTGAGGCGTTGGCTTGACCGTTCTACGGCTGGACCGTTGGTACTGAGGCACGAACTGAATGTTTTTAGAGTTATTTCATGTGTTGATCTGTATCGGGAAAACTTGGGTGTTCGACTGTTTGATCGAAAAGTTTAAGATTTTCTATTTATCCGGAATGTGGTACAATAATTGGAATTCACAAGTTGTTATGAGATAACTGAATGAATGTTATAAACATAGCACTTTAGTCTCACTTGATCGGTTGCCACGGAATTTTGATGTGATCAAAAGTCCGTCGCAATCACGTAGCGTACACGGATACTCGCCGGGTAAACTTAATAGACAGCCTCACTCCATAGCCCCGACCAAGTGACTGTAGGAGAACCCCGTCACCGAAAGCATCCGTTCGGGTGCTCACGGTAGTGGTGTTCCGCCTTGGTGCACTTCGTCGACGGTATCAGGGGTGCAGCCGTCTACTGAAGTTTACGACGAGCATTCGATCAGGATGTCGGGAATCTTGTTGAATTACCCGACTTGATATTGAAAAGAGTTTTCGATTTTGAGACTAAAATGCGGGGTTTATAATTGTTAGGCATGCGATGTCTAAGAAATTCATTTGGTCAGACATGTGATGTCTGAGGTGGTTGCGGATTCCAACTGTTGTAGTTTTACATTTTCTTTTCTGTGACCGTAAGTGTAATATGTGATATCGCCGGTTTCGTTGCTATATGTCAACGACAATTGGGATGCGCATATTTACTTACGTTGATGACATGTGTTGCTGGATATGTTATATTGGATCGTCATGTTTGAATAGCCGGCGGTTTTTATATGAGATGAGTGTTTTTCATTTTCATTCATGTAAAAACTTGTATGTAATATTCTTTTATTGGGGCACTTCCAGGTTGCGGAAGTTGTCACCGTTTGTATATTATTTACTTTTCCGCACTAGGATAGACCCAAGGAGGAGAGCACAAGTAACCGGGTTCTGGAGTCCAGTGGGAGACCAACTCGAGGAGTCGAGTCCGGGTCTCCTAACTCCAGAATTGGTAGGGTTGCTCGCCGCTCTCGTAGGGGTCTAGGGGTGTGGGTTTCGCAATTCATCACGACCGTGGAATCCGTGTTTTATACTGGCTCGTATTAAAAACACGGACGTCCTAGTATATCCAATATTTCATATGATTCTTCTGCTGCGATATCTGTGATGTGATCATGTGATGTTCTGTGATAGATACAGTATATAGTATATATGATATAGTATATAGGCGTTACTTATGTTTCACACCCGCGCTAGCCCTGCCCCGCTCTGCCGTTAGTTACCTAACCTAACGGTGCACGAGGGGACATCGAGGCGAATGCGGATGGCATAAGTGTACGTCGTATTTATCTGTGATGTTTAGATACTTAAATGATGGGACTTCATTAATGTGATTAATGAAATAAAAGAAACCTAAGATGTTGTAGAATCGAATTTCAAAATAAAACAGGTAGCTACAGTTCTTGCTTTGCACAGCGGTATATGTGATATATCCTGCACCTTATTCGATGAGGAAAGGACCGAGATCCCTTCACTGGGAGTGACTACTTTGGCAATAACTGGCAGATGCTACACACTCGGTTTGTCTTTTGATTGCTTTTAAGTGTTTTTGCTTTGCACAGTGATATATATGATATATCCCGCACCTCATTCGACGAGGAAAGGACCGACGATCCCTTCACCGGGAATGATTCCTTTAGCAAAACTAGAAAAGCCTCAAAAACACTCCATTTTAAAATCATTTGATTCTACAACGATATCAAGTTCATTACGCAATAGGTTTTCAGAAAAACCTGTCGTAGCCCTCCGTCATTTCAGATAAGTACTAGTTAGTATTCGTGCTGCGGTTGTTTGGCATGCGTCAAGGCGTAGTGTACGGTAGCTAACTAGTGCTTATCTGCTAGCATATGATGCGATTTGATTAGGGTATTCGTACGGCGTTGTTTGGCATGCGTCAAGGGTCGTGCGGGTGGGTTTAATTCAATCAAGAAATGTACGGGTTGAACTTGACTAGCAGACTATGGGTTGTTTGGCATGCGTCAAGGTCATAGCGAGCTAGGGACAAAATATTATCGGGAATTTCAAGTGTTGAAATTTGCAATGAGATTGCATACCTTCTATGAGATAGTTGGATCCCGATACCCGCTGCGAGTAAGAGTTACTCCTGGGAGAGTTTTATACATTACAATTAGCCGATCAAGTAGGTGTCTAGAAAGGTGTTAACGAGGTTACGCCTCTGGGAAAATGAGGTTTACATTAATTAGGTTCGTGCGAAAGCACGGTGGACCTCCCTCAAAGTACCGACACTGGCCTGGCTGAAAGATTGGCGAACTTGTAGTGTGTAATTAATCCCGGCTAGTCTTTCCTTTTAGGGTTTGAAGGAAGATTTGATAAAAAGCAGTGGGAGCCATCCTGATTAGATAAAATAATAACCAATCTATTCTTGCAAGAGCGCACGCTGAGTGTTTTCTTCTCTCTCTCTCCAGGTAGCGACCATATCACGCCTTAATCAAGATAATAATACGGAATATTGACCGAACCCGCTTGTTATACTGAGCTGGGGAACGTTGGTCCCGCTCCAACTTATAATTGTTATAAGACAGAGCAGGAAATTGGGGATTACCAGAATTCCCGTGCCGCCCAAACGAGGAGAGTGCATGATGATGCATCATCTTCGGGTGTGTTCATTACAGAGAACTGTTTCTCAGTATCCTTTACGTCCTGGGTATGTGATACCAGATCAGGATCCCAGATATGTAATCTGTTACATAGGGCTACAGAAAGGTAGAGGACTGAGAACGGGTGATAAGTTTCATGAGGCAGAAAACGGGGCAAGAGTTGCAGCCAAGTCTGTTGGTCACTGTCACCCTGTATTACCAATACATTGGTTCTGAACAAATGTTATTAGATACCGAACCTGATATACAAAATCATATCAGTCTCTTTATTAGTAAAGAAATGATAAAATTTTGTATTGTTGGATAATGTTTTGAACATTTTCTATATCAAAAGTTGATCGGTTCAGGCATGTTATCTAAAAGCGTTGATGTTCTAAATCAAACTACAGTTCTTAGTATACGGAACACACACAAGATGAAGAGTTCAGAAATGAACGGATCCTTCTTGAGGTATTGTAGACTAGGTCATATCAATGCGACCCGACTAGCTAGAGTTACATAAAGATGCATATTTAAATTAGTTTGAATTTACATCTTATGAAACTCGCTAGTCATGTCACATAGATAAGATGACCACAGCTCTATTTATCGGAAACAGAGAAAGAGTTAGTGAACTCTTGGGATGATACATGTTGATGTATGTAGGTCCCCTGTCTACACATGTCAAGATTGGTTCTTTATACTTCATTATATTCTCTGATAATCTCTCAAGATTCAGTCATATGTTCCTGTTGAAACATGAGTCCGAGCCTTTTGAGATATTCACAGAATATAAGCTAGAAGTAGGGAACCAAATGAGGGTATAAGTATTAAGTCCTTTGATGCGATCAAGGAGGAGAATACTTGTGCACGGAATTCCTGGACTATTCTAAAGGAGAATGAGATTTTCTCTCAGCATTACTCCTCCGTATACACCATAGCACGATGGTATATCGGGGTGGAGCAGATACACCCTATATGATAAGGTGTGCTCTATGATGAGTACTACTGAGTTACCTATTTCCTTTTTGGGAGTTATGCACTTGAGAAGCTGCATACCTATTGAATAGGGTTCAAATCAAATCAGTTGCCTACCACTTCATATTTGATATGATAAGGGAAGAGCCCATATCTTAAGATGGTTAAGATTTGGGGTTGTCCGGGCTATGTCTAAAAGCATAATCCGGACAAGCTCGAGACAAGGTCAGTTATGTAGAACTGGAAAGGTTCCAGCTATACAAACTGCAGCTGATGATTTGATAGAACCAAAGGATTCAGTAGATTCCAACGAACCTCAGCCTCTCCGCCGATCTAGTAGGGTTCCTCACCCACCTGAGAGATACTTCTATTTCTTTATGACAGTGGGAGCGAGGATTGCATCATGAGATGATGACCCAACTAGTTTCGAGCTGGCCATCAGGAGTAAGACTCTGTAAGAATGGCTGGATGCTTAGTGATCTGAGATGGAATCCATGTACACCAACAAAGTATGGACTTTGGTTGCAAAATCTTGTAGGGTTCCTAGGCATCCTAATGAGGTCTCACAAGGCATCAACCATGCCAATTTCAAATTTAAACGGTGCCGAGAAACCCTGGAACGGATCGTTGGCTAGATTTCTAGGCGAACAAAGTAACTAGTTAACACTTAACTATAAGGAAACGGAAATACAACCTTTGTAGATCCGGTGCTCCACCTCCATAGCTCCGCAACGAAGTCCCCTCGCTGTCCGAATGAATTCCCGGGCTCTAGCGTCGGCTTCGTCGGAGAAATGGCGAGCTAGGTCGTCGATGTCCATGCCGAAGATGATCTACGTCGAGGCATCGCTAGATCAAGCTCCACCTTCACCAAGTCAAGAAAACTTGTGAAGGAAACACACTCTACTACTTGGAAAGAGGTAGAGGATGAAGAAATAGAAAGTGGGTTCACTTTAGAATTGGATTTCTCACTCTTTTTCTCACTTTGCCATTAAAGCTTTCAAGCTTTTTCTTGAAGTGAAGAAGAAGAAGAAGATGAAGAATATGATAAGTTAATTAATATTGAAAAGAAAATCAATACTTATCATATCATGAACCATGGTCAAGTGTAGAGATTAAACTAGGGTTAATGGAGTGGTTTGGGTTAAGCATGAGACAAAATGGTCACTTTGGTCAAAGCTTCATGAAGCTTCAACTAGAAAACAAACAAAGTCACCATTTTCCTTTATGCTTATCATTTTTCCAAAAAATCAATAAATAAATAAATAAGTGAATAAAACATAACCCTAACCATTAACATGTAACCATAGTTTGATCTTTACACAAAAACCCTAGCAAACATGTATCATCAAACATGATACAAACATGTGCACAAAATCATATCGCATATACAATGCGCACATCCGAGTGAGAAATCCATTCAAAGTGAACCGATACTAGTTAATACAAAGTAATATATCAAATATATAATTATACATTAAATCATTAAATCAACACTTGATTCAATGATCCGGTCATGTCGCACATAACCGACTGGTATCAATAGTAACAACTTATCGAATCAACACTTGATCCGATAACCCGGCTATATCGCATATAACCGATCAATGTCACATCGCGAGAATCGAATACAGTATCACATACTGGTATTATTCTCGGTCCCGCACATATCTCATATGCGCTCCTATTTCGTTTCGCTTGAGCCAGGAAACCTCTGTGTAGGACTCTAAAGACTCGTCAATACGCCGGCAGCAGATGATGATCATATCAAACATCCACAAGCCGCAAGCGGTCTGCTAAACGTAACGGCCACCCGGGTATTGAGCGATCAGAAGATCGACGAGCAAGACCGCTCACACTCCTGTGAATCCAAACAGTAACACTACCGTACAGTCCGGTCTGTCCGTCTGATATGTCGCATATCTCGCCTATGGGTGGTAAACGTCAGACCCTAATAGCTCGATAAGTCGTGTCGATATGAGGTCTATAACAATTCGAGAAACTACTGGTAACACTTACCAGTAAATCTCAGCAACCCTGGCCAGGGATTTCCTGTTATAGCCAATCGAACACAGCGCAACATCAACCCCCTATACCGGGAGAGACGAATCCCCTCCTATCGCTCATTGTCTCCATGTGACTCAGGACTGTACCCAAAAACCACCGTTTTGCACGCCCTCTTGGACGTGGTAAGATGGAAATTAAAGCACAGTGGGAACCACACAAGACTCTATGACGATCTCGGGTCAACAGACTACTCTGTACCAGTGTCACCAGAGAACTGCCATCTGACGTGAGGTATAATACCATCAGGGAGTTCTCGGCGAGTCCGTCCAGTGTACCCAGTCTCTACTGAGCACCCGTATATCATCTCTGATGTCAAACACCAATGGATATGGGATCATCCATCGCCCATCTGTATGGGTCGAGAAGGTACACGCTAGTTTACTCTGGTATATCGATGCCCCGTCTCGATACACCCATGACTAGGGACTTTGAAGGATGTACTTGTGGACTACCATGTCGCCACTAGTATGATCCGCATCATAGTCCAGGTAGTCAAGTACACATCCTAAGGGCTTTACCAACATGTAACAGAGATACAATCAGTGTACACGTTATGGTAAAGAGTAACCAGGTAGCATACTATCATGTCGAGCGAGAAAGTCCTCCCTATATATGTCCAAGCATCCACTACAATATACATCCTATGTATAGTAATGGCCTCTAGGGCATACATATAACTAACAATCTCCCACTTGCACTAGGGCCATCTGTAGCAGTGGTTGTGGTATCTCATACTCAACCATCCCATAACAGTCTCTCTCTGGGAACAGGCCTTTGTGAGTGGATCCGCTGTGTTGTCCTCTGAGTTTACTCTCCTAACCTCGATCTCCTTGGAGATCAACCATCTCCATGATCAGGTGATACTGCCTTAGAATATGTCTGGATCACTGATGGGACCGGCGTTCCTTGGCATAAGCCACAACTCCATTGTCACACAATGGGAGGAACGTAGTTCATCTCATGAACCAATATACACCCAAACAGCCTCTTTGGTAGCATGTTAAGTAGCAATGTATCCGGCCTTTATCGTCTAGTATGTCACGGTATCTAGCTTGGAAGTCTTCCAACATACCGTCCCTATACTGAGGGTAAAGACAATGCCTGTGACTGACACTTAGTCGTCTTTATCACCCTGGAACACTTCCAGTGATTCTCCCCAGGGTCGATTGATACCTTCTCACTACAACTAGTGAGAATCCTAACATCCATTTAGATCTATCTCATAGGTCCAAAATCCAGTATTTAGTAGGTATCACTTTGATCCTATATGGAGAATCCTAATGATAAGTGGAGATTGACCGAGCGTAGCATAAGAAACTCTTTTCTTATCAAGAGCATGTCATCCACGTACTCTACGAGGATCACTACCATACTCCCTACTACCTTTTTGTTTATACAAGGTTCATCTACCATTTTGATGATGTCAACTTCTTTGACTAATCCATCAAAACAGATGTTCCAACTCCGCGATGCCTGCTTTTGTAGGGATCCTAGGCATCCTAATGAGGTCTCACAAGGCATCAACCATGCCAATTTCAAATTTAAACGGTGCCGAGAAACCCTAGAACGGATCGTTGGCTAGATTTCTAGGCGAACAAAATAACTAGTTAACACTTAACTATAAGGAAACGGAAATACAACCTTTGTAGATCCGGTGCTCCACCTCCATAGCTCCGCAACGAAGTCCCCTCGCTGTCCGAATGAATTCCCGGGCTCTAGCGTCGGCTTCGTCGGAGAAATGGCGAGTTAGGTCGTCGATGTCCATGCCGAAGATGATCTACGTCGAGACATCGCTAGATCAAGCTCCACCTTCACCAAGCCATGAAACTTGTGAAGGAAACACACTCTACTACTTGGCAAGAGGTAGAGGCTGAAGAAATAGGAAGTGGGTATACTTTAGAATTGGATTTCTCACTCATTTCCATCAATCACCATTGATGGAGCTTGCTTTCTTCATGGAAGAAGATGAAGAAGAAGAAGAAAGTCTTATGATAAGTTATTCCAAAAATGGAAAATAAATGGAATGTTTATCATAATCTAACCATGGTAATGTGTAGAGAATTAACCAAAGTTAGTTGAATGGTTAGGGTTAAGAATGAGATAAGAATGGTGGACTTTGGTCAAAGCTTCATGAAGCTTCAACTAAACTACAAATAAAGCCACCATTCTTTCTCTTTATTCTTATTTATTTCAAAATGAATAAATGAAATAAATAAATGAGAAAAGGAAATGAAACCCTAACCACTTAAGTAACCATGGTTTAATTCTTTACACAAACCCAAACTAGCATGTATCATCAAACATGATACAATCTTGTGTACAAAAGTATATCATATATACAATGTGCACAAAAAGTGAGAAAATCCATTTAAAGTGAACCAATACTAGTTAATGCAAAGTAATATATCAAATATATAATTATGCATTAAATCATTAAATCAACACTTGATTCAATGATCCGGTCATGTCGCACACAACCGACTAGTATACAATGTATCGGCTTATCGAATCAATCCTTGATTCGATAACTAGGTTATATCGCATACAACCATTCGACACATTCATCGCGAGAATGAAATACGGTATCACATACACGCATTATTCTCGGTCCCGCACATATCTCATATGCGCTCCTATTTCGTTTCGCTTGAGCAAGGAAACCTCTGTGTAGGACTCTTAAGACTCGTCAATACGCCGGCAGCAGATGATGATCATATCAAACACCCACAAGCCGCAAGTGGTCTGCTAAACGTAACGGCCACCCGGGTATTGAGCGATCAAAAGATCGACGAGCAAGCCCGCTCACACTCCAGTGAATCCAACCAGTAACACTACCGTACAGTCCGGTCTGATCGTCTGATATGTCGCATATCTCACCTAGGGGTGGTAAACGTCAGACCCCAATAGCTCGATAAGTCGTGTCGATATGAGTTCTATAACAATTCGAGAAACTACTGGTAACACTTACCAGTAAATCTCAGCAACCCTGGCCAGGGATTTCCTGTTATAGCCAATCGAACATAGCGCAACATCAACCCCCTATACAGGGAGAGACGAATCCCCTCCTATCGCTCATTGCCTCCATGTGACTCGGGACTGTACCCAAAAACCACCGTTTTGCACGCCCTCTTGGATGTGGTAAGATGGAAATCAAAGCACAGTGGAAACCACACAAGACTCTATGACGATCTTGGGTCAACAGACTACTCTGTACCAGTGTCACCAGAAAACTGCCATCTGACGTGAGGTATAATACCATCTGGGAGTTCTCGGCGAGTCCATCCAGTGTACCCAGTCTCTACTGAGCACCCGTATATCATCTCTGATGTCAAACACCGATGGATATGGGATCATCCATCGCCCATCTGTATGGGTCGAGAAGGTATACGCTAGTCTACACTGGTATATCGATGCCCCGTCTCGATACCCCCACGACTAGGGACTTTGAAGGATGTACTTACGGACTACCATGTCCCCACTAGTATGATCCGCATCATAGTCCAGGTAGTCAAGTACACATCCTAAGGGCTTTACCAACATGTAATAGAGAGACAATCAGTATACACGTTAAGGTAAAGAGCAACCAGATAGCATACTATCATGTCGAGCAAGAAAGTCCTCCCTATATATGTCCCAGCATCCACTACAATATACATCCAATGTATAGTAATGGCCTCTAGGGCATACATATAACTAACAATCTCCCAATTGCACTAGGGCCATCTGTAGCAGTGGTTGTAGTATCTCATACTCAACCATCCCATAAAAGTCTCTCTCTGGGAACATGCCTTTGTGAGTGGATCCGCTGTGTTGTCCTCTGAGTCTACTCTCCAAACCTCGATCACCCTGGAGATCAACTATCTCCATGATCAGGTGATACTGCCTTAGAATATGTCTGGATCACTGATGGGACGGACGTTCCTTGGCATAAGCCACAACTCCATTGTCTCACAATGGTTGGAACGTGGTTCATCTCATGAACCAATATACACCCAAACATCCTTCTTGGTAGCATCTTAAGTAGCGATGTATCCTGCCTTTATCGTCTAGTATGTCACGGTATCTAGCTTGGAACTCTTCCAACATACCGTCCCTTTACTGAGGGTAAAGACAATGCCTGTGACTGACACTCAGTTGTCATTATCACCCTGGAACACTTCCAGTGATTCCCCCCAGGATCGATTGATACCATCTCACTATAACTAGTGAGTATCCTAATATCCATTTAGATCTATCTCATAGATCCAAAACCTTGGATTTAGTAGGTATCAGTTTAATCCTATATGGAGAATCATAGTGATTTGCGGAGATTGATCGAGCGTAGCATAGGAAACTCCTTCCCTATCAAGAGTATGTCATCCACGTACTCTACGAGGATCGTCACCATACTCCCTACTACCTTTTTGTTTATACAAGGTTCATCTACCATTTTGATGATGTCAACTTCTTTGACTAATCCATCAAAACAGATGTTCCAACTCCGCGATGCCTGCTTTATCCTATAAAGCATCTTGCACACGTTTCCGCTGCTCCCACTGTCTACGAAGCCCTCTGGCTGTGTACTTATAGACGTACTCTTCTAAAACATCATTTAGAAAAGCATTCATGACACCCAACCACCAGATATCGTAGTCATGGTATGTAGCCGTGACAAGTAGGATCTGGATGGACTTAAGCATAGCCACTTGAGAAGGTTTCATCATTGTCCACGCCTGGTCGATGACGAAAACCTTTAACAAGTCTAGCTTTGAAAGTCTCAACTTTTCCATGTACACCAAGTAATCTTCTCAAGATATACTTGCTCCTGATGGGGATTTAACCCTTCAGATACAGCAACCAAAGTCCATACCTTGTTGGTGTATAAGGATTCCATCTCAGATCGCTAAACATCCAGCCATTCTTACAGAGTCTCACTCCTGATGGCCAGCTCGAAACTAGTTGGGTCATCATCTCATGATGCAATCCTCGCTCCCACTGTCATAGAGAAACAGAAGTATCTCTCAGGTGGGTGAGGAACCCTACTAGATCGGCGGAGAGGCTGAGGTTCGTTGGTAACTATTGAATCCTTTGGTTCTTTCAAATCATCAGCTGCAGTGTTAGTGTTTATGCCCTAGAAGGCCATTACTGTATCATACTAGTTTGTATATTACTTAATGGAAGCTTGGGATATTCACATGTATATAACAGTCTTGCTAAACATGGTAGTATGCTACTTGGTTTTTCTATCTTAATATGTGAGTGTACGTATTGATAGAGCTCTTAGGATCTTGCTTGTCTACCAGCGTTGTGATGGCAGTCACACTAGTGGGGGCTGGGTAGTCTACAAGCACATCCTTATTCAGGTCCCTGGTCGTTGGATTATCGAGACAGAGCATCGATACTCCGGAGTAGACTGGTGTGTACGCTTCTCATCCCAGTTGGGGAGATGGTCTGTCCCACAGCCGTCAGTACGTCGTACTAGAGATAGTATGCAGGTGCTCGTTAGGTTACGGGTACACCGGACAGGACTCATGGGGAACTGTTGGTTGGTCTGATACCAGTCGTCAGTGAGCAGTTCCCAGGTGACATGAGTACAGCTTAGTCCGCAGACTTGACACTGCTACTTCGCCTCGAGTGTGTCCCACTGTTCTTAGATTGCTACCCTACCACGGCTCAAAGGAGTCGTGCAAACAGGTAGCAGTTGGGTGCAGTCCCGAGCACTTGGAGGCAGTGGCGGTTAGACAGGATTCGTCCCTCCCGGTATTGGGAGTAGATATCGTGCTGTGTCAGAGAGCCATTACGCAAAGTCCCTGGCCAGGGCAAGCGAGATTTGCTGGTAGGTTCCAGTAGTTTCTCAGGGTGTAATGGGCTTCCCTCCGACACGACTTATACCGCTATTAGGGGACTGACGCTTGCCGCCCCCCTAGGCCCGATATGCGATAGTCTTGGACGAACGGACCGGACTGTATGGAGATTGTCACATCAGACTCAGTAGGAGTTCGGATGGGTTTCCTCATCGGCCTTCTTATCGACAACTACCTGGGGACCGTTACGTACAGCTAGTGCCGCTTGCGGTCTGTGGTTAAACCCACTGCCAGCGTAGTAGTCGAGTCTCTAGAGTCCCACACAGAGAGTTTCCTACTCCAGGCGAAACGATATAGAGGTTGCATGGTTTTGCGACAAAGGGTTCGGACGCATACGTGCGTTTACGCGCGTACGACTTTCGGACAGTTTTTACCAGTCGGCTTTGGTTTAAGCCAGTTACTGGTATCCGGTTATTGGATTTATACAGTCTAAAGTTTTTCCGTATTTTTACGGATCGGAGGGGCGTTCTCGTAATTACTCGAGAAGCTTCTAGAAGATGGTGACTAAGGAGGGTTATGTGTCATATTCATTGAATGAGTTATATGAGTCATGGTGGTGATTCATTCATTTCATTAATGCACATTTATTGCTTAATGACTCATGCTAATGAATCATCACTAGATATTTTATGAAGCATGATTATTCATCACTCTTTATTCTTTTCTTCTTATTAGAAAATGCTTCATATATGATATGATACTCATAACTTATTCTCATAATATTATTCACATTCTCTCTCCTCAAGCTCTCTCTCTTCAAAAGACTAATCCTCACCCTCATGTGTTGAGATCTAGGATTAGTAAGACTAATCAATCCATAACCATCACTCTATTTCATTCTAGCTTCTTTGATTAGCAATCCAAGAAGGTTAGTTGCCTCAAGTTTAGAGACTAAGCTTGGAGTTTTGCTCTCGGGTGGATCGTCTACTACCTAGAGAAGGCAGAGGAGAACAAGGAGATCGTAAAGACGAAGGACTAGTTTCGATAGGTATAATCCCTAAGCATAGTAGTTTAGAACAACTATATGTTTGGTTAGTTATCGTTTAGCTTCGATTCAAGCGGTTAGTCGATGTTCGTTCACTAAACAAGTTCGTTTTTGAAAATTCCGCCTCCCCACAAGTATTGGGGTGTAGTACATCGACTTACAGTGGTATCAGAGCCTCGCTAAATAATAAATAACTTAATTGCAAATTTGTACGAATTTCGAACGGAAAAACGAAGCCGGAAAACCCTAAAAAATACAAGTTTCTGTCGAATTTAAAATGATGTCCTAAAATTTTTCAGGTGAGTGCAGAAAGCTTGAAATAACCACATAAGAACACACAAGAAAAATTGTCCCCTGAATCGCCTAACTAGCCGCGGAACCGCGGCCTCAGCCTACTGAGTCGCCGCGGATCCGCCGCCGAGTTGGCGATTCAGGAAGCCAATTTTCTTGTGTTGCTTCTGTATGATATTTGGGATTTTCTGGAATATTTAATATTTGCTCAGGTTTCAGTTTAACAGAGCAGTTTTTAAAGCAATATTAATGATGTTTAATCGATCGAAATTGTACAGTATTTGCATGTTGGATTATATCTGTGATTGATAAATGTGTTCGTAAACCTCCCCTAACTGCTAGTATGTCGGTTGGCAGGGGGTTGCACATTTCTGTAATGGTTATATCTGTTTGTGCATATAAACTGTATTGGACTGTTGTGGTGTATAGCCGGGGTTTGCAATGGGTTATTGTTTAATTCATTTGTTGTAAATGTAATTTGTTGTAATATTATTTTTGCGGGGCACATCCAGGTTGCGGTTGTAGCCACCGTTGTATTATTTCATTTTACTGTTTTTGCTCCTGGGACTGACCCAAGGTGGGGTACACAAACTGCCGGGCGGGTAGTTTGCCGTACCCGTAGGGGTCGAGGGTGGGGTAACGGCTATTCATCACAACTGTGTAATCTGTCTTTTCTTGCAGGCTCAAAAGAAATACAGATTGCTTGCAAATCCAATATTGTTTATCTGTGTTCTGGAATGAATATCATTGCGTCAGACGAATGTAAAATATCTATATATATTGTAGCTATTTAGACGTCACTTATGTTTTACACCCGTGCTAGCCCAGCCCCCGCTCTGTCGTTAGTTAAGTAACCTAACGGGTGATGACGGGACCCAGTGGCGAATGCGGATGGCATAAGAGGACGTTGTATTTTCGTTGTTTTCTGCAATGATAGGTTAATGATGGGACGCATTATCTGTAATGCAAAGAAAACAAACCAAAGTTTAAATCGTTGGAACAATTTAAAAGAAACCACTCGGTTATTTTTAAAACAGATATTTTTAAATGCGGAGCTTTAACCACTCCTTTTAAAAGCTATCAGGTTCCTTCGGTTATATCAAGTTCACTACGTTCACGGTTTCGCCAAAACCATTCGTAGCCCTCCGTCATTTCATTTGGGTATTCAGTAGTATTCAAGCTATGCATTTTGGCCAAAGTCAAGGCATAGTGTTTGGTAGCTGCTGGGTTTTCATTTGTTGCATAAGATAGATGAGTTGGTTTGGGACAGTCGTATTACCATTTGACCAAAGTCAGGGGTATATACGGATGGGTTCAAATTGACAAGATAATGACGGGTAGAACTTGACATGTGACTTATGACATTTTGACCAAAGCCAAGGTCATAAGAGCATGGGGCAAAAACTTATATCGGGAATTTCTAAAGAAACTGAAATTTGCAAAGAGATGCATACCATTTGGAGTTTGATGAATGTTGGTAGGATTCCTTCAACATTATCATACGATGATATTTGGATCCCGATCCTACTGTGAGTATATGCTACTTATCAGGATATTCGTCACTTAACGATCAATGCTATAAACCTAGTAGGTGTCCAGAAAGGTGTCAGCGGGGTTACGCCCCCAGAGAAAAGAGGTTATTTAATTAAGGAACTTCGCGAAAGCGTTGGAAAACCTCCCTCGAAGTATCGATACTGGCCTGGCTGAACGGTTAAGCAAGTATTGTACGGTGAGAATAGTCCTGGCTAATTCTTCTTTTATGGTTTGAGGAAGGATTCGAGAAATAGTGGGAGCCATCCAGTTTAGATAAATTAAAAACCACTCTAAACTTGCAAGAGCATCATGCTAAAGAGTTTTCTTCTCTCTCTCCTAATTGCAGCGACCCTGAAAATGACTGGACTTAAGTTACTTTTAGAAAAAAATATACTGACAGGGCCAAACTATAAAGATTGGCTGCGGAATGTCAAAATGGCCTTGACCTATGACAAATTGGGGTACGTCCTCACCGCTACGGCACCTGCTGTCCCTGGTCCCAAATCCAGCAATGCGGATAAGGAAATCCGCAAAACCTGGGATTTAGATTGCGCGATAGCCAAGTGCATCGTGCTTGCCTCTATGGACAATGAACATCAGAGGAGGCATGAGGATATGTCCCTAGATGGCATATTTCTCCATACAAAGGAACTTTATGGAGAGCAATCTCGTATAGCAAGATACGAGACCTCTAAGAACTTGTTTCGAGAGAGGTTGGCTGTCGGGTCATCGGTAGGTGAACATGTCCTACAGATGATCGGCTATATTGAAGAGCTCGCAGACCTTGGGACGACTTTGGATAATGAGCTGTATACAGACCTTATTCTCCAGTCCCTTCCTCCCACCTACGCCCAGTTTATCCTCAATTTCAATCTTCAAGGAAAAGAAGTTGAACTTGCGGAACTCCTGAACATGTTAAGGAGTGCAGAGGGCACTTTGAAGAAAGCAAGGGAAACACTCGCTATGTTTGTTGGCGGTGCATCTTCTTCCGGGTCCAAGGCTAGGGCCAAAGGAAGGAAGAAGAAGGCCGCACCCAAACCTAGAGGAGGTGTTAGTAAGGTGGGAAAGAAGGGAAAGAAAAAGATAGCAGTACCGATAGTTGGCCCGGATGAGTGCTTCCATTGTCACAGGAAAGGGCACTGGAAGAAGGATTGCAAGGCGTGGAACGCCAAGAACCAGGAACCGAAGCAAGCTGTGGCTTCGACTTCAGGTGTGTTTGTAATTGAGAATTGTCTGTCGATCAACTCTACTTCCTGGGTATTGGATACCGGATCAGGATCTCATATTTGCAATTCATTGCAGGCACTGAGAAACCGTAGAGTGCTGAAGGAAGGTGATATGATCCTCAGGGTTGCTAACGGAGCTAGCGTGGGAGCTGCGTCCGTCGGGGATTATCACCTAGGATTGACAAGTGGACACATTTTGGTTTTACATAACTGTTATTTTGTACCAAGTTTAACGTGTAATATCATATCAGTTTCCTTGTTATCAAATAAAGATTATGATTTCACGTTTGTAAGAGATGTTGTAAACATCCACCTTAATCATGGTTTGATTGGGTCCGGTACTCTAAATAACGGCATATATGTGTTAAACCAACTCCAAATTTTCAATGTCCAGAACACACTAAAAAGAAAGTCTCCAGATTTAAATAAAGCTTTCTTATGGCATTGTAGACTGGGTCACATCAATGAGAGAAGGTTGACTAAGTTGCATAGAGAAGGATATTTGGACACGTTCGAATATCAATCCTATGACACTTGTCAATCTTGTCTCAAAGGAAAGATGACAAAGACTCCATTTACTGGACAAGGAGTAAGAGCGAGCGAGCTCTTAGGACTCTTACACAGTGATGTATGCGGTCCAATGTCTACACATGCGAGAGGTGGTTTTTCCTATTTCATTACTTTCACGGATGATTGCTCAAGATACGGATTCATTTATCTGATGAAACATAAATCCGAGGCTTTTGAGAAATTCCAAGAGTATAAGAATGAAGTAGAAAACCAAACCGGCAAAAGTATTAAGACACTAAGATCTGATCGAGGTGGAGAATACTTAAGTGCCGAGTTCCTAGGTTACCTAAAAGAGAAAGGAATTCTCTCTCAGCTTACTCCTCCATACACTCCACAGCATAACGGTGTATCGGAGAGACGGAATCGAACCCTATTGGATATGGTACGATCCATGATGAGTAATGCTGAGTTACCGCGATCTTTCTGGGGTTATGCGCTAGAATCAGCGGCATATCTTCTGAACAGGGCTCCTACCAAGACTGTGCCTACCACTCCATATCAGATGTGGACTGGGAAGAAACCCCATCTTCAGCATATAAAGATTTGGGGATGTCCATCTTTTGTTAAAAAGCAGCATGTGGACAAGCTCGAGGCACGATCAGTAAAATGTATGTTTGTGGGATATCCAAAGAACTCCAAGGGATATTATTTCTATTACGCAGAGGAACAAAAGGTTTTTGTTTCTCGTAATGCCCATTTTCTGGAAAATCAGTTTTTAGAAAAGGAAATAAGTGGGAGCGAAATAGAACTGGAAGAAATTCCAGAACCACAAACTGCTACTGAAAGTTTGGTAGAACCAGAGGTTCAAGAAGAACGGGACATTCCCGCACCCCTCCGCAGGAGTAGTAGGCCGTCTCATCCGCCTGAGAGATACTACGGTTTTCTCATAGATGGGGATAGAGAGGATTGCATCATAGATGATGATGAACCTACTGACTTTCGGCAGGCCATCCAGAGCGGCGACTCGGTACGATGGCTAGATGCAATGCGGACCGAAATGGAGTCCATGTACACCAACAAAGTATGGACTTTGGACTTTGCTCCAGATGGGGTAAAACCCATAGGATGCAAATGGATCTTCAAGAAAAAGATTGGTGTAGATGGACAGGTGGAAACCTATAAGGCTAGACTTGTTGCAAAGGGTTTTCGTCAAAGACCTGGTTTGGACTATGACGAAACTTTTTCTCCAGTGGCTATGCTCAAATCCATTCGGGTCCTTCTTGCTATTGCTGCCTTCCATGATTATGAAATCTGGCAGATGGACGTAAAGACGGCTTTTCTGAATGGAAATTTAGAAGAAAGCGTCTATATGGATCAGCCAGAGGGTTTCAATCAGAGTGAGAGCAGCGGGAAAGTATGCAAGCTGCTTAAGTCTATTTATGGACTAAAGCAGGCATCGCGGAGTTGGAACATCTGTTTTGATGAGACAGTCAAAGAATATGACTTTATCAAAATTCCAGATGAACCGTGCATATATAGTAAAGTTGTGGCCAGAAGTGTCGTATTCCTCGTCTTGTACGTGGATGACATTCTATTGATAGGAAATGACATTCCTATGCTACAATCTGTCAAAGGATTCTTGTCACACAGGTTCTCCATGAAAGACCTGGGTGATGCCTCGTACATTCTGGGGATCCGGATCTATCGTGATAGATCCAAGAGGATGTTGGGACTTTCGCAGTCCAGGTATATCGACACTGTACTGAAAAGATTCAGTATGGAAGATTCTAAGCGCGGTAATCTACCGGCTTGTCACGGAATCACCCTCTCTAAAGAGATGTCTCCCAAGACTGATTTGGAAAGGGAACGCATGTCTATTATACCCTACGCTTCTGCGGTAGGCTCTATAATGTATGCGATGTTGTGTACCAGACCAGATGTAGCTTACGCACTGAGCGTGGTAAGCCGGTATCAGTCAGACCCAGGGGAGAAACACTGGATAGCAGTAAAGAACATTCTCAAGTACCTGAGGAGGACTAAGGAGATGTTCTTGGTTTACGGCAGAAAAGACCTCAGGTTGGAGGCCTTTGCTGATTCCGGCTTCCAGAGTGATAAGGACGATTCCAAGTCCATGTCGGGTTATGTCTTTACCCTCAATGGAGGGGCGGTGTGCTGGAAGAGCTCCAAGCAGGACACCGTTGCTGACTCGACGATGGAAGCGGAGTATATAGCTGCTTGCGATGCCGCAAAAGAAGCAGTCTGGATGAAGAAGTTCCTAACAGAACTTCAGGTGGTTCCTACCATAGTTGATCCAATACCTCTGTATTGTGACAACAACGGAGCTATAGCTTTAGCGAAGGAACCAAGGTCCCATCAGAAGTCCAGACACATCTTAAGGCGGTATCACCTGATCAGGGAGATCATTGATCGTCAGGAGATCGAGGTTCGAAGAGTTGCTTCTGAAGAGAACATTGCTGATCCATTCACGAAGGCCCTTCCTCAGATTCAGTTCGAGAGGCTACTCGAGATCATTGGTCTACGATATGCCAGTACATGGCCCTAGTGCAAGTGGGAGATTGTTAGTGTTTATGCCCTAGAAGGCCATTACTGTATCATACTAGTTTGTATATTACTTAATGGAAGCTTGGGATATTCACATGTATATAACAGTCTAGCTAAACATGGTAGTATGCTACTTGGTTTTTCTATCTTAATATGTGAGTGTACGTATTGATAGAGCTCTTAGGATCTTGCTTGTCTACCAGCGTTGTGATGGCAGTCACACTAGTGGGGGCTGGGTAGTCTACAAGCACATCCTTATTCAGGTCCCTGGTCGTTGGATTATCGAGACAGAGCATCGATACTCCGGAGTAGACTAGTGTGTACGCTTCTCATCCCAGTTGGGGAGATGGTCTGTCCCACAGCCGTCAGTACGTCGTACTAGAGATAGTATGCAGGTGCTCGTTAGGTTACGGGTACACCGGACAGGACTCACGGGGAACTGTTGGTTGGTTTGATACCAGTCGTCAGTGAGCAGTTCCCAGGTGACATGAGTACAGCTTAGTCCGCAGACTTGACACTGCTACTTCGCCTCGAGTGTGTCCCACTGTTCTTAGATTGCTACCCTACCACGGCTCAAAGGAGTCGTGCAAACAGGTAGCAGTTGGGTGCAGTCCCGAGCACTTGGAGGCAGTGGCGGTTAGACAGGATTCGTCCCTCCCGGTATTGGGAGTAGATATCGTGCTGTGTCAGAGAGCCATTACGCAAAGTCCCTGGCCAGGCAAGCGAGATTTGCTGGTAGGTTCCAGTAGTTTCTCAGGGTGTAATGGGCTTCCCTCCGACACGACTTATACCGCTATTAGGGGACTGACGCTTGCCGCCCCCCTAGGCCCGATATGCGATAGCCTTGGACGAACGGACCGGACTGTATGGAGATTGTCACATCAGACTCAGTAGGAGTTCGGATGGGTTTCCTCATCGGCCTTCTTATCGACAACTACCTGGGGACCGTTACGTACAGCTAGTGCCGCTTGCGTTCTGTGGTTAAACCCACTGCCAGCGTAGTAGTCGAGTCTCTAGAGTCCCACACAGAGAGTTTCCTACTCCAGGCGAAACGATATAGAGGTTGCATGGTTTTGCGACAAAGGGTTCGGACGCATACGTGCGTTTACGCGCGTACGACTTTCGGACAGTTTTTACCAGTCGGCTTTGGTTTAAGCCAGTTACTGGTATCCGGTTATTGGATTTATACAGTCTAAAGTTTTTCCGTATTTTTACGGATCGGAGGGGTGTTCTCGTAATTACTCGAGAAGCTTCTAGAAGATGGTGACTAAGGAGGGTTATGTGTCATATTCATTGAATGAGTTATATGAGTCATGGTGGTGATTCATTCATTTCATTAATGCACATTTATTGCTTAATGACTTATGCTAATGAATCATCACTAGATATTTTATGAAGCATGATTATTCATCACTCTTTATTCTTTTCTTCTTATTAGAAAATGCTTCATATATGATATGATACTCATAACTTATTCTCATAATATTATTCACATTCTCTCTCCTCAAGCTCTCTCTCTTCAAAAGACTAATCCTCACCCTCATGTGTTGAGATCTAGGATTAGTAAGACTAATCAATCCATAACCATCACTCTATTTCATTATAGCTTCTTTGATTAGCAATCCAAGAAGGTTAGTTGCCTCAAGTTTAGAGGCTAAGCTTGGAGTTTTGCTCTCGGGTGGATCGTCTACTACCTAGAGAAGGCCGAGGAGAACAAGGAGATCGTAAAGACGAAGGACTAGTTTCGATAGGTATAATCCCTAAGCATAGTAGTTTAGAACAACTATATGTTTGGTTAGTTATCGTTTAGCTTCGATTCAAGCGGTTAGTCGATGTTCGTTCACTAAACAAGTTCGTTTTTGAAAATTCCGCCTCCCCACAAGTATTGGGGTGTAGTACATCGACTTAAGTTTGTATAGCTGGAACCTTTCCAGTTCTACATAACAAATCTTGCCTCGAGCTTGTCCGGATTTTGCTTTTCAGACATAGGCTGGACAACCCCAACTCTTAACTAACTTAAGACATGGGCTTTTCCCTTTCCATATCATATATGAAGTGGTAGGTAACTGATTTGGTTTGAACCCTATTCAATAGGTATGCATCTTCTCAAGTGCATAACTCCCAAAAAGGAAATAGGTAACTCAGTAGTACTCATCTTAGAGCACACCTTATCACATAGGGTGTAATTGCTCCACCCCGATATACCATCGTGCTATGGTGTATACAGAGGAGTAATGCTGAGAGAGTATCTCATTCTCCTTTAGAATAGTCCAGGAATTCCATGCACAAGTATTCTCCTCCCTGATCTCATCATAGGACATAATACTTATACCCGTATTTTGGTTCTCTATTTCTCGCTCATATTCTGTGAATATCTCAAAAGGTTCGGACTCATGTTTCAGCAGGAACATATGACTGAATCTTGAGAGATTATCAGAGAATATAATGAAGTAATAAGAACCGGTCTTGGCATGTGTAGACTGGGGACCTACATACATCAACATGTATTATCCCAAGAGTTCACTAACTCTTTCTCTGTTTCCAATAAACAGAGTTAGTGTCATTATATCTTTGTGACATGACTGGCAAGTTTCACAAGCTGTAAATTCAAACTGATTTAAATATGCATCTACATGTAACTTCAGCTAGTCGGGTCAAATTGATCTGATCTAGTCTACAATACCTTAAGAAGGATCCGTTCATTTCTGAACTCTTCCTCTTATGTGTGTTCCATATACTAAGAACTGTAGTTTGATTTAGAACGTCAATGCTTTTAGACAACGAGCCTGAACCGATCAACTTTTGATATAGGAAATGTTCAAAACATTATCCAACAATACAAAATTTTATCATTTCTTTACTAACAAAGAGACTGATATGATTTTGTATATCAGGTTCGGTATCTAATAACATTCGTTCAGAATCAATGTATTGGTAATACAGGGTGACAGTGACCAACAGACTTGGCTGCAACTCTTGCCCCGTTTTCTGTCTCATGAAACTTATCACCCGTTCTCAGTTCTCTACCTTTCTGTAGCCCTATGTAACAGATTACATATCTGAGATCCTGATTTGGTATCATATACTCAGGACGTAAAGGACATTGAGAAACAGTTCTGTATAATGAACACACCCGAAGATGATGCATCAGCATGCACTCTCTTCGTTTGGGCGGCACGGGAAATCTGGTATTCCCCAATTTCCTGCTCTGTCTTATAACAATTATAAGTTGGAGCGGGACCAACGTTGCCCAGCTCAGTATAACAAGCGGGTTCGGTCAATAATCCGTATTATTATCTTGATTAAGGCGTGATATGGTCGCTACCAGGAGAGAGAGAGAAGAAAACACTCAGCGTGCGCTCTTGCAAGAATAGATTGGTTATTATTTTATCTAATCAAGATGGCTCCCACTGCTTTTTATCAAATCTTCCTTCAAACCCTAAAAGGAAAGACTAGCCGGGATTAATTACACACTACAAGTTCGCCAATCTTTCAGCCAGGCCAGTGTCGGTACTTTGAGGGAGGTCCCCCGTGCTTTCGCACGAACCTAATTAATGTAAACCTCGTTTTCCCAGAGGCGTAACCTCGTTAACACCTTTCTAGACACCTACTTGATCGGCTAATTGTAATGTATAAAACTCTCCCAGGAGTAACTCTTACTCGCAGCAGGTATCGGGATCCAACTATCTCATAGAAGGTATGCAATCTCATTGCAAATTTCAACACTTGAAATTCCCGAAAACATTTTGCCCCTAGTGTTCTATGACCTTGACGAATGCCAAACAACCCATAGTCCACTAGTCAAGTTCAACCCGTACATTTCTTGATCGAATTAAACCCACCCGCACGACCCTTGACGAATGCCAAACAACGCCGTACGAATACCCTAATCCAATCGCATCATATGCTCAAGCAGATAAATACTAGTTAGCTACCGTACACTACGCCTTGACGAATGCCAAACTACCGCAGCACGAATACTAACTAGTACATATCTGAAATGACGGAGGGCTACAACAGGTTTTTCTGAAAACCTATTGCGTAATGAACTTGATATCGTTGTAGAATCAAATGATTTTGAAATGGAGTGCTTTTGAGGCTTTTCTAGTTTTGCTAAAGGATTCACTCCCGGTGAAGGGATCGTCGGTCCTTTCCTTATCGAATAAGGTGCAGGATATATCATATATACCGCTGTGCATAGCAAAAACTCTTAAAAGCAATCAAAAGACAAACCGAGTGTGTAGCATCTGCCAGTTATTGCTAAAGGAGTCACTCCCGGTGAAGGGATCTCGGTCCTTTCCTTATCGAATAAGGTGCAGGATATATCATATATACCGCTGTGCAAAGCAAGAACTGTAGCTACCTGTTTTATTTTGAAATTCGATTCTACAACATCTTAGGTTTCTTTTATTTCATTAATCACATTAATGAAGTCCCATCATTTAAGTACCTAAACATCACAGATAAATACGACGTACACTTATGCCATCCGCATTCGCCTCTATGTCCCCTCGTGCACCGTTAGGTTAGGTAACTAACGGCAGAGCAGGGCAGGGCTAGCGCGGGTGTAAAACATAAGAAACATCTATATAATATATCATATATACTATATACTTTATCTATCACAGAACATCACATGATCACATCACAGATATCGCAGCAGAAGAAACATATGAAATATTGGATATACTAGGACGTCCGTGTTTTCAATACGAGCCAGTATAAAACACGGATTCCACGGTCGTGATGAATAGCCAAACCCACACCCCTAGACCCCTACGAGAGCGGCAAGCAACCCTACCAATTCTAGAGTTAAGAGACCCGGACTCGACTCCTCGAGTTGGTCTCCCACTGGACTCCAGAACCCGGTTACTTGTGCCCTCCTCCTTGGGTCTATCCTAGTGCCGAAAAGTAAATAATATACAAAAGGTGACAACTTCCGCAACCTGGAAGTGTCCCAATAAAAGAATATTACATACAAGTTTTTACATGAATGAAAATGAAAAACACTCATCTCACATAAAAACCCCCGACTATTCAAACACGACGATCCAATATAACATATCCAGCAACACATAACATCACATGTCATCAACGTAAGTAAATATGCGCATCCCAATTGTCGTTGACATATAGCAACGAAACCGGGGATATCACACATTACACTTACGGTCGTAGAAAAGAAAGTGTAAAACTACAACAGTTGGAATCCGCAACCACCTCAGACATCGCATGCCTGACCAAATGAATTACTTAGACATCGCATGCCTAACAATTATAAACCCCGCATTTTAGTCTCAAAATCGAAAACACTTTTCAATATCAAGTCGGGCAATTCAACAGGATTCCCGACATTCTGATCGAATGCTCGTCGCAAACTTTAGTAGGCGGCTTCACCCCCGATACCGTCGACGAAGTGCACCAAGGCGGAACACCGCTACCGCGAGCATCCGAACGGATGCTTTCGGCGACGGGGTTCTCCTACAGTCACTTGGTCGGGGCTATAGAGTGAGGCTGTCTATTAAGTTTACCCGGCGAGTATCCGCGTACGCTACGTGATTGCGACGGACTTTTGATCACATCAAAATTCCGTGGCAACCGATCAAGTGAGACTAAACTGCTGTGTTTATAACATTCATTCAGTTATCTCATAACTTCTTGTGAATTCCAATTATTGTATCCCATTCCGGATAAATAGAAAATGTCAAACTTTCCGATCGAACAATCGAACACCCAAGTTTTCCCGATACAAATCAACACATGAAATATGAGTCTAACAACATTCAGTTCGTGCCTCAGTACCAACGGTCCAGCCGTAGAAGGGTCAAGCCAACGCCTCACATGTGGCACGCCGTACTGCCCCAAACCCGAAGGTTCAAAGGGCAGTTCAAGACGGTCATATAATCGAGTTAAGGTTTGTTGTCTTCTAGAGGGACCATCGCGTTACTTGCACTACTTAGAACGTCGTTAAACTACGGAAAAATCCAACACTTGGAAATTTCCCGACAGGGGAAAAATTGGATATTTATATCCGGTCGAACTTTTTAACATATTCTAAAAATTATCCGGAAAGCCACACAGACAAAATTTGATACTCCGATCGAAACACCGAATCCCCAAATCAATTCCAGAAAATTCAAGTCTAGAAAAAATATTAAAAATTCCCAGAAAAATCACCACTGGAAACTAAGAATTACTGTGCAAAATAATTTAAATACTGTGGCCGTACGGCCGCGGATCCGCCGCATGAGCCTTGCTCATGCCGCGGAACCGCGATGGGAAAGTTGAATTAGGTCCACGAAATTTACAGTAATTCCTAGAAAACCCTGATTGATTTTCTGCAAATTTTTAATTTCGAAAAATCCACGTTTTTAGAAAAAGTACAGAGAGCATTTTCCGGGTTGGGTTTTCGGTTCGATCGGGTTTCAAATTCCGTCTAGACTTCGCCTAAGGCTCTAGCTAGGCTCTGATACCACTGTAGGGATCCTAGGCATCCTAATGAGGTCTCACAAGGCATCAACCATGCCAATTTCAAATTTAAACGGTGCCGAGAATCCCTAGAACGGATCGTTGGCAAGATTTCTAGGCGAACAAAGTAACTAATTAACACTTAACTATAAGGAAACGGAAATACAACCTTTGTAGATCCGGTGCTCCACCTCCATAGCTCCGCAACGAAGTCCCCTCGCTGTCCGAATGAATTCCCGGGCTCTAGCGTCGGCTTCGTCGGAGAAATGGCGAGCTAGGTCGTCGATGTCCATGCCGAAGATGATCTACGTCGAGGCATCGCTAGATCAAGCTCCACCTTGTTGGAGATAGTGCCCTCAGAGTCAATTATTGGATCACAGGTACGTGATTGCAATGATTGAGGGAGGACCTATCCCGGTAGGACAGTCTTACTCGAGATGATAGTATGCTATCTGGTTTACCTTTATCATCGTGTACTGCTTTAGGTGACATGACACGTCGCTATTACACGTTGATAGAGCCCCTAGGATTCTTGCTTAACCACCAGCAGTATGAGGGCGATCATATAAGTGAGAGCTGGGGGTCTACAAGCATATCCTTAAAAGGTCCCTAGTCGTGGGAGTTTCGAGACCGGGCATCGATACTCCATTAGTAGACTAGTGTATACAGTCGAGACCCCGACGAGGGGCGGTGGCCGGTCTCACAAGCCACTGGTGTCAGTTGGATCACCTAAGATGTATACAGGTGCTCATTGGGTTATGAGTACACCGGACAGGACTCGCCGGGAACATGCTAGTTGGTCATATACCAGACGTCAGATGGCAGTTCCCTGGTGACATGTGTGCAGGTTAGTTCATCGACCTGGGGATCGTCATTTGTCTCGTGTGAGTTCCCACTGTACTTTGATTACTACCCTACCACGGCTCAAAGGAGTCGTGCAAACAGGTTTTAGTTGGGTACAGTCCCGAGCCACATGGAGGCAGTGAGCGTATCTTCAGGGGTTCGTCTCTCCCGGTATTGGGGGTGAGGTCGTGCTGTGTCTAGGAGAGCCATTACACAAAGTCCTTGGCCAAGGCAAGGAGATTTACTGGTAGGTATTCCAGTAGTATCTCAGGGTGTTCTGGGCTACACTCCGACACGACTTGTACCGCTTTTGGGGGTCTGACTTTTACCAACCCCCTAGGCCCGCCATGCGATACTCATAGACGAACGGACCGGACTGCACGGATATTGTCACTGACAGGCTCAGTAGGGTTGTCAGGCTGAGTTCGCTCACGGACGTCCCTTTTAGTCAGTACCTGGTGGCCCGTTACGTATTGGCTTATACCTCTGACGTGCTAGTGGTTAAATCCACAACCATGGTGTTGACGAGTCTTTAGAGTCCCCCACTTTCAGTTACTCAGCTTTCGGGCGAAAGGTTGTAGAGGCCGTATGGAGATATGGCAAGGTCCGATCAGATACGTGCGGTATTGCACGGATCAGGATCGGACAGTTTGTACTATAGGCCGTATGGTTATATGGCAGGGTTCGATCAGATACGTGCGGTATTGCACGGATCAGGATCGAACAGATATTACTAGCCGGTTTTGGTATAAGCCGGATCCTAGTATAGTACAGTGTAGATTTTGTCTCATTGCATCTGTATTTCGGTCGAAATACAGATGCGAGTGTGTATGCACAATATCGGGGTTTTCCTGTAATTTATTACGGGACCAGTTTTCTGGAGTTGCCAGTTTGCTTTCCGTTTCGGCCAATTTCCTTTGTTCCGTTCATTGGCCGAAGATTGGTGGAGGAGGGCTTATTTGCATTGTTGCAAATAGGCATTTGTGAAGGGGGTCTTTGCATCTTTGTTTTATCACGATGGTGCACCATTCTTTTGACCTTGACTTCTTCTATCATGATTGCTTGACTTTGTGAGCAATCATGGTTGTAGAAGGTAGGTTTTTGGAGTATGGATTTGTGAGCAATCATGCTTGACTTTGTGATCATTTGTTTTTCTATCATCACTCTTTTTCCACCCACCCCCCTTGTTTGTTCTCTCTCTCTCTCCAATCACACATGATGGGGGGGTGGCCGGCCATTTCCTAGAGGAAATGGGATTCATTTCATTTGGTGTGTGGAGAAAAATATGATACATTCCTTCTTGAGTATGCTCCATTTTTCTCACCTCTCTCCAAGCTCTCTCTTCCTCCACCAAAATGGCAAAGCTCCAAAACCCCAAATGAGACTTCTTCTCTAGATATTCTACAACGAATCTTGGGCACGTCGAGTAGCCGGCTTCGTGCCCGAGTTGCCTCGGCATTGAGGTGGGAGCCCGTAAACAAAGTAGGCGATGTGGTGCACTTCCGGCGACGAGGAGGAGACGGGACATTCCGCAAGTGATCGGGACGATGACGAGAAGACCGGAGGACTTGGATCGTCGGTATATCTCTATTCCCTTTCTTCTAGTTAGCTCAGACTAGTTAATGGTTCGATCCGGGTGATAGTGCGCGGTGGTGCCGGTTTGCTAAGTCCGCAAAATTTTAGTTATTCACCGCTTCCGCATTCCGGCGTCGGATTGACGGCCGGGGCGCCGCCGTGCACTTACAGTGGTATCAGAGCCTCGCCATTAACTTAGTCTAGCTTTGTGTAATGTGTTTGCATTTCCGATCGATCAAAAAGTCCAAAAACCCGTATTTTGTCGCATCAGTTTTCTGTTGGAAATTTTTAGTGTCGAAAAATTTTTCAGGTTGTAAAATATTTATATACTGGAAAATATAAGCACTCTGTAAAAATTTGATGAAGTGATACC
Source organism: Agapanthus africanus (assembly GCA_030015575.1). NCBI lineage: Eukaryota > Viridiplantae > Streptophyta > Magnoliopsida > Asparagales > Amaryllidaceae > Agapanthus > Agapanthus africanus. The sequence continues at coordinate 250,823,829 of JASDDO010000029.1, read as the reverse complement.
CTAGTCGGAGCGCGGAAGCGCCGCACTATCCCCAGTTTTGCCGCCCTTCCGCCGCACCCTGTAGCAATCACTGCACCATTTTTTTTCCAGAGGCTTTCTGGGCTTAAATGTGGGTTTCTGGAATATTTAAATTGGGCCCATATTTTCTGTAACTGCTACAGTATTGTTTTGGGGCCCACTTGATATAATTTGATCGGTCGGATATTTTAAACACATTTTTCACAGTATTTACATTATATCTGCGACCGTGAATGTCACTCGATCGGTAAATCCGGTCTAACTGCTATAGCCCGGTTAGACGGATTTGCGAACGTGACTTTCACGTTGATGTTCTATGTATTTGCTGTGATGTTGCGGATCGGTCGTGGGGGATAGCCTGGATGCAATGCTAGTACAGTTTTGTTGTATTATGTACATTTGTTATTGCGGGGCGAGCGTCCGACATGTGGACTGCCGTCACTGCCTGACTGTATTATTATTTTGGGGCACGACCTGGTTGCGGTCGATGTACCCGGTGTATGTATATTTTACTTTTTGTACTAGGATACCCCGCGGAGGGGTGCACGGGTAGCCGGGTTCTAGAGGGCAACGGGCCCGCATCTCATGGCATTGAGACGGAGGGGGCTTCACTCTAGGATTGGCGGGCTATTCGCCGCACTCGTAGGGGGTACAGGTTTGACCCAGGAGGGGTGCCCAAGTTACCGGATTCCGTGAAGTGCTGGGTGGTCCATTCACGTTGCTGAAGGGGGCTGCCTCGCTTCAGGTTTTGGCGGGTGACTTGCCGCGCCCGTAGGGGTCTAGGATTTCATTGCACAGGCTATCCACACGACCAGGGGAACGTCGGGTTTCAGTAGTGGCTCTGTGAAACCCGGGGTTCCCAGATATCTGTATTGTTTCTGTGATGCTGTTCATTTTCTGTGATGTTGCATTTTATTCACGCCTTGAGCGAAATATAATATATTGGTATATATATTAGTAGATGTTGTATATGTTTTGCATCCGCGCTAGTCCAGTCCCCGCTCTGTCGTTAGTAAGCTAACCTAACGGGTAATGACGGGACCCAGTGGCGAATGCGGATGGCATATACGTACATCAGTATATTTTCGTTCTTTGTGGTGTGATCAATTGATGGGACTGCATTGATTCGGATCAATGCAAGTTAAAAACAAACCTAATCTGATGTTGTTGGAACACTTTTCAAAAAGCTGTTATTGCAAGGACGTTTACTTTTGTTTTGCATCGTGGTATTCATTGGAATATCCTGCTCCTCAGTCGACGAGGCAAGGGCCGAGATCCCTTCACCGGGAGTGACCCCTTGGACAAAAGTTCGCGTCAGGGCAATGACTTCACTATAGCCGATTACTTTTGTTTTGCACCGTGGTATTCATTTGGAATATCCTGCACCCCATTCTACGGGGAAAGAGCCGAGATCCCTTCACCGGGAGTGACCTCTTTAGCAACGGTTTTCGTCACTATATTTTCTAAAAAGCTATCCGTTCCTTCAACGATATCAAGTTCATTACGTTAAAGGTTTTCGCCAGAAACCATTCGTAGCCCTCCGTCGTTTCATATGGGTGGTCAATAGTATTCAAGCTGTGTATGTTGGCCAAAGTCAAGGCACAGTGATTGGTAGCTATTGGGGTATTCATATGCAGCATAGATAGATGCGTTGGTTTGAGACAGTCGTGCTGCCATTTTGGCCAAAGTCAAGGGTATGTACGGGTGGATTCAAATTAACCTGGAGAATGACGGGCAGAACTTGACATGTGACTTATGATATGTTGGCCAAAGTCAAGGTCATAAGAGCATGGGGCAGAAATCACATCGGGAGTTTCAAAAGAACTGAAACTTGCCAGATATGCGCATACCTTCTGGAGTGTGATAGCGTGAGCGGATTCCGTCACGTTATCATGCAATGATAGTTGGATCCCGATTCCCACTGATGAGTTAGTTTATTCCTCGGGTCACCCCGACTAATTCTTCTTTAGGTTTGGAGGAGAATTTGAGATACAGTGGGAGGTTTCCAGATTAGATAAATTGGTAACCATTCTGATCTAGGTTAGAGTGCACGCTGAGTGTTTCTTTTCTCTCTCTCTTTGGCAGCGACCATTGACCCGACCCTAAGACTTTGACTCAGTGACCAAGTTGACCGAACCTTCTTAAACACTGGCTTTTGGATTGTCAGAGTTGCAAACCTCATTGCCACTCCTACTTTTTCCCTTTTCTCCAGGACACCCTGTTTTACTACGAACGTCCACTTCCATTGGACAAAACCATCGTATGGTTAGATACGAACTCGAAAGAATTTATTCGAGGATGGTTTCCGGTTCTGGAGAAAACGGATAGGATTATTCAGTTGTCTTTTCCTTTTACCCTCTCTCAGGTTACGAGTACTCCTTGGTTTAGGGGTAGTACACCTATTACGCAAATTGGATTGTCTTCTTCCAAACCTTAGGCTGGTGCCGACCGGTAGGGAATGAAGAAAACCAATTAGCATAACGATGGTGTGCAGAAGGTATTAAGTTCAGACAAAGCAAGGGATTAGTAGGAGGGCAAAGTAAATTGCAACAGATATTCACGACCAAACCAAATATTTCGTTACCACTCCCACATCACCTTTGTATTTCTCCAGGACACTCCGTATCACTACGAAGATCCACAGTTTATTTGGATATTCCATCGTATGGTTATATACGAACTCGAATGGAACTGGTTCCAGTTCGGGGATGGATTCTGGTTCAGGAGAAATAGGAATAAGGTTTATTCAGTTGTCTTTTATCTTCACCCTCTCTCATTGCGAGTGTTCCTAGGATTGGGACAGTACACCCATTATGCTTATTGGATAGTCTTCTTCCAAACCATAGGCTGGTGCCGAACGGTAGGGAAGGAAGAAAACCATTTGGGCTAAAGGGGTGTGCAGAAGGTAAAGACTAAAGACATATGAAGGGATTTGGAGAGGTGGCAAAGAATTATACGGTTATAGTTGTGAATCTGGATAATGGAAGAGGCATTACTATGAATACCGGGATACCCCACCAAAACATTTCAATGTTTCAGTTTCACTGTGTACTGTTAAAAGAAAACTGATTTCCCGATTAGATACTTACTCCAGGGTATGTATTTACCAGGTACGATTCTCACATCTGTATGGTGTTACAGATGATGAGTGGGAGTAAGTTATTGGGAATTGGGTGATTATCCTCATTATATCGGGATTCGTTGTAATCGGTGATATTTGAGGAAATCACCTGGGCTGTTTGCCGGTCGGCAAATATTTGGTTTTCCGCTGTTATGCACCAATTTCAAATTGATATATCTGTACGTCTATTTTCATAGAGTGAGATATACCTTTCTGAAATTATGTCTACGACATTTACCTATATCAGTGGATGGTTAGGTAAGGAGCATTAAACAGCGGTGTAATTCTTCTTAACCATAAGTACAGTTTTCAACCTACGACACACAGTGAATGAGTTTTCAGACTCAAGGGACTTGTACAGAGTATTGTATGATGTCCAGGGTCCGTCAGGACAGAGGGGTTGGTCCTCGTACTATATTCGGTTTACTTATGACTTCTATAGTTTTTAGACAGGTGTTTCGTGGAAACACAGGATCTGAATTTTGAGAAGTTATAGATATTTGAATAGAGTAGAGAACCAGATATAGCAGGTATCGGGATTCTTCAAAGAGATCGAAGATGTAGATACTTGTGTATGGTGTTCAGTTGATAGTAATGATTAAGAGAAATTGCTTCTCTTTCAGGTTACTCATAATTGGAAGTATTCCTAAGTTGAGTAACGCTGATCTGGCCTCCTTCCATTTAGTTGACATGCACTGGAGACAGTTGCATGATTTGGATCTGGTTCAATTAAATCAGTGCCTCTGGTCCTATATGGGATATAGAACAGTTCATATCTTAACGATGTTAAGGTACGGGGAGTTGTCCGGTTTATGATTAAAACCAGACACTGGACAACTCAAGGCACGTTTCTGTAATGGCTGTTTGTGGGTTGACCCAGGCTATGACGAGGGTTAACTTTCTACCATCTGGATGAACAATAGCAATATTGTTCTTGACTCGCCACAGTTTTAAATTAAAAATGGATTTTTTCAGGAAAACAGTAGTGGGAGTATGGTAGAACTGGAAGTGATTCCAGAACCACAAACGATTACTGAAGATTTGATAAGGAACCTAAAGATTCAATCTGAATTGACATTCCATTGGCCACTCCGCAGATAAGGTGGGTAACTTCAGGCACCCGAGAGGTACTACGGTAGCTTCAAGGACGGTGACAGGAAAGTTCTTGTTTACCCACAATTGCCATTGCTGTTGTTCCAGGTTACGAGACCCGGCGGGAGGATGAGTATAGCGTCGTTCTAAACCAGTTTTAGAAGTGTACGTCTATATGACTCTGCCAGAGGGTTGTCGTAGTCAGTGGGAGCAGCGGAAGCATTGGTGGACAGGTTGCTTATGTCTATTTATAGACTAGAGCAGATGTAGCGGAGATAGATCATCTATTTCTGATGTGACAGTCATGGGTTTGACTTCATCAGAATAGGGGATGGATCTGTTGAGAAGGTAGTTGGGTGTGATATCCTGGTATTTGGATGATATACACAGAGTAGGAAAAGAAACTCCTACACTACGATCGGATATACTTTGGTCGTCACACAGTTGTTTCTCCACAAAGGAAATGGATTTTATATCTGACATACTGGTTACTGGATCTATGGTTTTAGATCTAGATTTGGGTGGTTTCCCAATCAGGGTACTTGACAGCATTCTAAGAGTATTTAGGATGGACGACTCCTGGCACGGTAGTGTACCTGCAGGTAATGGAGTCACCCTCTCCAAAGGTGTCTTACAGACTAAAGGGGAGAGGGACGTGCATGATTGGCAGATCACTTGCTTAGGCAATTGAGTCAATCATGAGATGTCAAGTACCACACCAGATGTTGTTCTTGCACGAAATGCAATAAGTTGACATTAATCCAATTCTGGAGAAACAGTCGGAAGCAGTTTTAGAACATAAGTGGATGTTCAGGGATATGATAACGACAGCCTCATTCAGGAGACAGTTATCATTCCAGGCTTCCAAGGTGACATGGACGACAAGGAGGTTGTCAGAGTTATAGTTTTCCTTCTGATGAGGGGCAGTATTTTGGACAGGTGGTCCAAGGCAATACTGAGGGAGGCATGGCGCGCAGGATACTGATTAAGTTCAGTTGACGATACAGTCTAAGAAGTTTGGATTTGGAGTTCATTTATGAGCTAGGTCCCGTCAGACATCCAGACATATTCTGAGACAGGTATTGCTCATTTCGGGAGATGGGTTTCTCCGCGAACTTGAGATTTAGAGAGACATGGAAAGAGACAACAAGGCGGATCCACTCACTGAGGCTATTCCTCGAACGCAATAGTTTCGCAAACGAGCTTTGTGAAACTGACTAGTAGAGGAGTTGGGTGTTCGGTATCACACGGGCTATGAGTATGCGACATCGCAATAATTAGCCTTGAGTGCAAGTGGGAGATTGTTGGAGATAGTGCCCTCAGAGTCAATTATTGGATCACAGGTACGTGATTGCAATGATTGAGGGAGGACCTATCCCGGTAGGACAGTCTTACTCGAGATGATAGTATGCTATCTGGTTTACCTTTATCATTGTGTACTGCTTTAGGTGACATGACACGTCGCTATTACACGTTGATAGAGCCCCTAGGATTCTTGCTTAACCACCAGCAGTATGAGGGCGATCATATAAGTGAGAGCTGGGGGTCTACAAGCATATCCTTAAAAGGTCCCTAGTCGTGGGAGTTTCGTGACCGGGCATCGATACTCCATTAGTAGACTAGTGTATACAGTCGAGACCCCGACGAGGGGCGGTGGCCGGTCTCACAAGCCACTGGTGTCAGTTGGATCACCTAAGATGTATACAGGTGCTCATTGGGTTATGAGTACACCGGACAGGACTCGCCGGAAACATGCTAGTTGGTCATATACCAGACGTCAGATGGAAGTTCCCTGGTGACATGTGTGCAGGTTAGTTCATCGACCTGGGGATCGTCATTTGTCTCGTGTGAGTTCCCACTGTACTTTGATTACTACCCTACCACGGCTCAAAGGAGTCGTGCAAACAGGTTTTAGTTGGGTACAGTCCCGAGCCACATGGAGGCAGTGAGCGTATCTTCAGGGGTTCGTCTCTCCCGGTATTGGGGGTGAGGTCGTGCTGTGTCTAGGAGAGCCATTACACAAAGTCCTTGGCCAAGGCAAGGAGATTTACTGGTAGGTATTCCAGTAGTATCTCAGGGTGTTCTGGGCTACACTCCGACACGACTTGTACCGCTTTTGGGGGTCTGACTTTTACCAACCCCCTAGGCCCGCCATGCGATACTCATAGACGAACGGACCGGACTGCACGGATATTGTCACTGACAGGCTCAGTAGGGTTGTCAGGCTGAGTTCGCTCACGGACGTCCCTTTTAGTCAGTACCTGGTGGCCCGTTACGTATTGGCTTATACCTCTGACGTGCTAGTGGTTAAATCCACAACCATGGTGTTGACGAGTCTTTAGAGTCCCCCACTTTCAGTTACTCAGCTTTCGGGCGAAAGGTTGTAGAGGCCGTATGGAGATATGGCAAGGTCCGATCAGATACGTGCGGTATTGCACGGATCAGGATCGGACAGTTTGTACTATAAGCCGTATGGTTATATGGCAGGGTTCGATCAGATACGTGCGGTATTGTACGGATCAGGATCGAACAGATATTACTAGCCGGTTTTGGTATAAGCCGGATCCTAGTATAGTACAGTGTAGATTTTGTCTCATTGCATCTGTATTTCGGTCGAAATACAGATGCGGGTGTGTATGCACAGTATCGGGGTTTTCCTGTAATTTATTACGGGACCAGTTTTCTGGAGTTGCCAGTTTGCTTTCCGTTTCGGCCAATTTCCTTTGTTCCGTTCATTGGCCGAAGATTGGTGGAGGAGGGCTTATTTGCATTGTTGCAAATAGGCATTTGTGAAGGGGGTCTTTGCATCTTTGTTTTATCATGATGGTGCACCATTCTTTTGACCTTGACTTCTTCTATCATGATTGCTTGACTTTGTGAGCAATCATGGTTGTAGAAGGTAGGTTTTTGGAGTATGGATTTGTGAGCAATCATGCTTGACTTTGTGATCATTTGTTTTTCTATCATCACTCTTTTTCCACCCACCCCCCTTGTTTGTTCTCTCTCTCTCTCCAATCACACATGATGGGGGGGTGGCCGGCCATTTCCTAGAGGAAATGGGATTCATTTCATTTGGTGTGTGGAGAAAAATATGATACATTCCTTCTTGAGTATGCTCCATTTTTCTCACCTCTCTCCAAGCTCTCTCTTCCTCCACCAAAATGGCAAAGCTCCAAAACCCCAAATGAGACTTCTTCTCTAGATATTCTACAACGAATCTTGGGCACGTCGAGTAGCCGGCTTCGTGCCCGAGTTGCCTCGGCATTGAGGTGGGAGCCCGTAAACAAAGTAGGCGATGTGGTGCACTTCCGGCGACGAGGAGGAGACGGGACATTCCGCAAGTGATCGGGACGATGACGAGAAGACTGGAGGACTTGGATCGTCGGTATATCTCTATTCCCTTTCTTCTAGTTAGCTTAGACTAGTTAATGGTTCGATCCGGGTGATAGTGCGCGGTGGTGCCGGTTTGCTAAGTCCGCAAAATTTTAGTTATTCACCGCTTCCGCATTCCGGCGTCGGATTGACGGCCGGGGCACCGCCGTGCACTTACACACCTTCACCAAGCCATGAAACTTGTGAAGGAAACACACTCTACTACTTGGCAAGAGGTAGAGGATGAAGAAATAGGAAGTGGGTATACTTTAGAATTGGATTTCTCACTCATTTCCATCAATCACCATTGATGGAGCTTGCTTTCTTCATGGAAGAAGATGAAGAAGAAGAAGAAAGTCTTATGATAAGTTATTCCAAAAATGGAAAATAAATGGAATGTTTATCATAATCTAACCATGGTAATGTGTAGAGAATTAACCAAAGTTAGTTGAATGGTTAGGGTTAAGAATGAGATAAGAATGGTGGACTTAGGTCAAACCTTCATGAAGCTTCAACTAAACTACAAATAAAGCCACCATTCTTTCTCTTTATTCTTATTTATTTCAAAATGAATAAATGAAATAAATAAATGAGAAAAGGAAATGAAACCCTAACCACTTAAGTAACCATGGTTTAATTCTTTACACAAACCCAAAGTAGCATGTATCATCAAACATGATACAATCTTGTGTACAAAAGTATATCACATATACAATGTGCACAAAAAGTGAGAAAATCCATTTAAAGTGAACCAATACTAGTTAATGCAAAGTAATATATCAAATATATAATTATGTATTAAATCATTAAATCAACACTTGATTCAAAGATCCGGTCATGTCGCACACAACCGACTAGTATACAATGTATCGGCTTATCGAATCAATCCTTGATTCGATAACTAGGTTATATCGCATACAACCATTCGACACATTCATCGCGAGAATGAAATACGGTATCACATACACGCATTATTCTCGGTCCCGCACATATCTCATATGCGCTCCTATTTCGTTTCGCTTGAGCCAGAAAACCTCTGTGTAGGACTCTAAAGACTCGTCAATACGCCGGCAGCAGATGATGATCATATCAAACACCCACAAGCCGCAAGCGGTCTGCTAAACGTAACGGCCACCCGGGTATTGAGCGATAAGAAGATCGAGGAGCAAGCTCGCTCACACTCCAGTGAATCCAACCAGTAACACTACCGTACAGTCCGGTCTGATCGTCTGATATGTCGCATATCTCACCTAGGGGTGGTAAACGTCAGACCCCAATAGCTCGATAAGTCATGTCGATATGAGGTCTATAACAATTCGAGAAACTACTGGTAACACTTACCAGTAAATCTCAGCAACCCTGGCCAGGGATTTCCTGTTATAGCCAATCGAACACAGCGCAACATCAACCCCCTATACCGGGAGAGACGAATCCCCTCCTATCGCTCATTGCCTCCATGTGACTCGGGACTGTACCCAAAAACCACCGTTTTGCACGCCCTCTTGGACGTGGTAAGATGGAGATCAAAGCACAGTGGGAACCACACAAGACTCTATGACGATCTCGGGTCAACAGACTACTCTGTACCAGTGTCACCAGAGAACTGCCATCTGACGTGAGGTATAATACCATCTGGGAGTTCTCGGCGAGTCCGTCCAGTGTACCCAGTCTCTACTGAGCACCCGTATATCATCTCTGATGTCAAACACCGATGGATATGGGATCATCCATCGCCCATCTGTATGGGTCGAGAAGGTATACACTAGTCTACACTGGTATATCGATGCCCCGTCTCGATACACCCACGACTAGGGACTTTGAAGGATGTACTTACGGACTACCATGTCCCCACTAGTATGATCCACATCATAGTCCAGGTAGTCAAGTACACATCCTAAGGGCTTTACCAACATGTAATAGAGAGACAATCAGTATACACGTTAAGGTAAAGAGCAACCAGATAGCATACTATCATGTCGAGCAAGAAAGTCCTCCCTATATATGTCCCAGCATCCACTACAATATACATCCAATGTACAGTAATGGCCTCTAGGGCATACATATAACTAACAGCTTTATCCTATAAAGTATCTTGCACACGTTTCCGCTGCTCCCACTGTCTACGAGGCTCTCTGGCTGTGTACTTATAGACTCCCTCTTCTAAAACATCATTTAGAAAAGCTGTCATGATACCCAACCACCAGATATCGTAGTCATGGTATGTAGCCGTGGCAAGTAGGATCTGGATGGACTTAAGCATAGATCCTTAGAAAAAGTTTCATCATGATCCACACCTGATCAATGATGCAAACCTTTAACAAGTCTAGCTTTGAAAGTCTCAACCTTTCCATGTACACCAAGTAATCTTCTCAAGATATACTTGCTCCTGATGGGGATTTAACCCTTCAGATATAGCAACCAAAGTCCATACTTTGTTGGTGTATAAGGATTCCATCTCAGATCGATAAGCATCCAGCCATTCTTACAGAGTCTCACTCCTGATGGCCAGCTCGAAACTAGTTGGGTCATCATCTCATGATGAAACCAAAGTATCTCTCAGGTGGGTGAGGTACCCTACTAGATCGGCGGAGAGGCTGAGGTTCGTTAGTAATCTACTGAATCCTTTGCCTCTATCAAATCATCTCCTGTAGTTTGTATAGCTGGAACCTTTCCAGTTCTACATTACAGATCTTGCCTCGAGCTTGTCCGGATTTTGCTTTTCAGACATAGGCCGGACAACCCCAAATCTTAACTAACTTAAGAAATGGGCTCTTCCCTTTCCATATCACATATGAAGTGGTTGGCATCTGATTTGATTCGAACCCTATTCAATAGGTATGCAGCTTCTCAAGTGCATAACTCCTAAAAGAAAATAGGTAACTCAGCAGTACTCATCATAGAGCACACCATATCATATAGGGTGTGATTGCTTCGCCCCGATATACCATCGTGCTATGGTGTATACAGAGGAGTAATGCTGAGAGAGAATCTCATTCTCCTTTAGAATAGTCCAGGATTTTCGTGCTCAAGTATTCTCCTCCCTGATCACATCAAAGGACATAATACTTATACCCGTATTGGTTCTCTACTTCTAACTTATATTCTGTGAATATCTCAAAAGGTTCGGACTTGTGTTTCAACAGGAACATAGGTCTGAATCTCGAAAGATCATCAGAGAATGTAACGAAGTACAAAGAACCAGTCCTGGCATATGTAGACAGGGGACCTAACATACATCAACATGCATCATCCCAAGAGTTCACTAACTCTTTCTCTGTTTCCAATAAACAGAGCTGGTGTCATTATATCTTTGTGACATGACTGGCAAGTTTCACAAGATGTAAATTCAAACTGATTTAAATATGCGTCTACATGTAACTTTAGCTAGTCGGGTCGCATTGATATGACCTAGTCTACAATTCCTCAAGAAGGATTCGTTCATTTTTGAACTCTTCCTCTTTTGTGTGTTCCGTATACTAAGAACTGTAGTTTGATTTAGAACATTAATGCTTTTAGATAACGTGCCTGAACCGATCAACTTTTGATATAGGAAATGTTCAAAACATTATCCAACTATACAAAATTTTATCATTTCTTTACTAATAAAGAGACTGATATGATTTTGTATATCAGGTTCGGTATCTAATAACATTCGTTCAGAATCAATGTATTGGTAATACAGGGTGACAGTGACCAACAGACTTGGCTGCAACTCTTGCCCCGTTTTCTGCCTCATGAAACTTATCACCCGTTCTCAGTTCTCTACCTTTCTGTAGCCCTATATAACAGATTACATATCTGGGATCCTGATCTGGTATCACATACCCAGGACGTAAAGGATAGTGAGAAACAGTTCTCTATAATGAACACACCCGAAGGAGATGCATCATATGCACTTTCTTCGTTTGGGCGGCACGGGAATTCTGGTATTCCCCAATTTCCTGCTCTGTCTTATAACAATTATAAGTTGGAGCGGGACAAACGTTCCCCAGCTCAGTATAATAAGCGGGTTCGGTCAATAATCCGTATTATTATCTTGATTAAGGCGTGATATGGTCGCTACCTGGAGAGAGAGAGAAGAAAACACTCAGCGTGTGCTCTTGCAAGATCAGATTGGTTATTATTTTATCTAATCAGGATGGCTCCCACTGCTTTTTATCAAATCCTCCTTCAAACCCTAAAAGGAAAGACTAGCTGGGATTAATTACACACTACAAGTTCGCCAATCTTTCAGCCAGGCCAGTGTCGGTACTTTGAGGGAGGTCCCCCGTGTTTTCGCACGAACCTAATTAATGTAAACCACGTTTTCCCAGAGGCGTAACCTCGTTAACACCTTTCTAGACACCTACTTGATCGGCTAATTGTAATGAATAAAACTCTCCCAGGAGTAACACTTACTCGCAGCGGGTATCGGGATCCAACTATCTCATAGAAGGTATGCAATCTCATTGCAAATTTCAACACTTGAAATTCCCGATAATATTTTGCCCCTAGCAGCTATATGACCTTAACATAGTCAACAAATCATAAGTGCTAGTCAAGTTCAACCCGTCATTTCCCGATTGAATTAAACCCACCCGCACGACCCTTAACATAGTCAACAAAGTCGCACGACTACCCTAATCCAATCACATCATATGCTTATGCAGATAAGCACTAATTAGCTACCGCACACTACGCCTTAACATAGTCAACAAACGTAGCACGAATACTAACCAGTACTTATCTGAAATGACGGAGGGCTACGACAGGTTTTTCTGAAAACCTATTGCGTAATGAACTTGATATCGTTGTAGAATCAAATGATTTTAAAATGGAGTGTTTTTGAGGCTTTTCTAGTTTTGCTAAAGGAGTCACTCCCGGTGAAGGGATCGTCGGTCCTTTCCTCGTCGAATGAGGTGCGGGATATATCATATATATCACTGTGCAAAGCAGAACTCTTAAAAGCTATCAAAAGACCGACCGAGTGTGTAGCATCTGCCAGTTATTGCTAAAGGAGTCACTCCCGGTGAAGGGATCTCGGTCCTTTCCTCATCGAATAAGGTGCAGGATATATCACATATACCTCTGTGCAAAGCAAGAACTGTAGCTACCTGTTTTATTTTGAAATTCGATTCTACAACATCTTAGGTTTCTTTTATTTCATTAATCACATTAATGAAGTCCCATCATTTAAGTACCTAAACATCACAGATAAAAACGACGTACACTTATGCCATCTGCATTCGCCTCGATGTCCCCTCATGCACCGTTAGGTTAGGTAACTAACGACAGAGCGGGGCAGGGCTAGCATGGGTGTAAAACATAAGTAACGCCTATATAATATATCATATATACTATATACTGTATCTATCACAGAACATCACATGATCACATCACAGATATCGCAGCAGAAGAATCATATGAAATATTGGATATACTAGGACGTCCGTGTTTTCAATACGAGCCAGTATAAAACACGGATTCCACGGTCGTGATGAATAGCCAAACCCACACCCCTAGACCCCTACGAGAGCGGCAAGCAACCCTACCAATTCTGAAGTTAGGAGACCCGGACTCGACTCCTCGAGTTGGTCTCCCACTGGACTCCAGAACCCGGTTACTTATGCTCTCCTCCTTGGGTCTATCCTACTGCGGAAAAGTAAATAATATACAAACGGTGACATCTTCCGCAACCTGGAAGTGCCCTATTAAAAGAATATTACATACAAGTTTTTACATGAATGAAAATGAAAAACACTCATCTCACATAAAAACCCCCGGCTATTCAAACACAACGATCCAATATAACATATCCAGCAATACATAACATCACATGTCATCAACGTAAGTAAATATGCGCATCCCAATTGTCGTTGACATATAGCAACGAAACCGGCGATATCACATATTACACTTACGGTCACAGAAAAGAAAGTGTAAAACTACAACAGTTGGAATCCGCAATCACTTCAGACATCGCATGCCTGACCAAATGAATTCTTTAGACATCGCATGCCTAACAATTATAAACCCCGCATTTTAGTCTCAAAACCGAAAACACTTTTCAATACCAAGTCGGGTAATTCAACAAGATTCCCGACATCCTGATCGAATGCTCGTCGCAAACTTTAGTAGGCGGCTGCACCCCCGACGCCGTCGACCAAGTGCACCAAGGCGGAACACCGCTACCGCGAGCACCCGGACGGATGCTTTTGGCGACGGGGTTCTCCTACAGTCACTTGGTCGGGGCTATGGAGTGAGGCTGTCTATTAAGTTTACCCGGCGAGTATCCGCGTACGCTACGTGATTGCGACGGACTTTTGATCACATCAAAATTCCGTGGCAACCGATCAAGTGAGACTGAAGTGCTATGTTTATAACATTCATTCAGTTATCACATAACTTTTGTGAATTCCAATTGTTGTATCAGATTCCGGATAAACAGAAAATGTTAAACTTTCCGATTGAACATTCGAACACCCAAGGTTTCCCAATACAGATCAACACATGAAGCAAGTCTAAAAACATTCAGTTCGTGCCTCAGTACCAACGGTCCAGCCGTAGAAGGGTCAAGCCAACGCCTCACATGTGGCACGCCGTACTGCCCCAAACCCGAAGGTTCAAAGGGCAGTTCAAGACGGCCACATAATCGAGTTAAGGTTTGTTGTCTTCTAGAGGGTCCATTGCGTTACTTGCACTACTTAGAATGTCGTTAAACTACGGAAAAATCCAACACTTGGAAATTTCCCGACAGGGGAAAAATTGGGTATTTATATCCGGTCGAACTTTTTAACATATTCTAAAAATTTATCCGGAAAGCCACATAGACAAAATTTGATACTCCGATTGAAACACCGAATCCCCAAAACAACCCTAGAAAATTCAACTCTTGAATAAATATTAAAAATTCCCAGAAAACCCAACATATTAAAATAGGAATTACTGTGCAACAATTGGAAGGTGACGTCATCACCTAGCCGTGGAACCGCCGCAGAAGCTGGGCTTCTGCCGCGGTTCCGCGCCGTTTTGGATGAATCATAGGTCCAATTTTGCGCCGTAACTCATATATTTCCCTGCTGAATTTTTTAGCAATTTTTAATTTGGAAAAATCCACGTTTTCAGAAAAAGTCCAGAGAGCGTGGAAATTTTGGGGTTTCGGTTTCGTTCGGACTTCAAACTCCGTCTAGACTTCGCCTAAGGCTCTAGCTAGGCTCTGATACCACTGTAGGGTTCCTAGGCATCCTAATAAGGTCTCACTAGGCATCAACCATGCCAATTTCAAATTTAAACGGTGCCGAGAAACCCTGGAACGGATCGTTGGCTAGATTTCTAGGCGAACAAAGTAACTAGTTAACACTTAACTATAAGGAAACGGAAATACAACCTTTGTAGATCTGGTGCTCCACCTCCATAGCTCCGCAACGAAGTCCCCTCGCTGTCCGAATGAATTCCCGGGCTCTAGCGTCGGCTTCGTCGGAGAAATGGCGAGCTAGGTCGTCGATGTCCATGCCGAAGATGATCTACGTCGAGGCATCGCTAGATCAAGCTCCACCTTCACCAAGTCAAGAAAACTTGTGAAGGAAACACACTCTACTACTTGGCAAGAGGTAGAGGATGAAGAAATAGGAAGTGGGTTCACTTTAGAATTGGATTTCTCACTCTTTTTCTCACTTTGCCATTAAAGCTTTCAAGCTTTTTCTTGAAGTGAAGAAGAAGAAAAAGATGAAGAATATGATAAGTTAATTAATATTGAAATGAAAATCAATACTTATCATATCATGAACCATGGTCAAGTGTAGAGATTAAACTAGGGTTAATGGAGTGGTTTGGGTTAAGCATGAGACAAAATGGTCACTTTGGTCAAAGCTTCATGAAGCTTCAACTAGAAAACAAACAAAGTCACCATTTTCCTTTATGCTTATCATTTTTCCAAAAAATCAATAAATAAATAAATAAGTGAATAAAACATAACCCTAACCATTAACATGTAACCATAGTTTGATCTTTACACAAAAACCCTAGCAAACATGTATCATCATACATGATACAAACATGTGCACAAAATCATATCGCATATACAATGCGCACATCCGAGTGAGAAAATCCATTCAAAGTGAACCGATACTAGTTAATGCAAAGTAATATATCAAATATATAATTATACATTAAATCATTAAATCAACACTTGATTCAATGATCCGGTCATGTCGCACATAACCGACTGGTATCAATAGTAACAACTTATCGAATCAACACTTGATCCGATAACCCGGCTATATCGCATATAACCGATCAATGTCACATCGCGAGAATCGAATACAGTATCACATACTGGTATTATTCTCGGTCCCGCACATATCTCATATGCGCTCCTATTTCGTTTCGCTTGAGCCAGGAAACCTCTGTGTAGGACTCTAAAGACTCGTCAATACGCCGGCAGCAGATGATGATCATATCAAACATCCACAAGCCGCAAGCGGTCTGCTAAACGTAACGGCCACCCGGGTATTGAGCGATCAGAAGATCGACGAGCAAGCCAGCTCACACTCCGGTGAATCCAACCAGTAACTCTACCGTACAGTCCGGTCTGTCCGTCTGATATGTCGCATATCTTGCCTAGGGGTGGTAAACGTCAGACCCCAATAGCTTGATAAGTCGTGTCGATATGAGGTCTATAACAATTTGAGAAACTACTGGTAACACTTACCAGTAAATCTCAGCAACCCTGGCCAGGGATTTCCTGTTATAGCCAATCGAACACAGCGCAACATCAACCCCCTATACCGGGAGAGACGAATCCCCTCCTATCGCTCATTGTATCCATGTGACTCGGGACTGTACCCTAAAACCACCGTTTTGCACGCCCTCTTGGACGTGGTAAGATGGAAATCAAAGCACAGTGGGAACCATACAAGACTCTATGACGATCTCGGGTCAACAGACTACTCTGTACCAGTGTCACCAGAGAACTGCCATCTGACGTGAGGTATAATACCATCTGGGAGTTCTCGGCGAGTCCGTCCAGTGTACCCAGTCTCTACTGAGCACCTGTATACCATCTCTGATGTCAAACACCAATGGATATGGGATCATCCATCGCCCATCTGTATGGGTCGAGAAGGTACACGCTAGTCTACTCTGGTATATCGATGCCCCGTCTCGATACACCCACGACTAGGGACTTTGAAGGATGTACTTGTGGACTACCATGTCCCCACTAGTATGATCCGCATCATAGTCCAGGTAGTCAAGTACACATCCTAAGGGCTTTACCAACATGTAACAGAGAGACAATCAGTGTACACGTTAAGGTAAAGAGTAACCAGGTAGCATACTATCATGTCGAGCGAGAAAGTCCTCCCTATATATGTCCAAGCATCCACTACAATATACATCCTATGTATAGTAATGACCTCTAGGGCATATATATAACTAACATATCTAAAGGGTTAAATCCCCATCAGGAGCAAGTATATCTTGAGAAGATTACTTGGTGTAGATGGAAAAGTTGAGACTTTCAAAGCTAGACTTGTTAAAGGTTTGCATCATTGACCAGGTATGGATTATGTTGAAACCTTTTCTAAGGATCTATGCTTAAGTCCATCCAGATCCTACTTGCCACGGCTACATACCATGACTACGATATCTGGTGGTTGGGTGTCTTGACTGCTTTTCTAAATGATGATTTGGAAGAGAGCGTCTATAAGTACACAGCCAGATGGCTTCGTATACAGTGGGAGCAGCGGAAACGTGTGCAAGATGCTTTATAGGATAAAGCAGGCATCGCGGAGTTGGAACATCTGTTTTGATGAAGTAGTCAAAGAGTTTGATATCATCAAAATGGTAGATGAACCTTGTATAAACAAAAGGGTAGTAGGGAGTATGGTGATGATCCTCGTAGAGTACATGGATGACATACTCTTGATAAGAAAAGGAGTTTCTTATGCTACGCTCGATCAATCTCCGTTTATCACAATGATTCTCCACATAGGATCAAAGTGATACCTACAAAATCCTGGACTTTGGATCTATGAGATAGATCTAAATGGATGTTAGGATACTCACTAGCTATAGTGAGATGGTATCAGTTGATCCTGGGGAGAATCACTGGAAGGGTTCCAGGGTGATAAAGACGACTGAATGTCAGTCGCAGGCATTGTCTTTACCCTCAGTAAAGGGACGGTATGTTGGAAGAGTTCCAAGCTAGATACCGTGACATACTAGACGATAAAGGCAGGATACATCGCTACTTAAGATGCTACCAAAGAGGATGTTTGGGTGTATATTAGTTCATGAGATGAACTACGTTCCTACCATTGTGAGACAATGGAGTTGTGGCTCATGCCGAGGAACGCCAGTCCCATCAGTGATCCAGACTTATTCTAAGGCAGTGTCACCTGATCATGGAGATGGTTGATCTCCAGGGTGATCGAGGTTTGGAGAGTAGACTCAGAGGACAAACACAGCGGATCCACTCACGAAGGCCTATTCCCAAAGAGAGACCTTTATGAGATGGTTGAGTATGAGATACTACAACCACTGCTACAGATGGCCCTAGTGCAAGTGGGAGATTGTTAGTTATATGTATGGCCTAGAGGCCATTACTGTACATTGGATGTATATTGTACTGGATGCTGGGACATATATAGGGAAGACTTTCTTGCTCGACATGATAGTATGCTATCTGGTTCCTCTTTACCTTAACGTGTATACTGATTGTCTCTCTGTTACATGTTGGTAAAGCCCTTAGGATGTGTACTTGACTACCTGGATTATGATGCGGATCATACTAGTGGAGACATGGTAGTCTATAAGTACATCCTTCAAAGTCCCTAGTCGTGGGTGTATCGAGACGGGGCATCGATATACCAGAGTAGACTAGCGTATACCTTCTCGACCCATACAGATGGGCGATGGATGATCCCATATCCATTGGTGTTTGACATCAGAGATGATATACGGGTGCTCAGTAGAGACTGGGTACACTGGACGGACTCGCCGAGAACTCCCAGATGGTATTATACCTCACGTCAGATGGCAGTTCTCTGGTGACACTGGTACAGAGTAGTCTGTTGACCCGAGATCGTCATAGAGTCTTGTGTGGTTCCCACTGTGCTTTGATTTCCATCTTACCACGTCCAAGAGGGCGTGCAAAACGGTGGTTTTTGGGTACAGTCCCGAGTCACATGGAGGCAATGAGCGATAGGAGGGGATTCGTCTCTCCCGGAATAGGGAGTTGATGTTGCGCTGTGTTCGATTGGCTATAACAGGAAATCCCTGGCCAGGGTTGCTGAGATTTACTGGTAAGTGTTACCAGTAGTTTCTCGAACAGTTATAGACCTCATATCGACACGACTTATCGAGCTATTGGGGTCTGACGTTTACCACCCCTAGGCGACATATGCGACATATCAGACGAACAGACCGGACTGTACGGTAGTGTTACTGGTTGGATTCACAGGAGTGTGAGCGGGCTTGCTCGTCGATCTTCTGATCGCTCAATACCCTGGTGGCCGTTACGTTTAGCAGACCGCTTGCGGCTTGTGGGTGCTTGATATGATCATCATCTGCTGCCGGCGTATTGACGAGTCTTTAGAGTCCTACACAGAGGTTTCCTGGCTCAAGCAAAACGAAATAGGAGCGCATATGAGATATGTGCGGGACCGAGAATAATGCGTGTATGTGATACCGTATTCCATTCTCGCGATGAATGTATCGATTAGGTTATATGCGATACACCCTAGTTATCGAATCAAGGATTGATTCGATAAACCGATACATTGGATACTAGTCGGTTATATGTGATATGACCGGATCGTTAAATCAAGTGTTGATTTAATGATTTAATGTATAATTATATATTTGATATATTACTTTGCATTAACTCGTATCGGTTCACTTTAAATGGATATTCTCACTCGGGTGTGCACATTGTATATGTGATATACTTTTGTGCACTTGATTGTATCATGTTTGATGATGCAAGATTACTAGGTTTTGTGTAAAGAGTTAAACCTTGGTTAAGTAAATGGTTAGGGTTTTATTTATTATTCATTTATTCTTTTATCTTTTAATTTGGATTAAAAGAAAAAGGGAAAAGAAAATAAAAAGGTTGCTTTCTTACATGAAGCTTCATGAAGCTTCATGCAACTTTGACTCATATAACCTTTTTGTCTTCTTCTTCAAACCCTAACCATTCATCTAACTTGAGTTAACTCTCTACATCAAACCATGGTTCATGTTATGATAAGGATAATTCTTTTTCAATTATTCTAATTAACATATCATAACATTTTCTTCTTCTTCTTCATTTTCTTCAATGAAGAAAGCTTCACTTCATCAATGGTGGATTGATGAAAAGTGTGAGAAATCCAATTCTAAAGTCTACCCACTTCCTATTTCTTCATCCTCTACCTCTTGCCAAGTAGTAGAGTGTGTTTCCTTCACAAGTTTTCTTGACTTGGTGAAGTTGGAGCTTGATTTAGCGATGCCTCGACGTAGATCATCTTCGGCATGGACATCGACGACCTAGCTCGCCATTTCTCCGACGAAGCCGACGCTAGAGCCCGGGAATTCATTTGGATAGCGAGGGGACTTCGTTGCGGAGCTATGGAGGTGGAGCACCGGATCTACAAAGGTTTTATTTCCGCTTAAACTTTAGTTAAGTTGTTAACTAGTTTCCTTTTCGCCTAGAAATCTAGCCAACGATCCGTTCTAGGGTTTCTCGGCACCGTTTAAATTTGAAATTGGCATGGTTGATGCCTTGTGAGACCTCATTAGGGTGCCTAGGAACCCTACAAGCACATCCTTATGCAGGTCCCTAGTCGCAGGACTATCGAGACTGGGCATCGATACTTCGGAGTAGACTAGCCTATGCGCTTCTTATCCCAGCTTGGGAGACGGTCTGTCCCACAGCCGTCAGTACGTCGTACTTGAGATAGTATGCCGGTGCTCGTTAGGTTACGAGTACACTGGACAGGACTCGTCGGGAATTGTTGGTTGGTATTATACCTATCGTCACTTATCAGTTCCCCAGGTGACATGAGTACAGCTTAGTCCGTTGACTTGACACTGTCACTTCTCCTCGAGAGTGTTCCTACTGTACTTTGATTACTACCCTACCACGGCTCAAAGGAGTCGTGCAAACAGGTAGTTTTTGGGTGCAGTCCCGAAGCACTTGGAGGCAGTGACGGTTAGACAGGATTCGTCTCTACCGATATTGGGGGTTGATATCGTGCTGTGTCTAGGAGAGCCATTACACGAGTAGTCCCTGGCCAGGGCAAGCGAGATATACTGGTAGGTTTCCAGTGTTATCTCAGGGTGTTCTGGGTTACACTCCGACACGACTTGTACCGCTATTAGGAGACTGACGTTCACCACCCCCTAGGCCCGCCATGCGATGTATCAGACGAACAGACCGAACTGTACGGAGACTGTCACATTCAGGCTCAGTAGGAGTTCAGATGGGTTTCACCTCGTCAGTCTTCTTGTCGGCATCTACCTAGGGACCGTTACGCACAGCTAGTGCCGCTTGCGGTCTGTGGTTAAACCCACTGCCAGCGTAGTGTCGAGTCTTTAGAGTCCCACACAGAAAGCTATTCTCCTTTAGGCAAAAGAGCAGAGGTCGCATGGTTTTGCGACAGGTCGCATGGTTTTGCGACAGGGTTCGGTCACATCCGCGCACTTGTGCACGTTTAGTGTCCGGACAGTTAACACTAGCGGGCTTTGGTTTAAGCCAGACCCTAGTGTATGTTTTGGGATTGGTTTTATTTCATTTGTATTCGTGTTCCTCGGAACGCGGATGTGGGTATGTATGCACAGTTGACAGAGAGACAGAGGCAGAGGATTCTCATTAGGGTTGTTGACTGTTGACTATTGACTTTTGCTAAACCCTAATTAGAATAAGAAATATGATTAATGATAATATTAATTAAGTATTATTGTGTCATGGTTGAGATGAAGAGTTGACTTTGTTGACTTGTTGACTTTGTTGACCGGTTGACTAGGTTGGACTAGTTGACCACCATTATTACAATAGCTATCATTTCATGGCAAAGACATTTGCTTGCTTGTTTCTTTTTGGAAAATGAGTGCATGAAATGATATGGCCATTTTGACTTGAACCATCACATAATACTAAATTACTATTATGAGTTATCATGATTTTGGATTATGAGAGCATGGGAGCAAAAAGGTCTTACTCATTCATTCATTTGCTTCTCTCTCTTGTTTGAGCTCTCCCTCTTCCTCTTGCTCTTTTTATAGTCTATGGTTCATTTGTCTCATGTGTTGAGAAGCAATAACCATAGAGATAAATCCCAACACACTCCTCTACTCATCCTAGTTCACAAGGTTTAGCAAACCAAGTGTTCTAGTTTCTTCTAGTTTGAAGAGAAGCCAAAGGTAGAAGCTTTCAGGTGGATCCATCTTCGCACAAGGAGACGATGAGGTGAGGCCGATCCGACCACCACAACGAGTTTAAGACGAAGGAGTTCAAGTAAGGTATAACCCCCTAACCGAGTAGGCAAAACTCCTAGTTAGGTTGTTAGGTAGTTGTTTAACAAAGATCTGTATTTTGAGTCCATGTTACCACCTCTAGAAAAATCGTTTTTCATCATTTCCGCAAGCCCGTAAGTACCGGGAGAGGTAACGTGGACTTACAAAAAGGAATGCGGATTAATAAAAAATCCAATATGTTCATCTGTGATCTGGAATGTCTATTATTGCGTCTGACGAATGTACAATATCTATATATGATATCTAGTAGGCGTCATTTATGTTTTGCACCCGCGCTAGCCCAGCCCCCGCTCTGTCGTCAGTTAAGTAACCTAACAGGTGAATGATGGGGCCTAGTGGCGAATGCGGATGGCATAAGAGGACGTTGTATTTTCGTTGTTTTCTGCAATGATAGGTTAATTGATGGGACACATTATATTAATGCAAAGAAAATAAACCAAAGTTGAATCGTTGGAACAGTTTAAAAGAAACCACTCGGTTATTTTAAAACGGTAGATATTTTTTTAATTGCGGAGCTCAAACCACTCCTTTTAAAAGCTATCAGGTTCCTTCGATCATATCAAGTTCATTACGTTTACGGTTTCGCCAAAACCATTCGTAGCCCTCCGTCATTTCATTTGGGTATTCAGTAGTATTCAAGCTGTGTTTGGTAGCTGCTGGGTATTCATTTGTTTCATAGATAGATGAGTTGGTTTGGGACAGTTGTACTATCATTTGGCCAACGTTAGGGGTATGTACGGGTGGGTTCAAATTAACAAGATAATGATGGGTAGAACTTGACATGTGACTTATGACATTTTTACCAACGCCAAGGTCATAAGAGCATGGGGCAAAAATCCACATCGGGAATTTCTAAAGAAACTGAAAATTGCTAAGAGTTGCATACCATTTGGAGTGTGATAATTTTGGTAGGATTCCTTCAGCTTTATCACACGATGATATTTGGATCCCGATCCTACTGTGAGTATCCGCTACTCATCAGAAGATTCGTCACTTAACGATCAATGCTATAACCAAGTAGGTGTCGAGAAAGGTGTCAACGGGGCTACGGCCCCAGAGAAAAGTGGTTATTTATTTAAGGAACTTCGCGAAAGCGTCGTAAAACCTCCCTCGAAGTACCGACACCGGCCTGGCTGAACGGTTAAGCAAGTTTTGTACGGTGAGAATAGTCCTGACTAGTTCTTCCTTTTTGGTTTGAGGAGGGATTCGAGAAACAGTGGGAGCCATCCTGTTTAGATAAACTAAAAACCACTCTAAACTTGCAAGAGCATCATGCTAAAGTGTTTCCTTTCTCTCTCCTAATTGCAGCGACCCAGAATATGACAGGCCTTAAGTTACTATTAGATAAAAATATTTTGACAGGGCCAAACTATAAAGACTGGTTCCGGAATGTCAAGATAGCAATTACTTATGACAAATTGGGGTATGTCCTTACTACTAAAGCACCTACTATTCCAGGTCCTGAATCCAGTATCGCGGATAAGGAAATCCACAAGACCTGGGTGATAGACTACGCGAAGGCCAAATGCATCGTGCTTGCCTCTATGAATAATGAACATCAGAAGAGGCATGAGAATATGGACCTTGAATCCATATTTCTCCACACCAAGGAACTGTATGGAGAGCAATCTCATATAGCTAGATACGAGACCTCGAAGAACTTGTTTCAGTCGAGGCTGGCCATCAGATCATCTGTAGGAGAACATGTCCTTAAGATGATTGGCTATATTGAAGAGCTCGCAGACCTCGGGACAACATTAGAGAACGAGCTATATATAGACTTGGTTCTTCAGTCCCTTCTTTCCACCTATGCCCAATTTATCTTGAATTTCAACATTCAAGGTAAGGAAGTTGAGCTTCCAGGACTCCTTAACATGTTGAGGAGTGCAGAGGGCACCTTACAGAAAGCAAGGGAAACACCCACTACGTTTGTTCGCGATGCTTCCTCTTCCAGGTCCAAAGCAAGGGCCAAAGGAAGGAAGAAGAAGGACGCTACCAAAACAAGAGGTGGTGTTGGTAAGGTGGGAGTTAAGGGAAAGGCAAAAGTTGCGGTGCCAGTAGTGGCAAAGGACGAGTGCTTCCACCGTCGTAGGAAAGGCCATTGGAAGAAAGATTGCAAAGCTTGGATTGCCAAGAACCAGGACCCAAAGCAAGCTGTGGCTTCGAATTCAGGGTTGTTTGTAATTGAAAATTGTATGTCAATCAACTCTACTTCCTGGGTATTGGATACCGGATCAGGATCTCATATATGCAATTCATTGCAGGCACTGAGAAACCGTAGAGTGCTGAAGTTTGGTGATATGACCCTCCAGGTTGCTAACGGAGCTAGCGTGAATGCTGTGTCCGTAGGGGATTATCACCTTGGATTGACGAGTGGACATATTTTGGTTTTGCGCAACTGTTTTTGTGTACCCAGTTTAACGTGTAATATCATATCAGTTTCGTTGTTATCAAAAGAAGGTTATGATTTCACATTTGTAAGCGATGTTGTTAACATCCACCTTAATCATGGTTTGATTGGGTCCGATACACTAGATAACGGTATATACGTGTTAAACCAATTACAGATTTTCAATGTTCAGAACACACTAAAAAGAAAGTCTCCAGATATAAATCAGGCTTTCTTATGGCATATTAGACTAGGTCACATCAATAAGACAAGCTTAACTAAGTTACATAGAGAATGATATTTGGATCCGTTCGAATATCAATCTTATGCCACTTGTCAATCATGTCTCAAAGGAAAGATGACAAAGACTCTATTCATTGGACATAGAGTAAGAGCGAGCGAGCTCTTAGGACTCATACACAGCGATGTATGTGGTCCAATGTCTATACATGCAAGAGGCGGTTTTTCATATTTCATTACTTTTACGGATGATTACTCTAGGTATGGATTCATTTTCTTAATGAAACATAAATCCGAGGCATTTGAGAAATTCTGAGAATATAAGAATGAAGTAGAAAACCAAACCGGCAAAAGTATCAAGACACTGAGATCTGATCGAGGTGGGGAATACTTAAGTGCCGAGTTCCTGGGTTACCTAAAAGAGAAAGGAATTCTCTTTCAGCCTACTCCTTCACACACTCCACAGCATAACGGTGTATCAGAAAGACGGAACCGAACCCTATTGGATATGGTACGTTCCATGATGAGTAATGCTGAGTTACCGTGACCTTTCTGGGGTTATGCGCTAGAATCATCTGCATATCTTTTGAACAGGGTTCCTACCAAGACTGTGACTACCACACCATATCAGATGTGGAGTTGGAAGAAACCCTATCTTCAGTACCTGAAGATATGGGGATGTCCAGTTTTTGTTAAAAAGCAGCATGCGGACAAACTCGAGGCATGATCAGTACAGTGTAAGTTTTTGGGATATCTAAAGAACACCAAGGGGTATTTTTTCTATTACGTAGAGGAACAAAAGGTTTTTGTTTTTCGTAATGCCCATTTTCTAGAACAACTGTTTTTAGAAAAGGAAACAAGTGGGAGCGAAATAGAACTGGAAGAAATTCCAGAACCACAAACTACAACTGAAAGTTTAGTAGAACCAGAAGTTCAAGAAGAACAGGACATTCCCGCACCCCTCCGCAGGAGTATTATGTCGTCTCATCCGCCTGAGAGATACTACGGTTTTCTCATAGACCGGGATAGAGAAGATTGCATCATTGATAATGATGAACCTACTAGCTTCCAGCAGGCCATCCAGAGCGGCGACTCAGTAAGATGGCTGGATGCAATGCGGACCGAGATGGAATCCATGTACACCAACAAAGTATGGACTTTTGACTTTGCTCCAGATGGGGTAAAACCCATAGGATGCAAGTGGATCTTCAAGAAAAAGATTGGTGTAGATGGACAGGTGGAAACCTATAAGGCTAGACTTGTTGCAAAGGGTTTTCGTCAAAGACCAGGTTTGGATTATGACGAAACTTTTTCTCCAGTGGCTATGCTCAAATCCATTCGGATCCTTGTTGCCATTGCCACCTTCCATGATTATGAGATCTGGCAGATGGACGTAAAGACGGCTTTTCTAAATGGTAATTTAGAAGAATGCGTCTATATGGATCAGCCAGAAGGTTTCAATCAGAGTGGGAGCAGCGGGAAAGTGTGCAAGTTGCTTAATTCCATTTATGAACTAAAGTAGGCATCGCGGAGTTGGAACATCTGTTTTGATGAAACGGTCAAAGAATACGACTTTATCAAAAATCCAGATGAACCATGTATATATAGTAAAATTGTAGCATGAACTGTCGTATTCCTCGTCTTGTTCATGAAAGGTTTGTCTAGCACCCTATGTAGAGTTTTGAAGCATCACATGTCTCAATGTTTAGATTTTTATGGTGCTAAACAAGCATACAAAGGAATCGATCCTAGAAAATTAGGGTTTCGAGACTACAACCTTTGTAGCTCCCTTTCGCTGGACTCTTTGGTCTCTTGGGTGTTGGAAGAAGGTCCTCTTGAAGTCCTCTCACGTCCACGACGATCCACCCGGAGTTCCTCGTCCAAGCTCGCAACTTCGATTATCACGATGAGAAACGAAGAGAACACTCTAAACAAGTTGGCTAAACTTGTGTAGAATGATGTTGTGGTTTAGATTCTCACTTCAAAAACCTTTCTTTGGTTGTGTTTTACTCACTAGAAAAAACTAGAGAGCAAAAAGAAGAAGAAGGAGGAAGATGATGGCTTTTTGTTTTAACAAGAGTAGAAAAAAGATAACTCTCATGAAGGAAAAAGAAAATATATGTATATATATTTTTTAATCCTCATCTCAAACCATGGTTAGATGATGGAGACATTATTTAACTTGAGTTTAAAACACAAAGAGAAGGACTTACTGATATAACCAGGGTATTTTAATATACGCGCATTTTAATCGGGTCCATGCGCATATCGCATACGCGCACCACAACGTTTCGCCTGGACTAGGTAACTCCTGTGTGGGACTCTAAGACTCGTCAATACGCCGGCAGAGGGTGATGATCATATCAAGCACCCCCAAACCGCAAGCGGTCAGCTAAACGTAACGGCCACCCGGGTATTGAGCGATCAGAAGAAAACAATCGAAGCTGCTACAACTCCCGTCGAGCCAACCGGCAACACTACCGTACAGTCCGGTCTCTTCGTCAGATATGCTGCATATCGAGCCTAGGGATGGTCACGTCGACCCTAATAACTCAATAAGTCGTGCCGGTGAATGGTCTATAACAGATCGAGAAACTACTGATAACATTTATAAGCAAATCTCAGCAGCCCTGGCCAGGGACTTACTGATATAACCAGCCGGGCGCAGCACAGCATCAACTCCCAATACCGGGAGAGACGAAACCCCTCCTATCGCTCATTGCCTTCGTATGTCTCGGGACTGTACCCAACGGCCACCTGTTTGCACGATTCAGTAGAGCCGTGGTAGGGTGGCAATCAAAGTACAGTGGGAGAACACACAAGACTCTATGATGATCTCGGGTCTACTGACTAACCTGTACCAGTGTTACCTGAGAACTGCTATCCGACGATAGATATAATTCCATATAGGAGTTCTTGGTGAGTCCGTCCAGTGTACCCAGTCACCACTGAGCACCCGTATATGATCTTGATGTCAAACATCGATGAACGTGGGAACATTCATCGCCCATCGTATGGGTCTAGTATCATATACGCTAGTCTACTCTGGTATATCAATGCCTCGTCTCGATATACCTACGACTAGGGACTTTCCAGGATATGCTTATAGACTACAGATGTCCTACTAGTATGATCTCTATCATAATCAGAGCAGTCAAGCCGATATCCTCAGGGCTTTATCAGCATGTATGAATGAATAAAAGCATGATCAAATCAACATGTCAGATAAAGAAGAACCAGATAGCATACTATCATGTCGAGCAAGAATGCATACTGAATATATATATACATGTATAGATACAACCACTATCATATAATGGCCTCTAGGGCATACATATATCCAACAATCTCCCACTTGCACTAAGGCTAGTTATTGGCGTATCTCATACCCAACATCTCAAAAATTCGCTCATGCTGCGGCTGAGGGAGGGCCTTGGTGAATGGTGTAGGGTTCCTAGGCACACTAGTGAGGTCTCCCAAGCCATCAACCATGGCAATTTCAAAAATTATGGTGCCTACAAACCCTAAACTACGGATCGATAACTAGATGTCTAGGCGAACAATGAACTAGTTAACACTTAACTAATGAGAAAACGGAAATACAACCTTTGTAGATCTGGTGCTCCACCTCCATGGCTCCGCAACGAGGTCCTCTCCGCTGTCCAAGTCAAATCCGGGCTCTAGAGTCGACTTCGTCGGAGAAAAAGGGAGCTAGGTCGTCGATGTCCATGCCGAAGATGATCTACGTCGAGGCATCGCTAGATCAAGCTCACAACCTCACCAAGTCAAGAAACTTGTGAAGTAAACACACTCTACTACTTGGCAAGAGGTAGAGGATGAAGAAATAGGAAGTGGGTATACTTTAGAATTGGATTTCTCACTTGTTTTCATCAATCACCATTGATGAAGAATGGTTTTCTTCAATGAAGAAGATGAAGAAGAAGAAGCTAGTATTATGATAAGTTATTAGAAAATAGAAAATAATAGAATACTTATCATAATTCTAACTATGGTAATGTGTAGTGATTTAACCAAGGTTAGTTGAATGGTTAGGGTTAAGAATGAGATAAGAATGGTGGACTTAGGTCAAAGCTTCATGAAGTTTCAACTAAACAACAAAAGAAGCCACCATTCTTTTCTCATTTTCTTTTCTCACTTTCTTTTATTCATTTATCAAAAAAGAATAAATGAATAATTAAGAAAATAAAACCCTAAACATAAACACAACCATGGTTCAAACTTTACACTTAACCAAAGTGGTATGCATCATCAAACATGATACAAACATGTGCACATAAACATATCGCATGTACAATGCGCACACCCGAGCGAGAAAATCCATCTTAAGTAAACCGATACTAGTTGATGCAAAGAAATACATCAAATATATAAATATGCATTAAATCATTAAATCAACACTTGATTCAATGATCCGGTCATGTCGCACACAACCGACTAGTATACAATGTATCAGCTTATCGAATCAACGCTTGAATCGATAACTAGGTTATATCGCATACAACCATTCGATACATTCATCGCGAGAATGAAATACGGTATCACATACACGCATTATTCTCGGTCCCGCACATATCTCATATGCGCTCCTATTTCGTTTCGCTTGAGCCAGGAAACCTCTGTGTAGGACTCTAAAGACTCGTCAATATGCCGGCAGCGGATGATGATCATATCAAACATCCATAAGCCGCAAGCGGTCTGCTAAACGTAACGGCCACCCGGGTATTGAGCGATCTGAAGATCGACGAGCAAGCCCGCTCACACTCCAGTGAATCCGACCAGTAACACTACCATACAGTCCGGTCTGATCGTCTGATATGTCGCATATCCCGCCTAGGAGTGGTAAACGTCAGACCCCAATAGCTCGATAAGTCGTGTCGATATGAGGTCTATAACTGTTCGAGAAAATACTGGTAACACTTACCAGTAAATCACAGCAACCCTGGCCAGGGATTTCCTGTTATAGCCAATCGAACACAGCGCAACATCAACCCCCTATACCGGGAGAGACGAATCCACTCCTATCGCTCATTGCCTCCATGTGACTCGGGACTGTACCCAAAAACCACCGTTTTGCACGCCCTCTTGGACGTGGTAAGATGGAAATCAAAGCACAGTGGGAACCACACAAGACTCTATGACGATCTCGGGTCAACAGACTACTCTGTACCAGTGTCACCAGAGAACTGCCATCTGACGTGAGGTATAATACCATCTGGGAGTTCTCGGCGAGTCCGTCCAGTGTACCCAGTCTCTACTGAGCACCCGTATATCATCTCTGATGTCAAACACCGATGGTTATGGGATCATCCATCGCCCATCTGTATGGGTCGAGAAGGTACACGCTAGTCTACTCTGGTATATCTATGCCCCGTCTCGATATACCCACGACTAGGGACTTTGAAGGATGTACTTATGGACTACCATGTCCCTACTAGTATGATCCGCATCATAGTCCAGGTAGTCAAGTACAGATCCTAAGGGCTTTACCAACATGTAACAGAGAGACAATCAGTATACACGTTAAGGTAAAGTTCAACCAGATAGCATACTATCATGTCGAGCAAGAAAGTCCTCCCTATATATGTCCCAGCATCCACTACAATATACATCCTATGTACAGTAATGGCCTCTAGGGCATACATATAACTAACAATCTCCCACTTGCACTAGGGCCATCTGTAGCAGTGGTTGAAGTATCTCATACTCAACCATCCCATGAAAGTCTCTCTCTGGGAACAGGCCTTTGTGAGTGGATCCGCTGTGTTGTCCTCTGAGTCTACTCTCCTAACCTCGATCTCCCTGGAGATCAACCATTTCCATGATCAAGTGATACTGCCTTAAAATATGTCTGGATCACTGATGGGACCGGCGTTCCTTGGCATAAGCCACAACTCCATTGTCACACAATGGGAGGAACATAGTTCATCTCATGAACCAATATACACCCAAACAGCTTCTTTGGTAGCATCTTAAGTAGCGATGTATCCAGCCTTTATCGTCTAGTATGTCACGGTATCTAGCTTGGAACTCTTCCAACATACCGTCCCTTTACTGAGGGTAAAGACAATGGCTGCGACTGACACTCAGTCGTCTTTATCACCCTGGAACACTTCCAGTGATTCTCCTCAGGATCGATTGACACCATCTCACTACATCTAGTGAGTATCCTAACATCCATTTAGATCTATCTTATAGATCCAAAACCCAGGATTTAGTAGGTATCATTTTGATCCTATATGGAGAATCATAGTGATAAGCGGAGATTGATCGAGCGTAGCATGGGAAACTCCTTCCCTATCAAGAGTATGTCATCCACGTACTCTACGAGGATCGTCACCATACTCCCTACTACCTTCTTGTTTATACAAGGTTCATCTACCATTTTGATGATGTCAACTTCTTTGACTAACACATCAAAACAGACGTTCCAACTCCGCGATGCCTGCTTTATCCTATAAAGCATCTTGCACACGTTTCCGCTGCTCCCACTGTCTACGAAGCCCTCTGGCTGTGTACTTATAGACACTCTCTTCTAAACATCATTTAGAAAAGCTGTCATGAAACCCAACCACCAGATATCGTAGTCATGGTATGTAGCCGTGACAAGTAGGATCTGGATGGACTTAAGCATAGCTACTTGAAAAGGTTTCATCATTATCCACGCCTGGTCGATGACGAAAAGCTTTAACAAGTCTAGCTTTGAAAGTCTCAACTTTTCCATCTACACCAAGTAATCTTCTCAAGATATACTTGCTCCTGATGGGGATTTAACCCTTCAGATCTAGCAGCTAAAGTCCATACTTTGCTGGTGTATAAGGATTCCATCTCAGATCACTAAGCATCCAGCCATTCTTACAGAGTCTTACTCTCGATGGCCAGCTCGAAACTAGTTGGGTCATCATCTCATGATGCAATCCTCGCTCCCACTGTCATAGAGAAACCGAAGTATCTCTCAAGTGGGTGAGGAACCCTACTAGATCGGCGGAGAGGCTGAGGTTCATTGGAATCTACTGAATCCTTTGGTTCTATCAAATCATCTGCTGTAGTTCGTATAGCTGGAACATTTCCAGTTCTACATTACAGTCTTTGCCTCGAGCTTGTCCGGATTTTGCTTTTAGACATAGGCCGGACAACCACAAATCTTAACTAGCTTAAGACATGGGCTCTTCCCTTTCCATATCATATATGAAGTGGTAGGCAACTGATTTGATTCGAACCCTATTCAATAGGTAAGCAGCTTCTCAAGCGCATATTTCCCAAAAAGGAAATAGGTAACTCAGTAGTACTCATCATAGAGCACACCTTATCATATAGGGTGTGACTGCTCCGCCCCGATATAACATCGTGCCATGGTGTATACAGAGGAGTAATGCTGAGAGAGAATCTCATTCTCTTTTAGAAAAGTCCAGGAATTCCGTGCTCAAGTATTCTCCTCCTTGATCTCATCAAAGGACATAATACTTATACCCGTATTTTGGTTCTCTACTTCTAACTTATATTCTGTGAATATCTCAAAAGGTTCGGACTTGTGTTTCAACAGGAACATATGTCTGAATCTTGAGAGATTATCAGAGAATATAATGAAGTACAAAGAACCGGTCTTGGCATATGTAGACAGGGGACCTTTATACATCAACATGTATCATCCCAAGAGTTCACTAACTCTTTCTCTGTTTCCAATAAACAGAGCTATGGTCATTATATCTTTGTGACATGAATGGCAAGTTTCACAAGATGTAGATTCAAACTGATTTAAATATGCATCTACGTGTAACTTCAGCTAGTCGGGTCACATTGATCTGACCTAGTCTACAATACCTTAAGAAGAATTCGTTCATTTCTGAACTCTTCCTCTTGTGTGTGTTCCATATACTAAGAACTGTAGTTTGATTTAGAACATTAACGCTTTTAGATAACGTGCCTGATACGATCAACTTTTGATATAGGAAATGTTCAAAACATTATCCAACAATACAAAATTTTATCATTTCTTTACTGATAAAGAGACTGATATGATTTTGTATATCAGGTTCGGTATCTAATAACATTCGTTCAGAATCAATGTATCGGTAATACAGGGTGACAGTGACCAACAGACTTGGCTGCAACACTTGCCCCGTTTTCTGCCTCATGAAACTTATCACCCGTTCTCAGTTCTTCTACCTTTCTGTAGCCCTATGTAACATATTACATATCTGGGATCCTGATCTGGTATTACATACCCAGGACGTAGAGGATACTGAGAAACAGTTCTTTGTAATGAACACAAGCGAAGATGATGCATCATCATGCACTCTCCTCGTTTGGGCGGCATGGGAAATCTGGTATTCCCCAATTTCCTGCTCTGTCTTATAACAATTATAAGTTGGAGCGGGACCAACGTTCCCCAGCTCAGTATAACAAGCGGGTTCGGTCAATAATCCGTATTATTATCTTGATTAAGGCGTGATAAGGTCGCTACCTGGAGAGAGAGAGAAGAAAACACTCAGCGTGCGCTCTGTCAAGAATAGATTGGTTATTATTTTATCTAATCAGGATGGCTCCCACTGCTTTTTATCAAATCTTCCTTCAAACCCTAAAAGGAAAGACTAGCCGGGATTAATTACACACTA
Organism: Agapanthus africanus; assembly: GCA_030015575.1. Lineage (NCBI taxonomy): Eukaryota > Viridiplantae > Streptophyta > Magnoliopsida > Asparagales > Amaryllidaceae > Agapanthus > Agapanthus africanus. The sequence continues at coordinate 250,790,465 of JASDDO010000029.1, read as the reverse complement.
CAAGTTCGCCAATCTTTCAGCCAGGCCAGTGTCGGTACTTTGAGGGAGGTGCCCCGTGCTTTCGCACGGACCTAATTAATGTAAACCTCGTTTTCCCAGAGGCGTAACCTCGTTAACACCTTTCTAGACACCTACTTGATCGGCTAATTGTAATGTATAAAACTCTCCCAGGAGTAACTCTTACTCGCAGCGGGTATCGGGATCCAACTATCTCATAGAAGGTATGCAATCTCATTGCAAATTTCAACACTTGAAATTCCCGATAATATTTTTCCCCTAACGTGCTATGACCTTGACGAAAGCCAACAAACCATAGCCCGCTAGTCAAGTTCAACCCGTACATTTCTTGATCGAATTAAACCCACCCGCACGACCCTTGACGAAAGCCAACAAAGCCGTACGACTACCCTAATCCAATCGCTTCGTATGCTAGCAGATAAGCAGCATATAGCTACCGCACACTGCACCTTGACGAAAGCCAACAAATGCAGCACGAATACTATATACAACTTATCTGAAATGACGGAGGGCTACGACAGGTTTTTCTGAAAACCTATTGCGTAATGAACTTGATATCGTTGTAGGATCGAATGAATTTTAAAATGGAGTGCTTTTGAGGCTTTTCTAGTTTTGCTAAAGGAGTCACTCCCGGTGAAGGGATCGTCGGTCCTTTCCTCGTCGAATGAGGTGCAGGATATATCATATATATCACTGTGCAAAGCAAAAACACTTAAAAGCAATCAAAGGACAAACCGAGTGTGTAGCATCTGCCAGTCATTGCTAAAGGAGTCACTCCCAGTGAAGGGATCTCGGTCCTTTCCTCATCGAATAAGGTGCAGGATATATCATATATACCGCTGTGCAAAGCAAAAACTGTAGCTACCTGTTTTATTTTGAAATTCGATTCTACAACATCTTAGGTTTCTTTTTATTTCATTAATCACATTAATGAAGTCCCATCATTTAAGTACCTAAACATCACAGATAGATATGACGTACACTTATGCCATCCGCATTCGCCTCGATGTCCCCTCGTGCACCGTTAGGTTAGGTAACTAACGACAGAGCAGGGCAGGGTTAGCGCGGGTGTAAAACATAAGTAACGTATATATAATATATCATATATACTATATACTATATCTATCACAGAACATCACATGATCACATCACAGATATCGCAGCAGAAGAATCATATGAAATATTGGATATACTAGGACGTCCGTGTTTTCAACACGAGCCAGTATAAAACACGGATTCCACGGTCGTGATGAATAGCCAAACCCACACCCCTAGACCCCTACGAGAGCGGCAAGCAACCCTGCCAATTCTAGAGTTAGGAGACCCGGACTCGACTCCTCGAGTTGGTCTCCCACTGGACTCCAGAACCCGGTTACTTGTGCCCTCCTCCTTGGGTCTATCCTAGTGCGGAAAAGTAAATAATATACAAAAGGTGACATCTTCCGCAACCTGGAAGCGCCCCAATAAAAGAATATTACATACAAGTTTTTACATGAATGAAAATGAAAAACACTCATCTCACATAAAAACCCCCGGCTATTCAAACACGACGATCCAATATAACATATCCAGCAACACATAACATCACATGTCATCAACGTAAGTAAATATGTCCATCCCAATTGTCGTTGACATATAGCAACGAAACCGGCGATATCACATATTACACTTACGGTCACAGAAAAGAAAGTGTAAAACTACAACAGTTGGAATCCGCAACCACCTCAGACATCGCATGCCTGACCAAATGAATCACTTAGACATCGCATGCCTAACAATTATAAACCCCGCATTTTAGTCTCATTATCGAAAACACTTTTCAATACCAAGTCGGGCAATTCAACAAGATTCCCGACAGTCTGATCGAATACTCGTCGCAAACTTCAGTAGACGGCCGCACCCCTGATACCGTCGACGAAGTGCACCAAGGCGGAACACCGCTACCGCGAGCACCCGAATGGATGCTTTCGGCGACGGGGTTCTCCTACAGTCACTTGGTCGGGGCTATGGAGTGAGGCTGTCTATTAAGTTTACCCGGCGAGTATCCGCGTACGCTACGTGATTGCGACGGACTTTTGATCACATCAAAATTCCGTGGCAACCGATCAAGTGAGACTAAACTGCTACGTTTATAACATTCATTTAGTTATCACATAACTTTTGTGAATTCCAATTATTGTATCCCATTCCAGATAAACAGAAAATGTTAAACTTTTCGATCGAACATTCGAACACCCAAGTTTTCCCGATACAGCTCAACACATGAAATAAGTCTAACAACATTCCGTTCGTACCTCAGTACCAACGGTCCAGCCGTAGAAGGGTCAAGCCAACGCCTCACATGTGGCACGCCGTACTGCCCCAAACCCGAAGGTTCAAAGGGCAGTTCAAGACGGTCACATAATCGAGTTAAGGTTTGTGTCTTCTAGAGGGACCATCGCGTTACTTGCACTACTTAGAACGTCGTTAAACTAAGGAAAAATCCAACACTTGGAAATTTCCCGACAGGGGAAAAATTGGGTATTTATATCCGGTCGAACTTTTTAACATATTCTAAAATTTATTCGGAAAGCCACATAGACAAAATTTGATACCCCGATCGAAATACCGAATCCCCAAATCAACTCAGAAAATTCAACTCTTGAATAAATATTAAAAATTCCCAGAAAATCCAACTCTAGAAAATAGGAATTACTGTGCAAAAAAAAGTCAACGAATGTACAGTCTCGCCGCGGAAGCGCCGCGCCACGTGGCCTCAGGCCGCGGTTCCGCGCCGTGATGACGGCGTTACAGCTCCGTTTTGCACAGTATTTCACAGTGAACCCTGCTTGATATTCTGGATATTTTTAATGTGGAAAAAGACCAGATTTTAAAAAATGGACAGAGAGCATGTTTGAATCGGGGTTTCGGGTTCGTTCGGACTTCAATTTCCGTCTAGACTTCGCCTAAGGCTCTAGCTAGTCTCTGATACCACTGTAGGGTTCCTAGGCACACTAGTGAGGTCTCCCAAGCCATCAACCATGGCAATTTCAAAAATTATGGTGCCTACAAACCCTAAACTACGGATCGATAACTAGATGTCTAGGCGAACAATGAACTAGTTAACACTTAAATAATGAGAAAACGGAAATACAACCTTTGTAGATCCGGTGCTCCACCTCCATGGCTCCGCAACGAGGTCCTCTCCGCTGTCCAAGTCAAATCCGGGCTCTAGAGTCGACTTCGTCGGAGAAAAAGGGAGCTAGGTCGTCGATGTCCATGCCGAAGATGATCTACGTCGAGGCATCGCTAGATCAAGCTCACAACCTCACCAAGTCAAGAAACTTGTGAAGTAAACACACTCTACTACTTGGCAAGAGGTAGAGGATGAAGAAATAGGAAGTGGGTATACTTTAGAATTGGATTTCTCACTTGTTTTCATCAATCACCATTGATGAAGAATGGTTTTCTTCAATGAAGAAGATGAAGAAGAAGAAGCTAGTATTATGATAAGTTATTAGAAAATAGAAAATAATAGAATACTTATCATAATTCTAACTATGGTAATGTGTAGAGAGTTAACCAAGGTTAGTTGAATGGTTAGGGTTAAGAATGAGATAAGAATGGTGGACTTAGGTCAAAGCTTCATGAAGTTTCAACTAAACAACAAAAGAAGCCACCATTCTTTTCTCATTTTCTTTTCTCACTTTCTTTTATTCATTTATCAAAAAAGAATAAATGAATAATTAAGAAAATAAAACCCTAAACATAAACACAACCATGGTTCAAACTTTACACTTAACCAAAGTGGTATGCATCATCAAACATGATACAAACATGTGCACATAAACATATCGCATGTACAATGCGCACACCCGAGCGAGAAAATCCATCTTAAGTAAACCGATACTAGTTGATGCAAAGCAATACATCAAATATATAAATATGCATTAAATCATTAAATCAACACTTGATTCAATGATCCGGTCATGTCGCACACAACCGACTAGTATACAATGTATCGGCTTATCGAATCAACGCTTGAATCGATAACTAGGTTATATCGCATACAACCAGTCGATACATTCATCGCGAGAATGAAATACGGTATCACATACACGCATTATTCTCGGTCCCGCACATATCTCATATGCGCTCCTATTTCGTTTCGCTTGAGCCAGGAAACCTCTGTGTAGGACTCTAAAGACTCGTCAATACGCCGGCAGCGGATGATGATCATATCAAACATCCACAAGCCGCAAGCGGTCTGCTAAACGTAACGGCCACCCGGGTATTGAGCGATCTGAAGATCGACGAGCAAGCCCGCTCACACTCCAGTGAATCCGACCAGTAACACTACCGTACTGTCCGGTCTGATCGTCTGATATGTCGCATATCCCGCCTAGGGGTGGTAAACGTCAGACCCCAATAGCTCGATAAGTCGTGTCGATATGAGGTCTATAACTGTTCGAGAAACTACTGGTAACACTTACCAGTAAATCTCAGCAACCCTGGCCAGGGATTTCCTGTTATAGCCAATCGAACACAGCGCAACATCAACCCCCTATACCGGGAGAGACGAATCCCCTCCTATCGCTCATTGCCTCCATGTGACTCGGGACTGTACCCAAAAACCACCGTTTTGCACGCCCTCTTGGACGTGGTAAGATGGAAATCAAAGCACAGTGGGAACCACACAAGACTCTATGACGATCTCGGGTCAACAGACTACTCTGTACCAGTGTCACCAGAGAACTGCCATCTGACGTGAGGTATAATACCATCTGGGAGTTCTCGGCGAGTCCGTCCAGTGTACCCAGTCTCTACTGAGCACCCGTATATCATCTCTGATGTCAAACACCGATGGATATGGGATCATCCATCGCCCATCTGTATGGGTCGAGAAGGTACACGCTAGTCTACTCTGGTATATCTATGCCCCGTCTCGATATACCCACGACTAGGGACTTTGAAGGATGTACTTATGGACTACCATGTCCCCACTAGTATGATCCGCATCATAGTCCAGGTAGTCAAGTACAGATCCTAAGGGCTTTACCAACATGTAACAGAGAGACAATCAGTATACACGTTAAGGTAAAGTTCAACCAGATAGCATACTATCATGTCGAGCAAGAAAGTCCTCCCTATATATGTCCCAGCATCCACTACAATATACATCCTATGTACAGTAATGGCCTCTAGGGCATACATATAACTAACAAATGGATCCGCGGCGTTATTCTTTGTGTCTACTCTCCTAATCTCGATATCGCGGCGATTTACAATCTCCCGGCTCAAATGAAAACGCCTCAGGATGTGTCTAGACCGCTGATGGGATCTAGGCTCCTTGGCTAACGCCATAGCCCCATTATTATCACAATACAAAGGTATTGGATCAATAATGGTTGGAACTACTCCTAGCTCCGAGACGAACTTCGTCATCCAGACGGCTTCCTTGGCAGCATCATTTGCAGCAATGTACTCAGCTTCCATCGTAGAGTCTGCAACGGTATCTTGTTTGGAACTCTTCCAACTCACCGCCCCTCCATTGAGGGTAAATACAAACCCAGAGATAGATTTGCTGTCGTCCTTATCGCTCTGGAAGCTCGAATCGGTAAAGGCCTCCATTTGGAGATCTCCATTACCATACACAAAGAACAATTCTTTAGTCCTTCGCAAGTACATAAGAATGTTCTTCACAGCTATCCAGTGATTCTCCCCTAAGTTGGATTGATACCTGCTTACAACACTAAGTGCATAAGCTACATCTGGGCGTGTACATAACATCGCATATATTATAGATCCTACTGCCGAAGCATAGGGTATAACACTCATGCGAGCTCTCTCTTCATCGGTCTTTGGACAAGAATCCTTGGAGAGAGTGACTCCATGGCAAGCGGGTAAGGCACCCCGCTTGGAGTCTTCCATACTAAACCTTTTTAGGATGGTGTCAATGTACCTGGTTTGGGACAATCCCAATAACCTTTTGGATCTATCCCTATAGATCCTTATGCCCAGAATGTATGTGGCATCACCCAGGTCCTTCATGGAGAACCTCAGTGATAAGAAAGATTTGACCGACTGTAGCATAGGAATATCATTTCCTATCAGAAAAATGTCGTCCACGTACAATACGAGGAATGTGACAGCTCTCCCTACAGCCTTCTTATAAACACAAGGTTCATCTGGATTTTTGATGAAATCAAACTCTTTGATGACATCATCGAAACAGATGTTCCAACTCCGTGATGCCTGCTTTAACCCATATATGGATTTAAGCAATTTACATGCTTTCCCGCTGCTCCCACTGTCAATGAAGCCCTCCGGCTGATCCATATAAACGCATTCTTCTAAATTTCCATTTAGAAATGCAGTTTTAATGTCCATCTGCCAGATTTCATAGTCGTAGTGAGTAGCAATAGCAAGTAGGATCCGAATGGATTTAAGCATGGCTACGGGAGAAAAAGTCTCGTCATAGTACAAACCTGGTCTTTGACGAAAACCCTTCGCCACAAGTCTTGCCCTATAGGTCTCCACCTGCCCATCTACACCAATCTTTCTTTTAAAGATCCATTTGCACCCCACAGGTTTTACCCCAGGGGGTACAACGTCCAAAGTCCATACTTTGTTGGTGTACATAGACTCCATTTCGGATCTCATGGCATCCAGCCACTTCACAGAGTCTCTACTCGTGATAGCTTGCTGAAAACTGGTAGGATCATCATCATTCATGATACAGTCTTCTCTGTCACCATCAATGAGGAAACCGTAGTACCTCTCCGGTGGGCGAGAAGTCCTACCAGACCTACGGAGTGGCCGTGGTTCTTCAGTTTCTGCTGTAACAGACGGTTCAACCAAATCGTCATTTGTAGTTTGTGTCTCCAGAACCTCCTCTAGATCCACCACCTTGCCATCATCTTTATCTGTGAAAAACTCTTTTTCCAAGAATGTGGCATACTGAGAAACAAACACTTTTTGTTCCTCTTTGTGGTAGAACAGATATCCATAAGAATTCTTTGGATATCCCATAAAGTTACACATGACTGATCGTGTCTCGAGTTTGTCCGGATTCTTCTTTTTAACATAGGCCGGGCAACCCCAAATCTTAATTCTCTTAAGAGATGGTCTCTTCCCATACCATATCTCATATGGCGTGGTAGACACGGCTTTGGTTGGAACCCTGTTTAGCAGAAACGCTGCAGTCTCCAATGCATGCCCCCAAACGAGACTGGTAACTCAGCGTCACTCATCATGGACCGGACCATATCTAATAGGGTCCTATTCCGTCGTTCTGACACACCGTTGTGCTGTGGTGTGTAAGGAGGAGTGAGCTGAGAGAGAATCCCATTCTCATTTAGGAAGTTTGCAAATTCTGTACTGAGATACTCACTACCTCGATCTGATCGAAGCATCTTAATTCTCAAGCCGGTTTGTTTTTCTACTTCTTGTTTATATTCAACGAATTTCTCGAAAGCGTCGGACTTGTGCTTTAATAAAAATACATGACCGAATCTTGAGAAATCGTCATTGAATGTAATGAAGTATGAAAAACCGCCTCTAGCCTGTGTAGACATCGGCCCACATACATCACTATGTATGAGGCCTAGGAGCTGAGTAGCACTTTCTCCGTGTCTGGTAAACGGAGTTTTGGTTATTTTACCCTTGATACAAGAATGGCAAGTCGCATAAGATTTATATTCAAAAGAGTTTAAATATCCATCTTTGTGTAACTTGTTAAGTCTTGTTTCGTTAATATGACCAAGTCTACAGTGCCAAAGTGTAGGGTTGCTAGGCACGCGCACAAGGGTCTACGAGGCATCAACCATGCCCGATTTAAAATTTAGCCGTGCCGAACAACCCGAATACGGAACTTTAAACTAGAGATTAGGCGAAAACAAGCATGCTAAACACTTTAACACTAAGTGAGAGGGATTACAACCTTTGTAGATCCGGTCCTTCACTTCATATGCTCCGTGTTGTGGTCCCTTCGCTGCGATCATCGGGATCCGGACTCTCGAGAGGTTCCACGAAGAGAAAGACGCAACCTTTGCTTCCGATCTTCGATACTAAGATGATCTACCTTGAAGTTTCTTTAACACAAGCTAACACTCATGAAATGATGTGAACACCCTCATCTAAATGGCAAGGGAAGATGAGGATTATGAAGTAGGATTTATGCTCTCTTTATTTATCTTTTTCTCATATTTATTCATCACTTTGGAAAAATCAAGCAAGCTTTTTCATGAAAGAATGAAGGAAGAAGAAGATGAATAATGTTAGAATCCTTTTGTGATGAATAGGAAAAGAATAATATGATAAAATTATGCAACCATGGTCAAGTGAACCTTTGTAGAGAATTAACTAGGGTTAGGGTTTGGGTTGGGTTAAAGCATGACTCACTTGAAAATATCTTTATCATGACAAAAAGAAAAGCTTCTAGAAACATCTAGAAAGCTTAACCCTAATCCAAACCCTAATCATATTTAAACTCAACTAAACTAGTTGCATTAGTTATCATATCATGTTACAATATTATATATCACATATATAATATTTATCGTAACAAAATAAAATAATACAATTAACATATATCGCATATATATCAATGTATTATCCGAGTGAGAAAAAGAATCTTTTAGTGAGCAAATATTAGTTAATGCAATTTAATATATCATATATATTATTATACATTAAATTATCGAATCAACACTTGATCCGACAATCCGGCTATATCGCATATAACGGACTAATATTTATCCGTACCGATTCATTGAATCAACACTTGATCCGATGACCCGGCTGATATCAAATATTGCGAGAATACAATACGGTATCACATATCGGATTATCCCCGGTCCCGCACATATCACATATGTGCTCCTACTCCGTTTTGCCTGAGTCAAGAAACCTATGTGTAGGACTCTAAAGAATCGTCAATACGCCGGCAGTAGGTGATGATCATATCAAACACCCACAAGCTGCAAGCGGTCAGCTAAACGTAACAGCTACCCAGGTATTGAGCGCTCAGAAGATCAACAAACAAGCCTGTACATTCTCCTGCGAATCTAAACAGTAACACTCCCGTACAGTCCGGTCTCGTCGTCTGATATGTTGCATATCTCGCCTAGGGGTGGTAAACGTCAGACCCCAGTAGCTTGATAAGTCGTGTCGATATGAGGTCTATAACAGTTCGAGAAACTACTGATAACTCTTACCAGTAAATCTCAGCAACCCTGGCCAGGGATTTCCGGTTATAGCCAATCGAACACAGCACAACATCAACTCCCTATACCGGGAGAGACGAATCCCCTCCTATCGCTCATTGCCTCCATATGATTCGGGACTGTACCCAAAAGCCACCTTTTTGCATGCCCTCTTGGACGTGGTATGATGGAAATCAAAGCACAGTGGGAACCATACAAGACTCTATGACGATCTCGGGTCAACAGACTACTCTGTACCAGTGTCACCGAAGAACTGCCATCTGACGTATGGTATAATACCATCTGGGAGTTCTCGGCGAGTCTGTCCAGTGTACCCAGTCTCCACTGAGCACCCGTACACCATCCTTGATGTCAAACACCGATGGATATGGGATCATCCATCGCCAATCATATGGGTCAAGATGCGTATACGCTAGTCTACTCTGGTGCATCGATACCCTGTCTCGATACACCCTCGACTAGGAACAGTTATAGGATGTACTCGTCGACTACCGTGGCCCTACTAGTATGATCTCATCATAGTCCCAGTAGTCGAGTACATATCCTAAGGGCTTTATCAACATGTAACATAGAGACAATCAGAGTACATGTTAAGATAAAGTACAACAAAATAGCATACTATCATGTCGAGCAAGAAAATCCTCCCTATATATGTCCAAGCATCCACTACAATATACATCGTATTTACAGTAATGGCCTCTAGGGCATACATATAACTAACAATCTCCCACTTGCACTAGGGCCATCTGTTATGGTATCGCATACCCAACAATTAGCTGCGGTTGAAGTATCTCATACTCAACCATCCCGTAAAAGACTCTACTGGGAAAAAGGCCTTTGTGAATGGATCCGCGTTGTCGTCCTCTGTGTCTGCTCTCCTAACCTCGATCTCCCTGGAGATCAACCATCTCCATGATCAGGTGATACTGCCTAAGAATTATATCTGGATTTCTGATGGGACGGTAGTTCCTTGGCTAAAGCCACAACTCCATTGTCACACAATGGTAGGAACGAAGTTCATCGCATGAACTTATAAATATCCAGACTGCCTCTTTGGTAGCATCCTTGGTAACGATGTATCCTGCCTTTAATCGTCTAGTATGTCACGGTATCTAGCTTGGAACTCTTCCAACATACCGTCCCTTCACGGAGGGTATAGACAATGCCTGCGACTGACATTCAGTCGTCCTTATCAGCCTGGAACCTTTCCAGTGATTCTCCCCAGGATCGATTGATACCATCTCACTGCAACTAGTGAGTGTCCTAACATCCAATTAGATCTATCTCATAGATCCAAAACCCCGGATTTAGGAGGTATCACTTTGATCTTATATGGAGAATCCTTGTGATAAGCGGAGATTGACCGAGCGTAGCATAGGAAACTCCTTCCCTATCAAGAGTATGTCATCCACGTACTCTACGAGGATCACCACCATACTCTCTACTACATTTTCGTATATACAAGGTTCATCTATCATTTTGATGAAGTCATTGACTACCACATCAAAACAGATGTTCCAACTCCGCGATGCCTGTTTTATCATATAAAACATCTTGCTCACGTTTCCATTGCTCCCACTGACTGCGAAGCCCTCTGGCTGTGTACTTATAGACGCTCTCTTCTAAAACATCATTTAGAAAAGCAGTCATGACACCCAACCACTAGATATCGTAGTCATGGTATGTAGCCGTGGCAAGTAGGATCTGGATGGACCTAAGCATAGCTTTGAAAGTCTCAACTTTTCCATGTACACCAAGTAATCTTCTCAAGATATACTCGCTCCCGATGGGGATTTAACCCTTCAGATAAAGCAACCAAAGTCCATACTTTGTTGGTGTATAAGGATTCCATCTCAGATCGATAAGCATCCAGCCATTCTTACAGAGTCTCACTCCTGATGGCCAGCTCGACACTAGTTGGGTCATCATCTCATGATGCAATCCTCGCTCCCACTGTCATAAAGAAACCGAAGTATCTCTCATGTGGGTGAGGAACCCTGCTAGATCGGCGGAGAGGCTGAGGTTCGTTGGAAACTATTGAATCCTTTGGTTCTACCAAATCATCAGCTGCATTTTGTATAGCTGCAACATTTCCAGTTCTACATAACAGACCATGCCTCGAGCTTGTCCGGATTTTTCTTTTTAGACATAGGCCGGATAACCCCAAATCTTAACAAGCTTAAGATATGGGCTCTTCCCTTTCCATATCATATATGAAGTGGTAGGCAACTGATTTGATTTGAACCCTATTCAATAGGTATGCAACTTCACAAGTGCATAACTCCCTAAAGGAAATAGGAAACTCAGTAGTACTCATCATAGAGCACACCATATCACATAGGATGCTATTGCTCCGCCCCGATACACCGACGTGCTGTGGTGTATACGGAGGAGTAATGCTGAGAGAGAATCTCATTCTCCTTTAGAATAGTGCAGGAATTCCGTGCTCAAGTATTCTCCTCCTTGATCTCATCAAAGGACATAATACTTATACCCGTATTTTGGTTCTCTACTTCTAACTTATATTCTGTGAATATCTCAAAAGCTTCGGACTTGTGTTTCAGCAGGAACATATGTCTGAATCTTGAGAGATTATCAGAGAATGTAATGAAGTACAAAGAACCGATCTTGGCATGTGTAGACAGGGGACCTTGATACATCAGCATGTATCAATCCCAAGAGTTCACCAACTCTTTCTCTGTTTCCAATAAACAGAGCTATGGTCATCTTATCTTTGTGACATGACCGGCAAGTTTCACAAGATGTAAATTCAAACTAATTTAAATATGCATCTAAATGTAACTTCAGCCAGTCGGGTCGCATTGATATGACCTAGTCTACAATGCCTCAAGAAGGATTCATTCATTTCTGAACTCTTCCTCTTGTGTGTGTTCCGTATACTAAGAACTGTAGTTTGATTTAGAACATCAATACTTTTAGATAACGTGCCTGAACCGATCAACTCTTGATATAGGAAATGTTCAAAACATTATCCAACAATACAAAATTATATCCTTTCTTTACTAATAAAGAGACTGATATGATTTTGTATATCAGGTTCGGTATCTAATAACATTTGTTCAGAATCAATGTATTCTGGTAATACAGGGTGATAGTGACCAACAGACTTGGCTGCAACACTTGCACCGTTTTCTGTCTCATGAAACTTATCACCCGTTCTCAGTTCTCTACCTTTCTGTAGCCCATGTAACAGATTACATATGCGGGATCCTGATCCGGTATCACATACCCAGGACGTAAAGTATACTGAGAAACAGTTCTCTGTAATGAACACACCTGAAGATGATGCATCAGCATGCATTTTCTTCGTTTGGGCGGCACGGGAAATCTGGTATTCCCCAATTTCCTGCTCTGTCCTATAACAATTATAAGTTGGAGCGGGACCAACGTTCCCCAGCTCAGTATAACAAGCGGGTTCGGTCAATATATCCGTTCTATTATCTTGATTAAGGCGTGATATGGTCGCTACCTGGAGAGAGAGAGAGAAGAAAACACTCAGCGTATGCTCTTGCAAGATTAGATTGGTTATCTAATATATCTAATCAGGATGTCTCCCACTGTTTTAATCAAATCGTCCTTTAAACCCTAAAAGGAAAGATTAGCCGGGATTAATTACACGCTACAAGTTCGTCAATCTTTCAGCCAGGCCAGTGTCGGTACTTTGAGGGAGGTCCCCCGTGCTATCGCACGAACCTAATTAATGTAAACCTCGTTTTCCCAGAGGCATAACCCCGTTAACACCTTTCTAGACACCTACTTGATCGGCTAATTGTAATGTGTAAAACTCTCCCAGGAGTAACAATTACTCGCAGCGGGTATCGGGATCCAACTATCTTATAGAAGGTATGCAATCTCATTGCAAATTTCAACACTTGAAATTCCCAATAATATTTTGCCCCTAACGTGCTATGACCTTGACGAAAGCCAACAAACCATAGCCCGCTAGTCAAGTTCAACCCGTACATTTCTTAATTGAATTAAACCCACCCGCACGACCCTTGATGAAAGCCAACAAAGCCGCACGACTACCCTAATCCAATCGCATCGTATGCTAGCAGATAAGCAGCATATAGCTACCGCACACTGCACCTTGACGAAAGCCAACAAATGCAGCACGAATACTATATACAACTTATCTGAAATGACGGAGGGCTACGACAGGTTTTTCTGAAAACCTATTGCGTAATGAACTTGATATCGTTGTAGGGTCGAATGAATTTTGAAATGGAGTGTCTTTGAGGCTTTTCTAGTTTTGCTAAAGGAGTCACTCCCGGTGAAGGGATCGTCGGTCCTTTCCTCGTCGAATGAGGTGCGGGATATATCATATATATCACTGTGCAAAGCAAAAACTATTGAAAGCAATCAAAAGACAAACCGAGTGTGTAGCATTTGCCAGTTATTGCTAAAAGAGTCACTCCCGGTGAAGGGATCTCGGTCCTTTCCTCATCGAATAAGGTGCAGGATATATCATATATACCGCTGTGCAAAGTAAGAACTGTAGCTACCTATTTTATTTTGAAATTCGATTCTACAACATCTTAGGTTTCTTTTATTTCATTAATCTTATTAATGAGGTCCCATTTTATTATGCTTCACAAGCATCTCTTTTGAAACGAAATCTGCAATATAACATATATCTCATATATATAATATAAACATTCGTCTCAGACAGTAATATAATCTCATCACAGAACATTGCAGCAGAAGAACATATATGAAATATTGGATATACTAGGACGTCCGTGTTTTCAATACGAGCCTGTATAAAACACGGATTCCACGGTCGCGATGAATAGCCAAACCCACATCCCTAGACCCCTACGAGAGTGGCAAGTAACACTGACAATTCTAGGGTTAGGAGACCCGGTCTCGACTCCTCGAGATGGTCTCCCACTGGACCCTAGAACCCAGTTACTTGTGCTCCCCGCCTTGGGTCTACCTAATACGGAAAAGTAAATAATATACAACGGTGACATCTTCCGCTACCTGGAAGTGCCCCAATAAAAGAATATTACATACAAATGAATTTTACATGAATGAAAAAGAAAAACTCTCATCTCACATAAAACCCCCGGCTATTCAAAACGCGACGATCCAATATAGCATATCACAGCAACACATAATATCTCATATCATCAACGTAAGCAAGTATACGTATCCCGATTGTCGTTGATGTATAGCAATGAAGCCGGCAATACACCACATACTACGCTTACGGTCACAGAAAAGAAAGTGTAAAACAACAACAGTTGGAATCCGCAACCTCCTTAGACATCACATGCCTAACCAAATGAATTCCTTATAAACCCCGCATTTTAATCTCATTATCGAAAACTCTTTTCAATATCAAGTCGGGCAATTCAACAAGATTCCCGATATACAGATCGAATGCTCGTCGCAAACTTTAGTAGGCGGCCGCACCCCCGATACCGTCGACGAAGTGCACCAAGGCGGAACACCGCTACCGCGAGCACCCGAACGGATGCTTTCGGCAACGGGGTTCTCCTACAGTCACTTGGTCGGGGCTATGGGACATGGCTGTCTGTTAAGTTTACCCGGCGAGTATCCGCGTACACTACGTGATTGCGACGGACTTTTGATCACATTAAAATTCCGTGGCAACCGATCAATTGAGACTAAACTTGCTATGTTTATAATATTCAAATTAGTTATCTCATAACTACCTGTGGATTCCAAATATTGTATCACATTCCAGATAAATAGAAAAAGTTAAACTTTCCGATCGAATCATCAAGCACCCAAGATTTCCCCAATATATCTCAACACTTGAAATCAGTTTAAAAACATTCATTACATGCCACAGTACCAATGGTCCAGCCGTAGAAGGGTCAAGCCAACGCCTCACATGTGGCACGCCGTACTGCCCCAAACCCTAAGGTTCAAAGGGCAGTTCAAGACGGTCACATAATCGAGTTAAGGTTTGTTGTCTTCTAGAGCGTCCACCGAGTTACTTGCATGACTTAGAACATTCTTAAACACGAGAAAAAATCCAACTTTGGAAAAATTTTCCGACAGGGGGAAAAATGAGTTATTGATATCCGTTCGAACTTTTTAACAGTTTCTAAAAATTATCCGGAAAACACATAGACAAAATCTGATAATCCGATCGAGTCATCGAATCCCCAAAACAACCCCAGAAAATTCAGCTTTTTAATAAAATTAAAAATTCCCAGAAAATCCAGCATAATAAAATAGGAGTTACTGTGCAAACAGGAGATGCTGACGTCATCATTTCGCCGCGGAACCGCCGCAGAAGGCATGCTTCTACCGCGGTTCCGCCGCGCTTTTTACTGTTCATCAAAAACTTTTTGCACCGTAATTCTTATAATTCCCTGATGAATTTTTTAAGCATTTTTAATGTAGAAAAAACCCAGTTTTTAGAAAAAGTCCAGAGAGCGGGTTTTATCGGGGTTTCGGGTTTCGATCGGACTTTAAATTTCGTCTAGACTTCGCCTAAAGCTCTATCTTGGCTTTGATACCACTGTAGGGTTGCTAGGCACGCGCACAAGGGTCTACGAGGCATCAACCATGCCCGATTTAAAATTTAGCCGTGCCGAACAACCCGAATACGGAACTTTAAACTAGAGATTAGGCGAAAACAAGCATGCTAAACACTTTAACACTAAGTGAGAGGGATTACAACCTTTGTAGATCCGGTCCTTCACTTCATATGCTCTGTGTTCTGGTCCCTTCGCTGCGATCATCGGGATCCGGACTCTCGAGAGGTTCCACGAAGAGAAAGACGCAACCTTTGCTTCCGATCTTCGATACTAAGATGATCTACCTTGAAGTTTCTTTAACACAAGCTAACACTCATGAAATGATGTGAACACCCTCATCTAAATGGCAAGGGAAGATGAGGATGATGAAGTAGGATTTATGCTCTCTTTATTTATCTTTTTCTCATATTTATTCATCACTTTGGAAAAATCAAGCAAGCTTTTTCATGAAAGAATGAAGGAAGAAGAAGATGAATAATGTTAGAATCCTTTTGTGATGAATAGGAAAAGAATAATATGAAAGAATTATGCAACCATGGTCAAGTGAACCTTTGTAGAGAATTAACTAGGGTTAGGGTTTGGGTTGGGTTAAAGCATGACTCACTTGAAAATATCTTTATCATGACAAAAAGAAAAGCTTTTAGAAACATCTAGAAAGCTTAACCCTAATCCAAACCCTAATCATGTTTAAACTCCACTAAACAAGTTGTATTAGTTATCATATCATGTTACAATATTATATATCACATATATAATATTTATTGTAACAAAATAAAATAATACAATTAACATATATCGCATATATATCAATGTATTATCCGAGTGAGAAAAAGAAACTTTTAGTGAGCAAATATTAGTTAATGCAATTTAATATATCATATATATTATTATACATTAAATTATCGAATCAACACTTGATCTGACAATCCGGCTATATCGCATATAACCGACTAATATTTATCCGTACCGATTCAGCGAATCAACACTTGATCCGATGACCCGGCTGATATCAAATATCGCGAGAATACAATACGGTATCACATATCGCATTATCCTCGGTCCCACACATATCACATATGTGCTCCTACTCCATTTTGCCTGAGTCAAGAAACCTCTGTGTAGGACTCTAAAGAATCGTCAATACGCCGGCAGTAGGTGATGATCATATCAAACACCCACAAGCTGCAAGCGGTCAGCTAAACGTAACAGCAACCCAGGTATTGAGCGCTCAGAAGATCAACAAGCAAGCCTATACATTCTCTTGCGAATCCAAACAGTAACACTCCCGTACAGTCCGGTCTCGTCGTCTAATATGTTGCATATCTCGCCTAGGGGTGGTAAACGTCAGACCCCAGTAGCTTGATAAGTCGTGTCGATATGAGGTCTATAACAGTTCGAGAAACTACTAATAAGTCTTACCAGTAAATCTCAGCAACCCTGGCCAGGGATTTCCGGTTATAGCCAATCGAACACAGCACAACATCAACTCCCTATACCGGGAGAGACGAATCCCCTCCTATCGCTCATTGCCTCCATATGATTCGGGACTGTACCCAAAAGCCACCTTTTTGCACGCCCTCTTGGACGTTGTATGATGGAAATCAAAGAACAGTAGGAACCACCCAAGGCTCTATGACGATCTCGGGTCAACAGACTACTCTGTACCAGTGTCACCGGAGAACTGCCATCTGACGTATGGTATAATACCATCTGGGAGTTCTCGGCGAGTCCGTCCAGTGTACCCAGTCTCCACTGAGCACCCGTACACCATCCTTGATGTCAAACACCGATGGATATGGGATCATCCATCGCCCATCATATGGGTCAAGATGCGTATACGCTAGTCTACTCTGGTGCATCGATGCCCTGTCTCGATACACCCTCGACTAGGAACAGTTATAGGATGTACTCGTCGACTACCATGGCCCCACTAGTATGATCTCATCATAGTCCCAGTAGTCGAGTACATATCCTAAGGGCTTTATCAACATGTAACATAGAGACAATCAGAGTACATGTTAAGATAAAGTACAACCAGATAGCATACTATCATGTCGAGCAAGAAAATCCTCCCTATATATGTCCAAGCATCCACTACAATATACATCGTATGTACAGTAATGGCCTCTAGGGCATACATATAACTAACACAAAGAAAAGCTTCATTTAATTCTGAAAATTTTCTTTTATTAGTGTGTTGTATACTGAAAACTGTGTGTTGATTTAGGACATATATTCCGTTATTAAGCGTACCATACCTAACCAACATTTGATTCAGGTGAATGTTCATAACATTGTTCTGCAATACAAAATTATATCCTTCATTGTCCAACAAAGAAACAGATATTATATTACATAGCATACTTGGTACAAAATAACATGGATTCAAAACCAAAATACATCCAGATGGCAACCCCAAGTGATACTCTCCCACTGCGACTGTATGTACATTGGAACCATTTCCAACGCGGAGAGTATGGTCACCTATTTTCAAAACCTTGCTATTTCTCAGCCCCTGCATCGAATTGCAAATGTGAGAACCTTAACCGGTATCCAATACCCAGGACGCAGAGTCTATTAAAAAACAGTTTTCTGTCACAAACGCACCTGAAGCAGAAGCATCCCCATGCTTCTTCTTGAGACTTAAGTACTCCGTGCAGTTGCGCTTCCAATGTCCTTTCTTATGGCAATGAAAACATTCGCCCTTCCTGAAAGGTTCATAGGCACACTAATGAGGTCTCACAAGGCATCAACCATGTCAATTTCAAATTTTAACGGTGCCGAGAAACCCTAACAAGATCGTTGGCTAGATTTTTAGGCGACAAAACGAGCTAGTTAACATCTTAACTAAAAGTAAACGAACATACAACCTTTGTAGATCCGTTTCTCCACCTCCATAGCTCCGCGATGAAGTCCTCTCCACTGTCCAAATCGAACCATGACTCTTGCGTCGGCTTCATCGGAGAAAAAGCGGGCTAGGTCATCGACGACGATGCCGAAGATGATCTACGTTGAGGCATCACTAGATCAAACTCCACCTTCACCAAGCCTTGAAAACTTGTGAAAGAAACACACTCTACTACTTGGTAAGAGATAGAGGATGAAGAAATAGGAAGTGGGTAGACTTTAGAATTGGATTTCTCACTTGTTTTCTTCACTTGCCATTGATGAGGCAAGCTTTCTTCTTTGAAGATGAAGAAGAAGAAGATGATAATATTATGATAAGTCTCTTTTAAAAAGGATAAAATGAATGAATACTTATCATAACCAAACCCTAGTTAAGTGTAGAGAATAGACCATAGTTTGTTTAAATGGTTAGGGTTAAGTATGAAGGCAAGAATGGTGACTAAGTCAAAGCTTCATGAATCATCAAGAAACAAACAAACAAAGCCACCATTCTTTCTTTATCTTTTCCAAAACAAACAAATAAATAAATAAATAAATAAATAAATAAGATAATCAAAACCCTAATCATTAACTTAACCATGGTTTAATCTTTACACTTAACCAAGTTAACATGTATCATCAAACATGATACAAACATTTGCACAAAAAGTATATCACATATACAACTTGTACAACCAAGTGAGAAAATCCTTTTAAAGTGAACCGATATTAGTTAATGTAAAGTGATATATCAAATATATAATTATACATTAAATCACTAAACCAACACTTGATTTAACGACCCGGTCATATCGCATATAACCGACTAATATCAATAGTAACAACTTATCGAATCAACACTTGATCTGATAACCCGGCTATAACGCATATAACCGATCAATGTTACAAATCTCGAGAATCGAATACAGTATCACATACTGGTATTATTCTCGGTCCCGCACATATCTCATATGCACTCCTATTTCGTTTTGCTTGAGCCAGGAAACTTCTGTGTAGGACTCTAAAGACTCGTCAATACGCCGGCAGCAGGTGATGATCATATCAAACACCCACAAGCCGCAAGCGGTCTGCTAAACGTAACGGCCATACGGGTATTGAGCGATCAGAAGATCGACGAGCAAGCCCGCTCACACTCCAGTGAATCCAACCAGTAAAACTACCGTACAGTCCGGTCTCGTCGTCTGATATGTCGCATATCTTGCCTAGGGGTGGTAAACGTCAGACCCCAATAGCTCGATAAGTCATGTCGATATGAGGTCTATAACAATTCGATAAACTACTGGTAACACTTACCAGTAAATCTCAGCAACCCTGGCCAGGGATTTCCTGTTATAGCCAATCGAACACAGCGCAACATCAACCCCCTTTACCGGGAGAGACGAATCCCCTCCTATCGCTCATTGCCTCCATGTGACTCGGGACTGTACCCAAAAACCACCGTTTTGCATGCCCTCTTAGACGTGGTAAGATGTAAATCAAAGCACAGTGGGAACCACACAAGACTCTATGACGATCTTGGGTCAACAGACTACTCTGTACCAGTGTCACCAGAGAACTGCCATCTGACGTAAGGTATAATACCATCTGGGAGTTCTCGGCGAGTCCGTCCAGTGTACCCAGTCTCTACTGAGCACACGTATATCATCTCTGATGTCAAACACCAATGGATATGGGATCATCCATCGCCCATCTGTATGGGTCGAGAAGGTACACGCTAGTCTACTCTGGTATATCGATGCCCCATCTCGATACACCCACGACTAGGGACTTTCAAGGATGTACTTATGGACTACCATGTCCCCACTAGTATGATCCGCATATAGTCCAGGTAGTCAAGTACACATCCTAAGGGCTTTACCAATATGTAATAGAGAGACAATCTGTGTACACGTTAAGGTAAAGAGCAACCAGATAGCATACTATCATGTCGAGCAAGAAAGTCCTCCCTATATATGCCCCAGCATCCACTACAATATACATCCAATATACAGTAATGGTCTCTAGGGCATACATATAACTAACAATCTCCCACTTGCACTAGGGCCATCTGTAGCAGTGGTTGTAGTATCTCATACTCAACCATCCCATAAAAGTCTCTCTCTGGGAATAGGCCTTCGTGAGTGGATCCGCCGTGTTGTCCTTTGAGTCTGGTCTCCTAACCTCGATCCCTTAGAGATCAACCATCTCCATGATCAAGTGATACTGCCATAGATTATGTCTGGGTCTCTGATGGGACGGACGTTCCTTGGCATAAGCCACAACTCCATTGTCACACAATGGGAGGAACATAGTTCATCTCATGAACCAATATACACCCAAACAGCCTCTTTGGTAGCATCTTAAGTAGTGATGTATCCTGCCTTTATCGTCTAGTATGTCACGGTATCTAGCTTGGAACTCTTCCAACATACCGTCCCTTTACTGAGGGTAAAGACAATGCCTGCGACTGACATTCAGTCGTCTTTATCACCCTGGAACCTTTCCAGTGATTTTCCCCAGAATCGTTTGATATCATCTCACTACAACTAGTGAGAATCCTAACATCCAATTAAATCTATCTCATAGATCCAAAACTCAGGATTTAGGAGGTATCATTTTGATCCTACACGGAGAATCATTGTGATAAACGGAGATTGATCGAGCGTAGCATAAGAAACTCCTTTCTTATCAAGAGTATGTCATCCACGTACTCTACGAGGATCACCACCATACTCCCTACTACCTTTTTGTTTATACAAGGTTCATCTACCATTTTGATGATGTCAAACTTTTTGACTAATCCATCAAAACAGATGTTCCAACTCCGTGATGCCTGCTTTATCCTATAAAGTATCTTGCACACGTTTCCGCTGCTCCCACTGTCTACGAGGCCCTCTGGCTGTGTACTTATAGACGCACTCTTCTAAAACGTCATTTAGAAAAGCAGTCATGACACCCAACCGCCAGATTTCATAGTCATGGTATGTAGCCGTGGCAAGTAGGATCTGGATGGACTTAAGCATAGGTATTGGAAAAGGTTCCATCATTATCTATGCCTGGTTGATGACGAAAACCTTTAACAAGTCTAGCTTTGAAAGTCTCAACTTTTCCATCTACACCAAGTAATCTTCTCAAGATATACTTGCTCCTGATGGGGATATAACCCTTCAGATATGGCAACCAAAGTCCATACTTTGTTGGTTTATAAGGATTCCATCTCAGATCGCTAAGCATCCAGCCATTCTTACAGAGTCTTACTCCTGATGGCCAGCTCGAAGCTAGTTGGGTCATCATTTCATGATGCAATATTCGCTCCCACTGTCATAGAGAAACGGAAGTATCTCTCAGGTGGGTGAGGAACCCTACTAGATCGGCGGAGAGGCTGAGGTTCGTTGGCATCTACTGAATCCTTTAGTTCTTTCGAATCATCTGCTGTAGTTTGCATAGCTGGAACCTTTCCAGTTCTACATTACAGACCTTGCCTCGAGCTTGTCCAGATTTTGCTTTTAGACATAGGCCGGACAACCTCAAATCTTAACTAACTTAAGACATGGGCTCTTCCCATTCCATATCACATATGAAGCGGTAGGCAACTGATTTGATTGGAACCCTATTCAATAGGTATGCAACTTCTCAAGTGCATAACCCCCTGAGGAAAAAAGGTAACTCAGTAGTACTCATCATAGAGCACACCATATCAAATAGGGTGTATCTGCTCCGCCCCGACATACCATCGTGCAATGGTGTATACGAAGGAGTAATGCTGAAAGAGAATCTCATTCCCCTTTAGAATAGTCCAGTATTTCCGTGCTCAAGTATTCTCCTCCTTGATCACATCAAAGGACATAATACTTATACCCGTATTTTGGTTCTCTACTTCTAACTTATATTCTGTGAATATCTCAAAAGGTTCGGACTTGTGTTTCAACAGGAACATAGGTCTGAAACTCGAAAGATCATCAGGGAATGTAATGAAGTATAAAGAATCGGTCCTGGCATTTGTAGACTGGGGACCTACATACATCAACATGTATCATCCCAAGAGTTCACTAACTCTTTCTCTGTTTCCAATAAACAGAGCTGTGGTCATCTTATCTTTGTGACATGACTGGCGAGTTTCACAAGATGTAAATTCAAACTGATTTAAATATGCATCTAAATGTAACTCAGCCAGTCGGGTCGCATTGATATGACCTAGTCTACAATACCTCAAGAAGGATTCGTTCATTTCTGAACTCTTCCTCTTGTGTGTGTTCTGTATACTAAGAACTGTAGTTTGATTTAGAACATAAATGCTTTTAGATAACGTGCCTGAACCGATCAACTTTTGATATAGGAAATGTCCAAAACATTATCCAACAATACAATATTTTATCATTTCTTTGCTAATTAAGAGAGTGATATGATTTTGTATATCAGGCTTGGTATCTAACAACATTCGTTCAGAATCAATATATTGGTAATACAGGGTGACAGTGACCAACAGACTTGGCTGCAACACTTGCCCCGTTTTCTGCCTCATGAAACTTATCACCCGTTCTCAGTTCTCTACCTTTCTGTAGCCCTATGTAACAGATTACATATCTGGGATCCTGATCTGGTATCACATACCTAGGACATAGAGGATACAGAGAAACAATTCTTTGTAATGAACACACCCGAAGATGATGCATCAGCATGCACTCTCTTCGTTTGGGCGGCACGGAAAATCTGGTATTCCCCAATTTCCTGCTCTGTCTTATAACAATTATAAGTTGGAGCGGGACCAACGTTCCCCAGCTCAGTATAACAAGCGGGTTCGGTCAATAATCCATTTTATTATCTTGATTAAGGCGTGACATGGTCGCTACCAGGAGAGAGAAAGAAGAAAACACTCAGCGTGCGCTCTTGCAAGAATAGATTGGTTATTATTTTATCTAATCAAGATGGCTCCCACTGCTTTTTATCAAATCTTCCTTCAAACCCTAAAAGGAAAGACTAGCCGGGATTAATTACACACTACAAGTTCGCCAATCTTTCAGCCAGGCCAGTGTCGGTACTTTGAGGGAGGTCCCCCGTGCTTTCGCACGAACCTAATTAATGTAAACCTCGTTTTCCCAGAGGCGTAACCCCGTTGACATCTTTCTAGACACCGACTTGATCGGCTAATTATAATGTATAAAACTCTCCCAGGAGTAACTCTTACTCGCAGCGGGTATCGGGTCCAACTATCTCATAGAAGGTATGCAATCTCATTGCAAATTTCAACACTTGAAATTCCCGTTAATATTTTGCCCCTAAGCTCCTATGACCTTGACAAAGGCCAACAAACCATAGGATGCTAGTCAAGTTCAACCCGTAATTTCCTGATTAAATTAAACCCACCCGCACGGTCCTTGACAAAGGCCAACAAGGTCGCACGACTACCCTAACCCAATCTGCATCATATGCATAAGCAGATAAGCACCAGTTAGCTACCGCACACTGCGCCTTGACAAAGGCCAACAAACGCAGCACGAATACTAACTACTACTTATCTTAAATGACGGAGGGCTACGACAGGTTTTTCTGAAAACCTATTGCGTAATGAACTTGATATCGTTGTAGGATCGAATGAATTTTTAAAATGGAGTGCTTTTGAGGCTTTTCTAGTTTTGCTAAAGGAGTCACTCCCGGTGAAGGGATCGTCGGTTCTTTCCTCGTCGAATGAGGTGCGGGATATATCATATATATCGCTGTGCAAAGCAAAAACACTTAAAAGCAATCAAAAGACAAACCGAGTGTGTAGCATCTTCCAGTTATTGCTAAAGGAGTCACTCCAGGTGAAGGGATCTCGGTCCTTTCCTCATCGAATAAGGTGCAGGATATATCGTATATACCGCTGTGCAAAGCAAGAACTGTAGCTACCTGTTTTATTTTTGAAATTCAATTCAACAACATCTTAGGTTTCTTTTATTTGATTAATCACATTAATGAAGTCCCATCATTTAAGTACCTAAACATCACAGATAAATACGACATACACTTATGCCATCCGCATTCGCCTCGATGTCCCCTCGTGCACCGTTAGGTTAGGTAACTAACGGCAGAGCGGGGCAGGGCTAGCGCGGGTGTAAAACATAAGTAACGCCTATATAATATATCATATATACTATATACAGTATCTATCACAGAACATATCACATGATCACATCACAGATATCGCAGCAGAAGAATCATATGAAATATTGGATATACTAGGACGTCCGTGTTTTCAATACGAGCCAGTATAAAACACGGATTCCACGGTCGTGATGAATAGCCAAACCCACACCCCTAGACCCCTACGAGAGCGGCAAGCAACCCTGCCAATTCTAGAGTTAGGAGACCCGGACTCGACTCCTCGAGTTGGTCTCCCACTGGACTCCAGAACCCGGTTACTTGTGCCCTCCTCCTTGGTCTATCCTAGTGCGGAAAAGTAAATAATATACAACAACGGTGACAACTTCCACAACCTGGAAGTGCCCCAATAAAAGAATATTACATACAAGTTTTTACATGAATGAAAATGAAAAACACTCATCTCACATAAAACCCCCCCGGCTATTCAAACACGACGATCCAATACAACATATCCAGCAACACAAAACATCATATGTCATCAACGTAAGTAAATATGCGCATCCCAATTGTCGTTGACATATAGCAACGAAACCGGCGATATCACATATTACACTTACGGTCACAGAAAAGAAAGTGTAAAACTACAACAGTTGGAATCCGCAACCTCCTCAGACATCGCATGCCTGACCAAATGAATTCCTTAGACATCGCATGCCTAACAATTATAAACCCCGCATTTTAGTCTCAAAATCGAAAACTCTTTTCAATATTAAGTCTGGCAATTCAACAAGATTCCTGACATCCTGATCGAATGCTCATTGCAAACTTCAGTAGGCGGCCGCACCCCCGACGCTGTCGACGAAGTGCACCAAGGCGGAACACCGCTACCGCGAGCACCCGAACGGATGCTTTCGGCGACGGGGTTCTCCTACAGTCACTTGGTCGGGGCTATGGGGCGAGGCTGTCTATTAAGTTTACCCGGCGAGTATCCGCGTACGCTACGTGATTGCGACGGACTTTTGATCACATCAAAATTCCGTCGCAACCGATCAAGTGAGACTAAACTGCTATGTTTATAACATTCATTTAGTTATCTCATAACTTATTGTGAATTCCAATTATTGTATCCCATTCCAGATAATTAGAAAATGTTAAACTTTCCGATCGAACATTCAAACACCTAAGTTTTCCCGATATAGATCAACACATGAAACAAGTCTAAAAACATTCAGTTCGTGCCTCAGTACCAACGGTCCAGCCGTAGAAGGGTCAAGCCAACGCCTCACATGTGGCACGCCGTACTGCCCCAAACCCGAAGGTTCAAAGGACAGTTCAAGACGGTCACATAATCGAGTTAAGGTTTGTTGTCTTCTAGAGGGTCCATCGCGTTACTTGCACTACTTAGAAAGTCTTTAAACCACGGAAAAATCCAACACTTGGAAATTTCCCGGCAGGGGAAAGATTGGGTATTTACATCCGGTCGAACTTTTTAACATATTCTAAAATCCTGGAAAGCCACATAGACAAAATCTGATACTCCGATCGAATCCACGAATTCCCAATACAACCCAGAAATTTCAACTCTTGAATAAATATTAAAAATTCCCAGGAAAACCAGCACTGAAAAGTAGGAGTTACTGTGCAAAATTCAATGCATGAAGAGACAAAATGAGCGCGGAACCGCCGCAATAGGCGGCTAATGCCGCGGTTCCGCCGCGCTTTAGACAGATCATTAGGTAATTTTTGCACCGTAATTCTTAGAATTTCCTGTTGAATTTTTTAAGAATTTTTAATTTGGAAAAAACCGCTTTTTCAGAAAAAGTCCAGAGAGCATGGAAATATTGGGGTTTCGGTTCGATCGGACTTCAAACTCCGTCTAGACTTCGCCTAAGGCTCTAGCTAGGCTCTGATACCAATGAAAGGTTCCTAGGCACACTAATGAGGTCTCATAAGGCATCAACCATGCCAATTTCAAATTTTAACGGTGCCGAGAAACCCTAACAAGATCGTTGGCTAGATTTTTAGGCGACAAAACGAGCTAGTTAACATCTTAACTAAAAGTAAACGAACATACAACCTTTGTAGATCCGTTTCTCCACCTCCATAGCTCCGCGATGAAGTCCTCTCCGCTGTCCAAATCGAACCATGACTCTTGCATCGGCTTCATCGGAGAAAAAGCGGGCTAGGTCATCGACGACGATGCCGAAGATGATCTACGTCGAGGCATCACTAGATCAAGCTCCACCTTCACCAAGCCTTGAAAAATTGTGAAAGAAACACACTCTACTACTTGGCAAGAGGTAGAGGATGAAGAAATAGGAAGTGGGTAGACTTTAGAATTGGATTTCTCACTTGTTTTCTTCACTTGCCATTGATGAGGCAAGCTTTCTTCTTTGAAGATGAAGAAGAAGAAGATGATAATATTATGATAAGTCTCTTTTAAAAAGGATAAAATGAATGAATACTTATCATAACCAAACCCTAGTTAAGTGTAGAGAATAGACCATGGTTTGTTTAAATGGTTAGGGTTAAGTATGAAGACAAGAATGGTGACTAAGTCAAAGCTTCATGAATCATCAAGAAACAAACAAACAAAGCCACCATTCTTTCTTTATTTTTTTCAAAACAAATAAATAAATAAATAAATAAATAAATAAGATAATCAAAACCCTAATCATTAACTTAACCATGGTTTAATCTTTACACTTAACCAAGTTAACATGTATCATCAAACATGATACAATCATTTGCACAAAAAGTATATCACATATACAACTTGTACAACCAAGTGAGAAAATCCTTTTAAAGTGAACCGATATTAGTTAATGTAAAGTGATATATCAAATATATAATTATACATTAAATCACTAAATCAACACTTGATTTAACGACCCGGTCATATCGCATATAACCGACTAATATCAATAGTAACAACTTATCGAATCAACACTTGATCTGATAACCCGGCTATAACGCATATAACCGATCAATGTTACAAATCTCGAGAATCGAATACAGTATCACATACTGGTATTATTCTCGGTCCCGCACATATCTCATATGCGCTCCTATTTCGTTTTACTTGAGCCAGGAAACTTCTGTGTAGGACTCTAAAGACTCGTCAATACGCCGGCAGCAGGTGATGATCATATCAAACACCCACAAGCCGCAAGCGGTCTGCTAAACGTAACGGCCACTCGGGTATTGAGCGATCAGAAGATCGACGAGCAAGCCAGCTCACACTCCAGTGAATCCAACCAGTAACACTACCGTACAGTCCGGTCTCGTCGTCTGATATGTCGCATATCTTGCCTAGGGGTGGTAAACGTCAGACCCCAATAGCTCGATAAGTCGTGTCGATATGAGGTCTATAACAATTCGAGAAACTACTGGTAACACTTACCAGTAAATCTCAGCAACCCTGGCCAGGGATTTCCTGTTATAGCCAATCGAACACAGCGCAACATCAACCCCCTATACCGGGAGAGACGAATTCCCTCCTATCGCTCATTGCCTCCATGTGACTCTGGACTGTACCCAAAAACCACCGTTTTGCACGCCCTCTTGGACGTGGTAAGATGGAAATCAAAGCACAGTGGGAACCACACAAGACTCTATGACGATCTCGGGTCAACAGACTACTCTGTACCAGTGTCACCAGAGAACTGCCATCTGACGTAACGTATAATACCATCTGGGAGTTCTCGGCGAGTCCGTTCAGTGTACCCAGTCTCTACTGAGCACACGTATATCATCTCTGATGTCAAACACCAATGGATATGGGATCATCCATCGCCCATCTGTATGGGTCGAGAAGGTACACGCTACTCTACTCTGGTATATCGATGCCCCATCTCGATACACCCACGACTAGGGACTTTCAAGGATGTACTTATGGACTACCATGTCCCCACTAGTATGATCCGCATCATAGTCCAGGTAGTCAAGTACACATCCTAAGGGCTTTACCAACATGTAATAGAGAGACAATCTGTGTACACGTTAAGGTAAAGAGCAACCAGATAGCATACTATCATGTCGAGCAAGAAAGTCCTCCCTATATATGCCCCAGCATCCACTACAATATACATCCAATGTACAGTAATGGCCTCTAGGGCATACATATAACTAACAATCTCCCACTTGCACTAGGGCCATCTGTAGCAGTGGTTGTAGTATCTCATACTCAACCATCCCATAAAAGTCTCTCTCTGGGAATAGGCCTTCGTGAGTGGATCCGCCGTGTTGTCCTCTGAGTCTGGTCTCCTAACCTCGATCCCTTAGAGATCAACCATCTCCATGATCAAGAGATACTGCCATAGATTATATCTGGGTCACTGATGGGACGGACGTTCCTTGGCATAAGCCACAACTCCATTGTCACACAATGGGAGGAACATAGTTCATCTCATGAACCAATATACACCCAAACAGCCTCTTTGGTAGCATCTTAAGTAGTGATGTATCCTGCCTTTATCGTCTAGTATGTCACGGTATCTAGCTTGGAACTCTTCCAACATACCGTCCCTTTACTGAGGGTAAAGACAATGCCTGCAACTGACATTCAGTCGTCTTTATCACCCTGGAACCTTTCCAGTGATTTTCCCCAGAATCGTTTGATATCATCTCACTACAACTAGTGAGAATCCTAACATCCAATTAAATCTATCTCATAGATCCAAAACTCAGGATTTAGGAGGTATCATTTTGATCCTACACGGAGAATCATTGTGATAAACGGAGATTGATCGAGCGTAGCATAAGAAACTCCTTTCTTATCAAGAGTATGTCATCCACGTACTCTACGAGGATCACCACCATACTCCCTACTACCTTTTTGTTTATACAAGGTTCATCTACCATTTTGATGATGTCAAACTCTTTGACTAATCCATCAAAACAGATGTTCCAACTCCGTGATGCCTGCTTTATCCTATAAAGTATCTTGCACACGTTTCCGCTGCTCCCACTGTCTACGAGGCCCTCTGGCTGTGTACTTATAGACGCACTCTTCTAAAACATCATTTAGAAAAGCAGTCATGACACCCAACCGCCAGATTTCGTAGTCATGGTATGTAGCCGTGGCAAGTAGGATCTGGATGGACTTAAGCATAGGTATTGGAAAAGGTTCCATCATTATCTATGCCTGGTTGATGACGAAAACCTTTAACAAGTCTAGCTTTGAAAGTCTCAACTTTTCCATCTACACCAAGTAATCTTCTCAAGATATACTTGCTCCTGATGGGGATTTAACTCTTCAGATATAGCAACCAAAGTCCATACTTTGTTGGTGTATAAGGATTCCATCTCAGATCGCTAAGCATCCAGCCATTCTTACAGAGTCTTACTCCTGATGGCCAGCTCGAAGCTAGTTGGGTCATCATTTCATGATGCAATCTTCGCTCCCACAGTCATAGAGAAACGGAAGTATCTCTCAGGTGGGTGAGGAACCCTACTAGATCGGCGGAGAGGCTGAGGTTCGTTGGCATCTACTGAATCCTTTAGTTCTTTCAAATCATCTGCTGTAATTTGCATAGCTGGAACATTTCCAGTTCTACATTACAGACCTTGCCTCGAGCTTGTCCAGATTTTGCTTTTAGACATAGGCCGGACAACCTCAAATCTTAACTAACTTAAGACATGGGCTCTTCCCATTCCATATCACATATGAAGCGGTAGGCAACTGATTTGATTGGAACCCTATTCAATAGGTATGCAACTTCTCAAGTGCATAACCCCCTGAGGAAAAAAGGTAACTCAGTAGTACTCATCATAGAGCACACCATATCAAATAGGGTGTATCTGCTCCGCCCCGACATACCATCGTGCAATGGTGTATATGAAGGAGTAATGCTGAAAGAGAATCTCATTCTCCTTTAGAATAGTCTAGTATTTCCGTGCTCAAGTATTCTCCTCCTTGATCACATCAAAGGACATAATACTTATACCCTTATTTTGGCTCTCTACTTCTAACTTATATTTTGTGAATATCTCAAAAGGTTCGGACTTGTGTTCCAACAGGAACATAGGTCTGAAACTCGAAAGATCATCAGGGAATGTAATGAAGTATAAAGAATCAGTCCTGGCATTTGTAGACTGGGGACCTACATACATCAACATGTATCATCCCAAGAGTTCACTAACTCTTTCTCTGTTTCCAATAAACAGAGCTGTGGTCATCGTATCTTTGTGACATGATTGGCGAGTTTCATAAGATGTAAATTTAAACTGATTTAAATATGCATCTAAATGTAACTCAGCCAGTCGGGTCGCATTGATATGACCTAGTCTACAATACCTCAAGAAGGATTCGTTCATTTCTGAACTCTTCCTCTTGTGTGTGTTCTGTATACTAAGAACTGTAGTTTGATTTAGAACATAAATGCTTTTAGATAACGTGCCTGAACCGATCAACTTTTGATATAGGAAATGTCCAAAACATTATCCAACAATACAAAATTTTATCATTTCTTTACTAATAAAGAGAGTGATATGATTTTGTATATCAGGTTTTGTATCGAACAATATTCGTTTAGAATCAATATATTGGTAATACAGGGTGACAGTGACCAACAGACTTGGCTGCAACACTTGCCCCGTTTTCTGCCTCATGAAACTTATCACCCGTTCTCAGTTCTCTACCTTTCTATAGTCCTATGTAACAGATTACATATCTGGGATCCTGATCTGGTATCACATACCCAGGACATAGAGGATACAGAGAAACAATTCTTTGTAATGAACACACCCGAAGATGATGCATCAGCATGCACTCTCTTCGTTTGGGCGACACGGAAAATCTGGTATTCCCCAATTTCCTGCTCTGTCTTATAACAATTATAAGTTGGAGAGGGACCAACGTTCCCCAGCTCAGTATAACAAGCGGGTTCGGTCAATAATCCATTTTATTATCTTGATTAAGGCGTGACATGGTCGCTACCAGGAGAGAGAGAGAAGAAAACACTCAGCGTGCGCTCTTGCAAGAATAGATTGGTTATTATTTTATCTAATCAGGATGGCTCCCACTGCTTTTTATCAAATCTTCCTTCAAACCCTAAAAGGAAAGACTAGCCGGGATTAATTACACACTACAAGTTCGCCAATCTTTCAGCCAGGCCAGTGTCGGTACTTTGAGGGAGGTCCCCCGTGCTTTCGCACGAACCTAATTAATGTAAACCTCGTTTTCCCAGAGGCGTAACCCCGTTGACATCTTTCTAGACACCTACTTGATCGGCTAATTATAATGTATAAAACTCTCCCAGGAGTAACTCTTACTCGCAGCGGGTATCGGGTCCAACTATCTCATAGAAGGTATGCAATCTCATTGCAAATTTCAACACTTGAAATTCCCGTTAATATTTTGCCCCTAAGCTCCTATGACCTTGACAAAGGCCAACAAACCATAGGATGCTAGTCAAGTTCAACCCGTAATTTCCTGATTGAATTAAACCCACCCGCACGGCCTTTGACATAGGCCAACAAGGTCGCACGACTACCCTAACCCAATCTGCATCATATGCATAAGCAGATAAGCACCAGTTAGCTACCGCACACTGCGCATTGACAAAGGCCAACAAACGCAGGACGAATACTAACTACTACTTATCTTAAATGACGGAGGGCTACGACAGGTTTTTCTGAAAACCTATTGCGTAATGAACTTGATATCGTTGTAGGATCGAATGAATTTTTAAAATGGAGTGCTTTTGAGGCTTTTCTAGTTTTGCTAAAGGAGTCACTCCCGGTGAAGGGATCGTCGGTTCTTTCCTCGTCGAATGAGGTGCGGGATATATCATATATATCGCTGTGCAAAGCAAAAACACTTAAAAGCAATCAAAAGACAAACCGAGTGTGTAGCATCTTCCAGTTATTGCTAAAGGAGTCACTCCAGGTGAAGGGATCTCGGTCCTTTCCTCATCGAATAAGGTGCAGGATATATCGTATATACCGCTGTGCAAAGCAAGAACTGTAGCTACCTGTTTTATTTTTGAAATTCAATTCAACAACATCTTAGGTTTCTTTTATTTGATTAATCACATTAATGAAGTCCCATCATTTAAGTACCTAAACATCACAGATAAATACGACGTACACTTATGCCATCCGCATTCGCCTCGATGTCCTCTCGTGCACCGTTAGGTTAGGTAACTAACGGCAGAGCGGGGTAGGGCTAGCGCGGGTGTAAAACATAAGTAACGCCTATATAATATATCATATATACTATATACAGTATTTATCACAGAACATATCACATGATCACATCACAGATATCGCAGCAGAAGAATCATAAGAAATATTGGATATACTAGGACGTCCGTGTTTTCAATACGAGCCTGTATAAAACACGGATTCCATGGTCGTGATGAATAGCCAAACCCACACCCCTAGACCCCTACGAGAGCGGCAAGCAACCCTGCCAATTCTAGAGTTAGGAGACCCGGACTCGACTCCTCGAGTTGGTCTCCCACTGGACTCCAGAACCCGGTTACTTGTGCCCTCCTCCTTGGTCTATCCTAGTGCGGAAAAGTAAATAATATACAACAACGGTGACAACTTCCGCAACCTGGAAGTGCCCCAATAAAAGAATATTACATACAAGTTTTTACATGAATGAAAATGAAAAACACTCATCTCACATAAAAACCCCCCGGCTATTCAAACACGACGATCCAATACAACATATCCAGCAACACATAACATCACATGTCATCAACGTAAGTAAATATGCGCATCCCAATTGTCGTTGACGTATAGCAACGAAACCGGCGATATCACATATTACACTTACGGTCACAGAAAAGAAAGTGTAAAACTACAACAGTTGGAATCCGCAACCTCCTCAGACATCGAATGCCTGACTAAATGAATTCCTTAGACATCGCATGCCTAACAATTATAAACCCCGCATTTTAGTCTCAAAATCGAAAACTCTTTTCAATATCAAGTCTGGCAATTCAACAAGATTCCTGACATCCTGATCGAATGCTCGTCGCAAACTTCAGTAGGCGGCCGCACCCCCGACGCCGTCGACGAAGTGCACCAAGGCGGAACACCACTACCGCGAGCACCCGAACGGATGCTTTCGGCGACGGGGTTCTCCTACAGTCACTTGGTCGGGGCTATGGGGCGAGGCTGTCTATTAAGTTTACCCGGCGAGTATCCGCGTACGCTACGTGATTGCGACGGACTTTTGATCACATCAAAATTCCGTGGCAACCGATCAAGTGAGACTAAACTGCTATGTTTATAACATTCATTTAGTTATCTCATAACTTATTGTGAATTCCAATTATTGTATCCCATTCCAGATAATTAGAAAATGTTAAACTTTCCGATCGAACATTCAAACACCCAAGTTTTCCCGATATAGATCAACACATGAAACAAGTCTAAAAACATTCAGTTCGTGCCTCAGTACCAACGGTCCAGCCGTAGAAGGGTCAAGCCAACGCCTCACATGTGGCACGCCGTACTGCCCCAAACCCGAAGGTTCAAAGGACAGTTCAAGACGGTCACATAATCGAGTTAAGGTTTGTTGTCTTCTAGAGGGTCCATCGCGTTACTTGCACCACTTAGAAAGTCTTTAAACCACGGAAAAATCCAACACTTGGAAATTTCCCGGAAGGGGAAAGATTGGGTATTTACATCCGGTCGAACTTTTTAACATATTCTAAAATATCTGGAAAGCCACATAGACAAAATCTGATACTCCGATCGAATCCACGAATTCCCAATACAACCCAGAAATTTCAACTCTTGAATAAATATTAAAAATTCCCAGGAAAACCAGCACTGAAAAGTAGGAGTTACTGTGCAAAATTCAATGCATGAAGAGACAAAATGAGCGCGGAACCGCCGCAATAGGCGGCTAATGCCGCGGTTCCGCCGCGCTTTAGACAGATCATTAGGTAATTTTTGCACCGTAATTCTTAGAATTTCCTGTTGAATTTTTTAAGAATTTTTAATTTGGAAAAAACCGCTTTTTCAGAAAAAGTCCAGAGAGCATGGAAATATTGGGGTTTCGGTTCGATCGGACTTCAAACTCCGTCTAGACTTCGCCTAAGGCTCTAGCTATGCTCTGATACCAATGAAAGGTTCCTAGGCACACTAATGAGGTCTCATAAGGCATCAACCATGCCAATTTCAAATTTTAACGGTGCCGAGAAACCCTAACAAGATCGTTGGCTAGATTTTTAGGCGACAAAACGAGCTAGTTAACATCTTAACTAAAAGTAAACGAACATACAACCTTTGTAGATCCGTTTCTCCACTTCCATAGCTCCGCGATGAAGTCCTCTCCGCTGTCCAAATCGAACCATGACTCTTGCATCGGCTTCATCGGAGAAAAAGCGGGCTAGGTCATCGACGACGATGCCGAAGATGATTTACGTCGAGGCATCACTAGATCAAGCTCCACCTTCACCAAGCCTTGAAAACTTGTGAAAGAAACACACTCTACTACTTGGCAAGAGGTAGAGGATGAAGAAATAGGAAGTGGGTAGACTTTAGAATTGGATTTCTCACTTGTTTTCTTCACTTGCCATTGATGAGGCAAGCTTTCTTCTTTGAAGATGAAGAAGAAGAAGATGATAATATTATGATAAGTCTCTTTTAAAAAGGATAAAATGAATGAATACTTATCATAACCAAACCCTAGTTAAGTGTAGAGAATAGACCATGGTTTGTTTAAATGGTTAGGGTTAAGTATGAAGACAAGAATGGTGACTAAGTCAAAGCTTCATGAATCATCAAGAAACAAACAAACAAAGCCACCATTCTTTCTTTATTTTTTCCAAAACAAATAAATAAATAAATAAATAAATAGATAAGATAATCAAAACCCTAATCATTAACTTAACCATGGTTTAATCTTTACACTTAACCAAGTTAACATGTATCATCAAACATGATACAATCATTTGCACAAAAAGTATATCACATATACAGCTTGTACAACCAAGTGAGAAAATCCTTTTAAAGTGAACCGATATTAGTTAATGTAAAGTGATATATCAAATATATAATTATACATTAAATCACTAAACCAACACTTGATTTAACGACCCGGTCATATCGCATATAACCGACTAATATCAATAGTAACAACTTATCGAATCAACACTTGATCCGATAACCCGGCTATAACGCATATAACCGATCAATGTTACAAATCTCGAGAATCGAATACAGAATCACATACTGGTATTATTCTCGGTCCCGCACATATCTCATATGCGCTCCTATTTCGTTTTGCTTGAGCCAGGAAACTTCTGTGTAGGACTCTAAAGACTCGTCAATACGCCGGCAGCAGGTGATGATCATATCAAACACCCACAAGCCGCAAGCGGTCTGCTAAACGTAACGGCCACCCGGGTATTGAGCGATCAGAAGATCGACGAGCAAGCCAGCTCACACTCCAGTGAATCCAACCAGTAACACTACCGTACAGTCCAGTCTCGTCGTCTGATATGTCGCATATCTTGCCTAGGGGTGGTAAACGTCAGACCCCAATAGCTCGATAAGTCGTGTCGATATGAGGTCTATAACAATTCGAGAAACTACTGGTAACACTTACCAGTAAATCTCAGCAACCCTGGCCAGGGATTTCCTGTTATAGCCAATCGAACATAGCGCAACATCAACCCCCTATACCGGGAGAGACGAATCCCCTCCTATCGCTCATTGCCTCCATGTGACTCGGGACTGTACCCAAAAACCACCGTTTTGCACGCCCTCTTGGACGTGGTAAGATGGAAATCAAAGCACAGTGGGAACCACACAAGACTCTATGACGATCTCGGGTCAACAGACTACTCTGTACCAGTGTCACGAGAGAACTGCCATCTGACGTAAGGTATAATACCATCTGGGAGTTCTCGGCGAGTCCGTCCAGTGTACCCAGTCTCTACTGAGCACCCGTATATCATCTCTGATGTCAAACACCAATGGATATGTGATCATCCATCGCCCATCTGTATGGGTTGAGAAGGTACACGCTAGTCTACTCTGGTATATCGATGCCCCATCTCGATACACCCACGACTAGGGACTTTCAAGGATGTACTTATGGACTACCATGTCCCCACTAGTATGATCCGCATCATAGTCCAGGTAGTCAAGTACACATCCTAAAGGCTTTACCAACATGTAATAGAGAGACAATCTGTGTACACGTTAAGGTAAAGAGCAACCAGATAGCATACTATCATGTCGAGCAAGAAAGTCCTCCCTATATATGTCCCAGCATCCACTTCAATATACATCCAATGTATAGTAATGGCCTCTAGGGCATACATATAACTAACACTTCCCCGAGTCTCCAGCCTTGGACTTTTCCTTTCCCTTCACCTTTTTAACTCCACCTTTAGGATTGGTGGGCTTCTTCTTTTTCTTTCCCTTGGCCTTAGCTTTCGGGCGAGAAGAAGAAGATTGTCCAACAGTCATAACGGGGGTTCTTGCTGACTTCATAGTGCTCTCTGCACTCCTTAACATATTAAGGAGTTCGGGGAGTTCCTTCTCCATGCCATGCATGTTGAAGTTCACTATGAACTGAGCAAAGGTGGAGGGAAGGGACTGCAGAATAATATCTATATATTGTTCATTGTCCATCGTCCATCCAAGGTCCTCAAGCTCTTCTATAAGAGCTATCATCTTCAGAACATGGTCTCCTACTTGTGTGCCAGGGGCCATTCGCATCTGAAACAATTTCTTTGATGCTTCGTATCGTAATACACGGGATTGCTCTCCATACAACTCCTTTGTATGAAGCAATATACCGTGAATGTCCATGTCCTCATGCTGCTTTTGATGTGTGTTGTCCATCGATGCAAGCGCGAAGCATTTGGCCGTGGCACAGTCAGCGTCCCATGTCTTGCGGACTTCAATGTCCGCAACTGATGATTTTTGACCTGGGACGGGCGGGGCTGAAGCCGTGAGGACATATGATACTTTATCATAAGTCAAGGCGATTTTCAGATTCCTCAGCCAGTCTTTATAGTTGGTCCCATTCAGTTTGTTTTTATCTAGTAGAAGCTTAAGTCCAGTCATGTGTATCTGCCATTAAGAGAGATAAAAGAATACACTCAGCGAAAGCTCTTGCATAGATCAGATTGGTTATTATCTTGTTTAATCGATGTTTCCCACTGCTTTTATCGAGGTTTTCTTTCAAACCTTAAAAAGAAAAACTAGCCAGGATTAATTACAGTCTACAACTTCGCTAACCATTCAGCCAGGCCAGTGTCGGTACTTGAGGGAGGTTCCCCGTGCTTTCGCACGGACCTAATTAGAGTAAACCTCTTTTTCCCAGAGGCGGAGCCCCGTTAACACCTTTCTAGACACCTAATGAGTTAGCTAATTGTAAACTATAAAACTCTCCTAGGAGCAACTATTGCCCACAGTGGGATCGGGATCCAACCATCACATGGAAGGTATGCAATCTCATTGCAAATTTCAACTATTGAAATTCCCGATGTGGTTTTTACCCCTAGCACTTATGACCTTAACTATGGTCAACAAATCATAAGTACCAGTCAAGTTCTACCCGTCATTTCTTGATTAATTAGACCCACTCATATGACCCTTAACTAAGGTCAACAAAGTCATAAGAATGTCCTAATTAATCTGCATCATATGCAATGTAGGAAGACATCACTTAGCAACCGTACACTACGCCTTAACTATAGTCAACAAACGTAGCACGAATACTAAGTACTCTACTTCCTAAAATGACGGAGGGTTGAGGATGATTTTTAAGAAAATCTTTAACGCTTTGAACTTGATATCGTTGTAGAATCAAATGGTTTTCAAAAGGAGTGGCTTAAGCTCCGCAGTTTTGAAATATAGCTTTTTCATAAATAGCCGAGTGGTTTTCAAATCCGATTCTACAACATCTTTTTAGGTTTATTTTCTTTACATTAATCATATTAATGTAATCCCATCATTTAAGTCCTTAAGCCAATCACAGAAAAGAAACGAAAATAACACGTACGCTTATGCCATCCGCATTCACCGCAATGTTCCGTTATGCACCGTTAGGTTACTTAACTAACAGCATACCGGGACGGGACAAGCGCGGGTGTAAAACATAAGCAACGTCTACTATATATCATATATATAATATGTCATTCGTCTCAGATATCACAGAATACAGGCAGCAGAAACATAGATATAACGTGGGATATACTAGGACGTCCGTATTTAGTATTTAGCCAGAATAGAAAATACGGATTCCACAGTCGCGATAAATAGCCAAGCCCACACCCTGGACCCCTACGAGAGTGGCAAGTGACCCTACCAATTCTGGAGTTTAGGAGACCCGGTCTCGACTTCTCGAGATGGCCTCCCACTGAACCCCAGAACCCGGTCACCTGTGCTCCCCTCCTTGGGTCCATCCTAATGCGGAAAAGTAAATAATATACAGCACTGGTGACACAACCTCAACCCGGAAGTGCCCCAAATAAAAGAATATTACATTACATTTGAATTTACATGAATGAAAATATAAAACTCTCATCTCACATAAAAACCCCCGGCTATTCAATCGCGACAATCCTGCACATCATATCTCAGCAACACATAATATCTTATATCATCAACGTAAGTAAGTATGCATACCCCAATTGTCGTTGATATATAGCAACGAAATCGGCGATATCGAACATATTGCACTTACGGTCACAGAAAAGAAAGTGTAAAACTACAATATTTGGAATCCACATTCTCTTTAGACATCATAAATGCGAAATATCACATACTTCGCATTTCATGCCTAAACTATATGAATTCCACATATTGTACCACATTCCAGATAAACAGACGGTATTAAAGTTTTCGAATGAACGATCAAGTACCCAAGATTTACTAAAGCTCAACACTTGAGCAGGGTTCAAAAATCCAGAGTGTGACACAGTAGTAGCGGTCCAGCCGTAGAAGGGTCAAGCCAACGCCTCACATGTGGCACGCCGTACTGCCCCAAACCCTAAGGTTCAAAGGGCAGCTCAAGACGGTCACATAATCGAGTTAAGGTTTGTTGTCTTCTAGAGGGTCCACCACAAAAAGACTTGCACGTATCTCCAAAGTATTTAAACCCCGTGAATAGTGAGCAAATGATACTCGTTCAAACACTTCAATACTTTCTAATTACCCGGAAAAACAACGAAATGAAAATTCCGATCGAATCTACGCGTCCAAAACCATCTCCAGTAAATACAGTACTATTTTCAGATTAAACATACCCAAAACACTGTACAAGAAGATATAAGAATTACAGTGGAAATTTTATCAAATGATGCCTCTGTACGGCCGCGGAACCGCGGCCTAAGCCAGCAAATGCGGCGGTTCCGCGGCGGTTTATACTGTTCAGGTCATCGAATTTCACTGTTATTCTTATAATTTCCTGCTGTATTTTTTAAGTATTTTTAATTCTGAAGAATGTCAGATTTTAAAATTTGTCCAGAGAGGGTCTTAAAATGTCGTATTTTTGTCCGATCGGGATTTTTACTTCGTAAAAGCATCGCCTAATGTTCTAGGTCGGCTCTGATACCAATGAAAGGTTTGCCTAGCACCCTATGTAGAGTTTTGAAGCATCACATGTCTCAAAGTTTAGATTTTTATGGTGCTAAACAAGCATACAAAGGAATCGATCCTAGAAAATTAGGGTTTCGAGACTACAACCTTTGTAGCTCCCTTTCGGTGGACTCTTTGGTCTCTTGGATGTTGGAAGAAGGTCCTCTTGAAGTCTTCTCACGTCCACGACGATCCACCCGGAGTTCCTCGTCCAAGCTCGCAACTTCGATTATCACGATGAGAAACGAAGAGAACACTCTAAACAAGTTGGCTAAAATTGTGTAGAATGATGTTGTGGTTTAGATTCTCACTTCAAAAACCTTTCTTTGGTTGTGTTTTACTCACTAGAAAAAACTAGAGAGCAAAAGGAAGAAGAAGGAGGAAGATGATGGCTTTTTGTTTTAACAAGAGTAGAAAAAAGATAACTCTCATGAAGGAAAAAGAAAATATATGTATATATATTTTTTAATCCTCATCTCAAACCATGGTTAGATGATGGAGACATTATTTAACTTGAGTTTAAAACACAAAGAGAAGGATAACTTATGGTTAGAAGTAGGTGAGCATGGTTAGGTTTAAAGAAGAATGTAGAAGCAAGCAAGAATTATCCTTATCTTTTCTATTTTGTTTTAAACAATAAATCAAATAATAATCCATATATTCAACCATGGTGTGAGTCTTATATTGCCATCATATTCCATGTATAAGCAACCATGAAGGATGTTGTATGTATGTATGTGTGTATGCACACCCATATGTGCATGAAACTAAAAGAAAGAAAGAAAAACATACATGCATGCATACATCCATCATATATATAAGAAAAGGTTTTAAGTGAGAAAGCTAATGGTTAAATGATAAATCAACACTTGATTTATCAATCCGGCCGTATCACATATGACCTACCAAAAGCAAGCCGCCCGATCAATATACGGTATCATATACACGCATTTTAATCGGGTCCATGCGCATATCGCATACGCGCACCACAACGTTTCGCCTGGACTAGGTAACTCCTGTGTGGGACTCTAAGACTCGTCAATACGCCGGCAGAGGGTGATGATCATATCAAGCACCCCCAAGCCGCAAGCGGTCAGCTAAACGTAACGGCCACCCGGGTATTGAGCGATCAGAAGAAAAAAAGCGAAGCTGCTACAACTCCCGTCGAGCCAACCGGCAACACTACCGTACAGTCCGGTCTCTTCGTCAGATATGCTGCATATCGAGCCTAGGGATGGTCACGTCGACCCTAAAAACTCAATAAGTCATGCCGGTGAATGGTCTATAACAGATCGAGAAACTACTGATAACACTTATCAGCAAATCTCAGCAGCCCTGGCCAGGGACTTACTGATATAACTAGTCGGGCACAGCACAGCATCAACTCCCAATACCGGGAGAGATGAAACCCCTCCTATCGCTCATTGCCTTCGTGTGTCTCGGGACTGTACCCAACGGCCACCTGTTTGCACGACTCAGTAGAGCCGTGGTAGGGTGGCAATCAAAGTACAGTGGGAGAACACACAAGACTCTATGATGATCTCGGGTCTACAGACTAACCTGTACCAGTGTTACCTGAGAACTGCTATCCGACGATAGATATAATTCCATATAGGAGTTCTCGGTGAGTCCGTCCAGTGTACCCAGTCACCACTGAGCACCCGTATATGATCTTGATGTCAAACATCGATGAATGTGGGAACATTCATCGCCCATCGTATGGGTCTAGTATCATATACGCTAGTCTACTCTGGTATATCAATACCCCGTCTCGATATACCTATGACTAGGGACTTTCCAGGATATGCTTATAGACTACAGATGTCCCACTAGTATGATCTCTATCATAATCAGAGTAGTCAAGCCGATATCCTCAGGGCTTTATCAGCATGTATGAATGAATAAAAGCATGATCAAATCAACATGTCAGATAAAGAAGAACCAGATAGCATACTATCATGTCGAGCAAGAATGCATACTGAATATATATATACATGTATAGATACAACCACTATCATATAATGGCCTCTAGGGCAAACATATATCCAATAGTTCATGGATGACATTCTCTTGATACGAAATGACATTTCTATGCTACAATCTGTCAAAGGATTCTTGTCGCACAGGTTCTCCTAGAAAGACCTGGGTGATGCCTCTTACATACTGGGGATCCAGATCTATCGTGATAGATCTAAGAGGATGTTGGGACTTTCGCAGTCCAGGTATATCAACACTTTACTGAAAAGATTCAGTATGGAAGATTCTAAGCGCGGTAATTTACCGGCTTGTCATGGAATCATCCTCTCCAAAGAGATGTCTCCCAA
Organism: Agapanthus africanus; assembly: GCA_030015575.1. Taxonomy (NCBI): domain Eukaryota; kingdom Viridiplantae; phylum Streptophyta; class Magnoliopsida; order Asparagales; family Amaryllidaceae; genus Agapanthus; species Agapanthus africanus. Next base: position 250,747,844 of record JASDDO010000029.1, on the reverse strand, counting down.
GACTGATTTGGAAAGGGATCGCATGTTAATTATACCCTACGCTTCTGCGGTAGGCTCTATAATGTATGCGATGCTGTGCACCAGACTAGATGTAGCTTACGCACTGAGCGTGGTAAGCCGGTATCAGTCAGATCCAGGGAAGAATCACTAGATAGCAGTAAAGAACATTCTCAAGTACCTAAGAAGGACTAAGGACATGTTCTTGGTTTACGCCTGAAACGACCTCAAGATCGAGGCTTTTGCTGACTCCAAGTCCATGTCAGGTTATGTCTTTACCCTCAATGGAGGGGCGGTGTGCTGGAAGAGTTCCAAGAAGGACACCGTTGCTGACTCGACGATGGAAGCGGAGTATATAGCTGCTTCCGATGCCGCAAAAGAAGCAGTCTGGATGAAGAAGTTCCTCACAGAACTTCAGGTGGTTCCATCCATTGTTGATCCAATACCTCTATATTGTGACAACAACGGGCTATAGCTTTAGCAAAGGAACCCAGGTCCCATCAGAAGTCCAGACACATCTTAAAGCGGTATCACCTGATCAGGGAGATCATAGATCGCCAGAAGATCGAGGTCCGGAGAGTTTATATAGAGGAGAACACTGCAGATCAATTCTCAAAGTCCTTACCTCAGATTTTGTTCTAGAGGCTACTCGAGATGATAGGTCTTCGGTATGCCGGTACATGGCCCTAGTGCAAGTGGGAGATTGTTAGTGTATATGCCCTAGGGGCCATTATTGTATCATACTAGTTTACATATTATTTAATGGAAGCTTGGAGTATTCACAGTTATATTAACAGTCTCGCTCAACATAGTAGCATGCTACTTGGTTTATGTCTATCTTAATATGTGTATATGTTAGCATATCGCGAATACATATTGATAGAGCCCTTAGGTTCTTGCTTGACTACCAGCATTGTGATGGCAGTCATACTAGTGGGGGCTGGGTAGTCTACAAGCACATCCTTTTTCTGGTTCTTAGTCGTAGGATTATCAAGATAGGGCATTGATACTCCAGAGTAGACTAGTGTGTATGGTTCTCATCCCAGTTGGAGAGATGGTCTGTCTCACAGCCATCAGTACGTTGTACTGGAGATAGTATACAGGTGCTCGTTGGGTTACGGGTACACCGGACAGGACTCGTAGGGAACTTTTGGTTGGTATTATACCCATCGTCAGTTAACAGTTCCCAGGTGACATGAGTACAGCATAGTCCGCAGACTTGACACTGCTGCTTCGTCTCGAGTGTGTTCCCACTGTTCTTAGATTGCTACCCTACCACGGCTTAAAGGAGTCATGCAAACAGGTAGCGGTTGGGTGCAGTCCCAAAGCACTTGGAGGCAGTGGTGGTTAGATAGGATTCGTCTCTCCCGGTATTCGCGCTGTGTTTGGAGAGTCATTACGCAAAGTCCTTGGCCAGGGAAAACGAGTGTTACTAGTAGGATTTCCAGTAGCTTCTCAATGTGTAATGGGCTTCACTCCGACATGACTTATACCGGTTTTAGGGGACTGACGCTTGCCACCCCCTAAGCCTGATATGCGATAGTCTTAGACGAACAGACCGGACTGTACGAAGATTGTCACATCAGGCTTAGTAGGAGTTCGGATGGGTTTCCTCATCGGCCTTCTTATCGACATCTACCTAGGGACCGTTACGTACAGCTAGTACCGCTTGCGGCCTGTGGTTAAACCCACTGCCAGCATAGTGTCGAGTCTTTAGAGTCCCACACAGTGAGTTTCCCTGCTTCAGGCGAAACGATATAGAGGTCGTATGGTTTTACGATAGGGTTCGGACACATACGTGTATTTATGCACGTACGATGTTCGGAGAGATAATACTAGCGGGCTTTAGTTTAAGCCAGATTCTAGTATTGGATTATTAGATTTATACAGTCTCAGTATTTACGTGTTTTCACGGATGGGAGGGGCATTCTCGTAATTAGTCGAGAAGCTTCTAGAAGAAAGATGAGGTGGAGAGCTTAGGTGGAATTTGCATTAATTGAATTTGTGACTCATGAAGTGATTTATCCAAATGAGTTAATGAAGCATTTAGGGCTTAATGACTCATGAGATGATTCATTCATTTGTATTAAATGAAGCATAGTTGTAATTATCTACTTGATAATTATTATGCTTCATTATATACATATTGAGTTATACTTTCAATTCATTCTCACTTACATATTCTCCCTCCTCAAGCTCTCTCTCTTTAAAGACCTAACCCTAATCCTCTCATGTGTTGAGATCCAAGGGTTAGCAAGACTAATAGATCCCTAATCCATCTTTATATCCTCTAGGTTACCTTGATTAGCAATCATAGCCACCTAGTTCCCTCAAGTGAGAGGTTAAAGCTTGGAGAAGGAGCTCTCGGGTGGATCTTCTATCACATCGAGGAGGCCGACGTGGAGGTGGTCTACAAGAACAAGAAGGACTAGAATCTTGAGGTATAATCATCTGTCATAGTAGTTAATCACTTCTAGATAGTTGTTAGTTAGGGTTTAATTAAGATCCGTAAAGTTAGTCGATATTAACTCAAACAAAATGATTGTTTTACCTATTCCGCCTCTCCGCATCATTTCGGGTGTCTAACGTCGACTTACATAAGTGACATAGCAATTATCGATGATGAAAGTGTGTGAGCCGACCAATCTGTGTAAGTGTAACATACGCATCATCGATAATGGTGTAGGTGTACTAGCACAGGTATATGTAATGCAATGAGAATGACAAGAACGTAGCATAAAGTACATCGTCAGCTAAATGCTATAAGGTATACATATCTAACATGACCGAGTCGGTGAATCTATCAATCGACATCCAGCCTCACAACATCACGTACGGTATAATCCATCGCAAGGCATTCTATAGTCAAGCGTATGGATCAATCATCAGGTAAAGCTCATCACGTACGGTAAATCATCGTACGACGACATTAAACCATTAGGGATCCTATCAACCTTTATGACACAGAGGGTACGAACCTGTAGGGTTCCTAGGCACACTATAGAGGTCTCACATGGCATCAACCATGCCAATTTCAAATTTTATGGGTGCCGAGAAACCCTAATACGGATCGTCGAGTAGAAATTTAGGCGAAACAGTAAACTAGTTAACATCTTAACTAAAGGAGAGAGGCTACAACCTTTGTAGATCCGGTTCTCCACTTCCTTAGCTCCACGTAGGCGTCCTCTCGCTGTCCATCTCGAATCCCGAACTCAAACGTCGGCTTCATCGGAGAATTGGGCGGACTAAGTCGTCGGCTTCGTGCCGAAGATGATCTACGTCGAGGCATCACAAGTTCAAGCTCCAACTTCACAAAGTTGTAAAACTTGTGAAGAAAACACCCAAAACAACTTGGCAAGAGGTAGAGGGTGAAGAAATAGGAGGTGGGTTCACTTTAGAATTGGATTTCTCTCACTTTGGAACTCAAGTTGCCATTAATGGCATCAAGCTTTTTCTTTTTGAAGATGAAGAAGAAGATGAAGCTAGAATTATGATAAGTGTTGAGTTAAAATGAATAATAATTCAATACTTATCATAAGCTAACTATAGTTAAGTGTAGAGAATAGACCATGGTTACTTGGATGAGTTAGGGTTAAGCATGAAGACAAGAATGGTTACAAAAGTCAAAGCTTCATGAAGCTTCAACTTAAAACAAAGAAAGCCACCATTCTCATCATAATCCTTTTCAAATAAATAAATAAATAAATAAATGAATATGCAAAACCCTAATCAACACTTAACCATGGTTTTAATTCTTTACACTTAACAAAATGATCAAGTATCATCAAACATGATACAAATATATGCACAAAAGTATATCACATATACTTCTTGCACATCAAGTGAGAAAATCCATATAAAGTGAACCAATACTAGTTAATGCAATGCAATATATCAAATATATAATTATACATTAAATCATTAAATCAACATTTGATTCAATGATCCGGTCATGTCGCACATAACCGACTAGAATCCAATATATCGATTTATCGAATCAATGATTCGATAACTAGGTCATATCGAATATAACCAATCGAAACATATATCGCGAGAATGAAATGCGGTATCACATAAACGCATTATTCTCGGTCCTGCACATATCTCATATGCGCTCCTATTTCGTTTCGCTTGAGCCAGGAAACCTCTATGTAGGACTCTAAAGACTCGTCAATACGCCGGTAGCAGATGATGATCATATCAAGCACCCACAAGCCGCAAGCGGTCTGCTAAACGTAACGGCCATCCGGGTATTGAGCGATCAGAAGATCGACGAGCTAGCCCGCTCACACTCCTGTGAATCCAACCAGTAACACTTACCGTACAGTCCGGTCTGTTCGTTTGATATGTCGCATATCAAGTCTAGGGGTGGTAAACGTCAGACCCCAATAACCGATAAGTCGTGCCGATATGAGGCTCATAACGGGTCGAGAAACTACTAGTAACACTTACCAGCAAATCTCTGATCAGCCCTGGCCAGGGACTTCCCTGTTACGGCCAATCGAGCACAGCGCAACATCAACCCCCAATACCGGGAGAGACGAAACCCCTCCTATCGCTCATTGCCTCCATGTGACTCGGGACTGTACCCAAAGACCACCGTTTTGCACGCCCTCATGGACGTGGTAAGGTGGAGATCAAAGCACAGTGGGAATCACACAAGACTCTATGACGATCTCGGGTCTACAGACTAACCTGTACAAGTGTCACCTGAGAACTGCCATCTGACGTGAGGTATAATACCATCTGGGAGTTCTCGGCGAGTCCGTCCAGTGTACCCAGTCTCCACTGAGCACCCGTATACCCTCTCTGATGTCAAACACCAATGGATATAGGATCATCCATCGCCCATCTCATGGGTCGAGAAGCATATACGCTAGTCTACTCTGGTATATCGATGCCCCGTCTCGATACACCCACGACTAGGGACCTTGAAGGATGTACTTATGGACTACCATGTCCCCACTAGTATGATCTGCATCATAGTCCAGGTAGTCAAGTACACATCCTAAGGGCTTTACCAACATGTAACTATAAGATAGTTTAAAGAGACTAGTGTACATGTTAAGATAAAGAGTAACCAGATAGCATACTATCATATCGAGCAAGAAAGTCATCTCTATATATGTCCAAGTATCCAATATAATATACATCATCTGTACAATACTGGCCTCTAGGCATACATACAACAACAATCTCCCACTTGCACTAGGGCCAGCTGTTGTAGTATCGCATACCGAGCATCCCGAAGAGTCTCTCAAACTGTATCTGAGGAATGGCCTTCGTTAGTGGATCCGCCGTGTGGTTCTTCGTGTCAACCCTCCTGACCTCGATCTCCCGGCGATCAACTATCTCCCGGATCAGGTGATACCGCCTCAAAATATGCCTAGATCGCTGATGGGACTTGGGTTCCTTGGCCAAAGCCACCGCTCCATTGTTATCGCAATACAAAAGTATTGGATGCTCAATGGATGGAACCACTCCAAGTTCAGTAATGAACTTCTTGATCCAGACAGCCTCTTTGGCAGCATCGTTGGCAGCGATGTATTCAGCCTCCATCGTCGAGTCTGCCACGGTTTCCTGCTTGGAACTCTTCCAGCTAACCGCCCCTCCGTACAGGGTAAAGACAAATCCCGACTGTGACTTAGAGTCGTCCTTATCACTCTGGAAGCTCGAATCGGTAAAGGACTCCACTTGGAATTCTCCGTTACCATACACCAAGAGCATCTCTTTAGTCCTTCGTAAGTACTTGAGAATGCTCTTCACAGCTGTCCAGTGACTCTCTCCAGGATCAGCTTGATACCTGCTCACTACACTTAGTGAGTATGCAACATCGGGTCTGGTACATAGCATCGCATACATGATAGAGCCTACAGCTGAAGCATAGGGTATCCCTTTCATGCGAGCTCTCTCCAAATCAGTGTTGGGAGACATCTCTTTGGAGAGAGTGACTCCAGAGATCGTGGGCAAGTTCCCACGCTTGGATTCTTCCATACTAAACCTCTTTAGTATGGTGTCAATGTACCTGGATTGGGACAATCCCAATATCCGTTTGGATCTATCTCTATAGATCCTGATTCCCAATATGCAGGAGGCATCACCAAGATCTTTCATTGAGAATCTTTGTGATAAGAAGAGCTTGACCGATTGCAGCATAGGAATATCATTTCCTATCAAGAGTATGTCGTCCACGTACAATACGAGGATGACAACCTTACTCCCGGCCACCTTCTTGTAAATACAAGGTTCATCTGGGTTTTTGACGAAATCAAACTCTTTGATAACGACATCAAAGCAGATGTTCCAACTCCGCGATGCTTGCTTTAATCCATAAATGGATTTAAGCAGCTTGCACACCTTGCCGCTGCTCCCACTGTCTACGAAGCCCTCTGGCTGAGTCATGTACACGCACTCTTCTAAATCACCATTTAGAAAGGCGGTCTTAACATCCATTTGCCAGATTTCGTAATCATGATATGCAGCGATGGCAAGCATGATCCGGATGGATTTAAGCATAGCCACTGGAGAAAAGGTCTCGTCATAGTCCACACCTGGTCTTTGACGAAAACCCTTTGCTACAAATCTAGCTTTGAAAGTCTCCACTTTCCCATCTACACAAAGTTTCTTCTTGAAGATCCACTTGCTCCCGATGGGTTTTACCCCTTCAGGAGCAACTTCCAAAGTCCATACTTTGTTGGTGTACATGGATTCCATCTCGGACCGCATAGCATCCAGCCATTTCACTGAGTCCCTACTCGTGATGGCCTGCTCGAAGCTAGTTGGGTCATCATCCTCCATGATGCAATCCTCGCTCCCTCCATCCATGAGAAAACCGTAGTATCTCTCAGGTAGGCGAGGAACCCTACTAGATCGGCGGAGTAGCTGGGGTTCATCGGGAACTACGGAATCCTCTGGTTCTACCAGATCTTCTGTTGTAGCTTCTGCAGCTGGAACCTCTTCCAGTTCTACCTCATGACCACTAATCTCTTTTTCAAGAAATTCCTTTTCTAAAAAGGTGGCATGCCGAGAAACAAACACTCTTTGTTCCTCAGGGTGGTAGAAGATATACCCTTGAGAATTCTTGGGATATCCTACAAATTTGCATAGAACAGACCGTGCCTCGAGTTTGTCCGGATTTTGTCGTTTGACATAGGCTGGACAACCCCATATCTTAACATAGTTAAGACTTGGTCTCTTTCCTTTCCATATCTCATATGGAGTGGTAGGCACAGATTTGGTTGGGACCATATTCAATAGATGTATGGCTGTCTCAAGCGCATACCCCCAGAAGGAAATAGGTTACTCAGCTGTGCTCATCATAGAGCGCACCATATCTAATAGGGTGCGGTTCCTCCGTTCTGATACACCGTTGTGCTGTGGTGTATATGGAGGAGTCAGCTGAGAGAGAATCCCATTCTCTTTTAGGAAGTCCAGGAATTCATTGCTCAAGTATTCACCTCCTCGATCAGATCGAAGGATTTTAATACTTTTTCCGTTTTGGTTCTCGACTTCTTGTTTATATTCTCTAAATTTCTCAAAAGCTTCAGACCTGTGTCTTATTAAGTACACATGTCCGTATCTTGAGAGATCGTCAGTGAATGTAATGAAGTACGAAGATCCATCCCTGGCATGTGTAGACATTGGACCGCATACATCACTATGTACTAGTCCTAAGAGTTCAGTAACTCTTTCTCCGTGTCCCGTAAACGGAGTTTTGGTCATCTTGCCTTTGAGACATGACTGGCAAGTGTCATAAGATGAAAATTCGAATGGTTTCAAATATCCATCCTTATGCAACTTAGCCAGTCGTGTCGCATTGATGTGACCTAGTCTACAATGCCACAAGAAGGATTCGTTCAGTTCTGAACTCTTCCTCTTGTGTGTGTTTGTTATGCTTAGAACTGTTGATTGATTTAGAACATAAATACCATTGCACAACGTGCCTGATCCAACCAACTTTTGGTTACGGAAAATGTTCATAACATTGTCCTGTAATACAAAATTATATCCCTCTTTACTTAATAAAGAAACTGATATAATGTTTCATATCAGGTTCGGCATGTAATAGCATTCGTTCAGAACCAATGTATTACCAGTTGGTAACACAAGGTGATATTTCCCGACAGTCTTAGCTGCAACAATTGCACCATTTCCAACTCTGATGTCTTTATCACCTTCTCCAAGTTCTCTACCTTTCTTAAGCCGATGTAACTGATTACATATATGGGATCCTGACCCGGTATCTAATACCCAGGACGTGGAGCAAATGGAGAAACAATTCTCTGTAACGAACACACCCGAAGAAAATGCATCAACATGTACTTTCTTCATCCGGGTGGCATGGGAATCCTGGTATTCCCTTATATCCTGTTCATTCCTATAACTCTTATAAGAAAGAACGGAACCAACGTTCCCCAGCACAGTATAATATGCGGGTTTGGTCAATACATCCATATTATTATCTTTATTAGGGCATGAAATGGTCGCTACCTGGAGAGAGAGAGAAGAAAACACTTTAGCGTAAGCTCGTGCAAGATCATATTGGTTATTATCTTATCTAATCAGGATGGCTCCCACTGGTTTTTATCAAATCTTCCTTCAAACCCTAAAAGGAAAGACTAGCCGGGATTAATTACACACTACAAGTTCGCCAATCTTTCAGCCAGGCCAGTGTCGGTACTTTGAGGGAGGTCCCCCATGCTTTCGCACGAACCTAATTAATGTAAATCTCGTTTTCCCAGAGGCGTAACCTCGTTAACACCTTTCTAGACACCTACTTGATCGGCTAATTGTAATGTGTAAAACTCTCCCAGGAGTAACTCTTACTCGCAGTGGGTATCGGGATCCAACTATCTCATAGAAGGTATGCAATCTCATTGCAAATTTGAACACTTGAAATTCCCGATAATGCTTTTGCCCCAAACGATCTATGACCTTGACAAGGTCAACAAACCATAGACCGTAAGTCAAGTTCAACCCGTTATTTCTTGATTGAATTAAACCCACCCGCACGACCCTTGACAAGGTCAACAAGGCCGTATGACTACCCTAACTCAATCTGCATCATATGCATAAGCAGATAAATACTGGTTAGCTACCGCACACTGCGCCTTGACAAGGTCAACAAACGCAGCACGAATACTAAACAGGACTTATCTGAAATGACGGAGGGCTACGACAGGTTTTTCTGAAAACCTATTGCGTAATGAACTTGATATCGTTGTAGAATCAAATGAAGTTTTGAAATGGAATGATTTTGAGGCTTTTCTAGTTTTGCTAAAGGGGTCACTCCCTTTGAAGGGATCGTCGGCCCTTTCCTCGTCGAATGAGGTGCAGGATATATCATATATATCACTGTGCAAAGCAGAAACTATAGAAGCTATCAAAAACAAACCGAGTGTGTAGCATCTGCCAGTTATTGCTAAAGGAGTCACTCCCGGTGAAGGGATCTCGGTCCTTTCCTCATCGAATAAGGTGCAGGGTATATCATATATACCGCTATGCAAAGCAAGAACTGTAGCTACCTGTTTTGTTTAAAATTTGATTCTACAACATCTTAGGTTTCTTTTCTTTCATTAATCACATTAATGAAGTCCCATCATTTAAATACCTAAACATCACAGATAAATACGACGTACACTTATGCCATCCGCATTCGCCTCGATGTCCCCTCGTGCACCGTTAGGTTAGGTAACTAACGACAGAGCAGGGCAGGGCTAGTGCGGGTGCAAAACATAAGTAACGTCTACATAATATATCATATATACTATATACTGTATCTATCACAGAACATCACATGATCACATCACAGATATCGTAGCAGAAGAAACATATGAAACATTGGATATACTAGGACGTCCGTGTTTTCAATACGAGCCAGTATAAAACACGGATTCCACGGTCATGATGAATAGCCAATCCCACACCCCTAGACCGCTACGAGAGCGGCAAGCAACCCTACCAATTCTAGGGTTAGGAGACCCGGACTCGACTCCTCGAGATGGTCTCCCACTGAACCCTAGAACCCGGTTACTTGTGCTCCCCTCCTTGGGTCTATCCTAATGCGGAAAAGTAAATAATATACAATAGGTGACAACTTCCGCTACCTGGAAGTGCCCCAAATAAAAGAATATTACATACAAGTTTTTACATGAATGAAAATGAAAAACACTCATCTCACATAAAAACCCCCGGCTATTCAAACACGACGATCCAATATAATATATCCAGCAACACATAACATCACATGTCATCAACGTAAGTAAGTATGCATACCCCAATTGTCGTTGACGTATAGCAACGAAACCGGCGATATGAACATACTACACTTACGGTCACAGAAAAGAAAGTGTAAAACTACAACAGTTGGAATCCGCAACCTCTTTAGACATCACATGCCTAATCAAATGAAATACTTAGACATCACATGCCTAACAGTTATAAACCCCGCATTTTAGTCTCATTATCGAAAACTCTTTTCAATATCAAGTGAAACTAAACCGCTAGATTTATAACATTCATTCATTTTCTCATAACTGTTTGTGAATTCCAATTATTGTATCACATTCCAGATGAACAGAAAATGTTAAACTTTCCTATCGAACAGTCGAATACCCAAGTTTTCCCGATACAGCTCAACACATGAAATAAGTCTAACAGCATTCAGTTCGTGCCTCAGTACCAACGGTCCAGCCGTAGAAGGGTCAAGCCAACGCCTCACATGTGGCACGCCGTACTGCCCCAAACCCGAAGGTTCAAAGGGCAGTTCAAGACGGTCACATAATCGAGTTAAGGTTTGTTGTCTTCTAGAGGGTCCATCGCGTTACTTGCACTACTTAGAACGTCGTTAAACTACGGAAAAATCCAACACTTGGAAATTTCCCGACAGGGGAAAAATTGGGTATTTATATCCGGTCGAACTTCTTAACTTATTCTAAAATTTATCCGGAAAGCCACATAGACAAAATCTGATACTCCGATCGAAACACCGAATCCCCAAAACAATCCCAGAAAATTCAACTCTTGAATAAATATTAAAAATTCCCATCAAACTCAGCACCAGAAAAGAGGAATTACTATGCAAAAATTATTGCGCATTGTGAACAGTAGGCGGCGGAACCACGGCAGAAGCCATGCTTCTGCCGCGTTTCCGCGGCGGTTTAGATGCATCATGAGCTCGTTTTGCACCATAATTCTTATATCTTCATGCTGATATTTTAAAGAATTTTTAATATGGAAAGATCCCATTTTTTAGAAAAAGTCCAGAGAGCAATATTTGAGTTGGGGTTCCGGGTCGATCGGACTTCAAACTCCGTCTAGACTTCGCCTAAGGCTCTAGCTAGGCTCTGATACCACTGTAGGGTTCCTAGGCACACTATAGAGGTCTCGCATGGCATCAACCATGCCAATTTCAAATTTTATGGGTGCCGAGAAACCCTAATACGGATCGTCGACTAGAAATTTAGGCGAAATAGTAAACTAGTTAACATCTTAACTAAAGGAGAGAGGCTACAACCTTTGTAGATCCGGTTCTCCACTTCCTTAGCTCCACGTAGGTGTCCTCTCGCTGTCCATCTCGAATCCCGAACTCAAACGTCGGCTTCATCGGAGAATTGGGCGGACTAAGTCGTCGGCTTCGTGCCGAAGATGATCTACGTCGAGGCATCACAAATTCAAGCTCCGACATCACAAAGTTGTGAAACTTGTGAAGAAAACACCCAAAACAACTTGGCAAGAGGTAGAGGCTGAAGAAATAGGAGGTGGGTTCACTTTAGAATTGGATTTCTCTCACTTTGGAACTCAAGTTGCCATTCATGGCATCAAGCTTTTTCTTTTTGAAGATGAAGAAGAAGATGAAGCTAGAATTATGATAAGTGTTGAGTTAAAATGAATAATAATTCAATACTTATCATAAGCTAACTATAGTTAAGTGTAAAGAATAGACCATGGTTACTTGGATGAGTTAGGGTTAAGCATGAAGACAAGAATGGTTACAAAAGTCAAAGCTTCATGAAGCTTCAACTTAAAACAAAGAAAGCCACCATTCTCATCATAATCCTTTTCAAATAAATAAATGAATGAATATGCAAAACCCTAATCAACACTTAACCATGGTTTTAATTCTTTACACTTAACAAAATGATCAAGTATCATCAAACATGATACAAATATGTGCACAAAAGTATATCACATATACTTCTTGCACATCAAGTGAGAAAATCCATATAAAGTGAACCAATACTAGTTAATGCAATGCAATATATCAAATATATAATTATACATTAAATCATTAAATCAACATTTGATTCAATGATCCGGTCATGTCGCACATAACCGACTAGAATCCAATGTATCGATTTATCGAATCAATGATTCGATAACTAGGTCATATCGAATATAACCAATCGAAACATATATCGCGAGAATGAAATGCGGTATCACATACACGCATTATTCTCGGTCCTGCACATATCTCATATGCGCTCCTATTTCGTTTCGCTTGAGTCAGGAAACCTCTGTGTAGGACTCTAAAGACTCGTCAATACGCCGGTAGCAGATGATGATCATATCAAGCACCCACAAGCCGCAAGCGGTCTGCTAAACGTAACGGCCATCCGGGTATTGAGCGATCAGAAGATCGACGAGCTAGCCCGCTCACACTCCTGTGAATCCAACCAGTAACACTTACCGTACAGTCCGGTCTGTTCGTCCGATATGTCGCATATCAAGTCTAGGGGTGGTAAACGTCAGACCCCAATAACCGATAAGTCGTGCCGATATGAGGCTCATAACGGGTCGAGAAACTACTGGTAACACTTACCAGGAAATCTCTGATCAGCCCTGGCCAGGGACTTCCCTGTTACAGCCAATCGAGCACAGCGCAACATCAACCCCCAATACCGGGAGAGACGAAACCCCTCCTATCGCTCATTGCCTCCATGTGACTCGGGACTGTACCCAAAGACCACCGTTTTGCATGCCCTCATGGACGTGGTAAGGTGGAGATCAAAGCACAGTGGGAATCACACAAGACTCTATGACGATCTCGGGTCTACAGACTAACCTGTACAAGTGTCACCTGAGAACTGCCATCTGACGTGAGGTATAATACCATCTGGGAGTTCTCGGCGAGTCCGTCTAGTGTACCCAGTCTCCACTGAGCACCCGTATACCCTCTCTGATGTCAAACACCAATGGATATGGGATCATCCATCGCCCATCTCATGGGTCGAGAAGCATATACGCTAGTCTACTCTGGTATATCGATGCCCCGTCTCGATACACCCATGACTAGGGACCTTGAAGGATGTACTTATGGACTACCATGTCCCCACTAGTATGATCTGCATCATTGTCCAGGTAGTCAAGTACACATCCTAAGGGCTTTACCAACATGTAACTATAAGACAGTTTAAAGAGACTAGTGTACATATTAAGATAATGAGTAACCAGATAGCATACTATCATATCGAGCAAGAAAGTCATCTCTATATATGTCCAAGCATCCAATATAATATACGTCATCTGTACAATACTGGCCTCTAGGGCATACATACAACTAACAGGACCTAACGTCTCGTACGGTATATCACTCATGATTCACAATATTATATATATTTATATACCTATGTCCCAGGTCGCATCCATAACAATCTCATATCAGGGGACCGGCAAAGGTATCAATTATCTCATATCGACTCGCATGCATATAACTACATATCACACAAGTCATCATATCACATCGTATACTCATCTCATCACGTTTATATCCCACATCAAGTCATTTTACATAAATATATATATATATATATATATATATATATATATATATATATACTATCTTATAAATCTCATACTTATACTCGTGCACTACCTATCTATATGTCATGATATATCTTGTTTCCTACCAATTCTTTAACTATATCCATAAGTTTCTAACATGGTTTCCTTAACCATATTCTATATATATATATCGGTTTCTATAAAAATTTGCGGGGGTGCAATACGCCATCCACCCGACTTCCCTCGTAGATATAAATCTACTCACCTATGGAACTCCTCGTCCAGGCGTAGTCGATGTGCTTCGTCTTCTCGGAATCCACGCGAGGGTACCTACAAATCAACACATATCGCAATGTTATGAAAACCAAGTCCGAAACCGATACGGCACACGTTGCGCTCATATGTTAGAACCTATAGCTTACGCATGCAAAAACAACCAAACAACCTTCGTCGTTGACGTACAAACGTCCAACGCCAAATACAATATCAAGTCTCAAAATCAAGAATCCCAATACCGGAAAATATAGCCAAAACCCTAACTAGGGTCGCTATTCGTGAAAACCGGCAAGCCTAAAACCCAACCGTACCAATCGCTCATTCACAACACAATAATTATCATACAAGATAATATATATTTCATCACTACATCAATTAAAACCCACGTCTAATTTTACCGAAAACCTAGTGAGCATTTTTTAACCATTTTAGCACAAATATAGAAGTTTAAACAATTCTAGTGGCCACAATCATCACATAATAGCTTAATTAAGCCATACAAACCCTTACTACAATTTTAATCTCACCCATATAAGATTTAGTAAAAGTTAGTTTGCAATCAAGCTTAATTAGACAATTAGGAAAAATAACAATTAACAATCTCACAACTCGGTTAGGTTTTCCATGTCTAAACTACTCAATTAGCCATTACTAATAATCAAAACCCTAACTTGATCTTCATAACCCTCTCTTGAACTTCCAAACTTGCTAATTAAAACCATAATTAAATATCTAATAAACTAGATTAAAGTATTTAAACAACAACTAAACCTTAGGGTTAGGATTTTATACCCCACAACTTGATTCTAAACTTGCAAATAGAATTCCAAAATAGCCTCCAAAATGCTAACTTTCTTCACGAACCAAGCTAGATTTGGCTAATGAATAATGGGTAAGGATTTGTTTTAGAGTTTGTGGGATTTTTTTGTTGATTTTTGATGAATTTTTGGAGCTTTTAGAATTGAAAATGGAGTGTGGAAAAATGTTGGGCTGCCAAGGGGGAGGGCTCGGCCAATGCAAAGGAGAGGGGTTTGTTATGGATGTGTGTGGAAAAATCTAAGCTAAAAACACCATTAAAGCTTAGTTAATACACCTCACATCATGCCACCTCTAAATCCTTTTCTTTTCTAATTACTTTAAACCCTAGAAAAAAAATCTAGAACACTTAGATATTTTGAGAAGAAGACAACAATTCTTAAACTTGTAATTAAGTTGGCATGGTTCACATTAGAATAATTAACCTAAACCAATTTGTAATTACCACTAACTAAGTGTATAATTAAAAGCTTATAATAATATTTTAATTAAGGAAAAACATTTAAGTGAACTCAAAATTATAAGCGACTAACCAAATACCGTATACTAGCAATTTCCTAGTTAAACTAGGTGCATTTACGTCTATATTGAAAAATGATTATATTCCGGTTTTTACGGAAAACAAAAATTATTTACCAATTAACGGAAAATTCTCTTAAACGATTTCTGAAACGTTACAGAATGCTACCAGGTTTGTTTCTACCTCAATATGTGCATGTGTTTTCTTAGCATATCTCTTATACATATTGGCAGAGCCCTTAGGATCTTTGCTTGATTACCAGCGTTGTGATGGCAGTCACACTAATGGGGGCTGGGTAATCTATAAGCACATCCTATACAGGTCCTTAATCATAGGATTATCGAGACGGTGCATCGATACTCCACAGTAGACTAGTGTATACGCTTCTCATCCCAGCAGGGGAGATGGTCTGTCCCGCAGCCATTAGTACGTCGTACTGGAGATAGTATGTAGGTGCTCATTAAGTTATGAGTACACTGGACAGGACTCGTCGGGAACTGCTGGTGAGTATTATACGTATCGTCGGGTAACAGTTCCCAGGTGAGATGAGTACAGCTTAATCCGTCGAATTGACACTGCTACTTCGCCTCGAGTGTGTTCCCACTGTACTTTGATTACTACCCTATCACAGCTTAAAGGAGTCGTGCAAACAGGTATTAGTTGGATGCAGTCCCGAAGCACTTGGAGGCAATGGCGGTTAGATAGTATTCGTCTCTCTCGGTATTGGGGGTTGATATCTCGCTGTGTTCGGAAGGCCATTACACAAAGTCCTTGGCCAAGGCAAGCGAGATTTACTGGTAGGTATTCTAGTAGTTTCTCAGGGTGTTTTTGGCTACACTTCGACACGACTTATTGCGCTATTATGGGTCTGACGATTACCGCCCCCTAGGCCCGATATGCGATACTCTTAGACGAACAGACTGGACTGTACGGAGATTGTCACATACAGGCTCAGTAAGAGTTCGGATGAGTTAGCTCATCGGCCTTCTTATCGACACATACCTGGGTAGCCGTTACGTGAAGCTAGTATTGCTTGCGGCTTGTGGTTAAACCCACTGCCAGCGTAGTGTCGAGTCTTTAGAGTCCTACATAGAGAGTTTCCCTGCACCGGGCAAAAGGTATAGAGGCCGTATGGTTTTTACGGCAGGGCTTCGATTACGTACGTGCACTTATGCGCGTATGATGATCGGGCGGATAATACTAATGGGCTTTGGTTTAAGCCGGATCCTAGTATTACATTGATGGATTATTTTCATCTCTTTGTATTCGTATTCTTCGGAATGCGGATGCGGGTATGTATATACGGATGAGGGGCATTCTCGTAATTTGCGAGAAAACTTCTAGAAGAGACACCTCATTAGGGTTTCTTTTTTCATTTGGATTAAAGAATAATGCGGTAGAGGAAATGAGGTGTAAACTTCACAAAAGATCAAGCATGACTCACTACTTAGATATTTTCAATCATGCTTGATATTTGTAAGATATTTTTATCTCATTAATAATTAGCATGCTTGAAGATTCTATTCTTGAGCTAAGTCATTCTTTAGTTGCTTTCACACTCTCTCTTCCTCAAGTGACCTTCTACTTCCTCATAACCCTAGAACTCTCATGAGTTGAGAAACCTAGGGTTCCAAGAGACAAATCACTCCATCTTCTCACTCTACACAACCTAGGACATCTAGTTTAGCGAGCTAGATGCCGTAGTTATCTCGGATTTGAGGTAGGAGCCCGGACTATAGACTCTCGGGTGGATCATCTTTGACTCGAGGAGTTTGTCGAGGTTGCTTTGATCCGTTCCGATCCTTAGAGCCAACGACGAGGTGGAGGACAACGATGAAGACCCGAAGGACTTGGTATCATGAGGTATAACTTCTATCCTGGAGTTCAAGTCGGTGTTGCGAGCTTTGAAAAATCGTTTTTTGCATATTCCGTCTCCACTCTAACACGCGGGGTGCGCGACATCGACTTATAGTGGTATCAGAGCCTACTAAACCATAGCTAACAGTTTAGATGAAGTGTAAAATTACGAAACCGAAATAACTCCGAAACATCGAAATCTAAATCCAAGTTTCTGTCAAATTTTGTCGAGCCTCTAAAATTGTTTTTAAAACAATTGCAGAGTGCTCTACTTCTTGTGAGATGAACACACACAAAAAACGAGGCATTTTCACCTGATTTGGACCGGCCACATTAGAAAAAAAAAATCGGTGTCACCTTTTTTGTTGTGGTGAAATGCTTTGAATTTTGGTCTGTATTCTAGTTGCTTGGATCTAAGGTCTCAGGTGTTGTTTGTTTTTGCCAATTTTTGATATACTGTTATCTTTTTACTGTGGCAATACGGAGTGTTTCGAAGTCATAGTTTTAACGTCGTTTAAAGTTTTAAGTTGTGATATATGTGTTTAGAAACGTCGACTAATTGATATACGTCAATAAGTCGGGGTTGCACATATCTGTGTTGCTGTTCTTGTTAGTTTGTGTATATGAACTTTATTGGATCGTCGTGGATGAATAGCCGGGGATGTGAGATGAGGGTTTTCCATTCTTTCATTCGTTGTAAAATTGTAAAGTGATGTAATATTATTTTGCGTGGCACATCCGGGTTGAGGTTGTTGCCTCCATTGTATTATTTTCTTTTACTGTTTTCTGCTCCTAGAATAGACCTAAGGTGGGGTGCACAAGCTACCGGATACTTTGAAGTGCCGAGTGGCCTACTCACTTTAATGAGGGAGGTTGCTTCACTTTGAGTATTTGGCGGCTAGTTTGCCGCACCCATAGGGGTTTGGGGTGGGGTTTGGCTATTCATCATGACCGTGGATTCCGTCTTTCGTTATAGGCTTAAACGAAACGTGGAATTCCTAGGATATCCAATATGTTCATCTATGATCTGGAATGCCTATTATTGCTTCAG
This sequence comes from Agapanthus africanus, assembly GCA_030015575.1. Taxonomy (NCBI): domain Eukaryota; kingdom Viridiplantae; phylum Streptophyta; class Magnoliopsida; order Asparagales; family Amaryllidaceae; genus Agapanthus; species Agapanthus africanus. The sequence goes on along the minus strand of JASDDO010000029.1, from coordinate 250,729,545 downwards.
ACGAATGGTTATTATATATATGCTAAATAGTAGACCTCGCTTATGTTTTTCACCCGCGCTAGTCCAGCTCCCGCTCTGGCGTTAGTTAAGTAACCTAACGGTGTTAGACGGGGCCCAGTGGCGAATAAGGATGGCATAAGTGGATGTGGTATTTTCATCTTTTTCTATGGTGATAGGTGTAAATGATGGGACTGCATTAGATTAATGCATAGCAAACAAGCCAAAGATGAATCGTTGGAACAAATTTTAAAACCACTCGGTTATTTTAAAATAGGAGACTTTTAAATGCGGAGCTTAAACCACTCCTTTTAAAAGCTATCAGGTTCCTTCGATTATATCAAGTTCACTACGTTCACGGTTTCGCCAAAACCATTCGTAACCCTCCATCATTTCAGTTGAATATTCAGTAGCATTCAACTTATGTATTTTGACCTTCGCCAAAGCATAGTGTTTTGTAGCTGCTGGATATTCATATGTAGCATAGATAGATACGTTGGTTTGGGACAGTCGTACTACTATTTTGGCCTTCGTCAAGGGTATGTACGGGTGGGTTCAAATTAACCTGGACAATGACGGGTAGAACTTGACATGTGACTTATGATATGTTGGCCTTCGTCAAGGTTATAAGAGAATGGGGCAAAAATCCACATCGGGAGTTTCTAAAGAAACCGAAGCTTGCTAGTGCTGCATACCATTTGGAGTGTGATAATGTTGGTAGGATTCCTTCAGGATTATCACACAATGATATTTGGATCCTGATCCTACTGTGAGTATCCGCTACTCCTAGGGAGATTTTTCACTTAACGATCAATGTTATAAACCAAGTACGTGTCTAGAACAGCGTTAGCGGGGTTACGCCTCAAGGGAAAAGAGGTTATTTAATTAAGGAACTTCGCGAAAGCGTTGTAAAACCTCCCTTGAAGTACCGACAATAGCCTGGCTGAACGGTTAAGCAATTATTGTACGGTGAGATTAATCCTGACTAATTCTTCTTTTATGGTTTGAGGAAAGATTCGAGAAACGGTAAGAGCCATCCTGTATAGATAAATTAAAAACCAATCTAAACTTGCAAGAGCATCATGCTAAGTGTTTTCTTCTCTCTCTCCTAATTGCAGGACCAGGTGACCAGATTAGGTAACAGTTAGATAATAAAATGACTGAGTTATACTATATTGACCGGCAAAGGTTTGTCCAGATGTCCATTACCTATGACAAGCTGCACCACCTCATTACTACTCAATCCCCCGCCGTCCCAGGTCCAGTTTTCACCGTCGCGGATGTTGATATCCGTAAGAAAAGGGAAAAAGACTGTGCGAATGCCAAGTGCCTCGTGTTGGTCTCAGTTGATGGTATATACCAGAGGCAGCATGAGAAGATGGACTTAGTTTCTATCTTCCTCCATAACAAAAATTTATATGGAGAGCAATATCGTATTGCAAGATATGAGACCTCGAAGGAATTGCTTCAAGCGAGGTTGGTTGTCGCGTCATCTGTAGGGGACCACGTCCCTATAATGACTTGCTATATTAAAAAGCTCATGGACCTGGAGACCACGTTGGAGAACGAGTCATGTACTGACTTGATTCTACAGTCCCTACCTTCTACTTATGCCGAGGGGAAGAAGTTTATACTTCTAGTTGAGGGTACCCTGAAGGAAACCAGAGAGACACCCGCTCTGCTTATTGGGAAATCTTCCTCTTCTGGATCCAAAGCGAAAGCCAAGGGTGAGAAGAAGAAGACCTCTACAAAGCCAATAGACGGTGTCAGTAAGGTAGAAGGAAAGGGCAGGGCAAAAGTTTCGGGGTTAACAGTAGGCAAGGAGGGATGTTCCTATTATCACGGGAAAGGGCATTGGCAGAAGGGATCCAGGCCTTGGAAAGCCAGAATCCAGGATCCGAAGCATGTTGTGGCTTCGACTTCGGGTGTGTTTGTGATTGAAAACAGTCTGTCAATTAACTCTACTTCATGGGTACAAGATATCGGATCAGGATCTCATATCTGTAATTCATTACAGGCTTTGAGAAACCGTAGATTTATCAGGTCAGGTGATATGACTCTCAAGGTTGCTAACGGAAGGAGCGTGGACGCTGTATCCGTAGGGTATATCACCTAGAATTGACAAGTGGACAGATATTGATTCTACATAACTGTTTGTGTGTACCTAGTCTAGTTTGTAAGCGATGTGGTCCACATCCACCTAAATCAAAGTCTGATTTAGTCAGGTACACTAGAGGACAGTATATACGTGTTAAATCAAGCTCAAGTTTTCAACGTCCAGAACACACTTGAAAGAAAGTCTCCATAATTAAATAAGGTTTTCTTATGGTATTGTAGACTGGGTCACATCAATGAAACACGGTAGTCGAAGTTACATAGAGAGGGATATTTGGATCCGTTCGAATATCAGTCTTATGCAACTTGTAAATCTTGTCTCATAGGAAAGATGACAAAGACACCGCTCACCGGACACGGAGTAAGAGCGAGCAAGCTCTTAGGACTCATACACAGCGACGTGTGTGGTCCAATATCTACAGATGCACGAAGTGGTTATTCCTATTTCATTACTTTTACGGATGATTTCACTTGGTAAGGACATGTCTTCTGGATGAAGCATAAATTCAAGGCCTTTTGAGGTATTCGAGAATGTAAGAATGAAGTGGAAAAACAAACAAGAAAAAATATCAAGACACTGAGATCTGATCGATGTGGTGAATACTTAATTGCCGAGTTCCTGGGTTACCCAAAAGAGAATGGAATTCTCTCTCAGCTGTAAGTCGACGTTAGACACCCCACATGATGCGGGGAGGCGGAATAGGTAAAATAATCATTTTGTTTAAACTAACATCGACTAACTTTACGGATCTTTGCTAAACCCTAACTAACAACTATATAGAAGTGATTAGCTACTATGATAGATGATTATACCTAATGATTCAATTCCTTCTTGCTCTTTTAGTTCACCTCCTCGTCGGCCTCCTCGATGTAATAGAAGATCCACCCGAGAGCTACTTCTCCAAGCTTTAACCTCTCACTTGAGGTAACTAGGTGACTATGAGTGCTAATCAAAGCAACCTAGAGGATATAGAAGAGGATTAGGGATCTATTAGTCTTGCTAACCCTTGGATCTCAACACATGAGAGGTTTGGGTTAGTTCTTTGAAGAGAGAGAGCTTGAGGAGAGAGAATGTGAAAGTAATTATGAAATGAAAATTAACTCATTTGTGTATATATCATGAAGCATAAAATATCTTGCACAAATATCTTCATACTTCATTTAAAACAAATGAATCATCTAATGAGTCATTAAAACCATTAATGCTTCATTAACTCATTTGATGAATAATATCCATGAGTCACATATCCATTTAATGCAAATTACACCTAAGCTCTCCACCTCATAAATCTTCTAGAAGCTTCTCGACAAATTATGAGAATGCCCCTCCCATTCATGAAAACACAGAAATACTGAGAATGTGTAAATCCAATAATCCAATACTAGAATCTGGCTTAAACTAAAGCCCGCTAGTAAAAACTGTCCGAACATCGTACGTGCATAAAAATACGTATGCGTCCGAACCCTGTCGTAAATCCATACGACCTCTATATCGTTTCGCCTGAAGTAGGGAAACTCTCTGTGTAGGACTCTAAAGACTCGACTACTACGCTGGCAGTGGGTTTAACTATAGGCCGCAAGCGATACTAGCTGTATGTAACGGTCCCCAGGTAGATGTCGATAAGAAGGCCGATGAGGAAACCCATCCGAACTCCTACTAAGCCTGATGTGACAATCTCCGTACAGTCCGGTCTGTTCGTCTAGGACTACCATGTTTAGCAAGACTGTTAATATAACTGTGAATATCCTAAGCTTCCATTAAGTAATATACAAGCTAGTATGATACAATAATGGCCCCTAGGGCATATACACTAACAATCTCCCACTTGCACTAGGGCCATGTACTGGCGTATCGAAGACCTATCATCTCTGATAGTCTATCGAACTGCGTCTGAGGTAAGGCCTTTTTGAATGGATCTGCAATGTTCTCCTCTGTATCAACTCTTGGGATCAACTCTTCGGACCTCGATCTCCCTGTGATCTATGATCTCCCTACGATCTATGATCTCCCTGATCAGGTGATACCGCCTTAAGATGTGTCTGGACTTCTGATGGGACCTGTGTTCCTTTGCTAAAACTATAGCCCCGTTGTTGTCACAATACAGAGGTATTGGATCAACAATGGATGGAACCACCTGAAGTTCTATGAGGAACTTCTTCATCCAGACTGCTTCTTTTGCGGCATCGCAAGCAGCGATATACCTCGTTTCCATCGTCGAGTCAGCAACGGTGTCCTGCTTGGAACTCTTCCAGCACACCGCCCCTGCATTGAGGGTAAAGACATAACCCGACAAAGACTTGGAGTCATCCTTATCACTCTGGAAGCTGGAATCAGCAAATGCCTCGATCTTGAGGTCTTTTCCGCTGTAAACTAAGAACATCTCCTTAGTCCTTCTCAGGTACTTAAGAATGTTCTTTACTGCTATCCATTGCTTCTCCCCTGGGTCTGACTGATACCGGCTTACCATGCTTAGTGTGTAAGCTACATCTGGTCTGGTGCACAACATCACATACATTATAGAGCCTACCGCAGAAGCGTAGGGTATAACTGTCATGCGATCCCTTTCCAAATCAGTCTTGAGAGACATTTCTTTGGATAGGGTGATTCCGTGACAAGCCGGTAAATTACCGTGCTTAGAATCTTCCATTCTGAATCTTTTCAGCATAGTGTCGATATACCTGGACTGCGAAGTCCCAACATCCTCTTGGATCTATCACGACAGATCCGGATCCCCAGAATGTAATAGGCATCACCCAGTTCTTTCATGGAGAACCCGTGTGACAAGAATCCTTTGATAGATTGTAGCATAGGAATGCCATTTCCTATCAAGAGAATGTCATCCACGTACAAGACGAAGAATACGACAGTTCGTGCTATAATTTTACTATATATACATGGTTCATCTGGATTTTTGATAAAGTCATATTCCTTGACCGTTTCATCAAAACAGATGTTCCAACTCCGCGATGCCTGCTTCAGTCCATAAATGGACTTAAGCAACTTACATAATTTCCCGCTGCTCCCACTCTGATTGAAACCTTCCGGCTGATCCATATAGACGCACTCTTCTAAATTACCATTTAGAAAAGCCGTCTTTACGTCCATCTGCCAGATCTCATAATCTTGGAAGGCGGCAATGGCAAGAAGGATCCGAATGGATTTTATCATAGCCACCAGAGAAAAAGTTTCGTCATAGTCCAAACCAGGTCTTTGACAAAAACCCTTTGTAACAAGTCTAGCCTTATAGATTTCCACCTGTCCATCTACACCAATCTTTTTCTTGAAGATCTATTTGCATCCTATGGGTTTTACCCCATCTGGAGCAAATTCTAATGTCCATACTTTGTTGGTGTATATGGACTCCATCTCGGTCCGCATTGCATCCAGCCAACTTACTGAGTCGCCACTCTGGATGGCCTGCTGGAAGCTAGTAGGTTCATCATTATCAATGATGCAATCTTCTCTATCCCCGTCTATGAGAAAACTGTAGTTTCTCTCAGGCGGATGAGACGGCCTACTACTCCTGCGAAGGGGTGCAGGAATGTCCTGTTCTTCTTGAACTTCTGGTTCTACCAAACTTTCAGTAGTAGTTTGTGGTTCTGGAATTTCTTCCAGTTCTGTTTCGCTCCCACTTGTTTCCTTTTCTAAAAACTGCTGTTCTAGAAAATGGGCATTACGAGAAACAAAAACCTTTTGTTCCTCTACGTAATAGAAAAAATACCCCTTGGAGTTCTTTGGATATCCCACAAACCAACACTGCACTGATCGTGCCTCGAGTTTGTCCGCATGCTTCTTTTTAACAAAAGATGGACAACCCATATCTTCAAATACTGAAGATAGAGTTTCTTCCCACTCCACATCTGATATGGTGTGGTAGGCGCAGTCTTGGTAGGAGCCCTGTTTAAAAGATATGCAGCTGATTCTAGCGCATAACCCCAGAAAGATCGCGGTAACTTAGCATTACTCATCATGGAACATACTATATCTAATAGGGTTCGGTTCCGTCTTTCCGATACACCGTTATGCTGTGGAGTGTATGGAGGAGTAAGCTGAGAGAGAATTCCTTTCTCTTTTAGGTAACTCAGGAACTCGGCACTTATGTATTCACCACCTAGATCAGATCTCAGTGTCTTGATACTTTTGCCGGTTTGGTTTTCTACTTCATTCTTATATTCTTGACAAAGGCCTCGGATTTATGTTTCATCAAGAAAATGAATCCATACCTAGAGTAATCATCCGTAAAAGTAATGAAATATGAAAAACCACCTCTTGCATGTATAGTCATTGGACCACATACATCGCTGTGTATGAGTCCTAAGAGCTCGCTCGCTCTTACTCCATATCCAGTGAATGGAGTCTTTGTCATCTTTCCTTTGAGACATGATTGACAAGTGGCATAAAATTGATATTCGAACGGATCCAAATATCCTTCTCTACGTAACTTAGTTAACCTTGTCTCGTTGATGTGACCTAGTCTACAATGCCATAAGAAAGCCTGATTTACATCTGGAGACTTTCTTTTCAGTGTATTATGGACATTGAAAATCTGTAACTGGTTTAACACGTATATACCGTTATCTAGTGTACCGGACCTAATCAAACCATGATTAAGGTGGATATTAACAACATCGCTTACAAACGTGAAATCATAACCTTCTTTTGATAACAACGATACTGATATGATATTACACGTTAAACTGGGTACACAAAAACAGTTGTGCAAAACCAAAATATGTCCACTCGTTAATCTAAGGTGATAATCCCTTACGGACACAGCACCTACGCTAGCTAAGTTAGCAACCTGGAGGGTCATATCACCAACCTTCTGCACTCTACGGTTTCTCAGTGCCTGCAATGAATTGCATATATGAGATCCTGATCCGGTATCCAATACCCAGGAAGTAGAGTTGATTGACAGAAAATTTTCAATTACAAACACACCTGAAGTCGAAGCCACAGCTTGCTTCGGTTCCTGGTTCTTGGCAATCCAAGCTTTGCAATCTTTCTTCCAATGGCCTTTCCTACGACAGTGGAAGCACTCGTCCTTTGCCACTACTGGCACCGCAACCCTTACCTTTCCCTTAACTCCCACCTTACCAACACCACCTCTTGGTTTGGTAGCAGCCTTCTTCTTCCTTCCTATGGCCCTTGTCTTGGACCTGGAAGAGGAAGCACCGCGAACAAACATAGTGGGTGTTTTCCTTGCTTTCTGCAAGGTGCCTTCTGCACTCCTCAAAATGTTAAGGAGTTCTCGAAGTTCAACTTCTTTTCCTTGAATGTTGAAATTCAGAATAAACTGGGCGTAGGTGGAAAGAAGGGACTGAAGAACCAAGTCTGTATATAGCTTGTTCTCTAATGTTGTCCCGAGGTCCGTGAGCTCTTCTATATAGCCAATCATCTTAAGGACATGTTCTCCTACAGATGATCCGACGATCATCTTCGACTGAAACAAGTTCTTCGAGGTATCGTATCTAGCTATACGAGATTGCTCTCCATACAGTTCCTTGGTGTAGAGAAATATGGATTCAAGATCCATATTCTCGTGCATCCTCTGATGTTCATTATTCATAGAGGCAAGCACGATGCATTTGGCCTTCGCGCAGTCAATCTCCCAGGTCTTATGGATTTCCTTATCCGCGACACTAGATTCTGGACCAGGGACAGCAGGTGCCTAAGTGGTAAGGACATACCCCAATTTGTCAAAAGTAATTGCCATCTTGACATTCCGGAACGAGTCTTTATAGTTTGGCCCTGTCAAAATATTCTTATCTAATAGTAACTTAAGGCCTGTTATGTTCTAGGTCGCTGCAATTGAAAGAGAGAGGGAAAACTTTAGCATGATTCTCATGTAAGTTTAGAGTATTTTTTAGTTTATCTAAACTGGATGGCTCTCACTGTTTCTCGAATCCCTCTTCAAACCAAAAAGGAAGAACTAGTTAGGACTATTCTCACCGTACAATACTTGCTTAACCGTTCAGCCAGGCCGGTGTCGGTACTTCGAGGGAGGTTTTACGATGCTTTCACGAAGTTCCTTAATTAAATAACCTCTTTTCTCTAGGGCGTAGCCACGCTGACACTTTTCTCGACACCTACTTAGTTTATAGTATTGATCGTTAAGCGACGAATCTCCTGATGAGTAGCGGATACTCACAGTAGGATCGGGATCCAAACATCATCGTGTGATAAAGCTGAAGAAATCTTACCAAAATTATCACACTCCAAATGGTATGCAACTCTTTGCAAGTTTCAGTTTCTTTAGAAATTCCCGATATGAATTTCTGCCCCATGCTCTTATGACCTTGGCGTTGGTCAAAATGTCATAAGTCATATGTCAAGTTCTACCCATCATTATCTTTTTAATTTGAACCCACCCGTACATACCCCTGCCGTTGGCCAAATGGTAATACGACTATCCCAAACCAACTCATCTATCTACGCAACAAATGAATACCCAGCAGCTACCAAACACTATACCGTGGAGTTGGTCAAAATACATAGCTTGAATACTACTGAATACCCAAATGAAATGACGGAGGGCTATGAATGGTTTTGGCGAAACCATGAACGTAGTAAACTTGATATGATCGAAGGAACCTGATAGCTTTTAAAAAGAGTGGTTAAGCTCCGCAATTAAAAATATCTTCTGTTTTAAAAATAACCGAGTGGTTTCTTTTAAACTGTTCCAACGATTCAACATTGGTTTATTTTCTTTGCATTAATATAATGCGTCCCATCAATTAACCTATCATTGTAGAAAACAACGAAAATACAATGTCCTCTTATGCCATCCGCATTCGCCACTGGGTCCCGTCATTCACCCGTTAGGTTACTTAACTAATGACAGAGCGGGGGATAGGCTAGCGTGGGTGCAAAACAAAAGTGACGCCTAATAGATATCATATATAGATATTGTACATTCGTCAGACGCAATAATAGGCATTCCAGATCACAGATGAACATATTGGATTTTCTACGAATCCGCATTCCTTTTGAGCCTGCAAAGAAAGACGAATTACACAGTCGCGATGAATAGCCAAAACCCCATCTTAGACCCCTACGGGTACGGCAAACTACCCGCCAAGTACCCGAAGTGAAGCGGTCTCCCTCAACAACGTGAGTAGGCCACTAAACACTTCAAAGTACTCGGTAGTTTGTGCACCCCACCTTGGGTCTATCCTAGGAGCAGAAAACAGTAAATGAAATCATACAACGGTGGCTACAACCTCAACCCGGATGTGCCCCGCAAAAGAATATTACAACAATTTACAAATTACATTTTAATGAAAGAAACACATGTCTCACATCCCCGGCTATCCATTCACGACAATCCAACAAGTCCACAAACACAAACCAGTAAAAACCATTACAGAAATGTGCAACCTCTTGCTAACCGACATACTAGCAGTTAGGGGAGGTTTACGATGTAGGGTTCCTAGGCACACTAAGGAGGTCTCACAAGGCATCAACCATGCCAATTTGAAATTTTACGGGTGCCGAGTAACCCTAGACTACGGATCGTTAACTAGAATTTTAGGCAACAAAGCACTTACTTAACAAAATAACTACAAGAACGGAAATACAACCTTTGTAGATCCGGTGCTCCACCTCCATAGCTCTGCAATGATGTCCCTCCGCTGTCCAAATCGGATCCCGGACTCTTGCGTCGGCTTCGTCGGAGAAATGGCGGGCTAGGTCATCGACGACGATGCCGAAGATGATCTACGTCGAGGCATCACTAGATCAAGCTCCACCATCACCAAGACATGAAAACTTATGAAGGAAACACCCTATACTACTTGGCAAGAGGTAGAGGATGAAGAAATAGGAAGTGGGTAGACTTTAGAATTGGATTTCTCACTCTTTTTCATCAATCACCATTGATGAAGTCAAGGTTTCTTCAAGTAGAAGATGAAGAAGAAGAAGAAGATAATATGATGAGTATTATAATAAGAATAATAAAATCATTCTTATCATAATCATGAACCATGGTCAAGTGTAGAGAACTAACTAAGGTTCAAGTGAATGGTTAGGGTTAAGCATGAGACAAAATGGTCACTTTAGTCAAAGCTTCATGAAGCTTCAAAGATAAAACAAAACTAGCAACCATTTCCCCCTTTTCTTTTCCAAAATAAAATAAATGAAATAAATAAAAGAAAACCCTAACCATTTACTTAACCATAGGTTTAACTCTTTACACATACCCTAGCAAACATGTATCATCAAACATTATACAATCAAGTGCATGAAAATATATCACATATACAATGTGCACATACCAAGTGAGAAAATCCATTTAAAGTGAACCAATACTAGTTAGTGCAAAGTAATATATCAAATATATAATTATGCATTAAATCATTAAATCAACACTTGATTCAATGATCCGGTCATGTCGCACACAACCGACTAGTATACAATGTATCGTTTTATCGAATCAATCCTTTATTCGATAACTAGGTTATATCGCATATAACCATTCGACACATTCATCGCGAGAATGAAATACGGTATCACATACACGCATTATTCTCGGTCCCGCACATATCTCATATGCTCTCCTATTTCTTTTCGCTTGAGCCAGGAAACCTCAGTGTAGGACTCTAAAGACTCGTCAATACGCCGGCAGCGGATGATGATCATATCAAACATCCACAAGCCACAAGCGGTCTGCTAAACGTAACGGCCACCCGGGTATTGAGCGATCAGAAGATCGACGAGCAAGCCCGGTCATACTCCTGTGAATCCAACCAGTAACTCTTACCGCACAGTCCGGTCTGATCGTCTGATATGTCGCATATCTCGCCTAGGGGTGGTAAACGTCAGACCCCAATAGCTTGATAAGTCGTGTCGATATGAGGTCTATAACAATTTGAGAAACTGCTGGTAACACTTACCAGTAAATCTCAGCAACCCTGGCCAGGGATTTCCGGTTATAGCCAATCGAACACAGCGCAACATCAACTCCCTATACCGGGAGAGACGAATCCCCTCCTATCGCTCATTGCCTCCATGTGATTCAGGACTGTACCCAAAAACCACCGTTTTGCACGCCCTCTTGGACGTGGTAAGATGGAAATCAAAGCACAGTGGGAACCACACAAGACTCTATGACGATCTCGGGTCAACAGACTACTCTGAACCAGTGTCACCAGAGAACTGCCATCTGACGTAAGGTATAATACCATCTGGGAGTTCTCGGCGAGTCCGTCCAGTGTACCCAGTCTCCACTGAGCACCCGTATATCATCTCTGATGTCAAACACCAATGGATATGGGATCATCCATCGCCCATCTGTATGGGTCGAGAAGGTATACGCTAGTCTACTCTGGTATATCGATGTCCCGTCTCGATACACCCACGACTAGGGACTTTGAAGGATGTACTTATGGACTACCATGTCCCCACTAGTATGATCCGCATCATAGTCTAGGTAGTCAAGTACACATCCTAAGGGCTTTACCAACATGTAACAGAGAGACAATCAGTGTACACGTTAAGGTAAAGATCAACCAGATAGCATACTATCATGTCGAGCAAGAAAGTCTCCCAGTGATTCTCCCCAGGATCGGTTGATACCATCTCACTACAACTAGTGAGAATCCTAACATCCAATTAGATCAATCTCATAGATCCAAAACCCAGGATTTAGGAGGTATCACTTTGATCCTTTATGGAGAATCATTGTGATAAGCGGAGATTGACCGAGCGTAGCATAGGAAACTCCTTTCTTATCAAGAGTATGTCATCCACGTACTCTACGAGGATGAACACCATACTCCCTACTACCTTTTTGTTTATACAAGGTTCATCTACCATTTTGATGATATCAAACTCTTTGACTAACACATCAAAACAGATGTTCCAACTCCGCGATACCTGCTTTATCCTATAAAGCATCTTGTACACGTTTCCACTGCTCCCACTGTCTACGAAGCCCTCTGGCTGTGTACTTATAGACGTTCTCTTCTAAAACATCATTTAGAAAAGCAGTCATGGCACCCTACCGCCAGATATCGTAGTCATGGTTTGTAGCCGTGGCAAGTAGGATCTGGATGGACTTAAGCATAGGTACTGGAAAAGGTTTCATCATTATCCACGCCTGGTCGATGACGAAAACCTTTAACAAGTCTAGCTTTGAAAGTCTCAACTTTTCCATCTACACCAAGTAATCTTCTCAAGATATACTTGCTCCTGATGGGGATTTAACCCTTCAGATATAGCAACTAAAGTCCATACTTTGTTGGTGTATAAGGATTCCATCTCAGATCGCTAAGCATCCAGCCATTCTTACAGAGTCCCACTCCTGATGGCCAGCTCGAAACTAGTTGGGTCATCATCTCATGATGCAATCCTCGCTCCCACTGTCATAGAGAAACCGAAGTATCTCTCAGGTGGGTGAGGAACCCTACTAGATCGGCGGAGAGGCTGAGCTTCGTTGGTAACTATTGAATCCTTTGGTTTTATCAAATCATCTGCTGTAGTTTGAATAGCTGGAACCTTTCCAGTTCTACATTACAGACCTTGCCTCGAGCTTGTCCGGATTTTGCTTTTAGACATAGGCCGGACAACCCCAAATCTTAACTAACTTAAGAGATGGGCTCTTCCCTTATCATATCAAATATGAAGTGGTAGGCAACTGATTTGTTTTGAACCCTATTCAATAGGTATGCAGCTTCTCAAGTGCATAACTCCCAAAAAGGAAATAGGTAACTCGGTAGTACTCATCATAGAGCACACCTTATCGTATAGGGTGTTATTTCTCCGCCCCGAAATATCATCGTGCTATGGTGTATACGGAGGAGTAATGCTGAGAGAGAATCTCATTTTCCTTTGGAATAATCCAGGATTTTCGTGCTCAAGTATTCTCCTCCTCGATCTTATCAAAGGACATAATACTTATACCCATATTGGTTCTCTACTTCTAGCTTATATTTTGTGAATATCTCAAAAGGTTCGGACATGGGTTTCAACAGGAACATATGTCTGAATCTAAAGAGATCATCAGAGAATGTAATGAAGTATAAAGGACCAGTCTTGGCATGTGTAGACTGGGGACCTACATACATCAACATGTATCATCCCAAGAGTTCACTAACTCTTTCTCTGTTTCCAATAAACAGAGCTATGGTCATCTTATCTTTGTGACATGACTGGCAAGTTTCATAAGATGTAAATTCAAACTAATTTAAATATGCATCTTTATTTAACTTCAGCTAGTCGGGTCGCATTGACATGACCTAGTCTACAATATCTCAAGAAGGATTCGTTCATTTCTGAACTCTTCCTCTTGTGTGTGTTCTGTATACTAAGAACTGTAGTTTGATTTAGAACATCAATGCTTTTAGATAATGTGCCTGAACCGATCAACTTTTGATATAGGAAATGTTCAAAACATTATCCAACTATACAAAATTTTATCATTTCTTTACTAACAAAGAGATAGATATGATTTTGTATATCAGGTTCGGTATCTAATAACATTTGTTCAGAATCAATGTATTGGTAATACAGGGTGACAGTGACCAACAGACTTGGCTGCAACACTTGCCCCGCTTTGTGTCTCATGAAACTTATCACCCGTTCTCAGTTTTCTACCTTTCTGTAGCCCTATGTAACAGATTACATATCTGGGATCCTGATCTGGTATCACATACCCAGGACGTAAAGGATACTGAGAAACAGTTCTTTGTAATGAACAAACCCGAAGATGATGCATCAGCATGCACTCTCTTCGTTTGGGCGGCACGGGAATTCTGGTAATCCCCAATTTCCTGCTCTGTCTTATAACAATTATAAGTTGGAGCGGGACCAACGTTCCCCAGCTCAGTATAACAAGCGGGTTCGGTCAATAATCTGTATTATTATCTTGATTAAGGCGTGATATGGTCGCTACCTGGAGAGAGAGAAAGAAGAAAACACTCAGCGTGTGCTCTTGCAAGAATAGATTGGTTATTATTTTATCTAATCAGGATGGCTCCCACTGCTTTTTATCAAATCTTCTTTCAAACCCTAAAAGGAAAGACTAGCCGGGATTAATTACACACTACAAGTTCGCCAATCTTTCAGCCAGGCCAGTGTCGGTACTTTGAGGGAGGTCCCCCGTGCTTTCGCACGAACCTTATTAATGTAAACCTCGTTTTCCCAGAGGCGTAACCTCATTAACACCTTTCTAGACACCTACTTGATCGGCTAATTGTAATGTATAAAACTCTCCCAGGAGTAACTCTTACTCGCAGCGGGTATCGGGATCCAACTATCTCATAGAAGGTATGCAATCTCATTGCAAATTTCAACACTTGAAATTCCCGATAATATTTTGCCCCGAACGATCTATGTCCTTGACAAGGTCAACAAACCATAGACCGCAAGTCAAGTTCAACCCGTCATTTCTTGATTGAATCAAACCCACCCGCACGACCCTTGACAAGGTCAACAAGGTCGCACGACTACCCTAACCCAATCTGCATCATATGCATAAGCAGATAAATACTGGTTAGCTACCGCACACTGCGCCTTGACAAGGTCAACAAACGCAGCACGAATACTAAACAGGACTTATCTGAAATGACGGAGGGCTACGACAGGTTTTTCTGAAAACCTATTGCGTAATGAACTTGATATCGTCGTAGAATCAAATGATTTTAAAATGGAGTGTTTTTGAGTCTTTTCTAGTTTTGCTAAAGGAGTCACTCCCGGTGAAGGGATCGTCGGTCCTTTCCTCGTCTAATGAGGTGCGGGATATATCATATATATCACTGTGCAAAGCAAAAACTCTTAAAAGCAATCAAAAGACAAACTGAGTGTGTAGCATCTTCCAGTTATTGCTAAAGGAGTCTCTCCCGGTCAAGGGATCTCGGTCCTTTCCTCATCGAATAAGGTGCAGGATATATCACATATACCGCTGTGCAAAGCAAGAACTGTAGCTACCTGTTTTATTTTTGAAATTCGATTCTACAACATCTTAGGTTTCTTTTATTTTCATTAATCATATTAATGAAATCCCATCATTTAAGTACCTAAACATCACAGATAAATACGACGTACACTTATGCCATTCGCATTCGCCTCGATGTCCCCTCGTGCACCGTTAGGTTAGGTAACTAACGGCAGAACGGGGCAGGGCTAGCGCGGGTGTAAAACATAAGTAACGCCTATATAATATATCATATATACTATATACTGTATCTATCACAGAACATCACATGATCACATTACAGATATCGCAGCAGAAGAAACATATGAAATATTGGATATACTAAGACGTCCGTGTTTTCAATACGAGCCAGTATAAAACACGGATTCCACGGTCGCGATGAATAGCCAAACCCACACCCCTAGACCCCTACGAGAGCGGCAAGCAACCCTACCAATTCTAGAGTTAGGAGACCCGGACTCGACTCCTCGAGTTGGTCTCCCACTGGACTCCAGAACCCGGTTACTTGTGCTCCCCTCCTTGGGTCTATCCTAGTGTAGAAAAGTAAATAATATACAAACGGTGACATCTTCCGCAACCTGGAAGTGCCCCAATAAAAGAATATTACATACAAGTTTTTACATGAATGAAAATGAAAAACACTCATCTCACATAAAAAACCCCGGCTATTCAAACACGACGATCCAATATAACATATCCAGCAACACATAACATCACATGTCATCAACGTAAGTAAATATGCGCATCCCAATTGTCGTTGACATATAGCAACGAAACCGGCGATATCACATATTACACTTACGGTCACAGAAAAGAAAGTGTAAAACTACAACAGTTGGAATCCGCAATCTGCATAGACATCGCATGCCTAATCAAATGAATACCTTAGACATCGCATGCCTAACAATTATAAACCCCGCATTTTAGTCTCAAAATCGAAAACACTTTTCAATATCAAGTCGGGGAATTCAACAGGATTCCCGATGTTCTGATCGAATTCTCGTCGCAAACTTTACTAGACGGCCGCACCCCCGATGCCGTCGACGAAGTGCACCAAGGCGGAACACCGCTACCGCTAGCACCCGAATGGATGCTTTCGGCGACGGGGTTCTCCTACAGTCACTTGGTCGGGGCTATGGAGTGAGGCTGTTTATTAAGTTTACCCGGCGAGTATCCGCGTACGCTACGTGATTGCGACGGACTTTTGATCACATAAAAATTCCGTGGCAACCGATCAAGTGAGACTAAACTGCTATGTTTATAACATTCATTCAGTTATCTCATAACTACTTGTGAATTCCAATTATTGTATCCCATTCCAGATAAATAGAAAATGTTAAACTTTCCGATCGAACAATCGAACACCCAAGTTTTCCCAAAACAGATCAACACATGAAACAAGTCTAAAAACATTCAGTTCGTGCCTCAGTACCAACGGTCCAGCCGTAGAAGGGTCAAGCCAACGCCTCACATGTGGCACGCCGTACTGCCCAAACCCGAAGGTTCAAAGGGCAGTTCAAGACGGTCACATAATCGAGTTAAGGTTTGTTGTCTTCTAGAGGGACCATCGCTTTACTTGCACTACTTAGAACGTCTTTAAACCACGGAATAATCCAACATTTGGAAATTTTCCGACAGGGGAAAAGTTGGGTATTTATATCCGGTCGAACTTTTTAACATATTCAAAAATTATCCGGAATCACACAGAGACAAAATTAGACAATCCGATCGAATCTACGAATTCCCTAAACAACCCCAGAAAACTCAACTGTATAATAAATATTAAAATATTCCAGAAAATGCAGCACTAGAAATTAGGAATTACTGTGCAAATGAAAAATGATGATGTGACTAGTTGGCCGCGGAACCGCCGCACAAGCCAGCTTGTGCCGCGGTTCCGCCGCACTTTAGAAGAATCAAGAGCACGTGCTCCACAGTAATTCATCAAATTCCCTGCTGATTTTTCTGCATATTTTTAATTTCGAAAAAGACCAGATTTCAGAAAATGTACAGAGAGCATTCTTGAGTTAGGGTTTCGGTTCGATCGGACTTCTAACTCCGTCTACGCGTCGCCTAAGGCTCTAGCTAGTCTCTGATACCACTGTAGGGTTCCTAGGACACTAAGGAGGTCTCACAAGGCATCAACCATGCCAATTTGAAATTTTACGGGTGCGGAGCAACCCTAGACTACGGATCGTTAACTAGAATTTTAGGCGACAAAGCAACTAGTTAACAAAATAACTACAAGAACAGAAATACAACCTTTGTAGATCCGGTGCTCCACCTCCATAGCTCCGCAATGATGTCCCTCCGCTGTCCAAATCGGATCCCGGACTCTTGCCTCGGCTTCGTCGGAGAAATGGCGGGCGAGGTTATCGACGACGATGCCGAAGATGATCTACGTCGAGGCATCACTAGATCAAGCTCCACCTTCACCAAGCCATGAAAACTTATGAAGGAAACACCCTATACTACTTGGCAAGAGGTAGAGGATGAAGAAATAGGAAGTGGGTAGACTTTAGAATTGGATTTCTCACTCTTTTTCATCAATCACCATTGATGAAGTCAAGGTTTCTTCAAGTAGAAGATGAAGAAGAAGAAGAAGATAATATGATGAGTATTATAATAAGAATAATAAAATCATTCTTATCATAATCATGAACCATGGTCAAGTGTAGAGAACTAACTAAGGTTCAAGTGAATGGTTAGGGTTAAGCATGAGACAAAATGGTCACTTTAGTCAAAGCTTCATGAAGCTTCAAAGATAAAACAAAACTAGCAACCATTTTCCCTTTTTCTTTTCCAAAATAAAATAAATGAAATAAATAAAAGAAAACCCTAACCATTTACTTATCCATAGGTTTAACTCTTTACACATACCCTAGCAAACATGTATCATCAAACATGATACAATCAAGTGCACGAAAATATATCACATATACAATGTGCACATACCAAGTGAGAAAATCCATTTAAACTGAACCAATACTAGTTAGTGCAAAGTAATATATCAAATATATAATTATGCATTAAATCATTAAATCAACACTTGATTCAATGATCCGGTCATGTCGCACACAACCGACCAGTATACAATGTATCGTTTTATCGAATCAATCCTTGATTCGATAACTAAGTTATATCGCATATAACCATTCGACACATTCATCGCGAGAATGAAATACGGTATCACATACACGCATTATTCTCGGTCCCGCACATATCTCATATGCGCTCCTATTTCTTTTCGCTTGAGCCAGGAAACCTCTGTGTAGGACTCTAAAGACTCGTCAATACGCCGGCAGCGGATGATGATCATATCAAACATCCACAAGCCGCAAGCGGTCTGCTAAACGTAACGGCCACCCGGGTATTGAGCGAACAGAAGATCGACGAGCAAGCCCACTCATACTCCTGTGAATCCAACCAGTAACACTTACCGCACAGTCCAGTCTGATCGTCTGATATGTCGCATATCTCGCCTAGGGGTGGTAAACGTCAGACCCCAATAGCTTGATAAGTCGTGTCGATATGAGGTCTATAACAATTCGAGAAACTGCTGGTAACACTTACCAGTAAATCTCAGCAACCCTGGCCAGGGATTTCCGGTTATAGCCAATCGAACACAGCGCAACATCAACTCCCTATACCGGGAGAGACGAATCCCCTCCTATCGCTCATTGCCTCCATGTGATTCGGGACTGTACCCAAAAACCACCGTTTTGCATGCCCTCTTGGACGTGGTAAGATGGAAATCAAAGCACAGTGGGAACCACACAAGACTCTATGACGATCTCGGGTCAACAGACTAGTCTGAACCAGTGTCACCAGAGAACTGCCATCTGACGTAAGGTATAATACCATCTGGGAGTTCTCGGCGAGTCCGTCCAGTGTACCCAGTCTCCACTGAGCACCCGTATATCATCTCTGATGTCAAACACCAATGGATATGGGATCATCCATCGCCCATCTGTATGGGTCGAGAAGGTATACGCTAGTCTACTCTGGTATATCGATGCCCCGTCTCGATACACCCACGACTAGGGTCTTTGAAGGATGTACTTATGGACTACCATGTCCCTACTAGTATGATCCGTATCATAGTCCAGGTAGTCAAGTACACATCCTAAGGGCTTTACCAACATGTAACAGAGAGACAATCAGTGTACACGTTAAGATAAAGATCAACCATATAGCATACTATCATGTCGAGCAAGAAAGTCCTCCCTATATACGTCTTAGCATCCACTACAATATACATCATATGTACAGTAATGGCCTCTAGGGCATACATATAACTAACATACGAACACATTAAACAAATCACAAATATAATCAAGTTAGCCAAACATCTCAGAATTTCGATCAAGCAAACACAAATGAATCTATTCCAAATAATTCTCTGTGCACATAAAACCTGAGCAGAAACAAATCATCCCAGAAAACACAACATCAACACAGAAGAATAACTGAGCAAATTTTGGTTGACTCGGAGTCAACTCGGCCGCGGATCCACGGCGGATCGCTTGGATTGGCGGCGGTTCCGCGGCGCTACGGTTGAGTCACAGTCCCAAATTTCTTCATAATTCCTTAAATTCCCTGCTCGTATTTTTAAGAGTCCCTGAAAAATTTTTAGACCCCGTTTTAAAATCGGCAGAAACTATGTGAAAACGTTATTTTTTCGGGTTCGTTTTGCGATCAAATTTATAACGACTTTGCTAACAAGTTAGTTATGGTTTAGCCAGGCTCTGATACCACTGTGAGTCGACATTAGACATCCCACATGATGAGGGGAGGCAGAATAAGTAAAACAATCATTTTGTTTAAACTAACATCGACTAACTTTACGGATCTTTGCTAAACCCTAACTAACAACTATATAGAAGTGATTAGCTACAATGATAGATGATTATACCTAATGATTCAAGTCCTTCATGCTCTTGTAGTTCACCTCCTCGTCGGCCTCCTCGATATGATAGAAGATCCACCTGAGAGCTACTTCTCCAAGCTTTAACCTCTTACTTGAGGAAACTAGGTGACTATGAGTGCTAATCAAAGCAACCTAGAGGATATAGAAGATGATTAGGGATCTATTAGTCTTGCTAACCCTTGGATCTCAACATATGAGAGGTTAGGGTCAGTTCTTGTTAGTTATATGTATGCCCTAGAGGCCATTACTGTACATATGATGTATATTGTAATGGATGCTTTGACATATATAGGGAGGACTTTCTTGCTCGACATGATAGTACGCTATCTGGTTGTACTTTATCTTAACATGTACTCTGATTGTCTCTATGTTACATGTTGATAAAGCCCTTAGGATATGTACTCGACTACTCGGACTATGATGAGATCATACTAGTAGGGCCACGGTAGTCGGCGGGTACATCCTTTAACTGTTCCTAGTCAAGGGTGTATCGAGACAGAGCATTGATACACCAGAGTAGACTGGTGTATACACATCTTGACCCATAAGATGGGCGATGGATGATCCCATATCCATCGGTGTTTGACAACAAGGATGGTGTACGGGTGCTCAGTGGAGACTGTGTACACTGGACAGACTCACCGAGAACTCCCAGATGGTATTATACCTCAAGTCAGATGGCAGTTCTCCGGTGACACTGGTACAGGTTAGTCTGTAAACTCGAGATCGTCATATAGTCTTGTGTGATTCCCACTGTGCTTTGATTTCCATCATACCACGCCCAAGAGGGCGTGCAAAAAGGTGGCTTTTGGGTACAGTCCCGAATCACATGGAGGCAATGAGCGATAGGAGGGGATTCGTCTCTCCCGGTATAGGGAGTTGATGTTGTGCTGTGTTTGATGAGCTATAACTGGAAATCCCTGACCAGGGTTGCTGAGATTTACTGGTAAGTGTTATCAGTAGTTTCTCGAACTGTTATAGACCTCATATCGACACGACTTATCAAGCTACTGGGGTCAGACCTTTACCGCCCCTAGGCGAGATATGCGACATATCAGACGACGAGACTGGACTGTACGGGAGTGTTACTGATTGGATTCACAGGAGAATGTAGAGGATTGCTTGTTGATCTTCTGAGCGCTCAATACCTGGGTGGCTGTTACGTTTAGCTGACCGCTTGCAGCTTCTGGGTGTTTGATATGGTCATCACCTACTGCCGGCGTATTGACAATTCTTTAGAGTCCTACACAGAGGTTTCTTGGCTCGGGCAAATCGGAGTAGGAGCACATATGTGATATGTGCAGGACCGAGGATAATGCGATATGAGATACCGTATTATATTCTCGCGATATTTGATATCAGCCGGGTCATCGGATCAAGTGTTGATTCGATGAATCGGTAAATAATCTATTAGTCGGTTATATGCGATATAGCCGGATTGTCGGATCAAGTCTTGATTCGATAATTTAATGTACAATTATATATATGATATATTAAATTACATTAACTAATATTAGCTCACTAAAAGTTCTTTTTCTCACTCGGGTAATACATTGATATATATGCGATATATGTTAATTGTATTATTTTATTTTGGTACAATAAATATTATATATGTGATATATAATGTTGTAACATGATATGATTACTAATGCGACATGTTTAGTAGAGATTAAACAAGGTTAGGGTTTGTTTTGGGTTAGTTCCTTCTTGATGCTTCTAGAAGGTTTCCTTTTTTGTTTTTGCAAAGATATTTTTAGGTGACTCATTCTTTAACTCAACCCAAACCCTAGCCCTAGTTAAATCTCGACAAAGGTTACATTGACCATGGTTGTATTATGAATCATTATCATCCTTTCTTTTTTCATCACAAATGGATTGATAATTATTCTTCATCTTCTTCCTTGAGTTCTTCATGAAAAAACTTTCTAGCTTTTTCAAAGGTGATGAAAATGAGTGAGAATAAGAAAACAAATGAGTGCTAAAATCCTACTTCATCATCCTCATCTACTCTTGCCCTTTAGATGAGAGTGTTCGTTTCATTTAGTGAGTGAGAGCTTGTGTTAAAGAAATTTCAAGGTAGATCATCTTTGTTATCGAAGATCGGAAGCAAGCGTGCATCATTCTCTTCGTGGAGCCTCTCTAGAGTCCGGATGCACGATGATCGCAGCGAAGGGACCTCAACACAGAGCTTAAGAAGTGAAGGACCGGATATACAAAGATTGTAATCCCTCTCACTTAGCGTTAAACTGTTTAACATGCTTGTTTTCGCTTAAACTCTAGTATAAAGATCTTGTTAAGGGTTGTTCGGCACGGCTAAATTTTAAATCGGGCATGGTTGATGTCTCATAGACCCTTGTGCGTGTGCCTAGTAACCCTACAGTGGTATCAAAGCCAAGCTAGAGCTTTAGGCGAAGTCTAGGCGAAGTTTAAAGTCCGATCGAACTCCGAAAACCCGATATAACCTAGTTTCAGGAAATTTTTCAAAAATGTTGATTTTTTCGTATTAAAAATATTCAGAAAATCATGCAGGGAAATAAAGGAATTGCTGTGAAGTACGGACCACTGAATCGATCACGTGACCGCGGAACCGCAGCCAAACCACGCACGTGACCGCGTTCCGCGGCTGAATAGTGTCATTAGGGCCCTCCACTTCACAGATTTATTCCTGGGTTCTTTTGCACTATTATGAGAATTTTAATTCCACTCAAGTGTTGAGTTCTCTGGGTTGTATTGGGCACTCGTTGATTTGATCGGAAAGTATAGCTTCGTTTAGTTTGTCTGGGTAATTTTTAGAACGTGTTAAAAAGTGCGAACGGATATCAATAACTCACTTTTTCCCCTGCCGGAAAATTTCCAAGTGTTGGATTTTTCTGTAGTTTAAGAACGTTCTAAGTCGTGCAAGTAACGCGCTGGACCCTCTAGAAGACAACAAACCTTAGCTCGATTATGTGACCATCTTGAACTGCCTCTAAACCTTAGGGTTTGTGGCAGTATGGCGTGCCACATGTGAGGCGTTGGCTTGACCCTTTTACGGCTGGACCATTGGTACTGTGGCATGTGATGGATGTTTTAAAACTAATTTCAAGTGTTGAGAACTATTTGGGAAAAACTTGGGTGTTTGATTATTCGATTGGAAAGTTTAATATTGTCTATTTATCTGGAATGTGATACAATATTTGGAATCCACAAGTAGTTATGAGATAACTAATTTGAATGTTATAAATCTAGCAGTTCAGCCTCAATTGATCGGTTGCCGCAGAATTTTGATGTGATCAAAAGTCCGTCGCAATCACGTAGCGTACACGGATACTCGCCGGGTAAACTTAATAGACAGCCATGCCCCATAGCCCCGACCAAGTGACTGTAGGAGAACCCCGTCGCCAAAAGCATCCGTTCGGGTGCTCGCGGCAGCGGTGTTCTGCCTTAGTGCACTTCGTCGACGGCATCCGAGGGTGCGGCCGTTTACTAAAGTTTGCGACGAGCATTCGATCAGAATGTCGGAAATCTTATTGAATTGCCCAACTTGATATTGAAAAGAGTTTTCGATAATGAGACTAAAATGTAGGGTTTATAATTGTTAGGCATGCGATGTCTAAGGAATTCATTTGGTTAGGCATGCGATATCTAAGGTGATTGCGGATTCCAACTGTTGTAGTTTTACACTTTCTTTTCTATGACCGTAAGTGTAGTATGTAGTTGTATCGCCGGTTTTCGTTGCTATACATCAACGTCAATCGGTGTATGCATACTTACTTACGTTGATGATATGAGATATTATGTGTTGCTGTGATATGTTATATTGGATCATCGTGTTTTGAATAGCCGGGGGTTTTATGTGAGATGAGAGTTTTTCATTTTCATTCATTAAAATCCATTTGTATGTAATATTCTTTTATTGGGGCACTTCCGGGCTGAGGATGATGCCACCATTGTATATTTTTTACTTTTCCGCATTAGGTAGACCCAAGGCGGGGAGCACAAGTAACCGGGTTCTAGGGTCCAGTGGGAAACCATCTCGAGGAGTCGAGACCGGGTCTCCTAACCCTAGAATTGGCAGTGTTGCTTGCCGCTCTCGTAGGGGTCTAGGGATGTGGGTTTGGCTATTCATCGCGACCGTGGAATCCGTGTTTTATATAGGCTTGTCTTAAAAACACAGACATCCTAGTATATCCAATATTTCATATATGTTCTTCTGCTGCAATGTTCTGTGATGAGATCATATTACTGCCTGAGACGAATGTTTATATTATATATATGAGATATATATTATATATTGTTGATTTCGTTTCATATCTGATGCTTGTGTGGCATAATTAAATTGGGACTTCATTAATGAGATTAATGAAATAAAAGAAACCTAAAGATGTTGTAGAAACTTGTTTAAAAACTGGTAGCTCTAGTTCTTGCTTTGCATAGCGGTGTTCCTTGTAGAACATCCAGTACCTTATTCGATAAGGAAAGAGCCGAGATCCCTTCACCGGGAGTGACCTCTTTAGTGAAACTAGCAGATGCTACAAACTCGGTTTGTCTTTTGATTGCTTCTATAGTTCTTGCTTTGCACAGCGGTATTTGTGAAATATCCTGCACCTTATTCGATGAGGAAAGAGCCGACGATCCCTTCACCGGGAGTAACCTCTTTAGAAAAACTAGAAAAGGCCTCAAAAACATTCCATCTAAAATCACTCTATTCTACAATGATATCAAGTTCATTACGCAAAAGGTTTTCTTAAAAACCTGACGTAACCCTCCGTCTTTTCAGATAAGTACTTCATAGTATTCGTGCTGCGTTTGTTGGCTTTCGTCAAGGCGTAGTCTGCGGTAGCTATTTATGCTTATCTGTATAAGCATATGATGCGATTGAGTTAGGGTAGTCGTGCGACTTTGTTGGCTTTTGTCAAGGGCCGTGCGGGTGGGTTTAATTCAATCGGGAAATGACGGGTTGAACTTGACCAGTAGCCTATGGTTTGTTGGCTTTCGTCAAGGTCATAGGATGCTAGGGGTAAAATATTATTGGGAATTTCAAGTGTTGAAATTTGCAATGAGATTGCATACCGTCTATTAGATAGTTGGATCCCGATACCCGCTGCGAGTAAGAATTACTCCTGGAAGAGTTTTACACATTACAATTAGCCGATCAAGTAGGTGTCTAGAAAGGTGTCAACGGGGTTACGCCCCTGGGAAAACGAGGTTTACTTTAATTAGGTTTGTGCGAAAGCACGGGGAACCTCCCTCAATGTACCGGTACTGGCCTGGCTGAAAGATTGGCGAACTTGTAGCGTGTAATTAATCCCGGCTAGTCTTTCCTTTTAGGGTTTGAAGGAAGATTTGACAAAAACAGTGGGAGACATCCTGATTAGATATATTAGATAACCAATCTAATCTTGTAAGAGCATACGCTGAGTGTTTTCTTCTCTCTCTCTCTAGGTAGAGACCATATCATGTCTTAATCAAGATAATAATACGGATGTATTGACCGAACCCGCTTGTTATACTGAGCTGGGGAATGTTGGTCCCGCTCTAACTTATAATTGTTATAAGACAGAACAGGAAATTGGGGATTACCAGAATTGCTGTGCCGCACAAACGAAGAAAGTGCATGATGATGCATCATCTTCGGGTGTGTTCATTACAGAGAACTGAGAACGGGTGATAAGTTTCATGAGATAGAAACGGTGTAAGTGTTGCAGCCAAGTCTGTTGGTAACTACCACTCTGTATTAGCAAATACATTGATTCTGAACGAATGTTATTAGATATCGAACCTGATATACAACATCACATCAGTCTCTTTATTAGTAAAGAAGGATATAATTTTGTATTGTTGGATAATGTTTTGAACATTTCCTATATCAAGAGTTGATCGGTTCAGGAACGTTATCTAAAAGCATTGATGTTCTAAATCGAACTACAGTTCTTAGTATACAGAACACACACAAGAGGAAGAGTTCAGAAATGAACGAATTCTTCTTGAGGCATTGTAGACCAGGTCATATCAATGCGACCCGACTAGCTAAGTTACATTTAGATGCATATTTAAATTAGTTTGAATTTACATCTTGTGAAACTTGCCGGTTATGTCACAAAGATTATATGACCATAGCTCTGTTTATTGGAAACAGAGAAAGAGTTAGTGAACGCTTGGGATTGATACATGCTGATGTATGAAGGTCCCCTGTCTACACATGCCAAGACCGGTTCTTTGTACATCATTACATTCTCTGATGATCTCTCAAGATTTAGACATATGTTCCTGTTGAAACACAAGTCCGAAGCTTTTGAGATATTCACAGAATATAAGTTAGAAGTAGAGAACCAAAAACGGGTATAAGTATTATGTCCTTTGATGAGATCAGGGAGGAGAATATTTGAGCATGGAATTCCTGGACTATTTTAAAGGAGAATGAGATTCTCTCTCGGCATTACTCCTCCGTATACACCATAACACGATGGTATATCGGGGCGGAGCAATAGCACCCTATGTGATATGGTGTACTCTATGATGAGTACTACTGAGTTTACTATTTCCTTTTGGGAGTTATGCACTTGAGAAGCTGCATACCTATTGAATAGGGTTCAAATCAATTCAGTTGCCTACCACTTCATATGTGATGGGGAATGGGAAGAGCCCATATCTTAAGTAAGTTAAGATTTGGGGTTGTCTGGCCTATGTCTAAAAGCATAATCCGGACAAGCTCGAGGCAAAGTCAATTCTGTGGAAGTTTGTTGGATATCCCAAGCATTCGCAAAGGAATATCTTCTACAAAACCGAGGAACAAAAGATGTTTTGTTTCTCAACATGCCACCTTTATGAAAGGGAATTTCTTGTGAAGAAATTAGTGGTCATGAGGTAGAACTGGAAAGAGTTCGAGCTATACAAACTACAGCAGGTGATTTGGTAGAACCAAAGGATTCAATAGTTTCTAATGAACCTCAGCCTCTCCGCCGATCTAGTAGGGTTCCTCACCCACCTGAGAGATACTTCGGTTTTCTCTATGACAGTGGGAGCGAGGATTGCATCATGAGATGATGACCCAACTAGTTTCGAGATGGCCATCAGGAGTGGGACTCTGTAAGAATGGCTGGATGTTTAGCGATCTGAGATGGAATCCTTATACACCAACAAAGTATAGAATTTGGTTGGTTTATATGAAGGGTTAAATCCCCATCAGGAGCAAGTATATCTTGAGAAGATTACTTGGTGTACATGGAAAAGTTGAGACTTTCAAAGCTATGCTTAAGTCCATCCAGATCCTACTTGCCACTGCTACATACCATGACTACGATATCTGGTGGTTGGGTGTCATGACTGCTTTTCTAAATGATGTTTTGGAAGAGAGCGTCTATAAGTACACAGCCAGGGGGCTTCGTAGATAGTGGGAGTAGCGGAAACGTGTGCAAGTTGTTTTATGCGATAAAGCATGCATCACGGAGTTGGAACATTTGTTTTGAGGTGGTAGTCAAAGAGTTTGACTTCATCAAAACGGTAGATGAACCTTGTATATACAAAAAGGTAGTAGAGAGTATAGTGGTGATCCTCGTAGAGTACGTGGATGACATACTCTTAATAGGGAAGGAGTTTTCTATGCTACGCTCGGTCAATCTCCGCTTATCACAAGGATTCTCCATATAGGATCAAAGTGATACCTCCTAAATCCTGGGTTTTGGATCTATGAGATAGATCAAATTGGATGTTAGGATACTCACTAGTTGTAGTGAGATGGTATCAATCGATCCTGAGAAGAATCACTGGAAAGGTTCCAGGATGATAAGAACGACTGAATGTCAGTCACCGGCATTGTCTTTACCCTCAGTGGAGGGACGGTATATTGGAAGAGTTCCAAGCTAGATACCGTGACATACTAGACGATTAAAGGCAAGATATATAGTTACCAAGGATACTACCAAAGAGGCAGTCTGGATATATATAAGCTAATGAGATGAACTTCGTTCCAACCATTGTGTGACAATGGAGTTGTAGCTTATGCCAAGGAACCCCCATCCCATCAGAAATCCGGATATAATTCTTAGGCAGTATCACCTGATCATGGAGATGGTTTATCTCTAGGGAGATCGAGGTTAGGAGAGTAGACATAGAGGACAACAGTGCGGATCCACTCACAAAGGCCTTTTTCCCAGTAGAGACTTTTATGAGATGGTTGAGTATGAGATACTTCAACCACAGCTAATTGTTGGGTATGTGATACCACAACAGATGGCCCAAGTGCAAGTGGGAGATTGTTAGTTATATGTATGCCCTAGAGGACATTACTGTACATATGATGTATATTGTAATGGATGCTTGGACATATATAGGGAGGACTTTCTTGCTCGACATGATAGTATGCTATCTGGTTGTACTTTATCTTA
Organism: Agapanthus africanus; assembly: GCA_030015575.1. Classification (NCBI taxonomy): domain Eukaryota; kingdom Viridiplantae; phylum Streptophyta; class Magnoliopsida; order Asparagales; family Amaryllidaceae; genus Agapanthus; species Agapanthus africanus. The sequence continues at coordinate 250,701,199 of JASDDO010000029.1, read as the reverse complement.
ACATGTACTCTGATTGTCTCTATATTACATGTTGATAAAGCCCTTAGGATATGTACTCGACTACTCGACTATGATGAGATCAAACTAGTGGGGCCATGGTAGTCGGCGGGTACATCCTATAACTGTTCCTAGTAGAGGGTGTATCGAGACAGGGCATCGATACACCAGAGTAGACTAGCGTATACGCATGTTGACCCATATGATGGGCAATGGATGATCCCATATCGATCGGTGTTTGACATCAAGGATGGTGTACGGGTGCTCAGTGGAAACAGGGTATACTGGACGGACTCGCCGAGAACTCCCAGATGGTATTTTACCTCACGTCAGATGGCAGCTCTCCGGTGACACTGGTACTTGTTAGTCTATAGACCTGAGATCGTCATAGAGTCTTGTGTGATTCCACTGTGCTTTGATTTCCATCATACCACGTCCAAGAGGGCGTGCAAAAAGGCGGCTTTTGGGTACAGTCCCGAATCACATGGAGGTAATGAGCGATAGGAGGGGATTCGTCTCTCCGGGTATAGGGAGTTGAAGTTGTGCTGTGTTCGATTGGCTATAACTAGAAATCCCTGGCCAGGGTTGCTGAGATTTACTGGTAAGTGTTATCAGTACTTTCTCGAACTGTTATAACCTCATATCGACATGACTTATCAAGCTACTGGGGCTAGGCGAGATATGCGACATATCAGACGACGACACCGGATTGTACGGGAGTGTTACTGATTGGATTCACAGGAGAATGTACAGGCTTGCTTGTTGATCTTCTTAGCGCTCAATACCTGGGTGGCTGTTACGTTTAGCTGACCGCTTGTAGCTTGTTGGTGTTTGATATGATCATCACCTACTGCCGGCGTATTGACGATTCTTTAGTGTCCTACATAGAGGTTTCTTGGCTCGGGCAAAAAGGAGTAGGAGCACATATGTGATATGTGCAGGACCGAGGATAATGCGATATGAGATATCGTATTATATTCTCGCGATATTTGATATCAGCCGGGTCATCGGATCAAGTGTTGATTCGATGAATCGATAAATAATATATTAGTCGGTTATATGCGATATAGCCGGATTGTCGGATCAAGTGTTGATTCGATAATTTAATGTATAATTATATATATGATATATTAAATTACATTAACCAATATTAGCTCACTAAAAGATTCTTTTTCTCACTCGGGTAATACATTGATATATATGCGATATATGTTAATTGTATTATTTTATTTTGTTACAATAAATATTATATATGTGATATATAATATTGTAACATGATATGATTACTAATGCAACATGTTTAGTAGAGATTAAATATGGTTAGGGTTTGTTTTGTGTTAGTTCCTTCTTGATGCATCTAGAAGGTTTCCTTTTTTGTTTTTGCAAAGATATTTTTAAGTGACTCATTCTTTAACTCAACCCAAACCCTAGCCCTAGTTAAATCTCTACAAAGGTTACATTGACCATGGTTGCATTATGAATCATTATCATCCTTTCTTTATTCATCACAAATGGATTGATAATTATTCTTCATCTTCTTGAAAAAGCTTTCTAGCTTTTTCAAAGGTGATGAAAATGAGTGAGAATAAGAAAACAAATGAGATCTAAAATCCTACTTCATCATCCTCATCTCCTATTGCCCTTTAGATGAGAGTGTTCACTTCATTTAGTGAGTGAGAGCTTGTGTTAAAGAAACTTCAAGGTAGATCATCTTTGTTATCGAAGATCGGAAGCAAGCTTGCATCATTCTCTTCGTGGAGCGTTTCTAGAGTCCGGATGCACGATGATCACAGCGAAGGGACCTCAATACGGAGCTTAAGAAGTGAAGGACCAGATCTACAAAGGTTGTAATCCATCTCACTTAGTGTTTAAGTGTTTAACATGCTTGTTTTCGCCTAAACTCTAGTATAAAGATCTTGTTAAGGGTTGTTCGGCACGGCTAAATTTTAAATCGGGCATGGTTGATACCTCGTAGACCCTTGTGCATGTGCCTAGTAACCCTACAGTTCTTTGGAGAGAAAGAGCTTGAGGAGAGATAATGTGAAAGTAATTATGAAATGAAAATTAACTCATTTGTGTATATATCATGAAGCATAAAATATCTTGCACAAATATTTTCATGCTTCATTTAATACAAATGAATCATCTAATGAGTCATTAAAACAATTAATGCTTCATTAACTCATTTGATGAATCATCTCCATGAGTCACAAATCCATTTAATGCAAATAACACCTAAGCTCTCCACCTCATCAATCTTCTAGAGACAAATTACGAGAATGCCCTTCCCATCCGTGAAAACACGGAAATACTGAGACTGTATAAAACCAATAATCCAATACTAGAATCTGGCTTAAACTAAAGCCCGCTACTAAAAACTGTCCGAACATCGTACTTGCCGTATGCGTCCGAACCCTGTCGTAAATCCATACGACCTCTATATCGTTTCTCCTGAAGTAGGGAAACTCTCTGTGTAGGACTCTAAAGACTCGACTACTACGCTGGCAGTGGGTTTAACTATAGGCCGCAAGCGATACTAGCTGTACGTAACGGTCCCCAGGTAGATGTCGATAAGAAGGCCGATGAGGAAACCTATCCGAACTCCTACTGAGCCTGATGTGACAATCTCCGTACAGTCCGGTCTGTTTGTCTAGGACTATCGCATATCGGGCCTAGTGGGAAGCAAGAGTCCGTCCCCTAAAAGCTGTATAAGTCGTGTCGGAGTGAAGTCCATTACACCTTGAGAAGCTACTGGAAATTCTACCAGTGAATCTCGTTTGCCCTGGCCAGGGACTTTGCGTAATGGCTCTCCAAACACAGCGCGAAATCAACTCCCAATACCGGGAGAGACGAATCCTATCTCACCGCCACTGCCTCCAAGTGCTTCAGGACTGCACCCATCTGCTACCTGTTTGCATGACTCCTTTGAGCCGTGGTAGGGTAGCAATCTAAGAACAGTGGGAACACACTCGAGACGAAGCAGCAGTGTCAAGTTTGCGGACTATGCTGTATTCGTGTCACCTGGGAACTGTTAACTGACGACGGGTATAATACCAACCAACAGTTCCCTGCGAGTCCTATCAGGTGTACCCGTAACCCAACGAGCACCTGTATACTATCTCCAGCACGACGTACTAATGGCTGTAGAACAGACCATTTCCCCTGCTGAGATGAGAAGCGTATACACTAGTCTACTCTGGAGTATCGATGTCTTGTCTCGATAATCCTACGACTAGGGACCTGAAAAAGGATGTGCTTGTAGACTACCCAGCCCCCACTAGTGTGATTGCCATCACAACGCTGGTACTCAGGCAAGATCCTAAGGGCTCTATCAATATGTATTCACGATATGCTAACATATACACATATTAAGATAGACATAAACCAAGTAGCATACTACCATGTTTAGCAAGACTGTTAATATAACTGTGAATATCCCAAGCTTCCATTAAGTAATATACAAGCTAGTATGATACAATAATGGCCCCTAGGGCATATACACTAACATCAGCTTACTTCTTCATACACACCACAACACAACGGTGTAGGGTTACTAGGTACTAGAACAAGGTTCTATAAGGCATCAACCATGCCAAAATCAAAATTTTCAAGTGCCGAACGACCTTAACCAAGATCATAGACTAGAGATTAGGCGAAACAATGAGCAAGTAAACAACTTTACTTCTAAGAGTTAGGGATTACAACCTTTGTAGTCCGTTCCTTCACTTCATAAGCTCCGTGTTGAGGTCCCTTCGCTGCGATCATCAAGTACCCGGACTCTAGAGAGGTTCCATGAAGAGAAAGATGCAATCTTGCTTCCGATCTTCAATAACGAAAATGATCTACCTTGAAGAAACTCAAACCCAAGCTCTTGCTTTGCTAATAAAGTATTAGCAAAGCAAACACCCTAATCTAAGTGGCAATAATAGATGAGGATGATGAAATAGGAATTTAGCTCTCATTTGTTTTCAATTTCTCACTCATTTTTATCACATAACAAAAAGCTAGAAAGCTTTATCAAAAGGAAGAAGAAGATGAAAACCATTTGTGATGAATAATGAATCAAGTAAGAGGTTAGAAAATGCAACCATGGGTTAAGAATGAAGACTTAACCCATGTAGAGAATTAACTATGGTGAAGGGTTGGGTTAGGTTAAACAAATCTATGCAAAATATCACAAGTCAAAGTCAAAGCTTCAAGAAGCTTCTTGAAAGCTTCATGCAAGCCTAACCCTAATCCAAACCCTAACCACATTTAAACTCAAGAAAACATGTTGCATTTGTAACCATAACATGTTACAATATTATATATCACATATACAATATTTATTGTAACAAAATAAAATAATATAATTAACAGATATCACATATATATCAATGTATTACCCGAGTGAGAAAAAGAATCTTTAAGTGAGCTAATATTAGTTAATGTAATATAATATATCAAATATATAATTATACATTAAATTATCGAATCAACACTTGATCCGATAATCTGGCTATTTCACAAATAACCGACTAATATAATCTGTATCAGTTCATCGAATAAACACTTGATCCGATGACCCGGCAATATCACATATACCCGGCCGATATCACATATCGCGAGAATCTAATACGGTATCATATACACGTATTGTTCTTGGTCCCGCACATATCATATATATGCTCCTACTCCATTTTTCCTGAGCCAGGAAACCTCTGTGTAGGACTCTAAAGAATCGTCAATACGCCAGCAGTAGGTGATGATCATATGAAACACTCACAAGCTGCAAGTGGTCAGCTAAACGTAACATCCACCCAGGTTTTGAGCGATCAGAAGATCAACAAGAAAGCTTGTACATTCTCCTGCGAAACCAAGTAACACTCCCGTACTGTCCGGTCTTTTCTTCTGATATGTCGCATATCTCGCCTAGGGGTGGTAAACGTCAGACCCCAGTAGGTTGATAAGTCATGTCGATATGAGGTCCATAACAGTTCGAGAAACTACTGAAAACACTTACCAATAAATCTCAGCAACCCTGGCCAGGGATTTCCAGTTATAACCAATCGAACACAGCGCAACATCAACTCCCTATACCGGGAGAGACGAAACCCCTCCTATCGCTCATTGCCTCCATATGATTCGGGACTGTACCCAAAAGCCACCGTTTTGCACGCCTTCTTGGACGTGGTATGATGGAAATCAAAGCACAGTGGGAATCACACAAGACTCTATGATGATCTCGGGTTTACAGACTAACCTGTACCAGTGTCACCAGAGAACTGCCATCTGACGTGATGTATAATACCATCTAGGAGTTCTCGGCGAGTCCATCCAGTATACCCAGTCTCCACTGAGCACCCGTATACTTTCTCTGATGTCAAACACCAATGGATATAGGATCATCCATCGCCCATCTACATGGGTCGAGAAGCATACGCTAGTCTACTTTGGTATATCGATGCCTTGTCTCGATACACTTACGACTAGGAACAGTTATAGGATGTACTCGTCGACTACACTGGCCCCACTAGTATAATCTTCATCATAGTCCTAGTAGTCAAGTACATATTCTAAGGGCTTTATCAAAATGTGAGAGGAAGATAGTAAACCAATACAAGTCCACATGTTAAGATAAAGAGCAACCAGATAGCATACTATCATGTTGAGCAAGAAAGTCCTACCTATATATGTCCAAGCATCCACTACAATATATATCGTATGTACAGTAATGGCCTCTAGGGCATATATATAACTAACAATCTCCCACTTGCACTAGAGCCATCTGTCGTAGTATCTCATACTCAACAATCAGCAAAGGTTGTAGTATCTCATACTCAACCATCCCAAAATCTCTCAAATATTATTTGGGGAAGTAGGCCTTTGAGAGTGGATTCGCCATGTTTTTCTTCTGTGTTTACTCTCTTAAACCTGGATCTCCTTGGAGATCAACCATCTCCATGATCAGGTGATACTGCTTAAGAATATGTCTGGATCTCTTATGGGACGGGGGTTCCTTAGCATAAGCCAAAACTCCATTGTCACACAATGGTAGGAACGAAGTTCATCTCATGAACTACTGTACATCCAGACTATTTCTTTGGTAGTATTCTTGGTAGTGATTTATCCTTCCTTTAATCGTCTAGTTTGTCACGGTATCTAGCTTGGAACTCTTCCAACATACCGTCCCTCCACTGAGGGTAAAGAAAATGCCTGTGACTGACAATCAGTTGTCCTTATCACCCTAGAACCATTCCAGTGATTCTCCCCAGGATCGATTGATACCATCTCACTACAACCAGTGAGAATCCTAACATCCAATTAGATCTATCTCATAGATCCAAAATCCAGGATTTAGGAGGTATCACCTTGATCATATTTGGAGAATCTTTGTGATAAGAGGAGATTGACCAAGTGTAGCATAGGAAACTCTTTCCCTATCAAGAGTATGTCATCCACGTATAATACGAGGATCATCACCATACTCTTTACTACCTTTTGTATATACAAGGTTCATCTACCATTTTGATGAAGTCAAACTCTTTGACTACCACATCAAAACAGACGTTCCAACTCCGCGATGCCTGCTTTATCCCATAAAGCACCTTGCACACGTTTCCGCTGCTCCCACTGTCTACGAAACCCTCTGGCTGTGTACTTGTAGATGCTCTCTTCTAAATCATCATTTAGAAAAGCTGTCATGACAGCCAACCGCCCGATATCGTAGTTATGGTATGTAGCAGTGGTAAGTAGGATCTGGATGGACTTAAGCATAGTTTTGAAAGTCTCAACTTTTCCATGTACACCAAGTAATCTTCTCAAGATATAATTTCTTCTGATGGGGATTTAACCCTTCTGATAAAGCAACCAAAGTCCATACTTTGTTGGTGTATAAGGATTCCATCTCATATCTCTAAGCATCCAGCCATTCTCACAGAGTCCCCACTCCTGATGGCCTGCTTGAAACTAGTTGGATCATCATCTCATGATGCAATCCTCGCTCCCACTGTCATAGAGAAACCAAAGTATCTCTCAGGTGGGTGAGGAACTCTAATAGATCGGCGGAGAGGCTGAGGTTCGTTAGATACTATTGAATCCTTCGGGTTTACCAAATCATCAGCTGCAGTTTGTTTAGCTGGAACTCTTTCCAGTTCTACCTCATGACCACTAATTTCTTCACAAGAAATTCCCTTTCTCAAAGGTGGCATGCTGAGAAACAAAACACCTTTTTGTTCCTCGGTTAGGTAGAAGATATTTATTTGTGAATGCTTGGGATATGCAACAAACTTCCACAGAACTGACTTTGCCTCGAGCTTGTCCGGATTTTGCTTTTTAGACATTGGCCGGACAACCCCAAATCTTAATATACTTAAGAGATGGGCTCTTCCCATACCATATCACATATGGAGTGGTAGGCATCTGATTTGATTGGAACCCTATTCAATAGGTATGCAGCTTCTCAAGTGCATAACTCCCTAAAGGAAATTGGCAACTCAGTAGTACTCATCATAAAGCACACCATATCACATAGGGTGCGATTGCTCCACCCTGATACACCGGCGTGCTGTGGTGTATACGGAGGGGTAATGCTGAGAGAGAATCTCATTCTCCTTTAGAATAGTCCAGGATCTCCGTGCTCAAGTATTCTCCTCCCTGATGTCATCAAAGGACATAGTACTTATACCCGTTTTGGTTCTCTACTTCTGTCTTATATTCATTGAATTTCTCAAAAGGTTCAGACTTGTGTTTCAACAGGAACACATGTGCGAATCTTGAGAGACCATCAGTGAATATACAAAAGTACAAAGAACAAGTATTGACATGTGTAGACAGGGGACCTTAGATACATCATCATGTATCAATCCCAAGAGTTCACTGACTCCTTCTCTGCTTCCAATAAATAGAGCTGTGGTCATCTTATCTTTGTGACATGACTGGCAAGTTTCACAAGATGTAAATTCAAACTAATTTAAATATGCATCTAAATGTAACTTAGCTAGTCGGGGCGCATTGATATGACCTAGTCTACAATGCCTCAAGAAGGATTCGTTCTTTTCTGAACTTTTCCTCCTGTGTGTGTTCTGCACACAAAGAACTGTGGTTTGATTTAGAACGTATATGCTTTTAGATAACGTGCCTGAACCGATCAACTCTTAATATAGGAAATGTTCAAAACATTATCCAACAATACAAAATTATTTCCTTCTTTACTAATAAAGATGATGTTGTATATCAGGTTCGGTATCTAATAACATTCGTTCAGAATCAATGTATTCCGGTAATACCGGGTGATAATTGCCAACAGTCTTGGCTTGCAACAATTGCATCGTTTCTAACTCTTGAAACTTATCACCCATTCTCAGTTTTCTACCTATCTGTAGCCCATGTAACAGATTGTAAGTCCACGGTAGCGCCCCGGCCGTCTAAAAGACGCCAAATGCGGAACAAAAACTTTTTACAACTGGCGCTATCGCGTATTATAACCCGGATCTGCCATTAAAGCTAAACTAACAAACTACAAAGTGGGTAGAAATGTTATACCGAACGATCTGAGTCCTTCGGTCTTCAACCATCATCCCATGCTTTGTTGCGGCTGCTCCGATCTCTTGAATCTCCAGTCTTCTCATCCAGGTGGCACCACGTCAACGGATCTTTAAACGTGCTCCCACCTCTGAACCGAGGCAACTCGGTCGTCAAGTCTGCTAAAAGAGACGACCAAGATGATGTAGAGAATGAGTAGAACACTTTGTCTCGCTTCGTCCAAAGCCATGGACGAACGGTTAATGAAGTTGCCTTTTGGAACTGTGATGGAATGAAATGAGCTATGAAATTTCCATACACCAAAACTATCATCTTTTCTTCCAAATGAACAACCATATAATTTCAAGAGGGGCCGGCCACTTAAGAATGAGGAAGGAGGTGAGTGTAGGAGCTAGGAGGGTGATCATAACATTAATCAACTAATGAGTCACATATACACCTTGTACATATCATTAATGCACTAATGAATCATCTAACCTAGTCATGCTATCATTAAATGAACAATTAATGGAACCAATGAATTAACAACACCTCATCATCCTAGTCACCATCTAGAAACTTCTAGAACCACGACTCACCCTCAAGACGAAAAGATAAATCCGTATTTAACCGAATGTTAAATACGGGTGATAGAAAACTGGAAACTGGCAACTTCCAAAAGCGATCCCGAAACGAATTTCAGGATAACCCCGTATCAGTATAAACATACCCGCATTTGTATTACGACCGAATACAAATGCAACTGAGACAAAGATATTACATCTACACAGCATAATACTCGGATCCGTCTTAAACCAAAGCCGACCAGTATTATCTGCCCGAAATATGACACGTGCGAAAACGCACGTGCATTTTCCGAACCTTACCATAAAACCATACGGCCTCTACAACGTTTTGCCCGAACTTGGGAAACTGTCTGTGGGGGACTCTAATGACTTATCAACGAACTGGCACTGGGTATAACTACTAGTACGTCAGAGGTACGAGCTGTACGTAACGGTTGCCTATGTATTGATTGGAAGGGAAGCTGACGAGCGAACTCATCCATAAACCCTACAGAGCCTAGCAGTGACAATATACATACAGTCCGGTCCGTTCTTCTAAAGAGTATCGCATATCGAGTCTAGGGGGTGGATAAAGTCAGACCCCTAATAACGCGATAATTCGTGTCAGTATGAAGCCCATCACCACCTGAGAAACTACTGATCCAAATCAGTAATTCTCCACTATCTCTGCCGAGGATTTCTAGTAATGGCCACCCGTGCACTCTGCGACATCAACCCCCAATACCGGGAGAGACGAATCCCCGACGATCCGCTCACTGCCTCCATGTGGCTCGGGACTGTACCCAAAAAATACTTGTTTGCACGTCTCCTTTGAGCGTGGTAGGGTAGAAATCAAAGCACAGTGGGAACTCACACGAGACAAATGACGATCTCAGGTCGACAAACTAACCTGTACACATGTCACCAGGGAACTGCTATCTGACGATATGTATAATACCAACTAGCATGTTCCCGGCGAGTCCTGTCCGGTGTACCCATAACCCAATGAGCACCTGTATACATCTTAGGTGAACCAACTAACACTAATGGCTTGTGAGACCGGCCACTGCCCCTCGTCGGGGTCTCGACTGTATACACTAGTCTACTCTGGAGTATCGATGCCCTGTCTCGAGACTCCCACGACTAGGGACACTTAAAGGATGTGCTTACAGACCCCAGCTCCCATGTATATGATCGTCATCATACTGCTGACAGTCAAGCAAGAATCCTATGGGCTCTATCATCATGCAATAGTGAACTAGAGCATCTATACGATGATAAAGACAAACCAGATAGCATACTATCATCTCGAGCAAGACTGTCATATCGGTATAGGTCCTGCCTCAATCATTGCAATCACATACATGCGATCCAATAATTGACTTTGAGGGCACTATATCCAACAATTTCCCACTTGCACTTAAGGCTAATTATTGCGATGTCGCATACTCACAGCCCGTGTGATACCGAACACCCAACTCCTCTACTAATCAGTTTCATAAAGCTAGTTTGTAAAACTCTTGTGTTCGAGAAATAGCCTCAGTGAGTGGATCCGCCCTGATGTTTCTTTCTATGTCTCTCTTAATCTCAAGTTCGCTGAGAAAGCCATCTCCCGAATCGAGTAATACCTGTCTTAGAATATGTCTGAATATCTGATGGGACCTAGTTCATAAATGAACTCCAAATCCAAACTTCTTAGACATTAGTGATCACTGAACCTGATCAGTATCCAGCACCATGCCTCCCACAGTATCCACTTAGACCACCTGTCCATAATACTGTCCCTCGTCAGAGGGAAAACTATAACTCTGACAATCACCCTGTCATCCAGGTCACCTTAGAAGCCTGGAATGATAACCGTCTCCTCAAGGAGGTTGCCATTATCAAATCCATAGAACATCCATTCATGTTCTAAAACTGCTTCCAAATGTTTCTTCAGGATTGGATTAATATTAACTTATCGCATCTAGTGCAAAAAACAACATCTGGTGTGGTACTTGACATCTCATGATTGACTCAATTGCCTAAGCAAGTGATCTGCCAATCATGCACATCCCTCTCCCCTTTAGTCTCTAAGACACCTTCAGAGAGGGTGACTCCATCACCTGCAGGTACACCACCATGTCAGGAGTCATCTATTCTAAAATACTATTAGAATAATGTCAAAATACCCACATTAGGAAACTACCCAAATCTAGATATAAAACCATAGATCTAGTAACCAGAATGTTTGATATTATAAACCAGAATGTTTGATATTATATCCATATCTTTTATGGTGAAACAACTGTGTGACGACCACAGTACAACCGATCGTAGTATAGGAATTTTACTTCCAACTCTGTATCTGTCATCCAAATACCAGGACATCACACCCTACTACCTTCTCAACAGATCCATCCCCTATTCTGATGAAGTCAAATCCATGACTGTCTCATCAAAATTAGATGATCTCCGCTATAACTGCTGAAGTCTATAAATAGACATAAGCTACTTGCCCACTATTCTTCCGCTGCTTCCACTGACTACGATAACCCTCTGGTAGAATAATATATACGTACACTTATAAAGCTAGTTTAGAACAACGCTATACATATCCTCTTACCGGGTCTCATATTCTGGAACAACAGTAGTGTCAAGTCTGGGTAAACAAGAACCTCCCTGTCACCGTCCTTGAGGCTACCGGAGTACCTCTCGGGTATCTGAGGTTACCCACCATGTCTGCGGAGCGGCTATTGGAATGTCAAAACCTGATTGAATATATAGGTCCTATTAAATTTTCCGTAATCGTTTACGGTTCTGGAATCACTTCCAGTTCTACCACACTCCCACTACTGTTTTCTGAAAAAATCCATGTTACTAAAACTGTGGCGAGTCAAGAACAATATCACTATTGATCTTCCAGATGATAGAAATGTCAACCCTCGTCAAAGCCAGGGTCAACCCACAAACAGCCATTACAGAAACGTGCCTTGAGTTATCCAGTGTCTTGTTTTAAGCATAAACTGGACAACTCCCCGTATCTTAACATCGTTAAGATATGTACCATTCTATATACAATATAGAAATAGAAGCACTAATTTAATTGGAACCAGATTCAAATCATGCAGCTGTCTCCAGTGCATATCAACTTAATGGAGAGAGGCTAATCAGCATTACTCAACTTAGGAATACATCCAATTATGAGTAGCCCGAAAGAGAAACTAGTTTCTCAAAATCATTACTATCAACTGAATACCAATCACTAGAATCTACATCTTCGATCTCTTTGAAGAATCCCGATACTTGCGATACCTGGTTCTCTACTTTATTCCTATACTCACAACTTCTCAAAACTTAGACATTGTATTTCTACGAAACACTTGTCTAAAAACTAGAGAAGTCACGAGTAAACAGAACATAGTACGAGGACCTACCCCTTTGTCCTGATGGACACTGGACAACATACAATACTCTGTATAAGTCCGGTGAGTTGAATAACTCAAAACCTGTGCGCTATAGGTTGAAAACTGTACCCAGGCGATTTCCTCAAATATCACCAATTACAACGAATTCCGATATAATGAGGATTATCACCTAATTCCCAATAACTTACTCCCACTCATCATCTGTAAAACTATACAGATATGAGAATGAAACCTGGTAAATACATATCCTGGAGTAAGTATCTAATCGAGAAATCAGTTTTCCTTTAACAATGCACTGAAACTTGAAAATGTTTCGTAGGGGTATCCTGGTATTTCTAGTAATGCCTCTTACATAATCCAATTCATGACTTTAACCGTATATCTCTTTGCCATCTCTCCAAATCCCTTTATTTGTCTTTATTCATTACCTTCTCTACACCCCTTTAGGCTAAGTGGTTTTCTTCCTTCCCTACCGTTCGACACCAGCCTATGGTTTGGAAGAAGACTATCCAGTAAGCATAATAGGTGTACTCTCCTAAACCAAGGAGTACTCGTATCTTGAGAGAAGGTGATGATAAAAGACAACTGAATAATACCTTATTCTATTTCTCCCGAACTGGGAAAAAGCAAAGGTGAAATAGGAGTGGTGATGAAGTACGCGGTTTGGTCGTGAATGATAACAGTCGCAATTTACTTTGCCCCCTTTTTAATCCCTTTATTTGTCTTTACATATTACCTTCTGCACACCCTACTTAGGCTAATTGGTTTTCTTCAATCTCTACCTTTCGGCACCTGCCTATGGTTTGGAAGAAGACTATCCAATAAGCGTAATAGGTGTACTCTCCTATACTAAGGAGCCCTCGCAACCTGAGAGAAGGTGATAATAAAAGACAACTGAATAAACCAATTCTATTTCTCCTGAACCTGGATCCATCCTCGAAGAAGTCCCTTCGAGTTCGTATCTAACCATACGATGGATCTATCCAATGGAAGTGGATGTCCGTAGTAATACGGGGTGTTCTGAGAAATGCAAAGGGTAAAAGAGAGACGAAAAATGACATATGCAACTTAGACAATCCAATAGCCAGTATTTTAAGAAGGTTCGGTCAACTTGGTCACTGAGTCATAGTCTAGGGTCGGTCAAAGGTCGCTGCCAAAGAGAGAGAGAGAGAAAAGAAACACTCTGCGTCCACTCTAACCAAGATCAGATTGGTTATCACTTTATCTAATCAGGAAACCTCCCACTGTTATCTCAAATTCTCCTCCAAACCTGAAAGAAGAATTAATCGGGATCACTCGAAGAGTAAACCAACTTATCAGTGAGAATCGGGATCTAACTATCATCGCATGATAACTTGATGGAAGCCACTCAAGTTATCACACTCCAGAGGGTATGCGCATGCCCGGCAAGTTTCTTGTATGTTTGAAACTCCCGATGTGATTTTTACCCTATGCTCTTATGACCTTGATGAAATCCAACAAATCATAAGTCACATGTCAAGTTCTACCCGTCATTATCCAGGTTAATTTGAACCCACCTGTACATACCCTTGACGAAAGCCAACAAGGTAATACGACTGTCCCAAACCGACACATCTATCTATGCTACAAATGAATACCCAGCAGCTACCAAACACTATGCCTTGACGAAAGCCAACAAACATAGCTTGAATACTATTGACCATCCATAAGATACGACGGAGGGCTACGACTAGTTTTTGGCGAAAAACCTTTAACGTAATGAACTTGATCTCGTTGAAGGAACTTGATAGCTTTTTATAAAAATATAGTGGCGAAAACCTTTTGCTAAAGAGGTCACTCCCGGTGAAGGGATCTCAGCTCTTTCCTCGTGGAATGAGGTGCAGGATATTCTAACTGAATACCGCGATGCAAAGCAACTTGTAATCGACTATAGTAAAGTTATTACTCTGACGCAAACTTCTGCCCAAGGGGTCACTCCCGGTGAAGGGATCTCGGCCCTTGCCTCGTCGAATGAGGTGCAAGATATTCTAAACTGAATATCGCTATGCAAAACAAAAAGAAACGTCTTTGTAATAACACTTTTAAAATTTGTTCCAACAACATGAAATATAGGTTTGTTTTACTTGCATTGATAAGAATCAACGCATTCCCATCAATTAATCACACCAGAAAAGAACGAAAATATAATGTACATATATGCCATCCGCATTCGCCACTGGGTCCCGTCATCACCCGTTAGGTTACTTAACTAACGACAGAGCGGGGACTGGACTAGCGCGGGTGTAAAACATATACAACATCTAATAGTATATATACCAATATACAATAATCTCTCCAGGCGTGATAATATGCAACATTACAGAAAAGTAATAAGTGTCACAGAACAATACAGATAATCTGGGATCCCCGGGTTTCACAGAGCCGCTACCGAAACCCGACGTTCCCCTGGTCGTGTGGATAGCTTGCGCAATGAAACCTAGACCCCTATGGGTGCAGCAAGTTACCCGCCAAAACCTGAAGCGAGGCAGCCCCCTACAGCATAGTGAATGGACCGCCCGGCATTTTACGGAATCCGGTAACTCGAGCACCCCTCCTTGGGCCAACCTGTACCCCTACGAGTGCTGCGAATAGTCTGCCAATTCTAGAGTGAGGTCCCTTTGCCTCTCAAAGCCATGAGATACGGACCCGTTGCCCTCCAGAACCCGGATATCCATGCACTCCGTCGCGGGGTAATCCTAGTACAGAAAAGAAAATATATACAACGGGTATATCGACCTCAGCCCGGTCGTGCCCAAAAAGAATATTATACAAACAGGCAGTGACGGCAGTCTACATGTTGGACACTCGCCCCGCAAAATCAAATGTACAAATAAATTCAAACTGCATTACCATTGCACACTGCTATCCACCACGACATATCCGCAACATCACAGCACAACACAGAACAACAACGCGAATGTCACGTTCGCAAATCCGTCTAAAAGGACTATAGCAATTAGACGCAATTTACCGCTCGAATGACATTCCCGGTCGGAGATATAATGTAAATACTGCATACTAACAAGTTTAAAATTTCGATCGACAAAACTTCCCGAAGTGGGCCCCACGTACATGTTGGATATATGTATGCCCTAGAGGCCATTATATGATAGTGGATGTATTTGTACATGTATATATATTCAGTGTACATTCTTGCTCGACATGATAGTATGATATCTGGTTCTTCTTTATCTGACATGTTGATTTGATCATGCTTTTATTCATTCATACATGCTGATAAAGCCCTGAGGATATCGGCTTGACTACTGTGATTATGATGGAGATCTTACTAGTGGGACATCTGTAGTGTATAAGCATATCCTGAAATGTCCCTAGTCGTAGGTATATCGAGACGGGGCATTGATATACCAGAGTAGACTAGCGTATATGATACTAGACCCATACGATGGTGTTAGTTATATGTATGCCCTAGAGGCCATTACTATACATACGATGTATATTGTAGTGGATGCTAGGACATATATAGGGAGGACTTTCTTGCTCGACATGATAATATGCTATCTGGTTGTACTTTATCTTAACATGTACTCTGATTGTCTCTATATTACATGTTGATAAAGCCCTTAGGATCTGTACTCGACTACTGGGACTATGATAAGATCATACTGGTGGGGCCACGGTAGTCGACGAGTACATCCTATAAACTGTTCCTAGTCGAGGGTGTATCGAGACAGGGCATCGATACACCACAGTAGACTAGCGTATACGCATCTTGACCAATATGATGGGCAATGGATGATCCCATATCCATCGGTGTTTGACATCAAGGATGGTGTACGGGTGCTCAGTGGAGACTGGGTACACTGGACGGACTCGCCGAGAACTCCCAGATGGTATTATACCATACGTCAGATGGCAGTTCTCCGGTGACACTGGTACAGAGTAGTCTGTTGACCCGAGATCGTCATAGAGTCTTGTGTGATTCCCACTGTGCTTTGATTTCCATCATACCACGTCCAAGAGGGCGTGCGAAAAGGTGGCTTTTGGGTACAGTCCCGAATCACATGGAGGCAATGAGCGATAGGAGGGGATTCGTCTCTCCCGGTATAGGGAGTTGATGTTGTGCTGTGTTCGATTGGCTATAACCGGAAATCCCTGGCCAGGGTTGCTGAGATTTACTGGTAAGTGTTATCAGTAGTTTCTCGAACTGTTATAGACCTCATATCGACACGACTTATCGAGCTACTGGGGTCTGACGTTTACCACCCCTAGGCGAGATATGCGACATATCAGACGACGAGACCGGACTGTACGGGAGTGTTACTGTTTGGATTCACAAGAGAATGTACAGGCTTGCTTGTTGATCTTCTGAGCGCTCAATACCTGGGTAGCTGTTACGTTTAGCTGACCGCTTACAGCTTGTGGGTGTTTGATATGATCATCACCTACTGCCGGCGTATTGACGATTCTTTAGAGTCCTACACAGAGGTTTCTTGGCTCAGGCAAAACGGAGTAGGAGCACATATGTGATATGTGCGGGACCGAGGATAATACGATATGAGATACCGTATTCTATTCTCGCGATATTTGATATCAACCGGGTCATCGGATCAAGTGTTGATTCGATGAATCGGTACGGATAAATATTAGTCGGTTATATGCGATATAGCCGGATTGTCGGATCAAGTGTTGATTCGATAATTTAATGTAAAATAATATATATGATATATTAAAATGCATTAACTAATATTAGCTCACTAAAAGATTCTTTTTCTCACTCGGGTAATACATTGATATATATGCGATATATGTTAAATGTATTATTTTATTTTATTACGATAAATATTATATATATGATATATAATATTGTAACATGATATGATAAATAATGCAACATGTTTAGTGGAGTTTAAACCTGATTAGGGTTTGGATTAGGGTTAAGCTTTCTAGATGATTCTAGAAGGTTTTGGTTTTTGTTTTGTGAAAGATATTTTGTTATGACTCATCCTTAACCTAACCCAAACCCTACACCCTTGGTTAAATCTCTACAATGGTTTGGTTAACCATGGTTGCATAATTCATCATTATCTTCTTTGCATTATTCATCACAAATGAGATTTCTATTGTTGTTCATCTTCTTCCTTCATTCTCTTCATGAAAAAAGCTTGCTAGCTTTATCAATGTGATGAATAAATATGAGAAAAAGATAAATAAAGAGAGCAAAAATCCTACTTCATCATCCTCATCTTCCCTTGCCATTTAGATGAGGGTGTTCATATCATTTCATGAGTGTTAGCTTGTGTTAACGGAATTTCAAGGTAGATCATCTCAGTATCGAAGATCGGAAGCAAAGGTTGCATCTTTCTCTTCGTGGAACCTCTTGAGAGTCCGGAACCCGATGATCGCAGCGAAGGGACCATAACACGGAGCATATGAAGTGAAGGACCGGATCTACAAAGGTTGTAATCCCTCTCACTTAGTGTTAAAGTTGTTAACATGCTAGTTTTCGCCTAATCTCTAGTTTAAAGATCCGTATTCGGGTTGTTCGGCACGGCAAATTTTTTAATCGGGCATGGTTGATGCCTCGTAGACCTTTGTGCGCGTGCAAAGCAACCCTACAGTGGTATCAGAGCCAAGCTAGAGTTTTAGGCGAAGTCTAGACGAAGTTTAAAGTCCGATCGAACGCCGAAACCCCGACACGGAACCCTCTCTGTACATTTTTCAAATATGTGGTTTTTTCTGAATTAAAAATTCTCAGAAAATTAAGCAGGAAAAACTAAGAATTACTGTGAAGTACGGACTTCTAATTCACCAAAATGACCGCGGAACCGCGGCGAAAGCATGGGTTTTACGGCGGTTCCGCGGCCAAAATTTGGACTTAGTCCCTGAAATTTCATGTAATTATTTTTAGGCCCTTTCTTGTTATTTTTTTCTGTGAATATTTTAATTCCACTCAAGTGTTGAGTTTTCAAGGGTTGTATTGGGGAATCGTTGATTCGATCGGATAATTTAACTTTGTTTAGTTTGTCCGGATAATTTTTAGAAACTGTTAAAAAGTTCGAACGGATATCAATAACTCACTTTTTCCCCTATCGGAAATTTTTTCAAAAGTTGGATTTTTTCTCGTGTTTAAGAATGTTCTAAGTCATGCAAGTAACGCGGTGGACCCTCTAGAAGACAACAAACCTTAACTCGATTATGTGACCGTCTTGAACTGCCTTTTGAACCTTAGGGTTTGGGGCAGTACGGCGTGCCACATGTGAGGCGTTGGCTTGACCCTTCTACGGCTGGACCATTGGTACTGTGGCATGTGATGGATGTTTTTAAACTGATCTCAATTGTTGAGATATATTGGGGAAAACTTGGGTGTTTGATTATTCGATCGGAAAGTTTAACATTGTCTATTTATCTGGAATGTGATACAATATTTGGAATCCACAGGAAGTTATGAGATAACTAATTTAAATATTATAAACATAGCAGTTTAGTCTCAAATGATCGGTTGCCACGGAATTTTGATGTGATCAAAAGTCCGTCGCAATCACGTAGTGTACGCGGATACTCGCCGGGTAAACTTAATAGACAGCCACGCCCCATAGCCCCGACCAAGTGACTGTAGGAGAACCCCATCGCCGAAAGCATCCGTTCGGGTGCTCGCGGCAGCGGTGTTCCGCCTTAGTGCACTTCGTCGATGGCATCTGGGGTGCGGCCGTCTACTAAAGTTTGCGACGAGCATTCGATCAGGTTGTCGGGAATCTTGTTGAATTGTCCGACTTGATATTGAAAAGAGTTTTCGATAATGAGACTAAAATGCGGGGTTTACAATTGTTAGGCATGCGATGTCTAAGGAATTCATTTGGTTAGGCATGCGATGTCTAAGGAGGTTGCGGATTCCAACTGTTGTAGTTTTACACTTTCTTTTCTGTGACCGTAAGCGTAGTATGTGGTGTATCGCCGGCTTCGTTGCTATACATCAACGACAATCGGGATACGCATACTTGCTTACGTTGATGATATGAGATATTATGTGTTGCTGTGATATGTTATATTGGATCGTCGCTTTTGAATAGCCGGGGGTTTTATGTGAGATGAGAGTTTTTTCTTTTTCATTCATGTAAAATTCATTTGTATGTAATATTCTTTTATTGGGGCACGTCCAGGTAGCGGAAGATGTCACCATTGTATATTATTTACTTTTCCGCATTAGGTAGACCCAAGGCGGGGAGCACAAGTAACCGGGTTCTAGGGTCCAGTGGGAGACCATCTCGAGGAGTCGAGACCGGGTCTCCTAACCCTAGAATTGGCAGTGTTACTTGCCGCTCTCGTAGGGGTCTAGGGATGTGGGTTTGGCTATTCATCGCGACCGTGGAATCCGTGTTTTATACAGGCTCGTATTGAAAACACGGACGTCCTAGTATATCCAATATTTCATATATGTTCTTCTGCTGTAATGTTCTGTGATGATATCATATTACTGCCTGAGACGAATGTTTATATTATATATATGAGATATATGTTATATTGCAGATTTCGTTTCAAAAGAGATGCTTGTGAAGCATAATAAAATGGGACTTCATTAATGAGATTAATGAAATAAAAGAAACCTAAGATATTATAGAAACTTGTTTAAAAACTGGTAGCTCTAGTTCTTGATTTGCATAGCGGTGTTCCTTGTAGAACATCCAGCACCTTATTCGATGAGGAAAGGACCGAGATCCCTTCACCGGGAGTGACTCCTTTAGCAATAAATGGCAGATGCTACAAACTCGGTTTGTCTTTTAATTGCTTCTATAGTTCTTGCTTTGCATAGTGGTATTTGTGAAATATCCTGCACCTTATTCGATGAGGAAAGGGCCGACGATCCCTTCACCAGGAGTGACCCCTTTAGCAAAACTAGAAAAGCCTCAAAAACACTCCATTTAAAATCACTCGATTCTACAACGATATAAAGTTCATTACGCAAAGGGTTTTCTTAAAAACCTGTCGTAGCCCTCCGTCATTTCAGATAAATAATAGTTAGTATTCGTGCTGCGTTTGTTGACTCAGTCAAGGCGTAGTGTGCGGTAGCTGATTACTGCTTATCTGCAAAGCATATGATACGATTGGATTAGGGTAGTCGTGCGGCCTTGTTGACTCAGTCAAGGGTCGTGCGGGTGGGTTTAATTCAATCGGGAAATGACGGGTTGAACTTTACTTGCGGTCTATGGTTTGTTGACTCAGTCAAGGTCATAGATCGCTTGGGGCAAAATATTATTGGGAATTTCAAGTGTTGAAATTTGCAATGAGATTGCATACCTTCTATGAGATAGTTGGATCCCGATACCCGCTGCGAGTAAGAGTTACTCCTGGGAGAGTTTTACACATTACAATTAGCCGATCAAGTAGGTGTCTAGAAAGGTGTCAACGGGGTTACGCCTCTGGAAAAATGAGGTTTACTTTAATTAGGTTCGTGCGAAAGCACGGGGGACCTCCCTAAAAGTACCGACACTGGCCTGGCTGAAAGATTGGCGAACTTGTAGCGTGTGATTAATCCCGGCTAGTCTTTCCTTTTAGGGTTTGAAGGAAGATTTGATTAAAACAGTGGGAGACATCCTGATTAGATATATTAGATAACCAATCTAATCTTGCAAGAGCATACGCTGAGTGTTTTCTTCTCTCTCTCTCCAGATAGCGACCATATCACGCCTTAATCAAGATAATAAAACGGATATATTGACCGAACCCGCTTGTTATACTGAGCTGGGGAACGTTGGTCCCGCTCCAACTTATAATTGTTATAAGACAGAGTAGGAAATTGGGGAATACCAGATTTCCCGTGCCGCCCATACGAAGAAAGTGCATATTGATGCATCATCTTCGGGTGTGTTCATTACACAGAACCGTTTCTCAGTATCCTTTACGTCCTGGGTATGTGATACCGGATCAGGATCCCGTATATGTAATCTGTTACATGGGCTACAGATAGGTAGAGAACTGAGAACGGGTGATAAGTTTCATGAGACAGAAAACGGTGCAAGTGTTGCAGCCAAGTCTGTTGGTCACTGTCACCCTGTATTACCAGAATACATTGATTCTGAACAAATGTTATTAGATACCGAACCTGATATACAAAATCATATCAGTCTCTTTATTAGTAAAGAAAGGATATAATTTTGTATTGTTGGATAATGTTTTGAACATTTCCTATATCAAGAGTTGATCGGTTCAGGCACGTTATCTAAAAGCATTGTCGTTCTAAATCAAACTACAGTTCTTAGTATACGGAACACACACAAGAGGAAGAGTTCAGAAATGAACAAATCCTTCTTGAGGCATTATAGACTAGGTCATATCAATGCGACCCGGCTAGCTAAGTTACATTTAGATGCATATCTGTTTGAATTTACTTCTTGTGAAACTTTTCGGTCATGTCACAAAGATAAGATGACTATAGCTCTGTTTATTGGAAACAGAGAAAGAGTTAGTGAACTCTTGGGATTGATACATGCTGATGTATGAAGGTCCTCTGTTTACATATACAAAGACCGGTTCTTTTTACTTCATTACGTTCTCTGATAATCTCTCAAGATTCAGACATGTGTTCCTGTTGAAACATAAGTCTGAAGCTTTTGAGATATTCACAGAATATAAGTTAGAAGTAGAGAACCAAAATACGGGTATAAGTATTATGTCCTTTGATGAGATCAAGGAGGAGAATACTTGAGCACGGGATTCCTTGACTATTCTAAAGGAGAATGAGATTCTCTCTCAGCATTACTCCTCCGTATACACCATAGCATGATGGTGTATCGGGGCGGAGCAATAGCACCCTATGTGATATGGTGTGCTCTATGATGAGTACTACTGAGTTTCCTATTTCCTTTAGGGAGTTATGCACTCGTGAAGTTGCATACCTATTGAATAGGGTTCGAATCAAATCAGTTGCCGACCACTTCATATATGATATGGAAAGGGAAGAGCCCATATCTTAAGCTTGTTAAGATTTGGGGTTGTCCGGCCTATGTCTAAAAGCAAAATCCGGACAAGCTCGAGGCAAGGTCTGTTATGTAGAACTGGAAATGTTCCAGCTATACAAACTGCAGCTGATGATTTGGTAGAACCAAGGGATTCAATAGTTTCCAACGAACCTCAGCCTCTCCGCCGATCTAGTAGGGTTCCTCACCCACCTGAGAGATACTGCGGTTTCTCAATGACAGTGGGAGCGAGGATTGCATCATGAGATGATGACCCAACTAGTTTCCAGCTGGCCATCAGGAGTGGGACTCTGTAAGAATGGCTGGATGCTTATCAATCTGAGATGGAATCCTTATACACCAACAAAGTATGGACTTTGGTTGCTTTATCTGAAGGGTTACATCCCCATCAGGAGCGAGTATATCTTGAGAAGATTACTTGGTGTACATAGAAAAGTTGAGACTTTCAAAGCTATGCTTAAGTCCATCCAGATCCTACTTCCCACGGCTACATACCATGACTACGATATCTGGTGGTTGGGTGTCATGACTACTTTTCTAAATGATGTTTTAGAAAAGAGCGTCTATAAGTACACAGCCAGAGGGCTTCGTAGACAGTGGGAGCAGCGGAAACGTGTGCAAGATGTTTTATATGATAAAGCAGGCATCACGGAGTTGGAACATCTGTTTTGATGTGGTAGTCAAAGAGTTTGACTTCATCAAAATGGTAGATGAACCTTGTATATACGAAAAGGTAGTAGAGAGTATGGTGGTGATCCTCGTAGAGTACGTGGATGACATACTCTTGATAGGGAAGGAGTTTCCTATGCTACGCTCGGTCAATCTCCGCTTATCACAAGGATTCTCCATATAGGATCAAAGTGATGCCTCCTAAATCCTGGGTTTTGGATCTATGAGATAGATCTAATTGGATGTTAGGATACTCACTAGTTGTAGTGAGATAGTATCAATCGATCCTGGGGAGAATCACTGGAAAGGTTCCAGGATGATAAGAACGACTGAATGTCAGTCGCAGGCATTGTCTTTACCCTCAGTAGAGGGACGATATGTTTGAAGAGTTCCAAGCTAGATACCGTGACATACTAGACGATTAAAGGCAAGATACATCGTTACCAAGGATACTTCCAAAGAGGCAGTCTGGATATTTATAAGTTCATGAGATGAACTTCGTTCCTACCATTGTGTGACAATGGAGTTGTGGCTATTGCCAAGGAACTACCGTCCCATCAGAAATCCAGATATAATTCTTAGGCAGTATCACCTGATCATGGAGATAGTTGATCTCCAAGGAGATCGAGGTTAGGAAAATAGACACAGAGGACAACAGCGCGGATCCACTCACAAAGACCTTTTTCCCAGTAGAGACTTTTATGGGATGGTTGAGTATGAGATACTACAACCGCAGCTAATTGTTAGGTATGCGATACCATAACAGATGGCCCTAGTACAAGTGGGAGATTGTTAGTTATATGTATGCCTTAGAGGCCATTACTGTACATACGATGTATATTGTAGTGGATGCTAGGACATAAATAGGGAGGACTTTCTTGCTCGACATGATAATATGCTATCTGGTTGTACTTTATCTTAACATGTACTCTGATTGTCTCTATATTACATGTTGATAAAGCCCTTAGGATCTGTACTCGACTACTGGGACTATGATGAGATCATACTAGTGGGGCCACGGTAGTCGACGAGTACATCCTATAAACTGTTCCTAGTCGAGGGTGTATCGAGACAGGGCATCGATACACCAGAGTAGACTAGCGTATACGCATCTTGACCCATATAATGGGCGATGGATGATCCCATATCCATCGGTGTTTGACATCAAGGATGGTGTACGGGTGCTCAGTGGAGACTGGGTACACTGGACGGACTCGCCGAGAACTCCCAGATGGTATTATACCATACGTTAGATGGCAGTTCTCCGGTGACACTGGTACAGAGTAGTCTGTTGACCCGAGATCGTCATAGAGTCTTGTGTGATTCCCACTGTGCTTTGATTTCCATCATACCACGTCCAAGAGGGCGTGTAAAAAGGTGGCTTTTGGGTACAGTCCCGAATCACATGGAGGCAATGAGCGATAGGAGGGGATTCGTCTCTCCCGGTATAGGGAGTTGATGTTGTGCTTTGTTCGATTGGCTATAACCGGAAATCCCTGGCCAGGGTTGCTGAGATTTACTGGTAAGTGTTATCTGTAGTTTCTCGAACTGTTATAGACCTCACATCGACACGACTTATCGAGCTACTGGGGTCTGACGTTTACCACCCCTATGCGAGATATGCGACATATCAGACGACGAGACCGGACTGTACGGGAGTGTTACTGTTTGGATTCACAGGAGAATGTACAGGCTTGCTTGTTGATCTTCTGAGCGCTCAATACCTGGGTAGCTGTTACGTTTAGCTGACCGCTTGCAGCTTGTGGGTGTTTGATATGATCATCACCTACTGCCGGCGTATTGACGATTCTTTAGAGTCCTACACAGAGGTTTTTTGGCTCAGGCAAAACGGAGTAGGAGCACATATGTGATATGTGCGGGACCGTGGATAATACGATATGAGATACCGTATTCTATTCTCGCGATATTTGATATCAACCGGGTCATCGGATCAAGTGTTGATTCGATGAATCGGTACGGATAAATATTAGTCGGTTATATGCGATATAGTCGGATTGTCGGATCAAGTGTTGATTCGATAATTTAATGTAAAATAATATATATGATATATTAAAATGCATTAACTAATATTAGCTCACTAAAAGATTCTTTTTCTCACTCGGGTAATACATTGATATATATGCGATATATGTTAAATGTATTATTTTATTTTGTTACGATAAATATTATATATATGATATATAATATTGTAACATGATATGATAAATAATGCAACATGTTTAGTGGAGTTTAAACATGATTAGGGTTTGGATTAGGGTTAAGCTTTCTAGATGATTCTAGAAGGTTTTGGTTTTTGTTTTGTGAAAGATATTTTGTTATGACTCATCCTTAACCTAACCCAAACCCTACACCCTTGGTTAAATCTCTACAATGGTTTGGTTAACCATGGTTGCATAATTCATCATTATCTTCTTTGCATTATTCATCACAAATGAGATTTCTATTGTTGTTCATCTTCTTCCTTCATTCTCTTCATAAAAAAAGCTTGCTAGCTTTTTCAATGTGATGAATAAATATGAGAAAAAGATAAATAAAGAGAGAGAAAATCCTACTTCATCATCCTCATCTTCCCTTGCCATTTAGATGAGGCTGTTCACATCATTTCATGAGTGTTAGCTTGTGTTAACGGAACTTCAAGGTAGATCATCTCAGTATCGAAGATCGGAAGCAAAGGTTGCATCTTTCTCTTCGTGGAACCTCTCGAGAGTCCGGAACCCGATGATCGCAGCGAAGGGACCACAACACGGAGCATATGAAGTGAAAGACCGGATCTACAAAGGTTGTAATCCCTCTCACTTAGTGTTAAAGTTGTTAACATGCTAGTTTTCACCTAATCTCTAGTTTAAAGATCCGTATTCGGGTTGTTCGGCACGGCTAATTTTTTAATCGGGCATGGTTGATGCCTCGTAGACCTTTGTGCGCGTGCAAAGCAACCCTACAGATGGGAGATGAATGTTCCCACATTCATCGATGTTTGACATCAAGATCATATACGAGTGCTCAGAGGTGACTGGGTACACTGGACGGACTCACCGAGAACTCCTATATGGAATTATATCTATCGTCGGATAGCAGTTCTCAGGTGACACTGGAACAGGTTAGTCTGTAGACCCGAGATCGTCATAGAGTCTTGTGTGTTCTCCCACTGTACTTTGATTGCCACCCTACTACGGCTCTACTGAGTCGTGCAAACAGGTGGCCGTTGGGTACAGTCCCGAGACACACGAAGGAGATGAGCGATAGGAGGGGTTTCGTCTCTCCCGGTATTAGGAGTAGATGCTGTGCTGTGCCCGACTGGTTATATCAGTAAGTCCCTGGCCAGGGCTGCTGAGATTTACTGATAAGTGTTATCAGTAGTTTCTCGATCTGTTATAGACCATTCACCGGCACGACTTATTGAGTTATTGGGGTCGACGTGACCATCCCTATGCTTGATATGAAGCATATCTGATGAAGAGACCGGACTGTACGGTAGTGCCGCCGGTTGGCTCGACGGGAGTTGTAGCAGGTCCGCTTGTTTTCTTCTGATCGCTCGATACCCGGGTGGCCGTTACGTTTAGCTGACCGCTTGCGGCTTGAGGGTGCTTGATATGATCATCATCCACTGCCGGCGTATTGACGAGTCATAGAGTCCCACAAAGGAGTTACCTAGTCCAGGCGAAACGTTGTGGTGCGCGTATGCGATATGCGCATGGACCCGATTAAAATGCGCGTATAGGATACCGTATATTGATCGGGCGGCTTGCTTTTGGTGGGGTCGTATGTGATATGGCCGGATTGATAAATAAAATGTTGATTTATCATTTAACCATTAGTTTTCTCACTTGAAATCTTTTCTTGTATATGATGGATGTATGCATGCATGTATGCTTTCTTTCTTTTTAGATTCATGCACACATGGATGTGCATACACACATATATACATGCATCATCCTTCATGGTTGCTTATACATAGAAAATGGTGGCAATATAAGACTCACACTTTGGTTATTTATATGGATTATTGTTTATATTTGTGTTAAAAACAAAATGGAAAAGGAAAGGATAATACATGGCTAGTTTCTACACACTTTCTTAGCCTAACCTTGCTCACCTACTTCTAACCATGGTTAACCTTCTCTTTTATTTTAACTCAAATTAAATAATATCTTAAACATTTAACCATGGTTTGAGATGAGAAGAAATAAATATATATACATATATTTTCATTTTCTTTTGAAGAGTTATTCTTTTTACTCTTGTTCAAAGAAAAGCCATCATCTTCTTCTTCCTTCCTCTTTTGCTCTCTAGACTTTTGTAGTGAGCAAAATACTTAACAAGATTGGATTTTGAAGTGAGAATAAGAACCACAACATCATTCTACACAAGTTTAGCCCACTTGTTTAGAGTGTTTGCTTCATTTCATTCTCTTGGAAAAGTGAAGTTGTTAGCTTGGACAAGGAGCTTCGGGTTGATCGTCGTGGACATTAGAAGACCTCAAGCGAACCCTCCACCAACTCTCAAGAGGCCAAGGAGTCTAGCATAGGGAGCTACATAGGTTGTACTCTCTAAATCCTCGTCTTTGTTGCCTTTAAAATTATGAAACCCTAATTTTCTAGGATAGATCCTTTGTATGCTTAGTTAGCACCAAAAAAATTTTGATCTTTGTGACATGTGATGCTTCCAAACCTCTCATAGGGTGCTAGGTAAACCCAACATTGGTATCAGAGCCGACCTAGAACATTAGGCGACACTTTTACGAAGTAAAAATCCCGATCGGATCAAAATACGGTATTTCGAGACCTTCTCTGGACAATTTTTAAAATCTGTTGTTTTTCAGAATTAAAAATACTAAAAAAATACAGCAGGAAAATCTAAGAAACACTGTGAAATACGAAGCTATGATCCGTACAAGCCGCCGCGGAACCACGGCCAATACTTGCTTAGGCCGCGGCTCCGCGGCCGTACAGAGGCTTCATGGCTTCCTATTTGTACATTAATTCCTATAACAGCTTGTATATTGTTTTAAGTATGTTTAATCTGAATCCAGTACTGTATATTCTGGAGATGGTTTTGGACTCGACGATTCGATCGGAATTTTGATTTCGTGTCTTTTCCGGGTAAATTAGAAAGTATTGAAGTGTTCGAACAAGTATCATTTGCTCACTTTTCACGGGATTTAAATATTTTGGAGATACATGCAAGTCTTATGGTGGACCCTCTAGAAGACAACAAACCTTAACTCGATTATGTGACCGTCTTGAACTGCCCTTTGAACCTTAGGGTTTGGGGCAGTATGGCGTGCCACATGTGAGGCGTTGGCTTGACCCTTCTACAGCTGGACCGCTACTACTGTGTCACACTCCGGATTTTTGAACTCCGCTCAAGTGTTGAGCTTTAGGGAATTTTGGGTATTTGATCATTCATTCGAAAACTTTAATACTGTCTAATTATCTGGATTGTGATACAATATGTGGAATTCATATAGTTTAGGCATGAAATATGAAGTATGTGATATTTCGTTTTTGTGATGTCTAAAGAGAATGTGGATTCCAAATATTGTAGTTTTACACTTTCTTTTCTGCGACAGTAAGTGTAGTATGTTCGATATCGCCGATTTCGTTGCTATACATCAACGACAATTAGGGTACGCATACTTACTTACGTTGATGATATATGATATTATGTGTTGCGGAGATATGATGTGCAGGATTGTCGCGATCGAATAGCCGGGGGGTTTTATGTGAGATGAGTGTTTTATTTTTCATTCATGTAAAATTCAAATGTAATGTAATATTCTTTTATTTGGGGCACTTCCGGGTTGAGGTTGTTGTCACCAGTGTTGTATATTATTTACTTTTCCGCATTAGGATGACCCAAGGAGGGGAGCACAAGTGACCGGGTTCTGGGGTTCAGTGGGAGGCCATCTCGAGAAGTCGAGACCGGGTCTCCTAAACTCCAGGATTGGTAGGGTCGCTTGCCGCTCTCGTAGGGGTCTAGGGGTGTGGGCTTGGCTAATCATCGCGGCTGTGGAATCCGTATTTTCTATTATTGGCTAAATACTAAATACGGACGTCCTAGTATATCCCATATTATATATATGTTTCTGCTGCCTGTGTTCTGTGATATCTGAGAAGAATGTGCAGGGTTCCTAGGCACACTAGTGAGGTCTCCCATGCCATCAACCATGGCAATTTCAAAAATTATGGTGCCTACAAACCCTAAAGTACGGATCGTTTGCTAGATATCTAGGCGAACAAGAACTAGTTAACAGTTAACTATATAAAATACGGAAATACAACCTTTGTAGATCCGGTGCTCCACCTCCATAGCTCCGCAACGGGGTCGTCTCCGCTGTCCAAATCAAATCTGGGCTCTAAGATCGGCTTCGTCGGAGAATGGGCAAGCTAGGTCGTCGATGTCCATACCGAAGATGATCTACGTCGAGGCATCGATGAATCAAGCTCCACCTTCACCAAACCGTGAAAAGTTGTGAAGGAAACACACTCTACTACTTGGCAAGAGGTAGAGGATGAAGAAATAGGAAGTGGGTAGACTTTAGAATTGGATTTCTCACTCATATCCAACAATCACCATTGAAGGACTTTGCTTTTCTTCACTTGAAGAATGAAGAAGAAGAAGAAAGATATTATGATAAGTTAATAGAAAATGAAAAGAAAATGAATTCTTATCATAATTCTAACCATGGTCAAGTGTAGAGAATGAATCATGGTTAGTGAGAATGGTTAGGGTTAAGGATGAGATAAGTATGGTTGACTTTATCAAAGCTTCATGAAGTTTCAACTAAACTCCAAATCTAGCAACCATTCTTTTCTCTTTTCTTTTATTCATTTATCAAAAATAAAAAGATAATTAAATAAGATAAATGAATAATGAATAATAAACCCTAACCATTTCATTAACCAAGGTTTAATCTTTACACTTGAACCCTAGCTTGACTTGCATCATCAAACATGATACAATCAAGTGCACAAAAAAACATATCGCATATGCAATGCGCACGAACCAAGTGAGAAAATCCGTCTAAAGTGAACCGATACTAGTTAATGTAAAGTAATATATCAAATATATAATTATACATTAAATCATTAAATCAACACTTGATTCAATGATCCGGTCATGCGCACATAACCGACTGGTATCTAATATATCGGCTTATCGAATCAACGCTTGAATCGATAACTAGGTTATATCGCATACAACCATTCGATATATATATCGCGAGAATAGAATACGGTATCACATACACGCATTATTCTCGGTCCCGCACATATCTCATATGCGCTCCTATTTCGTTTTGCTTGAGCCAGGAAACCTCTGTGTAGGACTCTAAAGACTCGTCAATACGCCGGCAGCAGATGATGATCATATCAAGCATCCACAAGCCGCAAGCGGTCTGCTAAACGTAACGGCCACCCGGGTATTGAGCGATCTGAAGATCGACGAGCAAGCCCGCACACACTCCAGTGAATCCGACCAGTAACACTACCGTACAGTCCGGTCTGATCGTCTGATATGTCGCATATCTCGCCTAGGGGTGGTAAACGTCAGACCCCAGTAGCTCAATAAGTCGTGTCGATATGAGGTCTATAACTGTTCGAGAAACTACTGGTAACACTTACCAGTAAATCTCAGCAACCCTGGCCAGGGATTTCCTGTTATAGCCAATCGAACACAGCGCAACATCAACCCCCATATACCGGGAGAGACGAATCCCCTCCTATCGCTCATTGCCTCCATGTGACTCGGGACTGTACCTAAAAACCACCGTTTTGCACGCCCTCTTGGACGTGGTAAGATGGAAATCAAAGCACAGTGGGAACCACACAAGACTCTATGACGATCTCGGGTCAACAGACTACTCTGTACCAGTGTCACCAGAGAACTGCCATCTGACGTGAGGTATAATACCATCTGGGAGTTCTCGGCGAGTCCGTCCAGTGTACCCAGTCTCTACTGAGCACCCGTATATCTCCTCTGATGTCAAACACCGATGGATATGGGATCATCCATCGCCCATCTGTATGGGTCGAGAAGGTACACGCTAGTCTACTCTGGTATTATCGATGCCCCATCTCGATACACCCACGACTAGGGACTGTGAAGGATGTACTTATGGACTACCATGTCCCCACTAGTATGATCCGCATCATAGTCCAAGTAGTCATGTACAGATCCTAAGGGCTTTACCAACATGTAACAGAGAGACAATCAGTATACACGTTAAGGTAAAGGGTAACCAGATAGCATACTATCATGTCGAGCAAGAAAGTCCTCCCTATATATGTCCCAGCATCCACTACAATATACATCCTATGTACAGTAATGGCCTCTAGGGCATACATATAACTAACAATCTCCCACTTGCACTAGGGCCATCTGTAGCAGTGGTTTGAAGTATCTCATACTCAACCATCCCATAAAAGTCTCTCTCTGGGAACAGGCCTTTGTGAGTGGATCCGCTGTGTTGTCTTCTGAGTCTACTCTCCAAACCTCGATCACCCTGGAGATCAATCATCTCCATGATCAGGCGATGCTGCCTTAGAATATGTCTGGATCACTGATGGGACCGGCGTTCCTTGGCATAAGCCACAACTCCATTGTCACACAATGGGAGGAACATAGTTCATCTCATGAACCATTATACATCCAAACAGCCTCTTTGGTAGCATCTTAAGTAGCGATGTATCCAGCCTTTATCGTCTAGTATGTCACGGTATCTAGTTTGGAACTCTTCCAACATACCGTCCCTCTACTGAGGGTAAAGACAATGTCTGCGACTGACACTCAGTCGTCTTTATCACCCTGGAACCTTTCCAGTGATTCTCCCCAGGATCGATTGATACCATCTCACTACAACTAGTGAGAATCCTAACATCCATTTAGATCTATCTCATAGATCCAAAATCCAGGATTTAGGAGGTATCACTTTGATCCTATATGGAGAATCATAGTGATAAGCGGAGATTGATCGAGCGTAGCATAGGAAACTCCTTCCCTATCAAAAGTATGTCATCCACGTACTCTACGAGGATCACCACCATACTCTCTACTACCTTTTTGTTTATACAAGGTTCATCTACCATTTTGATGATGTCAAACTCTTTGACTAATTCATCAAAACAGATGTTCCAACTCCGCGATGCCTGCTTTATCCTATAAAGCATCTTGCACACGTTTCCGCTGCTCCCACTGTCTATGAAGCCCTCTGGCTGTGTACTTATAGACGCTCTCTTCCAAATCATCATTTAGAAAAGCAGTCAAGACACCCAACCACCAGATATCGTAGTCAGGGTATGCAGCCGTGGCAAGTAGGATCTGGATGGACTTAAGCATGGTCACTTGAAAAGGTATCATCATGATCCACGCCTGGTCAATGATGCAAACCTTTAACAAGTCTAGCTTTGAAAGTCTCAACTCTTCCATGTACACCAAGTAATCTTCTCAAGATATACTTGCTCCTGATGGGGATTTAACCCTTCAGATCTTGCAGCTAAAGTCCATACTTTGCTGGTGTATAAGGATTCCATCTCAGATCACTAAGAATCCAGCCATTCTTACAGAGTCTTACTCCTGATGGCCAGCTCGAAACTAGTTGGGTCATCATCTCATGATGTAATCCTCGCTCCCACTGTCATAGAGAAACCGAAGTATCTCTCAGGTGGGTGAGGAACCCTACTAGATCGGCGGAGAGGCTGAGGTTCGTTGGAATCTACTGAATCCTTTGGTTCTATCAAATCATCAATTGTAGTCTGTATAGCTGGAACATTTCCAGTTGTACATAACTGACCTTGCCTCGAGCTTGTCCGGATTTTGCTTTTAGACATAGGCCGGACAATCCCCAAATCTTAACTAACTTAAAACATGGGTTCTTCCCATTCCATATCACATATGAAGTGGTAGGCAACTGATTTGATTAGAACCCTATTCAATAGGTATGCAGCTTCTCAAGTGCATAACTCCCTAAAAGGAAATAGGCAACTCAGTAGTACTCATCATAGAGCGCACCTTATCATATAGGGTGTGAGTGCTCCGCCCCGATATACCATCGTGCTATGGTGTATACGGAGGAGTAATGCTGAGAGAGAATCTTATTCTCCTTTAGAAAAATCCAGGATTTCCGTGCTCAAGTATTCTGCTCCTTGATCTCATCATAGGACATAATACTTATACCCGTATTCTGGTTCTCTACTTCTAACTTATATTCTGTGAATATCTCAAAAGGTTCAGACTTTTGTTTCAACATGAACATAGGTCTGAATCTAAAGAGATCATCAGAGAGCATAATGAAGTACAAAGAACCGATCTTGGCATGTGTAGACTGGGGACCTTTATACATCAACATGTATCATCCCAAGAGTTCACTAACTCTTTCTCTGTTTCCAATAAACGGAGCTGTGGTCATCTTATCTTTGTGACATGACTGGCGAGTTTCACAAGATGTAAATTCAAACTGATTTAAATATGCATCTATATGTAACTCTAGCTAGTCGGGTCGCATTGATCTGACCTAGTCTACAATACCTCAAGAAGAATTCGTTCATTTCTGAACTCTTTCTCTTGTGTGTGTTCCATATACTAAGAACGGTAGTTTGATTTAGAACATCAACGCTTTTAGATAACGTGCCTGAACCGATCAACTTTTGATATAGGAAATGTTCAAAACATTATCCAACAATACAGAATTATATCCTTTCTTTACTAATAAAGAGATAGATATGATTTTGTATATCAGGTTCGATATCTAACAACATTCGTTCATAATCAATGTATCGGTAATACAGGGTGACAGTGACCGACAGACTTGGCTGCAACTCTTGCCCCGTTTTCTGCCTCATGAAACTTATCACCCGTTCTCAGTTCTCTACCTATCTGTAGCCCTATGTAACAGATTACATATCTGGGATCCTGATCTGGTATCACATACCCAGGACGTAAAGGATACTGAGAAACAGTTCTGTATAATGAACACACCCGAAGATGATGCATCAGTATGCACTCTCTTCGTTTGGACGGCACGGGAATTCTGGTAATCCCCAATTTCCTGCTCTGTCTTATAACACTTATAAGTTGGAGCGGGACCAACGTTCCCCAGCTCAGTATAACAAGCGGGTTCGGTCAATAATCCGTATTATTATCTTGATTAAGGCGTGATATGGTCGCTACCTGGAGAGAGAGAGAAGAAAACACTCAGCGTGCGCTCTGTCAAGAATAGATTGGTTATTATTTTATCTAATCAGGATGGCTCCCACTGCTTTTTATCAAATCTTCCTTCAAACCCTAAAAGGAAAGACTAGCCGGGATTAATTACACACTATAAGTTCGCCAATCTTTCAGCCAGGCCAGTGTCGGTACTTTGAGGGAGGTCCCCCGTGCTTTCGCACGAACCTAATTAATGTAAACCTCGTTTTCCCAGAGGCGTAACCCCGTTGACACCTTTCTAGACACCTACTTGATCGGCTAATTGTAATGTATAAAACTCTCCCAGGAGTAACTCTTACTCGCAGCGGGTATCGGGATCCAACTATCTCATAGAAGGTATGCAATCTCATTGCAAATTTCAACACTTGAAATTCCCGATAATATTTTGCCCCTAACCTCCTATGACCTTGACAAAGGCCAACAAACCATAGGATGCTAGTCAAGTTCAACCCGTCATTTCCTGATTGAATTAAACCCACCCGCACGGCCCTTGACAAAGGCCAACAAGGTCGCACGACTACCCTAACTCAATCTGCATCATATGCATAAGCAGATAAACACCAGTTAGCTACCGCACACTGCGCCTTGACAAAGGCCAACAAACGCAGCACGAATACTAACTACTACTTATCTGAAATGACGGAGGGCTACGACAGGTTTTTCTGAAAACCTATTGCGTAATGAACTTGATATCGTTGTAGAATCAAATGATTTTAAAATGGAGTGATTTTGAGGCTTTTCTAGTTTTGCTAAAGGAGTCACTCCCGGTGAAGGGATCGTCGGTCCTTTCCTCGTCGAATGAGGTGCGGGATATATCATATATATCGCTGTGCAAAGCAAAAACACTTAAAAGCAATCAAAAACAAACCGAGTGTGTAGCATCTGCCAGTTATTGCTAAAGGAGTCACTCCCGGTGAAGGGATCTCGGTCCTTTCCTCATCGAATAAGGTGCAGGATATATCTCATATACCGCTGTGCAAAGCAAAAACTGTAGCTACCTGTTTTATTTTGAAATTCGATTCTACAACATCTTAGGTTTCTTTTAATTCATTAATCACATTAATGAAGTCCCATCATTTAAGTACCTAAACATCACAGATAAATACGACGTACACTTATGCCATCCGCATTCGCCTCGATGTCCCCTCGTGCACCGTTAGGTTAGGTAACTAACGACAGAGCGGGGCAGGGCTAGCACGGGTGTAAAACATAAGTAACGTCTATATAATATATCATATATACTATATACTGTATCTATCATAGAACATCACATGATCACATCACAGATATCGCAGCAGAAGAAACATATGAAATATTGGATATACTAGGACGTCCGTGTTTTCAATACGAGCCAGTATAAAACACGGATTCCATGGTCGTGATGAATAGCCAAACCCACACCCCTAGACCCCTACGAGAGCGGCAAGCAACCCTACCAATTCTGGAGTTAGGAGACCCAGACTCGACTCCTCGAGTTGGTCTCCCACTGGACTCCAGAACCCGGTTACTTGTGCTCCCCTCCTTGGGTCTATCCTAGTGCGGAAAAGTAAATAATATACAACAGGTGACAACTCCCGCAACCTGGAAGCGCCCCAATAAAAGAATATTACATACAAGTTTTTACATGAATGAAAAAGAAAAACACTCATCTCACATAAAAAAACCCCGGCTATTCAAACACGACGATCCAATATAACATATCCAGCAACACATAACATCACATGTCATCAACGTAAGTAAATATGTCCATCCCAATTGTCGTTGACGTATAGCAACGAAACCGGCGATATTACATATTACACTTACGGTCACAGAAAAGAAAGTGTAAAACTACAACAGTTGGAATCCGCAACCACCTCAGACATCGCATGCCTGACCAAATGAATTACTTAGACATCG
Organism: Agapanthus africanus; assembly: GCA_030015575.1. Lineage (NCBI taxonomy): Eukaryota > Viridiplantae > Streptophyta > Magnoliopsida > Asparagales > Amaryllidaceae > Agapanthus > Agapanthus africanus. The sequence goes on along the minus strand of JASDDO010000029.1, from coordinate 250,664,980 downwards.
CATGCCTAACAATTATAAACCCCGCATTTTAGTCTCAAAATCGAAAACTCTTTTCAATATTAAGTCGGGCAATTCAACAAGATTCCCGACAGTCTGATCGAATGCTCGTCGCAAACTTCAGTAGACGGCCGCACCCCCGATACCGTCGACGAAGTGCACCAAGGCGGAACACCGCTACCGCGAGCACCCGGACGGATGCTTTCGGCGACGGGGTTCTCCTACAGTCACTTGGTCGGGGCTATGGAGTGAGGCTGTCTATTAAGTTTACCCGGCGAGTATCCGCGTACGCTACGTGATTGCGACGGACTTTTGATCACATCAAAATTCCGTGGCAACCGATCAAGTGAGACTAAATTGCTACGTTTATAACATTCATTTAGTTATCATATAACTCATTGTGAATTCCAATTATTGTATCCCATTCCGGATAAACAGAAAATGTTAAACTTTTCGATTGAACAATCGAACACCCAAGTTTTCCCGAAACTGATCAACACATGAAACAAGTCTAACAACATTCCGTTCGTACCTCAGTACCAACGATCCAGCCGTAGAAGGGTCAAGCCAACGCCTCACATGTGGCACGCCGTACTGCCCCAAACCCGAAGGTTCAAAGGGCAGTTCAAGACGGTCACATAATCGAGTTAAGGTTTGTGTCTTCTAGAGGGACCATCGCGTTACTTGCACTACTTAGAACGTCGTTAAACTACGGAAAAATCCAACACTTGGAAATTTCCCGACAGGGGAAAAGTTGGGTATTTATATCCGGTCGAACTTTTTAACATATTCTAAAAGTTATCCGGAAAGCCACACAGACAAAATTTGATATCCCGATCGAAATTCCGAATCCCCAAATCAACTCAGAAAAAACAACTCTTGAAAATATATTAAAAATATCCAGGAATACCAGAACAGTACCATAGGAATTACTGTAGAAGACAAGTGGCACAAGACGACAAAATGGCCGCGCTTGCGCCGCACAAGACAAGCTTATGCCGCGGAAGCGCGGCGCACCGTAGGAATTGTGTGCACGAATTTTACAGTATTTCTTAGAATTGCCTGCTTATGTTTCTGAATATTTTTAATGTTGAAAAATCCCAGAATTTAAAAATTGTACAGAGAGCAATATTGGTTCGGGGTTTCGGGTTCGTTCGGGCTTCAATTTCCGTCTGGACTTCGCCTAAGGCTCTAGCTAGGCTCTGATACCACTGCAGGGTTCCTAGGCACACTAGTGAGGTCTCCCATGCCATCAACCATGGCAATTTCAAAAATTATGGTGCCTACAAACCCTAAAGTACGGATCGTTTGCTAGATATCTAGGCGAACAAGAACTAGTTAACAGTTAACTATATAAAATACGGAAATACAACCTTTGTAGATCCGGTGCTCCACCTCCATAGCTCCGCAACGGGGTCGTCTCCGCTGTCCAAATCAAATCTGGGCTCTAAGATCGGCTTCGTCGGAGAATGGGCAAGCTAGGTCGTCGATGTCCATACCGAAGATGATCTACGTCGAGGCATCGATGAATCAAGCTCCACCTTCACCAAACCGTGAAAAGTTGTGAAGGAAACACACTCTACTACTTGGCAAGAGGTAGAGGATGAAGAAATAGGAAGTGGGTAGACTTTAGAATTGGATTTCTCACTCATATCCAACAATCACCATTGAAGGACTTTGCTTTTCTTCACTTGAAGAATGAAGAAGAAGAAGAAAGATATTATGATAAGTTAATAGAAAATGAAAAGAAAATGAATTCTTATCATAATTCTAACCATGGTCAAGTGTAGAGAATGAATCATGGTTAGTGAGAATGGTTAGGGTTAAGGATGAGATAAGTATGGTTGACTTTATCAAAGCTTCATGAAGTTTCAACTAAACTCCAAATCTAGCAACCATTCTTTTCTCTTTTCTTTTATTCATTTATCAAAAATAAAAAGATAATTAAATAAGATAAATGAATAATGAATAATAAACCCTAACCATTTCATTAACCAAGGTTTAATCTTTACACTTGAACCCTAGCTTGACTTGCATCATCAAACATGATACAATCAAGTGCACAAAAAAACATATCGCATATGCAATGCGCACGAACCAAGTGAGAAAATCCGTCTAAAGTGAACCGATACTAGTTAATGTAAAGTAATATATCAAATATATAATTATACATTAAATCATTAAATCAACACTTGATTCAATGATCCGGTCATGCGCACATAACCGACTGGTATCTAATATATCGGCTTATCGAATCAACGCTTGAATCGATAACTAGGTTATATCGCATACAACCATTCGATATATATATCGCGAGAATAGAATACGGTATCACATACACGCATTATTCTCGGTCCCGCACATATCTCATATGCGCTCCTATTTCGTTTTGCTTGAGCCAGGAAACCTCTGTGTAGGACTCTAAAGACTCGTCAATACGCCGGCAGCAGATGATGATCATATCAAGCATCCACAAGCCGCAAGCGGTCTGCTAAACGTAACGGCCACCCGGGTATTGAGCGATCTGAAGATCGACGAGCAAGCCCGCACACACTCCAGTGAATCCGACCAGTAACACTACCGTACAGTCCGGTCTGATCGTCTGATATGTCGCATATCTCGCCTAGGGGTGGTAAACGTCAGACCCCAGTAGCTCAATAAGTCGTGTCGATATGAGGTCTATAACTGTTCGAGAAACTACTGGTAACACTTACCAGTAAATCTCAGCAACCCTGGCCAGGGATTTCCTGTTATAGCCAATCGAACACAGCGCAACATCAACCCCCATATACCGGGAGAGACGAATCCCCTCCTATCGCTCATTGCCTCCATGTGACTCGGGACTGTACCTAAAAACCACCGTTTTGCACGCCCTCTTGGACGTGGTAAGATGGAAATCAAAGCACAGTGGGAACCACACAAGACTCTATGACGATCTCGGGTCAACAGACTACTCTGTACCAGTGTCACCAGAGAACTGCCATCTGACGTGAGGTATAATACCATCTGGGAGTTCTCGGCGAGTCCGTCCAGTGTACCCAGTCTCTACTGAGCACCCGTATATCTCCTCTGATGTCAAACACCGATGGATATGGGATCATCCATCGCCCATCTGTATGGGTCGAGAAGGTACACGCTAGTCTACTCTGGTATTATCGATGCCCCATCTCGATACACCCACGACTAGGGACTGTGAAGGATGTACTTATGGACTACCATGTCCCCACTAGTATGATCCGCATCATAGTCCAAGTAGTCAAGTACAGATCCTAAGGGCTTTACCAACATGTAACAGAGAGACAATCAGTATACACGTTAAGGTAAAGGGTAACCAGATAGCATACTATCATGTCGAGCAAGAAAGTCCTCCCTATATATGTCCCAGCATCCACTACAATATACATCCTATGTACAGTAATGGCCTCTAGGGCATACATATAACTAACAGAATGACATATTATATATATGATATATAGTAGACGTTGCTTATGTTTTACACCTGCGGTTGTCCCGTCCCGGTATGCCTTTAGTTAAGTAACCTAACGGTGTATAACGGAACATTGCGGTGAATGCGGATGGCATAAGCGTACGTGTTATTTTCGTTTCTTTTCTGTGATTGGCTTAAGGACTTAAATGATGGGATTACATTAATATGATTAATGTAAAGAAAATAAACCTAAAAAGATGTTGTAGAATCGGATTTGAAAACCGCTCGGCTCTTTATGAAAAAGCTATATTTCAAAACTGCGGAGCACAAGCCACTCCTTTTGAAAACCTTTTGATTCTACGACGGTATCAAGTTCAAAGCGTTAAAGATTTTCTTAAAAATCATCTGCAACCCTCCGTCATTTTAGGAACTAGAGTACTTAGTATTCGTGCTATGTTTGTTGACTTTAGTTAAGGCGTAGTGTACGGTAGCTAAGTGATGTCTTCCTACACTGCATATGATGCAGATTAATTAGGACATTCATGCGACTTTGTTGACCATAGTTAAGGGTCATATGGGTGGGTCTAATTGATCAAGAAATGACGGGTAGAACTTGACTGGTACTTATGATTTGTTGACCATAGTTAAGGTCATAAGTACTAGGGGTAAAAATTACATCGGGAATTTCAAGTGTTGAAATTTGCAATGAGATTGCATACCTTCCATGTGATGGTTGGATCCCGATCCCACTGTGGGCAATAGTTGCTCCTAGGAGAGTTTTCCAGTTTACAATTAGCTAACTCATTAGGTGTCTAGAAAGGTGTTAACGGGGCTACGCCTCTGGGAAAACGAGGTTTACTTTAATTAGGTCCATGCGAAAGCACGGGGAACCTCCCTCAAGTACCGACACTGGCCTGGCTGAACGGTTAGCAAAGTTGTAGACTGTAATTAATCCTGGCTAGTTTTTCTTTTTATGGTTTGAAAGAAAAACTCGATAAAAGTAGTGGGAAACATCGATTAGACAAGATAATAACCAATCTGATCTATGCAAGAGCTTTCGCTGAGTGTATTCTTTTCTCTCTCTTAATGGCAGATACCCAAGACTGGACTCAAGCTTTTACTAGATAAAAACAAACTGAATGGGACCAATTATAAAGACTGGCTGCGGAATCTGAAAATAGCCTTGACTTATGATAATGTATCATATGTCCTCACGGCTTCAGCCCTGCCCACCCAAGGTCCAAAATCCTCAGTTGCGGACATTGAAGTCCGCAAGACATGGGATGCTGACTGTGCCACGGCCAAATGCCTCACTCTTGCATCGATGGATAACACACATCAAAAGCAGCACGAGGACATGGACATTCACGGCATATTGCTCCATACAAAGGAGTTGTATGGAGAGCAATCCCGCGTATTACGATACGAAGCATCTAAGAAATTGTTTCAAATGCGGATGACCCCTGGCACACCAGTAGGAGACCATGTTCTGAAGAGATAGCTCTTATAGAAGAGCTTGAGGACCTTGGATGGACGATGGACAATGAACAATATACGGATATTATTCTGCAGTCCCTCCCCTCCACCTTTGCTCAATTCATAATGAACTTCAACATGCACGGCATGGAGAAGGAACTCCCTGAACTCCTTAATATGTTAAGGAGTGCAGAGAGCACTATGAAATCAGCAAAAACTCCCGTTATGACTGTTGGACAGTCTTCCTCTTCTTGCCCGAAAGCTAAGGCCAAGGGAAAGAAAAAGAAGAAGCCTACCAATCCTAAGGGTGGAGTTAAAAAGGTGAAAGGAAAGAAAAAGTCCAAAGCTGGAGACTCGAGGAAAGGCGAATGTTTTCATTGCCACAAGACAGGACATTGGAAGCGCAACTACACGGAGTACTTAAATCTCAAGAAGAAGCATGAGGATGCTTCTGCTTCAGGTTCGTTTGTAACAGAAAACTGTTTTTCAATAAACTCGGCTTCCTGGGTATTGGATACCGGTTCAGGTTCTCACATTTGCAATTCTATGCAGGGGCTGAGAAATAGCAAAGTTTTGAAGACAGGTGAGCATACTCTCCGCGTTGGAAATGGTTCCAATGTACATACAGTCGCAGTGGGAGAGTATCACTTGGGGTTGCCATCTGGATGTATTTTGGTTTTGAATCCATGTTATTTTGTACCTAGTATACTTTGTAATATAATATCCGTTTCTTTGTTGGACAATGAAGGATATAATTTTGTATTGCAGAACAATGTTATGAACATTCACCTGAATCAAATGTTGGTTGGGTATGGTACGCTTAATAACGGGATATATGTCCTAAATCAACACACAGTTTTCAGTATACAACACACTAATAAAAGAAAACTTTCAGAATTAAATGAAGCTTTTCTTTGGCACTGTATACTTGGTCATATTAACGAAACAAGACTAAACAAGTTACACAAAGATGGATATTTAAACTCTTTTGAGTATAAATCTTATGCGACTTGCCAGTCTTGTATCAAGGGTAAAATGACCAAAACTCTGTTTACCGGACACGGAGAAAGAGCTACTGAGCTCCTAGGCCTCATACATAGAGATGTATGCGGTCCAATGTCTACACAGGCTAGAGGCGGTTTTTCATACTTCATTTCGTTCACTGACGATTTCTCAAGATTCGGTCTTGTATTTTTATTAAAGCACAAGTCCGAAGCTTTCGAGAAATTCATTGAATATAAACAAGAAGTAGAAAAACAAACCGGCTTGAGTATCAAGATGCTTCGATCAGATCGAGGTGGAGAGTATCTCAGTACGGAATTTGCAAACTTCCTAAAAGGGAATGGGATTCTCTCTCAGCTCACTCCTCCTTACACACCACAGCACAACGGTGTGTCTGAACGACGGAATATGACCCTATTAGATATGGTCCGATCCATGATGAGTGATGCTGAGTTACCCGTCTCATTTTGGGGGCATGCATTGGAGACTGCAGCGTTTCTACTGAACAGGGTTCCAACCAAAACCGTGCTTACCACGCCATATATATGGCATGGGAAGAGACCATCTCTTGAGAGAATTAAGATTTGGGGTTGCCCGGCCTATGTTAAAAAGCAGAATCCGGAAAAACTCGAGACACGGTCGGTCATGTGTAACTTTGTGGGATATCCAAAGAACTCATATGGATATCTATTCTACCACAAAGTGGAACAAAAGGTGTTTGTTTCTCAGTATGCCACATTCTTGGAAAAAGAGTTTTTCACAGATAAAGATGATGGCAAAGTGGTGGATCTAGAATAGGTTCTAGAGACACAAACCACAAATGATGATTTGGTTGAACCGGCTGTTGCAATAGAAACTGAGGAAACTCGGCCACTCCGAAGGTCTGGTAGGACTTCTCGCCCACCGGAGAGGTACTACGGTTTTCTCATTGATGGTGACAGAGAAGACTGCATCATGGATGATGATGATCCCACCAGTTTTCAGCAAGCTATCACGAGTGGTGACTCTGTGAAGTGGCTGGATGCCATGAGATCCGAGATGGAGTCTATGTACACCAACAAAGTATGGACTTTGGACATTGTACCCCTGGGGTAAAACCTGTGGGATGCAAATGGATCTTTAAAAGAAAGATTGGTGTAGATGGGCAGGTAGAGACCTATAAGGCAAGACTTATGGCGAAGGGTTTTCGTCAAAGACCAGGTTTGGAATATGACGAAACTTTTTCGCCCGTAGCCATGCTTAAATCTATTCGGATCCTACTTGCTATTGCTGCTCACTACGACTATGAAATCTGGTAGATGGACGTTAAAACAGCATTTCTAAATGGAGATTTAGAAGAGTGCGTTTATATGGATCAGCCAGAGGGCTTCATTGACAGTGGGAGCAGCGGGAAAGCATGTAGATTGCTTAAATCCATATATGGGTTAAAGCAGGCATCTCGGAGTTGGAACATCTGTTTCGATGATGTTATCAAAGATTTTGATTTCATCAAAAATCCAGATGAACCTTGTGTTTATAAGAAGGCTGTAGGGAGAGCTGTCACATTCCTCGTATTGTACGTGGACGACATTCTTCTGATAGGAAATGATATTCCTATGGTACATTCGGTCAAATCTTTCTGATCACTAAGGTTTTCCATGAAGGACCTCGGTGATACTACATACATCCTGGGCATAAGGATCTATAGGGATAGATCCAAAAAGTTATTGGGATTGTCCCAAACCAGGTATATCAACACCATCCTAAAAAGGTTTAGTATGGAAGACTCCAAGCGGGGCGCTTTACCCGCTTGCCACGGGGTCACTCTCTCCAAGGACTCTTGCCCAAAGACCGATGAAGAGAGAGCTCGCATGAGCGTTATACCCTTTGCTTCTGTAGTAGGATCTATAATGTATGCGATGTTATGTACACGCCCAGATGTAGCTTATGCACTTAGTGTTGTAAGTAGGTATCAATCCAACCCAGGGGAGAATCACTGGACAGCTGTGAAGAACATTCTTAAGTACTTGCGAAGGACTAAAGAATTGTTCTTGGTATATGGTAATAGAGATCTCCAAATGGAGGCCTTTACCGATTCGACCTTCCACAGCGATTAGGACGACAGCAAATCTATCTCTGGGTTTGTATTTACCCTCAATGGAGGGGCGGTAAGTTGGAAGAGTTCCAAACAGGATACCGTTGCCGACTCTACGATGGAAGCTGAGTACATTGCTGCGAATGATGCCGCCAAGGAAGCCGTCTGGATGTAGAAGTTCATCTCGGAGCTAGGAGTAGTTCCAACCATTATTGATCCAATACCATTGTATTGTGATAATAATAGGGCTATGGCGTTAGCCAAGGAGCCCAGATCCCATCAGCGGTCCAGACACATCCTGAGGCGTTTTCATTTGATCCGAGAGATTGTAGATCACCGCGAGATCGAGATTAGGAGAGTAGATACAAAGAATAACGCCGCAGATCCATTCACCAAGGCCCTCCCTCAGCCGCAGCATGAGCGACTTTTTGAGATGTTGGGTATGAGATACGCCAATAACTGGCCTTAGTGCAAGTGGGAGATTGTTGGATATATGTATGCCCTAGAGGCCATTATATGATAGTGGATGTATTTGTACATGTATATATACAGTGTACATTCTTGCTCGACATGATAATATGCTATCTGGTTCTTCTTTATCTGACATGTTGATTTGATCATGCTTTTATTCATTCATACATGCTGATAAAGCCCTGAGGATATCGGCTTGACTACTGTGATTATGATGGAGATCGTACTAGTGGGACATCTGTAGTGTATAAGCATATCCTGAAATGTCCCTAGTCGTAGGTATATCGAGACGGGGCATTGATATACCAGAGTAGACTAGCGTATATGATACTAGACCTATACGATGGGCGATGAATGTTCCCACACTCATCGATGTTTGACATCAAGATCATATACGGGTGATCAGTGGTGACTGGGTACACTGGATGGACTCACCGAGAACTCCTATATGGAATTATATCTATCGTCGGATAGCAGTTCTCAGGTGACACTGGTACAGGTTAGTCTGTAGACCCGAGATCGTCATAGAGTCTTGTGTGTTCTCCCACTGTACTTTGATTGCCACCCTACTACGTCTCTACTGAGTAGTGCAAACAGGTGGCCATTGGGTACAGTCCCGAGACACACGAAGGCGATGAGCGATAGGAGGGGTTTCGTCTCTCCCGATATTGGGAGTTGATGCTGTGCTGTGCCCGATTGGTTATATCAGTAAGTCCCTGGCCAGGGCTGCTGAGATTTACTGATAAGTGTTATCAGTAGTTTCTCGATCTGTTATAGACCATTCACCGGCATAACTTATTAAGTTATTGGGGTCGACGTGACCATCCCTAGGCTCGATATGCAGCATATCTGACGAAGAGACCGGACTGTACGGTAGTGCTGCCGGTTGGCTCGACGGGAGTTGTAGCAGGTTCGCTTGTTTTCTTCTGATCGCTCGATACCCGGGTGGCCGTTACGTTTAGCTGACCGCTTGCGGCTTGGGGGTGCTTGATATGATCATCACCCACTGCCGGCGTATTGACGAGTCTTAGAGTCCTACAAAGGAGTTACCTAGTCCAGCCGAAACGTTGTGGTGCGCGTATGCGATATGCGCATGGACCTGATTAAAATGCGCGTATAGGATACCGTATATTGATCGGGCGGCTTGCTTTTGGTGGGGTCGTATGTGATATGGCCGGATTGATAAATCAAATTTTGATTTATCATTTAACCATTAGTTTTCTCACTTGAAATCTTTTCTTGTATATGATGGATGTATGCATGCATGTATGCTTTCTTTCTTTTTAGATTCATGCACACATGGATGTGCATACACACATACATACATGCATCATCCTTCATGGTTGCTTATACATAGAAAATGGTGGCAATATAAGACTCACACTTTGGTTATTTATATGGATTATTGTTTATATTTGTGTTAAAAACAAAATGGAAAAGGAAAGGATAATTCATGGCTAGTTTCTACACACTTCCTTAACCTAACCTTGCTCATCTACTTCTAACCATGGGTTAACCTTCTCTTTGTGTTTTAACTCAAATTAAATAATATCTTAAACATTTAACCATTGTTTGAGATGAGAAGAAATAAATATATATACATATATTTTCATTTTCTTTTGAAGAGTTATTCTTTTTACTCTTGTTCAAAGAAAAGCCATCATCTTCTTCTTCCTTCCTCTTTTGCTCTCTAGACTTTTGTAGTGAGCAAAATACTTAACAAGATTCGATTTTGAAGTGAGAATAAGAACCACAACATCATTCTACACAAGTTTAGCCCACTTGTTTAGAGTGTTTGCTTCATTTCATTCTCTTGGAAAAGTGAAGTTGTTAGCTTGGACAAGGAGCTTCGGATGGATCGTCGTGGACATTAGAAGACCTCAAGCGAACCCTCCTCCAACTCTCAAGAGACCAAGAAGTCTAGCCTAGGGAGCTACAAAGGTTGTACTCTCTAAACCCTAGTCTTTGTTGCCTTTAAAATTATGAAACCCTAATTTTCTAGGATAGATCCTTTGTATGCTTACTTAGCACCAAAAAAAATTTGATCTTTATGACATGTGATGCTTCCAAACTTCTCATAGGGTGCTAGGTAAACCTGACAGTACATCTGCTGTACAGTAACAAAAACTGGGCCCAAAAGAATATTTCCAGAAACCACAATTTATCATGTAGAAGCCACAGAAGAAAAATTACCCACTGATTCACCAAGACGGCCGCGGATCCACGGTCAAAGCAAGGGGTTGACCGCGGTTCCGCGGCCGTACGGTCGAATCAGTAGGTCATTTTTCTTCTGTGTTCTATTAAAAGCCTGCACAATTTTCTGGTATGCTCAAAATAATTTTTAGACAAGATTTAAAATCAACAGAAACATAGAACATGGAAATTGTAGTTTTGAAAATTTTGTTCGATCGATATTTTAAACGCGTTAGCACATGTTTGTAAAGCTTAATGGTGAGGCTCTGATACCACTGTAAGTCCACGGTAGTGCCCCGGCCGTCTAATAGACGCCAAATGCGGAACAAAAACTTTTTACAACTGGCGCTATCGCGTACTATAACCCGGATCTGCTATTAAAGCTAAACTAACAAACTACAAAGTGGGTAAAAATGTTATACCGAACGATCCGAGTCCTTCGATGTTCAACCATCATCCCACACTTTGTTGCGGCTGCTCCGATCTCTTGAATCTCCAGTCTTCTCGTCCAGGTGGCACCACGTCGACGGATCTTTAAACAAGCTCCCGCCTCTGAACCGAGGCAACTCCGTCGTCAAGTTTGCTAAAAGAGACGACCAAGATGATGTAGAGAATGAGTAGAACACTTTGTCTCACTTCGTCCAAAACCATGGACGAACGGTTAATGAAGTTGCCTTTTGGAACTGTGATGGAATGAAATGAGCTATGAAATTTCCATATACCAAAACTATCATCTTTTCTTCCAAATGAACAACCATATAATTTCAAGAGGGGCCTGCCACTTAAGAATGAGGAGGGAGGTGAGTGTAGGAGCTAGGAGGGTGATCATAACATTAATCAACTAATGAGTCACATATACACCTTGCACATATCATTAATGCACTAATGAATCATCTAACCTAGTCATGCTATCATTAAATGAACAATTAATGCGACCGATGAATTAACAACACCGCATCATCCTACTCACCATCTAGAAACTTCTAGAACCACGACTCACTCTTAAGACGAAAAGATAAATCCGCATTTAACCGAATGTTAAATACGGGTGATAGAAAACCGGAAACTGGCAACTTCCAAAAGCGATCCCGAAACGAATTTCAGGATAAACCCGTATCAGTATAAACATACCCGCATTTGTATTACGACCGAATACAAATGCAACTAGGAAAAAGATATTATATCTACACAGCATAATACTCGGATCCGCCTTAAACCAAAGCCGACCAGTATTATCTGCCCGAAATATGACACGTGCGAAAACGCACGTGCATTTTCCGAGCCTTGCCATAAAACGATACGGCCTCTACAACATTTCGCCCGAACTTGGGAAACTGTCTGTGGGGGACTCTAATGACCCATCAACACACTGGCACTGGGTATAACCAGTAGCACGTCAGAGGTACGAGCTGTACGTAACGGTTGCCTATGTATTGATTGGAAGGGAAGCTGACGAGCGAACTCATTCATAAACCCTACAGAGCCTTACAGTGATAATATACATACAGTCCGGTCCGTTCGTCTAAAGAGTATCGCATATCGAGTCTAGGGGGGTGGATAAAGTCAGACCCCTAATAACACGATAATTCGTGTCGGTATGAAGCCCATCACCACCTGAGAAACTACTGATCCAAATCAGTAATTCTCCACTAGCTCGGCCGAGGATTTCTAGTGATGGCCACCCGTGCACTGTGCGACATCAACCCCTAATACCGGGAGAGACGAATCCCCGACGATCCGCTCACTGCCTCCATGTGGGTTGGAACTGTACCCAAAAAATACCTGTTTGCACGTCTCCTTTCAGCTTGGTAGGGTAGAAATAAAAGCACAGTGGGAACTCACACGAGACAAATGACGATCTCAGGTCGACAAACTAACCTGTACACATGTCACCAGGGAACTGCTATCTGACGATATGTATAATACCAACTAGCATGTTCCCGGCGAGTCCTGTCCGGTGTACCCATAACCCAATGAGCACCTGTATACATCTTAGGTGAACCAACTAACACCAATGGCTTGTGAGACCGGCCACCGCCCCTCGTCGGGGTCTCGACTGTATACACTAGTCTACTCTGGAGTATCTATGCCCTGTCTCGAAACACCCACGACTAGGGCCACTTTAAGGATGTGCTTACAGACCCCAGCTTCCACGTATATGATCGTCATCATACTGCTGGCAGTCAAGCAAGAATCCTATGGGCTCTATCATCATGCAATAGTGAACTAAAGCATGTATACGATAATAAAGACAAACCAGATAGCATACTATCATCTCGAGCAAGACTGTCATATCGATATAGGTCCTGCCTCAATCATTGCAATTACGTACCTGCGATCCAATAATTGACTTCGAGGGCACTATATCCAACACAGATTACATATGTAGGATCCTGACCGGTATCTCATACCCAGGACGTAATGGATACTGAGAAACAGTTCTCTTTAATGAACACACCCGAAGAAGATGCATCAGCATGCACTTTCTTCGTTTCGGTGGTACGGGAATTCTGGTAATCCCCTATTTCCTGCTCAGTCTTATAACATTTATAAGTTGGAGCGGGACCAACGTTCCCTAGCGCAGTATAACAAGCGTGTTCGGTCAATACAACCGTATTATTATCTTGATTAAGGCGTGACATGGTCGCTACCTGGAGAGAGAGAGAAGAAAACACTCAGCGTATGCTCTTGCAAGATTAGATTGGTTATTAATATATCTAATCAGGATGTCTCCTACTGTTTTAGTAAAATCTTCCTTCAAACCCTAAAAGGAAAGACTATCCGGGATTAATTACACGGTACAAGTTCGTCAATCATTCTGCCAGGCCAGTGCTGGTACTTTGAGGGAGGTTCCCCGTGCTATCGCACGGACCTAATTAAAATAAACCTCATTTTCTTAGGGGCGTAACCCCGTTAACACCTTTCTAGACACCTACTTGATCGGCTAACTGTAATGTGTAAAACTCTCTCAGGAGTAACTCTTACTCGCAGCGGGTATCGGGATCCAACTATCCCATAGAAGGTATGCAATCTCATTGCAAATTTCAACACTTGAAATTCCCAATAATGTTTTACCCCTAGCAACTTATGACCTTGGCTAAGGTCAACAAATCATAAGCGCTAGCCAAGTTCAACCCGTCATTTCCCGATTGAATTAAACCCACCCGCACGACCCTTGGCTAAGGTCAATAAAGTCGCATGACTACCCTAACTCAATCGCATCATATGCTTATACTGATAAGCACTAATTAGCTACCGCACACTACACCTTGGCTAAGGTCAACAAACGCAGCACGAATACTAAGTAGTACTTATCTGAAATGACGGAGGGCTACGACAGGTTTTTAAGAAAACCTTTCGCGTAATGAACTTGATATCGTTGTAGAATCGAGTGATTTTAAATGGAATGTTTGTGAGGCTTTTCTAGTTTTGCTAAAGAGGTCACTCCCGGTGAAGGGATCTCGGCTCTTTCCTTATCGAATAAGGTGCAGAATATTTCGCAAATATCACTATGCAAAGCAAAAGCTATAGAAGCAATCAAAAGACAAACCGAGTTTGTAGCATCTGCTATTTTTGCTAAAGAGGCCACTCTCGGTGAAGGGATCTCGGCTCTTTCCTTATCGAATAAGGTGCTGGATATTCTACAAAGAATACCGCTATGCAAAGCAAGAACTAGAGCTACCAGTTTTTAAATAAGTTTCTACAACATCTTTAGGTTTCTTTTATTTCATTAATCTCATTAATGAAGTCCCATTTTATTATGCTTCACAAGCATCAGATATGAAACGAAATCAACAATATATAATATGTATCTCATATATACAATATAAACATTCATCTCAGGCAGTAATATGATCTCATCATAGAACATTGCAGCAGAAGAACATATATGAAATATTGGATATACTAGGAGGTCTGTGTTTTAATACGAGCCTGTATAAAACACGGATTCCACGGTCGTGATGAATAGCCAAACCCACATCCTTAGACCCCTACGAGAGCGGCAAGTAACCCTGCCAGTTCTAGAGTTAGGACACCCGGTCTCGACTCCTCGAGATGGTCTCCCACTGTACCCTAGAACCCGGTTACTTGTGCTCCCCGCCTTGGGTCTATCCTAATGCGGAAAAGTAAATAATATACAATGGTGACATCATCCTCAGCCCGGAAGTGCCCCAATAAAAGAATATTACATATAATGAATTTTACATGAATGAAAAAGAAAAACACTCATCTCATATAAAACCCCGGCTATTTAAAAACGATGATCTAATATAACATATCACAGCAACACATAATATCACATATCATCAACATAAGTAAATATGCGTATCTTAGTTGTCGTTGATGTATAGCAACGAAACCGGCGATACACCACATATTACACTTAGGTCGCAGAAAAGAAAGTGTAAAACTACAACAGTTGGAATCCGCAATTTACTTAGACATCGCATGCCTAACGAAATGAATTCCTTAGACATCGCATGCCTAAAAATTATAAACCCCGCATTTTATTCTTAATATCGAAAACACTTTTCAATATCTAGTTGGGCAATTCAACAAGATTCCCAAAAACCTGATCGAATTCTCGCTGAAAACTTTAGTAGACGGCCGCACCCCCGATGTCGTCGACGAAGTGCACTAAGGCGTAACACCGCTGCCGCAAGCACCCGAACGGATGCTTTTGGCGACAGGGTTCTCCTACAGTCACTTGGTCGGGGCTATGGGGCGTGGCTATCTATTAAGTTTACCCGACGAGTGTCCGCGTACACTACGTGATTGCGACGAACGTTTGATAGCATCAAAATCCCATGGCAACCGATCATCTGAGACTAAACTGCTAGATTTATAACATTCAAATTAGTTATCTCATAACTACTTGTGGATTCCAAATATTGTATCGCATTCTAGATAAATAGACAATATTAAACTTTCCGATCGAATAAACAAATACCCAAGTTTTCCCAAATAGCTCAACACTTGAGCGGAGTTCAAATATCCTAGAATATGTTACAGCCCCAATGAACCAGCCGTAGAAGGGTCAAACCAACACCTCACATGTGGCAACGCTAAACTACCACAAACCCTAGGGTTCAAGTGGCAGTTTTGACGGTCACATAATCGAGTTAAGGTTACGTTCTTCTAGAGGGTCCACAGATAAGCTTGCATGATTTTTCGAAAGTTTCAAACTCGTGAAAAAATCCAACACTTGAATGTTTTCCGACAGGGGAAAAGTGAGTTATTGATATCCGTTCGAACTTTTTAACACATTCTAAATTACCCGGAAAACAAAATAAACGAAGTTAAACTTTCCGATCGAATTACCGAATACAAAAGATCTCCAGAAAACTCAACACTTGAGTAATATTAAAAATTCCCAGAAGTATGTAGAAATACCTACGGATGTTACTGTGAAAAAGCTAACCTTAATACCCCTATACGGCCGTGGAACCGCCGCGCAAGGCATGGTATTGCCGCGGTTCCGCGGTGCTTTAAGAGGATTAGGGGCTCGTTTTTCACAGTAATCCTTAGAATTCCGTGCTTAATTTTCTGAGTATTTTTAATACAGAAAAAATCAACATTTTAGAAAATTTCCAGAGAGGGGTCAAGCACGATGTTCCGGGGTTCGATCGGACTTTTAACTTCGTCTACACATCGCCTAAAGCTCTAGCTTGGCTCTGATACCACTGTAGGGTTACAGGGCACTAGAACAAGGTTCTACAAGGCATCAACCATGCCAAAATCAAAATTTTCAAGTGCCGAACGACCCTAACTATGATCTTAGACTAGAGATTAGACGAAACAATGAGCAAGTAAACAACTTTACTTCTAAGAGTTATGGATTACAACCTTTGCAGTCCGTTCCTTCACTTCATAAGCTCCGTGTTGAGGTCCCTTCGCTGCGATCATCAAGTACCCGGACTCTAGAGAGGCTCCGTGAAGATAAAGATGCAATCTTGCTTCCGATCTTCAATAACGAAGATGATCTACCGTGAAGAAACTCAAACCCAAGCTCTTGCTTTTCTAATCAAGTATTAGCAAAGCAAATACCTTAATCTAAGTGGTATGAATAGATGAGGATGATGAAGTAGGAATTTAGCTCTCATTTGTTTTCAATTTCTCACTCATTTTCATCACATAACAAAAAGCTAGAAAGCTTTATCAAAAGGAAGAAGAAGATGAAAACCATTTGTGATGAGTAATGAATCAAGTGAGAGGTTAGAAAATGCAACCATGGGTTAAGAATGAAGACTTAACCCATGCAGAGAATTAACTATGGTGAAGGTTAGGTTGGGTTAAACAAATATCTATGCAAAATATCACAAGTCAAAGTCAAAGCTTCAAGAAGCTTCTTGAAAGCTTCATGCAAACTTAACCCTAATCCAAACCCTAACCACATTTAAACTCCACAAAACATGTTGCATTTGTAACCATAACATCTTACAATATTATATATCACATATACAATATTTATTGTAACAAAATAAAATAATACAATTAACATATATCTGAAAGGTTCCTAGGCACTCTAGTGAGGTCTCACAAGGCATCGAACATGCCAATTTAAAAAAAATGGTGCCGAGAAACCCTAGACTACGGATCTTAGACTAGATGTTTAGGCGAAACTATAAACTAGTTAACTACTTAACTAGAAGTGAGAAGCTACAACTTTTGTAGATCCGGATTTCCACTTCCTTAGCTCCACGTGGGTGTCCTCTCGCTGTCCATCATGAATCCCGAACCCAATCGTCGGCTTCATCGGAGAAACGGGCGAGCTAGGTCGTCGGCTTCGTGTCAAAGACGATCTACGTCGAGGTTGCACTAGTTCAAGCTCCGACTTCACAAAGTTGTGAAACTTGTGAAGAAAACACCCAAAACAACTTGGCAAGAGATAGAGGGTGAAGAAATAGGAGGTGGGTTCACTTTAGAATTGGATTTCACTCACTTTTTCTCAAGTTGCCATTGATGGCATCTAGTTTTCTCTCTTGAAGAAGAAGGAGAAGATGAAGCTAGTTATGATAAGTTCTATTTTAAAAATGAAAAGAAAATCCAAACTTATCATAACTTTAACTAGGGTTAAGTGTAGAGAATAAACCATGGTCATTTGAGTGGGTTAGGGTTAAGCATGAAGACAAGAATGGTTAGCAAAGTCAAAGCTTCATGAAGCTTCAATATGAAACAAAAATTGCCACCATTTTCATCTTAAAGTTTATCCAAATAAATGAATAAACAAATAAATGAATAAATGCATAATCAAAACCCTAATCTCAAGTTAACTATGGTTTAATTCTATACACTTAACCATATGATCAAGTATCATCAAACATGATACAAAAATGTGCACAAAAGCATATCACATATACAATGTGCATCAAGTGAGAAAAATCCGTTTAAAGTGAACCAATACCAGTTAATGTAAAGTAATATATCAAATATATAATTATACATTAAATCATTAAATCAACATTTGATTCAATGATCCGGTCATGTCGCACATAACCGACTAGAATCCAATGTTTCGATTTATCGAATCAATGATTCGATAACTAGGTCATATCGAATATAACCAATCGAAACATATATCGCGGTCCTGCACATATCTCATATGCGCTCCTATTTCGTTTCGCTTGAACCAGGAAACCTCTGTGTAGGACTCTAAAGACTCGTCAATACGCCGGTAGCAGATGATGATCATATCAAGCACCCACAAGCCGCAAGCGGTCTGCTAAACGTAACGGCCACCCGGGTATTGAGCGATCAGAAGATCGGCGAGCTAGCCCGCTCACACTCCTGCGAATCCGACCAGTAACACTTAACATACAGTCCGGTCTCTTCGTCTGATATGTCGCATATCAAGTCTAGGGGTGGTAAACGTCAGACCCCAATAACCGATAAGTCGTGCCGATGTGAGGCTCATAACGGGTCGAGAAACTACTGGTAACACTTACCAGCAAATCTCTGATCAGCCCTGGCCAGGGACTTCCCTGTTACGGCCAATCGAGCACAGCGCAACATCAACCCCCAATACCGGGAGAGACGAAACCCCTCCTATCGCTCATTGCCTCCATGTGACTCGGGACTGTACCCAAAGACCACCGTTTTGCACGCCCTCATGGACGTGGTAAGGTGGAGATCAAAGCACAGTGGGAATCACACAAGACTCTATGACGATCTCGGGTCTACAGACTAACCTGTACAAGTGTCACCTGAGAACTGCCATCTGACGTGAGGTATAATACCATCTGGGAGTTCTCGGCGAGTCCGTCCAGTGTACCCAGTCTCCACTGAGCACCCGTATACCATCTCTGATGTCAAACACCAATGGATATGGGATCATCCATCGCCCATCTCATGGGTCAAGAAGCGTATACGCTAGTCTACACTGGTATATCGATGCCCCATCTCAATACACCCACGACTAGGGACCTTGAAGGATGTACTTATGAACTACCATGTCCCCACTAGTATGATCTACATCATAGTCCAGGTAGTCAAGTACACATCCTAAGGGCTTTATCAACATGTAACTATAAAACAGTTTAAAGAGACAAGTGTACATGTTAAGATAAAGAGTAACCAGATAGCATACTATCATATCGAGCAAGAAAGTCATCTCTATATATGTCCAAGCATCCAATATAATATACATCATCTGTACAATACTGGCCTCTAGGGCATACATACAACTAACAATCTCCCACTTGCACTAGGGCCAGCTGCTGTAGTATCGCATACCAAGCATCCCGAAGAGTCTCTCAAACTGTATCTGGGGAATGGCCTTCGTGAGTGGATCCGCGGTGTTGTTCTTCGTGTCAACCCTCCTGACCTCGATCTCCCGGCGATCAACTATCTCCCGGATCAGGTGATACCGCCTCAGAATATGCCTGGATCGCTGATGGGACCTGGGTTCCTTGGCCAAAGCCACCGCTCCATTGTTATCGCAATACAAAGTTATTAGATGCTCAATGGATGGAACCACTCCAAGTTCAGAAATGAACTTCTTGATCCAGACAGCTTCTTTAGCAGCATCGTTGGCAGCGATGTATTCAGCCTCCATCGTCGAGTCTGCCACGGTTTCCTGCTTGGAACTCTTCCAGCTAACCGCCCCTCCGTAAAGGGTAAAGACAAAGCCCGACTGCGACTTAGAGTCGTCCTTATCACTCTGGAAGCTCGAATCGGTAAAGGACTCCACTTGGAGTTCTCCGTTACCATACACCAAGAACATATCTCTAGTCCTTCGCAAGTACTTGAGAATGTTCTTCACAGCTGTCCAGTGACTCTCTCCAGGATCTGCTTGATACCGACTCACTACACTTAGTGAGTATGCAACATCGGGTCTGGTACATAGCATCGCATACATGATAGAGCCTACTGCCGAAGCATAGGGTATCCCTTGCATGCGAGCTCTCTCCAAATCAGTCTTGGGAGACATCTCTTTGGGGAGAGTGAGTCCAGAGATCGTGGGTAAGTTCCCACGCTTGGATTCTTCCATACTAAACCTCTTTAGTATGGTGTCAATGTACCTTGATTGGGACAATCCCAATATCCGTTTGGATCTATCTCTATAGATCCTGATTCCCAATATGCAGGAGGCATCACCAAGATCTTTCATTGAGAATCTTTGTGATAAGAAGAGCTTGACCGACTGCAGCATAGGAATATCATTTCCTATCAAGAGTATGTCGTCCACGTACAATACGAGGAAGACAACCTTTCTCTCTGCCACCTTCTTGTAGATACAAGGTTCATCTGGATTTTTGACGAAATCAAACTCTTTGATAACGACATCAAAGCAGATGTTCCAACTCCGCGATGCTTGCTTTAATCCATAAATGGATTTAAGCAGCTTGCATACCTTCCCGCTGCTCCCACTATCTACGAAGCCCTCTGGCTGAGTCATGTACACGCACTCTTCTAAATCACCATTTAGAAAGGCGGTCTTAACATCCATTTGCCAGATTTCGTAATCATGATATGCAGCGATGGCAAGCATGATCCGGATGGATTTAAGCATAGCCACTGGAGAAAAGGTCTCGTCATAGTCCACACCTGGTCTTTGACGAAAACCTTTTGCTACAAGTCTAGCTTTGAAAGTCTCCACTTTCCCATCTACACCAAGTTTTTTCTTGAAGATCCATTTGATCCCAATGGGTTTTACCCCTTCAGGAGCAACTTCCAAAGTCCATACTTTGTTGGTGTACATGGATTCCATCTCGGACCGCATAGCATCTAGCCATTTCACTGAGTCCCCACTCGTGATGGCCTGCTCGAAGCTAGTTGGGTCATCATCCTCCATGATGCAATCCTCGCTCCCACCGTCCATGAGAAAACCGTAGTATCTCTCAGGTTGGCGAGGAACCCTACTAGATCGGCGGAGAGGCTGGGGTTCGTCGAGTACTACTGAATCCTCTGGTTCCACTAAATCTTCAGTTTGAGTTTGTGTAGCCGGAATTTCTTCCAGTTCTACCATATCCCCACTAATTTCTTTTGCAAGAAATTCCTTTTCTAAAAAGGTGGCATGTCGAGAAACAAACACTTTTTGTTCCTCTGTATGGTAGAAAAGATATCCATGTGAATGTTTGGGATATCCCACAAACTTACATAGAACTGACCGTGCCTCGAGTTTGTCCGGATTTTGCCTTTTGACATAGGCCGGGCAACCCTATATCTTAACTCGTTTAAGACATGGTCTCTTCCCACTCCATATCTCATATGGTGTGGTAGGTACAGATTTAGATGGAACTTGATTCAATAGGTATGCTGCTGTCTCCAGCGCATAACCCCAGAAGGAAATAGGTAACTCAGCTGTACTCATCATAGAGCGCACCATATCTAATAGGGTGCGGTTCCTCCGTTCTGATACACCGTTGTGTTGTGGTGTATATGGAGGAGTCAGTTGAGAGAGAATCCCATTCTCTTTTAGGAATTCCAGGAATTCATTGCTCAAGTATTCACCTCCTCGATCAGATCGTAGGATTTTAATACTTTTTCCGGTTTGGTTCTCAACTTCTTGTTTATATTCCCTAAATTTCTCAAAAGCTTCTGATTTGTGTTTCATCAGGAACACATACCCGAACCTAGAGAGATCGTCAGTGAATGTAATGAAGTATGAAGAACCATCCCTGGCATGTGTAGACATGGGACCGCATACATCACTATGTATCAGCCCCAAGAGTTCGGTAACTCTTTCTCCGTGTCCCGTAAACGGAGTTTTGGTCATCTTGCCTTTGAGACATGACTGGAAAGTGTCATAAGATGAAAATTCAAACGGATTTAAATATCCATCCTTATGCAACTTAGCCAGTCGTGTCGCATTGATGTGACCCAGTCTACAATGCCACAAGAAGGATTCGTTGAGTTCAGAACTCTTCCTCTTGTGTGTGTTTGTTATGTTCAGAACTGTTGATTGATTTAGAACATAAATGCCATTGCACAACGTGCCTGATCCAACCAACTTTTGGTTATGGAAAATGTTCATAACATTATCCTGTAATACAAAATTATATCCCTCTTTACTTAATAAAGAAACCGATATAATGTTGCATATCAGGTTCGGCATGTAATAGCATTCGTTCAGAACCAATGTATTACCAGTTGGTAATACAAGGTGATATTCCCCGACAGTCTTAGCTGCAACAATTGCACCATTTCCAACTCTTATGTCTTTATCACCTTCTCCAAGTTCTCTACCTTTCCTAAGCCCATGTAACTGATTACATATATGGGATCCTGACCCGGTATCTAATACCCAGGACGTTGAGCAAATGGAGAAACAGTTCTCAGTAACGAACACACCCGAAGAAAATGCATCAACAAGTACTTTCTTCATTCGGGTGGCATGGGAATCCTGGTATTCCCCTATATCCTGTTCAGTCCTATAACTCTTATAGGTAAGAACGGAACCAACGTTCCCCAGCACAGTATAACATGCGGGTTCGGTCAATACATCCATATTATTATCTTTATTAAGGCATGAAATGGTCGCTACCTGGAGAGAGAGAGAAGAAAACACTTTAGCGTAAGCTCGTGCAAGATCAGATTGGTTATTATCTTATCTAATCAGGATGGCTCCCACTGCTTTTTATCAAATCTTCCTTCAAACCCTAAAAGGAAAGACTAGCCGGGATTAATTACACACTACAAGTTCGCCAATCTTTCAGCCAGGCCAGTGTCGGTACTTTGAGGGAGGTCCCCCGTGCTTTCGCACGAACCTAATTACTGTAAACCTCGTTTTTCCAGAGGCGTAACCTCGTTAACACCTTTCTAGACACCTACTTGATCGGCTAATTGTAATGTGTAAAACTCTCCCAGGAGTAACTCTTACTCGCAGTGGGTATCGGGATCCAACTATCTCATAGAAGGTATGCAATCTCATTGCAAATTTCAACACTTGAAATTCCCGATAATATTTTGCCCCTAGTGTCCTATGACCTTGACAAAGGCCAACAAATCACAGGATGCTAGTCAAGTTCAACCCGTCATTTCTTGATTGAATCAAACCCACCCGCACGACCCTTGACAAAGGCCAACAAGGTCGTACGACTATCCTGAAACAATCTGCATCATATGCATAAGCAGATAATCACTATTTAGCTACCGCACACTACGCCTTGACAAAGGCCAATAAACGCAGCACGAATACTAAACAGTTCTTATCTGAAATGACGGAGGGCTACGACAGGTTTTTCTGAAAACCTATTGCGTAATGAACTTGATATCGTTGTAGAATCAAATGAAGTTTTGAAATGGAGTGATTTTGAGGCTTTTCTAGTTTTGCTAAAGGGGTCACTCCCGGTGAAGGGATCGTCGGCCCTTTCCTCGTCGAATGAGGTGCGGGATATATCATATATATCGCTGTGCAAAGCAGAAACTATAGAAGCAATCAAAAACAAACCGAGTGTGTAGCATCTGCCAGTTATTGCTAAAGGAGTCACTCCCGGTGAAGGGATCTCGGTCCTTTCCTCATCGAATAAGGTGCAGGGTATATCATATATACCGCTATGCAAAGCAAGAACTGTAGCTACCTGTTTAGTTTAAAATTTGATTCTACAACATCTTAGGTTTCTTTTCTTTCATTAATCACATTAATGAAGTCCCATCAATTAAATACCTAAACATCACAGATAGATATGACGTACACTTATGCCATCCGCATTCGCCTCGATGTCCCCTCGTGCACCGTTAGGTTAGGTAACTAACGACAGAGCAGGGCAGGGCTAGCGCGGGTGTAAAACATAAGTAACGTCTATATAATATATCATATATACTATATACTATATCCATCACAGAGCATCACATGATCACATCACAGATATCGCAGCAGAAGAAATATATGAAATATTGGATATACTAGGACGTCCGTGTTTTCAATACGAGCCAGTATAAAACACGGATTCCACGGTCGTGATGAATAGCCAATCCCACACCCCTAGACCCCTACGAGAGCGGCAAGCAACCCTGCCAATTCTTGGGTTAGGAGACCCGGACTCGACTCCTCGAGTTCGTCTCCCACTGGACCCCAGAACCCGGTTACTTGTGCTCCCCTCCTTGGGTCTATCCTAATGCGGAAAAGTAAATAATATACAAAAGGTGACAACTTCCGCTGCCTGGAAGTGCCCCAAATAAAAGAATATTACATACAAGTTTTTACATGAATGAAAATGAAAAACACTCATCTCACATAAAAACCCCCGGCTATTCAAACACGACGATCCAATATAACATATCCAGCAACACATAACATCACATGTCATCAACGTAAGTAAGTATGCATACCCCAATTGTCGTTGACGTATAGCAACGAAACCGGCGATATGAACATACTACACTTACGGTCACAGAAAAGAAAGTGTAAAACTACAACAATTGGAATCCGCAACTTCTTTAGACATCACATGCCTAATCAAATGAAATACTTAGACATCACATGCCTAACAGTTATAAACCCCGCATTTTAGTCTCATTATCGAAAACACTTTTCAATATAAAGTGAAACTAAACCGCTAGATTTATAACATTCATTCAGTTATCACATAACTGTTTGTGAATTCCAATTATTGTATCACATTCCAGATAAACAGAAAATGTTAAACTTTCCGATCGAACATCCGAATACCCAAGTTTTCCCGATACAGCTCAACACATGAAATAAGTCTAACAACATTCAGTTCGTGCCTCAGTACCGACGGTCCAGCCGTAGAAGGGTCAAGCCAACGCCTCACATGTGGCACGCCGTACTGCCCCAAACCCGAAGGTTCAAAGGGCAGTTCAAGACGGTCACATAATCGAGTTAAGGTTTGTTGTCTTTTAGAGGGTCCATCGCGTTACTTGCACTACTTAGAACGTCGTTAAACTACGGAAAAATCCAACACTTGGAAATTTCCCGACAGGGGAAAAATTGGGTATTTATATCCGGTCGAACTTTTTAACATATTCTGAAAATTATCCGGAAATACACAAAAGACGAAATTTGATAATCCGATCGAAATACCGAATCCCCAAAACAACCCTGGAAAATTCAACTCTTGAATGAATATTAAAAATTCCCAGGAAAACCACCACAGAAAAATGAGAATTACTGTGAAAATTAAAATGCACAAAACGACAAAAGCGCCGCGCATCCGCCCCACGAGCCATGCTCGTGCCGCGGATCCGCGGCTCTTTGATGGAATTACTCCATCGAAATTCACAGTAACTATTAGATTAGCCTGCTGATTTTTCTGCATATTTTTAATGTGGAAAAATCCCCGATTTTAGAAAAAGGACAGAGAGCATGTTAAGTTTAGGGTTTCGGGTTCGTTCGGGCTTCAAATCGCGTCTAGACTTCGCCTAAGGCTCTAGCTAGTCTCTGATACCAGTGAAAGGTTCCTAGGCACTCTAGTGAGGTCTCACAAGGCATCGAACATGCCAATTTAAAAAAAATGGTGCCGAGAAACCCTAGACTACGGATCTTAGACTAGATGTTTAGGCGAAACTATAAACTAGTTAACTACTTAACTAGAAGTGAGAAGCTACAACCTTTGTAGATCCGGATTTCCACTTCCTTAGCTCCACGTGGGTGTCCTCTCGCTGTCCATCATGAATCCCGAACCCAATCATCGGCTTCATCGGAGAAACGGGCGAGCTAGGTCGTCGGCTTCGTGTCAAAGACGATCTACGTCGAGGTTGCACTAGTTCAAGCTCCGACTTCACAAAGTTATGAAACTTGTGAAGAAAACACCCAAAACAACTTGGCAAGAGGTAGAGGGTGAAGAAATAGGAGGTGGGTTCACTTTAGAATTGGATTTCACTCACTTTTTCTCAAGTTGCCATTGATGGCATCTAGTTTTCTCTCTTGAAGAAGAAGGAGAAGATGAAGCTAGTTATGATAAGTTCTATTTTAAAAATGAAAAGAAAATCCAAACTTATCATAACTTTAACTAGGGTTAAGTGTAGAGAATAAACCATGGTCATTTGAGTGGGTTAGGGTTAAGCATGAAGACAAGAATGGTTAGCAAAGTCAAAGCTTCATGAAGCTTCAATATGAAACAAAAATTGCCACCATTTTCATCTTAAAGTTTATCCAAATAAATGAATAAACAAATAAATGAATAAACGCATAATCAAAACCCTAATCTCAAGTTAACTATGGTTTAATTCTATACACTTAACCATATGATCAAGTATCATCAAACATGATACAAAAATGTGCACAAAAGCATATCACATATACAATGTGCATCAAGTGAGAAAAATCAGTTTAAAGTGAACCAATACCAGTTAATGTAAAGTAATATATCAAATATATAATTATACATTAAATCATTAAATCAACATTTGATTCAATGATCCGGTCATGTCGCACATAACCGACTAGAATCCAATGTATCGATTTATCGAATCAATGATTCGATAACTAGGTCATATCGAATATAACCAATCGAAACATATATCGCGAGAATGAAATGCGGTATCACATACACGCATTATTCTTTGTCCTGCACATATCTCATATGCGCTCCTATTTCGTTTCGCTTGAACCAGGAAACCTCTGTGTAGGACTCTAAAGACTCGTCAATACGCCGGTAGCAGATGATGATCATATCAAGCACCCACAAGCCGCAAGCGGTCTGCTAAACGTAACGGCCACCCGGGTATTGAGCGATCAGAAGATCGACGAGCTAGCCCGCTCACACTCCTGCGAATCCGACCAGTAACACTTAACATACAGTCCGGTCTCGTCGTCTGATATGTCGCATATCAAGTCTAGGGGTGGTAAACGTCAGACCCCAATAACCGATAAGTCGTGCCGATGTGAGGCTCATAACGGGTCGAGAAACTACTGGTAACACTTACCAGCAAATCTCTGATCAGCCCTGGCCAGGGACTTCCCTGTTACGGTCAATCGAGCACAGCGCAACATCAACCCCCAATACCGGGAGAGGCGAAACCCCTCCTATCGCTCATTGCCTCCATGTGACTCGGGACTGTACCCAAAGACCACCGTTTTGCACGCCCTCATGGACGTGGTAAGGTGGAGATCAAAGCACAGTGGGAATCACACAAGACTCTATGATGATCTCGGGTGTACAGACTAACCTGTACAAGTGTCACCTGAGAACTGCCATCTGACGTGCGGTATAATACCATCTGGGAGTTCTCGGCGAGTCCGTCCAGTGTACCCAGTCTCCACTGAGCACCCGTATACCATCTCTGATGTCAAACACCAATGGATATGGGATCATCCATCGCCCATCTCATGGGTCGAGAAGCGTATACGCTAGTCTACACTAGTATATCGATGCCCCGTCTCGATACACCCACGACTAGGGACCTTGAAGGATATACTTATGGACTACCATGTCCCCATTAGTATGATCTACATCATAGTCCAGGTAGTCAAGTACACATCCTAAGGGCTTTATCAACATGTAACTATAAGACAGTTTAAAGAAACAAGTGTACATGTTAAGATAAAGAGTAACCAGATAGCATACTATCATATCGAGCAAGAAAGTCATCTCTATATATGTCCAAGCATCCAATATAATATACATCATCTGTACAATACTGGCCTCTAGGGCATACATACAACTAACAATATCACATATATATCAATGTATTACCCGAGTGAGAAAAAGAATCTTTAACTGAGCTAATATTAGTTAATGTAATATAATATATCAAATATATAATTATACATTAAATTATCGAATCAACACTTGCTCCGATAATCCGGTTATTTCATAAATAACCGACTAAAATAATCTGTATCAGTTCATCGAATCAACACTTGATCCGATGACCCGGCTATATCACATATACCCGGCCGATATCACATATCGCGAGAATCTAATACGGTATCACATACACGTATTGTTCTCGGTCCCGCACATATCACATATGTGCTCCTACTCCGTTTTGCCTGAGCCAGGAAACCTCTGTGTAGGACTCTAAAGAATCGTCAATACGTCGGCAGTAGGTGATGATCATATCAAACACCCACAAGCTGCAAGCGGTTAGCTAAACGTAATAGCCACCCAGGTATTGAGCGATCAGAAGATCAACAAGCAAGCCTGTATATTCTCCTGCGAATCCAATCAGTAACACTCCCGTACAGTCCGGTCTCTTTGTCTGATATGTTGCATTCTGGCCTAGGGTTGGTAAACGTCAGACCCCAGTAGCTTGATAAGTCATGTCGATATGAGGTCCATAACAGTTTGAGAAACTACTGATAACACTTACCAGTATATCTCAGCAACCCTGTCCAGGGATTTCCAGTTATAGCCAATTGAACACAACGCAACATCAACTCCCTATACCGGGAGAGACGAAACCCCTCCTATCGCTCATTGCCTCCATGTGATTCGAGACTGTACCCAAAAGCCACCGTTTTGCATGCCCTTTTGGACATGGTATGATGGAAATCAAAGTACAGTGGGAATCACACAAGACTCTATGACGATCTCGGGTATACAGACTAACCTGTACCAGTGTCACCAGAGAACTGCCATCTGACGTGAGGTATAATACCATCTGGGAGTTCTCGGCGAGTCCGTCCAGTGTACCCAATCTCCACTGACCACCCGTATACTGTCTCTGATGTCAAACACCAATGGATATAGGATCATCCATTGCCCATCTACATTGGTCGAGAAGCATACGCTAGTCTACTATGGTATATCGATGCCCTGTCTCGAAACACCTACGACTAGGAACAGTTATAGGATGTACTCGTCGACTACACTGGCCCCACTAGTATGATCTTCATCATAGTCCTAGTAGTCAAGTGCATATCCTAATGGCTTTATCAACATGTGAGAGGAAGACAGTAAACCAATACAAGTCCACATGTTAAGATAAAGAGCAATCAGATAGCATACTATCATGTTGAGCAAGAAAGTCCTACCTATATATGTCCAAGCATCCACTACAATATACATCGTATATATACAGTAATGGTCTCTAGGGCATACATATAACTAACAAACGGTGTATCGGAAAGGCGGAACAGAACCCTATTGGATATGGTTCGTTCCATGATGAGTAACGCTGAGTTGCCGCGATCCTTCTGGGGTTATGCGCTAGAATCAGCTGCATATCTTTTGAATAAAGTTCCTATCATAGTTGTTCCTATTACACCATATCAGATATGGAATGGGAAGAAACCTTATCTTCAGTATCTGAAGATATAGGGATGTCCAGCTTTTGTTGAAAAGCAGTATGTGGACAAGTTCGAGGCACATTCAGTACTGTGTAAGTTTGTGGGATACCCAAAGAACTCCAGGGGGTATCTTTTCTATTACGCAAAGGAACAAATGGTTTTTTGTTCCTCATCATGCCCACTTTTTTAGAAAATCAATTTTTTGAAAATGGACTAGTGGGAGTGCAATAGAACTGGAAGAAATTCCAGAACCACAAACTATTACTGAAAGTATGTTAGAACCAGAGATTTCAAAGAACAGGACATCCCTTCTCCAATCCGCAGGACTAGTAGGCAATCTCATCCGCCCGAGAGATAATACGGTTTTCTCATAGACGGGGATAGAGAGGATTGCATCATTGAAATGATGAGCCAACTTGCTTCCAGTAAGCCATTCAAATCGGCGACTCGGTAAAATGGCTAGATGCAATGCGGACCGAAATGGAGTCTATGTACACCGACAAAGTATGCACTTTGAACATTGCTCCAGAAGGGGTAAAACCCATAGGCTGCAAATGGATCTTCAGAAAGAAGATTGGTGTAGATGGATAGGTTGAAACCTATAAGGCTAGACTTTTTGCAAAAGGTTTTCGTCAAAGACCTGCTTTGGACTATAATGAAACCTTTTCTCCAGTGGCTATGCTCAAATCCATTCGGATCCTTCTTGCCATTGCTGCCTTCCTAGATTATGAGATCCGGCAGATAGACGTAAATCCGGCTTTTCTAAATGGACATTTAGAAGAGTGCGTCTATATGGACTAAAGCAGGCATCGCGGAGTTGGAACATTTATTTTGATGAGACGGTCAAAGAATTCGACTTTATCAAAAATCCAGATGAACCATCCATTTATAGTAATATTGCAGCGAGAACTGTGGGATTCCTCGTCTAGTACGTGGATGACATTCTCGTGATAGGAAATGATATTTCTATACTACAATCAGTCAAATGATTCTTGTCACTGAGGTTCTCCATGAAAGAACTGCGTGGTGCCAACTACATTTTGGGGATCCAGATCTATCGTGATAGATCAAAGAGGATGGTGGGACTTTCACAGTCAAGGTACATCAACACCATACTGAAAATATTTAGTATGGACGATTCTAAACGCAGTAGTCTACCGACTTGTCACGGAATCACCCTCTCCAAAGAGATGTCTCCCAAGACTGATTTGGAAAGGGCTCGCATGTCGATTATACCCCACGCTTCTGCGGTATGCTCTATAATGTATGCTGATTGTCTCAAAAACTATTTCTATTAACCGCAATCAAGAACGGCGTCGCCTTGCAGCTAGCCGTTGAGTACGGGTCGGTCCACAGGGATGTTGTGAATTTCCTATTCGCTCAAACGAGTTAATTCCGATTGTGGTCGGATTGATTATTAAATCTAAAAACTAAATTAATCTATATCTAAATCTTGCTAGGGTTAGGTCTAGGTTAAGTTTGGAAAGTCTATAAATCTCACCGCTTTCTATACCCATATGAAGATCTAATTAGGTGTTATGGTAATTATTAATAAAAGGGATTAGAATCATTTGGGAAGATGTTTCTTCCTCTAGGTTCTTGTCCTTCCTTTAGAAATCCTTACCCTAACCTCCATGGAAAACCATCACAACCGGGCCTTTATACTACGGTATCACCGCTACCTCGAGGGATAGGGTGCCGTAGGGAGCGGTATGTGCATGTATGCATGAAGTCCTATGAAAATATATGACGGGCAAGAAAGGGATGAGAGATCTTCGTCTCTCAAACCTTCCCCAGATCTAACCCTAACAAGCGAGGAGACTACTCACTCATTAGGGAATTTAAAAACATTTATTTAGGGCAGAGAATAAAAATTACCTAGGGCAAGAATTGAAATCTAAACTTGGGCAATTAAATAAATCTACTTACTTTACAGATGGCTCTCTCCAAACATTTACACAGGGTTGTCAGATTTGAATAGATGATATAAAAAGAGGCATCGATGCTCTCCAAAAGAATTCTAAATTTTATTCATAGAAAGAGGTATAGGGAGGCATGAAAAGAATACAATGATTTGGTCTTCTATTTATAGGAGATAGAAACCCTAGGTTACAATTGATTCGCATGTCTACATTTACCAAAATATCCTTAGGAAGACCTAGTCAAAGTAGACTTCAAAGCTTTGGTAAAATTTTATGTCTGGAAATTTTGGAACTAATTCTGGGCTTCTTGGGCTTTTTATTTCTTTGGATCTTTATTCAATTTGGCTTCTCTATTTCTTCCAGATCTCCAGTGAACAATTGCAGTGGACTTTTTACCGTTTGCTTTGTAATCTTGGACCTTGTGTTGCCTTATATTGATCTTTTGTGTAGGCTTGATTAAGATCCTTTTATTTGTTGGTCAAATTCCTTTTTTTGTGCCGTCTTTTGTCTTTTTAACTGTTTTCGCTCCAAGAACCTGTAACCTGTAATATGTAGCAGACATGCGTCAAAAGTACCTGTTTATTTATAAAAAGAATAAGAATGGGGAATATAATAATGCAATATTATGATATGAACAAATAGCCCCAAACTTATCTTTTGCTCGTCCTCGAGCAAACTTATTTTTTATTCACTAAAATCCTAACCGCACTTTCGCAGGGAAACGCGATTGCACTGAGCTCGTGCAACAAGCCGTTAAACCTCTAGGTGTCCCTAGTAGGAGGAGTGTTGTCTCCTAAGGGTTTTCAGCGGATACTACCAACAAAATCCTATCAACTCGGCCCATTGACTTTTATTCTCCAATTAGGTTTTCTAACTAAGAATTCTATTATCATCGACCCGCAAATTATCCACCCATATTCTTCACACTTCCTCATCATTTAACTTAAGATTATATATGTTCTATAGACTTACTTAGCTTTCGGCATCTCTTAAGTTTTTATTTTAGGGTTCCATCTCCACTTAGGAATTTTTATCAACTCTACTAAAGATACAAGTTCTATTCTTCATTCCTTTCTCTTCTCTAAACTCCAATCACATATCCCTACGTGTGTGTATAAGTCACCCCTACACTTGGAAATTCAAATCAAGCAATCATACCCTTGTTCGTTGTCCAAAGCACTTATTAATTGGTGAATTTTTAATTGAATTTTGCTTACACATCCTTCATGCGACCGTGAATACTTCTTGAGGTACCAACGACCGATTACAAGATGTGTTTGCACATTAAAGCGTAATTCCTAGTTTTGCAACACCCAAGGCTTTAGCAGTGACTCCCAAACCAGTTGGTCTAAGGCACTAGGTGATGAAGCACCCTCGCTAAATATTTTTTCTATTTTTGCAGTCTTAAGTAATCACAAAAACCAGTGTTCATTTTTTTTCTTTATTCACTTTTTCTTTTTCTTTTATTTTTATTGTACTAAGGACTTTAGACAAGAGCATTTCAAGGTTTCCTCTACTATTCCAAGTTTCAAGGTGCGCGATTGTGCAAATTATAGGGTATACATTTTCAGAATCTAGACTTAAGGTAGGAACTATTTTTCAAACTTATACTCTAATAAGAACATCAATAGTCTTCCCTTGTTTCGACTTAGCCCAAGAAGTGAACCCAAAATTTGCCTATTTCTAAATAAACTACAAGGCATATACTTTCTACCGTTAAACTTTAAAGAAGGTTATTTTTAGGGTTTTTAATTTACTAAGTCTAAGATCTAGTTGTTCCTAGCCAGTTGCTATTTGTCAAACTCAAGTCAATTAGACCAAAATTGAATACAATAATTTTTATAATTTTTGAAATTTTCAAATTTTTATGGGTTTTCAAATAAGTATGCAAATGCAAAAATATGTACAAATGAATGCGAAGGAAGAAGACTTACCGAGCATACCCCCAAACTTGAACTTGACAGTGTGCTCACTGTCATGTTAAACCAAGAGGGTCAAAAATGCCGGTACTCCCCTGTTTATTTATTTATAATTTTTTTTAATTTTTTTAATGTTTTGAAATTTTTTTAATTTTTATAGAAAAAGAAAACAAAATATATATATATATATATATATATATACACACACACACACACACAAAGGTTCCCTCCAAACTTAAGTTTGGCCTTACACAAGCCAAAGGTTAACACCAACCATTCAAAAATCTTATCATGGTAATGGTCAAGTTGGTGAAATAATGGGGTGTAGAGAAAAGAAATGAGAAACACACGAGACCGTGTAGGAAGAAGGGTAGAATATGGTCTCGGTGTAGGAGAAGAATGGCGGAAAGAAGAAAGAAGTGGAGTACGTTCTTGAGGGTGTAAACCGAGTGAATAAATTAGCGCAATTTGTGATGACCGATGTGTTAAAAGCGATTGCGCTAACCTATCAACTCGTCGAGAAATGGGATCAAATCCCTCAAGATTCGCAAGAAAACATGGGTACGCTGAACTTGGTATAGGAGATGAAAGCGTAACGGTCACTTGCGCGGTCGGAACAATAGGAAGGACGAAAGGAAGTGAGTGGGGAAGGATATCAGTTAAGGATTTAGGAGGGTGTATTGGAAAATTCGACACATCAAACGAAAATGGTTCAACCTCAATATTATCCTCAGTACTATCCTCATAATTCTCCTCAATATTTCCGTAAAAAATTTGCTTATCCATGCTAATATCATCAAAATCAAGACGCATATGAAGTTCGGGAAAAACATTCAATGACTCGGGATGATGAATTGGACATAAAATTTCAATTAAATCGACGGGTTCATCATCCGAAATATTCCCGGCGTCTATATCCTTAATCAAGTGAAAATCAATTTTTTCTGACACCTCATCAAAAGCATGGATATTTATCGATTTAGGTTCTAGAGTGGAGGTGTAAAGATCGAAAGGATTAAGTGCGGTTTC
This sequence comes from Agapanthus africanus, assembly GCA_030015575.1. Taxonomy (NCBI): domain Eukaryota; kingdom Viridiplantae; phylum Streptophyta; class Magnoliopsida; order Asparagales; family Amaryllidaceae; genus Agapanthus; species Agapanthus africanus. Next base: position 250,630,830 of record JASDDO010000029.1, on the reverse strand, counting down.
ACTCGAAAGGGGTTCTTCACAATTTGGCAAATCAAGCACTACAAAATCACACAACTCATTTTTATTTTCAACTGGTGACTCATTGGGAACAATCGATGGAAAACCAGAGTTGTGGGCTTCAATTGGGTAAGGGTAGGTTTGATTTGGATATCCTCTCACATTCTCATTCTGTCCAACCATCTCCTCATACATTGGAAAATTTGGAGCTAGTTGGAAACTAGCAACCGGTTCACTAGGTTGCATAAGGGTGGCCACGGACGCTTCCACATTCCTAACCATTTTGTTTGTTGCCGCGATATACGCCTCCAACGCCTCTTCCAAACTAGACTTTGGTGGTAAGGGGGTTTCGGCAAAAGATTTGAAATTGTTTGGATATATGAAACTCCCAAAAGGCTGTGTAGAAGCAGTGTCTAGTGAAGGTGGGAAGGTCGGGTAGGACTGGTAGGAAGTGGGTGATTGGACTGGGGTATGGTCAACATGTGGATAAAAAGATGAATAATCGTGTGGGCCCCTAAAACTAGATAAGTGGAGAGGGGTGAAAGATTGGCTGCGAGATTGAGCAATATGCTCAGCAATGGACATCGGCTTAAGAGTGACAGAAGGACTCGAAAAAGTGGTGTCAACATATGGAGGTGGTAAAGGTTGACTTGGTTGACACAAAGTGGGTTGAAAAGTCAAACTGTTTCTCCTAGATGCCTCTATTTGATCTTTCAACGATATTTTTGGCAAGGAAGGATCGTCTTTAAATTGAACGAACAAATTGACGAACGAAGCAAAGTTAGGTTCAGGATACCAAAGTTCGGCAAGAGATTTGTGATGTGGGGTACCCATTATGTCAGAAGGAGAAGAGAAAGAAGGTGTGTGTAAGTGGGGTGCAAGGATTTGTTAGCGACAAAATTTTGCAAGTTCTTATAAAAAAAAATATTCTCTTTATTTAGAACTGTTTGCAAAAAGATTTTCGAGAAAAGAGCTAAGACACATTTTCGATCAACCAAAAATGCACAATCAGGCCTAGATCTAGGGCCACCTAGGTCAGCTAGACAGCTCCTAACTGTTCCAAAGGACTAGAAATAGGACCTCAAACCGTCTCTTCACCGCAAATTGCGGCCAGGTAAGTGCCAGGTAAGTGGGAGGCTCCCCGCTACAAGTAGCGGTCCTAATTAAGTAACCACTTGCCTTAGACACACTTTCCTAGACACCGCAAAGTCAGGTTAGGATAAACGGTTGATGCCTATAACTAGTCCTCTGTCCTATTGAGCTCGAAGTCCTTAGGGCTAAGTCTAGTATTTTTTAATTAAAGATTGGTCAATGCAAATGCTTTATGTGATTTCTGGGGTCCTGGGAAGGGTGATGAAATCCCCACCCAATCTGAATTGGTCAAAAACCCCTTAAAGTCCGATTAAAGATATGCAAAACAGTAAATCACTTGTAATCAAATCTTTTTTTTGTGAAATTCAAAGTTTGCAAGTTTTCTAATTAAAATTTTCCTTTTTTCTCTTGCTCATTATTTGGAAAGATATTTTTAGCAAAAAGATTAAGGATATGCAAATCAGAAATGATCACTTGCAATCAATTATTATTTTAAGCATAGCGCAACGAATCCTGCATAAGATTTATTATTTGGAAAGGAAAAGATTTTTTTAAGCGCAAAGAATCCTGCAGGAGATTTTTCAGAAGATATATCGGAGATTTGTAGAGGAGGAGAGAGAAAACTTACAGAGATTTGCAGTGGCGGAACTTTTTTTTTTATTTTTAGTGAACCGCAGAGGAAGTTTGGGGATCTGATCCTCTGAGGTGACCGCGGAACCGCCGCTAATAGCCCCTTCCGACAGCGGAACCACCGCCGGTTGGTCGCCTCGGCAGGTTTTTTTTTTTTTTGTGCTCCAGATCTCCTCGGTTCTTCTTTTTGAATCGGTCCTCCAAATTTCTTCTGTTATCTATTGTGATATTCCTCTGTTTGTTCGGATTTGATATTTGCTGTTTTGGTCTCTGTAGATTTCCAGATCCGAATTTGTTCGTAGATCCTGCAAAATTCACAAAAAAATACCCTTCCCAAAAATAATAGATGATATATTTTTATATTTTTTTTTTATTTTTCAGATTTTTCAGATTTTTTAATTTTGATTAACCCGAAATTGCAAAAAGGAAATTACTACGCCATCCCCGGCAACGGCGCCATTTGATTGTATCAAAAACTATTTCTATTAACCGCAATCAAGAATGGTGTCGTCTTGCAGCTAGCCGGTGAGTAGGGGTCGGTCCACAGGGATGTTGTGAATTTCCTATTCGCTCAAACGAGTTAATTCCGATTGTGATCGGATTGATTATTAAATCTAAAAACTAAATTAATCTATATCTAAATCTTGCTAGGGTTAGGTCTAGATTAAGTTTGGAAAGTCTATAAATCTCACCGCTTACTATACCCATATGAAGATCTAATTAGGTGTTATGGTAATTATTAATAAAAGGGATTAGAATCATTTGGGAAGATGTTTCTTCCTCTAGGTTCTTGTCCTTCCATTAGAAATCCTTATCCTAACTGTAAGCCCGCGGCGGCGCCCCGGCCGTCGATCCGACGCCGGAAACGCGGAAACAAAAACTTTTGAAATCTATTGAACCGGCATCACCGCGCACTTTTCATCCGTATCGGGCCATTAACCTAGCAACTAGCAAAAATAGAAAAGAGTAGAGATGCTATACCAAGCGATCCGTGTCCTTCGGTTTTCGCCTCCACTCCGATCTCCTGCGGAAAGTCCGTCCATCACCTCGTTGTCGGAAAGGGCACCACATAGCCGGAATCTTTTACGGGCTCCCGCCTCTTGACCGAGGCAACTCGGGCGCGAATTCGGCTAGCCGACGCATCCAAGACTTGCTACAGATATAGTGTAGTGGGTTGTCTCTTTAGGGTTTTATGTTGCCATGGATGGAGGTGAGAAGAACTTTGGAGAGAGGTATTAAAATGGAGCTATGAACTTTGATACTATATGAGAAATGAGATTAATTTTTCATACAAAATTGAAACCTCATCCTCACTCCTTCTCTAGTGGCCGGCCAAATCTCCAAGTGGAGGAGGAAAAAGGGAATGAATTATTAAGAGAAGAAAATGTATCAAAATGAGAAGAAAAAGGTCACACTAAGCTCACATCCACATCCTTTCATCATCCATCATAATAAATGCAAGGAATTGATCCAAAAGGAATCTCATGATGATAAGAAGGAACAAATGCAAGAAACCCCTCCACAAATAAGTAATTTGCACAATTGCAAATTACCCCTTCCATCGAAAAGTCCGGCCGTGAAGGAACAAAGGAAAACCGGCCGGAACGGAATGCAAACTGGCAACTACAGAAAACTGATCCCGTAATAAATTACAGGAAAACCCTGCTACTGCATATACATTCCCGCATTTGTATTCCCACTGAACACAAATGCAAAGAGACAAAACTACACTATCTAATACTAGGATCCGGCTTAAGCCAAAACGGCTAGTAAAAACCGTCCGATCATGATCCGTGCAATACCGCACGTATCTGATCGAACCCTGCCATATCTCCATATGGCCTCTACAGCGTTTCGCCCGAAACCTGAGTAACTGAGTGTGGTGGACTCTAAAGACTCGTCAATACTATGGCTGTGGATTTAACCACTAGCACGTCAGAGGTATAAGCCAATACATGACGGGCTACCAGGTATTGACCAAAAGGGACGTCGATGAGCGAACTCATCCTGACACCCTACTGAGCCTGTCAGTGACAATATCCGTACAGTCCGGTCCGTTCGTCTATGAGCATCGCATGGCGGGCCTAGGGGATTGGTAAAAGTCAGACCCCCAAAAGCGGTACAAATCGTGTCGGAGTATAACCCAGAACACCCTGAGATACTACTGGAATACCTACCAGCAAATCTTCTGCCTTGGCCAAGGACTTTTCATGTTCTGGCTCTCCTAGACACAGCGCGACCTCACCCCCAATACCGGGAGAGACGAACCCCTGCAGATCCGCTCACTGCCTCCATGTGGCTCGGGACTGTACCCAACTAAAACCTGTTTGCACGACTCCTTTGAGCCGTGGTAGGGTAGTAATCAAAGCACAGTGGGAACTCACACGAGACAAATGACGATCTCAGGTCGATGAACTAACCTGTACACATGTCACCTGGGAACTGCTATCTGACGTCTGGTATAATCCCAACTAGCAGGCTCCCGGCGAGTCCTGTCCGGTGTACTCATAACCCAATGAGCACCTGTATACATCTTAGGTGAACCAACTGACACCAGTGGCTTGTGATACCGGCCACCGCCCCTCGTCGGGGTCTCGACTGTATACACTAGTCTACTCTGGAGAATCGATACCCTGTCTCGAAACTCCCACGACTAGGGACCTTTTAAGGATGTGCTTATAGACTCCAGCTCTCACTTATATGATCGCCCTCATACTGCTGGTAGTCAAGAAAGAATCCTAGGGGCTCTATCAACGTGTAATAGTGGCCTGTCAGGTCACCTAAAGCTGTACACGATGATAAAGGTAAACCTGATAGCATACTATCATCTTGAGTAAGACTGTCCTACCGGGATAGGTCCTCCCTCAATCATTGCAATCATGTGCCTGTGATCTAATAATTGACTCTGAGGGCACTATCTCCAACAATCTCCCACTTGCACTCAAGGCTAATTATTGCGATGTCGCATACTCACAGCCTGTGTGATACCGAACACCCAACTCCTCTACTAGTCAGTCTCACAAAGCTCATTTGCGAAACTATTGCGTTCGAGGAATAGCCTCAGTGAGTGGATCCGCTATGGTGTTTCTTTTTATGTCTCTCTATATCTCAAGTTCGCGGAGAAAACCATCTCCTGAAATGAGCAATACCTGTCTTAGAATGTCTGGTTGTCTGATGGGACCTAGCTCAAAGATGAACTCCAAATCCAAACTTCTTAGACTGTATCGTCAACTGAAATTAATCAGTATCCTGCGCCATGCCTCCCTCAGTATCCACCTGGACCACCTGTCCAAAATACTGCCCCTCGTCAGAAGGAAAACTATAACTCTGACAGCCACTCTGCCATCCAGGTCACCTTGGAAGCCTGGAATGATAACTGTCTCCCCAAGGAGAATGCTGTTATCATATCCCTAGAACATCAACTTATGTTCTAAAACTGCTTCCGACTGTTTCTCCAGGATTGGATCAATATCAACTTATTGCACCTACTGCAAGAACAACATCTGGTGTGGTACTTGACATCTCATGATTGACTCAATTGCCTACGCAAGTGATCTGCCAATCATGAACATCCCTCTCCCCTTTAGTCTGTAAGACACCTTTAGAGAGGGTGACTCGATCACCTGCAGGTACACTACCGTGCCAGGAGTCGTCCATTCTAAATACTCATAGAATGCTGTCAAGGTACCCAGATTAGGAAACTACCCAAATCTAGATCTAAAACTATAGATCTAGTAACCAGAATGTCTGATATATGATCCAATTCCTATGTGGAGAAACTACTGTGTGACGACCAAAGTATAACCGATCGTAGTATAGGAATATCAATTCCTACTATATGTATGTCATCAAATACCAGGACATCACACCCTACTACCTTCTTAAATGATCCATCCCCTATTCTGATGAAGTCAAACCTATGACTGTCACATCAGAAATCGATGATCTTTCTCCGCTATATCTGCTTTAGTCTATAAATAGACATAAGCCTAATGTCCACCAACGCTTCCGCTGCTCCCACTGACTACGACAACCCTCTGGCAGAGTCATATAGACGTGCACTTCTAAAGCTAGTTTAGAACGACGCTATATTCATCCTCCTGCCGGGTCTCATAGTCTGGAACAACAGCAATGGCAAGTCTGAGTAAACAAGAACCTCCCCACCACCGTCCTTGAGCATACCGAAGTACCTCTCGAGTGCCTGAGGTTACCCACCGTATCTGCGGAGTGGCCAGTGGAATGTCATACCAGATTGAATCTTTAGGTTCTTATCAAATCTTCAGTAATCGTTTGCGGTTCTGGAATCACTTCCAGTTCTACCATACTCCCACTACTGTTTTCTGAAAAAGTCCATTTTTATTAAAACTGTGGCGAGTCAAGAACAATATCACTATTGATCTTCCAGATGGTAGAAAATCAACCCTCGTCATAGCCCGGGTCAACCCACAAACAGCCATTACAGAAACGTGCCTTGAGTTATCCGGATTCTGGTTTTAAGCATAAGCCGGACAACTCCCCGTACCTTAACAATATCAAGATATGAACTGTTCTATATCCAAGAAACAGAGGCACTGATTTAATTGAACCAGATTCAAATCATGTAGCTGTCACCAGTGCATGTCTACTAAATGGAAGGAGGCCGATCAGCGTTACTCAACTTAGGAATGCTTCCAATTATGAGTAACCTGAAAGAGAAGCAAGTTCTCTGAATCATTACTATCAACTGAATACCATACACAAGTATCTACATCTTCGATCACCTTGAAGAATCCCGATACTTGCAGTACCCGGTTCTCTACTTTATTCTTGTACCTATAACTCCTCAAAACTTAGGCCTTGCATTTCTACGAAACACATGTCTAAGAACTAGAGAAGTCATAAGTAAACAGAATATAGTACGAGGACTTACCCCTTTGTCCTAATGGACACTGGACAACATACAATACTCTGTATAAGTCCCTTGAGTCTAATAACGCATTCACTGTGTGTCGTAGGTTGAAAATTGTACTATGGTTATGAAGAATTACACCGCTGTTCAATGCTCCTTACCTAACCATACACTGATATAGGTAAATGTCATAGACATAATTTCAAAAGGTATATCTCACTCTATAGAAATAGACGTACAGATATATCAATTTGAAATTGGTGCATAACAACGGATGTTCAAAACCAAATATTTGTCGACCGGCAAACAACCAAGGTGACTTCCCCAAATATCACCAATTACAACGAATCCCGATATAATGAGGATGGTCACCTAATTCCCAATAACTTACTCCCACTCATCATCTGTAAAACCATACAGATGTGAGAATCAAACCTGGTAAATACATACCCTGGAGTAAGTGTCTAATCGGGAAATCAGTTTTCTTTTAACAGTACAGAGTGAAACTGAAACATTAAAATGTTTCGATGGGGTATTCTTAGTATTCCTAGTAATGCCTCTTCCATTATCCAGATTCACAACTGTAACCGTATAATTCTTTGCCGCTTCTCTAAATCCCTTTATATGTCTTTAGTCATTACCTTCTGTACACCCCTTTAGGCCAAATGGTTTTCTCCCTTCCCTACCGTTCGGCACCAGCCTATGGTTTGGAAGAAGACTATCCAATAAGCGTAATGGGTGTACTGTCCCAGTCCTAGGAACACTCGCAATGCGAGAGAAGGTGAAGATAAAAGACATCCGAATAAACCTTAGAAATAGGTGATTTAGGATTGGCGAAGAAACACTTGGTTTGGTCGTGAATAGCAGTCGCAATTTACTTTGCCCTCTTACTAATCCCTTGCTTTGTCCTAACTTAATACCTTCTGTACACCGTTTAGGCTAATTGACTTTCTTCATTCCCTACCGGTCGGCACCAGCCTAAGGTTTGGAAGACGACTATCCAATTTGCGTAATAGGTGTACTATCTCCTAAGCCAAGGAGTACTCGCAATCTGAGAGAGAAGGTAAAAGGAAAAGACAACTGAATAGTCCTATTCGTTTTCTCGAGAACCAGAAACCATCCTCGAATTCCTTCGAGTTCGTATATAACCATACGATGGTTTTGTCCAATGGAAGTGGACGTTCGTAGTAATACAGGGTGTCCTGGAGAAAAGGGTACAAGTTGGAGTGGCAATGAGGTCTGTAACTCTGACAATCCAAAAGCTAGTGTTAAGAAGGTTCGGTCAACTTGGTCACTGAGTCATAGTCTAGGGTCGGGTCATTGGTCGCTGCCAAAGAGAGAGAGAAAAGAAACACTCAGCGTGCACTCTAACCTAGATCAGAATGGTTATCACTTTATCTAATCTGGAAACCTCCCACTGTAACGTTAAATTCTTCCCCAAGCCTGAAAGAAGAATTAGCCGGGAACACCCGAGGAGTAAACCAACTCATCAGTGGGAATCGGGATCCAAATATCATCGCATGATAATGTGACGGAATCCGCTCACGCTATCACACTCCAGAAGGTATGCGCAAATCTGGCAAGTTTCAGTTCTTTTGAAACTCCCGATGTGGATTTTTACCCCATGCTCTTATGACCTTGACTTTGGCCAACATATCATAAGTCACATGTCATGTTCTACCCGTCATTATCCAGGTTAATTTGAACCCACCCGTACCTACCCTTGACTTTGGCCAAAATGGCAGTACGACTGTCCCAAACCAACGAATCTATCTATGCTGCATATGAATACCCAATAGCTACCAAACACTGTGCCTTGACTTTAGCCAACATACACAGCATGAATACTATTGATTATCCATATGAAACGACGGAGGGCTACGAATGGTTTCTGGCGAAAACCTTTAACGTAATGAACTTGATATCGTTGAAGGAACGGATAGCTTTGTAAAAATATAGTGACGAAAACCTTTGCTAAAGAGGTCACTCCCGGTGAAGGGATCTCGGCTATTTCCCCATAGAATGAGGTGCAGGATATTCCAACTGAATACCACGATGCAAAGCAAAAGTAATCGGCTATAGTGAAGTTATTGCCCTGACGCAAACTTCTGTCCAAGGGGTCACTCCCGGTGAAGGGATCTCGGCCCTTGCCTCATCGACTGAGGAGCAGGATATTCCAACTGAATACCATGATGCAAAACAAAAGTGAACGTCCTTGCAATAACAGCTTTTTGAAAAGTGTTCCCATAACATCAGAATAGGTTTGTTTATCTTGCATTGATCCGAATCAACGCAGTCCCATCAATTGATCACACCAGAAAGAACGAAAATGTACTGATGTACGTATATGCCATCCGCATTCGCCACTGGGTCCCGTCATCACCCGTTAGGTTAGCTAACTAACGACAGAGCGGGGACTGGACTAGCGCGGATGCAAAACATATACAATATCTACTAGTATATATATAATACAAAATTTTCGCTCAAGGCGTGATAAAAATGCAACAACACAGAAATGTATAGCAACACAGATCAATACAGATATCTGGGATCCCCGGGTTTCACAGAGCCGCTACTGAAACCCGACGTTCCCCTGGTCGTGTGGATAGCCTGTGCAAAGAGATCCTAGACCCCTACGGGCGCGGCAAGTTACCCGCCAAAACCTGAAGCGAGGCAGCCCCCTTCAGCAACGTGAATGGACCACCCAGCACTTCACGGAATCCGGTAACTTGGGCACCCCTCCTGGGTCAATCCTATACCCCCTACGAGTGCGGCGAATGGCCCGCCAATTCTAGAGCAAAGCCCCCTCCGTCTCAATGCCATGAGATGCGGGCTTGTTGCCCTCTAGAACTCGGCTACCCGTGCACCCCTCCGCGGGGTAAACCTAGTACAGAAAGTAAAATATACATACAACGGGTACATCGACCACAACCTAGTCGTGCCCCAAAAGAATAATACAAACAGGCAGTGACAGAAGTCCACATGTCGGACGCTCGCCCCGCAATATCAAATGTACATATAAAACAAAACTGTACTAACATTGCATCCAGGCTATCCCCACTGACCAATCCGCAACAACATAGCACAATCACAGAACATCAACGTGAATGTCATGTTCGCAAATCCGTCTAACCGGGCAATAGCAGTTAGACGGGATTTACCGATCAAGTGACATTCACGGTCGCAGATATAATGTAAATACTGTGAACTACCATGTTTAAAATATCCGATCGACCAAATTTTATCAATTGGGCCCCAAGCAGTACTGTAGCACTTACAGAAAATCTGGGCCCAAAAATAATATCCCAAAACCCATATTTCCATGTCAAAAGCCCTCTGGAAAAATTTGCCACGATGAACAGTTAAAAGCGCGGCGGAACCGCGGCCCAAGCATGGGTTTGGCCGCGGTTCCGCGGCGGTATAGTCGGATCTCGCGACCAAATTTTACCAGAATTCTTATTTTTTCATGCACAGTATTCTGCAACAACCTGAAAAATTTTTAGAGCAGAAAAAATTTCAACAGAGAACATTGCATTGGAAAATACGGTTTTGGCGATTTTGTTCGATCGGGTTTTAAACACACTAGACCAAGCTAGGCTAAGTTAATGGCATCGCTCTGATACCAATGTAAGCCCGCGGCGGCGCCCCGGCCGTCGATCCGACGCCGGAAACGCGGAAACAAAAACTTTCGAAATCTATTGAACCGGCACCACTGCGCACTTTTCACCCGGATCGGGCCATTAACCTAGCAACTAGCAAAAATAGAAAAGAGTAGAGATGCTATACCAAGCGATCCGTGTCTTTCGGTCTTCGCCTCCACTCCGATCTCCTGCGGAAAGTCCGTCCATCACCTCCTCGTCGGAAAGGGCACCAAGTAGCCGGAATCTTCTACGGGCTCCCGCCTCTTGACCGAGTCAACTCGGGCGCGAAGTTGGCTAGCCGACGCGTCCAAGACTTGCAGCAGATATAGTGTAGTGGGTTGTCTCTTTAGGGTTTTATGTTGCCATGGATGGAGGTGAGAAGAACTTTGGAGAGAGGTATTAAAATGGAGCTATGAACTTTGATACTATATGAGAAATGAGATTAATTTTTCATACAAAATTGAAACCTCATCTTCACTCCCTCTCTAGTGGCCGGCCAAATCTCCAAGTGGAGGAGGAAAAAGGGAATGAATTATTAAGAGAAGAAAAGGTATCAAAATGAGAAGAAAAAGGTCACACTAAGCTCACATCCACATCCTTTCATCATCCATTATAATAAATGCAAGGAATTGATCCAAAAGGAATCTCATGATGATAAGAAGGAACAAATGCAAGAAACCGCTCCACAAATAAGTAATTTGCACAATTGCAAATTACCCCCTCCATCGAAAAGTCCGGCCGTGAAGGAACAAAGGAAAACCGGCCGGAACGGAATGCAAACTGGCAACTACAGAAAACTGATCCCGTAATAAATTACAGGAAAACCCCGCTACTGCATATACATGCCCGCATTTGTATTCCCACTGAACACAAATGCAAAGAGACAAAACTACACTATCTAATACTAGGATCCGGCTTAAGCCAAAGCCGGCTAGTAAAAACCGTGCGATCATGATCCGTGCAATACCGCACGTATCTGATCGAACCCTGCCATATCTCCATACGGCCTCTACATCGTTTCGCCCGAAACCTGAGTAACTGAGTGTAGTGGACTCTAAAGACTCGTCAATACTACGGCTGTGGATTTAACCACTAGCACGTCAGAGGTATAAGCCAATACGTGACGGGCTACCAGGTATTGACCAAAAGGGACGTCGATGAGCGAACTCATCCTGACACCCTACCGAGCCTATCAGTGACAATATCCGTACAGTCCGGTCCGTTCGTCTATGAGCATCGCATGGCGGGCCTAGGGGGTTGGTAAAAGTCAGACCCTCAAAAGCGGTACAAGTCGTGTCGGAGTGTAACCCAGAACACCCTGAGATACTACTGGAATACCTACCATCAAATCTCCTGCCTTGGCCAAGGACTTTTCATGTTCTGGCTCTCCTAGACACAGCGCGACCTCACCCCCAATACCGGGAGAGACGAACCCCTGCAGATCCGCTCACTGCCTCCATGTGGCTCGGGACTGTACCCAACTAAAACCTGTTTGCACGACTCCTTTGAGCTTTGGTAGGGTAGTAATCAAAGCACAGTGGGAACTCACACGAGACAAATGACGATCTCAGGTCGATGAACTAACCTGTACACATGTCACCTGGGAACTGCTATCTGACGTCTGGTATAATCCTAACTAGCAGGTTCCCGGCGAGTCCTGTCCGGTGTACTCATAACCCAATGAGCACCTGTATACATCTTAGGTGAACCAACTGACACCAGTGGCTTGTGAGACCGGCCACCGCCCCTCGTCGGGGTCTCGACTGTATACACTAGTCTACTCTGGAGAATCGATGCCCTGTCTCGAAACTTCCACGACTAGGGACCTTTTAAGGATGTGCTTATAGACTCCAGCTCTCACTTATATGATCGCCCTCATACTGCTGGTAGTCAAGCAAGAATCCTAGGGGCTCTATCAACGTGTAATAGTGGCCTGTCAGGTCACCTAAAGCTGTACACGATGATAAAGGTAAACCTGACAGCATACAATCATCTTGAGTAAGACTGTCCTACCGGGATAGGTCCTCCCTCAATCATTGCAATCACGTGCCTGTGATCTAATAATTGACTCTGAGGGCACTATCTCCAACAATCTCCCACTTGCACTCAAGGCTAATTGTTGCGATGTCGCATACTCACAGCCTGTGTGATACCGAACACCCAACTCCTCTACTAGTCAGTCTCACAAAGCTCATTTGCGAAACTATTGCGTTCGAGGAATAGCCTCAGTGAGTGGATCCGCTATGGTGTTTCTTTTTATGTCTCTCTATATCTCAAGTTCGCGGAGAAAACCATCTCCCGAAATGAGCAATACCTGTCTTAGAATGTCTGGATGTCTGATGGGACCTAGCTCAAAGATGAACTCCAAATCCAAACTTCTTAGACTGTATCGTCAACTGAAATTAATCAGTATCCTGCGCCATGTCTCCCTCAGTATCCACCTGGACCACCTGTCCAAAATACTGCCCCTCGTCAGAAGGAAAACTATAACTCTGACAGCCACTCAGCCATCCAGGTCACCTTGGAAGCCTGGAATGATAACTGTCTCCCCAAGGAGAATGCTGTTATCATATCCCTAGAACATCAACTTATGTTCTAAAACTGCTTCCGACTATTTCTCCAGGATTGGATCAATATCAACTTATTGTACCTACTGCAAGAACAACATCTGGTGTGGTACTTGACATCTCATGATTGACTCAATTGCCTAAGCAAGTGATCTGCCAATCATGAACATCCCTCTCCCCTTTAGTCTGTAAGACACCTTTAGAGAAGGTGACTCCATCACCTGCAGGTACACTACCGTGCCAGGAGTCGTCCATTCTAAATACTCATAGAATGCTGTCAAGGTACCCAGATTAGGAAACTACCCAAATCTAGATCTAAAACTATAGATCTAGTAACCAGAATGTCTTATATAAGATCCAATTCCTATGTGGAGAAACTACTGTGTGACGACCAAAGTATAACCGATCGTAGTATAGGAATATCACTTCCTACTCTGTGTATGTCATCAAATACCAGGACATCACACCCTACTACCTTCTTAACAGATCCATCCCCTATTCTGATGAAGTCAAACCTATGACTGTCACATCAGAAATCGATGATCTATCTCCGCTATATCTGCTTTAGTCTATAAATAGACATAAGCCTGATGTCCACCAATGCTTCCGCTGCTCCCACTGACTACGACAACCCTCTGGCAGAGTCATATAGACGTGCACTTCTAAAGCTAGTTTAGAACGACGCTATATTCATCCTCCTGCCGGGTCTCATAGTCTGGAACAACAGCAATGGCAAGTCTGGGTAAACAAGAACCTCCCCGCCACCGTCCTTGAGCATACCGAAGTACCTCTCGAGCGCCTGAGGTTACCCACCGTATCTGCGGAGTGGCCAGTGGAATGTCAAACCAGATTGAATCTTTAGGTTCTTATCAAATCTTCAGTAATCGTTTGCGGTTCTGGAATCACTTCCAGTTCTACCATACTCCTACTACTGTTTTCTGAAAAAGTCCATTTTTATTAAAACTGTGGCGAGTCAAGAACAATATCACTATTGATCTTCCAGATGGTAGAAAATCAACCCTCTTCATAGCCCGGGTCAACCCACAAACAGCCATTACAGAAACGTGCCTTGAGTTATCCGGATTCTGGTTTTAAGCATAAGCCGGACAACTCCCCGTACCTTAATAATGTCAAGATATGAACTGTTCTATATCCAAGAAACAGAGGCACTGATTTAATTGAACCAGATTCAAATCATGCAGCTGTCACCAGTGCTTGTCTACTAAATGGAAGGAGGCCGATCAGCGTTACTCAACTTTGGAATGCTTCCAATTATGAGTAACCTGAAAGAGAAGCAAGTTCTCTTAACCATTACTATCAACTGAATACCATACACAAGTATCTACATCTTCGATCACCTTGAAGAATCGCGATACTTGCAGTACCCGGTTCTCTACTTTATTCTTATACCTATAACTCCTCAAAACTTAGACCTTGCATTTCTACGAAACACATGTCTAAGAACTAGAGAAGTCATAAGTAAACAGAATATAGTACGAGGACTTACCCCTTTGTCCTAATGGACACTGGACAACATACAATACTCTGTATAAGTCCCTTGAGTCTAATAACGCATTCACTGTGTGTCGTAGGTTGAAAATTGTACTATGGTTATGAAGAATTACACCGCTGTTCAATGCTCCTTACCTAACCATACACTGATATAGGTAAATGTCATAGACATAATTTCAAAAGGTATATCTCACTCTATAGAAATAGACGTACAGATATATCAATTTGAAATTGGTGCATAACAACGGATGTTCAAAACCAAATATTTGCCGACCGGCAAACAACCAAGGTGACTTCCCCAAATATCACCAATTACAACGAATCCCGATATAATGAGGATGGTCACCTAATTCCCAATAACTTACTCCCACTCATCATCTGTAAAACCATACAGATGTGAGAATCAAACCTGGTAAATACATACCCTGGAGTAAGTGTCTAATCGGGAAATCAGTTTTCTTTTAACAGTACACAGTGAAACTGAAACATTAAAATGTTTCGATGGGGTATTCTTGGTATTCCTAGTAATGCCTCTTCCATTATCCAGATTCACAACTGTAACCGTATAATTCTTTGCCACTTCTCTAAATCCCTTTATATGTCTTTAGTCATTACCTTCTGTACATCCCTTTAGGCCAAATGGTTTTCTTCCTTCCCTACCGTTCGGCACCAGCCTATGGTTTGGAAGAAGATTATCCAATAAGCGTAATGGGTGTACTGTCCCAGTCCTAGCAACACTCGCAATGCGAGAGAAGGTGAAGATAAAAGACATCCGAATAAACCTTAGAAATAGGTGATTTAGGATTGGCGAAGAAATACTTGGTTTGGTCGTGAATAGCAGTCGCAATTTACTTTGCCCTCTTACTAATCCCTTGCTTTGTCCTAACTTAATACCTTCTGTACACCGTTTAGGCTAATTGACTTTCTTCATTCCCTACCGGTCGGCACCAGCCTAAGGTTTGGAAGAAGACTATCCAATTTGCGTAATAGGTGTACTATCTCCTAAGCCAAGGAGCACTCGCAATCTGAGAGAGAAGGTAAAAGGAAAAGACAACTGAATAGTCCTATTCGTTTTCTCGAGAGTCCCACATAGAGAGTTTCCCTGCACCGAGAAAAAGGTGTAGATGCCGTATGGATTTTACAGCAGGGCTTCGATCACGTACGTGCACTTGTGCGCGTATAATGATCGGGCGGATAATACTAGTGGGCTTTTTTTTAAGCCGGATCCTTGTATTACATTGATGGATTATTTCCGTCTCTTTGTATTCGTATTCTTCGGAATGCAGATGCGGGTATGTATATACGGATGAGGGGCATTCTCAAAATTTGTGAGAAAGCTTCTAGAAGAGACACTTCATTAGGGTTTCTTTTTTCATTTGGATTAAAGGATAATGAGGTGGAGGAAATGAGGTATAAACTTGAAAAAAGATTAAGCATGACTCACTACATAGATATTTTCAAGCATGCTTGATATTTGTGAGATATTTTTATATCATTAACAATTAGCATGCTTGAAGATTCTATTCTTGAGCTAAGTCATTCTTTAGTTGCTTTCACACTCTCTCTTCCTCAAGTGACCTTCTTCTTCCTCATAACCCTAGAACTCTCATGAGTTGAGAAACCTAGGGTTCCAAGAGACAAATCACTCCATCTTCTCACTTTACACAACCTAGGACATCTAGTTTAGCGGGCTAGATGCCGTAGTTATCACGGATTTATGGTAGGAGCTCGGACTATAGACTCTCGGGTGGATCTTCTTTGACTCGAAAAGGTCTTCGAGGTTGTTTTGATCCGTTCCGATCCTTGGAGCTGACGACTAGGTGGAGGACAGCGATGAAGACCCGAAAGACTTGGTATCGTGAGGTATAACTTCTATCCGAGTAGTTGAACCTCATTGCTTGTTAGCTAGTTAGGGTTTAGTATCGATCCTGGAGTTCAAGTCGGTGTTACGAGCTTTGAAAAATCATTTTTTGCATATTCCGCCACCCCACGAACACGCGGGGTGCGCGACATCGACTTACAAAGACAAATGATGATCTCAGGTCGACAGACTAACCTGTACTCACGTCACCTAGGAACTGCTATCTGACAGTAGGTATAATACAAACTAGCATGTTCCCGGGGAGTCCGTCCAGTGTACTCATAACCCAATGAGCACCTGTATACTATCTTGTTAGTGTATATGCCCTAGTGGCCATTATTGTATCATACTAACTTGTATATTACTTAATGGAAGCTCGGGATATTCATAGTTATATTAACAGTCTTGCTAAACATGGTAGTATGCTACTTAGTTTATGTCTATCTTAATATGTGTATATGTTAGCATATCGCGAATACATATTCATAGTGCTCTTAGGATCTTGCTTGACTACCAGCGTTGTGCTGGAAGTCACACTAGTGGGGGCTGGGTAGTCTACAAGTACATCCTTTTTCAGGTCCCTAGTCATAGGATTATCGAGACAGGGCATCGATACTCCGGAGTAGACTAGTGTATACGCTTCTCATCCCAGCAGGGGAAATGGTCTGTCCCACAACCAATAGTACGTCGTACTGGAGATAGTATACAGGTGCTTGTTGGGTTACGGGTACACTGGACAGGACTCACAGGGAACTGTTGGTTGGTATTATACCCGTCGTCAGTTAACAGTTCCCAGGTGACATGAGTACAGCATAGTCCGCAGACTTGACACTGCTGCTTTGCCTCGAGTGTGTTCCCACTGTTCTTAGATTGCTACCCTACCACGGCTCAAAGGAGTCGTGCAAACAGGTAGCAGTTGGGTACAGTCCCGAAGCACTTGGAGGCAGTGGCGGTTAGACAGGATTCGTCTCTCCCGGTATTGGGAGTTGATATCGCGCTGTGTTTGGAGAGCCATTAAGCAAAGTCCCTGGCCGGGGCAAACGTGATTTACTGGTAGGTTTTCCAGTAGCTTCTCAGGATGTAATGGGCTTCACTCCGACACGACTTATACAGCTTTTAGGGGACTGACGCTTGCCGTCCCCTAGGCCCGTTATGCGATAGTCCTAGACGAACAGACCGGACTGTACGGAGATTGTCACATCAGGCTCAGTAGGAGTTCGGATGGGTTTCCTTATCGGCCTTCTTATCGACATCTACCTGGGGACCTTTACGTACAGCTAGTACCGCTTGCGGCCTGTGGTTAAACCCACTGCCACTGTAGTAGTCGAGTCTTTAGAGTCCCACACAGAGAGTTTCCCTGCTTCAGGCGAAACGATATAGAGGTCGTATGGTTTTACGACAGGGTTCAGACACATACGTGTTTTTACGCACGTACGATGTCAGGACAGTTTATACTAGCAGGCTTTGGTTTAAGCCAGATTATAGTATTGGATTATTGGATTTATACAGTCTCAGTATTTCCGTGTTTTCACGGATGGGAGGGGCATTCTCGTAATTAGTCGAGAAGCTTCTAGAAGATTGATGAGTTGGAGGCTTAGGTGGAAATTGCATTAAATGGATTAATGACTCATGGTGTGATTCATCCAAATGAGTTAATGAAGCATTTATTGCTTAATGACTCATGAGATGAATCACACAAAGTGAGTTAATGAAGCATGGTTGATATTATTATTTGTTATTCATTTAAAAATTATTATGCTTCATATATTTACAAATTAGATATTATTTCATTATCATTCTCACTCTCTCCTTCTTTCTCCTCAAGCTCTCTCTCTTCAAGAACTAACCCTAATTCTCTCATGTGTTGAGATCCTAGGGTTAGAAAGACTAATAGATCCCTAATCCTGTTCTATATCATCTAGGTTACTTTGATTAGCACTTATAGCAACCTAGTTACCTCAAGTGAGAGGTTAAAGCTTGGAGAAGTAGCTCTTGGGTGGATCTTCTATCACATCGAGGAGGCCGACGAGGATGTGATCAACGAGAACAAGAAGGACTTGATTCATTAGGTATAATCATCTTTCATAGTATCTAATCACTTCTATGTTGTTGTTACTTATGGTTTAGCAAAGATCCGTAAAATTAGTCGATGTTAGTTTAAACAAAATGATTGTTTTACCTATTCCGCCTCCCCGTAGCATGTGGGGTGTCTAACATCGACTTACAGTGGTATCAGAGCCTCGCTATACCATAACTAACTTGTTAGTAAAGTCGTTAGAAATTCGATCGCAAAACAAACCCGAAATTACGACGTTTTAACCTAGTTTCTGCCGATTGTAAAACGAGGTCTAAAAATTTTTCAGGGACCCTTAAAAATACAAGCAGGGAATTTTAAGAATTGTGAAGAAATTTGGGACTGTGACTCGACCATAGCGCCGCGGAGCCACCGCCGATCCCAGCGATCCGCCGCGGATCCGCGGCCGAGTTGACTCCGAGTCAACCCAAATTTGCTCAGTTATTCTTCTGTGTTGATGTTGTGTTTTCTGGGATGATTTGTTTCTGCTCAGGTTTTATGTGCACAGAGAATTATTTAGAGTAGATTCATTTGTGTTTGCTTGATCGAAATTCTAAGATGTTTGGCTAACTTGATTATATATGTGATGTGTTTAATTTGTTCGTAAACCTTCCCTAACTGCTAGTGTGTCTGTTAGCAGGGGGTTGCACATTTCTGTAATGGTTTTTACTGGTTTGTGTTTGTGGACTTGTTGGATTGTCGTGAATAGATAGACGGGGATGTGAGACGAGTGTTTCTTTCATTCAAATGTAATTTGTAAATTGTTGTAATATTCTTTTGCGGGGAACATCCGGGTTGAGGTTGTAGCCACCGTTGTATTATTTCATTTATTGTGTTCTGCTCCTAGGATAGACCCAAGGTGGGTGCACAAACTACCGGGTATTTTGAAGTGCTTAGTGTCCTACTCACGTTGTTGAGGGAGACCGCTTCACTTCGGGTACTTAGCGGGTAGTTTGCCGTACCCGTAGGGATCTAGGGTGGGGTTTTGGCTATTCATCGCGACTGTGTAATCCATCTTTCTTTGCAGGCTCAAAAGGAAAGCCGATTCGTAGAAAATCCTATATGTTCATCTGTGATCTGGAATGACTATTATTGTGTCTGACGAATGTACAATATCTATATATGATATTTTTTAGGCGTTACTTATGTTTTGCACCCGCGCTAGCCCAGCCCCCGCTCTGTCGTTAGTTAAGTAACCTAACGGGTGAATGACGGGGCCCAGTGGCGAATGCGGATGGCATAAGAGGACCTTGTATTTTCGTTGTTTTTTACAATAATAGGTTAATTGATGGGACGCATTATATTAATGCAAAGAAAATAAACCAAAGTTGAATCGTTAGAACAGTTTACAAGAAACCACTAGGTTATTTTTAAAATGGAAGATATTTTTTAATTGCGGAGTTTAACCACTCCTTTTAAAAGCTATCAGGTTCCTTCGATCATATCAAGTTCACTACTTTCATGGTTTCGCCAAAACCATTCGTTGCCTTCCGTCATTTCATTTGGGTATTCAGTAGTATTCAAGCTATATATTTTGACCAACGCCAAGGCATAGTGTTTGGTAGCTGCTGAGTATTCATTTGTTTCATAGATAGATGAGTTGGTTTGGGACAGTCGTATTACCATTTGGCCAACGTTAGGGGTATGTACGGGTGGGTTCAAATTAACAAGATAATGATGGGTAGAACTTGACATGTGATTTATGACATTTTGACCAACGCCAAGGTCATAAGAGCATGGGGCAGAAATCCATATCTGGAATTTCTAAAGAAACTGAAATTTACAAAGAGTTGAGTACCATTTGGATTGTGATAATTTAGGTAGGATTCTTTCAGTTTTATCACACGATGATATTTGGATCCCGATCCTACTGTGAGTATCCGCTACTCATCAGGAGATTCGTCACTTAACGATCAATGCTATAAACCAAGTAGGTGTCTAGAAAGGTGTTAGCGGGGCTACACCCCCTGAGAAAAGAGGTTATTTAATTAAGGGACTTCGCTAAATCGTCGTAAAACCTCCTTCGAAGTACCGACACCGGCCTGGCTGAACGGTTAACCAAGTTTTGTACGGTGAGAATAGTCCTGACTAGTTCTTCCTTTTTGATTTGAGGAGGGATTCGAGAAACAGTGGGAGCCATCCAGTTTAGATAAACTAAAAACCACTCTAAACTTGGAAGAGCATCATGATAAAGTGTTCCCTCTCTCTCTCTCAATTACAGCGACCCAGAACATGACAGGCCTTAAGTTACTATTAGATAAAAATATTTTGACAGGGCCAAACTATAAAGACTGGTTCCGGAATGTCAAGATGGCAATTACTTATGACAAATTGGGGTATGTCCTTACCACTAAGGCACCTGCTGTCCTTGGTCCAGAATCCAGTGTCGTGGATAAGGAAATCCGCAAGACCTGGGAGATTGACTGCGCGAAAGCTAAATGCATCGTGCTTGCCTCTATGAATAATGAACATCAGAGGAGGCATGAGAATATGGATCTTGAATCCATATTTCTCCACAACAAGGAACTGTATGGAGAGCAATCTCGTATAGCTAGATACGAGACCTCGAAGAAATTGTTTCAGTCAAGGATGGCCGTCGGATCATCTGTAGGAGAACATGCTTTTATGATGATTGGCTATATAGAAGAGCTCGCAGACCTCGGGACAACATTAGAGAATGAGCTATATACTGACTTGGTTCTTCAGTCCCTCCTTCCACCTACGCCCAGTTTATTCTGAATTTCAACATTCAAGGAAAATAAGTTGAACTTCCAGAACTCCTTAACATGTTGAGGAGTGCAGAGGGCACTTTGCAGAAAGCAAGGGAAACACCCACTACGTTTGTTCGTGGTGCTTCCTCTTCCAGGTCCAAGGCAAGGGCTAAAGGAAGGAAGAAGAAGGCCTCTACCAAACCAAGAGGTGGTGTAAGTATGGTGGGGGTTAAGGGAAAGGCAAAGGTTGCGGTGCCAGTAGTGGCAAAGGATGTGTGCTTCCACTGTCGTAGGAAAGGCCATTGGAAGAAAGATTGCAAAGCTTGGATTGCTACGATCCCGGAACCGAAGAAAGCTGTGGCTTCGACTTCAGGTATGTTTGTAATTGAAAATTGTCTGTCAATCAACTCTACTTCCTGGGTATTGGATATCGGATCAGGATCTTATGTAAGCAATTCATGCTGGCACTGAGAAACCATACAGTGATAAAGGTTGGTGATATGACCCTCCAGGTTGCTAACGGAGCTAGCGTGGGTGCTGTGTCCGTAGGGGATTATCACCTTGGATTGACGAGTGGACATATTTTGGTTTTACATAACTGTTTTTGTGTACCCAGTTTAACGTGTAATATCATATCAGTATCGTTGTTATCAAAAGAAGGTTATGATTTCACATTTGTAAGCGATATTGTTAACATCCACCTTAATCATGGTTTGATGAGGTCTGGTACACTAGATAACGGTATATATGTGTTAAACCAATTATAGATTTTCAATGTCCATAACACACTGAAAAGAAAGTCTCCTGATATAAATCAGGCTTTCTTATGGCATTGTAGACTT
Organism: Agapanthus africanus; assembly: GCA_030015575.1. NCBI lineage: Eukaryota > Viridiplantae > Streptophyta > Magnoliopsida > Asparagales > Amaryllidaceae > Agapanthus > Agapanthus africanus. Next base: position 250,609,015 of record JASDDO010000029.1, on the reverse strand, counting down.
GGTCACATTAATGAGACAAGGTTAACTAAGTTACATAGAGAAGGATATTTGGATCCGTTCAAATATCAATCTTATGCTACTTGTCAATCATGTCTCAAAGGAAAGATGACAAAGACTCCATTCACTGGACATGGAGTAAGAGCGAGCGAGCTCTTAGAACTCATACACAGCGATGTATGTGGTCCAATGTCTACACATGCAAGAGGTGGTTTTTCATATTTCATTACTTTTACGGATGATTACTTTAGGTATGGATTTATTTTCTTAATGAAACATAAATCCGAGGCCTTTGAGAAATTCCAAGAATATAAGAATGAAGTAGAAAACCAAACCGACAAAAGTATCAAGACACTAAGATCTGATCGAGGTGGTGAATACTTAAGTGCTGAGTTCCTGGGTTACCTAAAAGTGAAAGGAATTCTCTCTCAGCTTACTCCTCCATACAGTCAACAGCATAACGGCGTATCGGAAAGACGGAACAGAACCCTATTGGATATGGTACTTTCCATGATGAGTAATGCTGAGTTACCGCGATCTTTCTGGGGTTATGCGCTAGAATTAGTTGCATATCTTCTGAACAGGCTCCTACCAAGACTGTGCCTACCACACCATATCAGATGTGGAGTGGGAAGAAACCCTATTTTCAGTATCTGAAGATATGGGGATGTCCAGCTTTTCTTAAAAAGCAGCATGTAGACAAACTCATGGCATGATCAGTGCAGTGTAAGTTTGTGGGATATCCAAAGAACTCCAAGGGGTATTTTTCTATTACGCAGAGGAACAAAAGGTTTTTGTATCTCGTAATGCTCATTTTCTAGAACAAAAGTTTTTAGAAAAGGAAACAAGTGGGAGCGAAATATAACTGGAAGAAATTCCAGAACCACAAACTACTACTAAAAGTTTGGTAGAACCAGAAGTTCAAGAAGAACATGACATTCCCGCACCCCTTCGCAAGAGTAGTAGGTCGTCTCATCCTCCTGGGAGATAATATGGTTTTCTCATAGACAAGGATAGAGAAGATTGCATCATTTATAATGATGAACCTACTAGCTTCCAGCAGGCCATCCAGAATGGCTGGATGCAATGCAGACCGAGATGGAGTCCATGTACACCAACAAAGTATGGACTTTGGACTTTGCTCCAGATGGGGTAAAACCCATAGGATGCAAATGGATCTTCAAGAAAAAGATTGGTGTAGATGGACATGTGGAAACCTATAAGGCTAGACTTGTTGCAAAGGGTTTTCGTTAAAGACCTGGTTTGGACTATGATGAAACTTTTTCTCCAGTGGCTATGCTCAAATCCATTCGGATCCTTCTTGCCATTGCTGCCTTCCATGATTATGAAATCTGGCAGATGGACGTAAAGACGGCTTTTCTAAATGGTAATTTGGAAGAATGCGTCTATATGGATCAGCCAGAAGGTTTCAATCAGAGTGGGAGCAGCGGGAAAGTGTCCAAGTTGCTTAAGTCCATTTATGGACTGAAGCAGGCATCGCGGAGTTGGAACATCTGTTTTGATGAAACGGTCAAAGAATATGACTTTATCAAAAATCCAGATGAAATGTGTATATATAGTTAAATTGTAGCACGAACTGTCATATTCCTCGTCTTGTACGTGGATGACATTCTCTTGATAGGAAATGACATTCCTATACTACAATCTGTCAAAGGATTCTTGTCACACAGGTTCTCCATGAAAGACCTGGGTGATGCCTCTTACATTCTGGGGATCCAGATCTATCGTGATAGATCCAAGAGGATGTTGGGACTTTCGCAGTCCAGGTATATCAACACTATACTGAAAAGATTCAGTATGGAAGATTCTAAGCGCGGTAGTTTACCGGCTTGTCATGGAATCACCCTGTCCAAAGAGATGTCTCCCAAGACTGATTTGGAAAGGGATCGCATGTCAGTTATACCCTATGCTTCTGCGGTTGGCTCTGTAATGTATGCGATGTTGTGCACCAGACCAGATATAGCTTACGCACTAAGCGTGGTAAGCCGGTATCAGTCAGACCCAGGGGAGAAGCACTGGATAGCAGTAAAGAACATTATCAAGTACCTGAGAAGGACTAAAGAGTTGTTCTTGGTTTACGGCGGAAAAGACCTCAAGATCGAGGCCTTTTCTGATTCCAGCTTCCAGAGTGACAAGGATGACTCCAAGTCCTTGTTAGGTTATGTCTTTACCCTCAATGGAGGGGCGGTATGCTGGAAGAGTTCCAAGCAGGACACCGTTGCTGACTCGACGATGGAAGCGGAGTATACCGCTGCTTGCGATGCCGCAAAAGAAGCGGTCTAGATGAAGAAGTTCCTCACAGAACTTCCGGTTGTTCCATCCATTGTTGATCCAATACCTCTGTATTGTGACAACAACGGGGCTATAGCTTTAGCAAAAGAACCCAGGTCCCATCAGAAGTCCAGACACATCTTAAGGCGGTATCATCTGATCAGGGAGATCATACATCGTCGGGTGATCGAGGTCCGGAGAGTTGCTACAGAGGAGAGCACTGCAGATCCATTCATAAAGGCCTTACCTCAGACATAGTTCGAGAGACTATCAGAGATGATAGGTCTTCGATACGCCAGTACATGGCCCTAGTGCAAGTGGGAGATTGTTAGTGTATATGCCCTAGGGGCCATTATTGTATTATACTAGCTTGTATATTACTTAATAGAACCTTGGGATATTCACAGTTATATCAACAGTCTTGCTAAACATGGTAGTATGCCACTTGGTTTATGTCTATCTTAATATGTGTATATGTTAGCATATCGCGAATATATATTGATAGAGCCCTTAGGATCTTGCTTGACTACCAGCGTTGTGATGGCAGTCACACTAGTGGGGGCTGGGTAGTCTACAAGCACATCCTTTTTCAGGCTCCTAGTCGTAGGATTATCGAGACAGGGCATCGATACTCCAGAGTAGACTACTGTATACGCTTCTCACCCAGTAGGGGAAATGGTCTGTCCCACAGCCATTAGTACGTCATACTGGAGATAGTATACAGGTGCTTGTTGGGTTACGGGTATACCGGACATGACTCGCAGGGAACTGTTGGTTGGTATTATACCCGTCGTCAGTTAACAGTTCCCAGGTGACATGAGTACAGCATAGTCCGCAGACTTGACACTGCTGCTTTGCCTCGAGTGTGTTCCCACTGCTCTTAGATTGCTACCCTACCACGGCTCAAAGGAGTCATGCAAACAGGTAGCAGTTGGGTACAGTCCCGAAGCACTTGGAGGCAGTGGCGGTTAGACAGGATTCGTCTCTCCCGGTATTGGGAGTTGATATCGCGCTGTGTTTGGAGAGCCATTATGCAAAGTCACTGGTGAGGGCAAACGAGATTTACTGGTAGGTTTTCCAGTAGCTTCTCAAGGTGTAATGGGCTTCACTCCGATAAAATTTATACATCTTTTAGGGGACTGACACTTGCCGCCCCTTAGGCCCGTTATGCGATAGTCCTACACGAACAGAACGGACTCTACGGAGATTGTAACATCAGGCTCAGTAGGAGTTCGGATGGGTTTCCTCATCGGCCTTCTTATCGACATCTACCTGGGGACCGTTACGTACAGCTAGTACCGCTTGCGGCCAGTGGTTAAACCTACTGCCAGCGTAGTAGTCGAGTCTTTAGAGTCCCACACAGAGTTTCCCTACTTCAGGCGAAACGATATAGAGGTCGTATGGTTTTACGACAGGGTTCGGACACATACGTGTTTTTACCCAAGTGCGATGTTCGGACAGTTTATACTAACCGGCTTTGGTTTAAGACAGATTCTAGTATTGGATTATTGGATTTATACAGTCTCAGTATTTCCGTATTTTCACGGATGGGAGGGGCATTCTCCTAATTAGTCGAGAAGCTTCTAGAAGATTGATGAGTTGGAGGCTTCGGTGCAAATTGCATTAAATGGATTAATGACTCATGGTGTGATTCATCCAAATGAGTTAATGAAGCATTTATTGCTTAATGACTCATGAGATGAATCACACAAAGTGAGTTAATGAAGCATGGTTGATATTATTATTTGTTATTCATTTAATAATTATTATGCTTCATATATTCACAAATGAGATATTATTTGATTATCATTCTCACTCTCACCTTCCCTCTCCTCAAGCTCTCTCTCTTCAAGAACTAACCCTAATCCTCTTATGTGTTGAGATCCTAGGGTTAGAAAGACTAATAGATCCCTAATCCTCTTCTATATTATCTAGTTTACTTTGATTAGCACTCATAGCAACCTAGTTGCCTCAAGTGAGAGCTTAAAAATTGGAGAAGTAGCTCTCGGGTGGATCTTCTATCATATTGAGGAGGCCGACGAGGAGGTGATCAACGAGAACAAGAAGGACTTGATTCATTAGGTATAATCATCTTTCATAGTAGCTAATCACTTCTATGTTGTTTTTAGTTAGGGTTTACCAAAGATCCGCAAAGTTAGTCGATGTTAGTTTAAACAAAATGATTATTTTACCTATTTCGCCTCCCCGCAGCATGTGGGGTGTCTAATGTCGACTTACATATCTTAGGTGACTAACTGACACCAATGGCTTGTGAGACCGGCCACCGCCCCTCGTCGGGGTCTTGATAAGTATACACTAGTCTATTCCGGAATATCGATGCCCTGTCTCGATACTCCCACGACTAGGGATATTTAAGGAGGTGCTTATAGACCACCCAGCTCCCATGTTTATGATTGCCATAATAATGCTAGTGTTAGTGTATATGCCCTAGGGGCCATTATTGTATTATACTAGCTTGTATATTACTTAATAGAAGCTTGGGATATTCACAGTTATATTAACAGTCTTGCTAAACATGGTAGTATGCCACTTAGTTTATGTCTATCTTAATATGTGTATATGTTAGCATATCGCGAATACATATTGATAGAGCGCTTAGGATCTTGCTTGACTACCAGCGTTGTGATGGCAGTCACACTAGTGGGGGCTGGGTAGTCTACAAGCACATCCTTTTTCAGGCTCCTAGTCATTGGATTATCGAGACAGGGCATCGATACTCCAGAGTAGACTAGTGTATACGCTTCTCATCCCAGCAGGGGAAATGGACTGTCCCACAGCCATTAGTACGTCATACTGGAGATAGTATACAGGTGCTTGTTGGGTTACGGGTACACCGTACATGACTCGCAAGGAACTGTTGGTTGGTATTATACCCGTCGTCAGTTAACAGTTCCCAGGTGACATGAGTACAGCATAGTCCGCAGACTTGACACTGCTGCTTCGCCTTGAGTGTGTTCCCACTGCTCTTAGATTGCTACCCTACCACGGCTCAAAGGAGTCGTGCAAATAGGTAGCAGTTGGGTACAGTCCCGAAGCACTTGGAGACAGTGGCGGTTAGACAGGATTCGTCTCTCCCGGTATTGGGAGTTGATATCGCGCTGTGTTTGGAGAGCCATTACGCAAAGTCCCTGCCCCGGGCAAACGTGATTTACTGGTAGGTTTTCCAGTAGCTTCTCAAGGTGTAATGGGCTTCACTCCGACACGATTTATACAGCTTTTAGGGGACTGACGCTTGCTGCCCCTAGGCCCGTTATGCGATAGTCCTAGACGAATAGACCGGACTCTACGGAGATTGTTACATCAGGCTCAGTAGGTGTCCGGATGGGTTTCCTCATCGTCCTTCTTATCGACATCTACCTAGGGACCGTTATGTACAGCTAGTACCGCTTGCGGCCTGTGGTTAAACCCACTACCAGCGTAGTAGTTGAGTCTTTAGAGTCCCACACAGAGAGTTTCCCTGCTTCAGGTGAATAGAGGTCGTATGGTTTTACGACAGGGTTCCGATACATATGTGTTTTTATGCACGTAGGATGTTCGGACAGTTTATACTAGCTGGCTTTGGTTTAAGACAGATTCTAGTACTGGATTATTGGATTTATACAGTCTCAGTATTTCCGAGTTTTCACGGATGGGAGGGGCATTGTTTTAATTAGTCGAGAAGCTTCTAGAAGATTGATGAGTTGGAGGCTTAGGTGGAAATTGCATTAAATGGATTAATGACTCATGGTGTGATTCATCCAAATGAGTTAATGAAGCATTTATTGCTTAATGACTCATGAGATGAATCACACAAAGTGAGTTAATGAAGTATGGTTGATATTATTATTTGTTATTCATTTAATAATTATTATGCTTCATATATTCACAAATGAGATATTATTTCAATATCATTCTCACTCTCACCTTCCCTCTCCTCAAGCTCTCTCTCTTCAAGAACTAACCCTAATCCTCTCATGTGTTGAGTTCCTAGGGTTAGAAAGACTAATAGATCCCTAATCCTCTTCTACATCATCTAGGTTACTTTGATTAGCACTCATAGCAACCTAGTTACCTCAAGTGAGAGGTTAAAGCTTGGAGAAGTAGCTCTCGGGTGGATCTTCTATCACATCGAGGTGGCCGATGAGGAGGTGATCAACGAGAACCAGAAGGACTTGATTCATTAGGTATAATCATCTTTCATAGTAGCTAATCACTTCTATGTTGTTGTTAGTTAGGGTTTAGCAAAGATCCGTAAAGTTAGTCGATGTTAGTATAAACAAAACGATTGTTTTACCTATTCCGCCTCTCCGCAGCATGTGGGGTGTCTAACGTCGACTTACATATCTTAGGTGACTAACTGACACCAATAGCTTATGAAACCGGCCACCGCCCCTCGTCGGGGTCTTGATAAGTATACACTAGTCCACTCCGGAATATCGATGCCCAGTCTCGATACTCCCACGACTAGGGATATTTAAGGATGTGCTTATAGACCACCCAGCTCCCATGTATAAGATCTCCATAATAATGCTGGTGTTAGTGTATATTCCCTAGGGCCATTATTGTATCATACTAGCTTGTATATTACTTAATGGAAGCTTGGGATATTCACAGTTATATTAACAGTCTTGCTAAACATGGTAGTATGCTACTTGGTTTATATCTACTTTAATATGTGTATATGTTAGCGTATCGCGAATACATATTGATAGAGCCCTTAGGATCTTGCTTGACTACCAGCGTTGTGATGGAGTCACACTAGTGGGGGCTGGGTAGTCTACAAGCACATCCTTTTTCAGGTCCCTAGTCATAGGATTATCGAGACAGGGCATCGATACTCCGAAATAGACTAGTGTATACGCTTCTCATCTCTGCAGGGGAAATGGTCTGTCCCACAGCCATTAGTACGTCGTACTGGATATAATATACAGGTGCTCGTTGGGTTACGGGTACACCGGACAGGACTCGCAGGGAACTGTTGGTTGGTATTATACCCGTCGTCAGTTAACAGTTCCCAGGTGACATGAGTACAACATAGTCCGCAGACTTGACACTGTTGCTTCGCCTCGAGTGTGTTCCCACTGTTCTTAGATTGCTACCCTACCACGGCTCAAAGGAGTCATGCAAACAGGTAGCAGTTTGGTACAGTCCCGAAGCACTTGGAGGCAGTGGTGGTTAAACAGGATTCGTCTCTCCCGGTATTGGGAGTTGATATCGCGCTGTGTTTGGAGAGCCATTACGTAAATTCCCTTGCCAGGGTAAACGAGATTTACTGGTAGGTTTTCCAGTAGCTTCTCAAGGTGAAATAGGCTTCACTCTGACACGACTTATACAGCTTTTAGGGGACCGACGCTTGCCGCCTCTAGGCCCGTTATGCGATAGTCCTACACAAACAGACCGGACTCTACGGAGATTGTCACATCAGGCTCAGTAGGAGTTCGGATGGGTTTCCTCATCGGCCTTCTTATCGACATCTACCTGGGGACCGTTACGTATAGCTAGTACTGCTTGCGGCTTGTGGTTAAACCGACTGCCAGCATAGTAGTCGAGTCTTTAGAGTCCCACACAGAGAGTTTCCCTGCTTCAGGCGAAACGAAATAGAGGTCGTATGGTTTTACGACAGGGTTCTGACACATATGTGTTTTTGCGCACGTACGATTTTCGGACAGTATATACTAACGGGCTTTGGTTTAAGACAGATTCTAGTATTGGATTATTGGATTTATACAGTCTCAGTATTTTCGTGTTTTCACGGATGGGAGGGGCATTCTCCTAATTACTCGAGAAGCTTCTAGAAGATTGACGAGTTGGATGCTTCGGTGGAAATTGCATTAAATGGATTAATGACTCATGGTGTGATTCATCCAAATGAGTTAATGAAGCATTTATTGCTTAATGACTCATGAGATGAATCACACAAAGCGAGTTAATGAAGCATGGTTGATATTATTATTTGTTATTCATTTAATAATTATTATGCTTCATATATTCACAAATGAGATATTATTTCATTATCATTCTCACTCTCACCTTTCCTCTGCTCAAGCTCTCTCTCTTCAAGAACTAATCCTAATCCTCTCATGTGTTGAGATCCTAAAGTTAGAAAGACTAATAGATCCCTAATCCTCTTCTATATCATCTAGGTTACTTTGATTAGCACTCATAGCAACCTAGTTACCTCAAGTGAGAGGTTAAAGCTTGGAGAAGTAGCTCTCGGGTGGATCTTCTATCACATCGAGGAGGCCGACGAGGAGGTGATCAACGAGAACAAGAAGGACTTGATTCATTAGGTATAATCATCTTTCATAGTAGGTAATCACTTCTATGTTGTTGTTAGTTAGGGTTTAGGAAAGATCCGTAAAGTTAGTCGATATTAGTTTAAACAAAATGATTATTTTACCTATTCGGCCTCCCCGCAGCATTTGGGGTGTCTAACGTAGTCTTACATATCTTAGGTGATTAACTGACACCAATGGCTTGTGAGACCGGCCACCGCCCCTCGTCGGGGTCCTGATAAGTATACACTAGTCTACTCCGGAATATCGATGACCAGTCTCGATACTCCCACGACTAGGGATATTTAAGGATTGCTTATAGACCACCCAGCTCCCATGTATATGATCGCCATAATAATGCTGGTGTTAGTGTATATGCCTTAGGGGCCATTATTGTATCATACTAGCTTGTATATTACTTAATGGAAGCTTGGGATATTCACAGTTATATTAACAGTCTTGCTAAACATGGTAGTATGCTACTTGGTTTATGTCTATCTTAATATGTGTATATGTTAGGATATCGCGAATACATATTGATAGAGCCCTTAGGATCTTGCTTGACTACCAGCGTTGTGATGGCAGTCACACTAGTGGGGGCTGGGTAGTCTACAAGCATATCCTTTTTCAGGTCCCAAGTTGTAGGATTATCGAGACAGGGCATCGATACTCCAGAGTAGACTAGTGTATACGCTTCTCATCCCAGCAGGGGAAATGGTCTGTCCTACAGCCATTAGTACGTCGTACTAGAGATAGTATACAGGTGCTCGTTGGGTTACGGGTACACCAGACAGGACTCGCCGGGAACTGTTGGTTGGTATTATACCCGTCGTCAGTTAACAGTTCCCAGGTGACATGAGTACAGCATAGTCCGCAGACTTGACCCTGCTGCTTCATCTCGAGTGTGTTCCCACTGTTCTTAGATTGCTACCCTACCACGGCTCAAAGGAGTCGTGCAAACAGGTAGCAGTTGGGTGCAGTCCCGAAGCACATGGAGGCAGTGGCGGTGAGATAGGATTCGTCTCTCCCAGTATTGGGAGTTGATATCGCGCTGTATTTGGGGAGCCATTACGCAAAGTCCCTGGCCAGGGCAAACGAGATTTACTGGTAGGATTTCCTGTAGCTTCTCAAGGTGTAATGGGCTTCACTCCTGTTGGATATGTGTATGCCCTAGAGGCCATTATATGATAGTGGATGTATTTGTACATATATATATATTTTCAGTATACATTCTTGCTCGACATGATAGTTTGCTATCTGGTTCTTCTTTATCTGACATGTTGATTTGATCATGCTTTTATTCATTCATACATGCTGATAAAGCCCTGAGGATATCGGCTTGACTACTGTGATTATGATGGAGATCATACTAGTGGGACATCTGTAGTCTATAAGCATATCCTGGAAAGTCCTTAGTCGTAGGTATATCGAGACGGGGCATTGATATACCAGAGTAGACTAGCGTATATGATACTAGACCCATACGATGGGCGATGAATGTTCCCACATTCATCGATGTTTGACATCAAGATCATATACGGGGGCTCAGTGGTGACTGGGTACACTGGACGGACTCACCGAGAACTCCTATATGGAATTATATCTATCGTCGGATAGCAGTTCTCAGGTGACACTGGTACAGGTTAGTCTGTAGACCCGAGATCGTCATAGAGTCTTGTGTGTTCTCCCACTGTACTTTGATTGCCACCCAACCACGGCTCTACTGAGTCGTGCAAACAAGTGGACGTTGGGTACAGTCTCGAGACACACGAAGGCGATGAGCGTTAGGAGGGGTTTCGTCTCTCCCGGCATTGGGAGTTGATGCTGTGCTGTGCCCGACTGGTTATATCAGTAAATACCTGGCCAGGGCTGCTGAGATTTGCCGATAAGTGTTATTAGTAGTTTCTCGATCTGTTATAGACCATTCATCGGCACGACTTATTGAGTTATTGGGGTCGACATGACCATCCCTAGGCTCGATATACAGCATATCTGACGAAGAGACCGGACTGTACGGTAGTGTTGCTGGTTGGCTCGACGGGAGTTGTAGCAGGTTCGTTTGTTTTCATCTGATCGCTCAATACCCGGGTGGCCGTTACGTTTAGCTGACCGCTTGCGGCTTGGGGGTGCTTGATATGATCATCACCCACTGCTGGCGTATTGACGAGTCTTAGAGTCCTACAAAGGAGTTACCTAGTCCAGGCGAAACGTTGTGGTGCGCGTATGCGATATGCGCATGGACCCGGTTAAAATGCGCGTATAGGATACCGTATATTAATCGGGCGGCTTGCTTTTGGTGGGGTCGTATGTGATATGGCCGAATTGATAAATCAAGTGTTGATTTATCATTTAGCCATTAGTTTTCTCACTTGAAATCTTTTCTTGTATATGATGGATGTATGCATGTATGTTTTCTTTCTTTCTAGATTCATGCACACATGGATGTGCATACACACATACATACATGCATTATCCTTCATGGTTGCTTATACATGGAAAATGGTGGCAATATAAGACTCACACCTTGGTTATTTATATGGATTATTGTTTATATTTGTGTTAAAAACAAAATGGAAAAGGAAAGGATAATTCATGGCTAGTTTCTACACTCTTCCTTAAACCTAACCATGCTCACCTACTTCTAACCATGAGTTAACCTTCTCTTTGTGTTTTAAACTCAAATTAAATAATATCTTTATCATCTAACCATGGTTTGAGATGAGGATAAGAAAATATATATACATATATTTTCTTTTTCTTCACAAGAGTTTATCTTTTTCACTCTTGTTAAAAGAAAGCCATCATCTTCTTCCTCCTTCACCATTTGCTCTCTAGACTTTTGTAGTGAGCAGTATACTCATCAAGTTAGGTTTTTGAAGTGAGAAAAGCCACCACAACATCATTCTACACAAGTTTAGCCCACTTGTTTAGAGTGTTATCTTAATTTCTTCTTTTGAAAAGTGAAGTTGCAAGCTTGGAATAGGAGCTTCGGGTGGATCGTCGTGGACACTAGAAGACTTCAAGAGAACCTTCATCCAACACCCAAGAGGCCAAGGAGTCTAGCGTTGGGAGATACAAAGGTTGTACTCTCGAAACACTAGTCTTTGTTGCCTTTAATGTTTAGAAACCCTAATTTTCTAGGATAAGATCCTTTGTATGCTTACTTAGCACAAAAAAAGAACCAATCTTTGTGACATGTTGTTAGGTCCACGTTACCTCTCCCGGTACTTTCGGGGTTGCGGAAACGGTAAAACAAATTTTTTCTAAACTTTGTAACATGGATCGTAAAAGCCGGATCTTTGCTAAACAATACACTAGCATCCTAACAAGAGATCTATCAACTCGGTCAGGGGTTATACCTCAACTTGAACTCCTTCTCTTCTTGTTGTTCTTCTCCTTGCTTGCTCCGAGGCTTGATCCGGACTTTGGTCACCTCCGCGGTCTCCTCAACTTGAAACCTTTCTCTTTGGTTGTTCTTCTCCTTGCTAGCTCCGAGGCTTGATCCGGACTTTGGTCACCTCCACGGCCTCCTTGAGTCGTAGACGATCCACCCGAGAGATGTGCACTGAGCTCTACCTCAAGCCGAGATAACTAGGGCAAAGAGATTGCTAGTCTAAAAGCCCTAGGTTGTGTAGAAGTGATGAAGGGATGGATTTGTCTTTGTGAAATCTTTATCTCTCAACACATGAGATCAAAAGATCAAAACAAGAGGAGGAAGAAGAAGAAGGAGGAAGGTTAGCAACCATGGAGCTTTTCTTTTCTTCTTACTTGAAAAACCAAGAGAGAGAGTGAGAAAGGAATTATGATGCCAAGGAAAAGTAACCATGGTTGCAATAATGTAAAAACAACATCATTACTAATCCCATCAAGATAAAGTTTGATGGCTACATTGAAATGACCATTATCATAATCCAAAAGAAAAAGAAAAAGAAAAGAAGTGTGTAGATCCCTCTTGAAAGTCAATGGTCTACATGGTCAACCAGTCAACAAAGTCAAGAGAGGTCAACAGGATCAAATGGTCAATGCAATTAGCCATCATAAAATTATCACTAATAGGATTAGTAAATGATGTCCGCGGCTCATAATGGTTTTGACCAAACGAACTGTCAAAACTCTAATGAGTCCGCCTCAAAATGGGTTTGACCAAATCAACTGTCAAAACCCTAATGAGCCTGCCGCATAACGGTTTTGGCCGAACCAACTGCCAAAACCCTAATGAGGCACCTCTTCCTTCAACGCTCCCGAAAACTGTGCATACACACCAGCATCCGTATTCCGTAGAATGCGGATGCACAGAAGACAAAACAAATCCATCCGTGCAATACTAGGATCCGGCTTAAACCAAAACCCACTAGTATTGCCTGCCCGAACACCATACGCATACAAGTATACGTAAGTGATCGTAGCCCTACCGTAAAACCATACGGCCTCTACACGTTGCGCTCAGTGCAGGGAAACTCTCTGTGTGGGACTCTAAAGACTCGACACTACGCCGGCAGTGGGTTTAACCACAGACCGCAAGCGGCACTAGCTGTGCGTAACGGTCCCCAGGTAGATGTCGATAAGAAGGCCGATGAGGTAAACCCATCCGAACTCCTACTGAGTCTGTATGTGACAATCTCCGTACAGTCCGGTCTGTTCGTCTGATACATCGCATGGCGGGCCTAGGGGGGCGGTAAACGTCAGTCCCCTAATAGCGGTACAAGTCGTGTCGGAGTGAAGCCCAGAACATCCTGAGATAACACTGGAAACCTACCAGTATATCTCGCTTGCCCTGGCCAGGGACTACTCGTGTAATGGCTCTCCTAGACACTGCGCGATGTCAACCCCCAATACCGGGAGAGACGAATCCTGTCTAACCGTCACTGCCTCCAAGTTCTTCGGGACTGCTCCCAACTACTACCTGTTTGCACGACTCAGTAGAGCCGTGGTAGGGTAGTAATCAAAGAACAGTTGGAACACACTTGAGGCAAAGTGACAGTGTCAAGTCAGCGGACTAAGCTGTACTCATGTCACCTGGGAACTGATAACTGACGATAGGTATAATACCAACCATCAGTTCCCGACGAGTCCTGTCCAGTGTACTCGTAACCTAACGAGCACCCGTATACTATCTCAAGTACGGCGTACTGACGGCTGTGGGACAGACCGTCTCCCGTGCTGGGATGAGAAGCGCATACACTAGTCTACTCCGGAGTATCGATGCCCTATCTCGATACTCCCACGACTAGGGACGTGTATAAGGATGTGCTTGTAGATTACCCAGCCCCCACGAGTGTGATCGCCATCACAACGCCGGTAATCAAGCAAAGATCCTAAGGGCTCTACTAATGCGTATAGGTGATATAATGAATAAACACACATGTACACATTAAAGCAGAGACAAACCAAGTAGCATACTACTATATCGAGCAAGATTGTCTATACAACTGTGAATATCCCAAGCATCCATCAAGTAATATACATACTAGTATGATACAGTAATGGCCTCTAGGGCATATACACCAACAATCTCCCACTTGCACTAAGGCCATGAACTGGCGTATCGAAGACCTATCATCTCGATCAGCCGCTCGAACTGAGTCTGGGGTAAGGCCTTTGTGAATGTGTCCGATGTGTTGTCCTTTTTGTCCACTCTTCGTACCTCGATCTCCTGGCGATCAATGATCTCCCTGATCAGGTGATACCGCCTTAAGATGTGCCAGGATTTCTGATGGGACATTGGTTTCTTCGCTAAAGCTATAGCCCCATTGTTATCGCAATACAAAGGTATTGGGTCAACAATGGACGGAACCACCTGAAGTTCACTAATGAACTTCTTCATCCTGACCGCCTCTTTTGCGGCATCGCTTGCAGCAATGTATTCAGCCTCCATCGTCGAGTCTACGACGGTATCCTGTTTGGAACTCCTCCAACATACCACCCCTCCGTTGAGGGTAAACACAAAACCCAAGATAGACTTGCTGTCATCTTTGTCACTCTGGAAGCTTGAATCGGTAAAGGACTCGACCCTGAGGTCTCCATTACCGTAAACCAGGAACATCTCCTTAGTCCTTCTCAGGTACTTGAGATTGTTCTTCACTGCTGTCCAGTGGTCCTCACCTGGGTCTGACTGATACCGTCTTACCGCGCTCAGCGCGTAAGCTACATCTGGTCTTGTACATAGCATCGCATACATTATAGATCCTACCGCCGAAGCGTAGGGTATAGTGCTCATGCGAACTCTCTCCTCGTCAGTCTTAGGAGACATCTTCTTGGAGAGGATAATTTCATGCAATGCGGGTATGTTACCGTGCTAGGAACCCTCCATACTAAATCTCTTTAGCACGGTCTCTATGTACCTGCACTGCGAAAGTCTCAATAGTTTCTTGGATCTATCTCTATAAATCTTGATCCCCAGAATGTACGAGGCATCACCCAGGTCCTTCATGGAGAACCTTTGTGACAAAAATAGCTTGACCGATTGTAGCATAGGAATGTCATATCCTATCAAAAGAATGTCGTCCACGTACAAGACTAGGAATACGACAGTTCGTCCTACAATCTTCTTATAGACACAAGGTTCATCTTCGTTCTTGATGAAATCAAATTCCTTGATTGCCTCATCAAAACAGATGTTCCAGCTCCGCGATGCCTGCTTTAATCCATAAATGGATTTAAGCAACTTGCACACCTTCCCGCTGCTCCCACTGTCTACGAAACCTTCTGGCTGATCCATGTAAACGCACTCTTCCAAACAACCGTTTAGGAAAGCCGTTTTAACATCCATCTGCCAGATTTCATAGTCATGGAAGGCAGCAATGGCAAGTAGGATCTGAATGGATTTGAGCATAGCCACGGGAGAAAAAGTTTCGTCATAGTCCAAACCAGGTCTTTGACGAAAACCTTTTGCAACGAGTCTAGCCTTATAGGTTTCCACCTGCCCATCTACACCAAGTATCCTTTTGTAGATCCATTTGCATCCAACGAGTTTTACCCCAGGTGGAGCAATATCCAAGGTCCACACTTTATTGGCGTACATGGACTCCATTTCGGATTGCATTGCTTCCTGCCACTTATCAGAGTCCCTACCGATAATGGCCTTCCTGAAACTGGTAGGGTCATCTTCTTCCAAGATGCAATCCTCTCGATCCCCGTCTATGAGAAAACCGTAGTATCTCTCGGGCGGATGAGAAATCCTACCAGATCTGCGGAGTGGCTGAGGTTCGTCTGGGGTTATTGAATCCTGAGGTTCTGTCAAATTTTCAGTTTCAGTTTGTGGTCGCTGAATTTCTTCTAATTCTACCGTGCTCCCACTAATTTCTTTTGCAAGAAACTCCGTTTCTAAGAAAACGGCATGCTGAGCAACAAACACCTTCTGTTCCTCGGTGTGGTAGAATAGATATCCATAACCATTCTTTGGATATCCCACAAACTTACATAAAACTGACCGTGCCTCTAGTTTATCCGGTTTATGCGTTTTAACATAAGCCGGACAACCCTATATCTTAAATCTTTTAAGATATGGCCTTTTTCCATTCCATATCTCGAACGGAGTCTTAGGCACTGATTTAGACGGAACATCATTCAATAGGTATGCTGCTGTCAATAGCGCATGTCCCCAAAATGAAAGAGGCAACTTGGCATTACTCATCATGGAGCGAACCATATCCAGTAGGGTACGATTCCTCCGCTCCGATACACCGTTGTGCTGTGGTGTATAAGGAGGAGTAAGCTGAGAGAGAATACCATTCTCTTTTAAGTAATCTAGGAATTCCATGCTTAAGTACACCCCTCCTCTATCAGACCGGAGGATCTTGATACTTTTGCCAGTCTGGTTCTCTACTTCGTTTCTGAATTCCTTGAATTTCTCAAAAGCTTCAGATTTGTGTTTCATCAGATACACATATCCGAACCTAGAGAGATCGTCAGTGAATGTGATGAAGTAGGAGAACCCACCCCTTGCATGTATAGACATCAGACCGGATACATCACTATGTACGAGTCCCAAGAGCTCTGTTGCTCTTTCTCCATGTCCGGTGAACGGAGATTTGGTCATCTTCCCTTTGAGACAAGACTGACAAGTTTCATAAGATGAAAACTCGAACGCATTCAAGAGTCCATCTTTATGCAACTTATTCAGTCTTTTCTCTCCGATATGACCAAGTCTACAATGCCACAAGTAGGATTCATTCGTATCTGAATTCTTCCTCTTGCGCGTGTTTTGTACGTTGAGAACTGTATTCTGATTTAGAACGTAGATACCATTAGACAGTGTACCCTCTGCAACCAGTACCTTATGAAGGTAAATGTTCATGATATTCTTGTCAAGAACAAAGTTATATCCATCTTTATCGAGTAAAGAAACTGATATGATGTTGCAAACCATAGAGGGTACATAGTAGCAATCGTTCAAAATCATAGTCTTGCCATTTGGCAATACTAGGTGATATTCACCGACGGCTGCCGCATTAACTTGTGCTCCGTTCGCTACTCTGAGCGACATATCACCCGGTGCAACTTTCCTACTTTTTCTCAGTCCCTGCAATAAATTACAGATATGAGATCCTGATCCGGTATCAAGTACCCAGGAGGAAGGGCTGACCGTAAAACAGTTCTCAATTACAAGAACACCTGAAGTAGATGCAAAACCATGCTTCTTCTTCAACTGGGTATCCTTGAAATCCATACAATCCCCTTTCCCATTCTCATACTCATGACTGTTGTCAAAAGTTAGAGCTGAACCAACGTTCCCCAGCTCCGAATAAGAATTCGGATCGGTCAAGCGATACATTTTATTATCTTGATTAGGGCGTGAAATGGTTCCTACCTGGAGAGGGAGAAAAGAAACACTCAGCGTACGCTCTTGCAAGATTAGATTGGTTTAGTGATAGTTGGATCCCGATCCTGACCATGTTGATCGGTCAACAAAGTCAAGAGAGGTCAACAGGGTCAAATGGTCAATGCAATTAGCCATCATAAAATTATCACTAATAGGATTAGTAAATGATGTCCGCGGCTCATAATGGTTTTGACCAAACGAACTGTCAGACCCTAATGAGTCCGCCTCAAAATGGTTTTGACCAAATCAACTGTCAAAATCCTAATGAGCCTGCCGCATAACGGTTTTGGCCGAACCAACTGCCAAAACCCTAATGAGGCACCTCCTCCTTCAATGCTCCCGAAAACTGTGCATACACAACTGCATCCGTATTCCGTAGAATGCGGATGCACAGAAGACAAAACAAATCCATCCGTGCAATACTAGGATCCGGCTTAAACCAAAACCCACTAGTATTGCCTGCCCGAACACCATACGCATACAAGTATACGTAAGTGATCGTAGCCCTGCCGTAAAACCATACGGCCTCTACACGTTGCGCTCAGTGCAGGGAAACTCTCTGTGTTGGACTCTAAAGACTCGACACTACGCTGGCAGTGGGTTTAACCACAGACCGCAAGCGGCACTAGCTGTGCGTAACGGTCCCCAGGTAGATGTCGATAAGAAGGCCGATGAGGTAAACCCATCCGAACTCCTACTGAGTCTGTATGTGACAATCTCCGTACAGTCCGGTCTGTTCGTCTGATACATCGCATGGCGGGACTAGGGGGCGGTAAACGTCAGTCCCCTAATAGCGGTATAAGTCGTGTCGGAGTGAAGCCCAGAACACCCTGAGATAACACTGGAAACCTACCAGTATATCTCGCTTGCCCTGGCCAGGACTACTCGTGTAATGGCTCTCCTAGACACAGCGCGATGTCAACCCCCAATACCGGGAGAGACGAATCCTGTCTAACCGTCACTGCCTCCAAGTGCTTCGGGACTGCTCCCAACTACTACCTGTTTGCACGACTCAGTAGATCCGTGGTAGGGTAGTAATCAAAGAACAGTGGGAACACACTTGAGGCGAAGTGACAGTGTCAAGTCAGCGGACTAAGCTGTACTCATGTCACCTGGGAACTGATAACTGACGATAGGTATAATACCAACCATCAGTTCCCGACGAGTCCTGTCCAGTGTACTCGTAACCTAACGAGCACCCGTATACTATCTCAAGTACGGCGTACTGACGGCTGTGGGACAGACCGTCTCCCATGCTGAGATGAGAAGCGCATACGCTAGTCTACTCCGGAGTATCGACGCCCTATCTCGATACTCCCACGACTAGGGACGTGTATAAGGATGTGCTTGTAGATTACCCAGCCCCTACGAGTGTGATCGCCATCACAACGCCGGTAATCAAGCAAAGATCCTAAGGGCTCTACTAATGCGTATAGGTGATATAATGAATAAACACACATGTACACATTAAAGCAGAGACAAACCAAGTAGCATACTACTATATCGAGCAAGATTGTCTATACAACTGTGAATATCCCAAGCATCCATCAAGTAATATACATACTAGTATGATACAGTAATGGCCTCTAGGGCATATACACCAACACATGTGATGCTTCCAAACTCTTCATAGGGTGCTAGGTAAACCTAACATTGGTATCAGAGCCGACCTAGAACATTAGGCGACACTTTTACGAAGTAAAAATCCCGATCGGATCAAAATACGGCATTTCGGGACCTTCTCTGGTCATTTTTTAAAATCTGTTGTTTTTCAGAATTAAAAATACTTAAAAAATACAGCAGGAAAATATAAGAAATACTGCAAAATACGAAGCAATGATCCGTACAATCCGCCGCGGAACCGCGGCCAATCCTTGCTTAGGCCGCGGCTCCGTGGCCGTACAGAGGCTTCATGACTTCCTATTTGCACTGTAATTCTTAGAACTACTTGTATATTGTTTTAGGTATGTTTAATCTGAATCTAGTACTGTATATTCTGGAGATGGTTTTGGACTCGACGATTCGATCGGAATTTTTATTTCGTTGCTTTTCCGGGTAAATTAGAAAGTATTGAAGTGTTCGAACGAGTATCATTTGCTCACTTTTCACGGGGTTTAAATCTTTCGGATATATGTGCAAGTTTTGTAGTGGACCCTCTAGAAGACAACAAACCTTAACTCGATTATGTGACCGTCTTGAACTGCCCTTTGAACTTTAGGGTTTGGTGCAGTACGGCGTGCCACATGTGAGGCGTTGGCTTGACCCTTCTATGGCTGGACCGCTACTACTGTGTCACACTTCGGATATTTTTGAACTCCGCTCAAGTATTGAGATTTAGGGAATTTTGGGTATTTGAACATTCGGTCGAAAACTTTAATACTTTCTATTTATCTGGAATGTGATACAATATGTGGAATTCATATAGTTTAGGCATGAAATACGAAGTATGTGATATTTCGCATTTATGATGTCTAAAGAGAATGTGGATTCCAAATATTGTAGTTTTACACTTTCTTTTCTGTGACCGTAAGTGTAGTATGTTCGATATCGCCGGTTTCCTTGCTATACATCAACGATAATCAGGGTACGTATACTTACTTACGTTGATGATATATGATATTATGTGTTGCTGAGATATGATGTGCAGGATTGTCGCGATCGAATAGCCGGGGGGGTTTTATGTGAGATGAGAGTTTTATATTTTCATTCATGTAAATTCAAATGTAATGTAATATTCTTTTATTTAGGGCACTTCCAGGTTTAAGTTGCTGCCACCAGTGTTGTATATTATTTACTTTTCCGCATTAGGATGGACTTAAGGAGGGGAGCTCAGGTGACCGGGTTCTGGGGTTCAGTGGGAGGCCATCTCGAGGAGTCGAGACCGGGTCTCCTAAACTTCAGAATTGGTAGGGTCGCTTGCCGCTCTCGTAGGGGTCCAGGGTGTGGTCTTGGCTATTCATCGCGACTGTGGAATCCGTATTTTCTATTTTGGCTAAATACTAAGTACGGATGTCCTAGTATATCCCACATTATATCTATATTTCTGCTGCCTGTGTTCTGTGATATCTGAGACGAATGACATATTATATATATGATATATAGTAGACGTTGCTTATGTTTTACACCCACGCTAGTCCCGTCCCGGTATGCCGTTAGTTAAGTAACCTAACGGTGCATAACGGAACATTGCGGCGAATGCGGATGGCATAAGCGTACGTGTTATTTTCGTTTCTTTTCTGTGATTGGCTTAACGACTTAAATGATGGGATTACATTAATGTGATTAATGTAAAGAAAATAAACCTAAAAGATGTTGTAGAATCGGATTTAAAATCACTCGGCTATTTATAAAAAAGCTACATTTCAAAACTGCGGAGCTTAAGCCACTCCTTTTGAAAACCATTTGATTCTACAACGATATCAAGTTCAAAGCGTTAAATATTTTCTTAAAAATCATCCGCAACCCTCCATCATTTTAGGAAGTAGAGTACTTAGTATTCGTGCTACGTTTGTTGACCTTAGCCAAGGCGTAGTGTACGGTAGCTAAGTGATGTCTTCCTACAAATGCATATGATGCAGATTAATTATGACGGGCATATGACTTTGTTAACCTTAGCCAAGGGTCATGTGAACGGGTTTAATTAATCAAGAAATGACGGGTTGAGCTTGACTAGTACTCGTGATTTGTTGACCTTAGCCAAGGTCACGAGTGCTAGGGGTAAAAACCACATCGGGAATTTCAATAGTTGAAATTTGCAATGAGATTGCATACCTTCCATGTGATGGTTGGATCCCGATCCCACTATGGGCAATAGTTGCTCCTAGGAGAGTTTTACAGTTTACAATTAGCTAACTCATTAGGTGTCTAGAAAGGTGTTAACGGGGCTCCGCCTCTGGGAAAACGAGATTACTTTAATTAGGTCTGTGCGAAAGCACGGGGAACCTCCCTCAAGTACCGACACTGGCCTGGCTAAACGGTTAGCGAAGTTGTAGACTGTAATTAATCCTGGCTAGTTTTTCTTTTTATGGTTTGAAAGAAAAACTCGATAAAAGCAGTGGGAAACATCGATTAGACAAGATAATAACCAATCTGATCTATGCAAGAGCTTTCGCTGAGTGTATTCTTTTCTCTCTCTTAATGGAAGATACCCATGACTGGACTCAAGCTTCTACTAGATAAAAACAAACTGAATGGGGCCAATTATAAAGACTGGCTGAGGAATTTGAACATTGCCTTGACATATGATAAGGTATCATATGTCCTCACGGCTCCAGCCCCGCCTGTCCCAGGCTCAAAATCCTCAGTTGCGGATATTGAAGTCCGCAAGACATGGGATGTTGACTGTGCCACGACCAAATGCCTCGTGCTTGCATCGATGGACACTACACATCAAAAGCAGCACGAGAATATGGACATTCACGCCATATTGCTCCATACAAGGGAGTTGTATGGAGAGCAATCCCGCGTATTACGATACGAAGCATCAAAGAAATTGTTTCAGATGCGAATGGCCCCCGGCACACCAGTAGGAGACCATGTTCTGAAGATGATAGCTCTTATAGAAGAGCTTGAGGACCTTGGATGGACGATGGACAATGAACAATATATGGATATTATTCTGCAGTCCCTCCCCTCCACCTTTGCTCAATTCATAGTGAACTTCAACATGCACGGCATGGAGGACGAACTCCCTGAACTCCTTAATATGTTAAGGAGTGCAGAGAGCACTATGAAATCAGCAAAAACTCCCGTTATGACTGTTGGACAGTCTTCCTCTTCTCGCCCGAAAGGTAAGGCCAAGGGAAAGAAAAAGAAGAAGCCCACCAATCCTAAAGGTGGAGTTAAGAAGGTGAAGGGAAATGAAAAGTCCAAAGCTGGAGACTCGGGGAAAGGCGAATGTTTTCATTGCCACAAGACAGGACATTGGAAGCGCAACTGCACGGAGTACTTAAATCTCAAGAAGAAGCATGGGGATGCTTCTGCTTCAGGCGTGTTTGTGACAGAAAACTGTTTTTCAATAAACTCTGCTTCCTGAGTATTGGATACCGGTTCATGTTCTCACATTTGTAATTCTATGCAGGGGCTGAGAAATAGCAAAGTTTTGAAGACAGGTGACCATACTCTCCGCGTTGGAAATGGTTCCAATGTACATACAGTCGCAGTGGGAGAGTATCACTTGGGGTTGCCATCTGGATGTATTTTGGTTTTGAATCCATGTTTTTTTGTACCAAGTATGCTTTGTAATATAATATCCGTTTCTTTGTTAGACAATGAAGGATATAATTTTGTATTGCAGAATAATGTTATGAACATTCACCTGAATCAAATGTTGGTTGGGTATGGTACGCTTAATAATGGGGTATATGTCCTAAATCAACACACAGTTTTCAGTATACAACACACTAATAAAAGAAAACTTTCAGAATTAAATGAAGCTTTTCTTTGGCACTGTAGACTTGGTCATATTAACGAAACAAGACTAAATAAGTTACATAAAGATGGATATTTAAATTCTTTTGAATATAAATCTTATGCGACTTACCAGTTTTGTATCAAGGGTAAAATGACCAAAACTCTATTTACCGGACACGGAGAAAGGGCTACTCAGCTCCTAGGCCTCATACATAGTGATGTATGTGGGCCAATGTCTACACAGGCTAGAGGCGGTTTTTCTTACTTAATTACGTTCACTGACGATTTCTCAAGATTCGGTCATGTATTTTTATTAAAGCACAAGTCCGAAGCTTTCGAGAAATTCATTGAATATAAACAAGAAGTAGAAAAACAAACCGACTTGAGTATCAAGATACTTCGATCAGATCGAGGTGGTGAGTATCTCAGTACAGAATTTGCAAACTTCCTAAAAGAGAATGGGATTCTCTCTCAGCTCACTCCTCCTTACACACCACAGCACAACGGTGTGTCAGAACGATGGAATCAGACCCTATTAGATATGGTCCGTTCCATGATGAGTGACGCTGAGTTACCCGTCTCGTTTTGGGGGCATGCATTGGAGACTGCAGCGTTTCTACTAAACAGGGTTCCAACCAAAACCGTGTCTACCACGCCATATGAGATATGGCATGGGAAGAGACCATCTCTTAAGAGAATTAAGATTTGGGGTTGCCCGGCCAATGTAAAAAAGCAGAATCCGGACAAACTCGAGACACGGTCAGTCATGTGTAACTTTGTGGGATATCCAAAGAATTCTTATGGATATCTATTCTACTACAAAGAGGAACAAAAGGTGTTTGTTTCTCAACATGCCACATTCTTGGAAAAAGAGTTTTTCACAGATAAAGATGATGGCAAGGTGGTGGATCTAGAAGAGGTTCTAGAAACACAAACTACAAATGACGATTTGGTTGAACCGGCTGTTGCAATAGAAACTGAGGAACCTCGTCCACTCCGTAGGTCTGGTAGGACTTCTCGCCCACCGGAGAGGTACTACGGTTTCCTGATTGATGGTAACGGAGAAGACTGCATCATGGATGATGATGATCCTACCAGCTTTCAGCAAGCTATCACGAGTGGAGACTCTGTGAAGTGGCTGGATGCCATGAGATCCGAAATGGAGTCTATGTACACCAACACAGTATGGACTTTGGACGTTGTACCCCCTGGGGTAAAACCTGTGGGGTGCAAATGGATATTTAAAAGAAAGATTGGTGTAGATGGGCAGGTAGAGACCTATAAGGCAAGACTTGTGGCGAAGGGTTTTCGTCAAAGACCAGGTTTGGATTATGACGAGACTTTTTCTCCCGTAGCCATGCTTAAATCCGTTCGGATCCTACTTGCTATTGCTGCTCACTATGACTATGAAATCTGGCAGATGGACGTTAAAACTGCATTTCTAAATGGAAATTTAGAAAAATGCGTTTATATGGATCAGCCAGAGGGCTTCATTGACAGTGGGAGCAGCGGGAAAGCATGTAAATTGCTTAAATCCATATATGGGTTAAAGCAGGCATCACGGAGTTGGAACATCTGTTTCGATGATGTCATCAAAGAGTTTGATTTCATCAAAAATCCAGATGAACCTTGTGTTTATAAGAAGGCTGTAGGGAGAGCTGTCACATTCCTCGTATTGTACGTGGACGACATTCTTCTGATAAGAAATGATATTACTATGCTACAGTCGGTCAAATCTTTCTTATCACTAAGGTTCTCCATGAAGGACCTGGATGATGCCATATACATTCTGGGCATAAGGATCTATAGGGATAGATCCAAAAGGTTATTGGGATTGTCCCAAAGCAGGTATATTAACACCATCCTAAAAAGGTTTAGTATGGAAGACTCCAAGAGGGGTGCCTTACCCGCTTGCCATGGGGTCACTCTCTCCAAGGATTCTTGCCCAAAGACCGATGAAGAGAGAGCTCGCATGAGTGTTATACCCTATGCTTCGGCAGTAGGATCTATAATATATGTGATGTTATGTACACGCCCAGATGTAGCTTATGCACTTAGTGTTGTAAGCAGGTATCAATCAAACCCAGGGGAGAATCACTGGACAGCTGTGAAGAACATTCTTAAGTACTTATGAAGGACTAAAGAATTGTTCTTGCTGTATGGTAATGGAGATCTCCAAATGGAGGCCTTTACCGATTCGAGCTTCTAGAGCGATAAGGACGACAGCAAATCTATCTCTGGGTTTGTATTTACCCTTAATGGAGGGGCGGTAAGTTGGAAGAGTTCTAAACAGGATACCGTTGCAGACTCAACGATGGAAGCTGAGTACATTGCTGCGAATGATGCCGCCAAGGAAGCCGTCTGGATGAAGAAGTTTGTCTTGAAGCTAGGAGTAGTTCCAACCATTATTGATCCAATACCTTTGTATTGTGATAATAATGGGGCTATGGCGTTGGCCAAGGAGCCCAGATCCCATCAGCGATGCAGACACATCTTGAGGCGTTTTCATTTGATCCGGGAGATTGTAGATCGCCGCGAGATCGAGATTAGGAGAGTAGACACATAGAATAACGCCGCGGATCCATTCAACAAGGCCCTCCCTCAGCCGCAGCATGAGCGACATTTTGAGATGTTGGGTATGAGATACGCCAATAACTGGCCATGGTGCAAGTGGGAGATTGTTGGATATATGTATGCCCTAGAGGCCATTATATGATAGTGGATGTATTTGTACATATATATATATATTCAGTATACATTCTTGCTCGACATGATAGTATGCTATCTGGTTCTTCTTTATCTGACATGTTGATTTGATCATGCTTTTATTCATTCATACATGCTGATAAAGCCCTGAGGATATCGGCTTGACTACTGTGATTATGATGGAGATCATACTAGTGGGACATCTGTAGTCTATAAGCATATCCTGGAATGTCCCTAGTCGTAGGTATATCGAGACGGGGCATTGATATACCAGAGTAGACTAGCGTATATGATACTAGACCCATACGATGGGCGATGAATATTCCCACATTCATCGATGTTTGACATCAAGATCATATACGGGTGCTCAGTGGTGACTGGGTACACTGGACAGACTCACCGAGAACTCCTATATGGAATTATATCTATCGTCGGATAGCAGTTCTTAGGTGACACTGATACAGGTTAGTCTGTAGACCCGAGATCGTCATAGAGTCTTGTGTGTTCTCCCACTGTACTTTAATTGCCACCCTACCACGGCTCTACCGAGTCGTGCAAACAGGTAGCCGTTGGGTACAGTCCCGAGACACACGAAGGCGATGAGCGATAGGAGGGGTTTCGTCTCTCCCGATATTGGGAGTTGATGCTGTGCTGTGCCCGACTGGTTATATCAGTAAGTCCCTGGCCAGGGCTGCTGAGATTTGCTGATAAGTGTTATCAGTAGTTTCTTGATCTGTTATAGACCATTCACCGGCACGACTTATTGAGTTATTGGTGTCGACGTGACCATCCCTAGGCTCGATATGCAGCATATCTGACGAAGAGACCGGACTGTACGGTAGTGTTGCTGGTTGGCTCGACGGGAGTTGCAGTAGGTTCGCTTGTTTTCTTCTGGTCGCTCAATACCCGGGTGGCCGTTACGTTTAGCTGACCGCTTGCGGCTTGGGGGTGCTTGATATGATCATCACCCACTGCCGGCGTATCGAGTCTTAGAGTCCCACAAAGGAGTTACCTAGTCCAGGCGAAACGTTGTGGTGCGCGTATGCGATATGCGCATGGACCCGGTTAAAATGCGCGTATAGGATACCGTATATTGATCGGGCGGCTTGTTTTTGGTGGGGTCGTATGTGATATGGCCATGATTGATAAATCAAGTGTTGATTTATCATTTAGTCATTAGTTTTCACACTTGAAATCTTTTCTTGTATATGATGGATGTATGCATGCATATATGTTTTCTTTCTTTCTAGATTCATGCACACATGGATGTGCATACACACATAGATACATGCATCATCCTTCATGGTTGCTTATACATGGAAAATGGTGGCAATATAAGACTCACACCTTGGTTATTTATATGGATTATTGTTTATATTTGTGTTTAAAACAAAATGGAAAAGGAAAGGATAATTCATGGCTAGTTTCTACACTTTTCCTTAAACCTAACCATGCTCACCTAATTCTAACCATGAGTTAACCTTCTCTTTGTGCTTTAAACTCAAATTAAATAATATCTTTATCATCTAACCATGGTTTAAGATGAGGATAAGAAAATATATATACATATATTTTCTTTTTCTTCACAAGAGTTTATCTTTTTCACTCTTGTTAAAAGAAAGCCATCATCTTCTTCCTCCTTCACCATTTGCTCTCTAGACTTTTGTAGTGAGCAATATACTCATCAAGTTAGGTTTTTGAAGTGAGAAAAGCCACCACAACATCATTCTACACAAGTTTAGCCCACTTGTTTAGAGTGTTATCTTCATTTCTTCTCTTGAAAAGTGAAGTTGCAAGCTTGGAATAGGAGCTTCGGATGGATCGTCGTGGACACTAGAAGACTTCAAGAGAACCTTCATCCAACACCCATGTCACGACCCGCAGGGTACGGAACGTGACTGGCACTTAAGTTTACGAAACGTCTAAAGACGTCCGTAAAATAAGTAAGCCAAAGCCCAGAAAACAAAACCAATTAAGCAAAAGAGTGAAGAAAACCCAATCAATTGAAAGCGAGTTTATCAAATAAGTCATGTAAAACCCTTTTTAAAAACAATACCAATTTTTCCGAAAATTTCGGCAGAGTCTCCTTTGTAAATACTGGCCCCCAAAATGGGTACAACAAAATATATATGAATCCAACAAAATAGGGCATCCCCAAGCGGGAGCTAGCTCTTCGCCACAAGGCGGTCACAAATCCCACGCAATATAAAATGACAACAAGCAAAATAATCATAATGAAGCATAAGAAAACAGCATGTCGACTCAAGTGAGCTCGACCCCAAAATACAGCATAAAAGTCTACAAATCTCACAGTCTCATCTCTAGGTCAATATACAATAATGCTGGTAGATACAGTAGATGGAGTGTACTAGATACAAAGAATATACAAGGTGGTACAAAAATAATGATATAACCCACCTAGGAGCAAAACCTTGAGTCCAGGCAAAGGAGGCAAAAGAACAAGTGCGCCCGCCGCTACTGTACTGACGGAGCGGACCTGAAAAAGGTTATGGCACAACGGGGGTGAGTTGCCAACTCGTGAGTAATAAATAACATCTACACAGGCTATCGAATGCATGCACACAAGCATCCTAGCATCAAAAATACAGGTATGAATGGGTGCACTAGCAGGTGTGTATACAACATCAGTGTACGAATATGTATGCAACATGAATATCTGAGGTCTCAATAGGTATATATAAGAAACATTTATCTCTTTTTGTTTTTGAAACTCTTTTAGAATGCCAGCATAATACTCAAAGAATCGACGAGAACCGGTGTCCAGCAACGACACCCAAAAGCTGTCTCAAATCTCATAAATGTATCTCTGGCCTCAGCCGTCCGGCTGACCCATCTCAAATATCAATATCTCATCATCTAGCGGCCACGGTCGGTATCCTCTGGATATCCGCCGTCCCAAACAGTCACCGGTAGGTAATCCGTCCCCTGCCAGGCTCAACGTCAACACCACATTCCTCTTGCCCCGGGGTACGTTACCGGGCCCACCATGTACCCGTGCCGGTTCCTCCACTCCTCGACATGGATTTCCAAAACCACAGCAAACTCATAGTGGACGACACTTACATCACTAGAAAACCACAATTTACATATTTTAAAAATATAATAAGTTTAGAAATTTTGCGGCTTTCCCCCCGAAATCCAGAAATATCATAAAATCTCAAGAAATCCTCATAAGTGCATATGTCAATGATAATGAATGCATATGGTATCAATAATCAAGTTGCGATGTGTGATTAATAGATTAGGCATGAACAATTAATATGATGAAGTACATGCACATGAATAGCAATCCTACGGTTTCATTTTAAGGAATTAAAGGCAATAGCATAAGTTTAAGTATCAATTATTAAAAGGTTTAAATTTAAAGGTTAGCTAGTGTGGTGGCATGGCAATTACCAGGGTGTGTGTGTAAGCATGAATAGTGCTCGTGCTGCATATAAAAACCCTGGCAATGGTGCAGGTGACCTAGAAAATGGTTTCGCATATGTATGTCAATATAATGCATGGATGCAGCAAATAATCATATAAGTATTTCATCCCTAATTACTAACATCACTAAGAATATTGTAAGTTACTAAAACTATCGGGCAGCTTGCGCCATCCAACGATAGTCCCCCGTAGATGTTACATCTACTCACCGGACTGGCTAGCTGTGTCCAATCACCGCTTTCCCCTTTCGCGCCGCGTCTGACGTCTCCGCGACCGAATCTGGAATTTACATCAATACCAAACATAAGGTTACTTATCAAGAACGACGCAAAACCCAACGAAACTACTAAAGTTCACTAGCTAGGTACAACGTGGCCAGGGTGCGCGGAACATACGCGAAAATCGCAAAAACTGCCAAAAAACGCCGATTTGGTCGCCCGGCAAAACTAAAACTCGACTACTCAAAAATCCGCACTCACGCATCCTAAATGTCATAGGGGATGCTAAAAATATCACCAAGGTATCATAAATAATTCACCAAATAATTTTAATAAAAACTTAGTAAGCACAAACTAGCAATTTTGGTGCAAAAATCGAAAATTAGCGATACGGTTATCACAATCCAACCACACAACAAGCAATATACAAACACTATAATTACAACACATTAGCAAAGATTCAAAACCTATTTTCCATAAACAACCATTACTTGAATTATATAACCTAGCAATTCTTAATCCAAACTATATATGAAAACCTTAAATTAACACTAATTTATAACTCAATTAGCAAGTTAACTTTCTAGATTAGGTTAGCAAAACAACTAGATAACAAATTAGATTTAATCAACTAAATAATGGTTTCTAAACCCTAATTCAACTCATTTATCATGCTTCACAACCCATTTTCCATACATAAACCCTCTCTTGAATTTCCTAAAACAACAATTTACAACCAAAATCAAACTTTTAAAATTAACTAAATTAGCATAATTTGAAGACCACATAAACAAGGTAACTTCTTTGATTTGGTTGTGTAGGAACTAGCAAGCAAATTAAATTTAATTAACCACATAATGGTGTGCTAACAAACCCTAGTTTAAAACAAACTACTCTTTTATAAACTAGATTAGAAATTAACTAAACTTTTAACACTAAAACCATATAATTAAAGGAATTTAGCTAAAAGAAATTAACTTGATGGAAATTATACCTCAATTTGAGATCTATCAAGAATAAATTTGCTCCAAATGATGGCCTCAAGCATCAAGATCCAAGCTAGGGAGGTGAAGGAAAAGAAAGATGAAGGATGGGTTTAATTTGTAAGCTTGAAATTGCAATTTTTGTTGAATTAAACATGAAGAATTTTGAAGAAATGAAAAGAAAATAGATGAAGAGGAGGGAGTGCAGGTTTCGGCCAGATGAGGAGGTAAGGGGAGGGGTGTGGGTGTGTGGGAAAGGTCAAGAGTCAACTCCCCAAAAGTCAATGCACCATAATTCAACAACTATATTTAAAATAAATTCCTAAACAAAACAATTCCACACATGAAGAAAAAGCAAGGTGAGGCCAGAAATTTCTGGACTTGATCAAGGTGGGGCTGTCCTAGGGCTGTGGGAAGAGAGAGAGGGGTTTTACAAAAGAAATTTTATGCAAAAAGACCCCCTACAAGTCAAAAATTGCAAGTTTTAGCTTAAAATTCAACAAATTCGTTTCCAATCATAAAAATTTGTTAAAAATCAAAATAAAATACTAAAAATTTATGTTACAACTAGATTTTAATTATCATAATTTTAAAGATTAAAATTAGCCCGGAAAAATTTGTATTTATCGCTAATTTAATGTATTTTCTTACCGGCTTAAAATAATATTAAAAAATTGAAAAATAGGGAAAATTTTTTAAATGACCAAAATTTCATAAGTAACTCATTAGCTACTAAAAACAAGCAATTACCTATCCATTTTAGGTATAATTAGTCCTAAACTGCAAAATAACGAGAAAGACGGTTTTCGGAAAAATACCGAATTTTCACCGAATTTCAGGAAAACACCAAAACGACTTTTCAAGACGCTACAATCTTCCCCCCTTAAAGAAATTCGGTCCCCGAATTTAAAAATATAACTACGCGTACCTTCAAAGAGATGGGGATATTTCTTCCTCATCTCGCCCTTGGTCTCCCAGGTAACCTTCTCGCTGCTCGGGCTACGCCAAAGGACCTTGACGGTTGGTATAATCTTCGACCTCAACTTCTTCACCTGCCAATCCAAGATGGCCACTGGCTGCTCTGCAAAAGAAAGGTCGCGCTCTAGCTGGACTGTCGGGTGCTGAATCGCATGCGAAGGGTCGTGAAGGTACTTGCGGAGCATCGAAACATGGAAGACGGGGTGAACATCGGGAAAGCTGGGAGGAAGAGCCAAACGATAAGCAACAGCGCCAACCCGCTCGAGGATCTCGAAGGGACTTACGAATCTAGGGCTAAGCTTCCCCTTTCGCCCAAAACGCATCACGCCCTTCATCGGAGAGACTTTCAGAAAAACATGGTCGCCAACTGCGAACTCTAATCTGCGACGGCGCCTGTCCGCATACGATTTCTGCCTGCTCTGAGCCGCTCTCATCCGGTCTCGGATCAACTGTATCTTCGCTGTCGTCTCCTCAACAAGCTGCGGCCCCAAAATGCTGCTCTCGCTGAGCTCTGTCCAACAGACGGGCGATCTGCATCTCCTCCCATACAATGCCTCGAAAGGTGCCATCTGAATAGTATCCTGGAAGTTGTTGTTGTAGGAGAACTCCACTAGAGGTAAATGACGATCCCAGCTATCACCAAAGTCTAAAACGCACGCTCTGAGCATGTCCTCGAGAGTCTGAATGGTCCGCTCTGACTGTCGGTCTGTCTGCGGATGAAACGCTGTGCTGAAGCTCAAACGAGTGCCCAAAGCCTCCTGAAGTCTCTGCCAAAGTCGGCTGGTGAACTGGGTGCCTCGATCTGACACGATACAAGTCGGTATGCCATGTAGTCACACGATCTCGTCAATATAGAGCTGAGCATACTGAGCGAAGCTGAATGTGGTCTTCACGGGTAGGAAGTGAGCCGCTTTCGTCAATCTATCCACGATCACCCAGATGGAGTCGTACCCTCGACTGGTCCTGGGTAGACCCACAACGAAATCCATCGAAATCTGCTCCCATTTCCACTCTGGAATGGGTAACGGCTGTAGCTCTCCTGCGGGCCTCTGGTGCTCGGCCTTGACTTGCTGACAAGTCAGGCATCTCGATACAAACTCCGCAATGTCCCTCTTCATCCCGTCCCACCAGTAGGTCTCTCTCATATCATGGTACATCTTGGTGGAACCGGGGTGGACACTATACACTGATCGGTGTGCCTCCTCAAGAATGTCGCGCCGCAATCCATCAGCATCTGGTACGCACAGTCTAGATCCATATCGTAAAATCCCCTGATCGTCAACCACGAACTCGGAAAATCTGCCCTGTCCCATCTGTGCCATGATCTCTGAGCAACGGTCGTCACTGCGCTGTGCCTCATAAATACGGTCAAGCAACTGTGGGCGTGCACGAACATGCGCGAGCTGTCCGCCTGTCTGAGTGAACTCGAACTCATTCCGGCTGTCGCATAACATCTGCCAATCTGCTGACGACTGCCTCTGCACTGCGAGCAAAAAGGATAGACTACCCCCGGGCCTCCTACTCAACGCATCTGCCACCACATTTGCCTTGCCGGGGTGATATAAGATCTCGCAGTCGTAGTCTTTCACCAACTCCATCCAACGACGCTGTCTGAGGTTCAGGTCTCGCTGCTGACATATGTACTTTAAGCTCTTGTGATCGGTGAATATCTGACACGACTCGCCATACAGGTAATGTCGCCAAATCTTCAGTGCAAAGACCACTGCAGCCATCTCCAAATCATGAGTGGGGTAGTTCTGTTCATACTTCTTCAATTGCCGAGAAGCATAAGCGATCACCCGGCCATGCTGCATCAATACGCATCCTAATCCCACTCGCGAAGCATCACAGTAGACAACAAATCCGCCCGATCCCGAAGGCAAAGATAATACCGGCGCCGTAGTCAAACAAGTCCGTAGCTGCTGAAAACTGCGCTCGCACTCCTCTGTCCAGACGAAAGGAACTCCCTTCCGGGTCAAACCGGTCAACGGTGCAGCTATACGGGAGAAGTCCTGAACAAAACGCCTGTAGTAGTCCACCAAGCCTAGAAAACTACGGATCTCAGTAACCGATGTAGGTCGGGGCCACTGCTGAACAGCCTCAATCTTCTTCGGGTCCACACAAATGCCGTCTCTCATAACCACGTGACCCAAGAATCCGACGCTGTCCAGCCAGAAAGCACACATGGAGAACTTCGCGAACAGCTGGTGCTCCCTCAGAGTCTGTAACGTAATCCGCAAGTGCTGCTCGTGCTCCTCTCTGCTCCGGGAGTACACCAAGATATCGTCGATAAACACGATGATGAACAAGTCAAGATACGGCCTGAATGTACGGTTCATCAAATCCATGAATGCTGCTGGGGCGTTGGTGAGTCCGAACGACATCACCAAAAACTCGTAGTGGCCGTAGCGCGTGCGGAAAGCTGTCCTCGGTATATCCTCCTGTCGAACTCGCAGCTGATGGTATCCTGATCGCAAGTCGATCCTCGAAAAATACCCCGCACCCTGAAGCTGGTCGAACAAATCATCAATGCGCGACAACGGATATCTGTTCCGACGGTAACTTTGTTCAGCTGGCGGTAGTCGATACATAAGCGCAAACTTCCATCCTTCTTCTTGACAAACAGGACCGGAGCACCCCACGGAGAAACACTAGGTCGAATAAGCCCCTTATCTAACAAATCCTGCAACTGATCCTTCAGCTCTCGAAGCTCTGCCGGGGCCATCCGATAAGGCGGTATAGAAATAGGCCCCGAGCCGGGAATCAAATCAATGCAGAACTCAACATCGCGCTCAGGCGGTAGCCCAGGTAGCTCATCAGGGAAAACATCAGGGAACTCACAAACTACCAGGACCCGGTCTAACGGAACCTCTGCAGCTCGAGTATCACAAATACACGCTAAGAATCCCTGACATCCCTTCCGCAAGAGCTGACCTGCGCGAAGAGACGAAATTAAGATGGGAAGGGTGACACTGCGGTCTCCCTGAATAACAAGGACTGGCTCTCCCAGAAAGCTAAATCTGACTGCCTTCTCACGGCAGTCCACCGAAGCATAACAAGTGGCTAGCCAATCCATGCCCAGAAGCACATCAAAGTCCAACATATTGAGGAGTATCAAATCAACTGATGAATCCCTCTCCCCGATACGAACGGAACAAAAACGAAATACAAGACGAGCGACAAACGACTCGCCTACTGGAGTAACAACAACAAGTGGATGATATAACGACGACGACTCACGGACCAACATCGGTGCAAAGTGTGTAGAGACGTACGAATGTGTGGAACCTGGGTCAAATAACACCCGTGCGTCGAAAGAGCAAACTGGCAAGGTACCT
Source organism: Agapanthus africanus (assembly GCA_030015575.1). Lineage (NCBI taxonomy): Eukaryota > Viridiplantae > Streptophyta > Magnoliopsida > Asparagales > Amaryllidaceae > Agapanthus > Agapanthus africanus. Next base: position 250,574,545 of record JASDDO010000029.1, on the reverse strand, counting down.
GTCACAACGGCATTGGATGCCTGCGCATCCTGCAGTGTCAAAGCAAAAACTCGGGCCTGTCCTCCACCGATAGCGAGCTGACCTCGACCTCGACCTCGGCCTCTGCCTCCTCGTCCTCTCTGAACAAGACCGCCGCGTCCACGGCCTCTCGGTGCACCTAACTGGCGTGGAGCATCGCCTGGGGTAGGAAGTAGGGCTCTCTGAGGAGGGGGTGGCGATGGTGGTAGGGTCACATGCGGAACTGTCGGTGCTCCCTGTCGTCTCGCCGGACAGTCTCTGACAAGATGGTGCAAACTCCCGCACCCAAAACACCCTGGCGATGGCTGCTTCCCCTGGGGATAAGAACCATATAACTGTCCCCGCCCAAATCCTCTGCCAGGCCTATCTCTCGGAAAGAATCTGGCGCGCTGCCTCTGAGACGGTATCTCGGTGCGAATCCTCTTCGGCCCAGAAACGGCCGAAGTCCATGATATGCGTGCCTCCATCCGCAATGCCGTATCCATAGCAGCTGAATAAGTGTCGTAGTGCTGGGCGCCAATGGCAAGATATAGCTGGGCATCCAGTCCCTGTACGAACCACTTCACCATCTTCTCCTCGGTATCCACCAAATACTGAGCATATCGAGATAACTGTGTAAACTGGATGTCATACTCAGACACCGTCATCTCAGGTGTCTTGACTAAGGCCTCGAAGCTACGAGCTCTGGCGTCACGAACGCTCTCTGGAAGGAAACGGGCTAGAAAGACCGCTGTAAACTCGGCCCAAGTCATAGGCGGTAGACCTGCAGCTCGACCTCTCAAGACTGACTCCCACCATGTCTGCGCGAGACCCTCTAGTCGGAAACTCGCAAGCTCTACCCATCGATCATCCGAACATCTCAGCGAACGGCAGATCCTGGCTAAACTGTGAAGGAACGTCTGTGGGTCCTCCGCTGCCTCGGTGCAGGTGAATACTGGAGGTCTCAGCCTCATGAAATCCTGTAGCGAAACCGGAATGGCCACGGTGGTAGTAGTAGGAGCAGGTATCATGGTCGTCTGTGATGTAGTAGGTACGTCATCCGGCCTCGGTGTACGACTGGCTGCAACTAGGGATCCTACCATCTGACGTAGCTCCTGCATGCCTCCCATCATCTGTCGCAACTCCTCCATACCAGTCTCGAGCCTATCCATACGGCCTGGGGAAGGTGGATCGGTCTGTCCCTGCGGCGTAGGCATACCACCCTGCTCAGTCCTAGTCTCGGACGAGCCAGCTCGAATCTCGTCTCTGGCGGCAGCCCTCTGTGCCCTCGTAGCCTTCGGCGGCATAGTGGCTGTTACAGGAAAACGGATAGTAGGAACAGTGCAATAGGATCATAGGATACACGGAATTGAAGAAAGAAATTTTCAAGCAAGTATCCTAAAGTCACTTAGGCGGAGTACCGTATCGCAAGTATGCCGCAGACATACACACGCTACGTTACCCTACTTAAGTCACTTACTCCATCTACCAACGGTCATCCTACACTCAAAAAGGTAAAACCTATCGCTCTGATACCAACTTTGTCACTACCCGCAGGGTACGGAACGTGACTGGCACTTAAGTTTACGAAACGTCTAAAGACGTCCGTAAAATAAGTAAGCCAAAGCCCAGAAAACAAAACCAATTAAGCAAAAGAGTGAAGAAAACCCAATCAATTGAAAGCGAGTTTATCAAATAAGTCATGTAAAACCCTTTTTAAAAACAATACCAATTTTTCCGAAAATTTCGGCAGAGTCTCCTTTGTAAATACTGGCCCCCAAAATGGGTACAACAAAAATATATATGAATCCAACAAAATAGGGCATCCCCAAGCGGGAGCTAGCTCTTCGCCACAAGGCGGTCACAAATCCCACGCAATATAAAATGACAACAAGCAAAATAATCATAATGAAGCATAAGAAAACAACATGTCGACTCAAGTGAGCTCGACCCCAAAATACAGCATAAAAGTCTACAAATCTCACAGTCTCATCTCTAGGTCAATATACAATAATGCTGGTAGATACAGTAGATGGAGTGTACTAGATACAAAGAATATACAAGGTGGTACAAAAATAATGATATAACCCACCTAGGAGCAAAATCTCGAGTCCAGGCAAAGGAGGCAAAAGAACAAGTGCGCCCGCCGCTACTGTACTGACGGAGCGGACCTGAAAAAGGCTATGGCACAACGGGGGTGAGTTGCCAACTCGTGAGTAATAAATAACATCTACACATGCTATCGAATGCATGCACACAAGCATCCTAGCATCTAAAATACAGGTATGAATGGGTGCACTAGCAGGTGTGTATACAACATCAGTGTACGAATATGTATGCAACATGAATATCTGAGGTCTCAATAGGTATATATAAGAAACATTTATCTCTTTTTGTTTTTGAAACTCTTTTAGAATGCCAGCATAATACTCAAAGAATCGACGAGAACCGGTGTCCAGCAACGACACCCAAAAGCTGTCTCAAATCTCATAAATGTATCTCTGGCCTCAGCCGTCCGGCTGACCCATCTCAAATATCAATATCTCATCATCTAGCGGCCACGGTCGGTATCTACTGGATATCCGCCGTCCCAAACAGTCACCGGTAGGTAATCCGTCCCCTGCCAGGCTCAACGTCAACACCACATTCCTCTTGCCCCGCGGTACCTTACCAGGCCCACCATGTACCCGTGCCGGTTCCTCCACTCCTCGACACGGATTTCCAAAACCACAGCAAACTCATGGTGGACGACACTTACATCACTAGAAAACCGCAATTTACATATTTTAATAATATAATAAGTTTAGAAATTTTGCGGCTTTCCCCCCGAAATCCAGAAATATCATAAAATCTCAAGAAATCCTCATAAGTGCATATGTCAATGATAATGAATGCATATGGTATCAATAATCAAGTTGCGATGTGTGATTAATAGATTAGGCATGAACAATTAATATGATGAAGTACATGCACATGAATAGCAATCCTACGGTTTCATTTTAAGGAATTAAAGGCAATAGCATAAGTTTAAGTATCAATTATTAAAAGGTTTAAATTTAAAGGTTATCTAGTGTGGTGGCATGGTAATTACCAGGGTGTGTGTGTAAGCATGAATAGTGCTCGTGCTGCATATAAAAACCCTGGCAATGGTGCAGGTGACCTAGAAAATGGTTTCGCATATGTATATCAATATAATGCATGGATGCAGCAAATAATCATATAAGTATTTCATCCCTAATTACTAACATCACTAAGAATCTTGTAAGTTACTAAAACTATCGGGCGGCTTGCGCCATCCAACGATAGTCCCCCGTAGATGTTACATCTACTCACCGGAATCCCTGGCTAGCTGGGTCCAATCACCGCTTTCCCCTTTCGCGCCGCGTCTGACGTCTCCGCGACCGAACCTGGAATTTACATCAATACCAAACATAAGGTTACTTATCAAGAACGACGCAAAACCCAACAAAACTACTAAAGTTCACTAGCTAGGTACAACGTGCGCAGGGTGCGCGGAACATACGCGAAAATCGTAAAAACTGCCAAAAAACGCTGATTTGGTCGCCCGGCAAAACTAAAACCCGACTACTCAAAAATCCGCACTCACGCATCCTAAACGTCATAGGGGATGCTAAAAATATCCCCAAGGTATCACAAATAATTCACCAAATAATTTTAATAAAAGCCTAGTAAGCACAAACTAGCAATTTTGGTGCAAAAATCGAAAATTAGCGATACGGTTATCACAATCCAACCACACAACAAGCAATCTACAAACACTATAATTACAATACATTAGCAAATATTCAAAACCTATTTTCCATAAACAACCATTACTTGAATTATATAACCTAGCAATTCTTAATCCAAACTATATATGAAAACCTTAAATTAACACTAATTTATAACTCAATTAGCAAGTTAACCTTCTAGATTAGGTTAGCAAAACAACTAGATAACAAATTAGATTTAATCAACTAAATAATGGTTTCTAAACCCTAATTCAACTCATTTATCATGCTTCACGACCCATTTTCCATACATAAACCCTCTCTTGAATTTCCTAAAACAACAATTTACAACCAAAATCAAACTTTTAAAATTAACTAAATTAGCATAATTTGAAGACCACATAAACAAGGTAACTTCTTTGATTTGGTTGTGTAGGAACTAGCAAGCAAAATAAATTTAATTAACCACATAATGGTGTGCTAACAAACCCTAGTTTAAAACAAACTACTCTTTTATAAACTAGATTAGAAATTAACTAAACTTTTAACACTAAAACCATATAATTAAAGGAATTTAGCCAAAAGAAATTAACTTGATGGAAATTATACCTCAATTTGAGATCTAGCAAGAATAAATTTGCTCCAAATGATGGCCTCAAGCATCAAGATCCAAGCTAGGGAGGTGAAGGAAAAGAAAGATGAAGGATGGGTTTAATTTGTAAGCTTGAAATTGCAATTTTTGTTGAATTAAACATGAAGAATTTTGAAGAAATGAAAAGAAAAGAGATGAAGAGGAGGGAGTGCAGGTTTCGGCCAGATGAGGAGGTAAGGGGAGGGGTGTGGGTGTGTGGGAAAGGTCAAGAGTCAACTCCCCAAAAGTCAATGCACCATACTTCAACAACTATATTTAAAATAAATTTCTAAACAAAACAATTCCACACATGAAGAAAAAGCAAGGTGAGGCCAGAAATTTCTGGACTTGATCAAGGTGGGGCTGTCCTAGGGCTGAGGGAAGAGAGAGAGGGGTTTTACAAAAGAAATTTTATGCAAAAAGACCCCCTACAAGTCAAAAATTGCAAGTTTTAGCTTAAAATTCAACAAATTCGTTTCCTATCATAAAAATTTGTTAAAAATCAAAATAAAATACTAAAAATTTATGTTACAACTAGATTTTAATTATCATAATTTTAAAGATTAAAATTAGCCCGGAAAAATTTGTATTTATCGCTAATTTAATGTATTTTCTTACCGGCTTAAAATAATATTAAAAAATTGAAAAATAGGGAAAATTTTTTAAATGACCAAAATTTCATAAGTAACTCATTAGCTACTTAAAATAAGCAATTACCTATCCATTTTAGGTATAATTAGTCCTAAACTGCAAAATAACGAGAAAGACGGTTTTCGGAAAAATACCGAATTTTCACCGAATTTCAGGAAAACACCAAAACGACTTTTCAAGACGCTACAACCCAAGAGGCCAAGGAGTCTAGCGTAGGGAGCTACAAAGATTGTACTCTCGAAACCCTAGTCTTTGTTGCCTTTAATGTTTAGAAACCCTGATTTTCTAGGATAAGATCCTTTGTATGCTTACTTAGCACCATAAAAAAACCAATCTTTGTGACATGTGATGCTTCCAAACTCTTCATAGGGTGCTAGGTAAACCTAACAACTCCGACACGACTTATACAGCTTTTAGGGGACTGACGCTTGCCGCCCCTAGGCCCGTTATGCGATAGTCCTACACGAACAGACCAAACTCTACGGAGATTGTCACATCAGGCTCAGTAGGAGTTCGGATGGGTTTCCTCATAGGCCTTCTTATCGATATCTACATGGGGACCGTTTCGTACAGCTAGTACCGCTTGCGGCTTGTGGTTAAACCCACTGCCAGCGTAGTGTCGAGTCTTTAGAGTCCCACACAGAGAGTTTCCCTGCTTCAGCCGAAACGATATAGAGGTCGTATGGTTTTACGACAGGGTTCGGACACATACGTGTTTTTATGCACGTACGATGTTCGAATAGTTTTTACTAGCGGGCTTTAGTTTAAGCCAGATTCTAGTATTGGATTATTGGATTTATACAGTCTCAGTATTTCCGTGTTTTCACGGATGGGAGGGGCATTCTCGTAATTTGTCGAGAAGCTTCTAGAAGATTGATGAGGTGGAGAGCTTAGGTGTTATTTGCATTAAATGGATTTGTGACTCATGGAGATGATTCATCAAATTAGTTAATGAAGCAATAATGGTTTTAGTGACTCATTAGATGATTCATTTGTATTAAATGAGGCATGAAGATATTTGTGCAAGATATTTTATGCTTCATGATATATACACAAATGAGTTAATTTTCATTTCATATTTACTTTCACATTCTCTCTCCTCAAGCTCTCTCTTCAAGAACTAACCCTAATCCTCTTATGTGTTGAGATCCTAGGGTTAGAAAGACTAATAGATCTGTAATCCTCTTCTATATCATCTAGGTTCCTTTGATTAGCACTCATAGCTATCTAGTTACCTTAAGTGAGAGGTTAAAGCTTGGAGAAGTAGCACTCGTGTGGATCTTTTATCACATCGAGGAGGCCGACGAGGAGGTGATCAACGAGAACAAGAAGGACTTGATTCATTAGGTATAATCATCTTTCATAGTAGCTAATCACTTCTATGTTGTTGTTAGTTAGGGTTTAGCAAAGATCCGTAAAGTTAGTCGATGTTAGTTTAAACAAAATGATTGTTTTACCTATTCCGCCTCCCCGCATCATGTGGGGTGTCTAATGTCGACTCACAGTGGTATCAGAGCCTGGCTAAACCATAACTAACATGTTAGCAAAGTCGTTAGAAATTCGATCGCAAAACGAACCCGAAAAAACATCGTTTTCACATAGTTTCTGCCGATTTTAAATCGGGGTCTAAAAATTTTTCAGGGACCCTTAAAAATACAAGCACGTAATTTATGAATTGTGAAGAAATTTAGGACTGTGACTCGACCATAGCGCCGCGGAACCGCCACCGATCCAAGCGATCCGCCACGGATCCGCGGCCGAGTTGACTCCGAGTCAACCCAAATTTGCTCAGTTATTCTTCTGTGTTGATGTTGTGTTTTCAGGGATGATTTGTTTCTGCTCAGGTTTTATGTGCACAGAGAATTATTTGGAGTAGATTCATTTGTGTTTGCTTGATCGAAATTCTGAGATGTTTGGCTAACTTGATTATATCTGTGATCTGTTTAATGTGTTCGTAAACCTCCCCTAACTGCTAGTATGTCGGTTAGTAGGGGGTTGCACATTTCTGTGATGGTTTTTACTGGTCTGTGTTTGTGGACTTGTTGGATTGTCGTGAATAGATAGCCGAGGATGTGAGACGAGTGTTTCTTTCATTCAAATGTAATTTGTAAATTGTGGTAATATTCTTTTGCGGGGCACATCCGGGTTGAGGTTGTAGCCACCGTTGTATTATTTCATTTACTGTCTTCTGCTCCTAGGATAGACCTGTTAGTTGTATGTATGCCCTAGAGGCCAGTATTGTACAGATGATGTATATTATATTGGATGCTTGGACATATATAGAGATGACTTTCTTGCTCGATATGACAGTATGCTATCTGGTTACTCTTTATCTTAACATGTACACTAGTCTCTTTATACTGTCTTGTAGTTACATGTTGGTAAAGCCCTTAGGATGTGTACTTGACTACCTGGACTATGATGCAGATCATACTAGTGGGGACATGGTAGTCCATAAGTACATCCTTCAAGGTCCCTAGTCGTGGGTGTATCGAGACGGGGCATCGATATACCAGAGTAGACTAGCGTATACGCTTCTCGACCCATGAGATGGGCGATGGATGATCCCATATCCATTGGTGTTTGACATCAGAGATGGTGTACGGGTGCTCAGTGGAGACTGGGTACACTGGACGGACTCACCGAGAACTCCCAGATGGTATTATACCTCACGTCAGATGGCAGTTCTCAGGTGACACTTGTACAGGTTAGTCTGTAGACCCGAGATCGTCATAGAGTCTTGTGTGATTCCCACTGTGCTTTGATCTCCACCTTACCACGTACATGAGGGCGTGCAAAACGGTGGTCTTTGGGTACAGTCCCGAGTCACATGGAGGCAATGAGCGATAGGAGGGGTTTCGTCTCTCCCGGTATTGGGGGTTGATGTTGCGCTGTGCTCGATTGGCCGTAACAGGGAAGTCCCTGGCCAGGGCTGATCAGAGATTTGCTGGTAAGTGTTACCAGTAGTTTCTCGACCCGTTATGAGCCTCACATTGGCACGACTTATCGGTTATTGGGGTCTGACGTATACCACCCCTAGACTTGATATGCGACATATCAGACGAACAGACCGGACTGTACGGTAAGTGTTACTGGTTGGATTCACAGGAGTGTGAGCGGGCTAGCTCGTCGATCTTCTGATCGCTCAATACCCGGATGGCCGTTACGTTTACCAGACCGCTTGCGGCTTGTGGGTGCTTGATATGATCATCATCTGCTACCGGCGTATTGACGAGTCATTAGAGTCCTACACAGAGGTTTCCTGGTTCAAGCGAAACGAAATAGGAGCGCATATGAGATATGTGCAGGACCGAGAATAATGCATGCATGTGATAACGCATTTCATTCTCGCGATATATGTTTCGATTGGTTATATTCGATATGACCTAGTTATCGAATTATTGATTCGATAAATCGATACATTGGATTCTAGTCGGTTATGTGCGACATGACCGGATCATTGAATCAAATGTTGATTTAATGATTTAATGAATAATTATATATTTGATATATTACTTTACATTAACTGGTATTGGTTCACTTTAAACGGATTTTTCTCACTTGATGCACATTGTATATGTGATATGCTTTTGTGCACTTTTTTGTATCATGTTTGATGATACTTGATCATATGGTTAAGTGTATAGAATTAAACCATAGTTAACTTGAGATTAGGGTTTTGATTATGCATTTATTCATTTATTTGTTTATTCATTTATTTGGATAAACTTTAAGATGAAAATGGTGGCAATTTTTGTTTCATATTGAAGCTTCATGAAGCTTTGACTTTGCTAACCATTCTTGTCTTCATGCTTAACCCTAACCCACTCAAATGACCATGGTTTATTCTCTACACTTAACCCTAGTTAAAGTTATGATAAGTTTGTATTTTCTTTTCATTTTTTAACATAGAACTTATTATAACTAGCTTCATCTTCTTCTTCTTCTAAAAAGAAAAAGCTTGCTACTTTAATGGCAACTTGAGTTCTAGTGAGAGAAATCCAATTCTAAAGTGAACCCACCTCCTATTTCTTCACCCTCTACCTCTTGCCAAGTTGTTTTGGGTGTTTTCTTCACAAGTTTCACAACTTTGTGAAGTCGGAGCTTGAACTAGTGCAACCTCGACGTAGATCGTCTTTGACACGAAGCCGACGACCTAGCTCGCCCGTTTCTACGATGAAGCCGACGATTAGGTTCGGGATTCATGATGGACAGCGAGAGGACACCCACGTGGAGCTAAGGAAGTGGAAATCCAGATCTACAAAGGTTGTAGCTTCTAACTTTTAGTTAAAGTGTTAACTAGATCAACTTTTCACCTAGATTTCTAGCAACGATCCGTTAACTAGGGTTTCTCGGCACCATATTTTTATAAAATGGCATGGTTGATGCCTTGTGAGACCTCTACTGTGTGCCTAGGAACCCTACAGTGGTATCAGAGCCTAGCTAGAGCCTTAGGCGAAGTCTAGACGCAATTTGAAGCCCGAACGAACCCGAAACCCCAAACCAAACATGCTCTCTGTCCTTTTTCTAAAATCGGGGATTTTTCCACATTAAAAATATGCAGAAAAATCAGCAGGCTAATCTAAGAGTTACTGTGAATTTCGATGGAGTAATTCCATCAAAGAGCAGCGGATCCGCGGCATGAACATGGCTCGTGCGGCGGATGCGCGGCGCTTTTGTCGTTTTGTGCATTTTAATTTTCACAGTAATTCTCATTTTTCTGTGGTGGTTTTCCTGGGAATTTTTAATATTCATTCAAGAGTTGAATTTTTCAGGGTTGTTTTGGGGATTCGGTATTTCGATCGGATTATCAAATTTCGTCTTTTGTGTATTTCCGGATAATTTTCAGAATATGTTAAAAAGTTCGACCGGATATAAATACCCAATTTTTCCCCTGTCGGAAAATTTCCAAGTGTTGGATTTTTCCGTAGTTTAACGACGTTCTAAGTAGTGCAAGTAACGCGATGGACCCTCTAGAAGACAACAAACCTTAACTCGATTATGTGACCGTCTTGAACTGCCCTTTGAACCTTCGGGTTTGGGGCAGTACGGCGTGCCACATGTGAGGCGTTGGCTTGACCCTTCTACGGCTGGACCGTCGGTACTGAGGCACGAACTGAATGTTGTTAGACTTATTTCATGTGTTGAGCTGTATCGGGAAAACTTGGGTATTCGGATGTTCGATCGGAAAGTTTAACATTTTCTGTTTATCTGGAATGTGATACAATAATTGGAATTCACAAACAGTTATGTGATAACTGAATGAATGTTATAAATCTAGCGGTTTAGTTTCACTTTATATTGAAAAGTGTTTTCGATAATGAGACTAAAATGCGGGATTTATATCTGTTAGGCATGCGATGTCTACAGAGGTTGCGGATTCCAACTGTTGTAGTTTTACACTTTCTTTTCTGTGACCGTAAGTGTAGTATGTTCATATCGCCGGTTTCGTTGCTATACGTCAACGACAATTGGGGTATGCATACTTACTTACGTTGATGACATGTGATGTTATGTGTTGCTGGATATGTTATATTGGATCGTCGTGTTCGAATAGCCGGGGGTTTTTATGTGAGATGAGTGTTTTCCATTTTCATTCATGTAAAAACTTGTATGTAATATTCTTTTATTTGGGGCACTTCCAGGTAGCGGAAGTTGTCACCTATTGTATATTATTTACTTTTCCGCATTAGGATTGACCCAGGAGGGGACCACAAGTAACCGGGTTCTGGGGTCCAGTGGGAGACCAACTCGAGGAGTCGAGTCCGGGTCTCCTAACCCTAGAATTGGCAGGGTTGCTTGCCGCTCTCGTAGGGGTCTAAGGGTGTGGGATTGGCTATTCATCACGACCGTGGAATCCGTGTTTTATACTGGCTCGTATTGAAAACACGGACGTCCTAGTATATCCAATATTTCATATGTTTATTCTGCTGCGATATCTATGTTGTGACTCTGTGATGGATATAGTATATAGTAAATATGATATATTATATAGACGTTACTTATGTTTTACACCCGCGCTAGCCCTGCCCTGCTCTGTCGTTAGTTACCTAACCTAACGGTGCACGAGGGGACATCGAGGCGAATGCGGATGGCATAAGTGTACGTCATATCTATCTGTGATGTTTAGGTATTTAAATGATGGGACTTCATTAATGTGATTAATGAAAGATAAGAAACCTAAGATGTTGTAGAATCAGATTTTAAACAAAACAGGTAGCTACAGTTCTTGCTTTGCACAGCGGTATATATGATATACCCTGCACCTTATTCGATGAGGAAAGGACCGAGATCCCTTCACCGGGAGTGACTCCTTTAGCAATAACTGGCAGATGCTACACATTCGGTTTGCTTTTGACTGCTTTTGGGTTTTTTTGCTTGCACAGCGATATATATGATATATCCCGCACCTCATTCGACGAGGAAAGGACCGAGATCCCTTCACCGGGAGTGACTCCTTTAGCAAAACTAGAAAAGCCTCAAAATCACTCCATTTCAAAACTCCATTTGATTCTACAACGATATCAAGTTCATTACGCAATTGGTTTTCAGAAAAACCTGTCGTAGCCCTCCGTCATTTCAGATAAGTACTATTTAGTATTCGTGCTGCGGTTGTTTGGCATGCGTCAAGGCGTAGTGTACGGTAGCTAACTAGTATTTATCTACTTATGCATATGATGCAGATTGGATTAGGGTATTCGCACGGCGTTGTTTGGCATGCGTCAAGGGTCGTGCGGGTGGGTTTAATTCAATCAGGAAATGACGGGTTGAACTTGACTAGCGGACTATGGGTTGTTTGGCATGCGTCAAGGTCATAGCACGCTAGGGGCAAAAGATTATCGGGAATTTCAAGTGTTGAAATTTGCAATAAGATTGCATACCTTCTATGAGATAGTTGGATCCCGATACCCACTGCGAGTAAGAGTTACTCCTGGGAGAGTTTTACACATTACAATTAGCCGATCAAGTAGGTGTCTAGAAAGGTGTTAACGAGGTTACGCCTCTGGGAAAACGAGGTTTACATTAATTAGGTTCGTGCGAAAGCACGGGGGACCTCCCTCAAAGTACCGACACTGGCCTGGCTGAAAGATTGGTGAACTTGTAGTGTGTAATTAATCCCGGCTAGTCTTTCCTTTTAGGGTTTGAAGGAAGATTTGATAAAAAGCAGTGGGAGCCATCCTGATTAGATAAGATAATAACCAATCTGATCTTGCACGAGCTTACGCTAAAGTGTTTTCTTCTCTCTCTCTCTCCAGGTAGCGACCATTTCATGCCTTAATCAAGATAATAATATGGATGTATTGATCGAACCCGCATGTTATACTGTGCTGGGGAACGTTGGTTCCGTTCCTTCTTATAAGAGTTATAGGAATGAACAGGATATAGGGGAATACCAGGATTCCCATGCCACCCGAATGAAGAAAGTACATGATGATGCATTTTCTTCGGGTGTGTTCGTTACTGACAACTGTTTCTCTATTTGCTCTACGTCCTGGGTATTAGATACCGGGTCAGGATCCCATATATGTAATCAGTTACATGGGCTTAAGAAAAGTAGAGAACTTGGAGAAGGTGATAAAGACATAAGAGTTGGAAATGGTGCAATTGTTGCAGCTAAGACTGTCGGGGAATATCACCTTGTATTACCAACTGGTAATACATTGGTTCTGAACGAATGCTATTACATGCCGAACCTGATATGCAACATTATATCGGTTTCTTTATTAAGCAAAGAAGGATATAATTTTGTATTACAGGACAATGTTATGAACATTTTCCGTAACCAAAAGTTGGTTGGATCAGGCACGTTGTGCAATGGCATTTATGTTCTAAACCAATCAACAGTTCTGAGCATAACAAACACACACAAGAGGAAGAGTTCTGAACTGAACGAATCCTTCTTGTGGCATTGTAGACTGGGTCACATCAATGCGACACGACTGGCTAAGTTGCATAAGGATGGATATTTAAATCCGTTTGAATTTTCATCCTATGACACTTGCCAGTCATGTCTCAAAGGCAAGATGACCAAAGCTCCGTTTACGGGACACGGAGAAAGAGTTACCGAACTCTTGGGACTGATACATAGTGATGTATGCGGTCCCATGTCTACACATGCCAGGGATGGTTCTTCGTACTTCATTACATTCACTGACGATCTCTCTAGATTCGGATATGTGTTCCTGATGAAACACAAATCAGAAGCTTTTGAGAAATTTAGAGAATATAAACAAGAAGTCGAGAACCAAACCGGAAAAAGTATTAAAATCCTACGATCTGATCGAGGAGGGGAATACTTGAGCAATGAATTCCTGGACTTCCTAAAAGAGAATGGGATTCTCTCTCAGCTGACTCCTCCATATACACCACAGCACAACGGTGTATCTGAACGGAGAAACCGCACCCTATTAGATATGGTGCGCTCAATGATGAGTACAGCTGAGTTACCTATTTCCTTCTGGGGATATGCGCTTGAGACAGCCATGGACCTATTGAATAGAGTTCCTACCAAATCAGTGCCTACCACTCCATATGAGATATGGAAAGGGAAGAGACCACATCTTAATTATATTAAGATATGGGGTTGTCCAGCCTATGTCAAAAGACAAAATCCGGACAAACTCGAGGCAATATCTGTCTTATGTAAGTTTGTAGGATATCCCAAAAATTCACAAGGGTATATCTTCTACCACCCCGAGGAACAAAAGGTGTTTGTTTCTCGACATGCCACTTTCTTAGAAAAAAGTTTTCTTATGAAACAGATAAGTGGCATTGAGGTAGAACTGGAAGAGGTTCCAGCGACACAGACTACAACAGAAGATTTGGTTGAACCAGAGGATTCCGTAGTTCCCGATGAACCCCAGCCACTCCGCCGATCTAGTAGGGTTCCTCGCCAACCTGAGAGATACTACGGTTTTCTCATGGATGGAGGGAGCGAGGATTGCATCATGGAGGATGATGACCCAACTAGCTTCGAGCAGGCCATCACGAGTAGGGACTCAGTGAAATGGCTGGATGCTATGCGGTCCGAGATGGAATCCATGTACACCAACAAAGTATGGACTTTGGAAGTTGCTCCTGAAGGGGTAAAACCCATTGGGAGCAAGTGGATCTTCAAGAAGAAACTTGGTGTAGATGGGAAAGTGGAGACTTTCAAAGCTAGACTTGTAGCAAAGGGTTTTCGTCAAAGACCAGGTGTGGACTATGATGAAACCTTTTCTCCAGTGGCTATGCTTAAATCCATCCGAATCATGCTTGCCATTGCTGCCTTTCATGACTACGAAATCTGGCAAATGAATGTTAAGACCGCTTTTCTAAATGGTGATTTAGAAGAGTGCGTGTACATGACTCAGCCAGAGGGCTTCGTAGACAGTAGGAGCAGCGGGAAGGTGTGCAAGCTGCTTAAATCCATTTATGGATTAAAGCAAGCATCGCGGAGTTGGAACATCTGCTTTGATGTCGTTATCAAAGAGTTTGATTTCGTCAAAAATCCAGATGAACCTTGTATCTACAAGAAGGTGGCAGAGAGTAAGGTTATCTTCCTCGTATTGTACGTGGACGACATACTCTTGATAGGAAATGATATTCCTATGCTGCAAGCGGTCAAGCTCTTCTTATCACAAAGATTCTTAATGAAAGATCTTGGTGATGCCTCCTGCATATTGGGAATTAGGATCTATAGAGATAGATCCAAACGGATTTTAGGATTGTCCCAATCCAGGTACATTGACACCATACTAAAGAGGTTTAGTATGGAAGAGTCCAAGCATGGGAACTTGCCCACGACCTCTGGAGTCACTCTCTCCAAAGAGATGTCTCCCAAGACTGATTTGGAGAGAGCTCGCATGCAAGGGATACCTTATGCTTCGGCAGTAGGCTCTATCATGTATGCGATGCTATGTACCAGACCCGATGTAGCATACTCACTAAGTGTAGTGAGCAGGTATCAAGCTGATCCTGGAGAGAGTCACTGGACAGCTGTGAAGAGCATTCTCAAGTACTTGCGAAGGACTAGAGATATGTTCTTGGTGTATGGTAACGGAGAGCTCCAAGTGGAGTCCTTTACCGATTCGAGCTTCCAGAGTGATAAGGACGACTCTAAGTCGCAGCCGGGCTTTGTCTTTACCCTTTACGGAGGGGCGGTTAGCTGGAAGAGTTCCAAGCAGGAAACCGCGGCAGACTCGACGATGGAGGCTGAATACATCGCTGCCAACGATGCTGCTAAAGAGGCTGTCTAGATCAAGAAGTTCATTACTGAACTTGGAGTGGTTCCATCCATTGAGCATCCAATACCTTTGTATTGCGATAACAATGGAGCGGTGGCTTTAGCCAAGGAACCCAGGTCCCATCAGCAATCCAGGCATATTCTGAGGCGGTATCACCTGATCCGGGAGATAGTTGATTGCCGGGAGATCGAGGTCAGGAGGGTTGACACGAAGAACAACACCGCGGATCCACTCACGAAGGCCATTCCCCAGATACAGTTTGAGAGACTCTTCGGGATGCTCGGTATGCGATACTACAGCAGCTGGCCCTAGTGCAAGTGGGAGATTGTTAGTTGTATGTATGCCCTAGAGGCCAGTATTGTACAGATGATGTATATTATATTGGATGCTTGGACATATATAGAGATGACTTTCTTGCTCGATATGATAGTATGCTATCTGGTTACTCTTTATCTTAACATGTACACTAGTCTCTTTATACTGTCTTGTAGTAACATGTTGGTAAAGCCCTTAGGATGTGTACTTGACTACCTGGACTATGATGCAGATCATACTAGTGGGGACATGGTACTCCATAAGTACATCCTTCAAGGTCCCTAGTCGTGGGTGTATCGAGACGGGGCATCGATATACCAGAGTAGACTAGCGTATACGCTTCTCGACCCATGAGATGGGCGATGGATGATCCCATATCCATTGGTGTTTGACATCAAAGATGGTGTACGGGTGCTCAGTGGAGACTGGGTACACTGGACGGACTCGCCGAGAACTCCCAGATGGTATTATACCTCACGTCAGATGGCAGTTCTCAGGTGACACTTGTACAGGTTAGTCTGTAGACCCGAGATCGTCATAGAGTCTTGTGTGATTCCCACTGTGCTTTGATCTCCACCTTACCACGTCCATGAGGGCATGCAAAACGGTGGTCTTTGGGTACAGTCCCGAGTCACATGGAGGCAATGAGCGATAGGAGGGGTTTCGTCTCTCCCGGTATTGGGGGTTGATATTGCGCTGTGCTCGATTGGCCGTAACAGGGAAGTCCCTGTCCAGGGATGATCAGAGATTTGCTGGTAAGTGTTACCAGTAGTTTCTCGACCCGTTATGAGCCTCACATTGGCATGACTTATCGGTTATTGGGGTCTGACGTATACCACCCCTAGGCTTGATATGCGACATATCAGACGAACAGACCGGACTGTACGGTAAGTGTTACTGGTTGGATTCACAGGAGTGTGAGCGGGCTAGCTCGTCGATCTTCTGATCGCTCAATAACCGGATGGCCGTTACGTTTAGCAGACCGCTTGCGGCTTGTGGGTGCTTGATATGATCATCATCTGCTACCGGCGTATTGACGAGTCTTTAGAGTCCTACACAGAGGTTTCCTGGTTCAAGCGAAACGAAATAGGAGCGCATATGAGATATGTCCAGGACCGAGAATAATGCGTGTATGTGATACCGCATTTCATTCTCGCGATATATGTTTCGATTGGTTATATTCGATATGACCTAGTTATCGAATCATTGATTCGATAAATCGATACATTGGATTCTAGTCGGTTATGTGCGACATGACCGGATCATTGAATCAAATGTTGATTTAATGATTTAATGTATAATTATATATTTGATATATTACTTTACATTAACTGGTATTGGTTCACTTTAAACGGATTTTTCTCACTTGATGCACATTGTATATGTGATATGCTTTTGTGCACTTTTTTGTATCATGTTTGATGATACTTGATCATATGGTTAAGTGTATAGAATTAAACCATAGTTAACTTGAGATTAGGGTTTTGATTATGCATTTATTCATTTATTTTTTTATTCATTTATTTGGATAAACTTTAAGATGAAAATGGTGGCAATTTTTGTTTCATATTGAAGCTTCATGAAGCTTTGACTTTGCTAACCATTCTTGTCTTCATGCTTAACCCTAACCCACTCAAATGACCATGGTTTATTCTCTACACTTAACCCTAGTTAAAGTTATGATAAGTTTGTATTTTCTTTTCATTTTTTAACATAGAACTTATCATAACTAGCTTCATCTTCTTCTTCTTCTAAAAAGAAAAAGCTTGCTACTTTAATGGCAACTTGAGTTCTAGTGAGAGAAATCCAATTCTAAAGTGAACCCACCTCCTATTTCTTCACCCTCTACCTCTTGCCAAGTTGTTTTGGGTGTTTTCTTCACAAGTTTCACAACTTTGTGAAGTCGGAGCTTGAACTAGTGCAACCTCGACGTAGATCGTCTTTGACACGAAGCCGACGACCTAGCTCGCCCGTTTCTCCGATGAAGCCGACGATTGGGTTCGGGATTCATGATGGACAGCGAGAGGACACCCACGTGGAGCTAAGGAAGTGGAAATCCGGATCTACAAAGGATGTAGCTTCTAACTTTTAGTTAAAGTGTTAACTAGATCAGCTTTTCGCCTAGATTTCTAGCAATGATCCGTTAACTAGGGTTTCTCGGCACCATATTTTTGTAAAATGGCATGGTTGATGCCTTGTGAGACCTCTACTGTATGCCTAAGAACCCTACAAGACCCAAGGTGGGGTGCACAAACTACCGGGTACTTTGAAGTGTTTAGTAGCCTACTCACGTTTTTTAGGGAGACCGCTTCACTTCGGGTACTTGGCGGGTAGTTTGCCGTACCCGTAGGGGTCTAGGGTGGGGTTTGGCTATTCATCACGACTGTGTAATCCGTCTTTCTTTGCAGGCTCAAAAGTAATGCGGATTCGTAGAAAATCCAATATGTTCATCTGTGATCTGGAATGCCTATTATTGCGTCTGATGAATGTACAATATCTATATATGATATCTATTAGGCGTCACTTATGTTTTGCACCCGTGCTAGCCCAGCCCCCGCTCTGTTGTTAGTTAAGTAACCTAACGGGTGAATGACAGGGCCCGGTGGTGAATGCGGATGGCATAAGAGGACGTTGTATTTTCGTTATTTTCTGCAATGATAGGTTAATTAATGGGACGCATTATATTAATGCAAAGAAAATAAACCAAAGTTGAATCGTTGGAACAGTTTAAAAGAAACCACTCGGTTATTTTTAAAACAAAAGATATTTTTAATTGCGGAGCTCAACCACTCCTTTTAAAAGGTATCAGGTTCCTTCGATCATATCAAGTTCACTACGTTCACGGTTTCGCCAAAACCATTCGTAGCCCTCCGTCATTTCATTTGGGTATTCAGTAGTATTCAAGTTATGTATTTTGACAAACGCCAAGGCATAGTGTTTGGTAGCTGCTGGGTATTCATTTGTTGCATAGATAGATGGGTTGTTTTGGGACAGTCGTATTACCATTTGGCCAACGTCAGGGGTATGTACGGGTGGGTTCAAATTAACAAGATAATGATGGGTAGAACTTGACATGTGACTTATGACATTTTGACCAACGCCAAGGTCATAAGAGCATGGGGCAGAAATCCATATCGGGAATTTCTAAAGAAACTGAAATTTGCAAAGAGTTGCATACCATTTGGAGTATGATAATTTTGGTAGGATTCCTTCAGCTTTATCACACGATGATGTTTGGATTCCGATCCTACTGTGAGTATCCGCTACTCATCTGGAGATTCGTCACTTAACGATCAATGCTATAATCCAAGTAGGTGTCGAGAAAGGTGTCAGCGGGGCTACGCCCCCAGAGTAAAGAGGTTATTTAATTAAGGAACTTCGCGAAAGCGTCGTAAAACCTCCCTCAAAGTACCGACACCGGCCTGGCTGAACGGTTAAGCAAGTATTGTACGGTGAGAATAGTCCTGACTAGTTCTTCCTTTTTGGTTTGAGGAGGGATTCGAGAAACAGTGGGAGCCATCTAGTTTAGATAAACTAAAAACCACTCTAAACTTGGAAGAGCATCATGCTAAAGTGTTCCCTCTCTCTCTTAATTGCAGCGACCCAGAACATGACAGGCCTTAAGTTACTATTAGATAAAAATATTTTGACAGGGCCAAACTATAAAGACTGGTTCCGGAATGTCAGGATGGCAATTACTTATGACAAATTAGGGTATGTCCTTACGACTAAGGCACCTGCTGTCCCTGGTCCAGAATCCAGTGTCGTGGATAAGGAAATCCGCAAGACCTGGGAGATTGACTGCGCGAAGGCCAAATGCATCGTGCTTGCCTCTATGAATAATGAATATCAGAGGAGGCACGAGAATATAGATCTTGAATCCATATTTCTCCACACCAAGGAATTGTATGGAGAGCAATCTCGTATAGCTAGATACGAGACCTCGAAGAAATTGTTTCAGTCGAGGATGGCCGTCGGATCATCTGTAGGAGAACATGCCTTTAAGATGATTGGCTATATAGAAGAGCTCGCGGACCTCGGGACAATATTAGAGAACGAGCTATATACAGACTTGGTTCTTCAGTCCCTTCCTTCTACCTACGCCCAGTTTATTCTGAATTTCAACATTCAAGGAAAAGAAGTTGAACTTCCAGAACTCCTTAACATGTTGAGGAGTGCAGAGGGCACCTTGTAGAAAGCAAGGGAAACACCCACTATATTTGTTCGCGGTGCTTCCTCTTCTAAGTCCAAGGCAAGGGTCATTGGAAGGAAGAAGAAGGCCGCTACCAAACCAAGAGGTGGTGTTGGTAAGGTGGGAGTTAAGGGAAAGGCAAAGGCTGCGGTGCCAGTAGTGGCAAAGGACGAGTGCTTCCACTGTCGTAGGAAAGGCCATTGGAAGAAAGATTGCAAAGCTTAGATTGCCAAGAACCAGGAACCGAAGCAAGCTGTGGCTTCGACTTCAGGTGTGTTTGTAATTAAAAATTGTCTGTCAATCAACTCTATTTCCTGGGTATTGGATACTGGATCAGGATCTCATATATGCAATTCATTGCAGGCACTGAGAAACCGTAGAGTGCTGAAGGTTGGTGATATGACCCTCCAGGTTGCTAACGGAGCTAGCGTGGGTGCTGTGTCCGTAGGGGATTCTCACCTTGGATTGACGAGTGGACATATTTTGGTTTGCAAAAATGTTTTTGTGTACCCAGTTTAATGCGTAATATCATATCAGTATCGTTGTTATCAAAAGAAGGTTATGATTTCATGTTTGTAAGTGATATTGTTAACATCCATCTTAATCATGGTTTGATTGGGTCCGGTATACTAGATAACGGTATATATGTGTTAAACCAATTACAGATTTTCAATGTCTAGAACGCACTGAAAAGAAAGTCTCCTTGATATAAATCAGGCTTTCTTATGGGATTGTAAACTAGGTCACATCAATGAGACAAGGTTAACTAAGTTACATAGAGAAGGATATTTGGATCCGTTCAAATATCAATCTTATGTCACTTTCAACCATGTCTCAAAGGAAAGATGACAAAGACTCCATTCACTGGACATGGAGTAAGAGCGAGCGAGCTCTTAGGACTCATACACAGCGATGTATGTGGTCTAATGTCTACACATGCAAGAGGTGGTTTTCCTTATTTCATTACTTTTACGGATGATTACTCT
The DNA here is from genome assembly GCA_030015575.1 of Agapanthus africanus. Taxonomy (NCBI): domain Eukaryota; kingdom Viridiplantae; phylum Streptophyta; class Magnoliopsida; order Asparagales; family Amaryllidaceae; genus Agapanthus; species Agapanthus africanus. The sequence continues at coordinate 250,553,816 of JASDDO010000029.1, read as the reverse complement.
AGGTATGGATTCATTTTCTTAATGAAACATAAATCCGAGGCCTTTGAGAAAATCCAAGAATATAAGAATGAATTAGAAAACCAAACTGGAAAAAGTATCAAGACACTAAGATTTGATCGAGGTGGTGAATACTTAAGTGCCGAGTTCCTGGGTTACCTAAAAGAGAAAGGAATTCTCTCTCAGCTTACTCCTCCATACACTCCACAGCATAACGGTGTATCGGAAAGATGGAACCGAACCTTATTGGATATGGTACGTTCCATGATGAGTAATGCTGAGTTACCGCGATCTTTCTGGGGTTATGCGCTAGAATCAGCTGCATATCTTTTGAATAGGGCTCCTACCAAGACTGTGCCTACCACACCATATCAGATGTGGAGTGGGATGAAACCCTATCTTCAGTTTCTGAAGATATGGGGATGTCCAGCTTTTGTTAAAAAGGAGCATGCAGACAAACTCGAGGCACGATCAGTGCAGTGTAAGTTTGTGGGATATCCAAAGAACTCCAAGGGGTATTTTTTCTATTACGCAGAGGAACAAAAGGTTTTGTTACTCGTAATGCTCATTTTCTAGAACAATAGTTTTTAGAAAAGGAAACAAGCGGGAGCGAAATAGAACAGGAAGAAATTCCAGAACCACAAACTACTACTGAAAGTTTGGTAGAACCAGAAGTTCAAGAAGAACAGGGCATTCCCGCACCCCTTCGCAGGAGTACTAGGCCGTCTCATCAGCCTGAGAGATACTACGGTTTTCTCATAGACGAGGATAGAGAAGATTGCATCATTGATAATGATGAACCTACTACCTTCCAGCAGGCCATCCAGAGCGATGACTCAGTAAGATGGCTGGATGCAATACAGGCCGAGATGGAGTCCATATACACCAACAAAGTATGGACTTTGGACTTTGCTCCAGATGGTGTAAAACCCATAGGATGCAAATGGATCTTCAAGAAAAAGATTGGTGTAGATGGACAGGTGGAAACTTATAAGGCTAGACTTATTGCAAAGGGTTTTTGTCAAAGATCTGGTTTGGACTATGACGAAAAATTTTCTCCAGTGGCTATGCTCAAATCCATTTGGATCCTTCTTTCCATTGCCGCCTTCCATGATTATGCGATCTGGCAGATGGACGTAAAGACGGCTTTTCTAAATGGTAATTTAGAAGAGTGTGTCTATATGGATCAGCCAGAAGGTTTTAATCAGAGTGGGAGCAACGGGAAAGTGTGAAAGTTGCTTAAGTCCATTTATGGACTGAAGCAGGCATCGCGGAGTTGGAACATCTGTTTTGATGAAACGGTCAAGGAATATGACTTTATCAAAAATCCAGATGAACCATGTATATATAGTAAAATTGTAGCACGAACTGTCATATTCCTCGTCTTCTACGTGGATGACATTCTCTTGATAGGAAATGACATTCCTATGCTACAATCTGTCAAAAGATTCTTGTCACACAGGTTCTCCATGAAAGACCTGGGTGATGCCTCTTACATTCTGGGGATCCGGATCTGTCGTGATAGATCCAAGAGGATGTTAGGACTTTCGCAGTCCAGGTATATCAACACTATACTGAAAAAATTCAGTATGGAAGATTCTAAGCGCGGTAATTTACCGGCTTGTCTCGGAATCACCCTATCTAAAGAGATGTCTCCCAAGACTGATTTGGAAAGAGATCGCATGACAGTTATACCCTACGCTTCTGCGATAGGCTCAATAATGTATGCGATGTTGCGCACGAGACCAGATGTAGCATACACACTAAGCGTGGTAAGTCGGTATTAGTCAGACCCAGGAGAGAAGCACTGGATAGCAGTAAAGAACATTCTCAAGTACCTGAGAAGGACTAAGGAGATGCTCTTGGTTTACGGTGGAAAAGACCTCAAGATCGAGGCCTTTGCTGATTCCAGCTTCCAGAGTGACAAGGATGACTCCAAGTCCATGTCAGGTTACTCAATGGAGGGACGATGTGCTGGAAGAGTTCCAAGCAGGACACCGTTGCTGACTCGACGATGGAAGCGGAGTATATCGCTGCTTGCGATGCCGCAAAAGAAGCGGTCTGGATAAAGAAGTTCCTCACAGAACATCAGGTGGTTCCATCCATTGTTGATCCAATACCTCTGTATTGTGACAACAACAGGGCTATAGCTTTAGCAAAGGAACCCAGGTCCCATCAGAAGTCCAGACACATCTTAAGGCGGTATCACCTGATCAGGGAGATCATAGATCGCCGGGAGATCGAGGTCCGAAGAGTTGCTACAGAGGAGAACACTGCAGATCCATTCACAATGGCCTTACCTCAGACACAGTTCGAGAGGCCATCAGAGATGATAGGTCTTCGATACACCAGTACCTGGCCCTAGTGCAAGTGGGAGATTGTTAGTGTATATGCCCTAGGGGCTATTATTGATCATACTAGCTTGTATATTACTTAATGGAAGCTTGGGATATTCACAGTTATATTAACAGTCTTGCTAAATATGGTAGTATGCTACTTGGTTTATGTATATCTTAATATGTGTATATATTAGCATATCGCTAATTCATATTGATAGAGCCCTTAGGATCTTGCTTGACTACCAGCGTTGTGATGGCAGTCACACTAGTGGGGGCTGGGTTGTCTACAAGCATATCCTTTTTCAGGTCCCTAGTCGTAGGATTTTCGAGACAGGGCATCGATACTCCAGAGTAGACTAGTGTATACGCTTCTCATCCCAGCAAGGGAAATGGTCTGTCCCACAGCCATTAGTACGTCGTACCGGAGATAGTATACAGGTGCTCGTTGGGTTACGGGTACAGCGGACCGGACTCGTAGGGAACTGTTGGTTGGTAATATACCCGTCATCGGTTAACAGTTCCCAGGTGACATGAGTACAGCATTGTCTGCAGACTTGACACTGCTGCTTCGTCTCGAGTGTGTTCCCACTGTTCATAGATTGCTACCCTACCACGGCTCAAAGGAGTCGTGCAAACAGGTAGCAGTTGGGTGCAGTCTCGAAGCACTTGATGGCTACTCCGACACGACTTATACAGCTTTTAGGGGAATGAAGTTTGCTTCCCCCAAGGCCTGATATGCAATAGTCCTAGACGAACAGACCGGACTGTACGAAGATTGTCACATCAGGCTCAATAGGAGTTCGGATGGGTTTCCTCATCGGCCTTCTTATCGACATCTACCTGGGGACCGTTACATACAGCTAGTACCGCTTGCAACCTGTGGTTAAACCCACTGCTAGCGTAAGTATCGAGTCTTTAAAGTCCCACAGAGAGAGTTTCCCTACTTCAAGCGAAACGATATAGAGGTCGTATGGTTTTACGACAGGGTTCGGACACATACGTGTTTTTTTGCACGTACGATGTTCGGAAAGTTTTTACTAGCGGGCTTTAGTTTAAGCCAGATTCTAGTATTGGATTATTGGATTTTTACAGTCTCAGTATTTCCGTGTTTTCACGGATGGGAGGGGCATTCTCGTAATTTGTCGAGAAGCTTCTAGTAGATTGATGAGGTGGAGAGCTTAGGTGTTATTTGCATTAAATAGATTTGTGACTCATGGAGATGATTCATCAAATGAGTTAATGAAGTATTAATGGTTTTAATGACTCATTAGATGATTCATTTGTATTAAATGAAGCATGAAGATATTTGTGCAAGATATTTTATGCTTCATGATATAAACACAAATGAGTTAATTTTCATTTCATATTTACTTTCACATTCTCTCTCCTCAAGCTCTCTCTCTTCAAAGAACTAACCCTAAGCTCTCATGTGTTGAGATCCAAGGGTTCGCAAGACTAATAGATCCCTAATCCTCTTCTATATTCTCTAGGTTGCTTTGATTAGCACTCATAGTCACCTAGTTACCACAAGTGAGAGGTTAAATCTTGGAGAAGTAGCTCTCGGGTGGATCTTCTATCACATCGAGGAGGCCGACGAGGAGGTGAACTACAAGAGAAAGAAGGACTTGAATCATTAGGTATAATCATTTATCATAGTAGCTAATCACTTCTATATAGTTGTTAATTAGGGTTTGGCAAAGATCCGTAAAGTTAGTCGATGTTAGTTTAAATAAAATGATTGTTTTACCTATTCCGCCTCCCCACATCATGTGGGGTGTCTAACGTCGACTTACAGCTGGTAGTTAAGAAAGAATCTTATGGGCTCTATCAATATGTAATAGTGATCTGTAATACCACCTAATACTGTACATGATGATAAAGACAAACCAGATAGCATATTATCATCTCGAATAAGACAGTTCTCCCTATATAGGTCCTCCCTCAATCATCACAATCGCGTGCCTGCGATTCAATAATTGACTTGAGGGCACTATAGCCAACATATGTCACGATATGAAAGCAGACGTGATAGTAGGAAATATAATAGGTATCTTATTGAAGATATACGTCTTGATGTTTTGGTAAAGAGTGATAACAGGTTTACGGTTTAAAAGATCCCAGTGTCGTACTAGACATATCAAAATAGTGAGGTTGTAGCTCGTTTTAGAAATCCTTTTTATATGCAACAACCTGTAAAAAGGTATTTAGGTACTGTCCCCCGAATCAGTCCGGATCGGCTACAATAATGCACAACATAACTGTATATCTCTTATGATAGCAACATATCAATATATGGATGTCCAGCATTGACACCCGAAATTAGAAATCCCTCGTGTCCATCACCGACACGCAAATACTCAAATCTCATGTGTCCATAACCTACACGTGTTCATATCAGATTTTTGCATTTTTATACCGCCCAATTTTTATCATATTGCTTATCTGTAGGTACTCTTGAGCCGTGTTTGCTAGTCAATTGCAGGATACAGGTTCTCGGCTCTAAACGGTGAAATTCATGGAAAAGCACGACAAATTCCGGATTACTGCCGACCACAGATAAAACACGGGTCTCCGCTCTCTATCCGTATGTTGCCGCACACCAGTTTAAGAGACAAAATGGCAAATCAATGTCATTTTCATGCACAAAGCTCAATGGCAACACAAGATCCAACATATCTACGCGGAGCTCGAGGAAATCATGACAAAAAGATCCACATCAAATCACCTTTTGGTCTGCTGGAATTCTGGAAAAATTGTGAAGAGTTTTTGAGAAAAAACATATACCAAACAGCAGACAACATCATACATGGGGACCCCACAAAATCCGACGAGCTAACTCCACCATAGCGCTGCGGTTCCGTGGCATAAGCATGCTTAGGCCGCGGAACCGCAGCCGTACGGCCTCCTCAGTTGACTATTTTTCAGGGGCAGTTGGGTAATTTTGTAAGGAGGCAGATTGATGCCCTAGGTTTCCAGTTCCCTGCCTATAAATGGTCCAGAACTTGCCAAAGCCAAGGGGTGCTTATTCTTATATTTAGATTTAGGTTATATGTTGTTGTTCTTCTTCCTCCTCTCATCTCTTCTCCATTAAAAACTTGTAGTGAGCTTTTGTGAGAGAAGAATGAATAAAGGAGTTCTTGTTATTACCATGCTTGTCTTTTTATATTGCTAACTATTATTGCTTGTAATTTTCATTTGCTAATTTAGTTGTTGTTATTTGTGTTTGTTTCTTTCTTGTTCTCTTTTTCTTTATCCTTAAACAACCATGATGCTTATGCTTGATCCTTGCCGAGGTGAGGTCGCAAATAGCTAGTTGTAATCTTCTAACCTCTTTCTTTTTATCTTCCTCCTTTGTTTTTTTTTCTTTTCTTTATAATGGGTGAGTAGTTTTCATACTTCTTAGAGTAGGATAAGGAAAGTTTGAGAGAAGGAAATCCCTCTCACTCTTTCCTTGCCCAACATCTTAAATCGGACTCCCGTTAATTGAACGACAATCCGCTCCCTACAGCACCCTATCCTACATGATAGCGGTGATTCCGTAGTGAGACCGGTTGTGGTTAAATTAACCGGAGGTTATGGATAAGAGCCAAGAACGGATGGACAAGTACCAAAAGGAAGAACTTATGCGTTGGAAAGCCTATCTTATATTCGCAAGTTCCTTCCTAGTCGTGCTAATCCCCGTTGTTGCCGATTACTGTAACACCGATATTAAGAGTGGCAACGAAAGAAGTGAGCGACTCCTAACTCAAACTAAGCTAATCCTAACCCTAACAAGCTCTCTTTACATATCATTTTAGCACATAGTTAATCTCAAAACAAATCTGGACAATTGGACTTAACTCGTTAATGCACATAGAAAAAGATTCCCATCTCCCTGCGGACGACCCGTACTCAACCGGCTAGCTACAAGCGAAACCGTCTTGATTGCGGTAATTAACAAAACTTGAACACGCAAAAACCTTAACAATCAAATGGCGCCGTTGCCGAGGAGACGGTAGTTTATTTCCTTATGTAATTTCGGGTTAATTTGTGAATATAAAAACAACCAAAAAAAATATATTGTAAAAAAATCATCTTGTTATTTTTGATTAGTTTTTGTACAAGTGTACAGGAGAAAAGGAAAGGCCGAGTTCAGTGCCAAAGACGTGGGAAGTTAGACCCATATCTCGCGGCTACACCGCGACGGATCAAGACGGAGCCAATGGTCTACTGTAAAATCTGGAGCAGATACAGTGAGTAAATAAATATTCAGGAAATCCAGACAAGCAGAGGACACCCAGACCAGCACCTACAAAAAATTTGAAGGCCCAACTCTTCGTTCCTGCCGTGGAACCGCGGCATAAAAAGGCTTAGGCTGCGAAACCGCGGCCACTTGCTGGCCTCGGCGACTGAAACTTTCTGTGAGTCTTTTTGATCTCTTTCCCACTCCTCTGGACTCCACTGAACTGTGTTTTCTGCAGCATTCTTTGCGCAAATTCTCTTCCCCCTTCCAATAAATTGTTTTTGTGCAGGATTCTTTGCGTCGCGCTAAAAAAAGAAAAATTGATTGCAGTTTATTTGTTACTGCTTTGCATTTATTAATACGGACTTTAAGGGGCTTGAAACCAATCCAGATTGGCTGGGGATTTCATCACCCTTCCCAGGACCCCAGAAATCACAAAAAAAATATGCATTGACCATTGTTAATTAAAAAATACTAGACTCAGCCCTAAGGACTTCGCGCTCATTAGGACAGAGGACTAGTTACAGGCATCGGCCGTTTATCCTATCCTGACTTTGCAGTGTCTAGGCAAGTTTGTCCAAGGCAAGTGGTTACTTAATTAGGAACACTACTTACGTAGTGGGGAGCCTCCCACTTACCTGGCACTTGCCTGGCCGCAATTGGCGGAGAAGAGGCGGTTTGAGGTCTTATTTCTAGCCCTTTGGAACAGTTAGGAGCTGTCTAGCTGACCTAGGTGACCCTAGATCTAGGTGTGATTGTGCATATCTTGTTTGTGATTGCTTGAAGCCGTAAGTCCGTACATATTTCTGTAAAGCTCTTTCTAAGAAAAAAGGAAAAAACCAAAAACTTTTATAAAAACTTGCCCTTTGTCGCCAAAATCCCATTTTTCACCCACCACCTATCGTATTTCTCCATTGACGTTTTCTTACCCTCACCTTCTCCGATTTGACTATACTAAACTTGTTTAGTGTATGTCCGCTTGGACTCGGGACACCAGCGCCCGCCTAGTCCGTGTTACGTTAGTCGCTATCGACTACGCGATCGGCTCAGACGTCGAAACTCCGTCCACGCCTCATTCACTCTTACCTTTGCCGGCCAACTCCGACGTTGACCGGAATTCTGTTCATACATCCTCACCTTCACCATCACCAACCTCTTCTTCCGCGATGTCAGGTTTTAATCCAAACATCCCTACAACTCCCCCGGGATTGATTCGACCTCCTATGGATACGAATAACCCACCACCACCGCCTGTTGTAGCGCCGCAGCGAATTGCGCTCCAGGATCGTTTCTATCCCACCTGTTCTGCACTTCCCACCTGTCTTTCCCTCCCATCGGTCAATGGGGATAATTTTGAAATTAAGCCCCACTTCATTAACATGCTTCCAAAATTTCATAGGCTTGAATCTGAAGATGCCTATATCTTCATCAACAAATTTCAAAACGTTTGTGCCATGATGAAAACCACCCAGCTGTCGGACGATGCTATACGGCTACAGGTCATTCCGTTCACTTTATGTGATCTTGCTGAAAAATGGCTGTATAGCACCGCTTCCCACTCCATAACCAGTTGGGACGAGTTTGTTAAAGCGTTTCTTAAAAAATTTTATCTGAATCATAAAACCGCAAGGATCCGTAACGAAATTAACCAATTCGCTCAGCTTCCTACTGAACCTTTCTGGAAGTGCTTTGACCGGTATAAAGACCTTCTTGTTCAGTGTCCTCACCACGGTATTGAGAAATGGCAACTTTGCCAAACTTTATACGAGGGCCTGAACCCAGCAACCAAGCAGTTGTTGGAAACCATTGGTCAGGGCCACTTCCTATCGAAATCTGACGAGGAAGCGTGGCAATTCTTCGACGACCTTGCGGAACAAACGCTTCAATGGGAGAGCACTAGACCAACTTCTTCTTCTTCTTCCTCCACTTCTACTGGTCAGTCTAGGGTAGGAATTCACTAACTCGATGTCTCTATTGCGATGAAAGCTGAAATGGCTGCAATAACGAGAAAACTTGAAGCGATAGAGAGCAAATTTTCATCTCCTGCTCCTGGCCCTGTTTTTCCTCTTCGTACCATTTGTGCTTGTTGTTCCGATCCTTCTCACTTAACCGAAGAGTGTCCTTACAATCCACCATCTCAAGGACAGGATCAGGTTAATGCTGCATTTCAGTAAAGAACGAGAAATGATCCATACTCTTCCACCTACAATCCCGGTTGGAGGAACCACCCCAATTTCGCCTGGAATCAGAATCAGCATCAATTCCAAGGCAACAATTTCCAAAAGCCCCCTCCGCCGCAACAACAAGCGCAACAACAAACTCAACATTAGTTTTAGCAGCCCTTCCAACCCCAACCTTTTCAAAATCAGACGAACAACTTTGCACCTAACAATTCTTTTCCCCAAAACAACTTTGTTCCATCAAACAACGATAAGGTTTCCTCGCTAGAACGAAGTCTGGAGGCGTTCGTTAAACAATCGACACAATCCACCGCCAACATCCAGTCGTCTATTCAGTCTTTGGTGCAACACACTGCTGCACAGGGGCAAAGCATCAAGACCATCGAAGCCCAGATTGCACAGCTGAATGCGGCGTTAAGCGAGCGCGAAAAGGGGAAGCTCCCGTCCCAACCACTCCCAAATCCCGGTCACCTACATAATGTACATGTTTCTCTTGAACAACAGAACCATAATGTGAGTGCCGTGACTACATTGAGATTGGGAAGGATGCTGCAAAACAACATTGGCACACGGATCGACGATGACACCACGGCCACTTCTTCTTCTTCTCCTTCTTCGTTTTCTGAGCCTATTCTCCATTCGTCAAAAGGCTCTCCTTCTTCTTCTTTTGCTCTGAACGGACCCACTTCTCACTCCATGAAAACACCAGCTCTGGGATCCGTTCCAGCTCTACAATCTCCTCCACAAGCATTGGACTCAACCAATTTTAAAAATGTTCCATTTCCAAACCGGTTGAGGTCCAATAAACAAAATCCACAAATGGAGAAGATTCTGGAGTTGTTTAAGCAGGTTAACATCAACATTCCCCTTTTAGATGCTGTCCAACAAGTCCCGTCCTATGCGAAAATCATAAAGGACTTATGCACGAAAAAGAGGAAGTCTCAGGTACCCAAGAAAGTTTTCTTGGCTAGTGCTGTAAGTGATGCTCTTACCCAATCTTTACCGCAAAAACGGAAGGACCCTGGCTGTCCTACGATTTTTATTACCATTGGGGATAAGAACATCAATCGCGCACTATTAGATCTTGGTGCCATTGTTAACCTGCTTCCGTACTCAGTATATGAGCAATTTGGTGTAGGAGAGCTGAAACCCACACACTGTACTCTCCAAATGGCCGACCGATCGATCATCCATCCTAGGGGTGAGCTAGAGGATGTGTTAATCAAGGTTGGGGACTTCATATTCCCCGTTGACTTCATTGTTTTAGATACACAGCCTGTAGCTAACCCCCGGAATCAAATTCCGGTGATACTCGGTCGCCCATTCCTTGCAACCTCAAATGCTGTAATCAATTGTCGAAATGTTTCGATGAACTTATCTTTTGGAAATATGACAACTGAACTCAACATTTTTAGGTTGGGGAATCAGCCCTCCGAACCTAATGCTAATATACTCGACGTTTGCTCAATCCAGGAGATCATCCCAGAAGAGTGTGAATTCGAGGAGTTTTTGTTCGATCACGATAACCTTAAGGCCACTAGTGCGTTCCTCTTCGAACCTGCTACTGTTTCTGCGCCCGACAATCACTACGAGTGTTTCACTTTCTCGAACAATCTTAGCCACTCACCACCCGAGTTTGAATCCTTCGAATTTCCGGATGAGTTACCTGAACCATCCAACTCGGTCGCTTACACTCGTTTTGAACCTTTGCTGGAATCCTTTGAGTTCGAGACCTTTTCACCAATCTTGCCTTCAATCGTTTCACCTCCAACACTCGAACTCAAGCCTTTGCCGTCTCACCTTAAGTACGCTTACTTGGGTGAGAACGAGACCCTCCCTGTTATCATCTCGGCTTCTCTAGCTCTAGAGCAAGAGAAAGCCCTTCTTGCGGTCTTGCACAGCAATAGGCAAGCTTTTGGCTGGTCAATGGCGGACATCAAGGGGATTAGTCCCCTGATCGTTGAACATCATATTCATCTGATGGATGATACCAAACCAGCCAGGGATCCACAAAGGCGACTCAACCCAGTCATGAAGGAGGCTGTGAAAAAGGAAATCATGAAGTGTCTGGATAGTGGTATCATTTACCCTATCTCTGATAGCCAGTGGGTTAGCCCCATTCACGTTGTCCCCAAGAAATCAGGCATAACGGTCATCACTAACGAGGAGAACGAGTTAATCCCTACTCGCACCCAAACTGGGGGCGAGTATGCATCGATTACAGAAAACTCAACGCCGCAACGCGGAAGGACCACATTCCGCTACCTTTCATTGACCAAATGCTTGAACGATTGGCCGGACACGAGTACTACTGCTTTCTTGATGGCTACTCCGGCTATAATCAAATTCCCATCGCCGAAAAAGACCAGGACAAGACCACATTCACTTGTCCTTTCGGCACATTTGCATATCGTCGCTTGCTCTTTGGGTTTTGCAATGCGCCAGCTACCTTCCAGCGGTGTATGATGGGAATCTTCTCAGACATGGTGGAGAAATTCCTGGAGATCTTCATGGACGATTTCTCCATCTTCGGCGATTCCTTCAATGAGTTTTTGCTGCATCTCGACGCTGTCCTTACCCGATGTAAGGACAAGAACCTCACTTTGAATTGGGAGAAGTGCCACTTCATGGTGCGCGAAGGTATTGTCTTAGGACATATCATTTCGCAAAATGGCATATAGGTTGACAAAGCGAACATTGAGGTCATTTCCAATCTCCCTCCTCCCAGATGCGTCAGAGACATCCGAGCCTTCCTTGGCCATGCCGGTTTCTATAGACGGTTCATCAAGGACTTTAGCAAGATTGCTAGGCCCTTGACTCTTCTACTGGCCAAGGACACGCCATTCGACTTCAACTCGAGCTGTGTAACTGCGTTCGAGCCATTAAAAAGCTCCCTCACTTCCGCTCCCATTCTTTCTTCACCTGACTGGACGCACCCATTTGAGATTATGTGCGATGCATCCGACTTTGCCATTGGTGCTGTCCTTGGACAACACATCAACAAGATGCCGCACGTAATCTATTATGCTAGCCGAATCCTGAACGACGCCCAACTTAATTATACAACAACTGAGAAGGAAATCTTGGCTGTTGTATTTGCTTTAGAAAAGTTTAGGCCCTACCTCATTGGCTCACCAGTCATTGTCTACACAGACCATTCTGCTCTGCGCTATCTTTTTACGAAGAAAGATGCAAAATCTCGGCTGATACGTTGGATCCTCTTGCGTCAAGAGTTTGACCTTGTCATCAAGGACAAAAGGGGATGTAAAAACGTAGTCGCCGACCATCTCTCACGACTTCCTTCTTCGCCTTCGCTTCATATTCCGATCAACGACGTTTTCCCGGATGAACAGCTCTTGACAGTGTTGTTAGTTATATGTATGCCCTAGAGGCCATTACTGTACATTTGATGTATATTGTATTGGATGCTTGGACATATATAGGGAGGACTTTCTTGCTCGACATGATAGTATGCTATCTGGTTGTACTTTATCTTAACATGTACTCTGCTTGTCTCTATATTACATGTTGATAAAGCCCTTAGGATATGTACTCGACTGCTGGGACTATGATGAGATCATACTAGTGGGGCCACGTTAGTCGACGAGTACATCCTATAATTGTTCCTAGTCGAGGGTGTATCGAGACCGGGCATCGATACACCAGAGTAGACTAGCGTATACGCATCTTGACCCATATGATGGGTGATGGATGATCCCATATCCATCGGTGTTTGACATCAAGGATGGTGTACGGGTGCTCAGTAGAGACTGGGTACACTGGACGGACTCGCCGAGAACTCCCAGATGGTATTATACCTTACGTCAGATGGCAGTTCTCCGGTGACACTGGTACAGAGTAGTCTGTTGACCCGAGATCGTCATAGAGTCTTGTGTGATTCCAACTGTGCTTTGATTTCCATCATACCACGTCCAAGAGGGCGTACAAAAAGGTGTCTTTTGGGTACAGTCCCGAATCACATGGAGGCAATGAGCGATAGGAGGGGATTCGTCTCTCCCGGTATAGGGAGTTGATGTTGCGCTGTGTTCGATTGGATATAACCGGAAATCCCTGGCCAGGGCTGCTGAGATTTACTGGTAAGTGTTCTCAGTAGTTTCTCTAACTGTTATAGACCTCATATCGAAACGACTTATCGAGCTACTGGGGTTTGACGTTTACCACCCCTAGGCGAGATATGCGACATATCAGACGGCGAGACCGTACTGTACTGGAGTGTTACTGTTTGGATTCACAGGAGAATGTACAGGCTTGCTTGTTGATCTTCTGAGCGCTCAATACCTGGGTAGCTGTTACGTTTAGCTGACCGCTTGCAGCTTGTGGGTGTTTGATATGATCATCACCTACTATCGGCGTATTGACGATTCTTTAGAGTCCTACACAGAGGTTTCTTGGCTCAGGCGAAACGGAGTAGGAGCACATATGTGATATGTGCGGGACCGAGGATAATGCGGTATATGATACCGTATTAGATTCTCGCGATATGAGATATCGGCCGGGTATTTGTGATATAGCCGGGTCATCGTATTAGTCGGTTATATGTGAAATAGCCGGATTGTCGGATCAAGTGTTGATTCGATAATTTAATGTATAATAATATATATGGTATATTAAATTACATTAACTAATATTAGCTCACTAAAAGATTCATTTTCTCACGGGATAATACATTGATATATATGCGATATATGTTAATTGTATTATTTTCTATTGTTACAAAATATATTGAATATGTGATATATAATATTGTAACATGTTAGGGTTACAAATTTAACAATGGATTAGGGTTTAAACTAAGTTAGGGTTTGGATTAGGGTTAACTTTTGCATGAAGCTTCCATGAAGCTTCATGAAGGTTTGACTTTGTGGTTGCTTGATATTTTTGTGAGATATTATGTTAACCCAATCCAAACCATTAACTCTAATTAACTCACTACAAGGGTTAACTCTTTCATGCTTAACCCTTGGTTAGATTGGTAACAACTACAATAATTCATTGTTCATCACAAAAGGAAAAAAAGTTATCATCTTCATTCTTCTTCATCATGCTTGAGTTCCTTCATGAAAAAGCTTTCTTTTGTGATGAAATTGAGTGAGTTAAAGATTATAAATGAGAGCAAAAATCCTACTTCATCATCCTCATCTATCCTTTCCATTTAGATGAGGGTGTTCAATTCATATTTTGAGTGTTAGCTTGTGTTAACGAAAAGTCAAGGTAGATCATCTTTGTATCGAAGATCGGAAGCAGAGGTTGCATCATTCTCTTCGTGAACCCTCTCGAGAGTCCGGAACACGATGATCGCAGTGAAGGGACCTCAACACGGAGCTTAAGAAGTGAAGTACCGGATCTACAAATGTTGTAATCCATCTCACTTAGTGTTAAAGAGTTTAACATGCATGTTTTCTCCTAAACCATAGTTTAATGATCCGGCTTCGGGTTGTTCGGCACGGCTAAAATTTTAATCGGGCATGGTTGATGCCCTGTAGACCCTTATGCGCGTGCCTAGCAACCCTACAGTGGTATCAGAGCCAAGCTAGAGCTTTTGGCGAAGTCTAGACGAAGTTTAAAGTCTGATCGAACCCGAAAACCCCGACACGAACCCTTCTCTGTACATTTTTTAAAAATGTGTTTTTTTCTGAATTAAAAATTCTCAGAAAAATAAGCAGGAAAAAATAAGAATTACAGTGAAGTACGGTCAACTAACTCAATATTTTGACCGCGGAACCGCGGCCAAACCATGGGTTTGGCGGCGGTTCCACGGCCAAAATTTCGACTTAGTCCCAGGAATTTCACTTATTTATTCTTAGGTCCTTTATTGGCAATTTTTTCTGGGAATTTTTTAATTCCACTCAAGTGTTGAGTTTTCTAGGGTTGTATTGGAGACTCGTTGATTCGATCAGATAATTTAACTTTGTTTAGTTTTCCCGGATAATTTTAAAAACTGTTAAAAAGTTTGAACGGATATCAATAACTCACTTTTTCCCCAGTCGGAAAATTTTTCAAAAGTTGGACTTTTTCTCGAGTTTAAGAACTTTCTAAGTCGTGCAAGTAACGTGGTGGACCCTCTAGAAGGCAACAAACCTTAACTCGATTATGTGACCGTCTTGAACTGCCTCTAAACCTTAGGGTTTGGGGCTGTACGACGTGCCACATGTGAGGCGTTGGCTTGACCCTTCTACGGCTGGACCATTGGTACTGTGGCATGTGATGGATGTTTTTAAACTGATTTCAAGTGTTGAGATATATTGGGGAAATCTTGGGTGTTTGATTATTCGATCGGAATGTTTAACGTTCTCTATTTATCTGGAATGTGATACAATATTTGGAATCCACATGTACTTATGAGATAACTAATTTGAATGTTATAAATCTAGCAGTTCAGTCTCATATGATCGGTTGCCACGGAATTTTGATGTGATCAAAAGTCCGTCGCAATCACGTAGCGTACGTGGATACTCGCCGGGTAAACTTAATAGACAACCACGCCTCATTGCCCCGACCAAGTGACTGTAGGAGAATCCCGTTGCCAATAGCATCCGTTTGGGTGCTCGCGGCAGCGGTGTTCCGCCTTAGTACACTTCGTCGACGGCATCCGGGGGTGCGGCCATCTACTAAAGTTTGCGACGAGCATTCGATCAGGATGTCGGGAATCTTGTTGAATTGCCCGACTTGATATTGAAAAGTGTTTTCGATAAAGAGACTAAAATGCGGGGTTTTTAATTGTTAGGCATGCGATGTCTAAGGAATTCATTTGGTTAGGCATGCGATGTCTAAAATGGTTGCGGATTCCAACTATTGTAGTTTTACACTTTCTTTTCTGTAACCGTAAGCGTAGTATGTGGTGTATCGCCGGCTTCGTTGCTATACATCAACGACAATCGGGATACGCATACTTGCTTACGTTGATGATATGAGATATTATGTGTTGCTGTGATATGTTGTATTGGATCGTCGCGTTTGAATAGCCGGGGGTTTTATGTGAGATGAGAGATTTTCTTTTTCATTCATGTAAAATTCATTTGTATGTAATATTCCTTTATTGGGGCACTTCCGGGATGAGGTTGATGTCACCACTTGTATATTATTTACTTTTCCGCATTAGGTAGACCCAAGGCGGGGAGCACAACTAACCGGGTTCTGGGGTCCAGTGAGAGACCATCTCGAGGAGTCGAGACCGGGTCTCCTAACCCTAGAATTGGCAGTGTTACTTGTCGCTCTCGTAGGGGTCTAGGAATGTGGGTTTGGCTATTCATCGCGACCGTGGAATCCGTGTTTTATACAGGCTCGTATTGAAAACACGGACGTCCTAGTATATCCAATATTTTATATATGTTCTTCTGCTGCAATGTTCTGTGATGAGATCATATTACTGCCTGAGACGAATATTTATATTATATATATGAGATATATGTTATATTGTAGATTTCGTTTCAAAAGAGATGCTTGTGAAGCATATTAAAATAGGACTTCATTAATGAGATTAATGAAACTAAAAGAAACCTAAGATGTTGTAGAAACTTGTTTCAAAAACAGGTAGCTACGGTTCTTGCTTTGCATCGCGGTGTTCCTTGTAGAACATCCTGCACCTTATTCGATAAGGAAAGGGCCGAGATCCCTTCATCGGGAGTGACCCCTTTAGCAATGACTGGCAGATGCTACATCCCTCGGTTTGTCTTTTGATTGTTTTTGGAGTTTTTGCTTTGCATAGTGGTATATATGATATATCCTGCACCTTATTCGATGAGGAAATGGCCGACGATCCCTTCACCGGGAGTGACCCCTTTAGTAAAACTAGAAAAGCCTAAAAAACACTCCATTTAAAAATCACTCGATTCTACAACGATATCAAGTTCATTACGCAAAGGGTTTTCTTAAAAACCTGTCGTAGCCCTCCGTCATTTCAGATAAGTAATAGTTAGTATTCGTGCTGCGTTTGTTGACCTCTGTCAAGGCGTAGTGTGCGGTTGCTGATTAGTGCTTATCTGTATAAACATATGATGTGATTGATTTAGGGTAGTCGTGTGACCTTATTGACCTCTGTCAAGGGTCGTGCGGGTGGGTTTACTTCTATCAGGAAATGATGGGTTGAACTTGACTAGCAGCCTATGGTTTGTTGACCTCTGTCAAGGTCATAGGACGCTAGGGGTAAAATATTATTGGGAATTTCAAGTGTTGAAATTTGCAATGAGATTGCATACCTTCTATGAGATAGTTGGATCCCGATACCCGCTGCGAGTAAGAGTTACTCGTGGGAGAGTTTTACACATTACAATTAGCCGATCAAGTAGGTGTCTAGAAAGGTGTTAACGGGGGTTAGGCCTCTGGGAAAACGAGGTTTACTTTAATTAGGTTTGTGTGAAAGCACGGGGGACCTCCCTCAAAGTACCGACACTAGCCTGGCTGAAATATTGGCTTGTAGCGTGTAATTAATCCCGGCTAGTCTTTCCTTTTAAGGTTTGAAGGAAGATTTGATTAAAACAGTGGGAGACATCCTGATTAGATATATTAGATAACCAGTCTAATCTTGCAAGAGCATACGCTGAGTGTTTTCTTCTCTCTCTCTCCAGGTAGCGACCATATCACGCCTTAATCAAGATAATAAAACGGATATATTGACCGAACCCGCTTGTTATATTGAGCTGGGAAACGTTGGTCCCGCTCCAACTTATAATTGTTATAAGACAGAGCAGGAAATTGGGGAATACCAGATTTCCCGTGCCGCCCAAACGAAGAAAGTGCATGCTGATGCATCTTCTTCGGGTATGTTCATTATAAAGAACTGTTTCTCAGTATCCTTTACGTCTTGGGTATGAGATACCGGATCAGGATCCAGCATATGTAATCTGTTACATGGGCTACTGATAGGTAGAGAACTGAGAATGGGTGATAAGTTTCATGAGACAGAAAACGGTGCAAATGTTGCAGCCAAGTCTGTTGGTCACTATCACCCTGTATTACCAGAATACATTGATTCTGAACAAATGTTATTAGATACCGAACCTGATATACAACATCATATCAGTCTCTTTATTAGTAAAGAAAGGATATAATTTTGTATTGTTGGATAATGTTTTGAACATTTCCTATATCAAGAGTTGATCGGTTCAGGCACGTTATCTAAAAGCATTGACGTTCTAAATCAAACTACAGTTCTTAGTATACAGAACACACACAAGAGGAAGTGTTCAGAAATGAACGCATCCTTCTTGAGGTATTGTAGACTAGGTCATATCAATGTGACCCGACTAGCTGAAGTTACACATAGATGCATATTTAAATTAGTTTGAATTTACATCTTGTGAAACCTGCCGGTCATGTCACAGAGATAAGATGACCATAGCTCCGTTTATTGGAAACAGAGAAAGAGTTAGTGAACTCTTGGGATTGATACATGCTGATGTATGTAAGTTCCCTGTCTACACATGCCAAGACCGGTTCTTTGTACTTCATTATATTCTCTGATGATCTCTCAAGATTCAGACATATGTTCCTGTTGAAACACAAGTCCGAAGCTTTTGAGATATTCACAGAATATAAGTTAGAAGTAGAGAACCAAAATACGGGTATAAATATTATGTCCTTTGATGAGATCAAGGAGGAGAATACTTAAGCACGGAGATTCCTGGACTAGTCTAAAGGAGAATGAGATTCTCTCTTAGCATTACTCCTTCGTATACACCATAGCACGATGGTATATCGGGGCGGAGCAATAGCACCCTATGTGATATGGTGTGCTCTAAAATGAGTACTACTGAGTTTCCTATTTCCTTTTGGGAGTTATGCACTTGAGAAGCTGCATACCTATTGAATAGGGTTCAAATCAAATCAGTTGCCTTCCATTTCATATGTGATATAGAAAGGGAAGAGCCCATATCTTAAGTTTGTTAAGATTTGGGGTTGTCCGTCCTATGTCTAAAAGAAAAATCTGGACAAGCTCTAGGCAAGGTCTGTTATGTAGAACTGGAAAGGTTCCAGCTATACAAACTATAGCAGATGATTTGTTAGAACCAAAGGATTCAACAGTAACCAACGAACCTCAGCATCTCCGCCGATCCAGTAGGGTTCCTCACCCACCTGAGAGATACTTCGTTTTTCTCTATGACAGTGGGAGCGAGGATTGCATCATGAGATGATGACCCAACTAGTTTCGGGCTGGCCATCAGGAGTGGGACTCTGTAAGAATGGCTGGATGCTTATCGATCTGAGATGGAATCCTTATACACCAACAAAGTATGGACTTTAGTTGCTTTATCTGAAGGGTTAAATCCCCATCAGGAGCGAGTATATCTTGAGAATATTACTTGGTGTACATGGAAAAGTTGAGACTTTCAAACCTATTCTTAAGTCCATCCAGATCCTACTTGCCACGGCTGCATACTATGACTACGATATCTGGTGGTTGGATGTCATGACTGCTTTTCTAAATGATGTTTTAGAAAAGAACGTTTATAAGTACACAGCCAGAGGGCTTCGTAGGCAGTGGGAGCAGCGGAAACGTGTGCAAGATGTTTTATGTAATAAAACAGGCATCGCGGAGTTGGAACATCTGTTTTGATGTGGTAGTCAAAGAGTTTGACTTCATCAAAATGGTAGATGAACCTTGTATATACAAAAAGGTAGTAGAGAGTATGGAGGTGATCCTCGTAGAGTACGTAGATGACATACTCTTGATAGGGAAGGAGTTTCCTATGCTACGCTCGGTCAATCTCCGCTTATCACAAGGATTCTCCATATAGGATCAAAGTGATACCTCTTAAATCCTGGATTTTGGATCTATGAGATAGATCTAATTGGATGTTAGGATACTCACTAGTTGTAGCAAGATGGTATCAATCGATCCTGGGGAGAATCACTGGAAAGGTTCTAGGGTGATAAGGACGACTGAATGTCAGTCGCAGGCATTGTCTTTACCATCAGTGGAGGGATGGTATGTTGGAAGAGTTCCAAGCTAGATACCGTGACATACTAGACGATTAAAGAAAAGATACATCGTTACCAAGGTTGCTATAAAAGAGGCAGTCTGGATATATATAAGTTCATGAGATGAACTTCGTTCCTACCATTGTGTGACAATGGAGTTGTGGCTTTAGCCAAAAAACTACTGTCCCATCAGAAATCCAGATATAATTCTTAGGCAGTATCACCTGATCATGGAGATGGTTGATCACCAGGGAGATCGAGGTTAGGAGAGTAGACACAGAGGACAACAGCACGGATCCACTCACAAAGGCCTTTTTCCCAGTAGAGACATTTATGGGATGGTTGAGTATAAGATACTTCAACCACAGCTAATTGTTGGGTATGTGATACCACAATAGATGGCCCTAGTGCAAGTGGGAGATTGTTAGTTATATGTATGCCCTAAAGGCCATTACTGTACATTTTATGTATATTGTAATGGATGCTTGGACATATATAGGGAGGACTTTCTTGCTCGACATGATAGTATGCTATCTGGTTGTACTTTATCTTAACATGTACTCTGCTTGTCTCTATATTACATGTTGATAAAGCCCTTAGGATATGTACTCGACTGCTGGGACTATGATGAGATCATACTAGTGGGGCCACGGTAGTCGACGAGTACATCCTATAATTGTTCCTAGTCGAGGGTGTATCGAGACAGGGCATCGATACACCAGAGTAGACTAGCGTATACGTATCTTGACCCATATGATGGGCGATGGATGATCCCATATCCATCGGTGTTTGACATGAAGGATGGTGTACGGGTGCTCAGTGGAGACTGGGTACACTAGACGGACTCGCCGAGAACTCCTAGATGGTATTATACCTTACGTCAGATGGCAGTTCTCCGGTGACACTAGTACAGAGTAGTCTGTTGACCCGAGATCGTCATAGAGTCTTGTGTGATTCCCACTGTGCTTTGATTTCCATCATACCACGTCCAAGAGGGCGTGCAAAAAGGTGGCTTTTGGGTACAGTCCCGAATCACATGGAGGCAATGAGCGATTGGAGGGGATTCGTCTCTCCCGGTATAGGGAGTTGATGTTGCGTTGTGTTCGATTGGCTATAACCGGAAATCCCTGGCCAGGGTTGCTGAGATTTACCGGTAAGTGTTATCAGTAGTTTGTCGAACTGTTATAGACCTCATATCGACACGACTTATCGAGCTACTGGGGTCTGACGTTTACCACCCCTAGGCGAGATATGCGACATATCAGACGACGAGACCGGACTATACGGGAGTGTTACTGTTTGGATTCACAGGAGAATGTACAGGCTTGCTTGTTGATCTTCTGAGCACTCAATACCTGGGTAGCTGTTACATTTAGCTGACCGCTTGTAGCTTGTGGGTGTTTGATATGATCATCACCTACTGCCGGCGTATTGACGATTCTTTAGAGTCCTACACAGAGGTTTCTTGGCTCAGGCGAAACGGAGTAGGAGCACATATGTGATATGTGCGGGACCGAGGATAATGCGGTATATGATACCGTATTAGATTCTCGCGATATGAGATATCGGCCGGGTATATGTGATATAGCCGAGTCATCGTATTAGTCTGTTATTTGTGAAATAGCCGGATTGTCGGATCAAGTGTTGATTCGATAATTTAATGTATAATAATATATATGATATATTAAATTACATTAACTAATATTAGCTCACTAAAAGATTCATTTTCTCACGGGATAATACATTGATATATATGCGATATATGTTAATTGTATTATTTTCTATTGTTACAAAATATATTGTATATGTGATATATAATATTGTAACATGTTAGGGTTACAAATTTAACAACGAATTAGGGTTTAAACTAAGTTAGGGTTTCGATTAGGGTTAGCTTTTGCATGAAGCTTCCATGAAGCTTCATGAAGCTTTAACTTTGTGGTTGCTTGATATTTTTGTGAGATATTATGTTAACCCAATCCAAACCATTAACTCTAGTTAACTCTCTACAAGGGTTAACTCTTTCATGCTTAACCCTTGGTTAGATTGGTAACCACTACAATAATTCATTGTTCATCACAAAAGGAAAAAAAGTTATCATCTTCATTCTTCTTCTTCATGCTTAAGTTCCTTCATGAAAAAGCTTTCTTTTGTGATGAAATTGAGTGAGAAAAAGATTATAAATGAGAGAAAAAATCCTACTTCATCATCCTCATCTATCCTTGCCATTTAGATGAGGGAGTTCAATACATATTATGAGTGTTAGCTTGTTTTAACGAAACTTCAAGGTAGATCATCTTTGTATCGAAGATCGGAAGCAAAGTTTGTATCATTCTCTTTGTGAACCCTCTCGAGAGTCCGAAACACGATGATCGTAGCGAAGGGACCTCAACACGGAGCTTAAGAAGTGAAGGACCGGATCTACAATGGTTGTAATCCCTCTCACTTAAGTTAAAGAGTTTAACATGCATGTTTTCGCCTAAACCCTAGTTTAAAGATCCGGCTTCGGGTTGTTCGGCACGGCTAAATTTTTAATCGGGCATGGTTGATGCCTCGTAGACCCTTGTGCGCGTGCCTAGCAACCCTTCAAGTATCTTGCGAACCCTGGTCCGCAGATATTGTTAACTATTTGGCCACAGGATTACTACCGACTGAATGGTCAAGTCAGGACAGACTTCGATTCTTATCCCAAGTAAAACACTTTTACTGGGACGAACCTTATCTGTTCAATTACTGTCCTGACCAGATTATTCGTCGGTGTGTCCCTGATGATGAATTCAAGAGTGTGCTGTCATTTTGCCACGATCAAGCATGTGGCAGGCATTTTGGCCCCAGAAAGACTGCTGAGAAGATCTTGCAGTGTGGTTTCTACTGGCCACAACTCTTCAAAGACGATCATGACTACTGCAAGACTTGGTCCCGGTGCCAACACTTAGGCCGGATATCCCGGAGGAACGAAATGCCGCTCCAACCAATCTTGGCTGTGGAGATTTTCGACGTTTGGGGGATAGATTTCATGGGGCCGTTTCCCAGCTCTTTCGGGAACTTGTACATCCTTCTCGCTGTTGATTACGTCTCTAAGTGGGTCGAGGCTGTGCCCAGCCGGACTAACGACAACAAGGTTGTCGTTAGGTTTCATAAAGAAAACATTTTCTCCCGTTTTGGGCACCCCCGAGCGATTATTAGCGACAATGGAACTCATTTCTACAATAAGACTTTCGAGGCCTTGATGCGGAAATATTCCATTAATCATAAGCTATCTATGCCTTACTACCCCCAAACCTGCGGGCAGGCCAAAATTTCAAATCGGCAAATCAAGCAGATACTGGAGAAGACGGTTTCTAAGAAACGTAAGGATTGGTCGCTGAAACTCACTGATGCCCTTTGGGCATTTCGAACCGCTTATAAGACCGATCTTGGCATGTTCCCCTATCGGCTTGTGTACGGAAAAGCTTGCCACCTCCCTGTCGAAATAGAGCATCGCGGATTTTGGGCGATAAAGGAGCTGAATCTGTCTCTCGAAGATGCGGGCAGCCATCGGAAGCTGCAGTTGAACGAATTGAGCGAGCTTAGGGATGAGGCTTACGATAAACAAAGGTGTTTCACGATAAACACCTTTTGCACAAAACATTCGTACCGGGTCAACAGGTACTGCATTACGACACCCGGCTACACTTCCATCCAGGAAAGCTCAGATCTCACTGGAAAGTGCCGTATTTTGTGCGGAATGTGTATCTGCATGGCGCTGTGGATTTGGATAATCCAAAGGACGGTTCATTTTTCAAAGTAAATGGACATGGACTAAAACCTTACCTTAGCGCCGAACCAACATAGGAGCTCCTGGTCTTACAGGAGTCGGTTTACCCTGCATAATCTTCCTCTGCCTACCACCAAACATCGGTTATCCAGCCAAGAACAGTGGACACTGTTCCAAATAAGTTTGGGGGTATGTATATACCATTTTGTATATATTTGTGGATATTCTTTTCCATTTTTTTGCTATTCTTCTTTTCTTAAAAAACAAAAACAAAAAAAAATTGTGTATATCTAACCGACAATTTTGACCCTTCAAAAGATCTCTTCATGCATGACAGTGAGGACACTGTCCAGTTCAAGTTTGGGGGTACGCTCGGTACGCATTTCTAACCTTCGCATTCATATGTATATTTTGCATCTGCATATTAAAATCCATAAAACCCATAAAAATCAGAGTATTTTTTAAAAACATAAAAACTTTTCTGTCAAGTTAGCTAGTGGGAGAACTCTGATTCAACATTTCGACAGTTTTGTTTGATAAGATAAGAATAACTAAATCTTATTTTTAAATTTTGAAAGCCTGAAAGATAACTCTCCTTTGAAGTTAACTATAGCTGATATACGCCTTTACATCACACTACACGTGTCGTGAGTTTTGGAAATTAGATGACAAGTCTTTTATGTCTAAAAACTTTTAAATGGATAAATAATTTTTTGAGGATCAAATATGTTTGTTCTGAAATAAGTAATATCAAGAATAATTTATGAAGTGAAGTGAATATGAAGGAATGTTATTGATGCCTTAATTGGAACTAAGTCTGAAAAATAACCCATCTGGAACTTGATTGGAATGATTACACACCGAACCCACTAAACACGTCTTTTATCCAAAAAATAATTGAACTGCCGGTTATATCTCCGTTTGTATTTTCACGCTAAATTGTCTTTTGTTTTTGGACCTAGGTAACTTGAGTAATTAAGTCCGCTGGGGTGTTTCTACACCTAATGCCCTAAAGCCAACTGGTTTGGATGCATTGGCCCAAAGCTCGTTAAGAAGCCTAGAAAGTCCAGATTAAAACAAAGTCAAGCAAGTGTTCTCTCCGAGTTAAAATTCCTAACGGTTCTTTGTGTGAGAATAATTTTGACAAAAGACAGGATTTTAAAAAAAAAAATTTCTAGCGGAGATATGAAGGTTTTATTCTATGATAAAGACTATTGCACGTTCACAGAAGTGTGTATGAAATGAAAACAAGAAAAAGGTGGAGTGAAAAATAAGACCTAGTTTCCTGTTAAGGAAGATAGAAATTCTGAAGTTGAAACCTTACTGGAAAACGAAACTTGAAAAATGCTTAACTCTTTATAAAACTTATGTGATCCTTTTAAAATTTTTATCTGGGCTTTATTGTGTGACATGATGACTTTATTCGATCCTTCTGGAACTTAACGACACTATTTGCACTGCACGTAAAGACATATAAAATCTTAAGTTAAATAAGAAGCGAGGTGTGAAAAATAAAGGTTCGATATTCTAGACTTAGGATAATAGAATTGTTATTTTCGGAAACAAAACTTTAGGGTTTGAATCATAGTTATTTTGCAAAACTAGCTTGACCGGATTTTTTGGGTAGTATCCGCTGAAAACCCTCAGGAGACAACACTCCTCCTACTAGGGACACCAAGAGGTTTAACGGCTTGTTGCACATGCTCAGTGCAATCGCGTTCCCTGCGAAAGTGAGGTTCGGAAATTTTTTGTGAATAAATTGTCTTTGCTCGGGACGAGCAAATGATAAGTTTGGGGGTATTTGTTCATATTAGATTTTTGCATTTTTATACCGCCCAATTTTTATCATATTGCTTATCTGTAGGTACTCTTGAGCCGTGTTTGCTAGTCAATTGCAGGATACGGGTTCTCGGCGCTAAACGGTGAAATTCATGGAAAAGCACGACAAATTCTGGATTACTGCCGACCACAGATAAAACACGGGTCTCCGCTCTCTATCCGTATATTGCCGCACACCAGTTTAAGAGACAAAATGGTAAATCAATGTCATTTCCATGCACAAAGCTCAATGGCAACACAAGATCCAACATATCTACGCAGAGCTCGAGGAAATCATGACAAAAAGATCCACATCAAATCACCTTTTGGTCTGCTGGAATTCTGGAAAAATTATGAAGAGTTTCTGAGAAAAAACATATACCAAACAGCAGACAACATCATACATGGGGACCCCACAAAATCCTAGGAGCTAACTCCTCCAAAGCGCCGCGGTTCCGCGGCATAAGCATGCTTAGGCTGAGGAACCGCGGCCGTACGGCCTCCTCAGTTGACTATTTTTCAGGGGCAGTTGGGTAATTTTGTAAGGAGGCAGATTGATGCCCTAGGTTTCCAGTTCCCTGCCTATAAATAGTCCAGAACTTGCCAAAGCCAAGGGGTGTTTATTCTTGTATTTGGATATAGGTTATATGTTGTTGTTCTTCTTCCTCCTTTCATCTCTTCTCTATTAAAAACTTGTAGTGAGCTTTTGTGAGTGAAGAATGAATAAAGGAGTTCTTGTTCTTACCATGCTTGTCTTTTTATTTTGTTAACTATTATTGCGTGTAATTTTCATTTGCTAATTTAGTTGTTGTTATTTGTGTTTGTTTCTTTCTTGTTCTCTTTTTCTTTATCCTTAAACAACCATGATGCTTACGCTTGATCCTTGCCGAGGTGAGGTCGCAAATAGCTAGTTGTAATCTTCTAACCTCTTTCTTTCTATCTTCCTCCTTTGTTTTATTTTCTTTTCCTTATAATGGGTGAGTAGTTTTCATACTTGTTAGGATAGGATAAGGAAAGTTTGAGAGAAGGAAATCTCTCTCACTCTTTCCTTGCCCAACATCTTAAATCGGACTCCCGTTAATTGAACCACAATCCGCTCCCTACGGCACCCTATCCTACATGATAGCGGTGATTCCGTAGTGAGACCGGTTGTGGTTAAATTAACCGGAGGTTAAGGATAAGAGCCAAGAACGGACGAACAAGCACCAAAAGGAAGAACTTATGCGTTGGAAAGCCTAGCTTATACTCGCAAGTTCCTTCCTAGTCGTGCTAATCCCCGTTGTTGCCGATTACCATAACACCGATATTAAGAGTGGCAACGAAAGAAGTGAGTGACTCATAACTCAAGAAGCTCTCTTTACATATCATTTTAGCACATAGTTAATCTCAAAACAAATCTGGACAAGTGGACTTAACTTGTTAAAGCACATAGAAAAAGATTCCCATCTCCCTGCAGACGACCCATACTCAACCGGCTAGCTACAAGCGAAACCGTCATGATTGCGGTAATTAACTAAACTTGAACACGCAAAACCTTAACAATCAACATGCAAATGCAGATATCGTCGACACCATCTCTACAGATGATCGCCCCCCGATAACCCTAGCCCCGGTCGGTATCCCCTAGATATCTGTAACAATTCTGTTTCAGTGTACAGAAAATTTGATTAAAAGTTAATGTACAAATGGAGTATTTGCAATCCTGTGTACACTATAAGTATTTTAATTGTTTTTGAACAGCAAGAAAACACTTGTAGCTCATTGGTAAAGCCTTGCACTGCTGTGACATAGCCCCTGTGTTCAAATCCCCTAGCCACATATATTTTTGTTGATTTTTCTTTTAAAATTTTTAGAAGCTCAAAAGTTTGCACGTGCACTACACATAAAATGAAAATTTATACAGATATCAAACATGTGAATTTGGCTACTTGAAGCGACAGGGAAACATGTCACAAATCCTAACCCCATCCTACTGGTTTAGACCGGCGAGATGTATGTGGAGGACCGACACCGCCGGGCTAATCCGTAGGGGATGCCCTAAATTTTTAACCCCAGAACCCCTTGGCCTACTCCACTTCCCCCATGCTGTTTGATTTCTCTGCACATTTCCAGAGAATTAAAAATGGGTATTAATCCACATTTCAATGCACATTTTAATTCTCAAATTCATTACCCTAAATCTTAATTTTCCCAATAAATACCACACTATATTTCACCCCTCCTCATTCAGAAATTCCATACAAAAACTCTCTAAAATTTTCAAGTCCAAAGTTATACAAGTGGAGTTAGCAAAGGTCGAAATTCCGGCGAAGTTTTGAGAAGAATCCGGAGACGAAACGACTCCCCGATGGTTCCAAAAGCTTCCTCCATCTTCCCACTTTATTTTTAACCTGTAAGTTCCCACTTTCCCCCTTCTCTTCTATTAAAACGAAATCACTTTCAAAACTAGTCGGAAGCGGAGTTAATCTGACTTCCGATTATAATTTTAACTAAAAACACAATTTTTCTTTAGAAAAAATTCACCATCTTTTTGTATATTGTTTAAAAAATATAATACAACATTCACAACAAGTTCCATCTCAAAATAATATGAATAGCAACTTCTATTCCATTTTTACGGTAAAATACCATCATGTTACATACCGCATTATTTATTCATTTTAACCTTATTACCTTTAGAAAACTCATGAGGTAATGATCTACCTCATCACAACACACATTTTTGACATAGCATGATAACTCTTAGGATATTAGTTTGTGGGAAAATACGAATTTACATTTAAATACCTTAAACATTAAAAAACCGTTTTCTTTAAAAGTGTATTACTTAATTCCTTGCAAATACGCCTCTACAACTTATTTTGGGGAACCCCGATTGGGATGGTGCGGGTTATCGCACATCCTCGGGCCTAGTAGAGCGAGATGCTGACCTCCGGAAGGAGCATCCGATCTCGATGGAATTCTTAATGCAATTTTTAAGAAAAATGAGATTTTACAAAATAAATAAAATTTATTTTTATTATATATATATATATATATATATTATCAAAGTACCAATTTTAAATATATTATATAAATATTCCTTTTAGAAATCACAATTTCATGAAACTACCATTATAATTCAATACAATTCCAATATTTCATTAAAATACCATGTACAATGAAATCTAGGTTCTATTCACTAGAAAATTTCATTTTTATAAAAACTACAATTATGAAAACCCTAAAGACGATAATTAAATACTTGAGGTGTATTTTGAAAATATATCAAAACTATTTTTCATAAAACCTCCTCAAGTTATATTAATTTACAGTAAGGATCCTAGTAAACATAAGTTTAAGCGGAACCAGTTCTCTTGAGCCTCAGGGAGCCGGAGAATATGGATGCTTGCCTATCTAAGGTAGACAACCTAAAAACGGTGTTATCAACACGGTAATTGTCTTGGAAAAAGAAACAAATCCTGCTGTCCATGTGCAGCATTTACCGATAACATCAAAACTAATTCAAGAATTCAATTCTGTTTAAAAGTCTGACTAAGTTCGAGTCACGGTCAAATATGAAATCAATCTGACTTGAATATGATTCTAGTATAACTACAATACAATATGAATCCATTTATACCAGAATTCAATCCATATCAACATGAACATGACTTGAACCGAACCTTGGATATACTCTGATTACATGACTATCCATTTATATCCATTCTGTTTACATGATATCATGGTTTCAGCAAGTATTCCATCTATAACAAAATAATAAAATCAATACAAAATACATTACGGGGTTTTTAAAGGGGTAGACTAGTACGGAATGTGTTAGAAGTGGCACGAGACGGTCACTTTAATACACCTAACCTGAATATCCATTGTTGTTGTACCGTGGCTTAACGGTTCCTTGTGCTCCGTATATCTTAGTCTTCAGAATAGTGGGACTCCTCTCGTATATACTGGCATATTCTGTACCAAGCTACAAACAACTGCGATAACAGAACAAAAGATAACATTATACAGTTATATTCTCTTTTCTGTTTATTCTACTTTCCTCTTTCTTTAGAACTTACCGAGCGATTGTTCGCTGACGACATTCCTTTCTTCTTTCTTTAGAATGTTGTCAGGTGGATCCGACTCACTAGAGATCGAGCCCAGTACTGAGGACTTGGAGAAGTTTGCTATCGACCCAGAGCTGTAGGCACTTGTATATACTTTTCATTTCAGTTATGCCATTGTTTAGGCATTGCTTTCTATTCCTGTATTTATATTTCCAGTTGTACTTGTAAAGAATTGTTAAATAAATAAAATTTGTCGTTCATTTATATTCATGTCTCTTGTGTACATTTTACTTTATATAGCTTATTTACGCTTAGCGTATTTACTTCTGAGTAAATACGTCGCGTGACCCGTCGCGTCTCCTTACCGTACACCGGGAAGCGGGACGTGGCAGGTTTTGTTGGGGGCCCATACAGGTCAGATCTGCATGGACAGGAAGGTCAATTCTGCATGAATTCCTAAGCAATATAACACAAGAATCAGCAACTAAAAACATTCTTTACATTTCATATTTCTTGAATCTTACAATTTCATATACTTTGAATCTATCCTAACCCTATTTTTCTTTCAAGGTTATGGATTCTCCAAACAATATTAGCACCAACTTCAACAGCACTCCACCACCTCTACCGCTTACGCCTACCGTTTCTTCTCCGATCAATGAGCGGACGGTACTGCTTGAGGCAATCTGAAGCCTCCTGGAAGGACAGCAGAAGCAGACTGCTATATTACTGAATCGTCCAGAAGCGGAACCGTCTGGAGTTAAGCAATTCTGGGCATTGCACCCAAAGAAATTTTCAGGAAAAGAGAGCCCTCTGAAAGCTGAAGAATGGGCTCAGAGCATCGATGACGATCTGGCAGCAACATAAGTGCCAGAGATCGTTTGGGTACGAGTTGTGAAGCTGCAACTCACCGACAACGCTCGA
Source organism: Agapanthus africanus (assembly GCA_030015575.1). Lineage (NCBI taxonomy): Eukaryota > Viridiplantae > Streptophyta > Magnoliopsida > Asparagales > Amaryllidaceae > Agapanthus > Agapanthus africanus. The sequence goes on along the minus strand of JASDDO010000029.1, from coordinate 250,523,589 downwards.
GTTTGGTGGAAGGCGGAAGAAAGCCGTCTTGACCAGCCGATCGAATGGAAAACCTTTCACGACATGTTCAATGCGAAGTACTTTCTAGAGACTGCCCGATTTGACATGGAGCAGCAATTCATCCATTTACAACAGGGTTCGATGTAGACCAAATCCGTGGATGAGTATGATGCTGAGTTTACCATGCTCAGTAGGTAAGATATGTCTCAATATTCGATTTTCTTATATCACATACTACATAGCTAACACAAGACCTTAACAGGTTCGTGGCACACTTGATACCGACTGCTGAGATCAGGTCCAGATGATTTCAGCAAGGGTTAGCTCCGGAGATCCCAGATGCCTTAGCTACAGGGGATTTCCCAACCTACAAACTGGACCTGAAAGCTGCCCGTCGATATGAGGCAGTGGTTGTAGGGTTCCTAGGCACCCTAAGGAGGTCTCACAAGGCATCAACCATGCCAATTTCAAAAATTTAGGTGCCGAGAAACCCTAGTGTACGGATCGTTTGCTAGATGTCTAGGCGAACATAGAACTAGTTAACACTTAACTATTGGGAATACGGAAATACAACCTTTGTAGATCCGGTGCTCCACCTCCATAGCTCCGCAACGAAGTCGTCTCCGCTGTCCAAAACAAATCCGGGCTCTAGAGTCGGCTTCGTCGGAGAAAAAGTGAGCTAGGTCGTCGATGTCCATGCCGAAGATGATCTACGTCGAAGCATCGCAAGATCAAGCTCCACCTTCACCAAACCATGATGACTTGTGAAGGAAACACACTCTACTACTTGGCAAGAGGTAGAGGATGAAGAAATAGGAAGTGGGTAGACTTTAGAATTGGATTTCTCACTCATATGCATCAATCACCATTGATGGAGGTGAAGCTTTTCTTCTTCAAGTCAAGGAAGAAGAAGAAGAAGCTTATATGATAAGTTAAAAGAATAAGAAAAGAAAATGAATTCTTATCATAATTTTAACTAGATTCAAGTGTAGAGAATGAATCATGGTTAGTGGGAATGGTTAGGGTTAAGGATGAGATAAGAATGGTTGACTTGAACAAAGCTTCATGAAGCTTCAACTAAAGAACAAAATTAGCCACCATTCTTTTATCTTTTCTTTTATTCATTTATCAAAAATAAAAAGGATAATTAAATAACATAAATGAATAATAAATAATAAACCCTAACCATTTCATTAACCAAGGTTTAATCTTTACACTTGAACCCTAGCATGACATGTATCATCAAACATGATACAATCAAGTGCACAAAAGTATATCGCATATACAATGCGCCCATCCGAGTGAGAAAATCCATCTTAAGTAAACCGATACTAGTTGATGCAAAGTAATATATCAAATATATAAATATGCATTAAATCATTAAATCAACACTTGATTCAATGACCCGGTTATGTCGCACACAACCGACTAGTATACAATATATCGGCTTATCGAATCAACGCTTGAATCGATAACTAGGTTATATCGCATACAACCATTCGACTTATCGCGAGAATAGAATACGGTATCACATACACGCATTATTCAAGGTCCCGCACATATCTCATATGCGCTCCTATTTCGTTTCGCTTGAGCCAGGAAACCTCTGTGTAGGACTCTAAAGACTCGTCAATACGCCGGCAGCAGATGATGATCATATCAAGCATCCACAAGCCGCAAGCGGTCTGCTAAACGTAACGGCCACCCGGGTATTGAGCGATCTGAAGATCGACGAGCAAGCCCGCTCACACTCCAGTGAATCCGACCAGTAACACTACCGTACAGTCCGGTCTGATCGTCTGATATGTCGCATATCTCGCCTAGGGGTGGTAAACGTCAGACCCCAATAGCTCAATAAGTCGTGCCGATATGAGGTCTATAACTGTTCGAGAAACTACTGGTAACACTTACCAGTAAATCTCAGCAACCCTGGCCAGGGATTTCCTGTTATAGCCAATCGAACACAGCGCAACATCAACTCCCTATACCGGGAGAGACGAATCCCCTCCTATCGCTCATTGCCTCCATGTGACTCGGGACTGTACCCAAAAACCACCGTTTTGCACGCCCTCTTGGACGTGGTAAGATGGAAATCAAAGCACAGTGGGAACCACACAAGACTCTATGACGATCTCGGGTCAACAGACTACTCTGTACCAGTGTCACCAGAGAACTGCCATCTGACGTGAGGTATAATACCATCTGGGAGTTCTCGGCGAGTCCGTCCAGTGTACCCAGTCTCTACTGAGCACCCGTATGTCATCTCTGATGTCAAACACCGATGGATATGGGATCATCCATCGCCCATCTGTATGGGTCGAGAAGGTATACGCTAGTCTACTCTGGTATATCGATGCCCCGTCTCGATACACCCACGACTAGGGACTTTGAAGGATGTACTTATGGACTACCATGTCCCCACTAGTATGATCCGCATCATAGTCCAGGTAGTCAAGTACAGATCCTAAGGGCTTTACCAACATGTAACAGAGAGACAATCAGCATACACGTTAAGGTAAAGGGTAACCAGATAGCATACTATCATGTCGAGCAAGAAAGTCCTCCCTATATATGTCCCAGCATCCACTACAATATACATCCTATGTACAGTAATGGGCTCTAGGGCATACATATAACTAACAATCTCCCACTTGCACTAGGGCCATCTGTAGCAGTGGTTGCAGTATCTCATACTCAACCATCCCATAAAAGTCTCTCTCTGGGAACAGGCCTTTGTGAGTGGATCCGCTGTGTTGTCCTCTGAGTCTACTCTCCTATCCTCGATCTCCCTGGAGATCAACCATCTCCATGATCAAGTGATACTGCCTTAGAATATGTCTGGATCACTGATGGGACCGGCGTTCCTTGGCATCAGCCGCAACTCCATTGTCACACAATGGGAGGAACTTAGTTCATCTCATGAACCAATATACACCCAAACAGCCTCTTTGGTAGCATCTTAAGTAGCGATGTATCGTGCCTTTATCGTCTAGTATGTTACGGTATCTAGTTTGGAACTCTTCCAACATACCGTCCCTTTACTGAGGGTAAAGACAATGCCTGTGACTGACACTCAGTCATCTTTATCACCCTGGAACACTTCCAGTGATTCTCCTCAGGATCGATTAACACCATCTCACTATATCTAGTGAGTATCCTAACATCCATTTAGATCTATCTCATAAATCCAAAATCCAGGATTTAGTAGGTATCACTTTAATCCTATATGGAGAATCTTTGTGATAAGCGGAGATTGATCGAGCGTAGCATAAGAAACTCCTTTCTTATCAAGAGTATGTCATCCACGTACTCTACGAGGATCGTCACCATACTCCCTACTACCTTTTTTGTTTATACAAGGTTCATCTACCATTTTGATGATGTCAAACTCTTTGACTAATCCATCAAAACAGATGTTCCAACTCCGCGATGCCTGCTTTATCCTATAAAACAACTTGCACACGTTTCCGCTGCTCCCACTGTCTACGAAGCCCTCTGGCTGTGTACTTATAGACGCACTCTTCTAAAACATCATTTAGAAAAGCAGTCATGACACCCAACCACCAGATATCGTAGTCATGGTATGTAGCCGTGACAAGTAGGATCTGGATGGACTTAAGCATAGATCCTTGGAAAAAGTTTCATCATGATCCACACCTGGTCAATGATGCAAACCTTTAACAAGTCTAGCTTTGAAAGTCTCAACTTTTCCATGCACACCAAGTAATCTTCTCAAGATATACTTGCTCCTGATGGGGATTTAACCCTTCAGATATAGCAACCAAAGTCCATACTTTGTTGGTGTACATGGATTCCATCTCAGATCGCTAAGCATCCAGCCATTCTTACAGAGTCTTACTCCTGATGGCCAGCTCGAAACTAGTTGGGTCATCATCTCATGATGTAATCCTCGCTCCCACTGTCATAGAGAAACCGAAGTATCTCTCAGGTGGGTGAGGAACCCTACTAGATCGGCGGAGAGGCCGAGGTTCATTGGAATCTACTGAATTCCTTGGCTGTACCAAATCATGATGTAGTTTGTATAGCTGGAACACTTCCAGTTCTACATAACAGGCCTTGCCTCGAGCTTGTCCGGATTTTGCTTTCAGACATAGGCCGGACAACCCCAAATCTTAACTAACTTAAGATATGGGCTCTTCCCTTTCCATATCATATATGAAGTGGTAGGCAACTAATTTGATTCGAACCCTATTCAATAGGTATGCGGCTTCTCAAGTGCATAACTCCCTAAAGGAAATAGGTAACTCAGTAGTACTCATCATAGAGCACACCTTATCATATAGGGTGTATCTGCTCCTCCCCGATATACCATCGTGCTATGGTGTATACGGAGGAGTAATGCTGAGAGAAAATATCATTCTCCTTTAAAATAGTCCAGGAATTCCGTGCTCAAGTATTCTCCTCCTTGATCTCATCAAAGGACATAATACTTATACCCGTATCGGTTCTCTACTTCTCGCTTATATTCTGTGAATATCTCAAAAGGTTCGGACTCATGTTTCAACAGGAACATATGTCTGAATCTTGAGAGATTATCAGAGAATGTAACGAAGTACAAAGAACCGGTCTTGGCATGTGTAGACAGGGGACCTACATACATCAACATGTATTATCCCAAGAGTTTACTAACTCTTTCTCTGTTTCCAATAAACAGAGCTGTGGTCATCTTATCTTTGTGACATGACTGGCGAGTTTCACAAGATGTAAATTCAAACTAATTTAAATATGCATCTAAATGTAACTCTAGCCAGTCGGGTCGCATTGATATGACCTAGTCTATAATGCCTCAAGAAGAATTCGTTCAATTCTGAACTCATCCTCTTGTGTGTGTTCCATATACTAAGAAATGTAGTTTGATTTAGAACATCAACGCTTTTAGATAACGTGCCTGATACGATCAACTTCTGATATAGGAAATGTTCAAAACATTATCCAACAATACAAAATTTTATCATTTCTTTACTGATAAAGAGACTGATATGATTTTGTATATCAGGTTCGGTATCTAATAACATTGGTTCAGAATCAATGTATTTGTAATACAGGGTGACAGTGACCAACAGACTTGGCTGCAACACTTGCCCCGTTTTCTGTCTCATGAAACTTATCACCCGTTCTCAGTTCTCTACCTTTCTGTAGCCCTATGTAACACATTACATATCTGGGATCCTGATCTGGCATCACATACCCAGGACGTAGAGGATACAGAGAAACAGTTCTTTGTAATGAACACACCCGAAGATGATGCATCAGCATGCACTCTCTTCGTTTGGGCGGCACGGGAATTCTGGTAATCCCCAATTTCCTGCTCTGTCTTATAACAATTATAAGTTGGAGCGGGACCAACGTTCCCCAGCACAGTATAACAAGCGGGTTCGGTCAATATTCCGTATTATTATCTTGATTAAGGCGTGATATGGTCGCTACCAGGAGAGAGAGAGAAGAAAACACTCAGCGTGCGCTCTGTCAAGAATAGATTGGTTATTATTTTATCTAATCAGGATGGCTCCCACTGCTTTTTATCAAATCTTCCTTCAAACCCTAAAAGGAAAGACTAGCCGGGATTAATTACACACTACAAGTTCGCCAATCTTTCAGCCAGGCCAGTGTCGGTACTTTGAGGGAGGTCCCCCGTGCTTTCGCACGAACCTAATTATTGTAAACCTCGTTTTCCCAGAGGCGTAACCCCGTTGACACCTTTCTAGACACCTACTTGATCGGCTAATTGTAATGTGTAAAACTCTCCCCGGAGTAACTCTTACTCGCAGCGGGTATCGGGATCCAACTATCTCATAGAAGGTATGCAATCTCATTGCAAATTTCAACACTTGAAATTCCCGATAATATTTTTCCCCTAACCTCCTATGACCTTGACAAAGGCCAACAAACCATAGGATGCTAGTCAAGTTCAACCCGTAATTTCCTGATTGAATTAAACCCACCCGTACGGCCCTTGACAAAGGCCAACAAGGTCGCACGACTACCCTAACTCAATCTGCATCATATGCATAAGCAGATAAGCACCAGTTAGCTACCGCACACTGCGCCTTGACAAAGGCCAACAAACGCAGCACGAATACTAACTACTACTTATCTGAAATGACGGAGGGCTACGACAGGTTTTTCTGAAAACCTATTGCGTAATGAACTTGATATCGTTGTAGAATCAAATGATTTTAAAATGGAGTGCTTTTGAGGCTTTTCTAGTTTTGCTAAAGGAGTCACTCCCGGTGAAGGGATCGTCGGTCCTTTCCTCGTCGAATGAGGTGCGGGATATATCACATATATCACTGTGCAAAGCAAAAACTCTTAAAAGCAATCAAAATACAAACCGAGTGTGTAGCATCTGCCAGTTATTGCTAAAGGAGTCACTCCCGGTGAAGGGATCTCGGTCCTTTCCTCATCGAATAAGGTGCAGGATATATCTCATATACCGCTGTGCAAAGCAAGAACTGTAGCTACCTGTTTTATTTTGAAATTCGATTCTACAACATCTTAGGTTTCTTTTATTTCATTAATCACATTAATGAAGTCCCATCATTTAAGTACCTAATCATCACAGATAAATACGACGTACACTTATGCCATCCGCATTCGCCTCGATGTCCCCTCGTGCACCGTTAGGTTAGGTAACTAACGGCAGAGCAGGGCAGGGCTAGCGCGGGTGTAAAACATAAGTAACGTCTATATAATATATCATATATACTATATACTATATCCATCACAGAAACATCACATGATCACATCACAGATATCGCAGCAGAAGAATCATATGAAATATTGGATATACTAGGACGTCCGTGTTTTCAATACGAGCCAGTATAAAACACGGATTCCACGGTCGTGATGAATAGCCAAACCCACACCCCTAGACCCCTACGAGAGCGGCAAGCAACCCTACCAATTCTGGAGTTAGGAGACCCGGACCCGACTCCTCGAGTTGGTCTCCCACTGGACTCCAGAACCCGGTTACTTGTGCCCTCCTCCTTGGGTCTATCCTAGTGCGGAAAAGTAAATAATATACAACAGGTGACAACTTCCGTAACCTGGAAGCGCCCCAATAAAAGAATATTACATACAAGTTTTTACATGAATGAAAATGAAAAACACTCATCTCACATAAAAACCCCCGGCTATTCAAACACGACGATCCAATATAACATATCCAGCAACACATAACATCACATGTCATCAACGTAAGTAAATATGTCCATCCCAATTGTCGTTGACATATAGCAACGAAACCGGCGATATCACATATTACACTTACGGTCACAGAAAAGAAAGTGTAAAACTACAACAGTTGGAATCCGCAATCACCTCAGACATCGCATGCCTGACCAAATGAATTCCTTAGACATCGCATGCCTAACAATTATAAATCCCGCATTTTAGTCTCAAAATCGAAAACTCTTTTCAATATCAAGTCGGGCAATTCAACAAGATTCCCGACATTCTGATCGAATGCTCGTCGCAAACTTCAGTAGGCGGCCGCACCCCCGATACCGTCGACGAAGTGCACCAAGGCGGAACACCGTTACCGGGAGCACCCGAACGGATGCTTTCGGCGACGGGGTTCTCCTACAGTCACTTGGTCGGGGCTATGGAGCGAGGCTGTCTATTAAGTTTACCCGGCGAGTATCCGCGTACGCTACGTGATTGCGACGGACTTTTGATCACATCAAAATTCCGTGGCAACCGATCAAGTGAGACTAAATTGCTACGTTTATAACATTCATTCAGTTATCACATAACTATTGTGAATTCCAATTATTGTATCCCATTCCAGACAAATAGAAAATGTTAAACTTTCCGATTGAACATTCTAACACCCAAGTTTTCCCGATACAGATCAACACATGAAACTAGTCTAACAACATTCAGTTCGTACCTCAGTACCAACGGTCCAGCCGTAGAAGGGTCAAGCCAACGCCTCACATGTGGCACGCCGTACTGCCCCAAACCCGAAGGTTCAAAGGGCAGTTCAAGACGGTCACATAATCGAGTTAAGGTTTGTGTCTTCTAGAGGGACCATCGCGTTACTTGCACCTACTTAGAACGTCGTCAAACTACGGAAAAATCCAACACTTGGAAATTTCCCGACAGGGGAAAAATTGGGTATTTATATCCGGTCGAACTTTTTAACATATTCTAAAATTTATCCCGAAAGCCACACAGACAAAATTTGATACTCCGATCGAAACACCGAATCCCCAAAACAACTGCAGAAATTTCAACTCTGGAATAAGTTTTAAATATTCCCAGAAAACTCACCATAAAATAATAGGAATTACTGTGCAGAGCAGGTACGATGACGTCACCAATGTAGCGCGGAACCGCCGCATAAGCAGTGCTTATGCCGCGGTTCCGCCGCCGTTCAAACGAATTACTCACCTGAGTTTGCACCGTAATTCTTAGTTTTATTTTATGTATTTTCTAGAAATTTTTAATTCACAAAAATCCGCATTTTAGGAAAAAGTCCAGAGTGCAATATTGGTTCGGGGTTTCGGGTTCGTTCGGACTTCAATTTCCGTCTGGACTTCGCCTAAGGCTCTAGCTAGGCTCTGATACCACTGTAGGGTTCCTAGGCACCCTAAGGAGGTCTCACAAGGCATCAACCATGCCAATTTCAAAAATTTAGGTGCCGAGAAACCCTAGTGTACGGATCGTTTGCTAGATGTCTAGGCGAACATAGAACTAGTTAACACTTAACTATTGGGAATACGGAAATACAACCTTTGTAGATCCGGTGCTCCACCTCCATAGCTCCGCAACGAAGTCGTCTCCGCTGTCCAAAACAAATCCGGGCTCTAGAGTCGGCTTCGTCGGAGAAAAAGTGAGCTAGGTCGTCGATGTCCATGCCGAAGATGATCTACGTCGAAGCATCGCAAGATCAAGCTCCACCTTCACCAAACCATGATGACTTGTGAAGGAAACACACTCTACTACTTGGCAAGAGGTAGAGGATGAAGAAATAGGAAGTGGGTAGACTTTAGAATTGGATTTCTCACTCATATGCATCAATCACCATTGATGGAGGTGAAGCTTTTCTTCTTCAAGTCAAGGAAGAAGAAGAAGAAGCTTATATGATAAGTTAAAAGAATAAGAAAAGAAAATGAATTCTTATCATAATTTTAACTAGAGTCAAGTGTAGAGAATGAATCATGGTTAGTGGGAATGGTTAGGGTTAAGGATGAGATAAGAATGGTTGACTTGAACAAAGCTTCATGAAGCTTCAACTAAAGAACAAAATTAGCCACCATTCTTTTCTCTTTTCTTTTATTCATTTATCAAAAATAAAAAGGATAATTAAATAAGATAAATGAATAATAAATAATAAACCCTAACCATTTCATTAACCAAGGTTTAATCTTTACACTTGAACCCTAGCATGACATGTATCATCAAACATGATACAATCAAGTGCACAAAAGTATATCGCATATACAATGCGCCCATCCGAGTGAGAAAATCCATCTTAAGTAAACCGATACTAGTTGATGCAAAGTAATATATCAAATATATAAATATGCATTAAATCATTAAATCAACACTTGATTCAATGACCCGGTTATGTCGCACACAACCGACTAGTATACAATATATCGGCTTATCGAATCAACGCTTGAATCGATAACTAGGTTATATCGCATACAACCATTCGATATATTTATCGCGAGAATAGAATACGGTATCACATACACGCATTATTCTCGGTCCCGCACATATCTCATATGCGCTCCTATTTCGTTTCGCTTGAGCCAGGAAACCTCTGTGTAGGACTCTAAAGACTCGTCAATACGCCGGCAGCAGATGATGATCATATCAAGCATCCACAAGCCGCAAGCGGTCTGGTAAACGTAACGGCCACCCGGGTATTGAGCGATCTGAAGATCGACGAGCAAGCCCGCTCACACTCCAGTGAATCCGACCAGTAACACTACCGTACAGTCCGGTCTGATCGTCTGATATGTCGCATATCTCGCCTAGGGGTGGTAAACGTCAGACCCCAATAGCTCAATAAGTCGTGTCGATATGAGGTCTATAACTGTTCGAGAAACTACTGGTAACACTTAACAGTAAATCTCAGCAACCCTGGCCAGGGATTTCCTGTTATAGCCAATCGAACACAGCGCAACATCAACTCCCTATACCGGGAGAGACGAATCCCTTCCTATCGCTCATTGCCTCCATGTGACTCGGGACTGTACCCAAAAACCACCGTTTTGCACGCCCTCTTGGACGTGGTAAGATGGAAATCAAAGCACAGTGGGAACCACACAAGACTCTATGACGATCTCGGGTCAACAGACTACTCTGTACCAGTGTCACCAGAGAACTGCCATCTGACGTGAGGTATAATACCATCTGGGAGTTCTCGGCGAGTCCTTCCAGTGTACCCAGTCTCTACTGAGCACCCGTATGTCATCTATGATGTCAAACACCGATGGATATGGGATCATCCATCGCCCATCTGTATGGGTCGAGAAGGTATACGCTAGTCTACTCTGGTATATCGATGCCCCGTCTCGATACACACACGACTAGGGACTTTGAAGGATGTACTTATGGACTACCATGTCCCCACTAGTATGATCCGCATCATAGTCCAGGTAGTCAAGTACAGATCCTAAGGGCTTTACCAACATCTAACAGAGAGACAATCAGCATACACGTTAAGGTAAAGTGTAACCAGATAGCATACTATCATGTCGAGCAAGAAAGTCCTCCCTATATATGTCCCAGCATCCACTACAATATACATCCTATGTACAGTAATGGCCTCTAGGACATACATATAACTAACAGTGGTGAAGATGAAGGGTAGACCCCAATCTGCCGGTGTGAAGCACCCTGCCACTCAGATAGCAGGAGGAGCCTCTTCAAGGCCACCTTTTGTGCCCAGGAGACCGGGCGTACCAATCAACCGGCCTAGCACAACCTTTTGTACCTACTGTAGGAGAGATGGACACCTATTGAAGGACTGCCGGCATGCAAATCGCCTTTTCTTAGTCTGCGGCTCAGCCACGCACGATATTGGGTGTTGTCCTCGAAGACTCAATCCAAATGTTGCACCCAGAACATCAATCACTTATCAGAAGCGACCAGCCATCCAGGCACCTGCTCCACGACTATCTCTTCCAGCTCCACCACCTCATGGACCGGCTGCACCTCCTCCTCATCAGTTCCAACAAGCTCAAAGGAACTTACCTCAAGGAAAATGGAACAGACAGAAGAATGCTCCTCCAGCAACGAGGAATGTACCATGGCGACATGCTTTCACAATGACTGTGGAAGAAGCTGAAGCCACTGGCCAAGTCATTACTGGTAACTGTTGGGGTAAAAATTTACACCCCGGTTGACCAAGTCAAAATCAAAGTCAACCCCAAGCCAAGTGGGCCCAAGCCCAGATCCAGTAGGCCCATGCCCGGGTCGAGCCCGAACATGAAGCGGCCGGCCTCCCCCCATGCCAAGATAAAAATTTTGTAATAAATAATTTTGTTGTATTTCTTATATTTTATTTTCGGATAAATGTAAGAAAAATAGGCATAAAGCCAAATTTTTGTAAAGCCCATGGCTTATGTGCAAAAAGAAATGGCACATGAGCCATGGGATAGGCAAAATGCCATTTTGGGAAGCCCAAGGGGCTATGTGTAAAATGTATGGCCTATAAAGGCAAAGATAATGAAAATATCTCATAACTTTTTCTCTCTCCAGAAATTTCTAGATCTGAGATCTCTTTCTCCTTCTTCAAGGTTCCAAAACCTTCTTCTTTCTCTTGAATTAAATCAAGAGTTCTACTCTCATTTTTATAAAACGAATTAGTTTGTCACCACAAAACCCATCAAGGGGAACTCAGATCTTCCATCAGATCTCAAAAAGAAAGGATTTTGAAATCCCACATCTCTTGATCTTCAAGATCCAGCTAACAGAGGAGGAAGAAGAAGAACATCTTTCACTAAACCCCCAAAAAAAAAGAAGAAAAAACACATTCAGGAGTCCAACTCCTCTCTGATTTCTCTTCTGAGAAATTTTTTTAGGCTAAAAGCCTGTTGTGCCTCACCTGCGCGCTTGCGCAAGTGCGCAAGGCGCCCGCGTGCCGACACATGGCGCGCGCGCCTGCGCAAGTGCGCAAGTCGCCCGCGTGCCGACACGTGGCTGCGCGCGCTTGCGCACCTGCGCAAGTGCGCAAGGCGCCCGCGTGCCGACACGTGGCGCGCGCGCTTGCGCAACTGCGCATCCCTTGGATGTCTTTTCCCCTCTTTTTGTGTACATACATACATATATACATATGTATTAAAATTTATGCACACACATACTCCGCAACATTCTCCCCCTCAAAAAAAATTTCGGGCCGGGGCGCTGCCCCGAACCCCGCAAGGGGGCTGCTAGCCCCCTTGACCCCCAGCCCGCTATCCGGGTAGCGGGACCCCCGTAAAAACTCTGCGTGGCTCCCGATATATCCAAACCCCCCCTTTCAAAACACAACACACGTACACTGCACATTGAGTTCGCATGACCATTTTTAACCCGTTAATCGGAGGTTCCCTCGCCCCAAAGGCGAGGGGTAATTAACGACAGCTTAGTCCGCGGCTGCCGGAGATTCGGATCCCCACAATCATTAAACCCCGGCCTACTCCAGGCAGGGGGAATCTGTAGTACGCCTGACAAGCGCGCGCGTATTCCCATCTCAATGGGGTGACGAAAAACACCCTACAGATTCTGGCATGCCCGGTGGGACCAATCTCTCCTCCCATATTTCGGGTTAAACGTTCATGCGAACTCAATCAATATACATACCTGTATTTATACTAAAAATAATGCGTTTTAATGCAGATTTTCAAGCAATCAACCTTCGACGACAATGTCTCCCCAGACGAATTCAACTTCCAATGCGACCCCGATTCTGTACGTGGTCAAGATCAACGCTCGTGTGGTTCTCCCCGCAAGCCTCAGTCGACAGTGGGAGGAACCGCCCCGTCAGTTCGGCTCCGTCATCATCTACCCTGCCGGAAGCGCTCATCTGGCGGAGATCCCGGCGGAACAGGTGGCCAAGCCGGTCTCAAGGGGAAAGAGGCCGAATGTCGTGATCGCCAAGGCACCACAACCGAAACTCAAGACGCTATCTGAACGACTCCCTGGCGCTCTAGCTGGGGGCAAGACTTCCGATGCGAAAGGCAACATCAAATGTCGCGGACGAGCTCAGGCGATGACTCTAACAAATGCACAATCGGGCGTATCTCCAAGGCCCTCCATCAACCGGTCTGCGGCATCTTCCCAAAAAGTCGAAGTCTGCCAGGTGCTTAGAACAGAAAAGTTAAGGCAGAAGCGGCTCAGGTATCGAGCCAACAAGAGGGCCAAGGCTTCGGCCAAATGGAATCGTGTGAAGTTCCAAGTGCAGGGTTGCCCAGCGACGATGGCTGAGTCGGACGTAAGAATCAGCAATTCCTTCGAGCCTCTGAAGTGGGTTCAGAAAAATGCCATGACCGCCAGAATCAAGAAGACAGCGGTCCGAACAGTGCCACAAAGAGACGTGTCCCGGCCCCAACGGAAGAAGTATGACACTGTCTCATCAAGAGTCTATCAAGCACTCTGTGCCGCACGAAAGCAGCGGGGCAAATCCAGAAAAGAAGCGCCAGCACCATTCAAGAACCTGGTTAGGCCAGCTGCCTTCAATCGACTACCAGCTACCGAAGCAAGGGGGTCAAGACAGCGATCCGTGAAATCAACTTCCAATAATAGAAAGACGGCCGGATACATCATCCATACGGTCTATATGGCGGGCGGACGCCCCAGCGACAACCTTCGCAGCAAAAGCAAGGATGGGGCCACCACATCCCAAGCCCAATCTAGCCTGAATGTGGTCGCCGCCACTCAAGAACAGCCGCCCCCGCTGGATGAAGATAACCCTCTCGATAAGGATGATAGGCAGAAAGACCCCTCGGTCCATGAAGAGTCAAGCTCGGACAGCGAGGAGGAGCCGACTTTCCGCCCCAGGACTGCGGAGCAAGAGCTGCTTCAAGAGCTTCAAAAACAGCTCAGGAGCAAAGATAAAGAGATGGCCAAGCTCTATTCGAAAATTGATGATTTAACGAACGTGGTGATGCAGCTTACGGCTCAAATTGCTCGAGCGCCTCCCAATCAAGCACAAGCCGCTACTAATCAGCTGGGTGATGACAATCCGAGGCAGCCAATGCCTGTTCCTTTGGGACCAAGACTGGTCGAGCCGCATGAAAGCCGGCCACATTCCGCTTCGGGGGACGCCCTGGCCCCAGATAGCACCATCCCGCTAACACAGGATCGGATAATGGATTTGGTCACCAGCAAGGTTAAAACATTGGTGGCCGAAGCTGAAGCTCAGAAAGAAATCGGCAGTAGTGGGCGGCCATATCCCGCACAGTACGATCTGATTGAGTTCCCAAGCGGCTACGTCATTCCTAAGTTCGGAAGATTTGATGGAACGGGGAATGCAAACCAGCACGTCGCCCACTTCAAAGCATCGTGCGGAAATACATGGGGCAATGACGCGCTCCTTCTTCGTCAGTTTGTCAACAGCCTGACCGGCGTCGCCTTCGACTGGTATGCGAGTATACCGGACGGGTCCGTCATTACCTTTGCCCAAATGGAGTCCCTGTTTCGGCAAAGGTTCATGAGTGTCAGTGACAAAATCTCCATTGCCGACCTTGTGAGGACTAAGCCGGGGAAGAATGAAAGCAACACCGACTTTATCGCCCGATGGCGTAATCTCACAGTCAAATGCGAACCGCCGCTGGAGCAGGACCAGTCCGTCAGCCTTCTCATTGGGAACCTGAGCAATTGGATGGTCCCATTCTTGTGTACAGCGGGCCTCAAGACATTTCAGGAGCTAACCAAGAAAGTTCAAATGCTAGAACGCTCGAAGCAAGAGTCCCCGCCGGACTCTCAGAGAGACAAAACCTGGAAAAGCAAGCGGGACGACAACCGTAGAAGCGGGAGTTCCAGCAGTACCAATATCTTCAATGCGTCCGACAATGAAGAAAAGTGAAGGGCGGGCGAATCCAAAACCAACCGGTCGCGAAAGCCATTGCTGGGAGGAGATGGGCCTTCCCTAGAGGAGAAAAAGAACAAGGTTTACTCTTTCAGAAGGGACAAGGTCCGCAAGATATTTAAAGATGCCTTGAACAACGGCTTACAATTGCCGGAGTCGAAAAGACCCCAAGAAGCAAAAATGACCGACAATCCTCTGTATTGCCCGTACCACCGAGTAGTGAGCCATGCGATCGAGGATTGCTATATCTTCAAAGACTGGGTCGAGAAGCAGTACAAGGCTGGAGAGATCGAGCTATCCAAAAGCGTGTTGGTGAACAATCAAGTTGCAACCGCCAACTTTATACAGACGGAAGCCGAAGCCTTCTGGGAGCAGACAGCCGAACCCGCGGCCCTAAGAAATGAAACTGACTCATCGCGGCCTCCGTGGAGTACGCACATTTCTAATAAGACGAAGAAGATGCTAAAGCTACTTCAGAAAGAGCCCAGGATGGAATGGGAAGGACAGAAGAAGCCTACCAGTCCAGCTGCCTATGCGGCTCCATCAGGCTCAAAATCCAAGAAGCTTAAGAAGAAGAAAAGTGCAGCTCGGCGCGAAAAAGAGTCTGCAGGGAGATCGACCATTCAAAATTATATCGATTCCCTCGAAGAATATGAGCAAAAGGAAAGAACATTGATTCAATTGAAGGAGTTCTTCCCTGTACAAGCGGCTGAAATTCTGGAGGAGTTAGAAGAAGACTCCAATGAAGAAATTCCAGTAGTGACCTGCTACGCCATTCATCTTGGCAGCGACTCGGAAGAGGATCTCTGTTTTCCCGAAGAGGACGAGAAGCTCACCACAAAGGCCAATCAAATCCAGCTCAGAAGCGGCAGGGCTCTACCGCAAAATCAGGGCAACGCCCCAAAAGGAAAGGAAAAACAAGTCGCTAATGAAGAAGATGGCAGAGAACCGGCTGATGAAAACATAAGTCCTTCCTCGGTGGACTATAATGTCTTGGAGCATCTCCGGAAGCTTCCGTCTCTCCTAAGCATCTACGACGCCTTGGTCCTATCTAAGGAGCTTAGAGATGTTCTCATTCACGCTCTGCAAAACCCCGAGCGGTATCAGGCTCACTTTGCGGAAATTAATATGAAAGAAGCCCAGCACGCTCTGCATGCCGCCGCAGTCACATTTAAGGATGAAGACTTGCTACTAGGAACGGCTGAGCACAATCGGCCGCTTTACGTGACCGGGTACAGCGACGGAGATCGAATTAATCGCATATTGATTGATCCGGGGTCCTCAGTGAACATCATGAACTTGCGAACTCTGAAGAGTTTGTCAATGGACGTCCGTCACCTGTCAAAGGAAAGGATCGTCATTCAAGGCTTCAACCAAAATTGCCAACAAGTTCTGGGGTCTATAGCTCTGCCAATCAAATTCGGGGATCTGCAAACTGAAGCTAAGATATACGTGATCGATGCCGACACGTCTTATAAGATTCTCTTGGGGCGGCCATGGCTCCACGATTTTGGCATCATCCCGTCAACTCTCCATCAATGCATGAAGTATACCAAAAATGGCGAAGAAAGACGCATTGACGGAGACATCCAGCCGTTCGGTGTGCATGAAGTCCGCTATGAAGATTCTCGGTACTTTATGAACCACCAAAATGCTAAGCCACAACTGACTGAGGATAGACCGGCCCCGAGACCCAAAAGCAAATCTGCGCCGGTTGTCACTTTCAAAAGAAAAAAACGCCCAAGTGCGCCCACATTTCGGTAGCGACACTGATGAGTCCGACGATGGAAGCCCGTCCTTCCGTAAAACTCGCTTTCATTTCGGCAGCGATACAGACAAATCTGGTGCTGAAGGCCCATCTAGCAGCAAAGTCCGCCCTCATCTTGGCAGTGACACTGAAGAGTCAGAGGAAGAGGACCTATCGTGCAACAGCGGTACAGATTGGACCCCCATGCAAAAAGCAAAACTACGAGAGACCTTCGAAGTTGCAGAAGGGTCCCTAGCCGTTACAAGGGTACCAGAGCTAATATGCAAAGAGCTCGACGCATTGTCAGTCTCTACCGTGGACCAGCTGAAAACTTTCTACGTGCCCGGGAGGAAAAATGGACAGAAGGGCATCCTGTTTTATGGGTCAAACCCCGTTGCGCACCCGGACGATTTGTCTGTCGCTTGCCTTCCATATGAGAGAGGCTTAAGAGCCGTCCTCAATCCCAGATACTATGCGCCCGAGATGCGGGAATACTTTAAGAAGTGCGGATGCCGGTTATATCAAACGGAGTCCGAAGCAAAGTTTTACGAAGGGCTATGGTATCCGCCCCAGGTCCGAGCACTCATCGATGGACGAATTCCAGATAGACGGGGCATAGGCTACATTCAACCTTATTCCAAAGCGTGCTACATGATCCATGTTGGTGAGACCAGCGAAAGATCAAATGATGATGACGAGAT
Source organism: Agapanthus africanus (assembly GCA_030015575.1). NCBI lineage: Eukaryota > Viridiplantae > Streptophyta > Magnoliopsida > Asparagales > Amaryllidaceae > Agapanthus > Agapanthus africanus. The sequence goes on along the minus strand of JASDDO010000029.1, from coordinate 250,506,092 downwards.
AGCCGAGCCAGAAGAAGCTCCTCAAGAGATCGAAGATGGAGGACAAGCAACCTTTGATGAGCTAACCGAGATTGACTTAGGAACGCCCGATAATCCAAGGCCGACCTGCATCAGCTCACTCTTGTCGGAGGAAATGAAAGAGCAGATAATTGCCCTGCTGCGTGAGTTCGTCGACTGCTTCGCGTGGACGTACAAAGAAATGCCTGGCCTTTCCCCTGAGGTAGCCGTGCATAAGCTGGCTATATCTCCTGATGCTAAGACAGTCAAACAAGCTCCTCGAAGAATGAGAAGGGAGTTGGAAGAAAAGGTCATCGATGAAACCAAGAAACTCATTGATGCCGGCTTCATCAGGGAAGAGAAATATGCAGACTGGATCGCATGCATAGTCCCAGTGAAGAAGAAAAATGGGCAGATCCGAGTTTGTGTCGATTTCAGGGACCTCAATAAGGCATGCCCTAAAGACGACTTTCCGCTACCGGTCATGGAAATGATGGTCGATGACACCTCAAATTACGAACTGTTCACCTTTATGGACGGCTCGTCTGGATATAATCAGATCAAGATGTCGCCTGAGGATGAGAAGCACACGGCATTTCGAACCCCGATCGGAATATATTGCTACAAGGTAATGCCATTCGGACTGAAGAACGCAGGTGCTACATATCAAAGGGCGATGACTAATATCTTTGATGACCTAATCCATAAAGTCGTTGAATGCTATGTTGATGATCTGGTCATCAAGACTAAAGCCAAGGCCGATCATATCCAAGATCTCAGGACCGTTCTCACCAGACTGAGGGAATACGATCTGAAGATGAATCCTCTGAAGTGCGCTTTTGGCGTGTCATCGGGAAAATTCCTGGGCTTCATAGTCCGACATCGAGGGATCGAAGTTGACCCATCAAAGATAAAGGCTATCATGGAGATGCCCCCTCCGAAGAGTCTGACGCAGCTAAGATCTTTTCAAGGCAAGCTTGCTTATATACGGAGGTTTATCTCAAATCTTTCAGGGAGATGTAGGCCCTTCTCAAAGCTCATGAAGAAAGGAGCTCCTTTTATCTGGGATGCCGAATGTCGAGCAGCGTTCGAAAGCATTAAACAATACTTGTTGCACCCTCCAGTGCTGGCCGCTCCCATTCCGAATAAACCACTGATTCTCTACACTGCCGCGCTGGACGAGTCACTCGGTGCGCTCCTTGCCCAGAATAATGAGGAAGGAAAAGAAAATGCCCTCTACTACCTCAGTCGAACTCTAGTCGGGGCGGAATACAACTACTCCCCAATCGAAAAGCAATGCCTGGCTCTGATATTTGCTGTGAAGAAGCTGAGACACTATCTTCTCGCTCATCGGGTTATGCTGATCTCCAAGGTCGACCCGCTCAAACACTTGATGACCAAAGCAAGCCTAGCCGGCAGAATGGCAAGATGGGCTGTCATGCTACTTGAGTTTGACATAGTTTACACTCCTCAGAAAGCAGTAAAAGGGCAAGCTCTTGCAGACTTTCTCGCTGCTCATCCCATACCAGAAGGGTCGCCACTAAATTGTGAGTTACCCGACGAACAAGTGCTGCATCTCGAGAATGACGAGCCATGTTGGGAGCTCTACTTCGATGGGGCCTCATCGTTAAGAACCTCCAGTAAATCAAGCGTCCCGGAGATAAAAGCAGGGATAGGATTGGTGTTCATCACACCATCAATGGGAACCCTACGGCGTTCTTTTGCTCTCACCGAGCCTCGGACAAACAATGAAGCTGAGTATGAAGCTCTGATAGCTGGTTTGGAGCTCGCCATAGAAATGGAAATCCGTCGGCTACGAGTTTACGGTGACTCCCAGCTCGTCGTCAACCAAGTAAGCGGCGACTATAAGATATACAAACCCGAGTTAGCTCGGTACAGAGGTCGAGTGGTGGAACTCATGAAATGGTTCACTCATATTGAACTAACGAGAGTCCCTAGAGCGTTGAACGGAAAGGCTGATGTACTCGCTCGCTTGGCCAAGGAACTGGCTGATCCTGAAATGGACGAAATTCTGATCACAGTCAGGAGCCGGCAAATTCTACCCACAGTCTCTCTACGAGAAGAGGAAAGCGCGGAACAGAAGAGCAGTCCTGCGGAAGAAGCTTCGATCATCCAAGACGAGCCTGATTGGAGAGAACCCTTCATAGAGTACCTCCGATACGACAAGCTGCCCGAAGAAAAATCTGCAAGGATTCAGCTGAAGAAAATAGCCCTCCGATACGTGTTTGTAAATGACACATTATACCGCAGGTCATATGACCAACTCTGGCTCAGGTGCCTGTCGTCGGCCGAAGCACAAAAGGTCATGAAAGATGTCCACTCGGTGTAAGTGCACGGCGGCGCCCCGGCCGTCGATCCGACGGCGGAATGCGGAAGCGGTGAAAAACTTTAATTTTGCGGACTTTGCAAACCAGCACCACCGCGCACTAGACTCCGGATCGGGCCATTAAACTAGTCTAAGCTAACTACAAAGAGGGGAAGAGAGTTATACCGACTGATCCGAGTCCTCCGGTCTTCATCTCCACTCCGATCTCGTCGCGGGATCTCCGGTGGTCGCCTCCTCGCCGGAAGGGCGCCACGTCGCCTGTATCTTTTACGGGCTCCCACCTCAATACCGAGGCAACTCGGGCGCGAAGTTGGCTAGCCGACGCGTCCAAGGGATGCTGTAGAATAGTTGTCTCTTTGGGGTTTAAGATGTTGCCATTTTGGAGGAATTTTGCACAAGAGTTTTCATGGAAACTTGCAAAGAAAAAGAATGGAGCTTCCTCAAAAAAGAGCTCGGCCAAAAAAAAAAGCCATTCTTGTGCTCTCTGGAAAAAATTGATGTGTGTGAAGAGTGCACTCAAAAAAAAATCATGCAAAGGAAATTAATCCTTTACAGCACACACACACACATCAAAGAAGGGGGGGCCCACGAAATTTCCATGAAGGAAATTCTCTCCACCAAAATTAAACCTCACTGCACACAAATGTTCTCCCCTTTTTTTAATAAATTAATCCACTCACAAATCATTCCAGCACACTCACAAATGTACTCCCCTGCACACTAATTAATAGCACAGTGCCCTTTTAATAAATTAATCCATCATGTATTCACACAGTGGCCGGCCATACCCTCTCAAATCTCAAATAGTGGCCGGCCCCACCACTAAACCCATACTCATACAAGTCAAGAATTAATGCATCATGGAGCCAAAAAAAAATGCAATCATATCAATCCTTTTTGCAAGAAACCCCCTCAACAAAATGTTAATTGCAAACTTGCAATTAACACCCTCCAACGAAAAGTCCGACCGGGAAGGAAAAAGAGAAAACCGGCCGGAACGGAATGCAAACTGGCAACCCCAGAAAACTGGTCCCGTAATAAATTACAGGAAAACCCCGATAGTGTGCATACACACCCGCATCTGTATTCCGTCCGGATACAAATGCAAAGAGACAAAACTACACTATCAAATACTAAGATCCGGCTTAAACCAAAGCCGGCTAGTAAAAACCGTCCGATCATGATCCGTGCAATACCGCACGTATCTGATCGAACCCTGCCATATCTCCATACGGCCTCTACAGCGTTTCGCCCGAAACTTGAGTAACTGAAAGTGTGGCGGACTCTAAAGACTCGTCAATACAATGGCTGTGGATTTAACCACTAGCCCGTCAGAGGTATAAGCCAATACGTAACGGGCCACCAGCTATTGACTAAAAGGGACGTCGATGAGCGAACTCATCCTGACACCCTACTGAGCCTGTCAGTGACAATATCCGTGCAGTCCGGTCCGTTCGTCTATGAGTATCGCATGGCGGGCCTAGGGGGTTGGTAAAAGTCAGACCCCCAAAAGCGGTACAAGTCGTGTCGGAGTGTAGCCCAGAACACCCTGAGATACTACTGGAATACCTACCAGTAAATCTCCTTGCCTTGGCCAAGGACTTTGTGTAATGGCTCTCCTAGACACAGCACGACCTCACCCCGAATACCGGGAGAGACGAACCCCTGAAGATACGCTCACTGCCTCCATGTGGCTCGGGACTGTACCCAACTAAAACCTGTTTGCACGACTCCTTTGAGCCGTGGTAGGGTAGTAATCAAAGTACAGTGGGAACTCACACGAGACAAATGACGATCCCCAGGTCGATGAACTAACCTGCACACATGTCACCAGGGAACTGCCATCTGACGTCTGGTATATGACCAACTAGCATGTTCCCGGCGAGTCCTGTCCGGTGTACTCATAACCCAATGAGCACCTGTATACATCTTAGGTGATCCAACTGACACCAGTGGCTTGTGAGACCGGCCACCGCCCCTCGTCGGGGTCTCGACTGTATACACTAGTCTACTAATGGAGTATCGATGCCCGGTCTCGAAACTCCCACGACTAGGGACCTTTTAAGGATATGCTTGTAGACCCCCAGCTCCCACTTATATGATCGCCCTCATACTGCTGGTGGTCAAGCAAGAATCCTAGGGGCTCTATCAACGTGTAATAGCGACGTGTCAGGTCACCTAAAACAGTACACGATGATAAAGGTAAACCAGATAGCATACTATCATCTCGAGTAAGACTGTCCTACCGGGATAGGTCCTCCCTCAATCATTACAATCACGTACCTGTGACCTAATAATTGACTCTGAGGGCACTATCTCCAACAATCTCCCACTTGCACTCAAGGCTAATTATTGCGATGTCGCATACTCACAGCCCGTGTGATACCGAACATCCAACTCCTCTACTAGTCAGTCTCACAAAGCTCATTTGCGGAACTATTGCGTTCGAGGAATAGCCTCAGTGAGTGGATCCGCTTAGTTGTTTCTTTCTATGTCTCTCTATATCTCATGTTCGCGGAGAAAGCCATCTCCCGAAAAGAGCAATACCTGTCTCAGAATATGTCTGGATGTCTGATGGGACATAGCTCATAAATGAACTACAAATCCAAACTTCTTAGACTGTATCGTCAACTGAACTTAATCAGTATCCTGCGCCATGCCTCCCTCAGTATTGCCTTGGACCAACTGTCCAAAATACTGCCCCTCGTCAGAAGGAAAAAACTATAGCTCTGACAGCCTCCTTGTCGTCCAAGTCACCCTGGAAGCCTGGAATGATAACTGTCTCCTGAATAAGGCTGTCGTTATCATATCCCTAGAACATCTACTTATGTTCTAAAACTGCTTCCGACCGTTTCTCCAGGATTGGATTAATGTCAACTTATTGCATCTAGTGCAAGAACAACATCTGGTGTGGTACTTGACATCTCATGATTGACTCAATTGCCTAAGCAAGTGATCTGCCAATCATGCACGTCCCTCTCCCCTTTAGTCTGTAAGACACCTTTGGAGAGGGTGACTCCATTACCTGCAGGTACACTATCGTGCCAGGAGTCGTCCATCCTAAATACTCTTAGAATGCTGTCAAGTACCCTGATTGGGAAACCACCCAAATCTAGATCTAAAACTATAGATCCAGTAACCAGTATGTCAGATATAAAATCCACTTCCTTTGTGGAGAAACCACTGTGTGACGACCAAAGTATAACCGATCGTAGTATAGGAGTTTCTTTTCCTACTTTGTGTATGTCATCCAAATACCATGACATCACATCCTACTACCTTCTCAACAGATCCATCTCCTATTCTGATGAAGTCAAACCTATGACTGTCACGTCAGAAATAGATGATCTATCTCCGCTACATCTGCTTTAGTCTATAAATAGACATAAGCTACCTGTCCACCAATGCTTCCGCTGCTCCACTGACTACGACAACTCTCTGGCAGAGTCATATACACGTACACTTCTAAAACTAGTTTTAGAACGACGCTATACTCATCCTTCCGCCGGGTCTCCTAACCTGGAACAACAGCAATGGAAATTGTGGGTAAACAAGAACTTCCCTGTCACCGTCCTTGAGGCCACCGTAGTGCCTCTCGGGTGCCTGAAGTTACCCACCTTATCTGCGGAGTGGCCAATGGAATGTCAATCCAGATTGAATCTTTAGGTTCCTTATCAAATCTTCAGTAATAGTTTGTGGTTCTGGAATTACTTCCAGTTCTACCATACTCCCACTATTGTTTTCTGAAAAAATCCATTTTTAATAAAACTGTGGCGAGTCTAGAACAATATTGCTATTGTTCATCCAGATGGTAGAAAGTCAACCCTCGTCATAGCCTGGGTCAACCCACAAACAGCCATTACAGAAACGTGCCTTGAGTTGTCCAGTGTCTGGTTTTAATCATAAACCGGACAACTCCCCGTACCTTAACATCGTTAAGATATGAACTGTTCTATATCCAATATAGAAACAGAGGCACTGATTTAATTGAACCAGATTCAAAACATGCAGCTGTCCCCAGCGCATGTCAACTAAATGGAAGGAGGCCGATCAGCGTTACTCAACTTAGGAAGCATTTCCAATTATGAGTAACCTGAAAGAGAAGCAAGTTCTCTTTATCATTACTATCAACTGAATACCATACACAAGTATCTACATCTTCGATCACCTTGAAGAATCCCGATACTTGCTACACCTGGTTCTCTACTCTATTCAAATACCTATAACTCCTCAAAACTTAGACCCTGTGTTTCAACGAAACACATGTCTAAGAACTAGAGAAGTTAAAAGTAAACAGAATATAGTATGAGGACCAACCCCTCTGTCCTGATGGACCCTGGGCAACATACAATCCTTTGTATAAGTCCCTTGAGTCTGATAACTCATTCACTATGTGTCGTAGGTTGAAAACTGTACTTATGGTTAAGAAGAATTACACCGTTGTTTAATGCTCCTTACCTAACCATCCACTGATATAGGTAAATGTCGTAGACATAATTTCAAAAAGATATATCTCACTCTATGAAAATAGACGTACAGATATATCAATTTGAAATTGGTGCATAACAGCGGATATTCAAAACCAAATATTTGCCGACCGGCAAACAACCCAGGTGACTTCCTCAAATATCACCGATTACAACGAATCCCGATATAATGAGGATGATCACCTAATTCCCAATAACTTACTCCCACTCATCATCTGTAAAACCATACAGATATGAGAATCAAACCTGGTAAATACATACCCTGGAGCAAGTGTCTAATCGGGAAATCAGTTTCCTTTAACAGTACATAGTGAGACTGAAACATTGAAATGTTTCGATGGGGTATCCTGGTATTCCTAGTAATGCCTCTTCCAGATTCACGACTGTAACCGTATAGTTCTTTGCCACCTCTTCAAATCCCTTCATATGTCTTTAGTCTTTACCTTCTGCACACCCTTTTAGGCCAAATGGTTTTCTTCCTTCCCTACCGTTCGGCACCAGCCTATGGTTTGGAAGAAGACTATCCAATAAGCATAATGGGTGTACTGTCCCAATCCTAGGAACACTCGCAATGCGAGAGAAGGTGAGGATAAAAGACAACCGAATGAACTTAATTCCTATTTCTCCTGAACCAGAATCCATCCCCGAACTGGAACAAGTTCCTTTCGAGTTCGTATATAACCATACGATGGAGTATCCAAATAAACTGTGGATCTTCGTAGTGATACGGAGTGTCCTGGAGAAATACAAAGGTGATGTGGGAGTGGTAACGAAATATTTGGTTTGGTCGTGAATATCTGTTGCAATTTACTTTGCCCTCTTACTAATCCCTTGCTTTGTCTGAACTTAATACCTTCTGCACACCATCGTTATGCTAATTGGTTTTCTTCCTTCCCTACCGGTCGGCACCAGCCTAAGGTTTGGAAGAAGACAATCCAATTTGCGTAACAGGTGTACTACCCCTAAACCAAGGAGTACTCATAACCTGAGAGAGGGTAAAAGGAAAAGACAACTGAATAATCCTATCCGTTTTCTCCAGAACAGGAAACCATCCTCGAATAAATTCTTTCGAGTTCGTATCTAACCATACGATGGTTTTGTCCAATGGAAGTGGACGTTCGTAGTAATACGGGGTGTCCTGGAGAAAAGGGTAAAAGTAGGAGTGGCAATGAGGTTTGCAACTCTGACAATCCAAAAGCCAGTGTTTAAGAAGGTTCGGTCAACTTGGTCACTGAGTCAAAGTCTTAGGGTCGGGTCAATGGTCGCTACCAAAGAGAGAGAGAAAAGAAACACTCAGCGTGCACTCTAACCTAGATCAGAATGGTTACCAATTTATCTAATCTGGAATCCTCCCACTGTACCTCAAATTCTCCTCCAAACCTAAAAGAAGAATTAGTCAGGGTTACCCGAGGAGTAAACTAACTTATCAGTGGGAATCGGGATCCAACTATCATTGCATGATAACGTGACGGAATCCGCTCACGCTATCACACTCCAGAAGGTATGCGCATATCTGGCAAGTTTCAGTTCTTTTGAAACTCCCGATGTGATTTCTGCCCCATGCTCTTATGACCTTGACTTTGGCCAACATATCATAAGTCACATGTCAAGTTCTACCCGTCATTCTCCAGGTTAATTTGAATCCACCCGTACATACCCTTGACTTTGGCCAAAATGGCAGCACGACTGTCCCAAACCAACGCATCTATCTATGCTGCATATGAATAACCAACAGCTACCAAACACTGTGCCTTGACTTTGGCCAACATACACAGCTTGAATACTATTGACTACCCATATGAAACGACGGAGGGCTACGAATGGTTTCTGGCGAAAACCTTTAACGTAATGAACTTGATATCGTTGAAGGAACGGATAGCTTTTTAGAAAATATAGTGACGAAAACCTTTACTAAAGAGGTCACTCCCGGTGAAGGGATCTCGGCTCTATCCCCGTAGAATGAGGTGCAGGATATTCCAACTGAATACCACGATGCAAAGCAAAAGTAATCGGCTATAGTGAAGTTAATGCCCTGACGCAAACTTCTGTCCAAGGGGTCACTCCCGGTGAAGGGATCTCGGCCCTTGCCTCGTCGACTGAGGAGCAGGATATTCCAATGAATACCACGATGCAAAACAAAAGTAAACGTCCTTGCAATAACAGCTTTTGAAAAAGTGTTCCAACAACATCAGATTAGGTTTGTTTAACTTGCATTGATCCGAATCAATGCAGTCCCATCAATTGATCACACCACAAAGAACGAAAATATACTGACGTACGTATATGCCATCCGCATTCGCCACTGGGTCCCGTCATCACCCGTTAGGTTAGCTAACTAACGGCAGAGCGGGGACTGGACTAGCGCGGATGAAAAACATATACAACATCTACTAATATATATACCAATATATTATATTTCGCTCAAGGCGTGAAAGAAATGCAACATCACAGAAACAATACAGATATCTGGGATCCCCGGGTTTCACAGAGCCGCTGAAACCCGACGTTCCCCTGGTCGTGTGGATAGCCTGTGCAATGAAATCCTAGACCCCTACGGGCGCGGCAAGTCACCCGCCAAAACCTGAAGCGAGGCAGCCCCCTTCAGCGCCGTGAATGGACCACCCAGCACTTCACGGAATCCGGTAACTTGGGCACCCCTCCTGGGTCAACCTGTACCCCCTACGAGTGCGGCGAATAGCCCGCCAATCCTAGAGTGAAGCCCCTTCCGTCTCAATGCCATGAGATGCGGGCTTGTTGCCCTCTAGAACCCGGCTATCCGTGCACCCCTCCGCGGGGCAATCCTAGTACAGAAAGTAAAATATACATACACCGGGTACATCGACCGCAACCAGGTCGTGCCCCAAAATAATAATACAAGCAGGCAGTGACGGCAGTCCACATGTCGGACGCTCGCCCCGCAATATCAAATGTACATAATACAACCACAACCGTACTAGCATTGCATCCAGGCTATCCCCACGACCGATCCGCAACGTCACAGCAAAACACAGAACATCAACGTGAAAGTCACGTTCGCAAATCCGTCTAACCGGGCTATAGCAGTTAGACCGGATTTACCGATCGAGTGACATTCACGGTCGCAGATATAATGTAAATACTGTGAAAAATGTGTTTAAAATTTTCCGATTGACCAAAAATTAACAAGTGGGCCCCCAAGCAATACTGTAACACATCAAGAAATACTGGGCCCAAATTTAATATTCCAAAACCCATATTTTAGGCCCATAAGCCCACTGAAAAAAAATGGTGCACTGAACCCAAATAACTGCGGCGGAACAGCGGCCAAAGAGGGGTTACGGCCGCTGTTCCGCGGTCGTACGGAGGGAACAGGGTACCAAAAATTTCCAGTGGTCTTACGATGCACAGTACATCATTCTGCAATCACCTGAAAAATTTTACGACACCAAAAATTTTCAACAGAGAACTGATGCAAGCAAAAAATGCGGTTTTAGGATTTTTGTTCGATCGGAATTGCAAACACATTACACCAAGCTAGACTAAGTTAATGGCGAGGCTCTGATACCACTGTAAGTGCACGGCGGCGCCCCGGCCGTCGATCCGACGGCGGAATGCGGAAGCGGTGAAAAACTTTAATTTTGCGGACTTTGCAAACCGGCACCACCGCGCACTAGACTCCGGATCGGGCCATTAAACTAGTCTAAGCTAACTACAAAGAGGGGAAGAGAGTTATACCGACTGATCCGAGTCCTCCGGTCTTCATCTCCACTCCGATCTCATCGCGGGATCTCCGGTGGTCGCCTCCTCGCCGGAAGGGCGCCACGTCGCCTGTATCTTTTACGGGCTCCCACCTCAATACCGAGGCAACTCGGGCGTGAAGTTGGCTAGCCGACGCGTCCAAGGGATGCTGTAGAATAGTTGTCTCTTTGGGGTTTAAGATGTTGCCATTTTGGAGGAATTTTGCACAAGAGTTTTCATGGAAACTTGCAAAGAAAAAGAATGGAGCTTCCTCAAAAAAGAGCTCGGCCAAAAAAAAAAGCCATTCTTGTGCTCTCTGGAAAAAATTGATGTGTGTGAAGAGTGCACTCAAAAAAAAATCATGCAAAGGAAATTAATCCTTTACAGCACACACACACACATCAAAGAAGGGGGGGCCCACGAAATTTCCATGAAGGAAATTCTCTCCACCAAAATTAAACCTCACTGCACACAAATGTTCTCCCCTTTTTTTAATAAATTAATCCACTCACAAATCATTCCAGCACACTCACAAATGTACTCCCCTGCACACTAATTAATAGCACAGTGCCCTTTTAATAAATTAATCCATCATGTATTCACACAGTGGCCGGCCATACCCTCTCAAATCTCAAATAGTGGCCGGCCCCACCACTAAACCCATACTCATACAAGTCAAGAATTAATGCATCATGGAGCCAAAAAAAATGCAATCATATCAATCCTTTTTGCAAGAAACCCCCTCAACAAAATGTTAATTGCAAACTTGCAATTAACACCCTCCAACGAAAAGTCCGACCGGGAAGGAAAAAGAGAAAACCGGCCGGAACGGAATGCAAACTGGCAACCCCAGAAAACTGGTCCCGTAATAAATTACAGGAAAACCCCGATAGTGTGCATACACACCCGCATCTGTATTCCGTCCGGATACAAATGCAAAGAGACAAAACTACACTATCAAATACTAAGATCCGGCTTAAACCAAAGCCGGCTAGTAAAAACCGTCCGATCATGATCCGTGCAATACCGCACGTATCTGATCGAACCCTGCCATATCTCCATACGGCCTCTACAGCGTTTCGCCCGAAACTTGAGTAACTGAAAGTGTAGCGGACTCTAAAGACTCGTCAATACAATGGCTGTGGATTTAACCACTAGCCCGTCAGAGGTATAAGCCAATACGTAACGGGCCACCAGCTATTGACTAAAAGGGACGTCGATGAGCGAACTCATCCTGACACCCTACTGAGCCTGTCAGTGACAATATCCGTGCAGTCCGGTCCGTTCGTCTATGAGTATCGCATGGCGGGCCTAGGGGGTTGGTAAAAGTCAGACCCCTAAAAGCGGTACAAGTCGTGTCGGAGTGTAGCCCAGAACACCCTGAGATACTACTGGAATACCTACCAGTAAATCTCCTTGCCTTGGCCAAGGACTTTGTGTAATGGCTCTCCTAGACACAGCACGACCTCACCCCCAATACCGGGAGAGACGAACCCCTGAAGATACGCTCACTGCCTCCATGTGGCTCGGGACTGTACCCAACTAAAACCTGTTTGCACGACTCCTTTGAGCCGTGGTAGGGTAGTAATCAAAGTACAGTGGGAACTCACACGAGACAAATGACGATCCCCAGGTCGATGAACTAACCTGCACACATGTCACCAGGGAACTGCCATCTGACGTCTGGTATATGACCAACTAGCATGTTCCCGGCGAGTCCTGTCCGGTGTACTCATAACCCAATGAGCACCTGTATACATCTTAGGTGATCCAACTGACACCAGTGGCTTGTGAGACCGGCCACCGCCCCTCGTCGGGGTCTCGACTGTATACACTAGTCTACTAATGGAGTATCGATGCCCGGTCTCGAAACTCCCACGACTAGGGACCTTTTAAGGATATGCTTGTAGACCCCCAGCTCCCACTTATATGATCGCCCTCATACTGCTGGTGGTCAAGCAAGAATCCTAGGGGCTCTATCAACGTGTAATAGCGACGTGTCAGGTCACCTAAAACAGTACACGATGATAAAGGTAAACCAGATAGCATACTATCATCTCGAGTAAGACTGTCCTACCGGGATAGGTCCTCCCTCAATCATTACAATCACGTACCTGTGACCTAATAATTGACTCTGAGGGCACTATCTCCAACACTCGGGAGTTTGCGGTGCTCACCAATCTGGCCCCAAGATTCGACTTCAAATTAAACGGCTTGGGTATTACTGGCCCACCATGATACGGGATTGCGGAGAGCATGCAAAGAAATGTTATATCTGCCAAATTCACGGTGATTTTATTCACAAGCATCCCAACCCATTGCATCCTACAGTGGCGTCGTGGCCTTTCGAAGTTTGGGGCACCGACATTGTTGGCCCAATTGATCCTCCGTCATCTAAAGGCCACCGGTTCATACTGGCCACGACAGACTACTTCTCCAGGTGGGCTGAAGCTGTCCCGCTAAAAGAAGTCAAGACAAAGGATATTCTGACATTCTTCCAGCATAATATTCTATACCGCTTCGGTACACCAAGAAGAATCATTTCTGACAACGGGCCTTCTTTCAAGAGCTTCAATGTCTCAAGATTCGCTACTCAGCACAAGATAGACTGGAGGTATTCCTCCATCTATAATCCAAGAGCCAATGGGCTAGCCGAAGCCTTCAATAAGACTCTATGCAAGCTCCTGAGGAAAAATGCTTCAGCCAACAAGAGAGACTGGAATCTCAAGCTTCACGAGGCATTGTGGGCATATCGTACCACGCACCGTACTCCAACTCAGTCCACTCCATACTCATTGCTCTTCGGAGTGGAGGCGGTCCTCCCCCTCGAAGTCGAAGTTCCAAGCTTAAGAATGGCCGTTCAGCATGAGTTGACAGAAGAGGAAAACGTGCTCCTTCGACTTGAAGAACTTGATGCCCTCGAAGAAAAGAGGCTCGCGGTGCAGCAAAATCTGGAGCTGTACCGAGCCCAAATGTCACGGGCCTATGACAAGATAACCCGTCTCCGCGCTTTCAAGAAAGGTGAATTGGTGCTGGTCCTCAAAAGACCGATCATCCCCAATCGACATGCCAAGGGAAAATTCGAGCCGAACTGGGAAGGACCATACGTCATCGAGAAAGTGTTCGACGGAGGATCCTACCAACTAATAAGTGCCGAGGGAGAAAGGCCCATGCCACCCATCAATGGACGATATCTCAAGAAATACTACACATGAATGCTCCAAGTCGCAGGCGAATTGAGCACATCAGCCCTACGGTCTGGATCATACATCCTGCAAAACCGTATACAATCCACGGGCGTAAATGACCCCTATCTCTCCCAAATCCTGCCGGTGAGACTACTTTTAAAAGTCCCACCAGCGGTAAAAAAAAAAGAGAAGGAAAAAATAAATAAATAAAAAATAAAAGAAATAAAAAAATAAAAATAAACGGTATGTCCACAAGCAAAACGGGCACGGATGAAAACCCGAAAGGGCTCCGTGAGTAAAAACAGCAGGACTACCGGCGAGTCTGCGAAAACCCGAAAGGGCGCAAACTTGTGAAAAGAGATGAAATACACTCGCAAAGTCCTCTCGACCTTGTGAGGAGAAAACCCCTGCGTGAGATCCTTACGACTCACAAAGGAGCAACACACTTAGGAATCCTCACGATTCCTAAGGAGAAAATACACCTGCGGGATCCTTACGACTCGTAGGGAGAAAATGCTTTATGGGACCCTCACGGCCCATAAAATTGAAAAGCCTTCGGTGGTAGGGACCCAAACCTATCTCCTAAGCCATCGTTCCCCAACGGGCAACGGCAAATGATGATCCGCTCCTGGCATTTCGCTTCAATGTTAGCGGTGCTGATGCCGACCAAAAACCCAAATCCCAAGTCCTCCCGAGGCAAATGGTGAGTTGCTCCTGGCATTATTCCAGTGAAGCAATACTGATGCCAAACAAGATCCAAATTCCAAGTCCCCAAACGGCGAATGATGAGTCGCTCCTGGTACCATATTCCAGTGTAGCGATGCAGACGCCAACCAAAATCCAATTTCTCAAAATTCTCCGGCCCTACGGTGGGTCCCCAAATTGACCATCGTATACAATCCACGGGATCAAATAATTCTCATCATACCCATGCCCCACCGTAATCACCAGTTATGCGGCCGGTCTCCGCTTTGGGAATGATGCTCCATTGATAAGACCCACTCATGTGTCCTCACGATATATGAGGAGAACAAACCTTTGTGGGATCCTTACGACTTATAAAGGAAAAACACACTTAGGAGTCCTCACGACTCCTAAGGAGAAAATACACCTGTGGGATCCTTACGACCCGTAGGGAGAAAATGTTTTTATGGGACCCTCACGGCCCATAAAATTGAAAAGTCTTAGGCGATAGGGATCTAAACCTGTCTCCTAAGCCATCGCTCCCCAATCCCCAAATGGCGAATGATGAGTCGCTCCTGGTACCATATTCCAGTGCAGCGATGCAGACGCCAACCAAATTCCAAATCCCTTACCCCAACGGCGAATGATGAGTCGCTCCAGGTACCACATTCCAGTGCAGCAATGCAGACGCCAACAAATCCCTGAAATCTTTCTTGCCCTACGGTCTGGATCATACATCCTGCAAAACCGTATACAATCCACGGGCGTAAAACAATCCCAATTTCTCCCAAATCCTCTCAGGGAAAATGATGAGTTGCTCCTGGCATTATTCCAGTGCAGCAATGCAGATGCCAAACAAAAACCAAAATCCCAAAATCCTCTCCATGACAGATGGTGATTCGCTCCTGGTACCATATTCCAGTATAGCGATGCTGATGTCAACCCAAATCAAAATCAACAAGTCAACTTCCACTCCGACACCGCAAGAAGCGGAGCAAGTCAAGTCTGCCCCTGACATTGCAAGAAGCAGAGCAAGTCAAATCAAGCATCGACCGTCCACGTCGCTAAAATGGCAGAACCGACCGTCCACGTCGCAAAAAGGGCATAATCGACCGTCCACGTCGCTAAAAGGGCAGCATCGACCGTCCACGTCGCTAAAAGGGCAGAACCGACCGTCCACGTCGCAAAAAGGGCAGAATCGACCGTCCACGTCGCTAAAAGGGCAGCACCGACCGTCCACGTCGCAAAAAGGGCAGAATCGACCATCCACGTCGCTAAAAGGGCAGCATCGACCGTCCACGTCGCTAAAAGGGCAGAACCGACCGTCCACGTCGCAAAAAGGGCAGAATCGACCGTCCACGTCGCTAAAAGGGCAGCATCGACCGTCCACGTCGCAAAAAGGGCAGAATCGACCGTCCACGTCGCTAAAAGGGCAGCATCGACCGTCCACGTCGCTAAAAGGGCAGAACCGACCGTCCACGTCGCTAAAAGGGCAGCATCGACCGTCCACGTCGCTAAAAGGGCAGCAACGACCGTCCAAGTCGCAAAAAGGGCAGCACCGACCGTCCAAGTCGCAAAAAGGGCAGCGCAGGATTCCTACAAAGCGGGAACCAGATAACTCCGGGCCAGGGAAAACGTCTATCACGGACACTCCGTCTCGGAGACATGTCAAGCAACGACCGTCCATGTTGTAAAAAGGGCAGTGCCAGCTTCCCAAAAAACGGGAACCAAACCAAGTCGCCTCCACGTGAAAGAAGATCCATCAATTTCATGCACACGACCCACATATGTGGTGTGCATTTATTAATGGGGGGCAATTTGTTGGGGTAAAAATTTACACCCCGGTTGACCAAGTCAAAATCAAAGTCAACCCCAAGCCAAGTGGGCCCAAGCCCAGATCCAGTAGGCCCATGCCCGGGTCGAGCCCGAACATGAAGCGGCCGGCCTCCCCCCATGCCAAGATAAAAATTTTGTAATAAATAATTTTGTTGTATTTCTTTTATTTTATTTTCGGATAAATGTAAGAAAAATATGCATAAAGCCAAATTTTTGTAAAGCCCATGGCTTATGTGCAAAAATGTCACGACCCGAAAGTACGGAACGTGACTGGCACTTAGATTACGAGACGTCTAAAGGCGTACCGTAACCTAAGTCAGCCAAAGCCCAGAAATCTAACCCAAAATCAAAGAGAGTGAAGGAAAACCTTAAATGAAAACGGTTTTGAAATCAATTAAGTTGCATAGAATCCATTTTTAAAACATCGAGAATTCCCGAAAATTTCGGCAGAGTCTCCCCTGTATTTTCTATCCCCCAAAATGGGTACAACAAGATAATAAACCTGTAATCATAAAATGGCATCCCCAAGCGGGAGCTAGCTCTTCGCCCAAGGCGGATCACAACCACATGCAATATATATAAGCAATACCAAGAAAAGAGCAGAAGAAACCCAAAACATCAGAAAACGCAACGCCGGCTTAAGTGAGCTCGACCCAAAAGAAACCACAAATATACATATCTCTCAGTCTCATCACTAGGTCGCATATACAATACAAGTGGTAGATGGAGATACTAGATACAATGATAAAGCAAAAAGGAATAAAGTATACTCGCAACCCACCTACGGGCGATATCGCGAGTCTGAGCAAAAGAAACTGATGACAAGATAGCCCGCCGCTACGAGGCTGACGGGTCCGACCTGCAAGACACTGTGGCACAACGGGGGTGAGTTGCCAGCTCGTGAGTAAATATAACATCTACTAAGGCAATCGTAAGAATGCACGCAATGCTGAACAACAAGTATGTCCATATGTGATATAATAACTCTAGTATGCATGCACATGTATGCAATATCTTTTCTAACTCTTTAAGTGTTTTAAATGTTAAAGTTACTGGATTCTTAACTTTTAGAAAACGAATGTCCGCATAATAACTAAATATCATCAAGAAATCCTCAGAAAACCCGTGTCAAGCATCGACACCAAATAGGAATCATATCTGTCTCAATGTCGGGCTCCGTCAGTCCGGATCGGCCCATATCATAAATCTCACGACAACGGTCGGTATCCTCCGGATATCCGCCGCGCCAGACATCACCGGTAGGTAGTCTTCCCCTGCCAGGCTCATCGTCTACAACTCGATCTTCTTGCCCCGGGGTACCATACCGGGCCCACCATGTACCCGAGACGGTTCATCCACTCCTCGAATCGGGTCTCGAAATCCAACAGAAAACATGAAAACTCATGGTGGACGACACATACGTCACGAGAAAACCGCAACTTTGTTTCGAAAATGATAAATCTAAGGTTTTGTTAAATTCTTGCGGTTTTCCCCAAAAATCCAGAAATCACAGAAAACTGAAATCATCAAGAAAAATCATAGTGTCCACATGTTATATATAATAAATGTCTATGATATCAATGTATATGATGTGAGAGTTTGGCTAGAAATCTAGGTAGATATGATAGTAATGCGAGGTATATGCGTTCGATACATTCTCAAATATCATGCATGAATGCAATGGCGTTACTAAGCTAAACAAGTTTTATAGTGCACGTGGCATGGCAAATACCAAAGGCGTGTGTGTCACATGAATAGTGCGCGTGCAATAGATGCCAATGGTAAGGTGTTCGTGTCCTACGAAATGATATCGCATATGTATATATATGAATGCCATATTAATGTCCATGCAATCTAGTATAGGGTTAGCTGTAAGGGTATGCAATATACATAAATGGATAAGCTAGCTAACAATATAATTATTGCATAAAGTAGGGTAATCCTAACTAGGGGGGAGGGGCGCCTCGCGCCATCCAAACGATTCCCCCATAGATGAATATATCTACTCACCAGAAATCCCCGCTAATCTGATCCGGCCACCGCTTTGCCTTTACGCGCCGTGTCCGAAGTTTCCCCGACCGATCCTAGAATTGCATAACACACAAAATAAGGTTACATATTTCCGAAATGATGCAACTCACACTATGAAAAGATCGACGCTCTCGGATTAGTCACAACGTGCACTCGGTACGCGAAAATGCACGAAAATCGCTA
Source organism: Agapanthus africanus (assembly GCA_030015575.1). NCBI lineage: Eukaryota > Viridiplantae > Streptophyta > Magnoliopsida > Asparagales > Amaryllidaceae > Agapanthus > Agapanthus africanus. The sequence continues at coordinate 250,487,622 of JASDDO010000029.1, read as the reverse complement.
AAACCTTAACAAAAATCGCCGTATCGGGGAAATCGATTAAACTACAACCCGACTAGACGAAACCCCGCGTTCGCGCATTCTAATAATCCTATATGAAGCTACTAATATTGCTAACCTAACGCAAATTGACCGCCTTCTATTTCTACAAAAAATCTAGTAAGCGATTCCTTACCGATTTTGTTACAAACATTGAAATTTATCGATTTAGTAAGCATACCAATACACAATTAACCACTCCAATCACCTAGATAACCATCCCTAGAATAATCCAAGCATCATGCTACAAGCCCTAATTTCTAAAATCAAAACCTTCACTTGATTTTTCCAAATCAAACATTTACTACCAAACTAATATTTAGAATTGAAATTCTAGCACAATTAAACCTCAAGTAAGCAACTAGTTTAGGATTTTTCACCTCTCAATCTTGAACCCTAACTTTAATACATCAACCATGCTTCAAACCCTAATCCACAATCAAATCCCTTTCTTGAATTTCCTAACCAAGAATTCATAAGCAAATTACACACTAAAACTACTAAATCTAGCAACTTAAACAACAAATTAACAACTAGATTTGGATTTATACCTCCCAAGTGTGAACCCTAGCTTGCTCAAGCCACCAAAGAAGCCTCCTTTCTCCAAGTTTTGAACTAATTTGGGTTGAGGAGAGATAGGATTTGGATTTTGCTTTGAATTGGAGAAAGAATTTGTGGATTTTTATTGATTTTTAGCATGAAAATAAAGCTAGAATGAAGTGGGAAAATGGAGGTTGCTGCTGTAGGAAGCTCGGCCAGCAGGTGGAGGAAAGATTTTGGGAATTTTTGGAGAAGTTTCTAGGCCTAAAACACCCCCATGTTCTCATTTAATGCATTTCAAATCAACTTTTTACAAAAAAAACCCCTTTTTAAGCCATTTTTTTCATAATTTTCCCACTAAAAATCTAAAAGTTTGCAAGACATGTTATAATTTTATTAACACCATATTTTAGCTTATAAAGACTCCTAATTAAGAAATTTACCTAATTAAATTTGTATTTATCCCTAATTAAATGTATTTAAAAAGGCTTAAAATAATAAAAAAATAATTAATTACGAAAAAAATTTTATTTAACCAGAAAATTATAAATGACATTTTAGTGACAAAATTATAGTAATATCTTATTTAAATTTTGTATAATTAGGTCTATACTGAAAAATATCAATTTTGACTTTTTACGGAAAAAGCCGAAAAATTTGCCGATTACCGAAAAACTGCCTAAACGATTTTCGAAGGGTTACAATCTTCCCCCCTTAAAGAAATTCGGTCCCCGAATTTAGAATTCAACTACGCGTACCTTCAAAAAGATGGGGATATCTCTTTCTCATCTCGACCTCGGTCTCCCAGGTGACCTCCTCGCTGTTCGGGCCACGCCAAAGGACTTTGACAGACGGTATGACCTTCGACCTCAATTTCTTCACCTGCCGATCCAAGATGACAACCGGCTGCTCGGTGAAAGAAAGATCACGCTCTAACTGGATCGTCTGGTGCTGAATCGCCTGGGAAGGATCATGAAGGTACTTGCGGAGCATCGAGACATGGAATACGGGGTGAACATCGGGGAAGCTGGGCGGAAGAGCTAACCGATAAGCGACTGGACCAACACGCTCTAGGATCTCGAAAGGACCAACATATCTAGGACTCAGCTTCCCTTTCCGCCCAAATCTCATCACACCCTTCATCGGAGAGACCTTCAGGAAAACATGATCGCCAACAACGAACTCGAGTCGGCGACGACGCCTGTCAGCATAAGATTTCTGCCTGCTCTGTGCCGCTCTCATCCTGTCCCGAATCAGCTGTATTTTCTCGGTCGTTTCCTGTACGATCTGAGGCCCCAAAATACTGCTCTCCCTGAGCTCTGTCCAACATACAGGCGATCGGCATCTCCTCCCATATAAAGCCTCGAAAGGTGCCATCTGAATCGTCTCCTGGAAGCTATTATTGTAGGAAAACTCGATCAAAGGCAAATGACGATCCCAGCTACCACCGAAATCTAAAACACAAGCTCTGAGCATGTCCTCAAGAGTCTGAATCGTACGCTCCGACTGACCGTCAGTCTGAGGATGAAAGGCTGTGCTAAAACTCAATCGGGTGCCCAAAGCTTCCTGTAGTTTCTGCCACAATCGGCTGGTAAACTGGGTGCCACGGTCGGACACGATGCAAGTCGGAACGCCATGCAGTCGCACTATCTCATCAATATAAACCTGGGCGTACTGAGAAAATCCAAAAGTGGTCTTCACTGGCAGGAAGTGAGCCGCTTTCGTCAGTCGATCGACAATCACCCAAATAGAGTCGTATCCTCGACTGGTCCTGGTTAGACCCACAACGAAGTCCATGGAGATCTGCTCCCACTTCCACTCAGGGATGGGCAAAGGCTGTAACTCGCCGGCTGGCCTCTGGTGCTCGGCCTTGACTTGCTGACAAGTCAAGCATCTCGACACAAAGTCTGTAACATCCCTCTTCATCCCGTCCCACCAGTAAACCTCTCTCAAATCACGGTACATCTTGGTGGAACCTGGATGCACACTGTATACTGATCTATGTGCCTCCTCGAGAATATCACGCCTCAGTCCCTCTGAATCTGGCACACACAGTCGAGTCCCAAATCGGAGTATCCCCTGATCATCAATCACGAACTCAGAAACTCTGCCCTGCCGAATCTGCTCAATAATCTCCAAGATACGGGCATCGCCGGACTGTGCCTCATGGATACGGTCAAGTAACTGTGGGCGTGCTCTGAAATGGGCCAGCTGTCCCCCTATAGGAGTAAACTCGAACTGCACTCGGCTATCACATAAAACCTGCCAATCCGCCGTCGACTGCATCTGTACTGCGCTCAAACAAGATAAGCTACCTCCGGGCCTCCTACTCAAAGCATCTGCCACCACATTCGCCTTGCCCGGATGGTATAGAATCTCGCAGTCATAATCTTTCACCAACTCCATCCAACGGCGCTGTCTCAGGTTCAGGTCTCGCTGCTGGAAAATATACTTCAAACTCTTGTGGTCAGTGTATATCTGGCACGATTCACCGTATAGGTAATGTCTCCAGATCTTGAGTGCAAACACCACTGCAGCCATCTCTAAATCATGGGTGGGGTAGTTCTGCTCGTGTTTCCTCAGCTGCCGAGAAGCATACGCGATAACTCTGTCGTGCTGCATCAACACACATCCCAGCCCCACTCTAGAAGCATCACAATATACCACGAACCCGCCTGATCCTGAAGGCAATGCTAACACTGGAGCAGTTGTCAGACGAGTCTTCAACTGCTGGAAGCTATCCTCACATGCCTGGGTCCAATCAAAAGGAACCCCCTTCCGGGTCAACCCGGTCAACGGTGCAGCAATGCGGGAGAAATCCTGGACAAAACGTCGATAATAACCGGCCAGACCTAGAAAACTGCGGACCTCTGTGACGGATACCGGTCTAGGCCAACGCTGAACTGCCTCGATCTTCTTCGGGTCCACGCAAATACCATCTCTCGTCACCACATGACCCAAGAAGTCGACACTGTCTAACCAGAATGCGCACTTGGAAAATTTGGCGAACAGCTGATGCTCCCTCAAAGTCTGCAGTGTGATACGTAAGTGCTGCTCATGCTCCTCCCGGCTCCGAGAATAAACCAAGATGTCGTCAATGAACACAATGATGAACTGATCGAGATACGGCCTGAATACGCGGTTCATCAAATCCATAAAAGCTGCCGGGGCATTGGTGAGCCCGAACGACATCACCAAGAACTCATAATGACCATATCGAGTACGAAAGGCAGTCTTCGGAATATCCTCCTTCCGAACCCGCAACTGGTGATAACCTGATCGTAAGTCAACCTTCGAGAAGAACCCTGCACCCTGGAGCTGATCAAATAAGTCATCAATGCGGGGTAGGGGATATCTGTTCCGCACAGTAACTCGGTTCAGCTGACGATAATCAATGCATAAACGCATACTTCCGTCCTTCTTCTTAACAAACAGGACGGGAGCACCCCAAGGTGACACACTCGGTCGGATAAGCCCCTTGTCCAGCAAGTCCTGTAACTGATCCTTTAGCTCTCTCAGCTCCGCCGGGGCCATCCGATAAGGCGGTATAGAGATAGGCCCCGTGCCAGGGATCAAGTCAATACAGAACTCAATCTCGCGCTCTGGTGGCAGACCAGGCAGCTCGTCAGGGAATACATCAGGAAACTCTCTAACAACAGGGACCTGGTCCAACGGAACCTCTGTGGAGCTAATATCACAAATATAGGATAAGAATCCCTGACACCCTTTCCTTAAGAGCTGACCAGCGCGAAGAGAAGAAATCAAGCTGGGAAGGGCAGCGCTACGATCTCCCTGAATAATAAGAACCGGCTCACCAGGAAAACTGAATCTGACTGCCTTTTCACGGCAGTCCACAGATGCATAACAGGTGGCTAGCCAGTCCATACCAAGAAGAACGTCAAAGTCTAGCATATCGAGGAGAATTAAATCTACTGAAGAATCTCTCTCCCCGATACGAACGGAACACGATCGGTATACAAAACGGGCAACAAAAGACTCGCCTACCGGGGTAATAACGACAAGCGGCTGATCTAACGGACAAGACTCTCGGCCCAACCTCGGTGCAAAATACGTGGAAACATAGGAATGTGTGGAGCCTGGATCAAATAATACCCGTGCATCAAAAGAACATACTGGCAGAGTACCTGTCACGACGGCATTGGATGCCTGTGCATCCTGAGGAGTCAACGCGAACACTCGGGCCTGTCCACCACTAATAGCTGGCTGTCCTCTTCCTCTACCTCGGCCTCTGCCTCTGCCTCTGTCACCTCGTCCTCTCTGAACCGGACCGCCACGCCCACGGCCTCTAGAAGCATCTGGCTGGCGTGAAGCATCATCAGAAGGAGGAAGTAAAGCTCTCTGCGAGGGTGGTGAAGGTGGTAAAGTCACATGCGGGACTGTCGCCGTGCCCGGACGTCCCATGGTACAGTCTCTGACACGGTGGTACTGACTCCCACACCGAAAACATCCTGGAGACGACTGCTGGGTCTGTGGATATGAACCAAATAACTGACCTCGTCTCAATCCTCTGCCTCCGCCATCTCCCGGAAATAATCTATCACGACGTCTGCCCATCTGCCGCTGAGCTGGCGTATCAGTACGGATCCTCTTCGGCCCAGAAGCGACCGGAGTCTCAGAAATACGCTCCTCCAAAAGTAAGGCTGCATCCATCGCGGCAGCGTATGTATCAAAGTGCTGGGTGCCGATGGCAAGGAATAGCTGTGTATCAAGCCCTCGTACAAACCTCTTTATCCTCTTCTATTCTGTGTCGACTAGGTACGGTGCATATCGAGACAACTGGGTAAACTGTATATCATACTCCGACACTGTCATCCCTGGAGTCTTGCGCAAAGACTCAAAACTACGGGCTCGAGCATCTCGGACACTCTCCGGAAGAAAACGGGCAAGAAATGCAGATGTAAACTCATCCCAGGTCATAGAAGGCAGACCTGCAGCTCGGCCTCTCTCTACTGAGTCGTACCATGTCTGGGCAAGACCCTCCAGACGAAAACTCGCAAACTCCACCAATCTATCCTCAGAACACCTCAACGAACGGCCAATCCGTGCCATCCTATCGAGAAATGCCTGTGGGTCCTCTGTCGCATCTGTACCGGTAAAAGCTGGAGGTCTCAATCTCATGAACTCCTGAAGTGAAACGGGGATAGTCTCCGTAGCAGCAGCAGGAGTGACCATCTGTGCAGCAGGTACGATCGTGGTCTGTGCGGTGGAAGGAACGTCCTCGGATCTCTGTGCCCGGCTGGACTCAACTAAAGATCCCATCATCTGCCGCAACTCTTGCATGCCGGCCTCTAATCTGGCAATACGGTCTGGATGAGGCGGATCAGTGGGACCCTGAGGGGTAGGAGTATCCTCCCGCTCGATCCTCGCCTCAGACGAGCCCGCTCGAATCTCATCCCTAGCGGCAGCCCGCTGAGCTCTCGTAGTCTTTGGCGGCATCGAAGCTGGAATAAGAAATAGAACTGATAAGGACATTGCAATTGAATCAAGGAATGCAAGGAATCAAGAAAGGAAATACAAGCAATTATGTCCTAAGGTTACTTAGGCGGAGTACCGTATCGTAAGTATGCCGCGGATCATACCCACGCTACGCCACTCTGCTTAAGTCACCTACTCCATCTACCAAGGTCGTCCTACACTCAGAAAGGTAAAACCTAAGCTCTGATACCAACTTTGTCACGACCCGAAAGTACGGAACGTGACTGGCACTTAGATTACGAGACGTCTAAAGGCGTACCGTAACCTAAGTCAGCCAAAGCCCAGAAATCTAACCCAAAATCAAAGAGAGTGAAGGAAAACCTTAAATGAAAACGGTTTTGAAATCAATTAAGTTGCATAGAATCCATTTTTAAAACATCGAGAATTCCCGAAAATTTCGGCAGAGTCTCCCCTGTATTTTCTATCCCCCAAAATGGGTACAACAAGATAATAAACCTGTAATCATAAAATGGCATCCCCAAGCGGGAGCTAGCTCTTCGCCCAAGGCGGATCACAACCACATGCAATATATATAAGCAATACCAAGAAAAGAGCAGAAGAAACCCAAAACATCAGAAAACGCAACGCCGGCTCAAGTGAGCTCGACCCAAAAGAAACCACAAATATACATATCTCTCAGTCTCATCACTAGGTCGCATATACAATACAAGTGGTAGATGGAGATACTAGATACAATGATAAAGCAAAAAGGAATAAAGTATACTCGCAACCCACCTACGGGCGATATCGCGAGTCTGAGCAAAAGAAACTGATGACAAGATAGCCCGCCGCTACGAGGCTGACGGGTCCGACCTGCAAGACACTGTGGCACAACGGGGGTGAGTTGCCAGCTCGTGAGTAAATATAACATCTACTAAGGCAATCGTAAGAATGCACGCAATGCTGAACAACAAGTATGTCCATATGTGATATAATAACTCTAGTATGCATGCACATGTATGCAATATCTTTTCTAACTCTTTAAGTGTTTTAAATGTTAAAGTTACTGGATTCTTAACTTTTAGAAAACGAATGTCCGCATAATAACTAAATATCATCAAGAAATCCTCAGAAAACCCGTGTCAAGCATCTCAATGTCGGGCTCCGTCAGTCCGGATCGGCCCATATCATAAATCTCACGACAACGGTCGGTATCCTCCGGATATCCGCCGCGCCAGACATCACCGGTAGGTAGTCTTCCCCTGCCAGGCTCATCGTCTACAACTCGATCTTCTTGCCCCGGGGTACCATACCGGGCCCACCATGTACCCGAGACGGTTCATCCACTCCTCGAATCGGGTCTCGAAATCCAACAGAAAACATGAAAACTCATGGTGGACGACACATACGTCACGAGAAAACCGCAACTTTGTTTCGAAAATGATAAATCTAAGGTTTTGTTAAATTCTTGCGGTTTTCCCCAAAAATCCAGAAATCACAGAAAACTGAAATCATCAAGAAAAATCATAGTGTCCACATGTTATATATAATAAATGTCTATGATATCAATGTATATGATGTGAGAGTTTGGCTAGAAATCTAGGTAGATATGATAGTAATGCGAGGTATATGCGTTCGATACATTCTCAAATATCATGCATGAATGCAATGGCGTTACTAAGCTAAACAAGTTTTATAGTGCACGTGGCATGGCAAATACCAAAGGCGTGTGTGTCACATGAATAGTGCGCGTGCAATAGATGCCAATGGTAAGGTGTTCGTGTCCTACGAAATGATATCGCATATGTATATATATGAATGCCATATTAATGTCCATGCAATCTAGTATAGGGTTAGCTGTAAGGGTATGCAATATACATAAATGGATAAGCTAGCTAACAATATAATTATTGCATAAAGTAGGGTAATCCTAACTAGGGGGGAGGGGCGCCTCGCGCCATCCAAACGATTCCCCCATAGATGAATATATCTACTCACCAGAAATCCCCGCTAATCTGATCCGGCCACCGCTTTGCCTTTACGCGCCGTGTCCGAAGTTTCCCCGACCGATCCTAGAATTGCATAACACACAAAATAAGGTTACATATTTCCGAAATGATGCAACTCACACTATGAAAAGATCGACGCTCTCGGATTAGTCACAACGTGCACTCGGTACGCGAAAATGCACGAAAATCGCTAAAACCTTAACAAAAATCGCCGTATCGGGGAAATCGATTAAACTACAACCCGACTAGACGAAACCCCGCGTTCGCGCATTATAATAATCCTATATGAAGCTACTAATATTGCTAACCTAACGCAAATTGACCGCCTTCTATTTCTACAAAAAATCTAGTAAGCGATTCCTTACCGATTTTGTTACAAACATTGAAATTTATCGATTTAGTAAGCATACCAATACACAATTAACCACTCCAATCACCTAGATAACCATCCCTAGAATAATCCAAGCATCATGCTACAAGCCCTAATTTCTAAAATCAAAACCTTCACTTGATTTTTCCAAATCAAACATTTACTACCAAACTAATATTTAGAATTGAAATTCTAGCACAATTAAACCTCAAGTAAGCAACTAGTTTAGGATTTTTCACCTCTCAATCTTGAACCCTAACTTTAATACATCAACCATGCTTCAAACCCTAATCCACAATCAAATCCCTTTCTTGAATTTCCTAACCAAGAATTCATAAGCAAATTACACACTAAAACTACTAAATCTAGCAACTTAAACAACAAATTAACAACTAGATTTGGATTTATACCTCCCAAGTGTGAACCCTAGCTTGCTCAAGCCACCAAAGAAGCCTCCTTTCTCCAAGTTTTGAACTAATTTGGGTTGAGGAGAGATAGGATTTGGATTTTGCTTTGAATTGGAGAAAGAATTTGTGGATTTTTATTGATTTTTAGCATGAAAATAAAGCTAGAATGAAGTGGGAAAATGGAGGTTGCTGCTGTAGGAAGCTCGGCCAGCAGGTGGAGGAAAGATTTTGGGAATTTTTGGAGAAGTTTCTAGGCCTAAAACACCCCCATGTTCTCATTTAATGCATTTCAAATCAACTTTTTACAAAAAAACCCCTTTTTAAGCCATTTTTTTCATAATTTTCCCACTAAAAATCTAAAAGTTTGCAAGACATGTTATAATTTTATTAACACCATATTTTAGCTTATAAAGACTCCTAATTAAGAAATTTACCTAATTAAATTTGTATTTATCCCTAATTAAATGTATTTAAAAAGGCTTAAAATAATAAAAAAATAATTAATTACGAAAAAATTTTTATTTAACCAGAAAATTATAAATGACATTTTAGTGACAAAATTATAGTAATATCTTATTTAAATTTTGTATAATTAGGTCTATACTGAAAAATATCAATTTTGACTTTTTACGGAAAAAGCCGAAAAATTTGCCGATTACCGAAAAACTGCCTAAACGATTTTCGAAGGGTTACAAAAAAGAAATGGCACATGAGCCATGGGATAGGCAAAATGCCATTTTGTGAAGCCCAAGGGGCTATGTGTAAAATGTATGGCCTATAAAGGCAAAGATAATGAAAATATCTCATAACTTTTTCTCTCTCCAGAAATTTCTAGATCTGAGATCTCTTTCTCCTTCTTCAAGGTTCCAAAACCTTCTTCTTTCTCTTGAATTAAATCAAGAGTTCTACTCTCATTTTTATAAAACGAATTAGTTTGTCACCACAAAACCCATCAAGGGGAACTCAGATCTTCCATCAGATCTCAAAAAGAAAGGATTTTGAAATCCCACATCTCTTGATCTTCAAGATCCAGCTAACAGAGGAGGAAGAAGAAGAACATCTTTCACTAAACCCCCAAAAAAAAAGAAGAAAAAACACATTCAGGAGTCCAACTCCTCTCTGATTTCTCTTCTGAGAAATTTTTTTAGGCTAAAAGCCTGTTGTGCCTCACCTGCGCGCTTGCGCAAGTGCGCAAGGCGCCCGCGTGCCGACACATGGCGCGCGCGCCTGCGCAAGTGCGCAAGTCGCCCGTGTGCCGACACGCGGCGCGCGCGCTTGCGCACCTGCGCAAGCGCGCAAGGCGCCCGCGTGCCGACACGTGGCGCGCGCGCTTGCGCAACTGCGCAAGTGCGCAAGTCGCCCGCGTGCCGACACGTGGCGCGCGCGCTTGTGCAACTGCGCATCCCTTGGATGTCTTTTCCCCTCTTTTTGTGTACATACATACATATATACATATGTATACAAATTTATGCACACACATACTCCGCAACATTCTCCCCCTCAAAAAAATTTTCGGGCCGGGGCGCTGCCCCGAACCCCGCAAGGGGGCTGCTAGCCCCCTTGACCCCCAGCCCGCTATCCGGGTAGCGGGACCCCCGTAAAAACTCTGCGTGGCTCCCGATATATCCAAACCCCCCTTTCAAAACACAACACACGTACACTGCACATTGAGTTCGCATGACCATTTTTAACCCGTTAATCGGAGGTTCCCTCGCCCCAAAGGCGAGGGGTAATTAACGGCAGCTTAGTCCGCGGCTGCCGGAGATTCGGATCCCCACAATCATTAAACCCCGGCCTACTCCAGGCAGGGGGAATCTGTAGTACGCCTGACAAGCGCGCGCGTATTCCCATCTCAATGGGGTGACGAAAAACACCCTACAGTAACCTTTCAATTTTCAAAGCTGTTCAATACTTGTTATATCCATATATTTTTCCTATACCTAAACCTATCCCATATAACTTAGGTACAATCTTAGTAGCCTCACTTCCTGCACTAGCACTCTTCGATACCGGAGCATCCCATTGCTTTATGTCGCAACGGTTCGTCTGAACTCATGCGATTCCAGTCAAACCTCTCGTATCCAGCTGGAATGTCAGTTCGGGGAACATCATTCTAAAGGAAATAATGGGATACGACCTGTATCCAGTGGTCGTCTGCAGCAGAGAATTCTATGCTGTCTTTAAGGTGCTGGACATACCGAATTTTGATGTCGTTTTGGGTATGGATTGGCTCAGAATTTTTTACGCTACTATCGACTGTCGTCAAAGGAGGGTAGTGTTCGAGATTCCAGACCATTTGGTCTTTTATTCCAAAAGTGGTGACCGTACCCTGGAGCCAAGCACATACAAGGCAAAACCGAAGAAGGCAGTGATTATAACACTTCAAGCGTAGGAAGGATCGAACCCAGAGGTAGTTCGAGAGTTCGACGATGTATTTCCTGAAGGCATATCAGGTTTGCCTCCTGATCGAGCTCTTGAATTCAGCATTGATTTAGTACCTGGAGCATAACCGATGATCAAGTCACCATATGGGTTAAGCCCTGAAGGTTTGAAGGAGGTCCGTACTCAGTTGGATGAATTATTGACGAAACGATAGATTCGTCCCAACACTTCAAGTTGGGGATCACCAGTTCTACTTGTGAAGAAGAAGGAAGGTTCATATCGAATATGTATTGATTATAGAGCTCTGAACGAAGTAACTATAAAGAACAAGTATCCACTTCCGCGCATCGACGACCTATTCGATCAACTAAGTGGGTCTTGCGTTTTCTCCAAATTAGATCTTCGTTCGGCTTATCATCAGGTGAAGGTAAAAGAATCTGATATCCATAAAACGACATTCAGAACTCGCTATGGACATTACGAATTTCTTGTGATGCCATTTTGAGCGACCAACGCACTTGCTATATTCATGAGCCTAATGAATCAAGTTTTCTGAGAGTACCTAAACAGGTTTGTTGTTATCTTCATCGACGACATCCTGGTGTATACTAAGAGTCGGAAAGAACATGCCGAACACCTATGAATTGTCCTGGAGACTTTATGACAGCATCAACTCTATGCCATGTACAACAAATGCGAGTTTTGGATAGATCAAGTCGGTTTCCTCGGACATATTGTATCAGGCGATGGAATCTCTGTAGATCTAGCTAAAGTATCAGCAGTAAGCGAATGGCCGACACCGAAGTCAGTGAAGGACATTCGAAGTTTCTTGGGTCTAGCTGGATATTACAGAAGGTTTATTGAAGGATTTTCGAAAATTGCAACACCCCTGACCAAGCTCACATGTAAAGATGAAGAATTTGTGTGGTCAGAAGCATGCGAATGAGCTTTCGTAGAACTCAAGTCAAGATTTACGTCAGCACCTATTCTCATTATACCGGACCAATCTGGAGGTTTTAAAGTGCATTGCGATGTATCCGGTAAAGGATAAGGATGTGTTCTACATCAGCATGGTAAATTCGTAGCTTATGCATCAAGACAGATGAAGATTCACGAGCGCAACTATCCGACGCATGATTTGGAGTTGGCGGCCGTAATTTTTGCACTCAAGATTTGGCGCCATTATCTTCTTGGTGAACGAGTGGACATATACAAAGATCACAAAAGTCTGAAATATGTGCTCCGAAGGAGTTGAATATGTGGCAGAGAAGATGGTTAAAACTAATGGCAGACTTCGACATCAACCTACAATATCATCCAGGGAAGGTGAATGTAATACCAGATGCACTTAGTCGCCAACCATTAGCATTGAATCTCACTGCACAGTGGAAGCTTCAACAAGATTTACATCATATGGAGATCGAAGTGGTCATACCAGGTAACACTTCAAGTTTGAAGAACTTACAAGTTCAATCTACCATTATCAATTAGATCAAAGCAGCTCAAGCAAGTGATACCAAGTTGCAAAAGATCAGAGAACAAGTAGAAAGTGGACTTAGAACAGACTTCATCATCCATGAAGACGGATCTTTGAGATACGGCAGTAGGTTGTGTGTACCCAAAGGTTCTGTGCGGGAAGAGTTGATGAAAGAAGCTCACAGCTCTCCTTATTCAGTATATCCTGGGGGCACAAAGATGTACAAAGATCTGCGTCAAAATTACTGGTGTCATGGAATGAAGCGTGAAGTAGCCAGAAGCGTCGCTAAATTCATAGTGTATCAGTAAGTAAAGGCTGAATATTACAGGACAATTGGTTTACTTTAACCGTTACCTATCCCAGAATGGAAGTGGCAACACATCACTGTGGATTTCGTGACTGCATTTCGTCGAAGCACGAATGGTAATGATGCGGTATGGGTTATTATGGATTGACTCACAAAGTCGGCACACTTCATCCCATTTTGAATTGGCCAATCTACTGAGACACTAGCAAAGAAGTACATGGAGGTAAGAATCTAAATAAGATTTAAACTCTTCAATATGTACTACCCATGAACTCATGCAGGAGATCTGAGATTACATGGAGTAGCGGTTTGCATTGTCTCCGATCGTGACACCAGATTCCGATCGCAATTTTGGCAGAGTTTGCAAGCCAGCTTGGGAACAAGTCTGAACTTTAGCACAGCTTACCATCTACAAACAGATGGACAGTCTGAGCGAACTATTCAGATACTTGAAGATATGCTAAGAGCGTGTAAGCTAGACTTCGGAGGATCATGGGAAGATCACCTACATCTTATGGAGTTTTCATACAACAACAGCTACCAAACAAGTATAGGAATAGTACCATTTGCAGCTCTATATGAAAGGAAGTGTCGATCGCCATTAAGTTAAGACGACATCGGAGATAGAGAACTCCTTGGACCTGAGAGATAGTAGCAACAGTCGATGTAGTTCACACTATCAGAAAAGAATGCGCATAGCCCAAGATCGACAGAAGCACTGGGCTGATGCAAAGCGCCATCGCTTGGAGTTCCAACTGGGAGATCATGTCGTTTTGAAGATATCTCCAAACCGTGGAGTGATTCAATTTGGAAGACGGGGTAAGCTCAGTCCAAGATATATTGGACCGTTCGACATACTCGAACGAGTCGGAGAAGTAGCTTATCGCTTGGCACTTCCACCTTCATTGGAAGGAGTACACAATGTGTTCCATATATCCTAACTCAGAAGGTATGTAAGTGACCCCAGCCATATTCTTGATCACTCCGAGCTCACTGTACAGCCAGACTTATCCTATGAGCAACAACCTATTGAAATCTTGGATAGAAAGGTGAAGTCACTTCGGAACAAGAAAGTAAACTGGGTTCGAGTGATGTGGAGAAAAGACTCACTTGGAGAATCAATATGGGAACGTGAGGACGACATTCGAGCAAGATACCCTCAATTATTTGTAAATAGTCCTTAAAATAAATGTAAATTTCGAGGACGAAATTTTTGTAAGGAGGGTAGAATGTAACAACTCTGTTTCAGTGTACAGAAAATTTGATTAAAAATTAATGTACAAATGTATTATTTGCAATCCTGTGTACACTATAAGTATTTGAATTGCTTTTGAACATCAAGAAAACACTTGTAGCATATTGGTAAAGCCTTGCACTGCTGTGGAATTGCCCCTGTGTTCTAATCCCCCCAACCACATATATTTTTATTGATTTTTATTTAAAAACTTTTAGAAGCTCAAAAGTTTGCAGTGCATTGCACGTAAAATGAAAAGTTATACAGAAATCAAACATGTGCATTAGACTAGTTGAAGTGACACGGACACGTGTCACAAATCCCAACCCCATCCCACCGGTTTGGACCGGCGAGATGTGTGTGGGGGACCGGCACCGCCGAACTAATCCTTAGCGGATGCCCTCAATTTTTAACCCTAGAACCCCTTTGCCTACCCCACTATCCCCATGCTGTTTGATTTGTCTGCACATTTCCAGAGAATTCAAAATGGGTATTAATCCACATTTTAATGCACATTTTAATTTTCAAATTCATTACCCTAAACCCTAATTTTCCTTATAAATACCACACTACATTTCACCCCTCCTCATTCAGAAATTCCGAACAAAAATTCTCTAAAATTTCTAAGTCCAAAGTTATACAAGTGGAGTTAGCAAAGGTCGAAGTTCCGGCGAAGTTCGAGAAGAATCCGGAAACGAAACGACTCCCCGATGGTTCCAAAAGCTTCCTCCATCTCCCCTCTTTATTTTTATTCAATAATTTCCCACTTTCCCCCTTCTCTTCTATAAAAATGAAATCACTTTTCAAAACTAGTCGGAAGCGGAGTTAATCCGACTTCCGATTCTATTTTTAACTAAAACCATAATTTTTCTTTAGAAAAAATTCACCATCTTTTTGTATATTATTTAAAAAATATAATACAACATTCACAACAAGTTTCATCTCAAAATAATATGAATAGCAACTTCTATTACATTTTTACGGTAAAATACCATCATGTTACATACAACATTATTTATTCATTTTAACCTTATTACCTTTTAAAAACTCAAGAGGTAATGACCTACCTTATCACAACACACATTTTTGACATAGCACGATAACTCTTGGGATATTAGTTTGTGGGAAATACGAATTTACATTTAAATAACTTAACCATTCAAAAACCCCGATCGGGATGGTTCGGGTTATCGCACATCCTCGGGCCTAGTAGAGCGAGATGCAGACCTCCGCAAGAAGTATCCGATCTCGATAGAATTTTTAATGCAATTTTTAAGAAAATGAGATTTTACAAAATAAATAAAATTTATTTTTATTGTATATATATATATATATTATCAAAATACCTATTTTAAATATATTATATAAATATTCCATGTTTTTCTAAATCAAAGGAATCACAATTTCATGAAACTACAATTACAATTCAATACAATTCCAATATTTCATTAAAATACTAAGTATAATGAAATCTAGGTTCTATTCACTAGAAAATTTCATTTTTATAGAAACTACAATTATGAAAAGCCTAAAGACGATAATTAAATACTTGAGATTTATTTTGAAAATATATCAAAACTATTTTTCATAAAACCCTCTCAAGTTATATTAATTTAAAATAAAGACCCTAGTAAACATAGGTGTAAGCGGAACCAATTCTCTTGAGCCTCAAGGAGCCGGAGATTATGGATGCTTGCCTACCTTAGGTAGACAACCTAAAATCGGTGTTATCAACACGATAATTGTCTTGAAAAAAGACAGAAATTCTGCCGTCCATGTGCAGCAGTTACCGATAACATCAAAACTAATTCAGAAATTCAATTCTGTATAAAAGTCTGACTAAGTTCGAGCCACAGTCAAATATGAAATCAATCTGACTTGAATATGATTCAAGTATAACTACAATACAATATGAATCCATTTATACTAGAATTCAATCCATATCAACGTGAACATGACTTGAACCGAACCATGGATATACTCTGATTACATGACTATCCTTTTATATCCATTCTGTTTACATGATATCATGGTTTCGGAAAGTCTTCCATCTATAACAAAACAATACAATCAATACAAAATACATTACGGGGATTTTAAAGGGGTAGACTGGTACGGAATGTGTTAGAAGTGGCACGAGACTGTTAGTGTATATGCCCTAGGGGCCATTATTGTATCATACTAGATTGTATATTACTTAATGGAAGCTTGGGATATTCACATTTGTATATACAGTCTTGCTAAAAATGATAGTATGCTACTTGGTTTGAGTCTACTTCAATATGTGCATATGTTGCTTGTGACGTATCACTTATACATATTAGTAGAGCCCATAGGTTCTTTGCTTGATTACCAGTGTTGTGATGGCTGTCACACTAGTGGGGGCTGGGTAGTCTATAAGCAACATCCTATACTTGTCCCTAGTCATATGATTATCGAGGCAGGGCATCAATACTCCAGAGTAGACTAGTGTGTACACTTCTCATCCCAGTTGGGAAGATGGTTTGTCCCATTGCCATCAGTACGTCGTACCGAAGATAGTACACAGGTGCTCGTTAGGTTACGGGTACACCGGACAGGACTCGCAGGGGAACTGATTGGTTGGTATTATACCCATCGTCAGTTAACAGTTCCTAGATGACATGAGTACAGCATAGTCCGCAGACTTGACACTGCTACTTCGCCTCGAGTGTGTCCCACTGTTCTTAGTTTGCTACCCTACCACGGCTCAAAGGAGTCGTGCAAACAGGTAGCAGTTGGGTGCAGTCCCGAGCACTTGGAGGCAGTGGTGGTTAGATAGGATTCGTCTCTCCCGGTATTGGGAGATGATATCGCGCTGTGTCAGAGAGCCATTACGCAAAGTCCCTGGCCAGGGAAAGCGAGATATACTGGCAGGTTCCAGTAGCTTCTCAGGGTGTAATAGGCTTCGCTCCGACATGACTTATACAGCTATTAGAGGACTGACGCTTGCCGCCCCCTAGGCTTGATATGCGATAGTCTTAGACGAACAGACCGGACTGTATGGAGATTGTCACATCTGGCTCAGTAGGGGTTCGGATGGATTTCCTCATCGGCCTTCTTATCGACATCTACCTGGGGACCGTTACGTACAGCTAGTGCCGCTTGCGGTCTGTGGTTAAACCCACTGCCAGCATAGTGTCGAGTCTTTAGAGTCCCACACAGAGAGTTTCCCTGCTCCAGGCGAAACGATATAGAGGTTGTATGGTTTTACGACAAGGGTTCGGACGCATACGTGTGTTTACGCACGTACGACTTTTCGGACAGTTTTTACTAGCCGGCTTTGGTTTAAGCCAGATTCTAGTATCGGGTTATTGGATTTATACAGTCTAAAGTTTATCCGTGTTTTCACGGATTGGAGGGGCGTTCTCGTAATTTGTCAGGAAGCTTCTAGAAGAGTGGTGACTTGGGGGGTAAGGTGGCATTGCATTAAATGAGATTAGTGACTCATTTGTTTGATTCATCCATGTCATTAATGCATCATAAATGCTTAATGACTCATGGAGATGAATCACACATAGATATTTATGAAGCATGGTTGTTAATTCTTTTATTTCATTTTTGGATAAAATAGTAATGCTTCATATATATTATGAGAGTTCATTATCTCATTTCATTCTCATCTTCACCTTCTCTGTCCTCAAGCTCACTCTCTTTTCAAACCCTAACCCTAACCTTTCATGTGTTGAGATTAAGGGTTAGCTAGACTAATACTTCCATAACCTCACTCTATATCCCCTAGGTAGCTTAGATTAGAACTTTAAGCAACCTAGTTATCTCAAGTTTGAGATTAAGCTTGGCGTAGGAGCTTTCGGGCGGATCGTCTTTGATTCGAGGAGGCCGTTGAGGTGCCGATGTTCCAAGGAGCTTACGAGGAGTGGAGGACCACGATGAAGCGCCGAAGGACATGTAACGTGAGGTATAACATCGGAACCGAGAAGTTAAACCTCTAGTTGTAGTTAGCAATGGTTTAGATTATGATTCATGCGCTCAAGTTCGTGTTACGAAGCTTTGATAATCGTTTTTCATATATTCCGCCTCCCCGCAAGTTCGTGGGGTGCGTGACATGGACTTACAGTGGTATCAGAGCCAACTAAACCATTACTAGCTTGTTAGCAACTGATTAGAAGTTCGATCGACGGAAAACACGAAAACAAAACCCTGAAATTTCTGAGTTTCTGTTAATTTTAAACCTGTCTGAAAAATTATTTGACAATGAGTCGGCAAAATGGCCGCGGATCCGTGGCAATAGAGTGCTTGTGCCGCGGATCCGCCGCCGAGTCAACGCCGAATTGACTAGGATTTGCTCAGTAATTCCTATTTTGTTGTTTTCTGTTTTCATGTATGTTCTGTTTCTACCCAGGTTGCCTCTGTGCTGATTTGCTTTTGGGATAGTGATTCGTAGAGTTTTTGTGTGCTAAGTTTATTACCGCAATCAAGACGGTTTCGCTTGTAGCTAGCCGGTTGAGTATGGGTCGCCCGCAGGGAGATGGGAATCTTTTTCTATGTGCTTTAACGAGTTAAGTCCAAATGTCCAGATTTGTTTGTGATTAACTAAGTGTTAAAATGATATGTAAAGAGAGCTTGTTAGGGTTAGGATTAGGTTAGTATGAGTTAGGAGTCGCTCACTTCTTTCGTTGCCACTCATAAAATCGGTGTTACGGTAATCGGCAACAACGTGGATTAGCACGACTAGGAAGGAACTTGCGAGTATAAGCTAGGCTTTCCAACGCATAAGTTCTTCCTTTTGGTGCTTGTCCGTCCGTTCTTGGATCTTAGCCTTAACCTCCGGTTAATTCAACCACAACCGGTCACACTACGGAATCGCCGCTATCATGTAGGACAGGGTGCCGTAGAGAGCGGATTGTGGTTCAATTAACGGGAGTTCGATTTAAGATGTTGGGCAAGGAAAGAGTGAGAGAGATTTCCTTCTCTCAAACTTCTTTTATCCTACCCTAACAAGTATGGAAACTACCCACCCATTACAAGAAGAACGAAAAATAAAACAAAGGAGGAAGATAGAAAGAAGGAGATTAGAAGATAACAACTAGCTATTTGCAACCTCACCTTGGCAAGGATCAAACGTAAGCATCATGGTTGTTTAAGGATAAAGGAAAAGAGAATAAGAAAGAAACAACAATAAATAACAACAACTAAATTATCAATTGAAGATTACAAGCAATTAACATAATAAGAGCAAGACAAGTGTAATAACAAAAAGAACTTCTTTATTCATCATTCTTCACTCACAAAAGCTCACTACAAGATTTTAATGGAGAAGAGATAAGAAGAGGAAGAAGAACAACAAGTATTCTAAAACCTAAAATACAAGATTAAGCACCTTTGGCTTTGGCAAGTTCTGGACTATTTATAGGCAAGGAACTGGAAATCTAGGGCAACAATCTGCCTCTTCATAAAAAAACCAAAATAACCCTGAAGTTTCGTCAACTGAGGAGGCCATACGGCCGCGGTTCCGCGGCCGAAGCATGCTAATGCCGCGGAACCGCGGCGCTTTAGAGGAGTTGGCTCCTCGGATTTTTTTTGCTTCTTAGTGTTGATGTTTGGCTCAGTTTGGTACACTTTGTTTCTCAGAATCTCTCCACATTTTCTCCAGAATTTCAGCAAATCAAAAGGTGATTGGATGTGGATATTTTTGTCATGATTTCCTCGAGCTCCGCGTAGATTTCTTGGATCTTGTGTTGCCATCGAGCCTTGTGCATGAAAATGACATTGATTTGCCATTTTTTCTCTTAAACTGGTGTGTGGCAACATACAGATAGAGAGCGGAGACTCGTGTTTTATCTTTGGTTGGTAGGAACCCGGATTTTGTCGTGCTTTTCCATGAATGTCACTGTTTAGAGCCGAGAACCTGTATCCTGCAATTGACTAGCAAACACGGCTCAAGAGTAGCTACCGATAAGCAATATGATAAAAATTGGGCGGTATAAAAATGCAAAAATCTGATATGAACAAATACCCCCAAACTTATAATTTGCTCGTCCCGAGCAAAGCCAATTTATTCACAAAAAAATTCCTAACCTCACTTTCGCAGGGAACGCGATTGCACTGAGCATGTGCAACAAGCCGTTAAACCTCTAGGTGTCCCTAGTAGGAGGAGTGTTGTCTCCTGAGGGTTTTCAGCAGATACTACCCACAAAATCCGGTCAAGCTAGTTTTGCAAAATAATTATGATTCAAACCCTAAGGTTTTGTTTCAGAAAATAACAATTCTATTATCCTAAGTCTAGACTATCGAACCCTTATTTTTCACACCTCGCTTCTTATTTAACTACAGATTTTATATGTCTTTACGTGCAGTGCAAATAGTGTCGTTTAAGTTTCCAGAAGGATCGATTAAAGTCATTATGTCACATAATAAAGCCCAGATAAAAATTTTAAAAAGGATCACATAAGTTTTATAAAGAGTTAAGCATTTTTCATGTTTCGTTTTCCAGTAAGGTTTCAACTTCAGAATTTCTATCTTCCTTAACAGGAAATTAGGTCTTGTTTTTCACTCCACCTTTTTCTTGTTTTCATTTCATACACACCTCTGTGAACGTGCAATAGTCTTTTTCATAGAATAAAACCTTCATATCTCCGCTAAAATTTTTATAAAAGCCTGTCTTTTATCAAGATTATTCTCACACAAAAAACCGTTAGGAATTTTAACTCGGAGAGAACACTTGCTTGACTTTGTTTTAATCTGGACTTTCTAGGCTTCTTAGCGAGCTTTGGGCCAATGCACCCAAACGAGTTGGTTTTAGGGAATTCGGTGTAGAAACACCCCAGCGGACTTAATTACTCAAGTTACCTAGGTCCAAAAACAAAAGACAATTTAGCGTGAAAATCATGATGATTCAATGCGAACGGAGATATAACCGGCAGTTCGATTATTTTTTTTGGATAAAAGACGTGTTTAGTAGGTTCGGTGTGTAATCATTCCAATCAAGTTCTAGATGGGTTATTTTTCAGACTTAATTCCAATTAAGGCATCAATAACATTCCTTCATATTCACTTCACTTCATAAACTAATGTTGATATTACTTATTTCAGAACAAATCTATTTGATCCTCAGAAAATCATTGATCCATTTAAAAGTTTTTAGACATAAAAGATTTGTCATCTAATTTCCAAAACTCACGACACGTGTAGTGTGATGTAAAGACGTATATCAGCTATAATTAACTTCAAAGGAGAGTTATCTTTCAGGTTTTCAAAATCTGAACATAAGATTTAGTTATTCTTATCTTATCAAACAAAACCGTCGAAATGTTGAATCAGAGTCCTCCCACTAGCTAACTTGACAGAAAAGTTTTTATATTTTAAGAAAATTTTCAGATTTTTATGGATTTTATGGATTTTAATATGCAGATGCAAAATATACATATGAATGCGAAGGTTAGAAATGCGTACCGAGCATACCCCCAAACTTAACAGTGTCCTCACTGTCATCGCATGAAGAGATCATTTGAAGGGTGAAAATTGTCGGTTAGATATACACAATTTTTTTTTGGTTTTTAAAGAGTAAAGAAAAAGGAAAAGAATATCCACAAATAAATACAAAAAGGTATATACATACCCCCAAACTTATTTGGAACAGTGTCCACTGTTCTTGGCTGGATAACCGAAGTTTGGTGGTAGGCAGAGGAAGATTATGCAGGGTAAACCGGCTCCTGTAAGACTAGGAGCTCCTCTGTTGGTTCGGCGCTAAGGTACGGTTTTAGGCGGTGTCCGTTCACTTTGAAAAATGAACCGTCCTTTGGATTCTCCAAATCCACAGCGCCCTGCGGATACACATTCCGCACAAAATACGGCCCTTTCCAGCGAGATCTGAGCTTCCCTGGATGGAAGGGTTGGAGATAGTGCCCTCAGAGTCAATTATTGGATCACAGGCACGTGATTGCAATGATTGAGGGAGGACCTATCCCGGTAGGACAGTCTTACTCGAGATGATAGTATGGTATCTGGTTTACCTTTATCATCGTGTACTGTTTCAGGTGACCTGACATGTCGCTATTACACGTTGATAGAGCCCCTAGGATTCTTGCTTGACTACCAGCAGTATGATGGCGATCATATACGTGGGAGCTGGTAGTCTATAAGCACATCCTTAAAAGGTCCCTAGTCGTAGGAGTTTCGAGACAGGGCATCGATACTCCATTAGTAGACTAGTGTATACAGTCGAGACCCCGACGAGGGGCGGTGGCCGGTCTCACAAGCCACTGGTGTCAGTTGGTTCACCTAAGATGTATACAGGTGCTCATTGGGTTATGAGTACACCGGACAGGACTCGCCGGGAACCTGCTAGTTGGTCATATACCAAATGTCAGATAGCAGTTCCTAGGTGACATGTGTACAGGTTAGTTCATCGACCTGAGATCGTCATTTGTCTCGTGTGAGTTCCCACTGTGCTTTGATTACTACCCTACCACGGCTCAAAGGAGTCGTGCAAACAGGTTTTAGTTGGGTACAGTCCCGAGCCACATGGAGGCAGTGAGAGGATCTGCAGGGGTTCGTCTCTCCCGGTATTGGGGGTGAGGTCGCGCTGTGTCTAGGAGAGCCATTACACAAAGCCCTCGGCCGAGGCAGGAGATTTACTGGTAGGTATTCCAGTAGTATCTCAGGGTGTTCTGGGCTACGCTCCGATACGACTTGTACCGCTTTTAGGGGTCTGACTTTTACCAACCCCCTAGGCCCGCCATGCGATACTCATAGACGAACGGACCGGACTGTTCGGATATTGTCACTGACAGGCTCAGTTGGGTGTCGGGGTGAACTTCCTCATCGACGTCCCATTTGGTCAATAGCTGGTGGCCCGTCACGTATTGGCTTATACCTCTGACGTGCTAGTGGTTAAATCCACAGCCAAAGTATTGACGAGTCTTTAGAGTCCACCACACTTTCAGTTACTCAAGTTTCGGGCGAAACGCTGTAGAGGCCGTATGGAGATATGGCAGGGTTCGATCAGATACGTGCGGTATTGCACGGATCGTTGATCGGACGGTTTTTACTAGCCGGCTTTGGCTTAAGCCGGATTCTAGTATTTGATAGTGTAGTTTTGTCTCTTTGCATTTGTGTTCAGTGGGAATACAAATGCGGGCATGTATTTGCAGTAGTAGGTTTTCCTGTAATTTATTACGGGACCAGTTTTCTGGAGTTGCCAGTTTGCATTCCGTTCCGGCCGGTTTTCCTTTGTTCTTTCCCGGCCGGATTTTCCGGTGGGGGGTGTTAATTGCAAGTTTGCAATTAACATTTAGTGGAGGGCTTTCTTGCATATATAGCTTTTTGATGAGACTAGCCTCATGATGATATTCTATTTTGGTCATTTCCATTGCTTATCTTATGAGTGGATTTGTGATGAGAGAGATGTGTGACTTTAATCATTATTATTCTTTTCTTTTGAGATATATTTGGAGAAGTATTCTTTTTCTCTCTCCAATCTTCTTCATTCTTGAGAGGGGCCGGCCATTCTTGAGGGAGGAAAATGAGAGGATCATTTTTCTAGTGGTGAAAAGATATCATCTCATTCTCATGCTTGCTTGCTTGCAAAATTACACAAATCCCTCCATAGCTTTTTATTCCTTTCCTCCAAACATCATGGCAACTTCATGAAACCCCAAAGAGATAACCTTCTACACTATTTCTATAGCAAGCCTTGGACGCGTCGGCTAGCCAACTTCGCGCCCGAGTTGCCTCGGTCAAGAGGCGGGAGCCCGTAAAAGATTCCGGCTACGTGGTGCCCTTTCCGACGGTGGAGGAGGTGACGGAGATTCCGCGGGAGATCGGAGTGGAGACGAAGACCGAAGGACACGGATCGCTCGGTATACATCTCTACTCTTTTCTAGTTTGCTAGCTAGCTAGGTTAATGGCCCGATCCGGGTGCAAAGTCCGCGGTGGTGCCGTCTTGCAAAGTTCGCAAAGTTTTTGTTTTCCGCGTTTCCGGCGTCGGATCGACGGCCGTGGCGCCCCCGCGGGCTTACATTGGTATCAGAGCCACGCCATTAACCTTACCTAGCTTCGTTTGATGTGTTTGCGTTTCCGATCGACCAAAATTTCCAAAAACCGTATTTTTCTAGCACATCAGTTTCTGTTGAAATTTTTTGAAGTCTAAAAATTTTTCAGGTGGTCTCAGAAAGATGTACAGGGAGTTCTAAAAACTCTGGGAAAAAACGAGACAGTGAACCTCAAGGTCGAGCGCGGAAGCGCGGCACGAACCCCATTTCTGCCGCTCTTCCGCCGCAAATTTGTGGGTTCATTGCTTCATTTTTTTGCAGTGGGCTTATGGGCTAAAATTAGGGGTTTTGGAATGTTAAAATTGGGCCCAGGTTTTCTGTGAGTGCTACAGTTTTGATTGGGGGCCCACTTGTTAATGTTTGGTCAATCGGAAAATTTTAAACACATTTTTCACAGTATTTACATTATATCTGCGGCCGTGAATGTCACTCGATCGGTAAATCCGGTCTAACTGCTATAGCCCGGTTAGACGGATTTGCGAACATGATTTTCACGTTGATGTTCTATGTTTATGCTGTGATGTTGCGGATCGGTCGTGGGGGATAGCCTGGATGCAATGCTAGTACAGTTTTGGTGTATTATGTACATTTGATATTGCGGGGCGAGCGTCCGACATGTGGACTGCCGTCACTGCCTGATTGTATTATTATTTTGGGGCACGACCTGGTTGCGGTCGATGTACCCATTGTATGTATATTTTACTTTCTGTACTAGGATTACCCCGCGGAGGGGTGCACGGGTAGCCGGGTTCTGGAGGGCAACAAGCCCGCATCTCATGGCATTGAGACGGAGGGGGCTTCACTCTAGGATTGGCGGGCTATTCGCCGCACTCGTAGGGGGTACAGGTTGACCCAGGAGGGGTGCCCAAGTTGCCGGATTCCGTGGAGTGCTGGGTGGTCCATTCACGGTGCTGAAGGGGGCTGCCTCGCTTCAGGTTTTGGCGGGTGACTTGCCGCACCCGTAGGGGTCTAGGTTTTCATTGCACAGGCTATCCACACGACCACGGGAACGTCGGGTTTCAGCAGCGGCTCTGTGAAACCCGAGACTTCCAGATATCTGTATTGTTCTGTGTTGCTATACATTTCTGTGATATTGCATTTTATTCACGTCTTGAGCGAAATACTATATATTGGTATATATATTAGTAGATGTTGTATATGTTTTTCATCCGCGCTAGTCCAGTCCCCGCTCTGCCGTTAGTTAGCTAACCTAACGGGTGATGACGGGACCCAGTGGCGAATGCGGATGGCATATACGTACGTCAGTATATTTTCGTTCTTTGTGGTGTGATTAATTGATGGGACTGCGTTGATTCGGATCAATGCAAGATAAACAAACCTATTCTGATGTTGTTGGAACACTTTTTCAAAAAAAGCTGTTATTGCAAGGACGTTCACTTTTTGTTTTGCATCGTGGTATTCATTTGGAATATCCTGCTCCTCAGTCGACGAGGCAAGGGCCGAGATCCCTTCACCGGGAGTGACCCCTTGGACAGAAGTTTGCGTCAGGGCATTAACTTCACTATAGCCGATTACTTTTGCTTTGCACCGTGGTATTCAGCTGGAATATCCTGCACCTCATTCTACGGGGAAAGAGCCGAGATCCCTTCACCGGGAGTGACCTCTTTAGCAAAGGTTTTCGTCACTATATTTTTATACAAGGGTATGCAGTTCCTTCAACGATATCAAGTTCATTACGTTAAAAGTTTTTCGCCAAAAACTAGACGTAGCCCTCCGTCATTTCTTACAAGTATTACTTAGTATTCATGCTGCGTTTGTTGACTGTGTCAAGGCGTAGTGTGCGGTAGCTAAGTAGTGTTTGTTTGCAGCATATTAATGGGATTGGTTAGGACAGTCGTGCGGCCTTGTTGACTCCGTCAAGGGCACGTACGGGTGGGTTTAATGCAATCCAGATAATGACGGGTTGAACTTGACTAGGACTCTTTGATTTGTTGACTCCGTCAAGGTCACTTGAGTCCTAGGGGTAAAAACATCACATCGGGAGTTTCAAAAGAACTGAAACTTGCCAGGCATGCGCATACCTTCTGGAGTGTGGTGACTTGAGTGGATTCCGTCAAGTTATCATGCGATGATAGTTGGATCCCGATTCCCACTGATGAGTTAGTTTACTCCTCGGGTGACCCCGACTAATTCTTCTTTCAGGTTTGGAGGAGAATTTGAGGTACAGTGGGAGGTTTCCAGATTAGATAAAGTGATAACCATTCTGATCTAGGTTAGAGTGCACGCTGAGTGTTTCTTTTCTCTCTCTCTTTTGGCAGCGACCATTGACCCGACCCTGGACTTTGACTCAGTGACCAAGTTGACCGAACCTTCTTAACACTGGCTTTTGGATTGTCAGAGTTGCAGACCTCATTGCCACTCCTACTTCTACCCTTTTCTCCAGGACACCCCGTATTACTACGAACGTCCACTTCCATTGGACAAAACCATCGTATGGTTATATACGAACTCGAAGGACTTCGAGGATGGTTTCTGGTTCTGGAGAAAACGGATAGGATTATTCAGTTGTCTTTTCTTTTCACCTTCTCTCAGGTTGCGAGTACTCCTTAGTTTAGGAGTAGTACACCTATTACGCAAATTGGATAGTCTTCTTCCAAACCATAGGCTGGTGCCAACCGGTAGGGAATGAAGAAAACCAGTTAGCCTAAAACGGTGTACAGAAGGTATTAAGTTAAGACAAAGCAAGGGATTAGTAGGAGGGCAAAGTAAATTGCGACTGATATTCACGACCAAACCAAGTATTTCTTCGCCAATCCTAAATCACCTTTGTATTTCTCCAGGACACTCCGTATCACTACGAAGATCCCATTTTTTTGGATAATCCATCGTATGGTTATATACGAACTCGAAAGGAACTTGTTCCAGTTCGGGGATGGATTCTGGTTCAGGAGAAATAGGAATAAAGTACATTCAGGTGTCTTTTATCTTCACCTTCTCTCGCATTGCGAGTGCTCCTAGGATTAGGATAGTACACCGTTTATGCTTTTTGGATAGTCTTCTTCCAAACCATAGGCTGGTGCCGAACGGTAGGGAAGGAAGAAAACCATTTGGCTTAAAGGGGTGTACAGAAGGTAATGACTAAAGACATATAAAGGGATTTGGAGAGGTGGCAAAGAATTATACGGTTATAGTTGTGAATCTGGATAATTACTAGGAATACCAGGATACCCCGACGAAACATTTCAATGCTTCAGTTTCACTGTGTACTGTTAATGGAAAACTGATTTCCCAGTTAGACACTTGCTCCAGGGTATGTATTTACCAGGTATGATTCTCACATCTGTATGGTTTTACAGATGATGAGTGGGAGTAAGTTATTGGGAATTGGGTGATCATCCTCATTATATCGGGATTCGTTGTAATCGATGATATTTGAGGAAGCCACCTGGGTTGTTTGCCGGTCGGCAAATATTTGGTTTTGAATATCCGTTGTTGTGCACCAATTTCAAATTGATAAATCTGTACGTCTATTTTCATAGAGTGAGATATACCTTTTGATATTATGTCGATGACATTTACCTATATCAGTGGATGGTTAGGTAAGGAGCATTAAACAGCGGTATAATTCTTCTTAACCATAAGTACAGTTTTCAACCTACGACGCACAGTGAAAGAGTTGTTAGACTCAGCGGACTTATACAGAGTATTGTATGTTGTCCAGTGTCCATTAGGACAGAGGGGTTGGTCCTCATACTATATTCTACTTACTTTTAACTTCTCTAGTTCTTAGACATGTGTTTCGTAGAAACGCAGGGTCTATGTTTTGAGGAGTTATAGGTATTTGAATAGAGTAGAGAACCAGGTGTAGCAAGTATCGGGATTCTTCAAAGAGATCGAAGATGTAGATACTTGTGTATGGTATTCAGTTGATAGTAATGATGAAGACAGATTGCTTCTCTTTCAGGTTACTCATAATTGGAAGCATTCCTAAGTTGAGTAACGCTGATCGACCTCCTTCCATTTAGTTGACATGCACTGGAGATAGATGCATGATTTGAATCTGGTTAAATTAAATCAGTGCCTCTGTTCCTATATTGGATATAGAACAGTTCATATCTTAACGATGTTAAGGTACGGGGAGTTGTCCGGCTTATGCTTAAAACCAGACACTGGACAACTCTAGGCACGTTTCTGTAATGGCTGTTTGTGGGTTGACCCAGGCTATGACGAGGGTTGATTTTCTACCATCTGGATGAACAGTAGAAATATTGTTCTAGACTCGCCACAGTTTTTATTAAAAATGGATTTTTCAGAAAAAGTAGTGGGAGTATGGTAGAACTGGAAGTGATTCCAGAACCACAAACGATTACTGAAGATTTGATAAGGAACCTAAAGATTCAATCTGATTTGACATTCCATTGGCCACTCCGCAGATACGGTGGGTAACTTCAGGCACCCGAGAGGTACTCCGGTAGCCTCAAGGACGGTGACAGGGAAGTTCTTGTTTACCCACAATTACCATTGCTGTTGTTCCAGGCTGCGAGACCCGGCAGGAGGATGAGTATAGCGTCGTTCTAAACTAGCTTTAGAACTGCACGTCTGTATGACTCTGCCAGAAGGTTGTCGTAGTCAGTGGGAGCAGCGGAAGCATTGGTGGACATCAGGCTTATGTCTATTTATAGACTAAAGCAGATACAGCGGAGATAGATCATCTATTTCTGATGTGACAGTCATAGGTTTGACTTCATCAGAATAGGGGATGGATCTGTTGAGAAGGTAGTAGGGTGTAATGTCATGGTATTTGGATGACATACACAGAGTAGGAAAGGAAACTCCTATACTACGATCGGTTATACTTTGGTTGTCACACAGTGGTTTCTCCACACAGGACTTGGATATTATATCAGACATTCTGGTTACTAGATCTATGGTTTTAGATCTAGATTTGTGTGGTTTCCCAATCTGGGTACCTTGACAGCATTCTATGAGTATTTAGAATGGACGACTCCTGGCATGGTAGTGCACCTGCAGTTGATGGAGTCACCCTCTCTAAAGGTGTCTTATAGACTAAAGGGGAGAGGGATACTCATGATTGGCAGATCACTTGCTTAGGCAATTGAGTCAATCATGAGATGTCAAGTACCACACCAGATGTTGTTCTTGCACTAGATGCAATAAGTTGATATTGATCCAATCCTGGAGAAACAGTCGGAAGCAGTCTTAGAACATAAGTGAATGTTCTAGGGATATGATAACGACAGCCTTATTTGGGAGACAGTTATCATTCCAGGCTTCCAAGGTGACATGGACGACAAGGAGGTTGTCAGAGTTATATTTTTCCTTCTGACGAGGGGCAGTATTTTGGACAGGTGGTCCAAGGAAATATTGAGGGTGGCATGGCGCAGGATACTGATTAAGTTCAGTTGACGATACAGTCTAAGAAGTTTGGATTTGGAGTTCATTTATGAGCTAGGTCCTATCAGACATCCAGACATTCTAAGACAGGTATTGCTCATTTCGGGAGATGGCTTTCTCCGCGAACTTGAGATATAGAGAGACATAGAAAGAAACTTCTCTGCGGATCCACTCACTGAGGCTATTCCTCGAACGCAATAGTTTCGCAAACGAGCTTTGTGAGACTGACTTGTAGAGGAGTTGGGTGTTCGGTATCACACGGGCTGTGAGTATGCGACATCGCAATAATTAGCCTTGAGTGCAAGTGGGAGATTGTTGGAGATAGTGCCCTCAGAGTCAATTATTGGATCACAGGCACGTGATTGCAATGATTGAGGGAGGACCTATCCCGGTAGGACAGTCTTACTCGAGATGATAGTATGCTATCTGGTTTACCTTTATCATCGTGTACTGTTTCAGGTGACCTGACATGTCGCTATTACACGTTGATAGAGCCCCTAGGATTCTTGCTTGACTACCAGCAGTATGATGGCGATCATATACGTGGGAGCTGGTAGTCTATAAGCACATCCTTAAAAGGTCCCTAGTCGTAGGAGTTTCGAGACAGGGCATCGATACTCCATTAGTAGACTAGTGTATACAGTCGAGACCCCGACGAGGGGCGGTGGCCGGTCTCACAAGCCACTGGTGTCAGTTGGTTCACCTAAGATGTATACAGGTGCTCATTGGGTTATGAGTACACCGGACAGGACTCGCCGGGAACCTGCTAGTTGGTCATATACCAAATGTCAGATAGCAGTTCCCAGGTGACATGTGTACAGGTTAGTTCATCGACCTGAGATCGTCATTTGTCTCGTGTGAGTTCCCACTGTGCTTTGATTACTACCCTACCACGGCTCAAAGGAGTCGTGCAAACAGGTTTTAGTTGGGTACAGTCCCGAGCCACATGGAGGCAGTGAGCGGATCTGCAGGGGTTCGTCTCTCCCGGTATTGGGGGTGAGGTCGCGCTGTGTCTAGGAGAGCCATTACACAAAGCCCTCGGCCGAGGCAGGAGATTTACTGGTAGGTATTCCAGTAGTATCTCAGGGTGTTCTGGGCTACGCTCCGACACGACTTGTACCGCTTTTGGGGGTCTGACTTTTACCAACCTCCTGGGCCCGCCATGCGATACTCATAGACGAACGGACCGGACTGTACGGATATTGTCACTGACAGGCTCAGTTGGGTGTCGGGGTGAGCTTCCTCATCGACGTCCCATTTGGTCAATAGCTGGTGGCCCGTCACGTATTGGCTTATACCTCTGACGTGCTAGTGGTTAAATCCACAGCCAAAGTATTGACGAGTCTTTAGAGTCCACCACACTTTCAGTTACTCAAGTTTCGGGCGAAACGCTGTAGAGGCCGTATGGAGATATGGCAGGGTTCGATCAGATACGTGCGGTATTGCACGGATCGTTGATCGGACGGTTTTTACTAGCCGGCTTTGGCTTAAGCCGGATTCTAGTATTTGATAGTGTAGTTTTGTCTCTTTGCATTTGTGTTCAGTGGGAATACAAATGCGGGCATGTATTTGCAGTAGTGGGTTTTCCTGTAATTTATTACGGGACCAGTTTTCTGGAGTTGCCAGTTTGCATTCCGTTCCGGCCGGTTTTCCTTTGTTCTTTCCCGGCCGGATTTTCCGGTGGGGGGTGTTAATTGCAAGTTTGCAATTAACATTTAGTGGAGGGCTTTCTTGCATATATAGCTATTTGATGAGACTAGCCTCATGATGATATTCTATTTTGGTCATTTCCATTGCTTATCTTATGAGTGGATTTGTGATGAGAGAGATGTGTGACTTTAATCATTATTATTCTTTTCTTTTGAGATATATTTGGAGAAGTATTCTTTTTCTCTCTCGAATCTTCTTCATTCTTGAGAGGGGCCGGCCATTCTTGAGGGAGGAAAATGAGAGGATCATTTTTCTAGTGGTGAAAAGATATCATCTCATTCTCATGCTTGCTTGCTTGCAAAATTACACAAATCCCTCCATAGCTTTTTATTCCTTTCCTCCAAACATCATGGCAACTTCATGAAACCCCAAAGAGATAACCTTCTACACTATTTCTATAGCAAGCCTTGGACGCGTCGGCTAGCCAACTTCGCGCCCGAGTTGCCTCGGTCAAGAGGCGGGAGCCCGTAAAAGATTCCGGCTACGTGGTGCCCTTTCCGACGGTGGAGGAGGTGACGGAGATTCCGCGGGAGATCGGAGTGGAGACGAAGACCGAAGGACACGGATCGCTCGGTATACATCTCTACTCTTTTCTAGTTTGCTAGCTAGCTAGGTTAATGGCCCGATCCGGGTGCAAAGTCCGCGGTGGTGCCGTTTTGCAAAGTTCGCAAAGTTTTTGTTTTCCGCGTTTCCGGCGTCGGATCGACGGCCGTGGCGCCCCCGCGGGCTTACAGGAAGTGTAGCCGGGTGTCATAAAGCAGTACCTGTTGACCAGGTACGAATGTCTTGCGCAAAAGGTGTTTATCGTGAAACACCTTCGTTCGGTTCTTAACGACAACCGCGTTAACGTAAGCCTCATCCCTAAGCTCGCTTAATTCGTTCAACTGCAGGTTCCGATGGCTGCCCGCATCTTCGAGAGACAGATTCAGCTCCTTTATCGCCCAAAATGCGTGATGCTCTATTTCGACAGGAAGGTGGCAAGCCTTTCCCTACACAAGCCGATAGAGAGACATGCCAAGATCGGTCTTATAAGCGGTTGGAAATGCCCAAAGGGCATCAGTGAGTTTCAGCGACCAATCTTTTCGGTTCTTGGAAACCGTCTTCTCCTGTATCTGCTTGATTTGCCGATTTGAAACTTTGGCCTGCCCACAGGTTTGGGGGTGGTAGGGCGTGGATAGCTTATGATTAATGGAATATTTCCGCATCAAGGCCTCGAAAGTCTTATTGCAGAAATGAGTTCCATTGTCGCTAATGATCGCTTGGGGGTGCCCAAAACGGGAGAAAATGTTTTCTTTAAGAAACCTAACGACAACCTTGTTTTCGTTAGTCCGGCTGGGCACAACCTCGACCCACTTAGAGACGTAATCAACAGCGAGAAGGATGGACAAGTTCCCGAAAGAGCTGGGAAACGGCCCCATGAAATCTATCCCCCAAACGTCGAAAATCTCCACAACCAAGATTGGTTGGAGCGGCATCTCGTTCCTCCGGGATATCCGGCCCAAGTGTTGGCACCGGGACCAAGTCTTGCAATAGTCATGAGCGTCTTTGAAGAGTTGTGGCCAGTAGAAACCATATTGCAAGATCTTCTCAGCTGTCTTTCTGGGGCCAAAATGCCCGCCACATGCTTGATCGTGGCAAAATGACAGCACACTCTTGAATTCCTCGTCAGGGACACACCGACGAATAATCTGGTCGGGACAGTACTTGAACAGATAGGGTTCGTCCCAGTAAAAGTGTTTTACTTGGGATAAGAATCGAAGTCTGTCCTGACTTGACCATTCAGTCGGTAGTAATCTTGTGGCCAAATAGTTCACAATATCTGCGAACCAGGGTTCGCAAGATACGGTCAAGAGCCGTTCATCCGGGAAAACGTCATTGATCGGAAGTCGAGGCGACGGCGAAGAAGGAAGTCGTGAGAGATGGTCGACAACTACGTTTTGACATCCTCGTTTGTCCTTAATGACAATGTCAAACTCTTGAAGCAAGAGGATCCAACGTATTAGCCGAGATTTTGCATCTTTCTTCGCAAAAAGATGGCGCAGAGCAGAATGGTCTGTGTAGACAATGACTGGAGAGCCGATGAGGTATGGCCTGAACTTTTCTAAAGCAAATACAACAGCCAAGAATTCCTTCTCAGTTGTTGTATAATTGAGTTGGGCGTCGTTCAGGGTTCGGCTTGCATAATAGATTATGTGCGGCATCTTGTTGATGTGTTGTCCAAGGACAGCACCAATGGCAAAGTCGGATGCATCGAACATAATCTCAAATCGGTGCGTCCAGTCAGGAGAAGAGAGAACGGGAGCAGAAATGTGTGAGCTTTTTAATAACTCGAATGCAGTCACACAGCTCGAGTTGAAGTCGAATGGCGTGTCCTTGGCCAGTAGAAGAGTCAAGGGCTTAGCAATCTTGCTAAAGTCCTTGATGAACTGTCTATAGAAACCGGCATGGCCAAGGAAGGCTCGGATGTCTCTGACGCATCTGGGAGGAGGGAGATTGAAAATGACCTCAATCTTCGCTTTGTCAACCTATATGCCATTTTGCGAAATGATATGTCCTAAGATAATACATTCGCGCACCATGAAGTGGCACTTCTCCAAATTCAAAGTGAGGTTCTTGTCCTTACATCGGGTAAGGACAGCGTCAAGATGCAGCAAACACTCGTTGAAGGAATCGCCGAAGATGGAGAAATCGTCCATGAAGATCTCCAGAAATTTTTCCACCATGTCTGAAAAGATTCCTATCAT
The DNA here is from genome assembly GCA_030015575.1 of Agapanthus africanus. NCBI lineage: Eukaryota > Viridiplantae > Streptophyta > Magnoliopsida > Asparagales > Amaryllidaceae > Agapanthus > Agapanthus africanus. The sequence goes on along the minus strand of JASDDO010000029.1, from coordinate 250,453,563 downwards.
ACATCGCTGGAAGGTAGCGGGCGCATTGCATAACCCAAAGGGCATGCGACGATATGCAAACGTGCCGAAAGGACAAGTGAATGTGGTCTTGTCCTGGTCTTTTTCGGCGATGGGAATCTGATTATAGCCGGAGTAGCCATCAAGAAAGCAGTAGTACTCGTGTCCGGCCAATCGTTCAAGCATTTGGTCATTGAAAGGTAGCAGAAAGTGGTCCTTCCGCGTTGCGGCGTTGAGTTTTCTGTAATCGATGCATACTCGCCACCCAGTTTGGGTGCGAGTAGGGATTAACTCGTTCGCCTCGTTAGTGATGACTGTTATACCTGATTTCTTGGGGACAACGTGAATGGGGCTAACCCACTGGCTATCAGAGATAGGGTAAATGATACCACTATCCAGACATTTTACGATCTCCTTCTTCACATCCTCTTTCATGACTGGGTTGAGACGTCTTTGTGGATCCCTGGCTGGTTTGGCATCATCCATCAGATGAATGTGATGTTCAACGATCAGGGGACTAATCCCCTTGATGTCCGCCATGGACCAGCCAAAAGCTTGCCTATTACCGTGCAAGACCGCAAGAAGGGCTTTCTCTTGCTATGGAGCTAGAGAAGCCGAGATGATAACAGGGAGGGTCCCATTCTCACCCAAGTAAGTGTACTTAAGGTGAGACGGAAAAGGCTTGAGTTCGAGCATTGGAGGTGAAACGATTGAAGGAAAGATTGGTGAAAATGTCTCGAACACAAAGGATTCCAGCAAAGGCTCAAAACGAGTGTAAGCGACCGAGTTGGATGGTTCAGGTAACTCATCCGGAAATTCGAAGGATTCAAACTCGGGCGGTGAGTGGCTAAGATCGTTCGAGAAAGTGAAACACTCGTAGTCATTGTCGGGCGCAGAAACAGCAGCAGGTTCGAAGAGGAACGCACTAGTGGCGTTAAGGTTATCGTGATCGAACAGAAACTCCTCGAATTCACACTCTTCTGGAGTGATCTCCTGGATCGAGCAAATGTCCAGTATATGAGCATTAGGATCGGTGGGCTGATTCCCCAACCTAAAAATGTTGAGTTCAATCATCATATTTCCAAAAGATAGGTTCATCGAACCATTGCGACAATTGATCACAGCATTTGAGGTTGCAAGGAATGGGCGACTGAGTATCACCGGAATTTGATTCCGGGGGTTAGCTATAGGCTGTGTGTCTAATACAATGGAGTCAACAGGGAATATGAAGTCCCCAACCTTGATTAACACATCCTCTAGCTCACCCCTAGGATGGGTGATCGATCGGTCGGCCATTTGGAGAGTGCAGTGTGTGGGTTTCAGCTCTCCTACACCTAGTTGCTCATATACTGAGTACGGAAGCAGGTTAACACTGGCACAAAGATCTAATAGTGCGCGGTTGATGTTCTTATCCCCAATGGTAATAGAAATCGTAGGACAGCCAGGGTCCTTCCGTTTTTGCGGTAAAGATTGGGTAAGAGCATCACTCACACCACTAGCCAAGAAAACTTTCTTGGGTACCTAAGACTTCCTCTTTTTCGTGCACAAGTCCTTTAAGATTTTCGCGTAGGACGGGACTTGTTGGACAGCATCTAAAAGGGGAATGTTGATGTTAAGCTGCTTAAACAACTCCAGAATCTTCTCCATTTGTGGATTTTGTTTGGTGGACTTCAACCGGTTTGGAAATGAAACGTTTTTAAAATTGGTTGAGTCCAATGCTGGAGGAGGAGATTGTGGAGTTGGAACAGATCCCAGAACTGGTGTTTTCGTGGAGTGAGAATTGGGTCCGTTTAGAGCAGAAGAAGAGGAAGAGCCTTTTGAAGAATGGAGAATAGGCTCAGAAGACGAAGACGAAGAAGAAGAAGAAGAAGAAGTGGCCGGGGTGTCATCATTGATCCGTGTGCCAATGTTTCTTTGCAGCATCCTTCCCGATCTCAATGTGGTCACGACACTCACATTATGGTTTTGTTGTTCAAGAGCAACATGCACATTATGTGGGTGAACGGGATTAGGGAGTGGCTGGAACGGGAGCTTCCCCTTCTCTCGCTCGCTTAAGGCCGCATTCAGTTGTGCTATCTGGGCTTCGATGGTTTTGATGCTTTGCCCGTGTGCAGCAGTGTGTCACCAAAGACTGAATAGACGACTGGATGTTGGCGGTGGATTGTGTCGATTGTTTAACGAACGCCTCCAGACTTCGTTCTAGCGAGGAAACTTTATCGTTGTTTGACGGAACAAAGTTGTTTTGGGGAAAAGAATTGTTGGGTGCAAAGTTGTTCGTCTGATTTTGAAAAGGTTGGGGTTGGAAGGGCTGCTGAAACTGATGTTGAGTTTGTTGTTGTGCTTGTTGTTGTGGAGGAGGGGGCCTCTGGAAATTGTTTCCTTGGAATTGATGCTGATTCTGATTCCAGGCGAAATTGGAATGGTTCCTCCAACCGGGATTGTAGGTGGAAGAGTATGGATCATTTCTTGGTCTTTGCTGAAATGCAGCATTAACCTGATCCTGTCCTTGAGATGGTGGATTATAAGGACACTCTTCGGTTAAGTGAGAAGGATCGGAACAACAAGCGCAAATGGTACGAAGGGAACGAACAGGGGCAGGAGCAGGAGAAGAAAATTTGCTCTCTATCGCTTCAAGTTTTCTCGTTATTGCAGCCATTTCAGCTTTCATCGCAATAGAGACATCAAGTTGGTGAATTCCTACCCTAGACTGACCGGTAGAAGTGGAGGTAGAAGAAGAAGAAGTCGGTCTGGTGCTCTCCTATTGTAGCGTTTGTTCCGCAAGGTCGTCGAAGAATTGCCACGCTTCCTCGTCAGATTTTGATATGAAGTGGCCCTGACAGATGATTTCCAACAACAGCTTGGTTGTTGGGTTCAGGCCCTGGGATAAGGTTTGGCAAAGTTGTCATTTCTCTATAACATGGTGAGGGCACTGAACAAGAAGGTCTTTATACCGGTCAAAGCACTTCCAAAAGGGTTCAGTAGGAAGCTGAGAGAATTGGTTGATTTCGTTACAGATTCTTGCGATTTTATGGTTCGGACAGAATTTCTTGAGAAACGCTTTCACAAACTCATCCCAACTGGTTATGGAGTGGGAAGCGGTGCTATACAGCCATTTTTCGGCAAGATCGCACAAAGTGAACGGAATGACCCGTAGCCGTATAGCATCGTCCGACAGCTGGGTGGTTTTCATCATGGCACAAACGTTTTGAAATTTGTTGATGAAGATATAGGCATCTTCAAATTCAAGCCCATGAAATTTTGGAAGCATGTTAATGAAGTGGGGCTTAATTTCAAAATTATCCCCATTGTCCGGTGGAAGAGAAAGACAGGTGGGAAGTGCAGAACGGGTGGGATAGAAATGATCCTGGAGCGCGATTCGCTGTGGCGCTATAACAGGCGGTGGTGGTGGGTTATTTGCCTCCATAGGGGGTGGAGTCAATCCTGGGGTAGTCAAAGAGATGTTTGGATTAAATCCTGCGGAAGAAGAGGTTGGTGATGGTGAAGGTGAAGATGTATGAACAGAATTCCGGGTCAACGTCAGTGTTGGCCGGCAAAGGTAAGGGTGAAAGAGGCGTGGACGGAGTTTCGACGTCTGAGTCGATCGCATAGTCGGTAGCGACTAACGTAACGCGGACTAGGCGGGCGCTAGTGTCCCAAGTCCAAGCGGACATACACTAAACGAGTTTAGTATAGTCAAAGCGGAGAAGGTGAGGGTAAGAAAACGTCAATGGAGAAATACGATGGGTGGTGGGTGAAAAATGGATTCTGGCGACAAAGGGCAAGTTAATATAAAAGTTTTTGATTTTTTCGAAATTTTTTCTTTTTAGAAAGAGGTTTATAGAAATATGTACGGACTTATGGCTTCAAGCAATCACAAACAAGATATGCACAATCACACCAAGATCTAGGGTCACCTAGGTCAGCTAGACAGCTCCTAACTGTTCCAAAGGGCTAGAAACAGGACCTCAAACCGCCTCTTCTCCAACAATTGCGGCCAGTTAAGTGCCAGGTAAGTGGGAGGCTCCCCCTACATAAGTAGTGGTCCTAATTAAGTAACCACTTGCCTTGGACACACTTGCCTAGACACCGCAAAAGTCAGGATAGGATAAACGGCCGATGCCTGTAACTAGTCCTCTGTCCTATTGAGCGCGAAGTCCTTAGGGCTGAGTCTAGTATTTTTTAATTTAAGCAATGGTCAATGCATATGCTTTTTTTGATTTCTGGGGTCCTGGGAAGGGTGATGAAATCCCTACCCGATCTGAATTTGTTTCAAGCCCCTTAACGTCCGTATTAATAAATGCAAAGCAGTAACAAATCAACTGCAATCAATTTTTATTTTTTAGCACGGCGCAAAGAATCCTGCATAAAAACAATTTATTGGAAGGGGGAAGAGAGTTTGCGCAAAGAATGCTGCAGAAAACACAGTTCAGTGGAGTCCAGAGGAGTGGGGAGGAAAGAAGAAGGACTCACAGAGATTTTGGCACCCTGAAGGAGCCAAACGGCCGCGGTTCCGCGGCCTAAGCTTGTTTATGCCGCGGTTCCGCGGCAGTAAGGTGGATTTGGGCTTCTGGATTTCTTGGGTGGGCTGCCTTGGATGTCCTCTTCTTGTCTGGAACTCCTGAATTTTGATTTGCTCACTGTATATGCTCCAGAATTTTACAGTAGACCGTTTGCTTCGTTTTGATCCGTCGCGGTGTAGCCGCGAGATGTGGGTCTAACTTCCCACGTCTTTGGTACTGAACTTGAACTTCTTTTTATCCTGTACACTTGCACAAAAACTAATCAAAAATAACAAGATGATTTTTTTTTACAATGTATATTTTTTTTTGTTTTTTGGTTAGCTTTATATTCACAAATTAACCCGAAATTACACAAAGAAATAAACTACCGTCTCCCCGGCAACGGCGCCATTTGATTGGTAGAGTTTTTGCGTGCTAAGTTTATTACCGCAATCAAGACGGTTTCACTTGTAGCTAGCCGGTTGAGTACGGGTCGTCCGCAGGGAGATGGGAATCTTTTTCTATGTGCTTTTACGAGTTAAGTCCAAAAGTCCAGATTTGTTTGTGATTAACTAAGTGTTAAAATGATATGTAAAGAGAGCTTGTTAGGGTTAGGATTAGGTTAGTATGAGTTAGGAGTCGCTCACTTCTTTCGTTGCCACTCTTAATATCGGTGTTACGGTAATCGGCAACAACGTGGATTAGCACGACTAGGAAGGAACTTGTGAGTATAAGCTAGGCTTTCCAACGCATAAGTTCTTCCTTTTGGTGCTTGTCCATCCGTCCTTGGCTCTTAGCTTTAACCTCCGGTTGATTCAACCACAACCGGTCTCACTACGGAATCACCGCTATCATGTAGGATAGGGTGCCGTAGGGAACGGATTGTGGTTCAATTAACGGGAGTTCGATTTAAGATGTTGGGCAAGGAAAGAGTGAGAGAGATTTCCTTTTCTCAAACTTTCCTTATCCTACCCTAACAAGTATGGAAACTACCCACCCATTACAAGAAGAACGAAAAATAAAACAAAGGAGGAAGATAGAAAGAAGGAGATTAGAAGATAACAACTAGCTATTTGCGACCCCACCTTCGCAAGGATCAAACGTAAGCATCATGGTTGTTTAAGGATAAAGGAAAAGAGAATAAGAAAGAAACAACAATAAATAACAACAACTAAATTATCAATTGAAGATTACAAGCAATTAACATAACAAGAGCAAGACAAGTATAATAACAAAAAGAACTTCTTTATTCATCATTCTTCACCCACTACAAGTTTTTGATGTAGAAGAGATGAGAAGAGGAAGAAGAACAACAAGTATTCTAAAACCTAAAATACAAGAATAAGCACCTTTGGCTTTGGCAAGTTCTGGACTATTTACAGGCAGGGAACTAGAAATCTAGGGCAACAATCTGCCTCTTCATAAAAAGACCAAAATAACCCTGAAGTTTCGTCAACTGAGGAGGCCGTACGGCCGCGGTTCCGCGGCCTAAGCATGCTAATGCCGCGGAACCGCGGAGCTTTAGAGGAGTTGGCTCCTCGGATTTTTTTTGCTTCTTAGTGTTGATGTTTGGCTCAGTTTGGTACACTTTGTTTCTCAGAATCTCTCCACATTTTCTCTAGAATTTCAGCAAATCAAAAGGTGATTGGATGCGGATCTTTTTTTCATGATTTCCTAGAGCTCCGCGTAGATTTCTTGGATCTTGTGTTGCCATTGAGCCTTGTGCATGAAAATGACATTGATTTTCCATTTTGTCTCTTAAACTGGTGTGTGGCAACATATGGATAGAGAGCGGAGACCCGTGTTTTATCTGTGGTTGGCAGGAACCAGGATTTTGTCGTGCTTTTCCATGAATTTCACCGTTTAGAGCCGATAACCTGTATCCTGCAATTGACTAACAAACACGGCTCAAGAGTACCTACCGATAAGCAATATGATAAAAATTGGGCGGTATAAAAATGCAAAAATCTGATATGAACAGGTAGACACGGATATAGGTAATCGATCGATGTTCTAAACTATTTGCTAATTGGATCTTTATCTGTAATGTTTAATATGTTCGTAAACCTCCCCTTACTGCTTGTATGTCGGTTGGCAGGGGGTTGCACATTTCTGAAATGTTTACTGTTTGTGTATATAAACTTGATTGGGATGTTGTGATGATTAGCCGAGGTTTGAGATGCGTTTTAAATTCATTCATTCAATGTAAATGTAATATGTTGTAATATTATTTTGCGGGGCACATCCAGGTTGCGGTTGTAGCCATCGTTGTATTATTTCTTTTTACTGTTTTTGCTCCTAGGATAGACCCAAGGTGGGGTGCACAAACTACTGGGTACTTTGAAGTGTTGAGGCAGACCGCTTCACTTCAGGTACTTGGCGGGTAGTTTGCCGTACCCGTAGGGGTCTGGGGTGGGGTAATGGCTATTCATCACAACTGTGTAATCCGTCTTTTATTGCAGGCTTAAAGCAAATGCGGATTGCTCGTAATCCAATAAAGTTTATCTGTGATCTGGAATGCTTATTATAGCGTCTGACGAATGTACAATATCTATATATGATAGCTATTAGACGCCACTTATGTTTTGCACCCGCGCTAGCCCAGCCCCCACTCTGTCGTTAGTTAAGTAACCTAACGGGTGATGACGGGACCCAGTGGCGAATGCGGATGGCATAAGAAGGACGTGGTATTTTCGTTGTTTTTCTGCAATGATAAGATTCATGATGGGACGCATTATTATAATGCAAAGAAAATAACCAAAGTTAAATCGTTGTAACAAATTTAAAAGAAACCACTCGGTTATTTTAAAAGAGCAGAATTTTTAATTGCGGAGCTTTAACCACTCCTTTTAAAAAGCTATCAGGTTCCTTCGATTATATCAAGTTCACTACGTTCACGGTTTCGCCAAAACCAGTCGTAGCCCTCCGTCATTTCTTATGGATGGTCAGTAGTTTTCAAGCTATGTATTTTGACCAACGCCAAGGCATAGTGTTTGGTAGCTGCTGGGTATTCATTTGTTGCATAGATAGATGAGTTAGTTTGGGATAGTCGTATTATCATTTTGGCCAACGTCAAGGATATGTACGGATGGGTTCAAATTAACCTGGATAATGACGGGTAGAACTTGACATGTGACTTATGATATTTTGACCAACGCCAAGGTCATAAGAGCATGGGGCAAAAATATACATCGGGAATTTCTAAAGAAACTGAAATTTGCAAAGAGATGCATACCATTCTGAAGTTTGATGAATGTTGGTAGGATTCCTTCAACATTATCATACGATGATATTTTGGATCCCGATCCTACTGTGAGTATATACTACTTATCAGGAGATTCGTCACTTAACGATCAATGCTATAAACCAAGTAGGTGCCTAGAAAGGTGTCAGCGGGGTTACGCTCCAAGAGAAAAGAGGTTATTTAATTAAGGAACTTCGCGAAAGCGTTGGAAAACCTCCCTCGAAGTATCGACACAGGCCTGGCTGAACGGTTAAGCAAGTATTGTACGGTGATGAATTGTTCTGGCTAATTCTTCTTTTATGGTTTGAGGAAGGATTTGAGAAACAGTGGGAGCCATCCAGTTTAGATAAATTAAAAACCAATCTAAACTTGCAATAGCATCATGCTAAAATGTTTTCTTCTCTCTCTTAATTGCAGCGACCTTGTGACCATACATAGGTTACATCTAGATAATAATTTGACTGAATCTGACTTATATGACTGGCAAAGGTCTGTCCAGATGTCCATTGCCTATGACAAGCTGGACCACCCTATTACTACTCAAAATCCCGCCGTCCCAGGTCCAGTTTCCACTGTTGCGGATATGGATATCCGTCAGACAAGGGAAAAAGATAAAGCGAAAGCTAAGTGCCTCGTGTTAGCTTCAGATGATGGTGTATACCAGAAGAAGCACGAGAAGATGGACTTAGTTTCCATCTTTCTCCATAATAAAGGTTTATATGGAGAGCAATCTCATATCACGAGATATGAAACCTCGAACGAATTAATTCAAGCGAGGTTGGCTGACGGGTCATCTGTAGGGGACAACGTCCTTACAATGACTAGCTATATTGATGAGCTCCAGGACCTGGAGACCACGTTGCAGAACGTGTCAAGCACTGACTCGATTCTACAATCTCTTCCTTCTACCCTGAAAGAAAACAGGGAAGTAGAAGGAAAGAGAAGGGCAAAAGTTTCGGGACTTAAAATAGTAAAAGAGGGACGTTCCTATTGTTATGGGATTGGGCATAGGCAGAATGATTGCAGGGCTTTGGAAGCCAGTAGCCATGATACAAAGCATGTTGTGTCTTCACCCTCAAGTGTGTTTGTTATTAAGAACTATTTGTCAATTAACTCTACTTCCTGGGTATTAGATACCGGAGCAGGATCTCATATCTGTAATTCATTACATGCTTTGAGAAACCGTAAAGTTATAAAGGTAGGTGATTGGTCTCTCAAAGTTGCAAACGGAATGACAGTGAATGCTGAATCCGTAGGAGAATATCGCCTAGGATTGACAAGTGGGCAGATATTGATTCTACGTAACTGTCTATATGTACCTAGTATGACTTGCAATATCATATCAGTATCCTCACTTTCAAGAGAGGGATATGATTTCACATTCGTAAGCGATATAGTTAACATCCACCTAAATCAAGTTCTGATTGGGTCAGGTATATTAGATAACGGTATATACGTATTAAGTCAAGCTCAGGTTTTCAATGTCCAGAATACACTTAAAAGAAAGTCTCCGGAACTAAATCATGTTTTCTTATGGCATTGTAGACTAGGTCACATCAATAAGAGAAGGTTGACTAAGTTACATAGAGAAGGATATTTGAATCCGTTCGAATATCAATCTTATGCTACTTGTGAATCTTGTCTCATAGGAAACATGACAAAGAATCCGTTTACTGGACACGGGGTAAGAGCAAGAGAGCTCTTAGGACTTGTACACAGTGACGTGTGCGGTCCAATGTCTACACATGCGCGAGGTGGTTATTTCTACTTCATTACTTTTACAGATGATTTCTCTAGGTATGGATATATCTTCTTGATGAAGCATAAATCCGAGGCCTTTGAGAAATTCCAAGAATACAAGAATGAAGTAGAAAAACAAACAGGCAAGAGTATAAAAACACCGAGATCTGATCGAGGTGGTGAATACTTAAGTGCCGAGTTCCTGGGTTACTTAAAAGAGAATGGAATTCTCTCTCAGCTTACTCCTCCATACACACCACAACACAACGGTGTATCGGAAAGAAGGAATCGAACCCTATTAGATATGGTTCGTTCCATGATGAGTAACGCTGAGTTACCGCGATCATTCTGGGGATATGCACTAGAATCAGCTGCATATCTTTTGAACCTAGTTCCTACCAAGACTGTGCCTAGCACACCATACCAGATATGGAGTGGGAAGAAACCCTATCTTCAGTATCTAAAGATTTGGGGATGTCCGGCTTTTGTTAAAAAACAGCATGCGGACAAGCTCGAGGCACGATCAGTACATTGTAAGTTTGTGGGATATCCAAAGAACTCCAAAGGGTATCTATTCTATTACGCAGAGGAACAAAAAGTTTTTGTTTCTCGTCATGCCCAATTTCTGGAATATCAGTTTTTAGAAAAGGAAACTAATGGGAGCGAAATAGAACTGGAAGAAATTCCAGAAGCACAAACTACTACTGAAAGTTTGGTAGAACCAGAAGTTCAAGAAGAACAGGACGTCCCGACGCCACTCCGCAGAAGTAGTAGGCAATCTCATCCGCCCGAGAGATACTACGGTTTTCTCATAGACGGGGATAGAGAGGATTGCACTATTGACTATGATGAGCCGCCTACTAGCTTCCAGCAAGCCATTCAGAGCGATGACTCAGTAAAATGGCTGGATGCAATGCGGACCGAAATGGAGTCTATGTACACTAACAAAGTATGGACTTTGGACATTGCTCCAGAAGGGGTAAAACCCGTAGGAAGCAAATGGATCTTCAGAAAGAAGATTGGTGTAGATGGACATGTTGAAACCTATAAAACTAGACTTGTTGCAAAGGGTTTCCGTCAAAGACCTGGTTTGGACTATGACGAAACCTTTTCTCCAGTGGCTATGCTGAAATCCATTCGGGTCCTTCTTTATATTGCTGCCTTCCATGATTATGGGATCAGGCAGATGGACGTAAAGACGGCCTTTCTAAATGGAAATTTGGAAGAGAGCGTCAATATGGATCAGCCAGAAGGATTCATTCAGAGTGGGAGCAGCGGTAAAGTATGCAAGCTGCTTAAGTCCATTTATGGACTAAAGCAGGCATCGCGGAGTTGGAACATCTGTTTTGATGATGCTGTCAAAGAATTTGACTTTATCAAAAATCCAGATGAACTATGCATATACAGTAAGATTGTAGGAAGAGCTGTAGTATTCCTCATCTTGTACGTGGATAACATTCTCCTAATAGGAAATGATATTCCTATGTTACAATTAGTCAAAAAATTCTTGTCACATAAGTTCTCCATGAAAGACCTGGGTGATGCCACCTACATTCTGGGGATCCAGATCTATCGTGATAGATCAAAGAGGATGTTGGGACTTTCACAGTCCAGGTATATAGACACCATATTGAAAAGATTCAGTATGGAGGATTCTAAGAGCGGTAACCTACCGGTTTGTCACGGAATCACCCTCTCCAAAGATATGTCTCCCAAGACTGATTTGGAAAGGGATCGCATGTCGATTATACCCTACGCTTCAGCGGTAGGCTCTATAATGTATGCGATGTTATGTACTAGACCAGATGTAGCATACGCATTAAGCATAGTAAGCCGGTATCAAGCAAACCCAGGGGAGAGTCATTGGATAGCAGTAAAGAACATTCTTAAGTACCTGAGGAGGACTAAAGATATGTTCTTGGTGTATGGCGGAAAAGACCTCCAGATTGAGGCCTTTGCTTACTTCGGCTTCCAAAGTGACAAAGATGACTCCAAATCCATGTCAGGATATGTCTTTACCCTTAATGGAGGGACAGTCTGTTGGAAGAGTTCCAAACAGGAGACCGTTGCTGACTCAACAATGGAAGCGGAGTACATAGCTGCTTGCGATGCCGCAAAAGAAGCTGTCTGGATGAAGAAGTTCCTCACAGAACTTCAGGTGGTTCCAACTAGTGTTGATCCAATACCTCTGTATTGTGACAACAACGGCGCTATAGCTTTAGCGAAGGAACCTAGGTCCCATCAGAAGTCCAAGCACATCTTAAGGCGGTATCACCTGACCAGGGAGATCATAGATCGCCGGGAGATCGAGGTGAAGAGAGTAAAGACGGAGGATAACATTGCTGATCCATTCACAAAGGCCATTCCTCAGACGCAGTTCGAGAGGCTATTCGAGATGATAGGTCTACGATATGCCAGCTCATGGCCCTAGTGCAAGTGGAAGATTGTTAGTATATATGCCCTAGGGGCCATTATTGTATCATACTAGATTGTATATTACTTAATGGAAGCTTGGGATATTCACATTTGTATATACAGTCTTGCTAAAAATGGTAGTATGCTATTTGGTTTGAGTCTACTTTAATATGTGCATATGTTTCTTGTGACGTATCACTTATACATATTAGTAGAGCCCATAGGTTCTTTGCTTGATTACCAGCGTTGTGATGGCAGTCACACTAGTGGGGGCTGGGTAGTCTATAAGCAACATCCTATACTTGTCCCTAGTCATAGGATTATCGAGGCAGGGCATCGATACTCAAGAGTAGACTAGTGTGTACGCTTCTCATCCCAGTTGGGGAGATGGTTTGTCCCATTGCTATCAGTACGTCGTACTGGAGATAGTACATAGGTGCTCATTAGGTTACGGGTACACTGGACAGGACTCGCAGGGGAACTGATTGGTTCGTATTATACCCATCGTCAGTTAACAGTTCCCAGATGACATGAGTACAGCATAGTCCGCAGACTTGACACTGCTACTTCGCCTCGAGTGTGTCCCACTGTTCTTAGATTGCTACCCTACCACGGCTCAAAGGAGTCGTGCAAACAGGTAGCAGTTGGGTGCAGTCCCGAGCACTTGGAGGCAGTAGTGGTTAGATAGGATTCGTCTCTCCCGGTATTGGGAGATGATATTGTAGGGTTCCTAGGCACACTAATGAAGTCTCACAAGTGATCAAACATGCCCAATTGAAATTTTACAAGTGCCGAGAAACCCTAATACGGATCGTTAACTAGATATATAGGTTATGCGATGCAAGTTAATGACTTTAACTTAAAAGGAAAGGGGGTACAACCTTTGTAGATCCGATCCACCACTTCCTAAGCTCCGCGATGATGTCCCTCCGCTGTGCAAATCGGATTCCGGACTCTAGCATCGGCTTCATCGGAAAAATGGGCGGGCTTGGTTGTCGGCTTCGATGCCGAAGATGATCTACGTCGAGGCATCACAAGATCAAACTCCCACTTCACCAAGTCATGAAACTTGTGAAGGAAACACCCTATACTACTTGGCAAGAGGTAGAGGATGAAGAAATAGGAAGTGGGTTCACTATGGAATTAGATTTCTCACATGATTTCATCACTTGCCATTGATGAGGCAAGCTTTTCTTTCTTGCTCATGAAGAAGAAGATGAAGAAGGAATATGATAAGTGTTAAAGAATAAATGAAAAAGAATTGATTCTTATCATATTCTAACCTTAGTTAAGTGTAGAGAATAGACTAGGGTTAGTTTAAATGGTTAGGGTTAAGGATGAGAACAAAAAGGTCATTTAGTCAAAGCTTCATGAAGCTTCAACTAAAAACAAATCAAGCCACCACTCATTTATCTTTCAATTTATTCAAAATGAATAAAAAAAATTAGATAAATGAATAAGTAAAACCCTAATCAACAACTTAACCATGGTTTAATTCTTTACACTTAACCAAATAAGCATGTATCATCAAACATGATACAATCAAGTGCACAAAAGTATATCACATATACAACTTGCACAAATCAAGTGAGAAAATCCACTTAAAGTGAACCAATACTAGTTGATGCAAAGTAATATATCAAATATATAATTATACATTAAATCAACACTTGATTTAACGATCCGGTCATATCGCATATAACCGACCAGTATCCTATGTATCGTCTTATCGAATCAATCCTTGATTCGATAACTAGGTTATATCGCATATAACCAATCGATACATTCATCGTGAGAATGAAATATGATATCACATACACGCATTATTCTCGGTCCTGCACACATCTCATATGCGCTCCTATTTCGTTTCGCTTGAGGCAGGAAACCACTGTATAGGACTCTAAAGACTCGTCAATACGCCGGCAGCAGGTGATGATCATATCAAACACCCACAAGCCGCAAGCAGTCTGCTAAACGTAACGGCCACCCGGGTATTGAGCGATCAGAAGATCGACGAGCAAGCCCGCTCACACTCCTGTGAATCCAACCAGTAACACTTACCGTACAGTCCGGTCTGTTCGTCTGATATGTCGCATATCTCGCCTAGGGGTGGTAAACGTCAGACCCCAATAGCTTGATAAGTCATGCCGACGTGAGGTCCATAACAATCGTGAAACTACTGATAACTCTTACCAGTATATCACTGCAACCCTGGCCAGGGATTTCCTGTCATGGCCAGTCGAGCATAGCGCAACATCAACCCCCAATACCGGGAGAGACGAATCCCCTCCTATCGCTCATTGCCTCCATGTGAATCGGGACTGTGCCCAAAAACCACCTGTTTGCACGACTCAGTAGAGCCGTGGTAGGATGGAAATCAAAGCACAGTGGGAGACACACAAGACTCTATGACGATCTCGGGTCAACAGACTAAGCTGTACCAGTGTCACCAGAGAACTGCCATCTGACGTGAGGTATAATACCATCTGGGAGTTCTCGGCGAGTCCGTTCAGTGTACCCAGTCTCCACTGAGCACCCGCATACCATCTCCGATGTCAAACACCAATGGATATGGGATCATCCATCGCCCATCACATGGGTCGAGAAGATATACGCTAGTCTACTCTGGAATATCGATGCCCTGTCTCGATATCCCACGACTAGGAACGTTGAAGGATGTACTCATTGACTACCCAGACCCCACTAGTATGATCTGCATCATAGTCCTGGAAGTCGAGTACACATCCTAAGGGCTTTATCAACATGTAACAGAGAAACAGAAAGTATACATGTTAAGATAAAGAGCAACCAGATAGCGTACTATCATGTCGAGTAAAAAGTCCTACCTATATATGTCCCAGCATCCACTACAATATACATCCAATGTACAGTAATGGCCTCTAGGGCATACATATAACTAACAATCTCCCACTTGCACTAGGGCCATCTGTAGCAGTAGTTGCAGTATCTAATACTCAACCATCCCCTAAAAGTCTCTCTTTGGGAAAAAGGCCTTCGTGAGTGGATCCGCCGTGTTGTCCTCTGAGTCTGCTCTCCTAACCTCGATCAACCTGGAGATCAACTATCTCCTTGATCAGGTGATGCTGCCTCAGAATATGTCTGGGTCACTGATGGGACCAGGGTTCTAGGGCCAAAGCCACACTTCCATTGTCACACAATGGTAGGAACCTAGTTCATCCTATGAACCAATATACACCCAAACTGCCTCTTTGGTAGTATCTTTAATAGCGATGTTACAAGCCTTTATCGTCTAGTTTGTCACGGTATCTAGCTTGGAAATCTTCCAACATACCGTCCCATTACCGAGGGTAAAAACAATGCCTGTGACTGACATTCAGTCGTGCTTATCAGTGTGGAACTCTTCCAGAGATTCTCCCCAGGATCGATTGATACAATCTCACTATTCCTAATGAGAACCCTAACATCCCTTTAGATCTATCTCATAGATCCAAATCTCAGGATTTAGGAAGTATCATCTTTATCCTATTGGATAATCCATGTGATAAGAGGAGATCGACCGATCGTAGTATAGGAAACTCTTTTCCTATCAAGAGTATGTTGTCTACATACAATACGAGGATGACCACCTTACTCTCTACTACCGTTTTGTATATATAAGGTTCATCTACTATTTTGATGAAGTCAAATACTTTGACTACCACATCAAAACAGATGTTCCAACTCCGCGATGCCTGCTTTATTCTATAAAGCAACCTGCACACGTTTCCGCTGCTCCCATTGTTTACGAAGCCCTCTAGCTGTGTTCTTATAGACGTTCTCTTCTAAATCACTATTTAAAAAAGTAGTCATGGCACCCAACCACCAGATATCGTATTCATGGTATGTAGCAATAGTAAGTAGGATCTGGATGGACTTAAGCATAGTCCCTGGAAGAGGTTTCATCATTATCCATGCCTGGTCAATGACGAAAAACTTTAACAAGTCTAGCTTTGAAAGTCTCAACTTTTCCATCTACACCAAGTAATCTTCTCAAGATATACTTGCTCCTGATGGGGATTTAACCCTTCAGATATAGCAGCTAAAGTCCATACTTTGCTGGTGTACATGGATTCCATCTCAGATTGCTAAGCATCCAACCATTCTTACAGAGTCCCTACTCTCGATGGCCTGCTCGAACTGGTTGGGTCATCATCTCATGATGCAATCCTTGCTCCCACTGTCATCGAGAAACCGAGGTATCTCTCAGGCGGATGAGGAACCCTACCAGATCGGCGGAGAGGCTGAGGTTCGTCGGGAACTATTGAATCCTTTGGTTCTGTCAAATCATCAGCTGCAGTTTTGTATAGCTGGAACCTTTCCAGTTTTACAGAACTGACCTTGCCTCGATCTTGTCCGGATTTTGCTTTAGACATAGGCCGAACAATCCTAAATCTTAACTTACTTAAGAGATAGGCTCTTCCCACACCATATCTCATATGGAGTGGTAGGAACAGATTTGATTCGAACCTAATTCAATAGGTATGCAGCTTCTCAAGTGCACAACCCCTAAAAGGAAATAGGAAACTCAGTAGTACTCATCATAGAGCACACCATATCTAATACGGTGCTATTGCTCCGCCCTGATACACCGTTGTGCTGTGGTGTATTCAGAGGAGTAATACTGAGAGAGAATCTCATTTTCCTTTAGAATAGTCCAGGAATGCCATGCACAAGTATTCTCCTCCCTGATCTTATCATAGGACATAATACTTATACCCTTATTTTGGTTCTCTACTTCCAACTTATATTCTGTGAATACCTCAAAAGCTTCGGACTTATGTTTCAACAGGAACATATCACTGAATCTTAAGAGATTATCAGAGAATATAATGAAGTGTAAAGAACCAGTCCTGGCATGTGTAGACAGGAAACCTTACATACATCATGTATCAATCCCAAGAGTTTACTAACTCTTTCTATGTTTCCAGTAAACGGAGCTATGGTCATCTAATCTTTATGACATGACTGACAAGTTTCACAAGATGTAAATTCAAACTGATTTAAATATGCATCTAAAATGTAACTTCAGTCAGTCGGGTCGCATTGATATGACCTAGTCTACAATGCCTCAAGAGGGATTCGTTCATTTCTGAACTCTTCCTCTTGTGTGTGTTGTGTATACTAGGAACTGTAGTTTGATTTAGAACGTCAATGCTTTTAGATAACGTGCCTGAACTGATCAACTTTTGATATAGGAAATGTTCAAAACATTATCCAACAATTCAAAATTTTATCATTTCTTTACTAATAAAGAGACTGATATGATTTTGTATATCAGGTTCGGTATCTAATAGCATTTGTTCAGAATCAATGTATTGGTAATACAAGGTGACAGTGACCAACATTCTTGGCTGCAACACTTGCCCCATTTTCTGTGTCATGAAACTTATCATCCGTTCTCAGTTTTTCTACCTTTTTGTAGCCCTATGTAACAGATTACATATCTGGGATCCTGATCCGGTATCAAATACCCAGGATGCAGAGGATACTGAGAAACAGTTCTTTATAATGAACACACCCAAAGGAGATGCATCATATGCACTTTCTTCGTTTGGGCGGCATGGGAATTCTGGTATTCCCCTATTTCCTGCTCGGTCTTATAACAATTATAAGTTGGAACGGGACCAACGTTCCCCAGCTTAGTATAACAAGCGGGTTCGGTCAATACATCCATAATATTATCTTGATTAAGGCGTGATATGGTCGCTACCTAGAGAGAGAGAGAAGAAAACACTCTGCGTGCGCTTTTGCAAGATTAGATTGGTTATATATTTTATCTAATCAGGATGGCTCCCACTGTTTTTATCAAAACTTCTTTCAAACCCTAAAAGGAAAGACTAGCCGGGATTAATTACACTTTACAAGTTCGCCAATCTTTCAGCCAGGCCAGTGTCGGTACTTTGAGGGAGGTTCCCCGTGCTTTCGCACGGACCTAATTACAGTAAACCTCGTTTTCCCAGAGGCGTAACCCCGTTGACACCTTTCTAGACACCTACTTGATCGGCTAGTTGCAAAGTGCAAAACTCTCCCAGGAGTAACAATTACTCGCAGTGGGTATCGGGATCCAACTATCATATAGAAGGTATGCAATCTCATTGCAAATTTCAACACTTGAAACTCCCGATAAAGGTTTTTACCCCTAGCACCTATGACCTTAACTATGGTCAACAAATCATAAGTACTAGTCAAGTTCTACCCGTCATTTCGTGATTAATTAGACCCACCCACATGACCCTTAACTAAGGTTAACAAAGTCACGCGACTGTCCTAACTAATCGCATCATATGCGGTGTAGGAAGACATCACTTAGCTACCGTACACTGTGCCTTAACTAAGGTCAACAAACACAGCACGAATACTAAGTACTCTACTTCCTAAAATGACGGAGGGTTGCGAATGGTTTTTATGAAAACCTTTAACGCTTTGAACTTGATCTCGTTGCGAAATCAAATGTTTTTTAAATGGAACGTTTTTGAAGCTTTTCTAGTTTTGCTAAAGGGGTCACTCCCGGTGAAGGGATCGTCGGCCCTTTCCTCGTCGAATGAGGTGCGGGATATAACATATATATCACTGTGCAAAGCAGAAAATATAGAAGCGATCAAAAGACAAACCGAGGGTTGTAGCATCTGCCAGTTATTGCTAAAGGAGTCACTCCCGGTGAAGGGATCTCGGTCCTTTCCTCATCGAATAAGGTGCAGGATGTTCTACAATGAACACCGCGATGCAAAGCAAGAACTGTAGCTACCTGTTTTTATTTTGAAATTCGATTCCACAACATCAATTAGGTTTATTTTCTTTCATTAATCTCATTAATGAATATCCCATCATTTAAGTCCACCTAATCATCACAGATAAATATAACATACGCTTATGCCATCCGCATTCACCTCGATGTCCCGTCTGCACCGTTAGGTTAGGTAACTAACGCCAAAGCGAGGCAGGGCTAGCGAGGGTGTAAAACATAAGCAACGTCTATATAATATATCATATATACTATATATTATATCTATCACAGAACAAATCACATGAGCACATCACAGATAACGCAGCAGAAAGTATCATATGAAATATTGGATATACTTGGACGTCCGTGTTTTCAATACGAGCCAGTATAAAACACGGATTCCACGGTCGTGATGAACAGCCAATCCCACACCCCTAGACCCCTACGAGAGCGGCAAGGAACCCTACCAATTCTAGGGTTAGGAGACCCGGACTCGACTCCTCGAGTTGGTCTCCCACTGGACCCCAGAACCCGGTTACTTGTGCTCCCCTCCTTGGGTCTATCCTAATGCGGAAAAGTAAATAATATACAAATGGTGACAACATCCGCAACCTGGAAGTGCCCCAATAAAAGAATATTACATACAAGTTTTTACATGAATGAAAATGAAAAACACTCATCTCACAAAAAAAACCCCGGCTATTCAAACACGACGATCCAATATAACATATCCAACAACACATAACATCACATGTCATCAACGTAGGTAAATATGCGCATCCCAATTGTCGTTGACATATAGCAACGAAACCGGCGACATCACATATTACACTTATGGTCAAAAAAAAGAAAGTGTAAAACTACAACAGTTGGAATCCGCAACCACCTCAGACATCGCATGCCTAACCAAATGAATTCTTTAGACATCGCATGCCTAACAATTATAAACCCCGCATTTTAGTCTCATTATCGAAAACACTTTTCAATACCAAGTCGGGCAATTCAACAGGATTCCCGACATTTTGATCGAATGCTCGTCGCAAACTCCAGTAGGCGGCCGCACCCCCGACGCCGTCCACAAAGTGCACCAAGGCGGAACACCGCTGCCGCGAGCACCCGAAGGGATGCTTTCGGCGACGGGGTTCTCCTACAGTCACTTGGTCGGGGCTATGGAGTGAGGCTGTCTATTAAGTTTACCCGGCGAGTATCCGCGTACACTACGTGATTGCGACGGACTTTTGATCACATCAAAATTCCGTGGCAACCGATCAAGTGAGACTAAGCTGCTATGTTTATAATATTCATTCAGTTATCTCATAGCTGCTTGTGAATTCCAATTATTGTATCACATTCCGGATAAGATAGAAAATGTTAAACTTTCCGATCGAACAATCGAACACCCAAGTTTTCCCGATCAACCGAATGAAATAAGTTCAAAGACATTCACTTCATGCCTCAGTACCAACGGTCCAACCGTAGAAGGGTCAAGCCAACGCCTCACATGTGGCACGCCGTACTGCCCCAAATCCTAAGGTTCAAAGGGCAGTTCAAGACGGTCACATAATCGAGTTAAGGTTTGTTGTCTTCTAGAGGGACCATCGCGTTACTTGCACTACTCAGTGTTGGAGATAGTGCCCTCAGAGTCAATTATTGGATCACAGGCACGTGATTGCAATGATTGAGGGGAGGACCTATCCCGGTAGGACAGTCTTACTCGAGATGATAGTATGCTATCTGGTTTATCTTTATCATCGTGTACTGCTTTAGGTGACCTTACGAGTCGCTATTACACGTTGATAAAGCCCCTAGGATTCTTGCTTGACTTCCAGCAGTATGAGGGCGATCATATAAGTGGGAGCTGGGGTCTATAAGCACATCCTTAAATGGTCCCTAGTCGAGGGAGTTTCGAGACAGGGCATCGATTCTCCACAGTAGACTAGTGTATACAGTCGAGACCCCGACGAGGGGCGGTGGCCGGTCTCACAAGCCACTGGTGTCAGTTGGTTCACCTAAGATGTATACAGGTGCTCATTGGGTTATGAGTACACCGGACAGGACTCGCCGGGAACCTGCTAGTTGGGATATACCAGACGTCAGATAGCAGTTCCCAGGTGACATGTGTACAGGTTAGTTCATCGACCTGGGATCGTCATTTGTCTCGTGTGAGTTCCCACTGTACTTTGATTACTACCCTACCACGGCTCAAAGGAGTCGTGCAAACAGGTTTTAGTTGGGTACAGTCCCGAGCCACATGGAGGCAGTGAGCGGATCTGCAGGGGTTCGTCTCTCCCGGTATTGGGGGTGAGGTCGTGCTGTGTCTAGGAGAGCCAGAACATGAAAAGTCCTTGGCCAAGGCAGGAGATTTGCTGGTAGGTATTCCAGTAGTATCTCAGGGTGTTCTGGGCTACACTCCGACACGACTTGTACCGCTTTTGGGGGTCTGACTTTTACCAACCCCCTAGGCCCGCCATGCGATGCTCATAGACGAACGGACCGGACTGTACGGATATTGTCACTGACAGGCTCAGTAGGGTGTCAGGATGAGTCCGCTCATCGACGTCCCTTTTGGTCAATACCTGGTGGCCCGTCACGTATTGGCTTATACCTCTGACGTGCTAGTGGTTAAATCCACAGCCACAGTATTGACGAGTCTTTAGAGTCCAC
This sequence comes from Agapanthus africanus, assembly GCA_030015575.1. Lineage (NCBI taxonomy): Eukaryota > Viridiplantae > Streptophyta > Magnoliopsida > Asparagales > Amaryllidaceae > Agapanthus > Agapanthus africanus. The sequence goes on along the minus strand of JASDDO010000029.1, from coordinate 250,432,259 downwards.
CACACAGACAGTTACTCAAGTTTCGGGCGAAACGCTGTAGAGGCCGTATGGAGATATGGCAGGGTTCGATCAGATACGTGCGGTATTGCACGGATCGTGATCGGACGGTTTTTACTAGCCGGCTTTGGCTTAAGCCGGATTCTAGTATTAGATAGTGTAGTTTTGTCTCTTTGCATTTGTGTTCAGTGCGAATACAAATGCGGGCATGTATTTGCAGTAGTGGGGTTTTCCTGTAATTTATTACGGGATCGGTTTTATGAAGTTGCCAGTTTGCATTCCGTTCCGGCCGGTTTTCCTTCATTCCTTCTCGGCCGGACTTTCTTGTTGGAGGGGGTTATTTGCAATTTGCAAATAACTCTTTTGTGGAGGGCTTTCTTGCTTAAGTGTGGCTTCATAATCATGAGATTCCTTTTTGGTCCATTCTATTGCTTTTCATTTGAGATGAGTGAAAAAGGATTGATTTGTGAGGTTTGTATTATCTTTTGATATATTCTTTTCTTGCCTTTTTCTCTCTCCAATCTCCACCATGAGGAGAGGGGCCGGCCACTATTGAGGAAAAAAAAAAGAGAGAGCTTCTTTTTGTGGGTGAAAAACATTATCTTCATTTTTCATGTCTTGATAAATTGAGAGCTCCATTTTTCCTTCTCTAAAAGCTCATTCCTTTCCTCCAAATATCAAGGCAACTTCAAGAACCCTAAAGAGACATCTCACTACACTATTCTATAGCAAGTCTTGGACGCGTCGGCTAGCCAACTTCGCGCCCGAGTTGCCTCGGTCAAGAGGCGGGAGCCCGTAAAAGATTCCGGCTACGTGGTGCCCTTTCCGACGAGCGAGGAGGTGACGGAGATTCCGCGGGAGATCGGAGTGGAGACGAAGACCGAAGGACACGGATCGTTTGGTATAGCATCTCTACTCTTTTCTTTTTGCTAGCTAGCTAGGTTAATGGCCCGATCCGGGTTAAAAGTCCGCGGCGGTGCCGTTTTGCAAAGTTCGCAAAGTTCTTGTTTTCCGCGTTTCCGGCGTCGGGTCGACGGCCGGGGCGCCCCCGCGGGCTTACATTGGTATCAGAGCCACGCCGTTAACCTTCCCTAGCTTGCTCTAGTATGTTTAGTACTCGATCGAACGAAAAACCCCAAAAACCGTATTTTCACATGCTTCAGGTTTCTGTCGATTTTATTTTGTCTCAGAAAATTTTTCAGTACATTGCAGAAACATGAGAATACAATTCTAAGGAATCTGGAAAAATTTGGTTTTGAGATGCTACAGGACGACCGCGGAAGGGCGGCCAAACCCCTGGTTTGGCCGCGCTTCCGCGGTGGAAATAAGTCTTTACTGTGCGAAATTTTTCCAGTAGGCTTTTGGCATGGAAATAGGGGTTTTGGGATATTTTATTTGGGCCCAGGTTTTCTGTAATTGCTACAGTTCTTTTTGGGGGCCCACTTTGATAAATTTGTTCGATCGGATATTTTAAACATGCTAGTTCACAGTTTTTACATTATATCTGCGACCGTGAATGTCACTCGATCGGTAAATCCGGTCTAACTGCTATAGCCCGGTTAGACGGATTTGCGAACGTGACTTTCACGTTGATGTTCTGTGATTGTACTGTGTTGTTGCGGATCGGTCGTGGGGGATAGCCTGGTTGCAGTGGTAGTACAGTTCTGTTTTTTATGTACATTTCATATTGCGGGGCGAGCGTCCGACATGTGGACTGCCGTCACTGCCTGTTGTATTATTATTTTGGGGCACGACCTGGTTGCGGTCGATGTACCTATTGTATGTATATTTTACTTTCTGTACTAGGTTTACCCCGCGGAGGGGTGCACGGATAGCCGGATTCTAGAGGGCAACAAGCCCGCATCTCATGGCATTGAGATGAAAGGGGCTTCACTCTAGAATTGGCGGGCTATTCGCCGCACTCGTAGGGGGTACAGGTTGACCCAGGAGGGGTGCCCAAGTTACCGGATTCCGTGAAGTGCTGGGTGGTCCATTCACGGTGCTGAAGGGGGCTGCCTCGCTTCAGGTTTTGGCGGGTGACTTGCCGCGCCCGTAGGGGTCTAGGATTTCATTGCACAGGCTATCCACACGACCAGGGGAACGTCGGGTTTCAGCGGCTCTGTGAAACCCGGGGATCCCAGATATCTGTATTGATCTGTGTTGCTATACATTTCTGTGTTGCTGCATTTTTATCACGCCTTGAGCGAAAATTATATATTATATATATATTAGTAGATGTTGTATATGTTTTTCATCCGCGCTAGTCCAGTCCCCGCTCTGTCGTTAGTTAGCTAACCTAACGGGTGATGACGGGACCCAGTGGCGAATGCGGATGGCATATACGTACGTCAGTATATTTTCGTTCTTTATGGTGTGATCAATTGATGGGACTGCGTTGATTCGGATCAATGCAAGTTAAACAAACCTAATCTGATGTTGTTGGAACACTTTTTCAAAAAGCTGTTATTGCAAGGACGTTCACTTTTGTTTTGCATCGTGGTATTCATTTAGAATATCCAGCTCCTCAGTCGACGAGGCAAGGGCCGAGATCCCTTCACCGGGAGTGACCCCTTGGACAAAAAGTTTGCGTCAGGGCAGTAACTTCACTATAGCCGATTACTTTTGCTTTGCATCGTGGTATTCATTTGGAATATCCTGCACCCCATTCTACGGGGAAAGAGCCGAGATCCCTTCACCGGGAGTGACCTCTTTAGCAACGGTTTTCGTCACTATATTTTCAAAAAGCTATCAGTTCCTTCAACGATATCAAGTTCATTACGTTAAAGGTTTTCGCCAGAAACCATTCGTAGCCCTCCGTCGTTTCATATGGGTAGTCAATAGTATTCAAGCTGTGTTTGTTGGCCTTAGTCAAGGCACAGTGTTTGGTAGCTATTGGGTATTCATATGCTGCATAGATAGATGCGTTGGTTTGGGACAGTCGTATAGCCTTGTTGGCCTTAGTCAAGGGCTTGTACGGGTGGGTTCAAATCAACCTGGACAATGACGGGTAGAACTTGACATGTGACTTATGATTTGTTGGCCTTAGTCAAGGTCATAAGAGCATGGGGTAAAAATCCGCATCGGGAGTTTCAAAAGTACTGAAACTTGCCAGATATGCGCATACCTTCTGGAGTGTGATAACGTGAGCGGATTCCGTCACGTTATCATGCGATGAGAGTTGGATCCCGATTCCCACTGATGAGTTGGTTTACTCCTCGGGTGATCCCGGCTAATTCTTCTTTCAGGTTTGGGGAAGAATTTGACGTTACAGTGGGAGGTTTCCAGATTAGATAAAGTGACAACCATTCTGATCTAGGTTAGAGTGCACGCTGAGTGTTTCTTTTCTCTCTCTCTCTGGCAGCGACCATTGACCCGACCCTAGACTATGACTCAGTGACCAAGTTGACCGAACCTTCCTAACACTGGCTTTTGGATTGTCAGAGTTGCAGACCTCTTTGCCACTCCTACTTTTACTCTTTTCTCCGGGACACCCCGTATTACTACGAACGTCCATTTCCATTGGACAAAACCATCGTATGGTTATATACGAACTCGAAGGACTTCGAGGATGGTTTCAGGTTCTGGAGAAAACGAATGGGACTATTCAGTTGTCTTTTCCTTTTACCTTCTCTCAGGTTGCGAGTACTCCTTGGTTTAGGAGTAGTACACCTATTACGCAAATTGGATAGTCTTCTTCCAGACCCTAGGCTGGTGCCGACCGGTAGGGAATGAAGAAAACCAATTAGCCTAAACGGTGTATAGAAGGTATTAAGTTCAGACAAAGTAAGGGATTAGTAAGAGGGCAAAATAAATTGTGACTGCTATTCACGACCAAACCATGTACTTCTTTGTCAATCCTAAATCACCTATGAATTAAGTTCATTCGGTTGTCTTTTATCCTCACCTTCTCTCGCATTGCGAGTGCTCCTAGGACTAGGACAGTACACCCATTATGCTTATTGGATAGTCTTCTTCCAAACCATAGGCTGGTGCCGAACGGTAGGGAAGGAAGAAAACCATTTGGCCTAAAGGGGTGTACAGAAGGTAATGACTAAAGACATGTAAAGGGATTTGGAGAGATGGCAAAGAATTATACAGTTATAGTTGTGAATCTGGATAATGGAAGAGGCATTACTAAGAATACCAGGAAACCCCATCGAAACATTTCGATGTTTCAGTTTCACTGTGTACTGTTAAATGAAAACTGATTTCCCAATTAGGCACTTGCTCCAGGGTATGTATTTACCAAGTAGGATTCTCACATCTGTATGGTTTTACAGATGATGAGTGGGAGTAAGTTATTGGGAATTAGGTGACCATCCTCATTATATCAGGATTCGTTGTAATTGGTGATATTTGAGGAAGTCACCTGGGTTGTTTGCCGGTCGGCAAATATTTGGTTTTTAATATCCGTTGTTGTGCACCAATTTCAAATTGATATATCTGTACGTCTATTTTTATAGAGTGAGATATACTTTTTGAAATTATGTCTATGACATTTACCTATACCAGTGGATGGTTAGGTAAGGAGCATTGAACAACGGTGTAATTCTTCTTAACCAAAAGTACAGTTTTCAACCTACGACACACAGTGAAAGAGTCACCAGACTCAGGGGACTTATACAGAGTATTGTATATTGTCCAGTGTCCATTAGGACAGAGGGGTTGGTCCTCGTACTATATTCTGTTTACTTTTAACTTCTCTAGTTCTTAGACATGTGTTTCGTAGAAACACAGGGTCTAAGTTTTGAGGAGTTATAGGTATAAGAGTAAAGTAGAGAACCAGGTGTTGCAAGTATCGGGATTCTTCAAGGAGATCGAAGATGTAGATACTTGTAAGTGGTATTCAGTTGATAGTAATGATTAAGAGAACTAGCTTCTCTTTCAGGTTACTCATAATTGGAGGTACTCCTAAGTTGAGTAACGCTGATCGGCCTCTCTTCCATTTACTTGACATGCACTGGAGACAGCTGCATGATTTGAATCTGGTTCAATTAAATCAGTGCCTCTGTTTCTTGGATATAGAACAGTTCATATCTTGACATTGTTAAGATACGGGGAGTTGTCTGGCTTATGCTTAAAACCAGACTCTGGACAACTCAAGGCACGTTTCAGAAGTGGCTGTTTGTGGGTTGACCCGGGCTATGACGAGGGTTGACTTTCTACCATCTGGAAAATCAATAGTGATATTGTTCTTGACTCGCCACAGTTTTATCAAAAATGGATTTTTTCAGAAAACAGTAGTGGGAGTATGGTAGAACTGGAAGTGATTCCAGAACCACAAACGATTACTGAAGATTTAATAAGAACCTAAAGATTCAATCTGGTTTGACATTCCATTGGCCACTCCGCAGATAAGGTGGGTAACCTCAGGCACCCGAGAGGTACTTCGGTATGCTCAAGGACGGTGGCAGGGAGGTTCTTGTTTACCCACACTTGCCATTGCTGTTGTTCCAGGCTGCGAGACCCGGCGGGAGGATGAGTATAGCGTCGTTCTAAACTTGCTTTAGAAGCGTACGTGTATATGACTCTGCCAGAGGGTTGTCGTAGTCAGTGGGAGCAGCGGAAGCATTGGTGGACATCAAGCTTATGTCTATTTATAGACTAAAGCAGATATAGCGGAGATAGATCATCTATTTCTGATGTGAAGTCATAGGTTTGACTTCATCAGAATAGGGGATGGATCTGTTAAGAAGGTAGTAGGGTGTGATGTCCTGGTATTTGATGACATACACAGAGTAGGAAGTGATATTCCTATACTACGATCGGTTATACTTGGTCGTCACACAGTAGTTTCTCCACATAGGACTTGGATATTATATCAGACATTCTGGTTACTAGATCTATGGTTTTAGATCTAGATTTGGGTAGTTTCCCAATCTGGGTACTTTGACAGCATTCTATGAGTATTTAGAATGGACGACTCCTGGCACGGTAGTGTACCTGCAGGTAATGGAGTCACCCTCTCTAAAGGTGTCTTACAGACTAAAGGGGAGAGGGATACGCATGATTGACAGATCACTTGCTTAGGCAATTGAGTCAATCATGAGATGTCAAGTACCACACCAGATGTTGTTCTTGCAGTAGGTGCAATAAGTTGATATTGATCCAATCCTGGAGAAACAGTCGGAAGCAGTTTTAGAACATAAGTGAATGTTCTAGGAATTTGATAACGGCAGCCTCCTTTAGGAGACGGTTATCATTCCAGGCTTCCAAGGTGACCTGGATGGCAGAGTGGCTGTCAGAGTTATAGTTTTCCCTCTGACGAGGGACAGTATTTTGGACAGGTGATCCAGGTGGATACTGAGGGAAGGCATGGCGCAGGATACTGATTAAGTTCAGTTGACAATACAGTCTAAGAAGTTTGGATTTGGAGTTCACTTATGAGCTAGGTCCCATCAGACATCCAGACATTCTAAGACAGGTATTGCTCATTTTCGGGAGATAGTTTTCTCTGCGAACATGAGATATAGAGAGACATAGAAAGAAACATCAAAGCGGATCCACTCACTGAGGCTATTCCTCGAACGCAATAGTTTCGCAAACGAGCTTTGTGAGACTGACTAGTAGAGGAGTTGGGTGTTCGGTATCACACGGGCTGTGAGTATGCGACATCGCAATAATTAGCCTCGAGTGCAAGTGGGAGATTGTTGGAGATAGTGCCCTCAGAGTCAATTATTGGATCACAGGCACGTGATTGCAATGATTGAGGGGAGGACCTATCCCGGTAGGACAGTCTTACTCGAGATGATAGTATGCTATCTGGTTTATCTTTATCATCGTGTACTGCTTTAGGTGACCTTACGAGTCGCTATTACACGTTGATAAAGCCCCTAGGATTCTTGCTTGACTTCCAGCAGTATGAGGGCGATCATATAAGTGGGAGCTGGGGTCTATAAGCACATCCTTAAATGGTCCCTAGTCGAGGGAGTTTCGAGACAGGGCATCGATTCTCCACAGTAGACTAGTGTATACAGTCGAGACCCCGACGAGGGGCGGTGGCCGGTCTCACAAGCCACTGGTGTCAGTTGGTTCACCTAAGATGTATACAGGTGCTCATTGGGTTATGAGTACACCGGACAGGACTCGCCGGGAACCTGCTAGTTGGGATATACCAGACGTCAGATAGCAGTTCCCAGGTGACATGTGTACAGGTTAGTTCATCGACCTGGGATCGTCATTTGTCTCGTGTGAGTTCCCACTGTACTTTGATTACTACCCTACCACGGCTCAAAGGAGTCGTGCAAACAGGTTTTAGTTGGGTACAGTCCCGAGCCACATGGAGGCAGTGAGCGGATCTGCAGGGGTTCGTCTCTCCCGGTATTGGGGGTGAGGTCGTGCTGTGTCTAGGAGAGCCAGAACATGAAAAGTCCTTGGCCAAGGCAGGAGATTTGCTGGTAGGTATTCCAGTAGTATCTCAGGGTGTTCTGGGCTACACTCCGACACGACTTGTACCGCTTTTGGGGGTCTGACTTTTACCAACCCCCTAGGCCCGCCATGCGATGCTCATAGACGAACGGACCGGACTGTACGGATATTGTCACTGACAGGCTCAGTAGGGTGTCAGGATGAGTCCGCTCATCGACGTCCCTTTTGGTCAATACCTGGTGGCCCGTCACGTATTGGCTTATACCTCTGACGTGCTAGTGGTTAAATCCACAGCCACAGTATTGACGAGTCTTTAGAGTCCACCACACAGACAGTTACTCAAGTTTCGGGCGAAACGCTGTAGAGGCCGTATGGAGATATGGCAGGGTTCGATCAGATACGTGCGGTATTGCACGGATCGTGATCGGACGGTTTTTACTAGCCGGCTTTGGCTTAAGCCGGATTCTAGTATTAGATAGTGTAGTTTTGTCTCTTTGCATTTGTGTTCAGTGCGAATACAAATGCGGGCATGTATTTGCAGTAGTGGGGTTTTCCTGTAATTTATTACGGGATCGGTTTTATGAAGTTGCCAGTTTGCATTCCGTTCCGGCCGGTTTTCCTTCATTCCTTCTCGGCCGGACTTTCTTGTTGGAGGGGGTTATTTGCAATTTGCAAATAACTCTTTTGTGGAGGGCTTTCTTGCTTAAGTGTGGCTTCATAATCATGAGATTCCTTTTTGGTCCATTCTATTGCTTTTCATTTGAGATGAGTGAAAAAGGATTGATTTGTGAGGTTTGTATTATCTTTTGATATATTCTTTTCTTGCCTTTTTCTCTCTCCAATCTCCACCATGAGGAGAGGGGCCGGCCACTATTGAGGAAAAAAAAAAGAGAGAGCTTCTTTTTGTGGGTGAAAAACATTATCTTCATTTTTCATGTCTTGATAAATTGAGAGCTCCATTTTTCCTTCTCTAAAAGCTCATTCCTTTCCTCCAAATATCAAGGCAACTTCAAGAACCCTAAAGAGACATCTCACTACACTATTCTATAGCAAGTCTTGGACGCGTCGGCTAGCCAACTTCGCGCCCGAGTTGCCTCGGTCAAGAGGCGGGAGCCCGTAAAAGATTCCGGCTACGTGGTGCCCTTTCCGACGAGCGAGGAGGTGACGGAGATTCCGCGGGAGATCGGAGTGGAGACGAAGACCGAAGGACACGGATCGTTTGGTATAGCATCTCTACTCTTTTCTTTTTGCTAGCTAGCTAGGTTAATGGCCCGATCCGGGTTAAAAGTCCGCGGCGGTGCCGTTTTGCAAAGTTCGCAAAGTTCTTGTTTTCCGCGTTTCCGGCGTCGGGTCGACGGCCGGGGCGCCCCCGCGGGCTTACACTCAGAACGTCCTTAAACCTCGGAAAAATCCAACACTTGGAAATTTTCCGGCAGGGGAAAAAGTGGGTATTTATATCCGGTCGAACTTTTTAACATATTCTAAAATTACCCGGAAAAACATACACTGACAAAATTAGACAATCCGGTCGAAACACCGAGTCCCCAATACAACCCAGAAAATTCAACTCTTGAATAAATATTCAAAAATTCCCAGGAAAACCAGCACTGCAATCTAAGAATTACTGTACAAAATTCGATGCACAAGAAGACAAAATGGCCGCGGAACCGCCGCAAGAGCATGCTCGTGCCGCGGATCCGCGGCGCCTTTAAGGAATTAGGCCATCGAATTTTACAGTAACCCTTACAATCCCCTGCTGATTTTTCTGCATATTTTTAATTTACAAAAATCCACGAATTTCAAAAATGTACAGAGAGCAATATTAGGGTTAGGGTTTCGGTTCGATCGGATTTCTAACTCCGTCTACGCATCGCCTAAGGCTCTAGCTAGGCTTTGATACCACTGTAGGTTTCCTAGGCACACTAATGAAGTCTCACAAGTGATCAAACATGCCCAATTGAAATTTTACAAGTGCCGAGAAACCCTAATACGGATCGTTAACTAGATATATAGGCTATGCGATGCAAGTTAACGACTTTAACTTAAAAGGAAAGGGGGTACAACCTTTGTAGATCCGATCCACCACTTCCTAAGCTCCGCGATGATGTCCCTCCGCTGTGGAAATCGGATTCCGGACTCTAGCATCGGCTTCATCGGAAAAATGGGCGGGCTTGGTCGTCGGCTTTGATGCCAAAGATGATCTACGTCGAGGCATCACAAGATCAAACTCCCACTTCACCAAGTCATGAAACTTGTGAAGGAAACACCCTATACTACTTGGCAAGAGGTAGAGGATGAAGAAATAGGAAGTGGGTTCACTTTGGAACAGGATTTCTCACATGATTTCATCACTTGCCATTGATGAGGCAAGCTTTTCTTTCTTGCTCATGAAGAAGAAGATGAAGAAAGAATATGATAAGTGTTAAATAATAAATGAAAAAGAATTGATTCTTATCATATTCTAACCTTAGTTAAGTGTAGAGAATACACTAGGGTTAGTTTAAATGGTTAGGGTTAAGGATGAGAACAAAAAGGTCATTTAGTCAAAGCTTCATGAAGCTTCAACTAAAAACAAATCAAGCCACCACTCATTTATCTTTCAATTTATTCAAAATGAATAAACAAATAAGATAAATGAATAAGTAAAACCCTAATCAACAACTTAACCATGGTTTAATTCTTTACACTTAACCAAATAAGCATGTATCATCAAACATGATACAATCAAGTGCACAAAAGTATATCACATATACAACTTGCACAAATCAAGTGAGAAAATCCACTTAAAGTGAACCAATACTAGTTGATGCAAAGTAATATATCAAATATATAATTATACATTAAATCATTAAATCAACACTTGATTTAACGATCCGGTCATATCGCATATAACCGACCAGTATCCTATGTATCGGCTTATCGAATCAATCCTTGATTCGATATCTAGGTTATATCGCATATAACCAATCGATACATTCATTGTGAGAATGAAATAAGATATCACATACACACATTATTCTCGGTCCTACACATATCTCATATGCGCTCCTATTTCGTTTCGCTTGAGCCAGGAAACCTCTGTGTAGGACTCTAAAGACTCGTCAATACGCCGGCAGCAGGTGATGATCATATCAAACACCCACAAGCCGCAAGCGGTCTGCTAAACGTAACGGCCACCCGGGTATTGAGCGATCAGAAGATCGACGAGCATGCCCGCTCACACTCCTGTGAATCTAACCAGTAACACTTACCGTACAGTCCGGTCTGTTCGTCTGATATGTCGCATATCTCGCCTAGGGGTGGTAAACGTCAAACCTCAATAGCTTGTAATTCATGCCGACGTGAGGTCCATAACAATCGTGAAACTACTGATAACTCTTACCAGTATATCACTGCAACCCTGGCCAGGGATTTCCTGTTATGGATAGTCGAGCATAGCACAACATCAACCCCCAATACCGGGAGAGACAAATCCCCTCCTATCGCTCATTGCCTCCATGTGAATCGGGACTGTACCTAAAAACCACCTGTTTGCACGACTCAGTAGAGCCGTGGTAGGATGGAAATCAAAGCACAGTGGGAGACACACAAGACTCTATGACGATCTCGCGTCAACAGACTAAGCTGTACCAGTGTCACCAGAGAACTGCCATCTGACGTGAGGTATAATACCATCTGGGAGTTCTCGGCGAGTCCGTTCAGTGTACCCAGTCTCCACTGAGCACCCGCATACCATCTCCGATGTCAAACACCAATGGATATGGGATCATCCATCGCCCATCACATGGGTCGAGAAGATATACGCCAGTCTACTCTGGAATATCGATGCCCTGTCTCGATATTCTCACGACTAGGAACGTTGAAGGATGTACGCATTGACTACCCAGACCCCACTAGTATGATCTGCATCATAGTCCTGGAAGTCGAGTACACATCCTAAGGGCTTTATCAACATGTAACAGACAAACAGAAAGTATACATGTTAAGATAAAGAGCAATCAGATAGCGTACTATCATGTCGAGCAAGAAAGTCCTACCTATATATGTCCCAGCATCCACTACAATATACATCCAATGTACAGTAATGGCCTCTAGGGCATACATATAACTAACAGATATCGCGCTGTGTCAGAGAGCCATTATGCAAAGTCCCTGGCCAGGGCAAGCGAGATATACTGGCAGGTTCCAGTAGCTTCTCAAGGTGTAATGGGCTTCGCTCCGACACGACTTATACAGCTATTAGGGGACTGACGCTTGCCTCCCTCTAGGCTTGATATGCGATGGTCTTAGACGAACAGACCGGACTGTATGGAGATTGTCACATCAGGCTCAGTAGGGGTTCGGATGGTTTTCCTCATCGGCCTTCTTATTGACACCTACCAGGGGACCGTTACGTACAGCTAGTGCCGCTTACGGTCTGTGGTTAAACCCACTGCCAGTGTAGTATCGAGACTTTAGAGTCCCACACAGAGATTTTCCCTGCTCCAGGCGAAACGATATAGAGGTTGTATGGTTTTACGACAAGGGTTCGAACGCATACGTGTGTTTACGCGCGTACGACTTTTCGGACAGTTTTTACTAGCCGGCTTTGGTTTAAGCCAGATTCTAGTATCGGGTTATTGGATTTATACAGTCTAAAGTTTTTCCGTGTTTTCACGGATTGGAGGGGCGTTCTCGTAATTTGTCGGGAAGCTTCTAGAAGAGTGGTAACTTAGGGGGTAAGGTGGCATTGCATTAAATGAGATTAGTGACTCATTTGTGTGATTCATCCATATCATTAATGCATCATAAATGCTTAATGACTCATGGAGATGAATCACACATAGATATTTATGAAGCATGGTTGTTAATTCTTTTATTTCATTTTTGAATAAAAAAGTAATGCTTCATATATATTATGAGAGTTCATTATCTCATTTCATTCTCATCTTCACCTTCTCTCTCCTCAAGCTCACTCTCTCTTCAAACCCTAACCCTAACCTCTCATGTGTTGAGATCAAGGGTTAGCTAGACTAATACTTCCATAACCTCACTTTATATCCCCTAGGTAGCTTAGATTAGCACTTTAAGCAACCTAGTTATCTCAAGTTTGAGATTAAGCTTGGCGTAGGAGCTTTCGGGCGGATCATCTTTGATTCGAGGAGGCCGTTGAGGTGCCGATGTTCCAAGGAGCCTACGAGGAGTGGAGGACCACGATGAAGACCCGAAGGACATATAACGTGAGGTATAACATCGGAACCGAGTAGTTAAACCTCTAGTTGTAGTTAGCAATGGTTTAGATTACGATTCATGCGCTCAAGTCCGTGTTACGAATCTTTGATAATCGTTTTTCATATATTCTGCCTCCCCGCAAGTTCATGGGGTGCGTGACATGGACTTACAGAGACGGTCAAATTGATACACCTAACCTGAATATCCATTGCTCTTGTACCGTGGCTTAACGATTTCTTGTGCTCCGTATACCTTAGTCTTCAGAATAGTGGGACTCCTCTCGTATACACTGGTATATTCTGTACCAAGCTACAAACAACTGTGATAACAGAACAAAAGATAATATTATACAGTTATATTCTCTTTTCTGTCTATTCTACTTCCCTATTTCTTAGGGACTTACCGAGCGATTGTTCGCTGACGACATTCCTTTCTTCTTTCTTTGAAATTTTGTCAGGTGGATCCGATTCACTAGAGATCGAGCCCAGTACTGAGGACTTGGAGCAGTTTTCCATCGACCCAGAGCTGTAGGCACTTGTATATACTTTTCATTTCAGTTATGCCATTGTTTAGGCATTGCTTTCAATTCATGTATTTACATTTCGAGTTGTACTTGTAAAGAATTGTTAAATAAATAAAAGTTGCTGTTCATTTATATTCATGTCTCTTGTGTACATTTTACTTCATATTTCTTATTTACGCTTAGCGTATTTACTTTTGAGTAAATACGTTCCGTGACCCGTCGCGTCTCCTTACCGTACACCGAGAACCGAGGTGTAACAATATCTGCTGTGGCCAAATCTATCCATGGTCAGTATCCCCTGGATATCTGCCGTTCTTATATCCATCTGCGGTATCGAGTGCCCTCGCTAGGCTCCCCGCCTCAATTGCGGCTTTCCTGCCCATCGGTCTCGACCTGGTCCACCATATATCCGACTGTATATCCCCCCACTCAGTCTGGATAACGTAGAAATCCGCAACCGTATAGCCCCCCCACTCGATTCGGAGCAAATCCAAATCAAAAAAATAACTCATGATGGAAATCAACTCATCGTATCCAAACATATCAAGTAAAGAATAAGAATACTTGTATAGATCATTCTGATGATGTTAGTTATATGTATGCCCTAGAGGCCATTACTGTACATTGGATGTATATTGTAGTGGATGCTGGGACATATATAGGGAGGACTTTCTTGCTCGACATGATAGTATGCTATCTGGTTGCTCTTTACCTTAACGTGTACACTGATTGTCTCTCTGTTACATGTTGGTAAAGCCCTTAGGATGTGTGCTTGACTACCTGGACTATGATGCGGATCATACTAGTGGGGACATGGTAGTCCATAAGTACATCCTTCAAAGTCCCTAGTCGTGGGTGTATCGAGACGGGGCATCGATATACCAGAGTAGACTAGCGTATACCTTCTCGACCCATACAGATGGGCGATGGATGATCCCATATCCATTGGTGTTTGACATCAGAGATGATATACGGGTGCTCAGTGGAGACTGGGTACACTGGACGGACTCGCCGAGAACTCCCAGATGGTATTATACCTCACGTCAGATGGCAGTTCTCTGGTGACAGTAGTCTGTTGATCCGAGATCGCCATAGAGTCTTGTGTGGTTCCCACTGTGCTTTGATTTCCATCTTACCATGTCCAAGAGGGCGTGCAAAACGGTGTTTTTTGGGTACAGTCCCGAGTCACATGGAGGCAATGAGCGATAGGAAGGGATTCGTCTCTCCCGGTATAGGGGGTTGATGTTGCGCTGTGTTCGATTGGCTATAACAGGAAATCCCTGGCCAGGGTTGCTGAGATTTACTGGTAAGTGTTACCAGTAGTTTCTCGAATTGTTATAGACCTCATATCGACACGACTTATCGAGCTATTGGGGTCTGACGTTTACCACCCCTAGGCGAGATATGCGACATATCAGACGATCAGACCGGACTGTACGGTAGTGTTACTGGTTGGATTCACTGGAGTGTGAGAGGGCTTGCTCGTCGATCTTCTGATCGCTCAATACCCGGGTGGCCGTTACGTTTAGCAGACCGCTTGCGGCTTGTGGGTGCTTGATATGATCATCACCTGCTGCCGGCGTATTGACGAGTCTTTAGAGTCCTACACAGAGGTTTCCTTGCTCAAGCGAAACGAAATAGGAGCGCATATGAGATATGTGCGGGACCGAGAATAATGCGTGTATGTGATACCGTATTCCATTCTCGCGATGAATGTATCGAATGGTTGTATGCGATATAACCTAGTTATCGAATCAAGGATTGATTCGGTAAGCCGATACATAGGATACTAGTCGGTTATATGTGATATGACCGGATCGTTAAATCAAGTGTTGATTTAATGATTTAATGTATAATTATATATATTTGATATATTACTTTGCATTAACTAGTATTGGTTCACTTTAAATGGATTTTCTCACTCGGATGTACACATTGTATATGTGATATACTTTTGTGCACTTTGTATCATGTTTGATGATACATGTTTGCTGGGGTTTTTGTGTAAAGAATTAAACCATGGTTAAACATATAATTAGGGTTTTATTTTTCCATTACATATTTATTCATTTATTTGTTTATACATTTTGGAAAATAAATGGAAAAGAGAAAAGAATGGTGGCTTTTTTTGTTGTTTAGTGGAAGCTTCATGAAACCTTGACCTAGTCCACCATTCTTATCTCATCCTTAACCCTAACCATTCCTTTAACCTTGGTCAATTCTCTACACATAACCATAGTTAGAATTATGATAAGTTTTGTTTTTCTATTCTAAATCAATCAACTTATCATAATACATATCATCTTCTTCATCTTCTTCTTCTTCTTCACTTCATGAAGAAAGCTTGCTACTCCAATGGCAAGTGATGAAAACTAGTGAGAAATCCAAAACTAAAGTCTACCCACTTCCTATTTCTTCATCCTCTACCTCTTGCCAAGTAGTAGAGTGTGTTTCCTTCACAAGTTTTCATGGCTTGGTGAAGGTGGAGCTTGATCTAGCGATGCCTCGACGTAGATCATCTTCGGCACGTCGTCGATGACCTAGCCCGCTTTTTCTCCGATGAAGCCGACGCTAGAGCCCGGGAATTCATTTGGACAGCGAGGGGACTTCGTTGCGGAGCTATGGAGGTGGAGCACCGGATCTACAAAGGTTGTATTTCCGTTTACTTGTAGTTACGTGTTAACTTGTTTGTTTTTTCGCCAAGACATCTAGCCAACGATCCGTAGTTTAGGGTTTCTCGGCACCGTAAATTTTGAAATTGGCATGGTTGATGCCTTGTGAGACCTCTTGAGAGTGCCTAGGAACCCTACAGTGGTATCAGAGCCTAGCTAGAACCTTAGGCGAAGTCCAGACGATGTTTGAAACCCGATCGAACCGAAAAACCAACCCGGAAAATGCTCTCTGTACTTTTTCTAAAAACAGGGATTTTTCAGTATTAAAAATATGTAGAAATATCAGCAGGAATATCTAAGAGTTACTGTAAATTTCGATGCCCTAATTCCATTAAAGCGCCGCGTTTCCGCGGCACGAGCATGGCTCGTGCGGCGGATTCGCGGCCTGTTTGTCGTGTTATGAGTTGAAGTTTGCACAGTAACTCCTATTTAACAGTGCTGGTTTTCCTGGGTATTTTTAATATTTTTTCCAGAGTTTGAATTTTCTGAGTTATTTTGGGGATTCGAATGTTCGATCGGATTATCAAATTTTGTCTGTGTGGCTTTCCGGATAAATTTTTGAATATGTTAAAAAGTTCGACCGGATATAAATACCCAATTTTTCCCCTGTCGGGAAATTTCCAAGTGTTGGATTTTTCCGTAGTTTAACGACGTTCTAAGTAGTGCAAGTAACGCGATGGACCCTCTAGAAGACAACAAACCTTAACTCGATTATGTGACCGTCTTGAACTGCCCTTTGAACCTTCGGCTTTGGGGCAGTACGGCGTGCCACATGTGAGGCGTTGGCTTGACCCTTCTACGGCTGGACCGTTGGTACTGAGGCACGAACTGAATGTTGTTAGACTTATTTCATGTGTTGGATTGTATCGGGAAAACTTGGGTGTTCGATTGTTCGATCGGAAAGTTTAACATTTTCTGTTTATCTGGAATGTGATACAATAATTGGAATTCATAAATAGTTATGAGATAACGGAATGAATATTATAAACATAGCAGTTTAGTCTCACCTGATCGGTTGCCACGGAATTTTGATGTGATCAAAAGTCCGTCGCAATCACGTAGCGTACGTGGATACTCGCCGATAAACCTAATAGACAGCCTCACTCCATAGCCCCGACCAAGTAACTGTAGAAGAACCCCGTCGCCGAAAGCATCCGTTCGGGTGCTCGCGGCAGCGGTGTTCCGCCTTGGTGCACTTCGTCGACGGTATCGGGGGTGCGGCCGTCTACTGAAGTTTGCGACGAGCATTCGATCAGGATGTCGGGAATCCTGTTGAATTGCCCGACTTGGTATTGAAAAGTGTTTTCGATTTTGAGACTAAAATGCGGGGTTTATAATTGTTAGGCATGCGATGTCTAAGGAATTCATTTGGTCAGGCATGCGATGTCTGAGGTGGTTACGGATTCCAACTGTTGTAGTTTTACACTTTCTTTTCTGTGACCGTAAGTGTAATATGTGATATCGCCGGTTTCGTTGCTATATGTCAACGACAATTGGGATGGACATATTTACTTACGATGATGACTTGTGATGTTATGTGTTGCTGGATATGTTATATTGGATCGTCGTGTTTGAATAGCCGGGGGTTTTTATGTGAGATGAGTGTTTTTCATTTTCATTCATGTAAAAACTTGTATGTAATATTCTTTTATTGGGGCACTTCCAGGTTGCGGAAGATGTCACCGTTTGTATACTATTTACTTTTCCGCACTAGGATAGACCCAAGGAGGAGGGCACAAGTAACCGGGTTCTGGAGTCCAGTGGGAGACCAACTCGAGGAGTCGAGTCCGGGTCTCCTAACTCTAGAATTGGTAGGGTTGCTTGTCGCTCTCGTAGGGGTCTAGGGGTGTGGGCTTGGCTATTCATCACGACCGTGGAATCCGTGTTTTATACTGGCTCGTATTGAAAACACGGACGTCCTAGTATATCCAATATTTCATATGTTTCTTCTGCTGCGATATCTGTGATGTGATCATGTGATGTTCTGTGATAGATACAGTATAAAGTATATATATGATATATTATATAGACGCTACTTATGTTTTACACCCGCGCTAGCCCTGCCCCGCTCTGCCGTTAGTTACCTAACCTAACGGTGCACGAGGGGACATCGAGGCGAATGCGGATGGCATAAGTGTACGTCGTATTTATCTGTGTTGTTTAGGTAATTTAAATGATGGGACTTCATTAATGTGATTAATGAAATAAAAGAAACCTAAGATGTTGTAGAATCGAATTTCAAAATAAAACAGGTAGCTACAGTTCTTGCTTTGCACAGTGGTATATGTGATATATCCTGCACCTTATTCATTAAGGAAAGGACCGAGATCCCTTCACCGGGAGTGACTCCTTTAGCAATAACTGGCCGATGCTACACACTCGGTTTGTCTTTTGATTGCTTTTAAGAGTTTTTGCTTTGCACAGTGATATATATGATATATCCCGTACCTCATTCGATGAGGAAAGGACCGACGATCCCTTCACCGGGAGTGACTCCTTTAGCAAAACTAGAAAAGCCTCAAAAACACTCCATTTCAAAATTCATTCGATCCTACAACGATATCAAGTTCATTACGCAATAGGTTTTCAGAAAAACCTGTCGTAGCCCTCCATCATTTCAGATAAGTTGTATATAGTATTCGTGCTGCATTTGTTGGCCTTCGTCAAGGTGCAGTGTGCGGTAGCTATATGCTGCTTATCTGCAAGCATACGATGCGATTGGATTAGGGTAGTCATGCGGCTTTGTAGGCTTTCGTCAAGGGTCGTGCGGGTGGGTTTAATTCAATCAAGAAATGTACGGGTTGAACTTGACTAGCGCGCTATGGTTTGTTGGCTTTCGTCAAGGTCATAGCACGTTAGGGGCAAAATATTATCGGGAATTTCAAGTGTTGAAATTTGCAATGAGATTGCAACCTTGTATGGGATAGTTGGATCCCGATACCCGCTGCGAGTAAGAGTTACTCCTGGGAGAGTTTTACACATTACAATTAGCCGATCAAGTAGGTGTCTAGAAAGGTGTTAACGAGGTTACGCCTCTGGGAAAACGAGGTTTGCATTAATTAGGTTCGTGCGAAAGCACGGGGGACCTCCCTCAAAGTACCGACACTGGCCTGGCTGAAAGATTGGCGAACTTGTAATTTGTAATTAATCCCGGCTAGTCTTTCCTTTTAGGGTTTGAAGGAAGATTTGATAAAAAGCAGTGGGAGCCATCCTGATTAGATAAAATAAAAACTAATCTATTCTTGCAAGAGCGCACGCTGAGTGTTTTCTTCTCTCTCTCTCCAGGTAGCGACCATATCATGCCTTAATCAAGATAATAATACGGATTTTTGACCGAACCCGCTTGTTATACTGAGCTGGGGAACGTTGGTCCCGCTCCAACTTATAATTGTTATAAGACAGAGCAGGAAATAGAGGAATACCAGATTTCCCGTGCCGCCCAAACGAAGAGAGTGCATGTTGATGCATCATCTTCGGGTATGTTTATTACAAAGAACTGTTTCTCCGTATCCTCTACGTCCTGGGTATGTGATACCAGATCAGGATCCCAGATATGTAATCTGTTACATAGGGCTACAGAAAGGTAGAGAACTGAGAACGGGTGATAAGTTTCATGAGGCAGAAAACGAGGCAAGTGTTGCAGCCAAGTCTGTTGGTCACTGTCACCCTGTATTCCAAATACATTGATTCTAAACGAATGTTATTAGATACCGAACCTGATATACAAAATCATATCTATCTCTTTGTTAGTAAAGAAATGATAAAATTTTGTATAGTTGGATAATGTTTTGAACATTTCCTATATCAAAAGTTGATCAATTCAGGCACGTTATCTAAAAGCATTGAAGTTCTAAATCAAACTGCAGTTCTTAGTATACGGAACACACACAAGAGGAAGAGTTCAGAATTGAACGATTCCTTCTTGAGGTATTGTAGACTAGGTCATATCAATGCGACCTGACTAGCTGAAGTTATATATAGATGCATATTTAAATCAGTTTGAATTTACATCTTATGAAACTTGCCAGTCATGTCACAAAGATAAAATGACCATAGCCCTGTTTATTGGAAACAGAGAAAGAGTTAGTAAACTCATGGGATATGATACATGTTGATGTATGTAAGCTCCCCTGTCTACACATGCCAAGATCGGTTCTTTATACTTCATTACATTCTCTGATGATCTTTCGAGATTCAGACCTATGTTCCTGTTGAAACACATGTCTGAACCTTTTGAGATATTCATAGAATATAAGTTAGAAGTAGAGAACCATAATACGGGTAAAAGTATTATGTCCTTTGATGAGATCAAGGAGGAGAATACTTGGGCACGGAAATCCTGGACTATTCTAAAGGAGAATGAGATTCTCTCTCAGCATTACTCCTCCGTATACACCATTGCACGATGGTATATCGGGGTGGAGCAATCACACCCTATATGATAAGGTGTGCTCTATGATGTGTACTACTGAGTTACCTATTTCCTTTTTGGGAGTTATGCGCTTGAGAAGCTGCATACCTATTGAATAGGGTTCGAATCAAATCAGTTGCCTACCACTTCATATTTGATATGATAAGGAAAGATCCCATCTCTCAAGTTAGTTGAGATTTGGGGTTGTCCAGCCTATGCCTGAAAAGCAAAATCCGGACAAGCTCGAGGCAAGATCTGTTATGTACAACTGGAAAGGTTCCATCTATACAAACAACAGCAGATGATTTGGTAGAACCAAAGGATTCAATAGATTCCAACGAACCTCAGCCTCTCCGCCGATCTTGTAGGGTTCCTCACCCACCTGAGAGATACTTCGGTTTCTCTATGACAGTGGGAGCGAGGATTGCATCATGAGATGATGACCCAACTAGTTTCGAGCAGGCCATCGAGAGTGAAGACTCTGTAAGAATGGCTGGATGCTAAGTGATCTGAGATGGAATCCTTATACACCAACAAAGTATGGACTTTGGTTGCTATATCTGAAGGGTTAAATCCCCATCAGGAGCAAGTATATCTTGAGAAGATTACTTGGTGTAGATGGAAAGGTTGAGACTTTCAAAGCTAGACTTGTTAAAGGTTTTCGTCATCGACCAGGAGTGGATAATGATGAAACCTTTTCCAGTACCTATGCTTAAGTCCATCCAGATACTACTTGCCACGGCTACATACCATGACTACGATATCTGGTGGTTGGGTGTCATGACTGCTTTTCTAAATGATGATTTGGAAGAAAGCGTCTATAAGTACACAGCCAGAGGGCTTCGTAGACAGTGGGAGCAGCGGAAACGTGTGCAAGATGTTTTATAGGATAAAGCAGGCATCGCGGAGTTGGAACATCTATTTTGATGGATTAGTCAAAGAAGTTGACATCATCAAAATGGTAGATGAACCTTGTATAAACAAAAAGGTCGTAAGGAGTATGGTGATGATCCTCGTAGAGTACGTGGATGACATACTCTTGATAGGAAAAGAGTTTCCTATGCTACGCTCGATCAATGTCCGCTTATCACAATGATTCTCCATATAGGATCAAAGTGATACCTCCTAAATCCTGGATTTCGGATCTATAAGATAGATCTAAATGGATGTTAGGATTCTCACTAGTTGTAGTGAGATGGTATCAATTGATCCTGGGGAAAATCACTGGAAGTGTTCCAGGGTGATAAAGACGACTGAATGTCAGTCACAGGCATTGTCTATACCCTCAGTAAAGGGACGGTATGTTGGAAGAGTTCCAAGCTAGATACCGTGGCGTACTAGACGATAAAGACAGGATACATCGCAACTTAAGATGCTACCGAAGAGGCTGTTTGGGTG
This sequence comes from Agapanthus africanus, assembly GCA_030015575.1. Taxonomy (NCBI): domain Eukaryota; kingdom Viridiplantae; phylum Streptophyta; class Magnoliopsida; order Asparagales; family Amaryllidaceae; genus Agapanthus; species Agapanthus africanus. Next base: position 250,410,679 of record JASDDO010000029.1, on the reverse strand, counting down.
TATATTGGTTCATAAGATGAACTACGTTCCTACCATTGTGAGACAATGGAGTTGTGGCTTATGCCGAGGAACGCCGGTCCCATCAGTGATCCAGACATATTCTAAGGCAGTATCACCTGATCATGGAGATGGTTGATCTCCAGGGGATCGAAGTCAGGAGAGTAGACTCAGAGGACAACACAGAGGATCCACTCATAAAGGCCTGTTCCCAGAGAGAGACTTTTATGGGATGGTTGAGTATGAGATACTTCAAACCACTGCTACAGATAGCCCTAGTGCAAGTGGGAGATTGTTAGTTATATGTATGCCCTAGAGGCCATTACTGTACATTGGATATTTATTGTAGTGGATGCTGGGACATATATAGGGAGGACTTTCTTGCTCGACATGATAGTATGCTATCTGGTTGCTCTTTACCTTAACGTGTATACTGATTGTCTCTCTGTTACATGTTGGTAAAGCCCTTAGGATGTGTGCTTGACTACCTGGACTATGATGCGGATCATACTAGTGGGAACATGGTAGTCCATAAGTACATCCTTCAAAGTCCCTAGTCGTGGGTGTATCGAGACGGGGCATCGATATACCAGAGTAGACTAGCGTATACCTTCTCGACCCATACAGATGGGCGATGGATGATCCCATATCCATTGGTGTTTGACATCAGAGATGATATACGGATGCTCAGTGGAGACTGGGTACACTGGACGGACTCGCCGAGAACTCCCAGATGGTATTATACCTCACGTCAGATGGCAGTTCTCTGGTGACACTGGTACAGAGTAGTCTGTTGACCCGAGATCATCATAGAGTCTTGTGTGGTTCCCACTGTGCTTTGATTTCCATCTTACCACGTCCAAGAGGGCGTGCAAAACGGTGGTTTTTGGGTACAGTCCCGAGTCACATGGAGGCAATGAGCGATAGGAGGGGATTCGTCTCTCCCGGTATAGGGGGTTGATGTTGCGCTGTGTTCGATTGGCTATAACAGGAAATCCCTGGCCAGGTTTGCTGAGATTTACTGGTAAGTGTTACCAGTAGTTTCTCGAATTGTTATAGACCTCATATCGACACGACTTATCGAGCTATTGGGGTCTGACGTTTACCACCCCTAGGCGAGATATGCGACATATCAGAAGATCAGACCGGACTGTACGGTAGTGTTACTGGTTGGATTCACTGGAGTGTGAGTGGGCTTGCTCGTCGATCTTCTGATCGCTCAATACCCGGGTGGCCGTTACGTTTAGCAGACCGCTTGCGGCTTGTGGGTGCTTGATATGATCATCACCTGCTGCCGGCGTATTGACGAGTCTTTAGAGTCCTACACAGAGGTTTCCTGGCTCAAGCGAAACGAAATAGGAGCGCATATGAGATATGTGCGGGACCGAGAATAATGCGTGTATGTGATACCGTATTCCATTCTCGCGATGAATGTATCGAATGGTTGTATGCGATATAACCTAGTTATCGAATCAAGGATTGATTCGGTAAGCCGATACATAGGATACTAGTCGGTTATATGTGATATGACCGGATCGTTAAATCAAGTGTTGATTTAATGATTTAATGTATAATTATATATATTTGATATATTACTTTGCATTAACTAGTATTAGTTCACTTTAAATGGATTTTCTCACTCGGATGTACACATTGTATATGTGATATACTTTTGTGCACTTGATTGTATCATGTTTGATGATACATGTTTGCTGGGGTTTTTGTGTAAAGAATTAAACCATGGTTAAACATATAATTAGGGTTTTATTTTTCCATTACTTATTTATTCATTTATTTGTTTATACATTTTGGAAAATAAATGGAAAAGAGAAAAGAATTGTGGCTTTTTTTGTTGTTTAGTGGAAGCTTCATGAAACCTTGACCTAGTCCACCATTCTTATCTCATCCTTAACCCTAACCATTCCTTTAACCTTGGTCAATTCTCTACACATAACCATAGTTAGAATTATGATAAGTTTTGTTTTTCTATTCTAAATCAATCAACTTATCATAATACATATCATCTTCTTCATCTTCTTCTTCCTCTTCACTTCATGAAGAAAGCTTGCTACTCCAATGGCAAGTGATGAAAACTAGTGAGAAATCCAAAACTAAAGTCTACCCACTTCCTATTTCTTCATCCTCTACCTCTTGCCAAGTAGTAGAGTGTGTTTCCTTCACAAGTTTTCATGGCTTGGTTAAGGTGGAGCTTGATCTAGCGATGCCTCGACGTAGATCATCTTCGGCACGTCGTCGATGACCTAGCCCGCTTTTTCTCCGATGAAGCCGACGCTAGAGCCCGGGAATTCATTTGGACAGCGAGGGGACTTCGTTGCGGAGCTATGGAGGTGGAGCACCGGATCTACAAAGGTTGTATTTCCGTTTACTTGTAGTTAAGTGTTAACTAGTTTGTTTTTTCGCCTAGACATCTAGCCAACGATCCGTAGTTTAGGGTTTCTCGGCACCGTAAATTTTGAAATTGGCATGGTTGATGCCTTGTGAGACCTCTTGAGAGTGCCTAGGAACCCTACAGATGATATATTATATATATACATATATAACAGTGTCCCATACCACTGATATATATCATCGAAAGTAAAACATCATGAAAACTCATAAGAATCGAATACGAATACCCATGGTACTGGTATTCGCAAAACTCAACAGATAATAAAGGTACAGTACGTAAATAAAGTTATGCATACAACAAACGTAACAGTTCTACTGTGTCATGGCAATACTAATGATGTGTAGTGTAGCATACGCGTCTGTGCTCATGCAGCATGGCAATCATTAGTATTTGTACGAGTGTTCTATAAGTGTATAAAGCAGAAAGTAATTCTGTCCATATCCGTAGCATATAATAAAATAAGATTTTCTAGATATAGGGAATTAATATGCCTCGTATCGGCATTACATACGCGTCACATAGTATATCGGTCCTACAGTGGCATGGCAGTACTAATGAGGTGTAGTGTAACATATGCATCTGTGCTCGTGCAACATGGTACTCATTGGTAATTTGTGCAGTGTTCTATCATAGTGTTCATATAACAGGGACGTATATCATTGGTAAGTGTATCGCGAACATGTAAAGTAAATCTAAGCCTAAAGAGTAATTATTAAACGTAACTACTTGCTATGAGCTATACGTTATCTTTGAAAATGGAACGAAACATTGGTTTTGAAATAAGGAAGCTGCCTTAAGTTAAAAATAGATATTCATTAAATTAGCATCGCATCCTTATCATTTATCAATTAAAAGGGAAACGAATCGTTAGATTTTAAAAGAGTATAGCTCACTCGATCACAACCTTCTAAATTAGAATAATTCATGACTCCTTGAGTCCAAAAGAACTTGGCCGTATTCGGCACGCTAACCTCATCATCACAAGTACGGTATGATCCCTCATACTATATCCATCCAAAACCATATCCACATCATACGGACCTATCATCAAGTACGTATCACCAAAACCATGTATAAATCTATATGCACATGAATAGTATACTAGATGCGAAATAACGTCAATGTCATTAACTTAATTTAACATTAACAACTAACTAGATAGCATAACTATCCTAGTTAAATGGTTGCGGGAGTGCTATACGCCATCCACCCGACTTCCCCCGTAGATATAAATCTACTCACCAACTTGTCGAGTTCGTTGAATCCATGATTGCTATGTGCTTCATCTCCGTCTCGGAAACCATCGCGATTGTTCATATAATCATAGTTAAATCACATCGACGTGAATTTCATATCAAAAACTAAAACAACAAGTTAAGACCGTAGGATAGAACCTACAGCTTACTTACTCCAAAAACGATAAGTTATCTCTGTTGTTAACGTACGAACGTCATCAATTCAGTGACGGCATGGAAATACGAAAAACCGTATCGAAATGTCGGAAACTTAATAGAATCTTACTAGAACATTCCCAGATTTCACTGTATGTATATTAGGACAAATCAAACAATACTGTACATCATAAAATACCCAAATAAAGCTACAGAAGAAAAATCAACACCCATATCACAAGATGACCCGGCGGCGCCGGCCAAAAAGGGATTCTCGCCGGATGAACCTAGGAGATAGGGGCCCAGGCTTTAGGTGTAGTCTTCTAGTGGTCTCATAATACTACAGTCTTGTTAGCTTTTCTAGTGGTTACACGTAGTGGTTTCATATTCAATTCTAGTATGATAAATATCACAAAACCCAGTTTTCTAATACTGCACACTAAGAACAGATATGTGAACAAAACTGAATATGAAATGAAAGAATAAGATATACCTATGGAGATGATTCACAAGAGAACACAAGTTCAAGAAGAGTATGTGGAAGCTCCTAGGTGTTATATTGGCTCAAGCTTGTGGTTGTGAACAATTTTGATGAAGGAAATCATGGTTTTTCTTTTTGTGGTGGTGAACACTTAGAACTTTTGGTGTTCGAGCTTGAAAAGAGTATGTTTGTTCTGTTTGAGAAAGCTAAAAGAATTTCTAAGTGTCGTGTGTAGAGAAAGCATGAGGTGTTAACCATAAAGGGTGAAGTGGAGAGTGGTAAGGTGGTGGTGTAAAGTGAGAAGGAGGAGGTGGAGGGAGGAGGGTGAGTGTGTGGTGTGGGGATTGTGAGAGTTTAACATAGTCTATCATAAACCCATCTCACCTTAAACAAAGAATTAAAAATAAAAGAGAAACCCTTTATTTCTTGTAATTACAACCTTTCATGTTACAAAAATCTAAATCCGTGTTTTAAATTAAATGAAATACATATTATAACACTTAAATACCATTTTCTTAATATAAAATCTCATGTCATGTTAAAACAATTAAAATATCAATTTTATGATATCACACACTTTTCTTCATATTTACTAAAATAATCACATTTTTGTGGATATAAATCCGATACCAAAATTCATATGTGATATCATTTTTGTAAACTCAATATCTCCATATTTAAAATTATAAATTAATTTTTTTTTAATTTTTCCAAAATGTTACAATATCCCTTCTTTAAAGAAATTCGGTCCCCGAATTTAAATTAAACCCCCATCTTAAAACATTTTTCTCAATCAAATCAACTCAATTCAAAACAATTTGCCGGGGTCCAAATTTGATAAAATATATAGTCCGCTCAATATAACGGAACTCCAAAGTCCCACATGAGCTAAAACGTAACATAACGCAACCATGTGCGTGAAAATTCAAAAAGATATAAACTCACATAACTATAACTCTAGCGGTTGCTATGAGAATTACTCCAGTTGTGATACAAAATTCCAAATACGAAAACCATTGTGTATACCAAGTACACGATCATTGCCATAGTCGCAGTGCAATATCGGTAGCACACGACCAAGTGAAAATATAGAAATCAAATATATAACATATCCTATCAAGTGCAAAGTATGAAAACGAAATCAACCCTAACGGTCTTGCAGGAAAATCCAAACCACAAGCCACGGGTGTGCATGAAAACAAAAATAGTGCCAAGTTCAACAGGTGTGCACGAAACAATATCCACTGCATCAACTGTGCATGGAGAAAATATCAAGTGCATCTAAAGTGCACAAAATCAATCTAAAGTACATCGGTGTCACGACCCGAAAAATACGGATCGTGACTGGCACTTTAATTATGAAACGTCTCAAAGTGTACATAATCTAAATAAGCCAAAGCCCAGAAATCAAAACCAATTAAAGACATAGAGTGAAGGAAAACCAAATAAGTCACATCAAACTTTTAAAAGCAACATCACACTTTCCCGAAAATTTTGGCAGAGTCTCATTTGTAAATACGGGCCCCTAAACGGGTACAACACATGAAAATACAAATGAATAATGAATAAGGCATCCTCAAGCGGGAGCTAGCTCTTCACCGATGGCGGAAACACAATCACATGCACATGTATATCAAAAGTGTACAATAAGCATCATAACGCAAGAAATGAGAAAATACCACGTCGGCTCAAGTGAGCATCGACACCAACACCACAAATACAAATCTCACGAGTCTCACTGTCTAGTCAAATATACAAGGGTAGATGGAGTATACTAGATACAATATAATGTACATGATGGAATAAAAAATATTCCCGCAACTCACCTACGAGCAATACTGCAAATCAAGCAAATGAAGCCAAAAGAGGAAGAACACCCGCCACTACTGCGCTGACGGTTCAACCTGCAAGATACTGTGGCACAACGGAGGTGAGTTGCCAACCCATGAGTAGTAAGAAACATCTAATAAGGCTATCGTAAGCATGCACGCTATTTTGTAACAGCCTACATATACTAACGTGATGCGATGCACTGGTATGTATGCAACATGAATGCATAAACAACACGAGATCTGAATACGTTTAGTACGAGAAAATCTGTATTCTTATCTTAGTAAAACTTCTGTAATTTAACTGTAGTATCATCAATGAAATCAATAGAAATCCGTGTCAAGCATCGACACCAAATATGAATATTTCAATGTCTCAGTGTATCAGTATCATAATATATCGGGCTCCGGCAATCCAGACTGGCCCATAATATCAAAATCTCGGGCTCCGGCATTCCAGAGTAGCCCATATCATCAATCTCAAGACAACGTCGGTATTCTCCGGATATCCGCCGCGTCACAAATAACATGTCGGTAGTACTCCCCTGTGGGGCTCAACGCAATCATCTGCGACTACCTTGCCTCGGGGTACCGCACCGGGTCCACCATGCACCCACAGACGGTTCCCCCTCCTCCTCGAATCGGGTGTATGATACCGCTCAAGAACAGAGAAATCTCATGGTGGACGACCCATACATTATATCATGAGAAAACTACAACTTGCATTATTAAAATGATAACGGTTTATAAAATTCTTGCGGTTTTCCCAAAATCCAGAAATCTCATAATACTGAAATCCTCAAGAAAAAAATCACCATATGTAAACATGTCGGTGATGATGAATGCCTATGGTATCAACAATATGAAATACGATGTGTGACTGAAAACTATGCATGAACGAAGATGCAATGGGGTATGTGCATATGACTAATAATCCTGCATATCCATCCTGAAGAATTGAGTATACAAATATAATTTTACAAATCATATATGTTGCAATGGTTTTATTTTCCGATTTAAACAAGTTATAAAGCGTTTGTGGCATAGTAATTACTAAGGTGTGTGTGTCCACATGTATAGTGCCCGTGCCGCATAAACCAATGGTAATGGTGCAAGTGTCCAATGAGATGATATCATATAAATATGTACAAAGGATGATGCGATGCAACGAGATGAATAATTAGGAACTACGCATATAAATGCAAGTACTAAAAGAAATTCTAACTATTGGGCGCCTTGCGCCATCCAGACGATTCCCCCATAGATGTGTACATTTACTCACCACGATACCTCGGCTAATCTGATCCGATCACCGCCTATCCTTTCCGTGCCACGTCTGACATCTCTGCAACCGATCCTAGAATGATACAATGCAACACTTAAGACTAATATTCTATAAAACGCGATATCAAGACCATACGAGAAAGCTAGCGTCCACAAGCTAAGCACATGCACTCGGATCACCAAAACGTGAGTGATAACGTCTGAAACCACCCCGATTGTCTGTGATACACAGCAAAAACCCAAACTAGATTCGAGTCATACATATCGCACATTGACAAAACGTCGGTTTTATGGTAAAACGGTTCCAGATTTTGATACGAGTGCAATTAGAAAAAGCTGCATACACCAGCGACCTACACTATAAAGCAGACACCAACACTAAAAAGACCAACAGTCCAGCATCATCCCTGGCCGCAATTTGCGGCCAGAAACCCAAAATTTACGGCCTAAAATGGGACTGGGGGGTTCGTTCTTCGAGGTTGTGTTCCTGGTCCTATAATTATACTCCAGTAATTGCAACTTCTAGAAATAGCAACAGGATTAATAGCAGATCACGAAAGAACACAAATCTTAACTAAAACTCTGATTAAACACTAATGTAAAACATTATGGTGTTTTAGTGCAAGTTAGTATTTACCCAAAGCTAATAGACACTAATATACTCCTAGTTACCCTAATGAATCTTTAAAACCCTAACTTAACTTAATCTTTACCTTAAAACTCAAAACATGTATTAATTACCACTTAAACACAAAATTAAGCTTAAAGAACCAAAAGTTTAGTAAAGGAAAACATAAGTTAGGCCTTATACCTCAAGGGGAGTTGGAAATGATTCAAACTTGAGATTCTTGTCTTCTAAGCTTAAATCTTTGGTCAAGAACAAATAAAAGGTTTTATTTTTAGTGTTTAGATTTAAAATTGTGAAGGTTTGTGGGATTTGTAAGTAAGGTAGAGAAGTTTAACCTTGAGAGAGGGAGGAGAGGGGAGGTGGCTGCCTAATTGAGGGAGAGAGGAGGTTCTACAGAGTTGAGAGAGAGAGAGAGAGAGAAAATGTGAACCATACTTGCAATAAATGCCTCCCACACCTCTTTTCTTTCTTTTTTTATTTTTTTTATATAAACCCTTAGAAAATTCTAGACCATCAAGAGAAGACATGCCACAAAATGTGATTAACTTGCCATGGTTGCACTTAACTTGCATTAACCAACATTAATCTATGATTTACACTAGATTAGTGTGTGTCTGTATGTTTAATTAATAATTAAATAAGGAGAAATAATTAAGTGAACAATAAATTATATAATAGCAAATAAATACTAATAAAATACGCGATTACATAATTAGAATAGTTATATTCGTGTGTATATGGAAAATAATTATTAACTAGTTTTTTCGAAAAACACGTATTATCTCTCATTACCACACAATTAACCTAGTCGAATTTCAGAACGTTACAATCTTCCCCCTTAAAGAAATTCGGTTCCCGAATTTAAAAATTAACTACGCGTACCCTCAAAGAGATGGGAATATTTCTTCCACATCTAGTCCTCAGTTTCCCACGTGACCTTTTCGCCGTTCGGGCCACGTCAAAGAACCTATATGGACGGTATGACCTCGGACCTCAGTTTCTTCACTTTCCGATCTTGAATGACTATCGGCAGCTTGGTGAAAGAAATATTGCGCTCCAGCTGGATCATCTGGTGCTGAATCGCATGAGAAGGGTCATGTAGGTACTTGCGGAGCATCGATACATGACACATGGGGTGAATATCTGGGAAACTGGGTGGAAGAGACAAACGATAAGCAATTGCGCCGCCACGCGCGAGAAACTCAAAGAACCCACATATCTGGAACTAAGCCTTCATTCTCTTTCTGAATCTCGACACGCCCTTCATCGGAGAAACCTTCAAGAAAAACATGATTGCCTATTACGACGAACTCAAGTCTTCCCCGACATCGGTCTGCATAAGGTTTCTGCCAGCTCTGGGCCGTTCTCATCCTATTTCGAATTAGCTGAATCTTTTTGGTGGTCTCTTGCCTAATCCGTGGCTCCAAAATACTGCTCTCACAGAGCTCTGCCCAACAACTGGTGATCGACATTTCCTCTCATAATATCTCAAAGGGTGCCATCTGAATCGTCTCCTGGAAGATATTATTATAGGAAAACTCTATCAAGGGCAAGTGGCGATCCCAACTGCCACCGAAATCTAGAACGCAAGCTCGGAGCATATCCTCAAGAATCTGAATGGCCCGCTCTGATTGACCATTGGTCTGCGGATAGAAAGCTGTACTGAAACTCAATCGGGTGTCCAAAGTCCCTTAATGTTTCTATAATAGTCGGCTGGTGAACTGGGTGCCTCTTTCGGACACAATACAAGTCGGAACTCCATGCAATTGCACAATCTCATCACATATATCTGAGCATACTGAACGAATCCAAAAATGGTCTTGACTGGCAGAAAATGAGCTGCTTCCGTCAATCGGTCTACGATCACTCAAATAGAGCCATTCTCTCGACTGGTTCTAGGTAGACCCACAATAAAATCCATAGAAATCTGTTCCTATTTTCACTATGGAATGGGCAAAGGTTGTAATTTTCCTGCTGGCCACTGATGCTCAGCCTTGACTTGCTGACAAGTCAGCATCCCGAAACAGAATCTGTGACATCTCTCATCATCCTTTCACACTAGTAGATTTCTCTCAAATCACAATTCATATATGCTGACTGATGCGCCTCCTCTAAGATCTCACGTCTCAGTCCCTCGGAATCTGGCGCACATAGTCGACTCCTAAATCTTAGTACTCCCTGATCATCAATCATGAACTCTAAATCTCGGCCCTGCCAAACCTGCTCCAAGATCTCCGACAAACGAACTTCATCGAACTATGCCTCACGGATATGATCAAATAACCGTGGATGTTCACGGATACGGACAAGTTGTCCCGTGGTCGGCGTAACTCGAACTGCAATCGGCTGTCACAAGAAATTTGCTAATCTGCCATCGACTGTCTCTGAACCGTGCTCAACAAGAAAAGCTACCTCCGGCTTCCGACTCAAAGTATATGCCACCACATTCGCCTTGCCCGGATGATAAGGAAGCATCACAGTCATGGTCTTTCACTAGCTCCATCCATCTGTGCTGTCTCAAATTCAGATCTCGCTGCCGAAAAAATGTACTTTAAACTCTTATGGTTCGTGAATATCTGGCACGACTCACCATATAAGTAGTGTCTATAAATCTCAAGTGTAAAAATCACCGCAGCCATTTCTAAGTCATACGTTGAATAGTTCTGCTCGTGCTTCTTCGACTGCCGAGAAGCTTCGCAATAAACAACAAAACCGTCTGATCCTTAAGGGAAAGATAATACTGGAGCCGTAATTAAACGAGTCTTCAACTACTAAAAGCTCTGCTCGCATACCTTAGTCCAACGAAAAGAAATGCCCTTCCGGGTCAACCCGGTCAACATAGCAGCTATATGCGAAAAATCCTGTACGAAATATCAATAGTATCCGCCCAAAATCCAAAATGCTGCGAACTTCCATCGCTAATACTGGTCTGGGCCAGTGCTGAACGGCCTCGATCTTCTTCGGTTCCATACTTACCATCTCTTGTAACTACGTGCCCCAAGAAGTCAACATCATCCAATCAGAAAACACACTTGGGTATTTTAGCGAATAGCTGGTGCTCCCACAAGGTCTGCAACGAAATTCTAAATTACTGCCCAGGCTCCTCTCGGTTCCAAAAGTATACTAAAATGTCATCAACAAACACGATAATAATTGATTAAGAAACAACCTGAATATGCAGTTCATCAAGTCCATAAACGCTGCTGGGGCATTGGTAAGCTCGAACGGCATCACCAAGGACACATAATGCCCATAACGTGTGCGAAAAGCAGTCTTCGAAATATCATCATCTCGAACCCGCAACTAATGGTAACCTGATCGCAAGTTAATCTCCGAGAAATGTCCCGCACCCAGGAGCTAATCAAATAAATCATCGATACGAGGTAAGGGATATCTGTTCCGCACAACACCCCGATTCAGCTGACAAAATCGTTTCACAAACACAACCACCATCTTTCTTCTTGACGAACAGAACATGAGCTCTCCAAAGTGACGCACTCGGACGGACAAGCCTTTTATCCAACAAATCTTGCAACTGATCGTTCAGTTCATTAAGCTCCGCTGGATCCATCCGATATTGCGGTTTAGAAAAGGCTCTGTGCCGGAAATCAAGTCAAAGCATAACTCAATATCGCGTGCTGGCGACAGCCCAAGCAACTCGTCAGGAAAACATCTGGAAACTCTCTCCCAATAGGGACCTGGTCCAACAGAACCTCTGCGGCTCTAACATCACAACATACACCAAGAATTTCTGACATCCTTTTCTAAAAAGCTGATTAGCGCGACAAGAAGAAATCAAATTGGGAAAGGCGACGCTACGGTCTCCCCAAAAAAACATCCAAGAACTGGCTTGCTCGGAAAACTAAATCTGACCGCCTCCTCACGGCAGTCCACGGACGCATAACACATGGCTAACCAATCCAAGCTCAAGAGAACTTTGAAGTCAAACATACCGAGAAAAATCAAATTGACCGAAGTATCCCTATCTCCGATACGAATAAAATGAAAACGAATGAGAAACATATAGAGCTGCAAAAGACTAGCCTATGGAAGAAATTACAACAAGCGTCCGATTTAGCAAGGACTATTATCGGCTAGACTTCGATACAAAATATGCGGACACCATTTCAAACCACACCAAAAAGAGATACGCATCGGAAGGAAACACCGAACGAATACCTGTCACAACGGCGTCAATCTAACCGCCTCTGTGCTGGCATACCGGTACAAATCCACTATGATCCAAAAACGACAAAAATCTCAGAAATGCGCTCCTCTAGCAGTAAGGCTGCATCCATCACGACTGCATAAGTGTCAAAATCCTGGGCACCAACAACAAGGAATCACTGCATGTCCAATCTGCACACGAACCTCTTTATCCGTTTCTCTTCAGTGATTACCAGGTAAGGAGCATATCGGACCACTAAGCAAACTGAATGTCGTACTCTGACATTGTCATCCCTGAAGTCTTGTGCATAGACTCGAAACTACGAGCTCGGACATCTCGAATGCTCACCGAAAGGAAACGTGCAAGAAATATATCTATGAACTCATCCCAAGTTATAGGAAGTAGATCTGAAGCTCGGCCTCTCTCAATTGACTCGCACCACGTCTTAGCAAGACCTCTCTAGACAAAAACTCGCAAGCTCTATCCATATCTCGTCAGAACATCTCTGTGAACGACAATTCCTAGCCATCCTGTCAAGGATTTTCTACGTATCCTCCGCTTCTGTGCCGGTAAAAAACAAACAAACTGGAGGCCTTAGCCTAAAAAAAACTCTTATAAGGATACGGTAATAATTTTGGTAAAACAGAAACAGCTGCCTGAGCAGCAGGTACAATCACAGTCCCCGCCGTAGGAGGGACGTCATCGGCCCTCGGAGCTCGGCTAGCCTCAACTAACGATCCAACCCTCTGTCGCATGTCCTGAATACTTGACTCTAGCCTAGCTATCCGTCTTGGAGAAGGCGGATCACTCTGTCCCTGAGGGGTAGGCGCACCGCCCTGATCGGTCCCCGTCTCAAACGAACCTACTCTAATCTCGTCCCCGGCGGCAGCCCTCTGGCCCTCGTAGTCTCCGGCGGCATAGTGTCTAGAGCAAGAACAGGATTGATAGGAACATTGCGATCAAATCAAAGGATTTCTGGAATCAAGGAAGGAAATACAAGCAAATATATATCCTAAGGTTACCTGGACGGAGTATCATATCGTAAGTATGCCGCGGAACATACACACGCTACGTCACTCTTTTAAGTCACCTACTCCATCTATCAAAGGTCATCCTACACTCAGAGAGGTAAAAGCTAACGCTCTGATACCAACTTTGTCACGACCCGAAAAATATGGAGCGTGACTGGCACTTAAATTACGAAACGTCTAAAAGCGTATGTAATCTAAGTAAGCCAAAGCCCATAAATCAAAACCAATTAAAGAAATAGAGTGAAGGAAAACCAAATAAGTCACATCAAAATTTTAAAAGCAATATCACACTTTCCCGAAAATTTCGGCAGAGTCTCCTTTGTAAATACTGGCCCCCAAACAGATACAACACATGAAAATAGATATGAATAATGAATAAGGCATCCCCAAGCGGGAGCTAGCTCTTTGCCGATGGCGGAAACACAACCACATGCACATGTATATCAAAAGTATACAATAAGTATCATAAACCATGAAATGAGAAAATACCACGTCAGCTCAAGTGAGCATCGACACCAACACCACAAATACACATCTCACGAGTCTCACTGTCTAGTCAAATATACAAGGGTAGATGGATTATACTAGATACAATATAATGTACATGATGGAATAAAAAATATCCCCGCAACCGATCTACGGGCAATGCTGCAAATCAAGCAAATGAAGCCAAAAGAGGAAGAACGCCCGCCACTACTGCGCTGATGGTTCAACCTGCAAGATACTGTGGAATAACGGGGGTGAGTTGCCAACACGTGAGTAGTAAGTAACATCTAATAAGGCTATCATAAGCATGCACGCTATTTCGTAACAGCCTACATATACTAACGTGATGCGATGCACTGGTATGTATGCAACATGAATGCATAAACAACACGAGATCTGAATAGGTTTAGTATGAGAAAATCTGTATTCTTATCTTAGTAATACTTCTGTAATTTAACTGTAGTATCATCAATGAAATCAATAGAAATTTGTGTCAAGCTTCGACACCAAATATGAATATCTCAATGTCTCGGTGTATCAGTATCTTAATATCTCGGGCTCCGGTAATCCGGAATGGCCCATAATCTCAATATCTCGGGCTCCGGCAATCCGGACTGGCCCATATCATCAATCTCAAGACTACGTCGGTATCCTCCGGATATCTGCCGCGTCACAAATAACCGGTCGGTAGTGCTCCCCAGCCAGACTCAACGCCATCATCTGCGACCATCTTGTCCCGGGGTACCGCACCGGGTCTACCATGCACCCACAGACGGTTCCTCCTCCTCCACGAATCCGGTGTATGATACCGCTCAAGAACCGAGAAATCTCATGGTGGACGACCCATACATCATATCACGAGAAAACCGCAACTTGCATTATTAAAATGATAACGATTTATAAAATTCTTCCGGTTTTCCCATAATCCAGAAATCTCATAATACTGAAATCCTCAAGAAAAAAATCACTATATGTACACATGTCGGTGATGATGAATGTCTATGGTATCAACAATATAAAATACGATGCGTGACTAGAAAACTATGCATGAACGATGATGCAATGGGGTATGTGTATATGACTAACAATCCTTTGTATCCATCCTGAAGAATTGAATATACAAATACAGGTTTACAAATCGTATATGTTGCAATGGTTTTATATTCTGATTTAAGCAAGTTATATAGTGTTTGTGGCATAGTAATTACCAAGGGGTGTGTGTCCACATGAATAGTGCCCATGCCGCATAAACCAATGGTAATGGTGCAAGTGTCCTATGAGATGATATCACATATATATGTATAAAGGATGATGTGATGCAACAAGATGAATAATTATGAACTACGCATATAAATGCAAGTACTAAAAGAAATCCTAACTATCGGGCGCCTTGCGCCATGCAGACGATTCCCCCGTAGATGTGTACATCTACTCACCGCGACACATCGTCTAATCTGATCCGATCACCGCCTTTCCTTTCCGTGTCTGACGTCTCCGCAACCGATCCTAGAATCATACAATGCAACACATAAGGCTAATATTCTATAAAACGTGATATCAGGACCATACGAGAAAACTAGCATCCACAATCTAAACGCGTGCACTCGGATCACCAAAACATGATTGATAACATCTGAAACCACCTCGATTGTCTGTGATACACAGCAAACACCTAAACTAGATTCGAATTGTACATATCGCACATTGACAAAACGTCGGTTTTAAGGTAAAACGGTTCCAGATTTTGATACGAGTGAAATTATAAAAAGTTGCATACACCAGGGACCTACACTATATAGCTGACACCTACACTAAAAAGACCAACACCCAAGCTTCATCCCTGGCCGCAATTTGGTGCCAGAAACCCAAAATTTGCAGCCTAAAATGGGACTGGGGGGTTCGTGCGTCGAGGTTGTGTTCCAGGTCCTATAACTATACTCCAGTAATTGCAACTTCTTAAAATAGCAACAGGATTAATAGAAGATCACGAAAGAACACAAATCTTAACTAAAACTCTAATTAAACATTAATTTAAAACATTATGGTGTTTTAGTGCAAGTTAGTATTTACCCAAAGCTAATAGAAACTAATCTACTCCTAGTTACCCTAATGAATCATTAAAACCCTAACTTAACCTAATCTTTACCTTAAAACTCAAAACATGCATTAATTACCACTTAAACACCAAATTAAGCTTAATGAACCAAATGTTTAGTAAAGGAAAACATAAGTTAGGTCTTATACCTCAAGAGGAGTTGGAAATGATTCAAACTTGAGATTCTTGTCTTCTAAACTGAAATCTTGGGTCAAAAACTAATAAAAGGTTTGATTTTTGGTGTTTAGATTTGAAATTCTGAAGGTTTGAGGGATTTGTAAGTGTGGTAGAGAAGTTTAACCATGAGAGAAGAAGTAGGAGAGGAGAGGTGGCTGCCTAATTGAGGGAGAGAGGAGGTTCTGGAGATTTGAGAGAGAGAGAAAATGTGAACGATACTTGCAAAAAATGCCCCCCACACCTCTTTTCTTTTATTCTTTTTTTATATAAACCCTTAGAAAACTCTTGACCATCAAAAGAAGACATGCCACAAAATGTGATTAACTTGCCATGGTTGCACTTAACTTGCATTAACCAACATTAATCTATGATTTACACTAGATTAGTGTATGTGTATGTTTAATTAATAATTAAATAAGGAGAAATAATTAAGTGAACAATAAATTATATAATATCAAATAAATACTAATAAAATACGTGATTACATAATTAGAATAGTTATATTCGTGTTTATATGGAAAATAATTATTAACTAGGTTTTTCGAAAAACACGTATTATCACTCATTACCACACAATTAACCTAATCGAATTTCAGAATGTTACAATCTTCCCCCCTTAAAGATATTCGGTCCTCGAATTTAAAATCTAACTACGCGTACCCACAATGAGATAGGAATATTTCTTGCACATCTCGTCGGCATCCCACGTGACCTTTTCGCCACTTGGGCCACGTCAAAGAACATATATGGACGGTATGACCTCGGACCTCAGTTTCTTAACTTACCGATCTTGAATGACTATCGGCAGCTTAGTGAAAGAAATATTGCTCTCCAGCT
The DNA here is from genome assembly GCA_030015575.1 of Agapanthus africanus. Taxonomy (NCBI): domain Eukaryota; kingdom Viridiplantae; phylum Streptophyta; class Magnoliopsida; order Asparagales; family Amaryllidaceae; genus Agapanthus; species Agapanthus africanus. The sequence continues at coordinate 250,393,865 of JASDDO010000029.1, read as the reverse complement.
GGATCGTCTGGTGCTGAATCGCATAAGAAGGGTCATGAAGGTACTTGCGGAGTATCGATACATGACACACGGGGTGAATATCTGAGAAACAGGGTGGAAGAGCCAAACGATAAGAAATTGCGCCGACACTCTCGAGAAACTCAAAGAACCCACATATCTGGAACTAAGCCTTCATTCACTTTCCGAATCTCGACACGCCCGTCATCGGAGAAACCTTCAAGAAAAACATGATCGCCTACTACGACGATCTCCGTCTGCGCCGACATCGGTCAGAATAAGGTTTCTGCCTGCTCTGCGCCGCTCTCATCCTATCTCGAATCAGTTGAATCTTTTCGGTGGTCGCCTGCACAATCTGTGGCCCTAAAATACTGCTCTCACAGAGCTCTGCCCAACAAATGGTGATCGACATTTTCGTTCATAATATTTCAAAGGGTGCCATCTAAATCGTCTCCTAGAAGCTATTATTATAGGAAAACTCTGTCAAGGTCAAGTGGCAATCCCAACTTCCACCGAAATCTAGAACGCAAGCTCGGAGCATATCCTCAAGAATCTGAATGGTCCGCTCTGATTGACCGTTGGTCTGCGGATAGAAAGCTGTACTGAAACTCAATCGGGTGTCCAAAGTCCCTTAATGTTTCTATAATAGTCGGCTGGTGAACTGGGTGCCTCTGTCGGACACAATACAAGTCGGAACTCCATGCAATCGCACAATCTCATCACATATATCTAAGCATACTAAACGAATCCAAAAATGGTCTTGACTGGCAGAAAATGAGCTGCTTCCGTCAATCGGTCTACGATCACTCAAATAGAGCCATTCTCTCGACTGGTCCTAGGTAGACCCACAATAAAATCAATAGAAATCTGTTCCTATTTCCACTTCAGAATGGGCAAAGGTTGTAATTTTCCTGCTGGCCACTGATGCTCAGCCTTGACTTGCTGACAAGTCAGCATCCCGAAACAGAATCTGTGACATCTCTCATCATCCCTTCACACTAGTAGATTTCTCTCAAATCACAATTCATATATGCTGACTGATGCGCCTCCTCTAAGATCTCACGTCAGAGTCCCTTGGAATCTGGCGCACATAGTCGACTCCCAAATCTTAGCACTCCTTGATCATCAACCATGAACTCTAAATCTCGGCCCTGCCGAACTTGCTCCAAGATCTCTGACAAACAAACGTCATCGGACTATGCCTCACGGATATGATCAAATAACTGTGGATGTTAACGGACACGGACAAGTTGCCCCGTGGTCGACGTAACTTGAACTGCACTCGGCTGTCAACAGAAATCTGCTAATCTGCCGTCGACTGTCTCTGAACAGTGCTCAACAAGAAAAGCTACCTCCGGCCTCCGACTCAAAGTTTATGCCACCACATTCTCCTTGCCCGGATGATAAGGAAGCATCGCAGTCATAGTCTTTCACTAGCTCCATCCATCTGTGCTATCTCAAATTCGGATCTCGCTGCTGAAAAAATGTACTTTAAACTCTTGTGGTTCGTGAATATCTGGCGTGACTCGCCTAATAAGTAGTATCTATAAATATCAAGTGTAAAAATCACCGCAGCCATCTCTAAGTCATACGTTGAATAGTTCTGCGTGTGCTTCTTCGACTGCCGAGAAGCTTCGCAATAAACAAAAAAACCGTCTGATCCTTAAGGGAAAGATAATACTAGCGCCGTAATTAAATGATTCTTCAATTACTAAAAGCTCTGCTCGCATACCTTAGTCCAACGAAAAGAAACGCCCTTTCGGGTCAACCCGGTCAACGTTGCAGCTATATGCGAAAAATCCTGTACGAAATATCAATAGTATCCGCCCAAAATCCAAAATGCTACGAACCTCCATCGCTAATACAGGTCTGGGCCAGTGCTGAATGGCCTCGATATTCTTCGGTTCCATACTTACCATCTCTTGTAACTACGTGCCCCAAGAAGGCTACATCATCCAATCATAAAACACCCTTGGGTACTTTAGCAAATAGCTGGTGCTCCCTCAAGGTCTGCAACGAAATCCTAAATTACTGCCCAGGCTCCTCTCGGTTCCAAAAGTATACTAAAATGTCATCAATAAATACGATAATAACTGATTAAGAAACAACCTGAATATGCGGTTCATCAAGTCCATAAACGCTGCTAGAGCATTGGTGAGCTCTAACGGCATCACCAAGGACTCATAATCCCCAAAAGGTGTGCGAAAAGAAGTCTTCAGAATATCATCCTCTTGAACCCGCAAGTAATGGTAACCTGATCGCAAGTTAATCTTTGAGAAATGTCCCGCACCCTGGAACTAATCAAATAAATCGTTGATACGAGGTAAGGGATATTTGTTCCGCACAGCACCCCGATTCAACTGAAAAAATCGATGCACAAACACAACCGCCATCTTTCTTCTTGACGAACAGAACAGAAGCTCCCCAAAGTGACGCACTCCGACGAACAAGCCCTTTATCCAACAAATCTTGCAACTGATTCTTCAGTTCATTAAGCTCCGCCGGATCCATCCGATATTGAGGTATAGAAAAAGGCTCTGTGCCGGAAATTAAGTCAAAGCAGAACTCAATATCATGCGCTGGCGACAACCCAAGCAACTCGTTAGGAAAACATCAGGAACCTCTCTCCCAATCGGGACGTGGTCCAACGGAACCTCTGCGGCTCTAACATCACAACATACGCCAAGAATTCCTGACATCCTTTTCTCAAAAGCTGATTAGCGCGACAAGAAGAAATCAAATTGGGAAAGGCGATGCTACGGTCTCCCCTAAAAACAACCAAGAGCTGGCTTGCTCGGAAAACTAAATCTGACTGCCTCCTTACGGCAGTCTACGGACGCATAACACGTGGCTAACCAATCCAAGCTCAAGAGAACTTCGAAGTCAAACATACCGAGAAAAATCAAATTGACTGAAGTATCTCTATCTCCGATACGAATAAAATGAAAACGAATTAGAAATACATAGAGCTGCAAAAGTCTAGCCTATGGAAGAAATTACAACAAGTGGCTGATTTAGCAAGGACTATTATCGGCTAGACTTCGATACAAAATATGTGGACACCATTTCAAACAACACCAAAAAGAGATACGCATCGGAAGGAAACACCGAACGAATACCTGTCACAACGGCGTCTATCTAACCGCCTCTGAGCTGGCATACCGGTACAAATCCGCTTCGATCCAAAAACGACCGAAATCTCAGAAATGCGCTCCTCTAGAAATAAGGCTGCATCCATCGCAGCTGCATAAGTGTCAAAATGCTGGGCACCAACAGCAAGGAATCACTGCATGTCCAATCTCCACACGAACCTCTTTATCCGTTTCTCTTCAGTGACTACCAGGTAAGGAGCATATCAGACCAGTAAGCAAACTGAATGTCGTACTCTGACATTGTCATCCCTGAAGTCTTGTGCAAAGACTCGAAACTACGAGCTCGGACATCTAGAACGCTCACCGGAAGGAAACGAGCAAGAAATATATCTATGAACTCTTCCCACGTTATAGGAAGTAGATCTGCAGCTTGACTTCTCTCAATTGACTCGCACCACGTCTGAGCAAGACCTCTCTAGATGGAAACTCACAAGCTCTATCCATATCTCGTCAGAACATCTGTATGAATGACAATTCCTAGCCATCCTGTCAAGGATTGTCTACGTATCCTCCTTTGCATCTGTGCCGGTAAAAAAAAAACAAACTGGATGCCTTAGCCTAAAAAAAACTCTTATAAGGATACGAAAATAATTTTGGTAAAACAGAAACAGTTGCCAAAGCAGCAGGTACAATCACAGTCCCCGCCGTAGGAGGGATATCATCAGCACTCGGAGCTCGGATAGCCTCAACTAGAGATCCAACCCTCTGTCGCATGTCCTGAATACTCGACTCCAGCCTAGCTATCCGTCCTGGAGAAGGCGGATCACTCTGTCCCTGATGGGTAGGCATACCTCCCTGATCGGTCCCCGTCTCAAACGAGCCTACTCTAATCTTATCCCCGGCGGCAGCCCTCTGGCCCTCGTAGTCTCCGGCGGCATAGTGTCTGGAGCAAGAACAGGATTGATAGGAACATTGTGATCAAATTAAAAGATTTCCGGAATCAAGGAAATACGAGCAAATATATATCCTAAGGTTACTTGGGTGGAGTACCATATCGTAAGTATGCCACGGAACATACACACGCTACGTCACTCTGCTTAAGTCACCTACTCCATCTACCAAAGGTCATACTGCACTCAGAGAGGTAAAACTTAACGCTCTGATACCAACTTTGTCATGACCCGAAAAATACGGAGCGTGACTGGCACTTAAATTACGAAATGTCTCAAGGCGTACGTAATCTAAGTAAGCCAAAGCCCAAAAATCAAAACCAATTAAAGACATAGAGTGAAGGAAAACCAAATAAGTCACATCAAACTTTTAAAAGCAACATCACACTTTCCCAAAAATTTCGGCAGAGTCTCCTTTGTAAATACTGGCTCCCAAACGGGTATAACACATGAAAATACAAATGAATAATGAATAAGGCATCCCCAAGCAGGAGCTAGCTCTTCGCCGATGGCGAAAACACCACCACATGCACATGCATATCAAAAGTGTACAATAAGCATCATAAAGCAAGAAATGAGAAAATACCACGTCGGCTTAAATGAGCATCGACACCAACACCACAAATACAAATCTCACGAGTCTCACTGTCTAGTCAAATATACAAGGGTAGATGGAGTATACATGATACAATATAATGTACATGATGGAATAAAAAATATCCCCGCAACCCACCTACGAGCAATGCTGCAAATCAAGCAAATGAAGCCGAAAGAGGAAGAACGCCCGCCACTACTGCGCTGACGGTTCAACTTGCAAGATACTGTGGCACAACGGGGGTGAGTTGCCAACTCATGAGTAGTAAGTAACATCTAATAAGGCTATCGTTAGCATGCACGCTATTTCGTAACAGCCTACATATTCTAACGTGATGCGATGCACTGATATATATGCAACATGAATGCATAAACAACACGAGATCTGAGCTGGTTTAGTACGAGAAAATCTGTATTCTTATCTTAGTAAAACTTCTGTAATTTAACTGTAGTATCATCAACGAAACCAATAGAAATCTGTGTCAAACATCGACACCAAAAATGAATATCTCAATGTCTCGGTGTATCAGTATCTTAATATTTCGGGCTCCGGCAATCCGGATTGGCCCATAATCTCAATATCTCGGGCTCCGGCAATCCGGACTGGCCCATATCATCAATCTCAAGACTACGTCGGTATCCCCCGGATATCCTCCGCGTCACAAATAACCTGTCGGTAGTGCTCCCCTGCCGGGCTCAACGCCATCATCTGCGACCATCTTGCCCTGGGGTACCGCACCGGGTCCACCATGCACCCATAGACGGTTCCTCCTCCTCCTTGAATCTGGTGTATAATACCGCTCAAGAACTGAGAAATCTCATTGTGGACGACCCATATATCATATCACGAGAAAACCGCAACTTGCATTATTAAAATGATAACGGTTTATAAAATTCTTGCGGTATTCCAAAAATCCAGAAATCTCATAATACTGAAATCCTCAAGAAAAAAATCACCATATGTACACATGTCGGTGATGATGAATGCCTATGGTATCAACAATATGAAATACGATGCGTGACTAGAAAACTATGCATGAATGATGATGCAATGGGGTATGTGCATATGACTAACAATCCTACATATCCATCCTGAAGAATTGAATATACAAATACAGGTTTACAAATCATATATGTTGCAATGGTTTTATATTCTGATTTAAACAAGTTATATAGTGTTTGTGGCATAGTAATTACCAAGGTGTGTGCGTCCACATAAATAGTGCCCGTGCCGCATAAACCAATGGTAATGGTGCAAGTGTCCTATGAGATGATATCACATATATATGTATAAAGGATGATACAATGCAACGAGATGAATAATTAGGAACTATGCATAAAAATTCAAGTACTAAAAGAAATTCTTGTTGGATATATGTATGCCCTAGAGGCCATTATGTGATAGTGGATGTATCTATACATGTATATATATTCAGTTTGCATTCTTGCTCGACATAATAGTATGCTATCTGGTTCTTCTTTATCTGACATGTTTATTTGATCATGCTTTTATTCATTCATACATGCTGATAAAGCCCCGAGGATATCGGCTTGACTACTCTGATTATGATGGAGATCATACTAGTGGGACATCTGTAGTCTATAAGCATATCCTGGAACGTCCCTAGTCGTAGGTATATCGAGATGGGGCATCGATATACCAGAGTAGACTAGCGTATATGATACTAGACCCATACGATGGGCGATGGATGTTCCCACATTCATCGATGTTTGACATCAAGATCATACACGGGTGCTCAGTGGTGACTGGGTACACTGGACGGACTCGCCGAGAACTCCTATATGGAATTATATCTATCGTCGGATAGCAGTTCTCAGGTGACACTGGTACAGGTTAGTCTGTAGACCCGAGATCGTCATAGAGCCTTGTGTGTTCTCCCACTGTACTTTGATTGCCACCCTACCACGGCTCTACTGAGTCGTGCAAACAGGTGGCCGTTGGGTACAGTCCCGAGACACACGAAGGCAATGAGAGATAAGAGGGGTTTCGTCTCTCCCGGTATTGGGAGTTGATGCTGTGCTGTGCTCGACTGGTTATAACAGCAAGTCCCTGGCCAGGGCTGCTGAGATTTGCTGATAAGTGTTATCAGTAGTTTCTCGATCTGTTATAGACCATTCACCGACGCGACTTATTGAGTTATTGGGGTCGACGTGACCATCCCTAGGCTCGATATGCAGCATATCTGACGAAGAGACCGGACTGTACGGTAGTGTTGCCGGATGGCTCGACGGGAGTTGTAGCAGGTTCGCTTGTTGTCTTCTGATCGTTCAATACCCGGATGGCCGTTACGTTTAGCTGACCTCTTGCGGCTTGAGGGCACTTGATATGATCATTACCCTCTGCCGGCGTATTGACGAGTCTTAGAGTCCCACAGAGGAGTTACCCAGTCCAGGCGAAACGTTGTGGTGCGCATATGCGATATGCGCATGCACCCGATTGAAATGTGCGTATATGATACCGAACATTGATCGGGTGAACTGCTTTTGGTGGGGTCATATGAGATATGACCGGATTGATAAATCAAGTGTTGATTTATCATTAGACCATTAGTTTTCTCACTCAAAACTTTTCTAGGGTTTGATGGATGTATGCATGCATGCATGTGTTTCTATTTTTCTTTTCTAGTTTCATGCACATGAAGATGTGCATACATGTACACATACATACATCAAACCATCATGGTTGATTATATATGGAAATGGTGGCAATATAAGCCTCACACCATAGATTAAACAATGGATAATTATTTAATTTTGGTTTTAAAAGAAAATGAAAAGGAAAGGATAATTATGCTAGTTTCTACATGCTTCTTTTAACCTAACCATTCTCACCCACCACTAAACCATGGTTATCTTTTCCTTTATCATTCTAAACCCAAGTTAAATTAATCATCTATTATTTAATCATGGTTGGAGTCAAGAAGGAATAAATATATATAGTGATATTTATTTTCTTTTGCAAGTTAACCTTATGGTTATCTTTTTATCTCTTGACGAAAAATAGCCACCATTTTCATCCTTCTTCATCTTCTCCTCTCTAGTTTTTTCTAGTGAGAAAAACACAATCAAAGAAAGGTTTTTGAAGTGAGATCCAAAGCCACAACAACATTCTACACAAGCTTAGCCGTTTCGTTTAGAGTGTTATCTTCGGTTTGACGAAGTAGCGAGCTTGGACGGATATCTCCGCGGTGGATCATCGTGGACACAAGGGGAGTTCAAGAGGACCTCGTTTCAAAACCAAAGAGCCTAAGGAGCGAAGAAAAAATGGGAGCTACAAAGGTTGTAGCCTTCAAACCCTAACTTTTGTTAGCTTTAAGTTTAGTAAACCCTAATTTTCTAGGATCTATCCTTTGCATGTTAGTTTAGCACCTTAAAAATTAAAACTTTGGGTCATGTGATGCTTCAAAACTCTTCATTGGGTGCTATACTAACCTTAAATTGGTATCAGAGCCGACCTAGAACATTAGGCGACGTTTTGACGAAGAGAAAACCCCGATCGGACAAAAATACCGTATTTTTAGATGCTCTCTGGAAATTTTCAAAAACTTGACATTTTCCAGAATTAAAAATATGTAAAAATCATAGCAGGAAAATATAAGAATTACGGCAGAAAAATAATCCAATGAACAGTAGTTACAGCCGCGGAAACGCGGCCTAAGCTTGCTTAGGCCGCTCTTCCGCGGCCGTACAAATGAATTAGTGTATACTGTTTCTGCAGTAATTCTACTTTCTGCATGTTTAATTTTTTGGGTATTTTTAAACTGAATAAAGTTTTGAAAAATTCTGGAGATGTTTTTGGATTCATCGATTCGATCGGGACTTTCATTTCGTAGTCTTTCCGGGTAAATTAGAAAGTATTGAAGTGTTTGAACGAGTATCATTTACTCACTATTCACGGGGTTTAAATAATTTGGAAATACGTGCAAGTCTTTTTGCGGTGGTCCCTCTAGAAGACAACAAACCTTAACTCGATTATGTGACCGTCTCGAACTACCCTTTGAACCCTCGGGTTTGGGGCAGTACGGCGTGCCACATGTGAGGCGTTGGCTTGACCCTTCTACGGCTGGACCGCCGCTACTGTGTCACACTCCAAATTTTTTGAACCCTGCTCAAGTGTTGAGCTTTAGTGAATCTTGGGTGCTTGATTGTTCGTTCGAAAACTTTAATACTGTCTGTTTGTCTGGAATGTGATACAATATGTGGAATTCATATGGTTTAGGTATGAAATACGGAATATGCGATATTTCGCATTTATGATGTCTAAAGAGAATCTGGATTCCAAATATTGTAGTTTTACACTTTCTTTTCTGTGACCGTAAGTGTAGTATGTTAGATATCGCCGGTTTCGTTGCTAAACATCAACGACAATCGGGGTATGCATACTTACTTACGTTGATGATATGTGATATTATGTATTGCTGAGATATGATGTGCAGGATTGTCGCGATCGAATAGCCGGGGGGTTTTTGTGAGATGAGAGTTTTGTATTTTCATTCATGTAAATTCAAATGTAATGTAATATTCTTTTATTTGGGGCACTTCCAGGTTGCGGTTGTGTCACCAGTGTTGTATATTATTTACTTTTCCGCATTAGGATGGACCTAAGGAGGAGAGCACAGGTGATCGGGTTCTGGGGTTCAGTGGGAGGCCATCTCGAGGAGTCGAGACCGGGTCTCCTAAACTCCAGGATTGGTAGGGTCACTTGCCGCTCTCGTAGGGGTCCAGGGTGTGGGCTTGGCTATTCATCGCGACTGTGGAATCCGTATTTTCTATTCTGGCTAAATACTAAATACGGACGTCCTAGTATATCCCACGTTATATCTATATTTCTGCTGCCTGTGTTCTGTGATATCTGAGACGAATGACATATTATATATATGATATATAGTAGACGTTGCTTATGTTTTACACCCGCGCTAGTCCCGTCCCGGTATGCCGTTAGTTAAGTAACCTAACGGTGCATAACGGAACATTGCGGCGAATGCGGATGGCATAAGCGTACGTGTTATTTTCGTTTCTTTTCTGTGATTGGCTTTAGGACTTAAATGATGGGATTACATTAATGTGATTAATGTAAAGAAAATAAACCTAAAAAGATGTTGTAGAATCGGATTTGAAAACTACTCGGCTATTTATGAAAAAGCTATATTTCAAAACTGCGGAGCTTAAGCCACTCCTTTTGAAAAACTGTTTGATTCTACAACGATATCAAGTTCAAAGCGTTAAAGATTTTCTTAAAAATCATTCGCAACCCTCCGTCATTTTAGGAAGTAGAGTACTTAGTATTCGTGCTACGTTTGTTGACTTTAGTTAAGGCGTAGTGAACGGTAGCTAAGTGATGTCTTCCTACACTGCATATGATGCAGATTAATTAGGACATTCATGCGACTTTGTTGACCATAGTTAAGGGTCATATGGGTGGGTCTAATTAATCAAGAAATGACGGGTAGAACTTGACTGGTACTTATGATTTGTTGACCATAGTTAAGGTCATAAGTGCTAGGGGTAAAAATTACATCGGGAATTTCAAGTGTTGAAATTTGCAATGAGATTGCATACCTTCCATATGATGGTTGGATCCCGATCCCACTGTGGGCAATAGTTGCTCCTAGGAGAGTTTTGCAGTTTACAATTAGCTAACTCATTAGGTGTCTAGAAAGGTGTTAACGGGGCTCCGCCTCTGGGAAAACGAGGTTTACTCTAATTAGGTCCGCGCGAAAGCACGGGGAACCTCCCTCAAAGTACCGACACTGGCCTGGCTGAACGGTTAGCGAAGTTGTAGACTGTAATTAATCCTGGTTAGTTTTTCTTTTTAAGGTTTGAAAGAAAAACTTGATAAAAAGCAGTGGGAAACATCGATTAGACAAGATAATAAACCAATCTGATCTATGCAAGAGCTTTCGCTGAGTGTATTCTTTTCTCTCTCTTAATGGCAGATACCAATGACTGCACTTAAGCTTCTACTAGATAAAAACAAACTGAACGGGACCAACTATGAAGACTGGCTAAGGAATCTGAAGATCGCTTTGACTTATGATAAAGTATCATATGTCCTCACGGCTTCAGCCCCGCCCGTCCCAGGCCCAAAATCCTCAGTTGCGGACATAGAAGTCCGCAAGACATGGGACGCTGACTGTGCCACGGCCACATGCCTCGCGCTTGCATCGATGGATAACACACATCAAAAGCAGCACGAGGACATGGACATTCACGGGATACTACTCCATACAAAGGAGTTGTATGGGGAGCAGTCCCGCGTATTACGATACGAGGCATCAAAGAAACTGTTTCACATGCGGATGGCCCCTGGCACACCAGTAGCAGACCATGTTTTGAAGATGATAGCTCTTATAGAAGTGCTTGAGGACCTCGGATGGACTATGGACAATGAACAATATATAGATATTATTCTGCAGTCCCTCCCCTCCACTTTTGCTCAGTTCATAGTGAACTTCAACATGCATGGCATGGAGAAGGACCTCCCTGAACTCCTTAATATGTTAAGGAGTGCAGAGAGCACTATGAAGTCAGCAAAGACTCCCGTTATGACGATTGGACAGTCTTCTTCTTCTCGCCCGAAAGCTAAGGCCAAGGGAAAGAAAAAGAAGAAACCCACTAATCCTAAGGGTGGAGTCAAAAAGGTGAAGGGAAAGGGAAAGTCCACGGCTGGAGACCCAGGGAAAGGCGAGTGTTTTCATTGCCACAAGACAGGACATTGGAAGCGCAACTGCACGGAGTACCTAAGTCTTAAGAAGAAGCATGGTGATGCTTCTGCTTCAGGTGCGTTTGTGACTGAAAACTGTTTTTCTATAAACTCTGCTTCCTGGGTATTGGATACCGGTTCAGGTTCTCACATTTGCAATTCTATGCAGGGGCTGAGAAATAGCAAGGTTTTGAAGACAGGTGACCATACTCTCCGCGTTGGAAATGGTTCCAATGTACATACAGTCGCAGTGGGAGAGTATCACTTGGGGTTGCCGTCTGGATGTATTTTGATTTTGAATCCATGTTATTTTGTACCTGATATGCTTTGTAATATAATATCCGTATCTTTGTTGGAAAATGAAGGATATAATTTTGTATTGCAGAACAATGTTATGAACATTCACCTAAATCAAATGTTGGTTGGGTATGGTACACTTAATAACGGAATATATGTCCTAAATCAACACACAGTTTTCAGTATACAACACACTAATAAAAGAAAACTTTCAGAATTAAATGAAGCTTTTCTTTGGCACTGTAGACTTGGTCATATTAACGAAACAAGACTAAACAAGTTATATAAAGATGGATATTTAAACTCTTTTGAATATAAATCTTATGCGACTTGCCAGTCTTGTATCAAGGGTAAAATGACCAAAACTCCGTTTACTAGACACGGAGAAAGAGCTACTCAGCTCCTGGGCCTCATACATAGTGATGTATGTGGGCCAATGTCTACACAAGCTAGAGGCGGTTTTTCATACTTCATTACATTCACCGACGATTTCTCAAGATTCGGTCATGTATTTTTATTAAAGCACAAGTCCGAAGCTTTCGAGAAATTCATTGAATATAAACAAGAAGTAGAAAAACAAACCGGCTTAAGTATTAAGATGCTTCGATCAGATCGAGGTGGTGAGTATCTCAGTACAGAATTTGCAAACTTCCTAAAAGAGAATGGGATTCTCTCTCAGCTCACTCCTCCTTACACACCACAGCACAACGGTGTGTCAGAACGACGGAATAGGACCCTATTAGATATGGTTCGGTCCATGATGAGTGATGCTGAGTTACCAGTCTCGTTTTGGGGGCATGCGTTGGAGACTGCAGCGTTTCTGCTAAACAGGGTTCCGACCAACGCCGTGTCTACCACGCCATATGAGATATGGAATGGGAAGAGACCATCTCTTAAGAGAATTAAGATTTGGGGTTGCCCGGCCTATGTTAAAAAGCAGAATCCGGACAAACTCGAGACACGGTCAGTCATGTGTAACTTTGTGGGATATCCAAAGAATTCTTATGGATATCTGTTCTACCACAAAGAGGAACAAAAGGTGTTTGTTTCTCAGTATGCCACATTCTTGGAAAAAGAGTTTTTCACAGATAAAGATGATGGCAAGGTAGTAGATCTGGAAGAGGTTCTGGAGACACAAACTACAAATGACGATTTGGTTGAACCGGCTGTTGCAACAGAAACTGAAGAACCTCGGCCACTCCGTAGGTCTGGTAGGACTTCTCGCCCACCAGAGAGGTACTACGGTTTCCTCATTGATGGTGACAGAGAAGACTGTATCATGGAAGATGATGATCCTACCAGTTTTCAGCAAGCTATCACGAGTGGTGACTCTGTGAAGTGGCTGGATGCCATGAGATCCGAAATGGAGTCTATGTACACCAACAAAGTATGGACTTTGGACGTTGTACCCCCTGGGGTAAAACCTGTAGGGTGCAAATGGATCTTTAAAAGAAAGATTGGTGTGGATGGGCAGGTAGAGACCTATAAGGCAAGACTTGTGGCGAAAGGTTTTCGTCAAAGACCAGGTTTGGACTATGACGAAACTTTTTCGCCCGTAGCCATGCTTAAATCTATTCGGATCCTACTTGCTATTGCTGCTCACTACGACTATGAAATCTGGCAGATGGACGTTAAAACAGCATTCCTAAATGGAGATTTAGAAGAATGTGTTTATATGGATCAGCCGGAGGGCTTCATTGACAGTGGGAGCAGCGAGAAAGCATGTAGATTGCTTAAATCCATATATGGGTTAAAGCAGGCATCTCGGAGTTGGAACATCTGTTTCGATGATGTTATCAAAGAGTTTGATTTCATCAAAAATCCAGATGAACCTTGTGTTTATAGGAAGGCTGTAGGAAGAGCTGTCACATTCCTCGTATTGTACGTGGATGACATTCTTCTGATAGGAAATGATATTCCTATGCTACAGTCGGTCAAATCATTCTTATCACTAAGGTTCTCCATGAAGGACCTGGGTGATGCCACATACATCCTGGGCATAAGGATCTATAGGGATAGATCCAAAAAGTTATTGGGACTGTCCCAAACCAGGTACATCAACACCATCCTAAAGAGGTTTAGTATGGAAGACTCCAAGCGGGGTGCCTTACCCGCTTGCCATGGAGTCACTCTCTCCAAGGATTCTTGTCCAAAGACCGATGAAGAGAGAGCTCGCATGAGCATTATACCTTATGCTTCGGCAGTAGGATCTATAATGTATGCGATGTTATGTACACGCCCAGATGTAGCTTATGCACTTAGTGTTGTAAGCAGGTATCAATCCAACCCAGGGGAGAACCATTGGACAGCTGTGAAGAACATTCTTAAGTACTTAAGAAGGACTAAAGAATTGTTCTTGGTGTATGGTAATAAAGATCTCCAAATGGAGGCCTTTACCGATTCGAGCTTCCAGAGCGATAAGGATGACAGCAAATCTATCTCAGGGTTTGTATTTACCCTCAATGGAGGGGCGGTAAGTTGGAAGAGTTCCAAACAAGATACCGTTGCAGACTCTACGATGGAAGCTGAGTACATTGCTGCAAATGATGCCGCCAAGGAAGCTGTCTGGATGAAAAAGTTCGTCTCGGAGCTAGGAGTAGTTCCAACCATTATTGATCCAATACCTTTGTATTGTGACAATAATGGGGCAATGGCGTTAGCCAAGGAGCCCAGATCCTATCAGCGGTCCAGACATATCCTGAGGCGCTTTCATTTGATCCGGGAGATTGTAGATCGCCGCGAGATCGAGATTAAGAGAGTAGACACAAAGAACAACGCCGCGGATCCATTCACCAAGGCTCTCCCTCAGCCGCAGCATGAGCGACTTTTTGAGATGTTGGGTATGAGATACGCCAATAACTGGCCTTAGTGCAAGTGGGAGATTGTTGGATATATGTATGCCCTAGAGGCCATTATGTGATAGTGGATGTATCTATACATGTATATATATATTCAGTTTGCATTCTTGCTCGACATGATAGTATGCTATCTGGTTCTTCTTTATCTGACATGTTTATTTGATCATGCTTTTATTCATTCATACATGCTGATAAAGCCCTGAGGATATCGGCTTGACTACTCTGATTATGATGGAGATCATACTAGTGGGACATCTGTAGTCTATAAGCATATCCTGGAACGTCCCTAGTCGTAGGTATATCGAGATGGGGCATCGATATACCAGAGTAGACTAGCGTATATGATACTAGACCCATACGATGGGCGATGGATGTTCCCACATTCATCGATGTTTGACATCAAGATCATACACGGGTGCTCAGTGGTGACTGGGTACACTGGACAGACTCGCCGAGAACTCCTATATGGAATTATATCTATCGTCGGATAGCCGTTCTCAGGTGACACTGGTACAGGTTAGTCTGTAGACCCGAGATCGTCATAGAGCCTTGTGTGTTCTCCCACTGTACTTTGATTGCCACCCTACCACGGCTCTACTGAGTCGTGCAAACAGGTGGCCGTTGGGTACAGTCCCGAGAAACACGAAGGCAATGAGCGATAAGAGGGGTTTCGTCTCTCCCGGTATTGGGAGTTGATGCTGTGCTGTGCTCGACTGGTTATAACAGCAAGTCCCTGGCCAGGGCTGCTGAGATTTGCTGATAAGTGTTATCAGTAGTTTCTCGATCTGTTATAGACCATTCACCGACGCGACTTATTGAGTTATTGGGGTCGACGTGACCATCCCTAGGCTCGATATGCAGCATATCTGACGAAGTGACCGGACTGTACGGCAGTGTTGCCGGATGGCTCGACGGGAGTTGTAGCAGGTTCGCTTGTTGTCTTCTGATCGTTCAATACCCGGATGGCCGTTACGTTTAGCTGACCTCTTGCGGCTTGAGGGCACTTGATATGATCATTACCCTCTGCCGGCGTATTGACGAGTCTTAGAGTCCCACAGAGGAGTTACCCAGTCCAGGCGAAACGTTGTGGTGCGCATATGCGATATGCGCATGCACCCGATTGAAATGTGCGTATATGATACCGAACATTGATCGGGTGAACTGCTTTTGGTGGGGTCATATGAGATATGACCGGATTGATAAATCAAGTGTTGATTTATCATTTGACCATTAGTTTTCTCACTCAAAACATTTCTAGGGTTTGATGGATGTATGCATGCATGCATGTGTTTCTATTTTTCTTTTCTAGTTTCATGCATATGAAGATGTGCATACATGTACACATACATACATCAAACCATCATGGTTGATTATATATGGAAATGGTGGCAATATAAGCCTCACACCATAGATTAAACAATGGATAATTATTTAATTTTGGTTTTAAAAGAAAATGAAAAGGAAAGGATAATTATGCTAGTTTCTACATGCTTCTTTTAACCTAACCATTCTCACCCACCACTAAACCATGGTTATCTTTTCCTTTATCATTCTAAACCCAAGTTAAATTAATCATCTATTATTTAATCATGGTTGGAGTCAAGAAGGAATAAATATATATAGTGATATTTATTTTCTTTTGCAAGTTAACCTTATGGTTATCTTTTTATCTCTTGAAGAAAAATAGCCACCATTTTCATCCTTCTTCATCTTCTCCTCTCTAGTTTTTTCTAGTGAGAAAAACACAATCAAAGAAAGGTTTTTGAAGTGAGATCCAAAGCCACAACAACATTCTACACAAGCTTAGCCGTTTCGTTTAGAGTGTTATCTTCGGTTTGACGAAGTAGCGAGCTTGGACGGATATCTCCGCGGTGGATCATCGTGGACACAAGGGGAGTTCAAGAGGACCTCGTTTCAACACCAAAGAGCCTAAGGAGCGAAGCAAAAACGGGAGCTACAAAGGTTGTAGCCTTCAAACCCTAACTTTTGTTAGCTTTAAGTTTAGTAAACCCTAATTTTCTAGGATCTATCCTTTGCATGTTAGTTTAGCACCTTAAAAATTAAAACTTTGGGTCATGTGATGCTTCAAAACTCTTCATTGGGTGCTATACTAACCTTACAATTCTAACTATCGGGCGCCTTACGCCATCCAGACGATTCCCCAATAGATGTGTACATCAACTTACCGCGACGCCTCAGCTAATCTGATCCGATCACCGCCTTTCCTTTCCGTGCCGCGTCTGACGTCTCCGCAACCGATCCTAGAATCATACAATACAACACATAAGGCTAATATTCAATAAAACGCGATATCAAGACCATACGAGAAAACTAGCGTCCACAAGCTAAACCCATGCACTCAGATCACCAAAACGTGAGTGATAACGTCTGAAACCACCCCGATTGTCTGTGATACACAACAAACACCCAAACTAGATTCGAATCGTACATTTCGCACAATGACAAAACATCGGTTTTAAGGTAAAACGGTTCCAGATTTTGATACGAGTGGAATTAGAAAAAGTTGCATACACCAGGGACCTACACTATAAAGAAGACACCTACACTAAAAAGACCAACACCCAAGCTTCATCCCTGGCCGCAATTTGTAGCCAGGAACCCAAAATTTGCGGCCTAAAATGGGACTGGGGGGTTCGTGCTTCGAGGTTGTGTTCCAGGTCCTATAACTATACTCTAGTAATTGCAACTTCTAGAAATAGCAACAGGATTAATAGCAGATCATGAAAGAACACAAATCTTAAATAAAACTCTAATTAAAGACTAATTTTAAACATTATGGTGTTTTAGTTCAAGTTAGTATTTACTCAAAGCTAACAGACACTAATCTACTCCTAGTTACCCTAATGAATCATTAAAACCCTAACATAACCTAATCTTTACCTTAAAACTCAAAACATGCATTAATTACCACTTAAACACCAAATTAAGCTTAAAGAACCAAAAGTTTAGTAAAGGAAAACATAAGTTAGGCCTTATATCTCAAGGGGAGTTGGAAATGATTCAAACTTGAGATTCCTGTCTTCTAAAATGAAATCTTGGCTCAAGTACCAATTAAAGGTTTGATTTTTGTTGTTTAGATTTGAAATTATGAACGTTTGTGAGATTTGTAAGTGAAGTAGAGAAGTTTAACCATGAGAGAAGAAGGAGGAGAGGGGAGGTGGCTGCCTAATTGAGGGAGAGAGGAGGTTTTAGAGAGTAGAGAAAGAGAGAAAATGTGAACCATACTTGCAATAAATGCCCCCCCCCCCACACCTCTTTTCTTTTATTTATTTTTTTATATAAACCCTTAGAAAACTCTAGACCATCAAGAGAAGACATGCCACAAAATGTGATTAACTTACCATAGTTGCACTTAACTTGCATTAACCAACATTAATCTATGATTTACACTAGATTAGTCTGTGTGTGTATGTTTAATTAATAATTAAATATGAAGAAATAATTAAGTGAACAGTAAATTATATAATTGAAAATAAATACTACTAAAATACGCGATTACATAATTAGAATAGTTATATTCATGTTTATATGGAAAATAATTATTAACTAGGTTTTTCGAAAAACACGTATTATCTCTGATCACCATGCAATTAATCTAATCGAATTTCAGAACGTTACAATCGGGGTGCAGAAAACAAATCTCAAGTGCATCGGAGTGCACAAAACATCAAAACGTGCAACTGGTGTGCACAAAATCATACCGAGTATACCTAGAGTATATATATAAAATCTCTTAATCATGTGCAAATAATATGCACGAAAATGTCAGTCTAGTGCATCTAGTATGCACAACACTCCAATCGAGTGCAGTCACCCCGCACAGAAATCTCAAACAAGTGCGCCTGGTGTGCACAAAATATTTGTGTGACCTTCAAATCCTCAGAATATATAAATCAAAATAACAGACGTCTGGTTGTTCTTTCTTCAACGTCGAAAACTCAATGTTTTGATCATCAAAACGCAAATCAAAATAAATGACATCGAAGTATGTCTCCTTCAATGTCGAAAGGTTTCTATACACCCGGAACTGGCATAGCAAGGATTACCACTTGCCTTCTGCCACGGTCTAGAGTTCCCTGTCTCTGAATTCTGGTTCTTCCTGCGGATCACTAACGCCACGGTCTCTTATACCCTCGACCGGTGAGGAGCAATGACGCAATCAGTCTCATGCTGATACTTCTCAAGACATATCCTTGCCAAGTAGTCCAGTTCTCACAATGCAACATGTCGACGACGGCGATCTCTAACCTCTGCGTACGTGCCAAACAACTGATCCTGGATCCAATCTCACTTTTTATTGTATCCTGGAAAGAACCCTTCAAGTCTCTGATGATCTCATATATCCAATCTGCCCAGAACTAGCACTCCTTAATGAATCCACTTCCGTTTCAGAACAACTGTAACCTCATCAAGACTTTCCTCTGAAAGTTTGGTCATACACGCCTCTGCATACATATCGAAACTCCTGTATTGACGGGGAAGAACAACCGCGCATTGATACTTCGCACCAATCTCCTGTTCCATTACTTTCCAATATCGGTCAAATAAGGAGCGTATCGCGATAGTCACACGAATTGCAAATCTTGGTCATGATCAAGCTTGGAGTCTTACAAAACTCGAAATACGAATCCAGCATCTCTGACACTCTATGGAAGAATCTGGCTAAGCACACCTTCGAGAAATTGTCCCAATTCGTCAGAAAATACGATCTCTCTCGAGCGACTTACATCAGGTCTGAGCAATAGTCATCAAAAGAAGCTAGTCAATCTCACCGATCTCGCATCGGAGCGCCACAACGGATTAAATATCCTAGCCATCATACCCCTGAATGACTACGAATCCTCTGATCCATCTATACTTGTAAACATCGGCCACTTTTAACTTCATGAATTCTGGAAGCAACACCTCGACAATCTCAGCAATGATTGGTACCACTGTCTGAATAGTAGGTAACCCAACGATCTTCAGAGTAGTGTAAACATCAAGCCTCCAAGTCCGGCTAGTCTCCAGAAATGACCCGACCCTCTTGTGCGGATCCCGAAGAAACTCGCTTCAACATTAGAAACCCGATCATATATGGATAAACAACATGACCGGAATGTCACCCTGGTCGATCCTCGTCCCAGACAAGTCTGCCCTGACTAAATCTCTAACCGCAGCCCTCTCGGCTCACGAAGACATGGCGACCGGAACAATCAACATGTATCGATGATGATAGATCAACGGAACGAATAAAAGAAATGATCTCAAGATATATATCCTGAGGTAACTTAGGCGGAGTATCATATCGTAAATATGCCGCAGAACATATGTACGGTACGTCACTCTACTTAGTAGCTACTCCATCAACCAAGGTCATCCTATGTAACGAAAGTTCGGGTATAAGACCCCCAAAGTCAAGTCTAAGTTCTATAAAGTCAAGCCTAGGTAACCAAAGTGTATGCCTATACTCCATATAGTCAACCCTAGACTCGAACAAAAGTTAAACCAAACGCTCTGATACCAACTTTGTCACGACCCGAATGTGGCACGTGACCGGCCCTTAAATCACGTGACATCAAAAGACGTCGACGCGGTCCAAGTAAGCCGAAACCCGGAATCTAAACCCTTTTTGAAAATATTGGAGGTGAGGTTTAAAAATGTCATCAGATGGGATCAGTTTTAAAATAAACATTTATGTCTAACTAAGTATGTTTGAAAAAGCATCTATGACGTTTTGAAATTCAACAGCACCTCATTTGTAAATTTTGAATAAAACCCGTTACAAACATAATAGTATAAACATCATCCCAACGGGAGCTAGCTTCCACGCCAAAACGACGGAGCAACCAAGCAGATAATATACGACGCCCAACGACGAAGAAAAGAAAAGAGAAACAAACCAACAACTATAAAAGATTCGACTCCAACGAGTGCGATGCCCGACAACTCACAAACTCTAAGTCACGCTTTTAAGTCCATAATATACAAGTTCTAAGTCGATGGAGTTTTACTAAATACAAGAATATATAAATATACAAGTGTAGGTACGAACAACAGTAGCCCACCTACCAAAGCAATCACCGAGAAAAAGTGTGTGCCGCAACCCGCCGATGATCCGAGCGGTATAACCCGCAAGAAACTGCGGCACAATGGGGGTGAGTTGCCAACTCAGTGAATAAAAGTACATCACAAGGTAGAAATCGAAATGCACAATGATACGTAGGTCATAAGTATAGTACTATCATATCCTGTACTAATATATATATGATATGCATAAGTATCATAAATGCAAATGACCTGTATCTAGGTATAAGCCCAAAAGTAGCCGAAAATATATATGTAAAACCTCTTCTTTAAAATAGCCGCGGGATACATATGTCACGGCATGAAAGTAGACGTGATAGTAGGAAATATAATAGGTATCTTATTGAAGATATACTTCTTTCTGTTTTGGTAAAGAGTGATAAGAGGTTTACGGTTTAAAAGATCCCAGTGTCATACTAGACATGTCAAAATAGTGAGGTTGTAGTTCGTTTTAGAAATCCTTTTTATATGCAACAACCTTTAAAAAGTTATTTAGGTATTGTCCCCTGGATCAGTCCTGATCGGCTACAATAATGCACAACATAACTGTATACCTTGTATGATAGCAACAAATCAGTATATGGATGTCTAGCATCGACAGCCGAAATCAGAAATCCCTCGTGTCCATCACCGACATGCAAATCCTCAAATCTCTCATGTCCATCATCGACACGCAAATGCAGATAGCATCGACACCATATCAACAGATGATCGCCCCCTGATATCCCTAGACCCTGTCGGATCCCCTGGATAT
Organism: Agapanthus africanus; assembly: GCA_030015575.1. NCBI lineage: Eukaryota > Viridiplantae > Streptophyta > Magnoliopsida > Asparagales > Amaryllidaceae > Agapanthus > Agapanthus africanus. The sequence goes on along the minus strand of JASDDO010000029.1, from coordinate 250,372,512 downwards.
CCACTATGCCCAAATCTTGCCTCGGTTAGTATCCCCTGGATATCTGCCGTGCTTATATCCATCTCCGGTATTGAGTGCCGTCGATAGGCTCCCCGCCACTATCGCGGCTTTCTTGCCCCTTGATCTCGACCTGGTCCACTATGTATCCGACTGTATATCCCCTCCTAAGTTTGGATAACGAAGAAATCTGCAACCGTATAGCCTCCCCACTCGGTTCGGAGTAAATCCAAATAAAAAAAACCAATTCATGGTGGACATCAACTGATCGTATCCAAACATATCAAGTAAAGAATAAGAATTCTTTCATAGATTATTCTGATGATATATTATATATATATACATATATAACAACGTCCCATATCACTGATATATATCATCGAAAGTAAAACATCATGAAAACTCATAAGAATCGAATATGAATACTCATGGTACTGGTATTCGCAAAACTCAACAGATAATAAAGGTACAGTATGTAAATAAAGTTATGCATAAAACAAACGTAACAGTTCTACTGTGTCATGGCATTACTAATGATGTGTTGTGTAGCATACGCGTCTGTGCTCGTGCAGCATGATAATCATTAGTATTTGTACAAATGTTCTATAAGTGTATAAAACAGAAAGTAATTCTACCCATATCCGTAGCATATAATAAAATTAGATTTTCTGGATATAGGGAATTAATATGCCTCGTATCGGCATTACATACGCGTCACATAGTATATCGGTCCTACAGTGGCATGGCAGTACCAATGAGGTGTAGTGTAACATATGCATCTGTGCTAGTGCAACATGGTACTCATTGGTAATTATGCAGTGTTCAATCATTGTGTTCATATAACGGGAACGTATATCATTGGTAAGTGCATCGCGAACTTGTAAAGTAAATCTAAGCCTAAAGTGTAATTATTAAACGTAACTACTTGCTATGAGTTATACCATTATCTTTGAAAATGGAATGAAACGTTGGTTTTGAAATAAGGAAGCTGCCTTAAGTTAAAAATAGATATCCATTTGGATATTAGTATCGCATCCTTGTCATTTATCAATTAAAAGGGAAACGAATCGTTAGTTTTTAAAAAAGTATAGCTTACTCGAACACTACCTTCTAAATTAGAATAATTCATGACTCCTCGAGGCCAAAAGAACTTGGCCGTATTCGGTATGCTAACCTCATCATCACAAGTATGGTATGATCCCTCGTACTATATCCATCCAAAACCATATCCACATCGTACGGACCTATCGTCTAGTACGTATCACCAAAACCATGTATAAAACTATATGCACATGAATAGTATACTAGATGCGAAATAACGTCAATACCATTAACTTAATTTAACATTAACAACTAACTAAATAACATAACTATCCTAGTTAAATGGTTGCAAGGGTGCTATACGCCATCTACCCGACTTCCCCCGTATATATAAATCTACTCACCAACTTGTCGAGCTCGTTGAATCCACGATTTCTATGTCCTTCATCTCCGTCTTGGAAACCTTCGCGGTCGTATCTATAATCGTAGTTAAATCATATTGACGTGAATATCATATCAAAAACTAAAACAACGAGTTAAGTACCGTAAGTTAGAACCTACAGCTTACTTACTCCAAAAAAGACAAGATATCTCTGTTGTTAACGTATGAACTTCGACAATTCCGTGATGGCACATGTCACGACCCACCCTTAAATACTGATGGTATTGTCCGCTCTGGCCGAAACCGCACGGTTTTGTCCTTTTTAATGAACCCGAGGCTACATCCCAGTAGGTCACCCATCCTAGAATTTCTCTGGCTCAAGCACGCTTAACTACAGAGTTTGAAAGAATTCTGATTCATCCAAAATGCGCTTCTGTGTTATAAGAGTGGTATCATTCTAATTATAGTTCAGATCGTGCCCTCTTTCGGAATGGAATTCGATACTCCCCATTGTTCTGGTGGGTCCCTGTGTGCATCCGTATAACTTGTATCCCCACCTCGATACCGGATAACATCTCACTTCTCACGGGGTAGGTGGTATTCAGCCCCAACTCCACCTAGGGTATCACATTCCCCCCCCCCCCACATAGAACAATGGTTCGTCCTCGAACCACAAACCTACTTTTGAAGGACCGGCTCTGATACCAGATTTGTCATAACCCACCCCTAAACACAGATGGTATTGTCCGCTCTGGCAGAAACTACACGGCTTTGTCCTTTTGAATGAACCTGGGGCTACTTCCCAGTAGGTCACCCATCCCATAATTTCTCTGGCTCAAGCACGCTTAACTACGGAGTTTTTCAAACTCCGGATTTCCGATTCATCTAAAAGGCGCCTCTGTGTTATAAGAGAGGTATCATTCCAATTATAGTTCAGATCGTGCCCATTTTCGGAATGGAATTTGATACTCCCCATTGTTCTGGTGGGTCCCCGTATGCATCCGTATCGGTTATATCCCTAACTCGATACCGGATAACATCTCACTTCTCACGGGGTATGTGGTATTCAGCCCTAACTCCACCTGAGGTATTACAGCACAGAAATATGAAAAACCGTATCGAAATGTCGGAAACTTAATAAAATCTTACCAGAACATTCCCAGATTTCACTGTATGAATATTGGGAAAAATCAAACAATACTGTAGATAATAAAATACCCAAATAATTCAACAGAAGAAAAATCAACACCCATTTCACAAGATGACCTGGCGACGCCGGCCAAAAAGAGATTCCCGTCGGATGAACGTAGGAGATAGGGGCTCGGGCTTTAGGTGTAGTCTCCTAGTGGTCTCATAATACTACAGTCCTGTTAGTTTTTCTAGTGGTTACATCTAGTTGTTCCAGATTCAATTCTGGTATGATAAATATCCTAAAAACCCAGTTTTCTAATACTGCACACTAAGAACAGATATGTGAACAGAACTGAATATGAAATGAAAGAATAAGATATACTTATGAAGATGATTCACAAGGGAACACTAGTTCAAGAAGAGTATATGGAAGCTCCTAGGTGTTGTATTCGCTCAAGCTTGAGGTTGTGAACAATTTTGATGAAGGAAATCATGGCATTTCTTTTTGTGGCGGTGAACATTTAGAACTTTTGGTGTTGGAGCTTGAAAAGAGTATGTTTGTTCAGTTTGAGAAAGCTAAAAGAATTTCTAAGTGTTGTGTGTAGAGAAAGTATGAGGTGTTAATCATGAAGGGTGAAGTGGAGAGTGGTAAGGTGGTGGTGTAAAGTGAGAAGGTAGTGGTGGAGGGAGGAGGGTGAGTGTGTGGTGTGAGGATTGTGAGAGTTTAACATAGCCTATCATAAACCCATCGTCACCATAAACAAAGAATTAAAAATAAAAGAGAAACCCTTTATTTCTTTTAATTACAACCTTTCATGTTACAAAAATCTAAATCCATGTTTTAAAAGTAATGAAATACATATTATAACACTTAAATACCATTTTCTTAATATAAAATCTCATGTCATGTTAAAAAAAATTAAAATATCATATTTATGATATCACACACTTTTATTCATATTTACCAAAATAATCACATTTTTGCGGATATAAATCCGATACCAAAATTCATATGCAATATCATTTTTGTAAACTCATTATCTCCATATTTAAAATTATAAATTAATTTTTTTTATAATTTTTCAAAAATGTTACAGAACAATAATACTAGAAAACACACGCGCGCGCGCGCGCGCACACACACACACACACACATATAATTTATTAAATCAAAACCTGATTTAATAATCCGGCTTAATCATAAGCCGCCAGTATTATCAACCGCTTGATTAAAGTATGTGTAGCCCGTACACATATTTAATCGGACACCTGTATGTACCAACATACATCATCTGCACCATATCGCCTGAACCGTGAAAACCCACTGTGTGGGACTCTAAAGACTCATCAATACACTGGCAGTGGGTTTAACCATAAACATGTCAGCGGCACTAGCTGTACGTAATGGTTACCCAGGTATTGAGCGAAAGGAAGGCCGACGAGCAAACTCATCCAAACCCCTACTGAGCCTGACAGTGACATCTCCATACAGTCCGGTCTGTTCGTCTAAGAGTATCACATATCGTGTCTAGGGGGGAGGATAAAGTCAGACCCCTAATAATGAGAAATTTCGTGTCGGTATGAAGCCCATCACCCACTGAGAAACTACTGATCTAAATCAGAAAATCTCGACTACCTTGGCCAAGGATTTCTGATGATGGCCACCCGTGCACTGCGCGACATAAACCCCAATATCGGGAGAGAAGAATCCCTGACGATCCGCTCACTGCCTCCATGTGGCTCAGGACTGTACCCAACTAAAACCTGTTTACATGACTTCTTTGAGCCGTGGTAGGATAGTAATCAAAGCACAGTGGGAACTCACACGAGACAAATGACGATCTCAGGTCGACAGACTAACCTGTACTCATGTCACCTGGGAACTGCTATCTGACAATAGGTACAATACCAACTAGCATGTTCTCGGCGAGTCCGTCCAGTGTACTCATAACCCAATGAGCACCTGTATACTATCTTAGGTGACTAACTGACACCAATGGATTATGGATCGGCCACCGCCCCTCATCGGGGATAAGTATACACTAGTCTACTCCGGAGTATTGATGCCCAATCTTGATACTCCAATGACTAGGGACATTTAAGGATGTGCTTATAGGCCACTCAGCTCCCACTTATATGATCGCCATCATAATGCTGGTAGTGAAGTAAGAATCCTATGGGCTCTATCCATATATAATAGTGATCTGTAATGCCACCTAATGTTGTACATGATGATAAAGACAAACCAGAGAGCATACTATCATCTCGAGTAAGACTGTTCTACTGGTATAGGTCCTCCCTCAATCATCAGAATCGCATGCTTGCGATTCAATAATTGACTTGAGGGCACTATAGCCAACAACATGGTGGACCAGGTACGGTACCCCGGGGCAAGAAGATCGTATTGAAAGGCGTTGAGCCCGGCAGGGGAACACTACCTACTGGTGATAGTATGGAAATACAGTGGATATCCGGAGGATACCGACTGGAGTTATATGATCAGATGGATATGAGGGCCGATCAGAGTGACGACGCTTGAGATATTGGGATTTTGAGTGTCGATACTTGACACCGGTTTTATGATGATTTACCGATGGTACCTCTGTTTTTATCCACATTCATAACTTATTATGACATTCTCTGTTTCATATAGTTGTTACACCCTGATGTTATACTTTGCTCATTATTTATCCTCCATCCATACTGTTATATATGTGCCATCATAATCTCATACATAGGATTTGTCGCTGCCACGTTCATGCTTTTGATTACCATGCATGATGTTATTTACTACTTACTAGCTGGAAACTCACCCTCGTTGTGCCACAGTGTCTTGCAGGGCCGATTCTCAGTGTAATCGCGGTGGACCACACTGTTTTTGCTACTACTGCTGCTATCGTTACTTTTGGACGTGATATATTTTGTTGGTGGGTTGCGAGTATTCATGTGCCTTCTACTTTGTACTCTTTTCATTGTATCTAGTATACTCCATCTACCAAATGTATGTATTAACTTAGAGACGAGACTGAGAGATTATATTATATTTGACTCTAAGTGTCATGCTTGTGTGAGCCGACTTTTGTGCTATGTTGTGAATGTTGTTTCCTATGGCGTCGTATATCTGCTATGTGCTTGCGTTCCGCCTAGAGGCGTGAGATTGCTACCAAGTGGGGATGCTTTTATATATATATATTGCTTATGTATTGGTTTGGATCAGTTTTTACAAAGGAAATGTTGCCGAAATTTTTAGCAATAACTTGAGATTTAAAAAGGTTTGATATAACTCTTTTACTTTTAAAATTGATATTTTGAAACAATATTTTATCACTGTACTTTATTTCACGGTTTAGATTCTGGGTTTCGGCTTACTTGAATTACGTTACGCCTTTAGACGTTGCGTGATTTAAGTGCCAGTTGCGTTCCTCATTTGGATCGTGACATGCAGTTCCAAGCTACATGGAGGTAGTGAGCGATTGTTAGGGATTTGTCTCTCCCGGTATAGAGAGTTGATATCGCACTATGTTCGGTTGGCCAGCACCATAAGACCTTAGCCAAGGAAGTTAGGATTTAGTAATAGTTAGATCAGTAGTTTCCCGGATTAGCCCTGAAACACATCGACACGAATTATCAGGTTATTAGGGTCAGACGTTTACCACTCCTTAGATACGGTATGCGATACTCTAAGACAAAAAGACCGGACCGTATGGAGATTGTCACAGATAGGCTCAGTAGAGGCTCGGATGAGCTTGTTCGTCAGCCTTCCTTTTCGAAAGGTACCCGGGTAGCTGTTACGTACAGCTAGTGCCGCTGACGTACTTTTGGTTATCGATTTATCAAGTAACTCACTGTCGGCGTACTGTCGAGTCTTTAGTGTCTCACACAGAAGATTTCCTTGTTTCAGGAGAAATGATGTAGTGGCCGTATTTTGATACGTACAGGGTTCCGATCAAATGAGTGTACTAGCTATCCAGACTTTTGATCGAACGGTTGATAATACTATCCAGCTTAGGATTAAACCGGATTATTAAATCAGGTATTGATTTAATAATTTACATATATATATTTCGATATGTATATTCTAGTATTATGTTCATTGTATTATTCTATTTCTTTAGGTATTCATATTTTGATACGAATACGGGTATGTATATATGGTAGAGTGTATTCCGTATTTATATGGAAAGACATTTTAGAAGAAGGACGCCTCATTTTTATGAATTTCATTTATTGAAATTGGAAATGAGGTTGAGGGGTGAGGTGTAAAGGATGCATGATGTGAAGAATGGCTTTGTTATTTGTTTATTGCATTTGTATGCACTATTCAAGCATGGTTGCAATTTTCTATTTAAAAATAGCTTGGAACAAAACAATGCTACCCATTATTCATTTGAGTAAGAGTTTTCATTTCACCATTTTCCTTTCTCTCCCTTTTCTTTTTGAGCTCCTCCTCCTTCTTCTTCATCTTCCTCCCAATCATCTCATGAGTTGAGAATCGAGGGTGAAAGTGAGATAGAAATACACTAGAAAAACTCACTACATCTCTAGACCTCCTAATGTAGTAAGCTAGGAATTTTAGTTGCTCCTCTTGATTTTTAGTGTGGAGCTAGAGCCATGAACCACATCCCTCGGGTGGATCACCTTTGACGGTGGAAGACCGGCGGTTAAGCTCGATTAAGGAGATCCCAAGGAGCTAAGGAAAAGGAGTTTAAGACCGAAGGACTCGATCATTTGGTATAACCTTCTAACATAGTAGCTAAAAACTCTATGTAGTTTTTTAGTTTATGAGTTTGGTTTCGATTTTAGGTTTTGTAGTTTCAAGTGCCTCTAGAATTTTTATTTTTCGTTCCGCATAGGCTATGGTTGTGGTGACTAGGGAGCTAGGAACCACAACATGGTATCAGAGCCACCCAAACACATTAACTAGATTTTTACGACATTTAAATTCCGCCGTTTTCTTCGCGAAAAAATTGCCAACAAAAACAGACCTAAAAATCTAAGTTTTAGTATGTTTGCACTCCGTGCGGGCTCACGGTTTGGACCTAGAAGCCGAGGAAAGTTGCATGGGTACACCGGAGATCACCCCGGGGGGACGAAGGTCGGGCCCATCCCTCGATGCCACCACGAGGTGGCCTTGGGGTTTGGGACCCGAGACCTACCCTATAGTGGTAGGCTCGGGTCTGCCCTCCTCCCCAGGCCACCTCAGGGTGGCCTCGGTGGGTGGTTACCCTCCAGCCCTCCTGAGCGATAGTTACTTTTAAGTATTTCGACCCCGCGAAGGTTCGGGCGAGTTTCGAGTTCGTTTCGACTCCCGGATTGGCTTAAAACGTTTTTTTAGGGACTTAGTGAACAATTTTTTCCGACTTTGGAAAACTTGCTTTGTTTGCCATTTGTGCATGGAATTTTATTATCGTAGTTTTTGTTACTTTCTTCTGTGATGCGTTTATGTGTTGTTTAACGTCTTCTAATCTCTATACGTCGATTAGAAGGGGTTGCAAGCATCTTATTTTTTTGTGATGTTGCTTGTGATATCTTTGTGTTGGTTTCGATGGACTGTCGTGATGGATAGCCTTGCAATGTTTGTTGTACAGTTTTGATTTATTTATATATTCATTATTGCAGGATGAGCGTTCGACATGTGGACTGTTGTTTTTGCCAGTTTGTATATTCATTTATTGGGGAACGGTCGGGTTGAGGTCATTGTCATCGTTGTATATATTATTTCTTTTCTGTACTAGGATTACCCCGCGGCGGAGTGCTCGAGTAGCCAGGTTTTAGAGGGCAAAGGGCCTCCATCTCATGGCTTTGAGATCGGGGTGCCTTACTCTAGAATTGGAGGCCTATTCGCTGCACTTGTAGGGGGTATAGAATGACCCACAGTGGAGTGCTCAAGTTACCGGATTCCGTGAAGTGCTGGGTGGCCCATTCACTTCATTGATTAGGGTTGCCTCGCTTCCGGGATTGGCGATAACTTACCACACTCATAGGGGTCTTGGTTATACATTGTATAGGCTATCCACACGACCGGGAAATGCCGGGTTTCATTTGCAGCTCAAATGAAACCCGGGGCTCCTAGATTATCCGCTTTTCCATATTACTTATCGCTTTTCTATAATGTTGCTTATATCACCCCTGAGATGACTATATATTTATATATAGATAAATAAATGTTGTATATGTTTTGCATCCGCGCTAGTCCAGGCCTCCGTTGTGCCGTTAGTTAAGTAACTTAGTGTAAGTCCGCGGCAGCGCCCCGGCCGTCTAACAGACGCCGATATGAGGAACAAAACTTTTACAACTGGCGCTATCGCGTACTTTTATCCTCGGATCGTCCATTAAAGCTAAACTAACAAATTGTAAAAAGGGTAGAATTGTTATACCGAATGATCTGAGTCCTTCGGTCTTCAACCATCATCCCACGCTATGTTGCAACTGATCCGAACTTGCTCGATCTCCGGTCTCGTCGTCCAGGTGGCACCACGTCGACGGATCTTTAAACGGGCTCCCGCCTCTGAACCGAGGCAACTCGATCGTCAAGTTTGCCAAAAGAGACGACCAAGATGAAGTAGAGAATGAGTAGAATACTTTGTCTCGTTACGTCCAAGGTCACGGACGAACGGTTATAGAGGTTGCCATTTGGAAACGGATGAATGGAAATTGAACTAGGAAATTTCCATACACTTGTATCATAATCTTTTTGCCAATTTGAAATGATTCAAAAATCACCCACCCTCACAATGAGTGGCCGGCCAAATATATGAGAGGAGGGAGGTGAGGGTAGGAGCATCAAGTGGTGACCATAAGCTTTCAACCTTATCAAGTCATTAAAGAAAGAATGAATCATCAAAATGCATTAAGTGCAAACCTATCACAATTAACCTAGTCAACCTTTATCATTAATGAACCATTAATGACCCAAGTGAGTCACAAGCCTTGTCATCACTTCTAGAACCTTCTAGAAGTATGACTCACTCTGAAGACGAAAAGAAAAATCCGTATTTAACCGAATGTCAAAATACGGCTGATAGAAAACTGGAAACTGGCAACTTCCAAAAATCATCCCGAAACGAATTTCAGGATAACCCCGTATCGGTATAAACATACCCGCATTTGTATTACGACCGAATACAAATGCAACTGAGACAAAGATATTATATCTACACTGTATAATACTGGGATCCGGCTTAAACCAAAGCCTACCAGTATTATCTGCCCGAAAAATAACACGTGCGAAAGCGCACGTGCTTTTTCCGAACCTTGCCATAATACCATACGGCATCTACAACGTTTCGCCCGAACTTGGGAAAGTGTCGGTGGGGGACTCTAATGACTCATCAACACACTGGCACTGGGTATAACCCTTAGCACGTTAGAGGTACAAGATGTACGTAACGTTTGGCCTTTGTATTGATTGGAAGGGAAGCTGACGAGCGAACTCATCTATAAACCCTTCTAAGCCTGACAGTGACAATAACCGTATAGTCCGGAACATTCGTCTATGAGTATCGCATATACGGTCTAGGGGGACGGTAAACGTCAGACCCCCAACAGCGATAAAAGTCGTGTCAGAGAGCAGCCCAGAACACCCTGAGATTCTGCTGGTATACCTACCAGTATATCTCGATTACCCTGGCCAGGGATTTCATGTAATGGCTCTCCTAAACACAGCGCGATCTCACCCCCAATATCGGGAGAGACGAATCCTCGAAGATCCGCTCACTTGCCTCTAATGTGGCTCGGGACTGTACCCAAAATATACCTGTTTGCACGATTCCTTTGACCCGTGGTAGTGTATAAATCAAAGCACAGTGGGAACTCACACGAGACAAATGACGACCTCAGGTCGATGAACTAACCTGTACACATGTCACCAGGGAACTGCTATCTAACGATATGTATAATACCAACTAGCATGTTCCCGGCGAGTCCTGTCCGGTGTACTCATAACCCAATGAGCACCTGTATACATAATAGGTGATCCAACTGACACCAGTGGCTTGTGAGACCGGCCACCGCCCCTCGTCAGGGTCTCGACTGTATAACTAGTCTACTCTGGAGTATCGATGCCCTGTCTCGAAACTCCCACGACTAGGGACACTTTAAGGATGTGCTTATAGCCCCAGCTCCCACATATATGATCGCCATCATACTGCTGGTAGTCAAACAAGAATCCTATGGGCTCTATCATGATGATAAAGATATACCAGATAGCATACTATCATCTCGAGTAAGACTGTTTTTATCGGTATAGGTACTCCCTCAATCATTGCAATCACGTACCTGCGATCCGATAATTCACTTAGGGGGCACTATATCCATCAATCTCCCACTTGCACTTAAGGCTAATTATTGCGATGTCGTGTACTCACAGCTCGTGTGATACCGAGCATCCAACCCCTCTTCTAATCAGTTTCATAGAACTCGTTTGCAAAACTATTGTATTTGAGAAATAGCCTCAGTGAGTGGATCCGCCTTGAAGTTTCTTTCTATGTCTCTCTTAATCTCAAGTTCGCGGAGAAAACCATCTCCCGAATCGAGTAATACCTGTCTTAGAATATGTCTGGATATCTGATGGGACCTAGTTCATAAATAAACTCCAAATCCAAACTTCTTAGACTGTATCGATCACTGAAAATAATCAGTGTTGCGCACTATGCCTCCCACAGTATCTTCTTGGACCGCCTGTCCATAATACTGTCCCTCGTCAGAGAGAAAACTGTAACTCTGACAATCACTCTGTCATCCATGTCACCTTAGAAGCCTGGAATGATAACTGTAAGTGCACGGCGGCGGCCCGGCCTCCATCCAGAGGCCAAATGCGGAAGCGATGGTTAACTTTAATTTTTCAAACCGGCACCACCGCGCACTAAAACCCGGATCGGGCCATTAACTAGTTCTAGCTAACTACAAGATGGGTAAGAGAGATATACCGAGCGATCCGTGTCCTCCGGTCTTCTCGTCATCGTCCCGATCTCCCGCGGAATGTCCGGTCTCCACCTCCTCGCCGGAAAGGGCACCACGTCGCCGGCTTCTTTTACGGGCTCCCACCTCTATACCGAGGCAACTCGGGCACGAAGTTGGTGAGCCGACGTGCCCAAGCTTTGCTGTAGAATGCATGTAGTGCTCATGTCTCATTTTGGGGTTATGGAGTTTGCCATTTAGTGGAGGAATGAACTATACTTTGGAGGTGGAACTATGGGATTTTTGTGAAGCTAAAAGACTAAAAATCCCTTTGCACAAAATTGGGACAGCCCCCTTGGAGCATGGCCGGCCATGGCTATGGGAGAGGAGAGAATGAGAGAGAGTGAGTGAGTAAAAAAAAATAGCCACAAGAATAAGCAAGTCAAAAGAAATGGTTATCATATTCAACCATCATCAAAAGCATGATGACTCCAAAGTCAAGCAATGATCACTAACAAATCCACACTCCACCTACTAATCAACAACCATGATTGCTACAAAAAGTCAAGCAATCATGAAAACCATCATGTAGCAAAAAGTCAAGTCAATGGATGGTGCACCATCATGATACAATAAAATGCAAAGAACACCCTCCACAAATACTTGTTTGCACAAATGCAAATAAGCCCTCCTCCACCAATTTTCGGCCAATGAAGGATACAAATGAAAATGGCCAAAACGGAAATCAAACTGGCAACTCCAGAAAACTGGTCCCGTAATAAATTACAGGAAAACCCCGATATTGTGCATACACACCCCCATCTGTATTCCGACCGAAATACAAATGCAATGTAACGTTTTAAAAATAATTAAATAAATAATTAAATGAATAAAATTGTTTAAGTGAATTTTATGAATTTCGGTAAAGTAAAATGTATTTTTCGTAAAATTAAACCGTGATTGTTTTTCATTATAATTTCAAAAATACCTATTTTAATTATGTAATTACTAGTAAATGATGTTTATTTAGCCACTTATAAATTTTTAGTTCAATTAAATATTTTCCCTAAATTAAATATTTTAAATATTAACATAAGCTTTATTTTTTATTTCAATTAGTGTAAATTACAAATTTGAATGGTTTTAATTTGTAAAAATGAGCCATGGTATATTAGAATCAAGTGTGTAATATGCAAAATCTTTTCCAAAATCTCTCCATGGTTCTAGAAATTTCTAGGAAAATGGTTAAATTGAAAAAGTTAGATAATAAAGGGTTTAAGTGAAAAAATGCATTATTTATGAACTTTCTACACAATACCACACATTTTTTCTCTCTCTCCACCCTCCTCCCTCTCCATGGCCGGCATCCCCTCCATGGGTAGCCCCAAAATTTTCCCCCCATCATTTTTGCATTAAAAATCATCAAAATTCATCAAAAATTCCAAAAATAAATCTCAAAAATCAACATTCAACCTCTACCATTTTCCTTTGACCTATTTAGCATGGATTTTGGAGATAGAAAGCATGCATTTTGGAGGCTTATTTCATGTTTGGGTTTCATATTTTGGAGGTATAAATTTCCTTCTTTTGATTTATTGTTATTAGATGTTCATTTAAGCATAATTAGATTAATTAGATTAATTCTAGTTGCAAATTCTAAAATTCAAGTTAGGTTTGTAAATTCAAGTTATGATTTTTATTAATTAATTAGGGTTATAGTAGTTAGTTTAACACTTTTAGAATTGGAAAATCTTGCATGTTTGTTGAATTGTAAATTTTTTCATTTAAAATTGTTTAAATGAAGCTTTTTAGCTAACTAGTTTTTGTAAAATATATATGTGGGTGATATAAAATTCCAATTAAGGTGGCTATCATTAGATTGTAGTTTTAGTGAGAACTTTAGCATGTTAATGGAAAGAAAAACTTAGTTTGATTGCTAGTTTCTATTGATAATTGATAAATTGTGATAAAAATTGCTATTTTGTAAACTAGATTTTAGAAATTTCTAAATAAATATGATTAAAAATATAATTTATGGTTTCATTAAATCATTATCATTATGAATTATGGTTTAATACATTAATTCATGAAAAATCACGTTTTGTGGTGGAATTGTGGTATTTTGCTTGAAAAATGTTAAAAATTGTTAAAAGTTGCAAACTAGAAATTTCAAATAAATGCAAAATTGTGTAATAAAAATAAAGTAAGGGGTTGTATAGTCTAGTTATGCTATTTAATGAGTTTTATAACCATTGGTTTCATTTAAATGTCAAGTTTTGATGAAAAACGGTAAATTGGCATTTTCGGGTTTTATGAAATCGGGCGATTTGATGGATTTTAGGGTTTCGATGGATTTAATCATGTTTTATAATATAAGTAATGTGTTTTAAAACTACGAGTTAATTGTTGATGTTTATCTCGATCCATCGGAGTTTGTACGCTGATATCGAGCGATATTTGGTTCTTTTGCGTGGACGGGACATAGGTTTTAATCTATGCTTGTTCCTTGTATCGTTTGATTTTTGTATGTGATTCAGTTTACGATACTATTATTATGTTTGCGTTTAGGTACCCTTCACGTGGACTGCGGGCGATGAAGAGGAGGATGGCGACACCGTCTTCGGCAGACTTGGACCAGGTGAGTAGATGTATATCTACGGGGGAAGTCGGGTGGATGGCGTTTAGCACCCCCGCAACGTAGAATAGGAATAGTACTTATTGACATTCGGAAACCAGATGTGACCCTAGTAGGACCCTAGTATTGACCCTAGGCTGGACTAAACTGATTTAGAAAATCCATATCAGAGGATGAATACTTTGGGAGAGGTTCGTAGATTTCAGATAGAAACATGCATGCACACACTGAAACTCGACATGGCGTATACGTATATGTGTATATATATATATAAAACTAGGTATAGGTGTATATATATACACAACACGTATATGGGATTCATTGATGTGATATGATATCTGAGGTATGATGAAACTGTATAACTGGGGTTGATGCCGTGATTCTTGACTATACAGTCGTATTAAAGTGTTAGCGGATCATTAGAGAATGAGATAATGAACATGAATATATAAATTATAAAGAGTGGTGGTGATATTGATGTACATGGGACGCTAGAATAGTACCCGGACTGTAACTTGTGACTGATCATGACATGATATTTCTGAGGATAAACTAATGATGCTTATCATGATGGCAATGATATATGATTGATGTATGCGATCACAGTTTAACACCTTGATCATGAGATGTGCTGATGATGACATTATACGAATGAGGAGACACCGAGGAGATACTTGACCGTACCCCGATATTGGGATGCCGTACGATGGATTTTACCGTACGAGGCTTAGATATGATGATTGATCCACACTCTTGATTCGAGGAAGCCGTACTACGTACGTGACGCTATTGAGGCGGGATCGCCGACTATTAGAGATATTGGTTCAGACCTTAGGTAGATGCTTGTTTCTTATTGACTAGTTTCTTAGGTTAGCTCCTTAGGATATTAGATGGACACTAGTTAGGTTCGACTCACATAGTGGTAGTTATACTCGTACATCGCAGAGGAGTGGATAATGCACATCTGTCTTGCATTCATACTGTAATCATCATAGTGCATGTTCTTTAATATATTGCTATAATCAGTATAAACTTTACCTGTTAGGACACCAGCACTATTACCGATGATGCGCATATTCTACGCACACTTAATTGTCGGCTCACACACATCATCATCGGTAATTGCTATGTCACGTACACTTTAGATCATATTGTCTTTTATGGATAGAATCAGTTAACAACTAGACCGATATAACATTATGATTATTCTCTGACATTAGTACAGACATGATAATTATTGCTTAGACATTCATGCATTCATATTTTCATGTTATCCTGCAGTATTATGGGCATATGCCGACACTTATCACATACTTACTCATGATTTTAAGATTTGGATTTCTATGAGATTTCTGGATTTTTGGGGAAAACCGCAAGAAATTATAAAACCTTTTCTCTCTCTCTCCTCCTCTCTTTTTAAAATAAGATGCGGTTTTCTCGTGATGTATGTGTCGTCCACCATGAGATTTCATGTTTTCTGTTGGATTTCGAGACCCGATTCGAGGAGTGGATGAACCGTCTCGGGTACATGGTGGGCCCGGTATGGTACCCCGGGGCAAGAAGATCGAGTTGTAGACGATGAGCCTGGCAGGGGAAGGCTACCTACCGGTGATGTCTGGCGCGGCGGATATCCGGAGGATACCGACCGTTGTCGTGAGATTTAGTGATATGGGCCGATCCGGACTGACGGAGCCCGAGGTATTGAGACTATGAGACTTGAGATTTACATGTTTGTGTCGATGCTTGACACGGATTTCCATGGATTTCATTGTTGATATTTCCGGTTTCTATACTCGTTTTACTATGATAACAGCTAAAGATTTCTTATACAGATACACTTGGATTTCAGGATTGGTTATTTTACATTCATGGTGCATGCATATCCATTCATATGACATAGTATTATATGAGGCACTGACACGAACACGGAGTATCTGCACTTACACGTAGTATTACCCTGCTATTACTAGATGTTTGGGATATAGTAGTGTATTATTATGACCTAGGATAGCGTCGTGCATTCGATTTCTTTTCGTAGATGTCTTCTACTCATGAGTTGGCAACTCACCCCCGTTGTGCCAAATTTTATTTCAGGTTCGATGTACAGGTTTTCGTGGCAGCTTGTTGGCACATTTTTTTCTTCAGGGTGATTTGCACGGTAGGTTGGTTTACTTGTATCCGAACCACCATTGTACTTTTATTCATTCATTTGTATCTAGTAAGCTCCATCAACCATACTTGTATTACTTGATAAGTTATTGGACCAGTCTTTTATTTCGACCTTAGAGTCGCGCATGTATTATTCTGATCTGGTGGTTTTTGTTTTCTTTTGAGATTTGAGCCTCGCCCTTTGGCGTTTTATATTATTATGATTGTTGTGGTTGTCTCCGCCTGTTGGCGTCGAGCTAGCACCCGTTGGGGATGCTTTTTATTGTTTATGTATATTATACTTGTTGTACCCGTTTGGGGGCCAGTTTTTATAGAGGAGACTCTGCCGAAATTTTTGGTAAAATTTGCTGATGTTTTTTTTTCTTGTTTTCTTTTCTTTTCTTCTTTTTCTTCTTTTATGGTTTAGATTTCTGGGCTTCGGCTTACTTGGGTCACGTGGCGTCTCTAGACGCTTCGTAATCTAAGTGCCGGTCACGTTCCGTACTTTCGGGTCGTGACAAAGTTGGTATCAGAGCGCTAGGTTTAACCTTTTATAAGTCTAGGTGACCCTTGGTTGATGGAGTAGGCGATTTAGGTAGAGTAACGTACCGTGGGTATGGTCCGCGGCATACTTACGATACGCTACTCTGCTTAAGGAGCCTTAGGATGTACATTGGTTTGCACCGTATTTCATTCGTTCCTTTGATCTATCTTCGTCGATGTCGGAGGGTGGTTCTGTTACCACGGGCGCACGGGCAGAGGGAGCTGCGGCTCGAATGCGATAACCATTAGAGTATTGGTTATTCTTGAGGATTGAAGCATTGCTTAGCGTGCGGACGAAGGGTATTCACATGCCGTCCGGATGAAGTTAAAGGGTTCGAACGATTATCAGAAAACCATTTTTCTAAGTTTAAAGTATTCGGAAAAACATGCAGGTATTTCGATGGACCCTCTAGAAGAATGAAACCCTAACTCGACATAATGACCACGAGAACGCCCTTGAACCTTAGGGTTTACGGCAGTTCCGCGGTGTCATTAGTGAGGCTTGGGTTTGCCCTTCTACAGCTGGATCATCGATGCTGGGGTATGTACCGGATATTTTTAAACGGTACTTGAGTGTTGAGCTCTCGGGGAATTATGGGATTTTGATGGATCGATCGAAAAGTTTAATGTAGTCTGGATATCAGGTGAAGGGATCGACTATGTGGGAGACTCTAGATATGAGTATTGCCGTTGGTAGCGCAGTCAGCACAGCTATGAAGAGACAAGTTCGAAGCAATCGACATCAGAGGAAAGAGGCGCACATTGACGATAGTGTTTACGATTGTGATTTAGTGATTTGAATTTCATATTTTCGTTGATTGGATTTTGGTATTTTGAGGACTTTGTTCTACGATTGGTATTTCATGTGTGTACCTTCATTACATTCTAGTTGTGTTTCATATACCGGCTGTATTGATGTTGTTTAGTACATACCCAGTGCATTTGATTCGGTTTTAATACGTTTTGTGATTTTGATTTGATTTCGTGCATATGGGTTACACATGATTTTGATATATGCTTCGACCTAGTTTTTATCCATTTTCGTACTGTGATTCGAGTCTGATATTCGATGTATGTTTTCGTGCTCCATGTGCACCTGATTAGGATTCTTGCGCATACTTGGCGCACTTGATGCGATTTTGTGCACACCAGATGCACTAAATCGGGGTTTTGTGCAGATTAGATGCACCTGATTTTGAGTCGTGCACGCCCGTTGCACTTGACAGATGTTTTTGGTGCACACCTGTTGCACTTAGTTTTGTTTTGTGGGTATTCATGGTTTCTGCATTTGGTTTCGATTTCAGTGCGCACCGGACGCACATGACATTTTATTGATGTGATTGGGATTGATTTTAGTTTGAGCAGTATGTTTTCATAATCATTATTATTTGATTTAGTAACCAGGTGGGATGTGTATGTTAAATAATATATATATATATAGCTATTTTTTTTAAAAAATTAAACGTCCGCTACTTATGCCGTGACACGTGCATTGCACGGCGATTTTCAAGAGGGGTTTTTGTATGCTTCTTTATTATGATGTTTAGGCGATTTTACTAGGATGCGAACTATGTATAAGTTATAGATTGATGTATATTATAATGGTTTTCATACTGGGTTTTGATATTTTATTCTCGCCATAACTCCGATGATTGCGTTATGCTTGACGGAGTTGATTTTAGTTATGTATTGATGATTTCGGAGCGCCGAAGATTTGAGTGTTTGCTAAATATTTTAATATTTGGAGGGGGATTTTTAATTTAAATTCAGAGACCGAATTTCTTAAAGGGTGGAAGTTTGTAACGTTTTAAAAATAATTAAATAAATAATTAAATGAATAAAATTGTTTAAGTGAATTTTATGAATTTCGGTAAAGTAAAATGTATTTTTCGTAAAATTAAACCGTGATTGTTTTTCATTATAATTTCAAAAATACCTATTTTAATTATGTAATTACTAGTAAATGATGTTTATTTAGCCACTTATAAATTTTTAGTTCAATTAAATATTTTTCCTAAATTAAATATTTTAAATATTAACATAAGCTTTATTTTTTATTTCAATTAGTGTAAATTACAAATTTGAATGGTTTTAATTTGTAAAAATGAGCCATGGTATATTAGAATCAAGTGTGTAATATGCAAAATCTTTTCCAAAATCTCTCCATGGTTCTAGAAATTTCTAGGAAAATGGTTAAATTGAAAAAGTTAGATAATAAAGGGTTTAAGTGAAAAAATGCATTATTTATGAACTTTCTACACAATACCACACATTTTTTCTCTCTCTCCACCCTCCTCCCTCTCCATGGCCGGCATCCCCTCCATGGGTAGCCCCAAAATTTTCCCCCCATCATTTTTGCATTAAAAATCATCAAAATTCATCAAAAATTCCAAAAATAAATCTCAAAAATCAACATTCAACCTCTACCATTTTCCTTTGACCTATTTAGCATGGATTTTGGAGATAGAAAGCATGCATTTTGGAGGCTTATTTCATGTTTGGGTTTCATATTTTGGAGGTATAAATTTCCTTCTTTTGATTTATTGTTATTAGATGTTCATTTAAGCATAATTAGATTAATTAGATTAATTCTAGTTGCAAATTCTAAAATTCAAGTTAGGTTTGTAAATTCAAGTTATGATTTTTATTAATTAATTAGGGTTATAGTAGTTAGTTTAACACTTTTAGAATTGGAAAATCTTGCATGTTTGTTGAATTGTAAATTTTTTCATTTAAAATTGTTTAAATGAAGCTTTTTAGCTAACTAGTTTTTGTAAAATATATATGTGGGTGATATAAAATTCCAATTAAGGTGGCTATCATTAGATTGTAGTTTTAGTGAGAACTTTAGCATGTTAATGGAAAGAAAAACTTAGTTTGATTGCTAGTTTCTATTGATAATTGATAAATTGTGATAAAAATTGCTATTTTGTAAACTAGATTTTAGAAATTTCTAAATAAATATGATTAAAAATATAATTTATGGTTTCATTAAATCATTATCATTATGAATTATGGTTTAATACATTAATTCATGAAAAATCACGTTTTGTGGTGGAATTGTGGTATTTTGCTTGAAAAATGTTAAAAATTGTTAAAAGTTGCAAACTAGAAATTTCAAATAAATGCAAAATTGTGTAATAAAAATAAAGTAAGGGGTTGTATAGTCTAGTTATGCTATTTAATGAGTTTTATAACCATTGGTTTCATTTAAATGTCAAGTTTTGATGAAAAACGGTAAATTGGCATTTTCGGGTTTTATGAAATCGGGCGATTTGATGGATTTTAGGGTTTCGATGGATTTAATCATGTTTTATAATATAAGTAATGTGTTTTAAAACTACGAGTTAATTGTTGATGTTTATCTCGATCCATCGGAGTTTGTACGCTGATATCGAGCGATATTTGGTTCTTTTGCGTGGACGGGACATAGGTTTTAATCTATGCTTGTTCCTTGTATCGTTTGATTTTTGTATGTGATTCAGTTTACGATACTATTATTATGTTTGCGTTTAGGTACCCTTCACGTGGACTGCGGGCGATGAAGAGGAGGATGGCGACACCGTCTTCGGCAGACTTGGACCAGGTGAGTAGATGTATATCTACGGGGGAAGTCGGGTGGATGGCGTTTAGCACCCCCGCAACGTAGAATAGGAATAGTACTTATTGACATTCGGAAACCAGATGTGACCCTAGTAGGACCCTAGTATTGACCCTAGGCTGGACTAAACTGATTTAGAAAATCCATATCAGAGGATGAATACTTTGGGAGAGGTTCGTAGATTTCAGATAGAAACATGCATGCACACACTGAAACTCGACATGGCGTATACGTATATGTGTATATATATATATAAAACTAGGTATAGGTGTATATATATACACAACACGTATATGGGATTCATTGATGTGATATGATATCTGAGGTATGATGAAACTGTATAACTGGGGTTGATGCCGTGATTCTTGACTATACAGTCGTATTAAAGTGTTAGCGGATCATTAGAGAATGAGATAATGAACATGAATATATAAATTATAAAGAGTGGTGGTGATATTGATGTACATGGGACGCTAGAATAGTACCCGGACTGTAACTTGTGACTGATCATGACATGATATTTCTGAGGATAAACTAATGATGCTTATCATGATGGCAATGATATATGATTGATGTATGCGATCACAGTTTAACACCTTGATCATGAGATGTGCTGATGATGACATTATACGAATGAGGAGACACCGAGGAGATACTTGACCGTACCCCGATATTGGGATGCCGTACGATGGATTTTACCGTACGAGGCTTAGATATGATGATTGATCCACACTCTTGATTCGAGGAAGCCGTACTACGTACGTGACGCTATTGAGGCGGGATCGCCGACTATTAGAGATATTGGTTCAGACCTTAGGTAGATGCTTGTTTCTTATTGACTAGTTTCTTAGGTTAGCTCCTTAGGATATTAGATGGACACTAGTTAGGTTCGACTCACATAGTGGTAGTTATACTCGTACATCGCAGAGGAGTGGATAATGCACATCTGTCTTGCATTCATACTGTAATCATCATAGTGCATGTTCTTTAATATATTGCTATAATCAGTATAAACTTTACCTGTTAGGACACCAGCACTATTACCGATGATGCGCATATTCTACGCACACTTAATTGTCGGCTCACACACATCATCATCGGTAATTGCTATGTCACGTACACTTTAGATCATATTGTCTTTTATGGATAGAATCAGTTAACAACTAGACCGATATAACATTATGATTATTCTCTGACATTAGTACAGACATGATAATTATTGCTTAGACATTCATGCATTCATATTTTCATGTTATCCTGCAGTATTATGGGCATATGCCGACACTTATCACATACTTACTCATGATTTTAAGATTTGGATTTCTATGAGATTTCTGGATTTTTGGGGAAAACCGCAAGAAATTATAAAACCTTTTCTCTCTCTCTCCTCCTCTCTTTTTAAAATAAGATGCGGTTTTCTCGTGATGTATGTGTCGTCCACCATGAGATTTCATGTTTTCTGTTGGATTTCGAGACCCGATTCGAGGAGTGGATGAACCGTCTCGGGTACATGGTGGGCCCGGTATGGTACCCCGGGGCAAGAAGATCGAGTTGTAGACGATGAGCCTGGCAGGGGAAGGCTACCTACCGGTGATGTCTGGCGCGGCGGATATCCGGAGGATACCGACCGTTGTCGTGAGATTTAGTGATATGGGCCGATCCGGACTGACGGAGCCCGAGGTATTGAGACTATGAGACTTGAGATTTACATGTTTGTGTCGATGCTTGACACGGATTTCCATGGATTTCATTGTTGATATTTCCGGTTTCTATACTCGTTTTACTATGATAACAGCTAAAGATTTCTTATACAGATACACTTGGATTTCAGGATTGGTTATTTTACATTCATGGTGCATGCATATCCATTCATATGACATAGTATTATATGAGGCACTGACACGAACACGGAGTATCTGCACTTACACGTAGTATTACCCTGCTATTACTAGATGTTTGGGATATAGTAGTGTATTATTATGACCTAGGATAGCGTCGTGCATTCGATTTCTTTTCGTAGATGTCTTCTACTCATGAGTTGGCAACTCACCCCCGTTGTGCCAAATTTTATTTCAGGTTCGATGTACAGGTTTTCGTGGCAGCTTGTTGGCACATTTTTTTCTTCAGGGTGATTTGCACGGTAGGTTGGTTTACTTGTATCCGAACCACCATTGTACTTTTATTCATTCATTTGTATCTAGTAAGCTCCATCAACCATACTTGTATTACTTGATAAGTTATTGGACCAGTCTTTTATTTCGACCTTAGAGTCGCGCATGTATTATTCTGATCTGGTGGTTTTTGTTTTCTTTTGAGATTTGAGCCTCGCCCTTTGGCGTTTTATATTATTATGATTGTTGTGGTTGTCTCCGCCTGTTGGCGTCGAGCTAGCACCCGTTGGGGATGCTTTTTATTGTTTATGTATATTATACTTGTTGTACCCGTTTGGGGGCCAGTTTTTATAGAGGAGACTCTGCCGAAATTTTTGGTAAAATTTGCTGATGTTTTTTTTTCTTGTTTTCTTTTCTTTTCTTCTTTTTCTTCTTTTATGGTTTAGATTTCTGGGCTTCGGCTTACTTGGGTCACGTGGCGTCTCTAGACGCTTCGTAATCTAAGTGCCGGTCACGTTTCGTACTTTCGGGTCGTGACATGCAATGAGACAAAATCTACAGTGTACTATACTAGGATCCGGCTTATACCAAAGCCGGCTAGTAATATCCGTTCGATCCTAATCCGTGCAATACCGCACGTATCTGATCGAACCCTGCCATATATCCATACGGCCTCTAGTACAAACTGTCCGATCCTGATCCGTGCAATACCGCACGTATCTGATCGAACCGTGCCATATCTCCATACGGCCTCTACAGCGTTTCGCCCGAAAACTTGAGCAACTGAATGTGGGGGACTCTAAAGACTCGTCAACACCTTGGTTGTGGATTTAACCACTAGCACGTTAGAGCTATAAGCCAATACGTAACGGGCTACCAGGTATTGACCAAAAGGGACGTCGATGAGCGAACTCATCCTGACACCCTACTGAGCCTGTCAGTGACAATATCCGTACAGTCCGGTCCATTCTTCTATGAGCATCGCATGGCGGGCCTAGGGGTTTGGTAAAAGTCAGACCCCCAAAAGCGGTACAAGTCGTGTCGGAGTGTAGCCCAGAACACCCTGAGAAACTACTGTAATACCTACCAGTAAATCTCCTGCCTCGGCCGAGGGCTTTGTGTAATGGCTCTCCTAGACACAGCGCGACCTCACCCCCAATACTGGGAGAGACGAACCCCTGAAGATCCGCTCACTGCCTCCATGTGGCTCGGGACTGTACCCAACTAAAACCTGTTTGCACGTCTACTTTGAGCGTGGTAGGGTAGTAATCAAAGTACAGTGGGAACTCACACGAGACAAATGACGATCCCCAGGTCGATGAACTAACCTGTACACATGTCACCTGGGAACTGCTATCTGACGTCAGGTATAAGACCAACTAGCATGTTCCCGGCGAGTCCTGTCCGGTGTACTCATAACCCAATGAGCACCTGTATACATCTTAGGTGAACCAACTGACACCAGTGGCTTGTGAGACCGGCCACCGCCCCTCGTCGGGGTTCGACTGTATACACTAGTTTACTCTGGAGTATCGATGCCTGTCTCGAAACTCCCACGACTAGGGACCTTTTAAGGATGTGCTTATAGACCCCAGCTCCTACTTATATGATCGCCCTCATACTGCTGGTGGTCAAGCAAGAATCCTAGGGGCTCTATCAACATGTAATAGCGATATGTCAGGTCACCTAAAGCAGTACACGATGATAAAGATAAACCAGATAGCATACTATCATCTCGAGTAAGACTGTCCTACTGGGACAGGTCCTCCCTCAATCATTGCAATCACGTGCCTGTAATCCAATAATTGACTCTGAGGGCACTATCTCCAACAATAACCGTCTCCTGAAGGAGGCTGCCGTCATCAAATCCATAGAACATGCACTTATGTTCTAAAACTGCTTCCTTATGTTTCTACAGGATTGGATTAATATAAACTTATCGCATCTAGTGCAATAACAACATCTGGTGTGGTACTTGACATCTCACGATTGACTCAATTGCCTAAGCAAGTGATCTGCCAATCATGCACATCCCTCTCCCCTTTAGTCTGTAAGACACTTTTAGAGAGGGTGACTCCATTATCTGCAGGTACACCACCATACCAGGAGTCATTTATTCTAAAATACTATTAGAATACTGTCAAAGAACCCACATTGGGAAACTACCCAAATTTAGATCTAAAATCATAGATCTAGCAACCAGAATGTCAGATATTATATCCATATCCTTTGTGGAGAAACAACTGTGTGCTGACCACAGTACAACCGATCGTAGTATAAGAATTTTACTTCCTACTCTGTGTATGTCATCCAAATACCAGGACATCACACCCTACTACCTTCTTAACAGATCCATCCCCTATTCTGATGAAGTCAAACCCATGACTGTCACATCAAAAATAGATGATCTATCTCCGTTATTTCTGCTCAAGTCTATAAATAGACACTAGCTACTTGCCCACTATGCTTCCGCTGCTCCCACTGACTACAACAACCCTCTGGCAGAATAATATATACGTGTACTTCTAAAACTAGTTTAGAACGACGCTATACATTTCCTCCTGCCGGGTCTCATAGTCTGGAACAACAGTAGTGTAAAGTCTGGGTAAACAAGAACCTCTCTGTCACCGTCCTTGAGGCTACCGGAGTACCTCTCGGGTGTCTGAGGTTACCCACCTTATCTGCGGAGTCGCTATTGGAATGTCTAACCTGATTGAATATATAGGTCCTATTAAACTTTCCGTAATCGTTTGCGGTTCTGGAATCACTTCCAGTTCTACCATGCTCCCACTACTGTTTTCTGAAAAAATCCATTTTAATAAAACTGTGGTGAGTCAAGAACAATATCTCTATTGATCTTGCAGATGGTAGAAAATCAACCCTCGTCAAAGCTAGGGTCAACCCACAAACTGTCATTATAGAAACGTGCCTTGAGTTTTCCAGTATCTGTTTTAAAGCATAAGCTGGACAACTCTCCTTACCTTAACATCGTTAAGATATGAAGCAATCTATATCCAATATAGAAACATAGGCACTTATTTTAATTTGGAACCAAATTCTAATCGTGCAGCTGTCTCCAGTGCATATCAACTTAATGGAGAGAGGCTAATCAGCATTATTCAACTTAGGAATCCATCCAATTACGAGTAACCTGAAAGAGAAACAAGTTTCTCAAAACCATTACTATCAACTGAATACTAATCACAACAATCTACATCTTCGATTTCTTTGAAGAATCCCGATACTTGCGATACATGGTTCTCTACTTTATTCCTATACCCACAACTTCTCAAAACTTAGACATTGTATTTCTACGAAACACTTGTCTAAAAACTAGAGAAGTTACAAGTTAACAGAATATAGTATGAGGACCAGCCCCTTTGTCCTGATGGACACATGACAATATACAATACTCTGTATAAGTCCGCTGAGTTGAATAACACATAACCTGTACGTCGTAGGTTGAAAACTGTTCCCAGGCGATTTCCTCAAATATCACCAATTACAACGAATTCCGATATAATGAGGATGATCACCTAATTCCCAATAACTCGCTCCCACTCAACATCTGTAAAACCATGCAGATGTGAGAATCATACCTGGTAAATACATACTCTGGAGTAAGTATCCAATCAGGAAATCAGTTTTCTATTAACAATGCACAGTGAATATGAACATAAATATGTTTCATAGGAGTATTCTGGTATTCCTAGTAATGCCTCTTCCATAATCCAAATCATGACTTTAACCGTATATTTCCCTGCCATCTTTCTAATTCCCTTTATTTGTCTTTAGTCGTTACCTTCTGTACACCATTATTAGGCTAAATGGTTTTCTTCCTTCCCTACCGTTCGGCACCAGCCTATGGTTTGGAAGAAGACTATCCAGTAGGCATAATAGGTATACTCTCCTAATCCTAGGAGTACTCATAACTTGAGAGAAGGTGATGATAAAAGACAACTGAATGTACCTTATTCCTATTTCTCCTGAACCGGAATCCATCCTCGAAAAAATATCCTTCGAGTTCGTATATAACCATACGATGGATTTATCCAATGGAATTGGATGTTCGTAGTGATACGGGTTGTTCTGGAGAAATCAAAGGTGAAGTAGGAGTGGCGATGAAATACGTGGTTTGGTCGTGAATGTAAATAGTCGCAATTTACTTTGCCTTCTTTCTAATTCCTTTATCTTGTCTTTACATATTACCTTTTGCACACCCGGCTTAGGCTAATTGGTTTTCTTCATTCCCTACCTTTCGGCACCTGCCTATGGTTTGGAATAAGACTATCCAATAAGCGTAATAGGTGTACTCTCCTAAACCAAGGAGCCCACGCAACCGGAGAGAAGGCGATAATAAAAGACAACTGAATAAACCAATTCTATTTCTCCTGAACCTGGATCCATCCTCGAAGAAGTCCCTTCGAGTTCGTATATAACCATACGATGGATCTATCCAATAGAAGTGGATGTCCGTAGTAATACGGGGTGTTCTGAGAAATACAAAGGGTAAAAGAAGGAGCTGTAATGACTTATGCAACTTTAGACAATCCAAAAGCCAGTATATTAAGAAGGTTCGGTCAACTTTGGTCACTGAGTTGTAGTCTAGGGTCGGTCAAAGGTCGCTGCCAAAGAGAGAGCGAAAAGAAATACTCTGCGTGCACTCTAGCCTAAATCAGAATGGTTATCACTTTATCTAATTAGGAAACCTCTCACTGTTATCTCAAATTCTCCTCCAAACCTTAAAGAAGAATTAGTCGGGGTCACCCGCGGAGTAAACCAACTCATCAGTGAGAATCGGGATCCAACTATCATCGCATGATAACTTGATGGAAGCCACTCAAGTCAACACACTCCAGAAGGTATGCGCAAGTCTGGCAAGTTTCTTGTATGTTTGAAACTCCCGATATAATTTTTATCCCATGCTCTTATGACCTTGACGTAGGCCAACAAGTCATAAGCAACATGTCAAGTTCTACCCGTCGTTGTCCTGATCAACTTAAGTCATCGTACATGCCCTTGACGTAGGCCAAAAAGGTGTACGTCTGACTTAAACTAATGCATCTATCTATGCAACAAATGAATACCCAGCAGCTACCAAACACTATGTCTTGACGTAGGCCAACAAACATAGCTTGAATACTACTGACCATCCATAAGAAACGACGAAGGATTACGGCTGGTTTTTAGCGAAAAACCTTTAACGTAATGAACCTGATCTCGTTAAAGGAACCTAATAGCTTTATAAAAATATATAGTAGCGAAAACCTTTTGCTAAAGAAGTGACTCCCGGTGAAGGGATCTCGACTCTTTCCACGTGGAATGAGGTGCAGGATATTCCAACTGAATACCGCTATGCAAAATAAAAGGAAACGTCTTTGTAATAATTTTAAAATTTGTTCCAACAACATCAAATATAGGTTTTTTTTATCGTTGCATTGATAAGAATCAACGCAGTCCCACCAATCAATCACACCAGAAAAGAACGAAAATAAAATGTACGTATATGCCATCCGCATTCGTCACTGGGTCCCGTCATCACCCGTTAGGTTACTTAACTAACGACAGAGCGGGGACTGGGCTAGCGCGGGTGTAAAACATATACAACATCTAATAGTATATATACTAATATATAGTAATCGCTCCAGGCGTGATAATATGCAACACTACAGATAAGTAATAAGCATCACAGAACAATACAGATAATCTGGGATCCCCGGGTTTCACAGAGCCCCTACTGAAACCCGACGTTCCCCTGGTCGTGTGGATAGCCTGTGCAATGAAACCTAGACCCCTACGGGTGCGGCAAGTTACTCGCCAAAACCTGAAGCGAGGTAGTCCCCACAACATAGTGAATGGAATACCCGGCACTTCACGGAATCCGGTAAATTGAGCACCCCTCCTTGGGTCAACCTGTACCCCCTACGAGTGCGGCGAATAGTCTGCCAATTCAAGAGTGAGGCCCCTTTGCCTCTCAATGGCATGAGATACGGACCCGTTGCCCTCCAGAACCCGGCTATTCGTGCACCCCACCGCGAGGTAAACATAGTACAGAAAATAAAAATAGTACAACAGGTACATCGACCGCAACCTGGTCGTGCCCCAAAAGAATATTATACAACAGGCAGTGACGGCAGTCCACATGTTGGACGCGCGCCCCGCAATATCAAATGTACAAATAAATTTGAACAACACTATCATCGCACCTTGCTATCCACCATGACAAATCCGCAAAATTACAGCACAACACAGAACATCAACGCGAATGTCACGTTCGCAAACCCGTCTAAAAGAACTATAGCAATCAGACGCGGTTTACCGATCAAATGACATTCCCGGTCGGAGATATAATGAAAGTACTGAAAACTAACAAGTTTAAAATTTCGATCGACTAAATTTCCCGAAGTGGGCCCCACATACATCTGGTGTACAGTAACAAAATTTTGGCCCAAAAGACATATACCAAAAACCACCATTTCCCATGAGAAACCCACTGAAAAAATTTGGCACACTGTTCCCACAAAAGCACGGCGGATCAGCGGCCAAACCATGGTTTGGGCCGCGGATCCGCGGTCGTTTTGTGGGATCACGTGCCCAAATTTCACCAGTATTCTTTAAAAACCCTGCATGATTTTCTGAAATGCTCAAAATGAATTTTAGAACATTTTAAAAATCGAGAGAAACATCATGTACAGAAAAATGTAGTTTCGCGAAATCCGTTCGATCGATCTTTTAAACGTGTTAGCACAAGTTAGTATAGCTTAATGGTGAGGCTCTGATACCACTATGAATCCGCGGCAGCGCCCCGGCCGTCTAACAAACGCCGATATGCGGAACAAAACTTTTACGACTAGCGCTATCGCGTACTTTTATCCTCGGATCGTCCATTAAAGCTAAACTAACAAATTGTAAAGAGGGTAGAATTGTTATACCGAATGATCCGAGTCCTTCGGTCTTCAACCATCATCCCATGCTATGTTGCAACTGATCCGAACTTGCTCGATCTCCGGTTTCGTCGTCCAGGTGGCACCACGTCGACGGATCTTTAAACGGGCTCCCGCCTCTGAACCGAGGCAACTCGATCGTCAAGTTTGCCAAAAGAGACGACCAAGATGAAGTAGAGAATGAGTAGAATACTTTGTCTCGTTACGTCCAAGGTCACGGACGAACGGTTATAGAGGTTGCCATTTGGAAACGGATGAATGGAAATTGAACTAGGAAATTTCCATACACTTGTATCATAATCTTTTTGCCAATTTGAAATGATTCAAAAATCACCCACCCTCACAATGAGTGGCCGGCCAAATATATGAGAGGAGGGAGGTGAGGGTAGGAGCATCAAGTGGTGACCATAAGCTTTCAACCTTATCAAGTCATTAAAGAAAGAATGAATCATCAAAATGCATTAAGTGCAAACCTATCACAATTAACCTAGTCATCCTTTATCATTAATGAACCATTAGAAGCATGACTCACTCTGAAGACGAAAAGAAAAATCCGTATTTAACCGAATGTCAAAATACGGCTGATAGAAAACTGGAAACTGGCAACTTCCAAAAATCATCCCGAAACGAATTTCAGGATAACCCCGTATCGGTATAAACATACCCGCATTTGTATTACGACCGAATGCAAATGCAACTGAGACAAAGATATTATATCTACACTGTATAATACTGGGATCCGGCTTAAACCAAAGCCTACCAGTATTATCTGCCCGAAAAATAACACGTGCGAAAACGCACGTGCTTTTTCCGAACCTTGCCATAATACCATACGGCATCTACAACGTTTCTCCCGAACTTGGGAAAGTGTCGGTAGGGGACTCTAATGACTCATCAACACACTGGCACTGGGTATAACCCTTAGCACGTTAGAGGTACAAGCTGTACGTTACGTTTTGCCTATGTATTGATTGGAAGGGAAGCTGACGAGCGAACTCATCTATAAACCCTTCTGAGCCTGGCAGTGACAATAACCGTACAGTCCGGAACATTCGTCTATGAGTATCACATATACGGCCTAGGGGGACGGTAAACGTCAGACCCTCAACAGCGATATAAGTCGTGTCAGAGAGCAGCCCAGAACACCCTGAAATTCTGCTGGTATACCTACCAGTATATCTCGATTACCCTGGCCAGGGATTTCGTGTAATGGCTCTCCTAAACACAGCGCGATCTCACCCCCAATACCGGGAGAGATGAATCCCCGAAGATCCGCTCACTTGCCTCCAATGTGGCTCGGGACTGTACCCAAAATATACCTGTTTGCACGACTTCTTTGACCCGTGGTAGTGTATAAATCAAAGCACAGTGGGAACTCACACGAGGCAAATGACGACCTCAGGTCGATGAACTAACCTGTACACATGTCACCAGGGAACTGCTATCTGACGATATATATAATACCAACTAGCATGTTCCCGGCGAGTCCTGTCCGGTGTACTCATAACCCAATGAGCACCTGTATACATCATAGGTAATCCAACTGACACCAGTGGCTTGTGAGACCGGCCACCGCCCCTCGTCGGGGTCTCGACTGTATACACTAGTCTACTCTGGAGTATCGATGCCCTGTCTCGAAACTCCCACGACTAGGGACACTTTAAGGATGTGCTTGTAGCCCCAGCTCCCACATATATGATCGCCATCATACTGCTGGTAGTCAAACAAGAATCCTATGGGCTCTATCATGATGATAAAGACAAACCAGATAGCATACTATCATCTCGAGTAAGACTGTTTTTATCGGTATAGGTCCTCCCTCAATCATTGCAATCACATACCTGCGATCCAATAATTGACTTAGAGGGCACTATATCCAACACTTAACGGTGCATAACGGTGTCCCATGGTGAATGCGGATGGCATATACATACATTCTATTTTTTTTCTTTTCTGGTGTGATAGGTTTTAATTGATGGGACCGCATTAATTTTGATTGATGCAAGGAAAAATAAACCTAAAATTATGTTGTCGGAACAAACTTTTAGTTGGCTATAGTGCCCTCAAGTCAATTATTAAATCGCAGGCACACGATTGCGATGATTGAGGGATGACCTATACGGATAGAACAGTCTTACTCAAAATGATAGTATGCAATTTGGTTTGTCTTTATCATCATGTACATGTTTTATGTGGTATTACAGATCACTATTACATGTTCATAGAGCCCATTGGATTCTTGCTTGACTACCACTATTATGATAGCGATCATATACGTGGGAGCTGGGTGGTCTATAACCACATCCATAAATATCCCTAGTCGTGGCAGTTTCGAGACTGGGCATCGATAATCCAGAGTAGACTAGTGTATACTGATCGAGACCCTGACGAAGGGCGGTGGCCAGGTCTCACAAGTCATTGGTGTTAGTTTGTTCACCTAAGATAGTATGCAGGTGCTCATTGGGTTATGAGTACACTAGACGCACTCGCCGGGAACATGCTTGTTGGTAGTATATCTATTGTCATATAGCAGTTTCCAGGTGACATGTGTACAGGTTAGTTTGTCGACCTGAGATCGTCATTTCTCTCGTATGAGTTCCCACTTTGCTTTGATTACTACCTTAGCACGGCTCAAAGGGGTCGTGCAAACAGGTTTTAGTTGGGTACATTCCCGAGCCACATAGAGGCAGTGAGCGGATCGTCGGGGATTCGTCTCTCCCGGTATTTAAGGTTGATGTCGCGTAGTGCACGGGTGGCCATCACCAGAAATCCTTGGCCAAGGTAGTCGAGAATTACTGATTTGGATCAGTAGTTTCTCAGTTGGTGATGGGCTTCATGTTAGCTATATGTATGCTCTAGAGGCCATTACTGTACATAGGATGTATATTGTAGTGGATGCTGGGACATATATAGGGAGGACTTTCTTGCTCGACATGATAGTATGCTATCTGGTTGCTCTTTGCCTTAACGTGTATACTGATTGTCTCTCTATTACATGTTGGTAAAGCCCTTAGGATGTGCACTTGACTACCTGGACTATGATGCGGATCATACTAGTGGGGACACGGTAGTCCGTAAGTACATCCTTCAAAGTCCCTAGTCGTGGGTGTATCGAGACGGGGCATCGATATACCAGTGTAGACTAGCGTATACCTTCTCGACCCATAAAGATGGGCGATGGATGATCCCATATCCATCGGTGTTTGACATCAGAGATGATATACGGGTGCTTAGTAGAGACTGAAAGGTTCCTAGGCACTCTAGTAAGGTCTCACAAGGCATCGAACATGCCAATTTAAAATTTTTTGTGCCGAGAAACCCTAGACTACGGATCTTAAACTAGATGTTTAGGCGAAATATAAAGCTAGTTAACACTTAACTACTAGGATACGGAAATACAACCTTTGTAGATCCGGATGTCCACCTCCACGGCTCCGCAACGATGTCTCCTCGCTGTCCAAGTCGAACTCCGGGCTCAAGCGTCGGCTTCGTCGGAGAAACGGGTGATCTAGGTCGCCGGCTTCGTATCAAAGACGATCTACGTCGAGGCATCGCAAGTTCAAGCTCCGACTTCACAAAGTGATGAAATTTGTGAAGAAAACACACTCTACAACTTGGCTAGAGGTAGAGGGTGAAGAAATAGGAGATGGGTTCACTTTAGATTTGGATTTTGCTCACTAAATCTCAAGTTGCCATTAGAGTAGCAAGCTTGAAGAAGAAGAAGAAGATGAGCTCAAGAAAAGAATATGATAAGTCTTATGTTAAAAATAAATTTAAATCAAATACTTATCATAACTTGAACTAGGGTTAAGTGTAGAGAATTAACCATGGTCACTTGGATGGGTTAGGGTTAAGCATGAAGATAAGGATGGTTAGCAAAGTCAAAGCTTCATGAAGCTTCAACTTAAAACAAAAAGAGCCACCATTCTTATCTTAAATCATTTCAAATAAATAAATAAACAAATAAAAAAATAAACAAATATGCAAAACCCTAATTATCAATTAACCATGGATTAATTCTATACACTTAACTAAATGATCAAGTATCATCAAACATGATACAAAAATGTGCACGAAAGCATATCACATATACAATGTGCATCAAATGAGAAAAATCCGTTTAAAGTGAACCAATACTAGTTAATGCAAAGTAATATATCAAATATATAATTATACATTAAATCATTAAATCAACACTTGATTCAATGATCCGGTCATGTCGCACATAACCGACTAGTATTCAATGCATCGATTTATCGAATCAATGATTCGATAACTAGGTCATATCGAATATAACCAATCGAAACATATAACGCGAGAATGAAATGCAGTATCACATACACGCATTATTCTCGGTCCCGCACATATCTCATATGCGCTCCTATTTCGTTTCGCTTGAGCCAGGAAACCTCTGTGTAGGACTCTAAAGACTCGTCAATACGCCGGTAGCAGATGATGATCATATCAAGCACCCACAAGCCGCAAGCGGTCTGCTAAACGTAACGGCCACCCGGGTATTGAGCGATCAGAAGATCGACGAGCTAGCCCGCTCACACTCCTGCGAATCCGACCAGTAACACTTACCATACAGTCCAGTCTCTTCGTCTGATATGTCGCATATCAAGTCTAGGGGTGGTAAACGTCAGACCCCAATAACCCGATAAGTCGTGCTGATGTGAGGCTCGTAACGGGTCGAGAAACTACTGGTAACACTTACCAGCAAATCTCTGATCAGCCCTGGCCAGGGACTTCCCTGTTACGGCCAATCGAGCACAGCGCAACATCTACCCCCAATACCGGGAGAGACGAAACCCCTCCTATCGCTCATTGCCTCCATGTAACTCGGGACTGTACCCAAAGACCACCGTTTTGCACGCCCTCATGGACGTGGTAAGGTGGAGATCAAAGCACAGTGGGAATCACACAAGTCTCTATGACGATCTCGGGTCTACAGACTAACCTGTACAAGTGTCACCTGAGAACTGCCATCTGACGTGAGGTATAATACCATCTGGGAGTTCTCGGCGAGTCCGTCCAGTGTACCCAGTCTCCACTGAGCACCCGTATACCATCTCTGATGTCAAACACCAATGGATATGGGATCATCCATCGCCCATCACATGGGTCGGGAAGCGTATACGCTAGTCTACTCTGGTATATCGATGCCCCGTCTCGATACACCCACGACTAGGGACCTTGAAGGATGTACTTATGGACTACCATGTCCCCACTAGTATGATCTGCATCATAGTCCAGGTAGTCAAGTACAAATCCTAAGGGCTTTACCAACATGTAACTATAAGACAGTATAAAGAGACTAGTGTACATGTTAAGATAAAGAGTAACCAGATAGCATACTATCATGTCGAGCAAGAAAGTCATCTCTATATATGTCCAAGCATCCAATATAATATACATAATCTGTACAATACTGGCCTCTAGGGCATACATACAACTAACAATCTCCCACTTGCACTAGGGCCAGCTGCTGTAGTATCTCATACCGAGCATCCCGAAGAGTCTCTCAAACTGTATCTGGGGAATGGCCTTCGTGAGTGGATCCGCCGTGTTGTTCTTCGTATCAACTCTCCTGACCTCGATCTCCCGGCGATCAACTATCTCCCGGATCAGGTGATACCGCCTCAGAATATGCCTGGATCGCTGATGGGACCTGGGTTCCTTGGCCAAAGCCACCGCTCCATTGTTATCGCAATACAAAGGTATTGGATGCTCAATGGATGGAACCACTCCAAGTTCAGTAATGAACTTCTTGATCCAGACAGCTTCTTTAGCAGCATCGTTGGCAGCGATGTATTCAGCCTCCATCGTCGAGTCTGCCACGGTTTCCTGCTTGGAACTCTTCCAGCTAACCGCCCCTCCGTAAAGGGTAAAGACAAAGCCCGACTGCGACTTAGAGTCGTCCTTATCACTCTGGAAGCTCGAATCGGTAAAGGACTCCACTTGGAGTTCTCCGTTACCAAACACCAAGAACATATCTCTAGTCCTTCGCAAGTACTTGAGAATGCTCTTCACAGCTGTCCAGTGACTCTCTCCAGGATCAGCTTGATACCTGCTCACTACACTTAGTGAGTATGCTACATCGGGTCTGGTACATAGCATCGCATACATGATAGAGCCTACTGCCGAAGCATAGGGTATCCCTTGCATGCGAGCTCTCTCCAAATCAGTCTTAGGAGACATCTCTTTGGAGAGAGTGACTCCAGAGATCGTGGGCAAGTTCCCACGCTTGGACTCTTCCATACTAAACCTCTTTAGTATGGTGTCAATGTACCTGGATTGGGACAATCCCAAAATCCTTTTGGATCTATCTCTATAGATCCTAATTCCCAATATGCAGGAGGCATCACCAAGATCTTTCATTGAGAATCTTAGTGATAAGAAGAGCTTGACCGATTGCAGCATAGGAATATCATTTCCTATCAAGAGTATGTCGTCCACGTACAATACGAGGAAGACAACCTTACTCTCTGCCACCTTCTTGTAGATACAAGGTTCATCTGGATTTTTGACGAAATCAAACTCTTTGATAACGACGTCAAAGCAGATGTTCCAACTCCGCGATGCTTGCTTTAATCCATAAATGGATTTAAGCAGCTTGCACACCTTCCCGCTGCTCCCACTGTCTACGAAGCCCTCTGGCTGAGTCATGTACACGCACTCTTCTAAATCACCATTTAGAAAGGCGGTCTTAACATCCATTTGCCAGATTTCGTAGTCATGAAAGGCAGCAATGGCAAGCATGATTCGGATGGATTTAAGCATAGCCACTGGAGAAAAGGTCTCGTCATAGTCCACACCTGGTCTTTGACGAAAACCCTTTGCTACAAGTCTAGCTTTGAAAGTCTCCACTTTCCCATCTACACCAAGTTTCTTCTTGAAGATCCACTTGCTCCCAATGGGTTTTACCCCTTCAGGAGCAACTTCCAAAGTCCATACATTGTTGGTGTACATGGAATCCATCTCAGACCGCATAGCATCCAGCCATTTCACTGAGTCCCCACTCGTGATGGCCTGCTCGAAGCTAGTTGGGTCATCATCCTCCATGATGCAATCCTCGCTTCCACCGTCCATGAGAAAACCGTAGTATCTCTCAGGTTGGCGAGGAACCCTACTAGATCGGCGGAGTGGCTGGGGTTCATCGGGAACTATGGAATCCTCGGGTTCAACCAAATCTTCTGTTGTAGTCTGTGTCGCTGGAACCTCTTCCAGTTCTACCTCAATGCCACTTATCTGTTTCATAAGAAAACCTTTTTCTAAGAAAGTGGCATGTCGAGAAACAAACACCTTTTGTTCCTCGAGGTGGTAGAAGATATACCCTTGTGAATTTTTGGGATATCCTACAAGCTTACATAAGACAGATCTTGCCTCGAGTTTGTCCGGATTTTGTCTTTTGACATAGGCTGGACAACCCCATATCTTAATATAATTAAGATGTGGTCTCTTCCCTTTCCATATCTCATATGGAGTGGTAGGCACTGATTTGGTAGGAACTCTATTCAATAGGTCCATGGCTGTCTCAAGCGCATGTCCCCAGAAGGAAATAGGTAACTCAGCTGTACTCATCATTGAGCGCACCATATCTAATAGGGTGCGGTTTCTCCGTTCAGATACACCGTTGTGCTGTGGTGTATAAGGAGGAGTCAGCTGAGAGAGAATCCCATTCTCTTTTAGGAAGTACAGGAATTCATTGCTCAAGTATTCCCCTCCTCGATCAGATCGTAGGATTTTAATACTTTTTCCGGTTTGGTTCTCGACTTCTTGTTTATATTCTCTAAATTTCTCAAAAGCTTCTGATTTGTGTTTCATCAGGAACACATATCCGAATATAGAGAGATCGTCAGTGAATGTAATGAAGTACGAAGAACCATCCCTGGCATGTGTAGACATGGGACCGCATACATCACTATGTATCAGTCCTAAGAGTTCGGTAACTCTTTCTCCGTGCCCCGTAAACGGAGTCTTGGTCATCTTGCCTTTGAGACATGACTGGCAAGTGTCATAGGATGAAAATTCAAACGGATTTAAATATCCATCCTTATGCAACTTAGCCAGTCGTGTCGCATTGATGTGACCCAGTCTACAATGCCACAAGAAGGATTCGTTCAGTTCAGAACTCTTCCTCTTGTGTGTGTTTGTTATGCTCAGAACTGTTGATTGGTTTAGAACATAAATGCCATTGCACAACGTGCCTGATCCAACCAACTTTTGGTTACGGAAAATGTTCATAACATTGTCCTGTAATACAAAATTATATCTCTCTTTACTTAATAAAGAAACCGATATAATGTTGCATATCAGGTTCGGCATGTAATAGCATTCGTTCAGAACCAATGTATTACCAGTTGGTAATTCAAGGTGATATTCCCCGACAGTCTTAGCTGCAACAATTGCACCATTTCCAACTCTAATGTCTTTATCACCTTCTCCAAGTTCTCTACCTTTCTTAAGCCCATGTAACTGATTACATATATGGGATCCTGACCCGGTATCTAATACCCAGGACGTAGAGCAAATGGAGAAACAGTTCTCAGTAACGAACACACCCGAAGAAAATGCATCAACATGTACTTTCTTCATTCGGGTGGCATGGGAATCCTGGTATTCCCCTATATCCTGTTCATTCCTATAACTCTTATAGGAAAGAACGGAACCAACGTTCCCCAGCACAGTATAACATGCAGGTTCGGTCAATACAACCATATTATTATCTTTATTAAGGCATGAAATGGTCGCTACCTGGAGAAAGAGAGAAGAAAACACTTTAGCGTAAGCTCGTGCAAGATCAGATTGGTTATTATCTTATCTAATCAGGATGGCTCCCACTGCTTTTTATCAAATCTTCCTCCAAACCCTAAAAGGAAAGACTAGCCGGGATTAATTACACACTACAAGTTCGCCAATCTTTCAGCCAGGCCAGTGTCGTTACTTTGAGGGAGGTCCCCCGTGCTTTCGCACGAACCTAATTACTGTAAACCTCGTTTTCCCAGAGGCGTAACCTCGTTAACACCTTTCTAGACACCTACTTGATCGGCTAATTGTAATGTGTAAAACTCTCCCAGGAGTAACTCTTACTCGCAGTGGGTATCGGGATCCAACGATCTCATAGAAGGTATGCAATCTCATTGCAAATTTCAACACTTGAAATTCCTGATAATCTTTTGCCCCTAGCGTGCTATGACCTTGACGCATGCCAAACAACCCATAGTCCGCTAGTCAAGTTCAACCCGTCATTTCCTGATTGAATTAAACCCACCTGCACGACCCTTGACGCATGCCAAACAACGCCGTGCGAATACCCTAATCCAATCGCATCGTATGCTAGCAAATGAGCACTAGTTAGCTACCGTACACTACGCCTTGACGCATGCCAAACAACCGCAGCACGAATACTAACTAGTACTTATCTGAAATGACGGAGGGCTACGCAGGTTTTCATAAAACCATAAGCGTAATGAACTTGATATCGTTGTAGAATCAAATGAAGTTTTGAAATGGAGTGATTTTGAGGCTTTGCCAGTTTTGCTAAAGGGGTCACTCCCGGCGAAGGGATCGTCGGCCCTTTCCTCGTCGAATGAGGTGCGGGGTATATCATATATACCGCTGTGCAAAGCAAGAACTGTAGCTACCTGTTTTATTTTAAAATTCGATTCTACAACATCTTAGGTTTCTTATCTTTCATTAATCATATTAATGAAGTCCCATCATTTAATACCTAAACATCACAGATAGATATGACGTACACTTATGCCATCCGCATTCGCCTCGATGTCCCCTCATGCACCGTTAGGTTAGGTAACTAACGACAGAGCAGGGCAGGGCTAGTGCGGGTGCAAAACATAAGTAACGTCTATATAATATATCATATATACTATATACTATATCCATCACAGAGTCACAACACAGATATCGCAGCAGAATAAAACATATGAAATATTGGATATACTAGGACGTCCGTGTTTTCAATACGAGCCAGTATAAAACACGGATTCCACGGTCGTGATGAATAGCCAATCCCACACCCCTAGGCCCCTACGAGAGCGGCAAGCAACCCTGCCAATTCTAGGGTTAGGAGACCCGGACTCGACTCCTCGAGTTGGTCTCCCACTGGACCCTAGAACCCGGTTACTTGTGCTCCCCTCCTTGGGTCTATCCTAATGCGGAAAAGTAAATAATATACAAAGGGTGACAGCTTCCGCTACCTGGAAGTGCCCCAAATAAAAGAATATTACATACAAGTTTTTACATGAATGAAAATGAAAAACACTCATCTCACATAAAAAACCCCGGCTATTCGAACACGACGATCCAATATAACATATCCAGCAACACATAACATCACATGTCATCAACGTAAGTAAGTATGCATACCCCAATTGTCGTTGACGTATAGCAACGAAACCGGCGATATGAACATACTACACTTACGGTCACAGAAAAGAAAGTGTAAAACTACAACAGTTGGAATCCGCAACCTTTTTAGACATCACATGCCTAACAGTTACAAACCCCGCATTTTAGTCTCATTATCGAAAACTCTTTTCAATATCGTACGGGACTAAACTGCTAGATTTATAACATTCATCTAGTTATCTCATAACCGTTTGTGAATTCCAATTATTGTATCCAATTCCGGATAAATAGAATATATCAAACTTTCCGATCGAACATTCGAACACCCAAGTTTTCCCGACACCGATCAACACATGAAATAGGTTCAAAGACATTCACTTCATGCCTCAGTACCAACGGTCCAGCCGTAGAAGGGTCAAGCCAACGCCTCACATGTGGCACGCCGTACTGCCCCAAACCCGAAGGTTCAAAGGGCAGTTCAAGACGGTCACATAATCGAGTTAAGGTTTGTTGTCTTCTAGAGGGACCATCATGTTACTTGCACTACTCAGAACGTCTTTTAACCACAGAAAAATCCAACACTTGGAATTATTCCGGCAGGGGAAAACCTGGGTATTTATATCCGGTCGAACTCTTTAACATATTCTACAGTTATCTGGAAAAACACAAAAGACGAAATTTGATAATCCGATCGAAATACCGAATCCCCAAAACAACTGCAGAAAATTTAACTCTGGAGTCAAATTAAAATTCCCAGAAAACTCAGAGTAATAAATCAGGTATTACTGTGCAAATAAGTGGGGATGACGTCATCAATTAGACGCGGAAGCGCCGCAGAAATGAGGAATATGCCGCGGATCCGCGCCAAATTACACTGTTCATAGGAAACGATTTGCACAGTAATTCTTAGATTTTATTACTGATTTTTTTAGGCATTTTTAATTGACAAAAAACCACAAATTACAGAAATGTCCAGAGAGCATGGTAATGGTTTGGGTTTCGGGTCGATCGGACTTCAAATCGCGTCTAGACTTCGCCTAAGGGTCTAGCTAGGCTCTGATACCAGTGAAAGGTTCCTAGGCACTCTAGTAAGGTCTCACAAGGCATCGAACATGCCAATTTAAAATTTTTTGTGCCGAGAAACCCTAGACTACGTATCTTAAACTAGATGTTTAGGCAAAATATAAAGCTAGTTAACACTTAACTACTAGGATACGGAAATACAACCTTTGTAGATCCGGATGTCCACCTCCACGGCTCCGCAACGATGTCTCCTCGCTGTCCAAGTCGAACTCCGGGCTCAAGCGTCGGCTTCGTCGGAGAAACGGGTGAGCTAGGTCGCCGGCTTCGTGTCAAAGACGATCTACGTCGAGGCATCGCAAGTTCAAGCTCCGACTTCACAAAGTGATGAAATTTGTGAAGAAAACACACTCTACAACTTGGCTAGAGGTAGAGGGTGAAGAAATAGGAGATGGGTTCACTTTAGATTTGGATTTTGCTCACTAAATCTCAAGTTGCCATTAG
Source organism: Agapanthus africanus (assembly GCA_030015575.1). Taxonomy (NCBI): domain Eukaryota; kingdom Viridiplantae; phylum Streptophyta; class Magnoliopsida; order Asparagales; family Amaryllidaceae; genus Agapanthus; species Agapanthus africanus. The sequence continues at coordinate 250,331,186 of JASDDO010000029.1, read as the reverse complement.
AGTAGCAAGCTTGAAGAAGAAGAAGAAGATGAGCTCAAGAAAAGAATATGATAAGTCTTATGTTAAAAATAAATTTAAATCAAATACTTATCATAACTTGAACTAGGGTTAAGTGTAGAGAATTAACCATGGTCACTTGGATGGGTTAGGGTTAAGCATGAAGATAAGGATGGTTAGCAAAGTCAAAGCTTCATGAGCTTCAACTTAAAATAAAAAGAGCCACCATTCTTATCTTAAATCATTTCAAATAAATAAATAAACAAATAAATAAATAAACAAATATGCAAAACCCTAATTATCAATTAACCATGGATTAATTCTATACACTTAACTAAATGATCAAGTATCATCAAACATGATACAAAAATGTGCACGAAAGCATATCACATATACAATGTGCATCAAGTGAGAAAAATCCGTTTAAAGTGAACCAATACTAGTTAATGCAAAGTAATATATCAAATATATAATTATACATTAAATCATTAAATCAACACTTGATTCAATGATCCGGTCATGTCGCACATAACCGACTAGTATTCAATGCATCGATTAATCGAATCAATGATTCGATAACTAGGTCATATCGAATATAACCAATCGAAACATATAACGCGAGAATGAAATGCGGTATCACATACACGCATTATTCTCGGTCCCGCACATATCTCATATGCGCTCCTATTTCGTTTCGCTTGAGCCAGGAAACCTCTGTGTAGGACTCTAAAGACTCGTCAATACGCCGGTAGCAGATGATGATCATATCAAGCACCCACAAGCCGCAAGCGGTCTGCTAAACGTAACGGCCACCCGAGTATTGAGCGATCAGAAGATCGACGAGCTAGCCCGCTCACACTCCTGCGAATCCGACCAGTAACACTTACCATACAGTCCAGTCTCTTCGTCTGATATGTCGCATATCAAGTCTAGGGGTGGTAAACGTCATACCCCAATAACCCGATAAGTCGTGCTGATGTGAGGCTCGTAACGGGTCGAGAAACTACTGGTAACACTTACCAGCAAATCTCTGATCAGCCCTGGCCAGGGACTTCCCTGTTACGGCCAATCGAGCACAGCGCAACATCTACCCCCAATACCGGGAGAGACGAAACCCCTCCTATCGCTCATTGCCTCCATGTGACTCGGAACTGTACCCAAAGACCACCGTTTTGCACGCCCTCATGGACGTGGTAAGGTGGAGATCAAAGCACAGTGGGAATCACACAAGACTCTATGACGATCTCGGGTCTACAGACTAACCTGTACAAGTGTCACCTGAGAACTGCCATCTGACGTGAGGTATAATACCATCTGGGAGTTCTCGGCGAGTCCGTCCAGTGTACCCAGTCTCCACTGAGCACCCGTATACCATCTCTGATGTCAAACACCAATGGATATGGGATCATCCATCGCCCATCACATGGGTCGGGAAGCGTATACGCTAGTCTACTCTGGTATATCGATGCCCCGTCTCGATACACCCACGACTAGGGACCTTGAAGGATGTACTTATGGACTACCATGTCCCCACTAGTATGATCTGCATCATAGTCCAGGTAGTCAAGTACAAATCCTAAGGGCTTTACCAACATGTAACTATAAGACAGTATAAAGAGACTAGTGTACATGTTAAGATAAAGAGTAACCAGATAGCATACTATCATGTCGAGCAAGAAAGTCATCTCTATATATGTCCAAGCATCCAATATAATATACATAATCTGTACAATACTGGCCTCTAGGGCATACATACAACTAACAGACTGGGTACACTGGACGGACTCGCCGAGAACCCCCAGATGGTATTATACCTCACGTCAGATGGCAGTTCTCTGGTGGCACTGGTACAGAGTAGTGTGTTGACCCGAGATCGTCATAGAGTCTTGTGTGGTTTCCACTGTGCTTTGATTTCCATCTTACCACGTCCAAGAGGGCGTGCAGAACGGTGGTTTTTGGGTACAGTCCCGAGTCACATGGAGGCAATGAGTGATAGGAGGGGATTCGTCTCTCCCGGTATAGGGAGTTGATTTTGCGCTGTGTTCGATTGGCTATAACAGGAAATCCCTGGCCTGGGTTGCAGAGATTTACTGGTAAGTGTTACCAGTAGTTTCTTGAATTGTTATAGACCTCATATCGACACGACTTATCGAGCTATTGGGGTCTGACATTTACCACCCCTAGGCGAGATATGCGACATATCAGACGATCAGACCGGACTGTACGGTAGTGTTACTGGTCGGATTCACTGGAGTGTGAGCGGGCTTGCTCGTCGATCTTCAGATCGCTCAATACCCGGGTGGCCGTTACGTTTAGCAGACCGCTTGCGGCTTGTGGGTGTTTGATATGATCATCATCTGCTGCCGGCGTATTGACGAGTCTTTAGAGTCCTACACAGAGGTTTCCTGGCTCAAGCGAAACGAAATAGGAGCGCATATGAGATATGTGCGGGACCGAGAATAATGCGTGTATGTGATACCGTATTCTATTCTCGCGATGAATGTGTCGAATGGTTGTATGCGATATAACCTAGTTATCGAATCAAGGATTGATTCGATAAATCGATACATTGGATATTAGTCGGTTATATGTGATATGACCGGATCGTTAAATCAAGTGTTGATTTAATGATTTAATGTATAATTATATATTTGATATATTACTTTGCATTAACTAGTATCGGTTCACTTTAAATGGATTTTCTCACTCGGATGTGCGCATTGTATATGCGATATACTTTTGTGCACTTGTTTGTATCATGTTTGATGATACATGATAGTTTGGTTAAGTGCAAAGAATTAATCTTTGGTTAAGTAAATGGTTAGGGTTTTATTTATTTATTCATTCTTTTATCTATTTCTTTTTGGATGAAAAAAATGAGAAAAGAAAAACAAATGGTTGCTTTCTTAGAAGCTTGTTCAAGCTTCATGCTACTTTGACCAAAGCAACCATTCTTGTCTTCTTCTCTAACCCTAACCATTCCACCTAACTAAAGTTAATTCTCTACACTTTACCATGGTTCTAATATGATAAGTATTCATTTCTTTTCTAATTTTAATTAACTTATCATAACAATTAGCTTCTTCTTCTTCATCTTCTTCAAAGAAGAAAAGCTTTCTTCATCAATGGTGGATTGATGAAACAAGTGAGAAATCCAATTCTAAAGTATACCCACTTCCTATTTCTTCATCCTCTACCTCTTGCCAAGTAGTAGAGTGTGTTTTCTTCACAAGTTTCTTGACTTGGTGAAGTCGGAGCTTGATTTAGCGATGCCTCAACGTAGATCATCTTCGGCATGGACATCGATGACCTAGCCCGTCCATTCTCCGATGAAGCCGACGCAAGAGCCCGGGACTTGTTATGGACAGCGAGGAGACTTCATTGCGGAGCTATGGAGGTGGAGAACCGGATCTACAAAGGTTGTATTTCCGTATCTCTTAGTTAAGTGTTAACTAGTTTATTGTTTCGCCTAAATATCTAGCCAACGATCCGTAGTTTTGGGTTTTCCGGCACCGTAAAATTTAAAATTGGCATGCTCGATGCCTTGTGAGACCTCCTTAGGGTGCCTAGGAACCCTATAGTGGTATCAGAGCCTAGCTAGAGCCTTAGACGAAGTCTAGACGGAGTTTGAAGTCCTAACGAAACCGAAACCCCAAAATTTCCATGCTCTCTGGACTTTTTCTGAAAACGTGGATTTTTCCAAATTAAAAATTGCTAAAAAATTCAGCAGGGAAATATATGAGTTATGGCGCGAAATTGGACCCATGATTCATCCAACAGAGCGCGGAACCGCGGCAGAAGCCCAGCTTCTGCGGCGGTTCCGCGGCTAGGTGATGACGTCACCTTCCACTTGTTGCACAGTAATTCCTATTTTAATATTCTGGGTTTTCTGGGAATTTTTATTATTTATTCAAGAGTTGAATTTTCTGGGTTGTTTTGGGGATTCGGTGTTTCGATCGGAGTATCAGATTTTGTCTATATGGCTTTCCGGATAAATTTTTGAATATGTTAAAAAGTTCTACCGGATATAAATACCCAATTTTTCCCCTGTCGGAAATTTCCAAGTGTTGGATTTTTCCGTAGTTTAACGACGTTCTAAGTAGTGCAAGTAACGTGATGGACCCTCTAGAAGACAACAAACCTTAACTCGATTATGTGACCGTCTTGAACTGCCCTTTGAACCTTCGGGTTTGGGGCAGTACGGCGTGCCACATGTGAGGCGTTGGCTTGACCCATCTACGGCTGGACCGTTGGTACTGAGGCACGAACGGAATGTTGTTTGACTTATTTCATGTGTTGAGCTGTATCGGGAAAACTTGGGTGTTCGATTGTTCGATCGAAAAGTTTAACATTTTCTGTTTATCTGGAATGGGATACAATAATTGAGACTAAAATGCGGGGTTTATAATTGTTAGGCATGCGATGTCTAAAGAATTCATTTGGTCAGGCATGCGATGTCTGAGATGGTTGCGGATTCCAACTGTTGTAGTTTTACACTTTCTTTTCTGTGACCGTAAGTGTAATATGTGATATCGCCGGTTTCGTTGCTATATGTCAACGACAATTGGGATGCGCATATTTACTTACGTTGATGACATGTGATGTTATGTGTTGCTGGATATGTTATATTGGATCGTCGTGTTCGAATAGCCGGGGGTTTTTATGTGAGATGAGTGTTTTTCATTTTCATTCATGTAAAAACTTGTATGTAATATTCTTTTATTGGGGCACTTCCAGGTTGCGGAAGATGTCACCCTTTGTATATTATTTACTTTTCCGCACTAGGATAGACCCAAGGAGGAGGGCACAAGTAACCGGGTTCTGGAGTCCAGTGGGAGACCAACTCGAGGAGTCGAGTCCGGGTCTCCTAACTCTAGAATTGATAGGGTTACTTGCCGCTCTCGTAGGGGTCTAGGGGTGTGGGTTTGGCTATTCATCGCGACCGTGGAATCCGTGTTTTATGCTGGCTCGTATTGAAAACACGGACGTCCTAGTATATCTAATATTTCATATGATTCTTCTGCTGCGATATCTATGATGTGATCATGTGATGTTCTGTGATAGATACATATATAGTATATATGATATATTATATAGACGTTACTTATGTTTTACACCCGCGCTAGCCCTGCCCTGCTCTGCCGTTAGTTACCTAACCTAACGGTGCACGAGGGGACATCGAGGCGAATGCGGATGGCATAAGTGTACGTCGTATTTATCTGTGATGTTTAGGTACATAATTGATGGGACTTCATTAATATGATTAATTAAATAAAAGAAACCTAAGATGTTGTAGAATCAAATGATTTTGAAATGTGATCGTCGGTCCTTTCCTCGTCGAATGAGGTGCGGGATATATCATATATATCACTGTGCAAAGCAAAAACTCTTAAAAGCAATCAAAGCCAAACCATTTCAAAATTCATTCGATCCTACAACGATATCAAGTTCATTACGCAATAGGTTTTCAGAAAAACCTGTCGTAGCCCTCCGTCATTTCAGATAAGTCCTGTTTAGTATTCGTGCTGCGTTTGTTGACCTTGTCAAGGCGCAGTGTGCGGTAGCTAACCAGTATTTATCTGCTTATGCATATGATGCAGATTGGGTTAGGGTAGTCGTGCGGCCTTGTTGACCTTGTCAAGGGTCGTGCGGGTGGGTTTGATTCAATCAAGAAATGACGGGTTGAACTTGACTTGCGGTCTATGGTTTGTTGACCTTGTCAAGGTCATAGATCGTTCGGGGCAAAACATTATCGGGAATTTCAAGTGTTGAAATTTGCAATGAGATTGCATACCTTCTATGAGATAGTTGGATACCGATACCCGCTGCGAGTAAGTGTTACTCCTGGGAGAGTTTTATACATTACAATTAGCCGATCAAGTAGGTGTCTAGAAAGGTGTCAACGGGGTTACGCCTCTGGAAAAACGAGGTTTACATTAATTAGGTTCGTGCGAAAGCACGGGGGACCTCCCTCAAAGTACCGACACTGGCCTGGCTGAAAGATTGGCGAACTTGTAGTGTGTAATTAATCCCGGCTAGTCTTTCCTTTTAGGGTTTGAAGGAAGATTTGATAAAAAGCAGTGGGAGCCATCCTGATTAGATAAAATAATAACCAATCTATTCTTGCAAGAGCGCACGCTGAGTGTTTTCTTCTCTCTCTCTCCTGGTAGCGACCATATCACGCCTTAATCAAGATAATAATACGGATTATTGACCGAACCCGCTTGTTATACTGAGCTGGGGAACGTTGGTCCCGCTCCAACTTATAATTGTTATAAGACAGAGCAGGAAATTGGGGATTACCAGAATTCCCGTGCCGCCCGAACGAAGAGAGTGCATGCTGATGCATCATCTTCGGGTGTGTTCATTACAAGAACTGTTTCTCAGTATTCTTTACGTCCTGGGTGTGTGATACCAAATCAGGATCCCAGATATGTAATCTGTTACATAGGGCTACAGAAAGGTAGAGAACTGAGAACGGGTGATAAGTTTCATGAGGCAGAAAACGGGGCAAGAGTTGCAGCCAAGTCTGTCGGTCACTGTCACCCTGTATTACAAATACATTGATTCGGAACGAATGTTATTAGATACCGAACCTGATATACAAAATCATATCACTCTCTTTATTATTAAAGAAATGACAAAATTTTGTATTGTTGGATAATGTTTTGAACATTTCCTATATCAAAAGTTGATCGGTTCAGGCATGTTATCTAAAAGCATTGATGTTCTGAATCAAACTACAGTTCTTAGTATATGGAACACACACAAGAGGAACAGTTCAGAAATGAACGAATCCTTCTTGAGGTATTGTAGACTAGGTCAGATCAATGCGACCCGACTGGCTAGAGTTACATAAAGATGCATATTTAAATTAGTTTGAACTTACATCTTATGAAACTCGCCAGTCATGTCACAAAGATAAAATGACACTAGCTCTGTTTATTGGAAACAGAGAAAGAGTTAGTGAACTCTTGGGATGATACATGTTGATGTATGTAGGTCCCCTGTCTACACATGCCAAGACCGGTTCTTTGTACTTCATTACATTCTCTGATAATCTCTCAAGATTCAGACATATATTCCTGTTGAAACACAAGTTCGAACCTTTTGAGATATTCATAGAATATAAGTTAGAAGTAGAGAACCAATAAGGGTATAAGTATTATGTCCTTTGATGTGATCGAGGAGGAGAATACTTGAGCACGGAAATCCTGGACTTTTATAAAGTAGAATGAGATTCTCTCTCAGCATTACTCCTCCGCATACACCATAGCACGATGGTATATCGGGGTGGAGCTATTACACCCTATGTTATAAGGTGTGCTCTATGATGAGTAATACTGAGCTACCTATTTCCTTTTGTGTGTTATGCACTTGAGAAGCTGCATACCTATTGAATAGGGTTCTAATCAAATCAGTTGCCTACCGCTTCATATGTGATATGGAATGGGAAGAACCCATGTCTTAAGTTGGTTAAGATTTGGAGTTGTCCTGCCTATGTCTGAAAGCAAAATCCGGACAAGCTCGAGGCAAGGTCTGTAATGTAGAACTGGAAAGGTTCCAGCTATACAAACTGCAGCTGATGATTTGAAAGAACCAAAGGATTCGATAGTTACCAACGAACCTCAGCCTCTCCGCCGATCTAGTAGGGTTCCTCGCCCACCTGAGAGATACTTCGGTTTCTCTATGACAGTGGGAGCAAGGATTGCATCATGAGATGATGACCCAACTAGCTTCGAGCTGGCCATCAGGAGTGAGACTCTGTAAGAATGGCTGGATGTTTATCGATCTGAGATGGAATCCTTATACACCAACAAAGTATGGACTTTGGTTGCTATATCTGAAGGGTTAAATCCCCATCAGGAGCAAGTATATCTTGAGAAGATTACTTGGTGTACATGGAAAAGTTAAGACTTTCAAAGCTAGACTTGTTAAAAGTTTGCATCATTGACCAGGTACGGATAATGATGAAACCTTTTCAAGTAGCTATGCTTAAGTCCATCCAGATCCTACTTGCCACGGCTACATACCATAACAACGATATCTGGCGGTTGGGTGCCATGACTGCTTTTCTAAATGATGTTTTAGAAGAGTGCGTCTATAAGTACACAGCCAGAGGGCCTCGTAGACAGTGGGAGAAGCGGAAACGTGTGCAAGATGTTTTATATGATAAAGCAGGCATCGCGGAGTTGGAACGTCTGTTTTGATGTAGTATTCAAAGAGTTTGACATCATCAAAATGGTAGATGAACCTTGTATATACAAAAGGTAGTAGGGAGTATGGTAATGATCCTCGTAGAGTACGTGGATGACATACTCTTGATAGGGAAGAAGTTTCCTATGCTACGCTCGATCAATCTCCGCTTATCACATAGATTCTCCGTGTAGGATCAAAATGATACCCCCTAAATCCTGAGTTTTGGATCTATGAGATAGATTTAATTGGATGTTAGGATTCTCACTAGTTATAGTAAGATGGTATCAATTGATCCTGGGGAAAATCACTGGAAGTGTTCCAGGATGATAAAGACGACTGAATGTCAGTCACAGGCATTGTCTATACCCTCAGTAAAGGGACGGTATGTTGGAAGAGTTCCAAGCTAGATACCGTGGCATACTAGACGATAAAGGCAGAATACATCGCTACTTAAGATGCTACCAAAGAGGCTGTCTGGGTGTATATTAGTTCATAAGATGAACTTTGTTCCTCCCATTGTGTGACAATGGAGTTGTGGCTTATGCCAAGGAACGCCGGTCCCATCAGTGATCCAGACATATTCTAAGGCAGTATCACCTGATCATGGAGATGGTTGATCTCCAGGGTGATCGAGGTTTGGAGAGTAGACTCAGAGGACAAACACAGCGGATCCACTCACGAAAGGCCTTTTCCCAGAGAGAGACTTTTATGGGATGGTTGAGTATGAGATACTGCAACCACTGCTACAGATGGCCCTAGTGCAAGTGGGAGATTGTTAGTTATATGTATGCCCTAGAGGCCATTACTGTACATAGGATGTATATTGTAGTGGATGCTGGGACATATATAGGGAGGACTTTCTTGCTCGACATGATAGTATGCTATCTGGTTGCTCTTTGCCTTAACGTGTATACTGATTGTCTCTCTATTACATGTTGGTAAAGCCCTTAGGATGTGCACTTGACTACCTGGACTATGATGCGGATCATACTAGTGGGGACATGGTAGTCCGTAAGTACATCCTTCAAAGTCCCTAGTCGTGGGTGTATCGAGACGGGGCATCGATATACCAGCGTCGACTAGCGTATACCTTCTCGACCCATACAGATGGGCGATGGATGATCCCATATCCATCGGTGTTTGACATCAGAGATGATATACGGGTGCTCAGTAGAGACTGGGTACACTGGACGGACTCGCCGAGAACTCCCAGATGGTATTATACCTCACGTCAGATGGCAGTTCTCTGGTGACACTGGTACAGAGTAGTCTGTTGACCCGAGATCGTCATAGAGTCTTGTGTGGTTCCCACTGTGCTTTGATTTCCATCTTACCACGTCCAAGAGGGCGTGCAAAACGGTGGTTTTTGGGTACAGTCCCGAGTCACATGGAGGCAATGACCGATAGGAGGGGATTCGTCTCTCCCGGTATAGGGAGTTGATGTTGCGCTGTGTTCGATTGGCTATAACAGGAAATCCCTGGCCAGGGTTGCAGAGATTTACTGGTAAGTGTTACCAGTAGTTTCTCGAATTGTTATAGACCTCATATCGACACGACTTATCGAGCTATTGGGGTCTGACGTTTACCACCAATAGGCAAGATATGCGACATATCAGACGATCAGACCGGACTGTACGGTAGTGTTACTGGTCGGATTCACTGGAGTGTGAGCGGGCTTGCTCGTCGATCTTCAGATCGCTCAATACCCGGGTGGCCGTTACGTTTAGCAGACCGCTTGCGGCTTGTGGGTGTTTGATATGATCATCATCTGCTGCCGGCGTATTGACGAGTCTTTAGAGTCCTACACAGAGGTTTCCTGGCTCAAGCGAAACGAAATAGGAGCGCATATGAGATATGTGCGGGACCGAGAATAATGCGTGTATGTGATACCGTATTCTATTCTCGCGATGAATGTGTCGAATGGTTGTATGCGATATAACCTAGTTATCGAATCAAGGATTGATTCGATAAATCGATACATTGGATATTAGTCGGTTATATGTGATATGACCGGATCGTTAAATCAAGTGTTGATTTAATGATTTAATGTATAATTATATATTTGATATATTACTTTGCATTAACTAGTATCGGTTCACTTTAAATGGATTTTCTCACTCGGATGTGCGCATTGTATATGCGATATACTTTTGTGCACTTGTTTGTATCATGTTTGATGATACATGATAGTTTGGTTAAGTGTAAAGAATTAATCTTTGGTTAAGTAAATGGTTAGGGTTTTATGTATTTATTCATTCTTTTATCTATTTCTTTTTGGATGAAAAGAATGAGAAAAGAAAAACAAATGGTTGCTTTCTTAGAAGCTTCTTCATGCTTCATGCTACTTTGACCAAAGCAACCATTCTTGTATTCTTCTCTAACCCTAACCATTCCACCTAACTAAAGTTAATTCTCTACACTTTACCATGGTTCTAATATGATAAGTATTCATTTCTTTTCTAATTTTAATTAACTTATCATAACAATTAGCTTCTTCTTCTTCATCTTCTTCAAAGAAGAAAAGCTTTCTTCATCAATGGTGGAATGATGAAACAAGTGAGAAATCCAATTCTAAAGTCTACCCACTTCCTATTTCTTCATCCTCTACCTCTTGCCAAGTAGTAGAGTGTGTTTTCTTCACAAGTTTCTTGACTTGGTGAAGTCGGAGCTTGATTTAGCGATGCCTCGACGTAGATCATCTTCGGCATGGACATCGATAACCTAGCCCGTCCATTCTCCGATGAAGCCGACGCTAGAGCCCGGGACTTGTTATGGACAGCGAGGAGACTTCATTGCGGAGCTATGGAGGTGGAGAACCGGATCTACAAAGGTTGTATTTCCGTATCTCTTAGTTAAGTGTTAACTAGTTTATTATTTCGCCTAAATATCTAGCCAACGATCCGTAGTTTAGGCTTTCCCGGCACCGTAAAATTTAAAATTGGCATGCTCGATGCCTTGTGAGACCTCCTTAGGGTGCCTAGGAACCCTACACTTCATACCGGTATAAAATGTCGCGTTATTAGGGGTCTGACTTTATCTACCCCCTTAGACTCGATATGCGATAATCTTAGACGAACATATCGGACTGTACAGATTTTGTCACGGACAGGCTCAGTAGCGGTTCGGATGAGTTTGCTCGTTGGCCTCCCTTTCGCTCAATATCTGGGTAACCGTTACGTACAGCTAGTGCCGCTGACGTGCTTATAGTTAAACCCACTGCCAACGTATTGATGCGTCTTTAGAGTCCCACACAGAGGGTTTCCCTGTTTCGGGTGAAACGATGTAGATGCCGTATGGTTTTACGAAAGGGTTCGATCATATACGTGCACTTGTGCACGTATCAGGATTCGGACGGATAATACTAATGCCTTTGGTTTAAGCCAAATTCCAGTATTATATTGTTGGATTATTTTCGTCTCATTGTATTCATATTTTCCGGAATACGGATGAGGAATATTCTTGTAATTTATTACAAGGTGCTTCTAGAAGATGTCACCTCATTTAGGATTAAATGGTTAATGAGGTGGAGAGGATGGGGTGTGGTTTGCATTTGTTGTTTGCATGGCTTTTTAGTGACTTATTGTTACTATTCAATCATGCTTGTTTTTTTGTTTTGTTGTGAGTTATTTTGTTGACTTAAGATATTTTGGGTTGACTTAAGATATTTTGGAGACTTGAGATATTTATGAGAGGCTTCATTATTACTCACAACAATACACAACACAAAAAGGACTTAGCCATTTATCTTGAGTTGCCTCTCACTCTCATCCTCAAGCTTCTTCTTCTACCTCCACCCTTCAAGTCTCATGTGTTGAGAAACCTAGGGTGTTTGGAGACAAATTAATCCATCACTACACTCTACATCCTCTAGGCTATCTAGTTTGGCGAGCTAGGTACCCTAGTTACCTCAGCTATTGAGGTAGGAGCTCGGAATACAAATCCTCAGATGGATCATCTTCGATGGAGGGAGACCGGAGATCAAGCTAGATCATGGTGGCCCCTAGAAGCTTGGGATGGTGGTTGAAGACCGAAGGACACGGATCAATTCGGTATAACCATTGTTAACTCCTATATTTTTAGTTTGCTACTTTAGGGTTCATGGTAAATCCGGGTAGTGGGCTGTGTTAGCGCCAGTTTTGAAATTTTTTGTTCCGCTATCGGCAACTGTTTTATGGCCAGGGCACTTGCATAACCCAACATGGTATCAGAGCCAACCCATTAACCCCTTACTAGCAGTTTTAGACGGTGTTAAAGTATCGAAACCGAAACAACTCCGGAACGATATCCCGAATATTCCATTTTCTGTCGAATTTTTCTAGTCTTCAAATTTTTTTTAAACAATTGCAGAAGGCTATTTGTGTAGTAACTAGAACACACTCTAAACACAAGCCCTAAATTCAACAATAGGCCCAGCGAGATTGATCTAAAAACAGGCTTGGCCGATCCTGTTATGCATTTGGGACTTGAATTTTTTTGTGTTCTAGGCTCTGGAATATTGGGTTTCAGGTCTTGTTTGTTTTTGCCCAGGTTGCATATTATGTTATCTTTTGTTTGGGGGCAATCCGGAGTATTTCGAAGTCGCTGTTTTTAACATTGTTTAAAAGTTTTCAGTACATACATTACTATCTGCGACCGTAAATATCAATAGAGCGGTGTAACTCGTCTAACTGCTATATGTTCTTTTAGACGGGTTTGCGAACATGACATTCATGTTGATGTTATATGTTGTGCTGTGGTTGTGGTTGGATCGTCGTGGTGGATAGCCAATGGTACAATGGTAGTACAGTTCAGATTCATTTGAACATTTGATATTGCAGGACGAGCGTCCGACATGTGGACTGACGTCTCTGCTAGTTTGTATATTATTTGTTTGGGGCACAAACGGGTTGTGGTCGATGTCAGCCTTGTACATATTATTTTCTTTTATGTACTAGGATTACCCAGCGGTGGAGTGCACGAATAGCTGGGTTCTAGAGGGCAACGGGTCCGCATCTTATGGCGTTGAGACGGAGGGGACCTTACTCTAGAATTGGCGGGCTATTTGCCGCACTCGTAGGGGGTATAGGTTGACCCACGGAGGGGTGCCCAAGTTACCGGATTCCATGAATTGCTGGGTGACCCACTCACGTTGTTGATTGGGATTTCCTCTCTTCTGGAATTGGTGGGTAACTTGCCGCACTTATAGAGCTCTAGGTTTTAATTGTACATGCTATCCACACGACAGGTAACTGTTGCGCCACGGAAGCGCCCCGGCCTTCTACTCGAGGCCAAAATGCGGAATCAAAAATTTTCTTTACTTGGAACCGGCGCTACCACGGACAATGAACCCGGATCATAACCATTAACCTAATCCTAGCTATCAAGAGAATGGGTAAAGAGTTATACCAAGCGATCCGTGTCCTTCGGTCTTCATCTCCACTCCGATCTCCTGCGGAATCTCCGTCCGTCACCTCCTCGTCGGAAAGGGCACCACGTAGCCGGATTCTTTTACGGGCTCCCACCTCTGGACCGAAGCAACTTGGGCGCGAAGTTGGCTAGCCGACGCGTCCAAGGAATGCTGTAGACTAGTGTAGAAACTTTGTCTCTAGGGGTTGTGAAGTTGCCATGATGGAGAAAAGAAACAATGAGCTTTTGGAGATGTGTTAGGAATTTTGCAAGCAAGCTAAAAATGAGATGATAGATTTTCACTCATGCAAAATGAAGCCTCTCCTTTACCTCAAAGTGGCCGGCCCCTTTTTGTTAGAATGAGGAGAGAAAAACTCAAAACTATGAAGGGAGGTGATGGTAGTAAAAGCAAAGGGGTGACCGCATAAAATATGATGATAACAATGTCATTTCCATTTCAAATCTAATCTAATCTCATTAAAGCAAGCCATCATGAAAAAACAAAGATGCATGACCTTTCATAATACTACAAATACAAATAACACCCTCCACAAAGATAATTTTCACAACTGCAAATAACCCCCTCCATCGGAAAAGTCCGGTCGGGAAGGAACAAAGGAAAACTGGCCGGAACGGAATGCAAACTGGAAACTTCAGAAAACTGATCCCGTAATAAATTATAGGAAAACCCCGCTACTGCATATATATGCCCGCATTTGTATTCCCACTGAATACAAATGCAAAGAGACAAAATCTACACTTTCTAATACTAGAATCCGGCTTAAACCAAAGCACGCTAGTATAAATCCGTCCGATCACGATCCGTGCAATACCGCACGTATCTGATCGAACCCTGCCATATCTCCATACGGCCTCTACAGCGTTTCACCCGAAACTTGAGTAACTGTGTGTGTGGTGGACTCTAAAGACTCGTCAATACTATGGCTGTGGATTTAACCACTAGCACGTCAGAGGTATTAGCCATACGTGACGGGCCACCAGCTATTGACCAAAAGGGACGTCGATGAGCGAACTCATCCTGACACCCTATTGAGCCTGTCAGTGACAATATCCATACAGTCCAGTCCGTTCGTCTATGAGTATCGCATGGCGGGCCTAGGGGGTTGGTAAAAGTCAGACCCCCAAAAGCGGTACAAGTCGTGTCGGAGTGAAGCCTAGAACACCCTGAGATACTACTGGAATACCTACCAGTAAATCTCCTGCCTCCGCCGAGGGCTTTGTGTAATGGCTCTCCTAGACACAGCGCGACCTCACCCCCAATACCGGGAGAGACTAACCCCTGCAGATCCGCTTACTGCCTCCATGTGGCTCGGAACTGTACCCAACTAAAACCTGTTTGCACGACGAGTTTGGGCCGTGGGAGGGTAGTAATCAAAACAAAGTGGGAACTCACATGAGACAAATGACGATCTCAGGTCGATGAACTAACCTGTACACATGTCACCAGGGAACTGCCATCTGACGTCTGGTATAATCCCAACTAGCATGTTCCCGACGAGTCCTGTCCAGTGTACTCATAACCCAATGAGCACCTGTATACATCTTATGTGAACCAACTGACACCAGTGGCTTATGAGATCGGCCACCGCCCCTCGTCGGTGTCTCGACTGCATACACTAGTCTACTATGGAGTATCGATGCCCTGTCTCGAAACTCCCACGACTAGGGACCTTTTAAGGATGTGCTTATAGACTCCAGCTCTCACGTATATGATCGCCCTCATACTGCTGGCAGTCAAGCAAGAATCCTAGGGGCTTTATCAACGTGTAATAGCGACTCGTAAGGTCACCTAAAGCAGTACACGATGATAAAGATAAACCAGATAGCATACTATCATCTTGAGTAAGACTGTCCTACCGGGATAGGTCATCCCTCAATCATTGCAATCACGTGCCTGTGATCTAATAATTGACTCTGAGGGCATTATCTCCAACAATCTCCGACTTGCACTCAAGGCTAATTATTGCAATGTCGCATACTCACAGCCCGTGTAATACCGAACACCTAACTCTTCTACTAGTCAGTCTCACAAAGCTCGTTTGCGAAACTATTGCGTTCGAGGAATAGCCTCAGTGAGTGGATCCGCTGTGATGTTTCTTTCTATGTCTCTCTTTATCTCAAGTTCGTGTAGAAAACTATCTCCCGAAATGAGCAATACCTGTCTTAGAATGTTTCTGGATATCTGATGGGACCTAGCTCATAAGTAAACTCCAAATCCAAACTTCTTAGACTGTATCGTCAACTGAACTTAATCAGTATCCTGCGCCATGCCTTCCCTCAGTATCTACCTCGACCACCTGTCCAAAATACTGCCCCTCGTCAGAGGGAAAACTATAACTCTGACAGCCACTCTGCCATCCAGGTCACCTTGGAAGCCTGGAATGATAACCGTCTCCTAAAGGAGGCTGCCGTTATCATATCCCTAGAACATTCACTTATGTTCTAAAACTGCTTCCGATCGTTTCTCCAGAATTGGATTAATATCAACTTATTGCACCTACTGCAAAAACAACATCTGGTGTGGTACTTGACATCACATGATTGACTCAATTGCCTAAGCAAGTGATCTGCCAATCATGCACATCCCACTCCCCTTTAGTCTGTAAGACACCTTTAGAGAGGGTGACTCAATTACCTGCAGGTACACTACCGTGCAAGGAGTCGTCCATTTTAAATACTTATAGAATGCTGTCAAAGTACCCAGATTGGGAAACTACCCAAATCTAGATCTAAAACTATAGATCCAGTAACCAGAATGTCTGATATAATATCCAAGTCCTATGTGGAGAAACCACTGTGTGACAACCAAAGAATAACCGATCGTAGTGTTGGAATTTCACCTCCTACTCTGTGTATGTCATCCAAATACCAGGACATTACACCCTACTACCTTCTTAACAGATCCATCCCCTATTCTGATGAAGTCAAACCTTTAACTGTCACATCAGAAATAGATGATCTATCTCCGCTATATCTGCTTTAGTCTATAAATAGACATAAGCTACCTGTCCACCAATGCTTCCGCTGCTCCCACTGACCACGACAACCCTCTGGCAGAGTCATATACACGTACACTTCTAAAGCAAGTTTAGAACGATGCTATACTCATCCTCCTGCCGGGTCTCACAGTCTGGAACAACAGCAATGGCAAGTCTGGGTAAACAAGAACCTCCCTGTCACCGTCCTTGAGCATACCGAAGTACCTCTCGGGTGCCTGAGGTTACCCACTTTATCTACGGAGTGGCCAATGGAATGTCAAACCAGATTGAATCTTTAGGTTCTTATCAAGTTTTCAGTAATCGTTTGCGGTTCTGGAATTACTTCCAGTTCTACCATACTCCCACTACTATTTTCTGAAAAATCCACTTTTATTTAAAACTGTGGCGAGTTAAGAACAATATCACTATTGATCTTCCAGATGGTAGAAAGTCAACCCTCGTCATAGCCTGGGTCAACCCACAAACAGCCATTACAGAAACGTGCCTTGAGTTATCCAGAGTCTGGTTTTAAGCATAAGCCGGACAACTCCCCGTACCTTAACAATGTCAAGATATGAACTGTTCTATATCCAATATAGAAACAGAGGCACTGATTTAATTGAACCAGATTCAAATCATGCTGCTGTCTCCAGTGCATGTCAACTAAATGGAAAGAGGCCGATCAGCGTTACTCAACTTAGGAGTACTTCCAATTATGAGTAACCTGAAAGAGAAGCAAGTCCTCTTAATCTTTACTATCAACTGAATACCATTCATAAGTATCTACATCTTCGATCACCTTGAAGAATCCCTATACTTGCAACTCTTGGTTCTCTACTTTATTCATACACCTATAACTTCTCAAAACTTAGACCCTGTGTTTCTACGAAACACCTGTCTAAGAACTAGAGAAGTCATAAGTAAACCGAATATAGTACGAGGACCAACCCCTCTGTCCTAATGGACACTGGACAATATACAATACTCTGTATAAGTTCCCTGAGTGTAATAACTCATTTCCTGTGTGTTGTAGGTCGAAAACTGTACTTATGGTTAAGAAGAATTACACCGCCGTTCAATGCTCCTTACCTAACCATCCACTGATATATGTAAATGTCATAGACATAATTTCAAAAAGTTATATCTCACTCTATAAAAATAGACGTATAGATATATCAATTTGAAATTGGTGCATAGCAACGGATATTCAAAACCAAATATTTGCCGTGCGGCAAACAACCTAGGTTACTTCCTCAAATATCACCAATTACAACGAATCCCGATATAATGAGGATGATCACCTAATTCCCAATAACTTACTCCCACTCATCATCTGTAAAACCTTACAGATGTGAGAATCAAACCTGGTAAATACATACCCTGGAGCAAGTGTCTAATTGGGAAATCTGTTTTTCTTTTAACAGTACACAGTGAAACTGAAACATTGAAATGTTTCGATGGGGTATCCCGGTATTCCTACTGTAGGGTTCTTAGGCACACTAAGGAGGTCTCACAAGGCATCAACCATGCCAATTTCAAAATTTACAAGTGCCGATAAACCCTAATACGGATCGTTAACTAGAATTTTAGGCGACAAATGAAACTAGTTAGCAACTTAACTAAAAGAAAGAGGCTACAACCTTTGTAGATCCGGTTCTCTAACTCCACGGCTCCGTGATGAAGTCCCCTCGCTATCCATATCGGATCCCGGACTCTAGCATCGGCTTCATCGGAGAAATGGGCGGGCTAGGTCATCGACTACGATGCCGAAGATGATCTACGTCGAGGCATCACAAGATCAAGCTCCCACTTCACCGAGTCATGAAACTTGTGAAGAAAACACCCTGTACTACTTGGCAAGAGGTAGAGGATGAAGAAATAGGAAGTGAGTTCACTTTAGAATTGGATTTCTCACTCTTTTTCACTAGTTGCCATTGATGGAGGCAAGCTTTTCTTCTTGATGAAGATGAAGAAGAAGATCATAGAATATGATAAGTATCTCTTTTAAAAATAAACTAATATGAATACTTATCATATACTAACCATAGTCAAGTGTAGAGAGTAAACTAGGGTTAGGTGAATGGTTAGGTTAAGGGAATAAAACAAAATGGTCAACCTTTTCAACTCTTCATGAAGCTTCATGAAAGAAGCAAGAAAAGCCACCATTTCATTTTACTTTTCCAAAATAAATAAATGAATAAGTAAACAAAACCCTAACCATTCATATAACCATGGTTTAATCTTTACACAAACCTAAGTGAATATGTATCATCAAAAATGATACAATCAAGTGTACAAAAGTATATCACATATACAATGTGCACATCAAGTGAGAAAATCCATTTAAAATGAACCAATACTAGTTAATGCAAAGTGATATATCAAATATATAATTACACATTAAATCATTAAATCAACACTTGATTCAATGATCCGGTCATGTCGCACATAACCGACTAGTATCCAATGTATCGACTTATCGAATCAATCGTCGATTCGATAACAAGGTTATATCACATACAACCAATCGAAACATTCATCGCGAGAATGAAATACGGTATCACATATACGCATTATTCTCGGTCCCACACATATCTCATATGCGCTCCTATTTCGTTTCACTTGAGCCAGGAAACCTCTGTGTAGGACTCTAAAGACTCGTCAATACGACGGCAGCAGGTGATGATCATATCAAACACCCACAAGCCGCAAGCGGTCTTCTAAACGTAACGGCCACCCGGGTATTGAGCGATCAGAAGATCGACGAGCAAGCCCGCTCACACTCCTGTGAATCCAACCAGTAACACTTACCGTACAGTCCGGTCTCGTCGTCTGATATGTCGCATATCTCGCCTAGCGGTGGTAAACGTCAGACCCCAATAGCTGGATAAGTCGTGTCGATATGAGGTCTATAACAGTTCAAGAAACTACAGGTAACACTTACCAGTATATCTCAGCAACCCTGGCCAGGGATTTCCGGTTATAGCCAATCGAACACAGTGCAACATCAACTCCCTATACCGGGAGAGACGAATCCCCTCCTATCGCTCATTGTCTCCATGTGACTCGGGACTGCACCCAAAAACCACCATTTTGCACGCCCTCTTGGATGTGGTAAGGTGGAAATCAAAGCACAGTGGGAATCACACAAGACTCTATGATGATCTCGGGTCTACAGACTAACCTGTACCAGTGTCACCAGAGAACTGTCATTTGACGTAAGGTATAGTACCATCTGGGAGTTCTCGGCGAGTCCGTCCAGTGTACCCAGTCTCCACTGAGCACCCGTATATCATCTCCGATGTCAAACACCAATGGAAATGGGATCATCCATCGCCCATCTGTATGGGTCGAGAAGGTATACGCTAGTCTACTCTGGTATATCGATGCCCTATCTCGATACACCCACGACTAGGGACCTTGAAGGATGTACTTATGGACTACCATATCCCCACTAGTATGATCCGCATCATAGTCCAGGTAGTCAAGTACACATCCTAAGGGCTTTACCAACATGTAACAGATAGACAATCAGTGTACACATTATGGTAAAGAGTAACCAGATAACATACTATCATGTCGAGCAAGAAAGTCTTCCCTATATATGTCCCAGCATCCACTACAATATACATCCTATGTATAGTAATGGCCTCTAGGGCATACATATAACTAACAATCTCCCACTTGCACTAGGGCCATCTGATAGCATTGATTGTAGTATCTCATACTCAACCATCCCATAAAAGTCTCTCTCTGGGAATAGGCCTTCTTGAGTGGATCCGCCGTGTTATCCTCTGAGTCTGCTCTCCTAACCTCGATCACCCTGGAGATCAACCATCTCCATGATCAGGCGATACTGCCTTAGAATAAGTCTGGATCACTGACGGGACGGACGTTCCGAGGTATGAGCCACAACTCCATTGTCACACAATGGGAGGAACTGAGTTCATCTCATGAACTTATATACACCCAGACAGCCTCTTTGGTAGCATCTTAAGTAGCGATGTATCCAGCCTTTATCGTCTAGTATGCCACGGTATCTAGCTTGGAACTCTTCCAACATACCGTCCCTTTACTGAGGGTAAAGACAATACCTGTGACTGATATTCAGTCGTCTTTATCACCCTGGAACCTTTCCAGTGATTCTCCCCAGGATCGATTGATACCATCTCACTACAACTAGTGAGAATCCTAACATCCATTTAGATCTATCTCATAGATCCAAAATCTAGGATTTAGTAGGTATTACTTTGATCCTATATGGAGAATCCTAGTGATATGCGGAGATTGACCAATCGTAGTATAGGAAAGTACTTCCCTATCAAGAGTATGTCATCCACGTGCTCTACGAGGATCACCACCATACTCCCTACTACCTTTTTGTTTATACAAGGTTCATCTACCATTTTGATGATGTCAAACTCTTTGACTAACACATCAAAATAGATGTTCCAACTCCGCGATGCCTGCTTTATCCTATAAAGCAACTTGCACACGTTTTCGCTGCTCCCACTGTCTACGAGGCCCTCTGGCTGTGTACTTATAGATGCACTCTTCTAAAACATCATTTAGAAAAGCAGTCATGGCACCCAACAGCCAGATATCATAGTTATGGTATGTAGCCGTGGCAAGTAGGATCTGGATGGACTTAAGCATAGCTACTGTAAAAAGGTTTCATCATTATCCATGCCTGGTCGATGATGAAAACCTTTAACAAGTCTAGCTTTGAAAGTCTCAACTTTTCCATTTACACCAAGTAATCTTCTCAAGATATACTTGCTCCTGATGGAAATTTAACCCTTCAGATATCGCAACCAAAGTCCATACTTTGTTGGTGTATAAGGATTCCATCTCAGATTGATAAACATCTAGCCATTCTTACAGAGTCTCTACTTTTGATGACCTGCTCGAATCTAGTTGGGTCATCATCTCATGATGCAATCCTCGCTCCCACTATCATCGAGAAACCGAAGCAACTCTCAGGTGGGTGAGGAACCCTACTAGATCGGCGGAGAGGCTGAGGTTCGTTGGTAACTATTGAATCCTTTGGTTCTACCAAATCATCTGCTGTAGTTTGTATAGCTGGAACCTTTCCAGTTCTACATAACTAACATTGCCTCGAGCTTGTCCGGATTTTGCTTTTAGACATAGGCCGGACAACCCCAAATCTTAACTAGCTTAAGACATGGGCTTTTCCCATACCATATCTCATATGGAGTGGTAGGCTGTGATCTGATTCGAACCCTATACAATAGGTATGCAACTTCATAAGTGCATAACTCTCAAAAGGAAATAGGTAACTCAGTAGTACTCATCATAGAGCGCACCTTATCATATAGGGTGTGATTGCTCCGCCCCGATATACCATCGTGCTATGGTGTATACAGAGGAGTAATACGGAGAGAGAATCTCATTTTCCTTTAGAATAGTCCAGGATTTCCTTGCTCAAGTATTCTCCTCCCTGATCACATCAAAGGACATAATACTTATACCTGTTTTGGTTCTCTATTTCTAACTTATATTCTGTGAATATCTCAAAAGGTTCGGACTTATGTTTCAACAGGAACATATGTCTAATTCTTGAGAGATTATCAGAGAATGTAATGAAATACAAAGAACCAGTCTTGACATGTGTAGACAGGGGACCTACATACATCAACATGTATCATCCCAAGAGTTCACTAACTCTTTCTCTGTTTCCAATGAACAGAGCTGGTGTCATTATATCTTTGTGACATGACTGGCAAGTTTCAGAAGATGTAAATTCAAACTGATTTAAATATGCATCTACATGTAACTTCAGCTAATCGGGTCGCATTGATATGACCTAGTCTACAATGCCTCAAGAAGGATTCGTTCATTTCTGAACTCTTCCTCTTGTATGTGTTCTATATAACTAAGAACTGTAGTTTGATTTAGAACATCAATGCTTTTAGATAACGTGCCTGAACCGATCAACTTTTGATATAGGAAATGTTCAAAACATTATCCAACAATACAAAATTTTATCATTTCTTTACTAATAAAGAGAGTGATATGATTTTGTATATCAGGTTCGGTATCTAATAGCATTTGTTCAGAATCAATGTATTGGTAATACAGGGTGACAGTGACCAACAGACTTGGCTGCAACACTTGCCCCGTTTTCTGTCTCATGAAACTTATCACCCATTCTCAGTTTTTCTACCTTTTTGTAGCCCTATGTAACAGATTACATATCTGGGATCTTGATCCGGTATCAAATATCCAGGATGCAGAGGATACTGAAAAACAGTTCTTTGTAATGAACACACCCGAAGATGATGCATCAGCATGCACTCTCTTCTTTTGGGCAGCACGGGAAATCTGGTATTCCCCAATATCCTGCTCTGTCTTATAACATTTATAAGTTGGAGCGGGACCAACGTTCCCCAGTACAGTATAACAAGCGGGTTCGGTCAATATCCGTATTATTATCTTGATTAAGGCGTGATATGGTCTCTACCTGGAGAGAGAGAGAAGAAAACACTCAGCGTGCGCTCTTGCAAGAATAGATTGGTTATTATTTTATCTAATCAGGATGGCTCCCACTGCTTTTTATCAAATCTTCCTTCAAACCCTAAAAGGAAAGACTAGCCGGGATTAATTACGCACTACAAGTTCGCCAATCTTTCAGCCAGGCCAGAGTCGGTACTTTGAGGGAGGTCCCCCGTGCTTTCGCACGAACCTAATTAATGTAAACCTCGTTTTCCCAGAGGCGTAACCCCGTTGACACCTTTCTAGACACCTACTTGATCGGCTAATTGTAATGTGTAAAACTCTCCCAGGAGTAACTCTTACTCGCAGCGGGTATCGGGATCCAACTATCTCATAGAAGGTATGCAATCTCATTGCAAATTTCAACACTTGAAATTCCCGATAATCTTTTGCCCCTAATGTGCTATGACCTTGACGAAAGCCAACAAACCATAGCCCGCTAGTCAAGTTCAACCCGTCATTTCTTGATTGAATTAAACCCACCCGTACGACCCTTGACGAAAGCCAACAAAGCCGCACGACTACCCTAATCCAATCGCATCATATGCAGCAGATAAGCTGCATATAGCTACCGCACACTGCACCTTGACGAAAGCCAACAAATGCAGCACGAATACTATATACAACTTATCTGAAATGATGGAGGGCTACGACAGGTTTTTCTGAAAACCTATTGCGTAATGAACTTGATATCGTTATAGGATCGAATGAATTTTGAAATGGAGTGTTTTTGAGGCTTTTCTAGTTTTGCTAAAGGGGTCACTCCCGGTGAAGGGATCGTCGGCCCTTTCCTCGTCGAATGAGGTGCGGGATATATCATATATATCACTGTGCAAAGCAAAAACTCTTAAAAAGCAATCAAAAAGACAAACCGAGTGTGTAGCATCTGCCAGTTATTGCTAAATGAGTCACTCCCGGTGAAGGGATCTCGGTCCTTTCCTTATCGAATAAGGTGCAGGATATATCACATATACCGCTGTGCAAAGCAAGAACTGTAGCTACCTGTTTTATTTTTGAAATTCGATTCTACAACATCTTAGGTTTCTTTTCTTTCATTAATCACATTAATGAAGTCCCATCATTTAAGTACTTAAACATCACAGATAAATACGACGTACACTTATGCCATCCGCATTCGCCTCAAAGTCCCCTCGTGCACCGTTAGGTTAGGTAACTAACGGCAGAGCGGGGCAGGGCTAGCGCGGGTGTAAAACATAAGTAACGCCTATATAATATATCATATATACTATATAAAGTATCCATCACAGAACATCACATGATCACATCACAGATATCGCAGCAGAAGAAACATATGAAACATTGGATATACTAGGACGTCCGTGTTTTCAATACGAGCCAGTATAAAACACGGATTCCACGGTCGTGATGAATAGCCAAACCCATACCCCTAGACCCCTACGAGAGCGGCAAGTAACCCTACCAATTCTAGAGTTAGGAGACCCGAACTCGACTCCTCGAGATGGTCTCCCACTGGACTCCAGAACCCGGTTACTTGTACCCTCCTCCTTGGGTCTATCCTAGTGCGGAAAAGTAAATAATATACAAAAGGTGACAACTTCCGCAACCTGGAAGTGCCCCAATAAAAGAATATTACATACAAGTTTTTACATGAATGAAAATGAAAAACACTCATCTCACATAAAACCCCCCCGGCTATTCAAACACGACGATCCAATATAACATATCCAGCAACACATAACATCACATGTCATCAACGTAAGTAAATATGCGCATCCCAATTGTCGTTGACATATAGCAACGAAACCGGCGATATCACATATTACACTTACGGTCACAGAAAAGAAAGTGTAAAACTACAACAGTTGGAATCCGCAACCTGCATAGACATCGCATGCCTAATCACATGAAATACTTAGACATCGCATGCCTAACAATTATAAACCCCGCATTTTAGTCTCATTATCGAAAACTCTTTTCAATATCAAGTCGGGCAATTCAACAAGATTCCCGAAAAACTGATCGAATGCTCGTCACAAACTTTAGTAGACGGCCGCACCCCCGATACCGCCGACGAAGTGCACCAACGTGGAACACCGCTGCCGCGAGCACCCGAACGGATGCTTTCGGCGACGGGGTTCTCCTATAGTCACTTGGTCGGGGCTATGGAGTGAGGCTGTCTATTAAGTTTACCCGGCGAGTATCCGCGTACACTACGTGATTGCGACGGACTTTTGATCACATCAAAATTCCGTGGCAACCGATCAAGTGAGACTAAACTGCTATGTTTATAACATTCATTCAGTTATCTCATAACTACTTATGGATTCCAATTATTGTATCACATTCCGGGTAAATGGAAAATGTTAAACTTTCCGATCGAACAATCGAACACCCAAGTTTTCCCGATATAGCTCAACACATGAAATAAGTTTAAAAACATCCAGTTCATGCCTCAGTACCAACGGTCCAGCCGTAGAAGGGTCAAGCCAACGCCTAACATGTGGCACGCCGTACTGCCCCAAACCCTAAGGTTCAAAGGGCAGTTCAAGACGGTCACATAATCGATTTAAGGTTTGTTGTCTTCTAGAGGGACCATCGCGTTACTTGCACTACTCAGAACGTCTTTAAACTACGGAAAAATCCAACAATTGGAAGTTTCCCGGCAGGGGAAAAAGTGGGTATTTATAACCGGTCGAACTTTTTAACATATTCTAAAATTTACCCGGAAACACACAGACGAAGTTAAACTTCCCGATCGAAACGTCGAATTCCCAAAACAACCCAAGAAAACTCAACTGTAGAGTAAATATTAAAATTTCCCAGAAAACTCAGCATCTAAATAAAGAAGTTACTGTGCCAAAATGGTCGACTGAAGAGACTTATTGGCCACGGAACCGCCGCAGAAGCCATGCTTCTGCCGCGGTTCCGCCGCGCTTTAGAGGAATCATGAGTACGGGCTCCACAGTAATTCTTCAAATTCCCTGCTGATTTTTCTGCATATTTTTAATTTCGAAAAATCCACAAATCCAGAAAATGTCAAGAGAGCATTTTGGAGATGGGGTTTCGGTTCGATCGGACTTCAAACTCCGTCTACGCTTCGCCTAAGGCTCTAGCTAGGCTCTGATACCACTGTCGGGTTCCTAGGCACACTAAGGAGGTCTCACAAGGCATCAACCATGCCAATTTCAAAATTTACAAGTGCCGAGAAACCCTAATACGGATCGTTAACTAGAATTTTAGGCGACAAATGAAACTAGTTAACAACTTAACTAAAAGAAAGAGGCTACAACCTTTGTAGATCCGGTTCTCCACCTCCACGGCTCCGTAATGAAGTCCCCTCGCTGTCCATATCGGATCCCGGACTCTAGCATCGGCTTCATCGGGAAATGGACGGGCTAGGTCATCGACTACGATGCCGAAGATGATCTACGTCGAGGCATCACAAGATCAAGCTCCCACTTCACCGAGTCATGAAACTTGTGAAGAAAACACCCTATACTACTTGGCAAGAGGTAGAGGATGAAGAAATAGGAAGTGGGTTCACTTTAGAATTGGATTTCTCACTCTTTTTCACTAGTTGCCATTGATGGAGGCAAGCTTTTCTTCTTGATGAAGATGAAGAAGAAGATCATAGAATATGATAAGTATCTCCTTTAAAAATAAACTAATAAGAATACTTATCATATACTAACCATAGTCAAGTGTAGAGAGTAAACTATGGTTAGTTGAATGGTTAGGTTAAGGGAATAAAACAAAATGGTCAACCTTTTCAACTCTTCATGAAGCTTCAAGAAAGAACCAAGAAAAGCCACCATTTCATTTTACTTTTCCAAAATAAATAAATGAATAAGTAAACAAAACCCTAACCATTCATATAACCTTGGTTTAATCTTTACACAAACCTAAGTGAATATGTATCATCAAACATGATACAATCAAGTGTACAAAAGTATATCACATATACATTGTACACATCAAGTGAGAAAATCCATTTAAAATGAACCAATACTAGTTAATGAAAAGTGATATATCAAATATATAATTACACATTAAATCATTAAATCAACACTTGATTCAATGATCCGGTCATGTCGCACATAACCGACTAGTATCCAATGTATCGACTTATCGAATCAATCGTCGATTCGATAACTAGGTTATATCACATACAACCAATCGAAACATTCATCGCGAGAATGAAATATGGTATCACATACACGCATTATTCTCGGTCCCGCACATATCTCATATGCGCTCCTATTTCGTTTCGCTTGAGCCAGGAAACCTCTGTGTAGGACTCTAAAGACTAGTCAATACGCCGGCAGCAGGTGATGATCATATCAAACACCCACAAGCCGCAAGCGGTCTGCTAAACGTAACGGCCACCCGGGTATTGAGCGATCAGAAGATCGACGAGCAAGCCCGCTCACACTCCTGTGAATCCAACCAGTAACACTTACCGTACAGTCCGGTCTCGTCGTCTGATATGTCGCATATCTCGCCTAGGGGTGGTAAACGTCAGACCCCAATAGCTTGATAAGTCGTGTCGATATGAGGTCTATAACAGTTCGAGAAACTACTGGTAACACTTACCAGTATATCTCAGCAACCCTGGCCAGGGATTTCCGGTTATAGCCAATCGAACACAGTGCAACATCAACTCCCTATACCGGGAGAGACGAATCCCCTCCTATCGCTCATTGTCTCCATGTGACTCGGGACTGTACCCAAAAACCACCGTTTTGCACGCCCTCTTGGACTTGGTAAGGTGGAAATCAAAGCACAGTGGGAATCACACAAGACTCTATGACGATCTCGGGTCTACAGACTAACCTGTACCAGTGTCACCAGAGAACTGCCATCTGACGTAAGGTATAGTACCATCTGGGAGTTCTCGGCGAGTCCGTCCAGTGTACCCAGTCTCCACTGAGCACCCGTATATCATCTCCGATGTCAAACACCAATGGATATGGGATCATCCATCGCCCATCTGTATGGGTCGAGAAGGTATACGCTAGTCTACTCTGGTATATCGATGCCCTGTCTCGATACACCCACGACTAGGGACCTTGAAGGATGTACTTATGGACTACCATGTCCCCACTAGTATGATCCGCATCATAGTCCAGGTAGTCAAGTACACATCCTAAGGGCTTCACCAACATGTAATAGAGAGACAATCAGTATACACGTTATGGTAAAGAGTAACCAGATAACTTACTATCATGTCGAGCAAGAAAGTCTTCCCTATATATGTCCCAGCATCCACTACAATATACATCCTATGTATAGTAATGGCCTCTAGGGCATACATATAACTAACACCTAGTAATGCCTGTTCCATTATCCAGATTCACAACTGTAACCGTATATTTCTTTGCCATATCTCCAAATCCCTTTATATGTCTTTAGTCGTTACCTTCTGCACACCCCTTTAGGCCAAATGGTTTTCTTCCTTCCCTACCTTTCGGCACCGGCCTATGGTTTGGAAGAAGACTATCCAATAAGCATAATAGGTATACTGTCCTAATCCTAGGAGCACTCGCAATGCGAGAGAAGGTGAAGATAAAAGACAACCGAATAAACCATATTCCTATTTCTCCTGAACCAGAATCCATCCGCGAACTGGAACAAGTTCCTTTCGAGTTCGTATATAACCATACGATGGAGTATCCAAATAAACTGTGGATCTTCGTAGTGATACGGAGTGTTCTGGAGAAATACAAAGGTGATTTAGGATTGGTGAAGAAATACTTGGTTTGGTCGTGAATAGCAGTCGCAATTTACTTTGCCCTCTTACTAATCCCTTTCTTTGTCTTTACATAATACCTTCTGTACACCATCGTTATGCTAATTGGTTTTCTTCATTCCCCACCGTTCGGCACCAGCCTAAGGTTTGGAAGAAGACTATCCAATTTGCGTAACAGGTGTACTATCTCCTAAACCAAGGAGTACTCACAACCTGAGAGAAGGTAAAAAGGAAAAGACAACTGAATAGTCCTATTCGTTTTCTCCAGAACCGGAAACCATCCTCGAATTCCTTCGAGTTCGTATATAACCATATGATGGTTTTGTCCAATGGAAGTGGACGTTCGTAGTAATACGGGGTGTTCTGGAGAAATAGGTAAAAGTAGGAGTGGCAATGAGGTTTGCAACTCTGGCAATCCAAAAGACAGTGTTAAGAAGGTTCGATCAACTTGGTCACTGAGTCATAGTCTAGGGTCAGGTCAATGGTCACTGCCAAAGAGAGAGAGAGAAAAGAAACACTCAGCGTGCACTCTAGCCTAGATCAGAATAGTTATCACTTTATCTAATCTGGAAACCTCCCACTGTAACCTCAATTTCTTCCCCAAACCTGAAAGAAGAATTAGTCGGGATCACCCGAGGAGTAAACCAACTCATCAGTGGGAATCGGGATCCAACTATCATCGCATGATAACGTGACGGAATCCACTCACGTTATCACACTCCAGAAGGTATGCGCATGCCTGGCAAGTTTCAGTTTCTTTAGAAACTCCCGATATGATTTTTACCCCAAGCGGTTTATCATCTTGACTAGGTCAACAAACCATAAACCGCTAGTCAAGTTCAACCCGTCATAATTCTGGATTGCATTAAACCCACCCATACGTGCCCTTGACTAGGTCAACAAGGCCGCACGACTATCCTAACCAATCCCACTTATGCAACAAACAAGTACCACTTAGCTACCGAGCACTACGTCTTGACTAGGTCAACAAACGTAGCACGAATACTAAATAATACCTGTAGGAAATGACGGAGGGCTACGGCTGGTTTTTAGCGAAAAACCATTAACGTAATGAACTTGATATCGTTGAAGGAACTGTATAGTTTTTTATAAAAATATAGTGGCGAAAACCCTTTGCTAAAGAGGTCACTCCCGGTGAAGGGATCTCGGCTCTTTCTCCGTAGAATGAGGTGCATGATATTCCAACTGAATACCACGATGCAAAGCAAAAGTAATCGACTATAGTGAAGTTATTGCCCTGACGCAAACTTCTGTCCAAGGGGTCAATCCCGGTGAAGGGATCTCGGCCCTTGCCTCGTCGACTGAGGTGCTGGATATTCATAACCGAATACCACTGTGCAAAACAAAAGTGAACGTCCTTGCAATAACTGCTTTTTGAAAAATGTTCCAACAACATCAGAATAGGTTTGTTTAGCTTGCATTGATCCGAATCAACACAGTCCCATCAATTGATCACACCAATAAAGAACGAAAATAATGATGTACGTATATGCCATCCGCATTCGCCACTGGGTCCCGTCATCACCCGTTAGGTTACTTAACTAACGACAGAGCGGGGACTGGACTAGTGTGGATGCAAAACATATACAACATCTACTAGTATATATATCAATATATAATATTCGCTCAAGGCGTGATAAAATGCAACATCACATAAATGTAACCAGCATCACAGAACAATACAGATATTTGGGATCCCCGGGTTTCATAGAGCCGCTACTGAAACCCGACGTTCCCCTGGTCATGTGGATAGCCTGTGCAATGAAATCCTAGACCCCTACGGCGTGGCTAGTTACCCGCCAAAACCGGAAGCGAGGCAGCCCCCTTCAGCAACGTGAATGGACCACCCAGCACTTCACGGAATCCGGTAACTTGGGCACCCCTCCTGGGTCAACCTGTACCCCCTACGAGTGCGGCGAATAGCCCGCCAATTCTATAGTGAAGCCCTCTCCGTCTCAATGCCATGAGATGCGGGCCCGTTGCCCTCTAGAACCCGGCTATCCGTGCACCCCTCCTTGGGGTAATCCTAGTACAGAAAGTAAAATATACATATAACGTGTACATCGATCTCGACCCGGTCGTGCCCCAAAAGAATAACACAAACAGGAAGTGACGGCAGTCCACAAGTCGGACGCTCGTCCCGCAGCATCAAATGTACATATAAAACAAAACTGTACTAACATTGCATCCAGGTTATCCCCCACGACCGATCCGCAACATCACAGCACAACACAGAACATCAACGTGAATGTCACGTTCGCAAATCCGTCTAACCGGGCTATAGCAGTTAAACAGGATTTACCGATCAAATGACATTCACGGTCGCAGATATAATGTAAATACTGTGAACTAACATGTTTAAAATATCCGATCGAACAAATTTATCGAAGTGGGCCCCAAGCACTACTGTAGCACTCACAGAAAATCTGGGCCCAAAAAGAATATCCCAAAACCCATAATTCCATGTCAGAAGCCCACTGGAAAAAAACTGGTGAGATGAAGCCATATTACTGCAGCGGAACCGCGGCTAAAGTGGGGTTACGGCCGCGGTTCCGCGGCTATACTGAGGGATTAGGTCACCAAATTTTTACAGTGTTCTTAGAATTCTGTGCACATGTTACTAAAACAACCTGAAAAATTTTTAGAGCCCAAAAAAAATCGACAGAAACCTGATGCACACGAAATACGGTTTTTGGGATTTTTGTTCGATCGAGTCTTTAAACATACTAGAGCAAGCTAGACTAGGTTAATGGTGTGGCTCTGATACCATGTTGCGCCACGGCAGCGCCCCGGCCTTCTACTCGAGGCCAAAATGCGGAATCAAAAATTTTCTTTACTTGGAACTGGCACTACCGCGGACAATGAACCCGGATCGTAACCATTAACCTAATCCTAGCTATCAAGAGAATGGGTAGATAGTTATACCAAGCGATCCGTTTCCTTCGGTCTTCATCTCCACTCCGATCTCCCGCGGAATCTCCGTCCGTCACCTCCTCGTCGGAAAGGGCACCACGTAGCCGGATTCTTTTACGGGCTCCCACCTCTGGACTGAGGCAACTCGGGCGTGAAGTTTGCTAGCCAACGCGTCCAAGGAATGCTGTAGACTAGTATAGAAACTTTGTCTCTAGGGGTTGTGAAGTTGCCATGATGGAGGAAAGAAACAATGAGCTTTTGGAGATGTGTTAGGAATTTTGCAAGCAAGCTAAAAATGAGATGATAGATTTTCACTCATGCAAAATGAAGGCTACTCCGTCTTTACTTTCACACTGGAATAATAATGATGCATGTTCTTACACATGCTGCTATAATCAGTATAAACCTTACCTGTTAGGACACCAGCACCATTACCGATGATGCGCATATTCCACGCACACTCATTTGCCGGCTCACACACATCATCATCGGTAATTGCTATGTCACGTACACTTTAGATCGTATTATCTTTTATTGATAGAATCAGTTAACAACTAAACCGATATAATATTGTGATTACTCTCTGATGTTAGTATAAGACATGATATTTATTACTTAGACATCCATGCATTCATATTTTCATGTTATCGCACAGTAGTATGGGCATATGCCGACACTTATCATATACTTACTCATGATTTTGAGATTTGGATTTCTATGAGATTTCTGGATTTTTGGGGAAAACCGCAAAAATATATAAAAACTTCTCTCTCTCTCCTCTTCTCTTTTTAAAATAAGATGCGGTTTTCTCATGATGTATGTGTCGTCCACCATGAGTATTTCATGTTTTCTGTTGGATTTCGAGACCGATTCGAGGAGTGGATGAACCGTCTCGGGTACATGGTGGGCCCGGTGTGGTACCTTGGGGCAAGAAGATCGAGTTGTAGACGATGAGCCTGGCAGGGGAAGGCTACCTACCGGTGATGTCTGGCACGGCGGATATCCGGAGGATACCGACCGTTGTCGTGAGATTTGATGCTATGGGCCGATCCGGACTGACGGAGCCCGAGGTATTGAGACTATGAGACTTGAGATTTACATGTTTGTGTCGATGCTTGACACGGATTTCCATGGATTTCATTGTTGATATTTCAGATTTCTATACACGTTTTACTATGATAACAGCTAAAGATTTCTTATACAGATATATCTGGATTTCAGGATTGATTATTTTATATTCATGGTGCATGCATATCCATTCATATGACATAGTACTATATGAGGCACTGACACGAGCACGGAGTATCTGCACTTACACGTAGTATTACCCTGCTATTACTAGATGATTGGGACTTAGTAGCGTATTATTATGACCTAGAATAGCGTCGTGCATTCGATTTCTTTTCGTAGATGTCTTCTACTCACGAGTTGGCAACTCACCCCCGTTGTGCCAAATTTTATTACAGGTTCGATGTACAGGTTTCCCTGGCAGCTTGCTGGCACATCTATTCTTTCAAGGTGATTTGCACGGTAGGTTGGTTCACTTGTATCCGAACCACCATTGTACTTTTATTCTTTCATTTGTATCTAGTAAGCTCCATCAACCATACTTGTATTACTTGATAAGTTTATTGGACCAGTCTTTTATTTCGACCTTAGAGTCACGCATGTATTATTCTGATCTGGTGGTTTTGTTTTCTTTTTAGTTTGAGCCTCGCCCTTTGGCGTTGTATACTATTTGTGCTTGTTGTGGTTGTTTCCGCCTGTTGGCATTGAGCTAGCACCCGTTTGGGGATGCTTTTTATTGTTTATGTATATTATACTTGTTGTACCCGTTTGGGGGCCAGTTTTTACAGAGGAGACTCTGCCGAAATTTTTGGTAAAATTTGCTGATGTTTTTTTTAGACTTGTTTTCTTTTTCTTCTTCTTCTTTTATGGTTTAGATTTCTGGGCTTCGGCTTACTTAGGTTACGTGGCGCCTCTAGACGCTTCGTAATCTAAGTGCCGGTCACGTTCCGTACATTCGGGTCGTGACAACATGTCACCAGGAAACTGCCATCTGACGTCTGGTATAATCCCAACTAGCATGTTCCCTGCGAGTCCTGTCCAGTGTACTCATAACCCAATGAGCACCTGTATACATCTTAGGTGAACCAACTGACACCAGTGGCTTATGAGACCGGCCACCGCCCCTCGTCGGGGTCTCGACTGTATACACTAGTCTACTATGGAGTATCGATGCCCTGTCTCGAAACTCCCATGACTAGGGACCTTTTAAGGATGTGCTTATAGACTCCAGCTCTCACGTATATGATCGCCCTCATACTGCTGGCAGTCAAGTAAGAATCCTAAGGGCTTTATCAACGTGTAATAGCGACTTGTAAGGTCACCTAAAGCAGTACACAATGATAAAGATAAACCAGATAGCATACTATCATCTTGAGTAAGACTGTCCTACCGGGATAGGTCTTCCCTCAATCATTGCAATCACGTGCCTGCGATCCAATTATTGACTCTGAGGGCATTATCTCCAACAGTAACGTCGGGTCTATTTGCGGCTCAAATGAAACCCGAGGCTCCAGGTTTATCCACCACTCTGTGTTGCTTGGCTGAGATTCTGTGATGTTGCTTTCTATCATGCCTGAGACGAATGTTATATATATTTATATATATACTAGTAGATGTTTTATATGTTTTGCACCCGCGCAAATCCAGCCCCCACTCTTCTGTTAGTTAAGTAATCTAACGGGTGATGATGGAGCCTGTTTATGATAGAAAACTGCATTTCAATACCATTCATTCATTATCTGTTTTGTTATAGATCGGTACTAATAACCATGTCTGCTCAATAAATACAGATTACAGGTATTCGTGACAAAATATTGGAAACACATTCAAAATCACGGATATAACATTTATGAGCCGAAACTGCAACCGGAAATGCAGAACGATCGAGATATCCAAAGAATTGTTTTGCAACAAATAATGTGTACACAATTTTGGTCCAACACATAGCAAGTGTGCACAAAACTCTTCGGCATGGACCATGGTGGGGCTGCCATGATGCAAGAGGAGCAAGTAGACACATGAGAAGTGATGTGTGATAAATGCTAAAAGTTTTTATGTGATTTAAAAAGCATCAAGTTTCCCTCCAATCTACTGAGTTTAACCCAGGCCTTTACGAAGAAATCAAGCAATGCCAGTGGAATTATTGAGAGATCACAAGACTACCACACCAATACGAGCCAAGTTGCTCGGATTTAGACCGGCGACATGCCCACAAAAACCGTGCCCACCGGTTTTATTAGCCCCAATGAGCCCCGTTTTTCTTTTGGAGTTCCCTTGTTGTCATATCATGCTTACTATATTATTTGTTTATTATTATTTTGTGCCTATAAAAGCAGACCAGTGAGCAAGGGATGGGGGGCCAATATTCTTTACACTAGAACAACTTTTACTCTTTGTTTCTCTTTTCTCTTTTGTTCTTGTACATAGCTAGTTGCCTTGAGTTCCTTGCCTTCTCTTGATCTTGCAACTCTTCATTGAGCTTGCATGTTTATGTTTTGGTTATTGAACTCAAGGTTGTATCACTTGGACATAATAAAGCTTTCATTTTTGCACTTTTGGGTTCTTAGTATTTCTCTTTCTTTACTTACTTGCAATTTTAATTCTTGCCCTTACTTACTTTCTCTTTTATTACCTTGCCATTTACTTTCTTGCAATTATGTTTATTCTTTTCTTTGTATCTTTTATTTGCTCTTTTTCTTTGTTGTTTTTATGGTTGTGAATATGGTGTTGTTCGGAAAAAGATGGTTGTGTAAGTTAAGCTTTTCGTTTCTCATTTTCTTTGCCCGATATTTTCCATTGAACTCCGTCCAAACCTTACGCAAGCGCTCCGTTAGGCACCATACCCTACCAAGGTATCGGTGATCCCTAACCGTGACCGGTTGCGTTCGGTTTAGCCGGAGGCAAAAGCCTAACTACAAGAATGGACGGACAAGGGTCAATAAGCCGGATTTCACTAATACCATGCTTAAGTACCCTAATCCACGTTGTTGTCGATTGCTCTAGCTTCAATAGTCAAGTTCGGCACAAAGGATTGAGTACGGAACTCACTACTTACACTAACCTATGTAATCCTAACAAACTTATACTTGCATATATACACATAGGTTAGAATCGAACTGCTTCTGCCACGCGCATTAACTTGTGATAACAAGAATGCAAAATGCTCCGTCTCTCTGCGGACGACCCGTACTCATCGCGGCTAGCTACACGCGACGCCGTCCTGATTGTGGTTAACTTTAGAATTTAAAACACGACATGCCAAAAGCATGTAATCAAATGGCGTCGTTGCCGGGAAGACGGTAACGTATTTATTCTTTTTATTTTGGGTTAATCTTGTTTATATCATCTAACACCATTTTAAAAACAAACTAAAAAATCAAAAAATTTAAAACCAAAACAAAAATTAACATATCTAATTTTTTTTTCTCTGGATTTTTGACCTGCAAGCACTATGGATCTAAATAGAAAAGATAAGCAATACCATTGAGACATTAGTAGAACACTTACACAACAGAAGAAAATTGGAGCCCAACTTCCTAAAGAAGCCCGACGACTTCCCTAATATTTCTGGCGCCGCCAGCCCAAGAGCCTCCATTTGCTCCAAAAACTTCTTTTGTGCTCCAGTGTTCTAATTTTGTCTCAATTTTATTGCTTATTTTTTTTATAATTTTGAGTGTACAGGAGTTTGGGCATTCATATCGCTTTTTCGCACTAATAATCTGTTTTTCCGACATTTGTTGATTTTGATGGATTTGCGAACCGCGATCATGTGGAGCAAAGTGTACATTCAAAACTAAGGTGATTGCGAAGTACAGTGTCAAAGAACCAGGTAGTTTGACCCGTGCAAGCGAGCTTTTCAAGCTAGCTGGATTCAATTCAACGAGGGTTTCTTAACCCGAAAATTTATCGGTACGTATTTCCCTAACACCTTCTTTCTCAAATCTGACGCATCTAATATACTTCTTTGCAGGATTCTTTGCAAGTTCGCTATCAAACGCTAAAAATTGACTAACCCGTATTTGTTGCAGTGCCGTACTTAAACATAAAAATCAAATTTTTTTCGGTTTTTTAAAACCTTTTCATTGATTTGCGCATTGCATCCATTAATACGGACTTAAGGGCAGGCAAAATCCACAACATACGGTAAATGATTTCATCACCTTTTTCGTGGCCCACAAATCACGAAATTGAGCATAACGTTTACCCGCACAAATTTTAAAAGAAACTAAACTTTAAACCTTTAAGGACTTCGCGCTCATTAGAAGAAGTTAACTGTATTTAGAACACCTCTTAACAGTATATCATTCACGGGGTGTCTACGAAAGTGTTCACGGCGAAACCGCCAGAAGAAAAAGGGTTATCTAATTAAGGACCTTCGCGAAAGCTTTGGAAAACCTTCCCTTATCTCTGCACTTACCTGGCCTCGTGATCAGTATATCTTGAGCCCGTTTCTTGACACAGTTTTACTTTGACAATCAAGTTCTTAAGCAGGTCTAGTTGACTTAGGTGAACCCTAGACCGATTAGGTGTGTGGTATTGTGTCGTGATTGTTTTTTGTCTTTATCCACATTCTTTTTGTGTGTATATTTCATTCTTTTATTGATAACTAAAAAAATATATAAAAAAAACCCACATCCTTTTTCCCTTCCTTTTTCTTCTCTTCATATCATGGGTACCCCACCTAGAAAAACTCTTGCCGAACTTTGGTACCCACAACCAGACATAACTTCATACGGTTCTTTCTTTGGTCGAACATCGAACGATCCCTCCATGCCTAAAATTTCTTTGAAAGATAGGATAGATGCGTTTAGGACAGACAACTGGACTCCGTAATCCATTTTGTATCAACCATTTCAACCTACCCCACCTTCTTACGTTGTACCTCTTTTTCGAGTCATGTTCCTACTCCAAGACCTATGTCTATTGCTGAACGTATTGAACAATCCCATATCCGATCTTTCACTCCTTTCACCACTGCCAATTCTTTGGATCAACAATTCCATTCACCTTCTTATCCAAATGTTGATCCTACTCCTATCTAACCATTCGATTCTTACCAGTCCTACCCGACTTTTACACCTTCCCTAGACATTGCTTATGAATAGCCTTTTGGGAGTTTCCAGTATCCAAACGAGTCTGAATCTTTTACTGAAACCCTTCACAACCCATGTCTAGTCTGGAACAGTCATTGGAAGATTTTCGAGTTGCGTCATGCCAACAGATGATGGACTTGAATGCGTCCATGGCCGCCCTCATACAACTTAACGAACCGGTAGCTAGTTTCCAACTAACTCCATATTTTCCAATGTATGATGAGGCAATAGGACAGGTTGTGGATTTAAGTCATGAGAATGAGCAGTACACCCTTCTAAATCAAACCTACCCGTTGCAAATTGAATTCCACAACTCCGGTTTTGAAAGTCTATCGAGTGTCCTAAACAATTCAACGATTGAAGATAGAATGTTTAATGAGTTGTGCGACTTTGTAGTGTTTGATTTAACAGATTGTGAAGGGTCCATTCCAAGTGAAACCAATCCCAACCCTTTTAATCTCTACACCTCCACTTTAGAATCTGAATTGATTGAAATCCATGCTTTTGATGAGGTGTCTGAGAATATTGATATTCACTTGATTGAGGATATTGATACTGGGAATATTTTGGATGATGAACCCGCAGTTTTGGATGAGTGTTTCTCACCAATTCATCATGTCCTCTCACTTCCGTGTGGATATCATCCTGAGTCATTAACTGTTTTTCCCAAACTCCATATGCGCCTTGACATTGATGATAAGTGCATGGATGAGCTGATTTTTGAGGAAAATTTTGAGGATAATATTGAGGATGAACCCGTTTTACTTGATGAGTCGGATTTTCCAATTCATCCTATCCCTTTCAATGACTGTGTATACCCTCCTGAACGTTTAACCGATCCCATTCCTCAATCACTCCCCTCTATCCTTTCCTTCGTTTCGGCTTTGCAAGACACCGTATCAATTTCATTTCTTATGTCTGGTTTACCAAGTTCGGTCTACCCATGTTTTCTCACGAATCTTGAGGGATTTGACCCCATTTCTCGACGAGTTAATAGATTAGTACAATCGCTTTTTACACATCGGTCATTACAAATTGTACCAATTTATTCACTCTATTTCACCCTCAAGTTCGTATTCCATTTCTTTTTCCCTTCCACCATTCTTCTCCTCATATACCGGGACCGTATACCACTTCCATCCCCATACGGTCTCGCGTATTCTCCAATTCTTTTCTCTCCGCATTCTTTCACCAACCGGCACACTATCGCGATAAAAAATTTGAATGGTTGGTGCTCACTTTTGACCTGTGTAAGTCCTTGTATAGATTAATATTGTTCTCTCCCTCCTAACTCTGAACTTTAATGCTTAAACAGCGGAAACACTGTTTCACTTAAGTTTGGGGGGATCCTTTTGGGTATATATATATTTTTTGCTTTTTGTTTTGTATAAAATAAAAAATTAAAAAAAAAACAAGGGAGCGCCGACAATTTTGACCCTTTTGGTATAGCCTGACAGTGAGGGCACTGTCAAGTTTAAGTTTGGGGGTGTGCTCGGTAAGCTTTCTACCTTCACATTCATATGTATATTTTGCATTTGCATACTAAATTAAAACCCCATAAAAATTTGAAATTTTTTCCAAAAATAAAAAAACTTTATCGTCAAGTTAGCTAATAGGGTAATTTTGATTTTTATTCCGAAAGTTTAGTTGATACGTTAGAAATAACTAAATCCGAGGCTTAGGAATTGAAAACCCTAAAACTATCCCTCATTCTGTTTAACTTTGGCAATTATACGTCCTTGCAGTTTTTTTTATAGAAGTAAGTAATCTTGAGTTCAATTCTCGAGTTAAGTCAGGATGAAGGGAAAGTATTGAAGCTTTACTGAAAGATAAGTCTGAAAAATAGTTTCTATTCTTGAGTCCAAATTTAGAAAGTATATACCCTACAAACTGCACATACAAGCACCTTGAAACTTGGGATAGTAGAGGATACCTAAAAATACTCTTGCCTGAAAACCTAGTATGAAAGAAAAAACGGTATTTAAAGCTAACCACCTAAAGAGCATCATTGAAAAATATATCCGGTCTTGAAAAAGAAAAACAAGATAAAAATAAAAAAGAAAAGAAAAAAATAAAGTCAAGACCTGGAAACTTCTATTTACGCTTTAAACTCACACATTCAGTAATCGGCTGTTAGTGCCTCAAGAAGTATTAATAATTGCATGAAAGGCGTGTAAGCAAAACCGTCCATCATTTAATGAAAAGAAGTAGTATTAGGTATTAAGGCAAGGGTACTATAGCTTGAATTGAATTCTTAAGTGTAAGGGTGAAATTTTACACACACGTAGGGGTATACAATCGATGTTTGGAGGAAAGATAGTGCTGGGTTCCCTTGTGTCGCCGCTGGGTTTCGGGAGGCGTCGATGTCACGACCCGCAGGGTACGGAACGTGACTGGCACTTAAGTTTACGAAACGTCTAAAGACGTCCGTAAAATAAGTAAGCCAAAGCCCAGAAAACAAAACCAATTAGGCAAAAGGGTGAAGAAAACCCAATCAATTGAAAGCAAGTTTATCAAATAAGTCATGTAAAACCCTTTTTAAAAACCATACTAATTTTCCCGAAAATTTCGGCAGAGTCTCCTTTGTAAATACTGGCCCCCAAAGTGGGTACAACAAAAATATACATGAATCCAACAAAATAGGGCATCCCCAAGCGGGAGCTAACTCTTCGCCACAAGGCGGTCACAAATCCCACGCAATGTAAATGACAGCAAGCATAATAATCATAATAAAGAATAAGAAAACATCATGTCGACTCAAGTGAGTTCGACCCCAAAATACAGCATAAAAGTCCACAAACCTCACAGTCTCATCTCTAGGTCAATATACAATAAATCTGGTAGAAACAGTAGATGGAGTACACTAGATACAAGAATATACAAGGTGGTACAAAAATGATAACATAACCCACCTATGAGCAAATCTCGAGCCCAGACAAAAGAGGCAAAAGAACAAGTGCGCCCGCCGCTACTGAACTGACGGAGCGGACCTGCAAAAGACTGTGGCACAACGGGGGTGAGTTGCCAACTCGTGAGTAATAAATAACATCTACAAAGGCTATCGCATGCATGCACACAGGCATCCTAGCATCTAAAATACAGGTATGACGGGATGCACTAGCAGGTGTGTATACAACATCAGTGTACTAATATGTATGCAACATGAATATCTGAGGTCTCAATAGGTATATATAAGAAACATTTTTATCTCTTTTTGTGTTTGAAACTCTTTTAGAATGCCAGCATAATGTCAATGAATCGACGAAAAACGGTGTCCAGCAACGACACCCAAAAGCTGTCTCAAATCTCATAAATCCATGTCATAGTGTCTCTGGCCTCAGCCATCCGGCTGACCCATCTCAATATCAATATCTCATCCTCTCGCGGCCCCGGTCGGTATCCTCTGGATATCCGCCGTGCCCAATGAAGTCACCGGTCGGTAATCCGTCCCCTGCCAGGCTCAACGTCAACACCACATTCCTCTTGCCCCAGGGTACCTTACCGGGCCCACCATGTACCCGTGCCGGTTCCTCCACTCCTCGACACGGATTTCCAAAACCACAGCAAACTCATGGTGGACGACACTTACATCACTAGAAAACCGCAATTTACATATTTAAAAAAAATATAATAAGTTTAGAAATTTTGCGGCTTTCCCCCCGAAATCCAGAAATATCATAAAATCTCAAGAAGTCCTCATAAGTGCATATATCAATAATAATGAATGCATATGGTGTCAATAATCAAGTTGCGATGTGTAATTAATGGATTAGGCATGAACAGTTAATATGATGAAGTACATGCACATGAATAGCAGTCCTACGGTTTCATTTTAAGGAATTAAAGGCAATAGTACCAGTTAAAGTATCAATTAGTAAAAGGTTTCAATTTAAAAGTTATCTAGTGTGGTGGCATGGCAATTACCAGGGTGTGTGTGTAAGCATGAATAGTGCTCGTGCTGCATATAAAAACCCTGGTAATGGTGCAGGTGTCCTATGAAATGGTTTCGTATAGGTATGTCCATATAATGCATGGATGCAGCAAATAGTCAATTAAGTATTTCACCCCTAATTATTAACATTACTAAGGATCTTGTAAGTTACTAAAACTATCGGGCGGCTTGCGCCATCCAACGATAGTCCCCCGTAGATGTTACATCTACTCACCGGAATCCCTGGCTAGCTGTGTCCAATCACCGCCTTTCCCTTTCGCGCCGCGTCTGACGTCTCCGCGACCGAACCTGGAATTAACATCAATACCAAACATAAGGTTACATATCAAGAACGACGCAAAACCCAAACGAAACTACTAACGTTCGCTAGCTAGGTACAACGTGCACAAAGTGCGCGGAACACACGCGAAAATCGCAAAAACTGCTAAAAACGCCGATTTGATCGCCCGGCAAGACTAAAACCCGACTACTCAAAAAAAACCGCACTCACGCATCCTAAAAGTCGTAGGACAAGCCATTACAATCATCAAGATATCAAAAATAATTCATCCCATAACTTTATAACAAAACTAGTAAGCAATTGCATTCCAAAATCGGTGCAAGAATCGCCGATTGGCTACAAAAGACTACTATCAAGCTTGAACACCCAACCACACTACAAGCAATCTACAAACACTAATTACAACAAAATAACAATGATTCCAATCCTATTTTCCATAACAACCATTTCTTGAATTTATAACCTAGCAAATTCCAAATCAATTTCCACACTTGAAAACTTAAATTAACACAACAAAAGCCCACATAAGAAAATTAATCTCTTAGATTAGGTTAGCAAAATAACTAGATAACAATTTAGGTTTAATCAACTAAATAATGGTTTCTAAACCTTAATTCAACTCATTTATCAAGCTTCAAATACCATTTTCCATACATAAACCCCTTTCTAGATTTTCCTAAAACAACAATTTCACACTTCTAAAATTAACTAATTTAGCAAAATTGAAGACTACATAAACAAGATGACCATATAGATTTGTTAATTAACAACTAGATTAACTATAAAACAATCTAATTAACTATTATGGTTTCAAAACCCTGGTTAAATTTTTCAAGCATAACCTAAGAAAACTAGATTAGAACTACACTAAATTAACACTACAACAATCTAACTTAAGAACTTAATCAAAAGAATTTAATTAGCAAGGGATTATACCTCACTAGAGATCTAGCAAGAATTGATTTGCTCCAAATGATGGCCTCAAGCATCAAGATCCAAGCTAGGGAGGTGAAGGAAAAGAAAGATGAAGGATGGTTTTAAATTTGCAAGCTTTAATTTGCAATTTTCTTTGAATTAAACTTGAAGAATTTTGAAGAAATGAGAAGAAAAGAGATGAAGAGGAGGGGTGTGCAGGTTTCGGCCAGCAAGAGGTGAGGGGGAGGGTGTGGGCAAGTGGGGAAAGTCAAGGGTCAAGTCTCCAAAGTCAAATGCACCATACCTTATTCATTTTAATTAAAATAAATCCAATAAACCAACAATTCAACACAAGAAAGCAACCCAAGAAAATGAGGCCAGAAATTTCTGGACTTGCACAAGGTGGGGCTGTCCTAGGGCTGAGGGAAAAGAGAGAGGGGTTTTACAAAAGAAATTTTATGCAAAAAGGCCCCCTACAACTCAAAAATAGCAAGTTTTAGCTCAAAATTCAATAAATTCGTTTCATATCATAAAAATTTGTTAAAAATAAAAATAAATTACTAAAAATTTATGTTACCACTAGATTTTAATTATCATAATTTTAGAGATTAAAATTAGCCCGGAAAAATTTGTATTTATCGCTAATTTAATGTATTTTCTTACCGGCTTAAAATAATATTAAAAAATTGAAAAATTAGGGAAATTTTTTAAACGACCAGAATTTCATATTTAACTCATTAGCTACTAAAAACAAGCAATTACCTATCCATTTTAGGTATAATTAGCCCTAAACTGCAAAATAACAAGAAAGACGGTTTTCGGAAAAATACCGAATTTTCACCGAATTTCAGGGAAACACCAAAACGACTTTTCAAGACGCTACAATCTTCCCCCCTTAAAGAAATTCGGTCCCCGAGTTTAAAAATATAGCTACGCGTACCTTCAAAGAGATGGGGATATTTCTTCCTCATCTCGCCCTCGGTCTCCCAGGTAACCTCCTCGCTGCTCGGGCTACGCCAAAGGACCTTGACGGTTGGTATAATCTTCGACCTCAACTTCTTCACCTGCCAATCCAGGATGGCCACCGGCTGCTCTGCAAAAGAAAGGTCGCGCTCTAGCTGGACTGTCGGGTGCTGAATCGCATGCGAAGGGTCGTGAAGGTACTTGCGGAGCATCGAAACATGGAAGACGGGGTGAACATCGGGAAAGCTGGGAGGAAGAGCCAAACGATAAGCAACAGCGCCAACCCGCTCGAGGATCTCGAAGGGACCTACGAATCTAGGGCTAAGCTTCCCCTTTCGCCCAAAACGCATCACGCCCTTCATCGGGGAGACTTTCAGAAAAACATGGTCGCCAACTGCGAACTCTAATCTGCGACGGCGCCTGTCTGCATAGGATTTCTGCCTGCTCTGAGCCGCTCTCATCCGGTCTCGGATCAACTGTATCTTCGATGTCGTCTCCTCAACAAGCTGCGGCCCCAAAATGCTGCTCTCGCTGAGCTCTGTCCAACAAACGGGCGATCTGCATCTCCACCCATACAATGCCTCGAAAGGTGCCATCTGAATAGTATCCTGGAAG
This sequence comes from Agapanthus africanus, assembly GCA_030015575.1. NCBI lineage: Eukaryota > Viridiplantae > Streptophyta > Magnoliopsida > Asparagales > Amaryllidaceae > Agapanthus > Agapanthus africanus. The sequence continues at coordinate 250,286,539 of JASDDO010000029.1, read as the reverse complement.
CTGTTGTTGTAGGAGAACTCCACTAGAGGTAAATGACGATCCCAGCTACCACCAAAGTCTAAAACGCACGCTCTGAGCATGTCCTCGAGAGTCTGAATGGTCCGCTCTGACTGTCCGTCTGTCTGCGGATGAAACGCTGTGCTGAAGCTCAAACGAGTGCCCAAAGCCTCCTGAAGTTTCTGCCAAAGTCGGCTGGTGAACTGAGTGCCTCGATCTGACACGATACAAGTCGGTACGCCATGTAGTCGCACGATCTCTTCAATATAGAGCTGAGCATACTGAGCGAAGCTGAAAGTCGTCTTCACTGGCAAGAAGTGAGCCGCTTTCGTCAATCTATCCACGATCACCCAGATGGAGTCGTACCCTCGACTGGTCCTGGGTAGACCCACAACGAAGTCCATCGAAATCTGTTCCCATTTCCACTCTGGAATGGGTAACGGCTGTAGCTCTCCTGCGGGCCTCTGGTGCTCGGCCTTGACTTGCTGACAAGTCAGGCATCTCGAAACGAACTCCGCAATGTCCCTCTTCATCCCGTCCCACCAGTAGGTCTCTCTCATATCATGGTACATCTTGGTGGAACCGGGGTGGACACTATACACTGATCGGTGTGCCTCCTCAAGAATGTCGCGCCGCAATCCATCAGCATCTGGTACGCACAGTCTAGATCCATATCGTAAAATCCCCTGATCGTCAACCACGAACTCGGAAAATCTGCCCTGTCCCATCTGTGCCATGATCTCTGAGCAACGGTCGTCACTGCGCTGTGCCTCATATATACGATCAAGCAACTGTGGGCGTGCACGAACATGCGCGAGCTGTCCCCCTGTCTGAGTGAACTCGAACTCAACTCGGCTGTCGCATAACATCTGCCAATCTGCTGACGACTGCCTCTGCACTGCGCGCAAAAAGGATAGACTACCCCCGGGCCTCCTACTCAACGCATCTGCCACCACATTCGCCTTGCCGGGGTGATATAAGATCTCGCAGTCGTAGTCTTTCACCAACTCCATCCAACGACGCTGTCTGAGGTTCAGGTCTCGCTGCTGAAATATGTACTTTAAGCTCTTGTGATCGGTGAATATCTGACACGACTCGCCGTACAGGTAATGTCGCCAAATCTTCAGTGCAAAGACCACTGCAGCCATCTCCAAATCATGAGTGGGGTAGTTCTGTTCATGCTTCTTCAACTGCCGAGAAGCATAAGCGATCACCCGGCCATGCTGCATCAATACGCATCCTAATCCCACTCGCGAAGCATCACAGTAGACAACAAATCCGCCTGATCGCGAAGGCAAAGATAATACCGGCGCCGTAGTCAAACAAGTCCGTAGCTGCTGAAAACTGCGCTTGCACTCCTCTGTCCAGACGAAAGGAACTCCCTTCCGGGTCAAACTGGTCAACGGTGCAGCTATACGGGAGAAGTCCTGAACAAAACGCCTGTAGTAGCCCGCCAGGCCTAGAAAACTACGGATCTCAGTAACCGATGTAAGTCGGGGCCACTGCTGAACAGCCTCAATCTTCTTTGGGTCCACACAAATGCCGTCTCTCGTAACCACGTGACCTAAGAATCCGACGCTAGCCAGCCAGAATGCACACTTGGAGAACTTTGCGAACAGCTGGTGCTCCCTCAGAGTCTGTAACGTAATCCGCAAGTGCTGCTCGTGCTCCTCTCTGCTCCGGGAGTACACCAAGATGTCGTCGATAAACACGATGATGAACAAGTCAAGATACGGCCTGAATGTACGGTTCATCAAATCCATGAATGCTGCTGGGGCGTTGGTGAGTCCGAACGACATCACCAAAAACTCGTAGTGGCCATAGCGTGTACGGAAGGCTGTCCTCGGTATATCCTCCTGTCGAACTCGCAGCTGATGGTATCCTGATCGCAAGTCGATCCTCGAAAAATACCCCGCACCCTGAAGCTGGTCGAACAAATCATCAATGCGCGGCAACGGATATCTGTTCCGATCGGTAACTTTGTTCAGCTGGCGGTACTCGATACATAAGCGCAAACTTCCATCCTTCTTCTTGACAAACAGGACCGGAGCACCCCACGGAGAAACACTCGGTCGAATAAGCCCCTTATCTAACAAATCCTGCAACTGATCCTTCAGCTCTCGAAGCTCTGCCGGGGCCATCCGATAAGGTGGTATAGAAATAGGCCCCGAACCGGGAATCAAATCAATGCAGAACTCAACATCGAGCTCAGGCGGTAGCCCAGGTAGCTCATCAGGGAACTCACAAACTACCGGGACCCGGTCTAACGGAACCTCTGCAGCTCGAGTATCACAAACAAACGCTAAGAATCCCTGACAACCCTTCCGCAAGAGCTGACCTACGCGAAGAGACGAAATTAAGCTGGGAAGGGTGACACTGCGGTCTTCCTGAATAACAAGGACTGGCTCTCCCGGAAAGCTAAATCTGACTGCCTTCTCACGGCAGTCCACCGAAGCATAACAAGTTGCTAGCCAATCCATGCCAGAAGCACATCAAAGTCCAACATATCGAGGAGTATCAAATCAACTGATGAATCCCTCTCCCCGATACGAACGGAACACAAACGAAATACAAACCGAGCGACAAACGACTCGCCTACCGGAGTAACAACAACAAGCGGCTGATCTAACGACGACGACTCACGGCCCAACATCGGTGCAAAGTGTGTAGATACGTACGAATGTGTGGAACCTGGGTCGAATAATACCCGTGCGTCGAAAGAACAAACTGGCAAAGTACCTGTCACAACGGCATTGGATGCCTGCGAATCCTGCGGTGTCAAAGCAAATACTTGGGCCTGTCCTCCACCGATAGCGGGCTGACCTCGACCTCGGCCTCTGCCTCCTCGTCCTCTCTGAACAGGACCGCCGCGTCCACGGCCTCTCGGTGCACCTAACTGGCGTGGAGCATCGCCTGGGGTAGGAAGTAGGGCTCTCTGAGGAGAGGGTGGTGATGGTGGTAGGGTCACATGCGGAACTGTCGCTGCTCCCTGTCGTCTCACCGGACAGTCTCTGACAAGATGGTGCAGACTCCCGCACCCAAAACATCCTGGCGACGGCTGCTGCCCCTGGGGGTAAGAACCATATAACTGTCCCCGCCCAAATCCTCTGCCAGGCCTATCTCTCGGAAAGAATCTGGCGCGCTGCCTCTGAGACGGTACATCGGTGCGAATCCTCTTCGGCCCAGAAACGGCCGAAGTCTGTGATATGCGTGTCTCCATCCGCAATGCCGTATCCATAGCAGCTGAATAAGTGTCGTAGTGCTGGGCGCCAATGGCAAGATATAGCTCGGCATCAAGTCCCTGTACGAACCTCTTCACCATCTTCTCCTCGGTATCCACCAAATACTGAGCATATCGGGATAACTGTGTAAACTGGATGTCATACTCAGACACCGTCATCCCAGGTGTCTTGACTAAGGCTTCGAAGCTGCGAGCTCTGGCGTCACGAACGCTCTCTGGAAGGAAACGGGCTAGAAAGACCGCTGTAAACTCGGCCCAAGTCATAGGCGGCAGACCTGCAGCTCGACCTCTCAAGACTGACTCCCACCATGTCTGCGCGAGACCCTCTAGTCGGAAACTCGCAAGCTCTACCCATCGATCATCCGAACATCTCAGCGAACGGCAGATCCTGGCTAAACTGTCAAGGAACGTCTGTGGGTCCTCCGCTGCCTCGGTGCCGGTGAATACTGGAGGTCTCAGCCTCATGAAATCCTGTAGTGAAACCGGAATGGCCACGGTGGTAGTAGTAGGAGCAGGTATCATGGTCGTCTGTGATGTAGTAGGTACGTCATTCGGCCTCGGTGTACGACTGGCTGCAATTAGGGATCCTACCATCTGACGTAGCTCCTGCATGCCTCCCATCATCTGTCGCAACTCCTCCATACCGGTCTCGAGCCTATCCATACGGCCCGGGGAAGGTGGATCGGTCTGTCCCTGCGGCGTAGGCATACCACCCTGCTCAGTCCTAGTCTCGGACGAGCCAGCTCGAATCTCGTCTCTGGCGGCAGCCCTCTGTGCCCTCGTAGCCTTCGGCGGCATAGTGGCTGTTACAGGAAAACGGATAGTAAGAACAGTGCAATAGGATCATAGGATACACGGAATTGAAGAAGGAATTTTCAAGCAAGTATATCCTAAAGTCACTTAGGCAGAGTACCGTATCGTAAGTATGCTGCGGACATACGCACGCTACGTTACCCTGCTTAAGTCACTTACTCCATCTACCAAGGGTCATCCTACACTCACAAAGGTAAAACCTCTCGCTCTGATACCAACTTTGTCACGACCCGCAGGGTACGGAACGTGACTGGCACTTAAGTTTACGAAACGTCTAAAGACGTCCGTAAAATAAGTAAGCCAAAGCCCAGAAAACAAAACCAATTAGGCAAAAGAGTGAAGAAAACCCAATCAATTGAAAGCAAGTTTATCAAATAAGTCATGTAAAACCCTTTTTAAAAACCATACTAATTTTCCCGAAAATTTCGGCAGAGTCTCCTTTGTAAATACTGGCCCCCAAAATGGGTACAACAAAAATATACATGAATCCAACAAAATAGGGAATCCCCAAGCGGGAGCTAGCTCTTCGCCACAAGGCGGTCACAAATCCCACGCAATGTAAATGACAGCAAGCATAATAATCATAATAAAGCATAAGAAAACATCATGTCGACTCAAGTGAGTTCGACCCCAAAATACAGCATAAAAGTCCACAAACCTCACAGTCTCATCTCTAGGTCAATATACAATAAATCTGGTAGAAACAGTAGATGGAGTACACTAGATACAAGAATATACAAGGGGGTACAAAAATGATAACATAACCCACCTATGAGCAAATCTCGAGCCCAGACAAAAGAGGCAAAAGAACAAGTGCGCCCGCCGCTACTGAACTGACGGAGCGGACCTGCAAAAGACTGTGGCACAAAGGGGGTGAGTTGCCAACTCGTGAGTAATAAATAACATCTACAAAGGCTATCGCATGCAAGCACACAAGCATCCTAGCATCTAAAATACAGGTATGACGGGATGCACTAGCAGGTGTGTATACAACATCAGTGTACTAATATGTATGCAACATGAATATCTGAGGTCTCAATAGGTATATATAAGAAACATTTTTATCTCTTTTTGTGTTTGAAACTCTTTTAGAATGCCAGCATAATGTCAATGAATCGACGAAAAACGGTGTCCAGCAACGACACCCAAAAGCTGTCTCAAATCTCATAAATCCATGTCATAGTGTCTCTGGCCTCAGCCATCCGGCTGACCCATCTCAATATCAATATCTCATCCTCTCGCGGCCCCGGTCGGTATCCTCTGGATATCCGCCGTGCCCAATGAAGTCACCGGTCGGTAATCCGTCCCCTGCCAGGCTCAACGTCAACACCACATTCCTCTTGCCCAGGGGTACCTTACCGGGCCCACCATGTACCCGTGCCGGTTCCTCCACTCCTCGACACGGATTTCCAAAACCACAGCAAACTCATGGTGGACGACACTTACATCACTAGAAAACCGCAATTTACATATTTAAAAAAAATATAATAAGTTTAGAACTTTTGCGGCTTTCCCCCCGAAATCCAGAAATATCATAAAATCTCAAGAAGTCCTCATAAGTGCATATATCAATAATAATGAATGCATATGGTGTCAATAATCAAGTTGCGATGTGTAATTAATGGATTAGGCATGAACAGTTAATATGATGAAGTACATGCACATGAATAGCAGTCCTACGGTTTCATTTTAAGGAATTAAAGGCAACAGTACCAGTTTAAGTATCAATTAGTAAAAGGTTTCAATTTAAAAGTTATCTAGTGTGGTGGCATGGCAATTACCAGGGTGTGTGTGTAAGCATGAATAGTGCTTGTGCTGCATATAAAAACCCTGGTAATGGTGCAGGTGTCCTATGAAATGGTTTCGTATAGGTATGTCCATATAATGCATGGATGTAGCAAATAGTCAATTAAGTATTTCACCCCTAATTATTAACATTACTAAGGATCTTGTAAGTTACTAAAACTATCGGGCGGCTTGCGCCATCCAACGATAGTCCCCCGTAGATGTTACATCTACTCACCGGAATCCCTGGCTAGCTGTGTCCAATCACCGCCTTTCCCTTTCGCGCCGCGTCTGACGTCTCCGCGACCGAACCTGGAATTAACATCAATACCAAACATAAGGTTACATATCAAGAACGACGCAAAACCCAAACGAAACTACTAACGTTCGCTAGCTAGGTACAACGTGCACAAAGTGCGCGGAACACACGCGAAAATCGCAAAAACTGCCAAAAACGCCGATTTGATCGCCCGGCAAGACTAAAACCCGACTACTCAAAAAAAACCGCACTCACGTATCCTAAAAGTCGTAGGACAAGCCATTACAATCATCAAGATATCAAAAATAATTCATCCCATAACTTTATAACAAAACTAGTAAGCAATTGCATTCCAAAATCGGTGTAAGAATCGCCGATTGGCTACAAAAGACTACTATCAAGCTTGAACACCCAACCACACTACAAGCAATCTACAAACACTAATTACAACACAATAACAATGATTCCAATCCTATTTTCCATAACAACCATTTCTTGAATTTATAACCTAGCAAATTCCAAATCAATTTCCACACTTGAAAACTTAAATTAACACAACAAAAGCCCACATAAGAAAATTAATCTCTTAGATTAGGTTAGCAAAATAACTAGATAACAATTTAGGTTTAATAAACTAAATAATGGTTTCTAAACCTTAATTCAACTCATTTATCAAGCTTCAAATACCATTTTCCATACATAAACCCCTTTCTAGATTTTCCTAAAACAACAATTTCACACTTCTAAAATTAACTAATTTAGCAAAATTGAAGACTACATAAACAAGGTGACCATATAGATTTGTTAATTAACAACTAGATTAACTATAAAACAATCTAATTAACTATTATGGCTTCAAAACCCTAGTTAAATTTTTCAAGCATAACCTAAGAAAACTAGATTAGAACTACACTAAATTAACACTACGACAATCTAACTTAAGAACTTAATCAAAAGAATTTAATTAGCAAGGGATTATACCTCACTAGAGATCTAGCAAGAATAGATTTGCTCCAAATGATGGCCTCAAGCATCAAGATCCAAGCTAGGGAGGTGAAGGAAAAGAAAGATGAAGGATGGTTTTAAATTTGCAAGCTTTAATTTGCAATTTTCTTTGAATTAAACTTGAAGAATTTTGAAGAAATGAGAAGAAAAGAGATGAAGAGGAGGGGTGTGCAGGTTTCGGCCAGCAAGAGGTGAGGGGGTGGGTGTGGGCAAGTGGGGAAAGTCAAGGGTCAAGTCTCCAAAGTCAAATGCACCATACCTTATTAATTTTAATTAAAATAAATCCAATAAACCAACAATTCAACACAAGAAAGCAACCCAAGAAAATGAGGCCAGAAATTTCTGGACTTGCACAAGGTGGGGCTGTCCTAGGGCTGAGGGAAAAGAGAGAGGGGTTTTACAAAAGAAATTTTATGCAAAAAGGCCCCCTACAACTCAAAATTTGCAAGTTTTAGCTCAAAATTCAATAAATTCGTTTCATATCATAAAAATTTTTTAAAAATAAAAATAAATTACTAAAAATTTATGTTACCACTAGATTTTAATTATCATAATTTTAGAGATTAAAATTAGCCCGGAAAAATTTGTATTTATCGCTAATTTAATGTATTTTCTTACCGGCTTAAAATAATATTAAAAAAATTGAAAAATTAGGGAAAATTTTTAAACGACCAGAATTTCATATTTAACTCATTAGCTACTAAAAACAAGCAATTACCTATCCATTTTAGGTGTAATTATCCCTAAACTGCAAAATAACAAGAAAGACGGTTTTCGGAAAAATACCGAATTTTCACCGAATTTCAGGGAAACACCAAAACGACTTTTCAAGACGCTACAGTCGACCATCGCGTTTTCAAAAATTTAGCGCACTAGAGAACCCTAACTTAGAATCTTTAACTAGAGAATTAGACGAACAAGCATGTAAACATCTTTACATCTAAGTGAAAAAGGAATACAACCTTTGTAGACCGGTCCTTCACTTCAGTAGCTCCTTGTAGTAGTCCCTTTGCTCCAAGTAGTGATCTCCCGGACTCTAGTGAGGCTCTAGAAAGTGAAATGAACAAGCTTTCTTGAAGTCTTCGAGGCCGAAGATGATCTACGTCGAGGAGACACTAACTCAAGCTACCTCTTCACTAGGTGATGAACTAATGAAGAAACAACCCAATCTAAATGGCTAGTAGAGAAGAGGTTGATGAAGTAGGAATTTTGCTCACTTTAGAAATTATTTTCTCACTAATTCTTCATCTCTCATGAAGCTAGAAAGCTTTTGGAGATAAGGAAGAAGATGAAGTGTGAATGGAATAAAATGAGTGAGAATAGCAACCATGGGTGAGTTAGTGTCATACACTAACTCATGTAGAGAATAAACCATGGCTAAAAATAATGGTTCAGTTAATAAATATCTTCAAGTAAAACAAAATGAGTGGACTTGGTCAATGGTTCCATAAGCTTTTACAAGCTTCAACCATGTGACAATTTCCAACTAATTTGATTTTCTTTAAATAAACAAAACCTCACATTATTATATGCATGGTGTGAGTCTCATACACCCATGTAGCATGTGGCATCAAGCATGACACAAAATATGTACATTAATATATATATCACATATATACTAAGTATACACTAGTGAGAAAAAGAATACTTAAGTAAGCTAATATTAGATAATGTAAGATAATATATCAAATATATAATTATACATTAAGTTATTAAATCAACACTTGATATAATAATCCGGCTATATCTCATACAACCGACTAATAACTTATTTATTAATTTATCGAATCAACACTTGATCCGATAACCCGGCTATATCACATATAACCGACCGATATCACATATCGCGAGAATAGAATATGGTATCACATACACGTATTAATCTCGGTACTGCACATATCACATATGTGCTCCTACTTCATTTCTATTGAGCCAGGAAACCTCTGTGTAGGACTCTAAAGACTAGTCAATACGCCGGCAGTAGGCGGTGATCATATCAGTCACCCACAAGCCGCAAGCGGTATGCTAAACATAACGGCCACTCGGGTATTGAGCGATCAGAAGATCAACAAGCAAGCCCGCTCATACTCCTGCGAATTCAATCAGTAACACTACCGTACAGTCCGGTCTCTTTGTTTGATATGTCGCATATCACAGCCTGGGGGTGGTAATTGTCAGACCCCAATAGCCTGATAAGTCATGCCAATGTAAGGCTCATAACGGTTCGAGAAACTACTAATAACACTTACCATTAGATCTCAGCAACCCTGGCCAGGGATTTCCTATTATGGCCAATCGAGCATAGCGCAACATCAACCCCCAATACCGGGAGAGACGAAATCCCCTCCTATCGCTCGTTGCCTCCATGTGACTCGGGACTGTACCCAAAATCCACCGTTTTGCACGATCTCTTGAACGTGGTAAGGTGGAAATCAAAGCAAAGTGGGAATCACACAAGACTCTATGACGATCTTGGGTCGACAGACTAACCTGTACCAGTGTCACCAGAGAACTGCTATCTGACAAAGGTATATTACCATCTAGTATTTCTCGGCGAGTCCGTTCAGTGTACCCAGTCTCCACTGAGCACCCGTATACCATCTCTGATGTCAAACACCAATAGATATGGGATCATCCATTGCCCATCATATGGGTCGAGAAGCGTATACGCTAGTTTACTCTGGAATATCGATGCCCCGTCTCGATACTCCCACGACTAGGAACATTTGAAGGATGTACTTACCGACTACCTCTTCCACACTAGTATGATCTGCATCATAATCCTGGTACTCAAGTACTCATCCTAAGGGCTTTATCAACATGTAATAGAGAGACAATAAGTGTACATGTTAAGATAAAGAGCAACCAGATAGCATACTATCATGTTGAGCAAGAAAGTCCTCCCTATATATGTTCAAGCATCCACTATAATATACATCACATGTATAATAATGGCCTCTAGGGCATACATATAACTAACAGATAGGAATAAAGAATAAGACTTATGTTTTCCGTAAAGATGATAAAAATCCCTGATTGGAGACCGCACTTTAGAAGGAAAAATCAAGAGAAACCAAGAACTTTCTAAACTGTAAAACGTATAGGATCTGGGGTTGAATGAATAGGAGGTGTGAAACATTAGGGTTGAATATTTCTAACTTAGGATGATAGAATTTCTAACCTAGATACTAAACTGTAGGAGTAGAATCGATGTTAACTTATGAAACCAGCTTCACGGGAATTTGTGGGTGTAATCCACTGAAAACCCTCAGGAGACAACACTCTTACTAGGGACACCTAGAGGTTTAATGGCTTGTTGCACGAGCTCAGTGCAATCTCATTCCCTATGAAAGCGAGGTTAGAATTTTTTGTTTTGCTCGGGACGAGCAAAAGATAAGTTTGAGGGTATTTGTTTATCACAGAAAACTGCATTTCAATACCACTCATTCATTATCTGTTTTGTTATAGATCGGTACTATTAACCGTGTCTGCTCAATAAATACAGATTACTGGTATTCGTGACAAAATATTGGATACACATTCAAAATCACGGATATAACGTTTGTGAGCCGACACTGCAACCGGAACTGCAAACCGATCGATATCCAAAGAGTTATTTTGCAACAAATAATGTGTACACAATTTTGGTCCAACACATAGCAAGTGTGCACAAAACTCTTTGGCATGGACCATGGTGGGGCTGCCATGATGCAAGAGGAGCAAGTGGGCACATGAGAAGTGATGTGTGATAAATGCTAAAAGTTTTGATGTGATTTAAAAAGCATCAAGTTTCCCTCTAATCTACTGAGTACAACCCAGGATTTTACGAAGAAATCAAGAAATTCCAGTGGAATTGTCGAGAGAACACAAGACTACCACACCAATACGAGCCAAGTTTCTCGGATTTAGACCGGCGACATGCCCACAAAAACCGGCCCCACCGGTTTTGTTAGCCCCAATATGCCCCGTATTTCTTCTGGAGTTCCCTTTTTGTCACATCATGCTTACTATATTACTTGTTTATTCTTATTTTGTGCCTATAAAAGCAGATCAATGAGCAAGGGATGAGGGGCCAATATTCTTTACTCTAGAACAACTTTTACTCTTTGTTTCTCTTTTCTCTTTTGTTCTTGTACATAGCTAGTTGCCTTGAGTTCCTTGCCTTCTCTTGATCTTGCAACCTCTTCATTGAGCTTGCAAGTTTAAGTTTTGCTTATTGAATTCAAGTTTGTATCACTTGGACATAATAAACCTTTCATTTTTGCACTTTTGGATTCTTAGTATTTCTCTTACTTAACTTACTTGCAATTTTAATTCTTGCCCTTTACTTACTTGCTTTTTTATTACCTTACCATTTACTTTCTTGCAATTTTGTTTATTCTTTTCTTTGTATCTTTTATTTGCTCTTTTCCTTTGTTGTTTTTATGGTTGTGAATATGGTGTTTGTAGGGTTGTCTAGCACAGCAGCAAGGTTTCGGGAGGCATCTTTCATGCCATATTAAAATTTTAGCCGTTCTAGCAAACCATAACATAGAATCGTATACTAGAAATCCGACGAAATGAAATGCAAACAACTTTGCAACTAAAGTGAACAAGGAATACAACCTTTGTAGACCGGTCCTTCACTTCATTAGCAACATGTAGTAGTCCCTTCGCTGCGATCATGAACTCCCGGACTCTAGAGAGGCTCCCATGAAGAAATGAACAAGCTTGCATCGAAGTCTTCGAGGCCGAAAATGATCTACGTCGAGGAGACACTAACCTAAGCCACCCCTTCACTAATTATGGAATTAGTGAAGCAAACACCCTATACTAAATAGCAAGTAGTAGAGAATGATAAAGTAGGAATTTTACTCATTTTAGATTTATTTTTCTCACACTAAATCTTCACTTGGAAAAAACTTAGCAAGCTTTTTCTTTTGTTGAAGAAGAAGAAGAAAACTCATGAGAGAGTAAATGGCAACCATGGGTGAGTTAAGCATCATATGCTAACCCTTGTAGAGACATAACCATGGCTAGGATAAATGGTTGGGTTAATAAATATCTTAAGAAAAACAAAAGAGTGGACTTGGTCAATAAACACTACAAGCTTCTACAAGCTATTGGCCATGACAAAATGCCACTATTTTGTAATTTCCAAAATAAATAAAAACCCTAATAATTATCATAAGTATGTGTGTGTCTTATACACCCATCTTGCATGTATCAACAAACATGACACAAACATGTACACAAATATACATATCACATATATACAATGTGCACAAAACTAGTGAGAAAAGAAATCATAAGTGAGCTAATACTAGTTAATGTAAATTAATATATCAAATATATATAATTATACATTAGATTATCAAATCAACTCTTGATTTAATAATCCATCTATATCACATATAACCGACTAATATCATATGTAACAACTTATCGAATCAACACTTGATCCGATAACCCGGCTATATCACATATAACCGACCTATGTCACAAATCGCGAGAATGGAATCCGCGATCAAATACACGTATTAATCTCGGACCCGCACATATCACATATGTGCTCCTACTCCGTTTCGCTTGAGCTAGGAAACCTCTGTGTAGGACTCTAAAGACTCTTCAATACACCGGCAGTAGGTGATGGTCATATCAAACACCCACAAGCCGTAAGTGGTCTGCTAAACGTAATGGCCACCCGGGTATTGAGCGATCAGAAGATCAACAATCATGCTTGCTCAAACTCCTGCGAATCCAATCAGCAAAACTACCGTACAGTCCGGTCTCTTCGTCTGATATGTCGCATATCTCGTCTAGGGGTGGTAAACGTCGAACCCCAGTAACTCGATAAGTCATGTCGATATGAGGCTCATAACGGGTCGAGAAACTACTGATAACACTTACCAGTATATCTCTGAAGCAACCCTGGCCTGTTATGGCCAATCGAGCACAACGCACCATCAACCCCTAATACCGGGAGAGACGAAACCCCTTATATCGCTCATTGCCTCCATGTGATTCGGGACTGTACTCAAAAGCCACTGTTTTGCACGTTCTCATGAATGTGGTAAGGTGGAAATAAAAGCACAGTGGGAATCACACAAGACTCTGTGACGATCTTGTTAGTTGTATGTATGCCCTAGAGGCCAGTATTGTACAGATTATGTATATTATATTGGATGCTTGGACATATATAGAGATGACTTTCTTGCTCGACATGTTAGTATGCTATCTGGTTGCTATTTATCTTAACATGTACACTAGTCTCTTTATACTGTCTTATAGTTACATGTTGGTAAAGCCCTTAGGATGTGTACTTGACTACCTGGACTATGATGCAGATCATACTAGTGGGGACATGGTAGTCCATAAGTACATCCTTCAAGGTCCCTAGTCGTGGGTGTATCGAGACGGGGCATCGATATACCAGAGTAGACTAGCGTATACGCTTCTCGACCCATGTGATGGGCGATGGATGATCCCATATCCATTGGTGTTTGACATCAGAGATGGTATACGGGTGCTCAGTGGAGACTGGGTACACTGGACGGACTCGCCGAGAACTCCCAGATGGTATTATACCTCACGTCAGATGGCAGTTCTCTGGTGACACTTGTGCAGGTTAGTCTGTAGACCCGAGATCGTTATAGAGTCTTGTGTGATTCCCACTGTGCTTTGATCTCCACCTTACCACGTCCATGAGGGCGTACAAAACGGTGGTCTTTGGGTACAGTCCCGAGTCATATGGAGGCAATGAGCGATAGGAGGGGTTTCGTCTCTCCCGGTATTGGGGGTAGATGTTGCGCTGTGCTCGATTGGCCGTAACAGGGAAGTCCCTGGCCAGGGCTGATAAGAGATTTGCTGGTAAGTGTTACCAGTAGTTTCTCGACCCGTTACGAGCCTCACATCGGCACGACTTATCGGGTTATTGGGGTCTGACGTTTACCACCCCTAGACTTGATATGCGACGTATCAGACGAAGAGACCGGACTGTACGGTAAGTGTTACTGGTCGGATTCGCAGGAGTGTGAGCGGGCTAGCTCGTCGATCTTCTGATCGCTCAATACCCGGGTGGCCGTTACGTTTAGCAGACCGCTTGCGGCTTGTGGGTGTTTGATATGATCATCATCTGCTACCGGCGTATTGACGAGTCTTTAGAGTCCTACACAGAGGTTTCCTGGTTCAAGCGAAACGAAATAGGAGCGCATATGAGATATGTGCAGGACCGAGAATAATGCGTGTATGTGATACCGCATTTCATTCTCGCGATAAATGTTTCGATTGGTTATATTTGATATGACCTAGTTATCGAATCATTGATTCGATAAATCGATACATTGAATACTAGTCGATTATGTGCGACATGACCGGATCATTGAATCAAATGTTGATTTAATGATTTAATGTATAATTATATATTTTATATATTACTTTGCATTAACTAGTATTGGTTCACTTTAAAACGGATTTTTCTCACTTGGATTGCACATTGTATATGTGATATACTTTTGTGCACTTTTTTGTATCATGTTTGATGATACTTGATCATATGGTTAAGTGAATAGAATTAAACCATGGTTATTATGATAATTAGGGTTTTGCATATTTAGTTATTCATTTATTTGTTTATTCATTTATTTGGATAAGTTTAAGATAAGAATGGTGGCTTTATTTGTTTTATGTTGAAGCTTCATGAAGCTTTGACTTTGTTAACCATTCTTGTCTTCATGCTTAACCCTAACCCATCCAAATGACCATGGTTAATTCTCTACACTTAACCCTAGTTTAAGTTATGATAAGTATTTGATTTTCTATTTCTTTTTAATAGAACTTATCATAACCATCTTCTTCTTCTTCTTCTTCAAGCTTGCTACATCAATGGCAACTTGAGATTTAGTGAGAGAAATCCAAATCTAAAGTGAACCCACCTCCTATTTCTTCATCCTCTACCTCTTGCCAAGTGGTTTTGGGTGTTTTCTTCACAAGTTTCACTACTTGGTGAAGTCGGAGCTTGAACTAGTGCAATCTCGACGTAGATCGTCTTTGACACGAAACCGACGAACTATTCCGCTCACTTCTCCGATGGAGCTGTCGCGAGAGTCCGAGGTTCGTGATGGACAGCGAGGGGACGACCACGTGGAGCTAAGGAGGTGGAAATCCGGATCTACAAAGGTTGTAGTTTCCGACCTTTAGTTAATTTGCTAACTAGTTTAGTTTTTCGCCTAGAATTCTAGTCTAAGATCCGTGTTAGGGTTTCTCGGCACCATAATTTTTGTAAAATGGCATGTTCGATGTCTTGTGAGACCTCTATAGGGTGCCTAGGAACCTTTCAGTGGTATCAGAGCCAAGCTAGAGCTTTAGGCGAAGTCTAGACGCGATTTGAAGTCCGAACGAACCCGAAACCCCAAATCTATAATGCTCTCTGTACATTTTCTAAAAACCGGGATTTTTCCAGATTAAAAATGCCTAAAAAATTCAGCAGGAGTATCTAAGAGTTATGGTGAAACACGATCTCCTGATTCATCTATACAGCGGCGGAAACGCGGCAGAAGCATGCCTTCTGCCGCGCTTCCGCCGCTCACTGTTCATATTGCGCAATAATGTTTGCACAGTAACTCATATTTTATTATGCTGAATTTTCTGGGAATTTTTAATATTTATTCAAGAGTTGAATTTTCTGGAATTATTTTGGGGATTCGGTGTTTCGATCGGAGTATCAAATTTCGTCTTTGTGTTTTTCCGGATAATTTTTAGAATATGTTAAAAAGTTCGACCGGATATAAATACCCAATTTTTCCCCTGTCGGGAAATTTCCAAGTGTTGGATTTTTCCGTAGTTTAACAACGTTCTAAGTAGTGCAAGTAACGCGATGGACCCTCTAGAAGACAACAAACCTTAACTCGATTATGTGACCGTCTTGAACTGCCCTTTGAACCTTCGGGTTTGGGGCAGTACGGCGTGCCACATGTGAGGCGTTGGCTTGACCCTTCTACGGCTGGACCGTTGGTACTGAGGCACGAACTGAATGTTGTTAGACTTATTTCATGTGTTGAGTTGTATCGGGAAAACTTGGGTATTCGATTGTTCGATCGGAAAGTTTAACATTTTCTGTTTATCTGGAATGTGATACAATAATTGGAATTCACAAGTAGTTATGAGATAACTGAATGAATGTTATAAATCTAGCAATTTAGTCCCATATGATATTGAAAAGAGTTTTCGATAATGAGACTAAAATGCAGGATTTATATCTGTAAGGCATGCGATGTCTAAAGAGGTTGCGGATTCCAACTGTTGTGGTTTTACACTTTCTTTTCTGTGACCGTAAGTGTAGTATGTTCATATCGCCGGTTTCGTTGCTATACGTCAACGACAATTGGGGTATACATACTTACTTACGTTGATGACATGTGATGTTATGTGTTGCTGGATATGTTATATTGGATCGTCGTGTTCGAATAGCCGGGTGTTTTTATGTGAGATGAGTGTTTTTCTTTTTCATTCATGTAAAAACTTGTATGTAATATTCTTTTATTTGGGGCACTTCTAGGTAGCGGAAGCTGTCACCCTTTGTATATTATTTACTTTTCCGCATTAGGATAGACCCAAGGAGGGGAGCACAAGTAACCGGGTTCTGGGGTCCAGTGGGAGACCAACTCGAGGAGTCGAGTCCGGGTCTCCTAACCCTAGAATTGGCAGGGTTGCTTGCCGCTCTCGTAGGGGTCTAGGGGTGTGGGATTGGCTATTCATCACGACCGTGGAATCCGTGTTTTATACTGGCTCGTATTGAAAACACGGACGTCCTAGTATATCCAATATTTCATATGTTTATTCTGCTGCGATATCTGTGTTGTGATTCTGTGATGGATATAGTATATAGTATATATGATATATTATATAGACGTTACTTATGTTTTACACCCGCGCTAGCCCTGCCCTGCTCTGTCGTTAGTTACCTAACCTAACGGTGCACGAGGGGACATCGAGGCGAATGCGGATGGCATAAGTGTACGTCATATCTATCTGTGATGTTTAGGTATTTAAATGATGGGACTTCATTAATGTGATTAATGAAAGATAAGAAACCTATGATGTTGTGGAATCGAATTTTAAAATAAAACTGGTAGCTACAGTTCTTGCTTTGCATAGCGGTATATGTGATATGCCTTGCACCTTATTCGATGAGGAAAGGACCGAGATCCCTTCACCGGGAGTGACTCCTTTAGCAATAACTGGCAGATGATACACACTCGGTTTGTTTTTGACTGCTTCTATAGTTTTTGCTTTGCACAGTGATATATATGATATATCCCGCACCTCATTCGACGAGGAAAGGGCCGACGATCCCTTCACCGAGAGTGACCCCTTTAGCAAAACTAGAAAAGATTCAAAATCACTCCATTTCAAAACTTTATTTGATTCTACAACGATATCAAGTTCATTACGCTCATGGTTTTTATGAAAAACCTGCGTAGCCCTCCGTCATTTCAGATAAGTCCTGTTTAGTATTCGTGCTGCGTTTGTTGACCTTGTCAAGGCGCAGTGTGCGGTAGCTAACCAGTATTTATCTGCTTATGCATATGATGCAGATTGAGTTAGGGTAGTCGTACGGCCTTGTTGACCTTGTCAAGGGTCGTGCGGGTGGGTTTGATTCAATCAAGAAATGACGGGTTGAACTTGACTTGCGGTCTATGGTTTGTTGACCTTGTCAAGGTCATAGATCGTTCGGGGCAAAATATTATCGGGAATTTCAAGTGTTGGAATTTGCAATGAGATTGCATACCTTCTATGAGATAGTTGGATCCCGATACCCGCTGCGAGTAAGAGTTACTCCTGGGAGAGTTTTACACACTACAATTAGCCGATCAAGTAGGTATCTAGAAAGGTGTCAACGGGGTTACGCCTCTGGGAAAACGAGGTTTACAGTAATTAGGTTCGTGCGAAAGCACGGGGGACCTCCCTCAAAGTACCGACACTGGCCTGGCTGAAAGATTGGCGAACTTGTAGTGTGTAATTAATCCCGGCTAGTCTTTCCTTTTAGGGTTTGGAGGAAGATTTGATAAAAAGCAGTGGGAGCCATCCTGATTAGATAAGATAATAACCAATCTGATCTTGCACGAGCATACGCTAAAGTGTTTTCTTCTCTCTCTCTCCAGGTAGCGACCATTTCATGCCTTAATAAAGATAATAATATGGATGTATTGACCGAACCCGCATGTTATACTGTGTTGGGGAACGTTGGTTCCGTTCTTTCTTATAAGAGTTATAGGAATGAACAGGATATAGGGGAATGCCAGGATTCTCATGCCACCCGAATGAAGAAAGTACATGTTGATGCATTTTCTTCGGGTGTGTTCGTTACTGAGAACTGTTTCTCCATTTGCTCTACGTCCTGGGTATTGGATACCGGGTCGGGATCCCATATATGTAATCAGTTACATGGGCTAAGGAAAGGTAGAGAACTTGGGGAAGGTGATAAAGACATTAGAGTTGTAAATGGTGCAATTGTTGCAGCTAAGACTGTCGGGGAATATCACCTTGTATTACCAACTGGTAATACATTGGTTCTGAACGAATGCTATTACATGCCGAACCTGATATGCAACATTATATCGGTTTCTTTATTGAGTAAAGAGGGATATAATTTTGTATTACAGGATAATGTTATGAACATTTTCCGTAACCAAAAGTTGGTTGGATCAGGCACGTTATGCAATGGCATTTATGTTCTAAATCAATCAACAGTTCTGAGCATAACAAACACACACAAGAGGAAGAGTTCTGAACTCAATGAATCCTTCTTGTGGCATTGTAGACTGGGTCACATCAATGTGACACGACTGGCTAAGTTGCATAAGGATGGATATTTGAAACCTTTCGAATTTTCATCTTATGACACTTGCCAGTCATGTCTCAAAGGCAAGATGACCAAAACTCCGTTTACGGGACACGGGGAAAGAGTTACCGAACTCTTGGGACTTATACATAGTGATGTATGCGGTCCCATGTCTACACATGCCAGGGATGGTTCTTCATACTTCATTACATTCACTGACGATCTCTCTAGGTTCGGGTATGTGTTCCTGATGAAACACAAATCAGAAGCTTTTGAGAAATTTAGGGAATATAAACAAGAAGTTGAGAACCAAACTGGAAAAAGTATTAAAATCCTTCGATCTGATCGAGGAGGGGAATACTTGAGCAATGAATTCCTAGACTTCCTAAAAGAGAATGGGATTCTCTCTCAGCTGACTCCTCCATATACACCACAGCACAACGGTGTATCTGAACGAAGGAATCGCACCCTATTAGATATGGTGCGCTCTATGATGAGCACAGCTGAGTTACCTATTTCCTTCTGGGGTTATGCACTGGAAACAGCAACATACCTATTGAATCAAGTTCCATCTAAATCTGTACCTACCACACCATATGAGATATGGAGTGGGAAGAGACCATATTTTAAACGAGTTAAGATATGGGGTTGTCCGGCCTATGTCAAAAGACAAAATCCGGACAAGATCGAGGCACGGTCAGTTCTCTGCAAGTTTGTGGGATATCCAAAGAATTCTTATGGGTATTTTTTCTACCACAGTGAGGAACAAAAAATGTTTGTTGCTCAACATGACACCTTTTTAGAAAAGGAATTCCTTGAAAAAGAAATTAGTGGCAAAGTGGTAGAGCTGGAAGAGGTTCCAGATACATAAACCGTAAATGAAGATTTAGTGGAACCAGAAGATTCAGTAGCTCCCAATGAACCTCAGCCTCTCCGCCGATCTAGTAGGGTTCCTCGCCAGCCTGAGAGATACTACGGTTTTCTCATGGACGGTGGGAGCGAGGATTGCATCATGGAGGATGATGACCCAACTAGCTTCGAGCAGGCCATCACGAGTGGGGACTCAGTGAAATGGCTGGATGCTATGCGGTCCAAGATGGAATCCATGTACACCAACAAAGTATGGACTTTGGAAGTTGCTCCTGAAGGGGTAAAACCCATTGGGAGCAAGTGGATCTTCAAGAAGAAACTTGGTATAGATGGGAAAGTGGAGACTTTCAAAGCTAGACTGGTAGCAAAGGGTTTTCGTCAAAGACCAGGTGTGGACTATGACGAGACCTTTTCTCCAGTAGCTATGCTTAAATCCATCCGGATCATGCTTGCCATCGCTGCTTATCATGATTACGAAATCTGGCAAATGGATGTTAAGACCGCCTTTCTAAATGGTGATTTAGAAGAGTGCGTGTACATGACTCAGCCAGAGGGCTTCGTAGACAGTGGGAGCAGCGGGAAGGTGTGCAAGCTGCTTAAATCCATTTATGGATTAAAGCAAGCATCGCGGAGTTGGAACATCTTCTTTGACGTCGTTATCAAAGAGTTTGATTTCGTCAAAAATCCAGATGAACCTTGTATCTACAAGAAGGTGGCAGAGAGTAAGGTTGTCTTCCTCGTATTGTACGTGGACGACATACTCTTGATAGGAAATGATATTCCTATGCTGCAATCGGTCAAGCTCTTCTTATCACAAAGATTCTCAATGAAAGATCTTGGTGATGCCTCCTGCATATTGGGAATTAGGATCTATAGAGATAGATCCAAACGGATTTTGGGATTGTCCCAATCCAGGTACATTGACACCATACTAAAGAGGTTTAGTATGGAAGAGTCCAAGCGTGGGAACTTACCCACGATCTCTGGAGTCACTCTCTCCAAAGAAATGTCTCCCAAGACTGATTTGGAGAGAGCTCACATGCAAGGGATACCCTATGCTTCGGCAGTAGGCTCTATCATGTATGCGATGCTATGTACCAGACCCGATGTAGCATACTCACTAAGTATAGTGAGCAGGTATCAAGCTGATCCTGGAGAGAGTCACTGGACAGCTGTGAAGAGCATTCTCAAGTACTTGCGAAGGACTAGAGATATGTTCTTGGTGTATGGTAACGGAGAACTCCAAGTGGAGTCCTTTACCGATTCGAGCTTTCAGAGTGATAAGGACGACTCTAAGTCGCAGTCGCGCTTTGTCTTTACCCTTTACGGAGGGGCGGTTAGCTGGAAGAGTTCCAAGCAGGAAACCGTGGCAGACTCGACGATGGAGGCTGAATACATCGCTGCCAACGATGCGGCTAAAGAAGCTGTCTGGATCAAGAAGTTCATTACTGAACTTGGAGTGGTTCCATCCATTGAGCATCCAATACCTTTGTATTGCGATAACAATGGAGCGGTGGCTTTGGCCAAGGAACCCAGGTCCCATCAGCGATCCAGGCATATTCTGAGGCGGTATCACCTGATCCGGGAGATAGTTGATCGCCGGGAGATCGAGGTCAGGAGGGTAGACACGAAGAACAACACGGCGGATCCACTCACGAAAGCCATTCCCCAGATACAGTTTGAGAGACTCTTCGGGATGCTCGGTATGAGATACTACAGCAGCTGTCCCTAGTGCAAGTGGGAGATTGTTAGTTGTATGTATGCCCTAGAGGCCAGTATTGTACAGATTATGTATATTATATTGGATGCTTGGACATATATAGAGATGACTTTCTTGCTCGACATGATAGTATGCTATCTGGTTGCTATTTATCTTACATGTACACTAGTCTCTTTATACTGTCTTATAGTTACATGTTGGTAAAGCCCTTAGGATGTGTACTTGACTACCTGGACTATGATGCAGATCATACTAGTGGGGACATGGTAGTCCATAAGTACATCCTTCAAGGTCCCTAGTCGTGGGT
This sequence comes from Agapanthus africanus, assembly GCA_030015575.1. Lineage (NCBI taxonomy): Eukaryota > Viridiplantae > Streptophyta > Magnoliopsida > Asparagales > Amaryllidaceae > Agapanthus > Agapanthus africanus. The sequence continues at coordinate 250,264,721 of JASDDO010000029.1, read as the reverse complement.
GTATCGAGACGGGGCATCGATATACCAGAGTAGACTAGCGTATACGCTTCTCGACCCATGTGATGGGCGATGGATGATCCCATATCCATTGGTGTTTGACATCAGAGATGGTATACGGGTGCTCAGTGGAGACTGGGTACACTGGACGGACTCGCCGAGAACTCCCAGATGGTATTATACCTCATGTCAGATGGCAGTTCTCTGGTGACACTTGTGCAGGTTAGTCTGTAGACCCGAGATCGTCATAGAGTCTTGTGTGATTCCCACTGTGCTTTGATCTCCACCTTACCACGTCCATGAGGGCGTGCAAAACGGTGGTCTTTGGGTACAGTCCCGAGTCATATGGAGGCAATGAGCGATAGGAGGGGTTTCGTCTCTCCCGGTATTGGGGGTAGATGTTGCGCTGTGCTCGATTGGCCGTAACAGGGAAGTCCCTAGCCAGGGCTGATCAGAGATTTGCTGGTAAGTGTTACCAGTAGTTTCTCGACCCGTTACGAGCCTCACATCGGCACGACTTATCGGGTTATTGGGGTCTGACGTTTACCACCCCTAGACTTGATATGCGACGTATCAGACGAAGAGACCGGACTGTACGGTAAGTGTTACTGGTCGGATTCGCAGGAGTGTGAGTGGGCTAGCTCGTCGATCTTCTGATCGCTCAATACCCGGGTGGCCGTTACGTTTAGCAGACCGCTTGCGGCTTGTGGGTGTTTGATATGATCATCATCTGCTACCGGCGTATTGACGAGTCTTTAGAGTCCTACACAGAGGTTTCCTGGTTCAAGCGAAACGAAATAGGAGCGCATATGAGATATGTGCAGGACCGAGAATAATGCGTGTATGTGATACCGCATTTCATTCTCGCGATAAATGTTTCGATTGGTTATATTTGATATGACCTAGTTATCGAATCATTGATTCGATAAATCGATACATTGAATACTAGTCGATTATGTGCGACATGACCGGATCATTGAATCAAATGTTGATTTAATAATTTAATGTATAATTATATATTTGATATATTACTTTGCATTAACTAGTATTGGTTCACTTTAAACGGATTTTTCTCACTTGGATTGCACATTGTATATGTGATATACTTTTGTGCACTTTTTTGTATCATGTTTGATGATACTTGATCATATGGTTAAGTGAATAGAATTAAACCATGGTTATTATGATAATTAGGGTTTTGCATATTTAGTTATTCATTTATTTGTTTATTCATTTATTTGGATAAGTTTAAGATAAGAATGGTGGCTTTATTTGTTTTATGTTGAAGCTTCATGAAGCTTTGACTTTGCTAACCATTCTTGTCTTCATGCTTAACCCTAACCCATCCAAATGACCATGGTTAATTCTCTACACTTAACCCTAGTTTAAGTTATGATAAGTATTTGATTTTCTGTTTCTTTTTAATAGAACTTATCATAACCATCTTCTTCTTCTTCTTCTTCAAGCTTGCTACATCAATGGCAACTTGAGATTTAGTGAGAGAAATCCAAATCTAAAGTGAACCCACCTCCTATTTCTTCATCCTCTACCTCTTGCCAAGTGGTTTTGGGTGTTTTCTTCACAAGTTTCACTACTTGGTGAAGTCGGAGCTTGAACTAGTGCAACCTCGACGTAGATCGTCTTTGACACGAAACCGACGAACTATTCCGCTCACTTCTCCGATGGAGCCGTCGCGAGAGTCCGAGGTTCGTGATGGACAGCGAGGGGACGACCACGTGGAGCTAAGGAGGTGGAAATCCGGATCTACAAAGGTTATAGTTTCCGACCTTTAGTTAATTTGCTAACTAGTTTAGTTTTTCGCCTAGAATTCTAGTCTAAGATCCGTGTTAGGGTTTCTCGGCACCATAATTTTTCTAAAATGGCATGTTCGATGTGTTGTGAGACCTCTATAAGGTGCCTAGGAACCTTTCAGTGGTATCAGAGCCAAGCTAGAGCCTTAGGCGAAGTCTAGACGCGATTTGAAGTCCGAACGAACCCGAAACCCCAAATCTATAATGCTCTCTGTACATTTTCTAAAAACCGGGATTTTTCCAGATTAAAAATGCCTAAAAAATTCAGCAGGAGTATCTAAGAGTTATGGTGAAACACGATCTCCTGATTCATCTATACAGCGGCGGAAACGCGGCAGAAGCATGCCTTCTGCCGCGCTTCCGCCGCTCACTGTTCATATTGCGCAATAATGTTTGCACAGTAACTCATATTTTATTATGCTGAATTTTCTGGGAATTTTTAATATTTATTCAAGAGTTGAATTTTCTGGAATTATTTTGGGGATTCGGTGTTTCGATCGGAGTATCAAATTTCGTCTTTGTGTTTTTCCGGATAATTTTTAGAATATGTTAAAAAGTTCGACCGGATATAAATACCCAATTTTTCCCCTGTCGGGAAATTTCCAAGTGTTGGATTTTTCCGTAGTTTAACAACGTTCTAAGTAGTGCAAGTAACGCGATGGACCCTCTAGAAGACAACAAAACTTAACTCGATTATGTGACCGTCTTGAACTGCCCTTTGAACCTTCGGGTTTGGGGCAGTACGGCGTGCCACATGTGAGGCGTTGGCTTGACCCTTCTACGGCTGGACCGTTGGTACTGAGGCACGAACTGAATGTTGTTAGACTTATTTCATGTGTTGAGTTGTATCGGGAAAACTTGGGTATTCGATTGTTCGATCGGAAAGTTTAACATTTTCTGTTTATCTGGAATGTGATACAATAATTGGAATTCACAAGTAGTTATGAGATAACTGAATGAATGTTATAAATCTAGCAATTTAGTCCCATATGATATTGAAAAGAGTTTTCGATAATGAGACTAAAATGCAGGATTTATATCTGTAAGGCATGCGATGTCTAAAGAGGTTGCGGATTCCAACTGTTGTGGTTTTACACTTTCTTTTCTGTGACCGTAAGTGTAGTATGTTCATATCGCCGGTTTCGTTGCTATACGTCAACGACAATTGGGGTATACATACTTACTTACGTTGATGACATGTGATGTTATGTGTTGCTGGATATGTTATATTGGATCGTCGTGTTCGAATAGCCGGGGGTTTTTATGTGAGATGAGTATTTTTCTTTTTCATTCATGTAAAAACTTGTATGTAATATTCTTTTATTTGGGGCACTTCCAGGTAGCGGAAGCTGTCACCCTTTGTATATTATTTACTTTTCCGCATTAGGATACACCCAAGGAGGGGAGCACAAGTAACCGGGTTCTGGGGTCCAGTGGGAGACCAACTCGAGGAGTCGAGTCCGGGTCTCCTAACCCTAGAATTGGCAGGGTTGCTTGCCGCTCTCGTAGGGGTCTAGGGGTGTGGGATTGGCTATTCATCACGACCGTGGAATCCGTGTTTTATACTGGCTCGTATTGAAAACACGGACGTCCTAGTATATCCAATATTTCATATGTTTATTCTGCTGCGATATCTGTGTTGTGATTCTGTGATGGATATAGTATATAGTATATATGATATATTATATAGACGTTACTTATGTTTTACACCCGCGCTAGCCCTGCCCTGCTCTGTCGTTAGTTACCTAACCTAACGGTGCACGAGGGGACATCGAGGCGAATGCGGATGGCATAAGTGTACGTCATATCTATCTGTGATGTTTAGGTATTTAAATGATGGGACTTCATTAATGTGATTAATGAAAGATAAGAAACCTATGATGTTGTGGAATCGAATTTTAAAATAAAACTGGTAGCTACAGTTCTTGCTTTGCATAGCGGTATATGTGATATGCCCTGCACCTTATTCGATGAGGAAAGGACCGAGATCCCTTCACCGGGAGTGACTCCTTTAGCAATAACTGGCAGATGCTACACACTCGGTTTGTTTTTGACTGCTTCTATAGTTTCTGCTTTGCACAGTGATATATATGATATATCCCGCACCTCATTCGACGAGGAAAGGGCCGACGATCCCTTCACCGGGAGTGACCCCTTTAGCAAAACTAGAAAAGCCTCAAAATCACTCCATTTCAAAACTTTATTTGATTCTACAACGATATCAAGTTCATTACGCTCATGGTTTTTATGAAAAACCTGCGTAGCCCTCCGTCATTTCAGATAAGTCATGTTTAGTATTCGTGCTGCGTTTGTTGACCTTGTCAAGGCGCAGTGTGCGGTAGCTAACCAGTATTTATCTGCTTATGCATATGATGCAGATTGAGTTAGGGTAGTCGTACGGCCTTGTTGACCTTGTCAAGGGTCGTGCGGGTGGGTTTGATTCAATCAAGAAATGACGGGTTGAACTTGACTTGCGGTCTATGGTTTGTTGACCTTGTCAAGGTCATAGATCGTTCGGGGCAAAATATTATCGGGAATTTCAAGTGTTGAAATTTGCAATGAGATTGCATACCTTCTATGAGATAGTTGGATCCCGATACCCGCTGCGAGTAAGAGTTACTCCTGGGAGAGTTTTACACACTACAATTAGCCGATCAAGTAGGTATCTAGAAAGGTGTCAACGGGGTTACGCCTCTGGGAAAATGAGGTTTACAGTAATTAGGTTCATGCGAAAGCACGGGGGACCTCCCTCAAAGTACCGACACTGGCCTGGCTGAAAGATTGGCGAACTTGTAGTGTGTAATTAATCCCGGCTAGTCTTTCCTTTTAGGGTTTGGAGGAAGATTTGATAAAAAGCAGTGGGAGCCATCCTGATTAGATAAGATAATAACCAATCTGATCTTGCACGAGCATACGCTAAAGTGTTTTCTTCTCTCTCTCTCCAGGTAGCGACCATTTCATGCCTTAATAAAGATAATAATATGGATGTATTGACCGAACCCGCATGTTATACTGTGCTGGGGAACGTTGGTTCCGTTCTTTCTTATAAGAGTTATAGGAATGAACAGGATATAGGGGAATGCCAGGATTCTCATGCCACCCGAATGAAGAAAGTACATGTTGATGCATTTTCTTCAGGTGTGTTCGTTACTGAGAACTGTTTCTCCATTTGCTCTACGTCCTGGGTATTGGATACCGGGTCGGGATCCCATAAATGTAATCAGTTACATGGGCTAAGGAAAGGTAGAGAACTTGGGGAAGGTGATAAAGACATTAGAGTTGGAAATGGTGCAATTGTTGCAGCTAAGACTGTCGGGGAATATCACCTTGTATTACCAACTGGTAATACATTGGTTCTGAACGAATGCTATTACATGCCGAACCTGATATGCAACATTATATCGGTTTCTTTATTGAGTAAAGAGGGATATAATTTTGTATTACAGGATAATGTTATGAACATTTTCCGTAACCAAAAGTTGGTTGGATCAGGCACGTTATGCAATGGCATTTATGTTCTAAATCAATCAACAGTTCTGAGCATAACAAACACACACAAGAGGAAGAGTTCTGAACTCAATGAATCCTTCTTGTGGCATTGTAGACTGGGTCACATCAATATGACACGACTGGCTAAGTTGCATAAGGATGGATATTTGAAACCTTTCGAATTTTCATCTTATGACACTTGCCAGTCATGTCTCAAAGGCAAGATGACCAAAACTCCGTTTACGGGACATGGGGAAAGAGTTACCGAACTCTTAGGACTTATACATAGTGATGTATGCGGTCCCATGTCTACACATGCCAGGGATGGTTCTTCATACTTCATTACATTCACTGACGATCTCTCTAGGTTCGGGTATGTGTTCCTGATGAAACACAAATCAGAAGCTTTTGAGAAATTTAGGGAATATAAACAAGAAGTTGAGAACCAAACTGGAAAAAGTATTAAAATCCTTCGATCTGATCGAGGAGGGGAATACTTGAGCAATGAATTCCTGGACTTCCTAAAAGAGAATGGGATTCTCTCTCAGCTGACTCCTCCATATACACCACAGCACAACGGTGTATCTGAACGAAGGAATCGCACCCTATTAGATATGGTGCGCTCTATGATGAGCACAGCTGAGTTACCTATTTCCTTCTGGGGTTATGCGCTGGAAACAGCAACATACCTATTGAATCAAGTTCCATCTAAATCTGTACCTACCACACCATATGAGATATGGAGTGGGAAGAGACCATATTTTAAACGAGTTAAGATATGGGGTTGTCCGGCCTATGTCAAAAGACAAAATCCGGACAAGCTCGAGGCACGGTCAGTTCTCTGCAAGTTTGTGGGATATCCAAAGAATTCTTATGGGTATTTTTTCTACCACAGTGAGGAACAAAAAGTGTTTGTTGCTCAACATGCCACCTTTTTAGAAAAGGAATTCCTTGAAAAAGAAATTAGTGGCAAAGTGGTAGAGCTGGAAGAGGTTCCAGATACACAAACCGTAACTGAAGATTTAGTGGAACCAGAAGATTCAGTAGCTCCCAATGAACCTCAGCCTCTCCGCCGATCTAGTAGGGTTCCTCGCCAGCCTGAGAGATACTACGGTTTTCTCATGGACGGTGGGAGCGAGGATTGCATCATGGAGGATGATGACCCAACTAGCTTCGAGCAGGCCATCACGAGTGGGGACTCAGTGAAATGGCTGGATGCTATGCGGTCCGAGATGGAATCCATGTACACCAACAAAGTATGGACTTTGGAAGTTGCTCGTGAAGGGGTAAAACCCATTGGGAGCAAGTGGATCTTCAAGAAGAAACTTGGTGTAGATGGGAAAGTGGAGACTTTCAAAGCTAGACTGGTAGCAAAGGGTTTTCGTCAAAGACCAGGTGTGGACTATGACGAGACCTTTTCTCCAGTAGCTATGCTTAAATCCATCCGGATCATGCTTGCTATCGCTGCTTATCATGATTACGAAATCTGGCAAATGGATGTTAAGACCGCCTTTCTAAATGGTGATTTAGAAGAGTGCGTGTACATGACTCAGCCAGAGGGCTTCGTAGACAGTGGGAGCAGCGGGAAGGTGTGCAAGCTGCTTAAATCCATTTATGGATTAAAGCAAGCATCGCGGAGTTGGAACATCTGCTTTGACGTCGTTATCAAAGAGTTTGATTTCGTCAAAAATCCAGATGAACCTTGTATCTACAAGAAGGTGGCAGAGAGTAAGGTTGTCTTCCTCGTATTGTACGTGGACGACATACTCTTGATAGGAAATGATATTCCTATGCTGCAATCGGTCAAGCTCTTCTTATCACAAAGATTCTCAATGAAAGATCTTGGTGATGCCTCCTGCATATTGGGAATTAGGATCTATAGAGATAGATCCAAACGGATTTTGGGATTGTCCCAATCCAGGTACATTGACACCATACTAAAGAGGTTTAGTATGGAAGAGTGCAAGCGTGGGAACTTACCCACGATCTCTGGAGTCACTCTCTCCAAAGAAATGTCTCCCAAGACTGATTTGGAGAGAGCTCGCATGCAAGGGATACCCTATGCTTCGGCAGTAGGCTCTATCATGTATGCGATGCTATGTACCAGACCCGATGTAGCATACTCACTAAGTATAGTGAGCAGGTATCAAGCTGATCCTGGAGAGAGTCACTGGACAGCTGTGAAGAGCATTCTCAAGTACTTGCGAAGGACTAGAGATATGTTCTTGGTGTATGGTAACGGAGAACTCCAAGTGGAGTCCTTTACCGATTCGAGCTTCCAGAGTGATAAGGACGACTCTAAGTCGCAGTCGCGCTTTGTCTTTACCCTTTACGGAGGGGCGGTTAGCTGGAAGAGTTCCAAGCAGGAAACCGTGGCAGACTCGACGATGTAGGCTGAATACATCGCTGCCAACGATGCTGCTAAAGAAGCTGTCTGGATCAAGAATTTCATTACTGAACTTGGAGTGGTTTCATCCATTGAGCATCCAATACCTTTGTATTACGATAACAATGGAGCGGTGGCTTTGGCCAAGGAACCCAGGTCCCATCAGCGATCCAGGCATATTCTGAGGCGGTATCACCTGATCCGGGAGATAGTTGATCGCCGGGAGATCGAGGTCAGGAGGGTAGACACGAAGAACAACACGGCGGATCCACTCACGAAGGCCATTCCCCAGATACAGTTTGAGAGACTCTTCGGGATGCTCGGTATGAGATACTACAGCAGCTGGCCCTAGTGCAAGTGGGAGATTGTTAGTTGTATGTATGCCCTAGAGGCCAGTATTGTACAGATTATGTATATTATATTGGATGCTTGGACATATATAGAGATGACTTTCTTGCTCGACATGATAGTATGCTATCTGGTTGCTATTTATCTTAACATGTACACTAGTCTCTTTATACTGTCTTATAGTTACATGTTGGTAAAGCCCTTAGGATGTGTACTTGACTACCTGGACTATGATGCAGATCATACTAGTGGGGACATGGTAGTCCATAAGTACATCCTTCAAGGTCCCTAGTCGTGGGTGTATCGAGACGGGGCATCGATATACCAGAGTAGACTAGCGTATACGCTTCTCGACCCATGTGATGGGCGATGGATGATCCCATATCCATTGGTGTTTGACATCAGAGATGGTATACGGGTGCTCAGTGGAGACTGGGTACACTGGACGGACTCGCCGAGAACTCCCAGATGGTATTATACCTCACGTCAGATGGCAGTTCTCTGGTGACACTTGTGCAGGTTAGTCTGTAGACCCGAGATCGTCATAGAGTCTTGTATGATTCCCTCTGTGCTTTGATCTCCATCTTACCACGTCCATGAGGGCGTGCAAAACGGTGGTCTTTGGGTACAGTCCCGAGTCATATGGAGGCAATGAGCGATAGGAGGGGTTTCGTCTCTTCCGGTATTGGGGGTAGATGTTGCGCTGTGCTCGATTGGCCATAACAGGGAAGTCCCTGGCCAGGGTTGATCAAAGATTTGCTGGTAAGTGTTACCAGTAGTTTCTCGACCCGTTACGAGCCTCACATCGGCACGACTTATCGGGTTATTGGGGTCTGACGTTTACCACCCCTAGACTTGATATGCGACGTATCAGACGAAGAGACCGGACTGTACGGTAAGTGTTACTGGTCGGATTCGCAGGAGTGTGAGCGGGCTAGCTCGTCGATCTTCTGATCGCTCAATACCCGGGTGGCCGTTACCTTTAGCAGACCGCTTGCGGCTTGTGGGTGTTTGATATGATTATCATCTGCTACCGGCGTATTGACGAGTCTTTAGAGTCCTACACAGAGGTTTCCTGGTTCAAGCGAAACGAAATAGGAGCGCATATGAGATATGTGCAGGACCGAGAATAATGCGTGTATGTGATACCGCATTTCATTCTCGCGATAAATGTTTCGATTGGTTATATTTGATATGACCTAGTTATCGAATCATTGATTCGATAAATCGATACATTGAATACTAGTCGATTATGTGCGACATGACCGGATCATTGAATCAAATGTTGATTTAATGATTTAATGTATAATTATATATTTGATATATTACTTTGCATTAACTAGTATTGGTTCACTTTAAACGGATTTTTCTCACTTGGATTGCACATTGTATATGTGATATACTTTTGTGCACTTTTTTGTATCATGTTTGATGATACTTGATCATATGGATAAGTGAATAGAATTAAACCATGGTTATTATGATAATTAGGGTTTTGCATATTTAGTTATTCATTTATTTGTTTATTCATTTATTTGGATAAGTTTAAGATAAGAATGGTGGCTTTATTTGTTTTATGTTGAAGCTTCATGAAGCTTTGACTTTGCTAACCATTCTTGTCTTCATGCTTAACCCTAACCCATCCAAATGACCATGGTTAATTCTCTACACTTAACCCTAGTTTAAGTTATGATAAGTATTTGATTTTCTATTTCTTTTTAATAGAACTTATCATAACCATCTTCTTCTTCTTCTTCTTCAAGCTTGCTACATCAATGGCAACTTGAGATTTAGTGAGAGAAATCCAAATCTAAAGTGAACCCACCTCCTATTTTTTCATCCTCTACCTCTTGCCAAGTGGTTTTGGGTGTTTTCTTCACAAGTTTCACTACTTGGTGAAGTCGGAGCTTGAACTAGTGCAACCTCGACGTAGATCGTCTTTGACACGAAGCCGACGAACTATTCAGCTCACTTCTCCGATGGAGCCGTCGCGAGAGTCCGAGGTTCGTGATGGACAGCGAGGGGACGACCACGTGGAGCTAAGGAGGTGGAAATCCGGATCTACAAAGGTTGTAGTTTCCGACCTTTAGTTAATTTGCTAACTAGTTTAGTTTTTCGCCTAGAATTCTAGTCTAAGATCCGTGTTAGGGTTTCTCGGCACCATAATTTTTGTAAAATGGCATGTTCGATGTCTTGTGAGACCTCTATAGGGTGCCTAGGAACCTTTCAGATCTCGGGTCTACAGACTAACCTGTACCAGTGTCACCAGAGAACTGCCATCTGACATGAGGTATAATACCATCTGGGAGTTCTCGGCGAGTCCGTTCAGTGTACCCAGTCTCCACTGAGCACTCGTTTACTATCTCTGATGTCAAACACCAATGGATATGGGATCATCCATCGCCCATCTACATGGGTCGAGAAGCTATACGCTAGTCTACTCTTGTATATCGATGCCCAGTCTCGATACACCTACGACTAGGACTATTTGAAGGATGTACTTACTGACTACTCTGTGCTCACTAGTATAATCTGCATCATAATTCTGGTAGTCAAGTACTAATCCTAAGGGCTTTATCAACATGTAACATAGAGACAATCATTTTACATGTTAAGATAAAGAGCAACCAAATAACGTACTACCATGTTGAGCAAGAAAGTTGTTCAGACCAGAATATTGCATTTTAATACCGCTCATTCATTTTCTATTTTTTGTATATATCGGTACTATTAACCGGTGTTTGCCCAGTAATGCAGATTACAGGTATCCGTGACAAAATACTAGAAATACATCTTAAATCACGGATATTACATTTGTGAGCTGCCACTGCAACTAGAACTGCAAACCGACCGATATCCAAGAGTTATTTTGCTAATAAATATTGTGTACACAATTTTGGTTCAACACATAACATGCGTACAAACTAACTCTTGGAGCTTGGACCATGGACCTAGAAGGCAGCCATGGCATGATGGCTAGGAGCATGTGGCATGGTGTGATGTGCATTAATGGTGCAATAAATGCATAAAGTGTTGATGTGATGCAAACCTATATTGTTCCCTCCGATCCCTGGTGCAACACAAGTTCAAAATAGACAAATCAAACTGGACCAATGTGATGTTTGGGAGCAGAAAAGACCACCACTGCAATACGGGACCCAGCACTCGGATTTTAGCAGAGCACTCCCTTGCCAAAACCGGCCTGGCCGGTCCAACCTCCTCCTGTGAGATCCATCCTCTCATAGTGTCTCCAATGCTGCCATTTGGTCTTTATTTTATTGTTTGCTTAATCTCTTTTATTGCCTATAAAAGCAGACCATGGGGCAAAGGAGAAGGGGTCCAATTTTGCCATTCTTTTGTCCAAGTTTTTCACACTTTGTTTCTCTTTTTGTTTTGCTCTTGTACATAGATTAGGTCCCCCTTGAGCTCTCTACCTTAACTTGATCTTGCAACCTCTTCATTGAGCTTGCAAGTTTAAGCTTTGGTCATTGATCTCAAGGGGTTGTATCATTCTTGAAGATTAATAAAGTTATCTTTTTGTGCCTTCATTCACCATGTGTTCTTTGCCATCACTTGATCTTGCAACCTCTTAATTGAGCTTGCAAGTTTAAGTGTATGTTATTGAGTCCATGTCTTGTGTTTTGATCTTTGGTTCTTAGTATTTTCTTTCTTGCATTTTTCTTTCTTGCTCTTTTACATTCATGCAATTTATTACCATGCTTTACATTCTTGCTCTTTAATTCCATGCCCTTTAATTACTTGCTTCTAGTCTTTTCTTTTCTTTGTTTCTCTGTTCTTTGCTCATTTTGGTTTGTTGTTGTAATGGGGTGTTAATATTGTGTTGTTAGGAAAAGAAAGATATTGTAAGTTAAGGTTTCTTTGTTCATCTCCTTTTCCGATATTTTCCATTTGAAACTCCGCCCAAACCTTACGCAAGCGCTCCGTTAGGCACCCTACCCTACCAAGGTATCAGTGATTCCTAACCGCGACCGGTTGTGTTCGGATTGGCCGGAGGCGAAAGCAAGAGACAAGAACGGACGAACAAGGGTGAATAAGCCGGATTCCATGAATACCGTGCTTAAGCACCCTAATCCACGTTGTTGCCGATTGCTTTAGCTTCAATCGTTGAGTTCGGCTCAAAGGACGTGAATACAGATTCCTTTCACTTACACTAATCTATCTATTCCTAACAAACTTTACTTTTGCATATAAACACATAGGATAGATACGAACTTTCCGCCCATGCGCATTGACTCGTAAGAACAAGAACCTAAAACGCTCTGTCTCCCTGTGGACGACCCGTGCTCATTGCGGCTAGCTGCAAAGCGACATTGTCCTGATCGCGGTTAGATTTTAGAACTTCAAAACACGACACGCCAAAAGCGCGCGATCAAAAGTCCTCCATATGTATGTCCAAGCATCCACTATAATATACATCATATGAAGGGATTTTCTTAGCACCACTACTAGGGTTTGGTAGTATCACACATGCCATATTAAAAATTATAAGTTACTAAAGAAACTATCCTAATGATCAAACTAGAAAAGCTAGGGTAACAAAACTTTATACACAATCCACAAGAGGTAAAGGCAAGGTTTAGAGAATACAACATTTGTAGTTCCCTTCTATACACTCCTTGGCTATTTGAGGGTTGAAAGAAACTTGCTTGAGATCCTCCAAGTCCACGATGATCCACCCGGAGTCCTTTTTGTCCAAGCTCAAGGCTTCACTTGATCAAGAGAAGAAGTAGAAGCCAACACTCTAAACTAATGGGCAAGAGTAGTGTAGAATGGTGATGTGGTTTGTTTTCTCACTTTAAAACCCTAACTTGATCACTCTTTTGTTCACTATCAAAACCTAGAGAGCAAGTGAGTGAGGAAGAAGAAGATGGCAAATGAAGACCTCAAGATAATGATAAGGTTAAGGATAAAAATGAGAATAGAAAATATATATATTTTCTTGTTCTCATTCTTAACCCTAAGTTATAAATAACTAGATATTTCTCTTTGCATCAAAAATGGCCATAGAAAATAACTCATGGTTAACATAAAGGTTAGTGGAATAATAAAATAATCAACCATGATAAATTTTCCATTTCCATTTTTTTTTCCAAAAATAAATATCAAAATATATATACAACAAGGTGTGAGTCTTATATTGCTACCATCTCATGTATCAACAACCATGATAGAATTATGTATTCATGTATGAGTGCATGCACATCCATATGTGCATCAATGAGAACATGTGCATACATGGATGCAAACAACAAAAACAAAAGAATCCAAAGTGAAAAGCTAATGGTCAATGTTAAATCAACACTTGATTTAGCAAACCGGTCATATCACATACAACCCGACCTATAGCAAACCGCCTGATTAATATACGGTATCACATACGCGCATTTAATCAGGTCCCCGCGCATATCTCATATGTGCACCACATCGTTTTGCCTGGTCTAGGTAACTCCATTGTGGGACTCTAAGAGTTGTCAATACGCCGGTTGTGGGTGATGATCATATCAAGCACCCCCAAGCCGCAAGAGGTCAGCTAAACGTAACGGCCACCCGGGTATTTAGCGATCTGAAGAAAACAAGCGAACTTGTCACAACTCCCGTCGGCCAACCGACAATACTACCGTACAGTCCGGTCTCTTCGTCAGATATGCTGCATACTGAGTCTAGGAATGGTAACGTCGACCCCAATAACTCAATAAGTCATGCCGATGAATGGTCTATAACAGATCGAGAAACTACTGATAACACTTATCAGTAAATCCCAACAACCCTGGCCAGGGACTTACTGATATAGCCAATCGTGCACAGCACAGCATCAACTCCCAATACCGGGAGAGACGAAACCCCTCCTATCGCTCATCGTCTTCGTGTGTCTTGGAACTGTACCCAAAAGCCACCTGTTTGCACGACTCAATAGAGCCATGGTATGGTGGCAATCAAAGTACAGTGGGAAAACACACAAGACTCTATGACGATCTCAGGTCTACAGACTAACATGTACCAGTGTCACCTGAGAACTGCTATCCGACGATAGATATAATATCATATAGGAGTTCTCGGCAAATCCGTCCAGTGTACCCAGTCTCCACTGAGCACCCGTATATGATCTCGATGTCAAACATAAATGGATGTGGGAACATCCATCGCCTATCATATGGGTCTAGTATCATATATTCTAGTCTACTCTGGTATATCGATGCCCCGTCTCGATACACCTACGACTAGGGACTTTTCAGGATATGCTTATAAACTACAGACGTCCCACTAGTATGATCTCCATCATAATCACAGTAGTCAAGCAAATATCCTCAGGGCTTTATCAACATGTATAAATGAATAACAGCATGATCAAGTCAACATGTCAAATAAAGAAGAACCAGATAGCATATTATCATGTCTAGCAAGAATGTCCTCTGTATATATATACATGTATAAATACATCCACTATCATATAATGGCCTATAGAAGATACATATATCCAACAATCTCCCACTTGCACTAAGGCCAGTTATTGGCGTATCTCATACCCAACATCTCAAAAAGTTGCTCATGCTGCGGCTGAGGGAGGGCCTTGGTGAGTGGATCCGCGGTGTTATTCTTTGTGTCTACTCTCCTAATCTCGATCTCGCGGCGATCTACAATCTCCCAGATCAAATGAAAGCGCCTCAGGATGTGTCTGGACCGCTGATGGGACCAGGGCTCCTTGGCTAACGCCATAGCCCCATTATTATCACAATACAAAAGTATTGGATCGATAATGGTTGGAACTACTCCTAGCTCCGAGACAAACTTCTTCATCCAGATGGCTTCCTTGGTGGCATCATTTGCAGCAATATACTTAGCTTCCATCGTAGAGTCTGCAACGGTATCCTGTTTGGAACTCTTTCAACTTACCGCCCCTCCATTGAAGGAAAATACAAACCCAGAGATAGATTTGTTGTCGTCCTTATCACTTTGGAAGCTCGAATCGGTAAAGACCTCCATTTGGAGATCTCCATTAACATACACCAAGAACAATTCTTTAGTTCTTCGCAAGTACTCAAGAATGTTCTTCACAGCTACCCAGTGATTCTCTCTTGGGTTGGATTGATACCTGCTTACTACACTAAGTGCATAAGCTACATCTGGGCGTGTACATAACATCGCATACATTATAGATCCTACTGCCGAAGCATAGGGTATAACACTCATGCGAGCTCTCTCTTCATCGGTCTTTGGGCAAAATTCCTTAGAGAGAGTGACTCCATGGAAAGCGGGTAAGGCACCCCGCTTGGAGTCTTCCATGCTAAACCTCTTTAGGATGGTGTTGATGTACCTGGTTTGGGACAATCCCAATAACCTCTTGGATCTATACCTATAGATCCGAAGCCCAGAATGTATATGGCATAACCCAGGTCCTTCATTGAGAACCTTATTGATAAGAAAGATTTGACCGACTCTAGCAAGGAACATCATTTCCTATCAGAAGAATATCATCCACATACAATACGAGGAATGTGACAGCTCTCCCTACAGCCTTCTTATAAACACAAGGTTCATCCGGATTTTTGATGAAATCAAACTCTTTGATAACATCATCAAAAAAGATGTTCCAGCTTCGTGATGCCTGCTTTAATCCATAAATGGATTTAAGCAATCTACATGCTTTCCCGCTGCTCCCACTGTCAATGAAGCCTTCTGGCTGATCCATATAGATGCATTCATCTAAATCTCCATTTAGAAATGCAGTTTTAACGTCCATCTGCCAGATTTCATAGTCGTAGTGAGCAGCAATAGCAAGTAGGATCCGAATGGATTTAAGCATGGCTACGGGAGAAAAAGTTTCATCATAGTCCAGACCTGGTCTTTGACGAAAACCCTTCGCCACAAGTCTTTCCTTATAAGTCTCCACCTACCCATCTACACCAATCTTTCTTTCAAAGATCCATTTACACCCCACGGGTTTTACCCCAGGGGGTACAAGTCCAAAGTCCATACTTTGTTGGTGTACATAGACTCCATTTCAGATCTCATGGCATCCAGCCACTTCACAGAGTCTCCACTCATGATAGCTTGCTGAAAGCTGGTAGGATCATCATCCTCCATGATGCAATCTTCTCTATCAACATCAATGAGGAAACCGTAGTACCTCTCCGGTGGGCGAGAAGTCCTACCAGATCTACGGAGTGGCCGAGTTCATCAGTTTCTGTTGCAACAGCCGGTTCAACCAAGTCATCATTCATAATTTGTGTTTCTAGAACTTCTTCTAGGTCTACCACACTGTCATCTGTATCATTTGTGAAAAACTCTTTTTCAAAAAATATGGCATACTGAGAAACAAACACCTTTTGGTACTCCTTGTGGTAGAAAAGATATCTTTAAGAATTCTTTGGATATCCCAAAAAATTACACATGACTGACTGTGTCTCGAGTTTGTCCGGATTCTGCTTTTTAACATTAGCCGGACAACCCTAAATCTTAATTCGTTTAAGAGATGGTCTTTTCCCATGCCATATTTTATATGGCGTGGTAGACATGGTTTTGGTTGGGACCCTGTTCAGTGAAACGCTGCAGTCTCCAATGCATGCCCCTAAAATAAGACGGGCTATTCAGCATCACTCATCAAGGAACGGACCATATCCGTCGTTCTGACATACCGTTGTGCTGTGGTGTGTAAGGAGGAGTGAGCTGAGAAAGAATCCCATTCTCTTTTAGGAAGTCTGCAAACTCCGTACTGAGATACTCCCCACCTCGATCTGATCGAAGCATTTTGATGCTCAAGCCAGTTTGTTTTTCTACTTCGAGTTTACATTCAGTGAATTTCTCGAAAGCTTCGTACTTGTGGTTTAATAAAAATACATGACCGAATCTTGAGAAATCATCAGTGAAAGTAATGAAGTATGAAAAACCGCCTCTTGCCTGTGTAGACATTGGCCCGCATACATCGCTATGTATGAGGGCTAAGAGCTGAGTAGCTCTTTCTCCGTGTCCTGTAAACGGAGTTTTGGTCATTTTGCCCTTGATACAAGACTGGCAAGTTGCATAAGATTTATATACAAAAGGGTTTAAATATCCATCTTTGTGTAACTTGTTTAGTCTTGTTTCGTTAATATGACCAAGTATACAGTGCCAAAGAAAAGCTTCATTTATTTCTGAAAATTTTCTTTTATTAGTTTGTTGTATGCTGAAAACTGTCTGTTGATTTAGGACGTATATCCTGTTATTAAGTGTACCATACCCAACCAACATTTGATTCAGGTGAATGTTCATAACATTGTTCTGTAATACAAAATTATATCATTCATTGTCTAACAAAGAAACGGATGTTATATTACAAAGCATACTAGGTACATAATAACATGGGTTCAAAACCAATATACATCCAGACGGCAACCCCAACTGATACTCTCCCACAGCTACTGTATGTACATTGGAACCATTTCCAACCCGGAGAGTATAGTCACATGTCTTCAAAACCTTGCTATTTCTCAGCCCCTGCATAGAATTGCAAATGTGAGAATCTGAACCGGTATCTAATACCCAGGAAGCAGAGTTTATTGAAAAACAGTTTTCTGTCACAAACACACCTGAAGTGGAAGCATCCCCATGCGTCTTCTTGAGATCCAAGTACTCAGTGAAGTTGCACTTCTAGTGTCCTGTCTTGTGGCAGTGATAACATTCCCCTTTCCCCGATTCCCCAGCTTTGGACTTGTCTTTCCCCTTAACCTTTTTAACTCCTCCTCTAGGTTTGGTAGGTTTCTTCTTCATCATTCCCTTGGCCTTAGCCTTCGGGCGAGAGGAGGAAGATGGCCCAACAGTCAAAGCGGGAGTCTTCACTGACTTCAGCGTGCTCTCTGCACTCCTTAACATATTAAGGAGTTCAGGTAGTTCCTTCTCCATGTTGTGCATGTTGAAGTTAACTATAAATTGAGCAAAGGTGGAGGGGAGAGACTGCAGAATAATACCAGTATATTGCTCATTGTCTATTGTCCACCCAAGGTCCTCAAGCTCTTCTTTGAGAGCTATCATCTTCAGAACATGGTCTTCTTCTGGTGTACCAGGGGTCATCCGCATCTGAAACAACTTCTGGATGCTTCGTATCGTAAGACACGAGATTGCTCTCCATACAACTCCTTTGTATGGATAAATATGGCTTGGACGTCCATATTCTCGTGCTGCTTCTGATGTGTGTTATCCATTGATGCAAGCGCGAGGCATTTGGCCGTGGCACAGTCAGCGTCCCATGTCTTGCGGACTTCCTTATCCGCAATTGAGGATTTAGGACCTGGGACGGGCGGGGCTGGAGCCGTGAGGACATATGATACTTTATCATAAGTCAAGGCAATGTTAAGGTTTCTCAGCCAGTCTTTATAATTGGTCCCATTCAGTTTATTTTTATCTAGTAGAAGCTTAAGTCCTGTCATTGCTATCTGCCATCAAGAGAGAGAAAAGAATACACTCAGCGAAAGCTCTTGCAAAGATCAGATTGGTTATTATCTTATCTAATCGATGCCTCCCACTGCTTTAATCAAATTTCCCTTCAAACCTTAAAAGGAAAACTAGCCAGGATTAATTACAGCCTACAACTTCACTAGCCGTTCAGCCAGGTCAGTGTCGGTACTTGAGGGAGGTTCCCCGTGCTTTCGCACGGACCTAATTAATATAATCCTCGTCTTCCCAAAGGCGTAGCCCCGTTAACACCTTTCTAGACACCTAATAGGTTAGCTAATTGTAAAGTGCAAAACTCTCCTGGGAGCAACTATTGCTCATAGTAGGATCGGGATCCAACCATCATATGGAAGGTATGCAATCTCATTGCAAATTTCAACTCTTGAAATTCCCGATATGGATCTTACCCCTAGTACTCATGACCTTAACTATGGTCAACAAATCATAAGCACTAGTCAGGTTCTACCCGTCATTTCTTGATTAATTAGACCCACCCACGTGACCTTTAACTATGGTCAACAAAGTCGCATGAATGTCCTAATTAATCTGCATCATATGCAGTGTAGGAAGAAATCACTTAGCTACCGTACACTATGCCTTAACTATAATCAACAAACGTAGCACGAATACTAAGTACTCTACTTGCTAAAATGACGGAGGGTTACGGTTGGTTTTTAAGAAAACCTTTAACGCTTTGAACTTGATATCGTCGTAGAATCAAACGGTTTTCAAAAGGAGTGGCTTAAGCTCCACAATTTTGAAATGTAGCTTTTTCGCAAAAAACCGAGTGGTTTTCAAATCCGATTCTACAACATCTTTTTAGGTTTATTTTTATTCACATTAATCATATTATTGTTGTCCCATCATTTTAGTCCTTAAGCCAATCACAGAAAAGAAACGAAAATACAACGTACGGTTATGCCATCCGCATTCACCGCAATGTTCCATTATACACCGTTAGGTTACTTAACTAACGGCATACCGGGACAGGACTGGCGCCGGTGTAAAACATAAGCAACGCCTATTATATATCTCATATATAATATAACATTCGTCTCAGATATATTAAGCAATCACATCATAGAATATAGGCAGCAGAAACATAGATATGATGATATAGGATATACTAGGACGTCCGTATTTAGTATTTAGCCAACAATAGAAAATACGGATTCCACGGTCGTGATGAATAGCTAATCCCACACCCTAGACCCCTACTAGAGCGGCAAGCGACCCTACCAATCCTAGAGTTAGGAGACCCTGTCCCGACTCCTCGAGGTGGTCTCCCACTGGACTCTAGAACCCGGTCACTTGTGCTCTCTACCTTGGGTCTTTCTTAATGCGGAAAAGTAAATAATATACAACAATGGTGACATCATCCTCAACCCGGAAGTGCCCCAAATAAAAGAATATTACATTACAAATAAATTTTATATGAATGAAAAGTAAAACTCTCATCTCACATAAAACCCCCGGCTATTCAATCACGACAATCCTATACATCACAACACAGCAACACACAACATCACATTAATCAACGTAAGCAAGTATGCCTACCCCAATTGTCGTTGACATATAGCAACGAAACCGGCGATACGCATACTATGCTTACGGTCGTAGAAACAAGTATCACATACTACTAGGCGATATTAAACCCTTCGATCGAATTAACGAACACCCGCATTTCCCAACAAGCTCAACACTTGAGGGCCATTAAACAATACCCAAAGTCCATGCCACAGTATTTAATGGACCAGCCGTAGAAGGGCAAACCCAAGCCTCATCTGTGGCGCCACTAACTACGGTAAACCCTAAGGTTTAGTCGTAGTTTGGTGGTCACATCTCGAGTTAGGGTTTCATTCTTCTAGAGGGTCCATAGGAATACCTGCATTATATATCGAATACGTTCAACCTGGAAAATACCAGTGTTTGATAATTCGTTCGACCTGTTTAACGTCGCCAAAGTTACCAATACAATGCTATAAAAATACGACTACGAAATACTCCGCAAAGAGCCCATTTCTTAACTAACATTGTAAGCCCGCGGGGGCGCCCCGGCCGTCGATCCGACGCCGGAAACGCGGAAAACAAAAACTTTGCGAACTTTGCAAACCGGCACCACCGCGGACTTTTCACCCGAATCGGGCCATTAACCTAGCTAGCTAGCAAAATAGAAAAGAGTAGAGAAGTATACCAAGCGATCCGTGTCCTTCGGTCTTCGTCTCCACTCCGATCTCCCGCGGAATCTCCGTCACCTCCTCGCTCGTCGGAAAGGGCACCACATAGCCGGAATCTTTTACGGGCTCCCGCCTCTTGACCGAGGCAACTCGGGCGCGAAGTTGGCTAGCCGACGCGTCCAAGGTTTGCTATAGAATAATGTAGTAAACTTGTCTCTTGGGGTTATGAGGTTGCCATGGTTGGAGGAATCTTAGCACAAGAATTTTCCATGGATTGATGCTAGATGAAGAATGGAGCATGCAATCACAAAGAATAAGCATCTCCCTAAAAGAGCTCGGCCAAAAGAAAAAATGCTCACTGGAAATGGATGTGTGTAGTGTATATTAATTAATCCCATGTATAAAGACAATAGCACCTCACAGCAAACACAAAAGAAATGGGGGGCCCACTAAATTAATCAAGAAAGGAAATTTCCACACAATTAAACCTCTCTCTCTCTCACTGCAGGAACAGTGGCCGGCCCCAATTAAAAACAAGTGGGGAAAAAGATAATGGAATTAATTAATCAAAACAAAGAGAACAAAATCAATGAACTAATATCAAAAAAAGGGGTCACAACCAAATCAATCTCAAACCCTTTCACTAACCATCACCATAAATGCAATGAGATGGACAAGAATGGAATATCATGATTATGAAGCCACACTCATGCAAAGAAACCCCTCACAAAATGTTAATTGCAAACTTGCAATTAACACCCTCTAACGAAAAGTCCGACCGGGAAGAAAAAAGAGAAAACCGGCCGGAACGGAATGCAAACTGGCAACTTCAGAAAAACTGATCCCGTAATAAAATACGGGAAAACCCCACTACTGCAAATACATGCCCGCATTTGTATTCCCACTGAACACAAATGCAAAGAGACAAAACTACACTATCAAATACTAGAATCCGGCTTAAGCCAAAACCGGCTAGTAAAAACTGTCCGATCACGATCCGTGCAATACCGCACGTATCTGATCGAACCCTGCCATATCTCCATACGGCCTCTACAGCGTTTCGCCCGAAACTTGAGTAACTGAGTGTGGTGGACTCTAAAGACTCGTCAATACCTTGGCTGTGGATTTAACCACTAGTACGTCAGAGGTATAAGCCAATACGTGACGGGCCACCAGGTATTGACCAAATGGGACGTCGATGAGGAAGCTCACCCCGACACCCAACTGAGCCTGTCAGTGACAATATCCGTACAGTCCGGTCCGTTCGTCTATGAGTATCGCATGGCGGGCCTAGAGGGTTGGTAAAAGTCAGACCCCCAAAAGCGGTACAAGTCGTGTCGGAGTGTAGCCCAGAACACCCTGAGATACTACTGGAATACCTACCAGCAAATCTCCTGCCTTGGCCAAGGACTTTTCATGTTCTGGCTCTCCTAGACACAGCACGACCTCACCCCCAATACCGGGAGAGACGAACCCCTGCAGATCCGCTCACTGCCTCCATGTGGCTCGGGACTGTACCCAACTAAAACCTGTTTGCACGACTCCTTTGAGCCGTGGTAGGGTAGTAATCAAAGCACAGTGGGAACTCACACGAGACAAATGACAGTCTCAGGTCGATGAACTAACCTGTACACATGTCACCAGGGAACTGCTATCTGACATCTGGTATATTCCCAACTAGCAGGTTCCCGGCGAGTCCTGTCCGGTGTACTCATAACCCAATGAGCACCTGTATACATCTTAGGTGAACCAACTGACACCAGTGGCTTGTGAGACCGGCCACCGCCCCTCGTCGGGGTCTCGACTGTATACACTAGTCTACTCCGGAGTATCGATGCCCTGTCTCGAAACTCCCACGACTAGGGACCTTTTAAGGATGTGCTTATAGACCCCAGCTCCCACTTATATGATCGCCCTCATACTGCTGGAAGTCAAGCAAGAATCCTAGGGGCTTTATCAACGTGCAATAGCGACTCGTAGGGTCACCTAAAGCAGTACACGATGATAAAGGTAAACCAGATAGCATACTATCATCTCGAGTAAGACTGTCCTACTGGGACAGGTCCTCCCCTCAATCATTGCAATCACGTGCCTGTGATCCAATAATTGACTCTGAGGGCACTATCTCCAACAATCTCCCACTTGCACTCGAGGCTAATTATTGCGATGTCGCATACTCACAGCCCGTGTGATACCGAACACCCAACTCCTCTACTAGTCAGTCTCACAAAGCTCGTTTGCGAGACTATTGCGTTCGAGGAATAGCCTCAGTGAGTGGATCCGCTTTGATGTTTCTTTCTATGTCTCTCTATATCTCAAGTTCGCGGAGAAAGCCATCTCCCGAAATGAGCAATACCTGTCTTAGAATGTCTGGATGTCTGATGGGACCTAGCTAAGAAATGAACTCCAAATCCAAACTTCTTAGACTGTATCGTCAACTGAACTTAATCAGTATCCTGCGCCATACTTTCCCTCTGTATCCACCTGGACCACCTGTCCAAAATACTGCCCCTCGTCAGAGGGAAAACTAGAACTCTGACAGCCACTCTGCCATCCAGGTCACCTTGGAAGCCTGGAATGATAACCGTCTCCTAAAGGAGGCTGCCGTTATCGATTCCCTAGAACATCAACTTATGTTCTAAAACTGCTTCCGATTGTGACGACCAAAGTATAACCGATCGTAGTATAGGAATATTACTTCCTACTCTGTGTATGTCATCAAATACCAAGACATCACACCCTACTACCTTCTTAACAGATCCATCCCCTATTCTGATGAAGTCAAACCTATGACTGTCACATCAGAAATAGATGATCTATCTCCGCCATATCTGCTTAAGTCTATAAATAGACATAAGCCTGATGTTCACCAATGCTTCCGCTGCTCCCACTGACTACGACAACCCTCTGGCAGAGTCATATAGACGTGCACTTCTAAAGCCAGTTTAGAACGACACTATACTCATCCTCCTGCCGGGTCTCACAGTCTGGAACAACAGCAATGGCAAGTCTGGGTAAACAAGAACCTCCCTGCCACCATCCTTGAGCATACCGAAGTACCTCTCGAGTGCCTGAGGTTACCCACCATATCTGCGGAGTGGCCAATGGAATGTCAATCCAGATTGAATCTTTAGGTTCCTATCAAATCTTCAGTAATCGTTTGTGGTTCTGGAATCACTTCCAGTTCTACCATACTCCCACTACTGTTTTCTGAAAAATCCATTTTTAATAAAACTGTGGCGAGTCAAGAACAATATCACTATTGATCTTCCAGATGGTAGAAAGTCAATCCTCGTCATAGCCCGGGTCAACCCACAAACAGCCATTACTGAAACGTGCCTTGAGTTGTCCAGAGTCTGGTTTTAAGCATAAGCCGGACAACTCCCCGTATCTTAACAATGTCAAGATATGAACTGTTCTATATCCAAGAAACAGAGGCACTGATTTAATTGAACCAGATTCAAATCATGCAGCTGTCTCCAGTGCATGTCAACTAAATGGAAGGAGGCCGATCAGCGTTACTCAACTTAGGAGTACTTCCAATTATGAGTAACCTGAAAGAGAAGCTAGTTCTCTTAATCATTACTATCAACTGAATACCATTCACAAGTATCTACATCTTCGATCTCCTTGAAGAATCCCGATACTTGCAACACTTGGTTCTCTACTTTACTCTTATACCTATAACTCCTCAAAACTTAGACCCTGTGTTTCTACGAAACACATGTCTAAGAACTAGAGAAGTTAAAAGTAAACAGAATATAGTACGAGGACCAACCCCTCTGTCCTAATGGACACTGGACAATATACAATACTCTGTATAAGTCCTTGAGTCTAGTGACCCATTCACTGTGTGTCGTGGGTTGAAAAATGTACTTTTGGTTAAGAAGAATTACACCGCTGTTCAATGCTCCTTACCTAACCATCCACTGGTATAGGTAAATGTCATAGACATAATTTCAAAAAGATATGTCTCACTCTATAAAAATAGACGCACAGATATATCAATTTGAAATTGGTGCACAACAACAGATATTCAAAACCAAATATTTGCCGACCGGCAAACAACCCAGGTGGCTTCCTCAAATATCACCAATTACAACGAATCCCGATATTATGAGGACGGTCATCTAATTCCCAATAACTTACTCCCACTCATCATCTGTAAAACCATACAGATGTGAGAATCCAACCTGGTAAATACATACCCTGGAGTAAGTGTCTAATCGGGAAATCAGTTTTCTTTTAACATTACACAGTGAAACTGAAATATTGAAATGCCTCGTTGGGGTATCCTGGTATTCCTAGTAATGTCTCTACCATTATCCAGATTCACAACTATAACCGTATAATTCTTTGCCACCTCTCCAAATCCCTTCATATGTCTTTAGTCATTACCTTCTGTACACCCCTTTAGGCCAAATGGTTTTCTTCCTTCCCTACCGTTCGGCACCAGCCTATGGTTTGGAAGAAGACTATTCAATAAGCATAATGGGTGTACTGTCCTAATCCTAGGAGCACTCGCAACGCGAGAGAAGGTGAAGATAAAAGACACTTGAATGTACTTTATTCCTATTTCTCCTAAACCAGGATCCATCCCCGAACTGGAACAAGTTCCTTTCGAGTTCGTATATAACCATACGATGGATTATCCAATAAAATGGGATCTTCGTAGTGATACGGAGTGTCCTGGAGAAATACAAAGGTGATTTAGGATTGGCGAAGAAATACTTGGTTTGGTCGTGAATAGCAGTCGCAATTTACTTTGCCCTCTTACTAATCCCTTGCTTTGTCTGAACTTAATACCTTCTGTACACCGTTTAGGCTAACTGGTTTTCTTCATTCCCTACCGGTCGGCACTAGCCTATGGTTTGGAAGAAGACTATCTAATTTGCGTAATAGGTGTACTACTCCTAAACCAAGGAGTACTCGCAGCCTGAGAGAAGGTGAAAAGAAAAGACAACTGAATAATCCTATCCGTTTTCTCCAGAACCAGAAACCATCCTCGAATTCCTTCGAGTTCGTATCTAACCATACGATGGTTTTGTCCAATGGAAGTGGACGTTCGCAGTAATACGGGGTGTTCTGGAGAAAAGGGTAAAAGTAGGAGTGGCAATGAGGTTCGCAACTCTGACAATCCAAAAGCCAGTGTTAAGAAGGTTCGGTCAACTTGGTCACTGAGTCATAGTCTAGGGTCGGGTCAATGGTCGCTGCCAGAGAGAGAGAAAAGAAACACTCAGCGTGCACTCTAACCTAGATCAGAATGGTTGTCACTTTATCTAATCTGGAAACCTCCCACTGTAACGTCAAATTCTTCCCCAAACCTGAAAGAAGAATTAGCCGGGATCACCCGAGGAGTAAACCAACTCATCAGTGGGAATCGGGATCCAACTATCATCGCATGATAACGTGACGGAATCCGCTCACGCTATCACACTCCAGAAGGTATGCGCATATCTGGCAAGTTTCAGTACTTTTGAAACTCCCGATGTGGATTTTTGCCCCATGCTCTTATGACCTTGACTAAGGCCAACAAATCATAAGTCACATGTCAAGTTCTATCCGTCATTGTCCAGGTTGATTTGAACCCACCCGTACAAGCCCTTGACTAAGGCCAACAAGGCTATACGACTGTCCCAAAACAACGCATCTATCTATGCAGCATATGAATACCCAATAGCTACCAAACACTGTGCCTTGACTAAGGCCAACAAACACAGCTTGAATACTATTGACTACCCATATGAAACGACGGAGGGCTACGAATGGTTTCTGGCGAAAACCTTTAACGTAGTGAACTTGATATCGTTGAAGGAACGGATAGCTTTTTAGAAAATATAGTGACGAGAACCTTTACTAAAGAGGTCACTCCCGGTGAAGGGATCTCGGCTCTTTCCCCGTAGAATGGGGTGCAGGATATTCCAACTGAATACCACGGTGCAAAGCAAAAAGTAATCGGCTATAGTGAAGTTAATGCCCTGACGCAAACTTCTGTCCAAGGGGTCACTCCCGGTGAAGGGATCTCGGCCCTTGCCTCGTCGACTGAGGAGCAGGATATTCCAATGAATACCACGATGCAAAACAAAAGTAAACGTCCTTGCAATAACAGCTTTTTGAAAAGTGTTCCAACAACATCAGATTAGGTTTGTTTTTAACTTGCATTGATCCGAATCAATGCAGTCCCATCAATTGATCACACCAAAAAGAACGAAAATATACTGATGTACGTATATGCCATCCGCATTCGCCACTGGGTCCCGTCATCACCCGTTAGGTTAGCTAACTAACGACATAGCGGGGACTGGACTAGCGCGGATGAAAAACATATACAACATCTACTAATATATATATAATATATAATTTTCGCTCATGGCGTGATAAAAAGCAACACAGAAATGTATAGCAACACAGATCAATACAGATATCTGGGATCCCCGGGTTTCACAGAGCCGCTACTGAAACCCGACGTTCCCCTGGTCGTGTGGATAGCCTGTGCAATGAAAATCCTAGACCCCTACGGGCGCGGCAAGTCACCCGCCAAAACCTGAAGCGAGGCAGCCCCCTTCAGCGCCGTGAATGGACCACCCAGCACTTCACGGAATCCGGTAACTTGGGCACCCCTCCTGGGTCAACCGTATACCCCCTACGAGTGCGGCGAATAGCCCGCCAATCCTAGAGTGAAGCCCCCTCCGTCTCAATGCCATGAGATGCGGGCTTGTTGCCCTCCAGAACCCGGCTATCCGTGCACCCCTCCGCGGGGTAATCCTAGTACAGAAAATAAAATATACATACAACGGGTACATCGACCGGAACCTGGTCGTGCCCCAAAAGAATAATACAAACAGGCAGTGACGGCAGTCCACATGTCGGACGCTCGCCCCGCAATATCAAATGTACATAATACAACAGCACTGTACTAGCATTGCAACCAGGCTATCCCCACGACCGATCCACAACAACACAGTACAATCACAGAACATCAACGCGAATGTCACGTTCGCAAATCCGTCTAGCCGGGCTATAGCAGTTAGACAGGATTTACCGATCAAGTGACATTCACGGTCGCGGATATAATGTAAAAACTGTGAACTGGCATGTTTAAAATATCCGATCGAACAAATTTATCAAAGTGGGCCCCCAAAAAGAACTGTAGCACTTACAGAAAACCTGGGCCCAAATAAAATATCCCAAAAGCCCTATTTCTAACTCATAAGCTTACAGGGAAAATATGGTGCCACGATTCCTCCTATCCGCCGCGGAACAGCGGCCAAACTAAGGCTTTGGCCGCCCTTCCGCGGTCGAAGTGAGGAACCAGTGGATCGTATTTTCCCAGAATTCTTATAATTGCTTGTACATGCCTCTGCAACAACCTGAAAAATTTTTAAGAGCTCAAAAAATTTCAACAGAGAACACATGTGCACAAAAATACGGTTTTTAGGGATTTTGTTCGATCGGGTTCTAAACGTGCTAGAGCAAGCTAGGCAAGGTTAATGGTGTGGCTCTGATACCAATGTAAGCCCGCGGGGGCGCCCCGGCCGTCGATCCGACGCCGGAAACGCGGAAAACAAAAACTTTGCGAACTTTGCAAACCGGCACCACCGCGGACTTTTCACCCGAATCGGGCCATTAACCTAGCTAGCTAGCAAAATAGAAAAGAGTAGAGAAGTATACCAAGCGATCCGTGTCCTTCGGTCTTCGTCTCCACTCCGATCTCCCGCGGAATCTCCGTCACCTCCTCGCTCGTCGGAAAGGGCACCACATAGCCGGAATCTTTTACGGGCTCCCGCCTCTTGACCGAGGCAACTCGGGCGCGAAGTTGGCTAGCCGATGCGTCCAAGGTTTGCTATAGAATAATGTAGTAAACTTGTCTCTTGGGGTTATGAGGTTGCCATGGTTGGAGGAATCTTAGCACAAGAATTTTCCATGGATTGATGCTAGATGAAGAATGGAGCATGCAATCACAAAGAATAAGCATCTCCCCAAAAGAGCTCGGCCAAAAGAAAAAATGCTCACTGGAAATGGATGTGTGTAGTGTATATTAATTAATCCCATGTATAAAGACAATAGCACCTCACAGCAAACACAAAAGAAATGGGGGGCCCACTAAATTAATCAAGAAAGGAAATTTCCACACAATTAAACCTCTCTCTCTCTCACTGCAGGAACAGTGGCCGGCCCCAATTGAAAACAAGTGGGGAAAAAGATAATGGAATTAATTAATCAAAACAAAGAGAACAAAATCAATGAACTAATATCAAAAAAGGGGTCACAACCAAATCAATCTCAAACCCTTTCACTAACCATCACCATAAATGCAATGAGATGGACAAGAATGGAATATCATGATTATGAAGCCACACTCATGCAAAGAAACCCCTCACAAAATGTTAATTGCAAACTTGCAATTAACACCCTCTAACGAAAAGTCCGACCGGGAAGAAAAAAGAGAAAACCGGCCGGAACGGAATGCAAACTGGCAACTTCAGAAAAACTGATCCCGTAATAAAATACGGGAAAACCCCACTACTGCAAATACATGCCCGCATTTGTATTCCCACTGAACACAAATGCAAAGAGACAAAACTACACTATCAAATACTAGAATCCGGCTTAAGCCAAAACCGGCTAGTAAAAACTGTCCGATCACGATCCGTGCAATACCGCACGTATCTGATCGAACCCTGCCATATCTCCATACGGCCTCTACAGCGTTTCGCCCGAAACTTGAGTAACTGAGTGTGGTGGACTCTAAAGACTCGTCAATACCTTGGCTGTGGATTTAACCACTAGTACGTCAGAGGTATAAGCCAATACGTGACGGGCCACCAGGTATTGACCAAATGGGACGTCGATGAGGAAGCTCACCCCGACACCCAACTGAGCCTGTCAGTGACAATATCCGTACAGTCCGGTCCGTTCGTCTATGAGTATCGCATGGCGGGCCTAGAGGGTTGGTAAAAGTCAGACCCCCAAAAGCGGTACAAGTCGTGTCGGAGTGTAGCCCAGAACACCCTGAGATACTACTGGAATACCTACCAGCAAATCTCCTGCCTTGGCCAAGGACTTTTCATGTTCTGGCTCTCCTAGACATAGCACGACCTCACCCCCAATACCGGGAGAGACGAACCCCTGCAGATCCGCTCACTGCCTCCATGTGGCTCGGGACTGTACCCAACTAAAACCTGTTTGCACGACTCCTTTGAGCCGTGGTAGGGTAGTAATCAAAGCACAGTGGGAACTCACACGAGACAAATGACAGTCTCAGGTCGATGAACTAACCTGTACACATGTCACCAGGGAACTGCTATCTGACATCTGGTATATTCCCAACTAGCAGGTTCCCGGCGAGTCCTGTCCGGTGTACTCATAACCCAATGAGCACCTGTATACATCTTAGGTGAACCAACTGACACCAGTGGCTTGTGAGACCGGCCACCGCCCCTCGTCGGGGTCTCGACTGTATACACTAGTCTACTCCGGAGTATCGATGCCCTGTCTCGAAACTCCCACGACTAGGGACCTTTTAAGGATGTGCTTATAGACCCCAGCTCCCACTTATATGATCGCCCTCATACTGCTGGAAGTCAAGCAAGAATCCTAGGGGCTTTATCAACGTGCAATAGCGACTCGTAGGGTCACCTAAAGCAGTACACGATGATAAAGGTAAACCAGATAGCATACTATCATCTCGAGTAAGACTGTCCTACTGGGACAGGTCCTCCCCTCAATCATTGCAATCACGTGCCTGTGATCCAATAATTGACTCTGAGGGCACTATCTCCAACAAACATCACATGCAAATTTGGACTTCAAAACAATAGCAGAAACCCCAAATCAAGATGTACAGAGCACTGGTACAATAGGAGCCAGAGGGGAGCACAACCGGCCGGCGACGCCGGAAAAAGGGTATGGGTCGCCGGATTTTTCCGAGCCCCTCCATATCGTTTTCCACCAGTGTTCTTATATCATCTTAAATGCCACTCTGCAGTTGCTTAAATAATTTTTAGATCAATTTTTAAAAAATATACAGAGAGCATTTTCATGGGTTTTCTAAAATCGTATTTTTTTCGGAGTTTTTCGTTTTTGTATTGTCGTAATATCGTCTAGGCTTCTAGTTAGGCTCTGATACCATTAAGGGATTTCCTTAGCACCACTACTAGGGTTTGGTAGCATCACACATGCCATATTAAAAATTATAGGGTGCTAAAGAAACTATCCTAAGGATCATACTAGAAAAGCTAGGGTAACAAAGCTTTATACACAATCCACAAGTGGTAAAGCCTAGGTTTAGAGAATACAACTTTTATAGTTCCCTTCTCTAGACTCCTTGGCCACTTGAGGGTTGAAAGAATGTTGCTTGAGATCCTCCAAGTCCATAATGATCCACCCGGAGTCCTCTGTAAGTGCAAGGCAGCGCCCCGGCCGTCTTTCCGAGGCCAAATGCGGAATACAAAAACTTTTCTATAAACTAGAACCGGCGCTACCGCGGACTTTGAAACCCGGATCGGGCCATTAACCTAATCCTAGCTAACTAGAGATAGGGTAGAGAGATATACCGAGCGATCCGTGTCCTTTGGTCTTCTCGTCGTCATCCCGATCTCCCCGCGGAATCTCCGGTCTTCATCTCCTCGTCGGAAGGGCACCACATCGCAGGGTACTTTTACGGGCTCCCACCTCTGGACCGAGGCAACTCGGGCACGAAGTTGGCGAGTCGACGTGTCCAAGAATGCTAAGTGTAGAGTGGTTTGTCTCTTGGGGTTACTAGAAGTTGCCATTTGGAAGTGTAGAAGGAGATCTGCTTTGAAATGGTGCTATAGGATTTTTGTTTGAGCAAATGAGATTTTAAAGCCCCCACACAAAAATCGGATAGCCCCCTTAAAAGTTGCCGGCCCCTTCATCAAAAATAGAGGAGAGAGTGAGCACACACAAGGTGGAGTGAGCCAAAAGAGAAAATAATGCAAAAAGAAATGAGTGATCATCATGAGGAATAATCATCACACCACCATCCATCACTTATCAAATCAAACAATGATGAACAAATGAAGTCAATGGAAGCAAGGACCATCATGAAGCAACTACTTGCAAATAACACCCTTCACAATGCTAATTTGCACATTTGCAAATAAGCCCTCCTCCACCAATTTTCAGCCAAGGAAAGAAACAAAGGAAAATGGCCGCAACGGAATGCAAACTAGCAACTTCAAAAAACTGATCCCGTAATAAATTACAGGAAAACCCCACGACTGTATAAACATACCCGCATTTGTATTCTGACCGAATACACATGCAATGAGACAAAATCTACACTGTATAATACTAGGATCCGGCTTAAACCAAAGCCCACTGGTATTATCCGTCCGATCATGATCCGTGCATTACCGCACATACATGATCGAACCCTGCCATATATCCATACGGCCTCTACAGTGTTTCGCCAGAAACTTGAGAAACTGTCTGTGGGGGACACTAAAGACTCGTCAATACTTTTGGCTGTGGATTTAACCACTAGCACGTCAGAGGTATTAGCCATACGTAACGGGCTACCAGGTATTGACCAAAAGGGACGTCGATGAGCGAACTCATCCTGACACCCTACTGTGCCTGTCAGTGACATTATCCGTACAGTCCGGTCCGTTCGTCTATGAGAATCACATGGCGGGCCTAGGGGGTTGGTAAAAGTCAGACCCCCAAAAGCGATATAAGTCGTGTCGGAATGTAGCCCAGAACACCCTGAGATACTACTAGAATACCTACCAGTAAATCTCCTGCCTTGGCTAAGGATTTCGTGTAATGGCTCTCCTAGACATAGCGTGACCTCACCCCCAATACCGAGAGAGACGAACCCTTGAAGATCTGTTCACTGCCTCCATGTGGCTCAGGACTGTACCCAACTAAAACCTGTTTGTACAACTCCTTTGAGCGTGGTAGGGTAGTAATCAAAGTACAGTGGGAACTCACCTGAGACAAATGACGATCTCAGGTCGATGAACTAACCTATACACATGTCACCAGGGAACTGCTATCTGACGTCAGGTATAAGACCAACTAGCATGTTTCCGGCGAGTCCTGTCCTGTGTACTCATAACCCAATGAGCACCTGTATACATCTTAGGTGAACCAACCGACACCAGTGGCTTGTAAGACCGGCCACCGCCCCTCGTCGGGGTCTCGACTGTATACACTAGTCTACTCTGGAGTATTGATGCCCTGTCTCGAAACTCCCTCGATTAGGGACCTTTTAAGGATGTGCTTATAGACCCCAACTCCCACGTATATGATCGCCCTCATACTGCTGGCAGTCAAGCAAGAATCCTAGGGGCTCTATCAATGCGCAATAGTGACCTGTATGGTTACCTAAAGCAGTACACGATGATAAAGATAAACCAGATAGCATACTATCATCTTGAGTAAGACTGTCCTACTGGGATAGGTCCTCCCTCAATCATTGCAATCACGTGCCTATGATCCAATAATTGACTCTGAGGGCACTATCTCCAACAATCTCCAACTTGCACTCAAGGCTAATTATTGCAATGTCGCATACTCACAGCCCATGTGATACCGAACAACCAACTCCTCTACTAATCAGTCTCATAAAACTCGCTTGCAAAACTAATGCGTTCGAGGAATAGCCTCAGTAAGTGGATCCACTCTAATGTTTCTTTCTATGTCTCTCTTAATCTCAAGTTCGCGAAGAAAGCCATCTCCCGAAATGAGCAATACCTGTCTTAGAATATGTTGGATATAATGCCCTCAAAGTCAATTATTGGATCGCAGGTACGTGATTGCAATGATTGAGGAGGACCTATACCGGTAGGACAATCTTACTCGAGATGATAGTATGCTATCTGGTTTGCCTTTATCAGTCGTGTATAGTTTCAGGTGACTGATCACGATTACAGGTTGATAGAGCCCTTAGGATCTTGCTTGACTACCAACAGTATGAGGGCGATCATATACGTGAGAGTTGGGTAGTCCATAAGCACATCCATAATAGTGGTCCCTAGTCGTGGGAGTTTCGAGAAAGGGCATCGATACTCCGGAGTAGACTACTGTATACAGTCGAGATTCCGACGAGGGGCAGTAGCCGGTCTCACAAGCCACTGGTGTCAGTTGGATCACCTAAGATGTATACAGGTGCTCATTGGGTTATGAGTACACCGGACAGGACTCGCGGGGAACCTGCTAGTTGGTATTATACATATCGTCAGATAGCAGTTCCCTGGTGACATGTGTATAGGTTAGTTCATCGACCTGAGGTCGTCATTTGTCTCGTGTGAGTTTCCACTATGCTTTGATTTCTACCCTACCACGGCTCAAAGGAGTCGTGCAAACAGGTAGTTTTTGCATACAGTCCCGAGCCACATGGAGGCACGTGAGCGGATCGGCAGGGGATTCATCTCTCCCGGTATTGGGGGTGGAGATCGTGCTGTGTCTAGGAAAGCCATTACACCAAGTCCTTGGCCAAGGCAGGTGAGATTTACTGGTAGGTACTCCAGTAGTTTCTCAGGATGTTTAGGGCTTGTCTCCGACACGACTTATACCGCTATTGGGGGTCTGACGTTACTAGCCCCCTAGGCCGGATATTCGATACTCATAGACGAACGGACCGGACTGTATATACATTGTTACTGTTAGGCTCAGTAGGGTTTCCGGATGAATTCGCTCATCGGCCTCCCTTGTGGTCAGTCCATGGGCAGCCGTTACGCACAGCTAGTGCCACTGACGGCTTGTGGTTAAACCCACTGCCAGGGTACTGACGAGTCATTATAGTCCCCCACAGATAGTTTCCCAAGTTCGGGCGAAACGTTGTAGAGGCCGTATGGTTTTATGGCAGGGTTCGGAAAATGCACGTGCGTTTACGCACGTGTTATTTTTCAGGCAGATAATACTGGTGGGCTTTGGTTTAAGCCGGAATCATGTATTATACAGAGTAGATATAATATCTTTGTCTCAGTTGCATTTGTATTCGGTCGTAATACAAATGCGGGTATATTTATACAATTACGGGGTTATCCTGAAATTCGTTTCGGGATCACTTTTGGAAGTTGCCAGTTTCCAGTTTTCTATCGGCCATATTTAAACATTTGGTTTAATACGGATTTATCTTTTTCTTGTGAGTGAGTCATGAGGGTGAGTCAAGAGAGGAAGCTTCTTGGATGGTGACTTGGTTCATGACTCATTGTTGCATTAATTGTTTTTGGCAAGGTGTATTAGTGAGTCACCTTTGCATTAATGATTCTTGTTCTTGCTATGATCTTTTGTGAGAAGCTTTGCTTGTGGTTACCCTCCCTCTCTCCTACACTCACCCCCCATCTCTATATGGCCGGCCCCTCCCCTCCTCTTCTCTCACTTCACTTGAAAAAGGAAAAGAAATGGTTGTTAGAAAAAAGATGATAGTTTTTTTGTATGGAAATTTCATAGTTCATTTCCATTACACGATTCAAATGGCAACCTCATTAACCGTTCGTCCATGGCTTTGGACGAAGAGAGACAAAGTATTCTACTCATTCTCTACATCAATCTTGGTCATCTCATTTAGCAAACTTGATGACCGTGTTCCCTCGAGTCAGAGGCGGGAGCCCGTTTAAAGATCCGATGACGTGGTGCCACCTGGGCGAGGAGATCGGAGATCGACGAGATCGGAGCAGCCACAACGGAGCGTGGGATGATGGTTAAAGAACGAAAGACTCGGATCGTTCGGTATAACCTTTCTACCCTCTTTGTTGATTGTTAGTTTAGCGTTAATGGCAGATCCGGGTTAAAGTATGCGATAGCGCCAGTTATAAAAGTTTGTGTTCCGTATTTGGCGTCTGAAAGACGGCCGGGGCGCTACCGTAGACTTACATGGTATCAGAGCCACGCCATTAAGCTATACTAACTTGTGCTAACGCGTTTAAAATATCGATCGGACCGAATTTCAAAAACTACAATTTTTCTGTTCAATGTTTCTGTTGATTTTAAATCTGGTTTAAATATTATTTTGATGATCCCATAAAATTGAGCAGGGTTTTTTAAGCACACAGTAGAAATACGGTCACGTGATCTTATGATACCGCCACGGATCCGCGGTCAAACCTAGGGTTTGACCGCGCATCCACGGCCTGTATATTGGAACACTGCTCCAAATTACTTCAGTGTGCTTGAAATGGTAAATTGTGGTTTTTGGCATATTTCACTTGGGCCCAGATTTTGTTACTGTGCAGCAGATTTACGTGGGGCCCACTTCGGGAAATTTAGTCGATGGAAATTTAAACGTGTCAGTTTACAGTACTTACATTATATCTCCAAACGTGAATGCCATTCGAGCGGTAAACCGCGTCTGATTGCTATAGTTCTTTTAGACGGGTTTGCGAACATGACATTCGCATTGATGTTCTGTGTTGTGCTGTGATGTTGCGGATTTGTCGTGGTGGATAGCAGTGTGCAATGGTAGTGCAGTTTGGATTTATTTGTACATTTGATATTGCGGGGCGAGCGTACAATATGTAGATTGCCGTCACTGCCTGTTTGTATAATATTCTTTGGGACACGACCAGGTTGAGATCGATGTACCAGTTGTACATATTTTTCATTTCTATACTAGGTTTTACCCCGCGACGTAGTGCACGGATAGCCGGGTTCTGGAGGGCAACGGGTCCGCATCTCATGACTTTGAGAGGCAGAGGGGCCTCACTCTAGAATTGGCAGACTATTTGCTGCACTCGTAGGGGGTACAGGTTGACCCAAGGAGGGGGGCTCAAGTTACCGGATTCCGTGAAGTGCAGGGTGGTCCATTCACTATGCAGTAGGGGGATGCCTCGCTTTAGGTTTTGGCGGGTAACTTGCCGCACCCGTAGGGGTCTAGGTTACATTGCACAGGCTATCCACACGACAGGGGAACGTCGGGTTTCAGCAGCGGCTCTGTGAAACCCGAGGATCCCAGATTATCTGTATTGTTCTGTGATGCTTATTACTTTTCTGTAATGTTGGATATTATCATGCCTGGAGCGATTATTGTATATTGGTATATATACTATTAGATGTTGTATATATTTTGCACCCGCGCTAGTCCAGTCCCCGCTCTGTCGTTAGTTAAGTAACCTAACAGGTGATGACGGGACCCAGTGATGAATGCGGATGGCATATACGTACATTTTATTTTCGTTCTTTTCTGGTGCGATTAATTGATGGGACTGCGTTGATTCTGATCAATGCAAAGGAAAACAAACCTGTTTGGATGTTGTTGGAACAGTTTTAAAAAGTGTTATTACAAAGATGTTTCCTTTTGTTTTGCATTGTGGTATTCAATTGGAATATCCTGCACCTCATTCGATGAGGCAAGGGCCGATATCCCTTCACCGAGAATGACCCATTGGGCAGAAGTTTGCGTCAGGGTAATAACTTCACTATAGTCGATTACAAATTTCTTTGCATCGCGGTATTCAGTGGAATATCCTGCACCTCATTCCATGAGGAAAGAGCCGAGATCCCTTAACCGGGAGTGACCTCTTTAGAAAAAGTTTTCGCCACTATATTTTTATAAAAAGCTATCAGGTTCCTTCTGTAGGTCCATGCTACCTCTCCCGGTGCTTTCGGGCATGCGGAATTTGATGAAAAACGATTTTCTTAGAGGTGGTAACATGGACTTAAAGACCCGGATTTTTGTTAAACATCTAACTAACAACCTAACTAGGAGTTGCTAACTACTCTGTAACGTTTTGAAAATCGTTTCGGTGAAATTTCGAAAAATCGGTAAAATAAGGGGGTTTTCTGTAAAAAGTCAAAATACAAATATCTTATTATAAAAATTAAATATACATATTCTAGCTATGTAATTGCTATTATTTGGTGTTTATTGAGCCGCTGGTGAAATTTCAAATTTTCTGAAAAAAATATTATTTTATTATTATTTTAAGCCGTCACTAATACATTTAATTAGGAAAAATTACAAATTGGAATGAGTTGAAACAAATTTTGTGCATCATAAAACATTAAATAAAAATTTATCATGTGGTTTTTGGAAAGAAATCATTTGCCAAAACGGTTTAGAAATTATTGAAGAAAAATGGCTTTTTTAGCGTAAATGGATGTTTGGGGTATTGTATTTATCATTTTTCATCACCCCACACCCGTACCCACACCCACACACCCACACTTACTCCTCCCCTTAGCCAAATTCAGCAGCCTTCACTTTTTCCCCACTTGGTTTGCAAAGGAAAGAAAAGGAAAAGAAAAGAAAAGAAAAGAAAAGTGTAGAAAATGATATAAATTGAGTTGACTTTGACTTGAAACAACTTTCCCCACCTCACTCTCTCTCCTCACTCACCCACTCCCCCCCAAAATCTGGCCGAAACTGATCCCTTAGCAGCAGCCCCCCCTCCCCAAGTTCTCACTCCATTTTTGCTTCAAAAATCCATAAAAAAGCTTCAAAATCCATACAATTTCAAAGCTTTTTTCCAAATCCAACACTTACCCATTATTCCTTAGCATTTCAAGCATGGATCCTTGTGAAAAGAGAGCATTTTGGAGTGCCATGGATGCTGGTGGATCTTCATATGCTTTTGGGTATATTTCTAAACATTTTGTTGCTTAAATTGTTACTAATTTCTTAAGCTAATTTATTTAAGTGTTATTTGGATATGTGAGTTTAATTGCACGTTTTGGAATTCATGAAAAGGGTTTGAATGCAAGTTAGGTTATTGTGAATTGGTGTATGGTTGTGATGGGTAGCTTACCATCTTAGAATTTATAGAAGTAATTTAGTAGTTAAATTTCATATTGTTGCATGGAAATGTCTAAATTAAGTTTTGTTTTTGCTAACTAGAGTTTTTGAAAAATTATCAAATGGTTAGATTAAAATATAATTAAGTGTTCATGTCATTATAACTATTATAATGAGTGGTTTAATGACTTTGGTTCATGCAAAACGAAGCTTAATTGATGAATTGTGAATTTTGCTTTAAAGGGTGTTAAATTTGATATTTTGCAAACTAGGATTTTGGAAATTATGCAAATTTATGAGTTTAAATTATGGAAATGGTTTTTATGACTTATTTAAGATATTTAATAAATATATTGGCCGCTACATTCATTTAAACATCGTGTTTTGTACAAAAACGGCGAATTGTGCTTGCTAGATTTTCGGAAAAATGACTTTTTTAGTGAAATTGGCGTTTTTGTGAGTTTTAACCTAGTTTATATTAAAATTAGTGTTCGTGAATGTGCAAATGAGTGTATTTGGGTTTTTCTCGATGGTTTGGCGTTTGTACGCCGGCGTCGAGGGTTTTTGGGTTGATTTGTGAAAGCAACCATAGGTTTTGACCTATGTGGGATTCGTGCGTCGTTTTGATCATGAGTCAGATTTTAATGAGATATGGTGCGTTATGATATGTAGGTACCCCCATGTGCACTTCGAGACGACAAGCAAGCGCGTGGCAACGTCGGCACCGGCTAGCGAGGACCAGGTGAGTAGATTTATATCTACGGGGAGAAGTCGGGTGGATGGCGTATAGCACCCCCGCAGTTCGTGGTGATGTATACGGACACGTATACACACATATATATATTGGTTATATATTGTTTGAGTTATTGATGATAAATATGGATATTTGGTGTTCTTGGATGATTGAGTTTCGCGAAACCCTAGAGTAGCGGTCGCACCACACTTGCACACACGCACCCATACTTGCATACTTTCTTCTTTCTTTTGTGCTTATTCGGGAATATATAGTTATGTGTTCACATAGGTATGGGACTGTGTGTTCACATACGGATTTGAGGATAGTACTTGGGATTTATGATGAGTCGATGAGATTTGATTTGAGGCCGTGAGATCGATGATATAGCGGGGTTCGTATTTGAGATACGACATGATGTTGTAGCGGGTCCTTGACGTAGTTTTTACACACGTGCATGCATACTTAGGCGATATCAGTATTGTACTAGACGTAGATCAGTACCAGATCATAATATTGATAAAGAGGATACCAGGTGAATAGTATGATGAATGTGATTTTAACCCGTACCCAGAATTGGAGGATGCCGTACGACGGATTTACGTACGAGCTATATCTTGATGATTGATCCGCACTCTTGACTTGGGATGTCTGATTATAGATATAGTATCGGATATGATATTATTGAGGCGGGATCACCGACTAATATATATACAGGTATGTATATGTATCGACTCAGACGTTAGGCGGTTTCCTTACCTGTAGTCCAGCTTGTTAGCTTAGCCCTGTAGTTTAGTTTAGTTGTTAGATTATATTCAATTCTTAACTATTTCAAAGCTTACGAATCATGCGTATTTTAAAAGACAGGTCAAGAGATTCTACGGATATTTCAAAAACGTATCTTTTCTTAAAAACACCGTAGCCCCTATTTTCAAAACCCCATGATTCGTGTTATTTCAGAAGGCACCATTTGTAGGACTTATATTAGATTAGTGCAGATTAGTTATAGTTGCGTCTAGTATTCAGCTCCCGCTCATTTTTACTGTTCGCTCCGCATCGCATACTTATATTATAATTTCTTATTGCATTATTAATATCATGTTGTTAGGACACCAGCACCATTACCGATGACGCGTATATACCACGTACACTTACTTGCCGGCTCACACACATCTTCATCGGTAATTGACATGTCACGAACACTTTAGAAAATACTATTTCATTTGACATAGGTTGTTAGCTAATAGTTTAGACATGATATTAGTGTACTTGCCTTATATGCTAGTTAGACATTGTAGTTATTGCCTACTACTTCATGCATGTTATTATTCAGTTGTATCTAGTAAATTCCATCAACCAAACATGTATTTATTGAGTTAGAGACCAGTGTTGTTTATTCTTTCGACCTTAGAGTCGCCGTTATATTTCTGGTGGTTTTGAGTTTCCTTTTGAGTTTTGATCCTCGCCCTTGGCGTTGTATATTATTTTGCTTGTGTGGTTGTGACCGTCGATTGACGAAAAGCTAGCTCCCGCTTGGGGATGCCTTTTTTTTGATTTCGTATACTATTCATGTTGTATCCCGTTTGGGAGCCAGTATTTACAAAGGAGACTCTGCCGAAATTTTCAGTAAATTTTTTGATGTTTTTAAAAACCGCATAATACGGCTTATGCTATTGAAACTACTTGTTTTAAATTGGTTTTCCTTCACTCTACTACTTTTCTTGGTTTGGATTTCTGGGTTTTCGGGTTACTTAGATTACGTACGCCTCGAGACGTTTCGTAGTCTAAGTGCCGGTCATTTTCCGTACTTTCGGGACGTGACAAAGTTGGTATCAGAGCGTTAGGTTTTAACCTTCGGAGCGTAGGATGACCCTTGGTTGATGGAATAGGTGACTAAAGTAGAGTGACGTACCGTTGATATGTTCCGCGGCATATTTACGACACGCCACTCCACTTATGAAGCCTTAGGATGTACATTTCCTTGTTCAGTATTATATTCCTTCCTGATCTAGCCTCATCGGTACCAGTTTGGTTTTGCTGCTACGGTTACGGCAGGGAGAGCTACGGCTAGAGTTGCGGTCAGCACAAGCTCGTCACGAACGAGGACTGACCAGGGTGAATTCCGGCGACACACGATTGCGGAGATGTGTCTTTTTACGGTGTTTTCGCGCCACGAGCGTTTGGCGGATCGCCTTTATGAGGTTACTCAGAGGTGCTGATCGACACTAGAGAATTGAGCCAATGATAGAGGCCAGCCAGATTTTGATGGCCGTTGGTGTGTTGCTTACTCCTGACGATTGAGGCACTGTTCAGCATGCAGACGAGCGAGCCAGTTGTTGCTGCGAGCGACGAGATATCGCCCCATATGTTGGAGCTATTGCGGGCGAGTTGTACGAATAGATGATAGAAGGTCGCTAGTCACCCGAGGATGAATGACTAGGACATGTGGTTCGTTTGCTTACCCCGATGCGGGGTCATCAGATAGATTGATTCCAGCTAGAGACGACTTCACACGGAGACGTTGGGAGTCGACAGAGACGATCGAATGCCAGAAACCTATTTATCCAAGTTTAAAGTAGTCGGAAAGACATGCAGGCAATTCTATGGTCCCTCTAGAAGAATGAAACCCTAACTCGACTTAATGACCGTGTGAAAGCCTTTGAACCTTCGGATTTGCGGCAGTTCTACGGCGCCATTAGTGAGGCTTGGGTTTGCCCTTCTACGGCTGGACCACTGATGCTGTGGTATGTACTCGATACTATTAAACTGTGCCCAAGAGGTTGAGCTCTTGGGGGATTATGAGGTTTTGACGAATCGATCGAATGGTTCGACTTCAATCGGATGCTAGGTGGTGAGACGCATTCTTGGGAGACTCCAGATACGAGGATAGTCGTTGGAGCTCAGTCCATGCAGCCGCGACGAGACGAGTCCAAAGCAGACGACATTAGAGAAAAGTGGAGTAAGAGGTTCGCACCAGATCTAGATGAGATGACGTTCCACTCCGCCGACATCAGAGAGGCGATGCGCATGCCGAGGCATGGTACTTGGACTTACCTTCCAGAAGGAGTCGCGATGGGTATGCAGCCGTTCCAGAGCAAGATGCAGATATAGGAAAGGACAATGACTTCCGGACAGTTGGCAAAGACGAGACATGGAAGAGACCGTGAGCAGGATTCCTTCCAGGACACTGCTGCAATGATACTTGCACCCAGGATCAGATGTGTCACGTACATTCAGAGAGCCAGAGGCCGATGCCAGTGATATGCTGTCTTACGAGTGGTCGCGATGATTGACCAAGAGATGACCAGAGGAGCGCCAGAACGGAATCGTCCCCGTTAGCACACCTGACAGGGCCGATGAGCCGATGGACCGAAAGATTGGTAATTCACAGTGAAGACCTTGACCCAGGAGTGGTCATGGTTACGAACGCCAGCAGGACAGAGTTCATAATCATCGACGAGACGTCCCACTAGTGACCGCGACAGTTGGCCCGAGATTCTTAGAGGATGCGCTTGAGCGGTACTATGCCGCCATTATTGATTTCGATGTTTTTGGTGATTTACTCGAATGATTTGATTTTGATGATTGAGGATTTATGATCTTTGCACAATGTTGCACTTGATATCGTTTTCGTGCTTGGGTTTCACATGTTTGTGATTTTACGGTTTTAGACATTTGAGTTGATTTTGTGCGTATTCACGCACACGATTTGGTTCCTGCACTCTGTATAGTTTATATATGCTTGCAGTGCAGTGATACGCCTTTTGTGCACTTAGATGCATTGGACTTTGATTTCGATGGTGTTGTTCGATATTTGTTTTGTGCACCTTATGCACCTGATTTGATTTTGCGCATGTTCGGCACTTGATATTGGATTTCATGATTTCGTGCACGATGGATCCACCTGATTTGTATTTTCGCGCGTGTTGGGCGCATGTTTTGAAGTGTGATTTTGGTGCACACCAGATTCACTAAATCGAGATTTTTCGTGCATGTCAGATGAACCTGATTTTGCTGTCAGGCACACATGTTGCCTACGACAGATGTTTAGTGCACACCCGATGCACTTAGATGTTGTTTCTGTGCATATGTATGGCACCTATTTGGATTTTGATTTCCGTGCGCACCAGACGCACGTAGTATTCATACGCGTATTTTGGGATTGATTTATCTTATAGAGCAGTACGTTTTTATGATATTGCCATGTGTTTTCGTACTGAGCAGGACTAGTCAGAGGACAGTACCTGAATATATTTTACATGTATAGTTTCGAGTTATATCATACTGATTTTCATTTTGGATTTGGACATTGTGTCTTCACCATGACTCCGATGATTGCGGGATGCTGGATGGAGTTTTGATTTGAGTTATATGCTTATTTTTCACGCGCATGCGCTGCGCTACGATTTGTTTTATGTATTTATGATTTCGGAGCCCCGATGACTTGATGGTTTTGCTTAGAAATTTTAGTATTTGGGAGGAGTTTTAATTTAAATTCGGGGACCGAATTTCTTTAAGGGGGGAAGATTGTAACGTTTTGAAAATCGTTTCGGTGAAATTTCAAAAAATCGGTAAAATAAGGTGGTTTTCTGTAAAAAGTCAAAATACAAATATCTTATTATAAAAATTAAATATACATATTCTAGCTATGTAATTGCTATTATTTGATATTTATTGAGCCGCTGGTGAAATTTCAAATTTTCTGAAAAAAATATTATTTTATTATTATTTTAAGCCGTCACTAATACATTTAATTAGGGAAAATTACAAATTGGTATGAGTTGAAACAAATTTTGTGCATCATAAAACATTAAATAAAAATTTATCATGTGGTTTTTGGAACGAAATCATTTGCCAAAACGGTTTAGAAATTATTGAAGAAAAATGGCTTTTTTAGCGTAAATGGATGTTTGGGGTATTGTATTTATCATTTTTCATCACCCCACACCCGTACCCACACCCACACACCCCCACTTACTCCTCCCCTTAGCCAAATTCAGCAGCCCTCACTTTTTCCCCACTTGGTTTGCAAAGGAAAGAAAAGGAAAAGAAAAGAAAAGAAAAGAAAAGAGTAGAAAATGATATAAATTGAGTTGACTTTGACTTGAAACAACTTTCCCCACCTCACTCTCTCTCCTCACTCACCCACTCCCTCCCAAAATCTGTCCGAAACTGATCCCTTAGCAGCAGCCCCCCCTCCCCAAGTTCTCACTCCATTTTTGCTTCAAAAGTCCATAAAAAAGCTTCAAAATCCATACAATTTCAAAGCTTTTTTCCAAATCCAACACTTACCCATTATTCCTTAGCATTTCAAGCATGGATCCTTGTGAAAAGAGAGCATTTTGGAGTGCCATGGATGCTTGTGGATCTTCATATGCTTTTGGGTATATTTCTAAACATTTTGTTGCTTAAATTGTTGCTAATTTCTTAAGCTAATTTATTTAAGTGTTATTTGGATATGTGAGTTTAATTGCACGTTTTGGAATTCATGAAAAGGGTTTGAATGCAAGTTAGGTTATTGTGAATTGGTGTATGGTTGTGATGGGTAGCTTACCATCTTAGATTTTGTAGAAGTAATTTAGTAGTTAAATTTCATATTGTTGCATGGAAATGTCTAAATTAAGTTTTGTTTTTGCTAACTAGAGTTTTTGAAAAATTATCAAATGCTTAGATTAAAATATAATTAAGTGTTCATGTCATTATTGTTAGTGTATATGCCCTAGAGGCCATTACTGTATCATACTGGTTTGTATATTACTTAATGGATGCTTGGGATATTCACCTTGTATATA
Source organism: Agapanthus africanus (assembly GCA_030015575.1). Classification (NCBI taxonomy): domain Eukaryota; kingdom Viridiplantae; phylum Streptophyta; class Magnoliopsida; order Asparagales; family Amaryllidaceae; genus Agapanthus; species Agapanthus africanus. The sequence continues at coordinate 250,219,838 of JASDDO010000029.1, read as the reverse complement.
CAATCTTGCTCAAAATAGTGGTATGCTACTTGGTTTGTTTCTACTTCAATGTGTACATGTGTTTATTTTTGTATATCGCCTATACACATTAGTAGAGCCCTTAGGATCTTTGCTTGATTACCAGCGATGTGATGGCCGTCACACTAGTGGGGCTGGGTAATCTATAAGCACATCCTTATGCAGGTCCCTGGTCGCAGGACTATCGAGACAGGGCATCGATACTCCGGAGTAGACCAGCGCATGCGCTTCTCATTCCAGTGTGGGAGACGGTCTGTCCCACAGCTGTCAGTACGTCGTACTTGAGATAGTATGCGGGTGCTCGTTAGGTTACGGGTACACTGGACAGGACTCGTCGGGAACTGACTAGTTGGTATTATACCTATCGTCAGTTATCAGTTCCCAGGTGACATGAGTACAGCTTAGTCCGCTGACTTGACACTGTCACTTCGCCTCGGGTGTGTTCCCACTGTACTTTGATCACTACCCTACCACGGCTCAAAGGAGTCGTGCAAACAGGTGGTGGTTGGGTGCAGTCCCGAAGCACTTGGAGGCAGTGACGGTTAGACAGGATTCGTCTCTCCCGGTATTGGGGGTTGACATCGCGCTGTGTCTAGGAGAGCCATTACACGAGTAGTCCCTGGCCAGGGCAAACGAGATATACTGGTAGGTTTCCAGTGTTATCTCAGGGTGTATTGGGCTTCACTCCGGCACGACTTGTACCGCTATTGGGGGACTGACGTTTACCGCCCCCTAGGCCCGCCATACGATGTATCAGACGAACAGACCGGACTGTACGGAGAATGTCACACTCAGGCTCAGTAGGAGTTCAGATGGGTTTCGCCTCGTCGGTCTTCTTGTCGGCATTACCTGGGGACCGTTACGCACAGCTAGTGCCGCTTGCGGTCTGTGGTTAAACCCACTGCCAGCGTAGTGTCGAGTCTTTAGAGTCCCACACAGAAAGCTTTTCGCCTTTAGGCAAAAGAGTAGAGGTCGCATGGTATTGCGACAGGTCGCATGTTTTTGCGACAGGGTTCGGTCACATCCGTGCACTTGTGCACGTACAGTGTCCGGGCAGTTTACACTAGCGGGCTTTGGTTTAAGCCAGATCCTAGTGTACCTTATGGGATTGGATTTATCCAGTTTGCATTCGTGTTCCTCGAAACGCGGATGCGGGTGTGTATGCACAGTTGACAGGGAGGCAGAGGCAGCGGATTCTCATTAGGGTTGTTGACAGTTGACCGTTCACTTTTGACTTTTTGCTCAACCCTAATGAGAATATGATTTGTGATTAACTATTATATTAATTAAGTATTATGGTGATATGGTTGTTGACTTGTTGATTTTGTTGACTTGTTGACTTTTGTTGACTTGTTGACCGGTTGACTAGGCTTGACTAGTTGACCATCATGATAACCATGGTTATCATTTCATGCCAAAGACTTTTTCTTGCTTGCTCATTTGAGTAAAATGAGTGCATGACATGATAAGCTTATGGTTGCTTCAAACCATCACATAAGACTTTTTTGATATGATGAGTTATGATCACTTTGGATTATGAGAGGGTGAGAGACAATATACTTGCTCATTCTTTCTTGCTCATTCTCTCTCTTGTTCTTGAGCTCTCCTCTTGCTCTCACCCTCAACCTCTTGCTCCCTCACTTGATCTATGGTTCTCTTGTCTCATGAGTTGAGAATCAAGAACCATAGATAAAATCCCATTCTAAATCATCTCTACTCATTCTAGTTCACTAGGTTTAGCAAACCAAGTGAGCTAGTTTCTTCAAAGACCGAAGAAGGAGCTAAAGGTTGGAGCTTTCAAGTGGATCTATCTTCGGCGTACGGAGACGACGACAAGGAGCCATCGGACCACCATCGGGGCTTGAAGAGAAGGAGTTCAAGTTTAGGTATAACCATCTCTATCCGAGTAGCTAAATATCTTTAGCTTAGTATGCTAGTTTTAGTTTAGGTAAAGATCCCGACCTAGCTTAGTCCATGTTGCCTCTTGCGTTAAAATTTTGATTTTATACCGTTTCCGCCTCCCCGTAAGAACCGGGGGTCGCAACGTGGACTTACAGTGGTATCAGAGCCTAACTAAACTTAAACTAGCTTGGTAGTGAAGTGTAACGAAGTTCGGAACCGGAAAAATCCAAAAACCAAACTTTTACTAAAACTGAGTTTCTGTTGAAATTTTTTTGGCTCAAAATGAAAAACATTACACTTGTAAATTCGGCTCAGGGTTTTGTGTGAACACCCAAGAAAAACGATACAGTAATTCGTCCAAACCGCCGCCCTTCCGCCGCGCGAGCTAGGCATCCGCCGCGGAATCGCCGCGCTTTGTCGTCTTCTGTGCATCGTTTTTCTTGCAGTGTGTGTCTGTGTTGGTTTTGGGATTTTTGAAATATATTATATGTGCCCAGATTTTCCAGAAAAGAAATTTCCTTTTGGGGTCCTATAATTCCGTATTTTTTTCCGAACTTCACTGCACTTTGACTATGATGGTTATATCTGTGATGTTTGCATGTATTGAACGTCGGCTAATCGCTATAAGTCGATTAGTCGGGGTTATACATGATCTGTAATGTGCTGGAATGTGTATATAAATATGTTGGATTGTCGCGGGTGAATAGCTGGGGGTTGTGAGACGAGAGTTTTCTTTTCTTGCAATTCATGTAAATTTGTAAATTGATGTAATAATTATTTGTATGGCCGCACAACCGGGAAGGGGTTGTAGCCGTCATTGTATAATTTCTTTTTACTGTTTTTGCTCCTAGGATAGACCCATGGAGGGGTGCACAAACTACCGGGTATGCCAAAGTGTCGAGTGGCCTACTCATGGAGATGAGGGAGGTTGCTACGCTTCGGGTACTTGGCGGGTAGTTTGCCGCACCCGTAGGGGTCTTGGGTGGGGTTTTGGCTATTCACCGCGACCGTGTTATCTGTTTTTGTTACAGGCTCGTACAAATTACAGATTGCTAGTATATCCAATGTATTTATCTGTGATCTGAAATGTTTATCATTGCAGTATATCTATATATGATATTATTTAGGCGTTGCTTATGTTTTACAGACGCGCTAGCCCAGCCCCCGCTCTGTCGTTAGTTAAGTAACCTAACGGGTAATGACGGGGCCCCGTGGCGAATGCGAATGGCATAAGCGTACGTCATATTTTGGTTGTTTTCTGCAATGGTAGGATTAAATGATGGGACGCATTAAAAGAACTAATGCAAGAATATCACGCATTAAAAGAACTAATGCAAGATAATAAACCAAGTTAAAGTCGTTGGAACACTTTCGAAAAACCACTCGGTTCTTTTCAAAACAACTTTTAAATACGGAGCTTGAGCCACTCCTTTTAAAAGCTATCTCGTTCCATCGACCAAATCAAGTTCACTACGTTCACGGTTTTGCCAAAACCATCCGTAGCCCTCCGTCGTTTCACATGAATAGTCAATAGTATTCAAGCTGTGTTTGTTGGCCAAAGTCAAGGCACAGTGATTGGTAGCTATTGGGTATTCATGTGCAGCATAGATAGATGCGTTGGTTTGGAACAGTCGTACTGCCTTGTTGGCCAAAGTCAAGGGTAGGTACGGGTGGATTCAAATTAACCTGGAGAACGACGGGCAGAACTTGACATGTGACTTATGATTTGTTGGCCAAAGTCAAGGTCATAAGAGCATGGGGCAAAAATCCACATCGGGAGTTTCATAAGTACTGAAACTTGCTAGATTTGCATACCATTTGGAGTGATGATTCTGGTAGGATTCCTTCGGTTTCGTCACGCGATGATATTTGGATCCCGATCCTACTGTGAGTATATGCTACTCCTCGGGAAATTTCTCACTTAACGATCAATGCTATAAACCTAGTAGGTGCCTAGAAAGGTGTTAGCGGGGCTACGCCCCCAGGGAAAAGAGGTTCTCTAATTAAGGAACTTCGCGAAAGCGTTGGAAAACCTCCCTCGAAGTACCGACACCGGCCTGGCTGAACGGTTAAGCAAGTATTGTACGGTGGGATTGATCCTGACTAATTCTTCCTTTATGGTTTGAGGAGGGATTCGAGAAACAGTGGGAGCCATCCTGTTTAGACAAACTAAAAACCACTCTAAACTTGCAAGAGCATCATGCTGAGTGTTTCTTCTTCTCTCTCCTAATTGCAGCGACCAATCAACATGACTGGACTTAAGTTACTCCTAGATAAAAACAAACTGACAGGGCCAAACTACAAAGATTGGCTCAGGAATGTCAAGATAGCAATCACTTATGACAAGCTGGGGTATCTTCTTACCACCAAAGCTCCCCCTGTCTCTGGTCCAACTTCCAGCGTCGCGGATAAGGAAATCCGCAAGACCTGGGAGATTGACAGCGCGAAGGCCAAGTGCCTCCTGCTTGCCTCGATGGACAACGAACATCAGAGGAGGCATGAGAATATGGACATGGAGTCCATATTGCTCCATACAAAAGAACTGTATGGAGAGCAATCACGTATCGCAAGATACGAAGCGTCGAAAAAGTTATTTTCGACAAGAATGGCCGTCGGATCATCAGTAGCCGAGCACGTGCTAAAGATGATCGGCTTCATTGAGGAGCTCGCTGACCTAGGGATCACATTGGAGAGTGAGCTATATACGGATATAGTTCTCCAGTCCCTTCCTTCCACTTACGCCCAGTTTATACTGAACTTCAACTTACAAGAAAAAGAGGTTGAACTTTCAGAGCTCCTCAACATGCTGAGGAGCGCAGAGGGCACCCTACAGAAAGGTAGGGATACATCCACTTTGTTTGTAGGAGGATCATCTTCTTCTAGGTCCAAGGCGAAAGCCAAGGGAAAGAAGAAGAAGGCCCCCGCCAAACCAAGGGGCGGTGTTAGTAAAGTGGATACGAAGGGAAAAGGTAAAGCAACAAAGATAGCGGGGAAGCTTGTGGATAAGGAAGAATGCTTCTATTGTCATAAGAAAGGACACTGGAAGAATGATTGTAGGGCCTGGAAGGCCAGAACACAGGAATTGAAGCAGGTTGCAGCTTCAGCTTCAGGTGTGTATGTTATTGAAAATTGTCTTTCAATAAACTCTACTTCCTGGGTATTGGATACCGGATCAGGATCTCATATCTGTAATTCTTTGCAGGCGTTGAGAAACCGTAGGGTTTTGAAGGCAGGTGACATGACCCTCAAAGTTGCAAACGGAGCTAGCATGGATGCTAAAGCCGTGGGGGACTATCACCTGGGAATGTCAGATGGACATGTTTTGGTTTTGCGTAATTGCTTTTTTGTACCCAACGCAACTTGTAATATCATTTCTGTATCTTTAGTTTCTAAAGAAGGTTATGAATTTGCGTTTGTAAGTAATGTTGTAAACATTCATCTTAATCAAGTATTGATTGGGTCAGGTACTCTGAGTAATGGTATATACGTGTTAAACCAACCACAGATTTTTAATGTCCAGAATACACACAAAAGAAAGTCTCCAGAAATAAATCAGACTTTCTTATGGCATTGTAGATTGGGTCACATCAATGAGAGAAGGTTGACGAAGTTACATACAGAAGGGTATTTGAATGCGTTCGAATATCAGTCATATGCCACTTGTCAATCCTGTCTTAAGGGAAAGATGACAAAGACTCCGTTTACTGGACAAGGAGTAAGAGCGAGCGAGCTCTTGGGACTCGTACACAGTGACGTGTGCGGTCCAATGTCTACACATGCCCGAAGCGGACATTCTTACTTCATTACTTTTACGGATGACTTCTCAAGGTACGGTTATGTCTTCTTAATGAAACATAAGTCCGAGGCCTTTGGAAAATTCCAGGAGTATAAGAATGAAGTAGAGAAACAGACCGGCAAAAGTATTAAGATTCTAAGATCGGATCGAGGTGGAGAATACTTAAGTGCCGAGTTCCTGGACTATTTAAAAGAGAACGGAATTCTCTCTCAGCTTACTCCTCCATACACCCCGCAACATAACGGTGTATCGGAGAGACGGAACCCCACCCTATTGGATATGGTGCGGTCCATGATGGGTAATGCTGAGTTACCGCGATCATTCTGGGGGTATGCGCTAGAATCAGCAGCGTACCTTTTGAACCGAGTTCCGACTAAGACTGTGCCTTCCACACCATATGAAATGTGGTGTGGGAAGAGACCCTATCTTAAGCACATTAAGACATGGGGATGTCCGGCTTTTGTCAAAAAGCAGCAAGCGGACAAGCTCGAGGCACGCTCAGTACAGTGCAAGTTTGTGGGGTATCCAAAGAACTCAAAAGGATATTTCTTCTACTGTGAAGAGGAATAAAAAGTTCTTGTTTCTCGTCATGCCTACTTCTTGGAAACTGAGTTTTTGGAAAACCAGATAAGTGGGAGCACAGTAGAACTGGAAGAAATTCCAGAACCACGGACTGTTACTGAAAGTTTAGTGGAACCAGAAGGTTCGGAAGAACAGGACATTCCTACGCCGCTCCGCAGAAGTAGTAGGCAGTCTCATCCGCCCGAGAGATACTACGGTTTTCTCATAGACGGGGATAGAGAGGATTGCATCATAGATTATGATGAGCCTACTAGCTTCCAGCAGGCCGTTCAGAGCGTTGACTCAGTGAAATGGCTGGATGCAATGCGGACCGAAATGGAGTCCATGTACACCAACAAGGTATGGACGTTGGACATTGCTCCAGACGGGGTAAAACCCGTAGGATGCAAGTGGATCTTCAAAAGGAAGATTGGTGTAGATGGACAGGTTGAGACCTATAAAGCTAGGCTGGTAGCAAAGGGTTTTCGTCAAAGACCTGGCTTGGACTACGACGAAACCTTTTCTCCAGTAGCCATGCTGAAATCCATTCGGATCCTTCTTGCCATTGCTGCCTTCCACGATTATGAGATCTGGCAAATGGACGTAAAGACAGCTTTTCTAAATGGAAATTTAGAGGAGTGTGTCTATATGGACCAGCCAGAGGGTTTCATTCAGAGTGGGAGCAGCGGAAAGGTGTGCAAGTTGCTTAAGTCCATCTATGGACTAAAGCAGGCATCGCGGAGTTGGAACATCTTCTTTGATGAGACGGTCAAAGAATTTGGCTTTATCAAAAATCCAGATGAACCATGCATCTATAGTAGATTTGTAGCGAGAACTGTAGTATTCCTCGTTTTATACGTGGATGACATTCTCTTAATAGGAAATGACATTCCTATGCTACAATCTGTCAAGGGGTTCTTGTCACACAGGTTCTCCATGAAAGACCTGGGTGATGCCTCATACATTCTGGGTATCCGGATCTACCGTGACAGATCCAAGAGGATATTAGGACTTTCTCAGTCCAGGTACATCGACACCGTGCTGAAAAGATTCAGTATGGAAGATTCCAAGCGCGGTAACCTGCCGGCTTGTCACGGGATCACCCTCTCTAAAGAGATGTCTCCCAAGACTGATTTGGAGAGGGATCGCATGTCTATTATACCCTACGCTTCTGCGGTAGGCTCTATAATGTACGCGATGTTGTGTACCAGACCGGATGTAGCTTATGCACTGAGTGTGGTAAGCCGGTATCAGTCTAACCCTGGGGAGAAACACTGGATAGCGGTAAAGAACATTCTCAAGTACCTGAGAAGGACTAAGGAGATGTTCTTGGTGTATGGCGGAAAAGACCTCCAGATCGAGGCCTTTGCTGACTCCAGCTTCCAGAGTGACAAGGATGATTCCAAGTCCATGTCGGGTTTTGTCTTTACCCTCAATGGAGGGGCGGTGTGTTGGAAGAGTTCCAAACAGGAAACCGTTGCAGACTCGACGATGGAAGCGGAATACATCGCTGCATCTGATGCCGCAAAAGAAGCTGTCTGGATGAGAAAGTTCTTGAAAGAACTTCATGTGGTTCCATCCATTGTTGATCCAATACCTCTGTATTGCGACAACAACGGGGCTATAGCTTTAGCGAAGGAACCCAGGTCCCATCAGAGATCCAGGCACATCTTAAGGCGGTATCACCTGATCAGGGAGATCGTGGATCGCCAGGAGATCGAGGTTCGGAGAGTCGCTTCAGAAGATAACACTGCAGATCCATTCACCAAGGCCCTGCCCCAGACTCAGTTCGAGCGGCTGATCGAGATGATAGGTCTTCGATACGCCAGTACATGGCCTTAGTGCAAGTGGGAGATTGTTAGTGTATATGCCTTAGAGGCCATTACTGTATCATACTGGTTTGTATATTACTTAATGGATGCTTGGGATATTCACCTTGTATATACAATCTTGCTCAAAATAGTAGTATGCTACTTGGTTTGTTTCTACTTCAATGTGTACATGTGTTTATTTTTGTATATCGCCTATACACATTAGTAGAGCCCTTAGGATCTTTGCTTGATTACCAGCGATGTGATGGCCGTCACACTAGTGGGGCTGGGTAATCTATAAGCACATCCTTATGCAGGTCCCTGGTCGCAGGACTATCGAGACAGGGCATCGATACTCCGGAGTAGACCAGCGCATGCGCTTCTCATCCCAGTGTGAGAGACGGTCTGTCCCACAGCCGTCAGTACGTCGTACTTGAGATAGTATGCGGGTGCTCGTTAGGTTACGGGTACACTGGACAGGACTCGTCGGGAACTGACTAGTTGGTATTATACCTATCGTCAGTTATCAGTTCCCAGGTGACATGAGTACAGCTTAGTCCGCTGACTTGACACTGTCACTTCGCCTCGGGTGTGTTCCCACTGTACTTTGATCACTACCCTACCACGGCTCAAAGGAGTCGTGCAAACAGGTGGTGGTTGGGTGCAGTCCCGAAGCACTTGGAGGCAGTGACGGTTAGACAGGATTCGTCTCTCCCGGTATTGGGGGTTGACATCGCGCTGTGTCTAGGAGAGCCATTACATGAGTAGTCCCTGGCCAGGGCAAACGAGATATACTGGTAGGTTTCCAGTGTTATCTCAGGGTGTATTGGGCTTCACTCCGGCACGACTTGTACCGCTATTGGGGGACTGACGTTTACCGCCCCCTAGGCCCGCCATGCGATGTATCAGACGAACAGACCGGACTGTACGGAGAATGTCACACTCAGGCTCAGTAGGAGTTCAGATGGGTTTCGCCTCGTCGGTCTTCTTGTCGGCATTACCTGGGGACCGTTACGCACAGCTAGTGCCGCTTGCGGTCTGTGGTTAAACCCACTGCCAGCGTAGTGTCGAGTCTTTAGAGTCCCACACAGAAAGCTTTTCGCCTTTAGGCAAAAGAGTAGAGGTCGCATGGTATTGCGACAGGTCGCATGTTTTTGCGACAGGGTTCGGTCACATCCGTGCACTTGTGCACGTACAGTGTCCGGGCAGTTTACACTAGCGGGCTTTGGTTTAAGCCAGATCCTAGTGTACCTTATGGGATTGGATTTATCCAGTTTGCATTCGTGTTCCTCGGAACGCGGATGCGGGTGTGTATGCACAGTTGACAGGGAGGCAGAGGCAGCGGATCCTCATTAGGGTTGTTGACAGTTGACCGTTCACTTTTGACTTTTTGCTCAACCCTAATGAGAATATGATTTGTGATTAACTATTATATTAATTAAGTATTATGGTGATATGGTTGTTGACTTGTTGACTTTTGTTGACTTGTTGATTTTGTTGACTTGTTGACTTTTGTTGACTTGTTGACCGGTTGACTAGGCTTGACTAGTTGACCATCATGATAACCATGGTTATCATTTCATGCCAAAGACTTTTTCTTGCTTGCTCATTTGAGTAAAATGAGTGCATGACATGATAAGCTTATGGTTGCTTCAAACCATCACATAAGACTTTTTTGATATGATGAGTTATGATCACTTTGGATTATGAGAGGGTGAGAGACAAAATACTTGCTCATTCTTTCTTGCTCATTCTCTCTCTTGTTCTTGAGCTCTCCTCTTGCTCTCACCCTCAACCTCTTGCTCCCTCACTTGATCTATGGTTCTCTTGTCTCATGAGTTGAGAATCAAGAACCATAGATAAAATCCTATTCTAAATCATCTCTACTCATTCTAGTTCACTAGGTTTAGCAAACCAAGTGAGCTAGTTTCTTCAAAGACCGAAGAAGGAGCTAAAGGTTGGAGCTTTCAAGTGGATCTATCTTCGGCGTACGGAGACGACGACAAGGAGCCATCGGACCACCATCGGGGCTTGAAGAGAAGGAGTTCAAGTTTAGGTATAACCATCTCTATCCGAGTAGCTAAATATCTTTAGCTTAGTATGCTAGTTTTAGTTTAGGTAAAGATCCCGACCTAGCTTAGTCCATGTTGCCTCTTGCGTTAAAATTTTGATTTTATACCGTTTCCGCCTCCCCGTAAGAACCGGGGGTCGCAACGTGGACTTACAATTATAACTATTATAATGAGTGGTTTAATGACTTTGGTTCATGCAAAACGAAGCTTAATTGATGAATTGTGAATTTTGCTTTAAAAGGTGTTAAATTTGATATTTTGCAAACTAGGATTTTGGAAATTATGCAAATTTATGAGTTTAAATTATGGAAATGGTTTTTATGACTTATTTAAGATATTTAATAAATATATTGGCCGCTACATTCATTTAAACATCGTGTTTTGTACAAAAACGGCGAATTGTGCTTGCTAGATTTTCGGAAAAATGACTTTTTGAGTGAAATTGGCGTTTTTGTGAGTTTTAACCTAGTTTATATTAATATTAGTGTTCGTGAATGTGCAAATGAGTGTATTTGGGTTTTTCTCGATGGTTTGGCGTTTGTACGCCGACGTCGAGGGTTTTTGGGTTGATTTGTGAAAGCAACCATAGGTTTTGACCTATGTGGGATTCGTGCGTCGTTTTGATCATGAGTCGGATTTTAATGAGATATGGTGCGTTATGATATGTAGGTACCCCCATGTGGACTTCGAGACGACAAGCAAGCACGTGGCAACGTCGGCACCGGCTAGCGAGGACCAGGTGAGTAGATTTATATCTATGGGGAGAAGTCGGGTGGATGGCGTATAGCACCCCCGCAGTTCGTGGTGATGTATACGGACACGTATACACACATATATATATTGGTTATATATTGTTTGAGTTATTGATGATAAATATGGATATTTGGTGTACTTGGATGATTGAGTGTCGCGAAACCCTAGAGTAGCGGTCGCACCACACTTGCACACACGCACCCATACTTGCATACTTTCTTCTTTCTTTTGTGCTTATTCGGGAATATATAGTTATGTGTTCACATAGGTATGGGACTGTGTGTTCACATACGGATTTGAGGATAGTACTTGGGATTTATGATGAGTCGATGAGATTTGATTTGAGGCCGTGAGATCGATGATATAGCGGGGTTCGTATTTGAGATACGACATGACGTTGTAGCGGGTCCTTGACGTAGTTTTTACACACGTGCATGCATAGTTAGGCGATATCAGTATTGTACTAGACGTAGATCAGTACCAGATCATAATATTGATAAAGAGGATACCGGGTGAATAGTATGATGAATGTGATTTTGACCCGTACCCAGAATTGGAGGATGCCGTACGACGGATTTACGTACGAGCTATATCTTGATGATTGATCCGCACTCTTGACTTGGGATGTCTGATTATAGATATGGTATCGGATATGATATTATTGAGGCGGGATCACCGACTAATATATATACAGGTATGTATATGTATCGACTCAGACGTTAGGCGGTTTCCTTACCTGTAGTCCAGCTTGTTAGCTTAGCCCTGTAGTTTAGTTTAGTTGTTAGATTAGATTCAATTCTTACCTATTTCAAAGCTTACGAATCATGCGTATTTTAAAAGACAGGTCAAGAGATTCTACGGATATTTCAAAAACGTATCTTTTCTTATAAACACCGTAGCCCCTATTTTCAAAACCCCATGATTCGTGTTATTTCAGAAGGCACCATTTGTAGGACTTATATTAGATTAGTGCAGATTAGTTATAGTTGCGTCTAGTATTCAGCTCCCGCTCATTTTTACTGTTCGCTCCGCATCGCATACTTATATTATAATTTCTTATTGCATTATTAATATCATGCTGTTAGGACACCAGCACCATTACCGATGACGCGTATATACCACGTACACTTACTTGCCGGCTCACACACATCTTCATCGGTAATTGACATGTCACGAACACTTTAGAAAATACTATTTCATTTGACATAGGTTGTTAGCTAATAGTTTAGACATGATATTAGTGTACTTGCCTTATATGCTAGTTAGACATTGTAGTTATTGCCTACTACTTCATGCATGTTATTATTCACTGTTGTGTCGCATTCATGGATTCTCATGCCTATATTCACTGTTTACATGCTATTGATGACTTGGATTCGGATTTCATGAGATTTCTTGGATTTGGAGGAAAACCGCTAAAACATAAATAAACCTTTTCTCCCTTTTAAAATAAAAAGTGCGGTTTTCCCATGATGTATGAGTCGGCCACCATGAGTTTGCTGATGGATTTCGAGACCCGATTCGAGGAGTGGAGGAACCGTTTCGGGTACATGGTGGGCCCGGTGCGGTACCCCGGGGCAAGAGGAATGTGGTGTTGACGTTGAGCCCGGCAGGGGAGCACTACCGACCGGTGATATTACCCGACGTGTCGAATATCCGGAGGATACCGTCGTGGTCTTGAGATGGATGGTAGGGGCCGGTCTGGACTGATGGCGCCCTAGATATTGAGATTGAGACATTGATATTTCGAGACAGTGAGATTTATGTTTTGTGTCGATGCTAGACACTGTTGATACTGATTTCATTTATGATACCTCAGTTTAAAAATACGAAGGAAATCTCACTAATTTATGAAAACAGTTTTTTCATTTACATGTATTCTGTTTTCATGCATTCATACCTTATTCATATGATATATTGCTACCTGAGGCACTGACACGGGCACATGAGTTTACACTCGGGTTAGATATTTACCCTAGCCATTGTTATAGGCTGCATGTAATATACATTTTTGAGGCTATATTATGATCATTGACCTAGGTTGCGTTATTTATGCGATTTCTGTGCGTAGATGTTTTTCTATTCACGAGTTGGCAACTCACCCCCGTTGTGCCCCAGTTTCTTGCAGGTTTGCCGTACAGGTTTCATTACGGCTTTGCGGGCTCAGTTTCATTCGGGTGACTTGCTAGTAGGTGGGTTTTTCTTGTATCGTACCCATCATATTACCTTGTATGATATTATTCAGTTGTATCTAGTAAATTCCATCAACCAAACATGTATTTATTGAGTTAGAGACCAGTGTTGTTTATTCTTTCGACCTTAGAGTCGCTCGTTATATTTCTGGTGGTTTTGAGTTTCCTTTTGAGTTTTGATCCTCGCCCTTGGCGTTGTATATTATTTTGCTTGTGTGGTTGTGACCGTCGATTGACGAAGAGCTAGCTCCCGCTTGGGGATGCCTTTTTTTTTATTTCGTATACTATTCTTGTTGTATCCCGTTTGGGAGCCAGTATTTACAAAGGAGACGCTGCCGAAATTTTCAGTAAATTTTTTGATGTTTTTAAAAACCGCATAATACGGCTTATGCTATTGAAACTACTTGTTTTAAATTGGTTTTCCTTCACTCCACTACTTTTCTTGGTTTGGATTTCTGGGTTTTCGGCTTACATAGATTACGTACGCCTCGAGACGTTTCGTAGTCTAAGTGCCGGTCATTTTCCGTACTTTCGGGACGTGACATACTCGGTTAGGGGGTTTATACCTTTCTTATCTCGAACTCCTTCGTCTTCAAGCCTCGTTAGTTGTCTGGATCGTCTTCTCCCCGTCGTCTCCTTGCGCCGAAGATAGATCCACCTGAAAGCTTCAACCTTTGGCTCCTTCTTCGAACTTTGAAGAAACTAGTTCACTCGGTTTGGTAAACCTTGTGAACTAGAGTGAGTAGAGAAGAGTTTGTATGGGATTTTATCTATGGTTCTTGGTTCTCAACTCATGAGAAAAGTGAACCATAGACTCAAGAGAGGGAGAGCAAGAGGAGGAGATGAGAGCTCAAGAACAAGAGAGAGAATGAACATGAAAGAATGAAAGAATACTTTTCTCATTTTGGCTCTCATAATCCAAAATCATCATAACACATCATATCAATCAAGTATTATGTGATGGTTTAAGCAACCATAGCCATATCATTTCATGCACTCATTTTGCACAAAAGAGGAAGCAAGCAAAAGTCTTTGCCATGAAATGATAGCTATAGTTATCATGATGGTCAACTAGTCAAGCCTAGTCAACCGGTCAACAAGTCAACAAGTCAACAAAGTCAACAAGTCAACAATGTCAACCCCTCAATAACCATTTCACCATAATACTTAATTAATATAATTGTTAATCACATATCATATTCTCATTAGGGTTGAGCAAAAAGTCAATAGTCAACTGTCAACGGGCAACAACCCTAATGAGAATCCTCTGCCTCTGTCTCTCCGTCAACTGTGCATACACACCCGCATCCGCGTTCCGAGGAACACGAATGCATACTGGATAAAACCAATCCTAAAAGGTACACTAGGATCTGGCTTAAACCAAAGCCCGCTAGTGTGAACTGTCCGGAAACTGTACGTGCATAAGTGCACGGATGTGACCGAACCCTGTCGCAAAACCATGCGACCTGTCGTAAAACCATGCGACCTCTACTCTTTTGCCTAAAGGCGAACAGCTTTCTGTGTGGGACTCTAAAGACTCGACACTACGCTGGAAGTGGGTTTAACCACAGACCGCAAGCGGCACTAGCTGTGCGTAACGGTCCCCAGGTAGATGCCGACAAGAAGACTGACGAGGCGAAACCCATCTGAACTCCTACTGAGCCTGAATGTGACATTCTCCGTACAGTCCGGTCTGTTCGTCTGATACATCGCATGGCGGGCCTAGGGGTCGGTAAACGTCAGTCCCCCAATAGCGGTACAAGTCGTGTCGGAGTGAAGCCCAAAACACCCTGAGATAACACTGGAAGCCTACCAGTATATCTCGTTTGCCCTGGCCAGGGACTACTCGTGTAATGGCTCTCCTAGACACAGCGCGATGTCAACCCCCAATACCGGGAGAGACGAATCCTGTCTAACCGTCACTGCCTCCAAGTGCTTCGGGACTGCACCCAACTACTACCTGTTTTCACGACTCCTTTGAGCCGTGGTAGGGTAGAATCAAAGTGCAGTGGGAACACACTCGAGGTGAAGTGACAGTGTCAAGTCAGCGGACTAAGCTGTACTCATGTCACCTGGGAACTGATAACTGACGATAGGCATAATACCAACTAGTCAGTTCCCGACGAGTCCTGTCCAGTGTACCCGTAACCTAACGAGCACCCGCATACTATCTCAAGTATGACGTACTGACGACTGTGGGACAGACCGTCTCCCATACTGGGATGAGAAGCGTATGCGCTAGTCTACTCTGGAGTATCGATGCCCTGTCTCGATAGTCCTGCGACTAGGGACCTGCATAAGGATGTGCTTATAGATTACCCAGCCCCACTAGTGTGACTGCCATCACATCGCTGGTAATCAAGCAAAATCCTAAGGGCTCCACTAATGTGTATAGGTGATATACTAAAATAAACACATGTACACATTGAAGTAGAAACAAACCAAGTAGCATACTACTATTTTGAGCAAGATTGCATATACAAGGTGAATATCCCAAGCTTCCATTAAGTAATATACAAACTAGTATGATACAGTAATGGCCTCTAGGGCATATACACTAACAATCTCCCACTTGCACTAAGGCCATGTACTGGCGTATCGAAGACCTATCATCTCGATCAGCCGCTCGAACTGAGTCTGGGGCAGGGCCTTGGTGAATGGATCTGCAGTGTTATCTTCTGAAGTGACTCTCCGAACCTCGATCTCCTGGCGATCTACGATCTCCCTGATCAGGTGATACCGCCTCAAGATGTGTCTAGATCTCTGATGGGACCTGGGTTCCTTCGCCAAAGCTATAGCCCCGTTGTTGTCGCAATACAGAGGTATTGGATCAACAATGGACGGAACTACCTGAAGTTCTTTCATGAACTTCCTTATCCAGACAGCTTCTTTTGCGGCATCAGATGCAGCGATGTATTCCGCTTCCATCGTCGAGTCTGCAACGGTTTCCTGTTTGGAACTCTTCCAACACACCGCCCCTCCATTGAGGGTAAAGACAAAAACCGACATGGACTTGGAATCATCCTTGTCACTCTGGAAGCTGGAGTCAGCAAAGGCCTCGATCTGGAGGTCTTTTCCGCCATACACCAAGAACATCTCCTTAGTCCTTCTCAGGTACTTGAGAATGTTCTTTACTGCTATCCAGTGTTTCTCCCCAGGGTTTGACTGATACCGGCTTACCACACTCAGTGCATAAGCTACATCCGGTCTGGTACACAACATCGCATACATTATAGAGCCTACCGTAGAAGCGTAGGGTATAATAGACATGCGATCCCTCTCCAAATCAGTCTTGGGAGACATCTCTTTAGAGAGGGTGATCCCGTGACAAGCCGGTAGGTTACCGCGCTTGGAATCTTCCATACTGAATCTCTTCAGTATGGTGTCGATGTACCTGGACTGTGAAAGTCCTAATATCCTCTTGGATCTATCACGATGGATCCGGATCCCCAGGATGTAAGAGGCATCACCCAGGTCTTTCATGGAGAACCTGTGCGACAAGAACCCCTTGACAGATTGTAGTATAGGAATGTCATTTCCTATTAAGAGAATGTCATCCACGTATAAAACGAGGAATACTACAGTTCTCGCTACAAATCTACTATAGATGCATGGTTCATCTGGATTTTTGATAAAGCCAAATTCCTTGACCGTCTCATCAAAACAGATGTTCCAACTCCGCGATGCCTGCTTTAGTCCATAGATGGACTTAAGCAACTTGCACACCTTTCCGCTGCTCCCACTCTGAATGAAACCCTCTGGCTGGTCCATATAGACACGCTCCTCTAAATTTCCATTTAGAAAAGCTGTCTTTACATCCATCTGCCAAATCTCATAATCGTGGAAGGCAGCAATGGCAAGAAGGATCCGAATGGATTTCAGCATAGCCACTGGAGAAAAGGTTTCGTTATAGTCCAAACCAGGTCTTTGACGAAAACCCTTTGCTACAAGTCTAGCTTTATAGGTCTCAACCTGTCCATCTACACCAATCTTCCTTTTGAAGATCCACTTGCATCCTACGGGTTTTACCCCGTCTGGAGCAATGTCCAACGTCCATACTTTGTTGGTGTACATGGACTCCATTTCGGTCCGCATTGTATCCAGCCATTTTACCGATTCAACGCTCTGAACGGCCTGCTGGAAACTAGTAGGCTCATCATAATCTATGATGCAATCCTCTCTATCTCCGTCTATGAGAAAACCGTAGTATCTCTCGGGCGGATGAGGCTGCCTACTACTCCTGCGGAGCGGCGTAGGAATGTCCAGTTCTTTTGAACCCTCTGGTTCCACTAAGCTTTCAGTAATAGTCTGTGGTTCTGGAATTTCTTCTAGTTCTACTGCGCTACCACTAATTTCCTTTTCCAAGAACTGGTGTTCTAGAAAGTGGGCATTACGAGAAACAAGGACTTTTTGTTCCTCTGCGTAGTAGAAAAGATACCCCCTGGTGTTCTTTGGGTATCCCACAAACTTGCACAGTACTGAGCATGCCTCGAGTTTGTCCGCATGCTGCTTTTTGACAAAAGCTGGACATCCCCAGATCTTCAGATATTGAAGATAGGGTTTCTTCCCACTCCATAACTCATATGGTGTGGTAGGCACAGTCTTAGTGGGAACTCGGTTCAAAAGGTATGCGGCTGATTCTAGCGCATACCCCCAGAATGATCGCGGTAACTCAGCGTTACTCATCATGGACTGCACCATATCCAATAGGGTTCGGTTCCGTCTCTCCGATACACCGTTATGTTGCGGAGTGTATGGAGGAGTAAGCTGAGAGAGAATTCCGTTCTCTTTTAAATAGTCCAGGAACTCGGCACTTAAGTATTCACCACCTCGATCCGATCTTAGGATCTTGATACTTTTGCCGGTTTTTTTTTCTACTTCATTCTTATATTCCTGGAACTTTCCAAAGGCTTCGAATTTATGTTTCATTAAGAAGACATAACCGTACCTTGAAAAGTCATCCGTAAAAGTAATGAAGTAAGAATAACCGCTTCGCGTATGTGTAGACATTGGACCGCACACGTTACTGTGTACGAGTCCCAAGAGCTAGCTCGCTCTTACTCCGTGTCCAGTAAACGGAGTCTTTGTCATCTTTCCTTTGAGACAGGATTGACAAGTGGCATACGATTGATATTCGAACGGATTCAAATATCCTTCTGTATGTAACTTAGTCAACCTTCTCTAATTGATGTGACCCAGTCTACAATGCCATAAGAAAGTCTGATTTATTTCCGGAGACTTTCTTTTGTGTGTATTCTGGACATTGAAAATCTATGGTTGGTTTAATACGTATATACCATTGCTCAATGTACCTGACCCAATCAGAACTTGATTAAGGTGAATGTTTACAACATTGCTTACAAACGCAAATTCATAACCTTCTTTAGAAACCAAAGATACAGAAATGATATTACAAGTTGCGTTGGGTACAAAAAAGCAATTACGCAAAACCAAAACATGTCCATCTGACATTCCCAGGTGATAGTCCCCCACGGCTTTAGCATCCATGCTAGCTCCGTTCGCAACTCTGAGGGTCATGTCACCTGCCTTCAAAACCCTACGGTTTCTCAATGCCTGCAAAGAATTACAGATATGAGATCCTGATCCGGTATCCAATACCCAGGAAGTAGAGTTTAATGAAAGACAGTTTTCAATAACATACACACCTGAAGCTGAAGCTGCAACCTGCTTCAATTCCTGTGTTCTGGCCTTCCAGGCCCTGCAATCATTCTTCCAGTGTCCTTTCTTATGACAATAGAAGCATTCTTCCATATCCACAAGCTTCCCCGCTTTCTTTGTTGCTTTTGCCTTTCCCTTCGTATCCACTTTACTAACACCGCCCCTTGGTTTGGCAGGGGCTTTCTTCTTCTTTCCCTTGGCTTTCGCCTTGGACTTAGAAGAATATGATCCTCCTACAAACAAAGTGAATGTTTCCCTACCTTTCTGTAGGGTGCCCTCTGCGCTCCTCAGCATGTTGAGGAGCTCTGAAAGTTCAACTTCTTTTTCTTGTAAGTTGAAGTTCAGTATAAACTGGGCGTAAGTGGAAGGAAGGGACTGGAGAACTAAGTCCGTATAGAGCTCACTCTCCAATGTGGTTCCTAGGTCCGCGAGCTCCTCAATGTAGCCGATCATCTTAAGCACGTGTTCTGCTACTGATGATCTGACGGCCATCCTTGCCGAAAATAACTTTTTCGACGATTCGTATCTTGCGATACGAGACTGCTCTCCATACAGTTCTTTTGTATGAAGAAATATGGATTCCAGGTCCATATTCTCGTGCCTCCTCTGATGTTCATTGTCCATAGAGGCAAGCACGAGGCACTTGGCCTTCGCGCTATCAATCTCCCAAGTCTTACGGATTTCCTTATCCGCGACGCTGGAAGTGGGACCAGGGACAGGGGGAGCTTTGGTGGTAAGAAGATACCCCAGCTTGTCGTAAGTGATTGCCATTTTGACATTCCTGAGCCAATCTTTGTAGTTTGGCCCTGTCAGTATGTTTTTATCTAGAAGTAACTTAAGTCCAGTCATGTCGATTGGTCGCTGCAATTAGGAGAGAGAAGAAGAAACACTCAGCATGATGCTCTTGCAAGTTTAGAGTGGTTTTTAATTTGTCTAAACAGGATGGCTCCCACTGTTTCTCGAATCCCTCCTCAAACCAAAAAGGAAGAATTAGTCAGGATCAATCTCACCGTACAATACTTGCTTAACCGTTCGGCCAGGCTGGTGACGGTACTTCGAGGGAGGTTTTCCAACGCTTTCGCGAAGTTCCTTAATTAAATATCCACTTTTACCTGGGGGCTTAGCCCCGCTAACACCTTTCTAGACACCTACTTGGTTTATAGCATTGATCGTTAAGTGAGAAATTTCCCGAGGAGTAGCATATACTCACAGTAGGATCGGGATCCAAATATCATTGCGTGACGAAACTGAAGGAATCCTACCAGAATCATCATACTCCAAATGGTATGCAACACTAGCAAGTTTCAGTTCTTTTGAAACTCCCGATGTGGATTTTTGCCCCATGCTCTTATGACCTTGGCGTGAGGTCAAAATGTCATAAGTCACATGTCAAGTTCTTCCCATCATTATCCAGGTTAATTTGAACCCACCCGTACCTACCCTTGACGTAGGCCAAAATGGCAGTACGGCTGTCCCAAACCAACGCATTCTATCTATGCAACAGATAAATATCCGGCAGCTACCAATCACTATGCCTTGGCGTGAGGTCAAAATACATAGCTTGAATACTACCGAATATTTTACTGAAATGATGGAGGGCAACGGATGGTTTTGGCAAAACCGTGAACGTAGTGAACTTGATATAATCGATGGAACGAGATAGCTTTTAAAAGGAGTAGCTCAAGCTCCGCATTTAAAAGTTCGTTTTGAAAAGAACCGAGTGGTTTTTCGAAAGTGTTCCAACGACTTTAATCTTGGTTTATTTTCTTGCATTAGTTCTTTTAATGCGTGATATTCTTGCATTAGTTCTTTTAATGCATCCCATCATTTAATCCTACCATTGCAGAAAACAACCAAAATATGACGTACGCTTATGCCATTCACATTCGCCACTGGGCCCCATCATTACCCGTTAGGTTACTTAACTAACGACAGAGCGGGGGCTGGGCTAGCGCGGCTGTAAAACATAAGCAACGTCTAAATAATATCATATATAGATATATTGCAATGATAGCGATTTCAGATTACAGATGAATAAATTGGATATAATAGGAATCTGTAATTCGTATGAGCCTGTAACGAAAAGCAGATTACACGGTCGCGGTGAATAGCCAATACCCCACCCAAGACCCCTACGGGTGCGGCAAACTACCCGCCAAGTACCCGAAGTGGAGCAAGCTCCCTCAACACCGTGAGTAGGCCACTCGGCACTTCGAGATACCCAGTAGTTTGTGCACCCCCTCCATGGGTCTATCCTAGGAGCAAAAACAGTAAAAAGAAATTATACAATGACGGCTACAACCCCGACCAAGTTGTGCGGTCATACAAATAATATTACATCAATTTACAAATTTACATGAATTGAAAGAAAAGAAAAAATCTCGTCTCACAACCTCCTGCTATTCACCCGTGACAATCCAACATATTCATATACACATTCCAGCAACATTACAGATCACAGATTTGTATAACCCCCACTAATCGACATATAGCGATTAGCAGACGTTCAATATAAATATCACATTACAGAAAAACCCGTCAGCTAAAGTCTTTTAGAAGTTCGATCAAAAATACGGATTTTTAGGCCCCAAACACAAAATTTTCGTTCTGGAAAATCTGGGCTGAAAATACATATACCAAAATTCCTAAAATACCCCTATAAGCACACTGTTGCAAAGAACAACCAGAGAGGAGCCAAGACGGCCGCGGAACCGCGGCAATAGGAAGCTATTGCCGCGTTTCCGCGGTGCAATGATGAGATCAGGGGACCGTCTTTCTACAGTGCACTCTAAAAACCCTGAGTCGATTTTTGATGCATGATTTATTATTTTTACAGAACATAAAAAATCGACAGCAAGTTTGAAAACGGGGTTCATTTCGGGACTTTTTCTTTGATCGATCTTCTAGCTACTTTGCTAACATGTTAGATAGAGTTTAACTAGGCTCTGATACCACTGCAGGTCCATGCTACCTCTCCCGGTACTTTCGGGCATGCGGAATTTGATGAAAAACGATTTTCTTAGAAGAGGTAACATGGACTTAAAGACCCGGATCTTTGTTAAACATCTAACTAACAACCTAACTAGGAGTTGCTAACTACTCGGTTAGGGGGTTTATACCTTTCTTATCTCGAACTCCTTCGTCTTCAAGCCTCGATGGTTGTTCGGATCGGCTTCTCCCCGTCGTCTCCTTGCGCCGAAGATAGATCCACCTGAAAGCTTCAACCTTTGGCTCCTTCTTCGAACTTTGAAGAAACTAGTTCACTCGGTTTGCTAAACCTTGTGAACTAAAGTGAGTAGAGAAGAGTTTGTATGGGATTTTATCTATGGTTCTTGGTTCTCAACTCATGAGACAAGTGAACCATAGACTCAAGAGAGGGAGAGCAAGAGGAGGAGATGAGAGCTCAAGAACAAGAGAGAGAATGAGCATGAAAGAATGAGAGAAGTCTTTTCTCATTTTGGCTCTCATAATCCAAAATCATCATAACACATCATATCAATCAAGTATTATGTGATGGTTTAAGCAACCATAGCCATATCATTTCATGCACTCATTTTGCACAAAAGAGCAAGCAAGCAAAAGTCTTTGCCATGAAATGATAGCTATAGTTATCATGATGGTCAACTAGTCAAGCCTAGTCAACCGGTCAACAAAGTCAACAAGTCAACAAAGTCAACATGTCAACAATGTCAACCCCTCAATAACCATGTCACCATAATACTTAATTAATATAATTGTTAATCACATATCATATTCTCATTAGGGTTGAGAAAAAACTCAATAGTCAACTGTCAACGGTCAACAACCCTAATGTGAATCCTCTGCCTCTGTCTCTCCGTCGACTGTGCATACACACCCGCATCCGCGTTCCGAGGAACACGAATGCATACTGGATAAAACCAATCCCAAAAGGTACACTAGGATCTGGCTTAAACCAAAGCCCGCTAGTGTGAACTGTCCGGACACTGTACGTGCACAAGTGCACGGATGTGACCGAACCCTGTCGCAAAACCATGCGACCTCTACTCTTTTGCCTAAAGGCGAACAGCTTTCTGTGTGGGACTCTAAAGACTCGACACTACGCTGGCAGTGGGTTTAACCACAGACCGCAAGTGGCACTAGCTGTGCGTAACGGTCCCCAGGTAGATGCCGACAAGAAGACTGACGAGGCGAAACCCATCTGAACTCCTACTGAGCCTGAATGTGACATTCTCCGTACAGTCCGGTCTGTTCGTCTGATACATCGCATGGCGGGCCTAGGGGGCGGTAAACGCCAGTCCTCCAATAGCGGTACAAGTCGTGTCGTAGTGAAGCCCAAAACACCCTGAGATAACACTGGAAGCCTACCAGTATATCTCGTTTGCCCTGGCCAGGGACTACTCGTGTAATGGCTCTCCTAGACACAGCGCGATGTCAACCCCCAATACCGGGAGAGACGAATCCTGTCTAACCGTCACTGCCTCCAAGTGCTTCGGGACTGCACCCGACAACTACCTGTTTGCACGACTCCTTTGAGCCGTGGTAGGGTAGTAATCAAAGTGCAGTGGGAACACGCTCGAGGCGAAGTGACAGTGTTAAGTCAGCGGACTAAGCTGTACTCATGTCACCTGGAAACTGATAACTGACGATAGGCATAATACCAACTAGTCAGTTCCCGACGAGTCCTTTCCAGTGTACCCGTAACCTAACGAGCACCCGCATACTATCTCAAGTACGACGTACTGACGGCTGTGGAACAGACCGTCTCCCACATTGGGATGAGAAGCGCATGCGCTAGTCTACTCCGGAGTATCGATGCCCTGTCTCGATAGTCCTACGACTAGGGACCTGCATAAGGATGTGCTTATAGATTACCCAGCCCCACTAGTGTGACTGCCATCACATCGCTGGTAATCAAGCAAAGATCCTAAGGGCTCCACTAATGTATATAGGTGATATACTAAAATAAACACATGTACACATTGAAGTAGAAACATACCAAGTAGCATACTACTATTTTGAGCAAGATTGCATATACAAGGTGAACATCCCAAGCTTCCATTAAGTAATATACAAACTAGTATGATACAGTAATGGCCTCTAAGGCATATACACTAACACCTTCAATGAGATCAAGTTCATTACGTTAAAGGTTTTCGCCAAAAACCAGCCATAGCCCTCCGTCATTTCATATGAATGATCAGTAGTATTCAAGCTATGTTGGTCTGGCCCTTAGCCAGGACATAGTGATTGGTAGCTGCTGGGGTGTTCATATGTTGCATAGATAGATGCGTTGGTTTGGGATAGTCGTACAGCCTTGTTGGCCTTTAGTCAAGGGCAAGTACGGGTGGGTTCAAATTAATAAGATAATGATGGGAAGAACTTGACATGTGACTTATGATGGGTTGGCCCTTAGTCACGATCATAAGAGCATGGGGCAAAAATCACATCGGGAGTTTCTAAAGAAACTGAAACTTTCCAGGCATGCGCATACCTTCTGGAGTGTGATAACGTGAGTGGATTCCGTCACGTTATCATGCGATGAGTGTTGGATCCTGATTCCCACTAATGAGTTGGTTTACTCTTCGGGTGATCCCGATTGATTCTTCTTTCAGGTTTGGAGGAGAATTTGACAGTACAGTGGGAGGCTTTCGGATTAGATAAAGTGATAACCATTCTGATCTAGGTTAGAGTGCACGCAGAGTGTTTCTTTTCTCTCTCTCTTTGGCAGCGACCTTTGACCGACCCTAGACTATGACTTAGTGACCAAGTTGACCGAACCTTCATAAAATACTGACTTTTTGATTGTCCAAGTTGCATAAGTCATTGCCATTCCTTCTTCTACCCTTTGCATTTCTCAGAACACCCGTATTACTACGGACATCCACTTCTATTGGATAGATCCATCGTATGGTTATATACGAACTCGAAGGGACTTTTTCGAGGATGGATCCAGGTTCAGGAGAAATAGAATTGGTTTATTCAGTTGTCTTTTATTATCACCTTCTCTCAGGTTGCGAAGGCTACTTGGTTTAGGAGAGTACACCTATTACGCTTATTGGATAATCTTCTTCCAAAGCATAGGCAGGTGCCGAAAGGTAGGGAATGAAGAAAACCAATTAGCCTAAGTAGGGTGTACAGAAGGTAATATGTAAAGAAAAAATAAAGGGATTAGAAAGAGGGCAAAGTAAATTGCGACTGTTATCATTCACGACCAAAACCGCGTACTTCATCGCTACTCCTATTTCACCTTTGAAAGAATAAGGTATTATTCAGTTGTCTTTTATCATCACCTTCTCTCAAGTTGCGAGTACTCTTTGGTTTAGGAGGGTATACATATTATGCTTACTGGATAGTCTTCTTCCAAACCATAGGCTGGTGCCGAACGGTAGGGAAGGAAGAAAACCATTTAGCCTAACGATGGTGTACAGAAGGTAACGACTAAAGACAAATAAAGGGATATGGAGAGATGGCAAAGAAATATACGGTTGTAGTCATGAATTGGTTTATGGAAGAGGCATTACTAAGAATACCAGGATACCCCTATGAAACATTTTCATGTTTCAGTGCATTGTTAAAGGAAAACAGATTTCCCGATTAGACACTTACTCCAGGATATGTATTTTCCAAGTATGTTTCTCACATCTGTATGGTTTTACAGATGTTTAGTGGGAGTAGGTTATTGGGAAAAAGGTGATCATCCTCATTATATTGAAATTCGTTGTAATTGGTGATATTTGAGGAAGTCACCTGGGTTATTGCTGACAGGCATGTATTTGGTTTTGAGTATCCGTTGTTGTGCACCAATTTCAAAATGATATATCGATACGTTTATTTTTATAAAGTGAGATATAACTTTTTGATATTATGTCGATAAAATTTACCTATATCAGTTGGCGATTGGGTAAGGAGCATTGAACAAACGCAATAGTTCTTAACCTTAAGTACAGTTTTCAACCTATGATGCACAGGTTTTGAGTTATTCAACTCAGTGGACTTATACAGAGTATTGTATGTTGTCCAGTGTCCATCAGGACAAATGGGTGGGTCCTCGTACTATGTTCTGTTTACTTATGACTTCTCTAGTTTTTAGACAAGTGTTTCGAAGAAATACAAGGTCTAAGTTTTGAGAAGTTGTGGGTATAAGAATAAAGTAGAGAACCAGATATCGCAAGTATCGGGATTCTTCAAAGAGATCGAAGATGTAGATTCTTGTGATTGGTATTCAGACGATAGTAATGGTTTTGAGAAACTTGTTTCTCTTTCGGGTTACTCATAATTGGATGGATTCCTAAGTTGAGTAATGCTGATTAGCCTCTCTCCATTAAGTTGATATGCACTAGAGACAGCTGCATGTTTTGAATCTGGTTCCAATTAAATTAGTGCCAAAGTTTCTATATTGGATATAGGGGAGTTGTCCGGCTTATGCTTAAAACCAGACTCTGGATAACTCAGGGCACGTTTCTGTAATGGCTGTTTATGGGTTGGCCCAGGCTATGACGAGGGTTGACTTTTTACCATCTGGAAGATCAAAAGTGATATTGTTCTTGACTCGCCACAGTTTTAGTAAAATGAATTTTTTCAGAAAACAGTAGTGGAGTATGGTAGAACTGGAAGTGATTCCAGAACCGCAAACGATTACGGAAAATTTAATAGGACCTAAAGATTCAATCAGGTTTGACATTTCATTAGCCACTCCGCAGATATGGTGGGTAACCTCAGACATCCGAGAGGTACTCCGGTAGCCTCAAGGACGGTGACAGGGAGGTTCTTATCTACTCAGACTTGACACTACTGTTGTTCCAGGCTATGAGACCCGGTAGGAGGGTTATTGTAGTCAGTGGGAGTAGCGGAAGCATAGTGGGCAAGTAGCTTATTTCTATTTATAGACTAGAGCAGGTATAACGGAGATAGATCATCTCATTTTGATGTGACAGTCATGGGTTTGACTTCATCAGAACAGGGGATGGATCAATTAAGAAGGTAGTAGGGTGTGATGTCTTGGTATTTGGATGACATACACAGAGTAGGAAGTAAAATTCCTATACTACAATCGGTTGTACTGTGGTCGTTACACAGTTGTTTCTCCAGACAGGATATGGATATAATATCTGACATTCTGGTTTCTAGATCTATGGTTTTAGATCTGGATTTGGGTAGTTTCCCAATGTGGGTACTTTGACAGTATTCTGATGGTATTTAGAATAGATGACTCCTGGTATGGTGGTGTACCTGCAGGTGATGGAGTCACCCTCTCTAAAGGTGTTTTACAGACTAAAAGAGAGAGGGATGTGCATGATTGGCAGATCACTTGCTTAGGCAATTGAGTCAATCATGAGATGTCAAGTACCACACCAGATGTTGTTTTTGCACTAGATGCGATACGTTTGTATTAATCCAATCCTGGAGAAACATAAGGAAGCAGTTTTAGAACATAAGTGCATGTTCTACGAATTTGATAACGGCAGCCTCCTTCAGGAGACGGTTATCATTCCTGGCTTCAAAGGTGACATGGATGACAGAGTGATTGTCAGAGTTATAGTTTTCCCTCTGATGAAGAGGGACAGTAATATGGACAGGTGGTCCAAGAGGATACTGTGGGAGGCGTGGTGCTGGATACTGATTAGGTTCAGTTATCGATACATTCTAAGAAGTTTGGATTTTGAGTTCATTTATGAACTAGGTTCCATCAGATATCCAGACATATTCTAAGACAGGTATTACTCGATTCGGGAGATGGCTTTCTCCACGAACTTGAGATTAAGAGAGACATAGAAAGAAACATCAGGGCGGATCCACTCACTGAGGCTATTTCTCGAACACAATAGTTTTACAAACGGGCTTTGTGAAACTGATTAGTAGAGGAGTTGGGTGTTGGTTTCAAATGGGCTGTGAGTACGCGACATCGCAATAATTAGCCTTAAGTGCAAGTGGGAGATTGTTGGATATAGTGCCCTCAAAGTCAATTATTGGATCGCAGGTACGTGATTGCAATGATTGAGGAGGACCTATACCTGTAGGACAGTCTTACTCGAGATGATAGTATGCTATCTGGTTTTCCTTTATCAGTCGTGTATAGGTTCAGGTGACTGATCACTATTACACGTTGATAGAGCCTTTAGGATCTTGCTTGACTACCAACAGTATGAGGGCGATCATATACGTGAGAGTTGGGTAGTCCATAAGCACATCCTTAATAGTGGTCCCTAGTCGTGGGAGTTTCGAGACAGGGTATCGATACTCCGGAGTAGACTAGTGTATACAGTCGAGACCCCGACGAGGGGCGGTGGCCGGTCTCACAAGCTACGGGTGTCAGTTGGATCACCTAAGATGTATACAGGTGCTCATTGGGTTATGAGTACACCGGACAGGACTCGCCGGGAACCTGCTAGTTGGTATTATACATATCGTCATATAGCAGTTCCCTGGTGACATGTGTACAGGTTAGTTCATCGACCTGAGGTCAACATTTGTCTCGTGTGAGTTCCCACTGTGCTTTGATTTCTACCCTACCACGGCTCAAAGGAGTCGTGCAAACAGGTAGTTTTTGGTTACAGTCCCGAGCCACATGGAGGCACGTGAGCGGATCGGCAGGGGATTCGTCTCTCCCAGTATTGAGGGTGGAGATCGTGCTGTGTCTAGGAAAGCCATTACACAAAGTCCTTGGCCAAGGCAGGTGAGATTTACTGATAGGTACTCCAGTAGTTTCTCAGGGTGTTCAGGGCTTGTCTCCGACACGACTTATACCGCTATTGGGGGTCTGACGTTACTAGCCCCCTAGGCCGGATATGTGATACTCATAGACGAACGGACCGGACTGTATATACATTATCACTGTTAGGCTCGGTAGGGTTTCCGGATGAGTTCGCTCATCGTCCTCTCTTGTGGTCAGTCCATGGGCTGCCGTTATGCACAGCTAGAGCCACTGACGGCTTGGGGTTAAACCCATTGCCAGGGTACTGACGAGTCATTAGAGTCCCCCACAGATAGTTTTCCAAGTTCGGGCGAAACGTTGTAGAGGCCGTATGGTTTTATAGCAGGGTTCGGAAAATGCACGTGCGTTTACGCACGTGTTATTTTTCTGGCAGATAATACTGGTGGGCTTGGTTTAAGCCGGAACCATGTATTATAAAGAGTAGATATAATATCTTTGCCTCAGTTGCATTTGTATTCGGTCGTAATACAAATGCGGGTATATTTATACAGTTAGGGGTTATCCTGAAATTCGTTTCGGGATCACTTTTGGAAGTTGCCCGTTTCCAGTTTTCTATCGGCCGTATTTAAACATTTGGTTTAATACGGATTTATCTTTTTCTTGTGAGTGAGTCATGAGCGTGAGTCTTGAGAGGAAGCTTCTTGGATGTTGACTTGGTTCATGACTCATTGTTCCATTAATTGTTTTTTGCAAGGTGTATTAGTGAGTCACCTTTGCATTAATGATTCTTGTTCTTGCTAAGATCTTTTATGAGAAGCTTTGCTTGTGGTTACCCCCCCTCTCTCCTACACTCACCCCCCATCTCTATAAGGCCGGCCGCTCCCCTCCTCTTCTCTCACTTCACTTGAAAAAGGAAAAGAAATAGTTGTTAGAAAAAAGATGATAGTTTTTTTGTATGGAAATTTCATAGTTCATTTCCATTACCCGATTCAAATGGCAAACTCATTAACCGTTCGTCTATGGCTTTGGACGAAGCGAGACAATGTATTCTACTCATTCTCTACATCAATCTTGGTCATCTCTTTTAGCAAACTTGATGACCGAGTTACCTCGAGTCAGAGGCGGGAGCCCGTTTAAAGATCCGATGACGTGGTGCCACCTGGACGAGGAGATCGGAGATCGACGAGATCGGAGCAGCCGCAACGGAGCGTGGGATGATGGTTAAAGAACGAAGGACTCGGATCGTTCGGTATAACCTTTCTACCCTCTTTGTTGATTGTTAGTTTAGCGTTAATGGCAGATCCGGGTTAAAGTATGCGATAGCGCCAGTTATAAAAGTTTTTGTTTCCCATTTGGCGTCTGAAAGACGGCCGGGGCGCTACCGTAGACTTACAGAATTTGTCTGAATATCTGATGGGACCTAGCTCATAAATGAACTCCAAATCCAAACTTCTTAGACTGTATCGTCAACCAAACTTAATCAGTATCCTGCGCCATGCTTCCCTCTGTATCCGCTTGGACCCCCGGTCCAAAATACTGCCACTCGTCAGAGGGAAAACTATAACTCTGACAGTCACTCTATCATCCAGGTCGCCTTGGAAGCCTGGAATGTTAACTGTCTCCCGAATGAGGCTGTCGTTATTGTTAGTTATATGTATGCCCTAGAGGCCATTGCTATACATAGGATGTATATTGTAGTGGATGCTGGGACATATATAGGGAGGATTTTCTTGCTCGACATGATAGTATGCTATCTGGTTACTCTTTATCTTAACGTGTACACTGATTGTCTCTCTGTTACATGTTAGTAAAGCCCTTAGGATGTGTACTTGATTACCTGGACTATGATGCGGATCATACTAGTGGGGACATGGTAGTCCATAAGTACATCCTTCAAGGTCCCTAGTCGTGGGTGTATCGAGACGGGGCATCGATATACCAGAGTAGACTAGCGTATACCTTCTCGACCCATACAGATGGGCGATGGATGATCCCATATCCATTGGTGTTTGAAATCAGAGATGATATACGGGTGCTCAGTGGAGACTGGGTACACTGGACGGACTCGCCGAGAACTTCTAGATGGTATTATACCTTACGTCAGATGGCAGTTCTCTGGTGACACTGGTACAGAGTAGTCTGTTGACCCGAGATCGTCATAGAGTCTTGTGTGGTTCCCACTGTGCTTTGATTTCCACCTTACCATGTCCAAGAGGGCGTGCAAAACGGTGGTTTTTGGGTACAGTCCCGAATCACATGGAGGCAATGAGCGGTAAGAGGGGATTCGTCTCTCCCGGTATAGGGAGTTGATGTTGCGCTGTATTCGATTGGCTATAACCGGAAATCCCTGGCCAGGGGTGTTGAGATTTACTGGTAAGTGTTACCAGTAGTTTCTCGAACTGTTACAGACCTCATATCGACACGACTTATTGAGCTATTGGGGTCTGACGTTTACCACCCCTAGGCAAGATATGCGACATATCAGATGATCAGACCGGACTGTATGGTAAGTGTTACTGGTTGGATTCACAAGAGTGTGAGCGGGCTTGCTCGTCGATCTTCTGATCGTTCAATATCCGGGTGGCCGTTACGTTTAGCAGACCGCTTGCGGCTTGTGGGTGATTGATATGATCATCACCTGCTGCCGGCGTATTGACGAGTCTTTAGAGTCCTACACAGAGGTTTCCTGGCTCAAGCGAAACGAAATAGGTGCGCATATGAGATATGTGCGGGACCGAGAATAATACCAGTATGTGATACTGGATTCTATTCTCGCGATTTGTATCATCGGCAGGTTATATGTGATATAGCCGGGTTACCGAATCAAGTGTTGATTCGATACATTGATACACTTGATATTAGTCGGTTATATGCGATATGCCCGGATCATTAAATCAAGTGTTGATTTAATGATTTGATGTATAATTATATATTTGATATATTACTTTGCATTAACTAATATTGGTTCACTTTAAATGGATTTTCTCACTTGTTGTGCACAAGTAGTATATGTGATATAGTTTTGTGCATTAGTTTGTATCATGTTTGATGATACATGCAAACTTGGGTGTATGTTTGGTTTAAACCATGGTTGGTCAATGGTTAGGGTTTCGTTTGCTTCATTTACTTATTCATTTATTTATTTATTCATTTTAGAAAGAAATAAAATGGTGGCTAACTTTGGATTATCTTTGAAGCTTCATGAAGCTTTGAAATGGTTGACCATTTTGTTTCTTTCCCTAACCCTAACCATTCACCTAACCTTGGTTCATTCTATACACTTAACCATGGTTGCTATTATGATAAGAATGAATGGGATTTTCTTTTTAAGTGAATTCTTTTTATTCTATCATATTCATCTTCATCTTCATCTTCTTCTTCTTCTTCAAGAAGAAGAAAGCTTGCAACCTTCAATGGTGACTTGATGAAAAGAGTGAGAAATCCAATTCTAAAGTGAACCCACTTCCTATTTCTTCATCCTCTACCACTTGCCAAGTAGTATAGGGTGTTTTCTTCACAAGTTTCATGGCTTGGTGAAGTTGGAGCTTGATCTTGTGTTGTCTCGACGTAGATCATCTTCAGCATCGAAGTCGATGTCCTAGCCCGCCCATTTCTCCGATGAAGCCGACGCTAGAGCCCGGGATCCGATGATCGCAGCGAGGAGACATCATCACGGAGCTATGGAGGTGAAGGACCGGATCTACAAAGGTTGTATTTTCCGTTCACTCTTAGTTAAGTTGCTAACTAGTTATCGTTTTCGCTTAAACTCTAGTCAACGATCCGTATTAGGGTTTCTCGGCACTTGTAATTTTTGAAATTGGCATGGTTGATGCCTTGTGAGACCTCATTAGTATGCCTAGGAACCCTACAGTCGTATCAGAGCCTAGCTAGAGCCTTAAGCGATGAGTAGACGAAGCTAGAAGTCCGTTCGAACTCGAAACCCTAATCGAATACCCCTCTCTGGACATTTTTTTAAAACTGGGTTTTTTCCAGATTAAAAATTCTTAAAAAATTCGGCAGGAAGTTCTAAGAATTACGGTGCAAAAATGACTAAAAGATACTGTTAAAGAGCGGCGGAACCGCGGCAGAAGCTTGGCTTCTGCGGCGGTTCCGCGGCTAGATGATGAGATCAACCTTCCAATTTTGCACAATAATTTGTTTCTTCAGGTGCTGAGTTTTTTGGGAATTTTTAATTTGCACTCAAGAGTTGAGTTTTCTGGGGTGTTTTGGAGCTTCGATGATTCGATCGGAAATTTCAAACTTTGTCTATGTGCTTTTCCGGGTAATTTTAGAATATGTTAAAAAGTTCGACCGGATATAAATACCCACTTTTTTCCCTGCCGGGAAAATTCCAAGTGTTGGATTTTTCCGTAGTTTAATGACGTTCTAAGTAGTGCAAGTAACGCGATGGTCCCTCTAGAAAACAACAAACCTTTACTCGATTATGTGACCGTCTTGAACTGCCCTTTGAACCTTAGGGTTTGGGGCCGTACGGCGTGCCACATATGAGGCGTTGGCTTGACCCTTCTACGGCTGGACCGTTGGTACTGAGGCATGAACTGGATGTTTTTAAACTTGTTTCATGTGTTGAGCTGTTTCGGGAAAACTTGGGTGTTCGAATGTTCGATCGGAAAGTTTAACATTTTCTATTTATCTGGAATGGGATACAATAATTGGAATTCACAAGTAGTTATGAGATAACTGAATGAATGTTATAAAGCTAGCACTTTAGTCTCACTTGATCGGTTGCCACGGAATTTTGATGTGATCAAAAGTCCGTCGCAATCACGTAGCGTACGCGGATATTCGCCGGTAAACTTAATAGACAACTACACCCCTTAGCCCCGACCAAGTGACTGTAGGAGAACCCCGTCGCCGAAAGCATCCGTTCGGGTGCTCGCGGCAGCGGTGTTCCACCTTGGTGCACTTCGTCGACGACATCGGGGGTGCGGCCGTCTACTGAAGTTTGCGACGAGCATTCGATCAGGATGTCGGGAATCTTGTTGAATAGCCCGACTTGATATTGAAAAGAGTTTTCGATATTGAGACTAAAATGCGGGGTTTATAATTTTTAGGCATGCGATGTCTAAGAAATTCATTTGTTTAGGCATGCGATGTCTAAAGAGGTTGCGGATTCCAACTGTTGTAGTTTTACACTTTCTTTTCTGTGACCGTAAGTGTAATATGTGATATCGCCGGTTTCGTTGCTATATGTCAACGACAATTGGGATGCGCATATTTACTTACGTTGATGACATGTGATGTTAGGTGTTGCTGGATATGTTATATTGGATCGTCGTGTTTGAATAGCTGGGGTTTTTTTATGTGAGATGAGTGTTTTTCATTTTCATTCATGTTAAAACTTGTATGTAATATTCTTATATTGAGGCACTTCCAGGTTGCGGAAGATGTCACCTTTTGTATATTATTTACTTTTCCGCACTAGGATAGACCCAAGGAGGAGGGCACAAGTAACCGGGTTCTGGAGTCCAGTGGGAGACCAACTCGAGGAGTCGAGTCCGGGTCTCCTAACTCTAGAATTGGTAGGGTTGCTTGCCGCTCTCGTAGGGCTCTAGGGGTATGGGTTTGGCTATTCATCACGACCGTGGAATCCGTGTTTTATACTGGCTCGTGTTGAAAACACGGACGTCCTAGTATATCCAATATTTCATATGATTCTTCTGGTGCGATATCTGTGATGTGATCATTTGATGTTCTGTGATAAATACTGTATATAGTATATATGATATATTATATAGACGTTACTTTTGTTTTACACCCGCGCTAGCCCTGCCCCGCTCTGTCGTTAGTTACCTAACCTAACGGTGCACGAGGGGACATCGAGGCGAATGCGGATGGCATAAGTGTACGTCGTATTTATCTGTGATGTTTAAGTACTTAAATGATAGGACTTCATTAATATGATTAATGAAATAAAAAGAAACCTAAAGATGTTGTAGAATCGAATTTCAAAATAAAACAGGTAGCTACAGTTTTTGCTTTGCACAGCGGTATATATGATATATCCTGCACCTTATTCGATAAGGAAAGGACCGAGATCCCTTCACCGGGAGTGACTCCTTTAGCAATAACTGGCAGATGCTACAACCCTCAGTTTGTCTTTTGAATGCTTCTATAGTTTTTGCTTTGCACAGCGATATATATGATATATCCCGCACCTCATTCGACGAGGAAAGGGCCGACGATCCCTTCACCGGGAGTGACCCCTTTAGCAAAACTAGAAAAGCCTCAAAAACACTCCATTTTAAAATCATTTGATTCTACAATGATATCAAGTTCATTAAGCAATAGGTTTTCAGAAAAACCTGTCGTAGCCCTCCGTCATTTCAGATAAGTCCTACTTAGTATTCGTGCTACGTTTATTGACCTCCGTCAAGGCGTAGTGTGCGGTAGCTAACTAGTATTTATCTGCTTATGCATATGATGCAGATTGGATTAGGGTAGTCGTGCGACCTTGTTGACCTCCGTCAAGGGTCCTGCGGGTGGGTTTAATTCAATCAAGAAATGACGGGTTGAACTTGACTAGTAGCCTATGGTTTGTTGACCTCCGTCAAGGTCATAGGGTGCTAGGGGTAAAATTATCGGGAATTTCAAATGTTGAAATTTGCAATGAGATTGCATACCTTCTATGAGATAGTTGGATCCCGATACCCGCTGCGAGTAATTGTTACTCCTGGGAGAGTTTTACACATTACAATTAGCCGATCAAGTAGGTGTCTAGAAAGGTGTTAACGAGGTTACGCTTGTGGGAAAACGAGGTTTACATTAATTAGGTCCGTGCGAAAGCACGGGGAACCTCCCTCAAAGTACCGACACTGGCCTGGCTGAAAGATTGGCGAACTTGTAGCATGTAATTAATCCCGGCTAGTCTTTCCTTTTAGGGTTTGAAGGAAGATTTGATAAAAACAGTGGGAGCCATCCTGATTAGATATAATAAAAACCAATCTGATCTTGCAAGAGCATACGCTGAGTGTTTTCTTCTCTCTCTCTCCAGGTAGCGACCATATCACGCCTTAATCAAGATAATAAAACGGATATATTGACCGAACCCACTTGTTATACTGAGCTGGGGAACGTTGGTCCCGCTCCAACTTATAATTTTTATAAGACAGAGCAGGAAATTGGGGAATACCAGATTTCCCGTGCCGCCCAAACGAAGAAAGTGCATATGATGCATCATCTTCGGGTGTGTTCGTTACACAGAACTGTTTCTCAATATCCTCTGCGTCCTGGGTATCTGATACCGGATCAGGATCCCAGATATGTAATCTGTTACATAGGGCTACAGTAAGGTAGAGAATTGAGAACGGGTGATAAGTTTCATGAGACAGAAAACGGGGCAAGTGTTGCAGCCAAGTCTGTTGGTCACTGTCTCCCTGTATTACCAATACATTGATTCTAAACGAATGTTATTAGATACCGAACCTGATATACAAAATCATATCAGTCTCTTTATTAGTAAAGAAATGATAAAATTTTGTATTGTTGGATAATGTTTTGAACATTTCCTATATCAAAAGTTGATCGGTTCAGGCACGTTATCTAAAAGCATTGATGTTCTAAATCAAACTACAGTTCTTAGTATACGGAACACACACAAGAGGAAGAGTTCAGAAATGAACGAATCTTTCTTGAGGCATTGTAGACTAGGTCATATCAATACGAACCGACTGGCTGAAGTTACATTTAGATGCATATTTAAATTATTTTGAATTTACATCTTGTGAAACTTGCCAGTCATGTCACAAAGATTAGATGACCATAGCTCTGTTTATTGGAAACAGAGAAAGAGTTAGTAAGATCTTGGGATGATACATGTTGATGTATGTAGGTCCCCTGTCTACACATACCAAGACCAGTTCTTTGTACTTCATTACATTCTCTGATGATCTCTCAAGATTCAGACATATGTTCCTGTTGAAACACAAGTCCGAACCTTTTGATATATTCACAGAATATGATTTAGAAGTAGAGAACCAAAATACGGGTATAAGTATTATGTCCTTTGATGTGATTGAGGAGGAGAATACTTGAGCACGGAAATCCTGGACTATTCTAAAGGAGAATGAGATTCTCTTTCAGAATTACTCCTCCGTATACACCATAGCACGATGGTGTATCGGGGCGGAGCAATCGCACCCTATTTGATAAGGTGTGCTCTATGATGAGCACTACTGAGTTACCTATTTCCTTTTTGGGAGTTATGCACTTGAGAAGCTGCATACCTATTGAATAGGGTTCAAATCAAATCAGTTGCCTACCACTTCATATTTGATATGATAAGGGAATAGCCCATCTCTTAAGTTAGTTAAGATTTGGGGTTGTCCGGCCTATGTCTAAAAATAAAATCTGGACAAGCTCGAGGCAAAGTCAGTAATGTAGAACTGGAATGGTTCCAGCTATACAAACTACAGCTGATGATTTGATAGAACCAAAGGATTCAATAGTCACCGACGAACCTCAGCCTCTCCGCCGATCTAGTAGGGATCCTCACCCACCTGAGAGATACTTCGGTTTCTCTATGACAGTGGGAGCGAGGATTGAATCATGAGATGATAACCCAACTAGTTTCGAGCTGGCCATCAGGAGTGAGACTCTGTAAGAATGGCTGGATGCTTAGTGATCTGAGATGGAATCCATGTACACTAACAAAGTACGGACTTTGGTTGCTTTATCTGAAGGGTTAAATCCCCATCAGGAGCAAGTATATCTTGAGAAGATTACTTGGTGTATATGGAAAAGTTGAGACTTTCAAAGCTAGACTTATTAAAAGCTTGCATTATTGACCAGGTATGGATTATGATGAAACCTTTTCTAAGTAGCTATGATTAAGTCCATCCAGATCCTACTTGCCACGGCTACAACCATGACTATGACATCTGGCGGTTGGGTGCCATGACTGCTTTCCTAAATGATGTTTTAGAAGAGTGCGTCTATAAGTACACAGTCAGAGGGCTTCGTAGACAGTGGGAGCAGCGGAAACGTGTGCAAGATGTTTTACGTAATAAAGCAGGCATCGCGGAGTTGGAACGTATGTTTTGATGTGTTAGTCAAAGAGTTTGACATCATCAAAATGGTAGATGAACCTTGTATATACAAAAAGGTAGTAGGGAGTATGGTGGTGATCCTCGTAGAGTACGTGGATTACATACTCTTGATAAGAAAGGAGTTTCCTATGCTACGCTCGGTCAATCTCCGCTTATCACAATGATTCTCCATATAGGATCAAAGTGATACCTACTAAATCTTGGGTTTTGGATCTATGAGATAGATCTAATTGGATATTAGGACACTCACTAGTTGTTGTGAGATGGTATCAATTGATCCTTGGGAGAATCACTGGAAAGGTTCCAGGGTGATAAGGACGACTGAATGTCAGTCACAGGCATTGTCTTTATCCTCAGTGAAGGGACGGTATGTTGGAAGAGTTCCAAGCTAAATACCGTGACATTCTAGAAGATAAAGGCTGGATACATCGCTACTTAAGATTCTACCAAGGAGGCAGTCTGGATGTATATTAGTTCATGAGATGAACTTCGTTCCTCCCATTGTGTGACAATGGAGTTGTGGCTTATGCCAAGGAACGCCCGTCCCATCAGTGATCCAGACATATTCTAAAGCAGTGTCACCTGATCGTGGAGATGGTTGATCTCCAGGGTGATCGAGGTTGGGAGAGTAGACTCAGAGGAAAACACGGCAGATCTACTCACAAAGGCCTTTTCCCGGAGAGAGACTTTTATGGGATGGTTGAGTAAGAGATACTACAACCACTGCTATCAGATGGCCCTAGTGCAAGTGGGAGATTGTTAGTTATATGTATGCCCTAGAGGCCATTGCTATACATAGGATGTATATTGTAGTAGATGCTGGGACATATATAGGGAGGACTTTCTTGCTTGACATGATAGTATGCTATCTGGTTACTCTTTATCTTAACGTGTACACTGATTGTCTCTCTGTTACATGTTGGTAAAGCCCTTAGGATGTGTACTTGATTACCTGGACTATGATGCGGATCATACTAGTGGGGACATGGTAGTCCATAAGTACATCCTTCAAGGTCCCTAGTCGTGGGTGTATCGAGACGGGGCATCGATATACCAGAGTAGACTAGCGTATACCTTCTCGACCCATACAGATGGGCGATGGATGATCCCATATCCATTGGTGTTTTACATCAGAGATGATATACGGGTGCTCAGTGGAGACTGGGTACACTGGACGGACTCGCCGAGAACTCCCAAATGGTATTATACTTTACGTCAGATGGCAGTTCTCTGGTGACACTGGTACAGAGTAATCTGTTGACCCGAGATCATCATAGAGTCTTGTGTGGTTCCCACTGTGCTTTGATTTCCACCTTACCACGTCCAAGAGGGCATGCAAAACGGTGGTTTTTGGGTACAGTCCCGAATCACATGGAGGCAATGAGCGATAGGAGGGGATTCGTCTCTCCCGGTATAGGGAGTTGATGTTGCGCTGTAGTCGATTGGCTATAACCGGAAATCCCTGGCCAGGGTTGCTGAGATTTACTGGTAAGTGTTACCAGTAGTTTCTCGAACTGTTATAGACCTTATATCGACACGACTTATCGAGCTATTGGGGTCTGACGTTTACTATCCCTAGGCAAGATATGCGACATATCAGACGATCAGACCGGACTGTACGGTAAGTGTTACTGGTTGGATTCACAGGAGTGTGAGCGGGATTGCTCGTCGATCTTCTGATCGTTCAATACCCGGGTGGCCGTTACGTTTAGCAGACCGCTTGCGTCTTGTGGGTGTTTGATATGATCATCACCTGCTGCCGGCATATTGACGAGTCTTTAGAGTCTTACACAGAGGTTTCCTGGCTCAAGCGAAACGAAATAGGAGCGCATATGAGATATGTGCGAGACCGAGAATAATACCAGTATGTGATACTGGATTCTATTCTCGCGATTTGTATCATCGGCTGGTTATATGTGATATAGCCAGGTTACCGAATCAAGTGTTGATTCGATACATTGATACACTTGATATTAGTCGGTTATATGCGATATGACCGGATCATTAAATCAAGTGTTGATTTAATGATTTGATGTATAATTATATATTTAATATATTACTTTGCATTAACTAATATTGGTTCACTTTAAATGGATTTTCTCACTTGTTGTGCACAAGTAGTATATGTGATATAGTTTTGTGCATTAGTTTGTATCATGTTTGATGATACATGCAAACTTGGGTGTATGTTTGGTTTAAACCATGGTTGGTCAATGGTTAGGGTTTCATTTTCTTCCTTTACTTATTCATTTATTTATTTATTCATTTTAGAAAGAAATAAAATGGTGGCTAACTTTGGATTATCTTTGAAGCTTCCTGAAGCTTTGAAATGGTTGACCATTTTGTTTCTTTCCCTAACTCTAACCATTCACCTAATCTTGGTTCATTCTCTACACTTAACCATGGTTGCTATTATGATAAGAATGAATGGGATTTTCTTTTTAAGTGAATTCTTTTTATTCTATCATATTCATCTTCATCTTCTTCTTCTTCTTCAAGAAGAAGAAAGCTTGCAACCTTCAATGGTGACTTGATGAAAAGAGTAAGAAATCCAATTCTAAAGTGAACCCACTTCCTATTTCTTCATCCTCTACCACTTGCCAAGTAGTATAGGGTGTTTTCTTCACAAATTTCATGGCTTGGTGAAGTTGGAGCTTGATCTTGTGTTGCCTCGACGTAGATCATCTTCGGCATCGAAGTCGATGTCCTAGCCCGCCCATTTCTCCGATGAAGACGACGCTAGAGCCCGAGATCCGATGATCGCAGCGAGGAGACATAATCACGGAGCTTTGGAGGTGGAGGACCGGATCTACAAAGGTTGTATTTTCCGTTCACTCTTAGTTCAGTTGTTAACTAGTTATCGTTTTCGCTTAAACTCTAGTCAACGATCCGTATTAGGGTTTCTCGGCACTTTTAATTTTTTGAAATTGGCATGGTTGATGCCTTGTGAGACCTCATTAGTGTGCCTAGGAACCCTACAGTTATCATATCCCTAGAACATCCACTTATGTTCTAAAACTGCTTCCGATCGTTTCTCCAGTATAGGATCAATATCAACTTATTTCAGCTCGTGCAAAAACAACATCTGGTGTGGTACTTGACATCTCATGATCAACTCAATTGCCTAAGCAAGTGATCTGCCGATCATGCACATCCCTCTCCCCTTTAGCTTATAAGACACCTTTAGAGAGGGTGACTCCATCACCTGCAGGTACACCACCGTGCCAGGAGTCGTCCATTCTAAAACACCTTTAGAATACTGTCTAAGTACCCTGATTGGGACACTTCCCAAATCTAGATCTAAAACCATAGATCTAGAAAACAGAATGTCTGATATAATACCCAATTCCTATATGGAGAAACCACTGTATGACAACCAAAGTATAACCGATCGTAGTATAGGAATTTCACTTCCTACTCTGTATATGTCATCCAAATACCAGGACATCACACCCTACTATCTTCTCAACAGATCTATCCCCTATTCTGATGAAGTCAAACCTGTGACTGTCACATCAGAAATAGAAGATCTATCTCCGCTATATCTGCTTTAGTCCATAGACATAAGCTACTTGTCCACCAATGCTTCCGCTGCTCCCACTGACTACGACAACCCTCTGGCAGAGTCATATAGACGTACACTTCTAAAGCCAGTTTAGAACGACGCTATACTCATCCTCCTGCCGGGTCTCACAGTCTGGAACAACAGCAATGGCATGTCTGGGTAAACAAGAACCTCCTTGTCACCGTCCTTGAGGCAACCGGAGTACCTCTCGGGTGCCTGAGGTTACCCACCATATCTGCGGAGTGGCCAACGGAATGTCAAATCAGATTGAATCTTTAGGTTCTTCTCAAATTTTTAGTAATCGTTTGCGGTTCTGGAATCACTTCCAGTTCTACTATACTCCCACTACTGTTTTCTGAAAAAATCCAATTTTATTAAAACTGTGGCGAGTCAAGAACAATATCACTATTGATCTTCCAGATGATAGAAAGTCAACCCTCGTCATAGCCTGGGTCAACCCACAAACTGCCATTACAGAAACGTATCTTGAGTCATCCAGAGTCAGGTTTTAAGCTTAAGCCGGACAACTCCCCGTACCTTAACATCGTTAAGATATGAACTGTTCTATATCCAATATAGAAACAGAGGCACTGATTTAATTGGAACCAGATTCAAATCATGCAGCTGTCTCCAGTGCATGTTAACTAAATGGAGAGAGCCCGATCAACATTACTCAACTTAGGAGTGCTTCCAATTATGAGTAACCTGAAAGAGAAGCAAGTTCTTTTAATCATTACTATCAACTGAATACCATACACAAGCATCTACATCTTCGATCACCTTGAAGAATACCGATGCTTGCAACATCTGGTTCTCTACTTTATCCACATACCTATAACTTCTCAAAACTTAGACCCTGTGTTTCTACGAAACACCTGTCTAAAAACTAGAGAAGTCATAAGTAAACCAAATATAGTACGAGAACCAACCCCTCTGTCCTCATGGACACTGGACAATATACAATACTCTGTATAAGTCTCTTGAGTCTAATAACTCATTCCCTATGTGTCGTAGGTTGAAAACTGTACTTATGGTTAAGAAGAATTACACCGCTGTTTAATGCTCCTTACCTAACCATCCACTGATATAGGTAAATGTCACAGACATAATTTCAAAAAGGTATATCTCACTCTATAAAAATAGACGTACAGATATATCAATTTGAAATTGGTGCGTAACAGCGGATATTCAAAACCAAATATTTGCTGTCCGGCAAACAGCCCAGGCGATTTCTTCAAATATCACCAATTACAACGAATCCCGATATAATGAGGATGATCACCTAATTCCTAATAACTTACTCCCACTCATCATCTGTAAAACCATACAGATGTGAGAATCATACCTGGTAAATACATACCCTGGAGTAAGGACTAATTGGGAAATCAGTTTTTTTTTAACAATACGCAGTGAAACTGAAACATTGAAATGTTTCGATGGGGTATCCTGGTATTCCTAGTAATGCCTCTTCCATTATCAGATTCACAACTGTAACCGTATATTTCTATGCCATCTCTCCACATCCCTTCATATGTCTTTAGTCATCACCTTCTGTACACCCTCTT
The DNA here is from genome assembly GCA_030015575.1 of Agapanthus africanus. Classification (NCBI taxonomy): domain Eukaryota; kingdom Viridiplantae; phylum Streptophyta; class Magnoliopsida; order Asparagales; family Amaryllidaceae; genus Agapanthus; species Agapanthus africanus. The sequence continues at coordinate 250,177,222 of JASDDO010000029.1, read as the reverse complement.
AGGCTAAATGGTTTTCTTCCTTCCCTATCTTTCGGCACCAGCCTATGGTTTGGAAGAAAACTATCCAATAAGCATAATGGGTGTACTGTCCTAATCCTAGGAGTACTCGCAATGCGAGAGAAGGTGAAGATAAAAGACAATCGAATAAACCTTATTCCTATTTCTCCTGAACCAGAATCCTTCCCCGAACTGGAACAAGTTCCTTTCGAGTTCGTATATAACCATACGATGGAGTATCCAAATAACTATGGATCTTTGTAGTGATACGGAGTGTTCTGCAGAAATACAAAGGTGATGAAGGATTGGCGAAGAAATACTTGGTTTGGTCGTGAATAGCAGTCGCAATTTACTTTGCCGTCCTTCTAATCCCTTTATTTGTCTTTACTTAATAGCTTCTGTACACCATCGTTAGGCTAATTGGTTTTCTTCATTCCCTACCGGTCGGCACCTGCCTATGGTTTGGAAGAAGACTATCCAATTTACGCAATAGGTGTACTGTCCCCTAATCCAGGGAGCACTCGCAACCTGAGAGAAGGTAAAAGGAAAAGACAACTGAATAGTCTTATGCGTTTCCTCCAGAACCGGAAACCATCCTCGAATAAATTCCTTCGAGTTCGTATATAACCATACGATGGTTTTGTCCAATGGAAGTGGACATTCGTAGTAATACGGGGTGTCCTGGAGAAAAGGGTAAAAGTAGGATTGGGAATGAGCTATGCAACTCCGACAATCCAAAAGCCAGTGTTTTAAGAAGGTTCGGTCAACTTGGTCACTGAGTCATAGTCAAGGGTCGGGTCATGGTCACTGCCAAAGAGAGAGAGAAAAGAAACACTCAGCATGCACTCTAACCTAGATCAGAATGGTTATCACTTTATCTAATCAGGAAACCTCCCACTGTAACGTCAAATTCTTCACCAAATCCGAAAGAAGAATTAGTCGGGATCACCCGAGGAGTAAACCAACTCATCAGTGGGAATCGGGATCCAACTATCATCGCATGATAACATGACGGAATCCGCTCATGTTATCACACTCCAGAAGGTATGCGCATATCTGGCAAGTTTCAATTTCTTTAGAAAATCCCGATATGATTTTTGCCCCATGCTCTTATGACCATGACTAAGGCCAACAAATCATAAGTCACATGTCAAGTTCTACCCATCATTCTCCAGGTTAATTTGAACCCACCCGTACAAGCCCTTGACTAAGGCCAACAAGGCTGTACGACTGTCCTAAACCAACGCATCTATCTATGCTGCAGAAAGGTAACAAGCAGCTACCATACACCATGCCTTGACTAAGGCCAACAAATATAGCATGAATACTACGTGCTACCCATCTGAAACGACAGAGGGCTACGAATGGTTTCTGGCGAAAAACCTTTAACGTAATGAACTTAATATCGTTGAAGGAACCGGATAGCTTTATAAAAATATAGTGACGAAAACCTTTGCTAAAGAGGTCACTCCCGGTGACGGGATTTCGACTCTTTCCCCGTAGAATGGGGTGCTGGATATTCCAACTGAATACCGTGATGCAAAGCAAAAGTAAACGACTATAGTGAAGTTACTGCCCTGACGCAAACTTCTGTCCAAGGGGTCACTCCCGGTGAAGGGATCTCGGCCCTTGCCTCGTCGACCGAGGTGCTGGATATTCATAACCGAATACCACTGTGCAAAACAAAAGAGAACGTCCTTGCAATAACAGCTTGTTGAAAAATTGTTCCAACAACATCAGAATAGGTTTGTTTAGCTTGCATTGATCCGAATCAACGCAGTCCCATCAATTTATCACACCACAAAGAACGAAAATAATGATGTACGTATATGCCATCCGCATTCGCCACTGGGTCCCGTCATCACCCGTTAGGTTACTTAACTAACGACAGAGCAGGGACTGGACTAGCGCGGATGCAAAACATATACAACATCTACTAGTATATATATCGATATATAATATTCGCTCAAGGCGTGATAAAATGCAACATCACAGAAATGTAATAAGCAACACAGAACAATACAGATATCTTGGATCCCCGGGTTTCATAGAGCCGCTACTGAAACCCGACGTTCCCCTGGTCGTGTGGAAAGCCTGTGCAATGAAATCCTAGACCCCTACGGGCGCGGCAAGTTACCCGCCAAAACCTGAAGCGAGGCAGCCCCCTTCAGCAACGTGAATAGACCACCCAGCACTTCACGGAATCCGGTAACTTGGGCACCCCTCCTTGGGTTAACCTGAACCCGGCTATCCGTGCACCCCTCCGCGGGGTAATCCTAGTATAGAATGTAAAATATACATACAACGGGTACATCGACCTCAGCCCGGTCGTGCCCCAAAAGAATAATATACAAACAGGCAGTGACGGTAGTCCACATGTCGGACGCTCGCCCTGCAATATCAAATGTACAAATACAACCAAACTGTACTAACATTGCATCCAGGCTATCCCCACGACAAATCCGCAACATCACAGCACAACACAGAACATCAACGTGAATGTCACGTTCGCAAATCCGTCTAAAAGGGCTATAGCAGTTAGACAGGATTTACCAATTAAATGACATTCACGGTCACAGATATAATGTAAATACTGTGAACTAACATGTTTAAAATATTCGAACGACTAAATTTTCCCAAGTAGGCCTCAACCACAACTGTAGAACTCAAAGAAAATCTGGGCGCAAACAGAATATTCCAAAAACCCCATTTTCAACTCAGGAATCACTGCAAGAAATTTGGTGCAGTGACTTCACTGTTCTGCGGCGGAACCGCGGCCAAAAGGGGGGTACAGCCGCGGTTCCGCAGCTAAACAGTGAGTTCAAGCAACCAAATTTCTACAGTATTAGTATAATAGCCTGCACAAGTTTCTGAAATACACCAAATGATTTTTTGAACAAAGAACAGAATAGACAGAACTGATGCATTGAAATTGTGGTTTTTAGAAAATCCGTTCGATCGAACTTGTAAACACGTTAGAGCAAGCTAGACTAGGTTAATGGCGTGGCTCTGATACCAGTGTAAGTGCACGGCAGCGCCCCGGCCGTCTTTCCGAAGCCAAATGCGGAATACAAAAACTTTTCTATAAACTAGAACCGGTGCTATCGCGGACTTTGAAACCCGGATCGGGCCATTAACCTAATCCTAGCTAACTAGAGAAAGGGTAGAGAGATATACCGAGCGATCCGTGTCCTTCGGTCTTTTCGTCGTCATCCCGATCTCCTCGAGGAATCTCTGGTCTTCATCTCCTCGTCGGATGGGCACAACATCGTCGGGTACTTTTACGGGCTCCCACATCTGGACCGAGGCAACTCAGGCACGAAGTTGGCGAGTCGACATGTCCAAGAATGCTGTAGGCTAAGTGTAGAGTGGTTTGTCTCTTGGGGTTACTAGAAGTTGCCATTTGGAAGTATAGAAGGAGATGTGCTTTGAAATGGTGCTATAGGATTTTTGTGTGAGCAAATGAGATGATAAAGCCCCCACACAAAAATTGGACAGCTCCCTTAGAAGTGGCTGGCCCCTTCATTAAAGATAGAGGAGAGAGTGAGCACACACAAGGTAGAGTGAGCCAAAAGGGAAAATAATGCAAAAAGAAATGAGTGATCATCATGAGGAATAATCATCACACCACCATCCATCACTTATCAAATCAAACAATGACGAACAAATGAAGTCAATGGAGCAAGGACCATCATGAAGCAACTACTTGCAAATAACACCATCCACAATGCTAATTTGCATATTTGCAAATAAGCCCTCCTCCACCAATTTTCAGCCAAGGAAAGAAACAAAGGAAAATGGCCGAAACGGAATGCAAACTGGCAACTTAAAAAAACTGATCCCGTAATAAATTACAGGAAAACCCCGCGACTTTATATACATATCCGCATTTGTATTCCGACCGAATACAAATTCAATGAGACAAAATCTACACTGTATAGTACTAGGATCCGGCTTAAACCAAAGCCCGCTAGTATTATCCGTCCGATCATGATCCTTCCAATACCGCACGTACTTGATCGAACCCTGCCATATATCCATACGACATCTACAACATTTCCCCGAAACTTGAGAAACTGTCTGTGGGGGACTCTAAAGACTCGTCAATACTCTAGCTGTGGATTTAACCACTAGCTTGTCAGAGGTATTAGCCATACGTAACGGGCTACCAGGTATTGACCAAAAGGGACGTCGATGAGCGAACTCATCCTGACACCCTACTGAGCCTGTCAGTGACAATATCCGTACAGTCCGGTCCGTTCGTCTATGAGCATCACATGGCGGGCCTAGGGGGTTGGTAAAAGTCAGACCCCCAAAAGTGGTACAAATCGTGTCGGAGTGTAGCCCAGAACACCCTGAGATACTACTGGAATACCTACCAATAAATCTCCTGCCTTGGCCAAGGACTTCGTGTAATGGCTCTCCTAGACACAGCGCGACCTCACCCCCAATACCGGGAGAGACGAACCCCTGAAGATCCGCTCACTGCCTCCATGTGGCTCGGGACTGTACCCAACTAAAACCTGTTTGCACAACTCCTTTGAGCGTGGTAGGGTAGTAATCAAAGTACAGTGGGAACTCACACGAGACAAATGATGATCTCAGGTCGATGAACTAGCCTGTACACATGTCACTAGGGAACTGCTATCTGATGTCAGGTATAAGACCAACTAGCATGTTCCCGGCGAGTCCTGTCTGGTGTACTCATAACCCAATGAGCACCTGTATACATCTTAGGTGAACCAACTGACACCAGTGGCTTGTGAGACCGGCCACCACCCCTCGTCGGGGTCTCGACTGTATACACTAGTTTACTCTGGAGTATCGATGCCCTGTCTTGAAACTCCTTCGATAAGGGACCTTTTAAGGATGTGCTTATAGACCCCAGCTTCCACATATATGATCGCCCTCATACTACAGGCAGTCAAGCAAGAATCCTAGGGGCTCTATCAACGCGCAATAGTGACCTGTAAGGTCACCTAAAGCAGTACATGATGATAAAGATAAACCAGATAGCATACTATCATCTTTGTAAGACTGTCCTACTGGGATAGGTCCTCCCTCAATCATTGCAATCACGTGCCTATGATCCAAAAATTGACTCTGAGGGCACTATCTCCAACATCCTCTTTGTTCAAGCTCAAGGCTTCACTTGATCAAGAGAAGAAGTAGAAGCCAACACTCTAAACTAATGGGCAAGAGTAGTATAGAATGGTGATGTAGTTTGTTTTCTCACTTCAAAACCCTAACTTGATCACTCTTTTGTTCACTATCAAAACCTAGACAGCAAGAGAGTGAGGAAGAAGAAGATGGCAAATGAAGAGCTCAAGATAATGATACGGTTAAGGATAAAAATGAGAATAGAAAAAATATATATTTTCTTGTTCTCATTCTTAACCCTAGTTTATAAATATCAAGATATTTCTCTTTGGATCAAAAATGGCCATGGAAAATAACTCATGGTTAACACAAAGGTTAACGGAATAATAAAATAATCAACCATGATAAATTTTCCATTTCCATTTTCTTTTCCAAAAATAAATATCAACCTATATATACAACAAGGTGTGAGTCTTATATTGCCACCATATCATGTATCAACAACCATGATAGAATTGTGTATGCATGTATGAGTGCATGCACATCCATATGTGCATCAATGAGAACATGTGCATACATGCATGCATACAACAAAAACAAAAGGGTCCAAAGTGAAAAGCTAATGGTCAATGTTAAATCAACACTTGATTTAGCAAATCGGTCATATCACATACGACCCGACAAATAGCAAACCGCCCGATTAATATACGGTATCACATACATGCATTTAATCAGGTCTCCGCGCATATCTCATATGTGCACCACATCGTTTTTCCTGGGCTAGGTAGCTCCATTGTGGGACTCTAAGACTCGTCATTACGCCGGCAGTGGGTGATGATCATATCAAGCACCCCCAAGCCGCAAGAGGTCAGCTAAATGTAACGGCCACCCAGGTATTGAGCGATCAGAAGAAAACAAGCGAACTTGTCACAACTCCAGTCGAGCCAACCAGCAACACTACCGTACAGTCCGGTCTCTTCGTCAGATATGCTGCATACTAAGTCTATGGATTGTAACGTCGACCCCAATAACTCAATAAGTCGTGCCGATGAATGGTCTATAACAGATCGAGAAACTAGTGATAACACTTATCAGTAAATCCTAACAGCCCTGGCCAGGGACCTACTGATATAGCCAATCGTGCACAGCACAGCATCAACTCCCAATACCGGGAAAGACGAAACCCCTCCTATCGCTCATCATCTTCGTGTGTCTCGGAACTGTACACAAAAGCCACCTGTTTGCACGACTCAGTAGAGCTGTGGTAGGGTGGTAATCAAAGTACAGTGGGTATGACGATCTCGGGTCTACAGACTAACCTGTACCAGTGTCACCTGAGAACTGCTATCCGACGATAGATATAATACCATATAGGATTTCTCGGCGAGTCCGTCCAGTGTACCCAGTCTCCACTGAGCACCTGTATATGATCTCGATGTCAAACATCAATGGATGTGGGAACATCCATCGCCCATCATATGGGTCTAGTATCATATATGCTAGTCTACTTGGGTATATCGATGCCCCGTCTCGATACACCTACGACTAGGGACTTTTCAGGATATGCTTATAAACTACAGACGTCCCACTAGTATGATCTCCATCATAATCATAGTAGTCAAGCAAATATTTTCAGGGCTTTATCAACATATGTAAATGAATAAAATCATGATCAAGTCAACATGTCAGATAAAGAAGAACCAGATAGCATACTATCATGTCGAGCAAGAATATCCTCTGTATATATATATATATACTGTAAGTCTACGCTAGCGCCCCGGCCGTCTACAGACGCCAAATGCGGAATAAAAACTTTTAAACTGGCGCTATCGTATACTTTAACCCGGATCTGCCATTATTGCTAAACTAACATACTGTAAAGAGTGTAGAAAGGTTATACCGAACGATCCGAGTCCTTCGTTCTTTAACCATCATCCCACGCTCCGTTGCGGCTGCTCCGATCTCGTCGATCTCCGATATCCTCGTCGAGGTGGCACCACATCACCGATTCTTTAAACGGGCTCCCGCCTCTGACTCGAGGCAACTCGGTCGTCAAGTTTGCTAAAAGAGACGACCAAGAATGATGTAGAGAATGAGTAGATGACTTTGTCTCACTTCGTCCAAAACCGTGGACGATCGGTTAATGAAGTTGCCGAGGAAATTGGGTGATGGAAAGAAATGAAGTAATGAAATTTCCATGCACCCAAATACTATCATATCTTTTCTACAAAATTAATCAAGCAAGCCAGTAAGGGAGGAGAGAGAGGGCCGGCCATATTTAAGCAAGGAGGGAGGTGATGGTAGGAGGAGATAAGGAGGTGACCATAAACAACCATCCTTATCATAATGTGAACACTAAAACAAATATCAAGCATAAAGATCTCATCCAAAACAAGAATGTTTAGAAATCAAAGCATGAGTCACAAGACACCTCACTTTATCTAGAACCTTCTAGAACCTTCTAGAAGCACGACTCACTCTCATCCAAGAAAAGATAAATCCGTCTTTAACCAAATGTTAAAAGACGGCTGATAGAAAACTGGAAACTGGCAACTTCCAAAAGTGATCCCGAAACGACTTTCAGGATAACCCCGAAACGGTATAAATATACCCGCATTTGTATTACGACCGAATACAAATGCAACTGAGACAAAGATATTATACATACTCAATATAATACTCGGATCCGGCTTAAACCAAAGCCGACCAGTATCATCTGCCCGAAAACTAACACGTGCGTAAACGCACGTGCATTTTCCGAACCCTGCCATAAAACCATACGGCCTCTACAACGTTTCGCCCGAACTTGGGAAACTGTTTGTGGGGGACTCTAATGACTCGTCAGTACCCTGGCAGTGGGTTTAACCACAAACCGTCAGCTGCTCTAGCTATGCGTAACGGCTGCCCACGGACTGACCTCAAGGGAGACTGATGAGCAAACTCAAGGGTGGCCGATGAATGAACTCATCCAGAAAACCCTACTGAGCCTAACAGCGACAATGTATATACAGTCCGGTCCGTTCGTCAATGAGTATCGCATATCCGCCTAAGGGGCTAGTAACGTCAGACCCCCAGAAGCAGTATAAGTCATGTCGGAGTGTAGCCCAATAACACCCTGAGATACTACTGGAGTACCTACCAGTAAATCTCCTGCCATGGTCGTGGGCTTTGTGTAATGGCTCTCCTAGACACAGCACGATCTCGCCCCCAATACCGGGAGAGACGAATCCCCTGCCGATCCGCTCACGTGCCTGCATATGGCTCGGGACTGTACCCAAAAGCTACCTGTTTGCACGACTCCTTTGAGCCGTGGTTGGGTAGAAATCAAAGCACAGTGGGAACTCACACGAGACAAATGACGACCTCAGGTCGATGAACTAACCTGTACACATGTCGCCAGGGAACTGCTATCTGACGATAGGTATAGTACTAACTAGCAGATTCCCGGCGAGTCCTGTCCGGTGTACTCATAACCCAATGAGCACCTGTATACTTCTTAGGTGATCCAACTGACACCAGTGGCTTGTGAGACCGGCCACCGCCCCTCGTCGGGGTCTCGACTGTATACACTAGTCTACTCCGGAGTATCGATGCCCTGTCTCGAAACTCCCACGACTAGGGACCACAATTAAGGATATGCATATAAACTACCCAACTCTCACGTATATGATCGCCATCATACTGTTGGTAGTAAAGCAAGATCCTAAGGGCTCTATCAAAGTGTAACATGCAATCAGTCACCTGAACATGTACACGACTGATAAAGGCAAACCAGATCGTAACTATCATCTCGAGTAAGACTGTCCTACCGGGATAGGTCCTCCGCAATCATTGCAATCACGTACCTGCGATCCAATAATTGACTATGAGGGCACTATCTCCAACAATCCCCCACTTGCACTCAAGGCTAATTATTGCGATGTCGACTACTCACAGCCCGTGTGAAACCGAACATCCAACTCCTCTACTAATCAGTTTCACAAAGCCCGTTTGTAAAACTATTGTGTTCGAGAAATGGCCTCAGTGAGTGGATCCGCCTAGAAGTATCTTTCTATATCTCTCTTAATCTCAAGTTCGCGGAGAAAGCCATCTCCCGAATTGAGTAGTACCTGTCTTAGAATATGTCTGGATATCTGATGGGACCTTAGTTCATAAATGAACTCCATATCCAAACTTCTTAGACTGTATGGATCACTGAACCTAATCAGCATCCGGCACCATGCCACCCACAGTATCCTCTGGAACCACCTGTCCATAATACTGTCCCTCGTCAGAGGGAAAACTAAAACTCTGACAATCACTCTGTCATGCATGTCTCCTTTGAAGCCTGGAATGATAACCGTCTCCCGAAAGAGGCTGCCGTTATCAAATCCGTAGAACATGTACTAATGTTCTAAAACTGCTTCCTTATGTTTCTCCAGGATTGGATTAATACAAACTTATTGCATCTAGTGCAAAAACAACATTTGGTGCGGTACTTGACATCTCATGATTGACTCAATTGCCTAAGCAAGTGATCTGCCAATCATGCACATCCCTCTCCTCTTTAGTCTATACGACACCTTTAGAGAGGGTGACTCCATCACCTGCAGGTACACTACCATGCTAGGAGTCAACTATTCTAAAAATCATTAGAATACTGTCAAAGCACCCACATTGGGAAACTACCCAAATCCAGATCTAAAACTATAGATCTAGAAACCAGAATGTCAAATATTATATCCATATCCTGTCTGGAGAAACAACTGTGTGACGATCAGAGTACAACCGATCGTAGTATAGGAATTTTACTTCCCACTTTGTGTATGTCATCCAAATACCATGACATCACACCCTACTACCTTCTTAACAGATCCATCCCCTATTCTGATGAAGTCAAACCTATGACTTTCACATCAAAATTAGATGATCTATCTCCGCTATAACTGCTCTAGTCTATAAATAGACATAAGCTACTTGCCCACTATGCTTCCGATGCTCCCACTGACTACGACAACCCTCCTACCGGGTCTCACAGCCTGGAACAACAGTAGTGTCAAGTCTTGGTAGATAAGAACCTCCTTGTCACCGTCCTTGAGCCTACCGAAGTACCTCTCGGGTGTCTGAGGTTACCTACCATATCTGCGGAGTGGCTATTGGAATGTCAAACCTGAGTGAATATATAGGTCCTATTAAATTTTCTGTAATGGTTCGCGGTTCTGGAATCACTTCCAGTTCTACCATACTCCCACTACTGTTTTCTAAAAAAGATCCATTTTTACTAAAACTGTGGCGAGTTAAGAACAATATCACTATTGATCTTCCAAATGGTAGAATATCAACCCTCGACATAGCCAGGGTCAACCCACAAACAGCCACTACAGAAACGTGCCCTGAGTTATCCAGTGTCTGGTTTTAAGCATAAGCTGGACAACTCCCCGTACCTTAATTTCTTTTAAGGTAAGAACTATTCTATATCCAATATAGAAACTTTGGCACTTTATTTAATTGGAACCACATTCAAATCATGCAGCTGTCTCCAGTGCATATCAACTTAATGGAAAGAGGCTAATCAGCATTACTCAACTTAGGAATCCATCCAATTATGAGTAACCTGAAAGAGAAACTCGTTTCTCAAAACCCATTACTATCATATGAATACCAATCACAAGAATCTACATCTTCGATCTCTTTGAAGAATCCCGATACTTGTGATACCTGGTTCTCTACTTTATTCTTATACCCACAACTTCTCAAAACTTAGACCTTGTATTTCTACGAAACACTTGTCTAAAAACTAGAGAAGTTATAAGTAAACAAAACATAGTACGAGGACCTACCCCTTTGTCCTGATGGACACTGGACAACATACAATACTCTGTATAAGTCCGCTGAGTTGAACAACTCATAACCTGTGCGTTGTAGGTGGAAAACTGTACCCTGGCGATTTCCTCAAATATCACCAATTACAACGAATTCCGATATAATGAGGATGATCACCTAATTCCCAATAACTTACTCCCACTCATCATCTGTAAAACCATACAGATATGAGAATGAAACCTGGTAAATACATACCCTTGGAGTAAGTGTCTAATCGGGAAAACAGTTTTTCTTTAACAATGCACTGAAACATAAAAATGTTTCGTAGGGGTATCCTGGTATTCATAGCAATGCCTCTTCCATAATCCAATTCATGACTTTAACCATATATTTTATTGCCATCTCTCCAAATCCCTTAATTTGCCTTTAGTCGTTACCTTCTGTACACCATCGTTAGGCTAAATGGTTTTCTTCCTTCCCTACCGTTCGGCACCAGCCTATGGTTTGGAAGAAGACTATCCAGTAAGCATAATAGGTGTACCCTCCTAAACCAAGGAGTACTCGTATCTTGAGAGAAGGTGATGATAAAAGACAACTGAATAATACCTTATTCCTTTAAAGGTGAAATAGGAGTGGCGATGAAGTACGCGGTTTTGGTCGTGAATGATATCAGTCGCAATTTACCTTGCCCTCTTTCTAATCCCTTTATTTTGTCTTTACTGTAAGTGCACGGCGGCGCCCCGGCCGTCAAACCGACGCCGGAATGCGGAAGCGGTGAATAACTTTAATTTTCTTGGACTGGCAAACCGCCGCGCACTAAACACCAGGATCGTAACCATTAACAAGTCTAAGCTAACTAGAAGATGGGTTAGAGAAGTATACCGACGATCCAAGTCCTCCGGTCTTCTCGTCATGGTCCCAATCTCCTGCGGAAGATCCTGTCTCCTCCTCGTCGCCGGAAGTGCACCACATCGCCTACTTTGTTTACGGGCTCCCACCTCAATGCCGAGGCAACTCGGGCACGAAGCCGGCTACTCGACGTGCCCAAGGTTCGCTGTAGAATATGTAGTCCTCAAGTCTCATTTGGGGTTTTAGAGCTTTGCCATTTGGTGGAAGAAAAAGAGAGCTTGGAGAGAGGTGGGGAAAAATGTAGCATACCAAAAATGAGAGTAACATTTTTCCACCCAAAAATGAAATGAATCCCATTCCACTTTGGAATGGCCGGCCCCCCCACTTCACAAGTGTGATTGGAGAGAGAAAGAGAAAGGTCAAGGGGGAGTGGTGGAACCATCATACAAGGGAGTGTCAAGTTATGATGTGAAGAAATGATAGCTAGGAAAGTCCAACACTCAAAACAACCATCAACATAACCAAAGTCAATCCATCATGAGAAGGAGAAGTCAATGATGGTGCTCATCATGAAAACCATCATGAAACAAAAATATGCAAAGAACCCCCTCCACAAATGCCTATTTACAACAATGCAAATAAACTCTCCTCCACCAATCTTCGGCCAATGAACGGAACAAAGGAAATTGGCCGAAACGGAAAGCAAACTGGCAACTCCAGAAAACTGGTCCCGTAACAAATTACAGGAAAAACCCCGATACTGTGCATACACACCCGCATCTGTATTTCGACCGAAATACAAATGCAATGAGACAAAGTCTACACTGTACTATACTAAGATCCGGCTTATACCAAAACCGGCTAGTAATATCTGTTCGATCCTGATCCGTGCAATACCGCACGTATCTGATCGAACCCTGCCATATACCCATACGGCCTATAGTACAAACTGTCCGATCCTGATCCGTGCAATACCGCACGTATCTGATCGGACCCTGCCATATCTCCATACGGCCTCTACAGCCTTTCGCCCGAAAGCTGAGTAACTGAATGTGGGGGACTCTAAAGACTCGTCAACACCTTGGTTGTGGATTTAACCACTAGCACGTCAGAGGTATAAGCCAATACGTAACGGGCTACCAGGTATTGACCAAAAGGGACGTCGATGAGCGAACTCATCCTGACACCCTACTGAGCCTGTCAGTGACAATATCCGTACAGTCCGGTCCGTTCGTCTATGAGTATCGCATGGCGGGCCTAGGGGGTTGGTAAAAGTCAGACCCCCAAAAGCGGTACAAGTCGTGTCGGAGTGTAGCCCAGAACACCCTGAGATACTACTGGAATACCTACCAGTAAATCTCCTTTCCTTGGCCAAGGACTTTGTGTAATGGCTCTCCTAGACACAGCACGACCTCACCCCCAATACCGGGAGAGACGAACCCCTGAAGATACGCTCACTGCCTCCATGTGGCTCGGGACTGTACCCAACTAAAACCTGTTTGCACGACTCCTTTGAGCCGTGGTAGGGTAGTAATCAAAGTACAGTGGGAACTCACACGAGACAAATGACGATCCCCAGGTCGATGAACTAACCTGCACACATGTCACCAGGGAACTGCCATCTGACGTCTGGTATATGACCAACTAGCATGTTCCCGGCGAGTCCTGTCAGGTGTACTCATAACCCAATGAGCACCTGTATACATCTTAGGTGATCCAACTGACACCAGTGGCTTGTGAGACCGGCCACCGCCCTTCGTCGGGGTCTCGACTGTATACACTAGTCTACTAATGGAGTATCGCTGCCCAGTCTCGAAACTCCCACGACTAGGGACCTTTTAAGGATATGCTTATAGACCCCCAGCTCCCACTTATATGATCGCCCTCATACTGCTGGTGGTCAAGCAAGAATCCTAGGGGCTCTATCAACGTGTAATAGCGACGTGTCAGGTCACTTAAAACAGTACACGATGATAAAGGTAAACCAGATAGCATACTATCATCTCGAGTAAGACTGTCCTACCGGGATAGGTCCTCCCTCAATCATTACAATCACGTACCTGTGACCTAATAATTGACTCTGAGGGCACTATCTCCAACAATCTCCCACTTGCACTCAAGGCTAATTATTGCGATGTCGCATACTCACAGCCCGTGTGATACCGAACACCCAACTCCTCTACTAGTCAGTCTCACAAAGCTCGTTTGCGAAACTATTGCGTTCGAGGAATAGCCTCAGTGAGTGGATCCGCTTAGTTGTTTCTCCCTTTGTCTCTCTATATCTCAAGTTCGCGGAGAAAACCATCTCCCGAAAAGAGCAATACCTGTCTCAGAATATGTCTGGATGTCTGATGGGACCTAGCTCATAAATGAACTCCAAATCCAAACTTCTTAGACTGTATCGTCAACTGAACTTAATCAGTATCCTGTGCGCCATGCCTCCCTCAGTATTGCCTTGGACCACCTGTCCAAAATACTGCCCCTCATCAGAAGGAAAAACTATAACTCTGACAACCTCCTTGTCGTCCATGTCACCTTAGAAGCCTGGAATGATAACTGTCTCCCGAATGAGGCTGTCGTTATCAAATCCCTAGAACATCCATTTATGTTCTAAAACTGCTTCCTACTGTTTCTCCAGGATTGGATTAATGTCAACTTATTGCATCTAGTGCAAGAACAACATCTGGTGTGGTACTTGACATCTCACGATTGACTCAATTGCCTGAGCAAGTGATCTGCCAATCATGCACGTCCCTCTCCCCTTTAGTCTGTAAGACACCTTTGGAGAGGGTGACTCCATTACCTGCAGGTACACTACCGTGCCAGGAGTCGTCCATCCTAAATACTCTTAGAATGCTGTCAAGTACCCTGATTGGGAAACCACCCAAATCTAGATCTAAGACCATAGATCTAGTAACCAGTATGTCTGATATAAAATCCATTTCCTTTTTGGAGAAACAACTGTGTGACGACCAAAGTATAACCGATCGTAGTGTAGGAGTTTCTTTTCCTACTCTGTGTATATCATCCAAATACCAGGATATCACACCCTACTACCTTCTCAACAGATCCATCTCCTATTCTGATGAAGTCAAACCCATGACTGTCACGTCAGAAATAGATGATCAATCTCCGCTACATCTGCTTTAGTCTATAAATAGACATAAGCAACCTGTCCACCAATGCTTCCGCTGCTCCCACTGACTACGACAACCCTCTGGCAGAGTCATATAGACGTACACTTCTAAAACTGGTTTAGAACGACGCTATACTCATCCTCCCGCCGGGTCTCGTAACCTGGAACAACAGCAATGGCAATTGTGGGTAAACAAGAACTTCCCTGTCACCGTCCTTGAGGCTACCGTAGTGTCTCTTGGGTGCCTGAAGTTACCCACCTTATCTGCGGAGTGGCCAATGGAATGTCAATCCAGATTGAATCTTTAGGTTCCTTATCTTCAGTAATCGTTTGTGGTTCTGGAATCACTTCCAGTTCTACCATACTCCCACTACTGTTTTCTGAAAAAATCCATCTTTAATAAAACTGTGGCGAGTCTAGAACAATATCGCTATTGTTCATCCAGATGGTAGAAAGTCAACCCTCGTCATAGCCTGGGTCAACCCACAAACAGCCATTACAGAAACGTGCCTTGAGTTGTCCAGTGTCTGGTTTTAATCATAAACCAGACAACTCCCCGTACCTTAACATCGTTAAGATATGAACTGTTCTATATCCAATATAGAAACAGAGGCACCGATTTAATTGAACCAGATTCAAATCATGCAGCTGTCCCCAGCGCATGTCAACTAAATGGAAGGAGGCCGATCAGCGTTACTCAACTTAGGAATACTTCCAATTATGAGTAACCTGAAAGAGAAGCAAGATCTCTTTGTCATTACTATCAACTGAATACCATACACAAGTATCTACATCTTCGATCTCTTTGAAGAATCCCGACACTTGCTATACCTGGTTCTCTACTCTATTCAAATACCTATAACTTCTCAAAATTGGACCCTGTGTTTCCGCGAAACACCTGTCTAAAAACTAGAGAAGTCATAAGTAAACCGAATATAGTACGAGGACCAACCCCTCTGTCCTGATGGACCCTGGACAACATACAATCCTTTGTATAAGTCCCTTGAGTCTGATAACTCATTCACTGTGTGTCGTAGGTTGAAAACTGTACTTATGGTTAAGAAGAATTACACCGCTGTTTAATGCTCCTTACCTAACCATCCACTGATATAGGTAAATGTCGTAGACATAATTTCAGAACGGTATATCTCACTCTATGAAAATAGACGTACAGATATATCAATTTGAAATTGGTGCATAACAGCGGATATTCAAAACCAAATATTTGCCGACCGGCAAACAGCCCAGGTGATTTCCTCAAATATCACTGATTACAACGAATCCCGATCTAATGAGGATAATCACCCAATTCCCAATGACTTACTCCCACTCATCATCTGTAAAACCATACAGATGTGAGAATCGTACCTGGTAAATACATACCCTGGAGTAAGTATCTAATCGGGAAATCAGTTTTCCTTTAACATTACACAGTGAAACTGAAACATTGAAATGTTCCGATGGGGTATTCTGGTATTCCTAGTAATGCCTCTTCCAGATTCACGACTGTAACCGTATAGTTCTTTGCCACCTCTCCAAATCCCTTCATATGTCTTTAGTCTTTACCTTCTGCACACCCTTTTAGGCCAAATGGTTTTCTTCCTTCCCTACCGTTCGGCACCAGCCTATGGTTTGGAAGAAGACTATCCAATAAGCATAATGGGTGTACTGTCCCAATCCTAGGAACACTCGCAATGAGAGAGGGTGAAGATAAAAGACAACCGAATAAACCTTATTCCTATTTCTCCTGAACCAGAATCCATCCCCGAACTGGAACCAGTTCTATTCGAGTTCGTATATAACCATACGATGGAGTATCCAAATAAACTGTGGATCTTCGTAGTGATACGGAGTGTCCTGGAGAAATACAAAGGTGATGTGGGAGTGGTAACGAAATATTTGGTTTTGTCGTGAATATCTGTTGCAATTTACTTTGCCCTCCTACTAATCCCTTGCTTTGTCTGAACTTAATACCTTCTGCACACCATCGTTATGCTAATTGGTTTTCTTCATTCCCTACCGGTCGGCACCAGCCTAAGGTTTGGAAGAAGACAATCCAATTTGCGTAATAGGTGTACTACCCCTAAACCAAGGAGTACTCGTAACCTGAGAGAGGGTAAAAGGAAAAGACAACTGAATAATCCTATCCGCTTTCTCCAGAACCGGAAACCATCCTCGAATAAATTCTTTCGAGTTCGTATCTAACCATACGATGGTTTTGTCCAATGGAAGTGGACGTTCGTAGTAAAACGGGGTGTCCTGGAGAAAAGGGTAAAAGTAGGAGTGGCAATGAGGTTTGCAACTCTGACAATCCAAAAGCCAGTGTTTAAGAAGGTTCGGTCAACTTGGTCACTGAGTCAAAGTCTTAGGGTCGGGTCAATGGTCGCTGCCAAAGAGAGAGAGAAAAGAAACACTCAGCGTGCACTCTAACCTAGATCAGAATGGTCACCAATTTATCTAATCTGGAAACCTCCCACTGTACCTCAAATTCTCCTCCAAACCTGAAAGAAGAATTAGTCGGGGTTACCCGAGGAGTAAACTAACTCATCAGTGGGAATCGGGATCCAACTATCATTGCATGATAACGTGACGGAATCCTCTCACGCTATCACACTCCAGAAGGTATGCGCATATCTGGCAAGTTTCAGTTCTTTTGAAACTCCCGATGTGATTTCTGCGCCATGCTCTTATGACCTTGACTTTGGCCAACATATCATAAGTCACATGTCAAGTTCTACCCGTCATTCTCCAGGTTAATTTGAATCCACCCGTACATACCCTTGACTTTGGCCAACATGGCAGTACGACTGTTCCAAACCAACGCATCTATCTATGGTGCATATGAATACCCAATAGCTACCAATCACTGTGCCTTGACTTTGGCCAACATACACAGCTTGAATACTATTGACCACCCATATGAAACGACGGAGGGCTACGAATGGTTTCTGGCGAAAACCTTTAACGTAATGAACTTGATATCGTTGAAGGAACGGATAGCATTTAAAAATATAGTGACGAGAACCGTTGCTAAAGAGGTCACTCCCGGTGAAGGGATCTCGGCTCTTTCCCCGTAGAATGGGGTGCAGGATATTCTAAATGAATACCGCGATGCAAAGCAAAAGCAATCGGCTATAGTGAAGTTAATGCCCTGACGCAAACTTTTTGTCCAAGGGGTCACTCCCGGTGAAGGGATCCCGGCCCTTGCCTCGTCGACTGAGGAGCAGGATATTCCAACTGAATACCACGATGCAAAACAAAAGTGAACGTCCTTGCAATAACAGCTTTTTGAAAAGTGTTCCAACAACATCAGATTAGGTTTGTTTTTAACTTGCATTGATCCGAATCAACGCAGTCCCATCAATTGATCACACCAAAAAGAACGAAAATATACTGATGTACGTATATGCCATCCGCATTCGCCACTGGGTCCCGTCATTTCCCGTTAGGTTAGCTAACTAACGACAGAGCGGGGACTGGACTAGCGCGGATGTAAAACATATACAACATCTACTAATATATATACCAATATATTATATTCGCTCAAGGCGTGAATAAAATGCAACATCACAGAGAATGAACAACATCACAGAACAATACAGATATCTGGGATCCCCGGGTTTCACAGAGCCGCTGAAACCCGACGTTCCCCTGGTCGTGTGGATAGCCTGTGCAATGAAATCCTAGACCCCTACGGGCACGGCAAGTTACCCGCCAAAACCTGAAGCGAGGCAGCCCCCTTCAGCAACGTGAATGGACCACCCAGCACTTCACGGAATCCGGTAACTTGGGCACCCCTCCTGGGTCAACCTGTACCCCCTACGAGTGCGGCGAATAGCCTGCCAATCCTAGAGTGAAGCCCCCTCCGTCTCAATGCCATGAGATGCGGGCTTGTTGCCCTCTAGAACCCGGCTATCCGTGCACCCCTCCGCGGGGCAATCCTAGTACAGAAAGTAAAATATACATACAACGGGTACATCGACCGCAACCAGGTCGTGCCCCAAAATAATAATACAAACAGGCAGTGACGGCAGTCCACATGTCGGACGCTCGCCCCGCAATATCAAATGTACATAATACAACAAAACTGTACTAGCATTGCATCCAGGCTATCCCCCACGACCGATCCGCAACATCACAGCAAAAACAAAACATCAACGTGAAAGTCACGTTCGCAAGTCCGTCTAACCGGGCTATAGCAGTTAGACCGGATTTACCGATCAAGTGACATTCACGGTCGCAGATATAATGTAAATACTGTGAAAAATGTGTTTAAAATATCCAATCGATCAAAAATTAACAAGTGGGCCCCCAATCAAAACTGTAGCACTCACAGAAATCCTGGGCCCAATTTTAATATTCCAAAACCCATATTTTAAGCCCAGAAGGCCTCTGTAAAAAATTGGTGAAGTGATCTCCACAGTGTGCGGCGGAAGGGCGGCGGGAAGGGGGGTTTCGCGGCGGTTCCGCGCTCCCACTGTGGAGTTACTTCGTCGAATTTTTACAGAGCTCTTAGATTTTCCAGTACATCAATATTTTACAACCTGAAAAAAATTTCGAGACCAAAAATTTCCAACAGAAAACTGATGCTAACAAAAATGTAGCTTTGGAACATTCGATCGATCGAAAAAGAAAAACACACTACACCAAGCTAGACTATGTTAATGGCGAGGCTCTGATACCACTGTAAGTGCACGGCGGCGCCCCGGCCGTCAAACCGACGCCGGAATGCGGAAGCGGTGAATAACTTTAATTTTCTTGGACTGGCAAACCGCCGCGCACTAAACACCAGGATCGTAACCATTAACAAGTCTAAGCTAACTAGAAGATGGGTTAGAGAAGTATACCGACGATCCAAGTCCTCCGGTCTTCTCGTCATGGTCCCAATCTCCTGCGGAAGATCCTGTCTCCTCCTCGTCGCCGGAAGTGCACCACATCGCCTACTTTGTTTACGGGCTCCCACCTCAATGCCGAGGCAACTCGGGCACGAAGCCGGCTACTCGACGTGCCCAAGGTTCGCTGTAGAATATGTAGTCCCCAAGTCTCATTTGGGGTTTTAGAGCTTTGCCATTTGGTGGAAGAAAAAGAGAGCTTGGAGAGAGGTGGGGAAAAATGTAGCATACCAAAAATGAGAGTAACATTTTTCCACCCAAAAATGAAATGAATCCCATTCCACTTTGGAATGGCCGGCCCCCCCACTTCACAAGTGTGATTGGAGAGAGAAAGAGAAAGGTCAAGGGGGAGTGGTGGAACCATCATACAAGGGAGTGTCAAGTTATGATGTGAAGAAATGATAGCTAGGAAAGTCCAACACTCAAAACAACCATCAACATAACCAAAGTCAATCCATCATGAGAAGGAGAAGTCAATGATGGTGCTCATCATGAAAACCATCATGAAACAAAAATATGCAAAGAACCCCCTCCACAAATGCCTATTTACAACAATGCAAATAAACTCTCCTCCACCAATCTTCGGCCAATGAACGGAACAAAGAAAATTGGCCGAAACGGAAAGCAAACTGGCAACTCCAGAAAACTGGTCCCGTAACAAATTACAGGAAAAACCCCGATACTGTGCATACACACCCGCATCTGTATTTCGACCGAAATACAAATGCAATGAGACAAAGTCTACACTGTACTATACTAAGATCCGGCTTATACCAAAACCGGCTAGTAATATCTGTTCGATCCTGATCCGTGCAATACCGCACGTATCTGATCGAACCCTGCCATATACCCATACGGCCTATAGTACAAACTGTCCGATCCTGATCCGTGCAATACCGCACGTATCTGATCGGACCCTGCCATATCTCCATACGGCCTCTACAGCCTTTCGCCCGAAAGCTGAGTAACTGAATGTGGGGGACTCTAAAGACTCGTCAACACCTTGGTTGTGGATTTAACCACTAGCACGTCAGAGGTATAAGCCAATACGTAACGGGCTACCAGGTATTGACCAAAAGGGACGTCGATGAGCGAACTCATCCTGACACCCTACTGAGCCTATCAGTGACAATATCCGTACAGTCCGGTCCGTTCGTCTATGAGTATCGCATGGCGGGCCTAGGGGGTTGGTAAAAGTCAGACCCCCAAAAGCGGTACAAGTCGTGTCGGAGTGTAGCCCAGAACACCCTGAGATACTACTGGAATACCTACCAGTAAATCTCCTTGCCTTGGCCAAGGACTTTGTGTAATGGCTCTCCTAGACACAGCACGACCTCACCCCCAATACCGGGAGAGACGAACCCCTGAAGATACGCTCACTGCCTCCATGTGGCTCGGGACTGTACCCAACTAAAACCTGTTTGCACGACTCCTTTGAGCCGTGGTAGGGTAGTAATCAAAGTACAGTGGGAACTCACACGAGACAAATGACGATCCCCAGGTCGATGAACTAACCTGCACACATGTCACCAGGGAACTGCCATCTGACGTATGGTATATGACCAACTAGCATGTTCCCGGCGAGTCCTGTCCGGTGTACTCATAACCCAATGAGCACCTGTATACATCTTAGGTGATCCAACTGACACCAGTGGCTTGTGAGACCGGCCACCGCCCCTCGTCGGGGTCTCGACTGTATACACTAGTCTACTAATGGAGTATCGATGCCCAGTCTCGAAACTCCCACGACTAGGGACCTTTTAAGGATATGCTTATAGACCCCCAGCTCCCACTTATATGATCGCCCTCATACTGCTGGTGGTCAAGCAAGAATCCTAGGGGCTCTATCAACGTGTAATAGCGACGTGTCAGGTCACTTAAAACAGTACACGATGATAAAGGTAAACCAGATAGCATACTATCATCTCGTGTAAGACTGTCCTACCGGGATAGGTCCTCCCTCAATCATTACAATCACGTACCTGTGACCTAATAATTGACTCTGAGGGCACTATCTCCAACATTTACATATTACCTTCTGCACACCCTACTTAGGCTAATTGGTTTTCTTCATTCCCTACCTTTCGGCACCTGCCTATGGTTTGGAATAAGACTATCCAATAAGCGTAATAGGTGTACTCTCCTAAACCAAGGAGCCCTCGCAACCTGAGAGAAGGTGATAATAAAAGGCAACTGAATAAACCAATTCTATTTCTCCTGAACCTGGATCCATCCTCGAAGAAGTCCCTTCGAGTTCGTATATAACCATACGATGGATCTATCCAATGGAAGTGGATATCCGTAGTAATACGGGTGTTCTGAGAAATGCAAAGGGTAGAAGAAGGAGTGGCAATGACTTATGCAACATAGACAATCCAAAAGCCAGTATTTTAAGAAGGTTCGGTCAACCTGGTCACTGAGTCATAGTCTAGGGTCGGTCAAAGGTCGCTGCCAAAGAGAGAGAGAGAAAAGAAACACTCTGCGTGCACTCTAACCTAGATCAGAATGGTCATAACTTTATCTAATCCGGAAACCTCCCACTGTCCTGTCAAATTCTCCTCCAAACCTAAAGAAGAATCAATCGGGATCACCCGAAGAGTAAACCAACTCATCAGTGGGAATCGGGATCCAACTCTCATCGCATGATAACGTGATGGAATGCATCCACGTTACTCATACTCCAGAAGGTATGCGCATACTTGGCAAGTTTCAGTTTCTTTAGAAACTCCCGATATGATTTTTACCCCATGTTCTTATGACCTTGGCGAATGTCAACAAATCATAAGTCACATGTCAAGTTCTGCCCGTCATTATCTTATTAATTTGAACCCACCCGTACATACCCTTGACGAAAGCCAACAAGGTAATACGACTGTCCCAAACCAACACATCTATCTATGCAACAAATGAATACCCCAGTAACTACCAAACACTATGCCTTGACGAAAGCCAACAAACATAGCTTGAATATTACTGACCATCCATAAGAAACGACGGAGGGCTACGGCTGGTTTTTGGCGAAAAACCTTTAGCGTAATGAACTTGATCTTGTTGAAGGAACCTGATAGCTTTTTTAAAATATAGTGACGAAAACCTTTGCCAAAGAGGTCACTCCCGGTGAAGGGATCTCGGCTCTTTCCCCGTGGAATGAGGTGCAGGATATTCCACTGAATACCGCTATGCAAAGCAACATGTAATCGGCTATAGTGAAGTTATTACCCTGACGCAAACTTCTGCCCAAGGGGTCAGTCCCGGTGAAGGGATATCGGCCCTTGCCCCGTCGAATGAGGTGCAGGATATTCCACTGAATACCGCTATGCAAAACAAAAGGAAACGTCTTTGCAATAACACTTTTTAAATTTGTTCCAACAACATCAAACAGGTTTGTTTTACTTTGCATTGATCAGAATCAACGCAGTCCCATCAATCAATCACACCAGAAAAGAACGAAAATAAAATGTACGTATATGCCATCCGCATTCGTCACTGGGTCCCGTCATTACCCGTTAGGTTACTTAACTAACGACAGAGCGGGGACTGGACTAGCGCGGGTGTAAAACATATACAACATCTAATAGTATATAAACCAATATACATAATCGCTCCAGGCGTGATAATATGCAACATTACAGAAAAGTAATAAGCATCACAGAACAATACAGATATCTGGGATCCCCGGGTTTCACAGAGCCGCTGCTGAAACCCGACGTTCCCCTGTCGTGTGGATAGCCTGTGCAATGAAACCTAGACCCCTACGGATGCGGCAAGTTACCCGCCAAAACCTAAAGCGAGGTAGTCCCCACAGCATAGTGAATGGAACACCCGGCACTTCACGGAATCCGGTAAATTGAGCACCCCTCCTTGGGTCAACCTGTACCTCCTACGAGTGCGGCGAATAGTCTGCCAATTTTAGAGTGGGGCCCCTCTGCCTCCCAAAGCCATGAGATGCGGACCCGTTGCCCTCCAGAACCCGGCTATCCGTGCACTCCTTCGCGGGGCAAAACCTAGTACAGTAATGAAAAATAGTACAATAGGTACATCGACCGCAACCTGGTCGTGCCCCAAAAGAATATTATACAACAGGCAGTTACGGCAGTCCACAAGTTGGACGCTCGCCCCGCAATATCAAATGTACAAATAAACTCAAACTGTACTACCATTGCACACTGCTATCCACCACGACATATCCGCAACATCACAGCACAACACAGAACATCAACGCGAATGTCACGTTCGCAAACCCGTCTAAAAGAACTATAGCAATCAGACGCGGTTTACCGATCAAATGACATTCCCGGTCGGAGATATAATGTAAGCACTGTAAACTAACGTGTTTAAATTTCGATCGACCAAATATCAAAAAGTGGGCCCCACGACTTACTGGTGAACAGTAACAAAACCTGGGCCAAAATGATATATACCAAAAATCACAAAATTCAGAGGAGAACCCACTGACAAAATTTGGGAGCACGAGCTCACCACGTGGCCGCGGATGCGCGGCCAAACCATGGGTTTGGCCGCATTTCCGCGGCACTTTGGTGGAGACACGTGCCCAAATTTCGTCGTAGTTCTTATAATTTCCTGCACAGTTTTCTGAGATGGTCAAAATATTTTTAGGACACCGTTTAAAAACAACAGAAACTGTCGGGCTAGAAAATTGTGTTTTTCGATTTTCGGTTCGATCGACGTTTTGAACGCTTTAGCACAAGTTAGTATAGCAAAATGGTTAGGCTCTGATACCACTGTAAGTCTACGCTAGCGCCCCGGCCGTCTACAGACGCCAAATGCGGAATAAAAACGTTTAAACTGGCGCTATCGTATACTTTAACCCGGATCTGCCATTATTGCTAAACTAACATACTGTAAAGAGTGTAGAAAGGTTATACCGAACGATCCGAGTCCTTCGTTCTTTAACCATCATCCCACGCTCCGTTGCGGCTGCTCCGATCTCGTCGATCTCCGATATCCTCGTCGAGGTGGCACCACATCACTGATTCTTTAAACGGGCTCCCGCCTCTGACTCGAGGCAACTCGGTCGTCAAGTTTGCTAAAAGAGACGACCAAGAATGATGTAGGGAATGAGTAGATGACTTTGTCTCACTTCGTCCAAAACCGTGGACGATCGGTTAATGAAGTTGCCGAGGAAATTGGGTGATGGAAAGAAATGAAGTAATGAAATTTCCATGCACCCAAATACTATCATATCTTTTCTACAAAATTAATCAAGCAAGCCAGTAAGGGAGGAGAGAGAGGGCCGGCCATATTTAAGCAAGGAGGGAGGTGATGGTAGGAGGAGATAAGGAGGTGACCATAAACAACCATCCTTATCATAATGTGAACACTAAAACAAATATCAAGCATAAAGATCTCATCCAAAACAAGAATGTTTAGAAATCAAAGCATGAGTCACAAGACACCTCACTTTATCTAGAACCTTCTAGAACCTTCTAGAAGCACGACTCACTCTCATCCAAGAAAAGATAAATCCGTCTTTAACCAAATGTTAAAAGACGGCTGATAGAAAACTGGAAACTGGCAACTTCCAAAAGTGATCCCGAAACGACTTTCAGGATAACCCCGAAACGGTATAAATATACCCGCATTTGTATTACGACCGAATACAAATGCAACTGAGACAAAGATATTATACCTACTCAATATAATACTCGGATCCGGCTTAAACCAAAGCCGACCAGTATCATCTGCCCGAAAACTGACACGTGCGTAAACGCACGTGCATTTTCCGAACCCTGCCATAAAACCATACGGCCTCTACAACGTTTCGCCCGAACTTGGGAAACTGTTTGTGGGGGACTCTAATGACTCGTCAGTACCCTGGCAGTGGGTTTAACCACAAACCGTCAGCTGCACTAGCTATGCGTAACGGCTGCCCACGGACTGACCTCAAGGGAGACTGATGAGCAAACTCAAGGGTGGCCGATGATTGAACTCATCCAGAAAACCCTACTGAGCCTAACAGTGACAATGTATATACAGTCCGGTCCGTTCGTCAATGAGTATCGCATATCCGCCTAGGGGGCTAGTAACGTCAGACCCCCAGAAGCAGTATAAGTCGTGTCGGAGTGTAGCCCAATAATACCCTGAGATACTACTGGAGTACCTACCAGTAAATCTCCTGCCACGGCCGTGGGCTTTGTGTAATGGCTCTCCTAGACACAGCACGATCTCGCCCCCAATACCGGGAGAGACGAATCCCTTGCCGATCCGCTCACGTGCCTCCATATGGCTCGGGACTGTACCCAAAAGCTACCTGTTTGCACGACTCCTTTGAGCCGTGGTTGGGTAGAAACCAAAGCACAGTGGGAACTCACACGAGACAAATGACGACCTCAGGTCGATGAACTAACCTGTACACATGTCACCAGGGAACTGCTATCTGACGATAGGTATAGTACTAACTAGCAGATTCCCGGCGAGTCCTGTCCGGTGTACTCATAACCCAATGAGCACCTGTATACATCTTAGGTGATCCAATTGACACCAGTGGCTTGTGAGACCGGCCACCGCCCCTCGTCGGGGTCTCGACTGTATACACTAGTCTACTCCGGAGTATCGATGCCCTGTCTCGAAACTCCCACGACTAGGGACCACAATTAAGGATATGCATATAAACTACCCAACTCTCACGTATATGATCGCCATCATACTGTTGGTAGTAAAGCAAGATCCTAAGGGCTCTATCAAAGTGTAACATGCAATCAGTCACCTGAACATGTACACGACTGATAAAGGCAAACCAGATAGTAAACTATCATCTCGAGTAAGACTGTCCTACCGGGATAGGTCCTCCGCAATCATTGCAATCACGTACCTGCGATCCAATAATTGACTATGAGGGCACTATCTCCAACATATACATGTATAAATACATCCACTATCATATAATGGCCTCTAGGGCATACATATATCCAACATCATATTTACAATAATGGCCTCTAGGGCATACATATAACTAACAGTGTTTTTAGGAAAAAGATTTGTTGTGTAAATTAAGGTTTTCGTTTCTCATTTCCTTTGCCCGATATTTTCCATTGAACTCCGCCCAAATCTTATGCAAGTGCTCCATTATGCACCCTACCCTACCAAGGTATCGGCGATCCCTAACCGCGACCGGTTGCGTTCAGTTTGGCCGGAGGCGAAATCCAAACGACAAGAACGGACGGACAAGGGTCAATAAGTCGGATTTCACTAATACCGTACTTAAGTACCCTAATCCATGTTGTTGCTGATTGCTCTAGCTTTAATAGTCAAGTTCGGTACAAAGGATTGAGTACGGAACTCACTAATTTACATTAACCTATCTAATCCTAACAAACTTATACTTGCATATATACACATAAGTTAGAATCGAACTGCTTCCGCCACACGAATTAACTGGTGATAACAAAACGCTCTGTTTCCCTGCGGACGACCCATACTCATCGCGGCTAGATACATGCGACGCCGTCCTGATTGCGGTTAACTTTAGAATTTAAAACACGACATGCCAAAATCGTGTAATCAGAGCCTAGTGGAAAATGCGGATAGCAAATACGTACATTTTATTTTCATTCCTTTCTGTGGTGTGATATGTTTAATTGATGGGACTGTGTTGATTCTGATCAATGCAAGGAAAACAAACCTATATATGATGTTGTTGGAACCAAGTTTTTAAAAACTGATATTACAGACGTTCTCTTTTGCTTTGCATAGTGGTATTCAATTGGGAATATTCTGCACCTCATTCGATTAGGCAAGGGCCGAGATCCCTTCATCGGGAGTCGCCCCTTGGGCAGAAGTTTCGGTCAACGTAATAACTTCACTACAGTCGATTCTTTTGCTTTGCATCGTGGTATTCAGTTTGGAGTATCATGCACCTCATTCGATGAGGAAAGAGCCGAGATCCCTTCACAGGGAGTGACCTCTTTAGCAAAAGTTTTCGCCACTATATATTTGTAAAACCGCTCGGTTCTTTCAACGATATCAAGTTCATTACGTTAAAGGTTTTTCGCCGAAAACCATCCGTAGCACTCCATCATTTCAGATTAATATTACTTAGTTTTCGTGCTGCGTATGTTGATTGTGTCAAGGCGTAGTGTACGGCTGCTCTGTAATGCTTTTCTATCGCATGGATATGTGGATTGGTTAGGACAGCCGTGTAACCATTTTGACTGTGTCAAGGGTATTATGCGGGTGGGTTTAATTCAATCAAGAAAATGGCGGGTTGAACTTGACTAGGATCCATTGATATGTTGACTGTGTCAAGGTCACTTGGGTCTTAGGGGTAAAAATCACATCGGGAGTTTCAAACATACAGGAAACTTTTCAGGCATGCGTATACCTTCTGGAGTGTGGTGACTTGAGCGGCTTCCATTAAGTTAGCATGTGATGATAGTTGGATCCTGATTCCCACAGATGAGTAGGTGTTACTCCTCAGGTGATTTTAGATGATCCTGACTAATTCATCTTTTGGGTTTGGAGGAGAATTTGAGGATACAGTGGGAGACATCCCGATTAGATAAAGTGATTAACCATTCTTATCTAGGTTAGAGTGCATGCTGAGTGTTTCTTTTCTCTCTCTTTTTGGCTGCGACCATGGCCTGACCCTAGACTAAAACTCATGAACCAAGTTAACTGAACCTTCTTACAATACTTTGGCTTTTGGATTGTCATGGAGTCGCATATATCATTGCCACTTCTACATCACTTTTGCATTTCTCCAGAACACCCCGTATCACTACGAAGATCTATATTTTTCGATAATCCATCGTATAGTTACATACGAACTCGAAAGAACTAGTTCCAGTTCGAGGATGGATTCTGGTTCAGGAGAAATTGAATAGGATCATTCGGTTGTCATTTCTCTTTCCCTTCTCTCAGGTTGCGAGGGCTCCTAGGATTAGGAGAGTACACTGTTGGCTATAGAGCCTTCAAGGCAATTATTGGATCGCAGGCACGTGATTGCAATGATTGAGGGAGGACCTATAGCGGTAGGACAGTCTTACTCGAGATGATAATATGCTATCTGGTTTGTCTATATCATCATGTAAATACTTTAGGTAACATTACAGATCACTATTACATGTTGATAGATCCCATAGGATTCTTGCTTGACTGCCAGCAGTATGATGGCGATCATATATGTTGGAGCTGGGGTCTATAAGCACATCCTTACAAGTCCCTAGTCGTAGGAGTTTCGAGAGTAGGCATCGATACTCCAGAGTAGACTAGTGTATACTGATCGAGACCCCGATGAGGGGCGGTGGCCGGTCTCACAAGCCATTGGTGTGTGTTGGTTCACCTAAGATGTATACAGGTGCTCATTAGATTATGAGTACAACGGACGGACTTGCCGGGAACCTGCTAGTTGGTACTATAGTTATTATCAGATAGCAGTTCCCTGGTGACATGTGTACAGGTTAGTCTATCGACCTGAGATCGTCATTTATCTTGTGTGAGTTCCCACTGTGCTTTGATTACTACCTTACCACGGCTCAAAGGAGTCGTGCAAAAGGGTTTTAGTTGGGTACATTCCTGAGCCACATGGAGGCAGTGAGCGGATCGTCAGGGGATTCGTCTCTCCCGGTATTGGGGGTTGATGTCGCGTTGTGCATGGATGACCATCACCAGAAATCCTCGGCCGAGGTAGTCAAGAATTACCGATCTAGGATCGGTAGTTTCTCAGGCGGTGATGGGTTTCATACCGACACTAAATGTCGCGTTATTAGGGGTCTGACTTTATCCACCCCCATTGCGGCTCAAAAGAAACCCGGGGCTCCCAGATTATATGTATTGTTCTGTGATGCTTATCGCTTATCTGTGATGTTGCATTTATCATGCTATGAGCGATTATTATTGTCACGACCCGAAATGGCACGTGACTGGCACTTGAATCATATGAAGTCTATATGACCACATCTAATTCAAGTAAGCCAAAAGCCCAGAAATCTAAAACCATTTTAAATAATAAATGAAGAAAAACTCGTTTTAAAGGAAGTGGTTTTAATAGCATAAGCCGAATTATGCGTTTTTAAAACATCAAGTCTTTTCTGAAATTTTCGGCAGAGTTTCCTTGTAAATACTGGCCCCGAACGGGGTACAACATGAATAGTATACGAAATGATAAAAAGCATTACCAAGAGGAAGCTAGCTCTTCGTCAATCGTCAGTCACAACCACGCAAGCAATATAATATACAACGCCGAAGGGCGATGATCAAAACTCAAAAAGAAACTCAAAACAACATGAAAACCCATAATAATACAACGCGCGACTCTAAGGTCGAAATAATAATACAACTGGTCTCTAGTCTGAAATAAATATACTTATCTGGTTGATGGAGTTTACTAGATACAACTGAAAATAAATGTACAATGGTGGTCACGATGTGAGTGAACCCACCTAACAAAGCAATCACCCGGAAAGGGAGCAGTGTGCCAGAAAGCCGCAACGAACCTGTACGGCAAAACCTGCAAGAAACTGTGACACAACGGGGGGGGGAGTTGCCAACTCGTGAATAGAAAAACATCTACAAGTAGAAATCGAATAAACAACGACTCTTAGGTCAACTATATCATAAAGGTAATACTATGACATTTAGGATGACCGGGTCATCATATGTGCCAACAATGAAATCAATACCTATATGTATGCGGATATAATCCAACAATATAATCAAGGTGTGTATGCATGTGGATCTCGTCCACCTATATAATCAATGTATGTATGGATGTGGATCTCGTCCACATGTCAACCAATGACACAACAATATCGAGCATGAAATATCATAAAAGAATATGCATGAAAGTATGAGGATATAAATTAACGTGTGTCCTGCGCGACACATCAAAATCATGGAACCTGAGTGTCCAACATCGACACTCGAAAATATCATGAAACCCGTGTCAAACATCGACACGCAAATCCACATATCTCAGGCTCCGTCAGTACGGATCGGCCCACGGGCTCCGTCATTCCGGATCGGCCCGCATCATCTCTCGTCTCCGATCGGTATCCTCTGGATATCCGCCGAGTCCAAATACAATCACCGGTAGATAGTGGCCCCTCTTTCAGGCTCATCGTCATCCCCATGAAATCTCTCTCTCGTCCCGGGGTACCATTCTCGGTCTACCATGAACCCGCAAACGGATCATCCTCCTCCTCGAATCAGGTTTCTATCATACGTCTCAGAACCGAGAAAACGCATGGTGGACGTACTGAAATATCATATCAAGAGAAACCGGGTTTTTAAAACAGTACATACTTTCTTTTGAAATAGCCACGGTTCTCAAATCCAGAAATCTCATGAAAACAATATATCTCGACGCGAAAAAGATCATAAAGCATGATGTATGCGACATATAATAGAAACGTAAACATATATGTATATCATGCAACATGAAACAGTAATATGACATATTAAGGGAAAACCGCTCTTTTAAATGATTACAGTTTTTAAAATATAACATGCGGTCCCCAATTCTCCAAAATCAAAGCCAGCATCATCTATGTATGTACAAATGTGCATGTACGTGGGCATGGAGGCACAATATATATATATATATATATATATATATATATGCACATAAGTATGGATGTACAATATGTATGTACGCCAATATGGATGCACAAGTGGTCTAAACGCAAGTATGAGTATACAATATGCATGTACGCCAATATGGATGTACGAGTGGGTATATATGCAAATATGAGTGTACAATATGCATGTGCGCCAATATGGATGTACAAGTAGGTATATACACAAGTATGAGTGTACAATATGCATGTGCGCCAATATGGATGTACAAGTATAAGTAATGCAATGCGAATAACATGAATGCAGCATAAGGTAAATCCTATGTAAAAGTGCTGGCGGGTATACGTATCTAACATGACCGAGTCGGTGAATCTATCAATCAGCATCCAGCCTCATAACATCGCGTACGGTACAATCCATCGTACGAAATCCTCTAGTCAAGGGTATGGATCAATCATCAAGTTAAACTCATCACGCACGGATAATCATCGTACGGCGGCATTAAAACATTTGGGATCCTATCAACCTATATGACAACGAGGGGTACGAACCTAACTCGGGTACGAACCTAACTCTCGTACGACACGTCACACATGATTCACGATATTCTATATATATCTATATACCTATGTCCTAGGTAACATCCACAACAATCTCATATTAGGGGACCGGCAAGGTATTAATCATCTCAATCGACTCGCATCCGTATACCAAAATATCATCATATCACATATCAAGTCGTATTCTCTTTTCATCGCATTTATATCTCACATAAGGTCAAAAGTTATATATATACAATCTACCTTTACAATAAGCATACTTATCTAATCTAACAAACACACCTGTGTTAGTTATATGTATGCCCTAGAGGCCATTACTGTACATACGATGTATATTGTAATGGATGCTTGGACATATATAGGGAGGACTTTCTTGCTCGACATGATAGTATGCTATCTGGTTGTACTTTATCTTAACATGTACTCTGATTGTCTCTATATTACATGTTGATAAATCCCTTAGGATATGTACTCGACTACTGGGACTATGATTAGATCATACTAGTGGGGCCACGGTAGTCGACGAGTACATCCTATAGCTGTTCCTAGTCGAGGGTGTATCGAGACAGGGCATCGATACACCAGAGTAGACTAGTGTATACGCATCTTGACCCATATGATGGGCGATGGATGATCTCATATCCATCGGTGTTTGACATCAAGGATGGTGTACGGGTGCTCAGTTGAGACTGGGTACACTGGACGGACTCGCTGAGAACTCCCAGATGGTATTATACCTCACGTTAGATGGCAGTTCTCCGGTGACACTGGTACAGAGTAGTCTGTCGACCCGAGATCGTCATAGAGTCTTGTGTGATTCCCACTGTGCTTTGATTTCCATCATACCACGTCCAAGAGGGCGTGCAAAAAGGTGGCTTTTGGGTACAGTCCCGAATCACATAGAGGCAATGAGCGATAGGAGGGGATTCGTCTCTCCCGGTATAGGGAGTTGATGTTGTGCTGTGTTCGATTGGCTATAACCGGAAATCCCTGGCCAGGGTTGCTGAGATTTACTGGTAAGTGTTATCAGTAGTTTCTCGAACTATTATAGACCTCATATCGACACGACTTATCGAGCTACTGGGGTCTGACGTTTACTACCCCTATGCGAGATATGCGACATATCAGACGACGAGACCGGACATAACGGGAGTGTTGCTGATTAGATTCATAGGAGAATGTACAGGCTTGCTTGTTGATCTTCTGAGCGCTCAATACCTGGGTAGCTGTTATGTTTAGCTGACCGCTTGCAGCTTGTGGGTGTTTGATATGATCATCACCTACTGCCGGCGTATTGATGATTCTTTAGAGTCCTACACAGAGGTTTCTTGGCTCAGGAAAAATGGAGTAGGAGCACATATGTGATATGTGCGGGACCGAGGATGTTACGATATGAGATACCGTATTGTATTCTCGCGAAATTTGATATCAGCTGGGTCATCGGATCAAATGTTGATTCGATGAATCGGTACGGATATATATTAGTCGGTTATATGCGATATAGCCGGATTTTCGGCTCAAGTGTTGATTCGATAATTTAATGTATAATAATATATATGATATATTAAATTACATTAACTAATATTAGCTCACTAAAAGATTCTTTTTCTCACTCGGGTGGTACATTGATATATATGCGATATATGTTAAATGTATTATTTTATTTTGTTACGATGAATATTAGATATGTGATATACAATATTGTAACATGATATGATAACTAATGCAACATGTTTAGTGGAGTTTAAACATGATTAGGGTTTGGATTAGGGTTAAGACTTCTAGTTGATTCTAGAAGGTTTCTTTTTGTCATGATAAAGATATTTTGTTATGACTCATGTTTTAACCCAACCCAAACCCTAACCCTCGTTAATTCTCTACATGAGTTTAGTTGACCATGGTTGCATTATTCATCATATTAATTTTTTCTATTCATCACAAAAGAATAATTCTAATATTCATCATCTTCTTCCTTCTTCTTTTCTTCATGGAAAAAGCTTACTAGCTTTTTCCAAGTGATGAATAAATGTGAGAAAAAGATAAATAAAGAGAGCAAAAATCCTACTTCATCATCCACATCTTCCCTTGCCCTTTAGATGAGAGTGTTCACTTAATTTTAGTGAGTGTTAGCTTGTGTTAATGAAACTTCAAGGTAGATCATCTTTGTATCGAAGATCGAAAGCAAGACTGCATCTTTCTCTTCGTGGAACCTCTCGAGAGTCTGGAACCCGATGATCGCATCGAAGGGACCACAACACGGAGCTTATGAAGTGAAGGACCGGATCTACAAAGGTTGTAATCCCTCTCACTTAGTGTTAAAGTATATAGCATGTTAGTTTTCGCCTAATCTCTAGTTTAAAGATCCGTATTCGGGTTGTTCGGCACAGCTAAAATTTTAATCGGGCATAGTTGATGCCTCATAGACCCTTGTGCGCGTGCCTAGAGTTGGAGATAGTGCCCTCAGAGTCAATTATTGGATCACAGGCACGTGATTGCAATGATTGAGGGAGGACCTATCCCGGTAGGACAGTCTTACTCAAGATGATAGTATGCTATCTGGTTTATCTTTATCATCGTGTACTGCTTTAGGTGAACTTACGAGTCGCTATTATACGTTGATTGAGCCCCTAGGATTCTTGCTTGACTACTAGCAGTATGAGGGCGATCATATACGTGAGAGCTGGAGTCTATAAGCACATCCTTAAAAGGTCCCTAGTCGTGGGCATCGATACTCCATTAGTAGACTAGTGTATACAGTCGAGACCCCGACAATGGGCGGTGGCCGGTCTCACAAGCCACTGGTGTCAGTTGGTTCACCTAAGATGTATACAGGTGCTCATTGGGTTATGAGTACACCGGACAGGACTCGCCGGGAACATGCTAGTTGGGATTATACCAGACGTCAAATAGCAGTTCCCTGGTGACATGTGTACAGGTTAGTTCATCGACCTGAGATCGTCATTTGTCTCGTATGAGTTCCCACTGTGCTTTGATTACTACCCTACCACGGCTCAAAGGAGTCGTGCGAACAAGTTTTAGTTGTGTACAGTCCCGAGCCACATGGAGGCAGTGAGCGGATCTGCAGGGGTTCGTCTCTCCCGGTATTGGGGGTGAGGTCGCGCTGTGTCTAGGAGAGCCATTACACAAAGCCCTCGGCCAAGGCAGGAGATTTACTGGTAGGTATTCCAGTAGTATCTCAGGGTGTTCTGGGCTTCACTCCGTCACGACTTGTACCGCTTTTGGGGGTCTGCCTTTTACCAAACCCCTAGGCCAGCCATGCGATACTCATAGACGAACGGACCGGACTGTACGGATATTTTCACTGACAGGCTCAGTACGGTGTCAGGATGAGTTCGCTCATCGACGTCCCTTTTGGTCAATAGCTGGTAGCCCGTCACGTATAGCTAATACCTCTGACGTGCTAGTGGTTAAATCCACAGCCATAGTATTGACGAGTCTTTAGAGTCCACCACACACTCAGTTACTCAAGTTTCGGGCGAAACGCTGTAGAGGCCGTATGAAGATATAGCAGGGTTCGATCAGATACGTGCGGTATTGTACGGATCGTGATCGGACGGTTTTTACTAGCCGGCTTTGGCTTAAGCCGGATTCTAGTATTAGAAAGTGTAGATTTTGTCTCTTTGCATTTGTATTCAGTGGGAATACAAATGCGGGCATGTATATGCAGTAGCGGGATTTTCCTGTAATTTATTACGGGATCAGTTTTCTAAAGTTGCCGGTTTGCATTCCGTTCCGGCCGGTTTTCATTTGTTCCTTCCCGGCCGGACTTTTCCGATGGAGGGGGTAATTTGCAATTGTGCAAATTACATTTGTGGAGGGGGTCCTTTGCATTTGAATGATTATGATATGACCATCATCATTATATTCTCTTTACATCACTCACTTGCATTGATTGAGATTAGAAATGGATTAGAACTTGATGAGAGTTGATATGATATTGTTATCATAACCTTTCGATATGGTCACCTTTCTACTTTTCCTACACTCACCTTCCTTCTAGTTTTTCTCTCCACCATTTGATCAGGGGGGGCACTTCAAGAGATGGGAGAGGTTTTCATTTTTAGTGAGCGAAATTGATTCATCTCATTCATGCTTGCTAAATTCTCAACCTCTCTCCAAAGTTCTTTCATTTTCTATTCCTCCATCACCAAGGCAACTTCACCCCATTGAGACAAAGGTTTTCTACACTAGTCTACAGCATCTCTTGGACGCGTCGGCTCGCCAACTTCATGCCCGAGTTGCCTCGGTCCAGAAGTGGGAGCCCGTAAAAGAACCCGGCGATGTGGTGCCCGTTTCGACGAGGAGGCGACGGACGGAGATTCCGCGGGAGATCGGAGTGGAGACGAAGACCGAAGGACACGGATCGCTTGGTATAGCTCTCTACCCCATTCTCTTGATAGCTAGGATTAGGTTAATGGTTACGATCTGGGTATATTGTCCGCGGTAGCGCCGGTTAAAGTTAAGAAAAAAATTTGATTCCAAATTTTGGCCTCCAGTAGAAGGCCGGGGCGCTGCCGTGGCGCAACATGGTATCAGAGCCACGCCATTAACCTTGCCTAGCTTGCTTTAGTGTGTTTACATCTTCGATCGAACAAAATTCCAAAACCCGTGTTTTCAAATACACAGTTTCTGTCGAAATTTTTTTTTGGCTCCAAAAATTTTTCAGGTTGTTGCAGATTACTGTGCATAGAAATCAAAGCAATCTGTGAAAATTTGGTCGCGAGATCTCACCATACCGCCGCGGAACCGCGGCCAAGCCCATGCTTGGGCCGCGGTTCCGCCGCACTTTAAATTGTTCAGCGTGCCAAATTTTTCCAGAGGACTTTGGACTTGGAAATAGGGGTTTTGGGATATTATTTTTGGGCCCAGATTTTCTGTAAGTGCTACAGTACTGCTTGGGGACTACTTGATAAAATTTGATCGATCGGATATTTTAACATGCTAGTTCACAGTATTTACATTATATCTACGACCGTGAATGTCACTTGATCGGTAAATCCTGTCTAACTTCTATAGCCTGGTTAGACGGATTTGCGAACATGACATTCACGTTGATGTTCTGTGTTGTGCTGTGATGTTGCGGATCGGTAGTGGGGGATAGCCTGGATGCAATGTTAGAACAGTTTTGTTTTATATGTACATTTGATATTGCGGGGCGAGCGTCCGACATGTGGACTGCCGTCACTGCCTGTTTGTGTAAGTCCACGTTGCGACCCCCGGTTCTTACGGGGAGGCGGAAACGGTATAAAAATCAAATTTTTGGCGCATGGGGCAACATGGACTAAACAAAGTCGGGATCTTTTCCTAAACTAAAACTAGCATACAAGCTAAAGAGAGTTAGCTACTCGGAAAGATGGTTATACCTAAACTTGAACTCCTTCTTCTTCAAACTTTGTAGAGGTTGATGGTTCTTTCCTCGTCGCCTTCTTCCGTCGAAGATGGATCCACCTGAGGGTTCAACCTTCGGGCTCTTTCTCGAACTTTGAGAGAACTAGAGTCTTCGGCTTGCTAAACCTTTGATCCTAGAGTGAGTAGAGAGTGTCTAGGGGTTGTTTTCTTTTCAAGGAGAGGGATTCTCAACACATGAGAAGGATTCTCCTTGAGCTTGAGGAAGAAGAAGATGAAGTGAGGAGAGAGAATGATTATGATAGAATGAGCTCTCTTTTTCCTTTTTGCAACCATATCAAAAGAAAAAGAATTATCTAATTTGTAATAATAATTCAAATGAGAATAGTTGATGGTTGTTTTGGAATGACCACTATCATACTTCATTAAATGAATGTTGGCAAGAATCAAGGAGCATCCTTGCAAAATAATGATGATGGTCAAACATTCAACCATGGTCAACAAGTCAACCATGGTCAACAAGTCAACAAAACCAACGATAACATAATTTCATTTAATTACTATTATTAATAGATATCTCACTAATTCATTAGGGTTTGGAAAAAAGACGACTGTCAACTGTGCATGCGCACCCGTTCCGAAACCCTAATGAAAAACCTCTTCATCCGCCTCAAACAACTGTGCATACACACCTGTATTCTCGTTCCGAGGAACAAGAATACCGAGAGATAAAAGCAACC
Organism: Agapanthus africanus; assembly: GCA_030015575.1. Lineage (NCBI taxonomy): Eukaryota > Viridiplantae > Streptophyta > Magnoliopsida > Asparagales > Amaryllidaceae > Agapanthus > Agapanthus africanus. The sequence continues at coordinate 250,139,244 of JASDDO010000029.1, read as the reverse complement.
CCAAAACATATACCAGTATCCGGCTCAAACCAGAGCCCGCTGGCAATATCCGTCCGGACTCCAAACGTGCACAAGTGCGCGGATGAGAACGAACCCTGTCGCAAAACCATGCGACCTCTACTCTGTTTTGCCCAGAGGCGAATACCCTCTGTGTGGGACTCTAAAGACTCGACACTACGCTGGCAGTGGGTTTAACCACAGACCGCAAGCGGCACTAGCTGTGCGTAACGGTCCCCAGGTAGACGCCGACAAGAAGGCTGACGAGGTGAACCCCATCTGAACTCCTACTGAGTCTGAATGTGACATTCTCCGTACAGTCCGGTCTTTTCGTCTGATACATCGCATGTCGGGCCTAGGGGGCGGTAAAACGTCAGTCCCCCAATAGCGGTACAAGTCGTGTCGGAGCGAAGCCCAAAACACCCTGAGATAACACTGGAAGACTACCAGTATATCTCGCTTGCCCTGGCCAGGGACTACTCGTGTAATGGCTCTCCTAGACACAGCGCGATGTCAACCCCCAATACCGGGAGAGACGAATCCTGTCTAACCGGCACTGCCTCCAAGTGCTTCGGGACTGCACCCAACTACCACCTGTTTGCATGACTCCTTTGAGCCGTGGTAGGGTAGTAGTCAAAGTACAGTGGGAACACACTCGAGGCGAAGTGCCAGTGTCAAGTCAGTGGACTAAGCTGTACTCATGTCTCCTGGGAACTGATAACTGACGATAGGTATAATACCAACCTGTCAGTTCCCGACGAGTCCTGTCAAGTGTACTCGTAACCCAACGAGCACCCGTATACTATCTCCAGTGCGACGTATTGATGGCTGTGGGACAGACCATCTCCCACACTGGGATGAGAAGCGCATACGCTAGTCTACTCCGGAGTATCGATGCCCTGTCTCGATAGTCCTGCGACTAGGGACCTGTATAAGGATGTGCTTACAGATTACCCAGCCCCCACTAGTGTGACTGCCATCACAACGCTGGTAATCAAGCAAAGATCCTAAGGGCTCCACTAATGCGTATAGGTGATATCGCAAAATAAACACATGTACACATTGAAGTAGAAACAAACCAAGTAGCATACTACTATATTGAGCAAGATTGTTTATACAAGGTGAATATCCCAAGCTTCCATTAAGTAATATACAAACTAGTATGATACAGTAATGGCCTCTAGGGCATATACACTAACAATCTCCCACTTGCACTAAGGCCAGGTACTGGCGTATCGAAGACCTATCATCTCGATCAGCCGCTCGAACTGAGTCTGGGGTAGGGCCTTGGTGAATGGATCTGCAGTGTTTTCTTCTGAAGCAACCCTCCGAACCTCGATCTCCTTGCGATCCACGATCTCCCTGATCAGGTGATACCGCCTCAAGATGTGCCTGGATCTCTGATGGGACCTGGGTTCCTTCGCTAAAGCTATAGCCCCGTTGTTGTCGCAATACAGAGGTATTGGGTCAACAATGGACGGAACCACCTGAAGTTCTTTCAAGAACTTCCTCATCCAGACAGCTTCTTTTGCGGCATCAGATGCAGCGATGTATTCCGCTTCCATAGTCGAGTCTGCAACGGTTTCCTGTTTGGAACTCTTCCAACACACCGCCCCTCCATTGAGGGTAAAGACAAAACCCGACATGGACTTGGAATCATCCTTGTCACTCTGGAAGCTGGAGTCAGCAAAGGCCTCGATCTGGAGGTCTTTTCCACCATACACCAAGAACATCTCCTTAGTCCTTCTCAGGTACTTGAGAATGTTCTTTACTGCTATCCAGTGTTTCTCCCCAGGGTTTGACTGATACCGGCTTACTACACTCAGTGCATAAGCTACATCCGGTCTGGTACATAACATCGCATACATTATAGAGCCTACCGCAGAAGCGTAGGGTATAATAGACATGCGATCCCTCTCCAAATCAGTCTTGGGAGACATCTCTTTAGAGAGGGTGATCCCGTGACAAGCCGGTAGGTTACCGCGCTTGGAATCTTCCATACTGAATCTTTTCAGTACGGTGTCGATGTACCTGGACTGTGAAAGTCCTAATATCCTCTTGGATCTATCACGATGGATCCGGATCCCCAGGATGTAAGAGGCATCACCCAGGTCTTTCATGGAGAACCTGTGTGACAAGAAACCCTTGACAGATTGAAGCATAGGAATGTCATTTCCTATTAAGAGAATGTCATCCACGTATAAAACAAGGAATACTACAGTTCTCGCTACAAATCTACTATAGATGCATGGTTCATCTGGATTTTTGATAAAGTCAAATTCCTTGACCGTCTCATCAAAACAGACGTTCCAACTCCGCGATGCCTGCTTTAGTCCATAGATGGACTTAAGCAACTTGCACACCTTTCCGCTGCTCCCACTCTGAATGAAACCCTCTGGCTGATCCATATAGACACACTCCTCTAAATTTCTATTTAGAAAAGCGGTTTTTACGTCCATCTGACAAATCTCATAATCGTGGAAGGCAGCAATGGCAAGAAGGATCCGAATGGATTTCAGCATAGCCACTGGAGAAAAGGTTTCGTCATAGTCCAAGCCAGGTCTTTGACGGAAACCCTTTGCTACAAGTCTAGCTTTATAGGTCTCAACCTGTCCATCTACACCAATCTTCCTTTTGAAGATCCACTTGCATCCTACGAGTTTTACCCCGTCTGGAGCAATGTCCAACGTCCATACTTTGTTGGTGTACATGGACACCATTTCGGTCCGCATTGCATCCAGCCATTTTACCGAGTCAACGCTCTGAACGGCCTGCTGGAAGCTAGTAGGCTCATCATAATTTATGATGCAATCCTCTCTATCCCCGTCTATGAGAAAACCGTAGTATCTCTCGGGCGGATGAGACTGCCTACTACTCCTGCGGAGCGGCGTAGGAATGTCCTGTTCATTTGAACCCTCTGGTTCCACTAAGCTTTCAGTAATAGTCAGTGGTTCTGGAATTTCTTCCAGTTCTACTGTGCTCCCACTTAATTCTTTTTCTAAGAACTGGTGTTCTAGAAAGTGGGCATGACGAGAAACAAGAACTTTTTGTTCCTCCTCGTAGTAGAAGAGATATCCCTTGGAATTCTTTGGATATCCCACAAACTTACACAGTACTGAGCGCGCCTCGAGCTTGTCCGTATGCTGCTTTTTAACAAAAGCTGGACTTCCCCAAGTCTTAATGTGACTGAGATGGGGTCTCTTCCCACACCACATCTCATATGGTGTAGTAGGCACAGTCTTAGTAGGAACTCGGTTCAAAAGGTACGCAGCTGATTCTAGCGCATACCCCCAGAATGATCGCGGTAACTCAGCGTTACTCATCATGGACCGTACCATATCCAATAGGGTTCGGTTCCGTCTCTCCGATACACCGTTGTGCTGCGGAGTGTATGGAGGAGTGAGCTGAGAGAGAATCCCGTTCTCTTTTAAATAATTCAGGAACTCGGCACTTAAGTATTCTCCACCTCGATCCGATCTTAGAATCTTGATACTTTTGCCGGTCTGTTTTTCCACTTCATTCTTATATTCCTGGAACTTTTCAAAAGCTTCGGACTTATGTTTCATTAAGAAGACATAACCGTACCTTGAAAAATCATCCGTAAAAGTAATGAAGTAAGAATAACCGCTTCGCGCATGTATAGACATTGGACCGCACACGTCGCTGTGTACGAGTCCCAAGAGCTCGCTCGCTCTTATTCCGTGTCCAGTGAACGGAGTCTTTGTCATCTTTCCTTTGAGACAGGATTGACAAGTGGCATATGATTGATATTCGAACGGATCCAAATATCCTTCTGTATGTAACTTAGTCAACCTTCTCTCATTGATGTGACCCAGTCTACAATGCCATAAGAAAGTCTGATTGATATCCGGAGACTTTCTTTTGTGTGTATTCTGGACATTAAAATCTGTGGTTGGTTCAATACGTATATACCATTGCTCAATGTACCTGACCCAATCAGAACTTGATTAAGGTGAATGTTTACAACATTACTTACAAACGCAAATTCATAACCTTCTTTAGAAACCAAAGATACAGAAATGATATTACAAGTTGCGTTGGGTACAAAAAAGCAATTACGCAAAACCAAAACATGCCCATCTGACATTCCCAGGTGATAGTCCCCCACGGCTTTAGCATCCATGCTAGCTCCGTTCGCAACTCTGAGGGTCATGTCACCTGCCTTCAAAAACCTACGGTTTCTCAACGCCTGCAAAGAATTACAGATATGAGATCCTGATCCGGTATCCAATACCCAGGAAGTAGAGTTTATAGAAAGACAGTTCTCAATAACATACACACCTGAAGCTGAAGCCGCAACCTGCTTCAGTTCCTGTGTCCTGGCCTTCCAAGCCCTGCAATCTTTCTTCCAGTGTCAACTCTTATGACAATAGAAGCATTCTTCCTTTCCAACAAGCTTCCCAGCAATCTTTGTTGCCTTTTCCTTTCCCTTCGCACCCACTTTACTAACACCGCCTCTTGGTTTGGCGGGGGCTTTCTTCTTCTTTCCCTTGGCTTTCGCCTTGGACCTAGAGGAAGAAGATCCTCCTACAAACAAAGCGGGTGTTTCCCTACCTTTCTGTAGGGTGCCCTCTGCGCTCCTCAGCATGTTGAGGAGTTCTGAAAGTTTAACTTCCTTTTCTTGTAAGTTGAAGTTCAGTATAAACTGGGCGTAAGTGGATGGAAGGGACTGGAGAATTAAATCCGTATAGAGTTCACTGTCCAACGTGGTCCCAAGTTCCGCGAGCTCCTCAGTGTAGCCAATCATCTTAAGCACATGGTCCGCTACCGATGATCCGACGTCCAACTTTGTCGAAAATAACTTCTTCGACACTTCGTATCTTGCGATACGAGACTGCTCTCCATACAGTTCTTTTGTATGGAGAAATATGGACTCCAAATCCATATTCTCGTGCCTCCTCTGGTGATCGTTGTCCATAGAGGCAAGCACGAGGCACCTGGCCTTCGCGCAATCAATCTCCCAAGTCTTACGGATTTCCTTATCCGCGATGCTGGAGGTGGGACCTGGGACGGGGGGAGCTTTGGTGGTAAGAAGATACCCCAGCTTGTCGTAAGTGATTGCCATTTTGACATTCCTGAGCCAATCTTTGTAGTTTGGCCCTGTCAGTATGTTTTTATCTAGAAGTAACTTAAGTCCAGTCATTTCGATTTGGTCGCTGCAGGGGGAGAGAAGAAACACTTAGCACGATGCTCTTGCAAGTTTAGAATGGTTTTTAATTTGTCTAAACAGGATGGCTCCCACTGTCTCTCGAATCCCTCCTCAAACCACAAAGGAAGAATTAGCCGGGATCAATCCCACCGCACAATACTTGCTTAACCGTTCAGCCAAGCCAGTGTCGGTACTTCGAGGGAGGTTTTCCAACGCTTTCGCGAAGTTCCTTAATTTAAGAACCTCTTTTCCCTGGGGGCGTAGCCCCGCTAACACCTTTCTAGGCACCTACTAGGTTTATAGCATTGATCGTTTAGTGAAAAATTTCCCGAGGAGTAGCATATACTCACAGTAGGATCGGGATCCAAATATCATCGCGTGACGAAACTGAAGGAATCCTACCAGAATCATCACACTCCAAACGGTATGCAAATCTAGCAAGTTTCAGTACTTATGAAACTCCCGATGTGGATTATTGCCCCATGCTCTTATGACCTTGACTTTGGCCAAAATATCATAAGTCACATGTCAAGTTCTGCCCGTCACTATCCAGGTTAATTTGGATCCATCCGTGCCTACCCTTGACTTTGGCCAAAATGGCAGTACGACTGTCCCAAATCAACGCATCTATCTATGCTACACATGAATACCCAATAGCTACCAATCACTATGCCTTGACTTTGGCCAAAATACATAGCTTGAATACTATTGACTATTTATGTGAAACGACGGAGGGCTACGAATGGTTTTGGTAAAACCGTGAACGTAATGAACTTGATATAATCGATGGAACGAGATAGCTTTTAGAAGGAGTGGCTCAAATACCGCATTTAAAAGTTAGTTTTGAAAAGAACCGAGTGGTTTTTCGAAAGTGTTCCAACGACTTTAGCTTGGTTTATTATCTTGCATTAGTTCTTTTAATGCGTGATATTCTTGCATTAGTTCTTTTAATGCGTCCCATCATTTAATCCTACCATTGCAGAAAACAACCAAAATATGACTTACGCTTATGCCATTGGTATTCGCCACGGGGTCCCGTCATCTCTCGTTAGGTTACTTAACTAACGACAGAGCGGGGGCTGGGCTAGCGCGGCTGTAAAACATAAGCAACGCCTAAATATAAAGCAATGATAGACATTACAGATCACAGATGAATACATTGGATATACTAGCAATCCGCAATCCGTTCGAGCCTGCAACGAAAAGCGGATTACACGGTCGCGGTGAATAGCAAATACCCCACCCAAGACCCCTACGGGTGCGGCAAACTACCCGCCAAGAACCCGGTAGTTTGTGCACCCCTCCATGGGTCTATCCTAAGAGCAAAACAGTAAAAAGAATTATACAATGACGGCTACAACCCCGACCCGGTTGTGCGGCCATACAAATAATATTATTACATCAATTTACATTTACAAATGAATGAAAGAAAAACAAAAGCTCATCTCACATCCACCCCGGCTATTCACCCGCGACAGTCCAACACATTCATATACACATTCCAATATCAAACACAGATCACAGAGATGTATAACCCCGACTAATCGACTTATAGCGATTAGCCGACGTTCAATACATACAAACATCACAGATATAACCATCATAGTCAAAATGTAGTGATGTCCGGAAAAAATACGGAATTATAGGCCCCCAAAAACAAATCTCCATTCTGGAAAATCTGGGCGCATATAATATATCTTAAAAATCCTAAAACCAATAAAGAGATACACTGCACCAAAAACGAGACAGAGAAGAGACAAGACGGCCGCGGATACGCGGCGACATAGCTTGCTGTCGCCGCGGAAACGCGCTCTTCTGGTCAGATCTCCGGCTCTTGTTTGGTGGTTATCTTTAAAAAACCCTGAGATGATTTTACGTATATAAAAAATTTTGTTTTGACCAGAAAAAAAAATTAACAGAAACTAGGCTTTTTGCAAAGTTTGGTTTTTGGATTTTCCGGTTCCGAACTTCGTTACACTTCACTACCTTGCTAGTTTAAGTTTAGTTAGGCTCTGATACCACTGTAAGTCCACGTTGCGACCCCCGGTTCTTACGGGGAGGCGGAAACGGTATAAAAATCAAATTTTTGGCGCATGGGGCAACATGGACTAAACAAAGTCGGGATCTTTTCCTAAACTAAAACTAGCATACAAGCTAAAGAGAGTTAGCTACTCGGAAAGATGGTTATACCTAAACTTGAACTCCTTCTTCTTCAAACTTTGTAGAGGTTGATGGTTCTTTCCTCGTCGCCTTCTTCCGTCGAAGATGGATCCACCTGAGGGTTCAACCTTCGGGCTCTTTCTCGAACTTTGAGAGAACTAGAGTCTTCGGCTTGCTAAACCTTTGATCCTAGAGTGAGTAGAGAGTGTCTAGGGGTTGTTTTCTTTTCAAGGAGAGGGATTCTCAACACATGAGAAGGATTCTCCTTGAGCTTGAGGAAGAAGAAGATGAAGTGAGGAGAGAGAATGATTATGATAGAATGAGCTCTCTTTTTCCTTTTTGCAACCATATCAAAAGAAAAAGAATTATCTAATTAGTAATAATAATTCAAATGAGAATAGTTGATGGTTGTTTTGGAATGACCACTATCATACTTCATTAAATGAATGTTGGCAAGAATCAAGGAGCATCCTTGCAAAATAATGATGATGGTCAAACATTCAACCATGGTCAACAAGTCAACCATGGTCAACAAGTCAACAAAACCAACCATAACATAATTTCATTTAATTACTATTATTAATAGATATCTCACTAATTCATTAGGGTTTGGAAAAAAGACGACTGTCAACTGTGCATGCGCACCCGTTCCGAAACCCTAATGAAAAACCTCTTCTTCCGCCTCAAACAACTGTGCATACACACCTGTATTCTCGTTCCGAGGAACAAGAATACCGAGAGATAAAAGCAACCCCAAAACATATACCAGTATCCGGCTCAAACCAGAGCCCGCTGGCAATATCCGTCCGGACTCCAAACGTGCACAAGTGCGCGGATGAGAACGAACCCTGTCGCAAAACCATGCGACCTCTACTCTGTTTTGCCCAGAGGCGAATACCCTCTGTGTCGGACTCTAAAGACTCGACACTACGCTGGCAGTGGGTTTAACCACAGACCGCAAGCGGCACTAGCTGTGCGTAACGGTCCCCAGGTAGACGCCGACAAGAAGGCTGACGAGGTGAACCCCATCTGAACTCCTACTGAGTCTGAATGTGACATTCTCCGTACAGTCCGGTCTATTCGTCTGATACATCGCATGTCGGGCCTAGGGGGCGGTAAAACGTCAGTCCCCCAATAGCGGTACAAGTCGTGTCGGAGCGAAGCCCAAAACACCCTGAGATAACACTGGAAGCCTACCAGTATATCTCGCTTGCCCTGGCCAGGGACTACTCGTGTAATGGCTCTCCTAGACACAGCGCGATGTCAACCCCCAATACCGGGAGAGACGAATCCTGTCTAACCGGCACTGCCTCCAAGTGCTTCGGGACTGCACCCAACTACCACCTGTTTGCACGACTCCTTTGAGCCGTGGTAGGGTAGTAGTCAAAGTACAGTGGGAACACACTCGAGGTGAAGTGCCAGTGTCAAGTCAGTGGACTAAGCTGTACTCATGTCACCTGGGAACTGATAACTGACGATAGGTATAATACCAACCTGTCAGTTCCCGACGAGTCCTGTCAAGTGTACTCGTAACCCAACGAGCACCCGTATACTATCTCCAGTGCGACGTATTGATGGCTGTGGGACAGACCATCTCCCACACTGGGATGAGAAGCGCATACGCTAGTCTACTCCGGAGTATCGATGCCCTGTCTCGATAGTCCTGCGACTAGGGACCTGTATAAGGATGTGCTTACAGATTACCCAGCCCCCACTAGTGTGACTGCCATCACAACGCTGGTAATCAAGCAAAGATCCTAAGGGCTCCACTAATGCGTATAGGTGATATCGCAAAATAAACACATGTACACATTGAAGTAGAAACAAACCAAGTAGCATACTACTATATTGAGCAAGATTGTTTATACAAGGTGAATATTCCAAGCTTCCATTAAGTAATATACAAACTAGTATGATACAGTAATGGCCTCTAGGGCATATACACTAACAATCTCCCACTTGCACTAAGGCCATGTACTGGCGTATCGAAGACCTATCATCTCGATCAGCCGCTCGAACTGAGTCTGGGGTAGGGCCTTGGTGAATGGATCTGCAGTGTTTTCTTCTGAAGCAACCCTCCGAACCTCGATCTCCTTGCGATCCACGATCTCCCTGATCAGGTGATACCGCCTCAAGATGTGCCTGGATCTCTGATGGGACCTGGGTTCCTTCGCTAAAGCTATAGCCCCGTTGTTGTCGCAATACAGAGGTATTGGGTCAACAATGGACGGAACCACCTGAAGTTCTTTCAAGAACTTCCTCATCCAGACAGCTTCTTTTGCGGCATCAGATGCAGCGATGTATTCCGCTTCCATAGTCGAGTCTGCAACGGTTTCCTGTTTGGAACTCTTCCAACACACCGCCCCTCCATTGAGGGTAAAGACAAAACCCGACATGGACTTGGAATCATCCTTGTCACTCTGGAAGCTGGAGTCAGCAAAGGCCTCGATCTGGAGGTCTTTTCCACCATACACCAAGAACATCTCCTTAGTCCTTCTCAGGTACTTGAGAATGTTCTTTACTGCTATCCAGTGTTTCTCCCCAGGGTTTGACTGATACCGGCTTACTACACTCAGTGCATAAGCTACATCCGGTCTGGTACACAACATCGCATACATTATAGAGCCTACCGCAGAAGCGTAGGGTATAATAGACATGCGATCCCTCTCCAAATCAGTCTTGGGAGACATCTCTTTAGAGAGGGTGATCCCGTGACAAGCCGGTAGGTTACCGCGCTTGGAATCTTCCATACTGAATCTTTTCAGTACGGTGTCGATGTACCTGGACTGTGAAAGTCCTAATATCCTCTTGGATCTATCACGATGGATCCGGATCCCCAGGATGTAAGAGGCATCACCCAGGTCTTTCATGGAGAACCTGTGTGACAAGAAACCCTTGACAGATTGAAGCATAGGAATGTCATTTCCTATTAAGAGAATGTCATCCACGTATAAAACAAGGAATACTACAGTTCTCGCTACAAATCTACTATAGATGCATGGTTCATCTGGATTTTTGATAAAGTCAAATTCCTTGACCGTCTCATCAAAACAGATGTTCCAACTCCGCGATGCCTGCTTTAGTCCATAGATGGACTTAAGCAACTTGCACACCTTTCCGCTGCTCCCACTCTGAATGAAACCCTCTGGCTGATCCATATAGACACACTCTTCTAAATTTCTATTTAGAAAAGCGGTTTTTACGTCCATCTGACAAATCTCATAATCGTGGAAGGCAGCAAAGGCAAGAAGGATCCGAATGGATTTCAACATAGCCACTGGAGAAAAGGTTTCGTCATAGTCCAAGACAGGTCTTTGACGGAAACCCTTTGCTATAAGTCTAGCTTTATAGGTCTCAACCTGTCCATCTACACCAATCTTCCTTTTGAAGATCCACTTGCATCCTACGAGTTTTACCCCGTCTGGAGCAATGTCCAACGTCCATACTTTGTTGGTGTACATGGACTCCATTTCGATCCGCATTGCATCCAGCCATTTTACCGAGTCAACGCTCTGAACGGCCTGCTGGAAGCTAGTAGGCTCATCATAATCTATGATGCAATCCTCTCTATCCCCGTCTATGAGAAAACCGTAGTATCTCTCGGGCGGATGAGACTGCCTACTACTCCTGCGGAGCGGCGTAGGAATGTCCTGTTCATTTGAACCCTCTGGTTCCACTAAGCTTTCAGTAATAGTCAGTGGTTCTGGAATTTCTTCCAGTTCTACTGCGCTCCCACTTAATTCTTTTTCTAAGAACTGGTGTTCTAGAAAGTGGGCATGACGAGAAACAAGAACTTTTTGTTCCTCCTCGTAGTAGAAGAGATATCCCTTGGAATTCTTTGGATATCCCACAAACTTACACAGTACTGAGCGCGCCTCGAGCTTGTCCGTATGCTGCTTTTTAACAAAAGCTGGACTTCCCCAAGTCTTAATGTGACTGAGATGGGCTCTCTTCCCACACCACATCTCATATGGTGTAGTAGGCACAGTCTTAGTAGGAACTCGGTTCAAAAGGTACGCAGCTGATTCTAGCGCATACCCCCAGAATGATCGCGGTAACTCAGCGTTACTCATCATGGACCGTACCATATCCAATAGGGTTCGGTTCCGTCTCTCCGATACACCGTTGTGCTGCGGAGTGTATGGAGGAGTGAGCTGAGAGAGAATCCCGTTCTCTTTTAAATAATTCAGGAACTCGGCACTTAAGTATTCTCCACCTCGATCCGATCTTAGAATCTTGATACTTTTGCCGGTCTGTTTTTCCACTTCATTCTTATATTCCTGGAACTTTTCAAAAGCTTCGGACTTATGTTTCATTAAGAAGACATAACCGTACCTTGAAAAATCATCCGTAAAAGTAATGAAGTAAGGATAACCGCTTCGCGCATGTATAGACATTGGACCGCACACGTCGCTGTGTACGAGTCCCAAGAGCTCGCTCGCTCTTATTCCGTGTCCAGTGAACGGAGTCTTTGTCATCTTTCCTTTGAGACAGGATTGACAAGTGGCATATGATTGATATTCGAACGGATCCAAATATCTTTCTGTATGTAACTTAGTCAACCTTCTCTCATTGATGTGACCCAGTCTACAATGCCATAAAAAAGTCTGATTGATATCCGGAGACTTTCTTTTGTGTGTATTCTGGACATTAAAAATCTGTGGTTGGTTCAATACGTATATACCATTGCTCAATGTACCTGACCCAATCAGAACTTGATTAAGGTGAATGTTTACAACATTACGTACAAACGCAAATTCATAACCTTCTTTAGAAACCAAAGATACAGAAATGATATTACAAGTTGCGTTGGGTACAAAAAAGCAATTACGCAAAACCAAAACATGCCCATCTGACATTCCCAGGTGATAGTCCCCCACGGCTTTAGCATCCATGCTAGCTCCGTTCGCAACTCTGAGGGTCATGTCACCTGCCTTCAAAAACCTACGGTTTCTCAACGCCTGCAAAGAATTACAGATATGAGATCCTGATCCGGTATCCAATACCCAGGAAGTAGAGTTTATAGAAAGACAGTTCTCAATAACATACACACCTGAAGCTGAAGCCGCAACCTGCTTCAGTTCCTGTGTCCTGGCCTTCCAAGCCCTGCAATCTTTCTTCCAGTGTCCACTCTTATGACAATAGAAGCATTCTTCCTTTCCAACAAGCTTCCCAGCAATCTTTGTTGCCTTTTCCTTTCCCTTCGCACCCACTTTACTAACACCGCCTCTTGGTTTGGCGGGGGCTTTCTTCTTCTTTCCCTTGGCTTTCGCCTTGGACCTAGAGGAAGAAGATCCTCCTACAAACAAAGCGGGTGTTTCCCTACCTTTCTGTAGGGTGCCCTCTGCGCTCCTCAGCATGTTGAGGAGTTCTGAAAGTTTAACTTCCTTTTCTTGTAAGTTGAAGTTCAGTATAAACTGGGCGTAAGTGGATGGAAGGGACTGGAGAATTAAATCCGTATAGAGTTCACTGTCCAACGTGGTCCCAAGTTCCGCGAGCTCCTCAGTGTAGCCAATCATCTTAAGCACATGGTCCGCTACCGATGATCCGACGGCCAACTTTGTCGAAAATAACTTCTTCGACACTTCGTATCTTGCGATACGAGACTGCTCTCCATACAGTTCTTTTGTATGGAGAAATATGGACTCCAAGTCCATATTCTCGTGCCTCCTCTGGTGATCGTTGTCCATAGAGGCAAGCACGAGGCACCTGGCCTTCGCGCAATCAATCTCCCAAGTCTTACGGATTTCCTTATCCGCGACGCTGGAGGTGGGACCTGGGACGGGGGGAGCTTTGGTGGTAAGAAGATACCCCAGCTTGTCGTAAGTGATTGCCATTTTGACATTCCTGAGCCAATCTTTGTAGTTTGGCCCTGTCAGTATGTTTTTATCTAGAAGTAACTTAAGTCCAGTCATTTCGATTTGGTCGCTGCAGGGGGAGAGAAGAAACACTTAGCACGATGCTCTTGCAAGTTTAGAATGGTTTTTAATTTGTCTAAACAGGATGGCTCCCACTGTCTCTCGAATCCCTCCTCAAACCACAAAGGAAGAATTAGCCGGGATCAATCCCACCGCACAATACTTGCTTAACCGTTCATCCAGGCCAGTGTCGGTACTTCGAGGGAGGTTTTCCAACGCTTTCGCGAAGTTCCTTAATTTAAGAACCTCTTTTCCCTGGGGGCGTAGCCCCGCTAACACCTTTCTAGGCACCTACTAGGTTTATAGCATTGATCGTTTAGTGAAAAATTTCCCGAGGAGTAGCATATACTCACAGTAGGATCGGGATCCAAATATCATCGCGTGACGAAACTGAAGGAATCCTACCAGAATCATCACACTCCAAACGGTATGCAAATCTAGCAAGTTTCAGTACTTATGAAACTCCCGATGTGGATTTTTGCCCCATGCTCTTATGACCTTGACTTTGGCCAAAATATCATAAGTCACATGTCAAGTTCTGCCCGTCACTATCCAGGTTAATTTGGATCCATCCGTGCCTACCCTTGACTTTGGCCAAAATGGCAGTACGACTGTCCCAAATCAACGCATCTATCTATGCTACACATGAATGCCCAATAGCTACCAATCACAATGCCTTGACTTTGGCCAAAATACATAGCTTGAATACTATTGACTATTTATGTGAAACGACGGAGGGCTACGAATGGTTTTGGTAAAACCGTGAACGTAATGAACTTGATATAATCGATGGAACGAGATAATTTTTAGAAGGAGTGGCTCAAACTCCGCATTTAAAAGTTAGTTTTGAAAAGAACCGAGTGGTTTTTCGAAAGTGTTCCAACGACTTTAGCTTGGTTTATTATCTTGCATTAGTTCTTTTAATGCGTGATATTCTTGCATTAGTTCTTTTAATGCGTCCCATCATTTAATCCTACCATTGCAGAAAACAACCAAAATATGACTTACGCTTATGCCATTGGCATTCGCCACGGGGTCCCGTCATCTCTCGTTAGGTTACTTAACTAACGACAGAGCGGGGGCTGGGCTAGCGCGGCTGTAAAACATAAGCAACGCCTAAATATAAAGCAATGATAGACATTACAGATCACAGATGAATACATTGGATATACTAGCAATCCGCAATCCGTTCGAGCCTGCAACGAAAAGCGGATTACACGGTCGCGGTGAATAGCAAATACCCCACCCAAGACCCCTACGGGTGCGGCAAACTACCCGCCAAGAACCCGGTAGTTTGTGCACCCCTCCATGGGTCTATCCTAGGAGCAAAACAGTAAAAAGAATTATACAATGACGGCTACAACCCCGACCCGGTTGTGCGGCCATACAAATAATATTATTACATCAATTTACATTTACAAATGAATGAAAGAAAAACAAAAGCTCATCTCACATCCACCCCGGCTATTCACCCGCGACAGTCCAACACATTCATATACACATTCCAATATCAAACACAGATCACAGAGATGTATAACCCCGACTAATCGACTTATAGCGATTAGCCGACGTTCAATACATACAAACATCACAGATATAACCATCATAGTCAAAATGTAGTGAAGTCCGGAAAAAATACGGAATTATAGGCCCCCAAAAACAAATCTCTATTCTGGAAAATCTGGGCACATATAATATATCTTAAAAATCCTAAAACCAATAAAGAGATACACTGCACCAAAAACGAGACAGAGAAGAGACAAGACGGCCGCGGATACGCGGCGACATAGCTTGCTGTCGCCGCGGAAACGCGCTCTTCTGGTCAGATCTCCGGCTCTTGTTTGGTGGTTATCTTTAAAAAACCCTGAGATGATTTTACGTATATAACAAATTTTGTTTTGACCAGAAAAAAAAATTAACAGAAACTAGGGTTTTTGCAAAGTTTGGTTTTTGGATTTTCCGGTTCCGAACTTCGTTACACTTCACTACCTTGCTAGTTTAAGTTTAGTTAGGCTCTGATACCACTGTAAGTCCACGTTGCGACCCCCGGTTCTTACGGGGAGGCGGAAACGGTATAAAAATCAAATTTTTGGCGCATGGGGCAACATGGACTAAACAAAGTCGGGATCTTTTCCTAAACTAAAACTAGCATACAAGCTAAAGAGAGTTAGCTACTCGGAAAGATGGTTATACCTAAACTTGAACTCCTTCTTCTTCAAACTTTGTAGAGGTTGATGGTTCTTTCCTCGTCGCCTTCTTCCGTCGAAGATGGATCCACCTGAGGGTTCAACCTTCGGGCTCTTTCTCGAACTTTGAGAGAACTAGAGTCTTCGGCTTGCTAAACCTTTGATCCTAGAGTGAGTAGAGAGTGTCTAGGGGTTGTTTTCTTTTCAAGGAGAGGGATTCTCAACACATGAGAAGGATTCTCCTTGAGCTTGAGGAAGAAGAAGATGAAGTGAGGAGAGAGAATGATTATGATAGAATGAGCTCTCTTTTTCCTTTTTGCAACCATATCAAAAGAAAAAGAATTATCTAATTAGTAATAATAATTCAAATGAGAATAGTTGATGGTTGTTTTGGAATGACCACTATCATACTTCATTAAATGAATGTTGGCAAGAATCAAGGAGCATCCTTGCAAAATAATGATGATGGTCAAACATTCAACCGTGGTCAACAAGTCAACCATGGTCAACAAGTCAACAAAACCAACCATAACATAATTTCATTTAATTACTATTATTAATAGATATCTCACTAATTCATTAGGGTTTGGAAAAAAGACGACTCTCAACTGTGCATGCGCACCCGTTCCGAAACCCTAATGAAAAACCTCTTCTTCCGCCTCAAACAACTGTGCATACACACCTGTATTCTCGTTCCGAGGAACAAGAATACCGAGAGATAAAAGCAACCCCAAAACATATACCAGTATCCGGCTCAAACCAGAGCCCGCTGGCAATATCCGTCCGGACTCCAAACGTGCACAAGTGCGCGGATGAGAACGAACCCTGTCGCAAAACCATGCGACCTCTACTCTGTTTTTCCCAGAGGCGAATACCCTCTGTATCGGACTCTAAAGACTCGACACTACGCTGGCAGTGGGTTTAACCACAGACCGCAAGCGGCACTAGCTGTGCGTAACGGTCCCCAGGTAGACGCCGACAAGAAGGCTGACGAGGTGAACCCCATCTGAACTCCTACTGAGTCTGAATGTGACATTCTCCGTACAGTCCGGTCTGTTCGTCTGATACATCGCATGTCGGGCCTAGGGGGCGGTAAAACGTCAGTCCCCCAATAGCGGTACAAGTCGTGTCGGAGCGAAGCCCAAAACACCCTGAGATAACACTGGAAGCCTACCAGTATATCTCGCTTGCCCTGGCCAGGGACTACTCGTGTAATGGCTCTCCTAGACACAGCGCGATATCAACCCGCAATACCGGGAGAGACGAATCCTGTCTAACCGGCACTGCCTCCAAGTGCTTCGGGACTGCACCCAACTACCACCTGTTTGCACGACTCCTTTGAGCCGTGATAGGGTAGTAGTCAAAGTACAGTGGGAACACACTCGAGGCGAAGTGCCAGTGTCAAGTCAGCGGACTAAGCTGTACTCATGTCACCTGGGAACTGATAACTGACGATAGGTATAATACCAACCTGTCAGTTCCCGACGAGTCCTGTCCAGTGTACTCGTAACCCAACGAGCACCCGTATACTATCTCCAGTGCGACGTACTGATGGCTGTGGGACAGACCATCTCCCACACTGGGATGAGAAGCGCATACGCTAGTCTACTCCGGAGTATCGATGCCCTGTCTCGATAGTCCTGCGACTAGGGACCTGTATAAGGATGTGCTTACAGATTATCCAGCCCCCACTAGTGTGACTGCCATCACAACGCTGGTAATCAAGCAAAGATCCTAAGGGCTCCACTAATGCGTATAGGTGATATCGCAAAATAAACACATGTACACATTGAAGTAGAAACAAACCAAGTAGCATACTACTATATTGAGCAAGATTGTTTATACAAGGTGAATATCCCAAGCTTCCATTAAGTAATATACAAACTAGTATGATACAGTAATGGCCTCTAGGGCATATACACTAACAGTTTGTATATTATTCTTTTGGGGCACGACCAGGTCGAGGTCGATGTACCCGTTGTATGTATATTTTACTTTCTGTACTAGGATTACCCCGCGGAGGGGTGCACGGATAGCCGGGTTCTAGAGGGCAACGGGCCCGCATCTCATGGCATTGAGACGGAGGGGGCTTTACTCTAGAATTGGCAGGCTATTCGCCGCACTCCACTCGTAGGGGGTATAGGTTGACCCAGGAGGGGTGCCCAAGTTACCGGATTCCGTGAAGTGCTGGGTGGTCCATTCACGTTACTGAAGGGGGCTGCCTCGCTTCAGGTTTTGGCGGGTAACTTGCCGCGCCCGTAGGGGTCTAGGATTTTCATTGCACAGGCTATCCACACGACCAGGGGAACGTCGGGTTTCAGTAGCGGCTCTGTGAAACCCGGGGATCCCAGATACCTGTATTGTTCTGTGATGCTGTACATTTCTGTGATGTTGCATTTTATCACGCCTTGAGCGAAATATTATATATTGTTATATATACTAGTAGATGTTGTATATGTTTTGCATCCGCGCTAGTCCAGTCCCCGCTCTGTCGTTAGTTAAGTAACCTAACGGGTGATGACGGGACCCAGTGGCGAATGCGGATGGCATATACGTACATCATTATTTTCGTTCTTTATTGGTGTGATCAATTGATGGGACTGCGTTGATTCGGATCAATGCAAGTTAAACAAACCTATTCTGATGTTGTTGGAACATTTTTCAAAAAGCTGTTGTTGCAAGGGCATTCTCTTTTGTTTTGCACAGTGGTATTCGGTTATGAATATCCAGCTCCTCAGTCGACGAGGCAAGGGCCGAGATCCCTTCACCGGGAGTGACCCTTTGGACAAAAGTTTGCGTCAGGGCAATAACTTCACTATAGCCGATTACTTTTTCTTTGCATCATGGTATTCAGTTGGAATATCCTGCACCTCATTCTACGGGGAAAGAGCCGAGATCCCTTCACCGGGAGTGACCTCTTTAGCAAAGGTTTTCGTCACTATATTTTTATAAAAAGTTATCCGGTTCCTTCAACGATATCAAGTTCATTACGTTAAAGGTTTTTCGCCAAAAACCAGCCGTAGCCCTCCGTCATTTCAGATTAGTATTGCTTAGTATTCGTGCTACGTATGTCGTGCTCAGCCGAGGCGTAGTGTGCGGTAGCTCTGTAATGCTTTTCTGTCTTATGGATATGTGATTGGTTAGGACAGTCGTACGGTCATTTTGGCTTAGTCAAAGACTCGTGCGGGTGGGTCTAATGCAATCAAGATAATGACGGGTTGAACTTGACTAGGATCCTTTGATATGTTGGCTCAGTCAAGGTCACTTGGGTCCTAGGGGTAAAAACATATATCGGGAGTTTCTAAAGAAACTGAAACTTGCCAGGCAAGCGCATACCATCTGGAGTGTAGTGACGTGAGTGGATTCCGTAACGTTATCATGCGATGATAGTTGGGTCCCGATTCCCACTGATGAGTTGGTTTACTCCTCGGATGATCCCGGCTAATTCTTCTTTCAGGTTTGGAGAAGAATTTGACGTTACAGTGGGAGGTTTCAGGATTAGATAAAGTGATAACCATTCTGATCTAGGTTAGAGTGCACGCTGAGTGTTTCTTTTCTCTCTCTCTCTTTGGCAGCGACCATTGTCCCGACCCTAGACTATGACTCAGTGACCAAATTGACCGAACCTTCTTAAAGACTGGCTTTTGGATTGTCAGAGTTGCAAACCTCATTGCCACTCCTACTTTTACCCTTTTCTCCAGGACACCCCGTATTACTATGAACGTCCACTTCCATTGGACAAAACCATCGTATGGTTATATACGAACTCGAAGGAATTCGAGGATAGTTTCCGGTTCTGGAGAAAACGAATAGGACTATTTAGTTGTCTTTTCCATTTTACCTTCTCTCAGGTTGTGAGTACTCCTTGGTTTAGGAGATAGTACACCTATTACGCAAATTGGATAGTCTTCTTCCAAACCTTAGGCTGGTGTCGAACGGTGGGGAATGAAGAAAACCAATTAGCATAACGATGGTGTACAGAAGGTATTAAGTTAAGACAAAGAAAGGGATTAGTAAAAGGGCAAAGTAAATTGTGACTGCTATTCACGACCAAACCAAGTATTTCGTTACCACTCCCACTTCACCTTTGTATTTCTCCAGGACACTCCGTATCACTGCGAAGATCCACAGTTTATTTAGATACTCCATCGTATGGTTATATACGAACTCGAAAGGAACTTGTTCCAGTTCGGGGATGGATTCTGGTTCAGGAGAAATATGAATAAGGTTTATTCGGTTGTCTTTTATCTTCACCTTCTCTCGCATTGCGAGTTCTCCTTGGACTAGGACAGTACACCCATTATGCTTATTGGATAGTCTTCTTCCAAGCCATAGGCTGGTGCCGAACGGTAGGGAAGGAAGAAAACCATTTGGCCTAAAGGGGTGTGCAGAAGGTAATGACTAAAGACATATAAAGAGATTTGGAGAGATGGCAAAGAGATATACGGTTACAGTTGTGAATCTGGATAATGGAAGAGGCATTACTAGGAATACCGGGATACCCCATCGAAATTTTTCAATGTTTCAGTTTCACTGTGTACTGTTAAAAGAAAACTGATTTCCCAATTAGACACTTGCTCCAGGGTATGTATTTACCAGTTTTGATTCTCACATCTGTATGGTTTTTACAGATAAGGAGTTGGAGTAAGTTATTAAGAATTGGGTGATCATCCTCATTATATCGGAATTCGTTGTAATTGGCGATATTTGAGAAAGTCACCTGGGTTGTTTGCCGGACGGCAAATACTTTGTTTTGAATACCCGTTGTTATGCACCAATTTCAAATTGATATATCTGTACGTCTATTTTTATAGAGTGAGATATACCTTTTTGAAATTATGTCTATGACATTTACCTATATCAGTGGATGGTTAGGTAAGGAGCATTGAACTACGGTGTAATTCTTCTTAACCATAGTACAGTTTTCAACCTACGACACACAGTGAATGAGTTATTAGACTCACGGGACTTATACAGAGTATTGTATATTGTCCAGTGTCCATTAGGACAGAGGGGTTGGTCCTCGTACTATATTCGGCTTACTTATGACTTCTCTAGATTTTAGACAAGTATTTCGTAGAAACACAAGGTCCGAATTTTGAGAAGTTATAGGTATAAGAGTAAAGTAGAGAACCAGGTATTGCAAGTATCGGGATTCTTCTAGGTGATCGAAGATGTAGATACTTGTGAATGGTATTCAGTTGATAGTAATGATTATGAGAACTAGCTTCTCTTTCAGGTTACTCATAATTGGAAGTACTCCTAAGTTGAGTAATGCTGATCGGCCTCTTTCCATTTAGTTGACATGCACTGGAGACAGCTGCATGATTTGAATCTGGTTCAATTAAATCAGTGCCTCTGGTTCTATATTGGATATAGAACAGTTCGTATCTTAACGATGTTAAGGTACAGGGAGTTGTCCGGCTTATGCTTAAAACCAGACACTGGACAACTCAAGACACGTTTCTGTAATGGCTGTTTGTGGGTTGACCCAGGCTATGACGAGGGTTGACTTTCTACCATCTGGAAGATCAATAGCGATATTGTTCTTCACTCGCCACAATTTTAAAAGAAATGGATTTTTTCAGAAACCAGTAGTGGGAGTATGGTAGAACTGGAAGTGATTCCAGAACCGCAAACGATTACTGAAGATTTGATAAGAACCTAAAGATTCAATCTGGTTTGACATTCCATTAGCCACTCCGCAGATATGGTGGGTAACCTCGGGCACCCGAGAGGTACTCCGGTATCCTCAAGGACGGTGACAGGGAGGTTCTTGTTTATCCAGACTTGCCATTGCTGTTGTTCCAGACTGTGAGACCCGGCAGGAGGATGAGTATAGCGTCGTTCTGAACTAGCTTTAGAAGTGTATGTCTATATGACTCTGCCAGAGGGTTGTCGTAGTCAGTGGGAGCAGCGGAAGCACAGTGGACAAGTGGCTTATATCTATTCATAAACTTAAGCAGACATAGCGGAGATAGATCGTCTATTTCTGATGTGACAGTCATAAGTTTTGACTTCATCAGAATAGGGGATGGATCTGTTAAGAAGGTAGTAGGGTGTGATGTCCTGGTATTTGGATGACATACACAGAGTAGGAAGTGATATTCCTATACTACGATCGGTTATACTTTGGTTGTCACACAGTAGTTTCTCCACATAGGACGTGGATATTATATCAGACATTCTGGTTACTGGATCTATGGTTTTAGATCTAGATTTGGGTGGTTTCCCAATCTGGGTACTTTGACAAGCATTCTATGAGTATTTAGAATGGACGACTCCTGGCACGGTAGTGTACCTGTAGGTGATGGAGTCACCCTCTCTAAAGGTGTCTTATAGACTAAAGGGGAGAGGGATACGCATGATTGGCAGATCACTTGCTTAGGCAATTGAATTGATCATGAGATGTCAAGTACCACACCAGATGTTGTTCTTGCAGTAAATGCAATAAGTTAATATTAATCCAATCCTGGAGAAACAATCGGAAGCAGTTTTAGGACATAAATGCGCGTTCTAAGGATTTGATAACGGCAGCCTCCTTTAGGAGACGGTTATCATTCCAGGCTTCCAAGGTGACCTGGACGACGGGGTGGCCGTCAGAGTTATAGTTCTCCCTCTGACGAGGGGCAGTATTTTGGACAGGTGGCCCAGGCGGATACTGAGGGAGGGATGGCGCAGGATACTGATTAAGTTCAGTTGACGATACAGTCTAAGTAGTTTGGATTTGGAGTTCATTTATGAACTAGGTCCCATCAAACATCCAGACATTCCAAGACAGGTATTGCTCATTTCGGGAGATGGCTTTCTCCGCGAACTTGAGATATAGAGAGACATAGAAAGAAACATCACAGCGGATCCACTCACGGAGGCTATTCCTCGAACGCAATAGTTTCGCAAATGAGATTTGTGAGACTGACTAGTAGAGGAGTTGGGTGTTCGGTATCACACGGGCTGTGAGTATGCGACATCGCAATAATTAGCCTTTAGTGCAAGTGGGAGATTGTTGGAGATAGTGCCCTCAGAGTCAATTATTGGATCACAGGCACGTGATTGCAATGATTGAGGGAGGACCTATCCCGGTTGGACAGTCTTACTCAAGATGATAGTATACTATCATCTTTATCTTTATCATCGTGTACTGCTTTAGGTGACCTTACGAGTCGCTATTACACGTTGATAGAGCCCCTAGGATTCTTGCTTGACTACCAGCAGTATGAGGGCGATCATATACGTGAGAGCTGGAGTCTATAAGCACATCCTTAAAAGGTCCCTAGTCGTGGGAGTTTCGAGACTGGGCATCGATACTCCATTAGTAGACTACTGTATACAGTCGAGACCCCGACGAGGGGCGGTGGCCGGTCTCACAAGCCACTGGTGTCAGTTGGTTCACCTAAGATGTATACAGGTGCTCATTGGGTTATGAGTACACCGGACAGGACTCGCCGGGAACATGCTAGTTGGGATTATACCATACGTCAGATAGCAATTCCCTGGTGACATGTGTAAAGGTTAGTTCATCGACCTGAGATCGTCATTTGTCTCGTGTGAGTTCCCACTGTGCTTTGATTACTACCCTACCACGGCTCAAAGGAGTCGTGCAAACAGGTTTTAGTTGGGTACAGTCCCGAGCCACATGGAGGCAGTGAGCGGATCTGCAGGGGTTCGTCTCTCCCGGTATTGGGGGTGAGGACACGCTGTGTCTAGGAGAGCCATTACACAAAGCCCTCGGTCGAGACAGGAGATTTACTGGTAGGTATTCCAGTAGTATCTCAGGGTGTTCTGGGCTTCACTCCGACACGACTTGTACCGCTTTTGGGGGTCTGATTTTTACCAACCCCCTAGGCCCGCCATGCGATACTCATAGACGAACGGGCCGGACTGTACGGATATTGTCACTGACAGGCTCAGTAGGGTGTCAGGATGAGTTCGCTCATGGACGTCCCATTTGGTCAATAGCTGGTAGCCCGTCACGTATGGCTAATACCTCTGAAGTGCTAGTGGTTAAATCCACAGCCATAGTATTGACGAGTCTTTACAGTCCACCACACACTCAGTTACTCAAGTTTCGGGCGAAACGCTGTAGTGGCCGTATGGAGATATGGTAGGGTTCGATCAGATACGTTCGGTATTGCACGGATCGTGATCGGACGGTTTTTACTAGCCGGCTTTGGCTTAAGCCGGATCCTAGTATTAGACAGTGTAGATTTTGTCTCTTTGCATTTGTATTCAGTGGGAATACAAATGCGGGCATGTATATGCAGTAGCGAGGTTTTCCTGTAATTTATTACGGGATCAGTTTTCTGAAGTTGCCAGTTTGCATTCCGTTCCGGCCGGTTTTCATTTGTTCCTTCACGGCCGGACTTTTCCGATGGAGGGGGTAATTTGCAATTGTGCAAATTACATTTGTGGAGGGGGTCCTTTGCATTTGAGGGATTATGATATGACCATCATCATTATATTCTCTTTACATCACTCACTTGCATTGATTGAGATTAGAAATGGATTAGAACTTGATGAGAGTTGATATGATATTGTTATCATAACCTTTTGATATGGTCACCTTTCTACTTTTCCTACACTCACCTTCCTTCTAGTTTTTCTCTCCACCATTTGATCAAGGGGTGGCGGCCACTTCAAGAGATGGGAGAGGTTTTCATTTTTAGTGAGGGAAATTGATTCATCTCATTCATGCTTGCTAAATTCTCAACCTCTCTCCAAAGTTCTTTCATTTTATATTCCTCCATCACCAAGGCAACTTCACCCTATTAAGACAAAGGTTTTCTACACTAGTCTACAGCATATCTTGGACGTGTCGGCTCGCCAACTTCACGCCCGAGTTGCCTCGGTCCAGAGGTGGGAGCCCGTAAAAGAAGCCGGCGATGTGGTGCCCGTTTCGACGAGGAGGCGACGGACGGAGATTCCGCGGGAGATCGGAGTGGAGACGAAGACCGAAGGACACAGATCGCTTGGTATAGCTCTCTACCGCATTCTCTTGATAGATAGGATTAGGTTGATGGTTACGATCGGGTATATTGTCCGCGGTAGCGTCGGTTAAAGTTAAGAAAAAATTTTGATTCCGCATTTTGGCCTCGAGTAGAAGGCCGGGGCGCTGCCGTGGCGCAACACCTAGCAACCCTACAGTGGTATCAGAGCCAAGCTAGAGCTTTAGGCGAAGTCTAGACGAAGTTTAAAGTCCGATCGAACCCGGAAACCCCGATATTTACCCTTCTCTGTACATTTTTCAAAAAGGTGGTTTTTTCTGAATTAAAAATGCTTTGAAAAACAAGCAGGAAAAACTAAGAATTATTTTGAAGTACGGTCCCCTAAGTCAACTATTTGACCACGGAACCGCGGCGAAACCATGGGTTTTGCGCCGGTTCCGCGGCCAAAATTTGGACTTAGTCCCTGGAATTTCACTTATTTATTCTTAGGTCCTTTCTTGGCAATTTTTTCTGGGAATATTTTAATTCCACTCAAGTGTTGAGTTTTCTAGGGTTGTATTGGGGACTCGTTGATTCGATCAGATAATTTAACTTTGTTTAGTTTTGTCCGGATAATTTTAGAAACTGTTAAAAAGTTCGAACGGATATCAATAACTCACTTTTTCCCCTGTCGGAAATTTTTTCAAAAGTTGGATTTTTTCTCGAGTTTAAGAACGTTCTAAGTCATGCAAGTAACGCGGTGGACCCTCTTGAAGACAACAAACCTTAACTCGATTATGTAACCGTCTTGAACTGCCTCTGAACCTTAGGGTTTGTGGCAGTACGGCGTGCCACATGTGAGGCGTTGGCTTGACCCTTCTACGGCTGGACCATTGGTACTGTGGCATGTGATGGATGTTTTTAAACTGATTTCAAGTGTGGAGATATATTGGGGAAATCTTGGGTGTTTGATTATTCGATCGGAAAGTTTAACATTGTTTATTTATCTGGAATGTGATACAATATTTGGAATCCACATGTAGTTATGAGATAACTAATATGAATGTTATAAACATAGCACTTTAGTCTCAGATGATCGGTTGCCACGGTATTTTGATGTGATCAAAAGTCCGTCGCAATCACGTGATGTACGCGGATACTCACCGGATAAACTTAATAGACAGCTACACCCCATAGCCCCGACCAAGTGACTGTAGGAGAACCCCGTCGCCAAAAGTATCCGTTCGGGTGCTCGCGACAGCGGTGTTCCGCCTTAGTGCACTTCGTCGACGGCATCCGGGGGTGCGGCCGTCTACTAAAGTTTGCGACGAGCATTCGATCAGGATGTCGGGAATCTTGTTGAATTGCCCGACTTGATATTGAAAAGAGTTTTCGATAATGAGACTAAAATGCAGGGTTTATAATTGTTAGGCATGCGATGTCTAAGGAATTCATTTGGTTAGGCATGCGATGTCTAAAGAGGTTGCGGATTCTAACTGTTGTAGTTTTACACTTTCTTTTCTGTGACCGTAAGTGTAGTATGTAGTTGTATTGCCGATTTTCGTTGTTATACATCAACGACGATCGGTGTATGCATACTTACTTACGTTGATGATATGAGATATTATGTGTTGCTGTGATATGTTATATTGGATCGTCGTGATTGAATAGCCGGGGGTTTTATGTGAGATGAGAGTTTTTCATTTTCATTTATGTAAAATTCATTTGTATGTAATATTCTTTTATTGGGGCACTTCCAGGTTGCGGATGATGTCACCGTTGTATATTATTTACTTTTCCGCAATAGGTAGACCCAAGGCGGGGAGCACAAGTAACCGGGTTCTAGGGTCCAGTGGGAGACCATCTCGAGGAGTCAAGACCGGGTCTCCTAACCCTAGAATTGGCAATGTTACTTGTCGCTCTCGTAGGGGTCTAGGGATGTGGGTTTGGCTATTCATCGCGACTGTGGAATCCGTGTTTTATACAGGCTCGTATTGAAAACACGGACGTCCTAGTATATCCAATATTTCATATATGTTCTTCTGCTGCAATGTTCTGTGATGAGATCATATTACTGCCTGAGACGAATGTTTATATTATATATATGAGATATATGTTATATTGCAGATTTCGTTTCAAAAGAGATGCTTGTGAAGCATAATAAAACGGGACTTCATTAATGAGATTAATGAAACTAAAAGAAACCTAAAGATGTTGTAGAAACTTGTTTAAAAAAAACTGGTAGCTCTAGTTCTTGCTTTGCATAGAGGTGTTCCTTGTAGAACATCCAGCACCTTATTCGATAAGGAAAGAGCCGAGATCCCTTCACCGGGAGTGACCTATTTAGTGAAACTAGCAGATGCTACAAACTCGGTTTGTCTTTTGATTGCTTCTATAGTTCTTCCTTTGCATAGTGGTATTTGTGAAATATCATGCACCTTATTCGATGAGGAAAGGGCCGACGATCCCTTCACCGGGAGTGACCCCTTTAGCAAAACTAGAAAAGCCTAAAAAACACTCCATTTAAAATCATTCGATTCTACACGATATCAAGTTCATTACGCAAAGGGTTTTCTGAAAAACCCGTCGTAGCCCTCCGTCATTTCAGATAAGTACTAGTTAGTATTCGTGCTACGTTTGTTGACCATGTTAAGGCGTAGTGTGCGGTAGCTGATTAGTGCTTATCTGTATAAGCATATGATGCGATTGGATTAGGGTAGTCATGCGACTTTGTTGACCATATTAAGGGTCGTGCGGGTGGGTTTGATTCAATCGGGAAATGATGGGTTGAACTTGACTAGCACTTATGATTTGTTGACCATGTTAAGGTCATATAGCTACTAGGGGCAAAATATTATTGGGAATTTGAAGTGTTGAAATTTGCAATGAGATTGCATACCTTCTATGAGATAGTTGGATCCTGATACCCGCTGCGAGTAAGAGTTACTCCTGGGAGAGTTTTACACATTACAATTAGCCAATCAAGTAGGTGTCTAGAAAGGTGTTAACGGAGTTATGCCTATGGGAAAACGAGATTTACTTTAATTAGGTTCGTGCGAAAGCACGGGGGACCTTCCTCAAAGTACCGATACTGGCCTGGCTGAAAAATTGGCGAACTTGTAGCGCGTAATTAATCCCGGCTAGTCTTTCCTTTTAGGGTTTGAACGAAGATTTGATTAAAACAGTGGGAGACATCCTGATTAGATATATTATATAACCAATCTAATCTTGCAAGAGCATACGCTGAGTGTTTTCTTCTCTCTCTCTCCAGGTAGCGACCATATCACGCCTTAATCAAGATAATAATACGGATATATTGATCGAACCCGCTTGTTATGCTGAGCTGGGGAACGTTGGTCATGCTCCAACTTATAATTGTTATAAGACAGAGCAGGAAATTGGGGAATACCAGATTTCCCGTGCCGCCCAAACGAAGAAAGTGCATGTTGATGCATCATCTTCGGGTGTGTTCATTACAAAGAACTTTTTATCAATATCCTTTACGTTCTGGGTATGTGATACCGGATCAGGATCCCGCATATATAATCTGTTATATGGGCTACAGATAGGTAGAGAACTGAGAACGGGTGATAAGTTTCATGAGACAGAAAACAGTGCAAGTGTTGCAGCCAAGTCTGTTGGTCACTATCACCCTGTATTATTAGAATACATTGATTCTGAACGAATGTTATTAGATACCGAACCTGATGTACAAAATCTTTTAAGTTTCTTTATTAGTAAAGAAGGATATAATTTTGTATTGTTGGATAATGTTTTGAACATTTCCTATATCATGAGTTGATCGGTTCAGGCACGTTATCTAAAAGTATTGACGTTCTAAATCAAACTACAGTTCTTAGTATATAGAATACACACAAGAGGAAGAGTTCAGAAATGAACGAATCCTTCTTGAGGCATTGTAGACTAGGTCATATCAATGCGACCCGACTAGCTGAAGTTACATTAAGATGCATATTTAAATTTGTTTGAATTTACATCTTGTGAAACTTGTCGGTCATGTCACAAAGATAAGATGACCATAGCTCTGTTTATTGGAAACAGAGAAAGAGTTACTGAACTCTTGGGATTGATACATGATGATGTATGAAGGTCCCCTTTCTACACATGCCAAGACCAGTTCTTTGTATTTCGTTACATTCTCTGATGATCTCTCAAGATTCAGACATATGTTCCAGTTGAAACACAAGTCCGAACCTTTTGAGATATTCACAGAATATAAGTTAGAAGTAGAGAACCAAAATACGGGTATAAGTATTATGTCCTTTGATGAGATTAAGGAGCAGAATACTTGAGCACGGAAGTCCTGGACTAATTCTAAAGGAGAATGAGATTCTCTCTCAGCATTACTCCTCCGTATACACCATAGCACATTGGTATAATGGGGCGGAGCAATAACACCCTATGTGATATGGTGTGCTCTATGATGAGTACTACTGAGTTTCCTATTTCCTTTTGGGAATAATGCACTTGAGAAGCTGCATACCTATTGAATGTGGATTCAATAGTTTCCAACGAACCTCAGCCTCTCCACCGATCTAGTAGGGTTCCTCACCCACCTGAGAGATACTTCGGTTTCTCTATGACAGTGGGAGCGAGGACTGCATCATGAGATGATGACCCAACTAGTTTCGAGCTGGCCATCAAGAGTGGGACTCTGTAAGAATGGCTTAATGCTTATCGATCTGAGATGGAATCCTTATGCACCAACAAAGTATGGACTTTGGTTGCTTTATCTGAAGGGTTAAATCCCCATCAGGAGCGAGTATATCTTGAGAAGATTACTTGGTATACATGGAAAAGTTTAGACTTTCAAAGCTATGCTTAAGTCCATCCAGATCCTACTTGCCACGGCTACATACCATGACTACGATATCTGGTGGTTGGGTGTCATGACTGCTTGTCTAAATGATGTTTTAGAAGATAGCGTCTATAAGTACACAGCCAGAGGGCTTCGTAGACAGTGGGAGCAGCGAAAACGTGTGCAAGATGTATTATGTGATAAAACAGGCATCGCGGAGTTGGAACATCTGTTTTGATGTGGTAGTCAAAGAGTTTGACTTCATCAAAATGGTAGATGAACCTTGTATATACAAAAAGGTAGTAGGGAGTATGGTGGTGATCCTCGTAGAGTACGTGGATGTCATACTCTTTATAGGGAAGGGGTTTCCTATGCTACGCTTGGTCAATCTCCGCTTATCACAAGGATTCTCCATATAAGATCATAGCGATACCTCCTAAATCCTGGGTTTTGGATCTATGAGATAGATCTAATTGGATGTTAGGATACTCACCGGTTATAGTGAGATGGTATCAATCGATCCTGGGGAGAATCACTGGAAAGGTTTCAGGGTGATAAGGACGACTGAATGTCAGTCGCAGGCATTGTCTATACCCTCAGTGGAGGGACGGTAAGTTGGAAGAGTTCCAAGCTAGATACCGTGACATACTAGACGATTAAAGGCAAGATACATCGTTACCAAGGATGCTACCAAAGAGGCAGTCTGGATATATATAAGTTCATGAGATGAACTTCGTTCCTACCATTGTGTGACAATGGAGTTATGGCTTTTGCCAAGGAACTACCGTCCCATCAGAAATCCAGATATAATTCTTAGACAGTATCACCTGATCATGGAGATGGTTGATCTCTAGGGAGATCGAGGTTAGGAGAGTTGACACAGAGGACAACAGCACGGATCCACTCACGAAGGCCTTTTCCCAGTAGAGACTTTTATGGGATGGTTGAGTATGAGATACTTCAACCGCAGCTAATTGTTGGGTATGCGATACCACAACAGATGGCCCAAGTGCAAGTGGGAGATTGTTAGTTATATGTATGCCCTAGAGGCCATTACTGTACATACGATGTATATTGTAATGGATGCTTGGACATATATAGGGAGGACTTTCTTGCTCGACATGATAGTATGCTATCTGGTTGTACTTTATCTTAACATGTACTCTGATTGTCTCTATATTACATGTTGATAAAGCCCTTAGGATATGTACTCGACTACTGGGACTATGATGATATCATACTAGTGGGGCCACGGTAGTCGACGAGTACATCCTATAACTGTTCCTAGTCGAGGGTGTATCGAGACAGGGCATCGATACACCAGAGTAGACTAGCGTATACGCATCTTGACCTATATGATGGGCGATGGATGATCTCATATCCATCGGTGTTTGACATCAAGGATGGTGTACGGGTGCTCAGTAGAGACTAGGTATACTGGACGGACTCGCCGAGAACTCCCAGATGGTATTATACGTCACGTCAGATGGCAGTTCTCCGGTGACACTGGTACAGAGTAGTCTGTTGACCCGAGATCGTCATAGAGTCTTGTGTGATTCCCACTGTGCTTTGATTTCCATCATACCACGTCCAAGAGGGCGTGCAAAAAGGTGGCTTTTGGGTACAGTCCCGAATCATATGGAGGCAATGAGCGATAGGAGGGGATTCGTCTCTTCCGGTATAGGGAGTTGATGTTGTGCTGTGTTCGATTGGCTATAACCGGAAATCCCTGGCCAGGGTTGCTGAGATTTACTGGTAAGTATTATCAGTAGTTTCTTGAACTGTTATAGACCTCATATCGACACGACTTATCGAGCTACTGGGGTCTGACGTTTACCACCTCTAGGCGAGATATGCGACATGTCAGACGACGAGACCGGACTGTACGGGAGTGTTACTGATTGGATTCACAGGAGAATGTACAGGCTTGCTTGTTGATCTTTTGAGCGTTCAATACCTGGTTAGCTGTTACGTTTAGCTGACCGCTTACAGCTTGTGGGTGTTTGATATGATCATCACCTTCTGCCGGCGTATTGACGATTCTTTAGAGTCTTACACAGAGGTTTCTTGGCTCAGGCAAAACGGAGTAGGAGCACATATGTGATATGTGAGGGACCGAGGATATTACGATATGAGATACCGTATTGTATTCTCACGATATTTGATATTAGCCGGGTCATCGGATCAAATGTTGATTCGATGAATCGGTACGGATATATATTAGTCGGTTATATGCGATATAGCCGGATTGTCGGATCAAGTGTTGATTCGATAATTTAATGTATAATAATATATATGATATATTAAATTACATTAACTAATATTAGCTTACTAAAAGATTCTTTTTCTCACTCGGGTCATATATTGATATATATGCGATATATGTTAAATGTATTATTTTATTTTGTTATGATAAATATTATATATGTGATATATAATATTGTAACATGATATGATAACTAATGCAACATGTTTAGTGGAGTTTAAACATGATTAGGGTTTGGATTAGGGTTAAGACTTCTAGTTGATTCTAGAAGGTTTCTTTTTGTCATGATAAAGATATTTTGTTATGACTCATGTTTTAACCCAACCCAAACCCTAACCCTAGTTAATTCTCTACATGAGTTTAGTTGACCATGGTTGGATTATTCATCATATTAATTCTTTCTATTCATCACAAAAGAATAATTCTAATATTCATCATCTTCTTCCTTCTTCTTTTCTTCATGGAAAAAGCTTACTAGCTTTTTCCAAGTGATGAATAAATGTGAGAAAAAGATAAATAAAGAGAGCAAAAATCCTACTTCATCATCCTCATCTTCCCTTGCCCTTTAGATGAGAGTGTTCACTCAATTTTAGTGAGTGTTAGCTTGTGTTAATGAAACTTCAAGGTAGATCATCTTTGTATCGAAGATCGGAAGCAAGACTGCATCTTTCTCTTCGTGGAACCTCTCGAGAGTCCGGAACCCGATGATCCCAGCGAAGGGACCACAACACAGAGCTTATGAAGTGAAAGACCGGATCTACAAAGGTTGTAATCCCTCTCACTTAGTGTTAAAGTGTTTAGCATGTTAGTTTTCGCCTAATCTCTAGTTTAAAGATCCATATTCGGGTTGTTCGGCACGGCTAAAATTTTAATCGGGCATGGTTGATGCCTCGTAGACCCTTGTGCGCGTGCCTAGCAACCCTACAACCCGAACCATACAATCAGTTTTTTTAAAGATGTGAATCATAGTTTTGATAGTAGGGGCTACGCTGTTTTTAAGGAAAAGATATCATTTGAAAATCTGTAACGTTCCTCAAGGTATCTGTTTAAAAGATGCATATGATTCCTCGGTTTCAAAATAAGTATGGTTCAGATGACTCATAACGTCGTCTATCTAGTCCTATAGTACCCTAAACGGCAATATCGTCAAACGTCATCCTCAAATCCCGTCATCACATACTAGTCGTATCATCTCACTTCTGACTATCCTTAATTTCAAATACGGTTCTCTAACTACCCTTTTACTCTATCTATAGTTTCTATTAACGGTTTCATTAACCATAATATATATATATATAGGGTTTGGATCTTTTACTCTATCTATAGTTTCTATTAACGGTTTCCATCGAAGTGTGCGGGGGTACTATACGCCATCCACCCGACTTCTCTGTAGATATAGATCTACTCACCTGTTCTCCGCTTGCCGTTGCCGACGTCGCCACGCGCTTTCTTGTTGCTCCGAACCCACTCGAGGGTACCTACATGTATACCACAAGACATCGTAAATAGAAATAGGGCACGAAAACCAAATCGGCACGCGTATCGTTCATAGGTCAAAACCTATAGTCTCGCATGCAAAACACGGCCAATCTGTCACGACCCGAAATTTGGCACATGACGACCCTTAAACTACGCAATGTCTACAGGCGTAACGTAATTTAAGTAAACCGAAAACCCAGCAATCTAAACCATCAAAAGTAGTAAGTGATAAGAACATTGTTAAAACTTTTGAAAATCTCAAGTACAAATTCTTTAAACTCCAACTTTACTTTCTTAAATTTCTGCAGCACCTCCTTTATAAAAACTAACCCCAAAAATGGGTACAACATAAAGTTAAAGTAAAGCATCCCTAACGGGAGCAAATCCACGCTCAACGGCGGAAAACAACCACAACAACAGATATACGACGCTGAAGTGAAGAAATAAAAGACGATATAAATAAAACTGCATAAAAGACCTCCAAGTCATAATAAATATACAAAATCGTCCTCACATCAAGTCTCTAAGTCAATACACAAAAATGGCAGATGGAGAGTACTGGATATAATGAATATACAATGAGTAACATCGGATAACCGCAAAACCCACCTATAGCAAACTGTACGCAGTCAGCCGTTGCAGTACCCGCTGCAAAAGATGATACGATAGGTAGAAGCCCTGGCTCGACCACTCTGAGGAACAACCTGCAGACCTTGTGGCACAGCGAGGGTGAGTTGCCAACTCGTGAATAATAAATAACATATGCAGGTAATCGCAAGTATGCACGTACATCGTGAATCTAACATATGCAAGCTGACAGCAATAAATGGCCATATGTATGCAACAGTCATGTAAGGTACTCTATCATGTACTACTAATACATGAACAATAAATGGTAATATGTATGTAACAGTCATGTAAGGTACTCTATCAGGTACTACTAATACATGAACAATAAATGACAATATGTATGCAACAGTCATGTAAGGTACTCTATCAGGTACTACTAATACATGAACAATAAATGCGGGGTATGGGATAAAACATGTCATCCTCACGGAATCCTGACCTTGTGGTAGGACCAAAGTCCATCAAGACAATCTAAATCCCAAATTTCCTCAAATCAGCCCCCAAATTAGCCCTCATATTCTGTAAGTCTCATATATCCTGAGTGTCCAATATCAAGTAAATCTCATATATCCTGAGTGAGTATATTGCAAAATCATTATGATGATGTATATAAATTAGATATGTATACATATATATTAACGTCCCATTCCACTAATATATATATATATATATAACAGCGTCCCATTCCACTGTTATATACTTAGGAGAAAAAATATCATGAAAATAAGTGTCTAGTATCGACAAATAAATACTGATCTATCAGACGTTGTCACCACGACTGGCCCTCCTGATAGGTACGTATCATACGCTATCCCGAAAACTCGAGTGCCTAGCTCTGACACTCGAAATTCGACGTATCCATACGTACATGACTCCGGTCGGTATCCCCACGATAACCGCCGAGTCATAGGTACTGTCACCGGTAGGTATGGTTCCCCTGTCAGGCTCATCGGCGTGGTCCATCGATTTTCTTGCCCCGGGGTACCTCCGGGCCCCAACATGTACCCGCACACGGCCCACGACACCTCCTCGCATGGGGTATATATCAGAACCGATAAATCTCATGGTGGCTGCTGAAATATCATATCAAGAGAAACCGGGTTTTTCAAATAATGCATAATTTCATGAAACTACCACGGTCCTCAAATCCAGAAAACATCATGAAAAATCCATAACTCAAAGCGAAAATCCATAAATATAATATATGCAACATAAAACTGTAATGTGAGCATATATAAAAGAAAAGCCGCTATTTAACTTCAACAAGTTAATATATATATCATGTGGTTCCTAATTTCTCCAAGTCCATATAATATCAAATAAAGGTGAACATATAGCTATAGCCAGATATATGTGTAAACATGTAGGTATAGTAAGGTATATATATCTACCTATCAGTAATGATGTAATACCCTCAAGTTATAAGTGTAAGTATGTATGCAAGATGTACAGCTATGTCTCATATGTGTATATACCTATCACTAATGGTACAATACCATATAGGTATATAGGTAACTAGCATGTAAGCATGTCAATGCATATTTGTAAGCATGTAGGTATACAGTTAAGCTATATGTCATATGCACAAAAGGAAATAAGGATCATGTCTCAATGTCCCTAAACAATACAATATCACATATGTGTAGGTTTTGTGCGTGTCATAGCAATTATCGACGGTGTGTGTGTAGTATACAATTAGTGCTCGTGAAACATGAACCGTCAATAATGGTGTTGTGTCTCATTAATACTATGTCCATTCACAAGGAAATGAGATAAGCAACAAAGGTGTACATGCATAATCCATATCCGTATACTTCTAACTAATAGTCATGTCATTTGATCTAGCCCAGACGCATAATGCCATGCGGGCGATCCCCCTGTAGATGTTAAATCTACTCACAGATGATCCTGGGGCAAAGTAAAGCCAACCACTCACTTTCCTTTCTTCGCAGCGTCCGAAACCCCCGCCTGCGTCCCTAAGATCATAAAACAACATAACAAGTGTATATTAGCAATCGACCAATAACACGTACAAACTACGTTTGACCGACGCACCAACTCCAAACATACTCTCAAGTGTTCGTCATGTGGCTAACGCGCGTAGCGACACTACGAAACCAACTCAAGAGCAAAAGCTACACAAAGACATGAACGACATCGGCACAACCCTAGCTAGGAACACTAAACGACACAACCACCAAGCCTAGACCCTGATCGTTCCGATCGCGCATTCACAACATAAAAATAAATGTGGAATCTAATATAAATAACGTCGCAACGTCAAAAGAAACCCACGCCTAAATTATCCGGAAATCTAGCAAGCAACTTATAACAGTTTAGCTCAAAACTACAAGTTATACCAAATCTAGAAATCACAAACATCACAATATAGCATGATTAAACCATACAAACTCTTTCTAGAATTTTAATCTCACATAATTAGAATTTCGTAAAAGTCTAGTTTGTAATTAAGCTAATTATTCAATTAGGAAAAATATCTTTTAACAATTCTAGCAACTAGGTTAAGTTTTCATTTGTCAAAACATCACACTTAACCAATTCACAACTAACAAAACTTAACTTGATCACCAAAACCCTTTTGTAGAAATTCTAAACATGAAATTAAAAGCTTTAATTAAACTTCTAACAAGCTAATTAATGTATTAAAACAACAAATAGAGTTTAGGGTTAGGATTTATACCTCCACAAAAGATCAAAAAAAGAAGTTTGATGGGCGACATGTCGAAAGTTGAAGTAGAGAGAATGTAGAATACTTTGCCTCAAGGCACCCAACGAATCGGGTGAAGGTTAAAGAAGTTGCCATGGAGAAATTGGTGAGCAAAGGATTTTTACTTGGAACAATTTTTTTCTCGCACCATGATCAAATTTGGCTCGGCCAAAATGAAATGAAAAGCTCACACTCAATTCTTTGTGGGGCCGGCCACTGTATGAAGGGAATTCTTCACTTTGAAAGGAAATTAGAGAGGGGGGGGGTGAGCACAAAACATTCAAGTGGTGACCATAACCTTTATAGAACACAAATATCCTAAGAAATACAAGAAACTTTAATTTCTTAAGCCACCTCAACAAAAGAAACCATGCTCACATTAATGAAACAAGTGACTCACCCAATCAAGTGCCACCTCATCAAATGACTCACCCAAACATTTCGGCCATGATAAGAAGAAAAGGAAATGGCCAAAAACAAAGCTCAAACACCAACCAATAATTAACAACTTAAAATAATATTTTAATTAGGGAAAAATATTAAAATGCACTAAAATTACAAGTGACCTACAAAACACGCAAACAAGCAATTTCCTAGCTAAACTAGGTGCAGTGAATTCTATACTGCAAAAATATCGCTTCTAGGCTTTTACGGAAAATACCGACTATTTTACCCTAAAAACGGAAAATCGCCTAAACGATTTCCAAAACGTTACACAATCATCCTTAGTCGTTGATGTACAAACATCCAACAACTAAATATGAATACAACTATCAAAACCAAACATTTCAAAATACGGAAAATATAGTCAAAAACACTCTAATGTGATCCCAGATTTTGATTTAGGTCAAAACAAGTTGCACAAACAATACTGGGGTGAAGTATATAGGGTAAACGAGCTATGGAAGAAACCTAGACCCCAAATCCCACAGAGTGGCCGGCCCCTACACATGAATTTCCGAGCTCGCCGGCCAGGGGGTCTCCTCTTGGGCTCGTGCTCTCAGGGTGTCTTCCTACTGTCAATTCTAGTCCACTGGGGTTGTTTCCTCATCTCATAATTATCCCAGGTCATCCCAGATTTCCCTGCACACCCCAAAAACTCACAAAACTGACATTGGAACTTTCTGTTTTTCAGTAAATTGGGTTTGTTTCAAATTGGTCTGGGTTTCTAACATCATAGAGGGGTTTAAGGTCATCACTAAAGCCCAATTACACTAACACAACTCAAATTAAACCCTAACCCTCTCTAAGAAACTTCAAAGTTCACAAAACTTCACTAAATCGGTTTTAAACTTGAAAAGAGGCTTAAGCAAATGAAATACTACACTATTTGTGAAAGGATTACCTTATTTGGCAACTCAAGAATCTTCTTGAGTTGCCCAAGTGCCCAAAATGCAAACTTTCTTGGTCCAAAGTGTAGCTTGTGAGCTTGTGCATGCTTTTAGTGAAGTGGGGATGGACTTTTGATGAAGATTTGTTTGTGTTTGTTGGGGTTGTAGAGGAGAGGGAAGGAGGTGCTGCCATGGGAGAGGAAGGGGAGAGAATGGTGAAGGAAAAGGGATGAAACAAAGTGATAAGGTCCAAGTTTGACCCCCCCACCTCTCTCTCTCTCTCTTACCCCCATACCTATTTGTTTATTCCATTATCTTTTCTTTTCTTTATCTTTTCTTCTCATTTCAATTAAACCAAATCATGCTTGAAAATGGAGAAAAGCCATGGTAGGAAAAATGTAAAAATGCCAAAAATGACATGTGCATGTCATGTGTACAAAACACGCTTAATGTGCGATTAGCGATATTTAATCGCGATTAGCATTAAAATAGCGTATAATAAATCGTAAAATTTCATAATTTGCATAAATCACATAAAGCACCCTCTTTTTAGTAATTTCTAAAATTTTCCAAAATTTTCCCAATTTATCGGTATTTAATTATACCGCCTTATTAAAATATGCAATATATTATTATTTAATTATAAAAATTCTCAAAAATAATATTTTATTTTTCTGAAATGTTACAATCTTTCCCCCTTAAAGAAATTCGATCTCCGAATTTAAATTTAAACCCCTCAAATACTTAAACATTTCAGTAAAAGACTAAGTCGTCGGGGTCCCGAAATCATAAATACATAAAGCATACGTAGCACAATGCATGCGCATGAAAAACAAGCATATAACCTAAGATCAAAATCAGAACTCCGTCAAGCATCTCGCAATCATCGGAGTTATGGTGAAGGCACAAATGTCCAATCCAATACGAAAATCAACATGATATACATCAAACTATATATGTAAACACAAAAACTATACATGTAAACATCAAAACTATACATGTAAACATCAGAAGGAAATGCATGCCAAACCTTTTAAGTCGTTGTGCGATGCGCGTAACACTGCACAGTGGTGGACGTTTATTATAAGAAAATAACTATATGTATATATACATATATCCTTTGTTTAACATACGCGTCCCGCCATTTTTGAGAAAATAATTTAGAAGGGTCTCCTTGTTAAAGTTTTCGTGTCATCTCAGACACGTAGGTAAATACTGAGACTATAGATCTTTCTTTGGAAATCCCTTCGATAACTGTCAATGCATGCAAAATATATCCAGGTACTGTCCTCTGACTAGTCCTGCTCAGTATGAAAACAAATAGTAAATATCATAAAAACGTACTGCTCCATAAGAAATCAATCCCAAAATGTGCATAAGAATGTCGCGTGCGTCTGGTGCGCACGGGAATCGAAATTCATAAATGTGCCATACATGTGCACAGAAATAACATCTAAATAGAACGGGTGTGCACGAAAACCTGTCAGAGGCAACGGTGTGCCTGAGAGCAATATCAGGTGCATCAGATATACACAAAGAATCCCGATTTAGTGCATCTGGTGTGCACAAAAATCGTATCTCATATCATGCGCCCAACATGCAAAAATCCTAATCAGGAACATCCATCATGCATGAATAAAATCTAAATCATGTGCATCCAACATGCACGAAATCGCGAAATTCAATATCAAGCGCCGAACACGCGCAAAATCCACTCCAAGAGTGTCAAATATGCACAAGAATCCAATCAGGTGCACAAAATAAATATCGACTATCACAATCGAAATCGACGCTATACAACACATTTCAACCCAAATCCAAATCAGGTATACCGTGGTATATAATCTCATAACCATGTGCATCAGCATGCACAAAAGCAAATCAAAATACTAAAAGTGCATGAAAACTATGCCGAAAGCATAAGTCAAATCATATGCATGCCCTAGGCACGAAATCAAAATCAGTATCTCAAATGACATCAAATCGAAGTCCTGTTCAACTGTAGTGCACAAAATACATATCAATGCACTGCAAGCATATGTGAACTATACCGAGTGCAAAAACCAAATCGAGTGCGTACCTGATTGATAATCTTTTTGTATCGTGAATTTGTATGGAATGAAAAGTAATCACAATCAAAAATATTTGTAAAACCGCAATCAATTAACGGTGTCGATGTAGCGCGTTAATGAATATGGATCGACCTCAGGGAAAGTGTGATTTGATCGATCTTGTTTTAGTTGTGTTGGAAATTAAAATATAAAAGAAAATTGATTCAATAATTGTGAAGTTTAGTTTCAAGAATCATCACGAATTAGATCTAAAATCAAGAAATGATAGAAATCAAGAAAATAACCAAATTGTTCGAGTTATCAAGATTTGTAGAGAGGCTTGTCGGAATCAATCGAATCGATAGTGATGATGAATGCTTATGATTACAAATTCTTATCTATTGAAGATTTGTTGCTAGATCGATGACAATCAACGAGATTTAAGGATCTATTGAAGAAACTAGGGCTTCTCCATCATCATCCCTTGACCTTTCGTTGATTAGCATTCAAATTCTAGCCTCTAGGAAATTCATTCATCGATTGTTGATCTCTAATTTTGAGCGAAAACATTTAAGAAAGCATCTTGCTCAAAACTAGGTCATCGTTGATTCAATTTCCTAGAGTTTACAAAACTCATAAGACTTAAGAATCGTTCAAGAATTTCATCAACATCATCTACCTATTCTCTCGATTCCGATACAAGCGGAGTTTTACTCACGCATCATTCTAAAACAATCAAGAACTAAGAATATCATGATGAAGGAATGAACATAAAGTAAGAATAATGATTTTCACCTTTTATTATTCGATATTTCGTTACAATACACTCAAAGACAACAAGAATTGAGGAGGAACTAAATCGTCGAACTAGCTTCGCATCGTCTTCTTGAGTCGCAGATCGTCTTGGATCTCTTGCTCAGATGAAGATCGGCGTTGCTTCAAAAGGATTGTTGGATGCTTGCTTGATTTAGTACTCAATGAATCTTGATTTTTCTCTTTGAAAATAGATTTGGGACTAGGGTTTTGAGTTGCAAGTTGTGTCACTCAACTTGTAGAAATTTGGCTCAATATTCAACAACCGAACAAACTCACAAATGAAGCCTTAGGTGCCTTTTTATAGTGTTTCCCTTTAGCTTCCCCTAGAAGCTAGGTATTGCATCCCTTGTTAGCTTGGTAGTTGAAGAGAAGCTTCTAGATTAAGTTAGTTATCTAGCTTACAAGAGAAGACTTGCTGTTGGAGGGAAGCTTCCAGATAATTCGAGGAGCTGAAGCGTCTTGATGAAGTTTTGTAGTTGAAAAGAGAGGCCTCGGGAAAAGTTCTGCCGCCGACGAATCAGATCGACCGAGGATCCGCCGCGGATCGCCTTGATTCGGCCGCGGATCGCCTTGATTCGGCTACGGATCCGCCGCCATTTGACTGAGTTGCTGCAAGAAAATTTCTGTGCTGATTTGTATTGGCTTCATGGTACTTTTCCTGATGTCTGAAATATTTTTATACTTTCTTGTTTACTGCCAGATCACAAGTTTTGGACTTGGTGTATTTTATCAGCACATTTAAGCAGTTCCGGCTCATTAACCTGAAGAATTTCCTGCATACAATCTCGAGACAAGGATTGATATATTGTAATGTTTTGAAAATCGTTTCGATGAAATTTCGAAAAATCGGTAAAATAAGGGGGTTTTCTGTAAAATGTCAAAATACAAATATCTTATTATAAAAATTAAATATACATATTCTAGCTATGTAATTACTAGTATTTGGTGTTTATTGAGCCACTGGTGAAATTTCAAATTTTCTGAAAAAAAATTATTTTATTATTATTTTAAGCCGTCATTAATACAATTAATTAGGGAAAATTACAAATTGGAATGAGTTGAGACAAATTTTGTGCATCATAAAATATTAAATAAAATTTTATCATGTGGTTTTTGAAACGAAATCGTTTGCTAAAACGGTTTAGAAAATATCGAAGAAAAAGGCTTTTTTCGGTGAAATTAGTGTTAATGGGAATTGGGGTTTAGCATTTATCTTTTTCCTAACTCACACACCCACACCTCACCCTCTCTCCCCCCTCCCTATATGGCCGGCCCCACCTTGACAGCCCTCCCTCTCCCTCTCTCTCCAATCACCTCACTTTCTTAAGAAAAGAAAAATGGTGGACTTTGACTTTCCCTCACTTTCTCCACCTCACTTTCTCTCCTCCTCACCCATCCCCTCCAAATTCTGAACGAGATTGCCCTTCCCCCTCAACAACAACAGCCCTCCCCAAATTCCCTCTTTTTTCCTTCAAAAAAATCAACAAAAATCACATATAAAGCCCACAAAATCAAAATCTAAATCCTACCCATTTTTACTTGACCATTCTAACATGGATCTAGGGATCAAAATGGCATTTTGGGAGGCTAGATCTTGAGCTTGATCTCATCATGGGAGGTATAATCTCATGCTTTTGTTAAAATTTGTTATCTAGTTGCTTTAATCTAAGTTAACTAGTTGCTTTAATCTATTGATGAGTTTAATTGCATGATTAAAGATTTCAAGTTAGGGTTTTGTTGTGGAAATGGGTTGTGATAAATTGTGCATGGTTTTGTGATGTGGATTAATATCTTAAGTTTTATAGAAAGCTAATTTAGTTGTTAATTCCAAACCATTACTTGTAAAATGCCCTAATTAAGTTATTTTGCTAACTAGAGTTTTGGAAAATTATTAAATGCTTTAGATTAAATTATAATTATGGTTTCATGTCATTATAGATAATATATTGAGTGGTTTAATGCCTTTAGTTCATGAAAATCCTAGCTAAATTGTTGTTTGTGCATTTTTGCTATAAATTGTTAAAATTGGGTATTTTGTAAACTAGAATTTTGGGGTTAATGGAATTTAATGAGATTAAATTGTGGAAATTGTTTTTATGACCTATTTAAGATATTTAGTGAATATTGTGGCCGCTAGATTCGTTCATACATCGAGTTTTGTACTAAAACGGTGATTTGTGCTTGCTAGATTTTCGGAAAAATGACTTTTTAAGTGAAATTGGGGTTTTTGTGAGTTTTAACCTATTTTATATTAAAATTAGTGTTCGTGAATGTGAAAATGAGTGTATTTGGGTTTTTCTCGATGGTCTGGCGTTTGTACACCGACGTCTAGAGTTTTTGGGTTGATTTGTGAAAGCAACCATAGGTTTTGACCTATGTGGGATTCGTGTGTCGTTTTGGTCATGAGTCGGATTTTAATACGATACGATGCGTTGTGATATGTAGGTACCCCCATGTGGACTTCGAGACGACAAGCAAGCGCGTGGCGACGTCGGCACCGGCGAGCGAGGACCGGGTGAGTAGATTTATATCTACGGGGAGAAGTCGGGTGGATGGCGTATAGCACCCCCGCAGTCCTTAGTGTAGCTCATATATATATATATATTTATATAGGTGTTTTATAATACGAGAATGTTCATTCATGTTATGTTTATGTGTTCATGGAGTACCTTTGGGTTAGTTGCAAACCCTAGAGTAGTTGTTATACCCACATACGCACACACAGACTTGCATACTTTACTTTCTTGTGGGCAGATTGGGATGTGTATATGTGTATATATGCGTGGGTATGGGACTATGCATATGTACATTCATATACGTATGCATGGATAATGAGGATGGTACTTGGGATTTAAGATGAGTCGATGAGATTTGATTTGAGGCCGTGAGATCGGTGATATAACAGGGTTCGTATTTGAGATACGACATGACGTTGTAACGGGTCCTTGACGTAGTGTTTCACACACGTGCATGCATACTTAGGCGGTATCAGTATTGTACTTGACGTAGATCAGTACCCCGATCATGATATTTGATAAAGAGGATACCAGGTGAATAGTATGATGAATGTGATATTGACCCGTATCCAGATTTGGGGATGCCGTACGACGGATTTACGTACGAGCTATATTTTGATGATTGATCCGCACTCTTGACGTGGGATGTCCGGTTATAGATATGGTATCGGATATGATATTATTGAGGCGGGATCACCGACTAATATATATACTGGTATGTATATGTATCGACTCAGATGTTAGACGGTTTCCTTACCTGTAGTCTAGCTTGTAGCATAGCCCTTTAGTTTAGTTAGTTGTTAGATTAGATTCGGTTCCTACCTATTTCAAAGCTTACGAATCGTGCGTATCTTAAAAGACAAGTCAAGGGATTCTACGGATATTTCAAAAAACGTATCTTTTCTTAAAAACACCGTAGCCCCTATTTCAAAACCCCACGATTCGTGTTATTTCAAAAGGCACCATTGTACGACTTATATTAGGTTAATGCAGATTAGTTATCGCCGCGTCTAGTATTCAGCTCCCGCTCATTATTGTTGTTCGCTCCGCATCACATGCTTATATTATACTTCATATTCTACTGTTGATATCTTGTGGTTAGGACACCAACACCATTATCGATGATGCGTATGTACCACGTACACTTACTTGCCGCCTCACACACATCTTCATCGGTAATTGCCATGTCACATACACCTTAGAAAATATTATTGCTTGACATAGCCTGTTAGCTAATAGTTTAGACATGATATTAGTGTACTTGCCTTATATGTTAGTTTAGACATTGTAGTTATTACATGCTACTTCATGCATACTGTTATTCATTGTTATGCCGCATTCATGGATTCTCATGCATATATTCACTTTTTACGTGCTATTGAGGTTTTGGATTCGGATTTCCATGAGATTTTCTGGATTTGGGGAAAACCGCAAAACATATACAAACTTCTTCTTTCTCTTTTTAAATGAAAAGCGCAGTT
This sequence comes from Agapanthus africanus, assembly GCA_030015575.1. Classification (NCBI taxonomy): domain Eukaryota; kingdom Viridiplantae; phylum Streptophyta; class Magnoliopsida; order Asparagales; family Amaryllidaceae; genus Agapanthus; species Agapanthus africanus. The sequence continues at coordinate 250,094,772 of JASDDO010000029.1, read as the reverse complement.
TTTCCCATGATGTATGAGTCGTCCACCATGAGTTTGCTGATGGATTTCGAGACCCGATTCGAGGAGTTGGATGAACCGTTTCGGGTACATGGTGGACCCGGTAAGGTACCCCGGGGCAAGAAGCTCGTGGTGATGACGATGAGCCTGGCAGGGGGAGACTACCTACCGGTGATTTTACCCGACGCGTCGGATATCCGGAGGATACCGTCATGGTCTTGAGATGGATGGTAGGGGCCGGTCTAGACTGACGGCGCCCTAGATATTGAGATTGAGACATTGAGATTTCGAGATATTGAGGTACTGAGATTTGATGATACTGGCCAGTCCGGATAGCCGGAGCCTGAGGCTTTGAGACATTGAGATTTATGTTTTGTGTCGATGCTATACACTGTTGATGCTGATTTCATTTATGATACCTCATTTTAAAAATACAAAGGAAATCTCACTAATTTATGAAAACAGTTTCTTCATTTACATGTATTCTGTTTTCATGCATTCATACCTCATTCATATGATATATTGCTACCTGAGGCACTGACACGGGCACATGAGATCACACTCGGGTTAGATATTACCATAGCCATTGTTATAGGCTGCATGTTATTCATATATTTGAGGATATATTATGATCATTGACCTAGGTTGCATTATTTATGCGATTTCTGTGCGTAGATGTTTTTCTATTCACGAGTTGGCAACTCACCCCTGTTGTGCCCCAGTTTCTTGCAGGTTTTGCCGCACAGGTTTCATTACGGCTTTGCTGGCACTACTTCCTTTTCCGGGTGATTTGCTATTAGGTGGGTTTATTTGTATCGTACCCCTCCATTATATCTTGTATATCACTATTCATGTTGTATCCCGTTTGGGGGCCAGTATTTACAAAGGAGACTCTGCCGAAATTTTCAGGAAATACTTGATGTTTTTAAAACCGCATAACTCGGCTTATGCTATTAAAACTACTTGATTTTAAATTGGTTTTCCTTCACTCTACTACTTTTCCTGGTTTTGGATTTCTGGGTTTTCGGCTTACTTAAATTACGTACGCCTCGAGATGTTTCGTAGTTTAAGTGCCGGTCATGTTCCGTACTTTCGGGACGTGACAAAGTTGGTATCAGAGCGTTAGGTTTTACTTTCGGAGCGTAGGATGACCCTTGGTTGATGGAATAGGTGACTAATGTTGAGTGACGTACCGTGGGTATGTTCCGCGGCATACTTACGATACGCTACTCCACTTAAGAAGCCTTAGGATGTACATTTCTTTGCTCAGTATTATATTCATTCCGATCTAGCCTCATCAGTACCAGTTATGGTTTTGCTGCCACGATTACGGGCAGGGAGAGCTACAGCTAGAGTTGGGGTCAGCACGAGCTCGTCACGAACGAGGACTGACCAGGGCGAAATTCCGGCGACACACGATTGCGGAGATGTGTCTTTTTACTGTGTTTCCGCGCCACGAGCGTTTGGCAGATCGCCTTTATGAGGTTACTCGGATGTGCTGATCGACACTAGAGGATTGAGCCAATGATAGAGGCCAGCAGATTTTGATGACCGTTGGTGTATTGCTTATTCATGATGGTCGAGGCACTGTTCAGCGTGTAGACGAGCGAGCCAGCTAGTGCTGTGAACGACGAGATATCGCCCCAGATGTTGGAGCTATTGCAGTACGAGTTGTACTAAGAGATGATAGAAGGTCACTAGTCTCCGAGGATGAATGACTAGGACATGTGGTTCGTTCGCTACCCCGATGCGAGGTCATCTGATAGGTTGATTCCAGCTAGAGACGACTTCACGCAGAGACATGAGGGTTGACAGAGACGATCGAATGTCGGAAACCTATTATTCCAAGTTTAAAGTATTCGGAAAGACATGCAGGCAATTCTATGGTCCCTCTAGAAGAATGAAACCCTAACTCGACATAATGACCGTGTGAAAGCCTTTGAACCTTCGGGTTTGCGGCAATTCCACGGTGCCATTAGTGAGGCTTGGGTTTGCCCTTCTACGGCTGGACCATCGATGCTGTGGTACGTACTCGATACTATTAAACTGTACCCAAGATGTTGAGCTCTTGGGGGATTATGAGGTTTTGACGAATCGATCGGATGGTTCGACTTCATTCGGATGCCAGGTGATGAGATGCATTTCTTGGGAGACTCCAAATATGAGGATAGCCGTGGGAAATCAGTCCATGCAGCCACGATGAGATGAGTCCGAAGCAGTCGACATTAAAGAAAGTGGAGTAAGAGGTTCGTACAAGATCTGGATATGATGACGTTCCCCTCCGCCGACATCAGAGATGCGATACGCATGCCGAGGCAGAGTACTGGATATACCTTCCAGAAGGAGTTGCGATGGGTATGCAGCCGTTCCAGAGTAAGATGCAGATATAGGAAAGGACGATGACTTCCGGACAGTTGGCAGAGACGAGACATGGAAGAGACCGTGAGCAGGATTCCTTCCAGGACACTGCTGCAATGATACTTGCACCCAGGATCAGATGTGTCACGTACATTCAGAGAGCCAGAGGCCGACGCCAGTGATATGCTGTCTTACGAGTGGTCGCGATGATTGACCGGGAGATGACAAGAGACGTGCCAGAACGGGATCATCCCCGTTAGCACACCCGACAGGGCCAATGAGCCGATGGACCGAGAGATTGGTAATTCACAGTGAAGACCTTGACCCAGGAGTGGTCATTGTTACGCACACCAGCAGGCCAGAGTTCATGATCATCGATGAGACGTCCCACTAGTGACCGCGACAGTTGGCCCGAGATTCTTAGAGGATGCGCTTGAGCGGTACTATTCCGCCATTATTGATTTCGATGTTTTGGGTGATTTATTCGCATGATTTGATTTTGATGATTGAGGATTTACGATCTTTGCACAGTGTTGCACTTGATATCGTTTTCGTGCTTTGGTTTCACATGTTTGTGATTTTACTGTTTTAGACATTTGAGTTGATTTTGTGCGTATGCACGCACACGATTTGGTTCCTGCACTCTGTATAGTTTATATATGCTTGTAGTGCAGTGATACGCCTTTTGTGCACTTAGATGCACTGGATTTTGATTTCGATTGTGATACTCGATATTTGTTTTGTGCACCTGATTTGATTTTGCGCATGTTCGGCGCTTGATATTAGATTTCATGATTTCGTGCATAATGGATGCCCTTGGTTTTGGGTTTTCGCGCATGTTGAGCGCATGTCTTGAGATGCGATTTTGGTGCACACCAGATGCACTAAATCGATATTTTTTCGTGCATATCAGATGCACCTGATTTTGCTGTCAGGCACACACGTTGCCTACGACAGATGCTTTGTGCACACCCAATGCACTTAGATCTTGTTTCTGTGCACTTGTATGGCACGTATATGGATTTTGATTGTCGTGCGCACCAGACGCACGTAGTATTCATACGCGTATTTTGGGATTGATTTCTTATAGAGCAGTATGTTTTTTTTATGATAATTGCGATGTGTTTTCGTACTAAGCAGGACTAGTCAGAGGACAGTACCTGAATGTATTTTTCATGCATTAATAGCTATTGAAGGGAATTCCAAAAAGCGAGCTATAGTCTCAGTATTTACCTACGTGTCTGATATGACGCGAAACGTTTAAAACAAGGAAAACCCTTCTAAATTGTTTCCCAAAACGGCGGAACGTACATTTCAAACAAAGGTATATATGTATATAGTTATTTTCTTATGATAGACGTCCGCCACTGTGCAGTGTTATGTGCATTGCACAGCAACTTAAAGGATTTGGCATGCTTTTCCTCCTGATATTTACATGTATAGTTCCGATTTATGGCATATCGGTCTTGCTTGAGATTTGGCATTCGTGTCTTCACCTTGATTCCGATGATTGCGGGATGCTTGACGGAGTTTTGATTTCGAGTTATCTACTCATTACTCATGCGCATGTATTGCGCTAGGATGCGTTTTATGTACTTATGATTTCGGAGCCCCGACGACTTGATGGTTTTGCTTAGATGTTTTTGTATTTGGGGGGAGTTTGAATTTGAATTTGGGGACCGAATTTCTTTAAGGGGGGAAGATTGTAATGTTTTGAAAATCGTTTCGGTGAAATTTCGAAAAATCGGTAAAATAAAGGGGTTTTCTGTAAAAAGTCAAAATACAAATATCTTATTATAAAAATTAAATATACATATTCTAGCTATGTAATTGCTAGTATTTGGTGTTTATTGAGCCACTGGTGAAATTTCAAATTTTCTGAAAAAAAATTATTTTATTATTATTTTAAGCCGTCACTAATACATTTAATTAGGGAAAATTACAAATTGGAATGAGTTGAAAAAATTTTTTTGCATCATAAAATATTAAATAAAATTTTACCATGTGGTTTTTGAAACGAAATCGTTTGCCAAAACGGTTTAGAAAATATCGAAGAAAAAGGCTTTTTTCGGTGAAATTAGTGTTAATGGGAATTGGGGTTTAGCATTTATCTTTTTCCTAACCCACACACCCACACCTCACCCTCTCTCCCCCCTCCCTATATGGCCAGCCCCACCTTGACAGCCCTCCCTCTCCCTCTCTCTCCAATCACCTCACTTTCTTAAGAAAAGAAAAGAAAATGATAAAAGAAAAATGGTGGACTTTGACTTTCGCTCACTTTCTCCACCTCACTCTCTCTCCTCCTCACCCATCCCCTCCAAATTCTGAACGAGATTACCCTTCCCCCTCAACAGCAACAGCCCTCCCCAAATTCCCTCCTTTTTCCTTCAAAAAAATCAACAAAAATCACACATAAAGCCCACAAAATCAAAATCTAAATCCTACCCATTTTTACTTGACCATTCTAGCGTGGATCTAGGGATCAAAATGGCATTTTGGGAGGCTAGATCTTGAGCTTGATCTCATCATGGGAGGTATAATCTCATGCTTTTGTTAAAATTTGTTATCTAGTTGCTTTAATCTAAGTTAACTAAGTGCTTAATTAGGTTTTTGATGAGTTTAATTGCATGATTAAAGATTTCAAGTTAGGGTTTTGTTGTGGAAATGGGTTGTGATAAATTGTGCATGGTTTTATGATGTGGATTAATATCTTAAGTTTTATAGAAAGCTAATTTAGTTGTTAATTCCAAACCATTACTTGTAAAATGCCCTAATTAAGTTATTTTGCTAACTAGAGTTTTGGAAAATTATTAAATGCTTTAGATTAAATTATAATTATGGTTTCATGTCATTATAGATAATATATTGAGTGGTTTAATGCCTTTAGTTCATGAAAATCCTAGTTAAATTGTTGTTTGTGCATTTTTGCTATAAATTGTTAAAAATTGGGTATTTTGTAAACTAGAATTTTGGGGTTAATGGAATTTAATGAGATTAAATTGTGGAAATTGTTTTTATGACTTATTTAAGATATTTAGTGAATATTGTGGCCGCTAGATTCGTTCATACATCGAGTTTTGTACTAAAACGGTGATTTGTGCTTGCTAGATTTTCGGAAAAATGACTTTTTAAGTGAAATTGGGGTTTTTGTGAGTTTTAACCTATTTTATATTAAAATTAGTGTTCGTGAATGTGAAAATGAGTGTATTTGGGTTTTTCTCGATGGTCTGGCGTTTGTACACCGACGTCTAGAGTTTTTGGGTTGATTTGTGAAAGCAACCATAGGTTTTGACCCATGTGGGATTCGTGTGTCGTTTTGGTCATGAGTCGGATTTTAATACGATTCGATGCGTTGTGATATGTAGGTACCCCCATGTGGACTTCGAGACGATAAGCAAGCGCGTGGCGACGTCGGCACCGGCGAGCGAGGACCGGGTGAGTAGATTTATATCTACGGGGAGAAGTCGGGTGGATGGCGTATAGCACCTCCGCAGTCCGTAGTGTAGCTCATATATATATGTTTATATAGGTGTTTTATGATACGAGAATGTTCATTCATGTTATGTTTGTAGGGTTCCTAGGCACCCTAATGAGGTCTCACAAGGCATCAACCATGCCAATTTTAAAAAATACGGTGCCGAGAAACTCTAAACTACGGATCGTCGGCTAGAATTCTAGGCGAAAAGTAAACTAGTTAACACTTAACTAAGAGATACGGAAATACAACCTTTGTAGATCCGGTTCTCCACCTCCATAGCTCCGCAATGAAGTCTTCTCGCTGTCCATAACAAGTCCCGGGCTCTAGTGTCGGCTTCATCGGAGAATGGACGGGCTAGGTCATCGATGTCCATGCCGAAGATGATCTACGTCGAGGCATCGCTAAATCAAGCTCCGACTTCACCAAGTCAAGAAACTTATGAAGAAAACACACTCTACTACTTAGCAAGTGGTAGAGGATGAAGAAATAGGAAGTGGGTAGACTTTAGAATTGGATTTCTCACTCATTTCCATCAATCACCATTGATGGAGCTTAGGTTTTTTGCTTCTTGACGAAGAAGAAGAAGATGATGATGATAAAGAATGATTATTATCATAAGAATTATTTAAAATGAAAAGAATAATCCATTCTTATCATAAGAGAACCATGGTTAGTTGTAGAGAGTGAACTAGGGTTAGTGGAGTGGTTAGGGTTAAGCATGAGACAAAATGGTGACAAAGTCAAAGTGTTCATGAAACTTCATGAACAAAACAAAAATTGCCACCATTTTCTCATTTGCTTATTCTTTTTCCAAAAAGAAAAAGATTAATATATAAATAAGGAAAACAAAAACCCTAATCATCCACTTAACTATAGTTTGATACTTTACACTTAACCAAAAAGCATGTATCATCAAACATGATACAATCAAGTGCACAAAATCATATCGCATATGGAATGCGCACACCCGAGTGAGAAAATCCATTTAAAGTGAACCGATACTAGTTAATGCAAAGTAATATATCAAATATATAATTATGCATTAAATCATTAAATCAACACTTGATTCAATGATCCGGTCATGTCGCACATAACCGACTAGTATCCAATGTATCGGCTTATCGAATCAATCCTTGATTCGATAACTAGGTTATATCGCATACAACCATTCGACACATTCATCGCGAGAATGAAATGCGGTATCACATACACGCATTATTCTCGGTCCCGCACATATCTCATATGCGCTCCTATTTCGTTTCGCTTGAGCCAGGAAACCTCTGTGTAGGACTCTAAAGACTCGTCAATACGCCGGCAGCAGGTGATGATCATATCAATCACCCACAAGCCGCAAGCGGTCTGCTAAACATAACGGCCACCCGGGTATTGAGCGATCTGAAGATCGACGAGCAAGCCCGCTCACACTCCAGTGAATCCAACCAGTAACACTACCGTACAGTCCGGTCTGATCGTCTGATATGTCGCATATCTCGCCTAGGGGTGGTAAACGTCAGACCCCAATAGCTTGATAAGTCGTGTCGATATGAGGTCTATAACAATTCGAGAAACTACTGGTAACACTTACCAGTAAATCTCAGCAACCCTGGCCAGGGATTTCCTGTTATAGCCAATCGAACACAGCGCAACATCAACTCCCTATACCGGGAGAGACGAATCCCCTCCTATCGCTCATTGCCTCCATGTGACTCGGGACTGTACCCAAAAACCACCGTTTTGCATGCCCTCTTGGACGTGGTAAGATGGAAATCAAAGCACAGTGGGAACCACACAAGTCTCTATGACGATCTCGGGTCTACAGACTAACCTGTACCAGTGTCACCAGAGAACTACCATCTGACGTGAGGTATAATACCATCTGGGAGTTCTCGGCGAGTCCGTCCAGTGTACCCAGTCTCTACTGAGCACCCGTATATCATCTCTGATGTCAAACACCAATGGATATGGGAACATCCATCGCCCATCTGTATGGGTCGAGAAGGTATACGCTAGTCTACTCTGGCATATCGATGCCCCGTCTCGATACACCCACGACTAGGGACTTTGAAGGATGTACTTATAGACTACCATGTCCCCACTAGTATGATCCGCATCATAGTCCAGGTAGTCAAGCACACATCCTAAGGGCTTTACCAACATGTAACAGAGAGACAATCAGTGTACACGTTAAGGTAAAGAGCAACCAGATAGCATACTATCATGTCGAGCAAGAAAGTCCTCCCTATATATGTCCCAGCATCCACTACAATATACATCCAATGTACAGTAATGGCCTCTAGGGCATACATATAACTAACAATCTCCCACTTGCACTAGGGCCATCTGTAGCAGTGGTTGTAGTATCTCATACTCAACCATCCCATAAAAATCTCTCTCTGGGATCAGGCTTTTGTGAGTGGATCCGCTGTGTTGTCCTCTGAGTCTACTCTCCAAACCTCGATCACCCTGGAGATCAACCATCTCCATGATCAGGTGATACTGCCTTAGAATATGTCTGGATCACTGATGGGACCTGCGTTCCTTGGCATAAGCCACAACTCCATTGTCACACAATGGGAGGAACATAGTTCATCTCATGAACCAATATACACCCAAACAGCCTCTTTGGTAGCATCTTTAGTAGCGATGTATCCTGCCTTTATCGTCTAGTATGCCACGGTATCTAGCTTGGAACTCTTCCAACATACCGTCCCTTTACTGAGGGTAAAGACAATGCCTGCGACTGACATTCAGTCGTCTTTATCACCCTGGAACCCTTCCAGTGATTCTCCCCAGGATCGATTGATACCATCTCACTACAACTTGTGAGAATCCTAACATCCAATTAGATCTATCTCATAGATCCAAAACCCAGGATTTAGGAGGTATCATTTTGATCCTATATGGAGAATCATTGTGATAAGCGGATATTGATCGAGCGTAGCATAGGAAACTCCTTCCCTATCAAGAGTATGTCATCCATGTACTCTACGAGGATCGTCACCATACTCCCTACTTCCTTTTGTTTATACAAGGTTCATCTACCATTTTGATGATGTCAACTTCTTTGACTAATTCATCAAAACAGACGTTCCAACTCCGCGAGGCCTGCTTTATCCTATAAAGCATCTTGCACACGTATCCGCTGCTCCCACTGTCTACGAGGCCCTCTGGCTGTGTACTTATAGACGCTCTCTTCTAAACATCATTTAGAAAAGCTGTCATGACACCCAACCACCAGATATCGTAGTCATGGTATGCAGCCGTGGCAAGTAGGATCTGGATGGACTTAAGCATAGCTACTTAGAAAAGGTTTCATCATCATCCATACCTGGTCAATGATGTAGACCTTTAACAAGTCTAGCTTTGAAAGTCTCAACTCTTCCATGTACACCAAGTAATCTTCTCAAGATATACTTGCTCCTGATGGGGATTTAACCCTTCAGATATAGCAACTAAAGTCCATACTTTGTTGGTGTATAAGGATTCCATCTCAGATCGATAAACATCCAGCCATTCTCACAGAGTCCTACTCCTGATGGCCAGGTCGAAACTAGTTGGGTCATCATCTCATGATGCAATCCTCGCTCCCACTGTCATAGAGAAACAGAAGTATCTCTCAGGTGGGTGAGGAACCCTACTAGATCGGCGGAGAGGCTGAGGTTCGTTAGAATTTACTGAATCCTTTGGTTCTATCAAATCATCAGTTTCAGTTTGTATGGCTGGAACATTTCCAGTTCTACATAACTGACCTTGCCTCGAGCTTGTCCGGTTTTTGCTTTTAGACATAGGCCGGACAACCCCAAATCTTAACTGGCTTAAGACATGGGCTCTTCCCATACCATATCACATATGAAGCGGTAGGCAACTGATTTGATTGGAACCCTATTCAATAGGTATGCAACTTCTCAAGTGCATAACCCCTAAAAGGAAATAGGTAGCTCAGTATTACTCATCATAGAGCACACCTTATAACATAGGGTGTAATTGCTCCACCCCGATATACCATCGTGCTATGGTGTATGCGGAGGAGTAATGCTGAGAGAGAATCTCATTCTCCTTTAGAAAAGTCCAGGATTTCCGTGCTCAAGTATTCTCCTCCTTGATCACATCAAAGGACATAATACTTATGCCCGTATTTTGGTTCTCTACTTCTCGCTTATATTCTGTGAATATCTCAAAAGGTTCGGACTCATGTTTCAATAGGAACATATGTCTGAATCTTGAGAGATTATCAGAGAATGTAATGAAGTACAAAGAACCAGTCCTGGCATGTGTAGACAGGGGACCTACATACATCAACATGTATCATCCCAAGAGTTCACTAACTCTTTCTCTGTTTCCAGTAAACGGAGCTATGGTCATCTTATCTTTGAGACATGACTGGCAAGTTTCAGAAGATGTAAATTCAAACTGATTTAAATATACATCTAAATGTAACTTCAGCCAGTCGGGTCGCATTGATCTGACCTAGTCTACAATACCTCAAGAAGGATTCGTTCATTTCTGAACTCTTCCTCTTGTGTGTGTTCTGTATACTAAGAACTGTAATTTGATTTAGAACATCAATGCTTTTAGATAACGTGCCTGAACCGATCAACTTTTGATATAGGAAATGTTCAAAACATTATCCAACAATACAGAATTTTATCATTTCTTTGCTAATAAAGAGATTGATATGATTTTGTATATCAGGTTCGGTATCTAATAACATTCGTTCAGAATCAATGTATTGGTAATACAGGGTGATAGTGACCGACAGACTTGGCTGCAACTCTTTCCCCGTTTTCTGCCTCATGAAACTTATCACCCGTTCTCAGTTTTTCTACCCTTTTGTAGCCCTATGTAACAGATTACATATCTGGGATCCTGATCCGGTATCATATACTCAGGATGCGGAGGATACTGAGAAACAGTTCCGTATAATGAACACACCCGAAGATGATGCATCATCATGCACTCTCTTCGTTTGGGCGGCACGGCAAATCTGGTATTCCCCAATTTCCTGCTCTGTCTTATAACAATTATAAGTTGGAGCGGGACCAACGTTCTCCAGCTCAGTATAACAAGCGGGTTCGGTCAATATTCCGTTTTATTATCTTGATTAAGGCGTGACATGGTCGCTACCAGGAGAGAGAGAGAAGAAAACACTCAGCGTGCGCTCTTGCAAGAATAGATTGGTTATTATTTTATCTAATCAGGATGGCTCCCACTGCTTTTTTATCAAATCTTCCTTCAAACCCTAAAAGGAAAGACTAGCCGGGATTAATTACACACTACAAGTTCGCCAATCTTTCAGCCAGGCCAGTGTCGGTACTTTGAGGGAGGTCCCCCGTGCTTTCGCACGAACCTAATTAATGTAAACCTCATTTTCCCAGAGGCGTAACCTCGTTAACACCTTTCTAGACACCTACTTGATCGGCTAATTGTAATGTATAAAACTCTCCCAGGAGTAACTCTTACTCGCAGCGGGTATCGGGATCCAACTATCTCATAGAAGGTATGCAATCTCATTGCAAATTTCAACACTTGAAATTCCCGATAATATTTTGCCCCTAGCTCGCTATGACCTTGACGCATGCCAAACAACCCATAGTCTGCTAGTCAAGTTCAACCCGTACATTTCTTGACTGAATTAAACCCACCCGCACGACCCTTGACGCATGCCAAACAACGCCGTACGAATACCCTAATCCAATCGCATCGTATGCTAGCAGATAAGCACTAGTTAGCTACCGTACACTACGTCTTGACGCATGCCAAACAACCGCAGCACGAATACTAACTAGTGCTTATCTGAAATGACGGAAGGCTACGACAGGTTTTTCTGAAAACCTATTGCGTAATGAACTTGATATCGTTGTAGAATCAAATGAATTTTGAAATGGAGTGTTTTTTAGGCTTTTCTAGTTTTGCTAAAGGAGTCACTCCCGGTGAAGGGATCGTCGGTCCTTTCCTCGTCGAATGAGGTGTGGGATATATCATATATATCACTGTGCAAAGCAAAAACACTTAAAAGCAATCAAAAGACAAACCGAGTGTGTAGTATCTGCCAGTTATTGCTAAAGGAGTCACTCCCGGTGAAAGGATCTCGGTCCTTTCCTCATCGAATAAGGTGCAGGATATATCACATATACCTCTGTGCAAAGCAAGAACTGTAGCTACCTTTCTTATTTTGAAATTCGATTCTACAACATCTTAGGTTTCTTTTATTTCATTAATCACATTAATGAAGTCCCATCATTTAAGTACCTAAACATCACAGATAAATACGACGTACACTTATGCCATCCGCATTCGCCTCGATGTCCCCTCGTGCACCGTTAGGTTAGGTAACTAACGGCAGAGCGGGGCAGGGCTAGCGCGGGTGTAAAACATAAGTCACATCTATATAATATATCATATATACTATATACAGTATTGATTAATCCAAAAATTTGTAGTTTACCGTAATCAGAAACGGCGTCGCTTCGCAGCTAGCCGGTGAATACGGGTCGATCCACAGGGATGGTTAATTTCCGATTTTGTGTTATAACGAGTTGATTCAAATCCTTGTTGGTTTTTTTTATCGATTGAGTTTAAGACGAATTTATGTGATGAGAAAGAACTCATTAGGGTTAGGTCGAAGGTAGGTGTGTTGAGATCAATGTGTTCACCCCTTTCAATGTCGTGATTTAAGCTTTTAGGAAAGTCACAACAATCAATAGGAAAAGGGATTAGGATGATCGGGAAGAAACAAAGTTTCTTCCTCTAGATCCTTGTCCGTCTTTTCTTATTCATTGATGTGAGCTTCATGGACATCATATAAGTCCGGCCTTTTATACTACGGAACACCGTTACCTTATAGGTAGGGTGCCGTAGGGGGCGGATCGTATATGTGTGCATGAAGGTTTCGTTTAAAAATAAGTTGACATTGAAGGAGGTGAGAGACATCCATCTCTCACTCACTCCCTTGTTCCTAACCCTAACGAGCGAGAATTTTTACTCGCACATTAGGGAATTATAAGTAAGAAACATTTTTATGTTTTATGTTTTAAATAGTTATCTTACGACAGATTTAGAAATTAGCTAACTAGCAATTAAATGATTCCTAGGGCAAGCAAACAATTATACTAAGGCAGAAATTAAATAAATTAAAGACTTACAAGAAGAAGATGATGCTCTTGATTCCTTCAACAAATCTCACTTTTATTGAATATAAAGAGGCATACAATTTTTAAGATCTAGATTACAATTTATAAGTAACTAGTGAAGCTAGGGTTACAGACTCTCGTAGACATGAATTTACTGATTTAACCCCTAAAAATCCCAACAATGAAACGACACACCGACACAAGAAGTCGGTGCCAACACGGGCACCATATGGCCGCGGTTCCGCGGCAAAAACATGCTTTTGGCCGCGAAACCGCGGCCATATGGTAGGCTGGGCCCACCATCTTTCTGTGGTTGATTGATCCTCTCTTGGGCTCTCTTCTTTTACTGTTCTTTTCTCTGTTGGGCTTTCTAGTATTCTCCAGGTTCTCAGTGAATCTTGTAAGGATCTTTTCGACCGTTTCTCTTGACGTTCGTCTCGGCTTGAGTAGGATCCGTGTGCTGTTTGGTCAAAAATCCATTTCCTGTATCATCTTTGTCTTTTTCACTGTAATTGCTTCAAAAGTCTGTATCCTGTATCATGTAACAAACGATCGTCAAATGCACCTGTTTACTTATAAATTGCACAAAAATGGGGCGTATGAATTGCAATATTATGATGTGAACAAATACCCCCAAACTTACCTTTTGCTCGTCCTCGAGCAAATTTATTTGTTTATTCTAACCTAGCCACATTTTCGCAGGGAAACGCGATTGCACTGAGCACGTGCAACAAGCCGTTAAACCTCTAGGTGTCCCTAGTAGGAGGAGTGTTGTCTCCTGAGGGTTTTCAGCGGATTACACCCACAAAATCCTATCAACTTGGTTTTTCGACTTTTGTTCTCCATTTAGGTTTTCTAACAAGGAAATCTATTATCGTTGACCCGCAAATTATCCACCCATATTCTTCACGCTTGCTCATTATTTAACTTAAGATTAGACATATCCTGTAGAATTACCTAGCTTTCGGCATTTCTTAAGTTTTCCTTCTAGAGTTCCATCTCCACTTAGGAATTTCTATCAACTCTATTAAAGACACAAGTTCTATTCTTCATTCCTTTCTCTTATCTAAACTCTAATCACATATCCCCACGTGTGTGTAAATATCACCCCTACACTTGGAAATTCAAATCAAGCAATCATACTCCAGCCCATTGTCCAAAGCACTTGTGAGACTTCGCTTTCCCATCCTTCATGCGATTGCTAATACTTCTTGAGGTACCAACAACCGATTACCAGATACGTTAGCACTTTAAGGCGTACTTCCTAGTTTTGCAACACCCAAGGCTTTTAGCAGTAGCACCTTCGCTAAATATTTTTCTATTTTTTTTTTTTTTTTTAGCCTTAAGTAATCACAAAAACCAGTGTCCATTTTTTTCTTTATTCACTCTTTTTTTTCTTTTTCATTGTGCTAAGGACGTTAGACAAGAGTATTTCAAGGTCTCTTCTACTAATCCAAGTTTCAAGGTGCGTGTTTGTGCAATTTGTAGGGTATACATTTTCAGAATCTAGACTTAAGTTAGGAACTATTTTTCAAACTTATATTCTAATAAGAGTTTTAATACTTTTCCTTTTTTTCGACTTAGCCCAAGAACTGAACCCAAGATTTGCCTATTTCTAAATAGCCTACAAAGACATATGCTTTCCACAGTTAAACTTTAAGGAAGGTTATTTTTAGGGTTTTTAATTTGCTAAGTCTAAGATTTAGTTTTTCCTAGCCAGTTAACCTATTTATCAAACTCAAGTCAATTAACCAGAATTGAATACATTAATTTTTTTACTTTTTGAAATTTTTCAATTTTTATGGGTTTTACTGTTTTCTAATTTTTTTATTTTTCAAACTTTCAAAATTATTTATGATTTTTTATAAAAATGCAATGCAGAAATTAAATATGCAAAAGGAAAACAAAGATATATACAATATGCAATGCAAGGATAACTATATACATCACCTCTAATACCCCCAAACTTGAACCAAGCAGTGCCCTCACTGCCCGGCCCCACGTCGCGCTCGTGAGCGTGAACGTGATCTCTCCCCCCTAGCCAACAGTGTTTGTATCCCCCTCTCAATCTCCGTCAAACGACGGTCGTGTTCTCGTGCCGTTTCCCGAAACTCATCCCCCAAAGAGTCTAATCTCCTCACTGTTCTTCTCATTAATCGCGCATGTTCTTGGGGAGTTAGTTCTTCCCCGCTCGAAGTCGAGCTCGAGCTGGGGGTGTGTGCAGGTATGTTTTCTCCCGGCTCAGTCCGTGTCCAAATATCCGTCAGTCTAGAGTAAGACGACGAGACACCCTCTAAAAGTGGTCGAACTGCGGTACCTTCTGTCAAATAAGAGTCAAATTCTTCGGCCGGGAGGAAATAACGGCAGAGTTGGGTCACGAGC
The DNA here is from genome assembly GCA_030015575.1 of Agapanthus africanus. NCBI lineage: Eukaryota > Viridiplantae > Streptophyta > Magnoliopsida > Asparagales > Amaryllidaceae > Agapanthus > Agapanthus africanus. Next base: position 250,079,427 of record JASDDO010000029.1, on the reverse strand, counting down.
ATGGGACATGGATATACACTCCCTCGTTTACCCGAACCTATGGAGTATAGCAAAACTGTGCACATGTCGAATCTAGGGTTTTTCGTCATTAAAGTATGAACGACATGTAAGGAAGGGGTGAAAAAGGTTGTGTTGTGAGAACTTCCAAAAATATTGTTTTGTGCCCACCGGCACACAGTTAAAACATTTGCGAAGAGGGTCCGTGCTTGGATCCCCTTGCGCGGTTCTCGCGCACAGTCATTACCCATTAAAGGAATATAGTCTTCAAAGCGAAGGGGTTGTTCGTGTGCCGGTACACGTGGTATTAGTGTCACCTCGTGTATCATATCCCTATCAATGCGAATTTCATTATTTCCCCAAATCAGTTTAATATAACCTAAGTTGTCTAGGCTATTTTCTTCCATTGACTCATAAAATTGGGTAACTAAGCTAGGGACAGCAAATGCAGATCCATGGTTATAGAGGAGGAAATTCCATCCCCTTTGTGCAATTTCGTGTGGAAAGTATGATCCATAGATCTCGTGTGCGAACACCGGTGAGAAATCTCTCTCGTACTGCATTTTGTGGGCCATCACAAGTTTACAGAGAAAGGACTATGAAGAAACAGAGAGCAAGGGTTCAGGTTTACCTCCCCTGAAAATTTCAGGGGGTGACGAGGCAGATCGGCGGCGGTTGCACGGCTGGAGACGGCAGGAGCGGCGGTTCCGCGGTTGGATGGTGGCGGCGCGTCTCGAGATTTCTGCAGAGGGAAGGGCGGCGCCTAGGGTTTTTATGAAGAGAAAATGTTTTAGGGTATGAGGGCAGGAGGGCTCGGGTTCCATTATATAGGGGGAAAGGGGTGATTTACAAAAAACACCCTCAAAGGTGAGGGTTTTATTCGTAAATGCAGCTATTAATCTGCACATTTGCAATTTAGTCCAGAAAAATATTATTATTCTTATTATTTTTTTTTATTTTTTTATTTTTATCTTATTTTTATGGTATTTTGGAAATGTACATACAAATGATATACACACCCCCAAACTTATTTGAAATAGTGTCCTTGGGAAACAAAGTTTGGGGGTGAAAGCGGAGGAAGATCAATCAGTGTAAAGCGGCTCCTGCAAAAACAGGAGCTCCTCCGAAGGATCCGCAGTGAAGAACGGTTTTAGTCGATGCCCATTTACCTTAAATAAGGTACCGTCTTCAGGGTTCTCAAGATCAACCGCACCGTGCGGATAAACGGTGCGGACCACAAAAGGTCCTCTCCATCTGGACCTGAGCTTACCAGGATGCAAGTGTAACCGAGTGTCATAAAGTAGAACCTGTTGACCAGGTTCAAAAGTTTTTCGTAAAAGGTGTTTATCGTGGAACACCTTGGCTCGGTTTTTAGCAGTTATGGCATTGTCATATGCCTCATCCCTTAGCTCCTCCAACTCATTCAGTTGCAGCTTTCTGTTGCTGCCCGCATCTCCTAAAGACAAATTTAGCTCTTTTATAGCCCAGAAAGCTTTGTGCTCGATCTCCACTGGGAGGTGGCAAGCCTTCCCGTACACAAGCCGATATGGAGACATACCAAGGTCGGTCTTATATGCAGTACGGAAAGCCCATAGTGCATCTATCAGTTTTAGTGACCAATCTTTACGGTTTTTGGAAACCGTTTTCTCCAAAATTTGCTTTATCTGCCGATTTGAAACCTCGGCTTGCCCACATGTTTGGGGGTGATAAGGCGTTGACAATTTGTGGGTGATAGAGTATTTACGCATCAAAGACTCAAAAGTCCTATTGCAGAAATGAGAACCATTATCACTTATAATCGCCCGAGGGTGCCCGAATCGAGAAAATATGTGTTCTTTAAGGAATCGAACGACAACTTTATTATCGTTCGTTCGACTGGGCACAGCCTCGACCCACTTAGAAACGTAGTCAACCGCCAACAGAATATACACATTTCCAAAAGAGTTAGGAAATGGTCCCATAAAATCTATACCCCAAACATCAAAAATGTCCACTACCAAAATGGGTTGGAGTGGCATTTCGTTTCTCCGCGAAATCCGGCCCAAATGTTGGCACCGGGAGCAGGTTTTGCAGTATTCAAATGCATCCTTGAAGAGTCGTGGCCAATAGAAACCACACTGCAAAACTTTTTCGGCTGTCTTCTTTGGGCCAAAGTGCCCGCCACATGCTTGATCGTGGCAGAAAGACAGCACGCTCTTGACCTCACTCTCGGGCACACACTGACGAATGATTTGGTCGGAACAGTATTTGAAAAGATAGGGTTCATCCCAGTAAAAATGCTTTACTTGGGACAAAAATCGAAGCTTATCCTGTTTCGACCAATCATTAGGAATCAGGCCGGTGGCTAAATAATTTACAATATCGGCGAACCATGGTTCGCAAGAAACGGTCAAGAGCTGCTCGTCGGGAAAAACGTCAGAGATTGGAAGATCGAGCGTGGGCGAAGAAGGAAGTCGTGATAGGTGATCAGCTACTACGTTTTCACATCCCTTTTTGTCCTTAATGACAAGGTCGAATTCTTGCAATAAAAGGATCCAACGTATTAGCCTAGACTTAGCATCCTTCTTCGCAAAGAGGTGGCGAAGAGCCGAATGATCAGTAAAAACAACGACTGGAGAGCCGATTAAATAAGGCCGAAATTTCTCGAGTGCAAACACAACAGCTAAAAATTCTTTCTCTGTTGTTGTGTAATTAAGTTGGGCCTCATTTAGTGTTCGGCTGGCATAATAAATCACGTGCGGCATCTTATTAATGTGCTGTCCAAGAACAGCTCCAATTGCAAAGTCTGATGCGTCGCACAAGATTTCAAAAGGGTGCGTCCAGTCGGGAGATGAGAGGATGGGGGCAGTGATGAGTGAATGTTTTAAAGACTCAAATGCTTCAGTGCATGTGGAGTCAAAAGCGAAGGTCGTGTCCTTGGCCAGTAAAAGGGTCAAGGGTCTAGCAATCTTGCTAAAGTCCTTGATAAACCGTCTGTAAAAACCGGCGTGGCCAAGGAAGGCTCTAATATCTTTGACGCATTTTGGGGGAGGTAGGTTAGAAATCACTTCGATTTTAGCCCTGTCTACCTCGATGCCGTTTTGCGAGATAACATGTCTTAAGACAATGCCCTCTCGTACCACGAAATGGCACTTTTCCCAATTTAATGTTAGGTTCTTATCCCTGCAGCGGGTAAGAACAGCGTCAAGATGGCGTAAACACTCGTCGAAGGAGTCGCCAAAGATGGAGAAATCGTCCATAAAAATCTCCAAGAACTTTTCGACCATGTCTGAAAAGATCCCCATCATACACCGCTGAAATGTAGCTGGCGCGTTGCATAACCCGAAGGGCATGCGACGATAAGCAAAGGTGCCAAAGGGACAAGTAAATGTTGTCTTGTCTTGGTCCTCTTTGGCGATGGGGACTTGATTGTAACCGGAATAGCCATCGAGAAAGCAATAGAATTCGTGCCCTGCCAATCGCTCGAGCATTTGGTCAATGAAAGGTAAAGGAAAGTGGTCTTTCCTTGTAGCGGCATTGAGTTTCCTATAGTCTATGCAGACTTGCCACCCAGTTTGGGTGCGAGTGGGAATCAACTCATTTGCCTCGTTTGCAATGACCGTAATGCCCGATTTCTTAGGCACGACGTGGATTGGGCTAACCCATTGGCTATCCGAGATAGGGTAAATGATACCGCTATCCAGACATTTGACAATTTCCTTCTTAACCGCCTCTTTCATGATGGGGTTGAGGCGCCTTTGTGAATCTCGTGCTGGCCTGGCATCATCCATTAAGTGTATATGATGTTCGACTATGAGGGGACTAATCCCCTTTATGTCCGCCATAGACCAGCCGAAAGCTTGCCGATTATTAAGTAAGACCGTCAAGAGAGCCTTCTCTTGCTCAAGAGCTAGAGAAGTTGATATAATGACAGGTAAGGTCTCATTATCACCTAGATATGCATATTTTAGGTGCGTCGGCAAAAGCTTTAATTCGAGTTTAGGGGGTGAAACAATAGATGGTAACAATGGGGTAGTTGTTTCAAACTCGAATGATTCCATCAAAGGTTCGAACTGAGTGTACGCAATAGTGTCGGATGGTTCTACTAACTCATCCGCAAAAGCAAAAGACTCCAAATCAGGTGATGAGTCTTCGAATTCGTCGACGAATGTAAAACATTCAAAATCATTATCCGCCGCGAAAACTGAGTCGGATTCTAGGAGGGACGCACTAGTGGCGTTAACATTGCTGTGGTCGAATAAAAAATTCTCGAACTCACAGTCCTCCTCCGCGATCTCATTGATCGAGCAAACGTCTAGTATGCTAGCATTGGGCTCAGCAGGCTGACTTCCTAACTTGAAAATATTGAGCTCAATTGTCATATTGCCGAAAGATAAGTTCATTGAACCGTTACGACAATTGATCACTGCATTGGAAGTAGCCAAAAATGGTCGCCCTAATATAACCGGAATTTGGTTCCGGGGGTTTGCAACAGGTTGTGTATCCATCACTATAAAGTCTACGGGGAAAATGAAATCCCCTACTCTTATTAACACATCCTCCAACTCTCCCCTAGGATGGGTTATTGACCGGTCGGCCATTTGGAGAGTACAGTGAGTGGGCTTAAGCTCTCCAACGCCCAATTGCTCGTACACAGAATAGGGTAGCAAATTGACGCTCGCGCCAAGATCTAAGAGTGCTCTATTGATATTCTTGTCCCCAATTGTTATCGAAATGTTAGGACACCCGGGGTCCTTTTGTTTTTGGGGAAGGGAATTTACAAGAGCATCACTAATAGCACTGGCCACAAAAACTTTCTTTGGCACTTGTGACTTCCTCTTTTTGGTGCACAAGTCCTTTAAAATTTTGGCATATGAAGGAACTTGCTGAACTGCATCCAAGAGAGGGATGTTTATGCTAACCTGTTTGAACAACTCGACAATCTTTTCCATTTGAGGAGTTGGTTTATTGGATCTCAACCGATTCGGAAAAGGAACATTTTGAAAGGTGGTTGAGTCCAATTTTTGCGGATCAGATTGTCGAGTTGGAACGGTACCTCGTGTAGAAGTGTTCATGTCGTGAGAATTAGGTCCGTTCAAGCTAGAAGAGGTAGAGCCATGTGAAGGGTGGAGAATAGGCTCTAAAGAAGAAGATGGTGAAGAAGAAGAAGAAGAAGAAGACCCACCGGCAGGGGTGTCATTGTTAATGCCCACATTGTTCCGCAACACTTTTCCCGATCTCAACGTGGTCACCGCATTCACATTATGATTTTGCTGATTGTGTGCAGCATGTGCGTGACCGGGGTTGGGCAACGGTTGAGACGGGAGTTTTCCTTTTTCGCGCTCGCTCAAAGCTGCATTAAGTTGTGCAATTTATGCCTCAATAGATTTGATACTCTGATCGTGGGAGGCACTGCTTTGCACTAAAGATTGAATAGAAGTCTCAAGTCTTGCTGTAGACTGTGTAGATTGCTTAAGAAATGCATCTAGACTTCTCTCGAGCGAGCTAACCTTATCATTATTAGGTTGAACATAATTGTTTGGCTGGTAAGCATTGTTCGGCACAAAATTGTTCACCTGATTAGGGTAAGGTTGTTGTTGAAATTGTTGCGGTTGATATTGAGTTTGCGAGGGTGCTTGTTGTTGTTGAGGAGGAGGAGGTCTTTGAAAATTATTATTATTTCCTTGGAATTGTTGATTTTGGTTCCAAGCGAAATTTGGGTGACTCCTCCACCCCGGATTATACGTCGAAGAGTACGGATCGTTCCTTTGTTGTTGCTGAAATGCAGCATTGACTTGATCCTGTCCTTGAGTGAATGCATTATAAGGACACTCTTCAGTTAAGTGCGATGGATCCGCACAACAAGCACAGACAGTTCGTGGGGGCATAGCAGGGGCAGGAGAAGACGACGAGATTTTGGTCTCGATCGCTTCTAGCTTTTTCGTAAGAGCGGCCATCTCGGCCTTCATAGCAATCGACATCTCTATTTGATGTATGCCCGCCCTAGATTGACCACTAGAAGTTGATGTGGTCTTGGTGCTCTCCCACTGTATTGTCTGCTCACTAAGATCCTCGAGAAACTGCCACGCCTCATCATTAGACTTAGAGAGAAAATGACCTTGACAGATGGTTTCTAGCAACTGCTTCGTTGCCGAGTTCAATCCCTCATATAATGTTTGGCAAAGTTGCCAACTTTCTATCCTATGGTGAGGGCATTGAACTAGTAGGTCCTTAAATCTCTCGAAGCACTTCCAGAATGGTTCGGAAGGAAGTTGTGAAAATTGAATTATTTCATTTCGAATTCTGGCAGTTTTATGGTGAGGATAGAACTTTTTCAGAAAAGCCTTCACAAACTCGTCCCAATTTCTTATGGAATGTGACGCGGTGCTATATAGCCACTTCTCGGCTAGGTCACATAAGGTGAAAGGAATGACCCTTAGCCTTATAGCGTCATCACTTAATTGGGTTGTCTTCATCATGCTGCAAACGTTTTGGAATTTATTAATGAAAATATATGCATCTTCGGATTCCAAACCATGAAACTTAGGCAGCATATTGATGAAGTGTGGTTTTATTTCAAAATTATCCCCATTCGCCGGTGGGGGTGAAAGACATGTGGGTAACGAAGTGCGAACGGGGTAGAAGAGATCCTGGAGCGCAACTCGTGCGGGCGCTACAACAGGCGGTAGATTCGGGTTATTCGCACTTGGCGGAGGTGGAATCATTCCCGTCGGTAAGGTATCGTTGGGGTTGAATCCCGACATACCTTCGAATGAAGAATTTGAATGTGGAGGTAAGGAAGTGGACGGAAGATCGACGAAGGGTTCGTCGAAGGGTTCGTTGGTCGGTACCAACGAAACGCGGACTAATCGGGCGTTAGTATCCCTAGTCCAAAATGACATACACTAAAGGGTAGTGTAGTCAGAAAAAAGAGAAAAACAGAAGGTGGGGGTAAGATAACGTCAGTGAGAAGAAGTGGTGGAAGTGAGGTTTCAAGTTTCTTTAGCGGCAAGTTGCAAGTTTTTAAAAGATTTTATTTTTTTTTTATTTGTGAATTTTGCAAGAAAGTTTTTGAAAACGGACTCGTGACACAAAAAGTATCAACCACACATGCACAATCAGGCCTAGATCTAGGGTCGCCTAGGTCTACTAGACAGCTCCTAACTAGGGCTAGAAATAGACCTCAAACCGCCTCGTCACGGACAAATACGGCCAGGTAAGTGGGAAGGAACCACCACTACAGTGGGCCTAATTAAAAACCACTAGCCTAGTCACCGCAATGTCGGTTAGGATAAACGGCCGATGCCTACCCTAGTCCTTTTCCTATTGAGCTCGCTGTCCTTAGGTCTGAGTCTAATCTTTTTTAATTAAAGGTGGTCGATGCAAAATGCTTTAGGTGTTTTCTGGGGTCCTGGGAAGGGTGATGAAATCCCCACCCAATCTGAGTTTGGTCAAATAGCCCCTTAAGTCCGATTAAAATATGCAAAACAACAATTCACTTGCAATCAATTTTTTTAGCGCGGCGCAAAGAAACCTGCAGAAATCTGTTATTTAGAAGGGGGAGAAAGACTCTTTACGCAAAGAAATCCTGCAGAAAGATTTTTAACAGTGGATATATGGAGGTTACAGAGGAGAGGGAAAGAGAACAAACAGAGCAAATTTGAGATGCTGACGTGGCATCACAGGCGCGGAACCGCGGCAAATGGGGTACTGGTGATGCGGAAGCGCGGTAAATAGATGGGTTCAGCCTCTGGAAAAATTTCTGTGGCTCTGTACTTTCAAGTCCTCTCTGTTTTTATGCCTCCTTTTCTGTTTTGACCTTCTGTAAAATTCCAGATCCAAAAGTTCTTATTGTTCCTGCAAGATTCAAACTAGAAACCCTTCAAACAGATAAAAATAATGAAAAGAATATTTTTTGTATTTTGTATTTTCAGATTTTTATAATTTTCAAATTTTATATCAACCCGAAATCATACAAAAAGAGAAAATTACGCCATCCCCGGCAACGGCGCCATTTGATTAATCCAAAAATTTGTAGTTTACCGTAATCAGAAACAGCGTCGCTTCGCAGCTAGCCGGTGAATACGGGTCGATCCACAGGGATGGTTAATTTCCGATTTTGTGTTATAACGAGTTGATTCAAATCGTTGTTGGTTTTTTTTATCGATTGAGTTTAAGACGAATTTATGTGATGAGAAAGAACTCATTAGGGTTAGGTCGAAGGTAGGTGTGTTGAGATCAATGTGTTCACCCCTTTCAATGTCGTGATTTAAGCTTTTAGGAAAGTCACAACAATCAATAGGAAAAGGGATTAGGATGATCGGGAAGAAACAAAGTTTCTTCCTCTAGATCCTTGTCCGTCTTTTCTTATTCATTGATGTGAGCTTCATGGACATCATATAAGTCCGGCCTTTTATACTACGGAACACCGTTACCTTATAGGTAGGGTGCCGTAGGGGGCGGATCGTATATGTGTGCATGAAGGTTTCGTTTAAAAATAAGTTGACATTGAAGGAGGTGAGAGACATCCATCTCTCACTCACTCCCTTGTTCCTAACCCTAACGAGCGAGAATTTTTACTCGAACATTAGGGAATTCTAAGTAAGAAACATTTTTATGTTTTATGTTTTAAATAGTTATCTTACGACAGATTTAGAAATTAGCTAACTAGCAATTAAATGATTCCTAGGGCAAGCAAACAATTATACTAAGGCAGAAATTAAATAAATTAAAGACTTACAAGAAGAAGATGATGCTCTTGATTCCTTCAACAAATCTCACTTTTATTGAATATAAAGAGGCATACAATTTTTAAGATCTAGATTACAATTTATAAGTAACTAGTGAAGCTAGGGTTACAGACTCTCGTAGACATGAATTTACTGATTTAACCCCTAAAAATCCCAACAATGAAACGACACACCGACACAAGAAGTCGGTGCCAACACGGGCACCATATGGCCGCGGTTCCGCGGCAAAAACATGCCTTTGGCCGCGAAACCGCGGCCATATGGTAGGCTGGGCCCACCATCTTTCTGTGGTTGATTGATCCTCTCTTGGGCTCTCTTCTTTTACTGTTCTTTTCTCTGTTGGGCTTTCTAGTATTCTCCAGGTTCTCAGTGAATCTTGTAAGGATCTTTTCGACCGTTTCTCTTGACGTTCGTCTCGGCTTGAGTAGGATCCGTGTGCTGTTTGGTCAAAAATCCATTTCCTGTATCATCTTTGTCTTTTTCACTGTAATTGCTTCAAAAGTCTGTATCCTGTATCATGTAACAAACGATCGTCAAAAGCACCTGTTTACTTATAAATTGCACAAAAATGGGGCGTATGAATTGCAATATTATGATGTGAACAAGTATCTATCACAGAACATCACATGATCACATCACAAATATCGCAGCAGAAGAAACATATGAAATATTGGATATACTAGGACGTCCGTGTTTTCAATACGAGCCAGTATAAAATACGGATTCCACGGTCGTGATGAATAGCCAAACCCACACCCCTAGACCCCTACGAGAGTGGCAAGCAACCCTACCAATTCTGGAGTTAGGAGACCCGGACTCGACTCTTCGAGTTGGTCTCCCACTGGACCCCAGAACCCGGTTACTTGCTCCCCTCCTTGGGTCTATCCTAGTGCGGAAAAGTAAATAATATACAAACGGTGACAACTTCCGCAACCTGGAAGCGCCCCAATAAAAGAATATTACATACAAGTTTTTACATGAATGAAAATGAAAAACACTCATCTCACATAAAAACCCCCGGCTATTCAAACACGACGATCCAATATAACATATCCAGTAACACATAACATCACATGTCATCAACGTAAGTAAATATGCGCATCCCAATTGTCGTTGACATATAGCAACGAAACCGGCGATATCACATATTACACTTACGGTCACAGAAAAGAAAGTGTAAAACTACAACAGTTGGAATCCGCAATCTCTTTAGACATCACATGCCTAATCAAATGAATTACTTAGACATCACATGCCTAACAATTATAAACCCCGCATTTCATTCTCATTATCGAAAACACTTTTCAATATTGAGTCGGGCAATTCAACAAGATTCCCGACAGTCTGATCGAATACTCGTCGCAAACTTTAGTAGGCGGCCGCACCCCCGATACCGTCGACGAAGTGCACCAAGGCGGAACACCGCTGCCGCGAGCACCCGAACGGATGCTTTCGGTGACGGGGTTCTCCTACAGTCACTTGGTCGGGGCTATGGAGTGAGGCTGTCTATTAAGTTTACCAGGCGAGTATCCGCGTACGCTACGTGATTGCGACGGAATTTTGATCACATCAAAATTCCGTGGCAACCGATCAAGTGAGACTAAAGTGCTATGTTTATAACATTCATTCAGTTATCTCATAACTTATTGTGAATTCCAAGTATTGTATCCCATTCCTGATCGAACAATCGAACACCCAAGTTTTCCCGATACAGATCAACACATGAAATAAGTCTAACAACATTCAGTTCGTGCCTCAGTACCAACGGTCCAGCCGTAGAAGGGTCAAGCCAACGCCTCACATGTGGCACGCCGTACTGCCCCAAACCCGAAGGTTCAAAGGGCAGTTCAAGACGGTCACATAATCGAGTTAAGGTTTGTTGTCTTCTTGAGGGTCCATCGAGTTACTTGCACTACTTAGAACGTCTTTAGACTACGGAAAAATCCAACACTTGGAAATTTCCCGACAGGGGAAAAATTGGGTATTTATATCCGGTCGAACTTTTTAACATATTCTAAAATTTATCCGGAAAGCCACATAGACAAAATCTGATACTCCGATCGAAACACCGAATCCCCAAAACAACCCCAGAAAATTCAACTCTTGAATAAATATTAAAAATTCCCAGAAAATCCAGCACTATCTATTAGGAGTTACTGTGTAAGATTCGCTGAACAATAATGCCGTACGGCCGCGGAACCGCCGCACGAGCCTTGCTCGTGCCGCGGAACCACGGCAGTTTGATGGAGTTACGAGCACGAATTTCACAGTACCTCTTAAATTCACCTGCTGATTTTTCTGCATATTTTTAATGTTAAAAAACTCACTGTTTTCAAAAATGTACAGAGAGCATGGAAATTTTGGACTTTCGGGTTCGATCGGAGTTCAAACTCCGTCTAGACTTCGCCTAAGGCTCTAGCTAGGCTCTGATACCACTGTAGGGTTCCTAGGTACCCTAATGAGGTCTCACAAGGCATCAACCATGCCAATTTTAAAAAATACGGTGCCGAGAAACTCTAAACTACGGATCGTCGGCTAGAATTCTAGGCGAAAAGTAAACTAGTTAACACTTAACTAAGAGATACGGAAATACAACCTTTGTAGATCCGGTTCTCCACCTCCATAGCTCCGCAATGAAGTCTCCTCGCTGTCCATAACAAGTCCCGGGCTCTAGCGTCGGCTTCATCGGAGAATGGACGGGCTAGGTCATCGATGTCCATGCCGAAGATGATCTACGTCGAGGCATCGCTAAATCAAGCTCCGACTTCACCAAGTCAAGAAACTTGTGAAGAAAACACACTCTACTACTTGGCAAGAGGTAGAGGATGAAGAAATAGGAAGTTGGTAGACTTTAGAATTGGATTTCTCACTCATTTCCATCAATCACCATTGATGGAGCTTAGGTTTTTTGCTTCTTGAAGAAGAAGAAGAAGATGATGATGATAAAGAATGATTATTATCATAAGAATTATTTAAAATGAAAAGAATAATACATTCTTATCATAAGAGAACCATGGTTAGTTGTAGAGAGTGAACTAGGGTTAGTGGAGTGGTTAGGGTTAAGCATGAGACAAAATGGTGACAAAGTCAAAGTGTTCATGAAACTTCATGAACAAAACAAAAATTGCCACCATTTTCTCATTTGCTTATTCTTTTTCCAAAAAGAAAAAGATTAATATATAAATAAGGAAAACAAAAACCCTAATCATCCACTTAACTATAGTTTGATACTTTACACTTAACCAAAAAGCATGTATCATCAAACATGATACAATCAAGTGCACAAAATCATATCGCATATGGAATGCGCACAACCGAGTGAGAAAATCCATTTAAAGTGAACCGATACTAGTTAATGCAAAGTAATATATCAAATATATAATTATGCATTAAATCATTAAATCAACACTTGATTCAATGATCCGGTCATGTCGCACATAACCGACTAGTATCCAATGTATCGGCTTATCGAATCAATCCTTGATTCGATAACTAGGTTATATCGCATACAACCATTCGACACATTCATCGTGAGAATGAAATGCGGTATCACATACACGCATTATTCTCGGTCCCGCACATATCTCATATGCGCTCCTATTTCGTTTCGCTTGAGCCAGGAAACCTCTGTGTAGGACTCTAAAGACTCGTCAATACGCCGGCAGCAGGTGATGATCATATCAATCACCCACAAGCCGCAAGCGGTCTGCTAAACGTAACGGCCACCCGGGTATTGAGCGATCTGAAGATCGACGAGCAAGACCGCTCACACTCCAGTGAATCCAACCAGTAACACTACCGTACAGTCCGGTCTGATCGTCTAATATGTCGCATATCTCGCCTAGGGATGGTAAACGTCAGACCCCAATAGCTTGATAAGTCGTGTCGATATGATGTCTATAACAATTCGAGAAACTACTGGTAACACTTACCAGTAAATCTCAGCAACCCTGGCCAGGGATTTCCTGTTATAGCCAATCAAACACAGCGCAACATCAACTCCCTATACCGGGAGAGACGAATCCCCTCCCATCGCTCATTGCCTCCATGTGACTCGGGACTGTACCCAAAAACCACCGTTTTGCATGCCCTCTTGGACGTGGTAAGATGGAAATCAAAGCACAGTGGGAACCACACAAGACTCTATGACGATCTCGGGTCTACAGACTAACCTGTACCAGTGTCACCAGAGAACTGCCATCTGACGTGAGGTATAATACCATCTGGGAGTTCTCGGCGAGTCCGTCCAGTATACCCAGTCTCTACTGAGCACCCGTATATCATCTCTGATGTCAAACACCAATGGATATTGGATCATCCATCGCCCATCTGTATGGGTCGAGAAGGTATACGCTAGTCTACTCTGGTATATCGATGCCCCGTCTCGATACACCCACGACTAGGGACTTTGAAGGATGTACTTATAGACTACCATGTCCCCACTAGTATGATCCGCATCATAGTCCAGGTAGTCAAGCACACATCCTAAGGGCTTTACCAACATGTAACAGAGAGACAATCAGTGTACACGTTAAGGTAAAGAGCAACCAGATAGCATACTATCATGTCGAGCAAGAAAGTCCTCCCTATATATGTCCCAGCATCCACTACAATATACATCCAATGTACAGTAATGGCCTCTAGGGCATACATATAACTAACAATGTTTATGTGTTCATGGAGTACCTTTGGGTTCGTTGCGAAACCCTAGAGTAGTTGTTATACCCACATACGCACACACAGACTTGCATACTTTACTTTCTTGTGGGCAGATTGGGATGTGTATATGTGTATATATGCGTGGGTATGGGACTATGCATATGTACATTCATATACGCATGCATGGATAATGAGGATGGTACTTGGGATTTAAGATGAGTCGATGAGATTTGATTTGAGGCCGTGAGATCGGTGATATAACAGGGTTCGTATTTGAGATACGACATGACGTTGTAACGGGTCCTTGACGTAGTGTTTCACACACGTGCATGCATACTTAGGCGGTATCAGTATTGTACTTGACGTAGATCAGTACCCCGATCATGATATTTGATAAAGAGGATACCAGGTGAATAGTATGATGAATGTGATATTGACCCGTGCCCAGATTTGGGGATGCCGTACGACGGATTTACGTACGAGCTATATTTTGATGATTGATCCGTACTCTTGACGTGGGATGTCTGGTTATAGATATGGTATCGGATATGATATTATTGAGGCGGGATCACCGACTAATATATATACAGGTATGTATATGTATCGCCTCAGATGTTAGGCGGTTTCCTTACCTGTAGTCTAGCTTGTAGCATAGCCCTTTAGTTTAGATAGTTGTTAGATTAGATTCGGTTCCTACCTATTTCAAAGCTTACGAATCGTGCGTATCTTAAAAGACAAGTCAAGGGATTCTACGGATATTTCAAAAAACGTATCTTTTCTTAAAAACACCGTAGCCCCTATTTCAAAACCCCACGATTCATGTTATTTCAAAAGGCACCATTGTAGGACTTATATTAGGTTAATGCAGATTAGTTATCACAGCGTCTAGTATTCAGCTCCCGCTCATTATTGTTGTTCGCTCCGCATCACATGCTTATATTATGCTTCATATTCTACTGTTGATATCTTGTGGTTAGGACACCAGCACCATTACCGATGATGCGTATGTACCACGTACACTTACTTGCCGGCTCACACACATCTTCATCGGTAATTGCCATGTTACGTACACCTTAGAAAATATTATTGCTTGACATAGCTTGTTAGCTAATAGTTTAGACATGATATTAGTGTACTTGCCTTATATGTTAGTTTAGACATTGTAGTTATTACCTGCTACTTCATGCATACTGTTATTCATTGTTATGCCGCACTCATGGATTCTCATGCATATATTCACTTTTTACGTGCTATTGAGGTTTTGGATTCGGATTTCCATGAGATTTTCTGGATTTGGGGAAAACCGCAAAACATATACAAACTTCTTCTTTCTCTTTTTAAATGAAAAGCACGGTTTTTCCCATGATGTATGAGTCGTCCACCATGAGTTTGCTGATAGATTTCGAGACCCGATTCGAGGAGTTGGATGAACCGTTTCGGGTACATGGTGGACCCGGTAAGGTACCCCGGGGCAAGAAGTTCGTGGTGATGACGATGAGCCTGGCAGGGGAGACTACCTACCGGTGATTTTACCCGACGCGTCGGATATCCGGAGGATACCGTCGTGGTCTTGAGATGGATGGTAGGGGCCGGTCTGGACTGACGGCGCCCTAGATATTGAGATTGAGACATTGAGATTTCGAGATATTGAGGTACTGAGATTTGATGATACAGGCCAGTCCGGATAGCCGGAGCCTGAGGCTTTGAGACATTGAGATTTATGTTTTGTGTCGATGCGATACACTGTTGATGCTGATTTCATTTATGATACCTCATTTTAAAAATACAAAAGAAATCTCACTAATTTATGAAAACAGTTTCTTCATTTACATGTATTCTGTTTTCATGCATTCATACCTTATTCATATGATATATTGCTACCTGAGGCACTGACACGGGCACATGAGATCACACTCGGGTTAGATATTACCCTAGCCATTGTTATAGGCTGCATGTTATTCATATATTTGAGGATATATTATGATCATTGACCTAGGTTACGTTATTTATGCGATTTCTGTGCGTAGATGTTTTTCTATTCACGAGTTGGCAACTCACCCCCGTTATGCCACAGTTTCTTGCAGGTTTTGCCACACATGTTTCATTACGGCTTTGCTGGCACTACTTCCTTTTCCGTGTGATTTTCTATTAGGTGGGTTTATTTGTATCGTACCCCCCCATTATATCTTGTATATCACTATTCATGTTGTATCCCGTTTGGGGGCCAGTATTTACAAAGGAGACTCTGCCGAAATTTTCAGGAAATACTTGATGTTTTTAAAACCGCATAACTCGGCTTATGCTATTAAAACTACTTGATTTTAAATTGGTTTTCCTTCACTCTACTATTTTTCTTGGTTTTGGATTTCTGGGTTTTCGGCTTACTTAAATTACGTACGCCTCGAGATGTTTCGTAGTTTAAGTGTCGGTCATGTTCCGTACTTTCGGGACGTGACATATGTTGCGCCACGGCAGCGCCCCGGCCGTCTTACTCGAGGCCAAATTGCGGAATCAAAATTTTTTCCTTACTCGGAAACCGGCGCTACCGCGGACAAAGAAAAACCCGGATCGTTTACCATTAACCTAACTAGCAAACAAGAGATGGAGTGAGAAGTATACCGAGTGATCCGAGTCCTCCGGTCTTCTCTTCATCATCCCGATCTCCCGCGGAAAGTCTTGGCTCTACATCGTCGCCTCCTCGCCGGAAAGGGCATCACATCGCCTTCGTCTTTTACGGGCTCCCGCCTCAATACCGAGGCAACTCGAGCATGAAGCCGGCAACTCGACATGCTCAAGATTTGCTGTAGAAAGTAGTGTAGAAGATGGTTGTCTCACTTTGGGGTTGGTTGCCATGATGGAGGAATCAATAAGAAATGAACTTGGGTTTTTGTAGCAATGGAAAAATGAGATGAAACAATAATTTTTCCCACACCCTCACCCAAAAGAAAATGAACCATCATCCTCTCTAATGTGGTCGGCCATTCATGATAGAAATGGTGGAGGAATCTATAAACAAAATGAAGCAAGAAGGGAGGTTATTGTAGGATGAAGAGAAGAGGTGACTATATCATAAAGCAAGAAAACATAGAACCATGCTTCACATTAATTCACACCATACCCTTTCATGTCAAATTAATGCAAGCATGGAGCAAGATATGAAAGGTATCATAATCAACACAATTGCATAAAACCCCTCCACAAAGTGTAATTTGCAAAACTGCAAATTACCCCCTCCATCGGAAAAGTCCGGCCGGGAAAGAACAAAGGAAAACCGGCCGGAACGGAATGCAAACTGGCAACTCCAGAAAACTGGTCCCGTAATAAATTACAGGAAAACCCCGATACTGTGCATACACACCCGCATCTGTATTCCGTCCGGATACAAATGCAATGAGACAAAATCTACACTGTACTAGACTAGGACCGGCTTAAGCCAAAGCCTGCTAGTAAAATCCGTTCGATCCTGATCCGTGCAATACCGCACGTATCTGATCGAACCCTGCCATATACCTATACGGCTACTAGTACAAACCGCCCGATCCTGATCCGTGCAATACCGCACGTATCTGATCGGACCCTGCCATATCTCCATACGGCCTCTACAGCGTTTCGCCCGAAAGCTTGAGTAACTGAAAGTGTGGTGGACTCTAAAGACTCGTCAATACTATGGCTGTGGATTTAACCACTGGCACGTCAGAGGTATAAGCCAATACGTGACGGGCCACCAGCTATTGACCAAAAGGGACGTCGATGAGGAAGCTCACCCCGACACCCTACTGAGCCTGTCAGTGACAATATCCGTACAGTCCGGTCCGTTCGTCTATGAGTATCGCATGGCGGGCCTAGGGGGTTGGTGAAAGTCAGACCCCCAAAAGCGGTACAAGTCGTGTCGGAGTGTAGCCCAGAACGCCCTGAGATACTACTGGAATACCTACCAGTAAATCTCCTGCCTCGGCCGAGGGCTTTGCGTAATGGCTCTCCTAGACACAGCGCGACCTCACCCCCAATACCGGGAGAGACGAACCCCTGCAGATCCGCTCACTGCCTCCATATGGCTCGGGACTGTACCCAACTAAAACCTGTTTGCACGACTCCTTTGAGCCGTGGTAGGGTAGTAATCAAAGTACAGTGGGAACTCACACGAGACAAATGACGATCTCAGGTCGATGAACTAACCTGTACACATGTCACCTGGGAACTGCTATCTGACATCTGGTATAAGACCAACTAGCAGGTTCCCGGCGAGTCCTGTCCGGTGTACTCATAACCCAATGAGCACCTGTATACATCTTAGGTGAACCAACTGACACCAGTGGCTTGTGAGACCGGCCACCGCCCCTCGTCGGGGTCTCGACTGTATACACT
This sequence comes from Agapanthus africanus, assembly GCA_030015575.1. Classification (NCBI taxonomy): domain Eukaryota; kingdom Viridiplantae; phylum Streptophyta; class Magnoliopsida; order Asparagales; family Amaryllidaceae; genus Agapanthus; species Agapanthus africanus. Next base: position 250,061,677 of record JASDDO010000029.1, on the reverse strand, counting down.
AGTCTACTAATGGAGTATCGATACCCTGTCTCGAAACTCCTACGACTAGGGACCTTTTAAGGATGTGCTTATGGACCCCAGCTCCCACGTATATGATCGCCATCATACTGTTGGTCGTCAAGCAAGAATCCTAGGGCCTCTATCAACGTGCAATAGCGACATGTCAGGTCACCTAAAGCAGTACACGATGATAAAGATAAACCAGATAGCATACTATCATCTCGAGTAAGACTGTCCTACCGGGATAGGTCCTCCCTCAATCATTGCAATCACGTGCCTGTGATCCAATAATTGACTCTGAGGGCACTAACTCCAACAACATATATACAGATCAATGCATGTAGTAATAAACACTTAATTCCCTCTAGAGTGTCGATTATATCTATAACACAGGTTATTAGGTATTTTCCAGATGAATTCGTAATCTGTGTTATAATTACAATAAACACCTATATATGAATGATAAGAGTAGGGAAATTAACGTGTTGAGAATGCACTATTTTCGACTGATCAAATTCCCCCAAACTTAATTTTGGTCGTCTTGAGAAAATGTCTTTATTTTTAATTAAGAGAAGGAGAAAATATAAGAAAGAGAAAAACTAAGTAGCACACTTTCATAGGCAAACATGATTGCACTGAGCACGTGCAACAAGCCTTTAAACCTCTAGGTGTCCCTAGTAGGAGTAGTGTTGTCTCCTGAAGGTTTTCAGCGGATTGCACGCACAAAATCCCATAATAAATGGAAGACCGTGAAAGTTACATATAAAGATAAGAATTGTAAAAGAAAGACTTTGAAAGTTAGAGTTTTCAACTAATACTAGCTTTTAGTTGCTATGAGCCCTATCTTAATAGTCATGAAAAGATGTTAGAAATCACGTCATCCCTCAATAAAACATCGTCTTTATTCTTCATTCCTACCTTTCTTCCAAACATCGATCATATAACCCGACGTGTGTGTAAAGAACATCCTTACACTCAGAGAATTCGATTCAAGCAATCATACTCTTGTCCTTCCACCTTAATACTTTTTAATTGATATTTAGATGGAATTGCTCACACATTTTTCATGCGACCATTAATACTTCTTGAGGTACCTACCGACCGATTACTCCTGTGCTTGCTTATTAGGTGTATTTAGTATTTTCCTCGTCTTGCAACACCTATGGCTTAGCAGTGACTCCCAAACCAGTTTGTCTAAGGCACTAGGTGATGAAGCACCCTTGCTATATTTTTTTATTGCTGCCTTAGTGATAATAAAACCAGTGTTCATTTTTCTTTTCACCATTTTATCTTTTATTTTCCATTTATTATTTCCTTCATACTTTGGCTTTCAGACAAGGGCATTTCAAGGTATCCTCTACTATCCCGAGTTTCAAGATGTGTGTAAGTGCGTACAGTAGGGTATCAACATTCAAATGTTTGGCTTCCAGAATAGGAACTATTTTTTAGACTTATTTTTTATCCTCAGATTAGTGACTTCTTTCATCTTACTAACCCTTCGGATAACGGCTCATAACTACTTATTACTAGTTTCGTTTAAGAAAACTTCAAACTTTCTTGTTTTTCTTAAACTTTTCCAATCTTTTGGATGTAAATTTTCATTATCTAATCTTTTATTATAAAATTAAATATTTTTATATCTTTTAAATTTTTTAAATTTTTTATATGTTTTTTAAAAAAGTTTTGTGCTTATGCAAAGTATGATGCAAAATGATGCGCAAATAAGCACAAACCTCCCCCAAACTTGTTTTCAACAGTGTCCTTATTGTTGTCTTCTGCTAAAGCTCAAGAAACCTGTAAGTTTGGGAGGCAAAAAGTTGTTACAGGGGACATGAAATATAATTGTGGAAAATCTCCCCCAAACTTATTTTTTATTTATGTACAAAAACTTTTTATGATTTTGTTTTATATATATTTTTTTATATTTTTCTAAAATTTATTTACAAATTGACTCACGTCCGTTCTAAAGATGTGACAAAATTACCAAGTCATGGAGGTGAGGTGGAGGAAAATTAGTCTTATAAAGAGGCTCCTGTAAAAACAGGAGCTCCTCCGAGGGGTCAGTGGAAAAATACGGTTTTAGTCTATATCCATTTACTTTAAAAATTGTACCCTTTTCAAAATTTTCAAGCTCAACTGCCCTGTGCGGGTATACATACCACACAACAAAAGGTCCTTTCCACTGAGATTTTAGCTTACCCGCATGAAGATGGAGTCGTGAATCATAAAGAAGGAGTTGTTGACCAGATGTAAAAGTTTTTCTCAAAATGTTTTTATCGTGAAATACCTTAGTCCGATTCTTTATAATTATAGCGTTATCATAAGCTTCATCGCGGAGTTCGCTTAGCTCGTTTAATTGCAGCTTCCGAAAGTTGCAGGCTTGATTTAATTTAAAATTAAGTTCTCTAATGGCCCACATTGCTTTGTGCTCAATCTCGACCGGAAGGTGGCAAGCCTTTCCAAACACTAGTCTGTAAGGTGACATACCTAAATGGGTTTTATACGCAGTACGGAATGCCCAAAGAGCATCCGTCAATTTGGTTGACCAATCTTTTCGATTTTTAGAAACAGTTTTCTCCAAATTTTTTTTGATTTGACTGTTTGAAATCTCAGCCTGCCCGTTCATTTGGGGATGATAGGGTGTAGAAAGTTTGTGGTTGATTGCATATTTCCGCATCAAAGTCTCAAAAGACCGATTGCAGAAATGCGTCCCGTTATCGCTAATGATAGTGCGAGGGTGTCCAAATCGTGAAAAGATGTTTTCTTTTAAGAACTTAATGACAACCTTTTTGTCATTAGTGAGACAAGGAATAGCTTCAACCCACATCGAAACGTAATCAACCGCAAGCAATATGTACAGATTCCCGAAAGAGTTGGGAAAAGGACCCATGAAGTCTATACCCCAAACGTCAAAAATTTGAACCACCAAGATGGGTTGAAGTGGCATCTCATTTTTCCGGGAAATCCTACCCATGTGTTGACACTGTGCACAGGTTTTGCAATGATCAAATGAGTCTTTGAACAAAGTCGGCCAATAAAAACCGCATTGCATGACTTTCTCCGCCGTCTTTCGAGAACCGAAATGACCCCTACATGCCTGATCATGACAAAAAGATAGAACACTCTTGAATTCATCATTAGGGAAACATCTGCGAATGATCTGGTCAGGACAATACTTAAACAGATACGGTTCATCCTAGTAAAAATGTTTTACTTGGGATAGAAATCGATGTTTGTCCTGTTTCGACCATTCGCGGGGAATAGGTCCCATAGCAAGATAATTCACAATATCCCCGAACCAAGGTTCAGTGGATATTTTCAAGAGTTGTTCGTCTGGAAAAGAATCATTGATCGGCAGGGTCACAGGTGAAGAAGAAATGCGCGACAGATGGTCAGCTACAACGTTTTCACATCCTTTCTTATCTTTAATAACAAGATTAAATTCTTTTAATAGAAGGATCCAACGTATTAGCCTACCTTTAGCATCCTTCTTCACCAAAAGATGTTTCCAGACGGAGTGGTCAGTGTACACAACAATAGGTGAGCCGATCAAGTAAGGCCTGAATTTTTCTAATGCAAATACAACTGCCAAAAGTTCTTTTTCGGTAGTTATATAATTAATTTGAGAATCATTCAGGGTCTTACTAGCATAATAGATCACGTGTGGCATCTTTTCAATGTGCTGTCCTAAGACTGCACCAACTGCAAAATCTGATGCATCACACATAAGCTAAAAAAGGTGGTTCCAATCTGGAGATGATAGAACAGGAGCTGTAGTGAGAGAGTGTTTAAATGAGTCAAATGCTGCCTCACAATCCGAGTCAAAGTGAAAGGTTGTGTCCTTGGCCAAGAGAAGAGTTAAAGGTCTAGCAATTTTGCTAAAATCCTTAATGAATCTTCGATAAAAGCCTGCATGGCTAAGAAATGATCGTATATCCTTGACGCATTTGGGATGAGGATGGTTCTGAATGACATCTATTTTAGCTCTGTCAACCTCAATGCCTTTCCGTGAAATAACATGTCCAAGCACAATTCCCTCTTGGACCTTGAAATGGCATTTTTCCCAATTCAAGGTTAAGTTCTTCTCTTTACAACGAGTAAGAACTGCGTCAAGATGAGATAGGCAGTCAACAAAAGAATCTCCAAATATGGAGAAATCGTGCATGAAAATCTCCAGAAAATTCTCGACCATGTCCGAGAATATCCCCATCATACACCGCTGAAATGTAGCGGGAGCATTGCATAACCCAAAGGGCATGCGTCTATAAGCGAAAGTACAAAAAGGACAAATAAATGTGGTTTTGTCTTGATCTTTTTTGGCAATAGGGACTTGGTTATAGCCAGAGTATCCGTCCATGAAGTAGTAATAATCTTGTCCAGCTAAGCGTTCTATCATCTGGTCAATGAAAGGTAGAGGAAAGTGGTCTTTCCTCGTTGCGGCATTGAGTTTTCGATAATCAATACATACACGCCACCCGGTTTGAGTGCGTGTCGGGATTAACTCATTTGCCTCATTTGATATGACCGTAATGCTAGATTTTTTTAGGGACGACATGAATTGGACTTACCCATTGGCTATCGGAGATTGGGTAAATGATACAATTGTCAAGATATTTGACGATCTCTTTCTTCACCACATCCTTCATGACGGGGTTCAACGGTCTCTGTGGTTCTCGGGTTGGCTTGGATTCATCCATCAGATGTATATGATGTTCAACAATAAAGGGACTAATCCCTTTGATGTCAACCATAGTCCAACCAAACGCCTGCCTATTAGATCTCAATACCGTTGCTCTGAGGCTAGAGAAGCTGATATGATAACAGGTAAAGACTCATTCTCATCTAAATATGCATATTTAAGGTGAGAAGGTAAAAGTTTGAGATCTAATGCGGGTGGAGAAACTATAGAAGGTGGGGTCATCGAATGATATTCGGAGTCAAGGAGAAGATCGTAGCCTGTATAAGATACAGACTCGGAAGGTGAAGAGCCAAGAGTTTCAGACTCAAGCGTGGAAAATGTGTTCTCACTAAGATGTGACAGCTCAAACATTGATGTGCTAGTGTCGTCGAGATCTTCAAAGCAAAGTTAATCAACTTCGCAACTTTCGGGAGCAATCTCGTGGACAGAACAGACATCAAGTATATGAGCAGAGGGTTCAGATGGCTGACTTCCAATTTTATAGATGTTCAGTTCAATTGTCATTTTTCCAAATGATAGGTTCATTGAACCGTTTCGACAATTAATGACAGCATTTGAAGTGGCAAGGAATGGTCGACCCAGAATCACCGGAATTTGGTTCTATGGATTCGCTACAGGTTATGTATCGAGAACAATAAAGTCCACAGGGAATATGAATTCCACGACTTTAATCAACACATCCTCCAGTTCATCCCTAGGTTTGGTGATTGATCGGTCTGCTATTTGGAGAGTGCAATGAGCTGGTTTCAACTCTCCAATCCCTAACTGCTCGTAAACAGAGTATGGAAGCAGGTTAACACTTGCGCCCAGGTCATGTAAAGCACGGTTGATGTTTTTACCCCTAATAGAAATCGATATCGTAGGACATCCTGGGTCCTTACGTTTCTTTGGCAACTGTGGGGTAAAAGCAGTGCTAACATTATTGGTCATGAAAAACTTTTTAGGCACTTGAGTCTTCCTCTTCCTAGTGCATAATTCTTTAAGAATTTTCGCATAAGTAGGGACTTGTTGAATAGCATCTAGGAGAGGGATGTTGATGTTAACCTGTTTAAACATTTCCATAATTTTCTCCATATGTGGACTCGATTTGTTACCCCTTAACCGATTCGGATAAGGAGCTTTAGCAATAATAGCTGGGTCTATCATTGGAGAAGGTGGTGTGTGTGGAACTGATCCCAGAATAGTAGTTGGGTTCATTTTTGGTGGAGTAGAAGAGGTATACTGAGGTGTCGAGCCTTGAGGAAAATGGAGAATAGGCTCGCTAGAAAATGGTGGGGTAGATAAAGTAGGTGTAGAAGTAAAAGTGTGTGTGGAAGGAAAAGTGTCAGCCAGGGTATTATTGATCAATTCTTCATGATTATCAATCTCTTTCCCAACTTGATTACTCAGCACTCTTCCTGATCTCAACGTTGTGATGGCATTCACATTGTAGTGTTGTGAATGCCCAAGATTTGGTAGGGGTTGAGACGGAAGTTTCCCTTTCTTTCTCCCACTCATTTCGGCTTTTAATTGTTCAATTCATGCTTCCATCACTTTAATACTCTCACCATGGGTGTTAGAGTTTTTCTGGATTTTATCGACAGAAGTCTTTATTTCAGCCGAAACATGCATGAAATTTTTCAGAATCAAATTCATGGTTTGTGCGAGTGAACAGGATTCATCAGTACCGGTCAATTGCAAAGAACTAGAAGGTGCAGAAGTGTTGACCGGATTTTGAAAGTTTTGTGATTGATAGGGGTGCTGAGTCAGTTGATGTGGCTGCAGTTGTGGTGGAGGAGCCCTTTGGAAATTGTTTTGGTTTGGAACCGGGTTTGATTTTGGTGTTGGTTCCAAGCAAAGTTAGGGTGATTCCTCCAACCCTGATTATAAGTGGAAGAATACGGATCGTTTCTCGGACTTTGTTGGAAAGCAGCATTGGTATGCTCTTGACCTTGAAACGGAGAATTTAAGGACATTTTCCGTAAGATGAGATGGATCAGAACAGCATCCGTAAACAATTTTGGTGAGTGACATCTGATTTAGGAAGGCTGCTAAAAATTTATGTTCTATAGCTTCGAGTTTCTTTTGCATTGCTGCCATTTCAGCTCTAACTCCTATGGAAATATCAATTTGGTGAATGCCACCCCTAGACGATGACCGGTTTATACTCTCCCACTGTAAAGATTTTTCAGCGAAATCTTCTAGAAATCTCCAGGCTTCACCATCATCTTTAGTCATGAAGGTGCCTTGACACATGGATTCAAGGTTCTGTTTTGTAGTAAGATTAATGCCCTCATATATGATTCTGCACAGATCCCATCTTGGAATTCCGTGATGTGGACATTGAACTAACAGATCCTTGTAGCGTTCAATACACTTCGAGAATGGTTCATTTCGAAGCTGGGTAAATTGATTTATTTCGCTACGGACTCGAGCTATCTTATGATTAGGGTAGAATTTCTTAAGGAATGCTGTTACGAATTCTCCCCAATTCGAAATGGAATGTGCGGCTGTGTTATAAAGCCACTTCTCGGCTATATCGCACAAGGTAAATGGGAGAAGACATAATCTCATAGCATCCACAGAAAGCTGTGAAGTACCCATCACAGTGCATACTTTTTCAAATTTGGTAATAAAGACATATGCGTCTTCAGACTCGAGATCGTGATATTTGGGTAAAAGATTGATGTATTAGGGTTTTATTTCAAAATTGTCCCCATTGGCTGGTGGAATGGTGAGACAGGTTGAAAGAGGACCTCGAATAGGGTAGCATCTCTCCTGGAGAGAGATGCGGGGCGGATTCTGCGCACCTGCGGACGGTGGCAGAGTAGAGTTAAAGAAGTTCGATGGAGAACCGTCCATCGAAGTGGATGTTGTGGGGGTGTAGAAAAGTAGACGTAGAATTACCGATTTCGGAGTCAATAGGAGGAACGCGAACAAGACGGGCACTAGAATCCCGTGTCCAGCCGAGCATGTACTAACTGGTATAGCACAAGTGACAGCGTTAAATGATAATTAAGGAAAAGATGAGTTGGTGTTTGTTTTGAAAAATACGGATTTTGAAAAACTCACACAAACAATGCACAAGCAACCCTAAATCTAGTAGTCACCTAGGTTAAGTCTCTAGACCGCTCCTACCAGAAGACAAGTCGCAAGATTGATCCTCTACCGCCCCTTTGCCCCTTCTGTGGCCAGGTAAGTGCCAGGTAAGTGGGAGGTTCTCCATTACGTAAGTAGTGGGCCTAATTAAGTAACCACTTGCCTTAGAAACACTTGCCTTAGACACCACAAAAGAAACGCGGATAAGCAATAGATTACCCACGACCTCCTTGTGTCCTAAATGATCGCGACAGTCCTTAGAGTCCTGTCTAGATTTCTTTTAGTAAATGAGGGTGATGCGGATGCAAGTTTGTAATTTTCGGGGCTTAGGACAGGTAATGAAATCCCCACCTAATCTGAATTTTGGTCATGCCCCTTAATTTCCGTGTTAAAAAATGCAAACAACCAAGATCAAACACGCAACAATTTTACTTTTTAGCGGCGCTGCAAATTTTTGCAAAGAATCCTGCAGAAATTGGTTAATGGAATAGAGCAGGGAGGAGATAAGAAAGTCAGAAATTCACCTAGAAATTTTGGTGCACTGACACCTTCAAATCACCGCGGATCCGCTGCGAGAAGCACTCTATGGCCGCGGTTCCGCCGCGAGATGTCAAGATCCCTGCACAAAATTTTCAGCAAATGTTACAAATGCCTTGCTGGACTTTTTTAGATGTCCTGAAAATTTTTCCTCTCGCTCCACAGATTCCAGATCTCCTTGCAAGAAATCATAACAAATCGTTAAGCGCTTGTTACGAATTTTGATCTAAAAAACTGATGGAATAATAAATTTTCCAACTCAAATTACAAAAACGAACAAATTAGCACACAATCCCCGACAACGGCGCCATTAGATTGATAATCTTTTTGTATCATGAATTTGTATGGAATGAAAAGTAATCACAATCAAAAATATTTGTAAAACCGCAATCAATTAACGGTGTCGATGTAGCGCATTAATGAATACGGATCGTCCTCAGGGAAAGTGTGATTTGATCGATCTTGTTTTAGTTGCGTTGGAAATTAAAATATAAAAGAAAATTGATTCAATAATTGTGAAGTTTAGTTTCAAGAATCATGACGAATTAGATCTAAAATCAAGAAATTGTAGAAATCAAGAAAATAACTAAATTGTTCGAGTTATCAAGATTTGTAGAGAGGCTTGTTGGAATCAATCGAATCGATAGTTATGAGGAATGCTTATGATTACAAATTCTTATCTATTGAAGATTTGTTGAAAGATCGATGACAATAAACGAGATTTAGGGATCTATTGAAGAAACTAAGGCTTCTCCATCATCATCCCTTGACCATTCGTTGATTAGCATTCAAATTCTAGCCTCTAGGAAATTCAATCATCGATTGTTGATCTCTATTTGGAGCGAAAACATTCAAGAAAGTATCTTGCTCAAATCTAGGTCATCGTTGATTCAATTTCCTAGAGTTTACAAAACTCATAAGACTTAAGAATCGTTCAAGAATTTCATCAACATCATCTACCTATTCTCTCGATTTCGATACAAGCGGAGTTTTGCTCACACATCATTCTAAAACAATTAAGAACTAAGAATATCATGATGCAAGAATGAATAGAAAGCAAGAATAAAGATTTTCACCTTTTATTATTCGATATTTCGTTACAATACACTCAAAGACTACAAGAATTGAGGAGGAACTAAATCATCGAACTAGCTTCGCATCGTCTTGTTGAGTCGCGGATCGTCTTGGATCTCTTGCTCGGATGAAGATCGGCGTTGCTTCAAAAGGCTCGTTGGATGCTTGCTTGATTTGGTACTCGATGAATCTTTATTTGGCTCTTTGAAAATGGATCAGGGGCTAGGGTTTTGAGTTACAAGTTGTGTCACTCAACTTGTAGAAATTTGGCTTAATATTCAACAACCGAACAAACTCACAAATGAAGCCTTAGGTGCCTTTTTATAGTGTTTCCCTTTAGCTTCCCTTAGAAGCTAGGTATAGCTTCCTTTGTAAGCTTGGTAGTTGAAGAGAAGCTTCTAGATTAAATTAGTTATCTAGCTTACAAGAGAAGACTTGCTGTTGGAGGGAAGCTTCTAGATAATTCGAGGAACAGATGCGCCTTGAAGAAGTTTTGTAGTTGAGAAGAGAGGCCTCGGGAAAAATTCTGCCGCCGACGAGTCGGATTGGCCGCGGATCCGCCGCGGATTGCCCTGACTCGGTCGCGGATCCACGGCCATTTGACTGAGTTGCTGCATGAAAATTTCTGTGCTGATTTGTGTTGGCTTTATAGTACTTTTCCTGATATCTGGAATATTTTTATACTTTCTTGTTTACTGTCAGATCACAGCCTTGGACTTGGTGTATTTTATCAGCACTTTTATGCAGTTCCGGCTCTTTAACCTGAAGAATTTCCTGCATACAATCTCGAGACAGGGATTGATATATACAGATCAATGCAAGTAGTAATAAACTCTTAATTTCCCTCTAGTTAGTCGATTATATCTATAACACAGGTTATTAGGTATTTTCTAGGTGAATTCGTAATCTGAGTTATAATTAGAATAAATACCTATATATGAATGATAAGAATAGGGAAATTAAGGTGTTGAGAATGCACTATTTTCGACTGATCAGTACCATATGCACAAAATCAACCCAGCTGTATGAAATCCATGAAATCATAAACATGTGCAGCCAAGCCACAAAAACGATATCATGTGCAATAACTGTGCACAAATCATAAATCAACACAACAGTGTATAAAGTATATTTCAAGTGTAATAACTATGCACAAAATATAAATACCCAGTAGGTGCAACCATGGTGCACGAAAGCAAATATCATGAAACTCGGTCATCAAAACTCAATCATGCGAATAGATTGCCCAAAATACCGAAATTCAAAAAATGATGGATGCGTGATATTCGAATCACCAAATCCCATATCGTAAACACTATTGTTGATATGTCCTTCCCTCGCAGTCGAGAAGGTGTTGGTGCATCCAAAGCTAGCAGAGCAAGATATCTATTTGCCTCCTATTCATGGTCTGGCGCCTGGTGCCTTTAGGCTCTTGTTTCTCACTGCGAATTGCTACTTATATAGCCCCTCGGCTCAACGGCCCAATATGGAATGACGACGGAAACAGTCCCACTCTGGCACATCCTCTAAACATTTCTGGCCAACTATCTCATCGACGATGCCGAACTCTGGCCTGCTGGGTGTGCACAATATGACCGCTCTTGGGTCCAAGTCTTCTCGTATAGTATTATTCCAGAAAAGTCCTGTCGACGTCTCTCCCAAATCTCTTTCCTGCCGAACTGCTCGGAAGTCATCATCTTTACTAAATCTATTTCTTGTTCCGGAACGGCTGCATACTCATCACGACTCCTCCGGGAAGGTATATCCATGTACAACGTCTATGCATGCGTATCTTATCTCTGATGTCAGCGGAGTGGAACATCATCTCATCAAGATCTCATACGAACCTCTTACTCCACTTTTCTCTAATATCGACTGCTTCAGACTCGTCTCTCCGTGGCTACATGGACTGCACACCAACGACTATACTCGTATCTGGAGTCTCCTAAGCAAAGCATCCCATCACATGATATCCGGATGAAGTCGAACCTTTCGATCGACTCGTCAAAACCTCATAATCCCCAAGACCTCAACATTTTGAGTACAGTTCAATAATATCGAGTACATGCCACAGCACCTATGGACCAACCGTAGAAGGGCAAACCCAAGCCCTATTAATGGCACCGCGGAACTGCCGCAAACCCTGAGGTTCAAAGGCTTTCATATGGTCATTATGTCGAGTTAGGGTTTCATTCTTCTAGAGGGTCCATAGAATTACTTGCATTTTCTCTAAATACTTTAAACTTGGAAAATGGGTTTCTGAAATTCGATCGTCTCTATCGACTCCCAACGTATCTGTGTGAAGTCTTCTCAAGCTGGAATCAATCAATCTGATGACCTCGCGTCGGGGTAAGTGAACGAACCACATGTCCTAGTCATTCATCCTCGGGTGACTAGTGACCTTCTATCACTCTACGTATAAACTTGTGCTGCAATAGCTCTAAACATCTAAGGTGATATCTCGTCATTCGCAGCAGCAACTGGCTCATTCGTCTGCACGCTGGACAGTGCCTCAATCATCAAGAATAATCTGTGCATTAACGGTCATCAAAAATCTGGCTGGCCTCTATCAGTGGCTCAATCCTCTGGTGCTGATTTGCACGTCCGAGAAATCTCATAAAAACGATCCATCAAACTCTCATAGCGCGAAAAACACAATAAAACGAAGCATCTATACAAATCATATGTCCCTGGAATCATGCCCTGGTCAGTCCTCGTCCGTGACGAGCTCGTGCTGACGCCACTCTAGCCGTAGCTCTCTCTGCTCGTGTAATCGTGGAAGCAAGATCATAAACCGATATTGATGAGGATAGATCATGAATGAATATAAAGCCGTGCAAGGAAATGTACATCCTAAGGCTTCTTAAGTGGAGTAGCGTATCGTAAGTATTCCGCGGAACATACACACAGTACGTCACTCTCCTTAAGTCACCTACTCTATCAACCAAGGTCAACCTACGCGATGAAAGTTCGGGTATAATAACCCCTCGACTAAGTCTAAGTTTCGTAAGGTCAAGCCTAGATTCCGTATATATACAAACGCCCTAGGCTCCACATAGTCAAATATAGAATCGAACCAAGGTTAACCTAGCGCTCTGATACCAACTTTGTCATGACCCGAAATGGCACGTGACTGACAGTTGAATCATATAAAGTCTATAGGACCGCATCTAATTCAAGTAAGCCAAAAGCCCAGAAATCTAAAACCATTTTACATAATAAATGAAGGAAAACTCATTTTAAAGGAAGTGGTTTTAATAGCATAAGCCGAATTATGCGTTTTTAAAACATCAAGTCTTTTCTGAAATTTTCGGCAGAGTTTCCTTTGTAAATACTGGCCCCGAACGGGGTACAACATGAATAGTATACGAAATGATAAAAAGCATCCCCAAGAGGGAGCTAGCTCTTCGTCAATCGACGGTCACAACCACGCAAGCAATATAATATACAACGCCGAAGGGCGAGGATCAAAACTCAAAAGGAAAACTCAAATCAACATGAAAACACATAATAACACAACGCGCGACTCTAAGGTCGAAATAATAATACAACTGGTCTCTAGTCTGAAGTAAATATACTTGTCTGGTTGATGGAGTTTACTAGATACAACTGAAAATAAATGTACAATGGTGGTCACGATGTGAGTGAACCCACCTACCAAAGCAATCACCCGGAAAGGGAGCAGTGTGCCAGAAAACCGCAACGAATCTGTACGGCAAAACCTGCAAGAAACTGTGGCACAACGGGGTGAGTTACTAACTCGTGAATAGAAAAACATCTTCAAGTAGAAATCGAATAAACAACGACTCCTAGGTCAACTATATCATAAAGATAATTCTATGATATCTAGGGTGACCGGGTCATCATATGTGCCAACAATGTAATCAATACCTATTTGTACGCGGATATAATCCAACAATATAATCAAGGTGTGTATGCATGTGGATCTCGTCCACCTATATAATCAATCTATATATGCATGTGGATCTCGTCCACATGTCAACCAATGACACAACAATATCATGCATGAAATATCATAAAAGAATAAACATGAAAGTTTGAGGATATAAATCAATGTGTGTCCCTCGCGACACATCAAAATCATGGAACTTGAGTGTCCAACATCGACACTCGAAAACATCATGAAACCCGTGTCCAGTATCGACACGTAAATCCTCATATCTCGGGCTCCGTCTGTCCGGATCGGCCCACGGGCTCCGTCAGTTCGGATCAGCCCGCATCATCTCTCGACTCCGGTCGGTATCCTCCGGATATCCGCTGAGTTCAAATACAATCACCAGTAGGTAGTGGTCCCTCTATCAGGCTCATCGTCATCCCCATGAAATCTCTCTCTCGCCCCGGGGTACTATACCGAGTCCACCATGAACCCGCAAACAGATCATCATCCTCCTCGAATCGGGTTTCTATCATACGTCACAGAATCGAGAAAAAGCATGGTGGACGTACTGAAATATCATATCAAGAGAAATCGGGTTTTTAAAACAGTACATACTTTCTTCTGAAATAGCCACGGTTCTCAAATCCAGAAATCTCATGAAAACAACATATCTCGATGCGAAAAAGATCATAAAGCATGATGTATGCGACATATAATAGAAATGTAAGCATATCCGTATATCATGCAACATGGATCAGTGAAATCACATAAGGGAAAACCGCACTTTTAAATGATTCCAGTTTTTAAAATATAACATGCGGTCCCCAATTCTCCAAAATCAAAGCCAGCATCATCTATGTATGTACAAATGTGCATGTACGTGGGCATGGAGGCACGATATATATATATATATATATATATATATATATATATATATATATATGCACACAAGTATGGATGTACAATATGTATGTATGCCAATATGGATGTACAAGTGGTCTAAACGCAAGTATGAGTGTACAATATGCATGTGCACCAATATGGATGTACAAGTTGGTATATACGCAAATATGAGTGTACAATATGCATGTGCGCCAATATGGATGTACAAGTAGGTATATACTCAAGTATGAGTGTATAATATGCATGTGCGCCAATATGGATGTACAAGTATAAGTAATGCAATGCGAATAACATGAATGCAGCATAAGGTAAATCCTATGTAAAAGTGCTGACGGGTATACATATCTAACATGACCGAGTCGGTGAATCTATCAATCGACTGTAAGTCCACGTTGCCCCACCCCGGTGCTTACGGGAAGGCGGAATAGGTAAAAAAACGATTTTTTTCTTAAGGCAACATGGACTAGAAACTAGAGGATCTTTGCTAAACAAAAACCTAGCAAACTAACTACAAGTTTAGCTACTCGGTTAGAAGGTTATACCTAGGTCTTTAACTCCTTCTCTTCTTTCTCCTTGGAGTGGTTTGAACGGCTCCTCCTCGTCGTCTTCTCTTTGCCGAAGAAGGATCAACCCGAAGGCCTCTACCTTGAGCTCCTATCTCTACCTAGAGGTAACTAAAGTGCTTGGCTTGCTAAACCTAGAACCCTAGAAAGAGTAGTGAGGAGTTTTGGTGGTTTTATCTCAAGAGCTCATGGTTCTCTACACATGAGAGATGAGAGCTTTGAGAGAGAGGAAGAGGATGAGCTAAAACTATGAGAGAGAAAGAGCAAGAAAAGAATAAGAATATTTTAGCAACCATTCTCTCATATAAGTGAACTATGAAAAATAATAATAATCAAAGAAATTGTGATGGTTCATTGAAATGACCATTATCATTTCACATTAAATGAATTTTGGAAGAATCAATGAGCATCTTTTATGTGAAATGATGATGGTCAATATGTCAACATAGGTCCACAAGTCTACCAAAGTCAAATGGTCAGCAACCCTAACCATGCCACAATTATCTTTAATTAATATCATTAATCATATTTCTCATTTTCCTTAGGGTTTGGAAAAAGTCATCGGTCAACAACCCTAATGAGAATCCTCTGTCTCTGCCTCTGTCAACTGTGCATACACACCCGCATCCGTGTTCCGAGAAACACGAATACACTAAGACAAAACCAATCCCAAAACAAATACTAGGATCTGGTTTAAACCAAAGCCCGCTAGTAATAACTGCCCGGACACCAAACGTGCGCAAGTGCATGGATATGAACGAACCCCGTCGCAAAACCATGCGACGTCTACTCTGTTTTGCCCAAAGACGAATAGCCCTCTGTATGGGACATTAAAAACTCGACACTACGCTGGCAGTGGGTTTAACCATAGGCCGCAAGCAGTACTAGCTGTACGTAACGGTCCCCAGGTAGATGCCGATAAGAAGACTGATGAGGTGAACCCATCCGAACTCCTACTGAGCCTGAATGTGACAATCTTCGTACAGTCCGGTCTGTTCATATGAGAATATCGCATGGCGGGCCTAGGGGGCGGTAAACGGCAGTCCCCTAATAGCGGTACATGTCGTGTCGGAGTGTAGCCCAGAACACCCTGAGATAACTTTGGAAAACCAACCAGTATATCTCGCTTGCCCTGGCCAGGGACTTTGCGTAATGGCTCTCCTAGACACAGCGCAATATCAACCCCCAATACCGGGAGAGACGAATCCTGTCTAACTGTCACTGCCTCCAAGTGCTTCGGGACTGCACCCAACTGCTACCTGTTTGCACAACTCATTTGAGTCGTAGTAGGGTAGCAATCTATGAACAGTGGGAACACACTCGAGGCGAAGTGACAGTGTCAAGTCAGCGGACTAAGCTGTATTCATGTCACCTGGGAACTGATAACTGACGATAGGTATAGTACCAACCAAAAGTTCCCGACGAGTCATGTTCAGTGTACTCGTAACCTAACGAGCACCCGCATACTATCTCAAGTACGATGTACTAATGGCTGTGGGACAGACCATCTCCCCTGCTGGGACGAGAAGCGCATACGCTAGTCTACTCCGGAGTATCGATGCCCCGTCTCGATAATCCAATGACTAGGGACCTGTATAAGGATGTGCTTTTAGATTACCCAGCCCGCACTAGTGTGACTGCCATCACAACGCTGGTAATCAAGCAAAGATCCTAAGGGCTCCACTAATGTGTATAGGCGATATGCTAAAAGAAACACATGCACATATTAAAGTGGAAACAAACCAAGTAGCATACTACCATTTCGAGCAAGATTGTCTATACAACTGTGAATATCCCAAGCTTCCATTATGAAATATACAAACTTGTATGATACAGTAATGGCCTCTAGGGCATATACACTAACAATCTCCCACTTGCACTAAGGCCATGTACTGGCGTATCGAAGACCTATCATCTCGATCAGACTCCCCTTCGTGAATGGATCTGCAGTGTTATCTTCTATAGAAACCCTCCGAACCTCGATCTCCCGGCGATCCACGATCTCCCTGATAAGGTGATACCGCCTCAAGATGTGTCTGGACTTCTGATGGGACCTGGGTTCCTTCCCTAAAGCTATAGCCCTGTTGTTGTCACAATACATAGGTATTGGATCAACAATGGATGGAACCACCTGAAGTTCTGTCGGGAACTTCCTCATCCAGACGGCTTTTTTTGCGGCATCAGATGCAGCGATATATTCCGCTTCCATCATCGAGTCAGCAACGGTTTCCTGTTTGGAACTCTTCCAACACACCGCCCCTCCATTGAGGGTAAAGACATAACCCGACATGGATTTGGAGTCATCCTTGTCACTCTGGAAGCTGGAGTCAGCAAAGGCCTCGATATGGAGGTCTTTTCCGCCGTAAACCAAAAACATGTCCTTAGTCCTTCTCAGGTACTTCAGAATGTTCTTTACCGCTATCCAGTGCTTCTCCCCAGGGTTTGACTGATACCGGCTTACCACACTCAGTGCGTAAGCTACATCTGGTCTGGTACACAAAATCGCATATATTATAGAGCCTACCGCAGAGGCGTAGGGTATAATAGACATGTGATCCCTCTCCAAATCAGTCTTGGGAGACATCTCTTTAGAGAGGGTGATCCCGTGACAAGCCGGTAAATTACCGCGCTTGGAATCTAACATACTGAATCTTTTCACTATGGTGTCGATGTACCTAGATTGCGAAAGTCCTAATATCCTCTTGGACCTATCACGATGGATCTGGATCCCCAGAATGTAAGAGGCATCACCCAGGTCTTTCATGGAGAACCTGTGTAACAAAAACCCTTTGACAGATTGTAGCATAGGAATGCCATTTCCTGTCAAGAGAATGTCATCCACGTATAAAACGAGGCACACGACAGTTCGTGCTACAATTTTACTATAGATGCATGGTTCATCTGGATTATTGATAAAGCCAAATTCTTTGACCGTCTCATCAAAACAGATGTTCCAACTCTGCGATGCCTGCTTCAGTCCATAAATGGACTTAAGCAACTTGCACATCTTCCCGCTTCTCCCACTCTTAATGAAACCCTCTGGCTGGTCCTGTTAGTTATATGTATGCCCTAGAGGCCATTACTGTACATAGGATGTATATTGTAGTGGATGCTGGGACATATATAGGGAGGACTTTCTTGCTCGACATGATAGTATGCTATCTGGTTACTCTTTACCTTAACGTGTATACTGATTTTCTCTCTATTACATGTTGGTAAAGCCCTTAGGATGTGTACTTGACTACCTGAACTATGATGAGGATCATACTAGTAGGGACATGGTAGTCCATAAGTACATCCTTCAAGGTCCCTAGTCGTGGGTGTATCGAGACGGGGCATCGATATACCAGAGTAGACTAGCGTATACCTTATCGACCCACACAGATGGGCGATGGATGATCCCATATCCATTGGTGTTTGACATCAGAGATGATATATGGGTGCTCAGTGGAGACTGGGTACACTGGACGGACTCGCCGAGGACTCCCAGATGGTATTATACCTTACGTCAGATGGCAGTTCTCTGGTGACACTGGTACAGAGTAGTCTGTTGAACCGAGATCGTCATAGAGTCTTGTGTGGTTCCCACTGTGCTTTGATTTCCATCCTACCACGTCCAAGAGGGCGTGCAAAACGGTGGTTTTTGGGTACAGTCCCGAGTCACATGGAGGCAATGAGCGATAGGAGGGGATTCGTCTCTCCCGGTATAGGGAGTTGATGTTGCGCTGTGTTCGATTGGCTATAACCGGAAATCCCTGGCCAGGGTTGCTGAGATTTACTGGTAAGTGTTCCTAGTAGTTTCTCGAATTGTTATAGACCTTATATCGACACGACTTATCGAGCTATAGGGGTCTGACGTTTACCACCCCTAGGCGAGATATGCGACATATCAGACGATCAGACCGGACTGTACGGTAAGTGTTACTGGTTTGATTCACAGGAGTGTGAGCGGGCTTGCTCGTCGATCTTCTGATCGCTCAATACCCGGGTGGCCGTTACGTTTAGCAGACCGCTTGCGGCTTGTGGGTGTTTGATATGATCATCATCTGCTGCCGGCGTATTGACGAGTCTTTAGAGTCCTACACAGAGGTTTCCTGGCTCAAGCAAAACGAAATAGGAGCGCATATGAGATATGTGCGGGACCGAGAATAATGCGTGTATGTGATACCGTATTCTATTCTCGCGATGAATGTATCGATTGGTTGTATGCGATATAACCTAGTTATCGAATCAAGTATTGATTCGATAAGCCGATACATAGGATACTAGTCGGTTATATGCGATATGACCGGATCGTTAAATCAAGTGTTGATTTAATGATTTTATGCATAATTATATATTTGATATATTGCTTTGCATTAACTAGTATCGGTTCACTTTAAATGGATTTTCTCACTTGATGTGCACATTGTATATGTGATATACTTTTGTACAGTAGATTGTATCATATTTGATGATACATGATTGCTAGGGTTTTGTGTAAAGAATTAAACCTTGGTTAAATAAATGGTTAAGGTTTTTATTTGATTATTCATTCAATTATCTATTTATTATTGGATTAAATGAATGAGAAATGAAAACAAAAGGTTGCTTTTCTTCATGAAGCTTGTTGAAGCTTCATGAAGCTTTGACCAATGTAACCATTTTGTCTTCATCTCCTTAACCCTAACCATTCCTTTAACCTTGGTCAATTCTCTACACATAACTATAGTTAAAATTATGATAAGAATTGATTTTTCTTTTCTATTCTAATAACTTATCATAATATTCTTGCTTCTTCTTCTTCATCTTCTTCAATGAAGAAAGCTTGACTTCATCAATGGTGACTTGATGAAATGAGTGAGAAATCCAATTCTAAAGTGAACCCACTTCCTATTTCTTCATCCTCTACCTCTTGCCAAGTAGTATAAGGTGTTTCCTTCATAAGTTTTCATGGCTTGGTGAAGGTGGAGCTTGATCTTGTGATGCCTCGACGTAGATCATCTTCGGCAGCGTAGTCGATGACCTAGCCCGTCCATTCTCCGATGAAGCCGATGCTAGAGCCCGGGATCCGACGATCGCAGTCAGGAGACATCATCACGGAGCTGTGGAGGTAGAGCACCGGATCTACAAAGGTTGTATTTCCGTTTAACTCTTAGTTAAGTTGTTAACTACTTGCTTGTTTCGCCTAAAATCTAGTTAACGATCCGTATTAGGGTTTCTCGGCACCCGTAAAATTTGAAATTGGCATGGTTGATGCCTTGTGAGACCTCTATAGTGTGCCTAGGAACCCTACAGTGGTATCAGAGCCTAGCTAGAGCCTTAGGCGATGCGTAGACGGAGTTTGAAGTCCGATCGAACCAAAACCCTAACCCGAAACATGTTCTCTGGACTTTTTTCAAAAACTGGGTTTTTTCCAGATTAAAAATTTCTAAAAAATTCAGCAGCGTCTTAGTTGAATTACTGTGAATTCGAGGGGCTAACTCATCTAAAGAGCGGCGGAACCGCGGCATAAGCATGCCTTATGCGGCGGTTCCGCGACATATGATGACGTCAACCCTCCGTTTTTGCACAGTAATTTGTCTCTTCTGGTACTGGATTTTCTGGGAATTTTTAATATTTATTCAAGAGTTGAATTTTCTGGGGTTGTTTTGGGGATTCGGTGTTTCGATCGGAGTATCAGATTTTGTCTATGTGGCTTTCCGGATAATTTTTGAATATGTTAAAAAGTTCGACCGGATATAAATACCCACTTTTTCCCCTGTCGGGAAATTTCCAAGTGTTGGATCTTTCCGTAGTTTAATGACGTTCTAAGTAATGCAAGTAACGCGATGGTCCCTCTAGAAGGCAACAAAGCTTAACTCGATTATGTGACCGTCTTGAACTGCCCTTTGAACCTTCGGGTTTGGGGTAGTACGGCGTGCCACATGTGAGGCGTTGGCTTGACCCTTCTACGGCTGGACCGTTGGTACTGAGGCATGAACTGGATGTTTTTAAACTTGTTTCATGTGTTGATCTGTATCGGGAAAACTTGGGTGTTTGAATGTTCGATCGGAAAGTTTAACATTTTCTAATTATCTGGAATGTGATACAATAATTGGAATTCACAAATAGTTATGAGATAACTGAATGAATGTTATAAACATAGCAGTTTAGTCTCACTTGATCGGTTGCCACGGAATTTTGATGCGATCAAAAGTCCCTCGCAATCACGTAGCGTACGTGGATACTCGCCGGATAAACTTAATAGACAGCCTCACTCCATAGCCCCGACCAAGTGACTGTAGGAGAACCCCGTCGCCGAAAGCATCCGTTCGGGTGCTCGCGGCAGCGGTGTTCCGCCTTGGTGCACTTTGTCGACGGCGTCGGGGGTGCGGCCGTCTACTGAAGTTTGCGATGAGCATTCGATCAGGATGTCGGGAATCTTGTTTAATCCCCCGACTTGATATTGAAAAAAGTTTTCGATAATGAGACTAAAATGCGGGGTTTATAATTGTTAGGCATGCGATGTCTAAGTAATTCATTTGGTCAGGCATGCGATGTCTGAAGTAGTTGCGGATTCCAACTGTTGTAGTTTTACACTTTTTTTTCTGTGACCGTAAGTGTAATATGCGATATCGCCGGTTTCGTTGCTATATGTCAACGACAATTGGGATGCACATATTTACTTACGTTGATGATATGTGATGTTATGTGTTGCTGGATATGTTATATTGGATCGTCGTGTTTGAATAGCCGGGGGTTTTTATGTGAGATGAGTGTTTTTCATTTTCATTCATGTAAAAACTTGTATATAATATTCTTTTATTGGGGCACTTCCAGGTTGCGGAAGATGTCACCTTTTGTATATTATTTACTTTTCCGCACTAGGATAGACCCAAGGAGGGGAGCACAAGTAACCGGGTTCTGGAGTCCAGTGGGAGACCAACTCGAGGAGTCGAGTCCGAGTCTCCTAACTCTAGAATTGGTAGGGTTGCTTGCCGCTCTCGTAGGGGTCTAGGGGTGTGGGTTTGGCTATTCATCGCGACCGTGGAATCCGTGTTTTATACTGGCTCGTATTGAAAACACGGACATCCTAGTATATCCAATATTTCATATGTTTCTTCTGCTGCGATATCTGTGATGTGATCATGTGATGTTCTGTGATAAATACTGTATATAGTATATATGATATATTATATAGGCGTGACTTATGTTTTACACCCGCGCTAGCCCTGCCCCGCTCTGCCGTTAGATACCTAACCTAACGGTGCACGAGGGGACATCGAGGCGAATGCGGATGGTATAAGTGTACGTCGTATTTATCTGTGATGTTTAGGTACTTAAATGATGGGACTTTATTAATATGATTAATGAAATAAAAGAAACCTAAGATGTTGTAGAATCGAATTTCAAAATAAAACAGGTAGCTACAGTTCTTGCGTTGCAAGAGGTATATGTGATATATCCTGCACCTTATTCGATGAGGAAAGGACCGAGATCCCTTCACCGGGAGTGACTCCTTTAGCAATAACTGGCAGATGCTACACACTCGGTTTGTCTTTTGATTGCTTTTAAGAGTTTTTGCTTTGCACAGTGATATATATGATATATCCCGCACCTCATTCGATGAGGAAAGGACCGACGATCCCTTCACCGGGAGTGACTCCTTTAGCAAAACTAGAAAAGCCTAAAAAACACTCCATTTCAAAATTCATTCGATCCTACAACGATATCAAGTTTATTACGCAATAGGTTTTCAGAAAAACCTGTCGTAGCCCTCCGTCATTTCAGATAAGTTCTATTTAGTATTCGTGCTACGTTTGTTGACCTCCGTCAAGGCGTAGTGTGCGGTAGCTAACTAGTATTTATCTGCTTATGCATATGATGCAGATTGGATTAGGGTAGTCGTGCGGCCTTGTTGACCTCCGTCAAGGGTCGTGCGGGTGGGTTTAATTCGATCAAGAAATGACGGGTTGAACTTGACTAGTAGCCTATGGTTTGTTGACCTCCGTCAAGGTCATAGGGTGCTAGGGGCAAAATATTATCGGGAATTTCAAGAGTTGAAATTTGCAATGAGATTGCATACCTTCTATGAGATAGTTGGATCCCGATACCCGCTGCGAGTAAGGGTTACTCCTGGGAGAGTTTTACACATTACAATTAGCCGATCAAGTAGGTGTCTAGAAAGGTGTCAACGGGGTTACGCCTCTGGGAAAACGAGGTTTACATTAATTAGGTTCGTGCAAAAGCACGGGGGACCTCTCTCAAAGTACCGACACTGGCCTGGCTGAAAGATTGGCGAACTTGTAGTGTGTAATTAATCCCGGCTAGTCTATCCTTTTAGGGTTTGAAGGAAGATTTGATAAAAACAGTGGGAGCCATCCTGATTAGATAAAATAATAACCAATCTATTCTTGCCAGAGCGCACGCAGAGTGTTTTCTTCTCTCTCTCTCTCCAGGTAGCGACCATGTCACGCCTTAATCAAGATAATAATACGGATTATTGAACGAACCCGCTTGTTATACTGTGCTAGGGAACGTTGGTCCCGCTCCACCTTATAATTGTTATAAGACAGAGCAGGAAATTGGGGAATACCGGATTTCCCGTGCCGCCCAAACGAAGAGAGTGCGTGCTGATGCATCTTCTTCGGGTGTGTTCATTACAAAGAACTGTTTCTCTGTATTCTCTATGTCCTGGGTATATTGATACCAGATCAGGATCCCAGATATGTAATCTGTTACATAGGGCTGCAGATAGGTAGAGAACTGAGAAAGGGTGATAAGTTTCATGAGGCAGAAAACGGGGCAAGTGTTGCAGCCAAGTCTGTTGGTCACTGTCACCCTGTATTACCAATATATTGATTCTGAACGAATGTTATTAGATACCGAACCTGATATACAAAATCATATCACTCTCTTTATTTGTAAAGAAATGATAAAATTTTGTATTGATGGATAATATTTTGAACATTTCCTATATCAAAAGTTGATCGGATCAGGCACGTTATCTAAAAGCGTTGATGTTCTAAATCAAACTACAGTTCTTTAGTATACGGAACACACACACAAGAGGAAGAGTTCAAAAATGAACGAATCCTTCTTGAGGCATTGTAGACTAGGTCATATCAATGTGACCCGACTAGCTGAGTTGCACATAAATGCATATTTAAATCTGTTTGAATTTACATCTTGTAAAACTTGCCATTCATGTCACAGAGATAAGATGACCATAGCTCTGTTTACTGGAAACAGAGAAAGAGTTAGTGAACTCTTGGGACTGATACATGATGATGTATGTAAGGTCCCCTGTCTACACATGTCATGACTGGTTCTTTATACTTCATTACATTCTTTGATGATCTTTCGAGATTCAGACCTATGTTCCTGTTGAAACACAAGTCCGAACCTTTTGAGATATTCACAGAATATAAGTTAGAAGTAGAGAACCAATACGGGTATAAGTATTATGTCCTTTGATGTGATAAAGGAGGAGAATACTTGAGCGCGGAATTCTTGGACTATTCTAAAGGAGAATGAGATTCTCTCTCAGCATTACTCCTCCTGTAACATTTTAAAAATAATTAAATAAATAAAAAAAAATTTAAGTGAATTTTAGGATTTTCGGTAAAGTAAAATGTATTTTTCGTAAAACTAAACCGTAATTATTTTTCACTATAAATTTAAAAATATCTATTTTAATTATGTTATTACTAGTAAATGGTATTTATTTAGCCACTTATAAATTTTTAGTTCAATTAAATATTTTTCCTAAATTAAATATTTTAAATATTAACATAAGCTTTATTTTTTATTTAAATTAGTGTAAATTATAAATTTGAATGGTTTTAATTTGTAAAAATGAGCCATAGTATATTAGAATCAAGTGTGTAATATGAAAAATCTTTTCCAAAATCTCTCCATGGTTCTAGAAATTTCTAGGAAAAGGGTTAAATTGAAAAAGTTAGATAATAAAGGGTTTAAGTGAAAAAAATGCATTATTTATGAACTTTCTACACAATACCACACATTTTTTCTCTCTCTCCACCCTCCTCCCTCTCCATGGCCGGCCTCCCCTCCATGGGTAGCCCCAAAATTTTTCCCCCATCATTTTTGCATTAAAAATCATCAAAATTCATCAAAAATTCCAAAAATAAATCTCAAAAATCAAAATTCAACCTCTACCATTTTCCTTTGACCTATTTAGCATGGATTTTGGAGATGGAAAGCATGCATTTTGGATGCTTATTTCATGTTTGGGTTTCATATTTTGGAGGTATAAATTTCCTTCTTTTGATTTATTGTTATTAGATGTTCATTTAAGCATAATTAGATTTAATATATTAATTCTATTTGCTACTTTTAAAATTCAAGTTAGGGTTTGAAAAATCAAGTTGTGATTTTTATTAATTAAATAAGGTTATAATAGCTAGTTTAACATTTTTAGAGTGGAAAAATCTTGCATGGTTGTTGTATAATAATTTGTTTATCCAAAATTGATTTAATTAAGCTATTTAGCTAACTAGGATTTTATAAAATGTGTTTGTGGGTAAAATAAAATTCTAATTGAGGTTGCTATCATTAGATTGTAGTTTTAGTGAGAATATTAGCATGTTATTGGAAAGAAAAAACTTAGTTTGATCACTAGTTTCCTTTGATAATTGGAAATTACTAATAAAATGCTATTTTTGTAAACTAGATTTTGGAAATTCCTAAATAAATGAGATTAAAAATATAATTTATGGTTTCATTATATCATTATCATCATGAATTGTAGTTTAAAACATTAATCCATGTAAAATCAAGTTTTGTTGTGGAATTGTGGTATTTGCTTGAAAGATGTTAAAAATTACTAAAGGTTGCAAACTAGAAATTTCAAATTAATACAAATTTGTGTAATAAAAATATAGTAATGGTTTGTATAGTCTAGTTATGCTATTTAATGAGTTTTATGACCATTGGTTTCATTTAAATGTCAAGTTTTGAAGAAAAACGGTAAATTGGCATTTTCGGGTTTTACGAAATCGGGCGATTTGATGGATTTTAGGGTTTCGATGGATTTAATCATGTTTTATAATATAAGTAATGATTTTTAAAACTACGAGTTATTTGTTGATGTTTATCTCGATCCATCGGAGTCTGTACGCCGATATCGAGCGATATTTGGTTCTTTTGCATGGACGGGGCATAGGTTTTAACCTATGCTTGTTCCTTGCGTCGTTTTGGCTTCTGTATGTGATTCAGTTTACGATACTATTTATATGTTTGCGTTTAGGTACCCCTCACATGGACTGCGGGCGATGAAGAGGATGATGGCGACACCGTCTTCGGCAGATATGGACCAGGTGAGTAGATGCATATCTACGGGGGGAAGTCGGGTGGATGGCGTTTAGCACCCCCGCAACGTAGAATAGGAATAGTACTTATTGACATTAGGAAACCAGATGTGACCCTAGATTCTTAATAAGTAGGACCCTAGTAATGACCCTAGGCTGGACCAGACTGATTTAGGAAGATCATACCAGAGTATGAATACCCTGGAAGAGGTTCGTAGGTTTTAGGTAGAAACACACACACGCACACACTGAAACTCGACATGGTGTATACGGGTATGTGTATATATATATAGGACTAGGTATAGGTATATATATAGATATATATAACACGTATGTGGGATACATTGATACACGGGAATGAAACAGGATAATTGGGCTTGATGCCGTGATTCTTGACTATACAGTCGTATTAAAGTGTTAGCGGATCATTAGCGAATGAGATAATGAACAGGTATACATAAATTATAATGGGTGGTGATGATATTGAGGTACATGGGACTCTAAAATAGTACCCGGACTGTAACTTTTGACTGATCATGATATGATATATACATGACTTGATTACGACATCATATAGGTGTGACCAGATGTCGATATCATATAAGTGTGACTTGATGACGATATGATATCAGTATAACTTAATCACAATATGATACATATGACATGATATTTCTGAGGACAAACTAATGATGCATATTATGATGGCAATGATATATGATTGATGTAGGCGGTTAAAGTTTAGCACCTTGATCATGAGATGTGTTGATGATGACATTATACGAATGATGAGATACCTAGGAGATACTTGACCCGTACCCCGATATTGGGATGCCGTACGATGGATTTTACCGTACGAGGCATAGATGTGATGATTGATCCGCACTCCTGATTTGAGGAAGTCGTACTATGTACGTGACGCTATTGAGGCAGGATCGCCGACTATTAGAAACATGGACTCAGGCGTTAGGTGTACTTCTATCGACCAGTTCTTAGGTTTAGTTTTCCTTAGGATGTTTAGATGAACACTAGGTTAGGTTTGAGCCATATAGTGGTAGTGGTATTTGAATATCAAATGAGTGGATAACACACATCCGTCTTTACTTTTTTTCACTGTAATCATAATGTTGCATGTTCATACATATGTTCCTATAATCAGTATAAACTTTACCTGTTAGGACACCGGCACCATTACCGATGATGTGCATATTCCACGCACACTCATTTGCCGGCTCACACACATCATCATCGGTAATTGCTATGTCACGTACACTTTAGATCATATTGTCTTTTATTGATAAAATCAGTTAACAACTAGACCGATATAATATCGTGATTACTCTCTGATGTTAGTATAGACATGATATTTATTACTTGACATTCATGCATTCATATTTTCATGTTATCATGCAGTATCATGGGCATATGCCGACACTTATCATATACTTACTCATGATTTTACGATTTGGATTTCTATGAGATTTCTGGATTTTTGGGGAAAACCGCAAGAAATTATAAAAACTTCTCTCTCTCTCCTCCTCTCTTTTTAAAATAAGATGCGGTTTTCTCGTGATGTATGTGTCGTCCACCATGAGATTTCATGTTTTCTGTTGGATTTCGAGACCCGATTCGAGGAGTGGATGAACCGTCTCGGGTACATGGTGGGCCCGGTATGGTACCCCGGGGCAAGAAGATCGAGTTGTAGATGATGAGCCTGGCAGGGGAAGGCTACCTACCGGTGATGTCTGGCGCGGCGGATATCCGGAGGATACCGACCGTTGTCGTGAGATTTGATGATATGGGCCGATCCGGACTGACGGAGCCCGAGGTATTGAGACTATGAGACTTGAGATTTACATGTTTGTGTCGATGCTTGACACGGATTTCCATGGATTTCATTGTTGAGATTTCAGATTCCTATACATATTTTACTATGATAACAGCTAAAGATTTCTTATACAGATATTTCAGGATTTCAGGATTGATTATTTTATATTCATGATGCATGCATATCCATTCATATGACATAGTATGATATGAGGCACTGACATGAGCACGGAGTATCTATATTTACACGTAGTTTTTACCCTGCTATTACTAGATGATTAGGATATAATAGTGTATTATTATGACCTAAGATAGCGTCGTGCATTCGATTTCTTTTCGTAGATGTCTTCTACTCACGAGTTGGCAACTCACCCCGTTG
The DNA here is from genome assembly GCA_030015575.1 of Agapanthus africanus. Taxonomy (NCBI): domain Eukaryota; kingdom Viridiplantae; phylum Streptophyta; class Magnoliopsida; order Asparagales; family Amaryllidaceae; genus Agapanthus; species Agapanthus africanus. The sequence continues at coordinate 250,033,428 of JASDDO010000029.1, read as the reverse complement.
TGCCAAATTTTATTACAGGTTCGATGTACAGGTTTCCCTTGGCAGTTGCTGGCACATCATTTTCATTTCGGGTGATTTGCACGGTAGGTTGGTTCACTTGTATATGAACCACCATTGTATTTTTTATTCTTTCATTTGTATCTAGTAAGCTCCATCAACCATACTTGTATTACTTGATAAGTTTATTGGACCAGTCTTTTATTTCGACCTTAGAGTCGCGCATGTATTATTCTGATCTGGTGGTTTTGTTTTATTTTGAGTTTTGAGCCTCGCCTTTTGGCATTGTATATTATTGTGCTTATTGTGGTTGTTTCCGCCTGTTGGCGTTGAGCTAGCTCCCGTTGGGGATGCTTTTTATTGTTTATGTATATTATACTTGTTGTACCCATTTGGGGGCCAGTTTTTACAGAGGAGACTCTGCCGAAATTTTTGGGAAATTTTCTGATTCTTTTAAACTTGTTTTCTTTTTCTTCTTCTTCTTCTTCTATGGTTTAGATTTCTGGGCTTCGGCTTACTTAGGTTACGTGGCGCCTCTAGACGCTTCGTAATCTAAGTGCCGGTCACGTTCCGTACATTCGGGTCGTGACACCTCCGTATACACCATAGGACGATGGTATATCGGGGCGGAGCAATCACACCCTATATGATAAGGTGTGCTTTATGATGAGCACTACTGAGTTACCTATTTCCTTTTGGGAGTTATGCACTTGAGAAGCTGCATACCTATTGAAAAGGGTTCAAATCAAATCAGTTGCCTACCACTCCATATGAGATATGATATGGGAAGAGCCCATGTCTTAAGCTAGTTAAGATTTGGGGTTGTCCGGCCTATGTCTAAAAGCAAAATCCGGACAAGCTCGAGGCAAGGTCAGTTATGTAGAACTGGAAAGGTTCCAGCTATGCAAACTACACCAGATGATTTGGTAGAACCAAAGGATTCAATAGACACCGATGAACCTCAGCCTCTCCGCCGATCTAGTAGGTTTCCTCACCCACTTGAGAGATACTTCTGTTTCTCTATGACAGTGGGAGCGAGGATTGCATCATGAGTTGATGACCCAACTAGTTTCGAGCTGGCCATCAAGAGTAAGACTCTGTAAGAATGGCTAGATGCTTAGTGATCTGAGATGGAATCCATGTACACCAGCAAAGTATGGACTTTGGCTGCTAAATCTGAAGGGTTAAATCCCCATCAGGAGCAAGTATATCTTGAGAAGATTACTTGGTGTAGATGGAAAAGTTGAGACTTTCAAAGCTAGACTTGTTAAAGGTTTGCATCATTAACCAGGTATGGATCTTGATGAAACCTTTTCTAAGGAGCTATGCTTAAGTCCATTCAGATCCTACTTGCCACGGCTTCATACCATGACTACGATATCTGGCGGTTGGGTGTCATGACATCTTTTCTAAATGATGTTTTAGAAGAGAATGTCTGTAAGTACACAGCCAGAGGGCTTCGTAAACAGTGGGAGCAGCGGAAACGTGTGCAAGATGTTTTATAAGATAAAGCAGGCATCGTGGAGTTGGAATATCTGTTTTGATGTAGTGGTCAAACAGTTTGACATCATCAAGATGGTAGATGAACCTTGTATATACAAAAGGGTAGTAGGGAGTATGGTGATGATCCTCGTAGAGTACGTGGATGACATACTCTTGATAGGGAAGGAGTTTCCTATGCTACGATCGATCAATCTCCGCTTATCATAATGATTCTCCACATAGGATCAAAATGATACCTCCTTAATCCTTAGTTTTGGATCTATACGATAGATCTAATTGGATGTTAGGATTCTCACTAGTTGAAGTGAGATGGTATCAACCGATCCTGGGGAGAATCACTGGAAGGGTTCTCGGGTGATAATGACAACTGAATGTCAGTCGCAGGCATTGTCTTTACCCTCAGTAAAGGGACGGTATGTTGGAAGAGTTCCAAGCTAGATACCGTGACTAACTAGACGATAAAGGAAGGATACATCGCGACTTAAGATGCTGCCAAAGAGGATGTTTGGGTGTATATTGGTTCATGAGATGAACTAGGTTCCTACCATTGTGTGACAATAGAAGTGTGGCTTTGGCCCGGGAACCCCGGTCCCATCAGTGATCCAGACATATTCTAAGGCAGTATCACCTGATCATGGAGATGGTTGATCTCCAGTGTGATCGAGGTTAGGAGAGTAGACTCAGAGGACGACACGGCGGATCCACTCACGAAGGCCTATTCCCAGAGAGAGACTTTTATGGGATGGTTGAGTATGAGATACTACAACCACTACTATCAGATGGCCCTAGTGCAAGTGGGAGATTGTTAGTTATATGTATGCCCTAGAGGCCATTACTGTACATAGGATGTATATTGTAGTGGATGCTGGGACATATATAGGGAGGACTTTCTTGCTCGACATGATAGTATGCTATCTGGTTACTCTTTACCTTAACGTGTATACTGATTGTCTCTCTATTACATGTTGGTAAAGCCCTTAGGATGTGTACTTGACTACCTGGACTATGATGAGGATCATACTAGTGGGGACATGGTAGTCCATAAGTACATCCTTCAAGGTCCCTAGTCGTGGGTGTATCGAGACGGGGAATCGATATACCAAAGTAGACTAGCGTATACCTTCTCGACCCATACAGATGGGCGATGGATGATCCCATATCCATTGGTGTTTGACATCAGAGATGATATACGGGTGCTCAGTGGAGACTGGGTACACTGGACGAACTCGCCGAGGACTCCCAGATGGTATTATACCTTACGTCAGATGGCAGTTCTCTGGTGACACTGGTACAGAGTAGTCTGTTGACCCGAGATCGTCATAGAGTCTTGTGTGGTTCCCACTGTGCTTTGATTTCCATCTTACCACGTCCAAGAGGGCGTGCAAAATGGTGGTTTTTGGGTACAGTCCCGAGTCAAATGGAGGCAATGAGCGATAGGAGGGGATTCGTCTCTCCCGGTATAGGGAGTTGATGTTGCGCTGTGTTCGATTGGCTATAACCGGAAATCCCTAGCCAGGGTTGCTGAGATTTACTGGTAAGTGTTACCAGTAGTTTCTCGAATTGTTATAGACCTCATATCGACACGACTTATCGAGCTATTGGGGTCTGACATTTACCACCCCTAGGCGAGATATGCGACATATCAGACGATCAGACCGGACTGTACGGTAAGTATTACTGGTTGGATTCACAGGAGTGTGAGCGGGCTTGCTCGTCGATCTTCTGATCGCTCAATACCCGGGTGGCCGTTACGTTTAGCAGACCGCTTGCGGCTTGTGGGTGTTTGATATGATCATCATCTGCTGCCGGCGTATTAATGAGTCTTTAGAGTCCTACACAGAGGTTTCCTGGCTCAAGCAAAACGAAATAGGAGCGCATATGAGATATGTGCGGGACCAAGAATAATGCGTGTATGTGATACCGTATTCTATTCTCGCGATGAATGTATCGATTGGTTGTATGCGATATAACCTAGTTATCGAATCAAGTATTGATTCGATAAGCCGATACATAGGATACTAGTCGGTTATATGCGATATGACCGGATCGTTAAATCAAGTATTGATTTAATGATTTAATGCATAATTATATATTTGATATATTGCTTTGCATTAACTAGTATCGGTTCACTTTAAATGGATTTTCTCACTTGATGTGCACATTGTATATGTGATATACTTTTGTACACTAGATTGTATCATATTTGATGATACATGATTGCTAGGGTTTTGTGTAAAGAATTAAACCTTGGTTAAATAAATGGTTAGGGTTTTTATTTGATTATTCATTCATTTATCTATTTATTATTGGATTAAATGAATGAGAAATGAAAACAAAAGGTTGCTTTTCTTCATGAAGCTTGTTGAAGCTTCTTGAAGCTTTGACCAATGTAACCATTTTGTCTTCATCTCCTTAACCCTAACCATTCCTTTAACCTTGGTCAATTCTCTACACATAACTATAGTTAAAATTATGATAAGAATTGATTTTTCTTTTCTATTCTAATAACTTATCATAATATTCTTGCTTCTACTTCTTCATCTTCTTCAATGAAGAAAGCTTGACTTCATCAATGGTGACTTGATGAAATGAGTGAGAAATCCAATTCTAAAGTGAACCCACTTCCTATTTCTTCATCCTCTACCTCTTGCCAAGTAGTATAAGGTGTTTCCTTCACAAGTTTTCATGGCTTGGTGAAGGTGGAGCTTGATCTTGTGATGCCTCGACGTAGATCATCTTCGGCAGCGTAGTCGATGACCTAGCCCGTCCATTCTCCGATGAAGCCGATGCTAGAGCCCGGGATCCGACGATCGCAGCGAGGAGACATCATCACGGAGCTGTGGAGGTGGAGCACCGGATCTACAAAGGTTGTATTTCCGTTTAACTCTTAGTTAAGTTGTTAACTACTTGCTTGTTTCGCCTAAAATCTAGTTTACGATCCGTATTAGGGTTTCTCGGCACCCGTTAAATTTGAAATTGGCATGGTTGATGCCTTGTGAGACCTCTATAGTGTGCCTAGGAACCCTACAGGTCCATATAGACACACTCTAAATTTCCATTTAGAAAAGCGGTCTTTACGTCCATATGCCAAATCTCATAATCGTGGAAGGCAGCAATGGCAAGAAGGATCCGAATGGATTTGAGCATAGCCACTGGAGAAAAGGTTTCGTCATAGTCCAAACCAGGTCTTTGACGAAAACCTTTTGCAACAAGTCTAGCCTTATAGGTCTCAACCTGTCCATCTATACCAATTTTCCTTTTGAAGATCCATTTGCAGCCTACGGGTTTTACCCCTTCTGGAGCAACGTCTAAAGTCCATACTTTGTTGGTGTACATGGACTCCATTTCGGTCCGCATTGCATCCAGCCATTTTACCGAGTCAGTGCTCTGAATGGCTCGCTTGAAGCTAGTCGGCTCATCATTATCAATGATGCAATCCTCTCTATCCCCGTCTATTATGAGAAAACCGTAGTATCTCTCGGGCGGATGAGACTGCCTACTACTCCTGCGAAGCGGCACAGGAATGCCCTGTTCTTTCAAACCTTCTAGTTCTACTAAGCCTTCAGTAATAGCTTGTGGCTCTAGAATTTCTTCCAGTTCTATTGCGCTCCCACTTATCTGATTTTCCAAAAATTCAGTTTCCAAGAAGCAGGCATGACGAGAAACAAAAACCTTTCGTTCCTCTGCGCAATAGAATAAATATCCCTTGGAGTTCTTTGGATATCCCACAAACTTGCACTGTACTGAGCGTGCCTCGAGTTTGTCCGCATGCTTCTTTTTGACAAAAGCTGGACATCCCCATGTCTTAATATGCTTAAGATAGGGTTTCTTCCCACTCCACATCTGATATGGTGTGGTAGGCACTGTCTTAGTTGGAACTCGATTCAAAAGGTATGCAGCTGATTCTAGTGCATATCCCCAGAATGATCGTGGAAACTCAGCGTTACTCATCATGGAACGTATCATATCCAATAGGGTTCGGTTCCGTCTCTCCGATACACCATTATGTTGTGGGGTGTATGGAGAAGTAAGTTGAGAGAGAATTCCATACTCTTTTAAGTAACCCAGGAACTCGGCAATCATGTATTCACCACCTCGATCAGATCTCAGTGTTTTGATACTTTTTCCGGTTTGTTTTTCTACTTCATTCTTGTATTCTTGGAATTTTTCAAAGGCTTCAGATTTATGTTTCATTAAGAAGACATATCCGTACCTTGAAAAATCATCCGTAAAAGTAATGAAGTAAGAATAACCACTTCGCGCATGTGTAGACATTGGACCGCATACATCGCTGTGTACGAGTCCTAAGAGCTCGCTCGCTCTTATTCCTTATCCAGTGAATGGAGTCTTTATCATCTTTCCTTTGAGATATGATTGACAAGTTGCATATGATTGATATTCGAACGGATCTAAATATCCTTCTTTATGCAACATAGTTAACCTTGTTTCATTGATGTGACCCAGTCTACAATGCCATAAGAAAGCTTGATTTATTTCTGGAGACTTTCTTTTATGTGTATTTTGGACATTGAAAATCTGTGGTTGGTTCAATACATATATGCCGTTGCTTAATGTACCCGACCCAATCAGAACATGATTAAGGTGAATGTTTACAACATCACTTACAAATACAAAATCATAACCTTCTTTAGACATTAAAGATACAGATATGATATTACAAGTTGCACTGGGTACAAAATAACAGTCAGGCAAAACCAAAACATGTCCATCTGACAATCCCAAGTGATAGTCCCCCATGGATTCAGCATCCATGCCAGCTCCGTTTGCAACTCTGAGGGTCATATCACCTTCCTTCAAAACACTACGCTTTCTCAGTGCCGGCAAGGAATTACAGATATGAGATCCTGATCCGGTATCCAATACCCAGGAAGTAGAGTTTACTGATAGACAGTTTTCAATAACATATACACCTGAAGCCGAAGCCATAACTTACTTTGGGTCCTGGTTCTTGGCCTTCCAAGCCCTGGAATCTTTCTTCCAGTGTCCTTTCTTATGACAGTAAGAGCACTCTTCCCTCCCCACAAGCTGTCCCGCTACCTTTGCTACCTTTTCCTTTCCCTTGGCTTCCACTTTACTAACACCGCCCTTTGGTTTGGTGGGGGTCTTCTTCTTCTTTCCCTTGGCTTTCGCCTTGGACCTAGAAGAGGAAGGTCCTCCAACAGACACAGTGGATGTTTCTCTTACTTTCTGTAGGGTGCCCTCTGCACTCCTCAACATATTTAGGAGTTCCGAAAGTTCAACTTCCTTTCCTTGCAAGTTGAAGTTCAGGATAAACTGGGCGTAAGTGGAAGGAAGGGACTGGAGAATCAAGTCAGTGTAGAGCTCGTTCTCTAACGTGGTCCCAAGGTCCGCGAGCTCTTCAATGTAGCTAATCATCTTAAGCACATGTTCCGCTACAGATGATCCGACGGCCAATCTCGCCGAAAACAACTTTTTCAAGACTTCGTATCTGGCGATACATGATTGCTCTCCATATAGTTCCTTAGTATGGAGAAATATGGATTCAAGGTCCATATTCTCGTGCCTCCTATGATGTTCATTGTCCATAGAGGCAAGCAAGAGGCACTTGGCCTTCGCGCAATCAATCTCCCAGGTCTTACGGATTTCCTTATCCGCGACGCTGGATTGAGGATCTAGGACAGGGGGAGCTTTGGTGGTAAGGAGATACCCCAACTTGTCATAAGTGATTGCCATTTTGACATTCCTGAGCCAATCTATGTAGTTTGGCCCTATCAGTATATTTTTATCTAGTAGTAACTTAAGCCCGGTCATGATGTTTGGTCGCTGCAATTAGGAGAGAGAGAAGAAACACTGTAGCATGATACTCTTGCAAGTTTAGAGTGGTTTTTAATTTGTCTAAACAGGATGGCTCCGACTATTTCTCGAATCCTTCCTCAATCTAAAAAAGAAGAATTAGTCGGGATCAATCTCACTGTACAATACTTGCTTAACCGTTCAGCCAGGCCAGTGTTGGTACTTCGAGGGAGGTTTTACGACGCTTTCGCGAAGTTCCTTAATTAAATAAACTCTTTTCCCTGTGGGCGTAGCCCCGCTAACACCTTTCTAGACACCTACTTGGTTTATAGCATTGATCGTTAAGTGAGAAAGTTTCCCGAGGAGTAGCATATACTCACAGTAGGATCGGGATCCAAATATCATCGTGTGATAAAACTGAAGGAATCCTACCAGAATCATCACACTCCAAATTGTTTGCAGCACTAGCAAGTTTCTGTTTCTTTAGAAACTCCCGATGTGGATTTTTGCCCCATGCTCTTATGACCTTGACTTTGGCCAACAAATCATAAGTCACATGTCAAGTTCTACCCGTCATTTTTTAGGTTAATTTGAACCCACCCGTACCTACCCTTGACTTTGGCTAACAAGGCAGTACGACTGTCCCAAACCAACGCATCTATCTATGCCACATATGAATATCAAATAGCTACCAATCACTATGCCTTGACTTTGGCCAACAAACACAGCTTGAATACTATTGACTATCCATATGAAATGACGGAGGGTTACGAATGGTTTTGGCAAAACCGTTAACGTAGTGAACTTGATATAATCGAAGGAACGTGATAGCTTTTAAAAGGATTGGTTCAAGCTCCACGTTTTAAAAGTTTTCTGTTTTGAAAAGAAACCGGGTGGTTTTGAAATTGTTCCAACGACTTAACTTTGGTTTATTGTTCTTGCATTAGTTTAATGTGTTTCATCAATTAATCCTAGCATTGTAGAAAACAATAAAAATATGACGTACGCTTATGCCATCCGCATTCACCACGGGGCCCCGTCATCACCTGTTAGGTTACTTAACTAACGACAGAGCGGGGGCTGGACTAGCGCAGATGCAAAACATAAGCAACGCCTACTAGATATCATATATAGATATATACATTCGTCAGATGTAATGATAGCCATTCCAGATCACAGATGAACACATTGGATATGCTAGGAATCCGCGTTTCGTTCGAGCCTGCAACGAAAGACGGATTACACGGTCGTGATGAATAGCCAAACCCCACCCTAGACCCCTACGGGTGCGGCAAACTACCCGCCAAGTACCCGAAGTGAAGCAACCTCCCTCAACGACGTGAGTAGGCCACTCGGCACTTCAAAGTACCCGGTAGTTTGTGCACCCCACCTTGGGTCTATCCTAGGAGCAAAAACAGTAAAAGAAATAATATACAATGGCGGCTACAACCTCATCCCGGATGTGCGGCCATAAAAATAATATTACATCAAATGAAAGAAAAAGAAACTCTCATCTCACAAAACCCCGGCTATTCATCCACGACAATCCAACGAGTTCATATGCACAATCCAACAACAATACAGATCACAGATATGCACAATCCCCACTAATCGACGTATAGCGATTAGTCGACGTTCAGTGCATATATCACATCACAGATATAACCATTTAGCAAAAGTTTGTAGAACTTCGATCAAAACACCAATTTGTAACTACCCCAAACACAATATTGTTCTCTGGAATTTCTTGGCAGAAACAAAATATTTTAAAAATCCCAAAACAGTATACTGAAGAAACTGCAGCAAACCCGAGTCGCGGCCAAGTCAACTCAGCCGCGGATCCGTAGCGAAACGCGTGGTTTCGCCGCGGTTCTGCGGCGCGTTGACTGAGTCGTTGGCTCGTTTTTGCTGCATGTTCCAAAAAAACCCTGCACCGATTTTTAAAGTATGTGGAATTATTTTTAGAGCAGTTTTAAAAATCAGTAGAAAGTATGGTTTTTGGTCATGTTTCGTGATTTTTTTCCGAATCGAAGTTCTAATCACTTAGCTAACATTCTAGTTGTTGTTTAGCTAGACTCTGATACTACTGTAAGTCCACGTTGCCCCACCCCGGTGCTTACGGGGAAGCGGAATAGGTAAAAAAACGATTTTTTCTTAAGGCAGCATGGACTAGAAACTAGAGGATCTTTTCTAAACAAAAACCTAGCAAACTAACTACAAGTTTAGCTATTCGGTTAGAAGGTTATACCTAGGTCTTGAACTCCTTCTCTTCTTGCTCTTTGGAGTAGTTTGAACGGCTCCTCCTCGTCGTCTTCTCTTTGCCGAAGAAGGATCCACCCGAAGGCCACTCCCTTGAGCTCCTACCTCAACCTAGAGGTAACTAAAGTGCTTGGCTTGCTAAACTTAGAACCCTAGAAAGAGTAGTGAGGAGTTTTGGTGGTTTTATCTCAAGAGATCATGGTTCTCAATACATGAGAGATGAGAGCTTTGAGAGAGAGGAAGAGGGTGAGCTAAAACTATGAAAGAGCAAGAAAAGAATAAGGATATTTTAGCAACCATTCTCTCGTATAAGTGAATTATGAAAAATAATAATAATCAAAGAAATTGTGATGGTTCATTGAAATGACCATTATCATTTCACATTAAATGAATTTTGCAAGAATCAAAGAGCATCTTTTATGTGAAATGATGATGGTCAATATGTCAACATAGATCAACAAGTCAACCAAAGTCAAATGGTCAACAACCCTAACCATGGCACAATTATCATTAATTAATATCATTAATCATTTTTCTCATTTTCATTAGGGTTTGGAAAAAGTCATCGGTCAACAACCCTAATGAGAATTCTCTGCCTTTGCCTCTGTCAACTGTGCATACACACCAGCATCCGTGTTCCGAGGAACATGAATACACTGAGACAAAACCAATCCCAAAAAAAATACTAGGATCTAGCTGAAACCAAAGCCCGCTAGTAATAACTGCCCGGACACCAAACGTGCACAAGTGCGCATATGTGAACGAACCCCGTCGCAAAACCATGTGACGTCTACTCTGTTTTGCCCAAAGGCGAATAGCCCTCTGTGTGGGACTCTAAAGACTCGACACTACGCTGGAAGTGGGTTTAACCATAGGCCGCAAGCGGTAATAGCTGTACGTAACGGTCCCCAGGTAGATGCCGATAAGAAGAGTGATGAGGTGAACCCATCCGAACTCCTACTGAGCCTGAATATGACAATCTCCTTACAGTCCGGTCTGTTCGTCTGAGAATATCGCATGGCGGGCCTAGGGGGGCGGTAAACGTCAGTCCTCTTATAGCGGTACAATGTTAGTTATATGTATGCCCTAGAGGCCATTACTGTATATTGGATGTATATTGTAGTGGATGCTGGGACATATATAGGTAGGACTTTCTTGCTCGACATGATAGTATGCTATCTGGTTGCTCTTTATCTTAACATGTATACTTGCAGTCTCTCTATTACATGTTGACAAAGCCCTTAGGATGTGTGTTTGAATTCCAGGACTATGATGTAGATCATACTAGTGGGGCCTGGGTAGTCCATGAGTACATCCTTCAATGTTCCTAGTCATAAGAATATCGAGACGGGGCATCGATATTCCAGAGTAGACTAGCGTATATCTTCTCGACCCATGTGATGGGCGATGGATGATCCCATATCCATTGGTGTTTGACATCAGAGATGGTATGCGGGTGCTCAGTAGAGACTGGGTACAATGAACGGACCCGAGAACTACCAGATGGTATTATACCTCACGTCAGATGGCAGTTCTTTGGTGACACTGGTACAGCTTAGTCTGTTGACCCGAGATCGTCATAGAGTCTTGTGTGTCTCCCACTGTGCTTTGATTTCCACCCTACCACGGCTCTACTGAGTCGTGCAAACATGTGGTTTTTGGGTACAGTCCCGATTCACATGGAGGCAATGAGCGATAGGAGGGGATTCGTCTCTCCCGGTATTGGGGGTTGATGTTGCGCTATGCTCGACTGGCCATAACTGGAAATCCCTGGCCAGGTGTTCATATCAGATTATTGCATTTTTATACCACCCAATTTTTATCATATTACATATCGGTAGGTACTCTTGAGCCGTGTTTGCTAGTCAATTGCAGGATACAGGTTCTCGGCTCTAAACGGTGAAAATTCATGGAAAAACACGACAAAACCCGGGTTCCTGCCAACCACAGATAAAACATGGATCTCTGCTCTTTATCCGTCTGTTGCCACACACCAGTTTAAGAGACAAAATGGCAAATCAATGTCGTTTTTATGCACAAGGCTCAATGGTAGCACAAGATCTAAGAAATCTACACGGAGCTCGAGGAAATCATGACAAAAAGATCCACATCAAATCACCTTTTGCTCAACAGAAATTCTGGAAAAATCGTGAAGAAAATCTGAGAAAATACATATATCAGAATAAAGTACAGAGAAAACCAGGGAAGCACAGAAAGTTGGAGGGCCCAACTCCACAATAGGGCCGCGGATCCGCGGCCAATAGGGGGTCTAGGCTGCGGATCCACGGCCGTACTGGCGCCTCAGTTGGTCATTTTTCAGGGGTAGTTTGGACTTTTTGTATAGAGGCAGAATTTTGCCCTAGGTTTTCATCTCCCTGCCTATAAATAGCCCAGAACCTTGTGAAGCCAAGGGTGCTTAATCTTGTATTTTTCCTAAGGTTTAGAATACTTGTACTTCTTCCTCTTCTCATCTCTTCTCCATTGAAAAACTTGTAGTGAGCTTTTGTGAGTGAAGAATGATGAATAAAGAAGTTCATTTTATTATTATACTTGTCTTGCTCTTATGTTAATTGCTTGTAATTTTCATTTGTTAACTTAGTTGTTGTTATTTCTTGTTGTTTCTTTCTTTTCTCTTTTCCTTTATCATTAAAACAACCATGATGCTTACGCTTGATCCTTGCCAAGGTGAGGTCGCAAATAGCTAGTTGTTATCTTCTAATCTCTTTCTTTCTATCTTCCTCTTTTGTTTTGTTTTGTTTTCATTATGATGTGTTAGTAGTTTCCATACTTGTTAGGGTAGGATAAGGGAAGTTTGAGAGAAGGAAATCTCTCTCACTCTTTCCTTGCCCAACATCTTAAATCGACTCCCGTTAATTGAACCACAATCCGCTCCTTACGGCACCCTATCCTACATGATAGCGGTGATTCCGTAGTGAGACCGGTTGTGGTTGAATTAACCGGAGGTTTTAGCTAAGAGCCAAGAACGGACGGACAAGCACCAAAAGAAAGAACTTAAGCATTGGAAAGCTTAGCTTATACTCGCAAGTTCCTTCCTAGTCGTGCTAATCCCCGTTGTTGCCGATTACCATAACACCGATATTAAGAGTGGCAACGAAAGAAGTGAGCGACTCCTAACTCAAACTAACCTAATCCTAACCCTAACAAGCTCTCTTTACATATCATTTTAACACTTAGTTAATCACAAACAAATCTGGACCTTCGGACTTAACTCGTTAAAACACATAGAAAAAGATTCCCATCTCCCTGCGGACGACCCGTACTCAACCAGCTAGCTACAAGCGAAACCGTCTTGATTGCGGTATTTAACTAAACTTGAACACGCAGAATCTCTACCAATCAAATGGCGCCGTTGCCGGAGAGACGGTAGTTTATTTCTTTGTGCAATTTCGGGTTAACTTGTGAATATAACCAAAAAAACAAAACAAAAAAAAATATACTTTGTAAAAAATCATTTTGTTATTTTTGATTAGTTTTTATGCAAGTGTGCAGGATAATACGGAGTTCGAGTTCAGTGCCAAAGACGTGGGAAGTTAGACCCACATCTCGCGGCTGCACCGCGACAGATCAAAACGAAGCAAACGGTCTACTGTAAGAATCTGGAGCAAATACTGTGAGCAAATAAAGATTCAGCAAATCCAGACAAGCAGAGGACTCCTAGAACAACACACCCAAAAATTTTGGAAGCATGATCCCTCCACATAGCCGCGGAACCGCGGCCTAAGCAGGTGTTTGGCTGCGGAACCGCGGCCATTTAGTGTCTGTGGGGTGCTAAATTTTTCTGGTGAGTCTCTCTCTTCTTCCCCACTCCTCTGGACTCCAATAAACTGTGTTTTCTGCAACATTCTTTGCGCAAATTCTCTTCCCCCTTCCAATAAACTGTTCTTGTGCAGGATTCTTTGCGCCGCGCTAAAATAAAAATTGTTTGCAGTTGATTTGTTACTGCTTTGCATTTATTAATACGGACTTAAGGGGCTTGAAACCAATTCAGATTGGGTGGGGATTTCATCACCCTTCCCAGGACCCCAAGAATCACAAAAAGCATATGCATTGACCATTGTTAAATTAAAAATACTAGACTCGGCCCTAAGGACTTCGCGCTCAATACGAGAGAGGACTAGTTACAGGCATCGGCCGTTTATCCTATCTGACTTTTGCGGTGCCTAGGAAAGTGTGACGAAGGCAAGTGGTTATTTAATTAAGGAACTTCGCGAAAGCGTTGGACAACCTCCCACTTACCTGGCACTTATCTGGCCGCATTTGACGGAGAAGAGGCTGTTTGAGGTCCTATTTCTAGCCCTCTAGAACAGTTAGGAGCTGTCTAGCAGACCTAGGTGACCCTAGATCTTGGTGTGATTGTGCATATCTTGTTTGTGATTGCTTAAAGCCGTAAGCCCGTACATATTTCTGTAAAGCTCTTTCTAAAAAAAAAAAGAAAAAAAATCAAAAACTTTTATAAAAACTTGCCCTTTGTCGCCAAATCCATTTTTCACCCACCACCCATCGTATTTCTCCATTGACGTTTTCTTACCCTCACCTTCTCCGCTTTGACTATACTAAACTCGTTTAGTGTATGTCCGCTTGGACTCAGGACACTAGCGCCCGTCTAGTCCGCGTTACGTTAGTCTCTACCGACTACGCGATCGACTCAGACGTCGAAACTCCGTCCACTCCTCTTTCACCCTTACCTTTGCCGGCCAACTCCGACGTTGACCGGAATTCTGTTCATACATCTTCCGCTTCACCATCACCAACCTCTTCCTCCGCGATGTCAGGATTTAATCCGAACATCTCTTTCACTACCCCTGGATTGGCTCCACCTCCTACGGAGACCAATAACCCACCACCACCGCCTGTTGTAGCGCCGCAGCGAATCGCGCTCCAGGATCGTTTCTATCCCACCCATTCTGCACTTCCCACCTGCCTTTCTCTTCCACCGGCCAATGGGGACAACTTTGAAATTAAGCCCCACTTCATCAACATGCTTCCACGATTTCATAGGCTTGAATCTGAAGATGCCTATATCTTCATCAATAAATTTCAAAACGTTTGTGCCATGATGAAAACCACCCAACTGTCGGACGATGCTATACGTCTACGGGTCATTCCGTTCACTTTATGCGATCTTGCTGAAAAATGGCTGTGTAGCACCGCTTCCCACTCCATAACCAGTTGGGACGAGTTTGTTAAAGCGTTTCTAAAAAAATTCTACCCGAATCATAAAACCGCAAGGATCCGCAATGAGATCAACCAATTCTCTCAGCTTCCTTCTAAACCCTTCTGGAAGTGCTTTGACCGGTATAAAGATCTTCTTGTTCAGTGTCCTCGCCACGGTATAGAGAAATGGCAACTTTGCCAAACCTTATACGAGGGCCTGAACCCAGCAACGAAGCAGTTGTTGGAAACCATCTGTCTGGGCCACTTCCTATCGAAATCTGACGAGGAAGCGTGGCAGTTCTTTGACGACCTTGCGGAGCAAACGCTACAATGGGAGAGCACCAGACCGACTTCTTCTTCTTCTTCTACCTCCACTTCTACCGGTCAGTCTAGGGTAGGAATTCACCAACTTGATGTCTCTATTGCGATGAAAGCTGAAATGGCTGCAATAACGAGAAAGCTTGAAGCGATAGAGAGCAAATTTTCTTCTCCTGCTTTTGCCTTGTTCTCCCCCTTCGTACCATTTGCGCTTGTTGTTCCGATCCTTCTCACTTGACCGAAGAGTGTCCTTACAATCGACCATCGCAAGGACAGGATCAGGTTAATGCTGCATTCCAGTAAAGACCGAGGAATGATCCATACTCTTCCACCTACAATCCCGGTTGGAGGAACCACCCCAATTTCACCTGGAATCAGAATCAGAATCAATTCCAAGGCAACAATTTCCAAAGGGCCCCTCCGCCGCAACAACAAGCGCAACAACAAACTCAACATCAATTTCAGCAGCCCTTCCAACCCCAACCTTTTCAAAATCAGACGAACAACTTTGCAACCGACAATTCTTTTCCACCAAACAACTTTGTTCCGTCAAACAACGATAAGGTTTCCTCGCTCGAACGAAGTCTGGAGGCGTTCGTTAAACAATCGACACAATCCACTGCCAACATCCAGTCTTCCATTCAGTCCTTAGTGCAACACACTTCCGCTCACGGGCAAAGCATCAAGACCATCGAGGCCCAGTTTGCACAGCTGAATGCGACCTTAAGCGAGCGAGAGAAGGGGAAGCTCCCATCCCAGCCACTCCCAAATCCCGGTCACCCACATAATGTACATGTTGCTCTTGAACAACAGAATCATAATGTGAGTGCCGTGACCACATTGAGATCGGGAAGGATGCTGCAAAACAACATTGGCACACGGATCAACGATGACACTCCGGCCGCTGCTTCTTCTTCTTCTTCTTCTCCTGCTTCTTCATCTTCTGAGCCTATTCTCCATTCTTCAAAAGGCTCTCCTTCTTCTTCTTCTGCTCTGAACGGACCCGCTTCTCACTCCACGAAAACACCTGTTCTGGGATCCGTTTCAACTCCACAATCTCCTCCACAAGCATTAGACTCAACCAATTATAAAAACGTCCCATTTCCAAACCGGTTGAGGTCTAATAAACAAAATCCTCAAATGGAGAAGATTCTAGAGTTATTTAAGCAGGTTAACATTAACATTCCTCTTTTAGATGCCGTCCAACAAGTCCCGTCCTACGCGAAAATCTTAAAGGACTTGTGCACGAAAAAAAGGAAGTCTCAGGTACCCAAGAAAGTTTTCTTGGCTAGTGCTGTGAGTGATGCCCTTACCCAATCTTTACCACAAAAACGGAAGGACCCTGGCTGTCCTACGATTTCTATTACCATTGGAGATAAGAACATCAACCGCGCACTATTAGATCTTGGTGCCAGTGTTAACCTGCTTCTGTACTCAGTATACGAGCAATTAGGCGTCTGAGAGCTGAAACCCACACACTGCACTCTCCAAATGGCCGACCGATCGATCACCCATCCTAGGGGTGAGCTAGAGGATGTGTTAATCAAAGTCGGGGACTTCATATTCTCTGTTGACTTCATTGTATTAGACACACAGCTTGTAGCTAACCCCCGGAATCAAATTCCGGTGATACTCGGTCGCCCATTCCTTGCAACCTCAAATGCTGTGATCAATTATCGCAATGGTTCGATGAACCTCTCTTTTGGAAACATGACAATTGAACTCAACATTTTTAGGTTGGGGAATCAGCCCTCCGAACCTAATGCTCATATACTGGACGTCTGCTCGATCCAGGAGATCACCCCAGAAGAGTGTGAATTCGAGGAGTTTCTGTTCGAACATGATAACCTTGACGCCACTAGCGCGTTCTTCTTCGAACCTGCTGCTGTTTCTGCGCCCAACAACGACTACGAGTGTTTCACGTTCTCGAACGATCTTAGCCGCTCACAACATCAATCCTTCGAATTTCTGGATGAGTTACCTGAACCATCCAACTCAGTCGCTTACACTCGTTTTGAACCTTTGCTGGAGTCCTTTGAGTTCGAGACCTCTGCACCAATCTTGCCTTCAATCGTTTCACCTCCATCACTCGAACTCAAGCCTTTGCCATCTTACCTTAAGTATGCTTACTTAGGTGAAAACGAGACCCTCCCTGTCATCATTTCGGCTTCTCTATCTCCAGAGCAAGAGAAAGCCATTCTCACGGTCTTGCACAGCAACATGCAAGCTTTTGGCTGGTCCATGGCGGACATCAAGGGGATTAGTCCCCTGATCGTTGAACATCACATTCATCTGATGGATGATGCCAAACCAGCCCGGGATCCATAAAGACGCCTCAATCCAGTCATGAAAGAGGCTGTGAAGAAGGAGATCGTAAAATGTCTAGATAGTGGTATCATTTACCCTATCTCTGATAGCCAGTGGGTTAGCCCCATTCACGTTGTCCCCAAGAAATCAGGTATAACGGTCATCACTAATGAGGCGAACGAGTTAATCCCTACTCGCATCCAAACTGGGTGGCGAGTATGCATCGATTACAGAAAACTCAACGCCGCAACGCGGAAAGACCGCTTTCCGCTACCTTTCATTGACCAGATGCTTGAACGATTGGCCGGACACGAGTACTACTGCTTTCTTGATGGCTACTCCGGCTATAATCAGATTCCCATCGCCGAAAAAGACCAGGAAAAGACCACTTTCACTTGTCCTTTCGGCACGTTTGCATATCGTCGCATGCCCTTTGGGTTATGCAATGCGCCCGCTACCTTCCACCGGTGTATGATGGGAATCTTCTCAGACATGGTGGAAAAATTTCTGGAGATCTTCATGGATGATTTCTCCATCTTCGGTGATTCCTTCAACGAGTGTTTGCTACATCTTGACGCTGTCCTTACCCGATGTAAGGACAAGAATCTCACTTTGAATTGGGAGAAGTGCCACTTCATGGTGCGCGAAGGTATTTTCTTAGGACATATCATCTCGCAAAATGGCATAAAGGTTGACAAAGCAAAGATTGAGGTCATTTCCAATCTACCTCCTCCCCGATGCGTCAGAGATATCCGAGCCTTCCTTGGCCATGCCGGTTTCTATAGACGGTTCATCAAGGACTTTAGCAAAATTGCTAGGCCCTTGACTCTTTTGCTGGCCAAGGATACGCCATTCGACTTCAACTCGAGCTGTGTGACTGCATTCGAGTCATTGAAAAGCTCCCTCACTTCTGCTCCCGTTCTTTCTTCGCCTGACTGGACGCACCCATTTGAGATTATGTGCGATGCATCCGACTTTGCCATTGGTGCTGTTCTTGGACAACACATAAACAAGATGCCGCACGTAATCTATTATGCGAGCCGAACCTTGAACGACGCCCAACTCAATTATACAACAACTGAGAAGGAATTCTTAGCTGTTGTATTTGCTTTAGAGAAGTTTAGGCCCTACCTCATCGGCTCTCCAGTCATTGTCTACACCGACCATTCTGCTCTGCGCCATCTTTTTGCGAAGAAAGATGCAAAATCTCGGTTAATCCGTTGGATCCTCTTGCTTCAAGAGTTTGACCTTGTCATTAAGGACAAACGAGGATGTGAAAACGTAGTCGCCGACCATCTCTCACGACTTCCTTCTTCGCCTTCGCTTCCAATTCCGATCAACGACGTTTTCCCGGATGAACAGCTCTTGACAGTATCTTGTGAACCCTGGTTCGCAGATATTGTGAACTATTTGGCTACAGGATTATTACCGACTGAATGGTCAAGTCAGGACAGACTTCGTTTCTTATCCCAAGTAAAACACTTTTACTGGGACGAACCCTATCCGTTCAAGTACTGTCCCGACCAGATTATTCGTCGGTGTGTCCCTGACGAGGAATTCAAGAGTGTGGTGTCGTTTTGCCACGATCAAGCATGTGGCGGGCATTTTGGCCCCAGAAAGACAGCTGAGAAGATCTTGCAATGTGGTTTCTACTGGCCATAACTCTTCAAAGACGCTCATGACTATTGCAAGACATGCTCCCGGTGCCAACGCTTGGGCCAGATATCCCGGAGGAACGAGATGCCGCTCCAACCGATCTTGGTTGTGGAGATTTTCGATGTTTGGGGGATAGATTTCATAGGGCCGTTTTCCAGCTCTTTTGGGAACTTGTACATCCTTCTCGCTGTTGATTACGTCTCTAAATGGGTCGAGGCTGTGCCCAGCCAGACTAACGACAACAAGGTTGTCGTTAGGTTTCTTAAAGAAAACATTTTCTCCTGTTTTGGGCACCCCCGAGCGATCATTAGCGACAATGGAAGTCATTTCTGCAACAAAACTTTTGAGGCCTTGATGCGGAAATACTCCATTAATCATAAGCTATCCATGCCGTACCACCCCTAAACTTGCGGGCAGGCCGAAGTTTCAAATCGGCAAATCAAGCAGATACTGGAGAAGACGGTTTCCAAGAACCGTAAGGATTGGTCGCTGAAACTCACTGATGCCCTTTGGGCATTTCGAACCGCTTATAAGACCGACCTTGGCATGTCTCCCTATCGGCTTGTGTACGGAAAAGCCTGCCACCTACCTGTCGAAATAGAGCATCGCACATTTTGGGCGATAAAAGAGTTGAATCTGTCTCTCGAGGATGCGGGCAGCCATCGGAAGCTGCAGTTGAACGAACTGAGCGAGCTTAGGGATGAGGCTTACGATAACGCGGTTGTCGTTAAGAACCGAACGAAGGTGTTTCACGATAAACACCTTTTGCGCAAAACCTTCGTACCTGGTTAGCAGGTACTTCTTTACGACACCCGACTTCACTTCCATCCAGGAAAGCTCAGATCTCGCTGGAAAGGGCCGTATTTTGTGCGGAATGTGTAACCGCATGGCGCTGTGGATTTGGAAAATCCAAAGGACGGTTCATTTTTCAAAGTGAACGGACACCGACTTAAACCGTACCTTAGCGCCGAACCAACAGAGGAGCTCCTGTTCTTACAGGAGCCGGTTTACCCTGCATAATCTTCTCTGCCTACCACCAAACTTCGGTTATCCAGCCAAGAACAGTGGACACTGTTCCAAATAAGTTTGGGGGTATGTATATACCATTTTGTATATATTTGTGGATATTCTTTTTCTTTTTCTTTTTCTTTTCTTTAAAAACAAAAACAAAAAAAATTTGTGTATCGCTAACCGAAAATTTTGACCCTTCAAATGATCTCTTCATGCAATGACAGTGAGGACACTGTCCAGTTTAAAGTTTGGGGGTACGCTCGGTACGCATTTCTAACCTTCGCATTCATATGTATATTTTGCATCTGCATATTAAAATCCATAAAATCCATAAAAATCTAAAAATTTTCTAAAAATATAAAAACTTTTCTTTAAAGTTAGCTAGTGGGAGGACTCTGATTCAACATTTCGACGGTTTTGTTTGATAAAATAAAAATAACTAAATCTTATTTTTAGATTTTGAAAACCTGAAAGATAACTCTCCTTTGAAGTTAACCATAGCTGATATACGTCTTTACATCACACTACACGTGTCGTGAGTTTTTGGGAATTAGATGACAAGTCTTTTATGTCTAAAAACTGTTAAATGGATAAATGATTTTCTGAGGATCAAATAGGTTTGTTCGGAAATAAGTAATATCAAGAATAGTTTATGAAGTGAGTGAATATGAAGGAATGTTACTGATGCCTTAATTGGAAGTAAGTCTGAAAAATAACCCATCTGGAACTTGATTGGAATAATTACACACCAAACCCACTAAACACGTCTTTTATCCAAAAAATAACTGAACTGCCGGTTATATCTCCGTTCGTATTAAATCATCTGATTTTCACGCCAAATAGTCTTTTGTTTTTGGACCTAGGTAACTTGAGTAATTAAGTCCGCTGGGGTGTTTCTACACCTAATGCCCTAAAACCAACTGGTTTGGGTGCATTGGCCCAAAGCTCGCTAAGAAGCCTAGAAAGTCCAGATTAAAACAAAATCAAGCACGTATTCTCTCCGAGTTAAAATTCCTAACGGTTCTTTGTGTGAGAATAATCTTGATAAAAGACAGGCTTTTATAAAAAAAAATTTAGCAGAGATATGAAGGTTTGATTCTATGATAAAGACTATTGCAAGTTCACAGAGGTGTGTATGAAATGAAAACAAGAAAAAGGTGGAGTGAAAAATAAGACCTAGTTTCCTGTTAAGGAAGATAGAAATTCTAAAGTTGAAACTTTACTGGAAAACGAAACTTGAAAAATGCTTAACTCTTTATAAAACTTATGTGATCCTTTCAAAAATTTTTATCTGGGCTTTATTGTGTGACATGATGACGTAAATCGATCCTTCTGGAAACTTAACGACACTATTTGCACTGCACGTAAATACATATAACATCTGTAGTTAAATAAGAAGCGAGGTGTGAAAAATAAGGGTTTGATAGTCTAGACTTGGGATCATAGAATTGTTATTTTCTGAAACAAAACTTTAGGGTTTGAATCTTAGTTATTTTACAAAACCAACTTGACCGGATTTTGTGGGTAGTATCCGCTGAAAACCCTCAGGAGACAACACTCCTCCTACTAGGGACACCTAGAGGTTTAACGGCTTGTTGGACATGCTCAGTGCAATCGCGTTCCCTGCGAAAGTGAGGTTAGGAAATTTTTTGTGAATAAATTGGCTTTGCTCGGGACGAGCAAATGATAAGTTTGGGGGTATTTGTTCATATCAGATTATTGCATTTTTATACCACCCAATTTTTATCATATTACATATCGGTAGGTACTCTTGAGCCGTGTTTGCTAGTCAATTGCAGGATACAGGTTCTCGGCTCTAAACGGTGAAATTCATAGAAAAACACGACAAAACCCGGGTACCTGCCAACCACAGATAAAACATGGATCTCCGCTCTTTATCCGTCTGTTGCCACACACCAGTTTAAGAGACAAAATGGCAAATCAATGTCGTTTTCATGCACAAGGCTCAATGGCAGCACAAGATCCAAGAAATCTACACGGAGCTCGAGGAAATCATGACAAAAAGATCCACATCAAATCACCTTTTGCTCAACAGAAATTCTGGAAAAATCGTGAAGAAAATCTGAGAAAATACATATATCAGAATAAAGTACAGAGAAAACCAGGGAAGCACAGAAAGTTGGAGGGCCTAACTCCACAATAGGGCCGCAGATCCGCGGCCAATAGGAGGTCTAGGCCGCGGATCCGCGGCCGTACTGGCGCCTCAGTTGGTCATTTTTCAGGGGTAGTTTGGACTTTTTGTATAGAGGCAGAATTTTGCCCTAGGTTTTCATCTCCCTGCCTATAAATAGCCCAGAACCTTGTGAAGCCAAGGGTGCTTAATCTTGTATTTTTCCTAGGGTTTAGAATACTTGTTCTTCTTCCTCTTCTCATCTCTTCTCCATTGAAAAACTTGTAGTGAGCTTTTGTGAGTGAAGAATGATGAATAAAGAAGTTCATTTTATTATTATACTTGTCTTGCTCTTATGTTAATTGCTTGTAATTTTCATTTGTTAACTTAGTTGTTGTTATTTCTTGTTGTTTCTTTCTTTTCTCTTTTCCTTTATCATTAAAACAACCATGATGCTTACACTTGATCCTTGCCAAGGTGAGGTCGCAAATAGCTAGTTGTTATCTTCTAATCTTTTTCTTTCTATTTTCCTCTTTTGTTTTGTTTTCTTTTCATTATGATGTGTGAGTAGTTTCCATACTTGTTATGGTAGGATAAGGGAAGTTTGAGAGAAGGAAATCTCTCTCACTCTTTCCTTGCCCAACATCTTAAATCGACTCCCGTTAATTGAACCACAATCCGCTCCTTACGGCACCCTATCCTACATGATAGCGGTGATTCCGTAGTGAGACCGGTTGTGGTTGAATTAACCGGAGGTTATGGCTAAGAGCCAAGAACGGACGGACAAGCACCAAAAGGAAGAACTTAAGCGTTGGAAAGCTTAGCTTATACTCGCAAGTTCCTTCCTAGTCGTGCTAATCCCCGTTGTTGCCGATTACCGTAACACCGATATTAAGAGTGGCAACGAAAGAAGTGAGCGACTCCTAACTCAAACTAACCTAATCCTAACCCTAACAAGCTCTTTTTACATATCATTTTAACACTTAGTTAATCACAAAAAAATCTGGACCTTCGGACTTAACTCGTTAAAACACATAGAAAAAGATTCTCATCTCCCTGCGGACGACCCGTACTCAACCGTCTAGCTACAAGCGAAACCGTCTTGATTGCGGTATTTAACTAAACTTGAACACGCAGAATCTCTACCAATCACCAGGGTTGCTGTGGTTTACTGGTAAGAGTTATCAGTAGTTTCACGCTTGTTATGGACATTACATCGGCATGACTTATCAAGCTACTGGGGTCTGACGTTTACCACCCCTAGGCGAGATATGCGACATATCAGACGAATAGACCGGACTGTACGGTAAGTGTTACTGGTTGGATTCACAGGAGTGTGAGCGGGCTTGCTCGTTGATCTTCTGATCGCTCAATACCCGGGTGGCCGTTACGTTTAGCAGACCGCTTGCGGCTTGTGGGTGTTTGATATGATCATCACCTGCTGCCGGCGTATTGACGAGTCTTTAGAGTCCTACACAGAGGTTTCCTGGCTCAAGCGAAACGAAATAGGAGCGCATATGAGATATGTGCGGGACCGAGAATAATACCAGTATATGATACTGTATTCTATTCTCGCGATTTGTATCATTGGACGGTTATATATGATATAACCGGGTTACCGAATCAAGTGTTGATTCGATACATTGATACACTTGATAATAGTCGGTTATATGCAGTATGACCGGATCATTAAATCAAGTGTTGATTTAATGATTTAATGTATAATTTTATATTTGATATATTACTTTGCATTAACTATTATTGGTTCACTTAAGATGGATTTTCTCACTTGATGTGCACATTGTATATATGATATAGTTTTGTGCACTAGTTTGTATCATGTTTGATGATACATGCAAACTTGGGTGTGAGTTTATTTTAAACCATGTTTAGGATAATGGTTAGGTTTTATATTTGTTTTATTTATTTTCTTTAATTCATTTTTGGAAAGATAAATGAAATGGTGGCTTGTTTTGGTTTTTAGTTGAAGCTTCTTGAAGCATTGAAAAGCTTGACCATTTTGTTTCTCTCCTTAACCTAACCATTCACCTAAACCCTAGTTTAGTCTCTACACTAGTTAAACTAACCCAAGGTTGCATTATGATAATATCACTTGATTTTTTATTATTTATGAATTGATTTTATTTATGCTTATCATATTCTTTTTCTTCTTCTTCTTCTTCTTCAAGAAGAAGAAACCTTGCTACCTCAAATGGTGCCATGATCAAAAGAGTGAGAAATCCAATTCTAAAGTGAACCAACTTCCTATTTCTTCATCCTCTACCACTTTCCATGTAGTAGAGTCTGTTATCTTCACAAGTTTCCTGACTTAGTGAAGGTGGAGCTTGAGTTTGAGTCGCCTCAACGTAGATCATCTTCGGCATCGAAGTCAACGATCTAGCCCGCCCATTTTTCCGATGAAACCGACGCTAGAGTCCGGGATTCCGATGATTGCAGCGGAGGGACGTCAACATGGAGCTAGAGAAGTGGAGGACCGGATCTACAAAGGTTGTAGTCACTTTCACTTGTAGCTAAAGTAGTTTACTTTCTTGTTTCGCCTTACCTCTAGTTAACGATCTAGTATAGGGTTCTTTGGCACATGGAAATTTTTGATTTTGGCATGGTTGATCAGTTGTAGAACCTCATTAGTGTGCCTAGGAACCCTACAGTGGTATCAGAGCCTAGCTAGAGCCTTAGGCGATGAGTAGACGAAGTTAGAAACCCGATCGAACCCCGAAACCCTTGATTTCACCCCTCTCTGGACAATTTTCAAAACTGTGGATTTTTGTGAATTAAAAATACTCAGAAAATAGAGCAGGAAATTCTAAGAGTTACTGAAGAAAACGAAACCCAAACTCCACTAGATCGCGGCGGAACCGCGGCCTTACCCTGCTATTGGCGGCGGTTCCTCGGCCATATGTATTGATTAGGGATTCATTTTTATACAGTAATGCCCGTTTCTGTTTCCTATGTTCTCTGGGAATTTTTAATCTGTACTCAAGAGTTGAGTTTTCTGGGTGGTATTGGGAGTTCGTAGATTCGATCGGATTGTCAAATTTTGTCTATGTGTTTTTCCGGGTATTTTTAGAATATGTTAAAAAGTTCGACCGGATAAAAATACCCACTTTTTCCTTGCTGGGAAATTTCCAATTGTTGGATTTTTCCGTAGTTTAATGACGTTCTAAGTAGTGCAAGTAACGCGATGGTCCCTCTAGAAGACAACAAACCTTAACTCGATTATGTGACCGTCTTGAACTGCCCTTTGAACCTTAGGGTTTGGGGCAGTACGGCGTGCCACATGTAAGGCGTTGGCTTGACCCTTCTACAGCTGGACCGTTGGTACTAAGGCATGAAGTGAATGTTTTTAAACTTATTTCATGTGTTGAGCTATTTCGGGAAAACTTGGGTGTTTGATTGTTCGATCGGAAAGTTTAAAATTTTCTATTTATCTAGAATATGATACAATATTTGGAATCCACATATAGTTATGAGATAACTGATTTGGATGTTATAAACATAGCATTTTAGTCTCACTTGATCGGTTGCCACGGGATTTTGATGTGATCAAAACTCCGTCGCAATCACGTTGATTACACGGATACTCGCCAGTAAACTTAATGTAAGTGCACGGCGGCGCCCCGGCCGTCAAACCGACGCCGGAATGCGGAAGCGGTGATAAACTTTAATTTTGCGGACTTTGCAAACCGGCACCACCGCGCACTAAACTCCGGATCGTAACCATTAACAAGTCTAAGCTACAAACAAGATGGGTTAGAGATGTACCGACTGATCCGAGTCCTCCGGTCTTCATCTCCACTCCGATCTACTCGCGGGATCTCCGTCCGTCTGCTCCTCGTCGGAAAGGGCACCACATCGCCTGTAGCTTTTACGGGCTCCCACCTCAATACCGAGGCAACTCGGGCGCGAAGCTGGCGAATCGACGCATCCAAGATTTGCTGTAGGAAGTGTAGTGTAGAAAACGCTTTGTCTCAATGGGGTATTGGAGTTGCCTTTGATGGAGGAATCAAGAAGAACTTTGGAGGGAAATGAAGCTACCAATTTTTGCAAGGAAAATGAGATGAACAAATGAAGCATCAAAAATGAACCTCTCATTCCTCTCCTCAAGAAGTGGCCGGCCAAGTCATCTAGGAAATGGTGGAGGAAAACAACATATATCATATGAGGGAGGTGAGTGTAGGAGAAGAAGGAGGTGACCACAACCCAAGACAAGAAAACATACAACCATGCTTTACCTTTTCCAAACCATACCCTTTCATGTCACAATAAAAACAAAAGCATGGTGGAAAAGATAATGATGCTATCATAATCAATCTTTTACAAGAAACCCCCTCCACAAATGTTATTTGCACAATTGCAAATAACCCCCTCCATCGGAAAAGTCCGGCCGGGAAAGAACAAAGGAAAACCGGCCGGAACGGAATGCAAACTGGCAACTCCAGAAAACTGGTCCCGTAATAAATTACAGGAAAACCCCGATACTGTGCATACACACCCGCATCTGTATTCCGTCCGGATACAAATGCAAAAAGACAAAATATACACTGTACTAAACTAGGACCGGCTTAAACCAAAGCCGGCAAGTAATATCCGTTCGATCCTGATTCGTGCAATACCGCACGTATCTGATCGAACCCTGCCATATACATATACGGCTACTAGTACAAACCGTCCGATCCTGATCCGTGCAATACCGCACGTATCTGATCGGACCCTGCCATATCTCCATACGGCCTCTACAGCGTTTCGCCCGAAAACCTGAGTAACTGAAAGTGTGGTGGACTCTAAAGACTCGTCAATACTATGGCTGTGGATTTAACCACTAGCACGTCAGAGGTATAAGCCAATACGTAACGGGCCACCAGCTATTGACTAAAAGGGACGTCGATGAGCGAACTCATCCTGACACCCTACTGAGCCTGTCAGTGACAATATCCGTACAGTCCGGTCCGTTCGTCTATGAGCATCGCATGTCGGGCCTAGGGGGTGGGTAAAAGTCAGACCCCCAAAAGCGGTACAAGTCGTGTCGGAGTGTAGCCCAGAACACCCTGAGATACTACTGGAATACCTACCAGTAAATCTCCTGCCTTGGCCAAGGTCTTCGTGTAATGGCTCTCCTAGACACAGCGCGACCTCACCCCCAATACCGGGAGAGACGAAACCCCCGAAGATCCGCTCACTGCCTCCATGTGGCTCGGGACTGTACCCAACTAAAACCTGTTTGCACGACTCCTTTGAGCCGTGGTAGGGTAGTAATCAAAGCATAGTGGGAACTCACACGAGACAAATGACGATCCCCAGGTCGATGAACTAACCTGTACACATGTCACCTGGAAACTGCTTTCTGACGTCAGGTATAAGACCAACTAGCATGTTCCCGGCGAGTCCTGTCCGTTGTACTCATAACCCAATGAGCACCTGTATACATCTTAGGTGAACCAACTGACACCAGTGGCTTGTGAGACCGGCCACCGCCCCTCGTCGGGGTCTCGACTGTATACACTAGTCTACTCTGGAGAATCGATGCCCTGTCTCGAAACTCCTATGACTAGGGACCTTTTAAGGATATGCTTGTAGACTACCAGCTCCCACGTATATGATCGCTCTCATACTGCCGGTAGTCAAGCAAGAATCCTAGGGGCTCTATCAACGTGCAATAGCGACCTGTCAGGTCACCTAAAGCAGTACACGATGATAAAGGTAAACCAGATAGCGTACTATCATCTCGAGTAAGACTGTCGTACCGGGATAGGTCCTCCCTCAATCATTGCAATCACGTGCCTGTGATCCAATAATTGACTCTGAGGGCACTATCTCCAACAATCTCCCACTTGCACTCAAGGCTAATTATTGCGATGTCGCATACTCACAGCCCGTGTGATACCGAACACCCAACTCCTCTACTAGTCAGTCTCACAAAGCTCGTTTACGAGACTATTGCGTTCGAGGAATAGTCTCAGTGAGTGGATCTGCTCTGATGTTTCTTTCTATGTCTCTCTCTAAATCTCAAGTTCGCGGAGAATGCCATCTCCCGAAATGAGCAATACGTGTCTTAGAATGTCTGGATATCTGATGGGACCGAGCTCATAAATGAACTCCAAATCCAAACTTCTTAGACTGTATCGTCAACTGAACTTAATCGGTGTCCTGCGCCATGCCTCCCTCAGTATTGCCTTGGAGTACCTGTCCAAAATACTGCCCCTCGTCAGAGGGAAAACTATATCTCTGACAACCTCCCTGTCGTCCAGGTCACCTTGGAAGCCTGGAATGATAACTGTCTCCCAAATGAGGCTGTCGTTATCATATCCCTAGAACATCCACTTATGTTCTAAAGCAGCTTCCGACTGTTTCTCCAGGATTGGATTAATGTCAACTTATTGCATCTACTGCAAAAACAACATCTAGTGTGGTACTTGACATCTCATGATTAACTCAATTGCCTAAGCAAGTGATCTGTCAATCATGCGCATCCCTCTCTAGTTTAGTCTATAAGACACCTTTAGAGAGGGTGACTCCTTTACCTGCAGGTACACTACCGTGCCAGGAGTCGTCCATTCTAAATACTCTTAGAATGCTGTCAAAGTACCCTGATTGGGAAACCACCCAAATCTAGATCTAAAACCATAGATCTAGTAACCAGTATGTCTGATATAATACCCAATTCCTATGTGGAGAAACAACTGTATGACGACCAAAGTACAACCGATTGTAGTATAGGAGTTTCTTTTCCTATTCTGTGTATGTCATCCAGTTACCAGGACATCACACCCTACTACCTTCTCAACAGATCCATCCCCTTTTCTGATGAAGTCAAACCCATGACTGTCACATCAGAAATAGATGATCTATCTCCGCTACATCTGCTCTAGTCTATAAATAGACATAAGCTACCTGTCCACCAATGCTTCCGCTGCTCCCACTGACTACGACGACCCTCTGGCAGAGTCATATAGACGTACACTTCTAAAGCAAGTTTAGAACGACGCTATACTCATCCTCCTGCCGGGTCTCGCAGCCTGGAACAACAGCAATGGTAATTGCTGGTAAACAAGAACTTCCCTGTAACCGTCCTTGAGGCTACTGTAGTACCTCTCGGGTGCCTGAAGTTACCCACCTTATCTGCGGAGTGGCCAATGGAATGTCAATCCAGATTGAATCTTTAGGTTCCTTATCAAATCTTCAGTAATCGTTTGTGGTTCTGGAATCACTTCCAGTTCTACCATACTCCCACTACTGTTTTCTGAAAAAATCCATTTTCAATAAAACTGTGGCGAGTCTAGAACAATATCGCTATTGTTCATCCAGAAGGTAGAAAGTCAACCCTCGTCATAGCCTGGGTCAACCCACAAACAGCCATTACAGAAACGTGCCTTGAGTTGTCCAGTGTCTGGTTTTAATCATGAACCGGACAACTCCCCGTACCTTAACATCGTTAAGATATGAACTGTTCTATATCCAATATAGAAACAGAGGCACTGATATAATTGAACCAGATTCAAATCATGCAGCTGTCCCCAGCGCATGTCAACTAAATGGAAGGAGGCCGATCAGCGTTACTCAACTTAGGAAGCATTTCCAATTATGAGTAACCTGAAAGAGAAGCAAGTTCTCTTAATCATTACTATCAACTGAACACCATACACAAGTATCTACATCTTCGATCACTTTGAAGAATCCCGATACTTATGACACCTGGTTCTCCACTCTATTCAAATACCAATAACTTCTCCAAATTCGGACCCTGCGTTTCCACGAAACACCTGTCTGAAAAACTAGAGAAGTCATAAGTAAACTGAATGTAGTACGAGGACCAACCCCTCTGTCCTGATGGACCCTGGACAACATACAATACTCTGTATAAGTCCCTTGAGTCTGATAACTCATTCACTGTGTGTCGTAGGTTGAAAACTGTACTTATGGTTAAGAAGAATTACACCGCTGTTTAATGCTCCTTACCTAACCATCCACTGATATAGGTAAATGTCGTAGACATAATTTCAGAAAGGTATATCTCACTCTATGAAAATAGACGTACAGATATATCAATTTGAAATTGGTGCATAACTGCGAATATTCAAAACCAAATATTTGCCGACCGGCAAACAGCCCAGGTGATTTCCTCAAATATCACCGATTACAACGAATCCCGATATAATGAGGATGATCACCCAATTCCCAATAACCTACTCCCACTCATCATCTGTAAAACCATACAGATGTGAGAATCATACCTGGTAAATACATACCCTGGAGTAAGTATCTAATCGGGAAATCAGTTTTCCTTTAACATTACACAGTTGAACTGAAACATTGAAATGTTCTGATGGGGTATTCTGGTATTCCTAGTAATGCCTCTTCCAGATTCACGACTGTAACCGTATAGTTCTTTGTCACCTCTCCAAATCCCTTCATATGTCTTTAGTCTTTACCTTCTGCACACCCTTTTAGGCCAAATGGTTTTCTTCCTTCCCTACCGTACGGCACCAGCCTATGGTTTGGAAGAAGACTATCCAATAAGCATAATGGGTGTACTGTCCCAATCCTAGGAACACTCGCAATGAGAGAGGGTGAAGATAAAAGACAACCGAATAAACCTTATTCCTATTTCTCCTGAACCAGAATCCATCCCCGAACTGGAACAAGTTCCATTCGAGTTCGTATATAACCATACGATGGAGTATCCAAATAAACTGTGGATCTTCGTAGTGATACGGAGTGTCCTGGAGAAATACAAAAGTGATGTGGGAGTGGTAACGAAATATTTGGTTTGGTCGTGAATATCTGTTGCAATTTACTTTGCCCTCTTACTAATCCCTTGCTTTGTCTTAATCATAATTCCTTCTGCACACCGTTTAGGCTAATTGGTTTTCTTCATTCCCTACCGGTCGGCACCAGCCTAAGGTTTGGAAGAAGACTATCCAATTTGCATAATAGGTGTACTATCTCCTAAACCAAGGAGTACTCACAACTTGAGAGAAGGTAAAAGGGAAAAGACAACTGAATAATCCTATCCGTTTTCTCCAGAACCGGAAACCATCCTCGAATTCCTTCGAGTTCGTATCTAACCATACGATGGTTTTGTCCAATGGAAGTGGACGTTCGTAGTAATACGGGGTGTCCTGGAGAAAAGGGTAAAAGTAGGAGTGGCAATGAGGTCTGCAACTCTGATAATCCAAAAACCGGTGTAAAGAAGGTTCGGTCAACTTGGTCATTGAGTCATAGTCTTAGGGTCGGGTCAATGGTCGCTACCAGAGAGAGAGAAAAAAGAAACACTCAGCGTGCACTCTAACCAAGATCAGAATGGTTACCAATTTATCTAATCTGGAAACCTCCCACTGTACCTCAAATTCTCCTCCAAACCTGAAAGAAGAATTAGTCGGGGTCACCGAGGAGTAAACCAACTCATTAGTGGGAATCGGGATCCAACTCTCATCGCATGATAACGTGACGGAATCCGCTCACGCTATCATACTCCAGAAGGTATGCGCATATCTGGCAAGTTTCAGTTCTTTTGAAACTCCCGATGTGATTTCTGCCCCATGCTCTTATGACCTTGACTAAGGCCAACAAATCATAAGTCACATGTCAAGTTCTACCCGTCATTGTCCAGGTTGATTTGAACCCACCCGTACAAGCCCTTGACTAAGGCCAACAAGGCTATACGACTGTCCCAAACCAACGCATCTATCTATGCAGCATATGAATACCCAATAGCTACCAAACACTGTGCCTTGAGTAAGGCCAACAAACACAGCTTGAATACTATTGACTACCCATATGAAACGACGGAGGGCTACGAATGGTTTCTGGCGAAAACCTTTAACGTAGTGAACTTGATATCGTTGAAGGAACGGATAGCTTTTTAGAAAATATAGTGACGAAAACCTTTACTAAAGAGGTCACTCCCGGTGAAGGGATCTCGGCTCTTTCCCCGTAGAATGGGGTGCAGGATATTCCAACTGAATACCACGATGCAAAGCAAAAGTAATCGGCTATAATGAAGTTAATGCCCTGACGCAAACTTCTGTCCAAGGGGTCACTCCCGGTGAAGGGATCTCGGCCCTTGCCTCGTCGACTGAGGAGCAGGATATTCTAAATGAATACCACGATGCAAAACAAAAGTGAACGTCCTTGCAATAACAGCTTTTTGAAAAGTGTTCCAACAACATCAGAATAGGTTTGTTTAACTTGCATTGATCCGAATCAACGCAGTCCTATCAATTGATCACACCACAAAGAACGAAAATATACTGACGTACGTATATGCCATCCGCATTCGCCACTGGGTCCCGTCATCACCCGTTAGGTTAGCTTACTAACGGCAGAGCGGGGACTGGACTAGCGCGGATGAAAAACATATACAACATCTACTAATATATATACCAATATATTATATTTCGCTCAAGGCGTGAATAAAATGCAACATCACAGAAATGTATAGCATCACAGAACAATATAGATATCTGGGATCCCCGGGTTTCACAGAGCCACTACTGAAACCCGACGTTCCCCTGGTCGTGTGGATAGCCTGTGCAATGAAATCCTAGACCCCTACGGGCGCGGCAAGTTACCCGCCAAAACCTGAAGCGAGGCAGCCCCCTTCAGCGCCGTGAATGGACCACCCAGCACTTCATGGAATCCGGCAACTTGGGCACCCCTCCTGGGTCAACCTGTACCCCCTACGAGTGCGGCGAATAGCCCGTCAATCCTGGAGTGAAGCCCCTTCCGTCCCAATGCCATGAGATGCGGGCTTGTTGCCTTCTAGAACCCGGCTATCCGTGCACCCCTCCGCGGGGCAATCCTAGTACAGAAAGTAAAATATACATACAACGGGTACATCGACCGCAACCAGGTCGTGCCCCAAAATAATAATACAAACTGGCAGTGACGGCAGTCCACATGTCGGACGCTCGTCCCGCAATATCAAATGTACATAATACAACAAAACTGTACTAGCATTGCATCCAGGCTATCCCCCACGACCGATCCGCAACATCACAGCAAATACATAGAACATCAACGTGAAAGTCACGTTCGCAAATCCGTCTAACCGGGCTATAGCAGTTAGACCGGATTTACCGATCGAGTAACATTCACGGTCGCAGATATAATGTAAATACTGTGAAAAATGTGTTTAAAATTTTCCGATTGATTAAACATTAACAAGTGGGCCCCCAAACAAAACTGTAGCAACCACAGAAAACCTGGGCCCAATTTTAATATTCCAAAAACCACATTTATCACTCAGGAACACACTGCAAAAATTTGGGCTGGTGAACAGTTACATCCGCGGCGGAAGCGCGGCCAAAACAGGGGTTTGGCCGCCCTTCCGCAGCGGTATGATGAGCTCGTTGAACCAAATTTTTACAGTGACCTTAAAATTCCTTACACATCACTCTGAGAAAACCTGAAAAATTTTTGGACTCAAAAAAAATTCGACAGAAACTGATGTGCAAAAAATACGGGTTTTTGGACTTTTTGATCGATCGGAAATGCAAACACATTACACAAAGCTAGACTAAGTTAATGGCGAGGCTCTGATACCACTGTAAGTGCACGGCGGCGCCCCGGCCGTCAAACCGACGCCGGAATGCGGAAGCGGTGATAAACTTTAATTTTGCGGACTTTGCAAACCGGCACCACCGCGCACTAAACTCCGGATCGTAACCATTAACAAGTCTAAGCTACAAACAAGATGGGTTAGAGATGTACCGACTGATCCGAGTCCTCCGGTCTTCATCTCCATTCCGATCTACTCGCGGGATCTCCGTCCGTCTGCTCCTCGTCGGAAAGGGCACCACATCGCCTGTAGCTTTTACGGGCTCCCACCTCAATACCGAGGCAACTCGGGCGCGAAGCTGGCGAATCGACGCGTCCAAGATTTGCTGTAGGAAGTGTAGTGTAGAAAACGCTTTGTCTCAATGGGGTATTGGAGTTGCCTTTGATGGAGGAATCAAGAAGAACTTTGGAGGGAAATGAAGCCACCAATTTTTGCAAGGAAAATGAGATGAACAAATGAAGCATCAAAAATGAACCTCTCATTCCTCTCCTCAAGAAGTGGCCGGCCAAGTCATCTAGGAAATGGTGGAGGAAAACAACATATATCATATGAGGGAGGTGAGTGTAGGAGAAGAAGGAGGTGACCACAACCCAAGACAAGAAAACATACAACCATGCTTTACCTTTTTCAAACCATACCCTTTCATGTCACAATAAAAACAAAAGCATGGTGGAAAAGATAATGATGCTATCATAATCAATCTTTTACAAGAAACTCCCTCCACAAATGTTATTTGCACAATTGCAAATAACCCCCTCCATCGGAAAAGTCCGGCCGGGAAAGAACAAAGGAAAACCGGCCGGAACGGAATGCAAACTGGCAACTCCAGAAAACTGGTCCCGTAATAAATTACAGGAAAACCCCGATACTGTGCATACACACCCGCATCTGTATTCCGTCCGGATACAAATGCAAAAAGACAAAATCTACACTGTACTAAACTAGGACCGGCTTAAACCAAAGCCGGCTAGTAATATCCGTTCGATCCTGATCCGTGCAATACCGCACGTATCTGATCGAACCCTGCCATATACATATACGGCTACTAGTACAAACCGTCCGATCCTGATCCGTGCAATACCGCACGTATCTGATCGGACCCTGCCATATCTCCATACGGCCTCTACAGCGTTTCGCCCGAAAACCTGAGTAACTGAAAGTGTGGTGGACTCTAAAGACTCGTCAATACTATGGCTGTGGATTTAACCACTAGCACGTCAGAGGTATAAGCCAATACGTAACGGGCCACCAGCTATTGACTAAAAGGGACGTCGATGAGCGAACTCATCCTGACACCCTACTGAGCCTGTCAGTGACAATATCCGTACAGTCCGGTCCGTTCGTCTATGAGCATCGCATGTCGGGCCTAGGAGGTGGGTAAAAGTCAGACCCCCAAAAGCGGTACAAGTCGTGTCGGAGTGTAGCCCAGAACACCCTGAGATACTACTGGAATACCTACCAGTAAATCTCCTGCCTTGGCCAAGGTCTTCGTGTAATGGCTCTCCTAGACACAGCGCGACCTCACCCCCAATACCGGGAGAGACGAAACCCCCGAAGATCCGCTCACTGCCTCCATGTGGCTCGGGACTGTACCCAACTAAAACCTGTTTGCACGACTCCTTTGAGCCGTGGTAGGGTAGTAATCAAAGCATAGTGGGAACTCACACGAGACAAATGACGATCCCCAGGTCGATGAACTAACCTGTACACATGTCACCTGGGAACTGCTATCTGACGTCAGGTATAAGACCAACTAGCATGTTCCCGGCGAGTCCTGTCCGGTGTACTCATAACCCAATGAGCACCTGTATACATCTTAGGTGAACCAACTGACACCAGTGGCTTGTGAGACCGGCCACCGCCCCTCGTCGGGGTCTCGACTGTATACACTAGTCTACTCTGGAGAATCGATGCCCTGTCTCGAAACTCCCACGACTAGGGACCTTTTAAGGATATGCTTATAGACTACCAGCTCCCACGTATATGATCGCCCTCATACTGCCGGTAGTCAAGCAAGAATCCTAGGGGCTCTATCAACGTGCAATAGCGACCTGTCAGGTCACCTAAAGCAGTACACGATGATAAAGGTAAACCAGATAGCGTACTATCATCTCGAGTAAGACTGTCGTACCGGGATAGGTCCTCCCTCAATCATTGCAATCACGTGCCTGTGATCCAATAATTGACTCTGAGGGCACTATCTCCAACACTTAATAGACAGCTACACCCCATAGCCCCGACCAAGTGACTGTAGGAGAACCCCGTCGCCGAAAGCATCCGTTCGGGTGCTCGCGGTAGCGGTGTTCCATCTTAGTGCACTTCGTCGACGGTATCGGGGGTGCAGCCGTCTACTAATGTTTGCGACGAGCATTCGTACCGGGTGTCGGGAATCTTGTTGAATTGCCCGACTCGATATTGAAAAGAGTTTTCGATAAAGAGACTGAAATGCGGGGTTTATAAATGTTAGGCATGTGATGTCTAAGGAATTCATCTGGTTAGGCATGCGATGTCTAAAGAGTTTGCGGATTCTAACTGTTGTAATTTTACACTTTCTTTTCTGCGACCGTAAGTGTAATATGTGATATCGCCAGTTTCGTTGCTATATGTCAACGACAATTGGGATGGGCATATTTACTTACGTTGATGACATGTGATGTTATGTGTTGCTGGAAATGTTATATTGGATCGTCATGTTTGAATAGCCGGGGGTTTTTTATGTGCGATGAGTGTTTTTCATTTTCATTCATGTAAAAACTTGTATGTAATATTCTTTTATTGGGGCACTTCCAGGTTGCGGAAGATGTCACCGTTGATGTATATTATTTACTTTTCCGCACTAGGATAGACCCAAGGAGGAGGGCACAAGTAACCGGGTTCTGGAGTCCAGTGGGAGACCATCTCGAGGAGTCGAGTCCGGGTCTCCTAACCCTAGAATTGGTAGGGTTGCTTGCCACTCCCGTAAGGGTCTAGTGGTGTGGGATTGTCTATTCATCACGACAGTGGAATCCGTGTTTTATACTGGCTCGTATTAAAGACACGGACGTCCTAGTATATCCAATATTTCATATGATATTTTCTGCTGCGTTATCTGTGATGTGATCAAGTGATTTGTTCAGATAGATGTTGTATATAGTATATATGATATATTATATAGACGTTGCTTATGTTTTACACCCGCGCTAGCCCTGCCTCGTTCTGGCGTTAGTTACCAAACCTAACGGTGCAGACGGGACATCGAGGCGAATACGGATGGCATAAGCATACGTTATATTTATCTGTGATGTTTATTTGGACTTAAATGATGGGACATTCATTAATGAGATTAATGAAAGAAAATAAACCTAAAAGATGTTGTGGAATCGAATTTCAAAATAAAACAGGTAGCTACAGTTCTTGCTTTGCATCGCGGTGTTCCTTGTAGAACATCCTGCACCTTATTCGATAAGGAAAGGACCGAGATCCCTTCACCGGGAGTGACTCCTTTAGCAATAACTGGCAGATGCTACAACTCTCGGTTTG
The DNA here is from genome assembly GCA_030015575.1 of Agapanthus africanus. Classification (NCBI taxonomy): domain Eukaryota; kingdom Viridiplantae; phylum Streptophyta; class Magnoliopsida; order Asparagales; family Amaryllidaceae; genus Agapanthus; species Agapanthus africanus. The sequence continues at coordinate 249,996,199 of JASDDO010000029.1, read as the reverse complement.
TCTTTTGATTGCTTCTATAGTGTTTGCTTTGCACAGCGGTATATATGATATATCCTGCACCTTATTTGATGAGGAAAGGGCCGACGATCCCTTCACCGGGAGTGACCCCTTTAGCAAAACTAGAAAAGCCTAAAAAACACTCCATTTAAAAACCATTTGATTCCGCAACGAGATCAAGTTCAAAGAGTTAAAGGTTTTCTCAAAAACCATTCGCAACCCTCCGTCATTTTAGGAAGTAGAGTACTTAGTATTCGTGCTGTGTTTGTTGACCATAGTCAAGGCACAGTGTACGGTAGCTAAGTGATGTTTTCCTACACCGCATATGATGCGATTAGTTAGGACAGTCGCGTGACTTTGTTGACCTTAGTTAAGGGTCATGTGGGTGGGTCTAATTAATCATGAAATGACGGGTAGAACTTGACTAGTACTTATGATTTATTGACCATAGTTAAGGTCATAGGTGATAGGGGTAAAAACCTTTATCGGGAGTTTCAAGTGTTGAAATTTGCAATGAGATTGCATACCTTCTATATGATAGTTGGATCCTGATACCCACTGCTAGTAATTGTTACTCCTGGGAGAGTTTTGCACTTTGCAATTAGCCGATCAAGTAGGTGTCTAGAAAGGTGTCAACGGGGTTACGCCTCTGGGAAAACGAGGTTTACTTTAATTAGGTCCGTGCGAAAGCACGGGGAACCTCCCTCAAAGTACCGACACTGGCCTGATTGAAAGATTGGCGAACTTGTAGAGTGTAATTAATCCCGGCTAGTCATTCCTTTTAGGGTTTGAAGGAAGATTTGATAAAAACCATGGGAGCCATCCTGATTAGATAAAATATATAACCAATCTAATCTTGCAAGAGCGCACGCAGAGTGTTTTCTTTTTTCTCTCTCCAGGTAGCGACCATATCACGCCTTAATCAAGATAATAGTATGGATGTATTGACCGAACCCGCTTGTTATACTGAGCTGGGGAATATTGGTCCCGCTCCAACTTATAATTGTTATAAGACAGAGCAGGAATTAGGGAAATACCAGGATTCCCATGCCGCCCAAACGAAGAAAGTGCATGAGATGCATCTCCTTTGGGGTGTTCATTATAAAGAACTGTTTCTCAAGTCCTCTACATCCTGGGTATTTGATACCGGATCAGGATCCCACAAATGTAATCCGTTACATAGGGCTACAGAAAGGTTGAAAACTGAGAACGGGTGATAAGTTTCATGAGACAGAAAATGGTCTGTTGGTCACTGTCACCCTGTATGACCAGTACATTGATTCTGGACGAATGTTATTAGATACCGAACCTGATATACAAAATCATATCAGTCTTTTTATTAGTATAGAAGATATAATTTTGTATTGATGGATAATGTTTTGAACATTTCCTGTATCAAAAGTTGATCAGTTCAGGCACGTTATCTAAAAGCATTGATGTTCTAAATCAAACCACAGTTCCTAGTATACAGAACATACACAAGAGGAAGAGTTCAGATATGAACGATTTTTTCTTATGGTATTGTAGACTAGGTCATATCAATGCGACCCGACTAGCTTAAGTTACATTCTAGATGCATATTTAAATCAGTTTGAATTTACATCTTGTGAAACTTGCCAGTCATGTCACAAAGATTAGATGACCATAGCTTTGTTTAATGGAAACAGAGAAAGAGGTAGTGAACTCTTGGGACTGATACATGATGATGTATATAAGGTCCCTTGTCTACACATGCCAGGACCGGTTCTTTGTATTTCATTACATTCTCTGATAATCTCTCAAGATTCAGACATATGTTCCTGTTGAAACACAAGTCCGAACCTTTTGAGATATTCACAGAATATAAGTTAGAAATAGAGAACCAACAACCTGGTATAAGTATTATGTCTTATGATAAGATCGGGGAGGAGAATACTTGTGCATAGAATTCCTGGACTATTCTAAAAGAGGAATGAGATTTTCTCTCGGTATTACTCCTCTAAATATACCACAGCACAATGGTGTATCGGGGCGGAGCAATCGCACCATATTAGATATGGTGTGCTCTATGATGAGTACTACTGAGTTACCTATTTCCTTTTGGGGTTATGCACTTAAGAAGCTGCATACCTATTGAATTGGGTTTAAATCAAATCAGTTGCCTACCACTTCATATGTGATATGGAAAGGGAAGAGCCCATATCTTAAGTTTGTTAAGATTTGGGAATGTCCGGCCTATGTCAAAAGCAAAATGCGGACAAGATCGAGGCAAGGTCAGTTCTGTATAACTGGAAAGGTTCCAGCTATACAAACTGTAGCTGATGATTTGACGGAACCAAAGGATTCAATAGTCCCCGACGAACCTCAGCCTCTCCGCCGAACTAGCAGGGTTCCTCACCTGCCTGAGAGATACTTCGGTTTCTCGATGACAGTGGGAGCGAGGATTGCATGAGATAATGACCCAACTAGTTTCGAGCAGGCCATCAAGAGTAGAGACTCTGTAAGAATGGCTGGATGCTTAGCGATCTGAGATGGAATCTATGTACACCAACAAAGTATGGACTTTGGATGCTATATCTGAAGGGTTAAATCCCCATCAGAAGCAAGTATATCTTGAGAAGATTACTTGGTATAGATGGAAAAGATGAGACTTTCAAAGCTAGACTTGTTAAAGGTTTTCGTCATCGACCAGGCGTGGATAATGATGAAACCTTTTCCAGCGGCTATGCTTAAGTCCATCCGGATCCTACTTGCCACGGCTACATACCATGACTACGATATCTGGTGGTTGGGTGTCATGACTGCTTTTCTAAATACTGATTTAGAAGAGAATGTCTATAAGTACACAGCCAGAGGGCTTCGTAAACAGTGGGAGCAGCGGAAACGTGTCCAAGTTGCTTTACAGGATAAAGCAGGCATCGCGGAGTTGGAACATCTGTTTTGATGTGGTAGTCAAAGAGTTTGAGTTCATCAAAATGGTAGATGATCCTCGTAGAGTACGTGGATGACATACTCTTGATAGGAAAGGAGTTTCCTATGCTACGTTTGGTCAATCTCCGCTTATCACAAGGATTCTCCATACAGGATCAAAATGATACCTCCTAAATCCTGGGATTTGGATCTATGAGATAGATATAAATGGATGTTAGGCTTCTCACTAGGTTTAGTGAAATGGTATCAATCGATCATGGGGAGAATCACTGGAAAGGTTCCAGGGTGATAAGGACGACTGAATGTCAGTCGCAGGCATTGTCTTTACCCTCAGTAAAGGGACGGTATATTGGAAGAGTTCCAAGCTAGATACCGTGGCAAACTAGACGATAAAGGCTGTAACATCGCTATTAAAGATACTACCAAAGAGGCAGTTTGGGTGTATATTGGCTCATGAGATGAACTAGGTTCCTACCATTCTATGACAATGGAAGTGTGGCTTTGGCGCAGGAACCCTGGTCCCATCAGTGACCCAGACATATTCTGAGGCAGCATCACCTAATCATGGAGATAGTTGATCTCCAGGGTGATCGAGGTTATGAGAGTAGACTCAGAGAACAACACGGCGGATCCACTCACAAAGGCTTTTCCCAGAGAGAGACTTTTATGGGATGGTTGAGTATTAGATACTACAACCACTACTACAGATGGCCCTAGTGCAAGTGGGAGATTGTTAGTTATATGTATGCCCTGTTAGTTATATGTATGCCCTAGAGGCCATTACTGTACATTGGATGTATATTGTAGTGGATGCTGGGACATATATAGGGAGGACTTTCTTGCTCGACATGATAGTATGCTATCTGGTTGATCTTTACCTTAACGTGTATACTGATTGTCTCTCTGTTACATGTTGGTAAAGCCCTTAGGATGTGTACTTGACTACCTGGACTATGATGCGGATCATACTAGTGGGGACATGGTAGTCCATAAGTACATCCTTCAAAGTCCCTAGTCGTGGGTGTATCGAGACAGGGCATCGATATACCAGAGTAGACTAGCGTATACCTTCTCGACCCATATAGATGGGCGATGGATGATCCCATATCCATTGGTGTTTGACATCAGAGATGATATACGGGTGCTCAGTAGAGACTGGGTACACTGGACGGACTCGCCGAGAACTCCCAGATGGTATTATACCTCACGTCAGATGGCAGTTCTCTGGTGACACTGGTACAGAGTAGTCTGTTGACCCGAGATCGTCATAGAGTCTTGTGTGGTTCCCACTGTGCTTTGATTTCCATCTTACCACGTCCAAGAGGGCGTGCAAAACGGTGGTTTTTGGGTACAGTCCCGAGTCACATGGAGGCAATGAGCAATAGGAGGGGATTCGTCTCTCCCGGTATAGGGGGTTGATGTTGCGCTGTGTTCGATTGGCTATAACAGGAAATCCCTGGCCAGGGTTGCTGAGATTTACTGGTAAGTGTTACCAGTAGTTTCTCGAATTTTTATAGACCTCATATCGACACGACTTATCGAGCTATTGGGGTCTGACGTTTACCACCCCTAGGCGAGATATGCGACATATCAGACGATCAGACCGGACTGTACGGAAGTGTTACTGGTTGGATTTACTGGAGTGTGAGCGAGCTTGCTCGTCGATCTTCAGATCGCTCAATACCCGGGTGGCCGTTACGTTTAGCAGACCGCTTGCGGCTTGTGGGTGTTTGATATGATCATCATCTGCTGCCGGCGTATTGACGAGTCTTTAGAGTCCTACACAGAGGTTTCCTGGCTCAAGCGAAACGAAATAGGAGCGCATATGAGATATGTGCGGGACCAAGAATATTGCGTGTATGTGATACCGTATTCCATTCTCGCGATGAATGTATCGATTGGTTATATTCGATATAACCTAGATATCGAATCAAGGATTGATTCGATAAGCCGATACATTGGATACTAGTCGGTTATGTACGACATGACCGGATCATTGAATCAAGTGTTGATTTAATGATTTAATGTATAATTATATATTTTATATATTACTTTGCATTAACTAGTATCGGTTCACTTTGAATGGATTTTCTCACTCGGATGTGCGCATTGTATATGCGATATGATCTTGTGCACATGTTTGTATCATGTTTGATGATGCATGCTATATTGGTTAAGTGTAAAGATTAAACCATGGTTGTGAATGGTTAGGGTTTTGTTTTCTTTTTCATTTATTTATTTATTATTTAGTTATTCATTTGGAAAAAGAAAAAGGGTGAGAAAAATGGTGGCATTCTTTTAATCTTTCATGAAGCTTCATGAACACTTTGACTATGTCACCATTTTTGTCTCATCCTTAACCCTAACCACTCCACTAACCCTTGTTCACTCTCTACACTTTACCATGGTTACCTTTATGATAAGGATTATTATTCTTTTCTTTTCTAATTAATTTTATCATAATAATTCTTCTTCTTCTTCCTTTCTTCACTTGAAGAAAGCAAGCTCCATCAATGGTGATTGATGGAAATGAGTGAGAAATCCAATTCTAAAGTCTACCCACTTCCTATTTCTTCATCCTCTACCTCTTGCCAAGTAGTAGAGTGTGTTTTCTTCACAAGTTTCTTGACTTGGTGAAGTCGGAGCTTGATTTAGCGATGCCTCGACATAGATCATCTTCGGCATGGACATCGACGACCTAGCTCGCCATTTCTCCGACGAAGCCGACGCTAGAGCCCGAGAATTCTTTTGGACAGCGAAGGGACTTCATTGCGGAGCTATGGAGGTGGAGCACCGGATCTACAAAGGTTGTATTTCCGTTAAACTTTTAGTTAAGTGTTAACTAGATTTCTTTTTCGCCTAGATTTCTTTCCAACGATCCGTGGTCTAGGGTTTCTCGGCACCGTATTTTTTAAAATTGGCATGGTTGATGCCTTGTGAGACCTCCTTAGCGTGCCTAGGAACCCTACAGTGGTATCAGAGCCTAGCTAGAGCCTTAGGCGAAGTCTAGACGCAATTTGAAACCCGAACGAACCCGAAACCCAACTCAGAACTTGCTCTCTGTACTTTTTCTGAAAACGTGGATTTTTCCAAATTAAAAATTGCTAAAAAATTCAGCAGGAAGATATAAGAGTTATGGTGAAACACGACATTCTAATTCATCTATACCGCCGCGTTTCCGCCGCATGAGCATGGCTCATGCGGCGGTTCCGCGGCCGTACGGGCCTGTCTCACTGTAATATTTGCACTGTAACTCCTATTTTCTGATGCTGGATTTTATGGGAATTTTTAAATTTTATTCATGAGTTGAATTTTCTGAAGTGGTTTTGGGGGTTTCGGTGTTTCGATCGGAGTATCAGATTTTGTCTATGTGGATTTCCGGATAAATTTTAGAATATGTTAAAAAGTTCGACCGGATATAAATACCCAATTTTTCCCCTGTCGGGAAATTTCCAAGTGTTGGATTTTTCCGTAGTTTGACGACGTTCTAAGTAGTACAAGTAACGCGATGGACCCTCTAGAAGACAACAAACCTTAACTCGATTATGTGACCGTCTTGAACTGCCCTTTGAACCTTCGGGTTTGGGGCAGTACGGCGTGCCACATGTGAGGCATTGGCTTGACCCTTCTACGGCTGGACCGTCGGTACTGAGGCACGAACTGAATGTTGTTAGACTTATTTCATGTGTTGATCTGTATAGGGAAAAATTGGGTGTTCGATTGTTCGATCGGAAAGTTTGACATTTTCTATTTATCCGGAATGGGATACAATAATTGGAATTCATAAGAAGTTATGAGATAACTGAATGAATGTTATAAACATAGCAGTTTAGTCTCACTTGATCGGTTGCCACGGAATTTTGATGTGATCAAAAGTCCGTCGCAATCACGTAGCGTACGCGGATACTCGCCGGGTAAACTTAATAGACAGCCTCACTCCATAGCCCCGACCAAGTGACTGTAGGAGAACCCCGTCGCCGAAAGCATCCGTTCGGGTGCTCGCGGTAGCGGTGTTCCGCTTTGGTGCACTTCGTCGACGGTAACGGGGGTGCGGCCGTCTACTGAAGTTTGCGACGAGCATTCGATCAGGATGTCGGGAATCTTGTTGAATTGCCCGACTTGATATTGAAAAGTGTTTTCGATAATGAGACTAAAATGCGGGGTTTATAATTGTTAGGCATGCGATGTCTAAAGAATTCATTTGATTAGGCATGCGATGTCTAAAGAGATTGCGGATTCCAATTGTTGTAGTTTTACACTTTCTTTTCTGTGACCGTAAGTGTAGTATGTTCATATCGCCGGTTTCGTTGCTATACGTCAACGACAATTGGGGTATGCATACTTACTTACGTTGATGGCATGTGATGTTATGTGTTGCTGGATATGTTATATTGGATCGTCGTGTTTGAATAGCCGGGGTTTTTTTTATGTGAGATGAGTGTTTTTCATTTTCATTCATGTAAAAACTTGTTTGTAATATTCTTTAATTGGGGCACTTCCAGGTTGCGGAAGATGTCACCTTTTGTATATTATTTACTTTTCCGCACTAGGATAGACCCAAGGTGGGGAGCACAAGTAACCGGGTTCTGGAGTCCAGTGGGAGACCAACTCGAGGAGTCGAGTCCGGGCCTCCTAACTCTAGAATTGGTAGGGTTGCTTGCCGCTCTCGTAGGAGTCTAGGGGTGTGGGTTTGGCTATTCATCATGACCGTGGAATCCGTGTTTTATACTGGCTCGTATTGAAAACACGGACGTCCTAGTATATCCAATATTTCATATGATTCTTCTGCTGCGATATCTGTGATGTGATCATGTGATGTTCTGTGATAGATACAGTATATAGTATATATGATATATTATATAGGCGTTACTTATGTTTTACACCCGCGCTAGCCCTGCCCTGCTCTGCCGTTAGTTACCTAACCTAACGGTGCACGAGGGGACATCGAGGCGAATGCGGATGGCATAAGAGTACGTCGTATTTATCTGTGATGTTTAGGTATTTAAATGATGGGACTTCATTAATGTGATTAATGAAATAAAAGAAACCTAAGATGTTGTAGAATCGAATTTCAAAATAAAACAGGTAGCTACAGTTCTTGCTTTGCACAGTGGTATATGTGATATATCCTGCACCTTATTCGATAAGGAAAGGACCGAGATCCCTTCACCGGGAGTGACTCCTTTAGCAATAACTGGCAGATGCTACACACTCGGTTTGTCTTTTTGATTGCTTTTTAAGAGTTTTTGCTTTGCACAGTGATATATATGATATATCCCGCACCTCATTCGACGAGGAAAGGACCTACGATCCCTTCACCGGGAGTGACTCCTTTAGCAAAACTAGAAAAGCCTCAAAAACACTCCATTTCAAAATTCATTTGATTCTACAACGATATCAAGTTCATTACGCAATAGATTTTCAGAAAAACCTGTCGTAGCCCTCCGTCATTTCAGATAAGTAGTAGTTAGTATTCGTGCTACGTTTGTTGGCCTGCGTCAAGGCGTAGTGTACGGTAGCTAACTGGTGCTTATCTGCATAAGCATATGATGTGATTGGATTAGGGTAGTCGTGCGACTTTGTTGGCCTGCGTCAAGGGTCGTGCGGGTGGGTTTAATTTAATCAGGAAATGACGGGTTGAACTTGACTAGCGGACTATGGTTTGTTGGCCTGCGTCAAGATCATAGGACGCTAGGGGCAAAATATTATCGGGAATTTCAAGTGTTGAAATTTGCAATGAGATTGCATACCTTCTATGAGATAGTTGGATCCCGATACCCGCTGCGAGTAAGAGTTACTCCTGGGAGAGTTTTATACATTACAATTAGCCGATCAAGTAGGTGTCTAGAAAGGTGTCAACGGGGTTACGCCTCTGGGAAAACGAGGTTTACATTAATTAGGTTCGTGCGAAAGCACAGGGGACCTCTCTCAAAGTACCGACACTGGCCTAGCTGAAAGATTGGCGAACTTGTAGTGTGTAATTAATCCCGGCTAGTCTTTCCTTTTAGGGTTTGAAGGAAGATTTGATAAAAAGCAGTGGGAGCCATCCTGATTAGATAAAATAATAACCAATCTATTCTTGCAAGAGCGCACGCTGAGTGTTTTCTTCTCTCTCTCTCCTGGTAGCGACCATATCACGCCTTAATCAAGATAATAATACGGATTATTGACCGAACCCGCTTATTATACTGAGCTGGGGAACGTTGGTCCCGCTCCAACTTATAATTGTTATAAGACAGAGCAGGAAATAGGGGATTACCAGAATTCGCGTGCCGCCCAAACGAAGAGAGTGCATGTTGATGCATAATCTTCGAGTGTGTTCATTACAAAGAACTGTTTCTCTGTATCCTCTACGTCCTGGGTATGTGATACTAGATCAGGATACCAGATATGTAATCTGTTACATAGGGCTACAGATAGGTAGAGAACTGAGAATGGGTGATAAGTTTCATGAGGCAGAAAACGGGGCAAGAGTTGCAGCCAAGTCTGTCGGTCACTGTCACCCTGTATTACCAATACATTGATTCTGAACGAATGTTATTAGATACCGAACCTGATATACAAAATCATATCAATCTCTTTATTGGTAAAGAAATGATAAAATTTTGTATTGTTGGATAATGTTTTGAACATTTCCTATATCAAAAGTTGATCGGTTCAGGCACGTTATCTAAAAGCATTGATGTTCTAAATCAAACTACAGTTCTTAGTATACGGAACACACACAAGAGGAAAAGTTCAGAAATTAACGAATCCTTCTTAAGGCATTGTAGACTAGGTCATATCTATGCGACCCGACTGGCTGTAGTTACATGTATATGCATATTTAAATCAGTTTGAATTTACATCTTGTGAAACTCGCTAGTCATGTCACAAAGATATAATGACACTAGCTCTGTTTATTGGAAACAGAGAAAGAGTTAGTGAACTCTTGGGATGATACATGTTGATGTATGTAGGTCCCCTGTCTACACATGCCAAGACCGGTTCTTTGTACTTCATTACATTCTCTGATAATCTCTCAAGATTCAGACATATGATCCTGTTGAAACACAAGTCCGAACCTTTTGAGATATTCATAGAATATAAGTTAGAAGTAGAGAACCAAAATACGGATATAAGTATTATGTCCTCTGATGTGATCAAGGAGGAGAATACCTGAGCACGGAATTCCTGGACCATTCTAAAGGAGAATGAGATTCTCTCTCAGCATTACTCCTCCGTATACACCATAGTACGATGGTATATCGGGGCGGAGCAATAACACCCTATGTGATAAGGTGTGCTCTATGATGAGTACTACTGAGTTACCTATTTCCTTTTGGGAGTTATGCGCTTGAGAAGCTGCATACCTATTGAACAGGGTTCAAATCAAATCAGTTGCCTACCACTTCATATTTGATATGATAAGGGAAGAGCCTATATCTTATGTTGGTTAAGATTTGGGGTTGTCCGGACTTTGTCTAAAAGCATAATCCGGACAAGCTCGAGGCAAGGTCTGTAATGTAGAACTGGAAAGGTTCCAGCTATACAAACTACAGCAGATGATTTGGTAGAACCAAAGGATTCAGTAGATTCCAACGAACCTCAGCCTCTCCGCCGATCTAGTAGGGTTTCTCACCCACCTGAGAGATACTTGGGTTTCTCTATGACAGTGGGAGCGAGGATTGCATCATGAGATGATGACCCAACTAGTTTCGAGCTGGCCATCAGGAGTGGAACTCTGTAAGAATGGCTGGATGTTTAGCGATCTGAGATGGAATCCTTATACACCAACAAAGTATGGACTTTGGTTGCTATATCTGAAGGGTTAAATCCCCATCAGGAGCAAGTAAACCTTGAGAAGATTACTTGGTGTACATGGAAAAGTTAAGACTTTCAAAGCTAGACTTGTTAAAGGTTTTCGTCATCGACCAGGCGTGGATAATGATGAAACCTTTTCCAGTGGCTATGGTTAAGTCCATCCAGATCCTACTTACCACGGCTGCATACCATGACTACGATCTCTGGTGGTTGGGTGTCTTGACTGCTTTTCTAAATGATGATTTAGAAGAGTGCGTCTATAAGTACACAGCCAGAGGGCCTCGTAGACAGTGGGAGCAGCGGAAACGTGTGCAAGATGCTTTATAGGATAAAGCAGGCATCGCGGAGTTGGAACATCTGTTTTGAAGGATTAGTTCAAGAAGTTGACATCATCAAAATGGTAGATGAACCTTGTATAAACAAAAAGGTAGTAGGGAGTATGGTGATGATCCTCGTAGGGTACGTGGATAACATACTCTTGATAGGGAAAGAGTTTCCTATGCTACGCTCGATCAATCTCCGCTTATCACTAGGATTCTCCATATAGGATCAAAGTGATACCTACTAAATCCTGGATTTTGGATCTATGAGATAGATTTAATTGGATGTTAGGATTCTCACTAGTTGTAGTGAGATGATATCAATTGATCCTGGGGAGAATCGCTGGAAGTGTTCCAGAGTGATAAGAACGACTGAATGTCAGTCACAGGCATTGTCTTTGCCGTCAAAAGGGACGGTATGTTGGAAGAGTTCCAAGAGAGATACTGTGACATACTAGACGATAAAGGCAGGATACATCGCTACTTAAGATGCTACCAAAGAGGCTGTTTGGGTGTATATTGGTTCATGAGATGAACTAGGTTCCTACCATTGTGAGTCAATGGAGTTGTGGCTTATGCCAAGGAACGCCCGTCCCATCAGTGATACAGACAAATTCTAAGGCAGTATCACCTGATCATGGAGATGGTTGATCTCCAGGGTGATCGAGGTTTGGAGAGTAGACTCAGAGGACAAACACAGCGGATCCACTCACAAAGGCCTGTTCCCAAAGAGAGACTTTTATGGGATGGTTGAGTATGAGATACTACAGCCATTGTTACAGATGGCCCTAGTGCAAGTGGGAGATTGTTAGTTATATGTATGCCCTAGAGGCCATTACTGTACATTGGATGTATATTGTAGTGGATGCTGGGACATATATAGGGAGGACTTTCTTGCTCGACATGATAGTATGCTATCTGGTTGATCTTTACCTTAACGTGTATACTGATTGTCTCTCTGTTACATGTTGGTAAAGCCCTTAGGATGTGTACTTGACTACCTAGACTATGATGCGGATCATACTAGTGGGGACATGGTAGTCCATAAGTACATCCTTCAAAGTCCCTAGTCGTGGGTGTATCGAGACAGGGCATCGATATACCAGAGTAGACTAGCGTATACCTTCTCGACCCATATAGATGGGCGATGGATGATCCCATATCCATTGGTGTTTGACATCAGAGATGATATACGGGTGCTCAGTAGAGACTGGGTACACTGGACGGACTCGCCGAGAACTCCTAGATGGTATTATACCTCACGTCAGATGGCAGTTCTCTGGTGACACTGGTACAGAGTAGTCTGTTGACCCGAGATCGTCATAGAGTCTTGTGTGGTTCCTACTGTGCTTTGATTTCCATCTTACCACGTCCAAGAGGGCGTGCAAAACGGTGGTTTTTGGGTACAGTCCCGAGTCATATGGAGGCAATGAGCGATAGGAGGGGATTCGTCTCTCCCGGTATAGGGGGTTGATGTTGCGCTGTGTTCGATTGGCTATAACAGGAAATCCCTGGCCAGGGTTGCTGAGATTTACTGGTAAGTGTTACCAGTAGTTTCTCGAATTTTTATAGACCTCATATCGACACGACTTATCGAGCTATTTGGGTCTGACGTTTACCACCCCTAGGCGAGATATGCGACATATCAGACGATCAGACCGGACTGTACGGAAGTGTTACTGGTTGGATTCACTGGAGTGTGAGCGAGCTTGCTCGTCGATCTTCAGATCGCTCAATACCCGTGTGGCCGTTACGTTTAGCACACCACTTGCGGCTTATGGGTGTTTGATATGATCATCATCTGCTGCCGGCATATTGACGAGTCTTTAGAGTCCTACACAGAGGTTTCCTGGCTCAAGCGAAACGAAATAGGAGCGCATATGAGATATGTGCGGGACCGAGAATAATGCGTGTATGTGATACCGTATTCCATTCTCGCGATGAATATATCGATTGGTTATATTCGATATAACCTAGATATCGAATCAAGGATTGATTCGATAAGCCGATACATTGGATACTAGTCGGTTATGTGCGACATGACCGGATCATTGAATCAAGTTTTGATTTAATGATTTAATGTATAATTATATATTTGATATATTACTTTGCATTAACTAGTATCGGTTCACTTTGAATGGATTTTCTCACTCGGATGTGCGCATTGTATATGCGATATGATTTTGTGCACATGTTTGTATCATGTTTGATGATGCATGCTATATTGGTTAAGTGTAAAGATTAAACCATGGTTGTGAATGGTTAGGGTTTTGTTTTCTTTTTTATTTATTTATTTATTATTTAGTTATTCATTTGGAAAAAGAAAAAGGGTGAGAAAAATGGTGGCATTCTTTTAATCTTTCATGAAGCTTCATGAACACTTTGACTATGTCACCATTTTTGTCTCATCCTTAACCCTAACCACTCCACTAACCCTTGTTCACTCTCTACACTTTACCATGGTTACCTTTATGATAAGGATTATTATTCTTTTCTTTTCTAATTAATTTTATCATAATAATTCTTCTTCTTCTTCCTTTCTTCACTTGAAGAAAGCAAGCTCCATCAATGGTGATTGATGGAAATGAGTGAGAAATCCAATTCTAAAGTCTACCCACTTCCTATTTCTTCATCCTCTACCTCTTGCCAAGTAGTAGAGTGTGTTTTCTTCACAAGTTTCTTGACTTGGTGAAGTCGGAGCTTGATTTAGCGATGCCTCGACGTAGATCATCTTCGGCATGAACATCGACGACCTAGCTCGCCATTTCTCCGACGAAGCCGACGCTAGAGCCCGGGAATTCTTTTGGACAGCGAGAGGACTTCGTTGCGGAGCTATGGAGGTGGAGCACCGGATCTATAAAGGTTGTATTTCCGTTAAACTTTTAGTTAAGTGTTAACTAGATTTCTTTTTCGCCTAGATTTCTAGCCAACGATCCGTGGTCTAGGGTTTCTCGGCACCGTATTTTTTAAAATTGGCATGGTTGATGCCTTGTGAGACCTCCTTAGCGTGCCTAGGAACCCTACATGCCCTAGAGGCCATTACTGTACATTGGATGTATATTGTAGTGGATGCTGGGACATATTTAGGTAGGACTTTCTTGCTCGACATGATAGTATGCTATCTGGTTGCTCTTTATCTTAACATGTATACTTGCAGTCTCTCTATTACATGTTGATAAAGCCCTTAGGATGTGTGCTCGACTTCCAGGACTATGATGTAGATCATACTAGTGGGGCCTGGGTAGTCCATGAGTACATCCTTCAATGTTCCTAGTCGTGGAAATATCGAGACGGAGAATCGATATTCCAGAGTAGACTAGCGTATATCTTCTCGACCCATATGATGGGCGATGGATGATCCCATATCCATTGGTGTTTGACATCAGAGATGGTATGCGGGTGCTCAGTGGAGACTGGGTACACTGAACGGACTCGCCGAGAACTCCCAGATGGTATTATACCTCACGTCAGATGGCAGTTCTCTGGTAACACTGGTACGCTTATTCTGTTGACCCGAGATCGTCATAGAGTCTTGTGTGTCTCCCACTGTGCTTTGATTTCCACCCTACCACGGCTCTACTAAGTCGTGCAAACAGGTGGTTTCTGGGTACAGTCCCGATTCACATGGATGCAATGAGCGATAAGAGGGGATTCGTCTCTCCCGGTATTAGGGGTTGATGTTGCGCTATGCTCGACTGGCCATAACTGGAAATCCCTGGCCAGGGTTTCTGTGATTTACTGGTAAGAGTTATCAGTAGTTTCATGCTTGTTATGGACCTTACATCGGCATGACTTATCAAGCTACTGGGGTCTGACGTTTACCACCCCTAGGCGAGATATGCGACATATCAGACGAACAGACCGGACTGTACGGTAAGTGTTACTGGTTGGATTCACAGGAGTGTGAGCGGGCTTGCTCGTTGATCTTCTGATCGCTCAATACCCGGGTGGCCGTTACGTTTAGCAGACCGCTTGTGGCTTGTAGGTGTTTGATATGATCATCACCTGCTGCCAGCGTATTGACGAGTCTTTAGAGTCCTACACAGAGGTTTCCTGGCTCAAGCGAAACGAAATAGGAGCGCATATGAGATATGTGCAGGATCAAGAATAATACCAGTATGTGATACTGTATTCTATTCTCGCGATTTGTATCATTGGACGGTTATATATGATATAGCCGGGTTACCGAATCAAGTGTTGATTCGATACATTGATACACTTGATATTAGTCGGTTATATGCAGTATTACCGGATCATTAAATCAAGTGTTGATTTAATGATTTAATGTATAATTATATATTTGATATATTACTTTTCATTAACTAGTATTGGTTCACTTAAGATGGATTTTCTCACTTGATGTGCACATTGTATATATGATATAGTTTTGTGCACTAGTTTGTATCATGTTTGATGATACATGCAAACTTGGGTGTGAGTTTATTTTAAACCATGTTTAGGTTAATGGTAAGGTTTTATATTTGTTTTATTTATTTTCTTTAATTCATTTTTGGAAAGATAAATGAAATGGTGACTTGTTTTGGTTTTTAGTTGAAGCTTCATGAAGCTTTGAAAAGCTTGACCATTTTGTTTCTCTCCTTAACCTAACCATTCACCTAAACCCTAGTTTAGTCTCTACACTTGTTAAACTAACCCAAGGTTGCATTATGATAAGATCACTTGATTTATTATTATTCATGAATTGATTTTATTTATGCTTATCATATTCTTTTTCTTCTTCTTCTACTTCTTCTTCTTCAAGAAGAAGAAACCTTGCTACCTCCAATGGTGCCATGATGAAAAGAGTGAGAAATCCAATTCTAAAGTGAACCCACTTCCTATTTCTTCATCCTCTACCACTTGCCATGTAGTAGAGTGTGTTATCTTCACAAGTTTCATGACTTAGTGAAGGTGGAGCTTGAGTTTGAGTCGCCTCGACGTAGATCATCTTCGGCATCGAAGTCAATGATCTAGCCCGCCCATTTTTCCGATGAAACCGACGCTAGAGTCCGGGATTCCGATGATCGCAGCGGAGGGACGTCAACATGGAGCTAGAGAAGTGGAGGACCGGATCTACAAAGGTTGCAGTCACTTTCACTTGTAGCTAAAGTAGTTTACTTGCTTGTTTCGCCTTACCTCTAGTTAACAATCTAGTATAGGGTTCTTTGGCACATGGAAATTTTTGATTTTGGCATGGTTGATCAGTTGTAGAACCTCATTAGTGTGCCTAGGAACCCTAAATACAAGTCTTGTCGGAGTGTTGCCCAGAACACCCTGAGATAACACTGGAAAACCTACCAGTATATCTCGCTTGCCCTGACCAGGGACTTTGTGTAATGGCTCTCCTAGACACAGCGCGATATCAACCCCCAATACCGAGAGAGACGAAACCTGTCTAACCGTCACTGCCTCCAAGTGCTTCGGGACTGCACCCAACTGCTACCTGTTTGCACGACTCATTTGAGCCGTGGTAGGGTAGCAATCTATGAACAGTGGGAACACACTCGAGGCGAAGTGACAGTGTCAAGTCAGCGGACTAAGCTGTACTCATGTCACCTGGGAACTGATAACTAACGATAGGTATAGTACCAACCAACAGTTCCCAACGAGTCCTGTCCAGTGTACTCGTAATCTAACGAGCACCCGCATACTATCTCAAGTACGATGTACTAATGGCTGTGGGACAGACCATCTCCCCTGCTGGGACGAGAAGCGCATATGCTAGTCTACTCCGGAGTATCGATGCCCCGTCTCGATAATCCAATGACTAGGGACCTGTATAAGGATGTGCTTGTAGATTACCCAACCCTCACTAGTGTGACTGCCATCACAACGCTGGTAATCAAGCAAAGATCCTAAGGGCTACACTAATGTGTATAGGCGTTATGCTAAAAGAAACACATGCATACATTAAAGTAGAAACAAACCAAGTAGCATACTACCATTTCGAGCAAAATTGTCTATACAACTGTGAATATCCCAAGCTTCCATTAAGTAATATACAAACTAGTATGATACAGTAATGGCCTCTAGGGTATATACACTAACATCGACATCCAGCCTCACAACATCGCGTACGGTACAATCCATCGTACGACATCCTCTAGTCAAGGGTATGGAACAATCATCAAGTCAAACTCATCACGCACGGAAAATCATCGTACGGCGGCATTAAAACATTTTGGAACCTATCAACCTATATGACAACGAGGGGTATGGACCAAACGTTTCGTACGACACATCACACATGATTCACGATATTCTATATATATTAATATACCTATGTCCCAGGTAACATCCACAACAATCTCATATCAGGGGACCGGCAAGGTATCAATCATCTCAATCGATTCGCATCCGTTTACCAAAATATCATCATATCACATGTCAAGTCGTATTCTCTTTTCATCGCATTTATATGTCACATAAGGTCAAAAGTTATATATATATACAATCTACCTTTACAATAAGCATACTTATCTAATCTAACAAACACACCCGAACCATACAATCAGTTTTTTTAAAGATGTGAATCGTAGTTTTGATAGTAGGGGCTACGGTTTTTTTAAGGAAAAGATATCATTTGAAAATCCATAACGTCCCTCAAGATATCTGTTTAAAAGATGCAAACGATTCCTCGGCTTGAAATTATGTATGGTTCAGATGACTCATAACGTCAGCTATCTAGTCCTATAGTACCCTAATATAAGTCTACGGTAGCGTCCCGGCCGTCCATCCGAGACCAAATGCGGAAACAAAAACTTTTTAGGAAACCGGCGCTATCGTAGTCTTTCACCCGGATCGAATAATTAACGCTAAACTAGCTAACTACTAAGAAGTGAGAGTGGCTATACCGGGCGATCCGTGTCCTTCGGTCTTTGACCACCATCCCAAGCTCCTCGCGGCATCTTCAATCTCCGGTCTCCTCGTCGAAAGGGCACCACATCAATGAGTTTTTTTAGGGGCTCCTGCTTCATCCGAAGCAACTCGAATATGAAGTTTGCTAGCCGACATGTCCAAGGTGAAGTAGAGAATAGTGTGATAACGCTGTCTTAAGCATCCATTGATTCTCAACACATGAGAGTGTATGGATGGAGGTTGAAGATGATGCCATTGGTGGAAGTTATAAGCTAGAGGAAGAAGAAGAAGAGCTTTTCTTTTCATGTGTGAGATGAAAAATAAGAAAGGCTTAGAATGATAATCACAAGAGCTAACCCGTGTAAATGGCTGCTGTCACGACCCAAAAAGTACGGAACATGACCGGCACTTAAATTACGAAACGTCTCGAGGCGTACGTAATCTAAGTAAGCCGAAAACCCAGAAATCCAAACCAAGTAAACTAGTCGAGTGAAGGAAAAACCAATTTTTAAAATAAGAAGTTTAACAACATAAGCCGAAATATGCATCTTTAAACTCTCAAGTCTTTTCAAAAAATTTCGACAGAGTTTCCTTTGTAAATACTAACCCCAAACGGGTACAAACCTGATAAAGCATATAAAATGAATAAAGGTATCCCCAAGCGGGAGCTAGCTCTTCGTCAATTGACGGACAAAACCACACAATGCAATATAATATACAACGCCAAAAGGCGAGGATCAAAACTCAAAAGGAAACTCAAACATCAAGAAAACCAATAATAATACAAGCGCGACTCTAAGGTCGAAATAATACACTGGTCTTCTATCTCTATCAAATAATACAAGTCTGGTTAATGGAGTTTCTAGATACAGCTGAAATAGCAATATACAATGGTGGTCCTGATATAAAAGAACCCACCTACCTACGCAAATCAGCCGGAATGAAATTATGTGCCAGCAAGCTGCCAATGGTACCTGTACATCTAACCTGTAGAAAAATTTGGCACAACGGGGGTGAGTTGCCAACTCGTGAGTAGAAAACATCTATGAGTAGAAATCGCATGTATAACGCATTCCTAGGTCATACGATCAGTAATATCCTTAAATAAATAAAAATATGGCCTGAAACATAATATAATGGTAAGGGTAGACATCTATCCATATAGTGTGGTACCAAGAACTCGTGTCAGTGCCTCCGATAACAACATGTCCCTAATATGAGGTACAAATGTCAGGTAGCAATATGTCACTAAAATGATATGCAATTGCATATAATGAGAACAAAGTACATCATGAATCAAAGAACAGTTTTTCTTTATTTAATGAGATTTCTATATGTACATCAATCGGTTATCACCAATGAAATCAACAGAGAAATCAGTGTCAAGCATCGACACAAAACATAAATCTTAGTATCTGTATCTCAAATCTCAATATCTCTGTATCTCAATATCTCGGGCTCCGTCAGTCCGGATCGGCCCATATTATCAATTATATGACCACAATGGTATCCTCTGGATATCCTCCGCGTCAGGTAATATCACCGGTAGGTAGTCTTCCCCTGCCGGGCTCATCGTCTACTACTCGATCTTCTTGCCCTAGGGTACCTTACCGGGTCCACCATGTACCCGAGACGGTACATCCGGCTCCTCGAATCGGGTCTCGAAATCTAACAGCAATCATGAAAACTCATGGTGGACGACTCATACATCACTAGAAAACCGCACTTGCATTTTAAAAAGAGGGAGAGAGAGAAGTTTTTATATATTCTTGCGGTTTTCCCCCAAATCCAAAAATCTCATGTAAATACGAAATCATCAAAATCATGATACCGATAAACAGTGAATACCGGCATAAATCTCCATAATACTGCATAATCAATGAATACATGAATGCATCTGACATCACGCAATGAATGCAATAGTTAAACTAGCATCAGAAAGCTATAATATATTGCAACTATCAACTTAGCAAGCTATGCCAAGAAATAGTATTTTTAAAGTTTACGTGACATGGCAATTACCGATGAAGAGGTGTGTGAGCCGGCAAGCAAGTGTATGTGGAGCATACGTATCATCGGTAATGGTGCTGGTGTCCTGACAGCAGGGTGTCATGATAATTACTGATAACATATGCACAGGCATGCAATGCGATGAAACATCATGAAATGTACAGAAAGTGATGTATTAACAGCAACACTGAAACATACCTACCCGACGTACTAGTCATACAAATCTGGTATTTAAAATACTCACAATTCTCCACTTTTGAAAACAAGTATGACTCGAGCCCAGTCAAAAGGGTAAGGAAATCCACCTAAATCTGAGTCGATCTGTATATATCTGGTAGTCGGTGATCTCGCCTCAATAGTATCATGTACGATACAAAATATATCATATGACATCCTCGACTCAAGAGGGCGGATCTAACATCATAAATATATCTCATACGGTAACTCTATCGTACGGCCTCCCAAATCTGGGTACAGGTCAATTATCACATTTATATCATTATTCATCTGGTATCATCATTATCGCAAATCGTGAACAGACGTACTGATATAGGTCTAGTACAATACTAATATCATCAATGTAATCATGATCTGACTACTGACCTACAGCCTTATACAATCCGATGTCATCAACACATATCATCATATAGAAGTATACATCGCCCAATGCGATCTATTAAAAATATCATAACATATCATATCTCATATCTCGATCACATGTCAACTATCATATATATATATCACCATTCACATGGTATCGTCGTCCAACGATCCGCTATAACATCATGACATATCTCGGTCACACCTTAAATATCTCACGGCATCATGCCCGATCATATCGACTCATCCTTAAGTATCAAATAACATTCTCGTCATCCAAGCATATGAATATACCAATATAAACATGTCTCCAATACGCACAAGGATATCAATGTATGCTAGTATGTATATGTGCGTGTATGCAACCTTTACTCTAGGGTTTCGTGACTAAGAAATCCACTAAAGTCCTTTCTTCAATTCTCGCTAGCACTAAACCCATGATCACCTAAAGCTTCTCTTGCTATGTGTTCCTATCTCTCAACAACATATCAATATATATCTATATCACAACACATCAATTCTCACAACTTTGCGGGGATGCTATACGCCATCCACCCGACTTCCACCTGTAGATATAAATCTACTCACCTTGCTTCTTGTGTGTCGATGCCAATATCGCCATCTTCATCTTCAATGTCTCGACATCATGTGGGGTACTTACACATATACACAATCGCAAATGCATATTAAAATCACATCGGAAAACCAAAACGACACGCTAAGGCCTATAGGTTAGAACCTATGGACCATGCCTTCAGAATCACCAAATGACCCTCGATATCGTCGTACAAACGTCAGATCATCGAGTTAAAACCAAATTCCAAAAATCCAGAATTCAAAATACGAGAAACTAAACCCCGAATCAAAACAACAACTATTGAAAATGGTCCCAGATTTTACCCTAGGTCAAAGTAGACAATTTTGCATATGCCAAAGGTCTAGATTATTGGAGATGGACCTACAGAATAAGCACGAACCAAAATGGTGGGATCCAGGCCGCAATTTGCGGCCATCTGGGTTAAATCTGCGGCCAGGGTAGAGGGTTAGCATCTAGGGTTTAGCTTCCTTGGTGCCTGCATGTATCACTGTCCTTGCAAAATAATTTTTCAGGTCCCCGAGTGTTAGCAGATTTCCAAATACCATCAAAATTTCACAGTTTTTCCGATATCGGGTTTCTAAATTCGTATTCCAGGGTTAAGGTTCAGGTTTTAGTCCAATATGATATCACCAATAGGGGTTTAAGGTCACTACAAGTCTCAATTTCACTTTACAACTCAATTCAAATCCTAACCCTAACTAGAAATTTCTAAGTTCACTAAACATCGATATATCGGTTCCAAACAAACATAGGTGCTAAAGTGAATGGAAAACTATGGTAAGGGTGAAGGAAATACCTTATTTGGCAGCTCAAGAATTTTCTTCAGTTGCCCAAAGTCCTCAAAATTTGATTTTTCTTGGTCCAATGTGCTTCCCTTGAGCTTGTGCATGCTTTTTGTGAAACGGAGATGGGGTTTTGGGTTGTTTTTGGGAGGTGTTGTGAGGAATTGAGGGAGAGGGAGAGAGCGCAGCAGCCTTGTGAGGGAGAGGAGAGAAAAATGAAGAAGATGATGAAGTGTGACCAAGAGCCATACCATGGTTGACCCCTCACATATCTCTCTCTCATGCCCACACCCCTTGCGATCATTGTGTCCCCTTTGACTTTCTTTTCCTTTTCTTTTCTTCTCTCAAATAAAACCACCAACATGATATAAAAAAAGAAGAAAAGCCATGATAAAAATGTAACAAGTGTAAAAATGACAAGGTGCATGTCATGTGCACAAATCCGGTTTAATACACGATTAGCGATTTTTAATCGTGATTAGCACTAAAAGTGAATATAAACAATCATAAAAATTCATAATTGCTTAAATCACATAAAATACCCTCATTTTGGTAATTTCTATAATTTTCCAAATTTTTCCCAATTTATCGGTATTTAATTATACCGCCTTATTAAAATATTCAATATTTTATTATTTAATTATAAAATTCCCAAAAATAATATTTTAATTTTCTGAAATGTTACAATCTTCCCCCCTTAAAGAAATTCGGTACCCGAATTTAAATTTAAACACCTCAAATACTAAAACATTTCAGTACAAAGTCCAAGTCGTCGGGGCTCCGAAATCATCAATACGTAAAACACATCATAGCGCAATGCATGCACATGAACAATGAGCAGATAACTCAAAAACAAAACTCCGTCAAGCATCCCGCAATCATCGAAGTCATGGAGAAGACATCAATTCCTAAATCCAATACGAAAACCAATATGATATACATCAACACTGTATATATAAACACCTGAAGGAAATGCAAGCCAAACCGTGTAAAGTCGTTGTGCGATGCGCGTAACACTGCACAGGGGCGGACGTCAATTGTAAGAAAATAACTATGTATATCTGTATATCATTTGTTTATCATGTACATCCCGCCGTTTCGAAAACAATTTAGAAGGGTTTCCTTATTTTAAACGTTTCGTGTCATATCAGACACGTAGGTAAATACTGAGACTATAGCTCCCTTTTTGGAAATCCCTTCGACAACTATCAATGCATGCAAAATATATCCAGGTACTGTCCTCTGACTGGTCCTGCTCAGTACGAAAACAATAGCAAATATCATAAAAACGTACTGCTCCATAAGAATCAATCCGAAATGCGCATATAAATGCTATGTGCGTCTGGTGCGCACGGAAATCAGAATCCATGAATGTGCCATACATGTGCACAAAAATAACCTCTAAGTGCAACGGGTGTGCATGAAACACCTGTTAGTGGCAATGGTGTGCCTGACAGCAATATCAGGTGCATCTGATATGCACGAAGAATCTCGATTTAGTGCATCTGGTGTGCACCAAATCGCATGCGCCCAACATGCGCAAAAATCCAAATCAGGTGCATCCATCATGCACGAAATCCAATATCAAGCGCCGATCATGCGAAACCTGATCCAAGCACGTCAAATATGCTCAAGAATCCAATCAGGTGCACAAAGTGCACAAAACAAATATCGAGTATCACAATCGAAATCGACGGTATACAACACATCTCAAATCCAAATCCAAATCAGGTATACCATGGTATCTAATCTCGCAACCATGTGCGTCAGCGTGCACAAAAGCAACTCAAAACACTAAAAGGGCATGAAAACTATGCCGAAAGCATAAGGCAAATCACGTGCATACCATAGGTATGAAATCAAAATCAATACCTCAAATAACATCAAATCGAAGTCCAGTGCAACTGTGGTGCACAAAATGCGTATCACTGCACTGCAACCATATGTGAACTATACCGAGTGCAAAAATCAAATCGTGTGCGTACATATGCACAAAATCAACCCAACGGTATGAAATCCATGAAATCATAAACATGTGCAACCAAGGCACGAAAACGATATCAAGTGCAATAACTGTGCAAAAATCGTAAATACTCAGTAGGTGCAACCATGGTGCACGAAAACAAATATCATGAAACTCAATCATCAAAACACAATCATGCGACTAGATCGCCTAAAAATGTCGAAATCAAGTATGGCGGAATAGTCCCGCTCAAACACATCCTCTAAGATCTCTGGCCAACTCTTATTTTCACTCATAACATGTCTCATCGACGATGCCGAGCTCTGGCCTACTGGTGTGCGTAAAATGATCACTCCTGGGTCTAAGTCTTCTTGTGCATTATTCCAGAAAGGTCCTGTCGAGGTCTCTCCCACTTCTCATCTCTACCGAACTGTCCGGAAGTTATCACCCTTCATTAAAACTGTTTTTTGTTCCGTAACTGCTGCATACTCATCGCGACTCCTTCTGGAAGATATATCCATATACAACACCTCTGCATCCGTATCACATCTCTGATGTCGGCGGAGTGGAACGTCAGCTCATCAAGATCTCGTACGAACCTCTTACTCCACTTTTATCTAATGTCGACTGCTTCGGACTCGTCTCATCGTAGCTGCATAGACTGCGCTTCAACGGCTATACTCGTATCTGGAGTCTCCCAAGCAATGCATCCCATCACATGATATCCGAATGAAGTCGAACAATTCGATCGATTCGTCAAAACCTCATAATCCCACATGAGCTCAACATCTTGGGTACAGTTTAATAGTATCGAGTACATACCACAGCATCTGTGGACCAGCCGTAGAAGGGCAAACCCAAGCCTCACTAATGGCGCCACGGAACTGCCGCAAACCCTAAGGTTCAAAGGCTTTCACACGGTCATTATGTCGAGTTAGGGTTTCATTCTTCTAAAGGGTCTATAGAATTGCCTGCATGTCTTTCCGAATACTTCAAACTTGGAATATGGGTTTCTGACATTCGATCGCCTCTATCGACTCTTAACGTATCCGCATGAAGTCGTCTCTAGCTGGAATCAATCTATCTGATGACCTCGCATCAGGGTAGGCGAACGAACTACATGTCATAGTCATTCATCCTCGGGTGATTAGCGACCTTCTATCATATCTCTAAGTACAACTCGTACTACAATAGCTCCAACATCTGGGAAAACATCTCGTCATTCGCAGCAACAACTGGCTCATTCATCTGCACGCTGAACAGTGCCTCAATCATCATGAATAAGCGATACATCAATGGTCATCACATTCTTGCCGGCTTCCATCAGTGGCTCAATCCTCAGGTGCCAATCTGCACGCCCGAGAAACCTCATCACAGCGATCCATCAAACGCTCATGGCGCGAAAACACAATAAAATGACGCCTCTCAATGCAATCGTGTGTCCCTGGAATCACGCCCTGGTCAGTCCTCGTTCGTAACGAGCTCATGCTGACCGCAACTCTAGCCGTAGCTCTCCCTGCGTGTAATCGTGGCAGCAAAACCATAAACTGGTACCGATGAGGCTAGATCATGAATGAATATAATACTGTGCAAAGAAATGTACATCCTAAGGCTTCTTAAGTGGAGTAGCATATCGTAAATATGTCGCGGAACATTCGTACGGTACGTCACTCTACTCAAGCTACCTACTCCATCAACCAAGGGTCATCCTACACTCCAAAGATAAAACCTAACGCTCTGATACCAACTTTGTCACGACCCGAAAAGTACGGAACATGACCGGCACTTAAATTACGAAACGTCTCGAGGCGTACGTAATCTAAGTAAGCCGAAAACCCAGAAATCCAAACCAAGTAAAGTAGTAGAGTGAAGGAAAAACCAATTTTTAAAACAAGAAGTTTAACAACATAAGCCGAAATATGCATCTTTAAAATCTCATGTCTTTTCTAAAAATTTCGGCAGAGTATCTTTTGTAAATACTAACCCCAAACTGGTACAAACCTGATAAAGCATATAAAATGAATAAAGGCATCCCCAAGCGGGAGCTAGCTCTTCGTCAATTGACGGACAAAACCACACAATGCAATATAATATTCAACGCCAAAAGGCGAGGATCAAAACTCAAAAGGAAACTCAAACATCAAGAAAACCTATAATAATACAAGCGCGACTCTAAGGTCGAAATAATACACCGATCTTCTATCTCTATCAAATAATACAAGTTTGGTTGATGGAGTTTCTAGATACAACTGAAATAGC
The DNA here is from genome assembly GCA_030015575.1 of Agapanthus africanus. Classification (NCBI taxonomy): domain Eukaryota; kingdom Viridiplantae; phylum Streptophyta; class Magnoliopsida; order Asparagales; family Amaryllidaceae; genus Agapanthus; species Agapanthus africanus. Next base: position 249,970,099 of record JASDDO010000029.1, on the reverse strand, counting down.
AATATACAATGGTGCTCATGATACAAAAGAACCTACCTACCTACGCAAATAACCCGGAATGAAATTATGTGCCAGCAAGCTGCCAATGGAACCTGTACATCTAACCTGTAGAAAAATTTGGCACAACAGGGGTGAGTTGCCAACTCGTGAGTAGAAAACATCTACGAGTAGAAATCGCATGTAACTCAATCCTAGGTCCTACGATCAGTAATATCCTCAAATAAATAACAAAATGACCTGAAACATAATATAATGGTAAGGGTAGACATCTATCCATACAGTGTGGTACCAAGAACTCGTGTCAGTGCCTCAGATAACAACATGTCCCTAATATGAGGTACAAATATCAGGTAGCAATATGTCACTAAAATGATATGCAAATGCATATAATGAGAACAAAGTACATCATGAATCAAAGAACTGTTTTTCTTTATTTATTGAGATTTCTATATGTATATCAATCGGTTATCACCAATGAAATCAACAGAGAAATCAGTGTCAAGCATCGACACAAAACATAAATCTCAGTATCTCAATATCAAATCTCTATATCTCTGTATCTCAAATCTCAATATCTCTGTATCTCAAATCTTAATTTCTCGGGCTTCGTCAGTCCGGATCGGCCCATATCATCAATCATATGACCACGACGGTATCCTCCGGATATCCGCCGTGTCAGGTAATATCACCGGTAGGCAGTCTTCCCCTGCCGGGCTCATCGTCTACTACTCGATCTTCTTGCCCCGTGGTACCTTACCGGGTCCACCATGTACCCGAGACGGTTCATCTGACTCCTCGAATCGGGTCTCGAAATCCAATAGCAATCATGAAAACTCATGGTGGACGACTCATACATCACTAGAAAACCGCACTTGCATTTTAAAAAGAGGGAGAGAGAGAAGTTTTTATATATTCTTGCGGTTTTCCCCCAAATCCAAAAATCTCATGTAAATACGAAATCATCAAAATCATGCTACCGATAAACAGTGAATACCGGCATAAATCTCCATAATACTGCATAATCAATGAATACATGAATGCATCTGACATCATGCAATGAATGCAATAGTTAAACTAGCATCAGAAAGCTATAACATATTGCAACTATCAACTTAGCAAGCTATGTCAAGAAATAGTATTTTCTAAAGTGTATGTGACATGGCAATTACCGATGAAGAGGTGTGTGAGCCGGCAAGCAAGTGTATGTGGAGCATACGCATCATCGTTAATGGTGCCGGTATCCTGACTGCAGGGTCTCATGATAATTACTGATAACATATGCACAGGCATGCAATGCGAAGAAACATCATGAAATGTACAGAAAGTGATGTATTAACAGCAACACTGAAACATACCTACCCAACATACGAGTCATACAAATCTGGTATTTAAAATACTCACAATTCTCCACTTTTGAAAACATGTATGACTCGAGCCCAGTCAAAAGGGTAAGGAAATCCACCTAAATCTGAGTCGATCTGTATATATCTGGTAATCGGTGATCTCGCCTCAATAGTATCATGTACGATACAAAATATATCATATGACATCCTCGAGTCAAGAGGGCGGATCTAACATCATAAATATATATCTCGTATGGTAACTCTATCGTACGGCCTCCTAAATCTGGGTACTGGTCAATTATAACATTTATCTCATTATTCATCCGGTATCATCATCATCACAAATCGGGTACCGGGGTACTCATATAGGTCTAGTACAATACTAATATCACCTATATAATCATGATCTGACTACTGACCTATAGCCTTGTAGGGTTCCTAGGCACACTTGTGAAGGTTCATAAAGCATCAAACATGCACGAATAAAATTTTACATGTGCCGAACAACCCAAAGACAGGATCTTTGCTAGATTATTAGGGTTAAGCATGCAAGATTATATCTTTTTATCTAAGTGTGAGGGATTACAACCCTTGTAGTCCACTCCTTCGCTTCACAAGCTCCGAGTAGAAGTCCCTTCGCCGCGATCCATGATCTCCCGGACTCAAGAGAGGCTCCACGACTCGAACGATCCATGCTAGCTTGATGTGTTCCGAATCTCCGATGATCTACGTCGAAGTTGTAATAACTCAAGCTTTCTCACTCTAAAGAGATGAACACCCAAATCTAATGGGCTAGATTAGATGAGGATGAGGGAGTATTATTTATGCTTTCTTTTTAATTCACTCTCTCACAAGAAATCATCACAAAAGGAATTTCTAGTAAGTTTTTTCTTTTTAACTCAAGAGAGAAGAAGATGATAATGGAAAAGATAAAATCCTTTTATGATGAATAGAAAAGAAATGTATATGATAGATTATAGAACCATGATCAATGATGAGTGGCTAAGAGTTTGTAGAGAATAAACTAGAGTTAGGGTTTGGTTAGGTTAAGTTATGAGTCATGGAAAAATATCAACCATAATATCTTAACCAAGACAAAAGCAAAGCTTCTAGAAGGTGCAAGAAGAAGCTAACCCTAATCAAACCCTAATCCTATTTAATCATCCTTAAACATGTTTAATAATAAATCATATCATGTCACAATAATATATATCACATATATATTATATATTTGCAACAAAAGAAAATAATACAATTAACATATATCGCATATATATCAATGTATCAATCCGGTGAGAAAATTAAATAATAAAGCGAGCCAATATTAGATAATGTAATACAATATGTCATATATATTATTATACATTAAATCATCGAATCAACACTTGATCCGACGATCCGGTTATATCGAATATAACCGACTAATATATCATGTACCGATTCATTAAATCAACACTTGATCCGATGACCTGGTTCATATCTAAATATCGCGAGAATAGAATACGGTATCTCATATCGTATTATCCTCGGTCCTGCACATATCACATATGTGCCTCTACTCCATTTCGCCTGAGCCAAGAAACCTCTGTGTAGTACTCTAAAGAATCGTCAATACGCCGGTAGCAGGTGATGATCATATCAAACACCTACAAGCTACAAGCGGTCAGCTAAACGTAACAGCCATCCAGGTATTGAGCGATCAGAAGATCAACAAGCTAGTCTGTGCGTTCTCCTGTGAGTCCAATCAGTAACACTCCCGTACAGTCCGGTCTGTTCGTCTGATATGTTGCATATCAAGTCTAGGGGTGGTAAACGTCAGACCCCAGTAACCGATAAGTCGTGTCGATGTGTGGCTCATAACGGGTCGAGAAACTACTAGTAACACTTACCAGTAAATCTCTATATCAGCCATGGCCAGGGACTTCCAGTTATAGCCAATCGAACACAACACAACATCAACTCCGTATACTGGAAGAGACAAATCCCCTCCTATCGCTCATTGCCTCCATGTGATTCGGGACTGTACCCAAAAGCCACCGTTTTGCACGCCCTCTTGGACGTGGTAAGGTGGAAATCAAAGCACAGTTGGAATCACACAAGACTCTATGACGATCTCGGGTCTACAGACTACCCTGTACCAGTGTCACCGAAGAACTGCAATCTGACGTGTGGTATATCACCATCTGGGAGTTCTCGGCGAGTCCGTCCAGTGTACCCAGTCTCCACTGAGCACCCGTACACCATCTCTGATGTCAAACACCGATGGATATGGGATCATCCATCGCCCATCATATGGGTCAAGATGCGTATACGCTAGTCTACTTTGGTGTATCGATGCCCTGTCTCGATATACCCTCGACTAGGAACAGTTATAGGATGTACTCATCGACTACCGTGGCCCCACTAGTATGATCTCATCATAGTCCCAGTAGTCGAGCACATATCCTAAGGGCTTTATCAACATGTGAGTGAAAAACAGTAAACCAATACAAGTCAACATGTTAAGATAAAGGAAAACCAAATAGCATGCTATCATGACGAGCAAGAAAGTCATCTCTATATATATCCAAGCATCTATTATAATATACATCATATGTACAACAATGGCCTCTAGGGCATATACATAACTAACAATCTCCCACTTGCGCTAAGGCCAGCTACTGTAGTATCTCATACCTAGCATCCCGAATAATCTCTCAAACTGTATCTGGGGAATAGCCTTCGTGAGTGGATCCGCAGTGTTGTCCTTCGTATCTACTCTCCTGACCTCGATCTCCCGGCGATCAACTATCTCCCTGATCAGGTGATACCGCTTCAGAATATGTCTGGATTTCTGATGGGATCTGGGTTCCTTGGCCAAAGCCACAGCTCCATTGTTATCGCAATACAGAGGTATTGGATGCTCAATGGATGGAACCACACCAAGTTCACTAATGAACTTCTTTATCCAGACATCCTCCTTGGCAGCATCATTGGCAGCGATGTATTCAGCCTCCATCGTCAAGTCTGCAATGGTATCCTGTTTGGAACTCTTCCAACATACCGCCCCTCCATTGAGGGTAAAGACAAATCCCGAGTGCGACTTAGAGTCGTACTTATCACTTTGGAAGCTGGAATAGGTAAAGGACTCCACCTGGAGTTCTCCGTTACCATACACCAAGAACATCTCCTTAGTCCTTCATAAGTACTTGAGAATGTTCTTCACAGCTGTCCAGTGACTCTCTCCAGGATCTTCTTGATACCGACTCACTACACTTAGTGAGTATGCTACATCGGGTCTGGTACATAGCATCGCATACATGATAGAGCCTACTGCCGAAGCATAGGGTATCCCTTGCATGCGAGCTCTCTCCAAATCAGTCTTGGGAGACATCTCTTTGGAGAGAGTGAGTCCAGAGATCGTGGGTTGGTTCCCACGCTTGGATTCTTCCTTACTAAACCTCTTTAGTATGGTGTCAATGTACCTGGATTGAGACAATCCCAGTATCCGTTTAGATTTATCTCTATAGATCATGATTCCCAATATGCAGGAGGCATCACCTAGATCTTTCATTGAGAATCTCTGTGATAAGAAGAGCTTGACTGGTTGCAGCATAGGAATATCATTTCCTATCAAGAGTATATCATCCACGTACAATACGAGGAAGACAACCTTACCCTCTGCTACCTTCTTATAGATACACGGTTCATCTATATTTTTGATGAAGTCAAACTCTTTGACTACAACATCAAAACAGATGTTCCAACACCGCGATGCTTGCTTTAATCCATAAATGGATTTAAGCAACTTGCACACCTTTCCACTGCTCCCACTATCTACAAAGCCCTCTGGCTGAGTCATGTACACGCACTCTTCTAAATCACCGTTTAGAAAGGCGGTCTTAACATCCATTTGCCAGATTTCGTAATCATAGTATGCAGCAATGGCAAGTAAGATACGGATGGACTTAAGCATAGCCACTGGAGAAAAGGTTTCGTCATAATCCACACCTGGTCGTTGACGAAAACCCTTTGCAACAAGTCTAGCTTTGAAAGTCTCAACTTTTCCATCTACACCAAATTTCCTTTTAAAAATCCACTTGCTCCCAATGGGTTTTACCCCTTCAGGAGCATTTTCCAAAATCCATACTTTATTGGTGTACATGGATTCTATCGCAGATCGCATTGCATCCAGCCATTTCACAGAGTCACCACTCGTGATGGCCTGCTCGAAAATAGTTGGGTCATCATCATCCATGATGCAATCCTCGCTTCCACCATCAATGAGAAAACCGTAGTATCTCTCAGGTGGATGAGAAACCCTACTAGATCGGCGGAGAGGCTGGGGTTCGTCGGGTACTACTGAATCCTCTGGTTCCACTAAATCATCTGTCGTAGTTTGTGTCGCTGGAACCTCTTCCAGTTCTACCTCATTGCCATCAATTTCTTTCATAAGAAAACCCTTTTCTAAAAAGGTGGCATGTCGAGAAACAAACACTTTTTGTTCCTCGGAGTGGTAGAAGATATACCCTCGCGAATGTTTGGGAAATCCAATAAACTAACATAAGACAGATCTTGCCTCGAGCTTGTCCGGATTTTGACTTTTGACATAGGCTGGACAGCCCCATATCTTAATATACATAAGAGATGGTCTTTTCCCTTTCCATATCTCATATGGAGTGGTAGGCACTGATTTGGTAGGAACCATATTCATTAGGTGTATGGCTGTCTCAAGCGCAAACCCCCAGAAGAAAATAGGCAACTCAGCCTCGCTCATCATGGAGCGCACAATATCTAATAGGATGCGATTCCTTCGTTCTGATACACTGTTGTGCTGTGGTGTATAAGGAGGAGTAAGCTGAGAGAGAATCCCATTCTCTTTTAGATAATCTAGGAACTCACTGCTTAAGTATTCACCTCCTCGATCAGATCGAAGAATCTTAATACTTTTGCCCGTTTGGTTCTCTACTTCGTGCTTATATTCTCTGAATTTCTCAAAAGTTTCAGACTTGTGTTTCATCAGAAACACATGTCCGTATCTAGAGAGATCGTCAGTGAATGTAGTGAAGTAGGAAGAACCGTTCCTGGCATGCGTAGACATGGGACCGCATACATCACTATGTATTAGTCCTAAGAGTTCAGTAACTCTTTCTCCGTGTCCACTAAACGGAGCTTTGGTCATTTTTCCTTTGAGACATGAATGACAAGTATCATAAGATGATAATTCGAACGGATTCAAATAATCATCCTTATGTAACTTAGCCAGTCGTTTCGCATTGATATGACCAAGTCTACAATGCCACAAGTAGGATTCGTTCATATCTGAACTTTTCCTCTTGTGTGTGTTTTGTATATTCAAGACTGTATTCCGATTTAGAATGAATATGCCATTATTTAACGAGCCTGATGCAATCAACTTTTGATCTAGGAATATGTTCACAACATTATCCTTTACTACAAAATTATATCCTTCTTTACTTAATAAAGAAACTGATATAATATTGCACATCATGTTCGGTATATAATAGCACTCATTTAGAATCAGCGTATTACGACCTGGCAATACTATGTGATATTCGCCAACTGCTTTGGCTACAATACTTGCGCCGTTCCCTACTTGAACGGAATGATCACCTTTTCCCACTTCTCTTCCTTTTCGTAGCCCATCTAACAATTTACATATGTGGGATCCTGATCCGGTATTTAATACCCAGGGTGAACTGAGAAACAGTTCTCAATAATTAACACACCCGAAGAAGATGCATCATCATGCATGTTCTTTTGGGCGGCTTGAGAATCCAGATATTCTCCTGTTTCCTGTTCAGTCTTATAACTCTTATAAGAAAGAATGGGTCCAACGTTCCCTTGCTCAGTACAATAATCGGGTTCAGTCAATACATCCATATTATTATCTTGATTATGGCCTGACATGGTCGCTACCTGGAGAGAGAGAGAAGAAAACATTTTAGCGTATGCTCTTGCAAGATTAGATTGGTTATTATCTTATCTAATCAGGATGTCTCTTATCAAATCTTCCTTCAAACCCTAAAAGGTAAGATTAGCCGGGATTAATTACACCTTACAATTTCGTCAATATTTCAGCCAGATCAGTGTCGGTAATTGAGGGAGGTTCCCCGTGCTTTCGCACGGACCTAATTAAAGTAAACCTCATTTTCCCAGAGGCGTAACCTCGTTAACACTTTTCTAGACACCTACTTGAATGACTAATTGTTCTATACAAAACTCTCCCAGAAGTAACACTTACTCACAGTGGGTATCGGGATCCAACTATCTCATAGAAGGTATGCAATCTCATTGCAAATTTCAACACTTGAAATTCCCAATAATATATTTACCCCTAGCGTCCCATGACCTTGACGAAGGCCAAACTACCCATAGGGCGCTAGTCAAATTTAACCCGTTCATTTCTTGATTGAATTAAACCCACCCGTACGACCCTAGACGAAGGTCAAACTACGCGGTACGAATACCCTAATCCAATCGCATCGTATGCTAGCAGATAAGTATTAGTTAGCTACCGTACACTACGCCTTGACGAAGGCCAAACTACCGTAGCACGAATACTAAGTAGTATTTATCTGAAATGACGGAGGGCTACGCAGGTTTTCAGAAAAACCCTGAGCGTAATGAACTTGATATCGTCGTAGAATCATGTGTTTTTGAAAAGGAGTGTTTTTGAGGCTTTTCTTAGTTTCGCTAAATGGGTCACTCCCGGTGAAGGGATCGTCGGCCCTTTCCTCATCGAATAAGGTGCAGAATATATCATATATACCACTGTGCAATGCAAAACTCTAAAAGCAATCAAAAGACAAACAGAGTTTTGTAGCATCTGCCAGTTTCGCTAAAGAGGTCACTCCCGGTGAAGGGATCTCGGCTCTTTTCTCATCGAATAAGGTGCATGACATATCATATATATCACTGTGCAAAGCAAAACTGTAGCTACCCTTTTTATAAAGGTTTGATTCTACAACATCTTTAGGTTTCTTTCTTTTTATTAATCTCATTAATAAAATCCCATCAGCTTATGCTTTCTAAGCATCACAGATAAATACGACGTACACTTATGCCATCCGCATTCGCCTCGATGTCCCCTCGTGCACCGTTAGGTTAGGTAACTAACGACAGAGCAGGGCAGGGCTAGTGCGGGTGTAAAACATAAGTAACATCTATATAATATATCATATATACTATATACTGTATCTATCACAACATATCAAATGATCACATCACAGATATCGCAGCAGAAACATAGATATAATGTGGGATATACTAGGACGTCCGTATTTAGTACTTAGCCAATAATAGAAAATACGGATTCCACAGTCGCGATGAATAGCCAAGCCCACACCCTGGACCCCTACGAGAGCAGCAAGCGACCCTACCAATTCTGTAGTTTAGGAGACCCGGTCTTTACTCCTCGAGATGGCCTCCTACTGAACCCCAGAACCCGGTCACCTGTGCTCCCCACCTTGGGTCCATCCTAATGCGGAAAAGTAAATAATATACAATACTGGTGACATCAACCTCAACCCGGAAGTGCCCCAAATAAAAGAATATTACATTACATTTAAATTTACATGAATGAAAATATAAAACTCTCATCTCACATAAAACCCCCGGCTATTCAATCGCGACAATCCTGCACATCATATCTCAGCAACACATAATATCACATATCATCAACGTAAGTAAGTATGCATACACCGATCGTCGCCGATGTACAACAACGAAGACCGGCAATACAACTACATACTATACTTACGGTCACAGAAAAGAAAGTGTAAAACTACAATATTTGGAATCCACAATCACTTTAGACATCGTAAATCCGAAATATCACATACTTCACATTTCATGCATAACCCAATGAATTCCACATATTGTATCACATTCCAGATAAATAGATAGTATTAAACTTTTCGAACAGATAATCAAATACCCAAAATTTTCTAAAGTGCTCAACATTTGAGCGAAGTTCAAATAATCCCAGAATATGTCATAGTACCAGTGATCCAGCCGTAGAAGGGACAAGCCAACGCCTCACATGTGGCACGCCGTACTGCCCCAAACCCGAAGGTTCAAAAGGCAGTTCAAGACGGTCACATAATCGAGTTAAGATTTGTTGTCTTCTAGAAGGTCCACCGCTTAACTTGTACAATTTTTCCGAAAGATTTAAACCCGATAAAAATTCAACACTTGAAAGTTTGCCGTGCCGGGAAAAAGTGAGTTAATGATATCCGTTCAAATAGTTTAACAGTTTCTAAATATCCGGAAATAATAACGAATTTAAATTTTCCGATCGAATCTACGATTACAAAAGAAACCCCACATTACTCAACACTTGAGTCACTTTAAAAATACCCAAGCATCAACAAGCACCTACGGATATTACCATGAAGCCACGTGTCACAATCCCATAATTCGGTCGCGGAACCGCCGCGGGAAGCAGGTTCCCGCCGCGGTTCCGCGGCGATTTAGTGGAGTTGTGGGCCCGTGTTTCATGGTAATTCTTAGAATTCCCTACTGATTTTTTTAGGTATTTTTAATTAAGAAAAATCCCAGATTTTAAAAAATATACAGAGAGGGGTTCATTTTCGTCGGTTCGGGTTCGATCAGAGTTTTAACTTCGTAAACACGTCGCCTAATGCTCTAGCTAGGCTCTGATACTACTGTAGGGTTCCTAGGCACACTTGTGAAGGTTCATAAAGCATCAAACATGGAATAAAATTTTACACGTGCCGAACAACCCAAAGACATGATCTTTGCTAGATTATTAGGGTTAAGCATGCAAGATTACATCTTTTTATCTAAGTGTGAGGGATTACAACCTTTGTAGTCCGCTCCTTCGCTTCACAAGCTCCGAGTAGAAGTCCCTTTGCCGCGATCCATGATCTCCCGGACTCAAGAGAGGCTCCACGACTCGAACGATCCATGCTAGCTTGAAGTGTTCCGAACCTCCAATGATCTACGTCGAAGTTGCAATAACTCAAGCTTTCTCAATCTAAAGAGATGAACAACCTAATCTAATGGGCTAGATTAGATGAGAATAAGGGAGTATTATTTATGCTTTCTTTTTAATTCACTTTCTCACAAGAAATCATCACAAAAGGAATTTCTAGTAAGCTTTTTCTTTTTAACTCAAGAGAGAAGAAGATGATAATGGAAAAGATAAAATCCTTTTGTGATGAATAGAAAAGAAATGCATATGATTGATTATAGAACCATGGTCAAGGATGAGTGGCTAAGAGTTTGTAGAGAATAAACTAGAGTTAGGGTTTGGTTAGGTTAAGTTATGAGTCATGGAAAAATATCAACCATAATATCTTAACCAAAACAAAAGCAAAGCTTCTAGAAGGTGCAAGAAGAAGCTAACCCTAATCAAACCCTAATCCTATTTAATCATCCTTAAACATGTTTAATAATAAATCATATCATGTCACAATAATATATATCACATATATATTATATATTTGCAACAAAAGAAAATAATACAATTAACATATATCGCATATATATCAATGTATCAATCCGGTGAGAAAATAAAATAATAAAGCGAGCCAATATTAGATAATGTAATACAATATATCATATATATTATTATACATTAAATCATCGAATCAACACTTGATCCGACGATCCGGTTATATCGAATATAACCGACTAATATATCATGTACCGATTCATCAAATCAACACTTGATCCGATGACCCGGTTCATATCTAAATATCGCAAGAATAGAATACGGTATCTCATATCGTATTATCCTCGGTCCTGCACATATCACATATGTGCCTCTACTCTGTTTCGCCTGAGCCAAGAAACCTCTGTGTAGGACTCTAAAGAATCGTCAATACGCCGGTAGCAAGTGACGATCATATCAAACACCCACAAGCTGCAAGCGGTCAGCTGAACGTAACAGCCACCCAGGTATTGAGCGATCAGAAGATCAACAATCTAGCCTGTGCGTTCTCCTGTGAATCCAATCAGTAACACTCCCGTACAGTCCGGTCTGTTCGTCTGATATGTTGCATATCAAGTCTAGGGGTGGTAAACGTCAGACCCCAGTAACCGATAAGTCGTGTCAATGTGTGGCTCATAACGGGTCGAGAAACTACTAGTAACACTTACCAGTAAATCTCTATATCAGCGCTGGCCAGGGACTTCCAGTTATAGCCAATCGAACACAACACAACATCAACTCCCTATACCGGGAGAGACGAATCCCCTCCTATCGCTCATTGCCTCCATGTGATTCGGGACTGAACCCAAAAGCCACCATTTTGCACGCCCTCTTGGACGTGGTAAGGTGGAAATCAAAGCACAATGGGAATCACATAAGACTCTATGACGACCTCGGGTCTACAGCCTACCCTGTACCAGTGTCACCGGAGAACTGCCATCTGACGTGTGGTATATCACCATCTGGGAGTTCTCGGCGAGTCCGTCTAGTGTACCCAGTCTCCACTGAGCACCCGTACACCATCTCTGATGTCAAACACCGATGGATATGGGATCATCCATCGCCCATCATATGGGTCAAGATGCGTATACGCTAGTCTACTCTGGTGTATCGATGCCCTGTCTCGATATACCCTCGACTAGGAACAGTTATAGGATGTACTCATCGACTACCGTGGCACCACTAGTATGATCTCATCATAGTCCCAGTAGTCGAGTACAGATCCTAAGGGCTTTATCAACATGTGAGAGAAAAACAATAAACCAATACAAGTCAACATGTTAAGATAAAGAAAAACCAAATAGCATACTATCATGACGAACAAGAAAGTCATCTCTATATATATCCAAGCATCCATTATAATATACATCATATGTACAACAATGGCCTCTAGGGCATATACTTAACTAACAAGCCTCATACAATTCGATGTCATCAACACATATCATCTTTTAGAAGTATACATCGCCCAATACGATCTATTAAAAATATCTTAACATATCCTATCTCATATCTCGATCACATGCCAACTATCATATATATATCACCATTCACATGGTATCATCGTCCAACGATCCGCTATAACATCATGACATATCTCGGTCACACCTTAAATATCTCACGGCATCATGCCCGATCATATCGACTCATCCCCAAGTATCAAATAACATTCTCGTCATCCAAGCATATGAATATACCAATATAAACATGTCTCTAATACGCACAAGGATATCAATGTATGCTAGTTTGTGTATGTGCGTGTATGCAACTTTTACTCTAGGGTTTCGTGACAAAGAAATCCACTAAAGTCCTTTCTTCAATTCTCGCTAGCACTAAACCCATGATCACCTAAAGCTTCTCTTGCTAAGTGCTCCTATCTCTCAACAACATATCAATATATATCTTTATCACAACACATCAATTCTCACTACTTTGCGGGGGTGCTATACTCCATCCACCCGACTTCTCCCCGTAGATATAAATCTACTCACCTTGCTTCTTATGTGCCGATGCCAATGTCGCCATCTTCATCTTCAATGTCTCGACATCACGTGGGGTACCTACACATATACACAATCGCAAATGCGTATTAAAATCACATCGGAAAACCAAAACGACACGCTAAGGCCTATAGTTAGAACCTATGGACCACGCCTTCAAAATCACCAAATGACCCTCGATATCGTCGTACAAACGTCAGATCATCGATTTAAAACCAAATTCCAAAAATCCAGAATTCAAAATATGAGAAATTAAACCCCGAATCAAAACAGCAACTATTGAAAATGGTCCCAGATTTTACCCTAGGTCAAATTAGACAATTTTGCATATGCCAATGGTCTAGATTACCGGACATAGACCTACAGAATAAACACGAACCAAAATGGTGGGACCCAGGCTGCAATTTGCGGCCATCTGGATTAAATCTCCGGTCAGGGTAGAGGGTTAGGGTCTAGGGTTCTCATGGTAGCTTCTTAGGTGCCTGCATGTATCACTGTCCTTGCAAAATAATTTTTCAGGTTCCCGAGTGTTAGCAGATTTCCAAATACCATCAAAATTTCACAGTTTTTTCGATATCGAGTTTCTAAAATCATATTGCGGGGTTAAGGTTCAGGTTTTAGTCCAATATGATATCTCCAACAGGGGTTTAAGGTCACTACTAGCCTCAATTTCACTTTACAATTCAATTCAAATCCTAACCCTAACTAGAAATTTCTAAGTTCACTAAACATCGATATATCGGTTCTAAACAAACATAGGTGCTAAAGTGAATGGAAAACTATGGTAAGGGTGAAGGAAATACCTCATTTGGTAGCTCAAGAATTTTCTTGAGTTGCCCAAAGTCCTCAAAATTTGATTTTTCTTGGTCCAATGTGCTTCCCTTGAGCTTGTGCATGCTTTTTGTGAAACGGAGATGGGGTTTTGGGTTGTTTTTGGGTGTAGTGAGGAATTGAGGGATAGGGAGAGAGGGCAGCAGCCTTGAGAGGGAGAGGAGAGAAAAATGAAGAAGATGATGAAGTGTGACCAAGAGCCATACCATGGTTGATCTCTCACATCTCTCTCTCTCTCATGCCAACACCCCTTGCCATCATTATGTCCCCTTTGACTTTCTTTTCCTTTTCTTTTCTTCTCTCAAATAAAACCACCACCATGATATAAAACAAGAAGAAAAGCCATGATAAAAATGTAACAAGTGTAAAAATGACATGGTGCATGTCATGTGCACAAATCCGGTTTAATACACGATTGGCGATTTTTAATCGCGATTAGCACTTAAAGTGAATATAAACAATCATAAAAATTCATAATTGCTTAAATCACATAAAACTCCCTCATTTTGGTAATTTCTATAATTTTCCAAATTTTTCCCAATTTATCGGTATTTAATTATACCGCCTTATCAAAATATTCAATATTTTCTTATTTAATTATAAAAATTCCCAAAAATAATATTTTAATTTTCTAAAATGTAACAATTTGCCCTCTCTCTCTCCATCTTTCATTTCACACCCTTAATCAATCAAAATGGTGACATTTGCACAAATAAAAAGACCATGATTCATCACCCATGCACATGTCACAATTAATGCACCTTATCAAGAATTAAGCTCATAATTTCCACCAAAATAAACATTAACCCAATTATTTAATCCAACAAAAAGATACGGCATCAACTAAAATAAACTTGTGACGGATCACAAGAATACCCCTCACCTGTATATACATATCTGCATCCGCATTCCGACTGAATGCGAATGCGATGAGACTAAAGTAATCCAACAAATCTAATACTAGGATCTGGCTTAAACCAAAGCCCACTAGTATGATCCGTCCGATCATGATCCGTGCACAAGTGCACGCATATGATCCAACCCTGCCATAATACCATACGGCCTCTACAACGCGATCTCACCCCTAATACCGGGAGAGACGAAACCCCTGCCGATCCGCTCACTACCTCCATGTGGCTCGGGACTGTACCCAACTAAAACTTGTTTGCACGACTCCTTTGAGCCATGGTAGGGTAGTAATCAAAGCACAGTTGGAACTCACACGAGACAAATGACGATCTCAGGTCGATGAACTAACCTGTACACATGTCACCAGGGAACTGCTATCTGACGCTAGGTATAATACCAACTAGCATGTTCCCGGCGAGTCCGTCCGGTGTACTCATAACCTAATGAGCGCCTGTATATGTCTTAGGTGAACCAACTGACACCAGTGGCTTGTGATACCAGCCACCGCCCCTTGTCGGGGTCTTGATCGTATACACTAGTCTACTCTGGAGTATCGATGCCCAGTCTCGAAACTCCCACGACTAGGGACCTTTTAAGGATGTGCTTATAGACCCCAGCTCTCACGTATATGATCACCATCATACTGCTGGCAGTCAAGCAAGAATCTTATGGGCTCCATCAACGTGTAATAGTAATCTGTAAGGTCACTTAAAGCATGTACACGATGATAAAGATAAACCAGATAGCATATTATCATCTTGAGTAAGACTGTCCTACCAGCATAAGTTCTCCCTCAATCATTACAATCACATGCCTGGGATCCAATAATTGACTTTGAGGGCACTATATCCAACAAAACAGCAATATCGTCAAACATCATCCTCAAATCCCGTCATCACATTCTAGTCATATCATCTCACTTCTGACAATCCTTAGTTTCAAATACGGTTCTCTAACTACCCTTTTACTCTATCTATAGTTTCTACTAACGGTTTCATTAACCATAATATATATATATATATATCGGTTTCCATCAAAGTGTGCGGGGGTGCTATACGCCATCCACCCGACTTCCCCCGTAGATATAGATCTACTCACCTGTTCTCCGCTTGCCGTTGCCGACGTCGCCACGCACTTGCTTGTTGCTCCGAACCCACTCAAGGGTACCTACATGTATACCACAAGACATCGTAAATAGATATAGCGCACGAAAACCAAATCGGCACGCGTATCGTTCATAGGTCAAAACCTATAGTCTCACATGCAAAACACGGCCAATCATCCCTAGTCGTTGATGTACAAACATCCAACAACTAAATACGAATACAAGTATCAAAGCCAAACATTTCAAAATACGGAAAACATAGCCTAAAACATTCTAATGTGATCCCAGATTTTAATTTAGGTCAAAACAAGTTGCAAAAACAATACGGGGGTGAAGTATATAGGGTAAATGAGCTATGAAAGAAACCTGGACCCCAAATCCCACAGAGTGGCCGGCCCCTACTCATGAATTTCCGAGCTCTCCGGCCAGGGGGTCTCCTCATGGGCTCATGCTCTCAGGGTGTCTTCTTATGGTCAATTCTAGTCCATTAGGGTTGTTTCCTCATCTCGTAATTATCCCAGGTCATCCCAGATTTCCTTGCACACCCCAAAAACTCACAAAACTGACATTGGAACTTTCAGTTTTTCAGTAAATTGGGTTTGTTTCAAATTGGTCTGGGTTTCTAACATCATAGGGGGGTTTAAGGTCATCTGTAAAGCCCAATTACACTGACAGAACTCAAATTAAACCCTAACCCTCTCTAGGAAACTTCAAAGTTCACAAAACTTCACTAAATCGGTTTTAAAATTGAAAAGAGGCTTAAGCAAATGAAATACTACACTATTTTTGAAAGGATTACCTTATTTGGCAACTCGAGAATCTTCTTGAGTTGCCCAAGTGCCCAAAATGCAAACTTTCTTGGTCCAAAGTGTAGCTTGTGAGCTTGTGCATGCTTTTAGTGAATTAGGGATGGACTTTTAATGAAGATTTGAGGGTATTTGTGGGGCTTGTAGAGGAGAGGGAAGGAGGTGCTGCAATGGGAGAGGAAGGGGAGAGAATGGTGAAGGAAAAGGGATGAAACAAAGTGATAAGGTCCAAGGTTCACCCCTCACCTCTCTCTCTCTCACCCATACCAATTTGTTTATTCCATTATCTTTTCTTTTCTTTTCTTTTCATTATCTTTTCTTCTCATTTCAATTAAACTAAATCATGCTTGAAAATGGAGAAAAGCCATGCTAGGAATGTTGGAGATAGTGCCCTCAGAGTCAATTATTGGATCACAGGCACGTGATTGCAATGATTGAGGGAGGACCTATCCCAGTAGGACAGTCTTACTCAAGATGATAGTATACTATCTAGTTTATCTTTATCATCGTGTACTGCTTTAGGTGACCTTACAGGTCGCTATTACATGTTGATAGAGCCCCTAGGATTCTTGCTTGACTGCCAGCAGTATGAGGGCGATCATATACGTGGGAGCTGGTGGTCTATAAGCACATCCTTAAAAGGTCCCTAGTCGTGGGAGTTTCGAGACAGGGCATCGATACTCCAGAGTAGACTAGTGTATACAGTCGAGACCCCGACGAGGGACGGTGGCCGGTCTCACAAGCCACTGGTGTCAGTTGGTTCACCTAAGATGTATACAGGTGCTCATTGGGTTATGAGTACACCGGACAGGACTCGCCGGGAACATGCTAGTTGGTCTTATACCAGACGTCAGATTGTAGTTCCCTTATGACATGTGTACAGGTTAGTTCATTGACCTGAGGATCGTCATTTGCCTCGTGTGAGTTCCCACTGTACTTTGATTACTACCCTACCACGCTCAAAGGAGACGTGCAAACAGGTTTTAGTTGGGTACAGCCCCGAGCCACATGGAGGCTGTGAGCGGATCTTCAGGGGTTCGTCTCTCCCGGTATTGGGGGTGAGGTCGCGCTGTGTCTAGGAGAGCCATTATACAATGTCCTTGGCCAAGGTAGGAGATTTACTGGTAGGTATTCTAGTAGTATCTCAGGGTGTTCTGGGCTACACTCCGACACGACTTGTACCGCTTTTGGGGGTCTGACCTTTACCAACCCCCTAGGCCCGCCATGCGATGCTCATAGACGAACGGACCGGACTGTACGGATATTGTCACTGACAGGCTCAGTAGGGTGTCAGGATGAGTTCGCTCATCGACGTCTCTTTTGGTCAATACCTGGTAGCCCATTACGTATAGCTAATACCTCTGACGTGCTAGTGGTTAAATCCACAACCAAGGTATTGACGAGTCTTTAGAGTCCCCCACACACAGTTACTCAAGTTTCGGGCGAAACGCTGTAGAGGCCGTATGGAGATATGGCAGGATTCAATCAGATACGTGCGGTATTGCACGGATCATGATCGGACGGATTATACTAGCGGGCTTTGGTTTAAGTCGGATCCTAGTATTGTACAGTGTAGATTTGTCTTATTGCATTTGTATTCGGTCGAAATTCAAATGCGGGTATGTATATACAGTAGCGGGGTTTCCTGTAATTTATTACGGGATCAGTTTTCTGAAGTTGGCAGTTTGCATTCCGTTTCGGCCATTTTCCGTTGTATCTTTCCTTGGCTGAAAGTTGGTGGAGGAGGGCTTATTTGCTAGCATGCAAATTTGTTTTGTGGAGGGTGTTATTTGCAAGTTGTAGTGTCATGATAGTTGCACCATCATTTGACTTCTTCATTTCATCATGGCTTGACCTTTGGAGTCATGATGGTTGATGGAGTGTGGGTTTTTGTTTGTGATCATTTCTTTTGATAATGATAATCCTCTCTCTCTCTTGATTATTTGGCTCACTCATTTTCATTTGGCTACACACACTTCCCTCATTCATTCTCTCCACATTATTATTCCCTTGACCATGAGAGGCCGGCCAAGCAAGAAGAGGGGGCTGCCCATATTTTTGTGGGGGATTTTTGTTCTCTTGTGTTTGCAAAAATCCCATACCTCATCTCTGTAAGTGCACGGCGGCGCCCCGGCTGTCGATCCGAAGCCGGAAACGCGGAAACGAAAAACTTTGCGAAACTTGCAAACCGGCACCACCGCGCACTATCAACCCGGATCGGGCCATTAACCTAGCTACTAGCAAACTAAAAGATGGGTAGAGAGATATACCAAGCGATCTGTGTCCTTCGGTCTTCGTCTCCACTCCGATCTCCTGCGGAATCTCCGTCCGTCACCTCCTCGTCGGAAAGGGCACCACGTAGCCGGATTCTTTTACGGGCTCCCACCTCTGGACCGAGGCAACTCGGGTGCGAAGTTGGCTAGCCGACGCGTCTAAGGAATGCTGTAGACTTGTGTAGAAACCATGTGTCTCATTAGGGTGAAGTTGCCTTGTATGGATGTGGAGTAGAGAATGAACAATGGAGAGAGGTTTGGAATTTTAGCAAGCAAAAGAATGAAATGAGATGAATCAATCCCTCACATAAAAAAGAACTCTCTCATTCTCTCCCCAATATGTGGCCGGCCCTTCTAATCTCAAAATAGTGGAGGAAATCTCAAAAAACAAGAAGGAAGGTGAGTGTAGGAAAGAAAAAATGGTAACCCTAAGCCAAATCAAATCCAATCACACACCATCACAATAAATGCAAGTGATAAGGAGGAAAAAGAATCTCATGATGAATAACTATCATGAAGCCACACATATACATGAAAACCCCTCCACAATAAGTTATTTGTAAACTTGCAAATAACCCCCTCCAACGGAAAGTCCGGGCGCGAAGGAACAAAAGAAAACTGGCCGGAATGGAATGTAAACTGGCAACTTCAGAAAACTGATCCAGTAATAAATTACAGGAAAACCCCGCGGCTGCAAATACATGCCCTCATTTGTATTCCCACTGAATACAAATGCAAAGAGACAAAACTACACTGTCTAATACTAGGATCCGGCTTAAACCAAACCAGGCTAGTAAAAACCGTCCGATCACGATCCGTGTAATACCGCATGTATCTGATCGAACCCTGCCATATCTCCATACGGCCTCTACAGTGTTTCGCCCGAAACTTGAGTAACTGTGTGTGTGGTGGACTCTAAAGACTCGTCAATACTCTGGCTGTGGATTTAACCACTAGCACGTCAGAGGTATTGGCCATACATGACGGGCTACCAGCTATTGACCAAAAGGGACGTCGATGAGCGAACTTATCCTGACACCCTACTGAGCCTGTCAGTGACAATATCCGTACTGTCCGGTCCGTTCGTCTATGAGCATCGCATGGCGGGCCTAGGGGGTTGGTAAAAATCAGACCCCCAAAAGCGGTACAAGTCGTGTCAGAGATCAGCCCAGAACACCCTGAGATACTACTGGAATACCTAACAGCAAATCTCCTGCCTTAGCCAAGGAATTTTCAAGTACTGGCTCTCCTAGACACAGCGCGACCTCACCCCCAATACCGGGAGAGACGAACCCCTGCAGATCCGCTCACTGCCTCCATGTGGCTCGGGACTGTACCCAACTAAAACCCGTTTGCATGTCTCCTTTGAGCGTGGTAGGGTAGTAATCAAAGCACAGCGGGAACTCATACGAGACAAATGACGATCTCAGGTCGATGAACTAACCTGTACACATGTCACCAGGGAACTGCTATCTCACGTTAGGTATAATACCAACTAGCAGGTTCCCGGCGAGTCCTGTCCGGTGTACTCATAACCCAATGAGCACCTGTATACATCTTAGGTGAACCAACTGACACCAGTGGCTTGTGAGACCGTCCACCGCCCCTCGTCGAGGTCTCGAATGTATACACTAGTCTACTCTGGAGTATCGATGCCCTGTCTCGAAACTCCCATGACTAGGGACCTTTTAAGGATGTGCTTATAGACTCCAGCTGTCACGTATATGATCGCCCTCATACTGCTGGTAGTCAAGCAAGAATCCTAGGGGCTCTATCAACGTGCAATAATGACCTGTATGGTCACCTAAAGCAGTACACGATGATAAAGATAAACCAGATAGCATACTATTATCTTGAGTAAGACTGTCCTACTGGGACAGGTCCTCCTTCAATCATTGCAATCACGTGCCTGTGATCTAATAATTGACTCTGAGGGTACTATCTCCAACAATCCCCCACTTGCACTCAAGGCTAATTATTGCGATGTCGCATACTCACAGCCCGTGTGATACCGAACACCCAACTCCTCTACTAGTCAGTCTCACAAACCTCGTTTGCGAAACTATTGCATTCGAGGAATAGCCTCAGTGAGTGGATCCGCTGTGATGTTTCTTTCTATGTCTCTCTTTATCTCAAGTTCGCGGAGAAACCCATCTCCCGAAATGAGCAATATCTGTCTTAGAATATGTCTGGATATCTGATGGGACCTAGCTCATAAATGAACTCCAAATTTAAACTTCTTAGATTGTATCGTCAACTGAACTTAATCAGTATCCTGAGCCATGCCTTCCCTCAGTATCCACCTGGACCACCTGTCCAAAATACTGCCCCTCGTCAGAGGGAAAACTATAACTCTGACAGCCACTCTGCCATCCAGGTCACCTTGGAAGCCTGAAATGATAACTGTCTCCCGAAAGAGAATGCTGTTATCATATCCCTAGAACATCCACTTATGTTCTAAAACTTCTTCCGATTGTTTCTCCAGGATTGGATTAATATCAACTTATTGCATCTACTGCAAGAACAACATCTGGTGTGGTACTTGACATCTCATGATTGACTTAATTGCCTAAGCAAGTGATCTGCCAATCATGCATATCCCTCTCCCCTTTAGTCTGTAAGACACCTTTAGAGAGGGTGACCCCATCACCTGCAGGTATACTACCGTGCCAGGAGTCGTCCATTCTAAATACTCTTAGAATGCTGTCTAAGTACCCTGATTGGGAAACCACCCAAATCTAGATCTAAAACCATAGATCTAGTAACCAGAATGTCTTATATAATATCCAAGTCCCATCTGGAGAAACCACTGCGTGACAACCAAAGTATAACCGATCGTAGTATAGGAATATCACTTCCCACTCTGTGTATGTCATCTAGATACCAGGACATCACACCCTACTACCTTCTTAAGAGATCCATCCCCCTATTCTGATGAAGTCAAACCTATGACTGTCACATCAGAAATAGATGATCTATCTCCGCTATATCTGCTTTAGTCTATAAATAGACATAAGCCAACTTTCCACCAATGCTTTCGCTGCTCCCACTAACTACGACAACCCTCTGGCAGAGTCATATAGACGTACACTTCTAAAGCTAGTTTAGAACGACGCTATACTCATCCTCCTGCCGGGTCTCATACTCTGGAACAACAGCAATGGCAAGTCTGGGTAAACAAGAACCTCCCTGCCACCGTCCTTGAGCATACCGAAGTACCTCTCGGGTGCCTGAGGTTACCCACCATATCTGCGGAGTGGCCAATAGAATGTCAAACCAGATTGAATCTTTAGGTTCTTATCAAATCTTCAGTAATCGTTTGCGGTTCTGGAATCACTTCCAGTTCTACCATACTCCCACTACTGTATTCTGAAAAAATCCATTTTTGTTAAAACTGTGGCGAGTCTAGAACAATATCACTATTGATCTTCCAGATGGTAGAAAGTCAACCCTCGTCATAGCCGGGTCAACCCACAAACAGCCATTACAGAAACGTGCCTTGAGTTGTCCAGTGTCTGGTTTTAAGCATAAGCTGGACAACTCCCCGTACCTTAACTATGTCAAGATATGAACTGTTCTATATCCAATACAGAAACAGAGGCACTGATTTAATTGAACCAGATTCAAATCATGCAGCTGTCTCCAGTGCATGTCAACTAAATGGAGTGAGGCTGATCAGCATTACTCAACTTAGGAGTACTTCCAATAATGAGTAACCTGAAAGAGAAGCAAGTTCTCTTAATCATTACTATCAACTGAATACCATTCACAAGTATCTACATCTTCGATCACCTTGAAGAATCCCGATACTTGCAATACCTGGTTCTCTACTTTAATCATATACCTATAACTCCTCAAAACTTAGACCCTGCATTTCAACGAAACACATGTCTAAGAACTAGAGAAGTCATAAGTAAACAGAATATAGTATGAGGACCAACCCCTCTATCCTAATGGACACTGGACAATATACAATACTCTGTATAAGTCCCCTGAGTCTAATAACTCATTCACTGTGTGTCGTAGGTTGAAAACTGTACCTATGGTTAAGAAGAATTACACCGCCGTTTAATGCTCCTTACCTAACCATCCACTGATATAGGTAAATATCACAGACATAATTTCAAAAAGGTATATCTCACTCTATAAAAATAGACGTACAGATATATCAATTTGAAATTGGTGCACAACAACGGATATTCAAAACCAAATATTTGCCGTCCGGCAAACAACCCAGGCGACTTCCTCAAATATCACCAATTACAACGAATTCCGATATAATGAGGATGATCACCTAATTCCCAATAACTTACTCCCACTCATCATCTATATAACCATACAGATGTGAGAATCAAACCTGATAAATACATACCCTGGAGCAAGTGTCTAATTGGGAAATCTGTTTTCTTTTAACAGTACATAGTGAAACTGAAACATTGAAATGTTTCGATAGGGTATCCCGGTATTCCTAGTAATGCCTCTTCCATTATCCAGATTCACAACTGTAACCGTATAATTCTTTGTCACCTCTCCAAATCCCTTTTATGTCTTTAGTCGTTACCTTCTGCACACCCTTTTAGGCCAAATGGTTTTCTTCCTTCCCTACCGTTCGACACCAGCCAATGGTTTGGAAGAAGACTATCCCATAAGCATAATGGGTGTACTGTCCCAATCCTAGGAGCACTAGCAATGCGAGAGAAGGTGAAGATAAAAGACAACCGAATAAACCTTATTCCTATTTCTCCTGAAGCAGGATCCATCCCCGAACTGGAACAATTTCCTTTCGAGATCGTATATAACCATACGATGGAGTATCCAATAAACTTGGGATCTTCGTAGTGATACGGAGTGTCCTGGAGAAATACAAAGGTGATTTAGGATTGGCAAAGAAATACTTGGTTTGGTCGTGAATAGCAGTCGCAATTTACTTTGCCCTCTTACTAATCCCTTTCTTTGTCTTTACATAATACCTTCTGTACACTACTGTTAGGCTAATTGGTTTTCTTCATTCCCTACCGTTCGGCACCAGCCTAAGGTTTGGAAGAAGACTATCAAATTTGCGTAATAGGTGTACTATCTCCTAAACCAAGGAGTACTCGCAACCTGAGAAAAGGTAAAAGGAAAAGACAACTGAATAGTCCTATTCGTTTTCTCCAGAACCGGAAACCATCCTCAAATTCCTTCAAGTTCGTATATAACCATACGATGGTTTTGTCCAATGGAAGTGGACGGTTGTAGTAATACGGGGTGTCCTGGAGAAAAGCGTAAAAGTAGGAGTGGCAATAAGGTTTGCAACTCTGACAATCCGAAAGCCAATGTTTAAGAAGGTTCGGTTAATTTTGGACACTGAGTCATAGTCTAGGGTCGGGTCATGGTCGCTGCCAAAGAGAGAGAAAAGAAACACTCAACATGCACTCTAACCTAGATCAGAATGGTTATCACTTTATCTAATCTAGAAACCTCCCACTGTAACCTCAAATTCTTCTCCAAACCCGAAAGAAGAATTAGTCGGGATCACCCGAGGAGTAAACCAACTCATAAGTGGGAATCGGGATCCAACTATCATCGCATGATAACGTGACGGAATCCGCTCACGCTATCACACTCCAGAAGGTATGCGCATATCTGGCAAGTTTCAGTTTCTTTAGAAACTCCCGATGTGGATTTTTGCCCCATGCACTTATGACCTTGACGAAGGCCAACATATCATAAGTCACATGTCAAGTTCTACCCGTCATTATCTAGGTTAATTTGAACCCACCCGTACATACTGTTAGTTATATGTATGCCTTAGAGGCCATTACTGTACATTGGATGTATATTGTAGTGGATGCTGGGACATATATAGGTAGGACTTTCTTGCTCGACATGATAGTACGCTATCTGGTTGCTCTTTATCTTAACATGTATACTTTATGTCTATCTGTTACATGTTGATAAAGCCCTTAGGATGAGTACTCGACTTCCAGGACTATGATGTAGATCATACTAGTTGGGCCTGGGTAGTACATGAGTACATCCTTCAATGTTCCTAGTCGTGGGAATATCGAGACGGGGTATCGATATTCCTGAGTAGACTAGCGCATGTCTTCTCGACCCATGTGATGGGCGATGGATGATCCCATATCCATTGGTGTTTGACATCAGAGATGGTATGCGGGTGCTCAGTGGAGACTGGGTACACTGAACGGACTCGCCGAGAACTCCCAGATGGTATTATACCTCACGTTAGATGGCAGTTCTCTGGTGACACTGGTACAGCTTAGTCTGTTGACCCGAGATCGTCATAGAGTCTTGTGTGTCTCCCACTGTGCTTTGATTTCCACCCTACCATGGCTCTACTGAGTCGTGCAAACATATGGTTTTTGGATACACTCCCAATTCACATGGAAGCAATGAGCGATAGGAGGGGATTCGTCTCTCCCGGTATTGGGGGTTGATGTTGCGCTATGCACGACTGGCCATAACTGGAAATCCCTGGCCAGGGTTGCAGTGATATACTGGTAAGAGTTATCAGTAGTTTCACGATTGTTATGGACCTCACGTCGGCATGACTTATCGAGCTATTGGGGTCTGACGTTTACCACCCCTAGGCGAGATATGCGACATATCAGACTAACAGACCGGACTGTACAGTAAGTGTTACTGGTTGGATTCACAGGAGTGTGAGCGGGCTTGCTCGTCGATCTTCTGATCTCTCAATACCCGGGTGGCCGTTACGTTTAGCAGACCGCTTGCGGCTTGTGGGTGCTTGATATGATCATCATCTGCTGCCGGCGTATTGACGAGTCTTTAGAGTCCTACACAGAGGTTTCCTGGCTCAAGCAAAACGAAATAGGAGCGCATATGTGATATGTGCGGGACCGAGAATAATGCGTGTATGTGATACCGTATTCTATTCTCGCGATGAATGTATCGATTAGGTTGTATGCGATATAACCTAGTTATCGAATCGAGGATTGATTCGATAAGTCGATACATTGGATATTAGTCGGTTATATGCGATATGACCGGATCGTTAAATCAAGTGTTGATTTAATGATTTAATGTATAATTATATATTAGATATATTACTTTACATTAACTAGTATTTGTTCACTTAAAATGGATTTTCTCACTTGATGTGCACATTGTATATGCGATATATTTTTGTGTACTTGATTGTATCATGTTTGATGATACTTGCAAGTTTGGGTGTATGCTTTTAAACCTTGTTTAGGTTAATGGTTAGGGTTTAGTAATCTTTTCTTAATTACTTATTCATTTTAGTTATCTTTTGGTAAAAATGAAATGGTGGCAAAATTTGTTCTTTTCTTAAGCTTCATGAAGCTTCTTAGCTTTATCTACAATTTTGTTTTTTTCCTTAACCTAACCATTCACCTAACCCTAAATTATTCTCTACACTTAACCATGGTTGCTATATGATAAGGTCACTTGATTTATTATAATTAATCAATTGATTTTAATATTCTTATCATATTCTTTTTCTTCTTAGAAAGAAGCTTGCTAGCTTCAATGGTGACTTGAGAAAAAGAGTGAGAAATCCAATTCTAAAGTGAACCCACTTCCTATTTCTTCATCCTCTACCACATGCCATATAGTATAGGGTGTTTTCTTCACAAGTTTCATGACTTGGTGAAGTTGGAGCTGATCTTTTGTTGCCTCGACGTAGATCATCTTCGGCATCGAAGTCGACGACCTAGCCCGATCTTTTCTCCGATGAAACCACCGCGAGAGTCTAGGATTCCGATTGGTACAGTCGAGGGACGTCATCACGGAGCCAAGGAAGTGGAGGACCGGATCTACAAAGGTTGTTGTCACTTTCCTTTAGCAATAAAATCGTTTACTTGCTTGCATCGCCTTACCTCTAGTAACGATCTAGTTTAGGGTTTCTCGGCACATAAAAAAAATCTGAATTGGCCATGTTTGATCAGTTGTAGAACCTCATGGGTATGCCTAGAAACCCTACAGTAGTATCAGAGCCTAGCTAGAGCCTTAGGCGATGCGTAGACGGAGTTAGAAACCCGATCGAACCCGAAACCCTAATCCCTGACCCCTCCTTGTACATTTTTGAAAATTGTGGATTTTTCTGAATTAAAAATACCTGAAAAATACAGCAGGGAAATATAAGAATTGTGGTGAAAAACGAACCCCTAAATCGTACATTCCACTGCGGAACCGCGGCAATAGCCTGCTTGGGCCACGGTTCCGCGGCCGTACGGAGGGTTTAGGTTATCATTTTGGCACCATAATTCCTATTTCTGTGATTTATATTTTATGGGTATTTTTATTATGACTCAAGAGTTGAGTGTTCTGGGGTTGTATTGGGGACTCGATGATTTGATCGGATTATTTAACTTTGTTTACTGTGTTTTTCCGGGTATCTTTAGAATATGTTAAAAAGTTCGACTGGATGTAAATACCCACTTTTTCCCCTGCCGGGAAATTTCCAATTGTTGGACTTTTCCGTAGTTTAATGACGTTCTAAGTAGTGCAAGTAACGCGATGGTCCCTCTAGAAGACAACAAACCTTAACTCGATTATGTAACCGTCTGGAACTGCCCTTTGAACCTTAGGGTTTGGGGCAGTATGGCGTGCCACATGTGAGGCGTTGGCTTGACCCTTCTACGGCTGGACCGTTGGTACTGAGGCATGAACTGAGTGTTTTTGAACTTATTTCATGTGTTGAGCTGTTTCGGGAAAACTTGGGTGTTTGATTGCTCGATCGGAAAGTTTAACATTTTCTAATTATCTGGAATGTGATACAATAATTGGAATTCGCAAGTAGTTATGAGATAACTGAATGAATGTTATAAATCTAGCACTTTAGTCTCACTTGATCTGTTGCCACGGAATTTTGATGTGATCAAAAATCCGTCGCAATCACGTAGCGTACGCGGATACTCGCCGGGTAAATTTAATAGACTGCTAAACCCCATAGCCCCGACCAAGTGACTGTAGGAGAACCCCGTCGCCGAAAGCATCCGTTCGGGTGCTCGCGGCAGCGGTGTTCCGCCTTGGTGCACTTCGTCGACGGCATTGGGGGTGCGGCCGTCTACTAAAATTTGCGACGAGCTTTCGATCTGAATGCCAGGAATCCTGTTGAATTGCCCGACTTGATATTGAAAAGAGTTTTCGATAATGAGACTAAAATGCCGGGTTTATAATTGTTAGGCATGCGATGCCTAAGGAATTCATTTGATTAGGCATGCGATGTCTGAAGAGATTGCGGATTCCAACTGTTGTGGTTTTATACTTTCTTTTCTGCGACCGTAAGTGTAATATGTGATATTGCCGGTTTCGTTGCTATATGTCAACGACAATTGGGATGGGCATATTTACTTACGTTGATGACATGTGATGTTATGTGTTGCTGGATATGTTATATTGGATCGTCGTGTTTGAATAGCCGGGGGATTTTTATGTTAGATGAGTGTTTTTCATTTTCATTCATGTAAAAACTTGAATGTAATATTCTTTTATTGGGGCACTTCCAGGTTGCGGATGATGTCACCATTTGTATATTATTTACTTTTCCGCATTAGGATAGACCCAAGGAGGGGAGCACAAGTAACCGGGTTCTAGGGTCCAGTGGGAGACCATCTCGAGGAGTCGAGTTCGGGTCTCCTAACCCTAGAAATGGTAGGGTTGCTTGCCGCTCTCGTAAAGGTCTAGGGGTGTAGCATTGTCTATTCATCACGACCGTGGAATCCGTGTTTTATATTGGCTCGTATTAAAAACACGGACGTCCTAGTATATCCAATATTTCATATGATATTTTCTGCTGCGTTATCTGTGATGTGATCATGTGATATGTTCAGATAGATATTATATATAGTATATATGATATATTATATAGACGTTGCTTATGTTTTACACCCGCGCTAGCCCTGCCTCACTCTGGCGCTAGTTACCTAACCTAACGGTGCAGACGGGACAACGAGGCGAATGCGGATGGCATAAGCGTACGTTATATTTATCTGTGATGTTTAGGTGGAATTAAATGATGGGACATTCATTAATGAGACTAATGAAAGAAAATAAACCTAATTGATGTTGTGGAATCGAATTTCAAAATAAAACAGGTAGCTACAGTTCTTGCTATGCATCGCGGTGTTCCTTGTAGAACATCCTGCACCTTATTCGATAAGGAAATGACCGAGATCCCTTCACCGGGAGTGACTCCTTTAGCAATAACTGGCAGATGCTACAACTCACGGTTTTTCTTTTGATTGCTTCTATAGTTTCTGCTTTGCACAGCGGTATATATGATATATCCTGCACCTTATTCGATGAGGAAAGGGCCGACGATCCCTTCACCTGGAGTGACCCCTTTAGCAAAACTAGAAAAGCCTCAAAAACACTCCATTTAAAAACCATTTGATTCCGCAACGAGATCAAGTTCAAAGCGTTAAAGGTTTTCATAAAAACCATTCGCAACCCTCCGTCATTTTAGGAAGTAGAGTACTTAGTATTCGTGCTACGTTTGTCGACCATAGCCGAGGCGTAGTGTACGGTAGCTAAGTGATGTCTTCCTACACCGCATATGATGCGATTAGTTAGGACAGTCATGTGGCTTTGTTGACCTTAGACAAGGGTCATGTGGGTGGGTCTAATTAATCATGAAATGACGGGTAGAACTTGACTAGTGCTTATGATTTGTTGACCTTAGCCAAGGTCATAGGTGCTAGGGGTAAAAACCACTATCGGGAGTTTCAAGTGTTGAAATTTGCAATGAGATTGCATACCTTCTATGTGATAGTTGGATCCCGATACCCACTGCGAGTAATTGTTACTCCTGGGAGAGTTTTGCACTTTACAATTAGCCGATCAAGTAGGTGTCTAGAAAGATGTCAACGGGGTTACGCCTCTAGGAAAACGAGGTTTACTGTAATTAGGTCCGTGCGAAAGCACCGGGAACCTCCCTCAAAGTACCGACACTGGCCTGGCTGAAAGATTGGCAAACTTGTAGAGTGTAATTAATCCCGGCTAGTATTTTCTTTTAGGGTTTGAAGGAAGATTTGATAAAAACAGTGGGAGCCATCCTGATTAGATAAAATAAATAACCAATCTAATCTTGCAAGAGCGAACGCAGAGTGTTTTCTTCTCTCTCTCTCAAGGTAGCGACCATATCACACCTTAATCAAGATAATAATATAGATGTATTGACCGAACCCGCTTGTTATACTGAGCTGGGGAACGTTGGTCCCGCTCCAACTTATAATTGTTATAAGACAGAGCAGAAAATAGGGGAATACCAGAATTCCTATGCCGCCCAAACGAAGAAAGTGCATATGATGCATCTCCTTCGGGTGTGTTCATTACAAAGAACTGTTTCTTAGTATCCTCTGCATCCTGGGTATTTGATACCGGATCAGGATCCCAGATATATAATTTGTTACATAGGGCTATAGAAAGGTAGAAAACTGAGAACGGGTGATAAGTTTCATGAGACAGAAAACGGGGCAAGTGTTGCAGCCAAGTCTGTTGGTCACTGTCACCCTGTATTACAAATACATTGATTCTGAACAAATGCTATTAGATACCGAACCTGATATACAAAATCATATCAATCTCTTTATTTATTAAAGAAATGATAAGATTTTGTATTGTTGGATAATGTTTTGAACATTTCCTATATCAAAAGTTGATCGGTTCAGGCACGTTATCTAAAAGCATTGACGTTCTAAATCAAACTACAGTTCCTAGTATACAGAACACACACAAGAGGAAGAGTTCAGATATGAACGATTCCTTCTTGAGGTATTGTAGACTAGGTCATATCAATGTGACCCGACTAGCTTAAGTTACATTTTAGATGCATATTTAAATCAGTTTGAATTTACATCTTGTGAAACTTGCCAGTCATGTCACAAAGATAAAATGACCATAGCTCTGTTTATTGGAAATAGAGAAAGAGTTAATGAACTATTGGGACTGATACATGATGATGTATGTAAGGTCTCCTGTCTACACATGCCAGGACCGGTTCTTTATACTTCATTATGTTCTCTGATGATCTCTCAAGATTTAATCATGTGTTCCTGTTGAAACACAAGTCCGAATCTTTTGAGATATTCACAGAATATAAGCTAGAAGTAGGGAACCAATACAGGTATAAGTATTATGTCCTTTGATGTGATCATGGAGGAGAATACTTGTGAATAGAATTCCTGGATTATTCTAAAAGAGAATGAGATTCTCTCATAGTATTACTCCTCTGAATACACCACAGCACAACGGTGTATCAGGGTGGAGCAATCACACCGTATTAGATATGGTGTGCTCTATGATGAGTACTACTGAGTTACCTATTTCCTTTTGGGGGTTGTACACTTAAGAAGCAGCATACCTATTGAATTGGGTTCGAATCAAATCAGTGCCTACCACTCCATATGAGATATGGTATGGGAAGAGCCTATCTCTTATGTAAGTTAAGATTTGGATTGTCCGGCCTATGTCAAAAGCAAAATCCGGACAAGATCGAGGCAATGTCAGTTCTGTAGAACTGGAATGGTTCCAGCTATACAAAACTGCAACTGATGATTTGACAGAACCAAAAGATTCAATACTTCCCGACGAACCTTAGCCTCTCCGCCGATCTAGCAGGGTTCCTCACCTACCTGAGAGATACTTCGGTTTCTCGATGACAGTGCGAGCGAGGAATGCATCATGTGATGATGACCTAACTATTTTCGAGCAGGCCATCGAGAGTGGGGACTCTGTAAGAATGGCTGGATGCTTAGCGATCTGAGATGGAATCCATGTACACCAACAAAGTATGGACTTTGGTTGCTATATCTGAAGGGTTAAATCCCCATCAGGAGCAAGTATATCTTGAGAAGATTACTTGGTGTAGATGGAAAGGTTGAGACTTTCAAAGCTGAACTTGTTAAAGGTTTTTGTCATCTACCAGGCGTGGATAATGATGAAACCTTTTCCAGTGCCTATGCTTAAGTCCATCCGAATCCTACTTGCCATTGCTACATACCATGACTACGATATCTGGTGGTTGGGTGTCATGACTGCTTTTCTAAATAATGATTTAGAAGAGAACGTCAATAAGAACACAGCCAGAGGGCTTCGTAAACAGTGGGAGCAGCGGAAACATGTGCATGTTGCTTTAGATAAAAAAGCAGGCATCGCGGAGTTGGAACGTCTGTTTTGATGTGATAGTCAAAGTGTTTGACTTCATCAAAATGGTAGATGAGCCTTGTATATACAAAAAAGTAGTATGGAGTATGGTGATGATCCTCGTAGAGTACGTGGATGACAAACTCTTGATAGGAAAGGGGTTTCCTATGCTACGAACGGTCAATCTCCTCTTATCACAAGGATTCTCCAAATAGGATAAAGGTGAATCACTGGAAAGGTTCCATGGTGCTAAGGACGACTGAGTGTCAGTCCCAGGCATTGCCTTTACCCTCAGTAAAGGGACGGTATGTTGGAAGAGTTCCAAGCTAGATACCGTGGCAAACTAGACGATAAAGGCTGGTAACATCGCTATTAAAGATACTACCAAAGAGGCGGTTTGGGTGTATAGTGGTTCATGAGATGAACTAGGTTCCTACTATTGTGTGACAATGGAAGTGTGGCATTGGCCCTGGAACCCTGATCCCATCAGTGATCCAGACATATTCTGAGGCAGCATCACCTGATCATGGAGATAGTTGATCTCCAGGGTGATCGAGGTTAGGAGAGTAGACTCAGAGGACAACACGGCGGATCCACTCACAAAGGCTTTTTCCTAAGAGAGACTTATATGGGATGGTTGAGTATTAGATACTACAACCACTGCTACAGATGGCCCTAGTCCAAGTGGGAGATTGTTAGTTATATGTATGCCCTAGAGGCCATTAGTGTATATTGGATGTATATTGTAGTGGATGCTGGGACATATATAGGTAGGACTTTCTTGCTCGACATGATAGTACGCTATCTGATTGCTCTTTATCTAAACATGTATACTTTCTGTCTCTCTGTTACATATTGATAAAGCCCTTAGGATGAGTACTCGACTTCCAGGACTATGATGTAGATCATACTAGTGGGGCCTGGATAGTCCATGAGTACATCCTTCAATGTTCCTAGTCGTGGGAATATCGAGACGGGGCAACAATATTCCAGAGTAGACTAGCGCATGTCTTCTCGACCCATGTGATGGGCGATGGATGATCCCATATCCATTGGTGTTTGACATCAGAGATGGTATGCGGGTGCTCAGTGGAGACTGGGTACACTGAACGGACTCGCCAAGAACTCCCAGATGGTATTATACCTCACGTCAGATGGCAGTTCTCTGGTGACACTGGTACAGCTTAGTCTGTTGACCCGAGATCGTCATAGAGTATTGTGTGTCTCCCACTGTGCTTTGATTTCCACCCTACCACGGCTCTACTGAGTCATGCAAACATGTGGTTTTTGGGTACAGTCATGATTCACATGGAGGTAATGAGCGATAGGAGGGGATTCGTCTCTCCCGGTATTGGGGTTGATGTTGCGCTATGCACGACTGGCCATAACTGGAAATCCCTGGCCAGGGTTGCAGTGATATACTGGTAAGAGTTATCAGTAGTTTCACGATTGTTATGGACCTCACGTCGGCATGACTTATCGAGCTATTGGGGTCTGACGTTTACCACCCCTAGGCGAGATATGCGACATATCAGACGAACAGACCGGACTGTACGGTAAGTGTTACTGGTTGGATTGACAGGAGTGTGAGCGGGCTTGCTCGTCGATCTTCTGATCGCTCAATACCCGGGTGGCCGTTACGTTCAGCAGACCGCTTGCGACTTGTGGGTGCTTGATATGATCATCATCTGCTGCCGGCGTATTGACGAGTCTTTAGAGTCCTACACAGATGTTTCCTGGCTCAAGCAAAACGAAATAGGAGCGCATATGTGATATGTGCGTGACCGAGAATAATGCGTGTATGTGATACCGTATTCTATTCTCGCGATGAATGTATCGATTAGGTTATATGCGAGATAACCTAGTTATCGAATCGAGGATTGATTCGATAAGTCGATATATTGGATATTAGTCGGTTATATGCGATATGACCGGATCGTTAAATCAAGTGTTGATTTAATGATTTAATGTATAATTATATATTAGATATATTACTTTACATTAACTAGTTTTTGTTCACTTAAAATGGATTTTCTCACTTGATGTGCACATTGTATATGTAATACATTTTTGTGCACTTGATTGTATCATGTTTGATGATACTTGCAAGTTTGGGTGTATGCTTTTAAACCTTGTTTAGGTTAATGGTTAGGGTTTAGTAATCTTTTCTTAATTACTTATTCATTTTAGTTATCTTTTGGTAAAAATGAAATGGTGCCAAAATTTGTTCTTTTCTTAAGCTTCATGAAGCTTCTTAGCTTTATCTACAATTTTGTTTTTTCCTTAACTTAACCATTCACCTAACCCTAGTTTATTCTCTACACTTAACCATGGTTGCTATATGATAAGGTCACTTGATTTATTATAATTAATCAATTGATTTTAATATTCTTATCATATTCTTCTTCTTCTTCTTCCAGAAGAAAGAAGCTTGCTAGCTTCAATGGGGACTTGAGAAAAAGAGTGAGAAATCCAATTCTAAAGTGAACCCACTTCCTATTTCTTCATCCTCTACCACTTTCCATGTAGTATAGGGTGTTTTCTTCATAAGTTTCACGACTTGGTGAAGTTGGAGCTTGATCTTGTGTTGCCTCGACGTAGATCATCTTCGGCATCGAAGTCGACGACCTAGCCCGATCTTTTCTCCGATGAAACCACCGCGAGAGTCTAGGATTCCGATGGGTACAGCGGAGGGACGTCATCATGGAGCCAAGGAAGTGGAGGACCGGATCTACAAAGGTTGTAGTCACTTTCCTTTAGCAATAAAATTGTTTGCTTGCTTGCATCGCCTTACATCTAGTAACGATCTAGTTTAGGGTTTCTCGGCACATAAAAAAATCTGAATTGGCCATGTTTGATCAGTTGTAGAACCTCATGGGTGTGACTAGGAACCCTACACATACCCTTGACGAAGGCCAAAATAGTAGTACGACTGTCCCAAACCAACGCATCTATCAATGCTGCAGAAAAGTAACAAGTAGCTACCATACACTATGCCTTGACGAAGGCCAACATACATAGCATGAATACTAAGTGCTACCATTCTGAAATGACGGAGGGCTACGAATAGTTTCTGGCGAAAACCTTTAACGTAATGAACTTGATATCGTTGAAGGAACCAGATAGCTTTTAAAAATATAGTGACTAAAACCTTTGCTAAAGAGGTCACTCCCGGTGAAGGGATTTCGGCTCTTTCCCCGTGGAATGAGGTGCAGGATATTCCAACTGAATACCACGATGCAAAGCAAAAGTAATCGGCTATAGTGAAGTTATTGCCCTGACGCAAACTTTTGTCCAAGGGGTCACTCCCAGTGAAGGGATCTCGGCCCTTGCCTCGTCGACTGAGGAGCTGGATATTCATAACCGAATACCTCTGTGCAAAACAAAAGAGAACGCCTTTGCAATAACAGATTTTTGAAAAATGTTCCAACAACATCAAAATATGTTTGTTTATCTTGCATTGATCCAAATCAACGCAGTCCAATCAATTGATCACACCACAAAAGAACGAAAATAATGTTGTACGTATATGCCATCCGGATTCGCCACTGGGTCCCATCATCACCCATTAGGTTACTTAACTAACGACAGAGCGGGGACTGGACTAGCGCGATGCAAAACATGTACAACATCTACTAGTATATATATCAATATATAATATTCGCTCAAGGCGTGATAAAATGCAACATCACAGAAATGTAACAAGCATCACAGAATAATACAGATATCTGGGATCCCCGGGTTTCATAGAGCCGCTACTGAAACCCGACGTTCCCCTGGTCGTATGGATAGCCTGTGCAATGATAATCTAGACCCCTACGGGCGCGGCATGTTACCCGCCAAAACCTGAAGCGAGGCAGCCCCCTTCAGCATTGTGAATGGACCACCCAACAATTCACGGAATCTGGTAACTTGGGCACCCCTCCTGGGTCAACCTATACCCCCTACGAGTGCGGCGAATAGCCCGCTAATTCTAGAGTAAAGCCCCCTCCGTCTCAAAGCCATGAGATGCGGGCCCGTTGCCCTCTAGAACCTGGCTATCCGTGTACCCCTCCGTGGGGTAATCCTAGTACAGAAAGTAAAATATACATACAATGGGTACATCGACCTCGACCTGGTCGTGTCCCAAAAGAATAATACAAATAGGCAGTGACGGCAGTCCACATGTCGGACGCTCGCCCCGCAATATCAAATGTACATATAAAACAAAACTGTACTAACATTGCATCCAGGCTATCCCCCACGACCAATCCGCAACATCACAGCACAACACAGAACATCAACGTGAATGTCACGTTCGCAAATCCGTCTAAAAGGGCTATAGCAGATAGACAGGATTTACCGATCAAGTGACATTCACGGTCGCAGATATAATGTAAATATTGTGAACTAATGTGTTTAAAATATTCGATCGATCAAATTTATCCAAGTGGGCCCCAAGCACTACTGTAGCACTCACAGAAAATCTGGGCCCAAAAAGAATATTCCAAAAACCCTATTTTCAACCCAGAAGCCCACTGGAAAATAAATGTGAACTGAAGCTCAATTCCTGCGGCGGAACCGCGGCCAATGAGGGGTTATGGCCGCGGTTCCGCGGCCCTTTTGAAGGATCATGTCACCAAATTTTTTCAGTGATCTTACAATATCTTGCACATCATTCTGCAACAACCTGAAAAATTTTTGGAGTCCAAAAAATTTCAACAGAGAACCGACGTGCATGAAAACGCGGTTTTTGGAATTTTGTTCGATCGGAAATGTAAACACATTAGACAAAGCTAGACTAGATTAATGGCGAGGCTCTGATACCAATGTAAGTGCACGGCGGCGCCCCGGCCGTCGATCCGACGCCGGAAACGCGGAAACGAAAAACTTTGCGAAACTTGCAAACTAGCACCACCGCGCACTATCAACCCGGATCGGGCCATTAACCTAGCTTTCAGCAAACTAAAAGATGGGTAGAGAGATATACCAAGCGATCCGTGTCCTTCGGTCTTCGTCTCCACTCCGATCTCCCGCGGAATCTCCGCCCGTCACCTCCTCGTCGGAAAGGGCACCACGTAGACGGATTCTCTTACGGGCTCCCACCTCTGGACCGAGGCAACTCGGGCGCGAAGTTGGCTAGCCGACGTGTCCAAGGAATGCTGTAGACTAGTGTAGAAACCACGTGTCTCATTGGGGTGAAGTTGCCTTGTATGGATGTGGAGTAGAGAATGAACAATGGTGAAAGGTTTGGAATTTTAGCAAGCAAAAGAATGAAATGAAATGAATCAATCCCTCACATAAAAATGAACTCTCTCATTCTCTCTCCAATATGTGGCCGGCCCCTCTAATCTCAAAATAGTGGATGGAATCTCAAAACACAAGAAGGAAGGTGGGTGTAGGAAAGAAAAAATGGTAACCCTAAGCCAAATCAAATCCAATCACACACCATCACAATAAATGCAAGTGATAAGAAGAAAAAGAATCTCATGATGAATAACTATCATGAAGCCACACATATGCATGAAAACCCCTCCACAATAAGTTATTTGCAAACTTGCAAATAACCCCCTCCAACGGAAAGTCCGGCCGCGAAGGAACAAAAGAAAACTGGCCGGAACGGAATGCAAACTGGCAACTTCAGAAAACTGATCCCGTAATAAATTACAGGAAAACCCCACGACTGCAAATACATGCCCGCATTTGTATTCCCACTGAATACAAATGCAAAGAGACAAAACTACACTGTCTAATACCAGGATCCGGCATAAACCAAAGCCGGCTAGTAAAAACCGTCCGATCACGATCCGTGCAATACCGCACGTATCGGATCGAACCCTGCCATATCTACATATGGCCTCTACAACGTTTCGCCCGAAACTTGAGTAACTGTGTGTGTGGTGGACTCAAAAGACTCGTCAATACTCTGGCTGTGGATTTAACCACTAGCACGTCAGAGGTATTAGCTATACGTGATGGGCTACCAGCTATTGACCAAAAGGGACGTCGATGAGCGAACTCATCCTGACACCCTACTGAGCCTGTCAGTGACAATATCCGTACAGTCCAGTCCGTTCATCTATGAGCATCGCATGCGGGCCTAGGGGGTTGGTAAAAGTCAGACCCCCAAAAGCGGTACAAGTCGTGTCGGAGATCAGCCCAGATCACCCTGAGATACTACTGGAATACCTACCAGAAAATCTCCTGCCTTGGCCAAGGACTTTTCATGTACTGGCTCTCCTAGACACAGCGCGACCTCACCCCAAATACCGGGAGAGACGAACCCCTGCAGATCCGCTCACTGCCTCCATGTTGCTCGGGACTGTACCCAACTAAAACCTGTTTGTACGTCTCCTTTGAGCGGGGTAGGGTAGTAATCAAAGCACGGTGGGAACTCACACGAGACAAATGACGATCTCAGGTTGATGAACTAACTTGTACACATGTCACCAGGGAACTGCTATCTGACGTCAGTTATAATACCAACTAGCAGGTTCCCGGCGAGTCCTGTCCGGTGTACTCATAACCCAATGAGCACCTGTATACATCTTAGGTGAACCAACTGACACCTGTGGCTTGTGAGACCGGCCACCGCCCTTCGTCGGGGTTTCGACTGTATACACTAGTCTACTCTGGAGTATCGATGCCCTGTCTGGAAACTCCCACGACTAGGGACCTTTTAAGGATGTGCTTATAGACTCCAGCTCTCATGTATATGATCGCCCTCATACTGCTGGTAGTCAAGCAAGAATCCTAGGGGCTCTATCAATGTGCAATAGTGACCTGTATGGTCACCTAAAGCAGTACACGATGATAAAGATAAACCAGATAGCATACTATCATCTTGAGTAAGACTGTCCTACTGGGACAGGTCCTCCCTCAATCATTGCAATCACGTGCCTGTGATCCAATAATTGACTCTGAGGGCACTATCTCCAACAATCTCCAAAAATGCTATCATCTCAATCCTCCACTAATGGCAACTTCCATAACCCCCAAGAGACATAGAGTTCTACAGTTAACCTACAGCATCCTTGGGCACGTCGACTCGCCAACTTCGTGGCCGAGTTGCCTCGGTCCAGAGGTGGGAGCCCGTAAAAGAAGCCGGCGACGTGGTGCCCTTCCGGCGAGGACGTGAAGACCGGAGATTCCGTGGGAGATCGGGACAACGACGAGAAGACCGAAGGACACGGATCGCTCGGTATACCTCTCTACCCCTTCTCTAGTTAGCTAGGATTAGAATAATGGCCCGATCCGGGATTTTTGTGTGCGGTGGTGCCGGTTCAAAAGTTTTGTTAAATTATCGTTTCCGCATTTTGGCCTCGGATTGATGGCCGGGGCGCCGCCGTGCACTTACAATGGTATCAGAGCCACGCCATTAACCTAGTCTAGCTTGGTCTAATGTGTTTACATTTCCGATCGAACAAAATTCCAAAACCCGAGTTTTCAAAGTATCAGTTCTCTGTCGAAATTTTTTTGGCTCGAAAATTTTTTCAGGTTGTTGCAGAAACATGCGCGTGGAAGTCTAAGCACTCTGGTAAATTTTGGTCGCATGAGCACATTATTCCACCGCGGAACCGCGGCCAAACCCATGTTTGGGCCGCGGTTCCGCCGCCACCATTACTGTTCAGTGCATCAAATTTTTACAGAGGGTCTCTGTATTGAAAATGGGGTTTTTGGAATATTCTTTTTGGGCCCAGATTTTCTTTGAGTGCTGCAGTAGTGCATGGGGCCCACTTGGTAAAATTTGATCGATCGAAAATTTTAAACACATTAGTTCACAGTATTTACATTATATCTGCGACGGTGAATGTCACTTGATCGGTAAATCCTGTCTAACTGCTATAGCCCGGTTTGACGGATTTGCGAACGTGACATTCACGTTGATGTTCTGTGTTATGCTGTGATGTTGCGGATTGTCGTGGGGATAGCCTGGATGCAATGGTAGTACAGTTGTGGTTGTATTATGTACATTTGATATTGCGAGGAGAGCGTCCGACATATGGACTGCCGTCACTGCCTGTCTGTATATTATTCTTTTGGGGCATGACCGGGGTGAGGTCGATGTACCCGTTGTATGTATATTTTACTTTCTGTACAAGGATTACCCCGCGGTGGGGTGCACGGATAGCCGGGTTCTAGAGGGCAACGGGCCCGCATCTCATGGCGTTGAGACGGAGGGGGCTTCACTCTAGAATTGGCAGGCTATTCGCCGCACTCGTAGGGGGTACAGGTTGACCAAAGGAGGGGTGCCCAACTTACCGGATTCCGTAAAGTGCTGGGTGGTCCATTCACGTTGCTGAAGGGGGCTGCCTGGCTTCAGGTTTTGGCGGGTAACTTGCCACGCCCGTAGGGGTCTAGGATTTCATTGCACAGGCTATCCACACGACCAGGGAATGTCGGGTTTCAGTAGCGGCTCTGTGAAACCCGGGGATCCCAGATATCTGTATTATTCTGTGATGCTTATTACATTTCTGTGATGTTGCATTTTATCACGCCTTGAGCGAAATATTATATATTGATATATATACTAGTAGATGTTGTATATGTTTTGCATCCACGCTAGTCCAGTCCCCGCTCTGTCGTTAGTTAACTAACCTAACGGGTAATGACGGGACCTAGTGGCGAATGCGGATGGCATATACGATCATTATTTTCGTTCTTTGTGGTGTGATCAATTGATGGGACTGCATTGATTAATATCAATGCAAGCTAAACAAACCTATTCTGATGTTGTTGGAACAATTTTTCAAAAAGCTGTTATTGCAAGGACGTTCTCTTTTGTTTTGCACAGTGGTATTCGGTTATGAATATCCAGCACCTCAGTCGACGAGGCAAGGGACGAGATCCCTTCACCGGGAGTGACCCCTTGGACAGAAGTTTGCGTCAGGGCAATAACTTCACTATAGTCATTTACTTTTGCTTTGCATCGTGGTATTCAGTTGGAATATCCTGCACCTCATTCTACGGGAAAAGAGCCAAGATCCCTTCACTGGGAGTGACCTCTTTAGCAAAGGTTTTCGTCACTATATTTTTATAAAGCTATCTAGTTCCTTCAACGATATCAAGTTCATTACGTTAAAGGTTTTCGCCAGAAACCATTCGTAGCCCTCCATCATTTCAGTTAAATATTTGGTAGTATTCAAGATATGTATTTTGACATCACGCCAAGGCATAGTGATTGGTAGCTGCCGGGTATTTATCTGTTGCATAGATAGATGCATTGGTTTGGGACAGTCGTACTACTATTTTGGCCTACGTCAAGGGTATGTACGGGTGGGTTCAAATTAACCTGGATAATGATGGGTAGAACTTGACATGTGACTTATGACATTTTGACCTCATGCCAAGGTCATAAGAGCATGGGGAAAAAATCACATCGGGAGTTTCTAAAGAAACTGAAACTTGCCACATATGCCCATACCTTTTGGAGTGTGATAACGTGAGCGGATTCCGTCACGTTATCATGCGATGATAGTTGGATCCCGATTCCCACTGATGAGT
The DNA here is from genome assembly GCA_030015575.1 of Agapanthus africanus. Classification (NCBI taxonomy): domain Eukaryota; kingdom Viridiplantae; phylum Streptophyta; class Magnoliopsida; order Asparagales; family Amaryllidaceae; genus Agapanthus; species Agapanthus africanus. Next base: position 249,928,755 of record JASDDO010000029.1, on the reverse strand, counting down.
TGGTTAACTCCTCGGGTGATCCCGACTAAATCTTCATTCAGGTTTGGGGAAGAATTTGACGTTACAGTAGGAGGTTTCCTGATTAGATAAAGTGATAACCATTCTGATCTAGGTTAGAGTGCACGCTGAGTGTTTCTTTTCTCTCTCTCTTTGGCAGCGACCATGACCCGACCCTAGACTATGACTCAGTGACCAAAATTAACCGAACCTTCTTAAACACTGGCTTTTGGATTGTCTGAGTTGCATACCTCATTGCCACACCTACTTTTACCCTTTTCTCCAGGACACCACATATTACTACGAACGTCCACTTCCATTGGACAAAACCATCGTATAGTTATATACGAACTCGAAGGAATTTATTCGAGGATGGTTTCCGGTTCTAGAGAAAACGAATAGGACTATTCAGTTGTCTTTTGCTTTTACCTTCTCTCAGGTTGCGAGTACTCCTTGGTTTAGGAGATAGTACACCTATTACGAAAATTGGATTGTCTTCTGTTAGTGTATATGCCCTAGAGGCCATTACTGTATCATACTAGTTTGTATATTACTTGATGGAAGCTTGGGATATTCACAGTTGTATATACAATCTTGCTCGAAATGGTAGTATGCTACTTGGTTTGTCTCTGCTTTAATATGTGCATGTGTTTCTTTTAGCATATCGCTAATATAAATATTAGAAGAGCCCTTAGGATCTTTGCTTGATTACCAGCGTTGTGATGGCGCTCACACTCGTGGGTGCTGGGTGATCTATAAGCACATCCTTATACAGGTCCCTAGTTGTTGGACTATCGAGACAGGGCATCGATACTCCGGAGTAGACTAGCGTATGCGCTTCTCATCCCAGTGTAGGAGACAGTCTGTCCCACAGCCGTCAGTACGTCGTACTTGAGATAGTATGCGGGTGCTCGTTAGGTTACGAGTACACTGGACAGGACTCGTCGGGAACTGTTGGTTGGTATTATACCTATCGTCAGTTATCAGTTCCCAGGTGACATGAGTACAGCTTAGTCCGCTGACTTGACACTGTCACTTCGCCTCGAGTGTGTTCCCACTGCACTTTGATTACTACCCTACCACGGCTCAAAAGAGTCGTGCAAACAGGTAGTTTTTGGGTGCAGTCCTGAAGCACTTGGAGGCAGTGACGGTTAGACAGGATTCGTCTCTCCCGGTATTGGGGGTTGACATCGCGCTGTGTCCAGGAGAGCCATTACACGAGTAGTCCCTGGCCAGGGCAAGCGAGATATACTGGTAGGTTTCCAGTGTTATCTCAGGGTGTTCTGGGCTACACTCCTACACGATTTGTACCGCTATTAGGGGACTGACGTTCACCGCCCCCTAGGCCCGCCATGCGATGTATCAGACGAACAGACCGGACTGTACGGAGATTGTCACATACAGGCTCAGTAGGAGTTCAGATGGGGTTCACCTCGTCAGTCTTCTTATCGACATCTACCTGGGGACCGTTACGTACAGCTAGTGCCGCTTGCGGTCTGTGGTTAAACCCACTGCCAGCGTAGTGTCGAGTCTTTAGAGTCCCATACAGAGAGCTATTCACCTTTAGGCAAAGTGAGTAGAGGTCGCATGGTTTTGCGACAGGGTTCGTCCACATCCGCGCACTTGTGCACGTTTGCTGTCCGGACAGCTTATACTAGCGGGCTTTGGTTTAAGCCGGATCCTAGTATATGATTTGGGATTGGTTTTTCTCATTGTATTCGTGTTCCTCGGATCACGAATACGGGTGCGTATGCACAGTTGCTTGAGACAGAGGGAGAGGACTTTGATTAGGGTTAATGACTATTGTCATTTTATTAACCATAATGCTTATGTGTGTATTATAATTAATTGATATTAGTTTAATAATTGTGCATGGTTATGCTTGTTGACCATTTGACCTTCTTGACTTGTTGACCTTGGTTGACACTTTGACCATCATCATTTCATTTGGAAGATGCTTTTTGATCCTTGCAATTTGCATTAAAAATGAAATGATAATGGTCATGTCTTGATTAAGCCATGACAATTATCTTACTAATTATCTAATTAAAATAATACACACATATATGTGAGAATGGTTTATTTTATTCTCATTCTATCATTTACTTTCTCTCTCTTGCTCTTCCTCTCCCTCAAGCTCTCCCCTCTCATGTGTTGAGAAACACTTGAGCTTGAGAAAAACCCTTTCTTGATAATCTCTACTCTCATCTAGGGTTCAAGGATTAGCACTTCTTGCATCCTAGTTACTTCTAGCTTGGAGTTGAAGCCAAAGGTCGAGGTTTTCGGGTGGATCTTTCTTCGACGTGAGAAGACGACTAAGGTGACTTCCTTCCACCACTCCAAGGAGCAAGGAGAGAAGGACATAAAGCCCAAGGTATAACCTTTCTAGCACTTAGCTAGTTTCTAGTTAGCTTTAGCTTGTTTTTGTTTAGCAAAGATCCTTCATAGTCTAGTCCATGTTGCCTAAGTTCATAAAAATTCGATTTTTATTCCGTTTTCCGCCTCCCCGCAAGTACCGGGGTGGGCAACATGGACTTACAGTGGTATCAGAGCCTAACTAAACATAAACTAGCTAGGTAGTAAAGTGTATGGAAGTTCGACCGAAAAAAATTCGAAAAACCGAGTTTTCAAAACCCTAAGTTTCTGTTAAAATTTTTTCTGTTCAAAATAAAATTTGTCATACACCTAAAATCATCTCAGGGTTTTATGAAGAAAGCCACCAAAAACGATCCAAAGATTCGACCAAAGAGCCGCGTTTCCGCGGCAATAGCAAGCTATTGCCGCGTAACCGCGGCCATCTTGGCACTTCTCTCGGTCGAGTTTGGTGCAGTGTATTTCTGGCTTGGTTTTGGGATTTTTAAGATGGTTTATAAGTGCCCAGATTTTCCAGAATAGAAATTTGTTTTTGGGGCCCTATAAATTCGTATTTTTATCGAACTTCACTGCACTTTGACTATAAAGGTTATATCTGTGATGTTTATATGTATTGAACGTCGGCTAATCTCTATATGTCGATTAGTCGGGGTTATACATATCTGTGATCTGTGATTGATGATGGTATGTGTATATGAATGGGTTGGATTATCGCGGATGAATAGCCGGGGTGGATGTGAGATGAGTGTTGCTTTTTCTTTCATTCATTGTAATATGTAAATTGATGTAATATTATTATTTGTTTGGCCGCACAACCGGGTCGGGGTTGTAGCCGTCATTGTATAATTCTTTTACTGTTTTTGCTCCTAGGATAGACCCATGGAGGGGGTGCACAAACTACCGGGTATCTCGAAGTGCCGAGTGGCCTACTCACGGTGGTGAGGGAGGTTACTTCGCTTCGGGTACTTGGCGGGTAGTTTGCCGCACCCGTAGGGGTCTTGGGTGGGGTATTGGCTATTCACCGCGACCGTGTAATCCGCTTTTCGTTGCAGGCTAGAACGGATTACGGATTCCTAGTATATCCAATGTATTCATCTGTGATCTGTAATGTCTATCATTGCTATATATTTATATATGATAACTATTTAGGCATTGCTTATGTTTTACAGCCGCGCTAGCCCAGCCCCCGCTCTGTCGTTAGTTAAGTAACCTAACGGGTGATGACGGGGCCCCGTGGCGAATGCGAATGGCATAAGCGTACGTCATATTTTGGTTGTTTTCTGCAATGGTAGGATTAAATGATGAGATGCATTAAAAGAACTAATGCAAGAAAATAAACCAAGTAAAAGTCGATTGGAACACTTTGAAAACCACTCGGTTCTTTTCAAAACTAAACTTTTAAAATGCGGAGCTTGAACCACTCCTTTTTAAAAGCTATCTCGTTCCATCGATTATATCAAGTTCACTACGTTTACGGTTTCGCCAAAACCATCCGTAGCCCTCCATCATTTCAGTTAAATATTCGGTAGTATTCAAGCTATGTATTTTGACCTCACGCCAAGGCATAGTGATTGGTAGCTGCCGGATATTTATCTGTTGCATAGATAGAATGCGTTGGTTTGAGACAGTCGTACTGCCATTTTGGCCTACGTCAAGGGTAGGTACGGGTGGGTTCAAATTAACCGGGATAATGATGGGAAGAGCTTGACATGTGACTTATGACATTTTGACCTCACGCCAAGGTCATAAGAGCATGGGGCAAAAATCCACATCGGGAGTTTCATAAGTACTGAAACTTGCTAGCGCTGCATACCATTTGGAGTGTGATGATTCTGGTAGGATTCCTTCGATTTTATCACGCGATGATATTTGGATCCCGATCCTACTGTGAGTATATGCTACTCCTCGGGAAAACTCTCACTTAACGATCAATGCTATAAACTTAGTAGGTGTCTAGAAAGGTGTTAGCGGGGCTACGCCCACAGGGAAAAGAGGTTACTTAATTAAGGAACTTCGCGAAAGCGTTGGAAAACCTCCCTCGAAGTACCGACACTGGCCTGGCTGAACAGTTAAGCAAGTATTGTACGGTGAGATTGATCCTGACTAATCCTTTCTTTACGGTTTGAGAAGGGATTCGAGAGACAGTGGGAGCCATCCAGTTTAGACAAACTAAAAACCACTCTAAACTTGCAAGAGCATCATGCTAAAGTGTTTCTTTTCTCTCTCCTAATTGCAGCGACCATTCAACATGACCGGACTTAAGTTATTAATAGATAAAAACATATTGATAGGGCCAAACTACAAAGATTGGCTCAGGAATGTCAAGATGGCAATCACTTACGACAAGTTGGGGTATGTCCTTACCACCAAAGCTCCCCCTGTCCCAGGTCCCAAAACCAGTGTCGTAGATAGGGAAATCTACAAGACCTGGGAATTAGATTGCGCGAAGGCCAGATGCCTTGTACTTGCCTCGATGGACAATGAACATCAGAGGAAGCACGAGAATATGGATCTAGAGTCCATATTTCTTCATACAAAAGAACTGTATGGAGAGCAGTCTCGTATCGCAAGATACGAAGTGTCAAAGAAGTTGTTTTCGGCAAGGTTGGCCGTCGGATCATCGGTAGCGGAACACGTGCTTAAGATGATTGGCTACATAGAGGAGCTCGCGGACCTTGGGACCACGTTGGAGAATGAACTCTATACTGATTTGATTCTCCAGTCCCTTCCTTCCACTTACGCCCAGTTTATTCTTAACTTCAACATGCAAGGAAAGGAGGTTGAACTTTCCGAACTTCTGAACATGTTGAGGAGTGCTGAGGGCACCCTACAGAAGGGTAGGGAGACATCCACTTTTTTTGTAGGAGGATCTTCCACTTCTAAGTCCAGGGCGAAAGCCAAGGGCAAGAAGAAGAAAGCCCCCGCCAAACCAAGAGGCGGTGTCGGTAAAGTGGATACGAAGGGAAAAGGAAAAGCAACAAAGATAGCGGGAAAGCTGGTGGGGAAGGAAGAATGCTTCTATTGTCACAAAAGTGGTCACTGGAAACAGGATTGCAAGGCTTGGAAAGCCAGAACACAGGATTTGAAGCGAGTTGCAGCTTCAGCTTCAGATGTGTATGTTATTGAGAACTGTCCATCAATAAACTCTACATCCTGGATATTGGATACCGGATCAGGATCTCATATCTGTAATTCTTTGCAGGCGTTGAGAAAGCGTAGAGTTTTGAAGGCAGGTGACATGACCCTCAGAGTTGCAAACGGTGCTAGCATGGATGCTGAGGCCGTGGGGGACTATCACCTGGGATTGTCGGATGGGCACTTTTTGGTTTTGCGTAGTTGTTATTATGTACCAAATGCAACCTGTAATATCATTTTTGTATCTTTATTATCTAAAGAAGGTTATGAATTTGCATTTGTAAGTAATGTAGTAAACATTCACCCTAATCAAGTTTTGATTGGGTCAGGTACATTGAACAACGGTATATACGTATTAAACCAGCCACAGATTTTCAATGTCCAGAATACACACAAAAGAAAGTCTCCAGAAATCAACAAAACATTCTTATGGCATTGTAGACTGGGTCATATCAATGAGAGAAGGTTGACTAAGTTACATACAGAAGGATATTTGGATCCGTTCGAATATCAATCGTATGCAACTTGTCAATCCTGTCTCAAGGGAAAGATGACAAAGACTCCGTTCACTGGACACGGAGTAAGAGCGAGCGAGCTCTTAGGACTCATACACAGCGACGTGTGCAGTCCAATGTCTACACATGCGCGAAGCAGTTATTCTTACTTCATTACTTTTACGGATGATTTCTCAAGGTTCGGACATGTCTTCTTAATGAAGCATAAATCCGAAGCTTTTGATAAGTTCCAGGAATATAAGAATGAAGTAGAAAAACAAACAGGCAAAAGTATCAAGGCACTGAGATCTGATCGAGGTGGTGAATACTTGAGTGCCGAGTTCCTGGGTTACTTAAAAGAGAATGGAATTCTCTCTCAGCTTACTCCTCCATACACTCCGCAACATAACGGTGTATCGGAGAGACGGAACCGAACCCTATTGGATATGGTACGGTCCATGATGAGTAACGCTGAGTTGCCGCGATCATTCTGGGGATATGCGCTAGAATCAACTGCATACCTTTTGAACCGAGTTCCCACTAAGACTGTTCCTACCACACCATATGAGTTATGGAGTGGGAAGAAACCCTATCTTCAATACGTGAAGATTTGGGGATGTCCAGCTTATGTCAAAAAGCAGCATGCGGACAAGCTCGAGACACGCTCAGTACTATGCAAGTTTGTGGGATACCCAAAGAACTCCAGGGGGTATCTTTTCTATTACGCAGAGGAACAAAAAGTCCTTGTTTCTCGTAATGCCCATTTTCTGGAACATCAGTTCTTAGAAAAAGAAATAAGTGGGAGCGCAATAGAACTGGAAGAAATTCCAGAACCACAAGCTATTACTGAAAGCTTAGTAGAACCAGAGGGTTCGAAAGATCAGGACATTCCCACGCCACTCCGCAGGAGTAGTAGGCAGTCTCATCCGCCCGAGAGATACTACGGTTTTCTCATTGATGGGGATAGAGAGGATTGCATCATAGATTGTGATGAGCCTACTAGCTTCCAGCAAGCCATTCAGAGCGTCGACTCGGTAAAATGGCTGGATGCAATGCGGACCGAAATGGAGTCCATGTACACCAACAAAGTATGGACGTTAGACATTGCTCCAGATGAGGTAAAACCCGTAGGATGCAAGTGGATCTTCAAAAGGAAGATTGGTGTAGATGGACAGGTTGAGACCTATAAAGCTGGACTGGTTGCAAAGGGTTTTCGTCAGCGACCTGGTTTGGACTATGACGAAACTTTTTCTCCAGTAGCTATGCTGAAATCCATTCGGATCCTTCTTGCTATTGCTGCCTTCCACGATTATGAGATTTGGCAGATGGACGTAAAGACAGCTTTTCTAAATGGACATTTACAGGAGTGTGTCTATATGGATCAGCCAGAGGGTTTCATTCAGAGTGGGAGCAGCGGAAAGGTGTGCAAGTTGCTTAAGTCCATTTATGGACTAAAGCAGGCATCGCGGAGTTGGAACATCTGTTTTGATGAGACGGTCAAGGAATTTGGCTTTATCAAAAATCCAGATGAACCATGCATCTATTGTAGATTTGTAGCGAGAACTGTAGTATTCCTCATTTTATACGTGGATGACATTCTCTTAATAGGAAATGACATTCCTATACTACAATCTGTCAAGGGGTTCTTGTCACACAGGTTCTCCATGAAAGACCTGGGTGATGCCTCATACATTCTGGGTATCCGGATCTACCGTGACAGATCCAAGAGGATATTAGGACTTTCACAGTCCAGGTACATCGACACCATACTGAAGAGATTCAGTATGGAAGATTCCAAGCGCGGTAATCTACCGGCTTGTCACGGGATCACCCTCTCCAAAGAGATGTCTCCCAAGACTGATTTGGAGAGGGATCACATGTCTATTATACCCTACGCTTCAGCGGTAGGCTCTATAATGTATGCGATGTTGTGTACCAGACCGGATGTGGCTTATGCACTGAGTGTGGTAAGCAGGTATCAGTCAAACCCTGGGGAGAAACATTGGATAGCAGTAAAGAACATTCTCAAGTACCTGAGAAGGACTAAGGAGATGTTCTTGGTGTATGGCGGAAAAGACCTGCAGATTGAGGACTTTGCTGACTCCAGCTTCCAGAGTGACAAGGATGATTCCAAGTCCATGTCGGGTTTTGTCTTGACCCTCAATGGAGGGGCGGTGTGTTAGAAGAGCTCCAAACAGGAAACCGTTGCTGACTCGACTATGGAAGCGGAATACATCGCTGCATCTGATGCCGCAAAAGAAGCTGTCTGGATGAGGAAGTTATTGAGAGAACTTCAGGTGGTTCCGTCCATTGTTGACCCAATACCTCTGTATTGCGACAACAACGGGGCTATAGCTTTAGCGAAGGAACCCAGGTCCCATCAGAAATCCAGACACATCTTAAGGCGGTATCACCTGATCAGGGAGATCGTGGATCGCCAGGAGATCGAGGTTCGGAGGGTTGCTTCAGAAGATAACACAGCAGATCCATTCACCAAGGCCTTGCCCCAGACACAGTTCGAGCGGCTGATCGAGATGATAGGTCTTCGATACGCCAGTACATGGCCTTAGTGCAAGTGGGAGATTGTTAGTGTATATGCCCTAGAGGCCATTACTGTATCATACTAGTTTGTATATTACTTGATGGAAGCTTGGGATATTCACAGTTGTATATACAATCTTGCTCGAAATGGTAGTATGCAACTTGGTTTGTCTCTGCTTTAATATGTGCATGTGTTTCTTTTAGCATATCGCTGATATACATATTAGTAGAGCCCTTAGGATCTTTGCTTGATTACCAGCGTTGTGATGGCGCTCACACTCGTGGGAGCTGGGTGATCTATAAGCACATCCTTATACAGGTCCCTAGTAGTTGGACTATCGAGACAGGGCATCGATACTCCGGAGTAGACTAGCGTATGCGCTTCTCATCCCAGTGTGGGAGACGGTCTGTCCCACAGCCATCAGTACGTCGTACTTGAGATAGTATGCGGGTGCTCGTTAGGTTACGAGTACACTGGACAGGACTCGTCGGGAACTGTTGGTTGGTATTATACCTATCGTCAGTTATCAGTTCCCAGGTGACATGAGTACAGCTTAGTCCGCTGACTTGACACTGTCACTTCGCCTCGAGTGTGTTCCCACTGCACTTTGATTACTACCCTACCACGGCTCAAAGGAGTCGTGCAAACAGGTAGTTTTTGGGTGCAGTCCCGAAGCACATGGAGGAAGTGATGGTTAGACAGGATTCGTCTCTCCCGGTATTGGGGGTTGACATCGCGCAGTGTCCAGGAGAGCCATTACACGAGTAGTCCCTGGCCAGGGCAAGCGAGATATACTGGTAGGTTTCCAGTGTTATCTCAGGGTGTTCTGGGCTACACTCCGACACGACTTATACCGCTATTAGGGGACTGACGTTCACCGCCCCCCTAGGCCTGCCATGCGATGTATCAGACGAACAGACCGGAATGTACAGAGATTGTCACATACAGGCTCAGTAGGAGTTCAGATGGGGTTCACCTCGTCAGTCTTCTTATCGACATCTACCTGGGGACCGTTACGTACAGCTAGTGCCGCTTGCGGTCTGTGGTTAAACCCACTTCCAGCGTAGTGTCGAGTCTTTAGAGTCCCACACAGAGAGGTATTCGCCTTTAGGCAAAGTGAGTAGAGGTCGCATGGTTTTGCGACAGGGTTCGTTCACATCCGTGCACTTGTGCACGTTTTCTGTCCGGATAGCTTATACTAGCGGGCTTTGGTTTAAGCCGGATCCTAGTATATGATTTGGGATTGGTTTTTCTCATTTTATTCGTGTTCCTTGAATCATGAATACGAGTGTGTATGCACAGTTGCTTGAGACAGAGGGAGAGGACTTTGATTAGGGTTAATGACTATTGTCATTTTATTAACTCTAATGCTTATGTGTGTATTATGGTTAATTGATATTAGTTTAATAATTGTGCATGGTTATGGTTGTTGACCATTTGACCTTCTTGACTTGTTGACCTTGGTTGACACTTTGACCATCATCATTTCATTTGGAAGATGCTTTTTTATCCTTGCAATTTGCATTAAAAATGAAATGATAATGGTCATGTCTTGATTAAGCCATGACAATTATCTTACTAATTATCTAATTAAAATAATACACACATATATGTGAGAATGGTTTATTTTATTCTCATTCTATCATTTACTTTCTCTCTCTTGCTCTTCCTCTCCCTCAAGCTCTCCCCTCTCATGTGTTGAGAAATACTTGATCTTGAGAAAAACCCTTTCTTGATAATCTCTACTCTCATCTAGGGTTCAAGGATTAGCACTTCTTGCACCCTAGTTACTTCTAGCTTGGAGTTGAAGCCAAAGGTCGAGGCTTTCGGGTGGATCTTTCTTCGACGTGAGAAGACGACTAAGGTGACTTCCTTCCACCACTCCAAGGAGCAAGGAGAGAAGGACATAAAGCCCAAGGTATAACCTTTCTAGCACTTAGCTAGTTTCTAGTTAGCTTTAGCTTGTTTTTGTTTAGCAAAGATACTTCATAGTCTAGTCCATGTTGCCTAAGTTCATAAAAATTCGATTTTTATTCCGTTTTCCGACTCCCCGCAAGTACCGGGGTGGGCAACGTGGACTTACATCTTCATCCAAAGCATTGGCTGGTGCCGAACGGTGGGGAATGAAGAAAACCAATTAGCAAAACGATGGTGTACAGAAGGTATTAAGTAAAGACATATCAAGGGATTAGTAAGAGGGCAAAGTAAATTGCGACTGCTATTCACGACCAAACCAAGTATTTGTTCGCCAATCCTAAATCACCTTTGTATTTCTCCAGGACACTCCGTATCACTACGAGGTTCCACAGTTTATTGGATACTCTATCGTATGGTTATATTCAAACTCGAAAGGAACTTGTTCCAGTTCGGGGATGGATTCTGGTTCAGGAGAAATAGGAATAAGGTTTATTCAGTTGTCTTTTATCTTCACCTTCTCTCGCATTGCGAGTGCTCCTAGGATTAGGACAGTACACCCATTATGCTTATTGGATAGTCTTCTTCCAAACCATAGGATGGTGCCGAACGGTAGGGAAGGAAGAAAACCATTTGGCCTAAAGGGGTGTACAGAAGGTAACGACTAAAGACATATAAAGGGATTTGGAGAGGTGGCAAAGAAATATACGGTTACAGTTGTGAATCTAGATAATGGAAGAGGCATTACTAAGAATACTAGGATACTCCTACGAAACATTTCAATGTTTCAGTTTCACTGTGTACTGTTAAAAGAAAACTGATTTCCCGATTAGTCCTTACTCCAGGGTATGTATTTACCAGGTATGATTCTCACATCTGCATGGTTTTACAGATGATGAGTGGGAGTAAGTTATTGGGAATTAGGTGATAATCCTCATTATATCGGAAGTCGTTGTAATTGGTGATATTTGAGGAAATCGCCTGGGCTGTTTGCCGGATGGCAAATTTTTGGTTTTGAATATCCGTTGTTATGCACCAATTTCAAATTGATATATCTGTACGTCTATTTTTATAGAGTGAGATATAACTTTTTGAAATCATTTCTATGACATTTACCTATATGAGTGGATGGTTAGGTAAGAAGCATTAAACAGCGGTGTAATTCTTCATAGCCATAAGTACAGTTTTCAACCTACGACACACAGTGAATGAGTCACTAGACTCAGGCGACATATACAGAGTATTGTATATTGTCCAGTGTCAATTAGGATAGAGGGGTTGGTCCTCGTACTATATTCGGTTTACTTATGACTTCTATAGTTTTTAGACAAGTGTTTCGTAGAAACACAGGGTCCAAGTTTTAAGAAGTTATAGGTATAAGAGTAAAGTAGAGAACCAGGTATTGCAAGTATCGGGATTCTTCAAGGTGATCGAAGATGTAGATACTTGTGTATGGTATTCAGTTAATAGTAATGATTAAGAGAACTTGCTTCTCTTTCAGCTTACTCATAATTGGAAGCATTCCTAAGTTGAGTAACGCTGATCGGCCTCCTTCCATTTAGTGGACATGCACTGGAGACAGCTGCATGATTTGAATCTGGTTTAATTAAATCAGCGCCTCTGTTTCTATATTGGATATAGAACAGTTCATATCTTGACATTGTTAAGGTACGGGGAGTTGTCCAGCTTATGCTTAAAACCAGACTCTGGATAACTCAAGGCACGTTTCTTTAATTGCGGTTTGTGGGTTGACCCAGGCTATGACGATGGTTGACTTTTTACCATCAGGAAGATCAATAGTGATATTGTTCTTGACTCGCCACAGTTTTAATAAAAATGGATTTTTTCAGAAAAGAGTAGTGGGAGTATGGTAGAACTGGAAGTGATTCCAGAACCGCAAACTTTTACTGAAGATTTGATAAGAACCTAAAGATTCAATCTGGTTTGACATTCCATTGGCCGCTCTACAGATATGGTGGGTAACTTCAGGCACTCGAGAGGTACTTCGGTATGTTCAAAGACGATGACAGGGATGTTCTTGTTTACCCAGACTTGCCATTGCTGTTGTTCCAGGCTGTGAGACCCGGCAGGAGGATGAGTATAACGTCGTTATGAACTAGCTTTAGAAGTGTACGTCTATATGACTCTGCCAGAGGGTTATCGTGGTCAGTGGGAGCAGCGGAAGCATTGGTGGACAGATGGCTTATGTCTATTTATAAACTAAAGCGGATATAGAGGAGATAGATCATCTATTTCTGATGTGACAGTCATAGATTTGACTTCATCAGAATAAGGGATGGATCTGTTAAGAAGGTAGTAGGGTGTAGTGTCCTGGTACCTGGATGACATACACAGAGAAGGAAGTGAAATTCCTTTACTACGGTCGGTTATACTTTGGTCGTCACACAAAGGACATGGATATTACATCAGATATTCTGGTTACTAGATCTATGGTTTTAGATCTAGATTTGGGTGGTTTCCCAATCAGGGTACTTAGACAGCATTCTAAAAGTATTTAGAATGGACGACTCCTGACACGGTGGTGTACCTACAGGTGATGGAGTCACCCTCTCTAAAGGTGTCTTACAGACTAAAGGGGAGAGGGATGTGCATGATCGGTAGATCACTTGCTTAGGCAATTGAGTTGATCATGAGATGTCAAGTACCACACCAGATGTTGTTTTTGCAGCAGATGCAACAAGATATTGATCCAATCCTGGAGAAGCAGTCGGAAGCAGTTTTAGAACATAAGTGGATGTTCTAGGGATATGATAACGACAGCCTCATTCGGCAGACAGTTATCATTCCAGGCTTCCAAGGTGTCCTGGATGACAGAGTGGCTGTCAGAGTCATAGTTTTCCTTCTGACAAAGGGCGGTACTTTGGACAGGTGGTCCAAGGGGATATTGAGGGAGGCATGGCGCAAGATACTGATTAAGTTCAGTTGACGATACAGACTAAGAAGTTTCGATTTGGAGTTCATTTATGAGCTAGGTCCCATCAGATATCCAGACATATTCTAAGACAGGTATTGCTCATTTCGGGAGATGGCTTTCTCCGCGAACTTGAGATATAGAGAGACATAGAAAGAAACATCAAAGCGGATCCACTCACTGAGGCTATTCCACGAACGCAATAGTTTCGCAAATGGGTTTTGTGAGACTGACTAGTAGAGGAGTTGGGTGTTCGGTTGTTAGTTATATGTATGCCCTAGAGGCCATTACTGTACATTAGATGTATATTATAGTGGATGCTGGGACATATATAGGTAGGACTTTCTTGCTCGACATGATAGTACGCTATCTGGTAGCTCTTTATCTTAACATGTATACTTTCTGTCTCTCTGTTACATGTTGATAAAACCCTTAGGATGTGTACTCGACTTCCAGGACTATGATGTACATCATACTAGTGGGGCCTGGGTAGTCCATGAGTACATCCTTCAATGTTCCTAGTCGTGGGAATATCGAGACGGGGCATCGATATTCCAGAGTAGATTAGCGTATGTCTTCTCGACCCATGTGATGGGCGATGGATGATCCCATATCCATTGGTGTTTAACATCAGAGATGGTATGCGGGTGCTCAGCAGAGACTGGGTACACTGAACGGACTCGCCGAGAACTCCCAGATGGTATTATACCTCACGTCAGATGGCAGTTCTCTGGTGACACTGGTACAGCTTAGTCTGTTGACCCGAGATCGTCATAGAGTCTTGTGTGTCTCCCACTGTGCTTTGATTTCCACCCTACCACGGCTCTACTGATTCGTGCAAACAGGTGGTTTTTGGGTACAGTTCCGATTCACATGGAGGCAATGAGCGATAGGAAGGGATTCGTCTCTTCCGGTATTGGGGGTTGATGTTGTGCTATGCTCGACTGGCCATAACTGGAAATCCCGGGCCAGGGTTGCAGTGATATACTGGTAAGAGTTATCAGTAGTTTCATGCTTGTTATGGACCTTACGTCGGCATGACTTATCAAGCTACTGGGGTCTGACGTTTACCACCCCTAGGCGAGATATGCGACATATCAGACGAACAGACCGGACTGTACGGTAAGTGTTACTGGTTGGATTCACAGGAGTGTGAGCGGGCTTGCTCGTTGATTTTCTGATCGCTCAATACCCGGGTGGCCGTTACATTTAGCAGACCGCTTGCGGCTTATGGCTGTTTGATATGATCATCACCTACTACCGGCGTATTGACGAGTGTTTAGAATCCTACACAGAGGTTTCCTGGCTCAAGCGAAACGAAATAAGAGCGCATATAAGATATGTGCGGGACCGGGAATAATACTAGTATGTGATACTGAATTCTATTCTCGCGATTCGTATCATCGGACGGTTATATAAGATATAGCCGGGTTACCGAATCAAATGTTGATTCGATATATTGATACACTTGATATTAGTCGGTTATATGCAATATGACCGGATCATTAAATCAAGTGTTGATTTAATGATTTAATGTATAATTATATATTTGATATATTACTTTACATTAACTAGTATTTGTTAACTTAAGATTGATTTTCTCACTTCATGTGCACAAGTAGTATATGTGATATATTTTTTGTGCACTCGATTGTATCATGTTTGATGATACATGCAAACTTGGGTGTGTGTATGCTATACACCATGTTTAGTTAATGGTTAGGGTTTCATTTGCCTTATTTATTTATTTTATTTATTTATTTTGGCAAAAATAAAATGGTGGTGGCTTTCTTTGTTTTATTCTTGAAGTTTCATGAAGCTTCAACCATTTGGTTTTTTCCTTAACCTAACCATTACACCTAAACCCTAGTTTATTCTCTACATGTGTTTACTTCACCCATGGTTGCATTATGATAAGGCTTCACTTGATTTTCTATCATTCATAATTCTTTTCCATTCTTTTCTTTTTCATCTTCTTCATGAAAAGAAGAAAGCTTGGTAGAAAATTCCAAGTGAGAAATCAAAATCCAAAGTGAACCCACTTCCTATTTCTTCATCCTCTACCACTTGCCATGTTGTATAGGGTGTTTTCTTCACAAGTTTCATGACTTAGTGAAGATGGAGCTTGAGTTTGAGTCGCCTCGACGTATATCATCTTCGGCATCGAAGTCAACGACCTAGCCCGCCCATTTCTCTGATGAAACCGACGCTAGAGTCCGGGATTCCGATGATCGCAGCGGAGGGACGTCAACACGGATCTAGAGAAGTGGAGGATCGGATCTACAAAGGTTGTAGTCTCTTTCACTTAGTAACAAAGTAGTTTGCTTGCTTAGTTTCCCCTTACCTCTAGAAACGATCTAGCTGTAGGGTTCCTAGGCACACTCATGAGGTTCTACAACTGATCAACCATGCCAAAATCAAAAATTTCCATGTGCGTTTTTTAGAAATTACTGTGCAACATGTGGCCCCAACTCGACCAATGAGCCGCGGAACCGCGGCGCCATCCTGGCTTGAGCGGCGGTTCCGCGGCCATAGTGGTGAATCAAGCCACGTGGTTTGCACAGTAATTCCTATCTGTTAGTGCTGTGTTTTCTGGGAATTTTTAACTTCTACTCAAGAGTTGAGTTTTCTGGGTTGTATTGGGAGTTCGTAGATTCGATCGGATTGTAAAATTTTGTCTATGTGTTTTTCCGGGTAATTTTAGAACATGTTCAAAAGTTCGACCGGATATAAACACCCATTTTTTCCCCTGCCGGGAAATTTCCAGGTGTTGGATTTTTCCGTGGTTTAAGGAGGTTCTAAGTAGTGCAAGTAAAGCGATGGTCCCTCTAGAAGACAACAAACCTTAACTCGATTATGTGACCATCTTGAACTACCCTTTGAACCTTAGGGTTTGGGGCAGTACGGCATGCCACATGTGAGGCGTTGGCTTGACCCTTCTACGGCTGGACCGTTGGTACTGTGGCATGAAAAGGATGTTTTTGAACTTATTTCATGTGTTGAGCTGTTTCAGGAAAACTTGGGTGTTTGATTGTTCGATTGGAAAGTTTAACATTTTCTATTTATCTGGAATGTGATACAATATTTGGAATCCACAAGCAGTTATGAGATAACTGATTTGGATGTTATAAACATAGCAGTTTAGTCTCACTTGATTGGTTGCCATAGAATTTTGATGTGATCAAAAGTCCGTCGCAATCACGTAGCGTACGCGGATACTCACCGGGTAAACTTAATAGACAGCCACACCCCATAGCCCCGACCAAGTGACTGTAGGAGAACCCCGTCGCCGAAAGCATCCGTTCGAGTGCTCACGGCAGCGGTGTTCCGCCTTGGTGCACTTCGTCGACGGCATCGGGGGTGTGGCCGCCTACTAAAATTTGCGATAAGCATTCATTCAAGATGTCTGGAATCTTGTTGAATTGCCCGACTTGATATTGAAAAGAGTTTTTGATTTTGAGACTAAAATGCGGGGTTTATAATTAGTTAGGCATGTGATGTCTAAAGAGTTTGCAGATTCCAACTGTTGTAGTTTTACACATTCTTTTCTGCGACCGTAAGTGTAATATGTGATATCGCCAGTTTCGTTGCTATATGTCAACGACAATTGGGATGGGCATATTTACTTACGTTGATGACATGTGATGTTATGTGTTGCTGGATATGTTATATTGGATCGTTGTGTTTGAATAGCCGGGGTTTTTTTTTATGTGAGACGAGTGTTTTTCATTTTTCATTCATGTAAAAAGTTGTATGTAATATTCTTTTATTGGGGCACTTCCAGGTTGTGGATGATGTCACCATTTGTATATTATTTACTTTTCCGCATTAGGATAGACCCAAGGAGGGGAGCACAAGTAACCGGGTTATAGGGTCCAGTGGGAAACCATCTCGAGGAGTCGAGTCCGGGTCTCCTAACTCTAGAATTGGTAGGGTTGCTTGCCGCTCTCGTAGGGGTCTAGGGGTGTGGGATTGGCTACTTATCACGACCGTGGAATCCGTGTTTTATACAGGCTCAATATAAAATACGGACGTCCTAGTATATCCAATATTTCATATAATATTTTCTGCTGCGTTATCTGTGATGTGATCATGTTATATGTTCAGATAGATATTGTATATAGTATATATGATATATTATATAGACGTTGCTTATGTTTTACACCCGTGCTAGCCCTGCCTCGCTCTAGCGTTAGTTACCTAACCTAACGGCGCAGACGGGACATCGAGGCGAATGCGGATGGCATAAGCGTACGTTATATTTATCTGTGATGTTTAGGTGGATTTAAATGATGGGACTTCATTAATATGATTATTGAAAGAAAATAAACCTAAAAGATGTTGTGGAATCGAATTTCTTTAAAAAAAACAGGTAGCGACTGTTCTTTCTTTGCATCGTGGTGTTCCTTGTAGAACATCCTGCACCTTATTCGATAAGGAAAGGGCCGACGATCCCTTCACCGGGAGTGACCCCTTTAGCAATAACTGGCAGATGCTACAACCCTCGGTTTGTCTTTTGATTGCTTATATAGTTTTTGCTTTGCACAGAGATATATATGATATATCCTGCACCTTATTCGATGAGGAAAGGGCCGACGATCCCTTCACCGGGAGTGACCCCTTTAGCAAAACTAGAAAAGCCTCAAAAACACTCCATTTAAAAACCATTTGATTCCGCAACGAGATCAAGTTCAAAACCTTAAAGGTTTTCTTAAAAACCATCCGCAACCCTCTGTCAATTTAGGAAGTAGAGTACTTAGTATTCGTACTGTGTTTGTTGACCATAGTCAAGGCACAGTGTACGGTAGCTAAGTGATGCCTTCCTACACAGCATATGAAGCGATTAGTTAGGACAGTCACGTGACTTTGTTGACCTTAGTTAAGGGTCATGTGGGTGGGTCTAATTAATCACGAAATGACGGGTACAACTTGACTAGTGCTTATGATTTGTTGACCATAGTTAAGGTCATAAGTACTAGGGGTAAAAACCATTATCGGGAGTTTCAAGTGTTGAAATTTGCAATGAGATTGCATACCTTCTATATGATAGTTGGATCGCGATACCCACTGCGAGTAGTTGTTACTCCTAGGAGAGTTTTGCACTTTACAATTAGTCGATCAAGTAGGTGTCTAGAAAGGTGTCAACGGGGTTACGCCCCTGGGAAAACGAGATTTACTTTAATTAGGTCCGTGCGAAAGCACTGGGGACCTCCCTCAAAGTACCGACACTGGCCTGCCTGAAAGATTGGCGAAATTGTAAAGTGTAATTAATCCCGGCTAGTCTTTCCTTTTAAGGTTTGAAGGAAGATTTGATAAAAACAGTGGGAGCCATCCTGATTAGATAAAATAAATAACCAATCTAATCTAGCAAGAGCGCACACAGAGTGTTTTTTTCTCTCTCTCTCCAGGCAGCGACTATATCACGCCTTAATCAAGATAATAATATGCATGTATTGACCGAACCCGCTTGTTATACTGAGCTGGGGAACGTTGGTCCCGCTCCAACTTATAATTGTTATAAGACCGAGCAGGAAATAGGAGAATACCAGGATTCCCATGCCGCCCAAACGAAGAAAGTGCATGAGATGCATCTCCTTCGGGTGTGTTCATTATAAAGAACTATTTCTCAGTATCCTCTACGTCCTAGGTATTAGATACCGGATTAGGATCCCGCAAATGCAATCCGTTACATAGGGCTACATAAAGGTAGAGAACTGAGAACGGGTGATAAGTTTCATAAGACAGAAAATGGGGCAAGTGTTGCAGCCAAGTCTGTTGGTCACTGTCATCCTGTATTACCAGTATATTGATTCTGAACAAATGCTATTAGATACCGTACCTGATATACAAAATCATATCAGTCTCTTTATTAGCAAAGAAATGATAAAATTTTGTATTGTTGAATAATGTTTTGTATATTTCCTATATCGGTTCAGGCACGTTATCTAAAAGCATTGACGTTCTAAATCAAACTACAGTTCCTAGTATACAGAACACACACAAGAAGAAGAGTTCAGAAATGAACGATTCCTTCTTGAGGTATTGTAGACTAGGTCATATCAATGCGACCCGACTGACTGAAGTTACATTTAGATGCATATTTAAATCAGCTTGAATTTACATCTTATGAAACTTGCCAGTCATGTCACAAAGATTAGATGACCATAGCTCTGTTTATTGTAAACAGAGGAAGAGTTAGTAAACTCTTGGGACTGATACATGATGATGTATGTAAGGTCCCCTGTCTACACATGCCTGGACCGGTTCTTTGCACTTCATTACATTCTCTGATGATCTCTTAAGATTCAGTCATATGTTCCTGTTGAAATATAAGTCCGAAGCTTTTGAGATATTCATAGAATATAAGTTAGAATTAAAGAACCAAAATACGGGTATAAGTATTATGTCCAATAATAAGATCAGGGAGGAGAATACTTGTGCATAGAATTCCTGGACTATTCTAAAAGAGAATGAGATTCTCTCTCGGTGTTACTCCTCTGATTATACCACAGCAAAACGGTGTATCAGGGTGGAGCAATCGCACCCTATAAGATATGGTGCGCTCTATGATGAGTACTACCGAGTTACCTATTTCCTTTTGAGGGTTATGCGCTTGAAAAGCTGCATACCTATTGAATTGGATTCGGATCAAATCAGTGCCTACCACTCCATATAAGATATGGTATGGGAAGAGCCTATCTCTTAAGTAAGTTAAGATTTGGGATTGTCCGGCCTATGTCGAAAAAAAAATCCGGACAAGATCGAGGCATGGTCAGTTCGGTAGAACTGGAAAGGTTCCAGCTATACAAAACTGCAGCTGATGATTTGACAGAACCAAAGGATTCAATAGTCCCCGATGAACCTCAGCATCTCCGCCGATCTGATAGGGTTCCTCAACTGCCTGAGAGATACTTCGGCTTCTCGATGACAGTGGGAGCGAGGAATGCATCATGAGATGATGACCCAACTAGTTTCGAGCAGGCCATCAAGAGTAGGGACTCTGTAACAATGGCTGGATGCTTAGCGATTTGAGATGGAATCCATGTACACCAACAAAGTATGGACTTTAGATGCTATATCTGAAGGGTTAAATCCCCATCAGGAGCAAGTATATTTTGAGAAGATTACTTGGTGTAGATGGAAAAGTTAAGACTTTCAAAGCTAGACTTGTTAAAGGTTTTAGTCATCAACCAGGCGTGGATAATGATGAAACTTTTTCCAGGGACTATGCTTAAGTCCATCCAGATCCTACTTGCCATTACTACATACCATGACTACGATATCTGGTGGTTGAGTGCCATGACTGCTTTTCTAAAATGATGATTTAGAAGATAACGTCTATAAGAACACAACCAGAGGGCTTCGTAAACAGTAGGAGCAGCGGAAACGTGTGATGTTGCTTTACAGAATAAAGCAGGCATCGTGGAGTTGGAACGTCTGTTTTGATGTGGTAGTCGAAGTGTTTGACTTCATCAAAATGGTAGATGAACCTTGTATGTACAAAAAGGTAGTAGAGAGTAAGGTGGTCATCCTCGTATTTAACGTGGACAACATACTCTTGATAGGAAAAGAGTTTCCTATACTACACACGGTCAATCTCCTCTTATCGCAAGGATTCTCCAAATAGGATAATGGTGATACCTCCTAAACCCTGGGATTTGAATCTATGAGATAGTTCTAAATGGATGTTAGGGTTCTCACTAGGTTTAGTGAGTTGGTATCAATCGATCCTGAGGAGAATCACTGGAAAGTTTCCAGGGTGATAAAGATGACTGAATGTCAGTCACAGGCATTATCTTTACCCTGAGTGAAGGGACGGTACGTTGGAAGAGTTCCAAGCTAGATACCATGGCAAACTAGACGATAAAGGCTGGTAACATCGCTATTAAAGATACTACCAAAAAGGCAGTTTGGGTGTATAATGGTTCATAAGATGAACTAGGTTCCTACCATTGTGTGACAATGGAAGTGTGGCTTTGGCCCAGGAACCCTGGTCCCATCAGCGACCCAGACATATTCTGAGGCAGCATCACCTGATCATGGAGATAGTTGATCTCCAGGGTGATCGAGGTTAGGAGAGTAGACTCAAAGGATAACACGGCGGATCCACTCACAAAGGCTTTTTCCCAGAGAGAGACTTATATGGGATGGTTGAGTATTAGATACAACAACCGCTGCTACAGATGGCCCTAGTGCAAGTGGGAGATTGTTAGTTATATGTATGCCCTAGAGGCCATTACTGTACATTGGATGTATATTGTAGTGGATGCTGGGACATATATAGGTAGGACTGTCTTGCTCGACATGATAGTACGCTATCTGGTTGCTCTTTATCTTAACATGTAAACTTTCTGTCTCTCTGTTACATGTTGATAAAGCCCTTAGGATGTGTACTCGACTTCCAGGACTATGATGTAGATCATACTAGTGGGGCCTGGGTAGTCCATGAGTACATCCTTCAATGTTCCTAGTCGTGGGAATATCGAGATGGGGCATCGATATTCCAGAGTAGACTAGCGCATGTCTTCTCGACCCATGTGATGGGCGATGGATGATCCCATATCCATTGGTGTTTGACATTAGAGATGGTATGCTGGTACTCAGTGGAGACTGGGTACACTGAACGGACTCGCCAAGAACTCCCAGATGGTATTATACCTCATGTCAGATGGCAGTTCTCTGGTGACACTGGTACAGCTTAGTCTGTTGACCCGAGATCGTCATAGAGTCTTGTGTGTCTCCCACTGTGCTTTGATTTCCACCCTACCACGGCTCTACTGAGTCGTGCAAACAGGTGGTTTTTGGGTACAGTCCCGATTCACATGGAGGCAATGAGCGATAGGAAAGGATTCGTCTCTCCCGGTATTGGGGGTTGATGTTGTGCTATGCTCGACTGACCATAACTGGAAATCCCTGGCCAGGGTTGCAGTGATATACTGGTAAGAGTTATCAGTAGTTTCATGCTTGTTATGGACCTTACGTCGGCATGACTTATCAAGCTACTGGGGTCTGACGTTTACCACCCTTGGCGAGATATGCGACATATCAGACGAACAGACCGGACTGTACGGTAAGTGTTACTGGTTGGATTCACAGGAGTGTGAGCGGGCTTGCTCGTTGATCTTCTGATCGCTCAATACCCGGGTGGCCGTTACGTTTAGCAGATCGCTTGCGGCTTGTGGGTGTTTGATATGATCATCACCTACTGCCAGCGTATTGACGAGTCTTTAGAGTCCTACACAGAGGTTTCCTGGCTCAAGTGAAACGCAATAGGAGCGCATATGAGATATGTGCGGGACCGGGAATAATACCAGTATGTGATACTGAATTCTATTCTCGCGATTCGTATCATCGGACGGTTATATAAGATATAGCCGGGTTACCGAATCAAATGTTGATTCGATATATTGATACACTTGATATTAGTCGGTTATATGCAATATGACCGGATTATTAAATCAAGTGTTGATTTAATGATTTAATGTATAATTATATATTTGATATATTACTTTACATTAACTAGTATTTGTTCACTTAAGATTGATTTTCTTTCTTGATGTGCACAAGTAGTATATGTGATATATTTTTTTGTGCACTTGATTGTATCATGTTTGATGATACATGCAAACTTGGGTGTTTGTATGCTATACACCATGTTCAGTTAATGGTTAGGGTTTCATTTGCCTTATTTATTTGTTTTATTTATTTATTTTGGCAAAAATAAAATGGTGGCGGCTTTCTTTGTTTTATTCTTGAAGTTTCATGAAGCTTCAACCATTTTGTTTTTTCCTTAACCTAACCATTACACCTAAACCCTAGTTTATTCTATACATGTGTTTACTTCACCCATGGTTGCATTATGATAAGTCTTCACTTGATTTTCTATTATTCATAATTCTTTTCCATTCTTTTCTTCTTCATCTTGTTCATGAAAAGAAGAAAGCTTGCTAGAAAATTCCAAGTAATGAATCCAAGTGAGAAATCAAAATCCAAAGTGAACCCACTTCCTATTTCTTCATCCTCTACCACTTGCCATGTTGTATAGGGTGTTTTCTTCACAAGTTTCATGACTTAGTGAAGATGGAGCTTGAGTTTGAGTCGCCTCGACGTAGATCATCTTCGGCATCGAAGTCAACGACCTAGCCCGCCCATTTCTCCGATGAAACCGACGCTAGAGTCCGGGATTCCGATAATCGCAGCGGAGGGACGTCAACACGGAGCTAGAGAAGTGGAGGACCGGATCTATAATGGTTGTATTCTCTTTCACTTACTAGCAAAGTAGTTTTCTTGCTTAGTTTTGCCTTACCTCTAGTAACGATCTAGCATTAGGGTTCTTTGGCATATGGAAATTTTTGATTTTGGCATGGTTGATCAGTTGTAGAACCTCATGAGTGTGCCTAGGAACCCTACATCGGTATCACACGGGCTGTGAGTATGCTATATCGCAATAATTAGCCTTGAGTGCAAGTGGGAGATTGTTGGAGATAGTGCTCTCAGAGTCAATTATTGGATCACAGGCACGTGATTGCAATTATTGAGGGAGGACCTATCCCAGTAGGACAGTCTTACTCAAGATGATAGTATGCTATCTGGTATATCTTTATCATCGTGTACTGCTTTAGGTGACCTTACAGGTCACTATTACACGTTGATAGAGCCCATAGGATTCTTGCTTGACTGCCAGCAGTATGAAGGCGATCATATACGTGGGAGCTGGTGGTCTATAAGCACATCCTTAAAAGGTCCCTAGTCATGGGAGTTTCGAGACAGGGCATCGATACTCCAGAGTAGACTAGTGTATACAGTCGAGACCCCGACAAGGGGTGGTGGCCGGTCTCACAAGCCACTGGTGTCAGTTGGTTCACCTAACATGTATACAGGTGCTCTTCAGGTTATGAGTACACCGGACAGGACTCGCCGGGAACATGCTAGTTGGTATTATACCAGACGTCAGATAGCAGTTCCCTGGTGACATGTGTACAGGTTAGTTCATCGACCAGAGGATCGTCATTTGTCTCGTGTGAGTTCCCACTGTACTTTGATTACTACCCTACCACGCTCAAAGGAGACGTGCAAACAGGTTTTAGTTGGGTACAGTCCCGAGCCACATGGAGGCAGTGAGCGGATCTTCAGGGGTTCGTCTCTCCCGGTATTGGGGGTGAGGTCGCGCTGTGTCTAGGAGAGCCATTACCCGAAGTCCTTGGCCAAGGCAGGATATTTACTGGTAGGTATTCTAGTAGTATCTCAGGGTGTTCTGGGCTACACTCCGACACGACTTGTACCGCTTTTGGGGGTCTGACTTTTACCAACCCCCTAGGCCCGCCATGGGATGCTCATAGACGAACGGAGCGGACTGTACGGATATTGTCACTGACAGGCTCAGTAGGGTGTCAGGATGAGTTCGCTCATCCACGTCTCTTTTGGTCAATACCTGGTAGCCCGTTACGTATGGCTAATACCTCTGACGTGCTAGTGGTTAAATCCACAACCAAGGTGTTGACGAGTCTTTAGAGTCCCCCACACAAAGTTACTCAAGTTTCGGGCGAAACGCTGTAGAGGCCGTAAGGAGATATGGCAGGGTTCGATCAGATACGTGCGGTATTGCACGGAACATGATCGGACGGACTATACTAGAGGGCTTTGGTTTAAGCCGGATCCTAGTATTGTACAGTATAGATTTGTCTCATTGCATTTGTATTCAGTCGGAATACAAATGCGGGTATGTATATACAGTAGCGAGGTTTCCTGTAATTTATTACGGGATCAGTTTTCTGAAGTTGCCAGTTTGCATTCCGTTTCGGCCATTTTCCATTGTATCTTTCCTTGGCTGAAAGTTGGTGGAGGAGGGCTTATTTGCAAGCATGCAAATTTATTTTGTGGAGGGTGTTATTTGCATGTTGTAGTGTCATGATGGTTGCACCATCATTTGACTATTTCATCATGGCTTGACCTTTGGAGTCATGATGGTTGATGGAGTGTGGGTTTTTGTTTGTGATCATTTCTTTTGATAATGATAATCCTCTCTCTCTCTCTTGATTATTTGGCTCACTCATTTTTATTTGGCTATACACACTTCCCTCATTCATTCTCTCCACATTATTATTCCCTTGACCATGAGAGGCCGGCCAAGCAAGAAGAGGGGGCAGCCCATATTTTTGTGGGGGATTTTTGTTCTCTTGTGTTTGCAAAAATCCCCAACCTCATCTCCAAAAATGCTATCATCTCAATCCTCCACTAATGGCAAGTTCCACAACCCCAAAGAGACATAGAGTTCTACAGTTAACCTACAACATCCTTGGGCACGCCGACTCACCAACTTCGTGCCCGAGTTGCCTCGGTCCAGAGGTGGGAGCCCGTAAAAGAAGCCGGCGACGTGGTGCCCTTCCGGCGAGGAGCTGAAGACCGGAGATTCCGCAGGAGATCGGAACGATGACGAGAAGACCGAAGGACACGGATCGCTCGGTATATCTCTCTACCCCTTCTCTAGTTAGCTAGGATTAGATTAATGGCTCGATCCGGGATTTTTGTGCGCGGTGGTGCCGGTTCAAAAGTTTTGTTAAATTATCGTTTCTGCATTTTGGCCTCGGATTGACGGCCGGGGCGTCGCCGTGCACTTACAAGGAATAATGTAAAAATGCCAAAAATGACATGTGCACAAAACACTCTTAATGTGTGATTAGCGATATTTAATCGCGATTAGCATTAAAATAGCGTATAATATATCGTAAAATTTCATAATTTGCATAAATAACATAAAGCACCCTCTTTTTAGTAATTTCTATAATTTTCCAAATTTTTCCCAATTTATCGGTATTTAATTATACCGCCTTATTAAAATATTCAATATATTATTATTTAATTATAAAAATTCCCAAAAATAATATTTTATTTTTCTGAAATGTTACAATTATATATTGTTATATATATACTAGTAGATGTTGTATACGCGCTAGTCCTGTCCCCGCTCTGTCGTTAGTTAAGTAACCTAACGGGTGATGACGGGACCCAGTGGCGAATGCGGATGGCATATACGTACATCATATTTTCATTCTTTTGTGGTGTGATTAATTGATGGGACTGTGTTGATTCATATCAATGCAACGAAAACAGATCTATTCGATGTTGTTGGAACTAATTTTCAAAAAGCTGTTATTACAAGGACGTTATCTTTTGTTTTGACAGTGGTATTCGGTTATGAATATCCAACACCTCATTCGACGAGGCAAGGGCCGGAATCCCTTCACCGGGAGTGATCCCTTGGGCCGAAGTTTGCGTCAAGGTAATAACTTCATTATAGTTGATTATCTTTTTCTTTGCACATCGGTCTTCAGTAGGGAATATCCTGCACCTCATTCTACGAGGAACGAGACGAGATCCCTTCACCGAGAATGACCTCTTTAGCAAAGGTTTTCGTCACTATATATTTGTAAAGCTATCTGATTCCTTTAACGATATCAAGTTCATTATGTTAAAGGTTTTTCGCCAAAAACCATTCATAGCCCTCCGTCATTTCAGATGGGTAGCACTTAGTATTCATACTATGTATGTTGGCCTTCGTCAAGGCATAGTGTATGGTAGCTATTTGTTACTTTTCTGTTGCATAGATAGATGCGTTAATTTGGGACAGTCGTACTACTATTTTTGCCTTTATCAAGGGTATGTACTAGTGGGTTCAAATTTGTTAGGTCCACGTTACCTCTGCCGGTACTTTCGGGGTTGCGGAAACGGTAAAACAATAATTTTTTTGGACTTGGTAACATGGACCGTAAAAGCCGGATCTTTACTAAACAACATACTAGCATCCTAACTAGAGATTTATCTACTCGGTTAGGGGTTATACCTAAACTTGATCTCCTTCTCTTCTTGTTGTTCTTCTCCTTGCTTGCTCCGAGGGTTGATCCGAACTTTGGTCACCTCCGCGGCCTCCTTGAGTCGAAGACGATCCACCCGAGAGATGTACACCGAGCTCCGCCTCGAGCCGAGGTAACTAGAGCAAAGAGATTGCTAGTATAGAAGCCCTAGGTTGTGTAGAGGAGATGTATGGATGTGTTTGTCTTTGTGGGATCTTTTTCTCTCAACACATGAGATCAAAAGATGAGATCAAGAGGAAGAAGAAAAAGGAGAAACTTAACAACCATGGAGCTTTTCTTTTTCTTCTCACTTCAAGAGAGAGAATGAGAAGAGAATAATGAAAAGATTAAGCCAAAAGAAATGAACTATGGTTCCAATAATACACAAAATCATCATTACTAATCCTATCATGATAGAAGTTGATGGCACATTGAATTGACCATTATCATAACACAAGAAATAAAAAGAAAATGAAAGAAGAGTGTGGATCTCTCTTGAAGGTCAATGGTCAACACGGTCAACGGGTCAACAAAGTCAAGAGAGATCCAAGTGGTCAAATGGTCAATGCAATTAGCCATCACAAATTTATCACTAAAAGGATTAGTAAACAATGTCTCCGGCTCATAACGGTTTTGACCAAACGAATTGTCAAAACCCTAATGAGTGTGCCACATTACGGTTTTGGCCGAACCAACTGCCAAAACCCTAATGGGGCACCTCCTCTTTCATCTCTCCTCAAAACTGTGCATACACACCCGCATCCGCTTTCCGTAGAATGCGGATGCACAGAAGACAAAAAAAATCCATCTGTGCAATACTAGGATCTGGCTTAAACCAAAGCACACTAGTATTGCCTGCCCGAACAGCATACGCACACAAGTGTACGTAAGTGATCGTAGCCCTGCCGTAAAACCATACGGCCTCTACACGTTTCGCTCAATGCAGGGAAACTCTCTGTGTGGGACTCTAAAGACTCGACACTACGCTGGCAGTGGTTTTAACCACAGACCGCAAGCGGCACTAGCTGTACGTAACGGTCCCCAAATAGATGTCGATAAGAAGGCCGATGAGGTAAACCCATCCGAACTCCTACTGAGCCTGTATGTGACAATCTCCGTACAGTCCGGTCTGTTCGTCTGATACATTGCATGGCGGGCCTAGGGGGCGGTGAACATCAGTCCCCTAATAGCGGTACAAGTCGTGTCGGAGTGAAGCCCATTACACCCTGAGATAACACTGGAAACCTACCAGTATATCTCGCTTACCCTGGCCAGGGACTACTCGTGTAATGGCTCTCCTAGACACAACGCGATGTCAACCCCCAATACCGGGAGAAACGAATCCTGTCTAACCGTCACTGCCTCCAAGTGCTTCGGGACTGCACCCAACTACTACCTGTTTGCACGACTCAGTAGAGCCGTGGTAGGGTCGTAATCAAAGAACAGTGGGAACACACTCGAGGCGAAGTGACAGTGTCAAGTCAGCAGACTAAGCTGTACTCATGTCACCTGGGAACTGATAACTGACGATAGGTATAATACCAACCATCAGTTCCCGACGAGTCCTGTCCAGTGTACTCGTAACCTAACGAGCACCCGCATACTATCTCAAGTACGACGTACTGACGGCTGTGGGACAGACCGTCTCCCGTGCTGGGATGAGAAGCGCATACGCTAGTCTACTCTGGAGTATCAATGCCCTATCTCGATAATCCCATGACTAGGGACGTGTATAAGGACGTGCTTGTGGATTACCCAGCCCCCACGAGTGTGATCGCCATCACAACGCCGGTAATCAAGCAAAAGATCCTAAGGGCTCTACTAATGCATATAGATGATATAATAAAGAAAAACACATGTACACATTAAAGCAGAGACAAACCAAGTAGCATACTACTATATCGAGCAAGATTGTCTATACAACTGTGAATATCCCAAGCTTCCATCAAGTAATATACATACTAGTATGATACAGTAATGGCCTCTAGGGCATATACACTAACAAAATTAACCTGGACAATGACGGGTAGAACTTGACATGTGACTTATGATAAGTTGGCCATCGTCAAGGTCATAAGAGCATGGGGTAAAAATCACATCGAGAGTTTCAAACATACAGGAAACTTGCCAGGTATGCTCATACCTTCTGGAGTGTGATAACTTGAGTGGATTCCATCAGGTTATCATGCGATGATAGTTGGATCTCGATTCCCACTGATGAGTTGGTTTACTCCTCGGGTGATTTTATATGATCTCGACTAATTCTTCTTTCAGGTTTGGAGGAGAATTTGAGGAAACAGTGGGAGACATCCTGATTAGATAAAGTAATTGACCATTTGTATCTAGGTTAGAGTGCACGCTGAGTGTTTCTTTTCTCTCTCTCTTTTTGGCAGCGACCATGGCCCGACCCTAGACTACAACTCATAAACCTAGTTAACCGAAGCTTCTTAAAACTCACTGGCTTTTAAATTGTCTGAGTTGCATGCTTCATTGCCACTCCTACTTTTACCCTTTGTATTTCTCCGGAACATTCCCTATTACTACGAAGATCACCTTTTATTGGATATGGCCATCGTATAGTTACATACGAACTCAAAGAAACTTGTTTCAGATTCGAGGATTGTTTCCGGTTCTAGAGAAATTGAATAGGACTATTCAGTTGTCTTTTCCTTTTACCTTCTCTCAGGTTGTGAGGGTTCCTAGGATTAGGAAAGGGTACACCTATTGTGCTTATTGGATACTCTTCTTCCAAACCATAGGCAGGTGCCGAAAGGTGGGGACGGAAGAAAACCAATTTGCCTAAGTGAGGTGTACAGAAGGTAATAAGTAAAGATAAATAAAGGGATTAGAAAGAGGGCAAAGTAAATTGCGACTGCTATCATTCACGACCAAACCGCTTATATCATCACCACTCCTACTTCACCTTTGCATTTCTCCAGAACACCCCGTATCACTACGAAGA
This sequence comes from Agapanthus africanus, assembly GCA_030015575.1. Classification (NCBI taxonomy): domain Eukaryota; kingdom Viridiplantae; phylum Streptophyta; class Magnoliopsida; order Asparagales; family Amaryllidaceae; genus Agapanthus; species Agapanthus africanus. Next base: position 249,898,556 of record JASDDO010000029.1, on the reverse strand, counting down.
TCCACATTTATTGTATAATCCATCGTATAGTTATATACGAACTCGAAAGAACTTGTTCCAGTTCGAGGATGGATTCTGGTTCAGGAGAAATAGAATAAGGTTTATTCAGTTGTCTTTTATCTTTACCTTTTCTCAGGTTGCGTGTACTCCTAGGATTAGGAGAGTACACCTATTACGCTTATTGGATAGTCTTCTTCCAAACTATAGGTTGGTGCCGAACGGTAGGGAAGGAAGAAAACCATTTAGCCTAAGGGTGGTGTACAGAAGGTAATGAGTAAAGACAAATAAAAGGATTTTGAGAGATGGCAAAGAAATATACGGTTACAGTCATGTATCTGGATAATGGAAGAGCCATTACTAGGAATACCCGGCTACCCCTTCGAAACATTTTCATGTTTCAGTTTCACTATGCGTTGTTAATTGAAAACTGATTTCCTAATTAGATCCTTACTCCTGGTTATGTATTTACCATGTCTGATTCTCACATCTGTATGGTTTTATAGATGATGAGTGGGAGTAAGTTATTGGGAATTAGGTGATTACATCCTCCTTATATCGGAATTCGTTGTAATTGGTGATATTTGAGGAAATCACATGTGGTTTTGCCTGACGGCAAATATTTGGTTTTGAATATCCGTTGTTATTCACCAATTTAAACTGATATATCTGTACATTTATTTTATAAAGTGAGATATAACCTTTTGAAATTATGTCAATGACATTTACCTATATAAGTTGATGGTTAGATAAGGAGCATTAAACAGCGGTGTAATTCTTCTTAACCATAGTACAGTTTTCAACCTACGACGCACAGGGTTTGAGTTATTGAACTCAGGGGACTTATACAAAGTATTGTATGTTGTCCAGTGTCCATTAGGACAAAGGGGTTAGTCCTCATACTATATTCTGTTTACTTGTGACTTCTCCAGTTTTAGACAAGTGTTTCGTAGAAATACAAGGTCCAAGTTTTGAGAAGTTATAGGTACAAGAATAAAGTAGAGAACCACATGATGCAAGTATCAGGATTCTTCAAAGTGATCGAAGATATAGATACTTGTGTTTGGTATTCAGTTGATAGTAATGGTTTTGAGAAACTTATTTCTCATTCAGGTTACTCATATCTGGATGCAATCCTAGTTGAGTGATGCTGATCAACCTCCTTCTTTTTAGTTAACATGCACTGGAGACAGCTGCATGATTTGAATCTGGTTCCAATTAAATCGGTGCCTCTGTTTCTATATTGTATATAGAATGGTTCATATCTTAACGATGTTAAGGTATATGGAGTTGTCCGGCTTATGCTTAAAACCAGACTCTGGATATCTCAAGGCACGTTTCAGTAATGGCGGTTCGTGGGTCATCCCGGGCTATGACGAGGGTTAACTTTCTACCATCTGGAATTTTAATAGTGATATTGTTCTTTACTCGCCACAGTTTTAACAAAATGGACTTTTTCAGAAAACAGTAGTGGGAGTATGGTAGAATTGGAAGTGATTCAAGAACCACAAACGGTTACTGAAAATTTAAAAAGAACCTAAAGATTCAATCGGTTTTAACATTCCATTAGCCACTCTGCAGATATGGTGGGTAACCTCAGGCACCCGAGAGGTACATCGATATCCTTAAGGACGGTGACAGGGAGGTTCTTGTTTACCCAAACTTGACACGACTGTTGTTCTAAACTATGAAACCCGGCAGGAGGATAAGTATAGCGTCGTTCTAAACTAGTTTTAGAAGTGCACGTATATATTGGATATCTATGCCCTAGAGGCCATTATTGTATAGTACTAGTTTGTATATTATATTTTGGAAGCTTGGGATATATACACGGATTTACGACAGTCTTGCTCGATATAGTGGTATGCTACTTGGTTTGTATCTATCTTAATATGTGTATATGTTTCTTTTAACAAATCGCTAATACATATTAATAGAGCCCTTATGATCTTTGCTTGACTACCAGCGTTGTGATGGCGGTCACACTAGTGGTGGATGGATAGTCTATAAGCGCATCCTTATACAGGTCCCTAGTCATAGGATTATCGAGACAGGGCATCGATACTCCAGAGTATACTAGTGTATACGCTTCTCATCCCAGCAGGGGAGATGGTCTGTCCTACAGCCATTAGTATGTTGTATTGGAGATAGTATGCAGGTGCTCGTTATGTTACGAGTACACTGGACAGGACTCGTCGGGAACTGTTGGTTGGTATTATACCTTTCGTCAGGTAGCAGTTCCCAGGTGACAAGAGTACAGCTTAGTCCGTTGACTTGACACTGCTACTTTGCCTCAAGTGTGTTCCCACTGTTCTCAGATTGCTACCCTACCATGGCTCTATTAAGTCGTGCAAACAGGTAGTAGTTGGGTGAAGTCCCGAAGCACTTGGAGGCAGTGGCGGTTAGATAGGATTCGTCTCTCCCGGTATTGGTGGTTGATATCGCGCTGTGTTTGGAGAGCCATTATACAATGTCCCTGGCCAGGTAAAGTGAGATTTACTGGTAGTTATTCAAGTAGTTTCTCTGGGTGTTCTGGGCTACACTCCGAAACGACTTATACCGCTATTAGGGGTCTGACGTTTGCACCCACTAGGCCCGATATGCGATACTCTTAGACGAACAGACCAGACTGTATGAAGATTGCCACAGACATGCTCAGTAGGAGTTTGGATGAGCTTGCTCGTCGACCTTCTTATCGACAGATAGCTGGGTAGCCGTTACGCACAGCTAGTGCCGCTGACATGCTTATCGTTAAACCCACTGCCAGAGTACTGTCGAGTCTTTAGAGTCCCACACAGAGGGTTTCCCAGCTTCGGGCGAAACGAGTAGAGGTCGTATGGTTTTACGACAGGGTTCGATCACTTACGTGTACTTGTGCGCTTATGGTGATTCGATCGGACAATACTAGTGGGCTTTGGTTTAATCCGGAACCTAGTATTTGATTATTAGATTAGCTTCGTCTTACAGTATTCGTGTTTCTCGGAACATTGATGCGGGTATGTATATACGGATGAGAGGGGATATAGAAGGAGATACCTCATTAGGGTTTTGACCATTGACTTGGTCAAAACAAATATGAGGTAAAGAAAAAACTTTGTTATTTTTGGTAAATGATAATTATATATGGCATGGCTACTTGGGTTGACCTTTTGACTTGGCCTGACTTGTTGACCTTAGATATTTTTGTGAGATATTTTTTACTTTAGATATTTTGGTGAGATATTTTCCATGACATGCTTATGGTCATATAAAAGATAGCCATTCCATTTTTTATTATCATTATCACAAATACTTTTTCTTTCCTCAAGCTTGCTATCTCCTTCTTCCTCTCTCAAACCCCAGTGTATCATGTGTTGATAATTAAGGGTTAATAAGACTTAGCTACTCTAAATCACACTCTCCTCACTCTAGTCTACTTAGATTAGCAAGCTAAGTATTCTAGTTACCTTAACTTGGAGGTTTAGCTCAAGGTTGGAACTGTTGGGGTTAAGTTCAAGCACGATCCATACTTCCATCGAGGAGCTTAGGGTGAGGATCGAAGACTCAAAGGACTTGGTTTCTTTAGGTATAATTTCTATCATAGTAGATAGAACCCTAATTTGCGGACTAGGTTTATGGTAAAGATCCGGTTTTTGTGGTATCCTAGCGCCAAGTTTCTATTCGTAGTAAAATTTTTGTTCCGCATTTGGCCATGGAAGTTGGCCGGGGTGTAACCCTTCATGGTATCAGAGCCAGCCCATAAACCCTAGACTAGCAAGTTTAAACAATGTTAAAACAATGAAACCGAAACGACTCCGTAACATAAAAACCAAACTGCAGTTTCTGACGAATTTTTAAAGGCTTCAAAATTTTTTTTAAACAACTGCAGAGTGATCCTTATACTGTGAGACGTACCCAGAACAAAAACGATGCAATTCTACCAACATTTGGCCGGCCAAAACCTGAGAAAAACCGGCCTCCTCGGTTTTATGGTGGAGAAATGCATCGAGTTTTGTTCTGGGTTCTTATCTCAAGGTGTTTGGTTGTCTGGTGTTGCTAGTTTTTTTACCCAATTTTGATTCTTTGTTGTCTTCTATACGGGGCAATTTGGTGTGTTTCGAAGTCGTTATATTTGACACTGTTTAATAGTTTACAGTACATTCACTTTGATCTGCGACCGTGAATGTATTTGATCGGTAAACACGTCTATCTACTATATGTTCTTTTAGACGGGTTTGCGAACGTGACATTCGCGTTGATGTTTTGTGCTTGTGCTGTGATTGTGGTTGGATAGTCGTGGTGGATAGCATGTGGTGCAATGTTAGTGGTACAGTTAAAGATTCATTTGTACATTTGTTATTGCGGGGCGAGCGTCCGACATGTGGACTGCCGTCTTTGCCGGGTTGTATATTATTTTGGGGAACGACCGGGTTGAGGTATATGTCACCATTTGTACATATTATTTTCTTTTTCTTTACTAGGATTATCCTACGGTGGAGTGCATGAATAGCCAGGTTCTAGAAGGCAACGAGACCACATTTCATGGCGTTGGGACAGAGGAGGCTTCATTCCAGAATTGGCGGGCTATTCACCGCACTCGTAGGGGGTATAGTTTGACACACGGAGGGGCACCCAAGTTACCGGATTCCGTGAAGTGCTGGGTGGCCCATTCACTTTGTTGAAGGGGGCTGCTTCACTTCTGGGATTGGCGGGTAACTTGCCGCACTCGTAGGGGTCCAGGTTTTCATTGCACAGGCTATCCATACTACCGGGAACGTCGGGTTTTATTTGCGGCTCAAATGAAACCCAAGACTCCAAGATTATCCATCTTTCTGTATTGTTGGCTGAGATTCTGTGATGTTGATTATTATCATGTCTGGGACGAATGTTGTATATACTTATATATATACTAGTAGATGTTGTATATGTTTTGCATCCGCTCTAGTCCAACTCCCGCTCTGTCGTTAGTTAAGTAACCTAACAGGTGATGACGGGGCCCCGTGGCGAATGCGGATGGCATATACGTTCATTGTATTTTCGTTCTTTTTGTGGTGTGATAGGACTAAATTGATGGGACCGCATTAATTTTGATTAATGCAAGAAAATAAACCTAAAAGATGTTGTTGGAACAAATTTCGAAAAACTACAGTTATATTCTTTCGCTTTGCATAGTGGTATTCGGTCATGAATATCCAGCACCTCATTTTATGAGGCATGAGCTGAGATCCCTTCGCGGGGTGTGACCTCTTGAGCAAAAGCCTATACTGTAGATTACTCGGTTTTTTCAAAAACAGAAATTTTCAAAAGGCGGAGCTTAAACCACTCCTTTTCAAAATTACTCAGGTTCCTCCAACGATATCAAGTTCATTACGTTAACGGGTTTTTCGCCAGAAACCCAGCCGTAGCCCTCCTTTATTTCCTACAAGTACTACTTAGTATTCGAATTACATATTTTGGCATTATCAAGACGTAGTGATCGGTTGCTGAGTATTGCTTGTTTGCAGCTATATTTCCGATTATTTAGGACAGTCACATAGCTATGTTGGCATTGTCAAGGGAAATGCGGGTGGGTCTAAATTAATCGAGATAATGACAGGCCGAACATGACTAATGGCTTATGATATATTGGCATTGTCAAGATCATAAAGCCGTTAGGGGCAAAAACCACATCAGGAGTTTCAAATATACAAGAAACTTGCAGATTTAGCATAACTTCTGGAGTGCAGTGACTAGAGTGGATTCCATCTAGGTCATCGCACAATGATAGTTGGATCTCGGTCCCACTGATGGGTTGGATAACTCTCGGGAGATTATTTCACTTAACAATCAATGCTATAAACCAAGTAGGTGTCTAGAACGGTGTTAGCGGGGCTACGCCTCCAGGGAAAAGAGGTCATATAATTAAAGAAGTTCACGAAAGCGTTGGAAAACCTCCCTCGAAGTACCAACACTAGCCTTGCTGAAAGGTTAAGCAAGTATTGTGACGTGTGATTAAATCCTGACTAGTTTTTCTTTTAGGGTTTGAAGAAGAATTTGAGGAAACGGTGGGAGCCATCCTGGTTAGATAAATTAATAAACAATCTAATCTTAGAAGAGCGCGTGCTGAGTGTTTTCTTTTCTCTCTCGAGAGGTAGCAACCATTTCACGTCCTAATCAAGATAATAAAATGTATCGCTTGACCAATCCGAATTCTTATTCGGGGCTGGGGAACGTCGGTTTGGCTCTAACTTATGATGTCAATCATAAGTATGAGCATAGGAAAGATGATTGTTTGAATTACAAGGAGACCCCATTGAAGAAGAAGCATACAAATGTATCTACTTCAGGTGTTCTTGTAATTTAGAACTGCTTTTCGGTCAGTCCTACCTCCTGGGTACTAGATACCGGATCAGGATCTCATATCTGTAATTTATTGCAGGGACTAAGAAAAAGTAAGATAGTTAGACCTCGTTGTATGTCCCTCAGGTTAGGGAACGGAGCACATGTTAATGCTGCAGCCGTCGGTGAATATCACCTAGTGTTGCCAAATGGCAATACTATGATTTTGAACAATTGCTACTATGTACCTTCCATGGTTTGCAACATCATATCAGTTTCTTTACTTGATAAAGATGGATATAACTTTTTCTTGATAGAAATATCATGAACATTTACCTTGATAAGGTACTGGTTGCAGAAGGTATGCTGTATAATGGTATCTATGTTCTAAATCAGAATACAGTTCTCAATGTACAAAACACACGCAAGAGGAAGAGTTCAGATACGAACGAATCCTACTTGTGGCATTGTAGACTTGGTCATATCGGAGAGAAAAGACTAAGTAAGTTACATATAAATGGACTCTTGAATACGTTCGAATTTTCATCTTATGAAACTTTTCAGTCTTGTCTTAAAGGAAAGTTGACCAAATCTCCGTTCACCGGACATGGAGAAAGAGCAGTAGAGCTCTTGGGACACATGCACAGTGATGTGTGTGGTCCGATGTCTATACATGCACGGGGTGGGTTCTCGTACTTCATCACATTCACTGACGATCTCTCTAGATTCGGATATGTGTATCTTATAAGACACAAATCTGAAGCTTTTGAGAAATTCAAAGAATTCGGAAACGAAGTAGACAACCAGACTGGCAAAAGTATCAAGATCCTCCGATCTGATAGAGGAGGGGAGAGCACTGAATTCAGGGACTTTCTAAAAGAGAACGCATTCTCTCTCAGCTTACTCCTCCGTATACACCACAGCACAACGGCGTATCGGAGCGGAGGAACCGTATCCTATTGGACATGGTTCGCTCCATGATGAGTAATACCGAGTTACCTCTTTCATTCTGGGGACTTGCGCTTGAAACAACAGCATACTTGTTGAATCAGGTTCCGTCTAAATTTGTGCCTATAACTCCATATGAAATATGGAGTGGTAAAAGACCATATCTTGAACGCATTAAGATATGGGGTTGTCCGGCCTATGTAAAGGTACAAAATCCGGACAAGCTTCATGCACGATCAGTTTTGTGCATGTTTATAGGATATCCTAGAAATTCTCTGGGATATCTGTTCTACCACACTAAGGAACAGAAGGTGTTCGTTGCTCGTCGTGCCACCTTTTTGGAGTGGCAATTTTTTGCAAAAGAAATAAGTAGGAGCACGGTAGAACTGAATGAAATATCTGAACCACAAACTCAAACTGAGGATTTAGTAGAACCGGAAAATTCAATAGTCCCAGAAGAACCTCAGCCACTCGGCAGATATGGTAGGATTTCTCATCCGCCCTAGAGATACTACGGTTTTCTCATAGACGGGGATCGAGAGGATTGCATCTTGGAAGAAGATGACCCTACCAGTTTCAGGCAGGCCATTATCAGTAGGGACTCTGATAAGTGGCTGGATGCTATGCGATCCGAAATGGAGTTCATGTACACCAATAAAGTGTTGACCTTGGATATTGCTTCACCTGGGGTAAAACCCGTTGGATGCAAATGGATCTACAAAAGGAAACTTGGCGTAGATGGGCAGGAGGAAACCTATAAGGCTAGACTCGTTGCAAAAGGTTTTTGTCAAAGACCAGGTGTGGAATATGATGAAAACTTTTCTCCAGTGGCTATGCTCAAATCCATTCAGATCCTACTTGCCATTGCTGCCTTCCATGACTATGAGATCTGGCAGATGGACATAAAAACGACCTTTCTAAATGGCAGTTTGGAATAATGCGTTTATATGGATCAGCCAGATGGTTTTGTAGACAGTGGGAGCAGCAGGAAGGTGTGCAAGTTGCTTAAATCCATTTATGGATTAAAGCAGGCATCGCGGAGCTGGAACATCTGTTTTGATGAAACAGTCAAGGAATTTGACTTCATCAAGAATGAGGATGAGCCTTGTATTTATAAGAAGATTGTAGGACGAACTGTCATATTCCTAGTCTTGTACGTGGACGACATTCTTTTGATTGGAAATGACATTCCTATGCTACAATCGGTCAAGCTATTCTTATCACAACGGTTCTCCATGAAGGACCTGGATGATGCCTCGTGCATTCTGGGGATCAAGATCTATAGAGATAGATCCAAGAGATTACTGGGACTTTCGCAGTCTAGGTACATAGAGATCGTACTAAAGAGATTTAGTATGGAAGATTCCAAGCACGGTAATATACCCGCATTGCATGGAATCACCCTCTCCAAGAAGATGTCTCCCAAGACTGAAGAGGAGAGGGTTCGCATGAGCACTATACGTTACGCTTCGGTGGTAGGATCTATAATGTATGCGATGCTATGTACAAGACCAGATGTAGCTTATACGCTAAGCGTGGTAAGCCGGTATCAGTCAGACCTAGGTGAGAACTACTGGACAGCAGTGAAGAACATTCTCAAGTACCTAAGAAGGACTAAGGAGATGTTCCTGGTTTACGGTAATAGAGACCTCAGGGGCGAGTCCTTTACTGATTCAAGCTCCCAGAGTGAGAAGGAAGACAGCAAGTCTGTCGCGGGTTTTGTATTTACCCTCAATGGAGGGGCGGTGTGTTGGAAGAGCTCCAAACAGGATACCGTTGCAGACTCGACGATGGAGGCTGAATACATTGTTGCAAGCGATACCGCAAAAGAAGCGGTATGGATAAAGACGTTCATTAGTGAACTTCAGGTAGTTCCGTCCATTGGTGACCCAATACCTTTGTATTGCGATAACAATAGGTCTATAGCTTTAGCGAAGGAACCACGGTCCTATCAGAAATCCAGTCACATCTTAAGGCGGTATCACCTGATCAGGGAGATCATTGATCGCTAGGAGATCGAGGTACGGAGAGTGGAAACTAAAGATAACACGGCGGATCCATTCACAAAGGCCCTCCCTCAAGCACAGTTCGAGCGACTTTTTGAGCTATTGGGTATGCGTTACGCCAGTAGCTGGCCTTAGTGCAGACGTTAGGTATGCGGTACACCAATTACTGGCCTTTAGTGCAAGTGGGAGATTGTTGGATATGTATGCCCTAGAGGCCATTATTGTATAGTAATAGTTTGTATATTACATTTTGGAAGCTTAGGATATATACACGGATTTACAACAGTCTTGCTCGATATAGTAGTATGCTACTTGGTTTGTATCTATCTTAATATGTGTATATATTTCTTTTAACATATCGCTAATACATATTGATAGAGCCCTTACGATCTTTGCTTGACTACCAGCGTTGTGATGGCGGTCACACTAGTGGGGGATGGGTAGTCTATAAGCACATACTTATACAGGTCCCTAGTTGTAGGATTATCGAGACAGGGCAACGATACTCCAGAGTAAACTATTGTATAGGCTTCTCATCCCAGCAGTGGAGATGGTCTGTCCTACAGCCATTAGTACGTCGTACTGGAGATAGTATGCAGGTGCTCGTTAGGTTACGAGTACACTGAACAGGACTCGTCGGGAACTGTTGGTTGGTATTAAACCTTTCGTCAAGTAGCAGTTCCCAGATGGCATGAGTACAGCTTAGTCCGTTTACTTGACACTGCTACTTCGCGTCAAGTGTGTTCCCACTGTTCTTAGATTGCTACCCTTCCATGACTCTATTGAGTCATGCAAACAGGTATTAGTTTGGTGCAGTCCTGAAGCACTTGGAGGCAGTGGCGGTTAGATAGGATTCAGCTCTCCCGGTATTGGGGGTTGATATCGCGCTGTGTTTGGAGAGCCATTACACAAAGTACTTGGTCCGGGAAAGTGAGTTTTACTGGTAGGTATTCTAGTAGTTTCTTAGGGTGTTATGGGCTACACTCCGACATGACTTATACCGCTGTTAGGGGTCTGACGTTTGCCACTCCCTAGACTCGATATGCAATACTCTTAGAAGAATAGACTGGACTGTACGAAGATTTCCACAGACAGGCTCAGAAGGAGTTTGGATGAGCTTGCTCGTCGACCTTCTTATCGACAGATACCTGGGTACTCGTTACGCACAGGTAGTGCTGCTGATGTGCTTGTGGTTAAACCCACTGCCAGAGTACTGTCGAGTCTTTAGAGTCCCACAAAGAGGGTTTCCCAGCTTCGGGCGAAACGAGTAGAGGTCGTATGGTTTTACGACAGGGTTCAATCACATACGTATACTTGTGCGTGTGTTGTGATTCGAGCGGACAATACTAGTGGGCTTTGGTTTAAGCCGGATCCTAGTATTTATTATTGGATTACCTACGTCTCATAGTATTCGTGTTTCTCGGAACACGGATGTGGGTATGTATATATGGATGAGAGGGGATATAGAAGGAGATACCTGTTGGATATGAATGCCCTAGAGGCCATTATTGTATAGTACTAGTTTGTATATTACATTTTGGAAGCTTGGGATATATACACGGATTGACGACAGTCTTGCTCGATATAGGAGTATGCTACTTGGTTTGTATCTATCTTAATATGTGTATATGTTTCTTTTAACATATCGCTAATACATATTGATGGAGCCCTTAGGATCTTTGCTTGACTACCAGCGTTGTGATGGTGATCACACTAGTGGGGGCTGGGTAGTCTATAAGCACATCCTTATACAGGTCTCTAGTCGTAGGATTACCGAGACAGGGCATCGATACTCCAGAGTAGACTAGTATATACGCTTCTCATCCCAGCAGGGGAAATGGTCTGTCCCACAGCCATTAGTACGTCGTACCGGAGATAGTATGCAGGTGCTCGTTAGGTTATGAGTACACTGGACAGGACTCGTCGGGAACTGTTGGTTGGTATTATACCTATCGTCAGTTAGCAGTTCCCAGGTGACATGAGTACAGCTTAGTCTGTTGACTTGACACTACTACTTTGCCTCAAGTGTGTTCACACTGTTCTTAGATTGCTACCCTACCACGGCTCTATTGAGTCGTTTATGTGGGGTTCCTAGGCACACTAAGGAGGTTCCACAAGGCATCAACCATGCCAAACAAAAATTTTCTAGGTGCCGAACAACCCTTAGCAAGATCGTTAACTAGATGTAAAGGCGAAAAGTTAGCAAGCAAACGACTTTGCTACTAAGTGAAAGGGATTACAACCTTTGTAGATCCGGTCCACCACTTCTTTAGCTCCGTGTTGACGTCCCTCCGCTGCGATCATCGGATCCCGGACTCTAGAAATGGTTTAGTCGTAGAAATGATCGGGCTAGGTCATTGACATCGAGGCCGAAGAGGATCTACGTCGGGGAGACTCAAACTCAAGCTATTCCTTCACTCGGTCGAAAACTTTATGAAGAGAACACCCTATACTACATGGCAAGTGGTAGAGGTTGAAGAAATAGGAAGTGGGTTCACTTTAGAATTGGATTTCTCACTCTTTTTCTCATGGTGTCATTGGAGCTAGCAAGCTTTTTCAAGCTTGATGAAGATGAAGAAGAAGAAAGAAATAATATGAATCATTTCCAAAATGAAACTTATCCAATATATGATGGCACTATGGTTGAGTTAAGCCCCCATGCTTAACTCATGTAGAGAATTAACCAAACCATTAGGTTAAGGGTTGGGTTAACTAATATACTACACAAATGACAAAAGGATTGACTTTGTCAATGCTTATCAAGCTTCATGAAGCTTGATAACTTTGACCAAAGTCTCAATTCTTTTGTTATTTGCTAGGAAAATAGTAAACCCTAATCTAACCTTGATATGGTTCAAGTCTCATACACGCAACTTGTTTGTATCATCAAGCATGATACAAACATGTACACTTGCATATATCACATATAAAGAATGTACACTTTCAAGTGAGAAAATCAATCCTAAATGAACCAATACTAGTTAATGTAAAGTAATTTATCAAATATATAATTATATATTAAATCATTAAATCAACACTTGATTTAATGATCCGGTCATATCGCATATAACCGACTAATATGAATAGTAACAACTTATCGAATCAACACTTGATCCGATAACCCGGCTATATCGCATATAACCGATCAATGTCACAAATCGCGAGAATAGAATACAGTATCATATACTATTATTATTCTCGGTCCCGCACATATCTCATATGCGCTCCTATTTCTTTTCGCTTGAGCCAGGAAACCCCTGTGTAGGACTCTAAAGACTCGTCAATACGCCGGCAGCAGGTGATGATCATATCAAACACCCAAAAGCCGCAGGAGGTCTGCTAAACATAACGGCCACCCGGGTATTGAGCGATTAGAAGATCAACAAGCAAGCCCGCTCACACTCCAGTGGATCAAACGAGTAACACTACCGTACAGTCCGGTCTGTTCGTCAGATATGTCGCATATCTTGTCTAGGGGTGGTAAACGTCAGACCCCAATAACTCGATAAGTCGTGTCGATATGAGGCTCATAACGGGTCGAGAAACTACTGGTAACACTTACCAGTAAATCCCTAAAACAGCCTTGGCTAAGGACTTCCTGTTATAGCCAATCGAGCACTGCGCAACATCAACTCCCTATACCGGGAGAGACGAAACCCCTCCTATCGCTCATTGCCTCCATGTGAATCGGGACTGTACCCAAAAGCCACCTTTTTGCACGCCCTCTTGGACGTGGTATGATGGAAATCAAAGCATAGTGGGAATCACATAAGACTCTATGATGATCTCGGGTCTACAGACTAACCTGTACCAGTGTCACCAGAGAACTGCCATCAGACGTAAGGTATAATACCATCTGGGAGTTCTCGGCGAGTCCATCCAGTGTACCCAGTCTCCACTGAGCATCCGTATATCATCTCTGATGTCAAACACTAATGGATATGGGATCATCCATCGCCCATCTGTATGGGTCGAGAAGCTACACGCTAGTCTACTCTGGATATCGATGCCCCGTCTCGATACACCCATGACTAGGGACTTTGAAGGATGTACTTATAGAATACCATGTCCCCACTAGTATGATCCGCATCATAGTCCAGGTAGTCAAGTACACATCCTAAGGGCTTTACCAACATGTAACAGAGAGACAATCAGTGTACACGTTAAGGTAAAGAGTAACCGGATAGCATACTATCATATCGAGCAAGAAAGTCATCCCTATATATGTCCAAGCATCCACTACAATATGTATAGTAATGGCCTCTAGGGCATACATATAACTAACAATCTCCCACTTGCACTAGGGCCATCTGATAGCAGTGGTTATAGTATCTCATACTCAACCATCCCATAAAAGTCTCTCTCTGGGAAAAGGCCTTTCGTGAGTGGATCCGCCGTGTTGTCCTCTAAGTCTACTCTCTTAACCTCGATCCCCTGGAGATCAACCATCTCCATGATCAGGTGATACTGCCTAAGAATATGTCTGGATCATTGATGGGACGGGCGTTCCTTGGCATAAGCCACAACTCCATTGTCACACAATGGGAGGAACGAAGTTCATCTTATGAACTAATGTACACCCAGACTTCCTCTTTGGTAGCATCTTTGGTAACGATGTATCTTGCCTATAATCGTCTAGTATGTCACGGTATCTAGCTTGGAACTCTTCCAACATACCGTCCCTCCACTGAGGGTAAAGACAATGCCTGCGACTGACATTCAGTCGTCCTTATCACTCTGGAACCTTTCCAATGATTGTCCCCAGGATCAATTGATACCATCTCACTACAACTAGTGAGTATCCTAATATCCAATTAGATCTATCTCATAGATCCAAAACCCAGGATTTAGTAGGTATCACTTTGATCCTATATGGAGAATCCTTGTGATAAGCGGAGATTGACCGAGCGTAGCATAGGAAACTCCTTCCCTATCAAGAGTATGTCATCCACGTACTCTACGAGGATCATCACCATACTCCCTACTACCTTCTTTTATATACAAGGTTCATCTACCATTTTGATGATGTCAAACTCTTTGACTAACTCATCAAAACAGATGTTCCAACTCCGCGATGCCTGCTTTAGCACATAAAACATCTTGCACACGTTTCCGCTGCTCCCACTGTCTACGAAGTCCTCTGACTGTGTACTTATAGACTCTGTCTTCTAAATCATTATTTAGAAAAGCAGTCATGACACCTAACCGCCAGATATCGTAGTCATGGTATGTAGCGTAGCAAGTAGGATCTGGATGAACTTAAGCATAGGCCCCAAGAAAAAGTTTCATCATTAGCCACAACTGGTCTATTATGCAAACCTTTAACGAGTCTGGTTTTGAAAGTCTCAACTTTTCCATGTACACCAAGTAATCTTCTCAAGATATACTTACTCCTGATGGGGATTTAACCCTTCAGATAAAGCAACCAAAGTCCATACTTTGTTGGTGTATAAGGATTCCATCTCAGATCGATAAACATCCAGCCATTCTTACAGAGTCCTACTCCTGATGGCCTGCTCGAAACTAGTTAGGTCATCATCCCATGATGCAATCCTCGCTCCCACTGTCATAGAGAAACCGAAGTATCTCTCAGGTGGGTGAGGAACCCTACTAGATCGGCGGAGAGGCTGAGGTTCGTTGGTTGCTATTGAATCCTTTGGTTCTACCAAATTATCAGCAGCAGTTTGTATAGCTGGAACTGTTTCCAGTTCTACCTCATTACCAATAATTTCTTCATAAGAAATTCCCTTTCACAAAGGTGGCATGCTGAGAAACAAAACATTTTTGTTCCTCGGTTAGGTAGAAGATATTCCTTTGCATATGCTCGGGATATCCAACAAACTTCCACAGTCCTGACTTTGCCTCGAGCTTGTCCGGATTATGCTTTTAGACATAGGCCGGACAACCCCAAATCTTAACAAACTTAAGATATGGGCTCTTCCCTTTCCATATCTCATATGAAGTGGTAGGCAACTGATTTGATTGGAACCCTATTCAATAGGTATGCAACTTCATAAGTGCATAACTCCCTAAAAGGAAATAGGAAACTCAGTAGTACTCATCATAGAGCACACCATATCTCATAGGGTGTTATTGCTCCGCCCCGATATACCATCGTGCTATGGTGTATACGGAGGAGTAATGCTGAGAGAGAATCTCATTCTCCTTTACAATAATCCAGGAATTCCATGCTTAAGTATTCTCCTCCTTGATCACATCAAAGGACATAATACTTATACCCGTATTTGGTTCTCTACTTCTAACTTATATTCTGTGAATATCTCAAAAGGTTCGGACTTGTGTTTCAACAGGAACATATGTCTGAATCTTGAGAGATTATTAAAGAATGTAATGAAGTACAAAGAACCGGTCTTGGCATGTGTAGACAGGGGGCCTTCATACATCAACATGTATCATCCCAAGAGTTTACTAACTCTTTCTCTGTTTCCAGTAAACGGAGCTATGGTCATCTTATCTTTGTGACATGACTTGTAAGTTTCACAAGATGTAAATTCAAACTGATTTAAATATGCATCTAAATGTAACTTCAGCCAGTCGGGTCGTATTGATATGACCTAGTCTATAATACCTCAAGAAGGATCCGTTCATTTCTGAACTCTTCCTCTTGTGTGTGTTCTGTATACTAAAGAACTGTAGTTTGATTTAGAACATCAATGCTTTTAGATAACGTGCCTAAACTGATCAACTTTTGATATAGGAAATGTTCAAAACATTATCCAACAATACAAAATTTTATCGTTTCTTTACTAATAAAGAGACTGATATGATTTTGTATATCAGGTTCGGTATCTAATAGCATTTGTTCAGAATCAATTTACTGATAATACAGGGTGACAGTGACCAACAGACTTGGCTGCAACACTTGCCCCGTTTTCTGTCTCATGAAACTTATCACCCGTTCTCAGTTTTCTACCTATCTGTAGCCCTATGTAACAGATTACATATCTGGGATCCTGATCCGGTATCAAAAACCCAGGACGTAGAGAATACAGAGAAACAGTTCTTTGTAACGAACACACTCGAAGATGATGCATCAACATGCACTTTCTTCGTTTGTGCGGCACGGGAAATCTGGTATTCCCCAATTCCTGCTCTATCTTATAACAATTATAAGTTGGAGCGGGACCAACATTTCCCAGCTCATTATAACAAGCGGGTTCGGTCAATATCCGTATTATTATCTTGATTAAGGCGTGACATGGTTGCTACCTGGAGAGAGAGAGAAGCAAACACTCAGCGTATGCTCTTGCAAGATCAGATTGGTTATTATTTTATCTAATCAGGATGGCTCCCACTGTTTTTATCAAATCTTCCTCCAAACCTTAAAAAGAAAGACTAGCCGGGATTAATTACACGCTACAAGTTCGCCAATCTTTCAGCCAGGCCAGTGTCGGTACTTTGAGGGAGGTCCCCCGTGCTTTCGCACAAACCTAATTAATGTAAACCTCATTTTTCCAGAGGCGTAACCTCGTTAACACCTTTCTAGACACCTACTTGATCGGCTAATTGTAATGTGTAAAACTCTCCCAGGAGTAACTCTTACTCGCAGCGGGTATCGAGATCCAACTATCTCATAGAAGGTATGCAATCTCATTGAAAATTTCAACACTTGAAATTCTCGATAATATTTTTCCCCAAGCGATCTATGACCTTGACTGAGTCAACAAACCATAGACCGCAAGTAAAGTTCAACCCGTCATTTCTCGATTGAATTAAACCCACCCGCACGACCCTTGACTGAGTCAACAAGGCCGCACGACTACCCTAATCCAATCGCATCATATGCTTTGCAGATAAGCACTAATCAGCTACCGCACACTACGCCTTGACTGAGTCAACAAACGCAGCACGAATACTAACTATTACTTATCTGAAATGACGGAGGGGTACGTCAGGTTTTTATGAAAACCCTTCGCGTAATGAACTTTATATCGTTGTAGAATCAAATGATTTTAAAATGGAGTGTTTTTTAGGCTTTTCTAGTTTTGCTAAAGGGGTCACTCCCGGTGAAGGGATCGTCGGCCCTTTCCTCATCGAATAAGGTGTAGGATATATCACATATACCGCTATGCAAAGCAAGAACTATAGTAGCAATCAAAAGACAAACCGAGGGTTGTAGCATCTGCCAGTTATTGCTAAAGGAGTCACTCTCGGTGAAGGGATCTCGGTCCTTTCCTTATCGAATAAGGTGCAGGATGTTCTACAAGGAACACCGCGATGCAAAGCAAGAACTGTAGCTACCTGTTTTTGAAAATTCGATTCCACAACATCTTTTAGGTTTCTTTTATTTTCATTAATCACATTAATGAATTCCCATCATTTAAGCACCTAAACATCACAAATAAATACGACGTACACTTATGCCATCCGCATTCTCCTCGATGTCCCCTCGTGCACCGTTAGGTTAGGTAACTAACGGCAGAGCGGGGCAGGGCTAGCGCGGCTGTAAAACATAAGCAACGTCTATATAATATATCATATATACTATATACAATATCTATCTGAACATATCACATGATCACATCACAGATAACGTAGCAGAAAAAACATATGAAACATTGGATATACTAGGACGTCCGTGTTTTCAATACGAGCCAGTATAAAACATGGATTCCATGGTCACGATGAATAGCCAAACCCACACCCCTAGACCCTTACGAGAGCGGCAAGCAACCCTACCAATTCTAGAGTTAGGAGACCCAGACTCGACTCCTCGAGTTGGTCTCCCACTGGACTCTAGAACCCGGTTACTTGTGCTCTCCTCCTTGGGTCTATCCTAGTGCGGAAAAGTAAATAATATACAAATGGTGACATCTTCCGCAACCTGGAAGTGCCCCAATAAAAGAATATTACATACAAGTTTTTACATGAATGAAAATGGAAAAACACTCATCTCACATAAAAAACCCCGGCTATTCAAACACGACGATCCAATATAACATATCCAGCAACACATAACATCACATGTCATCAACGTAAGTAAATGTGCGCATCCCAATTGTCGTTGACATATAGCAATGAAACCGGCGATATCACATATTACACTTACGGTCGCAGAAAAGAAAGTGTAAAACTACAACAGTTGGAATCCGCAATCCTTTTAGACATCACATGCTTAACCAAATGAATTCCTTAGACATCACATGCCTAACAATTAAAAACCCAGCATTTTAGTCTCAATATCGAAAACACTTTTCAATATCTGGTCGGGCAATTTAACAAGATTCCCGATAAACTGATCGAATGCTCGTCGCAAACTTTAGTAGACGGCCGCACCCCCGATACCGTCGACGAAGTGCACCAAGGGGGAACACCGCTACCGCGAGCACCCGAACGGATGCTTTCGGCGACGGGGTTCTCCTATAGTCACTTGGTCGGGGCTAAGGGGTGTAGCTGTCTATTAAGTTTACCCGGCGAGTATCCGCGTACGCTACGTGATTGCAACGGACTTTTGATCGCATCAAAATTCCGTGGCAACCGATCAAGTGAGACTAAAGTGCTATGTTTATAACATCCAAATCAGTTATCTCATAACTACTTATGGATTCCAAATATTGTATCACATTCCAGATAAATAGAAAATGTTAAACTTTCCGATCGAACATTCAAACATCCAAGTTTTCCCGAAACAGCTCAACTCTTGAAATAAGTTCAAAAACATCCAGTTCATGCCACAGTACCAACGGTCCAGCCGTAGAAGGGTCAAGCCAACTCCTCACATGTGGCACACCGTACTGCCCCAAACCCGAAGGTTCAAAGGGCAGTTCAAGATGGTCACATATTCGAGTTAAGGTTTGTTGTCTTCTAGAGGGACCATCGCGTTACTTGCACTACTTAGAACGTCATTAAACTACGGAAAAATCCAACACTTGGAAATTTCCCGGCAGGGGAAAAAGTGGGTATTTATATCCGGTTGAACTTTTTAACATGTTCAAAAAATATCCGGGAAACATAACAAAATTAAAATCTCCGATCGAATCGATGATTACCAAATAAACCCCTAGAAAACTCAACACTTGAGTCAGTTTCAAAATACCCATAAAATAGCACTACAGAATATAAGAATTACTGTGCCAAGAAAAAGATCCAATACCTCCGTACGGCCGCGGATCCGCGGCCCAAGAATGGTACGGCCGCGGTTCCGCGGCGGTTTGGAAGGATTAGGAGGTCGAATTTCACCAAAATTCTTATATTTCCCTGCTTGATTTTTCAGATATTTTTAATTCAGAAAATACACAGTTTTGAAAAAATGTACAGAGAGGGGGTAAACTTGGACGTATCGGGTTCGTTCGGAGTTTTAACTTCGTTAACACATCGCCTAAAGCTCTAGCTAGGCTCTGATACCACTGTGGTGTTTCTAGGCACACTAAGGAGGTTCCACAAGGCATCAACCTTGCCAAACAAAAATTTTCTAGGTGCCGAACAACCCTTAGCAAGATCGTTAACTAGATGTAAAGGCGAAAAGCTAGCAAGCAAACGACTTTGCTACTAAGTGAAAGGGATTACAACCTTTGTAGATCCGGTCCACCACTTCTTTAGCTCCGTGTTGACGTCCCTCCACTGTGATCATTGGATCCCGGACTCTAGAAATGGTTTCGTCGGAGAAATGATCGGGCTAGGTCATTGACATCGAGGTCGAAGATGATCTACGTCGGGGAGACTCAAACTCAAGCTATTCCTTCACTCGGTCGAAAACTTTATGAAGAGAACACCCTATACTACATGTTAAGTGGTAGAGGATGAAGAAATAGGAAGTGGGTTCACTTTAGAATTGGATTTCTCACTCTTTTTCTCATGGTGACTTTGGAGCTAGCAAGCTTTTTCAAGCTTGATGAAGATGAAGAAGAAGAAAGAAATCATATGAATCATTTCCAAAATGAAACTAAACTAATATATGATGGCACCATGGTTGATTTAAGCCCTCATGCTTAACTCATGCAGAGAATTAACCAAACCATTAGGTTAAGGGTTGGGTTAACTAATATCCTACACAAATGACAAAAGGATTGACTTTGTCAATGCTTATCAAGCTTCATGAAGCTTGATAACTTTGACCAAAGTCTCAATTCTTTTGTTATTTGCTAGGAAAATAGTAAACCCTAATCTAACCTTGATATGGTTCAAGTCTCATACACACAACTTGTTTGTATCATCAAGCATGATACAAACATGTACACTTGCATATATCACATATAAACAATGTACACTTTCAAGTGAGAAAATCAATCCTAAATGAACCAATACTAGTTAATGTAAAGTAATATATCAAATATATAAATATACATTAAATCATTAAATCAACACTTGATTTAATGATCCGGTCATATCGCATATAACCGACTAATATGAATAGTAACAACTTATCGAATCAACACTTGATCCGATAACCCGACTATATCGC
Source organism: Agapanthus africanus (assembly GCA_030015575.1). Taxonomy (NCBI): domain Eukaryota; kingdom Viridiplantae; phylum Streptophyta; class Magnoliopsida; order Asparagales; family Amaryllidaceae; genus Agapanthus; species Agapanthus africanus. The sequence continues at coordinate 249,877,886 of JASDDO010000029.1, read as the reverse complement.
ATATAACCGATCAATGTCACAAATCGCGAGAATAGAATACAGTATCACATACTGGTATTATTCTCGGTCCCGCACATATCTCATATGCGCTCCTATTTTGTTTCGCTTGAGCCAGGAAATTCCTGTGTAGGACTCTAAAGACTCGTCAATACGCCAGCAGCAGGTGATGATCATATCAAACACCCACAAGCCGCAAGCGGTCTGCTAAACGTAACGGCCACCCGGGTATTGAGCGATCAGAAGATCAACGGGCAAGCCCGCTCACACTCCAGTGAATCCAACGAGTAACACTACCGTACAGTCAGGTCTGTTCGTCTGATATGTCGCATATCTCGTCTAGGGGTGGTAAACGTCAGACCTCAATAACTCGATAAGTCCTGTCGATATGAGGCTCATAATGGTTCGAGAAACTACTGGTAACACTTACCAGTAAATCCCTAAAACAGCCTTGGCCAAGGACTTCCTGTTATAGCCAATCGAGCACTGCGCAACATCAACTCCCTATACCGGGAGAGACGAAACCCCTCCTATCGCTCATTGCCTGCATATGAATCGGGACTGTAACCAAAAGCCACCTTTTTGCATGCCCTCTTGGACGTGGTATGATTTAAATCAAAGCACAGTGGGAATCACACAAGACTCTATGACGATCTCGGGTCTACAGACTAACCTGTACCAGTGTCACCAGAGAACTGCCATCTGACGTAAGGTATAATACCATCTGGGAGTTCTCGGCGAGTCCGTCCAGTGTACCCAGTCTCCACTGAGCACCCGTATATCATCTCTGATGTCAAACACTAATGGATATGGGATCATCCATCGCCCATCTGTATGGGTCGAGAAGCTACACGCTAGTCTACTCTGGTATATCGATGCCCCGTCTCGATACACCCACGACTAGGGACTTTGAAGGATGTACTTATGGACTACCATGTCCCCACTAGTATGATCCGCATCATAGTCCAGGTAGTCAAGTACACATCCTAAGGGCTTTACCAACATGTAACAGAGAGACAATCAGTGTACACGTTAAGGTAAAGAGTAACCGGATAGCATACTATCATATCGAGCAAGAAAGTCATCCCTATATATGTCCAAGCATCCACTACAATATACATCCTATGTATAGTAATGGCCTCTAGGGCATACATATAACTAACAGTTTAAACAGGTAGTAGTTGGGTGCAATCCCGAAGCACTTGGAGGCAGTGGCGGTTAGATAGGATTCGTCTCTCCCGGTATTGGGGGTTGATATCGCGCTGTGTTTGGAGAGCCATTACACAAAGTCCCTGGCCAGGGCAAGTGAGGTTTACTAGTAGGTGTTCCAGTAGTTTCTCAAGGTGTTCTGGGCTACACTCCGACATGACTTATACGGCTATTAGGGGTCTGACGTTTACCACCTCCCTAGGCCCGATATGCGATACTCTTAGACGAACAGACCGGACTGTATGGAGATTGTCACAGATAGGCTCAGTAGGAGTTTGGATGAGCTTGCTCGTCGACCTTTTTATCGACGGATACCTGGGTAGCCGTTATGCACAGCTAGTGCCGCTGACGTGCTTGTGGTTAAACCCACTGCCAGAGTGTTGTCGAGTCTTTAGATTCCCATACAGAGGGTTTCCCAGCTTCGGGAGAAACGAGTAGAGGTCGTATGGTTTTACGACAGGATTCGATCACATACGTGTACTTGTGCGCGTGTAGTGTTCGAGCTGACAATACTAGTGGGCTTTGGTTTAAGACGGATCCTAGTATTTGATTATTGGATTAGCTTTGTCTCATTGTATTCGTGTTTCTCGGAACACGGATGCGGGTATGTATATACGGATGAGAGGGGGTATAGATGTAGACATCTCATTAGGGTTTTGACCATTGACTTGGTCAAAACAAATATGAGAAAAGGAAAAGTATTTGTTATTTTTCATAAATGATAATCTTTTATGGCATGGCTACTTGGTTGACCATTTGACTTGGGTTGACTTGTTGACCATAGATATTTTGTGAGATATTTTTGACCATGGATATTTTGGTGAGATATTTTCCATGACAAATGGTCATATATAAGTTAGCCATTCCATTTTTTTTTCATTATCACAAATACATTCTCTCTCCTAATGCTTGCTCTCTTCTTCTTCCTCTCTAGCCCTAGTGTTTCATGAGTTGAGAATAAAGGGTTTAGTGAGATAAGCTACTCATAATCACACTCTACTCATTCTGGGTCACTTAGTCTAGCACCCTAAGTGATCTAGTTGCCTCATCTTGGAGGTTTAGCTCAATGTTGGAGCTCTCGGGTGGATCATCGTTGACATAAGGAGGCCGAAGTTCAAGTACGATCCATACTTCCATCGAGGAGGTTAAGAAGAGGATCGAAGACCCGAAGGACTTGTTTTCGTTAGGTATACTTTCTATCATAGTAGATAGAACTCTAATCTGCTAACTAGGTTTATGGTAAAGATCCGGTTTTTTGTTATCCTAGCTCCAAGTTTATGATCGCTCTAAAAATTTTGTTCCGCATTTGTCCATGGAAGTTGGCCGGGGCGCTAGTGTAACCCTTCATGGTATCAGAGCCAGCCCATAAACCCTATACTAGCAAGTTTAAACAATGTTAAAATGACGAAACCGAAACGACTCCGTAACATTGTAACCAAACTGCAGTTTCTGTCGAATTTTTAAAGGCTTCAAAATTTTTTTTAAACAACTGTAGAGTGATCCTTAGACTGTGAGATGTAACCAGAACAAAAACGATGCATTTTCACTAAGTTTTGTAAGGCCAATCACCCCTTAAAACCGTCCTCCTCGATTTTCTGGTGGAAAAATGCATTGAGTTTTGTTCTGGGTTCTTATCTCAAGGAATTTGGTTGTCTGGTGTTGTTTGTTTTTTGCCCAAGTTTGATTCTCTGTTGTTTTCTGTACGGGGCAATTTGGAGTGTTTCGAAATCGTTATATTTTACACTGTTTAATAGTTTACAGTACAATCACTTTAATCTGCGACCGTGAATATCATTTGATCGGTAAACACGTATATCTGCTATATGTTCTTTTAGACGGATTTACGAACGTGACATTCGCGTTGATGTTTTGTGCTTGTACTATGATTGTGGTTGGATAGTCGTGATGGATAGCATGCGGTGCAATGTTAGTGGTACAGTTAATATTCATTTGTACATTTGATATTGCGGGGTGAGCGTCCGACATGTGGATTGTTGTCTTTGCCGAGTTGTATATTATTTGATTGGGGCACGACCGGGTTGAGGTCGATGTCACCATTTATACATATTATTTTCTTTTTCTGTACTAGGATTACCCCACGGTGGAGTGCACGGATAGCCGGGTTCTAGAAGGCAACAAGCTCGCATCTCATGGCGTTGAGACGGAGGGGGCTTCGTTCTAGAATTGGCGGGCTATTCGCCGCACTCGTAGGGGGTATAGTTTGACCCACGGAGGGGCACCCAAGTTAACGGATTCCGTGAAGTGCTGGGTGGCCTATTCACTTTGTTGAAGGGGGATGCCTCACTTCTGAGATTAGCGGGTAACTTGCCGCGCTCGTAGGGGTCCAGGTTTTCATTACACTGGCTATCCACACGACCGGGAACGTCGGGTTTTATTTGCGGCTTAAATGAAAATCGGGGCTCCAAGATTATCCACCATTCTGTATTGTTGGCTGAGATTCTGTGATGTTGATTATTATCATGCCTGAGACGAATGTTGTATATACGTATATATATACTAGTAGATGTTGTATATGTTTTGTACCCGTGTTAGTCCATCCCCCGCTCTATCGTTAGTTAAGTAACCTAACGGGTGATGACTGGGCCCCATGACGAATGCGGATGGCATATACGTACATTTTATTTTCGTTCTTTTCTTGTGTGATAGGTTAATTGATGGGACCGCATAAATTTTGATTAATGCAAGAAAATAAAGCTAAAAGATTTTGTAGGAACAAATTTCGAAAAACTACAGTTATATTCTTTCGCTTTGCATAGTGGTATTCAGTCATGAATATCCAGCACCTCATCCTACGAGGAAAGAGCTGAGATCCCTTTGCTGGGAGTGACCTCTTGAGCTAAAGTCTATATTGTAGATTACTCGATTTTTTCAAAACCAGAAATTTTCAAAAGGCGGAGCTTAAACCACTCCTTTTAAAAATTGCTTAGGTTCCTTCAACGATATCAAGTTCATTACCTTAACGGGTTTTTCGCCAAAAACCCAGTCGTAGCCCTCCGTCATTTCAGATAATTACTACTTAGTATTCGGGCTGCGTTTGTTGATTATTCGTCAAGGCACAGTGAACGGTAGATGAGTAATAATTCTCTGTTGCACTGATAGATGCGATTGGTTAGGATGGTCGCATGATTTTGTTGATTATTCGTCAAGGATCATTCGGGTGGGTCTAATGCAATCCAGGATAACGACGAGTTGAACTTGATTAGGACCTTTTGATTTGTTGATTATTCGTCAAGGTCACTTGGGTCCTAGGGAAAAAACACATCGGGAGTTTCAAACATACAGCAAACATGCAGATTTTGCATACCTTCTGGAGTGTAGTGACTAGAGTGGATTCCATCTAGGTCATTACACAATGATAGTTGGATCTCGATCCCACTGATGAGTTGGATTACTCTCGGGAGATTATTTCACTTAACAATCAATGCTATAAACCAAGTAGGTGTCTAGAACAGTGTTAGCGGGGCTACGCCTCCAAGGAAAAGAGGTTATATAATTAAGGAACTTCGCCAAAGCGTTGGAAAACCTCCCTCGAAGTACCAACACTAGCCTGGCTGAAAGGTTAAGCAAGTATTATAACGTGCGATTAAATCCTGACTAGTTCTTCTTTTAAGGTTTGAAGAAGAATTTGAGGAAATAGTGGGAGCCATCCTAGTTAGATAAATTAATAACCAATCTAATCTTGCAAGAGTGCACGCTGAGTGTTTCTTTTCTCTCTCTCCAGGTAGCAACCATTTCACGCCCTAATCAAGATAATAAAATGTATCGCTTGACCGATCCGAATTCTTATTCGGGGCTGGGGAACGTCGGTTTGGCTCTAACTTATGATGTAAATCATAAGTATGAGCAGAGGAAAGAGGATTGTTTGAATTCCAAGAAGACCCCATTGTAGAAGAAGCAGACTAATGCAACTACTTCAGGTGTTCTTGTAATTGAGAACTGCTTTTCGGTCAGTCCTACCTCCTGGGTACTAGATACCGGATCAGTACCTTATATCTGTAATTTATTGCAGGGACTGAGAAAAAGTAGGATAGTTGGGCCTGGTGATATGTCCTTCAGGGTAGGGAACGGAGCACAAGTTAATGCTGCAGCCGTCGGTGAATATCACCTAGTGTTGCCAAATGACAATACTATGATTTTGAACAATTGCTACTATGTACCTTCCATGGTTTGCAACATCATATCATTTTCTTTACTTGATAAAGATGGATATAATTTTGTTCTTGATAGAAATATCATGAACATTTACCTTGATAAGTTACTGGTTGCAGAAGGTACACTGTGTAATTGTATCTATGTTCTAAATCAAAATGCAGTTCTCAATGTACAAAACACACGCAAGAGGAAGAGTTCAGATACGAACGAATCCTACTTGTGGCATTGTAGACTTGGTCATATCGGAAAGAAAAGACTATGTAAGTTATATAAAGATGGACTCTTGAATACGTTCGAATTTTCATATTATGAAACTTGTCAGTCTTGTCTCAAAGGAAAGATGACCAAATCTCCGTTCATCGGACATGGAGAAAGAGCAGCAGAGCTCTTGGAACTCATACACAGTGATGTGTGTGGTCCGATGTCTATACATGCAAGGGGAGGGTTCTCGTACTTCATCACATTCACTGACAATCTCTCTAGATTCGGATATGTGTATCTTATGAAACACTAATCTGGAGCTTTTGAGAAATTCAAAGAATTCAAAAACGAAGTAGAGAACCAGATTGGTAAAAGTATCAAGATCCTCCGGTCTGACAGGGGAAGGGAGTACTTAAGCACGGAATTCCTAGATTACTTAAAAGAGAATGGAATTCTCTCACAGCTTACTCCTCCTTACACACCACAGCACAACGGTATATCGGAGCGGAGGAATCGTACCTTATTGGATATAGTTCGCTCCATGATGAGTAGTGCTGAGTTACCTCTTTCATTCTGGGAACATGCATTTCAGACAGCGGCATACCTTTTGAATCAAGTTCCGTCCAAATCTGTGCTTAAAACTCCGTATGAAAAATGGAGTAGTAAGAAACCATATCTTAAATTTATTAAGATATGGGGTTGTCTAGCCTATGTAGAAACACAGAAACTGGACAACCTTTAGGCACATTCAGTTCTATGTAAATTTATGGGGTATCCTAAGGATTCACTAAGATATCTGTTCTACCACACTGAGGAACAGAAGGTGTTTGTATCTCGCCATGCTACCTTTTTAGAAAGGGAGTTTCTTGCAAAAGAAACTAGTGGGAGTACGGTAGAACTGGGAGAAATCCATGAACCACAAAATATAACTGAAGATTTGGAGGAACCACTATATTCAGTAATCCCAAACGAACCTCATCCACTCCGCAGATCTGGTAGGATTTCTCATCCGCCCAAGAGATACTACGGTTTTCTTATAGACGGGGATCGAGAGGATTGCATCTTGGAAGAAAATGACCCTACCAGTTTCAAGCAGGCCATTATCAGTAAGGACTCTGATAAGTGGCTGGATGCTATGCGATCCAAAATGGAGTCCATGTACACCAATAAAGTGTGGACCTTGGATATTGCTCCACCTGGGGTAAAACCCGTTGGATGCAAATGGATCTACAAAAGGAAACTTGGTGTAGATAGGCAGGTGGAAACCTATAAGGCTACACTCGTTGCAAAAGGTTTTCGTCAAAGACATGGTGTGGACTATGACGAACCTTTTTCTCCAGTGCCTATGCTCAAATCCATTCGGATCCTACTTGCCATTGCTGCCTTCCATGACTATGAGATCTGGCAGATGGACGTAAAAACGGCTTTTCTAAACGGCAATTTGGAAGAGTGCGTATATATGGATCAGCCTGTAGGCTTTGTAGACAGTGGGAGCAGCGGGAAGGTGTGCAAGTTGCTCAAATTCATTTATGGATTAAAGTAGGCATCGTAGAGCTGGAACATCTGTTTTGATGAAACAGTCAAGGAATTTGACTTCATCAAGAATGAAGATGTGCCATGTATATATAAGAAGATTGTAGGAAGAGCTGTCGTATTCCTAGTCTTGTACATGGACGACATTCTTTTGATAGGAAAAGACATTCCTATGTTACAATCGGACAAGCTATTCTTCTCACAAAGGTTCTCTACGAAGGACCTGGGTGATGCCTCGTGCATTCTGGGGATTAAGATCTACATAGATATATCTAAGAGATTACTGGGACTTTCGCAGTCCAGGTACATAGAGACCGTACTAAAGAGATTTAGCATGGAAGATTCCAAGCGCGGTAATATACCCGCATTGTACGGAATCACCCTCTCCAAGAAGATGTCTCCTAAGACTGACGAGGAGAGGGTTCGCATGAGCACTATACCCTATGCTTCAGCGGTAGGATCTATAATGTATGCGATGCTATATACAGGACCAGATGTAGCTTACGCGCTAAGCGTGGTGAGCCAGTATCAGTCAGACCCAGGTGAGAACCACTGGACAGTAGTGAAGAACATTCTCAAGTACCTGATAAGGACTAAGGAGATGTTCCTGGTTTACGGTAATGGAGACCTCAGGGTCGAGTCCTTTAATGATTCAAGCTTCCTGAGTGACAAGGACGACAACAAGTCTGTCTCAGGTTTTGTGTTTACTCTCAATGGAGGGGCGGTGTGTTGGAGGAGTTCCAAACAGGATACCGTCGCAGACTCGACGATGGAGGCTGAATACATTGCTGCAAGCGAGGCCGCAAAAGAGGCGGTCTGGATGAAGAAGTTCATTAGTGAAGTTCAGGTGGTTCCGTCTATTGTTGACCCAATACCTTTGTATTGCGATAACAATAGGGTTATAGCTTTAGCGAAGGAACCACGGTCCCATCAGAAATCCAGGCACATATTAAGGTGGTATCACCTGATCAGGGAGATCATTCATCGCCAGGAGATTGAGGTACAGAGAGTGGATACTAAAGATTACACGGAGGATCCATTCACAAAGGCCCTCCCACAGGCACAGTTCAAGCGACTTTTTGAGCTATTAGATATGCGGTACACCAGCAGCTGGCCTTAGTGCAGACGTTGGGTATGCAATACACCAATTACTGGCCTTTAGTGCAAGTGGGAGATTGTTAGTGTGATATGCCCTAGAGGCCATTATTGTATAGTACTAGTTTGTATATTACATTTTGGAAGCTTGGGATATATACACGGATTTATGGCAGTGTTGCTCGATATAGTAGTATGCTACTTGGTTTGTATCTATCTTTATATGTGTATATGTTTCTTTTAACATATCGCTAATACATATTGATAGAGCCCTTAGGATATTTGCTTGACTACCAGCGTTGTGACGGCGATCACACTAGTGGGGGTTGGGTAGTCTATAAGCACATCCTTATACAGGTCCCTAGTCATAGGATTAACGAGACAGGGCATCGATACTCCAGAGTAGACTAGTGTATACGCTTCTCATCCCAGCAGGGGTGATGGTCTGTCCCACAGCCATTAGTACGTCATACTGGAGATACTATATAGGTGCTCGTTAGGTTATGAGTACACTGGACATTACTCATCGGGAACTGTTGGTTGGTATTATACCTATCGTTAGTTAGCAATTCCCAGGTGACATAAGTACAGCTTAGTCCGTTGACTTGACACTGCTACTTCGCCTCAAGTGTGTTCGCACTGTTCTTAGATTGCTACCATACCACGGCTCTATTGAGTCGTGCAAATGGGTAGTAGTTGGGTGCAGTCCCGAAGCACTTGGAGGCAGTGGCGGTTAGATTGGATTCGTCTCTCCCGGTATTGGGGTTTGATATCACACTGTGTTTGGAGAGCCATTACACAAAGTCCTTGGCCAGGACAAGTGAGATTTACTGGTAGATGTTCCAGTAGTTTCTCAGGGTGTTCTGTGCTACACTCCAACACGACTTATACCGCTATAAGGGGTCTGACGTTTACCACCCCCTAGGCCCGATATGCGATACTCTTAGACGAACAGACCGGACAGTACGGAGATTGTCACAGATAGGCTCAGTAAGTGTTTGGATGAGCATGCTCGTCGACTTTATTATCGACAGATACCTGGGTAGGCGTTATGCACAGCTAGTGCCGCTGACGTGCTTGTGGTTAAACCCACTGCCAGAATGCTGTCGAGTCTTTAGAGTCCCACACAGAGGGTTTCCCGGCTTCGGGCGAAACGAGTAGAGGTCGTATAGTTTTACAACTAGGTTCGATCACATACGTGTACTAGTGCGCGTGTAGTGTTCGAGTGGACAATACTAGTGGGCTTTGGTTTAAGCCGAATCCTAGTATTTAATTATTGGATTAGCTTCGTCTCATTATATTCATGTTTCTCGGAACACGAATACGGGTATGTATATACGGATGAGAGGGGGTATAGAAGGAGACATCTCATTAGGGTTTTGACCATTGACTTGGTCAAAACAAATATGAGAAATGGAAAAGGATTTGTTATTTTTGCTAAATGATAATCTTTTATTGCATGGATACTTGGTTGACCATTTGACTTGGGTTAACTTGTTGACCATAGATATTTTGTGAGATATTTTTGACCATAGATAGTTTGGTGAGATATTTTCCATGACAAATGGTCATATATAAGTTAGCCATTACATTTTTTGTTATCATTATCACAAATACATTCTCTCTCCTAAAGCTTGCTCTCTTCTTCTTCCTCTCTAGCCCTTGTGTCTCATGAGTTGAGAATCAAGGGTTTAGTGAGATAAGCTACTCATAATCACACTCTACTCATTCTAGGTCACTTAGTCTAGAACCCCAAGTGATCTAGTTGCCTCATCTTGGAGGTTTAGCTCAAGGATGGAGCTCTTGGGTGGATCATCGTTGACACAAAGAGGCCGAAGTTCAAGCACGATCCATACTTCCATCGAGGAGCTTAAGGAGAGGATTGAAGCCCCGAAGGACTTTTTTCGTTAGGTATACTTTCTATCTGTCACGACCCGAAGGTACGGAACGTGACCGGTACTTAAATTACGAAGCGTCTAGAGGTGCAACGTAATCTAAGTAAGCCGCAGCCCAGAAATCTAAACCATATAAAAGAAGAAGTAAAGGAAAACATGTAGAAAAACAAGTTTAAAAGCAACATCCAATTTTTTTCAAAAATTTCGGCAGTGTCTCCTTTGTAAAAACTAGCCCAAAATGGGTACAAACAAGAATAATATATATACAAACAATAAAAAGGCATCCCCAAGCGGGAGCTAGCTCTACGCCAACAGGCGGAAACAACCACACCATGCACAATAATATACAACGCCTAAGGGCGAGGCTCAAAACTCAAAAGAAAACAAATCCACCAGATACTATAATAATACAAGCGCGACTTTAAGGCCGAAATAAACAACTGGTCCTCTAAACTATCAAGTAATACAAGTCTGGTTGATGGAGCTTACTAGATACCAATGAAATAATAAAAGTACAATGGCGGCCCTGATACAAGTGAACCAACCTACCAAGGAAATCATCCTGAATGAAATGATGTGCCAGCAAACTGCCAAGGAAACCTGTACATCGAACCTGTAATAAAATTTGGCACAACAGGGGTGAGTTGCCAACTCATGAGTAGAAGACATCTGCGAAAAGAAATTGAATGCATGACGTTGTCCTAGGTCATAATAATATACTAATATATCACTAGTCATCTAGTAATGGTAGGGTAAAAAACTACGCGTAAGTGCAAATGCTCCGTGCTCGTATCAGTGCCTCAAATAGTAATATGTCATGTGAATGAGTATGCATGCACCATGAATGTAAAACAATCAACCCGGAAATCTGGATATATCTATATAAGAAGTCTTTAACTTTCATCATAGTAAAATTGTATAGAAATCTGAAACATCATCGATGAAATCCATGGAAATCCGTGTCAACCATCGATACAAAACATGTAAATCTCAAGTCTCAATACCTCATAGCCTTAATATCTCGGGCTCCGTCGGTCCAGATCAGCCCATATCATCAATCTCACGACAACGGTCGGTATCCACTGGATATCCGCCGCGCCAGACATCACCGGTAGGCAGTCTTCCCCTGCCAGGCTCATCGTCTACAACTCGATCTTCTTACCCCCGGGTACCATACCGGGCCCACCATGTACCCGAGACGGTTCATCCACTCCTCGAATCGGGTCTCGAAATCAAACAGAAAACATGAAATCTCATGGTGGACAACACATACATCACGAGAAAACCGCAACTTATATTTTAAAAAGAGAGGGAGAGAGAGAGAAAAGTTTTATATATATTCTTGCGGTTTTCCCCAAAATCAAGAAATCTCATAGAAATCCAAAATCACAAAATCATGAGTAATTAAATAATAAGTATCGGCATAAGCCCTACAATACTGTATGATAACATGAAAATGTGAATGCATGAAATGTCTAAGTAATAAATGCAATGTCTAGACTAACACCTGAGAGTAATCACAATATTATATTGATCTAGCCTTTAGTTGATTCTATCAATAAAAGATAATATGTTCTAAAGTGTATGTGACATAGCAATTACCGATGATGATGTGTGTGAGCCGGCAAATAAGTGTACGTGGAATATGCGCATCATCGGTAATGGTCTTGGTGTCCTAAAAAGCAGAGTTTCCTACTGACTAAAGAAACATATGCATGAACATGCAACATGATGATTACGATCTGAATGTAAATATGGATGTGTATTAACCACTCATTTGTAATATATATGTCTAACTACAACTATATGACTCGAGCCTAAACTAGTATCAATCTAACCCCCTAAGAAACTAAACTAAAGAAACTAGTCGATAAGAAATAAGAATCCACCTAAGGAATGAGTAGGACTGAGTCCATATCTCTAATAGTCGGCGATCCAGTCTCAATAGCGTCACGTACGTAGTACGACTTCCTCGAATCAAAATTGCGGATATGGGGGTATGGGTCAAGTATAACCTACGTACATCATCATTCGTATAATATCATCATCAAATAATGTCATGATCAAATGTACTGTACTGTAATCGCATACATCCCAATACCATCAATCATATCTCATTGTCTGCGTACATATACATCGTCAATTGTTCCTCAGAAATATCATGTCATATATATCATATCGTAATTAGGTCACACATATATCATATCGTAATCAAGTCACACATATATCATATCATAACCAAGTCACACATATATCATATCGTAATCAAGTCACAGGTTACAGTCCGAGTTCTATTCTAGAGTCTCGTATATCTCAATGTCATCATCACCAATTATCGTTTATGCATACATATCCATTTTCTCATTTTCCAACGATCCGCTAACATCATAACACGACTGTATAGCCAAGATATCATGGTATCAAGCCCAGTTATATTGTCTCATCCCCTTGTATCATATAATATCCTTATATCACATATACATATTGTGTGTATATATACACACACACACACACACACACACACACACACATATACACCAAGTTAAGTTTCTGTGTGCTCGTGTGTGTGTGTCTACCTGAAAACTACGAATCCCCTCCAAGACATTCATCCTCTGGTAAAATCTTTCTAAATCTGTCTATTCCAACCTAAATTCATTAATAGGGTCCTACTCACCAAGAATGTAAGGTCACGTCTGACTTCCTAATGACAATAAGTAATATTCCAATTCTACGTTTGCGGGGATGCTAAACGCCATCCACCCGACTTCCCCCGTAGATATACATCTACTCACCTGGCCCTTGTCTGCCGAAGTCGATGCCGCCATCCTCTTCTTCATCGTCCAAAGTCCACGTGAGGGGTACCTATATGCAAACATATATAATATCGTAAACCAAATCACGGACAAAACCAAAACGACGCAAGAAACACGCATAGGTTAAAACGTATGACCCGCTCATTCAAAAGAACCAAATATCTCTCGATATCGGCGTACAAATGCCGATTGATCGAGATAAAACACCAATAAACAACTCGTAGTTTCAAAACTCATTATTTATAATATAAAACATGGTTTAAATCATCGAAACCTTAAAATCGATCAAATTGTCCTATTTCGCAAAACCTTGAAAATGTCAATTTACCGTTTTACTTCAAAACTTATTGTTTAAATGAAACTAATGGTCATAATGTTCTTTAAATAACATAACTAGATTATATAAACCATTACTATATTTTTATCACAAAAATTTGTCTTAATTTGAAAATTCAAGTTTGCAATTTTAGCCAAATTTAACACTTTTTAAGCCAAAATTCACAATTCCACAACTAAATTTGATTTTGCATATTTTAAAGTGTTAAACCACTCCATGAAACCTTAAGGATGTGCTAAAGCCCTAACAAGATTTTTAATCCAACATTTTAAATGAATTTCAAAAACCTAGTTTAATAAAAATAGCAATTTTGTGAAAATTTGAAAGTGAAAGCTAGCAAATTGTAACTAGATTATGTTTCACACTCAAATAACATTTTAATCTCCTCATTAATACCATAATCTAATAATAAAAACCATAATTAGAATTTTACCTCACCACTATATATAATTTATAAAAATCTAGTTTGCAAAATTGTTTAATTTAAACAATTTTGAATGAACAATTTACAATACATCAACCATACTAGATTTTCCATTTCTAAAAATGTTAAACTAGTTATTATAACCCCACTTAATTAATAAAAACCCTAACTTGATTTTAGAAACCCTATCTTGAATTTTAAACTTGCAAATAGAATTAATTAAGAAAATCTAAATATGCTAGATTAAAGCATTTAACAACAATTAATCATAGGAATAAAAATTATACCTCCAAAACATGAGATCCAAACATGAAAATATACTTCCAAAATAATGGTTTCCAACTCCAAAATCCATGCTAAATAGGTCAAAGGAAAATGGTAGAGATTGAATATTGATTTTTGGAATATTTGATGATTTTTAATGCAAAAATGATGGGGGGAAAATTTCGGGGCTGCCCATGGAGGTGAGGCCAGCCAAGGCATGAAGGAAAAAGAGAAAGAAAAAGATGTGAATAATTGTGTAGAAAGTTCTTCATTTGATACTTCTTTTATGTCTTTTCATCATTTTCTTATTTTTTTGTTTATTTTCTCTTCTAAGTTAATCCTAGAAAAGTTTAGAACCATGGAAAAAATTTTAGAAAAGATTTTTCATATTACACACTTACTTCTAATATGTAATTGTTCACTTTTGCTAATTTAACCCATTCAAATTTTTTATTTACACTAATTTAATGCATAAATAAAGCTTATGTTAATATTTAAAATAATTAATTGAGGAAAAATATTTAATTAAACTAAAAATTTATAAGTGACTAAATAAACACCATTTACTAGTAATTACATAATTAAAATAGATCTTTTTAAATTTATAATGAAAAATAATTATGGTTAAGTTTTATGAAAAATACGATTTATTTTACCGAAAATCAGAAAATTCACTTAAAGGATTTTATTTATTTATTTATTTATTTATTTTTAAAACGTTACAATCTTCCCCCCTTTAAGAAATTCGGTCCCCGAATTTAAATTAAACTCCCCCCCAAATACTAAAACATTCAGCCAGAACACTCAAATCGTCGGGGCTCCGAAATCATCAGTACATAAAACACATCTTAGCGCAATGCATGCGCATGAAAAAAAACGAGTGCATAACTCAAACTTAAAACTCCGTCAAACATAATGCAATTATCGGAGTTATGGCTAGAATAAAATATCAAAGCCCAATACGAAAACCAACATGATATACATGAAAACTATAACTTATATATAGTGCGCTTCGTAGTAAAATCGTCCAAACATCTGAATAAAGAAGCATGCAAAAACCCCTTTTTAAAATCGCCGTGCTATATGCGTGTCACGGCATAACTAGCGGACGTTTATTTTTTATTTTTATTTTTTTTTAAAATAGCTGTATATATATATCTTTTATTTAACATACACTTCCCGCCTGGTTACTAAACCAAATAGTAATCATTATAAAAACATACTGTTCAAAATGAAATCATTCCCAATCACATAATAAAAATATCATGTGCGTCCGGTGTGCACTGAAATTGAAACAAAATACAGATGCCACGAATACGCACAGAAACAAAACTGAGTGCAACATGTATGCACCAAAAACATCTGTCAAGTGCAACGGGCGTGCACGACACTAATATCAGGTGCATCTAATTTGCACAAAACCCCGATTTAGTGCATCTGGTGTGGACAAAATCGTATCAAGTTTGCCAAATGTGCGTAAGAATCTCAATCAAATGCACATGGTGTACGAGAAACATACACCGAATATCAAAATAGAAATCACGGTACGAAAAATGCATGAAAACTATGTCGAAGCATACGTCAAAATCATGTGCAATCCATATGCGCGAAATCAAATCAATATCCCAAAATGTATAAAACCAAATCGAGTGCATTGGGTATGTACAAAACAACACCAGTACAACTGATATATGAAACACGAATAGAGTGTAATGAATGTACACATAGGAAATACCAATCGTAGAACAAAATTCTCAAAATACCAAAATCCAAACAACGGAAATTTGAAATTCAAATCACCAAATCACAATCGTAAACACTATCGTTAATGTGCACCTTTTCTAATGTCGACTGATTCGGACTTGTCTCCTTATCGCTGTGCTGACTGCGCTGCAACCGGCTATGCTCATATCGAGAGCCTCCCGTGTAATCTATCCCTTCACGTGATATCCGGACTACGTTAAACTTTTCGATCGATTCATCAAAATCCCATAATTCCCCGAGAGCTCAACACTCAAGTACAGTTTAAAATTATCCAGTACATGCCCCAGTATCTACGGACCAGCCGTAGAAGGGCAAATCCAAGACTCACTAATGGCACCGCGGAACTTCCGTAAACCCTAAGGTTCAAAGGCGTTCTCGTGGTCATTATGTCGAGTTAGGGTTTCTCTCTTCTAGAAGGTCCATAGAAATACCTGCATGTTCTTCCGATTACCATAAACTTGGGAAAATAGGTTTCTGACAATCGTTTGAACCTTTTTAACTTCGTCTGGACGGCATGTGAACACCCTTCGTCCGCACGCTAAACAATGCTTCAATCCTCAAGAATAAACGATACCCTAATGGTCATCACATTCGAGCCGCAGCTCCCTCTGCCCGTGCGACCGTGGTAACAGATACCACCATCCGATATTGACGAAGATAGATCAAAGGAACGAACAGAATACGGTGCAAAGAAATGTACATCCTAAGGCTTCTTAAGCAGAGTAGCGTATCGTAAGTATGCCGCGGATCATACCCACGGTACGTCACTTTACCTAAGTCACCTACTCCATCAACCAAGGGTCACCCTAGACTTGTACAAAGGTTAAACCTAGCGCTCTGATACCAACTTTGTCACGACCAGAAGGTACGGAACGTGACCGACACTTAAATTACGAAGCGTCTAGAGGCGCGACATAATCTAAGTAAGCCGAAGCCCAGAAATCTAAACCATATAAAAGAAAAAGTAAAGGAAAACATGTAGAAAAACAAGTTTAAAAGCAACATCCAATTTTTTTCAAAAATTTCGGCAGAGTCTCCTTTGTAAAAACTGGCTCCAAACGGGAACAAAAAAGAATAATATATATATACAAACAATAAAAAGGCATCCCCAAGCAGGAGCTAGCTCTATGCGAAACAACCACACCATGTACAATAATATACAACGCCAAAGGGCGAGTCTCAAAACTCAAAGGAAAACAAATCCACCAGATACTATAATAATACAAGCGCGACTCTAAGGTCGAAAGAAACAACTGGTCCTCTAAACTATCAAGTAATACAAGTCTGGTTGATGGAGCTTAATATATACAAATGAAATAATAAAAGTACAACGGAGGTCCTGATACAAGTGAACCAACCTACCAAGAAAATCACCCTGAATGAAATGATGTGCCAGCAAACTGCCAAGGAAACCTGTACATCGAACCTGTAATAAAATTTGGCACAACAGGGGTGAGTTGCCTACTCGTGAGTAGAAGACATCTGCGAAAAGAAATCGAATGCACGACGCTGTCCTAGGTCATAACAATATACTAATATATCATTAGTCATCTAGTAATGGCAGGGTAATAAACTACGGGTAAGTGCAAATGCTCCGTGCTCGTGTCAGATCCTCAAATAGTAATATGTCATGAGAATGAGTATGCATTCACCATGAATGTAAAACAATCAACCCTGAAATCAGGATATATCTGTATAAGAAGTCTTTAACTTTCATTTTAGTAAAATTTGTATAGAAATCTGAAACATCATCGATGAAATCCATGGAAATCCGTGTCAAGCATCGATACCAAACATGTAAATCTCAAGTCTCAATATCTCGGGCTCCGTCAGTCTGGATCGGCCCATATCATCAAATCTCACGACAACGGTTGGTATCCTCCGGATATCCGCCGCGCCAGACATCACCGGTAGGTAGTCTTCTCCTGCAAGGCTCATCGTCTACAACTCGATCTTCTTGCCCCGGGGTACCATACCGGGCCCATCATGTACCCGAGACGGTTCATCCACTCCTCGAATCGGGTCGCGAAATCCAACAGAAAACATGAAATCTCATGGTGGACGACACATACATCATGAGAAAACCGCAACTTATATTTTAAAAAGAGAGGGAGAGAGAGAGAGAAAAGTTTTATATATATTCTTGCGGTTTTCCCCAAAATCCAGAAATCTCATAGAAATCCAAAATCCCAAAATCATGAGTAAGTAAATAAAAAGTATCGGCATAAGCCCCACAATACTGCATGATAACATGAAAATGTGAATCCATGAAATGTCTAAGTAATAAATGCAATGTCTAGACTAACACCTGAGAGTAATTACAATATTATATTGTCTCATCCCCTTGTATCATATAATATCCTTATATCACATATACATATTGTGTGTATACACACACACACACACACACACACACACACACATACACCAAGTTAAGTTTCTGTGTACTCGTGTGTGTGTGTCTACCTGAAAACTACGAATCCCCTCCAAGACATTCATCCTCTGGTAAAATCTTTCTAAATCAGTCTATTCCAACCTAAATTCATTAATAGGGTCCTACTCACCAAGAATGTAAGGTCACGTCTGACTTCCTAATGACAATAAGTAATATTCCAATTCTACGTTTGCGGGGATGCTAAACGCCATCCACCCGACTTCCCCCGTAGATATACATCTACTCACCTGGCCCTTGTCTGCCGAAGTCGATGCCGCCATCCTTTTCTTCATCGTCCAAAGTCCACGTGAGGGGTACCTATATGCAAACATATATAATATCGTAAACCAAATCACGGACAAAACCAAAACGACGCACGAAACACGCATAGGTTAAAACGTATGACCCGCTCATTCAAAAGAACCAAATATCTCTCGATATCGGCGTACAAATGCCGATTGATCGAGATAAAACACCAATAAACAACTCGTAGTTTCAAAACTCATTATTTATAATATAAAACATGGTTTAAATCATCGAAACCTTAAAATCGATCAAATTGTCCTATTTCGCAAAACCTTGAAAATGTCAATTTACCGTTTTACTTCAAAACTTATTGTTTAAATGAAACTAATGGTCATAATGTTCTTTAAATAACATAACTAGATTATATAAACCATTACTATATTTTTATCACAAAAATTTGTCTTAATTTGAAAATTCAAGTTTGCAATTTTAGCCAAATTTAACACTTTTTAAGCCAAAATTCACAATTCCACAACTAAATTTGATTTTGCATATTTTAAAGTGTTAAACCACTCCATGAAACCTTAAGGATGTGCTAAAGCCCTAACAAGATTTTTAATCCAACATTTTAAATGAATTTCAAAAACCTAGTTTAATAAAAATAGCAATTTTGTGAAAATTTGAAAGTGAAAGCTAGCAAATTGTAACTAGATTATGTTTCACACTCAAATAACATTTTAATCTCCTCATTAATACCATAATCTAATAATAAAAACCATAATTAGAATTTTACCTCACCACTATATATAATTTATAAAAATCTAGTTTGCAAAATTGTTTAATTTAAACAATTTTGAATGAACAATTTACAATACATCAACCATACTAGATTTTCCATTTCTAAAAATGTTAAACTAGTTATTATAACCCCACTTAATTAATAAAAACCCTAACTTGATTTTAGAAACCCTATCTTGAATTTTAAACTTGCAAATAGAATTAATTAAGAAAATCTAAATATGCTAGATTAAAGCATTTAACAACAATTAATCATAGGAATAAAAATTATACCTCCAAAACATGAGATCCAAACATGAAAATATACTTCCAAAATAATGGTTTCCAACTCCAAAATCCATGCTAAATAGGTCAAAGGAAAATGGTAGAGATTGAATATTGATTTTTGGAATTTTTGATGATTTTTAATGCAAAAATGATGGGGGGAAAATTTCGGGGCTGCCCATGGAGGTGAGGCCAGCCAAGGCATGAAGGAAAAAGAGAAAGAAAAAGATGTGAATAATTGTGTAGAAAGTTCTTCATTTGATACTTCTTTTATGTCTTTTCATCATTTTCTTATTTTTTTGTTTATTTTCTCTTCTAAGTTAATCCTAGAAAAGTTTAGAACCATGGAAAAAATTTTAGAAAAGATTTTTCATATTACACACTTACTTCTAATATGTAATTGTTCACTTTTGCTAATTTAACCCATTCAAATTTTTTATTTACACTAATTTAATGCATAAATAAAGCTTATGTTAATATTTAAAATAATTAATTGAGGAAAAATATTTAATTAAACTAAAAATTTATAAGTGACTAAATAAACACCATTTACTAGTAATTACATAATTAAAATAGATCTTTTTAAATTTATAATGAAAAATAATTATGGTTAAGTTTTATGAAAAATACGATTTATTTTACCGAAAATCAGAAAATTCACTTAAAGGATTTTATTTATTTATTTATTTTTAAAACGTTACAATCTTCCCCACTTTAAGAAATTCGGTCCCCGAATTTAAATTAAACTCCCCCCCAAATACTAAAACATTCAGCCAGAACACTCAAATCGTCGGGGCTCCGAAATCATCAGTACATAAAACACATCTTAGCGCAATGCATGCGCATGAAAAAAAACGAGTGCATAACTCAAACTTAAAACTCCGTCAAACATAATGCAATTATCGGAGTTATGGCTAGAATAAAATATCAAAGCCCAATACGAAAACCAACATGATATACATGAAAACTATAACTTATATATAGTGCGCTTCGTAGTAAAATCGTCCAAACATCTGAATAAAGAAGCATGCAAAAACCCCTTTTTAAAATCGCCGTGCTATATGCGTGTCACGGCATAAGTAGCGGACGTTTATTTTTTATTTTTATTTTTTTTTAAAATAGCTGTACATATATATCTTTTATTTAACATACACCTCCCGCCTGGTTACTAAACCAAATAGTAATCATTATAAAAACATACTGTTCAAAATGAAATCATTCCCAATCACATAATAAAAATATCATGTGCGTCCGGTGTGCACTGAAATCGAAACAAAATACAGATGCCACGAATACGCACAGAAACAAAACTGAGTGCAACATGTATGCACCAAAAACATCTGTCAAGTGCAACCGGCGTGTACGACACTAATATCAGGTGCATCTAATCTGCACAAAACCCCGATTTAGTGCATCTGGTGTGGACAAAATCGTATCAAGTTTGCCAAATGTGCGTAAGAATCTCAATCAAATGCACATGGTGTACGAGAAACATACACCGAATATCAAAATAGAAATCACGGTACGAAAAATGCATGAAAACTATGTCGAAGCATACGTCAAAATCAAGTTCAACCCATATGTGCGAAATCAAATCAATATCCCAAAATGTATAAAACCAAATCGAGTGCATTCGGTATGTACAAAACAACACCAATACAACTGATATATGAAACACGAATAGAGTGTAATGAATGTACACATAGGAAATACCAATCGTAGAACAAAATTCTCAAAATACCAAAATCCAAACAACGGAAATTTGAAATTCAAATCACCAAATCACAATCGTAAACACTATCGTTAATGTGCACCTTTTCTAATGTCGACTGATTCGGACTTGTCTCCTCATCGCTGTGCTGACTGCGCTGCAACCGGCTATGCTCATATCGAGAGCCTCCCGTGTAATCTATCCCTTCACCTGATATCCGGACTACGTTAAACTTTTCGATCGATTCATCAAAATCCCATAATTCCCCGAGAGCTCAACACTCAAGTACAGTTTAAAATTATCCAGTACATGCCCCAGCATCTACGGACCAGCCGTAGAAGGGCAAATCCAAGCCTCACTAATGGCACCGCGGAACTTCCGTAAACCCTAAGGTTCAAAGGCGTTCTCGTGGTCATTATGTCGAGTTAGGGTTTCTCTCTTCTAGAAGGTCCATAGAAATACCTGCATGTTCTTCCGATTACCTTAAACTTGGGAAAATGGGTTTCTGACAATCGTTTGAACCTTTTTAACTTCGTCTGGACGGCATGTGAACACCCTTCGTCCGCACGCTAAACAATGCTTCAATCCTCAAGAATAAACGATACCCTAATGGTCATCACATTCGAGCCGCAGCTCCCTCTGCCCGTGCGACCGTGGTAACAGATACCACCATCCGATATTGACGAAGATAGATCAAAGGAACGAACAGAATACGGTGCAAAGAAATATACATCCTAAGGCTTCTTAAGCAGAGTAGCGTATCGTAAGTATGCCGCGGATCATACCCACGGTACGTCACTTTACCTAAGTCACCTACTCCATCAACCAAGGGTCACCCTAGACTTGTACAAAGGTTAAACCTAGCGCTCTGATACCAACTTTGTCACGACCAGAAGGTACGGAACGTGACCGACACTTAAATTACGAAGCGTCTAGAGGCGCGACATAATCTAAGTAAGCCGAAGCCCAGAAATCTAAACCATATAAAAGAAAAAGTAAAGGAAAACATGTAGAAAAACAAGTTTAAAAGCAACATCCAATTTTTTTCAAAAATTTCGGCAGAGTCTCCTTTGTAAAAACTGGCTCCAAATGGGAACAAAAAAGAATAATATATATATACAAACAATAAAAAGGCATCCCCAAGCGGGAGCTAGCTCTATGCGAAACAACCACACCATGTACAATAATATACAACGCCAAAGGGCGAGTCTCAAAACTCAAAGGAAAACAAATCCACCAGATACTATAATAATACAAGCGCGACTCTAAGGTCGAAATAAACAACTGGTCCTCTAAACTATCAAGTAATACAAGTCTGGTTGATGGAGCTTAATATATACCAATGAAATAATAAAAGTACAACGGCGGTCCTGATACAAGTGAACCAACCTACCAAGAAAATCACCCTGAATGAAATGATGTGCCAGCAAACTGCCAAGGAAACCTGTACATCGAACCTGTAATAAAATTTGGCACAACAGGGGTGAGTTGCCTACTCGTGAGTAGAAGACATCTGCGAAAAGAAATCGAATGCACGACGCTGTCCTAGGTCATAACAATATACTAATATATCATTAGTCATCTAGTAATGGCAGGGTAATAAACTACGGGTAAGTGCAAATGCTCCGTGCTCGTGTCAGATCCTCAAATAGTAATATGTCATGAGAATGAGTATGCATTCACCATGAATGTAAAACAATCAACCCTGAAATCAGGATATATCTGTATAAGAAGTCTTTAACTTTCATTTTAGTAAAATTTGTATAGAAATCTGAAACATCATCGATGAAATCCATGGAAATCCGTGTCAAGCATCGATACCAAACATGTAAATCTCAAGTCTCAATATCTCGGGCTCCGTCAGTCTGGATCGGCCCATATCATCAAATCTCACGACAACGGTTGGTATCCTCCGGATATCCGCCGCGCCAGACATCACCGGTAGGTAGTCTTCTCCTGCAAGGCTCATCGTCTACAACTCGATCTTCTTGCCCCGGGGTACCATACCGGGCCCATCATGTACCCGAGACGGTTCATCCACTCCTCGAATCGGGTCGCGAAATCCAACAGAAAACATGAAATCTCATGGTGGACGACACATACATCATGAGAAAACCGCAACTTATATTTTAAAAAGAGAGGGAGAGAGAGAGAGAAAAGTTTTATATATATTCTTGCGGTTTTCCCCAAAATCCAGAAATCTCATAGAAATCCAAAATCCCAAAATCATGAGTAAGTAAATAAAAAGTATCGGCATAAGCCCCACAATACTGCATGATAACATGAAAATGTGAATCCATGAAATGTCTAAGTAATAAATGCAATGTTTAGACTAACACCTGAGAGTAATTACAATATTATATTGATCTAGCCTTTAGCTGATTCTATCAATAAAAGATAATATGTTTTAAAGTGTATGTGACATAGCAATTACCGATGATGATGTATGTGAGCCGGCAAATAAGTGTACGTGGAATATGCGCATCATCGGTAATGGTGCTTGTGTCCTAACAAGCAGAGTTTCGTACTAACTAAAGAAACATATGCATGAACATGCAACATGATGATTACGATCTGAATGTAAAGATGGATGTGTATTAACCACTCATTTGTAATATATATGTATAACTACAACTATATGACTCGAGCCTAAACTAGTATCTATCTAACCCCCTAAGAAACTAAACTGAAGAAACTAGTCGATAAGAAATAAGAATCCACCTAAGGACTGAGTCCATATCTTTAATAGTCGACGATCCAGCCTTAATAGCGTCACGTGCGTAGTACGACTTTCTCGAATCAAGAGTGCGGATCAATCATCACATCTATGCCTCGTACGGTAAAATCCATCGTACGGCATCCCAATATCGGGGTACGGGTCAAATATCTCCTGCGTACATCATCATTCGTATAATATCATGATCAAAGGTACTGTACTGTAATCACATACATCCCAATATCATCAATCATACCTCATTGTCTGCGTACATATACATCGTCAATTGTTCCTCAGAAATATCATGTCATATATATCATATCGTAATCAGGTCACACATATATCATATCGTAATCAAGTCACACATATATCATATCGTAACCAGGTCACACATATATCATATCATAATCAAGTCACAGGTTACAGTCCGGGTTCTATTCTAGAGTCTCGTATATCTCAATATCATCATCACCTATTATCGTTTATGTATACATATCCATTTTCTCATTTTCCAACGATCCGCTAACATCATAACACGACTGTATAGCTAAGAGATCACGGCATCAAGCCCAGTTATATTGTCGCATCCCCATGTATCATATAACATCCTTATATCGTATAAACATGTTGTGTATATATATATATATACACACACATATACACCAAGTCAAGTTTATGTGTGTGTGTGTGTGTCTACCTGAAACCTACGAATCCCCTCCAAGACATTCATCCTCTGGTAAAGTCTTTCTAAATCAGTCTAGTCCAACCTAAATTCATTAATAGGGTCCTACTCACCAAGAATCTAAGGTCACGTCTGACTTCTTAATGACAATAAGTAATATTCCTATACTACGTTTGTGGGGGTGCTTAACGCCATCCACCTGACTTCCCCTGTAGATATACTCTACTCACCTGGCCTTGTCTGCCGAAATCGATGCCGCCATCCTCTTCTTCATCGTCCGAAGTCCACGTGATGGGTACCTATACGCAAACATATATAATATCGTAAACCAAATCACGGGCAAAACCAAAACGACGCACAAAACGCGCATAGGTTAAAACCTATGACCCACTCATGCAAAAGAACCAAATATCGCTCGATATCGGCGTACAAACGCCGATTGATCGAGATAAAACACCAATAAACAACTCGTAGTTTCAAAACTCATTATTTATAATATAAAACATGGTTTAAATCATCGAAACCTTAAAATCGATCAAATCGTCCTATTTCGCAAAACCTTGAAAATGTGAATTTTCCGTTTTACTTCAAAACTTGTTGTTAAAATGAAACTAATGGTCATAATATTCATTAAATAACATAACAAGATTATATAAACTATTACTATATTTTTATCACACTAATTTGTCTTAATTTGAAAATTCAAGTTTGCAATTTTAGCCAAATTTAACACATTTTAAGCCAAAATTCACAATTCCACAACTAAATTTGATTTTGCATATTTTAAAGTGTTAAACCACTCCATGAAACCTTAAGGATGTGCTAAAACCCTGACTAGATTTTTAATCCTACATTTTAAATGAATTTCAAAAACCTAGTTTAATAAAAATAGCAATTTTGTGAAAATTTGAAAGTGAAAGCTAGCAAATTGTAACTAGATTATGTTTCACACTCAAATAATATGTTAATCTCTTCATTAACACCATAATCTAATAATAAAAACCTTAATTAGAATTTTACCTCACCATTATATATAATTTATAAAAATCTAGTTTGCAAAATTGTTTAATTGAAACAATTTTGAATGAACAATTTACAATACATCAACAATACTAGATTTTCCATTTCTAAAATTTTTAAACTAGTTATTATAACCCCGCTTAATTAATAAAAACCCAAACTTTATTTTATAAACCCTATCTTGAATTTTAAACTTGCAAATAGAATTAATTAAGAAAATCTAAATATGCTAGATTAAAGCATTTAACAACAATTAATCATAGGAATAAAAATTATACTTCCAAAACATGAGATCCAAACATGAAAATATGCTTCCAAAATAATGGTTTTCAACTCCAAAATCCATGCTAAATAGGTCAAAGGAAAATGGTAGAGGTTGAATATTGAATGTGAGGTTTATTTTTGGAATTTTTGTTGAATTTTGTTGATTTTTAATGCAAAAATGATGGGGGAAAAATTTGGGGGCTGCCCATGGAGGTGAGGCCGGCCAAGGCTTGAAGGAAAAAGAGAGAAAGAAAAAGATGTGAAGAATTGTGTAGAAAGTTTTTCATTTGATGCTTCTTTTATGTCTTTTCATCATTTTCTTATTTTTGGTTTATTTTCTTTTCTAAGTTAATCCTAGAAAAGTCTAGAACCATGGAAAAAATTTGAGAAAAGATTTTTGTGACATTTCAAAAAAAATAAAATATTATTTTTGGGAATTTTTATAATTTAATATTATTTTAATGAATATTTTAATATTTCGGTATAATTAAATATAAATAAATGGAAAAAATTTTGGAAAAATTATGGAAAATTCTAAAATAGGGTATTTTATGGAATTATGCCATTTTTAAGTTTTTATTATTAGTTTGATACTAATTTAGTGCTAATCGCGATTAAAAATCGCTAATTGGATTTTGGGCATTTATGTGCAAAACATGCACATAGCATTTTTGCTTTACACTTGTGCATTTCTACCATATCACTTTAGGTTTTCTATTTGAGTGAGAAGGATTTGGGTTAAAGAAAAAGAAAAGAAAAGGGTTTGGATTAGAATAATGATAGTAGGTGGTGAGAGAGAGAAAAGGGGGTGCCTCTTTGACTTGGTCATTCCTCTTCCTTCTTCTCTCATTCCTCTCCTCTCTCCTCACCTTGCTGCAGCTGCTGCTCCCTCTTCATCCTCCACATTCAAGCCCTCAAATCATCCCGAAAACAACACCAAAACCTCATCTCCTTTTCACTAAAAAGATGCACTAGCTCAAGACCAACACATTGGACCAAGAAAGTAAGGATTTGGCCACTAAGGGCAACTCAAGAAAATTCTTGAGTTGCCAAATGAGGTATTTTCTGGACCATTAGCTTAGTTTTTGTATTACTTATACCCCTATGTTAAGATTGAATCGATATCGGGTGATGTTGTGGACTTAAGAAAAACCTAGTTAGGGTTTGAGGGAATTTTGGGTTTTTCTGTGAAATTGAGCTCAGTAGAGGCCATACACACACCTTAGTGCTAGATTTGAGACCCACACTTGAGACTTGAAACCCGAAATACGGATTTAGAAACCGATATCGGAAGTTTTGTGCAATCTGTGAAGCTTATATTGAATCTGCTATCAACCCGAGACTCTGAAAATTATTTTGGTTGGATAGGGATATGTGCAGGCACCCAGGAAGCCACCACCCGAACCCTAGCCCCTAACTCCCAACCCCGGCCGCAAATATATCCATTCTGGCCGCAAATTCTGGCTAAACCTGTGAGGAATTGGCTCTTTTTTTGTTTTGGTACCCCCTTACTAGTAGATTAGACCCCTGGCATGTGCAAAATTGTCCAATTGGACCTAGGGTGAAATCTGGAGCCTTTTTCTTCAGTTGCTATTTTGATTCATGTTCCTATATTCCGTATTTTGAATTTTGGATTTATATATCAGTGTTTTACCTCGAATACTTGGCATTTATACGATGATATCGAGGATTGATTAATGCTTTTGAAAGCGTACCCATAGGTTCTAACCTATAGGCCCCTTAGCGTATCGTTTTGGGGTTTTCGTGTGTCATTTTAATATTGATTTGGTTTTAATACGCATTTACAATACGTTGATATGTAGGTACCCCATGAAGAATTCGGAATGACAAGCAAGCGCGTGGCGACGTCGACGAATGAAGACACAAGGTGAGTAGATTATATCTACGGGGGATGTCGGGTGGATGGCGTATAGCACCCCCGCAATTCGATGTCTAGTGACTATATAAACTATATATATGATAGCTTATTGCGTGACATGAAGATCATAGATGTGTTAGGTGTACTATGGATATTTAGGGTTAGAAGTGAACTAGTGTACTTACCTAGTTGCGAACCCTAGCATAGGTTTATACCCACACGCACACACATCTATGCTTGTACCTTGATGATGAGGATAGTGGATGATATGTGGAGTCGAGTCGATGATATTGGGAATAGTGCCGGGACATCGGTTATATGATGTGATTCGTATTTGGGATACGATACGAGATTTTAGCGGGCCTTTGGACGTGTGTTTTACACACGCGCTTATATTTGTTTAGATGATATCGATTGTACTAGATATAGATCAGTACCCAGATTATGAGAGCTGATGATAAGGATACCAGATAATTGATGAGCGGACTGTGATATTGACCCGTACCCAGATTTGGGATGTTGTACGACGGATTTACGTACGAGCTATATATTGATGATAGATCCGCACTCATGACTCGAGAATATTATATGATGTATATTGTATCGTATGTGATACTATTGAGGCGGGATCACCGACTTATATATGTATATTTGTATATATATCGACTCAGATTTAGGTGGTTTCTATACCCCTCCCGATTGACTTGTTAATTAGATCTGTAGTTTGCATAGCAGATGTTAGACTAGACCCGAGTCATACCTATTTCAAAAACTAACGAATCAGGGATATTTTAAAAATAGGTAAAAGGGATTCTACGGATATTTTCAAAGGTCGCATCTGTTCTTAAAACAATGTAGCCCTTATTTTACCAAAAACCCCAATTCGTCTTATTTCAAACGGCAGAGCTGCATGATATATTTATTGAGGTAGATTCTTCACTGTTGCGTTGATTATTTGATTCCGCATAATCATGCTATTTGCATTGCATTGCTTGTGTTATTGATATATTACAATCATGCTGCTGGGACACCAGCACCATTATCGATGATGCATATGTTCCACGTACACTTCTCGCCGGCTCACACACTTCATCATCGATAATTTCCATGTCACTACACTGTAGTACTGTTGCATTCAGGATATGACCCTTGCATGGCATACTTGTGTACCTGTATACTGTGTATTCCTATTGCACACCCATATGTGCATGCATACGTATTTGCACATACATTGATGATTCTGGTATGATTAGAGATTTGGGGACCGCAAGATACTCTTTAAAACTGATTCATTTTAAAAGAGCGGTTTCCCTCAATATGTTCATATTACTATTCCGTGTTGTATGACATACTGATATGCTTACATTTCTTTTACATGTCGCATACATCAAGCTTTCTGATTATACGGATTAAGATATGTTGTTTCTGTAGGGTTCCTAGGCACACTAATGAGGTCTCACAACAGATCAAACATGCCCAATTCAAATTTTTCATGTGCCTACAAACCCTAATACGGATCGTTAACTAGAGGATAAGGCGATGGAAGCAAGTAAACGACTTTACTCTAAAGTGAAAGGGGCTACAACCTTTGTAGATCCGGTCCTCCACCTCCATAGCTCCGTGATGATGTGCCTTCGCTGCGATCATCGGATCCCGGACTCTAGCGTCGGATTCATCGGAGAAATGGGCGGGCTAGGTCGTCGACTTCGATGCCGAAGATGATCTACGTCGAGGCAACTCAAGATCAAGCTCCAACTTCACCAAGTCATGAAACTTGTGAAGAAAGCACCCTATACTACTTGGCAAGTGGTAGAGGATGAAGAAATAGGAAGTGGGTTCACTTTTGGGCGGGCTAGGTCGTCGACTTCGATGCCGAAGATGATCTACGTCGAGGCAACTCAAGATCAAGCTCCAACTTCACCAAGTCATGAAACTTGTGAAGAAAGCACCCTATACTACTTGGCAAGTGGTAGAGGATGAAGAAATAGGAAGTGGGTTCACTTTAGAATTGGATTTCTCACTCTTTTTCTCAAGACACCATTGAAGCTAGCAAGCTTCTTTCTTCTTGAAGAAGAAGAAGAAGAAGAAGATAATATGATAAGAATTATTGAAAATAGAAAATAAGTTGATTCTTATCATATAGCAACCATGGTTAAGTGTAGAGAATAAACTAGGGTTAGGTTGAATGGTTAGGGTTAAGGCAAAAGACAAACTAGCTAGATTTTTCAAAGCTTCAAGAAGCTTCAAGTAGCAAACAAAGAAAGCCACCATGATTTATTTTACCCAAAAATAAATAAAAAGAATAAATAAATAAGTAAATCAAAACCCTAACCATTAACATAACCATGGTTTAATCATACATACCCAAGTTTGCATGTATCAGCAAACATGATACAAACTAGTGCACAAAACTATATCATATATACAATGTGCACATCAAGTGAGAAAATCCATCTTAAGTGAAAAAATACTAGTTAATGTAAAGTAATATATCAAATATATATTATACATTAAATCATTAAATCAACACTTGATTCAATGATCCGGTCATGTCGCATATAACCGACTAATATCAAGTGTATCAATGTATCGAATCAACACTTGATTCGGTAACCCGGCTATATCACATATAACCGTCCAATGATACAAATCGTGAGAATAGAATACAGTATCACATACTGGTATAATTCTCGGTCCCGCACATATCTCATATGCGCTCCTATTTCGTTGCGCTTGTGCCAGGAAACCTCTGTGTAGGACTCTAAAGACTCGTCAATACGCCGGCAGCAGGTGATGATCATATCAAACACCCACAAGCCGCAAGCGGTCTACTAAACGTAACGGCCACCCGGGTATTGAGCGATCAGAAGATCGACGAGCAAGCCCGCTCACACTCTGTGAATCCAACCAGTAACACTTACCGTACAGTCCGGTCTGTTCGTCTGATATGTCGCATATCTCGCCTAGGGGTGGTAAACGTCAGACCCCAATAGCTCGATAAGTCATGCCGACGTGAGGTCCATAACAATCGTGAAACTACTGATAACTCTTACTAGTATATCAATGCAACCCTGGCCAGGGATTTCCTGTTATGGCCAGTCGAGCATAGCGCAACATCAACCCCCAATACCGGGAGAGACGAATCCCCTCCTATCGCTCATTGCCTCCATGTGAATCGGGACTGTACCCAAAAACCACCTGTTTGCACGACTCAGTAGAGCCGTTGTAGGGTGGAAATCAAAGCACAGTGGGAGACACACAAGACTCTATGACGATCTCGGGTCAACAGAATAAGCTGTACCAGTGTCACCAGAGAACTGCCATCTGACGTGAGGTATAATACCATCTGGGAGTTCTCGGTGAGTCCGTTCAGTGTACCCAGTCTCTACTGAGCACCCGCATACCATCTCTGATGTCAAACACCAATGGATATGGGATCATCCACCGCCCATCACATGGGTCGAGAAGATATATGCTAGTCTACTCTGGAATATCGATGTCCCGTCTTGATATTCCCACGACTAGGAACATTGAAGGATGTACTCATGGACTACCCAGGCCCCCACTAGTATGATCTACATCACAGTCCTGGAAGTCGAGCATACATCCTAAGGGCTTTATCAACATGTAACAGAGAGACAGAAAGTATACATGTTAAGATAAAGAGCAACCAGATAGCGTACTATCATGTCGAGCAAGAAAGTCCTACCTATATATGTCCCAGCATCCACTACAATATACATCCAATGTACAGTAATGGCCTCTAGAGCATACATATAACTAACAGTTTCCATGATATTTTTGGATTTGGGAACTGTAGGTATTTCAAAAGAGAATATGTAATTGTTTTAAAAACCCGGTTACCCTTAATATGATATTTCAGTGCGTCCACCATGTGTTTTCTCGGTGCTGAGAGCTACATGTGAAACCCGATTCGAGAAGGCAGATGAGGCCGATTGCGGGTATATGGTGGACCCGGTATGGTACCCCACGGCGAGAACGGATCGCTGTGTAGTAGACGGTGAGCCTGGCAGAGGGACTACTACCTACCGGTGATTGGTTGGTCCTGGCAGTTATCCGGAGGATACTAACCAGAGTCGATAGATGGATATGGGCGTACTGCCGGGGCCGAGGGCCGATTCCGCAGATGGAGCCCGTGGGCTGATCCGGACTGACGGAGCCCGATATAAGAGGATTTAAGTGCCGATGCTGGGCATAGCTTTCATGATGTTTTCGAATGTCAATGTTGGACACTCCGGTTTCATGATTTTGACGTGTCGCGAGGGACACAGATGGTTTATATCTGTAAGTCCACGTTGCCCACCCCGGTGCTTGCGGGGAGGCGGAAAACAGAATAAAAATCGGATTTTTACTACTCTAGGCAACATGGACTAGACAAAGTTGGGATCTTTACTAAACAAAACTAACTAAAAGCTAACTAGAAAGTAGCTACAAGGAAGAATGGTTATACCTAGGGCTTTATGTCCTTCTCTTCTTGCTCCTTGGAGTGTAAGAAAGAGATCGCCTTGTCGCCTTCTCGAGTCGAAGAAGGATCCACCCGAAAGCCTCAACCTTTGGCTTCAACTTCAAGCTAGAAGTAACTAAGGTGCTAGAAGTACTAATCCTAGAACCCTAGATGAGAGTAAAGATTATCAAGAAGTGGTTTTTCTCAAGCTCAACTGTTTCTCAACACATGAGAGGGGAGAGCTTGAGAAAGAGGAAGAGCAAGAGAGAGAAAGTATATGATAGAATGAGAGAATAATGAAGCATTCTCACATATATGTGTGAATTATTGTAAATTGAAAATTAGTAAGATAATTGTCATGGCTTAATCAAGACATGACCATTATCATTTCATTTTTAATACAAATTGCAAGGATCAAAGAGCATCTTCCAACTGAAATGATGATGGTCAAAGTGTCAACCTAGGTCAACAAGTCAAGAATGTCAAATGGTCAACAACCATAACCATGCACAATTATATTAAACTAATTTCAATTAACCATAATACACACATAAGCATTAGGGTTAGCAAAATGACAATGGTCATTAACCCTAATCAAAGTCCTCTCCCTCTGTCTCAATAAACTGTGCATACGCACCCGTATTCGTGATCCGAGGAACACGAATACAAAGAGATAAAACCAATCCCAAATCATATACTAGGATCTGGCTTAAACCAAAGCCCGCTAGTATAAGTTGTCCGGACAGCAAACGTGCACAAGTGCACGGATATGAACGAACCCTGTCGCAAAACCATGCGACCTCTACTCATTTTGCCTAAAGGCGAATTGCTCTCTGTGTGGGACTCTAAAGACTCGACACTACGCTGGCAGTGGTTTTAACCACAGACCGCAAGCGGCACTAGCTGTACGTAACGGTCCCCAGGTAGATGCCGATTAGAAGACTGACGCGGTGACCCCATCTGAACTCTTACTGAGCCTGTATGTGACAGTCTCCGTACAGTCCGGTCTGTTCATCCGATACATCGCATGGCGGGCCTAAGGGCGGTGAACGTCAGTCCCCTAATAGCGGTACAAGTCGTGTCGGAGTGTAGCCCAGAACACCCTGAGATAACACTGGAAACCTACCAGTATATCTCGCTTGCCCTGGCCAGGGACTACTTGTGTAATGGCTCTCATGGACACAGCGCGATGTCAACCCCCAATACCGGGAGAGACGAATCCTGTCTAACCGTCACTGCCTCCAAGTGCTTCGGGACTGCACCCAAAAACTACCTGTTTGCACGATTCCTTTGAGCCGTGGTAGGGTAGTAATCAAAGTGCAGTGGGAACACACTCGAGGCGATGTGACAGTGTCAAGTCAGCGGACTAAGCTGTACTCATGTCACCTGGGAACTGATAACTGACGATAGGTATAATACCAACCAACAGTTCCCGACGAGTCATGCCCAGTGTACTCGTAACCTAACGAGCACCCGCATACTATCTCAAGTACGACGTACTGACAGCTGTGGGACAGACCGTCTCCCACGCTGGGATGAGAAGCGCATACGCTAGTCTACTCCGGAGTATCGATGCCCTGTCTCGATAGTCCAATGACTAGGGACCTGTATAAGGATGTGCTTATGGATTACCCAGCCCCCACGAGTGTGAGCGCCATCACAACGCTGGTAATCAAGTAAAGATCCTAAGGGCTCTACTAATATGTATATAAGCGATATGCTAAAAGAAACACATGCACATATTGAAGTAGCATACTACCATTTCGAGTTAGATTGTATATACAACTGTGAATATCCCTAGCTTCCATCAAGTAATATACATACTAGTATGATACAGTAATGGCCTCTAGGGCATATACACTAACAATCTCCCACTTGCACTAAGGCCATGTACTGGCGTATCGAAGACCTATCATCTCGATCAGCCGCTCGAACTGAGTTTGGGGCAAGGCCTTGGTGAATGGATCTGCAGTGTTATCTTCTGAAGCAACCCTCCGAACCTCGATCTCCTGGCGATCCACGATCTCCCTGATCAGGTGATACCGCCTTAAGATGTGTCTGGATTTCTGATGGGACCTGGGTTCCTTCGCTAAAGCTATAGCCCCGTTGTTGTCGCAATACAGAGGTATTGGGTCAACAATGGACGGAACCACCTGAAGTTCTTTCAAGAACTTCCTCATCCAGACAGCTTCTTTTGCGGCATCAGATGCAGCGATGTATTCCGCTTCCATAATTGACTCAGCAACGGTTTCCTATTTGGAGCTCTTCCAACACACCGCCCCTCAATTGAGGGTAAAGACAAAACCTGACATGGACTTGGAATCATCCTTGTCACTCTGGAAGCTGGAGTCAGCAAAGGCCTCAATCTGGAGGTCTTTTCCGCCATACACCAAGAACATCTCCTTAGTCCTTCTCAGGTACTTGAGAATGTTCTTTACCGCTATCCAGTGTTTCTCCCCAGGGTTTGACTGATACCTGCTTACCACACTCAGTGCATAAGCCACATCTGGTCTGGTACACAACATCGCATACATTATAGAGCCTACCGCAGAAGCATAGGGTATAATAGACATGCGATCCCTCTCCAATTCAGTCTTGGGAGACATCTCTTTGGAGAGGGTGATCCCGTGACAAGCCGGTAGATTACCGTGCTTGGAACCTTCCATATTGAATCTCTTCAGTATAGTGTCGATGTACCTGGACTGTGAAAGTCCTAATATCCTCATGGATCTGTCACGGTAGATCCGGATACCCAGAATGTATGAGGCATCACCCAGGTCTTTCATGGAGAACCTGTGTGACAAGAACCCCTTGACAGATTGTAGCATAGAAATGTCATTTTCTATTAAGATAATGTCATCCACGTATAAAACGAGGAATACTACAGTTCTCGCTACAAATCTACAATAGATGCACGGTTCATCTGGATTTTTGATAAAGCCAAATTCCTTGACCGTCTCATCAAAACAGATGTTCCAACTCCGCGATGCCTGCTTTAGTCCATAAATGGACTTAAGCAACTTGCACACCTTTCCGCTGCTCCCACTCTGAATGAAACCCTCTGGCTAGTCCATATAGACACACTCCTCTAAATGTCCATTTAGAAAAGCGGTCTTTACGTCCATCTGCCAAATTTCATAATCGTGGAAGGCAGCAATGGCAAGAAGGATCCGAATGGATTTCAGCATAGCTACTGGAGAAAAGGTTTCGTCATAGTCCAAACTAGGTCGCTAATGAAAACCCTTTGCAACAAGTCTAGCTTTATAGGTCTCAACCTGTCCATCTACACCAATCTTCCTTTTGAAGATCCACTTGCATCCTACGGGTTTTACCCCATATGGAGCAATGTCCAACGTCCATACTTTATTGGTGTACATGGACTCCATTTCGGCCCGCATTGCATCCAGCCATTTTACCGAGTTGACGCTCTGAATGGCTTGCTGGAAGCTAGTAGGCTCATCACAATCTATGATGCAATCCTCTCTATCCCCGTCAATGAGAAAACCGTAGTATCTCTCGGGCGGATGAGACTGCCTACTATTCCTGCGGAGTGGCGTGGGAATGTCCTGGTCTTTCGAACCCTCTGGTTCTACTAAGCTTTCAGTAATAGCTCGTGGTTCTGGAATTTCTTCCAGTTCTATTGCGCTCCCACTTATTTCTTTTTCTTTGAACTGGTGTTCTAGAAAGTGGGCATGGCGAGAAACAAAAACCTTTTGTTCCTCTTCGCAATAGAAGAAATATCCCTTGGAGTTCTTTGGATATCCCACAAACTTGCACTGCACTGAGCGTGCCTCGAGCTTGTCCGCATGCTGCTTTTTTACAAAAGCTGGACATCCCCATGTCTTAATGTGATTAAGATAGGGTCTCTTCCCACACCACATCTGATATGGTGTAGTAGGCACAATCTTAGTTAGAACTCGGTTCAAAAGGTATGCAGCTGATTCTAGCGCATATCCCCAGAACGATCGCGGCAACTCAGCGTTACTCATCATGGACCGTACCATATCCAATTGGGTTCGGTTCCGTCTCTCCGATATACCGTTATGTTGCGGAGTGTATGGAGGAGTAAGCTGAGAGAGAATTCCATTCTCTTTTAAGTAACCCAAGAACTCGGCACTTAAGTATTCACCACCTCGATCAGATCTCAGTGCCTTGATACTTTTGCCTGTTTGTTTTTCTACTTCATTCTTATATTCCTGGAATTTTTCAAAAGCCTCGGATTTATGTTTCATTAAGAAGACAAAACCGTACCTTGAAAAGTCATCCGTAAAAGTAATGAAGTAAGAATAACCGCTTCGTGCATGTGTAGACATTGGACCGCACACGTCGCTGTGTACGAGTCCCAAGAGCTCGCTCGCTCTTACTCCGTGTCCAGTGAACGGAGTCTTTGTCATCTTTCCTTTGAGACAGGATTGACAAGTTGCATACGATTGATATTCGAACGGATCCAAATATCCTTCTACATGTAACTTAGTCAATCTTCTCTCATTGATGTGACCCAATCTACAATGCCATAAGAAAGTTTTATTGATTTCTGGAGACTTTCTTTTGTGTGTATTCTGGACATTGAAAATCTGTGGTTGGTTTAATACGTATATACCGTTGTTCAATGTACCTGACCCAATCAAAACTTGATTAAGGTGAATGTTCACTACATTACTTACAAATGCAAATTCATAACCTTCTTTAGATAATAAAGATACAGAAATGATATTACAGGTTGCATTTGGTACATAATAACAACTACGCAAAACCAAAAAGTGTCCATCCGACAGCCCCAGGTGATAGTTCCCCACGGCCTCAGCATCCATGCTAGCACCGTTTGTAACTCTGAGGGTCATGTCACCTGCCTTCAAAACTCTACGCTTTCTCAACGCCTGCAAAGAATTACATATATGAGATCCTGATCCGGTTCCAATACCCAGGATGAAGAGTTTATTGATAGACAGTTTTCAATAACATACACACCTGAAGCTGAAGCCGCAACTCGCTTCAAATCCTGGGTTCTGGCCTTCCAAGCCTTGCAATCCTGTTTCCAGTGACCACTTTTATGACAGTAGAAGCATTCTTCCTTCCCCACTAGCATTCCCGCTACCTTTGTTGCCTTTCCTTTTCCCTTCGTATCCACTTTACTGACACCGCCTCTTGGTTTGGCGGGGGCTTTCTTCTTCTTACCCTTGGCTTTCGCCCTGGATCTAGAAGAGGAAAATCCTCCTACAAATAAAGTGGATGTCTCCCTACCTTTCTGTAGGGTGCCCTCAGCACTCCTCAACATGTTCAGAAGTTCGGAAAGTTCAACCTCCTTTCCTTGCATGTTGAAGTTAAGGAAAAACTGGGCGTAAGTGGAAGGAAAGGACTGGAGAATCAAATCAGTATAGAGTTCATTCTCTAACGTGGTCCCAAGGTCCGCGAGCTCCTCTATGTAGCCAATCATCTTAAGCACGTGTTCCTCTACCAATGATCCGACGGCCAATCTTGCCGAAAATAGCTTCTTCGACACTTCGTATCTTGCGATATGAGACTGCTCTCCATACAGTTCTTTTGTATGGAGAAATATGGACTCCAGGTCCATATTCTCATGCCTCCTCTGATGTTCGTTGTCCATCGAGGCAAGCACGAGGCATTTGGCCTTCGCGCAATCGATCTCCCATATCTTACGGATTTCATTATCCGCGACGCTGGAGGTGGGACCTGGGACAGGGGGAGCTTTGGTGGTAAGGGCATACCCCAACTTGTCGTAAGTGATTGCCATCTTGACATTCCTGAGCCAATCTTTGTAGTTTGGCCCTGTCAGTATGTTTTTATCTAATAATAACTTAAGTCCGGTCATATTGAATGGTCGCTGCAATTAGGAGAGAGAAAAGAAACACTTTAGCATGATTCTCTTGCAAGTTTAGAGTGGTTTTTAGTTTGTCTAAACAGGATGGCTCCCACTGTCTCTCGAATCCTTTCTCAAACCGTAAAGAAAGAATTAGTCAGGAACAATCTCACCGTACAATACTTGCTTAACCTTTCAGCCAGGCCAGTGTCGGTACTTCGAGGGAGGTTTTCCAACGCTTTCGTGAAGTTCCTTAATTAAGCAACCTCTTTTCCCTGTGGGCGTAGCCCCGCTAACACCTTTCTAGACACCTACTAGGTTTATAGCATTGATCGTTAAGTGAGAGTTTTCCCGAGGAGTAGCATATACTCACAGTAGGATCGGGATCCAAATATCATCGCGTGATAAAACCGAAGGAATCCTACCAGAATTATCACACTCCAAATGGTATGTAGCGCTAGCAAGTTTCAGTACTTATGAAACTCCCGATGTGAATTTTTGCCCCATGCTCTTATGACCTTGACTTTGGCCAAAATATCATAAGTCACATGTCAAGTTCTACCCGTCATTCTCCTGGTTAATTTGGACCCACCCGTACCTACCCTTGACTTTGGCCAAAATGGCAGCACGACTGTCCCAAACCAACGCATCAATTTATGCTACACATGAATACCCAATAGCTACCAATCACTATGCCTTGACTTTGGCCAAAATACATAGCTTGAATACTTTTTGACCATTCATGTGGAATGATGGAGGGCTATGAATGGTTTTGGCGACACCGTGAACGTAGTGAACTTGATATAATCGATGGAACGAGATAGCTTTTAAAAGGAGTGGTTCAAGCTCCGCGTTTAAAAGTTTAGTTTTGAAAAGAACCGAGTGGGTTTCAAAGTGTTCCAATCAATTTTTACTTGGTTTATTTTCTTGCATTAGTTCTTTTAATGCGTCCCATCATTTAATCCAACCATTGCAGAAAACAACCAAAATATGACATACTCTTATGCCATTCGCATTCGCCACGGGGCCCCGTCATCACCCGTTAGGTTACTTAACTAACGACAGAGCGGGGGCTGGGCTAGCGCGGCTGTAAAACATAAGCAACGCCTAAATAGTTATAGTATATAAATATATAGCAATGATAGACATTACAGATCACAGATGAATACATTGGATATACTAGGAATCCGCAATCCGTTCGAGCCTGCAACGAAAAGCGGATTACACGGTCGCGGTGAATAGCCAAATACCCCACCCAAGACCCCTACGGGTGCGGCAAACTACCCGCCAAGTACCCGAAGCGAAGCAACCTACCTCAACACCGTGAGTAGGCCACTCGGCACTTCGAGATACCCGGTAGTTTGTGCACCCCCTCCATGGGTCTATCCTAGGAGCAAAAACAGTAAAAAGAATTATACAATGACGGCTACAACCCCGACCCGGTTGTGCGGCCATACAAATAATAATACATCAATTTACATATTACAATGAATGAAAGAAAAAGAAACTCTCATCTCACATCCACCCCGGCTATTCACCCGCGACAATCCAACGCATTCATATACACATACCATCATCAAACACATATCACAGATATGTATAACCCCCACTAATCGACTTATAGCAATTAGCAGACGTTCAATACATATAAACATCACAGATATAACCCTTTAGTCCAAGTGTAGTGAAGTTCGATCAAAAATACAGATTTATAGGCCCCCAAAAACAAATTTCTTTTCTGGAAAACCTGGGCACAAATAAACCATCTTAAAAATCCCAAAACCATGCCAGAAGAACACTGCACCAAACTCGACCCAGAACCGAGTCAAAACGGCCGCGGTTGCGCGGCAATAGCTTGCTATTGCCGCGGAACCGCGGCGCTTTGAGCGATGCACTGGATCTTTTTTGGTGGCTTTCTTCACAAAACCCTGAGATGATTTTTGATGTAAGATTTATTTTATTTTGAGCAGAAAAAATTTCAACAGAAACTTAGGGTTTTGCGTTTTTAGTTTTGTGATTTTTTCCGATTGAACTTCCATACACTTTACAACCTAGCTAGTTTATGTTTAGTTAGGCTCTGATACCACTGTAAGTCCACGTTGCCCACACCGGTGCTTGCGGGGAGGCGGAAAACGGAATAAAAATCGGATTTTTACTACTCTAGGCAACATGGACTAGACAAAGTCGGGATCTTTACTAAACAAAACTAACTAAAAGCTAACTAGAAAGTAGCTACAAGGAAGAATGGTTATACCTAGGGCTTTATGTCCTTCTCGCCTTGCTCCTTGGAGTTGTAAGTCGATATTCAACACCCCAATACTTATGGGGAGGCAGAAATATGAATAACAATCTTGTTCTATGATCAAACATCGAATAACCGTATGAATCGTTTGCTAAACAAGTTTTAACAAAAGCTATAGAGTTCTAAACTACTATGTTAAGAGATTATACCAAACGGTTCTAGTCCTTCGTCTTAATGTTATCTACGGCCTCTTTGGATCTCCACGTCCTCTTCGGCTTTCTTCCGTGATAGACGATCCACCCGAGAACCCTAATCCAAGCTGTAACCTCTAAACTTGAGGTTACTTAGTTTCTCTAGTTGCTAAATAGAGTAGCTAAGGTGATGTAGAGATAGGTTATGGAGTAATTAGTCTTTCCTAATCCTTGTTCTCAACTCATGAGGGTAGGATTAGGTTTGGTGAAGCAGAGAGAACTTGAAGAGAGAGAGTGAGAAGATGATAATGATAATAATAATAATAATGAAATAGCTTCTCACTTGATATATGAAACATAATGAATAAAAAGAAATGAATAATATGAGATTATTCATCATGTTTCATTAATGCAAGTGGATGATTCATTATGTGAGTCATTAAGCATTTAATAATGCATTAATGACATGATGAATCACTCACAATGAGTCACTAAATCATTAAATGAAAATGCCACCTCTCCCTCCATGTCACATCCTTTTAGAAGCTTCTCGGAAAATTACGAGAACGCCCCTCTCATCCGTGAAAACACAGAAAAACTTTAGACTGTATAAATCCAATAACCTGATACTAGAATCTGGCTTAAACTAAAGCCGGCTAGTAAAAACTGTCCGAATGTCGTACGTGCATTCAAACACGTATGCGTCCGAACCTTTGTCGTAAAACCATACGACCTTTATATCTTTTCGCCTGGGTTTGGGAAATCTCTATGTGGGACTCTAAAGACTCAACTACTACGCTGGCAGTGGGTTTAACCACAGACCACAAGCTGCACTAGCTGTACGTAACGGTCCCCAGGTAGTTGTCGATAAGAAAGCTGATGAGGTAACCCATCTGAAATCCTACTGAGCCTGTCTGTGACAATATCCACGCAGTCCAGTCTGTTCGTCTAAGAGTATCGCATGTATGGTCTAGGGAGGTGGTGGACGTCAGACCCCTAATAACCGTACAAGTCGTGTCGGTATAGTTCAAGACCACCCGAGAATCTACTGATCATTCCATCAGTAATTCTCAATCAGCCCTGGCCAGGGACTTATGGTAATGACCAACCGACCACAGTGCGATATCAACTCCCTATACCGGGAGAGACGAATCCCTAACAGTCGCTCACTGCCTCCACGTAGCTCGGGACTGTGCCCAACTGAAACCTGTTTGCACGACTCCTTTGAGCCGTGGTAGGGTAATAATCAAAGCACAGTAGGAACTCACACGAGACAAATGATGACCTTAAGTCAACGGACTATCTGCACACATGTCTCCTAAGAACTGCTATCTGACGTTAGGTATAATACCATCCAGTCAGTTCTCGGCGAGTCATGTCCGGTGTACTCACACCCAGTGAGCATCTGTATACAATCTTAGGTGAACACCACCAATGGTTGCGGGACCAATCCATTGCCCCTCGTCCGGGTCTAGATATGTATACACTAGTCTACTCCGGAGTATCGATGCCCAATCTCGATACTCCTGCGACCAGGGACATCTAAGGGTGTGCCTATTGACTATCCAGCTCCCACTAGTATGACTGCCATCACAACGCCGGTAGTTAGACAAAACACCCTATGGGCTTTATCAACATATATATATAAATACCAAGTAAAATATATCATACGTTAAGACAAAGTCAAACCAAATAGCGTACTATCATATCAAGAAAGACTGTCATGTACATACATATCCCAAGCATCCTATACAATGTAGGCCTCTAGGGCATATATATCCAACAATCTCCCACTTGCACTAAGGCCTATAATTGGCGCAATGAGTACCCACTGTCTCTACCAGATCCAGTTGCTTACGTACCGCATGCCCAACATCTCAAAAAGCCTCTCGAACTGTACTTGAGGAATGGCCTTGGTGAATGGATCTGCCGTGTTGTCTTTTGTGTCCACTCTCCTTATCTCGATCTCCCGACGATCCACGATCTCCCTGATCAGGTGAAACCGCCTTAAGATATGCCTGGATTTCTGATGGGACCTTGGTTCCTTCGCTAAAGCTACAGCGCCATTGTTATCGCAATACAAAGGTATTGGATTGGCAATGGACGGAACCACCTGAAGTTAAGAAATGAACTTCCTCATCCAGACAGCCTCTTTTGCGGCTTCACTAGCAGCTATATACTCAGCCTCCATAGTTGAGTCTGCGACGGTATCTAGTTTGGAACTCTTCCAACATACCGCCCCTCCATTGAGGGTAAACACAAAACCCGAAATAGATTTAGAATCATCCTTATCACTTTGGAAGCCAGAGTCGGTAAAAACCTCTACCTGGAGGTCCCTATTACCGTAAATCAAGAACATCTCCTTAGTCCTTCTCAGGTACTTGAGAATATTCTTCACCGCTCTCCAATGTTTCTCACCTGGGTCAGACTGATACCTGCTTACCACACTAAGTGCGTAAACTACATCCGGTCTGGTACATAACATCGCATACATTATTGATCCTACCGCCGAAGCGTAGGGTATAATGCCCATACGAGCCCTCTCTTCATCAGTCTTTGGAGACATTTCTTTGGAGAGGGTGATTCCGTGACAAGCGGGCATATTGCCGCGCTTGGAATCTTCCATACTAAATCTCTTTAGTATAGTGTCTATATACCTGGACTGTGAAAGTCCCAATATTCTATTAGATCTATCTCGATAGATCTTAGTGCCCAGAATGTATGATGCATCTCCCAAGTCTTTCATGGAGAATTTCTGTGACAAGAAGAGCTTTACTGATTGTAGTATAGGGATATCATTCCCTATCAGTAGTATGTCGTCGACGTACAAAACGAGGAAGACTACTGCTCCTTCTACAATCTTCCTATAAATACATGGTTCATCTATATTTTTGATAAAGTCAAATTCCTTGACTGTTTCATCAAAGCAGATGTTCCAACTCCGCGATACTTGCTTTAACCCATAAATGGATTTAAGCAATTTGCACACTCTTCCGCTGCTCCCACTGTCTAAGAAACCTTCTGGTTGATCCATGTAAACACTCTCTTCTAGATGTCCATTTAGAAAAGCTGGTTTTACATCCATTTGCCAGATTTCATAGTCATGGAAGGCAGCAATGGCAAGCATGATCCGAATGGATTTAAGCATAGCTATAGGTGAAAAAGTTTCATCATAGTCCAATCCTGGTCTTTGACGAAAACCTTTTGCTACTAGTCTAGCTTTGTAGGTTTCCACTTGTCCAAATGTACCAATCTTCTTTTTGAAGATCCATTTGCACCCAACTGGTTTTACCCCAGGAGGAGCAACTTCTAAAGTCCATACTTTATTGGTGTACATGGATTCCATTTCGGATCTCATTGCATCCAGCCACTTCACTGAGTCGCTACTCGTGATAGCCTGCTGAAAACTAGTAGGCTCATCATCATCGATGATGCAATCCTCTCGATCCCCATCAAGAAGAAAACCATAGTATCTTTCAGGAGGATGAGAAAGCCTACTAGATCTGCGGAGTGGCGTTGGTTCGTCATGTTCTATTGAAATATGAGATTCTTCTAAGTCTTCGGTTGCAGTTTGAGGTTCTGGAATTTCTTCCAGTTCTACCGCGCTCCCACTAATTTCTTTTGCAAGAAATTCGCTTTCTAAGAAGACAATGTGACGAGCGACAAACACCTTTTGTTCTTCAGTGTGGTAGACCATGTACCCCCTTGAATGCTTGGGGTATCCTACAAACTTGCATAAAACCGATCGTGCTTCGAGCTTGTCCGGATTATGCTTTTTAACATATACCGGACACCCCCATATCTTGATATACTTGAGATATGGTCTCTTCCCGCACCACATTTCATATGGAGTGGTAGGTACAGACTTAGTTAGAACTCTATTCAATAGGTATGCGGCTGATTCTAGAGCAAATCCCCAGAAGGAAAGTGGCAACTCAGCACTACTCATCATTGAATGCACCATATCTAATAGCGTGCGATTCCTTCTTTCTGATACACCATTATGCTGAGGTGTATAAGGTGGAGTAAGCTGAGAGAGAATTCCATTCGCTTTTATGTATTCAAGGAAACTGGTACTTAAGTATTCTCCACCTCGATCAGATTGAAGTGTCTTGAAGCTTTTACCAGTTTGTTTCTCTACTTCATTTTTATACTCCTTAAACTTCTCAAAAGCCTCGGATTTATGCTTTATTAAGAACACATGTCCATACCTAGAGAAGTTGTAAGGTTAGTCTAGCACCCTATGAAGAGTTTTGAAGCATCACATGTCTCAAAGTATGTATTTTTATGGTGCTAAACGAACATGCAAAGGAATCGATCCTAGAAAATTAGGGTTTCGAAACTTTAAGCTAATAAAAATTAGGGTTTGAAGGCTACAACCTTTGTAGCTCCCCTTTAGCTTGACTCCTTGGTCTCTAGGGTGTTGGAAGAAGGTCCACTTGTAGTCCTCTTTCGTCCACGACGATCCACCCG
The DNA here is from genome assembly GCA_030015575.1 of Agapanthus africanus. Lineage (NCBI taxonomy): Eukaryota > Viridiplantae > Streptophyta > Magnoliopsida > Asparagales > Amaryllidaceae > Agapanthus > Agapanthus africanus. Next base: position 249,832,978 of record JASDDO010000029.1, on the reverse strand, counting down.
AAGTTTCCCGTCCAAGCTTGCAACTTTGGAAAAGCAAAGAGAACACTCTAATCAAGTTGGCTAGACTTGAGTAGAATGATTTTGTGGCTAAGGATCTCACTTCAAAAACCTTTCTTTATTTGTGTTTAATTCACTAGAAAAAACTAGAGAGGAAAAAGATGAAGGAGGATGAAGATGGTGGCTATTTTTAACAAGAGGTAAAAAGATAACCCTTAAGTGAAAAGAAATGAAATATAACCTTTTATATTTTATTCCTTCTCACTTTCAACCATGATTAAATGATGGATAGTTAAATTAACTTTGGTTTTAAATGATAAAGAGAAGGATAACCCTAGGTTAGTGGTAGTTGAGCATGGTTGGGCCAAAGGAAGAATGTAGAAGCTAGAATGATTATCCTTTCCTTTTCATTTTCTTTTAAATCCAAAATCAAATAATAATCCATAATTTAATCCATGGTGTGAGTCTTATATTGCCACCATTTCCATATTCTAACAACCAAGATGGATGGGTGTATGTATGTATACATGTATGCACATCCACATGTGCATGAAACTAGAATGAAAGAAAGAAACACATGCATGCATGCATACATCCATCAAACCCTAGAAAGGTTTCAAGTGAGAAAACTAATGGTTAGATGATAAATCAACACTTAATTTATCAATCCGGTCATATCTCATACGACCCCACCAAAAGCAGGCTACCCGATCAATGTTCGGTATCATATACGCACATTTTAATCGGGTGATGCGCATATTGCATACGCGCACCACAACGTTTCGCCTGGACTGGGTAACTCCTTTGTGGGACTCTAAGACTCGTCAATACGCCGGCAGAGGGTGATGATCATATCTGGTACCCCCAAACCGCAAGCGGTCAGCTAAACGTAACGGCCACCCGGGTATTGAGCGATCAGAAGAAAACAAGCGAACCTGCTACAACTCCCGTCGAGCCATCCGGCAACACTACCGTACAGTCCGGTCTCTTCGTCAGATATGCTGCATATCGAGCCTAGGGATGGTCACGTCGACCCTAATAACTCAATAAGTCGTGCCTGTGAATGGTCTATAACAGATCGAGAAACTACCGATAACACTTATCAGCAAATCTCAGCAGCCCTGGCTAGGGACTTACTGATATAACCAGTCGGGCACAGCACAGCATCAACCCCCAATACCGGGAGAGACGAAACCCCTCCTATCGCTCATTGCCTTCGTGTGTCTCAGGACTGTACCCAATGGTCACCTGTTTGCACGACTCAGTAGAGCCGTGGTAGGGTGGCAATCAAAGTACAGTGGGAGAGCACACAAGACTCCATGACGATCTCGGGTCTACAGACTAACCTGTACCAGTGTTACCTGAGAACTGCTATCCGATGATAGATATAATTCCATATAGGAGTTCTCGGCGAGTCCGTCCAGTGTACCCAGTCACCACTGAGCACCCGTATATGATCTTGATGTCAAACACCAATGGATATGGGATCATCCATCGCCCATCACATGGGTCTAGTATCATATACGCTAGTCTACACTGGTATATCAATGCCCCGTCTCGATATACCTATGACTAGGGACTTTCCAGGATATGCTTATAGACTACAGATGTCCCACTAGTATGATCTCCATCATAATCAGAGCAGTCAAGCCAATATCCTCAGGGCTTTATCAGCATGTATGAATGAATAAAAGCATGATCAAATCAACATGTCAGATAAAGAAGAACCAGATAGCATACTATCATGTCGAGTAAGAATGCATACTGAATATATATATACATGTATAGATACATCCACTATCATATAATGGCCTCTAGGGCATACATATATCCAACAATCTCCCACTTGCACTAAGGCCAGTTATTGGCGTATCTCATACCCAACATCTCAAAAAGTCGCTCATGCTGCGGCTGAGGGAGGGCCTTGGTGAATGGATCCGCGGCGTTGTTCTTTGTGTCTACTCTCTTAATCTCGATCTCGCGGCGATCTACAATCTCCCGGATCAAATGAAAGCGCCTCAGGATGTGTCTGGACCGCTGATGGGATCTGGGCTCCTTGGCTAACGCCATCGCCCCATTATTGTCACAATACAAAGGTATTGGACCAATAATGGTTGGAACTACTCCTAGCTCCGAAACGAACTTCTTCATCCAGACGGCTTCCTCGGCGGCATTATTTGCAGCAATGTACTCAGCTTCCATCGTAGAGTCTGCAACGGTATCCTGTTTAGAACTCTTCCAACTTACCGCCCCTCCATTGAGTGTAAATACAAACCCTGAGATAGATTTGCTGTCATCCTTATCGCTCTGGAAGCTCGAATCGGTAAAGGCCTCCATTTGGAGATCTGTATTACCATACACCAAGAACAATTCTTTAGTCCTTCGTAAGTACTTAAGAATGTTCTTCACAGCTGTCCAGTGGTTCTCACCTGGGTTGGATTGATACCTGCTTACAACACTAAGTGCATAAGCTATATCTGGGCGTGTACATAACATCGCATACATTATAGATCCTACTGCCGAAGCATAAGGTATAATGCTCATGCGAGCTCTCTCTTCATCGTCTTTGGACAAGAATCCTTGGAGAGAGTGACTCCATGGCAAGCGGGTAAGGCACCCTGCTTGGAGTCTTCTATACTAAACCTTTTTAGGATGGTGTTGATGTACCTGGTTTGGGACAATCCCAATAACCTTTTGGATCTATCCCTATAGATCCTTATGCCTAGGATGTATGTTGCATCACCCAGGTCCTTCATGGAGAACCTCAGTGATAAGAATGATTTGACCGACTGTAGCATAGGAATATCATTTCCTATCAGAAGAATGTCATCTACGTACAATACGAGGAATGTGACAGCTCTTCCTACAGGTTTCTTATAAACACAAGGTTCATATGGATTTTTGATGAAATCAAACTCTTTGATGACATCATCGAAACAGATGTTCCAACTCCGTGATGCCTGTTTTAACCCATATATGGATTTAAGCAATTTACATGCTTTCCCGCTACTCCCACTGTCAATGAAGCCCTCTGGCTGATCCATATAAACGCATTCTTCTAAATTTCCATTTAGAAACGCGGTTTTAACGTCCATCTGCCAGATTTCATAGTCGTAGTGAGCAGCAATAGCAAGTAGGATCTGAATGGATTTAAGCATGGCTACGGGCGAAAAAGTTTCGTCATAGTCCAAACCTGGTCTTTGACGAAAACCTTTCGCCACAAGTCTTGCCTTATAGGTCTCTACCTGTCCATCCACACTAATCTTTCTTTTAAAGATCCATTGCACCCTACAGGTTTTACCCCAGGGGGTACAACGTCCAAAGTCCATACTTTGTTGGTGTACATAGACTCCATTTCGGATCTCATGGCATCCAGCCACTTCACAGAGTCACCACTCGTGATAGCTTGCTGAAAACTGGTAGGATCATCATCATCCATGATGCAATCTTATCCGTCACCATCAATGAGGAAACCATAGTACCTCTCCGGTGGGCGAGAAGTCCTACCAGACCTACGGAGTGGCCGAGGTTCTTCAGTTTCTGTTGCAACAGCCGGTTCAACCAAATCGTCATTTGTAGTTTGTGTCTCCAGAATCTCTTCTAGATCTACTACCTTGCCATCATCTTTATCTGTGAAAAACTCTTTTTCCAAGAATGTGGCATACTGAGAAACAAACACTTTTTGTTCCTCTTTGTGGTAGAACAGATATCCATAAGAATTCTTTGGATATCCCACAAAGTTACACATGACTGACCGTGTCTCGAGTTTGTCCGGATTCTGCTTTTTAACATAGGCCGGGCAACCCCAAATCTTAATTCTCTTAAGAGATGGTCTCTTCCCATTCCATATCTCATATGGCGTGGTAGACACGGCTTTGGTTGGAACCCTGTTTAGCAGAAACGCTGCAGTCTCCAATGCATGCCCCCAAAACGAGACTGGTAACTCAGCGTCACTCATCATGGACCGGACCATATCTAATAGGGTCCTATTCCGTCATTCTGACACACCGTTGTGCTGTGGTGTGTAAGGAGGAGTGAGCTGAGAGAGAATCACATTCTCTTTTAGGAAGTTTGCAAATTCTGTACTGAGATGCTCACCACCTCGATCTGATCGAAGCATCTTAATACTCAAGCCGGTTTGTTTTTCTACTTCTTGTTTATATTCAATGAATTTCTCGAAAGCGTCGGACTTGTGCTTTAATAAAAATACATGACCGAATCTTGAGAAGTCGTCAGTGAATGTAATGAAGTATGAAAAACCGCCTCTAGCCTGTGTAGACATTGGCCCACATACATCACTATGTATGAGGCCAAGGAGCTGAGTAGCTCTTTCTCCGTGTCCGGTAAACGGAGTTTTGGTCATTTTACCCTTGATACAAGACTGGCAAGTCGCATAAGATTTATATTCAAAAGAGTTTAAATATCCATCTTTGTGTAACTTATTTAGTCTTGTTTCGTTAATATGACCAAGTCTACAATGCCAAAGAAAAGCTTCATTTAATTCTGAAAGTTTTCTTTTATTAGTGCGTTGTATACTGAAAACTGTGTGTTGATTTAGGACATATATTCCGTTATTAAGCGTACCATACCCAACCAACATTTGATTTAGGTGAATGTTCATAACATTGTTCTGCAACACAAAATTATATCCTTCATTGTCCAACAAAGAAACGGATATTATATTACATAGCATACTTGGTACAAAATAACATGGATTCAAAATCAAAATACATCCAGATGGCAACCCCAAGTGATACTCTCCCACTGCGACTGTATGTACATTGGAACCATTTCCAACGCGGAGAGTATGGTCACCTGTCTTCAAAACCTTGCTATTTCTCAGCCCATGCATAGAATTGCAAATGTGAGAACCTGAACCGGTATCCAGAGTTTATAGAAAAACAGTTTTCAGTCACAAACGCACCTGAAGCAGAAGCATCACCATGCTTCTTCTTGAGACATAAGTACTCCGTGCAATTTCGCTTCCAGTGTCCTGTCTTGTGGCAATGAAAACACTCGCCTTTCCCCGGGTCTCTAGCTTTGGACTTTCCCTTTCCCTTCACCTTTTTAACTCCGCCCTTAGGATTAGTGGGTTTCTTCTTCTTCTTTCCCTTGGCCTTGGCTTTCGGGCGAGAAGAGGAAGACTGTCCAATAGTCATAACGGGAGTTTTTGCTAACTTCATAGTGCTCTCTGCACTCCTTAACATGTTAAGGAGTTCAGGGAGGTCCTTCTCCATGCCATGCATGTTGAAGTTCACTATGAACTGAGCAAAGGTGGAGGGGAGGGACTGCAGAATAATATCTATATATTGTTCATTGTCCATTGTTCATCCAAGGTCCTCAAGCTCTTCTATAAGAGCTATCATCTTCAGAACATGGTCTCCTACTGGTGTGCCAGGGGCCATTCGCATCTGAAACAATTTCTCTGATGCTTCGTATCGTAATATGCGGGATTGCTCCCCATACAACTCCTTTGTATGGAGCAATATACCGAGAATGTCCATGTCCTCGTGCTGCTTTTGATGTGTGTTATCCATCGATTCAAGCGCGAGGCATGTGGCCGTGGCACAGTCAGCGTCCAATGTCTTGCGGACTTCAATGTCCGCAACTGAGGATTTTGGACCAGGGACGGGCGGGGCTGAAGCCGTGAGGACATATGATACTTTATCATAAGTCAAGGCGATTTTCAGATTCCTCAGCCAGTCTTTATAGTTGGTCCCATTCAGTTTGATTTTATCTAGTAGAAGCTTAAGTCCAGTCATTGGTATCTGCCATTAAGAGAGAGAAAAGAATACACTCAGCGAAAGCTCTTGCACAGATTAGATTGGTTTATTATCTTGTCTAATCGATGTTTCCCACTGCTTTTATCGAATTTTTCTTTCAAACCTTTAAAAGAAAAACTAGCCAGGATTAATTACAGTCTACAACTTCGCTAACCGTTCAGCCAGGCCAGTGTCGGTACTTTGAGGGTGGTTCCCCGTGCTTTCGTACGGACCTAATTAGAGTAAACCTCGTTTTCCCAGAGGCGGAGCCCCATTAACACCTTTCTAGACACCTAATGAGTTAGCTAATTGTAAACTGTAAAACTCTCCTAGGAGCAACTATTGCCCACAGTGGGATCGGGATCCAACCATCACATGGAAGGTATGCAATCTCATTGCAAATTTCAACTATTGAAATTCCCGATGTGGTTTTTACCCCTAGCACTTATGACCTTAACTATGGTCAACAAATCATAAGTACCAGTCAAGTTCTACCCGTCATTTCTTGATCAATTAGACCCACCCATATGACCCTTAACTATGGTCAACAAAGTCGTATGAATGTCCTAATTAATCTGCATCATATGCAGTGTAGGAAGACATCACTTAGCTACCGTACACTATGCCTTAACTAAAGTCAACAAACGTAGCACGAATACTAAGTACTCTACTTCCTAAAATGACGGAGGGTTGCGAATGATTTTTAAGAAAATCTTTAACGCTTTGAACTTGATATCGTTGTAGAATCAAATGGTTTTCAAAAAGGAGTGGCTTAAGCTCCGCAGTTTTGAAATATAGCTTTTTCATAAATAGCCGAGTGGTTTTCAAATCCGATTCTACAAAATCTTTTGAGGTTTATTTTCTTTACATTAATCACATTAATGTAATCCCATCATTAAAGTCCTTAAGCCAATCACAGAAAAGAAACGAAAATAACACGTACGCTTATGCCATCCGCATTCGCCGCAATGTTCCATTATGCACCGTTAGGTTACTTAACTAACGGCATACCGGGACGGGACTAGCGCGGGTGTAAAACATAAGCAACGTCTACTATATATCATATATATAATATGTCATTCGTCTCAGATATCAAAGAACACAGGCAGCAGAAACATAGACATAACGTGGGATATCCTAGGACGTCCGTATTTAGTATTTAGCCAGAATAGAAAATACGGATTCCACAGTCGCGATGAATAGCCTGTCCCACACACTGGACCCCTATGAGAGAGACCCTACCAATTCTGGAGTTTAGGAGACCCGGTCTCGACTCCTCGAGATGGCTTCCCACTGAACCCCAGAACCCGGTCACCTGTGCTCCCCTCCTTGGGTTCATCCTAATGCGGAAAAGTAAATAATATACAACACTGGTAACACAACCTCAACCCGGAAGTGCCCCAAATAAAAGAATATTACATTACATTTGAATTTAGATGAATGAAAATATAAAACTCTCATCTCACATAAACCCCCCCGGCTATTCAATCGCGACAATCCTGCACATCATATCTCAGCAACACATAATATCACATATCATCAACGTAAGTAAGTATGCGTACCCCGATTGTCGTTGATGTATAGCAACGAAACCGGCGATATCGGACATACTACACTTACGGTCACAGAAAAGAAAGTGTAAAACTACAATATTTGGAATCCACATTCTCTTTAGACATCATAAATGCGAAATATCACATATTTCGTATTTCATGCCTAAACTATATGAATTCCACATATTGTATCACATTCCAGACAAACAGACAGTATTAAAGTTTTCGAACGAACGATCAAGCACCCAAGATTCACTAAAGCTCAACACTTGAGCAGGGTTCAAAAATCCGGAGTGTGACACAGTAGTAGCGGTCCAGCCGTAGAAGGGTCAAGCCAACGCCTCACATGTGGCACGCCGTACTGCCCCAAACCCTAGGGTTCAAAGGGCAGTTCGAGACGGTCACATAATCGAGTTAAGGTTTGTTGTCTTCTAGAGGGACCACCGCAAAAAGACTTGCACGTATCTCCAAAGTATTTAAACCCCGTGAATAGTGAGTAAATGATACTCGTTCCAACACTTCAATACTTTCTAATTTACCCGGAAATGCTACGAAATGAAAATCCCGATGGAATCGACGAGTCCAAAACCATCTCCAGAATTTTTCAAAACTAAATACAGATTAAAAATACGCAAAAAATTATACAAGCAGATTGATGAATTACTGTAAAAAAAAATTATCCATCAATTAATACATACGGCCGCGGAACCGCGGCCTAAGCAAGCTTAGGCCGCGTTTCCGCGGCAAGAATCACTGTTCATGAAATAATTTTTGTACCGTAATCCTTATTTTTTCCTGCTGTATTTTTTACATATTTTTAATTCTGAAAAATGTCAAATTTTAGAAAATTTCCAGAGAGCACCCTAAAAAACCGTATTTCGGTTCGATCGGAGTTTTAACTTCGTAAAAAGGTCGCCTAATGTTCTAGGTCGGCTCTGATACCAATGTAAGGTTAGTCTAGCACCCTATGAAGAGTTTTTAAGCATCACATGTCTCAAATTATGTATTTTTATGGTGCTAAACGAACATGCAAAGGAATCGATCATAGAAAATTAGGGTTTCGAAACTTTAAGCTAATAAAAATTAGGGTTTGAAGGCTACAACCTTTGTAGCTCCCCTTTAGCTTGACTCCTTGGTCTCTAGGGTGTTGGAAGAAGGTCCACTTGTAGTCCTCTTTCGTCCACGACGATCCACCCGAAGTTTCCCGTCCAAGCTTGCAACTTTGGAAAAGCAAAGAGAACACTCTAATCAAGTTGGCTAGACTTGAGTAGAATGATGTTGTGGCTAAGAATCTCACTTCAAAAACCTTTCTTTATTTGTGTTTAATTCACTAGAAAAAACTAGAGAGGAAAAAGATGAAGGAGGATGAAGATGGTGGCTATTTTTAACAAGAGGTAAAAAGATAACCCTTAAGTGAAAAGAAATGAAATATAACCTTTTATATTTTATTCCTTCTCACTTTCAACCATGATTAAATGATGGATAGTTAATTTAACTTGGGTTTTAAATGATAAAAAGAAGGATAACCCTAGGTTAGTGGTAGTTGAGCATGGTTAGGTCAAAGGAAGAATGTAGAAGCTAGAATGATTATCCTTTCCTTTTCATTTTCTTTTAAATCCAAAATCAAATAATAATCCATAATTTAATCCATGGTGTGAGTCTTATATTGCCACCATTTCCATATGCTAACAACCATGATGGATGGGTGTATGTATGTATACATGTATGCACATCCACATGTGCATGAAACTAGAACGAAAGAAAGAAACACATGCATGCATGCATACATCCATCAAACCCTAGAAAGGTTTCAAGTGAGAAAACTAATGGTTAGATGATAAATCAACACTTAATTTATCAATCCAGTCATATCTCATACGACCCCACCAAAAGCAGGCCACCCGATCAATATTCGGTATCATATACGCACGTTTTAATCGGGTGATGCGCATATCGCATACGCGGACCACAACGTTTCGCCTGGACTGGGTAACTCCTTTGTAGGACTCTAAGACTCGTCAATACGCCGGCAGAGGGTGATGATCATATCAGGTACCCCCAAACCGCAAGCGGTCAGCTAAACATAACGGCCACCCGGGTATTGAGCGATCAGAAGAAAACAAGCGAACCTGCTACAACTCCCGTCGAGCCATCCGGCAACACTACCGTACAGTCCGGTCTCTTCGTCAGATATGCTGCATATCGAGCCTAGGGATGGTCACGTCGACCCTAATAACTCAATAAGTCGTGCCTGTGAATGGTCTATAACAGATCGAGAAACTACCGATAACACTTATCAGCAAATCTCAGAAGCCCTGGCCAGGGACTTACTGATATAACCAGTCGGGCACAGCACAGCATCAACCCCCAATACCGGGAGAGACGAAACCCCTCCTATCGCTCATTGCCTTCGTGTGTCTCGGGACTGTATCCAACGGTCACCTGTTTGTACGACTCAGTAGAGCCGTGGTAGGGTGGCAATCAAAGTACAGTGGGAGAGCACACAAGACTCCATGACGATCTCGGGTCTACAGACTAACCTGTACCAGTGTTACCTGAGAACTGCTATCCGTCGATAGATATAATTCCATATAGGAGTTCTCGGCGAGTCCGTCCAGTGTACCCAGTCACCACTGAGCACCCGTATATGATCTTGATGTCAAACACCAATGGATATAGGATCATCCATCGCCCATCACATGGGTCTAGTATCATATACGCTAGTCTACACTGGTATATCAATGCCCCGTCTCGATATACCTACGACTAGGGACTTTCCAGGATATGCTTATAGACTATAGATGTCCCACTAGTATGATCTCCATCATAATCAGAGCAGTCAAGCCAATATCCTCAGGGCTTTATCAGCATGTATGAATGAATAAAAGCATGATCAAATCAACATGTCAGATAAAGAAGAACCAGATAGCATACTATCATGTCGAGCAAGAATGCATACTGAATATATATATACATGTATCGATACATCCACTATCATATAATGGCCTCTAGGGCATACATATATCCAACAGAAGTCATCAGTAAAAGTGATGAAGTAGGAGTGACCACTTCGTGCATGTATAGACATCGGACCACATACATCACTGTGTATTAGTCCCAAGAGTTCAGTGGCTCTTTCTCCGTGTCCGGTGAACGGAGATTTGGTCATTTTTCTTTTGATACATGATTGACAAGTTGCATATGATAAATATTCAAACGGATCTAGATATCCATCTTTATGTAACTTAGTCAACCTTGTTTCATTTATATGACCAAGTCTACAATGCCATAGGAAGGCTTGATTCGAATCTGGAGCCTTTCTCTTACGTGTGTTTTGAATATTGAAAATTTGAGGTTGATTAAGTATGTATATGCCGTTTTCCAGTGTGCCAAACCCAATCAGTTCTTGATTTAGGAGAATGTTCATTACATTTCTTTCAAGCACAAAATTATATCCTTTATTAGACAACAAAGATACTGATATAATATTACACAAGAAACTGGGAATACAAAAACAGCTATACAATACCAAAATGTGTCCACTATTCAACCCTAGGTGATATTCCCCTATTGCAACTGCATCTACATGCATTCCTTTGCCCATCCGGAGAGTCATACCACCTGCCCCCAGTACTCTACTATTTCTCAGATCCTGCAAAGAATTACAGATGTGAGAACCAGAACCGGTATCAAGTACCCATGAAGTAGAGTTTACTGAAAGACAATTTTCGATTACGAACACACCTGAAGCAGAAGCAACAGCTTGCTTCATGTCCTTGGCTTTAAAGGCCAAACAGTCCTTCTTCCAGTGCCTTTGCTTGTGACAATAGAAGCACTCGTTCTTTTCTGCCTTCACCCTTCCTTCCTTGTTCGTTCCCTGCACCTTCTTGACCCCACCCTTCGGTTTGGTGGCTTTCATCTTCTTCTTCCCTTTAGCTTTCACTTTAGATTTAGAAGAAGATGATTGGCCAACATACAGAACGGGGGTCTTCTCCTTTTTCAAGGAGGTCTCTGCTACCCTCAACATATTGAGGATCTTTGGAAGATTCGCTTCCATTTCGTGCATGTTGAAGTTCAGCACGAACTGAGAGAAGGTGTGGGGAAGGGACTGCAAAATCAAGTCGATATACAAATCATTCTCTAGCACGCATCCCAGGTTTGCGAGTTCCTCGATGAGGGCGATCATTTTGAGGACGTGCTCTCCAACAGGCGATCCTGGAGCTAACCTCATCTGGAAGAGTTTCCTTGAGGTTTCGTACCTCGCGATACGGGAGTGTTCACCATACAATTCCTTGCAATGGAGGAATATGGATACAATATCCATACTCTCGTGCTGTTTCTGGAGTTCATTATTCATGGACGCCAGCACGATACACTTAGCTCGCTCACAGTCTAGATCCCAGGTTTAACGAACTTCCTTGTCCGCAACTGAGGAATCTGGTCATGGGATAAGGGGAGGAACAGCGGTGGTAACATTTGCAACTTTGTCATAAGTCAGCGCAATATTGACGTTCCTTAGCCAATCTTTATAGTTCTGCCCGGTCAGTATATTCTTTTCAAGTAATAGTTTTAGTCCAGTCATGGTAGCTGCCAGAGAGAGAGAAAAGAAAACACTCAGTATATGCTCTTGCAAGTTTAGATTGGTTATTATTTTATCTAAACAGGATGGCTCCCACTGTTTCCTCAAATTCTTCTTCAAAACCTAAAAGAAGAACTAGTCAGGATTTAATCACACGTTACAATTCTTGCTTAACCTTTCAGCCAGGCTGGTGTTGGTACTTCGAGGGAGGTTTTCCAACGCTTTCGCGAAGTTCCTTAATTAAAGAACCTCTTTTCCCTGGAGGCGTAGACCCTCTAACACCTTTCTAGGAACCTACTTGGTTTATAGCATTGATTGTTAAGTGAGAGAAATTCCCGAGAGTAATCCTACTCATCAGTGGGATCGGGATCCAACTATCATTGCATGATGCCCTAGATGGAAGCCACTCTAGTCACCACACTCCAGAAGGTAAGCTACATCTGCAAGTTTCCTTTATGTTTGAAACTCCCGATGTGATTTTTACCCCAAGCTCTTATAGACCTTGACGTAGGCCAACAAGTCATAAGACGCAAGTCAAGTTCTACCCGTCGTTGTCCTGATCAATTTAAATACATCGTATAAGCCCTTGACGTAGGCCAACAAGGTGTACGTCTGTATTAAACTAATGCATCTATCTATGCAACAAATAGGCACACACACTGCTACCATTCACTATGCCTTGACGTAGGCCAACAAGCATAGCATGAATACGATGTGCTGTCTATCTGAAACGACGGAGGGTTACGACTGGTTTTTGGCAAAAAACCGTTAACGTAGTGAACTTGATTTGATCGAAGGAACTAAGATAGCTTTTATTAAAAGGAGTGGTTTAAGCTCCGCATTTAAAATTTGCTTTTTTCAAGAAAACCGAGTGGTTTTTAGAAATTGTTCCAACGATTCAGTTTAGGTTTTATTTTCTTTGCATTAATAATAATGCGTCCCATCTTTAACCTATCATTACAGATAACAACGAAAATACAACGTCCTCTTATGCCATCCGCATTCGCCACGGGGTCCCGTCATCACCCGTTAGGTTACTTAACTAACGACAGAGCGGGGGCTGGGCTAGCGCGGGTGTAAAACATAAGCGACGTCTAAATAGCTATCATATATAGATATTGTACATTCATCAGACGCAATAATAGGCATTCCAGATAACAGATAAACGATATTGGATTTGCAAGCAATCCGCATTTCTTTTTAGCCTGCAATGAAAGACGGATTACACAGTTGTGATGAATAGCCATTTTCCCATCCCAGACCCCTACGGGTACGGCAAACTACCCGCCAAGTACCAGAAGTGAAGCGGTCTGCCCCAACACTTCAACATACCCGGTAGTTTGTGCACCCCACCTTGGGTCTATCCTAGGAGCAAAAACAGTAAAAAGAAATAATACAACGGTGGCTACAACCGCAACCTGGATGTGCCCCGCAAAATAATATTACAACTTATTACATTTACATCAAATGAATTAATACAAAAACCCATCACAAAACCCGGCTAAACACCACAACAGTCCAATACAGTTTATATACACAAACAATTATATATAACATCACAGATATGTGCAACCCCCTTCCAACCGACATACTAGCAGTTAGGGGAGGTTTACGAACACATAAAACATTTCACAGATTTAATCAAACAAGAAAATACCGTATAATTTCGATCGATTAAACACATTTAATTTTGCTCCAATACTTCTCTGTAAATCTGAACCTGAGCAAAAATAAAAATTACCAGAAAACACCAAATATCTCAGAGAAACAACACAAGAAACTTGTGATGATGAATCGTCCAAAGCGCGGCGGAATCGCGGCGGATCGGTGGGATCGGCCGCGGTTCCGCGGCGCTATGGACGATTCATGAGCCTAATTTTCTTAGGTGTTCTAATACATTCATTTAGGTCATTCTGAAGGTCCCTGAAAAATTTTTGGACCTCATTTAAAATTCGACAGAAAGTACATGATATCGGGGTTTTTCCGGTTTGTTTTTCCGTTCGAAATTCATACAAATTTGCAAGTGTGTTAAATACTGTTTAGCTAGGCTCTGATACCACTGTAAGTCGATGTTCAACACCCCAATACTTATGGGGAGGCGGAAATATGAATAACAATCTTGTTCTATGATCAAACATCGAATAACCGTATGAATCGTTTGCTAAACAAGTTTTAACAAAAGCTATAGAGTTCTAAACTACTATGTTAAGAGATTATACCAAACGGTTCTAGTCCTTCGTCTTAATGTTATCTACGGCCTCTTTGGATCTCCACGTCCTCTTCGGCTTTCTTCCGTGATAGACGATCCACCCGGGAACCCTAATCCAAGCTGTAACCTCTAAACTTGAGGTTACTTAGTTTCTCTAGTTGCTAAATAGAGTAGCTAAGGTGATGTAGAGATAGGTTATGGAGTAATTAGTCTTTCCTAATCCTTGTTCTCAACTCATGAGGGTAGGATTAGGTTTGGTGAAGGAGAGAGAACTTGAAGAGAGAGAGTGAGAAGATGATAATGATAATAATAATAATAATGAAATAGCTTCTCACATGATATATGAAACATAATGAATAAAAAGAAATTAATAATATGAGATTATTCATCATGTTTCATTAATGCAAGTGGGTGATTCATTATGTGAGTCATTAAGCATTTAATAATGCATTAATGACATGATGAATCACTCACAATGAGTCACTAAATCATTAAATCAAAATGCCACCTTTCCCTCCATGTCACATCCTTCTAGAAGCTTCTCGGAAAATTACGAGAACGCCCCTCTCATCTGTGAAAACACGGAAAAACTTTAGACTGTATAAATCCAATAACCTAATACTAGAATCTGGCTTAAACCAAAGCCGGCTAGTAAAAACTGTCCGAATGTCGTACATGCGTTCAAACACGTATGCGTCCGAACCTTTGTCGTAAAACCATACGACCTCTATATCTTTTCGCCTGGGTTTGGGAAATCTCTATGTGGGACTCTAAAGACTCAAATACTACGCTGGCAGTGGGTTTAACCACAGACCGCAAGAGGCACTAGCTGTACGTAACGGTCCCCAGGTAGTTGTCGATAAGAAAGCTGATGAGGTAACCCATCTGAAATCCTACTGAGCCTGTCTGTGACAATATCCGCGCAGTCCGGTCTGTTCGTCTAAGAGTATCGCATGTATGGTCTAGGGAGGTGGTGGACGTCAGACCCCTAATAACCGTACAAGTCGTGTCGGTATGGTTCAAGACCACCTGAGAATCTACTGATCATTCCATCAGTAATTCTCAATCATCCCTGGCCAGGGACTTATGGTAATGACCAAGCGACCACAGTGCGATATCAACTCCCTATACCGGGAGAGACGAATCCCTAACAGTTGCTCACTGCCTCCACGTGGCTCGGGACTGTGCCCAACTGAAACCTGTTTGCACGACTCCTTTGAGCCGTGGTAGGGTAATAATCAAAGCACAGTGGGAATTCACACGAGACAAATGATGACCTTAAGTCAACGGACTATCTGCACACATGTCACCTGAGAACTGCTATCTGACATTAGGTATAATACCATCCAGTCAGTTCTCGGCGAGTCCTGTCCGGTGTACTCACACCCAGTGATCATCTGTATACAATCTTAGGTGAACACCACTAATGGTTGCGGGACCAATCCATTGCCCCTCGTCAGGGTCTAGATATGTATACACTAGTCTACTCCGGAGTATCGATGCCCAATCTCGATACTCCTGCGACCAGGGACATCTAAGGGTGTGCCTATTGACTATCCAGCTCCCACTAGTATGACTGCCATCACAACGCCGGTAGTCAGACAAAACACCTTATGGGCTTTATCAACATATATATATAAATACCAAGTAAAATATATCATACGTTAAGACAAAGTCAAACCAAATAGCGTACTATCATATCAAGCAAGACTGTCATGTACATACATATCCCAAGCATCCTATACAATGTAGGCCTCTATGGCATATATATCCAATAGGAGTGTAAGAAAGAGATCGCCTTGTCGCCTTCTCGAGTCGAAGAAGGATCCACCCGAAAGCCTCAACCTTTGGCTTCAACTTCAAGCTAGAAGTAACTATGGTGCTAGAAGTACTAATCCTAGAACCCTAGATGAGAGTAAAGATTATCAAGAAGTGGTTTTTCTCAAGCTCAAGTGTTTCTCAACACATGAGAGGGGAGAGCTTGAGGAAGAGGAAGAGCAAGAGAGAGAAAGTATATGATAGAATGAGAGAATAATGAAGCATTCTCACATATATGTGTGAATTATTGTAAATTGAAAATTAGTGAGATAATTGTCATGGCTTAATCAAGACATGACCATTATCATTTTCATTTTTAATGCAAATAGCAAGGATCAAAGAGCATCTTCCAAATGAAATGATGATGGTCAAAGTGTCAACCTAGGTCAACAAGTCAAGAATGTCAAATGGTCAACAACCATAACCATGCACAATTATATTAAACTAATTTCAATTAACCATAATACACACATAAGCATTAGGGTTAGCAAAATGACAATGGTCATTAACCCTAATCAAAGTCCTCTCCCTCTGTCTCAATCAACTGTGCATACGTACCCGTATTCGTGATCCGAGGAACACGAATACAAAGAGATAAAACTAATCCCAAATCATATACTAGGATCTGGCTTAAACCAAAGCCCGCTAGTATAAGCTGTCCGGACAGCAAACGTGCACAAGTGCATGGATGTGAACGAACCCTGTCGCAAAACCATGCGACCTCTACTCATTTTGCCTAAAGGCGAATAGCTGTGTGGGACTCTAAAGACTCGACACTACGCTGGCAGTGGGTTTAACCACAGACCGCAAGTGGCACTAGCTGTACGTAACGGTCCCCAAGTAGATGCCGATAAGAAGACTGACGAGGTGACCCCATCTGAACTCCTACTGAGCCTGTATGTGACAGTCTCCGTACAGTCCGTTCTGTTCGTCTGATACATCATATGGCGGGCCTAGGGGGGCGGTGAACGTCAGTCCCCTAATAGCGGTACAAGTCGTGTCGGAGTGTAGCCCAGAACACCCTGAGATAATGCTGGAAACTTACCAGTATATCTCGCATGCCCTGGCCAGGGACTACTTGTGTAATGGCTCTCCTGGATACTGCGCGATGTCAACCCCCAATAGCGGGAGAGACGAATCCTGTCTAACCTTCACTGCCTCCAAGTGCTTCGGGACTGTACCTAAAAACTACCTGTTTGCACGACTCCTTTGAGCCGTGGTAGGGTAGTAATCAAAGTGCAGTGGGAACACACTCGAGGCGAAGTGACAGTGTCAAGTCAGCGGACTAAGCTGTACTCATGTCACCTGGGAACTGATAACTGATGATAGGTATAATACCAACCAACAGTTCCCGACGAGTCCTGTCCAGTGTACTCGTAACCTAACGTGCACCCGCATACTATCTCAAGTACGACGTACTGACGGCTGTGGGACAGACCGTCTCCCACGCTGGGATGAGAAGCGCATACGCTAGTCTACTCCGGAGTATCGATGCCCTGTCTCGATAGTCCAATGACTAAGGACCTGTATAAGGATGTGCTTATGGATTACCCAACCCACACGAGTGTGAGCGCCATCACAACGCTGGTAATCAAGCAAAGATCCTAAGGGCTCTACTAATATGTATATAAGCGATATGCTAAAAGAAACACATGCACATATTGAAGTAGAGACAAACCAAGTAGCATACTACCATTTCGAGCAAGATTATATATACAACTGTGAATATCCCAAGCTTCCATCAAGTAATATACATACTAGTATGATACAGTAATGGCCTCTAGGGCATATACACTAACAATATCCTCATATTTCCATGCATATGCTTTATGATATTTACATGCATGATGGTTATTGTCATTGGGTGACGAGTGGACGGGATCCACATACATACAGATTTGATTACATTGATCATACCTCATATTTATAACATGTTATTACCTGAGGCACTGGCACGAGCACTTGGCACTACACTCATGTATAGATGTTATATTGCCACTTTAGTATGCTTCAGACTTATTCATATTGAGGTGTATATATATATATATATATATATCTGATTGTATTGACCTAGGATGAGTCTTACATTCGATATTTGCTTGTAGATATTTTCTATTCACGAGTTGGCAACACCCCCCCGTTGTGCCATAGTTTCTTAGAGGTTTTGCCGTACAGGTTACATTGCGGCTTTTCTGGCACATTGCTTCCATTACGGGTGACTTGCTTTGGTAGGTGGGTTCTTTTGCATCAAAACCACCATTGTACTTGTATTATTATTGTATCTAGAAATTCCATCAACCAAAACTTGTATATTGTTTCAGACTTAGAAAATCAGTTATGTATTATTTCGACCTTAGAGTCGCGCATTGTAGTATTACGGTTTTCATGCTTTTTGAGTTCTCTTTTGAGTTTTGATCCTCGCCTTTTGGCGTTGTATATTATATTGCTTGCGTGGTTGTGACCGTCGACTGACGAAGAGCTAGCTCCCTCTTGGGGATGCCTTTTATCATTATATATATATTACCCTTGTTGTACCCCGTTCGGGGCCAGTATTTACAAAAGGGAACTCTGCCGAAATTTTCAGAAAAGACTATACCCTTTAAAAATACACATTCGGTTTACTTATTTAAAAACCTTGCTTTTAAAAACATGTTTTCTTCACTTCTTAAAACTAGTTTTCTTCATTTACTCCTTAAAAATGGTTTTAGATTTCTGGGCTTTTGGCTTACTTGGATTAGATGGGGTCCTATAGACTTCTTATGATTCAAGTGCCAGTCATGGGCTATTTTCGGGTCATGACAAAGTTGGTATCAAAGCGCTAGGTTAACCTTAGTTCGAGTCTAAGTTTGACTATGCGGAGCCTAGGGCATTTATATATATACAGAACTTAGGCTTGACCTTACGGAACTTAGACTTAGTCGAGGGGGTATTATACCCGAACTTTCGTCGCGTAAGATGACCCTTGGTTGATGGAGTAGGTAGCTTGAGTAGAGGGACGTACCGTACGTATGTTCCGTGGCATACTTACGACACGCCACTCCGCTTAAGAAACCTTAGGATGTACATTTTCTTGCACAGTATTATATTCATTCCTAAGATCTATCCTTATCGATACTGGTTATGATTTTGCTGCCACAATTGCACGGGCAGAGTGAGCTACGGCTCGAGTTGCGTCAGCATGAGCTCATCGTGGATGAGGAGACCAGGGCGTGATTCTAGAGATATACGATTGCATATAGAGGCGTCGTCTTATTGTGTTTTCACGCCATGAGCGTTTGACAGATCACTTTTACGAGATTTCTCGGACGTGCCGATCGGGACCAGAGGATTAAGCTACTGCTAGAGGCCATCCAGGATGTGATGACCATCGCTTATTCATGATGATTGAGGCGCTATTTAGCGTACGGATGAATGAGCCTGTTGTTGCTGCAAATTATGAGATATCGCTCATATGATTGGAGCTACTGCAGCAGGAGTATATACTTAGAGATATGATGGTGAGTCACTAGTCATCCGAGGATGAATGACTACGACATGTGGTTCGATCGCTACTCCGATGCGAGGTCATCAGATAGATTGATTCCAGCTAAAGACGACTTCACACAGGTTCGTTGAGAGTCGATAGAGACGATCGAATGTCAGGAGCCCATTTTACAAGATTAAAGTATTCAGAAAGACATGCAAGCGATTCTATGGACCCTCTAGAAGAATGAAACCCTAACTCGACATAATGACTGTGTGAAAGCTTTTGAACTTTAGGGTTTGCGGCAGTTCAGCGGTGCCATTAGTGAGGCTTGGGTTTGCCCTTCTACGGCTAGACCACTGATGCTGTGGTATGTACTCGATACTATTAAACTGTACCCAAGATGTTGATCTCTTAGGGGATTTTGAGGTTTTGACGAGTCGATCGGATGGTTCGACATCATTTGGATATCATGTGATGGGATACACTGCTTGGGAGACTCCGGATATGAGCATATCCGTTGGAGCGCAGTCCATCCAGCCACGATGAGACGAGTCCGAATCAGTCGACATTGAGCAGAGTGAAGTAAAGAGTTCGCAAGAGAATTCGACGAGATGACGTCCCACTCAGCTGACATCAAAGATGCGATACACACGCAGAGGCATTGTATATGGATATATCTTCCAGAAAGGGGCGCGATGAGTATGCAGCCGTTCCGGAACAAGAATTAGCTTCAGTAAAGGACGATGACTTCCGGGCAATTCGGCAAAAAACAGATATGAGAGAGACTTCGGATGGACCGTCGCTGAGAACATTATAGTGCGCAGATAGAGACACTGATGAGCTGTTGTTACTCCCCGTTGAGATTATGGTCGGATATGTCCACAGAGGCATTGGGATGCGGCCAGCTTCCGAGTAAATGCTGTACTGAGAATGCAGATTGTCCAGAGAGCGAGAAGAGATTGTGTATGAGTACCAGCCTCCGTACAGTTCGGCTTAGGCGAGATTGGAAGAGACCTTAAGCAGGATTCCTTCCAGGGCACTGGTGCAATAAGGATTGCACCCAGGATCGGATGTGTGATGTGTATTCGGGGGACCAGAGGTCGGCACCAGTGATGTGCTGCTTTACGAGTGGTCGTGAGGATTGATCGAGAGATGACTAGAGAAGTGCCAGGACGGAATTGTTTCCGTTAACACACCTGACAGGGCCGATGAGCCGATGGATTGCGAGATTGGAAAATTCATAGAGAAGATAAGGACCCAGTGACAGAAGACGCCAGACTGTGAGCAAGAGGCAAGTAGATATCTTGCGCCGCTAGTATTGGACGTACCGGCACCTTCTCAACCTTGAAGGAAGATATACCGATGACGGTATTTATGATTTGTGATTTTGTGATTTGACTATCACGTATCCGTCACTTTGGATTTCGGTATTTTGGGCGATCTATTTGCATGATTTGGTCTTGATGGCTGAGTTCCATGATTTCTGTTTTCGGCACCATGGTTGCACTTACTGGGTATTTATATTTTTTGCGTAGTTATTATGCTTGAGGTATTGATTGTGATTTCATGCCTATTTTAGGCCGGTGATTTGATTTACGCTTTCAGCATAGTTTTCATGCACTTTAGTATTTTGATTTGATGTTGTGCATATGTTACGCACACGATTTGATTTTCGCACTCGGTATAGCTTATTTGTGCTCGTAGTGCATTGATATGTGTTGTGCACGCAGTTGCACACGTTTATGATTTTCTTTATACCTGGGTACACTTGGTGTTGCTGCTTTCGCATTTGAGTTATTGCTTGGTATTTGTGCATGGGATGCACCAGTTCTATACTTCGTGCGTTTGTCGCACCAGTTTTATGTTTCTTGCATTTATCGCATCAGATTTATATTTCGTACCTTTGTTGCACCGAATTTATATTTTGTGCAGTACGGTTGCAACTGACTTCGATTTAATGTCATTCGATATGTCGATTTTGATTCTGATATTGATGTTGATTTCTTGGACTCCGTGCATTTGATTTGGACTTGCGCATGTTCGACGCTTGCTATTGGATTTTGTGATTTCGTGCATATTGAGTGTGCTGGATTTAGCTTTTATTCGTGCATGATGGATGCACCGATTTGGACTTTCGCGCAGGTTGGGCGCATGTTTTGAGATACGATTTTGGTGCACACCAGATGCACTAAATCGAGATTCTTCATGCATGTCAGATCCACCTGTTTTTGCTGTCAGGCACACACGTTGCCTATGACAGATGCTTCGTTCACACCCGTTGCACCTAGAAGTTTTTTCTGTGCACATGTATGGCACCTATATGGATTTTGATTCCGTGTGCACCAGACGCACATGGTATTCTTATATACATCTTGTGATTGATTCTTATGGAGCAGTACGTCTTTATGATATTTGCTATGTGTTTTCGTACTGAGCAGGACTAGTCAGAGGACAGTACCTGGATATATTTTGCATGCATTGATAGTTATCGAAGGGATTTCCAAAAAGCGAGCTATAGTCTCAGTATTTGCTACGTGTCCGATATGACACGAAACGTTTAAATAAGGGAACCCTTCTAAATTGTTTTCTAAACGGCAGAACGTATATATTAAACAAAAGATATATATACGTATATAGTTAATTTCTTATGAAAGACGTCCGCCACTGTGCAGTGTTATGCGCATCGCACAGCGACTTAAAAGGATTTGGAATGCATTTACTTCAGCTATTTACATGTATAGATTCGATATTTAGATGTATAGTTCTGATTTATAGCATATTGGTTTTATTTGGATTTGACATTTGTGTCTTTACCATGACTCCGATGATTGCGGGATGCTTGACTGAGTTTCGATTTGAGTTATCTGCTTGTTACTTATGCTCGCACATTTCGCCATGATGCATTTTATGTATTGATGATTTCGGAGCCCCGACGACTTGGATTTTTACTGAAATGTTTTAGAATTTGGAGGTTTAAATTTAAATTCGGGTACCGAATTTCTTTAAGGGGGGAAGATTGTGACATTTCAAAAAAAATAAAATATTATTTTTGGGAATTTTTTAATTTAATATTATTTTAATTAAAATTTTAATATTTCAGTATAATTAAATACAAATAAATGGAACAAATTATGGAAAATTCTAAAATAGGGTATTTTATGGAATTATGCCATTTTTAAGTTTTTATGATTAGTTTGACACTAATTTAGTGCTAATCGCGATTAAAAATCGCTAATCGGATTTTGGGCATTTATGTGCAAAACATGCACATAGCATTTTTTCTTTACACTTGTGCAATCCTACCATATCACTTTGGGTTTACTATTTCAGTGAGAAGGATTTGGGTTAAAGAAAAAGAAAAGAAAAGGGTTTGGATTAGAATAATGGTAGTAGGTGGTGAGAGAGAGAAAGGGGTTGTATCTTCGACTTGGTCATTCCTCTTCCTTCTTCTCTCATTCCGCTCCTCTCTTCTCACCTTGCTGCAGCTGCTGCTCTCTCTTCATCCTCCACTTTCAAGCCCTCAAATCATCCCAAAAACAACACCAAAACCTCATCTCCTTTCACTAAAAAGATGCACAAGCTCAAGACTAACACATTGGACCAAGAAAGCAAGGATTTGGCCACCAGGGGCAACTCAAGAAAATTCTTGAGTCGCCAAATGAGGTATTTTCTGGACCATTAGCTTAGTTTTGTATTACTTATACCCCTATGTTAAGATTGAATCGATATCGGGTGATGTTGTGGACTTAAGGAAAACCTAGTTAGGGTTTGAGAGAATTTTGGGTTTTTTCTGTGAAATTGAGCTCAGTAGAGGCCATACACATACCATAGTTCTAGATTTGAGACCCACACCTGAGACTTGAAACCCGAAATACGGATTTAGAAACCGATATCGGAAGTTTTGTGCAATCTGTGAAGGTTATATTGAATCTGCTATCAACACGAGACTCTGAAAATTATTTTGGTTGGATAGGGATATGTGCAGGCACCGAGGAAGCCACCACCAGAACCCCGGCCCCTAACTCCCAACCCCGGCCGCAAATATATCCATTCTGCTGGAGATAGTGCCCTCAGAGTCAATTATTGGATCACAGGCACGTGATTACAATGATTGAGAGAGGACTTATACCGTTAGAACATTCTTACTCAAGATGATAGTATGCTATCTGGTTTACCTTTATCATCGTGTACTGTTTTAGGTGACCTTACAGGTCACTATTGCGCGTTGATAGAGCCCCTAGGATTCTTGCTTGACTGCCAGCAGTATGAGGGCGATCATATACGTGGGAGCTGGGGTCTATAAGCACATCCTTAAAAGGTCCCTGTCGTGGGAGTTTCGAGACAGGCATCGATACTCCAGTGTAGTCTAGTGTATACAGTCGAGACCCCGACGAGGGGCGATGGCCGGTCTCATAAGCCACTGGTGTCAGTTGGTTAACCTAAGATGTATACATGTGCTCATTGGGTTATGAGTACACCGGACAGGACTCGCCGGGAAGATGCTGGTTGGTCTTATACCAGACGTCAGATAGCAATTCCCTAGTGACATGTGTACAGGTTAGTTCATCGACCTGAGATCGTCATTTGTCTCGTGTGAGTTCCCACTGTACTTTGATTACTATCCTACCACGCTCAAAGGAGTCATGCAAACAGGTTTTAGTTGGTTACAGTCCCGAGCCAAATGGAGGTAGTGAGCAGATCTTCAGAGGTTCGTCTCTCCCGGTATTAGGGGTGAGGTCGTGCTGTGTCTAGGAGAGCCATTACACGAAGTCCTTGGCCAAGGCAGGAGATTTACTGGTAGGTATTCCAGTAATATCTCAGGGTGTTCTGGGCTACACTCCGACACGACTTGTACCGCTTTTGGGGGTCTGACTTTTACCCACCCCCTAGGCCCGCCATGCGATGCGCATAGACGAACGGACCGGCCTGTATGGATATTGTCACTGACAGGCTCAGTAGGGTGTCAGGATGAGTTCGCTCATCGACGTCCCTTTTGGTCAATACCTGGTAGCCCGTTACGTATGGCTAATACCTCTGACGTGCTAGTGGTTAAATCCATAACCAAGATGTTGACGAGTCTTCAGAGTCCCCCAAAGACAGTTGCTCAAGTTTAGGGCGAAACGCTGTAGAGGCCATATGGAGATATGGAAGGGTTCGATCATATACGTGCGGTATTGCACGGATCATGATCGGACGGATAATACTAGCGGGCTTTGGTTTAAGCCGGATCCTAGTATTGTACAGTGTAGATTTTGTCTCATTGCATTTGAATTCGGTCGGAATGCAAATACGGGTATGTATATACGGTCGTGGGGTTTTCCCGTAATTTATTACGGGATCAGTTTTTTGAAGTTGCCAGCTTGTATTCCGTTCCGGCCAGTTATCCTTTGTTCCTTCACGGCCGGACTTTTGTGATGGGAGGGGCTAATTTGCATATTTGCAAATTAGCATTGTGGAGGAGGTTTCTTGTAAATGGATGATTATGATGGTTTAAGCATCTTTGCTTTTTCTAGTGATCATTTCTTTAGCATTAATGAGATAGAAATATGATGGGATTTGATTTGGCTTTGGTGTGATTCTTTTTCCTCGTTATCATTCCATTTTCTCCACTTGCTTGATGCTTGTATTTTTTCTCCACCATTTTGAGAGAGGCCGGCCACAATTGTGAGAGGGGAATTTTTCATTTGGTGGAAAAATCATTCATTCTCATATGCTTGTATCAAAGTTCAAAAAGCTCATTTTCCTCTTGCTCAAAGTTCCTTCTCCTCCACATCCATCAAATGGCAACTTCATATCCCAATGAGACAGCTTTCTACACTTCATCTACAGTATTCTTGAACACGTCGACTCGCCAACTTCGTGCCCGAGTTGCCTCGGTCCAGAGGTGGGAGCCCGTAAAAGAACCCGGCGATGTGGTGCCCGTTTCGACGAGGAGATGAAGACCGGAGATTCCGCGAGGAGATCGGAGTGGAGGTCGAAGACCGATGGACACGGATCACTCGGTATAGCTTCCTTCCCTTTCTCTAGTTAGCTAGCGTTAGGTTAATGGCCCGATCCGGGTTTATAGTGCGCGGTAGTGCTGGTTTACAAGTTTGAAGAAAAGTTTCGTTTCCGCATTTTGGCCCCGGAATGACGGCCCGGGCGCTGCCGTGCACTTACACTGGTATCAGAGCCACGCCATTAACCTAGTCTAGCTTGCTGTAATGTGTTTAAAACTTCGATCGAACAAATATCCCAAAACTGCATTTTCAATGTATCAGTTTTCTGTCGATTTTATTTTTGCTCCAAAAATTTTTTCTGAGCATGTAAAAAAATCGTGCAGGGTTATTTTTGAACACTAAAGAAAAATGGTCACGTGAGGACACTGTAGCGCCGCGGAACCGCGGCCTGAAACCCCTTTTGGCCGCGGTTCCGCCGCGTAACAGTAACCTCTTTGCACCATTTTTCTGCAGTGATTCCTGTGTTGGAAATGGGGGTTTTTGGAATGTTCTGTTTGGGCCCAGATTTTCTTTGAGTGCTACAGTTGTGCTTGGGGCCCACTTCGGGAAATTTAGTCGATCAAAAATTTTAAACATGTTAGTTCACAGTATTTTCATTATATCTGCGACCGTGAATGTCATTTGATCGGTAAATCCTGTCTAACTGCTATAGCACTTTTAGACGGATTTGCGAACGTGACATTCACGTTGATGTTCTGTGTTGTGCTGTGATGTTGCGGATTTGTCGTGGGGATAGCCAGGATGCAATGTTAGTACAGTTTGGTTTTATATGTACATTTGATATTGCGGGGCGAGCGTCCGACATGTGGATTGCCGTCACTGCCTGTTTGTATATTATTCTTTTGGGGCACGACCGGGCAGAGGTCGATGTACCCGTTGTATGTATATTTTACTTTCTGTACTAGGATTACCCCGCAGAGGGGTGCACGGATAGCCGGGTTCTAGAGGGCAACGGGCCTGCATCTCATGGCGTTGAGACGGAGGGGGTTTTACTTTAGAATTGGCGGGCTGTTCGCCGCACTCGTAGGGGGTATAGGTTGACCCAAGGAGGGTTGCCCAAGTTACCGGATTCCGTGAAGTGCTGGATGGTCCATTCACGTTGCTGAAGGGGGCTTCCTCGCTTCAGGTTTTGGCGGGTAACTTGCCGCGCCCGTAGGGGTCTAGGATTTCATTGCACAGGCTATCCACACGACCAGGGGAACGTCGGGTTTCAATAGCGGCTCTATGAAACCCGGGGATCCCAGATATCTGTATTGTTCTGTGATGCTTATTACATTTCTGTGATGTTGCATTTTATCACGCCTTGAGAGAATATTATATATTGATATATATACTAGTAGATGTTGTATATGTTTTGCATCCGTGCTAGTCCAGTCCCCGCTCTGTCGTTAGTTAAGTAACCTAACGGGTGATGACGGGACGTAGAGACGAATGCGGATGGCATATACGTACATCATTATTTTCGTTCTTTTGTGGTGTGATAAATTGATGGGACTGCGTTGATTCGGATCAATGCAAGCTAAAAAAACTTATTTGATGTTGTTGGAACATTTTGAAAAAGCTGTTATTGCAAGGGCGTTCTCTTTTGTTTTGTACAGTGGTATTCGGTTATGAATATCCAGCAACTCAGTCGACGAGGCAAGGGCCGAGATCCCTTCACCGGGAGTGACCCCTTGGACAGAAGTTTGCGTCGAGGCAATAACTTCACTATAGTCATTTACTTTTGCTTTGCATCGTGGTATTCAGTTGGAATATCCTGCATCTCATTCTACGGGGAAAGAGCCGAGATCCCTTCACCGGTAGTGGCCTCTTTAGCAAAGGTTTTCGCCACTATATTTTTAGAAAGCTATCCAGTTCCTTCAACGATATCAGGTTCATTACGTTAAAGGTTTTTCGCCAAAAACCATTCGTAGCCCTCCGTCATTTCAGTTAAATGTTCGGTATTCAAGCTATGTATTTTGACCTACGCCAAGGCATAGTGATTGGTAGCTACCAGATATTTATTGCAGCATAGATAGATGCGTTGGTTTAGGATAGTCATACTACTATTTTGGCCTACGTCAAGGGTATGTACGGGTGGGTTCAAATTAACCTTGATAATGATGGGTAGAACTTGACATGTGACTTAAGATATTTTGGCCTACATCAAGGTCATAAGAGCATGGGACAAAAATCACATCGGGAGTTTCTAAAGAAACTGAAACTTGGTAGATATGCGCATACCTTCTGGAGTGTGATAACGTGAGCGGATTCCGTCACGTTATCATGCGATGATAGTTGGATCCCGATTCCCACTGATGAGTTGGTTTACTCCTCGGGTGATCCCGACTAGTTCTTCTTTCAGGTTTGGGGAAGAATTTGACGTTACAGTGGGAGGTTTCCAGATTAGATAAATTGATAACCATTCTGATCTAGGTTAGAGTGCACGCTGAGTGTTTCTTTTCTCTCTCTCTTTGGCAGCGACCATGACCCGACCCTAGACTATGACTCAGTGACCAAGTTAACCGAACCTTCTTAAACACTGGCTTTTGGATCGTCAGAGTTGCATACCTCATTGCCACTCCTAATTTTACCCTTTTTCTCCAGAACACCCCGTATTACTACGAACGTCCACTTCCATTGGATAAAAACACCGTATGGTTATATACAAACTCGAAGGAATTTATTCGAGGATGGTTTCCGGATCTGGAGAAAACGAATAGGACTATTCAGTTATCTTTTCCTTTGACCTTCTCTCAGGTTGCGGGTACTCCTTGGTTTAGGAGATAGTACACCTATTACGCAAAATTGGATAGTGTTCTTCCAAACCTTAGGCTGGTGCCGAACGGTAGGTAATGAAGAAAACCAATTACCCTAAACGGTGTACAAAAGGTATTAAGTTAAGACAAATAAAGGGATTAGAAGGAGGGCAAAGTAAATTGCGACTGCTATTCACGACCAAACCAAGTATTTCATTACCACTCCCACTTCACCTTTGTATTTCTCCATGACACTCCGTATCACTACGAAGATCCACAGTTATTTGGATGCTCCATCGTATGGTTATATACGAACTCGAAAGGAACTTGTTCCAGTTCGGGGATGGATTCTGGTTCAGGAGAAATATGAATAAGGTTTATTCGGTTGTCTTTTATCTTTACCTTCTCTCGCATTGCGAGTGCTCCTAGGATTAGGACAGTACACCCATTATGCTTATTGGATAGTCTTCTTCCAAACCATAGGCTGGTGCCGAAAGGTAGGGAAGGAAGAAAACCATTTCGCCTAAGAGAGTGTACAGAAGGTAACGACTAAAGGCATATAAAGGGATTTGGAGAGGTGGCAAAGAAATATACGGTTACAGTTGTGAATCTGGATAATGGAAGAGGCATTAATAGGAATACCCGGATACCCCTACGAAACATTTCAATATTTCAGTTTCACTGTGTATTGTTAAAAGAAAACTGATTTCCCAATTAGTCCTTGCTCCAGGGTATGTATTTACCAGGTATGATTCTCACATCTGTATGGTTTTACAGATGATGAGTGGGAGTAAGTTATTGGGAATTAGGTGATCATTCTCATTATATCGGAATTCGTTGTAATTGGTGATATTTGAGGAAATCGCCTGGGTTGTTTGCCGGACGGCAAATATTTGGTTTTGAATATCCGTCGTTATGCACCAATTTCAAAATGATATATCTGTACGTCTATTTTTATAGAGTGAGATATAACTTTTTGAAATTAGGTCGGTGACATTTACCTATATCAGTGGATGGTTAGGTAAGGAGCATTAAACAACGGTGTAATTCTTCTTAACCATAAGTACAGTTTTCAAGCTACGACACACAAGGAATGAGTTATTAGACACAAGAGACTTATACAGAGTATTCTATATCATCTAGTGTCCATTAGGACAGAAAGGTTGGTCCTCGTACTATATTCGGTTTATTTATGACTTCTCTAGTTTTTAGACAAGTGTTTCGTAGAAATGCAAGGTCTAAGTTTTGAGAAGTTATAGGTATAAGAATAAAGTAGAGAACCGGGTGTTGCAAGTATCGGGATTCTTCAAGGTGATCGAAGATGTAGATGCTTATGTATGGTATTCAGTTGATAAGTAATGATTAATAGAACTTGCTTCTCTTTCCGGTTACTCATAATTGGAAGTACTCCTAATTTGAGTAACGCTGATCGGCTTCCTTCCATTTAGTTGACATGCACTGGAGACAGCTGCATAATTTGAATCTGGTTCAATTAAATCAGTGCCTCTGTTTCTGTATTGGATATGGACCAGTTCATACCTTAACGATGTTAAGGTATGGGGAGTTGTCCGGCATATGCTTAAAACCAGACTCTGGATAACTCAAGGCACGTTTCTGTAATAGCTGTTTGTGGGTTGACCCAGGCTATGACGAGGGTTGACTTTCTACCATCTGGAAGATCAATAGTGATATTGTTCTTGACTCGCCACAGTTTTAATAAAAATGGATTTTTTCATAAAACAGTAATGGGAGTATGGTACAACTGGAAGTGTTTCCAGAATCGCAAACGATTACTGAAAATTTGATAAGAACCTAAAGATTCAATCTGGTTTAAAATTCATTGGCCACTCCGCAGATATGGTGGGTAACCTCAGGCACTCGAGAGGTACTTCGGTAGCCTCAAGGACAGTGACAGGGAGGTTCTTTTTTACCCAGACTTGCCATTGCTGTTGTTCCAGACTGTGAGATCCGGCAAGAGGATGAGTATAGCGTCGTTCTAAACTTGCTTTAGAAGTGTACGTGTATTGACTCTGTCAGAGGGTTGTCGTAGTCAATGGGAGCAGCGGAAGTATAGTGGACAAGTGGCTTATATCTATTTATAGACTAAAGCAGATAGAGCGGAGATAGATCATCTATTTCTGATGTGACAGTCACAGGTTTGACTTCATCATAATAGGGGATGGATCTGTTAAGAAGGTAATAGGGTGTGATGTCCTGGTATTTGGATGATATACACAGAGTAGGAAGTGAAATTCCTATACTACGGTCAGTTATACTTTGGTTGTCACACAGTAGTTTCTCCACATAGGACTTGGATTTCATATCAGACATTTTGGCTACTAGATCTATGGTTTTAGATCTAGATTTGGGAAGTGTTCCAATCTGGGTACTTATACAGCATTCTAAAGGTGTTTTAGGATGGACGACTCCTGGCACGGTAGTATACCTGCAGGTGATGGAGTCACCCTCTCTAAAGGAGTCTTACAGAATAAAGGGAAGAGGGATGTGCATGATTGGCAGATCACTTGCTTAGGCAATTGAGTCAATCATGAGATGTCAAGTACCACACCAGATATTGTTTTTGCACGAGCTGCAATAAGTTGATATTGATCCAATCCTGGAGAAACATTCGGAAGCAGTTTTAGAACATAAGTGGATGTTTTAAAGAAATGATAACGGCAGCTTCCTTCGGGAGATAGTTATCATTCCAGGCTTCCAAGGTGACCTGGATGACAGAGTGGCTGTCAGAGTTATAGTTTTCCCTCTGACGAGGGGTAGTATTTTGGACAGGTGGTCCAGGTGGATACTGAGGGAGGCATGGCGCGGGATACTGATTAAGTTCAGTTGACGATACAGTCTAAGAAGTTTGGATTTGGAGTTCATTTATGAGCTAGGTCCCATCAGATATCCAGTCATATTCTAAGATAGGTATTGCTCATTTCGGGAGATGGCTTTCTCCGCGAACTTGAGATAAAGAGAGACATAGAAAGAAACATCTGAGCGGATCCACTCACTGAGGCTATTCCTCGAACGCATTAGTTTCGCAAACAGGTTTTGTGAGACTGATTTGTAGAGGAGTTGGGTGTTCGGTATCACACGGGCTGTGAGTATGCGACATCGTAATAATTAGCCTTGAGGGCAAGTGGGTGATTGTTGGAGATAGTGCCCTCAGAGTCAATTATTGGATCACAGGCACGTGATTACAATGATTGAGAGAGGACCTATACCGTTAGAACAGTCTTACTCAAGATGATAGTATGCTATCTGGTTTACCTTTATCATCGTGTACTGTTTTAGGTGACCTTACAGCTCACTATTGCACGTTAATAGAGCCCCTAGGATTCTTGCTTGACTGCCAACAGTATGAGGGCGATCATATACGTGGGAGCTGCGGTCTATAAGCACATCCTTAAAAGGTCCCTAGTCATGGGAGTTTCGAGACAGGGCATCGATACTCCAGAGTAGACTAGTGTATACAGTCGATACCCCGACGAGGGGTGGTGGCCGGTCTCACAAGCCACTGGTGTCAGTTGGTTCACCTAAGATGTATACAGGTGTTCATTGGGTTATGAGTACACTGGACAGGACTCGCCGGGAACATGCTAGTTGGACTTATACCAGACGTCAGATAGCAGTTCCCTGGTGACATGTGTACAGGTTAGTTCATCGACCTTAGATCGTCATTTGTCTCGTGTAAGTTCCCACTGTACTTTGATTACTACCCTACCACGCTCAAAGGAGTCGTGCAAACAAGTTTTAGTTGGGTACAGTCCCGAGCCACATGGAGGCAGTGAGCGGATCTTCAGGGGTTCGTCTCTCCCAGTATTGGGGGTGAGATCGCGCTGTGTCTAGGTGAGCCATTACATGAAGTCCTTGGCCAAGGCAGGAGATTTACAGGTAGGTATTCTAGTAATATCTCAGGGTGTTCTGGGCTACTCTTCGACATGACTTGTACTGCTTTTGGGGGTCTAACTATTACCAACCTCCTAGGCCCGCCATGCGATGCTCAAAGACGAACGGACCGGACTGTATGGATATTGTCACTGACAGGATCAGTAGGGTGTCAGGATGGGTTCGCTCATCGATGTCCCTTTTGGTCAATACCTGGTAGCCCATTACGTATGGCTAATACCTCTGACGTGCTAGTGGTTAAATCCACAATCAAGGTGTTGACGAGTCTTTAGAGTCCCCAAGAGACAGTTGCTTAAGTTTAGGGCGAAATGCTGTAGAGGCCATATGGAGATATGGCAGGGTTCGATCATATACGTGCGTTATTGTACGGATCATGATCGGACGGATAATACTAGCGGGCTTTGGATTAAGTCGGATCCTAGTATTGTACATTGTAGATTTTGTCTCATTGCATTTGTATTCGGTCGGAATGGAAATGCGGGTATGTATATACGGTCGTGGGGTTTTCCTGTAATTTATTACGGGATCAGTTTTTTGAAGTTGCCAATTTGTATTCCGTTCCGGCCAGTTTTCCTTTGTTCCTTCACGGCCGGACTTTTGTGATGGGAGGGGCTAATTTGCATATTTGCAAATTAGCATTGTGGAGGGGGTTTCTTGTAAATGGATGATTATGATGGTTTAAGCATCTTTGCTTTTTCTAGTGATCATTTCTTTAGCATTAATGAGATGGAAATATGATGGGATTTGATTTGGCTTTGGTGTGATTCTTTTTCCTCATTATCATTCCATTTTCTCCACTTGATTGATGCTTGTATTTTTCCTCCACCATTTTGAGAGAGGCCGGCCACAATTGTGAGAGGGGAATTTTTCATTTGGTAGAAAAATCATTCATTCTCATATGCTTGTATCAAAGTTCAAAAAGCTCATTTTCCTCTTGCTCAAAGTTCCTTCTCCTCCACATCCATCAAATGGCAACTTCATACCCCAATGAGACAAAGCTTTCTACACTTCATCTACATTATTCTTGGACACGTCGACTCGCCAACTTCGTGCCCGAGTTGTCTCGGTCCAGAGGTGGGAGCCCGTAAAAGAACCCGGCGATGTGGTGCCCGTTCCGACGAGGAAATGAAGACCGGAGATTCCGCGAAGAGATCGGAGTGGAGGCCGAAGACCGAAGGACACGGATCGCTCGGTATAGCTTCCTTCCCTTTCTCTAGTTAGCTAGCGTTAGGTTAATGTCCCGATCCGGGTTTATAGTGCGCGGTAGTGCCGGTTTACAAGTTTAAAGAAAAGTTTCGTTTCCGCATTTTGGCCTCGGAATGACGGCCGGGGCGCTGCCGTGCACTTACACATTCTGGCCGCAAATCGCGGCCAGACTTGTGAGGAATTGGCTCAATTTGGTTTTGGTGCCCCCTTATCAGTAGATTAGACCCCTGGCATGAGCAAAATTTTCCAATTGGACCTAGGGTGAAATCTGGAGCCTTTTTCTTCAGTTGTTGTTTTGATTCATGTTCCTGTATTTCGTATTTTGAATTCTGGACTTATATATCAGTGTTTTACCTCGAATAATTGGAATTTATACGACGATATCGAGGATTGATTGATGGTTTAGAAAGCGTACCCATAGGTTCTAACCTATAGGCCCCTTAGCGTATCGTTTTGGGGTTTTCGTGTTGTAAGTCCATGCTACCTCTCCCGGTACTTTCGGGCATGCGGAATTAGGTGAAAAACGATTTTCTTAGAGGTGGTAACTTGGACTTAAAACCCGGATCTTTGTTAAACATCTAACTAACAACCTAACTACGAGTTGCTAACTACTCGGTTAGGGGGTTATACTTTTCTTTTTTTCGAACTCCTTCGTCTTCAAACCTCGATGGTGGTCCGGATCGGCTTCTTCCCGTCGTCTCCTTACGCCGAAGATAGATCCACCTGAAAGCTTCAACCTTTGGCTCCTTCTTCGATCTTTGAAGAAACTAGTTCACTCGGTTTGCTAAACCTTGTGAACTAGAGTGAGTAGAGAAGAGTTTGTATGGGATTTTATCTATAGTTCTTGGTTCTCAACTCATGAGACAAG
Organism: Agapanthus africanus; assembly: GCA_030015575.1. Taxonomy (NCBI): domain Eukaryota; kingdom Viridiplantae; phylum Streptophyta; class Magnoliopsida; order Asparagales; family Amaryllidaceae; genus Agapanthus; species Agapanthus africanus. The sequence goes on along the minus strand of JASDDO010000029.1, from coordinate 249,798,871 downwards.
TGAACCATAGAGTCAAGAGAGGGAGAGCAAGAGGAGGAAGATGAGAGCTCAAGAACAAGAGAGAGAATGAGCATGAAAGAATGAGAGAAGACTTTTCTCATTTTGGCTCTCATAATCCAAAACAATCATAACACCTCATATCAATCAAGTATTATGTGATGGTTTAAGCAACCATAGCCATATGATTTCATGCACTCATTTTGCACATAAGAGCAAGCAAGCAAAAGTCTTTGCCAAGAAATGATAGCTATAGTTATCATGATGGTCAACTAGTCAAGCCTAGTCAGCCGGTCAACAAAGTCAACAAGTCAACAAGTCAACAAAAGTCAACAAGTCAACAAAGTCAATCCCTCAACAACCATGTCACCATAATACTTAATTAATATAATTGTTAATCACATATCATATTCTAATTAGGGTTGAGCAAAAAGTCAATAGTCAACTGTCAACGGTCAACAACCCAAATGAGAATCTTCTACCTCTGTCTCTCCGTCAACTGTGCATACACACCCGCATCCGCGTTCCGAGAAACACGAATACATACTGGATAAATCCAATCCCAAAAGGTACATTAGGATCTGGCTTAAACCAAAGCCCGCTAGTGTGAACTGTCCGGACACTGTACGTGCACAAGTGCACGGATGTGACCGAACCCTGTCGCAAAACCATGCGACCTGTCGCAAAACCATGCGACCTCTACTCTTTTGCCTAAAGGCGAATAGCTTTCTGTGTGGGACTCTAAAGATTCGACATTACGCTGGCAGTGGGTTTAACCACAGACCGCAAGCGGCACTAGCTGTGCGTAACGGTTCCCAGGTAGATGCCGACAAGAAGACTGACGAGGCGAAACCCATCTGAACTCTTACTGAGCCTGAATGTGACAATCTCTGTATAGTCCGGTCTGTTCGTCTGATACATCGCATTGCGGGCCTACGGGGCGGTAAACGTCAGTCCCCCAATAGTGGTACAAGTCGTGTCGGAGTGAAGCCCAAAACACCCTGAGATAACACTAGAAGCCTACCAGTATATCTCGTTTGCCCTGGCCAGGGACTACTCGTGTAATGGCTCTCCTAGACACAGCGCGATGTCAACCCCCAATACCGGGAGAGACGAATCCTGTCTAACCGTCACTGCCTCCAAGTGCTTCGGGACTGCACCCAACTACCACCTGTTTGCACGACTCCTTTTAGCCGTGGTAGGGTAGTAATCAAAGTACAGTGGGAACACACTCGAGGCGAAGTGACAGTGTCAAGTCAGCGGACTAAGCTGTACTCATGTCACCTGGGAACTGATAACCGACGATAGGCATAATACCAACTAGTCAGTTCCCGACGAGTCCTGTCCAGTGTACTCGTAAGCTAACGAGCACCCGCATACTATCTCAAGTATGACGTACCGACGGCTGTGGGACAGACCGTCTCCCACACTGGGATGAGAAGCGCATGCGCTAGTCTACTCCGGAGTATCGATGCCCTGTCTCGATAGTCCTGCGACTAGGGACCTGCATAAGGATGTGCTTATAAATTACCCAGCCCCACTAGTGTGACTGCCATCACATCGCTGGTAATCAAGCAAAGATCCTAAGCGCTCCACTAATGTGTATAGGTGATATACTAAAATAAACACATGTACACATTGAAGTAGAAACAAACCAAGTAGCATACTACTATTTTGAGCAAGATTGTATATATAAGGTGAATATCCCAAGCTTCCATTCAGTAATATACAAACTAGTATGATACAGTAATAGCCTCTAGGGCATATACACTAACAATCTCCCACTTGCACTAAGGCCATGTACTGGCGTATCGAAGACCTATCATCTCGATCAGCCACTCGAACTGAGTCTGGGGCAAGGCCTTGGTGAATGGATCTGCAGTGTTATCTTCTGAAGCGACTCTCCGAACCTCGATCTCTTGGCGACTACGATCTCCCTGATCAGGTGATACCGCCTCAAGATGTGTCTGGATCTCTGATGGGACCTGGGTTCCTTCGCTAAAGCTATAGCCCCGTTGTTGTCGCAATACAGAGGTATTGGATCAACAATGGACGGAATCACCTGAAGTTCTTTCAAGAACTTCCTCATCCAGACAGCTTCTTTTGCGGCATCAGATGCAGCGATGTATTCCGCTTCCATCATCGAGTTTGCAACGGTTTCCTGTTTGGAACTCTTCCAACACACCGCCCCTCCATTGAGGGTAAAGACAAAACCCGACATGGACTTGGAATCATCCTTGTCACTCTGGAAGCTGGAGTCAGCAAAGGCCTCGATCTGGAGGTCGTTTCCGCCATACACTAAGAACATCTCCTTAGTCCTTCTCAGGTACTTGAGAATGTTCTTTACCGCTATCCAGTGTTTCTCCCCAGGGTTTAACTGATACCGGCTTACCACACTCAGTGAATAAGCTACATCCGGTCTGGTACACAATATCGCATATATTATAGAGCCTACCGCAGAAGCGTAGGATATAATAGACATGCGATCCCTCTCCAAATCAGTCTTGGGAGACATCTCTTTAGAGAGGGTGATCCCGTGACAAGCTGGTAGGTTACCGTGCTTGGAATCTTCCATACTGAATCTCTTCAGTATGGTGTCGATGTACCTGGACTGTGAAAGTCCTAATATCCTCTTGGATCTATCACGATGGATCCGGATCCCCAGGATGTATGAGGCATCACCCAGGTCTTTCATGGAGAACCTGTGTGACAAGAACCCCTTGACAGATTGTAGCATTGGAATGTCATTTCCTATTAAGGGAATGTCATCCACGTACAAAACGAGAAATACTACAGTTCTCGCTACAAATCTACAATAGATGCACGGTTCATCTGGATTTTTGATAAAGCCAAATTCCTTGACCGTCTCATCAAAACAGATGTTCCAACTCCGCGATGCCTGCTTTAGTCCATAGATGGACTTAAGCAACTTGCACACCTTTCCGCTGCTCCCACTCTGAATGAAACCCTATGGTTGGTCCATATAGACACACTCCTCTAAATTTCCATTTAGAAAAGCGGTCTTTACGTCCATTTGCCAGATCTCATAATCGTGGAAGGTAGCAATGGCAAGAAGGATCCGAATGGATTTCAGCATAGCCACTGGAGAAAAGGTTTCGTCATAGTCCAAGCCAGGTCTTTGACGGAAACCCTTTGCAACAAGTCTAACTTTATAGGTCTCAACTTGTCCATCTACACCAATCTTCCTTTTGAAGATCCACTTGCATCCTACGGGTTTTACCCCGTCTAGAGCATTGTCCAACGTCCATACTTTGTTGGTGTACATGGACTCCATTTCGGTCCGCATTGCATCCAGCCATTTTACTGAGTCAACGGTCTGAACGGCCTGCTGGAAGCTAGTAGGCTCATCATAATCTATGATGCAATCCTCTCTATCCCCGTCTATGAGAAAACCGTAGTATCTCTCGGGCGGATGAGACTACCTACTACTCCTGCGGAGCGGCGTAGGAATGTCCTGTTCTTTTGAAACCTCTGGTTCCACTAAGCTTTCAGTAATAGCTCATGGTTCTGGAATTTCTTCCAGTTCTACTGCGCTCCCACTAATTTCCTTTTCTAAGAACTGGTGTTCTAGAAAGTGGGCATGACGAGAAACAAGAACTTTTTGTTCCTCTTCGGAGTAGAAGAAATATCCTTTGGAATTCTTTGGATATCCCACGAACTTACACTGTACTGAGCGTGCCTCGAGCTTGTCCGCATGCTGCTTTTTAACAAAAGCTGGACATCCCCATGTCTTAATGTGCTTAAGATATGGTCTCTTCCCACACCACATTTCATATGGTGTAGTAGGCACAGTCTTACTTGGAACTCGGTTCAAAAGGTATGCGGCTGATTCTAGCGCATACCCCCCGAATGATCGCGGTAACTCAGCGTTACTCATCATGGACCGTACCATATCCAATAGGGTTCGGTTCCGTCTCTCCAATACACCGTTATGTTGCGGAGTGTATGGAGGAGTAAGCTGAGAGAGAATTCCGTTCTCTTTTAAATAGTCCAGGAACTCGGCACTTAAGTATTCACCACCTCGATCCGATCTTAGGATCTTGATACTTTTGCCGGTTTGTTTTTCTACTTCATTCTTATATTCCTGGAACTTTCCAAAGGCTTCGGACTTATGTTTCATTAAGAAGACATAACCGTACCTTGAAAAGTCATCCGAAAAAGTAATGAAGTAAGAATAACCGCTTCGCGCATGTGTAGACATTGGACCGCACACGTCACTGTGTACGAGTCCCAAGAGCTCACTCGCTCGTACTCCGTGTCCAGTAAACGGAGTCTTTGTCATCTTTCCTTTGAGACAGGATTGACAAGTGGCATACGATTGATATTCGAACGGATTCAAATATCCTTCTGTATGTAACTTAGTCAACCTTCTCTCATTGATGTGACCCAGTCTACAATGCCATAAGAAAGTCTGATTTATTTCCGGAGACTTTCTTTTGTGTGTATTCTGGACATTGAAAATCTGTGGTTGGTTTAATACGTATATACCATTGCTCAATGTACCTGACCCAATCAAAACTTGATTAAGGTGAATGTTTACAACATTACTTACAAACGCAAATTCATAACCTTCTTTAGAAACTAAAGATACAGAAATGATATTACAAGTTGCGTTGGGTACAAAAAAGCAATTACGCAAAACCAAAACATGTCCATCTGACATTCCTAGGTGATAGTCCCCCACGGCCTTAGCATCCATGCTAGCTCCGTTTGCAACTCTGAGGGTCATGTCACCTGCTTTCAAAACCCTACGGTTTCTCAACGCCTGTAAAGAATTACAGATATGAGATCCTGATCCGGTATCCAATACCCAGGAAGTAGAGTTTATTGAAAGACAGTTTTCAATAACATACACACCTGAAGCTGAAGCCGCAACATGCTTCAATTCCTGTATCCTGGCCTTCCAGGCCCTGCAATCATTCTTCCAGTGTCCTTTCTTATGACAATAGAAGCATTCTTCCTTATCCACAAGCTTCCCCGCTTTGTTTGTTTCTTTTGCCTTTCCCTTCGTATCCACTTTACTAACACCGCCCCTTGGTTTGGCGGGGGCTTTCTTCTTCTTTCCCTTGGCTTTCGCCTTGGACTTAGAAGAAGATGATCCTCCTACAAACAAAGTGGATGTTTCCCTACCTTTCTGTAGGGTGACCTCTGCGCTCCTCCGCATGTTGAGGAGCTCTGAAAGTTCAACTACTTTTTCTTGTAAGTTTAAGTTCAGTATAAACTGGGCGTAAGTGGAAGGAAGGGACTGGAGAACTAAGTCCGTATAGAGCTCACTCTCCAATGTGGTCCCTAGGTCCGCGAGCTCCTCAATGTAGCCGATCATCTTAAGCACGTGTTCTGCTACTGATGATCCGACGGCCATCCTTGCCGAAAATAACTTTTTCGACGCTTCGTATCTTGCGATACGAGACTGCTCTCCATACAGTTCTTTTGTATGAAGAAATATGGATTCCAAGTCCATATTCTCATGCCTCCTCTGATGTTCATTGTCCATAGAGGCAAGTACGAGGCACTTGGCCTTCACGCTATCAATCTCCCAAGTCTTACGGATTTCCTTATCCGCGACGCTGGAAGTGGGACCAGGGACAGGAGGAGCTTTGGTGGTAAGAAGATACCCCAGCTTGTCGTAAGTGATTGCCATTTTGACATTCCTGAGCCAATCTTTGTAGTTTGGCCCTGTCAGTATATTTTTATCTAGAAGTAACTTAAGTCCAGTCATGTCGATTGGTCGCTGCAATTAGGAGAGAGAAGAAGAAACACTCAGCATGATGCTCTTGCAAGTTTAGAGTGGTTTTTAGTTTGTCTAAATAGGATGGCTCCCACTGTTTCTCGAATCCCTCCTCAAACCAAAAGGGAAGATTTAGTCAGGATCAATCTCACCGTACAATACTTTCTTAACCGTTCAGCCAGGCCAGTGTCGGTACTTTGAGGGAGGTTTTCCAACGCTTTCGCGAAGTTCCTTAATTAAATAACCTCTTTTCCCTGGGGGCGTAGCCCCGCTAACACCTTTCTAGACACCTACTTGGTTTATAGCATTGATCGTTAAGTGAGAAATTTCCTGAGGAGTAGCATATACTCACAGTAGGATCGGGATCCAAATATCATTGCGTGACGAAACTGAAGGAATCCTACCAGAATCATTACACTCCAAATGGTATGCAACACTAGCAAGTTTCAGTTCTTTTGAAACTCCCGATGTGGATTTTTGCCCCATGCTCTTATGACCTTGACTTTGGCCAAAATATCATAAGTCACATGTCAAGTTCTACCCGTCATTATCCAGGTTAATTTGGATCCATCCGTACCTACCCTTGACTTTGGCCAAAATGGCAGTATGACTGTCCCAAACCAACGCATCTATCTATGCTACACATGAATACCCAATAGCTACCAATCACTATGCCTTGACTTTGGCCAACATACATAGCTTGAATACTATTGACTATTTATGTGAAACGACGGAGGGCTACGAATGGTTTTGGCGAAACCGTGAACGTAGTGAACTTGATATAGTCGATGGAACGAGATAGCTTTTAAAAGGAGTGGCTCAAGCTCCGCATTTAAAAGTTGGTTTTGAAAAGAACCGAGTGGTTTTTCGAAAGTGTTCCAACGACTTTTACTTGGTTTATTTTCTTGCATTAGTTCTTTTAATGCGTGATATTCTTGCATTAGTTCTTTTAATGCGTCCCATCATTTAATCCTACCATTGCAGAAAACAACCAAAATACGACGTACGCTTATGCCATTCGCATTCGCCACGGGGCCCCGTCATTACCCGTTAGGTTACTTAACTAACGACAGAGCGGGGGCTGGGCTAGCGCGGCTGTAAAACATAAGCAACGCCTAAATAATATCTTATATAGATATATTGCAATGATAGCCATTTCAGATCACAGATGAACACATTGGATATACTAGGAATCCGCAATTCGTACGAGCCTGTAACGAAAGGCAGATTACACGGTCGCGGTGAATAGCCAAAACCCCACCCAAGACCCTTACGGGTGCGGCAAACTACCCATCAAGTACCCGAAGCGAAGCAACCTCCCTCATCCCCGTGAGTAGGCCACTCGGCACTTCGGCATACCCGGTAGTTTGTGCACCCCCTCCATGGGTCTATCCTAGGAGCAAAAACAGTAAAAAGAAATTATACAATGATGGCTACAACCCCGACCCGGTTGTGCGGCCATACAAATAATTATTACATCAATTTACAAATTTACATGAATTTAAAGAAAAGAAAACTCTCGTCTCACAACCCCGGCTATTCACCCGCGACAATCCAATGAATTCATATACACATTCCAATGACATTACAGATCACAGATTTGTATAACCCCCACTAATCGACATATAGCGATTAGCAGACGTTCAATACAAATATCACATCACAGAAAAACCCGTCAGCTTAAGTCTTTTAGAAGTTCGATCAAAAATACGGATTTTCAGGCCCCGAACACAAAATTTTCGTTCTGGAAAATCTGGGCAGAAAACACATATTCCAAAAATCCCAAAATACCCCAATGAGCAAACTGCAAAGAAGAAACCCCATGACCGAGTCAACTCGGCCGCGGTTCCGCGGCGCTTTGATCGAGTTAGGGGGTCAAATTTTTGCAGTTTCTTCAGAAAACCCTGAGTCGATTTTTGGTGTATCTCAAAAAAAATTTCCAGCACTTTTAAAATCGACAGAAAGTTCAAAACCGGGGTTCGTTTTGCGACTTTTTCTTTGATCGATCTTCTAGCTACTTTGCTAACATGTTAGATAGATTTTAACTAGGATCTGATACAACTGTAAGTCCATGCTACCTCTCCCGGTACTTTCGGGCATGCGGAATTAGGTGAAAAACGATTTTCTTAGAGGTGGTAACATGGACTTAAAACCCGGATCTTTGTTAAACATCTAACTAACAACCTAACTACGAGTTGCTAACTACTCGGTTTGGGGGTTATACCTTTCTTTTTTTCGAACTCCTTCGTCTTCAAAACTCGATGGTGGTCCGGATCGGCTTCTTCCCGTCGTCTCCTTACGCCGAAGATAGATCCACCTGAAAGCTTCAACCTTTGGCTCCTTCTTCGATCTTTGAAGAAACTAGTTCACTCGGTTTGCTAAACCTTGTGAACTAGAGTGAGTAGAGAAGAGTTTGTATGGGATTTTATCTATGGTTCTTGGTTCTCAACTCATGAGACAAATGAACCATAGAGTCAAGAGAGGGAGAGCAAAAGGAGGAAGATGAGAGCTCAAGAACAAGAGAGAGAATGAGCATGAAAGAATGAGAGAAGACTTTTCTCATTTTGGCTCTCATAATCCAAAACAATCATAACACCTCATATCAATCAAGTATTATGTGATGGTTTAAGCAACCATGGCCATATCATTTCATGCACTCATTTTGCACAAAAGAGCAAGCAAGCAAAAGTATTTGCCATGAAATGATAGCTATAGTTATCATGATGGTCAACTAGTCAAGCCTAGTCAACCGGTCAACAAAGTCAACAAGTCAACAAAAGTCAACAAGTCAACAAAGTCAATCCCTCAACAACCATGTCACCATAATACTTAATTAATATAATTGTTAATCACATATCGTATTCTCATTAGGGTTGAGCAAAAAGTCAATAGTCAACTGTCAACGGTCAACAACCCTAATAAGAATCCTCTGCCTCTGTCTCTCCGTCAACTGTGCATACACACCCGCATCCGCGTTCCGAGGAACACGAATACATACTGGATAAATCCAATCCCAAAAGGTACACTAGGATCTGGCTTAAACCAAAGCCCGCTAGTGTGAACTGTCCGGACACTGTACGTGCACAAGTGCACGGATGTGACCGAACCCTGTTGCAAAACCATGTGACCTGTCGCAAAACCATGCGACCTCTACTCTTTTGCCTAAAGGCGAATAGCTTTCTGTGTGGGACTCTAAGGACTCGACATTACGCTGGCAGTGGGTTTAACCACAGACCGCAAGCAGCACTAGCTGTGCGTAACGGTCCCCAGGTAGATGCCGACAAGAAGACTGACGAGGCGAAACCCATCTGAACTCCTACTGAGCCTGAATGTGACAATCTCTGTACAGTCCGGTCTGTTCGCCTGATACATCGTATGGCGGGCCTAGGGGGTGGTAAACGTCAGTCCCCCAATAGCGGTACAAGTCGTGTCGGAGTGAAGCCCAAAACACCCTGATATAACACTAGAAGCCTACCAGTATATCTCGTTTGCCCTGGCCAGGGACTACTCGTGTAATGGCTCTCCTAGACACAGCGCGATGTCAACCCCCAATACCGGGAGAGACGAATCCTGTCTAACCGTCACTACCTCCAAGTGCTTCGGGACTGCACCCAACTACCACCTGTTTGCACGACTCCTTTGAGCCGTGGTAGGGTACTAATCAAAGTACAATGGGAACACACTCGAGGCGAAGTGACAGTGTTAAGTTAGCGGACTAAGCTGTACTCATGTCACCTGGGAACTGATAACTGATGATAGGCATAATACCAACTAGTCAGTTCCCGACGAGTCCTGTCCAGTGTACTCGTAAGCTAACGAGCACCCGCATACTATCTCAAGTACGACGTACCGACGGCTGTGGGACAGACCGTCTCCCACACTGGGATGAGAAGCGCATGCGCTAGTCTACTCCGGAGTATCGATGCCCTGTCTCGATAGTCCTGCGACTAGAGACCTGCATAAGGATGTGCTTATAGATTACCCAGCCCCACTAGTGTGACTGCCATCACATCGCTGGTAATCAAGCAAAGATCCTAAGGGCTCCACTAATGTGTATAGGTGATATACTAAAATAAACACATGTACACATTGAAGTAGAAACAAACCAAGTAGCATACTACTATTTTGAGCAAGATTGTATATACAAGGTGAATATCCCAAGCTTCCATTAAGTAATATACAAACTGGTATGATACAGTAATGGCCTCTAGAGCATATACACCAACACGTGTGTTATTTTAATATTGATTTGGTTTTAATACGCATTTACGATACGTTGATATGTAGGTACCCCATGAAGAATTCGGGATGACAAGCAAGCGCGTGGCGACATCGACGAATGAAGACACAAGGTGAGTAGATTATATCTACGGGGGAAGTCGGGTGGATGGAGTATAGTACCCCCGCAGTTTGATGTCTAGTGACTATATATATATATGATAGCTGTAGGGTTCTTAGGCACCCTAATGAGGTCTCACAAGGCATCAACCATGGCAATTTCAAAAAATCTAGGTGCCGAGAGACCCGACTACGGATCGTTGGCTAGATATTTAGGCGAACAAAGTAACTAGTTAACACTTAACTATAAGAATCGGAAATACAACCTTTGGAGATCCGGTGCTCCACCTCCATAGCTCCGCGATGAAGTCATCTCCGCTGTCCAAATCAAAATCCGGGCTCTAGCGTCGGCTTCATCGGAGAAAGAGCGGGCAAGGTCGTCGGCTTCGTGCCGAAGATGATCTACGTCGAGGCATCGCTAGATCAAGCTCCAACTTCACCATGTGATGAAACTTGTGAAGAAAACACACTCTACTACTTGGCAAGAGGTAGAGGATGAAGAAATAGGAAGTGGGTAGACTTTAGATTTGGATTTCACACTCTTTTTCATCACTTGCCATTGATGGAGGCAAGCTTTCTTCACTTGAAGAAATGAAGAAGAAGAAGGTAAAATGTTATGATACGTTTTTTTTAAAAAGAAAAGAAAAATGAAAACTTATCATAATGCAAACCATGGTCAAGTGTAGAGATTAAACTAGAGTTAGTGGGAATGGTTATGGTTAAGGATGAGATAAGAATGGTTGACTTGATCAAAGCTTCAAGAAGCTTCAACATGAAACAAAATTAGCCACCATTATTTTCTCTTTATCTTTTCCAAAAGAATAAACAAATAAATGAATAAATAATGGGAGAATAAACAAAACCCTAACCACTCTCACAACCATGGTTTAATCTTCACACAAATCCAAGTTAACATGTATCATCAAACATGATACAATCAAGTGCACAAAATCATATCGCATATGTAATGCGCACATCCGAGTGAGAAAATCCATTCAAAGTGAACTGATACTAGTTAATGCAAAGTAATATATCAAATATATAATTATACATTAAATTATTAAATCAACACTTGATTTAACGATCCGGTCATATCGCACATAACCGACTAGTATCCAATGTATCGGCTTATCGAATCAACCCTCGATTCGATAACTAGGTTATATCGCATATAACCATTCGATACATTCATCGCGAGAATAGAATACGGTATCATATACACACATTATTCTCGGTCCCGCTCATATCTCATATGCGCTCCTATTTCGTTTCGCTTGAGCCAGGAAACCTCTGTGTAGGACTCTAAAGACTCGTCAATACGCCGGCAGCAGGTGATGATCATATCAAGCACCCACAAGCCGCAAGCGGTCTGCTAAACGTAACGGCCACCCGGGTATTGAGCGATCTGAAGATCGACGAGCAAGCCCGCTCACACTCCAGTGAATCCAACCAGTAACACTACCGTACAGTCCGGTCTGATCGTCTGATATGTCACATATCTCGCGTAGGGGTGGTAAACGTCAGACCCCAATAGCTCGATAAGTCGTGTCGATATGAGGTCTATAACTGTTCGAGAAACTACTGGTAACACTTACCGGTAAATCTCAGCAACCCTGGCCAGGGATTTCCTGTTATAGCCAATCGAACACAGCGCAACATCAACCCCCTATACCGGGAGAGACGAATTCCCTCCTATCGCTCATTGCCTCCATGTGACTCGGGACTGTACCTAAAAACCACCGTTTTGCACGCCCTCTTGGACGTGGTAAGATGGAAATCAAAGCACAGTGGGAACCACACAAGACTCTATGACGATCTCGGGTCAACAGACTACTCTGTACCAGTGTCACCAGAGAACTGCCATCTGACGTGAGGTATAATACCATCTGGGAGTTCTCGGCGAGTCCGTCCAGTGTACCCAGTCTCTACTGAGCTTCCGTATATCATCTCTGATGTCAAACACCAATGGATATGGGATCATCCATCGCCCATCTATATGGGTCGAGAAGGTACACGCTAGTCTACTCTGGTATATCGATGCCCTGTCTCGATACACCCACGACTAGGGACTTTGAAGGATGTACTTATAGACTACCATGTCCCCACTAGTATGATCCGCATCATAGTCCAGGTAGTCAAGTACAGATCCTAAGGGCTTTACCAACATGTAACAGGGAGACAATCAATGTACACGTTAAGGTAAAGATCAACCAGATAGCATACTATCATGTCGAGCAAGAAAGTCCTCCCTATATATGTCCCAGCATCCACTACAATATACATCCTATGTATAGTAATGGCCTCTAGGGCATACATATAACTAACAATCTCCCACTTGCACTAGGGCCATCTGATAGCAGTGGTTGTAGTATCTCATACTCAACCATCCCATAAAAGTCTCTCTCTGGGAACAGGGCTTTGTGAGTGGATCCGCTGTGTTGTCCTCTGAGTCAACTCTCCAAACCTCGATCACCCTGGAGATCAACCATCTCCATGATCAGGTGATACTGCCTTAGAATATGTCTGGATCACTGATGGGACCGGCGTTCCTCGGCATAAGCCATAACTCCATTGTCACACAATGGGAGGAACATAGTTCATTTCATGAACCAATATACACCCAAACAGCCTCTTTGGTAGCATCTTAAGTAGCGATGTATCCTGCCTTTATCGTCTAGTGTGCCACAGTATCTAGCTTGGAACTCTTCCAACATACCGTCCCTTTACTGAGGGTAAAGACAATGCCTGTGACTGACATTCAGTCGTCTTTATCACCCTGGAACACTTCCAGTGATTCTCCCCAGGGTCGATTGATACCTTCTCACTACAACTAGTGAGATTCCTAACATCCAATTAGATCTAACTCATAGATCCAAAATCCAGGATTTAGTAGGTATCACTTTGATCCTATATGGAGAATTATGGTGATAAGCGGAGATTGATCGAGCGTAGCATTGGAAACTCCTTCCCTATCAAGAGTATGTCATCCACGTACTCTACGAGGATCGTCACCATACTCCCTACTACCTTTTTGTATATACAAGTTTCATCTACCATTTTGATGATGTCAACTTCTTTGACTAATCCATCAAAACAGATGTTCCAACTCCGCGATGCTTGCTTTATCCTATAAAGCATCTTGCACACGTTTCCGCTGCTCCCACTGTCTACGAAGCCCTCTGGCTGTGTACTTATAGACGCTCTCTTCTAAATCATCATTTAGAAAAGCAGTCAAGACACCCAACCACCAGATATCGTAGTCATGGTATGTAGCCGTGGTAAGTAGGATCTGGATGGACTTAAGCATAGTTACTTGAAAAGGTTTCATCATTATCCACGCTTGGTCGATGACGAAAACCTTTAACAAGTCCAGCTTTGAAAGTCTCAACTTTTCCATGTACACCAAGTAATCTTCTCAAGATATACTTGCTCCTGATGGGGATTTAACCCTTCACATATAGTAACTAAAGTCCATACTTTGTTGGTGTATAAGGATTCCATCTCAGATCACTAAGCATCCAGCCATTCTTACAGAGTCCCACTCCTGATGGCCAGCTCGAAACTAGTTGGGTCATCATCTCATGATGCAATCCTCGCTACCACTGTCATAGAGAAACCGAAGTATCTCTCAGGTGGGTGAGGAACCCTACTAGATCGGCGGAGAGGCTGAGGTTCGTTGGTAACTATTGAATCCTTTGGTTTTATCAAATCACCTACTGTAGTTTGTATTGCTGGAACTTTTCCAGTTCTACATAACAGACTTTGCCTCGAGCTTGTCTAGATTTTGCTTTTTGACATAGGCCGGACAACCCCAAATCTTAACTGACTTAAGACATGGGCTCTTCCCATACCATATCTCATATGGAGTGGTAGGCAACTGATTTGATTCGAGCCGTATTCAATAGGTATGCAACTTCTCAAGCGCATAACTCCCAGAAGGAAAAAGGTAACTCAGTAGTACTCATCATAGAGCACACCTTATCATATAGGGTGTGATTGCTCCGCCCTGATATACCATCGTGCTATGGTGTATTCGGAGGAGTAATGCTGAGAGAGAATCTCATTCTCCTTTAAAATAGTCCAGGATTTCCGTGCTCAAGTATTCTCCTCCTTGATCTCATCAAAGAACATAATACTTATACCCGTATTGGTTCTCTACTTCTAACTTATATTCTGTGAATATCTCAAAAGGTTCAGACTTGTGTTTCAACAGGAACATATGTCTGAATCTTGAAAGATTATCAGAGAACGTAATGAAGTATAAAGAACCAGTCCTGGCATGTGTAGACAGGGGACCTACATACATCAACATGTATCATCCCAAGAGTTCACTAACTCTTTCTCTGTTTCCAATAAACAGAGCTGTGGTCATCTTATCTTTGTGACATGACTGGCGAGTTTCACAAGATGTAAATTCAAACTGATTTAAATATGCATCTAAATGTAACTTGAGCTAGTCGGGTCACATTGATCTGACCTAGTCTACAATACCTCAAGAAGAATCCGTTCATTTCTGAACTCTTCCTCTTGTGTGTGTTCCATATACTAAGAACTGTAGTTTGATTTAGAACATCAATGCTTTTAGATAACGTGCCTGAACCGATCAACTTTTGATATAGGAAATGTTCAAAACATTATCCAACAATACAGAATTTTATCATTTCTTTACTAATAAAGAGAGTGATATGATTTTGTATATCAGGTTCGGTATCTAATAACATTCGTTCAGAATCAATGTATTGGTAATACAGGATGACAGTGACCAACAGACTTGGCTGCAACTCTTGCCCCGTTTTCTGCCTCATGAAACTTATCACCCGTTCTCAGTTTTCTACCTTTCTGTAGCCCTAAGTAACAGATTACATATCTGGGATCCTGATCCGGTATCATATACCCAGGACGTAAAGGATACTGAGAAACAGTTCTGTATAATGAACAAACCTGAAGATGATGCATCTGCATGCACTCTCTTCGTTTGGGCGGCACGGGAATTCTGGTAATCCCTAATTTCCTGCTCTGTCTTATAAAAATTATAAGTTGGAGCGGGACCAACGTTCCCTAGCTAAGTATTACAAGCGGGTTCGGTCAATATTCCGTATTATTATCTTGATTAAGGCGTGATATGGTCGCTACCTGGAGAGAGAGAGAAGAAAACACTCAGCGTGCGCTCTGTCAAGAATAGATTGGTTTTTATTTTATCTAATCAGGATGGCTCCCACTGCTTTTTATCAAATCTTTCTTCAAACCCTAAAAGGAAAGACTAGCCGGGATTAATTATACACTACAAGTTCGCCAATCTTTCAGCCAGGCCAGTGTCGGTACTTTGAGGGAGGTCCCCCGTACTTTCGCACGAACCTAATTAATGTAAACCTCGTTTTCCCAGAGGCGTAACCCCGTTAACACCTTTCTAGACACCTACTTGATAGGCTAATTGTAATGTATAAAACTCTCCCAGGAGTAACACTTACTCGCAGCGGGTATCGGGATCCAACTATCTCATAGAAGGTATGCAATCTCATTGCAAATTTCAACACTTGAAATTCCCGATAATATTTTGCCCCTAACCTCCTATGACCTTGACAAAGGCCAACAAACCATAGGATTCTAGTCAAGTTCAACCCGTCATTTCCTGATTGAATTAAACCCACCCGCACGGCCCTTGACAAAGGCCAACAAGGTCGCACGACTACCCTAACTCAATCTGCATCATATGCATAAGCAGATAAGCACCAGTTAGCTACCGCACACTGCGCCTTGACAAAGGCCAACAAACGCAGCACGAATACTAACTACTACTTATCTGAAATGACGGAGGGCTACGACAGGTTTTTATGAAAACCTATTGCGTAATGAACTTGATATCGTTGTAGGATCGAATGAATTTTGAAATGGAGTGCTTTTGAGGCTTTTATAGTTTTGCTAAAGGAGTCACTCCCGGTGAAGGGATCGTCGGTCCTTTCCTCGTCGAATGAGGTGCGGGATATATCATATATATCACTGTGCAAAGCAGAACTCTTAAAAGCAATCAAAAGACAAACCGAGTGTGTAGCATCTCCCAGTTATTGCTAAACGAGTCACTCCCGGTGAAGGGATCTCGGTCCTTTCCTTATCGAATAAGGTGCAGGATATATCATATACACCGCTGTGCAAAGCAAGAACTGTAGCTACCTGTTTTATTTTGAAATTCGATTCTACAACATCTTAGGTTTCTTTTATTTCATTAATCACATTAATGAAGTCCCATCATTTAAGTACCTAATCATCACAGATAAATACGACGTACACTTATGCCATCCGCATTCGCCTCGATGTCCCCTCGTGCACCGTTAGGTTAGGTAACTAACGGCAGAGCAGGGCAGGGCTAGCACGGGTGTAAAACATAAGTAACGTCTATATAATATATCATATATACTATATACTGTATCTATCACAGAACATCACATGATCACATCACAGATATCGCAGCAGAAGAATCATATGAAATATTGGATATACTAGGATGTCCGTGTTTTCAATACGAGCCAGTATAAAACACGGATTCCACGGTCGTGATGAATAGCCAAACCCATACCCCTAGACCCCTACGAGAGCGGCAAGCAACCCTACCAATTCTGGAGTTAGGAGACTCGGACTCGACTCCTCGAGTTGGTCTCCCACTGGACTCCAGAACCCGGTTACTTGTGCCCTCCTCCTTGGGTCTATCCTAGAGCGAAAAAGTAAATAATATACAAGAGGTGACAACTTCCGCAACCTGGAAGCGACCCAATAAAAGAATATTACATACAAGTTTTTACATGAATGAAAATGAAAAACACTCATCTCACATAAAAACCCCAGGCTATTCAAACACGACGATCCAATATAACATATCCAGCAACACATAACATCACATGTCATCAACGTAAGTAAATATGCATATCCCAATTGTCGTTGACATATAGCAACGAAACCGGTGATATCACATATTACACTTACGGTCACAGAAAAGAAAGTGTAAAACTACAACAGTTGGAATCCGCAACCTCCTCAGACATCGCATGCCTGACCAAATGAATTACTTAGACATCGTATGCCTAACAATTATAAACCCCGCATTTTAGTCTCATCATTGAAAACACTTTTCAATATTAAGTCGGGTAATTTAACAAGATTCCCGACATCCTGATCGAATGCTCGTCGCAAACTTCAGTATACGGCTGCACCCCCGATACCGTCGACGAAGTGTACCAAGGCGGAACACCGCTACCGCGAGCACCCGGACGGATGCTTTCGGCGACGGGGTTCTCCTACAGTCACTTGGTCGGGGCTATGGAGTGAGGCTGTCTATTAAGTTTACCCGGCGAGTATCCGCGTACGCTACGTGATTGCGACGGACATTTGATCACATCAAAATTCCGTGGCAACCGATCAATTGAGACTAAACTGCTATGTTTATAACATTCATTCAGTTATCTCATAACTTCTTGTGAATTCCAATTATTGTATCCCATTCCGGATAAATAGAAAATGTCAAACTTTCCGATCGAACAATCGAACACCCAAGTTTTCCCAATATAGATCAACACATGAAATAAGTCTAACAACATTCCGTTCGTGCCTCAGTACCAACGGTCCAGCCGTAGAAGGGTCAAGCCAACGCCTCACATGTGGCACGCCGTACTGCCCCAAACCCGAAGGTTCAAAGGGCAGTTCAAGACGGTCACATAATCGAGTTAAGGTTTGTTGTCTTCTAGAGGGTCCATCGCGTTACTTGCACTACTTAGAACGTCGTTAAACTACGGAAAAATCCAACACTTGGAAATTTCCCGACAGGGGGAAAATTGGGTATTTATATCCGGTCGAACTTTTTAACATGTTCTAAAATTTATCCGGAAAGCCACACAGACAAAATTCGATAATCCGATCGAACATTCGAATCCCCAAAACAACCCAGAAAATTCAACTCTTGAATAATTTTTAAAAATACGCAGAGAACTCAGCACAATTAAATAGGAATTACTGTGGAAATAGATAGGGCTGACGTCATCAAGGAGCGGCGGAACCGCCGCACGAGCCATGCTCGTGCCGCGGTTCCGCTGCTATTTAAACTCCAAACAGTGTCGGATTTGCACAGTAATTCTTACAATTTCCTGCTGAATATTTTAGGCATTTTTAATTTGGAAAAATCCACGTTTTTGAAAAAAGGACAGAGAGCATTTTCTGAGATGGGTTTCGAGTTCGTTCGGGTTTCAAATTCCGTCTAGACTTTGCCTAAGGCTCTAGCTAGTCTCTGATACCACTGTAGGGTTCCTAGGCACCCTAATGAGGTCTCACAAGGCATCAACCATGCCAATTTCAAAAAATCTAGGTGCCGAGAGACCCGACTACGGATCGTTGGCTAGATATTTAGGCGAACAAAGTAACTAGTTAACACTTAACTATAAGAATCGGAAATACAACCTTTGTAGATCCGGTGCTCCACCTCCATAGCTCCGCGATGAAGTCATCTCCGCTGTCCAAATCAAAATCCGGGCTCTAGCGTCGGCTTCATCGGAGAAAGAGCGGGCAAGGTCGTCGGCTTCGTGCCGAAGATGATCTACGTCGAGGCATCGCTAGATCAAGCTCTAACTTCACCAAGTGATGAAACTTATGAAGAAAACACACTCTACTACTTGGCAAGAGGTAGAGGATGAAGAAATAGGAAGTGGGTAGACTTTAGATTTGGATTTCACACTCTTTTTCATCACTTGCCATTGATGGAGGCAAGCTTTCTTCACTTGAAGAAATGAAGAAAAAGAAGGTAAAATGTTATGATAAGTTTTTTTTTTAAAAAGAAAAGAAAAATGAAAACTTATCATAATGCAAACCATGGTCAAGTTTAGAGAATAAACTAGGGTTAGTGGGAATGGTTAGGGTTAAGGATGAGATAAGAATGGTTGACTTGATCAAAGCTTCAAGAAGCTTCAACATGAAACAAAATTAGCCACCATTATTTTCTCTTTATCTTTTCCAAAAGAATAAACAAATAAATGAATAAATAATGGGAGAATAAACAAAACCCTAACCACTCTCACAACCATGGTTTAATCTTCACACAAATCCAAGTTAACATGTATCATCAAACATGATACAATCAAGTGCACAAAATCATATCGCATATGTAATGCGCACATCCGAGTGAGAAAATCCATTCAAAGTGAACCGATACTAGTTAATGCAAAGTAATATATCAAATATATAATTATACATTAAATCATTAAATCAACACTTGATTTAACGATCCGGTCATATCGCATATAACCGACTAGTATCCAATGTATCGGCTTATCGAATCAACCCTCGATTCGATAACTAGGTTATATCGCATATAACCATTCGATACATTCATCGCGAGAATAGAATACGGTATCATATACATGCATTATTCTCGGTCCCGCACATATCTCATATGCGCTCCTATTTCGTTTCGCTTGAGCCAGGAAACCTCTGTGTAGGACTCTAAAGACTCGTCAATACGCCGGCAGCAGGTGATGATCATATCAAGCACCCACAAGCCGCAAGCGGTCTGCTAAACGTAACGGCCACCCGGGTATTGAGCGATCTGAAGATCGACGAGCAAGCCCGCTCACACTCCAGTGAATCCAACCAGTAACACTACCGTACAGTCCGGTCTGATCGTCTGATATGTCACATATCTCGCGTAGGGGTGGTAAACGTCAGACCCCAATAGCTCGATAAGTCGTGTCGATATGAGGTCTATAACTGTTCGAGAAACTACTGGTAACACTTACCGGTAAATCTCAGCAACCCTGGCCAGTGATTTCCTGTTATAGCCAATCGAACACAGCGCAACATCAACCCCCTATACCGGGAGAGACGAATTCCCTCCTATCGCTCATTGCCTCCATGTGACTCGGGACTGTACCCAAAAACCACCGTTTTGCACGCCCTCTTGGACGTGGTAAGATGGAAATCAAAGCACAGTGGGAACCACACAAGACTCTATGACGATCTCGGGTCAACAGACTACTCTGTACCAGTGTCACCAGAGAACTGCCATCTGACGTGAGGTATAATACCATCTGGGAGTTCTCGGCGAGTCCGTCCAGTGTACCCAGTCTCTACTGAGCTTCCGTATATCATCTCTGATGTCAAACACCAATGGATATGGGATCATCCATCGCCCATCTATATGGGTCGAGAAGGTACACGCTAGTGTACTCTGGTATATCGATGCCCTGTCTCGATACACCCACGACTAGGGACTTTGAAGGATGTACTTATAGACTACCATGTCCCCACTAGTATGATCCGCATCATAGTCCAGGTAGTCAAGTACAGATCCTAAGAGCTTTACCAACATGTAACAGGGAGACAATCAATGTACACGTTAAGGTAAAGATCAACCAGATAGCATACTATCATGTCGAGCAAGAAAGTCCTCCCTATATATGTCCCAGCATCCACTACAATATACATCCTATGTATAGTAATGGCCTCTAGGGCATACATATAACTAACAATCTCCCACTTGCACTAGGGCCATCTGATAGCAGTGGTTGTAGTATCTCATACTCAACCATCCCATAAAAGTCTCTCTCTATGAACAGGCCTTTGTGAGTGGATCCGCTGTGTTGTCCTCTGAGTCTACTCTCCAAACCTCGATCACCCTGGAGATCAACCATCTCCATGATTAGGTGATACTGCCTTAGAATATGTCTGGATCACTGATGGGACCGGCGTTCCTCGGCATAAGCCATAACTCCATTGTCACACAATGGGAGGAACATAGTTCATTTCATGAACCAATATACACCCAAACAGCCTCTTTGGTAGCATCTTAAGTAGCGATGTATCCTGCCTTTATCGTCTAGTGTGCCACAGTATCTAGCTTGGAACTCTTCCAACATACCGTCCCTTTACTGAGGGTAAAGACAATGCCTGTGACTGACATTCAGTCGTCTTTATCACCCTGGAACACTTCCAGTGATTCTCCCCAGGGTCGATTGATACCATCTCACTACAACTAGTGAGATTCCTAACATCCAATTAGATCTATCTCATAGATCCAAAATCCAGGATTTAGTAGGTATCACTTTGATCCTATATGGAGAATTATGGTGATAAGCGGAGATTGATCGAGCGTAGCATAGGAAACTCCTTCCCTATCAAGAGTATGTCATCCACGTACTCTACGAGGATCGTTACCATACTCCCTACTACCTTTTTGTATATACAAGGTTCATCTACCATTTTGATGATGTCAACTTCTTTGACTAATCCATCAAAACAGATGTTCCAACTCCGCGATGCTTGCTTTATCCTATAAAGCATCTTGCACACGTTTCCGCTGCTCCCACTGTCTACGAAGCCCTCTGGCTGTGTACTTATAGACGCTCTCTTCTAAATCATCATTTAGAAAAGCAGTCAAGACCTCCAACCACCAGATATTGTAGTCATGGTATGTAGCCGTGGTAAGTAGGATCTGGATGGACTTAAGCATAGTTACTTGAAAAGGTTTCATCATTATCCACGCTTGGTCGATGACGAAAACCTTTAACAAGTCCAGCTTTGAAAGTCTCAACTTTTCCATGTACACCAAGTAATCTTCTTAAGATATACTTGCTCCTGATGGGGATTTAACCCTTCAGATATAGCAACTAAAGTCCATACTTTGTTGGTGTATAAGGATTCCATCTCAGATCACTAAGCATCCAGCCATTCTTACAGAGTCCCACTCCTGATGGCCAGCTCGAAACTAGTTGGGTCATCATCTTATGATGCAATCCTCGCTCCTACTGTCATAGAGAAACCAAAGTATCTCTCAGGTGGGTGAGGAACCCTACTAGATCGGCGGAGAGGCTGAGGTTCGTTGGTAACTATTGAATCCTTTGGTTTTATCAAATCATCTACTGTAATTTGTATTGCTGGAACTTTTCCAGTTCTACATAACAGACTTTGCCTCGGGCTTGTCCAGATTTTGCTTTTAGACATAGGCCGGACAACCCCAAATCTTAACTGACTTAAGACATGGGCTCTTCCCATACCATATCTTATATGGAGTGGTAGGCAACTGATTTGATTCGAGCCGTATTCAATAGGTATGCAACTTCTCAAGCGCATAACTCCCAGAAGGAAAAAGGTAACTCAGTAGTACTCATCATAGAGCACACCTTATCATATAGGGTGTGATTGCTCCGCCCCGATATACCATCGTGCTATGGTGTATTCGGAGGAGTAATGCTGAGAGAGAATCTCATTCTCCTTTAAAATAGTCCAGGATTTCCGTGCTCAAGTATTCTCCTCCTTGATCTCATCATAGGACATAATACTTATACCCGTATTGGTTCTCTACTTCTAACTTATATTCTGTGAACATCTCAAAAGGTTCAGACTTGTGTTTCAACAGGAACATATGTCTGAATCTTGAGAGATTATCAGAGAACGTAATGAAGTATAAAGAACCAGTCCTGGCATGTGTAGACAGGGGACCTACATACATCAACATGTATCATCCCAAGAGTTCACTAACTCTTTCTCTGTTTCCAATAAACAGAGCTGTGGTCATCTTATCTTTGTGACATGACTGGCGAGTTTCACAAGATGTAAATTCAAACTGATTTAAATATGCATCTAAATGTAACTTCAGCTAGTCGGGTCACATTGATCTGACCTAGTCTACAATACCTCAAGAAGAATCCGTTCATTTCTGAACTCTTCCTCTTGTGTGTGTTCCATATACTAAGAACTGTAGTTTGATTTAGAACATCAATGCTTTTAGATAACGTGCCTGAACCGATCAACTTTTGATATAGGAAATGTTCAAAACATTATCCAACAATACAGAATTTTATCATTTCTTTACTAATAAAGAGAGTGATATGATTTTGTATATCAGGTTCGGTATCTAATAACATTCGTTCAGAATCAATGTATTGGTAATACAGGGTGACAGTGACCAACAGACTTGGCTGCAACTCTTGCCCCGTTTTCTGCCTCATGAAACTTATCACCCGTTCTCAGTTTTCTACCTTTCTGTAGTCCTATGTAACAGATTACATATCTGGGATCCTGATCCGGTATCATATACCCAGGACGTAAAGGATACTGAGAAACAGTTCTGTATAATGAACAAACCCGAAGATGATGCATCAGCATGCACTCTCTTCGTTTGGGCGGCACGGGAATTCTGGTAATCCCCAATTTCCTGCTCTGTCTTATAACAATTATAAGTTGGAGCGGGACCAACGTTCCCCAGCTCAGTATAACAAGCGGGTTCGGTCAATATTCCGT
This sequence comes from Agapanthus africanus, assembly GCA_030015575.1. Lineage (NCBI taxonomy): Eukaryota > Viridiplantae > Streptophyta > Magnoliopsida > Asparagales > Amaryllidaceae > Agapanthus > Agapanthus africanus. The sequence goes on along the minus strand of JASDDO010000029.1, from coordinate 249,775,515 downwards.
ATTACTATCTTGATTAAGGCGTGATATGGTCGCTACCTGGAGAGAGAGAGAAGAAAACACTCAGCGTGCGCTCTGTCAAGAATAGATTGGTTTTTATTTTATCTAATCAGGATGGCTCCCACTGCTTTTTATCAAATCTTCCTTCAAACCCTAAAAGGAAAGACTAGCCGGGATTAATTATACACTACAAGTTCGCCAATCTTTCAGCCAGGCCAGTGTCGGTACTTTGAGGGAGGTCCCCCGTACTTTCGCACGAACCTAATTAATGTAAACCTCGTTTTCCCAGAGGCATAACCCCGTTAACACCTTTCTAGACACCTAGTTGATAGGCTAATTGTAATGTATAAAACTCTCCCAGGAGTAACACTTACTCGCAGCGGGTATCGGGATCCAACTATCTCATAGAAGGTATGCAATCTCATTGCAAATTTCAACACTTGAAATTCCTGATAATATTTTGCCCCTAACCTCCTATGACCTTGACAAAGGCCAACAAACCATAGGATGCTAGTCAAGTTCAACCCGTCATTTCCTGATTGAATTAAACCCACCCGCACGGCCCTTGACAAAGGCCAACAAGGTCGCACGACTACCCTAACTCAATCTGCATCATATGCATAAGCAGATAAGCACCAGTTAGCTACCGCACACTGCGCCTTGACAAAGGCCAACAAACGCAGCACGAATACTAACTACTACTTATCTGAAATGACGGAGGGCTACGACAGGTTTTTATGAAAACCTATTGCGTAATGAACTTGATATCGTTGTAGGATCGAATGAATTTTAAAATGGAGTGCTTTTGAGGCTTTTATAGTTTTGCTAAAGGAGTCACTCCCGGTGAAGGGATCGTCGGTCCTTTCCTCGTCGAATGAGGTGCGGGATATATCATATATATCACTGTGCAAAGCAGAACTCTTAAAAGCAATCAAAAGACAAACCGAGTGTGTAGCATCTGCCAGTTATTGCTAAAGGAGTCACTCCCGGTGAGGGATCTCGGTCCTTTCCTTATCGAATAAGGTGCAGGATATATCATATACACCGCTGTGCAAAGCAAGAACTGTAGCTACCTGTTTTATTTTGAAATTCGATTCTACAACATCTTAGGTTTCTTTTATTTCATTAATCACATTAATGAAGTCCCATCATTTAAGTACCTAATCATCACAGATAAATACGACGTACACTTATACCATCCGCATTCGCCTCGATGTCCCCTCGTGCACCGTTAGGTTAGGTAACTAACGGCAGAGCAGGGCAGGGCTAGCACGGGTGTAAAACATAAGTAACGTTTATATAATATATCATATATACTATATACTGTATCTATCACAGAACATCACATGATCACATCACAGATATCGCAGCAGAAGAATCATATGAAATATTGGATATACTAGGATGTCCGTGTTTTCATTACGAGCCAGTATAAAACACGGATTCCACGGTCGTGATGAATAGCCAAACCCACACCCCTAGACCCCTACAAGAGCGGCAAGCAACCCTACCAATTCTGGAGTTAGCAGACCCGGACTCGACTCCTCGAGTTGGTCTCCCACTGGACTCCAGAACCCGGTTACTTGTGCCCTCCTCCTTGGGTCTATCCTAGTGCGAAAAAGTAAATAATATACAAGAGGTGACAACTTCCGCAACCTGGAAGCGCCCCAATAAAAGAATATTACATACAAGTTTTTACATGAATGAAAATGAAAAACACTCATCTCACATAAAAACCCCCGGCTATTCAAACACGACGATCCAATATAACATATCCAGCAACACATAACATCACATGTCATCAACGTAAGTAAATATGCATATCCCAATTGTCGTTGACATATAGCAACGAAACCGGCGATATCATATATTACACTTACGGTCACAGAAAAGAAAGTGTAAAACTACAACAGTTGGAATCCGCAACCTCCTCAGACATCGCATGCCTGACCAAATGAATTACTTAGACATCGTATGCCTAACAATTATAAACCCCGCATTTTAGTCTCATCATTGAAAACACTTTTCAATATTAAGTCGGGTAATTCAACAAGATTCCCGACATCCTGATCGAATGCTCGTCGCAAACTTCAGTAGACGGCTGCACCCTCGATACCGTCGATGAAGTGTACCAAGGCGGAACACCGCTACCGCGAGCACCCGGACGGATGCTTTCGGCGACGGGGTTCTCCTACAGTCACTTGGTCGGGGCTATGGAGTGAGGCTGTCTATTAAGTTTACCCGGCGAGTATCCGCGTACGCTAGGTGATTGCGACGGACTTTTGATCACATCAAAATTCCGTGGCAACCGATTAATTGAGACTAAACTGCTATGTTTATAACATTCATTCAGTTATCTCATAACTTCTTGTGAATTCCAATTATTGTATCCCATTCCGGATAAATAGAAAATGTCAAACTTTCCGATCGAACAATCGAACACCCAAGTTTTCCCAATATAGATCAACACATGAAATAAGTCTAACAACATTCCGTTCGTGCCTCAGTACCAACGGTCCAGCCGTAGAAGGGTCAAGCCAACGCCTCACATGTGGCACGCCGTACTGCCCCAAACCCGAAGGTTCAAAGTGAAAGGTTCCTAGGCACCCTATAGAGGTCTCACAAGACATCGAACATGCCATTTTACAAAAATTATGGTGCCGAGAAACCCTAACACGGATCTTAGACTAGAATTCTAGGCGAAAAACTAAACTAGTTAGCAAATTAACTAAAGGTCGGAAACTACAACCTTTGTAGATCCGGATTTCCACCTCCTTAGCTCCACGTGGTCGTCCCCTCGCTGTCCATCACGAACCTCGGACTCTCGCGACGGCTCCATCGGAGAAGTGAGCGGAATAGTTCGTCGGCTTCGTGTCAAAGACGATCTACGTCGAGGTTGCACTAGTTCAAGCTCCGACTTCACCAAGTAGTGAAACTTGTGAAGAAAACACCCAAAACCACTTGGCAAGAGGTAGAGGATGAAGAAATAGGAGGTGGGTTCACTTTAGATTTGGATTTCTCTCACTAAATCTCAAGTTGCCATTGATGTAGCAAGCTTGAAGAAGAAGAAGAAGAAGAAGATGGTTATGATAAGTTCTATTAAAAAGAAATAGAAAATCAAATACTTATCATAACTTAAACTAGGGTTAAGTGTAGAGAATTAACCATGGTCATTTGGATGGGTTAGGGTTAAGCATGAAGACAAGAATGGTTAGCAAAGTCAAAGCTTCATGAAGCATCAACATAAAACAAATAAAGCCACCATTCTTATCTTAAACTTATCCAAATAAATGAATAAACAAATAAATGAATAACTAAATATGCAAAACCCTAATTATCATAATAACCATGGTTTAATTCTATTCACTTAACCATATGATCAAGTATCATCAAACATGATACAAAAAAGTGCACAAAAGTATATCACATATACAATGTGCAATCCAAGTGAGAAAAATCCGTTTAAAGTGAACCAATACTAGTTAATGCAAAGTAATAAATCAAATATATAATTATACATTAAATCATTAAATCAACATTTGATTCAATGATCCGGTCATGTCGCACATAATCGACTAGTATTCAATGTATCGATTTATCGAATCAATGATTCGATAACTAGGTCATCTCAAATATAACCAATCGAAACATTTATCGCGAGAATGAAATGCGGTATCACATACACGCATTATTCTCGGTCCTGCACATATCTCATATGCGGTCCTATTTCTTTTCGCTTGAACCAGGAAACCTCTGTGTAGGACTCTAAAGACTCGTCAATACGCCAGTAGCAGATGATGATCATATCAAACACCCACAAGCCGCAAGCGGTCTGCTAAACGTAACGGCCACCCGGGTATTGAGCGATCAGAAGATCGACGAGCTAGCCCGCTCACACTCCTGCGAATCCGACCAGTAACACTTACCGTACAGTCCGGTCACTTCGTCTGATACGTCGCATATCAAGTCTAGGGGTGGTAAACGTCAGACCCCAATAACCCGATAAGTCGTGCCGATGTGAGGCTCGTAACGGGTCGAGAAACTACTGGTAACACTTACCAGCAAATCTCTGATCAGCCCTGGCCAGGGACTTCCCTGTTACGGCCAATCGAGCACAGCGCAACATCTACCCCCAATACCGGGAGAGAAGAAACCCCTCCTATCGCTCATTGCCTCCATATGACTCGGGACTGTACCCAAAGACCACCGTTTTGCATGCCCTCATGGACGTGGTAAGGTGGAGATCAAAGCACAGTGGGAATCACACAAGACTCTATGACGATCTCGGGTCTACAGACTAACCTGCACAAGTGTCACCAGAGAACTGCCATCTGACATGGGGTATAATACCATCTGGGAGTTCTCGGCGAGTCCGTCCAGTGTACCCAGTCTCCACTGAGCACCCGTATACCATCTCTGATGTCAAATACCAATGGATATGGGATCATCCATCGCCCATCACATGGGTCGAGAAGCGTATACGCTAGTCTACTCTGGTATATCGATGCCCCTTCTCGATACACCCACGACTAGGGACCTTGAAGGATGTACTTATGGACTACCATGTCCCCACTAGTATGATCTGCATCATAGTCCAGGTAGTCAAGTACACATCCTAAGGGCTTTACCAACATGTAACTATAAGACAGTATAAAGAGACTAGTGTACATGTTAAGATAAATAGCAACCAGATAGCATACTATCATGTTGAGCAAGAAAGTCATCTCTATATATGTCCAAGCATCCAATATAATATACATAATCTGTACAATACTGGCCTCTAGGGCATACATACAACTAACAATCTCCCACTTGCACTAGGGCCAGCTGCTGTAGTATCTCATACCGAGCATCCCGAAGAGTCTCTCAAACTGTATCTGGGGAATGGCCTTCGTGAGTGGATCCGCCGTGTTGTTCTTCGTGTCTACCTTCCTGACCTCGATCTCCCGGCGATCAACTATCTCCCGGATCAGGTGATACCGCCTCAGAATATGCCTGGATCGCTGATGGGACCTGGGTTCCTTGGCCAAAGCCACCGCTCCATTGTTATCGCAATACAAAGGTATTGGATGCTCAATGGATGGAACCACTCCAAGTTCAGTAATGAACTTCTTAATCCAGACAGCTTCTTTAGCAGCATCGTTGGCAGCGATGTATTCAGCCTCCATCGTCGAGTCTGCCACGGTTTCCTGCTTGGAACTCTTCCAGCTAACCGCCCCTCCGTAAAGGGTAAAGACAAAGCCCGACTGCGACTTAGAGTCGTCCTTATCACTCTGGAAGCTCGAATCGGTAAAGGACTCCACTTGGAGTTCTCCGTTACCATACACCAAGAACATATCTCTAGTCCTTCGCAAGTACTTGAGAATGCTCTTCACAGCTGTCCAGTGACTCTCTCCAGGATCAGCTTGATACCTGCTCACTATACTTAGTGAGTATGCTACATCGGGTCTGGTACATAGCATCGCATACATGATAGAGCCTACTGCCGAAGCATAGGGTATCCCTTGCATGCGAGCTCTCTCCAAATCAGTCTTGGGAGACATTTCTTTGGAGAGAGTGACTCCAGAGATCGTGGGTAAGTTTCCACGCTTGGTCTCTTCCATACTAAACCTCTTTAGTATGGTGTCAATGTACCTGGATTGGGACAATCCCAAAATCCGTTTGGATCTATCTCTATAGATCCTAATTCCCAATATGCAGGAGGCATCACCAAGATCTTTCATTGAGAATCTTTGTGATAAGAAGAGCTTGACCGATTGCAGCATAGGAATATCATTTCCTATCAAGAGTATGTCGTCCACATACAATACGAGGAAGACAACCTTACTCTCTGCCACCTTCTTGTAGATACAAGGTTCATCTGGATTTTTGACGAAATCAAACTCTTTGATAACGACGTCAAAGCAGATGTTCCAACTCCGCGATGCTTGCTTTAATCCATAAATGGATTTAAGCAGCTTGCACACCTTCCCGCTGCTCCCACTGTCTATGAAGCCCTTGTTAGTGTATATGCCCTAGAGGCCATTACTGTATCATACTGGTTTGTATATTACTTAATGGATGCTTGGGATATTCACCTTGTATATACAATCTTGCTCAAAATAGTAGTATGCTACTTGGTTTGTTTCTACTTCAATGTGTACATGTGTTTATATTTTGTATATCGCCTATACACATTAGTGGAGCCCTTAGGATCTTTGCTTGATTACCAGCGATGTGATGGCCGTCACACTAGTGGGGCTGGGTAATCTATAAGCACATCCTTATGCAGGTCCCTGGTCGCAGGACTATCGAGACAGGGCATCGATACTCCGGAGTAGACCAGCGCATGCGCTTCTCATCCCAGTGTGGGAGACGGTCTGTCCCACAGCCGTCAGTACGTCGTACTTGAGATAGTATGCGGGTGCTCGTTAGGTTACGGGTACACTGGACAGGACTCGTCGGGAACTGACTAGTTGGTATTATACCTATCGTCAGTTATCAGTTCCCAGGTGACATGAGTACAGCTTAGTCTGCTGACTTGACACTGTCACTCCGCCTCGAGTGTGTTCCCACTGTACTTTGACCACTACCCTACCACGGCTCAAAGGAGTCATGCAAACAGGTAGTGGTTGGGTGCAGTCCCGAAGCACTTGGAGGCAGTGACGGTTAGACAGGATTCGTCTCTCCCGGTATTGGGGGTTGACATCGCGCTGTGTCTAGGAGAGCCATTACACGAGTAGTCCCTGGCCAGGGCAAACGAGATATACTGGTAGGTTTCCAGTGTTATCTCAGGGTGTTTTGGGCTTCGCTCCGGCACGACTTGTACCGCTATTGGGGGACTGATGTTTACCGCCCCCTAGGCCCGCCATGCGATGTATCAGACGAACAGACCGGACTGTACGGAGAATGTCACACTCAGGCTCAGTAGGAGTTCAGATGGGTTTCGCCTCGTCGGTCTTCTTGTCGGCACTACCTGGGGACCGTTACGCACAGCTAGTGCCGCTTGCGGTCTGTGGTTAAACCCACTGCCAGCGTAGTGTCGAGTCTTTAGAGTCCCACACAGAAAGCTTTTCGCCTTTAGGCAAAAGAGTAGAGGTCGCATGGTATTGCGACAGGTCGCATGGTTTTACGACAGGGTTCGGTCACATCCGTGCACTTGTGCACGTACAGTGTCCGGACAGTTTACACTAGCGGGCTTTGGTTTAAGCCAGATCCTAGTGTACCTTATGGGATTGGATTTATCCAGTTTGCATTCGTGTTCCTCGGAACGCGGATGCGGGTGTGTATGCACAGTTGACAGGGAGGCAGAGGCAGCGGATTCTCATTAGGGTTGTTGACAGTTGACCGTTGACTTTTTGACTTTATGCTCAACCCTAATGAGAATATGATATGTGATTAACTATTATATTAATTAAGTATTATGGTGATATGGTTGTTGACTTGTTGACTTTTGTTGACTTGTTGACTTTGGTGACTTGTTGACTTTTGTTGACTTGTTGACCGGTTGACTAGGCTTGACTAGTTGACCATCATAATGACCATAGCCATCATTTCATGGCAAAGACTTTTGTTTACTTGCTCATTTATGTAAAATGAGTGCATGAAATGATATGGTTGTGGTTGCTTCTAACCATCACATAAGACTTTTGTTAATATGATGAGTTATCATTGCTTTGGATTATGAGAGGGTGAGAGACAAAATACTTGCTCATTCTTTCTTGCTCATTCTCTCTCTTGTTCTTGAGCTCTCCTCTTGCTCTCACCCTCAACCTCTTGCTCCCTCTCTTGATCTATGGTTCTCTTGTCTCATGAGTTGAGAATCAAGAACCATAGATAAAATCCCATTCTATTTCCTCTCTACTCATTCTAGTTCACTAGGTTTAGCAAACCAAGTGAACTAGTTTCTTCAAAGAACGAAGAAGGAGCTAAAGGTTGGAGCTTTCAAGTGGATCTATCTTCGGCGTACGGAGACAACGAGAAGGAGCCATCGAACCACCATCGGAGCTTGAAGACGAAGGAGTTCAAGTTTAGGTATAACCATCTCCATCCGAGTAGCTAACTCTCTTTAGCTAAGTTTGCTAGTTTTAGTTTAGTCAAAGATCCCGACTTTGCTTAGTCCATGTTGCCCCTTGCGCTTAAAATTTGATTTTTATACCGTTTCCGCCTCCCCGTAAGAACCGGGGGTCGCAACGTGGACTTACAGTGGTATTAGAGCCTAACTAAACTTAAACTAGCTTGGTAGTAAAGTGTAACGAAGTTCGGAACCGGAAAAAATCCAAAAACCTAACTTTTACAAAACCTGGGTTTCTGTTGAAATTTTTTCTGGTCAAAATGGAAAACTTTATACTCCTAAATTCGGCTCAGGGTTTTGTGTGAACACCCATGAAAAACGGTCCACTGTTTCGTTCAAACCACCGCGCTTCCGCCGCACGAGGTAGGCATGTGCCGCGGAAGCGCCGCGGTTTGTCGTCTTCTCTGCATCGTTTTTCGTGCAGTGTGTATCTGTGTTGGTTTTGGGATTTTTGGAATATATTATATGTGCCCAGATTTTCCAGAAAAGAAATTTCCTTTTGGGGTCCTATAATTCCGTATTTTTCCCGAACTTCACTGCACTTTGACTATGATGGTTATATCTGTGATGTTTGCATGTATTGAACGTCGGCTAATCGCTATAAGTCGATTGGTCGGGGTTATACATGATCTGTAATGTGCTGAAATGTGTATATAAATATGTTGGATTGTCGCGGGTGAATAGCCGGGGGTTGTGAGACGAGAGTTTTCTTTTCTTGCAATTCATGTAAATTTGTAAATTGATGTAATAATTATTTGTATGGCCGCACAACCGGATCGGGGTTGTAGCCGTCATTGTATAATTTCTTTTTACTGTTTTTGCTCCTAGGATAGACCCATGGAAGGGGTGCACAAACTATCGGGTATGCCGAAGTGTCGAGTGGCCTACTCATGGAGATGAGGGAGGTTGCTACGCTTCGGGTACTTGGCGGGTAGTTTGCCGCACCCGTAGGGGTCTTGGGTGGGGTTTTGGCTATTCACCGCGACCGTGTTATCTGTTTTTGTTACAGGCTCGTACAAATTACAGATTGCTAGTATATCCAATGTATTTATCTGTGATCTGAAATGTTTATCATTGCAGTATATCTATATATGATATTATTTAGGCGTTGCTTATGTTTTACAGACGCGCTAGCCCAGCCCCCGCTCTGTCGTTAGTTAAGTAACCTAACGGGTAATGACGGGGCCCCGTGGCGAATGCGAATGGCATAAGCGTACGTCATATTTTGGTTGTTTTCTGCAATGGTAGGATTAAATGATGGGACGCATTAAAAGAACTAATGCAAGAATATCACGCATTAAAAGAACTAATGCAAGATAATAAACCAAGTTAAAGTCGTTGGAACACTTTCGAAAAACCACTCGGTTCTTTTCAAAAACAAACTTTTAAAATACGGAGTTTGAGCCGCTCCATTTAAAAGCTATCTCGTTCCATCGACTAAATCAAGTTCACTACGTTCACGGTTTTGCCAAAACCATCCGTAGCCCTCCATCATTTCAGTTAAATATTCGGTAGTATTCAAGCTATGTATTTTGACCTCACGCCAAGGCATAGTGATTGGTAGCTGCCGGATATTTATCTGTTGCATAGATAGAATGCGTTGGTTTGAGACAGTCGTACTGCCATTTTGGCCTACGTCAAGGGTATGTACGGGTGGGTTCAAATTAACCTGGATAATGATGGGACGAACTTGACATGTGACTTATGACATTTTGACCTCACGCCAAGGTCATAAGAGCATGGGGCAAAAATCCACATCGGGAGTTTCATAAGTACTGAAACTTGCTAAATTTGCATACCATTTGGAGTGTGATGATTCTGGTAGGATTCCTTCAGTTTCGTCACGCAATGATATTTGGATCCCGATCCTACTGTGAGTATATGCTACTCCTCGGGAAATTTCTCACTTAACGATCAATGCTATAAACCTAGTAGGTGCCTAGAAAGGTGTTAGCGGGGCTACGCCCCCAGGGAAAAGAGGTTCTCTAATTAAGGAACTTCGCGAAAGCGTTGGAAAACCTCCCTCAAAGTACCGACACCGGCCTGGCTGAACGGTTAAGCAAGTATTGTACGGTGGGATTGATCCTGACTAATTCTTCCTTTATGGTTTGAGGAGGGATTCGAGAAACAGTGGGAGCCATCCTGTTTAGAAAAACTAAAAACCACTCTAAACTTGCAAGAGCATCATGCTGAGTGTTTCTTCTTCTCTCTCCTAATTGCAGCGACCAATCAACATGACTGAACTTAAGTTACTCCTAGATAAAAACAAACTGACAGGGCCAAACTACAAAGATTGGCTCAGGAATGTCAAGATAGCAATCACTTATGACAAGCTGGGGTATCTTCTTACCACCAAAGCTCCCCCTGTCCCTGGTCCAACTTCCAGTGTCGCGGATAAGGAAATCCGCAAGACTTGGGAGATTGATAGCGCGAAGGCCAAGTGCCTCCTGCTTGCCTCGATGGACAACGAACATCAGAGGAGGCATGAGAATATGGACATGGAGTCCATATTGCTCCATACAAAAGAACTGTATGGAGAGCAATCACGTATCGCAAGATATGAAGCGTCGAAAAAGTTATTTTCGACAAGAATGGCCGTCGGATCATCAGTAGCCGAGCACGTGCTAAAGATGATCGGCTACATTGAGGAGCTCGCTGACCTAGGGATCACATTGGAGAGTGAGCTATATACGGATATAGTTCTCCAGTCCCTTCCTTCCACTTACGCCCAGTTTACACTGAACTTCAACCTACAAGAAAAAGAGGTTGAACTTTCAGAACTCCTCAACATGCTGAGGAGCGCAGAGGGCACCCTACAGAAAGGTAGGGATACATCCACTTTGTTTGTAGGAGGATCATCTTCTTCTAGGTCCAAGGCAAAAGCCAAGGGAAAGAAGAAGAAGGCCCCCGCCAAACCAAGGGGCGGTGTTAGTAAAGTGGATACGAAGGGAAAAGCAAAAGCAACAAAGATAGCGGGGAAGCTTGTGGATAAGGAAGAATGCTTCTATTGTCATAAGAAAGGACACTGGAAGAATGATTGCAGGGCCTGGAAGGCCAGAACACAGGAATTGAAGCAGGTTGCAGCTTCAGCTTCAGGTGTGTATGTTATTGAAAACTGTCTTTCAATAAACTCTACTTCCTGGGTATTGGATACCGGATCAGGATCTCATATCTGTAATTCTTTGCAGGCGTTGAGAAACCGTAGGGTTTTGAAGGCAGGTGACATGACCCTCAGAGTTGCGAACGGAGCTAGCATGGATGCTAAAGCCGTGGGGGACTATCACCTGGGAATGTCAGATGGACATGTTTTGGTTTTGCGTAATTGCTTTTTTGTACCCAACGCAACTTGTAATATCATTTCTGTATCTTTAGTTTCTAAAGAAGGTTATGAATTTGCGTTTGTAAGTAATGTTGTAAACATTCACCTTAATCAAGTTTTGATTGGGTCAGGTACATTGAGTAATGGTATATACGTGTTAAACCAACCACAGATTTTTAATGTCCAGAATACACACAAAAGAAAGTCTCCAGAAATAAATCAGACTTTCTTATGGCATTGTAGATTGGGTCACATCAATGAGAGAAGGTTGACTAAGTTACATACAGAAGGATATTTGAATGCGTTCGAATATCAATCATATGCCACTTGTCAATCTTGTCTCAAAGGAAAGATGACAAAGACTCCGTTTACTGGACATGGAGTAAGAGCGAGCGAGCTCTTGGGACTCGTACACAGTGACGTGTGCGGTCCAATGTCTACACATGCCCGAAGCGGACATTCTTACTTCATTACTTTTACGGATGACTTCTCAAGGTACGGTTATGTCTTCTTAATGAAACATAAGTCCGAGGCCTTTGGAAAATTCCAGGAGTATAAGAATGAAGTGGAGAAACAGACCGGCAAAAGTATTAAGATTCTAAGATCGGATTGAGGTGGAGAATACTTAAGTGCCGAGTTCCTGGGCTATTTAAAAGAGAATGGAATTCTCTCTCAGCTTACTCCTCCATACACCCCGCAACATAACGGTGTATCGGAGAGACGGAACCGCACCCTATTGGATATGGTGCGGTCCATGATGAGTAACGCTGAGTTGCCGCGATCATTCTGGGGGTATGCGCTAGAATCAGCCGCATACCTTTTGAACCGAGTTCCTACTAAGACCGTGCCTACTACACCATATGAAATGTGGAGTGGGAAGAAACCCTATCTTCAATATCTGAAGATCTGGGGATGTCCAGCTTTTGTCAAAAAGCAGCATGCGGACAAACTCGAGGCACGCTCAGTACTGTGCAAGTTTGTGGGATACCCAAAGAACACCAGGGGGTATCTTTTCTACTACGCAGAGGAACAAAAAGTCCTTGTTTCTCGTAATGCCCACGTCCTAGAACACCAGTTCTTGGAAAAGGAAAATAGTGGGAGCGCAGTGGAACTGGAAGAAATTCCAGAACCACAGACTATTACTGAAAGGTTAGTGGAACCAGAGGGTTCAACAGAACAGGACATTCCTACGCCGCTCCGCAGGAGTAGTAGGCAGTCTCATCCGCCCGAGAGATACTGCGGTTTTCTCATAGACGGGGATAGAGAGGATTGCATCATAGATTATGATGAGCCTACTAGCTTCCAGCAAGCCGTTCAGAGCGTTGACTCAGTGAAATGGCTGGATGCAATGCGGACCGAGATGGAGTCCATGTACACCAACAAGGTATGGACGTTGGACATTGCTCCAGACGGGGTAAAACCCGTAGGATGCAAGTGGATCTTCAAAAGGAAGATTGGTGTAGATGGACAGGTTGAGACCTATAAAGCTAGGCTGGTAGCAAAGGGTTTCCGTCAAAGACCTGGCTTGGACTATGAAGAAACTTTTTCTCCAGTAGCCATGCTGAAATCCATTCGGATCCTTCTTGCCATTGCTGCCTTCCACGATTATGAGATCTGGCAAATGGACGTAAAGACTGCTTTTCTAAATGGAAATTTAGAGGAGTGTGTCAATATGGACCAACCATAGGGTTTCATTCAGAGTGGGAGCAGCGGAAAGGTGTGCAAGTTGCTTAAGTCCATCTATGGACTAAAGCAGGCGTCGTGGAGTTGGAACATCTGCTTTGATGAGACGGTCAAAGAATTTGGCTTTATCAAAAATCCAGATGAACCATGCATCTATAGTAGATTTGTAGCGAGACCTGTAGTATTCCTCGTTTTGTACGTGGATGACATTCTCTTAATAGGAAATGACATTCCTATGCTACAATCTGTCAAGGGGTTCTTGTCACACAGGTTCTCCATGAAAGACCTGGGTGATGCCTCATACATTCTGGGTATCCGGATCTACCGTGACAGATCTAAGAGGATATTAGGACTTTCACAGTCCAGGTACATCGACACCATACTGAAGAGGTTCAGTATGGAAGATTCCAAGCGTGGTAACCTACCGGCTTGTCACGGGATCACCCTCTTTAAAGAGATGTCTCCCAAGACTGATTTGGAGAGGGATCGCATGTCTATTATACCCTACGCTTCTGCGGTAGGCTCTATAATGTATGCGATGTTGTGTACCAGACCGGATGTAGCTTATGCACTGAGTGTGGTAAGCCGGTATCAGTCTAACCCTGGGGAGAAACACTGGATAGCGGTAAAGAACATTCTCAAGTACCTGAGAAGGACTAAGGAGATGTTCTTGGTGTATGGCGGAAAAGACCACCAGATCGAGGCCTTTGCTGACTCCAGCTTCCAGAGTGACAAGGATGATTCCAAGTCCATGTCGGGTTTTGTCTTTACCCTCAATGGAGGGGCGGTGTGTTGGAAGAGTTCCAAACAGGAAACCGTTGCAGACTCGACGATGGAAGCGGAATACATCGCTGCATCTGATGCCGCAAAAGAAGCTGTCTGGATGAGGAAGTTCTTGAAAGAACTTCAGGTGGTTCCGTCCATTGTTGATCCAATACCTCTGTATTGCGACAACAACGGGGCTATAGCTTTAGCGAAGGAACCCAGGTCCCATCAGAGATCCAGGCACATCTTGAGGCGGTATCACCTGATCAGGGAGATCGTGGATCGCCAGGAGATCGAGGTTTGGAGAGTCGCTTCAGAAGATAACACTGCAGATCCATTCACCAAGGCCCTGCCCCAGACTCAGTTCGAGCGGCTGATCGAGATGATAGGTCTTCGATACGCCAGTACATGGTCTTAGTGCAAGTGGGAGATTGTTAGTGTATATGCCCTAGAGGCCATTACTGTATCATACTGGTTTGTATATTACTTAATGGATGCTTGGGATATTCACCTTGTATATACAATCTTGCTCAAAATAGTAGTATGCTACTTGGTTTGTTTCTACTTCAATGTGTACATGTGTTTATATTTTGTATATCGCCTATACACATTAGTGGAGCCCTTAGGATCTTTGCTTGATTACCATCGATGTGATGGCCGTCACACTAGTGGGGCTGGGTAATCTATAAGCACATCCTTATGCAAGTCCCTGGTCGCAGGACTATCGAGACAGGGCATCGATACTCCGGAGTAGACCAGCGCATGCGCTTCTCATCCCAGTGTGGGAGACGGTCTGTCCCACAGCCGTCAGTACGTCGTACTTGAGATAGTATGCGGGTGCTCGTTAGGTTACGGGTACACTGGACAGGACTCGTCGGGAACTGACTAGTTGGTATTATACCTATCGTCAGTTATCAGTTCCCAGGTGACATGAGTACAGCTTAGTCTGCTGACTTGACACTGTCACTCCGCCTCGAGTGTGTTCCCACTGTACTTTGACCACTACCCTACCACGGCTCAAAGGAGTCGTGCAAACAGGTAGTGGTTGGGTGCTGTCCCGAAGCACTTGGAGGCAGTGACGGTTAGACAGGATTCTTCTCTCCCGGTATTGGGGGTTGACATCGCGCTGTGTCTAGGAGAGCCATTACACGAGTAGTCCCTGGCCAGGGCAAACGAGATATACCGGTAGGTTTCCAGTGTCTCAGGGTGTTTTGGGCTTCGCTCCGGCATGACTTGTACCGCTATTGGGGGACTGACGTTTACCGCCCCCTAGGCCCGCCATGCGATGTATTAGACGAACAGACCGGACTGTACGGAGAATGTCACACTCAGGCTCAGTAGGAGTTCAGATGGGTTTCGCCTCGTCGGTCTTCTTGTCGGCACTACCTGGGGACCGTTACGCACAGCTAGTGCCGCTTGCGGTCTGTGGTTAAACCCACTGCCAGCGTAGTGTCGAGTCTTTAGAGTCCCACACAGAAAGCTTTTCGCCTTTAGGCAAAAGAGTAGAGGTCGCATGGTATTGCGACAGGTCGCATGGTTTTGCGACAGGGTTCGGTCACATCCGTGCACTTGTGCACGTACAGTGTCCGGACAGTTTACACTAGCGGGCTTTGGTTTAAGCCAGATCCTAGTGTACCTTATGGGATTGGATTTATCCAGTTTGCATTCGTGTTCCTCGGAACGCGGATGCGGGTGTGTATGCACAGTTGACAGGGAGGCAGAGGCAGCGGATTCTCATTAGGGTTGTTGACAGTTGACCGTTGACTTTTTGACTTTATGCTCAACCCTAATGAGAATATGATATGTGATTAACTATTATATTAATTAAGTATTATGGTGATATGGTTGTTGACTTGTTGACTTTTGTTGACTTGTTGACTTTGGTGACTTGTTGACTCTTGTTGACTTGTTGACCGGTTGACTAGGCTTGACTAGTTGACCATCATGATGACCATAGCCATCATTTCATGGCAAAGACTTTTGTTTACTTGCTCATTTGTGTAAAATGAGTGCATGAAATGATATGGTTGTGGTTGCTTCTAACCATCACATAAGACTTTTGTTAATATGATGAGTTATCATTGCTTTGGATTATGAGAGGGTGAGAGACAAAATACTTGCTCATTCTTTCTTTCTCATTCTCTCTCTTGTTCTTGAGCTCTCCTCTTGCTCTCACCCTCAACCTCTTGCTCCCTCTCTTGATCTATGGTTCTCTTGTCTCATGAGTTGAGAATCAAGAACCATAGATAAAATCCCATTCTATTTCCTCTCTACTCATTCTAGTTCACTAGGTTTAGCAAACCAAGTGAACTAGTTTCTTCAAAGAACGAAGAAGGAGCTAAAGGTTGGAGCTTTCAAGTGGATCTATCTTCGGCGTACGGAGACAACGAGAAGGAGCCATCGAACCACCATCGGAGCTTGAAGACGAAGGAGTTCAAGTTTAGGTATAACCATCTCCATCCGAGTAGCTAACTCTCTTTAGCTAAGTTTGCTAGTTTTAGTTTAGTCAAAGATCCCGACTTTGCTTAGTCCATGTTGCCCCTTGCGCTTAAAATTTGATTTTTATACCGTTTCCGCCTCCCCGTAAGAACCGGGGGTCGCAACGTGGACTTACAGCCCTCTGGCTGAGTCATGTACACGCACTCTTCTAAATCACCATTTAGAAAGGCGGTCTTAACATCCATTTGCCAGATTTCGTAATCATGATAAGCAGCGATGGCAAGCATGATCCGTATGGATTTAAGCATAGCTACTGGAGAAAAGGTCCCGTCATAGTCCACACCTGGTCTTTGACGAAAACCCTTTGCTACTAGTCTAGCTTTGAAAGTCTCCACTTTCCCATCTACACCAAGTTTCTTCTTGAAGATCCACTTGCTCCCAATGGGTTTTACCCCTTCAGGAGCAACTTCCAAAGTCCATACTTTGTTGGTGTACATGGATTCCATCTCGGACCGCATAGCATCCAGCCATTTCACTAAGTCCCCACTCGTGATGGCCTGCTCGAAGCTAGTTGGGTCATCATCCTCCATGATGCAATCCTCGCTCCCACCGTCCATGAGAAAACCGTAGTATCTCTCAGGCTGGCGAGGAACCCTACTAGATCGGCGGAGAGGCTGAGGTTCATTGGGAGCTACTGAATCTTCTGGTTCCACTAAATCTTCAGTTACGGTTTGTGTATCTGGAACCACTTCCAGCTCTACCACTTTGCCACTAATTTCTTTTTCAAGGAATTCCTTTTCTAAAAAGGTGGCATGTTGAGCAACAAACACTTTTTGTTCCTCACTGTGGTAGAAAAAATACCCATAAGAATTCTTTGGATATCCCACAAACTTGCAGAGAACTGACCGTGCCTCGAGCTTGTCCGGATTTTGTCTTTTGACATAGGCCGGACAACCCCATATCTTAACTCGTTTAAAATATGGTCTCTTCCCACTCCATATCTCATATGGTGTGGTAGGTACAGATTTAGATGGAACTTGATTCAATAGGTATGTTGCTGTTTCCAGCGCATAACCCCAGAAGGAAATAGGTAACTCAGCTGTGCTCATCATAGAGCGCACCATATCTAATAGGGTGCGATTCCTTCGTTCAGATACACCGTTGTGCTGTGGTGTATATGGAGGAGTCAGCTGAGAGAGAATCCCATTCTCTTTTAGGAAGTCCAGGAATTCATTGCTCAAGTATTCCCCTCCTCGATCAGATCGAAGGATTTTAATACTTATTCCGGTTTGGTTCTCAACTTCTTGTTTATATTCCCTAAATTTCTCAAAAGCTTCTGATTTTGGTTTCATCAGGAACACATACCCGAACCTAGAGAGATCGTCAGTGAATGTAATGAAGTATGAAGAACCATCCCTGGCATGTGTAGACATGGGACCGCATACATCACTATGTATAAGTCCCAAGAGTTCGGTAACTCTTTCCCCGTGTCCCGTAAACGGAGTTTTGGTCATCTTGCCTTTGAGACATGACTGGCAAGTGTCATAAGATGAAAATTCGAAAGGTTTCAAATATCCATCCTTATGCAACTTAGCCAGTCGTGTCACATTGATGTGACACAGTCTACAATGCCACAAGAAGGATTCATTGAGTTCAAAACTCTTCCTCTTGTGTGTGTTTGTTATGCTCAGAACTGTTGATTGATTTAGAACATAAATGCCATTGCATAACGTGCCTGATCCAACCAACTTTTGGTTACGGAAAATGTTCATAACATTATCCTGTAATACAAAATTATATCCCTCTTTACTCAATAAAGAAACCGATATAATGTTGCATATCAGGTTCGGCATGTAATAGCATTCGTTCAGAACCAATGTATTACCAGTTGGTAATACAAGGTGATATTCCCCGACAGTCTTAGCTGCAACAATTGCACCATTTCCAACTCTAATGTCTTTATCACCTTCCCCAAGTTCTCTACCTTTCCTTAGCCCATGTAACTGATTACATATATGGGATCCCGACCCGGTATCCAATACCCAGGACGTAGAGCAAATGGAGAAACAGTTCTCAGTAACGAACACACCCGAAGAAAATGCATCAACATGTACTTTCTTCATTCGGGTGGCATGAGAATCCTGGCATTCCCCAATATCCTGTTCATTCCTATAACTCTTATAAGAAAGAACGGAACCAACGTTCCCCAGCACAGTATAACATGCGGGTTCGGTCAATACATCCATATTATTATCTTTATTAAGGCATGAAATGGTCGCTACCTGGAGAGAGAGAGAAGAAAACACTTTAGCGTATGCTCGTGCAAGATCAGATTGGTTATTATCTTATCTAATCAGGATGGCTCCCACTGCTTTTTATCAAATCTTCCTCCAAACCCTAAAAGGAAAGACTAGCCGGGATTAATTACACACTACAAGTTCGCCAATCTTTCAGCCAGGCCAGTGTCGGTACTTTGAGGGAGGTCCCCCGTGCTTTCGTACGAACCTAATTACTGTAAACCTCGTTTTCCCAGAGGCGTAACCCTGTTGACACCTTTCTAGACACCTACTTGATCGGCTAATTGTAGTGTGTAAAACTCTCCCAGGAGTAACTCTTACTCGCAGCGGGTATCGGGATCCAACTATCTCATAGAAGGTATGCAATCTCATTGCAAATTTCAACACTTGAAATTCCCGATAATATTTTGCCCCGAACGATCTATGACCTTGACAAGGTCAACAAACCATAGACCGCAAGTCAAGTTCAACCCGTCATTTCTTGATTGAATCAAACCCACCCGCACGACCCTTGACAAGGTCAACAAGGCCGTACGACTACCCTAACTCAATCTGCATCATATGCATAAACAGATAAATACTGGTTAGCTACCGCACACTGCGCCTTGACAAGGTCAACAAACGCAGCACGAATACTAAACAGGACTTATCTGAAATGACGGAGGGCTACGCAGGTTTTTCATAAAAACCATGAGCGTAATGAACCTGATATCGTTGTAGAATCAAATAAAGTTTTGAAATGGAGTGATTTTGAGGCTTTTCTAGTTTTGCTAAAGGGGTCACTCCCGGTGAAGGGATCGTCGGCCCTTTCCTCGTCGAATGAGGTGCGGGATATATCATATATATCACTGTGCAAAGCAGAAACTGTAGAAGCAGTCAAAAACAAACCGAGTGTGTAGCATCTGCCAGTTATTGCTAAAGGAGTCACTCCCGGTGAAGGGATCTCGGTCCTTTCCTCATCGAATAAGGTGCAGGGCATATCACATATACCGCTATGCAAAGCAAGAACTGTAGCTACCAGTTTTATTTTAAAATTCGATTCCACAACATCATAGGTTTCTTATCTTTCATTAATCACATTAATGAAGTCCCATCATTTAAATACCTAAACATCACAGATAGATATGACGTACACTTATGCCATCCGCATTCGCCTCGATGTCCCCTCGTGCACCGTTAGGTTAGGTAACTAACGACAGAGCAGGGCAGGGCTAGCGCGGGTGTAAAACATAAGTAACGTCTATATAATATATCATATATACTATATACTATATCCATCACAGAATCACAACACAGATATCGCAGCAGAATAAACATATGAAATATTGGATATACTAGGACGTCCGTGTTTTCAATACGAGCCAGTATCAAACACGGATTCCACGGTCGTGATGAATAGCCAATCCCACACCCCTAGACCCCTACGAGAGCGGCAAGCAACCCTGCCAATTCTAGGGTTAGGAGACCCGGACTCGACTCCTCGAGTTGGTCTCCCACTGGACCCCAGAACCCGGTTACTTGTGCTCCCCTCCTTGGGTCTATCCTAATGCGGAAAAGTAAATAATATACAAAGGGTGACAGCTTCCGCTACCTGGAAGTGCCCCAAATAAAAGAATATTACATACAAGTTTTTACATGAATGAAAAAGAAAAACACTCATCTCACATAAAAAACCCCGGCTATTCGAATACGACGATCCAATATAACATATCCAGCAACACATAACATCACATGTCATCAACGTAAGTAAGTATGCATACCCCAATTGTCTTTGACGTATAGCAACGAAACCGGCGATATGAACATACTACACTTACGGTCACAGAAAAGAAAGTGTAAAACTACAACAGTTGGAATCCGCAACCTCTTTAGACATCGCATGCCTAACAGATATAAATCCCGCATTTTAGTCTCATTATCGAAAACTCTTTTCAATATCATATGGGACTAAATTGCTAGATTTATAACATTCATTCAGTTATCTCATAACTACTTGTGAATTCCAATTATTGTATCACATTCCAGATAAACAGAAAATGTTAAACTTTCCGATCGAACAATCGAATACCCAAGTTTTCCCGATACAACTCAACACATGAAATAAGTCTAACAACATTCAGTTCGTGCCTCAGTACCAACGGTCCAGCCGTAGAAGGGTCAAGCCAACGCCTCACATGTGGCACGCCGTACTGCCCCAAACCCGAAGGTTCAAAGGGCAGTTCAAGACGGTCACATAATCGAGTTAAGGTTTGTTGTCTTCTAGAGGGTCCATCGCGTTACTTGCACTACTTAGAACGTTGTTAAACTACGGAAAAATCCAACACTTGGAAATTTCCCGACAGGGGAAAAATTGGGTATTTATATCCGGTCGAACTTTTTAACATATTCTAAAAATTATCCGGAAAAACACAAAGACGAAATTTGATACTCCGATCGAAACGCCGAATCCCCAAAATAATTCCAGAAAATTCAACTCTTGAATAAATATTAAAAATTCCCAGAAAATTCAGCATAATAAAATATGAGTTGCTGTGCAAACATTATTGCGCAATATGAACAGTGAGCGGCGGAAGCGCGGCAGAAGGCATGCTTCTGCCGCGTTTCCGCGGCTGTATAGATGAATCAGGAGATCGTGTTTCACCATAACTCTTAGATACTCCTGCTGAATTTTTTAGGCATTTTTAATCTGGAAAAATCCCGGTTTTTAGAAAATGTACAGAGAGCATTATAGATTTGGGGTTTCGGGTTCGTTCGGACTTCAAATCGCGTCTAGACTTCGCCTAAGGCTCTAGCTTGGCTCTGATACCACTGAAAGGTTCCTAGGCATCCTATAGAGGTCTCACAAGACATCGAACATGCCATTTTACAAAAATTATGGTGCCGAGAAACCCTAACACGGATCTTAGACTAGAATTCTAGGCGAAAAACTAAACTAGTTAGCAAATTAACTAAAGGTCGGAAACTACAACCTTTGTAGATCCGGATTTCCACCTCCTTAGCTCCACGTGGTCGTCCCCTCGCTGTCCATCATGAACCTCGGACTTTCGCGACGGCTCCATCGGAGAAGTGAGCGGAATAGTTCGTCGGCTTCGTGTCAAAGACGATCTACGTCGAGGTTGCACTAGTTCAAGCTCCGACTTCACCAAGTAGTGAAACTTGTGAAGAAAACACCCAAAACCACTTGGCAAGAGGTAGAGGATGAAGAAATAGGAGGTGGGTTCACTTTAGATTTGGATTTCTCTCACTAAATCTCAAGTTGCCATTGATGTAGCAAGCTTGAAGAAGAAGAAGAAGAAGATGGTTATGATAAGTTCTATTAAAAAGTAATAGAAAATCAAATACTTATCATAACTTAAACTAGGGTTAAGTGTAGAGAATTAACCATGGTCATTTGGATGGGTTAGGGTTAAGCATGAAGACAAGAATGGTTAGCAAAGTCAAAGCTTCATGAAGCTTCAACATAAAACAAATAAAGCCACCATTCTTATCTTAAACTTATCCAAATAAATGAATAAACAAATAAATGAATAACTAAATATGCAAAACCCTAATTATCATAATAACCATGGTTTAATTCTATTCACTTAACCATATGATCAAGTATCATCAAACATGATACAAAAAAGTGCACAAAAGTATATCACATATACAATGTGCAATCCAAGTGAGAAAAATCCGTTTAAAGTGAACCAATACTAGTTAATGCAAAGTAATATATCAAATATATAATTATACATTAAATCATTAAATCAACATTTGATTCAATGATCCGGTCATGTCGCACATAATCGACTAGTATTCAATGTATCGATTTATCGAATTAATGATTCGATAACTAGGTCATCTCAAATATAACCAATCGAAACATTTATCGCGAGAATGAAATGCGGTATCACATACACGCATTATTCTCGGTCCTGCACATATCTCATATGCGCTCCTATTTCGTTTCGCTTGAACCAGGAAACCTCTGTGTAGGACTCTAAAGACTCGTCAATACGCCGGTAGCAGATGATGATCATATCAAACACCCACAAGCCGCAAGCGATCTGCTAAACGTAACGGCCACCCGGGTATTGAGCGATCAGAAGATCGACGAGCTAGCCCGCTCACACTCCTGCGAATCCGACCAGTAACACTTACCATACAGTCCGGTCTCTTCGTCTGATACGTCGCATATCAAGTCTAGGGGTGGTAAACGTCAGACCCCAATAACCCGATAAGTCGTGCCGATGTGAGGCTCGTAACGGGTCGAGAAACTACTGGTAACACTTACCAGCAAATCTCTGATCAGCCCTGGCCAGGGACTTCCCTGTTACGGCCAATCGAGCACAGCGCAACATCTACCCCCAATACCGGGAGAGACGAAACCCCTCCTATCGCTCATTGCCTCCATATGACTCGGGACTGTACCCAAAGACCACCGTTTTTCACGCCCTCATGGACGTGGTAAGGTGGAGATCAAAGCACAGTGGGAATCACACAAGACTCTATGACGTTCTCGGGTCTACAGACTAACCTGCACAAGTGTCACCAGAGAACTGCCATCTGACGTGAGGTATAATACCATCTGGGAGTTCTCGGCGAGTCCGTCCAGTGTACCCAGTCTCCACTGAGCACCCGTATACCATCTCTGATGTCAAACACCAATGGATATGGGATCATCCATCGCCCATCACATGGGTCGAGAAGCGTATACGCTAGTCTACTCTGGTATATCGATGCCCGTCTCGATACACCCACGACTAGGGACCTTGAAGGATGTACTTATGGACTACCATGTCCCCACTAGTATGATCTGCATCATAGTCCAGGTAGTCAAGTACACATCCTAAGGGCTTTACCAACATGTAACTATAAGACAGTATAAAGAGACTAGTGTACATGTTAAGATAAATAGCAACTAGATAGCATACTATCATGTCGAGCAAGAAAGTCATCTCTATATATGTCCAAGCATCCAATATAATATACATAATCTGTACAATACTGGCCTCTAGGGCATACATACAACTAACACAAAGGGCAGTTCAAGACGGTCACATAATCGAGTTAAGGTTTGTTGTCTTCTAGAGGGTCCATCGCGTTACTTGCACTACTTAGAACGTCGTTAAACTACGGAAAAATCCAACACTTGGAAATTTCCCGACAGGGGAAAAATTGGGTATTTATATCCGGTCGAACTTTTTAACATGTTCTAAAATTTATCCGGAAAGCCACACAGACAAAATTCGATAATCCGATCGAACATTCGAATCCCCAAAACAACCCAGAAAATTCAACTCTTGAATAATTTTTAAAAATACCCAGAGAACTCAGCACAATTAAATAGGAATTACTGTGGAAATAGATAGGGCTGACGTCATCAAGGAGCGGCGGAACCGCCGCACGAGCCATGCTCGTGCCGCGGTTCCGCGGCTATTTAAAATCCAAACAGTGTCGGATTTGCACAGTAATTCTTACAATTTCCTGCTGAATTTTTTAGGCATTTTTAATTTGGAAAAATCCACGTTTTTGAAAAAAGGACAGAGAGCATTTTCTGAGATGGGTTTCGAGTTCGTTCGGGTTTCAAATTCCGTCTAGACTTCGCCTAAGGCTCTAGCTAGGCTCTGATACCACTGTAGGGTTCCTAGGCACCCTAATTAGGTCTCACAAGGCATCAACCATGCCAATTTCAAAAAATCTAGGTGCCGAGAGACCCGACTACGGATCGTTGGCTAGATATTTAGGCGAACAAAGTAACTAGTTAACACTTAACTATATGAATCGGAAATACAACCTTTGTAGATCCGGTGCTCCATCTCCATAGCTCCGCGATGAAGTCATCTCCGCTGTCCAAATCAAAATCCGGGCTCTAGCATCGGCTTCATCGGAGAAAGAGCGGGCAAGGTCGTCGGCTTCGTGCCGAAGAAGATCTACGTCGAGGCATCGCTAGATCAAGCTCCAACTTCACCAAGTGATGAAACTTGTGAAGAAAACACACTCTACTACTTGGCAAGAGGTAGAGAATGAAGAAATAGGAAGTGGGTAGACTTTAGATTTGGATTTCACACTCTTTTTCATCACTTGCCATTGATGGAGGCAAGCTTTCTTCACTTGAAGAAATGAAGAAGAAGAAGGTAAAATGTTATGATAAGTTTTTTTTTTAAAAAGAAAAGAAAAATGAAAACTTATCATAATGCAAACCATGGTCAAGTGTAGAGATTAAACTAGGGTTAGTGGGAATGGTTAGGGTTAAGGATGAGATAAGAATGGTTGACTTGATCAAACCTTCAAGAAGCTTCAACATGAAACAAAATTAGCCACCATTATTTTCTCTTTATCTTTTCCAAAAGAATAAACAAATAAATGAATAAATAATGGGAGAATAAACAAAACCCTAACCACTCTCACAACCATGGTTTAATCTTCACACAAATCCAAGTTAACATGTATCATCAAACATGATACAATCAAGTGCACAAAATCATATCGCATATGTAATGCGCACATCCGAGTGAGAAAATCCATTCAAAGTGAACCGATACTAGTTAATGCAAAGTAATATATCAAATATATAATTATACATTAAATCATTAAATCAACACTTGATTTAACGATCCGGTCATATCGCATATAACCGACTAGTATCCAATGTATCGGCTCATCGAATCAACCCTCGATTCGATAACTAGGTTATATCGCATATAACCATTCGATACATTCATCGCGAGAATAGAATACGGTATCATATACACGCATTATTCTCGGTCCCGCACATATCTCATATGCGCTCCTATTTCGTTTCGCTTGAGCCAGGAAACCTCTGTGTAGGACTCTAAAGACTCGTCAATACGCCGGCAGCAGGTGATGATCATATCAAGCACCCATAAGCCGCAAACGGTCTGCTAAACGTAACGGCCACCCGGGTATTGAGCGATCTGAAGATCGACGAGCAAGCCCGCTCACACTCCAGTGAATCCAACCAGTAACACTACCGTACAGTCCGGTCTGATAGTCTGATATGTCACATATCTCGCCTAGGGGTGGTAAACGTCAGACCCCAATAGCTCGATAAGTCGTGTCGATATGAGGTCTATAACTGTTCGAGAAACTACTGGTAACACTTACCGGTAAATCTCAGCAACCCTGGCCAGAGATTTCCTGTTATAGCCAATCGAACACAGCGCAACATCAACCCCCTATACCGGGAGAGACGAATTCCCTCCTATCGCTCATTGCCACCATGCGACTCGGGACTGTACCCAAAAACCACCGTTTTGTACGCCCTCTTGGACGTGGTAAGATTGAAATCAAAGTACAGTGGGAACCACACAAGACTCTATGACGATCTCGGGTCAACAGACTACTCTGTACCAGTGTCACCAAAGAACTGCCATCTGACGTGAGGTATAATACCATCTGGGAGTTCTCGGCGAGTCCGTCCAGTGTACCCAGTCTCTACTGAGCACCCGTATATCATCTCTGATGTCAAACACCAATGGATATGGGATCATCCATCGCCCATCTATATGGGTCGAGAAGGTACACGCTAGTCTACTCTGGTATATCGATGCCCTGTCTCGATACACCCACGACTAGGGACTTTGAAGGATGTACTTATAGACTACCATGTCCCCACTAGTATGATCCGCATCATAGTCCAGGTAGTCAAGTACAGATTCTAAGGGCTTTACCAACATGTAACAGGGAGACAATCAATGTACACGTTAAGGTAAAGATCAACCAGATAGCATACTATCATGTCGAGCAAGAAAGTCCTCCCTATATTTGTCCCAGCATCCACTACAATATACATCCTATGTATAGTAATGGCCTCTAGGGCATACATATAACTAACAGTAGCTTATTGCGTGATATGGAGATCATAGATGTGTTAGGTGTACTATGGATATTTAGGGTTAGAAGTGAACTAGTGTACTTTCCTAGTTGCGAACCCTAGCATAGGTTTACACCCACACGCACACACATCTATGCTTGTACCGTGATGATGAGGATAGTGGATGATATGTGGAGACGAGTCAATGATATTGGGCATAGTGCCAGGACATCGGTGATATGACGTGATTCGTATTTGGGTTACGATACGAGATTTTAGCGGGCCTTTGGACGTGTGTTTTACACACGCGCTTATATTTATTTAGATGGTATCGATTGTACTAGACTTAGATCAGTACCCAGATTATGAGAGCTGATGATAAGGATACCAGATAATTGATGAGCGGACTGTAATATTGACCCGTACCCAGATTTCGGATGCCGTACGACGGATTTACGTACGAGCTATATATTGATGATAGATCCGCACTCATGATTCGAGGATATTATATGATGTATATTGTATCGTATATGATACTATTGAGGCGGGATCACCGATTTTTATATGTATATTTGTATATATATCGACTCGGATTTAGGTGGTTTCCATACCCCTCCCGATTGACTTGTTAGTTAGATCTATAGTTTGCATAGCAGATGTTAGACTAAACACGAGTCATACCTATTTCAAAAACTAACAAATCGGGGTTATTTTAAAAATAGGCAAAAGGGATTCTACGGATATTTTCAAACGTCACATATGTTCTTAAAACACCGTAGCCCTTATTTTACCAAAAACCCCGATTCGTCTTATTTCAAATGGCAGAGCTGCATGATATATTTATTGAGCTAGATTCTTCACTATTGCGTTGATTATTCGATTCCACATAATCTTGCTATTTGCATTGCATTGCTTGTGTTATTGGTATATTACAATCAAGCTGCTAGGACACCAGCACCATTATCGATGATGCATATGTTCCACGTACACTGCTCGCCGGCTCACACACTTCATGATCGATAATTGCCATGTCACTACACTGTAGTACTGTTGCATTCAGGATATGACCCTTGCATGGCATACTTGTGTACCTATATACTGTGTATTCCTATTGTACACCCATACATGTATGCATACATATTTGCACATACATTGATGATTCTGGTATGATCAGAGATTTGGGGACCGCAAGATACTCTTTAAAACTGATTCATTTTAAAAGAGCGGTTTCCCTCATTATGTGCATATTACTATTCCGTGTTGTATGACATACTGATATGCTTACATTTCTTTTACATGTCGCATACATCATGCTTTCTGATTATACGCATTAAGATATGTTGTTTCCATGATATTTCTGGATTTGGGAACCGTGGGTATTTCAAAGGAGAATATGTAATTGTTTTAAAAACCCGGTTACCCTTGATATGATATTTCAGTGCGTCCACCATGTGTTTTCTCGGTGCTGAGAGCGACATGTGAAACCCGATTCGAGGAGGCGAATGAGGCCGATTGCGGGTACATGGTGGACCTGGTATGGTACACTGGGGCGAGAACGGATCGCTGTGTAGTAGACGGTGAGCCTGGCAGAGGGACTACTACCTACCGGTGATTGGTTGGAACTGGCGGTTATCCGGAGGATATTGATCAGAGTCGATAGATAGATATGGTCGTACTGCTGGGGCCGAGGGCCGATTCCGCAGACGGAGCCCGTGGGCTGATCCGGACTGACGGAGCCTGATATATGAGAATTTACGTGTCGATGCTTGGCACAGCTTTCATGATGTTTTCGAGTGTCGATGTTGGACACTCCGGCTCCATGATTTTGACGTGTCGCGAGGGACACAGATGGTTTATATCCTCATATTTCTATGCATATGCTTTATGATATTTACATGCATGATGGTTATTGTCATTGGGTGACGAATGGACAGGATCCACATACATACAGATTTGATTACATTGATCATACCTCATATTTATGACATGTTATTACCTGAGGCATTGGCACGAGCACTTGGCACTGCACTCATGTATAGAGGTTATATTGCCACTTTAGCTTGCTTCAGACTTATTCATATTGAGGTATATATATCTGATCGTATTGACCTCGGATGAGCCATACATTCGATATCTGCTTGTAGATATTTTCTATTCACGAGTTGGCAACTCACCCCCGTTGTGCCACAGTTTCTTACAGGTTTTGCCGTACACGATTCATTGCGGCTTTTCTGGCACATTGCTTCCATTACGGGTGACTTGCTTTGGTAGGTGGGTTTTTTTGCATCAGAACCACCATTGTACTTGTATTATTATTGTATCTAGAAATTGTATCAACCAAAACTTGTATATTGTTTCAGACTTAGAAAATCAGTTACGTATTATTTCGACCTTAGAGTCGCGCATTGTAGTATTACGGTTTTCATGCTTTTTGAGTTCTCTTTTGAGTTTAGATCCTCGCCCTTTGGCATTGTATATTATATTGTTTGCGTGGTTGTGACCGTCGATTGACGAAGAGCTAGCTCCCGCTTGGGGATGCCTTTTATCATTGTATATATATTACCCTTGTTGTACCCCATGCGGGGCCAGTATTTACAAAAGGGAACTCTGCCGAAATTTTCAAAAAAGACTATACCCTTTAAAAATACACATTCGGCTTACTTATTTAAAAACCTTGCTTTTAAAAACATATTTTCTTCACTTCTTAAAACTAGTTTTCTTCATTTACTCCTTAAAAATAGTTTTAGATTTTTGGGCTTTTGGCTTACTTAGATTAGATGGGGTCCTATAGACATCATATGATTCAAGTGCCAGTCACGGGCTATTTTCGGGACGTGACAATTTTGCATGTTACACACTTGCTTCTAATATGTAATGGTTCACTTTTGCTAATTTAACCCATTCAAATTTGTAATTTACACTAATTTAATGCATAAATAAAGCTTATGTTAATATTTAAAATAATTAATTTAGGAAAAATATTTAATTAAACTAAAAATTTATAAGTGACTAAATAAACACCATTTACTAGTAATTACATAATTAAAATAGATCTTTTTAAATTTATAATGAAAAATAATTATGGTTAAGTTTTACGAAAAATACGTTTTATTTTACCCAAAATCAGAAAATTCACTTATAGGATTTTATTTATTTAATTATTTATTTATTTTTAAAACGTTACACTATCATAGTAGATAGAACCCTAATCTGCTAACTAGGTTTATGGTAAAGATCCGGTTTTGTGTTATTCTAGCGCCAAGTTTATGATCGCTCTAAAATTTTTGTTCCGCATTTGGCCACGGAAGTTGGCCGGGGCGCTAGTGTAACCCTTCAATATCTCATTAGGGTTTTGACCATTGACTTAGTCAAAACAAATATGAGGTAAAGAATTGACTTTGTTATTTCTGGTAAATGATAATTATATATGGCATGGCTACTTGGGTTGACCTTTCTACTTGGCTTGACTTGTTGACCTTAGATATTTTTGTGAGATATTTTCTACTCTAGATATTTTGGTGAAATATTTTCCATGCCATGCTTATGGTCATATAAAAATAGCCATTCCATTTTTTATTATGATTATCACAAATACTTTCTCTTTCCTCAAGCTTGCTCTCTCCTTCTTCCTCTCTCAAACCCTAGTGTATCATGTGTTGATAATCAAGGGTTAATGAGACCTAGCTACTCTAAATCACACTTTACACACTCTAGTCTATTTAGATTAGCAAGCTAAGTATTCTAGTTACCTCAACTTGGAGTTTTAGCTCAAGGTTGGAACTCTCGGGTGGATCATCGTTGACACAAAGAGGCCGAAGTTCAAACACGGTCCATACTTCAATCGAGGAGCTTAAGGAGAGGATCGAAGACTTGAAATACTTGGTTTTTTAGGTATACTTTCTTTCATTGTAGATAGAACCCTAATTTGCTAACTAGGTTTATGGTAAAGATCCGGTTTTTGTGTTATCCTAGCACCAAGTTTCTATTCGTAGTAAAATTTTTGTTCCGTATTTGGCCACAGAAGTTGGCCGGGGCGCTAGTGTAACCCTTCAGTATATATAACTCTGCTAGAGGGTTGTTACAGTTAGCGGGAGTAGCGGAAGAATAGTGGATAAGAAGCTTGTGCCTATTTATAGACTAAAGCAAGTATAGCGGAGATAGATCATCTAATTTTGATGTAACAGTCATGGGATTTGACTTCATCAGAATAGGAGATGGGTCTGTTAAGAAGGTAGTAGGGTGTGATGTCCTGGTATTTGGATGACATACACTTTGTAGGAAGTGAAATTCCTACACTACGATCGGTTACACTGTGGTTGTCACACTGTGGTTTCTCCACAAAAGATATGGATATTATATCCGGCATTCTTGTTACTAGATCTATGGTTTTAAATCTAGAATTGGATAGTTTCCCAATCCGGGTACTTAGACAGTATTCTAAAGGTGTTTTAGAATGGACAACTCCTGGCATGGTAGTGTACCTGCAAGTGATGGAATCACCCTCTCTAAAGGTGTCTTACAGACTAAAGGGGAGAGGGATGTGCATAATTGGCATATCACTTGCTTAGGCAATTGAGTCAATCATGAGATGTCAAGTACAACACCAGATGTTATTTTTGCACTAGATGCAATAAGTTCATATATTAATCCAATCCTGGAGAAATGTTCGGAAGCAGTTTATGAACATAAGTAAATGTTCTAGGGATTTCGTAATGACAACCTCCTTCGGGAGACGGTTATCATTCCAGTCTTCCAAGGTGACCTGGATGACAGAGTGACTGTCAGATTTTTAGTTTTCCCTCTTTTGAGGGGAAGTAGTTTGGACAGGTGGTTCAAGAGGAAACTGAGGGCGGCATGGTGCAGAATACTGTTTAAATTTAGTGTATGATACAGTCTAAGAAGTTTACTGGATTTGGAGTTCATTTGCGAACTGGGTCCCATCAGATATCCAGACATATTCTAAGACAGGTATTGCTCATTTCGGAAGATGGCTTTCTTCGCGAACTTGAGATAAAGAGAGATATAGAAAGATACATTGGAGTGGATCCACTCACTGAGGCTATTTCTCAAACACAATAGTTTTACAAACGAGCTTTGTGAAACTGATTTGTAGAGAAGTTGGGTTTTCGGTATCACACGGGCGGGCTGTAAGTATGCGACACCGCAATAATTGGCCATAAGTGCAAGTGGGTGATTATTGGCTATAGTTCCCTCAAGGCAATTATTGGATTGCAGGCACATGATTGCAATGATTGAGGGAAGACCTATACAGGTAGGACAGTCTTACTCGAGATGATAGTATGCTATCTGGTTTGTCTTTATCATCGTGTACATGCTTTAGGTGACATTACAGATCACTATTACATGTTGATAGAGCCCATAGGATTCTTGTATGACTGCCAGCAGTATGATGGCGATCATATACGTGGGAGCTGGGGTCTATAAGCACATCCTTAAAAGTCCCTAGTCGTGGGAGTTTCGAGATTGGGCATCGATACTCCAGAGTAGACTAGTGTATACTGATCGAGACCCCGACGAGGGGTGGTGGCCGGTCTCATAATCCATTGGTGTGTGTTGGTTCACCTAAGATGCATACGGGTGCTCATTAGGTTGTGAGTACACCGGACGGACTCACCGGGAACCTGCTAGTTGGTACAATACCTATTTTCAGATAGCAGTTCCTTGGTGACATGTGTACAGGTTAGTCTATCGACCTAAGATCATCATTTGTCTCGTATGAGTTCCCACTGTGCTTTGATTACTACCCTACCACGGCTCAAAGGAGTCGTGCAAACAGGTTTTAGTTGGGTACAGTCCCGAGCCACATAGAGGCAGTGAGCGGATCGTCAGGGGATTTATCTCTCCAGGTATTGGGGGTTGATGTCGCGTTGTGCACGGATGGCCATCACCAGAAATCGTCGGCCGGGGTAGTTGAGAATTACCAATCTAGGATCGATAGTTTCTTAGGCGGTGATGGGTTTCATACCAACACTAAATGTCGCGTTATTAGGGGGTCTGACTTTATCCACCCCCTAGATTCGATATGCTGTTAGTTGTATGTATGCCCTAGATGCCAGTATTGTACAGATGATGTATATTATATTGGATGCTTGGACATATATAGAGATGACTTTCTTGCTCGATATGATAGTATGCTATCTGGTTGCTCTTTGTCTTAACATGTACACTTGTCTCTTTAAACTGTCTTATAGTTACATGTTGGTAAAGTCCTTAGGATGTGTACTTGACCACCTGGACTATGATGAAGATCATACTAGTGGGGACATGGTAGTCCATAGGTACATCCTTCAAGGTCCCTAGTCGTGGGTGTATCGAGACGGGGCATCGATATACCAGTGTAGACTAGCGTATACGCTTCTCGACCTATGAGATGGGCGATAGATGATCCCATATCCATCGGTGTTTGACATCAGAGATGGTATACGGGTGCTCAGTGGAGACTGGGTACACAGGACGGACTCGCCGGGAACTCCCAGATGGTATTATACCTCACGTCAGATGGTAGTTCTCAGGTGACACTTGTGCAGGTTAGTCTGTAGACCCGAGATCGTCATAGAGTCTTGTGTGATTCCCACTGTGCTTTGATCTCCACCTTACCACGTCCATGAGGGCGTGCAAAACGGTGGTCTTTGGGTACAGTCCCGAGTCACATGGAGACAATGAGCGATAGGAGGGGTTTCGTCTCTCCCGGTATTGGGGGTTGATGTTGCGCTATGCTCGATTGGCCGTAACAGGGAAGTCCCTGGCCAGGGCTGATCAGAGATTTGCTGGTAAGTGTTACCAGTAGTTTCTCGACCCGTTATGAGCCTCACATCGGCACGACTTATCGGTTATTGGGGTCTGACGTTTACCACCCCTAGACTTGATATACGACATATCAGACGAACAGACCGGACAGTACGGTAAGTGTTACGGGTTGGATTCACAGGAGTGTGAGCGGGCTAGCTCGTCGATCTTCTGATCATTCAATACCCGGATGGCCGTTACGTTTAGCAGACCGCTTGCGGCTTGTGGGTGATTGATATGATCATCATCTGCTGCCGGCGTATTGACGAGTCTTTAGAGTCCTACACAGAGGTTTCCTGGCTGAAGCGAAACGAAATAGGAGCGCATATGAGATATGTCCAGGACCGAGAATAATACGTATATGTGATACCGTATTTCATTCTCGCGATGGATGTATCGATTGGTTATATTCGATATAACCTAGATATCGAATCAAGGATTGATTCGATAAGCCGATACATAGGATACTAGTCGGTTATATGCGATATGACCGGATCGTTAAATCAAGTGTTGATTTAATGATTTAATTTATTATTATATATTTGATATATTACTTTGCATTAGCTAGTATTAGTTCACTTTAAATGGATTTTCTCACTTGATGTGCAAGTTGTATATGTGATATATTTTTGTGCACATCTTTGTATCATGTTTGATGATGCTTGCTCATTTGGTTAAGTGTAAAGAATTAAACCTAGGTTAAGAAAGTGATTAGGGTTTTAATTATCCATTCTTTTATTTATTAATTTTGGAAAAATAATGGGATAAGAATACAAAAAGGTTGCTTTCATTCTTGAACCTTTGTGAAGCTTCATGAAGCTTTGACCAAAGTGACCAATTTGTTTTCATGCTTAACCCTAACCACTCTTCTAACCTTGGTCAATTCTCTACACCTAACCATTGTTCCTATTATGATAAGTATTCATTTCTTTTTCATTTTTGATTAACTTATCATAATATTTCCTTCTTCTTGATCTTCTTCTTCAAGAAAGAAAGCTTGATGCCATCAATGGCAACTTGAGTTCTAAAGTGAGAAATCCAATTCTAAAGAGAACCCACCTCATATTTCTTCACCCTCTACCTCTTGCCAAGTTGTTTTGGGTGTTTTCTTTACAAGTTTCACAAATTTGTGATGTCGGAGCTTGAACTTGTGATGCCTCGACAAAGATCATCTTCGGCACGAAGCCGACGACCTAGTCCGTCTATTTCTCCGATCAAGCCGACGATTGAGTCCGGGATTCGAGATGGACAGCGAGAGGACGCCTACGTAGAGCTAAGGAAGTGCAGAACCGGATGTACAAAGGTGTTGGAGATAGTGCCCTCAGAGTCAATTATTGGATCACAGGCACGTGATTGCAATGATTGAGGGAGGACCTATCCCGGTAGGACAGTCTTACTCGAGTTGATAGTATGCTATCTGGTTTACCTTTATCATCGTGTACTGCTTTGGGTGACCTGACAGGTCGCTATTACACGTTGATAGAGCCCCTAGGATTCTTGCTTGACTGCCAGCAGTATGAGGGCGATCATATAAGTGAGAGCTGGAGTCTATAAGCACATCCTTAAAGGTCCCTAGTCGTAGGAGTTTCGAGACAGGGCATCGATTCTCCAGAGTAGACTAGTGTATACAGTCGAGACCCCGAAGAGGGGCGGTGGCCGGTCTCACAAGCCACTGGTGTCAGTTGGTTCACCTAAGATGTATACAGGTGCTCATTGGGTTATGAGTACACCGGACAGGACTCGCCGGGAACATGCTAGTTGGTCTTATACCTGACGTCAGATAGCAGTTCCCAGGTGACATGTGTACAGGTTAGTTCATCGACCTGGGGATCGTCATTTGTCTCGTGTGAGTTCCCACTGTGCTTTGATTACTACCCTACCACGGCTCTGTTGGAGATAGTGTTAGTGTATATGCCCTAGAGGCCATTACTGTATCATACTAGCTTGTATATTACTTAATGGAAGCTTGGGATATTCACAGTTGTATATACAATCTTGCTCGAAATGGTAGTATGCTACTTGGTTTGTCTCTACTTTAATATGTGCATGTGTTTCTTTTAGCATATTGCTGGTATACATATTAGTAGAGCCCTTAGGATCTTTGCTTGATTACCAGCGTTGTGATGGCGCTCGCACTCGTGGGAGCTGGGTAATCTATAAGCACATCCTTATACAGGTCCCTGGTCGTTGGACTATCGAGACAGGGCATCGATACTCCTGAGTAGACTAGCGTATGCGCTTCTCATCCCAGTGTGGGAGACGGTCTGTCCCACAGCCGTTAGTACATCGTACTTGGGATAGTATGCGGGTGCTCGTTAGGTTACGAGTACACTGGACAGGACTCGTCGGGAACTGTTGGTTGGTAATATACCTATCGTCAGTTATCAGTTCCCAGGTGACATGAGTACAGCTTAGTCCGCTGACTTGACACTGTCACTTCGCCTCGAGTGTGTTCCCACTGCACTTTGATTACTACCCTACCACGGCTCAAAGGAGCTGTGCAAACAGGTAGTTTTTGGGTGCAGTCCCGAAGCACTTGGAGGCAGTGACGGTTAGACAGGATTCGTCTCTCCCGGTATTGAGGGTTGACATCGCGCTGTGTCTAGGAGAGCCATTACACGAGTAGTCCCTGGCCAGGGCAAGCGAGATATACTGGTAGGTTTCCAGTGTTATCTCAGGGTGTTCTGGGCTACACTCCGACACGACTTGTACCGCTATTAGGGGACTGACGTTCACCGCCCCCCTAGGCCCGCCATGCGATGTATCAGACGAACAGACCGGACTGTACGGAGACTGTCACATATAGGCTCAGTAGGAGTGCAGATGGGGTTCACCTCGTCAGTCTTCTTATCGACATCTACCTGGGGACCGTTATGTACAGCTAGTGCCGCTTGCGGTCTGTGGTTAAACCCACTGCCAGCGTAGTGTCGAGTCTTTAGAGTCCCACACAGAGAGCTATTCGCCTTTAGGCAAAACGAGTAGAGGTCGCATGGTTTTGCGACAGGGTTCGTTCGCATCCGCGCACTTGTGCACGTTTGCTGTCCGGACAGTTTATACTAGCGGGCTTTGGTTTAAGCCGGATCCTAGTATATGATTTGAGATTGGTTTTTCTCAGGGTATTCGTGTTCCTCGGATCACGAATGCGGGTGCGTATGCACAGTTGCTTGAGATTGGGGGAGAGGACCTTGTTTAGGGTTAATGGCTTTTGTCATTTTATTAACCCTATTGATTTTGTGTGGATTATTGTTAATTGATAATTAGCTTAATTATTGTGCATGGTTGTTGTTGACAATTTGACTTCATTGACTTCTTGACCATGTTGACAACTTGACCATAATCATTTCATTTGAAAGATGCTCTTTGATCTTTGCAAAAATGAAATGATAATGGTCAATTCATGATTTATCATGACAATTTTCAAGCTAATTATCTAATTAAAATTATCCTCACATATTAGTGAGAATGGCTCACTATTTTCTCATTCTCTCATTTTCATTTCTCTCTCTTGCTCATCCTCTCCCTCAAGCTCTCTCCCTCTCATGTGTTGAGAAACAAAAAGCTTGAGAAAAACCCTCTCTTGATCTTCTCTTCTCACTTCTAGGGTTCAAGTCTTAGCATTTCTTGCACTCTAGTTACTCCTAGCTTGGAGTTGAAGCTAAAGGTGGTGGCTTTCAAGTGGATCTTTCTTTGACGGGAGAAGACAAGCAAGGTGAACTCTTTCTACCATACCTAGGAGCAAGGAGAGAAGGACTAAAGACCAAAGGTATAACTTTTCTTCACTTAGCTACTTTGTAGTTAGGGTTAGCTAGTTTATGTTTAGCAAAGATCCTCACAAGCATAGTCCATGTTGCCTAAGTCATTAAAAATCCGATTTTTATTATGTTTTCCGCCTCCCCGTAAGCACCGGGGTGGGCAACACGGACTTACAGTGGTATCAGAGCCTAACTAAACCTAAACTAGTTAAGTAGTTAAGTGTAACGAAGTTCGGAACCGGAAAAATCACAAAACCAAACTTTTACAATATCCAAGTTTCTGTTAAAATTTTTCCTGCTCTAAATGAAAAACTTTATACATGTAAAATCGTCTCAGGGTTTTGTGAATACACCCAAGAAAAACGATACTCTAATTCCCTCAAGTCGCCGCCCTTCCGCCGCATGAAGTAGGTATATGCGGCGGAACCGCCGCGGATTGTCGTGATCGGCGCATCGTTTTTCGTGCAGAGTGTGTTGTTGTTGGTTTTGGGATTTTTAGGATATATTATATGTACCCAGATTTTACAGAAAAGAAATTTCCTTTTGGGGTCCTATAATTCCGTATTTTTCCGAACTTCACTGCACTTTAACTATATCGGTTATATCTGTAATGCTTGCATGTATTGAACGTCGGCTAATCGCTATAAGACGATTAGTCGGGGTTATACATGATCTGTGATTGTTATTGGTTTGTGGATATGAATGGATTGGATTGTCGCGGGTGAATAGCCGGGTTGGATGTGAGATGAGCGTTTTTTTTTCTTTCATTCATTTGTAACATGTAAATTGATGTAATAATATTCTTTGTATGGCCGCACAACCGGGTCGGGGTTGTAGCCGTCATTGTATAATTCTTTTTACTGTTTTTGCTCCTAGGATAGACCCATGGAGGGGGTGCACGAACTACCGGGTATCTCGAAGTGCCGAGTGGCCTACTCACGGTGGTGAGGGAGGTTGCTTCGCTTCGGGTGCTTGGCGGGTAGTTTGCCGCACCCGTAGGGGTCTTGGGTGGGGTATTGGCTATTCACCGCGACCGTGTAATCCGCTTTGCGTTGCAGGCTCGAACGCATTGCGGATTCCTAGTATATCCAATGTATTCATCTGTGATCTGTAATGTCTATCATTGCTATATATTTATATATAATAACTATTTAGGCGTTGCTTATGTTTTACAGCCGCGCTAGCCCAGCCCCCGCTCTGTCGTTAGTTAAGTAACCTAACGGGTGATGACGGGGCCCCGTGGCGAATGCGAATGGCATAAGCGTACGTCATATTTTGGTTGTTTTCTGCAATGGTAGGATTAAATGATGGGACGCATTAAAAGAACTAATGCAAGAAATAAACCAAGTAAAAGTCGATTGGAACACTTTAAAAACCACTCGGTTCTTTTCAAAACTAAAACTTTTAAACGCGGAGCTTGAACCACTCCTTTTAAAAGCTATCTCGTTCCATCGATTATATCAAGTTCACTACGTTCACGGTTTCGCCAAAACCATCCGTAGCCCTCCGTCATTCCACATGAATGGTCAAAAGTATTCAAGCTATGTATTTTGGCCAAAGTCAAGGCACAGTGATTGGTAGCGTTTGGGTATTCATGTGCAGCATAGATAGATGCGTTGGTTTGGGACAGTCGTGCTGCCATTTTGGCCAAAGCCAAGGGTAGGTACGAGTGGGTCCAAATTAACCAGGAGAATGACGGGTAGAACTTGACATGTGACTTATGATATTTTGGCCAAAGTCAAGGTCATAAGAACATGGGGCAAAAATCCACATCGGGAGTTTCATAAGTA
The DNA here is from genome assembly GCA_030015575.1 of Agapanthus africanus. Taxonomy (NCBI): domain Eukaryota; kingdom Viridiplantae; phylum Streptophyta; class Magnoliopsida; order Asparagales; family Amaryllidaceae; genus Agapanthus; species Agapanthus africanus. The sequence continues at coordinate 249,736,794 of JASDDO010000029.1, read as the reverse complement.
CTGAAACTTGCTAGCGTTGCATACCATTTGGAGTGTGATGATTCTGGTAGGATTCCTTCGGTTTTATCACGCGATGATATTTGGATCCCGATCCTACTGTGAGTATATGCTACTCCTCGGGAAAACTCTCACTTAACGATCAATGCTATAAACCTAGTAGGTGCCTAGAAAGGTGTTAGCGGGGCTACGCCCACAGGGAAAAGAGGTTACTTAATTAAGGAACTTCGCGAAAGCGTTGGAAAACCTCCCTCGAAGTACCGACACTGGCCTGGCTGAACGGTTAAGCAAGTATTGTACGGTGAGAATGATCCCGGCTAATCCTTTTCTTTATGGTTTGAGAAGGGATTCGAGAAACAGTGGGAGCCATCCAGTTTAGACAAACTAAAAACCACTCTAAACTTGCAAGAGCATCATGCTAAAGTGTTTCTTTTCTCTCTCCTAATTGCAGCGACCATTCAAGATGACCGGACTTAAGTTACTATTAGATAAAAACATATTGACAGGGCCAAACTACAAAGATTGGCTCAGGAATGTCAAGATGGCTATCACTTATGACAAGCTGGGGTATATACTTACCACCAAAGCTCCCCCCGTCCCAGGTCCCACCTCCAGCGTCGCGGATGTAGAAATCCGTAAGACATGGGAGATAGATTGCGCGAGGGCCAAATGCCTCGTACTAGCCTCGATGGACAATGACCATCAGAGGAGGCACGAGAATATGGACCTAGAGTCCATATTTCTCCATACAAAAGAACTGTATGGAGAGCAGTCTCGTATCGCAAGATACGAAGTGTCGAAGAAGTTCTTTTCGGCAAGGTTGGCCGTCGGATCATCGGTAGCGGACCACGTGCTTAAGATGATCGGCTACATAGAGGAGCTCGCGGACCTTGGGACCACGTTGGAGAATGAACTCTATACTGATCTGATTCTCCAGTCCCTTCCTTCCACTTACGCCCAGTTCATTCTTAACTTCAACATGCAAGGAAAGGAGGTTGAACTTGCCGAGCTTCTGAACATGTTGAGGACTGCTGAGGGCACCCTACAGAAGGGTAGGGAGACATCCACTTTGTTTGTAGGAGGATCTTCCTCTTCTAGGTCCAGGGCGAAAGCCAAGGGCAAGAAGAAGAAAGCCCCCGCCAAACCAAGAGGCGGTGTCGGTAAAGTGGATACGAAGGGAAAGGGTAAAGCAACAAAGGTAGCGGGGAAGCTGGTGGGGAAGGAAGAATGCTTCTATTGTCACAAAAGTGGCCACTGGAAACAAGATTGCAAGGCTTGGAAAGCCAGAACACAGGATTTGAAGCGAGTTGCAGCTCCAGCTTCAGGTGTGTATGTTATTGAAAACTGTCTATCAATAAACTCTACATCCTGGGTATTGGATACCGGATCAGGATCTCATATCTGTAATTCTTTGCAGGCGTTGAGAAAGCGTAGAGTTTTGAAGACAGGTGACATGACCCTCAGAGTTGCGAACGGTGCTAGCATGGATGCAGAGGCCGTGGGGGACTATCACCTGGGATTATCAGATGGACACTTTTTGGTTTTGCGTAGTTGTTATTATGTACCAAATGCAACCTGTAATATCATTTCTGTATCTTTATTATCTAAAGAAGGTTATGAATTTGCATTTGTAAGTAATGTAGTGAACATTCACCTTAATCAAGTGTTGATTGGGTCAGGTACATTAAACAACGGTATTTACGTTTTAAACCAACCACAGGTTTTCAATATCCAGAATACACATAAAAGAAAGTCTCCAGAAATTAATAAAACTTTCTTATGGCATTGTAGACTGGGTCACATCAACGAGAGAAGATTGACTAAGTTACATACTGAAGGATATTTAGATTCGTTCGAATATCAATCATATGCAACTTGTCAATCCTGTCTCAAAGGAAAGATGACAAAGGCTCCGTTTTCTGGACACGGAGAAAGAGCGAGCGAGCTCTTGGGACTCGTACACAGCGACGTGTGCGGTCCAATGTCTACACATGCGCGAAGCGGTTTTTCTTACTTCATAACTTTTACGGATGATTTTTCAAGGTACGGTTATGTCTTCTTAATGAAACATAAATCCGAGGCTTTTGAAAAATTCCAGGAATATAAGAGTGAAGTAGAAAAACAGACCGGCAAAAGTATCAAGATCCTAAGATCGGATCGAGGAGGAGAATACTTAAGTGCCGAATTCCTGAATTACTTAAAAGAGAATGGAATTCTCTCTCAGCTTACTCCTCCATACACTCCGCAACATAACGGTGTATCGGAGAGACGGAACCGAACCCTATTGGATATGGTACGGTCCATGATGAGTAACGCTGAGTTACCGCGATCGTTCTGGGGGTATGCGCTAGAAACAGCTGCATATCTTTTGAACCGTGTTCCCACTAAGACTGTGCCTACCACACCATATGAGTTATGGAGTGGGAAGAAACCCTATCTTAATCACATTAAGACATGGGGATGTCCAGCTTTTGTAAAAAAGCAGCATGCGGACAAGCTCGAGGCACGCTCAGTACAGTGCAAGTTTGTGGGATATCCAAAGAACTCCAAGGGATATTACTTCTATTACGAAGAGGAACAAAAAGTCCTTGTTTCTCGCCATGCCCACTTTCTAGAACATCAGTTCATAGAAAAAGAATTAAGTGGGAGCGCAATAGAACTGGAAGAAATTCCAGAACCACAAACTATTACTGAAAGTTTAGTGGAACCAGAAGGTTCAAAAGAACAGGACATTCCTACGCCGCTCCGCAGGAGTAGTAGGCAGTCTCATCCGCCCGAGAGGTACTACGGTTTCCTCATTGACGGGGATAGAGAGGACTGCATCCTAGATTGTGATGAGCCTACTAGCTTCCAGCAAGCCATTCAGAGCGTCGACTCGGTAAAATGGCTGGATGCAATGCGGATCGAGATGGAGTCCATGTACACCAACAAAGTATGGACGTTGGACATTGCTCCAGACGGGGTAAAACCCGTAGGATGCAAGTGGATCTTCAAAAGGAAGATTGGTGTAGATGGACAGGTTGAGACCTATAAAGCTAGACTGGTAGCAAAGGGTTTTCGTCAGCGACCTGGTTTGGACTATGACGAAACCTTTTCTCCAGTAGCTATGCTGAAATCCATTCGGATCCTTCTTGCCATCGCTGCTTTCCACGATTATGAGATTTGGCAGATGGACGTAAAGACAGCTTTTCTAAATGGTCATTTAGAGGAGTGTGTCTATATGGACCAGCCAGAGGGTTTCATTCAGGGTGGGAGCAGCGGAAAGGTGTGCAAGTTGCTCAAGTCCATTTATGGACTCAAGCAGGCATCGCGGAGTTGGAACATCTGTTTTGATGAGACGGTCAAAGAATTTGGCTTTATCAAAAATCCAGATGAACCATGCATCTATTGTAGATTTGTAGCGAGAACTGTAGTATTCCTCGTTTTATACGTGGATGACATTCTCTTAATAGGAAATGACATTCCTATGCTACAATCTGTCAAGGGGTTCTTGTCACACAGGTTCTCCATGAAAGACCTGGGTGATGCCTCCTACATTCTGGGTATCCGGATCTACCGTGACAGATCCAAGAGGATATTAGGACTCTCGCAGTCCAGGTACATCGACACCATACTAAAGAGATTCAGTATGGAAGATTCCAAGCGCGGTAATCTGCCGGCTTGTCACGGGATCACCCTCTCCAAAGAGATGTCTCCCAAGACTGATTTGGAAAGGGATCGCATGTCTATTATACCCTACGCTTCTGCGGTAGGCTCTATAATGTATGCGATGTTGTGTACCAGACCGGATGTGGCTTATGCACTGAGTGTGGTAAGCAGGTATCAGTCAAACCCTGGGGAGAAACATTGGATAGCAGTAAAGAACATTCTCAAGTACCTGAGAAGGACTAAGGAGATGTTCTTGGTGTATGGCGGAAAAGACCTGCAGATTGAGGCCTTTGCTGACTCCAGCTTCCAGAGTGACAAGGATGATTCCAAGTCCATGTCGGGTTTTGTCTTTACCCTCAATGGAGGGGCGGTGTGTTGGAAGAGCTCCAAACAGGAAACCGTTGCTGACTCGACTATGGAAGCGGAATACATCGCTGCATCTGATGCCGCAAAAGAAGCTGTCTGGATGAGGAAGTTCTTGAAAGAACTTCAGGTGGTTCCGTCCATTGTTGACCCAATACCTCTGTATTGCGACAACAACGGGGCTATAGCTTTAGCGAAGGAACCCAGGTCCCATCAGAAATCCAGACACATCTTAAGGCGGTATCACCTGATCAGGGAGATCGTGGATCGCCAGGAGATCGAGGTCCGGAGAGTTGCATCAGAGGATAACACAGCAGATCCATTCACCAAGGCCTTGCCCCAGACTCAGTTCGAGCGGCTGATCGAGATGATAGGTCTTCGATACGCCAGTACATGGCCTTAGTGCAAGTGGGAGATTGTTAGTGTATATGCCCTAGAGGCCATTACTGTATCATACTAGCTTGTATATTACTTAATGGAAGCTTGGGATATTCACAGTTGTATATACAATCTTGCTCGAAATGGTAGTATGCTACTTGGTTTGTCTCTACTTTAATATGTGCATGTGTTTCTTTTAGCATATTGCTGGTATACATATTAGTAGAGCCTTTAGGATCTTTGCTTGATTACCAGCGTTGTGATGGCGCTCGCACTCGTGGGAGCTGGGTAATCTATAAGCACATCCTTATACAGGTCCCTGGTCGTTGGACTATCGAGACAGGGCATCGATACTCCTGAGTAGACTAGCGTATGCGCTTCTCATCCCAGTGTGGGAGACGGTCTGTCCCACAGCCGTTAGTACGTCGTACTTGGGATAGTATGCGGGTGCTCGTTAGGTTACGAGTACACTGGACAGGACTCGTCGGGAACTGTTGGTTGGTAATATACCTATCGTCAGTTATCAGTTCCCAGGTGACATGAGTACAGCTTAGTCCGCTGACTTGACACTGTCACTTCGCCTCGAGTGTGTTCCCACTGCACTTTGATTACTACCCTACCACGGCTCAAAGGAGCTGTGCAAACAGGTAGTTTTTGGGTGCAGTCCCGAAGCACTTGGAGGCAGTGACGGTTAGACAGGATTCGTCTCTCCCGGTATTGAGGGTTGACATCGCGCTGTGTCTAGGAGAGCCATTACACGAGTAGTCCCTGGCCAGGGCAAGCGAGATATACTGGTAGGTTTCCAGTGTTATCTCAGGGTGTTCTGGGCTACACTCCGACACGACTTGTACCGCTATTAGGGGACTGACGTTCACCGCCCCCCTAGGCCCGCCATGCGATGTATCAGACGAACAGACCGGACTGTACGGAGACTGTCACATACAGGCTCAGTAGGAGTGCAGATGGGGTTCACCTCGTCAGTCTTCTTATCGACATTACCTGGGGACCGTTACGTACAGCTAGTGCCGCTTGCGGTCTGTGGTTAAACCCACTGCCAGCGTAGTGTCGAGTCTTTAGAGTCCCACACAGAGAGCTATTCGCCTTTAGGCAAAACGAGTAGAGGTCGCATGGTTTTGCGACAGGGTTCGTTCGCATCCGCGCACTTGTGCACGTTTGCTGTCCGGACAGTTTATACTAGCGGGCTTTGGTTTAAGCCGGATCCTAGTATATGATTTGAGATTGGTTTTTCTCAGGGTATTCGTGTTCCTCGGATCACGAATGCGGGTGCGTATGCACAGTTGCTTGAGATTGGGGGAGAGGACCTTGTTTAGGGTTAATGGCTTTTGTCATTTTATTAACCCTATTGATTTTGTGTGGATTATTGTTAATTGATAATTAGCTTAATTATTGTGCATGGTTGTTGTTGACAATTTGACTTCATTGACTTGTTGACCATGTTGACAACTTGACCATAATCATTTCATTTGGAAGATGCTCTTTGATCTTTGCAAAAATGAAATGATAATGGTCAATTCATGATTTATCATGACAATTTTCAAGCTAATTATCTAATTAAAATTATCCTCACATATTAGTGAGAATGGCTCACTATTTTCTCATTCTCTCATTTTCATTTCTCTCTCTTGCTCATCCTCTCCCTCAAGCTCTCTCCCTCTCATGTGTTGAGAAACAAAAAGCTTGAGAAAAACCCTCTCTTGATCTTCTCTTCTCACTTCTAGGGTTCAAGTCTTAGCATTTCTTGCACTCTAGTTACTCCTAGCTTGGAGTTGAAGCTAAAGGTGGTGGCTTTCAAGTGGATCTTTCTTTGACGGGAGAAGACAAGCAAGGTGAACTCTTTCTACCATACCTAGGAGCAAGGAGAGAAGGACTAAAGACCAAAGGTATAACCTTTCTTCACTTAGCTACTTTGTAGTTAGGGTTAGCTAGTTTATGTTTAGCAAAGATCCTCACAAGCATAGTCCATGTTGCCTAAGTCATTAAAAATCCGATTTTTATTATGTTTTCCGCCTCCCCGTAAGCACCGGGGTGGGCAACACGGACTTACAGATAGTGCCCTCAGAGTCAATTATTAGGTCACAGGTACGTGATTGTAATGATTGAGGGAGGACCTATCCCGGTAGGACAGTCTTACTCGAGATGATAGTATGCTATCTGGTTTACCTTTATCTTCGTGTACTGTTTTAAGTGACCTGACACGTCGCTATTACACGTTGATAGAGCCCCTAGGATTCTTGCTTGACCACCAGCAGTATGAGGGCGATCATATAAGTGGGAGCTGGGGGTCTATAAGCATATCCTTAAAAGGTCCCTAGTCGTGAGAGTTTCGAGACAGGGCATCGATTCTCCATTAGTAGACTAGTGTATACAGTCGAGACCCCGACGAGGGGCGGTGGCCGGTCTCACAAGCCACTGGTGTCAGTTGGATCACCTAAGATGTATACAGGTGCTCATTGGGTTATGAGTACACCGGACAGGACTCGCCGGGAACATGCTAGTTGGTCATATACCAGACGTCAGATGGCAGTTCCCTGGTGACATGTGTGCAGGTTAGTTCATCGACCTGGGGATCGTCATTTGTCTCGTGTGAGTTCCCACTGTACTTTGATTACTACCCTACCACGGCTCAAAGGAGTCGTGCAAACAGGTTTTAGTTGGGTACAGTCCCGAGCCACATGGAGGCAGTGAGCGTATCTTCAGGGGTTCGTCTCTCCCGGTATTGGGGGTGAGGTCGTGCTGTGTCTAGGAGAGCCATTACACAAAGTCCTTGGCCAAGGCAAGGAGATTTACTGGTAGGTATTCCAGTAGTATCTCAGGGTGTTCTGGGCTACACTCCGACACGACTTGTACCGCTTTTGGGGGTCTGACTTTTACCAACCCCCTAGGCCCGCCATGCGATACTCATAGACGAACGGACCGGACTGTACGGATATTGTCACTGACAGGCTCAGTAGGGTTGTCAGGCTGAGTTCACTCACAGACATCCCTTTTAGTCAGTACCTGGTAGCCCGTTACGTATTGGCTTATACCTCTGACGTGCTAGTGGTTAAATCCACAACCGAGGTGTTGACGAGTCTTTAGAGTCCCCCACATTCAGTTACTCAGCTTTCGGGCGAAATGTTGTAGAGGCCGTATGGAGATATGGAAAGGTCCGATCAGATACGTGCGGTATTGGACGGATCAGGATCGGACAGTTTGTACTATAGGCCGTATGGATATATGGCAGGGTTCGATCAGATACGTGCGGTATTGCACGGATCAGGATCGGACAGATATTACTAGCCGGCTTTGGTTTAAGCCGGATCCTAGTATAGTACAGTGTAGATTTTGTCTCATTGCATTTGTATTTCGGTCGAAATACAGATGCGGGTGTGTATGCACAGTATCGGGGTTTTCCCGTAATTTATTACGGGACCAGTTTTATGGAGTTGCCAGTTTGCTTTCCGTTTCGGCCAATTTCCATTGTTCCGTTCATTGGCCGAAGATTGGTGGAGGAGGGTTTATTTGCATTGTTGCAAATAGGCATTTGTGGAGGGGTTTTTTGCATATTATCATGTCATGATACTTGTCCCATCATTTGACTTCATATCTTCTTGATGGCTTGACTTTTAGTAACCATCATGGTTGTTGATTACTTGTTTTGGTGAGTGGGTTATGGTTGTGATCATTGGATTCTTTCATCATCTCTTTTCATCATTGCTTCCACCCACTCCCTTGACCTTACTCTTTCTCTCTCCAATCACAAATGGTGGGGGGGGCGGCCATTCCTAAGATGAGGAATGGGATTCATTTTCTTTGAGGGTGGGGAAAAATTGTTATTCTCATTCTTTAGTATGCTACATTATTCCCACCTCTCTCCAAGTTCTTCGTCCTCCACAAAAGGGCAACTCCATAATCCCAAATTGAGACATGCAATCCACATTATATTCTACAGCATATCTTGGGCACGTCGAGTAGCCGGCTTCGTGCCCGAGTTGCCTCGGCATTGAGGTGGGAGCCCGTAAACATAGTAGGCGATGTGGTGCACTTCCGGCGACGAGGAGGAGACGGGACTTTTCCGCAGGAGATCGGGACCATGACGAGAAGACCGGAGGACTTGGATCGTCGGTATATCTCTAACCCATCTTCTAGTTAGCTTAGACCTGTTAATGGTTACGATCCGGGTGTTTAGTGCGCGGTGGTGCCGGTTTGCTAAGTCCGCAAAATTTAAGTTTTTCACCGCTTCCGCATTCCTGCGTCGGATTGACGGCCGGGGCGCCGCCATGCACTTACAGTGGTATCAGAGACTCCCCATTAACTTAGTCTAGCTTTGTGTAATGTGTTTTGCATTTCCGATCGATCAAAAAGTTCCAAAACCCGTATTCCCTTCGCATCAGTTTCTGTCGAAATTTTTTTGGAGTCTAAAAATTTTTCAGGTGGTCTCAGAATGATGTGCAGGGAGTACAAAGAACACAGAAAAAATTTAGTGGCACAATTCGTCCGTACGACCGCGGAAGGGCGGCTAAAATCCCAATTCCGCCGCTCTTCCGCGGCACACTGTTCACATTACTGCACCATTTTTTTCCAGATGTTTTCTGGGTTTAATATATGGGCTTTGGAATATTAAAGTTGGGCCAATTATTTCTGTGAGTGCTACAGTTTTGATTGGGGGCCCACTTGTTAATTTTTGATCGATCGGATATTTTAAACACATTTTTCACAGTATTTACATTATATCTGCGACCGTGAATGTCACTCGATCGGTAAATCCGGTCTAACTGCTATAGCCCGGTTAGACGGATTTGCGAACGTGACTTTCACGTTGATGTTCTGTTTTTGCTGTGATGTTGCGGATCGGTCGTGGGGATAGCCTGGATGCAATGCTAGTACAGTTGTGGTTGTATTATGTACATTTGATATTGCGGGGCGAGCGTCCGACATGTGGACTGCCGTCACTGCCAGTTTGTATTATTTTTTTGGGGCACGACCTGGTTGCGGTCGATGTACCCGGTGTATGTATATTTTACTTTCTGTACTAGGATTGCCCCGCGGAGGGGTGCACGGATAGCCGGGTTCTAGAGGGCAACAAGCCCGCATCTCATGGCATTGAGACGGAGGGGGCTTCACTCTAGGATTGGCGGGCTATTCGCCGCACTCGTAGGGGGTACAGGTTGACCCAGGAGGGGTGCCCAAGTTACCGGATTCCGTGAAGTGCTGGGTGGTCCATTCACGGAGCTGAAGGGGGCTGCCTCGCTTCAGGTTTTGGCGGGTAACTTGCCGCGCCCGTAGGGGTCGAGGATTTCATTGCACAGGCTATCCACACGACCAGGGGAACGTCGGGTTTCAGCAGTGGCTCTGTGAAACCCGGGGATCCCAGATATCTGTATTGTTTCTGTGATGCTGTTCATTCTCTGTGATGTTGCATTTTATTCACGCCTTGAGCGAATATAATATATTGGTATATATATTAGTAGATGTTGTATATGTTTTGCATCCGCGCTAGTCCAGTCCCCGCTCTGTCGTTAGTAAGCTAACCTAACGGGTAATGACGGGACCCAGTGGCGAATGCGGATGGCATATACGCACATCAGTATATTTTCGTTCTTTTTGGTGTGATCAATTGATGGGACTGCGTTGATTCGGATCAATGCAAGTTAAAAACAAACCTAATCTGATGTTGTTGGAACACTTTTCAAAAAGCTGTTATTGCAAGGACGTTTACTTTTGTTTTGCATCGTGGTATTCATTGGAATATCCTGCTCCTCAGTCGACGAGGCAAGGGCCGAGATCCCTTCACCGGGAGTGACCCCTTGGACAAAAGTTTGCGTCAGGGCATTAACTTCACTATAGCCGATTGCTTTTGCTTTGCACCGTGGTATTCAGTTGGAATATCCTGCACCCCATTCTACGGGGAAAGAGCCGAGATCCCTTCACCGGGAGTGACCTCTTTAGCAAAGGTTCTCGTCACTATATTTTTAAAAGCTATCCGTTCCTTCGACGATATCAAGTTCATTACGTTAAAGGTTTTCGCCAGAAACCATTCGTAGCCCTCCGTCATTTCAGTTAAATATTCGGTAGTATTCAAGCTATGTATTTTGACCTCACGCCAAGGCATAGTGATTGGTAGCTGCCGGGTATTTATCTGTTGCATAGATAGATGCGTTGGTTTGGGACAGTCGTACTACTATTTTGGCCTACGTCAAGAGTATGTACGGGTGGGTTCAGATTAACCTGGATAATGACGGGCAGAACTTGACATGTGACTTATGATATTTTGACCTCACGCCAAGGTCATAAGAGCATGGGGCAGAAATCACATCGGGAGTTTCAAAAGAACTGAAACTTGCCAGATATGCGCATACCTTCTGGAGTGTGATACCGTGAGCGGATTCCGTCACGTTATCATGCGATGAGAGTTGGATCCCGATTCCCACTGATGAGTTGGTTTACTCCTCGGGTGACCCCGACTAATTCTTCTTTCAGGTTTGGAGGAGAATTTGAGGTACAGTGGGAGGATTCCAGATTAGATAAATTGGTAACCATTCTGATCTAGGTTAGAGTGCACGCTGAGTGTTTCTTTTCTCTCTCTCTCTCTGGCAGCGACCATTTGACCCGACCCTAAGACTTTGACTCGGTGACCAAGTTGACCGAACCTTCTTAAACACTGGCTTTTGGATTGTCAGAGTTGCAAACCTCATTGCCACTCCTACTTTTACCCTTTTCTCCAGGACACCCCGTTTTACTACGAACGTCCACTTCCATTGGACAAAACCATCGTATGGTTAGATACGAACTCGAAAGAATTTATTCGAGGATGGTTTCCGGTTCTGGAGAAAACGGATAGGATTATTCAGTTGTCTTTTCCTTTTACCCTCTCTCAGGTTACGAGTACTCCTTGGTTTAGGGGTAGTACACCTGTTACGCAAATTGGATTGTCTTCTTCCAAACCTTAGGCTGGTGCCGACCGGTGGGGAATGAAGAAAACCAATTAGCATAACGATGGTGTGCAGAAGGTATTAAGTTAAGACAAAGCAAGGGATTAGTAAGAGGGCAAAGTAAATTGCAACAGATATTCACGACCAAACCAGGTATTTCGTTACCACTCCCACATCACCTTTGTATTTCTCCAGGACACTCCGTATCACTACGAAGATCCACAGTTTATTTGGATACTCCATCGTATGGTTATATACGAACTCGAAAGGAACTTGTTCCAGTTCGGGGATGGATTCTGGTTCAGGAGAAATAGGAATAAGATTTATTCAGGTGTCTTTTATCTTCACCTTCTCTCGCATTGCGAGTGTTCCTAGGATTGGGACATTACACCCATTATGCTTATTGGATAGTCTTCTTCCAAACCATAGGCTGGTGCCGAACGGTAGGGAATGAAGAAAACCATTTGGCCTAAAGGGGTGTACAGAAGGTAAAGACTAAAGACATATGAAGGGATTTGGAGAGGTGGCAAAGAACTATACGGTTACAGTCGTGAATCTGGAAGAGGCATTACTAGGAATACCAGAATACCCCATCGGAACATTTCAATGTTTCAGTTTCACTGTGTAATGTTAAAAGAAAACTGATTTCCCGATTAGACACTTGCTCCAGGGTATGTATTTACCAGGTATGATTCTCACATCTGTATGGTTTTACAGATGATGAGTGGGAGTAGGTTATCGGGAATTGGGTGATCATCCTCATTATATCAGGATTCGTTGTAATCAGTGATATTTGAGGAAATCACCTGGGCTGTTTGCCGGTCGGCAAATATTTGGTTTTGAATATCCGTTGCTGTGCACCAATTTCAAATTGATATATCTGTACGTCTATTTTTATAGAGTGAGATATACCTTTTGATATTATGTCGATGACATTTACCTATATCAGTGGATGGTTAGGTAAGGAGCATTAAACAGCGGTGTAATTCTTCTTAACCATAAGTACAGTTTTCAACCTACGACGCACAGTGAATGAGTTATCAGACTCAAGGGACTTATACAGAGTATTGTATGTTGTCCAGGGTCCATCAGGACAGAGGGGTTGGTCCTCGTACTACATTCAGTTTACTTATGACTTCTCTAGTTTTTAGACAGGTGTTTCTTGGAAACACAGGGTCCGAATTTTGAGAAGTTATAGGTATTTGAATAGAGTAGAGAACCAGGTTTAGCAAGTATCGGGATTCTTCAAAGAGATCGAAGATGTAGATACTTGTGTATGGTATTCAGTTGATAGTAATGATAAAGAGATCTTGCTTCTCTTTCAGGTTACTCATAATTGGAAGTATTCCTAAGTTGAGTAACGCTGATCGGCCTCCTTCCATTTAGTTGACATGCGCTGGGGACAGCTGCATGATTTGAATCTGGTTCAATTAAATCAGTGCCTCTGGTTCTATATTGGATATAGAACAGTTCATATCTTAACGATGTTAAGGTACGGGGAGTTGTCCGGCTTATGCTTAAAACCAGACACTGGACAACTCAAGGCACGTTTCTGTAATGGCTGTTTGTGGGTTGACCCAGGCTATGACGCGGGTTGATTTTCTACCATCTGGATGAACAATAGCAATATTGTTCTAGACTCGCCACAGTTTTATTAAAAATGGATTTTTTCAGAAAACAGTAGTGGGAGTATGGTAGAACTGGAAGTGATTCCAGAACCACAAACGATTACTGAAGATTTGATAAGGAACCTAAAGATTCAATCTGGATTGACATTCCATTGGCCACTCCGCAGATAAGGTGGGTAACTTCAGGCACCCGAGAGGCACTACGGTAGCCTCAAGGACGGTGACAGGGAAGTTCTTGTTTACCCACAATTGCCATTGCTGTTGTTCCAGGTTACGAGACCCGGCGGGAGGATGAGTATAGCGTCGTTCTAAACCAGTTTTAGAAGTGTACGTCTATATGACTCTGCCAGAGGGTTGTCGTAGTCAGTGGGAGCAGCGGAAGCATTGGTGGACAGGTTGCTTATGTCTATTTATAGAATAGAGCAGATGTAGCGGAGATAGATCATCTATTTCTGACGTGACAGTCATGGGTTTGACTTCATCAGAATAGGGGATGGATCTGTTGAGAAGGTAGTAGGGTGTGATATCCTGGTATTTGGATGATATACACAGAGTAGGAAAGGAAACTCCTACACTACGATCGGTTATACTTTGGTCGTCACACAGTTGTTTCTCCACAAAGGAAATGGATTTTATATCAGACATACTGGTTACTAGATCTATGGTCTTAGATCTAGATTTGGGTGGTTTCCCAATCAGGGTACTTGACAGCATTCTAAGAGTATTTAGGATGGACGATTCCTGGCACGGTAGTGTAACTACAGGTAATGGAGTCACCCTCTCCAAAGATGTCTTACAGACTAAAGGGGAGAGGGACGGGCATGATTGGCAGATCACTTGCTCAGGCAATTGAGTCAATCGTGAGATGTCAAGTACCACACCAGATGTTGTTCTTGCACTGGATGCAATAAGTTGACATTAATCCAATCCTGGAGAAACAGTCGGAAGCAGTTTTAGAACATAAGTGGATGTTCTAGGGATATGATAACGACAGCCTCATTCAGGAGACAGTTATCATTCCAGGCTTCCAAGGTGACATGGACGACAAGGAGGTTGTCAGAGTTATAGTTTTCCTTCTGATGAGGGCCAGTATTTTGGACAGGTGGTCCAAGGCAATACTGAGGGAGGCATGGCGCGCAGGATACTGATTAAGTTCAGTTGACGATACAGTCTAAGAAGTTTGGATTTGGAGTTCATTTATGAGCTAGGTCCCATCAGACATCCAGACATATTCTGAGACAGGTATTGCTCTTTTCGGGAGATGGCTTTCTCCGCGAACTTGAGATATAGAGAGACATAGAAAGAAACAACTAAGCGGATCCACTCACTGAGGCTATTCCTCGAACGCAATAGTTCCGCAAACGAGCTTTGTGAGACTGACTAGTAGAGGAGTTGGATGTTCGGTATCACACGGGCTGTGAGTATGCGACATCGCAATAATTAGCCTTGAGTGCAAGTGGGAGATTGTTGGAGATAGTGCCCTCAGAGTCAATTATTAGGTCACAGGTACGTGATTGTAATGATTGAGGGAGGACCTATCCCGGTAGGACAGTCTTACTCGAGATGATAGTATGCTATCTGGTTTACCTTTATCTTCGTGTACTGTTTTAAGTGACCTGACACGTCGCTATTACACGTTGATAGAGCCCCTAGGATTCTTGCTTGACCACCAGCAGTATGAGGGCGATCATATAAGTGGGAGCTGGGGGTCTATAAGCATATCCTTAAAAGGCCCCTAGTCGTGAGAGTTTCGAGACAGGGCATCGATTCTCCATTAGTAGACTAGTGTATACAGTCGAGACCCCGACGAGGGGCGGTGGCCGGTCTCACAAGCCACTGGTGTCAGTTGGATCACCTAAGATGTATACAGGTGCTCATTGGGTTATGAGTACACCGGACAGGACTCGCCGGGAACATGCTAGTTGGTCATATACCAGACGTCAGATGGCAGTTCCCTGGTGACATGTGTGCAGGTTAGTTCATCGACCTGGGGATCGTCATTTGTCTCGTGTGAGTTCCCACTGTACTTTGATTACTACCCTACCACGGCTCAAAGGAGTCGTGCAAACAGGTTTTAGTTGGGTACAGTCCCGAGCCACATGGAGGCAGTGAGCGTATCTTCAGGGGTTCGTCTCTCCCGGTATTGGGGGTGAGGTCGTGCTGTGTCTAGGAGAGCCATTACACAAAGTCCTTGGCCAAGGCAAGGAGATTTACTGGTTGGTATTCCAGTAGTATCTCAGGGTGTTCTGGGCTACACTCCGACACGACTTGTACCGCTTTTGGGGGTCTGACTTTTACCAACCCCCTAGGCCCGCCATGCGATACTCATAGACGAACGGACCGGACTGTACGGATATTGTCACTGACAGGCTCAGTAGGGTTGTCAGGCTGAGTTCACTCACAGACATCCCTTTTAGTCAGTACCTGGTAGCCCGTTATGTATTGGCTTATACCTCTGACGTGCTAGTGGTTAAATCCACAACCGAGGTGTTGACGAGTCTTTAGAGTCCCCCACATTCAGTTACTCAGCTTTCGGGCAAAATGTTGTAGAGGCCGTATGGAGATATGGCAAGGTCCGATCAGATACGTGCGGTATTGCACGGATCAGGATCGGACAGTTTGTACTATAGGCCGTATGGATATATGGCAGGGTTCGATCAGATACGTGCGGTATTGCACGGATCAGGATCGAACAGATATTACTAGCCGGCTTTGGTTTAAGCCGGATCCTAGTATAGTACAGTGTAGATTTTGTCTCATTGCATTTGTATTTCGGTCGAAATACAGATGCGGGTGTGTATGCACAGTATCGGGGTTTTCCCGTAATTTATTACGGGACCAGTTTTATGGAGTTGCCAGTTTGCTTTCCGTTTCGGCCAATTTCCATTGTTCCGTTCATTGGCCGAAGATTGGTGGAGGAGGGTTTATTTGCATTGTTGCAAATAGGCATTTGTGGAGGGTTTTTTTGCATATTATCATGTCATGATACTTGTCCCATCATTTGACTTCATATCTTCTTGATGGCTTGACTTTTAGTAACCATCATGGTTGTTGATTACTTGTTTTGGTGAGTGGGTTATGGTTGTGATCATTGGATTCTTTCATCATCTCTTTTCATCATTGCTTCCACCCACTCTCTTGACCTTACTCTTTCTCTCTCCAATCACAAATGGTGGGGGGGGGGCCGGCCATTCCTAAGATGAGGAATGGGATTCATTTTCTTTGAGGGTGGGGAAAAATTGTTATTCTCATTCTTTAGTATGCTACATTATTCCCACCTCTCTCCAAGTTCTTCTTCCTCCACAAAAGGGCAACTCCATAATCCCAAATTGAGACATGCAATCCACATTATATTCTACAGCATATCTTGGGCACGTCGAGTAGCCGGCTTCGTGCCCGAGTTGCCTCGGTATTGAGGTGGGAGCCCGTAAACATAGTAGGCGATGTGGTGCACTTCCGGCGACGAGGAGGAGACGGGACTTTTCCGCAGGAGATCGGGACCATGACGAGAAGACCGGAGGACTTGGATCGTCGGTATATCTCTAACCCATCTTCTAGTTAGCTTAGACTTGTTAATGGTTACGATCCGGGTGTTTAGTGCGCGGTGGTGCCGGTTTGCTAAGTCCGCAAAATTTATGTTTTTCACCGCTTCCGCATTCCGGCGTCGGATTGACGGCCGGGGCGCCGCCATGCACTTACAGGCTCAAAGGAGTCGTGCAAACAGGTTTTAGTTGGGTACAGTCCCGAGCCACATGGAGGCAGTGAGCGGATCTTCAGGGGTTCGTCTCTCCCGGTATTGGGGGTGAGGTCGCGCTGTGTCTAGGAGAGCCATTATACAAAGTCCTTGGCCAAGGCAGGAGATTTACTGGTAGGTATTCCAGTAGTATCTCAGGGTGTTCTGGGCTACACTCCGACACGACTTGTACCGCTTTTGGGGGTCTGACTTTTACCCACCCCCTAGGCCCGCCATGCGATGCTCATAGACGAACGGACCGGACTGTACGGATATTGTCACTGACAGGCTCAGTAGGATGTCAGGATGAGTTCGCTCATCGACGTCCCTTTTGGTCAATAGCTGGTGGCCCGTCACGTATTGGCTTATACCTCTGACGCGCTAGTGGTTAAATCCACAGCCATAGTATTGACGAGTCTTTAGAGTCCACCACACTTTCAGTTACTCAAGCTTTCGGGCGAAACGCTGTAGAGGCCGTATGGAGATATGGCACGGTCCGATCAGATACGTGCGGTATTGCACGGATTAGGATCGGACGGTTTGTACTAGTGGCCGTATGGTTATATGGCACGGTTCGATCAGATACATGCAGTATTGCACGGATCAGGATCGAACCGATTTTTACTAGCCGGCTTTGGTTTAAGCCGGATCCTAGTATAGTACAGTGTAGATTTTGTCTCATTGCATTTGTATCCGGGCGGAATACAGATGCGGGTGTGTATGCACAGTATCGGGGTTTTCCTGTAATTTATTACGGGACCAGTTTTCTGGAGTTGCCAGTTTGCATTCCGTTCCGGCCGGTTTTCCTTTGTTCTTTTCCGGCCGGACTTTTCCGATGGAAGGGGTTATTTGCAATTGTGCAAATAACATTTGTGGAGGGGGTTTCTTGCAATTGTATTGATTATGATAGCATCTTTAGATTCCCTTTCCATCTTTTCTTTTGTTGCACCATCACTTGCATTAATTAAGATAAGAAAGGGTATGGGTTTGATGTTCATTTGTTATGATGATGTTTTGGTGTGGTCACCTCTTCTCATCTCCTACACTCACCTCCCTCTTGTATTTAGTTTTGCACTCCACCATTTTTCCAAGGAGAGCATGGCCGGCCACATTTTTAGGAGGAGAGAAAATGAGAGGTTTCATTTTTGGTAAGGAAATTTCATCATCTCATTCCATGCTTGATAAATGAGAGTTCCACTTGAAAGTTCCAATCCATTCCTCCATCAAGGCAACATAACCCCAAGAGACAAGCATCATCTACACTACATTCTACAGCACATCTTGGGCATGTCGCCTTGCCAGCTTCATGCCCGAGTTGCCTCGGTATTGAGGTGGGAGCCCGTAAAAGATACAGACGATGTGGTGCCCTTCCGGCAAGGAGGCGACGACCGGAGTTTCCGCGGGAGATCGGGACGATGACGAGAAGACCGGAGAACTCGGATCACTCGGTATATCTCTTCCCTATCTTGTTACTTTACTAGATCTAGTTTAATAGCCCGATCCGGGGTTTAGTGCGCGGTGGTGCCGGTTTGCTAAGTTCGCAAAATTAAAGTTTATCACCGTTTCCTCATTTGGCCGTCGGATTGACGACCGGGGCGCCGCCGTGCACTTACAGTGGTATCAGAGCCTCGCCATTAACTTCGTCTAGCTTCGTTTGATGTGTTTTTCATTTCCGATCGACCAAAATTCCAAAATCTACATTTTCACTCACATCAGTTTTATGTCGAATTTTTTCTGGCTCTAAAAATTTTTCAGGTTGTAGAAAACTGATATACAAGAAATTCTAAGACTTCTGTAAAAATTCGATACAGTGAATCGACCACTGAAGCGCGGAACCGCGGCCAAACCCCCCCTTGGGCCGCGGTTCCGCCGCACATTGGTGTCGTCACTGCATCATTTTTTTCCTGCGGGCTTCTGGGCTTATTTTAGGGGTTTTGGAATATTATTATTGGGCCCAGATTTTCTGTGAGTGCTACAGTATTGCTTGGGGGCCCACTTGTTAATTTTTGATCGATCGGATATTTTAAACACATTTTTCACAGTATTTACATTATATCTGCGACCGTGAATGTCACTTGATCGGTAAATCCAGTCTAACTGCTATAGCCCGGTTAGACGGATTTGCGAAAGTGACTTTCACGTTGATGTTTTGTGATTTTGCTGTGATGTTGCGGATCGGTCGTGGGGGATAGCCTTGATGCAATGCTAGTACAGTGTTGTTGTGTTATGTACATTTGATATTGCGGGGCGAGCGTCCGACATGTGGACTGCCGTCTCTGCCTGTTTGTATTATTCTTTTGGGGCACGACCTGGTTGCGGTCGATGTACCCGTTGTATGTATATTTTACTTTCTGTACTAGGGTTACCCCGCGGAGGGGTGTACGGATAGCCGGGTTCTAGAGGGCAACGGCCCGCATCTCAGGGCATTGAGACGGAAGGGGCTTCAGTCTGGAATTGGCGGGCTATTCGCCGCACTCGTAGGGGGTACAGGTTGACCCAGGAGGGGTGCCCAAGTTACTGGATTCCGTGAAGTGCTGGGTGGTCCATTCACGGTGCTGAAAGGGGCTGCCTCGCTTCAGGTTTTGGCGGGTGACTTGCCGCGCCCGTAGGGGTCTAGGATTTCATTGCACAGGCTATCCACACGACCAGGGGAATGTCGGGTTTTAGTAGTAGCTCTGTGAAACCCGGGGATCCCAGATATCTGTATTGTTCTGTGATGCTGTACATTTCTATGATGTTGCATTTTATTCACGCCTTGAGCGAAATATAATATATTGGTATATATATATTAGTAGATGTTGTATATGTTTTTCATCCGCGCTAGTCCAGTCCCCGCTCTGCCGTTAGTTAGCTAACCTAACGGGTGATGACGGAACCCAGTGGCGAATGCAGATGGCATATACGTACGTCAGTATATTTTCGTTCTTTGTGGTGTGATCAATTGATGGGACTGCGTTGATTCGGATCAATGCAAGTTAAACAAACCTATTCTGATGTTGTTGGAACACTTTTACAAAAAAGCTGTTATTGCAAGGACGTTCACTTTTGTTTTGCATCGTGGTATTCATTTGGAATATCCTGCTTCTCAGTCGACGAGGCAAGGGCCGAGATCCCTTCACCGGGAGTGACCCCTTGGACAGATGTTTGCGTCAGGGCATTAACTTCACTATAGCCGATTACTTTTGCTTTGCATCGCGGTATTCATTTAGAATATCCTGCACCCCATTCTACGGGGAAAGAGCCGAGATCCCTTCACCGGGAGTGACCTCTTTAGTAAAGGTTTTCGTCACTATATTTTCTAAAAAGCTATCCGTTCCTTCAAGGATATCAAGTTCATTACGTTAAAGGTTTTCGCCAGAAACCATTCGTAGCCCTCCGTCGTTTCATATGGATAGTCAATAGTATTCAAGCTGTGTATGTTGGCCAAAGTCAAGGCACAGTGTTTGGTAGCTGTTGGGTATTCATATGCAGCATAGATAGATGCGTTGGTTTGGGACAGCCGTACTGCCATTTTGGCCAAAGTCAAGGGTATGTACGGGTGGATTCAAATTAACATGGAGAATGACGGGTTGAACTTGACATGTGACTTATGATATGTTGGCCAAAGTCAAGGTCATAAGAGCATGGGGTAGAAATCCACATCGGGAGTTTCAAAAGAACTGAAACTTGCCAGATATGCGCATACCTTCTGGAGTGTGACACCGTGAGCGGATTCCGTCACGTTATCATGCGATGATAGTTGGATCCCGATTCCCACTGATGAGTTGGTTTACTCCTCGGGTGACCCCGACTAATTCTTCTTTCAGGTTTGGAGGAGAATTTGAGGTACAGTGGGAGGTTTCCAGATTAGATAAATTGGTAACAATTCTGATCTAGGTTAGAGTGCACGCTGAGTGTTTCTTTTCTCTCTCTCTCTCTGGCAGCGACCATTGACCCGACCCTAAGACTATGACTCAGTGACCAAGTTGACCGAACCTTCTTAACACTGTCTTTTGGATTGTCAGAGTTGCAGACCTCATTGCCACTCCTACTTTTACCCTTTTTCTCCAGGAGACCCCGTATTACTGCGAACGTCCACTTCCATTGGACAAAGCCATCGTATGGTTAGATACGAACTCGAAGGAATTCGAGGATGGTTTCCGGTTCTGAAGAAAACGGATAAGGTTTATTCAGTTGTCTTTTCCTTTTTGCCTTCTCTCAAGTTACGAGTACTCCTTAGTTTAGGAGATAGTACACCTATTATGCAAATTGGATAGTCTTCTTCCAAACCTTAGGCTGGTGCCGACCGGTAGGGAATGAAGAAAACCAATTAGCCTAAACGGTGTGCAGAAGGTATTAAGATTAAGACGAAGCAAGGGATTAGTAAGAGGGCAAAGTAAATTGCGACTGATATTCACAACCAAACTAAGTATTTCTTCGCCAATCCTGAATCACCTTTGTATTTCTCCAGGACACTCCGTATTACTACGAAGATCCACGGTTTATTGGATACTCCATCGTATGGTTATATACGAACTCGAAAGGAACTTGATCCAGTTCGGGGATGGATTCTGGTCCAGGAGAAATAGGAATAAGGTTTATTCGGTTGTCTTTTATCCTCACCTTCTCTCGCATTGCGAGTGATCCTAGGACTAGGACAGTATACCTATTATGCTTATTGGATAGTCTTCTTCCAAACCATAGGCTGGTGCCGAACGGTAGGGAAGGAAGAAAACCAATTGGCCTAAAGGGGTGTGCAGAAGGTAATGACTAAAGACATATAAAGGGATTTGGAGAGGTGGCAAAGAATTATACGGTTATAGTTGCGAATCTGGATAATGGAAGAGGCATTACTAGGAATACAATGATACCCCATCGAAACATTTCAATGTTTCAGTTCAACTGTGTACTGTTAAAAGAAAACTGATTTCCTGATTAGACACTTGCTCCAGGGTATGTATTTACCAGGTTTGATTCTCACATCTGTATGGCTTTACAGATGATGAGTGGGAGTAAGTTATTGGGAATAGGGTGATCATCCTCATTATATCGGGATTCGTTGTAATCAGTGATATTTGAGGAGATCATCTGGGCTGTTTGCCGGTCGGCAAATATTTGGTTTTGAATATCCGCTGTTGTGCACCAATTTCAAATTGATATATCTGTACGTCTATTTTCATAGAGTGAGATATACCTTTTGATATTATGTCGATGACATTTATCTATATCAGTGGATGGTTAGGTAAGGAGCATTAAACAGCGGTATAATTCTTCTTAACCATAAGTACAGTTTTCAACCTACGACACACAGTGAAAGAGTTGTTAGACTCAGTGGACTTATACAGAGTATTGTATGTTGTCCGGTGTCTATTAGGACAGAGGGGTTGGTCCTCATACTATATTCTGTTTACTTTTAACTTCTCTAGTTCTTGGACATGTGGTTCGTAGAAACACAGGGTCTAGGTTTTGAGGAGTTATAGGTATTTGAATAGAGTAGAGAACCAGGTGTAGCAAGTATCGGGATTCTTCAAAGTGATCGAAGATGTAGATACTTGTGTATGGTATTCAGTTGATAGTAATGATAAAGAGAACTTGCTTCTCTTTCAGGTTACTCATAATTGGAAGCATTCCTAAGTTGAGTAACGCTGATCGGCCTCCTTCCATTTAGTTGACATGCACTGGAGATAGCTGCATGATTTGAATCTGGTTCAATTAAATCAGTGCCTCTGGTTCTATATTGAATATAGTACAGTTCATATCTTAACATTGTTAAGGTACGGGGAGTTGTCCGGCTTATGATTAAAACCAGACTCTGGATAACTCAAGGCACGTTTCTGTAATGGTTGTTTGTGGGTTGACCCAGGCTATGACGAGGGTTGACTTTCTACCATCTGGCAGATCAATAGAAATATTGTTCTAGACTCGCCACAGTTTTATTAAAAATGGATTTTTTCAAAAAACAGTAGTGGGAGTATGGTAGAACTGGAAGTGATTCCAGAACCGCAAACGATTACTGAAGATTTGATAAAGAACCTAAAGATTCAATCTGATTTGACATTCCATTGGCCACTCCGCAGATAAGGTGGGTAACTTTAGGCACCCGAGAGGTACTCCGGTAGCCTCAAGGACGGTGACACGGAAGTTCTTGTTTACCCACACTTGCTATTGTTGTTGTTCCAGGCTGCGAGACCCGGCAGGAGGATGAGTATAGCGTCGTTCTAAACTAGCTTTAGAAGTGCACATCTATATGACTCTGCCAGAGGGTTGTCGTAGTCAGTGGGAGCAGCGGAAGCATTGGTGGACATCAGGCTTATGTCTATTTATAGACTAAAGCAGATGTAGCGGAGATAGATCATCTATTTCTGATGTGACAGTCATGGGTTTGACGTTATCAGAATAAGGGATGGATCTGTTGAGAAGGTAGTAGGGTGTGATATCCGGGTTTTGGATGACATACACAAAGTAGGAAGTGACATTCCTATACTACGATCGGTTATACTTTGGTCGTCACACAGTGGTTTCTCCGTAAGGGACTTGGACGTTATATCAGACATACTGGTTACTAGATCTATGATTTTAGATCTAGATTTGGGTGGTTTCCCAATCAGGGTACTTTGACAGCATTCTAAGAGTATTTAGAATGGACGACTCCTGGCACGGTAGTGTACCTGCAGATAATGGAGTCACCCTCTCTAAAGGTGTCTTATAGACTAAAGTAGAGAGGGATGTGCATGATTGGCAGATCACTTGCTTAGGCAATTGAGTCAATCATGAGATGTCAAGTACCACACCAGATGTTGTTCTTGCACTAGATGCAATAAGTTGACATTGATCCAATCCTGGAGAAACAGTCGGAAGCAGTTTTAGAACATAAGTGGATGTTCTAGGGATATGATAACGACTGCCTCATTTGGGAGACAGTTATCATTCCAGGCTTCCAAGGTGACATGGACGACAAGGAGTTGTCAGAGTTATAGTTTTCCCTCTGACGAGGGGCAGTATTTTGGACAGGCGATCCAAGGCAATACTGAGGGAGGCATGGCGTAGGACACTGATTAAGTTCAGTGGACGATACAGTCTAAGAAGTTTGGATTTGGAGTTCATTTATGAGCTAAGTCCCATCAGACATCAAGACATTCTAAGACAGGTATTGCTCATTTCGGGAGATGGCATTCTCCGCGAACTTGATATTTAGAGAGACATAGAAAGAAACTTCAAGGCGGATCCACTCACTGAGGCTATTCCTCGAACGCAATAGTTTCGCAAACAGGCTTTGTGCGACTGACTAGTAGAGGAGTTGGGTGTTCGGTATCACACGGGCTGTGAGTATGCGACATCGCAATAATTAGCCTTGAGTGCAAGTGGGAGATTGTTGGAGATAGTGCCCTCAGAGTAAATTATTGGATCACAGGCACGTGATTGCAATGATTGAGGGAGGACCTATCCCGGTAGGACAATCTTACTCGAGTTGATAGTATGCTATCTGATTTACCTTTATCATCGTGTACTGCTTTAGGTGACCTGACAGGTCGCTATTACACGTTGATAGAGCCCCTAGGATTCTTGCTTGACTGCCAGCAGTATGAAGGCGATCATATAAGTAAGAGCTGGAGTCTATAAGCACATCCTTAAAAGGTCCCTAGTCATAGGAGTTTCGAGACAGGGCATCGATTCTCCAGAGTAGACTAGTGTATACAGTCGAGACCCCGATGAGGGGCGGTGGCCGGTCTCACAAGCCACTGGTGTCAGTTGGTTCACCTAAGATGTATACAGGTGCTCATTGGGTTATGAGTACACCGGACAGGACACGCCGGGAACATGCTAGTTGGTCTTATACCTGACGTTAGATAGCAGTTCCCAGGTGACATGTGTACAGGTTAGTTCATCGACCTGGGGATCGTCATTTGTCTCGTGTGAGTTCCCACTGTGCTTTGATTACTACCCTACCACGGCTCAAAGGAGTCGTGCAAACAGGTTTTAGTTGGGTACAGTCCCGAGCCACATGGAGGCAGTGAGCGGATCTTCAGGGGTTCGTCTCTCTCGGTATTGGGGGTGAGGTCGCGCTGTGTCTAGGAGAGCCATTACACAAAGTCCTTGGCCAAGGCAGGAGATTTACTGGTAGGTATTCCAGTAGTATCTCAGGGTGTTCTGGGCTACACTCCGACACGACTTGTACCGCTTTTGGGGGTCTGACTTTTACCCACCCCCTAGGCCCGCTATGCGATGCTCATAGACGAACAGACCGGACTGTACGGATATTGTCACTGACAGGCTCAGTAGGATGTCAGGATGAGTTCGCTCATCGACGTCCCTTTTGGTCAATAGCTGGTGGCCCGTCACGTATTGGCTTATACCTCTGACGTGCTAGTGGTTAAATCCACAGCCATAGTATTGACGAGTCTTTAGAGTCCACCACACTTTCAGTTACTCAATCTTTCGGGCGAAACGTTGTAGAGGCCGTATGGAGATATGGCAGGGTCCGATCAGATACGTGCGATATTGCACGGATCAGGATCGGACGGTTTGTACTAGTGGCCGTATGGTTATATGGCACGGTTCTATCAGATACATGCGGTATTGCACGGATCAGGATCGAACGGATTTTTACTAGCCGGCTTTGGTTTAAGCCGGATCCTAGTATAGTACAGTGTAGATTTTGTCTCATTGCATTTGTATCCGGGCGGAATACAGATGCGGGTGTGTATGCACAGTATCGGGGTTTTCCTGTAATTTATTACGGGACCAGTTTTCTGGAGTTGCCAGTTTGCATTCCGTTCCGGCCGGTTTTCCTTTGTTCTTTCCCGGCCGGACTTTTCCGATGGAAGGGGTTATTTGCAATTGTGCAAATAACATTTGTGGAGGGGGTTTCTTGCAATTGTATTGATTATGATAGCATCTTTAGATTCCCTTTCCATCTTTTCTTTTGTTGCACCATCACTTGCATTAATTAAGATAAGAAAGGGTATGGGTTTGATGTTCATTTGTTATGATGATGTTTTGGTGTGGTCACCTCTTCTCATCTCCTACACTCACCTCCCTCTTGTATTTAGTTTTGCACTCCACCATTTTTCCAAGGAGAGCATGGCCGGCCACATTTTTAGGAGGAGAGAAAATGAGAGGTTTCATTTTTGGTAAGGAAATTTCATCATCTCATTCCATGCTTGATAAATGAGAGTTCCACTTGAAAGTTCCAATCCATTCCTCCATCAAGGCAACATAACCCCAAGAGACAAGCATCATCTATACTACATTCTACAGCACATCTTGGGCATGTCGACTTGCCAGCTTCATGCCCGAGTTGCCTCGGTATTGAGGTGGGAGCCCGTAAAAGATACAGACGATGTGGTGCCCTTCCGGCAAGGAGGCGACGACCGGAGTTTCCGCGGGAGAACGGGACGATGACGAGAAGACCGGAGGACTCGGATCACTCGGTATATCTCTTCCCTATCTTGTTACTTTGCTAGATCTAGTTTAATGGCCCGATCCGGGGTTTAGTGCGTGGTGGTGCCGGTTTGCTAAGTTCGCAAAATTAAAGTTTATCACCGTTTCCGCATTTGGCCGTCGGATTGACGACCGAGGCGCCGCCGTGCACTTACAAATGGTTGTAGCCTCTCTCCTTTAGTTAAGATGTTAACTAGTTTCGTTTTCGCCTAAATTTCTAGTCGACGGTCCGTATTAGGGTTTCTCGGAAATTTGAAATTGGCATGGTTGATGCCTTGTGAGACCTCTATAGTGTGCCTAGGAACCCTACAGTGGTATCAGAGCCTAGCTAGAGCCTTAGGCGAAGTCTAGACGACGTTTGAAACCCGAACGAACCCGAAACCCTAAAACCCAAGTGCTCTCTGGACATTTTCTAAAATCTGGGATTTTTCCATATTAAAAATACTTAAAAAATTCAGCAGGGAAATCTAGGAATTACGATGCAAAATTTATCCCATGAACAGTAAAGAGTGCGGCGGAACCGCGGCAGAAGCCTGGCTTCTGCGGCGGTTCCGCGGCAATATGATGACATCATCACTCCCATTTTGCACAGTAATTACTATTTTATTATGCTGAATTTTCTGGGAATTTTTAATTTGACTCAAGAGTTGAGTGTTCTGGGGTTGTATTGGGAATCGACGATTCGATCGGATTATCAAATCTTGTCTATGTGGCTTTCCGGATAACTTTAGAATATGTTAAAAAGTTTGACCGGATATAAATACCCAACTTTTCCCCTGCCGGAAAATTTCCAAGTGTTGGATTTTTCTGTGGTTTAAGGACGTTCTGAGTAGTGAAAGTAACACGATGGTCCCTCTAAAAGACAACAAACCTTAACTCGATTATGTGACCGTCTTGAACTGCCCTTTGAACCTTCGGGTTTGGGGCAGTACGGCGTGCCACATTCGAGGCGTTGGCTTGACCCTTCTACGGCAGGACCGTTGGTACTGAGGCATGAAGTGAATGTCTTTGAACCTATTTCATGTGTTGGACGGTTTCGGGAAAACTTGGGTGTTCGAATGTTCGATCGGAAAGTTTAATATATTCTATTTATCCGGAATGGGATACAATAATTGGAATTCACAAACAGTTTTGAGATAACTGAATGAATGTTATAAATCTAGCGGTTTAGTTTCACTTGATATTGAAAAGAGTTTTCGATAATGAGACTAAAATGCGGGGTTTATAACTGTTAGGCATGTGATGTCTAAGTATTTCATTTGATTAGGCATGTGATGTCTAAAGAGGTTGCGGATTCCAACTGTTGTAGTTTTACACATTCTTTTCTGTGACCGTAAGTGTAATATGTGATATCGCCGATTTCGTTGCTATATGTCAACGACAATTGGGATGCGCATATTTACTTACGTTGATGACATGTGATGTTATGTGTTGCTGGATATGTTATATTGGATCGTCGTGTTTGAATAGCCGGGGTTTTTTATGTGAGATGAGTGTTTTTCATTTTCATTCATGTAAAAACTTGTATGTAATATTCTTTTATTGGGGCACTTCCAGGTTGTGGAAGTCGTTGTTAGTTATATGTATGCCCTAGAGGCCATTACTATACATTGGATGTATACTGTAGTGGATGCTGGGACATATATAGGGAGGACTTTCTTGCTCGACATGATAGTATGCTATCTGGTTGAACTTTACCTTAACGTGTATACTGATTGTCTCTCTGTTACATGTTGGTAAAGCCCTTAGGATATGTACTTGACTACCTGGACAATGATGCGGATCATACTAGTGGGGACATGGTAGTCCATAAGTACATCCTTCAAAGTCCCTAGTCGTGGGTGTATCGAGACGGGGCATCGATATACCAGAGTAGACTAGCGTGTAGCTTCTCGATCCATACAGATGGGCGATGGATGATCCCATATCCATTGGTGTTTGACATCGGAGATGATATACGGGTGCTCAGTAGAGTCTGGGTACACTGGACGGACTCGCCGAGAACTCCCAGATGGTATTATACCTCACGTCAGATGGCAGTTCTCTGGTGACACTGGTACAGAGTAGTCTGTTGACCCGAGATCGTCATAGAGTCTTGTGTGGTTCCCACTGTGCTTTGATTTCCATCTTACCACGTCCAAGAGGGCGTGCAAAACGGTGGTTTTTGGGTACAGTCCCGAGTCACATGGAGGCAATGAGCGATAGGAGGGGATTCGTCTCTCCCGGTATAGGGAGTTGATGTTGCGCTGTGTTCGATTGGCTATAACAGGAAATCCCTGGCCAGGGTTACTGAGATTTACTAGTAAGTGTTACCAGTAGTTTCTCGAATTGTTATAGACCTCATATCGACACGACTTATCGAGCTATTGGGGTCTGACGTTTACCACCCCTAGGCGGGATATGCGACATATCAGACGATCAGACCGGACTGTACGGTAGTGTTGCTGGTTGGATTCACTGGAGTGTGAGCGGGCTTGCTCGTCGATCTTCAGATCGCTCAATACCCGGGTGGCCGTTACGTTTAGCAGACCGCTTGCGGCTTGTGGATGCTTGATATGATCATCATCTGCTGCCGGCGTATTGACGAGTCTTTAGAGTCCTACACAGAGGTTTCCTGGCTCAAGCAAAACGAAATAGGAGCGCATATGAGATATGTGCGGGACCGAGAATAATACCAGTATGTGATACTGTATTCGATTCTCGCGATATGTGACATTGATCGGTTATATGTGATATAGCCGGGTTATCGGATCAAGTGTTGATTCGATAAGTTGTTACTGTTGATACTAGTCGGTTGTGTGCGACATGACCGGATCATTGAATCAAGTGTTGATTTAATGATTTAATGCATAATTATATATTTGATATATTACTTTGCATTAACTAGTATTGGTTCACTTTAAATGGATTTTCTCATTTGGATTGTGCACATTGTATATGTGATATACATTTGTACATTTGATTGTATCATGTTTGATGATACATGATAGTTTAGTGTATGAATTAACCATGGTTGGTCAATGGTTAGGGTTTCTTTTGCTTCATTTATTCATTTATTTATCCATTTTGTTTATTTTAGCAAAAGAAAATAATGAAGAGATAATGGTGGCTTTCTTTGTTTGTTTATGAACCTTCATGAAGGTTTGACCTAAGTCACCATTTTGTCTTCATGTCTTAACCCAACCATTCACTAACCCTTGTTAATTCTCTACACCTAACTATGGTTTGTTATGATAAGAATGGATAATTCTTTTCTTTTTGAATTAACTTATCTTATCATTATTCTTCTTCTTCTTCCTTGAACTTCAAGAAGAAAGCTTACCTCATCAATGGTGATTGATGAATTAGAGTGAGAAATCCAATTTTAAAGTTAACCCAACTCCTATTTCTTCATCCTCTACCTCTTGCCAAGTAGTAGAGTGTGTTTTCTTCACAAGTTTCTTGACTTGGTGAAGTCGGAGCTTGATTTAGCGATGCCTCGACGTAGATCATCTTCGGCATGGACATCGACGACCTAGCTTGCCCATTCTCCGACGAAGCCTACGCTTGAGCCCGGATTTGATTTGGACAGCGGAGAGGACCTCGTTGCGGAGCTATGGAGGTGGAGCACCGGATCTACAAAGGTTGTATTTCCGTATCTTGTAGTTAAGTGTTAACTAGTTAGGCTTTTCGCCTAGTTTTCTAGCAAACGATCCGTAGTCGGGTCTCTCGGCACCGTTAAAATTTTAATTTGGCATGTTCGATGCCTTGTGAGAACTCATTAGGGTGCCTAGGAACCCTACAGTGGTATCAGAGCCTAGCTAGAGCCTTAGGCGAAGTCCAGACGGAGTTTGAAACCCGAACGAACCCGAAAACCCAATTCTTACATGCTCTCTGTCCTTTTTTGAAAACAGTGAGTTTTTCAACATTAAAAATATGCAGAAAAATCAGCAGGTAAATTTAAGAGATACTGTGAAATTCGTGCTCGTAATTCCATCAAATAGCCGCGGATCCGCGGCACGAGCATGGCTCGTGCGGCGGATGCGCGGCGGATTTGTCGTTTTGTGCAGTTTAATTTTCACAGTAATTCTCATTTTTCTGTGGTGGTTTTTCTGGGAATTTTTAATATTTATTCTAGAGTTGAATTTTCTGGGTTGTTTTGGGGATTCGAATGTTCGATCGGATTATCGAATTTTGTCTGTGTGGCTTTCCGGATAAATTTTTAGAATATGTTAAAAAGTTCGACCGGATATAAATACCCAATTTTTCCCCTGTCGGGAAATTTCCAAGTGTTGGATTTTTCCGTAGTTTAACGACGTTCTAAGTAGTGCAAGTAACGCGATGGTCCCTCTAGAAGACAACAAACCTTAACTCGATTATGTGACCGTCTTGAACTGCCCTTTGAACCTTCGGGTTTGGGGCAGTACGGCGTGCCACATGTGAGGCGTTGGCTTGACCCTTCTACGGCTGGACCGTTGGTACTGAGGTACGAACTGAATGTTGTTAGACTTGTTTCATGTGTTGATCTATATTGGGAAAACTTGGGTGTTCGATTGTTCGATCGAAAAGTTTAGCATTTTCTATTTATCCGAAATGTGATACAATAATTGGAATTCACAAATTGTTATGAGATAACGGAATGAATATTATAAACGTAGCAGTTTAGTCTCACTTGATCGGTTGCCATGGAATTTTGATGTGATCAAAAGTCCGTCGCAATCACGTAGCATACGCGGATACTCGCCGGGTAAACTTAATAGACAGCCTCGCTCCATTGCCCCGACCAAGTGACTGTAGGAGAACCCCGTCGCCGAAAGCATCCGTTCGGGTGCTCGCGGCAGCGGTGTTCCGCCTTGGTGCACTTCGTCGACGGTATCGGGGGTGCGGCCGCCTACTAAAGTTTGCGACGAGTATTCGATCAGACTGTCGGGAATCTTGTTGAATTGCCCGACTCGATATTGAAAAGTGTTTTCGATAATGAGACTGAAATGCGGGGTTTATAATTGTTAGGCATGTGATGTCTAAGTAATTCATTTGGTCAGGCATGCGATGTCTGAGATGGTTGCGGATTCCAACTGTTGTAGTTTTACACTTTCTTTTCTGTGACCGTAAGTGTAATATGTGATATCGCCGGTTTCGTTGCTATATGTCAACGACAATTGGGATGCGCATATTTACTTACGTTGATGACATGTGATGTTATGTGTTGCTGGATATGTTATATTGGATCGTCGTGTTTGAATAACCGGGGGTTTTTATGTGAGATGAGTGTTTTTCATTTTCATTCATGTAAAAACTTGTATGTAATATTCTTTTATTGGGGCGCTTCCAGGTTGCGGAAGTAGTCACGTTTTGTATATTATTTACTTTTCCGCACTAGGATAAACCCAAGGAGGAGGGCACAAGTAACCGGGTTCTGGAGTCCAGTGGGAGACCAACTCGAGGAGTCGAGTCCGGGTCTCCTAACTCCAGAATTGGTAGGGTTGCTTGCCGCTCTCGTAGGGGTCTAGGGGTGTGGGTTTGGCTATTCATCACGACCGTGGAATCCGTGTTTTATACTGGCTCGTATTGAAAACACGGACGTCCTAGTATATCCAATATTTCATATGATTCTTCTGCTGCGATATCTGTGATGTGACCATGTGATGTTCTGTGATAGATACAGTATATAGTATATATGATATATTATATAGACGTTACTTATGTTTTACACCCGTACTAGCCCTGCCCCGCTCTGTCGTTAGTTACCTAACCTAACGGTGCACGAGGGGACATCGAGGCGAATGCGGATGGCATAAGCGTACGTCGTATTTATCTGTGATGTTTAGGTATTTAAATGATGGGACTTCATTAATGAGATTAATGAAATAAAAGAAACCTAAGATGTTGTAGAATCGAATTTCAAAATAAAACAGGTAGCTACAGTTCTTGCTTTGCACAGCGGTATATATAATATATCCTGCACCTTATTCGATGAGGAAAGGACCGAGATCCCTTCACCGGGAGTGACTCCTTTAGCAATAACTGGCAGATGCTACACACTCGGTTTGTCTTTTGATTGCTTTTAAGAGTTTTTTCTTTGCACAGTGATATATATGATATATCCCGCACCTCATTCGACGAGGAAAGGACCGACGATCCCTTCACCGGGAGTGACTCCTTTAGCAAAACTAGAAAAGCCTAAAAAACACTCCATTTCAAAATTCATTCGATCCTACAACGATATCAAGTTCATTACGCAATAGGTTTTCAGAAAAACCTGTCGTAGCCCTCCGTCATTTCAGATAAATCCTGTTTAGTATTCGTGCTGCGTTTGTTGACCTTGTCAAGGCGCAGTGTGCGGTAGCTAACCAGTATTTATCTGCTTATGCATATGATGCAGATTGGGTTAGGGTAGTCGTGCGGCCTTGTTGACCTTGTCAAGGGTCATGCGGGTGGGTTTGATTCAATCAAGAAATGACGGGTTGAACTTGACTTGCGGTCTATGGTTTGTTGACCTTGTCAAGGTCATAGATCGTTCGGGGCAAAATATTATCGGGAATTTCAAGTGTTGAAATTTGCAATGAGATTGCATACCTTCTATGAGATAGTTGGATCCCGATACCCGCTGCGAGTAAGAGTTACTCCTGGGAGAGTTTTATACATTACAATTAGCCGATCAAGTAGGTGTCTAGAAAGGTGTCAACGGGGTTATGCCTCTGGGAAAACGAGGTTTACATTAATTAGGTCCGTGCGAAAGCACGGGGCACCTCCCTCAAAGTACCGACACTGGCCTGGCTGAAAGATTGGCGAACTTGTAGTGTGTAATTAATCCCGGCTAGCCTTTCCTTTTAGGGTTTGAAGGAAGATTTGATAAAAAGCAGTGGGAGCCATCCTGATTAGATAAAATAATAACCAATCTATTCTTGCAAGAGCGCACGCTGAGTGTTTTCTTCTCTCTCTCTCCTGGTAGCGACCATATCACGCCTTAATCAAGATAATAAAACGGAATATTGACCGAACCCGCTTGTTATACTGAGCTGGGGAACGTTGGTCCCGCTCAAACTTATAATTGTTATAAGACAGAGCAGGAAATTGGGGATTACCAGAATTCCCGTGCCGCCCAAACGAAGAGAGTGCATGCTGATGCATCATCTTCGGGTGTGTTCGTTACAAAGAACTGTTTCTCTGTATTCTCTACGTCCTGGGTATGTGATACCAGATCAGGATCCCAGATATGCAATCTGTTACATAGGGCTACAGAAAGGTAGAGAACTGAGAACGGATGATAAGTTTCATGAGGCAGAAAACGGGGCAAGAGTTGCAGCCAAGTCTGTTGGTCACTGTCACCCTGTATTACAATACATTGATTCTGAACGAATGTTATTAGATACCGAACCTGTTATGAAAAATCATATCTGTCTCTTTATTAGTAAAGAAACGATAAAATATTGTATTGTTGGACAATGTTTTGAACATTTCCTATATCAAAAGTTGATCGGTTCAGGCACGTTATCTAAAAGCATTAATGTTCTAAATCAAACCACAGTTCTTAGTATACGGAACACACACAAGAGGAAGAGTTCAGAAATGAACAAATCCTTCTTGAGGTATTGTAGACTAGGTCAGATCAATGCGACCCGACTGGCTAGAGTTACATAAAGATGCATATTTAAATCAGTTTGAATTTACATCTTGTGAAACTCGCCAGTCATGTCACAAAGATAAGATGACCATAGCTCCGTTTACTGGAAACAGAGAAAGAGTTAGTGAACTCTTGGGATGATACATGTTGATGTATGTAAGGTCCCCTGTCTACACATGCCAAGACTGGTTCTTTATACTTCATTACGTTCTCTGATGATCTTTCGAGTTTCAGACCTATGTTCCTGTTGAAACACAAGTCTGAACCTTTTGAGATATTCACAGAATATAAGTTAGAAGTAGAGAACCAAAATACGGGTATAAGTATTATGTCCTTTGATGAGATTAAGGAGGAGAATACTTGAGCACGGAAATCCTGGATTACTCTAAAGGAGAATGAGATTCTCTCTCAGCATTACTCCTCCGTATACACCATAGCACGATGGTATATCGGGGCGGAGCAATCGCACCCTATTTGATATGGTGTGCTCTATGATGAGTAATACTGAGTTACCTGTTTCCTTTAGGGAGTTATGCACTTGAGAAGCTGCATACCTATTGAATAGGGTTCGAATCAAATCAGTTGCCTACCACTTCATATATGATATGGAAAGGGAAAAGCCCATATCTTAAGTTAGTTAAGATTTGGGGTTGTCCGGCCTATGTCTGAAAGAAAAATCCGGACAAGCTCGAGGCAATGTCAGTTATGTAGAACTGGAAATGTTCCAGCTATACGAACTACAGCAGATGATTTGATAGAACCAAAGGATTCGATAGTTACCAACGAACCTCAGCCTCTCCGCCGATCTAGTAGGGTTCCTCACCCACCTGAAAGTTACTTTGGTTTCTCTATGACAGTGGGAGCGAGGAATGCATCATGAGATGATGACCCAACTAGTTTCGAGCTAGCCATCAGGAGTAAGACTCTATAAGAATGGCTGGATGCTTAGTGATCTGAGATGGAATCCTTATACACCGACAAAGTATGGACTTCGGTTGCTATATCTGAAGGGTTAAATCCCCATCAGGAGCAAGTAAATCTTGAGAAGATTGCTTGGTGTACATGGAAAAGTTGAGACTTTCAAAGCTAGACTTGTTAAAGGTTTTCTTCATTGACCAGGCGTGGATAATGATGAAACCTTTTCCAGTGGCTATGCTTAAGTCCATCCGGATCCTACTTACCACGGCTGCATACCATGACTACGATCTCTGGTGGTTGGGTGTCTTGACTGCTTTTATAAATGATGATTTAGAAGAGAGCGTCTATAAGTACACAGCCAGAGGGCTTCGTAGACAGTGGGAGCAGCGGAAACGTGTGCAAGATGCTTTATAGGATTAAAGCAGGCATCGCGGAGTTGGAACATCTGTTTTGATGAAGTAGTCAAAGAGTTTGACATCATCAAAATGGTAGATGAACCTTGTATAAACAAAAAGGTAGTAGGGAGTATGGTGACGATCCTCGTAGAGTACATGGATGACATACTCTTGATAGGGAAGGAGTTTCCTATGCTACGCTCGATCAATCTCCGCTTATCACAAAGATTCTCCGTGTAGGATCAGAATGATACCTCCTAAATCCTGAGTTTTGGATCTATGAGATAGATTTAATTGGATGTTAGGATTCTCACTAGTTGTAGTGAGATAGTATCAATTGATCCTGGGGAGAATCACTGGAAGTGTTCCAGGGTGATAAAGACGACTGAATGTCAGTCGCAGGCATTGTCTTTACCCTCAGTAAAGGGACGGTATGTTGGAAGAGTTCCAAGCTAGATACCGTGACATACTAGACGATGAAGGCAGGATACATCGCTACTTAAGATGCTACCAAAGAGGCCGTTTGGGTGTATATTGGTTCATGAGATGAACTATGTTCCTCCCATTGTGTGACAATGGAGTTGTGGCTTATGCCAAGGAACGCCGGTCCCATCAGTGATCCAGACTTATTCTAAGGCAGTATCACCTGATCATGGAGATGGTTGATCTCCAGGGTGATCAAGGTTTGGAGAGTAGACTCAGAGGACAACACAGCGGATCCACTCACAAAGGCTTGTTCCCAGAGAGAGACTTTTATGGGATGGTTGAGTATGAGATACTACAACCACTGCTACAGATGGCCCTAGTGCAAGTGGGAGATTGTTAGTTATATGTATGCCCTAGAGGCCATTACTGTACATTGGATGTATACTGTAGTGGATGCTGGGACATATATAGGGAGGACTTTCTTGCTCGACATGATAGTATGCTATCTGGTTGAACTTTACCTTAACGTGTATACTGATTGTCTCTCTGTTACATGTTGGTAAAGCCCTTAGGATATGTACTTGACTACCTGGACTATGATGCGGATCATACTAGTGGGGACATGGTAGTCCATAAGTACATCCTTCAAAGTCCCTAGTCGTGGGTGTATCGAGACGGGGCATCGATATACCAGAGTAGACTAGCGTGTAGCTTCTCGACCCATACAGATGGGCGATGGATGATCCCATATCCATTGGTGTTTGACATCGGAGATGATATACGGGTGCTCAGTAGAGACTGGGTACACTGGACGGACTCGCCGAGAACTCCCAGATGGTATTATACCTCACGTCAGATGGCAGTTCTCTGGTGACACTGGTATAGAGTAGTCTGTTGACCCGAGATCGTCATAGAGTCTTGTGTGGTTCCCACTGTGCTTTGATTTCCATCTTACCACGTCCAAGAGGGCGTGCAAAATGGTGGTTTTTGGGTACAGTCCCGAGTCACATGGAGGCAATGAGCGATAGGAGGGGATTCGTCTCTCCCGGTATAGGGAGTTGATGTTGCGCTGTGTTCGATTGGCTATAACAGGAAATCCCTGGCCAGGGTTGCTGAGATTTACTGGTAAGTGTTACCAGTAGTTTCTCGAATTGTTATAGACCTCATATCGACACGACTTATCGAGCTATTGGGGTCTGACGTTTACCACCCCTAGGCGGGATATGCGACATATCAGACGATCAGACCGGACTGTACGGTAGTGTTGCTGGTTGGATTCACTGGAGTGTGAGCGGGCTTGCTCGTCGATCTTCAGATCGCTCAATACCCGGGTGGCCGTTACGTTTAGCAGACCGCTTGCGGCTTGTGGATGCTTGATATGATCATCATCTGCTGCCGGCGTATTGACGAGTCTTTAGAGTCCTACACAGAGGTTTCCTGGCTCAAGCAAAACGAAATAGGAGCGCATATGAGATATGTGCGGGACCGAGAATAATACCAGTATGTGATACTGTATTCGATTCTCGCGATATGTGACATTGATCGGTTATATGTGATATAGCCGGGTTATCGGATCAAGTGTTGATTCGATAAGTTGTTACTGTTGATACTAGTCGGTTGTGTGCGACATGACCGGATCATTGAATCAAGTGTTGATTTAATGATTTAATGCATAATTATATATTTGATATATTACTTTGCATTAACTAGTATTGGTTCACTTTAAATGGATTTTCTCATTTGGATTGTGCACATTGTATATGTGATATACATTTGTACATTTGATTGTATCATGTTTGATGATACATGATAGTTTAGTGTATGAATTAACCATGGTTGGTCAATGGTTAGGGTTTCTTTTGCTTCATTTATTCATTTATTTATCCATTTTGTTTATTTTAGCAAAAGAAAATAATGAAGAGATAATGGTGGCTTTCTTTGTTTGTTTATGAACCTTCATGAAGGTTTGACCTAAGTCACCATTTTGTCTTCATGTCTTAACCCAACCATTCACTAACCCTTGTTAATTCTCTACACCTAACTATGGTTTGTTATGATAAGAATGGATAATTCTTTTCTTTTTGAATTAACTTATCTTATCATTATTCTTCTTCTTCTTCCTTGAACTTCAAGAAGAAAGCTTACCTCATCAATGGTGATTGATGAATTAGAGTGAGAAATCCAATTCTAAAGTTAACCCAACTCCTATTTCTTCATCCTCTACCTCTTGCCAAGTAGTAGAGTGTGTTTTCTTCACAAGTTTCTTGACTTGGTGAAGTCGGAGCTTGATTTAGCGATGCCTCGACGTAGATCATCTTCGGCATGGACATCGACGACCTAGCTTGCCCATTCTCCGACGAAGCCTACGCTTGAGCCCGGATTTGATTTGGACAGCGGAGAGGACCTCGTTGCGGAGCTATGGAGGTGGAGCACCGGATCTACAAAGGTTGTATTTCCGTATCTTGTAGTTAAGTGTTAACTAGTTAGGCTTTTCGCCTAGTTTTCTAGCAAACGATCCGTAGTCGGGTCTCTTGGCACCGTTAAAATTTTAATTTGGCATGTTCGATGCCTTGTGAGAACTCATTAGGGTGCCTAGGAACCCTACAGTCGTCACCTTTTGTATATTATTTACTTTTCCGCATTAGGATAGACCCAAGGAGGGGAGCACAAGTAACCGGGTTCTGGGGTTCAGTGGGAGACCAACTCGAGGAGTCGAGTCAGGGTCTCCTAACCCAAGAATTGGCAGGGTTGCTTGCCACTCTCGTAGGGGTCTAGGGGTGTGGGATTGGCTATTCATCACGACCGTGGAATCCGTGTTTTATACTGGCTCGTATTGAAAACACGGACGTCCTAGTATATCCATTGTTTCATTTGTTTCTTCTGCTGCGATATCTATGATGTGATCATGTGATGTTCTCTGATAGATACAGTATACAGTATATATGATATATTATATAGACGTTACTTATGTTTTACACCCGCGCTAGCCCTGCCCTGCTCTGTCGTTAGTTACCTAACCTAACGGTGCACGAGAGGACATCGAGGCGAATGCGGATGGCATAAGTGTACGTCGTATTTATCTGTGATGTTTAGGTATTTAAATGATGGGACTTCATTAATGTGATTAATGAAATAAAAGAAACCAAATGATGTTGTAGAATCATATTTTAAAATAAAACAGGTAGCTACAGTTCTTGCTTTGCACAGCGGTATATGTGATATATCCTGCACCTTATTCGATGAGGAAAGGACCGAGATCCCTTCACCGGGAGTGACTCCTTTAGCAATAACTGGCAGATGCTACACACTCGGTTTGATTTTTGATTGCTTCTATAGTTTTTTCTTTGCACAGTGATATATATGATATATCCCGCACCTCATTCGACGAGGAAAGGGCCGACGATCCCTTCACCGGAAGTGACCCCTTTAGCAAAACTAGAAAAGCCTCAAAATCACTCCATTTCAAAACTTCATCTGATTCTACAACGATATCAAGTTCATTATGCAATAGGTTTTCAGAAAAACCTGTCGTAGCCCTCCGTCATTTCAGATAAATCCTACTTAGTATTCGTGCTACGTTTGTTGACCTCCGTCAAGGCGTAGTGTGCGGTATCTAACTAGTATTTATCTGCTTATGCATATGATGCAGATTGGATTAGGGTAGTCGTACGACCTTGTTGACCTCCGTCAAGGGTCGTGCGGGTGGGTTTGATTCAATCAAGAAATGACGGGTTGAACTTGACTTGCACCCTGTGGTTTGTTGACCTCCGTCAAGGTCATAGGATGCTTGGGGCAAAATATTATCGGGAATTTCAAGTGTTGAAATTTGCAATGAGATTGCATACCTTCTATGAGATAGTTGGATCCTGATACCCACTGCGAGTAAGAGTTACTCCTGGGAGTGTTTTGCACACTACAATTAGCCGATCAAGTAGGTGTCTAGAAAGGTGTCAACGGGGTTACGCCTCTGGGAAAACGAGGTTTACATTAATTAGGTTCGTGCGAAAGCACGGGGGACCTCCCTCAAAGTACCGACACTGGCCTGGCTGAAAGATCGACGAACTTGTAATGTATAATTAATCCCGGCTAGTCTTTCCTTTTAGGGTTTGAAGGAAGATTTGATAAAAACCAGTGGGAGCCATCCTGATTAGATAAGATAAAAACCAATCTGATCTTGCAAGAGAATATGCTAAAGTGTTTTCTTCTCTCTCTCTCCAGGTAGCGACCATTTCATGCCCTAATAAAGATAATAATATGGATGTATTGACCGAACCCGCATGTTATTCTGTGCTGGGGAACATTGGTTCCGTTCTTTCTTATAAGAGTTATAGGAATGAACAGGATATAGGGGAATACCAGGATTCCCATGCCACCCGAATGAAGAAAGTACATGATGATACATTTTCTTCGGGTGTGTTCGTTACAGAGAACTATTTCTCCATTTGCTCTACGTCCTGGGTATTAGATACCGGGTCAGGATCCCATATATGTAATCAGTTACATGGGCTTAGGAAAGGTAGAGAACTTGGAGAAGGTGATAAAGACATTAGAGTTGTCAATGGTGCAATTGTTGCAGCTAAAACTGTCTGGGAATATCACCTTGTATTACCAACTGGTAATACATTGGTTCTGAACGAATGCTATTACATGC
Organism: Agapanthus africanus; assembly: GCA_030015575.1. Taxonomy (NCBI): domain Eukaryota; kingdom Viridiplantae; phylum Streptophyta; class Magnoliopsida; order Asparagales; family Amaryllidaceae; genus Agapanthus; species Agapanthus africanus. The sequence goes on along the minus strand of JASDDO010000029.1, from coordinate 249,696,702 downwards.
CGAACCTGATATGCAACATTATATCGGTTTCTTTGTTGAGTAAAGAGGGATATAATTTTGTATTACAGGACAATGTTATGAACATTTTCCGTAACCAAAAGTTGGTTGGATCAGGCACGTTGTGCAATGGCATTTATGTTCTGAATCAATCAATAGTTCTGAGCATAACAAACACACTCAAGAGGAAGAGTTCAGAACTGAACGAATCCTTCTTGTGGCATTGTAGACTGGGTCACATCAATGCGACACGACTGGCTAAGTTGCATAAAGATGGATATTTGAATCCGTTTGAATTTTCATCTTATGACACTTTCCAGTCATGTCTCAAAGGCAAGATGACCAAAACTCCGTTTACGGGACACGGAGAAAGAGTTACCGAACTCTTGGGACTGATACATACGATGTATGCGGTCCCATGTCTACACATGCCAGGGATGGTTCTTCGTACTTCATTACATTCACTGACGATCTCTCTAGATTCAGATATGTGTTCCTCATGAAACACAAATCAGAAGCTTTTGAGATATTTAGAGAATATAAACAAGAAGTCGAGAACCAAACCGGAAAAAGTATTAAAATCCTACGATCTGATCGAGGAGGTGAATACTTGAGCATTGAATTCCTGGACTTCCTAAAAGAGAATGGGATTCTCTCTCAGCTAACTCCTCCATATACACCACAGCACAACGGTGTATCAGAACGGAGGAACCGCACCCTATTGGATATGGTGCGCTCTATGATGAGTGTAGCTGAGTTACCTGTTTCCTTCTGGGGATATGCACTGGAAACAGCAGCATACCTACTGAATAGGGTTCCCACCAAATCTGTGCCTACCACACCATATGAGATATGGGAAGGGAAGAGACCATATCTTAATTTTATTAAGGTATGGGGTTGCCCGGCCTATGTCAAAAGACAAAAACCGGACAAACTCGAGGCAAGGTCTGTTTTGTGTAAATTTGTTGGATATCGCAAACATTCGCGAGGGTATATCTTCTACCACAGTGAGGAACAAAGAGTATTTGTTGCTCAACATGCCACCTTTTTAGAAAAGGAATTTCTTGCAAAAGAGATTAGTGGATCTGAGGTAGAACTGGAAGAGGTTCCAGCTGAACAAAACACAATAGAAGATTTAGTGGAACCTGAGGATTCAGTAGCTCCCAATGAACCTCAGCCACTCCGCCGATCTAGTAGGGTTCCTCGCCAACCTGAGAGATACTATACGGTTTTCTCATGGATGGTGGGAGCGAGGATTGCATCATGGAGGATGATGACCCAACTAGCTTCGAGCAGGCCATCACGAGTAGGGACTCAGTGAAATGGCTGGATGCTATGCGGTCCGAGATGGAATCCATGTACACCAACAAAGTATGGACTTTGGATGTTGCTCCTGAAGGGGTAAAACCCATCGGGAGCAAGTGGATCTTCAAGAAAAAACTTGGTGTAGATGGGAAAGTGGAGACTTTCAAAGCTAGACTTGTAGCAAAGGGTTTTCGTCAAAGACCAGGTGTGGATTATGACGAAACCTTTTCTCCAGTGGCTATGCTTAAATCCATCCGGATCATGCTTGCCATCGCTGCATATCATGATTACGAAATCTGTCAAATAGATGTTAAGACCGCCTTTCTAAACGGTGATTTAGAAGAGTGCGTGTACATGCCTCAGCCAGAGGGCTTCGTAGACAGTAGGAGCAGCGGGAAAGTGTGCAAGCTGCTTAAATCCATTTATGGATTAAAGCAAGAATCGCGGAGTTGGAACATCTGCTTTGACGTCGTTATCAAAGAGTTTGATTTCGTCAAAAATCCAGATGAACCTTGTATTTACAAGAAGGTAGCAGAGAGTAAGGTGGTCGTCCTCGTATTATACGTGGACGACATACTCTTGATAGGAAATGATATTCCTATGCTGCAATCGGTCAAGCTCTTCTTATCACAAAGATTCTCAATGAAAGATCTTGGTGATGCCTCCTGCATATTGGGAATCAGGATCTATAGAGATAGATCCAAACGAATACTGGGATTGTCCCAATCCAGGTACATTGACACCATACTAAAAAGGTTTAGTATGGAAGAATCCAAGCGTGGGAACCAACCCACGATCTCTGGACTCACTCTCTCCAAAGAGATGTCTCCCAAGACTGATTTGGAGAGAGCTCGCATGCAAGGGATACCCTATGCTTCGACAGTAGGCTCTATCATGTATGCGATGCTATGTACCAGACCCGATATTGCATACTCACTAAGTGTAGTGAGTCGGTATCAAGCAGATCCTGGAGAGAGTCACTGGACAGCTGTGAAGAACATTCTCAAGTACTTGCGAAGGACTAGAAAAATGTTCTTGGTGTATGGTAACGGAGAACTCCAAGTGGAGTCCTTTACCGATTCGAGCTTCCAGAGTGATAAGGACGACTCTAAGTCACAGTCGGGATTTGTCTTTACCCTTTACGGAGGGGCGGTTAGCTGGAAGAGTTCCAAACAAGAAACCGTGGCAGACTCGACGATGGAGGCTGAATACATCGCTGCCAACGATGCTGCCAAAGAGGCTGTCTGGATCAAGAAGTTCATTACTGAACTTGGAGTGGTTCCATCCATTGAGCATCCAATACCTTTGTATTGTGATAACAATGGAGCGGTGGCTTTGGCCAAGGAACCCAGGTCCCATCAGCGATCCAGGCATATTCTGAGGCGGTATCACCTGATCCGGGAGATAGTTGATCGCCGGGAGATCGAGGTCAGGAGTGTTGACACGAAGAACAACACGGCGGATCCACTCATGAAGGCCATTCCCCAGATACAGTTTGAGAGACTCTTCGGGATGCTCGGTATGCGATACTACAGCAGCTGGCCCTAGTGCATGTGGGAGATTGTTAGTTGTATGTATGCCCTAGAGGCCAGTATTGTACAGATGATGTATATTATATTGGATGCTTGGACATATATAGAGATGACTTTCTTGCTCGATATGATAGTATGCTATCTGGTTGCTCTTTGTCTTAACATGTACAATTCTCTCTTTAAACTGTCTTATAGTTACATGTTGGTAAAGCCCTTAGGATGTGTACTTGACCACCTGGACTATGATGCAGATCATACTAGTGGGGACATGGTAGTCCATAGGTACATCCTTCAAGGTCCTTAGTCGTGGGTGTATCGAGACGGGGCATCGATATACCAGTGTAGACTAGCGTATACGCTTCTCGACCCATGAGATGGGCGATGGATGATCCCATATCCATTGGTGTTTGACATCAGAGATGGTATACGGGTGCTCAGTGGAGACTGGGTACACTGGACGGACTCGCCGAGAACTCCCAGATGGTATTATACCTCACGTCAGATGGCAGTTCTTAGGTGACACTTGTGCAGGTTAGTCTGTAGACCCGAGATCGTCATAGAGTCTTATGTGATTCCCACTGTGCTTTGATCTCCACCTTACCACGTCCATGAGGGCGTGCAAAACGGTGGTCTTTGGGTACAGTCCCGAGTCACATGGAGACAATGAGCGATAGGAGGGGTTTCGTCTCTCCCGGTATTGGGGGTTGATGTTGCGCTGTGCTCGATTGGCCGTAACAGGGAAGTCCCTGGCCAGGGCTGATCAGAGATTTGCTGGTAAGTGTTACCAGTAGTTTCTCGACCCGTTATGAGCCTCACATCGGCATGACTTATCGGTTATTGGGGTCTGACGTTTACCACCCCTAGACTTGATATGCGACATATCAGACGAACAGACCGGACTGTACGGTAAGTGTTACGGGTTGGATTCACAGGAGTGTGAGCGGGCTAGCTCGTCGATCTTCTGATCGTTCAATACCCGGATGGCCGTTACGTTTAGCAGACCGCTTGCGGCTTGTGGGTGATTGACATGATCATCATCTGCTGCCGGCGTATTGACGAGTCTTTAGAGTCCTACACAGAGGTTTCCTGGCTCAAGTGAAACGAAATAGGAGCGCATATAAGATATGTGCATGACCGAGAATAATGCGTGTATGTGATACCGTATTTCATTCTCGCGATGGATGTATCGATTGGTTATATTCGATATAACCTAGATATCGAATCAAGGATTGATTCGATAAGCCGATACATAGGATACTAGTCGGTTATATGCGATATGACCGGATCGTTAAATCAAGTGTTGATTTAATGATTTAATGTATAATTATATATTTGATATATTACTTTGCATTAGCTAGTATTAGTTCACTTTAAATGGATTTTCTCACTTGATGTGCAAGTTGTATATGTGATATATTTTTGTGCACATCTTTGTATCATGTTTGATGATGCTTGCTCATTTGGTTAAGTGTAAAGAATTAAACCTAGGTTAAGAAAGTGATTAGGGTTTTAATTATCCATTCTTTTATTTATTAATTTTGGAAAAAGAATGGGATAAGAATACAAAAAGGTTGCTTTCATTCTTGAACCTTTGTGAAGCTTCATGAAGCTTTGACCAAAGTGACCAATTTGTCTTCATGCTTAACCCTAACCACTCTTCTAACCTTGGTCAATTCTCTACACCTAACCATGGTTACTATTATGATAAGTATTCATTTCTTTTTCATTTTTGATTAACTTATCATAATATTTCCTTCTTCTTGATCTTCTTCTTCAAGAAAGAAAGCTTGATGCCATCAATGGCAACTTGAGTTCTAAAGTGAGAAATCCAATTCTAAAGATAACCCACCTCCTATTTCTTCACCCTCTACCTCTTGCCAAGTTGTTTTGGGTATTTTCTTCACAAGTTTCACAAATTTGTGAAGTCGGAGCTTGAACTTGTGATGCCTCGACGTAGATCATCTTCGGCACGAAGCCGACGACCTAGTCCGCCTATTTCTCCGATCAAGCCGACGATTGAGTCCGGGATTCGAGATGGACAGCGAGAGGACGCCTACGTGGAGCTAAGGAAGTGGAGAACCGGATATACAAAGGTTGTAGCCTCTCTCCTTTAGTTAAGATGTTAACTAGTTTCGTTTTCGCCTAAATTTCTAGTCGACGATCCGTATTAGGGTTTCTCGGCACCCATAAAATTTGAAATTGGCATGGTTGATGCCTTGTGAGACCTCTATAGTGTGCCTAGGAACCCTACATATGCGATACTCATAGACGAACAGACCGGACTGTACGGATATTGTCACCATCAGGCTCAGTAGGTGTTTCTGGATGAGTTTGCTCGTCGGCCTCCCTTTCGCTCAATACCAGGGTAGCCGTTACGTATAGCTAGTGCCACTGACGTGCTTGTAGTTAAACCCACTGCTAGAGTATTGACGAGTCTTTAGAGTCCCACACAGAGGGTTTCCCTGGTTCGGACGAAACTTTGTAGAGGCCGTATGGTTTTATGGCAGGGTTTGATCATATACGTGCACTTGTGCACGGATCATGATCGGACGGATAATACTAGTGGGCTTTGGTTTAATCCGGATCCTAGTATTATACTGTTGGATTATTTTCGTCTCGTTGTATTCGTATTCATTCAGAATATGGATGCAGGTATGTATATACGGATGAGGGGTATTCTTGTAATTCGTTACGAGTTTACTTTTGAAGTTGACATTTCTTTTTCTAGTGTTAAACATTTAAGGTTTCTTTAAGTGTTTAATATTTATGTGATGGAGAGTATGAGTGCAAGTCTTGGCTTGGGCAATGATTGTGGCATGACACATGAGTGCAAGTCTTGGCCTTGTGCATTCATAGTGGCATGTGCACTTGGTGACTCGTGGTATTGGGTTTGGTGTGAGATATTTTGTGCTGGGATTTTTCTTCACTTGAACATCACAATATCTCACACAACTCAACACAAGAAAAACTACTGACACTTTCTTTAGTTGCTTTTTCTTTTAGCCAAAGTCTTGAGCTCACACTTTTCATCACATGGCTTCTTCTTGAACCTCCACCCATTCTATCTCATGAGTTGAGAATCCTTGGGTGTTTTGAGACAAAATGATCACACACTCTCTCTACTTCATCTTGGGTATCTAGGATAGCAAACTGGATGCCCGAGTTGCTTCGTTTTTGAAGCGGGAGCCCGTATTACGAATCCTCGACGTGGATCGTCTTCGACGAGGGAGACCGAAGATCGAACTTCATCGAGGCAGCCGCGAAGATCTTGGGACAGAGGTTGAAGACCAAAGGACACGGATCGATCGGTATAACCTCTCTAAACTCTTTCAGTATAACTAGTATTGGGTTAATGGTACGATCCGTCGAATCAGGTTCCGTTAGCGCCGGTTTTTTAAAGTTTTTGTTCCGCGTTTGGCTACGGATTGATGGATGGGGCGCTAGCGTAATCCTACATACACATATTGTGCTTATTGGATAGTCTTCTTCCAAACCATAGGGAGGTGTCGAAAGGTGTGGAAGGGAGAAAACCAATTAGCCTAAGTGTGGTGTGCAGAAGGTAATAAGTAAAGACATAGAAAGGGATTAGAATAAGGGCAAAAGGAAATCGCGACTGCAATCATTCACGACGAAACCGTATATACCCCTGCCACTCCTACATCCACTTTGAATTTCTCCAGAGCACTTCATATCACTGCGAAGATCCATAATGCTTGGTTATACCATCGTATAGTTACATACGAACTCGAAGGAACTTGTTCCTGTTCGAGAATGGATTCTGGTTCAGGAGAAATAGAATAGGATTATTCAGTTGTCTTTTCTCTTCGCCTTCTCTCTGGTTGCAAGGGCTCCTGGTATTAGCAGAGTACACCTATTGGGCTTATTGGATAGTCATATTCCAAACCTTAGGCTGGTGCCGAAGGGTAGGGAAGGAAGAAAATCAATTAGCCTAGTGTGGTGTACAGATGGTAATAAGTAAAGACATATAAAGGTTTGGAGTGAGGGCAAAGAAGTATCTGGTTACTATCATGAATCAGGGTAATGGAAAAGGCATTACTAGGAATTCCCGGTTACCTCTTCGAAACATTTTCATGTTTCAGATTTACTGTGCGATGTTAAGTGAAAACTGTTTTCCCAATAAGATTCTAACTCCATGGTATGTATTTACCAGATTTGATTCTCATATCTGTATGGTGTTACAGATGGTGAGTGGGAGTAAGATATTAGGAATTGGGTGATTAGATCCTCTGTATATCGGAATTCTTTGTAATTAGTGATATTTGAGGAAATCACCTGGGTTTTGCCTGACGGCAAATATTTTGTTTTGAATATCCGTTGTTATGCACCAATTTCAAACTGATATATCTGTACGTTTATTTTATAAAGTGAGATATAACTTTTTGAAATTATGTCTATGACATTTAACTATATCAGTTGGTGATTAGGTAAGGTGCATTTAACAACGGTGTAATTCTTCTTAACTATAGTATAATTTTTCAACTTACGACTCACATGGTTTGAGTTATTGAACTCAGGGGACTTATACAAAGTATTGTATGTTATCCATTGTCCGTTAGGACAAAGGGGTTGGTACTCGTTCTATATTCTGTTTACTTATGACTTCTCCAGTTCTAGACAAGTATTTCGTTGAAATACAAGGTCCAGATATTGAGAAGATATAGGTATAAGAATAAAGTAGAGATCCATATGTTGCAAGACAAAGGGTTAGTACTCGCAATATATTCTCTTTACTTTTGACTTGTCCAGTTCTAGACAAGTATTTCGTTGAAATACAAGGTCCAGATATTGAGAAGTTATAGGTACAAGAATAAAGTAGAGAACCATTTGTTGCAAGTATCAGGATTCTTCAAGGTGATCAAAAATGTAGATACTTGTGTTTGGTGTTCCGTTGTAAGTAATAGTTTTGAGAACTTGCTTCTCTTTCAGGTTACTCATACGTGGATGTATTCCTTGATGAGTAATGTTGTTTAACCTCCTTCCATTTGGCTGATATGCACTGGACACAGTTGCATGATTTTTGAATCTGGTTCCATTTAAATTAGTGCGTTTGTTTCTATATGGTATATAGAATGGTTTCATATCTTAACGATATTAAGGTATAAGGAGTTGTCCGACTGATGCTTAAAACCAGAATCTGGACGAACTTAAGGCAGTTTCAGTAATGGCAGTTTGTGGGTTATCCCGGGCTTCGACGAGGGTTAACATTCTACCATCAGGAAGATCAATAGTTATATTGTTCTTGACTCGACACCAGTTTTAGTAAAATGGATTCTTTTCAGAAAACATTAGTGGGAGTATGGTAGAACTGGAAGTGATTCCAGAACCACAAACGATTACTGAAAATTTAATAGAACCTGGAGATTCATTTGGATTCGACATTCCATTAGCCACTCCTCAGATTTGGTGGGTAACTTCAGACACCCGAGAGGCACTTCGATCTTCTTAGAGACGGTGGTAGGAAGGTTCTTATTTACCCAGACTTGTCATTGCTGATGTTCTAGACTATGAGACCTGGCAAGAGGATAAATATAACATCGTTCTAAATTAGTTTTAGAAAGTGCAGGTGTATATGACTCTGCCAGAAGGTTGTTGTAGTCAGTGGGAGAAGCAAAAGCATAGTGGGAAAGTTTCTTATGTCTATTTATAGACTAAAGCAAGTATAGCGGAGATAGATCATCTATTTTTGATGTGATAGTCATAGGTTTCGACCTCTTCAGAATAGGAGATGGATCCGGTAAGAAGGTAGTAGAGAGTGATGTCCAGGTATTTGGATGACATGCACTTGAGAAGGAAAGATCTTCATATATATATTCTATGATCAGTTATATACTGTGGTTTTCATAAGGTGTTTCTTCACATAGGATATGGATAAAATATCAGATATTCTGGTCACTAGATCTATGGTTTTAGATCTAGATTTGGGAAGTGTCCCAATTTGGGTACTTTGACATTATTCTAAAGGTGTTTTAGAATGGAAGACTCCTGGTGTGGTGGTGTATCCACAGGTGATGGAGTTACCCTCTCTAAAGAGATGTCTTACAGACTGATGGGGAGAGGGAGTTGCATGATAGGAATATTACTTGCTTAGGCAATTGAGTCAATCATGAGATGTCAAGTACCACACCAGATTTTGCTTTTACACTAGTTGCAATAAACATATATTAATCCAATCCTAGTGAAATATTGGGAAGCAGTTATGAACATAAGTGGATTTTCTTGGGATATGGTAACGACAGCCTCCTTTGGGAGACGGATATCATTTCAGGCTTCCAAGATGACCTCGATGACAAAGTGGCTGTCTGAGTTATAGTTTTCCCTCTTTTGAGGGGCAGTATGTTGAACAGGTGGTCCAAGCGGATGTTATGGATGACATGGCGCAGGATACCGATTAAATTCAGTTGATGATACAGTCTAAGAAGTTTGTTGGATTGGGAGTTCATTAGTAAACTGGGTCCCATCCGATATCTAGACAAATTCTAAGACATGTATTGCTCATTTCGGGAGATAGGCTTTCTCCGCGAAGTTGAGATATAGAGAGATATAGAAAGAAACATTGGAGCGGATCCACACACTGAGGCTATTTCTCAAACACAATAGTTTCACAAACGAGCTTTGAGAAACTAATTAGTAGTGAAGTTGGGTGTTCGGTATCACACGAGCTGTGAGTATGCGACACCGCAATAATTAGCCTAAGTGCAAGTGGGAGATTGTTAGCTATAGTGCCCTCAAGTCAATTATTGAATCGCAGGCACGCGATTGCGATGATTGAGAGAGGACCTATACGGATAGAACAGTCTTACTCAAAATGATAGTATGCTATCTGGTTTGTCTTTATCTTTATGTGGTATTACTAATCACTATTACATGCCCATAGGATTCTTGCTTGACTACCAGCATTATGATGGCGATCATATACGTGGGAGCTAGGTGGTCTATAAGCACATCCATAAATGTCCCTAGTCGTGGGAGTTTCGAGACTGGGCATCGATACTCCAGAGTAAACTAGTCCATACTGATTGAGACCCCAACGAGGGGCGGTGGCCAGGTCTCACAAGCTATTGGTGTTAGTTTGTTAACCTAAGATAGTATACAGATGCTCATTGCGTTATGAGTACACTGGACGGACTCGCCGGGAACATGCTAGTTGGTTATATACCTATTGTCAGATAGCAGTTCCCAGGTACATATGTAGAGGTTAGTCTGTTAACCTGAGATCATCATTTGTCTCGTGTGAGTTCCCACTGTGCTTTGATTACTACCCTACCACGGCTCAAAGGAGTCATGCAAACAGGTTTTAGTTGGGTACAGTCCCGAGCCACATGGAGGCAGTGAGTGGATCATCGGGGATTTGTCTCTCCCGGTATTGGGTGTTGATGTTGCGCAGTGCATGGGTGGCCATCACCAGAAATCCTTGGCCAAGGTAGTCGAGAATTACTGATTTAGATCAATAGTTTCTCAGTTGGTGATGGGCTTCATACTGACTCGAAATGTCACGTTATTAAGGGTCTGACTTTATCCACCCACCAAGACTCAATATGCAATACTCTTAGACGAATAAACCGGACTGTAAGGATATTGTCACGGACTGGCTCAGTAGGGGTTCGGATGAGTTTTCTCGTCGGCCTCCCTTTCGCTCAATACCTGGATAGTCGTTACGTACAGCTAGTGCCGCTGACATGCTTGTGGTTAAACCCACTGCCATCGTATTGACGAGTCTTTAGAGTCCCACACATAGGGTTTCCCTGCTTCGGGCGAAACGATGTAGAGGCCGTATGGTTTTACGGCAGGATTCGATCATATACGTGCACTTGTGCATGTATCAGGATTCGGACGGATAATAATAGTGGCTTTGGTTTAATCTGGATTCTAGTATTATATTGTTGGAATATTTTCGTCTCATTGTATTCGTATTTTTCGGAATACGGATACGGGTATGTATATACGGATGATGGGTATTCTTGTAATTTATTACAAGGTGCTTCTAAAAGTTGCCACCTCATTTAGTTTTAACCATTTAGGACTAAATGGTTAATGAGGTGGAGAGGATGAGGTGTGGTTTGCATTTGTTGTTTGCATGGCTTTGTAGTGACTTATTGTTACTATTCAAGCATGCTTGTTTTTTTTTGTTTTGTTGTGAGATATTTTGTTGACTTGAGATATTTTTGGTTGAATTAAGATATTTTGGAGACTTGAGATATTTATGAGAGGTTTCATTATTACTCACAACAACACACAACACAAAAAGGACTTAGCCATTTTTCTTAAGTTGCCTCTCACTCTCATCTTCAAGCTTCTTGTTCTACCTCCACCTTTCAAGTCTCATGTGTTGAGAAACTTAGGGTGTTTAGAGACAAATTAATCCATCGCTACACTCTATATCTTTTAGGCTATCTAGTTTGGCGAACTAGGTTCCCTGGTTACCTCGGCTATTGAGGTAGGAGCTCGGAATAAAAATCCTCAGGTGGATCATCTTCGATGGAGGGAGACCGAAGATCAAGCTAGATCATAGTGGCCTCTAGGAGATTAGGAAGGTGGTTGAAGACCGAAGTATACGGATCAATTCGGTATAACCATTCTTAACTCCTATATATTTAGTTTGCTAGTTTAAGGTTCATGGTAGATCCGGGTAGCGGGTTATGTTAGCGCTAGTTTTGAAAATTTTTGTTCTGCAATCGGCCATGGTTTGATGGCCAGGGCGTTTACATAACCCAACATTTTTCAAAAAACAATAGTCGTATTCTTTTGCTTTGCATAGTGGTATTTGTTTAGGAATATCCAACACCTCATTCGAAGAGGCAAGAGCCTGGATCCCTTCACGGGGAGTGACCTCTTGAGCAAAAGTTTATGTTACTCTAGATCACTCGGTTTTCTTCAAAACCACTAGTTTTCAAAAGCGGAGCCTAAACCACTCATTTTCAAAACTACTCGGTTCCTTCAACGATATCAAGTTTATTACGTTAAAGATTTTTCGCCAAAAACCAGCCGTAGCCCTCTGTCGTTTCAGATAATTAGTACTTAGTATTCGTGTTGCGTTTGTTGCTTATTCGTAAAGACGTAGTGTACGGTACCTAAGTAATGATTATCTGTAGCATAGATAATGTGATTGGTTAGGATAGTCGTATAACTTTGTTGATTATTCGTCAAGGGTCATGCGGGTAAGTCTAATGCAATTTTGGATAACGACGGGTTAAACTTGATTAGGATCTTTTGATTTGTTGATTATTCGTCAAGATCACTAAGGTCCTAGGGGCAAAAACCACATCAGGAGTTTTAAATATACAGGAAACTTGTTAGTGTTGCATACCTTCTGGAGTGTGGTGACTAGAGTAGCTTCCATCTAGGTTATCATATGATGATAGTTGGATCCCGATCCCACTGATGAGTAGAATTACTCTTGGGAGATATTTTTCACTGCAAAATTAGCTAACCTATTAGGTGAGGTGTTAACGGGGCTACGCCTCTGCGGAAACAAGGTTTATTTTAATTAGGTCTGTGCAAGAGCACGGGGAACCTCTCTTGGAGTACCAACACCAACCTGGCTGAACGGTTAGCGAACTTGTAAGGTTTTAATGATCCCGACTAGTTCTCTTTTTAAGGTTTGAAAGAGAATTCAAGGAAATAGTGGGAGCCATCCTGTTAATATAAAATAATAACCAATCTAAATTTGCAAAAGAACGCTGAGTGTTTCATTTCTCTCTCTTTCTCCAGGTAGCAACCAATTCACGCCTTAATCAAGATAATAAAATATATGACTTGACCGATGTAACACCTTGGATTTCCGTTTGATTGTTTTGGTGATAATTAGTAGTCATGCATGTTTTTATATTTGTGTGTTCATAGGATTTATAGTTATTATTGGTAGTGTTAGCATATTGGAAATTTGCCCTTGTTGTGCACACTTGCACACTTAGACCTTTTCTTATGACTTGTTAACCATTCTTGTGCATGGTTGCAAACTCTTTTTCCCCACCATTTAACCCTTTTCTAAACCCTTTTTATAATTTCAAAAGGAAACAACAAAAGAAAAAGAAAATTCAAATACCATTAAACAAATGAGCATGGTGGTTAGGTAAACCTTGACTTTTGACCCTCTTTCTCTTCTCTCTTCTCTCTCTTTCCCTCATTTCTGAGATTCCACAGAAATTTCCAGCAGCAAAAACTTCATTTTTCCTCCATATTCTCTTCTCTTTTCATTCCCTTCAATTCCCAAACAAATCCTACACAAAAACCACACCTTTTCATCACATAACCTTAGGAAAAGTGAGCTTTTTAGGGTGTTTAAGGCAAATCTGCATACACGAGGGGAAAAGCTGAAACTTTGGTGTGTTGCAAGGTCTCTAAAAGGTATAAACTCTGGTCTTAACCTCTTTTTCCATAACTTGTAGTTTTGTTTAGCAAAAATCTCATTTTTGTGCATTTTTAGTGATATTATAGGATATTTGTGATGTATATGTTAGATTGGTGTTCTCATAGTTTAGTTAGCTCCATTAAGTGTTTTTAGAGCTATTTTAACTAGGTTATACTTCAGGTTGCACAAAAATACCCTAAAGTTCCATTTTTAGTGCAAAGTGTGGATTTTAACTAGAATTTGGGCACTGTAGGATCTGCTGTTATCCGAGACATTTCAGAGTAAAACTAGGTGTTAATGTAGCATGTATAGGGGGTATAGAGTGCACACACCCAACCTGGGAGCCCAATTCCAATCTGGGGCCGCCAAATATTGCATTCTGGCCGCAATTTGCGGCCAGATGGGGGAGACATGGGTTGGGGTTTGGGGTGTAGGTGTCTGCTGCTATGTGTGTTGTTTTGGCATGTATAGTTTTTCCATATCTTTTCTGTATCAAAATCTGGGGTAGAATACCTATTTTCCCGTATTTTAAAACTTTCGCGACACGCGTGATACGTGTGTGTGGGTTTTGGGTTTCTGCGTATCGCGACGCGTCGGAGTGATTTCAGACACGTAACCATACGTTTTAGCGTATCGCACACACGCGCGCTTGGTTCGCGACACGAGTTACTGATTCGGCTTAAATGTCACGTTTTTGTGATTTCAAGCTTATGTGTGATATATTGTGTAATTATAGGTTCGCAGGCGAGTACAGCGGACGCCGCGCAGGAGGGGAAACAGGTTGTTGGCTATACCTAGTGGGAGGCTACGGTGAGTAGATTTCACATCTACGGGGATATCGCCCGCATGGCGTTCTACGTCAGGGCTGATAGGACCTTATAGCGTTCCTTATATATATTGCATGTTCATGGTTACTAGCTAGTGCATTGCATACCTACTACACATATCACATTGGATCATTGCATTGTAGCTTATCTATACGTGACATGACTTGATACTCATATTTGATACCTATATCACATTAGATCATTGCATTGTAGCTTATCTATATGTGACATGACTTGATACTCATATTTGATACCTATATCACATTGGATCATTGCATTGTAGCTTATCTATATGTGACATGACTTGATACTCATACTTGATGTACATATCACATCACATTTACTTGTATTATTGGTTGAGATTTCATGTGATTTCTGGATTTGGGAACCGTGGCCTTTTCAAATAAGTAATCATTTAAAAACCCGGTTCCCTTGATATGATATTTTGGGGCGCCGCCCCGTGTTTTCTCGGTGCTAGAGGATGTACTGAGAGAGGGCTGACCCGGAATGACGGATGCCCGATGTATTGAGAGAGGGATGACCCGGAATGACGGATGCCCGATGTATTGAGAGAGGGATGACCCGGACTGACGGATTCCCGATATATACTTTGATATAGGGCTGACCCGGAATGACGGATGCCGACGTATTGAGAGAGGGATGACCCGGACTGACGGATTCCCGATATATATATCTTGAGAGAGGGCTGACCCGGATTGACGGATGCCCGATACAGGATGTTTTGCGTGTCGATGCTAGAAACGAGTATTTATGATATTTGTGTGCCGATGTTGGGCACTCGGGATTCTCAGGGATATACAGGATATGAGGGCCTATGGAGTACCGGCGTTTGGGATGTTGGAATTTGTGGTGCATACATACATATGTAGTCCACCTTGATACATCATGTAGATACTATATTCCCATGCTCGGCATTTATTATCACATCTCATCCTGTAGTTATATCACCTGATAGAGGACTTGCATTATTATTATGCATACTTCTTACCTCGCATTGGTATCATCTGCTGGCATTTGTTAGAGTAGCGTAGTACGTGCATGCTCGCGATTACCTTTATATGTTATCTCTATTCACGAGTTGGCAACTCACCCCCCGTTGTGCCACAGTGTTTGCAGGTTGCCCTTCGGAGTAGTTGCGGCAGGCTGCTTTGCATCTTTTGACACAGATACCCCCATAGCTGGTGTACTAGCTCTTTTGCTGATAGGTGGGTTTTGTGCGGTATCTGTTTATCTTTCTGTATGTACATTGTTGTATCTAGTATTCTCCATCTACCATGTATGTATTTGACTTAGAAACAGTGTGAGGACGATGTTGTATTATTTTGTATTCTGGTGTCGAGCTCGTTGTGAGCCGGCTGTACTTGCAGTTTATTCTATCTGTGATGTTCCCACTTGTGGATCTTGATCTTCGCTACGGCGTCGTATATTGTCTTCTTGGAGATTGTTTACTTGGGTTTCTTATCATGTTTTAGTTAGTGCTTTCTTTAAAACTTCAAACACTCTATACTTTCACTGGTTTGATTTCTGGGTTCTCGGTTCACTTAGTCGCGTTACGCCTGTAGACGTTACGTGGTTATGTGCCGGTCACGGGCCAAACTTCGGGTCGTGACAAAGTTGGTATCAGAGCGTAGGTTTTACCTTTCGGAGTGTAGGACGACCCTGGTATGATGGAGTAGGTAGCTGCGGCAGGGTAGCGTAGCGTGTGTATGTTCCGCGGCATACTCACGACACGGTACTCCGCCTACGCGACCTTAGGACTTGTTGATTTAAAATTCCTCCTTGAGTATATACATTCTTGCGATTCGATTTCCGTATCCTTATCGAATCCTGTTGTTTTTTTGATAGCCAATATGCCGCCAAGGACTACGAGGGCACAGAGAGCGGCCGTGAGGGCCGAGGTTCGAGTTGGTTCATCTGAGACAAGGACTAATCCGAGTAATACTCCTGTTGCACCAGGACAGATTGTTCCCCTACGGCAGCTCAGATCGCTAGATTAGTGGTAGAGATGCAGGGCCTATGCCAGGCGATGAGCTCATTGGTAGAAGTCGTTCGAGCGCAGCGACAGATGGTTGCCACCCCTGTTACCCAGTTGTTCCTTGCGATCATCATGCAGTATTCCGTCCCCTACATAGCACCGGTGGAGGCAGCTCCCGTTTACGAGACACATCTTCCAGAGACCGTGAGAATTCCGGAACAGTTGAGGAATCATACCGGTATACCAGCCCAGAGCAGAGGCTTAGGACGAGGACAGCCGTTTGGATTCCATCCCCAGGCAGGACTGCTTTCAGTACGTAGGTGTTTACGATGCGGAAGCCTTCAACACCTCATCAGGAAGTGTTTCTTCACAGCACGTCAGGGTCGTGTTCTGAGGCGTCGTGGACGCGGAGGGTTTGCACAGAGGGGTCAGGCTAGTAGAGGAGGAGTTCGGTCAGTCGCAAATGAAGGTCAGGCACAAGTTTTTGCTTCGACTCATCGGGACGTGCGGGTATCCGATGCTGTGGTTTCAGGTACTCTTTTAGTTTGTCCTTTGTTGCACACGTATTATTTGATCCGGATCCTTGTGCTCATATGTTTCCACGTAACCGTATGTATCCACACCCCTTGTGCTGAGTTTGAGTAGAGAGTCCGGTTTGCTTGGTCAACCGCTAGTTGTGACTACTCCTGCGGGAGAGTCGTTTGTTGCTAGGCACGTGTTCCGATCCTGTACCGTCCGTATCGGCGAGAGAGAGTTGCCGATCAATTTGATCCTTCATGAGATGTTGGACTTCGACGTCCTTTTGGGCATGGATGGGTTAGCCACGTGCTATGCTTCTGTTGTCGGCCGTGAGGAGACAGTCCGATTTTGTTTTCCCGGCGAGTCGGTTGTTGTTGTGTTGGGGGACCGTAGTGCCACCCCTCACGGTGTGATTTCTTCGGTTCGCGCTGGACAGCTTTTACGGAAGGGATGTCAGGGATTTCTCGCATATGATTGCGATACTAGGGCTATAGTGGTTCTTTTGGATCAGGTTCCGGTTGGTAGCGAGTTCCCTGATGTGTTCCCTGGCAAGCTTCCTGGGCTACCGCCCGAGCGTGATAATTCTTTCTGCTTTGATTTGGTTTCTGGCACGGGACCTATTTCGGTACCGCTTTATTGGATGGCCCCGGCGGAACTTAGAAAGTTGAAGGGTCAGTTGCAGGATACTTTTCGAGGATCGATTTACGATCGGGCTATCATCAGCTGCGGGTTCGACAGGAGGACATTCCCCGGACAGCCTTCCGTACGCGCTACGGCCATTATGAGTTTTGGTGATGTCGTTCGGACTCACCAACACGCCAACAGCGTTTATGGATTTGGTGAACCGTATTTCCGGCCGTATCTTGATCTGTTCATTATAGTGGTTTTTGACGATATCTTGGTGTATTCTCGGAGTAGAGAGGAGCACGAGCAGCACCTGCGGATTTCACTGCAGACCTTGAGGGAGCATCAGCCTTTCGCCAAATTCTCCAAGTGTGCCTTCTGGCTAGACAGCGTAGACTTCTTAGGCCACGTAATTACACGAGATGGTATAGGTGTCGACCTGAAGAAGATCGAGGCAGTTCGGAGTTGGCCTAGACTCACGTCAGTGACGGAGATTCGCAGCTTTCTAGGGCTGGCAGGTTATTACCAGCGATATGTACAGGACTTCTCTCGCATTGCTACACCTTTGACCGGGTTGACCGGAAAGGGAGTTCGCTTCGATTGGACGGAGGAGCGTGAGCACAGTTTCCAGCAGCTACGGGCTCTACTGACTACGACACCAGTGTTATCATTGCCTTCGGGATCAGACGGATTTGTGGCCTACTGCGATGCTTCACGAGTAGGGTTGGGGTGCGTTTTGATGCAGCATGGCAGGGGGATTGCGTATGCTTCACGGCAATTAAAGAGACATGAGCAGAATTACCCTACTCATGATCTGGAGATGGCTGCAGTGGTCCTTGCACTCAAGATCTGGCGACATTATCTGTATGGAGAGTCGTGCCAGATATTCACCGACCACAAGAGCTTAAAGTACAGATTTCAGCAGCGAGACCTGAACCTTAGACAGCGCCGATAGATGGAGTTAGTGAAAGACTAGATTGTGAGATCTTGTATCACCCGGGCAAGGCGAATGTAGTGGCAGATGCGTTGAGCAGGAGGCCCGGGGTAGTCTATCCTGCTTGAGCACAGTGCAGAGGCAGTCGTCGGCAGATTGGCAGATCTTATGCGACAGCCGGGTACAGATTCGAGTTTACGCCGATCGGAGGACGAATTGCGCATGTTCGTGCATGCCCACAGTTGCTTGACCGTATACAAGAGGCACAGCGATGGCCGCTGTTCAGAGAGCAGGACACGGATAGGACAGGGCAAATTTTCCGAGTTCGTGATCGATGATCAGGGGATACTACGATTTGGAGCTAGACTGTGCGTACCAGATGCTAAGGGATTGCGGCGCGAGATTCTTGAGGATGCACATCGATCGGTATATAGTGTTCATCCCGGTTCCACTAAGACGTACTATGATTTGAAAGATCTTTACTGGTGGGACGGTATGAAGAGGGACATTGCAGATTTTGTATCGAGATGCCTGACTTGTCAGCAAGTCAAGGCTGAGCACCAGAGGCCGCGGGAGAGCTACAGCCGTTACCCATTCCGGAGTGGAAATGGGAACAGATTTCGATGGATTTCGTGGTGGGTCTACCCAGGACTAGTCGGGAGTATGACCCCATCTGGGTGATCGTGGATCGTTTGACGAAAGCAGCTCACTTCCTACCAGTAAAGACGACTTTCGGATTTACTCAGTATGCCCAGATCTACATTGACGAGATAGTGCGACTACACAGAGTCCCGACGTGCATTGTGTCCGACAGAGGCACCCAGTTTACTAGTAGACTATGGCAGAGACTTCAAGAGGCTTTGGGCACTCGCTTGAGTTTCAGCACGGCATTTCATCCGCAGACCGACGGACAGTCAGAGCGGACTATTCAGACTCTCGAGGACATGCTCAGAGCATGCGTTTTAGACTTCGGAGGTAGCTGGGATCATCATTTGCCCTTAGTAGAGTTCTCCTACAACAACAGCTACCAGGAGACTATTCAGATGGCACCGTTTGAGGCTCTTTATGGGAGAAAATACAGGTCGACTACTTGTTGGACGGAGCTCAGTGAGAACAGTATCTTAGGACCACAGGTCGTAAGGAGACGACAGTGAAGATCCAGTTGATTCGCGTAGGAGGAGAGCAGCCCAGAGTAGGCAGAAATCTTATGCGGACCGTCGTCGGCGCAGGCTTGAGTTTTCTGTTGGTGATCATGTTTTCTTGAGGGTCTCCCCACCTTTTTGAAGGTGCGTATGGTTAGATTTTTAAATTCGGGGACCGAATTTCTTTAAGGGGGGTAGATTGTAACACCTTGGATTTCCGTTTGATTGTTTTGGTGATAATTAGTAGTCATGCATGTTTTTATATTTGTGTGTTCATAGGATTTATAGTTATTACTGGTAGTGTTAGCATATTGGAAATTTGCCCTTGTTGTGCACACTTGCACACTTAGACCTTTTCTTGTGACTTGTTAACCATTCTTGTGCATGGTTGCAAACTCTTTTTCCCCACCATTTAACCCTTTTCTAAACCCTTTTTATAATTTCAAAAGGAAACAACAAAAGAAAAAGAAAATTCAAATACCATTAAACAAATGAGCATGGTGGTTAGGTAAACCTTGACTTTTGACCCTCTTTCTCTTCTCTCTTCTCTCTCTTTCCCTCATTTCTGAGATTCCACAGAAATTTCCAGCAGCAAAAACTTCATTTTTCCTCCATATTCTCTTCTCTTTTCATTCCCTTCAATTCCCAAACAAATCCTACACAAAAACCACACCTTTTCATCACATAACCTTAGGAAAAGTGAGCTTTTTAGGGTGTTTAAGGCAAATCTGCATACACGAGGGGAAAAGATGAAACTTTGGTGTGTTGCAAGGTCTCTAAAAGTTATAAACTCTGGTCTTAACCTCTTTTTCCATAACTTGTAGTTTTGTTTAGCAAAAATCTCATTTTTGTGCATTTTTAGTGATATTATAGGATATTTGTGATGTATATGTTAGATTGGTGTTCTCATAGTTTAGTTAGCTCCATTAAGTGTTTTTAGAGCTATTTTAACTAGGTTATACTTCAGGTTGCACAAAAATACCCTAAAGTTCCATTTTTAGTGCAAAGTGTGGATTTTAACTAGAATTTGGGCACTATAGGATCTGCTGTTATCCGAGACATTTCAGAGTAAAACTAGGTGTTACTGTAGCATGTATAGGGGGTATAGAGTGCACACACCCAACCTGGGAGCCCAATTCCCATCTGGGGCCGCCAAATATTGTATTCTGGCCGCAATTTGCGGCCAGATGGGGGAGACATGGGTTGGGGTTTGGGGTGTAGGTGTCTGCTGCTATGTGTGTTGTTTTGGCATGTATAGTTTTTCCATATCTTTTCTGTATCAAAATCTGGGGTAGAATACCTATTTTCCCGTATTTTCAAACTTTCGCGACACGCGTGATACGTGTGTGTGGGTTTTGGGTTTCTGCGTATCGCGACGCGTCGGAGTGATTTCAGACACGTAACCACACGTTTTAGCGTATCGCACACACGCGCGCTTGGTTCGCGACCCGAGTTACTGATTCGGCTTAAATGTCGCGTTTTTGTGATTTCAAGCTTACGTGTGATATATTGTGTAATTATAGGTTCGCAGGCGAGTACAGCGGACGCCGCGCAGGAGGGGAAACAGGTTGTTGGCTATACCTAGTGGGAGGCTACGGTGAGTAGATTTCACATCTACGGGGATATCGCCCGCATGGCGTTCTACGTCAGGGCTGATAGGACCTTATAGCGTTCCTTATATATATTGCATGTTCATGGTTACTAGCTAGTGCATTGCATACCTACTACACATATCACATTGGATCATTGCATTGTAGCTTATCTATACGTGACATGACTTGATACTCATATTTGATACCTATATCACATTGGATCATTGCATTGTAGCTTATCTATATGTGACATGACTTGATACTTATATTTGATACCTATATCACATTGGATCATTGCATTGTAGCTTATCTATATGTGACATGACTTGATACTCATACTTGATGTACATATCACATCACATTTACTTGTATTATTTGTTGAGATTTCATGAGATTTCTGGATTTGGGAACCGTGGCCTTTTCAAATAAGTAATCATTTAAAAACCCGGTTCCCTTGATATGATATTTTGGGGCGTCGCCCCGTGTTTTCTCGGTGCTAGAGGTTGTACTGAGAGAGGGCTGACCCGGAATGACGGATGCCCGATGTATTGAGAGAGGGATGACCCGGAATGACGGATGCCCGATGTATTGAGAGAGGGATGACCCGGACTGATGGATTCCCGATATATACTTTGATATAGGGCTGACCCGGAATGACGGATGCCGACGTATTGAGAGAGGGATGACCCGGACTGACGGATTCCCGATATATATATCTTGAGAGAGGGCTGACCCGGATTGACGGATGCCCGATACAGGATGTTTTGCGTGTCGATGCTAGACACGAGTATTTATGATATTTGGGTGCCGATGTTGGGCACTCGGGATTCTCAGGGATATACAGGATATGAGGGCCTATGGAGTACCGGCGTTTGGGATGTTGGAATTTATGGTGCATACATACATATGTAGTCCACCTTGATACTTCATGTAGATACTATATTCCCATGCTCGGCATTTATTATCACATCTCATCCTGTAGTTATATCACCTGCTAGAGGACTTGCATTATTATTATGCATACTGCTTACCTCGCATTGGTATCATCTGCTGGCATTTGTTAGAGTAGCGTAGTACGTGCATGCTCGCGATTACCTTTATATGTTATCTCTATTCATGAGTTGGCAACTCACCCCCCGTTGTGCCACAGTGTTTGCAGGTTGCCCTTCGGAGTAGTTGCGGCAGGCTGCTTTGCATCTTTTGACACAGATACCCCCATAGCTGGTGTACTAGCTCTTTTGCTGATAGGTGGGTTTTGTGCGGTATCTGTTTATCTTTCTGTATGTGCATTGTTGTATCTAGTATTCTCCATCTACCATGTATGTATTTGACTTAGAAACAGTGTGAGGACGATGTTGTATTATTTTGTATTCTGGTGTCGAGCTCGTTGTGAGCCGGCTGTACTTGCAGTTTATTCTATCTGTGATGTTCCCACTTGTGGATCTTGATCTTCGCTACGGCGTCGTATATTGTCTTCTTGGAGATTGTTTACTTGGGTTTCTTATCATGTTTTAGTTAGTGCTTTCTTTAAAACTTCAAACACTCTATACTTTCACTGGTTTGATTTCTGGGTTCTCGGTTCACTTAGTCGCGTTACGCCTGTAGACGTTACGTGGTTAAATGCCGGTCACGGGCCAAACTTCGGGTCGTGACAACCGACCCGGATTTTTATTCGGTGCTGGGAAACATCGGTTCGGCTCTAACTTATGACAACTGTCACGAGAATGAACAAAGGAAAGAGGATTACTTGAATTCCTTGATGACCCCGGTGAAGAAGCATATTATTGTGCCTCCTTCAGATGTTCTTGTTTGTGAGAACTATTTTTCGGTCAATTATACCTCCTGGGTATTAGATACTGGATCAGGATCTCATATCTGTGTTTTATTATAATAACTGAGAAAAAGTAGGATGGTTGGACCTGGTGATATGTTGCTCAAAGTAGGGAACGGAGCACAAGTTGATGTTGCTGTCGTCGGTGAATATCACATAGTATTGCCAAGCGGCAATACTATGATTTTAAACAACTGCTACTATATACCTTCCATGCTTTGCAACATCATATCAGTTTCTTTACTTGATAACGATGGATATAACTTTGTTCTAGATAGAATATCATGAACATTTACCTTAATCAGATATTCGTTGCAGAAGGTACACTGTGTAATGGTATTGTTAGTTATATATATGCCTTAAAGGCTATTGTTGTACATATGATGTATATTATAGTGGATGCTTGGATATATATAGAGAGGACTTTCTTGCTCGACATGATAGTATGCTATTTGGTTTCACTTTCTCTTAACACGTTGACTTGTATTGATTTACTGTCTTGCTCTCACATATTGATAAAGCCCTAAGGATATGTGCTCGACTACTAGGACTATGATGCAGATCATACTAGTGGGGCCAGGGTAGTCAAAGAGTAGATCCTATAACTGTTCCTAGTCGAGGGAGTGTCGAGACAGGACATCGATACTCCAGAGTAGACTAGCGTATACGCATCTTGACCCATATGATGGGCGATGGATGATCCCATATCCATCGGTGTTTGACATCAAAAATGGTGTACGGGTGCTCGATGGAGACTGGGTACACTGAACAGACTCGCTGAGAACTCGTAGATGATATTATACCTATTGTCAGATAGCAATTCTCTGGTGACACTGGTACAGGTTAGTCTGTAGACCCGAGATCGTCATAGAGTCTTGTGTGATTCCCACTGTGCTTTGATTTCCACCTTACCACATTCACGAAAACGTGCAAAACGGTGGCTTTTGGGTACAGTCCCGAGTCACATGGAGGCAACGAGCAATAGGAGGGGTCGTCTCTCCCGGTATTGGGAGTTGATGTTGCACTGTGTTCGATTTGCTATAACTGGAAGTCCCTGGCAGGGCTGGTATGGAGATATACTGGTAAGAGTTATCAGTAGTTTCTCGACCCTTTATGAGCCTCACATCGACACGACTTATCGGTTACTGGAGTCTGACGTTTACCACCCCTAGACTGGATATGCGGCATATCAGACGAAGAGAACGGACTGTACGGGAGTGTTACTGATTGGATTCACAGGAGTATGTACAGGCTTGCTTGTTGATCTTCTGATCTCACAATACTTGGGTGGCTGTTACGTTTTGCTGACCGCTTGCAGCTTGTGGCTGTTTGATATGATCATCACCTACTGCCGGCGTATTGACGATTCTTTAGAGTCCTACATAGAAGTTTCCTGGCTCAGGAAAAACGGAATAGGAGCACATATGCGATATATGCGGGATCGATAATAATACGTGTATATGATACCATATTCGATTCTCGCGATATGTGATATCGGCCGGGTATATGTGATATAGCCGGGTCATCGGATCAAGTGTTGATTCGATGAAAGGTTACTTGTTATATTAGTCGGTTATATGTAATATGGCCGGATTATCGGATCAAGTGTTGATTCGATAATTTAATGTATAATTATATATGTGATATATTACGTTACATTACCTAATATAAGCTCGCTTTATTGATTCTTTTTATCACTTGGATAATACATTGATGTATATGCGATATATGTTAATTGTATTATTTTACTTTGTTACATTATTTATTATGTATGTGATATATAATATTGTAACATGTTAGGGTTACAAATGCAACAAAGGTTTTGAGATTTAACCATGTTAGGGTCTGGATTAGGGTTAAGGTTATGGATTAGGTTTTGGATGAGTTTTGAGGAAGCTTCATGAAGCTTTGACATTGTCCACTTTCCTTGATATTTTTTGCTAGATATTTGTTAACCCAACCCAAACCTTAACCCATGGTAAAGTCTCTACAAGGGTTAAGCATGGCATGCTTAACCCTAGGTTGCAATTGTAACCACAACAATAATTCATTATTCATCAAAAAAAGTTTTTTCTTCTTCTTCTTCCTCTTTGAAAAAGCTTTGCTAGCTTTTGGTTTGTGGTGATTTAAAGTGAGATTAAGAAAACAAAAGAGAGCAAAATTCTTACTTCACCATCCTCATCTATTCTAGCCACTTAGATTAGGGTGTTCACTTCACTAATAACTTCATTAGAGAAGTTTGAGCATGGGCTTGAGATTCTTCAAGGTAGATCATCGTAGAAAGGGAAGACTTCAAGCAAGATGTCTCATTCACCTCATGGAGCCTCTTTAGAGTTCGTGTTCTTGATGATTGCAGCGAAGAGACCTCAACACGGAGCTTATGAAGTAAAGGAACAGACTACAAAGGTTGTAATCCTAATCTCTTAAATGTAAAGTTGTTTACTTTGTGTGTTTTTGTTTGATTCTCTAGTTAAGATCCTAGGTTTAGGGTTATCTATAATGGAAAAATTTGAAATTGGTATGTGAGATGCAACCCGAAACCTTACTGCCGTTGTAGGTATCCTAACAGGAATTTACGTTCTAAATCAAAACACAGTTTATAATATACAAAACATACGTAAGAGGAAGATTTCAGATATGAACGAAGCCTACTTGTGGCATTCTAGACTTGGTCATATTAATGAGAAAAGACTATCTAAGTTACATAAAGATGGATATTTAAATCCTTTCAAATTTTCATCTTATGAAAATTGTCAATCTTGTCTCAAAGGAAAGATGACCAAATCTCCGTTCACGAGACACGGAGAAAGAGCAACAGAGCTCTTAGGACTCATACACAGTGATGCATGTAGTCCAATGTCTATACATGTAAGGGATGGATTCTCATACTTCATCACATTTACTGACGATCTCTCTAGGTTCGGATATGTGTATCTTTCGAAACACATATCTGAAGCTTTTGAGAAATACAATAAATATAGAAACGGAGTAGAGAACCAGAGTAGCAAAAGTATCAAGATCCTCCAATCTGATAGAGGAGGGGAGTATTTAAGCACAAAATTCCTAGAATAGCTGAAAGAGAATGGTATTCTCTCTCAGCTTACTCCTCCATATGCACCACAACACAACGTTGTATTAGAACGGAGGAACCGTATCCTATTAGACATGGTTCGCTTCATGATGAGTAGTGTTGATCTGCCTCTTTCATTTTGGGGACATGCCCTTCAGACAGCAGCATATCTTTTGAATCAAGTTCCGACAAATTTCGTGCCTACCACTCAATATGAAATATGGAATGGTAATAAACCATTTCTTAATGTTGGATATAGTGCCCTCAAGGCAATTATTGTGATTGCAAGTGGGCAATTATGATAATTGAGTGAGGACCTATACAGGTAAAACAGTCTTACTCGAAATGATAGTATGCTATTTGGTTTATCTTCATCGTTGATGAAGCCTATAGGATTCTTGCTTGACGACCAGCATTATGATGGCGATCATATACATAGGAACTGGGTTGTCTATAAGCAAATCCTTAAAGGTCCCTAGTCGTGGGAGTATCGAGACTGGGCATCGATATTCCAGAGTAGACTAGTGTATACGTTTCGAGACCCCGACGAGGTGCGGTGGTCGGTCTCACAAGCCACTGGTGTTGTGTCACCTAAGATAGTATACAGGTGCTCACTAGAGGTGAGTACATTGGACAGAATCGCCGAGAACTTCTAGATAGTATTATATCTATCGTCAGATGGAATTTCTCAGGTGGCATGAGTACAGGTTAGTCCTTTGACCTGAGATCGTCATTTGTCTCGTGTGAGTTACCACTGTACTTTGATTACTACCCTACCACAGCTCAAAGGAGTCGTGCAAATAGGTTTTAGTTGGGTACAGTCCCGAGTCACATGAAGGCAGCGGTCGATTGTCAGGGATTTGTCTCTCTTGGTATTAAAAGTCGATGTCGCGCTGTGTTCAGTCGGCTATCACCATAAATATATGGCCATGGTGTATGAGATTTATTGATTGTTGATCAGTAGTATCTCTGTTGGTGATGAGCTTGACTCAGATACGACTTATCGGATTAGTAGGGGTCTGACGTTGTCCACCCCTAGACCCGATATCCGATACCCTTTGACAAAGAGACCGGACTGTGCAGAGAATGTCACATTCAGGCTCAGTAGGGTAGGGACGTACTTGATTGTTGGCCCCCCTTTCAGCAAGTACCTGGGTAGCCGTTACGTACAACTAGTGCCACTAACGTGCTTGTGGTTAAACCCGCTGCTAGCGTATTGCCGAGTCTTTAGAGTCCAGGGTTTTCCCGGTTCAGGCGACAGATGTAGGAGCTGTACATTGGTACGTGTAGGGGTCCGATTAAATACGTGTACGGGATACAAGGACTTTAATCGGGCGGTTGATAATACTAGCCGGCTTAGGATTAAACCAGATTATTAAATCAGGTTTTAATTTAATAATTTATATATGTATTTGGATACATGTATTTTAGGATTATTATTCATTATTCATTTTCTCTCTTTGGTGCTATCCGTATTTTTATACAGATACACATATATGTAGCGATCAATATACCAGGTAAAGTATTCCGTATTTATACTGGAATACTTCTAGAAGATGGATACCTCATATTTGATTTCCATTTGGTAAATCAAATAAGGAAATGAGGTGGGAAATGGGTTTTAATGAAGCATGGTGATAAGGGATGGCTTGAATAGTGATGCGTGTTTATTGCACTTTTGCTTCATGGTTGTAGTTTTTATTTAGCCATTATCTTTTCATTTGTATGAGGATGATGATATTTTTCATCTTGAGAGTTCATGCTTCATTATGTCCTCTTCTCCTTCTTCTTCTTGCTCTCTTTTTGAGCATGGCTCCTGAGAGAAATTTGTAGTGAAAAATTCTTACATCACCGACTGCCACGACCCGTAATTTAGCACGTGATCTGCACTTAAATTACACAACGTCTAAAGGCATAACGTAATTCAAGAAAGCCGAAACCCAGTAAATCTAAAACTTTTTATGGAAAATAGTGGGGCGGGTGCAGTTATGAAATATCGTCATAAGAAATTCAAGCCTTCATTTTTGAAAGTATAAGTCATATAATATGAAAAGGCAATAAATGTATACTATCTTTGAAAACATTTTGGAAATTTGGGCAGCACCTCCCTTGTATATTTTGATCCAAAACCATATACATAACAATATATAGGCATCCCCAAGCGGAAGCTAGCTCTTCGCCAATTGACGAAATCACAACCATGAAATAAAGCAGTAAACATATATACGATGTCCTACGGCGAAGTTCAAACATAGAAAGAATAAATAAAGCAAGATAACATCATCTCAAAGAAGCGATACACCCATCGCTCTAAGTCTCACAACACAAGTCTGTCTAGGTCTATCAATATACAAAATCTAGTTTCTGAATAATGGAGTTTATTTAGATACAATAGAAATAATAAGTACAAGAGCGTGCACGATCCAAGTGTGTCCCACCTACCATAGCAAAATGTAACGTTTTAAAAATAAATAAAAAATAATTAAATAAATAAAATCCTTTAAGTGAATTTTCTGATTTTCGGTAAAATAAACCGTATTTTTCGTAAAACTTAACCATAATTATTTTTCATTATAAATTTAAAAAGACCTATTTTAATTATGTAATTACTAATAAATGGTGTTCATTTAGTCACTTATAAATTTTTAGTTTAATTAAATATTTTTCCTAAATTAAATATTTTAAATATTAGCATAAGCTTTATTTATACATTAAATTAGTGTAAATTACAAATTTGAATGGGTTAAATTAGCAAAAGTGAACCATTATATATTGGAATCTAGTGTGTATCATGGAAAATTCATTTCCAAAATTTTTCATGGTTCTAGACTTTTCTAGGATTAACTTAGAAAAGAAAATATAATAAATAAAGAAAATGTTGAAAAGACATCAAACATGCATCTTTTGAAGAACTTTCTACACAACTCCTCACATATTTATCTTTCTCTCTTTTTCTCATTGCCTTGGCCGGCCTCACCTCCATAGGAAGCCCCAAAATTTTCCCCCCATCAGTTTTGCATTAAAAATCATCAAAATTCAACAAAAATTCCAAAAATAAACCTCAAAATCAATATTCAATCTCTACCATTTTCCTTTGACCTATTTAGCATGGATTTTGGAGTTGGAAACCATTATTTTGGAGGCATATTATCATGTTTGGGTCTCATGTTTTGGAGGTATAATTTTTATTCCTATGATTAATTGTTGTTAAATACTTTAATCTAGCATATTTAGATTTTCTTAATTAATTCTATTTCCAAGTTTAAAATTCAAGATAGGGTTTCTAAAATCAAGTTATGATTTTTATTAATTAATTAGGGTTATAATAAGTAGTTTAACATTTTTAGAAATGGAAAATCTAGTATGGTTGATGTATTGTAAACTGTTCTTTCAAAATTGTTTAAATTAAACAATTTTGCAAACTAGATTTTTATAAATTATATATATTTTGCTGATAAAATTCTAATTAAGGTTATTATCATTAGATGTTGTGTTAATGAGGAGATTAACATGTTGTTTGAGTGTGAAACATAATCTAGTTACAATTTGCTAGCTTTCACTTTCAAATTTTCACAAAATTGCTATTTTTTTTAAACTAGGTTTTTGAAATTCATTTAAATGTAGGATAAAAAATATAGTTAGGGCTTTAGCACATCCTTATGGTTTCATGGGGGTGGTTTAACACTTTAAAATATGTAAAATCAAATTTAGTGGTGGAATCGTGAATTTTGGGTTAAAAAGTGTTAAATTTGGCTAATATTGCAAACTAGAAATTTCAATATAAGACAAATTAGTGTGATAAAAATATAGTAATGGTTTCTATAATCTAGTTATGTTATTTAATGAATATTATGACCATTAGTTTCATTTAAACATCAAGTTTTGAAGTAAAACGGTAAATTGACGTTTTCTAGGTTTTTACGAAATCAGACGATTTGATCGATTTTAAGCTTTCGATGATTTAAACCATATTTTATATTATTAATAATGAGTTTTGAAACTACGAGTTGTTTTTGGTGTTTTATCTCGATCAATCGGCTTTTTTACGCCGATATCGAGCGATATTTGATTCTTTTGGATGAGCGGGTCATAGGTTTTAACCTATGTGTGTTTCGTGCGTCGTTTTGGTTTTGTCCGTGATTCAGTTTACGATATTATATATGTTTGCGTATAGGTACCCCTCATGTGGACTTCAGACGAGGAAGTAGAGGATGGCGGCATCGACTTCGGCAGACAAGGACCAGGTGAGTAGATGTATATTTACGGGGGAAGTCGGGTGGATGGCGTTTAGCACCCTCGCAAACGTAGAATAAGAATATTACTTATTGTCATTAGGAAGTCAGACGTGACCTTAGATTCTTGGCGAGTAGGACCCTATAAATGACTTTAGGTTGGACTAGACGGATTTAGAAGGACTTTACCAGAGGATGAATGTCTTGGAGGGGATTCGTAGGTTTCAGGAAGACACACACACATACGCACACAAAGAAACTTGACTTGGAGTATATGTGTGTGTGTGTGTGTGTGTGTGTGTGTGTGTGTAGGAATGTGTGTAGGTGTGTGTGTATATATACACACACACAACATGTATATGTGATATAAGGATGTTATATGATATATGGGGATGAGACGATATAACTGGGCTTGAAGCCGTGATCTCTTGGCTATACAGTCGTGTTATGATATTAGCGGATCGTTGGAAAATAAGAAAATGGATATGTATACATAAACGATAAAAGGTGATGATGAAATTGAGATATACGAGACTCTATAATAGAACCCAGACTGTAACCTGTGACTTGATTACGATATGATATATATGACATGATATTTCTGAGGAACAATTGATGATGTATATGTACGCAGACAATGAGATATGATTGATGATATTGGGATGTATGCGATTACAGTACAGTACCTTTGATCATGACATTATTTGATGATGATATTATACGAATGATAATGTACGTAGGTGATACTTGACCCGTACCCCGATATTGGGATGTCGTACGATTTATTTTACCGTACGAGGCATAGATGTGATGATTGATCCGCACTCTTGATTTGAGGAAGTCGTACTACGTACGTGACGCTATTGAGGCTGGATCGCTGACTATTAGAGATATGGACTCAGACCTTAGGTGGATTCTTATTTCTTATCGACTAGTTTCTTTTGTTTAGTTCTTTAGGGGGTTAGACAGATACTAGTTTAGGCTCGAGTCATATAGTTGTAGTTAGACATGTATATTACAAATGAGTGGTTAATAATCATTCATCTTTACATTCAGATCGTAATCATCAAGTTGCATGTTCATACATATGTTTCTTTAGTCAGTATGAAACTCTGCCTATTAGGACACCAGCACCATTACCGATGATGCGCATATTCCACGTACACTTATTTGCCGGCTCACCCACATCATCATCGGTAATTGCTATGCCACGTACACTTTAGAACACATTATCTTTTATTGGTAGAATCAGCTAAAGGCTAGATCAATATAATATTGTGATTACTCCCGGGTGTTAGTCTAGACATCTTATTTATTACTTAGACATTTCATGCATTCGCATTTTCATGTTATCATGCAGTATTGTGGGGCTTATGCCGATACTTATCATTTACTTACTCATGATTTTGGGATTTTGGATTTCTGTGAGATTTCTGGATTTTGGGGAAAATTGCAAGAATATATATAAAAACTTCTCTCTCTCCCCCCTCTCTTTTTAAAAATATAAGTTGCGGTTTTCTCGTGATGTATGTGTCATCCACCATGAGATTTTATATTTTCTGTTGGATTTCGAGACCCGATTCGAGGAGTGGATGAACCGTCTCGGGTACATGGTGGGCCCGGTATGGTACCCCGGCACAAGAAGATCGAGTTGTAGACGATGAGCCTGGCAGGGGAAGACTACCTACAGGTGATGTCTGGCGCGGTGGATATCCGGAGAATACCGACCGTTGTCGAGAGATTTGATGATATGGGCCGATCCGGACTGACGGAGCCCGAGATATTAAGACTATGAGGTATTGAGACTTAAGATTTACATGTTTTGTGTTGATGCTTGACACGGATTTTCATGGATTTCATCGATGATGTTTTAGATTTCTATACAATTTTACTATGATGAAAGTTAAAGACTTCTTTTATAGATATATCCAGATTTTTGGGTTGATTGTTTTATATTTATGGAGCATGTATACTCATTCACATGACATATTACTATTTGAGGCACTGACACAAGCACGGAGCATTTGCACTTACGTGTAGTTTATTACCCTGCCATTACTAGATGACTGGTGATATATTGGTATATTATTATGACCTAGGACAGCGTTGTGCATTCGATTTCTTTTCGCAGATGCCTTCTACTCATGAGTTGGCAACTCACCCCCGTTGTGCCAAATTTTTCTTACAGGTTTCGATGTACAGGTTTTCCTTAGCAGCTTGCTGGCATATCATTTCATTAAGGGTGATTTGCTTGCTAGGTTGGTTCATTGTATCAGGACCGCCGTTGTACTTTTTTTATTTCATTTGTATCTAGTAAGCTCCATCAACCAGACATGTATTCTTGATAGTTTAGAAGGCCAGTTGTTTTTATTTCGACCTTAGAGTAGCGCTTGTATTATTATGGTTTCTGGTAGATTTGGTTTTCTTTTGAGTTTTATGCCTTGCCCTTTGGCGTTGTATATTATTGTGCATTGTGTGGTTGTTTCCGCCTGTTGGCGTAGAGCTAGCTCCCGCTTGGGGATGGTTTTTTATTGTTTGTATATATTATACTTTTTTGTACCCGTTTGGGGCCAGTTTTTACAAAGGAGACTTTGCCGAAATTTTTGAGAAAATTTGATGTTGCTTTTAAACTTGTTTTCCTATATGTTTTCCTTTACTTCTTCTTTTATATGGTTTAGATTTCTGGGTTTCGGCTTACTTAGATTACGTTGCGCCTCTAGACGCTTCGTAATTTAAGTGCCGGTCGCGTTCCGTATTTTCGGGTCGTGAGAAAGTTGGTATCAGAGCGCTAGGTTTAACCTTTGTATAAGTCTAGGATGACCCATGGTTGATGGAGTAGGTGACTTAGGTAGAGTGACATACCGTGGGTATGATCCGCGGCATACTTACGATACGCTACTCTGCTTAAGAAGCCTTAGGATGTACATTTCTTTGCACCGTATTCTATTCATTCCTTTGATCTATCTTCGTCGATATCGGATGGTGGTTTCTGTTACCACGGTCACACGGGCAGAGGGAGCTGCGGCTCGAATGCGATAACCTTTAGGGTATCTTTTATTCTTGAGGATTGAAGGATTGTTTAGCGTGCGGATGATGGGTATTTACATGCCGTCCAGACGAAGTTAAAAGGTTCAAACGATTGTGAGAAATCCATTTTTCCCAAGTTTAAGGTATTCGGAAGAACATGTAGGTATTTCTATGGACCCTCTAAAAGAATGAAACCCTAACTCGACATAATGACCACATGAACGCCTTTGAACCTTAGGGTTTACGGCAGTTCCGCGGTGCCATTAGTGAGGCTTGGGTTTGCCCTTCCACGGCTGGTCCGCAGATGCTGGGACATGTACTGGATATTTTTAAACCGTACTAGAGTGTTAAGCTCTCGTGGAATTATGGGATTTTGATGAATCGATCGAAAAGTTTAACGTAGTCCAGATATTAGGTGAAGGGAAAGATTACGTGGGAGATTGTAGATATGAGTATTGCCGTTTGTAGCGCAGTCAGCACAACTACGAAGAGACGAGTTCTAATCAGTCGACACCAGAGGAAAGATGCGCACATTGACGATAGTGTTTACGATTGCGATTTGGTGATTTGAATTTTATATTTCTGTTGTTGGATTTTGGTATTTTGAGGATTTTGTTCTATGATTGGTATTTCCTATGTGTACATTCATTGCACTCTATCCGTGTTTTATATATCAGTGGTATTGACGTTGTTTTGTACATACCCAGTGCACTCGATTTGGTTTTATACATTTTGAGATATTGATTTGATTTCGTGCATATGGGTTGCACATGATTTTGACGTATGCTTCGACATAGTTTTCATGCATTTTTCATACCGTGATTTCGATTTTGATATTCGGTGTATGTTTTTCGTACACTATGTGCACTTGATTGAGATTCTTGCGCACACGTGGTGCACTTGATGCGATTTTGTGCACACCAGATGCACTAAATCGGGGTTTTGTGCAGATTAGATGCACCTGATATTAGTGTCGTGCACGCCCGTTGCACTTGACAGATGTTTTTGGTGCACACCTGTTGCACTCAGTTTTGTTTCTGTGCATATTTGTGGCATCTGTATTTAGTTTCGATTTCAGTGCGTACCGGACGCACATGATATTTTTATGATGTGATTAGGATTGATTTCATTTTGAGCAGTATGTTTTTATAATTATTACTATTTGATTTAGTAAACAGGCGGGACGTGTATGTTAAATAAAAGATTTATATGTATAGCTTTTTTTTTTAAAATAAACGTCCGCTACTTATGCCGTGACACGCGTATCGCACGGCGATTTTAAAAAGGGTTTTTTTTTACGTGTTTCTTTATAAAGATGTTTAGCCGATTTTACTACGATGCGCACTATATATAAGTTATAGTTTTGATGTATGTTATGTTGGTTTTCGTATTGGGCTTTGATATTCTATTTTCACCATAACTCCGAAGATTGCGTTATGCTTGACGGGGTTGATTTTGGTTATGTATTGATGATTTCGGAGCCCTGACGATTTGAGTGTTTTGGCTTAATGTTTTAGTAATTGGGGGGAGTTTTAATTTAAATTCGGGGACCGAATTTCTTAAAGGGGGGAAGATTGTAACGTTTTAAAAATAAATAAAAAAATAATTAAATAAATAAAATCCTTTAAGTGAATTTTCTGATTTTCGGTAAAATAAACCGTATTTTTCGTAAAACTTAACCATAATTATTTTTCATTATAAATTTAAAAAGACCTATTTTAATTATGTAATTACTAGTAAATGGTGTTTATTTAGTCACTTATAAATTTTTAGTTTAATTAAATATATTTCCTAAATTAATTATTTTAAATATTAGCATAAGCTTTATTTATACATTAAATTAGTGTAAATTACAAATTTGAATGGGTTAAATTAGAAAAAGTGAACCATTACATATTGGAATCTAGTGTGTATCATGCAAAATTCATTTCCAAAATTTTTCGTAGTTCTAGACTTTTCAAGGATTAACTTAGAAAAGAAAATATAATAAATAAAGAAAATGTTGAAAAGACATCAAACATGCATCTTTTGAAGAACTTTCTACACAACTCCTCACATATTTTTCTTTCTCTCTTTTTCTCATTGCCTTGGCCGGCCTCACCTCCATAGGAAGCCCCAAAATTTTTCCCCCATCACTTTTGCATTAAAAATCATCAAAATTCAACAAAAATTCCAAAAATAAACCTCAAAATCAATATTCAATCTCTACCAATTTCCTTTGACCTATTTAGCATGGATTTTGGAGAAGGAAACCATTATTTTGGAGGCATATTTTCATGTTTGGATCTCAAGTTTTGGAGTTATACTTTTTATTCCTATGATTAATTGTTGTTAAATGCTTTAATCTAGCATATTTAGATTTTCTTAATTAATTCTATATGCAACTTTAAAATTCAAGATAGGATTTCTAAAATAAAGTTATGGTTTTAATTAATTAATTAGGGTTATAATAAGTAGTTTAATATTTTTAGAAATGGAAAATCTAGTATGGTTGATGTATTGTAAATTGATCTTTCAAAATTATTTAAATTAAACAATTTTGCAAACTAGATTTTTATAAATTTTATATATTGGGTTGATAAAATTCTAATTAAGCTTTTTATCATTAGATGTGGTTTTAATGAGAAGATTAACATGTTTTTTGAGTGTGAAACATAATCTTGTTACAATTTGCTAGCTTTCACTTTCAAATTTTCACAAAATTGCTATTTTTATTAAACTAGGTTTTTGAAATTCATTTAAATGTAGGATTAAAAATATAGTTAGGGTTTTAGCACATCCTTATGGTTTCATGGGGTGGTTTAACACTTTAAAATATGTAAAATCAAATTTAGTGGTGGAATTGTGAATTTTGGGTTAAAAAGTGTTAAATTTGGCTAATATTGCAAACTAGAAATTTCAATATAAGCCAAATTAGTGTGATAAAAATATAGTAATGGTTTCTATAATCTAGTTAAGTTATTTAATGAATATTATGACCCTTAGTTTCATTTAAACATCAAGTTTTGAAGTAAAAACGTAAATTGACGTTTTCTAGGTTTTTACGAAATCGGACGATTTGATCGATTTTAAGCTTTCGATGATTTAAACCATATTTTATATTATAAATAATGAGTTTTGAAACTACGAGTTGTTTTTGGTGTTTTATCTCGATCAATCGGCATT
Source organism: Agapanthus africanus (assembly GCA_030015575.1). Lineage (NCBI taxonomy): Eukaryota > Viridiplantae > Streptophyta > Magnoliopsida > Asparagales > Amaryllidaceae > Agapanthus > Agapanthus africanus. The sequence continues at coordinate 249,660,540 of JASDDO010000029.1, read as the reverse complement.
TTTACGCCGATATCGAGCAATATTTGGTTCTTTTGGATGAGCGGGTCATAGGTTTTAACCTATGGGCGTTTCGTGCGTCGTTTTGATTTTGTCCGTGATTCAGTTTAGGATATTATATATGTTTGCGTATAGGTACCCCTCTTGTGGACTTCAGAAGAGGAAGTAGAGGATGGCGGCATCGACTTCGGCAGACAAGGACCAGGTGAGTAGATGTATATCTACGGGGGATGTCGAGTGGATGGAGTTTAGCACCCCCGCAAACGTAGAATAGGAATATTACTTATTGTCATTAGGAAGTCGGACGTGACCTTAGATTCTTGGCGAGTAGGATCCTATTAATGACTTTAGGTTGGACTAGACGGATTTAGAAGGACTTTACCAGAGGATGAATGTCTTGGAGTGGATTCGTAGGTTTCAGGAAGACACACACACACACGCACACACAGAAACTTGACTTGGTGTATGTGTGTGTGTGTGTGTGTGTAGGAATGTGTGTCGGTGTGTGTATATACACACACACACATACACAACATGTATATGTGATATAAGGATGTTATATGATATTTGGGGATGAGACGATATAATTAGGCTTGATGCCGTGATCTCTTGGATATACAATCGTGTTATGATGTTAGCGGATCGTTGGAAAATGAGGAAATGGATATGTATACATAAACGATAATAGGTGATGATGAAATTGAGATATACGAGACTCTAGAATAGAACCCGGACTGTAACATGTTACTTGATTACGATATGATATATGTGTGACCTGATTACGATATGATATATATGGCATGATATTTCTGAGGAACAATTGACGATGTATATGTACGCAGACAATGAGATTTGATTGATGATATTGGAATGTATGCGATTACAGTACAATACCTTTGATCATGACATTATTTGATGATGATATTATACGAATGATGATGTACGTAGATGATACTTGACCCGTACCCCGATATTGGGATGCCCTACGATGTATTTTACCGTACGAGGCATAGATGTGATGATTGATCCGCACTCTTGATTTGAGGAAGTCGTACTACGTACGTGATGCTATTGAGGCTGGATCGCTGAATATTAGATATATAGACTCAGACCTTAGGTGGATTCTTATTTCTTATCGACTAGTTTCTTTAGTTTAGTTCCTTAGGGGGTTAGATAGATACTAGTTTAGGCTCGAGTCATATAGTTGTAGTTAGACATGTATATTACAAATGAGTGGTTAATAAACATTCATCTTTACATTCACATCGTAATCATCAAGTTGCATGTTCATATATATGTTTCTTTAGTCAGTATGAAACTCTGCCTGTTAGGACACCCGCACCATTACCGATGATGCGCATATTCCACGTACACTTATTTGCCGGCTCACCCACATCATCATCGATAATTTCTATGCCACGTACACTTTAGAACACATTATCTTTTATTGGTAGAATCAGCTAAAGGCTAGATCAATATAATATTGTGATTACTCCCGGGTGTTAGTCTAGACATCTCATTTATTACTTAGACATTTCATGCATTCATATTTTCATGTTATCATGCAGTATTGTGGGGCTTATGGCGATACTTATCATTTACTTACTCATGATTTTGGGATTTTGGATTTCTGTGAGATTTCTGGATTTTGGAGAAAACCGCAAGAATATATATAGAAACTTCTCTCTCTCCCCCTCTCTTTTTAAAAATATAAGTTGCGGTTTTCTCGTGATGTATGTGTCGTCCACCATGAGATTTCATGTTTTCTGTTGGATTTCGAGACCCGATTCGAGGAGTAGATGAACCGTATCGGGTACATGGTTGGCCCGGTATGGTACCCCGGAGCAAGAAGATCGAGTTGTAGATGATGGGCCTGGCAGGGGAAGACTACCTACCGGTGACGTCTGGCGCAGCGGATATCCGGAGGATACCGACCGTTGTCGTGACATTTGATGATATGGGCCTATCCGGACTGATGGAGCCCGAGATATTGAGACTATGAGGTATTGAGACTTGAGATTTACATGTTTTGTGTCGATGCTTGACACGGATTTCCATGGATTTCATCGATGATGTTTCATATTTCTATACAATTTTACTATGATGAAAGGTAAAGACTTCTTATACAGATATATCCAGATTTCATGGTTGATTGTTTTACATTCGTGGTGTATGTATACTCATTCACATGACATATTACTATTTGAGGCACTGACACAAGCATGGAGCATTTGCACTTACGCGTATTTTATTACCCTGCTATTACTAGATGACTAGTGATATATTAGTATATTATTATGACCTAGGACAGCGTCGTGCATTCGATTTCTTTTTGCAGATGCCTTCTACTCACGAGTTGGCAACTCACCCCCGTTGTGCCAAATTTTTCTTACAGGTTTCGATGTACTGTTTTTCCTTGGCAGCTTGCCGGCATATCATTTCATTCAGGGTGATTTGCTTGCTATGTTGGTTCATTGTATCAGGACCGCCATTGTACTTTTTTTTATTTCATTTGTATCTAGTAAGCTCCATCAACCAGACTTGTATTCTTGATAGTTTAGAAAGCCAGTTGTTTTTATTTCGACCTTAGAGTAGCGCTTGTATTATTATGGTTTCTGGCAGATTTGGTTTTCTTTTGAGTTTTGAGCCTCGCACTTTGGCGTTGTATATTATTGTGCATTGTGTGGTTGTTTCCTCCTGTTGGCGTAGAGCTAGCTCCCGCTTGGGGAAGCCTTTTTATTGTTTGTATATATTATACTTGTTTGTACCCGTTTGGGGCCAGTTTTTACAAAGGAGACTCTGCTGAAATTTTTGAGAAAATTTGATGTTGCTTTTAAACTTGTTTTCTTATATTTTTTCCTTTACATCTTCTTTTATATGGTTTAGATTTCTGGGCTTCGGCTTACTTAGATTATGTTGCGCTTCTAAACGCTTCGTAATTTAAGTGACGGTCACATTCCGTACTTTCGGGTCGTGACACAAAACACCCGGGATGAAGCGGCCAAACCTGTAAGAAAGCTGTGGCACAACGGGGGTAAGTGGCCAACTCGTGAGTAGAAAACATCAATATGTAGAAATCGAATAAACAACGATTCCTAGGTCATATTGTATCATGAAGGTAATACTATGGTATCTAAGATGACCATGTATACATATATGTCAACAATAGAGTCAATGAAAATGACATATATAAATAAACATCTGAAATCATATGCCTGTATGCATGCGGATATCATCCACGTGTGTCCATCAACGACAGAATCAATATCATGGAACCTGAGTGTCTAACATCGACACTCGAATCATCATGAAAACATATGCCTATATGTATGAGAATATTAACCAAAGTGTGTCCATCAACGACACATCAATATCATGGAACCTGAGTGTCCAATATCGACACTCGAAACATCATGAAAACCCGTGTCCAGCGTCGACACGTAAATCCTCATGTCTCAGGCGCCGCATCCTCTGATCGGTCCTCAAGCTCCGCATGCTCTGATCGGCCCTCATATTTATCTCACGACTTCGGTCGGTATCCTCCGGATAACCGCCGGGTCCAAACTATCACCGGTAGGTAGTGCTCCCTCCTGCCAAGCTCATCGTCTACTCCACGATCTTCTTGCCCTGGGGTATCTTACCGGGTCCACCATATACCCGCAGACGGCTCATCCAACTCCTCGAATCGGGTCTCGAAAAAAATCTCAGAGCTGAGAAAATTCATGGTGGACTCCTCGAAATCACATCACGAGAAACCGCGTTTTTAAAACAATTTATAATTTTCTTTGAAATATATCCATGGTTCTCAAATCCAGAAATCTCATAAAAACAGTATCTCAATGCATGCAACCATAAAGTACGATGTATGCATCATAGAATGGTAATGTGAGCATATCAAGTATATCATGCAAACTTGTCATATGATAGTACTGAAAAATGAATGTACTTAACAAATAATAATAATATCATGATATAGCAATTCTACTATATAAGTGGCATAGCAATTACCAATGATAAATGTGTGAGCCGGCAAATCTGTGTAAATGTAACATGCGCATCATCGGTAATGGTGCCGGTGTACTAGCAGACGAAGTCATGTAAAAAAAGGGATATGAAACGTCGTATATATATCGTAATGAAAGAAATGCGAGCGTATACAAAAATAAGAAATCGTAACGCGAACAGTATAAAAATACGCAACTACGTATGAGTCATACAGTTATAGTTTAAAATAGTACGAATCGTTGTTTTAGAAAATATGGGACTATGATATTGTTTGGAAAAGACACCATTTGAAAAGTTTGTAACATCTCCTTGAAATCATCATTTAAAAGTGCGTAACAATTCGTTAGTTTTGAAATAGGTATGACTCAAAACATATCAAAATATCCACTTCGTGATATACAATAAAACTGTCACGACCCGAAATTTAGCTTATGAGCGGCACTTAAATCACGCAACGTCTAGAGGAGTAACGTAACTTAAGTAAGCCGAAGCCCAGAAATCTAAAACCTTTTTTAGAAAATAAAAGAGGTGCAGTTTTGAAGAAGGTATAATGAAAACAACCGGTTTATTAAATGCATGGATAATAAAACATGAAAATGCAAGCGAGTTTATTAGTTGAAAAGCATTTTTCGTCTTTTTAAAAATTTGGGCAGCACCTCCTTTGTATATTTTGATCCAAAACTACAAATACATAATAATGATAAAGGCATCCCCAAGCGGGAGCTAGCTCTTTGCCAATCGGCAGATCCAAAACCACACAAAGCATGAAAATAAGTATACGACGCCCAACGACGAAGTTCACCACAAATGAATAAAAAATAAGCAAGACATCAAACCACAAGTAGCGGAAAACCCCTGGCTCTAAGTCTCGCAACCACAAACTCACTAAGTCTCATTACTTATACAAATACTAGTTTGATTGATGGAGTTTACTAGATACAATATGAAATATAAATACAAGAGTGGGTATGATATAATGTCCCACCTACTAATGCAAAACACCCGAATGCAACTGTGTGCCAGCGAAGCCTCTACTGATCCATGCGGTCAACCTGTAAGAGCTGTGACACAACGGAGGTGAGTTGCCAACTCGTGAGTAGAAAAACATCGACAAGAAGAAATCGAATAAACTACGACTCCTAGGTCAACTGTATCATAAAGGTAATAGTATGATATCTAGGGTGACCGTATCTGTATATGTGCCAACACTAATATCAATGTCTATCAGCATGTGGATATCATCCAACAATATAATAAATGCCAGTATGCCTGTGGATATTGTCTACGAGTTAACCGATGACACAACCATATCATGCATGTAAATATCATAAAAGCATATGCATGAAAGTATGAGGATATAAATCAACATGTGTCCCTCGCGACACCTCAAACTCATGGAACCTGAGCGTCCAGCATCGACACTCGAAACCTCATGAAACCCGTGTCCAGCATCGACACATAAATCCTTATATATCTCAGGCGCCACATCCTCAGATCGGCCCTCATATCCATCTCACTACTCCGGTCGGTATCCTCCGGATGACCGCCAAGTCCAAATACTATCACCGGTAGGTACTACTCCCTCTGCCAGGCTCATCGTCTACACCACGATAATCATATCTCGCCCCGGGGAACCATACCGGGTCCACCATGTACCTGTAGATGGTGCCTCCCACTCCTCGAATCGGATTTCACATGCCAATCTCAGAACCGAGAAAACACATGGTGGACGTCTCGAAATATCATATCAAGAGAAACCGTTTTTTTTAAAACAATACATACTTTTTTGAAATAACCACGGTTCTCAAATCCAGCAATCTCATGAAAACATCATATCTTAATGTGTATAATCATAAAGCATGATGTATGCGACATTAATAGCAATGTGAGCATATCCGTATACCATGCAACATGGAACAGTAATATGCACATGTCGAGGGAAAACCGCTCTTTTAAATAAATCCAGTTTTAAAATATATCTTGCGGTTCCTAAATTCTCCAAGTCAAATGTAACATCGTATAAGGTGCATATGTAACTATAGAAAGTAAACTATGCGAGGAGTCATATCATGATCCAGCAATCCTACTGTGTAGTGACATGGCAATTATCGATGATGAAGTGTGTGAGCCGGCAAATCTGTGTACGTGTAACATACGCATCATCGATAATGGTGTAAGTGTACTAGCATAGGTATATGCAATGCAATGAGAATAACATGAATGTAGCATAAGGTAAATCATCAGTTAAAAGGTATAAGGTATACGTATCTAACATGACCGAGTCGGTGAATCTATCAATCGGCATCCGGCCTCACAACATCACGTACGGTATAATCCATCGTACGGCATCCTCTAGTCAAGGGTATGGATCAATCATCAAGCCAAACTTATCACGTACGGAAAATCAGCGTACGACGGCATTAAACCAATAGGGATCCTATCATCCTATATGACAATGAGGGGTACGGACCTAACGTCTCGTACGACATATCACACATGATTCACAACAGTATATATACCCATGTGCTTATATCCCAGATCACATCCATAACAATCTCATATCGGGGGACCGACAAAGGTATCAATCACCACAATCGACCCGCATCCGTATACCGACATATCAATCAAATCATCATTCAGTCATCTTACAACAAGTCATTTTATATATATACCTCTACCTTATACATCAAATGTCACACTACTGTAAAACTCATACCTATTCTAGTGCAGCTACATGTCTATAAGTCGTGATTCACATTCACTTTTCATATCCCTAAATCCTTCTCGTATCTCTATATATATATCCAATCACTAATATCATTTCTAACTATCTTTTAAACCATATCCCTATTTTCCTAGTCTAGGTTTCCTTAACCATATTCTATGAATCGGTTTCCATCAAAAACTTGCAGGGGTGCTATACTGTTAGTTATATGTATGCCCTAGAGGCCATTACTGTACATACGATGTATATTGTAGTGGATGCTTGGACATATATAGGTAGGGCTTTCTTGCTCGACATGATAGTATGCTATATGGTTGCACTTTATCTTAACATGTACTCTGATTGTCTCTATATTACATGTTGATAAAACCCTTAGGATGAGTACTTGACTACCTGGACTATGATGCAGATCATACTAGTGGGGACAGTGTACTCGCTAAGTACATCCTTCAGACGTTCCTAGTCGTAGGTGTATCGAGACAGGGCATCGATATACTAGAGTAGACTAGCGTATGCGCTTCTTGACCTATATGATGGGCGATGGATGATCCCATATCCATTGGTGTTTGACATCAGAGAAGGTATACGGGTGCTCAGTGGAGACTGGGTATACTGGACGGACTCGCCGAGAACTCCCAGATGGTATTATACCTCACGTCAGATGGCAGTTCTCTAGTGACACTGGTACAGGTTAGTCTGTAGACCCAAGATCGTCATAGAGTATTGTGTGATTCCCATTGTGCTTTGATTTCCATCATACCATGTCCAAGAGGCGTGCAAAACGGTGGCTTTTGGGTACAGTCCCAAATCATATGGAAGCAATGAGCGATAGGACGGGTTTCGTCTCTCCCGGTATAGGGAGTTGATGTTGCGCCGTGTTCGATTGGCTATAACTGGAAATCCCTGGCCAGGGTTGCTGAGATTTACTAGTAAGTGTTATCAGTAGTTTCTTGAACTGTTATAGACCTCATATCGACATGACTTATCAAGCTACTGGGGTCTAACGTCTACCACCCCTAAGCGAGATATGCGACATATCAGACGAAGAGACCGGACTGTACGGTAGTGTTACTGATTGGATTCACAGGAATACGAACATGCTTGCTTGTTGATCTTCTGATCGCTCTTTACCCGGGTGGCCATTACGTTTAGCAGACAGCTTGTGGCTTGTGGGTGTTTGATATGATCATCACCTACTGTCAGCGTATTGACGAGTCTTTAGAGTCCTACACAGAGGTTTCCTGGCTCAAGCGAAACGTAGTAGGAGCGCATATGTGATATGTGCGGGAACGAGATTAATGCGAGTATATGATACTGCATTATATTCTCGCGATGTGTGACATGATTGGTTATATGTGATATAGCCGAGTTATCGGATCAAGCATTGATTCGATAAGATGCTGCATTTGATAATTAGTCGGTTATATATGATATAGCCGGATTATTAAATCAAGAGTTGATTTAATAATTTAATGTATAATTATATATTTGATATATTATATTATATTAACTAATATTTAGCTCACTATTGATTTCTTTTCTCATATGATGTGCACATTGTATATATGTGATATGTAAATTTATGTACATGGATTGTGTCATGTTTGATGATACATACAAGATGGGTGTATGAGATTAATACCATGCTAGGGTTAAGCTAGGGTTTCTATTTATGTTAAGCTAATTCAAAAGAGATTGATTTATGTCATGGTAAAACTTGCACAAAAGCTTTCGCATAAGCTTTGACAAAGTCAACCCTTTTGTCTAGTTTAAGATATTTATCAAACCCAACCCTTAACCATAGCCTTGAGTTTATTCTCTACATGAGTTAAGCATGATAGCTTTAACTCAACCATGGGTGCAATAATTTATTTGGATGAATTATTCATGAGTTCTTCTTCTTCTTCTTCTTCTTCAAGCTCCATGAAAAGCTTTCTAGCTTCAATGGAAGTATGAGAAATAATGTGAGAAAATCAATTCTAAAGTGAGCCCACCTCCTACTTCTTCATCCTCTACCACTTGCCATGTAGTAGAGTGTGTTCTCTTCACAAAGTTCATGACCTAGTGAAGGAATAGCTTGAGTTAGTTTCTCCTCGACGTAGATCATCTTCGGCCTCGAAGTCATCGAAGCAAGCACGTTCGTTTCTTCATAAAGCCTCTCTAGAGTCCGGAGTTTATGATCGCAGCGAAGGGGACTACTACATGGAGCTATTTGAAGTGAAGGACTGGACTACAAAGGTTGTAATCCAAAACTCTTAGAAGTAAAGTTGTTTACTTGCTCAATGTTTTCGCCTAATCTCTAGTCTAAGATCTTGGTTAGGGTTGTTCGGCACTTGAAAAATTTTAATTCGGCATGGTTGATGCCTTGTAGACTCTTGTGAGAGTTCCTAGTAACCCTACATATACGCCATCCACTCGACTTCCCCGTAGATATAGATCTACTCACCTTGATCCTTGCTTACCGAAATTGATGACGCCATGCTCCGTCGTCTCGGAATCCACGCGAATGTACCTACAAGCAATACAATCGCAATCGCTATTAAAATCGAATCCGGAAAATCAATACGGCACACGAATCGCCTATAGGTTAGAACCTATAGCCCACGCATGCAAAACCAACCAATCATCCCTTGTTGTTGATGTAAAAACATCCAACAACCAAATACAAATCCAAATATCACAACCTAGCATTCAAAATACGAAAAACATAACCAAAAATCACACCAATGTGATCCAAGATTTTGACTCAGGTCAAACTAGCCAATTTTGCATATGGGGTTGCTCTAGATATAGGATAACAATTCCCCAGACCAAAAATCATCGAATTCCATAAAAATGTGGCCGCAATTTGCGTCCACAATGAATAAATCTGCGGCCGAAACAGATCCAAAGGGGCTAGGGTTTCAGGTGTTGCTTCATGGTTGCATGCATGTCTCACTGTCAAAGGAACTTTATTTTCAATGGTCTCGGGTCATCCCAGATTCCCGTATACCCTCATAAACTGTCAATTTAATCGATGTCGGAAAGTTCTAAGTTCGTGTTTGGGTTCTATTTTCTGTTCTAGGTCAGTAAAAACACCACTCAAGTCTAGTTAACAGCCTCTACACATCATCAACTCCTCACAATTACCCAAACCCTTCTCTAGGATTTTCTAAGATCACAATTCCACACAAAATCAACCTCTAAACTACACTAGAATGCAAGGAAACTAGAAATTATTCTAAAGGAAATGAATTATACCTCATGGGTGTAGCCAAGTAAAACCCTAGCTCAACAAAGTCCTCAAAATCCCACATTGATGGGTCCAAAGTGTAGATGGTGAAGAGGGGATCAACTTTAATGAAAGAGGTTTAGGGTTTAGATGAAGAATTTGAGATGGTCTCTTGGGGTGAAGGTGGAGGGAAGCTTGAGGAAGGAGGAGATGAGGAAAAATGGAGAAAACAAATGGGGGTAAGGATATAAGGCAACCCTCTCTCTCTTACTCTCTTATTCTCACCCTCTCTCTCTCTCTCTTTTACTCTTTTGCCCTTTCTCATTTTCTTTTCTTCTTAAACCCAAACCACATAATACCCCAAAACAACATAAGAAACAACATGTAATTAAATGCGACATGACACGGTGCACTAACCATGGAAAACTGTAGAAACACAGATTTGGCTTAATCGCGATTAGCAGTGCACTAATCGGGTTTTTATTTAAACTGCATATAATAAATTTTAAAAATACCAAATCTTTTAAATATATTATTAAATGAATAAATCATTTTAATCTCCAATTATTTCATAAATATCGGTATATATTTAGACCCTTTTTCGAAAACCCCAAATTCGCAAATCGGACAGTTTTCGGGAAATATATTATTTTAATATTAAATTCCAAAAATAATATTTTATATTTTCTGAAATGTTACAAAAACGTTCTCGAGTCGAAATAAATATCGGCAATTCATCCTGATTATCTCATGTACGGAATATCCTTCGTACATTATCATCAAGTCAATAGTACGGATGTATAGCCACGTACATCATCTCATCTCATATCATCATAAAACATCTCATGTCATCTCGTATTCATATCATATCACATCGCCTTATATCAATATGTCGTATCATAATGAATCGTATCATCATATCATTATCCCCTTTTCCCCATATATGTGTATATATAGCTCAATGGTTAAGAAAATGGAACTAGAGATATATCTTTCTACCATGTCCACTACTATCGCATATGGTATTCTAATAACCTTATAGACTATATATATAAATATAATCCTAGTACTACGGTTGCGGGGGTGCTATATGCCATCCACCCGACTTCCCCTGTAGATATAAATCTACCCACCTGCTAAACTCCTTGCTTATCCGAAATCGAGGTGCTTCGTCGTCTCGAAGGTCTACACAAAGGTACCTACAATCAAAACACATTATAATGCTATTAAAATAAGTCCAAAACACTGATACGGCACACGAAGTGCACATAGGTTAGAACTTATGATCAACGCGCGCTAAAACAACAAAATACTAACTGACGTCAACGTACGAACGTCGATTGACCAAGTCACATCAAGAAATCAAAAATCCAAGATTCAAATATCGGAAATCATTGTCAAAACCAACTCAAACAGCTCCCAGATTTTGGCACAGGTAGACTAGGATAAAACTAACAATAAAGTAGCTAAGTTATAAGAAGTGTGAGTTACAGGCCAAAATCCAACATAAAATACCAACAACTGACAGGCGAGAATGCTCAAAAACCCGGTGTCGCCAGTTCTATAGAGGATTTTGGGTCTCGTTTTTCTGTGGTGGTCTTCTAGTGGTCCAACTAGGTCAATATAGTTGTTTGTTTTTCTTATAGATACCCCAAGTTGCTCCAGATTCTATCTGAGCATCAATAATCAAAGAAAACCGACACGGGAAAATTATGAGTCCGTGTGCAATAGGTTCTGGTCTTTGGTCTAGGTCCACAAACATCACTAAGGTCATGCAAAATACTTGCTACACCTCAATTACACTTCCACAATTCCAATCAACCCCTAACCTCATCTTGGAAAATTCTAACATCGCAAATCAACATAAGCTTAACTTTAAACTACACTAGGACATTAGGAAAACTAAAACTTAACAAAAGGAGTAGAAATATGCCACATTTGGCAACTCAAGAATTTTCGTGAGATTCCCAAATGTTCAAAACCTTGACTTGATTGATCCATAGGGTTTGTAGTAAGCTTGTGCACCATTTTTGTGAAAGAAGTATGGTGTTTTGGGATGCATTCGGAGGTGGTGCATGGTGGAAGAGGAGGTGGAGAATGGGGAGATGAAGGAGGAAAATGGAGTTGAGGATAAAATTAAGAAGGATGTGAGCCATGGTGGATGATAACCCCCCTCTCTCTCCCCCTTTCCAAGCCCATACCTCCATGTCTCCTAAATATCTCTCATTCACTTTTTCCTTTCTTTTTCTTTTCTCACAAAAAATATAATGAAAATGAAACAACACTAACAATGAAACCATGCAACAAAATGTAACATGTCATGGTGCACTAACCATGGCTAATTAAAAATACGGATTTGGCTTAATCGTGATTAGTAGTGCACTAATCAAGTTTAATTTAAACTTGCATATAATTAATTATAAAATGCCCAAATCCAATAAATATCTAAATAAATAAACCATATTAATCTCCAATTATTTTCCAAATATTGTTATATAATTATACCGTTTTATGAAAACCGCAGTTCGCAAATCGAATAGTTTTCGTGAAATATATTATTTTAATATTTAAATTCCAAAAATAATATTTTATCCTTATGAAATGTTACAATATTCCGCCCTTAAATAAATTCAGTACCCGAATTTAAATTTAAACCCCCAAATACAAAAACATTTCAATAATCAATCCAAATCAACGGGGCTCCGAAATCACGTAATACTCAAATATATCACAGCGCATCGAGTGCGCTTGAAAACGAATGCGAAACTCAAAATCGAACTCCGTCAAGCGTCACGCAATCACTGGAGTTATAAAGAAAACGCAAATCCCAAAATCCACTGCTGAAATCCAATATACTATAGTCAAAATCATAATACGTATATAGTACGCATCTTTGTAAATTTCTCTAAAAACTGAATAAAACACATGCAAAATATTTTATGAATCGCCGTGTGATGCGTAACTCATGGCACAAGTGGCGGACACTCATTTGTAAACTGGTAAATATACGTCTATATATGTTTGCTTAAGATATATGTTCCGCCTTTTTGAAATATCCCAAAAGGCTTTCCTTTGTAAAAGTCTGTGTCATCCTTGGGCACGTAGAAAAATAGTGAGACTATAGCTCCTTTATTTTTTTTGAAAACCTCTTGGTAATTGCTGATGCATGCAAAAATACTCAGGTACTATCCTCAGATCAGTTTTGCTCGGCTACTATATAATATAGTACCCATCATGAAAATATGATACTCAGAAATAAATCAGCCTCAAAAGGAGTATCCAATATCACATGCGTCTGGTGCGCACGGAAATCCAAGTCCAATACAAGTGCCACGAATGTGCAAAAAAGGAAAAACTAAGTGTAACGGGTGTGCACAAAAGCATCTGTCAAGTGCAACGGGTGTGCACGACAACAACATCAAGTGCATCTAGAGTGCACAGAAATCTAAATCAAGCGCAACAATCATGAACGAATAAAATCACAATCGAGTGCACTTGGTGTGCACAAAACCACATCTCATGCGTCCAGTGTGCGCAAAAATATAAATCAAGTGCGTCAGGTCCGTACAAAACATCTAGTGCAGTAGTGTACATGATAACGAATGTCTAGTGCAGACGCACACGAAAACATAAATCTAGTGCAACAAATGCACAGAACACAAATCTGGTGCAACAATGCACGGAATATAAATCTGGTGCAACAAATGCGCGGAACACAAATCTGGTGCAACAATGCACGGAATATTAATCCGGAGCGACAAATACATGAAATACAAATCTGGTGCAACAATGCACGGAATATAAATATGGTGCGACAAATGCACGAAAAACAAATCTCGTGCAATAATGCACGGAATATAAATCTGGTGCCACAAATGCACGAAATACAAATCTCATGCAACAAAGCACGGAATATAAATCTGGTGCAACAAATGTACAAAATACAAATCTGGTGTAACAAATGCATGAAGTATAAATCTGGTGAAACAAATGCACGAAGTAATAATCTGGTACACTAGGTGCCCGAAAACTCATCAATATCCCAAATGCGCACAAAAACAACACCGAGCGTACCAAAGTGTAAAAAATCATAAACATGTGCAACTGCATGCACAAAACACGTAACAAAGCACTGCAACCACATGTGGGTTATACCGTGTAGGGTTAGTATAGCACCTTGAGAAGGTTTTGGCAAGCATCAAACGTGCTACTTTAAAACTTTTGGGGTGCTAAACTAACCCTAACCAAGATCTTAACTAGAGAATTAGGTTAAACAAGCATGTAAACAACTTTACATCTAAGAGAGAGGGATTATAACCTTTGTAGTCCATTCCTTCGCTTCATAAGCTCCGAGTAGTAGTCCCTTGGCCGCGATCCATGATCTCCCGGACTCACGAGTGTAGGGTTCCTAGGCACTCTAGTGAGGTATCACAAGGCATCGAACATGCCAATTTCAAAAATTATGGTGCCGAGAAACCCTAGTGTACGGATCGTCGGCTAGATTTCTAGGCGAAAAGTAAACTAGTTAACACTTAACTACAAGATACGGAAATACAACCTTTGTAGATCCGGTGCTCCACCTCCATAGCTCCGCAACGAGGTCCTCTCCGCTGTCCAAATCAAATCCGGGCTCAAGCGTCGGCTTCGTCGGAGAATGGGCAAGCTAGGTTGTCGATGTCCATGCCGAAGATGATCTACGTCGAGGCATCGAAAGATCAAGCTCCACCTTCATCAAGTCATGGAAACTTGTGAAGGAAACACACTCTACTACTTGGCAAGAGGTAGAGGATGAAGAAATAGGAAGTGGGTAGACTTTAGAATTGGATTTCTAACTCAAATCATCAATCCACCATTGATGACCTCAAGCTTCTTCAAAGAAGAAGATGAAGAAGAAGAAGAAGAAAGTTATGATAAGAATAAATGAAAAAGAAAAGAAAATGAATTCTTATCATAAAATTAACCATGGTCAAGTGTAGAGACTAAACTAGGGTTAGTGGGAATGGTTAGGGTTAAGGATGAGATAAGAATGGTTGACTTGATCAAAGCTTCATGAAGCTTCAACTAAAGAACAAGATTAGCCACCATTCTTTTCTCTTTTCTTTTATTCATTTATCAAAAATAAAAGGATAATTAAATAAGATAAATGAATAACAAATAATAAACCCTAACCATTTCATTAACCAAGGTTTAATACTTTACACTTAACCAAAAAGCATGTATCATCAAACATGATACAAGCAAGTGCACAAAATCATATCACATATATAATGCGCACATCCGAGTGAGAAAATCCATCAGAAGTGAACCAATATTAGTTAATGCAAAGTAATATATCAAATATATAATTATACATTAAATCATTAAATCAACACTTGATTTAACGATCCGGTCATATCGCATATAACCGGCTAATATCCAATGTATCGATTTATCGAATCAATCCTTGATTCGATAACTAGGTTATATCACATACAACCATTCGACACATTCATCGCGAGAATAGAATACGGTATCACATACACGCATTATTCTCGGTCCCGCACATATCTCATATGCGCTCCTATTTCGTTTTGCTTGAGCCAGGAAACCTCTGTGTAGGACTCTAAAGACTCGTCAATACGCCGGCAGCAGGCGATGATCATATCAAACACCCACAAGCCGCAAGCGGTCTGCTAAACGTAACGGCCACCCGGGTATTGAGCGATCTGAAGATCGACGAGCAAGCCCGCTCACACTCCAGTGAATCCAACCAGTAACACTACCGTACAGTCCGGTCTGATCGTCTGATATGTCGCATATCTCGCCTAGGGGTGGTAAACGTCAGACCCCAATAGCTCGATAAGTCGTGTCGATATGAGGTCTATAACTGTTAGAGAAACTACTGGTAACACTTACCAGTAAATCTCAGCAACCCTGGCCTGGGATTTCCTGTTATAGCCAATCGAACACAGCGCAACATCAACTCCCTATACCGGGAGAGACGAATCCCCTCCTATCGCTCATTGCCTCCATGTGACTCGGGACTGTACCCAAAAACCACCGTTTTGTACGCCCTCTTGGACGTGGTAAGATGGAAATCAAAGCACAGTGGGAACCACACAAGACTCTATGACGATCTCGGGTCAACAGACTACTCTGTACCAGTGTCACCAGAGAACTGCCATCTGACGTGAGGTATAATACCATCTGGGAGTTCTCGGCGAGTCCGTCCAGTGTACCCAGTCTCTACTGAGCACCCGTATATCATCTCTGATGTCAAACACCAATGGATATGGGATCATCCATCGCCCATCTGTATGGGTCGAGAAGGTATACGCTAGTCTACTCTGGTATATCGATGCCCTGTCTCGATACACCCACGACTAGGGACTTTGAAGGATGTACTTATGGACTACCATGTCCCCACTAGTATGATCCGCATCATAGTCCAGGTAGTCAAGTACACATCCTAAGGGCTTTACCAACATGTTATAGAGAGACAATCAGTATACACGTTAAGGTAAAGATCAACCAGATAGCATACTATCATGTCGAGCAAGAAAGTCCTCCCTATATATGTCCCAGCATCCACTACAATATACATCCTATGTACAGTAATGGCCTCTAGGGCATACATATAACTAACAATCTCCCACTTGCACTAGGGCCATCTGTAGCAGTGGTTGCAGTATCTCATACTCAACCATCCCATAAAAGTCTCTCTTTTGGAACAGGCCTTTGTGAGTGGATCCGCTGTGTTGTTCTCTGAGCCTACTCTCCTAACCTCGATCTCCCTGGAGATCAACCATCTCCATGATCAAGTGATACTGCCATAGAATATGTCTGAATGACTGATGGGACCGACGTTCCATAGCATAAGCCACAACTCCATTGTCACACAATGGTAGGAACGTAGTTCATCTTATGAACCAATATACACCCAAACAGCCTCTTTGGTAGCATCTTAAGTAGCGATGTATCGTGCCTTTATCGTCTAGTATGTCACGGTATCTAGCTTGGAACTCTTCCAACATACCGTCCCTTTACTGAGGGTAAAGACAATGCCTGCGACTGACACTCAGTCGTCATTATCACCCTGGAACCCTTCCAGTGATTCTCCCCAGGATCGGTTGATACCGTCTCACTACATCTAGTGAGTTTCCTAACATCCATTTAGATCTATCTCATAGATCCAAAATCCAGGATTTAGTAGGTATCACTTTAATCCTATATGGAGAATCTTTGTGATAAGCGGAGATTGATCGAGCGTAGCATAAGAAACTCCTTTCTTATCAAGAGTATGTCATCCACGTACTCTACGAGGATCGTCACCATACTCCCTACTACCTTTTTGTTTATACAAGGTTCATCTACCATTTTGATGATGTCAAACTCTTTGAATAATTCATCAAAACAGATGTTCCAAATCCGCGATGCCTGCTTTATCCTATAAAGCATCTTGCACACGTTTCTGCTGCTCCCACTGTCTATGAAGCCCTCTGGCTGTGTACTTATAGACGCTCTCTTCCCAAATATCATTTAGAAATGCAGTCATGACACACAACCACCAGATATCGTAGTCATGGTATGTAGCCGTGGTAAGTAGGATCTGGATGGACTTAAGCATAGATACTGGAAAAGGTTTCATCATTATCCACGCCTGGTTGATGACGAAAACCTTTATCAAGTCTAGCTTTGAAAGTCTCAACTTTTCCATCTACACCAAGTAATCTTCTCAAGATATACTTGCTCCTGATGGGGATTTAACCCTTCAGATCTAGCAACCAAAGTCCATACTTTGTTGGTGTATAAGGATTCCATCTCAGATCACTAAGCATCCAGCCATTCTTACAGAGTCTTACTCCTGATGGCCAGCTCGAAACTAGTTGGGTCATCATCTCATGATGCAGTCCTCGCTCCTACTGTCATAGAGAAACCGAAGTATCTCTCAGGTGGGTGAGGAACCCTACTAGATCGGCGGAGAAGCTGAGGTTCGTTGTTAACTATTGAATTCTTTGGTTTTATCAAATCATCTGCTGTAGTTTGTATAGCTGGAACCTTTCCAGTTGTACATAACAGATCTTGCCTCGAGCTTGTCCGGATTTTGCTTTTCAGACATAGGCTGGACAACCCCAACTCTTAACTAACTTAAGACATGGGCTCTTCCCTTTCCATATCATATATGAAGTGGTAGGCAACTGATTTGGTTTGAACCTTATTCAATAGGTATGCATCTTCTTAAGTGCACAACTCCCAAAAAGGAAATAGGTAACTCAGTAGTACTCATCATAGAGCACACCATATCATATAGGGTGTGATTGCTCCGCCCCGATATACCATCGTGCTATGGTGTATACGGAGGAGTAATGCTGAGAGAGAATCTCATTCCCCTTTAGAATGGTCCAGGAATTCCGTGCTCAAGTATTCTCCTCCTTGATGACATCAAAGGACATAATACTTTTACCCGTATTCTGGTTCTCTACTTCTAACTTATATTCTATGAATATCTCAAAAGGTTCAGACTTGTGTTTCAACAGGAACATAGGTCTGAATCTTGAAAGATCATCAGAGAATATAATGAAGTATAAAGAACCAGTCCTGGTATGTGTAGACAGGGGACCTACATACATCAACATGTATCATCCCAAGAGTTCATTAACTCTTTCTCTGTTTCCAATAAACAGAGCTATGGTCATTTTATCTTTGTGACATGACTGGCAAGTTTCACAAGATGTAGATTCAAACTGATTTAAATATGCATCTACATGTAACTTCAGCTAGTCGGGACACATTGATCTGACCTAGTCTACAATACCTTAAGAAGAATTCGTTCAATTCTGAACTCTTCCTCTTGTGTGTGTTCCATATACTAAGAACTATAGTTTGATTTAGAACATTAATGCTTTTAGATAACGTACCTGAACCGATCAACTTTTGATATAGGAAATGTTCAAAACAATATCCAACAATACAAAATTATATCATTTCTTTACTAATAAAGAGAGTGATATGATTTGGTATATCAGGTTCGGTATCTAATTACATTCGTTCAGAATCAATGTATTTGGAATACAGGGTGACAGTGACCAACAGACTTGGCTGCAACACTTGCCCCATTTTCTGCCTCATGAAACTTATCACCCGTTCTCAGTTCTCTACCTTTCTGTAGCCCTTTGTAACAGATTACATATCTGGGATCCTGATCTGGTATCACATACCCAGGACGTAAAGGATACTGAGAAACAGTTCTTTGTAACGAACACACCCGAAGATGATGCATCAGCATGCACTTTCTTCGTTTGGGTGGCACGGGAAATCTGGTATTCCCCAATTTCCTGCTCTGTCTTATAACAATTATAAGGTGGAGCGGGACCAACGTTCCCCAGCTCAGTATAACAAGCGGGTTCGGTCAATAATCCGTATTATTATCTTGATTAAGGCGTGATATGGTCGCTACCTGGAGAGAGAGAGAAGAAAACACTCAGCGTGCGCTCTTGCAAGAATAGATTGGTTTTTATTTTATCTAATCAGGATGGCTCCCACTGCTTTTTATCAAATCTTCCTTCAAACCCTAAAAGGAAAGACTAGCCGGGATTAATTACACACTACAAGTTCGCCAATCTTTCAGCCAGGCCAGTGTCGGTACTTTGAGGGAGGTCCCCCGTGCTTTCGCACGAACCTAATTAATGTAAACCTCGTTTTCCCAGAGGCATAACCCCGTTGACACCTTTCTAGACACCTACTTGATCGGCTAATTGTAATGTATAAAACTCTCCCAGGAGTAACACTTACTCGCAGCGGGTATCGGGATCCAACTATCACATAGAAGGTATGCAATCTCATTGCAAATTTCAACACTTGAAATTCCCGATAATATTTTGCCCCTAGAAGCTATATGACCTTAACATAGTCAACAAATCATAAGTGCTAGTCAAGTTCAACCCGTCATTTCCCGATTGAATTAAACCCACCCGCACGACCCTTAACATAGTCAACAAAGTCGCACGACTACCCTAATCCAATCACATCATATGCTTATGCAGATAAGCACTAATTAGCTACCGCACACTACGCCTTAACATAGTCAACAAACGTAGCACGAATACTAACTAGTACTTATCTGAAATGACGGAGGGCTACGACAGGTTTTTCTGAAAACCTATTGCGTAATGAACTTGATATCGTTGTAGAATCAAATGATTTTAAAATGGAGTGCTTTTGAGGCTTTTCCAGTTTTGCTAAAGGAGTCACTCCCGGTGAAGGGATCGTCGGTCCTTTCCTCGTCGAATGAGGTGCGGGATATATCATATATATCACTGTGCAAAGCAAAAACACTTAAAATCAATCAAAAGACAAACCGAGTGTGTAGCATCTGCCAGTTATTGCTAAAGGAGTCACTCCCGGTGAAGGGATCTCGGTTGTTTCCTTATCGAATAAGGTGCAGGATATATCACATATACCGCTGTGCAAAGCAAGAACTGTAGCTACCTGTTTTATTTTGAAATTCGATTCTACGACATCTTAGGTTTCTTTTATTTCATTAATCACATTAATGAAGTCCCATCATTTTAATACCTAAACATCACAGATCGATATGACGTACACTTATGCCATCCGTATTCGCCTCGATGTCCTCTCGTGCACCGTTAGGTTAGGTAACTAACGACAGAGAAGGGCAGGGCTAGCGCGGGTGTAAAACATAAGCAACGTCTATATAATATATCATATATACTATATATGTATCTATCACAGAACATCACATGATCACATCACAGATATCGCAGCAGAAGAATCATATGAAATATTGGATATACTAGGACGTCCGTGTTTTCAATACGAGCCAGTATAAAACACGGATTCCATGGTCGTGATGAATAGCCAAACCCACACCCCTAGACCCCTACGAGAGCGGCAAGCAACCCTACCAATTCTGGAGTTTGGAGACCCGGACTCGACTCCTCGAGTTGGTCTCCCACTGGACTCCAGAACCCGGTTACTTGTGCTCCCCTCCTTGGGTCTATCCTAGTGCGGAAAAGTAAATAATATACAAACGGTGACAACTTCCGCAACCTAGAAGCGCCCCAATAAAAGAATATTACATACAAGTTTTTACATGAATGAAAATGAAAAACACTCATCTCACATAAAAAACCCCGGCTATTCAAACACGACAATCCAATATAACATATCCAGCAACACATAACATCACATGTCATCAACGTAAGTAAATATGCGCATCCCAATTGTCGTTGACATATAGCAACGAAACCGGCGATATCACATATTACACTTACGATCACAGAAAAGAAAGTGTAAAACTACAACAGTTGGAATCCGCAACCACCTCAGACATCGCATGCCTGATCTAATGAATTACTTAGACATCGCATGCCTAACAATTATAAACCCCGCATTTTAGTCTCATTATCGAAAACGCTTTTCAATATCAAGTCGGGCAATTCAACAAGATTCCCGACATCCTGATCGAATACTCGTCGTAAACTTCAGTAGGCGGCCGCACCCCCGATACCGTCGACGAAGTGCACCAAGGCGGAACACCGCTGCCGCGAGCACCCGAACGGATGCTTTCGGCGACGGGGTTCTCCTACAGTCACTTAGTCGGGGCTATGGAGTGAGGCTGTCTATTAAGTTTACCCGGCGAATATCCGCGTACGCTATGTGATTGCGACGGACTTTTGATCACATCAAAATTCCGTGGCAACCGATCAAGTGAGACTAAACTGCTATGTTTATAACATTCATTCAGTTATCTCATAACTTCTTGTGAATTCCAATTATTGTATCCCATTCCAGATAATTAGAAAATGTTAAACTTTCCGATTGAACATTCGAACACCCAAGTTTTCCCGATACAGATCAACACATGAAACAAGTATAACAACATTTCGTTCGTGCCTCAGTACCAACGGTCCAGCCGTAGAAGGGTCAAGCAACGCCTCACAAGTGGCACGCCGTACTGCCCCAAACCCGAAGGTTCAAAGGGCAGTTCAAGACGGTCACATAATCGAGTTAAGGTTTGTTGTCTTCTAGAGGGACCATCGCATTACTTGCACTACTTAGAATGTCGTTAAACTTCGGAAAAATCCAACACTTGGAAATTTCCCGACAGGGGAAAAATTGGGTATTTATATCCGGTCGAACTTTCTAACATATTCTAAAATTTATCCGGAAAGCCAAATAGACAAAATTTGATACCCCGATCGAAACACCGAATCCCCAAAACAACTGCAGAAAATTCAACTCTTGAATAAATTTTAAAAATACCCAGAGAACTCAGCACCTGAAACAATGAATTACTGTGCAAACGGTAAGCGCTGACGTCACATTTCTGCCGCTGAACCGCCGCATTAGCTAAGAGTATGCCGCGGTTCCGCCGCCAAATTCACTGTTCATGCAAAACTTTTTGCGCCGTAATTCTTAGATTTCCCTGCTGAGTTCTCTGCATATTTTTAATTTGGAAAAACTCACTGTTTTCAAAAATGTACAGAGTGCAAGATTGATTTGGTGTTTCGGGTTCGATCGGGTTTCAAATTCCGTCTAGACTTCGCCTAAGGCTCTAGCCAGGCTCTGATACCACTGTAGGGTTCCTAGGCACTCTAGTGAGGTCTCACAAGGCATCGAACATGCCAATTTCAAAAATTACGGTGCCGAGAAACCCTAGTGTACGGATCGTCGGCTAGATTTCTAGGCGAAAAGTAAACTAGTTAACACTTAACTACAAGATACGGAAATACAACCTTTGTAGATCCGGTGCTCCACCTCCATAGCTCCGCAACGAGGTCCTCTCCGCTGTCCAAATCAAATCTGGGCTCAAGCGTCGGCTTCGTCGGAGAATGGGCAAGCTAGGTCGTCGATGTCCATGCCGAAGATGATCTACGTCGAGGCATCGAAAGATCAAGCTCCACCTTCATCAAGTCATGGAAACTTGTGAAGGAAACACACTCTACTACTTGGCAAGAGGTAGAGGATGAAGAAATAGGAAGTGGGTAGACTTTAGAATTGGATTTCTCACTCAAATCATCAATCCACCATTGATGACCTCAAGCTTCTTCAAAGAAGAAGATGAAGAAGAAGAAGAAGAAGAAAGTTATGATAAGAATAAATGAAAAAGAAAAGAAAATGAATTCTTATCATAAAATTAACCATGGTCAAGTGTAGAGACTAAACTAGGGTTAGTGGGAATGGTTAGGGTTAAGGATGAGATAAGAATGGTTGACTTGATCAAAGCTTCATGAAGCTTCAACTAAAGAACAAGATTAGCCACCATTCTTTTCTCTTTTCTTTTATTCATTTATCAAAAATAAAAGGATAATTAAATAAGATAAATGAATAACAAATAATAAACCCTAACCATTTCATTAACCAAGGTTTAATACTTTACACTTAACCAAAAAGCATGTATCATCAAACATGATACAAGCAAGTGCACAAAATCATATCACATATATAATGCGCACATCCGAGTGAGAAAATCCATCTGAAGTGAACCAATATTAGTTAATGCAAAGTAATATATCAAATATATAATTATACATTAAATCATTAAATCAACACTTGATTTAACGATCCGGTCATATCGCATATAACCGGCTAATATCCAATGTATCGATTTATCGAATCAATCCTTGATTCGATAACTAGGTTATATCACATACAACCATTCGACACATTCATCGCGAGAATAGAATACGGTATCACATACACGCATTATTCTCGGTCCCGCACATATCTCATATGCGCTCCTATTTCGTTTTGCTTGAGCCAGGAAACCTCTGTTAGGACTCTAAAGACTCGTCAATACGCCGGCAGCAGGCGATGATCATATCAAACACCACAAGCCGCAAGCGGTCTGCTAAACGTAACGGCCACCCGGGTATTGAGCGATCTGAAGATCGACGAGCAAGCCCGCTCACACTCCAGTGAATCCAACCAGTAACACTACCGTACAGTCCGGTCTGATCGTCTGATATGTCGCATATCTCGCCTAGGGGTGGTAAACGTCAGACCCCAATAGATCGATAAGTCGTGTCGATATGAGGTCTATAACTGTTCGAGAAACTACTGGTAACACTTACCAGTAAATCTCAGCAACCCTGGCCAGGGATTTCCTGTTATAGCCAATCGAACACAGCGCAACATCAACTCCCTATACCGGGAGAGACGAATCCCCTCCTATCGCTCATTGCCTCCATGTGACTCGGGACTGTACCCAAAAACCACCGTTTTGCACGCCCTCTTGGACGTGGTAAGATGGAAATCAAAGCACAGTGGGAACCACACAAGACTCTATGACGATCTCGGGTCAACAGACTACTCTGTACCAGTGTCACCAGAGAACTGCCATCTGACGTGAGGTATAATACCATCTGGGAGTTCTCGGCGAGTCCGTCCAGTGTACCCAGTCTCTACTAAGCACCCGTATATCATCTCTGATGTCAAACACCAATGGATATGGGATCATCCATCGCCCATCTGTATGGGTCGAGAAGGTATACGCTAGTCTACTCTGGTATATCGATGCCCTGTCTCAATACACCCACGACTAGGGACTTTGAAGGATGTACTTATGGACTACCATGTCCCCACTAGTGTAGTCAAGTACACATCCTAAGGGCTTTACCAACATGTAACAGAGAGACAATCAGTATACACGTTAAGGTAAAGATCAACCAGATAGCATACTATCATGTCGAGCAAGAAAGTCCTCCCTATATATGTCCCAGCATCCACTACAATATACATCCTATGTACAGTAATGGCCTCTAGGGCATACATATAACTAACAACGAGAAGCTCCACAAGTCGAATGATCCATTCTTGCTTGAAGTCTTGCTTTT
The DNA here is from genome assembly GCA_030015575.1 of Agapanthus africanus. NCBI lineage: Eukaryota > Viridiplantae > Streptophyta > Magnoliopsida > Asparagales > Amaryllidaceae > Agapanthus > Agapanthus africanus. The sequence continues at coordinate 249,635,765 of JASDDO010000029.1, read as the reverse complement.
CGAAGATGATCTACCTTGAAGAATCTCAAGTTCAAGCTCTCACTTCTCTAATCAAATATTAATGAAGTGAACACCCTAATCTAAGTGGCTAGAATAGATGAGGATGATGAAGTAGGAGTTTAGCTCTCTTTTGTTTTCAATTTCTCACACTTTTTCATCACTAACCCAAAAGCTAGAAACCTTTTCAAGGAGGAAGTAGAAGAAGAAAAGTATTTGTGATGAATAATGAAATTATTTTGTGATTACAAATCCAACCTTCAGTTAAGAATGAAGGGCTTAACTCATGTAGAGAACAAACCTAAAGTAAAGGGTTTGGGTTGGGTTAAAAAAATATCTACACAAAATATCTTAGTTAAAAACAAAGAAAGCTTCGTGAAGCTTCATGAAAAAGCTAACCAAAATCAAATCCTAACTTGTTTAATCTCCACAAATCATGTTGCATTTGTAATCATAACTTGTTACAATATTATATATCACATATATAATATATTTTTGTAACAAAAGAAAATAATACAATTAACATATATCGCATATATATGAATTTATTATCCGGTGAGAAAATGAATCAATAAAGTGAGTTTGTATTAGTTAATGTAATGTAATATATCACATATATAATTATACATTAAATTTTCGAATCAACACTTGATCTGACAATCCGGCTATGTCGAATATAACCGACTAATATAACATGTACCAATTCATCGAATCAACACTTGATCCGATAACCCGGCTATATCACATATACCCGGTCGATGTCATATATCGCGAGAATAGAATACGGTATCTCATATCGTATTATTCTCGGTCCCGCACATATCACATATGTGCTCCTCATCCGTTTTGCCTGAGCCAGGAAACCTCTTTGTAGGACTCTAAAGAATCGTCAATACGCCGGCAGTGGGTGATGATCATATCAAACACCCACAAGCTGCAAGCGGTCAGCTAAACGTAACAGCCACCCAGGTATTGAGCGATCAGAAGATCAACAAGCAAGCCTGTACATTCTCCTGTGAATCCAATCAGTAACACTACCGTACAGTTCGATCTCTTCGTCTGATATGTCGCATATCCAGTCTTGGGGTGGTAAACGTCAGACCCAAGTAACCGATATGTCGTGTCGATATGAGGCTCATAACGGGTCGAGAAACTATTGATAACACTTACCAGTAGCACTCCATATCAGCCCTGGCCAGAGACTTCCAGTTATAGCCAATCGAACACAACGCAACATCAACTCCCTATACCGGGAGAGACGAAACCCCTCCTATCGCTCATTGCCTCCATGTGATTCAGGACTGTACCCAAAAGCCACCGTTTTGCACGCCCTCTTGGACGTGGTATGGTGGAAATCAAAGCACAGTGGGAATCACACAAGACTCTATGACGATCTCGGGTCTACAGACTAACATGTACCAGTGTCACCGGAGAACTGCTATCTGACAATAGGTATAATACCATCTAGGAGTTCTCGGCAAGTCCGTTCAGCGTACCCAGTCTCCATTGAGCACCCGTACACCATCTTTGATGTCAAACACCGATGGATATGGGATCATCCATCGCCCATTATATGGGTCAAAATTCGTATATGCTAGTCTACTCTGGTGTATCGATGCCCTGTCTCGATACACCCTCGACTAGGAATGGTTATAGGATGTACTCGTTGGCTACTCTGGCCCCACTAGTATGATCTCATCATAGTCCTAGTAGTCAAGTACATATCCTAAGGGCTTTATCAACATGTGAGAGTAAGATAGTATACCAATACAAGTCAACATGTTAAGACAAAGTACAACCAGATAGCATACTATCATATCTAGCAAGAAAGTCCTCTCTATATATATCCAAGTATCCTCTATAATATACATCATATGTACAATAATGGCCTCGAGGTCATATACATAACTAACAATCACCCACTTGCACTAAGGCCAGCTGTTGTAGTATCTCATACCCAACATTCCGAAGAGTCTCTCAAATTGTATCTGGGGTATGGCCTTCGTGACTGTATCCGCAGTGTTGTCCTTCATATCAACTCTCCTAACCTCGATCTCCCGGCGATCAACTATCTCCCGGATCAGGTGATACCGCCTCAGAATATGGCTGGACTTCTAATGGTACCTGGGTTCCTTGGCCAAAGCCACAGCTCTATTGTTATCACAATACAAAGGTATTAGATGCTCAATGGATGGAACCACTCCAAGTTCATTAATGAACTTTTTCATCCAGACAGCCTCTTTGGCAGCATCATTGGCAGCGATGTATTCAGCCTCCATCGTCGAGTCTGCAACGGTTTCCTGTTTGGAACTCTTCCAACACACTGCCCCTCCATTGAGGGTAATGACAAAACCCGAGTGTTACTTAGAGTCGTCCTTATCACTCTGGAAGCTCGAATCGGTAAAGGACTCCGCATGAAGTTCTCCATTACCATACACCAAGAACATCTCCTTAGTCCTTCTCAAGTACTTGAGAATGTTCTTCACAGCTGTCCAGTGACTCTCTCCAGGATCTGCTTGATACCTACTCACTACACTTAGTGAGTTTGCTACATCGGTTCTAGTACATAGCATCGTGTACATGATAGAGCCTACTGCCGAAGTATAGGGTATCCCTTTCATGCGAGCTTTCTCCAAATCAGTCTTGGGAGACATCTCTTTGGAGAGAGTGAGTCAAGAGATCGTGGGTTGGTTCCCATGCTTGTATTCTTCCATACTAAACCTCTTTAGTATGGTGTCAATGTACCTGGATTGGGACAATCCCAGTATCCTTTTAGATTTATCTCTATAGATCTTAATCCCTAAAATGCAGGAGGCATCACCTAGATCTTTCATTGAGAATCTATGTGATAAGAAGAGCTTGATCGAGTACAGCATAGGAACATCTTTTCCTATCAAGAGTATGTCATCCACGTACAATACGAGGAAGACAACCTTACACTCTACCACCTTCTTATATATACAAGGTTCATCTATGTCCTTGATGAAGTCAAACTCTTCGACTACAACATCAAAATAGACTTTCCAACTCCGCGATGCCTGCTTTAACCCATCGATAGATTTAAGCAGCTTGCATACCATTCCACAGCTCCCACTGTCTACGAAGCCCTCTGGCTGAGTCATGTACACGCACTCTTCTAAATCACCATTTAGAAAGGCGGTCTTAACATCCATTTGCCAGATTTCGTAGTCATGGTATCCAGCAATGGCAAGTAAGATCCGGTTGGACTTAAGCATAGCCACTGGAGAAAAGGTTTCGTCATAGTCCACATCTGGTCGTTAACGAAAACCCTTTGCAACAAGTCTAGCTTTGAAAGTCTCAACCTTTCCATCTACACCAAGTTTCTTCTTAAAGATCCATTTGCTCTCAATGGGTTTTACCCCTTCAGGAGCAACTTCCAAAGTCCATACTTTGTTGGTGTACATGGATTCCATCTCAGATCGCATTGCATCCAGCCACTTCACAGAGTCCCCAATCGTGATGGCCTATTCGAAGCTGGTCGGGTCATCATCTTCCTTGATGCAATCCCCGCTCCCACCGTCTATAAGAAAACTGCAGTATCTCTCAGGTGGATGAGAAACCCTACTAGATCGGCAGAGAGGCTGGGGTTCGTCGGGATCTATCGAATCCTCTTGTTCCACTTAATCTTCAGTTGTAGTTCGTGTTGCTGGAATATCTTCCAGCTCTACCTCTATGCCATTAATTTCTTTCGCAAGAAATTCCTTTTCTAAAAAGGTGGCATGTTCGAGAAACAAACACCTTTTGTTCCTCTCCGTGGTAGAAAAGATATCCATGTGAATGTTTAGGATATCCCACAAACTTACAAAGAACTGATCGTGCCTTTAGTTTGTACGGATTTTGTGTTTTGACATAGGCCAGACAACCCCATATCTTAACACGTTTAAGACATGGTCTCTTCCCACTCCTTATCTCATTTGGTGTGGTAGGTACAGATTTAGTCGGAACTTGATTCAATAGGTATGCCGCAGTTTCTAGCACATAACCCAAGAAGGAAATAGGCAACTCAGCTGTGCTCATCATAGAGCGCACTATATCTAATAGGGTGCGATTCCTCTGCTCCGATACACCGTTGTGCTGTGGTGTACAGGGAGGAGTAAGCTGAGAGAGAATCCTATTCTTCTTTAGATAATCCAGGAACTCATTGCTCAAGTATTCTCCTCCTCGATCAAATCGAAGGATCTTAATACTTTTGCCCGTTTGGTTCTCCACTTCGTGCTTATATTTTCTGAATTTCTTAAAAACTTCAGATTTGTGTTTCAACAGGAACACATGTCCGTATCTTGAGAGATTGTCAGTGAATGTAATGAAGTACGAGGAACCATTCCTGGCATGTGTAGACATGGGACCACATACATCACTATGTATTGGTCCCAAGAGTTCAACAACTCTTTCTCCGTGTCCACTAAACGGAGTTTTGGTCATCTTTCCTTTGAGACATGAATGGCAAGTATCATAAGATGATAATTCGAACGGATTCAAATATCCATCTTTATATAACTTAGCTAGCCGTGTCGCATTTATATGACCTAGTCTACAATACCACAAGAAGGATTCGTTCATTTCTGAACTTTTCCTCTTGTGTGTGTTTTGTACATTCAGGACTGTAGTTTGATTGAGAACGTATATGCTATTATTTAACGAGCCTGATCCAATCAATTTTTTATTTAGGAAGATGTTCATAACATAATCATGTACTACAAAACTATATCCTTCTTTACTTAATTAAGAAACTGATATAAGATTGCATATCAGGGTCGGAATATAATAGCATTCGTTCAGAATCAATGTATTACCACTTGGTAATACAAGGTGATAATCGCCAACTGATTTGGCTGCAACATCTGCACCATTCCCTACTCTTACGGAATGATCACCCTCTCCCAGTTCCCTACCTTTTCGTAGCCCATGTAACATATTACATATATGGGATCCTGATCCGGTATCTAATAGCCAGGACGTAGAGTGAACTGAGAAACAGTTCTCGATAACAAACACAACCGAAGAAGATGCATCAACATGCTTATTCTTCATTTGTGCGGTGTGAGAATCCAGATATTTTCCTGTTCCCTGCTCGGACTTATAACAATTATAAGTGGGAGCGGGGCCAACGTTCTCCTGCTCAGTATAATAAGCGGGTTCGGTCAATACATCCATATTATTATCTTGATTAAGGCCTGACATGGTCGCTACCTGGAGAGAGAGAGAGAAGAAAACACTTTAGCGTTCGCTCTTGCAAGATTAGATTGGTTATTATCTTATCTAATCAGGATGGCTCCCACTGTTTTCATCAAATCGTCCATCAAACCCTAAAAGGTAAGATTAGCCGAGTTTAATTACACCTTACATGTTGGCCAATCTTTCAGCCAGATCAGTGTTGGTACTTTAAGGGAGGCTCCCCGTACTTTTGCACGAACCTAATTAAAATAAACCTCATTTTCCCAGAGGCATAACCCCGTTAACACCTTTCTAGACACCTACTTGGTCGGCTAATTGTCATGTGTAAAACTCTCCCAGAAGTAACTCTTACTCGCAGTGGGTATTAGGATCCATCTATATCATAGAAGGTATGCAATCTCATTGCAAATTTCAACACTTGAAATTCCCGATAATACTTTTACCCCTAACCTCCTATGACCTTGACAAAGGCCAACAAAGCATAGGAAGCTAGTCAAGTTCAACCCGTTATTTCTTGATTGAAATAAACCCACCCGCACGACCCTTGACAAAGGCAAACAAGGTCGTACGAGTACCCTAATCCAATCGCATCGCATGCTTAAACAGATAAGTACTAGTCAGCTACCGTACACTACGCCTTGACAAAGGCCAACAAACGCAGCACGAATACTAAATAGTCTTTATCTGAAATGACGGAGGGCTACGCAGGTTTTTCAGAAAACCTATTGCGTAATGAACTTGATATCGTTGTAGAAACAAGTGATTTTGAAAAGGAGTGTTTTTTAGGCTTTTCTAGTTTCGCTAAAGTGGTCACTCCCGGTGAAGGGATCTCGGCTCTTTCCTCATCAAATAAGGTGCAGGGTATATCATATATACGGCTATGCAAAGCAAGAGCTATAGAAGCAATCAAAAAATTAAACCGCAAGTTTGTAGCATCTGCCGGTTTTTCTAAAGAGGTCACTCCCGGTGAAGGGATCTCAGCACTTTCCTCATCGAATAAGGTGCAGGGTATATCATATATACCGCTATGCAAAGCAAAACTGTAGCTACCCTTTTCATAAAGTTTTGATTCTACAACATCTTTTAGGTTTCTTTTCTTTTATTAATCTCGTTAATAAATCCCATCATTTATGCTTCCTAAGCATCACAGAAGAAACGAAAGCAGTAAAATTTATATATCACTATATATATATATATTTATATATAGTATAAGAATTCATTTCAGGCAGTAATATGATCTCAACACAGAACATTGCAGCAGAAGATAACATATGAAATATTGGATATACTAGGACGTCCGTGTTTTATATCGAGCCTGTATAAAACATGGATTCCACGGTCGCGATGAATAGCCAAACACACATCCCTAGACCCCTACGAGAGCGGCAAGCAACACTACAAATTCTAGGGTTAGGAGACCCGGTCTCGACTCCTCGAGATGGCTTCCCACTGGACCCTAGAACCCGGTTACTTGTGCTCCCCTCCTCGGGTCTATCCTAATGCGGAAAAGTAAATAATATACAATGGTGACATCATTCTCAACCCGGAAGTGCCCCAATGAAAGAATATTACATATAATGAATATTACATAAATGAAAATAAAAACCCTCATCTCACATAAAACCCCCGGCTATTCAGAAATACGACGATCCAATATAACATATCACAGCAACACATAATATCTCATATCATCAACGTAAGCAAGTATGCATATCCCGATTGTCGTTGATTTATAGCAATGAAGCCGGTGATACACCACATACTACGCTTACGGCCACAGAAAAGAAAGTGTAAAACTACAACATTTGGAATCCACAATCACTTTAGACATCTTAAATCCGAATATCACATACTTCGCATTTCATGCCCAACTATATGAATTCCACATATTGAATCACATTTCAGATAAATAGACAATGTTAAACTTTCTGATCGAATAATCAAACACCCAAGATTTCCCAAATAGCTCAACACTTGAGCAGAGTTCAAAAATCCCAGAACATGTCATAACCCTAATGAACCAGCCGTAGAAGGGTCAAACCAACGCCTCACATGTGGCAACGCTAAACTACCACAAACCCAAGGATTCAGTGGCAGTTTTGACGGTTACATAATCGAGTTAAGGTTACGTTCTTCTAGAGGGTCCACAAATACGATAGCATGATTTCCCGAAAGTTTTAAACTAAGGAAAAATTGAGTTATTGATATCCGTTCGAACCTTTTAACACGTTCTAAATTACCCGAAAAACTAAACGATGTTAAACTTTCCGATCGAATCAACGAATTTTTTAAGATCTCCAGAAAACTCAACACTTGAGTAATATTAAAAATTCTAAGAAGCATAATTTAATACCTACGGATCAACCCTTGAAGTACGATCCCTCAATCCTCATGTTCTGCCGCGGAACCGCCGCCAATAGCTTGGTTTGGCCGCGGTTCCATGGTGGCTTGATGGATTTAAGGAGTCGTACTTCACAGATATCCATAGAATCACCTGATTATATTTCTAAGTATTTTTAATACGGAAAAAACCAAATTTTTAAAAAATTTCCAGAGAGGGGGTCCAAAATCATATTTCGGGGTTTGATCGGACTTTTAACTTCGTCTACACATCGCCTAATGCTAGAGCTCGGCTCTGATACCACTGTAGGGTTAGTATAGCACCTTGAGAAGGTTTTGGCACGCATCAAACATGCTACTTTAAAAAAATTTTGGTGCTAAACAAACCCTAACCATGATCTTAACTAGAGAATTAGGTTAAACAAGCATGTAAACAACTTTACATCTAAGAGAGAGGGATTACAACCTTTGTAGTCCATTCCTTCGCTTCATAATCTCCGAGTAGTAGTCCCTTGGCCGTGATCCATGATCTCCCGGACTCAAGAGAAGCTCCACAAGTCGAATGATCCATTCTTGCTTGAAGTCTTGCTTTTTGAAGATGATCTACCTTGAACAATCTCAAGCTCAAGCTCTCACTTCTCTAATCAAATATTAATGAAGTGAACACCCTAATCTAAGTGGCTAGAATAGATGAGGATGATGAAGTAGGAGTTTAGATCTCTTTTGTTTTCAATTTCTCACACTTATTCATCATTAACCCAAAAGCTTGAAAGCTTTTTAAGGAGGAAGAAGAAGAAGAAAAGTATTTGTGATGAATAATGAAATTATTTTGTGATTACAAATCTAACCTTGAGTTAAGAATAAAGGGCTTAACTCATGTAGAGAATAAACCTAAGGTAAAGGGTTTGGGTTGGGTTAAAAAAAAATCTACACAAAATATATTAGCTAAAAACAAAGAAAGCTTCTTGAAAAAGCTAACCCAAATCAAACCCTAACTTGTTTAATCTCCACAAATCATGTTGCATTTGTAATCATAACTTATTACAATATTATATATCACATATATAATATATTTTTGTAACAAAAGAAAATAATACAATTAACATATATCGCATATATATCAATGTATTATCCGGTGAGAAAATGAATCAATAAAATGAGCTTATATTAGTTAATGTAATGTAATATATCACATATATAATTATACATTAAATTATCGAATCAACACTTGATCCGACAATCCGGCGATATCGAATATAACTGACTAATATAACATGTACCGATTCATCGAATTAACACTTGATCCGATGACCGGGCTATATCACATATACCCGGCCGATATCATATATCGCGATAATAGAATACGGTATCTCATATCGTATTATTCTCGGTCCCGCACATATCACAGATGTACTCCTACTCCGTTTTGCCTGAGCCAGTAAACCTCTGTGTACGACTCTAAAGAATCGTCAATATGCCGGCAGTGGGTGATGATCATATCAAACACCCACAAGCTGCAAACGGTCAGCTAAACGTAACAGCCACCCAGGTATTGAGCAATCAGAAGATCAACAAGCAAGCTTGTACATTCTCCTGTGAATCCAATCAGTAACACTACCGTACAGTCCGATCTCTTCGTCTGATATGTCGCATATCCAGTCTAGGGGTGGTAAACGTCAGACCCCAGTAATCGATAAGTCGTGTCGATATGAGGCTCATAACGGGTCGAGAAACTACTGATAACATTTACCAGTAAAACTCCATATCAGTCCTGGCCAGGGACTTCCAGTTATAGCCAATCGAACACAGCGCAACATCAACTCCCTATACTGGGAGAGACGAAATCCCTTCTATCGCTCATTGCCTCCATGTGATTCTGGACTGTACCCAAAAGCCACCGTTTTGCACGCCCTCTTGGGAATGGTAAGGTAGAAATCAAAGCACAGTGGGAATCACACAAGACTCTATGACGATCTCGGGTCTACAGACTAACCTGTACCAGTGTCACCGGAGAACTGCTATATGAAAATAGGTATAATACCATCTAGGAGTTCTCAGCGAGTCCGTTCAGTGTACCCAGTCTCCATTTAGCACTCATACACCATCTTTGATGTCAAACACCGATGGATATGAGATCATCCATCGCCCATCATATAGGTCAGGATGCGTATACGCTAGTCTACTCTGGTGTATCGATGCCCTGTCTCGATACACCCTCGACTAGGAACGGTTATAGGATCTACTCGTTGACTACTCTGGCCCCACTAGTATGATCTCATCATAGTCCTAGTACTCAAGTACATATCCTAAGGGCTTTATCGACATGTGAGAGTAAGACAATAAACCAATACAAGTCAACATGTTAAGACAAAGTACAACCAGATAGCATACTATCATATCGAGCAAGAAATTCCTCTCTATATATATCCAAGCATCCACTATAATATACATCATATGTACAATAATGGCCTCTAGGGCATATACATAACTAACATACCGAGTGTATAAGTCCAGTCGAGTGCATACAAAAAGAATAAAATCAAATCGACATTATCGAAATCCACGGAATCATAAATACATGCAGCCAAGGCACAAAATCAATATCATGTGCAACGGATATCCACAAATAGCAAACTGATGTAACGATGTATAAACATAAATCAAGTGCAATAACTGTGCACAAATGAAAATATCCAGCAGGTGCAGCCATGGTGCACGAAAACATAATTCACGAAACCCAATCATCGAAACTCAAGTCCAAGCAATAAAAGTGTGATACTCGGATCACAAAACGCAAATCCCAATAAATGACATTGAGGTACACCTCCTTCAATGTCGAAAAATGCCGGTGCGCCCAAAGCTGGCAGAGCAAGAACATCCACTTGCCTCCTGCTCACGGTCGGGCGTCCTCTGTATATGGGTCCTTGTTTTCCTCTATGGATCACCAATTCCACAATCGTTCTTCTCGTCGGCCCGGTTGGGTATAATAACGGAACAGATTCACTCTGGCACTCTTCTGATCATCTCTTGGCCAATTAACATGACTACTCGCAAAACAGCATGTTACTGACGGTGGCATTTGGCCCTCTGATTACGCGCGATACAACCGATCCTGGGTGCAAATCATTATCTCTGCAGTGTCCTGGAAAGAACCTGCTTAGGGTCTCTTCCTATCTCACCTATGCCGAACTATACGGAGGTTGGCACTCTTACTTAAATCTTTTTCTCATCTGGACGGCTGCGTCCTCAGCACGGCTTACCTCTAGAATTTGGCCATATCCAACGCCTCTGGCATCATATCAATCATTTGGCCTCAACGGGGAGTAATGACAGCTCGTTAATCTCTCGCATGAACCTCTTGTCCCACCCGTCTTCATTACTATCCACATCGAAATCATGTCTTGCTGGCTGCATTCTGCAATTCGTTCTCGGCTACAGTCAATCCGTAGTCTCTCACAAGGACTCGAAACTATGAACTTAAGTATCTTCACCACTATATGGAAGATATCTCGTCGATTATATCTTTAGGAAATCGTCCAATTTATCGGAGGAATACGCTTCATTTGTCCATTCTCGATCAACTCACAACGCATCTGGGTGAGGTCCTCCTATCCAAAGCTGGTCAACTTACCGATTTCACATCGTAGCATCCAACGAACAACGTCCTCTCTTGATCGATTTACTCTAGATCTGAGTAAGATTCTACAAACTGGAATTCTTCAACTCAACCGAGCCTGCGTCGGTACATCAGATCAAACGAATTATCTCATTCGCTCAACTCAAGATAGACTAGTTATCTTCTGTCACATCTCTGTCTTAAAACTCCAGCGGTTTCAGCTCATAAACTCTAGAGGCGACATCCCATCAATCTCAGCAACAGCTGGGTCATCTATCTGCACAGTAGACAACATCGCGATCTCTGGGGTAGGCTGTACATCAACAGTCCTCTCAATCTGGCATCCTCTATCAATGGCCCGATCATGCAGTACAGATCCGAACACTCGCCTCAACGAGAGATCTCAACACAAACACTATATCGATACGTTCCTATATCACCAGAAAAACATCAAAGTCAGTTCTCGTCCATGACGAGCTCGCCCTGACCGCATCTCTAGCAGCAGCTCTCTTAGCTCACGTAGCCATGGTGACAGGAACCGCAACAGACATCGATGAGGATAGATCACCAGAATGAATTGAATCACAGATCTTAAGATATATACATCCTAAGGTTACTTAAGCGGAGTATCGTATCGTAAGTATGCCGTGGAACATAAGCATGGTATGTTGCTTTACTTGAGTTACCTATTCCATCAACCAAGGTCAACCTATGTAACGAAAGTTCGGGTCTAATACCCCCAGTCAAGTCTATGTTCCGTAAGATCAAGCCTAGGTTCTGAAATATATTACGCCCTAGACTCCGCATAGTCAAACCTAGACTCGAACCAAGGTTAAACCTAATGCTTTGATATCAACTTTGTCACGACCAGTAATTTAGCATGTGACCGGCACTTAAATGACGCAACGTCTAAAAGCGTAACGTAATTCAAGTAAGCCGAAGCCCAGAAAATTTAAACCTTTTTGTGGACAATAGTGGGGGTGCGGTTTTGAAATATCATCATAAGAAATTCAAGCCTTCATTTTTGAAAGTATAAGTCATATAATATGAAAAGGCAATGAATGTATACTATCTTTGAAAATATTTTCGTCCTTGAAAATTTGGGCAGTACCTCCCTTGTATATTTTGATCCAAAACCATATACATAATAATATATAGGCATCCCCAAGTGGGAGCTAGCTCTTCTCCAATTGGCGGAATCACAACCACGAAATAAAGCAGTAAACATATATACGACGCCCTACGGCGAAGATCAAACACATAAAGAATAAATAAAGCAAGACATCATCATCTCAAAGAAGCGAACATACACGCATCGCTCTAAGTCTCGTAACACAAGTCTGTCTAGGTCTATCAATATACAAAATCTAATTTCTGATTGATGGAATTTATCTATATACAATAGAAATAATAAGTACAAGAGTGGGCATGATCCAAGTGTGTCCCACCTACCATAGCAAAACACCCTTGATGAAGTTGTGTGCCAGCGATACCGCTACCGATCCAAGCGGTCAAACCGGCAAGAAAGCTGTGGCACAACGGGGGTGAGCTGCCAACTCGTGAGTAGAAAATATCAAAAGGTAAAAATCGAATAAACAACAATTCCTAGGTCATACCGTATCATGAAGGTAATACTATGGTATCTAAGGTGACTATGTATACATATATGTCAACAATAGAGTCAATGCAAATGACATATACAAATAAACATCTGAAATCATATTCCTGTATGCATGTGGATATCATCCACGTGTGTCCATCAACGACATAATCAATATCATGGAACCTGAGTGTCCAACATTAACACTCGAATCATCATGAAAACATATGCCTATATGTATTAGAATATCAACCAACATGTTTCCATCAACGACACATCAATATCATGGAACCTGAGTGTCCAACATCGACACTAGAACATCATGAAAACACGTGTCCAGTATCGACTCGTAAATCCTCATATCTAAGGCGCTGCATCCTCTGATCGGCCCTCAGGCGCCGCATGCTCTGATCGGCCCTCATATCCATCTCACGACTCCGTTCAGTATCCTACGGATAACCACCGGGTCCAAACTATCACCGGTAGGTAGTGCTCCCTCCTGCCAGGCTCATCGTCTACTCCATAATCTTCTTGCCCTGGGGTACCTTACCGGGACCACCATGTACCCGCAAATGGCTTATCCAACTCCTCGAATCGGGTCTTGAAAACAAACTCAAAACCGAGAAAACTAATGGTGGACGCTTCGAAATCACATCACAAGAAACCGCATTTTTAAAACAATTTATAAATTCCTTTGAAATATATCTGCGGTTCTCAAATCCAGAAATCTCATGAAAACGGTATCTCAATGCATGCAACCATAAAATATGATGTATGCAATATAGAACAGTAATGTGAGCATATCAAGTATATCATGCAAACACGTCATATGATAGTGCGAACAATAAATGTACTTTACAAATAAGAATAATATCATGATATAGCAATTCCACTGTGTAAGTGGCATATCAACTACCAATGATGAACGTGTGAGCCGGCAAATCTGCGTAAATGTAACATGCGCATCATCGATAGTGGTGCAGTGTATTAGCAGACGAATTGATGTAAACAAAAGGGTATGAAACATCGTATATATATCGTAATGAAAGAAATGCGAGCGTATACAAAAATAAGAAATCATAAGGCGAATAGTATAAAAATACGCAACTACGTATGAGTCATACAGTTATAGTTTAAAATGGTACGAATCCTTGTTTTAGAAAATAGGGGACTATGATATTGTTTGGAAAAGACATCATTTGAAAAGTTTGTAACGTCTCCTTGAAATCATCATTTAAAGGTGCGCAACGATTCGTTAGTTTTGAAATAGGTATGACTCCAAATATATCACAATATCCACTTCGTGATATGCAATAAAGCATTCTCGAGTCGAAATAAATATCGGCGATTCATCGTGATTATCTCACGTACGGAATATCCATCGTATGATATCATCAAGTCAATAGTACGGATCTATAGTCACGTACATCATCTCATCTCATATCATCATAAATCATCTCATGTTATCCCGTATTCATATCATATCACATCGCCTTATATCATTATGTCAGATCATAACGACTCGTACCATCATATCATAATTCCTTTTTTCCTACATATGTGTATATATAGCTCAAAGGTTAAGAAAATGGAACTTGAGATATATCTTTCTACCATGTCCACTACTATCGCATATGGTATTCTAATAACCCTATAGACTATATATATAAATATAATTCTAGTACTACGGTTGTGGGGGTGCTATACACGATCCACCAGACTTCCCCTGTAGATATAAATCTACTCACCTGCTAAACTCTTTGCTTATCCGAAGTTGATGTACTTCGTCGTCTCTGAAGTCCACACAAAGGTACCTACAATCAAAACACATCGTAATTCTATTAAAATAAGTCTAAAACACCTATACGGCATACGAAGTGTTAGTTATATGTATGCCCTAGAGGCCATTACTGTACATTGGATGTATATTGTAGTGGATGCTAGGACATATAAAGGGATGACTTTCTTGCTCGACATGATAGTATGCTATCTGGTTGATCTTTACCTTAACGTGTACATTGATTGTCTCTCTGATACATGTTGGTAAAGCCCTTAGGATGTGTACTTGACTACCTGGATTATGATGCGGATCATACTAGTGGGGACATGGTAGTCCATAAGTACATCCTTCAAAGTCCCTAGTCGTGGGTATATCGAGACGGGGCATCGATATACCAGAGTAGACTAGCGTGTACCTTCTCGACCCATACAGATGGGCGATGGATGATCCTATATCCATTGGTGTTTGACATCAGAGGAGATATACGGGTGCTCAGTAGAGACTGGGTACACTGGACGGACTCGCCGAGAACTCCCAGATGGTATTATACCTTACGTTAGATGGCAGTTCTCTGGTGACACTTGTACAGAGTAGTCTGTTGACCCGAGATCATCATAGAGTCTTGTGTGGTTCCCACTGTGCTTTGATTTCCACCTTACCACGTCCAAGAGGGCGTGAAAAACGGTGGTTTTTGGGTACAGTCCCGAATCACATGGAGGCAATGAGCGATAGGAGGGGATTCGTCTCTCCCGGTATAGGGAGTTGATGTTGCGCTGTGTTCGATTGGCTATAACCGGAAATCCCTGGCCAGGGTTGCTGAGATTTACTGGTAAGTGTTACCAGTAGTTTCTCGAATTGTTATAGACCTCATATCGACACGACTTATCGAGCTATTGGGGTCTGATGTTTACCACCCCTAGGCGAGATATGCGACATATCAGACGACAAGACCGGACTGTACGGTAAGTGTTACTGGTTGGATTCACAGGAGTGTGAGCGGGCTTGCTCATCGATCTTCTGATCGCTCAATACCCGGGTGGCCGTTACGTTTAGCAGACCGCTTGCAGCTTGTGGGTGTTTGATATGATCATCACCTGCTGCCGGCGTATTGACGAGTCTTTAGAGTCCTACACAGAGCTTTCCTGGCTCAAGCGAAACGAAATAGGAGCGCATATGAGATATGCGCGGGACCGAGAATAATGCATGTATGTGATACCGTATTCTTTTTCTCGCGATGAATGTATCGATTGTTTGTATGCGATATAACCTAGTTATCGAATCAAGGATTGATTCGATAAGCCGATACATTGGGTATTAATCGGTTGTATGCGATATGACCGGATCGTTAAATCAAGTGTTGATTTAATGATTTAATGTATAATTATATATTTGATATATTATTTTGCATTAACTAGTATTGGTTCACTTTAAATGGATTTTCTCACTTGATGTACACAAATTGTATATGTGATATACTTTTGTGCACAAGATTGTATCATGTTTGATGATACATACTTGTTTGGGTGTATGTTTGGTTTATACCATGGTTGGTCAATGGTTAGGGTTTCATTTGTTTTATTTCACTTATTCTTTTATCTATTTATTTTGGTTGAAAAAGAAAAGAAAAGCTAAATGGTTGCTTTCTTGCTAGAAGGTTCTTGTAGCTTCATGCATCTTTGACCAAAGCAACCATTTTGTCTTCATCTCCTAACCCTAACCATTCAACTAACCATGGTCTATTCTCTACACCTAATCATGGTTGCAATATGATAAGTATTCATTTATTTTCCTTTTTGGAAATACTCATCATATTATTATCATCTTCTTCTTCTTCATCTTCTACTTGAAGAAAAAGCTTGCCTCATCAATGGCAACTTGATGAAAAGAGTGAGAAATCCAATTCTAATGTGAACCCACTTCCTATTTCTTCATCCTCTACCTCTTGCCAAGTAGTAGAGTGTGTTTTCTTCACAAGTTTCATGACTTGGTGAAGTGGGAGCTTGATCTTGTGATGCTTCGACGTAGATCATCTTCGGCACGAAGCCGACGACCTTTCCCGCCCATTTCTCCGATGAAGCCGACGCTAGAGCCCGGGATTCCATTTGGACAGTGAGGAGACTTCATTGCGGAGCTATGGAGGTGGAGGACCGGATCTACAAAGGTTGTATTTCCATTCTTTTAGTTAAGTTGTTAACTAGTTTCTTTTATCGCCTAAAATTCTAGTTAACGATCTAGTCTAGGGTTTCTCGGCACTTGTAAAATTTGAAATTGGCATGGTTGATGCCTTGTGAGACCTCTTGAGAGTGCCTAGGAACCCTACAGTGGTATCAGAACCTAGCTAGAGCCTTAGGTGAAGAGTAGACAAAATTTGAAATCCGATCGAACCGAAACCGTAACCCTAATATTGCTTTCTGTACATTTTTGAAAATCGTGGATTTTTGAGAATTAATAATAAGCATAAAACTCAGTAGAAGATTCTAAGAATTACTGTATAAAACGGGGCCCCTGAATCCATCAAAAGCGCGGCGGAACCGCGGCATTAGCATGCTAATGCGGCGGTTCCGCGGCCCTTTTGTCTCCTCTTGCAATAAATTTTGCACAGTAATTCCTAGTTTGCAGTGCTGAGTTCGCTGGGTATTTTTAAATTTTATTCAAGAGTTGAATTTTCTGGGGTTGTTTTGGGTATTTGGTGTTTCGATCGGAGTATCAGATTTTGTCTATGTGTCTTTCCGGATAAATTTTAGAATATGTTAAAAAGTTCGACCGGATATAAATACCCAGTTTTTCCCCTGTCAGGAAATTTCCAAGTGTTGGATTTTTCCGTAGTTTAACGACGTTCTAAGTAGTGCAAGTAACGTGATGGGCCCTCTAGAAGACAACAAAGCTTAACTCGATTATGTGACCGTCTTGAACTGCCCTTTGAACCTTCGGGTTTGGGGCAGTACGGCGTGCCACATGTGAGGCGTTGGCTTGACCCTTCTACGGCTGGACCGTTAGTACTGAGGCACGAACTGAATGTTGTTAGACTTATTTCATGTATTGAGCTGTTTCGGGAAAACTTGGGTGTTCGAATGTTCAATCGGAAAGTTTAACATTTTCTGTTTATCCGGAATGTGATACAACAATTGGAATTCACAAAAGTTATGAGATAACTGAATGAATGTTATAAATCTAGCGGTTTAGTCTCACTTGATCGGTTGCCACGGAATTTTGATGTGATCAAAAGTCCGTCGCAATCACGTAGCGTACGCGGATACTCGCCGGGTAAACTTAA
This sequence comes from Agapanthus africanus, assembly GCA_030015575.1. NCBI lineage: Eukaryota > Viridiplantae > Streptophyta > Magnoliopsida > Asparagales > Amaryllidaceae > Agapanthus > Agapanthus africanus. Next base: position 249,617,962 of record JASDDO010000029.1, on the reverse strand, counting down.
TAGACAGCTTCACTCCATAGCCTCGACCAAGTGACTGTAGGAGAACCCCGTCGCCGAAAGCATCCATTTGGGTGCTCGCGGCAGCGGTGTTCCGCCTTGGTGCACTTCGTCGGAGGCATCGGGGGTGCGGCCGTCTACTGAAGTTTGCGACGAGCATTCGATCAGGATGCCGGGAATCTTGTTGAATTGCCCGACTTGGTATTGAAAAGTGTTTTCGATAATGAGACTAAAATGCGGGGTTTATAATTGTTAGGCATGTGATGTCTAAGGAATTCATTTGATTAGGCATGCGATGTCTATGGAGGTTGCGGATTCCAACTGTTGTAGTTTTACACTTTCTTTTCTGTGACCGTAAGTGTAATATGTGATATCGCCGGTTTCGTTGCTATATGTCAACGACAATTGGGATGCGCATATTTACTTACATTGATGACATGTGATGTTATGTGTTGCTGGATATGTTATATTGGATCGTCGTGTTTGAATAGCCGGGGGTTTTTTATGTGAGATGAGTGTTTTTCATTTTCATTCATATAAAAAAAGTGTATGTAATATTCTTTTATTGGGGCACTTCCAGGTTGCGGAAGATGTCACCATTTGTATATTATTTACTTTTCCGCACTAGGATAGACCCAAGGAGGAGGGCACAAGTAACCGGGTTCTGGAGTCCAGTAGGAGACCAACTCGAGGAGTCGAGTCCGGGTCTCCTAACTTTAGAATTGGTAGGGTTGCTTGCTGCTCTTATAGGGGTCTAGGGGTGTGGGTTTGGCTATTCATCACGACCGTGGAATCCGTGTTTTATACTGGCTCATATTGAAAACACGGACGTCCTAGTATATCCAATATTTCATATGTTTCTTATGCTGCGATATCTGTGATGTGATCATGTGATGCTCTGTGATAGATACAGTATATAGTATATATGATATATTATATAGACGTTACTTATGTTTTACACCCGCGCTAGCCCTGCCCCGCTCTGTCGTTAGTTACCTAACCTAACGGTGCACGAGGGGACATCGAGGCGAATGCGGATGGCATAAGTGTATGTCGTATTTATCTGTGATGTTTAGGTACTTAAATGATGGGACTTCATTAATATGATTAATGAAATAAAAGAAACCTAAGATGTTGTAGAATCGAATTTCTAAATAAAACAGGCAGCGACAGTTCTTGCTTTGCACAGAGGTATATGTGATATATCCTGCGCCTTATTCGATGAGGAAAGGACCGAGATCCCTTCACCGGGAGTGACTCCTTTAGCAATAACTGGCAGATGCTACAACCCTCGGTTTGTCTTTCGATTCCTTTTAAGAGTTTTTGCTTTGCACAGCGATATATATGATATATCCCGCACCTCATTCGACGAGGAAAGGACCGACGATCCCTTCACCGGGAGTGACTCCTTTAGCAAAACTAGAAAAGCCTCAAAAGCACTCCATTTTAAAATCATTTGATTCTACAACGATATCAAGTTCATTACGCAATAGGTTTTCAGAAAAACCTGTCGTAGCCCTCCGTCATTTCAGATAAGTACTAGTTAGTATTCGTGCTACGTTTGTTGACTTTGTTAAGGCGTAGTGTGCGGTAGCTAATTAGTGCTTATCTGCATAAGCATATGATGTGATTGGATTAGGGTAGTCGTGCGACTTTGTTGACTATGTTAAGGGTCGTACGGGTGGGTTTAATTCAATCGGGAATCGACGGGTTGAACTTGACTAGCATTTATGATTTTTTGACTATGTTAAGGTCATATAGCTGCTAGGGGCAAAATATTATCGGGAATTTCAAGTGTTGAAATTTGCAATGAGATTGCATACCTTCTATGAGATAGTTGGATCCCGATACCCGCTGCGAGTAAGAGTTACTCCTGGGAGAGTTTTATACATTACAATTAGCCGATCAAGTAGGTGTCTAGAAAAGTGTTAACGAGGTTACGCCTCTGGGAAAACGAGGTTTACATTAATTAGGTTCGTGCGAAAGCACGGGGGACCCCCCTCAAAGTACCGACACTGGCCTGGCTGAAAGATTGGCGAACTTGTAGTGTGTAATTAATCCCGGCTAGTCTTTCCTTTTAGGGTTTGAAGGAAGATTTGATAAAAAGCAGTGGGAGCCATCCTGATTAGATAAAATATAAAACCAATCTATTCTTGAAAGAGCGCACGCTGAGTGTTTTCTTCTCTCTCTCTCCAGGTAGCGACCATATCACGCCTTAATCAAGATAATAATACGGATAATTGACCGAACCCGCTTGTTATACTGAGCTGGGGAACGTTGGTCCCGCTCCACCTTATAATTGTTATAAGACAGAGCAGGAAATTGGGGAATACCAGATTTCCCGTGCCGCCCAAACGAATAGAGTGCATGCTGATGCATCATCTTCGGGTGTGTTCATTATACAGAACTGTTTCTCAGTATTCTCCGCATCCTGAGTATATGATACCGGATCAGGATCCTAGATATGTAATGTGTTACATAGGGCTACAAAAGGGTAGAAAAACTGAGAACGGGTGATAAGTTTCATGAGGCAGAAAACGGGGAAAGTGTTGCAGCCAAGTCTGTTGGTCACTGTCACCCTGTATTAACAATACATTGATTCTGAACGAATGTTATTAGATACCGAACCTGATATACAAAATCATATCAGTCTCTTTATTAGTAAAGAAATGATAAAATTCTGTATTGATGGATAATGTTTTGAACATTTCCTATATCAAAAGTTGATCGGTTCAGGCACGTTATCTAAAAGCATTGATGTTCTAAATCAAAATACAGTTCTTAGTATATGGATCACACACAAGAGGAAGAGTTCAGAAATGAACGAATCCTTCTTGAGGTATTGTAGACTAGGTCATATCAATGCGACTCGACTAGCTGAAGTTACATAAAGTTGCATATTTAAATTAGTTTGAATTTACATCTTGTGAAACTCGCCAGTCATGTCACAAAGATAAGATGACCATAGCCCTGTTTATTGGAAACAGAGAAAGAGATAATGAACTCTTGGGATGATACATGTTGATGTATGTAAGTCCCCTGTCTACACATGCCAAGACCGGTTCTTTATACTTCATTACATTCTCTGATAATCTCTCAAGATTCAGTCATATGTTCATGTTGAAACATGAGTCCGAACCTTTTGAGATATTCACAGAATATAAGTAAGAAGTAGAGAACCAATATGGGTATAAGTATTATGTCCTTTGATGTGATCAAGGAGGAGAGTACTTGAGCACGAAAATCCTGGATTATTCTAAAGGAGAATGAGATTCTCTCTCAGCATTACTCCTCCGTATAAACCATAGCACGATGGTATATCGGAGCGGAGCAATCACACCCTATATGATAAGGTGTGATCTATGATGAGTACTACTGAGTCACATGTTTCCTTTTGGGGGGTTATGCACTTGAGAAGCTGCATACCTATTGAATAAGGTTCCAATCAAATCAGCTGCCTACCATTTCATATGTGATATGGAAAGGGAAGAGCCCATGTCTTAAGCTCGTTAAGATTTGGGGTTGTCCGGCCTATGTCTAAAAGCAAAATCTGGACAAGCTCGAGGCAAAGTCTGTTATGTAAAACTGGAAATGTTCCAGCTATACAATCTGCAGCTGATGATTAGACAGAACCAAAGGATTCAGTAGATTCCAACGAACCTCAGCCTCTCCGCCGATCTAGTAGGGTTCCTCACCGACTTGAGAGATACTTCTGTTTCTCTATGACAGTGGGAGCGAGGATTGCATCATGAGATGATGACCCAACTAGTTTCGAGCTGGCCATCAGGAGTGAGACTCTGTAAGAATGGCTGGATGCTTAGTGATCTGAGATGGAATCCATCTACACCAACAAAGTATGGACTTTGGTTGCTATATCTGAAGGATTAAATCCCCATCAGGAGCAAGTATATCTTGAGAAGATTACTTGGTGTAGATGGAAAAGTTGAGACTTTCAAAGCTAGACCTGTTAAAGGTTTTTGTCATCAACCAGGCGTGGATAATGATGAAACCTTTTCCAGTGCCTATGCTTAAGTCCATCCAGATCCTACTTGCCACGGCTACATACTATGACTACGATATCTGGCAGTTGGGTGTCATGACAGCTTTTCTAAATGATGTTTTAGAAGAGGGCGTCTATAAGTACACAGCCAGAGGGCTCCGTAAACAGTGGGAGCATCGGAAACGTGTGCAAGATGTTTTATAGGATAAAGCAGGCATCGCGGAGTTAGAACGTCTGTTTTGATGAAGTAGTCAAAGAGTTTGACATCATCAAAATGGTAGATGAACCTTGTATAAACAAAAAAGTAGTAGGGAGTATGGTGACGATCCTCGTAGAGTACGTGGATGCCATACTCTTTATAAGGAAAGAGTTTCCTATGCTACGCTCGATCAATCTCCGCTTATCAAAATAATTCTCCATATAGGATCAAAGTGATACCTCCTAAATCCTGGATTTTGGATCTATGAGATAGATCTAATTGGATGTTAGGAAACTCACTAGTTGTAGTGAGATGGTATCAATTGATCCTGGAAAGAATCACTGGAAGTGTTCCAGGGTGATAAAGACGACTGAGTGTCAGTCACAGGCATTGTCTTAACCCTCAGTAGAAGGACGGTATCTTGGAAGAGTTCCAAGCTAGATACCGTGAAATACTAGACGATAAAGGCAGGATACATCGCTACTTGAGATGCTACCAAAGAGGTTGTTTGGGTGTATATTGGTTCATGAGATGAACTATGTTCCTACCATTGTGAGACAATGGAGTTGTGGCTTGTGCCAAGGAACGCAGGTCCCATCAGTGATCCAGACATATTCTAAGGCAGTATCACCTGATCATGGAGATGGTTGATCTCTAAGGGATCGAGGTTAGGAGAGCAGACTCAGAGGATAACACGGCGGATCCACTCACGAAGGCCTATTCCCAGAGAGAGACTTTTATAGGATGGTTGAGTATGAGATACTTCAACCACTGCTATCAGATGGCCCTAGTGCAAGTGGGAGATTGTTAGTTATATGTATGCCCTAGAGGCCATTACTGTACATTGGATGTATATTGTAGTGGATGCTGGGACATATATAGGGAGGACTTTCTTGCTCGACATGATAGTATGCTATCTGGTTGATCTTTACCTTAACGTGTACATTGATTGTCTCTCTGATACATGTTGGTAAAGCCCTTAGGATGTGTACTTGACTACCTGGACTATGATGCGGATCATACTAGTGGGGACATGGTAGTCCATAAGTACATCCTTCAAAGTCCCTAGTCATGGGTATATCGAGACGGGGCATCGATATACCAGAGTAGACTAGCGTGTACCTTCTCGACCCATACAGATGGGCGATGGATGATCCCATATCCATTGGTGTTTGACATCAGAGGAGATATACGGGTGCTCAGTAGAGACTGGGTACACTGGACGGACTCGTCGAGAACTCCCAGATGGTATTATACCTTACGTCAGATGGCAGTTCTCTGGTGACACTGGTACAGAGTAGTCTGTTGACCCGAGATCGTCATAGAGTCTTGTGTGGTTCCCACTGTGCTTTGATTTCCACCTTACCATGTCCAAGAGGGCGTGCAAAACGGTGGTTTTTGGGTACAGTCCCGAATCACATGGAGGCAATGAGCGATATGAGGGGATTCGTCTCTCCCGGTATAGGGGGTTGATGTTGCGCTGTGTTCGATTGGCTATAACCGGAAATCCCTGGCCAGGGTTGCTGAGATTTACTGGTAAGTGTTACCAGTAGTTTCTTGAATTGTTATAGACCTCATATCGACACGACTTATCGAGCTATTGGGGTCTGATGTTTACCACCCCTAGGCGAGATATGCGACATATCAGACGACAGACCGGACTGTACGGTAAGTGTTACTGGTTGGATTCACAGAAGTGTGAGCGGGCTTGCTCATCGATCTTCTGATCGCTCATTACCCAGGTGGCCGTTACGTTTAGCAGACCGCTTGCGGCTTGTGGGTGTTTGATATGATCATCACCTGCTGCCGGCGTATTGACGAGTCTTTAGAGTCCTACACAGAGGTTTCCTGGCTCAAGCGAAACGAAATAGGAGCGCATATGAGATATGCACGGGACCGAGAATAATGCGTGTATGTGATACCGTATCCTAATCTCGTGATGAATGTATCGATTGGTTGTATGCGATATAACCTAGTTATCGAATCAAGGATTGATTCGATAAGCCGATACATTGGGTATTAGTCGGTTGTATGCGATATGACCGGATCGTTAAATCAAGTGTTGATTTAATGATTTAATGTATAATTATATATTTGATATATTATTTTGCATTAACTAGTATTGGTTTACTTTAAATGGATTTTCTCACTTGATGTACACAAATTGTATATGTGATATACTTTTGTGCACAAGATTGTATCATGTTTGATGATACATGCTTGTTTGGGTGTATGTTTGGTTTATACCATGGTTGGTCAATGGTTAGGGTTTCATTTGTTTTATTGCACTTATTCTTTTATCTATTTATTTTGGTTGAAAAAGAAAAGAAAAGCTAAATGGTTGCTTTCTTGCTAGAAGGTTCTTGTAGCTTCATGCATCTTTGACCAAAGCAACCATTTTGTCTTCATCTCCTAACCCTAACCATTCAACTAACCATGGTCTATTCTCTACACCTAATCATGGTTGCAATATGATAAGTATTCATTTATTTTCCTTTTTAGAAATACTCATCATATTATTATCATCTTCTTCTTCTTCATCTTCTACTTGAAGAAAAAGCTTGCCTCATCAATGGCAACTTGATGAAAAGAGTGAGAAATCCTACTCTAATGTGAACCCACTTCCTATTTCTTCATCCTCTACCTCTTGCCAAGTAGTAGAGTGTGTTTTCTTCACAAGTTTCATGACTTGGTGAAGTGGGAGCTTGATCTTGTGATGCTTCGACGTAGATCATCTTCGGCACGAAGCCGACGACTTTGCCCGCCCATTTCTCCGATGAAGCCGACGCTAGAGCCCGGGATTCCATTTGGACAGCGAGGAGACTTCATTGCGGAGCTATGGAGGTGGAGGACCGGATCTACAAAGGTTGTATTTCCATTCTTTTAGTTAAGTTGTTAACTAGTTTCTTTTATCGCCTAAAATTCTAGTTAACGATCTAGTCTAGGGTTTCTCGGCACTTGTAAAATTTGAAATTGGCATGGTTGATGCCTTGTGAGACCTCTTGAGAGTGCCTAGGAACCCTACACGAAGTGCACATAGGTTAGAACCTATGGTCAACGCGCGCTAAAACAATAAAATACAATCTGACGTCAACATTCGAACATCGAACGACCAGGTCACATCAAGAAATCCAAAATCCAAGATTCAAATATCGGAAAACATTGTCAAAACCAACTCAAAAAGCTCCCGGATTTTGGCATAGGTAGATTAGGACAAAACTGATAATATAGTAGCTAAGTTATAAGAAGTGTGAGCTGCAGGCCAAAATTAAACATCAAACACCAACAACTGTCCGGCGAGAATGCTTAAAAACCCGGTGTCGCCCGTTCTATAGGGGATTTTGGGTCTCGTTTTTCTGTGGTGGTCTTCTAGTGGTCTAACTAGATCAATGTAGTTGTTTGTTTTTCTTGTAGATACCCCAAGTTGCTCCAGATTCCCTCAGAGCATCAATAATCAAAGAAAGCCGATACGAGAAAATTCTGAGTTCGTGTGCAATGGGTTCTAGTCTCTTCTCTCGGTCCGCAAACATCACCAAGGACATGCAAAACACTTACTGCACCTCAATTACACTTCCACAATTCCAATCATCCCCTAACCTCATCTTGGAAAATTCTAACATCGCAAATCTACATAAGCTTAACTTTAAACTTCACTAGGACATTAGGAAAACTAAAAACTTAACAGAAGGATTAGAAATATACCTCATTTGGCAACTCAATAATTTTCTTGAGATGCCCAAAGTGTTCAAAATCTTGACTTGATTGATCCATAGGGTTTGTAGTGAGCTTGTGCACCATTTTTGTGAAAGAAGTATGGTGTTTTGGGATGTATTTGGTGGTGGTGCATGGTGGAAGAGGAGGTGGAGAATGAGGAGATGAAGGAGGAAAATGGAGGTGAGGATAAAATGAAGAAAGATGTGAGCCATGGTGAATGATAACTGTATCACCTTGAAATTCGTTTATGTTAATTTCTTGTTAATTAGCGATAATGCGTGTTTTTCATAAAATCTCGTTAATAATTATTTTCCACATAAACTGGAATAAATCTATTTTAATTGTGAAAATATTTAATTATATATATAACTTTGTTTCATTAATTAACATTTAATTTATTGTTCACATATTTATCAAATTTCTTTAACTATTATTTTCTAAGCAAAATTTTAGTTTAGTATGCACAAACCAATATTTACCCTAGGTTAATATTGTAACTTGTCTTTCTCTTTTCTTTTTCTCCCGTGGTTCCATTTTCCCTTTATCACAAAACAAAACAAAACCAAATCAAATAAAGAAAAATAGAAAAGAAATGAAAAGGAGAGGCATGGGGCTTTAACTAGGCATGGGAAACTACGACTTTTCACTCACACGCTCACACACACACTCTCTCTCTCACTCCAGCAGCAGCCCCAGCAGCACCAGCCTTCTCCCTCATTTCTTCTTCTTCTTCCCTCATTCAAGCCTCCATCTCCATTACAAATCCATCTTTTATCACACAAACCTCATGTTTAACACTCCAAAACACTTTCTTGTTCGTTCTTGAGGAAAGTCTTTACCTTTGAAGGCAAGGTCAGCAAGTTTAGACCCTCCTAGGACCAACTTGAGGTAGAAAACTTACCTTAATTTCCTTTTTGCTAAACTTTTAGTTGTATAGCTTAATTTAGTGTTTAAGTAGTGTATTAGTGTTAATTAGGTGGTTTAAGTGGAGACTAGGTCAAGTTAAGGTTTTTATGGCTTGATTAGCTTAACTAAGTGTTATTAGTGTCGTTTAATCCAAGTCTTTGCACCCGTTTACACTAAAACCCCTTATTGTATTAAATTAGTGCTTAATTAGCGTTTTAGTTAAGAATTATGTTCATTTTGGGATCTGCTTTTGATTCTGATGCTTCAGGAAAAAGTTGCAATTACTGGAGCATGTTTACTGAACTAGGATCACACACACGAAGCACGAGACCACCATTCCACATCATGGCCGCAGATTTAATGGTTCTGGCCGAAAATTGCGGCCAGAGGGTGGAGCTGGGTGTCGGGGTTTCTTCTGTAGGTGTCTGCTATATAATGTAGGTCTTTGGTACATGCAACTTTTCCTAGTTCAACTCGTATCAAAATCTGGAACCAATTACGTTATTTTTAGTACTTTTAGACTTGCACGACACGCACGTTCTGAGTTTGGGTTTGGTGTTTGCTGTGTATCACAGCATGTCAGGGTGGTTTCAGTCGTTAGCACAGACGTTTTGGTGTTTCGAGTGCACGCGCGTTAGCTTGCGACGCTAGTTTTCTCGTATGGTCTTGATATCGCGTTTTGCAGGATTTTAGCCTTATGTGTGTTACTTTGTGTAATTCTAGGATCGGTCGTGGAGACATCGGACGCGGCACGGAAAGGAAAGGCGGTGATTGGATCAGACTAACGGAGGCGTTCCGGTGAGTAGATGTACACATCTACGGGGAAATCGTTCGGATGGCGTAAGACGCCCGATAGTTAGAATTTCATTTAGTACTTACACTTATATGCGTAGTCCCTAGTTAATCATTCCGTTGCATTGCATCATCAATCATATATATATACTGTGATAGTACTTCATAGGACATTCGCACTATTACCATTGGTTTATGCTGCACGGGCACTATTCATGGGGACACACACGCCTTGGCAATTGCTATGCCACGAAAACTTTATAACTTGTTTAAATCCGCATCTTATCACTTGCGCCAATTATTGATTAATAAACCTGCAATTGATATGTTTAATTCATCAATATGGATACGTAGGATTGTTAGTCCTATGCACATATTTTATTCCATCATTGTACATGCATAGTTTTCTAGTTCCGCATCGCATTGCATATTGTTGATATCATAGACATTCATCAATTCCTATATGTTCATGTATTATGATTCTTCTCGAGAATTTATGTATTTATGAGATTTATGGATTTGGAGAAACCACAAGAATTTAAGAACATATTACCATTTTAAAAATGTAAGTTGCGGTTTCTCATGATATGATGTGTGTGTGTGTGTATCGTCCACCATGAGATTTCTTGGTGCTTGAGCGGTATCATACACTGATTCGAGGAGGAGGAGGAACGGTCTGTGGGTGCATGGTGGACCCGGTGCGGTACCCCGGGGCAAGATGGTCGCAGATGATAGTGTTGAGCCCAGCAGGGGAGCACTACCGATCGGTTATTTGTGACGCGGCGGATATCTGAAGGATACCGACGTAGTCTTGAGTTAGGATGATTTGGGCCAGTTCGGATTGCCGGAGCCCCGAGATCAGATTTACGGGCCGGTCGGGATTGCCGTAGCCCGGGATAAATGAGATATTTATATTTGGTGTCGATGCTTGACACAAATTTATATTGATTTCCTTGATGAACTAAAACTAAATTACAGATGTTCTACTCAGATAAGAATACAGAGTTCCCATGTTAAGTATATTTAAATCTTGTGTTGTTTATTTCATTCATGTTGCATACATATTATTACATCGCATCATATTAGTATATGTAAGCTGTGAAGAAATTGTGTACATGCTTACGATAGTCTTATTAGATGTTACTTTTTACTCACGGGTTGCCAACTCACCCCCGTCGTGCCACAGTGTTTTGCAGGTCTAACCCGTCAGCACAGTAGTGACGGGCGCGCCTCCTTTTGCCTGGACTCGCATCTTGTTCGTAGGTAGGTTGCGGGGTTATTCTGTTGCCACATTGTATCATTATTGTATCTAGTGTACTCCATCTACCTTATCTACCACTTATACTGGTTTATTTGTGACCTAAAGATGAGACAGTGAGAATGGTGTACATATATGTATTTCTCTGGGGTCGAGCTCACTTGAGCCGACATAATGCTTATTTACTTGTGCTTTATTTGCTTATTTTGCACAATTATGATATATATTGCGTGTGATTTTGAGTCCGCCTTTGTCGAAGAGATAGCTCCCGCTTGCGGATGCCTTATTTCATGTTGTATATATATTCCTGTTTTGTACCTGTTTGGGGCCAGTTTTTACAAAGGAGATTCTGCCGAATTTTTCGGAAAATGGATGTTGCTTGTAAAAAGGCTTTATGCGACTTAATTGTTTAAAAATCGCTTTCTCTATTCTGGTTTTTCCTTCACTCTACTGCTTTATTGGTTTTGATTTCTGGGTTTTGGCTTACTTGGATTACGTACGCCTCTAGACGTCTCGTAATTTAAGTGCCAGTCGTGCTCCGTACTTTTCGGGTCGTGACCCCCCTCTCTCTCCCCCTCTCCTATCCCATACCTCCATGTCTCCTAAATATCTCTCATTGACTTTTTCCTTTCCTTTTCTTTTCTCACAAAAAACATAATGCAAATGAAACAACACTAACAATGAAACCATGCAACAAAATGTAACATGTCATGGTGCACTAACCATGGCTAATTAAAAATATCGATTTAGCTTAATCGTGATTAGTAGTGTACTAATCTAGTTCAATTTAAACTTTCATATAATTAGTAATAAAATGCCCAAATCTAATAAATATCTTTTAAATAAATAAACCATATTAATCTCCAATTATTTTCCAAATATTTGTATATAATTAAACAATTTTACGAAAACCACAGTTCGCAAATAGAATAGTTTTCATGAAATATATTATTTTAGTATTTAAATTCGAAAAATAATATTTTATCTTTCTGAAATGTTACACCTACCATCCACACTTAGCGAGTTTGGATCATCGGTTAGAGCCTCCTCCGGTTTCCCTCAGGTGGATCGTTTTCCCGAGGGTAGTCGATCTTCATGCACGATCCCGGCGGCTACGAGCTTGAAGGGGTCTTTCACAATTGGGGGGACACGCGATATGTTAGTTATATGTATGCCCTAGAGGCCATTATTGTACATATTGTTGGATATAGTGCCCTCAGAGTCAATTATTAGATCACAGGCACGTGATTGCAATGATTGAGGGAGGACCTATGCCGGTAGGATAGTCTTACTCAAGATGATAATATGCTATCTGGTTTATCTTTATCATCGTGTACTGCTTTAGGTGACCTTACAGGTCACTATTGCGTGTTGATAGAGCCCCTAGGATTCTTGCTTGACTGCCAGCAGTATGGGGCGATCATATACGTGGGAGTTAGGGTCTATAAGCACATCCTTAAAAGGTCCCTAGTCGTGGGAATTTCGAGACAGGGCATCGATACTCCAGAGTAGACTAGTGTATACAGTCGAGACCCGGACGAGGGGCGGTGGCCGGTCTCACAAGCCACTGGTGTCAGTTGGATCACCTAAGATGTATACAGCTGCTCATTAGGTTATGAGTACACCGGACAGGACTCGATGAGAACATGCTAGTTGGTCTTATACCAGTTGTCAGATAGCAGTTCCCTGGTGACATGTGTACAGGTTAGTTCATCGACCTGAGATCGTCATTTGTCTCGTGTGAGTTCCCACTGTACTTAGATTACTACCCTACCACGCTCAAAGGAAACGTGCAAACAGGTTTTAGTTGGGTACAGTCCCGAGCCACATGGAGGAAGTGAGCAGATCTTCAGGGGTTCGTCTCTCCTGGTATTGGGGGTGAGGTCGCGCTGTGTTTAGGAGAGCCATTACACGAAGTCTTTGGCCAAGGCAGGAGATTTACTGGTAGGTATTCCAGTAGTATCTCAGGGTGTTCTGGGCTACACTCCGACACGACTTGTACCGCTTTTGGGGGTCTGACTTTTACCAACCCACTAGGCCCGCCATGCGATGCTTATAGACGAACGGACCGGACTGTACGGATATTGGCACTGACAGGCTCAGTCGGGTGTCAGCATGAGTTTGCTCACAGACGTCCCTTTTTGTCAATAGCTGGTAGCCCGTCACGTATGGCTAATACCTCTGACGTGCTAGTGGTTAAATCCATAGCCATAGTATTGACGAGTCTTTAGAGTCCCCTACACACAGTTACTCAAGTTTCGGGAGAAACGCTGTAGTGGCTGTATGGAGATATGGCAGGGTTCGATCAGATACGTGCGGTATTGCACGGATCATGATCGGACAGATAATACTCGCGGGCTTTGGTTTAAGCCGGATCCTAGTATTGTACAGTGTAGATTTTGTCTCTTTGCATTTTTATTCAGTGGGAATACAAATGCGGGAATGTATATGCAGTCGTAGGGATTTCCTGTAATTTATTACGGGATCAGTTTTCTGAAGTTGCCAGTTTGCATTCTGTTCCGGCCAGTTTCCCTTTGTTCCTTCACGGCCGGACTTTTGTGCTGGAGGGGCTAATTTGCAAAATGGCAAATTAGATTTGTGGAGGGTGTTAAATGTATATGTGGCTTTATCATCATTAGATTCTTTTTGAGTCAATTCCTTTGCATTAATGAAATGGGTTTTGTGAAAGGATGTGGGTTGATGTTGGTGTGACCTTTTTCTTCTCATTATCTTAGATTTTCTTCTCTTGCATTATTGATTCTTTTCTTCTCTCCACCATTTGATATAGGCGCCGGCCACTACTAGAGAGGGAGATGAGAGAGGGTTCATTTTCTTGTGGTGGGAAATTTTTATTCATCTCACATTTTGGCTTGCAACAAAATACACCATCATTCTCCAAAGTTCATTCTCTCCTCTACTACTTCAATGGCAACTTCACTACCCGCTTGAGACAAGCCTTCTACACTTCATCTACAGCATTTCTTGGGCACGTCGGCTAGCCAACTTTATGCCCGAGTTGCCTCGGTCTAGAGGTGGGAGCTCGTAAAAGAACCCTGCGATGTGGTGCCCGTTTCGATGAGGAGATGAAGACCGGAGATTCCACGAGGAGAACGGAGTGGAGGCCGAAGACCGAAGGACACGGATCGCTCGGTATAGCTCTCTACCCCTTCTCGATTTTGCTAGAGTTAGGTTAATGGCCCGATCCGGGTTTTATAGTGCTCGGTGGTGCCAGTTTTCTAGTTTTTGAAAAGTATCGTTTCCGCATTCCGGCGTCGGATTGACGGCCATGGCGCCGCCGTGCACTTACACTGGTATCAGAGCCACGCCATTAACCTTGTCTAGCTTGCTCTAATGTGTTTACAAGTTCGATCGAACAAATTTCCAAAAACCACGATTTCCATTGCATAACTTTCTGTCGATTTTTTTTAGCTCAAAATTTTTTTCAGTATGTTGCAGAAATGTGTGCAGGGTGTTTGGGTAACACTGTAGAAAAATGGTCACGTGATGCCACTGAAGCGCCGCGGAACCGCGGCCCTAACCCCATTTTGGCCACGGTTCCGCCGCGGAACAGTGTTATCAATGCACCAGATTTCTACAGTGGTTCTCTGACTTGAAAATGGGGTTTTTGGAATATTCTTTTTGGGCCCAGATTTTCTGTGAGTCCTACAGTAGTGCTTGGGGCCCACTTCAGTAAATTTGATCGATCGAGAATTTTAAACATGTTAGTTCACAGTATATACATTATATCTGCGACCGTGAATGTCATTTGATCGGTAAATCCCGTCTAACTGCTATAGCCCTTTTAGACAGATTTGCGAACGTGACATTCACGTTGATGTTCTGTGTTGCGCTGTGATATTGCGGATTGGTCGTGGGGATAGCCTGGATGCAATGGTATTACAGTTTTGTTTTAGATATACATTTGATATTGCGGGGCGAGCGTCCGACATGTGGACTGCCGTTACTGCCTGTTTGTATATTATTCTTTTGGGGCACGACCGGGCTGAGGTCGATGTACCCGTTGTATATATATTTTACTTTCTGTACTAGGATTACCCCGCGGACGGGTGCACAGGTAGCCGGGTTTTAGAGGCCAACGGGCCCGCATCTCATGGCGTTGAGACGGAGGGGGCTTTACTCTAGAATTGGCGGGCTATTCGCCGCATTCGAAGAGGGTATAGGTTGACCCAAGGAGGGGTGCCCAAGTTACCGGATTCCGTGAAGTGCTGGGTGGTCCATTCACGTTGCTGAAGGGGGCTGCCTCGCTTCAGGTTTTGGCGGGTAACTTGCCGCGCCTGTAGGGGTCTAGGATTTCATTGCACAGGCTATCCACATGACCAGGGGAACGTCGGGTTACAGTAGAGGCTCTGTAAAACCCGGGTATCCCAGATATCTGTATTGTTCTGTGATACTTACTACATTTCTGTGATGTATTTTATCACGCCTTGAGCGAATATTATATATTGATATATATACACTAGTAGATGTTGTATATGTTTTGCATCCGCGCTAGTCTATTCCCCACTTTGTCGTTAGTTAAGTAACCTAACGGGTGATGACGGGACCCAGTGGCGAATGCGGATGGCATATACGTACATCATTATTTTCGTTCTTTTGTGGTGTGATCAATTGATGGGACTGCATTGATTCGGATCAATGCAAGCTAAACAAACCTATTCTGATGTTGTTGGAACAATTTTTCAAAAAGCTGTTATTGCAAGGGCGTTCTCTTTTGTTTTGTACAGTGGTATTCGGTTATGAATATCCAGCACCTCAGTCGACGAGGCAAGGGCCGAGATCCCTTCACCGGGAGTGACCCCTTGGATAGAAGTTTGCGTCAGGGCAATAACTTCACTAAAGTCATTTACTTTTGCTTTGCATCGTGGTATTCAGTTGGAATATCCTGCACCTCATTCCATGGGGAAAGAGCCGAGATCCCTTCACATGGAGTGACCTCTTTAGCAAAGGTTTTCGTTACTATATTTTTTAAAGCTATCCGCTTCCTTCAACGATATCAAGTTCATTACGTTAAAGGTTTTTCGCCAAAAACCATTCGTAGCCCTCCGTCGTTTCAGACGGGTAGCACGTAGTATTCATGCTATGTTTGTTGACCTTCGTTAAGGCATAGTGTATGGTAGCTGCTTGTTACCTTTCTGCTGCATAGATAGATGCGTTGATTTGGGACAGTCATATAGCCTTGTTGACCTTTGTCAAGGGCTTGTACGGGTAGGTTCAAATTAACCTGGACAATGATGGATAGAACTTGACATGTGACTTATGATTTGTTGACCTTCGTCAAGGTCATAAGAGCATGGGGAAAAAATCACATCGGGAGTTTCTAAAGAAACTGAAACTTGCCAGATATGTGCATACCTTCTGGAGTGTGATAACGTGAGCGGATCCCGTCACGTTATCATGCGATGATAGTTGGATCCCAATTCCCACTGATGAGTTGGTTTACTCTTCGGGTGATCCCGACTAATTCTTCTTTCAGGTTTGGGGAAGAATTTGACGTTACAGTGGGAGGTTTCCTGATTAGATAAATTGACAACCATTCTGATCTAGGTTAGAGTGCACGCTGAGTGTTTCTTTTCTCTCTCTCTTTGGCTGCGACCATGGCCCGACCCTTGACTATGACTCAGTGACCAAAAT
This sequence comes from Agapanthus africanus, assembly GCA_030015575.1. NCBI lineage: Eukaryota > Viridiplantae > Streptophyta > Magnoliopsida > Asparagales > Amaryllidaceae > Agapanthus > Agapanthus africanus. The sequence continues at coordinate 249,601,444 of JASDDO010000029.1, read as the reverse complement.
TAACCGAACCTTCTTAAACACTGGCTTTTTGGATTGTCAGAGTTGCATACCTCATTGCCACTCCAACTTTTACCCTTTTCTCCAGGACACCCCGTATTACTACGAACGTCCACTTCAATTGGACAAAACCATCGTATGGTTATATACGAACTCGAAGGAATTTATTCGAGAATGGTTTCTGGTTTTGGAGAAAACGAATAAGACTATTCAGTTGTCTTTTCCTTTTACCTTCTCTCAGGTTGCGAGTACTCCTTGGTTTAGAAGATAGTACACCAATTATGCTTATTGGATAGTCTTCTTCCAAACCATAGGCAGGTGCCGACCGGTAGGGAATGAAGAAAATCATTTAGCCTAAAAGGTGTACAGAAGGTATTAAGTAAAATCATATCAAGGGATTAGTAAGAGGGCAAAGTAAATTGCGACTGCTATTCACTACCAAACCAAGTATTTCTTCGCCAATCCTAAATCACCTTTGTATTTCTCTAGGACACTCCGTATCACTACGAAGATCCACAATTATTTGGATACTCCATCGTATGGTTATATACGAACTCGAAAGGAACTTGTTCCAGTTCCGGGATGGATTCTGGTTCAGGAGAAATAAAGAATAAGGTTTATTCAGGTGTCTTTTATCTTTACCTTCTCTCGCGTTGCGAGTGCTCCTAGGATTAGGACAGTACACCAATTATACTTATTGGATAGTCTTCTTCCAAACCATAGGCTGGTGCCGAATGGTAGGGAAGGAAGAAAACCATTTGGCCTAAATGGGTGTGCAGAAGGTAATGACTAAAGACATATAAAGGGATTTGGAGAGATGGCAAAGAAATATACGGTTACAGTTGTGAATCTGGATAAAGGAAGAGGCATTACTAGGAATACCCGGATACCCCTACGAAACATTTCAATGTTTCAGTTTCATTGTGTACTGTTAAAAGAAAACTGATTTCCTAATTAGACACTTGCTCCAGGGTATGTATTTACCAGGTGTGATTCTCACATCTGTATGATTTTACAGATGATGAGTGGGAGTAAGTAATTGGGAATTAGGTGATTATCCTCATTATATCGGAATTCGTTGTAATTGGTGATATTTGAGGAAGTCACCTGGGCTGTTTGCCGGATGGCAAATATTTGGTTTTGAATATCGGTTGTTATGCACCAATTTCAAATTGATATATCTGTACATCTATTTTTATAGAGTGAGATATACCTTTTTGAAATTATGTCTATGACATTTACCTATATCAGTGGATGGTTAGGTAAGGAGCATTGAACAGCGGTGTAATTCTTCTTAACCATAAGTACAGTTTTCAACCTACGACACACAGTGAATGAGTCACTAGACTCAGGGGACTTATACAGAGTATTGTATATTGTCCAGTATCCATTAGGACAGAGGGGTTGGTCATCATACTATATTCGGTTTACTTATGACTTCTCTAGTTCTTAGATAGGTGTTTGTAGAAACACAGGTTCTAAGTTTTGAGAAGTTATAGGTATAAGAATGAAGTAGAGAACCAGGTGTTGCAAGTATCGAGATTCTTCAAGGTGATCGAAGATGTAGATACTTGTGTATGGTATTCAGTTGATTAGTAATGATTAAGAGAACTTGCTTCTCTTTCAGGTTACTCATAATTAGAAGTACTCCTAAGTTGAGTAATGCTGATCGGCCTCCTTCCATTTAGTTGACATGCACTGGAGACAGCTGCATGATTTGAATCTGGTTAATTAAATCAGTGCCTCTGTTTCTGTATTGGATATAGAACAGTTCATATCTTAACGATGTTAAGGTACGGGGAGTTGTCCGGCTTATGCTTAAAACCAGACTCTGGATAACTCAAGGCACGTTTCTGTAATTGCTGTTTGTGGGTTGACCCAGGCTATGACGAGGGTTGACCTTCTACCATTTGGAAGATCAATAGTAATATTGTTCTTGACTCACCACAGTTTTAAAAGAAATGGATTTTTTCAGAAAACAGTAGTGTGAGTATGGTAGAACTGGAAGTGTTTCCAGAACCGCAAACGATTACAGAAAATTTGATAAGAACCTAAAGATTCAATATGATTTGACATTCCATTGGCCACTCCGCAGATATGGTGGGTAACCTCAGGCACCCGAGAGGTACTCCGGTAGCCTCAAGGACGGTGACAGGGAGGTTCTTGTTTACCCAGACTTTAAATTGCTGTTGTTCCAGACTGTGAGACCCGGCAGGAGGATGAATATAGCGTCGTTCTAAATAGGCTTTAGAAGTGCACGTTTATATGACTCTTCCAGAGGGTTGTCTTAGTCAGTGGGAGCAGCGGAAGCATTGGTGGACAAGTAGCTTATGTCTGTGGACTAAAGCAGATATAGCAGAGATAGATCATCTATTTCTGATGTGACAGTCACAGGTTTGACTTCATCAGAATAGGGGATGGATCAGTTGAGAAGGTAGTAGGGTGTGACGTCCTGGTACTTGGATGACATACACAGAGTAGGAAGTTAAATTCCTATACTACGATCGGTTATACTTCAGTTGTCACACAGTGGTTTCTCCATATAGGATATAGATATAATATCATACATTCTGGTTACTAGATCTATGGTTTTAGATCTAGATTTGGGAAGTGTCTCAATCAGGGTACTTAGACTGCATTCTAAAGGTATTTAGAATGGACGACTCCTGGCACGGTAGCATACCTGCAGGTGATGGAGTCACCCTCTCTAAAGGTGTCTTACAGACTAAAGGGGAGAGGGATGTGCATGATTGGCAGATCACTTACTTAGGCAATTGAGTTGATCATGAGATGTCAAGTACCATACCAGATGTTGTTTTTGCAGTAGGTGCAATAAGTTGATATTGATCCAATCCTGGAGAAACATTCGGAAGCAGTTTTAGAACATAAGTGAATGTTCTAGGGATTTGATAACAGTAGCCTCCTTTAGGAGACGGTTATCATTCCAGGCTTCCAAGGTGACCTGGATGGCAGAGTGACTGTCAGTGTTGTAGTTTTCCCTCTCATCAGGGGCAGTATCTGGACAAGTGGTCCAGGTGGATACTGAGGGAGGCATGGCGCAGGATACTGATTAAGTTCAGTTGACGATACAGTCTAAGAAGTTTGGATTCGGAGTTCATTTATGAACTAGGTCCCATCAGACATCCAGACACATTCTAAGACAGGTATTGCTCATTTCGTGAGATGGCTTTCTCCGCGAATTTGAGGTATAAAGAGACATAGAAAGAAACATCAGAGCGGATCCACTCACTGAGGCTATTCCTTGAACGCAATAGTTTCGCAAACGAGCTTTGTGAGACTGACTAGTAGAGGAGTTGGGTGTTCGGTATCACACGGGCTGTGAGTATGCGACTTCGCAATAATTAGCCTTGAGTGCAAGTGGGAGATTGTTGGATATAGTGCCCTCAGAGTCAATTATTGGATCACAGGCTCGTGATTGCAATGATTGAGGGAGGACCTATGCCGGTAGGACAGTCTTACTCAAGATGATAGTATACTATCCGGTTTATCTTTATCATCGTATACTGCTTTAGGTGACCTTATAGGTCACTATTGCGCGTTGATAGAGCCCCTAGGATTCTTGCTTGACTGCCAGCAGTATGAGGGCGATCATATACATGGGAGCTGGGGTCTATAAGCACATCCTTAAAAGGTCCCTAGTCGTGGGAGTTTCGAGATAAGGCATCGATACTCCAGAATAAACTAGTGTATACAGTCTAGACCCCGACGAGGGGCGGTGGCCGGTCTCACAAGCCACTGGTGTCTATTGGATCACCTAAGATGAATACAGGTGCTCATTGGGTTATGAGTACACCAGACAGGACTCGCTGGGAACATGCTAGTTGGTCTTATACCAGATGTCAGATAGCAGTTCCCTGGTGACATGTGTACAGGTTAGTTCATCGACCTGAGATCGTCATTTGTCTCGTGTGAGTTCCCACTGTACTTAGATTACTACCCTACCACGCTCAAAGGAGTCATGCAAACAGGTTTTAGTTGGGTACAGTCCCGAGGCACAAATGGAGGCAGTGAGCGGATCTTCAGGGGTTCGTCTCTCCCGGTATTGGGGGTGAGGTCGCGCTGTGTCTAGGAGAGCCATTACACGAAGTCCTTGGCCAAGGCAGGAGATTTACTGGTAGGTATTCCAGTAGTATCTCAGGGTGTTCTGGCCTACACTCCGACACGACTTGTACCGCTTTTGGGGGTCTGACTTTTACCAACCCCCTAGGCCCGCCATGTAATGCTCATAGACGAACGGACCGGACTGTACGGATATTATCACTGACAGGCTCAGTTGGGTGTCAGCATGAGTTCGCTCACAGACGTCCTTTTTTGTCAATAGTTGGTAGCCCGTCACGTATGGCTAATACCTCTGACGTGCTAGTGGTTAAATCCACAGCCATAGTATTGACGAGTCTTTAGAGTCCCCCCCACAGAGTTACTCAAGGTTCGGGCGAAACACTGTAGAGGCTGTATGGAGATATGGCAGGGTTCGATCAGATACGTGCGGTATTGCACGAATCATGATCGGACAGATAATACTAGCGGGCTTTGGTTTAAGCCGGATCCTAGTATTGTACAGTGTAGATTTTGTCTTTTTGCATTTGTATTCAGTGGGAATACAAATGCGGGCATGTATATGCAGTCGCGGGGATTTCCTGTAATTTATTACGGGATCAGTTTTCTAAAGTTGCCATTTTGCATTCCGTTTTGGCCAGTTTCCCTTTGTTCCTTCACGGCCGGACTTTTGTGCTGGAGGGGCTAATTTGCAAAGTGGCAAATTAGATTTGTGGAGGATGTTAAATGTATATGCGGCTTTATCATCATTAGATTCTTTTTGAGTTAATTCCTTTGCATTAATGAGATGGGTTTTGTGAAAGGATGTGGGTTGATGTTGGTGTGACCATTTTCTTCTCATTATCCTAGATTTTTTTCTCTTGGATTATTGATTCTTTTCTTCTCTCCACCATTTGATATAGGGGCCGGCCACTACTAGAGAGGGCGATGAGAGAGGGTTCATTTTCTTGTGGTGGGAAATTTTTATTCATCTCACATTTTGGCTTGCAACAAAATACACCATCATTCTCCAAAGTTCATTCTCTCCTCTACTACTTCAATGGCAACTTCACTACCCGCTTGAGACAAGCCTTCTACACTTCATCTACAGCATTTCTTAGGCACGTCGGCTCGCAAACTTCGTTCCCGAGTTGCCTCGGTCCAGAGGTGGGAGCCCGTAAAAGAACCCGGCGATGTGGTGCCCGTTCCGACGAGGAGATGAAGACCGGAGATTCCGCGAGGAGAACGGAGTGGAGGCCGAAGACCGAAGGACACGGATCGCTCGGTATAGCTCTCTACCCCTTCTCGGTTTTGCTAGAGTTAGGTTAATGGCCCGATCCGGATTTTATAGTGCGCGGTGGTGCCAGTTTTCTAGTTTTTGAAAAGTATCGTTTCCGCATTCCGGCGTCGGATTGACGGCAGGGGCGTTGCTGTGCACTTACACATATGATGTATATTATAGTGGATGCTTGGACATACATAGGGAGGACTTTTTTGCTCGACATGATAGTATGCTATATGGTTGCTCTTTATCTTAACTTGTATATTTGATGTCTCTATGTTACATGTTGATAAAGCCCTTAGGATGTGTACTTGACTACCTTGATTATGATGCAGATCATACTAGTGGGGGCCTGGGCAGTCCATGAGTTCATCCTTCAATTGTTCCTAGTCGAGGGAATTGTAGGGTTCCTAGGCACTCTAATGAGGTCTCACAAGGTATCAACCATGCCAATTTGAAATTTTACGGGTGCCGAGAAACCCTAATACGGATCGTTAACTAGAAATTTAGGCGACAAAAGCAACTAGTTAACAACTTAAATATAAGAACGGAAATACAACCTTTGAAGATCCGGTCCTCTACCTCCAGAGCTCCGTAATGAAGTCCCCTCACTGTCCAAATTGAAACCCGGGCTCTAGCGTCGGCTTCATCGGAGAAATGGGCGGGCTAGGTCGTCGACTTCGATGCCGAAGATGATCTACGTCGAGGCATCACTAGATCAAGCTCCCACTTCACCAAGTCATGAAACTTGTGAAGAAAACACCCTATACTACTTGGCAAGTGGTAGAGGATGAAGAAATAGGAAGTGGGTTCACTTGAGAATTAGATTTCTCACTCATTTGCTCAAGTTGCCATTGATGGAGCAAGGTTTCTTCATGAAGAAGAAGAAGAAGATGATGAAAAGTGTTATGATAAGTATCTCTCAAAAAGAAATTAAAATGAATACTTATCATAATCAAACCATGGTCAAGTGTAGAGAATAAACTAGGATTAGGTCAATGGTTAGGGTTAAGCATGAAGACAAAAATGGTGACTTAGTCAAAGCTTCATGAAGCTTCAACATGCATCCATTTTCTCTTTATGCTTTTCATTTTCCAAAAAGAATAAATAAATAAATAAATGAATAAGAAAATGAAAAACCTAACCATTACACAACCATGGTTTAATCTTTACACAAACCCAAGTAAGCATGCATCATCAAACATGATACAAACTTGTGCACAAAAATATATCACATATACAATGTGCACAAACAAGTGAGAAAAACCATTTAAAGTGAACCAATACTAGTTAATGCAAAGTAATATATCAAATATATAATTATGCGTTAAATCATTAAATCAACACTTGATTTAACGATCCGGTCATATCGCATGTGACCGACTAATATCCAATGTATCGGCTTATCGAATCAATCCTTGATTCGATAACTAGGTTATATCGCATACAACCATATCGATGCATTCATCGCGAGAATAGAATACGGTATCACATACACGCATTATTCTCGGTCCCGCACATATCTCATATGCGCTCCTATTTCGTTTCGCTTGAGCCAGGAAACCTCTGTGTAGGACTCTAAAGACTCGTCAATACGCCGGCAGCAGGTGATGATCATATCAAACACCCACAAGCTGCAAGCGGTCTGCTAAACGTAACGGCCACCCGGGTATTGAGCGATCAGAAGATCGACGAGCAAGCCCTCTCACACTCCTGTGAATCCAACCAGTAACACTTACCGTACAGTCCGGTCTCGTCGTCTGATATGTCGCATATCTCGCCTAGGGGTGGTAAACGTCAGACCCCAATAGCTCGATAAGTCGTGTCGATATGAGGTCTATAACAATTAGAGAAACTACTGGTAACACTTACCAGTAAATCTCAGCAACCCTGGCCCGGGATTTCCGGTTATAGCCAATCGAACACAGCGCAACATCAACTCCCTATACCGGGAGAGACGAATCCCCTCCTATCGCTCATTGCCTCCATATGATTCGGGACTGTACCCAAAAACCACCGTTTTGCACGCCCTCTTGGACGTGGTAAGGTGGAAATCAAAGCACAGTGGGAACCACACAAGACTCTATGACGATCTCGGGTCAACAGACTACTCTGTACCAGTGTCACCAGAGAACTGCCATCTGACGTAAGGTATAATACCATCTGGGAGTTCTCGGCGAGTCCGTCCAGTGTACCCAGTCTCTAGTGAGCACCCGTATATCTCCTCTGATGTCAAACACCAATGGATATGGGATCATCCATCGCCCATCTGTATGGGTCGAGAAGGTACACGCTAGTCTACTCTAGTATATCGATGCCCCGTCTCGATACACCCACGACTAGGGACTTTGAAGGATGTACTTATGGACTACCATGTCCCCACTAGTATGATCTGCATCATAGTTCAGGTAGTCAAGTACACATCCTAAGGGCTTTACCAACATGTAACAGAGAGACAATCAGTATACACGTTAAGGTAAAGAGTAACCAGATAGCATACTATCATGTCGAGCAAGAAAGTCCTCCCTATATATGTCCCAGCATCCACTACAATATACATTCAATTTACAGTAATGGCCTCTAGGGCATACATATAACTAACAATCTCCCACTTGCACTAGGGCCATCTGATAGCAGTGGTTGCAGTATCTCATACTCAACCATCCCTTAAAAGTCTCTCTCTGGGAATAGGCCTTCGTGAGTGGATCCGCCGTGTTGTCCTCTGAGTCTGTTCTCCTAACCTCGATCACCCTGGAGATCAACCATCTCCATGATCAGGTGATACTGCCTTAGATTATGTCTGGGTCACTGATGGGACCGGGGTTCCCGGGCCAAAGCCACACTTCCATTGTCACACAATGGTAGGAACGTAGTTCATCTCATGAACCTGTATACACCCAAACATCCTCTTTGGTAGCATCTTAAGTAGCGATGTATCCTGCCTTTATCGTTTAGTTTGCCACGGTATCTTTCATGGAACTCTTCCAACATACCGTCCCTTTACTGAGGGTAAAGACAATGCCTGTGACTGACATTCAGTCGTCTTTATCACCCTGGAACCCTTCCAGTGATTTTCCCCAGGATCAACTGATACTTTCTCACTACATCTAGTGAGTATCCTAACATCCATTTAGATCTATCTCATAGATCCAAAATCCAGTATTTAGTAGGTATCACTTTGATCCTTGATGGAGAATCATTGTGACAAGCAGAGATTGATCGGGCGCAGCATAGGAAAATCTTTCCCTATCAAGAGTATGTCATCCACGTACTCTACGAGAATCGCCACCATACTCCCTACTATCTTTTTGTTTATATAAGGTTCATCTACCATTTTGATGATGTCAAACTCTTCGACTAATACATCAAAACAGATGTTCCAACTCCGCGATGCCTGCTTTATCAAATAAAACATCTTGCACACGTTTCCGCTGCTCCCACTGTCTACGAGGCCCTCTGGCTGTGTACTTATAGACTCCCTCTTCTAAAACATCATTTAGAAAAGCTGTCATGACACCCAACCACCAGATATCGTAGTCATGGTATGTAGCCGTGACAAGTAGGATCTGGATGGACTTAAGCATAGCTACTTAGAAAAGGTTTCAACAAAATCCATACCTGGTCAATGATGCAAACCTTTAACAAGTCTAGCTTTGAAAGTTTCAACTTTTTCAAGTACACCAAGTAATCTTCTCAAGATATACTTGCTCCTGATGGGGATTTAACCCTTCAGATATAGCAACTAATGTCCATACTTTTTTGGTGTATAAGGATTCCATCTCAGATCGCTAAGCATCCAGCCATTCTTACAGAGTCTTACTCCTGATGGCCAGCTCGAAGCTAGTTGGGTCATCATCTCATGATGCAATCCTCGCTCCCACTTTCATAGAGAAACCAAAGTATCTCTCAGGTGGGTGAGGAACCCTTCTAGATCGGCGGAGAGGCTGAGGTTCGTTGGTTACTATTGAATCCTTTGGTTCTATCAAATCATCTGCTGTAGTTTGTATAGCTGGAACCTTTCCAGTTCTACATTACAGACCTTGCCTCGAGCTTGTCCGGATTTTTCTTTTATACACAGGCCGGACAACCCCAAATCTTAACTAACTTAAGAAATGGGCTCTTCCCTTTCCATATCACATATGAAGTGGTAGGCACTGATTTGATTCGAACCTAATTCAACAGGTATGCAGCTTCTCAAGCGCATAACCCCCAAAAGGAAAAAGGTAACTCAGTAGTACTCATCATAGAGCACACCTTATCAAATAAGGTGTGATTGCTCCGCCACGATATACCATCATGCAATGGTGTATTCGGAGGAGTAATGTTGAGAGAGAATCTCATTCTCTTTTAGAATAGTCCAGGAATTCCGTGCTCAAGTATTCTCCTCCCTGATCACATCAAAGGACATAATACTTATACCCGTATTTTGGTTCTCTACTTCTAACTTATATTCTGTGAATATCTCAAAAGTTTCGGACTTGTGTTTCAACAGGAACATGGGTCTGAATCTTGAGAGATTATCAGAGAACGTAATGAAGTATAAAGAACCAGTCTTGGCATGTGTAGACAGGGGACCTATATACATCAGCATGTATCATCCCAAGAGTTCACTAACTCTTTCTCTGTTTCCAGTAAACAGAGCTATGGTCATCTTATTTCTGTGACATGACTGGAAAGTTTCACAAGATGTAAATTCAAACTGATTTAAATATGCATCTTTATGTAACTTCAGCTAGTCAGGTCGCATTGATATGACCTAGTCTACAATACCGTAAGAAGGATTCGTTCAGATGTGAACTCTTCCTCTTATGTGTGTTCGATTTACTAAGAACTGTAGTTTGATTTAGAACATCAATGCTTTTAGATAACGTGCCTGAACCGATCAACTTTTGATATAGGAAATGTTCAAAACATTATCCAACAATACAGAATTTTATCATTTCTTTACTAATAAAGAGACTGATATGATTTTGTATATCAGGTTCGGTATCTAATAACATTCGTTCAGAATCAATGTATTGGTAATACAGGGTGACAGTGACCAACAGACTTGGCCGCAACACTTGCCCCGTTTTCTGTCTTATGAAACTTATCATCCGTTCTCAGTTCTCTACCTTTCTGTAGCCCTATGTAACAGATTACATATCTGGGATCCTGATCTGGTATCACATACCCAGGACGTAGAGGATACAGAGAAACAGTTCTTTGTAATGAACACACCCGAAGATGATGCATCAGCATGCACTCTAATCGTTTGGACGGCACGGGAAATCTGGTATTCCCCAATTTCCTGCTCTGTCTTATAACAATTATAAGTTGGCACGGGACCAACGTTCCCCAGCTCATTATAACAAGCGGGTTCGGTCAATAATCCGTATTATTATCTTGATTAAGGCGTGATATGGTCGCTACCAGGAGAGAGAGAGAAGAAAACACTCAGCGTGCGCTCTTGCAAGAATAGATTGGTTATTATTTTATCTAATCAGGATGGCTCCCACTGGTTTTTATCAAATCTTCCTTCAAACCCTAAAAGGAAAGACTAGCCGGGATTAATTACACACTACAAGTTCGCCAATCTCTCAGCCAGGCCAGTGTCGGTACTTTGAGGGAGGTCCCCCGTGCTTTCGCACGAACCTAATTAATGTAAACCTCATTTTCCCAGAGGCGTAACCTCGTTAACACCTTTCTAGACACCTACTTGATCGGCTAATTATAATGTATAAAACTCTCCCAGGAGTAACTCTTACTCGCAGCGGGTATCGGGATCCAACTATCTCATAGAAGGTATGCAATCTCATCGCAAATTTCAACACTTGAAATTCCCGATAATCTTTTGCCCCTAACCTCCTATGACCTTGACAAAGGCCAACAAACCATAGGATGCTAGTCAAGTTCAACCCGTCATTTCCTGATTGAATTAAACCCACCCGCACGGCCCTTGACAAAGGCCAACAAGGTCACACGACTACCCTAACTCAATCTGCATCATATGCATAAGCAGATAAGCACCAGTCAGCTACCGCACACTACGCCTTGACAAAGGCCAACAAACGTAGCACGAATACTAACTACTACTTATCTGAAATGACGGAGGGCTACGACAGGTTTTTCTGAAAACCTATTGCGTAATGAACTTGATTTCGTTGTAGAATCAAATGATTTTAAAATGGAGTGTTTTTTTTAGGCTTTTCTAGTTTTGCTAAAGGAGTCACTCCCGGTGAAGGGATCGTCGGTCCTTTCCTCGTTGAATGAGGTGCGGGATATATCATATATATCACTGTGCAAAGCAAAAACACTTAAAAGCAATCAAAAGACAAACCGAGGGTTGTAGCATCTGCCAGTTATTGCTAAAGGAGTCACTCCCGGTGAAGGGATCTCGGTCCTTTCCTTATCGAATAAGGTGCAGGATATATCATATATACTGTTGTGCAAAGCAAGAACTGTAGCTACCTGTTTTATTTTTGAAATTCGATTCTACAACATCTTAGGTTTCTTTTATTTCATTAATCTCATTAATGAAGTCCCATCATTTAAGTACCTAAACATCACAGATAAATACGACGTACACTTATGCCATCCGCATTCGCCTCGATGTCCTCTCGTGCACCGTTAGGTTAGGTAACTAACGGCAGAGCGGGGCAGGGCTAGCGCGGGTGTAAAACATAAGTAACGTCTATATAACATATCATATATACTATATACAGTATCTATCACAGAACATCACATGATCGCATCACAGATATCGCAGCAGAAGAAACATAGGAAACATTGGATATACTAGGACGTTCGTGTTTTCAATACGAGCCAGTAGAAAACACGGATTCCACGGTCGTGATGAATAGCCAATCCCACACCCCTAGACCCCTATGAGAGCGACAAGCAACCCTACCAATTCTAGGGTTAGGAGACCCGGACTCGACTCCTCGAGTTGGTCTCCTGCTGGACCCCAGAACCCGGTTACTTGTGCTCCCCTCCTTGGGTCTATCCTAGTGCGGAAAAGTAAATAATATAAAAACGGTGACATCTTCCGCAACCTGGAAGTGCCCCAATAAAAGAATATTACATACAAGTTTTTATATGAATGAAAATGAAAAACACTCATCTCACATAAAAAAAAACCCCGGCCATTCAAATACGACGATCTAATATAACATATCCAGAAACACATAACATCACATGTCATCAACGTAAGTAAATATGTCCATCCCAATTGTCGTTGACATATAGCAACGAAACCGGCGATATCACATATTACACTTACGGTCACAAAAAAGAAAGTGTAAAACTACAACAGTTGGAATCCACAACCTCCTCAGACATCGCATGCCTGACCAAATGAATTCCTTAGACATCACATGCCTAACAATTATAAACCCCGCATTTTAGTCTCAAAATCGAAAACACTTTTCAATACCAAGTCGGGTAATTCAACAAGATTCCCGACATCCTGATCGAATGCTCGTCGCAAACTTCAGTAGACGGCTGCACCCCCCGATACCGTCGACGAAGTGTACCAAGGCGGAACACCGCTACCGTGAGCACCCGGACGGATGCTTTCGGCGACGGGGTTCTCCTACAGTCACTTGGTCGGGGCTATGGAGTGAGGCTGTCTATTAAGTTTACCCGGCGAGTATCCGCGTACGCTACGTGATTGCGACGGACTTTTGATCGCATCAAAATTCCGTGGCAACCGATCAAGTGAGACTAAACTGCTATGTTTATAATATTCATTCAGTTATCTCATAACTACTTGTGAATTCCAATTGTTGTATCACATTCCAGATAATTAGAAAATGTTAAACTTTCCGATCGAACATTTAAACACCCAAGTTTTCCCGATACAGATCAACACATGAAACAAGTCTAAAAACATTCAGTTCGTGCCTCAGTACCAACGGTCCAGCCGTAGAAGGGTCAAGCCAACGCCTCACATGTGGCATGCCGTACTGCCCCAAACCCGAAGGTTCAAAGGGAACTTCAAGACGGTCACATAATCGAGTTAAGGTTTGTTGTCTTCTAGAGGGACCATCGCGTTACTTGCACTACTTAGAACGTCTTTAAACCTCAGAAAAATCCAACACTTGGAAATTTTCCGGCAGGGGAAAAGTTGGGTATTTATATCCGGTCGAACTTTTTTTAACATATTCAAAAAATTATCCGTAATCCACATAGACAAAATCAGATAATCCGATCGAATCTTCAAACTCCAAAACACCCCAGAATATTCAACTCTTGAAAAAATATTAAAAATTCCCAGAAAATCCAGCACTTGGAAAAATGAATTACAGTGCAAAAACAACAGGCAACTCCCTTCATTTGGCCGCGGAACCGCCACAGAAGCCATGCTTCTGCCGCGGTTCCGCCGCACTATAAACATATCATGGGTTAATTTTTGCATCGTAATTCTTAGAATTCCCTGCTGAATTTTTTAAGCATTTTTAATCTGGAAAAAACCCAGTTTTTTGAAAAAAGGACAGAGAGCATTTTGAGAGTTAGGGTTTCGGTTCGTTCGGAATTCAAACGTCGTCTACGCATCGCCTAAGGCTCTAGCTAGGCTCTGATACCACTGTAGGGTTCCTAGGCACTCTAATGAGGTCTCACAAGGCATCAACCATGCCAATTTTAAATTTTACGGGTGCCGAGAAACCCTAATACGGATCGTTAACTAGAAATTTAGGAGACAAAAGCAACTAGTTAACAACTTAACTATAAGAACGGAAATACAACCTTTGTAGATCCGGTCCTCCACCTCCAGAGCTCCGTAATGAAGTCCCCTCGCTGTCCAAATCGAAACCCGGGCTCTAGCGTCGGCTTCATCGGAGAAATGGGCGGGCTAGGTCATCGACTTCGATGCCGAAGATGATCTACGTCGAGGCATCACTAGATCAAGCTCCCACTTCACCAAGTCATGAAACTTATGAAGAAAACATCCTATACTACTTGGCAAGTGGTAGAGGATGAAGAAATAGGAAGTGGGTTCACTTTAGAATTGGATTTCTCACTCATTTGCTCAAGTTGCCATTGATGGAGCAAGGTTTCTTCATGAAGAAGAAGAAGAAGAAGATGAAAAGTGTTATGATAAGTATCTCTCAAAAAGAAATTAAAATGAATACTTATCATAATCAAACCATGGTCAAGTGTAGAGAATAAACTAGGGTTAGGTCAATGGTTAGGGTTAAGCATGAAGACAAAAATGGTGACTTAGTCAAAGCTTCATGAAGCTTCAACATGCATCCATTTTCTCTTTATGCTTTTCATTTTCCAAAAAGAATAAATAAATGAATAAGAAAAATGAAAAACCTAACCATTACACAACCATGGTTTAATCTTTACACAAACCCAAGTAAGCATGCATCATCAAACATGATACAAACTTGTGCACAAAAATATATCACATATACAATGTGCACAAACAAGTGAGAAAAACCATTTAAAGTGAACCAATACTAGTTAATGCAAAGTAATATATCAAATATATAATTATGCATTAAATCATTAAATCAACACTTGATATAACGATCCGGTCATATCGCATGTGACCGACTAATATCCAATGTATCGGCTTATCGAATCAATCCTTGATTCGATAACTAGGTTATATCGCATACAACCATATCGATACATTCATCGCGAGAATAGAATACGGTATCACATACACGCATTATTCTCGGTCCCGCACATATCTCATATGCGCTCCTATTTCGTTTCGCTTGAGCCAGGAAACCTCTGTGTAGGACTCTAAAGACTCGTCAATACGCCGGCAGCAGGTGATGATCATATCAAACACCCACAAGCCGCAAGCGGTATGCTAAACGTAACGGCCATCCGGGTATTGAGCGATCAGAAGATCGACGAGCAAGCCCGCTCACACTCCTGTGAATCCAACCAGTAACACTTACCGTGCAGTCCGGTCTCGTCGTCTGATATGTCGCATATCTCGCCTAGGGGTGGTAAACGTCAGACCCCAATAGCTCGATAAGTCGTGTCGATATGAGGTATATAACAATTCGAGAAACTACTGGTAACACTTACCAGTAAATCTCAGCAACCCTGGCCAGGGATTTCCGGTTATAGCCAATCGAACACAGCGCAACATCAACTCCCTATACCGGGAGAGACGAATCCCCTCCTATCGCTCATTGCCTCCATGTGATTCGGGGCTGTACCCAAAAACCACCGTTTTGCACGCCCTCTTGGACGTGGTAAGGTGGAAATCAAAGCACGGTGGGAACCACACAAGACTCTATGACGATCTCGGGTCAACAGACTACTCTGTACCAGTGTCACCAGGGAACTGCCATCTGACGTAAGGTATAATACCATCTGGGAGTTCTCGGCGAGTCCGTCCAGTGTACCCAGTCTCTACTGAGCACCCGTATATCTCCTCTGATGTCAAACACCAATGGATATGGGATCATCCATCCCCCATCTGTATGGGTCGAGAAGGTACACGCTAGTCTACTCTGGTATATCGATGCCCCGTCTCGATACACCCACGACTAGGGACTTTGAAGGATGTACTTATGGACTACCATGTCCCCACTAGTATGATCCGCATCATAGTCCAGGTAGTCAAGTGCACATCCTAAGGGCTTTACCAACATGTAACAGAGAGACAATCAGTATACACGTTAAGGTAAAGAGTAACCAGATAGCATACTATCATGTCGAGCAAGAAAGTCCTCCCTATATATGTCCCAGCATCCACTACAATATACATCCAATGTACAGTAATGGCCTCTAGGGCATACATATAACTAACAGGAATATCGAGACAGGGCATCGATATTCCAGAGTAGACTAGCATATAGCTTCTCGACCTATGTGATGGGCGATGGATGATCCCATATCCATTGGTGTTTGACATCAGAAATGGTATACGGGTGCTCAGTGCAGATTGGGTACACTGAACGGACTCGCCAAGAACTCCTAGATGGTATTATACCTCATGTTAGATAGCAGTTCTCTGGTGACACTGGTACAGGTTAGTCTGTCGACCCAAGATTGTCATAGAGTCGTGTGTGTCTCCCACAGTGCTTTGATTTCCACCCTACCACGACTCTGCTGAGTCGTGCAAACTAGTGGTTTTTGGGTACATTCCCGAGTCACATGGAGGCAATGAGAGATAGGAGGGGATTCGTCTCTCCCAGTATTGGGGGTTGATGTTGCGCTATGCTCGATTGGCCATAACAGGAAATCCCTAGCCAGGGTTGCTGAGATCTACTCGTAAGTGTTATAAGTAGTTTCTCGACCCGTTATGGACCTTACATCGGCATGACTTATCAAGTTACCGTGGTGTGACGTTTACCACCCTTAGACTAGATATGCGACATATCAGATGAAGAGACCGGACTATACGGTAGTGTTATTGATTGGATTCGCTTGAGTATGAGCAGGCTTTCTTGTTGATCTTCTGATCGCTCAATACCCAGGTGGCCGTTATGTTTAGCAGACCGCTTGCGGCTTGTGGATGACTGATATGATCACCGCTTATTGCCGGCGTATTGACGAGTCTTTAGAGTCCTACACAGAGGTTTCCTGGCTCAAGCGAAACAATGTAGGCGCACGTATGTGAAATGTGCAGGATCGAGAGTAATATGATATGTGATACAGTATTCTATTCTCGCGACATGCGACATCGATCTGTTATATGTAATATAGCCGCGATATCGAATCAAGTGTTGATTCGATAAGTTGTTGCATTTAATATTAATCAGTTATATGTAATATAGCCGGATCATTAAATTAAGTGTTGATTTAATGATTTAATGTATAATTATATATTTGATATATTGAATTACATTAAGTAAATATTAGTTCACTTAATTGTTTCTTTTTCTCACTTTTGTGTACACATTGCATATATGTGATATATATTATTGTGTCATGGTTGTTGATACATGCAACATGGGTGTATGAGACTAACATCATGATTCGGATAAATTTGGGTTTTACTTATTTAAATAATTCAAAATGAAGTGGAATTCATCATGATTGAAAGCATGGATATGCTTGGATTAACCATTGACTTAGTCCACCTCATTTGGATTACTTAAGATATTTATTAACCTTACCCTTATCCTTGACCATGGTTTATTCTTTACAAGAGTTTAGTATGAGATATTATCTCACCATGGTTGCTATTCTAACACAACTAATTCATTTTGTTCATTCTCAAAGTTCATCATCTTCTTCATCTCTTCAAGCTTTCTAGGGTTTCAAAAGATGTTGAATCCAAGTGAGAAAATCAAATCCAAAGTGAACAAAATTCCTACTTTATCATCCTCTACTACTTGCCATATAGTTTAGGGTGTTTGCTTCACAAAGTTCATCACTTTGTGAAGAGGTAGCTTGTGCTTGAGTTTTCTCGACGTAGATCATCTTCGGCCTCGAAGACATCTAGCATGCTTGCTCACTTCGCTTTGTGGAGTTCATCTTGAGTCTGGGAGATCGATGCTTGGAGCGAAGGGACGACTACACGGAGCTATAGAAGTGAAGGACCAGGTCTACAAAGGTTGTATTCATGTTCACTTCTTATGTAATGTTTGATTGCAAAGTTTTTGTTACCTTAATTTTCTAGTATGATTCCTAAGATGATTATTTAGCACCCCCTAAATTTTTGTTGTGGCATGTGTGATGATTGCAAACCCTAGGCATGGTGCTAAGGAATTCTAACAGTGGTATCAGAGCAAAACTAGAAACTTAGACGATGTTAGAAACAATACGAAAACGAAACAAATCAGTAAATACGATTTTCTGCAACCCTGAATTTTTGCTCTCTGTCAAATTTGAAAAAGTCTGTAAAAATTATTTAAACAATTGCAGAAGCTTGTATGTGATACAAGAAGTGCACAGAAGAAATTTAAGACCAATTGCTCGGTTTTCACCCGAGCACATCCTCAATAAAACCGAGGAGGCCGGCCTACTTGGCTGCAATTCGTCTCGTTTTTGTTATGTGCACTTGTTTGCTTATTTTGGGGTTTAGGTATTGTTTGTTTAGTCCAAAATTTCATGTGATGTAAATTTTAATATAGGACTAATACGGAGTGTTTTGTAATCGTATATTCTTAACATTGTAATGGTAACCTTGATGATGTTTAACACTTCGAACGATCTTCAAACATCGCCTCATGATCCCCTCTGAAGTTTTCCAAGAGTTGGAGTTTTCTAAGTTGAGTATATTCAATGGTCGTGCAAGTAAGTCTATGGACCCTCTAGAAGTACAAGACCTTTAACTCGATTTTATACCTACGGAACCGCGATCGAACCCTACGGTTTGCCGTAGTTCCACGGTGCCATAGATGAGGCATTGGTTGACCCTTCTACTGCTGGTCCATAGGTTCTGTGGCATGTTTTGGGTGTTTCAACTTTGCTCAAGTGTTGATCTCAGGGAGATGAGGGTGTTTGTTGATTCGATTGAAACGTTTAACATCGTCTAGATGATTGTGATACAATATTTGGAATCCACAATAATTAGTTATGTGAAAACTTGTTTGGATTTTATAAATCTAGCAATTTAGTCCCAGTTGATCGGTTGCCACGGGATTTTGATGTGATCAAAAGTCCGTCCCAATCACGTAGTTGTAAGTCTACGGTAGCGCCCCGGCCGTCTACAGACGCGAAATGCGGAACAAAAACTTTTCAGCTGGCACTATCGTATACTATAACTCGGATCTGCCATTATTGCTAAACTAACAAACTACAAAGAGGGTAGAAAGGTTATACCGAACGATCCGATTCCTTCGTTCTTTAACCATCATCCTACGCTTCGTTGCGGCTGCTCCGATCTCGTCGATCTCTAATCTGCTCGTCCAGGTGGCACCACGTCAACGGATCTTTAAACGGGCTCCCGCCTCTGACACGAGGCAACTCGGTCGTCAAGTTTGCTAAAAGAGACGACCAAGAAGGATGTAGAGAATGAGTAGAATACTTTGTCTCGTTATGTCCAAGGCTATGGACGAACGGTTAATAAAGTTGCCACTCGAGATGAAATGGAATGAGAAATGAGTTATCTAATTTCCATGCATCCAAAACCATAGTCTTTTTAATCAAAAATCAATCTCAGTTTCAAGGGGAGGGGCCGGCCAATATATATAGAGCAAGGGAGGTGAGGGTAGGAGCAAAGAAGGAGGGTGACAATAAACATGAAGATTATCATAACCATGAGTCATGATACACCAAGTATGAACACATTAAATGAAACTAATAAATCACTTATCCTTGTCACCAAAATCATTAATGCAACATATAAGTCATAAGCCTTATCACCTCTTCTAGAACCATATAGAAGCATGACTCACCCTCATCTAAGAAAAGCTAAATTCGTCTTTAACCGAATGTTAAAAGACGGGCGATAGAAAACTGGAAACTGGCAACTTCCAAAAGCGATCCTGAAACGAATTTCAGGACAATCCCGTAACTGTATAAACATACCCGCATTTGTATTACGACCGAATACAAATGTAACTGAGACAAAGATATTATATCTACTCAATATAATACTCGTATCCGGCTTAAACCAAAGCCCACCAGTATAATCAGCCCGAAAAATGACACGTGCGTAAACGCACGTGCATTTTCCGAACCCTGCCATAAAACCATACGGCCTCTACAACGTTTCGCCCGAACTTGGGAAACTGTCTGTGGGGAACTCTAATGACTCGTCAGTATCCTGGCAGTGGGTTTAACCACAAGCCGTCAGTGGCACTAGCTGTGCGTAACGGCTGCCCATGGACTGACCTCAAGGGAGGCCGATGAGGGAACTCATCCGTAAACCCTACTGAGCCTAACAGTGACAATGTATATAAAGTCCGGTCCGTTCGTCTATGAGTATCGCATATCTGCCTAGGGGGCTGGTAACGTCAAACCCCCAATAGCAGTATAAGTCGTGTCGGAGTATAGCCCAAAAAACACCCTGAGATACTACTGGAGTACCTACCAGTAAATCTCCTGCCACGGCCGTGGGCTTTGTGTAATGGCTCTCCTAGACACAGCACGATCTCACCCCCAATACCGTGAGAGACGAATCCCCTGCCTATCCGCTCACTTGCCTCCATGTGGCTCGGGACTGTACCCAAAAACTACCTGTTTGCACGACTCCTTTGAGCCGTGGTATGGTAGAAATCAAAGCACAGTGGGAACTCACACGAGACAAATGATGATCTCAGGTCGATGAACTAACCTGTACACATGTCACCAGGGAACTGCTATCTGACGATAGGTATAGTACCAACTAGAAGATTCCCGGCGAGTCCTGTCCGGTGTACTCATAACCCAATGAGCACCTGTATACATCTTAGGTGATCCAACTGACACCAGTGGCTTGTGAGACCGGCCACCGCCCATCGTCGTGGTCTCGACTGTATACACTAGTCTACTCCGGAGTATCGATGCCCTGTCTCGAAACTCCCATGACTAGGGACCACAATTAAGGATATGCGTATAAACCACCCAACTCTCACGTATATGATCGCCATCATACTGTAGGTAGTAAAGCAAGATCCTAAGGGCTCTATCAAAGTGTAACAGTGATCAGTCACCTGAAACTGTACACGACTGATAAAGACAAACCAGATAACATACTATCATCTCGAGTAAGACTGTCCTACCGGTATAGGTCCTCCGCAATCATTGCAATCACGTGCCTGCGATCCAATAATTGACTTTGAGGACACTATATCCAACAATCTCCCACTTGCACTTAAGGCTAATTATTGCGATGTCGACTACTCACAGCCCGTGTGAAACCGAACATCCAACTCCTCTACTAATCAGTTTCACAAAGCCCGTTTGTAAAACTATTATGTTCTAGAAATAGCCTCAGTGAGTGGATCCGCCCTGATGTTTCTTTCTATGTCTCTCTTAATCTCAAGTTCGCGGAGAAAGCCATCTCCCGAATTGAGTAATACCTGTCTTAGAATTTGTCTGGATATCTGATGGGACCTAGTTCATAAAAGAACTCCAAATCCAAACTTCTTAGACTGTATCGATCACTGAACCTAATCAGTATCCTGCACCATGCCTCCCACAGTATCCTCTTGGATTACCTGTCCATGATACTGTCCCTCGTCAGAGTGAAAACTGTAACTCTGACAATCTCTCTGTCATCCATGTCACCTTTGAAGCCTGGAATGATAACCGTCTCCCGAAGGAGGCTGCCATCATCAAATCCGTAGAACATGCACTTATGTTCTAATACTGCTTTCTTATGTTTATCCAGGATTGGATTAATACAAACTTATTGCATCTAGTGCAAAAACAATATCTGGTGTGGTATTTGACATCTTATGATTGACTCAATTGCCTAAGCAAGTGATCTGCCAATCATGCACATCCCTCTCCCCTTTAGTCTGTAAGACACCTTTAGAGAGGGTGACTCCATCACCTGCAGGTACACCACCATGCTAGGAGTCAACTATTCTAAATACTATCAGAATACTGTCAAAGTACCCACATTTGGAAAATACCTAAATCTAGATCTAAAACCATAGATCTAGAAACCAGAATGTCAGATATTATATCCATATCCTATCTGGAGAAACAACTGTGTGACGACCACAGTATAACCGATCGTAGTATACGAATTTTACTTCCTACTCTTTGTATGTCATCCAAATACCATGACATCACACCCTACTACCTTCTTAGCAGATCCATCCCCTATTCTGATGAAGTCAAACCTATGACTGTCATATCAAAATTAGATGATCTATCTCCGCTATTACTGCTCAAGTCTATAAATAGACATAATCTACTTTCCCACTATGCTTCCGCTGCTCCCACTGACCATAACAACCCTCTGGCAGAATAATATACACGTACACTTCTAAAGCCAGTTTAGAACGACGCTTTACTTATCCTCCTGCCGGGTCTCATAGTCTGGAACAATAGTAGTGTCAAGTCTGGGTAGATAAGAACCTCCCTGTCACTGTCCTTGAGGCTGCCGGAGTACCTCTCGGGTGTCTGAGGTTACCCACCAAATCTGCGGAGTGGCTAATGGAATGTCAAACCTGATTGAATATATAGGTCCTATTAAATTTTCCGTAATCGTTTGCGGTTCTGGAATCACTTCCAGTTCTACCATACTTCCACTACTGTTTTCTGAAAAAATTCATTTTACTAAAACTGTGGCGAGTCAAGAACAATATCACTATTGATCTTCCAAATGGTAGAAAGTCAACCCTCGTCATAGCCAGGGTCAACCCACAAACAGCCATTACAGAAACGTGCCCTGAGTTATGCAGAGTCTGGTTTTAAGCATAAGCCGGACAACTCCCTGTACCTTAACATCGTTAAGATATGAACCATTCTATATCCAATATAGAAACTTTGGCACTTATTTAATTGGAACCAGATTCAAATCATGCAGCTGTCTCCAGTGCATATCCACTTAATGGAAAGTGGCTAATCAGCATTACTCAACTTAGCAATCCATCCAATTATGAGTAACCTGAAAGAGAAACAAGTTTCTCAAAACCATTACTATCATCTGAATGCCAATCACAAGAATCTACATCTTCGATCACTTTGAAGAATCCCGATACTTGTGATACCTGGTTCTCTATTTTATTCTTATACCCACAACTTCTCAAAACTTAGACCTTGTATTTCTACGAAATACTTGTCTAACAACTAGAGAAGTCATAAGTAAATAGAACATAGTACGAGGACCTACCCTTTTTGTCCTGATGGACACTTGGACAACATACAATACTCTGTATAAGTCCGCTGAGTTAGATAACTCAAAACCTGGGCATCGTAGGTTGAAAACTGTACCCAGGCGATTTCCTCAAATATCACCAATTACAACGAATTCCGATATAATGAGGATAATTACCTAATTCCCAATAACTTACTCCCACTCATCATCTGTAAAACCATACAGATATGAGAATGCAAGCTGGTAAATACATACCCTGGAGTAAGTATCCAATCGGGAAAACAGTTTTCCTTTAACAATGCACTGAAACATGAAAATGTTTTGTAGGGGTATCCTGGTATTCCTAGTAATGCCTCTTCCACAATCCAATTCATGACTATAACCGTATATTTCTTTGCCATCTCTCCAAATCCCTTTATTTGTCTTTAGTCATTACCTTCTGTACACCATCGTTAGGCTAAATGGTATTCTTCCTTCCCTACCGTTCGACACCAGCCTATGGTTTGGAAGAAGACTATCCAGTAAGCATAATAGGTGTACCCTCCTCAACCTAGAAGTACTCACATCTTAAGAGAAGGTGATGATAAAAGACATCTGAATAATACCTTATTCTTTTAAAGGTGAAATAGGAGTGGCGATGAAGTACGCGGTTTGGTCGTGAATGATAACAGTCGCAATTTACTTTGCCCTCTTTCTAATCGCTTTATTTTGTCTTTACGTATTACCTTCTGCACACCCTACTTAGGCTAATTGGTTTTCTTCATTCCCTACCTTTCGGCACCTGCCTATGGTTTGGAAGAAGACTATCCAATAAGCGTAATAGGTCTACTCTCCTAAACCTAGAGCCCTCGCAACCTGAGAGAAGCTGATAATAAAAGGCAACTGAATAAACCAATTCTATTTCTCCTGAACCTTGATCCATCCTCGAAGAAGTCCCTCCGAGTTCGTATATAACCATACGATGGATCTATCCAATGGAAGTGGATGTCTATAGTAATACGGGGTGTTCTGAGAAATTCAAAGGTTAAAAGAAGGAGTGGCAATGACTTATGAAACTCGGACAATCCAAAAACCAGTATTTTAAGAAGGTTCGGTCAACTTGGTCACTGAGTCATAGTCTAGGGTCGGTCAAAGGTCGCTGCCAGAGAGAAAGAGAAAAGAAACACTCTGCGTGCACTCTAACCTAGATCAGAATGGTTATCACTTTATCTAATCAGGAAACCTCCCACTGTACTGTCAAATTCTCCTCCAAACCTAAAAGAAGAATCAATCGGGATCACCCGAAGAGTAAACCAACTCATCAGTGGGAATCGGGATCCAACTCTCATCGCAAGATAACGTGACGGAATCCACTCACGTTACTCACACTCCAGAAGGTATGCGCATACTTGGCAAGTTTCATTTTCTTTAGAAACTCCCGATATGATTTTTACCCCATGTTCTCATGACCTTGACGAAAGCCAACAAATCATAAGTCACATGTCAAGTTCTACCCGTCATTATCTTGTCAATTCGAACCCACCCGTACATACCCTTGACGAAAGCCAACAAGGTAATACGACTATCCCAAACCAACTTATCTATCTATGCAACAAATGAATACCCCAGCAGCTACCAAACACTATGCCTTGACGAAAGCCAACAAACATAGCTTGAATACTACTGACCATCCATAAGAAATGACGGAGGGCTACGGCTGGTTTTTGGCGAAAAACCTTTAACGTAATGAAGTTGATCTCGTTGAAGGAACCTAATAGCTTTTTATAAAAAATATAGTAGCGAAAACCTTTTGCTAAAGAGGTCACTCCCGGTGAAGGGATCTCGGCTCTTTCCTCGTGGAATGAAGTGCAGGATATTCCAACCGAATACCGCGATGCAAAGCAACTTGTAATCGACTATAGTGAAGTTATCACCCTGACGCAAACTTCTGCTCAAGGGGTCATTCCCGGTGAAGGGATATCGGCCCTTGCCTCGTGGAATGAGGTGCAAGATATTCCAACTGAATACCGCTATGCAAAACAAAAGGAAACATCTTTGTAATAACACATTTTTTTTAAATTGTTCCAACAACTGCCAAATAGGTTTGGTTTTCTTTGCATTGATCAGAATCAACGCAGTCCCATCAATTAATCACACCAGAAAAGAACGAAAATAAAATGTACGTATATGCCATCCGCATTCGTCTCTGGGTCCCGTCATCACCCGTTAGGTTAGCGCGGGTGTAAAACATAGCGCGGGTGTAAAACATATACAACATCTAATAGTATATATTCCAATATACAATAATCGCTCCAGGCGTGATAATATGCAACATTACAGAAAAGTAATAAGCATCATAGAACAATACAGATATCTGGGATCCCCGAGTTTCACAGAGCCGCTGCTGAAACCCGACGTTCCCCTGGTCGTGTGGATAGCCTGTGCAATGAAACTTAGACCCTTACGGGTGCGGAAAGATACCCGCCAAAACCTGAAGCGAGGCAGCCCCCTACAGCAAAGTGAATGGACCACCCTGCACTTCACGGAATCCGGTAGCTTGAGCACCCCTCCTTGGGTCAACCTGTACTCCCTACGAGTGCGGCGAATAGTCTGTCGATTCCAGAGTGAGGCCCCTCTGCCTCTCAGAGCCATGAGATGCGGACCCGTTGCCCTCCAGAACCCGACTATCGGTGCTCTCCGTCGCGGGGTAAAACTTAGTACAGAAATGAAAAATATGTACAACAGGTACATCGACCTCAACCCGGTCGTGCCCCAAAAGAATATTATACAAACATGCAGTGACGGCAGTCCACATGTTGGACGCTCGCACCGCAATATCAAAAGTACAAATAAATCCAAACTGCACTACCATTGCACACTGCTATGCACCACGACAAATCCGCAACATCACAACACAACACAGAACATCAACGCGAATGTCATGTTCGCAAACCCGTCTAAAAGGACTATAGCAATCAGACGCGGTTTACTGATCAAATGACATTCACGGTCGGAGATATAATGTAAGTACTGTAAACTAACATGTTTAAATTTCGATCGACTAAATATCACGAAGTGGGCCCCACGTATATCTGCTGTACAGTAACAAAATCTGGGTCCAAAACATATATCCCAAAAACAACATTTTCCATTCATGAAGTCACTGTGCAAATTTGGAGCAGTGATCCCATAGACTGGCTGCGGATGCGCGGTCAAACCCTAGGTTTGACCGCGACTCCGTGGCGGTCTTGTAAGGTCACGTGCCCAAATTTTTACCATGTGCTTAGAAAACCCGGCTGAATTTTCTGTGATGTGTAAAATTATTTTTAGAACCCTTTTAAAATCGACAGAAACTCAGAACTTGGAAAGTTGCGGTTTTCGAAAATCCGTTCGATCGATGTTTTAAACGCGTTAGCACAAGTTAGTAAAGCAAAATGGTGAGGCTCTGATACCAGTGTAAGTCTACGGTAGTGCCCCGGCTGTCTACAGACGCCAAATGCGGAACAAAAACTTTTCAACTGGCGCTATCGTATACTATAACCCGGATCTGCCATTATTGCTAAACTAACAAACTATAAAGAGGGTAGAAAGGTTATACCGAACGATCCGATTCCTTCGTTCTTTAACCATCATCCCACGCTTCGTTGCGGCTGCTCCGATCTCGTCGATCTCCGATCTGCTCGTCCAGGTGGCACCACGTCAACGGATTTTTAAACGGGTTCCCGCCTCTAACTCGAGGCAACTCGGTCGTCAAGTTTGCTAAAAGAGACGACCAAGAATGATCTAGAGAATGAGTAGAATACTTTATCTCGTACGTCCAAGGCTATGGATGAACGGTTAATGAAGTTGCTACTCGAAATGAAATGGAATGAGAAATGAGTTATCAAATTTCCATGCATCCAAAACCATAGCCTTTTTAATCAAAAATCAATCTCACTTTCAAGGGGAGGGGCCGGCCAATATATATGGAGCAAGGGAGGTGAGGGTAGGAGCAAAGAAGGAGGGTGACAATAAACATGAAGCTTATCATAACCATGAGTCATGATACACCAAGTATAAACACATTATATGAAACTAATGAATCACTTATCCTTGTCACCAAAATCATTAATGCAACATATGAGTCATAAGCCTTATCACCACTTCTAGAACCTTCTAGAAGCATGACTCACCCTCATCCAAGAAAAGATAAATCTGACTTTAACCGAATGTTAAAAGACGGGCGATAGAAAATTGGAAACTGGAAACTGGCAACTTCCAAAAGCGATCCTGAAACGAATTTCAAGACAACCCCGTAACTGTATAAACATACCTGCATTTGTATTACGACCGAATACAAATGCAACTGAGACAAAGATATTATATCTACTTGTTGGAGATAGTGCCCTCAGAGTCAATTATTAGGTCACAGGTACGTGATTGTAATGATTGATGGAGGACCTATCCCGGTAGGACAGTCTTACTCGAGATGATAGTATGCTATCTGGTTTACCTTTATCATCGTGTACTATTTTAAGTGACCTGACACGTCGCTATTACACGTTGATAGAGCCCCTAGGATTCATGCTTGACCACCAGCAGTATGAGGGCGATCATATAAGTGGGAGCTGGGGGTCTATAAGCATATCCTTAAAAGGTCCCTAGTCGTGAGAGTTTCGAGACAGGGCATCGATTCTCCATAGTAGACTAGTGTATACAGTCGAGACCCCGACGAGGGGCGGTGGCCGGTCTCACAAGCCACTGGTGTCAGTTGGATCACCTAAGATGTATACAGGTGCTCATTGGGTTATGAGTACACCGGACAGGACTCGCCGGGAACATGCTAGTTGGTCATATACCAGACGTCAGATGGCAGTTCCCTGGTGACATGTGTGCAGGTTAGTTCGTCGACCTGGGGATCGTCATTTGTCTCGTGTGAGTTCCCACTGTATTTTGATTACTACCCTACCACGGCTCAAAGGAGTCGTGCAAACAGGTTTTAGTTGGGTACAGTCCCGAGCCACATGGAGGCAGTGAGCGTATCTTCAGGGGTTCGTCTCTCCCGGTATTGGGGGTGAGGTCGTGCTGTGTCTAGGAGAGCCATTACACGAAGCCCTCGGCCGAGGCAAGGAGATTTACTGGTAGGTATTCCAGTAGTATCTCAGGGTGTTCTGGGCTACACTCCGACACGACTTGTACCGCTTTTGGGGGTCTGACTTTTACCAACCCCCTAGGCCCTCCATGCGATACTCATAGACGAACGGACCGGACTGTACGGATATTGTCACTGACAGGCTCAGTAGGGTTGTCAGGCTGAGTTCGCTCACAGACATCCCTTTTAGTCAGTACCTGGTAGCCCGTTACGTATTGGCTTATACCTCTGACGTGCTAGTGGTTAAATCCACAACCAAGGTGTTGATGAGTCTTTAGAGTCCCCCACATTCAGTTACTCAGCTTTCGGGCGAAAGGTTGTAGAGGCCGTATGGAGATATGGCAAGGTCCGATCAGATACGTGCGGTATTGCACGGATCAGGATCGGACAGTCTGTACTATAGGCCGTATGGTTATATGGCAGGGTTCGATCAGATACGTGCGGTATTGCACGGATCAGGATCGAACAGATATTACTAGCCGGTTTTGGTATAAGCCGGATTCTAGTATAGTACAGTGTAGATTTTGTCTCATTGCATTTGTATTTCGGTCGAAATACAGATGCAGGTGTGTATGCACAGTATCGGGGTTTTCCTGTAATTTATTACGGGACCTGTTTTCTGGAGTTGCCAGTTTGCTTTCCGTTTCGGCCAATTTCCATTGTTCCGTTCATTGGCCGAAGATTGGTGGAGGAGGGCTTATTTGCATTGTTGCAAATAAGTATTTGTGGAGGGGGCTTTTGCTTTTTGTTGCATCATGATAGCCATTCTTTGACCTTGACTTCTTGTCTTCATCATGACTTGACTTTTGTTTTCATGATGGATGTTGATGATGGTAGGTTTGAGTGTTGGACTTTGTGAGGTAATGATGGTGGAGTTGTGTGTGGTTTTGCTTATGATCATATTCTTTCATGATTCCCTTTTTGCATTATTGTTATGGTTGCACCACTCATTCCTTGACTCTCTCTCTCATTCTCTCCCTTCACCTAGCATTGGCCGGCCATTCTTTTTTTGAGGGGGCTGTCCAAAATTGGAGGTGGGGAAATGTTGTTCATTTCATGCACCAAAATTCTCAAAGCTCCTCCACATATTTCTTGTATCATCCCTCCACTAAAATGGCACCTCCATGAACCCCAAATGAGACTTGTACACTACATATTCTACAGCGAATCTTGGGCACGTCGAGTAGCCGGCTTCGTGCCCGAGTTGCCTCGGCATTGAGGTGGGAGCCCGTAAAAGAAGTAGGCGATGTGGTGCACTTCCGGCGACGAGGAGGAGACGGGACATTCCGCAGGAGATGGGGACGATGACGAGAAGACCGGAGGACTTGGATCGTCGGTATATCTCTATTCCCTTTCTTGTAGATAGCTAGGACTAGTTAGTGGTTCGATCCGGGTATTAGTGCGCGGCGGTTTTCCAGTTCAAGAAAAATTAAAGTTTATCACCGCTTCCGCATTTGGCCGTCGGATTGACGGCCGAGGCGCCGCCGTGCACTTACAGTGGTATCAGAGCCACGCCATTAACATAGTCTAGCTTTGTGTAATGTGTTTTTCAGTTCCGATCGATCGAAATGTCCAAAAACCCGTATTTTGTCACGAC
Source organism: Agapanthus africanus (assembly GCA_030015575.1). Lineage (NCBI taxonomy): Eukaryota > Viridiplantae > Streptophyta > Magnoliopsida > Asparagales > Amaryllidaceae > Agapanthus > Agapanthus africanus. The sequence continues at coordinate 249,571,743 of JASDDO010000029.1, read as the reverse complement.
AGTTTTCTGTTGAAATTTTTTGGTCCCCAAAATTTTTTCAGGTTGTATAAAAGTACTGTACAGGAAGATATAAGGCCACTAGAAAAGTTCGGTAAAGTGATCTCTTGAGTGGAGCGCGGAACCGCGGCCAAACCCTACCTTGGGCCGCGGTTCCGCGGCAGTTCAGAGAGATAAATTGGCCAAAGTTCTCCAGTGGACTTCTGGGGATAAATTGGGGTTTTTGGAATATTAATATTGGGCCCATAATTTCTTTAACTGCTACAGTATTGCTTTGGGGCCCACTTGTTAAAATTTGATCGGTCGGATATTTTAAACACATTTTTCACAGTATTTACATTATATCTGCGACCGTGAATGTCACTCGATTGGTAAATCCAGTCTAACTGCTATAGCCCGGTTAGACGGATTTGCGAACGTGACTTTCACGTTGATGTTCTATGTATTTGCTGTGTTGTTGCGGATCGGTCGTGGGGATAGCCTGGATGCAATGCTAGTACAGTTGTGGTTGTATTATGTACATTTGATATTGCGGGGCGAGCGTCCGACATGTGGACTGCCGTCACTGCCTGTTTGTATTATTATTTTGGGGCACGACCTGGTTGCGGTCGATGTACCCGTTGTATGTATATTTTACTTTCTGTACTAGGGTTACCCCGCGAAGGGGTGCACGGATAGCCGGGTTCTAGAGGGCAACGGGCCAGCATCTCAGGGCATTGAGACGGAGGGGCTTCAGTCTGGAATTGGCGGGCTATTCGCCGCACTCGTAGGGGGTACAGGTTGACCCAGGAGGGGTGCCCAAGTTACCGGATTCCGTGAAGTGCTGGGTGGTCCATTCACGGTGCTGAAGGGGGCTGCCTCGCTTCAGGTTTTGGCGGCTGACTTGCCGCGCCCGTAGGGGTCTAGGTTTTCATTGCACAGGCTATCCACACGACCAGGGGAACGTCGGGTTTCAGCGGCTCTGTGAAACCCGGGGATCCCAGATATCTGTATTGTTTCTGTGATGCTGTTCATTCTCTGTGATGTTGCATTTTATTCACGCCTTGAGCGAAATATAATATATTGGTATATATATTAGTAGATGTTGTATATGTTTTGCATCCGCGCTAGTCCAGTCCCCGCTCTGTCGTTAGTTAGCTAACCTAACGGGTAATGACGGGACCCAGTGGCGAATGCGGATGGCATATACGTACATCAGTATATTTTCGTTCTTTGTGGTGTGATCAATTGATGGGACTGCATTGATTCGGATCAATGCAAGTTAAAAACAAACCTAATCTGATGTTGTTGGAACACTTTTCAAAAAGCTGTTATTGCAAGGACGTTCACTTTTGTTTTGCATCGCGGTATTCATTTGGAATATCCTGCTCCTCAGTCGACGAGGCAAGGGCCGAGATCCCTTCACCGGGAGTGACCCCTTGGACAGAAGTTTGCGTCTGGGCATTAACTTCACTATAGCCGACTACTTTTGCTTTGCACCGTGGTATTCAGTTGGAATATCCTGCACCTCATTCTACGGGGAAAGAGCCGAGATCCCTTCACCGGGAGTGACCTCTTTAGCAAAGGTTTTCGTCACTATATTTTTAAAAAGCTATCCGTTCCTTCAACGATATCAAGTTCATTACGTTAAAGGTTTTCGCCAGAAACCATTCGTAGCCCTCCGTCGTTTCAGACGGGTAGCACGTAGTATTCATGCTATGTTTGTTGACCTTCGTCAAGGCATAGTGTATGGTAGCTGCTTGTTACGTTTCTGCTGCATAGATAGATGCGTTGGTTTGGGACAGTCGTATAGCCTTGTTGGCCTTCGTCAAGGGCTTGTGCGGGTGGGTTCAAATCAACCTGGAGAATGACGGGTAGAACTTGACATGTGACTTATGATTTGTTGGCCTTCGTCAAGGTCATAAGAGCATGGGGAAGAAATCACATCGGGAGTTTCAAAAGAACTGAAACTTGCCAGATATGCGCATACCTTCTGGAGTGTGATGACGTGAGCGGATTCCGTCACGTTATCATGCGATGATAGTTGGATCCCGATTCCCACTGATGAGTTGGTATACTCCTCGGCTGATCCCGACTAATTCTTCTTTCAGGTTTGGAGGAGAATTTGAGGTACAGTGGGAGGTTTCCAGATTAGATAAATTGGTAACCATTCTGATCTAGGTTAGAGTGCACGCTGAGTGTTTCTTTTCTCTCTCTCTCTGGCAGCGACCATTGACCTGACCCTAAGACTATGACTCAGTAACCAAGTTGACCGAACCTTCTTAACACTGGCTTTTGGATTGTCAGAGTTGCAAACCTCATTGCCACTCCTACTTTTACCCTTTTCTCCAGGACACCCCGTGTTACTACGAACGTCCACTTCCATTGGACAAAACCATCGTATGGTTAGATACGAACTCGAAGGAATTTATTCGAGGATGGTTTCAGGTTCTGGAGAAAACGGATAGGATTATTCAGTTGTCTTTTCTTTTACCCTCTCTCAGGTTACGAGTACTCCTTGGTTTAGGGGTAGTACACCTATTACGCAAATTGGATTGTCTTCTTCCAAACCTTAGGCTGGTGCCGACCGGTAGGGAATGAAGAAAACCAATTAGCCTAATGATGGTGTACAGAAGGTATTAAGTTCAGACAAAGAAAGGGATTAGTAAGAGGGCAAAGTAAATTGCAACAGATATTCACGACCAAACCAAATATTTCGTTACCACTCCCACATCACCTTTGTATTTCTCCAGGACACTCCGTATCACTACGAAGATCCACAGTTTATTTGGATACTCCATCGTATGGTTATATACGAACTCGAATGGAACTTGTTCCAGTTCGGGGATGGATTCTGGTCCAGGAGAAATAGGAATAAGGTTTATTTGGTTGTCTTTTATCTTCACCCTCTCTCATTGCGAGTGTTCCTAGGATTAGGACAGTACACCCATTATGCTTATTGGATAGTCTTCTTCCAAACCATAGGCTGGTGCCGAACGGTAGGGAAGGAAGAAAACCATCTGGCGTAAGGGGTGTGCAGAAGGTAAAGACTAAAGACATATGAAGGGATTTGGAGAAGTGGCAAAGAACTATACGGTTACAGTCGTGAATATGGAAGAGGCATTACTAGGAATACCAGGATACCCCATCGAAACATTTCAATGTTTCAGTCTCACTGTGTACTGTTAAAGGAAAACTGATTTCCCGATTAGATACTTACTCCAGGGTATGTATTTACCAGTTACGATTCTCATATCTGTATGGCTTTACAGATGATGAGTGGGAGTAAGTTATTGGGAATTGGGTGATCATCCTCATTATATCGGGATTCGTTGTAATAGGTGATATTTGAGGAAGTCACCTGGGTTGTTTGCCGGTCGGCAAATATTTGGTTTTGAATATCCGCTGTCATGCACCAATTTCAAATTGATATATCTGTACGTCTATTTTCATAGTGTGAGATATACCTTTTTGAAACTATGTCTACGACATTTACCTATATCAGTGGATGGTTAGGTAAGGAGCATTAAACAGCGGTGTAATTCTTCTTAACCATAAGTACAGTTTTCAACCTACGACAGACAGTGAATGAGTTATCAGACTCAAGGGACTTATACAGAGTATTGTATGTTGTCCAGGGTCCATCAGGACAGAGAGGTTGGTCCTCGTACTATATTCGGTTTACTTATGACTTCTCTAGTCTTTAGAAAGGTGTTTCGTGGAAACACAGGATCTGAATTTTGAGAAGTTATAGGTATTTGAATAGAGTAGAGAACCACGTATAGCAAGTATCGGGATTCTTCAAAGAGATCGAAGATATAGATACTTGTCAATGGTATTCAGTTGCTTGTAATGATAAAGAGATCTTGCTTCTCTTTCAGGTTACTCATAATTGGAAGCATTCCTAAGTTGAGTAACGCTGATCGGCCTCCTTCCATTTAGTTGACATGCACTGGAGACAGTTGCATGATTTGAATCTGGTTCAATTAAATCAGTGCCTCTGGTCCTATATGGGATATAGAACAGTTCATATCTTAACGATGTTAAGGTACGGGGAGTTGTCCGGCTTATGCTTAAAACCAGACACTGGACAACTCAAGGCACGTTTCTGTAATGGCTGTTTGTGGGTTGACCCAGGCTATGACGCGGGTTGACTTTCTACCATGTGGATGAACAATAGCAATATTGTTCTAGACTCGCCACAGTTTTATTAAAAATGGATTTTTTCAGAAAACAGTAGTGGGAGTATGGTAGAACTGGAAGTGATTCCAGAACCACAAACGATTACTGAAGATTTGATAAGGAACCTAAAGATTCAATCTGGATTGACATTCTATTGGCCACTCCGCAGATAAGGTGGGTAACTTCAGGCACCCGAGAGGTACTACGGTAGCCTCAAGGACGGTGACAGGGAAGTTCTTGTTTACCCACAATTACCATTGCTGTTGTTCCAGGCTGCGAGACCCGGTGGGAGGATGAGTATAGCGTCGTTCTAAACTAGTTTTAGAAGTGTACGTCTATATGACTCTGCCAGAGGGTTGTCGTAGTCAGTGGGAGCAGCGGAAGCATTGGTGGACAGGTAGCTTATGTCTATTTATAGACTAAAGCAGATGTAGCGGAGATAGATCATCTATTTCTGACGTGACAGTCATAGGTTTGATGGATCTGTTGAGAAGGTAGTAGGGTGTGATATCCTGGTATTTGGATGACATACACAGAGTAGGAAAGGAAACTCCTATACTACAATCGGTTATACTTTGGTCGTCACACAGTAGTTTCTCCATATGGGACTTGGACATTATATCAGACAAACTGGTTACTAGATCTATGGTTTTAGATCTAGATTTGGGTGGTTTCCCAATCAGGGTACTTAGACTGCATTCTAAGAGTATTTAGAATGGACGACTCCATGCACGGTAGTGTACCTGCAGAAGATGGAGTCACCCTCTCTAAAGGTGTCTTATAGACTAAAAGGGAGAGGGATGTGGATGATTGACAGATCACTTGCTTAGGCAATTGAGTCAATCATGAGATGTCAAGTACCATACCAGACATTGTTCTTGCACTAGATGCAATAAGTTGACATTAATCCAATCCTGGAGAAACAGTCGGAAGCAGTTTTAGAACATAAGTGGATGTTCTAGGGATATGATAACGACAGCCTCGTTGAGGAGGCAGTTATCATTCCAGACTTCCAAGGTGACGTGGACGACAAGCAGGTTGTCAGAGTTATAGTTTTTCCTTCTGATGAGGGGCAGTATTTTGGACAGTTGGTCCAAGGCAATACTGAGGGAGGCATGGCGCAGGATACTGATTAAGTTCAGTTGACGATACAGTCTAAGAAGTTTGGATTTGGAGTTCATTTATGAGCTATGTCCCATCAGACATCCAGACACATTCTAAAACAGGTATTGCTCATTTCGGGAGATGGGTTTCTCCGCGAACTTGAGATATAGAGAGACATTGAAAGAGACATCAAAGCGGATCCACTCACTGAGGCTATTCCTCGAACGCAATAGTTTCGCAAACGAGCTTTGTGAGACTGACTAGTAGAGGAGTTGGGTGTTCGGTATCACACGGGCTGTGAGTATGCGACATCGCAATAATTAGCCTTGAGTGCAAATGGGAGATTGTTGGAGATAGTGCCCTCAGAGTCAATTATTAGGTCACAGGTACGTGATTGTAATGATTGATGGAGGACCTATCCCGGTAGGACAGTCTTACTCGAGATGATAGTATGCTATCTGGTTTACCTTTATCATCGTGTACTGTTTTAAGTGACCTGACACGTCGCTATTACACGTTGATAGAGCCCCTAGGATTCATGCTTGACCACCAGCAGTATGAGGGCGATCATATAAGTGGGAGCTGGGGGTCTATAAGCATATCCTTAAAAGGTCCCTAGTCCTGAGAGTTTCGAGACAGGGCATCGATTCTCCATAGTAGACTAGTGTATACAGTCGAGACCCCGACGAGGGGCGGTGGCCGGTCTCACAAGCCACTGGTGTCAGTTGGATCACCTAAGATGTATACAGGTGCTCATTGGGTTATGAGTACACCGGACAGGACTCGCCGGGAACATGCTAGTTGGTCATATACCAGACGTCAGATGGCAGTTCCCTGGTGACATGTGCGCAGGTTAGTTCATCGACCTGGGGATCGTCATTTGTCTCGTGTGAGTTCCCACTGTATTTTGATTACTACCCTACCACGGCTCAAAGGAGTCGTGCAAACAGGTTTTAGTTGGGTACAGTCCCGAGCCACATGGAGGCAGTGAGCGTATCTTCAGGGGTTCGTCTCTCCCGGTATTGGGGGTGAGGTCGTGCTGTGTCTAGGAGAGCCATTACACGAAGCCCTCGGCCGAGGCAAGGAGATTTACTGGTAGGTATTCCAGTAGTATCTCAGGGTGTTCTGGGCTACACTCCGACACGACTTGTACCGCTTTTGGGGGTCTGACTTTTACCAACCCCCTAGGCCCGCCATGCGATACTCATAGACGAACGGACCGGACTGTACGGATATTGTCACTGACAGGCTCAGTAGGGTTGTCAGGCTGAGTTCGCTCACAGACATCCCTTTTAGTCAGTACCTGGTAGCCCGTTACGTATTGGCTTATACCTCTGACGTGCTAGTGGTTAAATCCACAACCAAGGTGTTGATGAGTCTTTAGAGTCCCCCACATTCAGTTACTCAGCTTTCGGACGAAAGGTTGTAGAGGCCGTATGGAGATATGGCAAGGTCCGATCAGATACGTGCGGTATTGCACGGATCAGGATCGGACAGTCTGTACTATAGGCCGTATGGTTATATGGCAGGGTTCGATCAGATACGTGCGGTATTGCACGGATCAGGATCGAACAGATATTACTAGCCGGTTTTGGTATAAGCCGGATTCTAGTATAGTACAGTGTAGATTTTGTCTCATTGCATTTGTATTTCGGTCGAAATACAGATGCAGGTGTGTATGCACAGTATCGGGGTTTTCCTGTAATTTATTACGGGACCTGTTTTCTGGAGTTTCCAGTTTGCTTTCCGTTTCGGCCAATTTCCATTGTTCCGTTCATTGGCCGAAGATTGGTGGAGGAGGGCTTATTTGCATTGTTGCAAATAAGTATTTGTGGAGGGGGCTTTTGCTTTTTGTTGCATCATGATAGCCATTCTTTGACCTTGACTTCTTGTCTTCATCATGACTTGACTTTTGTTTTCATGATGGATGTTGATGATGGTAGGTTTGAGTGTTGGACTTTTTGAGGTAATGATGGTGGAGTTGTGTGTGGTTTTGCTTATGATCATATTCTTTCATGATTCCCTTTTTGCATTATTGTTATGGTTGCACCACTCATTCCTTGACTCTCTCTCTCATTCTCTCCCTTCACCTAGCATTGGCCGGCCATTCTTTTTTTGAGGGGGCTGTCCAAAATTGGAGGTGGGGAAATGTTGTTCATTTCATGCACCAAAATTCTCAAAGCTCCTCCACATATTTCTTGTATCATCCCTCCACTAAAATGGCACCTCCATGAACCCCAAATGAGACTTGTACACTACATATTCTACAGCGAATCTTGGGCACGTCGAGTAGCCGGCTTCGTGCCCGAGTTGCCTCGGCATTGAGGTGGGAGCCCGTAAAAGAAGTAGGCGATGTGGTGCACTTCCGGCGACGAGGAGGAGACGGGACATTCCGCAGGAGATCGGGACGATGACGAGAAGACCGGAGGACTTGGATCGTCGGTATATCTCTATTCCCTTTCTTGTAGATAGCTAGGACTAGTTAGTGGTTCGATCCGGGTATTAGTGCGCGGCGGTTTGCCAGTTGAAGAAAAATTAAAGTTTATCACCGCTTCCGCATTTGGCCGTCGGATTGACGGCCGGGGCGCCGCCGTGCACTTACACTACTCAATATAATACTCGTATCCGGCTTAAACCAAAGCCCACCAGTATAATCAGCCCGAAAAATGACACGTGCGTAAACGCACGTGCATTTTCCGAACCCTGCCATAAAACCATACGGCCTCTACAACGTTTCGTTCGAACTTGGGAAACTTTCTGTGGGGAACTCTAATGACTCGTCAGTACCCTAGCAGTGGGTTTAACCACAAGCCGTCAGTGGCACTAGCTGTGCGTAACGGCTGCCCATGGACTGACCTCAAGGGAGGCCGATGAGCGAACTCATCCGAAAACCCTACTGAGCCTAACAGTGACAATATATATACAGTCCGGTCCGTTGGTCTATGTGTATCGCATATCTGCCTAGGGGGCTGGTAACTTCAGACTCCCGATAGCAGTATAAGTCGTATCGGAGTGTAGCCCAAAAAACACCCTGAGATACTACTGGAGTACCTACCAATAAATCTCCTGCCACGGCCGTGGGCTTTGTGTAATGGCTCTCATAGACACAGCACGATCTCACCCCCAATACCGGGAGAGACGAATCCCCTGCCGATCCGCTCACTTGCCTCCATGTGGCTTGGGACTGTACCTAAAAACTACCTGTTTTCACGACTCTTTTGAGCCGTGGTAAAGTAGAAATCAAAGCACAGTGGGAACTCACACGAGACAAATGACGACCTCAGGTCGATGAACTAATCTGTACACATGTCACCAGGGAATTGCTATCTAACGATAGGTATAGTACCAACTAGCAGATTCCCGGCGAGTCATGTCCGGTGTACTCATAACCCAATTAGCACCTGTATACATCTTAGGTGATCCAACTGACACCAGTAGCTTGTGAGACCGGCCACCGCCCCTCGTCGGGGTCTCGACTGTATACACTAGTCTACTCCGGAGTATCGATGCCCTGTCTCAAACCTCCCACGACTAGGGACCACAATTAAGGATATGCGTATAAACCACCCAACTCTCACGTATATGATCGCCATCATACTGTAGGTAGTAAAGCAAGATCCTAAGGGCTCTATCAAAGTCTAACAGTGATCAGTCACCTGAAACTATACACGACTGATAAAGACAAACCAGATAGCATACTATCATCTCGAGTAAGACTGTCCTACCGGTATAGCTCCTCCGCAATCATTGCAATCACGTGCCTGCAATCCAATAATTGACTTTGAGGGCACTATATCCCACAGTAGTGTACGAGAATACTTGCCGGGTAAGCTTACTAGGTAGCCACGCCCCATAGCCCCGACCAAGTGACTGTAGGAGAACCCCATTGCCAAAAGTATCCGTCCGGGTGCTCGCGGCCGTGGTGTTCCGTCTAAGTGCACTTCGTCGACGGCATCAGGGGTGCGGCCATCTAGTAAAGTTTCCGACAAGCATTCGATCAGGTTGTCTGAAATCTTGTTGAATTGCCCGACTTGTTATTGGAAAGTGTTTTCAATATCAAGACTAAAATGCGGGGTTTATAATTGTTAGGCATGTGATGTCTAAGGAATTCATATTGTTAAGGCATGAAATCCGAAGTATGTGATTTTTCGGGTTTATGATGTCTAAGGTCTTGCGGATTCCAACTGTTGTAGTTTTTCACTTTCTTTTCTGCGACCGTAAGTGTAATATGTGGTATATCGCAGGTTTCGTTGCTATACATTAACGACAATTGGGATACGCATATTTACTTACGTTGATGACATGTGTTGTTATGTGTTGCTGTGATATGTTATATTGGATCTTCGTGTTTGAATAGCCGGGGTTTTTTTTATGTGAGATGAGAGTTTTTCATTTTCATTCATGTAAAATTCAATGTATGTAATATTCTTTTATTGGGGCACTTCCGGGTTGAGGATGATTTCATCATTGATGTATATTATTTACTTTTCCGCATTAGGATAGACCCAAGGAGGGGAGCACAAGTAACCGGGTTCTGGGGTCCAGTGGGAGACCATCTCGAGGAGTCGAGACCGGGTCTCCTAACCCTAGAATTGGTAGGGTTGCTTGCAGCCTCGTAGGGGTCTAGGTATGTGGGTTTGGATATTCATCACGACCGTGGAATCCATATTTTCTATTGTTGGCTAAATACAAAATACAGACATCCTACTATATCCAATATTTCATATGTTGTCTTCTACTGCTGATATTCTGTGATGTGATTACTTTATATATTGAGATGGATACATTAGATATAATATATATGATATATTATAGACGTTGCTTATGTTTTTCACCCGCGCTAGCCCTGCCACGCTCTGCCGTTAGTTACCTAACCTAACTATGCACGACGGGACTTCATGGAGAATGCGGATGGTATAAACGTACGTTGTATTTATCTGTGATGTTTAGGTAACTTATATGATGGGACATTCATTAATGAGATTAATTAAAGAAAATAAACCTAAAGATGTTGTAGAATCGAATTTGAAACCCACTCGGCTTTTTACGAAAAAGCAAAGTTTCCAAAAGCAAAGCTTAAGCCACTCCTTTTAAAACCATTTGATTCTGCAACGATATCAAGTTCAAAGCGTTAAAGGATTTCTTAAAAACCATCTGCAACCCTCCATCATTTTAGAAAGTAGAGTACTTAGTATTTGTGCTGCGTATGTCGACTGTAGCTGAGGCGTAATGTACGGTAGCTAAGTGATGTCTTCCTACAACGCATATGATGCGATTAGTTAGGACAGTCACATGATTATATCAACCATAGCCGAGGGTCATATAGGTCGGTCTAATTAATCACAAGATGACGGGTAGAACTTGACTAGTGCTTATGATATGTTGACCATAGCCAAGGTCATAGGTGCTAGGAGTAAAACCCGAAATTGGGAGTTTCAAGTGTTGAAATTTGCAATGAGATTGCATACCTTCTATGTGATAGTTGGATCATGATACCCACTGCGAGTAATTGTTACTCCTGGGAGAGTTTTGCACTTTACAATTAGCCGATCAAGTAGGTGTCTAGAAAGATGTCAATGGGGTTACTCCCCTGGGAAAACGAGGTTTATTTTAATTAGGTCCGTACGAAAGCACGGGGAACCTCCCTCAATGTACCGGCACTGGACTGCCTGAAAGATTGGCGAACTTGTAGGGAGTAATTAATCCCGGCTAGTCTTTCCTTTTAGGGTTTGAAGGAAAATTTGATAAAAACAGTGGGAGCCATCTTGATTAGATAAAATAAATAACCAATCTAATCTTGCAAAGAGCGCACGCAGAGTGTTTTCTTCTCTCTCTCTCTAGGTAGTGACCATGTCACGCCTTAATCAAGATAATAATATAGATGTTTTGACTCAACCCGCTTGTTATACTGAGCTGGGGAAAGTTGGTTCCGCTCCAACTTATAATTGTTATAAGACCGAGCAGGAAATAGGGGATTACCAGAATTCCCGTGCCGCCCAAACGAAGAAAGTGCATGTTGATGCATCTTCTTCAGGTGTGTTCATTACCAAGAACCGTTTCTCAGTATCATCTACGTCCTGGGTATGAGATACCGGATCAGGATCCCACATATGTAATCTGTTACATGGGCTACAGAAAGGTAGAGAACTGGGAATTGGTGATAAGTTTCAAGAGTTGGAAACGGTGCAATTGTTACAGCCAAGATGTTGGCGATTATCACCTTGTATTACCAAATCATTGACTCTGAACGAATGTTATTAGATACCGAACCTGATATACAACATCATATTAGTCTCTTTATTAAGTAAAGAAGAAAATAATTTTTTATTACTGGATAATGTTTTGAACATTTCCTATATCAAGTGTTGATCGATTCAGGCACGTTATCTAATAGCATATACGTTCTAAATTAAACCACAGTTTTTAACGTACAGAACACACACAAGAGGAAGGGTTCAGAAATGAACGAATCCTTCTTGAGGCATTGTAGACTAGGTCATATCAATGCGACCCGACTAGCTAAGTTACATTAAGATGCATAATTAAATTAGTTTGAATTTACCTCTTGTGAAACTTTCCAACCATGTCACAAAGATAAAATGACCATAGCTCCGTTTACTTGAAACAGAGAAAGAGTTAGTGAACTCTTAGGACTGATACATGATGATGTATGTGGTCCCTTGTCTACACATGCCAAGACTGGTTCTTTGTACTTCATTACATTCACTGATGATCTCTCAAGATTCGGACATATGTTTCAGTTGAAACACAAGTCTGAAACTTTTGAGAAATTCAGAGAATATAAGTTAGAAGTAGAGAACCAAAACGGGTATAAGTATTATGTCCTTTGATGTGATCGGGGAGGAGAATAATTGATCATGGAGATCCTGGACTATTCTAAAGGAGAATGAGATTCTCTCTCAGCATTACTCCTCCGTGTACACTACAGCACAAAGGTGTAGAGCAATCGCACCCTATTAGATATGGTGCGCTCTATGATGAGTACTACTGAGTTGCGTATTTTCTTTGGGTGTTATGCCCTTGTGAAGCTGTATACCTATTGAATTTAGTTCCAACCAAATCAGGAGCCTACCACTCCATATGAGATATGAAATGGGAAGAGCCCATGTCTTAAGCAAGTTAAGATTTGGGTTGCCCGGCCTATGTCAAAAGCAAAATCCGGACAAGCTCGAGGCAAGATCAGTTCTGTAGAAGTTTGTTGGATATCCCAAGTATTCGCAAGGGAATATCATCTACCGCACCGAGGAGCAAAAGGTGTTTTATTTCTCGGCATGCCACCTTTTTAGAAAAAGGAATTTTAATGGAAAGAAATTTGTGGTCATGAGGTAGAATTGGAATGAGTTCCTACTATACAAACTACAACTGACGATTTGGTAGAACCGGAGGATTCAATAGTTCTCGATGAACCTCACCCTCTCCGCCGATCTGGTAGGGTTCCTCATCCGCCTGATAGATACTTCGGTTTTCCTGATGACAGTGGGAGCGAGGATTGCATCATAAGATGATGACCCGACTAGTTTCAAGCAGGCCATCAAGAGTGGCGACTCTGTAAGAATGGCTGGATGCTAAGCGATCTGAGATAGAATCCATATACACCAACAAAGTATGGACTTTAGTTGCTTTATCTGAAGGGTTAAATCCCCATCAGGAGCAAGTATATCTTGAGAAGATTACTTGGTGTAGATGGAAAAGCTGAGACTTTCAAAGCTAGGCTTATTGCAATAGGTTCTCATCATCGACCAGGTATGGATAATGATGAAACCTTTTCTTTAGTACCTATGCTTAAGTCTATCCGGATACTACTTGCCAATGCTGCATACCATGACTACGATATCTGGCGGTTGGGTGTCATGACTGCTTTTCTAAATATTGATTTAGAAAAAAGCGTTTATAAGTACACATCAGAGGGCTTGAAGAAAGTGGGAGCAGCGGAAACGTGATCAAGTTGCTTTATACGTTAAAGCAGGCATCGCGGAGTTGGAACATCTGTTTTGATGTGGAAGTCAAAGTATTTGACTTCATCAAAATGGTATATGAACCTTGTATATACAAAAGAGTTGTAGAGAGTAAAGTGGTCTTCCTTGTATTATACGTGGATGCCATAGTCTTGATAGGAAAGGAGTTTCCTATGATACACTTGGTCAATCTCCTCTTATCACATTGATTCTCCATATAGGATCGAGGTGATACCTCCTAAATCCTTGATTTTGATCTATGTGATAGATCTAAGCGGATGTTAGGATTCTCACAAGGTATAGTGAGATGTTATCAAATGATCCTAGGGAAAATCACTAGATAGTTTTGGAGAACCATCTTAAGTACTTGTGAAGCACTAAAGAAATGTTGTTGGAGTTTGGTAACGATAAACTCCAGTGTGAGTCCTTTGCCGACTCGAGCTTCCAGAGTGGTAAGGTTGACTGAAAGTCAGTCACATGCACTGTCTTTACCCTCAGTAGAGGGACGGTATGTTGGAAGAGTTCCAAGGTAGATACCGTGGAAAACTAGACGATAAAGGCTGAATGCATCGCTACTAGCGATGCTACCAAAGAGGTAGTCTGGGTATATATTTTTTCATGAGGTGAACTTGGTTCCTACCATTGTGTGACAATAGAGCTGTGGCTTTGGCCTAGGAACCCCCGTCCCGTCTGTGACCCAGACATATTCTAAGGCTATATCACCTGATCATGGAGATGGTTGATCTCCAGAGGATCGAGGTTAGGAGAGTAGACTCAGAGGATAACTTGGCGGATCAACTCAAAAAGGCCTTTTCCCAAAAGAGGCTTTTATGGGATGGTTGAGTATGAGATACTACAACCACTGCTGATTGTTGGGTTTTGGATACTACAACATATGGCCCTAGTGCAAGTGGGAGATTGTTAGTTATATGTATGCCCTAGAGGCCATTATTGTACATATGATGTATATTATTGTCACACCCCGCTTCCCAGTGTACGGTGAAGGAGACGCGACTAGGCCACTACGTATTTACTGTGAAGTAAATACGCTAAGCGTATCTAAGAAATATAAAAGTAAATGCACAAGAGACAAGATATAATAAACCAACAACTTTATTTATTCACATTCTTTCTGTACAATGCATGGAAAAGTAAATACAACTGAATGAAAGCAATGCCTAAACAATGGCATAACAGAAAAGGAAAAATACTGAAATGAAAGTGTACAATGAACTAGAGCTCTGGGTCTTCAATGAAGTGGTCCGAGTCTTCACTAGTGGGGTCGATCTCCGGAGTGTCCAGATCACCAGATGACATTCAAAGAAGAAAGAAAGAGAATGTCGTCAGCGAAAAAATTGCTCGGTAAGTCCCAAAGATAAGGGAAAAGTAGAAAAAAAGAAACAGAGAGTGTAGCTTTTTAAGTTGTATTTATTGTTATAATGTTAATGCTGTTGTTATCGTAAGTTCAAGGGTGAATGTCAACTAATATCAAGAGTGTTCTCGAACCCAACATGCCGTAATCCAGGGGTAGGGAACTACGGGCCCAAATGATATGTTATTAGCGGGACTTCTACCGTCGCCGAAGTATTCCAAACTCAACAGGCCATAGTCCAGGAGCATAGAAACACGGGCCCTCATGATTGTTTGCTTGTGTTAGTAGACATGGATTCATGATCTAGGGGGACTCTTGAGATTATGTTGGATTCACTAATGAACTACCCCAATACCCCATGTAGTTAATGTATTAATAGTATTGTATTGCATTGTAATGTCTTGTAAATTGAATTGTATAATTGGATGACTTGACGAAACCATGATATCAGTAAATGGATGTAACTGTAGAATCATGTATGTAACTAGAGAATCATGTAAACTGGATGATCATGTAAATGGAATGTATATCCATGGTTCGGTTCGGTCAAGTTGAATAGATTGATAGATTGAATATATGGAATAATGGATTCATCGATTCGTGTTGAATTATAATATTGTAGATTGTAGATTGTACATGAATCATATTCAAGTCAGATTATAGAGAGACTCAATCTGAGTCAGACAATTAGAAAAGTAAATTGAAGTCCTGATTGTTCTGATGTTATCGGTAACCGCTGCACATGGGCGGCAGGATTTGTGTCTTTTTCAAAGACGATTACCGTGTTGATAACACCGTTGTTAAGTTTTCTATCTTAAATAAGCAAGCACCCACTTCTCCGGCTCCCTGAGGCTCAAGAGATTGGTCCCGCTTAAACCTATGTTTACTAGGGTCCTTAGGGTAATTTATAGAACCTGAGGGGGTTTTATGTAAAAATACTTTTATATACATTTCAAAATACTCCCCAAGTATGTAGTTATCGTCTTTGAAGTTATCATGAATGTAGATTTTGTACATGTGACATTTCTAATAAGAATGACCTAATTTCCATAATATATGGTATTAACTTGTAATATTGATCTTGCATGGAATTCATGGTATTTTAATGTAAAGTGATTCTTATGATTTTTGAAAGAGTTGGTATATTTATTATTTGCAAAATAGATATTTTAATGTAACTTATATATATTTATATAAAAATAATTTTAATATTTATTTATTATTTCTAAAAATATCATTTTCTTAAGATGTCGTATTTTAAATCTTTCGAGACCGAATGCTCCTTGCGGAGGTCTGCATCTCGCACTACTAAGCCTGAGGATGTGCGATAATCCGCACCATTCCGAACGGGTTTCCCAAAGTGGGTTGTAGCGGCGCTTTGCAAAGATTTGTGTAAATACTAAATCGTTTAGAAAATGGTTTTATTAGTAATGGTATTTATTTGTAAAGATGTCGTTTTCCCATATTCTATGTTCCCGAGGGTTTTGTGCTATGTTGCATATGTGTGTGTGAGGAGGTAGGTCATTACCTCGTGATCTACTTAAAGGTATAGCAAGTTTGTGATGGTTTAAATGTCGAAATGAAATTATATGGTATTTAAATGAAAAAGTACGGTAAAATGGAAATAGCAATTTCTTTTGATATGGAACTTGTTCAATATGATTAGTTAATGTTTAATAGTCAGCATGTAATAGTTTAACAAGATTGTATTAGAGGAAAAGTGAGATTTTAGGAAGAACCGAATCGGAAATCAAAATTGCTCCGATTCCGTCTGGTTTTAGAAATAAGTATTTTCAGAAAGAGTAGGGAAGGGGGAAGATGGGACTTACTGGTTTAGGACTTAGAGGATAGGAAGAGGAATCGGGAGGAGGCGCTGGTGCATTGTTTCGTTGCCGGGATCTCCTAGGGTTGTCGCCGGAAATTTGCCAGAGCTTCGCCTCTTTGCTCACTTTCAAAACACACTAGCGTTCTAAGAATTTTCTTGAGAGTTGGCTCAGAATTTTGGAGCGAGGGGGTAGTGTGCAGGGGTAGTATTTATAGGGTTAGGCTAGGGTTAGGGTAGATGAAAAGCTTAAAATGAAAAATGTGATAGAATATAATAAAAATGTATTAAAAGTGGAGTGATTGTGGTTTTAAAAGAGCTCTGGAAATGGTCTGAGGATACAATTTTGCAGGTGTACAGGAGAGACCAA
Organism: Agapanthus africanus; assembly: GCA_030015575.1. NCBI lineage: Eukaryota > Viridiplantae > Streptophyta > Magnoliopsida > Asparagales > Amaryllidaceae > Agapanthus > Agapanthus africanus. The sequence goes on along the minus strand of JASDDO010000029.1, from coordinate 249,554,941 downwards.
AAGAGACATTTTTTGTGTTGGCGAAGTCGCCGGAATCGGCCGACTTGGTCGCGACTCGGTCGGAGGCCTGAGTCGGCCGAGTCGAGGCCGAGTCGGCCGATTTCCGACCGAGTCAGGCAGCCGGAATCCCCCCCGACGGTTCATCTATCCTCCGGCAATGTTACATTTTTCGGTGTAGTGGGGTTTTTGTGAGATATGCACGTGTAAACCCTTGGTATTCTAAAGGTTTAAAAAAAATCAATATTAAAAATAATGTGGGGTATGGGATTTGAACTCTGGTGGCTTGGTTTAGCAGTGCAAGGTATTACCAATGAGCCATAAGCTCCTTCTTGTAATTAAATAGCTAATTAATTACTTATGTCTTGTGCTATGGCAATAAATACCCCTTTAAGGATTTTGAAAAAAAAAATTGTAAAGAAAGTTGTATAGGAAAATTAAGGTTGTTACATTCTACCCTCCTTATAAAAATTTCGTCCTCGAAATTTGTAAAAGGAAAGTATAACAGATTCAAGAAAGTTTTGTGACTGAAGTACTGACAGTGTGTGGAAAAAATAACAAGGAGGTGCAACGGTATTAAAAATGTGAAAAATGTGTGAAGGAATGAAAGAATGCGAAGGTTTTTGTAAGATTGTAAAAGAGGTGAGAGAATTTTGGGTTAGGACAGATTCAAAATATATGATTCAAAGAATATGAAATGATAAGATTCAAGGAACATGATTGTAAAGAATGTTTTAGTTGCTGGTTCTTGTGATATATTGCTTAGGTTGTTCACGCAGAACAGAACTGCATAGTATGGTTCTATACAGCTCTGACCTGTATGGACCACCAACAAAACCTGTCACGCCCCGCTTCCTAGTGTACGGTGAAGGGGACACGACTAGGCCGCTACATATTTACTGTGAAGTAAATACGCTAAGCGTATCTAAGCAATATAAAAGTAAATGCACAAGAGACAAGATATAATAAAACAGCAACTTTATTTATTCACATTCTTTCTGTACAATGCATGGAAAAGTAAATACAACTGAGTGAAAGCAATGCCTAAACAATGGAATAACAACAAAGGAAAAGTACTGAAATGAAAGTGTACAATGAATTAAAGCTCTGGGTCTTCAATGAAGTGGTCCAAGTCTTCACTAGTGGGGTCGATCTCCGGTGTGTCCAGATCACCTGACGACATTCAAAGAAGAAATAAAGAGAATGTCGTCAGCGAACAAATCTCTTGGTAAATCCCAAAGATAAGGGGAAAGTAGAAAAAAAGAAAGAGAGAGTGTAGCTTTAAAAGTTATATTATATTGCTATAATGTTAATGCTGTTGTTATCGTAAGTTCAAGGGTGAATGTCAACTAATCTCAAGAGTGTTCTCAAACCCAACAGGCCGTAATCCTGGGGTAGGGAACTACGGGCCCAAATGATATGTTAGTAGCGGGATTTCGACCGTCGCCGAAGAATTCCAAACTCAACAGGCCACAGTCCAGGAGCATGGAAACACGGGCCCTCATGATTGCTTGCTTGTGTTAGTAGACATGAATTCATGATCTAGGGGGACTCTTGAGATTATGTTGGATTCACGAATGAACTACTCCAATACCCCGTGTAGTTATTGTATTGATAGTATTGTATTGCATTGTAATGTCTTGTAAATTGAATTGTATAATTGGATGACTTGCCGAAACCATGATATCAGTAAACGGATATAACTGTAGAATCATGTATGTAGCTAGAGAATCATGTAAACCTGATGATCATGTAAATGGAATGCGTATCCATGGTTCGGTTCGGTCAAGTTGTATATATTGATAGATTGAATATATGGAATAATGGATTCATGGATTCGTGTTGAATTGTAATATTGTAGATTGTACTTGAATAATATTCAAGTTAGATTATAGAGAGACTCAATCTGAGTCAGACAATTAGAAAATTAAATTGAAGTCCTGATTGTTTTGATATTATCGATAACCGCTTCACATGGACGGCAGGATTTGTGTCTTTTTCAAAGACAATTACCATTTTGATAACATCATTGTTAAGTTGTCTACCTTAAATAGGCAAGCACCCACTTCTCTGGCTCTCTGAGGCTTAAGAGATTGATCCCGCTTAAACCTATGTTTACTAGGGTCCTTAGGGTAATTTATAGAACTTGAGGGGGGTTTATGTAAAAATACTTTTATATACTTTTCAAAATACTCCCCAAGTATTTAGTTATCGTCTTTGAAGTTATCATGAATGTAGATTTTATACATGTGGCATTTCTAGTAAGAATGACCTAATTTCCATAATATATGGTATTAACTTGTAATATTGATCTTGCATGGAATTCATGGTATTTTAATGTAAAGTGATTCTTGTGATATTTGAAAAGAGTTGGAATATTTATATTATTTGCAAAATAGATATTTAATGTTACTTATATATATATATATATATAATTTTAATATATATTTATTATTTCTAAAAATCTCATTTTCTTAAGATGTATTTTAAATCTTTCGAGACCGAATGCTCCTTGCGGAGGTCTGAATCTCCCACTACTAAGCCCGAGGATGTGCAATAATCCACATCATCCCGAACGAGTTCCCCAAACTTGGTTGTAGCGGCGCTTTGCAAAGATTTGTGTAAATACTAAATCGTTTAGAAATTGGTTTTATTAGTAATGGTATTTATTTGTAAAGATGTCGTTTTCCAGTATTCTATGTTCCCGAGGGTATTGTGCTATGTTGCATATGAGTGTGAGGAAGTAGGTCATTACCTCGTGATCTAATTAAAGGTATAGCAAGTTTGTGAAGGTTTAAATGTCGAAATGAAATTATATGGTATTTAAATGAAAAAGTATGGTAAAATGGAAATAGCAATTTCTTTTGATATGGAACTTTTTCAATATGATTAGTTAGTGTTTAATAGTCAACATGTAATGGTTTAACAAGATTGTATTAAAGGAAAAGTGAGATTTTAGGAAGAACCTAATCGAAAATCGGATTTGCTCCGATTCCGTCGGGTTTTAGAAATACGTATTTTCAGAAAGAGTAAGGAAGGGGGAAGATGGGACTTACTGGCTTAGGACTTAGAGGAGAGGAAGAGGAGTCGGGAGGAGGCGCCGGTGCGTCGTTTCGTCGCCGGGATCTCCTAGGGTTGTCGCCAGAAATTTGTTGGAGCTTCGCCTCTTTGCTCACTTTCAAAACACACTAGGAGTCTAAGTATTTTCTTGAGAGTTGGCTCAGAATTTTGGAGTGAGGGGGCAGTGTTTAGGGGAAGTATTTATAGGGTTAGGCTAGGGTTAGGCTAGATGAAAAGCTTAAAATGAAAAATGTGATGGAATGTAATAAGAATGTATTAAAAGTGGACTAATTGGGGTTTTAAAAGAGCTCTGGAAATGGTCTGAGGATACAATTTTGCAGGTATACAGGGGAGACCAAAAGACACATTTTTTGTGTTGGGGTCGTCGCCGAAATTGGCCGACTCGGTCGCGACTCGGCCGTGACTCGGTCGCGACTCGGCCGTGACTCGGTCGGATGCCTGAGTCGGCCGAGTCGAGGCCGAGTTGGCCGATTTCCGGCCGAGTCAGGCGGCCGGAATCCCCCGACGGTTCATCTATCCTCATGCAATGTTACATTTTTTGGTGTAGTGGAGTTTTTGTGAGATATGCACGTGTAAACCCTTGGTATTCTAATGGTTTAAAAAAAATCAATATTAAAAATAATGTGGGGTATAAGATTTGAACTCTGGTGGCTTGTTTCAGCAGTGCAAGGTATTACCAATGAGCCACAAGCTCCTTCTTGTAATTAAATAGCTAATTAATCACTTATGTCTTGTGCTCAGGCAATAAATACCCCTTTATGGATTTTGAAAAAAAAATTGTAAAGAAATTTGTATAGGAAAATTAGGGTTGTTACAATTATAGTGGATGCTTGGACATACATAGGGGGAACTTTTTTGCTCGACAAGATAGTATGCTATCCGGCTGCTCTTTATCTTAACATGTATACTTGATGCCTCTATGTTACATGTTGATAAAGCCCTTAGGATGTGTACTTGACTACCAGGATTATGATGCAAATCATACTAGTGGGGGCCTGGGAAGTCCATGAGTTCATCCTTCAATTGTTCCTAGTCAAGGAAATATCGAGACCGGGCATCGATATTCCAGAGTAGACTAGCGTATAGCTTCTCGACCTATGTGATGGGCGATGGATGATCCCATATCCATTGTTGTTTGACATCAGAGATGGTATACGGGTGCTCAATGTAGACTGGGTACACTGAACGGACTCGTCGAGAACTCCTAGATGGTATTATACCTCACGTCAGATAGCAGTTCTCTGGTGACACTAGTACAGGTTAGTCTGTCGACCCGAGATCGTCATAGAGTCTTATGTGTCTCCCACTATGCTTTGATTTCCATCCTACCACGGCTCTACTGAGTCGTGCAAACAGGTGGTTTTTGGGTACAGTCCCGAGTCACATGGAAGCAATGAGCGATAGGAGGGGATTCGTCTCTCCCGGTATTGGGGGTTGATGTTACACTATGCTCGATTGGCCATAACAGGAAATCATTGGCCAGGGTTGCTGAGATCTACTGGTAAGTGTTATCAGTAGTTTCTCGAACCGTTATAGACCTTACATCGGCACGACTTATCAAGTTACAGGGGTCTGATGTTTATCACCCCTAGACTAGATATGCGACATATCAGACGAAGAGACCGGACTGTACGGTAGTGTTACTGATTGGATTTCCAAGAGTATGAGCAGGCTTTCTTGTTGATCTTCTGATCGCTCAATACCCGGGTGGCCATTACGTTTAGCAGACCGCTTGCGGCTTGTGGGTGATTGATATGATCACCACCTACTGCCGGCGTATTGACGAGTCTTTAGAGTCCTACACAGAGGTTTCCTGGCTCAAGCGAAACGAAGTAGGAGCACATATGTGATATGTGCGGGACCGAGAGTAATATGATCTGTGATACCGTATTCTATTCTTGCGACATGTGACATCGATCGGTTATATATGATATAGCCGGGATATCGAATCAAGTGTTGATTCGATGAGTTGTTGCATTTAATATTAGTCGATTATATGTAATATAGCCGGATCATTAAATCAATTGTTTATTTAATAATTTAATGTATAATTATATATTTGATATATTGAATTACATTAACTAAATATTAGCTCACTTAATTGTTTCTTTTTCTCACTTTTGTGTACACTTTGCATATATGTGATATATGTTATTGTGTCATGGTTGTTGATACATGCAACATGGGTGTATGAGACTAAAACCATGATTTGGATAAATTAGGGTTTTACTTATTTAAAGTAATTCAAAATGAAGTGGAATTCATCATGGTTGAAAGCATGGATATGCTTGGATTAAGCATTGACTTAGTCCACCTCATTTGGATTACTTAAGATATTTATTAACCTTACCCTTATCCTTGACCATGGTTTATTCTCTGTTAGTTATATGTATGCCCTAGAGGCCATTACTGTACATAGGATGTATATTGTAGTGGATGCTGGGACGTATATAGGGAGGACTTTCTTGCTCGACATGATAGTATGCTATCTGGTTGAACTTTACCTTAACGTGTATACTGATTGTCTCTCTGTTACATGTTGGTAAAGCCCTTAGGATCTGTACTTGACTACCTGGACTATGATGCGGATCATACTAGTGGGGACAAGGTAGTCTATAAGTACATCCTTCAAAGTCCCTAGTCGTGGGTGTATCGAGACGGGGCATCGATATACCAGAGTAGACTAGCGTGTACCTTCTCGACCCATACAGATGGGCGATGGATGATCCCATATCCATCGGTGTTTGACATCAGAGGAGATAATACGGGTGCTCAGTAGAGACTGGGTACACTGGATGGACTCGCCGAGAACTCCCAGATGGTATTATACCTCACGTCAGATGGCAGTTCTCTGGTGACACTGGTACAGAGTAGTCTGTTGACCCGAGATCGTCATAGAGTCTTGTGTGGTTCCCACTGTGCTTTGATTTCTATCTTACCACGTCCAAGAGGGCGTGCAAAACGGTGGTTTTTGGGTACAGTCCCGAGTCACATGGAGGCAATGAGCGATAGGAGGGGATTCGTCTCTCCCGGTATAGGGGGTTGATGTTGCGCTGTGTTCGATTGGCTATAACAGGAAATCCTTGGCCAGGGCTGCTGAGATTTACTGGTAAGTGTTACCGGTAGTTTCTCGAATTGTTATAGACCTCATATCGACACGACTTATCGAGCTATTGGGGTCTGACGTTTACCACCCCTAGGCGAGATATGCGACATATCAGACGATCAGACCGGACTGTACGGTAGTGTTACTGGTCGGATTCACTGGAGTGTGAGCGGGCTTGCTCGTCGATCTTCAGATCGCTCAATACCCGGGTGGCCGTTACGTTTAGCAGAACGCTTGCGGCTTGTGGGTGTTTGATATGATCATCACCTGCTGCCGGCGTATTGACGAGTCTTTAGAGTCCTACACAGAGCTTTCCTGGCTCAAGCGAAACGAAATAGGAGCGCATATGAGATATGCGCGGGACCGAGAATAATGCGTGTATGTGATACCGTATTCTATTCTCGTGATAAATGTATCGAATGGTTGTATGCGTTATAACCTAGTTATCGATTCAAGCGTTGATTCGATAAGCCGATATATTATATACTAGTCGGTTGTGTGCGACATAACCGGATCATTGAATCGAGTGTTGATTTAATGATTTAATGCATATTTATATATTTGATATATTACTTTGCATCAACTAGTATCGGTTTACTTAAGATGGATTTTCTCGCTCGGATGTGCGCATTATATATGTGATATGATTTTGTGCACTTGCTTGTATCATGTTTGATGATACATGCTTTTTGGTTAAGTGTAAAGTATTAAACCTCGGTTAATGAAATGGTTAGGGTTTATTATTTGTTATTCATTTATCTTATTTAATTATCCTTTTATTTTTGATAAATGAATAAAAGAAAAGAGATAAGAATGGTGGCTAATTTTGTTCTTTAGTTGAAGCTTCATGAAGCTTTGATCAAGTCAACCATTCTTATCTCATCCTTAACCCTAACCATTCCCACTAACCCTAGTTTAATCTCTACACTTGACCATGGTTAATTTTATGATAAGAATTCATTTTCTTTTCTTTTTCAAATAACTTATCATATATTTCTTTCTTCTTCTTCTTAATGAGCAAAGAAGAAAAAGCTTTCTTCATCAATGGTGATTGATGATAAAGAGTGAGAAATCCAAATCTAAAGTCTACCCACTTCCTATTTCTTCATCCTCTACCTCTTGCCAAGTAGTAGAGTGTGTTCTCTTCACAAGTTTTTGGACTTGGTGAAGTCGGAGCTTGATTTAGCGATGCCTCGACGTAGATCATCTTCGGCACGTCGTCGATGACCTAGCCCGCTTATTCTCTGATGAAGCTGATGCAAGAGCCCGGATTTTGGATTTTTACAGCGGAGATGACTTCTTCATGGTCCTATGGAGGTGGACAAACGGATCTACAAAGGTTGTATATCCGTATCCCTTAGTTAACTGTTAACTAGATTACTTTTTCGCCTAGATATCTAGCAAACGATCCGTAGTCTAGGGTTTCTCGGCACCATTTTTTTTTAAATTGGCATGTTCGATGCCTTGTAAGACCTCACTAGAGTGCCTAGGAACCGTACAGTGGTATCAGAGCCTAGCTAGAGCCTTAGGCGAAGTTTAGACGGAATTTGAAGTCCGATCGAATCAAAACCCGAACCCAAAATAGCTCTCTGGACTTTTTCCAAATTCTGGGTTTTTTCCAAATTAAAAGTGCTTAAAAAATTCAGCAGGGTATTGTATGAATTACCATGAAAAACGAGCCACTAATTCCCCAGGTTGACCGTGTAACCGCGGCTTTGACCCCCATTAAGCGGCTGTTCCGCGGCGCATTGAAGGCATTAGCTACGGTTCTTTGTACACTAATTCATACCTCTGTTGTTTGTATTTTCTGGGCATTTTTAATACTGTTTCAAGAGTTGAATTTTCTGGAGTTGTTTTGGGGATTCGGTGTTTCGATCGGAGTATCAAATTTTGTCTGTGTGGCTTTCCGGATAAATTTTACAATATGTTAAAAAGTTCGACCGGATATAAATACCCAATTTTTCCCCTGTCGGGAAATTTCCAAGTGTTGGATTTTTCCGTAGTTTAACGACGTTCGAAGTAGTGCAAGTAACGCGATGGACCCTTTAGAAGACAACAAACCTTAACTCGATTATGTGACCGTCTTGAACTGCCCTTTGAGCCTTCGGGTTTGGGGCAGTACGGCGTGCCATATGTGAGGCGTTGGCTTGACCCTTCTACGGCTGGACCGTCGGTACTGAGGCACGAACTGAATGTTGTTAGACTTATTTCATGTGTTGAGCTGTATCGGGAAAACTTGGGTGTTCGATTGTTCGATCGGAAAGTTTAACATTTTCTATTTATCCGGAATGGGATACAATAATTGGAATTCACAATAAGTTATGAGATAACTGAATGAATATTATAAACATAGCAGTTTAGTCTCACTTGATCGGTTGCCACGGAATTTTGATGTGATCAAAAGTCCGTCGCAATCACGTAGCGTACGCGGATACTCGCCGATAAACTTAATAGACAGCCTCACTCCATAGCCCCGACCAAGTGACTGTAGGAGAACCCCGTCGCCGAAAGCATCCGTTCGGGTGCTCGCGGCAGCGGTGTTCCGCCTTGGTGCACTTCGTCGACGGCGTCGGGGGTGCGGCCGTCTACTGAAGTTTGCGACGAGTATTCGATCAGACTGTCGGGAATCTTGTTGAATTGCCCGACTTGATATTGAAAAGTGTTTTCGATTTTGAGACTAGAATGCGGGGTTTATAATTGTTAGGCATGTGATGTCTAAGGTATTCATTTGATTAGGCATGCGATGTCTATGCAGATTGCGGATTCCAACTGTTGTAGTTTTACACTTTCTTTTCTGTGACCGTAAGTGTAATATGTGATATCGCCGGTTTTGTTGCTATATGTCAACGACAATTGGGATGCGCATATTTACTTACGTTGATGACATGTGATGTTATGTGTTGCTGGATATGTTATATTGGATCGTCGTGTTTGAATAGCCAGGGTTTTTTTTATGTGAGATGAGTGTTTTTTCATTTTCATTCATGTAAAAACTTGTATGTAATATTCTTTTATTGGGGCGCTTCCAGGTTGTGGAAGTTGTCACCGTTTGTATATTATTTACTTTTCCGCACTAGGATAGACCCAAGGAGGAGAGCACAAGTAACCGGGTTCTGGGGTCCAGTGGGAGACCAACTCGAGGAGTCGAGTCCGGGTCTCCTAACTCTAGAATTGGTAGGGTTGCTTGCCGCTCTCGTAGGGGTCTAGGGATGTGGGTTTGGCTATTCATCGCGACCGTGGAATCCGTGTTTTATACTGGCTCGTATTGAAAACACGGACGTCCTAGTATATCCAATATTTCATATGATTCTTCTGCTGCGATATCTGTGATGTGATCATGTGATGTTCTGTGATAGATACAGTATATAGTATATATGATATATTATATAGACGTTACTTATGTTTTACACCCGCGCTAGCCCTGCCCCGCTCTGCCGTTAGTTACCTAACCTAACGGTGCACGAGGGGACATCGAGGCGAATGCGGATGGCATAAGTGTACGTCGTATTTATCTGTGATGTTTAGGTACATTAAATGATGGGACTTCATTAATGTGATTAATGAAATAAAAGAAACCTAAGATGTTGTAGAATCGAATTTCAAAATAAAACAGGTAGCTACAGTTCTTGCTTTGCACAGCGGTATATATGATATATCCTGCACCTTATTCGATGAGGAAAGGACCGAGATCCCTTCACCGGGAGTGACTCCTTTAGCAATAACTGGCAGATGCTACACATTCGGTTTGGTTTTTGATAGCTTTTAAGTGTTTTTGCTTTGCACAGTGATATATATGATATATCCCGCACCTCATTCGACGAGGAAAGTACCGACGATCCCTTCACCGGGAGTGACTCCTTTAGCAAAACTAGAAAAGCCTCAAAAACACTCCATTTCAAAATTCATTCGATCCTACAACGATATCAAGTTCATTACGCAATAGGTTTTCATAAAAACCTGTCGTAGCCCTCCGTCATTTCAGATAAGTAATAGTTAGTATTCGTGCTGCGTTTGTTGGCCTTTGTCAAGGCGCAGTGTGCGGTAGCTAACTGGTGCTTATCTGCTTATGCATATGATGCAGATTGAGTTAGGGTAGTCGTGCGACCTTGTTGGCCTTTGTCAAGGGCCGTGCGGGTGGGTTTAATTCAATCAGGAAATGACGGGTTGAACTTGACTAGCATCCTATGGTTTGTTGGCCTTTGTCAAGGTCATAGGAGGTTAGGGGCAAAACATTATCGGGAATTTCAAGTGTTGAAATTTGCAATGAGATTGCATTCCTTCTATGAGATAGTTGGATCCCGATACCGCTGCGAGTAAGAGTTACTCCTGGGAGAGTTTTATACATTACAATTAGCCGATCAAGTAGGTGTCTAGAAAGGTGTCAACGGGGTTACGCCTCTGGGAAAACGAGGTTTACATTAATTAGGTTCGTGCGAAAGCACGGGGGACCTCCCTCAAAGTACCGACACTGGCCTGGCTGAAAGATTGGCGAACTTGTAGTGTGTAATTAATCCCGGCTAGTCTTTCCTTTTAGGGTTTGAAGGAAGATTTGATAAAAAGCAGTGGGAGCCATCCTGATTAGATAAAATAATAACCAATCTATTCTTGACAGAGAGCACGCTGAGTGTTTTCTTCTCTCTCTCTCCAGGTAGCGACCATATCACGCCTTAATCAAGATAATAATACGGATTATTGACCGAACCCGCTTGTTATACTGAGCTGGGGAACGTTGGTCCCGCTCCAACTTATAATTGTTATAAGAAGAGCAGGATATTGGGGAATACCAGAATTCCCGTGCCGCCCAAACGAAGAGAGTGCATGCTGATGCATCATCTTCAGGTGTGTTCATTACAGAGAACTGTTTCTCAGTATTCTTTACGTCCTGGGTATATGATACCAGATCAGGATCCCTGATATGTAATCTGTTACATAGGGCTACAGAAAGGTAGAGAACTGAGAATGGGTGATAAGTTTCATGAGGCAGAAAACGGAGCAAGTGTTGCAGCCAAGTCTGTCGGTCACTGTCGCCCTGTATTACCAATACATTGATTCTGAACGAATGTTATTAGATACCGAACCTGATATACAAAATCATATCTGTCTCTTTATTAGTAAAGAAACGGTAAAATTTTGTATTGATGGATAATGTTTTGAACATTTCCTATATCAAAAGTTGATCGTATCAGGCACGTTATCTAAAAGCATTGATGTTCTAAATCAAACTACAGTTCTTAGTATATGGAACACACATAAGAGGAAGAGTTCAGAAACGAACGGATTCTTCTTAAGGTATTGTAGACTAGGTCAGATCAATGCGACCCGACTGGCTAGAGTTACATAAAGATGCATATTTAAATTAGTTTGAATTTACATCTTGTGAAACTCGCCAGTCATGTCACAAAGATAAGATGACCATATCTCCGTTTACTGGAAACAGAGAAAGAATTAGTGAACTCTTGGGATGATACATGTTGATGTATGTAGGTCCCCTGTCTACACATGCCAGTACTGGTTCTTTATACTTCATTACGTTCTCTGATAATCTTTCGAGTTTCAGACCTATGTTCCTGTTGAAACACAAGTCCGAACCTTTTGAGATATTCACAGAATATAAGTTAGAAGTAGAGAACCAATACGGGTATAAGTATTATGTCCTTTAATGAGATTAAGGAGGAGAATACTTGAGCACGGAATTCTTGGATTATTCTAAAGGAGAATGAGATTCTCTCTCAGCATTACTCCTCCGTATACACCATTGCACGATGGTATATCGGGGCGGAGCAATCACACCCTATGTGATAAGGTGTGCTCTATGATGAGTACTACTGAGTTACCTAATTCCTTTAGGGAGTTATGCACTTGAGAAGTTGCATACCTATTGAATAGGGTTCCAATCAAATCAGTTGCCTACCGCTTCATATGTGATATGGAAAGGGAAGAGCCCATATCTTAAATTGGTTAAGATTTGGGGTTGTCCGGCCTATGTCTGAAAGCAAAATCTGGACAAGCTCGAGGCAAGGTCTGTAATGTAGAACTGGAAAGGTTCCAGCTATACGAACTACAGCAGATGATTTGATAGAACCAAGGGATTCAGTAGATACCAACGAACCTCAGCCTCTCCGCCGATCTAGTATGGTTCCTCACCCATCTGAGAGATACTTCGGTTTCTCTATGACAGTGGGAGCGAGGATTGCATCATGAGATGATGACCCAACTAGCTTCGAGCTGGCCATCAGGAGTAGGACTCTATAAGAATGGCTGGATGCTTAGCGATCTGAGATGGAATCCTTATACACCAACAAAGTATGGACTTTAGTTGCTATATCTGAAGGGTTAAATCCCTATCAGGAGCAAGTATATCTTGAGAAGATTACTTGGTGTACATGGAAAGGTTGAGACTTTCAAAGCTAGACTTGTTAAAGGTCTTCGTCATCGACCAGGTGTGGATAATGATGAAACCTTTTCAAGTAGCTATGCTTAAGTCCATCCAGATCCTACTTACCACGGCTGCATACCATGACTACGATCTCTGGTGGTTGGGTGTCTTGACTGCTTTTCTAAATAATGATTTGGAAGAGAGCGTCTATAAGTACACAGCCAGAGGGCTTCGTAGACAGTGGGAGCAGCGGAAACGTGTGCAAGATGCTTTATAGGATAAAGCAGGCATCGCGGAGTTGGAACGCCTGTTTTGATGGATTAGTCAAAGAGTTTGACATCATCAAAATGGTAGATGAACCTTGTATAAACAAAAAGGTAGTAGAGAGTATGGTGGTGATCCTCGTAGAGTACGTGGATGACATACTCTTGATAAGAAAGGAGTTTCTTATGCTACGCTCGATCAATCTCCGCTTATCACAAAATAATTCTCCATATAGGATCAAAGTGATACCTCCTAAATCCTGGATTTTGGATCTATGAGATAGATCTAAATGGATGTTAGGAAACTCACTAGATGTAGTGAGGTGGTGTCAATCGATCCTGAGGAGAATCACTGGAAGGGTTCCAGGGTGATAAAGACGACTGAATGTCAGTCACAGGCATTGTCTTTACCCTCAGTAAAGGGACGGTATGTTGGAAGAGTTCCAAGCTGGATACCGTGACATACTAGACGATAAAGGCAGGATACATCGCTACTTAAGATGCTACCAAAGAGGCTGTTTGGGTATATATAGGTTCATGAGATGAACTATGTTCCTACCATTGTGTGACAATGGAGTTGTGGCTTATGCCAAGGAACGTCCGTCCCATCAGTGATCCAGAAATATTCTAAGGCAGTATCACTTGATCATGGAGATGGTTGATCTCCAGGGAGATCGAATTTAGGAGAGTAGACTCAGAGGACAACACAGCGGATCCACTCACAAAGGCCTGTTCCCAGAGAGAGACTTTTATGGGATGGTTGAGTATGAGATCCATCAACCACTGCTATCAGATGGCCCTAGTGCAAGTGGGAGATTGTTAGTTATATGTATGAGCTAGAGGCCATTACTGTACATAGGATGTATATTGTAGTGGATGCTGGGACGTATATAGGGAGGACTTTCTTGCTCGACATGATAGTATGCTATCTGGTTGAACTTTAACTTAATGTGTATACTGATTGTCTCTCTGTTACATGTTGGTAAAGCCCTTAGGATCTGTACTTGACTACCTGGACTATGATGCGGATCATACTAGTGGGGACATGGTAGTCTATAAGTACATCCTTCAAAGTCCCTAGTCGTGGGTGTATCGAGACGGGGCATCGATATACCAGAGTAGACTAGCGTGTACCTTCTCGACCCATACAGATGGGCGATGGATGATCCCATATCCATCGGTGTTTAACATCAAAGGAGATAATACGGGTGCTCAGTAGAGACTGGGTACACTGGACGGACTCGCCGAGAACTCCCAGATGGTATTATACCTCACGTCAGATGGCAGTTCTCTGGTGACACTGGTACAGAGTATTCTGTTGACCCGAGATCGTCATAGAGTCTTGTGTGGTTCCCACTGTGCTTTGATTTCCATCTTACCACGTCCAAGAGGGCGTGCAAAACGGTGGATTTTGGGTACAGTCCCGAGTCACATAGAGGCAATGAGCGATAGGAGGGGATTCGTCTCTCCCGGTATAGGGGGTTGATGTTGCGCTGTGTTCAATTGGCTATAACAGGAAATCCCTGGCCAGGGTTGCTGAGATTTACTGGTAAGTGTTACCAGTAGTTTCTCGAATTGTTATAGACCTCATATCGACACGACTTATTGAGCTATTGGGGTCTGACGTTTACCACCCCTAGGTGAGATATGCGACATATCAGACGATCAGACCGGACTGTACGGTAGTGTTACTGGTCGGATTCACTGGAGTGTGAGCGGGCTTGCTCGTCGATCTTCAGATCGCTCAATACCCGGGTGGCCGTTACGTTTAGCAGACCGCTTGCGGCTTGTGGGTGTTTGATATGATCATCACCTGCTGCCGGCGTATTGACGAGTCTTTAGAGTCCTACACAGAGGTTTCCTGGCTCAAGCGAAACGAAATAGGAGCGCATATGAGATATGTGCGGGACCGAGAATAATGCGTGTATGTGATACCGTATTCTATTCTCGCGATAAATGTATCGAATGGTTGTATGCGATATAACCTAGTTATCGATTCAAGCGTTGATTCGATAAGCCGATATATTATATACTAGTCGGTTGTGTGCGACATAACCGGATCATTGAATCAAGTGTTGATTTAATGATTTAATGCATATTTATATATTTGATATATTACTTTGCATCAACTAGTATCGGTTTACTTAAGATGGATTTTCTCGCTCGGATGTGCGCATTATATATGTGATATGATTTTGTGCACTTGCTTGTATCATGTTTGATGATACATGCTTTTTGGTTAAGTGTAAAGTATTAAACCTTGGTTAATGAAATGGTTAGGGTTTATTATTTGTTATTCATTTATCTTATTTAATTATCCTTTTATTTTTGATAAATGAATAAAAGAAAAGAGATAAGAATGGTGGCTAATTTTGTTCTTTAGTTGAAGCTTCATGAAGCTTTGATCAAGTCAACCATTCTTATCTAATCCTTAACCCTAACCATTCCCACTAACCCTAGTTTAATCTCTACACTTGACCATGGTTAATTTTATGATAAGAATTCATTTTCTTTTCTTTTTCAAATAACTTATCATATATTTCTTTCTTCTTCTTCTTAATGAGCAAAGAAGAAAAAGCTTTCTTCATCAATGGTGATTGATGATAAAGAGTGAGAAATCCAAATCTAAAGTCTACCCACTTCCTATTTCTTCATCCTCTACCTCTTGCCAAGTAGTAAAGTGTGTTCCTTCACAAGTTTTTGGACTTGGTGAAGTCGGAGCTTGATTTAGCAATGCCTCGACGTAGATCATCTTCGGCACGTCGTCGATGACCTAGCCCGCTTATTCTCAGATGAAGCCGACGCAAGAGCCCGGATTTCGGATTTGTACAGCGGAGATGACTTCTTCATGGAGCTATGGAGGTGGACAAACGGATCTACAAAGGTTGTATATCCGTATCCCTTAGTTAACTGTTAACTAGATTACTTTTTCGCCTAGATATCTAGCAAACGATCCGTAGTCTAGGGTTTCTCGGCACCATTTTTTTTTAAATTGGCATGTTCGATGCCTTGTGAGACCTCACTAGAGTGCCTAGGAACCCTACATTCTCTACAAGAGTTTAGTATGGGATATTATCTCACCATGGTTTCTATTCTCACACAACTAATTCATTTTGTTCATTCTCCAAGTTCATCTTCTTCTTCATCTCTTCAAGCTTTCTAGGGTTTCAAGAGATGTTGAATCCAAGTGAGAAAATCAAATCCAAAGTGAGCAAAATTCCTACTTCATCATCCTCTACAACTTGCCATTTAGTTTACGGTGTTTCTTTACAAAATTCATCACTTTGTGAAGAGGTAGCTTATGCTTGAATTTCCTCGACGTACATCATCTTCGGCCTCAAAGACATTTAGCATGCTTGCTCACTACGCTTTGTGGAGTTCATCATGAGTCCAGGATATTGATGCTTGGAGCGAAGGGACGACTACACAGAGCTATAGAAGTGAAGGACCGGGTCTACAAAGGATGTATCCATGTTCACTTCTTATGTAATGTTTGATTGCAAAGTTTTTGTTACCCTAATTTTCTAGTATGATTCCTAGGATGATTGTTTAGCAACCCCTAAATTTTTGTTGTGGCATGTGTGATACTTGCAAACCCTAGGCATGGTGCTAAGGAATCCCAACACGATAAAGATTGTAGTTTCTCAACCTTGCATGTTTTAAATTTCTAGTTTAGGGTGTTTGGATCGAATCCTCGGGTGTGTGCATCCGGCGCCCGCAAAAAGTTTTTGTTTTTTTTCGCTTCCGCTCGTCTGCGTCCTCCGCGGCGTGGGTGCCGGCTGCAATATGGTACCAGAGCCACCCAAACACCCCAAACTAATGTTAGATGATGCTTTAAGTTTCAAAACCAAAAACTCCATTTTCAAAACCCAATTTCTGTTCGAAATATTTTTGGTCTCTAAAATTTTTTTAAACAAGTGCAGAAGCTTACTCTAGACTAGATAGAGACACACAATGAAAACGAGCACATTCCATGATGTTTAAACAGCCCAAATTTCCATTTTGGCCAGCCTCACCTTTTTACTATTCACCTTTGGAGCTCGTTTTCATGCTGTGTCTTAGGTTTTGTAAATTGGTATTTTTGGTGTTGTTTGATTTGTCCCAGATTTCATTTTGTGTCATCTTAGCTTTGGGACAACTCGGGAGTTTTAAAAAACTCAAAACTTTTGCATCATTGGTATCTATGATGTGATATATGTGTTGCTGAATATCGTCAAATTGCTATATGTTTATTTAGATGGGGTTGCACACATTCTGGTGTTGCTTGCTTATGCGGTTATATATATATATGTGTGTGTGTGTGTGTGTGTGTGTGTGTGTATATATATATAGTTATGGTTTGTGTGGTTTGTCGTGTGGGATAGCCCTTAGTGCGATATTAATTGTACAGTTTTGATTCAGTTTGTATATTCATTGTTGCGGGGTGAGCGTCCGATATGTGGACAGCCATTTCTGCCGTTATGTTTATTCTTTTATTGGGACTCACCAGGTTGCGGTCGTTGTCACCCTTATACATAAATTTTATTTCTGTACTAGGATTACCCCATGGAAGAGTGCTCGAATAGCCGGATTCTAGAGGGCAACAGTCCCGCATCACATAGCGTTAAGACCGGGGGGCCTTACTCTAGAATTGGCGGGCTATTCGCCGCACTCGTAGGGAATATAGGATTGACCCGCGGAGGGGTGCACAATTCAATGGATTCTAGAAAATGGCGGGTGACCGACTCACTTTGTTGAGGGCACGTTACCCAGTTTTTAGAATTGGAAGGTGGTTTGCCGCACTCATAAGGGTCTAGGGTCGATTTTGTACGGGCTATCCACACGACCAGGGAACGCCGCGTTTCATTTACGGTTCAAATGAAATGCGGGGCTCCTAATTTATCCGCTATTCCATATTGTTGTTCGCATGCCTGTGATGACTATTATTTGCCTGCGATGTTGATATATATATATATATATATATATATATCATATTTAGTAGATGCTTCTATATGATTTTCATCCGCGCTAGTCCTACCCCCGCTCTGCCGGTAGTTAAGTAACCTAACGGTGCATGACGGGGCCCAGTAGCGAATGCGGATGTCATATAAATAGCATGTTATTTTGGTTGTTTCTTTTGTGGCTTGGAAACTTAAAATGATTGGAACGAATTATCTGAATAATGCAAGGAAAATAAAACTAAATGATGTCGGAACCAATTTTAAAACTACTCAGTTTTCTTCAAAATTCATAGTCGTTTTCTTTTGTTTTGCATAGAGGTATTCGGTTAGGAATATCCCGCACCTCATTCTATGAGGGAAGAGCCTTGATCCCTTCACTGGGAGTTCGCTCTTAAGCAAAAGTTTATGTTACTAGTTTTAAAAAGCGGAGCCTAAACCACTCTATTTCAAAGCCACTTGAGTTCCTTCAACGATATAAAGTTCGTTACGTTAAAGGTTTTTCGCCAAAAACCAGCCGTAGCCCTCCTTCATTTCAGATTAGTATTGCTTAGTATTTGTGCTACGTTTGTCGTTGCTATTCGCCGAGGCGTAGTGTGCGGTAGCTCTGTAATACTTTTCTGTCGCAAGGATATGCGAATTGGTTAGGACAGTCATAGAACTTTGTTAATTATTCGTCGAGGGTTGTGCTGGTGGGTTTAACGCAGTCATGATAATGACATGTTGAACTTGACTAGAACCCTTGATTTGTTGATTATTCATCAAGGCCCTTGGGTCCTAGGGGAAAAAACCTTATCGGGAGTTTCAAACATACGGGAAACTTGTACCTTCTAAAGTGTGGTAGTTTTGGTCGGCTTCCGTCAAAGTTATCGCATAATGATAGTTGGGTCCCGATTCCCACTGATGAGTATGTATTACTTCTCGGGAGATTTTTCACTTCACAATTAGCTAACCTATTAGGTGTCTAGAAAGTGTTAACGATGTTACGCCTCTACGGAAATGAGGTTATTAATTGGGTCCTAGCGAAAGCATAGGGGACCTCCCTCGGAGTACCAACACTGGCCTGGCTGATCGGTTAGCGAACTTGTAAAGTGTATATAATTCCGACTAGTTCTCCTTTTAGGGTTTGAAGGAAAATTCGAGAAAATAGTGGCAGCCATCCAGATTAGATAAAGTGATAACCAATCTAATCTTGATAGATTGCACGCTGAGTGTTTATTTTCTCTCTCTGGTACTGCGACCCATGACTTACCTTAAAAACTCATGAACCAAGTTATCCGAACCTTCTTATACCCTTGGGCTTTGGATTTTCTTGATTCGCGACAAAGTCGCACATATCCCTGCCATTCCTACTTTACCTTTTGCATTTCTTCAGGACACTTCGTATCACTACGATGATCTATATTGCTTAGAATGCCTATCGTATAGTTACATATGAACTTGAAGAAGTTACTTCAGTCGAGAATGGCCACAGGTTCTGGAGAAATTGAATAGGATTATTCGATTGTCTCTTCCCTTTACCTTCTCTCAGGTTGCGAGAGCTCCTTTTATTTAGGAGAGTACACCTATTACGCTTATTGGATAGTCTTCTTCCAAACCTTAGGCTGGTACTGAAAGGTATGGAAAGAAGAAAATCAATTAGCCTAAGGACGGTGTGTAGAAGGTAAGATCTAGAGACATATAAAGGGATTGAAGTGAGGGCAAAGAAAATTGCGACTACTATCATGAATCTGGATAATAGAAAAGGCATCATTAGGAATACCTGACAACCCTTATGTTTGAGTATTTCTGTATACTTGTAAAAGAAAACTGTTTTCCCAATTAATTCTGACTCCAGGGTTTGTATTTACCATATTTAGGTCTCACATCAGTACGGAATTACAGATGCTGAGTAGGAGTAGAATATTGGGAAATGGGCGATTTGATCCTCAATGTCAGAATTCGTTATAATTGGTGATATTGGATTAAATCGCATGGCTTTGCCTAACGGCAAATATTAGGTTTCGAATAATAGTTGTTATGCGCCAAATTTTAAAATAAAATATCTGTACCTTTATTTTATAAAGTGAGATATACATTTTGAAAATTGTGTTATAAACATTTAGCTTTATCAGTTGAGGATAAGGTAAGGTGCATTGAATAACGGTGGAAGACACTCTCGACCAAAATACAATTTTCGATTTACAAAACACAGAATTTGAGTTAGTATACTCTTGGGACTTATACAAGAAAATGTATGTTGTCCGATGTCCTTCGGGATAATGGGTTGGTACTATTACTTCATTCAGGTTTACCTATGAATTATATGGTTTTAGACATGCATTCGTTGTAATGCAAGGTCCAAAGATCTTGAGAAGTTTATAGCTATAAGAGTAAAGTAGAGAACCATGTGTTGGAAGTATCATGATTCTTTGAAGTGATCGAAGATGTGGATACTTATGCTAAGTATTCTATCAAAGTAATATTGAGAACTTGATTCTCTCACAGGTTACTCATCCGTGAGTATGCTCCATGGTGAGTAATGTTGTATTAGCCTTTTCCATTAGGTGATATGCACTGGAAATAGTTGCATGACTTTTGAATCTGGTTCCATCTAAATTAGTGCATTGATTCTATATAGATATAGATTGGTTACATATTTTAAGGTTGTTAAGATATGAAGTTATCTGGTTTCTGTTTAAAAGTAGAATCCGGACAAACTCGAGGCACGATTTGGTAATGGCGGTTTGTGGATTAACCCAAGCATTCGCCAGGATTTTGTTTCTCCCATTTTCAAGATCAATAGTTACTTTGTTCTTGACTCGCTACCTTTTTATAAATGGAATCTTTTTGCAAAGAAACTGGTGGGAGTATGGTAGAATTGAAAGTGATTCTAGAACCATAAACGGTTACAAAAAAATTTAGTAGAACCTAAAGATTCAATTGGACTTAACAAACCATTAGCCACTCCGCAGTTTTAGTAGGTGGCCTCAGCCACCCGAGAGGTACTTCGGTTCTTTCATAGACGATGACATGAAGGTTTGCATCATGGTGATGATGAACCTATTAGTTATCAGCGGGTCATAGGAAATGGTAACTTCCTATGATGATGACCAGATACTTATATCCAGGATGGACTCTACATACTTCAGCAAATTATGGATTTTGGATTTTGCTGGGTGCTCCTGAAAGGGTAAAATCCTTTAGGAGCAAGTAGATCTTTCAAGATCTCTACAGGTGTAAAAGTGTTAACCTAATAAGGCTAGACTTGTTGTAAAGAATTTTCGTCAAATACCCGTTGTGGATTGTGATGAGGCTTTTACTTTAGTGTCTATGCTGAAGTCTATACGGATATAACTTGGCACTGCTGTTTCCCCTACTTGTTATCAATAGGTCATAGGAAGTGGTAACTTTCAGGTAGGTCATAAGAAGTCGTAACTTCCAGGTGACCAGATATTTCATACCCAAGATGGACTTCACGCACTTCAGCAAAACATGGATTTTGGACTTTGCTCGGTGCTCCTGAAGGGGTAAAACCCATTGGGAGCAAGTAGATCTTTCGAGATCTATGCAGATGGAAAGGTACTAACCTAATAAGGATAGACTTGTTGTAAAGAGTTTTCATCAAATACCCGTTGTGGATTGTGATGTGATTTTTACTTCAGTGTCTACGCTGAAGTCCATATGGATATAATTTAGCGCTGATGCAGTTTATGGTTATGATATCTAGCAGAAGGGTGACTATAACGTATTTCCAAATGGGATTTTGGAAGTGCACGTGTATATGACTCTGCCACAAGGTTATCGTAGTCAGTGGGAGCAGCGAAAGGTATGCATGGTGCTTATGTCTATTCGTAGACTAAAGCAAAGATAGCGGAGACGGATCATCTATTTTGATGTGACAATCAAGGTGATTGACTTCATCAACACAGAAGATGAACCTAGTAAGAACAATGTAGAGAGAACTGTCCTGAGATTTGGATGACATACTTCAAATAGGAAGTGATGTTCGTATATTACAATCGGTCAAATTTTGGTTGTCACATAATGTTTTCTCCATATTGGATATGGATAATATATATCAGGAGTTCTGGTGACTAGATCTATGGTTTTAGATCTAAATTTGGGAAGTTTCCCAATCGAGTTCTTAGGCAGCATTATAAAAGTATTTTAGAATGGACAACTCTTGGCGTGGTGGTGTACCCATAGGTGATGGAGTCAACAACTCTAAAAAGGATGTTTTCTAGACTGATGTAGAGAGGGGCTTGCATGAATGACATATCATTTGCTTAGGCAATTGAGTCAATCATGCAATGTCTTGTACAACACCAGATATTGTTTATACACTTGTTGTAGTAAGCAGATATTAATCCAATCCTGGAGAAACATTGGGAAGCAATAAAAAACAAAAAAAGATTTTCTTGGTATAAGATAACGGCAGCCTCCTGTGGAAGGTGGTTATCGGTTCAGGCTTCCAAGGTGACCTGGATGACAGAGATGCTCTCAGAGTTTTGAGTTTACCCATTTCGGAGGATCGGTATATTGGATAGTGTTCCAATAAAGATACTGAGGTAATCATGGTATAGGATGCTCGTTATGAATCAACAGAGGATATAGCCCAAGAAGTTTGTTCGATGGAGTTGTTCATTTATGAACTTGGTCCTATCATGTATCTAGACAAATTCTTGTGGTGGGGTATCGCTCATTTGGGATATTGTTGATCTCCACCAAGTTGAGATATAGGGAGATGAAGTAGGAACATTAAAGCGGATCCACTCACTGAGGCTATTTCTCGAACACAATGAGTTTCACCAACATATTTTGCGAAACTTATTAGTAGAGAAGTTGGGTGTTCGGTAGCACACGAACTGTGGGTAGGCAATACCACAATAATTGGCCTTAAGTTCAAGTGGGAGATTGTTGGATATAGTGCCCTCAAGATAATTATTGTGATTGCAAGTGGGCAACTATGATAATTGAGTGTGTTAGATATGTATGCCCTAGAGACCTGTATTTTATAGGATGCTAGGCATGTATATGTACAGAAACAATCTTTGCTTGAAATGATAGTATGTTATCTGGGTTATCTTGATAGTATGTTATCTGGTTTATCTTCATCTTAACTTGTGATGTGTTGCATTTCATATCTTTATATACATGTTGATGAAGCCCTTAGGATTATGCTTGACTGCCAGAATTATGATGTAGATCATACTAATGGGGCCTGAGCAGTCTATAAGCATATCCTTTAATAGTTCCTAGTCGAGGGTAGATCGAGACAGGGCATCGATATTACCAGAGTAGACTAGTGTGTACGTTTCTTGACCCTGGGGGCGATGGTTGATGCCACAACCATTGGTGTTCGACATCAAAGATTGTACACAGGTGCTCATTGGAGAATGGGTACACCGAACAGGACTCGCTGAGAACTCTTAGATGGTGTATATACCTATTGTCAGATAGAAGTTCTCTAGTGACACTTGTACAGGTTAGTCTGTAAACCCGAGATCGTCATAGTGTCTTGTGTGATTCTCACTATGCTTTGATTTCCTCCCTACCACGGCTCTACTGAGGCGTGCAAACAGGTGGATTTTGGGTACAGTCCCGAATCACATAGAGGCAGTGAGCGATAGGAGGGGTTTCGTCTCTCCCGGTATAGGGAGTTGATGTCGCGCTATGCTTGATCGGCCATAACAGCAAATCCCTGACCAGGATTGTCGAGATTTACTGATAAGAGTTATCAGTAGTTTCTCGAACCGTTATGGGCCGTAAATCAGCATGACTTATAAAGTTACTAGGGTCTGACATTTACCACCCCTAGACTTCATATGTGACGTATCAGACGAAGAGACCGGACTGTACGGTAAGTGTTGCTTACAGGCTCGTTAGGGTTGT
The DNA here is from genome assembly GCA_030015575.1 of Agapanthus africanus. Lineage (NCBI taxonomy): Eukaryota > Viridiplantae > Streptophyta > Magnoliopsida > Asparagales > Amaryllidaceae > Agapanthus > Agapanthus africanus. The sequence continues at coordinate 249,531,307 of JASDDO010000029.1, read as the reverse complement.
GATGAGTTCGCTCGTCGGCCACCTTTTTCGTCATGTACCTGGGTAGCCGTTACACACAGCTAGTGCCGCTGATGTGCTTGTGGTTAAACCCACTGCTAGCGTACTGTCGAGTCTTTAGAGTCCCATACAGAGGGTTCCCTGGTTCAGGCAAAAGAAGGAGAGGTCGTAAGTTGTTACGACGGGGTTTCGATCGTGTTCCTGTAATAGTTACAGGAATAATGATCGGAAGGATAATACTGGTAGGCTTTGGTATAAACCGGATACCGGTATTATATTATTGGATTATTTGTATTCGTATTTTTCGGAATTTGGATACGGATATACTTATACGGTATACGGTGGAGGGGCATTCTTATAGTTGTACAAGAACACCTTCTAGAAAGAGACACCTCATAATTAGATATTTATTTTGTGAAAATAAATAAATGAGGTGGAATGTGGAGAGAGTCAAAGCATGGATGAAGGAATGGCGTATATCATTTTATATTCATTTGGGGTTACTATTGAAGCATGGTGCATTATTTTGGAGAAAAATAATACATGCTTTAATTATTTTCTTTTAGCCATATCATTTTTCCATGCTTGAATTATTCATTTTATCACTCCCATCTTCTCTTTCCTCATTATCTCTTTCTTCTTCATTCTCTCTTTACCCTTCACATGTGATGTGAATCAAAAGCTTAGGACTAAAAGTAATCCACTACTTGATATCTACATCATCTAAATGATCATTTCTAGCACACTTGATTCCTTAGTTAACTCTTGAGAAGAGTTTGAAGCTTTTTCTTGTAAGTCGATGTCCAACACCCCACGAGTTGCGGGGAGGCGGAAATATGAAAAACGATCTTGTTCTTTAAGCAAACATCGACTAACCGAAGATCTTTACTAAACGATAATTAACTACAACCATAGAAGTTCTTAGCTACTATGCAAAGAGATTATACCTAGTGAATCGTGTCCTTCGTCTTTTCGATCTCTACGTCCTCCTCGGCCTCCTTTCCGTGATAGATGATCCACCCGAGAACCCTAATCCAAGCTTCACCTCTAAACTTGAGGTAACTAAGTTTCTCTAGTTGCTAATCAAAGGAACTTAGGTCATATAGAGTTAGGTTATGGAGTGTTTAGTCTATTCTAATCCTTGATCTCAACTCATGAGTGGTAGGATTAGGGTTTGAAGAGAGAGTGAGCTTGAGGAGAGAGAAGGTGAACATGATAATGATAATGGAATTGTTTCTCACTTGAATATATGAAGCATAATGAATAAACAAATAAATGAATAAAAGTGATTATTCATCATGCTACATTAATTCAATATGAGTGATTCACTATGTGAGTCATTAAGCAATTAATGATGCATTAATGACATGATGAATCACACAAAATGAGTCACAATTGCATTTAATGATAATGCCACCTAAACCCTCAAGTCAGCATGCTTCTAGAAGCTTCCCGGAAAATTACGAGAACGCCCCTCCTATCCGTGAAAACACGGAAAAACTTTAGACTGTATAAATCCAATAACCTGATACTAGAATCTGGATTAAACCAAAGCCGACTAGTAAGAACTTGTCCAAACGTCGTACGTGTGTAAACACACTTATGCGTTCGAACCCTTGTCGTAAAACTGTACGACCTCTATATCGTTTCGCCTGGAGTAGGGAAAACTCTTTGTGGGACTATAAAGACTCGACTACTACGCTGGCAGTGGGTTTAACCACAGACCGCAAGTGGCACTAGCTGTACGTATCGGTCCCTAGTTAGATGTCGATAAGAAGGCCGATGAGGAAACCCATCCGAACTCCTACTGAGCCTGTCCGTGACAATATCCGCGCAGTCCGGCCTGTTCGTCTAAGACTATCGCATGTATGGTCTAGGGAGGTGGAGAACGTGAGACCCCTAATAACCGTACAAGTCGTGTCGGTATGGCTCATGACCATTTGAGAATCTACTGATCAGTCCACCAGTAATTCTCTATCAGCCCAGGCCAGGGACTTATGGTAATGACCAACCGATCACAGTGCGATATCAACTCCCTATACCGGGAGAGACGAATCCCTAACAGTCGCTCACTGCCACCATATGGCTCGGGACTGTACCCAACTAAAACCTATTTGCATGACTCCTTTGAGCCATGGTAGGGTAGTAATCAAAGCACAGTGGGAACTCACACGAGACAAATGACGACCTTAAGTCAACAGACTACCTGCACATATGTCACTTGAGAACTGGTATTTGACCTCAGGTGTAATAACATCCAGTCAGTTCTCATGCGAGTCCTGTCCGGTATACCCGTAACCTAACGAGCACCTGTATACTATCTCCAGTACGACGTACTGATGGCTGTAGGACAGACCATCTCCCCAACTGGGATGAGAAACGTACACACTAGTCTACTCTGGAGTATCGATACCCTGTCTCGATAATCCTACGACTAGGGACAAGTATAGGATGTTGCTTATAGACTACCCAGCCCCCACTAGTGTGACTGCCATCACAACGTTGGTAATCAAGCAAAGAACCTATGGGCTCTACTAATATGTATAAGTGATACATTACAAGAAACATATGTATATATTAAAGTAGACACAAACCAAGTAGCATACTACCATATTTAGCAAGACTGTCAATACAACTGTGAATATCCCAAGCTTCCATTGAGTAATATACAACCTAGTATGATACAATAATGGCCCCTAGGGCATATACACTAACAATCTCCCATTTGCACTAGGGCCATGAGCTGGCATATCGAAGACCTATCATCTCGAATACCCTCTCGAACTGCGTCTGAGGAATGGCCTTTGTGAATGGATAAGGAATGTTATTCTCCATCTCTACTCTTTTCACCTCGATCTCCCGGCGATCTACGATCTCCCTGATCAGGTGATACCGTCTTAGGATGTGTCTGGACTTCTGATGGGACCTGGGTTCCTTCGCTAAAGCTATAGCGCCGTTGTTGTCACAATACAGAGGTATTGGATCAACACTGGTAGGAACCACCTGAAGTTCTGTGAGGAACTTCTTCATCCAGACAGCTTCTTTTGCGGCATCGCAAGCAGCTATATACTCCGCTTCCATTGTTGAGTCAGCAACGGTCTCCTGCTTGGAACTCTTCTAACAGACCGCCCCTCCATTGAGGATAAAGACATAACCTGACATGGACTTGGAGTCATCTTTGTCACTCTGGAAGCCGGAGTCGGCAAAGGCCTCAATCTGGAGGTATTTTCCGCCATATACCAAGAATATATCTTTAGTCCTCCTCAGGTACTTGAGCATGTTCTTTACTGCTATCCAGTGCTTCTCCCCTGGGTTTGCTTGATACCGGCTTACTACGCTCAATGCGTTGCATCTGGTCTGGTACATAACATCGCATACATTATAGAGATTACTGCAGAAGCGTAGGGTATAATCGACATGCTATCCCTTTCCAAATCAGTCTTGGGAGACATATCTTTGGAGAGGGTGATTCCGTGACAAGCCGGTAGGTTATCGTGCTTAGAATCCTCCATACTGAATCTTTTCAATATGGTGTCTATGTACCTGGACTGCGAAAGTCCCAACATCCTTTTAGATCTATCACGATAGATCTGGATCCCCAGAATGTAGGTGGCATCTCCCAAGTCTTTCATGGAGAATTTCTGTGGCAAGAATCTTTTGACTGACTGTAACATAGGAATATCATTTCCTATTAGGAGAATGTCATCCACGTACAAGACGAGGAATACTACAGCTCTCCCTACAATCTTTCTGTATATGCATGGTTCATCTGGATTTTTGATAAAGTCAAATTCTTTGACAGCATCATCAAAACAGATGTTCCAACTCCGAGATGCCTGCTTTAGTCCATAAATGGACTTAAGCAACTTGCATACTTTACCGCTGCTCCCACGCTGAATGAATCCTCTGGCTGATCCATAGAGATGCACTCTTCCAAATTACCATTTAGAAAGGCCGTCTTTACATCCATGCTAGATCTCATAATCGTGGAAGGCAGCAATAGCAAGAAGGACCCGAATGGATTTAAGCATAGCCACTGGAGAAAAGGTCTCGTCATAGTCCAAACCAGGTCTTTGACGAAAACCCTTTGCAACAAGTCTAGCCTTATATGTTTCAACCTTTCCATCTACACCAATCTTCTTTCTGAAGATCCATTTGCATCCTACGGGTTTTACCCCATCTGGAGCAATGTCCAGAGTCCATACTTTGTTAGTGTGCGTGGACTCCATTTCGGTCCGCATTGCATCCAGCCATTTTACTGAGTCACCGCTCTGAATGGCTTGCTAGAAGCTAGTAGGCTCATCATAGTTAATAGTGCAATCTTCTCTATCCCCGTCTACGAGAAAACTGTAGTATCTCTCGGGCGGATGAGACTGCCTACTAATCCTCCGGAGTGGCGTCGGGATGTCCCTTTCTTCTGAAACCTCTAGTTCTACCATACTTTCAGTAGTAGTTTGTGGTTCTGGAATTTCTTCCAGTTCTACTGTGCTCCCATTCTTCTGATTTTCTAAAAATTCAGCTTCTAAGAAATGGGAATGATGAGAAACAAAAACCTTTGTTCCTCTGCGTAATAGAAATAACATCCCTTGGAGTGCTTTGGATATCCCACAAACTTACACTGCACTGAGCGTGCTTCGAGTTTGTCCGTATGCTGCCTTTTTACAAAAGCTGGACATCCCCATGTCTTAAAATGTTTTAGACAGGGTTTCTTCCCACTCCACATCTGATATGGTGTGGTAGGCACAGTTTTGGTAGGAACCTGGTTCAAAAGATATGCAGCTGATTCTAGTGCATATCCCCAGAATGATCGCGGTAACTCAGCCTTACTCATCATAGAACGAACCATATCCAATAGGGTTCGATTCCACCTTTCTGATACACCGTTGTGTTGTGGTGTGTATGGAGGAGTAAGCTGAGAGAGAATTCCATTCTCTTTTAAGTAACCAAGGAACTCGGCACTTAAGTATTCACCACCTCGATCAGATCTCAGTGTCTTGATACTTTTGCCGGTTTGGTTTTCCACTTCATTCTTATATTCTTGGAATTTCTCAAAGGCTTCGAATTTATACTTCATTAAGAAGACATATCCAAACCTAGAGAAATCATCCGTAAAAGTAATGAAGTAGGAATAACCTCCTCGCGCATGTGTAGATATTGGACCGCACACCTCACTGTGTATGAGTCCCAAGAGCTCGCTTGCTCTTACTCCGTGTCCAGTAAACAGAGTCTTTGTCATCTTTCCTATGAACCAAGATTCATAAGTAGTATAAGATTGATATTCGAACGGATTCAAACATCCCTCTCTATGTAACTTAGTCAACCTTCTCTCATTGATGTGACCCAGTCTATAATGCCATAAGAAAGCCGGATTAGTTTCCGGAGACTTTCTTTTAAGTGTGTTCTGGACACTGAAAATTTGAGCTTGATTTAATACGTATATTCCATTTTGTAATGTACCTAACCCAATCAAAACTTGATTTAGCTGGATGTGAACCACATCGCTTATAAAAGTAAAATCATATCCTTCCTTAGAAAGTAAGGATACAGATATGATATTACAAGTTGTACCTGGTACATAAAAACAGTTACGCAGAATCAATATCTGCCCAGTTGTCAGTCCAAGATGATATTCCCCTACGGATTCAGCGTTCATGCTCATTCCGTTAGAAACCGTGAGGGTCATATCACCTATCCCGATAACCCTACGGTTTCTCAGAGCCTGTAACGAATTACAGATGTGAGATCCTGACCCGGTATCCAATACCCAGGAAGTAGGGTTAACTGACATACAGTTCTCTATCACAAACACACCCAAAGCCGAAGCCACAACATGCTTCCAATCCTGGCTACTGGCTTTGCTAGCCCTGTAATCCTTCTGCCACTGCCCAATCCCATAACAATAGGAATGTCCCTCTTTTACTACATTCAGTCCCAAAACTTTTGCCCTTCCCTTTCCTTCTACTTCCCTGGTTTCCTTTAGGGTAGAAAGTAGAGACTGTAGAATCAAGTCAGTATCTGACTCGTTCTCCAACGTGGTCTTCAGGTCCGTGAGCTGATCAATATATCTAGTCATTGCAAGGACGTTGTCCCCTACAGATGACCCGACGGCCAACCTCGCTTGAATTAATACGGTCGAGGTCTCATATTTTGCGATATGAGATTGCTCTCCATATAAATCTTTGTTATGGAGAATGATGGAAACTTAGTCCATCTTCTCGTGCTGCTTCTGGTATACACCATCAACTGAAGCTAACACGTGGCACTTGGCTTTCGCTTTATCCTTTTCCTTGTCTTACGGATATTCATATCCGTGATGGTAGAAACTGGACCTGGGACGGTGGGATCTTGAGTAGTAATAGGGTGGTCCAGCTTGTCATAGGCAATGGACATCTGGAAAGACCTTTGCCAATTTGTTATCTAGATTCAGTCAATTTGTTATCTAGATGTAACCTAGTTGTGGTCATAAGGTCGCTGCAATTAAGAGAGAGAGAAGAAAACACTTTTAGCATGATGCTCTTGCAAGTTTAGAGTGGTTTTTAATTTATCTAAACAGGATGGCTCCCACCGTTTCTCGAATCCTTCCTCAAACCATAAAAGAAGAATTAGCCAGGACTATTCTCACCGTATAATTCTTGCTTAACCGTTCAGCCAGACTAGTGTCGATACTACGAGGGAGGTTTTCCAACGCTTTCGCGAAATTCCTTAATTAAAGAACCTCTTTTCTCTGGGGGCGTAGCCCCGCTGACACCTTTCTAGGCACCTACTTGGTTTATAGCATTGATCGTTATGTGACGAATCTCCTGATAAGTAGTATATACTCACAGTAGGATCGGGATCCAAAATATCATCGTATGATAATGTTGAAGTAATCCTACCAACATTCATCAAACTCCAAAATGGTATGCTCTATCTGCAAATTTCAGTTTCTTTAGAAATTCCCGATATAATTTTTTTTTGCCCCATGCTCTTATGACCTTGACAAAGGGCCAACAAATCATAAGTCACATGTCAAGTTCTATCCGTCATTATCCAGGTTAATTTGAACTCACCCGTACATACTCTTGACTAAGGGCCAACAAAGTAATACGACTGTCCCAAACCAACGCATCTATCTATGCAACAAATGAATACCCCAGCAGCTACCAAACACTATGTCTTGATTAAAGGCCAACAAACATAGCTTGAATACTACTGACCATCCATAAGAAATGACGGAGGGCTACGAATGGTTTTGGCAAAACCGTGAACGTAGTGAACTTGATTTAATCGAAGGAACCTGATACTTTTTAAAAGGAGTGGTTAAAGCTCCGTAATTAAAAAATCTGATCTTTTAAAATAATCGAGTGGTTTCTTTTAAATTTGTTCCAACGACTTAACTATGGTTTATTTTCTTTGCATTATAATAATGCGTCCCATCATTTATCCTATCATTGCTGGAGACAACGAAAATACTACGTCCTCTTATGCCATCCGCATTCGCCATGGGGTCCCGTCATCACCCGTTAGGTTACTTAACTATCGACAGAGCGGGGGTTGGGCTAGCGCGGGTGTAAAACATAAGTGAAGTCTAATAGCTATCATATATAGATATTGTACATTCGTCAGACGCAATAATAAGCATTCCAGATCACAGATGAACTTTATTGGATATACAAGCAATCCGCATTGGCTTTGAGCCTGCAACAAAAGACGGATTACACAGTTGTGATGAATAGCTATTACCCTACCCTAGACCCCTACGGGTACGGCAAACTACCCGCCAAGTACCCGAAGTGAAGTGGTCTCCCTCAACAACGTGAGTAAGACACTAAACACTTCAAAGTACCCGGTAGTTTATGCACCCCACCTTGGGTCTATTTTAGGAGCAAAAACAGTAAAATGAAATAATACAACGGTAGCTACAACCGCAACAAGGATGTGCCCCGCAAAAGAATATTACATCATATTACAATTATATTGAATGAATGAATATTAAACACATCTCAAACCCCGGCTAATCATCACAACATTCCAATCAAGTCCATATACACAAACAGTAAACATTACAGAAATGTGCAACCCCCTGCCAACCGACATACTAGCAGTTAGGGGAGGTTTATGAACTCATTAAACATTTCACAGATATAATCAAATAAGCAAACATCGTATAATTTCGATCGATCAAACACATTTGATTCTACTCCAAAACTTCTGTGTAAATCTGAAACTTGAGCGGAAAATAAATTATTCCAGAAAAGACAAAACATCACAGAAGATCCACAGGGAAAAACTGGGCTGAATCGACTCCAACTCGGCCGCGGATCCACGGCGGATCGGTGGGATCGGCCGCGGTTCCGCGGCTCAGTGGTCGATTCAGGAGCCCAATTTTTTTCTGTGTTCTTATAATTTCATGTAGGTTATTCTGGAGGTCCTTGAAAAAATTTCAGGCCTCATTTTAAAATCGACAGAAAGTGTGTGATATTGTTATATTATCCGGTTCGTTTTGTGTTCGAAATTCATACGACTTTGCAATTGAGTTAATTATTGCTTAGTGAGGCTCTGATACCACTCTAAGTCGATGTACAACACCCCACGAGTTGCGGGGAGGCGGAAATATGAAAAACGATCTTGTTCTTTTAGCAAACATCGACTAACCGAAGATCTTTACTAAACAATAATTAAGTACAACCATAGAAGTTCTTAGCTACCATGCAAAGAGATTATACCTAGTGAATCGTGTCCTTCATCTTTTCGATCTCTACGTCCTCCTCGGCCTCCTTTCCGTGATAGATGATCCACCCGAGAACCCTAATCCAAGCTTCACCTCTAAACTTGTGGTAACTAAGTTTCTCTAGTTGCTAATCAAAGGAACTTAGGTCATATAGAGTTAGGTAATGGAGTGTTTAGTCTAATCTAATCCTTGATCTCAATTCATGAGTGGTAGGATTAGGGTTTGAAGAGAGAGTGAGCTTGAGGAGAGAGAAGGTGAACATGATAATGATAATGGAATTGTTTCTCACTTGAATATATGGAGCATAATGAATAAACAAATAAATGAATAAAAGTGATTATTCATCATGCTACATTAACTCAATATGAGTGATTCACTTTGTGAGTCATTAAGCAATTAATGATGCATTAATGACATGATGAATCACACAAAATGAGTCACAATTGCATTTAATGATAATGCCACCTAAACCCTCAAGTCAGCATGCTTCTAGAAGCTTCCCGGAAAATTACGAGAACGCCCCTCCTATCCGTGAAAACACGGAAAAACTTTCGACTGTATAAATCCAATAACCTGATACTAGAATCTGGCTTAAACCAAAGCCGACTAGTAAAAACTTGTCCGAACGTCGTACGTGTGTAAACACACGTATGCGTCCGAACCCTTGTCGTAAAACCGTATGACCTCTATATCGTTTCGCCTAGAGTAGGGAAAACTCTGTGTGTGACTCTAAAGACTCGACTACTATGCTGGCAGTGGGTTTAACCACAGACCGCAAGCGGCACTAGATGTACGTAACGGTCCCCAGGTATTGAGAACAATATTCTTGATGTGTAGTATTGAGAAAATTATGTAGAAATCACAACCAAAAATATTTTGACCGCCATCAATAACGGTGTCGATTGTAGCGCGTTAGTAAGTGCGGATCGTCCACAGGGAAAGTGAGTTCCGTTCAATTTCCGAATTAGATGAGTTAAAAATTTAAGGCAAAGAAAAGAAAACAATTCATGATTTGTAATTGAAGATCAAGAGTAAGAAAAATCTAGATCTAAAAGAAACATTAAAAACAAGAATTGAGATGAGAGATAATTTCCAATCAACAATCAAGATTATAAGTATGGCTCATAGGAGTAGATCGGATCAATAGATGTGATGAGATCTAATGATTACTCATTCTTATCCATTAACGAATTGATACTAGATCGATGCAATTTCATCGAGGTTTAAGGATCTTGTGAGGAAATTAGGGATTTCGCAACTAACCCTTTGTCCTTTCGATGGATCGCATTCAAATTCTAGCTTCTAGTTAATCAAATGGTCAATAGTTGTTCCCTAGTTTCGAGTGAACAAAATCAAGAAAGCATCATCTCGAAACTAGGTCATTAATCATTTGATTCACTAGAATTTCCAAACATTATAAGATTTAAGAATTGTAGAAATATCTAAATCATCATCATCTAAAGATCGTCACAACTCCTACACGAGCGGAGATTACTCAAACATCATGATCACAAACACAATCACAAATTGAGATCTAATCATTATGCTTGAATTAAAATATAAGCAAGTGTATAGAAAATTCACCTTTATTTATCGACAAATTTCGTTACAACTCTCTTGAATTTACAAAAGGAAGGAACTAGATCGTCGATTTCGGCTTCGCTCGGCTCCTTGAGTCGCGGATCGGCGTGGATCTCTTGGTCCGTTGGAAATCCGGCGTTGCTTCTAAAGGTTGGAGGAATTCTTGCTTGAATTGATCTCGGGAATTTGATCTTGATTTTGAATTGGGGTTTGAATTTGAGGCACAAGCTTTGTCACTAAACTTGTGGGTTGAAGATGGTGGTGATTCTTGAACAATTTGCACCCTAGATCTAGGCTCCTTTTTATAGACCTCTAGATCTAGAATTGAAATTTGAATTCCCTCCACAAGTTAGTTAACCAAAAGATTTAAATTTCCCTCCAAGAGTTAGTTAAGCCCAAAATTTGAATTTCCCTCCAAGAGTTTTTTAAGCCGAGCCTTCTAGATGTGCCACATGGAGCTTCTGGGGTCTTCTGGAAGCTTTGGCCGTTAGAGGTAAGCAAGTGCCAAAATTTGACGCAGTGATCACATTATATGGCCGTGGATCCGCGGCTCCAAGAGGGTTTGGGCCGCGGATCCGTGGCCCTTTGGTGGCCTTGATTCTTTCTTTTTACATGGTAATTCTTGGGCTGAGTTTTGGGCCTCTTTCTGATGTGTGGAATTTTATTTGGATTTCTGTAATATTACCAGATCTTCAGCCTTTGAGTTGGCGTATTTTATCTGCACTGTTTTCTCAATTTTGGGCTTTGCTTCCGGAATTTCCTGCATAGACTCCAAGACAAGAGTTGCGCTATACAAGAATGATGCGATGCCATGATAAACACACAATTTCCCTAAAAGTGCTGGTTTTAGTATACAGTACAAGTAATCCAGTATTTTACATGTGTTTTGCAAATATGTGTGATATGAATACCGGATACCTTTACTTGACTGCAAAAGGTAGGGAAATTGCCGTGTTAGAAATGCAGTATTTTCGACTGATCAAATTCCCCTAAACTTATTTTCGATCGTCTCGATCGAATTGTTTTATTAAAAAGAGAAGGAGAAAATAAAGATAGAGAAAAGCACACTTTCGTAGGCAATACGATTGCACTGAGCACGTGCAACAAGCCTTTAAACCTCTAGGTGTCCCTAGTAGGAGGAGTGTTGTCTCCTGAGGGTTTTCAGCGGATTGCACCCACAAAATCCAATAATAAAAGAAAGATCAAGAATATTACATTTAAAGAAAAGAATTGTAAAAGAAAAGCCTTGAAAATTAGGGTTTCCAACTAAGCTAGCTTTTCGGTTGTCCTGAGCCCTATCTTAATGGTAATGAAAAGATGTCAGAAATCACGTCCTCCCTCAATAAAACATCGTCTTATTCTTCATTCCTATCTTTCTTCCAAACATCGATCATATCACCCTGCGTGTGTGTAAAGGACATCCCTACATCCGGAGAATTCAATTCAAGCTATCATACTCTTGCCCATCAGCCTCAGTACTTTTTAATTAGATGTGCTTACACACTTTCATGCGATCGTTAATACTTCTTGAGGTACTAACCGACCGATTACTCCTGTGCTTGCTTATTTGGTGTATTTTCCTCGTCTTGCACCATCTTAAGTACAGCAGTGACTCCCAGACCAGTTGGCCTTAGGGCACTAGGTGAAAAGGCACCCTCGCTATATATTTTTTTATTATTGCCCTTGGTGATAACAAAACCAGTGTCCATTTTTCTCCCCACTTTCTTCATTTTTCTTCCTTCATACATCGGCTTTAAGACAAGAGCATTTCAAGGTATCCTCTACTATCACGGGCTTTAAGACGTGTGTAAGTGCGAATAGCAGGGTATCAACGTTCAAAATATTTGGCTTTCCAGAATAGAAACTATTTTTCAGACTTATTTTTATCCTCAGATTAGTGACTTCCTTCATCTTACTAACCCTTGGGACAACGGCTCATAACTACTTATTACTAGTTCGTATAAGAAAACTTCTAATTTTCTTGGTTTTCTTAAATTTTTCTAATCTCATGGATGCAATTGTTCACTATCTAATCTTTTATTATCTTATATATTAAATATTTTTATATTTTTATGAGTTTTGAAAATTTCTGAATTTTTATGGATTTTGAAATTTTTTAAATTTTTATAGGTTTTAATGGGTTTTGAAAAATTATTTACAAAAAATGATGAGCCAAAAGAAAATATTTACACAGAATTTTTATGGGTTTTGAAATTTTTTAAATTTTTATGGTTTTTTTTTTAGAAATGTTTTGTGTATATGCAAATGATATGCACATGATGCAAAACTAAGCACGAACCTCCCCCAACTTGTTTTCAACAGTGTCCTCACTGTTGCCATCCTTTATATCTCGAAAAACCTGCAAGCCTGGGAGGAATTTATTAGTGGGGGCAAAATATTTAAGTGAAGATCCTCCCCCAAACTTATTCTTGGCTCAAAATTTTTGTAAAAATTTTCTTTTCAAGAGCCAGAAAAAATGCCCCCCAAACTTGAGTTATGCAATGTTAATCTGTTGAAAATCACATGAGGGGGTCAAAAATCAGTGGTCGATGCCAAGCTTTGCAAAGACCGACAATCAACACCAACCATTCGAAGATTTTATCAAAGCAGTGCTCGGGTTGGTGGAAGAAGAAGTGGGGAAAGGGTAAGTGATGGAACAGAATGTGTGTGCGTCTCATTTTGGAGAGACGATGCAGTGAATGTGATGGATTACTCGCATTCTTTTTACAATTCAGAAGAAGGGGTGGAGGTTCAATTTCAATGATTGGGACATGATTCATCTCAACACCCGTGTTATTCAGAAATGCGAGTTCATCAGCGAAGATTTCCTCAAAAGTTTCATCAATACCCCGAAGAATAATGTCATCACAAAGTGCGGAGTGATCTTCAGACTCTAAAAGCAGTTCATAATCGGTCTTAGTTGTTGACCCGGACATCACGGTGGAAGAGTCCGTATGTGTATGATACATAGTTGGGTCAAACAATAACGTATGAAAAGAGTCAAGATCGGTATCAGGAGGATCATCAAATTCGCTGCTGTCGACATCCATTAAGTCGACAGAACAGACATGAGCAGTAGGTTCGGAGGGTACACTTCCCAACTTGTAAATGTTCAGCTCTATTGATCGGTCAGCCATAGACTGAGAAAGGAAGCAGGTTAACACTTGCGCCAAGGTCTAAAAGAGCACGGTTGATGTGTTTTTCCCCAATAGAAATGGAAATCGTAGGATATCCAGGATCCTTACGTTTCCTCGGTAATTGCTGGGGGAAAGCCGTGTCTACTGTTTTTGCCATGAATATCTTTTACGGCACTTGAGTCTTCCTCTTCCTAGTGCACAAGTTCTTATGAGTTTTCGCATAGGACGGAACTTGTTGGATGGCATCTAGGAGAGGGATATTGATGTTAAGTTGCTTAAAAATATCCATGATCTTCTCCATTTGTAGACTCGGTGTGTTTGCCCTTAACCGATTAGGATAAGGTGCTTTAGCAATAAGCGCTGGGTCCATCATAGGAGAAGGAAGTGGGGGTAGACATGATCCCAAAAGAGGAGTGGGGATCGTCTGTGGAGAACTAGAAGAGATGGGCTGAGGTAGAGAGCCTTATGGGAAACGAAGAATAGGCTCGCAGAAATGTGGTGGGGTAGAAGAACTGGGGTTAGAATTAGAAGTGTGTGTGTGAGGTAAGGTCTCAGCCGGGGTTTTATTGATTGATTTATCAGTGTCATCAAACTCTTCCCCAAGGTGATTGTCAAGCACACTTCCAGATCTCAACGTGATTGCATCCACATGATGTGAATAGCAAGGATTGGATAAGGGTTGAGCTGGAAGTTTCCCATTCTCTCTTGCACTCATTTCGGCTTTTAATCGTGCAATTTCTTGTTCCCTCGATTTAATACTCTCGCTTTGGGACGCAGAGTTTTTCTTTATATCATCGAAGGAAGTCTTTATTTCAGCCGATACTTGCATGAGATTTGCCAGAAGCAAGTTTATGAATGAAGAGGATTCATCTGTCCCGGTCAACTGCAAAGGACTAGATGGTGCGGGCGTGTTGACCGGATTTTGAAAATTATGTGCTTGGAAGGGGTGCTGACTCATTTGAAGTTGTGTGTGCTGTTGTGGAGGAAGGACCCGTTGTAATTGATTAGGGTTTGGAACCGTGTTTTGGGATTGGTTCCAAGCAAAATTCCGGTGATTCCTCCAACCCTGATTATATGTGGAAGAAAAAGGGTCATTTCCAGGTGTTTGAAATGCTGCATTGGTATGCTCGAGACCTCGAAACTGAGAGTTTAATGGACATTCTTCCGTCAAGTGAGAAGGATCAGAACAACACCCACAATCAGTTTTGGGGAGCGACATTGGGTTTAGGGAGGCTGCTAAGAATTTGTGTTCCATAGCGTCGAGCTTCTTTTGCATTGCTGCCATCTCAGCTCGAACACCTATGGACACGTCTATTTGGTGTACGCCACCCCTACTCGATGGCTGGGTTCCAGTCTCCCACTGTAAGGACTTTTCAGCGAACTCTTCTAAAAATTTCCATGCCTCCCCATCATCCTTGGTCATAAAGGTGCCTTGACACATGTTTTCAAGGTTTTGTTTAGTGGTAGGGTTACTGCCCTCATATATGATTCGGCAAAGTTCCCATCTCGTGATGCCGTGATGTGGGCATTGAACCAAAAGATCCTTGAATCGTTCAAAGCATTTAGGGAATGGTTCAGCCGGAAGCTGGGAGAATTGATATAGTTCGCTACGGATTCGAGCTGTCTTTTGCATAGGGTAGAATTTCTTAAGGAATGCCGCAACGAATTCTTCCCAATTCGTGATGGAATGTGCGGTGGTGTTATACAGCCACTTCTCGGCTATATCGCACAAGGTAAATGGAAGAAGTCGTAGACACATGGCATCTACAGAAAGTTGTGATGTACCCATCATTGCACATACGTTTTCAAATTTGGTAATGAAAACGTAAGCGTCTTCAGTCTCGAGACCATGGAATTTGGGTAGAAGGTTGATGTACTGGGGCTTAATCTCAAAGTTATCCCCGTTGGCTGGTGGAATGGATAAGCAGGTCGAGAGAGGACCTCGCAAAGGATAGCACCTCTCTTGGAAAGAGATGCGAGGAGGATTCTGCGCACCAACGGACGGCGGCAAAGTAGCGGTAAAGAGGTTCGATGGAGACTGATCCATCGGTGTGGGTGTGGTGGGGGGTAAAAGAAAGGTGAATAGAGAAATACCGACTTCGGAGTCGATCGAGGGGACGCGGACAAGTCGGGCACTAAAATCCCGTGTCCAGCCTATCTTGCACTAAAAGGGGTTAGTACAAGTGGTAGCGTGATATATAATTAGGGGAATGAAGTGAATGCGGTGTTTGTTTTGAAAATGATATGGATTTTGAAAAGATGATGCTATCACAACAAATGCAACAAGTAACCCTAAAATCTATGGTCACCTAGGTCAAAGCTCTAGACCGCTCCTAACTTCCAAAAGACAAGTCGCAGGATAAAATCCTTCACTGCCTCCTTGTCCCCCTGTGGCCAGGTAAGTGCCAGGTAAGTGGGAAGGTACTCCACTACGTAAGTAGTAGGCCTAATTAATAACCACTAGCCTTCGACACACTTGCCTTAGACACCACAAGAAAACGCGGATAAGCAATGAATTACCTACGGCCTTCTTCTGTCCTAAGTGAGCGCGACGGTCCTTAGAGTCATCTATAGATATTTTTTAATTAATGAGGGTAATGCGGATACAAGTTTGTGATTTTTGGGGCTTAAGAAGGGTAATGAACTCCCCGCTAATCTGGATTTGGCAGTGCCCCTTAATGTCCGTATTAATTATGCAAACAACCACAAAATCAACAACAAGCACAATTTATTTTGCTTTTCGCGGCGCTGCGATTTTTGCAAAGAATCCTGCAACAAATTGTTAAATGGAGCAGATTTTAGGAAGGAGATAAGAAAGATAGAAGTTACCTGCTGAAAATTTTCCAAAGAAGCCCTCAAGAAGCCGCGATTCCGCCGCAGTTGTCGCTTTATGCCGCGGTTCCGCCGCGCCTTGAGCTCCTCTCTGCACCAAATTTTACCAGAGCACTCCTGATCACTTCCCTAACTCTCTGGAATTCTCCAAATAATTTTCCAATTTCACAGAAAGCTCCAGATTTCCTTGCAATTAACCACAACAACACGTATTAGTGTTTGCGAAAGTTTTGATCTAAAAAATATTGATGGAATAGACTTTTCAACTCAAATTTCAAAAAATGAACAAATAGCACACGATCCCCGGCAACGGCGCCATTTTGATTGAAACGATATTCTTGATGTGTAGTATTGAGAAAATTATGTAGAAATCACAACCAAAAATATTTTGACCGCAATCAATAACGGTGTCGATTGTAGCGCGTTAGTAAGTGCGGATCGTCCACAGGGAAATTGAGTTCCATTCAATTTCCAAATTAGATGAGTTGAAAATTTAAGGCAAAGAAAAGAAAACAATTCATGATTTGTAATTGAAGATCAAGAGTAAGAAAAATCTAGATCTAAAAGAAACATTAAAAACAAGAATTGAGATGAGAGATAATTTCCAATCAACAATCAAGATTATATGTATGGCTCGTAGGAGTAGATCGGGTCTATAGATGTGATAAGATCTAATGATTACTCATTCTTATCCATTAACGAATTGATACTAGATCGATGCAATTTCATCGAGGTTTAAGAATCTTGCGAGGAAATTAGGGATTTCGCAACTAACCCTTTGTCCTTTCGATGGATCGCATTCAAATTCTAGCTTCTAGTTAATCAAATGGTCAATAGTTGTTCCCTAGTTTCGAGTGAACAAAATCAAGAAAGCATCATCTCGAAACTAGGTCATTAATCATTTGATTCACTAGAATTTCCAAACATTATAGGATTTAAGAATTGTGGAAATATCTAAATCATCATCATCTAAAGATCGTCACAACTCCTACACGAGCGGAGATTACTCAAACATCATGATCACAAACATAATCACAAATTGAGATCTAATCATTATGCTTGAATTAAAAGATAAGCAAGAGTATAGAAAATTCACCTTTATTTATCGACAAATTTCGTTACAACTCTCTGGAATTTACAAAAGGAAGGAACTAGATCGTCGATTTCGGTTTCGCTCGGCTCCTTGAGTCGCGGATCGGCGTGGATCTCTTGCTCCGTTGGAAATCCGGCGTTGCTTCTAAAGGTTGGAGGAATTCTTGCTTGAATTGATCTCGGGAATTTGATCTTGATTTTGAATTGGGGTTTGAATTTGAGGCACAAGCTTTTGTCACTAAACTTGTGGGTTGAAGATGGTGGTGATTCTTGAACAATTTGCATCCTAGATCTAGGCTCCTTTTTATAGACCTCTAGATCTAGAATTGAAATTTGAATTCTCTCCACAAGTTAGTTAACCAAAAGATTTAAATTTCCCTCCAAGAGTTAGTTAAGCCCAAAATTTGAATTTCCCTCCAAGAGTTTTTTAAGCCGAGCCTTCTAGATGTGCCACGTGGGGCTTCTGGGGTCTTCTGGAAGCTTTGGCCGTTAGAGGTAAGCACGTGCCAAAATTTGACGCAGTGATCACATTATATGGCCGTGGATCCGCGGCTCCAAGGGGGTTTGGGCCGTTTATTTTTACATGGTAATTCTTGGGCTGAGTTTTGGGCCTCTTTCTGATGTGTGGAATTTTATTTGGATTTCTGTAATATTGCCAGATCTTCAGCCTTGAGTTGGCGTATTTTATCTGCACTGTTTTCTCAATTTTGGGGTTTGCTTCCGGAATTTCCTGCATAGACTCCAAGACAAGAGTTGCGCTATATAAGAATGATGCGATGCCATGATAAATACACAATTTCCCTAAAAGTGCCGGTTTTAGTATACAGTACAAGTAATCCAGTATTTTACATGTGTTTTGCAAATATGTATGATATGAATACCGGATACCTTTACTTGACTAAAAAAGGTAGGGAAATTGCCGTGTTAGAAATGCAGTATTTTCGACTGATCAAGTAGGGAAAACTCTGTGTGTGACTCTAAAGACTCGACTACTACGCTGGCAGTGGGTTTAACCACAGACCGCAAGCGGCACTAGCTGTACGTAACGGTCCCCAGGTAGATGTCGATAAGAAGGCCGATGAGGAAACCCATCCGAACTCCTACTGAGCTTGTCCGTGTCAATATCCGCGCAGTCCGTGTAAGTCCATGTTGCTCACCCCGGTTCTTACGGGGAGGCGGAAACGGCGAAAAACAATAATTTTGGCGCAAGGCAACATGGACTCAAAAGCAAGATCTTGGCTAAACTAGAAACTAGTAAACTACTAGAGGTTTTAACTACTATGCTGTAGAAAGTGTACCTCACGAAACCGGTCCTTCGGGTATTTATTCCGCTGTTCCGCTCGTCCATCCAAGCTCCAAGCGTCGATCCGGACCTTGGGCACCTCCGCGGCCTTCTTGAGTCGAAGACGATCCACCCGAGAGATGTACACCGAGCTCCACCTCGAGCCGAGGACACTAGGGCAAAGAGATTGCTAGTCAAGAAGCCCTTGGATGTGTAGATGAGATGTATGGATGTGTTTGTCTTTGTGGGATCTTTTCTCTCAACACATGAGATCAAAAGATGAGATCAAGAGGAGGAAGAAGGAGGAGAACTTAGCAACCATGAGAGCTTTTCTTTTCTTCTCACTTCAAGAGAGAGAATGAGAAGAGAATAATAAAAAGATTAACTCAAGAAAATGAACCATGGTTGCAATAATACACAATATCATCATTACTAATCCCATCATGATAAAGTTGATGCTACATTGAATTGACCATTTTCATAATAAAAAATTAAAATGAAAATCAAAGAAGAGTGTAGACCTCTCTTGAAGGTCAATGGTCAACACGGTCAACGGGTCAACAAAGTCAAGAGAGGTCATGGTGGTCAAATGGTCAATGCAGTTAGCCATCACTAAACTATCACTAAAAGGATTAGTAAATAATGTCTCCGGCTCATAACGGTTTTGACCAAACGAATTGCCAAAACCCTAATGAGCCTGCCACATAACGGTTTTGGCCGAACCATCTGCCAAAACCCTAATGAGGCACCTCCTCCTTCATCGCTCCTCGAAACTGTGCATACACTCCTGCATCCGCATTTCGTAGAATGCGAATGCACAGAAGACCAATCAAATCCATCTGTGCAATACTAGGATCTGGCTTAAACCAAAGCCCACTAGTATTGCCTTCCCGAACAACATACGCACACAAGTGCACGTAAGTGATCGTAGCCCTGCCGTAAAACCATACAGCCTCTACACGTTTCGCTCAATGCAGGGAAACTCTCTGTGTGGGACTCTAAAGACTCGACACTACGCTGGCAGTGGGTTTAACCACAGACCGTAAGCGGCACTAGCTGTACGTAACGGTCCCCAGGTAGATGTCGATAAGAAGGCCGATGAGATAAATCTATCCGAACTCCTACTGAGCCTGTATGTGACAATCTCCGTACAGTCCGGTCTGTTCGTCTAATACATCGCATGGCGGGTCTAGGGGGTCGGTGAACATCAGTCCCCTAATAGCGGTACAAGTCATGTCGGAGTGTAGCCCAGAACACCCTGAGATAACACTAGAAACCTACCAATATATCTCGCTTGCCCTGGCCAGGGACTACTTATGTAATGGCTCTCCTAGACACAGCGCGATGTCAACCCCCAATACCGGGAGAGACGAATCCTGTCTAACCGTCACTGCCTCCAAGTGCTTCGGGACTGCACCCAACTACTACCTGTTTGCACGACTCCTTGGAGCCATGGTAGGGTAGTAATCTAAGTACAGTGGGAACACACTCGAGACAAAGTGACAGTGTCAAGTCGGCGGACTAAGCTGTACTCATGTCACCTGGGAACTGATAACTGACGATAGGTATAATACCAACCAACAGTTCCCGACGAGTCCTGTCCAATGTACTCTTAACCTAACGAGCACCCGCATACTATCTCAAGTACGACGTACTGACGGCTGTGGGACAGACCGTCTCCCCCGCTGGGATGAGAAGCGCATACGCTAGTCTACTCTGGAGTATCGATGCCCTGTCTCGATAGTCCTATGACTAGGGACCTGTATAAGGATGTGCTTATGGATTACCCAGCCCCCATGAGTGTGAGCGCCATCACAACGCTGGTAATCAAGCAAAGATCCTAAGGGCTCTACTAATATGTATATAAGCGATATGCTAAAAGAAACACATCCACATATTGAAGTAGAGACAAACCAAGTAGCATACTACCATTTTGGGAAAGATTGTCTATACAACTGTGAATATCCCAAGCTTCCATTAAGTAGTATGATACAGTAATGGCCTCTAGGGCATATACACTAACAATCTCCCACTTACACTAAGGCCATGTACTGGCGTATCGAAGACCTAACATCTCGATCAGCCGCTCGAACTGAGTCTGGGGTAGGGCCTTCGTGAGTGGATCTGCAGTGTTGTTCTCCGTATTTACTCTCTTCACCTCGATCTCCCTGATCAGGTGGTACCGCCTCAAAATGTGCCTGGACTTCTGATGGGACCTGGGTTCCTTCGCTAAAGCTATAGCGCCGTTGTTGTCGCAATACAGCGGTATTGGATCAACAATGGTAGGAACCACCTGAAACTCCGTGAGGAACTTCTTCATCCAGACAGCTTCATTTGCGGCATCGTAAGCAGCTATGTACTCCGCTTCCATAGTTGAGTCTGCAACGGTCTCCTGCTTGGAACTCTTCCAGCAAACCGCCCCTCCATTGAGGGTAAAGACATAACCCGACATGGACTTGGAGTCATACTTGTCACTCTGGAAGCTGGAGTCAGCAAAGGCCTCGAGCTGGAGGTCTTTTCAGCCATACACCAAGAACATCTCCTTAGTCCTTCTCAGGTACTTGAGAATGTTCTTTACCGCTATCCAGTGTTTCTCCACTGGGTTTGACTGATACCGGCTTACAACGCTCAATGCGTATGCTACATATGGTCTGGTACATAACATCGCATACATTATAGTGCCTACCGCAGAAGCGTAGGGTATAATAGACATGCGATCCCTTTCCAAATCAGTCTTGGGAGACATCTCTTTGGAGAGGGTGATCCCGTAACAAGCCGGTAAATTACCGTGCTTGGAATCTTCCATACTGAATCTTTTCAGTATGGTGTCGATGTACCTTGACTGTGAAAGTCCTAATATCCTTTTAGATCTATCACGATAGATCTGGATCCCCAGAATGTAGTTGGCATCGCCCAGGTCCTTCATGGAGAACCTCTGCGATAAGAATCTTTTGACTGACTGTAGCATAGGAATATCATTTCCTATTAGGAGAATGTCATCCACGTACAAGACGAGGAATACTACAGTTCTCCCTACAATCTTACTGTAAATGCATGGTTCATCTGGGTTTTTGATAAAGTTGAATTCTTTGACAGTATCATCAAAGCAGATGTTCCAACTCCGCGATGCCTGCTTAAGTCCATAGATGGACTTTAGCAACTTGCACACTTTACCGCTGCTCCCACTCTGAATGAATCCTTCTGGCTGATCCATATAGACGCACTCTTCTAAATTTCCATTTAGGAAAGCCGTCTTTACGTCCATCTGCAAGATTTCATAATCGTGGAAGGCAGCAATGGCAAGAAGGATCCGAATGGATTTCAGCATAGCCACTGGAGAAAAGGTCTCGTCATAGTCCAAACCAGGTCTTTGACGAAATCCCTTTGCAACAAGTCTAGCTTTATAGGTCTCAACCTGCCCATCTACACCAATCTTCTTTCTAAAGATCCATTTGCAGCCTACGGGTTTTACCCCTTCTGGAGCAAAGTCCAAAGTCCAAACTTTGTTGATGTACATGGACTCCATCTCGGTCCGCATTGCATCCAGCCATTTTACCGAGTCACCGCTCTGAATGGCTTGCTGGAAGCTAGTAGGCTCACCATAATCCATAGTGCAATCCTCTCTATCCCCGTCTATGAGAAAACCGTAGTATCTCTCGGGCGGATGAGACTGCCTACTACTCCTGCGGAGTAGCGCTGGGATGTCCGGTTCTCTTGAAACCTCTGGTTCTTCCAAGCTTTCAGTAATAGCTTGTGGTTCTGGAATTTCTTCCAGTTCTACTACGCTCCCACTTGCTTCTTTTTCCAAAAACTGATGTTCCAGAAAGTGGGCATGACGAGAAACAAAAACCTTTTGTTCCTCTGCGTAATAGAAAAAATACCCCCTGGAATTCTTTGGGTATCCCACAAACTTACACAGTACTGAGCGTGCCTCGACCTTGTCCGCATGCGGCTTTTTTACCAAAGCTAGACATCCCCATATCTTCAGATAGTTGAGACAGGGTTTCTTCCCACACCACATCTGATCTGGTGTGGTAGGCACAGTCTTGGAGGGAACCTTGTTCAAAAGATATGCAGCTGATTCTAGTGCATAACCCCATAAGGATCGCGGTAACTCAGCCTTACTCATCATGGAACGAACCATATCCAATAGGGTTCGATTCCGCCTTTCCGATACACCGTTGTGTTGTGGTGTGTATGGAGGAGTAAGCTGAGAGAGAATTCCGTTCTCTTTTAAGTAGCCCAGAAACTCGGCACTCAAGTATTCACCACCTCGATCAGATCTCAGTGTCTTGATACTTTTGCCAGTTTGTTTTTCAACTTCATTCATGTATTCCTGAAATTTCTCAAAGGCCTCGGATTTGTGCTTCATCAAGAAGACAAGCCCATACCTAGAGAAATCATCTGTGAAAGTAATGAAGTATGAATAACCACTTCGCGCATGTGTAGACATTGGACTACACACATCACTGTGTATGAGTCCCAAGAGCTCACTTGCTCTTTCTCCGTGTCCAGTGAACGGAGTCTTTGTCATCTTTCCCATGAGACAAGATTCACAAGTGGCATAAGACTGATACTCGAACGGATCCAAGTATCCTTCTTTATGTAACTTTGTCAACCGTGTCTCATTAATGTAACCCAGTCTACAATGTCATAAGAAAGCCTAATTTAATTGTGGAGACTTTCTTTTAAGTGTGTTCTGGACACTGAAGACCCGAGCTTGATTCAAAACGTATATACCGTTTTTCAATGTACCTGACCCAATCAGAACTTGATTTAGGTGGATGTTTACTACATCGCTTATAAAAGTAAAATCATATCCTTCCTTAGAAGGTAAGGATACAGATATGATGTTACAAGTCGCACCTGGTACATAAAAACAGTCACGCAGAATCAATATCTGCCAAGTTGTCAGTCCTAGATGATATTCCCCTACGGATTCAGCATACATGCTCATTCCGTTAGCAACCCTGAGAGTCATATCACCTTTCTTGATAACCCTACGGTTTCTCAGAGCCTGTAACGAATTACAGATATGAGATCCTGATCTGGTATCCAATACCCAGGAAGTAGGGTTAACTGACATACAGTTCTCTATTACAAACACACCCGAAGCCGAAGCCACAACATGCTTCGAATTCTGGCTACTGGCTTTACAAGCCCTGCAATCCTTCTGCCCATGTTCATTCCCGTAACAATAGGAACATCCCTCTTTTACTACATCCATTCCCGAAACTTCTGCCCTTCCCTTTCTTTCTACATCCCTGGTTTCCTTCAAGGTAGTAGGTAGAGACTGTTGAACTAAGTCAGCATCTGACCCATTCTTCAACGTGGTTTTCAGGTCCGTGAGCTCAAAAGAGCTGGTCTCTGTAAGGAAGTTGCCCCCTACAGAAGACCCGATAGCCAACCTCGCTGGAAGCAATTCGTTCGAGGTCTCATAACTTGTGATACGAGATTGCTCTCCATATAAATCTTTGTTATGGAGGAAGATAAAAGCTGAGTCCATCTTCTCGTGCTGCCTCTGGTATGTACCATCAACTGAGGCTAACACGAGGCACAAGGCTTTCGCATAGTCTTCTTCCGATGTCTCGCGGATATGAATATCCGTGACAGGGGAAATTGGACCTGAGACGGCAGGGGTTGGATCAGTCAAGAGGTGTCCCAGCTTGTCATGGGTAATGGACATCTGGACAGACCTTTGCCAGTCATAACAGTCAGATTCAGTCATTTTATTATCTAGATGTAACCTAGGTGCGGTCACTGGGTCGCTGCAATTAAGAGAGAGAGAAGAAAACACTCAGCATGATGCTCTTGCAAGTTTAGATTGGTTTTTAATTTATCTAAACAGGATGGCTCCCACTGTCTCTCGAATCCCTCCTCAAACCATAAAGGAAGAATTAGTCAGGATCAATCTCGCCGTACAATACTTGCTTAACCGTTCAGCCAGGCCAGTGTCGGTACTTCGAGGAAGGTTTTCCAACGCTTTCGCGAAGTTCGTTAATTAAGTAACCTCTTTTCCCTGTGGGCGTAGCCCCGCTAACACCTTTCTAGACACCTACTTGGTTTATAGCATTGATCGTTAAGTGAAAAAGTTTCCGAGGAGTAACATATACTCACAGTAGGATCGGGATCCAAATATCATCGCGTGACAAAACTGAAGGAATCCTACCAGAATCATCACACTCCAAATGGTATGCAGCACTAGAAAGTTTCAGTACTTTTGAAACTCCCGATGTGGATTTTTGCCCCATGCTCTTATGACCTTGACGAAGGCCAACATATCATAAGTCACATGTCGAGTTCTACCCGTCATTGTCCAGGTTAATTTGAACCCATCCGTACATAACCTTGACAAAGGCCAAAATAGTAGTACGACTTTCCCAAACCAACGCATCTATCTATGCGACAGATAAATATTCAGCAGCTACCAATCACTATGCCTTGGCGAAGGTCAAAATATATATCTTGAATACTACTGAATATTTAACCGAAATGACGGTGGGCTACGAATGGTTTTGGAGAAACCGTGAACGTAGTGAACTTGATATAATCGATGGAACAAGATAGCTTTTAAAAGGAGTGGTTCAAGCTCCGCGTTTAAAAAGATGGTTTTTGAAAAGAACCGAGTGGTTTTGAAAGTGTTCCAACGACTATTACTTGGTTTATTTTTCTTGCATTAGTTCTTTTAATGCGTCCCATCATTTAATCCTACCATTGCAGAAAACAACTAAAATATGACGTACACTTATGCCATTCGCATTCGCCACGGGGCCCCGTCATCACCCGTTAGGTTACTTAACTAACGACAGAGCGGGGGCTGGGCTAGCGCGGCTGAAAAACATAAGCAACGCCTAAATAGATATCGTATATAGATATATAGAAATGATAGCCATTACAGATCACAGATGAACACTTTGGATATACTTGGAATCCGCGATTCGTTCAAGCCTGCAACGAAAAGCGGATTACACGGTCGTGATGAATAGACAAACCCCACCCTAGACCCCTACGGGTGCGGCTAACTACCCGCCAAATACCCGAAGCGAAGCAACCTCCCTCAACCCGTGAGTAGGCCACTCGGTACTTCGAGATACCCGGTAGTTTGTGCACCCCTCCTTGGGTCTATCCTAGGAGCAAAAACAGTAAAAAGAAATAATACAATGACGGCTACAACCCCGACCCGGTTGTGCGGCCAAACAAATAATATTACATCAATTTACAAATTTTACAATGAATGAAAGAAAAAGAAACTCTCATCTCACACCCATTCCCGGCTATTCATCCGCGACAATCCAACGAGTTCATATACACAAACCATCAACATTACAGATCACAGATATGTATAACCCCTACTAATCGACGTATAGCGATTAGCGGACGTTCAATACATATATCACATCAGAGATAATATCTATTAGCCAAAGTCTACGGAATATCGATCAAAATACAGATTTTTTAACCACCCGAAAAGTCAATTTGCTCTCTGGAAAATCTGGGTAGAAAAAACATGTATTAAAAATCCCAAAACAGTTAAATAAAAACACTGCAAAAAACCCGGTCCACGACCGAGTCAAATCGGCCGCGGAACCGTGGCAAGAAGCATGCTCTTCCCGCGAAACCGCGGCGGTTTGATCGGTTCAGGGGACTGTTTTTCTGCAGTGGTTTTATAAAACCCTGAGACGAATTTTCATGTATGTTAAATTATTGTTGAACGGTATAAAAATTCGACAGAAAGTTGTTTTTTCCCGGACTTGTTTTGTGATTTTTTCCGATCGATATTCTTAACACTTTGCTAACTTGCTAGTTTATGTTTAGCTAGGCTCTGATACCACTGTAAGTCCATGTTGCTCACCCCGGTTCTTACGGGGAGGCGGAAACGGCGAAAAGCAATAATTTTGGCGCAAGGCAACATGGACTCAAAAGCAAGATCTTCGCTAAACTAGAAACTAGTAAACTACTAGAGGTTTTAACTACTATGCTGTAGAAAGTATACCTCATGAAACCGGTCCTTCGGGTCTTCATTCCGCTGTCCCGCTCGTCCATCCAAGCTCCAAGCGTCGATCCGGACTTTGGGCACCTCCGCGGCCTTCTTGAGTCGAAGACGATCCACCCGAGAGATGTGCACCGAGCTCCACCTCGAGCCGAGGCAATTAGGGCAAAGAGATTTCTAGTCAAGAAGCCTTAGGATGTGTAGATGAGATGTATGGATGTGTTTGTCTTTGTGGGATCTTTTTCTCTCAACACATGAGATCAAAAGATGAGATCAAGAGGAGGAAGAAGGAGGAGAACTTAGCAACCATGAGAGCTTTTCTTTTCTTCTCACTTCAAGAGAGAGAATGAGAAGAGAATAATGAAAAGATTAACTCAAGAAAATGAACCATGGTTGCAATAATACACAATATCATCATTACTAATCCTATCATGATAAAGTTGATGCTACATTGAATTGACCATTTTCATAATCAAAAATTAAAATGAAAATCAAAGAAGAGTGTAGACCTCTCTTGAAGGTCAATGGTCAACACGGTCAACGGGTCAACAAAGTCAAGAGAGGTCATGGTTGTCAAATGGTCAATGCAATTAGCCATCACTAAACTATCACTAAAAGGATTAGTAAACAATGTCTCCGGCTCATAACGGTTTTGACCAAACGAATTGCCAAAACCCTAATGAGCCTGCCACATAACGGTTTTGGCCGAACCATCTGCCAAAACCCTAATGAGGCACCTCTTCCTTCATCGCTCCTCGAAACTGTGCATACACACCTGCAACCGCATTCCGTAGAATGCGAATGCACAGAAGACAAATCAAATCTATCTGTGAAATACTAGGATCTGGTTTAAACCAAAGCCCACTAGTATTTCCTGCCCGAACAGCATACGCACACAAGTGCACGTAAGTGATCATAGCCCTGCCGTAAAACCATACGGCCTCTACACGTTTCGCTCAATACAGAGAAACTCTCTGTGTGGGACTCTAAAGACTCGACACTACGCTGGCAGTGGATTTAACCACAGACCGTAAGCGGCACTAGCTGTATGTAACGGTCCCCTGGTAGATGTCGATAAGAAGGCCGATGAGGTAAACCCATCCGAACTCCTACTGAGCCTGTATGTGACAATCTCCGTACAGTCCGGTCTGTTCGTCTGATACATCGCATGGCGGGCCTAAGGGGGCGGTGAACGTCAGTCCCCTAATAGCGGTGCAAGTCGTGTCGGAGTGTAGCCCAGAACACCCTGAGATAACACTGGAAACCTACCAGTATATCTCGCTTGCCCTGGCCAAGGACTACTTGTTTAATGGCTCTCCTAGACACAGCGCGATGTCAACCCCCATTACCGGGAGAGAAGAATCATGTCTAACCGTCACTGCCTCCAAGTGCTTCGGGACTGCACCCAACTACTACCTGTTTGCACGACTCCTTTGAGCCGTGGTAGGGTAGTAATATAAGTACAGTGGGAACACACTCGAGGCGAAGTGACAATGTCAAGTCGGCGGACTAAGCTGTACTCATGTCACTTGGGAACTGATAACTGACGATAGGTATAATACCAACCAACAGTTCCCGACGAGTCCTGTCCAGTGTACTCGTAACCTAACGAGCACCCATATACTTGTTGGAGATAGTGCCCTCAGAGTCAATTATTAGGTCACAGGTACGTGATTGCAATGATTGATGGAGGACCTATCCCGGTAGGACAGTCTTACTCGAGATGATAGTATGCTATCTGGTTTACCTTTATCATCGTGTACTGCTTCAGGTGACCTGACAAGTCGCTATTACACGTTGGTAGAGCCCCTAGGATTCTTGCTTGACCACCAGCAGTATGAGGGCGATCATATAAGTGGGAGCTGGGGGTCTATAAGCATATCCTTAAATGGTCCCTAGTCGTGAGAGTTTCGAGACAGGGCATCGATACTCCAGAGTAGACTAGTGTATACAGTCGAGACCCCGACGAGGGGCGGTGGCCGGTCTCACAAGCCACTGGTGTCAGTTGGTTCACCTAAGATGTATACAGGTGCTCATTGGGTTATGAGTACACCGGACATGACTCGCCGGGAACATGCTAGTTGGTCATATACCAGACGTCAGATGGCAGTTCCCTGGTGACATGTGTGCAGGTTAGTTCATCGACCTGGGGATCGTCATTTGTCTCGTGTGAGTTCCCACTGTACTTTGATTACTACCCTACCACGGCTCAAAGGAGTCGTGCAAACAGGTTTTAGTTGGGTACAGTCCCGAGCCACATGGAGGCAGTGAGCGTATCTTCAGGGGTTCGTCTCTCCCGGTATTGGGGGTGAGGTCGTGCTGTGTCTAGGAGAGCCATTACACGAAGCCCTCGGCCGAGGCAAGGAGATTTACTGGTAGGTATTCCAGTAGTATCTCAGGGTGTTCTGGGCTAAACTCCGACACGACTTGTACCGCTTTTGGGGGTCTGACTTTTACCAACCCCCTAGGCCCGCCATGCGATGCTCATAGACGAACGGACCGGACTGTACGGATATTGTCACTGACAGGCTCAGTAGGGTTGTCAGGCTGAGTTCGCTCACAGACGTCCCTTTTAGTCAATACCTGGTATCCCGTTACATATTGGCTTATACCTCTGACGTGCTAGTGGTTAAATCCACAACCAAGGTGTTGACGAGTCTTTAGAGTCCCCCACATTCAGTTACTCAAGCTTTCGGGCGAAAAGTTGTAGAGGCCGTATGGAGATATGGCAAGGTCCGATCAGATACGTGCGGTATTGCACGGATCAGGATCGGACAGTTTGTACTATAGGCCGTATGGAAATATGGCAGGGTTCGATCAGATACGTGCGGTGTTGCACGGATCAGGATCGAACGGGTATTACTAGCCGGTTTTGGTTAAAGCCGGATTCTAGTATAGTACAGTGTAGATTTTGTCTCATTGCATTTGTATTTCGGTCGGAATACAAATGCGGGTGTGTATGCACAGTATCGGGGTTTTCCTGTAATTTATTACGGGACCAGTTTTCTGGAGTTGCCAGTTTGCTTTCAGTTTCGTCCGATTTCCTTTGTATCGTTCATTGGCCGAAGATTGGTGGAGGAGGGCTTATTTGCATTGTTGCAAATAGGCATTTGTGGAGGGGGTCTTTGCATTTTGTTGTATCATGATAGCTTTTCCTTGACCTTGACTTCTAGCTTTATCATGATGGCTTGACTTTGTAGACAATCATGGTTGTTGATGATTGTTGGAGTGTTGGGTTTTGTGGTGATCATTTTGCTTTTCTTGCTTTACTCACCTCCTTGTCTTTTCCCTCCACCATTCTTCTAGTAATGGCCGGCCACTTGAAGTGTGCAGGAAATGCATGTTAAGGGATTATTTTTTTTAAGTGAAGAATGAGCAAATAAGTGTGCTGGAGTGAAACTTTATGGAGTTGAGTGGATTAATTAATTGCTATAAAGTTGCATGATTTAATCCACACCTACACCTTCTGTCCAATATAATTCCAGAGGGCTGATGGGTTTTCTGGCCGAGCCATTTACAGAGCATGCTTCATTATCATTCCCAGCAAGCCTCCATGGATTTTTCTTTTGCACCAATTCCTCCATCATGGCAACTATCCTAAACCCCAAAGAGACAACTATACTACACTGGTCTACAGCAAATCTTGGACACGTCGACTAGCCAGCTTCGTGCCCGAGTTGCCTCGGCATTGAGGTGGGAGCCCGTAAAAGAAGTAGGCGATGTGGTGCACTTCCGACGACGAGGAGGAGACGGGACATTCCGCAGGAGATCGGGACGACGACGAGAAGACCGGAGGACTCGGATATGTTGGTATATCTCTCTTCCCCATCTTGTAGATAGCTAGGACTAGTTAGTGGTTCGATCCGGGTATTAGTGCACGGTGGTTTGCCAGTTCAAGAAAATTTAAAGTTTATCACCGCTTCCGCATTTGGCCGTCGGATTGACGGCCGGGGCGCCGCCGTGCACTTACAGTGGTATCAGAGCCTCGCCATTAACTTAGTCTAACTTGGTTTAATGTGTTTTGCATTTCCGATCGACCAAAATTCCAAAATTCGCATTTTTGCTTGCATCAGTTTTCTGTTAAAATTTTCTGGTGTTGAAAATTTTTTCAGGTTACAGAAAAGTGATGTACTGGAAAATATAAGAGATCTGTGAAAATTCGATGAAGTGTCTCCACAGTAGGAGCGCGGAACCGCGGCCAAACCCCCCTTGGGCCGCGGTTCCGCCGCACTCTATTGGGTTCACTGCACCAAATTTTTACAGAGGCTTTCTGGGGTTAAAATTGGGGTTTTGGAATATTAATTTTGGGCCCAGAATTTCTTGATGTGCTACAGTAGTACTTGGGGGCCCACTTGTTAAAGTTTGATCGATCAGATATTTTAAACACATTATTTCACAGTATTTACATTATATCTGCGACCGTGAATGTCACTTGATCGGTAAATCCGGTCTAACTGCTATAGCCCGGTTAGATGGATTTGCGAACGTGACTTTCACGTTGATGTTCTGTTTTTGCTGTGATGTTGCGGATCGGTCGTGGGGGATAGCCTGGATGCAATGCTAGTACAGTTCTGTTGTATTATGTACATTTGATGTTGCGGGGCGAGCGTCCGACATGTGGACTGTCGTCACTGCCTGTTTGTATTATTATTTTGGGACACGTCCAGGTTGCGGTCATTGTACCCGTTGTATGTATATTTTACTTTCTGTACTAGGGTTACCCCGCGGAGGGGTGCACGGATAGCCGGGTTCTAGAGGGCAACAAGCCCGCATCTCATGGCATTGGGACGGAGGGGGCTTCACTCTAGGATTGGCGGGCTATTCGCCGCACTCGTAGGGGGTACAGGTTGACCCAGGAGGGGTGCCCAAGTTACCGGATTCCGTGAAGTGCTGGGTGGTCCATTCACGGCGCATGAAGGGGGCTGCCTCGCTTCAGGTTTTGGCGGGTGACTTGCCGCGCCCGTAGGGGTCTAGGTTTTCATTGCACAGGCTATCCACACGACCAGGGGAACGTCGGGTTTCAGTAGTGGCTCTGTGAAACCCGGGGATCCCAGATATCTGTATTGTTCTGTGATGCTGTACATTTCTGTGATGTTGCATTTTTTTCACGCCTTGAGCGAAATATAATATATTGGTATATATATTAGTAGATGTTGTATATGTTTTGCATCCGCACTAGTCCAGTCCCCGCTCTGTCGTTAGTTAGCTAACCTAACGGGTAATGACGGGACCCAGTGGCGAATGCGGATGGCATATACGTACGTCATATTATTTTCGTTCTTTGTGGTGTGATCAATTGATGGGACTGCGTTGATTCGGATCAA
The DNA here is from genome assembly GCA_030015575.1 of Agapanthus africanus. NCBI lineage: Eukaryota > Viridiplantae > Streptophyta > Magnoliopsida > Asparagales > Amaryllidaceae > Agapanthus > Agapanthus africanus. The sequence continues at coordinate 249,499,362 of JASDDO010000029.1, read as the reverse complement.
TGCAAGTTAAAAACAAACCTAATCTGATGTTGTTGGAACACTATTTCAAAAAAGCTGTTATTGCAAGGACGTTCATTTTTGTTTTGCATCGTGGTATTCAGTTGGAATATCCTGCTCCTCAGTCGACGAGGCAAGGGCCGAGATCCCTTCACCGGGAGTGACCCCTTGGACAAAAAGTTTGCGTCTGGGCATTAACTTCACTATAGCCGATTACTTTTGCTTTGCACCGTGGTATTCAGTTGGAATATCCTGCACCTCATTCTAAGGGGAAAGAGCCGAGATCCCTTCACCGGGAGTGACCTCTTTAGCAACGGTTTTCGTCACTATATTTTTAAAAAAAGCTATCCGTTCCTTCGACGATATCAAGTTCATTACGTTAAAGGTTTTCGCCAGAAACCATTCGTAGCCCTCCATCATTTCAGTTAAATATTCGGTAGTATTCAAGCTATGTATTTTGACCTCACGCCAAGGCATAGTGATTGGTAGCTGCCGGGTATTTATCTGTTGCATAGATAGATGCGTTGGTTTGGGACAGTCGTACTACTATTTTGGCCTACGTCAAGGGTATGTACGGGTGGATTCAAATTAACCTGGACAATGATGGGTAGAATTCGACATGTGACTTATGTTATTTTGACCTCACGCCAAGGTCATAAGAGCATGGGGCAGAAATCTCATCGGGAGTTTCAAAAGAACTGAAACTTGCCAGATATGCGCATACCTTCTGGAGTGTGATACCGTGAGCGGATTCCGTCACGTTGTCATGCGATGATAGTTGGATCCCGATTCCCACTGATGAGTTAGTTTACTCCTCGGGTAACCCCGACTAATTCTTCTTTCAGGTTTGGAGGAGAATTTGCGGTACAGTGGGAGGATTCTTGATTAGATAAATTGGTAACCATTCTGATCTAGGTTAGAGTGCACGCTGAGTGTTTCTTTTCTCTCTCTCTCTGGCAGCGACCATTGACCCGACCCTAAGACTATAACTCAGTGACCAAGTTAACCGAACCTTCTTAAACAATGGCTTTTGGATTGTCAGAGTTGCAAACCTCATTGCCACTCCTACTTTTACCCTTTTCTCCAGGACACCCCGTATTACAACGAACGTCCACTTCCATTGGACAAAACCATCGTATGGTTAGATACGAACTCGAAGAAATTTATTCGAGGATGGTTTCAGGTTCTGGAGGAAACGGATAGGATTATTCAGTTGTCTTTTCCTTTTACCTTCTCTCACATTGCGAGTACTCCTTGGTTTAGGAGATAGTACACCTATTATGCAAATTGGATAGTCTTCTTCCAAACCATAGGCAGGTGCCGACCGGTAGGGAATGAAGAAAACCAATTAGCCTAACGATGGTGTACAGAAGGTATTAAGTTAAGACAAAGCAAGGGATTAGTAAGAGGGCAAAGTAAATTGCAACGACCAAACCAAGTATTTCTTCGCCAATCCTAAATCACCTTTGTATTTCTCCAGGACACTCCGTATCACTACGAAGATCCACAGTTTATTTGGATACTCCATCGTATGGTTATATACGAACTCGAAAGGAACTTGTTCCAGTTCGGGGATGGATTCTGGTCCAGGAGAAATAGGAATAAGGTTTATTCGGTTGTCTTTTATCTTCACCCTCTCTCATTGCGAGTGTTCCTAGGATTGGGACAGTACACCTATTATGCTTATTGGATAGTCTTCTTCCACACCATAGGCTGGTGCCGAACGGTAGGGAAGGAAGAAAACCATTTGGCCTAAAGGGTGTACAGAAGGTAATGACTAAAGACATATAAAGGGATTTGGACAGGTGGCAAAGAATTATACGGTTACAATCGTGAATCTGGAAGAGGCATTACTAGGAATACCAGGATACCCCATCGGAACATTTCAATGTTTCAGTTTCACTGTGTACTGTTAAAGGAAAACTGATTTCCCGATTAGATACTTACTCCAGGGTATGTATTTACCAAGTATGGTTCTCACATCTGTATGGTTTTACAGATGATGAGTGGGAGTAGGTTATTGGGAATTGGGTGATCATCCTCATTATATCGGGATTCGTTGTAATCGGTGATATTTGAGGAAATCACCTGGGCTGTTTGCCGGTCGGCAAATATTTGGTTTTGAATATCCGCTTTTATGCACCAATTTCAAATTGATATATCTGTACGTCTATTTTCATAGAGTGAGATATACCTTTCTGAAATTATGTCTACGACATTTACCTATATCAGTGGATGGTTAGGTAAGGAGCATTAAACAGCGGTGTAATTCTTCTTAACCATAAGTACAGTTTTCAACCTACGACACACAGTGAATGAGTTATCAGACTCAAGGGACTTATACAGAGTATTGTATGTTGTCCAGGGTCCGTCAGGACAGAGGGGTTGGTCCTCGTACTATATTCGGTTTACTTATGACTTCTCTAGTTTTTAGACAGGTGTTTCGTGGAAACACAGGGTCCGAATTTTGAGAAGTTATAGGCATTTGAATAGAGTAGAGAACCAGGTATAGCAAGTATCGGGATTCTTCAAAGTGATCGAAGATGTAGATACTTGTATATGGTATTCAGTTGATAGTAGTGATTAAGAGAAATTGCTTCTCTTTCAGGTTACTCATAATTGGAAGCATTCCTAAGTTGAGTAACGCTGATCGACCTCCTTCCATTTAGTTGACATGCACTGGAGACAGCTGCATGATTTGAATCTGGTTCAATTAAATCAGTGCCTCTGGTTCTATATTGGATATAGAACAGTTCATATCTTAACGATGTTAAGGTACGGGGAGTTGTCCGGTTTATGATTAAAACCAGACACTGGACAACTCAAGGCACGTTTCTGTAATGGCTGTTTGTGGGTTGAACCAGGCTATGACGAGGGTTGACTTTCTACCATCTGGATGAACAATAGCGATATTGTTCTAGACTCGCCACAGTTTTATTAAAAATGGATTTTTTCAGAAAACAGTAGTGGGAGTATGGTAGAACTGGAAGTGATTCCAGAACCACAAACGATTACTGAAGATTTGATAAGGAATCTAAAGATTCAATCTGGATTGATATTCCATTGGCCACTCCGCAGATAAGGTGGGTAAGCTCAGGCACCCGAGAGGTACTATGGTAGCCTCAAGGACGGTGACAGGGAGGTTCTTGTTTTCCCACATTTGCCATTGCTGTTGTTCCAGACGGTGAGACCCGGCAGGAGGATGAGTATAGCGTCGTTCTGAACTGGTTTCAGAAGTGTACATGTATATGACTCTGCCAGAGGGTTGTCGTAGTCAGTGGGAGCAGCGGAAGCATTGGTGGACAGGTAGCTTATGTCTATTTATAGACTAAAGCAGATATAGCGGAGATAGATCATCTATTTCTGACGTGACAGTCATGGGTTTGACTTCATCAGAATAGGGGATGGATCTGTTGAGAAGGTAGTAGGGTGTGATATCCTGGTATTTGGATGACATACACAGGGTAGGAAAAGAAACTCCTAAACTACAATCGGTTATACTTTGGTCGTCACACAGTAGTTTCTCCATATGGGACTTGGACATTATATCAGACAAACTGGTTACTAGATCTATGGTTTTAGATCTAGATTTGGGTGGTTTCCCAATCAGGGTACTTAGACAGCATTCTAAGAGTATTTAGAATGGACGACTCCATGCACGGTAGTGTACCTGCAGAAGATGGAGTCACCCTCTCTAAAGGTGTCTTATAGACTAAAGGGGAGAGGGATGTGCATGATTGACAGATCACTTGCTTAGGCAATTGAGTCAATCATGAGATGTCAAGTACCACACCAGATGTTGTTCTTGCACTAGATGCAATAAGTTGATATTGATCCTATCCTGGAGAAACAGTCGGAAGCAGTTTTAGAACATAAGTGGATGTTCTAGGGATATGATAACGACAGCCTCGTTGAGGAGACAGTTATCATTCCAGGCTTCCAAGGTGACCTGGACGACAGGGAGGTTGTCAGAGTTATAGTTTTCCTTCTGACGAGGGGCAGTATTTTGGACAGTTGGTCCAAGGCAATACTGAGGGTGGCATGGCGCAGGATACTGATTAAGTTCAGTTGACGATACAGTCTAAGAAGTTTGGATTTGGAGTTCATTTATGAGCTAGGTCCCATCAGACATCCAGACACATTCTAAGACAGGTATTGCTCATTTCGGGAGATGGCTTTCTCCGCGAACTTGAGATATAAAGAGACATAGAAAGAAACAACAAAGCGGATCCACTCACTAAGGCTATTCCTCGAACGCAATAGTTTCGCAAACGAGCTTTGTGAGACTGACTAGTAGAGGAGTTGGGTGTTCGGTATCACACAGGCTGTGAGTATGCGACATCGCAATAATTAGCCTTGAGTGCAAGTAGGAGATTGTTGGAGATAGTGCCCTCAGAGTCAATTATTAGGTCACAGGTACGTGATTGCAATGATTGATGGAGGACCTATCCCGGTAGGACAGTCTTACTCGAGATGATAGTATGCTATCTGGTTTACCTTTATCATCGTGTACTGCTTCAGGTGACCTGACAAGTCGCTATTACACGTTGGTAGAGCCCCTAGGATTCTTGCTTGACCACCAGCAGTATGAGGGCGATCATATAAGTGGGAGCTGGAGGTCTATAAGCATATCCTTAAATGGTCCCTAGTCGTGAGAGTTTCGAGACAGGGCGTCGATACTCCAGAGTAGACTAGTGTATACAGTCGAGACCCCGACGAGGGGCGGTCGCCGGTCTCACAAGCCACTGGTGTCAGTTGGTTCACCTAAGATGTATACAGGTGCTCATTGGGTTATGAGTACACCGGACAGGACTCGCCGGGAACATGCTAGTTGGTCATATACCAGACGTCAGATGGCAGTTCCCTGGTGACATGTGTGCAGGTTAGTTCATCGACCTGGGGATCGTCATTTGTCTCGTGTGAGTTCCCACTGTACTTTGATTACTACCCTACCACGGCTCAAAGGAGTCGTGCAAACAGGTTTTAGTTGGGTACAGTCCCGAGCCACATGGAGGCAGTGAGCGTATCTTCAGGGGTTCGTCTCTCCCGGTATTAGGGGTGAGGTCGTGCTGTGTCTAGGAGAGCCATTACACGAAGCCCTCGGCCGAGGCAAGGAGATTTACTGGTAGGTATTCCAGTAGTATCTCAGGGTGTTCTGGGCTACACTCCGACACGACTTGTACCGCTTTTGGGGGTCTGACTTTTACCAACCACCTAGGCCCGCCATGCGATGCTCATAGACGAACGGACCGGACTGTACGGATATTGTCACTGACAGGCTCAGTAGGGTTGTCAGGCTGAGTTCGCTCACAGACGTCCCTTTTAGTCAATACCTGGTAGCCCGTTACGTATTGGCTTATACCTCTGACGTGCTAGTGGTTAAATCCACAACCATGGTGTTGACGAGTCTTTAGAGTCCCCCACATTCAGTTACTCAAGCTTTCGGGCGAAAAGTTGTAGAGGCCGTATGGAGATATGGCAAGGTCCGATCAGATACGTGCGGTATTGCACGGATCAGGATCGGACAGTTTGTACTATAGGCCGTATGGAAATATGGCAGGGTTCGATCAGATACGTGCGGTGTTGCACGGATCAGGATCGAACGGGTATTACTAGCCGGTTTTGGTTAAAGCCGGATTCTAGTATAGTACAGTGTAGATTTTGTCTCATTGCATTTGTATTTCGGTCGGAATACAAATGCGGGTGTGTATGCACAGTATCGGGGTTTTCCTGTAATTTATTACGGGACCAGTTTTCTGGAGTTGCCAGTTTGCTTTCCGTTTCGGCCGATTTCCTTTGTATCGTTCATTGGCCGAAGATTGGTGGAGGAGGGCTTATTTGCATTGTTGCAAATAGGCATTTGTGGAGGGGGTCTTTGCATTTTGTTGTATCATGATAGCTTTTCCTTGACCTTGACTTCTAGCTTTATCATGATGGCTTGGCTTTGTAGACAATCATGGTTGTTGATGATTGTTGGAGTGTTGGGTTTTGTGGTGATCATTTTGCTTTTCTTGCTTTACCCACCTCCTTGTCTTTTCCCTCCACCATTCTTCTAGTAATGGCCGGCCACTTGAAGTATGCAGGAAATGCATGTTAAGGGATTATTTTTTTTAAGTGAAGAATGAGCAAATAAGTGTGCTGGAGTGAAACTTTATGGAGTTGAGTGGATTAATTAATTGCTATAAAGTTGCATGATTTAATCCACACCTACACCTTCTGTCCAATATAATTCCAGAGGGCTGATGGGTTTTCTGGCCGAGCCATTTACAGAGCATGCTTCATTATCATTCCCAGCAAGCCTCCATGGATTTTTCTTTTGCACCAATTCCTCCATCATGGCAACTATCTTAAACCCCAAAGAGACAACTATACTACACTGGTCTACAGCAAATCTTGGACACGTTGACTAGCCAGCTTCGTGCCCGAGTTGCCTCGGCATTGAGGTGGGAGCCCGTAAAAGAAGTAGGCGATGTGGTGCACTTCCGACGACGAGGAGGAGACGGGACATTCCGCAGGAGATCGGGACGACGACGAGAAGACCGGAGGACTCGGATCTGTTGGTATATCTCTCTTCCCCATCTTGTAGATAGCTAGGACTAGTTAGTGGTTCGATCCGGGTATTAGTGCGCGGTGGTTTGCCAGTTCAAGAAAATTTAAAGTTTATCACCGCTTCCGCATTTGGCCGTCGGATTGACGGCCGGGGCGCCGCCGTGCACTTACAATACTATCTCAAGTACGACGTACTGACGGCTGTGGGACAGACCGTCTCCCCCGCTGGGATGAGAAGCGCATACGCTAGTCTACTCCGGAGTATCGATGCCCTGTCTCGATAGTCCTACGACTAGGGACCTGTATAAGGATGTGCTTATGGATTACCCAGCCCCCACGAGTGTGAGCGCCATCACAACGCTGGTAATCAAGCAAAGATCCTAAGGGCTCTACTAATATGTATATAAGCGATATGCTAAAAGAAACACATGCACATATTGAAGTAGAGACAAACCAAGTAGCATACTACCATTTTGAGCAAAATTGTCTATAGAACTGTTAATATCCCAAGCTTCCATTAAGTAATATACAAGCTAGTATGATACAGTAATGGCCTCTACGGCATATACACTAACTGTCCGGTCTGTTCGTCTAAGACTATCGCATGTATGGTCTAGGGAGGTGGAGAACGTCAGACCCCTAATAACCGTACAAGTCGTGCCGGTATGGCTCATGACCATTTGAGAATCTACTGATCAGCCCACCAGTAATTCTCCATCAGCTCTGGCCAGGGACTTATGGTAATGACCAACCGATCACAGTGCGATATCAACTCCCTATACCGGGAGAGACGAATCCCTAACAGTCGCTCACTGCCTCCATATAGCTCGGGACTGTACCCAACTAAAACCTGCTTGCACGACTCCTTTGAGCCGTGGAAAGGTAGTAATCAAAGTACAGTGGGAACTCACAGGAGACAAATGACGACCTTAAGTCAACAGACTACCTGCACACATGTCACCTGAGAACTGCTATCTGACGTCAGGTATAATACCATCCAGTCAGTTCTCATGCGAGTCTTGTCCGGTGTACCCGTAACCTAACGAGCACCTGTATACTATCTCCAGTACGACGTACTGATGGCTGTGGGGCAGACCATCTCCCCAACTGGGATGAGAAGCATACACACTAGTCTACTCTGGACTATCGATGCCATGTCTCAATAATCCTATGACTAGGGACAAGTATAGGATGTTTCTTATAGACTACCCAGCCCCCACTAGTGTGACTGCCATCACAACGCTGGTAATCAAGCAAAGAACCTATGGGCTCTGCTAATATGTATAAGTGAAACGTTACAAGAAACATATGCACATATTAAAGTAGATACAAACCAAGTAGCATACTACAATATTTAGCAAGACTGTCAATACAACTGTGAATATCCCAAGCTTCCATTAAGTAATATACAACTTAGTATGATACAATAATGGCCCCTAGGGCATATACACTAACAGTTCTACAACTCTCGGGTGGATCATCTACGTCTTGAGGTTACCGTAGATCGAGGACATCTCAACCATCATAGGAGCCACCGCAGAGGAAAGAAGACCCAAAGGACCGTTTCCTTGAGGTATAACCCCTATCATAGAATATAAGATCTCTAGGATTACTAGTTATGGTTTAGCACAAGATCTAGGTTTAAAATAGGTGTTGCATGCAAGAAAAATTATAGTTTGCCAATTCCTCCTCCTCACAATTGTTGTGAGGGTGTGCAACATCAACTAACATGGTATCAAAGCCTAACTAAACCACAACTAGTTGTTAAGACGGCGTTTAAAGTTTCCAATACGAAACAACTCCAAAACCATAACTCGAAACCCTGCTCTCTTGAAATTTTTCAAAAGTGTTCTGAATATTTTTTAAACAAGTGCAGAATAGTTGTTATGAGATAACTTGACAACCCTAGAAAAATGAGCCCAAACCACCCATTTTGACCCGGCGAGAAGAGGGAATTTTCCGGCGTCGCCGGTTTTTCTATGTGGTTTTGGCTTGGGTTTTTTGGGGCTCTTTGTACTCTGGGTTTTTGAATTTATGGTATTGTTTAATTATTTCCAGATTACATGTGATGTAACCTAAGTGTTAGGGAAAATCGGAGTGTTTCGAAATCGACTTTTCAGTTTGTTATGTGTTTGAAACGTCCACTAATTGTTATACAACGATTAGTGGGGGTTGCACATTTGTATATCATGTGATGGTATGTGTATATGAATATGTTGGATCGCCGTGGATGAATAGCCGAGGGGTATGAGAAGAGTGTTTTTCTTTTCTTTCATTCATGTAATTTGTGAAAAGCGATGTAATATTATTTTGCGGGTCACATCCGGGTTGAGATTGTAGCCACCGTTGTATAATTTCTTTTTACTGTTTTTGCTCCTAGGATAGACCCAATGTGGGGTGCTGTCACGACCCAAAATTTGGCACGTGATGGCCCTAATACTACGCAACACCTAAAGACGTAACGCAGTAGAAGAAAGCCAAAACCCAGAAATCTAAACCAAGAAAATACGGAAAAGATAATATAAGTTTTTGAAAAATTTGAAATCGCAATCCAAATTCTTTAAAAGACCTACTTTATTTCTTTAAAAATTTGGCAACACCCCCTTTTTGTAAAAACTAGCCAAGATGAATACAACACAAAAATACGATGCCGTAGCGAAGAAATAAAGACAATAGAGAGAAAGCTGTATATAAAAGACAACAAATCCACAATTAGTATACAATAACGTCCTCACCAAGTCTCTAAGTCAACAACATAATAGTAGATGGAAAGTACAAGATATAACGAATGTACAATACAAAATACAGATAACCACCAAAAAAACCCAGTTAAGCAAAGTAGTATACTGTGAGCCGATGCGGTATCTGTAGCAAAAGATGATAGATGAGTAGCTGAATAGCCTGCCTCGACTACTCTGGGGAACAACTTGAAACACCTGTGGCACAACGGGGGTGAGTTGCCAACTTGTGAATAGTAGATAACATATGCAGGTAATCGCAGGAATGTACGTACAGCATGAACCTAAGATATGCGATTACAGTAATAACATGTCATGTGAATGCATAATAATGGAAAGTACACTAGCAGGTACAATCAATATGTGAAGCAATAGTAACATGACAGTAGTATGCAATAACCATGCAATAGGGATTTGAGAATTCAAATATGCAGCAATCATGAAGGGTACACTAACAGGTACTCCTAATACATGGAACCGTGCATAAGTGAAAAGGTATGTGGTATGGAGTGAAATATGTCATCCCACGGAATCCTGTCATCGTGGTAGGATCACAATCCATCAAGACACTCAAATCCTAATTCCTCAAATCAGCCCCCACGTTGGGCTCTCACATCATATAAGTCTCACATCTCCTCAATGTACAATATCGAGTAATCTCCTATATCCCGAATGTACAAATCAGTAAACCCATATGTATGTCCAATATCCAATCTCAATGAATCACCTAATATCCCAAATCAAATCTCAAGTAGAATTCTAGCATCCTAAAGGTATATATTTGCAGAAATAAATATGATGGGGGCAATACACATATATTAGCGTCCCATTCCACTAATATTGGTGTAAGGGTATATATAACAACGGCTAAATCCCCCGTTATATATACAAAGGTTTTAAAAAGAAATATCATGAAAACAATGTGCCAAGCATCGACACAGAAATCCTGATAGGTACGTATCATACGCTGTCCCGAAAGTACGAGTGCCTAGCTCTGACCCTCGCCTTTCGACGTATGCATATGTGCATGACTCCCAACGGTATCTCCATGATCCCTGCCGAGTCATTGGTACTGTCACCGGATGGTATGGTTCCCCTGCCGGGCTCATCGGCTCATAGCACATCGACATCCCTTTCTTGCCTGGGGTTACCTCCGGGCCCCACCATGTACCCTCTACGGCCTCGACGCCTCCTCATATGGGTATATATAAATCAACACCGATAAAACCGATGGTGGATGCGCAAATATCATATCAAGGAAACCGGGTTTTTCAGTGTATGCATGACTTCGTGAACTCCCGCGGTTCCCAAATCCAGAAAACATCATGTAAAATCCAAATAAACAATGCACAAATCTAGGAATAAATATATGCGATATATCTGAAATGCGAGCATATAAATGAGAATATGTAGCTGAAACCATATGTATGCGAAATCAATAAGGTACAGCTAAGTATATGTGTCTACCTATAAGAACTGATGTCGTATACCCCCTGGGTATAAGTAAAACATGAGCAAGGTATACCTGTAGCTGTATCGTAAGGTGTATATGTACCTATCACCAATGGTATGATACACTATAGGTATACCGATAAGCTAGATGTCATGTGTGATAAGCAATAGTATCTATAATGGTTAGTGTGTGACATGGCAATTATTGACTGTGTGTGTAACATACAATCCGTGCTCGTGCAACATAAACCGTCAATAATATGTGCAGTGTCCTACGGCTGCTAGTCACAGTACAACTATATCAAGAAAATAAGGTAAGGGCGCAATTCTAACAATGACGTAGAATATGCGACAAGTAATAGAATCCTAGCCCAGACGCATAACACCATGCGGGCGATTCCCTTGTAGATGTTAAATCTGCTCACCTACGCTCAACGCTTGGTGAATCCTACCATCTGCTCCACCCCGTAGCAGTGTCCGTAGTCCCTGCCTGCAAACCTGCAAATAAGACATGGAAATCATAAATAAGCCAAATATTCCGCAAAACGTGATATCGAACCTAAACGAGAAACTCGCGTCGCGAACTAAACGCGCGTGTGCACGTTACGCTAAAACGTGTGTATACGCGTCTGAAACTACCACGACACGCCGCGACACGCTGGATCACAGAACCTACTCACGTACCGCGCGTATCGCGCAAACACAACGGACATGAAAAATGGTATTTGATCCCAGATTTTCCTACAGGTCAAATCTTGCAAAACTAGATATGCCAAAACAATAGACAACACAGCAGAGAGCCCTACACAAAACCCCAGCATCCATGCCCCCTACTTGGCCGCAAATTGCGGCCAAACCGAATAAATCTGCGACCACTGTTTGGAATTAGGGTTTCGTGATCAGGTGGTGGTATCTAGACCTAGTTAGCATGTTCCAGTATCCTCAATTTTAACCTGAAGGCCCCGGGTCAAAAGCAGATTACAAAGTGCCATAATATCACTTTAAAACGCTAATTTGCACAAAAAGCAACCCTATGGTATTTTAGTGAAATCCAGAGTAAAACTCAGTTAAAGTGACCCTAATAACACTTAGATAGGTAGGGTTAACCAACACAATCACCACATAATCAAAGTTCCACATAAATCACCACAACTAGCACAAAACTAGCTAATTAACACAAACCGATGCTAATTAACACATAAGCTAAGCAAAAGAGAGATGGGTTCAGAAAATATACCCTATAGGATCTCAAGAAGCAGGAGAAGAAGTGTATGGAGGAAGAAGAGCTGCTGCAAGTTGCTGGGCTCCTGCTGTTGCTGATGCAGAAGCTGCTGTTGTTGTTGTGTGCTGATGCTGCTGCTTCTCTGCTGCTGATGTTGCTTCTGGTGTTGCTGCTGCTTGCTCCTGGGGCTTCTTCTGCTGCTATGGCTGCTGAGTGTGTGTGTGTGTGTGTGAGAGTGAGAGAGTGAGTGAAAAGAGAGAACAAAGAGAGAAATGAGAGGAAATTCAAAAAACCCCTCCACTCTCTTTCTCTTTCCTCATTTAATGAGGCATGGCTTGAGCAATAATGCCCCATGCCCTCTCTCTCTCAAAGTCAACATTCAACCCCAAAATAAAACCCTTTTAAAATTCATTTTCCATTTTAAAAAGAACCATGAACAATAAAACCAAAACACTTAAACAATAATAATTAACATAAAGAGAATGGGTTAATCCATCATGCTTGCTAATCATGGTCTAACCCCATCTCTAAACCCTAGTTTACATGCACAAGTGTGTGTATGCCTAGAAAAATTCTAATAAAATATTCATTAAATAGGATAAAATAATTGAAAATCATTTTGTTAAACCTTTTTATTAAAAACCATATATTACAATATAATTAGCTACAAAACACATTCTAAGGTGTTATAATTTCCCCCCCGTAAAAGAAATTCTTCCCCGAATTTAAGAATATACTTTACGCGTACCTTCAAGGAGAAGATTACAGCTCTCAAATCTCGCTCGCAGCCTCCCAAGTGATTACCTCAGTATACGGCTACGTCCAAGAAAAACCCTTCACAGATGGCAAGACCCTTGACCGATATTCCTCCACCTGCCGAGCCATTAACACAATTGGCTGCTGGCGAACGAAAGATCGCGTCAAGCTAAATGGTCTGGTGCTAAATCATGTGAGAAAGGTCAAGAAGGTAATTTTAAAGTATCATCACAAGGAATACGGGGTGAAAATTCAATAATCTGGGCGGGAGTGCCAAATTAAAGGCAACGAAACTAACTCGCCTATAGGATCTCGAAAGGACCTCAAATCCTGGGATAAGCTTCCTAAAATCCAGCACGTCATTCATTGGAAGGTCCGTAGGAATATATGATCTGTCCCTGCGATCTCGAGTCTATGACCAACACAGTCGGTATAAGACCTCAGTCCGCAATGGACAATTTCCATCCTGACCTAACACAACTGGACCATCTCCGAAGTCTCTAGACTAGCTGAGGTCCAAAGTCCTACTTACGCAGAGTCAGAAAAACAACAGACTGGTGATCGACACGACCTAACCCCTAAACCTAAAGGTGGCCAATTGGAGTGTCTCCTGATAACAGCTATCGAAGGAGAACCCTAACGATGGCGAGTGACGATCCCCAACCGTTGACAACAATTAACACAAACACACAACTTAATAAAGAACAACTGAGCAAACTGAGTATAACCGGACGACAAGAATCCGAATGGAGTCACACCCTGACTATCTTGGGTAGACACCATAATGAAATTCATGGAGATCTGCTCCCACTCCTATTTCGTAACGGTTAAAGGTTGCAACTCTCCAGCCGGCCTCAGATGCTCGACCCAAGCACACAGCAAGACAGACACCCTGAAACGAAACCTGAAACTTCTCTTTACATCCCTGTCCACCCGTAACTATTGTACGGTAACTAGGCACGCGCACAAGGGTCTACGAGGCATCAACCATGCCCGATTAAAATTTTAGCCGTGCCGAACAACCCGAATATGGATCTTTAAACTAGAGATTAGGCAAAAACTAGCATGCTAAACACTTTAACACTAAGTGAGAGGGATTATAACCTTTGTAGATCCGGTCCTTCACTTCATATGCTCCGTGTTGAAGTCCCTTCGCTGCGATCATCATGCTCCGGACTCTCGAGAGGCTTCACGAAGAGAAAGGAACAGTCTTGCTTCCGATCTTCGATACAAAGATGATCTACCTTGAAGTTTCATTAACACAAGCTAACACTCACTAAAATTGAGAGAACACTCTCATCTAAAGGGCAAGGGAAGATGAGGATGATGAAGTAGGATTTTTGCTCTCTTTATTTATCTTTTTCTCACATTTATTCATCACTTGGAAAAAATCTAGAAAGCTTTTTCATGGAAGAATGAAGGAAGAAGAAGATGAATAATGATTGAATTCCATTTGTGATGAATAGAAAAAGAATTAATATGATGAATAATGCAACCATAGTCAAGAAAACTCATGTAGAATTAACTAGGGTTAGGGTTTGGGTTAGGTTAAAGATGAGTCACACACAAATATCTTCATCATGAGAAAATAAAAACCCTCTAGAAACATTTAGAAAGAGCTAACCCTAATCAAACCCTAACCATGTTTAATCTCTACTAAACATGTTGCATTAGTAATCATATCGTGTTACAATATTATATATCACATATATAATATTTATTATAACAAAATAAAATAATACATTTAACATATATCGCATATATATCAATTTATTACCCGAGTGAGAAAAAGAATCTTTTAGTGAGCAAATATTAGTTAATATAATTTAATATATCATATATATTATTATACATTAAATTATCGAATCAACACTTGATCCGACAATCCGGCTATATCGCATATAACCGACTAATATTTATTTGTACCGATTCATCGAATCAACACTTGATCCGATGACCCGGCTGATATCAAATATCGTGAGAATACAATACGATATCACATACCGCATTATCCTCGGTCCCGCACATATCACATATGTGCTCCTACTCCGTTTTGCCTGAGCCAAGAAACCTCTGTGTAGGACTCTAAAGAATCGTCAATACGCCGGCAGTAGGCGATGATCATATCAAACACCCACAAGATGCAAGCGGTCAGCTAAACGTAACAGCTACCCAGGTATTGAGCGCACAGAAGATCAACAAGCAAGCCTGTACATTCTCCTGTGAATCCAAACAGTAACACTCCCGTACAGTCCGGTCTCGTCGTCTGATATGTCGCATATCTCGCATAGGGGTGGTAAACGTCAGACCCCAGTACCTTGATAAGTCGTGTCGATTTAAGGTCTATAACAGTTCGAGAAACTACTGATAACACTTACCAGTAAATCTCAGCAACTCTGGCCAGGGATTTCCGGTTATAGCCAATCGAACACAGCACAACATCAACTCCCTATACCGGGAGAGACGAATCCCCTCCTATCGCTCATTGCCTCCATGTGATTCGGGACTATACCCAAAAGCCACCTTTTTGCACGCCCTCTTGGACATGGTATGATGGAAATCAAAGCACAGTGGGAACCATACAAAACTCTATGACGATCTCGGGTCAACAGACTACTCTGTACCAGTGTCACCGGAGAACTGCCATCTGACGTGAGGTATAATACCATCTGGGAGTTCTCGGCGAGTCCGTCCAGTGTACCCAGTCTCCACTGAGCACCCGTACACCATCCTTGATGTCAAACACCGATGGATATGGGATCATCCATCACCCATCATATGGGTCAAGATGCGTGTACGCTAGTCTACTATGGTATATCGATGCCCTGTCTCGATACACCCTCGACTAGGAATAGTTATAGGATGTACTCGTCGACTACCGTGGCCCCACTAGTATAATCTCATCATAGTCCCTGTAGTCGAGTACACATCCTAAGGGCTTTATCAACATGTAACATAGAGACAATCAGAGTACATGTTAAGATAAAGTACAACCAGATAGCATACTATCATGTCGAGCAAGAAAGTCCTCCCTATATATGTCCTAGCATCCACTACAATATACATCGTATGTACAGTAATGGCCTCTAGGGCATACATATAACTAACAATCTCCCACTTGCACTAGGGCCATCTGTTGTGGTATCACATACCCAACAATTAGCTGCGGTTGAAGTATCTCATACTCAACCATCCCATAAAAGTCTCTACTGGGAAAAAGGCCTTTGTGAGTGGATCCACTCTGTGGTCCTCTGTGTCTACTCTCCTAACCTCGATCTCCTTGGAGATCAACCATCTCCATGATCAGGTGATACTTCCTAAGAATTATATCTGTATTTCTGATGGGACGGTAGTTCCTTGGCTAAAACCACAACTCCATTGTCACACAATGGTCGGAACGAAGTTCATCTCATGAACTTATATATATCCCGACTGCCTCTTTGGTAGCATCCTTGGTAACGATGTATCTTGCCTTTAATCGTTTAGTATGTCACGGTATCTAGCTTGGAACTCTTCCAACATACCGTCCCTCCACTGAGGGTAAAGACAATGCCTGCGACTGACATTCAGTCGTCCTTATCACCCTGGAACCTTTCCAGTGATTCTCCTCAGGATTGATTGATACCATCTCACTACAAGTAGTGAGAATCCTAACATCCAATTAGATCTATCTCATAGATCCAAAACCTAGGATTTAGGAGGTATCACTTTGATCCTATATGGAGAATCCTTGTGATAAGCGGAGATTGACCGAGCGTAGCATAGGAAACTCCTTCCCTATCAAGAGTATGTCATCCATGTACTTTACGAGGATCACCACCATACTCTCGACTACCTTTTTGTATATACAAGGTTCATCTACCATTTTGATGAAGTCAAACTCTTTGACTACCACATCAAAATAGACGTTCCAACTCCGCGATGCCTGCTTTATCCTATAAAACATCTTGCACACGTTTCCGCTGCTCCCACTTTCTACGAAGCCCTCTGGCTGTGTACTTATAGACGCTATCTTCTAAAACATCATTTAGAAAAGCAGTCATGACACCCAACCACCAGATATCGTACTCATGGTATGTAGCCGTGGCGAGTAAGATCTGGATGGACTTAAGCATAGCTTTGAAAGTCTCAATTTTTCCATGTACACCAAGTAATCTTCTCAAGATATACTCGCTCCTGATGGGGATTTAACCCTTCAGATAAAGCAACCAAAGTCCATACTTTGTTGGTGTATAAGGATTCCATCTCAGATCGCTAAGCATCCAGCCATTCTTATAGAGTCCCACTCCTGATGGCCAGCTCGAAACTAGTTGGGTCATCATCTCATGATGCAATCCTCACTCCCACTGTCATAGAGAAACCGAAGTATCTCTCAGGTGGGTGAGGAACCCTACTAGATCGGCGGAGAGGCTGAGGTTCGTTGGAAACTATTGAATCCTTTGGTTCTACAAAATCATCAGCTGCAGTTTGTATAGCTGGAACATTTCCAGTTCAACATAACAGACCTTGTCTCGAGCTTGTCCGGATTTTGCTTTTAGACATAAGACGGACAACCCCAAATCTTAACAAGCTTAAGATATGGGCTCTTCCCTTTCCATATCATATATGAAGTGGTAGGCAACTGATTTGATTTGAACCCTATTCAATAGGTATGCAGCTTCTCAAGTGCATAACTCCCAAAAAGAAATAGGAAACTCAGCAGTACTCATCATAGAGCACACCATATCACATATGGTGTTATTGCTCCGCCCCGATATACCATCGTGCTATGGTGTATACGGAGGAGTAATGCCGAGAGAGAATCTCACTCTCCTTTAGAATAGTCCAGGAATTCCGTGCTCAAGTATTCTTTTCCTTGATCACATCAAAGGACATAATACTTATACCCGTATTTTGGTTCTCTACTTCTAACTTATATTCTGTGAATATCTCAAAAGCTTCGGACTTGTGTTTCAACAGGAACATATGTCTGAATCTTGAGAGATCATCAGAGAATGTAATGAAGTACAAAGAACCGGTCTTTGCATGTGTAGACAGGGGACTTACATACATCAGCATGTATCAATCCCAAGAGTTCACTAACTCTTTCTCTGTTTCCAATAAACAGAGTTGTGGTCATCTTATCTCTGTGACATGACCGGCAAATTTCACAAGATGTAAATTTAAACTTATTTAAATATGCATCTAAATGTAACTTAGCTAGCCGGGTCGCATTGATATGACCTAGTCTACAATGCCTCAAGAAGTATTCGTTCATTTCTGAACTCTTCCTCTCGTGTGTGTTCTGTAAACTAAGAACTGTAGTTTAATTTAGAACGTCAATGTTTTTAGATAACGTGCCTGAACCGATCAACTCTTGATATAGGAAATGTTCAAAACATTATCCAACAATACAAAATTATATCCTTCTTTACTAATAAAGAGAC
This sequence comes from Agapanthus africanus, assembly GCA_030015575.1. Taxonomy (NCBI): domain Eukaryota; kingdom Viridiplantae; phylum Streptophyta; class Magnoliopsida; order Asparagales; family Amaryllidaceae; genus Agapanthus; species Agapanthus africanus. Next base: position 249,481,222 of record JASDDO010000029.1, on the reverse strand, counting down.
CGATATGATTTTGTATATCAGGTTCGGTATCTAATAACATTCGTTCAGAATGAATGTATTCAGGTAATACAGGGTGATAGTGACCAACAGACTTGGCTGCAACACTTGCACCGTTTTCTGTCTCATGAAACTCATCACCCGTTCTCAGTTCTCTGCCTTTCTATAGCCCATGTAACAGATTACATATGCGGGATCCTGATCCGGTATCTCATACCCAGGACGTAAAGGATACTGAGAAACAGTTCTATGTAATGAACACACCTGAAGATGATGCATCAACATGCACTTGCTTTGTTTGGGCGGCACGGGAAATCTGGTATTCCCCAATTTCCTGCTCTGTCTTATAACAATTATAAGTTGGAGCGGGACCAACGTTCTCCAGCTCAGTATAACAAGTGGGTTCGGTCAATATATCCATATTATTATCTTGATTAAGGCGTGATATGGTCGCTACCTGGAGAGAGAGAGAAGAAAACACTCGGTGTATGCTCTTGCAAGATTAGATTGGTTATCTAATATATCTAATCAGGATGTCTCCCACTGTTTTAATCAAATCTTGCTTCAAACCCTAAAAGGAAAGACTAGCCGGGATTAATTACACGCTACAGGTTCGCCAATCTTTCAGCCAGGCCAGTGTCGGTACTTTGAGGGAGGTCCCCCGTGCTTTCGCACGAACCTAATTAAAGTAAACCTCATTTTCCCAGAGGCGTAACCCCGTTAACACCTTTCTAGACACCTACTTGATCGGCTAATTGTAATGTGTAAAACTCTCCCAGGAGTAACTCTTACTCGCAGCGGGTATCGGGATCTAACTATCTCATAGAAGGTATGCAATCTCATTGCAAATTTTAACACTTGAAATTCCCGATAATTTTGCCCCTAATGTGCTATGACCTTGACGAAAGCCAACAAAGCATAGCCCGCTAGTCAAGTTCAACCCGTACATTTCTTGATTGAATTAAACCTACCCGCACGACCCTTGACGAAAGCCAACAAAGCCGCACGACTACCCTAATCCAATCGCATCGTATGCAGCAGATAAGCAGCATATAGCTACCGCACACTACACCATGACGAAAGCCAACAAATGTAGCACGCATACTATATACAACTTATCTGAAATGACGGAGGGCTACGACATGTTTTTCTGAAAACCTATTGCGTAATGAACTTGATATCGTTGTAGAATCGAGTGATTTTTAAATGGAGTGTTTTTGAGGCTTTTCTAGTTTTGCTAAAGGGGTCACTTCCGGCGAAGGGATCGTCGGCCTTTTCCTCATCGAATAAGGTGCAGGATATTTCACAAATACCACTATGCAAAGTAAGAACTATAGAAGCAATCAAAAGACAAACCGAGTTTGTAGCATCTGCCAGTTATTGCTAAAGGAGTCACTCCCGGTGAAGGGATCTCGGTCCTTTCCTTATCGAATAAGGTGCTGGATGTTCTACAAGGAACACCGCTATGCAAAGCAAGAACTAGAGCTACCAGTTTTTAAACAAGTTTCTACAACATCTTTAGGTTTCTTTTATTTGATTAATCTCATTAATGAAGTCCCATTTTTATTATGCTTCACAAGCATCTCTTTTGAAACAAAATCTGCAATATAACATATATCTCATATATATAATATAAACATTCGGCTTAGGCAGTAATATGATCTCATCACAGAACATTGCAGCAGAAGAACATATATGAAATATTGGATATACTAGGATGTCCGTGTTTTCAATACGAGCGTGTATAAAACACGGATTCCACGGTCGCGATGAATAGCCAAACCCACATCCCTAGACCCCTACGAGAGCGGCAAGCAACACTGCCAATTCTAGGGTTAGGAGACCCGGTCCCGACTCCTCGAGATGGTCTCCCACTGGACCCTAGAACCCGGTTACTTGTGCTCCCTGCCTTGGGTCTACCTAATGCGGAAAAGTAAATAATATACAACGGTGACATCTTCCGCAACCTGGAAGTGCCCCAATAAAAGAATATTACATACAAATGAATTTTACATGAATGAAAAAGAAAAACTCTCATCTCACATAAAACCCCCGGCTATTCAGAGCGCGACTATCCAATATAACATATCACAGCAACACATAATATCTCATATCATCAACGTAAGCAAGTATGCGTATCCCGATTGTCGTTGATGTATAGCAATGAAGCCGGCGATACACCACATACTACGCTTACGGTCACAGAAAAGAAAGTGTAAAACTACAACAGTTGGAATCCGCAACTTCCTTAGACATCGCATGCCTAACCAAATGAATTACTAAGACATCTCATGCCTAACAATTATAAACCCCGCATTTTAGTCTCTTTATCGAAAACTCTTTTCAATGTCAAGCCGGAAATTCAACAAGATTCCCGATATTCTGATCGAATGCTCGTCGCAAACTTTAGTAGACGGCCGCACCCCCAGATGCCGTCGACGAAGTGCACTAAGGCGGAACACCGCTGCCGCGAGCACCCGAACGGATGCTTTCGGCGACGGGGTTCTCCTACAGTCACTTGGTCGGGGCTATGGGGCGTAGCTGTCTATTAAGTTTACCCGGCGAGTATCCGCGTACGCTACGTGATTGCGACGGACTTTTGATCACATCAAAATTCCGTAGCAACCGATCAACTGAGACTGAACTGCTAGATTTATAACATTCAAATTAGTTATCTCATAACTACCTGTGGATTCCAAATATTGTATCACATTCCAGATAAATAGACAATGTTAAACTTTCCGATCGAATAATCAAACACCCAAGAGTTCCCCATTATATCTCAACACTTGAAATTATTTTAAAAACATCCATCACATGCCACAGTACTAATGGTCCAGCCGTAGAAGGGTCAAGCCAACGGCTCACATGTGGCACGCCGTACTGCCACAAACCCTAAGGTTCAGAAGCGGTTCAAGACGGTCACATAATCGAGTTAAGGTTTGTTGTCTTCTAGAGGGTCCACCGCGTTACTTGCACGACTTAGAACGTTCTTAAACACGAGGAAAAATCCAACTTTTGAAAAATTTTCCGACAGGGGAAAAAGTGAGTTATTGATATCCGCCCGAACTTTTTAACAGTTTCTAAAATTATCCGGACAAAATAAACAAAGTTAAATTATCCGATCGAATCAACGATTCCCCAATACAATCCTTGAAAACTCAACACTTGAGTGGAATTAAAATACTCCCAGAAAAAAATAACAAGAAAGGGCCTAATAATAATTACATGAAATTTCAGGAACTAAGTCCAAATTATGTCCGCGGAACCGCCGCACAAACCATGGTTTCGCCGCGGTTCCGCGGTCAAATAGTCGACTTAGGGGACCGTACTTCACAGTAATTCTTAGTTTTTCCTGTTTGTTTTTCTGAGCATTTTTAATTCAGAAAAAACCACCTTTTTTGAAAAATGTACAGAGAAGGGTTTTATCGGGGTTTCGGCGTTCGATCGGACTTTAAACTTTGTCTAGACTTGGCCTAAAGCTCTAGCTTGGCTCTGATACCACTGTAGGTCAGGCAGCCACCCCATCCAATGGGGTCGCCGTGGCACCAACGGGTCCCTCAGCAACTACTTTTTACGCATGCCTCCTCGCGAGGACTACAACCCGCCGGAACACCTTCCGGTCTCGGGACACCCTGGGGGTAAGAGCCTATGCTTCGCCATACTGTCACACGGTGAGAACCCCCCATAGGTCGACATCCAATGCCTAGTAGCTCTGATACCACTGTAGGGTTGCTAGGCACGCGCACAAGGGTCTACGAGGCATCAACCATGCCCGATTAAAATTTTAGCCGTGCCGAACAACCCGAATACGGATCTTTAAACTAGAGATTAGGCGAAAACTAGCATGCTAAACACTTTAACACTAAGTGAGAGGGATTACAATATTTGTAGATCCGGTCCTTCACTTCATATGCTCCGTGTTGAAGTCCCTTCGCTGCGATCATCATGCTCCGGACTCCCGAGAGGCTCCACGAAGAGAAAGGAACAGTCTTGCTTCGGATCTTCGATACAAAGATGATCTACCTTGAAGTTTCATTAACACAAGCTAACACTCACTAAAATTGAGTGAACACTCTCATCTAAAGGGCAAGGGAAGATGAGGATGATGAAGTAGGATTTTTGCTCTCTTTATTTATCTTTTTGTCACATTTATTCATCACTTGGAAAAAATCTAGAAAGCTTTTTCATGAAAGAATGAAGGAAGAAGAAGATGAATAATGATTGAATTCCATTTTTGATGAATAGAAAAAGAATTAATATGATGAATAATGCAACCGTGGTCAAGCAAACTCATGTAGAGAATTAACTAGGGTTAGGGTAAAGATGAGTCACACACAAATATCTTCATCATGACAAAATAAAAACCTTCTAGAAACATTTAGAAAGAGCTAACCCTAATCAAACCCTAACCATGTTTAATCTCTACTAAACATGTTGCATTAGTAATCATATCATGTTACAATATTATATATCACATATATAATATTTATCGTAACAAAATAAAATAATACATTTAACATATATCGCATATATATCAATGTATTACCCGAGTGAGAAAAAGAATCTTTTAGTGAGCAAATATTAGTTAATGTAATTTAATATATCATATATATTATTATACATTAAATTATCGAATCAACACTTAATCCGACAATCCGGCTATATCGCATATAACCGACTAATATTTATCCGTACCGATTCATCGAATCAACACTTGATCCGATGACCCGGCTGATATCAAATATCGCGAGAATACAATACGATATCACATACCACATTATCCTCGGTCCCGCATATATCACATATGTGCTCCTACTCCGTTTTGCCTGAGCCAAGAAACCTCTATGAAGGACTCTAAAGAATCGTCAATACGCCGGCAGTAGGTGATGATCATATCCAACACCCACAAGCTGCAAGCGGTCAGCTAAACATAACAGCTACCCAGGTATTGAGCGCTCAGAAGATCAACAAGCAAGCCTGTAGATTCTCCTGTGAATCCAAACAGTAACACTACCGTACAGTCCGGTCTCGTTGTCTGATATGTCGCATATCTCGCCTAGGGGTGGTAAACGTCAGACCCCAGTAGCTTGATAAGTCGTGTCGATTTAAGGTCTATAACAGTTCGAGAAACTACTGATAACACTTACCAGTAAATCTCAGCAACCCTGGCCAGGGATTTCCGGTTATAGCCAATCGAACACAGCACAACATCAACTCCGTAAACCGGGAGAGACGAATCCCCTCCTATCGCTCATTGCCTCCATGTGATTCGGGACTATACCCAAAAGCCACCTTTTTGCACGCCCTCTTGGACGTGGTATGATGGAAATCAAAGCACAGTGGGAACCACACAAGACTCTATGACGATCTTGGGTCAACAGACTACTCTGTACCAGTGTCACCGGAGAACTGCCATCTGACGTGAGGTATAATACCATCTGGGAGTTCTCGACGAGTCCGTCCAGTGTACCCAGTCTCCACTGAGCACCCGTACACCATCCTTGATGTCAAACACCAATGGATATGGGATCATCCATCGCGCATCATATGGGTCAAGATGCGTGTACGCTAGTCTACTCTGGTGTATCGATGCCCTGTCTCGATACACCCTCGACTAGGAACAGTTATAGGATGTACTCGTCGACTAACATGGCCCTACTAGTATGATCTCGTCATAATCCCAGTAGTCGAGTACACATCCTATGGGCTTTATCAACATGTAACATAGAGACAATCAGAGTACATGTTAAGATAAAGTACAACCAGATAGCATACTATCATGTCGAGCAAGAAAGTCCTCCCTATATATGTCCTAGCATCCACTACAATATACATCGTATGTACAGTAATGGCCTCTAGGGCATATATATAACTAACAATTATCTCACAAGTCACGTCAAATGTTGGGGGAACTTGAATGAATACAGAGAGCAGACTGATGTGCTTACTCTAGGATTACATGTCTCTACCTGATAATATCAGGTACTCAACGCGTCCCTAACTTAGCACACCATTGTCACAAATCAAGGACTCCGAATCATTACCCAGGTGAGTATGCTCAAGTATCTCTGACGTACGAGCATCGGCAGGATGTGTCTCGCGAAAACGATTTAAGAAAAGTGGTCGGGTGCGGACATGCGCAAGCTGTCCCCTCCATAGAGACGAACTTAAGCTGTACTCAACGATCACACAAGAACTGTAAATCTGCAGAAGACTATCACAACAATCAAAATTTGCTGCAGGAAGATGTATATTAAGCTCTGGTGGTCCGTGAAAATCTAACACGACTCTCGAACAAGTAGTGTCTCCAAATCTCCAACGCAAAACCACCGCGGCCATCTCCAGATAATGAGTGGAATATCCTTCACGTACTTTCTCCAAATGTGGGGAAGCAAAAGCGATATCTCTATAGTGTCACCTCGGTATACACTCTGTTATTTATATGTATGCCCTAGAGGCCATTACTGCACATATGATGTATATTGTAGTGGATGCTAGGACGTATATAGGGAGGACTTTCTTGCTCGACATGATAGTATGCTATCTGATTGATCTTTACCTTAACGTGTACACTGATTGTCTCTCTGTTACATGTTGGTAAAGCCCTTAGGATGTGTACTTGACTACCTGGACTATGATGCGGATCATACTAGTGGGGACATGGTAGTCCATAAGTACATCCTCCAAAGTCCCTAGTCGTGGGTGTATCGAGACGGGGCATCGATATACCAGAGTAGACTAGCGTATACCTTCTCGACCCATACAGATGGGCAATGGATGATCCCATATCCATTGGTGTTTGACATCAGAGATGATATGCGGGTGCTCAGTAAAGACTGGGTACACTGGGCGGACTCGCCGAGAACTCCCAGATGGTATTATACCTTACGTCAGATGGCGGTTCTCTGGTGACACTGGTACAGAGTAGTCTGTTGACCCGAGATCGTCATAGAGTCTTGTGTGGTTCCCACTGTGCTTTGATTTCCATCTTACCACGTCCTAGAGGGCATGCAAAGCGGTGGTTTTTGGGTACAGTCCCGAGTCACATGGAGGCAATGAGCGATAGGAGGGGATTCGTCTCTCCCGGTATAGGGAGTTGATGTTGCGCTGTGTCCGATTGGCTATAACCGGAAATCCCTGGCAAGGGTTGCTGAGATTTACTGGTAAGTGTTACCAGTAGTTTCTCGAATTGTTATAGACCTCATATCGACACGACTTATCGAGCTATTGGGGTCTGACGTTTACCACCCCTAGGCAAGATATGCGACATATCAGACGAACAGACCGGACTGTACGGTAGTGTTTCTGGTTGGATTCACAGGAGTGTGAGCGGGCTTGCTCGTCGATCTTCTGATCGCTCAATACCCGGGTGGCCATTACGTTTAGCAGACCGCTTGCGGCTTGTGGGTGTTTGATATGATCATCACCTGCTGCCGGCGTATTGACGAGTCTTTAGAGTCCTACACAGAGGTTTCCTGGCTCAAGCGAAACGAAATAGGAGCGCATATGAGATATGTGCGGGACCGAGAATAATGCGTGTATGTGATACCGTATTCCATTCTCGCGATAAATGTATCGATTGGTTGTATGCGATATAACCTAGTTATCGATTCAAGCATTGATTCGATAAACCGATACATAGGATACTAGTCGGTTATATGCGATATGACCGGATCGTTAAATCAAGTGTTGATTTAATGATTTAATGTATAATTATATATTTGATATATTACTTTGCATTAACTAGTATTGGTTCACTTTAAATGGATTTTCTCACTTGTTTGTGCATATTGTATATGTGATATATTTTTGTGCACATGTTTGTATCATGTTTGATGATACATGATTGCTAGGGTTTGTGTAAAGAATTAAACCTTGTTTAAATAAATGGTTAGGGTTTTTATTTGATTATTCATTCATTTATTTGTTTGTTTTTGGATTAAAGATAAGAGAAAAGGAAAACAAAAGGTTTCTTTCTTTCATGAAGCTTGTTGAAGCTTCATGAAGCTTTGACCAAAGAAACCCTTTTGTCTTCATCTCATTAACTCTAACCATTCATTTAACCTTAGTCAATTCTCTACACATGACCATGGTTAATATTATGATAAGAATGGATTTTTCTATTCTATTCTAATTAACTTATCATAATATTCATCTTCTTCTTCATCTTCTACTTGAAGAAAAAGCTTGCCTCATCAATGGCAACTTGATGAAATGAGTGAGAAATCCAATTCTAAAGTGAACCCACTTCCTATTTCTTCATCCTCTACCTCTTGCCAAGTAGTAGAGTGTGTTTTCTTCACAAGTTTCATGACTTGGTGAAGTGGGAGCTTGATCTTGTGATGCCTCGACGTAGATCATCTTCGGCACGAAGCCGACGACCTTGCCCGCCCATTTCTCCGACGAAGCCGACGCTAGAGCCCGGGATTTCATTTGGACAGCGGAGAGGACTTCATCATGGAGCCGTGGAGGTGGAGGACCGGATCTACAAAGGTTGTATTTCCGTACTCTTAGTTAAAGTAGTTAACTAGTTGCTTTGTCGCCTAAACTTCTAGCCAACGTTCCGTATTAGGGTTTCTCGACACCCGTAAATTTTGAAATTGGCATGGTTGATGCCTTGTGAAACCTCTTGGGAGTGCCTAGGAACCATACAGTGGTATCAGAGCCTAGCTAGAGCCTTAAGCGATGCGTAGAGGAAGTTTGAAACCCGAACGAACCCGAAACCCTAAACCAAACATGCTCTCTGGACTTTTTCTAAAATCTGGAGTTTTTCGATATTAAAATTATGCAGAAAAATCAGCAGGGAATTATAAGAATTACTGTGAAGCCCGTACCCATGAATCCACAAAAGTGCGGCGGAACCGCGGCAGAAGCCTGGCTTCTGCGGCGGTTCCGCGGCGAGGTGATGACGTCACCTTTCCTTAGTTGCACAGTAATTCCTATTTTATTGTTCTGGATTTTCTGGGAATTTTTAATATTTATTGAAGAGTTGAATTTTCTGGGGTTGTTTTGGGGATTCGATTATTCGATCGGATTGTCAAACTTTGTCTATTTGTTTTTCCGGATAATTTTTTAATATGTTAAAAAGTTCGACCGGATAAAAATACCCAACTTTTCCCCTGTCGGGAAATTTCTAAGTGTTGGATTTTTCCGTGGTTTAAAGACGTTCTAAGTAATGCAAGTAACGCGATGGACCCTCTAGAAGACAACAAACCTTAACTCGATTATGTGACCGTCTTGAACTGCCCTTTGAACCTTCGGGTTTGGGGCAGTACGGCGTGCCACATGTGAGGCGTTGGCTTGACCCTTCTACGGCTGGACCGTTGGTACTGAGGCACGAACTGAATGTTTTTAGACTTATTTCATGTGTTGATCTGTATCGGGAAAACTTGGGTGTTTGACTGTTCGATCGAAAAGTTTAACATTTTCTATTTATCTGGAATGGGATACAATAATTGGAATTCACAAAAGTTATGAGATAACTGAATGAATGTTGTAAATCTAGCAATTTAGTCTCACTTGATCGGTTGCCACGGAATTTTGATGTGATCAAAAGTCCGTCGCAATCACGTAGCGTACGCGGATACTCGCCGGGTAAACTTAATAGACAGCCTCACTCCATAGCCCCGACCAAGTGACTGTAGGAGAACCCCGTCGCCGAAAGAATCCGTTCGGGTGCTCGCGGCAGCGGTGTTCCGCCTTGGTGCACTTCGTCGACGGTATCGGGGGTGCGGCTGCCTACTAAAGTTTGCGACGAGCATTCGATCAGGATATCGGGAATCTTGTTGAATTGCCCGACTTGATATTGAAAAGTGTTTTCAATGATGAGACTAAAATGCGGGGTTTATAATTGTTAGGCATGCGATGTCTAAGAAATTCATTTGGTCAGGCATGTGATGTCTGAGAAGATTGCGGATTCCAACTGTTGTAGTTTTACACTTTCTTTTCTGTGACCGTAAGTGTAATATGTGATATCGCCGGTTTCGTTGCTATATGTCAACGACAATTGGGATGCGAATATTTACTTACGTTGATGACATGTGATGTTATGTTTTGCTGGATATGTTATATTGGATCGTCGTGTTTGAATAGCCGGGGTTTTTTTATGTGAGATGAGTGTTTTTCATTTTCATTCATGTAAAAACTTGTATGTAATATTCTTTTATTGGGGCACTTCCAGGTTGCAGAAGTTGTCACCGTTGTTGTATATTATTTACTTTTCCGCACTAGGATAGACCCAAGGAGGGGAGCACAAGTAACCGGGTTCTGGAGTCCAGTGGGAGACCAACTCGAGGAGTCGAGTCCGGGTCTCCTAACTCCAGAATTGGTAGGGTTGCTTGCCGCTCTCGTAGGGGTCTAGGGGTGTGGGTTTGGCTATTCATCACGACCGTGGAATCCGTGTTTTATACTGGCTTGTATTGAAAACATGGACGTCCTAATATATCCAATATTTCATATGATTCTTCTGCTGCGATATCTGTGATGTGATCATGTGATATGTTCTGTGATGGATACAGTATATAGTATATATGATATATTATAAAGACGTTACTTATGTTTTACACCCGCGTTAGCCCTGCCCTGTTCTGCCGTTAATTACCTAACTTAACGGTGCACGAGGGGACATCGAGGCGAATGCGGATGGTATAAGTGTACGTCGTATTTATCTGTGATGTTTAGGTACTTAATTGATGGGACTTCATTAATGAGATTAATGAAATAAAAGAAACCTAAGATGTTGTAGAATCGAATTTCAAAATAAAACAGGTAGCTACAGTTCTTGCTTTGCACAGCGGTATATGTGATATATCCTGCACCTTATTCGATGAGGAAAGGACCGAGATCCCTTCACCGGGAGTGACTCCTTTAGCAATAACTGGCAGATGCTACACACTCGGTTTGTCTTTTGATTGCTTTTAAGAGTTTTTGCTTTGCACAGTGATATATATGATATATCCCGCACCTCATTCGACGAGGAAAGGACCGACGATCCCTTCACCGGGAGTGACTCCTTTAGCAAAACTAGAAAAGCCTCAAAAGCACTCCATTTTAAAATCATTTGATTCTACAACGATATCAAGTTCATTACGCAATAGGTTTTTAGAAAACCTGTCGTAGCCCTCCGTCATTTCAGATAAATCCTGTTTAGTATTCGTGCTGCGTTTGTTGACCTTGTCAAGGCGCAGTGTGCGGTAGCTAACCAGTATTTATCTGCTTATGCATATGATGCAGATTGGGTTAGGGTAGTCGTGCGGCCTTGTTGACCTTGTCAAGGGTCGTGCGGGTGGGTTTGATTCAATCAAGAAATGACGGGTTGAACTTGACTTGCGGTCTATGGTTTGTTGACCTTGTCAAGGTCATAGATCGTTCGGGGCAAAATATTATCGGGAATTTCAAGTGTTGAAATTTGCAATGAGATTGCATACCTTCTATGAGATAGTTGGATCCCGATACCCGCTGTGAGTAAGAGTTACTCCTGGGAGAGTTTTACACATTATAATTAGCCGATCAAGTAGGTGTCTAGAAAGGTGTTAACGAGGTTACGCCTCTGGGAAAATGAGGTTTACATTAATTAGGTTCGTGCGAAAGCACGGGTGAACTCCCTCAAAATACCGACACTGGCCTGGCTGAAAGATTGGCGAACTTGTGGTGTGTAATTAATCCCGGCTAGTCTTTCCTTTTAGGGCTTGAAAGAAGATTTGATAAAAAGCAGTGGGAGCCATCCTGATTAGATTAAATAAAAACCAATCTATTCTTGCAAGAGCGCACGCTGAGTGTTTTCTTCTCTCTCTCTCCAGGTAGCGACCATATCACGCCATAATCAAGATAATAATATGGATTATTTGACCGAACCCGCTTGTTATACTGAGCTGGGGAACGTTGGTCCCGCTCCAACTTATAATTGTTATAAGACAGAGCAGGAAATTGGAGATTACCAGAATTCCCGGGCCACCCAAACGAAGAAAGTGCATATGATGCATCTCCTTCGGGTGTGTTCGTTACATAGAACTGTTTCTCAGTATCCTCTGCGTCCTGGGTATTTGATACCGGATCAGGATCCCAGATATGTAATCTGTTACATAGGGCTACAGATAGGTAGAGAACTGAGAACGGGTGATAAGTTTCATGAGACAGAAAACGGGGCAAGTGTTGCAGCCAAGTCTGTTGGTCACTGTCACCCTGTATTACCAATACATTGATTCTGAACGAATGTAATTAGATACCGAACCTGATATACAAAATCATATCCGTCTCTTTATTAGTAAATAAACGATAAAATTTTGTATTGTTGGATAATGTTTTGAACATTTCCTATATCAAAAGTTGATCGGTTCAGGCACGTTATCTAAAAGCATTAATGTTCTAAATCAAACTACAGATCTTTCGTATACTGAACACACAAAAGAGGAAGAGTTCAGAAATGAACGGATCCTTCTTGAGGCATTATAGACTAGGTCATATCAATGCGACCCGACTGGCTGAAGTTACATTTAGATGCATATTTAAATTAGTTTGAATTTACATCTTATGAAACTTGCGAGTCATGTCACAAAGATAAAATGACCTCAGCTCTGTTTATTGGAAGCAGAGAAAGAGTTAGTAAACTCTTGGGATGATACATGTTGATGTATGTAAGGTCCCCTGTCTACACATGCCAAGACCGGTTCCTTGTACTTCATTACATTCTCTGATAATCTCTTTAGATTCAGACATATGTTCTTGTTGAAACACAAGTCCGAACCTTTTGAGATATTCACAGAATATGATTTAGAAGTAGAGAACCAAAATAAGGGTAAAAGTATTATGTTCTTTGATGAGATCAAAAAGGAGAATACTTGAGCACGGAAATCCTGGACTATTCTAAAGGGGAATGAGATTCTCTCTCAGCATTACTCCTCCGTATACACCATAGCACGATGGTATATCGAGGCGGAGCAATCACACCCTATGTGATAAGGTGTGCTCTGTGATGAGTACTACTGAGTTACCTGTTTCCTTTTGGGAGTTATGCGCTTGAGAAGCTGCATACCTATTGAATAGGGTTCAAATCAAATCAGTTGCCTACCACTTCATATTTGATATGATAAGGGAATAGCCCATGTCTTAAGCTAGTTAAGATTTGGGGTTGCCCGGCCTATGTCTAAAAGAAAAATCCGGACAAGCTCGAGGCAAGATCTGTTATGTAGAACTGGAAAGGTTCCATCTATACAAACTGCAGCTGATGATTTGGTACAACCAAAGGATTCAGTAGATACCAACGAACCTCAGCCTCTCCGCCGATCTAGTAGGGTTTCTCACCCACCTGAGAGATACTTTTGTTTCTCTATGACAGTGGGAGCAAGGATTGCATCATGAGATGATGACCCAACTAGTTTCGAGCTGGCCATCAGGAGTGGGACTCTGTAAGAATGGCTGGATGCTTAGCGATCTGAGATGGAATCCATGTACACCAACAAAGTATGGACTTTGGTTGCTATATCTGAAGGGTTAAATCCCCATCAGGAGCAAGTATATCTTGAGAAGATTACTTGGTGTAGATGGAAAAGTTGAGACTTTCAAAGCTAGACTTGTTAAAGCTTTTCGTCATCGACCAGGCGTGGATAATGATGAAACCTTTTCAAGTGACTATGCTTAAGTCCATCCAGATCCTACTTACCACGGCTACATACCATGACTACGATATCTAGCGGTTGGGTGCCATGACTGCTTTTCTAAATGATGTTTTAGAAGAGAACGTCTATAAGTACACAGCCAGAGGGCTTCGTAGACAGTGGGAGCAACGGAAACGTGTACAAGATGCTTTATAGGATAAAGCAGGTATCGCGGAGTTGGAACATCTGTTTTGATGTGTTAGTCAAAGAGTTTGACATCATCAAAATGGTAGATGAACCTTGTATAAACAAAAAGGTAGTAGGGAGTATAGTGACGATCCTCGTAGAGTACGTGGATGACATGCTCTTGATAGGGAAGGAGTTTCTTATGCTACGCTCGGTCAATCTCCGATTATCACAATGATTCTCCATATAGGATCAAAGTGATACCTCCTAAATCCTGGGTTTTGGATCTATGAGATAGATCTAATTGGATGTTAGGATTCTCACTAGTTGTAGTGAGATGGTATCAATCGATCCTGGGGAAAATCACTGGAAAGGTTCCAGGGTGATAAAGACGACTGAATGTCAGTCACAGGCATTGTCTTTACCCTCAGTAAAAGGGACGGTATGTTGGAAGAGTTCCAAGCTAGATACCGTGGCATACTAGACGATAAAGGATGGATACATCGCTATTTAAGATGCTACCAAAGAGGCAGTCTGGATGTATATTAGTTCATGAGATGAACTTAGTTCCTCCCATTGTGTGACAATGGAGTTGTGGCTTATGCCAAGGAACGCCCGTCCCATCAGTGATCCAGACATATTCTAAGGCAGTGTCACCTGATCATGGAGATAGTTGATCTCCAGGGTGATCGAGGTTAGGAGAGTAGACTCAGAGGACAACACGGCGGATCCACTCACGAAGGCCTATTCCCAGAGAGAGATTTTTATGGGATTGTTGAGTATGAGATACTATAACCACTGCTAAAGATGGCCCTAGTGCAAGTGGGAGATTGTTAGTTATATGTATGCCCTAGAGGCCATTACTGTACATATGATGTATATTGTAGTGGATGCTAGGACGTATATAGGGAGGACTTTCTTGCTCGACATGATAGTATGCTATCTGATTGATCTTTACCTTAACGTGTACACTGATTGTCTCTCTGTTACATGTTGGTAAAGCCCTTAGGATGTGTACTTGACTACCTGGACTATGATGCGGATCATACTAGTGGGGACATGGTAGTCCATAAGTACATCCTTCAAAGTTCCTAGTCGTGGGTGTATCGAGACGGGACATCGATATACCAGAGTAGACTAGCGTATACCTTCTCGACCCATACAGATGGGCGATGGACGATCCCATATCCATTGGTGTTTGACATCAGAGATGATATGCGGGTGCTCAGTGGAGACTGGGTACACTGGGCGGACTCGCCGAGAACTCCCGGATCGTATTATGCCTTACGTCAGATGGCAGTTCTCTGGTGACACTGGTACAGAGTAGTCTGTTGACCCGAGATCGTCATAGAGTCTTGTGTGGTTCCTACTGTGCTTTGATTTCCATCTTACCACGTCCAAGAGGGCGAGCAAAACGGTGGTTTTTGGGTACAGTCCCGTGTCACATGGAGGCAATGAGCGATAGGAGGGGATTCGTCTCTCCCGGTATAGGGAGTTGATGTTGCGCTGTGTCCGATTGGCTATAACCGGAAATCCCTGGCCAGGGTTGCTGAGATTTACTGGTAAGTGTTACCAGTAGTTTCTCGAATTTTTATAGACCTCATATCGACACGACTTATCGAGCTATTGGGGTCTGACGTTTACCACCCCTAGGCAAGATATGCGACATATCAGACGAACAGACCGGACTGTACGGTAGTGTTACTGGTTGGATTCACAGGAGTGTGAGCGGGCTTGCTCGTCGATCTTCTGATCGCTCAATGCCCGGGTGGCCGTTACGTTTAGCAGACCGCTTGCGGCTTGTAGGTGTTTGATATGATCATCACCTGCTGCCGGCGTATTGACGAGTCTTTAGAGTCCTACACAGAGGTTTCCTGGCTCAAGCGAAACGAAATAGGAGCGCATATGAGATATGTGTGGGACCGAGAATAATGTGTGTATGTGATACCGTATTCCATTCTCCCGATAAATGTATCGATTGGTTGTATGCGATATAACCTAGTTATCGATTCAAGCATTGATTGGATAAACCTATACATAGGATACTAGTCGGTTATATGCGATATGACCGGATCGTTAAATCAAGTGTTGATTTAATGATTTAATGTATAATTATATATTTGATATATTACTTTGCATTAACTAGTATTGGTTCACTTTAAATGGATTTTCTCACTTGTTTGTGCACATTGTATATGTGATATATTTTTGTGCACATGTTTGTATCATGTTTGATGATACATGATTGCTAGGGTTTGTTTAAAGAATTAAACCTTGTTTAAATAAATGGTTAGGGTTTTTATTTGATTATTCATTCATTTATTTATTTATTTGTTTTTGGATTAAAGATAAGAGAAAAGAAAAACAAAAGGTTTCTTTCTTTCATGAAGCTTGTTGAAGCTTCATGAAGCTTTGACCAAAGAAACCCTTTTGTCTTCATCTCATTAACCCTAACCATTCATTTAACCTTAGTAAATTCTCTACACATGACCATGGTTAATATTATGATAAGAATGGATTTTTCTATTCTATTCTAATTAACTTATCATAATATTCATCTTCTTCTTCATCTTCTACTTGAAGAAAAGCTTGCCTCATCAATGGCAACTTGATGAAATGAGTGAGAAATCCAATTCTAAAGTGAACCCACTTCCTATTTCTTCATCCTCTACCTCTTGCCAAGTAGTAGAGTTTGTTTTCTTCACAAGTTTCATGACTTGGTGAAGTGGGAGCTTGATCTTGTGATGTCTCGACGTAGATCATCTTCGGCACGAAGCCGACGACCTTGCCCGCCCATTTCTCCGATGAAGCCGACGCTAGAGCCTGGGATTTCATTTGGACAGTGGAGAGGACTTCATCACGGAGCCGTGGAGGTGGAGGACCGGATCTACAAAGGTTGTATTTCCGTACTCTTAGTTAAAGTAGTTAACTAGTTGCTTTGTCGCCTAAACTTCTAGCCAACAGTCCGTATTAGGGTTTCTCGGCACCCGTAAATTTTGAAATTGGCATGGTTGATGCCTTGTGAGACCTCTTGGGAGTGCCTAGGAACCATACACACTCGAGCCCCACTCAAGAAACATTACAGTTAAACAACAAGGTTGCTCGAACCAAGGGCAAAGAAAGAACTGATGCAGTTGTTAACTGAATCTTCAACTGTTGAAAACTCCGCACACATGCCTCAGTTCAAGGAAAGAAACCTCCTTTCTGGTCTTTTCAGTCGACGGTGCAGCACTACTCTAGCAATCCTGCACGAAAAGGCGGTAAAAACCTGCTAAGCCCGAAATATGCGGATCTCAGTCCTGCACACAAGTCTGGGCCTAAGCTGTACGGCCACGATCTCCCTCGAAACCATACGAAACCGTCTCCCGTGACTACAAGACCTAGGAGTCAACACAAACAAGTCTGAAGAAACACTCCAAGAAACTGGCAACTGCTGGTGCTCTCCCAGTATCCGCATAACAAATCCTCAAGTGTTACTCCTGTCCCTCATGACACATTAAATAGACCAGAATGTCGTAAATAACACAACAATAACTGGTCGAGGAACGGCCTGAAGAAATCTGGTTCATCACATCTACGAATGCTGCAAGGGCATCAGTGAATCTAATGACTAACCAAAACACACCAAGCCCATAGCACGCACAAGGCAGTCTTCGGAATACCATCACTCCGAATCCGCAATAATGATGACCTGATCCTAAACAAACTTAGGAAATGTCTCGCACTCTGGACCTGATCGAAGAAATCATCACGGCGAGGTGAAGGATACCTATCCGCACCGTAAGCCGGTTTAATTAACGATCCGTCGATACACAACCTCAAACTGCCGTCTTTCTCCTTGACGAACAGAAATAGGAGCTTCCAAAAGCGAAACACTCAGACGCACAAAACTCCCCAACAAACAACTCTGCAGCTGATTCTTAAGCTCCCAAGCTTCGCCGGCCTATCTTGAACAACGTCGGAAAACTCTCGCACGAAAGGAACCCGGTCCAACAATTCCACTGTGGCTCCGGTATCATGAATGAACGCCAAGAATCCACGACATCTCCTCAGTAGCCGACTAGCGGAAAAGGCTGAATTCAAGCTGTGAGAGGCGGCACAACTATCCACCTGCACAATAAGAACTGACCTGCCGGAAAAACAATTCCTGACTGTTTCCTCACGGTAGTCCACAGACGCCTAGCACGTAGTTAACCAGTCCATGCCCAGGAGAATGTCAAATCCAACATCTCTAGAAGGATTGAAACGACGGACGAATCTCTATCTCCTATCCGATTGGCACACAACTGAAATACGTGTCGCGCAACAAAAGAATCGCTGACAGAAGTTAACACAACTACGACTAATCTACCCAACCACGGTACAAGGTGTGGAAAGCAAACGAGTACACCAAAAGAACATATAAATTAAGGATACCTGAAAACTCTGCATTGGACGTCTGCGCGTCCCGATGAGTAGAAGTAAACTCCTGTGTCTGCCCTCTACCCGCAACTGTCTGAACTCCTCTGTTAGACGGACTCCTCCGAGCGAATCTTCCACGTCCACGGCCTCTCTGAGTACGATCATGATGAGGTGCTAAGGAGCAATCCCTGACGAAGTGCTGAAGGCTTCCGCATCGAAAACATCCACACGCTGTCTGCTGACCGTCCTGGGGATGAGAGCTGAACGACTGTCCTCGTCTTAAGCCTCTGCTACTCCCGCGACGGCCACGAAATCTGTCTCGATGACCAAACCTCTGTCTCTGGACTGGTACACTGGTACGAGTCCTCCACTGTCCTGGAACTCTCTGAGCCTCTGGAATATGCGCCTCGTCAACCGGAGCTGCAACCACTGGTGCTATATAGGTGACGGACTGCCAGCATGCTGATCGTAAGTGACAACTGAGTAACAAGGGCGACAACCTCCTGTCGTAGCTCACGAACGACATCAACCAATGAACTCATCATCTGGCAGAAGTCCTGCATCTCTGCCAAAAGCCTATCAATAGTATATGTCGTAGGCTGATCTGTCTGCACCTTTGCAACTAGAGTGCCATCCTGGTCAGTACTCGTCTCACCCGAGTCAACTCTGACCTCGGCCCTCGCTGCATCACTCTGAGTCCCCATAGTCATCGGCGGCAAGGCTGTAAATAGATATAAGATTCGATGAGAATAAGGAATCGAATCTCAAGGATATGAATCATCAAGGAAGGAATTTCAAGAAATTTGTACTTAGGTCACTTAAGGTGAAGTACCGCATCGTGGGTATGCTGCAGACATACACACACTACGTTACCTTGCTTAAGCTACCTACTCCATCATACCAAGGTCATCTTAAACTCCGAAAAGTAAAACCTAGCGCTCTGATACCAACTTTGTCACGACCCGAAATTGCACGTGACGGCCCTAATACTACGCAACGCCTAAAGACGTAACGCAGTAGAAGAAAGCCAAAACCCAGAAATCTAAATGAAGAAAATACGGAAAAGATAATATAAGTTTTTGAAACATTTGAAATCGCAACCCAAATTCTTTAAAAGTCCTACTTTATTTCTTTAAAATTTTGGCAACACCCCCTTTTTGTAAAAACTAGCCCAGATGAATACGACACAAAAATACGATGCCGTAGCGAAGAAATAAAGACAATAGAGAGAAAGCTGTATATAAAAGACAACGAATCCATAATTAATATACAATAACGTCCTCACCAAGTCTCTAAGTCAACAACATAATAGTAGATGGAGAGTACAAGATACAACGAATGTACAATACAAAATACAGATAACCACCAAAACCCACCTAAGCAAAATAGTATACTGTGAGCCTATGTGGTATCTGTAGCAAAAGATGATAGATGAGTAGCTGAATAGCCTGCCTCGACTACTCTGGGGAACAACCTGAAACACCTGTGGCACAATAAGGGTGAGTTGCCAACTCGTGAATAGTAGATAAGATATGCAGGTAATCGCAGGAATGTACGTACAGCATGAATCTAAGATAAGCGATTACAGTAATAACATGTCATGTGAATGCATAATACTGGAAAGTACACTAGCAGGTACAATCAATATGTGAAGCAATAGTAACATGACAGCAGTATGCAATAACCATGCAATAGGGATATGAGAATGCAAATATGCTGCAATCATGAAGGGTACACTAACAGGTACTCCTAATACATGGAACCGTGCATAAGTGAAAAGGTATGAGGTATGGAGTGAAATATTTCATCCCACGGAATCCTGTCATCGTGGTAGGATCACAATCCATCAAGACACTCAAATCCCAATTTCTCAAATCAGCCCCCACGTTGGGCTCTCACATCATATAAGTCTCACATCTCCTCAATGTACAATATCGAGTAATCTCCTATATCCCGAATGTACAAATCAGTAAACCCATATGTATGTCCAATATCTAATCTCAATGAATCACCTAATATCCCAAATCAAATCCCAAGTAGAATTCTAACATCCTAAAGGTATATATTTGCAGAAATAAATATGATGGGGGAAATACACATAAATTAGCGTCCCATTCCACTAATATTGGTATAAGAGTATATATAAGAACGGCTAAATCCCCTGTTATATATACAAAGGTGTTTAAAAGAAATATCATGAAAACAATGTGCCAAGCATCGACACAGAAATCCTGATAGGTACGTATCATACGCTGTCCCGAAAGTACGAGTGCCTAGCTCTGACCCTCGCCTTTCGACGTATGCATACGTGCATGACTCCCAACGGTATCTCCATGATCCCTGCTGAGTCATTGGTACTGTCACCGGATGGTATGGTTCCCCTGCCGGGCTCATCGGCTCATAGCACATCGACATCCATTTCTTGCCCCGGGGTACCTCCAGGCCCCACCATGTACCCTCTACGGCCTCGATGCCTCCTCGTAGGGGTATATATAAATCAGCACCGATAAAACCCATGGTGGATGCACAAATATCATATCAAGGAAACCGGGTTTTTCAATGTATGCATAATTTCGTGAACTCCCGCGGTTCCCAAATCCAGAAAACATCATGTAAAATCCAAATAAACAATGCGCAAATCCAGGAAAAAATATATGCGATATATCTGAAATGCGAGCATATAAATAAGAATATGTAGCTGAAACTATATGTATGCGAAATCAATAAGATACAGCTAAGTATAGGTGTCTACCTATAAGAACTGATGTCGTATACCCCCCTGGGTATAAGTAAAACATGAGCAAGGTATACCTGTAGCTGTATCGTAAGGTGTATATGTACCTATCACCAATGGTATGATACACTATAGGTATACCAATAAACTAGATGTCATGTGTGATAAGCAATAGTATCTATAATGGTTAGTGTGTGACATGACAATTATTGATGGTGTGTGTGTAGCATACAATCCGTGCTCGTGCAACATGAACCGTCAATAATATGTGCAGTGTCCTACGGCTGCTAGTCACAGTACAACTATATCAAGGAAATAAGGTAAGGGCGCAATTCTAATAATGACGTAGAATATGCGAAAAGTAATAGAATCCTAGCCCAGACGCATAACGCCATGCGGGCGATTCCCCTGTAGATGTTAAATCTACTCACCTACGCTTCATGCTAGGTGTATCCTACCATCTGCTCCCCCCGTAGCAGTGTCCGTAGTCCCTGCCTACAAATCTGCAAATAAGACATGAAAATCATAAATAAGCCAAATATTTCGCAAAACGCGATATCGAACCCAAACGAGAAACTCGCGTCGCGAACTAAACGCGCGTGTGCACGATATGGTAAAACGTGTGTATACGCGTCTAAAACTACCGCGACACGCTGCGACACGCTGGATCACAGAACCCACTCACGTACCGCGCGTATCGCGCAAACACAACGGACATGAAAAATGGTATTTGATCCCTGATTTTCCTACAGGTCAAATCTTGCAAAACTAGACATGCCAAAACACTAGACAACACAGCAGAGAGCCCTACACAAAACCCCAGCATCCATGCCCCCTACTTGGCCGCAAATTGCGGCCAAACCGAATAAATCTGCGGCCACTATTTTGAATTAGGGTTTCATGATCAGGTGGTGGTATCTAGACCTAGTTAGCATGTTCCAGTATCCTCAATTTTAACCTGAAGGCCCCGGGTCAAAAGAAGATTACAAAGTGCCATAATATCGCTTTAAAACGCTAATTTGCACAAAAAGCAACCCTATGGTATTTTAGTGAAATCCAGGGTAAAACTTAGTTAAAGTGACCCTAATAACACTTAGATAGGTAGGGTTAACCAACACAATCACCACATAATCAAAGTTCCACATAAATCACCACAACTAGCACAAAACTAGCTAATTAACACAAACCGACGCTAATTAACACATAAGCTAAGCAAAAGAGAGATAGGTTCAGAAAATATACCCTATAGGATCTCAAGAAGCAAGAGAAGAAGTGTATGGAGGAAGAAGAGCTGCTGCTAGTTGCTGGGCTCCTGCTGTTGCTGTTGCAGAAGCTGTTGTTGTTGTTGAGTGCTGATGCTGCTGCTTCTCTGCTGCTGATGTTGCTTCTGGTGTTGCTGCTGCTTGCTCCTGGGGCTTCTTCTGCTGCTGTGGCTGCTGAGTGTGTCTGTGTGAGAGAGTGAGAGAGTGAGTGAAAAGAGAGAACAAAGAGAGAAATGAGAGGAAATTCAAAAAACCCCTCCACTCTCTTTCTCTTCCCTCATTTAATCAGGCATGGCTTGAGCCATAAACCCTATGCCCTCTCTCTCTCAAAGTCAACATTCAACCCAAAAATATAACCTTTTAAAATTTTTCCATTTTAAAAACAACCATGAACAATAAAACCAAAACACATAAACAATAATAATTAACTTAAAGAGAATGGGTTAATCCATCATGCTTGCTAATCATGGTCTAACCCCATCTCTAAACCCTAGTTTACATGCACAAGTGTGTGCGCGCCTAGAAAAATTCTAATAAAATATTCATTAAATAGGATAAAATAATTGGAAATCATTTTGGTAAACCTTTTTATTAAAAACCATATATTATAATATAATTAGCTACAAAACACATTCTAAGGTGTTACATGTGCACAAACTACCGGGTTCTCGAATTGCCGAGTGGCCTACTCACTTTGTTGAGGGAGGTTGCTTCACTTCGGGAATTTGGCGGGTAGTTTGCCGCACCCGTAGGGGTCTAGGGTGGGGTTTGGCTATTCATCACTACTGTGGAACCCGTCTTTCATTAAGGGCTTAAATGAAATGCGGAATTCCTAGTATATCCAATGTATTCATCTGTGATCTGGAATGTTTATAAATGCGTGCGACGAATTGCTATTTATATATGAGATATATAATAAACGTTGCTTATGTTTTGCACCCACGCTAGTCTAGCCCTCACTCTGCCGTTAGTCAAGTAACCTAACGGTGCATGACGGGGCCCCGTGGTGAATGCAGATGGCATAAGCGTGCGTTCTATTTTCGTTTCTTTTTTGTGATATTTAGGAAACGTAAATGATGGGACAATATTAATGTGATTAGTGTTAAGAAAAAGAAATCTAAAGATGTTGTAGAATCAAACTTTTTAAAATGGGTAACTCAAGCTTTTGCTTTTCATAATGGTATTACTTGATGAATATCCAGCACCTCAATCGATGAGGAAAGGGCCGAGATCCCTTCACCGGGAGTGACCCCTTTAGAGAAACTAGCAAATGTTATAAAGCACTCGATTTTTTATATAGTTGATCTAATTTTTGCTTTGCATCGCGGTATTCATCAATATCCAGCACCTTATTCGATAAGGAAAGAGCCGAGATCCCTTCACCTGGAGTGGCCTCTTTAGAAAAATTAGAAAGATACTACAAAACCATTTGATTTTTAAACTGGAGCTTAAACCACTCCTTTCACAAGATTCTACAACGATATCAAGTTCAAAACGTTAAGGGTTTTCATAAAAAAAAAAAAATCCGTTTCCCTCCACCTTTTTAGGAAGTAGAGTACATAGTATTCGTACCACGTTTGTTGACTATAGTTAAGACGTGGTGTACGTTAGCAAAGTGATGTCTTCCTACAAAGCATTTGTTGCGCCACGGTATCCGAGGCCAAAAAACGGAATCAAAATTTTCTTAACTTTAAATTGGCGCTACCGCGGACAATTACCCGGATCGTAACCATTAACCGATACTAGCAAACAAGAGAAAGGGTGAGAGATATACCGAGTGATCCGATTCCTCCGGTCTTCTCGTCATCGTCCCGATCTCCCGCGGAAACTCCGGTCGTTGCCTCGTTGCCGGAAGGGGACCACATCGTCTGCATCTTTTACCGGCTCCCACCTCAATACCGAGGCAACTCGGGCGCGAAGTTGGCTAGCCGACGCGCCCAAGATTTGCTGTAGAATGTAGTGTAGAATCATAGTCTCTTTTGGGTTGGTGAAGTTGCCTTGATGGAGGAATAAGGTTAAGGAAAAATGGTGCTTTCATTTTTCCAAAAACTAGAAGAATGAGATGATCAAATGTGTGCTACACTAAAATGGAAATTTCTCTCATTCCTCATCCAAAGTGGCCGGCCATCAAAACTAGGAAATGGTGGAGGGAAAAGCAACACATGAAAGGAGGTGAGTGTAGGATAAAGCAAGTGGTTACCTTAAACAAAACATCAACCATGCTTAATACTTCTATTCACATCAAATCTCATTCATGCAAAAGCATGGATGAAAGATGCTAAACATATCATAATGAATACATTTGCAAGAAACCCCCCTCCACAAATGTTATTTGCACAATTGCAAATAACCCCCTCCATCGGAAAAGTCCGGCCGGGAAAGAACAAAGGAAAACCGGCCGGAACGGAATGCAAACTGGAAACTCCAGAAAACTGGTCCCGTAATAAATTACAGGAAAACCCCGATACTGTGCATACACACCCGCATCTGTATTCCGTCCGGATACAAATGCAAAGAGACAAAATCTACACTGTACTAAACTAGGATCCGGCTTAAACCAAAGCCGGCTAGTAATGTTCGTCCGATCCTGATCCGTGCAATACCGCACGTATCGGATCGAACCCTGCCATATATCCATACGGCCACTAGTACAAACCGTCCGATCCTGATCCGTGCAATACCGCACGTATCTGATCGGACCCTGCCATATCTCCATACGGCCTTAACAGCGTTTCGTCCGAAAGCTTGAGTAACTGAAAGTGTGGTGGACTCTAAAGACTCGTCAATACTATGGCTGTGGATTTAACCACTAGCACGTCAGAGGTATTAGCCAATACGTGACGGGCCACCAGCTATTGACCAAAAGGGACGTCGATGAGCGAACTCATCCTGACACCCTACTGAGCCTGTCAGTGACAATATCCGTACAGTCCGGTCCGTTCGTCTATGAGTATCGCATGGCGGGCCTAGGGGGTTGGTAAAAGTCAGACCTCCAAAGGCGGTACAAGTCGTGTCGGAGTGAAGCCCAGAACACCCTGAGATACTACTGGAATACCTACCAGTAAATCTCCTGCCTCGGCCGAGGGCTTTGTGTAATGGCTCTCCTAGATACAGTGCGACCTCACCCCCAATACCGGGAGAGACGAACCCCTGCAGATCCGCTCACTGCCTCCATGTGGCTCGGGACTGTACCCAACTAAAACCTGTTTGCACGACTCCTTTGAGCCGTGGTAGGGTAGTAATCAAAGCACAGTGGGAACTCACACGAGACAAATGACGATCTCAGGTCGATGAACTAACCTGTACACATGTCACCTGGGAACTGCTATCTGACGTATGGTATAATCCCAACTAGCAGGTTCCCGGCGAGTCCTGTCCGGTGTACTCATAACCCAATGAGCACCTGTATACATCTTAGGTGAACCAACTGACACCAGTGGCTTGTGAGATCGGCCACCGCCCCTCGTCGGGGTCTCGAATGTATACACTAGTCTACTCTGGAGAATCGATGCCCTGTCTCGAAACTCCCACGACTAGGGACCTTTTAAGGATGTGCTTATAAACCACCAGCTCTCACGTATATGATCGCCATCATACTGCCGGCAGTCAAGCAAGAATCCTAGGGGCTCTATCAGCGTGTAATAGCGACCTGTTAGGTCACCTAAAGCAGTACACGATGATAAAGGTAAACCAGATAGCATACTATCATCTCGAGTAAGACTGTTCTACCGGGATAGGTCCTCCCTCAATCATTGCAATCACGTGCCTGTGATCTAATAATTGACTCTGAGGGCACTATCTCCAACAATCTCCCACTTGCACTCAAGGCTAATTATTGCGATGTCGCATACTCACAGACCGTATGATACCGAACACCCAACTCCTCTACTAGTCAGTCGCACAAAGCCTGTTTGCGAAACTATTGCGTTCGAGGAAAAGCCTCAGTGAGTGGATCCGCCTAGATGTTTCTTTCTATGTCTCTCTATATCTCAAGTTCGCGGAGAAAACCATCTCCCGAAATGAGCAATACCTGTCTTAGAGTATGTCTGGATATCTTATGGGACCTAGCTCATAAATGAACTCCAAATCCAAACTTCTTAGACTGTATCGATAACTGAAATTAATCAGTACCCAGCGCCATGCCTCCCTCAGTATTGCCTTGGACCACCTGTCCAAAATACTTCCCCTCGTCTGAAGGAGAAACTACAACTCTGACAGCCACTTTGCCATCCATGTCACCTTGGAAGCCTGGAATGATAACTGTCTCCCAAATGAGGCTGTCGTTATCATATCCCTAGAACATCCACTTATGTTCTAAAACTGCTTCCGACTGTTCCTCCAGGATTGGATCAATATCAACTTATTGCTTCTAGTGCAAGAACAACATCTGGTGTGGTACTTGACATCTCATGATTGACTCAATTTCCTAAGCAAGTGATCTGCCAATCATACACATCCCTCTCTATTTTAGTCTGTAAGACACCTTTAGAGAGGGTGACTCCATTACCTGCAGGTGTACTACCGTGCCAGGAGTCGTCCATTCTAAATACTCATAGAATGCTGTCAAGGTACCCAGATTAGGAAACCACCCAAATCTAGATCTAAAACCATAGATCTAGTAACCAGAATGTCTGATATAATATCCAAGTCCTGTGTGGAGAAAACACTGTGTGACAACCAAAGTATAACCGATCGTAGTATAGGAATATCACTTCCTACTCTGTGTATGTCATCAAATACCAGGACATCACACCCTACTACCTTCTTAACAGATCCATCCCCTATTCTGATGAAGTCAAACCTATGACTTAACATCAGAAATAGATGATCTATCTCCGCTATATCTGCTTTAGTCTATAAATAGACATAAGACTGATGTCCACCAATGCTTCCGCTGCTCCCACTGACTACGACAACCCTCTGGCAGAGTCATATAGACGCGCACTTCTAAAGCTAGTTTAGAACGACGCTATACTCATCCTCCTGCCGGGTCTCGCAGCCTGGAACAACAACAATGGCAAGTGTGGGTAAACAAGAACTTCCCTGTCACCGTCCTTGAGGCCACCGGAGTGCCTCTTGGGTGCCTGAAGTTACCCACCTTATCTGCGGAGTGGCCAATGGAATGTCAAATCAGATTGAATCTTTAGGTTCCTTATCAAATCTTCAGTAATCGTTTGCGGTTCTGGAATCGCTTCCAGTTCTACCATACTCTCACTACTGTTTTCTGAAAAATAACCATTTCTTTTTAAAATGTGGCGAGTTAAGAACAATATCACTATTGATCTTCCAGATGGTAGAAAATCAACCCTCGTCATAGCCTGGGTCAACCCACAAACAGCCATTACAGAAACGTGCCTTGAGTTGTCCAGTGTCTGGTTTTAATCATAAGCCGGACAACTCCCCGTACCTTAACATCGTTAAGGTATGAACTGTTCTATATCCAATATAGAACCAGAGGCACTGATTTAAATGAACCAGATTCAAATCATGCAGCTATCTCCAGTGCATGTCAACTAAATGGAAGAGAGGCCGATCAGCGTTACTCAACTTAGGAATGCTTCTAATTATGAGTAACCTGAAAGAGAAGCAATTTCTCTTTATCTTTACTATCAACTGAATACCATACACAAGTATCTACATCTTCGATCACCTTGAAGAATCCCGATACTTGCTACACCTGGTTCTCTACTCTATTCAAATACCTATAACTCCTCAAAACTTAGACCCTGTGTTTCCACGAAACAGCTGTCTAAAATCTAGAGAAGTCATAAGTAAACCGAATATAGTACGAGGACCAACCCCTCTGTCCTGATGGACGCTGGACAATATACAATACTCTGTATAAGTCCGCTGAGTCTAACAACTCTTTCACTGTGCGTCGTAGGTTGAAAACTGTACTTATGGTTAAGAAGAATTACATCGCTGTTTGATGCTCCTTACCTAACCATCCACTGATATAGGTAAATGTCATCGACATAATATCAAAAGGTATATCTCACTCTATGAAAATAGACGTACAGATATATCAATTTGAAGTTGGTTCACAACAGCGGATATTCAAAACCAAATATTTGCCGACCGGCAAACAGCCCAGGTGATCTCCTCAAATATCACCGATTACAACGAATCCTGATATAATGAGGATGATCACCCAATTCCCAATAACTTACTCCCACTCATCATCTGTAAAACCATACAGATGTGAGAATCAAACCTGGTAAATACATACCCTGGAGCAAGTGTCTAATCGGGAAATCAGTTTTCTTTTAACAGTACACAGTTGAAACTGAAACATTGAAATGTTTCGGTGGGGTACTCCGGTATTCATAGTAATGCCTCTTCCATTATCCAGATTCACAACTGTAACCGTATATCTCTTTGCCATTTGTCCAAATCCCTTTATATATCTTTAGTCATTACCGTCTGCACACCCCTTTAGGCCAAATGGTTTTCTTCCTTCCCTACCGTTCGGCACCAGCCTATGGTTTGGAAGAAGACTATCCAATAAGCATAATGGGTGTACTGTCCTAATCCTAGGAGGCGAGAGAAGGTGAAGATAAAAGACAACCGAATAAACCTTATTCTTATTTCTCCTGGACCAGAATCCATCCCCGAACTGGAACAAGTTCCTTTCGAGTTCGTATATAGCCATACGATGGAGTACCCAATAAACTGTGGATCTTCGTAGTGATACGGAGTGTCCTGGAGAAATACAAAGGTGATTTAGGATTGGCGAAGAAATACTTGGTTTGCTCGTGAATAGCAGTCGCAATTTACTTTGCCCTCTTACTAATCCCTTACTTTGTCTTAACTTAATACCTTCTGCACACCATCGTTATGCTAATTGGTTTTCTTCATTCCCCACCGTTCGGCACCAGCCTAAGGTTTGGAAGAAGACTATCCAATTTGCATAATAGGTGTACTATCTTCTAAACCAAGGAGTACTCGCAACCTGAGAGAAGGTAAAAGAAAAAGGCAACTGAATAATCCTATTCGTTTTCTCCAGAACCAGAAACCATCCTCGAAGTCCTTCGAGTTCGTATATAACCATACGATGGTTTTGTCCAATGGAAGTGGACGTTCGTAGTAATACGGGGTGTCCTGGAGAAAAGGGTAAAAGTAGGAGTGGCAATGAGGTTTGCAACTCTGACAATCCAAAAGCCAGTGTTAAGAAGGTTCGGTCAACTTGGTCACTGAGTCATAGTCCAGGGTCGGGTCAATGGTCGCTGCCAAAGAGAGAGAGAAAAGAAACACTCAACATGCACTCTAACCTAGATCAGAATGGTTACCAATTTATCTAATCAGGAAACCTCCCACTGTACCGTCAAATTCTCCTCCAAACCTGAAAGAAGAACTAGTCGGGATCACCCGAGGAGTAAACCAACTCATCAGTAGGAATCGGGATCCAACTATGAACGCATGATAACTTGACGGAATCCACTCAAGTCACCACACTCCAGAAGGTATGCGCCTATCTGGCAAGTTTCAGTTCTTTTGAAACTCCCGATGTGTGTTTTTACCCCTAGGACCCAAGTGACCTTGACACAGTCAACAAATCAAAGAGTCCTAGTCAAGTTCAGCCCGTCATTATCCTGGATTGCATTAAACCCACCCGTACGAGCCCTTGACACAGTCAACAAGGCCGCACGACTGTCCTAACCAATCCCATTAATATGCTGCAAACAAACACTACTTAGCTACCGCACACTACGCCTTGACACAGTCAACAAACGCAGCACGAATACTAAGTAATACTTGTAAGAAATGACGGAGGGCTACGACTGGTTTTTGGCGAAAAACCTTTAACGTAATGAACTTGATATCGTTGAAGGAACTGCATAGCCTTTTTTTTTAGAAAATATAGTGACGAAAACCTTTACTAAAGAGGTCACTCCCGGTGAAGGGATCTCGGCTCTTTCCCCGTAGAATGAGGTGCAGGATATTCCAACTGAATACCACGATGCAAAGCAAAAGTAATCGGCTATAGTGAAGTTAATGCCCTGACGCAAACTTCTGTCCAAGGGGTCACTCCCGGTGAAGGGATCTCGGCCCTTGCCTCGTCGACTGAGGAGCAGGATATTCCAAATGAATACCACGATGCAAAACAAAAGTGAACGTCCTTGCAATAACAGCTTTTTGAAAAAGTGTTCCAACAACATCAGAATAGATTTGTTTTTCTTGCATTGATCCAATCAACGCAGTCCCATCATATGATCACACCACAAAGAACGAAAATATACTGATGTACGTATATGCCATCCGCATTCGCCACTGGGTCCCGTCATCACCCGTTAGGTTAGCTAACTAACGGCAGAGCGGGGACTGGACTAGCGCGGATGTAAAACATATACAACATCTACTAATATATATACCAATATATTATATTTCGCTCAAGGCGTGATAAAATGCAACATCACAGAAATATGCAGCATCACAGAACAATACAGATATCTGGAAGCCCCGGGTTTCACAGAGCCGCTGCTGAAACCCGACGTTCCCTTGGTCGTGTGGATAGCCTGTGCAATGAAAACCTAGACCCCTACGGGCGCGGCAAGTCACCCGCCAAAACCTGAAGCGAGGCAGCCCCCTCCAGCACCGTGAATGGACCACCCAGCACTTCACGGAATCCGGTAACTTGGGCACCCCTCCTGGGTCAACCTTTACCCCCTACGAGTGCGGCGAATAGCCCGCCAATCCTGGAGTGAAGCCCCCTCCGTCTCAATGCCATGAGATGCGGGCTTGTTGCCCTCCAGAACCCGGCTATCCGTGCACCCCACCGCGGGGCAATCCTAGTACAGAAAGTAAAATATACATACAACGGGTACATCGACCGCAACCAGGTCGTGCCCCAAAAGAATAATACAAACAGGCAGTGACGGCAGTCCACATGTCGGACGCTCGCCCCGCAATATCAAATGTATATAATACAACAGAAACTGTACTAGCATTGCATCCAGGCTATCCCCCACGACCGATCCGCAACCTCACAGCATAAACACAGAACATCAACGTGAAAATCACGTTCGCAAATCCGTCTAATCGGGCTATAGCAGTTAGACAGGATTTACCGATCAAGTGATATTCACGGTCGCAGATATAATGTAAATACTGTGAAATAATGTGTTTAAAATATCCAATCGATCAAAAATTAACAAGTGGGCCCCCAAGTAATACTGTAGCACTCACAGAAATTCTGGGCCCAAGTTTAATGTTCCAAAACCCCTATTTCCCTGTAAAAAGATCACTGTGAAAAATTGGTCCAGTGAACACACTGAACTGCGGCGGAACCGCGGCGCCAAGGGGGGTTTGGCCGCGGTTCCGCGGCGGTTCTACAGTAACACTCGTCCAAATTTTCCCAGATGTCTTATAATTTCATGTACATCAGTTTTCTACAACCTGAAAAATTTTTAGAGCCCGGAAAAAATCGACAGAAAACCGATGCATGCAAAAACGTGGATTTTGGAATTTTGGTCGATCGGATAAGTAAAACGCATTAGAAAAAGCTAGGCTAGGTTAATGGCGTGTCTCTGATACCATGTTTCGCCACGGCAGCGCCCCGGCCGTCTATCCGAGGCCAAAAAACGGAATCAAAATTTTCTTTACTTTAAACTGGCGCTACCGCGGACAATTACCCGGATCGTAACCATTAACCGATACTAGCAAACAAGAGAAAGGGTGAGAGATATACCGAGTGATCCGAGTCCTCCGGTCTTCTCGTCATCGTCCCGATCTCCCGCGGAAACTCCGGTCGTTGCCTCGTTGCCGGAAGGGCACCACATCGTCTGCATCTTTTACAGGCTCCCACCTCAATACCGAGGCAACTCGGGCGCGAAGTTGGCTAGCCGACGCGCCCAAGATTTGCTGTAGAATGTAGTGTAGAATCATAGTCTCTTTTGGGTTGGTGAAGTTGCCTTGATGGAAGATTAAGGTTAAGGAAAAATGGTGCTTTCATTTTTCCAAAAACTAGAAGAATGAGATGATCAAATGTGTGCTACACTAAAATGGAAATTTCTCTCATTCCTCATCCAAAGTGGCCGGCCATCAAAACTAGGAAATGGTGGAGGGAAAAGCAATACATGAAAGGAGGTGAGTGTAGGATAAAGCAAGTGGTGACCTTAAACAAAACATCAACCATGCTTAATACTTCTATTCACATCAAATCTCATTAATGCAAAAGCATGGATGAAAGATGCTAAACATATCATAATGAAATCATTTACAAGAAACCCCCTCCACAAATGTTATTTGCACAATTGCAAATAACCCCCTCCATCGGAAAAGTCCGGCGGGAAAGAACAAAGGAAAACCGGCCGGAACGGAATGCAAACTGGCAACTCCAGAAAACTGGTCCCGTAATAAATTACAGGAAAACCCCGATACTGTGCATACACACCCGCATCTGTATTCCGTCCGGATACAAATGCAAAGAGACAAAATCTACACTGTACTAAACTAGGATCCGGCTTAAACCAAAGCCGGCTAGTAATGTTCGTCCGATCCTGATCCGTGCAATACCGCACGTATCGGATCGAACCCTGCCATATATCCATACGGCCACTAGTACAAACCGTCCGATCCTGATCCGTGCAATACCGCACGTATCTGATCGGACCCTGCCATATCTCCATACGGCCTTAACAGCGTTTCGCCCGAAAGCTTGAGTAACTGAAAGTGTGGTGGACTCTAAAGACTCGTCAATACTATGGCTGTGGATTTAACCACTAGCACGTCAGAGGTATTAGCCAATACGTGACGGGCCACCAGCTATTGACCAAAAGGGACGTCAATGAGCGAACTCATCCTGACACCCTACTGAGCCTGTCAGTGACAATATCCGTACAGTCCGGTCCGTTCGTCTATGAGTATCGCATGGCGGGCCTAGGGGGTTGGTAAAAGTCAGACCCCCAAAGGCGGTACAAGTCGTGTCGGAGTGAAGCCCAGAACACCCTGAGATACTACTGGAATACCTACCAGTAAATCTCCTGCCTCGGCCGAGGGCTTTGTGTAATGGCTCTCCTAGACACAGCGCGACCTCACCCCCAATACCGGGAGAGACGAACCCCTGCAGATCCGCTCACTGCCTCCATGTGGCTCGGGACTGTACCCAACTAAAACCTGTTTGCACGACTCCTTTGAGCCGTGGTAGGGTAGTAATCAAAGCACAGTGGGAACTCACACGAGACAAATGACGATCTCAGGTCGATGAACTAACCTGTACACATGTCACCTGGGAACTGCTATCTGACGTATGGTATAATCCCAACTAGCAAGTTCCCGGCGAGTCCTGTCCGGTGTACTCATAACCCAATGAGCACCTGTATACATCTTAGGTGAACCAACTGACACCAGTGGCTTGTGAGACCGGCCACCCCCCCTCGTTGGGGTCTCGACTGTATACACTAGTCTACTCTGGAGAATCGATGCCCTGTCTCGAAACTCCCACGACTAGGGACCTTTTAATGATGTGCTTATAGACCACCAGCTCTCACGTATATGATCGCCATCATACTGCCGGCAGTCAAGCAAGAATCCTAGGGGCTCTATCAGCGTGTAATAGCGACCTGTCAGGTCACCTAAAGCAGTACACGATGATAAAGGTAAACCAGATAGCATACTATCATCTCGAGTAAGACTGTTCTACCGGGATAGGTCCTCCCTCAATCATTGCAATCATGTGCCTGTGATCCAATAATTGACTCTGAGGGCACTATCTCCAACAGCATTTGATGCGATCGATTTGTTAGTTATATGTATGGCCTAGAGGCCATTATTGTACATACGATGTATATTGTAGTGGATGCTTCGACATATATAGGTAGGACTTTCTTGCTCAACATGATAGTATGCTATCTGGTTGCTCTTTATCTTAACATGTGGACTTGTATTGGTTTACTGTCTTCCTCTCACATGTTGATAAAGCCCTTAGGATATGCACTTGACTACTAGGACTATGATGAAGATCATACTAGTAGGGCCAGTGTAGTTGACGAGTATATCCTATAACTGTTCCTAGTCGTAGGTGTATCGAGACAGGGGAGTAGACTAGCGTATGCTTCTCAACCCATGTAGATGGGCGATGGATGATCCCATATCCATTGGTGTTTGACATCAAAGACAGTATACGGGTGCTCAGTGGAGACTGGGTACACTGGACGGACTCGCCAAGAACTCCCAGGTGGTATTATACCTCACATCAGATGGCAGTTCTTCGGTGACACTGGTACAGGTTAGTCTGTAGACCCGAGATCGTCATAGAGTCCTGTGTGATTCCCACTGTGCTTTGATTTCCATCATACCACGTCCACGAGGGCATGCAAAATGGTGGCTCTTGGGTACAGTCCCGAATGGTACAGTCCCGAATCACATGGAGGCAATGAGCGATAGGAGGGGTTTCGTCTCTCCCGGTATAGGGAGTTGATGTTGTGTTGTGTTCGATTGGCTATAACTGGAAATCCATGGCTAGGGTTGCTGAGATTTACTGGTAAGTGTTATCGGTAGTTTCTCGAACTATTATGGACCTCATATCGACACGACTTATCAAGCTACTGGGGTCTGACGTTTACCACCCCTAGGCGAGATGTGCGACATATCAGACGAAGAGATCGGACTGTACGGGAGTGTTACTGATTGGATTCGCAGGAGAATGTACAGGCTTGCTTGTTGATCTTCTGATCACTCAATACCTGGGTGGCTGTTACGTTTAGCTGACCGCTTGCAGCTTGTGGGTGTTTGATATGATCATCACGTACTACCGACGTATTGACGATTCTTTAGAGTCCTACACAGAGGTTTCCTGGCTCAGGCAAAACGGAGTAGGAGCACATATGTGATATGTGCAGGACCGAGAACAATACGTGTATATGATACCGTATTAGATTCTCGCGATATATGATATTGGCCAGGTATATGTGATATAGCCGGGTCATCGGATCAAGTGTTGATTCGATGAACTGATACAGATAATATTAGTCGGTTATTTATGAAATATCAGGATTATCGGATCAAGTGTTGATTCGATAATTTAATGTATAATTATATATTTGATATATTAAATTACGTTAACTAATATAAGCTCACTTGAAGATTCTTTTTCTCACTCGGGTAATACATTTATATATCTGTGATATATGTTAATTGTATTATTTTATTTTGTTACAATAAATATTGTGTATGTGATATATAATATTGTAATATGTTATGGTTATAAATGCAACATGTTATGTGGAGTTTAATTGTGGTTAGGGTTCGGATTAGGGTTAAGCTTGCATGAAACTTTCAAGAAGTTTCTTGAAGATTTGACTTTGACTTGTGATATTTTGTATAAATATTTCTTAACCCAACCCTAACCCTTTATCATAGTTAATTCTCTACATGGGTTAAGTCTTCATTCTTAACTAATGGTTGTATTTCTATCCTCACACTTGGGTTTCATTATTCATCTCAAATGGTTTTCATCTTCTTCTTCCTCTTGATAAAGCATTCTAGCTTTTTCATAAGTGATGAAAATGAGTGAGAAATTGAAAACAAATGAGAGCTAAATTCCTACTTCATCATCCTCATCTATTCTTGCCACTTAGATTAGGGTGTTTGCTTTGCTATTACTTGATTAGTGAAGCAAGAGCTTGGGTTTGAGTTTCTTCAAGGTAGATCATCTTCAAAATGGAAGATTTCAAGCAAGCATGCATCATTCGTATTGTGGAGCCTCTTTAGAGTTCGGGAGTTCATGGATCGCGGTGAAGGAACTACTACTCGGAGCTTATGAAGCGAAGGAATGGACTACAAAGGTTGTAATCCCTTTCTCTTAGAAGTAAAGTTGTTTACTTGCTTATTGTTTCTCCTAATCTCTAGTGTACGATCTTGCTCAGGTTGTTCAGCGCTTGAAAATTTTGATTTTGGCATGGTTGATACCTTGTAGAACCTTGTTCTAGTGGCTAATAACCCTACAGTGGTATCAGAGCCAAGCTAGAGTTTTAGGCGATGTGTAGACGAAGTTAAAAGTCCGATCAAACCCCGAAACCCCGAAACCCCGACACGAACGCCTTCTCTGGAAATTTTTAAAAAAATGTTGATTTTTTCATATTAAAAATACTCAGAAAATTAAGCAGGGAATTCTAAGAATTACTGTGAAGTACAAACCCATAACTCCCTCAAGGGAGCGCGGAACCGCGGCCAAACCATGCGTTTGGCGCCGGTTCCGCGGCCACCCTTGGGAGTTAGGGGCCAATGCTTCTGGGGTTTATTCTTGGTTAATATTATATGCTTCTGGGAATTTTTAATATTACTCAAGTGTTGAGTTTTCTGGAGATCTTTTGTATTCATTGATTCGATCGGAAAGTTTAACTTCGTTTATGTTTTTCCGGGTAATTTAGAACGTGTTAAAAAGTTCGAACGGATATCAATAACTCACTTTTTCCCCTGTTGGAAAACTTACAAGTGTTGGATTTTTTCATGAGTTTGAAACTTTCGGAAAATCCTGCAAGCGTATTTGTGGACCCTCTAGAAAAACGTAACCTTAACTCGATTATGTGACCGTCAAAACAGCCACTTGAACCCTAGGGTTTGTGGTAGTTTGGCATTGCCACATGTGAGGCGTTGGTTTGACCCTTCTACGGCTTGTTCATTGGGGCTGTGACTTGTTTTGGGATATTTGAACTCCGCTCAAGTGTTGAGCTATTTGGGAAAACTTGGGTGTTTGATTATTCGATCGGAAAGTTTAACATTGTCTGTTTATCTGGATTGTGATACAATATTTAGAATCCACATGTAGTTATAAATCTAATTTGAATGTTATAAATCTAGTAGTTTAGTCTTAGATGATTGGTTGCCACAGGATTTTGATGCGATCAAAAGTCCGTCGCAATCACGTAGCGTACATGGATACTCGCCGGGTAAACTTAATAGACAGCCATGCCCCATAGCCCCGACCAAGTGACTGTAGGAGAACCCCGTCGCCGAAAGCATCCGTTCAGGTGCTCGCGGTAGCGGTGTTCCGTCATAGTGCACTTCGCTGACGGCATCGGGGGTGCGGCCGTCTACTAAAGTTTTCGACGAGTATTCGATCAGGATATCGGGAATCTTGTTGAATTGCCCTACCAGATATTGAAAAGTGTTTTCTATAATGAGACTAAAATGCGGAGTTTATAATTGTTAGGCATGCAATGTTTAAAGAATTCATTTGGTTAGGCATGCGTTGTCTAAGGAGGTTGCGGATTCCAACTGTTGTAGTTTTACACTTTCTTTTCTGTGACCTTAAGTGTAATATGTGGTGTATCGCCGGTTTCGTTGCTATACATCAACGACAACTGGGATACACATATTTACTTACGTTGATGATATATGATATTATGTGTTGCTGTGATATGTTATACTGGATCGTCGCGTTTTTAATAGCCGGGGGTTTTATGTGAGATGAGAGTTTTTCATTTTCATTCAAGTAAAATTCATTGTATGTAATTTTTTTTATTGGGGCACTTGCGGGCTGAGGATGATGTCACCATTGTATATTATTTACTTTTCCGCATTAGGATAGACCCAAGGCGGGGAGCACAAGTAACCGGGTTCTTGGGTCGAGTGGGAGACCATCTCGAGGAGTCGAGACCGGGTCTCCTAACTCTAGAATTGGCAGGCTTACTTGCCGCTCTCGTAGGGGTCTAGGGATGTGGGTTTGGCTATTCATCGCGACCGTAGAATCCGTGTTTTATACAGGCTCATATTAAAACACGGACCTCCTAGTATATCCAATATTTCATATATGTTCTTCTGCTGCAATGTTCTGCGATGAGATCATATTACTGCCTGAGACAAATGTTTATATTATATATATGAGATATATATTATATATTGTTGATTTCGTTTCATATCTGATGCTTGTGAAGCATAATAAAATAGGACTTCATTAATGAGATTAATGAAAATAAAAGAAACCTAAAGATGTTGTAGAAACTTATTTAAAAACTGGTAGCTCTAGTTATTGCTTTGCATAGCGGTATTCCTTGTAGAATATCCAGCACCTTATTCGATAAGGAAAGAGCCGAGATCCCTTCACCGGGAGTGACCTCTTTAGCGAAACTAGCAGTTGCTACACACTCGGTTTGTCTTTTGATTTCTTCTATAGTTTTTGCTTTGCATAGTAGTATTTGTGAAATATCCTGCACCTTATTCGATAAGGAAAGAGCCGAGATCCCTTCACCGGAAGTGACCTTTTTAGCGAAACTAGAAAAGCCTCAAAACACTCCTTTTCAAAATTCACTCGATTCTACAACGATATCAAGTTCATTACGCAAAGGTTTCCTTAAAAACCTGTTGTAGCCCTCCGTCATTTCAAATAAGTAATGATTCGTATTCGTGCTGCGTTTCTTGGCCTTTGTCAAGGCGTAGTGTACGGTAGCTGATTACTGCAATCTGCATAAGCATATGATGCGATTGGAATAGGGTAGTCGTACGACCTTGTTGGCCTTTGTCTAGGGCCATGCGGGTGGGTTTAATTCAATCAGGAAATGACGGGTTGAACTTGACTAGCATCCTATGGTTTGTTGTCCTTTGTCAAGGTCATAGGAGGTTAGGGGCAAAATATTATCGGGAATTTCAAGTGTTGAAATTTGCAATGAGATTGCATACCTTCTATGAGATAGTTGGATCCCGATTCCCGCTGCGAGTAAAAGTTACTCCTGAGAGTGTTTTACACATTACAATTAGCCAATCAAGTAGGTGTCTAGAAAGTTGTCAACGGGGTTACGCCTATGGGAAAACGAGCTTTACTTTAATTAGGTCCATGCGAAAGCACAGGGAACCTACCTCAAAGTACCGGCATTGGCTTGGCTGAAAGATTGGCGAACTTGTAGCGTGTAATTAATCCCGGCTAGTCTTTCCTTTTAGGGTTTGAAAGAAGATTTGACTAAAATAGTGGGAGACATCCTGATTAGATATATTAATAACCAATCTAATCTTGCAAGAGCATACGCTAAGTGTTTTCTTCTCTCTCTCTCTCCAGGTAGCCTCCATGTCATGCCTTAATCAAGATAATATTATGAATGCATTGACTGAACTCGCTTGTTATACTGCGCTAGGGAACGTTGGTCCCACTCCGACTTATAAATGTTATAAGACCGAGCAGGAAGAAGTAGATTACCAGAATTCCCGTGCCGCCCAAACGAAGAAAGTGCATGCAGATGCATCTTCTTCGGGTGTGTTCATTACCGAGAACTGTTTCTCAGTATATTTTACGTCCTGGGTATGAGATACCCGATCAGGATCCCGCATATGTAATCTGTTACATGGGCTATAGATAGGTAGAGAACTGACAACGGGTGATAAGTTTCAAGAGTTGGAAACGATGCAATTATTGCAGTATGTTGGCAGTTATCACCCTGTATTACTAGAATACATTGATTCTAAACGAATGTTATTAGATACCAAACCTGATATACAACATCATATCAGTCTGTTTATTAGTAAAGAAGGATATAATTTCGTATTGTTGGATAATGTTTTGAACATTTCCTATATCAAGAGTTGATCGGTTCAGGTATGTTATCTAAAAGCATATACGTTCTAAATCAAACAACAGTTCTTAATGTACAGAACACACACAAGAGGAAGAGTTCAGAAATAAACGAATCCTTCTAGAAGCATTGTAGATTAGGTCATATCAATGCGACCCG
Organism: Agapanthus africanus; assembly: GCA_030015575.1. Taxonomy (NCBI): domain Eukaryota; kingdom Viridiplantae; phylum Streptophyta; class Magnoliopsida; order Asparagales; family Amaryllidaceae; genus Agapanthus; species Agapanthus africanus. Next base: position 249,441,387 of record JASDDO010000029.1, on the reverse strand, counting down.
ACTAGCTAAGTTACAAATAGATGCATATTTAAATTGGTTTGAATTTACATCTTATAAAACTTGCCAGTCATGTCACAAAGATAAGATGACCATAGCTCTGTTTATTGGAAACAGAGAAAGAGTTATTGAACTCTTTGAATTGATACATGATGTATGTAACGTCCCCTGTCAATACATGCCAGGACTGGTTCTTTGTACTTTATTATATTCACTGATGGTCTCTCAAGATTCGCACATGTGTTCCTGTTGAAACACAAGTCTGAACCTTTTGAGAAATTCAATGAATATGAGTTAGAAGTAGAGAACCAAAAAGGGTATAAGTATTATTTCCTTTGATGAGATCAGGGAGGAGAATACTTGAGCACGGAGATCCTGGACTATTCTAAAGGAGAATGAGATTCTCTCTCAGCATTACTCCTCGTATACACCACAGCACGTCGGTGTATCGGGACGGAGCAATCGCACCCTATGTGATATGCTGTGCTCTATGATGAGTACTACTGAGTTGCCCATTTCCTTTTAGGAGTTATGCACTTATGAAGCTGCATACCTATTGAATAGGGTTCCAATCCAATTAGCTGCCTACCACTCCATATGTGATATGGTATGGGAAGAGCCCATCTCTTAAGAAGATTAAGATTTGGGGTTGTCCGGCATATATTTAAAAGCATAATCCGGACAAGCTCGAGGCAAAGTCATTTCTGTGGAAGTTTGTTGGATATCTCAAGCATTCGCAAGGGAATATCTTCTACCTAACCAAGGAACAAATATGTGTTTTGTTTCTCAGCATGCCACCTTTGAGAAAAGGAATTTCTTGGGAAGAAATTAATGGTCATGAGGTAGAACTGGAAAGAGTTCCAACTATACAAACTACAGCTGATGATTTGGTAAACCCAAAGGATTCAATAGTATCTAACGAACCTCTCCGCCGATCTAGTAGGGTTCCTCACCCACCTGAGAGATGCTTCGGTTTCTCTATGACAGTGGGAGCGAGGATTGCATCATGAGATGATGACCCAACTAGTTTCGAGCAGGCCATCAGGAGTGGGGACTCTGTGAGAATGGCTGGATGCTTATCGATCTGAGATGGAATCCTTATACACTAACAAAGTATGGACTTTGGTTGCTTTATCTGAAGGGTTAAATCCCCATCAGGAGCAAGTATATCTTGAGAAGATTTCTTGGTGTACATCGAAAAGTTAAGACTTTCAAAGCTATGCTTAAGTCCATCCAGATCCTACTTACCACTGCTACATACCATGACTACGATATCTGGCGGTTGGGTGTCATGACAGCTTCTCTAAATGATGATTTAGAAGAGAGCATCTATAAGTACACAGCCAGAGGGTTTCGTAGACAGTGGTAGCAGCGGAAACGTGTGGAAGGTGCTTTATGGGATAAAGCAGGCATCGCGGAGTTGGAACGTCTGTTTTGACGTGTAGTCAAAGAGTTTGACTTCATCAAAATGCTAGATGAACCTTGTATATACAAAAGGGGGGTAGGGAGTATGGTGGTGATCCTTGTATTGTACATGGATGACGTACTCTTGATAGGAAAGGAGTTTCCTATGCTACGCTCGGTCAATTTTCTCTTATCACAAGGATTCTCTATAAAGGATCAAGGTGATACCTCCTAAATCCTATGTTTATATCTATGAGATAGATTTAATTGGATGTTAGGATTCTCACTAGTTGTAGTGAAATGGTATCAATCGATCCTGAAGAGAATCACTGGAATAGTTCCAGGGTAGTATGGTCGACTGATTGTCAGTCACAAGCATTATCTTTACCCTCAGTGGAGGGACGGTATGTTGGAAGAGTTCCAAACTAGATACCGTGACATACTAGACGATTAAAGGCAGGATAAATCACTACCAAGGATACTACCAAAGAAATAGTCTGGATGTACAATAGTTCATGAGATGAACTACATTCCTACCATTGTGTGACAATGGAGTTTTGGCTTATGCCAAGGAACCCCCGTCCCATATGAGATCCAGACATATTCTTAAGCAGTATCACCTGATCATGGAGATGGTTGATCTCCAGGGACATCCAGCTTTAGGAGAGTAGACACAGAGGAAAAACATGGCGAATCCACTCACAAAGGCCTACTTCCCCAAATAATATTTGAGAGATTTTAGGATGGTTGAGTATGAGATACTACAACCTCTGCTGATTGTTGGGTATGAGATACTATGACAGATGGCCCTAGTGCAAGTGGGAGATTGTTAGTTATATGTATGCCCTAGAGGCCATTACTGTACATACGATGTATATTGTAGTGGATACTTGGACATATATAGGTACGACTTTTTTGCTCAACATGATAGTATGCTATCTGGGTGCTTTTTATTTTAACATGTGGACTTGTATTGGTTTACTGTCTTCCTCTCACATGTTGATAAAGCCCTTAGGATATGTACTTGACTACTAGGACTATGATGCAGATCATACTAGTAGGGCCAGTGTAGTCGACGAGTACATCCTATAACTGTTCCTAATCGTAGGTGTATCGAGACAGGGCATTGATATACCAGAGTAGACTAGCGTATGCTTCTCGACCTATATAGATGGGCGATGGATGAACCCATATCCATTGGTGTTTGACATCAGAGGCAGTATACGGGTGCTCAGTGGAGACTGGGTACATTAGACAGACTCGCCGATAACTCCCAGATGGTATTATACCTCACGTCAGATAGCAGTTTTCCGGTGACACTGGTACAGGTTAGTCTGTAGACCCGAGATCGTCATAAAGTCTTGTGTGATTCCCACTATGCTTTGATTTCCATCATACCACGTCCAAGTGGGCGTGCAAAACGGTGGCTTTTGGGTACAGTCCCGAATCATATGGAGGCAATGAGTGATAGGAGGGGTTTTGTCTCTCCCGGTATAGGGAGTTGATGTTGCGCTGTGTTCGATTGGCTATAACTGGAAATCCCTGGCCAGGGTTGCTGAGATTTACTGGTAAGTGTTATCAGTAGTTTCTCGAACTGTTATGGACCTCATATCGACATGACTTATCAAGCTACTGGGGTCTGACATTTACCACCCATAGGCGAGATATGCGACATATCAGACGAAGAGATCGGACTGTACGGGAGTGTTACTGATTGGATTCGCAGGAGAATGTACAGGCTTGCTTGTTGATCTTCTGATCGCTCAATACCTGGGTGGCTGCTACGTTTAGCTGACCGCTTGCAGCTTGTGGGTGTTTGATATGATCATCACCTACTGCCGGCGTATTGACGATTCTTTAGAGTCCTACACGTAGGTTTCCTGGCTGAGGAAAAACGGAGTAAGAGCACATATGTGATATGTGTAGGACCGAGAACAATACGCGTATGTGATACCGTATTAGATTCTCGTGATATGTGATATCGGCTGGGTACATGTGATATAGCCGGGTCATCGGATCATGTGTTGATTCGATGAACTGATACAGATAATATTAGTCGGTTATTTGTGAAATAACCAGATTATCGGATCAAGTGTTGATTCGATAATTTAATGTATAATTATATATTTGATATATTAAATTAAATTAACTAATATAAGCACACTTAAAGATTCTTTTTCTCACTCGGGTAATACGTTGATATATATGTGATATATGTTAATTGTATTATTTTATTTTGTTACATCAAATATTGTATATGTGATATATAATATTGTAACATGTTATGGTTATAAATGCAACATGTTTTGTAGAGTTTAATTACGGTTAGGGTTTGGATTAGGGTTAAGCTTGCATGAAGCTTTCAAGAAGCTACTTGAAGCTTTGAATTTGACTTATGATATTTTGCATAGATATTTCTTAACCCAACCCAAACCCTTTACCATAGTTAACTCTCTACATGGGTTAAGTCTTCATTCTTAACCTATGGTTGCATTTCTAACCTCACACTTGGGTTTCATTATTCATCACAAATGGTTTTCATCTTCTTCTTCCTCTTGATAAAGCTTTCTAGCTTTTTCATAAGTGATGAAAATGAGTGAGAAATTGAAAACAAATGAGAGCTAAATTCCTACTTCATAATCCGCATCTATTCTTGCCACTTAGATTGGGTATTTTCTTTGCTAATACTTGATTAGTGAAGCAAGAGCTTGGGTTTGAGTTTCTTAAAGGTAGATCATCTTCGAAATGGAAGACCTCAAGCAAGCATGCATCATTCGTCTTGTGGAGCCTCTCTAGAGTTCAGGAGTTCATGGATCACGGTGAAGGGAATACTACTCGGAGCTTATGAAGCGAAGGAACGGACTACAAAGGTTGTAATCCCTTTCTCTTAGAAGTAAGGTTATTTATTTGCTTATTGTTTCGCCTAATCTCTAGTCTACGATCTTGCTCGGGTTGTTCAGCGCATGAAAAATTTGATTTTGGCGTGGTTGATGCCTTGTAGAACCTTGTTCTAGTGCCTAATAACCCTACAGTGGTATCATAGCCAAGCTAGAGCTTTAGGCAATGTGTAGACGAAGTTAAAAGTCCGATCAAACCCCGAAACCCCGACACGAACCCCTTCTCTGGAAATTTTTAGAAAAATGTTGATTTTTTCATATTAAAAATGCTCAGAAAATTAAGCAGGAAATTCTAAGAATTACTGTGAAGTACCAAACCATAACTCCCTCAAGGGAGTGCGGAACCGCGGCCAAACCATGCGTTTGGCGCCGGTTCCGCGGCCACCCTTGGGAGTTAGGGGCCAATGCTTCTGGGGTTTATTCTTGGTTTATATTGTATGCTTCTGGGAATTTTTAATATTACTCAAGTGTTGAGTTTTCTGGAGATCTTTTGCATTCATTGATTCGATCGGAAAGTTTAACTTCGTTTATGTTTTTCCGGGTAATTTAGAATATGTTAAAAAGTTCGAACGGATATCAATAACTCACTTTTTCCCCTGTCGGGAAACTTTCAAGTGTGGGATTTTTTCATGAGTTTGAAACTTTCGGAAAATCATGCAAGTGTATCTGTGGACCCTCTAGAAGAACGTAACCTTAACTCGATTATGTGACCGTCAAAACTGCCACTTGAACCCTATGGTTTGTGGTAGTTTAGCGTTTTCACATGTGAGGCGTTGGTTTGACCCTTCTACGGCTGGTACATTGGGGCTGTGACATGTTCTGGGATATTTGAACTCCGCTCAAGTGTTGAGCTATTTGGAAAAACTTGAGTATTTGATTATTCGATCGGAAAGTTTTACATTGTCTGTTTATCTGGATTGTGATACAATATTTGGAATCCAGAAGTAATTATGAGATAAATAATTTGAATGTTATAAATCTAGCAGTTTAGTCTCAGATAATCGGTTGCCACGGAATTTTGATGCGATCAAAAGTCCGTCGCAATCACATAGCGTACGAGGATACTCGCCGGTTAAACTTAATAGACAGCCATGCCCCATAGCCCCGACCAAGTGACTGTAGGAGAACCCCGTTGCCGAAAGCATCCATTCGGGTGCTCGCGGCAGCGGTGTTCCGCCTTAGTGCACTTCGTTGACGGCATCGAGGGTACGGCCGTATACTAATGTTTTCGACGAGCATTCGATCAGGATATCGGGAATCTTGTTGGATTGCCCGACCAGATATTGAAAAGTGTTTTCGATAATGAGACTAAAATGCGGAGTTTATAATTGTTAGGCATACGATGTCTAAGGAATTCATTTGGTTAGGCATGCGATGTCTTAGGAGGTTGTGGATTCCAACTGTTGTACTTTTACACTTTTTTTTCTGCGACCGTATGTGTAATATGAGGTGTATCGCCCGTTTCGTTACTATACATCAACGACAACTGGGATACGCATATTTATTTACGTTGATGATATGTGATATTATGTGTTGCTGTGATATGTTCTATTGGATCGTCGCGTTTTAAATAGCCGGGGGTTTTATTTGAGATGAGAGTTTTTCATTTTCATTCATGTATAATTTATTGTATGTAATATTTTTTATTGGGGAACTTCCGGGCTGAGGATGATGTCACCATTGTATAGTATTTACTTTTCCGCATTAGGATAGACCCAAGGCGGGGAGCACAAGTAACCGGGTTCTAGGGTCCAGTTTGAGACCATCTCGAGGAGTCGAGGCCGGGTCCCTAACTCTAGAATTGGCAGGCTTACTTGTCGCTCTCGTAGGGGTCTATGGATGTGGGTTTGCCTATTCATCGCGACCGTGGAAACGGTGTTTCATACAGGCTCGTATTAAAACACGGACGTCCTAGTAAATCCAATATTTCATATATGTTCTTCTGCTGTAATGTTCTGTGATGAGATCATATTAGTGCCTGAGACGAATGTTTATATTATATATATGAGATATATATTATATATTGTTGATTTCGTTTCGTATCTGATGCTTGTGAAGCATAATAAAATAGGACTTCATTAATGAGATTAATGAAAATAAAAGAAACATAAAGATGTTGCAGAAACTTGTTTAAAAACTGGTAGCTCTAGTTCTTGCTTTGCATAGCGGTATTCCTTGTAGAATATCTAGCACCTTATTCGATAAGGAAAGAGCCGAGATCCCTTCACTGGGAGTGACCTCTTTAGCGAAACTAGCAGATGCTACACACTCGGTTTGTCTTTTGATTGCATCTATAGTTTTTGCTTTGCATAATGGTATTTGTGAAATATCCTGCACCTTATTCGATAAAGAAAGAGCCGAGATCCCTTCACCGGGAGTGACCTCTTTAGTGAAACTAGAAAAGCCTAAAAAACACTCCTTTTCAAAATGCACTCGATTCTACAATGATATCAAGTTTATTAGGCAAAGGGTTTTCTTAAAAACCTTTCGTAGCCCTCCGTCATTTCAGATAAGTAGTGGTTAGTATTCGTGCTGCGTTTGTTGGCCTTTGTCAAGGCGTAGTGTGCGGTAGCTGATTACTGCTTATCTGCATAAGTGTATGATGCGATTGTATTAGGTAGTCGTACGACCTTGTTGGCCTTTGTCAAGGGCCGTGCGGGTGGGTTTAATTCAATCAGGAAATGACGGGTTGAACTTGTCTAGCATCCTATGGTTTGTTGGCCTTTATCAAGGTCATAGGAGGTTAGGGGCAAAATATTATCGGGAATTTCAAGTGTTCAAATATGCAATGAGATTGCATACCTTCTATGAGATAGTTGGATCCCGATACTCGCTGCGAGTAAGAGTTACTCCTGGGAGTGTTTTACACATTACAATCAAGTAGGTGTCTAGAAATGTGTCAACTGGGTTACGCCTCTGGAAAAATGAGGTTTACTTTAATTAGGTCCGTGCGAAAGCACGGGGAACCTCCTTCAAAGTACCGGCACTGGCACTTTCATAACTGTAACTCTAGCGGTTGCTATGAGAATTTTTCCAATTATGATAAAAATTGTGCCGGTTACGAAAAACTTTTGTGTATCCTAAGTACACAAAATCAATGCCATAATCGTAATGCAATATCAGTGCATACGACCAAGCGAAAAGTCAAATCTATCACATATCCTATCCAATGCAAATAATTAAAACAAAATCAACCCTTAATGGTTTTGTATGTAAGTCTCAAACTACACTTTAAGGTGTACATGAAAACAAAACAGCGCTAAGTGCAACAGGCGTGCACGAAACGATATCCACTGTGCATGGAATAAAAGTATACAAAATAATACCAAGTGCATCATGGTGCACAAAATCAAAAATCTAGTGCATCAAATTGCACAAATCAAACCAAGTATACCCATGATAGATATATAAATTCTTAACCATGTGTATCTGATGTGGACGGAAACTCAGTGTAGTGTATCCGGTGCACACAACACCCAATCGAGGGCAGTGACCTCATACTAAAATCTCAACAAGTGCACCTGGTGTGCACAAAGCATAAGTCAATTGAAATTACTGTACAGAGAAATCCAATCAAGTGCACCTGATGTGCACAAAACATAAATTGATCCTCAAATCCTTAAAATACAGAAATCATGGACATCGAGTTGTCCTTTCTCCAACGTTTGAAAATGAATGTTTTAGAGTATGAAAACGTAAATCAAACTTAAAGGACATCGAAGCATATTCTCTTCAATGTAGGAAGGTGTTTATACCACCGGAATTGGCATAGCAAGAATTACAACTTGTCGTATGCCACGTTCTAACGTTCTCTTCCTCTGAATTCAGGTTCTTCCTACAGATCTCAAATATTATGGATCCTTGTTGCGACCGTCTGGTGAGGAGTAACGACACCATTCTTCTTATTACGGATACATCCCTTCACACGTTCTTGACCAGTAGTCCAATCTTTTATAACGCAACATGTGATAACGGAAATCTCTGTCCTCTGCGTGTGTGCTAACAAGTAATCGTCGTCCAATCTTATTTATTATAAGCTCCTGGAAAAATCAAATCTTCTACTAATATCATTTATCCAGCCTACCGGGAACTAGTATTTATTACTGAATCCACTTTTCCTTTGATAACCACGGTCATTTCTTTTTGATTTCCTCCTGAAAGTGTAGTCATACACATCATCAAATCTTCAATATCCACTGTGTAGAGCAACTGTCCACTGAAAATTCGTACCAATCTCCTATCCTATAAATTCCCTATATCGACCACTTAAGGAGCGTATCTGCATCGCCACGCGAATTTGCAAGTCATACTTAATTATGACCCACTCTGAGTCTTTCAAACTCAGAAACACGAATCCGTCATCATTGTTACTCTGTAGAAGAATCGAGCTAATCTCACCTTCAAAAACTCATCTCAAATTGTCGGAGGAAAACTTACTGCACGATCTCCTTCTTGAACTACTTGCATCCGGTCTAACAAACTCCATCGAAAGAAGTATATCAATTTCACTGATCTCATATCGAAGCGCCACAATGGATTAAAAATCCTAACCATTCCACGCCTGAATGGCTAATAATCCTGCCGATCCATCTACACATGTAACATCGTCCACCTTTAACTTCGTGAACTCCTCAATTTACATCTCGATAATCTTAGTAAAGATTAATACTGTTGTCTGAGCAGTACCCAACACCATGATTTTCGGAGAGGGAAAACATCCAGTCTTAAGTCTGCCTGAGCTCTAACAATGACTCTACCATCTGGTACGGATCCCGAAGAAACTTGCCCCACAATTTAAACTCGATCATATATGAATGAACGACGTATCTCTATATCATCAAAAAGTCACCCCAGTAAGTCCTTGTCTCAAACAAGTCTGTGCTGACCTTATCTCTAACTGTGGCCTTCTCGCCCCTTATCGAACAACCAATCATACACCGATGAAGATAGATCAATGGAAGGAATAGAAGGAAGATTTCAAGATATAAATCCTAAGGTATCTTAGGTGGAGTATCATATCGTAAATATGCCGCAGAACGTATGTACGATACGTCACTCTACTTAGTACCTACTCCATCAACAAAGGTCATCCTATATAATGAAAGCTCGGGTATACGACCCCCAAAGTCAAGTCTAAGTCCTATAAGGTCAAGACCAGGTGACAAAATATATCCCCAGACTCCATATAGTCAACCTAGACTCGAACAAAGGTTAAACAAAACGCTCTGATACCAACTTTGTCACGACCAGAATGTGGCACGTGACCGGCACTTAAATCACGTGACATCACAATGTTGGAGATAGTGCCCTCAGAGTCAATTATTGGATTACAGGCACGTGATTGCAATGATTGAGGGAGGACCTGTCCCAGTAGGACAGTCTTACTCGAGATGATAGTATACTATCTGGTTTATCTTTATCATCGTGTACTGCTTTAGGTGACCAGACATGTCTCTATTACACGTTGATAGACCCCCTAGGATTCTTGCTTGACCACCAGCAGTATGAGGGCGATCATATAAGTGGGAGCTGGGGTCTATAAGCACATCCTTAAAAGGTCCCTAGTCGTGGGAGTTTCGAGACAGGGCATCTATACTCCAGAGTAGACTAGTGTATACAGTCGAGACCCGACGAGGGGCGGTGGCCGGTCTCAAAAGCCACTGGTGTTAGTTGGTTCACCTAAGATGTATACAGGTGCTCATTGGGTTATGAGTACACCGGACAGGACTCGCCGGGAACTTGCTAGTTGGTCTTATACCTGACGTTAGATAGCAATTCCCTGGTGACATGTGTGCAGGTTAGTTCATCGACCTGGGGATCGTCATTTGTCTCGTGTGAGTTCCCACTGTACTTTGATTACTACCCTACCACGCTCAAAGGAGACGTGCAAACAGGTTTTAGTTGGCTACAGTTCCGAGCCACATGGAGGCAGTAAGCGGATCTTCAGGGGTTCGTCTCTCCCGGTATTGGGGGTGAGGTCGCGCTGTGTCTAGGAGAGCCATTACACGAAGCCCTCGGCCAAGGCAGGAGATTTACTTGTAGGTATTCCAGTAGTATCTCAGGGTGTTCTGGGTTACACTCCGACACGACTTGTACCGCTTTTGGGGGTTTGACTTTTACCAACCCCCTAGGCCCGCCATGCGATGCTCATAGACGAACGGACCGGACTGTACGGATATTGTCACTGACAGGCACAGTAGGGTGTCAGGATGAGTTCGCTCATGGACTTCCCTTTTGGTCAATAGCTGGTGGCCCGTCACGTATGGCTAATACCTCTGACGTGCTAGTGGTTAAATCCACAGCCATGGTGTTGACGAGTCTTTAGAGTCCCCCACATTCAGTTGCTCAAGTTCTCGGGCGAAACGCTGTAGAGGCCGTATGGAGATATGGCAGGGTCCGATCAGATACGTGCGGTATTGCACGGATTAGGATCGGACGGATAATACTAGCCGGCTTTGGTTTAAGCCAGATCCTAGTATAGTACAGTGTAGATTTTGTCTCATTGCATTTGTATTTCGGTCGGAATACAAATGCGGGTGTGTATGCACAGTATCGGGGTTTTCCTGTAATTTATTACGGGACCAGTTTTATGGGGTTACCAGTTTGCTTTCCGTTTCGGCCATATTTCTTTGTATCTTTCATTGGCCGAAGTTTGGTGGAGGAAGGCTTATTTGCATTTGTGCAAACAAGCAATTTGGAATGGGGTCTTTGCATTTTGTTGTATCATGATTGCTCTTCTTTGACCTTGACTTCTATCTTCATCATGGCTTGACTTTTGTAGGACATGATTGTTGATGATGATGAAGGGTGAGGTTGGTGGAGTGTTGGTGTTTCTTTATGATCATTTCTTCATATGATAACCATTCCTCTCTCTCTTGCATTATGATAGTGGTTCAATCATCCATACAACACACACTCTCATTCTCCTCTCCCTCAATCTCTCCATTCCACCAAGGGTGGCCGGCCAATTAGGGAGGGGCTGCCCAATTCATTTGGTGTGGGGTTTTGTTCATTTGGCTTTGCAAAAAATCCCACAAGATCAATCTCCAAAAACTCCAAGTATCATTCCTCCACCAAAGGCAACTCCATAACCCCAAATGAGACATGTTTCCACACTACATTCTACAGCAAATCTTGGGCACGTCGACTCGCCAACTTCGTGCCCGAGTTGCCTCGGTATAGAGGCGGGAGCCCGTAAAAGAAGCCGGCGACGTGGTGCCCTTCCGGCGACGAAGTGGAGATTGGAGATTCCGCGGGAGATCGGGACGACGACGAGAAGACCGGAGGACACGGATCGCTCGGTATATCTCTCTTCCCCATCTCGTAGTTAGCTTGGACTATTTAATGGCCTGATCCGGGTTTTAGTGCACGGTGGTGCCGGTTTGAAAAATTAAAGTTAACCATCGCTTCCGCATTTGGCCCCGGGATGGAGGCCGGGGCGCCGCTGTGCACTTACAGTGGTATCAGAGCCTCGCCATTAACATAGTCTAGCTTTGTGTAATGTGTTTTACGTTTCCGATCGAACAAAATTCCAAAACCCGTATTTTTCCAAACAACAGTTTTCTGTCCAAATTTTTTTGTCTCGAAAAATTTTTCAGGTAGTCTCAGAATACTGTTCAGGGAATTCTAAGAACTCTGTGAAAAATTTTGTCGGGTGATCACACCATATCACCGCGGAACCGCGGCCAAAGCCATGCTTGGGCCACGGTTCCGCCGCCGTTTAGCCTCCTCACTGGACCATTTTTTTACAGAGGGGCTTGGACTGGAAAATAGGGTTTTTGGAATATTAATTTTGGGCCCAGAATTTCTTGATGTGCTACAGTAGTACTTGGGGGCCCACTTGATAAAATTTAATCGATCGGATATTTTAAACACTTTATTTCATAGTATTTACATTATATCTGCGACCGTGAATGTCACTTGATCGGTAAATCCTGTCTAACTGCTATAGCCCGGTTAGACGGATTTGCGAACGTGACTTTCACGTTGATGTTCTGTGATTTTGCTGTGATGTTGCGGATCGGTCGTGGGGGATAGCCTGGATGCAATGCTAGTACAGTTTTGTTGTATTATGTACATTTGATATTGCGGGGCGAGCGTCCGACATGTCACTGCCTGTTTGTATTATTATTTTGGGCACGACCAGGTTGCGGTCGATGTACCCGTTGTATGTATATTTCACTTTCTGTACTAGGATTACCCCGCGGAGGGGTGCACGGATAGCCGGGTTCTAGAGGGCAACAAGCCCGCATCTCATGGCATTGAGACGGAGGGGGCTTCACTCTAGAATTGGCGGGCTATTCGCCGCACTCGTAGGGGGTACAGGTTGACCCAGGAGGGGTGCCCAAGTTATCGGATTCCGTGAAGTGCTGTGTGGTCCATTCACGTTGCTGAAGGGGGCTGCCACATTTCAGGTTTTGGCGGGTGACTTGTCGCGCCCGTAGGGGTCTAGGATTTTCATTGCACAGGCTATCCACACGACCAGGGGAACGTCGGGTTTCAATAGTGGCTCTGTGAAACCCGGGGATCCCAGATATCTGTATTGTTCTGTGATGTTGTACTTTTCTGTGGTGTTGCATTTTATCACGCCTTGAGCGAATATAATATATTGGTATATATATTAGTAGATGTTGTATATGTTTTGCATCCGTGCTAGTCCAGTCCCCGCTCTGTCATTAGTTAGCTAACCTAACGGGTAATGACGGGACCCAGTGGCGAATGCGGATGGCATATACGTACATCAGTATATTTTCGTTCTTTTTGGTGTGATCAATTGATGGGACTGCATTGATTTGGATCAATGCAAGTTAAAAACAAACATAATCTGATGTTGTTGGAACACTTTTCAAAAAGCTGTTATTGCAAGGACGTTCACTTTTGTTTTGCATCGTGGTATTCAGTTGGAATATCCTGCTCCTCAGTCGACGAGGCAAGGGCCGAGATCCCTTCACCGAGAGTGACCCCTTGGACAGAAAGTTTGCGTCAGGGCAATAACTTCACTATAGCCGATTACTTTTGCTTTGCACCGTGGTATTCAGTTGGAATATCCTGCACCTCATTCTATGGGGAAAGAGCCGAGATCCCTTCACCGGGAGTGACCTCTTTAGCAAAGGTTTTCGTCACTATATTTTCATAAAAGCTATCCGTTCCTTCAACGATATCAAGTTCATTACGTTAAAGGTTTTCGCCAGAAACCATTCATAGCCCTCCTTCGTTTCATATGGGTGGTCAATAGTATTCAAGCTGTGTTTGTTGGCCAAAGTCAAGGCACAGTGTTTGGTAGCTATTGGGGTATTCATATGCAGCATAGATAGATGCGTTGGTTTGGAACAGTCGTACTGCCTTGTTGGCCAAAGTCAAGGGTAGGTACGGGTGGATTCAAATCAACCTGGAGAATGACGGGTAGAACTTGACATGTGACTTATGATTTGTTGGCCAAAGTCAAGGTCATAAGAGCATGGGGTAAAAATCACATCGGGAGTTTTAAAGAAACTGAAACTTGCCAGATATGCGCATACCTTCTGGAGTGTGACACCGTGAGCGGATTCCGTCACGTTATCATGCGATGATAGTTGGATCCCGATTCCCACTGATGAGTTGGTTTACTCCTCGGGTGATCTCGACTAATTCTTATTTCAGGTTTGGAGGAGAATTTGACGGTACAGTGGGAGGTTTCTAGATTAGATAAATTGGTAACCATTCTGATCTAGGTTAGAGTGCACGCTGAGTGTTTCTTTTCTCTCTCTCTTTGGCAGCGACCATTGACCCGACCCTAGACTATGACTTAGAGACCAAGTTGACCGAACCTTCTTGAACACTGGCTTTTGGATTGTCAGAGTTGCAGACCTCATTGCCACTCCTACTTTTACCCTTGTCTCCAGGACACCCCGTATTACTACGAATGTCCACTTCCATTGGACAAAACCATCATATAGTTAGATACGAACTCGAAAGAATTTATTCGAGGATGGTTTCAGGTTCTGGAGAAAACGGATAGGATTATTCAGTTGTCTTTTCCTTTTACCTTCTCTCAGGTTGCGAGTACTCCTTAGATTAGGGGATAGTACACCTATTATGCAAATTGGATAGTCTTCTTCCAAACCATAGGCAGGTGCCGACCGGTAGGGAATGAAGAAAACCAATTAGCATAACAATGGTGTGCAGAAGGTATTAAGTTAAGAAAAAGCAAGGGATTAGTAAGAGGGCAAAGTAAATTGCAACTGCTATTCACGACCAAACCAAGTATTTCTTCGCCAATCCTAAATCACCTTTGTATTTCTCCAGGACATTCCGTATCACTACGAAGATCTACAGTTTATTGGATACTCCATCGTATGGTTATATACGAACTCGAAAGGAACTTGTTCCAGTTCGGGGATGGATTCTGGTCCAGGAGAAATAGGAATAAGGTTTATTCAGGTGTCTTTTATCTTCACCTTCTCTCGCATTGCGAGTGTTCCTAGGATTGGGACAGTACCCCCATTATTCTTATTGGATAGTCTTCTTCCAAACCATAGGCTGGTGCCGAACGGTAGGGAAGGAAGAAAACCATTTGGCCTAAAGGGGTGTGCAGAAGGTAATGACTAAAGACATATAAAGGGATTTGAAGAGGTGGCAAAGAATGACACGGTTACAGTTGTGAATCTGGATAATGGAAGAGGCATTATTAGGAATACCCGGGATACCCCATCGAAACATTTCAATGTTTCAGTTTCACTGTGTACTGTTAAAGGAAAACTAATTTCCTGATTAGATACTTACTCCAGGGTATGTATTTACCAGGTATGATTCTCACATCTGTATGGTTTTACAGATGATGAGTGGGAGTAAGTTATTGGGAATTGGGTGATCATCCTCATTATATCGGGATTCGTTGTAATCGGTGATATTTGAGGAAGTCACCTGGGTTGTTTGCCGTACGGCGAATATTTGGTTTTGAATATCCGCTGTTATGCACCAATTTCAAATTGATATATCTGTACGTCTATTTTCATAGAGTGAGATATACCTTTTTGAAATTATGTCTGTGACATTTACCTATATCAGTGGATGGTTAGGTAAGGAGCATTAAACAGCGGTGTAATTCTTCTTAACCATAAGTACAGTTTTCAACCTACGACACACAGTGAATGAGTAATCAGACTCAAGGGAATTATACAGAGTATTGTAAGTTGTCCAGGGTCCATCAGGACAGAGGGGTTGGTCCTCGTATTATATTCGGTTTACTTATGACTTCTCTAGTTTTAGACAGGTGTTTCATGGAAACACAGGGTCCGAATTTTGAGAAGTTATAGGTATTTGAATAAAGTAGAGAACCAGATATTGCAAGTATCCGGATTCTTCAAGGTGATCGAAGATGTATATACTTGTGTAGGGTATTCAGTTGATAGTAATGGTTAAGAGAACTTGCTTCTCTTTCAGGTTACTCATAATTGGAAGCATTCCTAAGTTGAGTAACGTTGATCGGCCTCTTTCCATTTAGTAGACATGCACTAGAGACAGCTGCAAGATTTGAATCTGGTTCAATTAAATCAGTGGCTCTGGTCCTATATTGGATATAGAACAGTTCGTATCTTAACGATGTTAAAGTACGGGGAGTTGTCTGGCATATGCTTGAAAACCAGACTCTGGATAACTCGAGGCACGTTTCTGTAATGGCTGTTTGTGGGTTGACCCAGGCTATGACGAGGGTTGACTTTCTACCATCTGGAAGATCAATAGTGATATTGTTCTAGACACACCACAGTTTTAATAAAAATGGATTTTTTCAGAAAACAGTAGTGGGAGTATGGTAGAACTGGAAGTGATTCCAGAACCACAAACGATTACTAAAGATTTGATAAGAACCTAAATATTCAATCTGGTTTGACATTCCATTGGCCACTCCGCAGATACGGTGGGTAACCTCAGGCGCCCGAGAGGTACTTCGGTATGCTCAAGGACGGTGGCAGGGAGGTTCTTGTTTACCCACACTTGCCGTTGCTGTTGTTCCAGGCTGCGAGACCCGGCAGGAAGATGAGTATAGCGTCGTTCTAAACTAGTTTTAGAAGTGTACGTGTATATGACTCTGCCAAAGGGTTGTCATAGTCAGTGGGAGCAGCGGAAGCATTGGTGGACAAGTGACTTATGTCTATTTATTGACTAAAGCAGATATGGCGGAGATAGATCATCAATTTCTGACGTGACAGTCATTGGTTTGACTTCGTCAGAATAGGGGATGGATCTGTTGAGAAGGTAGTAGGGTGTGATGTCATGGTATTTGGATGACATACACAGAATAGGAAAAGAAACTCCTATACTACGATCGGTTATACTTTGGTCGTCACACAGTAGATTCTCCACATGGGACTTGGACATTATATCAGACATACTGGTTACTAGATCTATGGTTATAGATCTAGATTTGGGTGGTTTCCTAATTAAGGGTACTTAGACAGCATTCTAAGAGTATTTAGAATGGACGACTCCTAGCACGGTAGTGTACCTGCAGGTGATGGAGTCACCCTCTCTAAAGGTGTCTTACAGACTAAAGGGGAGAGGGATGTGCATGATTGGCAGATCACTTGCTCAGGCAATTGAGTCAATCATGAGATGTCAAGTACCACACGAGATGTTGTTCTTGCACTAGATGCAATAAGTTGATGTTGATCCAATCCTGGAGAAACAGTCGGAAGCAGTTTTAGAATATAAGTGGATGTTCTAGGGATATGATAACGACAGCCTCATTCGGGAGACAGTTATCATTCCAGGCTTCCAAGGTGACTTGGACGACAGGGAGGTTGTCAGAGTTATAGTTTTCCTTCTGACGAGGGGCAGTATTTTGGACAGGTGGTCCAAGGCAATACTGAGGGAGGCATGGCGCAGGATACTGATTATGTTCAGTTGACGATACAGTCTAAGAAGTTTGGATTTGGAGTTCATTTATGAGCTAGGTCCCATCAGACATCCAGACACATTCTAAGACAGGTATTGCTCATTTCGGGAGATGGCTTTCTCCGCAAACTTGAGATATAGAGAGACATAGAAAGAAACATCAAAGCGGATCCACTCACTAAGGCTATTCCTCGAACGCAATAGTTTTGCAAACGGGCTTTATGAGATTGACTAGTAGAGGAGTTGGGTGTTCGGTATCAAACGGGCTGTGAGTATGCGACATCGCAATAATTAGCCTTGAGTGCAAGTGGGAGATTGTTGGAGATAGTGCCCTCAGAGTCAATTATTGGATCACAGGCACGTGATTGCAATGATTGAGGGAGGACTTGTCCCAGTAGGACAGTCTTACTCGAGATGATAGTATGCTATCTGGTTTATCTTTATCATCGTGTACTGCTTTAGGTGACCAGACATGTCGCTATTACACATTGATAGACCCCCTAGGATTCTTGCTTGACCACCAGCAGTATGAGGGCGATCATATAAGTGGGAGCTGGGGTCTATAAGCACATCCTTAAAAGGTCCCTAGTCGTGGGAGTTTCGAGACAGGGCATCGATACTCCAGAGTAGACTAGTGTATACAGTCGAGACCCCGACGAGGGGCGGTGGCCGGTCACACAAACCACTGGTGTTAGTTGGTTCGCCTAAGATGTATACAGGTGCTCATTGGGTTATGAGTACATCGGACAGGACTCGCCGGGAACTATCTAGTTGGTCTTATACCTGACGTCAGATAGCAGTTCCCTGGTGACATGTGTACAGGTTAGTCCATCGACCTGGGGATCGTCATTTGTCTCGTGTGAGTTCCCACTGTACTTTGATTACTACCCTACCACGCTCAAAGGAGACGTGCAAATAGGTTTTAGTTGGGTACAGTCCCGAGCCACATGGAGGCAGTGAGCGGATATTCAGGGGTTCGTCTCTCCCGGTATTGGGGGTGAGGTCGCGCTGCGTCTAGGAGAGCCATTACACGAAGCCCTCGGCCGAGGCAGGAGATTTACTGGTAGGTATTCCAGTAGTATCTCAGGGTGTTCTGGGCAACACTCCGACACGACTTGTACCGCTTTTCGGGGTCTGACTTTTACCAACCCCCTAGGCCCGCTATGCGATGCTCATAGACGAACGGACCGGACTGTACGGATATGGTCACTGACAGGCTCAGTAGGGTGTCAGGATGAGTTCGCTTATCGACGTCCCTTTTGGTCAATAGCTGGTGGCCCGTCACGTATGGGTAATACCTCTGACGTGCTAGTGGTTAAATCCACAGCCATGGTGTTGACGAGTCTTTAGAGTCCCCCACATTCAGTTGCTCAAGTTCTCGGGCGAAACGCTGTAGAGGCCGTATGGAGATATGGCAGGGTCCGATCAGATAAGTGCGGTATTGCACGGATCAGGATCGGACGGATAATACTAGCCGGCTTTGGTTTATGCCGGATCCTAGTATAGTACAGTGTAGATTTTGTCTCATTGCATTTGTATTTCGGTCGGAATACAAATGCGGGTGTGTATGCACAGTATCGGGGTTTTCCTGTAATTTATTACGGGATCAGTTTTCTGGGGTTGCCAGTTTGCTTTCCGTTTCTGCCATATTTTTTTGTATCATTCATTGGCCGAAGTTTGGTGGAGGAGGGCTTATTTGCATTTGTACAAACAAGCAATTTGGGAGGGGGTCTTTGCATTTTGTTGTATCATGATAGCTCTTCTTTGACCTTGACTTCTATCTTCATCATGGCTTGACTTTTGTAGGACATGATTGTTGATGATGATGAAGGGTGAGGTTGGTGGAGTGTTGGTGTTTCTTTGTGATCATTTCTTCATATGATAACCATTCCTCTCTCTCTTGCATTATGATAGTGGTTCAATCATCCATACAACACACACCCTCATTCTCCTCTCCCTCATTCTCTCCATTCCACCAAGGGTGGCCGGCCAATTGGGGAGGGGCTGCCCAATTCATTTGGTGTGGGGTTTTGTTCATTTGGCTTTGCAAAAAATCCCATAAGATCAATCTCCAAAAACTCCAAGTATCATTCCTCCACCAAAGGCAACTCCATAACCCCAAATGAGACATGTTTCCATACTACATTCTACAGCAAATCTTGGGGACGTCGACTCGCCAACTTCGTGCCCGAGTTGCCTCGGTATAGAGGCGGGAGCCCGTAAAAGAAGCCGGCGACGTGGTGCCCTTCCGGCGACGAAGTGGAGATTGGAGATTCCGCAGGAGATCGGGACGACGACGAGAAGACCGGAGGACACGGATCGCTCGGTATATCTCTCTTCCCCATCTTGTAGTTAGCTTGGACTAGTTAATGGCCCGATCCGGGTTTTAGTGCGCGGTGGTGCCGGTTTGAAAAATTAAAGTTAACCATCGCTTCCGCATTTGGCCTCGGGATGGAGGCTGGGGCGCCGCCGTGCACTTACACACAAGACCTCGACGCGGTTTATGTAAGTCAATACCCGGAATCTAAACCCTCTTTGAAAATATTGGAGGTGAGGTTTAAATAATCAGCCGATAATATCAATTTAAAATAACATCGTCTGTTGAAAAACCTTTATGACGTTTTGAAACTTGTCATCACCTCCTTTGCATTTTTATAAAAACCCAATACAACAAAATAAAATAGCATCACAACAGAAGCTAGCTTTCATGTCTGAAAGACGGAATAGCCAAACAAATTTATAACAGATGTCGACTCTAAAGAGTGTGACATCACTACCCATAAACTCTAAGTCTCGATTCTAAGTCCATAGTATATCATTTCTAAGTTGATAGAGTTTCCACTAGATACAAGAATAAATGAATAATCAAGAGTGAGTATGATACAATAATAACTCACTTACCCATCAATCCCCAAAAGAATGTATGCCCAAACTGCTGATAATCCAAGCAGTAAAACCTGTAAGAAACTGTGGCACAACTGGGATGAGTTGTTAACTCAGTGAATAAAAGTAAATCTAAAGGTAGAAATCGAAATGTATGACGATACCTAGGTCATAAGTATAGTACTATCATAATCTGTACTGAAGTGCTATATGACATGTATATGTGCAAAACTAACTATCATGCAATCCCAAGTATAATATCCCAATGTCATATGAGTCAAAATCATGAATCTATAGTTCGTACTTGAATCATTTTATTTGTATATGAATGTTTATACCAATATATGCAGGTACTATCCTCCGGATCAGTCCTGGTTGGATCCACTAATAATATCTAAATGTGTACCTCATGATAATGATCATATCAATATATACCAATATATATAGATGTCCAGCATCGACATCGAAATCCGAAATCTCTCGTGTGCATCATCGACAAATAAATACAGATATCGTCGACACCACCTTAATAGATGATCGCCACCCGATATCCTGGTTACGATCAGTATCCCTTGTATATCTGTCGTAACCCAATCGAACCCCGGTCAGTATCCCGTGGATATCTGTCGTGCTCAATTCTATCTCCGGAATCGAGTATCCTCGTTAGGCTCCCCCGCTTCAATGCGGCTATCCTGCCCCTCGGTCTCGATCCGGGTCCACCATGTATCCGACTGTATATCTCCGCCACTCAGTTCGGATATTTCACAAATCCGAAACCGTATAGCTACCCCACCCGGTCCGGAATCAAAATCAGGAAACACAAAACTTATGGTGGACGTTTAACTCATCATATCAAAATATCAAGTAAGAAATAAGAATACTTGCACAGATTATATTGATGATATATTATATATATACATATATAACAGTGTCCCATACCACCGATATATATCATCAGGAGTAAAATATCCAGAAAATCCATAAGAATCAAATACATCATTTATAGTATTAATATTCGTAACTTACAACAGGAATACAGAAGACTACCTAATAACATCACATAATTATAGATTTCAATTCTACTGTGTCTTGGTACTACTAATGATGTGTAGTGTATTATACGCATCTGTGCTCGTGCAACATGGCAATCATTAGTATTTGTGCAAGTGTTCTTCGGTGTAACATCGTATTTATTTTAATACATATATAACAGCACGGTTTTATAGTGGCATGGCAGTACCAATGAGGTATAGTGTAACATATATTCACGTGCTTGTGCAGCATAGTACTCATTGGTATTTGTGCGGTGTTCTATCAGAGTGTGCGTAATCCCAGAAACGTATAATATGAGTAATACAATGCAAACATGTAAATTAATCTAAATGTAACTATTGTAATTACTTGCTATGAGCTATACCATTATCTTTAGAAATGATCGAAGCGTTAAGTTTAAAATAAGGAAGCTGCCCTAGATTTAAAATAGGTATTCTTTTTAGAAACTGGCACGCATCCGCGTATTTTATTTAAAAGATAACGAATCATAGTTTTTAAAAGAATATAGCTCACACGAGTATTACATCCTAAAACAGAATATAATCTAACTTTACGAGTCAAAAGATAAATTGGCCATATTCGGTACACAAAGTTCATCATTTCCAATTCACATAAATCCTTGTATTATCTTAAGTACGACATGATTCCTCGTACAAACTCATCAAATCATATCCGTGTCATACGAATCTAATCATTATGCATATGTCTCACTTAAAACCAGATATGAACTTTATGCAATGAAGGACTTATAAAATATGATACTATATCAATGTCCAGAATAACTATTATACTAACTAGCAATCATAATAATATTTATAAGGTTGCGGGGGTGCTATACGCCATCCACCCGACTTCCCCAGTAGATATAAATCTACTCACCAACTTAGAAGTTCGCTGAATCCACGCTGCTACATCGCCAACGTCGTCTCGGAATTCTCGAATCGTAGCTATATTCGTATTTAAATCGCATAGAAGTAAATATCATATCGAAAACCAAAACAATAAGCTAAACGCCCATAGGTTAGAACCTACAGCACACTTAGCACAAAAACATCAATATAATTCTGTCGTTACCGTATAAACGTCAACGGTTCAGCTGCAACCTCAAAATATGAAAACTCTGTATCGTAAATATCTGAAATTTGATAACCCATTTTCTAAAATGTTTCCAGATTTTGTTGTATAAATATTTAAACAATACAGACCATACAAAAACTTGTAAAATACCAACTCAAAGCTACAGAAGGAAAATTAACACCAAAAAGCCAAGGGATGGCCGCCGTCGCCGGAATTTTAATATGAGTCGCCGGATTTTGTGGTGAGTGTGGGGCTCTGGTTTCAAGTGGTGTTTCCTAGTAGTCTCAGTATACTTTTGATCATGCTGGATTTTCTAGTGATCATACCTAGTGGTTCCATATTCATTTACAGTGAACTAAATTATCACAAAACCTAGTTTATGATGCAGCACAGCTAGAGATGTCAGGTTACAAAACTTAGTTAATCTGAGTTAACCATTTTTCTGGTCATGACAAAAAACAGAACGTATGGTACAACATATCCGTGTCGTATCTAAGAATCATAATTCCAAAACTGATATTTGTTTACAGATTTGACCTACTGAAGAATTAACTTTATTAAACAATACCAAATATATCTAAACACCTATAGAGATATACCTTAAAATTTACAACACCCAAATCACTCAAGGGTCCGGCGAGCTCGGAATTCTTGTGATGGTCACCGGCCAAAATTCGTGGTCATGGGCTCGTATTCCTATGGTTTATTCTAGGTCTGGTATATAAGATTTTGTAGTTGTTTGATTAGTTTATTTATCAACTAAACAACAGCAAATTCAAACAGAGGCTACACTTAGCAACTACGATATCCGATTTCTAAAATAAACGATACAGAACTAAAGTTACCGGGTTTGAAGTTGTAACAACCAAGTTCATTTACACCAATTCCAGTTCTCGTATTTCCTTAATTGTGGTATTTTCCTGATTTATCGTGTTTAGGGTGCGAATAGTATTTTACATTTTACATTGCATTCGACCCGACCCGCTTGCTTGAACTTATTTGATTCATACTTATGAATTATCCTGACTTGTTACGTAGACTGGTGCATTTTCATGTTTAGTGCATACTGGCATTTTATCTGGCATTTGAATTTTTACAATATAACATTTTAAGTCACAAAAAATATTTTAAAAATACATTGTGTTAGTGTATATGCCCAAGAGGCCATTACTGTATCATACTAGTTTGTATATTACTTAATGGAAGCTTGGGATATTCACCTTGTATAGACAATCTTGCTCAAAATGGTAGTATGCTACTTGGTTTCTTTTAGCATATTGCTTATACATATTAGTAGAGCCCTTAGGATCTTTGCTTGATTACCAGCGTTGTGATGGCAGTCACACTCTTGGGGGCTGGGTAATCCACAAGCACATCCTTATACAGGTCCCTAGTCGTAGGACTATCGAGGTAGGGCATCGATACTCCAGAGTAGACTAGCGTATGCGCTTCTCATCCCAGTACGGGAGACGGTCTATCCCACAGCCGTCAGTACGTCGTACTTGAGATAGTATGCGGGTGCTCGTTAGGTTACGAGTACACTGGACAGGACTCGTCGGGAACTGATTGGTTGGTACTATACCTATCATCAGTTATCAGTTCCCAGGTGACATGAGTACAGCTTAGTCCGCTGACTTGACATTGTCACTTCACCTCGAGTGTGTTCCCACTGTACTTTGATCACTACCCTACCACGGCTCAAAGGAGTCGTGCAAACAGGTAGTAGTTGGGTGCAGTTCCGAAGCACTTGGAGGCAGTGACGGTTAGACAGGATTTGTCTCTCGCGGTATTAGGGTTGACATCGCGCTGGGTCTAGGAGAGCCATTACACAAGTAGTCCCTGGCCAGGGCAAGCGAGATATACAAGTAGGTTTCCAGTGTTATCTCAGGGTTTTCTGGGCTACACACCGACACGGCTTGTACCGCTATTAGGGGACTGACGTTCACCACCCCCTAGGCCCGCTGTTGGAGATAGTGCCCTCAGAGTCAATTACTGGATCACAGGCACGTGATTGCAATGATTGAGGGAGGACCTATTCCGGTAGGACAGTCTTACTCAAGATGATAGTATGCTATCTAGTTTATCTTTATCATCGTGTACTGCTTTAGGTAACCTTACAGGTCACTATTGCATGTTGATAGAGCCCCTAGGATTCTTGCTTGAGTACCAGCAGTATGAGGGCGATCATATACGTGGGAGCTGGTAGTCTATAAGAACATCCTTAAAAGGTCCCTAGTCGTGGGAGTTTCGAGGCAGGGTATCGATACTCCAGAGTAGACTAGTGTATACAGTCGAGACCCCGACGAACGGCGGTGGCCGGTCTTACAAGCCACTGGTGTCAGTTGGTTCACCTTAGATGCATACAGGTGCTCATTAGGTTATGAGTACTTCGGACAGGACTCGCCGGGAACATACTAGTTGGTCTTATACCTGACGTCAGATAGCAGTTCCCTGGTGACTTGTGTACATGTTAGTTCATCGACCTGAGATCGTCATTTGTCTCGTGTGAGTTCCCACTGTACTTTGATTACTACCCTACTACGCTCAAAGGAGACGTGCAAACAGGTTTTAGTTGGGTACAGTCCCGAGCCACATGGAGGCAGTGAGCGGATCTGCAGGGGTTCGTCTCTCCCGGTATTGGGGGTGAGGTCGCGCTGTGTCTAGGAGAGCCATTACACGAAGTCCTTGGCCAAGGCAGGAGATTTACTGGTATGTATTCCAGTAGTATCTCAGGGTGTTCTGGGCTACACTCTGACACGACTTGTACCGCTTTTGGGGGTATGACTTTTACCACCTCCTAGGCCCGCCATGCGATGCTCATAGACGAACGGACCGGACTGTACGGATATTGTCACTAACAGGATCAGTAGGGTGTCAGGATGAGTTCGCTCATCGACGTCCATTTTGGTCAATAGCTTATAGCCCGTCACGTATGGCTAATACCTCTGACGTGCTAGTGGTTAAATCCACAGCCATAGTATTGACGAGTCTTTAGAGTCCCCCACAGACCAGTTGCTCAAGTTTTGGGCGAAACGCTGTAGAGGCCGTATGGAGATATGGCAGGGTTCGATCAGATACGTGCAGTATTGCACGGATCATGATCGGACGGACATTACTAGTGGTCTTTGGTTTAAGCCGGATCTCAGTATAGTACAGTATAGATTTTGTCTCATTGCATTTGTATTTCGGTCCGAATACAAATGCGGGTATGTATATACAGTAGCGGGGTTTCCTGTAATTTATTACGAGATTAGTTTTATGATGTTTTCAGTTTGTTTTCCGTTTTGGCCAATTTTCTTTGTATCTTTCATTGGCTGAAGATTGGTGGAGGAGGGCTTATTTGCATTTGTGCAAATAAGCATTTTGGAGGGTTGTTTTTGCAAGTGGTTGCTTCATGATAGTTTTCATGATGGGTGTATCTTTCATTGACTCCATGACTTCATGATTGCTTGACTTTGGATGTGATGATGGTTGGTGGAGTGTTGGATTTGCTTGTGACCATTTCTTCACATCATGACTCCTTTTCTCTCTCTCTCTCTTGTAATGTTCTTTTGGCTCACCCCCTTTGTATTATGGTCTCCTCTCATTCTTTCATGAAGCTATGCATGGCCGGCCAAGCCAAAAGAAGGGGCTGCCCATTGTTGTGTGGGGATTTTTGGTTCTCTTGTGCTTGCAAAAATCCCCAACTTCATCTCCAAAAATTCCACATCTCATTCCTCCACAAAAGGGCAACTTCTAGTGACCCCAAATGAGACATAGCACTACACTTATTCTACAGCAAATCTTGGGCACGTCGACTCGCCAACTTCGTGCCCGAGTTGCTTCGGTCCAGAGGTTGGAGCCCGTAAAAGAAGCCGGCGACGTGGTGCCCTTCCGGCAAGGAGGTGAAAACCGGAGATTCCGCGGGAGATCGGGACGACGACGAGAAGACCGAAGGACACGGATCGCTCGGTATATCTCTCTACCCCGTTCTTTAGTTAGCAAGAATTAGTTTAATGGCCGGATCCGGGAATTTTGTGCGCGGTGGTGCTGGTTTAAAGTTTCAAGAAAATCATCGTTTCCGCATTTTGGCCTCGAATTGACGGCCGGGGCGCCGCCATGCACTTACAGTGGTATCAGAGCCACGCCATTAACCTAGTCTATCTTGGTCTAATGTGTTTATATCTTCGATCGAACAAAATTCCAAAACTCGCGATTTCAATGCATCAGTTCTCTGTCGAAATTTTTTTGGCTCCAAAAATTTTTCAGGTTGTTGCAGAATACTGTTCAGGAAATTCTAAGACATCTGTGAAAAAATGGTTGCGTGATGCTGTAGAACCACCGCGGAACCGCGGCGAAAACCCCCTTGGCGTTGCGGTTCCGCCGCATTACAGTGTCTTCGCTACACCATTTTTCCACAGTGATCTTTGTATAGGGAAATTGGGGTTTTGGAACATTCTTTTGGGGCCCAGATTTTCTATGAGTGCTACAGTAGTGCTTGGGGCCCACTTGGGTAAACTTGACCGATCGAAAATTTTAAACATGTTAGTTCACAGTATTTACATTATATCTGCGACCGTGAATGTCATTTGATCGGTAAATCCTGTCTAACTGCTATAGCCCGGTTAGACGGATTTGCGAACGTGACATTCACGTTGATGTTCTGTGTTGTGCTGTGATGTTGCGGATTGGTCGTGGGGGATAGCCTGGATGCAATGTTAATACAGTTTTTGTTGTATTATGTATATTTGATATTGCGGGGCGAGCGTCCGATATGTGGACTGCCGTCACTGCCTGTCTGTATATTATTCTTTTGGGGCACGACCGGAGTGAGGTCGATGTACCCGTTGTATGTATATTTTACTTTCTGTACTAGGATTACCCCATGGTGGGGTGCACGGATAGCCGGGTTCTAGAGGGCAACGGGCCCGCATCTCATGGCGTTGAGACGGAGGGGGCCTCACTTTTGAATTGGCGGGCTATTCGCCGCACTCGTAGGGGGTACAAGTTGACCCAAGGAGGGGTGCCCAAGTTACCAGATTCCGTGAAGTGCTGGGTAGTCCATTCACGTTGTTGAAAGGGGCTGCCTCGCTTCAGGTTTTGGCGGGTAACTTGCCGCGCCCGTAGGGGTCTAGGATTTCATTGCACAGGCTATCCACACGACCAGGGGAACGTCGGGTTTCAGTAGCTGCTCTGTGAAACCCGGGGATCCCAGATATCTGTATTGTTCCGTGATGCTTATTACATTTCTGTGATGTTTCATCTTATCACGCCTTGAGCGAAATATTATATATTGATATATATACTAGTAGATATTGTATATGTTTTGCATCCGCGCTAGTCCAGTCCCCACTCTGTCGTTAGTTAACTAACCTAACGGGTAGTGACGGGACCCAGTGGTGAATGCGGATGGCATATACGCACATCTTTATTTTCGTTCTTTGTGGTGTGATCAATTGATGGGACTGCGTTGATTCGGATCAATGCAAGTTAAACAAACCTATTTTGATGTTGCTGGAACAATTTTTCTAAAAGCTGTTATTGCAAGGACGTTCTCTTTTGTTTTGCACAGTGGTATTCAGTTGGAATATCCTGCTCCTCAGTCGACGAGGCAAGGGCCGAGATCCCTTCACCGGGAGTGACCCCTTGGACAGAAGTTTGCGTCAGGGCAATAATTTCACTATAGACGATTACTTTTGCTTTGCATCATGGTATTCAGTTGGAATATCCTGCACCTCATTCTACGGGGAAAGAGCTGAGATCCCTTCACCGGGAGTGACCTCTTTAGCAAAGGATTTCGTCACTATATTTTTCTAAAAAACTATCCAGTTCCTTCAACGATATCAAGTTCATTACGTTAAAGGTTTTTGCCAGAAACCATTCGTAGCCCTCCGTCATTTCATTTGGATAGTCAATAGTATTCAAGCTATGTTTGTTGGCCATAGTCAAGGCACAGTGTTTGCTAGCTATTGGGTGTTCATATGTAGCATAGATAGATGCGTTGGTTTGGGACAGTCGTATAGCCTTGTTGGCCCTAGTCAAGGGCTTGTACGGGTGGGTTCAAATTAACCTGGACAATGACGGGTAGAACTTGACATGTGGCTTATGATTTGTTGGCCTTAGTCAAGGTCATAAGAGCATGGGGCAAAAATCACATCGGGAGTTTCTAAAGAAACTGAAACTTGCCAGATATGCGCATACCTTCTGGAGTGTGATAACGTGAGCGGATTCCTTCACGTTTTCATGCGATGATAGTTGGATCCCGATTCCCACTGATGAGTTGGTTTACTACTCGGGTGATCCCGACTTATTCTTCTTTCAGGTTTGGGGAAGAATTTGACATTACAGTGGGAGGTTTCCAGATTAGATAAAGTGATAACCATTCTGATCTAGGCTAGAGTGCACGCTGAGTGTTTCTTTTCTCTCTCTCTTTGGCAGTGACCGCGACCCGACCCTAGACTATGACTCAGTGACCAAATTAACCGAACCTTCTTGACACTGGTTTTTGGATTGTCAGAGTTGCACACCTCATTGCCACTCCTACTTTTACCCTTTTCTCCAAGACACCCCGTATTACTACGAACGTCCACTTCCATTGGATAAAATCATCGTATGGTTATATACGAACTCGAAGGAATTTATTCGAGGATGGTTTCCGGTTCTGGATAAAACGAATAGGACTATTCAGTTGTCTTTTCCTTTCACCATCTCTCAGGTTGCGAGTACCCCTTGGTTTAGGAGATATTACACCTATTACGCAAATTGGATAGTCTTCTTCCAAACCATAGGAAGGTGCCGACCGGTAGGGAATGAAGAAAACCAATTAGCCTAACGATGGTGTACAAAAGGTATTAAGTAAAGACAAATAAAGGGATTAGAAGGAGGGCAAAGTAAATTGCGACTGCCATTCACGACCAAACTAAGTATTTCATTACCACTCCCACTTCACCTTTGTATTTCTCCAGGACACTCCGTATCACTACGAAGATCCACAGTTTATTGGATACTCCATCGTATGGTTATATACGAACTCGAAAGGAACTTGTTCCAGTTCGGGGATGGATTCTGGTTCAGGAGAAATAGTAATAAGGTTTATTCGGTTGTCTTTTATCTTCACCTTCTCTCGTATTGCTAGTGCTCCTAGGATTAGGACAGTACACCCATTATGCTTATTGGATAGTCTTCTTCCAAATCATAGGCTGGTGCCGAACGGTAGGGAAGGAAGAAATCCATTTGGCCTAAAGGGGTGTGCAGAAGGTAACGACTAAATACATATAAAGGGATTTGGAGAGGTGGCAAAGAAATATACGGTTACAGTTGTGAATCTGATAATGGAAGAGGCATTACTAGGAATACCCGGATACCCCATCGAAACATTTCAATGTTTCAGTTTCACTGTGTACTGTTAAAGGAAAACTGATTTCCCAATCAGATCTTGCTCCACGGTATGTATTTATAAGGTATAATTCTCACATCTGTATGGTTTTACAGATGATGAGTGGGAGTAAGTTATTGGGAATTAGGTGATCATCCTCATCATATCGGGATTCGTTGTAATCGGTGATATTTGAGGAAGTCACCTGGATTGTTTGCCGGACGGCAAATATTTGGTTTTGGATGTCCGCTGTTATGCTCCAATTTCAAATTGATATATCTGTACGTCTATTTTTATAGAGTGAGATATACCTTTTTGAAATTATGTCTATGACATTTACCTATATCAGTGGATGGTTAGGCAAGGAGCATTAAACAGCGTGTAATTCTTCATAACCATAGTACAGTTTTCAACCTACGACACACAGGGTTTGAGTTACTAGACTCAGGGGACTTATATAGAGTATTGTATGTTGTCCAGTGTCCATTAGGACAGAAGGGTTGGTCCTCGTACTATATTCGGTTTACTTAAGACTTCTTAGTTCTTAGATAAGTGTTTCGTAGAAACACAAGGTTTGAGTTTTGAGAAGTTATAGGTATATGAATAAAGTAGGGAACCAGGTGTTGCAAGTATCGGGATTCTTCAAGGTAATCGAAGATGTAGATACTTGTGTGTGGTATTCAGTTGATGGTAATGATTAAGAGAACTTGCTTCTCTTTCAGGTTATTCATAATTGGAAGCATTCCTAAGTTGAGTAACGCTGATCAGCCTCCTTCCATTTAGTTGACATGCACTGGAGACAGCTGCATGATTTGAATCTGGTTCAATTAAATTAGTGCCTCTGTTTCTGTGTTGGATATAGAACAGTTCATATCTTAACGATGTTAAGGTACGGGGAGTTGTCCGGCTTATGCTTAAAACCAGACTCTGGATAACTCAAGGCACGTTTCTGTAATGGCTGTTTGTGGGTTGACCCAGGCTATGACGAGGGTTGACTTTCTACCATCTGGAAGATCAATAGTGATATTGTTCTAGACTCGCCACAGTTTTAACAAAAAATGGATTTTTTCAGAAAACAGAAGTGGGAGTATGGTAGAACTGGAAGTGATTCCAGAACCGCAAACGATTACTGAAGATTTGATAAGAACCTAAAGATTCAATCTAGTTTGACATTCCATTGGCCACTCCACAGATACGGTGGGTAACCTCAGGCACCCGAGAGGTACTCCAGTAGCCTCAAGGACGGTGACATGGAGGTTCCTGTTTACCCAGACTTGCCAATGCTGTTGTTCCAGACTGTGAGACCCGGCAGGAGGATGAGTATAGCGTTGTTCTAAACTAGCTTTAGAAGTGTACGTTTATATGACTCTGCCATAGGGTTGTCATAGTCAGTGGGAGCAGCGGAAGT
Source organism: Agapanthus africanus (assembly GCA_030015575.1). Taxonomy (NCBI): domain Eukaryota; kingdom Viridiplantae; phylum Streptophyta; class Magnoliopsida; order Asparagales; family Amaryllidaceae; genus Agapanthus; species Agapanthus africanus. The sequence goes on along the minus strand of JASDDO010000029.1, from coordinate 249,410,441 downwards.
ATTGGTGGACAAGTAGTTTATGTCTATTTATAGACTAAAGCAGATATAGCGGAGATAGATCATCTATTTCTGATATGACAGTCATAAGTTTGACTTCATCGGAATAAGGGATGGATCTGTTGAGAAGGTAGTAGGGTGTGATGTCCTGGTTTTTGGATGACATACACAGAGTAGGAACTGATATTCCTATACTACGATCGGTTATACTTTGGTTGTCACACAATGGTTTCTCTACATGGGACTTGGATATTATATCAGATATTCTGGTTACTGGATCAATGGTTTTAGATCTAGATTTGGGTAGTTTCCCAATCAGGGTACTTAGAAGGCATTCTAGAGGTGCTTTAGAATGGATGACTCCTGGCATGGTAGTGTACCTGCAGGTGATGGAGTCACCCTCTCTAAAGGTGTCTTACAGACTAAAGGGGAGAGGGATGTGCATGATTGACAGATCACTTGCTTAGGCAATTGAGTCAATCATGAGATGTCAAGTACCACACCAGATGTTGTTTTTGCAGTAGATGCAATAAATTGATATTGATCCAATCATGGAGAAACGATCGGAAGCAGCTTTAGAACATAAGTGGATGTTCTAGGGATATGATAACATCAGCCTCATTCAGGAGACAGTTATCATTCCAGGCTTCCAAGGTGACTTGGATGACAGAGTGACTGTCAGAGTTGTTGTTTTCCCTCTGACGAGGGGCAGTATTTTGTATAGGTTGTCCAGGTGGATACTGAGGGAAGGATGGCGTAGGATACTGATTAAGTTCAGTTGACGATACTGTCTAAGAAGTTTGGATTTGGAGTTCATTTATGAGCTAGGTCCCATCAGACATCCAGACACATTCTATGATAGGTATTGCTCATTTCGGGAGATAGCTTTCTCGGCGAACTTGAGATATAGAGTGACATAGAAAGAAACATCAAAGCGGATCCACTCACTGAGGCTATTCCTCGAACACAATAGTTTCACAAACGGGTTTTGTGAGACTGATTAGTAGAGGAGTTGGGTGTTCGGTATCACACGGGCTGTGAGTATGCGACATCGCAATAATTAGCCTTGAGTGCAAGTGGGAGATTGTTGGAGATAGTGCCCTCAGAGTCAATTATTGGATCACAGGCACGTGATTGCAATGATTGAGAGAGGACCTATTCCGGTAGGACAGTCTTACTCAAGCTGATACTATGCTATCTGGTTTATCTTTATCATCGTGTACTGCTTTAGGTGACATTACAGGTCACTATTGCACATTGATAGAGCCCCTAGGATTCTTGCTTGACTACCAGCAGTATGAGGGCGATCATATACGTGGGAGCTGGTAGTCTATAAGCACATCCTTAAGAGGTCCCTAGTCGTGGGAGTTTCGAGACAGGGCATCGATACTCCAGAGTAGACTAGTGTATACAGTCGAGACCCCGACGAGGGGCGGTGGCCAGTCTCACAAGCCACTGGTGTCAGTTGGTTCACCTAAGATGTATACAGGTGCTCATTAGGTTATGAGTACACCGGACAGGACTCGCCGGGAACATGCTAGTTGGTCTTATACCTGACGTCAGATAGCAGTTCCCTAGTGACATGTGTACAGGTTAGTTCATCGACCTGAGATCGTCATTTGTCTCGTGTGAGTTCCCACTGTACTTTGATTACTACCCTACCACGCTCAAAGGAGACGTGCAAACAGGTTTTAGTTGGGTACAGTCCCGAGCCACATGGAGGCAATGAGCGGATCTGCAGGGGTTCGTCTCTCCCGGTATTGGGGGTGAGGTCGCGCTGTGTCTAGGAGAGCCATTACATGAAGTCCTTGGCCAAGGCAGGAGATTTACTGTTAGGTATTCCAGTAGTATCTCAGGGTGTTCTGGGCTACACTCTAACACGACTTGTACCACTTTTGGGGGTCTGACTTTTACCAACCCCCTAGGCCCGCCATGCGATGCTCATAGATGAACGGACCGGACTGTACGGATATTGTCACTGACAGGCTCACTAGGGTGTCAGGATGAGTTCGCTCATCGATGTCCCTTTTGGTCAATAGCTGGTATCCCGTCACCTATGGCAAATACCTTTGACGTGCTAGTGGTTAAATCCACAGCCATAGTATTGACGAGTCTTTAGAGTCCCCCACAGACCAGTTGCTCAAGTTTCGGGTGAAACGCTATAGAAGCCGTATGGAGATATGGAAGGGTTTGATCAGATACGTGCGGTATTGCATGGATCATGATCGGACGGACATTACTAGCGGGCTTTGGTTTAAGCCGGATCCTAGTATAGTATAGTATAGATTTTGTCTCATTGCATTTGTATTTCGGTCGGAATACAAATGCGGTATGTATATACAGTAGCGGGGTTTCCTGTAATTTATTACGGGATTAGTTTTATGAAGTTGCCAGTTTGTTTTCCGTTTCGGCCAATTTTCTTTGTATCTTTCATTGGCTGAAGATTGGTGGAGGAGGGCTTATTTGCATTTGTGCAAATAAGCATTTTGGAGGGTTGTTTTTGCAAGTGGTTGCTTCATGATAGTTTTCATGAATGGTGTAGCTTTCATTGACTCCATGACTTCATGATTGCTTGACTTTGGATGTGATGATGGTTGGTGGAGTGTTGGATTTGCTTGTGATCATTTCTTCACATCATGACTCCTTTTCTCTCTCTCTCTCTTGTATTATTCTTTTAGCTCACCCCTTTGTATTATGGTCTCCTCTCATTCTTTCATGAAGCCATGCATGGCCGGCCAAGCCAAAAGAAGGGGCTGCCCATTTTTGTGTGCGGATTTTTGGTTCTCTTGTGCTTGCAAAAATCCCCAACTTCATCTCCAAAAATTCCACATCTCATTCCTCCACAAAAGGGCAACTTCTAGTGACCCCAAATGAGACATAGCACCACACTTATTCTACAGCAAATCTTGGGCACGTCGACTCGCCAACTTCGTGCCCGAGTTGCCTCGGTCCAGAGGTGAGAGCCCGTAAAAGAAGCCGGCGACGTGGTGCCCTTCCGGCGAGGAGGTGAAGACCGGAGATTCCGCGGTAGATCAGGACGATGACTAGAAGACCGAAGGACACGGATCGCTCGGTATATCTCTCTACCCCGTTCTTTAGTTAGCTAGAATTAGTTTAATGGCCCGATCCGGGAATTTTGTGCACGGTGGTGCCGGTTTAAAGTTTCAAGAAAATCATCGTTTCCGCATTTTGGCCTCGGATTAACGGCCGGGGCGCCGCCGTGCACTTACACCCGCCATGCGATGTATCAGACGAACAGACCGGACTGTATGGAGACTGTCACATTCAGGCTCAGTAGGACTTCAGATGGGTTTCACCTCGTCCGTCTTCTTATCGGCATCTACTTAGGGGCCGTTACGCACAGCTAGTGCCGCTTGCGGTCTGTGGTTAAACCCACTGCCAGCGTAGTGTCGAGTCTTTAGAGTCCCACACAGAGAGCTATTCGCCTTTAGGCAAAAGAGTAGAGGTCGTATTGTTTTGCGACAGGTCGCATGGTTTTGCGACAGGGTTCGGTCACATCCGTGCACTTGTGCACGTTTAGTGACCGGGCGGTTATTACTAGTGGGCTTTGGTTTAAGCCAGATCCTAGTGTACGTTTTGGGATTGGTTTTATCTCGTTTGTATTCGTGTTCCCCAGAACGCGGATACGGGTGTATATGCACAGTTGACAGAGACAGAGGCAGAGGATTCTCATTAGGGTTGTTGACTGTTGACTTTTGCTTAACCCTAATGAGAATTAGAAATATGATTAACAATAATATTAATTGAGTATTATAGTGACATGGTTAGGGTTGAAAGGTTGACCTTGTTGACTTTTGTTGACCGGTTGACTAGGTTGGACTTGTTGACTACCATCATGACAATGGCCATCATTTGGTTGCATTGACTTATGCTTGCTTGTTTCGTTCACCATTTGCATTTAATGCAAGAAATGATAGTGTCATTTGTCATGATGGTGGTCAACAAGTCCAACCTAATCAACCGGTCAACAAAAGTCAACAAGTCAACAAGGTCAACCTTTCAACTCTAACCATGTCACTATAATACTCAATTAATATTATTGTTAATCATATTTCTAATTCTCATTAGGGTTAAGCAAAAGTCAACAGTCAATAATCCTAATGAGAATCCTCTGCCTCTGTCTCTGTCAACTGTGCATACACACCCGTATCCGCGTTCCGGAGAACATGAATACAAACGAGATAAAACCAACCCCAAAACGTACACTAGGATCTGGATTAAACCAAAGCCCACTAGTAATAACCGCCCGGTCACTAAACATGCACAAGTGCACGGATGTGACCGAACCCTGTCGCAAAACCATGCGACCTCTACTCTTTTGCCTAAAGGCGAATAGCTCTGGGACTCTAAAGACTCGACACTACGCTGGCAGTTGGTTTAACCACAGACCGCAAGGGGCACTAGCTGTGCGTAACGGCCCCCAGGTAGATGCCGATAAGAAGACGGACGAGGTGAAACCCATCCGAACTCCTACTGAGCCTGAATGTGACAGTCTCCGTACAGTCCAGTCTGTTCGTCTGATACATCGCATGGCGGGCCTAGGGGGTGGTGAACGTCAGTCCCCTAATAGCGGTACAAGTCGTGTCGGAGTGTAGCCCAGAACACCCTGAGATAACACTGGAAACCTACTAGTATATCTCGCTTGCCCTGGCCAGGGACTACTTGTGTAATGGCTCTCCTAGACACAGCGCGATGTCAACCCCCAATACCGGGAGAGACGAATCCTGTCTAACCGTCACTACCTCCAAGTGCTTCGGGACTGCACCCAACAACTACCTGTTTGCACGACTCCTTTAAGCCGTGGTAGGGTAGTAATGAAAGTACAGTGGGAACACACTCGAGGCGAAGTGACAGTGTCAAGTCTGCAGACTAAGCTGTACTCATGTCACCTGGGAACTGATAACTGACGATAGGTATAGTACCAACCAATCAGTTCCCGACGAGTCCTATCCAGTGTACTCGTAACCTAACGAGCACCCGCATACTATCTCAAGTACGACGTACTGACGGCTGTGGGACAGACCGTCTCCCGTACTGGGATGAGAAGCGCATACGCTAGTCTACTCCGGAGTATCGATACCCTGTCTCGATAGTCTTATGACTAGGGACCTGTATAAGGATGTGCTTGTGGATTACCCAGCCCCCACGAGTGTGACTGCCATCACAACGCTGGTAATCAAGCAAAGATCCTAAGGGCTCTACTAATATGTATAAGCAATATGCTAAAAGAAACACATGCACATATTAAAGTAATAACAAACCAAGTAGCATACTACCATTTTGAGCAAGATTGTCTATACAAGGTGAATATCCCAAGCTTCCATTAAGTAATATACAAACTAGTATGATACAGTAATGGCCTCTAGGGCATATACACTAACAATTTCCCACTTGCACTAAGGCCATGTACTGGCGTATTGAAAACCTATCATCTCGATCAGCCGCTCGAACTGAGTCTGGGGTAAGGCATTGGTGAATGGATCTGCAGTGTTATCTTCTGAAGCAACCCTCCGAACCTCGATCTCCTGGCGATCCACGATCTCCCTGATCAGGTGATACCCCCTCAAGATGTGTCTGGATTTCTTATGGGACCTGGGTTCCTTCGCTAAAGCTATAGCCCCGTTGTTGTCGCAATACAGAGGTATTGGATCAACAATGGATGGAACCACCTGAAGTTCTTTCAAGAACTTCCTTATCCAGACGGCTTCTTTTGCGGCATCAGCAGCATCGATGTATTCCGCTTCCATCGTCGAGTCAGCAATGGTTTCCTGTTTGGAACTCTTCCAATACACCGCCCCTCCATTGAGGGTAAAGACAAAACCCGACATGGACTTGGAATCATCCTTGTCACTCTGGAAGCTGGAGTCAGCAAAGGCCTCGATCTGGAGGTCCTTTCCGCCATACACCAAGAACATCTCCTTAGTCCTTCTCAGGTACTTGAGAATGTTCTTCACCGCTATCCAGTGTTTCTCCCCAGGGTTTGACTGATACCGGCTTACCACACTTAGTGCATAAGCTACATCTGGTCTGGTACACAACATCGCATACATTATAGAGCCTACCGCAGAAGCGTAGGGCATAATGGACATGCGATCCCTTTCCAAATCAGTCTTGGGAGACATCTCTTTGGAGAGGGTGATCCCGTGACAAGCCGGTAGATTATCGCGCTTGGAATCTTCCATACTGAATCTTTTTAGTATGGTGTCGATGTACCTGGAATGTGAAAGTCCCAATATCCTCTTGGATCTATCACGATGGATCCGGATCCCCAGAATGTAAGAGGCATCACCCAGGTCTTTCATGGAGAACCTGTGTGACAAGAACCCTTTGACAGATTGTAGCATAGGAATGTCATTTCCTATCAAGAGAATGTCATCCACGTATAAAACGAGGAACACGACAGTTCTTGCTACAGATCTACTATAGATGCATGGTTCATCTGGATTTTTGATAAAGCCAAATTCTTTGACCGTCTCATCAAAGCAGATGTTCCAACTCCGCGATACCTGCTTTAGTCCATAGATGGACTTAAGCAACTTGCACACCTTTCCGCTGCTCCCACTCTGAATGAAACCCTCTGGCTGGTCCATATAGACACACTCCTCTAAATTTCGATTTAGAAAAGCGGTCTTTGCGTCCATCTGCCAAATCTCATAATCGTGGAAGGCAGTAATGGCAAGAAGGATCCGAATGGATTTCAGCATAGCCACTGGAGAAAAGGTTTCGTCATAGTCCAAACCAGGTCTTTGACGAAAACCCTTTGCAACAAGTCTAGCCTTATAGGTCTCAACCTGTCCATCTACACCAATCTTCCTTTTGAAGATCCACTTGCATCCTACGAGTTTTACCCCATCTGGAGCAACGTCCAACGTCCATACTTTGTTGGTGTACATGGACTCCATTTCGGTCCGCATTGCATCCAGCCATTTTACCGAGTCAACGCTTTGAATGGCCTGCTGGAAGCTAGTAGGCTCATCACTATCAATGATGCAATCCTCTCTATCCCCGTCTATGAGAAAACCGTAGTATCTCTCGGGCGGATGAGACTGCCTACTACTCCTGCGGAGCGGCATAGGAATGTCGTGTTCTTTTGAACCCTCTGGTTCTACTAAGCACTCAGTAATAGCTAGTGGTTCTGGAATTTCTTCCAGTTCTACTGCGCTCCCACTTATCTGGTTTTCCAAAAACTCAGTTTCTAAGAAGCAGGCATGACGAGAAACAAAAACCTTTTGTCCCTCTTCGCAATAGAAGAAATATCCCTTAGAGTTCTTTGGATATCCCATGAACTTGCACTTTACTGAGCGTGCCTCGAGTTTGTCCGCATGCTGCTTTTTGACAAAAGCCGGACATCCCCATGTCTTAATGTGCTTAAGATAGGGTCTCTTCCCACACCTCATATGATATGGTGTGGTAGGCACAGTCTTAGTTGGAACTCGGTTCAAAAAATATGCAGCTGATTCTAGTGCATATCCCAGAATGATCGCGGTAACTCAGCGTTACTCATCATGGACCGTACCATATCCAATAGGGTGCGGTTCCGTCTCTCCGATACACCGTTATGTTGCAGAGTGTATAGAGGAGTAAGTTGAGAGAGAATTCCATTCACTTTTTGGTAATCCAGGAACTCGGCACTCAAGTATTCACCACCTCGATCAGATCTCAGTGTCTTGATACTTTTGCCGGTTTGTTTTTCTACTTCATTCTTATATTCCTGGAATTTTCCAAAGGCTTCGGATTTATGTTTCATTAAGAAGACATATCCGTACCTTGAAAAGTCATCCGTAAAAGTAATGAAGTAAGAATAACCGCTTCGCGCATGTGTAGACATTGGACCGCACACGTCGCTGTGTACGAGTCCCAAAAGCTCGCTCGCTCTTACTCCGTGTCCAGTGAACGGAGTCTTTGTCATCTTTCCTTTGAGACATGATTGACAAGTTGCATATGATTGATATTGGAATGGATCCAAATATCCTTCTGTATGTAACTTAGTCAATCTTCTCTCATTGATGTGACCCAGTCTACAATGCCATAAAAAAGCCTGATTAGTTTCCGGAGACTTTCTTTTGTGTGTATTCTGGACATTGAAAATCTGTGGTTGGTTTAATACGTATATACCATTGCTTAATGTATCTGACCCAATCAGAACTTGATTAAGGTGAATGTTCACAACATTACTTACAAATGCAAATTCATAACCTTCTTTAGATAATAAAGATACAGAAATGATATTACAAGTTGCATTGGGTACAAAAAAGCAATTGCGTAAAACCAAAACATGTCCATCTGACATTCCCAGGTGATAGTCCCCCACGGCCTTAACATCCATGCTAGCTCCGTTTGCAACTTTGAGGGTCATGTCACCTGCCTTCAAAAACCTACGCTTTCTCAATGCCTGCAAAAAATTACAGATATGAGATCCTGATCCGGTATCCAATACCCGGGGGGTAGAGTTTATTGATAGACAATTTTCAATAACATATACACCTGAAGCTGAAGCCGCAACCTGCTTCAGATCCTGTGTTCTGGCCTTCCAAGCCCTGCAATCTTTCTTCCAGTGTCCACTCTTATGACAGTAAAAGCATTCTTTCTTTCCCACAAGCTTTCACGTTACCATTGTTGCTTTTGCCTTTCCCTTCGTATCCACTTTACTAACACCGCCCCTTGGTTTGGCGGGGGCTTTCTTCTTCTTTCCCTTGGCTTTCGCCTTGGACTTAGAAGAGGAAGATCCTCCTATAAATAAAGTGGATGTATCCCTACCTTTCTGTAGGGTGCCATCTGCACTCCTTAGCATGTTGAGGAGCTCCGGAAGTTCAACTTCTTTTCCTTGTAAGTTGAAGTTCAGGATAAACTGGGCGTAAGTGGAAGGAAGGGACTGGAGAATCAAGTCCGTATAGAGCTCGTTCTCTAACGTGGTCCCTAGGTCCGCGAGCTCCTCAATGAAGCCAATCATCTTAAGCACGTGTTCCGCTACCGATGATCCGATGGCCAATCTCGCCGAAAATAGCTTTTTCGAGACTTCGTATCTGGCGATACGGGATTGCTCTCCGTACAGTTCTTTTGTATGAAGATATATGGATTCGAGGTCCATATTCTCATGCCTCCTCTGATGTTCATTGTCCATAGAGGCAAGCACGAGGCACTTGGCCTTCGCGATCTCCCAAGTCTTACGGATTTCCTTATCCGCGACGCTGGAGGTGGGACCTGGGACAGGGGGAGCTTTGGTGGTAAGGAGATACCCCAGGTTGTCGTAAGTGATTGCCATTTTGACATTCCTGAGCCAATCTTTGTAGTTTGGCCCTGTAAGTATGTTTTTATCTAGAAGTAACTTAAGTCCGGTCATGGCGATTGGTCGCTGCAATTAGGAGATTGAGAAGAAACACTCAGCATGATGCTCTTGCAAGTTTAGAGTGGATTTTAGTTTGTCTAAACAGGATGGCTCCCACTGTTTCTCGAATCCCTACTCAAACCATAAAGGAAGAATTAGTCAGGATCAATCTCACCGTATAATACTTGCTTAACCGTTCAGCCAGGCCAGTGTCGGTACTTCGAGGGAGGTTTTCCAACGCTTTCGTGAAGTTCCTTAATTTAAGAACCTATTTTCCCTGGGAGCGTAGCCCCGCTAACACCTTTCTAGACACCTACTTGGTTTATAGCATTGATCGTTAAGTGAGAAATTTCCCGAGGAGTAGCATATCCACACAATAGGATCGGGATCCAAATATCATTGCGTGACAAAACTGAAGGAATCCTACCAGAATCATCACACTCCAAATGGTATGCAGCGCTAGCAAGTTTCAGTTCTTTTGAAACTCCCGATGTGGATTTTTGCCCCATGCTCTTATGACCTTGACTTTGGCCAACAAATCATAAGTCACATGTCAAGTTCTACCCGTCATTCTCCAGGTTAATTTGAATCCACTCGTACCTATCCTTAACTTTGGCCAACAAGGCAGTACGATTGTCCCAAACCAACGCATCTATCTATACTGCACATGAATACCCAATAGCTACCAATCACTATGCCTTGATTTTGGCCAACAAACACAGCTTGAATACTATTGACTATTCATGTGAAACGACGGAGGGCTACGAATGATAGTGACTTATGCATTTGGTTGCATTGACTTATGCTTGCTTGTTTTGTTCACCATTTGCATTTAATGCAAGAAATGATAGTGTCATTTGTCATGATAACAACCATTACAATATACTCAATTATTATTACATTGTTATAATGATTTTCGATTATGAGAGCTTGGATGGCAAAAGGATTATTCATTCTCTCATTTCATTTCTCTCTCTTGCCATCACTTGCTCAAGGTCTCCCTCTTCCTCTTGCTCTCTCTAGCTCAAGGCAAACCCCTCTCATGAGTTGAGAACCATTGCCTTAGAGATAAAAACACCAAAACAATGCTCTACTCAACCTAGTTCACAAGGCTTAGCAAGCCAAGTGTTCTAGTTTCTTCAAGTTCGAAGAAGAAGCCAAAAGGTAGAAGCTTTCGGGTGGATCCATCTTCGGCGCGAGAAGACGACGAGGGGAGGCCGGTCCGTGCACCACAAGAGTTGAAGACGAAGGAGTTCAAGAAAGGTATAACCCCCTAACCGAGTAGGGAAAACTTCTAGTTAGGTTGTTAGGTAGTTGTTTAACAAAGATCCGTATTATGAGTCTATGTTACCACCCTAGAAAAAAATCGTTTTTTACTATTTCCGCAACCCCAAAGAACCGGGGAAGGGTAGCATGGACTTACACATTGCATGTCCTGCATGATAACCCTGACCCCGTGGTAGCATCCGCGCAACTCGTTCTTGTCCCGTTCAGTGAAACGGACGTGTTTGGATGGCTACGCGCACGTACGTGCATCCGTTCTTGGGGGTATGCATTTTCGTTACCTGAGCATTCATTTTGAATTTTGAAAGTCGCACATATTTTTCGTATTTTAAATCTGAATTTTTAGACCCGACCCAGGTGCGTTTTGAAATATTTTTGTATCCGCCAAAATTCAATTTATTAAATTTTAAAATTTATTTTAAATATTTTCATACGATTTCTTTAACAAACTGAAACCTCTATCTAAAATTTTAAATCTAAAAAATCTTTTAAAATTTTAAATCTAATTTCCTAACAAACTAAAAACCTCTTTCTCTCTCTCTCCTTTGCATATATATATATATATATATATATATATATATATATATTTATATATATTTTTTTTATTTAAATTTTTCTTTCCTTATTTAATTCACAGCCTCTTCTTCTTACTTCTTCTTCTTATTCTTTCTTTTTCTTGATCTTGTTTTTTTGATTCCGGTGATCACCGCCGGAGCCGTGCTCGTCGCTGACAATCCGAGTGATCCAGTGAACATACCTGACTTGTGTGATCACCCTCGTGTGTTGTTTGGAACCGTTCCGTGTACCGAGCGCGCGTCGCGGCATTTCGCCGACGAAGGACGTTCCGTACACATCCGTTCTTGTTCCGTCTAGGCAAGTTAATCTTGCTACATGCTATATAATTCATTTTATACCTATTTAAATAAATACCATACCTATAGTTTAAATCTAGTACCCCATGTTTAATTTTATAATGTTTCGACATTCCGTTTGTATCCGTTTATATCATTTTAAATCTAGATCAAGAAAACTTAGCTTGTGACATACTAGATTACATTATACTCCATCCATATCATTTAAAATATATATCGTCGTAATATTTCTTATTATTATCTTTAATTAGTGTATAATCTGAATTTTATAATATTATACATTTGAAAATATTATAGTTTACACATGAAACGTCGCTGAAAAGCGGATACAACAAATCTGAAGTTTACTGTACACCTTACATTATAAAATTCATTATAAATCATAGAAAAATCATTAGTATAGGTTCTTTAGTTCGTTACGAAACTAACTCAGAATACTATAACTCTATGAAAAATTTACTTGCAAAATAAATTGTTTAAATAAAGTAAAATGCAAATGAAAATGTCTTTAAACTGCTGTCCAGGGAAATTCCAACAGTAAACTTTCAATTTCGAATGTTCATATATTTTTGTAGGGACAACCTGAGATGCTTATACTTATAAAAATTAAAACCTTATTTAATTATCTTTGTTTTGGTATAAGACACGTCCCTTTTGGAGAACGTTTGTTATTTTTGAGCTATTTTACAAATCAGAGTGATGCTGAATTTCTGAATGGAACTTTCTTGTGCATGGTTAATCAATACCACTTTTATAGTTATTAATCGCTTTGAATATGCTATCAATATTAATATTATTATATCAATATTTATATCATATATTACTTAGTTGTACATCCCATATTACCATTTTATAGTTTTATAACTTTTCGGATACTCGTTTGCATCCATCGCATTTTAGATACATATAATTGCATCCATAGATCACATTACTACATAATACTGTGATATTAACACTCCATGTTTAATAAATTGCAACCTAATTAATATTGGAACTATAAATGTAACTCTAATCGATAACCGTACATCCATATAGTTTAATCTGTACATATTTGCATATCATATTACATGTTCCAGTTTATTGTGCTATTAGTACCCATGCTTGTTTTGTATACCCATGCTTATGCTAGTTGATTATGAGCACCCACATGATATCTTGTACACACTGACATGACTTGTTACACCCATTACTTGACACGACATGGTACCGTGCAACTCTTGACATGACATGACACCTTTATACATTACCTGGCTTGACCTGATGTACCATGGTCTTACCAGTTACCTGATCTTGTGTCTAATGCCAACAAACCTGACCTGTTGTCCTTACGGACCATTCCTGTTGTCTATCTAGGCAAGCCTGTACCTGCCTGATCCTGAGTTGGCATTAGTTCCAGATTATTTAATACCTGACCTGAACATATAACTTGGGGGTATGGGAAAATCAATGATGAAACCTGACTTGTAACTCGACAGTTTGCTACCTTTACCGACCAGTTTTAGAGGCTAGGCCAGCCTTGGGATGATGCTACTGACATCATCCATCGTTATCCATTACCTTTTTAGAGGCTAGGCCAGCCTTGGGATGATGGCATGGACATCATTCATCATTACCCCTTTTCCTTTAGTGCCTAGCGGCATGTCTCGGTTTCAGCCCGAGAATCTTCACCGTGATCCCGGGCACGCATGGGATACTATTGAGTTACATTGATGATTCATCAAATTGATTTCAAAGACTTGAGAATAGTTAACCCAATAGACCAGTTTAAATTACTCACTGTACACTACCTTTCACTACCCTGATTTATATTGCTATTACACCTGCTTCACCATTTATGATTATACTTGCATATCTTGCTCCCTGTTTATATTTTATTGCTTGATGTTATGACGCGCTGACTTCAGGGTTTTTCATGGCCCAGATTCCCTACCTTATTGCAGACTGATCAGGAGGATTGCCGCTGTTAGACCGAGCGGTGAAGATCCTGTTGGTATGCAGTTTTACTTTCCAGGTGTTTAATTTATTGTATCTTTTACTTCCGCACATTATCATTTCTTGACTCAGTTATTCTGGCTCATGGACATGTACTAGATAGTTTAGTTTACTTTCCTGTTCTTGATATCTCTACAGCCGTAATGCGACTGTGGAAGGATTTTCCTATCCGCAGGTAGCATAGCTGGCTATGTCACGTGCCCATCTTAGCGTACTCTGGGAAGCGGGGTGTGACATGGTTCTTTTGGTATCAGAGCCATAGGATATAGGTTAATCGAGTTTGATTCTTTTGTAGCTGGGTATTGGACCCAATACACGAATCAGAATACTCGTGATTAGGAACATGTCCTGCCACCTTGTTATCGTGATTCTTGAATTATATCTTTCTTTTATCCTTCGTCCTGACGATATGCAAACAACTTTGCATCTCGGCTTAAAACCTTTTTGGTTCTCTATTGTTTCTCCCTGTTCTTTGATTCTGATACTAGGATTTGGGCGACTTGAGTGGAGTGATGTAATTGTACCCATGAACTGCAGCATGGTTACAATGCGGTACTCTATTTAAGTAACTTGGATTCCTGGTCTTGATTCATTTCCTTGCCCCATGGTCGTTAAATTGTTTTGCTTCTCTTGCTTATCAGTTATCGTTTCATCGCCAGCTTGAATCGTGTTTACCGTGCTTAATTCTCTTCTATATCTTGACTTTGGATGAAGTCATCTCGGTATCTTACTTGTTCTTGTTTTCCCCGTATTAGAATTATTCAATTCTGGTGCATCCCTTTGTTTGTTGTTGTCTTGGGAATGGATTTTCTCGGCACATTCCACGCTCACATTGATTGTAGGGCAAAGAATGTGATTTTCCATATTCCCGGACATCCGGAGTTTGTTTTGCTGGAGGTAGAAGTTCTGTCGGGCTAGTTGAGTTAGGGCTAGGCCGACAAGCAATGTTCTTCCATCGATGGAAGTTGATAAGGAGGAAGCGCCAGCTGTAGTTCAAGAGTCCATGGACGTGTTCGAGAACATCTCGGGTTTACCGCCAAAACGAGATGTGGAGTTCGCAATTGATCTTGTTCCTGGTGCAGCACCAATTTCAAAGGCGTACTATCCAATGGCACCAGTGAAGTTGGAAGAAGTCAAGAAGCAAGTTACTGAATTACTTGAGAAGGGTTGGATTCGCAGCAGTAACTCGCCTTGGGGAGCTCCAGTTCATCTAGTAAAGAAGATGATGTCACAAGGAGGATGTGCATCGATTGTCGAGAATTAAACCGGGTGACTATTAAGAACAAGTACCCGATCCTTCGCATTGGCGAATTGTTCGAGCAACTTAGTGGCGCGAGAATATTCTCGAAGCTGGATTTGCGGTCCGGATATCATCAGGTCCGAGTTAAATCAGAAGATATTTGCAAGACTGCGTTCCGAACTTGGTATGGACATTACAAGTATTTAGTGATGCCATTCGGAGTCACAAATGCACCGGCGATATTTATGGACTTGATGAACCGAATCTTTTCACCGATCTTGGACCAGTTTATAGTGGTGTTCATCGATGATATTCTAGTCTACTCGAGGAGCATTGAAGATCATGCGGAACACTTGAAGATCGTACTGCAGGCATTGAGGCAAAAAAGATTATATGCAAAGATGAGCAAGTGCAAGTTTTGGCTTGAAGAAGTAAAGTTTTTGGGGCACGTCGTATCCGGAGATGGAATCGCCATTGGCCCCGAAAAGATTGCAGCAGTTCGAGATTGGCCGATTCTGAAGAACGTTGCTGAGATCAGAAGCTTTCTTGGACTTGCCGGGTATTACAGAAGGTTCGTGGAGAATTTTGCTCGTTTGGCTAAGCCTTTGACCAAGCTTACGCACAAGGAAGTACCATTTGTGTGGATGGATAAGTGTGCATCAACTTTTGAGGTGTAGAAGCAGAGATTGATAACCGCTCTTATTTTGACCATACCAGATAGTTCTGGAGGATTGGTGATTCACAGCGACGCATCTGAAAAATGATTGGGATGTGTTTTGATACAGCATGGGAAGGTTATAGCCTATGCATCGAGACAGTTGAAGACCCATGAGAAGAATTACCCAACTCATGATTTGGAGCTAGCAGCTGTGATTTTCGCTTTAAAGATTTGGAGACACTACTTATTGGGCAAAAGGGTCGAAGTATTCACCGATCACAAAAGCCTGAAGTATGTGTTCACATAGAAGGAGCTTAATATGAGGCAGCGTAGATGGTTGGAGTTGATGGCTGACTACGATCTTGATCTTAAGTACCATCCGAGGAAAGTTAATGTTGTGCCGGATGCGCTTAGTCGATTGCCAGCAATTCAGATGCTGACTGCACAGAAGGAGATTATGGAAGACTTTCGGAGATTCGAGTTGGAGATCGTGCTACCGCATTCTTCAGGACAGTTGATGCAGCTGCAAGTACAGTCGTCATTGACCGAGAGTATTAAAGCAGCGCAGTCGAAGGACCCAAGATTGCAAAAGTTTCGAGAACAGGTTGAAGCTAGACTTCGAACGGACTTATTGATTTATGGAGATGGTTCGTTACGGTATGGTAGCCGTTTGTGTGTGCCAAAAGGAGATATTCGTGAAGAAGTTATGAAGGAGGCACACAGTTCCGCGTATTCCGTACATCTAGGAGGCACGAAGATTTACCGTGATCTACGATAGCATTTCTGGTGGGGAGATATGAAAAGGGAGATTGCTCGCTTTGTAGCAAAGTGCTTGGTGTGTCAGCAAGTTAAGGCTGAACATCAAAGGGTTGCTGGTTTATTGCAACCACTTCCGATTTTTCAATGGAAGTGGGAACATATAACCATGGATTTCGTGACAGCTTTACTGCGGAGTCCAAAGGGCAGCAATACAGTTACGGTGATTGTTGATCGATTGACCAAGGCAGCTCTGTTCATACCGTTTCGAGTTGGTCAGTCAATGGAAGCGTTAGCAGAACGGTACATGCAGGAGATTATGAGATTGCATGGAGTACCTGTGAGCCTCGTGTTCGACTATGACACTCGATTGTTAGTGTATATGCCCTAGAGGCCATTACTGTATCATACTAGTTTGTATATTACTTAATGGATGCTTGGGATATTCACCTTGTATATACAATCTTGCTCAAAATAGTAGTATGCTACTTGGTTTGTTTCTACTTCAATGTGTACATGTGTTTATATTTTGTATATCGCCTATACACATTAGTGGAGCCCTTAGGATCTTTGCTTGATTACCAGCGATGTGATGGCCGTCACACCAGTGGGGCTGGGTAATCTATAAGCACATCCTTATGCAGGTCCCTGGTCGCAGGACTATCGAGACAGGGCATCGATACTCCGGAGTAGACCAGCGCATGCGCTTCTCATCCCAGTGTGGGAGACGGTCTGTCCCACAGCCGTCAGTACGTCGTACTTGAGATAGTATGCGGGTGCTCGTTAGGTTACGGGTACACTGGACAGGACTCGTCGGGAACTGACTAGTTGGTATTATACCTATCGTCAGTTATCAGTTCCCAGGTGACATAAGTACAGCTTAGTCCGCTGACTTGACACTGTCACTCCGCCTCGAGTGTGTTCCCACTGTACTTTGATCACTACCCTACCACGGCTCAAAGGAGTCGTGCAAACAGGTAGTGGTTGGGTGCAGTCCCGAAGCACTTGGAGGCAGTGACGGTTAGACAGGATTCGTCTCTCCTGGTATTGGGGGTTGACATCGCGCTGTGTCTAGGAGAGCCATTACACGAGTAGTCCCTGGCCAGGGCAAACGAGATATACTGGTAGGTTTCCAGTGTTATCTCAGGGTGTTTTGGGCTTCGCTCCGGCACGACTTGTACCGCTATTGGGGGACTGACGTTTACCACCCCCTAGGCCCGCCATGCGATGTATCAGACGAACAGACCAGACTGTACGGAGAATGTCACATTCAGTCTCAGTAGGAGTTCAGATGGGTTTCGCCTCGTCGGTCTTCTTGTCGGCATTACCTGGGGACCGTTACGAACAGCTAGTGCCGCTTGCGGTCTGTGGTTAAACCCACTGCCAGCGTAGTGTCGAGTCTTTAGAGTCCCACACAGAAAGCTTTTCGCCTTTAGGCAAAAGAGTAGAGGTCGCATGGTATTGCGACAGGTCGCATGGTTTTGCGACAGGGTTCGGTCACATCCGTGCACTTGTGCACGTACAGTGTCAGGACAGTTTACACTAGCGGGCTTTGGTTTAAGCCAGATCCTAGTGTACCTTTTGGGATTGGATTTATCCAGTGTGCATTCGTGTTCCTCGGAACGCGGATGCGGGTGTGTATGCACAGTTGACAGGGAGGCAGAGGCAGCGGATTCTCATTAGGGTTGTTGACAGTTGACCGTTGACTATTTGACTTTTTGCTCAACCCTAATGAGAATATGATATGTGATTAACTATTATATTAATTAAGTATTATGGTGATATGGTTGTTGACTTTGTTAACTTGTTGGCTTTTGTTGACTTGTTGACTTTTGTTGACTTGTTGACTTTGTTGACCGGTTGACTAGGCTTGACTAGTTGACCATCATGATAACCATAGCCATCATTTCATGGCAAAGACTTTTTCTTGCTTGCTCATTTGTGTAAAATGAGTGCATGAAATGATATGGTTATGGTTGCTTCAAACCATCACATAAAACTTTTTTAGTATGATGAGTTATCATGACTTTGGATTATGAGAGGGTGAAAGACAAAAGAGAGCCTCATTCTTTCTTGCTCATTCTCTCTCTTGTTCTTGAGCTCTCCTTTTGCTCTCACCCTTTTGCTCTTGCTCCCTCTCTTTAATCTATGGTTCTCTTGTCTCATGAGTTGAGAATCAAGAACCATAGATAAAATCCCATTCTAATTCTTCTCTACTCATTCTAGTTCACTAGGTTTAGCAAACCAAGTGAACTAGTTTCTTCAAAGAACGAAGAAGGAGCTAAAGGTTGGAGCTTTCAGGTGGATCTATCTTCGGCGTACGGAGACGACGAGAAGAAGCCATTCCGGACCACCATCGGAGCTTGAAGACGAAGGAGTTCAAGACAAGCAAGGTATAACCCCCTAACCGAGTAGCTAGAATCTCATAGTTAGGTTGTTAGATAGATGTTTAACCAAGATCCGGGTTTTAGGTCCATATTAACATCTTTAAGAAAATCATTTTTTACCAAATTCCGCATTCCCGAAAGTACCGGGAGAGGTAGCATGGACTTACAGTGGTATCAGAGCCTAGTTAAACTCTATCTAACATGTTAGCAAGTAACTAGAAAATCGATCAACGAAAAAGTCCCGAAACGAACCCCGGAATTTTAAACTTTCTGTCGATTTTAAAAGTGCTGGAAAACATTTTTGAAATACACCTAAAATCGACTCAGGCTTTTTTAAAGAAACTGCAAAATTTTGGGCCCCTGACTCGATCAAAGCGCCGCGTTTCCGCGGCGGGAGCACGCTCCCGCCGCGGAAACGCGGCCGAGTTGACTCGGTCAGGGGTTTTCTTTTTTGCAGTTTACTAGTGGGGGTATTTTGGGATTTTTGGTATATATATTTTCAACCCAGATTTTCCAGAACGAAAATTTTTCTTTGGGGTCCTGAAAATCCGTATTTTTGATCAAACTTCTAAAAGACTTAAACTAACGGGTTTTTCTGTAATGTGATATTTGTATTGAACGTCTACTAATCGCTATATGTCGATTAGTGGGGGTTATACAAATCTGTGATCTGTAATGTTGCTGGAATGTGTATATGAATATGTTGGATTGTCGCGGGTGAATAGCCGGGGGTTGTGAGACGAGAGTTTTCTTTTCTTTCAATTCATGTAAATTTGTAAATTGATGTAATAATTATTTGTATGGCCGCACAACCGGGTCGGGGTTGTAGCCGTCATTGTATAATTTCTTTTTACTGTTTTTGCTCCTAGGATAGACCCATGGAGGGGGTGCACAAACTACCGGGTATGCCGAAGTGTCGAGTGGCCTACTCATGGAGATGAGGGAGGTTACTACGCTTCGGGGACTTGGCGGGTAGTTTGCCGCACCCGTAGGGGTCTTGGGTGGCGTATTTGGCTATTCACCGCGACCGTGTAATCTATTTTTGTTACACGCTCGTGCAAATTACAGATTCCTAGTATATCCAATGTATTCATCTGTGATCTGAAATGTTTATCATTACAGTATATCTATATATGATATTATTTAGGTGTTGCTTATGTTTTACAGACGCGCTAGCCCAGCCCCCGCTCTGTCGTTAGTTAAGTAACCTAACGGGTAATGACGGGGCCCCGTGGCGAATGCGAATGGCATAAGCGTACGTCATATTTTGGTTGTTTTCTGCAATGGTAGGATTAAATGATGGGACGCATTAAAAGAACTAATGCAAGAATATCACGCATTAAAAGAACTAATGCAAGATAATAAACCAAGTTAAAGTCGTTGGAACACTTTCGAAAAACCACTCGGTTCTTTTCAAAACAAACTTTTAAAATACGGAGTTTGAGCCACTCCATTTAAAAGCTATCTCGTTCCATCGACCAAATCAAGTTCACTACGTTCACGGTTTTGCCAAAACCATCCGTAGCCCTCCATCATTTCAGTTAAATATTCGGTAGTATTCAAGCTATGTATTTTGACCTCACGCCAAGGCATAGTGATTGGTAGCTGCCGGATATTTATCTGTTGCATAGATAGAATGCGTTGGTTTGAGACAGTCGTACTGCCATTTTGGCCTACGTCAAGGGTATGTACGGGTGGGTTCAAATTAACCTGGATAATGATGGGACGAACTTGACATGTGACTTATGACATTTTGACCTCACGCCAAGGTCATAAGAGCATGGGGCAAAAATCCACATCGGGAGTTTCATAAGTACTGAAACTTGCTAGATTTGCATACCATTTGGAGTGTGATGATTCTGGTAGGATTCCTTCAGTTTCGTCACGCAATGATATTTGGATCCCGATCCTACTGTGAGTATATGCTACTCCTAGGGAAATTTCTCACTTAACGATCAATGCTATAAACCTAGTAGGTGCCTAGAAAGGTGTTAGCGGGGCTACGCCCCCAGGGAAAAGAGGTTCTTTAATTAAGGAACTTCGCGAAAGCGTTGGAAAACCTCCCTCGAAGTACCGACACCAGCCTGGCTTTACGGTTAAGCAAGTATTGTGCGGTGGGATTGATCCCGGCTAATTCTTCCTTTATGGTTTGAGGAGGGATTCGAGAAACAGTGGGAGCCATCCTGTTTAGACAAACTAAAAACCACTCTAAACTTGCAAGAGCATCATGCTGAGTGTTTCTTCTTCTCTCTCCTAATTGCAGCGACCAATCAACATGACTGGACTTAAGTTACTCCTAGATAAAAACAAACTGACAGGGCCAAACTACAAAGATTGGCTCAGGAATGTCAAGATAGCAATCACTTACGACAAGCTGGGGTATCTTCTTACCACCAAAGCTTCCCCTGTCCCTGGTCCAACTTCCAGCGTCGCGGATAAGGAAATCCGCAAGACTTGGGAGATTGATAGCGCGAAGGCCAAATGCCTCCTGCTTGCCTCGATGGACAACGAACATCAGAGGAGGCACGAGAATATGGACATGGAATCCATATTGCTTCATACAAAAGAACTGTATGGAGAGTAATCTCGTATCGCAAGATACGAAGCGTCGAAAAAGTTATTTTCGACAAGAATGGCCGTCGGATCATCAGTAGCCGAGCACGTGCTAAAGATGATCGGCTACATTGAGGAGCTTGTGGACCTAGGGATCACATTGGAGAGTGAGCTATATACGGATATAGTTCTCCAGTCCCTTCCTTCCACTTACGCCCAGTTTATACTGAACTTCAACTTACAAGAAAAAGAGGTTGAACTTTCAGAGCTCCTCAACATGCTGAGGAGCGCAGAGGGCACCCTACAGAAAGGTAGGGATACATCCACTTTGTTTGTAGGAGGATCATCTTCTTCTAGGTCCAAGGCGAAAGCCAAGGGAAAGAAGAAGAAGGCCCCCGCCAAACCAAGGGGCGGTGTTAGTAAAGTGGATACGAAGGGAAAAGGTAAAGCAACAAAGATAGCGGAGAAGCTTGTGGATAAGGAAGAATGCTTCTATTGTCATAAGAAAGGACACTGGAAGAATGATTGCAGGTCCTGGAAGGCCAGAACACAGGAATTGAAGCAGGTTGCAGCTTCAGCTTCAGGTGTGTATGTTATTGAAAACTGTCTTTCAATAAACTCTACTTCCTGGGTATTGGATACCGGATCAGGATCTCATATCTGTAATTCTTTGCAGGCGTTGAGAAACCGTAGGGTTTTGAAGGCAGGTGACATGACCCTCAGAGTTGCGAACGGAGCTAGCATGGATGCTAAAGCCGTGGGGGACTATCACCTGGGAATGTCAGATGGACATGTTTTGGTTTTGCGTAATTGCTTTTTTGTACCCAACGCAACTTGTAATATCATTTCTGTATCTTTAGTTTCTAAAGAAGGTTATGAATTTGCGTTTGTAAGTAATGTTGTAAACATTCACCTTAATCAAGTTTTGATTGGGTCAGGTACATTGAGTAATGGTATATACGTATTGAACCAACCACAGATTTTCAATGTCCAGAATACACACAAAAGAAAGTCTCCAGAAATAAATCAGACTTTCTTGTGGCATTGTAGACTGGGTCACATCAATGAGAGAAGGTTGACTAAGTTACATACAGAGGGATATTTGAATGCGTTCGAATATCAATCGTATGCCACTTGTCAATCTTGTCTCAAAGGAAAGATGACAAAGACTCCGTTTACTGGACATGGAGTAAGAGCGAGCGAGCTCTTGGGACTCGTACACAGTGACGTGTGCGGTCCAATGTCTACACATGCGCGAAGCGGCCATTCTTACTTCATTACTTTTACGGATGACTTCTCAAGGTACGGTTATGTCTTCTTAATGAAACATAAGTCCGAAGCCTTTGGAAAATTCCAGGAGTATAAGAATGAAGTAGAGAAACAGACCGGCAAAAGTATTAAGATTCTAAGATCAGATCGAGGTGGAGAATACTTAAGTGCCGAGTTCCTAGACTATTTAAAAGAGAACGGAATTCTCTCTCAGCTTACTCCTCCATACACCCCGCAACATAACGGTGTATCGGAGAGACGGAACCGCACCCTATTGGATATGGTGCGGTCCATGATGAGTAACGCTGAGTTACCGCGATCATTCTGGGGGTATGCGCTAGAATCAGCTGCATACCTTTTGAACCGAGTTCCGACTAAGACTGTGCCTACCACCCCATATGAAATGTGGAGTGGGAAGAAACCCTATCTTCAATATCTGAAGATCTGGGGATGTCCAGCTTTTGTCAAAAAGCAGCATGCGGACAAACTCGAGGCACGCTCAGTACTGTGCAAGTTTGTGGGATATCTAAAGAACACCAGGGGGTATCTTTTCTACTACGCAGAGGAACAAAAAGTCCTTGTTTCTCGTAATGCCCACTTTCTAGAACACCAGTTCTTGGAAAAGGAAAATAGTGGGAGCGCAGTGGAACTGGAAGAAATTCCAGAACCACAGACTATTACTGAAAGGTTAGTGGAACCAGTGGGTTCAACAGAACAGGACATTCCTACGCCGCTCCGCAGGAGTAGTAGGCAGTCTCATCCGCCCGAGAGATACTGCGGTTTTCTCATAGACGGGGATAGAGAGGATTGCATCATAGATTATGATGAGCCTACTCGCTTCCAGCAGGCCGTTCAGAGCGTTGACTCAGTGAAATGGCTGGATGCAATGCGGACCGAAATGGAGTCCATGTACACCAACAAGGTATGGACGTTGGACATTGCTCCAGACGGGGTAAAACCCGTAGGATGCAAGTGGATCTTCAAAAGGAAGATTGGTGTAGATGGACAGGTTGAGACCTATAAAGCTAGGCTGGTAGCAAAGGGTTTTCGTCAAAGACCTGGCTTGGACTATGACGAAACCTTTTCTCCAGTAGCCATGCTGAAATCCATTCGGATCCTTCTTGCCATTGCTGCCTTCCACGATTATGAGATCTGGCAAATGGACGTAAAGACAGCTTTTCTAAATGGAAATTTAGAGGAGTGTGTCTATATGGACCAGCCAGAGGGTTTCATTCAGAGTGGGAGCAGCGGAAAGGTGTGCAAGTTGCTTAAGTCCATCTATGGACTAAAGCAGGCATCGCGGAGTTGGAACATCTGCTTTGATGAGACGGTCAAAGAATTTGGCTTTATCAAAAATCCAGATGAACCATGCATCTATAGTAGATTTGTAGCGAGAACTATAGTATTCCTCGTTTTATACGTGGATGACATTCTCTTAATAGGAAATGACATTCCTATGCTACAATCTGTCAAGGGGTTCTTGTCGCACAGGTTCACCATGAAAGACCTGGGTGATGCCTCGTACATTCTGGGTATCCGGATCTACCGTGACAGATCCAAGAGGATATTAGGACTTTCACAGTCCAGGTACATCGACACCATACTGAAGAGATTCAGTATGGAAGATTCCAAGCGCGGTAACCTACCGGCTTGTCACGGGATCACCCTCTCTAAAGAGATGTCTCCCAAGACTGATTTGGAGAAGGATCGCATGTCTATTATACCCTACGCTTCTGCGGTAGGCTCTATAATGTATGCGATGTTGTGTACCAGACCGGATGTAGCTTATGCACTGAGTGTGGTAAGCCGGTATCAGTCAAACCCTGGGGAGAAACACTGGATAGCGGTAAAGAACATTCTCAAGTACCTGAGAAGGACTAAGGAGATGTTCTTGGTGTATGGCGGAAAAGACCTCCAGATCGAGGCCTTTGCTGACTCCAGCTTCCAGAGTGACAAGGATGATTCCAAGTCCATGTCGGGTTTTGTCTTTACCCTCAATGGAGGGGCGGTGTGTTGGAAGAGTTCCAAACAAGAAACCGTTGCAGACTCGACGATGGAAGCGGAATACATCGCTGCATCTGATGCCGCAAAAGAAGCTGTCTGGATGAGAAAGTTCTTGAAAGAACTTCAGGTGGTTCCGTCCATTGTTGATCCAATACCTCTGTATTGCGACAACAACGGGGCTATAGCTTTAGCGAAGGAACCCAGGTCCCATCAGAAATCCAGGCACATCTTGAGGCGGTATCACCTGATCAGGGAGATCATGGATCGCCAGGAGATCGAGGTTCGGAGAGTCGCTTCAGAAGATAACACTGCAGATCCATTCACCAAGGCCCTGCCCCAGACTCAGTTCGAGCGGCTGATCGAGATGATAGGTCTTCGATACGCCAGTACATGGCCTTAGTGCAAGTGGGAAATTGTTAGTGTATATGCTCTAGAGGCCATTACTGTATCATACTAGTTTGTATATTACTTAATGGATGCTTGGGATATTCACCTTGTATATACAATCTTGCTCAAAATAGTAGTATGCTACTTGGTTTGTTTCTACTTCAATGTATACATGTGTTTATATTTTGTATATCGCCTATACACATTAGTGGAGCCCTTAGGATCTTTGCTTGATTACCAGCGATGTGATGGCCGTCACACTAGTGGAGCTGGGTAATCTATAAGCACATCCTTATGCAGGTCCCTGGTCGCAGGACTATCGAGACAGGGCATCGATACTCCGGAGTAGACCAGCGCATGCGCTTCTCATCCCAGTGTGGGAGACGGTCTGTCCCACAGCCGTCAGTATGTCGTACTTGAGATAGTATGCGGGTGCTCGTTAGGTTACGGGTACACTGGACAGGAGTCGTCGGGAACTGACTAGTTGGTATTATACCTATCGTCAGTTATCAGTTCCCAGGTGACATGAGTACAGCTTAGTCCGCTGACTTGACACTGTCACTCCGCCTCGAGTGTGTTCCCACTGTACTTTGATCACTACCCTACCACGGCTCAAAGGAGTCGTGCAAACAGGTAGTGGTTGGGTGCAGTCCCGAAGCACTTGGAGGCAGTGACGGTTAGACAGGATTCGTCTCTCCCGGTATTGGGGGTTGACATCGCGCTGTGTCTAGGAGAGCCATTACACGAGTAGTCCCTGGCCAGGGCAAACGAGATATACTGGTAGGTTTCCAGTGTTATCTCAGGGTGTTTTGGGCTTCGCTCCGGCACGACTTGTACCGCTATTGGGGGACTGACGTTTACCACCCCCTAGGCCCGCCATGCGATGTATCAGACGAACAGACCGGACTGTACGGAGAATGTTACATTCAGGCTCAGTAGGAGTTCAGATGGGTTTCGCCTCGTCGGTCTTCTTGTCGGCATTACCTGGGGACCGTTACGCACAGCTAGTGCCGCTTGCGGTCTGTGGTTAAACCCACTGCCAGCGTAGTGTCGAGTCTTTAGAGTCCCACACAGAAATCTTTTCGCCTTTAGGCAAAAGAGTAGAGGTCGCATGGTATTGCGACAGGTCGCATGGTTTTGCGACAGGGTTCGGTCACATCCGTGCACTTGTGCACGTACAGTGTCCGGACAGTTTACACTAGCGGGCTTTGGTTTAAGCCAGATCCTAGTATACCTTTTGGGATTGGATTTATCCAGTGTGCATTCGTGTTCCTCGGAACGCGGATGCGGGTGTGTATGCACAGTTGACAGGGAGGCAGAGGAAGCGGATTCTCATTAGGGTTGTTGACAGTTGACCGTTGACTATTTGACTTTTTGCTCAACCCTAATGAGAATATGATATGCGATTAACTATTATATTAATTAAGTATTATGGTGATATGGTTGTTGACTTTGTTGACTTGTTGACTTTTGTTGACTTGTTGACTTTGTGGACTTGTTGACTTTTGTTGACTTGTTGACTTTGTTGACCGGTTGACTAGGCTTGACTAGTTGACCATCATGATAACCATAGCCATCATTTCATGGCAAAGACTTTTTCTTGCTTGCTCATTTGTGTAAAATGAGTGCATGGAATGATATGGTTATGGTTGCTTCAAACCATCACATAAGACTTTTTTAGTATGATGAGTTATCATGACTTTGGATTATGAGAGGGTGAAAGACAAAAGAGAGCCTCATTCTTTCTTGCTCATTCTCTCTCTTGTTCTTGAGCTCTCCTTTTGCTCTCACCCTTTTGCTCTTGCTCCCTCTCTTTAATCTATGGTTCTCTTGTCTCATGAGTTGAGAATCAAGAACCATAGATAAAATCCCATTCTAATTCTTCTCTACTCATTCTAGTTCACTAGGTTTAGCAAACCAAGTGAACTAGTTTCTTCAAAGAATGAAGAAGGAGCTAAAGGTTGGATCTTTCAGGTGGATCTATCTTCGGCGTACGGAGACGACGAGAAGAAGCCATTCCGGACCACCATCGGAGCTTGAAGACGAAGGAGTTCAAGACAAGCAAGGTATAACCCCCTAACCGAGTAGCTAGAAACTCATAGTTAGGTTGTTAGATAGATGTTTAACCAAGATCCGGGTTTTAGGTCCATGTTACCATCTTTAAGAAAATCGTTTTTTACCAAATTCCGCATTCCCGAAAGTAGCGGGAGAGGTAGCATGGACTTACAGCGATTCTTATCACACTTCTGGAGGAGCTTACAGGAAAGTTTGGGGACTCGATGGAAGTTCAGCACGGTTTATCATCCTCAAACAGATGGCCAGTCGGAGAGAACGATCCAAACTCTTGAAGACATGTTGAGAGCTTGCATGTTAGACTTCAAGGGTTCATGCGAGGATCATCTACACTTGGGGGAGTTTTCGTACAACAACAGCTTTCAGGCGACTATTCAGATGGCTCCATTCGAAGCATTATATGTTCTCAAGTATCGTTCACCTGTTTGTTGGGACGATGTTGTAGAATGAAGATTGTTGGGACCGTATTTGATCGTGTAATCAGTGGAGAAAGTTAACACAATCCGAAATCATATGAAGGCAGCGCAAGATCGGCAGAAGAGTTGGGTCGTTACATCGAGAAGACCTCTAGAGTTCACTGTTGGTGATCTAGTATTCTTGAAAATATCACCGACTAGAGGAGTGATTCATTTTGGGAGTCGAGGAAAGCTTAGTCCTTTATTCGTTGGGCCTCTCGAGATTTTGGAGCGTGTTGGAGAAGTGGCTTATCGATTGGTGTTACCATAATCTTTGGCGAATGTTCATGACGTGTTTTATGTATCTCAACTCCGTAAATATGTTCGAGATGAAACACACGTGCTGGATCATTCGGAATTGACTGTATGAGAAGATTTAACTTTTGAGGAAAAACCGATGTCGATTGTGGATTGAAGGGAAAATGTTCTTAAGAACAAGATTATCCCTCTCATACTTGTTTCTTGAGGAAATCGCTCGCATGGAGAATCAACTTGGGAACGAGAAGATGAAATCCGGCACAAGTTTCCACATCTATTCTTGTAGTTTCTTGATTGTATATCTTTTCTTGTTCGTGGAATTTTGAGGACGAAATTCTTTTGTAGTTGGGTATAATGTAACAACCTAGTTCATTTATACCAATTTCAGTTCTCGTATTTCCTTAATTGTGATATTTTCCTGATTTATCGTGTTTTGGGTGCGAATAGTATTTTACATTTTACATTGCATTCGACCCGACCCGCTTGCTTGAACTTATTTGATTCATACATATGAATTATCCTGACTTGTTACGTAGACTAGTGCATTTTCATGTTTAGTGCATACTGGCATTTTATATGGCATTTGAATTTTTACAATATAACATTTTAAATCACATAAAATATTTTAAAAATATCTTTCATGCCCTGTATGATAACCCTGACCCCGTGGTAGCATCCGCGCATCTTGTTCTTGTCTCGTTCAGTGAAACGGACGTGTTTGGATGGCTACGCGCACGTGCATGCATCCGTTATTGGGGGTATGCATTTTCGTTACCTGAGCATTCATTTTGAATTTTGAAAGTCGCATATATTTTTCGTATTTTAAATCTGAATTTTTAGACCCGACCCGGGCGCGTTTGGAAATATTTTTGTATTCGCCAAAATTCAATTTATTTAATTTTAAAATTTAGTTTAAATATTTTCATACGATTTCTTTACCAAACTGAAACCTTTTATCTAAAATTTCAAATCTAAAAAATCTTTTAAAATTTTAAATCTAATTTCCTAACAAACTAACAACCCCTTTCTCTCTCTCTCTCCTCTGCATATATATATTTATATATATTTTATTTATTTAAAATTTTCTTTCCTTATTTAATTCACAGCCTCTTCTTCTAACTTCTTTTTCTTATTCTTTCTTTTTCTTGATCTTGTTTTTTTGATTCCGGTAATCACCGCCGGAGCCGTGCTCATCGCTGACAATCCGAGTGATACAGTGAATATACCTAACTTGCGTGATCACCCTCGTGCATTGTTTGGAACCGTTCTGTGTACCGTGCGTGCGTCGCGATATTTCGCCGACGAAGGACGTTGCGTACACATCGGTTCTTATTCCGTCTAGGCAAGTTAATCTTGTTACATGCTATATAATTCATTTTATACGTATTTAAATAAATACCATACCTATAGTTTAAATCTAGTACCCCATGTCTAATTTTATAATGTTTCGATGTTCCGTTTGCATCCGTTTATATCATTTTAAATCTAGATCATGAAAACTTAGCTTGGGACATACTAGATTACATTATACTCCATCCATATCATTTAAAATATATATCATCGTAATATTTCTTATTATTATCTTTAATTAGTGTATAATCTGCATTTTATAATATTATACATTTGAAAAAATTATAGTTTACACATGAAACGTCGTTGAAAAACGGATACGACAAATATGAAGTTTACTGTACACCTTACCTTATAAAATTCATTATAAATCCTAGGAAAATCATTATTATACGTTCTTTAGTTCGTTACGAAGCTAACTCAGAATACTATAACTCTATGAAATATTTACTTGGAAAATAAATAGTTTCAATAACGTAAAATGCAATTGAAAATGTCTCTAAACTGCTGCCCAGGGAAATTCCAGCAGCAAACTTTCTATTTCGAATGTTCATAGCTTTTTATAGGGATAACCTGAGATGCTTATACTTATAAAAATGAAAACCTTATTGAATTATCTTTGTTTTGGTACAAGACATGTCTCTTTTGGAGAACGTTTGTTATTTTTAAGCTATTTTACAAATTAGGGTGACACTGAATTTCTGAACGGAACTTTCTTGTGCATGGTTAATCAATACAACTTTTATAGTTATTAATCGCTTTAAATATGCTATCCATATTAATATTATTATATCACATATTTCTTAGTTGTACATCCCACATTACCATTTTATAGTTTTATAACTTTTCGGATACTCGTTTGCATCTATCGCATTTAAGATACATATAATTGCATCCACAGATCACATTACTGCATAATACTGTGATATTAACACTCCATGTTTAATAAATTGCAACATAATTAATATTGGAACTATAAATGTAACTCTAATCGATAACCGTACATCCATATAGTTTAATCTGTACCTATTTGCATATTATATTACATGTTCCAGTTTATTGTGCTATTAGTACCCATGCTTATTTTGTATACCCATGCTTATGCTAGTTGATTATGAGAACCCACATGATATCTTGTACACCCTGACATGACTTGTTACACCCATTACTTGACACGAAATGGTACCATGCAACTCTTGACATGACATGACACCTTTATACATTACCTGGCTTGACCTGATATACCATGGTCTTACCTATTACCTGATCTAGTGTCTAATGCCAACAAACCTGACCTGTTGTCCATACGGACAATTCCTGTTGTCTATCTAGACAAGACTGTACCTTCCTGATCTTGATTTGGCATTAGCTCCAGATTATTTAATATCTGACCTGAACATATATAACTTAGGGGTATGGGGAAATTAATGATGAAACCTGACTTGTAACTCGACAGTTTACTACCTTTACCGACCAGTTTTAGAAGCTAGGCCAGCCTTGGGATGCTGCTGCTGACATCATCCATCGTTATCCATTACCTTTTTAGAGGCTAGGCCAGCCTTGGGATGATGCCATGGACATCATTCATCAATTACCCCTTTTCCTTTAGTGCCTAGCGGCATGTCTCGGTTTCAGCCTGAGAATCTTCACCGTAATCCCGGGCACGCACGGGATACTATTGAGTTGCATCGATGATTCATCAAATTGATTTCAAAGACTTGAGAGTAGTTAACCCAATATACCAGTTTAGATTACTCACTTTACACTATCTTTCACTACCCTGATTTATATTGCTGTTACACCTGCTTTACCATTTATGATTATACATGTATGTCTTGCACCCTGTTTATATTTTATTGCTTGATGTTATAATGTGCTGACGTCTGGGTTTTGCATGGTCCAGATTCCCTACCTTGTTGCAGACTGATAAGGAGTATTGCCGCTGTTAGACCGAGCGGTGAAGATCCTGTTGGTATGCAGTTTTACTTTCCAGGTGTTTCATCTATTGTATCTTTTACTTCCGCACATTATCATTTCTTGACTCAGTTATTCTGGCTCATGGACATATACTAGATAGTTTAGTTTACTTTCCTGTTCTTGATATCTCTACAGCCGTAATTCGACTGTGGAAGGATTTTCCTTTCCGTAGGTAGTATGGTTGGCTATGTCACGTGCCCACTTTAGCGTACTCTGGAAAGCGGGGCGTGAAAGAAGTTATACCTACTGAAAGACCATTAGAAAGGCTTCCTCCAAGATGCATAGCTCAATCTATTGTAACTTGAAGGTGGTGGTAGTGACCTTAGTACTTAGTCTCTCTTTCTTTCTCTTCTCTTGATTTTTATAAAGGATTTAAATTGGAGAAGGAGAAGTTTGGCTCAGTTTAGGATATAGGGATTTATTTAGGAGCTAATAATAGGTGTGAGAATGTGTTGTAGGGGAAGGAGGAGGTGTAAATTGCAAGGTGGTGGTGTAAAGGAAAGAGAAGGAGGTGCCACACTAGAAGTGGGGTGTTGCATTCATGCAAAGGTGAGGTGTAATGTTATGAAGAAGGAGGTGTTCAGTTTAAAGCAAGGTCTAGAGGAGGTGTCAGCTTATAATTAAGGGAAGAATGGGGTGTTTTGTGTAAGGATTAACATATAATGATATGTGTCATTCATGATAAATTATAACAATAAGCAAAACCTTCATATCATAAATCAATTTCATATAATATAAAGGATATGAAATGATAAATATTTTACTTAATTACTATTAGCTTAATGACAAATACAATGTCATGATAAAATAATTAAAATATTACTTTCTTGATATTACCCACTTTGTTCATAATAGTCAAAATAATTACATTTTTCGGATATAATTCCGATACTCAATTTCATAAGCGATATCACTTCCGTAAAAATATCAATTTCATTATTTTATAATAAAATTTATAATTAACTCTTCTTAATTTTCAAAAATATTACAATCTCTCCCCCTTAAAGAAATTCGGTCCCCGAATTTAAATTAAACCTCTTTCATAAACATTTTCTTAATCCAATCAGCTTATTTCAAAAATAATTTCTCAGGGTCAAATTTTTAAAACATTAAATTTACTCGATATAACAAGACTCCAAAGTCCCCTATGAGCCAAAATGCATCACAACGCTACCGTGTGCATGAAAACTCAAAAGATATAATCTTTCATAACTGTAACTCTAGCTGTTGCTATGAGAATTATTCCAATTATGATAAAAATTGTGCCGATTACGAAAAAATGTTGTATATCCTAAGTACACAAAATTAATGCCATAATCGTAATGCAATATCAGTGCATACGACCAAGCGAAAAATCAAATCTATCACATATCCTATCCAATGCAAATCATTAAAACAAAATCAACCCTTAATGGTTTTGTATGTAAGCCTCAAACCGCACTTTACGGTGTACATGAAAACAAAACAGCGCTAAGTGCAACAGGCGTGCACGAAACGATATCCACTGTGCATGGAATGAAAGTATACAAAATAATACCAAGTGCATCAGGGTGCACAAAATCAAAAATCTAGTGCATCAAAGTGCACAAATCAAACCAAGTATACCCATGATAGATGTATAAATTCTTAACCATGTGCATCTGATGTGCACGGAAACTCAGTGTAGTGTATCCGGTGCTCACAACACCCAATCGAAGGCAATCAGCTCACACTAAAATCTCAACAAGTGCACCTGGTGTGCACAAAGCAAAAGTCAATTGAAATTACTATACAGAAAAATCCTATCAAGTGCACCTGATGTGCACAAAACATAAATTGATCCTCAAATCCTTAAATTACAGAAATCACGGACATCGAGATGTCCTTTCTCCATTGTTTGAAAATGAATGTTTTAGAGTATAAAAACGTAAATCGAGCTTAAAGGACATCGAAGCATATTCTCTTCAATGTAGGAAGGTGTTTATACCACCGTAATTGGCATAGAAAGAATTACAACTTGTCGTTTGCCACGTTCTAACGTTCTCTGCCTCTGAATTCAGGTTCTTCCCGCAGATCTCTAATATCATGGCTCTTTGATGCGACCGTCTGGTGAGGAGTAACGACACCATTCTTCTTATTGCGGATACATCCCTTCACACTTTCTTGACCAGTAGTCCAGTCTTTTATAACGCAACATGTTGACAACGAAAATCTCTGTCCTCTGCGTGTGTACTAACAACTAATCCTCGTCCAATCTTATTTATTATAAGCTCCTAGAAAAATCAAATCTTCTACTAATATCATTTATCCAGCCTACCGGAAACTAGAATTTATTACTGAATCCACCTTTCCTTTTATAACCAAAGTCATTTCTTTTTTATTTCCTCCTGAAAGTGTAGTCATACGCATCATCAAATTTTCAATATCCACTGTGTAGAGCAACTGTCCACTGAAACTTCGTACCAATCTTCTATCCTATAAATTCCCTATATCGACCACTTAAGGGGCGTATCTGCATCGTCACGCGAATTTGCAAGTCATACTTAATTATGACCCACTCTGAGTCTTTCAAACTCGGAAACACGAATCCGTTATCATTGCTACTCTGTAGAAGAATCGAGCTAATCTCAGCTTCGAAGACTCGTCTCAAATTGTCGGAGGAAAACTTACTGCACGATCTCCTTCTTGAACTACTTGCATCCGATCTAAAAATCTCCATCGAAAGAAGTATATCAATTTCACCGATCTCGTATCGAAGCGCCACAATGGATTAAAAATCCTAACCATTCCACACCTGAACGGCTAAGAATCCTGCAGATCCATATACACATGTAACATCATCCACCTTTAACTTCGTGAACTCCGGAATTTACATCTCGATAATCTTAGCAAATATTAATACTGCTGTCTGAGCAGTATCCAACACCATGATTTTTGGAGAGGGAAAACATTAAGTCTTAAGTCTGCCTGAGCTCTAACAATTACTCTACCATCTGGTACGGATCCCGAAAAAACTTGCCCCACAATTTAAACTCGATCATATATGAATGAACGACGTATCTCTATATCATCAAAAAGTCACCCCTAGTTAGTCCTTGTCCCAGACAAGTCTGTGCTGACCGTAATCTAACTGTAGCCCTCTCGGCCCTCATAACATGGTGATCGAACAACCAATCATACACTGATGAAGATAGATCAACGGAAGGAATAGAAGGATGATCTTAAGTTATAAATCCTAAGGTATCTTAGGCGGAGTATCATATCATAAATATGCCGTAGAACATATGTACGGTACGTCACTCTACTTAGTACCTACTCCATCAACAAAGGTCATCCTATATAACGATAGTTCGTGTATAAGACCCCCAAAGTCAAGTCTATGTCCTATAAGGTCAAGCCCAGGTGACAAAATATATCCCCGGATTCCATATAGTCAACCTAGATTCGAACAAAGGTTAAACCAAACGCTCTGATACCAACTTTGTCACGACCCGAATGAGGCACGTGACCGGCACTTAAATCACGTGACATCACAAGACCTCGACGCGGTTTAAGTAAGCCAAAACCCGGAATCTAAACCCTCTTTGAAAAAATTGGAGGTGAGGTTTAAATAATCAGCCGATAATATCAATTTAAAATAACATCGTATGTTGAAAAACCTTTATGACGTTTTGAAACTTGTCATCACCTCCTTTGCATTTTTATAAAAACCCAATGCAACAAAATAAAATAGCATCACAACGGAAGTTAGCTTTCACGTCTGAAAGACGGAACAACCAAACAAATTTATAACAGATGTCGACTCTAAAGATTGTGACATCACAACCTATAAACTCTAAGTCTCGATTCTAAGTCCATAGTATATCATTTCTAAGTTGATAGAGTTTCCACTAGATACAAAAATAAATGAATAATCAAGAGTGGGTATGATACAATAATAAATCACTTACCCATCAATCCCTAAAAGAATGTGTGCCCAAACCGCTGATAATCCTAGCAGTAAAACCTGCAAGAAACTGTGGCACAACGGGGATGAGTTTCCAACTCAGTGATTAAAAGCACATCTAAAGGTAGAAATCGAAATGTATGACAATACCTAGGTCATAAGTATAATATTATCATAATCAGTACTGATGTGCTATATGACATGTATATATGCAATACTAACTATCACGCAATCCCAAGTATAATATCCCAATGTCATATGAGTCAAAATCATGAATCTATATTTCGTACTTGAATCCTTTTATTTGTATATGAATGTCTATACCAATATATGCATTTACTATCCTCCGGATCAGTCCTGGTTGGATCCACTAATAATATCTAAATGTGTACCTCATGGTAATGATCATATCAATATATACCTATATATAGAGATGTCCAGCATCGACATCAAAATCCGAAATTTCTCGTGTCCATCATCGACACATAAATATAGATATCATCGACACCACCTCAATAGAGGATCGCCACCCGATATCCTGGTTACGATCAGTATCCCCTGGATATCTGCCGTAACCCAATCGAACCCCGTTCAGTATCCCCTGGATATCTGCCGTGCTCAATTCTATCTCCGGAATCGAGTATCCTTGTTAGGCTCCCCCGCCTCAATACGGCTATCCTGCCCCTTGGTCTCGATCCGGGTCCACCATGTATCCGACTGCATATCTCCGCCACTCAGTCCGGATATTTCACAAATCCGAAACCGTATAGCTACCCCACCCGGTCCGGAATCAAAATCAGGAAACACAAAACTCATGGTGGACGTTTAACTCATCATATCAAAATATCAAGTAAGAAATAAGAATACTTGAATAGATTATATTGATGATATATTATATATATACATATATAACAGTGTCTCATACCACCGATATATATCATCAGGAGTAAAATATCCCGAAAATCGATAAGAATCAAATACAACATTTATAGTATTAATATTTGTAACTTACAACAGGAATACAAAAGACTATCTAATTACATCACATAATTATAGATTTCAATTCTACTGTGTCATGGTACTACTAATGAAGTGTAGTGTAACATACGCATCTGTGCTCGTGCAACATGGCAATCATTAGTATTTGTGCAAGTGTTCTTCGGTGTAACATCCTATTTATTTTAATACATATATAACAGCACGGTTCTATAGTGACATGGTAGTACCAATGAGGTGTAGTGTAACATATATTCACGTGCTTGTGCAGTATAGTACTCATTGGTATTTGTACGGTGTTCTATCAGAGTGTGCGTAATCACAGAAATGTATAATATGAGTAATACATTGCAAACATGTAAATTAATCTAAACGTAACTATTGTAATTACTTTCTATGAGCTATACCATTATCTTTAGAAATGATCGAAGCGTTAAGTTTAAAATAAGGAAGCTGCCCTAGATTTAAAATAGGTATTCGTTTTAGAAACTGGCATGCATCCGCGTATTTTATTTAAAAGACGAATCATAGTTTTTGAAAGAATATAGCTCACACAAGTATTACATCCTAAAACAGAATATAACCTAACTTTATGAGTTAAAAGATAAATTGTCCATATTCGGCACACAAAGTTCATCATTTCCAATTCGCATAAATCCTTGTATTATCTTAAGTACAGCATGATTCCTCGTACAAACTCATCAAATCATATCCGTGTCGTACAGATCTAATCATTATGCACATGTCTCACTTAAAACTAGTTATGAACTTTATGCAATGAAGGACATATAAGATATGATACTATATCAATGTTTAGAATAACTATTATACTAACTAGCAATCATAATAATATTTATATGGTTGCGGGGGTGCTATACGCAATCTACCCAACTTCCCCAGTAGATATAAATCTACTCTCCAACTTAGAAGTTCGCTGAATCTACGCTGCTACATCGCCAACGTCGTCTCGGAATTCTCGAATCGTACCTATATTCATATTTAAATCGCATAGAAGTAAATATCGTATCGAAAACCAAAATAATAAGCCAAACGCCTGTAGGTTAGAACCTACAGCACACTTAGCCCAAAAACGTCAATACAATTCTGTCGTTAACGTATAAACATCAACGGTTCAGCTGCAACCTCAAAATACGAAAACTCCGTATCGTAAATATCTGAAATTTGATAACCCATTTTCTAAAACATTTCCTGATTTTATTGTATAAATATTTAAACAATACAAACCATACAGAAACTTGTAAAATACCAACTCAAAGCTACAGAAGGAAAATCAACACCAAAAAGCCAAGGGATAGCCGGCGTCACCGGAATTTTAAGGTGAGTCGCCGGATTTTGTGGTGAGTGTGGGGCTTTGGTTTCAAGTGGTGTTTCCTAGTAGTCTCAGTATACTTTTGATCTTGCTGGATTTTCTAGTGATCATACCTAGTGGTTCCAGATTCATTTACAATGAACTAAATTATCACAAAACCTAGTTTATGATGCAGCACAGATAGAGATGCTATGCATCTCACGTTGCAAAACTTAAGTTAATCTGAGTTAACCCTTTTTCTGGTCATGACATAAAAACAGAACGTATGGTACGACATATCCGTGTCGTATCTAACAATCTTAATCCCAAAACTGATATTTGTTAATTGATTTGACCTACTGAAAAATTAACTTAATTAAACAATACCGAATATACGTAAACACCTACAGAGATATACCCTAAAATTTACAACACCCAAATCACTCAAGGGTCCGGCAAGCTCGGAATTCCTGTGATGGTCGCCGGCCAAAATCCGAGGTCATGAGATCGTATTCCTATGGTTTATTCTAGGTCTGGTATATAAGATTTTGTATTTGTTTGATTAGTTTTTTTATCAACTAAACAACAGCAGATTCAAACAGAGGCTACTCTTAGCAACTAAGATATAAAATAAACGATACAGAACTAAAGTTACCGGGTTTGAAGTTATACCTACTGAAAGACCATTAGAAAGGCTTCCTCTAAGATGCATAGCTCAATCTATTGTAACTTGAAGGTGGTGGTAGTGACCTTAGTACTTAGTCTCTCTTTCTTTCTCTTCTCTTGATTTTGATAAAGGATTTAAATTGGAGACGAAGAAGTTTGGCTCAGTTTAAGATATAGGGTTTTATTTAGAAGCTAATAATAGGTGTGAGAATGTGCTGTAGAGGAAGGAGGAGGTGGAAATTGCAAGGTGGTGGTGGTGTAAAGGAAAGAGAAGGAGGTGTCACACTAGAAGTGGGGTGTTGCATTCATGCAAGGGTGAGGCGTAATGTTATGAAGGAGGAGGTGTTCAGTTTAAAGCAAAGTCTAGAGGAGGTGTTAGCTTATAATTAGTGGAAGAATGGGGTGTTTTGTGTAAGGATTAACATATAATGATATGTGTCATTCATGATAAAATATAACAATAAGCAAAACCTTCATATCATAAATCAATTTCATATAATATAAAGGATACGAAATGAGAAATCTTTTACTTAATTGTTATTAGCTTAATGACAAATACAATGTCATGATAAAATAATTAAAATATCACTTTCTTGATATTACCCACTTTGTTCATAATAGTCAAAATAATTACATTTTTCGGATATGATTCCCATACTCAATTTAATAAGTGATATCACTTCCGTAAAAATATCAATTTCATTATTTTATAATAAAATTTATAATTAACTCTTCTTAATTTTCCAAAATGTTACATCCATGAAAGACCTGGGTGATGCCTCGTACATTCTGGGGATTAAGATCAATAAAGATAGATCTAAGAAATTATTGGGATTGTCCCAATCGAGATACATTGACACCATACTAAAGAGATTTAGTATAGAATATTCCAAGCGAGTTAATTTACCTGCTTGTCACGGGATCACCCTCTCCAAAGTGATGTCTACAAAGACTGATGAGGAGAGGACTCGCATGAGCATTATATCCTACGCTTCGGTGGTAGGATCTATAATATATGCGATGTTTTGTACTCGCCCAGATGTAGCTTATGCACTGAGTGCAGTAAGCAGTTATCAATCCAATCCAGTGGAGAAACACTGGACTGCTGTGTAGAACATTCTGAAGTACTTGAGAAGAACTAAAGAAATGTTCTTAGTGTATGGTAACGGAGATCTCCAAATGGAGGGCTTTACCGACTTTAGCTTCCAGAGCGACAAGGATGATAGTAAGTCCATCTCAGGGTTTGTATTTACCCTAAATTGAGGGACGGTATATTGGAAGAGTTCCAAGCAAGATACCATCGCTGACTCCACGATGGAAGCTGAGTATATTGCTGCTAATGATGCCGCAAAAGAGGCAGTCTGGATGAGGAAGTTCATTTCTAAACTTCATGTGGTTCCATCCATTGCTAATCCAATACCTCTATATTGCGATTACAATGGAGCCATGGCTTTGGCAAAAGAACCGCGGTCCCATCAGAAATCCAGACATATCTTGAGGCGGTATCACCTCATCATGAAGATAGTGGATCGCCAGGACATCTTGGTACGGAGAGTAGACACGAAAGACAACA
Organism: Agapanthus africanus; assembly: GCA_030015575.1. Lineage (NCBI taxonomy): Eukaryota > Viridiplantae > Streptophyta > Magnoliopsida > Asparagales > Amaryllidaceae > Agapanthus > Agapanthus africanus. The sequence goes on along the minus strand of JASDDO010000029.1, from coordinate 249,371,114 downwards.
CAGCAGATCCATTCACCAAGGCCATCCCACAAGTCCAGTTTAAGAAACTGTTCGAACTGTTGGGCATGCGGTACGCCGGCAACTTGTTCTAGTGTAGACGGTGGGTACTTATCGCACCAACTACAAGCCTTAGTGCAAGTGGGAGATTGTTAGATATGTATGTCCTAGAGGCCTGTATTGTATAGGATGCTAGACATGTATATGTACAGAAACAATCATTACTCAAAATGATAGTATGCTATCTGGTTTATCTTCATTTTAACGTATGATGTGTTGTATTTCATATCTTTATATATATGTTGATGAAGCCCTTAGGATTATGCTTGACTGTCAGGATTGTGATGTAGATCTTACTAGTAGGGCATGGACAATCTATAAGCTTATCCTTTAATAGTTCCTAGTCGAAGGTATATCGAGACAGGGCATCGATATTACCAGAGTAGACTAGTGTGTACTTTTCTTGATCCTTGGGGCGATGGTTGATCACACAACCATTGGTGTTCGACATCAAAGATTGTACACAGGTGCTCATTGGAGAATGAGTACACCGAACAGGACTCCCCGAGAACTTCTAGATGGTATATATACCTATTGTCAGATAGCAGTTCTCTGGTGACACTTGTACAGGTTAGTCTGTAGACCCGAGATCGTCATAGTGTCTTGTGTGATTCCCACTGTGCTTTGATTTCCTCCCTACCACGGCTCTACTGAGTCGTGCAAACAGGTAGATTTTGGGTACAGTTCCGAATCACATGGAGGTAGTGAGCGATAGGAGGGGTTTCGCCTCTTCCGGTATAGGGAGTTGATGTCGTGCTATACTTGATCGGCCATAACAGCAAATCCTTAGCCAGGGTTGTCGAGATTTACTGATAAGAGTTATCAGTAGTTTCTCGAACCATTATGTGCCGTAAATTAGCATGACTTATAAAGTTACTGGGGTATGACATTTACCACCCCTAGACTTCATATGCGACGTATCAGAAGAAGAGACCGGACTGTACGGTAAGTGTTGCTTACAGGCTCGTTAGGGTTGTGATGAGTTCGCTCATCGGCCACCTTTTCGTCATGAACATGGGTAGCCGCTACGCACAGCTAGTGCCGCTGACGTGCTTATGGTTAAACCCACTGCCAGTGTACTGTCGAGTCTTTAGAGTCCTGCACAGGGGGTTCTCTGCTTCAGGCAAAAGATGTAGATGCCGTAAGTTATTACGTCTGGGTTTCGATCATGTTCCTGTAATGGTTACAGGAATAATGATCGGAAGGATAATACCGGTAGACTTTGGTTTAAACCGGATACCGGTATTATATTATTGGATTATTTTTATTCGTATTTTTCGGAATTTGGATACGAGTATACTTATACGGTATACGGTGGAGGATCATTCTTGTAATTGTACAAGAACACCTTCTAGAAGGAGACACCTCATAATTGGATATTTATTTTGTGAAAATAAATAAATGAGGTGGAATTTGGAGAGAGTCAAGGCATGGATGAAGGAATGGATTATATCATTTTATATTCATTTGGGGTTACTATTGAAGCATGGTGCATTAGTTTGGTGAAAAATAATACATGCTTCAATTATTTTCTTTTAGCCATATCATTTTTCCATGCTTCAATTATTCATTTTATCACTCTCATCTTCTCTCTCCTCATCATCTCCTTCTTCCTCATCCTAGCTTTACCCTTCACATGTGATGTGAAACAAAACCTTACGACTAGAAGTAATCCACTACCCTATCTCTACATCATCTAAGTGATCATTTCTAACACACTTGATTCCTTAGTTAACTCTTGAGAAGAGTTTGAAGCTTTTTCTACTACTCTCGGGTGGATCATCTACGTCTTGAGGTGATCGGAGATCGAGAACATCTCAACCATCAAAGGAGCCAAGGAGTCGCAGCGGAAAGAAGACCCGAAGGACCGTTTCCTTGAGGTATAACCCTTATCATATTAGATAAGATCTCTAGATAGGATTACTAGTTATGGTTTAGCACAAGATCTAGGTTTAAAGTAGGTGTTGCATACAAGAAAAATTATTGCTTGCCACTTTCGCCTCCTCACAATTGTTGTGAGGGTGTACAACATCTACTAATAGAGTGAGGATCTATACGGGTAAAACAGTCTTATTCGAAATGATTGTATGCTATCTGGTTTATCTTCATCGTTGATGAAGCCCATAGGATTCTTGCTTGAAGACCAGCATTATGATGGCGATCATATACGTGGGAACTGGGTTGTCCATAAGCACATCCTTAAAGGTCCCTAGTCATGGGAGTATCGAGACTGAGTGTAACATTTCTGAAAAATAAAATATTATTTTTGGGAATTTATATAATTAAATAATAAATATTATGAATATTTTAATGATGCGGTATAATTATATACCGATAAATTAGGAAATATTTGGAAATTATGTTAATTATTGAATTTGAAAGAGATTATGAGAATGGAGCATTCATAGATTTTATAAAATTAATTATATTGCATTTTTATGCTAATCGCAATTAAATATCACTAATCGTGCATTAAGCTTGATTTGTGCACATGACATGTACCATGTCATATTTCACATTCTTACATTTTCTACCATGGCTTTTTCCTTTATTTTTTTTCATGCATGGCTTTGTCTAAAATGAGATGAGAAGAAAAGAGAAAAAAAGGAAAAGGAAATAAAAGTAAAAGAAAAGGGAAAAGGGAATAAACTATTGAGGTATGGGCAAGAGAGTGAGAGGTGAGGGGTCTTCATTGACCATGGCTCATGTTAATCATTCATCATCTTCATCTTTCCCTCTCTCCCTCTCAACCCTTGGCTGCCCTCTCTCCTCCACCACCTCTACCTCTCACAACACCATAAAAAATACACCAAAACACTTCATCCCCTTCATTAAAAGCATGCACAAGCTCACTACAAGCATGGAGAACCTAGCAAGTTTGGATTTTGAGCACTTGGGGCAACTCAAGAAAATTCTTGAGTTGCCAAATGAGCTAATTCTTTCACATTTTGTGTAGCATTTGAATTCCTATAGCCTCTAGACTAGTTTAGAATCCATTTAGTATGGTTTAGTGAACTTTGAAAATTCTAAGTTGAGGTTTTATGGAATTCTTGAGTTGTGATGATGCATGTGAGTGTATTAGTGACTAAAAAAACCCCATAGTGCTAAAAACCTGGACCAAACAAAGCCTAGACCATGAAATTTGTTTTAGATGATTCAATGTCGGTTTTTATGTTAAAGTGTGCCGACAGGGAATCTGGTGTAACCTGGGATGATTACTGGAAAAGCAAACAACTACATTAACCTAATTAAGACCCTACGAGACCACCCTGTGAAAATGAACCCTTTATGAGCCTTGCAAACCGAGCTCACCGGATTTTTGGCCAATGTGGCCAGCCAAAAAGTGGAGGATCGTGTTGAATTTGCTTATGTAGCTCATATAGCTCCTATACAACATCTCAGTAATGTTTGTTTAGTTTGATTTCACCTGAAACAAAATCTGGGACCAGTTTTCTAAGTTGCTACTTAATGTTTTGTGGGTTTTAATGACTTGAAGTTTTGGTTTTGTGTTTTGTATCGGTCACTTGACGTTTGTATGTCGATATCGAGTGTTATTTGGCTCTTTTGCGTGAGTAGACCATAGGTTCTAACCTATGTGTGTTTTGTGTGTCGTTTTGGTTTTGAATGGGACGTTTCGATGCGATACGATATATGTGATATGTAGGTACCCTCATGTGGACTTCGGACGATGAAGAAGAGGATGGCGACATCGACTTCGACAAGCAAGGATCAGGTGAGTAGATATATATCTACGGAGGAAGTCTGGTGGATGGCGTATAGCACCCCCGCAAGTTCGTAGCATTTTGATGCGTTATGATATTTATATGTATATACGTGTTGTTATGAAATGTGCATACTTAGAATGTAATACTTTAGGTGACTTTGGATTAGTGTCAGAGTATTCGGAAGATAGTAACTTAGTTTAGTGTCTTATTCACGAAACCCTAGAGTGAAGATTGGCACACACGCACACACATACGCATACACATTATTTTCTTGTGCGTATATAGGGATATATATATACACACACACATATATGTATGTGAGTATATATATATGTGTGTGTGTGCGCGCGCAGCGCGCGCATATACACAGATGATGAGCATAGTATATGATATTTGGAGATGAGTCGATGTGTTTAGGCATGATACCGTGAGATCGGTGATGTGATTTGGGTCGTGTTATGAGATAGGACACATTATATTAGCGGATCGTTGGGCGATGTGTTTTCATACACACGCAGATATATGTTGATGGTATCGGTATGTACTAGACTTAGATCAGTACCATGTTTGTGATATAGTGATAATGATACCATACAGATATTGATGTATATGTGATAGACGACCCGTACCCCGATTTTGGGATGCCGTACGATGTATTTAACGTACGAGATATAAATATGATGATAGATCCGTACTCATGATTCGAGGTTGTCGTATTATATATATGCTATCGTATGTGACGCTATTGAGGCGGGATCACCGACTACTAGATATATAGATTGACTCGGACCTTGGTGGTTTTCCTTACCCTTTTGATTAGTCTGTTAGTTTAGTCCTGTAGTTTACTTAGTAGATGTTAGATTGGCTCGAGTCATACTTATTTCAAAAACCAACGAATCGTGAATACTTTAAAGACAGGCCAAGGGGTACTACGGATATTTAAAAGGATGTATCTTTCTTAAAAACACCGTAACCCCTATTTTCTAAACACCACGATTCGTGTTATTTCAAATGACAAACTGTATGACTCGTATATCTAATGTTGATTCCTTATTATTGTATTTACTATTCATTTTACACTTGCTTGCCGCTCACACAAATCATCATCGGTAATTGTCATGTTACGTACACTTTTGTCATGACCCACCCCCAAACACAGATGGTGTTGTCCGCTCTGGCCGAAACCGTACGGTTTTGTCCCTTAGAATGAACCCGGGGCTACTTCCCAGTAGGTCACCCATCCCAGAATTTTTCTAGCTCAAGCACGCTTAACTACGGAGTTCTTCAAACTCCGGAGTTCCGATTCATCCAAAAGGCGCCTCTGTGTTATAAGAGTGGTATCGTTTCATTTATAGTTCAGATCTTGCCCTCTTTCGGAATGGAATTCGATACTCCCCATTGTTCTAGTGGGTCCCCGTGTGCATCCGTATCGGTTACATCCCCACCTCGATACCTGATAACATCTCAATTCTCACGGGGTAGGTGGTATTCAGCCCCAACTCCACCTGGGGAGTTACATCCCCCCAACTTCGAACAATGGTTCGTCCTCGAACCACAGACCTACTTTTGAGGGACCGGCTCTGATACCATATTTGTCATGACCCACCCCCAAATACAGATGGTATTGTCCGCTCTGGCCGAAACCGCACGGTTTTGGCCCTTTGAATGAACCCGGGGCTACTTCCCAGTAGGTCACCCATCCCAGAATTTCTCTGGCTCAAGCACGCTTAACTACGGAGTTCTTCAAACTCCGGAATTCCGATTTATCCAAAAGGCGCCTCTGTGTTATAAGAGTGGTATCATTCCATTTATAGTTCAGATCGTGCCCTTTTTCGGAATGGAATTCGAAACTCCTCATTGTTCTAGTGGGTCCCCGTGTGCATCCGTATCGGTTACATCCCCACCTCGATACCTGATAACATCTCAATTCTCACTGGGTAGGTGGTATTCAGCCCCAACTCCACCTGGGGTGTTACATCCCCCCAACTTCGAACAATGGTTCGTCCTCGAACCACAGACCTACTTTTGAGGGACCGGCTCTGATACCATATTTATCATGACCCACCCCCAAATACAGATGGTATTGTCCGCTCTGGCCGAAACCGCACGGTTTTGTCCCTTTGAATGAACCCGGGGCTACTTTCCAGTAGGTCACCCATCCCAGAATTTCTCTGGCTCCAGCACGCTTAACTACGGAGTTCTTCAAACTCCGGAATTCCGATTTATCCAAAAGGCGCCTCTGTGTTATAAGAGTGGTATCATTCCATTTATAGTTCAGATCGTGCCCTTTTTCGGAATGGAATTCGATACTCCTCATTTTTCTAGTGGGTCCCCGTGTGCATCCGTATCGGTTACATCCCCACCTCGATACTGGATAACATCTCACTTCTCACGAGGTAGGTGGTATTCAGCCCCAACTCCACCTGGGGTATTACAACTTTAGAACATATTACCTTATTGATATCGCTTGTTAGCTGCTAGTTCTGATATATCATTACTGTGCTAGTTTAGATATTGCATTCTTTTTATATATACATGCGCATGTTATTATATTCATTTGTCATGCAATATTATAGGGCCAGTCCGGATCGCCGGAGCCCGGTATTTACTATTATTGACTCTCGATTTTTAGATTTCGGATTTTCCATGAGATTTCTGGATTTGGAGAAACCGCAACATTTTACAAACTCATTTTCGTTTCAAAAGATAAAAAGTGCGGTTTTCTCGTGATATGATGTAAGATACGTCCACCATGAGTTTTCTCGGCTCTTGAGCGATATCATACACCCTATTCGAGGAGGAGGAGGAACCGTCTGTGGGTGCATGGTGGACCCGGTACGGTACCCCGGGGCGAGAAGGTCGCAGATGATGGCGTTGAGCCTGGCAGGGTAGCACTACCGACCTGTTATTTGTGACACGGCGGATATCCGGAGGATACCGACGTAGTCGTGAGATTTGATGAAGGGCCAGTCCGGATTGCCGGAGCCCAAGGGTCAGTTCGGATACCCGGAGCACGAGATATTGAGACTTTGAGGTATTGAGATTATATGATATGGGCCAGTCCGGATAGCCGGAGCCCGAGATATTGGATACTTGGATATATGTTTTCTGTCGATGCTTGACACGGATTTTATGTTTATTTCATTGATGATACCTCAATTTAAAATACAGAAATCTCACTAAATTAAGATAATAGTTTTCTCATTCAGGATGTATTCTGTTTTCATTTCGATGGATCCATACATCATACATATGTATTATGTTGCTATCTAAGGCACTGACACGAGCACGTGGTATTACACTTATGTGTAGATGGTTCAGGATATTATTGTGGATATATTATTACCGTATGAGCTAGGATTGAGTCATACATGCGATTTCTGCTCGGTGATGTTTTCTTCTCACGAGTTCGCAACTCACCCCCATTGTGCCACAGTTTCTTGTAGGTTTTGCCGTACAGGTTTCGTTGTGGCTTTGCTGGCGCACTACTTCCTTCCTAGTGATTTCTTTGGTAGGTGGGTTCACTCGTATCGTGACCACCATTGTACTTTTATTATTTCAGTTGTATCTAGAAACTCCATCAACCAGACTTGTATATTGATAGACCTAGAAACCAGTGTATATTCTTTCGACCTTAGAGTCGCCCGTTGTATTATTATGGTTTTCCTTTGGTTTTCTGGTGGATATTGTTTTCTTGATGTGTTTTGATCCTCTCCTTTCGGCATTGCTTGCGTGGTTGTGACCGCCAATTAGGGAAGAGCTAGCTCCTGCTTAGGGATGCCTTTATATATATTTCATGTGTTGTATCCGTTTGGGGCCAGTATTTACAAAAGAAACTCTGCCGAAATTTTTAGAAAAGATTTGATGTTTTCAAATGCATACTGCGTCTTATGTTGTTAAACAACTTGCTTTTAAATTAAGTTTTCCCTTACTCTCTTTTCAAATGGTTTAGATTTATGGGCTTTTGGTTTAATTGAATTAGATGGAGTCGTATAGACTTCATATGATTCAAGTGCCAGTCACGCGCTATTTCGGGTCGTGACACTGGGCATCAATATTCCAAAGGTAAATTAGTGTATACGTTTCGAGACCCCGACGAGTGATGGTGGCCGGTCTCACAAGCCACTAGTGTTGTGTTACCTAAGATAGTATACAGGTGCTCACTGGGGGTGAGTACACTGGAAGGACTCGCCGAGAACTTCCATATGGTATTATATCTATCGTCGGATGGAAGTTCTCAGATAGCATGAGTACATGTTAGTCCTTTGACCTGAGATCGTTATTTGTCTTGTGTGAGTTCCTACTGTACTTTGATTACTACCCTACCACGGCTCAAAGAAGTCGTGTAAACAGGTTTTAGTTGGGTACAGTCCCAAGCCATATGGAGGCAGTGGTCGATTGACATGGATTCGTCTCTCCAGGTACTAGGAGTCGATGTCGCCTTGTGTTCAGTCGACTAGCACCAGAAATCCGTGGCCACGGTGGATGAGATTTATTGAATGTTGATCAGTAGTATCTCTATTGGTGATGAGCTTGACTCAGACAAGACTTATCGGGTTAGTAGGGGTTTGACGTTATCCACCCCCTAGACCCGTTATGCGATACTCTTTGACGAAGAGACCAGACTGTACGAAGATTATCACATTCAGGCTCAATAGGGTAAGAACGTACTTGATTGTCGACCCCCCTTTCGACAAGTACCCGGGCAGCCGTTACGTACAACAAGTGTGGCTGACGTACTTGTGATTAAGCCAACTTCCAGCGTATTGCCGAGTCTTTAAAGTACCACACAGAGGGTTTTCTCGGTTCAGGCGACAAATGTAGGAGTCATATGTTGGTACGTGCAGGGGTTCGATTAAATACGTGTACGGGATACACGGACTTTAATCGGACGGTTGATAATACTTGCCGGCTTAGGTTAAGCCGGATTATTAAATCAGGTTTTGATTTAATAATTTATATATGTATTTTGATACATATATTTTAGTATTATTGTTCACTATTCATTTTCTCTCTGTGGTGCTATCCGTATTTTTATACAGATACGCGTATATATAGCGATATATATACTAAGTGAAGTATTCATCATTTATACGGGAATACTTCTAGAAGATGGATACCTCATATTTGATTTTCATTTGGGTTTTAATGAAGCATGGTGATAAAGGATGGCTTAAATAGTAATGTGCGTTTATTGATGCACTATTGCTTCATGGTTGTAGTTTTTATTTAGCCATTATCTTTTCATTTATATGAGGATGATGATATTTTTCATCTTGAGAGTTCATACTTCATTCTCTCCTCTTCTCCATCTTCTTCTTGCTATCTTTTTTAGCATGATTCATGAGAGAAATTTTTAGTGAAAATTTCCTACATCACCGACCATCCACACCCAATGAGTTTGGATCATCGGTTAGAGCCTCCTCTGGTTTCCCACGAGTGGATCGTCTTCGGCAAGGGTGGTCGATCTTCAAGCGTGATCTCGGCGGCTACGAGTTTGGAGGGGTCTTCCAGAATTTGGTGGACACATGACAAAGGTTGTATTTTCTGAACCTTACATGTTTTAGATTTCTAGTTTAGGGTGTTTGGATCGAATCCTCGGGTGTGCGCGTCCGGTGCTCGCAAAAAGTTTTTGTTTTCTCTTCCGCTTCGCCTGCGGCCTCTACGGCGCAGGCACTGGACTGCAGCATTAAATTCATTAAGACATGGGGTTGTTCGGCTTATGTTAAAAAGCAAAATCCGGACAAACTAAAGGCATGATGGGTTCTATGTAAGTTTGTGGGATATGCTAAGAATTCACTAGGATATTTGTTCTACCACACTGAGGAACAGAAGATGTTTGTAGCTCGCCATGCCATCTTTTTAGAAATGGAGTTTATTGCAAAAGAAATTAGTGGGAGCACAGTAGAACTGGATGAAACATCAGAACCATAAACTGAAACTAAAGAATTAGTGGAACCGGAGAAGTCAATTGAACCCGATGAAGTTCAGCCACTCCGTAGATCTAGTAGGATTTCTCATCCTCCAGAGAGATACTATGATTTTCTCATAGACTTGGAAGAAGATGATCCTACTAGTTTCAAGTAGGCCATTAACAGTACGGACTCTGATAAATGGCTGGATGCTATGAAATCCGAAATAGAGTCCATGTACCCTAACAAAGTTTAGACCTTGGATATTGCTCCTCCTGGGGTAAAACCCATCAGATGCAAATGGATCTTCAAAAAGAAGATTGGTATAGATGGACAGGTGGAGAGCTATAAGGCTAGACTTTTTGCAAAGGGTTTTCATCAAAGACCCAGTGTGGAATATGACGAAACCTTCTTTCCAGTGTCTATGTTGAAATAAATTCGGATCCTACTTGCTATTGCTGCTTTCTATGACTATGAGATCTGGCAGATGGACGTAAAAATGGCTTTTCTAAATGGAAGTTTGGAAGAGTGCATTTATATGGATTAGCCGGAAGGATTCATGGACAATGGGAGTAGCGGGAAGGTGTGCAAGTTGCTTAAATCCATCTATGAATTAAAGTGGACATCGCGGAGCTGGAATATCTGTTTTAATGAGACAGTCAAGGAATTTGATTTCATCAAGAACAAGGATGAGCCTTGTATCTATAAGAAAATTGTAAGAAGAATTGGTGTGTTCCTAGTCTTGTATGTGGACGACATTCTCTTGATAGGAAATGACATTCCTTTGTTACAATCGGTCTAGATGTTTTGTCATAAAGGTTCTCCATGAAAGACCTGGATGATGCCTCCTACATTTTAGGGATTAAAATCTACAGAGATAAATCCAAGAGATTGTTGGGACTTTCAAAGTTCAGGAATATAGAGGCAATACTAAAAAGATTTAGTATGGAAGATTCCAAGCACGGTAATATACCTGCTTTGCATGAAATCATCCTCTCCAAAGAGATGTCTCTCAAGACTGATGAGGAAAGGGTTCGCATGAGCATTATACCCTGCGCTTCGACGGTAGGATCTGTAATGTATGTGATGGTATGAATCAGACTAGATGTAGCTTATGCGCTTAACGTGGTGAGTTGGTATCAGTCAAACCCAGGAGAGAACCACAGGACAGCAGTGAAGAACATTCTTAAGTACTTGAGAAGGGCTAAGGAATTGTTCTTGGTGTTCGGTAATGGAGACTTCCAAGTGGAGTTTTTTATCGACTCGAGCTTCCAAAGTGAAAAGGATGACAACAATTCTGTCTCAGGTTTTGTGTTAACCCTCAACGGAGGGGCGATTTGTTGAAAGATCTCCAAACAGGAAACCATCGCAGACTTGACGATAGAGGCTGAATACATTACTGCCAACAATGCCGCAAAAGAAGCGGTCTAGATAAGGAAGTTCATTAGTATACTCGAGGTGGTTTCATCCATTGTTGATCCAATACCTTTGTATTGCGACAATAATAGGGCTATGGCTTTAGCGAAGGAACCACAGTCCTATCAGAAATGCAGACACATCTTGAGGCGGTATCACCTGATCAGGGAGATCGTTGATCGCCGGGAGATCAAAGTGCGGAGAATAGACACAAAAGAGAACACGGCGGATCCATTCACCAAGGCCCTCCCTCAAGCATAGTTTGAGAGACTATTTGAGATGTTAGGTATACGACACGCCAACAACTGGCCCTAGAGCAGACGTTAGGTACTCGGCACGCCAATATATAGCCTTAGTGCAAGTAGGAGATTGTTGGATATGTATATCCTAGAGGCCATTATTGTATATGTATATATAGTGGATGCTTGGACATACGTATGTATAGGATAATCTTACTCGATATGATAGTATGCTATTTGGTTTTTCTTTATCTTAACATGTGTATATGTTATACTTGTTATTACGTATCGTTAATACATGTTGATAATTCCTATATGATTATTGCTTGACTACCAGCGTTATGATGGCGATCATACATATGGGGACCGGGTAGTCTATAAGCACATCCTTAAATGTCCCTAGTCATAGGAGTATCGAGATTGGGCATCGATATTCCGGAGTAGACTGGTGTATACGTTTCTAGACCCTGAGCGATGGTTGGTCCCACAGCCATTGGTCTTTCACACCTAAGATCATATACAGGTGCTTACTAGGGGTGAGGACACAGGATGGACTCGCCAAGAACTTCTAAATGGTACTATACCTATCGTCAGATAACAGTTCTCAAATAACATGAGTACAAGTTAGTCTTTAGACCTGAGATCGTCATTTGTCTCGTATGAGTTCCTACTGTACTTAGATTACTACCCTACCATGGTTCTACAGAGTCATGCAAACAGGTTTTATTTGGGTACAGTCCCGAGCCACAAGGAGGCAGTGATCGATTGTTTGGGATTCGTCTCTCCCGGTATAGGGAGTGTTAGTAGATGTTGCACACCCTCACAACACTTGTGAGGAGGCGGAAGTGGCAAACAATAATTTTTCTTGCATGCAACTCCTACTATAAACCTAGATTTTGTACTAAACCATAACTAGAAATCCTATCTAGAGATCTTATTTACTATGATAGGGGTTATACCTTAAGGAAACGGTCCTTCGGGTCTTCTTTCCGCTATGACTCCTTGGCTCCTTCGATGGTTGAGAAGAACTCAGTCTCCGGTCACCTCTAGATATAAGATGATCCACCCGAGAGCTATAGAACAAGATACAAACTCTTCACAAGAGTTAACTAAGAGATCAAGTGTGCTTGAAATGATCACTTAGATGATGTAGAGATGAACTAATGGATTACTTTTAGCCCTAAGATTTTGATTCACAACTCATGTGAAGGATAAAGCTAGGAGGAGGAAGAAGGAGATAATTAGGAGAGAGAATGTGAAAAAAGAATGAGGAAATATCAAGCGTGAATAAAGGGTAATGGCTCATGGAAATAATTGAGTTGTGTCTTATTTTATCTCTAAAATAATGCACTATACTTGAATAGTAATCCCAAATGAATAAAATATTCAAAGAGCCACTCTTTGACCCATGCTTTGACAATTCTCCTAATTCCACCTCATATATATATTTATTTTCACAAAATAAATATCCTATAATGAGGTGTCTCCTTCTAGAAGGTATTCTTATACAATTACAAGAATACCCCTCACCGTATACCGTATAAGTATACCCATATCCCAAAAACTACGAATACAAATAATCCAATAATATAATACCGGTATCCGGCTTAAACCAAAACCTACCAGTATTATCCTTTCAATCATTATTCCTGTAGCCAGTACATAAACATGATCGAAACCCTGTCGTAACAACTTACGGCCTCTACATCTTTCGCCTGAACCAGGGAACCCTCTGTGTGGAACTCTAAAGACTCGACAGTACGCTGGTAGTAGGTTTAACCATAAGCACGTCAGCGGCACAAGCTGTGCGTAACGGCTACCCAGGTACATGACGAAAAGGTGGACAATGAGCGAACTCATCTCAACCCTAACGAGCCTATAAGCAACACTTACTGTACAGTCCGGTCTCTTCGTCTGATACGTCGCATATGAAGTCTAGGGGTGGTAAAGGTCAGACCCTAGAAACTTTATATGGCATGCTGATTTATGGCCCATAACGGTTCGAGAAACTACTGATAAATCTTATCAGTAAATCTCGACAACCCTAGCCAGGGATTTACTGTTATGGCCGATCAAGCATAGCGCGACATCAACTCCCTATATCGGGAGAGACGAAATCCCTCCTATCGCTCACCGTCTCCATGTGATTCGGAACTGTACCCAAAATCCACCTGTTTGTATGACTCGGTAGAGCCATGGTAGGGAGAAAATCAAAGCACTGTGGGAATCACACAAGAAACTATGACGATCTCGGGTCTACAGACTAACCTGTACAAGTGTCACCAGAAAAATTCTATCTGACAATAGGTGTATATACCATCTAGGAGTTCTCGGCGAGTCATGTTCGGTGTACCCATTCTCCAATGAGCACATGTGTACAATCTTTGATGTCGAACACCAATGGTTGTGGGATCAACCATCGCCTCCAGGGTCAAGAAACGTACACACTAGTCTACTCTGGTAATATCGATGCCCTGTCTCGATATACAATCGACTAGAAACTATTAAAGGATATGCTTACAGACTGCCCAGGCCCTACTAGTATGATCTTGTCACAACCTAAAATTTGGCACGTCGCCGGCACTTAAACCATGTGACGTCAACAGGCGTAATGCAATTTAAGTAAGCCGAAAACTCATAAATCTGAACTATCAAAAGTAGTAAGTGATAAAAACATTATTTAAAAACATTTGAAAATCTCAAGTAAAATCTTTAAACTTAAGTTTATTTTCTTGAAAAATTTCGGCAGCACATCCTTTGTAAAAACTAGCCCCGAAACGGATACAAACATAAGATATAAATAAAGCATCCCAAACGGGAGAAAAATCATGCCCAAAGGTGGAAACAACCACCATAAGCATAAATACAACGCCGTAGCGAAGAAATAGACAATATAAATGAAAACAGCATAAAGAGGTAAAACTACATAATAAAAGTCGGCTCACACGAGCACGACACCCAGAGTCACAAAATATACAATATCGTCCTCACAACTCGTCTCTAAGTCAGTACATGGAAATGGTAGATGGAGAGTACTAGGTACAATGAGATATACAATGAACATAAACGGATAACTGCGAACCCACCTATAGCAAAAAGGCTCAAAGCCAATCGTAGCGGTATCCGCTGAAAAAGATACAATAAAATTCCCTGCCGCGACTACTTTAAGGGTCAAGCCTGCAAAACACTGTGGCACAACGATGTGAGTTGCCAACTCATGAATAGTAACTAACATCTTACAGATAATCGGATGTATGCACGTACAACGATAATCTATCACATGCAATCTAATAACTTAAATATGGTAATATGTATATGCAACAATCATGAAAGGTACTCTATCAGGTACTGCAAATACATGAAGCAATGCATATCAAATGAATTCTGAGTATGGGATAAAACATATCATCATCAATGAATCATAATCGTGGAAAAACCGGTTTCCATCAACGACACCCTAAATCCCAATACCTCAGGCGCCATCACTCTGATCGGCCCTCATATCCTGTAAATCTCATGGAATATGAGTGCCCAACATCGGCACTCGAAACATCATGAAAACCCGTGTCCAACATCGACACGTAAATCTAAATAACTCAGGCTCCGTCAGTTCGGATCGGCCAACAGGTTCCGTCAGTCCGGATCAGCCCATATCCATCTCACGACTCCATTCGATATCCTCCGGATAACCACCAGGTCCAACCAATCACCGGTAGGTACTAAGCCCTCTGCCAGGCTCATCGTCTACTGCACAACATCCCTTTCTTGCCCCGGGATACCATACCGGGTCCACCATGAACCCGCAAACGGATCATCCAGCTCCTCGAATCGGGTTTCTAACACAAGTCTCAGAACCGAGAAAACACATGGTAGACGCACTGAAATATCATATCAAGAGAAACCGGGTTTTCAAAACAATGCATACTTTCTTGAAATAATACCACGGTTCTGAAATCCATAAATCACATGAAATCCGTATCTCAATGCGTAAATCCATGAAGTATGATATATGCAACATAAAACAGTAATATGAGCATATCAAGAGAAAAATGCTCTTTTAAATGAATCCAGTTTTTAAATATATTATGCGGTTCCCAATTCCTCAAAAATCCAATGCAACATCATATAAAAGTGTACATGTAGCTATGTATGCACGATGCATTTCATAAGTGCAATAGAACATGAATCAATGTCTCAATGTCAATAACAATACAATACAACATATGTGTACAGGTTGTGCGTGTCATGGCAATTACCGACGGTGTGGGTGTAGCATACAATTTAGTGCTCGTGCAATATGAACCATCGGTAATGGTGCAGTGTCCACTAAGTACTTAGTCAAGGCACAAGTAATGGTATGTAATGATGCTCATGCACAATCAACATGTATGCATATAAACATGAGTCTATAATATCATATCTATCCCTGACGCTTAACGCCATACGGGCGATTTCCCCGTAGATGTTAAATCTACTCACCGAGGATCTCGAGCTAAGTAAATCCAACCACCTGCTTTCCTTTCTTCGCAGCGTCCGAAGTCCCCTCCTGCGATACTATTAACACAAAACACAATAACGCGTGGATTTAGCAAACTACGCAATAATAATGAACACAATGCCAATTTAACGAATCGGTCCCCTTAAGCTACAAAAGGATTCGCTTAGCGGCTAACGTGTGTGGCGACATCATTAAAACAATCCTACGACAGTAAGCTACCCGAAACCCTAAAACTACGTCGGATCAATCATATCGCACTTTGCCGAAATGCCTAAATTTAGATAAGTGTACCCAGATTTTACCTACAGTTACTACATAAAAATATAGCAGTACCAAACACCCTAAAACAACTGTAGATAGTTACCCTATAAAACACAACTCCCCAGTCCCCTACACGGCCGAGCTCACCGGAAAATACCCCAATGTCACCGGCCAAAACAGGTAGGATCGGGTCAGGGTTTTAGGTGAACACTCAGGGTCTCGAGTACAACATTACCACATTGCTAGATTTTCCAGTAAAAACTCGTGTTCGTAGAAGATCACAGTGACCCCATTTTAACACTAAAAATATGATATTACAGTACAACTATATCTTTATGGTTCTAGACAGCAACTACTAAGCAACACGACATAATAATAACCTAATTAACAGTTTAGACGTCATTACCCATCCACACTTGCTCAAAATCCTAGCTTTCCATGCTCCAAGTCATCTTAGTAGCTTTAGCTAGGCTTTTGAAGGGTTGTAGTGAGGGTTTGTGAAGATTTTGGGTAGGGTTTCAGTTTGACGGTGTGAGGGAGATGAGATGAAGAAAATATGGTGTGAATGAGGGAGTGAGGTGAGAATGAGGGTGTATGTGTGAGTGAACGATGAGGGAAATGATGGGTGAGTTTAGAGTGAGCCATACGCCCCTCTTCTCTTTCCTCATTTAATGCAAGCCATGCTTGCCCCATGCTCATCATTCCCTCTTTCTCTCTCTTCCTCTCTCAAGTCAACCAATTTTAAACCCTTTAATTAAAAACTAACTAATTTAAATAAATACATACACTTAATTGTAATGGGGTTAAGGTGCCATGGCTACTTAAGCATGGTTAACCTTAATTAACCCTAGGTTAACATGCACATGTGTGTGCAACCCCAAAATAAATAATAATAAAATATTAATTAATTTTTATAAAATATTTGAAAACTATTTTGGTAAACTTTTTTACAAAAAATCCGCATTGTCGCTTAATTAACACTAATCGCATTTTAAGGTGTTACAATCTTCCCCCTTAAAGAAATTCATCCCCGAATTTAAAAATCTTACTATGCGTACCTTTAAAGAGATGAGGGAATTTCTTCCGCATCTCGCTCTCGGTCTCCCAAGTGACCTCTTCACTATTCTGGCCACGCCAAAGAACCATCACAGATGGCAAGACCTTTGACCGAAGTTTCTTCTCCTGCCGATCTAATATAACTACCGGCTGCTTGGTGAACGAAAGATCGTGCTCTAGCTGAAAGGTTTGGTGCGGAATCATGTGAGAAAGGTCATTAAGGTACTTGTGAAGTATCGATACATGGAATACGAGATGAACATCCGGAAAACTGGGCTGAAGTGCCAAACGATAGGCAACGGTACCAACTCGCTTAAGGATCTCAAAAGAACCTACAAATCTGGGACTAAGCTTCCCTTTCTTCACAAATCTCAGCATGCCCTTCATCGGAGAAATCCGTAGGAATAAATGATCCCTTACTGCGAACTCGAGCCTGCGACGACGACGGTTGGCATAAGACTTCCGTCTGCACTGGGCTGCTTTCATCCTATCTTGAATCAACCGAATTTTCTCCGTAGTCTCTGTAAGTCCACGTTACCCGTCCCCGGTTCTTTGGGGTTGCGGAAATGGTGAAAAACGATTTTTCTTTGGGGGTAACATGGACTCAAATTACGGATCTTTTTCAAACAACTATCTAACGACCTAACTAGGAGTTTTACCTACTCGGTTAGGGGGTTATACCTTAACTTGAACTCCTTCTCTTCAACTCCTTGCGGTAGTCAGATCGGCCTAACCTCGTCATCTCCTTGCGCCGAAGATGGATCCACCCGAAAGCTTCTACCTTTGGCTTCAACCTCAAACTAGAAGATACTAGAACACTTGGCTTGCTAGACCTTATGTACTAGGATGAGTAGAGAAGTGTTATGGGTTTTAATCTCTAAGGAAATGGTTCTCAACTCATGAGAGGGAGTTTCCTTGAGCTAGAGAGAGCAAGAGGAAGAGGGAGAGCTTGAGCATGAGAGAGAAGACGAATGAAAGAATGAGCAAGACTTTTTCCTCCCATCCTCTCATAATCTAAAATAATCATAACAAATAATAATAATTGAGTATTATGTGATGGTTGTTATCATATCAAATAGCAATATCATTTCATGCATTTAATGCAATTTGTGAACAAAACAAGCAAGCAAAGGTCAATGCCATGAAATGATAACCATTGTCATGATGGTGGTCAACAAGTCCAACCTAGTCAACCGGTCAACAAAGTCCAACCTAGTCATCAAAGTCAACCTTTTAACCCAACCATGGAACAACAATACTTAATTAATATTATCATTAATCATATTTCTTATTCTCGTTAAGGTTCAGGAAAAGTCAACAGTCAACAACCCTAATGAGAATCCCCTGCCTCTGTCTCGGTCAACCGTGCATACACACCCGCATCCGCGCTCCGGGGAACATGAATACAAACAAGATAAAACCAATCCCAAAACGTATACTAGGATCTGGCTTAAACAAAAGCCCGCTAGTAATAACTTCCCAGACACCAAACGTGCACAAGTGCGCGGATGTGACCGAACCCTGTCGCAAAACCATGTGACCTCTACTCTTTTGCCTAAAGGCGAATAGCTCTCTGTGTGGGACTCGAAAGACTCGACACTACGCTGGCAGTGGGTTTAACCACAGACCGCAAGCGGCACTAGCTGTGCGTAACGGCCCCCAGGTCGATGCCGATAAGAAGACGGACGAGGTGAACCCATCTGAACTTCTACTGAGCCTGAATGTGACAGTCTCCATACAGTCCGGTCTGTTCGTCTGAGAATATCGCATGGCGGGCCTAAGGGGGCGGTAAACGTTAATCCCCTAATAGCGGTACAAGTCGTGTCGGAGTGTAACCTAGAACACCCTGAGATAGCACTGGAAACCTACCAGTGTATCTCGCTTGCCCTGGCCAGGGACGACTGTGTGTAATGGCTCTCCTAGATACAGCGCGATATCAACTCCCAATACTGGGAGAGACGAATCCTATCAAACCGTCACTGCCTCCAAGTGCTTTGGGACTGCACCCAACTACTACCTGTTTGCACGACTCCTTTGAGCCGTGGTAGGGTAGTAATCAAAGTACAGTGGGAACACACTCGAGGTGAAGTGACAGTGTCAAGTCAGCGGACTAAGCTGTACTCATGTCACCTGGGAACTGACAACTGACGATAGGTATAGTACCAGCCAATCAGTTCCCGACGAGTCCTGTCCAGTATACTCATAACCAAACGAGCACCCACATACTATCTCAAGTACGACGTACTGACGGCTGTGGGACAGACCGTCTCCCCTGCTGGGATGAGAAGTGTATACGCTAGTCTGTTCCGGAGTATCGATGCCCTGTCTCGATAGTCCTACGACTAGGGACCTACATAAGGATGTGCTTGTGGATTACCCAGCCTCCATGAGTGTGACTGCCATCACAACGCTGGTAATCAAGTAAAGATCCTAAGGGCTCCACTAATGTGTATAGGCGATATGTTAAAAGAAACACATATACACACATTGAAGTAGAAACAAACCAAGTAGCATACTACTATTTTGAGCAAGATTGTCTATACAATGGTGAATATCCCAAGCTTTCATTAAGTAATATACAAACTAGTATGATACAGTAATGGCCTCTAGGGCATATACACTAATAATCTCCCACTTGCACTAAGGCCATGTACTGGCGTATCGAAGATCTATCATCTCGATCAGCCGCTCGAACTGAGTCCGGGGCAAAGCCTTCGTGAATGGATCTGTAGTGTTATCTTCTGAAGCAACCCTCCGGACTTCGATCTCTAGGCGATCCATGATCTCCCTGATCAGGTGATACCGCCTTAAGATGTGTCTTGATTTCTGATGGGACCTGGGTTCCTTCGCTAAAGCTATAGCCCCGTTGTTGTCGCAATACAGAGGTATTGGATCAACAATGGACGGAACCACCTGAAGTTCTTTCAAGAACTTCCTCATCCAGACGACTTCTTTTGCGGCATCAACAGCAGCGATGTATTCCGCTTCCATCGTCGAGTCAGCAACGGTTTCCTGTTTGGAACTCTTCCAACACACCGCCCCTCCATTGAGGGTAAAGACAAAACCCGACATGGACTTGGAATCATCCTTGTCACTCTAGAAGCTGGAGTCAGCAAAGGCCTCGATCTGGAGGTCTTTTCCGCCATACACCAAGAACATCTCCTTAGTCCTTCTCAGGTACTTGAGAATGTTCTTTAACGCTATCCAGTATTTCTCCCCAGGGTTTGACTGATACCGGCTTACCACACTCAGTGCATAAGCTACATCTGGTTTGGTACACAACATCGCATACATTATAGAGCCTACTGCAGAAGCGTAGGGCATAATAGACAGGCGATCCTTTTCCAAATCAGTCTTCGGAGATATCTCTTTGGAGAGGGTGATCCCGTGACAAGCCGGTAGATTACTGCGCTTGGAATCTTCCATACCGAATCTTTTCAGTATGGAGTCGATGTACCTGGACTAAAAAAGTCCTAACATCCTCTTGGATCTATCACGATGGATCCGGATCCCCAGAATGTAAGTGACATCACCCAGGTCTTTCATGGAGAACCTGTGTGACAAGAACCTTTGACAGATTGTAGCATAGGAATGTCATTTCCTATCAAAAGAATGTCATCCAAGTATAACACAAGGAATACGACAGTTCTTGCTACAAATCTACTATAGATGCATGGTTCATCTGGATTTTTGATAAAGCCAAATTCTTGAACTGTCTCATCAAAGCAGATGATCCAACTCCGCGATGCCTGCTTTAGACCATAAATGGACTTAAGCAACTTGCACACCTTTCCGCTGCTCCCACTCTGAATGAAACCCTCTGGCTGGTCCATATAGACACACTCCTCTAAATTTCCATTTAGAAAGGCGGTCTTTACGTCCATCTGCCAAATCTCATAATCGTGGAAGGCAGCGATGGCAAGAAGGATCCGAATGGATTTCAGCATAGCCACTGGAGAAAAGGTCTCATCATAGTCCAAACCAGGTCTTTGAGGAAAACCCTTTGCAACAAATCTAGCCTTATAGGTCTCAACCTGTCCATCTTCACCAATCTTTTTCTTGAAGATCCACTTGCATCCTACGGGTTTTACCCCATCTGGAGCAATGTCCAAAGTCCATACTTTGTTGGTGTACATGGACTACATTTCGGTCCGCATTGCATCTAGCCATTTTACTGAGTCAGCACTCTGAATGGCCTGCTGGAAGCTAGTAGGTGTAAGTCCATGCTTCCCTTCCCCGGTACTTTCGGGGTTGCGGATGTGGTGAAAAAACGATTTTCTAGAGGGTGGTAACATAGACTCAAAACGGATCTTTGTTAAACTATCTACTTAACAACCTAACTAGGAGTTGTTTAACTACTCGGTTAGGGGGTTATACCTTTCTTGAACTCCTTCATCTTCAACTCTTGTGGTGTACGGACCGGCCTCTCCTCGTCGTCTTCTCGCGCCGAAGACGGATCCACCCGAAAGCTTCTACCTTTGGCTTCTTCTTCGAACTTGAAGAAACTAGATCACTCGGTTTGGTAAACCTTGTGAGCTAGGATGAGTAGAGGATTGTTTTGGTGTATTTTTATCTCTAGGGCAATGAGTCTCAACACATGAGAATGGTTTGCCTTGAGGTAGAGAGAGCAAGAGGAAGAGGGTGAGAGCAAGAGAATGAGAGAGCTCAAGAGAGAGAAAGCAAATGAAAGAATGAGCCTCTCTTTTCTCATCCACCCTCTCATAATCCAAAAGCATCATGAGCCATAATGATAATCAAGTATTATGTGATGGTTATCATCTCACACAAGGCCATATCATTTCATGCATTCATTTTTCAAACCACAACAAGCAAGCAAAAGTCTTTGCATGAAAATGACAACCATTGTAATGATGATGGTCAACTAGTCCAACCTAGTCATCCGGTCAACAAAGTCAACAAGTCAACAAAGTCAACCCCTCAACAACCATGTCACTATAATACTTAATTAATATTATTGCTAATCATATTTCTTATTCTCATTAAGGCTTAGCAAAAAGTCAATGGTCAACAGTCAACAGCCCCAATGAGAATCCTCTGCCTCTGTCTCTCTGTCAACTGTGCATACACACCCGCATCCACGTTCCGAGGAACACGAATACAAACGAGATAAAACCAATCCCAAAAGGTATACTAGGATCTGGCTTAAACCAAAGCCCGCTAGTGTTAACTGTCCGGACACCAAACGTGCACAAGTGCACGGATGTGACCGAACCCTGCCGCAAAACCATGCGACCTGTTGTAAAACCATGCGACCTCTACTCTTTTGCCTAATGGCGAATAGCTCTCTGTATGGGACTCTAAAGACTCGACACTACGCTGGCAGTGGGTTTAACCACAGACCGCAAGTGGCACTAGCTGTGCGTAACGGGCCCCAGGTAGATGCCGATAAGAAGACGGACGAGGTGAAAACCCATCTGAACTCCTACTGAGCCTGAATGTGACAGTCTCCGTACAGTCCGGTCTATTCGTCTGATACATCGCATGGCGGGCCTAGGGGGCGGTAAACGTCGGTCCCCTAATAGCGGTACATGTCGTGTCGGAGTGTAGCCCAGAACACCCTGAGATAATACTGGAAACCTACCAGTATATCTCGCTTGCCCTAGCCAGGGACTGCTCGTGTAACGACTCTCCTAGACACAGCGCGATGTCAACCCCCAATACCGGGAGAGACGAATCCTGTCTAACCGTCACTGCCTCCAAGTGCTTCGGGACTGCACCCAAAAAATACCTATTTGCATGACTCCTTTGAGCCGTGGTAGGGTAGTAATCAAAGTACAGTGGGAACACACTCGAGACGAAGTGACAGTGTCAAGTCAGCGGACTAAGCTGTACTCATGTCACCTGAGAACTGATAACTGACGATAGGTATAATACCAACCAACAATTCCCGACGAGTCCTGTCCAGTGTACTCGTGACCTAACGAGCACCCGCATACTATCTCAAGTACGATGTACTGACGGCTGTGGGACAGACCGTCTCCCAAGCTGGGATAAGAAGCGCATACGCTAGTCTATTCCGGAGTATCGATGCCCTATCTCGATAGTCCTGCGACTAGGGACCTGCATAAGGATGTGCTTATAGATTACCCATCCCCCACGAGTGTGACTGCCATCACAACGCTGGTAATCAAGCAAAGATCCTAAGGGCTCCACTAATGTGTAAAGGCGATATGCTAAAAGAAACACATGCACCCATTAAAGCGGAAACAAACCAAGTAGCATACTACCATTTTGAGCAAGATTGTCAATACAAGGTGAATATCTCAAGCTTCCATTAGATAATATACATACTAGTATGATACAGTAATGTCCTCTAGGGCATATACACTAACAATCTCCCACTTGCACTAAGGCCATGTACTGGCGTATCGAAGACCTATCATCTCGATCAGCCGCTCGAACTGAGTCTGGGGCAAGGCCTTGGTGAATGGATCTGCAGTGTTATCTTCTGAAGCAACTCTCCGAACCTCGATCTCCTGGCGATCCACGATCTCCCTGATCAGGTGATACCGCCTCAAGATGTGTCTGGATTTCTAATGGGACCTGGGTTCCTTCGCTAAAGCTATAGCCCCGTTGTTGTCGCAATACAGAGGTATTGGGTCAACAATGGACGGAACCACCTGAAGCTCTTTCAAGAACTTCCTCATCCAGACGGCTTCTTTTGCGGCATCAGATGCAGCGATATTGTTAGTTATATGTATGCCCTAGAGGCCATTACTGTACATTGGACGTATATTGTAGTGGATGCTGGGACATATATAGGGAGGACTTTCTTGCTCGACATGATAGTATGCTATCTGGTTACACTTTACCTTAACGTGTACACTGATTGTCTCTCCGATACATGTTGGTAAAGCCCTTAGGATGTGTACTTGACTACCTGGACTATGATGCGGATCATACTAGTGGGGACATGGTAGTCCATAAGTACATCCTTCAAAGTCCCTAGTCGTGGGTGTATCGAGACGGGGCATCGATATACCAGAGTAGACTAGCGTATACCTTTTCGACCCATACAGATGGGCGATGGATGATCCCATATCCATTGGTGTTTGACATCAGAGATGATATACGGGTGCTCAGTAAAGACTGGGTACACTGGACGGACTCGCCGAGAACTCCCAGAGGGTATTATACCTTACGTCAGATGGCAGTTCTCTAGTGACACTGGTACAGAGTAGTCTGTTGACCCGAGATCATCATAGAGTCTTGTGTGGTTCCCACTGTGCTTTGATTTCCACCTTACCATGTCCAAGAGGGCGTGCAAAACGGTGGTTTTTGGGTACAGTCCCGAATCACATGGAGGCAATGAGCGATAGGAGGGGATTTGTCTCTCCCGGTATAGGGAGTTGATGTTGCGCTGTGTTCGATTGGCTATAACAGGAAATCCCTGGCCAGGGTTGCTGAGATTCACTGGTAAGTGTTACCAGTAGTTTCTCGAATTGCTATAGACCTCATATCGACACGACTTATCGAGCTATTGGGGTCTGACGTTTACCACACCTAGGCGAGATATGCGACATATCAGACGATCAGACCGGACTGTACGGTAAGTGTTACTGGTTGGATTCACAAGAGTGTGAGCGGGCTTGCTCGTCGATCTTCTGATCGCTCAATACCCGGGTGGCCATTACGTTTAACAGACCGCTTGCGGCTTGTGGGTGCTTGATATGATCATCATCTGCTGCCGGCGTATTGACGAGTCTTTAGAGTCCTACACAGAGGTTTCCTGGCTCAAGCGAAACGAAATAGGAGCGCATATGAGATATGTGCGGGACCGAGAATAATACGTGTATGTGATACCGTATTCTATTCTCGCGATGAATGTATCGATTGGTTATATGCGATATAACCTAGTTATCGAATCAAGGATTGATTCGATAAGTCGATACATAGGATACTGGTCGGTTATATGCGATATGACCGGATCGTTGAATCAAGTGTTGATTTAATGATTTAATGCATAATTATATATTTGATATATTACTTTGCATCAACTAGTATTGGTTCACTTTAAGTGGATTTTCTCACTTGATTTGTGCAAGTTGTATATGTGATATACTTTTGTGCACTTGATTGTATCATATTTGATGATACATGCTTATTTGGTTAAGTGTAAAGAATTAAACCATGGTTAAGTTGTTGATTAGGGTTTTACTTAATCATTTATCTTATTTGTTTATTCATTTTGAATAAATTGAAAGATAAATGAATGGTGGATTGATTTGTTTTTAGTTGAAGCTTCATGAAGCTTTGACTAAATGACCTTTTTGTTCTCATCCTTAATTCTAACCATTTAAACTAACCCTAGTCTATTCTCTACACTTAACAAAGGTTAGAATATGATAAGAATCAATTCTTTTTCAATTATTCTTTAACACTTATCATATTCTTTCTTCATCTTCTTCTTCAATAGCAAGAAAGAAAAGCTTGCCTCATCAATGGCAAGTGATGAAATCATGTGAGAAATCCAATTCTAAAGTGAACCCACTTCCTATTTCTTCATCCTCTACCTCTTGCCAAGGAGTATAGGGTGTATTCTTCACAAGTTTCATGACTTGGTGAAGTTGGAGCTTGATCTTGTGTTGCCTCGACGTACATCATCTTCGGCATCGTAGTCGATGACCTAGCCCGCCCATTTCTCCGATGAAGCCGACGCTAGAGCCCGGGTTTCGATTTGGACAGCGAGGGGACTTCATCACGGAGCCGTGGAGGTGGAGGACCGGATCTACAAAGGTTGTAGACTCTTTCTTTTAGTTAAGTTGTTAACTAGTTGCATGTGTTCGCCTAAAAATCTAGTTAACGATCCGTATTAGGGTTTCTCGGCATCCGTAAAATTTGAAATTGGCATGGTTGATGCCTTGTGAGACCTCCTTAGTGTGCCTAGGAACCCTATAGTGGTATCTGACCCTAGCTAGAGCCTTAGGCGATGCGTAGACGAAGTTTGAAACCCGATCGACCCGAAACCCTATCCCGATAATGCTCTCTGGGCTTTTTTCAAAAACTGGGTTTTTTCCGGATTAAAAATGCTTAAAAAATTCAGCAGGGAATTCTAAGAATTACGGTGCAAATTTTTCCCAGAGATGATTCCATAGTGCGGCGGAACCGCGGCAGAAGCCTGGCTTCTGCGGCGGTTCCGCGGCCAGATGATGAAATCATAATTCCCTGTTTGCACAGTAACTCCTATTTTATTATGCTGGATTTTCTGGGAATTTTTAATATTTATTCAAGAGTTGAATTTTCTAGGGTTGTTTTGGGGATTCGGTGTTTTGATCGGAGTATCAGATTTTGTCTATGTGGCTTTCCGGATAATTTTTGAATATGTTAAAAAGTTCGACCGGATATAAATACCCACCTTTTCCCCTGTCAGGAAATTTCCAAGTGTTGGATCTTTCCGTAGTTTAACGACGTTCTAAGTAGTGCAAGTAACGCGATGGTCCCTCTAGAAGACAACAAACCTTAACTCGATTATGTGACCGTCTTGAACTTCCCTTTGAACCTTAGGGTTTGGGGCAGTACGGCGTGCCACATGTGAGGCATTGGCTTGACCCTTCTACGGCTGGACCGTTGGTACTGAGGCATGAACTGGATGTTTTTAAACATGTTTCATGTGTTGAGCTGTATCGGGAAAACTTGGGTGTTCGACTGTTCGATCGGAAAGTTTAACATTTTCTGTTTATCTGGAATGTGATACAACAACTGGAATTCACAAGAAGTTATGAGATAACTGAATGAATGTTATAAACATAGCAGTTTAGTCTCACTTGATCGGTTGCCACGGAATTTTGATGTGATCAAAAGTCCGTCGCAATCACGTAGCGTACTCGGATACTCGCCGGATAAACTTAATAGACTGCTACATCCCTTAGCCCCGACCAAGTGACTGTAGGAGAACCCCGTCACCGAAAGCATCCGTTCGGGTGCTCGCGGCAGCGGTGTTCCGCCTTGGTGCACTTCGTCGGAGGCATCGGGGGTGCAGCCGTCTATTGAAGTTTGCGACGAGCATTCGATCAGGATGTCGGGAATCTTGTAGAATTGCCCGACTTGATATTGAAAAGAGTTTTCGATAAATGAGACTAAAATGCGGGGTTTATAATTGTTAGGCATGCGATGTCTAAGGAATTCATTTGATTATGCATGCTATGTCTAAAGAGGTTGCGGATTCCAATTGTTGTAGTTTTACACTTTCTTTTCTGTGACCGTAAGTGTAATATGTGATATCGCCGGTTTCGTTGCTATATATCAACGACAATTGGGATGCGCATATTTACTTACATTGATGACATGTGATGTTATGTGTTGCCGGATATGTTATATTGGATCGTCGTGTTTGAATAGCCGGGGGTTTTTATGTGAGATGAGTGTTTTTTATTTTCATTCATGTAAAAACTTGTATGTAATATTCTTTTATTGGGACACTTCCAGGTTGCGGAAGATGTCACCCTTTGTATATTATTTACTTTTCCGCAATAGGATAGACCCAAGGAGGGGAGCATAAGTAACCGGGTTCTGGAGTCCAGTGGGAGACCAACTCGAGGAGTCGAGTCCGGGTCTCCTAACTCTAGAATTGGTAGGGTTGCTTGCCGCTCTCGTAGGGGTCTAGGGGTGTGGGTTTGGCTATTCATCACGACCGTAGAATCCGTGTTTTATACTGGCTCGTATTGAAAACACGGACGTCCTAGTATATCCAATATTTCATATGTTTCTTCTGCTGCGATATCTGTGATGTGATCATGTGATGTTCTGTGATAAATACTGTATATGGTATATATGATATATTATATAGACGTTACTTATGTTTTACACCAGCGCTAGCCCTGCCCCGCTCTGCCGTTAGTTACCTAACCTAACGGTGCACGAGGGGACATCGAGGCGAATGCGGATGGCATAAGTGTACGTCGTATTTATCTGTGATGTTTAGGTAATTTAAATGATGGGACTTCATTAATAAGATTAATGAAATAAAAGAAACCTAAGATGTTGTAGAATCGAATTTCAAAATAATACAGGTAGCTACAGTTCTTGCTTTGCACAGCGGTATATATGATATATCCTGCACCTTATTCGATGAGGAAAGGACCGAGATCCCTTCACCGGGAGTGACTCCTTTTAGCAATAACTGGCAGATGCTACACACTCGGTTTGTCTTTTGATTGCTTTTAAGAGTTTCTGCTTTGCACAGTGATATATATGATATATCCCGCACCTCATTCGACGAGGAAAGGACCGACGATCCCTTCACCGGGAGTGACACCTTTAGCAAAACTAGAAAAGCCTCAAAAACACTCCATTTTAAAATCATTTGATTCTACAACGATATAAAGTTCATTACGCAAAAGGTTTTCTTAAAAACCTGTCGTCACCCTCCATCATTTCTGATAGGTAATAGTTAGTATTCGTGCTGCGTTTGTTGACTCAGTCAAGGCGTAGTGTGCGGTAGCTGATTAGTGCTTATCTGCAAAACATATGATGCGATTGGATTAAGGTAGTCGTGCGGCCTTGTTGACTCAGTCAAGGGTCGTGCGGGTGGGTTTAATTCAATTGAGAAATGATGGGTTGAACTTTACTTGCGGTCTATGGTTTGTTGACTCAGTCCAGGTCATAGATCGCATGGGGCAAAATATTATCGGGAATTTCAAGTGTTGAGATTTGCAATGAGATTGCACACCTTCTATGAGATAGTTGGATCCCGATACCCGCTGCGAGTAATTGTTACTCCTAGGAGAGTTTTATACATTACAATTAGCCGATCAAGTAGGTGTCTAGAATGGTGTTAACGAGGTTACGCCTCTGGGAAAACAAGGTTTACATTAATTAGGTTCGTGCGAAAGCATGGGGGACCTCCCTCAAAGTACCGACACTGGCCTGGCTGAAAGATTGGTGAACTTGTAGTGTGTAATTAATCCTGGCTAGTCTTCCCTTTTAGGGTTTGAAGGAAGATTTGATAAAAATAGTGGGAGCCATCCTGATTAGATAAAATAAAAACCAATCTGATCTTGCAAGAGCATACGCTGAGTGTTTTCTTCTCTCTCTCTCCAGGCACGACCATATCACGCCTTAATCAAGATAATAATACGGATTATTGACCGAACCCGCTTGTTATACTGAGCTGGGGAACGTTGGTCCCGCTCCAACTTATAATTGTTATAAGACAGAGCAGGAAATTGGGGAATACCAGATTTCCCGTGCCGCCCAAACGAAGAGAGTGCATGCTGATGCATCATCTTCGGGTGTGTTCATTACAAAGAACTGTTTCTCTGTATCCTCTGCGTCCTGGGTATGTGATACCAGATCAGGATCCCAGATATGTAATCTGTTACATTGGGCTACAGAAAGGTAGAGAACTGAGAACGGGTGACAAATTTCATGAGGCAGAAAACGGGGCAAGTGTTGCAGCCAAGTCTGTTGGTCACTGTCACCCTGTATTACCAATACATTGATTCTGAACGAATGTTATTAGATACCGAACCTGATATACAAAATCATATCAGTCTCTTTATTAGTAAAGAAATGATAAAATTCTGTATTATTGGATAATGTTTTGAACATTTCCTATATCAAAAGTTGATCGGTTCAGGCACGTTATCTAAAAGCATTGATGTTCTAAATCAAACTACAGTTCTTAGTATACGGAACACACAAAAGAGGAAGAGTTCAGAAATTAACGAATTCTTCTTGAGGTATTGTAGACTAGGTCATATCAATGCGACCCGACTGGCTGAAGTTACATTTAGATGTATATTTAAATCAGTTTGAATTTACATCTTGTGAAACTTGCCAGTCATGTCACAAAGATAAGATGACCATAGCTCCGTTTACTGGAAACAGAAAAAGAGTTAGTAAACTCTTGGGATGATACATGTTGATGTATGTAGGTCCCCTGTCTACATATGCCAGGACTGGTTCTTTATACTTCATTACGTTCTCTGATGATCTCTTTAGATTCAGACATATGTTCTTGTTAAAACACAAGTCCGAACCTTTTGAGATATTCACAGAATATATGTTAGAAGTAGAGAACCAAAATACGGGTATAAGTATCTGTCCTATGATGAGATCAAGAAGGAGAATACTTGAGCACGGAATTCCTGGACTATTCTAAAGGAGAAAGAGATTCTCCCTCAGCATTACTCCTCCGTATACACCATAGCACGATGGTATATCGGGGCGGAGCAGATACACCCTATTTGATATGCACTACTACAAATAAGGGTTGCCCCTACGGATTTATCCGTAGGGGCAACTCACTGCCCCTACGGACATATGCGTAGGGGCCAAAAAATACCCCGTAGGTGCAAAGGCCGCAGGTGCAAGTTGAGGCCCTGAACTTGCCCCTACGGGCAAAATATTGCCCCTACGGATATATCTGTAGGTGTTATTGCCCCTACGGATTACTCCGTAGGGGCAATCAAATCATATATTTTTTATGTTTTTTTGAATATATTGTATGTACCTACGGATATACCCGTAGGTCCTTATTATACCCCTACGGATATATCCGTAGGTAATATGCCGTAGGGGCAAAATATCAGGAAACCTGATATTTGGCCCCTACGGATAACTCCGTAGGGGATAGACAGTGGCCCCTACGGACATATCCGTAGGGGCACTCCCAACACCCTGCACTGAGATCAGGGGTGAAAATATCAGGTTTCCTGATAGTTTGCCCCTACGGATATATCCGTAGGGGCAACATATATACCTACGGCTTAATCCGTAGGTACATATTGTCTGTATTTTTTTTAAAAAATGGGCAGCTAGATTTTTTCCCGCCCTGTGCACAATACTATATACATCAATCAAATCATATATTGCAGTATTCATAATCACATCTCACGCATATATATAATATACAAAAGAAACCCAAAAATTGAATATGATATAAATACAAACAAATATCAATATCGTTTCAAAATGTAGTACAATATGATATAAATAAATACATGTTTCAAAAAATAAGAACCAAAAAGCTACCCTAGTTCGGTCTAGCTCCACCTCTGAATAACGTTAGAATAACGCGCGCCTGCTCCTCGGTCAATACACTATGCAATGCGTCGCGAGCGGTAGTCTGAGTGGCATGTGGAGCTGGCGATGTGGTCTGCGCAGCCGCCGTCGAGGTAGTCGCTTGCGGAGCCGTGGCTGCGGGAGTCTGAGTGGGCGATGGTGCTACAGGAGCTGTCTGCGGAACCGCAGCCGATGTAGTGGCTTGCGGTGCCGCAGCCGAAGGAGATGCATGTGGAGGCTAGGCCGATCTACCCTATCGCGTCTGGACATAACGTGTGTAAGAAGCGTGTAAGAACTGTGTATTATTCGAATTCGTATCATTATTAAGTTATTTCGAAACCCTGTTTCGATATCTAGTTTGGAAAAGCGTTGTTTATTTTAATTACATATGTATGTATGATTAATCAAACTTAAGTCTAAAACCAAATAAGCTCAAGCTACGTACTAATTATGGATATGTTGATATGTATATAATATGAAATGATATTTTACTATAAAGTAGTATACATACCAGCATCTCCTTCAACTCCTGAACGGTGGCCCTCAACCTATCCAGTTCCTGATGGACATGCCGGTCACTGGAGACGGAGGAAGTAACCGCCGGGGTGGAGTCCAACCTCATATGGGCCCTGCTAGGGCCCAATCCCCGGCCTCTCTCCCAACCTCCATGGTGCCCTCCGTGTGCGGCGTCCAGAACTGGGGTCAGCAGCCTCGGATCGTTCTGTCCGGTAAAATCGATCCCCGAGGCCTGGGCCTGCTCAACCACCCGCTCCTACACCCACATTAAGCAGTAAATTATAAGTATAAAATTTAAACTTGAACCTTCCAAAACTAAAATTTCAAATTTGGGTAGAAAAAATATTAACACTTACGCAGTACTCCTGGGTAGCGACGTCGGGATATCGAAGCTCGCCCGTGGCGGGATCTGTCGAGGTGCCGTGGACGGCAAGATATGCGGACAGCACGCTCGGTGTACCACCTGACGCCACGGTCCGAGATGTCTGCAATATTACAAAGTAACTCTTAATATTAGAAATATTAGAGAATAACTCTTAATATTGCAGAATATTAGAGAATAACTCTTAATTTACCGATAACTCCATGGCTCGAGTAATGTTCCTCGAGCCACCTGTATAAGTGGGGCGACCCCTCTTCGCCGACTTCCTGTTCTCCATATTCTGAGCGGCCTGTTTCTGCACAACGCATTAACATTTAGTTTTCTAATTAAGAAACACAAAGAAATAAATTATATCATAAATAATGAATTAAATTTAAAATACATACCTGTTTGCGTTCAGAGTCGAAATAAGCGCACAATAGAGGCCATGTCTCTACGTCGACTCTCGCAAACCCCGGAGTAGATAGGAGGGCCGCTCTCTCTGCCTCGGGGGTCTCTATCCACAGGGAGTAGCAGTCGGCCTTCAGCTCATTCCTGTTGTATCGGACCTTGGCATGCATGTTCTTCATCAGGCCATTGTACAGAGCATGAAGGTCGAGCACCCTCCCCGGGTGATCAGGGTCGGCTACAGGCTGAAAATCGTAATCCAACTGAAAATACAAAAAAAAAAATTGTTATTAGATTGCAAGTGTTAATAATAAATATATTGCATATATCAAATGAAAATATATATTAATACATACCCGAGCCTGATCAAAGAAGAGGGCGAATGAGCGCTGGTGCTGCTCGCCCCACTCTACGTGAAGTGGATAGTTCTTCACGATCCGGCTCTCGTCCCCCAAATACCGGCCGAACCTCTCGGCATGAGGACCGGTATAGCGATAGTCAAGGGTAAAAAATAGGGGGAATACTGCCTCCCCCTAGCTCTATCAGGCCTCAGCCTATGGGACTGATTCGGGCCTCGAGTCCCCCTCTAGGGATGGAGAGGCCCTGCATCTGCACGAAATATCAAGACAATCAATAATAAGACAAAGTTGTATTAAGAAATCAAGGTTAAACAAAAATTCAAGTGTGATATATACCTCCGGTGACTAGCGCACGAGCCTGGGCCCGAGCAGCAGCACGAGCGGGACGATAGTTCCTCCGGTGAGGAACAACCGGGGTCCCGGACCCGGACGCATCCCCTCCAACTATAAAATAAACATCGATGCTAAATTTCCATGAAGTTCATATTTATTCTATAGAGCATATGTAAAATGAATAAATATTTTAAATTTATTCATACTAACCTGCAGACGATGCGGAGGTTATGGAAGCGGCAGAAGTGGCCCCTATGGAAGGTGTGGATGCACCACCTATAATTAGACAATTAAAAATAGATTATATAAGTAATTGCAAAAAGAATATGTAGATCAATAATATAACGTTCTAAATCAATATGCATGCACTATAGGATATATAAACATACCCGCAGGTGCGGTGGTCATCCCTCTCACAATACATCGGGCATCCGTCATTCCGGGTCGGCCCTATATCAATCCATCGGGCATCCGTCAGTCCGGGTCAGCCCTCTCTCAGTACCTGCCTCTAGCACCGAGAAAACACGGGGCGACGCCCCAAAACATCATATCAAGGGAACCGGGTTTTTAAATGATTACTTATTTGAAAAGAGCCACGGTTCCAAATCCAGAAATCATAAGAAATCTCAACCAGTAATACAAGTAATTGTGATGTGATATGTGCATCAAGTATGTATATCTAGTCATGTCACAGAAAAATGAGCTACAATGCAACGATCCAATGTGATATAGGTATCAAGTATGAAATTCAAGTCATGTCATATATAGATGAGCTACAACAATATACAACAGTATGATCATGGCAGTTCTATCAATTCTAAGCAATATATAAAGATGGCAGGGAATGCAATATGTGATGACAATCCATGGTATGGTATATGCAATATATAACAATAAGGTCCTATCAGCCCTGACGCATAACGCCATACGGGCGATATCCCTGTAGATGTGAAATCTACTAACCGTGTCTCGCGCTAAGTGTATCCAACCACCTGCTTGCCCTTCTTCGCAGCGTCCGTCTCACTGGCCTGCGAACCTAGAATCACATAACATATATCACACATAAGCTCATTTCACAAAAACGCGACATTACGGTCCAACTAGACACTCGTGTCGCAAACCAATCGCGCGTGTGCGCGATACGCTAAAACGTGTAATCACGCGCCACGAAACTACCCCGACGCGCCGCGATACGCAGAAACCCAAACCTACTCACGTATCACGCGTGTCGCGAAGATTTAGAAAAACGGCAAAGAAGGTATTTGATCCCAGATTTTGATACAGGAAATATATTGCAAAACTATATATACCAAAATAACCCACATACAAGCAGAGACCCACACCCCAAACCCCAACCCAAATCTCCCCTATCTGGCCGCAATTTGCGGCCAGAATGCCCATTTTGGCGGCCAGACTTGGGAATTGGGTTCCCAGGTTTGGTTGGCGCACTCAAATCTCCCCATACATGCTGCAGTAACATCTAGATTTATACTGAAAAGTCTCGGGTAACAGCAGATCCTACAGAGCCTTATTTCTAGTTAAAAACACACATTTTGCCCAAAAATGGAACTTTATGGTATTTTCTGACATCTGAAACAAACCCTAGTTAAAATAGCTCTAATACCACTTAAAAGAGTTAACCAAGCCAACAAAATCCCACTCTAACATATACTTCACTAATATCCTCCAATATCACAAAACATGCACAAAATGAGATCTTTTGCTAGAAATTCATTAAGTTATGAACAAGAGGATGCTAGGGGTAAGTTATTACCTTCAATATACCTTAAGAAACACCAAATTTTCAGCTTCACTCTCAGCTTTAGCAGATTTGCTTGAAAACACACCAAAACCCCCAATCTTTCATGGTTTTGAGATGGAAAAAGGTGTAAATTTGGGTAGGGTTTTATTTGGGGGTCAAGGGTAAAGAAAAGGGAAAGAAAGGATGAAGAAAGGGGAGGGTTTTCTGCTGGAGAGTTGCAGGAATTCAGAATGAGGAAGAGAGAGAAAAGAGAGAGGGAAATGGTCAAGAAAGTCCACCCTTCACCTACCCTGCATGCCTCCTTGTTTTATTTGGACTTTGAATTATATAATGGGTTTTAGAAAAGATTAAATGGTGGGAAAAAGAGTTTGCAACCATGCATATGAAGGGTTAACAAGTTGCAAGAAAAGTCTAAGTGTGCACGGCTACGATTATCACCAAACAATCAAACAGAATTTTCAAAGTGTTACAATTTACCCCCCTTAAAGAAATTCGGTCCCCGAATTTCAAAAATCTAACTAAGGTTACCTTCAAAAAGATGGGGATACGTCTTCATCATCTTGCCTTCGGTCTCCCAAGTGACCTCCTCACGGTTCTGACCATGCCAAAGTACCTTAACTGATGGAATGTCCTTCGATCTCAATTTCTTCACTTGCCGATCCAAGATCATCACCGGCTGCTCTGCATAGGAAAGGTCACGCTCAAGCTGGATCGTCGGATGCTGAATCGCATGCGAAGGATCATGAAGATATCTGCGGAGCATCGAGACATGGAATACGGGGTGCACATCTGGGAAGCTGGGCGGAAGGGCTAAACGGTAAGCTACTGCACCAACACGCTCGAGGATCTCGAAGGGGCCCACATACCTGGGACTGAGCTTCCCCTTCTTTCCAAACCTCATCACACCCTTCATTGGGGAGACCCTCAAGAAAACATGATCACCAACTGAAAACTCAAGTCTGCGTCGTCGACGGTCTGCATAAGCTCTCTGCCTACTCTGCGCTGCTCTCATCCTATCGCGAATCAACTGGATCTTCGCGGTCGTCTCCTCAACGATCTGTGGCCCAAAGATACTGCCCTCACTGAGCTCTGTCCAACAAGTGGGCGACCTGCATCTCCTCCCATAAAGAGCCTCAAATGGTGCCATCTGAATGGTCTCCTGGTAGCTGTTGTTGTAGGAAAACTCTACTAAGGGCAAATGATGATCCCAGCTACCTCCGAAATCTAATACACAAGCTCTGAGCATGTCCTCGAGAGTCTGGATGGTCCGCTCTGACTGTCCGTCGGTCTGCGGATGAAAATCTGTGCTGAAACTCAAGCGAGTGCCCAAAGCCTCCTGGAGCCTCTGCCATAGTTTACTAGTAAACTGGGTGCCTCTGTCGAACACAATGCACGTCGGGACTCCGTGTAGTCGCACTATCTCGTCAATGTAGATCTGGGCATACTGAGTAAATCCGAAAGTCTTCTTCACTGGTAGGAAGTGAGCCGCTTTCGTCAGACGATCCACGATCACCCAGATGGAGTCATACCCCCGACTAGTCCTGGGTAGACCTACCACGAAATCCATCGAAATCTGTTCCCATTTCCACTCCGGAACGGGTAACGGCTGTAGCTCTCCCGCGGGCCTCTGCTGCTCAGCCTTGACCTGCTGACAAGTCAGGCATCTC
The DNA here is from genome assembly GCA_030015575.1 of Agapanthus africanus. Lineage (NCBI taxonomy): Eukaryota > Viridiplantae > Streptophyta > Magnoliopsida > Asparagales > Amaryllidaceae > Agapanthus > Agapanthus africanus. The sequence goes on along the minus strand of JASDDO010000029.1, from coordinate 249,334,519 downwards.
GATACAAAATCTGCAATGTCCCTCTTCATTCCGTCCCACCAGTAAACACCTCTCATATCATGATACATCTTGGTGGAACCGGGATGGACGCTATATACCGATCGGTGTGCCTCCTCAAGAATCTCGCGCCTCAGTCCCTCAGCATCAGGTACGCACAGTCTAACTCCAAACCGTAGTGTCCCCTGATCATCGATCACGAACTCGGAAAATCTGCCCTGTCCAATCTGTGCCATGATCTCTGAACATCGGTCATCACTGAGCTGTGCCTCACGTATACGATCGATCAACTGTGGGCGTGCACGGACATGCGCTATCTGTCCTCCAATCGGCGTGAACTCGAACTGTACTCGACTGTCGCATAATATCTGCCAATCTGCGGATGACTGCTCCTGTACTGCGCTCAAACAAGATAGGCTACTCCCGGGCCTCCTGCTCAAAGCATCCGCCACCACATTTGCCTTGCCCGGGTGGTATAAGATTTCGCAGTCGTAATCCTTCACTAATTCCATCCATCGACGCTGTCGAAGGTTCAGGTCCCGCTGCTGGAATATGTATTTCAAACTCTTGTGATCCGTAAATATCTGGCACGACTCGCCGTATATGTAATGTCGCCAGATCTTAAGTGCGAAGACCACTGCTGCCATTTCCAAGTCATGAGTGGGGTAGTTTTGTTCATGTCTCTTCAATTGTCGCGAAGCATACGCGATCACCCTGTCGTGCTGCATCAAAACACATCCCAGCCCCACTCGAGAAGCATCACAAAAGACCACAAATCCGCCCGGTCCGGAAGGTAAAGATAACACCGGTGCCGTCGTCAGCTGAGTCCGTAACTGCTGGAAACTGTGCTCGCACTCCTCCGTCCAATCGAAAGGAACTCCCTTCCGGGTCAACCCGGTCAATGGTGTAGCAATACGGGAGAAGTCCTGCACAAAACGCCTGTAGTAACCGGCCAACCCCAAAAAGCTGTGAATCTCCGTCACCGATGTAGGTCTGGGCCAGCGCTGAACGGCCTCGATCTTCCTCGGGTCTACACATATACCGTCTCGTGAAATCACGTGCCCCAAGAAATCTACGCTGTCCAGCCAAAAAGCACACTTGGAGAATTTTGCATAAAGCTGGTGCTCCCTCAATGTCTGCAATGTAATCCGCAGATGTTGCTCGTGCTCCTCACTACTCCGGGAATACACCAAGATATCGTCAATGAAGACTATAATGAACAGATCCAAATAAGGCCGGAAAATACGGTTCATCAAGTCCATGAAGGCTGCTGGCGCATTGGTGAGTCCGAACGACATCACCAAAAACTCGTAATGGCCGTAGCGCGTACGGAAAGCTGTCCGGGGAATGTCCTCCTGTCGAACCCGCAGCTGATGATAGCCCGATCGTAAATCGATCCTCGAAAAGTACCCTGCCCCCTGAAGCTGATCGAACAAATCGTCGATACGCGGCAAAGGATACCTGTTCCGCACTGTCACCCTGTTCAGCTGGCGGTAGTCGATACAAAGACGCAAACTGCCGTCCTTCTTCCTGACGAACAGGACTGGAGCACCCCAAGGAGAAACACTGGGTCGAATAAGTCCCTTGTCCAGCAAATCTTGCAACTGGCCCTTCAACTCTCGAAGTTCCGCCGGGGCCATCCGATAAGGCGGTATGGAAATAGGTCCCGAGCCAGGAACCAAATCAATACAGAAAGAAATGTCGCGCTCGGGCGGCAACCCAGGTAGCTCGTCAGGGAACACATCAGGAAACTCGCTAACAACCGGAATCTGGTCCAATGGAACCTGTATAGCGCGAGCATCGCAAACATAGGCGAGAAATCCCTGACATCCCTTCCTCAAAAGCTGTCCAGCGCGAAAAGAAGAAATCACACTGTGAGGGGCGGCACTAAGGTCCCCCAACACAACAAAAACCGACTCACCGGGAAAGCAGAATCTAACTGGCTTCTCACGGCAGTCCACAGAAGCATAGCACGTGGCCAACCAATCCATACCCAAAAGAACGTCGAAGTCCAACATCTCCAGAAGGATCAAGTCGACAGGCAACTCTCTCTCGCCAATACAGACGGTACAGGATCGGAACACGTGCCTAGCAACAAACGACTCTTCCACAGGAGTAGTCACCACAAGCGGCTGATCAAGCAAGCCGGACTCTCTACCCAAACTCGGCACAAAGTGTGTGGATACGTACGAGTGTGTGGATCCGGGATCGATCAATACATGTGCATCAACTGAACATACAGGGAGGATACCTGAAACCACTGCATTGGACGCCTGCGCGTCCTGATGTGTCAAAGCAAAAACCCTCGCCTGTCCGCCACCTGTGACTGGCTGCCCTCTGCCTCGGTCACCTCGCCCTCTCTGAGCAACTCCTCCACGCCCACGACCTCGCTGTGTATGAGTCTGGCGCGGAGCAGCGGTAGGTACGATAGGCAACGCCCTCTGGGGTGGTGAAGATGGTAATGTGACATGCGGTGCTGTCACCTCCCTCCGGGGTGTCTCTGGACAATCCCGTACACGATGGTAAGAACTCCCACATCGAAAACATCCCGACGATGACCGCTGACCGTCCTGGGAATAGGAACTGAATAACCGGCCCTACCCTGAATCTCTGCTGCCTGCAATACGTCTATCACGGCGCCGAAAAGGCTGTCTCTGTGCTGCTGTATCCGCACGAGCTCTCTTCGGCTCTGGAAGTGCCGAAGTCTCAACAAGGTGCTCCTCGACCACTAGGGCTGCGTCTACAGCTGCTGCATAGGTCTCGTAGTGCTGCGCGCTGATCGTGAGGAATACTGGTGAAAGCAAGCCTCGAACAAATCTCTGGACTCGCAGCTCCTCGGTGGCCACTAAATGTGGGGCGTAGACTGCTAGCTCGGTAAACAGTACATCATACTCTGCCACTGTCATCGCTGGCGTCTGGCGCATGGACTCAAATCTGCGTGCTCGGGCATCTCTAAAACTCCGGGGAAGGAAACGGGCAAGAAATATGGTTACGAACTCCGTCCAGGTCATAGGAGGAAGAGCTGCTGCTCTGCCCTTCTCAACTGAGTCACACCACTTCTGCGCAAGACCTTCCAGGCGAAAGCTCGCGAACTCGACCCATCTCGCATCTGCGCAACTGAGGGAACGGCATATCCTGGCCATCCTGTCTATGAAAGACTGTGGGTCCTCGGCTGTATCGGTGCCAGCGAAAACCGGAGGCTTCAGCCTCATGAACTCTGATAGCGATACTGTAATCACCTCCGTGGCTGCAGGGGCAACTGGCTGTGCGGTAGGTACCATAGCGGTCTCTGGAACTGGTGGAGCTACCTCTGGTCGCTGCGCTCGAAGCGTCTCAACTAGCGATCCTATCATCTGGCGCATCTCCTGCATGCTAGATCCCACCGTCTGGCGCATCTCCTGCATACCAGCCCCTAACGTGGCGATCTGCTCTGTCACGGCAGGAACAGCCTGCTCGGGTACAACCGGCATGCTGCCCGGATCAGTCCGTGTCTCGGACGAGTCAACTCGAATCTCGGCCCTCGCGGCCGCTCTCTGTGCCCTCGTAGTCTTAGGCGGCATAATGGCTGAAAGAAAATTTAGATTCGATAAGAACACGGAAATCGAATCGCAAGAATATAAGGAGGGATCAAATCAGTAAGTCCTAAGGTCACGTAAGCGGAGTACCGTGTCGTGAGTATGCCGCGGAACATACACACGCTACGCTACCCTGCTGCAGCTACCTACTCCATCATACCAGGGTCATCCTACACTCCGAAGGTAAAACCTACGCTCTGATACCAACTTTGTCACGACCCGAGAATTCGACTCGTGACCGGCACTTAACCACGCAACGTCTACAGGCGTAACGCGGCTAAGTAAGCCGAACCCAGAAATCAAAACCAATAAATATAGAGTGATTTTAAAACATTTTGTAAAAACAATCGTACATGTCAAAAAAAAACTTCCATTTATTTAGTAGAAATCCTTTTTAAGTTCAAAAGTTATAAGTTTTATAATTTTGGTAACATTTCCTTTTTAAAACATTTGCCCCGCCAGTCGGATAGAAACAAGGTGTAACAGAAATGACGAGTAAAATGAGTGAAGCATCACAATAAGATATACGACGCCGTAGCGAAGAATACACAGTAAAGCAAGGACAATATCATAAAAGATGAGACTGCATAAAGTAAAGTCGGCTCACATGCGAGCTCGACACCAGAATATAAAATCATACATATCGTCCTCTCAACTGTCTCTAAGTCAATACAGAAAGGTAGATGGAGAATACTAGATACATCAATATACAACTGAAAGATAACAGATACCGTACAAAACCCACCTATCAGCAAAAGGCTATCTCTGCTCAAAAAGGGTATCTTTGCCAAAAGATGCGGTAACAGCCAGCCATGACTACTCCCAAGGGCAACCTGCAAATACTGTGGCACAACGGGGGTGAGTTGCCAACTCGTGAATAGAGATAACATATAAAGGTAATCGCGAGCATGCACGTTCAGCGCTACTCCAACAAATGCCAGCAGATGATATCAATGCGAGGTAAACAGTATGCATAATAATAATGCAAGTCCTCTATCAGGTGATACAACTACAGGATGAGGTGTGATAATAAATGCTGAGCATGGGAATATAGCATCTACATGAAGTATCAAGGTGGACTACATATGTATGTATGCACCACAAATCCTAACATCCCAAACGCCGGTACTCCATCGGCCCTCATATCCTGTATATCCCTGAGAATCCCGAGTGCCCAACATCGGCACCCAAATATCATAAATACTCGTGTCTAGCATCGACACGCAAAACATCCTGTATCGGGCATCCGTCATTCCGGGTCGGCCCTCTCTCAAAGTATATATCGGGAATCCGTCAGTCCGGGTCATCCCTCTCATAATACATCGGGCATCCGTCATTCCGGGTCGGCCCTATATCAATCCATCGGGCATCCGTCAGTCCGGGTCAGCCCTCTCTCAAAGTATATATATCGGGAATCCGTCAGTCCGGGTCATCCCTCTCACAATACATCGGGCATCCGTCATTCCGGGTCGGCCCTATATCAATCCATCGGGCATCCGTCAGTCCGGGTCAGCCCTCTCTCAGTACCTGCCTCTAGCACCGAGAAAACACGGGGCGACGCCCCAAAACATCATATCAAGGGAACCGGGTTTTTAAATGATTACTTATTTGAAAAGAGCCACGGTTCCAAATCCAGAAATCACAAGAAATCTTAACCAGTAATACAAGTAATTGTGATGTGATATGTGCATCAAGTATGTATATCTAGTCATGTCACAGAAAAATGAGCTACAATGCAACGATCCAATGTGATATAGGTATCAAGTATGAAATTCAAGTCATGTCATATATAGATGAGCTACAACAATATACAACAGTATGATCATGGCAGTTCTATCAATTCTAAGCAATATATAAAGATGGCAGGGAATGCAATATGTGATGACAATCCATGGTATGGTATATGCAATATATAACAATAAGGTCCTATCAGCCCTGACGCATAACGCCATGCGGGCGATATCCCCGTAGATGTGAAATCTACTCACCGTGTCTCGCGCTAAGTGTATCCAACCACCTGCTTGCCCTTCTTCGCAGCGTCCGTCTCACTGGCCTGCGAACCTAGAATCACATAACATATATCACACATAAGCTCATTTCACAAAAACGCGACATTACGGTCCAACTAGACACTCGTGTCGCAAACCAATCGCGCGTGTGCGCGATACGCTAAAACGTGTAATCACGCGCCACGAAACTACCCCGACGCGCCGCGATACGCAGAAACCCAAACCTACTCACGTATCACGCGTGTCGCGAAGATTTAGAAAAACGGCAAAGAAGGTATTTGGTCCCAGATTTTGATACAGGAAATATATTGCAAAACTATATATACCAAAATAACCCACATACATGCAGAGACCCACACCCCAAACCCCAACCCAAATCTCCCCTATCTGGCCGCAATTTGCGGCCAGAATGCCCATTTTGGCGGCCAGACTTGGGAATTGGGTTCCCAGGTTTGGTTGGCGCACTCAAATCTCCCCATACATGCTGCAGTAACATCTAGATTTATACTGAAAAGTCTCGGGTAACAGCAGATCCTACAGAGCCTTATTTCTAGTTAAAAACACACATTTTGCCCAAAAATGGAACTTTATGGTATTTTCTGACATCTGAAACAAACCCTAGTTAAAATAGCTCTAATACCACTTAAAAGAGTTAACCAAGCCAACAAAATCCCACTCTAACATATACTTCACTAATATCCTCCAATATCACAAAACATGCACAAAATGAGATCTTTTGCTAGAAATTCATTAAGTTATGAACAAGAGGATGCTAGGGGTAAGTTATTACCTTCAATATACCTTAAGAAACACCAAAGTTTCAGCTTCACTCTCAGCTTTAGCAGATTTGCTTGAAAACACACCAAAACCCCCAATCTTTCATGGTTTTGAGATGGAAAAAGGTGTAAATTTGGGTAGGGTTTTATTTGGGGGTCAAGGGTAAAGAAAAGGGAAAGAAAGGATGAAGAAAGGGGAGGGTTTTCTGCTGGAGCGTTGCAGGAATTCAGAATGAGGAAGAGAGAGAAAAGAGAGAGGGAAATGGTCAAGAAAGTCCACCCTTCACCTACCCTCCATGCCTCCTTGTTTTATTTGGACTTTGAATTGTATAATGGGTTTTAGAAAAGATTAAATGGTGGGAAAAAGAGTTTGCAACCATGCATATGAAGGGTTAACAAGTTGCAAGAAAAGTCTAAGTGTGCACGGCTACGATTATCACCAAACAATCAAACTGAATTTTCAAAGTGTTACAGATATACTTCAAAGTTCCAAACACCAATTCCAATTGACTAACCCCTTTACTTAATTTGGGTCAACAACATAAGCTTATTGAATATTATCAATCACTAAAGTAATATTAAGGAGTATGATAAAGTTCAATGTCAAGACCATGCATAAATTCTCGGAAGAAATATTCAAAAAAAATGATATTATGATCACTCAAGTAATATCTAATTTTCCCACAATAATTGAAAGGCATATAATTGAAGGGGATTATGAAGAAAGAATGGACCCAGTCGCCACCCATCAAGCAGCTTTCTCCCTACACCAATTTACTTTCTGTTTTATGAAAGACATCCTAGTGTTGTCAAATATCTTACGACATGCAAATCAATCTTACGATTCAATACAAGATACAGGAAAATTAATAAGTATCTTATGAATGTATTTATTGGATGATTGGATCAAGTAGTTTTAGGATACAATTTCTGCATCTTACAATATAATATAATGGAATCACAAATATTCAACCCAACTAATAAATGTGTTTCAAATATATTTAGAAAGATTTTATAGTCACATTTTGGTTGCTAGTTTTAAGATGAGAAAACGGAGTATACGTTTGAATTTCCTATGTTGGCGGGACACATAACATCACTAAATTCATCGATCCATCCATGTATTTTGTTGTCATCAATCCACCTAACCCTAACCCCAACCTAACCCTAGCCCCAGCCCCACCCAGCCCCAGGAGCAGCCTCCAGCCCCAGCCCCCCCAGCCCCAGCCCCAGCCCCCAGCCCCCAGCCCCAGCCCCGCCCAGCCCCAACCTAACCCTAACCCTAACCCCAGCGCGGCCAGCTAAACCCCAACACCAACCCTAAGGCAAACCCTAACCCCAGCCCCAGCCCCAGCCCCAGCAGCAGCGAACCCCAACCCTAATCCTAACCCCAACCCCGACCCCGACCCCGACCGCGACCCCTGCCGAACCTCAACTCGCGCGCGCGCAACCCCCCGACCCCAGACCCAGCACGTATGTTAATCAAAAAATTCTTTAATTTACCTCAAGATTTACTCACCTGACCGGCGGTGGCGACGACCCGAACGGCGGTGGCGACGACCTGAACGGTGGTGGCGACGAGAAAGCCGGTGGCGACGAGGAGGACGACGGTGGCGACGAGGAGGACGACAGTGGCGACGAGGAGTTGTTTTCGCGCCGCGATCGAGATCGAGAGAGAAAGAAATTGTGAGCGTAGGCGATCGATCTGAGCTTTAGTAATTTGATATTTAGTTGCCCCTACGGATATACCCGTAGGTTCTTTGTTTGCGGCTCCGTAGGGGCAAACACCAAATTAAGAATTAATATTTTTATTCTTGGACGTCTGGGCCCGTAGGGGCAACCTTTTAGCCCTACGGATTAATCCGTAGGGCCAAGTTAAATCTGCCCCTACGGATTCCAATATCCGTAGGGGCAACCCCCTATTTTACTAGTGATGGTGTGCTCTATGATGAGTACTACTGAGTTACCTATTTCCTTTTGGGAGTTATGCACTTGAGAAGATGCATACCTATTGAAAAGGGTTCAAATCAAATCAGTTGCCTACCACTTCATATGTGATATGGAAAGGGAAGAGCCCATGTCTTAAGCTAGTTAAGATTTGGGGTTGTCCGGCCTATGTCTAAAAGCAAAATCCGGACAAGCTCGAGGCAAGGTCTGTTATGTAGAACTGGAAATGTTCCAGCCATACAAACTGCAGCTAATGATTTGATAGAACCAAATGATTCGGTAGATTCCAACGAACCTCAGCCTCTCCGCCGATCTAGTAGGGTTCCTTACCCACCTGAGAGATACTTTTGTTTCTCTATGACAGTGGGATCGAGGATTGCATCATGAGATGATGACCCAACTAGCTTCGAGCTAGCCATCAGGAGTAAGACTCTGTAAGAATGGCTGGATGCTTAGTGATCTGAGATGGAATCCATATACAACAACAAAGTATAGACTTTAGTTGCTATATCTGAAGGGTTAAATCCCCATCAGGAGCAAGTATATCTTGAGAAGATTACTTGGTGTAGATGGAAAAGTTGAGACTTTCAAAGCTAGACTTGTTAAAGGTTTTCATCATTGACCAGGTATGGATTATGTTGAAACCTTTTCTAAGGATCTATGATTAAGTCCATCCAGATCCTACTTGCCACGGCTACATACCATGACTACGATATCTGGTGGTTGGGTGTCATGACAGCTTTTCTAAATGATGTTTTAGAAGAGAACGTCTGTAAGTACACAGCCAGAGGGCTTCGTAAACAGTGGGAGCAGCGGAAACGCGTGCAAGATGTTTTATAGGATAAAGCAGGCATCGCGGAGTTGGAACATCTGTTTTGATGAGATAGTCAAATAGTTTGACATCATCAAAATGGTAGATGAACCTTGTATATACAAAAAGAAAGTAGGGAGTATGGTGGCGATCCTCGTAGAGTACATGGATGACATACTCTTGATAGGGAAAGAGTTTCCTATGCTACGCTCGATCAATCTCTGCCTATCATAATGATTCTCCACATAGGATCAAAGTAATACCTACTAAATCCTGGGTTTTGGATCTATGAGATATATCTAAATGTATGTTAGAATACTCACTAGCTGTAGTGAGATGGTATCAATTGATCCTGGGAAGAATCACTGGAAGTGTTCCAAGGTGATAAAGACGACTGAGTGTCAGTCACAGGCATTGTCTTTACCCTCTATCGAGGGACGGTATGTTGGAAGAGTTCCAAGCTAGATACCGTGACATACTAGACGATAAAGGCATGATACATCGCTACTTAAGATGCTAGCAAAGAGGTTGTTTGGGTGTATATTGGTTCATGAGATGAACTACGTTCCTACCATTGTGAGACAATGGAGTTGTGGCTTATGCCAAGGAACGCAGGTCCCATCAGTGACCCAGAAATAATCTAAGGCAGTATCGCCTGATCATGGAGATAGTTGATCTCCAGGGTGATCTAGGTTAGGAGAGCAGACTTAGAGGATAACACGGCGGATCCACCGACGAAGGCCTATTCCCAGAGAAAGACTTTTATGGGATGGTTGAGTATGAGATACTACAACCACTGCTATCAGATGGCCCTAGTACAAGTGGGAGATTGTTAGTTATATGTATGCCCTAGAGGCCATTACTGTACATTGGATGTATATTGTAGTGGATGCTGGGACATATATAGGGAGGACTTTCTTGCTCGACATGATAGTATGATATCTGGTTACACTTTACCTTAACGTGTACACTGATTGTCTCTCCGATACATGTTGGTAAAGCCCTTAGGATGTGTACTTGACTACCTGGACTATGATCCGGATCATACTAGTGGGGACATGGTAGTCCATAAGTACGTCCTTCAAAGTCCCTAGTCGTGGGAGTATCGAGACGGGGCATCGATATACTAGAGTAGACTAGCGTATACCTTCTCGACCCATACAGATAGGCGATGGATGATCCCATATCCATTGGTGTTTGACATCAGAGATGATATACGGGTGCTCAGTAGAGACTGGGTACACTGGACGGACTCGCCGAGAACTCCCAGATGGTATTATACCTTACGTCAGATGGCAGTTCTCTGGTGACACTGGTACAGAGAAGTCTGTTGACCCGAGATCGTTATAGAGTCTTGTGTGGTTCCCACTGTGTTTTGATTTCCACCTTACCACGTCCAAGAGGGCGTGCAAAACGGTGGTTTTTGGGTACAGTCCCCAATCACATGGAGGCAATGAGCGATAGGAGGGGATTCGTCTCTCCCGGTATAGGGAGTTGATGTTGCGCTGTGTTCGATTGGCTATAACAGGAAATCCCTGGCTAGGGTTGCTGAGATTCACTGGTAAGTGTTATCAGTAGTTTCTCGAATTGTTATAGTCCTCATATCAACATGACTTATCGAGCTATTGGGGTCTGACGTTTACCACCCCTAGGTGAGATATGCGACATATCAGACGATCAGACCGGACTGTACGGTAACTGTTACTGGTTGGATTCACAGGAGTGTGAGCGGGCTTGCTCGTCGATCTTCTGATCGCTCAATACCCGGGTGGCCGTTACGTTTAGCAGACCGCTTGCGGCTTGTGGGTGCTTGATATGATCATCATCTGCTGCCGGCGTATTGACGAGTCTTTAGAGTCCTACACAGAGGTTTCCTGGCTCAAGCGAAACGAAATAGGAGCGCATATGAGATATGTGCGGGACTGAGAATAATGCGTGTATGTGATACCGTATTCTATTCTCGCGATGAATGTATCGAATGGTTATATGCGATATAACCTAGTTATCGAATCAAGGATTGATTCGATAAGTCGATACATAGGATACTGGTCGGTTATATGCGATATGACCGGATCGTTGAATCAAGTGTTGATTTAATGATTTAATGTATAATTATATATTTGATATATTACTTTGCATTAACTAGTATTGGTTCACTTTAAGTGGATTTTCTCACTTGATTTGTGCAAGTTGTATATGTGATATACTTTTGTGCACTTGATTGTATCATGTTTGATGATACATGCTTATTTGGTTAAGTGTAAAGAATTAAACCTTGGTTAAGTTGTTGATTAGGGTTTTACTTATTCATTTATCTTATTTGTTTATTCATTTTGAATAAATTGAAAGATAAATGAATGGTGGCTTGATTTGTTTTTAGTTGAAGCTTCATGAAGCTTTGACTAAATGACCTTTTTGTTCTCATCCTTAACCCTAACCATTTAAACTAACCCTAGTCTATTCTCTACACTTAACTAAGGTTAGAATATGATAAGAATCAATTCTTTTTCAATTATTCTTTAACATTTATCATATTCTTTCTTCATCTTCTTCTTCAATAGCAAGAAAGAAAAGCTTGCCTCATCAATGGCAAGTGATGAAATCATGTGAGAAATACAATTCTAAAGTGAACCCACTTCCTATTTCTTCATCCTCTACCTCTTGCCAAGGAGTATAGGGTGTATTCTTCACAAGTTTCATGACTTGGTGAAGTTGGAGCTTGATCTTGTGTTGCCTCGACGTAGATCATCTTCGGCATCGTAGTCGATGACTTAGCCCGCCCATTTCTCCGATGAAGCCGACGCTAGAGCCCGGGTTTTGATTTAGATAGCGAGGGGACTTCATCACGGAGCCGTGGAGGTGGAGGACCGGATCTACAAAGGTTGTAGACTCTTTCTTTTAGTTAAGTTGTTAACTAGTTGCATGTGTTCGCCTAAAAATCTAGTTAACGATCCGTATTAGGGTTTCTCGGCACCCGTAAAATTCGAAATTGGCATGGTTGATGCCTTGTGAGACCTCCTTAGTGTGCCTAGGAACCCTACAGATATATTCCGCTTCCATAGTCGAGTCAGCAACGGTTTCCTGTTTGGAACTCTTCCAACACACCGCCCCTCCGTTGAGGGTAAAGACAAAGCCCGACATGGACTTGGAATCATCCTTGTCACTCTGGAAGCTGGAGTCAGCAAAGACCTCGATCTGGAGGACTTTTCCGCCATACACCAAGAACATCTCCTTAGTCTTTCTCTGGTACTTGAGAATGTTCTTTACCGCTATCCAGTGTTTCTCCCCAGGGTTTGACTGATACCGGCTTACCACACTCAGTGCATAAGCTACGTCTGGTCTGGTACACAACATCGCATACATTATAGAGCCTACCGTAGAAGCGTAGACCATAATAGACATGCGATCCCTTTCCAAATCAGTCTTGGGAGACATCTCTTTAGAGAGGGTGATCCCGTGACAAGCCGGTAGATTACCGCGCTTGGAATCTTCCATACTGAATATTTTCAGGATGGTGTCGATGTACCTGGACTCTGAAAGTCCTAATATCCTCTTGGATATGTCACGATAGATCCGGATCCCTAGAATGTATGAGGCATCACCCAGGTCTTTCATGGAGAACCTGTGTGAAAGAACCCTCTGACAGATTGTAGCATAGGATTGTCATTTCCTATTAAGAGAATGTCATCCACATATAAAATGAGGAATACTACAGTTCTCTCTATAAATCTACTATAGATGCATGGTTCATCTGGATTTTTGATAAAGCCAAATTCTTTGACCGTCTCATCAAAACAGATGTTCCAACTCCGCGATGCTTGCTTTAGTCCTTAAATGGACTTAAGCAACTTGCACACCTTTCCGCTGCTCCCACTCTGAATGAAACCCTATGGCTGGTCCATATAGACACACTTCTCTAAATTTCCATTTAGAAAAGCGGTCTTTACATCCATCTGCCAGATCTCATAATCGTGGAAGGCAGCAATGGCAAGAAGGATCCGAATGGATTTCAGCATAGCCACTGGAGAAAAGGTTTCGTCATAGTCCAAGCCAGGTCTTTGACGGAAACCCTTTGCAACAAGCCTAGCTTTATAGGTCTCAACCTGTCCATCTACACCAATCTTTCTTTTGAAGATCCACTTGCATCCTACGGGTTTTACCCCATCTGGAGTAATGTCCAACGTCCATACTTTGTTGGTGTACATGGACTGCATTTCGGTCCACATTGCATCCAGCCATTTTACCGAGTCAGCGCTCTGAATGGCCTGCTGGAAGGTAGTAGGCTTATCACTTTCAATGATGCAATCCTCTCTATCCCTGTCTACGAGAGAACCGTAGTATCTCTCGGGCGGATGAGACTGCCAACTACTCCTGTGGAGCGGCGTAGGAATGTCCTGTTCAATTGAACCCTCTGGTTCTACTAAGCTCTCAGTAATAGCTCATGGTTCTCGAATTTCTTCTAGTTCTACTGCGCTCCCACTTATCTGGTTTTCCAAAAACTCAGTTTCCAAGAAGTAAGCATGACGAGAAACAAAAACCTTTTGTCCCTCTTCGCAGTAGAAGAAATATCCCTTGGAGTTCTTTGGATAGCCCACGAACTTGCACTGTACTGAGCGTGCCTCGAATTTGTCCGCATGCTGCTTTTTGACAAAAGCTAGACATCCCCATGTCTTAATGTGCTTAAGATAGGGTTTCTTCCCACACCACATCTGATATGGTGTGGTAGGCACAGTCTTAGTAGGAACTCGGTTCAAAAGATATGCAGCTGATTCTAGTGCATATCCCCAGAATGATCGCGGTAACTCAGCGTTACTCATCATAGACCGTACCATATCCAATAGGGTGCTGTTCTGTCTCTCCGATACACTGTTATGTTGCGGAGTGTATGGAGGAGTAAGCTGAGAGATAATTCCATTCTCTTTTAGGTAATCCAGGAACTCGGCACTTAAGTATTCACCACCTCGATCAGATCTTAGTGTCTTGATACTTTTGCCTGTTTGTTTTTTTACTTCATTCTTTTATTCCTGGAACTTTCCAAAGGCTTCGGATTTATGTTTCATTAAGAAGACATATCCGTACCTTGAAAAGTCATCCGTAAAAGTAATGAAGTAAGAATAACCGCTTTGCGCATGTGTAGACATTAGACCGCACACGTCGCTGTGTACGAGTCCCAAGAGCTCGCTCGCTCTTACTCCGTGTCCAGTGAATGGAGTCTTTGTCATCTTTCCTTTGAGACAGGATTGACAAGTGGCATACGATTGATATTCGAACGGATTCAAATATCCTTCTGTATGTAACTTCGTCAACCTTTTCTCATTGATGTGGCCCAGTCTACAATGCAATAAGAAAGTCTGATTTATTTCCGGAGACTTTCTTTTGTGTGTATTCTGGACATTGAAAATCTGTGGTTGGTTTAATACGTATATACCATTGCTTAATGTACCTGACCCAATCAGAACTTGATTAAGGTGAATGTTCACAACATTACTTACAAATGCAAATTCATAACCTTCTTTAGATAATAAAGATGCAGAAATGATATTACAAGTTGCATTGGGTACAAAATAGCAATTACGCAAAACCAAAACGTGTACATCTGACAAGCCCAGGTGATAGTCCCTGATTAGTCGAAAATATTGCATATTTTAGCAGGCAATTTCCTCATCATTTGCATTCATATAGAAGTGTTCGGCATTCATAATTCACATATTAACAAAACTGTCGCAAAATATCAGATTGCATGTGTTAGACTCTAAAACCAGCACTATAAAGGAAATTGACTACATTTCATGGCATCGCATCATCCCTACATTTGTGCAACACTTATTTTGAGATCTGTGCAGGAAAATTCAGCAGAAAGGCCAAAATTTACAGTGTACAGCTAAAACGTTACGCCAACTCAATGATTTCAGTTCTGGCATCAATCCAAAAGGGAAAACAAAAATCAACATATCAGAAGAAGCCCCAAATGGCATCCCAAGACCACAGCAGAAATACCAAGGCCCAAGCCCCACAGACAGCCGCGGATCCGCGGCAGGAGCCTGCTTGCACCGCGGATCCGCGGTGGGTCCAAGGAGTTAGCTCCTCAATTTTAGTGCACAATGCTTCACTCAGGGCCCACATTCAGCTCATATACTTTAAATTCCAGAAGACTCCAGATACTTCTGCCAGATCAGCAAGCTTTGGGATCAACACTAAACTAGCCTTGTATTCTAGAAACTTCTCCCTAAACCCTAGCTTAAACCCTAAGCTAAGCCTAAAAACTACTTCTAGAAGTCTTTCAACAATCTTTTGGAGGGAACTCAAAGGCTTAGGGTTTGGGAGATCTATAAATAAGACCCTAGGCTCACTTGTATTGCATCTCTCAATCTTGGAAAAATCAATCCATTAGTTCATTTGAGAGCCATTCTATCTCTTTCTTCATCTTCTTCTTCCACAAGTCTAGTGAGAGGACTTGTGTGAAACCCTAACCCTAAAATTCCAATCAAAAGCCAAGATCCCGAGTACCCATCAAGCAAGAAGCCTTGCAACCTTTTATGAGCCGAGCCGATCTTCAACGGAGCAAGTGGTCAAAGCCGATCCGCGACTCACGGAGCCGAGCGACGCCAATTCAACAATTTAGTTCTTCCTCTTGTAGTTCTTGAGCGACTATAATCAAATTGTTGATATAAATAAAAGGTGATATTCTTTTATCTTGTTTTCTTTAAATTCTCGCATCATGATATCTTTTCAATTCTTGAATACTTTCCGTGTGATGATGTTTGAGTAATACTCCGCTCATCGAGGAGTCGAGACGATCAATAGAATGATGATGTAATATATATTAAATCGATTATTGAGTCCTACGAGTTTTGTAAACCTTAGCAAGTTCAGAACCGACAACCCATTTCGTTGCGATGCTTTCTTGATTGATATCGCTCGAGATTGGGGAGTTACGATCGTTTCTTGAAATTGTTAGAGGCTAGAATGCAAATGATATCAACGAAAGAACAAGGGTTTAAAAGATGAAACCCTAATTTCATCAAGAAAGCCCTAACTCTCGTCGATCATCATCAATCTAGTATCAATCCTTCGAAGGACAAGAATACGAAATCTTGAAATTACATCACGTCTATAGATCCGATCGATTCCTACGAGCCTCATTTAGATTCTTGACATTTTGGTTGGAAATATCATCGAAACACCGATTCTTGTTTTGTTTATCAGTTTCTTGATTATTGATTAAACATCGTGACACCTGAATCAATCGATAAATTCTTGAATCATGTTCCTTTTCTTTTCAATTAACTTTTTGATTCAAACAAATTAAACATAGAAACGAATCGCACAATCCCTGTGGACGATCCGCACTTGCTAACGAAATCTACACGACAGCGTTATTGATTGCGGTCAAATCTAATATTTTTTGGTTGTGATTTCTTTATAATTTTCTACATTACACAATCCGGAAAATTAAATCAATGAAATGGCGCCGTTCCCGGGGATCACGCGCTAATTCGTTTCATATTATAGTTTGAATTGAAAAAATTATTCCATTGTTATTTTGAGATCAAAATTCGTGCAAACCCTAAACGATTTGTTGTGGTTCATTGCAAGGAAATCTGGAGCTGTTTGGCAATTGAAGAAAATTTTTGGAAAATACCAATGAGCTGTGGGAGTCCACAGAAGCTCCCTGAAGAAGTTTGGTTCAGTGATCCTACACTTCGACCGCGGAAGGGCGGCATTAGAGGGCATCTGCGGCGGAACCGCGGCCCCTTTGAGGGTTCTCTGTGCAAAAATTCCTCTGGTGACTTCTTACCTTCTCCTCTCTCCTCTTTTAGCTCCAACTAATACTTTGCTGCAGGATTCTTTGCAAATAATCGCAGCGCCGCAAAAGCAAAATTAAATTTGTGCGTGATTTTGATTTCTTGGTTGTTTGCATTCTAAATACGGATATTAAGGGGCACGGCCAAATCCAAATTAGGTGGGGATTTCATTACCCTTCCCAGGCCCCGAAAACCACAAAACTTGCATCCGCATTGACCCACATTAACTAAAAGAAATCTAGAGAAGACTCTAAGGACTGTCGCGCTCAATTAGGACAAGAGAAGGCCGTGGGTAATTCATTGCTTATCCGCGTTTTCTTGTGGTGCCTAAGGCGAGTGTGTCTAAGGCTAGTGGTTTTTAATTAGGCCCACTACTTACGTAGTGGAGTACCTTCCCACTTACCTGGCACTTATCCGGCCATAGGGGGACAAAGAGGCAGTGGAGGATTCTATCCTGCGACTTGTCTTTTGGCAGTTAGGAGTGGTCTAGAGCCGGACCTAGGTGACCACTAGATTCTAGGGTTTGTGTGCTGCATTTGTTTTGTCGCATCATTTTTTTTCAAAAATCCGACCCTTTTTCAAAGCAAGCACCGCATTCATTCATACCCCTAATTATAAGTCAACGCTGCCACTTGTACTAACCCTTTTTAGTGCAAGATAGGCTGGACACGGGATTCTAGTGCCCGTTTAGTCCGCGTACCCTTTATCGACTCCGAAGTCGATATTTCTCCATTTACCTTTTCTTTACCCACTACCACACCCACACCGATGGATCCGAATCCATCAAACTTCTTTAACCCTAATCTGCCGTCGTCCGTTGGTGCGCAGAATCCACCCCGCATCTCTCTCCAGGAGAGGTGCTACCCTATTCGAGGTCCTCTTTCGACCTGCTTATCCACACCACCAGCCAATGGGGATAACTTTGAGATTAAGCCCCAGTATATCAATCTTTTACCCAAATTCCACGGACTCGAGACTGAGGACGCTTACGTTTTCATTACCAAATTTGAAAACGTATGCGCAATGATGGGTACGTCACAATTTTCAGTGGATGCGATGCGTCTACGACTTCTTCCATTTACATTGTGCGATATAGCCGAGAAGTGGCTATATAACACTACCGCACACTCTATTATGAATTGGGAAGAATTCGTCGCTGCATTCCTTAAGAAATTTTACCCAATACAAAAGACAGCTCGAATCCGTAGCGAACTGAATCAATTTGCCCAGCTCCCTGCTGAACCATTTTCAAAATGCTTTGAACGTTTCAAGGATCTTTTGGTTCAGTGTCCTCATCACGGCATCCCGAGATGGGAATTGTGCCGAATCATTTATGAGGGCATTAACCCAAGCACTAAACAGAGCCTTGAAAACATGTGTCAAGGTATTTTTATGACCAAAGATGATGGGGAAGCTTGGAAGTACTTAGAAGAGTTCGCTGAAAAATCACTACAGTGGGAGAGTGGAACCCAACCATTGAATAGGGGTGGCGTACACCAAATAGATGTGTCCATATGTGTTCGAGCTGAGATGGTAGCAATGCAAAAGAAGCTCGACGCTATGGAACACAAATTTGCAGCAGCCTCCCTAAATCCAGTGTCACTCCCCAAAACTGTTTGTGGGTGCTGTTCTAATCCTTCTCATTTAACGGAAGAATGTCCATTAAACTCTGCGTTTCAAGGTCACGAGCATTCTAATGCCGCATTCCAACGACCTAGAAACGATCCATATTCTTCCACGTACAATCAGGGTTGGAGGAATCACCCGAATTTCGCTTGGAACCAAAACCAATCTCAAAACACGATTCCAAACACGAATAATTTTCAAAGGGCTCTTCCTCCACCACAACAGCAAACCCTTCAACTCACTCAGCATCCCTATCAGTCACAAAATTTCCAAAACCAGGGCAACACTCCTGCACAGTCTAATCCTATGCAGTCCTGTTCTGACGAGTTCTCTCAATTCACTCAAAACATGAAATCACTTTTATCAAATTTCATAGAGGTTTCGGCTGAGGTTAGATCTTTCGTCAGTGAGATAAAGAAAAACTCAGCGTCCCAAGCTGAGAGTATCAGATCGATGGAAGCTGAAATCGCACGCCTAAAAGCCGAAATGAGTGCGAGAGAAAAAGGGAAACTTCCCTCTCAACCCCTACAGAATCCTGGGCATTACAATGTAAATGCCGTCACAACGTTGAGATCGGGAAGAGTGCTGAACAATCATGTCGGGGAAGGTATTGATAATACTGAAAATCATATCAACACCCCGGCTGAGACCTTTCCACACACACACACTTCTCCTTCTGATCCTTCTTCTTCTACCACACCATCTTCTCGTGAGCATATTCTCCATTTCCCATTAGGCTCGACACCTTCTCCAACCCTTATAGTTTTCCACAGACGGTCCCCACACCTCTTTTAGGACCTCGTCTACCCCCTCTTCCTTCTCCTGTGATGGACCCTGCGCTTATTGCGAAAGCTCCTTACCCGAACCGGTTAAGGGCAAACGGAACGAGTCCTCATATGGAGAAAATTTTGGAAATGTTCAAACAGGTTAACATCAATATCCCTCTCCTAGATGCTATTCAGCAAGTCCCCGCTTATGCGAAAATTCTTAAGGACTTGTGCACTAGGAAGAGGAAGACTCAAGTGCCGAAGAAGGTCTTCATGTCTAATAATATTAGCACTGCTTTTATACCCCAGCTTCCAAAGAAACGAAAGGACCCAGGATGTCCTACAATATCGATTTCGATTGGGGGTAAAAACATAAATCGTGCACTTTTAGACCTTGGCGCAAGTGTTAACCTGCTCCCTTATTCTGTCTATGAGCAATTAGGGATTGGAGAGCTGAAATCTGCTCATTGCACTCTCCAGATGGCAGACCGATCTATCACCAAACCAAGGGGTGAATTAGAGGATGTGTTGATAAAGGTCGGGGAATTTGTTTTCCCTGTAGACTTTATTGTGCTCGACACACATCCTGTAGCAAACCCCCGGGGCCAAATTCTGGTGATTCTGGGTCGTCCTTTCCTTGCCACTTCCAACGTTGTTATAAACTGTAGAAATGGTTCAATGAACTTATCATTTGGAAATATGACCATTGAACTAAATATCTACAAAGTTGGAAGTCAGCCATCAGAACCCTCTGCTCATATTTTAGATGTGTGCTCTGTCCATGAGATCGCTCCCGATAGTTGTGGAGCCGAGGAACTTTGCTTTACTGATCTCGATGACATTACCACATCTCTGTTTGATTTCACACATGATCTTAGTGAGGACACTTTCTCTACACTTGAGTCCTGCACTTCTGACTTTTCTCCACCCGAATCTGTATCTTTCACAGGCTCTGAGCTTCTTTGTAAATCCAAAAATCACTCAATGATCCCTCCTTCTATCATTTCTCCGTCCGAATTAGATCTCAAAACTTTACCTTCTCACCTTAAATATGCATATCTAGGTGAGAATGAGTCTTTACCGGTTATCATATCCGCTTCTCTTGCATCAGAGCAAGAAAATGCACTTTTATCGGTATTGAGATCTAACAAAGAGGCGTTTGGTTGGAGTATGGCGGACATCAAAGGGACTAGTCCCTTGATAGTTGAACATCATATACATGTGATGGATGATGCCAGACCGACCCGAGAACCACAGAGACGGTTGAATCCCGTCATGAAGGAAGCGGTCATGAAAGAGATCGTCAAATGCTTAGATAATGGTATTATATACCCCATCTCCGATAGCCAGTGGGTGAGTCCTATACATGTCGTTCCTAAGAAATCCGGCATCACAGTTATAACCAATGAGGCGAATGAGTTGATTCAGACACGCGCCCAAACTGGGTGGCGTGTATGTATTGATTATAGAAAACTCAATGCTGCCACGAGGAAAGATCACTTTTCTCTACCATTCATTGATCAGATGCTGGAACGCTTAGCGGGACGAGAGTATTATTGTTTTATGGACGGATATTCAGGCTATAATCAGGTCCCCATCGCCAAAAAGGATCAAGATAAAACCACTTTTACTTGTCCTTTTGGTACCTTTGCTTACAGTCGCATGCCCTTTGGGTTATGCAATGCTCCCGCTACCTTTCAGCGGTGTATGATGGGGATATTCTCTGATATGGTAGAGAATTTTCTGGAGATCTTTATGGACGACTTCTCAATTTTTGGAGACTCTTTTTCTGATTGCCTCGCGAATCTTGACGCTGTTCTTACTCGTTGCAAAGAGAAGAACTTGACTTTGAACTGGGAAAAATGCCATTTTATGGTCCAAGAGGGAATAGTCCTTGGACATGTCATTTCACAGAAAGGCATTGTGGTTGACAGAGCTAAGATAGATGTCATTCAAAACCTACCTCATCCCAAAAGCATCAAAGATATTCGATCTTTCCTTGGCCATGCGGGCTTTTATAGGAGATTCATTAAGGACTTTAGCAAAATTGCTAGACCTTTAGCTCTTCTCCTGGCCAAGGATACGACCTTCCATTTTGACTCGGACTGTGAGACAGCTTTCGACTCACTTAAAAACTCACTCACTTCAGCCCCCGTTTTATCATCACCAAACTGGGACTACCCCTTTGAGCTGATGTGTGACGCATCTGATTTTGCAGTAGGTGCAGTCTTAGGACAGCACATTGAAAAGATGCTGTTAGTGTTTATGCCCTAGAAGGCCATTACTGTATCATACTAGCTTGTATATTACTTAATGGAAGCTTGGGATATTCACATGTATATAACAGTCTTGCTAAACATGGTAGTATGCTACTTGGTTTTTCTATCTTAATATGTTAATGTACGTATTGATAGAGCTCTTAGGATCTTGCTTGTCTACCAGCGTTGTGATGGCAGTCACACTAGTGGGGGCTGGGTAGTCTACAAGCACATCCTTATTCGGGTCCCTGGTCGTTGGATTATCGAGACAGAGCATCGATACTCCGGAGTAGACTGGTGTGTACGCTTCTCATCCCAGTTGGGGAGATGGTCTGTCCCACAGCCGTCAGTACGTCGTACTGGAGATAGTATGCAGGTGCTCGTTAGGTTACGGGTACACCGGACAGGACTCACGGGGAACTGTTGGTTGGTTTGATACCAGTCGTCAGTGAGCAGTTCCCAGGTGACATGAGTACAGCGTAGTCCGCAGACTTGACACTGCTACTTCGCCTCGAGTGTGTCCCACTGTTCTTAGATTGCTACCCTACCACGGCTCAAAGGAGTCGTGCAAACAGGTAGCAGTTGGGTGCAGTCACGAGCACTTGGAGGCAGTGGCGGTTAGACAGGATTCGTCCCTCCCGGTATTGGGAGTAGATATCGTGCTGTGTCAGAGAGCCATTACGCAATGTCCCTGGCCAGGGCAAGCGAGATTTACTGGTAGGTTCCAGTAGTTTCTCAGGGTGTAATGGGCTTCACTCCGACACGACTTATACCGCTATTAGGGGACTGACGCTTGCCGCCCCCTAGGCCCGATATGCGATAGTCTTGGACGAACGGACCGGACTGTATGGAGATTGTCACATCAGACTCAGTAGGAGTTCGGATGGGTTTACTCATCGGCCTTCTTATCGACAACTACCTGGGGACCGTTACGTACAGCTAGTGCCGCTTGCGGTCTGTGGTTAAACCCACTGCCAGCGTAGTAGTCGAGTCTCTAGAGTCCCACACAGAGAGTTTCCTACTCCAGGCGAAACGATATAGAGGTTGCATGGTTTTGCGACAAAGGGTTCGGACGCATACGTGCGTTTACGCACGTACGACTTTCAGACAGTTTTTACCAGTCGGCTTTGGTTTAAGCCAGTTACTGGTATCCGGTTATTGGATTTTTACAGTCTAAAGTTTTTCCGTATTTTTGCGGATTGGAGGGGCGTTCTCGTAATTGTACGAGAAGCTTCTAGAAGATGTGACTAAGAAGGTTACTTTGGATAAGATTGTGAGTCATGAGAGTGATTCATCTTTATCATTATTGCACAATAAATGATAAATGAGACATGCTTAATGAATCACCATTTTGCATTTATGAAGCATGCTTATTCATTTCTTTTATTCATTTTTCTATAATAAGAATGCTTCATAATATATTATGATACACTCTCTCTCATCTCATTATCTCATCTCACATTCTCTCTCCTCAAGCTCTCATCTTCAAGAGACTAATCCTTAATCCTCATGTGTTGAGATCAAAGGTTTAGTTAGACTTAAACATCCATTACCTTCACTCTATATCATCCTTTCTTCTTTGATTAGCAATCAAAGTAGATTAGTTACCTCAAGTTAGAGGTTTAGCTTGGTGTTTTGCTCTCGGGTGGATCGTCTACTACCTAGAGAAGGTCGAGGAGAACCAAGGAGGACACAAAGACGAAGGACAGGTTTCGTTAGGTATAATCCCTAAACACAATAGATAAGAAACTCTTTGTGTACGGTTATTTATAGTTTAGCTTCGATTTAAGCGGTTAGTCGATGTTCGTTCTTTAAACTTGATCGTTTTTGAAAATTCCGCCTCCCCACAAGTACTGGGGTGTATTACATTGACTTACAGTGGTATCAGAGCCTCGCTAAACACTAAATAACTTGATTGCAAATTTGTACGAATTTCGAACGGAAAAACGAAGCCGGAAAACCCTAAAAGTTACAAGTTTCTGTCGAATTTAAAATGATGTCCTAAAATTGTTCAGGTGATCTCAGAAAGCTTGTAAAGGGTCCAGAAGAACACCCAAGAAATTAGAGCCCATGAATCGGCTAAAGAGCCGCGGAAGGGCGGCGGATAGCACCGATCCGCCGCGCTTCCGCGGCCGAGTTGCCGAGTCATGGACTCGTATTTCTTGTGTGGGTCCTCTCTGGTATTTGGGGTTCTCTGGAATATTTAATTATTGCTCAGGTTACTGTTTAACAGAGCAGATTTTGGAGCAATATTGATGTTGTTTATTCGATCGAAATTGTACAGTATTTGCATATGGATTATATCTGTGATTGTTTAATGTGTTCGTAAACCTCCCCCAACTGCTAGTATGTCGGTTGGCAGGGGGTTGCACATTTCTGTAATGGTTATATCTGTTTGTGCATATAAACTGTATTGGACTGTTGTGGTGTATAGCCGGGGTTTGCAATTGGTTATTGTTTAATTCATTTGTTGTAAATGTAATTTGTTGTAATATTATTTTTGCGGGGCACTTCCAGGTTGCGGTTGTAGCCACCGTTGTATTATTTCATTTTACTGTTTTTGCTCCTAGGACTGACCCAAGGTGGGGTACACAAACTGCCGGGCGGGTAGTTTGCCGTACCCGTAGGGGTCGAGGGTGGGGTATCGGCTATTCATCACAACTGTGTAATCTGTCTTTTCTTGCAGGCTCGAAAGAAATACAGATTGCTTGCAAATCCAATATTGTTTATCTGTGTTCTGGAATGAATATCATTGCGTCAGACGAATGTAAAATATCTATATTTATGATAGCTATTTAGACGTCATTTATGTTTTACACCCGCGCAAGCCCAGCCCCCGCTCTGTCGTTAGTTAAGTAACCTAACGGGTGATGACGGGACCCAGTGGCGAATGCGGATGGCATAAGAGGACGTTGTATTTTCGTTGTTTTCTGCAATGATAGGTTAATGATGGGACGCATTATCTATAATGCAAAGTAAAACAAACCAAAGTTTAAATCGTTGGAACAATTTAAAAGAAACCACTCGGTTATTTTTAAAACAGATATTTTTAAATGCGGAGACTTAACCACTCCTTTTAAAAGCTATCAGGTTCCTTCGGTTATATCAAGTTCACTACGTTCACGGTTTCGCCAAAACCATTCGTAGCCCTCCGTCATTTCATTTGGATATTCAGTAGTATTCAAGCTATGCATTTTGGCCAAAGTCAAGGCATAGTGTTTGGTAGCTACTGGGTTTTCATTTGTTGCATAAGATAGATGAGTTGGTTTGGGATAGTCGTATTACCATTTGACCAAAGTCAGGGGTATATACGGATGGGTTCAAATTGACAAGATAATGACGGGTAGAACTTGACATGTGACTTATGACATTTTGACCAAAGCCAAGGTCATAAGAGCATGGGGCAAAAACTTATATCGGGAATTTCTAAAGAAACTGAAATTTGCAAAGAGATGCATACCATTTGGAGTTTGATGAATGTTGGTAGGATTCCTTCAACATTATCATACGATGATATTTGGATCCCGATCCTACTGTGAGTATATGCTACTTATCAGGATATTCGTCACTTAACGATCAATGCTATAAACCTAGTAGGTGTCCAGAAAGGTGTCAGCGGGGTTACGCCCCCAGAGAAAAGAGGTTATTTAATTAAGGAACTTCGCGAAAGCGTTGGAAAACCTCCCTCGAAGTATCGACACTGGCCTGGCTGAACGGTTAAGCAAGTATTGTACGGTGAGAATAGTCTTGGCTAATTCTTCTTTTATGGTTTGAGGAAGGATTCGAGAAACAGTGGGAGCCATCCAGTTTAGATAAACTAAAAACCACTCTAAACTTGCAAGAGCATCATGCTAAAGTGTTTTCTTCTCTCTCTCCTAATTGCAGCGACCCTGAAAATGACTGGACTTAAGTTACTTTTAGAAAAGAATATACTGACGGGGCCAAACTATAAAGATTGGCTGCGGAATGTCAAGATGGCCTTGACCTATGACAAATTGGGGTACGTCCTCACCGCTACGGCACCTGCTGTCCCTGGTCCCAAATCCAGCAATGCGGATAAGGAAATCCGCAAAACCTGGGATTTAGATTGCGCGAGAGCCAAGTGCATCGTGCTTGCCTCTATGAACAATGAACATCAGAGGAGGCACGAGGATATGTCTCTAGATGGCATATTTCTCCATACAAAGGAACTTTATGGAGAGCAATCTCGTATAGCAAGATACGAGACCTCGAAGAAATTATTTCGAGCGAGGTTGGCTGTCGGGTCATCGGTAGGTGAACATGTCCTACAGATGATCGGCTATATTGAGGAGCTCGCAGACCTTGGGACGACTTTGGATAATGAGCTCTATACAGACCTTATTCTCCAGTCCCTTCCTCCCACCTACGCCCAGTTTATCCTCAACTTCAATCTTCAAGGAAAAGAAATTGAACTTGCGGAACTCCTGAACATGTTAAGGAGTGCAGAGGGCACCTTGCAGAAGGCAAGGGAAACACCCGCTATGTTTGTTGGCGGTGCATCTTCTTTCGGGTCCAAGGCTAGGGCCAAAGGAAGGAAGAAGAAGGCCGCACCCAAACCTAGAGGAGGTGTTAGTAAGGTGGGAAAGAAGGGAAAGAAAAAGACTGCAGTACCGATAGTTGGCCAGGATGAGTGCTTCCATTGTCACAGGAAATGGCACTGGAAGAAGGATTGCAAGGCGTGGAAGGCCAAGAACCAGGAACCGAAGCAAGCTGTGGCTTCGACTTCAGGTGTGTTTGTAATTGAGAATTGTCTGTCGATCAACTCTACTTCCTGGGTATTGGATACCGGATCAGGATCTCATATTTGCAATTCATTGCAGGCACTGAGAAACCGTAGAGTGCTGAAGGAAGGTGATATGATCCTCAGGGTTGCTAACGGAGCTAGCGTGGGAGCTGCGTCCGTCGGGGATTATCACCTAGGATTGACGAGTGGACATATTTTGGTTTTGCATAACTGTTATTTTGTACCCAGCTTAACGTGTAATATCATATCAGCTTCCTTGTTATCAAATAAAGGTTATGATTTCACGTTTGTAAGAGATGTTGTTAACATCCACCTTAATCATGGTTTGATTGGGTCCGGTACTCTAAATAACGGCATATATGTTTTAAACCAACTCCAAATTTTCAATGTCCAGAACACACTAAAAAGAAAGTCTCCAGATTTAAATAAAGCTTTCTTATGGCATTGTAGACTGGGTCACATCAATGAGAGAAGGTTGACTAAGTTGCATAGAGAAGGATATTTGGACACGTTCGAATATCAATCTTATGTCACTTGTCAATCCTGTCTCAAAGGAAAGATGACAAAGACTCCATTTACTGGACAAGGAGTAAGAGCGAGCGAGCTCTTAGGACTCATACACAGTGATGTATGCGGTCCAATGTCTACACATGCGAGAGGTGGTTATTCCTATTTCATTACTTTCACGGATGATTACTCAAGATACGGATTCATTTATCTTATGAAACATAAATCCGAGGCTTTTGAGAAATTCCAAGAGTATAAGAATGAAGTAGAAAACCAAACCGGCAAAAGTATTAAGACACTAAGATCTGATCGAGGTGGAGAATACTTAAGTGCCGAGTTCCTAGGTTACCTAAAAGAGAAAGGAATTCTCTCTCAGCTTACTCCTCCATACACACCACAGCATAACGGTGTATCGGAGAGACGGAATCGAACCCTATTGGATATGGTACGATCCATGATGAGTAATGCTGAGTTACCGCGATCTTTCTGGGGTTATGCGCTAGAGTCAGCGGCATATCTTCTGAACAGGGCTCCTACCAAGACTGTGCCTACCACTCCATATCAGATGTGGACTGGGAAGAAACCCCATCTTCAGCATATGAAGATTTGGGGATGTCCAGCTTTTGTTAAAAAGCAGCATGTGGACAAGCTCGAGGCACGATCAGTAAAATGTATGTTTGTGGGATATCCAAAGAACTCCAAGGGATATTATTTCTATTACGCAGAGGAACAAAAGGTTTTTGTTTCTCGTAATGCCCATTTTCTGGAAAATCAGTTTTTAGAAAAAGAAATAAGTGGGAGCGAAATAGAACTGGAAGAAATTCCAGAACCACAAAATGCTACTGAAAGTTTGGTAGAACCAGAGGTTCAAGAAGAACAGAACATTCCCGCACCCCTCCGCAGGAGTAGTAGGCCGTCTCATCCGCCTGAGAGATACTACGGTTTTCTCATAGATGGGGATAGAGAGGATTGCATCATAGATGATGATGAACCTACTGACTTCCGGCAGGCCATCCAGAGCGGCGACTCGGTACGATGGCTAGATGCAATGCGGACCGAAATGGAGTCCATGTACACCAACAAAGTATGGACTTTGGACTTTGCTCCAGATGGGGTAAAACCCATAGGATGCAAATGGATCTTCAAGAAAAAGATTGGTGTAGATGGACAGGTGGAAACCTATAAGGCTAGACTTGTTGCAAAGGGTTTTCGTCAAAGACCTGGTTTGGACTATGACGAAACTTTTTCTCCAGTGGCTATGCTCAAATCCATTCGGGTCCTTCTTGCTATTGCTGCCTTCCATGATTATGAAATCTTGCAGATGGACGTAAAGACGGCTTTTCTGAATGGAAATTTAGAAGAGTGCGTCTATATGGATCAGCCAGAGGGTTTCAATCAGAGTGGGAGCAGCGGGAAAGTATGCAAGCTGCTTAAGTCTATTTATGGACTAAAGCAGGCATCGCGGAGTTGGAACATCTGTTTTGATGAGACAGTCAAAGAATATGACTTTATCAAAAATCCAGATGAACCGTGCATATATAGTAAAGTTGTGGCCAGAAGTGTCGTATTCCTCGTCTTGTACGTGGATGACATTCTATTGATAGGAAATGACGTTCCTATGCTACAATCTGTCAAAGGTTTCTTGTCACACAGGTTCTCCATGAAAGACCTGGGTGATGCCTCTTACATTCTGGGGATCCGGATCTATCGTGATAGATCCAAGAGGATGTTGGGACTTTCGCAGTCCAGGTATATCGACACTATACTGAAAAGATTCAGTATGGAAGATTCTAAGCGCGGTAATCTACCGGCTTGTCACGGAATCACCCTCTCTAAAGAGATGTCTCCCAAGACTGATTTGGAAAGGGAACGCATGTCTATTATACCCTACGCTTCTGCGGTAGGCTCTATAATGTATGCGATGTTGTGTACCAGACCAGATGTAGCTTACGCACTGAGCGTGGTAAGCCGGTATCAGTCAGACCCAGGGGAGAAACACTGGATAGCAGTAAAGAACATTCTCAAGTACCTGAGGAGGACTAAGGAGATGTTCTTGGTTTACGGCAGAAAAGACCTCAGGTTGGAGGCCTTTGCTGATTCCGGCTTCCAAAGTGATAAGGACGATTCCAAGTCCATGTCGGGTTATGTCTTTACCCTCAATGGAGGGGCGGTGTGCTGGAAGAGCTCCAAGCAGGACACCGTTGCTGACTCGACGATGGAAGCGGAGTATATAGCTGCTTGCGATGCCGCAAAAGAAGCAGTCTGGATGAAGAAGTTCCTAACAGAACTTCAGGTGGTTCCTACCATAGTTGATCCAATACCTCTGTATTGCGACAACAACGGAGCTATAGCTTTAGCGAAGGAACCAAGGTCCCATCAGAAGTCCAGAAACATCTTGAGGCGGTATCACCTGATCAGGGAGATCATTGATCGTCAGGAGATCGAGGTTCGGAGAGTTGCTTCAGAAGAGAACATTGCTGATCCATTCACGAAGGCCCTACCTCAGATTCAGTTCGAGAGGCTACTCGAGATCATCGGTCTGCGATATGCCTGTAAGTCGATGTAATACACCCCAGTACTTGTGGGGAGGCGGAATTTTCAAAAACGATCAAGTTTAAAGAACGAACATCGACTAACCGCTTAAATCGAAGCTAAACTATAAATAACCGTACACAAAGAGTTTCTTATCTATTGTGTTTAGGGATTATACCTAACGAAACCTGTCCTTCGTCTTTGTGTCCTCCTTGGTTCTCCTCGACCTTCTCTAGGTAGTAGACGATCCACCCGAGAGCAAAACACCAAGCTAAACCTCTAACTTGAGGTAACTAATCTACTTTGATTGCTAATCAAAGAAGAAAGGATGATATAGAGTGAAGGTAATGGATGTTTAAGTCTAACTAAACCTTTGATCTCAACACATGAGGATTAAGGATTAGTCTCTTGAAGATGAGAGCTTGAGGAGAGAGAATGTGAGATGAGATAATGAGATGAGAGAGAGTGTATCATAATATATTATGAAGCATTCTTATTATAGAAAAATGAATAAAAGAAATGAATAAGCATGCTTCATAAATGCAAAATGGTGATTCATTAAGCATGTGTCATTTATCATTTATTGTGCAATAATGATAAAGATGAATCACTCTCATGACTCACAATCTTATCCAAAGTAACCTCCTTAGTCACATCTTCTAGAAGCTTCTCGTACAATTACGAGAACGCCCCTCCAATCCGCAAAAATACGGAAAAACTTTAGACTGTAAAAATCCAATAACCGGATACCAGTAACTGGCTTAAACCAAAGCCGACTGGTAAAAACTGTCCGAAAGTCGTACGTGCGTAAACGCACGTATGCGTCCGAACCCTTTGTCGCAAAACCATGCAACCTCTATATCGTTTCGCCTGGAGTAGGAAACTCTCTGTGTGGGACTCTAGAGACTCGACTACTACGCTGGCAGTGGGTTTAACCACAGACCGCAAGTGGCACTAGCTGTACGTAACGGTCCCCAGGTAGTTGTCGATAAGAAGGCCGATGAGTAAACCCATCCGAACTCCTACTGAGTCTGATGTGACAATCTCCATACAGTCCGGTCCGTTCGTCCAAGACTATCGCATATCGGGCCTAGGGGGGCGGCAAGCGTCAGTCCCCTAATAGCGGTATAAGTCGTGTCGGAGTGAAGCCCATTACACCCTGAGAAACTACTGGAACCTACCAGTAAATCTCGCTTGCCCTGGCCAGGGACATTGCGTAATGGCTCTCTGACACAGCACGATATCTACTCCCAATACCGGGAGGGACGAATCCTGTCTAACCGCCACTGCCTCCAAGTGCTCGGGACTGCACCCAACTGCTACCTGTTTGCACGACTCCTTTGAGCCGTGGTAGGGTAGCAATCTAAGAACAGTGGGACACACTCGAGGCGAAGTAGCAGTGTCAAGTCTGCGGACTACGCTGTACTCATGTCACCTGGGAACTGCTCACTGATGACTGGTATCAAACCAACCAACAGTTCCCCGTGAGTCCTGTCCGGTGTACCCGTAACCTAACGAGCACCTGCATACTATCTCCAGTACGACGTACTGACGGCTGTGGGACAGACCATCTCCCCAACTGGGATGAGAAGCATACACACCAGTCTACTCCGGAGTATCGATGCTCTGTCTCGATAATCCAACGACCAGAGACCCGAATAAGGATGTGCTTGTAGACTACCCAGCCCCCACTAGTGTGACTGCCATCACAATGCTGGTAGACAAGAAAGATCCTAAGAGTTCTATCAATACGTACATTAACATATTAAGATAGAAAAACCAAGTAGCATACTACCATGTTTAGCAAGACTGTTATATACATGTGAATATCCCAAGCTTCCATTAAGTAATATACAAGCTAGTATGATACAGTAATGGCCTTCTAGGGCATAAACACTAACAGATGCCACACGTGATATACTATGCAAGTAAGACCCTGAATGATGCGCAAATCAATTATACAAACACAGAAAAAGAACTCTTAGCGGTTGTATTTGCATTAGAAAAATTCAGGCCTTAGTTAATTGGCTCACCTATAGTTGTGTATACTGACCATTCCGCTTTAAAACATCTTCTGGCGAAGAAAGATGCAAAAGGTCGACTAATACGTTGGATCCTTCTATTACAAGAATTCGATCTTTTTATCAAAGATAAGAAAGGATGTGAAAACATAGTAGCTGACCATCTTTCACGCATCATTTCTTCCCCTGTGACCCTGCCGATCAATGATTCATTCCCTGATGAACAACTCTTGAGCATATCCGCTGAACCATGGTTCAAGGATATTGTGAACTATCATGCCACAGAACTAATACCGAGCGATTGGTCAAAACAGGACAAATATCGTTTTCTTTCCCAAGTAAAACACTTTTACTGGGACGAGCCCTATTTGTTTAAATATTGTCCTGATCAGATCATTCGCCGATGTGTCCCGAATGAAGAGTTCAAGAGTGTTCTTTCATTTTGTCATGATCAGGCCTGTGGGGGTCACTATGGTCCTAGAAAGACAGCGGAAAAGGTTTTGCAATGTGGATTTTATTGGCCGACCTTATTCAACGACGCATTTGACTATTGCAAAACCTGTACACAATGTCAGTATACGGGCAGAATATCCTAGAGGAATGAAATGCCTCAGCAACCCATTCTGGTTGTTGAAATATTTGATGTTTGGGGCATTGATTTTATGGGTCCTTTTCCCAACTCCTTTGGGAATTTGTACATATTGCTGGCGGTTGATTATGTCTCAAAGTAGGTAGAAGCCATTCCATGTCGCACTAATGACAAGAAAGTTGTCATTAAGTTCTTGAAAGAGAATATCTTCTCGCGATTTGGACACCCACGCGCTATCATTAGCGATAATGGGACACATTTCTGCAACAGATCATTCGAGACTCTGATGCGAAAATACTCAATCAACCACCGACTTTCTACACCCTATCATCCCCAAACAAGCGGGCAGGCTGAAATCTCAAACAGACAAATCAAACTTATCCTGGAGAAAACTGTTCCTAAGAATAGAAAAGACTGGTCGACCAAATTGACGGATGCTCTTTGGGCATTCAGAACTGCATTTAAAACCGACCTAGGAATGTCTCCATATAGGATAGTGTTTGGGAAAGCATGTCATTTACCCGTCGAGATAGAGCATAAAGCATTGTGGGCTATAAAAGAAATAAATTTTGATCTAAACCTTGCTTGCAACTTTCGGAAGCTGCAACTTAATGAGCTAAGCGAACTCCGCGATGAAGCTTATGATAACGCTGTAATCACAAATAATAGGACTAAGGTTTTTCACGATAAAAACATTTTGAGGAAAACATTTTCACCTGGTCAACAAGTCCTTCTTTATGATTCACGATTACACCTTCATGCGTGTAAGCTCCGATCTCGATGGAAGGGACCTTTTGTTGTGCGGTCTGTATATCCGCACGGGGCAGTAGAAGTTGAAAATGTTAAAAACGGCACCTTTTTCAAAGTAAATGGACATAGACTTAAGCCGTATTTTTCCACTAACCCCACGGAGGAGCTCTTGTTCTTACAAGAGCCAGTTTATTTTGATTAAAATTCCTCCGTCTCACCTTCATATCCAGTATATCATTGCATCAATTTTTGGATGAAGGTGAGTGAAAAGAATAAGTTTGGGGGAACTTCTTCACTTATATATTTTGCCCCCACAAATAATTCCCCCCAGGCTTACAGTTTTTTTTTGTAGGTATAGCATTTGACAACAGTGAGGACACTGTTGAAAACAAGTTTGGGGGAGATTTATGCTTATTTTCGCATCATTTGCATTTCATCTACATAAGCACAAAATATTTCTTTAAAAATTTATAAAAATTGAAAAATTTTCAAAACCCATAAAAATTTAAAAATTTTCAAGTATAAAAATAATTTTAATATTTACACTTTTTGTATATAAATAAGATAATGAAAGTTTAGATAGTGAAAAATTACATCCATGAGATTAGATAAATTTTAGAAAACTAAGAAAATTAGAAGTTTTCTTATACGAACTAGTAATAAGTAATTATGAGCCGTTGTCCCAAGGATTAGTAAGATGAAGGAAGTCACTAATCTGAGGATAAAAATAAGTCTGAAAAATAGTTTCTATTCTGGAAGCCAAACATTTTGAACGTTGCTACCCTGCTATTCGTACTTACACACGTCTTCAAGCCTGGGATAGTAGAGGATACCTTGAAATGCTCTTGTCTTAAAGCCGATGTATGAAGGAAATAAAAAAAAATGAATAAAAAAATATATAAAGTGGTGAGAAAAATGAACACTGGTTTTGTTATCACCAAGGGCAATAAAAATATATAGCGAGGGTGCTTCTTCACCTAGTGCCCTAAGGCCAACTGGTCTAGGTGTCACTGCTATGCCTGAGGTGGTGCAAGACGAGGAAAATACACCAAGTAAGCAAGTACAGGAGTAATCGGTCGGTTAGTACCTCAAGAAGTATTAACGGTCGCATGAAAGTGTGTGAGCAATCTCATCTAAATATTCAATAATTAAAAAGTATTGAGGCTGATGGGCAAGAGTATGATAACTTGAATTGAATTCTCCGGGTGTAGGGATGTCTTTACACACACGCAGGGTTATATGATCGATGTTTGGAATAAAGATAGAAATGAAGAATAAGACGATGTTTTATTGAGGGAGGACGTGATTTCTAGCATCTTTTCATGACCATTAAGATAGGGCTCATGAAAACCGAAAAGCTAGCTTAGTTGGAAACCCTAATTTTCAAGGCTTTTCTTCTACGATTCTTTTCTTTAAATGTAATATTCATGATCTTTCTTTTATTATTGGATTTTATGGGTGCAATCCGCTGAAAACCCTCAGGAGACAACACTCCTCCTACTAGGGACACCTAGAGGTTTAAAGGCTTGTTGCACATGCTCAGTGCAATCGTGTTGCCTACGAAAGTGTGCTAGTTAGTTTTTTCTCTTTCTTTATTTTCTCCTTCTCTTTTTAATAAAACAGTTCGCTCGAGACGATCGAAATTAAGTTTGGGGGAATTTGATTAGTCGAAAATATTGCATATTTTAGCCGGCAATTTCCTCATCATTTGCATTCATATAGAAGTGTTCGGCATTCATAATTCACATATTAGCAAAACTGTCGTAAAATATCAGATTGCATGTGTTAGACTCTAAAACCAGCACTATAAAGGAAATTGACTACATTTCATGGTATCGCATCATCCCTACATTTGCGCAACACTTGTTTTGAGATCTGTGCAGGAAAATCCAGCAGAAAGGCCAAAATTTACAGTGTACATCTAAAACGTTACGCCAACTCAATGATTTCAGTTCTGGCATCAATCCAAAAGGGAAAACAAAAATCAACATATCAGAAGAAGCCCCAAATGGCATCCCAAGACCACAGCAGAAATACCAAGGCCCAAGCACCACAGACAGCCGCGGATCCGCGGCAGGAGCCTGCTTGCGCCGCGGATCCGCGGTGGGTCCAAGGAGTTAGCTCCTCAATTTTAGTGCACAATGCTTCACTCAGGGCCCACATTCAGTTCATATACTTGAAATTCCAGAAGACTCCAGATACTTCTGCCAGATCAGCAAGCTTTGGGATCAACACTAAACTAGCCTTGTATTCTAGAAACTTCTCCCTAAACCCTAGCTTAAACCCTAAGCTAAGCCTAACAAACTACTTCTAGAAGTCTTTCAACAAACTTTTGGAGGGAACTCAAAGGCTTAGGGTTTGGGAGATCTATAAATAAGACCCTAGGCTCACTTGTATTGCATCTCTCAATCTTGGAAAAATCAATCCATTAGTTCATTTGAGAGCCATTCTATCTCTTTCTTCATCTTCTTCTTCCACAAGTCTAGTAAGAGGACTTGTGTGAAACCCTAACCCTAAAATTCCAATCAAAAGCCAAGATCCCGAGTACCCATCAAGCAAGAAGCCTTGCAACCTTTTATGAGCTGAGCCGATCTTCAACGGAGCAAGTGGTCAAAGCCGATCCGCGACTCACGGAGCCGAGCGACGCCAATTCAACAATTTAGTTCTTCCTCTTGTAGTTCTTGAGCGACTGTAATCAAATTGTTGATATAAATAGAAGGTGATATTCTTTTATCTTGTTTTCTTTAAATTCTCGCATCATGATATCTTTTCAATTCTTGAATACTTTCTGTTTGATGATGTTTGAGTAATACTCCGCTCATCGAGGAGTCGGGACGATCAATAGAATGATGATGTAATATATATTAAATCGATTCTTGAGTCCTACGAGTTTTGTAAACCTTAGCAAGTTCAAGAACCGACAACCCATTTCGTTGCGATGCTTTCTTGATTGATATCGCTCGAGATTGGAGAGTTACGATCGTTTCTTGAAATTGTTAGAGGCTAGAATGCAAATGATATCAACGAGAGAACAAGGGTTTAAAAGTTGAAACCCTAATTTCATCAAGAAAGCCCTAACTCTCGTCGATCATCATCAATCTATTATCAATCCTTCTAAGGACAAGAATACGAAATCTTGAAATTACATCACGTCTATAGATCCGATCGATTCCTACGAGCCTCATTTAGATTCTTGACATTTTGGTTGGAAATATCATCGAAACACCGATTCTTGTTTTGTTTATCAGTTTCTTGATTCTTGATTAAATATCGTGACACCTGAATCAATCGATAAATTCTTGAATCACGTTTCTTTTCTTTTCGATTAACTTTTTGATTCAAACAAATTAAACATAGAAACGAATCGCACAATCCCTGTGGACGATCCGCACTTGCTAACGAAATCTACACGACACCGTTATTGATTGCGGTCAAATCTAATATTTTTTGGTTGTGATTTCTTCATAATTTTCTACATTACACAATCCGGAAAATTAAATCAATCAGTCCCCCACGGACTCAGTATCCATGCCAGCTCCGTTTGTAACTCTGAGGGTCATATCACCTGCCTTCAAAACCCTACGCTTTCTCAGTGCCTGCAAAGAATTACAGATATGAGATCCTGATCCAGTATCCAATACCCAGGAAGTAGAGTTTATTGAAAGACAATTTTCAATAACATACACACCTGAAGCTGAAGCCGCATCTTGCTTCAGATCCTGTGTTCTGGCCTTCCAAGCCTTGCAATCTTTCTTCTAGTGTCCACTCTTATGAAAGTAAAAGCATTCTTCCTTATCCACAAGCTTCCTTACTTTCTTTGTTGCTTTTTCCTTTCCCTTCGTATCCACTTTACTAACACCGCCCCTTGGTTTGGCGGTGGCTTTCTTCTTCTTTCCCTTGGCTTTCGCCTTGGACCTAGAAGAGGAAGATCCTCCTACAAACAAAGTGGATGTTTCCCTACCTTTCTGTAGGGTGCCCTCTGCACTCCTCAGCATGTTGAGGAGTTCTGAAAGTTCAACTTCCTTTTCTTGCAAGTTGAAGTTCAGGATAAACTAGGCGTAAGTGGAAGGAAAGGACTGGAGAATCAAGTCCGTATAGAGCTCATTCTCCAACGTGGTCCCAAGGTCTCCGAGCTCCTCTATTTAGCCAATCATCTTAAGCACGTGTTGTGCTACCGATGATCCGACGGCCAATCTTGCCGAAAATAACTTCTTCGACACTTCGTATCTTGCGATACGAGATTGCTCTCCATAGAGTTCTTTTGTAAGGAGAAATATGGATTCGAGGTCCATATTCTCGTGCTTCCTCTGATGTTCGTTGTCCATAGAGGCAAGCACAAGGCACTTAGCCTTCGTGTTAGTTATATGTATGCCCTAGAGGCCATTACTATACATAGGATGTATATTGTAGTGGATGCTTGGACATATATAGGGATGACTTTCTTGCTCGATATGATAGTATGCTATCTGGTTACTCTTTACCTTAACGTTTACATTGATTGTCTCTCTGTTACATGTTGGTAAAGCCCTTAGGATGTGTACTTGATTACCTAGACTATGATGCGGATCATACTAGTGGGGACATGGTAGTCTATAAGTACATCCTTCAAGGTCCCTAGTCATGGGTGTATCGAGACGGGGCATCGATATACCAGAGTAGACTAGCGTGTAGCTTCTCGACCCATACAGATGGGCGATGGATGATCCCATATCCATTGGGGTTTGACATTAGAGATGATATACGGGTGCTTAGTGAAAACTGGGTACACTGGACGGACTCGCCGAGAACTCCCAGATGGTATTATACCTTACGTCAGATGGCAGTTCTCTGGTGACACTGGTACAGGTTAGTCTGTAGACCCGAGATCGTCATAGAGTCTTGTGTGATTCCCACTGTGCTTTGATTTCCATCATACCACGTCCAAGAGGGCGTGCAAAAAGGTGGTTTTTGGGTACAGTCCCGAATCACATGGAGGCAATGTGCGATAGGAGGGGTTTCGTCTCTCCCGGTATAGGGAGTTGTTGTTCCGCTGTGCTCGATTGGCTATAACAGGAAGTCCTTGGCCAAGGCTGCTTTAGGGATTTACTGGTAAGTGTTACCAGTAGTTTCTCGACCCGTTATGAGCCTCATATCGACACGACTTATCGAGTTATTGGGGTCTGACGTTTACCACCCCTAGACAAGATATGCGACATATCAGACGAACAGACAGGACTGTACGGTAGTGTTACTGGTTGGATTCACAGGAGTGTGAGCAGGCTTGCTCGTTGATCTTCTGATCGCTCAATACCCGGGTGGCCGTTACATTTAGCAGACCGCTTGCGGCTTGTGGGTGTTTGATATGATCATCACCTGCTGCCGGCGTATTGACGAGTCTTTAGAGTCCTACACAGGGGTTTCCTGGCTCAAGAGAAACGAAATAGGAGCGCATATGAGATATGTGCGGGACCGAGAATAATACCAGTATGTGATACTGCATTCTATTCTCGCGATTTGTGACATTGATCGGTTATATGCGATATAGCCGGGTTATCGGATCAAGTGTTGATTCGATAAGTTGTTACTATTGATATTAGTCGGTTATATGCGATATGACCGGATTGTTAAATCAAGTGTTGATTTAATGATTTAAAGTATAATTATATATTTGATATATTACTTTACATTAATTAGTATTGGTTCACTTAAGATTGATTTTCTCACTTGAAAGTGTACATTGTTTATATGTGATATATGCAAGTGTACATGTTTGTATCATGCTTGATGATACAAACAAGTTGTGTGTATGAGACTTGAACCATATCAAGGTTAGATTAGGGTTTACTATTTTCCTAGCAAATAACAAAAGAATTGAGACTTTGGTCAAAGTTATCAAGCTTTATGAATCTTGATAAGCATTGACAAAGTTAACCCTTTTGTCATTTGTGTAGGATATTAGTTAACCCAACCCTTAACCTAATGGTTTGGTTAAATCTCTATATGAGTTAAGCATGAGGGCTTAACTCAACCATGGTGCCATTATTCATGTGATAAGTTTCATTTTGGAAATGATTCATATGATTCTTTTCTTCTTCTTCATTTTCATCAAGCTTGAAAAAGCTTGCTAGCTCCAATGGCATCATGAGAAAAAGAGTGAGAAATCCAATTCTAAAGTGAACCCACTTCCTATTTCTTCATTCTCTACCACTTGCCATGTAGTATAGGGTGTTCTTTTCACAAAGTTTTTGACCAAGCGAAGGAATAGCTTGAGTTTGAGTCTCCCCGACGTAGATCATCTTCGGCCTCGAAGTCAATGACCTAGCCCGATCATTTCTCCTACGAAACCATCGCAAGAGTCCAGGACCCGATGATCGCAGCGGAGGGACGTCATCTTGGAGCTAAAGAAATGGTGGAGCGGATCTACAAAGGCTGTAATCCCTTTCACTTAGCAATAAAGTTGTTTACTTACTTGCTTTTCGCCTTAACTTCTAGTTAACGATCTTCATTAGGGTTTCTCGGCACCGGAAAATTTTAATTTGGCATGGTTGATGCCTTGTGGAACCTCTTGAGTGTTTCTAGGAACCCTACAGTGGTATCAAAGCCTAGCTAGAGCTTTAGGCGATGTGTTAACGAAGTTAAAACTCCGAACGAACCCGATACGTCCAAGTTTACCCCCTCTCTGTACATTTTTTCAAAACTGTGTATTTTCTGATTTAAAAATACCTGAAAAATAAAGCAGGGAAATATCAGAATTGTGGTGAAATTCGAGATCCTAACTCTTCCAAACCGCCGCGGAACCGCGGCCGTACCAAGCTTGGGCCGCGGATCCGCGGCCGTAAAGAGAGATTAGGTCATTTTGTTTGCACTGTAATTCCTATATCTGATAGTGCTATTTTATGGGTATTTTTAAATTGACTCAAGTGTTGAGTTTTCTGGGAGTTTATTTAGTAATCGTCGATTCGATTGGAGAATTTAATTTTGTTATGATTTCCGGATATTTTTAGAACATGTTAAAAAGTTCGACCGGATATAAATACCCACGTTTTCCCCTGCCGGAAAATTTCCAAGTGTTGGATTTTTCCGTGGTTTAAGAACGTTCTAAGTAGTGCAAGTAACGCGATGGTCCCTCTAGAAGACAACAAACCTTAACTCAATTGTGTGACCGTCTTGAACTGCCTATGAACCTTCGGGTTTGGGGCAATACGGCATGCCACATGTGAGGCGTTGGCTTGACCCTTCTACGGCTGGACCATTGGTACTGTGGCATGAAATGGATATTTTTGAACTTATTTCAAGAGTTGAGCTGTTTCGGGAAAACTTGGGGATTTGATTGTTCGATCGGAAAGTTTAACATTTTCTATTTATCTGGAATGTGATACAATATTTGGAATCCATAAGTAGTTATGAGATAACTGATTTGGATGTTATAAACATTGCACTTTAGTCTCACTTGATCGGTTGCCACGGAATTTTGATGTGATCAAAAGTCCGTCGCAATCATGTAGCGTATGCGGATACTCGCTGGGTAAACTTAATAGACAGCCATGCCCCATAGCCCCGACCAAGTGACTGTAGGAGATCCCCGTAGCCAAAAGCATCCGTTCGGGTGCTCGCTGCAACGGTGTTCCTCCTTGGTGCACTTCGTCGACGGTATCGGGGGTGCGGCCATTTACTAAAGTTTGTGACGAGCATTCGATCAGTTTATCGGGAATCTTGTTGAATTGCCCGACTAGATATTGAAAAGTGTTTTCGATATAGAGACTAAAATGCGGGGTTTATAATTGTTAGGCATGCGATGTCTAAGGAATTCATTTAGTCAGGCATGCGATGTCTGAGGAGATTGCGGATCCAACTGTTGTAGTTTTACACTTTCTTTTCTGCGACCGTAAGTGTAATATGTGATATCGCCGGTTTCGTTGCTATATGTCAACGACAATTGGGATGCGCACATTTACTTACGTTGATGACATGTGATGTTATGTGTTGCTGGATATGTTATATTAGATCGTCGCGTTTTGAATAGCCGGGGGGTTTTATGTGAGATGAGAGTTTTTCATTTTCATTCATGTAAAAATTTTTGTATGTAATATTCTTTTATTGGGGCACTTCCAGGTAGCGGAAGATGTCACCCATTGTATATTATTTACTTTTCCGCACTAGGATAGACCCAAGGAGGAGAGCACAAGTAACCGGGTTCTGGAGTCCAGTGGGAGACCAACTCGAGGAGTCGAGTCCGGGTCTCCTAACTCTAGAATTGGTAGGGTTGCTTGCCGCTCTCGTAGGGGTCTAGGGGTGTGGGTTTGGCTATTCATCGCAACCGTGGAATCCGTGTTTTATACTGGCTCGTATTGAAAACACGGACGTCCTAGTATATCCAATATTTCATATGATTCTTCTGCTGCGATATCTGTGATGTGATCATGTGATGTTCTGTGATAGATACTGTATATAGTATATATGATATATTATATAGACATTACTTATGTTTTACACCCGCGCTAGCCCTGCCCCGCTCTGCCGTTAGTTACCTAACCTAACGGTGCACGAAGGGACATCGAGGCGAATGCGGATGGCATAAGTGTACGTCGTATTTATCTGTGATGTTTAGGTAACTTAAATGATAGGACTTCATTAATATGATTAATGAAAGAAAAGAAACCTAAGATGTTGTGGAATCGAATTTTCAAAAACAGGTAGCTACAGTTCTTGCTTTGCATCGCGGTGTTCCTTGTAGAACATCCTGCACCTTATTCGATAAGGAAAGGACCGAGATCCCTTCACCAGGAGTGACTCCTTTAGCAATAACTAGCAGATGCTACAACCCTCGGTTTGTATTTTGATTGCTTCGATAGTTCTTGCTTTGCACAACGATGTATATGATATATCCTGCACCTCATTCGACGAGGAAAGGGCCGACGATCCCTTCACCGGGAGTGACCCCTTTAGCAAAACTAGAAAAGCCTCAAAAAACACTCCATTTTAAAAATTATTAGATTCTACAACGATATCAAGTTCATTACGCAATAGGTTTTCAGAAAAACCTGTCGTAGCCCTCCGTCATTTCAGATAAGTACTACTTAGTATTCGTGCTGCGGTAGTTTGGCATTCATCAAGGCGTAGTGTACGGTAGCTAACTAGTATTTATCTGCTTATGCATATGATGCAGATTGGATTAGGGTATTCGTACGGCGTTGTTTGGCATTCGTCAAGGGTCGTGCGGGTGGGTTTAATTCAATCAAGAAATGTACGGGTTGAACTTGACTAGTGGACTATGGGTTGTTTGGCATTCGTCAAGGTCATAGAACACCAGAGGTAAAATATTATCGGGAATTTCAAGTGTTGAAATTTGCAATGAGATTGCATACCTTCTATGAGATAGTTGGATCCCGATACCCACTGCGAGTAATTGTTACTCCAGGGAGAGTTTTACACATTACAATTAGCCGATCAAGTAGGTGTCTAGAAAGGTGTTAACGGGGTTATGCCTCTGGGAAAACGAGGTTTACTATAATTAGGTCCGTGCGAAAGCACGGGGAACCTCCCTCAAAGTACCGACACTGGCCTGGCTGAAAGATTGGCGAACTTGTAGCGTGTAATTAATCCCGGCTAGTCTTTCCTTTTAGGGTTTGAAGGA
Organism: Agapanthus africanus; assembly: GCA_030015575.1. Classification (NCBI taxonomy): domain Eukaryota; kingdom Viridiplantae; phylum Streptophyta; class Magnoliopsida; order Asparagales; family Amaryllidaceae; genus Agapanthus; species Agapanthus africanus. Next base: position 249,292,171 of record JASDDO010000029.1, on the reverse strand, counting down.
AGATTTGATAAAAACAGTAGGAGCCATCCTGATTAGATAAAATAATAACCATTCTGATCTTGCAAGAGCATACGCCGAGTGTTTTTCTTCTCTCTCTCTCCAGGTAGCGACCATATCACGCCTTAATCAAGATAATAAAACAGAATATTGACCGAACCCGCTTGTTATACTGAGCTGGGGAACGTTGGTCCCGCTCCAACTTATAATTGTTATAAGACAGAGCAGGAATTAGGGGATTACCAGAATTCCTATGCTACCCAAACGAAGAGAGTGCATGTTGATGCATCATTTTCGGGTGTGTTCATTACAGAGAACTGTTTCTCAATGTCCTTTACGTCCTGGGTATATGATACCGCATCAGGATCCCGCATATGTAATCTGTTACATGGGCTACAGATAGGTAAAGAACTGAGAACGGGTGATAAGTTTCATGAGACAGAAAACGGGGCAAGTGTTGCAGCCAAGTCTGTTGATCACTGTCACTCTGTGTTACCAGAATACATTGATTCTGAACAAATGTTATTAGATACCGAACCTGATATACAAAATTATATCAGTCTCTTTATTTAGATAAAGAAGGATATAATTTTGTATTGTTGGATAATGTTTTGAACATTTCCTATATCAAGAGTTATCTGTTCAGGCACGTTATCTAAAAGCATTGATGTTCTAAATCAAACTACAGTTCTTAGTATATTGAACAGGCACGTTATCTAAAAGCATTGATGTTCTAAATCAAACTACAGTTCTTAGTATATTGAACACACACAAGAGGAAGAGTTCAGAAATGAACGGATCCTTCTTGAGGCGTTGTAGACTAGGTCATATCAATGTGACCCGACTGGCTGATGTTACATTTAGATGCATATTTAAATTAGTTTAAATTTATATCTTGTGAAACTTGCCAGTCATGTCACAGAGATAAGATGACCATAGCTCTGTTTATTAGAAACAGAGAAAGAGTTAGTGAACTCTTGGGATTGATACATGCTGATGTATGAAGGTCCCCTATCTACATATGCCAAGACTGGTTCTTTGTACTTCATTACATTCTCTGATAATCTCTCAAGATTCAGACATATGTTCCTGTTGATACACAAGTCCGAACCTTTTGTGATATTCATAGAATATAAGTTAGAAGTAGAGAACTAAAATACGGGTAAAAGTATTATGTCCTTTGATGTAATCAAGGAGGAGAATACTTGAGCACGGAATTCCTGGATTATTCTAAAGGAGAATGAGATTCTCTCTCAGCATTACTCCTTCGTATACACCATAGCATGATGGTATATCGGGGCGGAGCAATAGCACCCTATATGATATGGTGTGCCCTACGATGAGTACTACTGAGTTTCCTATTTCCTTTTAGGGAGTTATGCACTTATGAAGCTGCATACCTATTGAATAAGGTTCCGATCAAATCAGTTGCCTACCACTTCATATGAGATATGGAAAGGGAAGAGCCCGTCTCTTAAGTCAGTTAAGATTTGGGGTTGTCCGGCCTATGTCTAAAAGCAAAATCTGGACAAGCTCGAGGAAAGGTCTGTTATGTACAACTGGAAACAGTTCCAGCTATACAAACTGCAGCTGAAGATTTGGTAGAACCAAAGGATTCAATAGCAACCAACGAACCTCAGCCTCTCCGCCGATTTAGTAGGGTTCCTCACCCACCTGAGAGATACTTCGGTTTCTCTATGACAGTGGGAGTAAGGATTGCATCATGAGATGATGACCCAGCTAGATTCGGGCTGGCCATCAGGAGTAGGACTCTGTAAGAATGGCTGGATGTTTATCGATCTGAGATGGAATCCTTATACACCAACAAAGTATGGACTTTAGTTGCTTTATCTGAAGGGTTAAATCCCCATCAGGAGCAAGTATATCTTGAGAAGATTACATGGTGTACATTGAAAAGTTAAGACTTTCAAAGCTAGACTTGTTAAAGGTCTGCATTATAGACCAGTTATGGCTTATGATGAAACCTTTTCTAAGTAGATATGCTTAAGTCCATCCAAATCCTACTTGCTACGGCTACATACCATGACTACGATATCTGGCGGTTGGGTGTCTTGACTGCTTTTCTAAATGATGTTTTAGAAGAAAGCGTCTATAAGTACACAGCCAGAGGGCTTCGTAGACAGTGGGAGCAGCGGAAACGTATGCAAGATGTTTTATGTGATAAAGAAGACATCGCGGAGTTGGAACATCTGTTTTGATTAGTTAGTCAAAGAGTTTGACATCATCAAAATTGTAGATGAACCTTGTATATACAAAAAAGGTAGTAGGGAGTATGGTGGTGATCCTCATAGAGTACGTGGATGACATACTCTTGATAGGGAAGGAGTTTCCTATGCTACGCTTGGTCAATCTCCGCTTATCACAAGGATTCTCCATAAAGGATCAAAGTGATACCTACTAAATCCTGGATTTTGGATCTATGCGATAGATCTAATTGGATATTAGGATACTCACTAGATGTAGTGAGAAGGTATCAATGGATCCTGGGGAAAATCACTGGAAAGGTTCCAGAGTGATAAGGATGACTGAATGTCAGTCACAGGCATTGTCTTTACCCTCAGTGAAGGGACGGTATGTTGGAAGAGTTCCAAGCTAGATACCGTGGCATACTAGACGATAAAGGCTTGATACATCGCTACTTAAGATGCTACCAAAGAGGCAGTCTGGGTGTATATTAGTTCATGAGATGAACTTCGTTCCTCCCATTGTGTGACAACGGAGTTGTGGCTTATGCCTAGGAACGCCCGTCCCATCAGTGATCCAGACATATTCTTAGGTAGTATCACCTGATCGTGGAGATGGTTGATCTCCAGGGGATCGAGGTTAGGAGAGTAGACTCAGAGGACAACACGGCGGATCCACTCACTAAAGGCCTTTTCCCAAAGAGAGACTTTTATGGGATGGTTGAGTATGATATACAACAACCACTGTTATCAGATGGCCCTAGTGCAAGTAGGAGATTGTTAGTTATATGTATGCCCTAGAGGACATTACTATACATAGGATGTATATTGTAGTGGATGCTTGGACATATATAGGGATGACTTTCTTGCTCGATATGATAGTATGCTATCTGGTTACTCTTTACCTTAACGTGTACACTGATTGTCTCTGTGTTACATGTTGGTAAAGCCCTTAGGATGTGTACTTGATTACCTGGACTATGATGCGGATCATACTAGTGGGGACATGGTAGTCCAGAAGTACATCCTTCAAGGTCCCTAGTCGTGTGTGTATCGAGACGGGGCATCGATATACCAGAGTAGACTAGCGTGTAGCTTCTCGACCCATACAGATGGGCGATGGATGATCCCATATCCATTGGTGTTTGACATCAGAGATGATATACGGGTGCTCAGTGAAAACTGGGTATACTGGACAGACTCGCCGAGAACTCCCAGATGGTATTATACCTTACGTCAAATGGTAGTTCTCTGGTGACACTGGTACAGGTTAGTCTGTAGACCCGAGATCGTCATTGAGTCTTGTGTGATTCTCACTGTGCTTTGATTTCCATCATACCACGTCCAAGAAGGCATGGAAAAAGGTGGCTTTTGGGTACAGTCCCGAATCACATGGAGGCAATGAGCGATAGGAGGGGTTTCGTCTCTCCCGGTATAGGGAGTTGATGTTGCGCAGTGCTCGATTGGCTATAACAGGAAGTCCTTGGCCAAGGCTGCTTTAGGAATTTACTGGTAAGTGTTACCAGTAGTTTCTCGACCCGTTATGAGCCTCATATTGACACGACTTATCGAGTTATTGGGGTCTGACGTTTACCACCCCTAGACAAGATATGCGACATATCAGATGAACCGACCGGACTGTACGGTAGTGTTACTGGTTGGATTCACAGGAGTGTGAGCGGGCTTGCTCGTTGATCTTCTGATCGCTCAATACCCGGGTGGCCGTTACGTTTAGCAGACCGCTTGCGGCTTGTGGGTGTTTGATATGATCATCACCTGCTGCCGGCGTATTGACGAGTTTTTAGAGTCCTACACAGGGATTTACTGGCTCACGCAAAACGAAATAGGAGCGCATATGAGATATGTGCGGGACCGAGAATAATACCAGTATGTGATACTGTATTCTATTCTGGCGATTTGTGACATTGATCTGTTATATGCGATATAGCCGGATTATCGGATCAAGTGTTGATTCGATAAGTTGTTACTATTGATATTAGTCGGTTATATGCGATATGACCGGATCGTTAAATCAAGTGTTGATTTAATGATTTAATGTATAATTATATATTTGATATATTACTTTACATTAACTAGTATTGGTTCACTTAAGATTGATTTTCTCACTTGAAAGTGTACATTGTTTATATGTGATATATGCAAGTGTACATGTTTGTATCATGCTTGATGATACAAACAAGTTGTGTGCATGAGACTTGAACCATATCAATGTTAGATTAGGGTTTACTATTTTCCTAGCAAATAACAAAAGAATTGAGACTTTGGTCAAAGTTATCAAGCTTCATGAAGCTTGATAAGCATTGACAAAGTCAACCCATTTGTCATTTGTGTAGGATATTAGTTAACCCAACCCTTAACCTAATGGTTTGGTTAAATCTCTACATGAGTTAAGCATGAGGGCTTAACTCAACCATGGTGCCTTTATTCATGTGATAAGTTTCATTTTGGAAATGATTCATATGATTCTTTTCTTCTTCTTCATCTTCATCAAGCTTGAAAAAGCTTGCTAGCTCCAATGGCATCATGAGAAAAAGAGTGAGAAATCCAATTCTAAAGTGAACCCACTTCCTATTTCTTCATCCTCTACCACTTGCCATGTAGTATAGGGTGTTCTCTTCACAAAGTTTTTGACCAAGTGAAAGAATAGCTTGAGTTTGAGTCTCCCCGACGTAGATCATCTTCGGCCTCGAAGTCAATAACCTAGCCCGATCATTTCTCCGACGAAACCATCGCAAGAGTCCAGGACCCGATGATCGCAGCGGAGGGACGTCATCTCGGAGCTAAAGAAATGGTGGAGCGGATCTACAAAGGTTGTAATCCCTTTCACTTAGCAATAAAGTTGTTTACTTGCTGGCTTTTCGCCTAACTTCTAGTTAACGTTCATTAGGGTTTCTCGTCACTGGAAAATTTTAATTTGGCATGGTTGATGCCTTGTAGAACCTTTTGAGTGTGCCTAGGAACCCTACACTTCGCACAGTCGATTTCCCAGGTCTTACGGATTTCCCTATCCGAGACGCTGGTTTTGGGACCTGGGACAGGGGGAGCTTTCGTGGTAAGAAGATACCCCAACTTGTCATAAGTGACTGCCATTTTGACATTCCTGAGCCAATCTTTGTAGTTTGGCCCTGTCAGTATATTTTTATCTAGAAGTAACTTAAGTCCGGTCATGTCGATTGGTCGCTGCAATTAGGAGAGAGAGAAGAAACACTCAGCATGATGCTCTTGTAAGTTTAGAGTGGTTTTTAGTTTGTCTAAACAGGATGGCTCCTACTGTTTCTCGAATCCCTCCTCAAACCAAAAAGGAAGAATTAGTCGGGATCAATCTCACCGCACAATACTTGCTTAACCTGTTAGTGTATATGCCCTAGAGGCCATTACTGTATCATACTAGTATGTATATTACTTGATGGAAGCTTGGGATATTCACAGTTGTATAGACAATCTTGCTCAATATAGTAGTATGCTACTTGGTTTGCCTCTGCTTTAATGTGTACATGTGTGTTTATTTATTATATCACCTATACGCATTAGTAGAGCCCTTAGGATCTTTGCTTGATTACCGGCGTTGTGATGGCGATCACACTAGTGGGGGCTGGGTAATCTACAAGCACATCCTTATACACGTCCCTAGTCGTGGGAGTACCGAGATAGGGCATCGATACTCCGGAGTAGACTAGCGTATGCGCTTCTCATCCCAGCACGGGAGACGGTCTGTCCCACAGCCGTCAGTACGTCGTACTTGAGATAGTATGCGGGTGCTCGTTGGGTTACGAGTACACTGGACAGGACTCGTCGGGAACTGATGGTTGGTATTATACCTATCGTCAGTTATCAGTTCCCAGGTGACATGAGTACAGCTTAGTCCGCTGACTTGACACTGTCACTTCGCCTCGAGTGTGTTCCCACTGTTCTTTGATTACTACCCTACCACGGCTCTACTGAGTCGTGCAAACAGGTAGTAGTTGGGAGCAGTCCCGAAGCACTTGGAGGCAGTGACGGTTAGACAGGATTCGTCTCTCCCGGTATTGGGGGTTGACATCGCGCTGTGTCTAGGAGAGCCATTACACAAGTAGTCCCTGGCCAGGGCAAGCGAGATGTACTGGTAGGTTCCAGTGTTATCTCAGGGTGTATTGGGCTTCACTCCGACACGACTTGTACCGCTATTAGGGGACTGACGTTTACCGCCCCCTAGGCCCGCCATGCGATGTATCAGACGAACAGACCGGACTGTACGGAGAATGTCACATTCAGACTCAGTAGGAGTTCAGATGGGGTTTCACCTCGTCAGCCTTCTTGTCGGCATCTACCTGGGGATCGTTACGCACAGCTAGTGCCGCTTGCGGTCTGTGGTTAAACCCACTGCCAGCGTAGTGTCGAGTCTTTAGAGTCCCACACAGAGGGTATTCGCCTCTGGGCAAAACAGAGTAGAGGTCGCATGGTTTTGCGACAGGGTTCGTTCTCATCCGCGCACTTGTGCACGTTTGGAGTCCGGACGGATTATACTGGCAGGCTCTGGTTTGAGCCAGATACTGGTATATGTTTTGGGGGTTGCTTTTATATCTTGGTATTCTTGTTCCTCGGAACGAGAATGCAGGTGTGTATGCACAGTTGCTTGAGGCGGAGAATGAGGTTTTTCATTAGGGTTTCGGAACGGGTGCGTATGCACAGTTGACAGTCTTCATTTTCCAAACCCTAATGGATTTATATATTATCTATTAATAATAGTAATTAAATGAGAATTATGTTATGGTTGATTTTTGTTGACTTGTTGACCTTGGTTGACTTGTTGACCATTGACCACTTTCATGCCTTGAAAGTCTTCCTTGATTCATGCTTACACTTCATTTAAAGAAGTATGATAGTGGTCATTCCAAAATAACCATCAACTATTCTTATTTCAATTATTATTATTTAGATAATATTTTTTCTTTTGGATTATGGTTGCAAGAAAGAAAAATGAGAGCTCATTCTATCATAACCTCTCTCTCTCCTCATTTTCATCTTCTTCTTCCTCTAGCAAAGAGAAACCTTCTCATGTGTTGAGAATCATTCTCTTTAAAAGGAAAAGCAAACCCTAATCACTCTCTACTCATTCTAGGATGAAGGTTTAGCAAGCCGGAAACCCTAGTTCACTCAAAGATCGAGGAAGAGCCCAAAGTCGAACCTTCGAGGTGGATCTATCTTCGGCAAGAAGAAGGCGACGAGAAGAGGACCATTCAAGCTTCTACAAAGAACAAGAAAGAAGAACAACAACAAGAAGAGAAGGAGTTCAAGTTTAGGTATAACCATCAACATAGTAGCTAACTCTCTTTAGCTAGAATACTAGTTTTAGTTTAGCAAAGATCCGGCTTTTACGGTCCATGTTACAAAGTTTAGAAAAAATTTTGATTTACCGTTTCCGCAACCCCGTAAGTACCGGGAGAGGTAACGTGGACCTAACAGTGGTATCAGAGACTAACTAAACTTTAACTAGCTTGGTAGCAAAGTGTAACGAAGTTCGGAACCGAAAAATCACAAAACCGGAAAAAACAAAACCCTAAGTTTCTGTTGAAATTTTTTCTGCTCTAAATGAAAAACATTATACTTGTAAATTCGTCTCAGGGTTTTATTTGAACACACAAGAAATACAATGCAACAATTCATTTAAAGGGCCGCGCTTCCGCGGCACGAGATAGGCATGTGCCGCGGAAGCGCCGCAGTTTAGTTTCCTGTCTGCATCGTTTTTCGTGCAGTGTTCTTCTAGTTGGATTTTGTGATTTTTAAGATGTATTATATGTACCCAGATTTTCCAGAACTGAAATTTGCTTTTGGGGTCCTATAATTCCGTATTTTTTCCGAACTTCACTGCATTTTGGCTATGTTGGTTATATCTGCGATGTTTGCATGTATTGAACGTCGGCTAATCGCTATAAGTCGATTAGTCGGGGTTATACATGATCTGTAATGTGCTGGAATGTGTATATGAATGTGTTGGACTGTCGCGGGTGAATAGCCGGGGTGGATGTGAGATGAGCTTTTGTTTTTCTTTCATTCATTGTAAATGTAAATTGATGTAATAATTTTTTTTGTTTGGCCGCACAACCGGGTCGGGGTTGTAGCCGTCATTGTATAATTCTTTTTACTGTTTTTGCTCCTAAGATAGACCCATGGAGGGGTGCACAAACTACCGGGTAGCTCGAAGTGCCGAGTGGCCTACTCATGGCATTGAGGGAGGTTGCTTCGCTTCGGGTACTTGGCGGGTGGTTTGCCGCACCCGTAGGGGTCTTGGGTGGGGTTTTGGCTATTCACCGCGACCGTGTTATCCGCTTTTCGTTCCAGGCTCGAAAGGATTGCGGATTGCTAGTATATCCAATGTATTCATCTGTGATCTGTAATGTCTATCATTGCTTTACTATTTAGGCGTTGCTTATGTTTTACAGCCGCGCTAGCCCAGCCCCCGCTCTGTCGTTAGTTAAGTAACCTAACGAGTGATGACGGGACCCCGTGGCGAATGCGAATGGCATAAGCGTACGTCATATTTTGGTTGTTTTCTGCAATGGTTGGATTAAATGATGGGACGCATTAAAAGAACTAATGCAAGAATATCACGCATTAAAAGAACTAATGCAAGAAAATAAACCTATAAGACGTTCTTGGAACAAGTTTTTTCAAAAAGCTGTTATTGCAAGGACGCTCAATTTTTGTTTTGCATCGAGGTATTCGGTTATGAATACCCAGCACCTCAGTCGACGAGGCAAGGGCCGAGATCCCTTCACCGGGAGTGACCCCTTGGACAAAAGTTTGCGTCAGGGTAATAACTTCACCATAGTCGATTATTCTTGCTTTGCATCGAGGTATTCATCTTATGAATACCCAGCACCTCACTCGACGAGGAAAGAGCCGAGATCCCTTCGCAGGGAGTGACCTCTTTAGCAAAAGTTTTCGCCACTATGATTTTTAAAAGGGTGCAATCAGGTTCCTTCAACGATATCAAGTTCATTACGTTAACGGGTTTTTCGCCAAAAACCCAGCCGTAGCCCTCCGTCGTTTCGGATTAATATTATTCAGTATTCGTGCTGCGTTTGTTGACCTAGTCAAGGCGTAGTGAACGGTAGCTAAATAATATTCTTCTGTGGATTGCAAATGTGATTGGTTAGGACAGTCGTGCGGCCTTGTTGACCTAGTCAAGGGCACGTACGGGTGGGTCTAATGCAATCAGGATTATGACGGGTAGAACTTGTCTAACAGTTTGTGGCTTGTTGACCTAGTCAAGGTCATGAACAGTTAGGGGCAAAAACCACATCGGGATTTTCAAAAGAACTGAAACTTGCAGATTTAGCATACCTTCTGGAGTGTGGTGACTAGAGTGGATTCCATCTAGGTTATCACACAATGACAGTTGGATCCCGATCCCACTGATGAGTTGGTTTACTCTCGGGAGATTATTTCACTTAACGATCAATGCTATAAACCTAGTAGGTGTCTAGAAAGGTGTTAGCGGGGTTACGCCCACAGGGAAAAGAGGTTCTTTAATTAAGGAACTTCGCGAAAGCGTTGGAAAACCTCCCTCGAAGTACCGACACTAGCCTGGCTGAAAGGTTAAGCAAGTATTGTGACGTGAATTAAAACCCGGCTAGTTCTTCTTTTAAAAGGTTTTAAGAAGGATTTGAGGAAACAGTGGGAGACACCCTGGTTAGATAAATTAATAAACCAATCTAATCTTGCAAGAGCATACGCTGAGTGTTTCTTTTCTCTCTCTCCAGGCAGCAACCTTTTCACGCCCTAATCAAGATAATAAAATGTATCGCTTGACCGAACCGAATTCTTATTCGGGACTGGGGAAAGTTGGTTCAGCTCTAACTTGTGACAACCGTCATGAGTATGAGAATGGGAAAGAGGAAAGTATGGATTTCCAGGATACCCAGTTGAAGAAGAAGCATGGTTTTGCATCTACTTCAGGTGTTCTTGTAATTGAGAACTGTTTTACGGTCAGCCCTACCTCCTGGGTACTTGATACCGGATCAGGATCTCATATTTGTAATTTATTGCAAGGACTGAGAAAAAGTAGGAAAGTTGCACCGGGTGATATGTCGCTCAGAGTAGCGAACGGAGCACAAGTTTATGCGGCAGCCGTCGGTGAATATCACCTAGTATTGCCAAATGGCAAGACTATGATTTTGAACGATTGCTACTATGTACCCTCTATGGTTTGCAACATCATATCAGTTTCTTTACTCGATAAAGATAGATATAAGTTTGTTCTTGAAAAGAATATCATGAACATTTACCTTGATGAGGTACTGGTTGCAGAGGGTACACTGTTTAATGGTATCTACGTTCTAAATCAGAATACAGTTCTCAACATACAAAACACACGCAAGAGGAAGAATTCAGATACGAATGAATCCTACTTGTGGCATTGTAGACTCGGTCATATCGGAGAGAAAAGACTGAGTAAGTTGCATAAAGATGGACTCTTGAATGCGTTCGAGTTTTCATCTTATGGAACTTGTCAGTCTTGTCTCAAAGGAAAGATGACCAAATCTCCGTTCACCGGACATGGAGAAAGAGCAGCAGAGCTCTTGGGACTCGTACATAGTGATGTATGTGGTCCGATGTCTATACATGCAAGGGGTGGGTTCTCGTACTTCATCACATTCACTGACGATCTCTCTAGGTTCGGATATATGTATCTGATGAAACACAAATCTGAAGCTTTTGAGAAATTCAAGGAATTCAGAAACGAGGTAGAGAACCAGACAGGCAAAAGTATCAAGATCCTCCGGTCTGACAGGGGAGGGGAGTACTTAAGCACGGAATTCCTAGATTACTTAAAAGAGAATGGTATTCTCTCTCAGCTTACTCCTCCTTATACACCACAGCACAACGGTGTTTCGGAGCGGAGGAATCGTACCCTACTGGATATGGTTCGCTCCATGATGAGTAATGCCGAGTTGCCTCTTTCATTTTGGGGACATGCGCTATTGACAGCCGCATACCTATTGAATGATGTTCCGTCTAAATCTGTGCCTAAGACTCCGTTCGAGATATGGAATGGAAAGAGGCCATATCTTAAAAGATCTAAGATATGGGGTTGTCCGGCTTATGTTAAAAAGCATAAACCGGATAAACTAGAGGCACGGTCAGTTTTATGTAAGTTTGTGGGATATCCAAAGAATGGTTATGGATATCTATTCTACCACACCGAGGAACAGAAGGTGTTTGTTGCTCAGCATGCCGTTTTCTTGGAAACGGAGTTTCTTGCAAAAGAAATTAGTGGGAGCACGATAGAATTGGAAGAAATTCAGCGACCACAAACTGAAACTGAAAGTTTGACAGAACCTCAGGATTCAATAACCCCAGACGAACCTCAGCCACTCCGCAGATCTGGTAGGGTTTCTCATCCGCCCGAGAGATACTACGGTTTTCTCATTGACGGGGATCGAGAGGATTGCATCTTGGAAGAAGATGACCCTACCAGTTTCAGGCAGGCCATTATCAGTAGGGACTCTGATAAGTGGCAGGAAGCAATGCAATCTGAAATGGAGTCCATGTACGCCAATAAAGTGTGGACCATGGATATTGCTCCACCTGGGGTAAAACCCGTTGGATGCAAATGGATCTACAAAAGGAAACTTGGTGTAGATGGGCAGGTGGAAACCTATAAAGCTAGACTCGTTGCAAAAGGTTTCCGTCAAAGACCTGGTTTGGACTATGATGAAACTTTTTCTCCGGTGGCTATGCTCAAATCCATTCGGATCCTACTTGCCATTGCTGCCTTCCATGACTATGAAATCTGGCAGATGGATGTTAAGACGGCTTTCCTAAACGGTTGTTTGGAAGAGTGCGTTTATATGGATCAACCAGAAGGTTTCGTAGACAGTGGGAGCAGCGGAAGGGTGTGCAAGTTGCTTAAATCCATTTATGGATTAAAGCAGGCATCGCGGAGCTGGAACATCTGTTTTGATGAGGCAATCAAGGAATTTGATTTCATCAAGAACGAAGATGAACCCTGTGTGTATAAGAAGATTGTAGGACGAACTGTCGTATTCCTAGTCTTGTACGTGGACGACATTCTTTTGATAGGAAATGATATTCCTATGCTACAATCGGTCAAGCTATTTTTGTCATAAAGGTTCTCCATGAAGGACCTGGGTGATGCCTCGTACATTCTGGGGATCAAGATCTATAGAGATAGATCCAAGAGACTATTGGGACTTTCGCAGTCCAGGTACATAGAGACCGTACTAAAGAGATTTAGTATGGAGGATTCCAAGCGCGGTAACATACCCGCATTGCACGGAATTACTCTCTCCAAGAAGATGTCTCCTAAGACTGACGAGGAGAGGGTTCGCATGAGCACTATACCCTACGCTTCGGCGGTAGGATCTATAATGTATGCGATGCTATGTACAAGACCAGATGTAGCTTACGCGTTGAGCACGGTAAGCCGGTATCAGTCAGACCCAGGGGAGGACCACTGGATAGCAGTGAAGAACATTCTCAAGTACCTGAGAAGGACTAAGGAGATGTTCCTGGTTTACGGTAATGGAGACCTCAGGGTCGAGTCCTTTACCGATTCAAGCTTCCAAAGTGACAAAGATGACAGCAAGTCTGTCTCGGGTTTTGTGTTTACCCTCAACGGAGGGGCGGTATGTTGGAGGAGTTCCAAGCAGGATACCGTCGCAGACTCGACGATGGAGGCTGAATACATTGCTGCAAGCGATGCCGCAAAAGAGGCGGTCTGGATTAAGAAGTTCATTAGTGAACTTCAGGTGGTTCCGTCCATTGTTGACCCAATACCTTTGTATTGCGATAACAATGGGGCTATAGCTTTAGCGAAGGAACCAAGGTCCCATCAGAAATCCAGGCACATCTTAAGGCGGTATCACCTGATCAGGGAGATCATTGATCGACAGGAGATCGAGGTGCGGAGAGTGGACACAAAGGACAACACTGCGGACCCATTCACGAAGGCTTTACCCCAGACTCAGTTCGAGCGGCTGATCGAGATGATAGGTCTTCGATACGCCAGTACATGGCCTTAGTGCAAGTGGGAGATTGTTAGTGTATATGCCCTAGAGGCCATTACTGTATCATACTAGTATGTATATTACTTGATGGAAGCTTGGGATATTCACAGTTGTATAGACAATCTTGCTCAATATAGTAGTATGCTACTTGGTTTGCCTCTGCTTTAATGTGTACATGTGTGTTTATTTATTATATCACCTATACGCATTAGTAGAGCCCTTAGGATCTTTGCTTGATTACCGGCGTTGTGATGGCGATCACACTAGTGGGGGCTGGGTAATCTACAAGCACATCCTTATACACGTCCCTAGTCGTGGGAGTACCGAGATAGGGCATCGATACTCCGGAGTAGACTAGCGTATGCGCTTCTCATCCCAGCACGGGAGACGGTCTGTCCCACAGCCGTCAGTACGTCGTACTTGAGATAGTATGCGGGTGCTCGTTGGGTTACGAGTACACTGGACAGGACTCGTCGGGAACTGATGGTTGGTATTATACCTATCGTCAGTTATCAGTTCCCAGGTGACATGAGTACAGCTTAGTCCGCTGACTTGACACTGTCACTTCGCCTCGAGTGTGTTCCCACTGTTCTTTGATTACTACCCTACCACGGCTCTACTGAGTCGTGCAAACAGGTAGTAGTTGGGAGCAGTCCCGAAGCACTTGGAGGCAGTGACGGTTAGACAGGATTCGTCTCTCCCGGTATTGGGGGTTGACATCGCGCTGTGTCTAGGAGAGCCATTACACAAGTAGTCCCTGGCCAGGGCAAGCGAGATGTACTGGTAGGTTCCAGTGTTATCTCAGGGTGTATTGGGCTTCACTCCGACACGACTTGTACCGCTATTAGGGGACTGACGTTTACCGCCCCCCTAGGCCCGCCATGCGATGTATCAGACGAACAGACCGGACTGTACGGAGAATGTCACATTCAGACTCAGTAGGAGTTCAGATGGGGTTTCACCTCGTCAGCCTTCTTGTCGGCATCTACCTGGGGATCGTTACGCACAGCTAGTGCCGCTTGCGGTCTGTGGTTAAACCCACTGCCAGCGTAGTGTCGAGTCTTTAGAGTCCCACACAGAGGGTATTCTCCTCTGGGCAAAACAGAGTAGAGGTCGCATGGTTTTGCGACAGGGTTCGTTCTCATCCGCGCACTTGTGCACGTTTGGAGTCCGGACGGATTATACTGGCAGGCTCTGGTTTGAGCCAGATACTGGTATATGTTTTGGGGGTTGCTTTTATATCTTGGTATTCTTGTTCCTCGGAACGAGAATGCAGGTGTGTATGCACAGTTGCTTGAGGCGGAGAATGAGGTTTTTCATTAGGGTTTCGGAACGGGTGCGTATGCACAGTTGACAGTCTTCATTTTCCAAACCCTGATGGATTTATATATTATCTATTAATAATAGTAATTAAATGAGAATTATGTTATGGTTGATTTTTGTTGACTTGTTGACCTTGGTTGACTTGTTGACCATTGACCACTTTCATGCCTTGAAAGTCTTCCTTGATTCATGCTTACACTTCATTTAAAGAAGTATGATAGTGGTCATTCCAAAATAACCATCAACTATTCTTATTTCAATTATTATTATTTAGATAATATTTTTTCTTTTGGATTATGGTTGCAAGAAAGAAAAATGAGAGCTCATTCTATCATAACCTCTCTCTCTCCTCATTTTCATCTTCTTCTTCCTCTAGCAAAGAGAAACCTTCTCATGTGTTGAGAATCATTCTCTTTAAAAGGAAAAGCAAACCCTAATCACTCTCTACTCATTCTAGGATGAAGGTTTAGCAAGCCGGAAACCCTAGTTCACTCAAAGATCGAGGAAGAGCCCAAAGTCGAACCTTCGAGGTGGATCTATCTTCGGCAAGAAGAAGGCGACGAGAAGAGGACCATTCAAGCTTCTACAAAGAACAAGAAAGAAGAACAACAACAAGAAGAGAAGGAGTTCAAGTTTAGGTATAACCATCAACATAGTAGCTAACTCTCTTTAGCTAGAATACTAGTTTTAGTTTAGCAAAGATCCGGCTTTTACGGTCCATGTTACAAAGTTTAGAAAAAATTTTGATTTACCGTTTCCGCAACCCCGTAAGTACCGGGAGAGGTAACGTGGACCTAACATAACCGTTCAGCCAGGCCAGTGTCGGTACTTCAATGGAGGTTTTCCAACGCTTTCGCGAAGTTCCTTAATTTAAGAACCTCTTTTCCCTGGGGGCGTAGCCCCGCTAAAACCTTTCTAGACACCTACTAGGTTTATAGCATTGATTGTTTAGTGAAAAATTTCCTGAGGAGTAGCATATACTCACAGTAAGATCGGGATCCAAATATCGTCGCGTGACAAAACTGAAGGAATCCTACCAGAGTCATCACACTCTAAATGGTATGCAACGCTAGCAAGTTTCAGTACTTATGAAACTCCCGATGTGGATTTTTTTGCCCCATGCTCTTATGACCTTGACTTTGGCCAACAAATCATAAGTCACATGTCAAGTTCTACCCGTCATTCTCCAGGTTAATTTGAACCCATCCGTACCTACCCTTGATTTTGGCCAACAAGGCAGTACGACTGTCCCAAACCAACGCATCTATCTATACTGCACATGAATACCCAATAGTTACCAATCACTATGCCTTGACTTTGGCCAACAAACATAGCTTGAATACTATTGACTATTCATGTGAAACGACGGAGGGCTACGAATGGTTTTGGCAAAACCGTGAACGTAGTGAACATGATATAATCGATGGAACGAGATAGCTTTTAAAAGGAGTGGCTCAATCTCCGCATTTAAAAGTTGGTTTTTGAAAAGAACCGAGTGGTTTTGAAAGTGTTCCAACGACTTTTACATAGTTTATTTTCTTGCATTAGTTCTTTTAATGCGTCCCATCATTTAATCCTACCATTGCAGAAAACAACCAAAATATGACGTACGCTTATGCCATTCGCATTCGCCAAGTGGCCCCGTCATTACCCGTTAGGTTACTTAACTAACGACAGAGCGGGGGCTGAGCTAGCACGGCTGAAAAACATAAGCAACGCCTAAATAATATCATATATAGATATATTGCAATGATAGCCATTTCAGATCACAGATGAACACATTGGATATACTAGGAACCCGCAATTCGTACGAGCCTGTAACGAAAAGCAGATTACACGGTCGCGGTGAATAGCCAAACCCCACCCTAGACCCCTACGGGTGCGGCAAACTACCCGCCAAGTACCCGAAGCGAAGCAACCTCCCTCAAGTCGTGAGTAGGCAACTCGGCACTTTGGGATACCCAGTAGTTTGTGCACCCCCTCCATGGGTCTACCCTAGGAGCAAAAACAGTAAAAAGAAATTATACAATGACGGCTACAACCCCGACCCGGTTGTGCGGCCATATAAATAATATTTAATCAATTTACAAATTTACATGAATTGAAAGAAAAGAAAACACTCGTCTCACAACCCCCGGCTATTCACCCGCGACAATCCAATGAATTCATATACACATACCATCAACATTACAGATCACAGATTTGTATAACCCCAACTAATTGACTTATAGCGATTAGCAGACGTTCAATACAAATATCACATCACAGATATAAACCCGTTAGCATTGGTCTTTAGAAGTTCGATAAAAATACGGATTTTTAGGCCCCAAACACAAATTTTTCTTTCTGTAAAATCTGGGCAGAAAAAACATATTTTAAAAATCCCAAAACAACCCCAGAAACAAACTGCACCAAAAATACCCCACGACCGAGTCAACTCGGCCGCGGATCCGCGGCGGGAGCGTGCTCCTGCCGCGGATCCACGGTGCTTTGATCGATTCACTGGGCCATTTTTCTGCAGATTGTTATAAAAATCCTGAGTCGAATTTTAAGCCAAGATTTATTAATTTTTGAACAGAGGAACAATTCGACAGATAGTATACTTTTCGGGTTCGTTTCGCGACTTTTTTTCCGATCGAACTTCTACTTACATTGCTAACATGTTAGATAGTGTTTAACTAGGCTCTGATTTTCTAGTGGTAAAAAAACGATTTTCTAGAGAGTGGTAACATGGACTCAAAACGGATCTTTGTTAAACTATCTACCTAACAACCTAACTAGGAGTTGTTTAACTACTCGGTTAGGCGGTTATACCTTTCTTGAACTCCTTCGTCTTCAACTCTTGTGGTGTACAGACCGGCCTCTCTTCGTCGTCTTCTCACGCCGAAGACGGATCCACCCGAAAGCTTCTACCTTTGGCTTCTTCTTCGAACTTGAAGAAACTAGATCACTCGGTTTGCTAAACCTTGTGAGCTCGGATGAGTAGAGGATTGATTTGGTGTCTTTTTATCTCTAGGGCAATGAGTCTCAACACATGAGAATGGTTTTCCTTGAGGTAGAGAGAGCAAGAGGAAGAGGGTGAGAGCAAGAGAATGAGAGAGCTCAAGAGAGAGAAAGCAAATGAAAGAATGAGCCTCTCTTTTCTCATCCACCCTCTCATAATCCAAAAGTATCATGAGCCATAATGATAATGATGTATTATGTGATGGTTATCATCTCACAAAAGGCAATATCATTTCATGCACTCATTTTGCAAACTACAACAAGCAAGCAAAAGTCTTTGCATGAAAATGACAACCATTGTAATGATGATGGTCAACTAGTCCAACCTAGTAAACCGGTCAACAAAGTCAACAAAGTCAACCTCTCTACAACCATGTCACTATAATACTTAATTAATATTATTGCTAATCATGTTTCTTATTCTCATTAGGGTTTAGCAAAAAGTCAATGGTCAACAGTAAACAGCCCCAATGAGAATCCTCTGCCTCTGTCTCTCTGTCAACTGTGCATACACACCCGCATCAGCGTTCCGAGGAACACGAATACAAGCGAGATAAAACCAATCCCAAAAGGTACACTAGGATCAGGCTTAAACCAAAGCCCGCTAGTGTTAACTGTCCAGACACCAAGCGTGCACAAGTGCACGGATGTGACCGAACCTTGACGCAAAACCATGCGACTTGTCGCAAAACCATGCGACTTGTCGCAAAACCATGCGACCTCTACTCTTTTGCCTAAAGGCGAATAGCTCTCTGTGTGGGACTCTAATGACTCGACACTATGCTGGCAGTGGGTTTAACCACAGACCGCAAGCGGCACTAGCTGTGCGTAACGGCCCCCAGGTAGATGCCGATAAGAAGACGGACGAGGTGAAAACCCATCTGAATTCCTACTGAGGCTGAATGTGACAGTCTCCATACAGTCCGGTCTGTTCGTCTGATACATCGCATGGCGGGCCTAGGGGGCGGTAAACGTCAGTCCCCTAATAGCGGTACAATTCATGTCGGAGTGTAGCCCAGAACACCCTGAGATAACACTGGAAACCTACCAGTATATCTCGCTTTCCCTGGCCAGGGACTACACGCGTAATGGCTCTCCTAGACACAGCGCGATGTCAACCCCCAATACCGGGAGAGACGAATCCTGTCTAACCGTCACTGCCTCCAAGTGCTTCGGGACTGCACCCAAAAACTACCTGTTTGCACGACTCCTTTGAGCCGTAGTAGGGTAGTAATCAAAGTACAGTGGGAACACACTCGAGGCGAAGTGACAGTGTCAAGTCAGCGGACTAAGCTGTACTCATGTCACCTGGGAACTGATAACTGACGATAGGTATAATACCAACCAACAGTTCCCGACGAGTCCTGTCCAGTGTACTCGTAACCTAATGAGCACACGCATATTATCTCAAGTACGACGTACTGACGGCTGTGGGACAGACCGTCTCCCAAGCTGGGATAAGAAGCGCATACGCTAGTCTACTCCGGAGTATCGATGCCCTGTCTCGATAGTCCTGCGACTAAGGACCTGCATAAGGATGTGCTTATAGATTATCCAGCCCCCACAAGTGTGACTGCCATCACAACGCTGGTAATCAAGCAAAGATCCTAAGGTCTCCACTAATGTGTAAAGGCGATATGCTAAAAGAAATACATGCACACATTAAAGCGGAAACAAACCAAGTAGCATACTACAATTTTGAGCAAGATTGTCAATACAAGGTGAATATCCCAAGCTTCCATTAAGTAATATACATACTAGTATGATACAGTAATGACCTCTAAGGCATATACACTAACAGTAGGCTCATCACTATCAATGATGCAATCCTCTCTATCACTGTTTATAAGAAAACCGTAGTATCTCTCGGGAAGATGAGATTGCCTACTACTCCTGCGGAGCGGCGTAGGAATGTCCTGTTCTTTTGAACCCTCCGGTTCTACTAAGCTTTCAGTAATAGTCCGTGGTTCTGGAATTTCGTCCAGTTCTATTGAGCTCCCACGTATTTCCTTTTCTAAGAACTGGTGTTCCAGAAAGTGGGCATTACGAGAACAAAGACCTTTTGTTCCTCTGCGTAATAGAAAAGATACCCCCTGGAGTTCTTTGGGTATCCCACAAACTTGCACAGTACTGAGCGTGCCTCGAGTTTGTCCGCATGCTGCTTTTTGACAAAACCTGGACATCCCCAGATCTTCAGATATTGAAAATAGGGTTTCTTCCCACTCCATATCTCATATGGTGTGGTAGGCACAGTCTTAGTTGGAACTCAGCTCAAAAGGTATGCAGCTGATTCTAGCGCATATCACCAGAATGATCGCGACAACTCAGCGTTGTTCATCATGGACCGTATCATATCCAATAAGGTTCGGTTCCGTCTCTCCGATACACCGTTATGTTGCGGAGTGTACGGAGGAGTAAGCTGAGAGAGAATTCCATTCTCTTTTAAGTAATCCAGGAACTCGGCACTTAAGTATTCACCACCTCGATCAGATCTCAGTGTCTTGATACTTTTGCCTATTTGTTTTTCTACTTCATTCTTATATTCCTTGAATTTTTCAAAGGCTTCAGATTTATGTTTCATTAAGAAGACATGCCCGAACCTTGAAAAATCATCCGTAAAAGTAATGAAGTAAGAATAACCGCTTCGCGCATGCGTAGACATTGGACCGCACACGTCGCTGTGTACGAGTCCTAAGAGCTCGCTCGCTCTTACTCCATGTCCAGTGAACGGAGTCTTTGTCATCTTTCCTTTGAGACAGGATTGACAAGTTGCATGTGAATGATATTCGAACGGATCCAAATATCTTTCTGTATGTAACTTCGTCAACCATCTCACATTGATGTGACCCAGTCTATAATGCCATAAGAAAGCCTGATTTGTTTCCGGAGACTTTCTTTTGTGTGTATTTTGGACATTGAAAATCTGTGGTTGGTTTAATACGTATATACCTTTGTTTAATGTACCCGACCCAGTCAAAACTTTATTAAGGTGAATGTTCACAACATTACTTACAAATGCAAATTCATAACCTTCTTTAGATAATAAAGATACAGATATGATATTACAGGTTGCATTGGGTATAAATTAACAATCACGCAAAACCAAAACATGTCCATCTGACATTCCCAGGTGATAGTCCCCTATGGACTCGGCATCCATGCCAGCTCCGTTTGCAACTTTGAGGGTCATATCACCTGCCTTCAAAACCCTACGCCTTCTCAGTGCCTGCAAAGAATTACAGATATGAGATCCTGATCCGGTATCCAATACCCAGGAAGTAGAGTTTATTGAAAGACAGTTTTCAATAACATACACACCTAAAGCCGAAGCCGCAACTTGCTTCGGATCCTGGTTTCTGGCCTTCCAAGCTCTGCAATCCTTTTTCCAGTATCCCTTCTTATGACAATAGAAGCATTCTTCCTTTCCCACAAGCTGCCCCGCTATCTTTGTTGCCTTTGCTTTTCCCTTCGTTTCCACTTTACTAACACCGCCCCTTGGTTTGGCAGGGGCTTTCTTCTTCTATCCCTTGGCTTTTGCCTTGGACTTAGAAGAGGAAGATCCGCCTACAAACAAAGTGGATGTTTCCCTAGCTTTCTGTAGGGTGCCCTCTGCACTCCTCAACATGTTGAGGAGCTCCGGAAGTTCAACTTCTTTTCCTTGCAAGTTGAAGTTCAGGATAAACTGGGCGTAAGTGGAAGGAATGGACTGGAGAATCAAGTCCGTATAGAGCTCATTCTCTAACGTGGTCCCAAGGTCCGCGAGCTCTTCAATGAAGCCAATCATCATAAGCACGTGTTCCACTACCGATGATCCGATGGCCAATCTCGCTGAAAACAACTTTTTCGAGACTTCGTATCTAGCGATACGGGATTGCTTTCCATACAGTTCTTTTGTATGAAGAAATATGGATTCCAGGTCTATATTCTCATGCCTCCTCTGATGTTCATTGTCCATAGAGGCAAGCACGAGGCACTTGGCCTTCGCGCAATCGATCTCCCAGGTCTTACAGATTTCCTTATCCGCGACGCTGGAGGTGGGACCTGGGACAGGGGGAGCTTTGGTGGTAAGGAGATACCCCAGCTTGTCATAAGTGATTTCCATTTTGACATTCCTGAGCCAATCTTTGTAGTTTGGCCCTGTCAGTATGTTTTTATCTAGAAGTAACTTAAGTCCGGTCATGACGATTGGTCGCTGCAATTAGGAGAGAGAAGAAACACTCAGCAAGATGCTCTTGCAAGTTTAGAGTGGTTTTTAGTTTGTCTAAACAGGATGGCTCCCACTGTTTCTCGAATCCCTCATCAGACCAAAAAGGAGGAATTAGTCGGGATCAATCTCACCGTGCAATACTTGCTTAACCGCTCAGCCAGGCCAGTGTCGGTATTTCAAGGGAGGTTTTCCAACGCTTTCGCGAAGTTCCTTAATTTAAGAACCTCTTTTCCCTGGGGGCGTAGCCCCTCTAACACCTTTCTAGACACCTACTAGGTTTATAGCATTGATCGTTAAGTGAGAAAGTTCCCGAGGAGTAGCATATACTCACAGTAGGATCGGGATCCAAATATCATCGCGTGACAAAACTGAAGGAATCCTACCAGAAGCATCACACTCCAAATGATATGCAGCGCTAGCAAGTTTCAGTTTCTTTTGAAACTCCCGATGTGGATTTTTGCCCCATGCTCTTATGACCTTGGCGTGAGGTCAAAATGTCATAAGTCACATGTCAAGTTCTTCCCATCATTATCCAGGTTAATTTGAACCCACCCGTACCTACCCTTGACGTAGGCCAAAATAGCAGTACGACTGTCTCAAACCAATGCATTCTATCTATGCAACAGATAAATATCCGGCAGCTACCAATCACTATGCCTTGGCGTGAGGTCAAAATACATAGCTTGAATACTACCGAATATTTAACTGAAATGATGGAGGGCTACGAATGGTTTTGGCGAAACCGTGAACGTAGTGAACTTGATATAATCGATGGAACGAGATAGCTTTTAAAAGGAGTGGTTCAAGCTCCGCATTTAAAAGTTGGTTTTTGAAAAGAACCGAGTGGTTTTGAAAGTGTTCCAACGACTTTTACTTGGTTTATTTTCTTGCATTAATTTTAATGTGTCCCATCATTTAGTCCTACCATTGCAGAAAACAACGAAAATATGACGTACGCTTATGCCATCCGCATTCGCCACGGGGCCCCGTCATTACCCGTTAGGTTACTTAACTGACGACAGAGCGGGGGCTGGACTAGCGCGGATGCAAAACATAAGCAACGCCTAAATAGATATCATAAATAGATATATAGCAATGATAGCAATTGCAGATCACAGATGAACAGATTGGATATACTAGGAATCCGCATTCCGTACGAGCCTGTAACGAAAAGCGGATTACACAGTCACGGTGAATAGCCAATACCCCACCCTAGACCCCTACGGGTGCGGCAAACTACCCGCCAAATACCCGAAGTGAAGTAACCTCCCTCAACAACGTGAGTAGGCCACTCGGCACTTCGAGGTACCTGGTAGTTTGTGCACCCCCTCCATGGGTCTATCCTAGGAGCAAAAACAGTAAAAGAAATTGTACAATGACGGCTACAACCTCATCACGGTTATGCGGCCATATAAATAATATTACATCAATTACAAATTACATGAATTGAAAGAAAAAGAAAAACTCTCATCTCACAACCCCCCGTCTATTCATCTGCGACAATCCAATGAATTCATATACACATACCATCAACATTACAGATCACAGATATGTATAACCCCCACTTATCGACGTATAGCGATTAGCAGACATTCAATATATATATCACATCACAGATATATTGTCATGGCCCGAAAGTACGGAACGTGACTGGCACTTAGATTACGAGACGTCTAAAGGCGTACCGTAACCTAAGTCAGCCAAAGTCCAGAAAAATTTAAACCAAATTCAAAAGAGAGTGAAAGAAAACCTTACATGAAAACGATTTTTTTAAATCAATTAAGTTGTGTATTGAACCCCTTTTTAAAAACATCAAAAATTTTCCGAAAATTTCGGCAGAGTCTCCCCTGTAATTTCTATCCCCCAAAATGGGTACAACAAGCTATATATAACCTGTAATCATAAAATGGCATCCCCAAGCGGGAGCTAGCTCTTCGCCCAAGGCGGATCACAACCACACGCAATAAATAAGTAATATCAAGAAAAGAGCATAAAAGAAATGCAAAATATCAGAAAACACAACGTCGGCTCAAGTGAGCTCGACCCAAAAGAAACCACATATATACAAATCTCTCAGTCTCATTACTAGGTCGCATATACAAATAGAAAGTGGTAGATGGAGAATACTAGATACAATGATAGAGCAAAAAGAAATAAAGTGTGCTCGCAACCCACCTACGAGCAATATCGTGAGTCTGAGCAAAAGGGTCTGATGATAAGATAGCCCGCCGCTACAAGGATGACGGGTCTGACCTGCAAGACACTGTGGCACAACAGGGGTGAGTTGCCATCTCGTGAGTAGAATATAGCATCTAGTAAGGCAATCGTAAGAATGCATGCAAATGCGTCACAGCATGTATGTTCAGATGTGAAATAATACCTCTAGTATGCATGCATATGTATGCAGTGTCATTACTAAATCTTTAAGTGTTTTAAATGTTAAGAGTTCTGCATTCTTAACTTTAGAAAAAGGAATATCTGTATAATAGCTAAATACCATCAAGAAATCATCTGAAAACCATGTCAAGCATCAACACCAAATATGAAATCACCTCTGTCTCAATGTCCCACTGAATCAATGTCTCAAAATATTGGGCTCCGTCAGTCCGGATCGGCCCATGTCATCAAATCACACGACAACGGTCGGTATCCTCCGGATATCCGCCGCGCCAGACATCACCGGTAGGTAGTCTTCCCCTGTCAGGCTCATCGTCTACAACTCGATCTTCTTGCCCCGGGGTATCATACCGGGCCCACCATGTACCCGAGACGATTCATCCACTCCTCGAATCGGGTCTCGAAATCCAACAGAAAACATGAAAACTCATGGTGGACGACACATACATCACGAGAAAACCGCAACTTTGTTTTAAAAATGATAAATATAAGCTTTCGTTAAATTCTTGCGGTTTCCCCCAAAAATCCAGAAATCGCAGCAATACTGAAATCCTCAAGAAAATCATAATGTCCACATGTTATATATGATAAATGTCTATGATATCAATGTATAAGATGTGAATTTTGGCTAGAAATCTATGTAAATATAATGATAATGCGAGGTATATACATGCTATGCAATTTCATATATCATGTATGAATGCAAGTGGCGATACTAAGTTAAACAGGTTCTATAGTGCACGTGGCATGGCAATTACCAAAGGCGTGTGTGTTACATGAATAGTGCGCGTGCAACAGATGCCAATGGTAATGGTGTTCGTGTCCTACGAAGTGTTATCGCATATGTGCATATGAATATCCATGCAATCTAGCATACTATTAACTATAAGGGTATGCAATGTAAATGAAGGGGTAAGCTAACTAGCAATACAAGTCTTGCAAGAAATAAGGTAATCCTAACTAGGGGGCGCCTCGTGCCATCCAGACGATTCCCCCATAGATGAATACATCTACTCACCTGAATGCCTCGCTAATCCGATCCGACCACCGCCTTGTCTTTACGCGCCGTGTCCGATGTTTCTCCGTCCGATCCTAGCATTGCATAACACACAATATAAGATTACATACCCCTAAAATGATGCAAGTCACAATATACCAATATCGACGCTCTCGAATTAAACATAACGTGCACTCGGTGCGCGGGAAAACACACGAAAATCGCTAAATCTTAACTAGAATCGTCATTTCGGGGCAATCGACAAAACTAAAACCCGACTAGACAAATCCCCGGATTCGCGCACACTAAAAGTCGAAAATTATGCTAATTATATCGTCCATATATCGCAATTAGATCACTTCCTAATTTACATAGAAACCTAGAAAGCATTTGCATACCGATTTCGATGCAAATATCGCAATTTATCGATTTAGCGAGCGTAGCATCGCACAATTTGCCATTCTTGTAAGTGCACGGCGGCGCCCCGGCCGTCAATCCGACGGCCAAATGCGGAAGCGATGAATAACTTAAATTTTACTTGGACTGGCAACCCGCCGCGCACTAATACCCGGATCGAACCATTAACTAGTCCTAGCTATCTACAAGAAAGGTTAGAGATATACCGACGATCCAAGTCCTCCGGTCTTCTCGTCATCGTCCCGATCTCCTGCGGAATGTCCCGTCTCCTCCTCGTCGCCGGAAGTGCACCACATCGCCTACTTTGTTTACGGGCTCCCACCTCAATGCCGAGGCAACTCGGGCACGAAGCCGGCTACTCGACGTGCCCAAGGTTTGCTGTAGAATGTGTAGTAGAGGATTGTGTCTCATTTGGGGTTCATGGAGGTGCCTTTTGGTGGAGGGATGATACAAGGATTATGTGGAGGAACTTGTAGGCTTTTGGAGCATGAAATGAACAAGATTTCCACCCTCAAAAAACTTGGACAGCCCTTCCAAGGGGAAGGCCGGCCATGACATCAAGAGAGGAGAGAATGAGAGTGTTATATGCAAGATAATGAGAGAGCCATCCAATAATACCAAAGTGAGAGAGAGAGAAGACTATCATGCAAAAGGAAATGATCACCAAATCAAAACCCACACTCAACCACCTACCACCAACCTCATCATCAACAACCATGATGATATACAAAGTCAAGCAATCATGAGTTAATGAAGTCAAATGATGGGACAAGTATCATGACATGATAATATGCAAAGACCCCCTCCACAAATGCTTATTTGCAACAATGCAAATAAGCCCTCCTCCACCAATCTTCGGCCAATGAACGGAACAAAGGAAATTGGCCGAAACGGAAAGCAAACTGGCAACTCCAAAAACTGGTCCCGTAATAAATTACAGGAAAACCCCGATACTGTGCATACACACCCGCATTTGTATTCCGACCGAAATACAAATGCAATGAGACAAAATCTACACTGTACTATACTAGGATCCGGCTTATACCAAAACCGGCTAGTAATATCTGTTCGATCCTGATCCGTGCAATACCGCACGTATCTGATCGAACCCTGCCATATAACCATACGGCCTATAGTACAAACTGTCCGATCCTGATCCGTGCAATACCGCACGTATCTGATCGGACCTTGCCATATCTCCATACGGCCTCTACAACCTTTCGCCCGAAAGCTGAGTAACTGAATGTGGGGGACTCTAAAGACTCATCAACACCTTGGTTGTGGATTTAACCACTAGCACGTCAGAGGTATAAGCCAATGCGTAACGGGCTACCAGGTATTGACCAAAAGGGATGTCTGCGAGCGAACTCAGCCTGACAACCCTACTGAGCCTGTCAGTGACAATATCCGTGCAGTCCGGTCCGTTCGTCTATGAGTATCGCATGGCGGGCCTAGGGGGTTGGTAAAAGTCAGACCCCCAAAAGCGGTACAAGTCGTGTCGGAGTGTAGCCCAGAACACCCTGAGATACTACTGGAATACCTACCAGTAAATCTACTTGCCTTGGCCAAGGACTTTGTGTAATGGCTCTCCTAGACACAGCACGACCTCACCCCCAATACCGGGAGAGACGAACCCCTGAAGATACGCTCACTGCCTCCATGTGGCTCGGGACTGTACCCAACTAAAACCTGTTTGCACGACTCCTTTGAGCCGTGGTAGGGTAGTAATCAAAGTACAGCGGGAACTCACACGAGACAAATGACGATCCCCAGGTCGATGAACTAACCTGCACACATGTCACCAGGGAACTGCCATCTGACGTCTGGTATATGACCAACTAGCATGTTCCCGGCGAGTCCTGTCCGGTGTACTCATAACCCAATGAGCACCTGTATACATCTTAGGTGATCCAACTGACACCAGTGGCTTGTGAGACCGGCCACCGCCCCTCGTCGGGGTCTCGACTGTATACACTAGTCTACTAATGGAGTATCGATGCCCAGTCTCGAAACTCCCACGACTAGGGACCTTTTAAGGATAAGCTTATAGACCCCCAGCTCCCACTTATATGATCGCCCTCATACTGCTGGTGGTCAAGCAAGAATCCTAGGGTCTCTATCAACGTGTAGTAGCGACGTGTCAGGTCACCTAAAGCAGTACACGATGATAAAGGTAAACCAGATAGCATACTATCATCTCGAGTAAGACTGTCCTACCGGGATAGGTCCTCCCTCAATCATTACAATCACGTACCTGTGACCTAATAATTGACTCTGAGGGCACTATCTCCAACAATCTCCCACTTGCACTCAAGGCTAATTATTGCGATGTCGCATACTCACAGCCCGTGTGATACCGAACATCCAACTCCTCTACTAGTCTGTCTCACAAAGCTCGTTTGCGGAACTATTGCGTTCGAGGAATAGCCTCAGCGAGTGGATCCGCTTAGTTGTTTCTTTCTATGTCTCTCTATATCTCAAGTTCGCGGAGAAACCCATCTCCCGAAAAGAGCAATACCTGTCTCAGAATATGTCTGGATGTCTGATGGGACCTAGCTCATAAATGAACTCCAAATCCAAACTTCTTAGACTGTATCGTTAACTGAACTTAATCAGTATCTTGCGCGCCATGCCTCCCTCAGTATTGCCTTGGACCACCTGTCCAAAATACTTCCCCTCATCAGAAGGAAAACTATAACTCTGACAACCTCCTTGTCGTCCATGTCACCTTGGAAGCCTGGAATGATAACTGTCTCCTGAATGAGGCTGTCGTTATCATCTCCCTAGAACATCCACTTATGTTCTAAAACTGCTTCCGACTGTTTCTCCAGGATTGGATTAATGTCAACTTATTGCATCTAGTGCAAGAACAACATCTGGTGTGGTACTTGACATCTCACGATTGACTCAATTGCCTGAGCAAGTGATCTGCCAATCATGCCCGTCCCTCTCCCCTTTAGTCTGTAAGACACCTTTGGAGAGGGTGACTCCATTACCTGTAGGTACACTACCGTGCCAGGAGTCGTCCATCCTAAATACTCTTAGAATGCTGTCAAGTACCCTGATTGGGAAACCACCCAAATCTAGATCTAAAACCATAGATCTAGTAACCAGTATGTCTGATATAAAATCCATTTCCTTTGTGGAGAAACCACTGTGTGACGACCAAAGTATAACCGATTGTAGTATAGGAGTTTCTTTTCCTACTCTGTGTATGTCATCCAAATACTAGGATATCACACCCTACTACCTTCTCAACAGATCCATCCCCTATTCTGATGAAGTCAAACCCATGACTGTCACGTCAGAAATAGATGATCTATCTCCGCTACATCTGCTCTAGTCTATAAATAGACATAAGCAACCTGTCCACCAATGCTTCCGCTTCTCCCACTGACTACGACAACCCTCTGGCAGAGTCATATAGACGTACACTTCTAGAACTGGTTTAGAACGACGCTATACTCATCCTCCCGCCGGGTCTCGTAACCTGGAACAACAGCAATGGCAATTGTGGGTAAACAAGAACTTCCCTGTCACCGTCCTCGAGGCTACCATAGTACCCCTTGGGTGCCTGAAGTTACCCACCATATCTGCGGAGTGGCCAATGGAATGTCAATCCAGATTGAATCTTTAGGTTCCTTATCAAATCTTCAGTAATCGTTTATGGTTCTGGAATCACTTCCAGTTCTACCATACTTCCACTACTGTTTTCTGAAAAAATCCATTTTTAATAAAACTGTGGCGAGTCTAGAACAATATCGCTATTGTTCATCCAGATGGTAGAAAATCAACCCTCGTCATAGCCTGGGTCAACCCACAAACAGCCATTACAGGAACGTGCCTTGAGTTGTCCAGTGTCTGGTTTTAATCATAAACCGGACAACTCCCCGTACCTTAACATCGTTAAGATATGAACTGTTCTATATCCAATATAGAAACAGAGGCACTGATTTAATTGAACCAGATTCAAATCATGCAGCTGTCCCCAGCGCATGTCAACTAAATGGAAGGAGGCCGATCAGCGTTACTCAACTTAGGAATACTTCCAATTATGAGTAACCTGAAAGAGAAGCAAGATCTCTTTATCATTACTATCAACTGAATACCATACACAAGTATCTACATCTTCGATCTCTTTGAAGAATCCCGATACTTGCTATACCTGGTTCTCTACTCTATTCAAATACCTATAACTTCGCAAAATTTGGACCCTGTGTTTCCGCGAAACACCTGTCTAAAAACTAGAGAAGTCATAAGTAAACCGAATATAGTACGAGGACCAAACCCTCTGTCCTGATGGACCCTGGACAACATACAATCCTTTGTATAAGTCCCTTGAGTCTGATAACTCATTCACTGTGTGTCGTAGGTTGAAAACTGTACTTATGGTTAAGAAGAATTACACCGCTGTTTAATGCTCCTTACCTAACCATCCACTGATATAGGTAAATGTCGTAGACATAATTTCAGAAAGGTATATCTCACTCTATGAAAATAGACGTACAGATATATCAATTTGAAATTGGTGCATAACAGCGGATATTCAAAACCAAATATTTGCCGACCGGCAAACAGCCCAGGTGGTTTCCTCAAATATCACCGATTACAACGAATCCCGATATAATGAGGATAATCACCCAATTCCCAATAACTTACTCCCACTCATCATCTGTAAAACCATACAGATGTGAGAATCGTACCTGGTAAATACATACCCTGGAGTAAGTATCTAATCGGGAAATCAGTTTTCCTTTAACATTACACAGTGAAACTGAAACATTGAAATGTTCCTGATAAGGTATTCTGGTATTCCTAGTAATGCCTCTTCCAGATTCACGACTGTAACCGTATAGTTCTTTGCCACCTCTCCAAATCCCTTCATATGTCTTTAGTCTTTACCTTCTGCACACCCTTTTAGGCCAAATGGTTTTCTTCCTTCCCTACCGTTCGGCACCAGCCTATGGTTTGGAAGAAGACTATCCAATAAGCATAATGGGTGTACTGTCCCAATCCTAGGAACACTCGCAATGAGAGAGGGTGAAGATAAAAGACAACCGAATAAACCTTATTCCTATTTCTCCTGAACCAGAATCCATCCCCGAACTGGAACCAGTTCCATTCGAGTTCGTATATAACCATACGATGGAGTATCCAAATAAACTGTGGATCTTCGTAGTGATACGGAGTGTCCTGGAGAAATACAAAGGTGATGTGGGAGTGGTAACGAAATATTTGGTTTGGTCGTGAATATCTGTTGCAATTTACTTTGCCCTCTTACTAATCCCTTGCTTTGTCTGAACTTAATACCTTCTGCACACCATCGTTATGCTAATTGGTTTTCTTCATTCCCTACCGGTCGGCACCAGCCTAAGGTTTGGAAGAAGACTATCCAATTTGCGTAATAGGTGTACTATCTCCTAAACCAAGGAGTACTCGCATCCTGAGAGAAGGTAAAAGGAAAAGACAACTGAATAGTCCTATCCGTTTTCTCCAGAACCGAAAACCATCCTCGAATAAATTCTTTCGAGTTCGTATCTAACCATACGATGGTTTTGTCCAATGGAAGTGGACGTTCGCAGTAATACGGGGTGTCCTGGAGAAAAGGGTAAAAGTAGGAGTGGCAATGAGGTTTGCAACTCTGACAATCCAAAAGCCGGTGTTTAAGAAGGTTCGGTCAACTTGGTCACTGAGTCAAAGTCTTAGGGTCGGGTCAATGGTCGCTGCCAAAGAGAGAGAGAAAAGAAACACTCAGCGTGCACTCTAACCTAGATCAGAATGGTCACCAATTTATCTAATCTGGAAACCTCCCACTGTACCTCAAATTCTCCTCCAAACCTGAAAGAAGAATTAGTCGGGGTTACCCGAGGAGTAAACTAACTCATCAGTGGGAATCGGGATCCAACTCTCATCGCATGACAACGTGACGGAATCCGCTCACGTCATCACACTCCAGATGGTATGCGCATATCTGGCAAGTTTCAGTTCTTTTGAAACTCCCGATGTGATTTCTGCCCCATGCTCTTATGACCTTGGCGTGAGGTCAAAATATCATAAGTCACATGTCAAGTTCTGCCCGTCATTATCCAGGTTAATCTGAACCCACCCGTACATACCCTTGACGTAGGCCAAAATAGTAGTACGACTGTCCCAAACCAACGCATCTATCTATGCAACAGATAAATACCTGGCAGCTACCAAACACTATGCCTTGGCGTGAGGTCAAAATACATAGCTTGAATACTACCGAATATTTAACTGAAATGACGGAGGGCTACGAATGGTTTCTGGCGAAAACCTTTAACGTAATGAACTTGATATCGTTGAAGGAACTGATAGCTTTTTAAAATATAGTGACGAAAACCGTTGCTAAAGAGGTCACTCCCGGTGAAGGGATCTCGGCTCTTTCCCCGTAGAATGGGGTGCAGGATATTCCAAATGAATACCGCGATGCAAAGCAAAAGTAATCGGCAATAGTGAAGTTAATGCCCTGACGCAAACTTTTTGTCCAAGGGGTCACTCCCGGTGAAGGGATCTCGGCCCTTGCCTCGTCGACTGAGGAGCAGGATATTCCAACTGAATATCACGATGCAAAACAAAAGTGAACGTCCTTGCAATAACAGCCTTTTAGAAAAGTGTTCCAACAACATCAGATTAGGTTTGTGTTTAAACTTGCATTGATCCGAATCAATGCAGTCCCATCAATTGATCACACCAAAAAGAACGAAAATATACTGATGTACGTATATGCCATCCGCATTCGCCACTGGGTCCCGTCATTACCCGTTAGGTTAGCTAACTAACGACAGAGCGGGGACTGGACTAGCGCGGATGCAAAACATATACAACATCTACTAATATATATACCAATATATAGTATTTCGCTCAAGGCGTGAAAGAAATGCAACATCACAGAGAATGAACAGCATCACAGAAACAATACAGATATCTGGGATCCCCGGGTTTCACAGAGCCACTGCTGAAACCCGACGTTCCCCTGGTCGTGTGGATAGCCTGTGCAATGAAATCCTAGACCCCTACGGGCGCGGCAAGTTACCCGCCAAAACCTGAAGCGAGGCAGCCCCCTTCAGCAACGTGAATGGACCACCCAGCACTTCACGGAATCCGGTAACTTGGGCACCCCTCCTGGGTCAACCTGTACCCCCTACGAGTGCGGCGAATAGCCCGCCAATCCTAGAGTGAAGCCCCCTCCGTCTCAATGCCATGAGATGCGGGCTTGTTGCCCTCCAGAACCCGGCTATCCGTGCACCCCTCCGCGGGGCAATCCTAGTACAGAAAGTAAAATATACATACAACGGGTACATCGACCGCAACCAGGTCGTGCCCCAAAATAATAATACAAACAGGCAGTGACGGCAGTCCACATGTCGGACGCTCGCCCCGCAATATCAAATGTACATAATACAACAAAACTGTACTAGCATTGCATCCAGGCTATCCCCACGACCGATCCGCAACATCACAGCAAAAACAAAACATCAACGTGAAAGTCACGTTCGCAAATCCGTCTAACCGGGCTATAGCAGTTAGACCGGATTTACCGATCAAGTGACATTCACGGTCGCAGATATAATGTAAATACTGTGAAAAATGTATTTAAAATATCCGATCGATCAAAAATTAACAAGTGGGCCCCCAATCAAAACTGTAGCACTCACAGAAAACCTGGGCCCAATTTTAATATTCCAAAACCCATATTTTAAGCCCAGAAGGCCTCTGTAAAAAATTGGTGAAGTGATCTCCACAGTGTGCGGCGGAAGGGCGGCGGGAAGGGGGTTTTCGCGGCGGTTCCGCGCTCCCACTGTGGAGTTACTTCATCGAATTTTTACAGAGCTCTTAGATTTTCCAGTACATCAATATTTTACAACCTGAAAAATTTTTGGGGACCAAAAAGTTTCAACAGAAAACTGATGTGGGCAAATACGGGTTTTTGAACATTTCGATCGATCGGAACTGAAAAACACATTACACAAAGCTAGACTAAGTTAATGGGGAGGCTCTGATACCACTGTAAGTGCACGGCGGCGCCCCGGCCGTCAATCCGACGGCCAAATGCGGAAGCGATGAATAACTTAAATTTTACTTGGACTGGCAAACCGCCGCGCACTAATACCCGGATCGAACCATTAACTAGTCCTAGCTATCTACAAGAAAGGTTAGAGATATACCGACGATCCAAGTCCTCCGGTCTTCTCGTCATCGTCCCGATCTCCTGCGGAATGTCCCGTCTCCTCCTCGTCGCCGGAAGTGCACCACATCGCCTACTTTGTTTACGGGCTCACACCTCAATGCCGAGGCAACTCGGGCACGAAGCCGGCTACTCGACGTGCCCAAGGTTTGCTGTAGAATGTGTAGTAGAGGATTGTGTCTCATTTGGGGTTCATGGAGGTGCCTTTTGGTGGAGGGATGATACAAGGATTATGTGGAGGAACTTGTAGGCTTTTGGAGCATGAAATGAACAAGATTTCCACCCTCAAAAAACTTGGACAGCCCTTCCAAGGGGAAGGCCGGCCATGACATCAAGAGAGGAGAGAATGAGAGTGTCATATGCAAGATAATGAGAGAGCCATCCAATAATACCAAAGGGAGAGAGAGAGAAGACTATCATGCAAAAGGAAATGATCACCAAATCAAAACCCACACTCAACCACCTACCACCAACCTCATCATCAACAACCATGATGATATACAAAGTCAAGCAATCATGAGTTTATGAAGTCAAATGATGGGACAAGTATCATGATATGATAATATGCAAAGACCCCCTCCACAAATGCTTATTTGCAACAATGCAAATAAGCCCTCCTCCACCAATCTTCGGCCAATGAACGGAACAAAGGAAATTGGCCGAAACGGAAAGCAAACTGGCAACTCCAAAAACTGGTCCCGTAATAAATTACAGGAAAACCCCGATACTGTGCATACACACCCGCATTTGTATTCCGACCGAAATACAAATGCAATGAGACAAAATCTACACTGTACTATACTAGGATCCGGCTTATACCAAAACCGGCTAGTAATATCTGTTCGATCCTGATCCATGCAATACCGCACGTATCTGATCGAACCCTGCCATATAACCATACGGCCTATAGTACAAACTGTCCGATCCTGATCCGTGCAATACCGCACGTATCTGATCGGACCTTGCCATATCTCCATACGGCCTCTACAACCTTTCGCCCGAAAGCTGAGTAACTGAATGTGGGGGACTCTAAAGACTCATCAACACCTTGGTTGTGGATTTAACCACTAGCACGTCAGAGGTATAAGCCAATGCGTAACGGGCTACCAGGTATTGACCAAAAGGGATGTCTGCGAGCGAACTCAGCCTGACAACCCTACTGAGCCTGTCAGTGACAATATCCGTGCAGTCCGGTCCGTTCGTCTATGAGTATCGCATGGCGGGCCTAGGGGGTTGGTAAAAGTCAGACCCCCAAAAGCGGTACAAGTCGTGTCGGAGTGTAGCCCAGAACACCCTGAGATACTACTGGAATACCTACCAGTAAATCTACTTGCCTTGGCCAAGGACTTTGTGTAATGGCTCTCCTAGACACAGCACGACCTCACCCCCAATACCGGGAGAGACGAACCCCTGAAGATACGCTCACTGCCTCCATGTGGCTCGGGACTGTACCCAACTAAAACCTGTTTCCACGACTCCTTTGAGCCGTGGTAGGGTAGTAATCAAAGTACAGTGGGAACTCACACGAGACAAATGACGATCCCCAGGTCGATGAACTAACCTGCACACATGTCACCAGGGAACTGCCATCTGACGTCTGGTATATGACCAACTAGCATGTTCCCGGCGAGTCCTGTCCGGTGTACTCATAACCCAATGAGCACCTGTATACATCTTAGGTGATCCAACTGACACCAGTGGGTTGTGAGACCGGCCACCGCCCCTCGTCGGGGTCTCGACTGTATACACTAGTCTACTAATGGAGTATCGATGCCCAGTCTCGAAACTCCCACGACTAGGGACCTTTTAAGGATAAGCTTATAGACCCCCAGCTCCCACTTATATGATCGCCCTCATACTGCTGGTGGTCAAGCAAGAATCCTAGGGGCTCTATCAACGTGTAGTAGCGACGTGTCAGGTCACCTAAAGCAGTACACGATGATAAAGGTAAACCAGATAGCATACTATCATCTCGAGTAAGACTGTCCTACCGGGATAGGTCCTCCCTCAATCATTACAATCACGTACCTGTGACCTAATAATTGACTCTGAGGGCACTATCTCCAACAATTCTAACCAATTAGATAACCAAAACCCTAACTTTAATCCATCAACCATGCTTCAAACCCTAATCCACAATCAAATCCCTTTCTTGAATTTCATAAACAAGCAATAACTACTAAATTAATAGTTCAAAATTCAATTTTTGCACATTTAAACTACAAGTTAACAAATAGATTAGAATCTTCACCTCACAAGTTTGAACCCTAGCTTGCTCAAGCCACCAAAGATGCCTCCTTTCTTCAAGTTTTAAGCTAAATTAGCTTGAGGAGAGATGGGATTAGGATTTTGCTTTGAATTTGAGATGGAATTTATGAATTTTTAATGGATTTTGATAGCAAAATGAAGCAGGAAAGAAGTGAGAAGATGAGGGATTACTGCAACTTGGGCTCGGCCAGCAGGTAGAGAGGGGAGTTGTGGGTTTTTTGTAGATATTTCTAGGTCAAATAAACCCCTTAAATCTCATTTAATGCATTTCACATCAACCTTTTTCAAAAAACCCCTTTTTACTTCATTTTTTTCATAAATTTCAAACCATAAAACTAAAATCTTAAAAATTCATGATACAATTTATTAACACTCTATTTTAGTTTATAAAGATTCCTAATTATGAAATTTACCTAATTAAATTTGTATTTATCACTAATTTAATGTATTTTTAAAAACTTAAAATAATAAAAAATAATTAATTACGAATTTTTTTTTATTTAAGTAGAAAATTATAAGTGGCATTTTAGTGACCAATTTATAGTAATATCATATCTAAATTTTTTATAATTAGGTCTATAATGAAAAATACCTATTTTGACTTTTTACGGAAAAAGCTGAAAATTTAGCCGATTATCGAAAAATTGCCTAAACGGTTTTCGAAGAGTTACAATCTTTCCCCTAAAGAAATTCGGTCCCCGAATTTAGAATTTAACTACGCGTACCTTCAAAAAGATGGGGATATCTCTTCCTCATCTCGACCTCGGTCTCCCAGGTGACCTCCTCGCTGTTCGGGCCACGCCAAAGGACCTTGACGGACGGTATAACCTTCGACCTCAATTTCTTCACCTGCCGATCCAAAATGACCACCGGCTGCTCGGTGAATGAAAGATAATGCTCTAGCTGGATCGTATGGTGCTGAATCGCATGGGAAGGATCATGAAGGTACTTGCGGAGCATCGAGACATGGAACACGGGGTGAAAATCGGGGAAACTGGGCGGAAGAGCTAACCGATAAGCAACTGGACCAACACGCTCTAGGATCTCGAAAGGACCAACATATCTAGGACTCAGCTTCCCTTTCTGCCCAAATCTCATCACACCTTTCATCGGAGAGACCTTCAGGAAAACATGATCGCCAACAGCGAACTCGAGTCGGCGACGGCGCCTGTCAGCATATGATTTCTGCCTGCTCTGTGCCGCTCTCATCCTGTCCCGAACCAGCTGTATCTTCTCGGTCGTCTCCTGAACAATCTGCGGCCCCAAAATACTGCTCTCCCTGAGCTCTGTCCAACATACAGGAGATCGACATCTCCTCCCATATAGAGCCTCGAAAGGTGCCATCTGAATCGTCTCCTAGAAGCTATTATTGTAGGAAAACTCGATCAAAGGCAAATGATGATCCCAGCTACCACCAAAATCTAAAACACAAGCTCTGAGCATGTCCTCAAGAGTCTGAATAGTACGCTCCGACTGACCGTCAGTCTGCGGATGAAAGGCTATGCTAAAACTCAATCGAGTGCCCAATGCTTGCTGATGTTTCTGCCACAATCGGCTGGTAAACTGGGTGCCCCGGTCGGACATGATGAAAGTCGGAACACCATGCAATCGCACTATCTCATCAATATAAACCTGGGCGTACTGAGAAAATCCAAAAGTGGTCTTCACTGGCAGGAAGTGAGCCTCTTTCGTCAGTCGATCCACAATCACCCAAATAGAGTCATACCCTCGACTGGTCCTGGATAGACCCACAATGAAGTCCATGGAGACCTGCTCCCACTTCCACTCAGGGATGGGCAAAGGCTGTAACTCACCGGCTGGCCTCTGGTGCTCAGCCTTGACTTGCTGACAAGTCAGGCACCTCGACACAAAGTCTGTAACATCCTTCTTCATCCCGTCCCACCAGTAAACCTCTCTCAAATCATGGTACATCTTGGTGGAACCTGGATGCACACTGTATTCTGATCTATGTGCCTCTTCGAGAATATCACGCCTCAGTCCCTCTAAATCTGGTACGCACAGTCGAGTCCCAAATCGAAGTATCCCCTGATCATCAATCACGAACTCAAAAACTCTGCCCTGCCGAATCTGCTCAATAATCTCTAAAATACGGGCATCGCCAGACTGTGCCTCGTGGATACGGTCATGTAACTGTGGGCGTGCTCTGAAATGGGCCAGCTGTCCCCCGGTAGGAGTAAACTCGAACTGCACTCTGCTGTAACATAAAACCTGCCAATCCGCCGTCGACTGCATCTGTACTGTGCTCAAATAAGATAAGCTACCTCCGGGTCTCCTACTCAAAGCATCTGCCACCACATTCGCCTTGCCCGGATGGTATAGAATCTCGCAGTCATAATCCTTCACCAACTCCATCCAACAGCGCTGTCTCAGGTTCAGATCTCGCTGCTGGAAGATATACTTCAAGCTCTTGTGATCAGTGAATATCTGGCACGACTCACCGTATAGGTAATGTCTCCAGATCTTAAGTGCAAATACCACTGCAGCCATCTCTAAATCATGGGTGGGGTAGTTTTGTTCGTGTTTCCTCAGCTGCCGAGAAGCATACGCAATAACTCTGTCGTGCTGCATCAATACACAGCCCAGCCCCACTCGAGAAGCATCACAATACACCACGAACCCACCTGATCCTGAAGGCAATGCTAACACTGGTGCAGTAGTCAAACGAGTCTTCAACTGCTGGAAACTATCCTCACATGCCTGGGTCTAATCAAAAGGAACCCCCCTTCCGGGTCAACCCGGTCAATGGTGCAGCAATGCGGGGGAAATCCTGGACAAAACGTCGATAATAGCCGGCCAGACCTAGAAAGCTGCGAACCTCTGTAACTGATACTGGTCTAGGCCAACGCTGAACTGCGTCGATCTTCTTCGGGTCCACATAAATACCATCTCTCCTCACCACATGACCCAAGAAGTCGACACTGTCTAACCAGAATGCGCACTTGGAAAATTTGGCGAACAGCTGATGCTCCCTCAAAGTCTGCAATGTGATACGTAAGTGCTGCTCATGCTCCTCCCGGCTCCGAGAATAAACTAAGATGTCGTCAATGAACACAATAATGAACTGATCGAGATACGGCCTGAATACACGGTTCATCAAATCCATAAATGCTGCCGGGACATTGGTGAGCCCGAACGACATCACCAAGAACTCATAATGACCATATCGAGTACGGAAAGCGGTCTTCGGAATATCCTCCTTCCGAACCCGCAACTGGTGATAACCTGACCGTAAATCAACCTTCGAGAAGAACCCTACACCCAGGAGCTGATCGAATAAGTCATCAATGCGGGGTAGGGGATACCTGTTCCGCACAGTAACCCGGTTCAGCTGACGATAATCAATGCATAAGAGCATACTTCCGTCCTTTTTCTTAACAAACAGGACGGGAGCACCCCAAGGTGACACACTCGGTCGGATAAGCCCTTTGTCCAGCAAGTCCTGTAACTGATCCTTTAGCTCTCTCAGCTCCGCCGGGGCCATCCGATAAGGCGGTATAGAGATAGGCCCCATGCCGGGGATCAAGTCAATACAGAACTCAATCTCGC
Source organism: Agapanthus africanus (assembly GCA_030015575.1). Classification (NCBI taxonomy): domain Eukaryota; kingdom Viridiplantae; phylum Streptophyta; class Magnoliopsida; order Asparagales; family Amaryllidaceae; genus Agapanthus; species Agapanthus africanus. The sequence goes on along the minus strand of JASDDO010000029.1, from coordinate 249,252,549 downwards.
GCTCTGGTGGCAGACCAGGCAGCTCGTCAGGGAATACATCAGGAAACTCTCTCGCAATAGGGACCTGGTCCAACGGAACCTCTGTGGAGCTAGTATCACAAACATAAGCTAAGAATCCCTGACACCATTTTCTTAAGAGCTGACCAGCGCGAAGAGAAGAAATCAAGCTGGGAAGGGTAGCGCTACGATCTCCCTGAATAACAAGAACCGGCTCACCAGGAAAACTGAATCTGACTGCTTTCTCACGGCAGTCCACGGATGCATAACAGGTGGCTAGCCAGTCCATACCAAGAAGAACGTCAAAGTCTAGCATATCGAGGAGAATCAAATCAACTGAAGAATCTCTCTCCCCGATACGAACGGAACATGATCGGTACACGAAACGGGCAACAAACGACTCGCCTACTGGTGTAATAACGACAAGCGGCTGATCTAACGGAGAAGACTCTCGGCCCAACCTCGGTGCAAAGTACGTGGATACAAAGGAATGTGTGGAGCCTGGATCAAATAATACCCGTGCATCAAAAGAACATACTGGCAGAGTACCTGTCACGACGACATTAGATGCCTGTGCATCCTGAGGAGTCAGCGTGAACACTCGGGCATGTCCACCTCTAATAGCTGGCTGTCCTCTGCCTCTACCTCGGCCTCTGCCTCTGCCTCTGTCGCCTCGTCCTCTCTGAACCGGACCGCCATGCCCACGACCTCTAGAAGCATCTGGTTGGCGTGGAGCATCATCAGGAGTAGGTAGTAGTGCTCTCTGAGGAGGTGGTGAGGGTGGTAAGGTCACATGCAGGACTGTCGCCGCGCCCTGGTGTCCCATGGTACAGTCTCTGATACGGTGGTACTGACTCCCACACCGAAAACATCCTGGAGACGACTGCTGGGTCTGTGGATATGAACCAAATAACTGACCTCGTCTCAATCCTCTGCCTCCACCATCTCCCGGAAATAATCTATCGTGGTGTCTACCCATCTGCCGCTGAGCTGGCGTATCAGTACGGATCCTCTTCGGCCCAGAAACGACCGGAGTCTCAGAAATACGCTCCTCCAAAAGTAAGGCTGCATCCATCGCGGCTGCGTATGTATCAAAGTGCTGGGTGCCGATGGCAAGGAATAGCTGTGTATCAAGCCCTCGCACAAACCTCTTTATTCTCTTCTCTTCTGTGTCTACTAGGTACGGAGCATATCGAGACAACTGGGTAAACTGTATATCATACTCCGACACTGTCATCCCAGGAGTCTTGCGCAAAGACTCAAAACTACGGGCTCGAGCATCTCAGACACTCTCCGGAAGAAAACGGGCAAGAATTGCAGCTGTAAACTCGTCCCAGGTCATAGAAGGTAGACCTGCAACTCGGCCTCTCTCTACTGAATTGTACCATGTCTGGGCAAGACCCTCCAGATGAAAACTCGCAAACTCCACCAATCTATCATCAGAACACCTCAACGAACGGCAAATCCGAGCCATCATATCAAGAAATGCCTGTGGGTCCTCTGTCGCATCTGTACCGGTAAAAGCTGGGGGTCTCAATCTCATGAACTCCTGTAGTGAAACAGGGATAGTCTCCGTAGTAGCAGCAGGGGTGACCATCTGTGCAGCAGGTACAATCGTGGTCTGTGCGTTGGAAGGAACGTCCTCGGATCTCTGTGCCCGGCTGGACTCAACTAAAGATCCCATCATCTGTCGCAACTCTTGCATGTCGGCCTTTAATCTGGCAATACGGTTAAGGCGGATCAGTATGACCCTGAGGGGTAGGCGTATCCTCCCGCTCGATCCTCGCCTCAGACGGGCCCGCCCGAATCTCATCCCTAGCTGCAGCCCGCTGAGCTCTCGTAGTCTTTGGCGGCATCGAAGCTGGAATAAGAAACAGGACTGATAAGAACATGACAATTGAATCAAGGAATGCAAGGAATCAAGAAAGGAAATACAAGCAATTATGTCCGAAGGTCACTTAGGCGGAGTAGCGTATCGTAAGTATGCCGCGGATCATACTCACGCTACGCCACTCTGCTTAAGTCACCTACTCCATCTACCAAGGTCGTCCTACACTCAGAAAGGTAAAACCATGCTCTGATACCAACTTTGTCACGGCCCAAAAGTACGGAACGTGACTGGCACATAGATTACGAGACGTATAAAGGCGTACCGTAACCTAAGTCAGCCAAAGCCCAGAAAAATCTAAACCAAATTCAAAAGAGAGTGAAGGAAAACCTTACATGAAAACGATTTTTTAAATCAATTAAGTTGTGTATTGAACCCCTTTTTAAAAACATCAAAAATTTTCCGAAAATTTCGGCAGAGTATCCCCTGTAAATTCTATCCCCCAAAATGGGTACAACAAGATATATATAACCTGTAATCATAAAATGGCATCCCCAAGCGGGAGCTAGCTCTTCGCCCAAGGCGGATCACAACCATACGCAATAAATAAGTAATATCATGAAAAGAGCATAAAAGAAATGCAAAATATCAGAAAACACAACGTCGGCTCAAGTGAGCTCGACCCAAAAGAAACCACATATATACAAATCTCTCAGTCACATCACTAGGTCGCATATACAAATAGAAAGTGGTAGATGGAGAATACTAGATACAATGATAGAGCAAAAAGAAATAAAGTGTGCTCGCAACCCACCTACGAGCAATATCGCGAGTCTGAGCAAAAGGGGCTGATGATAAGATAGCCCGCCGCTACAAGGATGACGGGTCCGACCTGCAAGACACTGTGGCACAACGGGGGTGAGTTGCCAGCTCGTGAGTAGAATATATCATCTAGTAAGGCAATCGTAAGAATGCACGCAAATGCGTCACAGCATGTATGTTCAGATGTGAAATAATACCTCTAGTATGCATGCACATGTATGCAGTGTCATTACTAAATCTTTAAATGTTTTAAATGTTAAGAGTTCTGCATTCTTAACTTTAGAAAAAGAACTATCTGTATAATAGCTAAATACTATCAAGAAATCATCTGAAAACCGTGTCAAGCATCGACACCAAATATGAAATCACCTCTGTCTCAATGTCTCACTGTATCAATGTCTCAAAATATCGGGCTCCGTCAGTCCGGATCGGCCCATGTTATCAAATCTCACGACAACGGTCGGTGTCCTCCGGATATCCGCCGCGCCAGACATCACCAGTAGGTAGTCTTCCCCTGTCAGGCTCATCGTCTACAACTCGATCTTCTTGCCTCGGGGTACCATACCGGGCCCACCATGTACCAGAGACGGTTCATCCACTCTTCGAATCGGGTCTCGAAATCCAACAGAAAATATGAAAACTCACGGTGGACGACACATACATCACGAGAAAACAACAACTTTGTTTTAAAAATGATAAATATAAGCTTTTGTTAAATTCTTGCGGTTTTCCCCAGAAATCCAAAAATCGCAGCAATACTGAAATCCTCAAGAAAATCATAATGTCCACATGTTATATATGATAAAGGTTTATGATATCAATGTATACGATGGGAATTTTGGCTAGAAATCTATGTAAATATGATGATAATGCGAGGTATATACATGCTATGCAATTTCATATATCATGTATGAATGCAAGTGGCGATACTAAGTTAAACAGGTTCTATAGTGCACGTGGCATGGAAATTACCAAAGGCGTGCGTGTCACATGAATAGTGCGCATGCAACAGATGCCAATGGTAATGGTGTTCGTGTCCTACGAAGTGTTATCGCATATGTGCATATGAATATCCATGCAATCTAGCATACTATTAACTATAAGGGTATGCAATGTAAATGAAGAGCAATACAAGTCTTGCAAGAAATAAGGTAATCCTAACTAGGGGGCGCCCCGTGCCATCCAGACGATTCCCCCATAGATGAATACGTCTACTCACCTGAATGCCTCGCTAATCCGATCCGACCACCGCCTTGCCTTTACGCGCCGTGTCCGATGTATCCCCGACCGATCCTAGCATTGCATAACACACAATATAAGATTACATACCCCTAAAACGATGCAAGTCACAATATACAAATATCGACGCTATCGAATTAAACATAACGTGCACTCGGTGCGCGGGAAAACACACGAAAATCGCTAAATCTTAGCTAGAATCGTCATTTTGGGGCAATCGACAAAACTAAAACACGACTAGACAAAACCCCGCATTCACGCACACTAAAAGTCGTAAATGATGCTAATTATATCGTCCATATATCGCAATTAGATCACTTCCTAATTTACATAGAAACCTAGAAAGCATTTGCATACCGATTCCGATGCAAATATCGCAATTTATCGATTTAGCGAGCGTAACATCGCACAATTTACCATTCTAACCAATTAGATAACCAAAACCCTAACTTTAATCCATCAACCATGCTTCAAACCCTAACCACAATCAAATCCCTTTCTTGAATTTCATAAACAAGCAATAACTACTAAATTAATACTTCAAAATTCAATTTTTGCACATTTAAACTACATGTTAACAAATAGATTAGAATCTTCACCTCACAAGTTTGAACCCTAGCTTGCTCAAGCCACCAAAGATGCCTCCTTTCTTCAAGTTTTAAGCTAAATTGGCTTGAGGAGAGATGGGATTAGGATTTTGCTTTGAATTTGAGATGGAATTTGTGAATTTTTAATGGATTTTGATAGCAAAATGAAGCAAGAAAGAAGTGAGAAGATGAGGGATTACTGCAGGTTGGGCTCAGCCAGCAGGTAGAGAGAGGAGTTATGGGTTTTTTGTAGATGTTTCTAGGTCAAATAAACCCCTTAAATCTCATTTAATGCATTTCACATCAACCTTTTTCAAAAAAACCCCTTTTTACTTTCATTTTTTTCATAAATTTCAAACCATAAAACTAAAATCTTACAAAGTCAAGATACAATTTATTAACACTCTATTTTAGTTTATAAAGATTCCTAATTATGAAATTTACCTAATTAAATTTGTATTTATCACTAATTTAATGTATTTTTAAAAGCTTAAAATAATAAAAAAATAATTAATTACGAATTTTTTTTATTTAACTAGAAAATTATAAGTGGCATTTTAGTGACCAATTTATAGTAATATCATATCTAAATTTTGTATAATTAGGTCTATAATGAAAAATAACTATTTTGACTTTTTACGGAAAAAGCTGAAAATTTAGCCGATTACCGAAAAACTGCCTAAACGGTTTTCGAAGAGTTACATATATACCCGTTAGCTTAAGTCTTTAGAAGTTCGATCAAAATACGGATTTTTACACCCCAAAAACAAATTTTGCTTCCTGGAAAATCTGGGCAGAAAAATCATATTCCAAAAATCCCGAAATACCCCAGTAAATATACTGCAGTGAAATCGATCCACCGCCGAGTCAACTCGGCCACGGATCCGCGGCAAGAAGCTGTTCTTTCCGCGGATCCGCGGTGGGTTGATCGGTTCTGTGGATCATTTTTCTGCAGTATACAATAAAAACCCTGAGTCGATTTTTGGTATATGTCAAATAATTTTTACAGCAGTTTAAAAATCGACAGAAAGTTTGTGTTCCGGGCATATTTCGCGACTTTTTTTCCGATCGAACTTCTAGTTACTTTGCTAACATGTTAGATAGTGTTTAACTAGATTCTAATACCACTGTAAGTCCACGTTACCCGTTCCCGGTTCTTTGGGGTTGCGGAAATGGTGAAAAACGATTTTTCTTTGGGGGTAACATGGACTCAAAATACGGATCTTTGTTAAACAACTATCTAACAACCTAACTAGGAGTTTTACCTACTCGGTTAGGGGGTTATACCTTAACTTGAACTCCTTCTCTTCAACTCCTTGCGGTAGTCGGATCGGCCTCACCTCGTCGTCTCCTTACGCTAAAGATGGATCCACCCGAAAGCTTCTACCTTTGGCTTCAACCTCAAACTAGAAGAAACTAGAACACTTAGCTTGCTAGACCTTATGTACTAGGATGAGTAGAGAAGTGTTATGGGTTTTTATCTCTAAGGAAATGGTTCTCAACTCATGAGAGGTAGTTTTCTTGAGCTAGAGAGAGAGCAAGAGGAAGAGGGAGAGCTTGAGCATGAGAGAGAAGAAGAATGAAAGAATGAGCAAGACTCTTTCCTCCCATCCTCTCATAATCTAAAATAATCATAACAAATAATAATAATTGAGTATTATGGGATGGTTGTTACCATATCAAATGGCAATATCATCTCATGCATTTAATGCAATTTGTGAACAAAACAAGCAAGCAAAGGTCAATACCATGAAATGATAGCCATTGTCATGATGGTGGTCAACAAGTCCAACCTAGTCAACCGGTCAACAAAGTCAACAAGTCAACAAAGTCAACCTTTCAACCCAACCATGGCACAACAATACTTAATTAATATTATCATTAATCATATTTCTTATTCTCATTAGGGTTTAGCAAAAGTCAACAGTCAACAACCCTAATAAGAATCCTCTGCCTCTGTCTCGGTCAACTGTGCGTACACATCCGCATCAGCGTTCCGGGGAACACGAATACAAACGAGATAAAACCAATCCCAAAACGTATACTAGGATCTGGCTTAAACCAAAGCCCGCTAGTAATAACTTCCCGGACACCAAACGTGCACAAGTGCGCGGATGTGACCGAACCCTGTCGCAAAACCATGCGACCTCTACTCTTTTGCCTAAAGGCGAATAGCTCTCTGTATGGGACTCTAAAGACTCGACACTACGCCGGCAGTGGGTTTAACCACAGACCGCAAGCGGCACTAGCTGTGCGTAACGGCCCCCAGGTAGATGCCGATAAGAAAACGGACGAGGTGAAACCCATCTAAACTCCTACTGAGCCTGAATGTGACAGTCTCCGTACAGTCCGGTCTGTTCGTCTGAGAATATCGCATGGCTGGCCTAGGGGGCGGTAACCGTCAGTCCCCTAATAGCAGTACAAGTCATGTCGGAGTGTAGCCCAGAACACCCTGAAATAGCACTGGAAACCTACCAGTGTATCTCGCTTGCTCTGGCCATGGACGACTGTATGTAATGGCTCTCCTAGACACAGCACGATATCAACTCCCAATACCGGGAGAGATGAATCCTATCTAACCGTCACTGCCTCCAAGTGCTTCGGGACTGCACCCAACTACTACCTGTATGCACGACTCGTTTGAGCCGTGGTAGGGTAGTAATCAAAGTACAGTGGGAAACACTCGAGGCGAAGTGACAGTATCAAGTCAGCGGACTAAGCTGTACTCATGTCACCTGGGAACTGACAACTGACGATAGGTATAGTACCAACCAATCAGTTCCCGACGTGTCATGTCCAGTGTACTCGTAACCTAATGAGCATCTGCATACTATCTCAAGTACGACGTACTGACCTGCTGGGATGAGAAGCGCATACGCTAGTCTACTCCGGAGTATCGATGCCCTGTCTCGATAGTCCTACGACTAGGGACCTGCATAAGGATGTGCTTGTGGATTACCCAGCCCCCACGAGTGTGACTGCCATCACAACGCTGGTAATCAAGCAAAGATCTTAAGGGCTCCACTAATGTGTATAGGCGATATGTTAAAAGAAACACATGTACACACATTGAAGTAGAAATAAACCAAGTAGCATACTAATATTTTGAGCAAGATTTTCTATACAATGGTGAATATCCCAAGCTTCCATTAAGTATATACAAACTAGTATGATACAGTAATGGCTTCTAGGGCATATACACTAACTGTCTCTTGAACTAGCTGGGGTCCCAAAATCCTGCTCTCGCTGAGTTCGGTCCAAAAGACTGGCGATCGACACTTTCTACCATACAAAGCCTCAAAAGGTACCATTTGAATTGTCTCCTGATAACTGTTATTGTAGAAGAACTCTATCAGCGGCAAGTGATGATCCCAACTTCCACCAAAATCAAACGCGCACGCACGAAGCATATCCTTCAGAGTCTGTATAGTCCACTCTGACTGACCATCGGTCTGCGTATGGAAAGCGGTGCTAAAACTCAAACTGGTACCCAAAGCTTCCTGAAGCTTCTGCCAAAGATGGCTAGTGAATTGAGTGCCCCTGTCGGATATGATCCATGTGGGAACGCCGTGCAAACGCACAATCTCATCAATGTAAAACTGAGCATACTGAGCATAACCGAAATTGGTCTTCACTGGAAGGAAGTGAGCCGCTTTTGTCAATCGGTCAACAATCACCCAAATGGAGTCATACACTCGACTGGACCTGGGTAGAACCACAACGAAGTCCATGGAGATCTGTTCCCATTTCCACTCCGGAACGGGTAAAGGTTGCAACCCTCCTGCCGGTCTCTGATACTCAGCCTTGAATTTCTGACAAGTCAGGCACCTCAAAAGGAAATCCGAAACATCACTCTTCATCCCTGCCCACCAGTAGATATCTCTCAAGTCAAGATACATCTTGGTGGAACCAGGCTGAACACTATAAGCTCGCTGATGTGCCTGCTCTAGGATCTCGCGTCTTAACCCATCGGTATCAGGTACACACAAACGATTCCCGAAATGTAGCACACCCTGGTCATCAATCAAGAACTCCGAATCTCTACCCTGCCGAACATGCTCAAGAATCTCAGACAAACGGGCATCGTCGGGCTGTGCCTCACGAATATGATCGAGTAAAAGTGATAGGCACAGACATGAGCAAGCTGTCCCCGAGTGGAAGTGAACTCAAACAGTACTCGGCTGTCGCACAAGATCTGCCAATATGCAGAAGGCTATCTCTGAACTGCGCTCAACTGGGACAAGCTACCCCCGGGCCTACGACTCAAAGTATCGGCTACCACATTCGCCTTGCCCGAGTGATAAAGGATCTCACAATCATAATCCTTCACAAGCTCCATCCAACGGTGCTGTCTCAAATTCAGATCCCGCTACTGGAAGATTTACTTTAAGCTCTGGTGGTCCGTGAAAATCTGACACGACTACCTGTACAAGTAGTGTCTCCAAATTTTAAGCGCAAATACCACCGCGACCAACTGAAGATCATGAGTGGGATAATTCTGCTCATGCTTCTTCAACTGCCGGGAAGCATAAGCGATAACTCTATTATACTGCATCAATACACAACTGAGCCCCACTCGAGAAGCATCAAAGTAAACGACAAAGCCGCCTGATCTAGAAGGTAAAGATAAATCTGGTGCAGCCATCAACCGAGTCTTCAACTGCTGAAAACTCAGCTCGCATGCCTCGGTCCAAAGAAAAGGAACTCCCTTCCTGGTCAGTCCGATCAGCGGTGCAGCGATACTCGAGAAGTCCTGCATGAAATGGCGGTAATAACCGGCTAAGCCCAAAAAGCTGCGGAACTCTATCACTGATACAGTTTTGGGCCAAAGCTGTACGGCCTCGATCTTCCTCGGGTCCACACAAATACCGTCTCCCGTAACCACATGACCTAGGAAGTCAACACTATCAAGCCAGAAGGCACACTTCGAGAATTTAGCAAACAGCTGGTGCTCTCTCAATGTCTGCGAATCAATCCTCAAGTGCTGCTCTTGCTCCTCTCGACTCTTGGAATAAACCAGAATGTCATCTATAAACACAATAATAAATTGGTCGAGGAACGGCCTGAAAATCCGGTTCATCAAATCCATGAACGCTGCTGGGGCATTGGTGAGTCCGAACGACATCACCAAAAACTCATAATACCCGTAGCGCGTACGAAAAGCAGTCTTCAGAATGTCATCATTCCGAACCCGCAACCGACGATAACCCGATCTCAAATCAATCTTGGAAAAATGTCCCACACCCTGGAGCTGATCAAACAAATCGTCAATGCGAGGTAAAGGATACCTATTCCGCACCGTAACTCGGTTCAATTGACGATAATCAATGCACAATCTCAAACTGCCGTCCTTCTTCTTGACGAACAGAATAGGAGCTCCCAAAGGCGAAACACTCGGACGCACAAGTCCTCAATAAAGCAACTCTTGCAACTAATCCTTAAGCTCCTTAAGCTCCGCCGGGGCTATCCGGTAAGGTGGTATAGAAATAATCCCCATGCCGGGGATCAAATCAATGCAAAACTCAATCTCACGCTCTGGCGACAATCCAGGTTGTAAGGCTACGACAGCGCCCCGGCCATCAATTCGTGGCTAAATACGGAAGAAAAACTTTTCAAACTTGGCGCTACCACAACCAATTACCGAGATCGAACCATTAACCGTTTACTAGCTAACTGTAAAGTGTTTTAAGAGATTATACCGATCAATCAGTGTCCTTCGGTCTTCAATCTCTTTCCGAGCTCCTCGCCGGCTGCCCTGGACAAGTCCGCTCTTCGGTCTCCCTCGTCGAAGACGATCCACGGGCTCCCGCTTAGAACCAAAGCAACTTGAACAACTAGTTTGCTAACCTAGGTGGTCAAGATGAAGTAGAGATAGTGTGTGAATACTTTGTCTCAAAACACTCTAGGGTTCTCAACACATGAGAGGGATAGAGTGGAGGTGAAGAAGAAGCCATTGATGTATGAAGTGCGTGCTTAAGTTTTTGCACACAAAAGAAAGGAAAGCAACACTTGAGGAATAAATGTCTTGGCTGCCCTCTTCTTTTGTTGTGATAATATTGTGAGGTTTTTTTTTATAGAAAATCAAAGAAATAACCTTTAAAAATATCTCCTACAAAACCCTCACAAATATCTCATAAACAATAAACAATAAAGCATGGCACAATAAATGCACCATGCCAAAACTTAGCCTCACACTTTACACATCACAAAATATTAAACATTTAACAAAACCCTAAATGTTTAGTACTATAAAAAGAAATGGCATCTTCAAAAGTAATCTTGTAACGGATTACAAGAATACCCCCATCTGTATATACATACCTGCATCCGTATTCTTACTGAATACGAATACAACGAGACGAAAATAATCCAACAATCTAATACTAGGATCCGACTTAAACCAAAGCCCACTAGTATGATCCGTCCGATCATGATCCGTGCACGAGTGCACGTATATGATCGAACCCTGCCATAAACCATACGGCCGCTACAAAGTTTCGCCCGAATAAGGGAAACCCTCTATGTGGGACTCTAAAGACTTGTCAATACGCTGGCAGTGGGTTTAACCACAAGCACGTCAGTGGCACTTGCTGTATGTAACGGCTACCCAGGTATTGAGCGAAAGGGAGGCCGACGAGCGAACTCATCCTGAAACTCTACTGAGCCTATCTGTGACAATCTCCATATAGTCCGGTCTGTTCGTCTAAGAGTATCGCATATCGGGCCTAGGGGGATGGTAAACGTCAGACCCCCAATAGCGGTATAAGTCGTGTCGGAGCGTAGCCCAGAACACCTTGAGAAACTACTGGAATACCTACCAGTAAATCTCACTTTCCTTGGCCAAAGACTTTGTGTAATGGCTCTCCAAACCCAGCACGATATCAACCCCCAATACCGGGAGACATGAATCCTATCTAACCGCCACTGCCTCCAAGTGCTTTGGGAGTGCACCCAACTACTACCTGTTTACACGACTTCTTTGAGCCGTGGTAGGGTAGCAATCAAAGAACAGTGGGAACACACTTGAGGCGAAGTAGCAGTGTCAAGTCAACGGATTAAGTTGTACTCATGTCATTTGGGAACTGCTACCTAAAGATAGGTATAATACCGACTAGCAGTACTCCTGCGAGTCAGTCCGGTGTACTCATAACCTAATGAGCACCTGTATACATCTTAGGTGAACCAACTGACACCAATGGCATATGAGACCGGCCATCGCCCCTCGTCGGGGTCTCGATCCGTATACACTAGTCTACTATCGGTGTATCGATGCACAGTCTCGAAACTCCTACGACTAGGGACACTTTAAGGATGTGCTTATAGACTACCTAACTCTTACGTTTATGATCGCCATCGTACTGCTGGTAGTCAAGCAAGAATCCTATGGGCTCTATCAACATGTAATAGTGATTTGTAATGTCACCTGAAGCATGTACATGATGATAAAGACAAACCAGATAGCATACTATCATCTCGAGTAAGACTGTTCTACCGGTATAGGTCCTCCCTCAGTCATTGCAATCACGTGTCTGCGATCCAATAATTGACTTGAGGGCACTATAGCCAACAATCTCCCACTTGCATTTAAGGCTAATTATTGCGATGCCGCATACTCAAAGCCCGTGTGATACCGAACACCCAACTTCTCTATTGATCAGTCTCACAAAACCTGTTTGTGAAACTTTTGCGTTCGAGAAATAGCCTCAGTGTGTGGATCTGCTCTAACGTTTCTTTCTATGTCTCTCTTTTTCTCAAGTTCGCGGAGAAAGCCATCTCCCGAAATGAGCAATACCTGTCTTAGAATATGTCTGGATATCTGATGGGACCTAGTTCACAAATGAACTCCAAATCCTGCAAACTTCTTAGACTGTATCGTCAACTGAATATAATCACTATCCGCTTGGACCACCTGTCCAAACTACTGTCCCTTGTCAGAGGGAAAACTATAGCTCTGACAGTCATTATGTCATCAAGGTCACCTTGGAAGCCTGGAATGATAACCTTCTCCCGAAGGAGGCTCCGTTATCATACCCCTAGAAGATCTACTTATGTTCATAAACTGCTTCCGAACGTTTCTCCAGGATTGGATTAATATATCAACTTATTGCATCTAGTGCAAAAACAACATCTGGTGTGGTACTTGACATCTCATGATTGACTCAATTGCCTAAGCAAGTGATATGCCAATCATGCACATCCCTCTCCCCTTTAGTCTGTAAGACACATTTAGAGACGGTGACTCCTTCACCTGCAGGTTCACTACCATGCCAGGAGTCGTTTATTCTAAAACACCATTAGAATACTGTCTAAGTAACCAAATTGGGAAACTACTCAAATCTAGATCTAAAACCATAGGTCTAGTAACCAGAATGTAGGGTTCCTAGGCACACTCAAGAGGTTCCACAAGGCATCGACCATGCCAAATTCAAATTTTTCCGGTACCTAAGAAACCCTAATGCGATCGTTAACTAGAGGATAGGTGAAAGAGATGCAAGTTAACAACTTAACTACTAAGTGAATGGAAATACAACCTTTGTAGATCCGGTCCTCCACTTCCTTGGCTCCGTGATGACGTCCCTCCGCTGCAACCATCGAAATCCTGGACTCTCACGGTGGTTTCATCGGAGAATAGATCTGGCTAGGTCGTTGACTTCGATGCCGAAGATGATCTACGTCGAGGCGACTCTAACCCGAGCTCCATCTTCACCAAGTCATGAAACTTGTGAAGAAAACACCCTATACTACATGGCAAGTGGTAAGGGATGAAGAAATAGGAAGTGGGTTCACTTTGGATTTGGGTTTCTCACTTCATTTCATCACTTGACAATTTTCAAGAAAGCTTTGCTTTTTCTTCATGAAGAAGATGAAGAAGAAGAAAGAAAAAGAATTATTCTTTCTCAAAAATAATTCAAGTGAAACTTATCATTTAGCAACCATGGGTGAGTTAACTAGTGTAGAGAATAAACTAGGGTTTTGGTTTAATGGTTAGGTTAAGGCAAAAGACAAAATGGCAAAGGCTTTCAAAGCTTCATGAAGCTTCATGGATAATACAAACCAAGCCTCCACTTTATTCTTGCCAAAATGAATAAAGAAAATAAATAAAACAAATCAAACCCTTAACCATTAACCTAATCATAGTTCAAAGTAAACACACATCCAAGTTTGCATGTATCATCAAACATGATACTAACAAGTGCACAAAAATATATCATATATACAATGTGCACAAACTAGTGAGAAAATAATCTTAAGTGAACCAATACTAGTTAATGTAAAGTATTATATCAAATATATAATTATACATTAAATCATTAAATCAATACTTGATTTAACGATCCGGACATATCGCATATAACCGACTAATATCAATAGTAACAACTTATCGAATCAACACTTGATCCGATAACCCGGCTATATCGCATATAACCGATCAATGTCACAAATCGCGAGAATCGAATACAGTATCACATACCGGTATTATTCTCGGTCCCGCACATATCTCATATGCGCTCCTATTTCATTTCGCTTGAGCCAGGAAACCTCTGTGTAGGACTATAAAGACTCGTCAATACGCCGGCAGTAGGTGATGATCATATCAAACACCCACATGCCGCAAGCGGTCTGCTAAACATAACAGCCACCCGGGTATTGAGCGATCAGAAGATCAACAAGCAAGCCCGCTCACACTCCTGTGAATCCAACCAGTAACACTTACCGTACAGTCCGGTCTGATCGTCTGATATGTCGCATATCTCGCCTAGGGGTGGTAAGAGTCAGACCCCAGTAGCTCGATAAGTCGTGTCGATATGAGGTCTATAACAGTTCGAGAAACTACTGGTAACACTTACCAGTAAATCTCAGCAACCCTGGCCAGGGATTTCCGGTTATAGCCAATCGAACACAGCGCAACATCAACTCCCTATACCGGGAGAGACGAATCCCCTCCTATCGCTCATTGCCTCCATGTGATCGGGACTGTACCCAAAAACCACCGTTTTGCACGTCTTCTTGGACGTGGTAAGGTGGAAATCAAAGCACAGTAGGAATCACACAAGACTCTATGATGATCTCGGGTCTACAGACTAACTTGTACCAGTGTCACCAGAGAACTGCCATCTGACATAAGGTATAATACCATCTGGGAGTTCTCGGCGAGTCCGTCCAGTGTACCAAGTCTCCATTGAGCACCCGTATATTATCTCTGATGCCAAACACCAATGGATATGGGATCATCCATCGCCCATCTGTATGGGTCGAGAAGGTATACGCTAGTCTACTCTGGTATATCGATGCCCCGTCTCGATACACCCATGACTAGGGACCTTGAAGGATGTACTTATGGACTACCATGTCTCCACTAGTATGATCTGCATCATAGTCCAGGTAGTCAAGTACACATCCTAAGGGCTTTACCAACATGTAACAGAGAGACATTCAGTGTACACGTTAAGGTAAAGAGCAACCAGATAGCATACTATCATGTCGAGCAAGAAAGTCCTCCCTATATATGTCCAAGCATCCACTACAATATACATCCTATGTATAGTAATGGCCTCTAGGGCATACATATAACTAACAATCTTCCACTTGCACTAGGGCCATCTGTAGCAGTGGTTGTAGTATCTCATACTCAACCATCCCATAATAGTCTCTCTCTGGGAAAAGGCCTTTGTGAGTGGATCCGCCGTGTTGTCCTCTGAGTCTGCTCTCCTAACCTCGATCACCCTGTAGATCTACTATCTCCATGATCAGGTGATGCTGCCTCAGAATATGTCTGGGTCACTGATGGGACCAGGGTTCCTGGGCCAAAGCCACGCTACCATTGTCACACAAAGGTAGGAACCTAGTTCATCTCATGAACCATTATACACCTAGACAACCTCTTTGGTAGCATCTTAAGTAGCGATGTATCCAGCCTTTATCGTCTAGTAAGCCACGGTATCTAGCTTGGAACTCTTCCAACATACCGTCCCTCTACTGAGGGTAAAGATAATGCCTATGACTGACATTCAGTCATCCTTATCACCCTGGAACATTTCCAGTTATTCTCCCCAGGATCAATTGATACCATCTCACCACAACTAGTGAGTATGCTAATATCCAATTAGATATATCTCGTAGATCCAAAACCCAGGATTTTAGTAGGTATCACTTTGATCCTATTTAGAGAATCATTGTGATAAGCGGAGATTGACCGAGAGTAGTATAGGAAACTACTTCCCTATCAAGAGTATGTCATCCATGTACTATACTAGGATCACCACCATACTCCTTACTACCCTTTTGTATATACAAGGTTCATCTACCATTTTGATGATGTCAAACTCTTTGACTAACACATCAAAACAGATGTTCCAACTCCGCGATGCCTGCTTTAATCTGTAAAGCAACTTGCACACATTTCCGCTGCTCCCACTGTTTACGAACCCCTCTGGCAGTGTACTTATAGACGTTCTCTTCTAAATCAATATTTAGAAAGGCAGTCATGACACCCAACCACCAGATATCGTAGTCATGATATGCAGCAATGGCAAGTAGGATCTGGATGGACTTAAGCATAGCTACTGGAAAAGGTTTCATCATTTTCCACGCCTAGTTGATGACGAAAACCTTTAACAATCTAGCTTCGAAAGTCTCAACTTTTCCATCTACACCAAGTAATCTTCTCAAGATATACTTGCTCCTGATAGGGATTTAACCCTTCAGATAAAGCAACTAAAGTCCATACTTTATTGGTGTATAAGGATTCCATCTCAGATCGATAAACATCCAGCCATTCTTACAGAGTCCCACTCCTGATGGCCAGCTCGAAACTAGTTAGGTCATCATCCCATGATGCAATCCTCGCTTCCACTGTCATAGAGAAACCGGAGTATCTCTCAGGTGGGTGAGGAACCCTACTAGATCGGCGGAGAGGCTGAGGTTCGTTGGAATCTACTGAATCCTTTGGTTATACCAAATCATCTGCTGTAGTTTGTATAGCTGGAACCTTTCCAGTTCTACAAAACTGACCTTTCCTCGATCTTGTCCGAATTTTTCTTTTGATATAGGCCGGACAATCCCAAATCTTAACTTACTTAAGAGATAGGCTCTTCGCATACCATATCTTATATGGAGTGGTAGGCACTGATTTGATTCGAACCTATTCAATAGGTATGCAACTTCATTGAAAGGTTTGCCTAGCACCCTATGTAGAGTTTTGAAGCATCACATGTCTCAAAGTTTAGATTTTTATGGTGCTAAACAAGCATACAAAGGAATCGGTCCTAGAAAATTAGGGTTTCGAAAGTTAAAGCCAATAAAAACTAGGGTTTCGAGACTACAACCTTTGTAGCTCCCTTTCGCTGGACTCTTTGGTCTCTTGGGTGTTGGAAGAAGGTCCTCTTGAAGTCCTCTCACGTCCACGAAGATCCACCCGGAGTTCCTCGTCCAAGCTCGCAACTTCGATTATCACGATGAGAAACGAAGAAAACACTCTAAACAAGTTGGCTATACTTGTATAGAATGATGTTGTGGTTTAGATTCTCACTTCAAAAACCTTTCTTTATGTGTGTTTTACTTACTAGAAAAAACTAGAGAGCAAATGGTGAAGGTGGATGAAGATGGTAGCTTTCTTTTAACAAGAGTAAAATGATAACCATAGAGAAAACATGAAATATATCTTTATATATTTTATTTCTTCTCACTTCAAACCATGGTTAAGTGATGGAGACATTATTTAACTTGAGTTTTAAAACACGAAGAGAAGGATAACTCATGGTTAGTGGTAGGTGAGCTTGGTTAGGTTTAAAGAAGAGTGTAGAAGCTAGCAAGAATTATCCTTTTCTTTAGTATTTTGTTTTAAACATAAAATCAAATAATAATCCATCCATTTATCCATGGTGTGAGTCTTATATTGACACCATTTCCATGTGTAAACAACCATGATAGATGGGTGTATGTATGTATGTATGTATGCACATCCATATGTGCATGAAACTAGTAAGAAAGAAAGAAAGAAAAACATACATGCATGCACACATCCATCATCCAAGAAAACTTTTTAAGTGAGAAAACTAATGGTTAAATGATAAATCAACACTTGATTTATCAATCCGGCCATATCACATATGACCCTACCAAAAGCAAGCCGCCCGATCAATGTACGGTATCATATACGCGCATTTTAATCGGGTCCATGCGCATATCGCATACGCGCACCACAACGTTTCTCCTGGACTAGGTAACTCCTGTGTGGGACTCTAAGACTCGTCAATACGCCGGCAGAGGGTGATGATCATATCAAGCACCCCCAAACTGCAAGCGGTCAGCTAAACGTAACGGCCGCCCGGGTATTGAGCGATCAGAAGAAAACAAGCGAATCTGCTACAAGTCCCGTCGAGCCAACCGGCAACACTACCGTACAGTCCGGTCTCTTCGTCAGATATGCTGCATATCGAGCCTAGGGATGGTCACGTCGACCAAAATAACTCAATAAGTCGTGCCGGTGAATGGTCTATAACAGATCGAGAAACTGCTGATAACACTTATCAGCAAATCTCAGCAGCCCTGGCCAGGGACTTACTGATATAACCAGTCGGGCACAGCACAGCATCAAGTCCCAATACCGAGAGAGACGAAACCCCTCCTATCGCTCATTGCCTTCGTGTGTCTCGGGACTGTACCCAACGGCCACCTGTTTGCACGACTCAGTAGAGCCGTGGTAGGGTGGCAATCAAAGTACAGTGGGAGAGCACACAAGACTCTATGACGATTTCGGGTCTACAGACTAACCTGTACCAGTGTCACCTGAGAACTGCTATCCGACGATAGATATAATTCCATATAAGAGTTCTCGGTGAGTCCGTCCAGTGTACCCAGTCACCACTGAGCACCCGTATATGATCTTGATGTCAAACATCGATGAATGTGGGAACATTCATCGCCCATCGTATGGGTCTAGTATCATATACGCTAGTCTACTCTGGTATATCAATGCCCCGTCTCGATATACCTATGACTAGGGACTTTCCAGGATATGCTTATAGACTACAGATGTCCCATAGTATGATCTCTATCATAATCAGAGCAGTGAAGCCGATATCCTCAGGGCTTTATCAGCATGTATGAATGAATAAAAGCATGATCAAATCAACATGTCAGATAAAGAAGAACCAGATAGCATACTATCATGTCGAGCAAGAATGCATACTGAATATAGATATACATGTACAAATACATCCACTATAATATAATGGCCTCTAGGGCATACATATATCCAACAATCTCCCACTTGCACTAAGGCCAGTTATTGGCGTATCTCTTACCCAACGTCTCAAACAGTCGTTCATGCTGCGGCTGAAGGAGGGCCTTGGTGAATGGATCCGTGGCGTTATTCTTTGTGTTTACTCTCCTAATCTCGATCTCGCGGCGATCTACAATCTCCCGGATCAAATGAAAACGCCTCAGGATGTGTCTGGACCGCTGATGGGATCTGGGCTCCTTGGCTAACGCCATAGCCCCATTATTATCACAATACAAAGGTATTGGATCAATAATGGTTGGAACTACTCCTAGCTCCGAGAGGAACTTCTTCATCCAGAAGGCTTTCTTGGCGGCATCATTCGCAGCAATGTACTCAGCTTCCATCGTAGAGTCTGCAACGGTATCCTGTTTGGAACTCTTCCAACTTACCGCCCTTCCGTTGAGGGTAAATACAAACCCAGAGATAGATTTGCTGTCGTCCTTATCGCTCTGGAAGCTCGAATTGGTAAAGGCCTCCATTTGGAGATTTGCATTACCATACACCAAGAACAATTCTTTAGTCCTTCACAAGTACTTAAGAATGTTCTTCACAGCTGTCCAGTGGTTCTCCCCTGGGTTGGATTGATACCTGCTTACAACACTAAGTGCATAAGCTACATCTGGGCGTATACATAACATCGCATATATTATAGGTCCTACTGTCGAAGCATAGGGTATAACGCTCATGCAAGCTCTCTCTTCATCGGTCTTTGGACAAGAATCCTTGGAGAGAGTGACCCCATGGCAAGCGGGTAAGGCACCCCGCTTGGAGTCTTCCATACTAAACCTTTTTAGGATGGTGTCAATGTACCTGGTTTGGGACAATCCCAATAACTTTTTGGGTCTATCCCTATAGATCCTTATGCCCAGGATGTATGTGGGATCACCCAGGTCCTTCATGGAGAACCTTAGTGATAAGAAAGATTTGACCGACTGTAGCATAGGAATATCATTTCCTATCAGAAGAATGTCATCCACGTACAATACGAGGAATGCGACAGCTCTTCCTACAGCCTTCTTATAAACACAAGGTTCATCTGGATTTTTGATGAAATCAAACTCTTTGATGACATCATCGAAACAGATGTTCCAACTCCGTGATGCCTGCTTTAACCCATATACGGATTTAATCAATTTACATGCTTTCCCGCTGCTCCCACTGTCAATGAAGCCCTCTGGCTGATCCATATAAACGCATTCTTCAAAATTTCCATTTAGAAATGCGGTTTTAACATCCATCTGCCAGATTTCATAGTCGTAGTGAGCAGCAATAGCAAGTAGGATTCGAATGGATTTAAGCATGGCTACGGGAGAAAAAGTCTCGTCATAGTCCAAACCTGGTCTTTGACGAAAACCCTTTGCCACAAGTCTTGCCTTATAGGTCTCCACCTGCCCATCTACACCAATCTTTCTTTCAAAGATCCATTTGCAGCCCACAGGTTTTACCCTAGGGGGTATAACGTCCAAAGTCCATACTTTGTTGGTGTACATAGACTCCATTTTGGATCTCATGGCATCCAGCCACTTCACAGAGTCTCTACTCGTGATAGCTTACTGAAAACTGGTAGGATCATCATCATCCATGATGCAGTCTTCTCCGTCACCATCAATGAGGAAACCGTAGTACCTCTCCGGTGGGCGAGAAGTCCTACCAGACCTACGGAGTGGCCGAGGTTCTTCAGTTTCTGTTGCAACAGCCGGTTCAACCAAATCGTCATTTGTAGTTTGTGTCTCTAGAACCTCTTCTAGATCCACCATCTTGCCATCATCTTTATCTGTGAAAAACACTTTTTCCAAGAATGTGGCATGTTGAGAAACAAACACTTTTTGTTCCTCTTTGTGGTAGAATAGATATCCATAAGAATTCTTTGGATATCCCACAAAGTTACACATGACTGACCGTGTCTCGAGTTTTTCCGGATTCTGCTTTTTAATATAGGCCGGGCAACCCCAAATCTTAATTCTCTTAAGAGATGGTCTCTTCCCATGCCATATCTCATATAGCGTGGTAGATACGGTTTTGGTTGGAACCCTATTTAGCAGAAATGCTGCAGTCTCCAATGCATGCCCCCAAAACGAGACAGGTAACTCAGCGTCACTCATCATGGACCGGACCATATCTAATAGGGTCCTATTCCGTCGTTCTGACACACCGTTATGCTGTGGTGTGTAAGGGGGAGTGAGCTGAGAGAGAATCCCATTCTCTTTTAGGAAGTTTGCAAATTCTGTACTGAGATACTCACCACCTCGATCTGATCGAAGCATCTTGATACTCAAGCCGGTTTGTTTTTCTACTTCTTGTTTATATTCAATGAATTTCTCGAAAGCTTCGGACTTGTGCTTTAATAAAAATACATGACCGAATCTTGAGAAATCGTTACTGAATGTAATGAAGTATGAAAAACCGCCTCTAGCCTGTGTAGATATTGGCCCACATACATCACTATGTATGAGGCCTAGGAGCTGAGTAGCTCTTTCTCCGTGTCCGGTAAACGGAGTTTTGTTCATTTTACCCTTGATACAAGACTGGAAAGTCGCATAAGATTTATATTTAAAAGAGTTTAAATATCCATCTTTGGGTAACTTGTTTAGTCTTGTTTCGTTAATATGACCAAGTCTACAGTGCCAAAGAAAAGCTTCATTTAATTCTGAAAGTTTTCTTTTATTAGTATTTTGTATACTGAAAACTGTGTGTTGATTTAGGACATATATTCCGTTATTAAGCGTACCATACCCAACCAACATTTGATTCAGGTGAATGTTCATAACATTGTTCTGCATTACAAAATTATATCCTTCATTGTCCAACAAAGAAACAGATATTATATTACATAGCATACTTGGTACAAAATAACATGGATTCAAAACCAAAATACATCCAGATGGCAACCCCAAGTGATACTCTCCAACTGCGACTGTATGTACATTGGAACCATTTCCAACGCGGAGAGTATGGTCACCTGTCTTCAAAACCTTGCTATTTCTCAGCCTCTGCATAGAATTGCAAATGTGAGAACCAGAACCGGTATCCAATACCCAGGAAGCAGAGTTTATTGAAAAACAGTTTTCTGTCACAAACGCACCTGAAGCAGAAGCATCACCATGCTTCTTCTTGAGACTTAAGTACTCCGTGCAGTTGCGCTTCCAATGTCCTGTCTTGTGGCAATGAAAACATTCGCCCTTCCCCGAGTCTCCAGCCTTGGACTTTTCCTTTCCCTTCAGCTTTTTAACTCCACCTTTAGGATTTGTGGGCTTCTTCTTTTTCTTTCCCTTGGCCTTAGCTTTCGGGCGAGAAGAAGAAGATTGTCCAAAAGTCATAACGGGAGTTCTTGCTGACTTCATAGTGCTCTCTGCACTCCTTAACATGTTAAGAAGTTCAGGGAGTTCCTTCTCCATGCCATGCATGTTGAAGTTCACTATGAACTGAGCAAAGGTGGAGGGAAGGGACTGCAGAATAATATCTATATATTATTCATTGTCCATCGTCCATCCAAGGTCCTCAAGCTCTTCTATAAGAGCTATCATCTTCAGAACATGGTCTCCTACTGGTGTGCCAGGGAACATTCGCATCTGAAACAATTTCTTTGATGCTTCGTATCGTAATACGCGGGATTGCTCTCCATACAACTCCTTTGTATGGAGCAATATACCGTGAATGTCTATATCCTCGTGCTGCTTTTGATGTGTGTTATCCATCGATGCAAGCGCGAGGCATTTTGCCGTGGCATAGTCAGCGTCCCATGTCTTGCGGACTTCAATGTCCGCAACTGAGGATTTTGGACTTGGGACGGGCGGGGCTGAAGCCGTGAGGACATATGATACTTTATCATAAGTCAAGGCGATTTTCAGATTCCTCAGCCAGTCTTTATAGTTGGTCCCGTTCAGTTTGTTTTTATCTAGTAAAAGCTTGAGTCGAGTCATGGGTATCTTCCATTAAGAGAGAGAAAAGAATACACTCAGCGAAAGCTCTTGCATAGATCAGATTGATTATTATCTTCTCTAATCGATGTTTCCCACTGCTTTTATCGAGTTTTTCTTTCAAACCTTAAAATGAAAAACTAGCCAGGATTAATTACAGTCTACAACTTCGCTGACCGTTCAGCCAGGCCAGTGTCGGTACTTGAGGGAGGTTCCCCGTGCTTTCGCACGGACCTAATTAAAGTAAAGCTCGTTTTCCCAGCCCCGTTAACACCTTTCTAGACACCTAATGAGTTAGCTAATTGTAAACTGTAAACTCTCCTAAGAGCAACTATTGCCCACAGTGGGATCGGGATCCAACCATCATATGGAAGGTATGCAATCTCATTGCAAATTTCAACTATTGAAATTCCCGATGTGGGTTTTACCCCTAATACTCGTGACCTTGGCTAAGGTCAACAAATCACGAGTACTAGTCAAGCTCAACCCGTCATTTCTTGATTAATTAGACCCGTTCACATGACCCTGGGCTAAGATCAACAAAGTCATATGCCCGTCCTAATTAATCTGCATCATATGCATTTGTAGGAAGACATCACTTAGCTACCGTACACTACGCCTTGGCTAAGGTCAACAAACGTAGCACGAATACTAAGTACTCTACTTCCTAAAATGACGGAGGGTTGCGGATGATTTTTAAGAAAATATTAAACGCTTTGAGCTTGATATCGTTGTAGAATCAAATGGTTTTCAAAAGGAGTGGCTTAAGCTCCACAGTTTTGAAATATAGCTTTTTCATAAATAGCCGAGTGGTTTACAAATCCGATTCTACAACATCTTTTTAGGTTTATTTTCTTTACATTAATCACATTAATGTAATCCCATCATTTAAGTCCTTAAGCCAATCACAGAAAAGAAACGAAAATAACACATACGCTTATGCCATCCGCATTCGCCGCAATGTTCCGTTATGCACCGTTAGGTTACTTAACTAACGGCATACCGGGACGGGACTAGCGCGGGTTTAAAACATAAGCAATGTCTACTATATATCATATATATAATATGTCATTCGTCTCAGATATCACAGAACACAGGCAGCAGAAACATAGATATAAAGTGGGATATACTAGGACGTCCGTATTTAGTATTTAGCCAGAATAGAAAATACGGATTCTACAGTCGCGATGAATAGCCAAGCCCACACCCTGGACCCTTACGAGAGCGGCAAGTGACCCTACCAATTCTGGAGTTTAGGAGACCCGGTCTCGACTCCTCGAGATGGCCTCCCACTGAACCCCAGAACCCGGTCACCTGTGCTCCCCTCCTTAGGTCCATCCTAATGCGGAAAAGTAAATAATATACAACACTGGTGACACAACCTCAACTCGGAAGTGCCCCAAATAAAAGAATATTACATTACATTTGAATTTACATGAATGAAAATATAAAACTCTCATCTCACATAAAACCCCCCTGCTATTCAATCGCGACAATCCTGCACATCATATCTCAGCAACACATAATATCTCATATCATCAACGTAAGTAAGTATGCATACCCCAATTGTCGTTGATGTATAGCAACGAAACCGGCGATATCGAACATACTACACTTACGGTCACAGAAAAGAAAGTGTAAAACTACAATATTTGGAATCCACATTCTCTTTAGACATCATAAATGCGAAATATCACATATTTCGTATTTCATGCCTAAACTATATGAATTCCACATATTGTATCACATTCCAGATAAACAGACAGTATTAAAGTTTTCGAACGAACGATCAAGTACCCAAGATTCACTAAAGCTCAATACTTGAGCAGGGTTCAAAAATCCGGAGTGTGACACAGTAGTAGCGGTCCAGCTGTAGAAGGGTCAAGCCAACGCCTCACATGTGGCACGTCGTACTGCCCCAAACCCTAAGGTTCAAAGGGCAGTTCAAGAGGGTCACATAATCGAGTTAAGGTTTGTTGTCTTCTAGAGGGTCCACCACAAAAAGACTTGCACGTATCTCCAAAGTATTTAAACCCCGTGAATAGTGAGCAAATGATACTCGTTCAAACACTTCAATACTTTCTAATTTATCCGGAAAAGCAACGAAATGAAAATTCTGATCGAATCTACGCGTCCAAAACTATCTCCAGAAAATACAGTGCTATTTTCAGATTAAACATACCTAAAACACTGTACAAGCAGATATAAGAATTACAGTGGAAATTTTATCCAATGATGCCTTTGTATGGCTGCGGAACCGCGGCCTAAGCCAGGAAATGCGGCGGTTCCGCAGCAGTTTATCCTGTTCAGGTCATCGAATTTCACTGTTGTTCTTAGTTTTTCCTGCTGTAATTTTTAAGTATTTTTAATCCTGAAAAATGCCAGATTTTAAAATTTGTCCAGAGAGGGCATCAAAACGTCGTATTTTTGTCCGATCGGGATTTTTACTTCGTAAAAGTGTCGCCGAATGTTCTAGGTCGGCTCTGATACCAATGAAAAGTTTTCCTAGCACCCTATGTAGAGTTTTGAAGCATCACATGTCTCAAAGTTTAGATTTTTATGGTGCTAAACAAGCATACAAAGGAATCGATCCTAGAAAATTAGGGTTTCGAAAGTTAAAGCCAATAAAAACTAGGGTTTCGAGACTACAACCTTTGTAGCTCCTTTTTGCTGGACTCTTTGGTCTCTTGGGTGTTGGAAGAAGGTCCTCTTGAAGTCCTCTCACGTCTACGACGATCCACCCGGAGTTCCTCGTCCAAGCTCGCAACTTCGATTATCACGATGAGAAACGAAGAGAACACTCTAAACAAGTTGGCTAAACTTGTGTAGAATGATGTTGTGGTTTAGATTCTCACTTCAAAAACCTTACTTTATGTGTGTTTTACTCACTAGAAAAAACTAGAGAGCAAATGGTGAAGGAGGATGAAGATAGTAGCTTTCTTTTAACAAGAGTAAAATGATAACCATAGAAAAGAAATGAAATATATCTTTATATATTTTATTTCTTCTCACTTCAAACCATGGTTAAGTGATGGAGACATTATTTAACTTGAGTTTTAAAACACAAAGAGAACGATAACTCATGATTAGTGGTAGGTGAGCTTGGTTAGGTTTAAAGAAGAGTGTAGAAGCTAGCAAGAATTATCCTTTTCTTCAGTATTTTGTTTTAAACACAAAATCAAATAATAATCCATCCATTTATCCATGGTGTGAGTCTTATATTTACAAGATTTCCATGTGTAAACAACCATGATAAATGGGTGTATGTATGTATGTATGTATGTATGTATGTATGTATGCACATCCAAATGTGCATGAAACTAGTAAGAAAGAAAGAAAGAAAAACATACATGCGTGCACACATCCATCATCCAAGAAAAGGTTTTAAGTGAGAAAACTAATGGTTAAATGATAAATCAACACTTGATTTATCAATCCGGCCATATCATATATGACCCTACTAAAAGCAATCCGTCCGATCAATGTACGGTATCATATACACGCATTTTAATCGGGTCCATGCGCATATCGCATACGCGCACCACAACGTTTCGCCTGGACTAGGTAACTCCTGTGTGGGACTCTAAGACTCGTCAATACGCCGGCAGAGGGTGATGATCATATCAAGCACCCCCAAGCCGCAAGCGGTCAGCTAAACGTAACGGCCACCCGGGTATTGAGCGATCAGAAGAAAACAAGCGGACCTGCTACAACTCCCGTCGAGCCAACCGGCAACACTACCGTACAGTCCGGTCTCTTCGTCAGATATGCTGCATATCGAGCCTAGGGATGGTCACGTCGACCCCAATAACTCAATAAGTTGTGCCGGTGAATGGTCTATAACAGATCGAGAAACTGCTGATAACACTTATCAGCAAATCTCAGCAGCCCTGGCCAGGACTTACTGATATAACCAGTCGGGCACAGCACAGCATCAACTCCCAATACCGGGGGAGACGAAACCCCTCCTATCGCTCATTGCCTTCGTGTGTCTCGGGACTGTACCCAACGGCCACCTGTTTGCATGACTCAGTAGAGCCATGGTAGGGTGGGGCAATCAAAGTACAGCGGGAGAGCACACAAGACTCTATGACGATTTCGGGTCTACAGACTAAACTGTACCAGTGTCACCTGAGAACTGCTATCCGACGATAGATATAATTCCATATAGGAGTTCTCGGTGAGTCCGTCCAGTGTACCCAGTCACCACTGAGCACACGTATATGATCTTGATGTCAAACATCGATGAATGTGGGAACATTCATCGCCCATCGTATGGGTCTAGTATCATATACGCTAGTCTACTCTGGTATATCAATGCCCCGTCTCGATATACCTACGACTAGGGACTTTCCAGGATATGCTTATAGACTACAGATGTCCCACTAGTATGATCTCTATCATAATCAGAGCAGTCAAGCCGATATCCTCAGGGCTTTATCAGCATGTATGAATGAATAAAAGCATGATGAAATCAACATGTCAGATAAAGAAGAACCAGATAGCATACTATCATGTCGAGCAAGAATGCATACTGAATATATATATACATGTACAAATACATCCACTATCATATAATGGCCTCTAGGGCATACATATATCCAACATTCATAAGTGCATAACTCCCAAATGGAAATAGGAAACTCAGTAGTACTCATCATAGAGCACACCATATCACATAGGGTGCTATTGCTCCACCCCGATACACCGACGTGCTGTGGTGTATGCGGAGGAAGAATGCTGAGAGAGAATCTCATTCTCCTTTAGAATAATCCAGGAATTCCGTGCTCAAGTATTCTCCTCCCTGTTCACATCAAAGGACATAATACTTATACCCGTATTTTGGTTCTCTAATTCTAAATCATATTCTGTGATATCTCAAAAGGTTCGGACTTGTGTTTCAACAGGAACATATGTCTGAATATTGAGAGATCATCAGAGAATGTAATGAAGTAAAAAGAACCGGTCTTGGCATTTGTAGATAGGGGACCTTACATACATCAACATGTATCAATCCCAAGTGTTCACTAACTCTTTCTCAGTTTCCAGTAAACAGAGCTATGGTCATTTTATCTTTGTGACATGACTGGCAAGTTTCATAAGATGTAAATTCAAACTGATTTAAATATGCATCTAAATGTAACTTTAGCTAGTCGGGTCACATTGATCTGACCTAGCCTACAATACCTCAAGAAGGAATCGTTCAATTCTGAACTCTTCCTCTTGTGTGTGTTCTGTATACTAAGAACTGTAGTTTGATTTAGAACATCAATGCTTTTAGATAACGTGCCTGAACCGATCAACTTTTGATATAGGAAATGTTCAAAACATTATCCAACAATACAAAATTTTATCATTTCTTTACTAATAAAGAGACTGATATGATTTTGTATATCAGGTTCGGTATCTAATAGCATTTGTTCAGAATCAATGTATTGGTAATACAGGGTGACAGTGACCAACAGACTTGGCTGCAACACTTGCACCGTTTTCTGCCTCATGAAACTTATCACCCGTTCTCAGTTCTCTACCTATCTGTAGCCCATGTAACAAATTACATATGCGGGATCCTGATCCGGTATCAAATACCCAGGACGTAGAGGATACTGAGAAACAGTTCTTTATAACGAACACATCCGAAGATGATGCATCAATATGCACTTTCTTCGTTTGGGTGGCACGGGAAATCTGGCATTCCCCTATTTCCTGCTCTGTCTTATAACAATTATAAGTTGGAGCTGGACTAACGTTTCCCAGCTCAGTATAATAAGCGGGTTCGGTCAATATATCCATATTATTATCTTGATTAAGGCGTGATATGGTCGCTACCTGGAGAGAGAGAGAAGAAAACACTCTGCGTGCGGTCTTTCAAGATCAGATTGGTTATTATTTCATCTAATCAGGATGGCTTCCACTGGTTTTTATCAAATCTTCCTTCAAACCCTAAAAGGAAAGACTAGCCGGGATTAATTACACGCTACAGGTTCGCCAATCTTTCAGCCAGGCCAGTGTCGGTACTTTGAGGGAGGTCCCCCGTGCTTTCTCACGAACCTAATTAATGTAAAACTCGTTTTCCCAGAGGCGTAACCCCTTTGACACCTTTCTAGACACCTACTTGATCGGCTAATTGTAATGAGTAAAACTCTCCCAGGAGTAACTCTTACTCGCAGCAGGTATCGGGATCCAACTATCTCATAGAAGGTATGCAATCTCATTGCAAATTTCAACACTTGAAATTCCAGATAATATTTTGCCCTTAGCTTGCTATGACCTTGACGCATGCCAAACAACCCATAGTCCGCTAGTCAAGTTCAACCCGTACATATCTTGATTGAATTAAACCTACCTGCACGACCCTTGACGCATGCCAAACAACGCCGTGCGAATACCCTAATCCAATCGCATCGTATGCAAGTAGATAAGCACTAGTTAGCTACCGTACACTACGCCTTGACGCATGCCAAACTACCGCAGCACGAATACTAAATAGTACTTATCTGAAATGACGGAGGGCTACGACAGGTTTTTCTGAAAACCTATTGCGTAATGAACTTGATATCGCTGTAGAATCAAATGATTTTTGAAATGGAGTGTTTTTTAGGCTTTTCTAGTTTTGCTAAAGGGGTCACTCCCGGTGAAGGGATCGTCGGCCCTTTCCTCATCGAATAAGGTGCAGGATATATCATATATATCGCTGTGCAAAGCAAAAACTATAGAAGCAATCAAAAGACAAACCGAGGGTTGTAGCATCTGCCAGTTATTGCTAAAGGAGTC
Organism: Agapanthus africanus; assembly: GCA_030015575.1. NCBI lineage: Eukaryota > Viridiplantae > Streptophyta > Magnoliopsida > Asparagales > Amaryllidaceae > Agapanthus > Agapanthus africanus. The sequence continues at coordinate 249,223,101 of JASDDO010000029.1, read as the reverse complement.
ACTCCCGGTGAAGGGATCTCGGTCCTTTCCTTATCGAATAAGGTGCAGGATGTTCTACAAGGAACACCGCGATGCAAAGCAAGAACTGTAGCTACCTTTTTTTAATTTTGAAATTCGATTCCACAACATCTTAGGTTTCTTTTCTTTCATTAATCACATTAATGAAGTCCCATCATTTAAATCACCTAAACATCACAGATAAATACGACGTACACTTATGCCATCCGCACTCGCCTCGATGTCCCCTCGTTCACCGTTAGGTTAGGTAACTAACGGCAGAGCGGGACAGGGCTAGCGCGGGTGTAAAACATAAGTAACTTCTATATAATATATCATATATACTATATACAGTATTTATCACAGAACATCAAATGATCACATCACAGATATCGCAGCAGAAGAAACATATGAAACATTGGATATACTAGGACATCCGTGTTTTTAATACGAGCCAGTATAAAACACGGATTCCACGGTCACGATGAATAGCCAAACCCACACCCCTAGACCCCTACGAGAGCGGCAAACAACCCTACCAATTCTAGAGTTAGGAGACCCGGACTCGACTCCTCGAGTTGGTCTCCAACTGGACTCCAGAACCCGGTTACTTGTGCCCTCCTTCTTGGGTCTATCCTAGTGCGGAAAAGTAAATAATATACAAAGGGTGACATCTTCCGCAACCTGGAAGTGCGCCAATTAAAGAATATTACATACAAGTTTTTACATGAATGAAAATGAAAAACACTCATCTCACATAAAAAAACCCGGCTATTCAAACACGACGATCCAATATAACATATTTAGCAACACATAACATCACATGTCATCAATGTAAGTAAATATACCCATCCCAATTGTCGTTGACATATAGCAACGAATCCGGCGATATCACATATTACACTTACGGTCACAGAAAAGAAAGTGTAAAACTACAACAGTTAGAATCCGCAACCTGCATAGACATCGCATGCCAAATCAAATGAATACCTTAGACATCGCATGCCTAACAATTATAAACCCCGCATTTTAGTCTCATTATCGAAAACACTTTTCAATATCAAGTCGGGCAATTCAACAAGATTCCCTATTTCCTGATCGAATGCTCGTCGCAAACTTTAGTAGGCGGCCGCACCCCCGATACCGTCGACGAAGTGCACTAAGGTGGAACACCGCTGCCGCGAGCACCCGAACGGATGCTTTCGGCGATGGGGTTCTCCTACAGTCACTTGGTCGGTGCTAAGGGGTGTAGCTGTCTATTAAGTTTACCCGGCGAGTATCTGCGTACGCTACGTGATTGCAACAGACTTTTGATCGCATCAAAATTCCGTGGCAACCGATCAAGTGAGAATAAACCGCTAGATTTATAACATTCATTCAGTTATCTCATAACTACTTGTGAATTCTAATTATTGTATCACATTCCAGATAAACAGAAAATGTTAAACTTTCCGATCAAACAGTCAAACACCCAAGTTTTCCCGAAATAGCTCAACACATGAAATAAGTTTAAAAACATTCTCTTCATGCCTCAGTACCAACAGTCCAGCCGCGGGAGGGTCAAGCCAACGCCTCACATGTGGCACGCCGTGCTGCCCCAAACCCTACGGTTCAAAGGGCAGTTCAAGACGGTCACATAATCGAGTTAAGGTTTGTTGTCTTCTAGAGGGTTCATCGCGTTACTTGCACTACTTCGAACGTTCTTCAACTACGGAAAGTTCCAACACTTGGAAATTTCCCGACAGGGAAAAAGTGGGTATTTATATCCGGTCGAACATTTCAACATTCTCTAAAATTATCCGGAAAATCACATAGACGCAGTCAAAGTTTCCGATTGAATCATCGAATCCCCAAAAGACCCCAGATTACTCAACTCTTGAGTGAAGATTAAAATTACCCAGAAAACACAGGAGTCCAATAGAAACATTACTGTGCAAAGTGTGGTCAACGAAGCAACAGTATGGCCGCGGAACCGCCACGCCACGTGGGGTATGGCCGTGGTTCCGCGGCGCTTTGATGGAATTAGGACCTCGTTTTGCACAGTAATTCTTATAAAACCCTGCTTATTTTTCTGCATATTTTTAATCAGGAAAAATGCACAGTTTTGAAAAATGTACACGGAAGGGGTCGGATTAGGGTTTCGTGTTTCGATCGGACCTAAAACATCGTCTACACTTCGCATAAGGCTCTAGCTAGGCTCTGATACCACTGTAGGGTTCCTAGGCACACTCAAGAGGTTCCATAAGGCATCGACCATGCCAAATTCAAATTTTTCCGGTGCCTAAGAAACCCTAATGCGATCGTTAACTAGAGGATAGGCGAAAGAGATGCAAGTTAACAACTAACTACTAAGTGAATGGAAATACAACCTTTGTAGATCCGGTCCTCCACTTCCTTGGCTCCGTGATGACGTCCCTCCGTTACAACCATCGAAATCCTGGACTCTCGCGGTGGTTTCATCGGAGAATAGATCGGGCTAGGTCGTTGACTTCGATGCCGAAGATGATCTACGTCGAGGCTACTCTAACTCGAGCTCCATCTTCACCAAGTCATGAAACTTGTGAAGAAAACACCCTATACTACATGGCAAGTGGTAGAGGATGAAAAAATAGGATGTGGGTTCACTTTGGATTTGGGTTTCTCACTTGATTTCATCACTTCACAATTTTCAAGAAAACTTTGCTTTTTCTTCATGAAGAAGAAGAAGAAGAAAGAAAAAGAATTATTCTTTCTCAAAAAAAATTCAAGTGAATCTTATCATTTAGCAACCATGGGTGAGTTAACTTGTGTAGAGAATAAACTAGGGTTTAGGTTTAATGGTTAGGTTAGGCAAAAGACAAAATGGCAAAGGCTTTCAAAGCTTCATGAAGCTTCATCGATAAAACAAACCAAGCCTCCACTTTATTCTTGCCAAAATGAATAAAGAAAATAAATAAAACAAATCAAACCCTTAACCATTAACCTAATCATAGTTTAAAGTAAACACACATCCAAGTTTGCATGTATCATCAAACATGATACAAACAAGTGCACAAAAATATATCATATATACAATGTGCACAAACTAGTGAGAAAATAATCTTAAATGAACCAATACTAGTTAATGTAAAGTAATATATCAAATATATAATTATATATTAAATCATTAAATCAATACTTGATTTAACGATCCGGTCATATCGCATATAACCGACTAATATCAATAGTAACAAGTTATCGAATCAACACTTGATCTGATAATCCGGCTATATCGCATATAACCGATCAATGTCACAAATCGCGAGAATCGAATACAGTATCACATACTGGTATTATTCTCGGTCCCGCACATATCTCATATGCGCTCCTATTTCGTTTTGCTTGAGCCAGGAAAGCTCTGTGTAGGACTATAAAGTCTCGTCAATACGCCGGCAGTAGGTGATGATCATATCAAACACCCACAAGCCGCAAGCGGTCTGCTAAACGTAACGGCCACCCGGCTATTGAGCGATCAGAAGATCAACGAGCAAGCCCGCTCACACTCCTGTGAATCCAACCAGTAACACTTACCGTACAGTCCGGTCTGATCGTCTGATATGTCGCATATCTCGCCTAGGGGTGGTAAACGTCAGACCCCAGTAGCTCGATATGTCGTTTCGATATGAGGTCTATAACAGTTCGAGAATCTACTGGTAAAACATACCAGTAAATCTCAACAACCCTGGCCAGGGATTTCCGGTTATAGCCAATCGAACACAGCGCAACATCAACTCCCTATACCGGGAGAGACGAATCCCCTCCTATCGCTCATTGCTTCCATGTGATTCGGGACGTACCCAAAAACCACCGTTTTGCACGTCCTCTTGGACGTGGTAAGGTGGAAATCAAAGCACAGTGGGAATCACACAAGACTCTATGACGATCTCGGGTCTACAGACAAACCTGTACCAGTGTCACCAGAGAACTGCCATCAATCGTAAGGTATAATACCATCTGGGAGTTCTCGGCGAGTCCGTCCAGTGTACCCAGTCTCCACTGAGCACCCGTATATCATCTCTGATGTCAAACACCAATGGATATGGGATCATCCATCGCCCATCTGTATGGGTTGAGAAGGTATACGCTAGTCTACTCTGGTATATCGATGCCCCGTCTCGATACACCCACGACTAGGGACCTTGAAGGATGTACTTATGGACTACCATGTCCCCACTAGTATGATCTGCATCATAGTCCAAGTAGTCAAGTACACATCCTAAGGGCTTTACCATCATGTAACAGAGAGACAATCAGTGTACACGTTAAGGTAAAGAGCAACCAGATAGCATACTAACATGTCGAGCAAGAAAGTCCTCCCTATATATGTCCAAGCATCCACTATAATATACATCCTATGTATAGTAATGGCCTCTAGGGCATACATATAACTAACACAGAATGCTTGATATAATGTCCATATCCTATGTGGAGAAACCACTGTGTGACAACCAAAGTATAACCGACCGTAGGATAGGAATTTACTTCCTGCAACGTGCATGTCATCCAAATACTAGGACATCACACCCTACTACCTTCTTAAGAGATCCATCCCCTATTCTGATTAAGTCAAAACCTATGACCGTCACATCAAAAATAGATGATTTATCTCCGCTATATCTGCTATAGTTTATAAATAGACATAAGCTACTTGTCCACTATGCTTCCGCTGCTCCCACTGACTACAACAACCCTCTGATAGAGTCATATACACGTGCACTTCTAAAGCTAGTTTAGAACGACGCTATACTCATCCTCCTACCGGGTCTCATAGTCTGGAACAACAGTAGTGTCAAGTCTGGGTAAACAAGAACCTCCCTGTCACCATCTTTGAGGATACCGAAGTACCTCTCGGGCGCCTGAGCTTTCCTACCATATCTGCAGAGTGGCTAATGGAATGTCAAACCCAATTGAATCTTTAAGTTCTTATTAAATTTTCAGTAATCGTCTGTGGTTCTGGAATCACTTCCAGTTCTACCATACTCCTACTACTGTTTTCTGAAAAAGTCCATTTTACTAAAACTGTGGCGAGTCAAGAACAATATCACTATTGATCTTCCCGATGGTAGAAAGCTATCCCTCGTCATAGCCCGGGATAACCCACAAACTGCCATTATTGAAACATGCCTTGAGTTATCCAGAGTCTGGTTTTAAGCATAAGACGGACAACTCCATATATCTTAACATCGTTAAGATATGAACCATTCTACATGTAATATAGAAACAGAGGCACTGATTTAATTGGAATCAGATTCAAATCATGCAGCTGTCTCTAGTGGATGTCATCCAAATGGAGAGAGGCCGATCAACATTACTCAACTTAGGAGTGCATCAAGATATGAGTGACCTGAAAGAGAAGCAAGTTCTCAAAACCATTACTATCAACTGAATACCAAACACAAGTATCTACTTCTTTGATCACCTTGAAGAATCCTGATACTTGCAACACATGGTTCTCTACTTTATTCTTGTACCTAAAACTTCTCAAACTTGGACCTTGTATTTCTACGAAACACCTATCGAAAACTTGAGAAGTCACAAGTCAACAGAATATAGTATGACGACCAACCCCTTTGTCTGAATGGACACTGGACAACATACAATACTTTGTATAAGTCCCTGAGTTGAGTAACTCAAACCTTGTGCGTCGTAGGCTGAAAACTGTACTATGGTTAAGAAGAATTACACCGCTGTTTAATGCTCCTTACCTAACCATCAACTGATATACGTAAATGTCATGGACATAATTTCAAAAAGTTATATCTCTATTTATAAAATAAACGTACAGATATATCAGTTAGAAATTGGTGCATAACAACGGATATTCAAAACCAAATATTTATCGTCCGGCAAAAACCCAGGCGATTTCCTCAAATATCAACAATTACAACAAATTCCGATATAATGAGGATAATCACCTAATTCCCAATAACTTATTCCCACTCATCATCTGTAAAACCATACAGATGTGAGAATCATACCTGGTAAATACATACCCTGGAGTAAGGATCTGATTGGGAAATCAGTTTTCAATTAACAACGCATAGTGAAACTGAAACATGAAAATGTTTCGAATGGGTATCCGGGAATTCCTAGATATGCCTCTTCCACTATCCAGATTCATGACTGTAACCGTATATTTCCTTGCCATCTCTCCAAATCCCTTTCTTTGTCTTTACTCATTAACTTCTGTACACCACCCTTAGAATAAATGGTTTTCTTTCATCCCTTCCATTCGGCACCTGCCTATGGTTTGGAAGAAGACTATCCAATAAGCGCAATAGGTATACCCTCTCCTAATCCTAGGAGCCCTCATAACGTAAGAGAAGGTAAAAGGAAAAGACAACTGAATAGTCCTATTCATTTTCTCCAAAACCGGAAACCTGTAACACTTTGATTTTTCCGTTAGAATATTTTTGTGATAATTAGTATTTGTGCATGATATTATATTAGTGTTCATAGGATTATTAGTTATTTAGTCGTGTTTAGCAAATTGGAAAATTTTTCCTTTGTAGTGGACACTTGCACACTTAGCCATTTTTGAGTCATAGGTCTAAGTGTTAGCCAAAGTCTTTTGTTGCATGGTTGATAACTTATTCCCCACCATTTTAATCTTTTCATAACCCTTTTCATAATTCAAAATCCTAATAAACAAATGAGCATGGTGTTAGGTATGGAACTTTGACTTTTGACCCCCATTTTTCCCTCTCTTCTCTCTCTCTTTCCCCATCTCAGAATTTCTGCAGCTCCAGTAGAAAAACCCTCTCCTTTTCTTCATCTTTTCTTCTTCTCTTCATTTCCCTTTGATCTCCATACAAATCCTACACAAAAACCACACATTTCCTTCACAAAACCTTGGAAAAAGGGGCTTTTTGGGGTGTTTGAAGGCAAATCTGCACACCTGAGAGAGAAGCTGAGACTTTTGGTATTTTATAAGGTCTTTAGAAGGTATAAACTCATGTCTTAACCTCTTTTTCCATAACTTGTAGTATTCTTTAGCAAAGATCTCATTTTTGTGCATTTCTAGCGATATTAAAGGATATTTGTGAAGTATATGTTAGATTGGTGTCCTCATAGTTTAGTTAACTCCTTTAAGTGTTATTAGAGCTATTTTAACCAGGTTGTACTTCAGGTTTGCACAAAAATACCCTAAAGTTTGATTTTAGTGCAAAAGTGTGGATTTTAACTAGAAATAAGGCCCTGTAGGATCTGCTGCTAGCCGAGATATTTCAGAGTGAAACTAGATGTTACTGTAGCATGTATGGGGGGTATAGAGTGCACACACAAAACCTGGGAGCCCAATTCCCTACCCAGGCCGCCGAAATATGCATTCTGGCCGTAAATTGCGGCCAGATGGGGGTGTTTTCGGTTGGGGTTTGGGGTGTGGGTGTCTGCTGCTATGTGGGTTATTTTGGTATATATAGTTTTACAATATCTTTTCTGTATCAAAATCTGGAAGTGATTACCTGTTTTCCCATATTTTTTAATCTTTGCGACACGCGTGATACGTGTGTATGGGTTTTGGGTTTCTGCGTATCGCGACGCGTCGGAGTGGCTTCAGGCGCGTAATCACACGTTTTAGCGTATCGCGCACACGCGCGCTTGGTTCACGACACGAGTTACTAGTTCGGCCTTAATGTCGTGTTTGTGTGACTTCAAGCTTATGTATGATGTATTGTGAAATTCTAGGTTCGCAGGCAAGTACGGCGGACACCGCGCAGAAGGGAAAACAAGTTGTTGGCTATACCTAGCGAGAGATTACGGTGAGTAGATTTAACATCTACGGGGATATCGCCCGCATGGCGTTCTACGTCAGGGCTGATAGGACCTTATAGCTATATTCACATACATTGACTGTTCATGGCTACTATTTAGTGCATACTGCATTCCCTGCTATATGGTTATAAACTAGAATTGATAGAACACCGCACCATTACTAACGGTCCATGTTGCACGAGCACTATCCTGCATGTTACACACACACCGTTAGTAATTGCCATGACACTCACACTGTAGAATTTACATCGGATCATTATATTGTAGCTCATCTATATGTGACTTGACATGATATTCATATTTGATGCACATATCATATCGGATCATTGACTTGCATATTGATTTGGATTACATGTGATTTCTGGATTTGGGAACCATGGCTATTTCAAATATGTAATCATTTAAAAACCCGGTTCCCTTGATATGATATTTCGGTGCGTCCACCATGTGTTTCCTCGATGCTAGAGTGATATATGTGAACCCGAATCGAGGAGCTGGTTGACGCCGATTACGGGTACATGGTGGACCCGGTATGGTACCCCGGGGCGAGAACGGTTTCGCTGTGTAGTAGACGGTGAGCCTGGCAGAGGGACTACTACCTACTGGTGATTGGTTGGACCTGACAGTTATCCGGAGGATACTGATCAGAGTCGATAGATGGATGTGGGGTGATCCGTACTGCAGGGGCCGAGGGCCGATACCGCAGACAGAGCCCGTGGGCTGACCCGGACTGACGGTGCCCGATGGATGAGGATTTGCGTGTCGATGCTGGACACGAGTATTTATGATATTTGTGTGCCGATGTTGGGCACTCGGGATTCTCAAAGTTTTACAGGATTTGAGGGCCGATGAGGATGCCGGCGCCTGAGCTACTTGGGTGGTCTGGGTGCATTGATGGACACCGATTATATATTCCACGTTGACATTCCGTGTAGATGTTATATTGCCCATGCTCAGCATTTATTATTGTACCTCATCCTGTAGTTATATTACCTGATAGAGCACTTGCATGATTATTGCACATACTGCTTATCACATATTGATATTATCTGTTGGTATATGATAGAGTAGCGCAGTACGTGCATACTCGCGATTACCTTTATATGTTATCTCTATTCACGAGTTGTCAACTCACCCCCGTTGTGCCACAGTGTTGCAGGTTGCCCTTCGGAGTAGTCGCAGCAGGCTGCGTTTTGCATTTTTTGACACAGATACCCCTATAGTTAGTGTACTAGCTCTTTTGCTGATAGGTGGGTTTTGTGAGGTATCTGTTTATCTTTCAGTTATGTACATTGTTGTATCTAATATTCTCCATCTACTATGTATGTATTTGACTTAGAGACAGCGTGAGGACGATGATGTATATTATTTGTATTCTGGTGTCGAGCTCGTTGTGAGCCGGCTGTACTTGCAGTTTATTCTCTCTGTGATGTTCCCACTTGTGGATCTTGATCTTCGCTACGGCGTCGTATATTGCTATCTTGGTGATTGTTTACTTAGCTTCCTTAACATGTTAGTAAGTGCTTTCATTTTAAACTTATAACACTCTATACTTTTATTGGTTTGATTTCTGGATTTTCGGTTCACTTAGTCGCGTTACGCCTGTAGACGTTACGTGGTTAAGTGCCGGTCACGGGCCAAACTTTGGGTCGTGACAAAGTTGGTATCAGAGCGTAGGTTTTACCTTTCGGAGTGTAGGACGACCCTGGTATGATGGAGTAGGTAGCTGCAGCAGGGTAGCGTAGCGTGTGTATGTTCCGCAGCATACTCATGACACGGTACTCCGCCTACGCGACCTTAGGACTTGTTGATTTAAATTCCTTCTTGAGTATATACATTCCTGCGATTCGACTTCCGTATCCTTATCGAATCCTATTGTTCCTTTCAGCCATTATGCCGCCAAAGACTACGAGGGCACAGAGAGCGGCCGCGAGGGCCAAGATTCGAGTTGACTCGTCCGAGACGAGGACAGATCCGGGTAGTACATCGGTTGTGCCCGAGCAGGCTTTTCCTGCCGTGACAGATCAGATTGCTATGTTAGGGGCTGGTGTGCAGGAGATACGCCGGACGATGGGATCCAGTATGCAGGAGATGCGTCAGATGATGGGATCTCTAGTTGAGACACTTCGAGCGTAGCGACCAGAGGTAGTTCCACCCGTTGTAGAGACTGCGGTGGTACCCACAGTTCAGGCAGTTGCACCTGCGACTACAAAGGTTATTACAGTATCGCTGTCAGAGTTTATGAGGCTGAAGCCTCCGGTCTTCACAGACACTGATGTGGCCGATGATCCACAGTCTTTCATTGATAGGATGGCGCGGATATGTCGTTCACTTAGATGCGCAGATGCGAGATGGGTTGAGTTCGTGAGCTTTCGCCTGGAAGGTCTTGCGCAGAAATGGTGCGAATCAGTCGAGAAGGGTAGAGCAGCAGGTCTTCCTCCTATGACCTGGACAGAGTTCGTGGTGCTATTCCTTGCCCGCTTTCTTCCTCTGAGTGTCAGAGATGCTAGAGTACGCAGGTTCGAGTCCTTACGCCAGAGATGTCAGTGGCAGAGTATGACGTGCTGTTCACCGAGCTATCAGTTTATGCTCCGTACTTAGTGGCTACCGAGGAGTTGCGAGTCAAGAGATTTGTCCGAGGCTTGCTTACACCACTATTCCTTGCTATCAGCGCGCAGCATTATGAGACATACGCAGCAGCAGTAGATGCAGCATTATTAGTTGAGGAGCGCCTTGCTGAGACTTCGGCTGTCCCAGAGCCGAAGAGAGTTCGTGCAGATACGTCAGTGCAGAGACGGCCTTTTCGGCGTCGTGACAGGAACCTTACAGGTGGCAGAGATTCCAGGCGAGGCCGGTTATTTAGCTCCTATCCTCAGGAGGGTCAGCGACCATCATCAGGATGTTACCGTTGCGGGAGTTCTTATCATCGTGTGCGAGATTGTCCTGAGGTACCCCGGAGTGAGGCGGCAGCACCGCATGTTACATTACCCCTTCACCACCGCAAACGGCATTGCCGATAGTACCCACTGTTAATCCGCGTCAGACGCATGCACAGAGAGGTCGTGGTCGTGGAGGATTTGTTCATAGAGGACGAGGTGACCGAGGCAGAGGGCAGCCAGCGGCCGGCAGAGGACAGTTAATTGCAGGTGGAGGACAGGCGCGAGTCTTTGCTTTGACGCATCAGGACACGCAGGCGTCCAATGCGGTGGTCTCAGGTATCCTTCCTGTATGTTCGGTTGATGCACACGTGTTATTCGATCCCGGATCCACGCACTCGTACTTATCCACACACTTTGTGCCGAGTTTGGGTTGAGAGTCCGGTTTGTTTGACCAGCCGCTTGTTGTGACTACTCCTGTGGGAGAGTTGTTTATTGCTAGGCACGTGTTCCGATCCTGTACCGTCCGTATTGGCGAGAGAGAGTTGCCGGTCGATTTGATCCTTCTTGAGATGTTGGACTTCGACGTTCTTTTGGGCATGGATTGGTTAGCCACGAGCTATGCTTCTGTTGACTGCCGTGAGAAGACACTTCGATTTTTTTTCCCGGCGAGTCGGTTGTTGTTGTGTTGGGGGACCGTGGTGCCACCCCTCACAGTGTGATTTCTTCTTTTCGCGCTGGACAGCTTTTGCGGAAGGGATGTTAGGGATTTCTCGCCTATGTTTGCGATACTAGAGCTACAGAGGTTCCGATGGATCAGGTTCCGGTTGTAAGCGAGTTCCCTGATGTGTTCCCTGACGAGCTTCCTGGGCTACCGCCCGAGCGTGATATTTCCTTCTGTATTGATTTGGTTCCTGGCGCGGGGCCTATTTCTGTACCGCCTTATCGGATGGCCCCGGCGGAACTTAGAGAATTGAATGGTCAGTTGCAAGATTTGCAGGACAAGGGACTTATTCGACCCAGTGTTTCTCTTTGGGGTGTCCAGTGCTGTTCGTCAAGAAGAAGGACGGCAGTTTGCGTCTGTGTATTGACTACCGCCAGCTGAATAGGATGACAGTGCGGAACAGGTATCCTTTGCCACGTATCGACGAATTGTTCGACCAGCTTCAGGGGGCAGGATACTTTTCAAGGATCGATTTGCGATCAGGCTACCATCAGCTGCGGGTTCGACAGGAGGACATTTCCAGGACAGCTTTCCGCACGCGCTACGGCCATTATGAGTTTTTGGTGATGTCGTTCGGACTCACCAACGCACCAGCAGCATTCATGGACTTGATGAACCGCATTTTCCGGCCGTATCTTGATCTGTTCATCATAGTGTTCATTGACGATATCTTGGTGTATTCTCGGATTAGGGAGGAGCACGAGGAGCACCTGCGGATTACACTGCAAAACTTGAGAGAGCATCAGCTTTTCGCCAAATTTTCAAAGTGTGCTTTCTGGCTAGACAGTGTAGACTTCTTGGGGCACGTGATTACACGAGATGGTGTATGTGTAAACCCGAGGAAGATCGAGGCAGTTCGGAGTTGGCCTAGACCCACGTCAGTGACGGAGGTTCGCAGCTTCCTAGGGCTGGCAGGCTATTACAGGCGATTTGTGCAGGACTTCTCTCGCATTGCTACACCTTTGACCGGGTTGACCCAGAAGGGAGTTCGCTTCGATTGGATGGAGGAGTGTGAGCACAGTTTCCAGCAGCTACGGGTTCTACTGACTACGACACCAGTGCAATCATTGCCTTCAGGATCAGGCGGATTTATGGTCTACTGTGATGCTTCACGAGTGGGGCTGGGTGCGTTTTGATGCAGCATGACAGGGTGATCGCGTATGCTTCGCGGCAATTAAAGAAACATGAACAGAATTACCCCACTCATGATCTGGAGATGGCTGCAGTGGTCTTTGCACTTAAGATCTGGCGATATTATCTGTATGGAGAGTCGTGCCAGATATTCACTGACCACAAGAGCTTAAAGTATATATTTCAGCAGCGAGACCTGAACCTTAGACAGCGCCGATGGATGGAGTTGGTGAAGGACTACGATTGTGAGATCTTCTATCACCCGGGCAGGGCGAATGTAGTGGCGGATGCTTTGAGCAGGAGGCCCGGGGGTAGTCTATCCTGTTTGAGCGCAGTGCAAAGGCAGTCGTCGGCAGATTGGCAGATCTTACGAGACAGCCGGGTACAGTTCGAGTTTACGCCGATCGGAGGACAGATTGCGCATGTTCGTGCACGCCCATAGTTGCTTGACCGTATATATGAGGCACATCACAGTGATGACCGCTGTTCAGAGATCAGGACACAGATGGGACAGGGAAGATTTTCCGAGTTCGTGATCGATGATCAGGGGATACTACGATTTGGAGCTAGACTGTGCGTACCAGATGCTGAGGGATTGCGGTGCGAGATTCTTGAGGATGCACATCGGTCGGTATATAGTGTTCATCCCGGTTCCACCAAGATGTACCATAACTTAAGACATGTTTACTGGTGGGACGGAATGAAGAGAGACATTGCAGATTTTGTGTCGAGATGCCTGACTTGTCAGCAAGTCAAGGCTGAACACCAGAGGCCCGCGGGAGAGCTACAGCCGTTACCCATTCCGGAGTGGAAATGGGAACAGATCTCTATGGATTTCATTGTGGGTCTACCCAAGACTAGTCGAGGGTATGACTCCATCTGGGTGATCGTGGATCATTTGACGAAAGCGGCTCACTTCCTACCGGTGAAGACGACTTTCGGGTTTGCTCAGTATGCCAGATTTATATTGATGAGATTGTACGACTGCACGGAGTTCCGACATGTATCGTATCCGATAGAGGCACCCAGTTTACCAGCCGACTATGGCAGAAGCTTCAGGAGGCTTTGGGCACTCGCTTGAGTTTCAGCACAGCATTCCATCCGCAGACCGACGGACAGTCAGAGCGGACTATTCAGACTCTCGAGGAAATGCTCAGAGCATGCGTATTAGACTTCGGAGATAGCTGGGATCATCATTTTCCCTTAGTAGAGTTCTCCTACAACAACAGCTACCAGGAGACCATTCAGATGGCACCGTTTGCGGCTCTATATGGGAGGAGATGCAGATCGACCACCTGTTGGACGGAGCTCAGTGAGAGCAGTATCTTAGGGCCGCAGATTGTGGAGGAGACGACCGTGAAGATCTAGTTGATTCGCGATAGGATGAGAGCAGCCCAGAGTAGGCAGAGATCTTATGCGGACCGTCGTCGGCGCAGACTTGAGTTTTCTGTTGGTGATCATGTTTTCTTGAGAGTCTCCCTAATGAAAGGCGTAATGAGATTTGGGAAGAAGGGGAAGCTCAGTCCCAGATATGTGGGCCCCTTCGTGATCCTCGAGCGTGTTGGTGCGGTTGCGTATCGATTAGCCCTTCCGTCCAGTTTTACAGACATGCACCCCGTATTTCACGTTTCGATGCTCCGCAAATATCTTCATGATCCTTCGCATGCGATTCAGCACCCGACGATCCAGCTGGAGCGCGACCTTTCCTATGCAGAGCAGCCGGTGATGATCTTGGATCGACAAGTGAAGAAATTGAGGTCGAAGGAGATACCGTCCGTCAAGGTACTTTGGCGTGGCCAGAGCGGCGAGGAGGTCACTTGGGAGACCAAGAGCGAGATGAGGAAGAGGTATCCCCATCTTTTTGAAGGTGCGTATGATTAGATTTTTAAATTCGGGGACCGAATTTCTTTAAGGGGGGTAGATTGTAACACTTTGATTTTTCCGTTAGAATGTTTTTGTGATAATTAGTATTTGTGCATGTTATTATATTAGTGTTCATTGGATTATTAGTTATTTAGTCGTGTTTAGCAAATTGGAAAAATTTTCCTTTGTAGTGGACACTTGCACACTTGGCCATTTTTTAGACATAGGTTTAAGTGTTAGCCAAAGTCTTTTGTTGCATGGTTGCTAACTTATTCCCCACCATTTTAATCTTTTCATAACCCTTTTCATAATTCAAAATCCTAATAAACAAATGAGCATAGTGTTAAGTATGGAACTTTGACTTTTGACCCCCATTTTTCCCTCTCTTCTCTCTCTCTTTCCCCATCTCAGAATTTCTGCAGCTCCAGCAGAAAAACCCTCTCATTTTCTTCATCTTTTCTTCTTCTCTTCATTTCCCTTTGATCTCCATACAAATCCTACACAAAAACCACACATTTCCTTCACAAAACCTTGGAAAAAGGGGCTTTTTGGGGTGTTTGAGGGCAAATCTGCACACCTGAGAGAGAAGCTGAGACTTTTGGTGTTTTATAAGGTCTTTAGAAGGTATAAACTCATGTCTTAACCTCTTTTTCCATAACTTGTAGTATTCTTTAGCAAAGATCTCATTTTTGTCATTTTTAGCCATATTAAAGGATATTTGTGAAGTATATGTTAGATTGGTGTTCTCATAGTTTAGTTAACTCTTTTAAGTGTTATTAGAGCTATTTTAACCAGGTTGTACTTCAGGTTTGCACAAATATACCCTAAAGTTTGATTTTAGTGCAAAAGTGTGGATTTTAACTTGAAATAAGGCCCTGTAGGATCTGCTGCTACCCGAGATATTTCAGAGTGAAACTAGATGTTACTGTAGCATGTATGGGGGGGTATAGAGTGCACACACAAAACCTGGGAGCCCAATTCCCTACCCAGGCCGCCGAAATATGCATTCTGGCCGCAAATTGCGGCCAGATGGGGGTGTTTTGGGTTGGGGTTTGGGGTGTGGGTGTCTGCTGCTATGTGGGTTATTTTGGTATATATAGTTTTACAATATCTTTTCTGTATCAAAATCTGGAGGTGATTACCTGTTTTCCCGTATTTTTTAATCTTTGCGACACGCGTGATACGTGTGTATGGGTTTTGGGTTTCTGCGTATCGCGACGCGTCGGAGTGGCTTCAGGCGCGTAATCACACGTTTTAGCGTATCGCGCACACGCGCGCTTGGTTCACGACACGAGTTACTAGTTCGGCCTTAATGTCGTGTTTGTGTGACTTCAAGCTTATGTATGATGTATTGTGAAATTCTAGGTTCGCAGGCGTGTACGGCGGACGCCGCGCAGAAGGGGAAACAAGTTGTTGGCTATACCTAGCGAGAGATTACGGTGAGTAGATTTAACATCTACGGGGATATCGTCCGCATGGCGTTCTACGTCAGGGCTGATAGGACCTTATAACTATATTCACATACATTGACTGTTCATGGCTACTATTTAGTGCATTCTGCATTCCCTGCTATATGGTTATAAACTAGAATTGATAGAACACCGCACCATTATTAACGGTCCATGTTGCACGAGCACTATCCTGCATGTTACACACACACCGTTAGTAATTTCCATGACACTCATACTGTAGAATTTACATCGGATCAATATATTGTACCTCTTATATATGTGACTTGACATGATATTCATATTTGATGCACATATCATATCGGATCATTGACTTGCATATTGATTTGGATTACATGTGATTTCTGGATTTAGGAACCGTGGCTATTTCAAATATGTAATCATTTAAAAACCCGGTTCCCTTGATATGATATTTCGGTATGTCCACCATGTATTTCCTCGGTGCTAGAGTGATATATGTGAACCCGAATCGAGGAGCTGGTTGAGGCCGATTACGGGTACATGGTGGACCCGGTATGGTACCCCGCGGCGAGAACGGTTTCGCTGTGTAGTAGACGGTGAGCCTGGCAGAGGGACTACTACCTACCGGTGATTGGTTGGACCTGACAGTTATCCGGAGGATACTGATCAGAGTCGATAGATGGATGTGGGGTGATCCGTACTGCCGGGGCCGAGGGCCGATACCGCAGACGGAGCCCGTGGGCTGACCCGGACTGACGGGGCCCGATGGATGAGGATTTCCGTGTCGATGCTGGACACGAGTATTTATGATATTTGGGTGCCGATGTTGGGCACTCGGGATTCTCAGAGATTTACAGGATTTTAGGGCCGATGAGGATGCCGGTGCCTGAGCTATTTGGGGGATCTGGATGCATTGATGGACACCGATTATATATTCCACGTTGACATTCCGTGTAGATGTTATATTGCCCATGCTCAGCATTTATTATTGTACCTCATCCTGTAGTTATATTACCTGCTAGAGCACTTGCATGATTATTGCACATACTGCTTATCATATATTGATATCATCTGTTGGCATATGATAGAGTAGCGCAGTACGTGCATGCTCGCGATTACCTTTATATGTTATCTCTATTCACAAGTTGGCAACTCACCCCCGTTGTGCCACAGTGTTGTAGGTTGCCCTTCGGAGTAGTCGCGGCAGGCTGCGTTTTGCATCTTTTGACACAGATACCCGTATAGGTTGAGTACTAGCTCTTTTGCTGATAGGTGGGTTTTGTGCGGTATATGTTTATCTTTCAGTTATGTATATTGTTGCATCTAGTATTCTCCATCTACCATGTATGTATTTGACTTAGAGACAGTGTGAGGACGATGATGTATATTATTTGTATTCTGGTTCGAGCTCGTTGTGAGCCGGCTGTACTTGCAGTTTATTCTCTCTGTGATGTTCCCACTTGTGGATCTTGATCTTCGCTACGGCGTCGTATATTGCTATCTTGGTGATTGTTTAGTTAGATTCCTTAACATGTTAGTAAGTGCTTTCATTTTAAACTTATAACACTCTATACTTTTACTGGTTTGATTTCTGGGTTTTCGGTTCACTTAGTCGCGTTACGCCTGTAAACGTTACGTGGTTAAGTGCCGGTCACGGGCCAAACTTTGGGTCGTGACAAAACCATCCGTGAATCTGAAACAAGTTTCTTCGAGTTCGTATGTAACTATACGATAGTCATATCCATTGAAAAATAGGATCTTCGTAGTGATACGGAATTTTCCGGAGAAAAGCAAAGGGTAAAAGTAGGAGTGCCAATGAAGTGTGCAACTCAGACAATCCAAAATCCAGTGTTTTAAGAAGTTCAGTTAACTTGGTCACTGAGTCTTAGTCTAGGGTCGGGCCATGGTCGCTGCCAAAGAGAAAGAGAAAAGAAACACTCTGCTGCACTCTAACCTGGATCAGAATGGTTAATCATTTTATCTAATCAGGACGTCTCCCACTGTATCCTCCAATTCTCCTCCAAACCTAAAAGAAGAATTAGTCGGGATCATCTAAAATCACCTGAGGAGTACACCAACTCATTAGTGGGTATCGGGATCCAACTATCATCGCATGATAACTTGATGGAATCCACTTAAGTCACCACACTCCAGAAGGTATGCGCATTCCTGGAAAGTTTCAATTTCTTTAGAAACTCCCGATGTGATTTTTACCCCAAGCGGCTTATGTCCTTGACAGATGTCAACATATCATAAATCGCAAGTCAAGATCAACCCGTCATTGTCCTTGATTAACTTAGACCCACCCGCACGTGCCCTTGACAGAGGTCAAAATGACCGCGCGACTGTCCTAAATAATCGCATATCTATGCAACAAACAAGCATTACCCAGCTACCAAGCATTGCACCTTGACAGAGGTCAACATACACAGCATGAATACTAAGTAATACCTGTAAGAAATGACTGAGGGCTACGACTGGTTTTTGGCGAAAAACCTTTAACATAATAAACTTGATATCGTTGAAGGATCCGCATATCTTTTTATAAATATTTAATGGCGAAAACCTTTGCTAAAGAGGTCACTCCCGGTGATGGGATCTCGGCTCTTTCCTCGTAGAATGAGGTGCAGGATATTCCTAACTGAATACCATGACGCAAAGCAAAAAATAATCGAATATAGTGAAGTTATTATCCTGACGCAAACTTCTGCCGAAGGGGTCACTCCCGATGAAGGGATCTCGGCCCTTGCCTCACCGAATGAGGTGCTGGATATTCATAACCGAATACCGTTGTGCAAAACAAAAGAAAACGTCCTTGTAATAACAGCTTTATGAAAAATTGTTCCAACAACATCGAATAGGTCTGTTTTCCTTACATTGATCTGAATCAATGCAGTCCTATCAATTAATCACACCACAAAAGAATGAAAATATGATGTACGTATATGCCATCTGCATTCACCACTGGGTCCCGTCATCACCCGTTAGGTTACTTAACTAACGACAGAGCGGGGACTGGACTAGCGCGGGTGTTAAACAAATACAACATCTACTAGTATATATAACAAAATATAATAATCGTTCCAGGAGTCATAAATACAACATCACAGAAAAGTAATAAGCATCACAGAACAATACAGATAATCTGGGAGCCCCGGGTTTCTTTTGAGCCGCAAGTTAAACCCGATGTTCCCCTGGTCGTCCGGATAGCCTGTGTAATGAAAACCTAGACCCCTACGAGTACGGCAAGTTACCCGCCAAAACCAGAAGCGAGGCTGCCCCCTTTAGCAAAGTGAATGGGCCACCCAGCACTTCACGAAATCCGGTAACTTGAGCACCCTTCCTTGGGTCAACCTGTACCCCTTATGGGTGCGGCGAATAGCCCGCCAATTCTAGAGTGAAGCCCCCTCCGTCTCAAAGCCATGAGATGTGGGCTCGTTGCCCTCTAAAACCCGGCTATCCGTGCACTCCACCGTGGGGTAATCCTAGTACAGAAAAGAAAATATGCACAACGGGTACATCGACCTAAACACGGTCGTGCCCCAAAATAATAATATACAAACAGGCAGTGACAGCAGTCCACATGTCGGACGCTTGCCCTGCGATATCAAATGTACAAATAAAACTAAACTGCACTACCATTGCATCCAAGCTATCCACCATGACAAATCCGCAACAATACATGTCACGACACGAAATATTAGCTCGTGATCGGCACTTAAATCACGCCACGTCTAAAGGCGTAACGTAAATTAAGTAAGCCGAAGCCCAGAAATCTAAAACCTTTTTAAAGAAAATAGAAGAGGTGAAGTTTTGAAATAAAGGTATGATGAAAATCAAATCATTTTCTTAAATGCATAAGTAGTGGGACATGAAAATGCAAGTAAATTTTACTAGTTGAAAAACATGTTTCGTCTTTTAAAAAAATTTGGGCAGCACCTCCTTTGTATATTTTGATCCAAAACCATATACACATGATAATATAAAAGGCATCCCCAACCGGGAGCTAGCTCTTCGCTAATCGGCGGATTCACAATCACGCAAGTCACAATATAGTATACGACGCCCAACGGCGAAGATCAATACCAAAAAGATAATTTAAAGAAAGACATCAAACCCAACAAGCGAACATAAACTCTCGCTCTAAGCCTCGCAACCACAAGTCTCACTAAGCCTTACTACTTATACAAATACAATTTTCTGATTTGATGGAGTTAACTAGATACAATAAGAATAATAAATACAAGAGGGGTACGATCCAACATATACCACCTACCAAAGCAAAACACCCGAATGCAGCTATGTGCCAGCGATGCCGCTACTGATCCATGCGGTCAACCTGCAAGAACTGTGGCACAACGGGGGTGAGCTGCAAACTCATGAGTAGAAAACATCATCAGGTAGAAATCGAATAAAACAACGATTTCGTAGGTCAACTATATCATAAAGGTAATACTATGATACCTAGGCTGACCTTATCTGTATATATGCCAATAATATACTTAATGCCTATCTGCATGTGCATATCATCCAACCATATAATCACTGCCTGTATGCATATGGATCTCATCCACGTGTCCATTAATGATACAACAACGTCATGCATGTAAATATCATAAAAGCATATGCATGAAAGTATGAGGATATAAATCAGCGCGTGTCCCTCGCGACACATCAAAATCATGGAACCTGAGTGTCTAGCATCGACACTCGAAACATCATGAAACCCGTGTCCAGCATCAACACGTAAATCCTAATATCTCAAGCGCCGCATCCTCAGATCGGCCCTCAGGCGCCGTATAATCTGGTCGGCCCTCATATCCATCTCATGACTTCGGTCGGTATCCTCCGGATAACCGCCAGGTCCAAATACTATGACTGGTAGGTAGTAGTCCCTCTGCCAGGCTTATTGTCTACTCCACAAAATCCCTTTCTTTCCCAGGGGTAGCATACCGGGTCCACCATGAACCCACAAACGGATCATCCGCCTACTTGAATCAGGTTTTTATCACACGTCTCAGAACCGAGAAAACGCATGGTGGATACACTGAAATATCATATCAAGAGAAACCGCATTTTTAAAACAATATATACTTTCTTTTAAAATAACCACAGTTCTCAAATCTAGAAATCCCATGAAAACAGCATCTCAATGCATATAATAGTAAAGCATGATGTATGCGAACGTATAACAGGAATGTGACCATATCCGTATATCATGCGACATGGAACAGTGATGTGAGCATGAGCATATCATCATAATGTGAGCATAGTAATATAATAGCATGATGTAGCAATTCTACTGTGTGAGTGACATAGCAATTATCGATGATGAAGTGTGTTAGCCGGCCAATTTGTGTAAGTGTAACATACGCATCATCGATAATGGTGTAGGTGTAACTAGCACAGGTATATGTAATGCAATGAGAATGACATGAACACAGCATAAAGTACATCGTCAGCTAAATGCTATAAGGTATACGTATCTAACATGACCGAGTCGGTGAATCTATCAATCGGCATCCAGCCTCACAACATCACGTACGATATTTTCCATCGTACGGCATCCTCTAGTCAAGGGTATGGATCAATCATCAGATAAACTCATCACGTACGATAAATCATCATACGGAGGCATTAAACAATTTAGGATCCTAACAACCTATACGACAATGAGGGTACGGACCTAACATCTCATACGACATATCACTCATGATTCACAACATTATATATATCTATATACCTATATCCCAGATCGCATCCATAACAATCTCATATCAGGGGACCGGCAAAGGTATCAATCCTCTCTTATCGACTCACATCCGTATACCGACATATCAGTTCAGTTATCATATCACATAGTATATCCTTTTCATCGCATTAAGTCAACTTACATCAAGTCAATTTTTATATATAAATTCTACCTTATACATCAAATGTCATGCTACTCTAAAACTCATACCTATTCTAGGGCAACTACATATCTATAAGTCGTGATTCACATTCACTTTTCATATCCCTAAGCTTTCATCTCATATCTCAATATATATTCAATCACTCATATCTGTAACTGCACGGCAGCGCCCCGACCGTCATCCCGAGGCCAAAATGCGGAAATGAAACTTTTCTTTAAACTTTTAAACCGGCGCTACCACGTACTTTAAACCCGGATCGGGCCATTAAATTATTGCTAGCTAACTAGAGAATGGATAGAATGCTATACCGAGCTATCCGTGTCCTTCGGTCTTTGGCCTCCACTCCAATCTCCTCGCGGAATCTCCGGTCTTCATCTCCTCGTCGGAAAGGGCACCACACCGCCGGGTTCTTTTACGGGCTCCCACCTCTAGACCGAGGCAACTCGGGCATGAAGTTGGCGAGCCGATGTGTCCAAGAATGCTGTAGGCTAGTGTAGAATGGTTATGTCTCAAACGGGTATGAAGTTGCCTTGTTTTAGATGGAGGAAATGAACAATGGAGATATGCTTAGGAATTTTGGTGTAAGCTCAAAATGAGAACAAGAACTTTCCCACACTTAAAATGAATCCTCTCCCTTCCTAGTAGTGGCCGGCCATCATAATGGAGAAAGGGAAAAAATGATCAAAGAATACAAGTGGGGAAAGTGAATGATAATGAGAAAAAAAGATCACATTAATTTCCAATCCCATCCTTTCACAAAGCCCATCTCATTAATGCAAACCATGTGAAGAAAAAAGGAATCTCATGATGCTAGAACTATCATGAAGCCATAAATCACTAATAACCCCTTCGACATAACTAATTTGCATACTTTCAAATAACCCCCTCCATCGGAAAAATCTGGCCATGAAGGAACAAAGGAAAACTGGCCGAAACGGAATGCAAACTGGTCACTTCAAAACGAAGATCCCGTAATAAATTACAGGAAAACCCCGCGACGGTATAAACATACCCGCATTTGTATTCCGACCGAATACAAATGCAATGAGACAAAATCTATACCGTACAATACTAGGATCCGGCTTAAACCAAAGCCCGCTAGTATTATCTGTCCGATCATGATCCATACCATACCGCACGGATATGATCGAACCCTGCCATATATCCAGACGGCCTCTACAACGTTTCGCCGGAAACTTGAGAAACTGTCTTGTGGGGGACTCTATAGACTCGTCAAAACTTTGGTTGTGGATTTAACCACTAACACGTCAGAAGTATTAGCCATACGTAACGGGCTACCAGGTATTGACCAAAAGGACGTCGATGAGCGAATTCATCCTGACACCCTACTGAGCCTGTCAATGATAATATCCGTACAATCCGGTCCATTCGTCTATGAGCATCGCATGGCGGGCCGAAGGGGTTGGTAAAAGTCAGACCCCCAAAAGCGGTACAAGTCGTGTGGGAGTGTAGCCCAGAACACCCTGAGATATTACTGAAATACCTACCAGTAAATCTCCTGCCTTGGCCAAGGACTTCGTGTAATGGCTCTCCTAGACACAGCGCGACCTCACACCCAATACCGGGAGAGACGAACCCCTGAAGATCCGCTCACTGCCTCCATGTGACTCGGGACTGTACCCAACTAAAACCTATTTGCACGACTCCTTTGAGCCATGGTAGGGTAGTAATCAAAGTACAGTGGGAACTCACACGAGACAAATGACGATCTCAGGTCGATGAACTAACCTGTACACATGTCACCAGGGAACTGCTATCTGACGTCAGGTATAAGACCCACTAGCATGTTCCCGGCGAGTCCTGTCCGGTGTACTCATAACCCAATTTGCTCCTGCATACATCTTAGGTGAACCAACTGACACCAGTGGCTTGTGAGACCGGCCACCGCCCCTCGACGGGGTCTCGACTGTATACACTAGTCTACTATGGAGTATCGATGCCCTGTCTCGAAAACTCTAACGACTAGGGACCTTTTAAGGATGAGCTTATAGACCCCAGCTCCCACGTATATGATCGCCATCATACTGCTGCCGTCAAGCAAGAATCCTAAGGGCTCTATTAATGTGCAATAGTAACTTGTAAGGTCACCTAAAGCAATACACGATAATAAAGATAAACCAGATAGCATACTATCATCTTGAGTAAGACTGTTCTAACGGTATAGGTCCTCCCTCAATCATTGAAATCACGGGCGTGTGATCCAATAATTGACTGTGAGGGCACTATCCCCAACAATCTCCCACTTGCACTCAAGGCTAATTATTGCGATGCCGCATACTCACAGCTCGTGTTATACCGAACACCCAACTCCTCTACTAATCAGTCTCACAAAACCTGTTTACGAAACTAACGCGTTCGAGGGATAGCCTCAGTGAGTGGATCCGCCCTAATGTTTCTTCCTACGCCTCTCTTTATCTCAAGTTCACGGGGAAAGCCATCTCCCGAAATGAGCAATACCTATCTTAGAGTATGTCTGGATATCTGATGGGACCTAGTTCATAAATGAACTCCAAATCCAAACTTCTCAGACTGTATCGTCAACTGAACTTAATCGGTATCCTGCGCCATGCCTCCCTCAGTGTCCGCTTGGATCACCTGTCCAAAACACTGCCCCTCGTCAGAGGGAAAACTATAACTCTAACAGTCACTCTGTCATCCAGGTCACCTTGGAAGCCTGGAAGGATAACTGTCTCCTGAATGAGGCTGTCGTTATCATATCCCTAGAACATTCACTTATGTTCTAAAACTGCTTCCGAATGTTTCTCCAGGATTGGATCAATATCAACTTATTGCATCTACTGCAAAAACAACATCTAGTGTGGTACTTGACATCTATTGATCAACTCAATTGCCTAAGCAAGTGATCTGCTGATCATGTATATCCCTCTCCCCTTTAGTCTGTATGACACCTTTAGAGAGGGTGACTCCATCACCTGCAGGTATACTACCGTGCCAGGAGTCGTCCATTCTAAAACACCTTTAGAATGCTGTCTAAGTACCCAGATTGGGAAACTACCTAAATCTAGATCTAAAAGTATAGATCTAGTAACCAGAATGTCTAATATAATATCTAACTCCTATGTGGAGAAACCACTGTGTGACAACCAAAGCATGACCGATCGTAGTGCAGGAATATCACTTCCTACTCTGTGTATGTCATCCAAATACCAGGACAGCACACCCTACTACCTTCTTAACAGATCCGTCTCCTATTCTGATGAAGTCAAACCTATGACTGTCATATCAGAAATAGATGATCTATCTCCGCTATATCTGTTATAGTCTATAAATAGACATAAGCCACTTGTACACCAATGTTTCCGCTGCTCCCACTGTCTACGACAACCCTCTGGCAGAGTCATATAGACATACACTTCTAAAGCTAGTTTACAACGACGCTATACTCATCCTTCTGCCGGGTCTCACAGTTTGGAACAACAGCAATGGCAAGTCTGGGTAAACAAGAACCTCCTTGTCACCGTCCGTGAGGCTACCGGAGTACCTCTCGGGTGCCTGAGATTACCCATCATGTCTGCGGAGTGGCTAATGGAATGTCATGTCAGATTGAATCTTTAGGTTCTTATCAAATTTTCAGTAATCGTTTGCGGTTCTGGAATCACTTCCAGTTCTACCATACTCCCACTACTGTTTTCTGAAAAATACATTTTTATTAAAACTGTGGCGAGTCAAGAACAATATCATTATTGATCTTCCAGATGGTAGAAAGTCAACCCTCGTCAGAGCCCGGGTCAACCCACAAACAGCCATTACAGAAACGTGCATTGAGTTATCCGGAGTCTGGTTTTAAGCATAAGCCGGACAACTCCCCGTACCTTAACATCGTTAAGATATGAACTGTTCTATATCCAATATAGAAACAGAGGCACTGATTTAATTGAACCAGATTCAAATCATACAGCTGTCTCCAGTGCATATCAACAAAATGGAGAGAGGCCGATCAGCATTACTCAACTTAGGGGTACTTCCAATTGTGAGTAACCTGAAAAGAAGCAAGTTCTCCTAACTATTACTATTAGCTGAATACCATACACAAGTATCTACATCTTCGATCACCTTGAAGAATCCTGATACTTGCAACACCTGGTTCTCTACTTTATTCATATACTTATAACTTCTCAAAACTTAGACCTTGTGTATCTACGAAACACTTACCGAAGAGCTAGTGAAGTCACAAGTAAACCGAATATAGTACGAGGACCAACCCCTCTGTATTCATGGACACTGGACAACATACAATACTCTGTATAAGTCCCTTGAGTCTAATAACTCATTCCCTGTGTGCCGTAGGTTGAAAACTGTACTATGGTTATGAAGAATTACACCGCTGTTTAATGCACCTTACCTAACCATCCACTGATATAGGTAAATGTCATAGACATAATTTCAAAAAGTTACATCTCACTCTATAAAAATAGACGTACAGATATATCAATTTGAAATTTGTGCATAACGACGGATATTCATAACAAAATATTTGCCGTCCGGCGAACTACCCAGGCGATTTTCTCAAATATCACCAATTACAACGAATCCCGATATAATGAGGATGATCACCTAATTCCTAACAACTTACTTCCACTCATCATTTGTAAAACCATATAGATGTGAGAATCATACCTGGTAAATACATACCCTGGAGTAAGGACTAATTGGGAAATTAGTTTTCTTTTAACAATGCAGAGTGAAACTGAAACATTGAAATGTTTCGATAGGGTATCCGGGTATTCCTAGTAATGCCTCTTCCATTACCAGATTCACAACTGTAACCGTATATTTCTTTGCCATCTCTCCAAATCCCTTCATATGTCTTTAGTCATTTCCTTCTGTACACCCCTTTAGGCCAAATGGTTTTCTTCCTTCCCTACCGTTCGGCACCAGCCTATGGTTTGGAAGAAGACTATCCAATAAGCATAATGGGTGTACTGTCCTAATCCTAGGAGAATGCGAGAGAAGATGAAGATAAAAGACAACCGAATAAACCTTATTCCTATTTCTCCTGTACCAGAATCCATCCCCGAACTGGAACAAGTTCTTTTCGAGTTCGTATATAACCATACGATGGAGTATCCAAATAAATGTGGATCTTCGTAGTGATACAGAGTGTCCTGGAGAAATACAAAGGTAAAGTGGGAGTGGTAATGAAATACTTGGTTTTGTCGTGAATAGCAGTTGCAATTTACTTTGCCCTCTTACTAATCCCTTTATTTGTCTTTACTTAATACCTTCTGTACACCATCGTTAGGCTAATTGGTTTTCTTCATTCCCTACCGGTCGACACCTGCCTATGGTTTGGAAGAAGACTATCCAATTTGCGTAATGGGTGTACTGTCCTAATCCAAGGAGCACTCGTAACTTGAGAGAAGGTAAAAGGAAAAGACAACTGAATAGTCATATTCTTTTTCTCCAGAACCATAAACCATCCTCAAATAAATTTCTTCGAGTTCGTATATAACCATACGATGGTTTTATCCAATTGAAGTGGACGTTCGTAGTAATACGGGGTGTTCTGGAGAAAAGGGTAAAAGTAGGAGTGGCAATTAGGTATGCAACTCTGACAATCCAAAAGCCAGTGTTTAACTTGGTCACTGAGTCATAGTCAAGGGTCGGGCCATGGTCGCTGCCAAAGAGAGAGAGAGAAAAGAAACACTCAGCGTGCATTCTAACCTAGATCAGAATGGTTATCACTTTATCTAATCATGAAACCTCCCACTGTAACATCAAATTCTTCTCCAAACCTGAAAGAAGAATTAGTTGGGATCACCCGTGGAGTAAACCAACTCATCAGTGGGAATCGGCATCTAACTATCATCGCATGATAACGTGATGGAATCCACTCACGTTATCACACTCCAGAAGCTATGCGCATATCTGGCAAGTCTCAGTTTCTTTAGAAACTCCCAATATGATTTTTACCTTATACTCTTATGACCTTGACGTAGGCCAACATATCATAAGTCACATGTCAAGTTCTACCCATCATTATCCAGGTTAATTTGAACCCACCCGTACATACCGTTGACGTAGGCCAAAATTGTAGTACGACTATCCCAAACTAACGCATCAATCTATGCAACAGATAAATATCCGGTAGCTACCAATCACTATGCCTTGGCGTAGGTTAAAATACATAGCTTGAATACTACCGAACATTTAACTGAAATGACGGAGGGCTACGAATGGTTTTTGGCGAAAAACATTTAACGTAATGAACTTGATATCGTTGAAGGAACTGGATAGCTTTTTATAAAAATATAGTGACGAAAAACCTTTGCTAAAGAGGTCACTCCCGGTGAAGGGATCTCGGCTCTTTCCCCGTAGAATGAGGTGCAGGATATTCCAACTGAATACCGCGATGCAAAGCAAAAGTAATCGGCTATAGTGAAGTTATTGCCCTGACGCAAACTTCTGTCCAAGAGGTCACTCCCGCTGAAGGGATCTCGGCCCTTGCCTCGTCGACTGAGGTGCTGGATATTCATAACCGAACACCACTGTGCAAATCAAAAGAGAACGCCCTTGCAATAACAGCTTTTTGAAAATTTGTTCCAACAACATCAGAATAGGTTTGTTTAGCTTGCATTGATCCGAATCAACGCAGTCCTATCAATTGATCATACCAATAAAGAACGAAAATAATGATGTACGTATATGCCATCCGCATTCGCCACTAGGTCCCGTCATCACCCGTTAGGTTACTTAACTAACGACAGAGTGGGGACTGGACTAGCGCGGATATAAAACATATACAACATCTAATAGTATATATATCAATATATAATATTCGCTCAAGGCGTTATAAAATGTAACATCACAGAAATGTAATAAGCATCACAGAACAATACAGATATCTAGGATCTCCGGGTTTCACAGAGCCGCTACTGAAACCTGACGTTCCCCTGGTCGTGTGGATAGCCTGTGCAATGAAATCCTAGACCCCTACGGGCGCGTCAAGTTACCCGCCAAAAGGTGAAGCGAGGCAGTCACCTTCAGCAACGTGAATGGACCACCCAGCACTTCACGGAATCCGGTAACTTGGGCACCACTCCTTGAGTCAACCTATACCCCCTACGAGTGCGGTGAATAGCCCGCCAATTCTAGAGTGAAGCCCCCTCCGTCTCAACGCCATGAGATGCGGGCCCGTTGCCCTCTAGAACTCGGCTACCCGTGCACCCCTCCGTGGGGTAATCCTAGTACAGAAAGTAAAATATACAACGGGTACATCGACCTCAGCCCGGTCGTGCCCTAAAAGAATAATATACAAACAGGCAGTGACGGCAGTCCACATGTCGGACGCTCGCCCCGCAATATCAAATGTATAAATATAGCTAAACTGTACTACCATTGCATCCAGGCTATCCACATGACAAATCCGCAATATCACAGCACAACACAGAACATCAACGTGAATGTCACGTTCACAAATCCGTCTAAAAGAGCTATAGCAGTTAGACAGGATTTACCGATCAAGTGACATTCACGGTCGCAGATATAATGTAAATACTATGAACTAACATGTTTAAAATTTTCGATCGACTAAATTTCCCGAAGTGGGTCCCAAGCACAACTGTAGCACTCAAAATAAATCTGGGCCCAAACAGAACATTCCAAAACCCC
The DNA here is from genome assembly GCA_030015575.1 of Agapanthus africanus. NCBI lineage: Eukaryota > Viridiplantae > Streptophyta > Magnoliopsida > Asparagales > Amaryllidaceae > Agapanthus > Agapanthus africanus. The sequence goes on along the minus strand of JASDDO010000029.1, from coordinate 249,193,721 downwards.
CATTTCCAAGTCCAAGACCCTCTGTAAAAATTGGTGCTACAAGGAGTCACTATAGCCGCGGAACCGCGGCCAATGCATGGGTTTGGCCGCGGTTCCGTGGTGGAACAGTAAAGTCAAGCCACCAAATTTTTGCAGAACTCTTAGAATTGCCTGCACGTATATCTGCAAAGCTCCAAATAATTTTTCGAGCCAAAAAAATTCGACAGAAACTTATGCAAATGAAAACGCGGTTTTGGAATTTTGTTCGATCGAACTTTTAAACACGCTAGAACAAGCTAGACTAGGTTAATGGCGTGGCTCTGATACCAATGTAAGTGCACGGCAGCGTCCCGGCCGTCATCCGAGGCTAAAATGTGGAAACAAAACTTTTCTTTAAACTTTTAAACCGGCGCTACCGCGTACTTTAAACCCGGATCGGGCCATTAAACTAATGCTAGCTAACTAGAGAATGGGTAGAATGCTATACCGAGCGATCCGTGTCCTTCGGTCTTTGTCCTCCACCCCGATCTCCTCGCGGAATCTCCGGTCTTCATCTCCTCGTCGGAAAGGACACCACACCGCCGGGTTCTTTTACGGGCTCCCACCTCTGGACCGAGGCAACTCGGGCACGAAGTTGGCGAGCCGACGTGTCCAAGAATGCTGTAGGCTAGTGTAGAATGGTTATGTCTCAAGCGGGTATGAAGTTGCCTTATTTTAGCTGGAGGAAATGAACAATGGAGATATGCTTAGGAATTTTGGTGTAAGCTCAAAATGAGAACAAGAATTTTCCCACACTTAAAATGAATCTGCTCCCTTCCTAGTAGTGGCCAGCCATCATAATGAAGAAGGGGAAAAAAATGATCAAATAATACAAGTGGGGAAAGTGAATGATAATGACAAAAAAGATCACATCAATTTCCAATCCCATCCTTTCACAAAGCCCATCTCATTAATGCAAACCATGTGAAGAAAAAAGGAATCTCATGATGCTAGAACTATCATGAAGCCATAAATCACTAATAACCCCCTCCACATAACTAATTTGCATACTTGCAAATAACCCCCTCCATCGGAAAAATCCGGCCATGAAGGAACAAAGGAAAACTGGCCGAAACGGAATGCAAACTGGCAACTTCAAAAAGACGATCCCGTAATAAATTACAGGAAAACCCCGCGACGGTATATACATACCGGCATTTGTATTTCGATCGAATATAAATGCAATGAGACAAAATCTACACTGTACAATACTAGGATCCGGTTTAAACCAAAGCCCGCTAGTATTATCTGTCCGATCATGATCCATGCAATACCGCATGGATATGATCGAACCATGCCATATATCCATACGTCCTCTACAACGTTTCACCCGAAACTTGAGGTACTGTCTGGTGGGGGACACTAAAGACTCGTCAATACTTTGGTTGTGGATTTAACCACTTGCATGTCAAAGGTATTAACCATACGTAACGGGCTACCAGCTATTGACCAAATGGGACGTCGATGAGCGAACTCATCCTGACACCCTACTGAGCCTGTCAGTGACAATATCCGTACAGTCCGGTCCATTCGTCTATGAGCATCGCATGGCGGGCCTAGGGGGTTGGTAAAAGTCAGACCCCTAAAAGCGGTACAAGTTGTGTCAGAGTGTAGCCCGGAACACCCTGAGATATTACTGGAATACCTACCAGTAAATCTCCTGCCTTGTCCAAGGACTTCGTGTAATGGCTCTCCTAGACACAGCGCGACCTCACCCCCAATACCGGGAGAGACGAACCCCTGAAGATCCGCACACTGCCTCCATGTGGCTCGGGACTGTACCCAACTAAAACCTGTTTGCACGACTCCTTTTGTAACACCTTGGATTTCCGTTTGATTGTTTTGGTGATAATTAGTAGTCATGCATGTTTTTATATTTGTGTGTTCATAGGATTTATAGTTATTATTGGTAGTGTTAGCATATTGGAAATTTGCCCTTGTTGTGCACACTTGCACACTTAGACCTTTTCTTGTGACTTGTTAATCATTCTTGTGCATGGTTGCAAACTCTTTTTCCCCACCATTTAACCCTTTTCTAAACCCTTTTTATAATTTCAAAAGGAAACAACAAAAGAAAAAGAAAATTCAAATACCATTAAACAAATGAGCATGGTGGTTAGGTAAACCTTGACTTTTGACCCTCTTTCTCTTCTCTCTTCTCTCTCTTTCCCTCATTTCTGAGATTCCACAGAAATTTCCAGTAGCAAAAACTTCATTTTTCCTCCATATTCTCTTCTCTTTTCATTCCCTTCAATTCCCAAACAAATCCTACACAAAAACCACACCTTTTCATCACATAACCTTAGGAAAAGTGAGCTTTTTAGGGTGTTTAAGGCAAATCTGCATACACGAGAGGAAAAGCTGAAACTTTGGTGTGTTGTAAGGTCTCTAAAAGGTATAAACTCTGGTCTTAACCTCTTTTTCCATAACTTGTAGTTTTGTTTAGCAAAAATCTCATTTTTGTGCATTTTTAGTGATATTATAGGATATTTGTGATGTACATGTTAGATTGGTGTTCTCATAGTTTAGTTAGCTCCATTAAGTGTTTTTAGAGCTATTTTAACTAGGTTATACTTCAGGTTGCACAAAAATACCCTAAAGTTCCATTTTTAGTGCAAAGTGTGGATTTTAACTAGAATTTAGGCACTTTAGGATCTGCTGTTATCCGAGACATTTCAGAGTAAAACTAGGTGTTACTGTAGCATGTATAGGGGGTATAGAGTGCACACACCCAACCTGGGAGCCCAATTCCCATCTGGGGCCGCCAAATATTGCATTCTGGCCGCAATTTGCGGCCAGATGGGGGAGACATGGGTTGGGGTTTAGGGTGTAGGTGTCTGCTGCTATGTGTGTTGTTTTGGCATGTATAGTTTTTCCATATCTTTTCTGTATCAAAATCTGGGGTAGAATACCTATTTTCCCGTATTTTCAAACTTTCGCGACACGCGTGATACGTGTGTGTGGGTTTTGGGTTTCTGCGTATCGCGACGCGTCGGAGTGATTTCAGACACGTAACCACACGTTTTAGCGTATCGCACACACGCGCGCTTGGTTCGCGACACGAGTTACTGATTCGGCTTAAATGTCGCGTTTTTGTGATTTCAAGCTTACGTGTGATATATTGTGTAATTATAGGTTCGCAGGCGAGTACAGCGGACGCCGTGCAGGAGGGGAAACAGGTTGTTGGCTATACCTAGTGGGAGGCTACGGTGAGTAGATTTCACATCTACGGGGATATCGCCCGCATGGCGTTCTACGTCAGGGCTGATAGGACCTTATAGCGTTCCTTATATATATTGCATGTTCATGGTTACTAGCTAGTGCATTGCATACCTACTACACATATCACATTGGATCATTGCATTGTAGCTTATCTATACGTGACATGACTTGATACTCATAATTGATACCTATATCACATTGGATCATTGCATTGTAGCTTATCTATACGTGACATGACTTGATACTCATATTTGATACCTATATCACATTGGATCATTGCATTGTAGCTTATCTATATGTGACATGACTTGATACTCATATTTGATACCTATATCACATTGGATCATTGCATTGTAGCTTATCTATATGTGACATGACTTGATACTCATACTTGATGTACATATCACATCACATTTACTTGTATTATTGGTTGAGATTTCATGTGATTTCTGGATTTGGGAACCGTGGCCTTTTCAAATAAGTAATCATTTAAAAACCCGGTTCCCTTGATATGATATTTTGGGGCGCCGCCCCGTGTTTTCTCGGTGCTAGAGGATGTACAGAGAGAGGGCTGACCCGGAATGACGGATGCCCGATGTATTGAGAGAGGGATGACCCGGAATGACGGATGCCCGATGTATTGAGAGAGGGATGACCCGGACTGACGGATTCCCGATATAAACTTTGATATAGGGCTGACCCGGAATGACGGATGCCGACGTATTGAGAGAGGGATGACCCGGACTGACGGATTCCCGATATATATATCTTGAGAGAGGGCTGACCCGGATTGACGGATGCCCGATACAGGATGTTTTGCGTGTCGATGCTAGACACGAGTATTTATGATATTTGGGTGCCGATGTTGGGCACTCGGGATTCTCAGGGATATACAGGATATGAGGGCCTATGGAGTACCGGCGTTTGGGATGTTGGAATTTGTGGTGCATACATACATATGTAGTCCACCTTGATACTTCATGTAGATACTATATTCCCATGCTCGGCATTTATTATCACATCTCATCCTGTAGTTATATCACCTGATAGAGGACTTGCATTATTATTATGCATACTGCTTACCTCGCATTGGTATCATCTGCTGGCATTTGTTAGAGTAGCGTAGTACGTGCATGCTCGCGATTACCTTTATATGTTATCTCTATTCATGAGTTGGCAACTCACCCCCGTTGTGCCACAGTGTTTGCAGGTTGCCCTTCGGAGTAGTTGCGGCAGGCTGCTTTGCATCTTTTGACACAGATACCCCCATAGCTGGTGTACTAGCTCTTTTGCTGATAGGTGGGTTTTGTGCGGTATCTGTTTATCTTTCTGTATGTACATTGTTGTATCTAGTATTCTCCATCTACCATGTATGTATTTGACTTAGAAACAGTGTGAGGACGATGTTGTATTATTTTGTATTCTGGTGTCGAGCTCGTTGTGAGCCGGCTGTACTTGCAGTTTATTCTATCTGTGATGTTCCCACTTGTGGATCTTGATCTTCGCTACGGCGTCGTATATTGTCTTCTTGGAGATTGTTTACTTGGGTTTCTTATCATGTTTTAGTTAGTGCTTTCTTTAAAACTTCAAACACTCTATACTTTCACTGGTTTGATTTCTGGGTTTTCGGTTCACTTAGTCGCGTTACGCCTGTAGACGTTACGTGGTTAAGTACCGGTCACGGGCCAAACTTCGGGTCGTGACAAAGTTGGTATCAGAGCGTAGGTTTTACCTTTCGGAGTGTCGGACGACCCTGGTATGATGGAGTAGGTAGCTGCGGCAGGGTAGCGTAGCGTGTGTATGTTCCGCGGCATACTCACAACACGGTACTCCGCCTACGCGACCTTAGGACTTGTTGATTTAAAATTCCTCCTTGAGTATATACATTCTTGCGATTCGATTTCCGTATCCTTATCGAATCCTGTTGTTTTTTTTATAGCCAATATGCCGCCAAGGACTACGAGGGCACAGAGAGCGGCCGCGAGGGCCGAGGTTCGAGTTGGTTCATCTGAGACAAGGACTAATCCGAGTAATACTCCTGTTGCACCAGGACAGATTGTTTCCCCTACGGCAGCTCAGATCGCTAGATTAGTGGTAGAGATGCAGGGCCTATGCCAGGCGATGAGCTCATTGGTAGAAGTCGTTCGAGCGCAGCGACAGATGGTTGCCACCCCTGTTACCCAGTTGTTCCTTGCGATCATCATGCAGTATTCCGTCCCCTACATAGCACCGGTGGAGGCAGCTCCCGTTTATGAGACACGTCTTCCAGAGACCGTGAGAATTCCGGAACAGTTGAGGAATCATACCGGTATACCAGCCCAGAGCAGAGGCTTAGGACGAGGACAGCCGTTTGGCTTCCATCCCCAGGCAGGACAGCTTTCAGTACGTAGGTGTTTACGATGCGGAAGCCTTCAACACCTCATCAGGCAGTGTTTCTTCACAGCACGTCAGGGTCGTGTTCTGAGGCGTCGTGGACGCGGAGGGTTTGCACAGAGGGGTCAGGCTAGTAGAGGAGGAGTTCGGTCAGTCGCAAATGAAGTTCAGGCACAATTTTTTGCTTCGACTCATCGGGACGTGCGGGTATCCGATGCTGTGGTTTCAGGTACTCTTTTAGTTTGTCCTTTGTTGCACACGTATTATTTGATCCGGATCCTTGTGCTCTTATGTTTCCACGTACCCGTATGTATCCACACCCCTTGTGTTGAGTTTGAGTAGAGAGTCCGGTTTGCTTGGTCAACCGCTAGTTGTGACTACTCCTGCGGGAGAGTCGTTTGTTGCTAGGCACGTGTTCCGATCCTGTACCGTCCGTATCGGCGAGAGAGAGTTGCCGATCAATTTGATCCTTCATGAGATGTTGGACTTCGACGTCCTTTTGGGCATGGATGGGTTAGCCACGTGCTATGCTTCTGTTGTCGGCCGTGAGGAGACAGTCCGATTTTTTTTTCCCGGCGAGTCGGTTGTTGTTGTGTTGGGGGACCGTAGTGCCACCCCTCACGGTGTGATTTCTTCGGTTCGCGCTGGACAGCTTTTACGGAAGGGATGTCAGGGATTTCTCGCATATGTTTGCGACACTAGGGCTATAGAGGTTCTTTTGGATCAGGTTCCGGTTGGTAGCGAGTTCCCTGATGTGTTCCCTGGCGAGCTTCCTGGGCTACCGCCCGAGCGTGATAATTCTTTCTGCTTTGATTTGGTTCCTGGCACGGGACCTATTTCGGTACCGCTTTATTGGATGGCCCCGGCGGAAATTAGAAAGTTGAAGGGTCAGTTGCAGGATACTTTTCGAGGATCGATTTACGATCGGGCTATCATCAGCTGCGGGTTCGACAGGAGGACATTCCCCGGACAGCCTTCCGTACGCGCTACGGCCATTATGAGTTTTGGTGATGTCGTTCGGACTCACCAACACGCCAACAGCGTTTATGGATTTGGTGAACCGTATTTCCGGCCGTATCTTGATCTGTTCATTATGGTGGTTTTTGACGATATCTTGGTGTATTCTCGGAGTAGAGAGGAGCACGAGCAGCACCTGCGGATTTCACTGCAGACCTTGAGGGAGCATCAGCCTTTCGCCAAATTCTCCAAGTGTGCCTTCTGGCTAGACAGCGTAGACTTCTTGGGCCACGTAATTACACGAGATGGTATAGGTGTCGACCTGAGGAAGATCGAGGCAGTTCGGAGTTGGCCTAGACTCACGTCAGTGACGGAGATTCGCAGCTTTCTAGGGCTGGCAGGTTATTACCAGCGATATGTATAGGACTTCTCTCGCATTGCTACACCTTTGACCGGGTTGACCGGAAAGGGAGTTCGCTTCGATTGGACGCAGGAGCGTGAGCACAGTTTCCAGCAGCTACGGGCTCTACTGACTACGACACCAGTGTTATCATTGCCTTCGGGATCAGACGGATTTGTGGCCTACTGCGATGCTTCACGAGTAGGGTTGGGGTGCGTTTTGATGCAGCATGGCAGGGGATTGCGTATGCTTCACGGCAATTAAGGAGACATGAGCAGAATTACCCTACTCATGATCTGGAGATGGCTGCAGTGGTCCTTGCACTCAAGATCTGGCGACATTATCTGTATGGAGAGTCGTGCCAGATATTCACCGACCACAAGAGCTTAAAGTACAGATTTCAGCAGCGAGACCTGAACCTTAGACAGCGCCGATGGATGGAGTTAGTGAAAGACTACGATTGTGAGATCTTGTATCACCCGGGCAAGGCGAATGTAGTGGCAGATGCGTTGAGCAGGAGGCCCGGGGTAGTCTATCCTGCCTGAGCACAGTGCAGAGGCAGTCGTCGGCAGATTGGCAGATCTTATGCGACAGCCGGGTACAGATTCGAGTTTACGCCGATCGGAGGACGAATTGCGCATGTTCGTGCACGCCCACAGTTGCTTGACCGTATACAAGAGGCACAGCGATGGCCGCTGTTCAGAGAGCAGGACACGGATAGGACAGGGCAAATTTTCCGAGTTCGTGATCGATGATCAGGGGATACTACGATTTGGAGCTAGACTGTGCGTACCAGATGCTAAGGGATTGCGGCGCGAGATTCTTGAGGATGCACATCGATCGGTATATAGTGTTCATCCCGGTTCCACCAAGACGTACTATGATTTGAAAGATGTTTACTGGTGGGACGGTATGAAGAGGGACATTGCAGATTTTGTATCGAGATGCCTGACTTGTCAGCAAGTCAAGGCTGAGCACCAGAGGCCGCGGGAGAGCTACAGCCGTTACCCATTCCGGAGTGGAAATGGGAACAGATTTCGATGGATTTCGTGGTGGGTCTACCCAGGACTAGTCGGGAGTATGACCCCATCTGGGTGATCGTGGATCGTTTGACGAAAGCAGCTCACTTCCTACCAGTAAAGACGACTTTCGGATTTACTCAGTATGCCCAGATCTACATTGACGAGATAGTGCGACTACACAGAGTCCCGACGTGCATTGTGTCCGACAGAGGCACCCAGTTTACTAGTAGACTATGGCAGAGACTTCAAGAGGCTTTGGACACTCGCTTGAGTTTCAGCACGGCATTTCATCCGCAGACCGACGGACAGTCAGAGCGGACTATTCAGACTCTCGAGGACATGCTCAGAGCATGCGTTTTAGACTTCGGAGGTAGCTGGGATCATCATTTGCCCTTAGTAGAGTTCTCCTACAACAACAGCTACCAGGAGACCATTCAGATGGCACCGTTTGAGGCTCTTTATGGGAGAAAATACAGGTCGCCTACTTGTTGGACGGAGCTCAGTGAGAACAGTATCTTAGGACCACAGGTCGTGAGGAGACGACAGTGAAGATCCAGTTGATTCGCGTAGGAGGAGAGCAGCCCAGAGTAGGCAGAAATCTTATGCGGACCGTCGTCGGCGCAGGCTTGAGTTTTCTGTTGGTGATCATGTTTTCTTGAGGGTCTCCCCACCTTTTTGAAGGTGCGTATGGTTAGATTTTTAAATTCGGGGACCGAATTTCTTTAAGGGGGTAGATTGTAACACCTTGGATTTCCGTTTGATTGTTTTGGTGATAATTAGTAGTCATGCATGTTTTTATATTTGTGTGTTCATAGGATTTATAGTTATTATTGGTAGTGTTAGCATATTAGAAATTTGCCCTTGTTGTGCACACTTGCACACTTAGACCTTTTCTTGTGACTTGTTAACCATTCTTGTGCATGGTTGCAAACTCTTTTTCCCCACCATTTAACCCTTTTCTAAACCCTTTTTATAATTTCAAAAGGAAACAACAAAAGAAAAAGAAAATTCAAATACCATTAAACAACTGAGCATGGTGGTTAGGTAAACCTTGACTTTTGACCCTCTTTCTCTTCTCTCTTCTCTCTCTTTCCCTCATTTCTGAGATTCCACAGAAATTTCCAGCAGCAAAAACTTCATTTTTCCTCCATATTCTCTTCTCTTTTCATTCCCTTCAATTCCCAAACAAATCCTACACAAAAACCACACCTTTTCATCACATAACCTTAGGAAAAGTGAGCTTTTTAGGGTGTTTAAGGCAAATCTGCATACACGAGGGGAAAAGCTGAAACTTTGGTGTGTTGCAAGGTCTCTAAAAGGTATAAACTCTGGTCTTAACCTCTTTTTCCATAACTTGTAGTTTTGTTTAGCAAAAATCTCATTTTTGTGCATTTTTAGTGATATTATAGGATATTTGTGATGTATATGTTAGATTGGTGTTCTCATAGTTTAGTTAGCTCCATTAAGTGTTTTTAGAGCTATTTTAACTAGGTTATACTTCAGGTTGCACAAAAATACCCTAAAGTTCCATTTTTAGTGCAAAGTGTGGATTTTAACTAGAATTTGGGCACTGTAGGATCTGCTGTTATCCGAGACATTTCAGAGTAAAACTAGGTGTTACTGTAGCATGTATAGGGGGTATAGAGTGCACACACCCAACCTGGGAGCCCAATTCCCATCTGGGGCCGCCAAATATTGCATTCTGGCCGCAATTTGCGGCCGGATGGGGGAGACATGGGTTGGGGTTTGGGGTGTAAGTGTCTGCTGCTATGTGTGTTGTTTTGGCATGTATAGTTTTTCCATATCTTTTCTGTATCAAAATCTGGGGTAGAATACCTATTTTCCCGTATTTTCAAACTTTCGCGACACGCGTGATACGTGCGTGTGGGTTTTGGGTTTCTGCGTATCGCGACGCGTCGGAGTGATTTCAGACACGTAACCACACATTTTAGCGTATCGCACACACGCGCGCTTGGTTCGCGACACGAGTTACTGATTCGGCTTAAATGTCGCGTTTTTGTGATTTCAAGCTTACGTGTGATATATTGTGTAATTATAGGTTCGCAGGCGAGTACAGCGGACGCCGCGCAGGAGGGGAAACAGGTTGTTGGCTATACCTAGTGGGAGGCTACGGTGAGTAGATTTCACATCTACGGGGATATCGCCCGCATGGCGTTCTACGTCAGGGCTGATAGGACCTTATAGCGTTCCTTATATATATTGCATGTTCATGGTTACTAGCTAGTGCATTGCATACCTACTACACATATCACATTGGATCATTGCATTGTAGCTTATCTATACGTGACATGACTTGATACTCATAATTGATACCTATATCACATTGGATCATTGCATTGTAGCTTATCTATACGTGACATGACTTGATACTCATATTTGATACCTATATCACATTGGATCATTGCATTGTAGCTTATCTATATGTGACATGACTTGATACTCATATTTGATACCTATATCACATTGGATCATTGCATTGTAGCTTATCTATATGTGACATGACTTGATACTCATACTTGATGTACATATCACATCACATTTACTTGTATTATTGGTTGAGATTTCATGTGATTTCTGGATTTGGGAACCGTGGCCTTTTCAAATATGTAATCATTTAAAAACCCGGTTCCCTTGATATGATATTTTGGGGCGCCGCCCCGTGTTTTCTCGGTGCTAGAGGATGTACTGAGAGAGGGCTGACCCGGAATGATGGATGCCCGATGTATTGAGAGAGGGATGACCCGGAATGACGGATGCCCGATGTATTGAGAGAGGGATGACCCGGACTGACGGATTCCCGATATATACTTTGATATAGGGCTGACCCGGAATGACGGATGCCGACGTATTGAGAGAGGGATGACCCGGACTGACGGATTCCCGATATATATATCTTGAGAGAGGGCTGACCCGGATTGACGGATGCCCGATACAGGATGTTTTGCGTGTCGATGCTAGACACGAGTATTTATGATATTTGGGTGCCGATGTTGGGCACTCGGGATTCTCAGGGATATACAGGATATGAGGGCCTATGGAGTACCGGCGTTTGGGATGTTGGAATTTGTGGTGCATACATACATATGTAGTCCACCTTGATACTTCATGTAGATACTATATTCCCATGCTCGGCATTTATTATCACATCTCATCCTGTAGTTATATCACCTGATAGAGGACTTGCATTATTATTATGCATACTGCTTACCTCGCATTGGTATCATCTGCTGGCATTTGTTAGAGTAGCGTAGTACGTGCATGCTCGCGATTACCTTTATATGTTATCTCTATTCACGAGTTGGCAACTCACCCCCGTTGTGCCACAGTGTTTGCAGGTTGCCCTTCGGAGTAGTTGCGGCAGGCTGCTTTGCATCTTTTGACACAGATACCCCCATAGCTGGTGTACTAGCTCTTTTGCTGATAGGTGGGTTTTGTGCGGTATCTGTTTATCTTTCTGTATGTACATTGTTGTATCTAGTATTCTCCATCTACCATGTATGTATTTGACTTAGAAACAGTGTGAGGACGATGTTGTATTATTTTGTATTCTGGTGTCGAGCTCGTTGTGAGCCGGCTGTACTTGCAGTTTATTCTATCTGTGATGTTCCCACTTGTGGATCTTGATCTTCGCTACGGCGTCGTATATTGTCTTCTTGGAGATTGTTTACTTGGGTTTCTTATCATGTTTTAGTTAGTGCTTTCTTTAAAACTTCAAACACTCTATACTTTCACTGGTTTGATTTCTGGGTTTTCGGTTCACTTAGTCACGTTACGCCTGTAGACGTTACGTGGTTAAGTGCCGGTCACGGGCCAAACTTCGGGTCGTGACACCTTTGAGCCGTGGTAGGGTAGTAATCAAAGTACGGTGGGAACTCACACGAGACAAATGACGATCTTAGGTCGATGAACTAACCTGTACACATGTCACCAGGGAACTGCTATCTGACGTCTGATATAAGACAAACTAACATGTTCCCGGTGAGTCCTGTCCGGTGTACTCATAACCCAATGAGCACCTGGATACATCTTATGTGAACCAACTGACACTAGTAGCTTGTGAGACCGGCCACCGCCCCTCGTCGGGGTCTCGACTGTATACACTAGTCTACTCTGGAGTATCGATGCCCTGCCTCGAAAACTCCCACGACTAGGGACCTTTTAAGGATGTGCTTATAGACCCCAACTCCCACGTATATGATCGCCATCATACTGCTGGCCGTCAAGCAAGAATCCTAAGGGCTCTATCTTTGTGCAATAGTAACTTGTATGGTCACCTAAAGCAATACACGATGATAAAGATAAACCAGATAGAATATTATTATCTTGAGTAAGACTGTTCTAACGGTATAGGTCCTCCCTCAATCATTGCAATCACGGGCGTAGGATCCAATAATTGACTCTGAGGGCACTATCCCCAACAATATCATCTCTAACTATCACTTTTAACCATATCCCTAGTTTTCTAATCTAGGTTTCTATGACTGTATCTTATATATCAGTTTCCATTTATAATTTGCGGGGGTGCTATACGGCATCCACCCGACTTCCCCCGTAGATATAGATCTACTCACCTTGATCCTTGCTTGCCGAAATCGATGACGCCATGCTCCGTCGTCTCGGAATCCACGCGAATGTACCTACAATAATACACAATCGCAATTGCTATTAACATCAAGTCTGGAAAACCAATACAGTACACGGTGCGCTCATAGGTTAGAACCTATAGCCAACGCATGCAAAAACAACCAAACAACCCTCGTCGTTGACGTACAGACATCCAACGACCAAACACAATATCAAATACTAAAACCAAAGAATTCAGAACCGAAAAACACGAAAACAGCAACCTAGGAAAACCACTCCCATATTTCACCCTAGGCCAAACTAGAACATTTTGTATATTGGGTTGCTCTAGATATCAGATAAGGAAGCTATGGACCAAAAATCACACGAAACCATCACAACTTTGCAGCAATTTGCAGCCAAACCCATTAAATCTGCGGCCATAAATGCTCATTAGGGGTTCAGGTTTCTAGGGTTGGTTCTATGTGGACTGCACGTCTTACTGTGAAGGGAACGTAGTCAGTGGTGCCCTCGGGTCATAGTAGATATCATATAAACCTCGCAAACTGTCAAAACCCGATATCGGAAAACTTCTAAGTTCAAGTGTTGGGTTTCAAGTCTCTAGTTTAGCCGGAATTCTAACTCTAAGGTCTTGTAACAGCCACTACACATTACCACAACACAACTCAAACCCTAAACCTTCTTTTGGAATTTCCAAACATCACAATCTAAATCAATTTAACTCTAAACTACCATATGATGCTAAGAAACTAAAAACTAAACTAAATAGGAGAAGATATACCTCACTTGGGCAACTCAAGAAAACCCCTAGCTTCCCAAAGTCTTCAAAATCCAACTTTGATTGGTCCAAAGTGTTGAGGATGAGGAGGGGATCGACTTTAATGAAAGGGGTGTAGGGTTTTGATGAAGATTTAGAGATGATATTGGGAGGTGAAGATGGAGGGAGATGAGGAGGAAGAAGATGTAGGAAATAATGTGGAGGGGAAATGGATGGCTGCCCTCTCTCTCTCTCTCTCTTACCCTCATTCTCTCTTATTCTCACCCCTCTCAAGTTCATGCTTCACTCTCTCTCTCCAATCATTCTCTTTTTAACCTTTTCTCTTTTTCTCACACTAACACACATAATTCTAATAAAACCACACAAATGAAACAACATGTAACATGTCATGGTGCACTAGCCATGGAAAATTGTAGAAACACGGATTTGGCCTAATCGCGATTAGCAGTGCACTAATCGGCTTTTTTTTAGTTAAACTGCATATAATTAATTATAAAAATGCCAAATCCAATAAATATATTTTTAAATGAATAAATCATTTTAATCTCCAATTATTTCACAATTATCGGTATATATTTATACTTTTTTATGAAAACCCCAATTTCGCAAATCGGGTAATTTTCGTGAAATATATTATTTTAATATTAAATTCCAAAAATAATATTTTATATTTTCTGAAATGTTACAATCTTCCCCCCTTAAACAAATTCGGTCCCCGAATTTAAATTCAAACCCCCAAATACTAAAACAGTTCACTAATCAGCTCAAATCAACGGGGCTCCGAAATCACGGAAGATATAGAAATACTCTAGCGCATCGCGTGCGCCTGAAAATGAATACGAAACTCAAAATCGAACTCCGTCAAGCGTCACGCAAATCATCGGATTTGCACGCAAATCATCGGAGTTACAAAGGAGACACAGATATCGAAATCCACTACTGAAATCCAATATGTACTAGTCAAATACTATAATACGTGTATAGTACGCATCCTTGGAAAAACCTTCAAAAACAGAATGACACACATGCAAAATCTTTTCTATATCGCCGTGTGATGCGTAACTCACGGCACAAGTGACGGACGCTCATTTGTAAAGTAATAAATATACATTCATATATGTTTTGCTAAAATATACGTTCCACCCTTTTAAAATATCCCAAAAGGTTCTCTTTTGTAAATGTTCATGTCGCTCGCGGACACGTAGGAAATAGAGAGACTATAGCTCCTTTTTGAAAACCACTTGTAAAACTTTTAATGCATGCAAAGTACTCAGGTACTGTCCTCGGATCAGCCCTGTTCGGCTACTACATAACATAGTGCCCCTCATGAAAAAAAATGCTCAAAAGCAAATCAACCTCGAAAGGTGTATCCAATAATCACATGCGTCAGGTGCGCACGAAAATCAAATCCAAATATAAGTGCTACGAATGTGCACAAAACCAGAACTAAGTGCAACAGTTGTGCACGAAGGCATCTGCCTAGTGCAACGGGTGTGCACGACAACAACATCTAGTGAATCTATAGTGCACGAAAATCTCAATCCAGTGCAACTAACATGCACAAATGAAAATCCCAATCGAGTGCTTCCGGTGTGCACAAAATCACATCTCATATCATGCGCCCAACATGCGTGAAATCCAAATCAAGTACATCTGTCATGCACAAATGAAATCTAAATCAAGTGCATCCGACATGCACGGATAAAATCTAAGTCAAGTGCATCCAACATGCACGAAAAAAATTTAAATCAAGGGCATTCGACATGCACGAATAAAATCTAAGTCAAGTGCATTCGATGCGCATCAAATCCAATACCAAGCGCTTAATATGCGCAAAGATCCAAATCAAATGCATCAGGTCCGTAAAAAGCATCTAGTGCAGCAGCATGCACGAAAACGACCGTCAAGTGCAAACGCGGATAAAAACGTAAATCTGGTAAAACGAATGCTCAAAGACATAAATCGGGTGCAACCAATGTACGGAGTATAAATCTAGTGTAATCAATGCACGAAATACCCACCTGGTGCAACAAACGCATGAAATGCAAGTCTAGTGCAACAATACACAAAAATACTAATCTAGTGCATCAAGTGCACAAAAATACAAATCTGGTGCATCAAATGCACGGAATACAAATACGGTGCAACCAATGCACGAAATACCAATCTGCTGCAACAAATGCACAAAAATATACATCCAGTGCAACAAATGCACGGTATAAAAACCTAGTGCAACAATTGCACAAAATACAAATCGGGTGCAACAGGTGCATGGAAATGCATCAATAACTAAAATGCGTATAAAAACAACACCGAGCGTACCAAGGTGTATAAAGATCAACAACGTGTGCAACTACTTGCACAAAACACATGTCAATGCACTGCAAGCACATGGGAGCTATACCGAATGCAAAAATCAAATCGAGTGCGTACCATATGCACAAAATCAAATCATCCATATGAAATCCACGAAATCATAAACACGTGCAACCAAGGCACAAAACCGATATCAAGTGTAATAGATATGCACAAATTATAAACCAACGCAACAGTGTATAAAAGGTATATTAAGTGCAATAACTATGCACAAAAATGTAAAAACCCAATAGGTGGAGCCATGGTGCAAGAAAACAATATCATGAAACTCAAATTCAAGCGATATAAGCGTGATTCTCGGATCACAAACGCAAATCGCAACAAATGACAATGAGGTACACCTCCTACAATCTCGAAAAATGTCGGTGCATCCAAAACTGGCAGAGCAAGAACATCCGCTTGCTTTCTGCTCATGGTCTGGCATCCTCTGTCTCTGGGTCCTCATTCCTCTGTGGATTACAAATCTCGCAATCAATCGGCTCATCACCCCGGCCGGGTGCACTAACGGAAACGATTCAGCTCTGACACTCCTCCGGTCATCTCTCGGCCAATTAGTATGACCGCTCGTAAAGCAACACGTCACTGGCATCGGCCTCTGGCCCTCTGAATACATGTGACACAACTGATCCTCGGTGGAAATCCTAGTGCAGCAGTGTCCTGAAAAGAACCTGCTCAAGATCACTTCCGATCTCGCCTATGCCGAACTATACGGAGGCTGGTACTCTTCCATAATCTTTTCTCGCTTTCTGGACATCTGCGTTCTCAGCACGGCATTTCCTCGGAAACTAGTCGTATCCCAACGCCTCTGTATACATATCTGATCTCAAATCTCAACGGGGAGTAACAACAGCTCGTTAACGTCTCGCACGAACTTCTTGTTCCACTCGTCTTTATAATCGTCCACTTTGACGTCACGTCATGCTATCTGCGCACTGCAATTATTCTCGGATACAGTCAATCCGGAATCTCTCACACGGACTCGAAATCGCGAACTCGGTATCTTCATCACTCTGTAGAAGATCTCTAGCCGAACACGTCCTCGGGAACTCGTCCAGGTCATCGGAGGAATATACCCTATTTATCCGTCTCGATCAACTCACAACGCATCTGGGTGAAGTCCTCAATCTGAAGCAGGTCCACTTACTGATCTCCTATCGGGTCATCCAATGAACAACGTCATCTCTGGATCGATCTACTCTAGATCTGAGTAAGATTCTCCACACTGGAAATCTTCAACTCAACTGGGCCAGCGTCGGCATAACAAATCTGACGAATCATCTCAGCCGCTCAACTCTACTCGAGGTAGACTAGCTATCTACCATTGCATCTCTGCCAGGAAGCTCTGGTGATCACAGCTCATAAGCTCTGGAAACGACATCCCTTCAATCTCAGCAAAAACTGGGGCATCTGTCTGCAAGGTAGACGACATCACAATCTCTGAGGTAGGCTGTACACCAACAATCCTCTCAATCTGGCAGCCTCTATCAGTGGCCCGGTCATACGGTGCAAAACCAAACACTCGCCTCACACAAGAGGTCACAACACCAACACTAACTCAAGACATTCCCATGTCACCAGAAAACACGATGGTCAGTTCTCGTCCATGACGAGCTCTCCCTGACCGCATCATTAGCAGCAGCTCAATCTGCACTGAAACCATGGTGACAGGAACCTCAAGCATGTATCGATGAAAACATATCAAAGGAATGAAAGGAATCAACAGATCCCGAAATGGATACATGATCATAAGGAGGAATGGAATCAATGAGAGTATGATCATGGAAACAAATAGAATCAAGTATCTCAAATGGATGTATGATCAAGAGAACGAAGAGAATCATAGATCTTAAAATATATACATCCTAAGGTTTCTTAAGTGGAGTATCGTATCGTAAATATGCCGCGGAACATACGTACGGTACGTCACTCTACTAAAGCTACCTACTCCATCAATCATGGTCAACCTATGTAATGAAAGTTTGGGTCTAATACCCCCCTGTTCAAGTCTATGTTTCGTTAAGGTTAAGCCTAGGTTCCGAAATATATACACGCCCTAGACTCCGCATAGTCAAACATAGACTCGAACCAAGGTTAAACCCAGCGCTCTGATACCAACTTTGTCACGACCCGAAATATTAGCTCGTGACCGGCACTTAAATCACGTCACGTCTAAAGGCGTAACATAAATTAAGTAAGTCGAAGCCCAGAAATCTAAAACCATTTTAAAGAAAATAGAAGAAGTGAAGTTTTGAAATAAAGGTATGATGAAAATCAAATCATTTTCTTAAATGCATAAGTAGTGGGACATGAAAAATGCAAGTAAATTTTACTAGTTGAAAAACATGTTTCGTCTTTTAAAAAAATTTGGGCAGCACCTCCTTTGTATATTTTGATCCAAAACCATATACACATGATAATATAAAAGGCATCCCCAAGCAGGAGCTAGCTCTTCGCCAATCAGCGGATTCATAATCACGCAAGTCACAATATAGTATACGACGCCCAACGGCGACGATCAATACCAAAAAGATAATTTAAAGAAAGACATCAAACCCAACAAGCGAACATAAACTCTCGCTCTAAGTCTTGCAACCACAAGTCTCACTAAGCCTTGCTACTTATACAAATACTAGTTTCTGATTTGATGGAGTTAACTAGATACAATAGGAATAATAAATACAAGAGGGGTACGATCCAACATGAACCACCTACCTAAGCAAAACACCCGAATGCAGCTATGTGCCAGCGATACCGCTACTGATCCATGCGGTCAACCTGCAAGAACTGTGGCACAACGGGGGTGAGCTGCAAACTCGTGAGTAGAAAACATCATCAGGTAGAAATCGAATAAAACAACGATTTCGTAGGTCAACCATATCATAAAGGTAATACAATGATACCTAGGGTGACCGTATCTGCATATATGCCAACAATATACTTAATGCCTATCTGCATGTGGATATCATCCAACCATATAATCAATGCCTATATGCATGAGGATCTCATCCACGTGTCCATTAATGATACAACAACGTCATGCATGTAAATATCATAAAAGCATATGCATGAAAGTATGAGGATATAAATCAGCGTGTGTCCCTCGCGACATATCAAAATCATGGAACCTGAGTGTCTAGCATCGACACTCGAAACATCATGAAACCCGTGTCCAGCATTAATACGTAAATCCTCATATCTCAGGCGCCGCATCCTCAGATCGGCCCTCAGGCACCACATAATCTGGTCGGCCCTCATATCCATCTCATGACTATGGTCGGTATCCTACGGATAACCGCCAGGTCCAAATACTATCACCGGTAGGTTGTAGTCCCTCTGCCAGGCTCATTGTCTACTCCATAAAATCCTTTTCTTGCCCCGGGGTACCATACCGGGTCCACCATGAACCCGCAAACGGATCATCCGCCTCCTCGAATCGGGTTTCTATCACACGTCTCAGAACCGAGAAAACGCATGGTGGATACACTGAAATATCATATCAAGAGAAACCGGGTTTTTAAAACAATATATACTTTCTTTTGAAATAACCGCGGTTCTCAAATCCATAAATCTCATGAAAACAACATCTCAATGCATATAATAGTAAAGCATCATGTATGCGAATGTATAACAGGAATGTGAGCATATCCGTATATCATGAAATATGGAACAGTGATGTGAGCATGGGAATATCATCATAATGTGAGTATAGTAATATAATAGCATGATGTAGCAATTCTACTGTGTGAGTGACATAGCAATTATCGATGATGAAGTATGTGAGACGGCCGATTTGTGTAAGTGTAACATACGCATCATCGATAATGGTGTAGGTGTACTAGCACAGGTATATGTAATGCAATGAGAATGACATGAACGTAGCATAAAGTATATCGTCAGCTAAATGCTATAAGGTATACGTATCTAACATGGCCGAGTCGGTGAATCTGTCAATCGACATCCAGCCTCACAACATCACGTACGGTATAATCCATCATACGGCATCCTCTAGTCAAGGGTATGGATCAATCATCAGATAAACTCATCACGTATGGTAAATCATCGTACGGCGGCATTAAACAATTTGGGATCGTAACAACCTATACAAAAATGAGGGTACGGACCTAACGTCTCGTACGGCATATCACTCATGATTCACACCATTATATATCTATATACCTATATCCCAGGTCGCATCCATAACAATCTCATATCAGGGGACCGGCAAAGGTATCAATCCTTTCTTATCGACTCGCATCCGTATACCAATATATCAGTCCAGTTATCATATCACATCGTATATCCTTTTCATCGTATTAAGTCATCTTACATCAAGTCAATTTTTATATATACATTCTACCTTATATATCAAATGTCATGCTACTCTAAAACTCATACCTATTCTAGTGCAACTACATATCTATAAGTCGTGATTCACATTCACTTTTCATATCCCTAAGCTTTCATCTGTAGGGTTACTAGGCACTATCACAAGGGTCTATAAGGCATCAACCATGCCCGATTTAAAATTTAGACGTGCCGAACAACCCAAAGCGAGGATCTTTGCTAGATAATTAGGGTTAAACATGCAAGTAAACATCTTTAGAACTAAGAGAGAGGGATTATGACCTTTGTAGTCCGCTCCTTCGCTTCATAAGCTCTGAGTAGTAGTCCCTTCACCGCAATCCATGATCTCCCGGACTCAAGAGAAGCTCCACAACCCGAATGATCCATGCTTGCTTGAAGTCTTCCTTTTCGAAGATGATCTACCATGAAGAATCTTTAACTCAAGCTCTCACGTCTCTAATCAAGTTTTAGAGAAGAGAACACCCTAATCTAA
The DNA here is from genome assembly GCA_030015575.1 of Agapanthus africanus. NCBI lineage: Eukaryota > Viridiplantae > Streptophyta > Magnoliopsida > Asparagales > Amaryllidaceae > Agapanthus > Agapanthus africanus. The sequence continues at coordinate 249,173,133 of JASDDO010000029.1, read as the reverse complement.
GTGGCTAGAATCGGTGAGGATGATAAAGTAGGAATTTAACTCTCTTTTCTTTTCATAATGTCACACTAATCCATCACAAAAGAAAAACCTAGAAAGCTTTTTCATGAGCTCAAGGAAGAAGAAGAAGAAGTTATTCCTTTTGTGATGAACAATAAATAAAACCTATGGTTACAAATACAACCCTTGAGTTAAGAATGACTGGCTTAACTCATGTAGAGATTTAACCTTAGGTGAAGGGTTTGGGTTAAGTTAGAAAATATTAACAAAATATATTTGCACAAAACAAAAGAAAAGCTTCTAGAAACATCAAGAATAAGCTAACCCAAATCAAACCTTAACTATTTTTAATCTCCATTAATCATGTTGCATTAGTAATCATAACTTGTTACAATATTATATATCACATATATAATATATTTTTGTAACAAAAGAAAATAATACAATTAACATATATCGCATATATATCAATGTATTATCCGGTGAGAAAATGAAATAATAAAGCGAGCCAATATTAGATAATCTATTGTAATATATCACATATATAATTATACATTAAATTATCGAATCAACTCTTGATCCGACAATCCGGTGATATCAAATATAACCCACTAACATGTACCGATTCATCGAATCAACACTTGATTCGATGACCCGGATATATCACATATACCCGGCCAATATCTTATATCTTGAGAATAGAATACGGTATCTCATATCGTATTATTCTCGGTCCCGCACATATGAATTATGTGCTCCTACTCCATTTTTCCCGAGTCAAGAAACCTCTGTGTAGGACTCTAAAGAATCGTCAATACGCCGGTAGCAGGTGATGATCATATCAAACACCCACAAGCTGCAAGCGGTCAGCTAAACGTAACAGCCACCCAGGTATTGAGCGATCAGAAGATCAATAAACAAGCCTGTACATTCTCCTGTGAATCCAATTCGTAACACTCCCGTACAGTCCGGTCTCTTCGTATGATATGTTGCAGATCTAGTCTAGGGGTGGTATACATCAGACCCCAGTAACCGATAAGTCATGTCGATGTGAGGCTCACAACAGGTCGAGAACCTACTGATAACACTTGCCAGTAGTTCTCTATATCAGCCCTAGCCGGGGACTTCCAGCTATAGCCAATCGAACACAGCACAACATCAACTCCCTATACCGAGAGAGACGAATCCCCTCCTATCGCTCATTGCCTCCATGTGATTCGGGACTGTACCCAAAAGCCACCATTTTGCACACCCTATTGGACATGGTAAGGTGGAAATCAAAGCACAGAAGGAATCACACAAGACTCGATGACGATCTCGGGTCTACAAACTAACATGTACCAGTGTCACCAGAGAACTGCCATCTGACCTGAGGTATAATACAATCTGGGAGTTCTCGGCGAGTCCGTCCAGTGTACCCAGTCTCTACTGAGCACCCGTGCACCATCCTTGATGTCAAACACCGATGGATATGGGATCATCCATCGCCCATCATATGGGTCAAGATGCGTATACGCTAGTCTACTCTAGTGTATCGATGCCCTGTCTCGATACACCCTCGACTAGGAACAGTTATAGGATATACTCATCGACTACCGTGGCCCCACTAGTATGATCTCATCATAGTCCCAGTAGTCGAGTACATATCCTAAGGGCTTTATCAACATGTGAGAGCAAGACAGTAAACTAATATAAGTCAACATGTTAAGATAAAGTGAAACCAAATAGCATACTATCATGACGAGCAGGAAAGTCCTCTCTATATATATCCAAGCATCCATTATAATATACATCATATGTACAACAATGGCCTCTAGGGCATATATATAACTAACAATCTCCCACTTGCACTAAGGCCCGCTGTTGTAGTATCTCATACCTAACATCCCGAATAATCTCTCAAACTTTATCTGGGGAATAGGTTTCATGAGTGGATCCGCAGTGTTGTCCTTCGTATCAACTCTCCTGACCTCGATCTCCCGGCGATCAACTATCTCCTTGATCAGGAGATACCGCCTCAGAATATGTCTGGACTTCTGGTGGGACCTGGGTTCCTTGGCCAAAGCTACATCTCCATTGTTATCGCAATACAAAGGTATTGGATGTTCAATGGACGGAACCACACCAAGTTCAGTAATGAACTTCTTCATCCAGACAGCCTTTTTGGTAGCATCGTTGGTAGCGATGCATTCAGCTTCCATCGTCGAGTCTACAACGGTATCCTGTTTGGAACTCTTCCAACACACCGCCCCTCCATTGAGGGTAAAGACAAATCTCGAGTGCGACTTAGAGTCGTCCTTATCACTCTAGAAGCTCGAATCGGTAAAGAACTCCACCTGGAGTTCTCCATTACCATACACCAAGAACATCTCTTTAGTCCTTCACAAGTACTTGAGAATGTTCTTCACAGCTATCCAGTGACTCTCTCCAGGATCTGCTTGATACCGACTCACTATACTTAGTGAGTATGCCACATCGGGTCTGGTACATAGCATCGCATACATGATAGAGCCTACTGCCGAAGCATAGGGTATCCCTTGCATGCGAGCTCTTTCCAAATCAGTCTTGGGAGACAACTCTTTAGAGAGAGTGAGTCCAGAGATCGTGGGTAGGTTCCCACGCTTGGATTCTTCCATACTAAACCTCTTTAATATGGTGTCAATGTACCTGGTTTGGGACAATCCCAATATCCGTTTAGATCTATCTTTATAGATCATAATTCCCAGTATGCAGGAGGCATCACCTAGATCTTTCATTGAGAATCTTTGTGATAAGAAGAGCTTGACCGATTGCAGCATAGGAATATCATTTCCTATCAAGAGTATGTCATCCATGTACAATACGAGGAAGACAACCTTACTCTTTGCAACCTTCTTATAAATACAAGGTTCATCTACGTTTTTGATGAAGTCAAACTCTTTGACTACAACATCAAAGTAGATGTTCCAACTCCACGATTCTTGCTTTAACCCATAGATGGATTTAAGCAATTTGCACACCTTTCTGCTGCTCCCACTATCTACGAAGCCCTCTGGCTGAGTCATGTACACCCACTCTTCTAAATCACCATTTTGAAAGGCGGTCTTAACATCTATTTGCCAGATTTCGTAGTCATGGTATGCAGCAATGGCAAGTAAGATCCGAATGGACTTAAGCAAAGCCACTGGAGAAAAGATTTCGTCATAATCCATACCTGGTCGTTGACGAAACCCTTTGCAACAAGTCTAGCTTTGAAAGTCTCAACTTTTCCATCTACACCAAGTTTCTTTTTAAAGATCCATTTGCTCCCAATGGGTTTTACCCCTTCAGGAGCAACTTCCAAAGTCCATACTTTTTTGGTGTACATGGATTCCATCTCAGATCGCATTGCATCCAGCCAGTTCGCAGAGTCACCACTCGTAATGGCCTGCTCGAAACTAGTCGGGTCATCATCTTCCATGATGCAATCCTCGCTCCCACCATCAATGAGAAAACCGTAGTATCTCTCAGGTGGATAAGAAACCCTGATAGATCGGTGGAGAGGCTGAGGTTCGTTGGGTACTATTGATTCCTCTGGTTCCACTAAATCTTCTGTCGTAGTTCGTGTTGCTGGAACTTCTTCTAGTTCTACCTCAGAGCCACTAATCTCTTTTGTAAGAAATTCCTTTTCTAAAAAGGTAGCGTGCCGAGAAACAAACACCTTTTGTTCCACGGTGTGGTAGAAGATATACCCGCGTGAATGTTTGGGATATCCAATAAACTTACACAGAATAGACCTTGCCCCGAGCTTGTCCAGATTTTGTGTTTTCACATATACCGGACAACCCCATATCCTAACATAATTAATATATGGTCTCTTTCCTTTCCATATCTCATATGGAGTGGTTGGCACAGATTTGGTGGGAACCATATTCAATAGGTCTGCAGCTGTCTCCAGTGCATATCTCCAAAAGAAAATAGGCAACTCAGCTGTGCTTATCATAGAGTGCACCATATCTAATAGGGTGCGATTCCTCCACTCCGATACACCGTTGTGCTGTGGTGTATAAGGAGGAGTAAGCTGAGAGAGAATCCCATTCTCTTTTCGATAATCTAGGAACTCATTTCTTAAGTATTCTCCTCCTCGATCAGATCGAAGGATCTTAATACTTTTACCCGTTTGGTTCTCTACTTCGTGCTTATATTCTCTGAATTTCTCAAAAGCTTCAGACTTGTGTTTCATCAGGAACACATGTCCGAATCTTGAGAGATCGTCAGTGAATGTAATGAAGTAGGAAGAACTGTTGGATATGTATGCCCTAGAGACCATTATTGTATAGTACTAGTTTGTATAATACATTTTGGAGGCTTGGGATATATATACGGGTTTATGACAGTCTTGCTCGATATAGTAGTATGCTACTTGGTTTGTTTCTATCTTAATATGTGTATATGTTTCTTTTAACATATCACTAAAAACATATTGATGGAGCCCTTAGGATCTTTGCTTGACTACCGGCGTTGTGATGGCGATCATAGTAGTGGGGACTGGGTAGTCTATAAGCACATCCTTAATTTGGTCCCTAGTCGTAGGATTATCGAGACAGGGCATTGATATTCCAGAGTAGACTGGTGCTACGCTTCTCGTCCCAGCAGGAGAGATGGTATGTCCCACAGCCATCAGTACGTCGTACTGGAGATAGTATGCAGGTGCTCGTTAGGTTACGAGTACACTGTGTAAGTGCACGGCGGCGCCCCGGCCGTCAATCCGACGCCGGAATGCGGAAACGAAAAACTTTTCAAACTAGAACACCGGCACCACCGCGCACAAAAATCCCAGATCGGGCCATTAACCTAACTCTAGCAAACTAGAAAAAGAGTAGAGAAGCTATACCAAGCGATCCGTGTCCTTCGGTGTTCGCCTCCACTCCGATCTCCTCGCGGAATCTCCGGTCGTCGCCTCCTCGTCAAAACGGGCACCACATCGCCGGGTTCTTTTACGGGCTCCCACCTCTGGACCTAGGCAACTCGAGCACAAAGTTGGCGAGCCGACGTGCCCAAGGAATGCTGTAGGCAAGTGTAGAATCGTATGTCCCTTATGGGTAGTGAAGTTGCCTTTGATGATGGGGAAAAGAGAAAAACATTGGAGGAAAAATGGTGCTCTCATTTTTAGCAAGGAATAAGAAATGAGATGAATGAATTTTTTCCTCACCCCTCTTCCCTCAAATTGGCCGGCCCCTTTAGATCAAAAAGAAAATTGGAGAGAGAAAAAGGCATATCAATATGTGAAGATAATGATCAAATTATCTCACATCCAAATCCTATCAAAACCCCATCCAATAAATGCAAGAGAAAGAGACTAAAAAGGAATCTCATCATGAAGCCAAAAATTTACAAAGGACCCCCTCCACAAATGTTATAGCCATAAATTTACAAAGGACCCCCTCCACAAATGTTATTTGCACACTTGCAAATAACCCCCTCCATCAGAAAGTTCGGCAGCGAAGGAACAAAAGAAAACTGGCCGGAACGGAATGCAAACTGGCAACTTCAAAAAACTGATCCCGTAATAAATTACAGGAAAACCCCGTGACTGCATATACATGCCCGCATTTGTATTCCCACTGAATACAAATGCAAAGAGACAAAACTACACTGTTTAATACTAGGATCCGGCTTAAACCAAAGCCGGCTAGTAAAATCCGTCCGATCATGATCCGTGCAATACCGCACGTATCTGATCAAACCCTGTCATATCTCCATACGGCCTCTACAGCGTTTCGCCCGAAACTTGAGAAACTGGTCTGTGGGGGACTCTAAAGATTCGTCAATACCTTGGTTGTGGATTTAACCACTAGCACGTCAGAGGTATTAGCCTATACGTAACGGGCTACCAGGTATTGACCAAAAAGGACGTCTGTGAGGGAAGTCATGCTGACACCCTTCTGAGCCTGTCAATGACAATATCCGTATAGTCCGGTCCGTTCGTCTATGAGCATCGCATGGCGGGCCTAGGGGTTGGTAAAAGTCAGACCCCCAAAAGCGGTACAAGTCGTGTCGTAGATCAGCCAGAACACCCTGAGATTCTACTGGAATACCTACCAGTAAATCTCCTGCCTTGGCCAAGGACTTTTCATGTACTGGCTCTTCTAGACACAGCGCGACCTCACCCCCAATACCGGGAGAGACGAACCCCTGCAGATCCGCTCACTGCCTCCATGTGGCTCGGGACTGTACCCAACTAAAACCAGTTTGCAGGTCTCCTTTGAGCGTGGTAGGGTAGTAATCAAAGCACAGCGGGAACTCACACGAGACAAATGACGATCTCATGTCGATGAACTAACCTGTACACATGTCACCAGGGAACTGCTATCTGACATCAGGTATAATACCAACTAGCAGGTTCCCGGCGAGTCCTGTCCGGTGTACTCATAACCCAATGAGCACCTGTATACATCTTAGGTGAACCAACTGACACCAGTGGCTTGTGAGACCGGCCACCGCCCCTCGTCGGGGTCTCGACTGTATACACTAGTCTACTCTGGAGTATCGATGCCCTGTCTCGAAACTCCCACGACTAGGGACCTTTTAAGGATGTGCTTATGGACCCCAGCTCCCACGTATTAGATCGCCCTCATACTGCTGGTAGTCAAGCAAGAATCCTAGGGGCTCTATCAATGTGCAATAGTGATCAGTAATGTCACCTAAAGCAGTACACGATGATAAAGATAAACCAGATAGCTTACTATCATCTTGAGTAAGACTGTCCTACTGGGACAGGTCCTCCCTCAATCATTGCAATCACGTGCCTGTGATCCAATAATTGACTCTGAGGGCACTACCAACACACTGGACAGGACTCGTCGGGAATTGTTGGTTGGTATTATACCTATCATCAATTAACAGTTCCCAGATGACATGAGTACAGCTTAATCCGCTGACTTGACACTATCACTTCGCCTCGAGTGTGTTCCCACTGTTCTTTGATTACTACCCTACCACGGCTCTATTGAGTCATGCAAACAGGTAGTAGTTGGGTACAGTCCCGAAACACTTGGAGGCAGTGACGATTAGATAGGATTCGTCTCTCCCGGTATTGGGAGTTGATATCGCGTTGTGTCTAGGAGAGCCATTACACATAGTCATCCCTGGCCAGGGCAAGCGAGATTTACTGGTAGTGTTTCCAGTAGTTTCTCAGGGTGTTCTGGGCTACACTCCGACACAACATGTACCGCTATTAGGGTCTGACGTTTGCTACCCCCTAGGCCCGACTTGCGATACTCTTAGACGAACAGACCGGACTGTACGGAGATTGTCATATTCGGGCTCAGTAGGAGTTCGGATGGGTTCACCTCATCAGTCTTTTTATCGGCATCTACCTGGGGACCGTTACGTACAGCTAGTACCGCTTACGACCTGTGGTTAAACCCACTGCCAGCGTAGTGTCGAGCCTTTAGAGTCCCACACAGAGGGTTATTCGCTATTGGGCAAAACAGAGTAGAGGTCGCATGGTTTTGCGATGGGGTTCGTTCACATCCGCGCACTTGTGCACGTTTGGTGTCCGGGCAGTTATCACTAGCGGGCTTTGGTTTAAGCCAGATCCTAGTATTTGTTTTGAGATTGGTTTTTTCTCATTGTATTTGTGTTGCTCGGAACACAAATGCGGGTGTGACAGTTGACAGAGGCGGAGGCAGACGAATCTCATTAGGGTTTTAGACAGTTGACTTTTTCTAAACCCTAATGAGAATGAGGAATATGATTAATAATATTAATTAAGGATTATGGTGTCATGGTTAGGTTGACCATTTGACTTTGGTTGATATTTTGACTTTGGTTGACCGGTTGACTTTTGTTGAACATTTGACCATCATCATTTCACTTGCAAGATGCTTCTTGATTCTTGGAAATTGCATTTATTATGAAATGATAATGGTCATTCCAAACTAACCATCACATTTTCTTTAGTTATTATATTTATCATTATTCTCTTTTGTGAGCATGGTTGTAGAAATTCTACTTCATTCTCTCTTGCTCTTTCTCTCTCTTGTTCTTGAGCTCTCCCTCTTCCTCTCAAAGCTTTAATCTTTCATGTGTTGAAAAATAAAAGGTTTTGAGACAAAACCATCAAAGCATCTCTCTACTCTTTCTAGGGTTTTTTGTCTAGCAAACCAAGCATTCTAGTTACCTCTTGGTTGAGGTAGGAGCTTAAGGTAGATCTCTCGGGTGGGTCTATCTTCGGCAAAGAGAAGACGACAAGGAGGAGCCGTCTACGCCACTACAAGGAGCAAGCAAGAAGGAGAACCACAACATAAAGAGAAGGAGTTCAAGACCTAAGTATAACCATTCTACATAGTAGCTAGAACTTGTAGTTTATATGTTTGTTTTTGTTTAGCAAAAATCTTTCATGGATGGTCCATGTTATCTTGTGAGGAAAATTTTGATTTTTACCTATTCCGCCTTCCCGAAAGAACCGGGGTGGGTAACTTGGACATAACAGTGGTATCAGAGCCTAGATAAACAACAGCAAACTGTTAGCAAAGTGTTTAGAACTTCGATCCGAAAAAAATCGCGAAACATGTCAAAATTTCATACTTTCTGCCGATTTTTAAAACTGCTCTAAAAATAATTCCACATACCTTAAAAATCGGTGCATGGTTTTTTAGGAACATGCAGTAAAAATGAGCCCACGGCTCGGTGAATGCACAGCGGAACTGCGGCTAAACCACGCATTTCACCGCGGATCCGCGGCCAAGTTGACTCGGCCGCGACTCGGGTTTCCTGTAGTTTTCTCTATTTGGTGTTTTGGGATTTTTAAGATGTTTTATTTCTGCCCAGATTTTCCAGAGAACATTGTAGTTTTGGGGTAGTTACAAATTGGTATTTTGATCGACGTTCTATAAACTTTCGCTATTTGGTTATATCTGTAATGTGATATATGCACTGGACGTCGACTAATCGCTATACGTCGATTAGTGGGGGTTGTGCATATCTGTGATCTGTAATGTTGTTGGATTGTGTATACGAGCTCATTGGATTGTCGCGAATGAATAGCGGGGGGTTGTGGGATGAGAGTTTTCTTTATCTTTCATTTGATGTAATATGTAAATTGATGTAATATTATTTTTATGGCCGCACATCCGGGATAAGGTTGTAGCCGCCATTGTATATTATTTCTTTTTCTGTTTTTGCTCCTAGGATAGACCCATGGTGGGGTGAACAAACTACCAGGTACTTTGAAGTGTCGAGTGGCCTACTCACGTTGTTCAGAGAGGTTGCTTCACTTCGGGTATTTGGCGGGTAGTTTGCCGCACCCGTAGGGGTCTAGGGTGGGGTTTTGGCTATTCATCGCGGCCGTGTAATCCGTCTTTCGTTGCAGGCTCGAACGAAACGTGGATTCCTAGCATATCCAATGTGTTCATCTGTGATCCAGAATGGCTATCATTGTATCTGACGAATGTATATATCTATATATGATATCTAGTAGGCGCTACCTATGTTTTGCATCCGCACTAGTCCATCCCCCGCTCTGTCGTTAGTTAAGTAACCTAACGGGTGATGACGGGCCCCGTGGCGAATGCGGATGGCATAAGCGTACATCATATTTTTGTTGTTTTCTGCAATGGTAGGATTAACTGATGAAACGCATTATATTAATGCAAAGAAAAACAAACCTAAAAGACGTTGTTGGAACAATTTTTCAAAAAGCATTTATTGCAAGGACGTTCTCTTTTGTTTTGCATAGAGGTATTCGGTTATGAATGCCCAGCACCTCATTCGACGAGGCAAGGGCCGAGATCCCTTCATCGGGAGTGGCCCCTTAGACAAAAGTTTGCGTCAGGGTAATAACTTCACTATAGTCGGTTATTCTTGCATCGAGGTATTCAGATTGGAATATCCTGCACCTCATTCGACGAGGAAAGAGCCGAGATCCCTTCACAAGGAGTGACCTCTTTAGCAAAAGTTTTCGCCGCTATATTTTTAAAAAGGCTATCAAGTTACTTCAGCGAAATCAAGTTCATTACGTTAACGGGTTTTTCGCCAAAAACCCAGCTGTAGCCCTCCGTTGTTTCAGATAATTAATACTTAGTATTCGTGCTACGTTTGTTGATTATTCATCAAGGCACAGTGAACAGTAGCTAAGTAATAATTCTCTGTTGCACTGATAGATGCGATTGGTTAGGACAGTCGCATGATTTTGTTGATTATTCGTCAATCATCATGCGGGCGGTTCTAATGCCATCCTGGATAACGACGGGTTGAACTTGACTAGGACCGTTTGATTTGTTGATTATTCATCAAGGTCACTTGGGTCCTTGGGGCAGAAATCCACATCGGGAGTTTCTAAGGAAACTGAAACTTGCAGATTTAGCATACCTTCTAGAGTGTGGTGACTAGAGTGGATTCCATCTAGGTCATCACACAATGATACTTGGATCCCGATCCCACTGATGAGTTGGATTACTCTCGGGAGATTATTTCACTTAACAATCAATGCTATAAACCAAGAAGGTGTCTAGAACGGTGTTAGCGGGGCTACGCCTCCAGGGAAAAGAGGTTATTTAATTAAGGAACTTCGCAAAAGCGTTGGAAAACCTCCCTCGTTGTACTAACAATAGCCTGGCTGAAAGGTTAAGCAAGTATTGTGACGTGCAATTAATCCCGACTAGTTCTTCTTTTAAAGGTTTGAAGAAGAATTTGAGGAAACAGTGGGAGCCATCCTGATTAGATAAATTAATAAACCAATCTAATCTTGAAAGAGCGCACGCTGAGTGTTTCTTTTCTCTCTCTCTAGGTAGCAACCATTTCACGCCCTAATCAAGATAATAAAATGTATCGCTTGACCGATCCGAATTCTTATTCGAGGCGGGGGAACGTCGGTTCGGCTCTAATTTATGGCAACAGTCATAAATATGAGCAAGGGAAAGAGGATTGTATGGATTCCAAGGATACCCAGTTGAAGAAGAAGCATAGTTTTGCATCTATTTCAGGTGTTCTTATTATTGAGAACTGCTTTACGGTCAGCCCTACCTCCTGGGTACTTGATACCGGATCAGGAACTCATATCTGTAATTTATTGCAGGGACTGAGAAAAAGTAGGAAAGTTGTACCTGGTGATATGTCGCTCAGGGTAGCGAACGGAGCACAATATAATGCTGCAGCCGTCGGTGAATATCACTTTGTGTTGCCAAATGGCAATACTATGATTTTGAACGATTGCTACTATTTATCTTCCATGGTTTGCAACGTCATATCCGTTTCTTTACTCAATAAAGATGGATATAACTTTGTTCTTGATAGAAATATCATAAACATTTACCTTCATAAGGTACTGGTTGCAGAAGGTATATTGTGTAATGGTATCTACGGTCTAAATTAGAATACAGTTCTCAATGTACAAAACACACGCAAGAGGAAGAATTCAGAAACGAATGAATCCTACTTGTGGCATTGTAGACTTGGTCATATCGGAGAGAAAAAACTATGTAAGTTGCATAAAGATGGACTCTTGAATACGTTCGAGTTTTCATCTTATGAAACTTGTCAGTCTTGTCTCAAAGGAAAGATGACCAAATCTCCGTTCACCGGACATGGAGAAAGAGCAACAGAGCTCTTGGGACTCAAACATAGTGATGCATGTGGTCCAATGTATTCATGCAAGGGGTGGGTTCTCGTACTTCATCACATTCACTGAAGATCTCTCTAGGTTTGGATATGTGTATCTGATGAAACACAAATCTGAAACTTTTGAGAAATTCAGAGAATTCAGAAACGAAGTGGAGAACCAGATAGGCAAAAGTATCAAGATCCTCCGGTCTGATAGAGGAGGGGAGTACTTAAGCACGGAATTCCTAGATTACTTAAAAGAGAATGGTATTCTCTCTCAGCTTACTCCCCCTTATACACCACAACACAACGGTGTATCGGAGCGGAGGAATCTTACCCTATTGGATATGGTTCGCTCCATGATGAGTAGTGCTGAGTTGCCTCTTTCATTCTGGGGACATGCGCTTCAGACAGCGGCATACCTTCTGAATCAAGTTCCGTCCAAATCGGTGCTTAAAACTTCGTATGAAGTATGGAGCAGTAAGAAACGATGTCTTAAATTTATTAAGATATGGGGTTGTCCGGCCTATGTGAAAACACAGAAATCGGACAAGCTAGAGGCACGGTCAGTTCTATGTAAATTTGTGGGATATCCTAAAGATTCACTAGGATATCTGTTCTACCAGACTGAGGAACAGAAGGTACCTTTTTAGAAAGGTAGTTTTTTGCAAAAGAAACTAGTGGGAGTTCGGTAGAACTGGAAGAAATTCAGCGACCACAAAATGAAACTGAAGATTTGACAGAACCTCAGGATTCAATAACCCCGGACGAACTTCAGCCACTCCGCAGATCTGGTAGGATTTCTCATCCGCACGAGAGATACTACGGTTTTCACATAGACGGGGATCGAGAGGATTGCATCTTGGAAAGAGATGACCCTAACAGTTTCAAGCAGGCCATTATCAGTAGGGACTCTGATAAGCGGCTCGATGCTATGCGATCCGAAATGGAGTCCATGTACACCAATAAAGTATGGACCTTAGATATTGCTCCACCTGGGGTAAAACCCGTTGGATGCAAATGGATCTACAGAAGGAAACTTGGTGTAGATGGGCGGGTGGAAACCTATAAGGCTAGACTCGTTGCAAAAGGTTTTCGTCAAAGACCTGGTGTGGACTATGACAAAACTTTTTCTCTAGTGGCTATGCTCAAATCCATTCGGATCCTACTTATCATTGCTGCCTTACATGACTATGAAATCTGGAAGATGGACGTTAAAACGGCTTTTCTAAATGGCTGTTTGGAAGAATGCGTTTACATGGATCAGCCAGAGGATTTTGTAAACAGTGAGAGCAGCGGGAAGGTGTGCAAGTTGCTTAAATCCATTTATGGATTAAAATAGGCATCGCGAGCTAGAACATCTGTTTTGATGAGGCAATCAAGGAATTTGATTTCATCAAGAACGAAGATGAACCTTGTATCTATAAGAAGATTGTAGGACGAACTGTCGTGTTCTCAGTCTTGTACATGGACGACATTCGTTTGATAGGAAATGATATTCCTATGCTACAATCGGTCAAGCTATTCTTGCCACAACGGTTCTCCATGAAGGACCTGGGTGATGCCTCGTACATTCTGGGGATCAAGATCCACAGAGATAGATCCAAGAGATTACTGGGACTTTCGCAGTCCAGGTACATAGAGACCGTAATAAAGAGATTTAGTATGGAAGATTCCAAGAGTAGTAACATACACGCATTGAACCGAATCACCCTCTCCAAGAAGATGTCTTCTAAGACTGACGAGGAGAGGGTTCGCATGAGCACTATACCCTACGCTTCGGTGGTAAGATCTATAATGTATGCGATGCTATGTAGCTTACACGCTGAGCGTGGATAGCCGGTATCAGTCAGACCCAGGTGAGGACCACTGGATGGCAGTGAAGAACATTCTCAAGTACCTGAGAAGGACTAAGGAGATGTTCCTGGTTTACGGTAATGGAGACCTCAGGGTCGAGTCCTTTACCGATTCAAGCTTCCACAGTGAAAAAGACGATAGAAAGTCTGTCTCGGGTTTTGTGTTTACCATCAACGGAGGGGCGGTATGTTGGAGGAGTTCCAAACAGGATACCGTCGCAGACTCGACGATGGAGGCTGAATATATTGCTGCAAGCGATGCCGCAAAAGAGGCGGTCTGGATGAACAGGTTCATTAGTGAACATCAGGTGGTTCCGTCCATTGTTGACCCAATACCTTTGTATTCCGATAACAATGGGGCTATAGCTTTAGCGAAGGAACCAAGGTCCCATCAGAAATCCAAACACATCTTAAGGCGATATCACCTGATCAGGGAGATCATTGATCGACAGGAGATCGAGGTACTGAGAGTGGATACAAAAGACAACACGGCGGATCCATTCACAAAGGCCCTCCCTCAAACACAGTTCGAGCGACTTTTTGAGCTATTGGGTATGCAGTACGCCAGCAGCTGGCTTTAGTGCAGACGTTGGATATACGGTACACCAATTACTGGCCTTTAGTGCAAGTGGGAGATCTTTGGATATGTATGCCCTAGAGGCCATTATTGTATAGTACTAATTTGTATAATACATTTTGGAAGCTTGGGATATATATACGGGTTTACGACAGTCTTGATCGATATAGTAGTATGCTACTTGGTTTGTTTCTATCTTAATATGTGTATATGTTTCTTTTAACATATCGCTAAAAACATATTGATGGAGCCCTTAGGATCATTGCTTGACTACCGGCGTTGTGATGGCGATCACACTAGTGGGGGCTGGGTAGTCTATAAGCACATCCTTATTTTGGTCCCTAGTCATAGGATTATCGAGACAAGGCATCGATACTCCAGAGTAGACTGGTGCATACGGTTCTCGTCCCAGCAGGGGAGATGGTCTGTCCCACAGCCATCAGTACGTCGTACTGGAGATACTATGCAGGTGCTCGTTAGGTTACGAGTACACTGGTCAGGACTCGTCGGGAACTGTTGGTTGGTATTATACCTATCGTCAGTTAACAGTTCCCAGGTGATATAAGTACAGCTTAGTCCGCTGACTTGACACTGTCACTTCGCCTCGAGTGTGTTCCCACTGTACTTAGATTACTACCCTACCCGGCTCTATTGAGTCATACAAACAGGTAGTAGTTTGGTACAGTCCCGAAACAGTTGGAGGCAGTGACGGTTAGACAGGATTCGTCTCTCCCAGTATTGGGAGTTGATATCGCGCTGTGTCTAGGAGAGCCATTAGACATAGTCGTCCCTGGCCAGGGCAAGCGAGATTTACTGGTAGTGTTTCCAGTAGTTTCTCAGAGTGTTCTGGGCTACACTCCGACACGACTTGTACCGCTATTAGAGGTCTGACGTTTGCCACCCTCCTAGGCCCGACATGCGATACTCTTAGACGAACAGACTGGACTGTACGGAGATTGTCTCATTCAGGCTCGGTAGGAGTTCGGATGGGTTCACCTCATCAGTCTTCTTATCGGCATCTACCTGGGGACCATTACGTACAGCTAGTACCGCTTGCGGCCTGTGGTTAAACCAACTGCCAGCGTAGTGTCGATCCTTTAAAGTCCTACACAGAGGGTTATTCTCCTTTGGGCAAAACAGAGTAGAGGTCGTATGGTTTTGCGACGGGGTTCATTCACATCCGCGCACTTATGCACGTTTGGTGTCCGGGCAGTTATTACTAGCGGGCTTTGATTTAAGCCAGATCCTAGTATTTGTTTTGAGATTGGTTTTGTCTCATTGTATTCGTGTTCCTCGGAACACGGATGCGGGTGTGTATGCACAGTTGACAGAGGCGGAGGCAGACGAATCTCATTAGGGTTTTTGACAGTTGACTTTTTCTAAACCCTAATGAGAATGAGGAATATGATTAATAGTATTAATTAAGGATTATGGTTTCATGGTTAGGTTGACCATTTGACTTTGGTTGACATTTTGACTTTGGTTGACCGGTTGACTTTTGTTGACCATTTGACCATCATCATTTCACTTGAAAGATGCTTCTTGATTCTTGCAAATTGCATTTATTATGAAGTAATAATGGTCATTCCAAACTAACCATCACATTTTCTTTAGTTATTATTATTATCATTATTCTCTTTTGTGAGCATTGTTGTAGAAATTCTACTTCATTATCTCTTGCTCTTTCTCTCTCTTGTTCTTGAGCTCTCCCTCTTCCTCTCAAAGCTTTAATCTTTCATATGTTGAAAAACAAAAGCTTTTGAAACAAAACCATCAAAGCATCTCTCTACTCGTTCTAGGGTCCTTTGTCTAGCAAACCAAGCACTCTAGTTACCTCTTGGTTAAGGTAGGAGCTCAAGGTAGAGGCCCTCGGGTGGATCTATCTTCGGCAAAGAGAAGACGACAAGGAGGAGCCGTCTACGCCACTACAAGGAGCAAGCAAGAAGGAGAACCACAACAAGAAGAGAAGGAGTTCAAGACATAGGTATAACCATTCTACATAGTAGCTAGAACTTGTAGTTTATATGTTAGTTTTTGTTTAGCAAAGATCCTTCATGAATGGTCCATGTTACCTTGTGAGGAAAATTTTGCTTTTTTTTACCTATTCCGCCTCCCCGAAAGAATCGGGGTGGGTAACGTAGACCTAACAAGAACCGTTCCTGGCATGTGTAGACATGGTACTGCATACATCACTATGTACCAGTTCTAAGAGTTCCTCAACTCTTTCTCCGTGTCCACTAAACGGAGTTTTGGTCATTTTACCTTTGAGACATGAATGGCAAGTATCATAAGATGATAATTCGAACGTATTCAAATATCCATCCTTATGTAACTTTGCTAGCCATGTCGCATTGATATGACCAAGTCTATAATACCATAAGTACGATTCGTTCATTTCTGAACTTTTCCTCTTGTTTGTGTTTTGTATATTAAGGACTGTATTTTGATTGAGAACGTATATGCCATTATGTAACGAGCCTGATCCAATCAACTTTTGATTTAGAAAGATGTTCATAATATTATCCTGTATTACAAAATTATATCCTTCTTTACTTAATAAAGAAACTGATATAATGTTGCACATTATGTTCGGTATATAATAGCACTCGTTCAGAATCAATGTATTACTACTTGGTAATACAAGGTGATATTCGCCAACTGCTTTGGTTGCAATACTTGCACCATTCCCTACTTGTACGGAATGATCACCCCTTCCCAGTTCTCTACCTTTACGTAGCCCACGTAACAATTTACATATGTGGGATCCCGATCCGGTATCTAATACCCAGGACGTAGGGTGAACTGAGAAACAGTTCTCAATAACACACCCGAAGAAGATGGATCAGCATGCTTGTTCTTCGTTTGGGCGGCGTGAGAATCCAGATATTCTCCAATTTCCTGCTCAGTCTTATAACACTTATAAGAAATAACGGGACCAACGTTCCCCTGCTCAGTATAATAAGCGGGTTTAGTCAATACATCCATATTATTATCTTGATTAAGGCCTGACATAGTCGCTACTTGGAGAGAGAGAGAAGAAAACACTTTAGCGTATGCTCTTGCAAGATTAAATTGATTATTATCTTATCTAATCAGTATGTCTCCCGCTATTTTTATCAAATCTTCCTTCAAACCCTAAAAGGTAATATTAGCCGGGATTAATTACACCCTACAATTTCGTCAATCTTTCAGCCAGATCATTGTTGGTACTTGAGGGAGGTTCCCTGTGCTTTCGCACGGACCTAATTAAAATAAACCTCATTTTCCCAGAGGCATAACCCCGTTAACACCGTTTTAGACACCTACTTGATCGGCTAATTGTCCTGTGTAAAATTCTCTCAGGAGTAACTCTTACTCGCGGTGGGTATCGGGATCCAACTATCTCATAGGAGGTATGCAATCTCATTGCAAATTTCAACACTTGAAATTCCCGATAATATTCTTTTACCCCTAGCGTCCTATGATCTTGACGCAGGCCAACAAACCATAGTCCGCTGGTCAAGTTCAACCCGTACATTTCTTAATTGAATTAAACCCACCCGCACGACCCTTGACGCAGGCCAACAAAGTCGTACAACTACCTTAATCCAATCACATTTCTTGTTGCAGATAAGTACTAGTTAGCTACGCACACTACGCTACGCCTTGACGCAGGCCAACAAACGTAGTACGAATACTAAGTAATATCTATCTGAAATGTCGGAGGGCTACGCAGGTTTTTTAGAAAACCATGAGCGTAATGAACTTGATATCGTTGTAGAAACATGTGATATTGAAAAAGGAGTGTTTTTTGGCTTTTCTAGTTTCGCTAAAGAGGTCACTCCCGGTGAAGCGATCTCGGCTCTTTCCCCATCGAATAAGGTGCAGGGTATATCATATATACCGCTGTGCAGAGCAACAACTATATAAGCTGTCAAAAACTAAACCGCGAGTTTGTAGCATCTTCTAGTTTTGCTAAAGAGGTCCCTCCCGGCGAAGGGATCTCGGCTCTTTCCTCATCGAATAAGGTGCAGGGTATATCATATATACCGCTATGCAAAGCAAAACTGTAGTTACCCTTTTAATAAAGTTTTGATTCTACAACATCTTTTAGCTTTCTTTTTCTTTTATTAATCACATTAATAAAATCCCATCATTTAATGCTTCCTAAGCATCAAAGAAGAAACGAAAGCAGTAATATTTATATATCAACATATATATATATAGTATAAGCATTCGTCTCAGGCAGTAATATGATCTCATCACAGAACATTGCAGCAGAACATTACATATGAAATATTGGATATACTAGGACGTCCGTGTTTTATTTCGAGCCTGTATAAAACACGGATTCCACGGTCGCGATGAATAGCCAAACCCACATCCATAGACCCCTACGAGAGCTGCAAGAAACCCTGCCAATTGTAGGGTTAGGAGACCCGGTCTCGACTCCTCGAGATGGCCTCCGTTTATACCCTAGAACCCGGTTACTTGTGCTCCCCTCCTTGGGTCTACCTAATGCGGAAAAATAAATAATATACAATGGTGACATCATCCTCAACCTGGAAGTGCCCTAATAAAAGAATATTACATACAAATGAATTTTACATGAATGAAAACAAAAACCCTCATCTCACATAAAACCCCAGGCTATTCAGAACACGACGATCCTATACAACATATCATAGCAAAACATAATATCTCATACCATCAACGTAAGCAAGTATGCGTATCCCGATTGTCGTTGATGTATAGCAACGAAGCCGGCGATACACCACATACTACGCTTACGGTCACAGAAAAGAAAGTGTAAAACTACAACATTTGGAATCCACAATTACTTTAGACATCATAAATCCGAAATATCACATACTTCGCATTTCATGCTTAACTATATGAATTCCACATATTTTATCACATTCCAGATAAATAGACAGTTAAACTTTCCGATCGAATAATCAAATACGCAAGATTTCCCAAATAGCTCAACACTTGAGCAGAGTTCAAAAAATTCCAGAACATGTCACAGCCCCAGTGAACCAGCCGTAGAAGGGTCAAACCAACGCCTCACATGTGGCAACGCCAAACTACCACAAACCCAAAGGTTCAGTAGAAGTTTTGACGGTCACATAATCGAGTTAAGGTTACGTTCTTCTAGAGGGTCCACAGATATGCTTGCATGTTTTTTCGAAAGTTTTAAACTCAAAAAAATCAACACTTGAAAGATTTTCGTGTCGGGAAAAAATGAGTTATAGATATCCGTTCGAACATTTTAACAGGTTCTAAATTATCCGGAAAACAAAACGAAGTTAAACTTTCCGATCGAATCAATTAATACAAAAGATCTCTAGAGAACTCAACACTTGAGCAAGATTAAAAATTCCCAGAAGTATATACTAATACCTACGGATTAACCCTACAAAAACGAGACCTTAACTCCCAAGTACGGCCGCGGAACTGCCGCGGAAAGCATGTTCCTGCCGCGGTTCCGCGACGACTTTATGGAGTTGGGGGCTCGTATTTTACAGTAATCCTTAGAATTGTCTGCTGAATTTTCTAAGTATTTTTAATACGGAAAAAATCAAATTTTTAAAAAATTTCCAGCGAGGGGTTCAAAACCGACGTTTCGGGGTTTGATCGGACTTTTAACTTCGTATACACGTCGCCTAATGCTCTAGCTTGGCTCTGATACCACTATAGAATGACTAGGCACTGTCACAAGAGTCCATAAGGCATCAACCATGCCCAATTTAAAATTTATACGTGCCGAACAACCCAAAGCGAGGATCTTTG
Organism: Agapanthus africanus; assembly: GCA_030015575.1. Lineage (NCBI taxonomy): Eukaryota > Viridiplantae > Streptophyta > Magnoliopsida > Asparagales > Amaryllidaceae > Agapanthus > Agapanthus africanus. The sequence goes on along the minus strand of JASDDO010000029.1, from coordinate 249,153,369 downwards.
CTAGATAATTAGGGTTAAACATGGAAGTAAACATCTTTACAATTCAGAGAGAGGGATTACAACCTTTGTAGTCCGCTCCTTCGCTTCATAAGCTCCGAGTAGTAGTCCCTTCACCGCAATCCATGATCTCCCGGACTCAAGAGAAGCTCCACAACCTGAATGATCCATGCTTGCTTGAAGTCTTCCTTTTCGAAGATGATCTACATTGAACAATCTTTAACTCATGCTCTCACTTCCCTAATCAAGTATTAGAGAAGAGAACACACTAATCTAAGTGTCTAGAATATGTGAGGATGATGAAGTAGGAATTTAACTCTCTTTTGTTTTCATAATCTCACACTAATCCATCACAAAAGAAAAACCTAAAAAGCTTTTTCAAGAGCTCAAAGAAGAAGAAGAAGAAGTTATTCCTTTTGTGATGAATAATGAATAAAACCTATGGTTACAAATATAACCCTTGAGTTAAGAATGAGTGGCTTAACTCATCTAGAGATTTAACCTAGGGTGAAGAGTTTGGGTTGGGTTAGAAAATATCAAGAAAATATCTTTGCACAAAACAAAAGAAAAGCTTCTAGAAGCTTCAAGAATAAGCTAACCCAAATCAAACCCTAACTATGTTTAATCTCCACTAATCATGTTGCATTAGTAATCATAACTTGTTGAAATATTATATATCACATAAATAATATATTTTTGTAACAAAATAAAATAATACAATTAACATATATCGCATATATATCAATGTATTATCCGGTGAGAAAATGAAATAATAAAGCGAGCCAATATTAGATAATGTATTGTATTATATCACATATATAATTATACATTAAATTATCGAATCAACTCTTGATCCGACAATCCGGTGATATCAAATATAACCGAATAACATGTACCGATTCATCGAATCAACACTTGATCCGATGACCCGGATATATCACATATACCCGGCCAATATCTTATATCGTGAGAATAGAATACGGTATTTCATATCGTATTATTCTCGGTCCCGCACATATTACATATGTGCTCCTACTCCGTTTTGCCTGAGTCAAGAAACCTCTGTGTAGGACTCTAAAGAATCATCAATACGCTGGTAGAAGGTGATGATCATATCAAACACCTACAAGCTGCAAGTGGTCAGCTAAACGTAACAGTCACCCAGGTATTGAGTGATCAGAAGATCAACAAGTAAGCCTGTACATTCTCCTATGAATCCAATCAGTAACACTCCCGTACAGTCCGGTCTCTTCGTCTGATATGTTGCATATCTAGTATAGGGGTGGTATACGTCAGACCCTAGTAACCGATAAGTCGTGTCGATGTGAGACTCATAACAGGTCGAGAACCTACTGATAACACTTACTAGTAGTTCTCTATATCATCCCTGGCCAGGGACTTCCAGTTATAGCCAATCAGCACAGCATCAACTCCCTATACCGGGAGAGACGAATCCCCTCCTATCGCTCATTGCCTCCATGTGATTCGGGACTGTACCCAAAAGCCACTGTTTTGCATGCCCTCTTGGGCGTGGTAAGGTGGAAATCAAAGCACAGAGGGAATCACACAAGACTCTATGACGATCTCGGGTCTACAGACTAACCTGTACTTGTGTCACCAGAGAACTGCCATCTGACGTGAGGTATAATACCATCTGGGAGTTCTCGGCGAGTCCGTCCAGTGTACCCAGTCTCCACTGAGCACCCGTACACCATCCTTGATGTCAAACACCGATGGATATGGGATCATCTATCGCCCATCATATGGGTCAAGATGCATATATGCTAGTCTACTCTGGTGTATCGATGCCCTGTCTCGATACACCCTCGACTAAGAACAGTTATAGGATGTACTCATCGACTACCGTGGCTCCACTAGTATGATCTCATCATAGTCCCAGTAGTCGAGTACATATCCTAAGGGCTTTATCAACATGTGAGAGCAAGATAGTAAACTAATATAAGTCAACATGTTAAGATAAAGCGAAACCAAATAGCATACTATCATGACGAGCAAGAAAGTCCTCTCTATATATATCCAAGCATCGATTATAATATACATCATATGTACAACAATGGCCTCTAGGGAATATATATAACTAACATCATCTCATATCTCAATTTATATTCAATCACTCATATCATCTCTAACTATCTCTTTTAACCATATCCCTAGTTTTCTAATCTAGGTTTCTACGATTGTATCCAATATATCGGTTTCTATTTATAATTTGCAGGGGTGCTATACACCATCCACCCGACATCCCCCATAGATATAGATCCACTCATCTTGATCCTTACTTGCCGAAGTCGATGACGCCATGCTCCGTCATCTCGAAATCCACGCGAAGATACCTACAATAATACACAATCGCAATTGCTATTAATATCAAGTCCGGAAAACCAATACAGCATATGGTGCGCTTATAGGTTAGAACCTATAGCCTATGCATGCAAATATAAACAAACAACCCTTATCGTTGACGTATAAAAATCCAACGACCAAATACAATATCAAATACTAAAACCCAAGAATTCAGAATCGCAAAACACGAAAACAGCAACCTAGGAAAACCACTCCCATATTTCACCCTAGGCCAAACTAGAACATTTTGCATATTGGGTTGCTCTAGATATCAGATAAGGAAGCTATGGTCCAAAAATCACACGAAACCATCACAACATGGCCGCAATTTGCGGCCAAACCCATTAAATCTGCGGCCAGAAATGCTCATTAGGGGCTCAGATTTCTAGGGTTGCTTCTATGTGGCCTGCACGTCTTACTGTGAAGGGAACATACTTAGTGGTGCTCTCGGGTCATAGCAGATAAATTATAAACCTCGCAAACTGTCAAAACCCGATATCGGAAAACTTCTAAGTTCAAGTGTTGGGTTTCAAGTCTCTAGTTTAACCGGAATTCTAACTCTAAGGTCTTGTAACAACCACTACACATCACCACAACACAACTCAAACCCTAACCCTTCTCTTGGAATTTCCAAACAACACAATCTAAATCGATTTAACTCTAAACTACCATAGGATGCTAAGAAACTAAAAACTAAACTAAATGGGAGATGATATATGTCACGACCCGCAGGGTACGGAACGTGACTGGCACTTAAGTTTACGAAACATCTCAAGACGTCCGTAAAATAAGTAAGCCAAAGCCCATAAAACAAAAACCAAATAAGCAAAAGAGTGAAGAAAACCCAATCAATTGAAAGCGAGTTTATCAAATAAGTCATGTAAAACCCTTTGTAAAAACAATACCAATTTTTCCGAAAATTTCGGCAGAGTCTCCTTTGTAAATACTGGCCCCCAAAATGGGTATAACAAGAATATATATGAATCCATCAAATATGGCATCCCCAAGCGGGAGCTACCTCTTCGCCACAAGGCGGTCACAAATCCCACGCAATATAAAACAACAACATGCAAAATAATCATAAAGAGCATGAGAAAACAGCATGTCGACTCAAGTGAGCTCGACTCCAAAATACAGCATAAAAAGTCCACAAATCTCACAGTCTCATCTCTAGGTCAATAAACAATAATGCTGGTAGATACAGTAGATGGAGTACACTAGATACAAGAATGTACAAGGTGGTACAAAAATAATGATATAACCCACCTAAGAGCAAAACCTCGAGTCCAGGCCAAAGAAACAAGAGCGCCCGCCGCTACTGTATTGACGGAGCGGACGTGCAAAAGGCTATGGCACAACGGGGGTGAGTTTCCAACTCGTGAGTAATAAATAACATCTACACAGGCTATCGAAAGCATGCACACAAGCATCCTAGCATCTAAATACAGGTAAGGCAGGACATAATGGCAAGTATGTATGCAATATGAATATACTAGCAGGAATGAATGCAATGCGAGTCAACTCGTGATCTGAATGTGTAAGTATAAGAAATCATGTTTTTCCCTTTAAGAATCTCTTTTGAAATACCAGCACAATACCAATAGAATCAACCAGAACCTGTGTCCAGCAACGACACCTCAAAACTATCACAAATCTCATATATCCATGTCATAGTATCTCTGGCCTCAGCCATCCGGCTGACCCAGCTCAATATCAAATCTCATCACCTCGCGGCCACGGTCGGTATCCTCTGGATATCCGCCGTGCCAAACAGTCACCGGTAGGTAATCCGTCCCCTGCCAGGCTCAACGTCAACACCACATTCATCTTGCCCCGGGGTACCATACCGGGCCCACCATGTACCCGTGACGGTTCCTCCACTCCTCGACACGGATCTCGAAAACCACAGCAAACTCATGGTGGACGACACTTACATCACTAGAAAACCGCAATTTACATATTTTAAAAATATAATAAGTTTAGAAATTTTGCGGCTTTCCCCCGAAATCCAGAAATATCATAAAATCTCAAGAAATCCTCATAAGTGCATTTGTCAATGATAATGAATGCATATGGTATCAATAATCAAGTTGCGATGTTGATTAATAGATTAGGCATGAACAAATAATATGATGAAGCACATGCACATGAATAGCAATCCTACGATTTCAATTTAAGGAATTAAAGCAATAGCGCGAGTTTAAGTATCAATTATAGTAAAAGGTTTCAATTTAAAGTTATCTAGTGTGGTGGCATGGCAATTACCCGGGTGTGTGTGTAAGCATGAATAGTGCTCGTGCTGCATATAAAAACCCTGGCAATGGTGCAGCTGTCCTATAAAATGGTTTCGTATATGTATATCAATATAGGGCATGAATGTAGCAAATAATCATACAAGTATTACACCCCTAATTACTAACATTAATAAGAATCTTTTTAAGGTACTAAAACTATCGGGCGACTTGCGCCATCCAACGATAGTCCCCCGTAGATGTTACATCTACTCACCGGAATCCCTAGCAAGCTGCGTCCAATCACCGCTTTCCCTTTTCGAGCCGCGTCTGACGTCTCCGCGACCGAACCTGGAATTAACATCAATACAAACATAAGGTTACAAATCAAGAACGACGCAATTCCCTAACGAAAATACCAACGTTCACTAGCTAGGTACAACGTGCACAAGGTGCGCGGAACACACGCGAAAATCGCAAAAACTGCAAAAATCGCCGATTTGGTCGCCCGGCAAATCTAAAACCCGATTACTCAAAAATCCGCACTCACGCATCCTAAATGTCATAGGATAAGCCAATACAATCATCAAGATATCAAAACTAATTTGTCACATACTTTTATCACAAAACTAGTAAGCACAAACATTCAAAAAAAAAACGACGCAACATCGCCGTTATGCGATAAAGTGCTCACAATCCAACACAACATCCAACTAACCCACTAGATAGCCATTACATTAGTTTTAAACCATTAGCAATGCTTAAAAACCTAATTTCCATAAACAAAACCTTTTTTGATTTTCATCATTAGCAATTTCAATCCAAAACTAAACATGACAATACCAAATTAGCACTAGTTTGAATCCCACACAAATAAAGTAACCTCATTAACTTAGATTAGCAAACAACTAGATAGCAAAATAGATTTAATTAACTAAATAATGGTTTCTAAAAACCCTAGTTTAATTTCAACCATGAACTTTTTAAAAAAAACTAGAATGAAACTAACACTAAATTTAACACTAAACAAATTTCAAGGTTCTAGTTTAGCACACTGAAGCTATAATTTAACCATTTGATTAGAAATTATACCTCAAAAGATCAATCCTAAGATTGCTCAAGCCTCCCAAGACACCTCCTTTGTTAGTGTATATGCCCTAGAGGCCATTACTGTATCATACTAGTTTGTATATTACTTGATGGAAGCTTGGGATATTCACCTTGTATAAACAATCTTGCTCAATATAGTAGTATGCTACTTGGTTTGTTTCTACTTCAATGTGTACATGTGTTTATTTCAGTATATCACTTATACGCATTAGTGGAGCCCTTAGGATCTTTGCTTGATTACCAGCGTTGTGATGGCAGTCACACTAGTGGGGGCTGGGTAATCTATAAGCACATCCTTATACAGGTCCCTAGTCGTAGGACTATCGAGACAGGGCATCGATACTCTGGAGTAGACTAGCGTATGCGCTTCTCATCCCAGTGTGGGAGATGGTCTGTCCCACAGCCATCAGTACGTCGTACTGGAGATAGTATACGGGTGCTCGTTGGGTTACGAGTACACTGGACAGGACTCGTCGGGAACTGAAAGGTTGGTATTATACCTATCGTCAGTTATCAGTTCCCAGGTGACATGAGTACAGCTTAGTCCGCTGACTTGACACTGGCACTTCGCCTCGAGTGTGTTCCCACTACACTTTGATCACTACCCTACCACGGCTCAAAGGAGTCGTGCAAACAGGTAATGGTTGGGTGCAGTCCCGAAGCACTTGGAGGCAGTGCCGGTTAGACAGGATTCGTCTCTCCCGGTATTGGGGGTTGACATCGCGCTGTGTCTAGGAGAGCCATTACACGAGTAGTCCCTGGCCAGGGCAAGCGAGATATACTGGTAGGCTTCCAGTGTTATCTCAGGGTGTTTTGGGCTTCACTCCGACACGACTTGTACCGCTATTAGGGGACTGACATTTTACCGCCCCCTAGGCCCGACATGCGATGTATTAGACGAACAGACCGGACTGTACGGAGACTGTCACATTCAGACTCAGTAGGAGTTCAGATGGGGTTTCACCTCGTCAGCCTTCTTGTCGACATCTACCTGGGGACCGTTACGCACAGCTAGTGCCGCTTGCGGTCTGTGGTTAAACCCACTGCCAGCGTAGTGTCGAGTCTTTAGAGTCCCACACAGAGGGTATTCGCCTCTGGGCAAAACAGAGTAGAGGTCGCATGGTTTTGCGACAGGGTTCGTTCTCATCCGCGCACTTGTGCACGTTTGGAGTCCGGACGGATATTACCGGCTGGCTCTGGTTTGAGTCAGATACTGGTATATGTTTTTGGGGTTGCTTTTATCTCTCAGTATTCATGTTCCTCGGAATAAGGATGCAGGTGTGTATGCACGGTTATTTGAGGAAGAGGAAGAGGGCTTTCATTAGGGTTTCGGAACGGGTGCGTATGCACAGTTGACAGTCGTCTTTTTCCAAACCCTAATGGATTTATGTTATATCAATTAATAATATATAATAAAATGAAATTGTGTCATGGTTGGTTTTTATGTTGACTTGTTGACCATGGTTGACTTGTTGACCATGGTTGAAGTTTTGATCATCATCATTACAAAAGAAAGATGCTCTTTGATTCTAGAAAATTCATTTAATGTTTGAAATGATAATGGTCATTCTTAAACTTTCCATCAACCTTTTCATTTTCATTATTATTATTATTTGATAATTCTTTTGCTTTATGTTATGGTTGCAAAAGAAAAAGAACTCACTTTATCATAACAACTCTCTCTCCTCACTTCATCTTCTTCTTCCTCTAGTAAAAGAGAACCCTTCTCATGTGTTGAGAATCCTTCTCTTTAAAAAGAAAAGCAACCCCTAGTCACTCTCTACTCATTCTAGGTTCAAGGTTTAGCAAGCCGGAAACCCTAGTTCACTCAAAGATCGAGGAAGAGCCCAAAGGTCGAACCTTCTGTAAGTCCACGTTGCGACCCCCGGTTCTTACGGGGAGGCGGAAACGGTATAAAAAGCAAATTTTTAGCGCAAGGGGCAACATGGACTAAGCAAAGTCGGGATCTTTGACTAAACTAAAACTAGCAAACTTAGCTAAAGAGAGTTAGCTACTCGGATGGAGATGGTTATACCTTGCTTGTCTTGAACTCCTTCGTCTTCCAAGCTCCGATGGTGGTCCAATGGCTTCTTCTCGTCGTCTCCGTACGCCGAAGATAGATCCACCTGAAAGCTCCAACCTTTAGCTCCTTCTTCGTTCTTTGAAGAAACTAGTTCACTTGGTTTGCTAAACCTAGTGAACTAGAATGAGTAGAGAGGAAATAGAATGGGATTTTATCTATGGTTCTTGATTCTCAACTCATGAGACAAGAGAACCATAGATCAAGAGAGGGAGCAAGAGGTTGAGGGTGAGAGCAAGAGGAGAGCTCAAGAACAAGAGAGAGAATGAGCAAGAAAGAATGAGCAAGTATTTTGTCTCTCACCCTCTCATAATCCAAAGCAATGATAACTCATCATATTAACAAAAGTCTTATGTGATGGTTGAAGCAACCATAACCTCATCATGTCATGCACTCATTTTACTCAAATGAACAAGCAAGTAAAAGTCTTTGGCATGAAATGATAACCATGGTTATCATGATGGTCAACTAGTCAAGCCTAGTCAACCGGTCAACAAAGTCAACAAGTCAACAAAAGTCAACAAGTCAACAAGGTCAACAACCAAGTCACCATAATACTTAATTAATATAATAGTTAATCGCATATCATATTCTCATTAGGGTTGAGCAAAAAGTCAAAAAGTCAACGGTCAACTGTCAACAACCCTAATGAGAATCCGCTGCCTCTGCCTCCCTGTCAACTGTGCATACACACCCGCATCCGCGTTCCGAGGAACACGAATGCAAACTGGATAAATCCAATCCCATAAGGTACACTAGGATCTGGCTTAAACCAAAGCCCGCTAGTGTAAACTGTCCGGACACTGTACGTGCACAAGTGCACGGATGCGACCGAACCCTGTCGCAAAACCATGCGACCTGTCGCAATACCATGCGACCTCTACTCTTTTGCCTAAAGGCGAAAAGCTTTCTGTGTGGGACTCTAAAGACTCGACACTACGCTGGCAGTGGGTTTAACCACAGACCGCAAGCGGCACTAGCTGTGCGTAACGGTCCCCAGGTAATGCCGACAAGAAGACCGACGAGGCGAAACCCATCTGAACTCCTACTGAGCCTGAGTGTGACATTCTTCGTATAGTCCGGTCTGTTCGTCTGATACATCGCATGGCGGGCCTAGGGGGCGGTAAACGTCAGTCCCCCAATAGCGGTACAAGTCGTGCAGGAGCGAAGCCCAAAACACCCTGAGATAGCACTGGAAACCTACCAGTATATCTCGTTTGCCCTGGCCAGGGACTACTCGTGTAATGGCTCTCCTAGACACAGCGCGATGTCAACCCCCAATACCGGGAGAGACGAATCCTGTCTAACCGTCACTGCCTCCAAGTGCTTCGGGACTGCACCCAACCACCACCTGTTTGCACGACTCCTTTGAGCCGTGGTAGGGTAGTGATCAAAGTACAGTGGGAAAACACCCGAGGCGAAGTGACAGTGTCAAGTCAGCGGACTAAGCTGTACTCATGTCACCTGGGAACTGATAATTGACGATAGGTATAATACCAACTAGTCAGTTCCCGACGAGTCCTGTCCAGTGTACCCGTAACCTAACGAGCACCCGCATACTATCTCAAGTACGACGTACTGACGGCTGTGGGACAGACCGTCTCCCACACTGGGATGAGAAGCGCATGCGCTGGTCTACTCCGGAGTATCGATGCCCTGTCTCGATAGTCCTGCGACCAGGGACCTGCATAAGGATGCGCTTATAGATTACCCAGCCCCACTAGTGTGACGGCCATCACATCGCTGGTAATCAAGCAAAGATCCTAAGGGCTCTACTAATGTGTATAGGCGATATACAAAAATAAACACATGTACACATTGAAGTAGAAACAAACCAAGTAGCATACTACTATTTTGAGCAAGATTGTATATACAAGGTGAATATCCCAAGCATCCATTAAGTAATATACAAACTAGTATGATACAGTAATGGCCTCTAGGGCATATATACTAACAATCTCCCACTTGCACTAAGGCCATGTACTGGCGTATCGAAGACCTATCATCTCGATCAGCCGCTCGAACTGAGTCTGGGGCAAGGCCTTGGTGAATGGATCAGCAGTGTTATCTTCTGAAGCGACTCTCCGAACCTCGATCTCCTGGCGATCTACGATCTCCCTGATCAGGTGATACCGCCTCAAGATGTGCCTGGATCTCTGATGGGACCTGGGTTCCTTCGCTAAAGCTATAGCCCCGTTGTTGTCGCAATACAGAGGTATTGGATCAACAATGGACGGAACCACCTGAAGTTCTTTCAAGAACTTCCTCATCCAGACAGCTTCTTTTGCGGCATCAGATGCAGCGATGTATTCCGCTTCCATCGTCGAGTCTGCAACGGTTTCCTGTTTGGAACTCTTCCAACACACCGCCCCTCCATTGAGGGTAAAGACAAAACCCGACATGGACTTGGAATCATCCTTGTCACTCTGGAAGCTGGAGTCAGCAAAGGCCTCGATCTGGAGGTCTTTTCCGCCATACACCAAGAACATCTCCTTAGTCCTTCTCAGGTACTTGAGAATGTTCTTTACCGCTATCCAGTGTTTCTCCCCAGGGTTAGACTGATACCGGCTTACCACACTCAGTGCATAAGCTACATCCGGTCTGGTACACAACATCGCATACATTATAGAGCCTACCGCAGAAGCGTATGGTATAATAGACATGCGATCCCTCTCCAAATCAGTCTTGGGAGACATCTCTTTAGAGAGGGTGATCCCGTGACAAGCCGGTAGGTTACCGCGCTTGGAATCTTCCATACTGAACCTCTTCAGTATGGTGTCGATGTACCTGGACTGTGAAAGTCCTAATATCCTCTTGGATCTGTCACGGTAGATCCGGATACCCAGAATGTATGAGGCATCACCCAGGTCTTTCATGGAGAACCTGTGTGACAAGAACCCCTTGACAGATTGTAGCATAGGAATGTCATTTCCTATTAAGAGAATGTCATCCACGTACAAAACGAGGAATACTACAGTTCTCGCTACAAATCTACTATAGATGCATGGTTCATCTGGATTTTTGATAAAGCCAAATTCTTTGACCGTCTCATCAAAGCAGATGTTCCAACTCCGCGATGCCTGCTTTAGTCCATAGATGGACTTAAGCAACTTGCACACCTTTCCGCTGCTCCCACTCTGAATGAAACCCTCTGGTTGGTCCATATAGACACACTCCTCTAAATTTCCATTTAGAAAAGCTGTCTTTACGTCCATTTGCCAGATCTCATAATCGTGGAAGGCAGCAATGTCAAGAAGGATCCGAATGGATTTCAGCATGGCTACTGGAGAAAAGGTTTCGTCATAGTCCAAGCCAGGTCTTTGACGAAAACCCTTTGCTATCAGCCTAGCTTTATAGGTCTCAACCTGTCCATCTACACCAATCTTCCTTTTGAAGATCCACTTGCATCCTACGGGTTTTACCCCGTCTGGAGCAATGTCCAACGTCCATACCTTGTTGGTGTACATGGACTCCATTTCGGTCCGCATTGCATCCAGCCATTTCACTGAGTCAACGCTCTGAACGGCCTGCTGGAAGCTAGTAGGCTCATCATAATCTATGATGCAATCCTCTCTATCCCCGTCTATGAGAAAACCGTAGTATCTCTCGGGCGGATGAGACTGCCTACTACTCCTGCGGAGCGGCGTAGGAATGTCCTGTTCTGTTGAACCCTCTGGTTCCACTAAACTTTCAGTAATAGTCCGTGGTTCTGGAATTTCTTCTAGTTCTACTGTGCTCCCACTTATCTGGGTTTCCAAAAACTCAGTTTCCAAGAAGTAGGCATGACGAGAAACAAGGACTTTTTGTTCCTCTTCACAGTAGAAGAAATATCCTTTGGAATTCTTTGGATATCCCACAAACTTGCACTGTACTGAGCGTGCCTCGAGCTTGTCCGCATGCTGCTTTTTGACAAAAGCTGGACATCCCCATGTCTTAATATGTTTAAGATAGGGTCTCTTCCCACACCACATCTCATATGGTGTAGTAGGCACGGTCTTAGTAGGAACTCGGTTCAAAAGGTATGCGGCTGATTCTAGCGCATACCCCCAGAATGATCGCGGCAACTCAGCGTTACTCATCATGGACCGCACCATATCCAATAGGGTGCGGTTCCGTCTCTCCGATACACCGTTATGTTGCAGGGTGTATGGAGGAGTAAGCTGAGAGAGAATTCCGTTCTCTTTTAAATAGTCCAGGAACTCGGCACTTAAGTATTCTCCACCTCGATCCGATCTTAGAATCTTAATACTTTTGCCGGTCTGTTTCTCTACTTCATTCTTATACTCCTGGAATTTTCCAAAGGCCTCGGACTTATGTTTCATCAAGAAGACATAACCGTACCTTGAGAAGTCATCCGTAAAAGTAATGAAGTAAGAATGTCCGCTTCGGGCATGTGTAGATATTGGACCGCACACGTCACTGTGTACGAGTCCCAAGAGCTCGCTCGCTCTTACTCCTTGTCCAGTAAACGGAGTCTTTGTCATCTTTCCTTTGAGACAAGATTGACAAGTGGCATACGATTGATATTCGAATGCATTCAAATATCCTTCTGTATGTAACTTAGTCAACCTTCTCTCATTGATGTGACCCAATCTACAATGCCATAAGAAAGTCTGATTCATTTCCGGAGACTTTCTTTTGTGTGTATTCTGGACGTTGAAAATCTGTGGTTGGTTTAACACGTATATACCATTACTCAATGTACCTGACCCAATCAAAACTTGATTAAGGTGAATGTTTACAACATTACTTATAAACGCAAATTCATAACCTTCTTTAGAAACTAAAGATACAGAAATGATATTACAAGTTGCGTTGGGTACAAAAAAGCAATTACGCAAAACCAAAACATGTCCATCTGACATTCCCAGGTGATAGTCCCCCACGGCTTTAGCATCCATGCTAGCTCCGTTCGCAACTTTGAGGGTCATGTCACCTGCCTTCAAAAACCTACGGTTTCTCAACGCCTGCAAAGAATTACAGATATGAGATCCTGATCCGGTATCCAATACCCAGGAAGTAGAGTTTATTGAAAGACAATTTTCAATAACATACACACCTGAAGCTGAAGCTGCAACCTGCTTCAATTCCTGTGTTCTGGCCTTCCAGGCCCTGCAATCATTCTTCCAGTGTCCTTTCTTATGACAATAGAAGCATTCTTCCTTATCCACAAGCTTCCCCGCTATCTTTGTTGCTTTACCTTTTCCCTTCGTATCCACTTTACTAACACCGCCCCTTGGTTTGGTGGGGGCCTTCTTCTTCTTTCCCTTGGCTTTCGCCTTGGACCTAGAAGAAGATGATCCTCCTACAAACAAAGTAGATGTATCCCTACCTTTCTGTAGGGTGCCCTCTGCGCTCCTCAGCATGTTGAGGAGCTCTGAAAGTTCAACCTCTTTTTCTTGTAAGTTGAAGTTCAGTATAAACTGGGCGTAAGTGGAAGGAAGGGACTGGAGAACTATATCCGTATATAGCTCACTCTCCAATGTGATCCCTAGGTCAGCGAGCTCCTTAATGAAGCCGATCATCTTTAGCACGTGCTCGGCTACTGATGATCCGACGGCCATTCTTGTCGAAAATAACTTTTTCGACGCTTCGTATCTTGCGATACGTGATTGCTCTCCATACAGTTCTTTTGTATGGAGCAATATGGACTCCATGTCCATATTCTCATGCCTCCTCTGATGTTCGTTGTCCATCGAGGCAAGCAGGAGGCACTTGGCCTTCGCGCTATCAATCTCCCAAGTCTTGCGGATTTCCTTATCCGCGACGCTGGAAGTTGGACCAGGGACAGGGGGAGCTTTAGTGGTAAGAAGATACCCCAGCTTGTCATAAGTGATTGCTATCTTGACATTCCTGAGCCAATCTTTGTAGTTTGGCCCTGTCAGTTTGTTTTTATCTAGGAGTAACTTAAGTCCAGTCATGTTGATTGGTCACTGCAATTAGGAGAGAGAAGAAGAAACACTCAGCATGATGCTCTTGCAAGTTTAGAGTGGTTTTTAGTTTGTCTAAACAGGATGGCTCCCACTGTTTCTCGAATCCCTCCTCAAACCATAAAGGAAGAATTAGTCGGGATCAATCCCACCGCACAATACTTGCTTAACCGTTCAGCCAGGCCGGTGTCGGTACTTCGAGGGAGGTTTTCCAACGCTTTCGCGAAGTTCCTTAATTAAAGAACCTCTTTTCCCTGGGGGCGTAGCCCCGCTAACACCTTTCTAGGCACCTACTAGGTTTAAAGCATTGATCGATTAGTGAGAAATTTCCCGAGGAGTAGCATATACTCACAGTAGGATCGGGATCCAAATATCATTGCGTGACGAAACTGAAGGAATCCTACCAGAATCATCACACTCCAAATGGTATGCAAATCTAGCAAGTTTCAGTACTTATGAAACTCCCGATGTGGATTTTTGCCCCATGCTCTTATGACCTTGACTTTGGCCAACAAATCATAAGTCACATGTCAAGTTCTGCCCGTCGTTCTCCAGGTTAATTTGAATCCACCCGCACCTACCCTTGACTTTGGCCAACAAGGCAGTACGACTGTTCCAAACCAACGCATCTATCTATGCTGCACATGAATACCCAATAGCTACCAATCACTGTGCCTTGACTTTGGCCAACAAACACAGCTTGAATACTATTGACTATTCATGTGAAACGACGGAGGGCTACGGATGGTTTTGGCAAAACCGTGAACGTAGTGAACTTGATTTGGTCGATGGAACGAGATAGCTTTTAAAAGGAGTGGCTCAAGCTCCGTATTTAAAAGTTGTTTTGAAAAGAACCGAGTGGTTTTTCGAAAGTGTTCCAACGACTTTAACTTGGTTTATTATCTTGCATTAGTTCTTTTAATGCGTGATATTCTTGCATTAGTTCTTTTAATGCGTCCCATCATTTAATCCTACCATTGCAGAAAACAACCAAAATATGACGTACGCTTATGCCATTCGCATTCGCCACTGGGCCCCGTCATTACCCGTTAGGTTACTTAACTAACGACAGAGCGGGGGCTGGGCTAGCGCGTCTGTAAAACATAAGCAACGCCTAAATAATATCATATATAGATATACTGCAATGATAAACATTTCAGATCTCAGATAAATACATTGGATATACTAGCAATCTGTAATTTGTACGAGCCTGTAACAAAAACAGATAACACGGTCGCGGTGAATAGCCAATACCCCACCCAAGACCCCTACGGGTGCGGCAAACTACCCGCCAAGTACCCGAAGCGTAGCAACCTCCCTCATCTCCATGAGTAGGCCACTCGACACTTCGGCATACCCGGTAGTTTGTGCACCCCTCCATGGGTCTATCCTAGGAGCAAAAACAGTAAAAAGAAATTATACAATGACGGCTACAACCCCGACCCGGTTATGCGGCCATACAAATAATTATTACATCAATTTACAAATTTACATGAATTGCAAGAAAAGAAAACTCTCGTCTCACAACCCCCGGCTATTCACCCGCGACAATCCAACATATTTATATACACATTCCAATATCAAACACAGATCATGTATAACCCCGACCAATCGACTTATAGCGATTAGCCGACGTTCAATACATGCAAGCATCACAGATATAACCATCATAGTCAAAGTGCAGTGAAGTTCGGAAAAAAATACGGAATTATAGGACCCCAAAAGGAAATTTCTTTTCTGGAAAATCTGGGCACATATAATATATTTCAAAAATCCCAAAACCAACACAGACACACACTGCACGAAAAACGATGCAGAGAAGACGACAAACTGCGGCGCTTCCGCGGCACATGCCTACCTCGTGCGGCGGAAGCGCGGCGGTTTGAACGAATTAGGGCAACGTTTTTCTTGGGTGTTCACACAAAACCCTGAGCCGAATTTAGGAGTATAAAGTTTTTCATTTTGACCAGAAAAAATTTCAACAGAAACTCAGGTTTTGTAAAAGTTAGGTTTTTGGATTTTTTTTTCCGGTTCCGAACTTCGTTACACTTTACTACCAAGCTAGTTTAGGTTTAGTTAGGCTCTGATACCACTGTAAGTCCACGTTGCGACCCCCGGTTCTTACGGGGAGGCGGAAACGGTATAAAAAGCAAATTTTTAGCGCAAGGGGCAACATGGACTAAGCAAAGTCGGGATCTTTGACTAAACTAAAACTAGCAAACTTAGCTAAAGAGAGTTAGCTACTCGGATGGAGATGGTTATACCTTGCTTGTCTTGAACTCCTTCGTCTTCCAAGCTCCGATGGTGGTCCAATGGCTTCTTCTCGTCGTCTCCGTACGCCGAAGATAGATCCACCTGAAAGCTCCAACCTTTAGCTCCTTCTTCGTTCTTTGAAGAAACTAGTTCACTTGGTTTGCTAAACCTAGTGAACTAGAATGAGTAGAGAGGAAATAGAATGGGATTTTATCTATGGTTCTTGATTCTCAACTCATGAGACAAGAGAACCATAGATCAAGAGAGGGAGCAAGAGGTTGAGGGTGAGAGCAAGAGGAGAGCTCAAGAACAAAAGAGAGAATGAGCAAGAAAGAATGAGCAAGTATTTTGTCTCTCACCCTCTCATAATCCAAAGCAATGATAACTCATCATATTAACAAAAGTCTTATGTGATGGTTGAAGCAACCATAACCTCATCATGTCATGCACTCATTTTACTCAAATGAACAAGCAAGTAAAAGTCTTTGGCATGAAATGATAACCATGGTTATCATGATGGTCAACTAGTCAAGCCCAGTCAACCGGTCAACAAAGTCAACAAGTCAACAAAAGTCAACAAGTCAACAAGGTCAACAAAAGTCAACAACCAAGTCACCATAATACTTAATTAATATAATAGTTAATCGCATATCATATTCTCATTAGGGTTGAGCAAAAAGTCAAAAAGTCAACGGTCAACTGTCAACAACCCTAATGAGAATCCGCTGCCTCTGCCTCCCTGTCAACTGTGCATACACACCCGCATCCGCGTTCCGAGGAACACGAATGCAAACTGGATAAATCCAATCCCATAAGGTACACTAGGATCTGGCTTAAACCAAAGCCCGCTAGTGTAAACTGTCCGGACACTGTACGTGCACAAGTGCACGGATGTGACCGAACCCTGTCGCAAAACCATGCGACCTGTCGCAATACCATGCGACCTCTACTCTTTTGCCTAAAGGCGAAAAGCTTTCTGTGTGGGACTCTAAAGACTCGACACTACGCTGGCAGTGGGTTTAACCACAGACCGCAAGCGGCACTAGCTGTGCGTAACGGTCCCCAGGTAATGCCGACAAGAAGACCGATGAGGCGAAACCTATCTGAACTCCTACTGAGCCTGAGTGTGACATTCTCCGTACAGTCCGGTCTGTTCGTCTGATACATCGCATGGCTGGCCTAGGGGGTGGTAAACGTCAGTCCCCCAATAGCGGTACAAGTCGTGCCGGAGCGAAGCCCAAAACACCCTGAGATAGCACTGGAAACCTACCAGTATATCTCGTTTGCCCGGGCCAGGGACTACTCGTGTAATGGCTCTCCTAGACACAGCGCGATGTCAACCCCCAATACCGGGAGAGACGAATCCTGTCTAACCGTCACTGCCTCCAAGTGCTTCGGGACTGCACCCAACCACCACCTGTTTGCACGACTCCTTTGAGCCGTGGTAGGGTAGTGATCAAAGTACAGTGGGAACACACCCGAGGCGAAGTGACGGTGTCAAGTCAGCGGACTAAGCTGTACTCATGTCACCTGGGAACTGATAACTGACGATAGGTATAATACCAACTAGTCAGTTCCCGACGAGTCCTGTCCAGTGTACCCGTAACCTAACGAGCACCCGCATACTATCTCAAGTACGACGTACTGACGGCTGTGGGACAGACCGTCTCCCACACTGGGATGAGAAGCGCATGCGCTGGTCTACTCCGGAGTATCGATGCCCTGTCTCGATAGTCCTGCGACCAGGGACCTGCATAAGGATGCGCTTATAGATTACCCAGCCCCACTAGTGTGACGGCCATCACATCGCTGGTAATCAAGCAAAGATCCTAAGGGCTCTACTAATGTGTATAGGCGATATACAAAAATAAACACATGTACACATTGAAGTAGAAACAAACCAAGTAGCATACTACTATTTTGAGCAAGATTGTATATACAAGGTGAATATCCCAAGCATCCATTAAGTAATATACAAACTAGTATGATACAGTAATGGCCTCTAGGGCATATACACTAACACCTTCGAGGTGGATCCATCTTCGACGGAAGAAGGCGACAAGAAGAGAACCATCAACCTCTACAAAAGTTTGAAGAAGAAGGAGTTCAAGTTTAGGTATAACCATCTTCATCCGAGTAGCTAAATCTCTTTAGCAAGTATGCTAGTTTTAGTTTAGACACGATCCCGACATTGTTTTAGTCCATGTTGCCTCTTGTGATAAAAATTTGTTTTTTATACCGTTTCCGCCTCCCCGTAAGCACCGGGGGTCTCAATATGGACTTACAGTGGTATCAGAGCCTAACTAAACTTAAACTAGCTTAGTAGCGAAGTGTATGGAAGTTCGAAACCGAAAAATCGCAAAACCGGAAAAACCAAAACCCTAAGTTTCTGTTGAATTTTTTTCTGCTCTAAATGAAAACCTTTATACTTGAAAATTCGTCTCAGGGTTTTGTGTGAACACCCATGAAAAACGATCCACTGTTTCGTTCAAACCGCCGCGCTTCCGCGGCACGGGTAGGCATGTGCCGCGGAACCGCCGCCGTTTGTCGTCTTCTCTGCATCGTTTTTCGTGCAGTGTGTGTCTGTGTTGGTTTTGGGATTTTTAAAATATATTATATGTACCCAGATTTTCCAGAACAGAAATTCACTTTTGGGGTCCTATAATTCCGTATTTTTTCCGAACTTCACTGCACTTTGGCTATGTTGGTTATATCTGTGATGTTTGCATGTATTGAACGTCGGCTAATCGCTATAAGTCGATTAGTCGGGGTTATACATGATCTGTGTTTGATATTGGATTGTGTGTATGAATGTGTTGGACTGTCGCGGGTGAATAGCCGGGGTGGATGTGAGATGAGCTTTTGTTTTTCTTTCATTCATTGTAAATGTAAATTGATGTAATAATTATTATTTGTTTGGCCGCACAACCGGGTCGGGGTTGTAGCCGTCATTGTATAATTCTTTTTACTGTTTTTGCTCCTAGGATAGACCCATGGAGGGGTGCACAAACTACCGGGAACTTGGCGGGTAGTTTGCCGCACCCGTAGGGGTCTTGGGTGGGGTATTTGCTATTCACCGCGACCGTGTAATCCGCTTTTCGTTGCAGGCTCGAAAGGATTGCGGATTGCTAGTATATCCAATATATTCATCTGTGATCTGTAATGTCTATCATTGCTTTCTATTTAGGCGTTGCTTATGTTTTACAGCCGCGCTAGCCAAGCCCCCGCTCTGTCGTTAGTTAAGTAACCTAACGAGTGATGACGGGACCTCGTGGCGAATGCGAATGGCATAAGCGTACGTCATATTTTGGTTGTTTTCTACAATGGTAAGATTAAATGATGGGACGCATTAAAAGAACTAATGCAAGAATATCAAGCATTAAAAGAACTAATGCAAGATAATAAACCAAGTTAAAATCGTTGGAACACTTTCGAAAAACCACTCGGTTCTTTTCAAAACTAACTTTTAAATGCGGAGTTTGAGCCACTCCTTCTAAAAGCTATCTCGTTCCATCGATTATATCAAGTTCACTACGTTCACGGTTTTACCAAAACCATTCGTAGCCCTCCGTCGTTTCGCATGAATAGGCAATAGTATTCAAGCTGTGTATTTTGGCCAAAGTCAAGGCACAGTGATTGGTAGCTATTGGGTGTTCATGTGTAGCATAGATAGATGCGTTGGTTTAGGACAGTCGTGCTGCCATTTTGGCCAAAGTCAAGGGTATGTACGGATGGATCCAAATTAACCTGGAAAGTGACGGGTAGAACTTGACATGTGACTTATGATATTTTGGCCAAAGTCAAGGTCATAAGAGCATGGGGCAAAAATCCACATCGGGAGTTTCATAAGTACTGAAACTTGCTAGATTTGCATACCATTTGGAGTGTGATGATTATGGTAGGATTCCTTCATTTTCGTCACGCGATGATATTTGGATCCCGATCCTACTGTGAGTATATGCTACTCCTCGGGAAATTTCTCACTAAACGATCAATGCTATAAACCTAGTAGGTGCCTAGAAAGGTGTTAGCGGGGCTTCGCCCCCAGGGAAAAGAGGTTCTTAAATTAAGGAACTTTGCGAAAGCGTTGGAAAACCTCCCTCGAAGTACCGACACTGGCCTGGCTGAAATGTTAAGCAAGTATTGTACGGTGGGATTGATCCCGGCTAATTCTTCCTTTGTGGTTTGAGGAGGGATTCGAGAGACTGTGAGAGCCATCCTGTTTAGACAAATTAAAAACCATTCTAAACTTGCAAGAGCATCGTGCTAAAGTGTTTCTTCTCTCCCCCCTACAGCGACCAAATTCGAAATGACTGGACTTAAGTTACTTCTAGATAAAAACATACTGACAGGGCCAAACTACAAAGATTGGCTCAGGAATGTCAAATTGGCAATCGCTTACGACAAGCTGGGGTATCTTCTTACCACCAAAGCTCCCCCCGTCCCAGGTCCCACCTCCAGCGTCGCGGATAAGGAAATCCGTACGACTTGGGAGATTGACAGCGCGAAGGCCAGGTGCCTCGTACTTGCCTCGATGAACAACGACCATCAGAGGAGGCACGAGAATATGGATTTGGAATCCATATTTCTTCATACAAAAGAACTGTATGGAGAGCAGTCTCGTATCGCAAGATACGAAGTGTCGAAGAAGTTATTTTCGACAAAGTTGGCCGTCGGATCATCGGTAGCGGACCACGTGCTTAAGATGATTGGCTACACTGAGGAGCTCGCGGAACTTGGGACCACGTTGGACAGTGAACTCTATACGGATATAATTCTCCAGTCCCTTCCATCCACTTACGCCCAGTTCATACTGAATTTCAACTTGCAAGAAAAGGAAGTTGAACTTTCAGAACTCCTCAACATGCTGAGGAGCGCAGAGGGCACCCTACAGAAGGGTAGGGATACACCCGCTTTGTTTGTAGGAGGATCTTCTTCCTCTAGGTCCAAGGCGAAAGCTAAGGGAAAGAGGAAGAAAGCCCCCGCCAAACCAAGAGGCGGTGTTAGTAAAGTGGGTACGAAGGGAAAGGAAAAGGCAACAAAGATTGCGGGGAAGCTTATTGGAAAGGAAGAGTGCTTCTATTGTCTTAAGAGTGGACACTGGAAGAAAGATTGCAGGGCTTGGAAGGCCAGGTCACAGGAACTGAAGCAGGTTGCGGCTTCAGCTTCAGGTGTGTATGTTATTGAAAACTGTCTTTCTATAAACTCTACTTCCTGGGTATTGGATACCGGATCAGGATCTCATATCTGTAATTCTTTGCAGGCGTTGAGAAACCGTAGGGTTTTGAAGGCAGGTGACATGACCCTCAGAGTTGCAAACGGAGCTAGCATGGATGCTAAAGCCGTGGGGGACTATCACCTGGGAATGTCAGATGGGCATGTTTTGGTTTTGCGTAATTGCTTTTTTGTACCCAACGCAACTTGTAATATCATTTCTGTATCTTTGGTTTCTAAAGAAGGTTATGAATTTGCGTTTGTAAGTAATGTTGTAAACATTCACCTTAATCAAGTTCTGATTGGGTCAGGTACACTGAGCAATGGTATATACGTATTAAACCAACCGCAGATTTTCAATGTCCAGCATACACACAAAAGAAAGTCTCCAGATATCAATCAGACTTTCTTATGGAATTGTAGACTGGGTCACATCAATGAGAGAAGGTTGACTAAGTTACATACAGAAGGATATTTGGATCCGTTCGAATATCAATCGTATGCCACTTGTCAATCCTGTCTCAAAGGAAAGATGACAAAGACTCCGTTCACTGGACACGGAGTAAGAGCGAGCGAGCTCTTGGGACTCGTACACAGCGACGTGTGCGGTCCAATGTCTACACATGCGCGAAGCGGTTATTCTTACTTCATTACTTTTACGGATGATTTTTCAAGATACGGTTATGTCTTCTTAATGAAACATAAGTCCGAAGCTTTTGAAAAATTCCAGGAATATAAGATTGAAGTAGAAAAACAAACCGGCAAAAGTATCAAGATTCTAAGATCGGATCGAGGTGGAGAATACTTAAGTGCCGAGTTCCTGAATTATTTAAAAGAGAACGGGATTCTCTCTCAGCTTACTCCTCCATACACTCCGCAACACAACGGTGTATCGGAGAGACGGAACCGAACCCTATTGGATATGGTACGGTCCATGATGAGTAATACTGAGTTACCGCGATCATTCTGGGGGTATGCGCTAGAATCAGCTGCGTACCTTTTGAACCGAGTTCCTACTAAGACTGTGCCTACTACACCATATGAGATATGGTGTGGGAAGAGACCCCATCTCAGTCACATTAAGACTTGGGGAAGTCCAGCTTTTGTTAAAAAGCAGCATGCGGACAAGCTCGAGGCGCGCTCAGTACTGTGTAAGTTTGTGGGATATCTAAAGAATTCCAAGGGATATCTCTTCTACTACGAAGAGGAACAAAAAGTTCTTGTTTCTCGTCATGCCCACTTTCTAGAACACCAGTTCTTAGAAAAAGAATTAAGTGGGAGCGCTGTAGAACTGGAAGAAATTCCAGAACCACAGACTATTACTGAAAGCTTAGTGGAACCAGAGGGTTCAAATGAACAGGACATTCCTACGCCGCTCCGTAAGAGTACTAGGCAGTCTCATCCGCCCGAGAGATACTACGGTTTTCTCATAGACGGGGATAGAGAGGATTGCATCATAGATTATGATGAGCCTACTAGCTTCCAGCAGGCCGTTCAGAGCGTTGACTCAGTAAAATGGCTGGATGCAATGCGGACCGAAATGGAGTCCATGTACACCAACAAAGTATGGACCTTGGACATTGCTCCAGACGGGGTAAAACCCGTAGGATGCAAGTGGATCTTCAAAAGGAAGATTGGTGTAGATGGACAGGTTGAGACCTATAAAGCTAGACTTGTAGCAAAGGGTTTCCGTCAAAGACCTGGCTTGGACTATGACGAAACTTTTTCTCCAGTGGCTATGCTGAAATCCATTCGGATCCTTCTTGCCATTGCTGCCTTCCACGATTATGAGATTTGGCAGATGGACGTAAAAACCGCTTTTCTAAATGGAAATTTAGAGGAGTGTGTCTATATGGATCAGCCAGAGGGTTTCATTCAGAGTGGGAGCAGCGGAAAGGTGTGCAAGTTGCTTAAGTCCATCTATGGACTAAAGCAGGCATCGCGGAGTTGGAACATCTGTTTTGATGAGACGGTCAAGGAATTTGACTTTATCAAAAATCCAGATGAACCATGCATCTATAGTAGATTTGTAG
The DNA here is from genome assembly GCA_030015575.1 of Agapanthus africanus. NCBI lineage: Eukaryota > Viridiplantae > Streptophyta > Magnoliopsida > Asparagales > Amaryllidaceae > Agapanthus > Agapanthus africanus. The sequence continues at coordinate 249,130,157 of JASDDO010000029.1, read as the reverse complement.
CGAGAACTGTAGTATTCCTTGTTTTATACGTGGATGACATTCTCTTAATAGGAAATGACATTCCTATGCTACAATCTGTCAAGGGTTTCTTGTCACACAGGTTCTCCATGAAAGACCTGGGTGATGCCTCTTACATCGTGGGGATCCGGATCCATCGTGATAGATCCAAGAGGATATTGGGACTTTCACAGTCCAGGTACATCGACACCGTACTGAAAAGATTCAGTATGGAAGATTCCAAGCGCTGTAACCTACCGGCTTGTCACGGGATCACCATCTCTAAAGAGATGTCTCCCAAGACTGATTTGGAGAGGGATCGCATGTCTATTATACCCTACGCTTCTGCGGTAGGCTCTATAATGTATGCGATGTTGTGTACCAGACCGGATGTAGCTTATGCACTGAGTGTAGTAAGCCGGTATCAGTCAAACCCTGGGGAGAAACACTGGATAGCAGTAAAGAACATTCTCAAGTACCTGAGGAGGACTAAGGAGATGTTCTTGGTGTATGGCGGAAAAGACCTCCAGATCGAGGCCTTTGCTGACTCCAGCTTCCAGAGTGACAAGGATGATTCCAAGTCCATGTCGGGTTTTGTCTTCACCCTCAATGGAGGGGCGGTGTGTTGGAAGAGTTCCAAACAGGAAACCGTTGCAGACTCGACTATGGAAGCGGAATACATCGCTGCATCTGATACCGCAAAAGAAGCTGTCTGGATGAGGAAGTTCTTGAAAGAACTTCAGGTGGTTCCGTCCATTGTTGACCCAATACCTCTGTATTGCGACAACAACTGGGCTATAGCTTTAGCGAAGGAACCCAGGTCCCATCAGAGATCCAGGCACATCTTGAGGCGATATCACCTGATCAGGGAGATCGTGGATCGCAAGGAGATCGAGGTTCGGAGGGTTGCTTCAGAAGAAAACACTGCAGATCCATTCACCAAGGCCCTACCCCAGACTCAGTTCGAGCGGCTGATCGAGATGATAGGTCTTCGATACGCCAGTTCATGGCCTTAGTGCAAGTGGGAGATTGTTAGTGTATATGCCCTAGAGGCCATTACTGTATCATACTAGTTTGTATATTACTTGATGGAAGCTTGGGATATTCACCTTGTATAAACAATCTTGCTCAATATAGTAGTATGCTACTTGGTTTGTTTCTACTTCAATGTGTACTTGTGTTTATTTCAGTATATCACTTATACGCATTAGTGGAGCCCTTAGGATCTTTGCTTGATTACCAGCGTTGTGATTGCAGTCACACTAGTGGGGGCTGGGTAATCTATAAGCACATCCTTATACAGGTCCCTAGTCGTAGGACTATCGAGACAGGGCATCGATACTCCGGAGTAGACTAGCGTATGCGCTTCTCATCCCAGTGTGGGAGATGGTCTGTCCCACAGCCATCAGTACGTCATACTGGAGATAGTATACGGGTGCTCGTTGGGTTACGAGTACACTGGACAGGACTCGTCGGGAACTGAAAGGTTGGTATTATACCTATCGTCAGTTATCAGTTCCCAGGTGACATGAGTACAGCTTAGTCCGCTGACTTGACACTGGCACTTCGCCTCGAGTGTGTTCCCACTACACTTTGATCACTACCCTACCACGGCTCAAAGGAGTCGTGAAAACAGGTAATGGTTGGGTGCAGTCCCGAAGCACTTGGAGGCAGTGCCGGTTAGACAGGATTCGTCTCTCCCGGTATTGGGGGTTGACATCGCGCTGTGTCTAGGAGAGCCATTACACGAGTAGTCCCTGGCCAGGGCAAGCGAGATATACTGGTAGGCTTCCAGTGTTATCTCAGGGTGTTTTGGGCTTCACTCCGACACGACTTGTACCGCTATTAGGGGACTGACGTTTTACCGCCCCGTAGGCCCGACATGCGATGTATTAGACGAACAGACCGGACTGTACGGAGACTGTCACATTCAGACTCAGTAGGAGTTCAGATGGGGTTTCACCTCGTCAGCCTTCTTGTCGACATCTACCTGGGGACCGTTACGCACAGCTAGTGCCGCTTGTGGCCTGTGGTTAAACCCACTGCCAGCGTAGTGTCGAGTCTTTAGAGTCCCACACAGAGGGTATTCGCCTCTGGGCAAAACAGAGTAGAGGTCGCATGGTTTTGCGACAGGGTTCGTTCTCATCCGCGCACTTGTGCACGTTTGGAGTCCGGACGGATATTACCGGCTGGCTCTGGTTTGAGTCAGATACTGGTATATGTTTTTGGGGTTGCTTTTATCTCTCAGTATTCATGTTCCTCGGAACAAGGATGCAGGTGTGTATGCACGGTTATTTGAGGAAGAGGAAGAGGGCTTTCATTAGGGTTTCGGAATGGGTGCGTATGCACAGTTGACAGTCATCTTTTTCCAAACCCTAATGGATTTATGTTATATCAATTAATAATATATAATAAAATGAAATTGTGTCATGGTTGGTTTTTATGTTGACTTGTTGACCATGGTTGACTTGTTGACCATGGTTGAAGTTTTGACCATCATCATTACAAAAGAAAGATGCTCTTTGATTCTAGCAAATTCATTTAATGTTTGAAATGATAATGGTCATTCTTAAACTTTCCATCAACCTTTTCATTTTCATTATTATTATTATTTGATAATTCTTTTGCTTTATGTTATGGTTGCAAAAGAAAAAGAACTCACTTTATCATAACAACTCTCTCTCCTCACTTCATCTTCTTCTTCCTCTAGCAAAAGAGAACCCTTCTCATGTGTTGAGAATCCTTCTCTTTAAAAAGAAAAGCAACCCCTAGTCACTCTCTACTCATTCTAGGTTGAAGGTTTAGCAAGCCGGAAACCCTAGTTCACTCAAAGATCGAGGAAGAGCCCAAAGGTCGAACCTTCGAGGTGGATCCATCTTCAACGGAAGAAGGCGACAAGAAGAGAACCATCAACCTCTACAAAAGTTTGAAGAAGAAGGAGTTCAAGTTTAGGTATAACCATCTTCATCCGAGTAGCTAAATCTCTTTAGCAAGTATGCTAGTTTTAGTTTAGACACGATCCCGACATTGTTTTAGTCCATGTTGCCTCTTGTGATAAAAATTTGTTTTTTATACCGTTTCCGCCTCCCCGTAAGCACCGGGGGTCGCAATATGGACTTACATCCTTTCACCTCGATTTGAACCAAATTAGGTTGGAGAAGAGATGGAATATGGTTTTGCTTTGAAATTTTGAAGAAATTTGTTGATTTTGTTGATTTTTGAGATGAATTTGTGAACAAAAGAGAGAGGAACAATGAAGGGGGGAGATGCTGGTTTCTGGCCAGAAATGAGGGAGAGGGGATGGTGTGGGGTGTGGGAAAGAGGTCTTGGTCAACTCCTACCAACCACAAAAGTCTATACCCAAAAACAAATTCAAACCTTTCTCAAAACAACCATCATTTCCACACAATAAAACAAGTCAAGGAGCATGGAATTTTTCTGGACCTGATGGTGGTGGGGCCGGCCTAGAGGTGAGGAATGAGTGAGAGAGAGTGCACAAAAAATTTTTATGCAAAAAGACCCCATACAAGTCCAAAATTGCAAGTTTTAGCTAAAAATTCAATAAATTTCGTTTTCCATAATAAAAATTAGTTAAAACTTAAAATAAATTACTAAAAATTTATGTTACAAATAAATTTTAATTAACATTAATTTAAAGCTTAATTTTAGCCCATTTAAATTTGTATTTATCGCTAATTTAATGTATTTTCTTACCGGCTTAAAATAATATTAAAAAATTGAAAAAAAGGGAAAAAATTTTAAACGACCAGAATTTCATAAGTAACTCATTAGCTACTAAAAACAAGCAATTACCTATCCATTTTAGGTATAATTAGTCCTAAACTGCAAAATAACAAAAAAGACGGTTTTCGGAAAAATACCGAATTTTCACCGATTTTCAGGAAAACACCAAAACGACTTTTCAAGGCGTTACAATCTTCCCCCCTTAAAAAAATTCGGTCCCCGAATTTAAAATTATAACTACGCGTACCTTCAAAGAGATGGGGATATTTCTTCCTCATCTCGCCCTCGGTCTCCCAGGTAACCTCTTCGCTGCTCGGGCTACGCCAAAGGACCTTGACGGTTGGTATAATCTTCGATCTCAACTTCTTCACCTGCCGATCTAGGATGGCCACCGGCTGCTCTGCAAAAGAAAGGTCGCGCTCTAGCTGGACTGTCGGGTGTTGAATCGCATTCGAAGGGTCGTGAAGGTACTTGCGGAGCATCGAAACATGGAAGACGGGGTGAACATCGGGAAAGCTGGGTGGAAGAGCCAAACGATATGCAACAGCCCCGACACGCTCGAGGATCTCGAAGGGACCTACGAATCTAGGGCTAAGCTTCCCCTTTTGCCTAAAACGCATCACACCCTTCATCGGAGAGACTTTCAGAAAAACATGGTCGCCAACTGCGAACTCCAATCTGCGACGGCGCCTGTCTGCATAGGATTTTTGTCTGCTCTGAGCTGCCCTCATCCGGTCTCGAATCAACTGAATCTTCGCTGTCGTCTCCTCAACAAGCTGCGGCCCCAAAATACTGCTCTCGCCGAGCTCTGTCCAACAGACGGGCGATCTGCATCTCCTCCCATACAATGCCTCGAAAGGTGCCATCTGAATAGTATCCTGGAAGCTGTTGTTGTAAGAGAACTCCACTAGAGGTAAATGACGATCCCAGCTACCGCCGAAGTCTAAAACGCACGCTCTGAGCATGTCCTCGAGAGTCTGAATGGTCCGCTCTGACTGTCCGTCGGTCTGCGGATGAAACGCTGTGCTGAAGCTCAAACGAGTGCCCAAAGCCTCCTGAAGTCTCTGCCAAAGTCGGCTGGTGAACTGGGTGCCTCGATCTGACACGATACAAGTCGGTACGCCATGCAACCGCACGATCTCGTCGATGTAAAGCTGGGCATACTGAGCGAAGTTGAAAGTCGTCTTCACTGGCAGGAAGTGAGCCGCTTTCGTCAATCGATCTACGATCACCCAGATGGAGTCATACCCTCGACTGGTCCTGGGTAGACCCACAACGAAATCCATCGAAATCTGCTCCCATTTCCACTCCGGAATGGGTAACGGCTGTAGCTCTCCTGCGGGCCTCTGGTGCTCGGCCTTGACTTGCTGACAAGTCAGGCATCTCGATACAAACTCCGCAATGTCCCTCTTCATCCCGTCCCACTAGTAGGTCTCTCTCATATCATGGTACATCTTGGTGGAACCGGGGTAGACACTATACACTGATCGGTGCGCCTCCTCAAGAATGTCGCGCCGCAATCCATCAGCATCTCCTATGCACAGTCTAGATCCATATCGTAAAATCTTATGATCATCAATCGCGAACTCGGAAAGTCTGCCCTGTCCCATCTGTGCCATGATCTCTGAGCAACGGTCGTCTCTGTGCTGTGCCTCATATATACGGTCAAGCAACTGTGGACGTGCACGAACATGCGCGAGCTGTCCCCCTGTCTGAGTGAACTCGAACTCAACTCGGCTGTCGCATAACATCTGCCAATCTGCTGACGACTGCCTCTGCACTGCGCGCAAAAAGGATAGACTACCCCCGGGCCTCCTACTCAACGCATCTGCCACCACATTCGCCTTGCCTGGGTGATATAAGATCTCGCAGTCGTAGTCTTTCACCAACTCCATCCAACGACGCTGTCTGAGGTTCAGGTCTCGCTGCTGAAATATGTATTTTAAGCTCTTGTGGTCTGTGAATATTTGGCACGACTCGCCATATAGGTAATGTCGCCAAATCTTCAATGCAAAGACCACTGCAGCCATCTCCAAATCGTGACTGGGGTACTTCTGTTCATGCTTCTTCAACTGCCGAGAACCATAAGCGATCACCCGGCCATGCTGCATCAGTACGCACCCTAATCCCACTCACGAAGCATCACAGTAGACCACAAATCCGCCTGATCCCGAAGGCAAAGATAATACCGGCGCCGTAGTGAAATAAGTCCGTAACTGCTGAAAACTGCGCTCGCACTCCTCTGTCCAAACGAAAGGAACTCCCTTCCGGGTCAAACCGGTCAAAGGTGCAGCTATACGGGAGAAAACCTGAACAAAACGCCTGTAGTAGCCCGCCAGGCCTAGAAAACTACGGATCTCAGTAACCGATGTAGGTCGGGACCACTGCTGAACAGCCTCAATCTTCTTCGGGTCCACACATATGCCGTCTCTCGTAACCACGTGACCCAAGAATCCAACGCTGTCCAGCCAGAATGCACACTTGGAGAACTTTGCGAACAGCTGGTGCTCCCTCAGAGTCTGTAACGTAATCCGCAAGTGCTGCTCGTGCACCTCTCTGCTCCGGGAGTACACCAAGATATCGTTGATAAACACGATGATGAACAAGTCAAGATACGGCCTGAATGTACGGTTCATCAAATCCATGAATGCTGCTGGGGCGTTGGTGAGTCCGAACGACATCACCAAAAACTCATAGTAGCCGTAGCGCGTGCGGAAAGCTGTTCTCGGTATATCCTCCTATCGAACTCGCAGCTGATGGTATCCTGATCGCAAGTCGATCCTCGAAAAATACCCCGCACCCTGAAGCTGGTCGAACAAATCATCAATGCGTGGCAACGGATATTTGTTCTGAACGGTAACCTTGTTCAGCTGGCGGTAGTCGATACATAAGCGCAAACTTCCATCCTTCTTCTTAACAAACAGGACCGGAGCACTCCACGGAGAAACACTAGGTCGAATAAGCCCCTTCTCTAACAAATCCTGCAACTGATCCTTCAGCTCTCGAAGCTCTGCCGGGGCCATCCGATAAGGCGGTATAGAAATAGGCCCCGAGCCGGGAATCAAATCAATGCAGAACTCAACATCGCGCTCAGGCGGTAGCCCAGGTAGCTCATCAGGGAAAACATCAGGGAACTCACAAACAACCGGGACCCGGTCCAACAGAACCTCTGCAGCTCGAGTATCACAAATATACGCTAAGAATCCCTGACATCCCTTCCGCAAGAGCTGACCAGCGCGAAGAGACGAAATTAAGCTGGGAAGGGTGACACTGCAGTCTCCCTGAATAACAAGGACTGGCTCTCCCAGAAAGCTAAATCTGACTGCCTTCTCACGGCAGTCCACCGAAGCATAACAAGTGGCTAGCCAATCCATGCCCAGAAGCACGTCAAAGTCCAACATATCGAGGAGAATCAAATCAACCGATGAATCCCTCTCCCCGATACGAACGGAACACAAACGAAAAACAAAACGAGCGACAAACGACTCGCCTACCGGAGTACTAACAACAAGCGGATGATCTAACGATGATGACTCACGGCCCAACATCGGTGCAAAGTGTGTAGAGACGTACGAATGTGTGGAACCTGGGTCAAATAATACCCGTGCGTCGAAAGAACAAACTGGCAAGGTACCTGTCACAACGGCATTGGATGCCTGCGCATCCTGCGGTGTCAAAGCAAAAACTCGGGCCTGTCCTCCACCGATAGCGGGCTGACCTCGACCTCGGCCTCTGCCTCCTCGTCCTCTCTGAACAGGACCGCCGAGTCCACGGCCTCTGGGTGCACCTAACTGGCGTGGAGCATCGCCTGTGGTAGGAAGTAGGGCTCTCTGAGGAAGGGGTGGTGATGGTCGTAGGGTCACATGCGGAACGGTCGCCGCTCCCTGTCGTCTCGCCGGACAGTCTCTGAGAAGATGGTGCGGACTCCAGCACCCAAAACACCCTGGCGACGGCTGCTGTCCCTGGGGATAAGAACCATATAACTGTCCCCTTCCAAATCCTCTGCCAGGCCTATCTCTCGGAAAGAATCTGGCGCGCTGCCTCTGAGACGGTACATCGGTGCGAATCCTCTTCGGCCCAGAAACGGCCGAAGACTGTGATATGCGTGCCTCCATCCGTAATGCCGTATCCATAGCAGCTGAATAAGTGTCATAGTGCTGGGCGCCAATGGCAAGATATAGCTGGGCATCAAGTCCCTGTACGAACCTCTTCACCATCTTCTCTTCGGTATCCACCAAATACGGAGCATATCGGGATAACTGCGTAAACTGGATGTCATACTCAGACACCGTCATCACAGGTGTCTTGACTAAGGCCTCGAAGCTGCGAGCTCTGGCGTCACGAACGCTCTCTGGAAGGAAACGAGCTAGAAAGACCGCTGTAAACTCGGCCCAAGTCATAGGCGGTAGACCTGCAGCTCGACCTCTCAAGACTGACTCCCACCATGTCTGCGCGAGACCCTCTAGTCGGAATCTCGCAAGCTCTACCCATCGATCATCCGAACATCTCAGCGAACGGCAGATCCTGGCTAAACTGTCAAGGAACGTCTGTGGGTCCTCCGCTGCCTCGGTGCCGGTGAATACTGGAGGTCTCAGCCTCATGAAATCCTGTAGCGAAACCGGAATGGCCACGGTGGTAGTAGTAGAAGCAGGTATCATGGTCGTCTGTGATGTAGTAGGTACGTCATCCGGCCTCGGTGTACGACTGACTGCAACTAGGGATCCTACCATCTGACGTAGCTCCTGCATGCTCCCCATCATCTATCGCAACTCCTCCATACCAGTCTCGAGCCTATCCATACGGCCTGGGGAAGGTGGATCGGTCTGTCCCTGCGGCGTAGGCATACCACCCTGCTCAGTCCTAGTCTCGGACGAGCCAGCTCGAATCTCGTCTCGGGCGGCAGCCCTCTGTGCCCTCGTAGCCTTCGGCGGCATAGTGGATGTTACAGGAAAATGGATAATAAGAACAGTGCAATAGGATCATAGGATACACGGAAATGAAGGAGGAATTTCAAGCAAGTATATCGTAAAGTCACTTAGGCGGAGTACCGTATCGCAAGTATGCCGCGGACATACACACGCTACGTTACCCTACTTAAGTCACTTACTCCATCTACCAAGGGTCATCCTACACTCAAAAAGGTAAAACCTATCGCTCTGATACCAACTTTGTCACGACCCGCAGGGTACGGAACGTGACTGGCACTTAAGTTTACGAAACGTCTCAAGACGTCCGTAAAATAAGTAAGCCAAAGCCCAGAAAACCAAAACCAAATAAGCAAAAGAGTGAAGAAAACCCAATCAATTGAAAGCGAGTTTATCAAATAAGTCATGTAAAACCCTTTTTAAAAACAACACCAATTTTTCCGAAAATTTCGGCAGAGTCTCCTTTGTAAATACTGGCCCCCAAAATGGGTACAACAAGAATATATATGAATCCAACAAATATGGCATCCCCAAGCGGGAGCTAGCTCTTCGCCACAAGGCGGTCACAAATCCCACGCAATATAAAACAACAACATGCAAAATAATCATAAAGAGCATGAGAAAACAGCATGTCGACTCAAGTGAGCTCGACCCCAAAATACAGCATAAAAAGTCCACAAATCTCACAGTCTCATCTCTAGGTCAATATACAATAATGCTGGTAGATACAGTAGATGGAGTACACTAGATACAAGAATGTACAAGGTGGTACAAAAATAATGATATAACCCACCTAAGAACAAAACCTCGAGTCCAGGACAAAGAAACAAGAGCGCCCGCCGCTACTGTACTGACGGAGCGGACCTGCAAAAGGCTATGGCACAACGGGGGTGAGTTGCCAACTCGTGAGTAATAAATAACATCTACACAGGCTATCGAAAGCATGCACACAAGCATCCTAGCATCTAAATACAGGTAAGGCAGGACATAATGGCAAGTATGTATGCAATATGAATATACTAGCAGGTATGAATGCAATGCGAGTCAACTCGTGATCTGAATGTGTAAGTATAAGAAATCATGTTTTTCCCTTTAAGAATCTCTTTTGAAATACCAGCACAATACCAATAGAATCAACCAGAACCTGTGTCCAGCAACGACACCTCAAAACTATCACAAATCTCATATATCCATGTCATAGTATCTCTGGCCTCAGCCATCCGGCTGACCCAGCTCAATATCAAATCTCATCATCTCGCGGCCACGGTCGGTATCCTCTGGATATCCGTCGTGCCAAACAGTCACCGGTAGGTAATCCGTCCCTTGCCAGGCTCAACGTCAACACCACATTCATCTTGCCCCGGGATACCATACCGGGCCCACCATGTACCCGTGACGGTTCCTCCACTCCTCGACACGGATCTCGAAAACCACAGCAAACTCATTATGGACGACACTTACATCACTAGAAAACTGCAATTTACATATTTTAAAAATATAATAAGTTTAGAAATTTTGCGGCTTTCCCCCGAAATCCAGAAATATCATAAAATCTCAAGAAATCCTTATAAGTGCATATGTCAATGATAATGAATGCATATGGTATCAATAATCAAGTTGCGATGTGTGATTAATAGATTAGGCATGAACAAATAATATGATGAAGCACATGCACATGAATAGCAATCCTACGATTTCATTTTAAGGAATTAAAGCAATAGCGCGAGTTTAAGTATCAATTATAGTAAAAGGTTTCAATTTAAAGGTTATCTAGTGTGGTGGCATGGTAATTACCCGGGTGTGTGTGTAAGCATGAATAGTGCTCGTGCTGCATATAAAAACCCTGGCAATGGTGCAGCTGTCCTATAAAATGGTTTCGTATATGTATGTCAATATAGGGCATGAATGTAGCAAATAATCATACAAGTATTACACCCCTAATTACTAACATTACTAAGAATCTTTTAAAGGTACTAAAACTATCGGGCGACTTGCGCCATCCAACGATAGTCCCCCGTAGATGTTACATCTACTCACCGGAATCCCTAGCTAGCTGCGTCCAATCACCGCTTTCCCTTTTCGAGCCGCGTCTGACGTCTCCGCGACCGAACCTGGAATTAACATCAATACAAACATAAGGTTACAAATCAAGAACGACGCAATTCCCTAACGAAAATACCAACATTCACTAGCTAGGTACAACGTGCACAAGGTGCGCGGAACACACGCGAAAATCGCAAAAACTGCAAAAATCGCCGATTTGGTCGCCCGGCAAATCTAAAACCCGATTACTCAAAAATCCGCAGTCACGCATCCTAAATGTCATAGGATAAGCCAATACAATCATCAAGATATCAAAACTAATTTGTCACATACTTTTATCACAAAACTAGTAAGCACAAACATTCAAAAAAAAAACGACGCAACATCGCCGTTATGCGATAAAGTGCTCACAATCCAACACAACATCCAACTAACCCACTAGATAGCCATTACATTAGTTTTAAACCATTAGCAATGCTTAAAAACCTAATTTCCATAAACAAAACCTTTCTTGATTTTCATCATTAGCAATTTCAATCCAAAACTAAACATGACAATACCAAATTAGCACTAGTTTGAATCCCACACAAATAAAGTAAACTCATTAACTTAGATTAGCAAACAACTAGATAGCAAAATAGATTTAATTAACTAAATAATGGTTTCTAAAAACCCTAGTTTAATTTCAACCATGAACTTTTTAAAAAAAAACTAGAATGAAACTAACACTAAATTTAACACTAAACAAATTTCAAGGTTCTAGTTTAGCACACTTAAGCTATAATTTAACCATTTGATTAGAAATTATACCTCAAAAGATCAATCCTAAGATTGCTCAAGCCTCCCAAGACACCTCCTTTCACCTCGATTTGAACCAAATTAGGTTAGAGAAGAGATGGAATATGGTTTTGCTTTGAAATTGTGAAGAAATTTGTTGATTTTGTTGATTTTTGAGATGAATTTGTGAACAAAAGAGAGAGGAACAATGAAGGGGGGAGATGCTGGTTTCTGGCCAGAAATGAGGGAGAGGGGATGGTGTGGGGTGTGGGAAAGAGGTCTTGGTCAACTCCTACCAACCACAAAAGACTATACCCAAAAACAAATTCAAACCTTTCTCAAAACAACCATCATTTCCACACAATAAAACAAGTCAAGGAGCATGGAATTTTTCTGGACCTGATGGTGGTGGGGCCGGCCTAGAGGTGAGGAATGAGTGAGAGAGAGTGCACAAAAAAATTTTATGCAAAAAGACCCCCTACAAGTCCAAAATTGCAAGTTTTAGCTAAAAATTCAATAAATTTCGTTTTCCATAATAAAAATTAGTTAAAACTTAAAATAAATTACTAAAAATTTATGTTACAACTACATTTTAATTAACATGATTTTAAAGCTTAATTTTAGCCCATTTAAATTTGTATTTATCGCTAATTTAATGTATTTTCTTACCGGCTTAAAATAATATTAAAAAATTGAAAAAAAGGGAAAAATTTTTAAACGACCAGAATTTTATAAGTAACTCATTACCTACTAAAAACAAACAATTACCTATCCATTTTAGGTATAATTAGTCCTAAACTGCAAAATAACAAAAAAGACGGTTTTCGGAAAAATACCGAATTTTCACCGATTTTCAGGAAAACACCAAAACGACTTTTCAAGGCGTTACAATATACCTCACTTGGGAAACTCAAGAAAAACCCGAGCTTCCCAAAGTCTTCAAGATCCAACTTTGATTGGTCCAAAGTGTTGAGGATGAGGAGGGGATCATCTTTAATGATAGGGGTGTAGGGTTTTGATGAAGATTTGGTGATGATATTGGGAGGTGAAGGTGGTGGGAGATGAGGAGGAAGAAGATGAAGGAAATAATGGGGAGGGGAAATGAATGGCTGCCCTCTCTCTCTTACCCTCATTCTCTCTTATTCTCACCCTTCTCTAGGCCATGCTTCACTCTCTCTCTCTCTCTCCAATCATTCTCTTTTTAACCTTTTCTCTTTTTCTCACACTAACACACATAATTCCAATAAAACCACACAAATGAAACAACATGTAAGATTTCATGGTGCACTAACCATGGAAAACTGTAGAAACACGGATTTGGCCTAATCGCGATTAGCAGTGCACTAATCGGGTTTTTATTTAAACTGCATATAATTAATTATAAAAATGCCAAATCCAATAAATATATTTTTAAATGAATAAATCATTTTAATCTCCAATTATTTCACAATTATTGGTATATATTTATACCTTTTTGCGAAAACCCCAATTTCACAAATCGGGTAGTTTTTGTGAAATATATTATTTTAATATTAAATTCCAACAATAATATTTTATATTTTCTGAAATGTTACCACACAGAACATCAACGTGAATGTCACGTTCGCAAACCCGTCTATGAGGACTATAGCAATTAGACAAGTTGTACCGCTCGAATAACATTCACGGTCGCAGATAGTAATGTAAGTACTGTAAACTTTAAACAATGTTAGAAAATATCGACTTCGAAATAACCCCCGAATAGCCCTAAACAACTAGATAAAACTATATCAAAATTGGGCTAAACAAACAACACCACTGAACCAACATTCCAGAGACAAGACAACACCCGAAAAACGAAGCCCTGAAGCCTCCAAAAAACCGGCCTGCTCAGTTTTTGCCTCAATCTGCTTGGCCAAAATCCGGCGGAATGGGTTCGTGTTTAGGGTGAAGTCTAGTGGTCACTTAAGTAGTCTTCTGCTGTCGTTAAATAATTTTTTATAACACTTTTAAAATCGACAGAAACTGCAATGTAGTGAGTGATGTTTCGGGTTTATTTCGGTTTCGATACTTTAACATTGTCTAAACCAACTAGTATGCGGTTAATGGTTTGGCTCTGATACCATGTAAGGCTACGGCAGCGCCCCGGCCATCAATCCGTGGCCAAATGCGGAACAAAAACTTTTCAAACTTGGCGCTACCACAACTAATTACCCGGATCGAACCATTAACCGTTTACTAGCTAACTGTAAAGTGGTTCAAAAGATTATACCGATCGATCCGTGTCCTTCGTTCTTCAATCTCTTTCCAAGCTCCTCGCCGGCTGCCCCGAACAAGTCTGCTCTCCGGTCTCCCTCGTCGAAGACGATCCACCTCGCGAATTCTTAGTACGGTCTTCCGCTTCAAACCGAAGCAACTCAAACAACTAGTTTGCTAACCTATATGCTCAAGATGAAGTACAGATAGTGTGAGAATACTTTGTCTCAAAACACTCTAGGGTTCTCAACACTGTTAGGTTTCCTAGCGCGACAGCAAGGTTTCGGGAGGTATAGTCCATGCCAATTTAAAATATTTCCGTTTTAGCTAACCCTAACCCTAGAATCGATACTAGAAAATCCGACGAAACAAAATGTAAACACTTTACAACTAAAGTGAACAAGGAATACAACCTTTGTAGACCGGTCCTTCACTTCAATAGCTCCATGTAGTAGTCCCTTCGCTGCGATCACGAACTCCCGGACTCTAGAAAGGCTCCCATGAAGAAATGAATAAGCTTGCATCGAAGTCTTCGAGGCCGAAGATGATCTACGTCGAGGAGACACTAGCTCATAATATCTCTTCACTAATGGTGAGATTAGTGAAGCAAACACCCAAAACTAAATGGCTAATAGTAGAGGATGATGAAGTAGGAAGTGGGCTCACTTTAGTTTTATTTTTCTCACAAGATTTCATCACTTAGAAAAAACTAGCAAGCTTTTTCTCTTGAAGAAGAAGAAGAAGAAGTGATGAAGAAAATGAATGAGAGAGTGAGATTACAATTGCAACCATGGTGAGTTAGTGTTATGCCTAACTCATATGGAGAATGAACCATAGTCTAAGGTTAAGGGTTGGGTTAACAAATATCTTAAGCAAGACAAAGGAGTAGACTAAGTCAATGAAGACCATAAGCTTCTACAAGCTTTGAACCATGACAAATATCTCCACAATTTTGAATTTGCTTGAAATAAATATAAACCCTAACTTAACCCTAGCATGGTGTGAGTCTCATACATACATATTGCAAGTGTAACCTAGCATGACACAACAATATATATCACATATATATTTTGTGTACAAAAAGAAAATAATACAATTAACATATATCACATATATATCAATGTGTCATCAAGTGAGAAAAAGTAATACTTAAGTGAGCTAATATTAGTTAATGTAATCTAATATATCAAATATATAATCATACATTAAATTATTAAATCCATACTTGATTTAATAATCCGGCTATATTACGTATAACCGACTGATATCAAATGTAACAACTTATCGAATCAACACTTGATCTGATAACTTGGCTATATCACATATAACCTACGAATGTCACATATCGCGAGCATAGAATGCTGTATCACATACTCGCATTAATCTCGGTCCCGTACATATCACATATGTGCTCCTACTCCGTTTCGCATGAACCAGGAAACCACTGTGTAGGACTCTAAAGACTCGTCAATACGCCGGTAGTAGGTAATGATCATATCAAACACCCACAAGCCGCAAGCGGTCTGCTAAACGTAATGGCCACCCAGGTATTGAGCGATCAGAAGATCAACAAGCAAGCCTGCTCGTACTCCTACGAATCCAATCAGTAACACTACCGCACAGTCCGGTCTCTTCGTCTGATATGTCGCATATCACAGCCTGGGGGTGGTATAACGTCAGACCCCAATAGCCTGATAAGTCATGCTGATGCAAGGTCCATAACGGTTCGATAAACTACTGATAACACTTACAGTAAATCTCAGCAACCCTGGCCAGGGATTTCCTTTTATAGCCAATCGAGCATAGCACAACATCAACTCTCAATACCGGGAGAGACGAAACCCCTCCTATCGCTCATTGCCTCCGTGTGACTTGGGACTGTACCCAAAAACCACCTTTTTGCATGATCTCTTGACCGTGGTATAGTGGAAATCAAAGCACAGTGGGAATCACACAAGACTCTATGACGATCTCGGGTTTACAAACTAACCTGTACCAGTGTCACCAGAGAACTGCTATCCGAAGATAGGTATAGTACCATCTCGGAGTTTCCGGCGAGTCCGTCCATTGTACCCAGTCTCCACAGAGCACCCGTATACCTTCTCTGATGTCAAACACTAATGGATGCGGGATCATCCATCGCCCATTATATGGGTCAAGAAGCGCATGCGCTAGTCTACTCTGGAGTATCGATGCCCTGTCTCGATACTCCCATGACTTGGAACAATCTAAGGATGTACTTACTGACTACCCTTTCCCCACTAGTATGATCTGCATCATAATCCTGGTAGTCAAGTACTCATCCTAAGGGCTTTATCAACATGTAATAGAGAGACAATAAGTGTACATGTTATGATAAAGGGCAACCAGATAGCATACTATCATGTTGAGCAAGAAAGCCCTCCCTATATATGTCCAAGCATCCACTACAATATACATCGCATGTACAGTAATGGCCTCTAGGGCATACATATAACTAACAATCTCCCACTTGCACTTAAGTCCATCTCTTGTAGTATCCAATACCCAACAATCAGCAGTGGTTGTAGTATCTCATACTCAACCATCCCATAGAAGTCTATCTAGGAGTAAGGCCTTTATGAGTGGATCCGCTGTGTTATCCTTCGTGTCTACTCTCCTGACCTCGATCCCTTGGAGATCAACCATCTCCTTGATCAGGTGATACTTGCCTCAGAATATGTCTGGATCGCTGATGGGACATTCGTCCTAGGAGAAATCCACAACTCCATTGTTGTCATAATAACAGTTATTGGACTCTCAATAGTAGGAACCTCGTTCATCTCATGAACAAGAAATGCCCAGACAGCCACTTTGGCAGCATCATTGGTAGCAATATATTCAACCTTTATCGCCTAGTATGTCACGGTATGTAGCTTGGAACTCTTCGAACACACCGTCCCTCCACTGAGGGTAAAGACAATGCCTGTGACTGACTTTCAGTAAAACTTATCACTCTGGAAGCTGGAACCAAGAACATTCTTTTAGTGCTTCTCAAGTATTTAAGAATGTCCTCCACAGCTTTTTAGTGATTCTCCCAAGATCCGATTGATTCCTGATCACTACACCTAGTGAGTCATCTACATCTGGTCCGGTACATAATATCGCATACACTGATAGAGCCTACTGCCGAAGCATAAGGTATCCTTTGCACGCCAGCTCTCTCCAAATCAGTCTTGGGAGACATGTTTCAGGTTTTCAAAATCTAAAAATAGGATTTAGTTATTCCTATCTTATCAAACAAAACCGTCGAAATATTGAATCTAAGTTCTCCAACTAGCTAAGTTGACGAAAAAGATTTTATGTTTTTAGAAAATTTTCTGATTTTTGTTTGTTTTTAAATAGGTATGCAAATGCAAAATATACATATGAATGCGAAGGTAGAAAGCTTACCGAGCACACCGCCAAGCTTAAACTTGACAGTGCCCTCACTGTCAGGCTACACCAAGAGGGTCAAAATTGTCGGCGCTCCCAAAAACAAATTATATACAAAAAAAAAGAAAAATAAAAATATACACATAAAAAGGTTCCCCCCAAACTTAAGTGAAACAGTGTTTCCACTGTTAAGTGTTGAAGTTCAGAGTTAGGGGGGAAGAGAACAGTATCAATCTATACAAGGCCATACACAAGCCAAAAGTGAGTACCAACCATTCAAAAATTCTATCTCTGTAATATGTGGGTTGGTGAAAGAAGGTGAAGAGAAAAGAAATGGAGAATACGCGAGACCGTATGGTGATAGAAGCGGGATACGGTCTCGGTATATGAGTGGAAGAATGGCGGAAAGGAAAAAGAAATGGAGCATGAAATTGAGAGTTAAAATGGAGTGAATAAATTAGCACAATTTTTAAGGACCGATGTGTAAGAAGAGTTTGTACTAATCTATTAACCCGTCGAAAAATGGGGTCAAATCCCTCAAGATTCGTAAGAAACCATAGGTAAGCCGAACTTGGTAAACCAAACACTGAAAATGAAAGTGGCACGGTTTCTTACAAGGTCGGAATGATGGAAAGGATGGAGGGGATTGATTGAGGAAGGTCATCGGTTAAAGGTTCAGGAGGGTATACACAGTCAATGAAAGGATGAATTGGAAAATCCGACTCATCAATTAAAACTGGTTCATCCTCAAAGCTATCCTCAAAAGTCTCCTAAAAAGTTATTTCATCCATGCAAATTTCATCAAAATCGAGACACATATGGAGTTCGGGAAATACAGTTAATGACTCGGGATGATGAATTGGAGAGAAAATCTCAGCCAAATCTGCGGGTTCATCATCCAAAATATTCCCAGCATCTATATCCTTAATCAAGTGAAAATCAATTTCCTCGGACACCTCAACCAAAACATGGATATCAATCAATTCAGGTTCTAGGATTGAGATGTAGAGGTCAAAAGGATTGGGTGTGGTTTCACTCAAAAGGGACCCTTCACAATCGGGCAAATCAAACACTACAAATTCGTACAACTCATTATTTGTTCTATCTTCAATCGATGAATCGTTTGGAAAACCAGATAGACATTCAAACCCGGAGTTGTGTGATTCAATTGGCAATGTGTAGGTTTGATTAGGAAGGGTGTACAGCTCACTTTCACTACTCAAATTCTCAGCTTGTCCTACCGCCTCATCATACGTTGGAAAATTTAGACCTAGTTGAAAACTAGCTACCGGGTCACTAGGTTGTATGAGGGCGTCCATGGACGCATTCAAATTCATCATTTGTTGGCATGACGCTACCCTAAAGTCTTCCAATGACTGTTCCAGACTAGACATGGGTTGTGATGGGGTTTCAGTAAAAGATTCGGAGTTGTTTGGATAATAGAAACCCCTAAATGGCTGTGTAGAAGCAATGTCTAGGGAAGGCGCAAAAGTTGGGTAGGACTGGTAGGAATTGAATGGCTGGACAGGGGTAGGATTAACATACGAATAAGAAGGTGAATAGAATTGTTGATCTAAAGAATTCGTAGTGGTGAAAGGAGTGAAAGATCGGCTACGGGATTGTTCAATATGTTCGGCGATGGACAAAGGACATCTTGCAAAAGAGGTATCAACATAAGAGGGTAGTGAAGGTTCAAACGGTTGATACAAAGTGGATTGCAGAGTGTAAGTGTTTGTCCTAGACGCGTCTATGCGATCTTTCAATGAAATTTTAGGCATGGAGGGGTCGTTCAAAATTCGACCAAAGCAAGAACCGTGGGAAGTTATGTCTGGTTGTGGATACCAAAGTTCGACAAGGGTTTTTCGAGGTGGGGTACCTCATGATATGAACAGAAGAAGAAGAATAAGAGAAAAGGAGGGGAAAGAATGTTTTTTTAGTTTGTTATTAACAAAAAAATGAAATATACAAAAAAGAATCTGGACAAAAACAATCACGACACAAAAATATCACACACCTAATCGTTCTAGGGTTCACCTAGATCAACTAGACTTGCTTAAGAACATGATTGGCGAAGTAAAATTGTGTTGAGAAACATGCGCAAGATACACTGATCAGGAGACCAGGCAAGTGCAGAGATAAGGGGAGGTTTTCCGACGCTTTTGCGAAGGTCCTTAATTAAATAACCCTTTCTCTTTTGGTGGTTTCGCCGTGAACACTTTTCTAGACACCCCGTAAACAATATACCGTTAAGCGGTGTTCTAAACACAATTAACCTCTCCTGGTGAGCGCGAAATCCTCAAGGCTTAAAGTCTAATTTCTTTTAAAATTTGTGCGGGTAAACGTTATGCTCAAGTTCGTGATTTGTGGGCCACGGGAAAGGTGATGAAATCCTTTACCGTATGTTGTGGGGTTCGCTTGCTCTTAAGTCCGTATTAATGTATGCAATGCGCAATTCAATGAAAAAATTCATTCAAAGAGTCAAACAATCATTTTTTAGTTTAAGCTCGGCACTGAAACAAATACGGGTTAGTCAATTTTTTGCGTTTGCTAGCGAACTTGCAAATAATCCTGCAAATATATTATATTGGAAACGTCGGATTTGAGAAGAAGGTGTTAGTAAGTACATACCGTTAAGTTGTGGGTTAAAAAACCCCGTTGAATCAAATCCAAGTAGCTTGAAAAGTTCGCTTGCGCGGGTCAAACTACCCGGATCTTTGGCACTGTACTTCGTAACCACCTTAACTTTGAATGTGCACTTTGCTCCCCACGGTTTCAGTTCGCAAATCCGGAAAAAAAAATTGAAATGTCAGAAAAACGGATTATTATTGCGAAAAAGCTATACGAATGCCCTAATACCTGCACACTAAAAATTATAAAAAAACAAACAATACAAATGGGACACAACAAGAACACTGGAGCACAGGCAAAAATTTTGGAGCAATTGGGGAAGAACAGGCCGGCGACGCCGGATTTTGAGGGTGTGTCGCCGGTTGGTTTTTGGAGTTTGGGCTCCAAACTTCTACTGTGATCACACTGTTCAAGTAATATCTCACTGGTATTGTTTATCTTTTCTGTTTAGTTACAAGGTGCAAGCAGGTACAAAATCCAAAGAGCAAAATGGTTAGGAAAGTTAGTTTTTTTGTTTTTGTTTTTGAAATTTTTAGTTTGTTTTGAAAAGTGTTAGATGGATATTAACAAGATTAACCCGAAATAACAAAAACACAAACGTTACCGACTCCCCGGCAACGGCGCCATTTGATCGCACGCCAAAAGCGTGTCGGATATTTAATAGTTCTAAAGTTTAACCGCGATCAGGACGGTGTCGCTTTGCAGCTAGCCGCGATGAGCACGGGTCGATCCATAGGGAGACGGAGCATTTTACGTTCTTATTCTTACGAGTTAACGCGCGTGGCATATTTGTTCGTTATCCAACCTATGTGTTATTTGCAAAGTAAATGCTTGTTAGGATAAAGTAAAATATTGTAGGTTAAGGAAATCCATATTCAAGTCCTTTGAGCCAAACTCAACCAATGAAGTTAGAGCAATCAGCAACAACGTAGATTAGGGTATTTAAGCACGGTATTCATGGAATCCGGCTTATTGTCCCTTGTCCGTCGGTTCTTGTCTCTTGCTTTCGCCTCCGGCCAATCCGAACGCAACCGGTCGCGGTTAGGAATCACCGTTACCTTGGTAGGGTAGGGTGCCTAACGGAGCGTTTGCGCAAGGTTTGGGCGGAGTTTCAAACGGAAAAGACGAGAAAAGGAAATGAGGAATGAAATGTTAACTTACAATATCTTTCTCTTTTCCTAAGAACATATTAACAACCATTCACAAAACAAACCAAAAAGAGCAAAAGAAAAGATAAGCAAAGAAAAGAAAAGATTACAAGCAAGTAATTAAAGTGCATGGAATTTAAGTGCATGAAAGTAAAGCATGAATGCAAAGCAAGTAATAAAAAGCAAGAATGAAATAAGCAAGAAAGAGAACTAGGAACCATGGAACAAAAAACAAGCCATGGGATCAATAAACAACCCTTAAACTTGCAAGCCCAATGAAGGGGTTGCAAGATCAAGAGAAGGGTAAAGAACTCTTGTGAAATGAAGGCACAAAAGAGAAGAGCTTTATTGATTCCATATGAAGATACAACCCGTTGAGATCAATGACCAAAGCTTAAACGTGCAAGCTCAATGAAGAGGTTGCAAGATCAAGTTAAGGTATAGAACTCAAGGGGGAAGCTATTTACAAGAACTAAAAAGAAAACAAAAGTGTTACAAAGTGTGGAAATGTAAGCAAAAGAATGACCATGAACCCTTGCCCTCTGCCTGCTATTTATAGGCAAAGAGGAAAAGAAAATAAACAATAAAAATAGGGCCAAATAGCAGCAATGGAGGGCCAGTGAGAAGGTGGGGCCCACAGGAAGTGGTGGGACCGGCCTCGCCGGCCTAGTCTAGGGGAGTGCTCGGCCCAATTCCGAGTACAGGGTCTCGTGCTTGATGTGTTGACTTTTGTGTCCCATCACACCACTTTGGTGCAGTTTATTTTCTCTGATTTGGCTTGGTCTGCACCCAGGTTTTGGAGGGAATTTTGAATCTTCAATTCAACACATAATTTTTACCATTAAATGCTCATTACTTCATTCCCACATATGCCTAAATCCATGGCTGCCCCATTATGGTCTTGTTGATTTGTCCATTTGATTTTATTTTGCACTTATTATTGGAGGGAATTTTTGAATCTTCAAATCAACACATAATCCTTAGCATTGAATGCACATTATTTCATATCCACATGTGCCTAAAAGTTTTGTGCACACACTTGTTTGTGTTGGACTATTTAGATAAAAAAAAGTGTGTACACAAACTTGTTGCAAAAAGGAACTCATGAAGTATCGGTCGGTTTGCGGTTCTGGTTGCAGTGTCGGCTCTCAATTGATATATCCGTGCTTTTGAATGTATTTCCAGTATTATGTCATGGATACCTGTAATCTGTAATACTGAGCAGACACTGGTTAATAATACCGATGAATACAACAAACGAGCATAAGAATGGGCGGTATAAAATGCAGTTTTTTGTGATGAACAAATACCCCCAAACTTATATTTTGCTCGTCCCGAGCAAAACCATTTAATCACAAAAGAAAATCCTAACTGCACTTTCGCAGGGAACGCGATTGTACTTAGCGTGTGCAACAAGCCGTTAAACCTCTAGGTGTCCCTAGTAGGAGGAGTGTTGTCTCCTGAGGGTTTTCAGCGGATACTACCCAAAAAATCCCGTCAAGCTAGTTTTCCGAAATAACTACGATTCAAACCCTAAGATTTTGTTTTTAAGATAGCAATTCTATTATCCTAAATTTAGAACTATCGAACCTTTATTTTTCACACCTCGCTTCTCATTTAACTTAAGATTTTATATGTCTTTACGTGTAGTGCAAATAGTCTCGTTAAGTTTCAAAAGAATCGATTAAAGTCGTCATGTCACAAAATAAAGCCCAGATAAAAACTTAAAAAGGATCACATAGGTTTTATAAAGAGTTAAGTATTTCTCAAGTTTCATTTTCCAGTTAGGTTTCAAATTCAGAATTTCTATCTTCCTTAACAGGAAACTAAGTCTTATTTTTCACTCCTCATTTTTCTAGTTATCATTTCATACACACCTCTGTGAACGTGCAATAGTCTTTATCATAGAATAAAACCTTCATATCTCCGCTAGAAATACTTTTTTATAAAAACCCGTCTTTTGTCAAGATTATTCTCACACAAAGAACCATTAGGAATTTTAACTCGAAGAGAACACTTGCTTGATTTTGTTTTAATCTGGACTTTCTAGGTTTCTTAACGAGCTTTGGGCCAATGCTCCCAATCCAGTTGGTTTTAGGGCATTAGGTGTAGAGACACCCCAGTGGACTTAATTACTCAAGTTACCTAGGCCCTAAAACAAAAGACAAATTTTAGCGTGAAAATCATGATGATTTAATGCGAACGGAGATATAACCGGTAGTTCAATTATTTTTTATTGGATAAAAGAAGTGTTTAGTGGATTAGGTGTGTAATCATTCCAACCAAGTTCCAGATGGGTTATTTTTCAGAATTAGTTCCAATTAAGGTATCAGTAACATCCTTTCATATCCGCTTCACTTCATAAACTATTCTCGATATTACTTATTTCAGAACAAACCTATTTGATCCTCAGAAAATAATTTCTCCATTTAAAAGTTTTTATACATAATAGACTTATCATCTAATTTTCAAAAACTCACAACTCGAGTAGTGTGATGTAAAGACGTATAATAGCTATAGTTAACTTCAAATGAGGGTTATCTTTCAGGTTTTCAAAATCTAAAAATAGGATTTAGTTATTCCTATTTTATCAAACAAAACCATCGAAATATTGAATCTAAGTTCTCCCACTAGCTAACTTGACGACAAAGATTTTATGTTTTTAGAAAATTTTCTGATTTTTGTTGGTTTTTAAATAGGTTTGCAAATGCAAAATATACATATGAATGCGAAGGTAGAAAGCTTACCGAGCACACCCCCAAACATAAACTTGACAGTGTCGTTACTGTCAGGCTACACCAAGAGAGTCAAAATTGTCGGTGCTTCCGAAAACAAATTATATACAAAACAAAAAAAATAAAAATATATACATAAAAAGGTTCCTCCCAAACTTAAGTGAAACAGTGTTTCCACTGTTAAGTGTTGAAGTTCAGAGTTAGGGGGGAAGAGAACAGTATCAATCTATACAAGGCCATACACAGGCCAAAAGTAAGTACCAACCATTCAAAAATTCTATCTCTGTAATATGCGGGTTGGTGAAAGAAGGTGAAGAGAAAAGAAATGGAGAATACGGGAGACCGTATGGAGATAGAAGCGGGGTATGGTCTCATTATATGAGAAGAAGAATGGCGGAAGGGAAAAAGAAATGGAGCACGAAATTGAGGGTGAAAATGGAGAGAATAAATTAGCACAATTTGTGAGGACCGATGTGTAAGAAGCGTTTGTGCTAATCTATTAACCCGTCGAGAAATGGGGTCAAATCTCTCAAGATTCGTAAGAAACCATGGGTAAGCCGAACTTGGTAAACCAGACACTAAAAATGAAAGTGGCACGGTTTCTTGCAAGGTCGGAATGATGGAAAGGATGGAGGGGATTGATTGAGGAAGGTCATCGGTTAAAGGTTCAGGAGGGTATACACAGTCAATGAAAGGATGAATTGGAAAATCCGACTCATCAATTTAAACCGGTTCATCCTCAAAGCTATCCTCAAAAGTCTCCTCAAAAATTATTTCATCCATGCAAATTTCATCAAAATCGAGAAGCATATGGAGTTCGGGAAATACAGTTAATGACTTTGGATGATGAATTGGAGAGTAAAACTCAGCCAAATCTGCGCGTTCATCACCCAAAATATTCCCAGCGTCTATATCCTTAATCAAGTGAAAATCAATTTTCTCAGACACCTCAACCAAAGCATGAATATCAATCAATTCAAGTTCTAGGATGGAGGTGTAGAGGTCAAAAGGATTGGGTGTGGTTTCACTTAAAAGGGACCCTTCACAATCGGGGAAATCAAACACTACAAAGTCGCACAACTCATAATCTGTTCTATCTTCAATCGAAGAATCGTTTGGAAAACTAGATAGACATTCAAAACCGGAGTTGTGTGATTCAATTGGCAATGGGTAGGTTTGATTAGGAAGGATGTACAGCACACTTTCACTACTCAAATTCTCAGCCTGTCCTACCGCCTCATCATACGTTGGAAAGTTTGGAACTAGTCGAAAACTAGCTACCGGATCAATAGGTTGTATGAGGGCGACCATGGACGCATTCAAATACATCATCTGTTGGCATGACGCTACCCTAAAGTCATCCAATGACTGTTCCAGTCTAGACCTGGGTTGTGATGGGTTTCAGTAAAAGATTCGGAATTGTTTGGATACTGGAAACCCCTAAATGGCTGTGTAAAAGGAATGTCTAGGGAAGGCGCAAAAGTTGGGTAGGACTGGTAGGAATTGAATGGCTGGACAGGGGTAGGATCAACATACGAATAAGAAGGTGAATGGAATTGTTGATCCAAAGAATTTGTAGCTGTGAAAAGAGTGAAAGATCGGCTACGAGATTGTTCAATATGTTTAGCGATGGACAAAGGACGTCTTGCAAAAGGGGTATCAACATAAGAGGGTGGTGAAGGTTCAAACGGTTGATACAAAGTGGATAGCAGAGTGTAAGTGTTTGTCCAAGACGCGTCTATGCGATCTTTGAATGAAATTTTGGACATGGAGGGGTCGTTCGAAATTCGACCAAAGCAAGAACCGTAGGAAGTTATGTCTGGTTGTGGGTACCAAAGTTCGGCAAGGGTTTTTCGAGGTGGGGTACCCATGATATGAAGAGAGGAATAAGAATAAGAGAAAAGGAGGGGAAAAGAATGTGTTTTTTTTAGTTAGTTATTAACAAAAGAATGAAATATACAAAAAAAGAATCTGGACAAAAACAATCATGACACAAGAATATCACACACCTAATCGTTCTAGGGTTCACCTAGGTCAAGTAGACTTACTCAAGAACATGGTTGGCGAAGTAAAACTGTGTCAAGAAACAGGCTCAAGATACACTGATCACGAGGCCAGGTAAGTGCAGAGATAAGGGGTGGTTTTCCGACGCTTTCGGGAAGGTCGTTAATTAAATAACCCTTTTTCTTTTGGCGGTTTCACCGTGAACACTTTCCTAGACACCCCGTAAACAATATACCGTTAAGCAGTGTTCTAAACACAATTAAACTCTCCTAGTTAGCGCGAAGTCCTTAAGGCTTAAAGTCTAATTTCTTTTAAAATTTTTGTGGGTAAACGTTATGCTCAAGTTCGTGATTTGTAGGCCACGGGAAAGGTGATGAAATCCGTTACCGTATGTTGTGGGGTTCGCTTGCCCTTAAATCCGTATTAATGTATGCAATGCGCAATTCAATGAAAAAATTTGTTCAAAGAATCAAACAATCATTTTTTAGTTTAAGCTCTGCACTGCAAAAAATACAGGTTAGTCAATTTTTAGCGTTTGCTAGCGAACTTCCAAAGAATCCTGCAAAGATATTATATTGGAAGCGTCGGATTTGAGAAGAAGGTGTTGGTAAAGTACGTACCGTTAAGTTGTGGGTTAAGAAACCCCGTTGAATCAAATCCAAGTAGCTTGAAAAGTTCGCTTGCGCGGGTCAAACTACCTGGATCTTTAGCACTGTTCTTCGTAACCACCTTAACTTTGAATGTGCACTTTGCTCCCCACGGTTTCAGTTCGCAAATCCGGAAAAAAAACTGAAATGTCAGAAAAACGGATTATTATTGCGAAAAAGTGATACGAATGCACAAATACCTGCACACTAAAAATTATAAAAAAACAAACAATACAAATAGGACACAACAAGAACACTGGAGCACGGGCAAAAATTTTGGAGCAATTGGGGAAAAACGGGCCGGCGACGCCGGATTTTTAGGGTGTGTCGCCGGTTGGTTTTTGGAGTTTGGCTCCAAACTTCTTCTGTGATCACACTGTTCAAGTAATATCTCACTGGTATTGTTTATCTTTTCTGTTTAGTTACAGAGTGCAAGAAGGTACAAAATCCAGAGAGCAAAATGGTTAGGAAAGTTAGTTATTTTGTTTTGGTTTTTGAAATTTTTAGTTTGTTTTGAAAAGTGTTAGATGGATATTAACAAGATTAATCCGAAATAACAAAAACACAAACGTTATTGTCTCCCCGGCAACGGCGCCATTTGATCGCACGCCAAAAGCATGTCGGGTATTTAAGAGTTCTAAAGTTTAATGCGATCAGGATGGTGTCGCTTTGCAGCTAGCTGCGATGAGCACAGGTCGATCCACAGAGAGACGGAGCGTTTTACGTTCTTGTTCTTACGAGTTAACGCGCGTGGCATATTTGTTCGTTATCTAACCTATGTGTTATATGCAAAGTAAACGCTTGTTAGGATAAGATAAAATATTGTAAGTTAAGGAAATCCATATTCAAGTCCTTTGAGCCGAACTCAACCAATGAAGCTAGAGCTATCGGCAACAACGTGGATTAGGGTATTTAAGCATGGTATTCATGGAATCCGGCTTATTGTCCTTTGTCCGTCCGTTCTTGTCTCTTGCTTTCGCCTCCGGCCAATCCGATTGTTAGTTGTATGTATGCCCTAGAGGCCAGTATTTTACAGATGATGTATATTATATTGGATGCTTGGACATATATAGAGAGGACTTTCTTGCTCGATATGATAGTATGCTATCTGGTTGCACTTTACTTTAACATGTATACTTGTCTCTTTATAATGTCTTATAGTTACATGTTGGTAAAGCCCTTAGGATGTGTACTTGACTACCTGGACTATGATGCGGATCATACTAGTGGGGACATGGTAGTCCATAAGTATATCCTTCAATGTCCCTAGTCATGGGTGTATCGAGACGGGGCATCGATATACCAGAGTAGACTAGCGTATACACTTCTCGACCCATGAGATGGGCAATGGATGATCCCATATCCATTGGTGTTTGACATCCGAGATGGTATACGGGTGCTCAGTGGAGACTAGGTACACTGGAAGGACTCGCCGAGAACTCCCATATGGTATTATACCTCACGTCATATGGCAGTTCTCTGGTGACACTTGTGCAGGTTAGTCTGTAGACCCGAGATCGTCATAGAGTATTGTGTGATTCCCACTGTGCTTTGATTTCCACCTTACCACGTCCATGAGGGCGTGCAAAACGGTGGTTTTTGGGTACAGTCCCGAGTCACATGGAGGAAATGACCGATAAGAGGGGTTTTGTCTCTCCCGGTATTGGGGGTTGATATTGCGCTGTGCTCGATTGGCCATAACAGGGAAGTCCCTGGCCAGGGCTGATTTAGAGATTTACTGATAAGTGTTACCAGTAGTTTCTCGACCCGTTATAAGCCTCACATTGGCATGACTTATCGGTTATTGGGGTCTGACGTTTACCACCCCTAGACTTGATATGCGACATATCAGACG
The DNA here is from genome assembly GCA_030015575.1 of Agapanthus africanus. Taxonomy (NCBI): domain Eukaryota; kingdom Viridiplantae; phylum Streptophyta; class Magnoliopsida; order Asparagales; family Amaryllidaceae; genus Agapanthus; species Agapanthus africanus. The sequence continues at coordinate 249,102,026 of JASDDO010000029.1, read as the reverse complement.
AGATGACCGGACTGTACGGGAAGTGTTACCGGCAGGCTTTTACAGGAGTTGGAGCGGGCTTGCTTGCTGATCTTCTGATCGCTCAATACCCGGGTAGCCGTTACGTCCAGCTAGTACCGCTGACGGCTTGTGGGTGCTTGATGTGATCATCACCTACTGCCGGTATATTGACGAGTCTTTAGAGTCCTACATAGAGGTTTTACTGGCTCAGGCAAAACGAAATAGGAGCGCATATGTGATATGTGCGAGACCGAGAATAATGCGTGTATGTGATACCGTATTCTATTCTCGCGACTTTTTTGTATCGGACGGTTATATATGATATAGCCGGGTTATCTAATCAAGTGATGATTCGATAAATCGATACAATGGATGTTAGCCGATCATATAAGATATGACCGGATTATTAAAGCAAGTGTTAATTTAATAATTAAGTGTACAATTGTATATTAGATATACTAATTTACATTTACTAACACTTGTTCACTTTAGGGTTTTTCTCACATGTACACTACTTTAACATATATATGATATATGTTAAAATGTGTCATCTTATTGTATTATGGTTGATGATACAACATTCATGTGTGTATGAGACATACACCATTCTATGTATTATGGTGGGTTATGATTATTTAAGATAATTACAAAATTAGTGGAGTTTTGGAATGAGCATGAAGCTTGTAGAAGCTTACTTTGCTTTGACAAAGTCTACTAGCTTTGTCTTTACCTTAGATTCCTTTTAACCCAACCATAATCAATTAGCTATGGCTATGTCTCTACAAGGGTTAGTATATGATACTCACTCACCATGGTTACCCTTTACACTTGATCATTATCCTCTTCACTTTCTTTTGTTCATCATCTTCTTTCTTGAGTTCAAAAGAAAAGCTTGCTAGGGTTTGATCTAAAGTGAGAAATATTGTGAGAAATAAAAATCTAAAGAGAACCCACTTCCTATTTCTCCATCCTCTACTAGACTAGCACTTCAGTTTAGGATGTTTACTTCACTAATTCCCTAGTTAGTGAAGTAGGAGCTTGAGTCGGAATTCCCTCGACGTAGATCATCTTCGGCCTCGGAGACTTCAAGCAAGGTCGCATCCTTCGCCTCGTGAAGCCATGCAAGAGCCCGGGAGAACCTTGATCGCAGCGAAGGGACTTCAACAAGGAGCAAATGAAGTGGAGGACCGATCTACAAAGGTTGTATTTCGTGTTCTCTTTAGAGTAAAGTTGTTTACTTGCCATTAGATTCGCCTAAACTCTAGTATACGATCTTGCTTAGGGTTGTTCGGCACATAAAAATTTAATTTTGGCATGGTCGATGCATTGTAGAGCCTTGTTAGTGTTCCTAGTAACCCTAAACCAAACGCAACCGGTCGCGGTTAAGAATCACCGTTACCTTGGTAGCGTAGGGTGCCTAACGGAGCGTTTGCGTAAGGTTTGGGCGGAGTTTCAAATGGAAAAGATGGGAAAAGGAAATGAGGAACGAAATGTTAACTTACAATATCTTTCACTTTTCCTAACAACACATGTTAACAACCATTCACAAAACAAACCAAAAAGAGCAAAAGAAAAGATAAGGAAAGCAAAGAAAAGATTACAAGCAAGTAATTAAAGTGCATGGAGTTTAAGTGCATGAAAGTAAAGCATGAATGTAAAGCAAGTAATAAAAAGCAAGAATGAAATAAGCAAGAAAGAGAACTAGGAACCATGGAACAAAACACAAGTCATGGGATCAATAACCAACCCTTAAACTTGCAAGCCCAATGAAGGGGTTGCAAAATCAAGAGAAGGGTAAAGAACTCATGTGAAATGAAGGCACAAAATGGAAGAGCTTTATTGATTCCATATGAAGATACAACCCCTTGAGATCAATGACCAAAGCTTAAACTTGCAAGCTCAATGAAGAGGTTGCAAGATCAAGTTAAGGTAGAGAGCTTATGGGGGAAGGTATTTACAAGAACTAAAAAGAAAACAAACGAGTTACAAAGTGTGGAAATGTAAGCAAAAGAATGACCATGAACCCTTGCCCTCTGCCTGCTATTTATAGGCAAAGAGGAAAAGAAAATAAACAATAAAAATTGGGCCAAATAGCAGCAATGGCGGACCAGTGAGAAGGTGGGTCCCACTGGAAGTGGTGGGACCGGCCTCGCTGGCCTAGTCCAGAGGAGTGCTCTGCCCAATTCCGAGTACAGGGTCTCGTGCTTGGTGTGTTGACTTTTTGTAGGGTTCCTAGGCACACTCATGAGGTTCTACAACTGATCAACCATGCCAAAATCAAAATTTTCATGTGCCGAGAAACCCTAAATAAGATCGATTACTAGAGGTAAGGCGAAACAACAAGAAAGTTAACAACTTAACTACAAGTGAAAGGGATTACAACCTTTGTAGATCCGGTCCTCCACTTCTTTAGCTCCGTGATGACGTCCCTGAACTGCGATCATCGGGATCCCGGACTCTGGCAATGGTTTCGTCGGAGAAATGATCGGGCTAGGTCGTAGACTTCGATACCGAAGATGATCTACGTCGAGGCGACTCAAACTCAAGCTCCATCTTCACTAGGTCATGAAACTTGTGAAGATAACACCCTATACAACATGGCAAGTGGTAGAGGATGAAGAAAAAGGAAGTAGGTACACTTTGGACTTGGATTTCTCACTTGATTTCATCACTTAAAAATTTTCAAGAAAGTTTTCTTCACTTCATGAAGAAGATGAAGAAGAAGAAAGAAAATGAATTATTCTTGAAATTAATAAATCAAGTGAATACTTATCATCTAGCAACCATGGGTGAGGTCAACACATGTAGAGAATAAACTAGGGTTTAAGTTGATGGTTAGGTTAAAACATAAAACAAAATGGTTAGACTTTTCGAAGATGCTTAAAGCATCATGAAACTTCTAGTAAAGATAAAGAAAAGCAACCATTTATTTTTAACAAAATAAATAAAATAAATAAATAAGTTAAAACCCTAACCATTAACCTAAACATGGTTTAAAGCATACACACATCCAAGTTTGCATGTATCATCAAACATGATACAAACTAGTGCATAAACATATATCATATATACAATGTGCACAATCTAGTGAGAAAAATAATCTTAAGTGAACCAATACTAGTTAATGTAAAGTAATATATCAAATATATAATTATACATTAAATCATTAAATCAACACTTGATTTAATGATCCGGTCATACTGCATATAAACGACTAATATCAAGTGTATCAATACATCGAATCAACATTTGATTCGGTAACCCGGCTATATCCTATATAACCGTCCGATGATACAAATCGCGAGAATAGAATTTAGTATCACATATTGGTATTATTCTCGGTCCCGTACATATCTCATATGCGCTCCTATTTCGTTTCGCTTGAGCCAGGAAATCTCTATGTAGGACTCTAAAGACTCATCAATACGCCGGCTGTAGGTAATGATCATATCAAACACCCACAAGCCGCAAGCGGTCTGCTAAACGTAATGGCCACCCGGGTATTGAGCGATCAGAAGATCAACGAGCAAGACAGCTCACACTCCTGTGAATTAACCAATAACACTTACCGAACAGTCCGGTCTGTTCGTCTGATATGTCGCATATCTCGCCTAGGGGTGGTAAACGTCAGACCCCAGTAGCTTGATAAGTCGTGTCGATACGTGGTCTATAACAGTTCGAGATACTACTAATAACACTTACCAGTAAATCTTAGCAACCCTGGCCAGGGATTTGCGGTTATAGCCAATCGAACACAGCGCAACATCAACTCCCTATACCGGGAGAGACGAATCCACTCCTATCGCTCATTGCCTCCATGTGATTCAGGACTGTACCCAAAAACCACCGTTTTGCACGCCCGTTTGGACGTGGTAAGGTGGAAATCAAAGCACAGTGGGAATCACACAAGACTCTATGAGGATCTCGGGTCTACAGACTAACCTGTACCAGTGTCACCAGAGAACTGCCATCTGACGTAAGGTATAACACCGTCTGGGAGTTCTCGGCGAGTCCGTCCAGTGTACCCAGTCTCCACTGAGCACCCGTATATCATCTTTGATGTCAAACACCAGTGGATATGGGATCATCCATCGCCCATCTTTATGGGTCGAGAAGGTTTACGCTAGTCTACTCTGGTATATCGGTGCCCCGTCTCGATACACCCACGACTAGGGACCTTGAAGGATGTACTTATGGACTACCATGTCCCCACTAGTATGATCCGCATCATAGTCCAGGTAGTTAAGTACACATCCTAAGGGCTTTACCAACATGTAAAAGAGAGACAATCAGTGTACACGTTAAGATAAAGAGCAACCAGATAGCATACTATCATGTCGAGCAAGAAAGTCCTCCCTATATATGTCCCAGCATCCACTACAATATACATCCTATGTACAGTAATGGCCTCTAGGGCATACATATAACTAACAATCTCCCACTTGCATTATGGTCATCTGTAGCAGTGGTTGCAGTATCTCATACTCAACCATTCCATAAAAGTCTCTCTCTGGGAAAAGGCCTTTGTGAGTGGATTCGCCGTGTTGTCCTCTGAGTCTATTCTCCTAACCTCGATCACCCTGGAGATCAACTATCTCCATGATCAGGTGATGCTGCCTCAGAATACGTCTGGGTCACTGATGGGACTGGGGTTCCTGGGCAAAAGCCATACTTCCATTGTCACACAATGGTAGGAACCTAGTTCATCTCATGAACCAATATACACCCAAACTGCCTCTTTGGTAGTATCTTTGATAGCGATGTCACCAGCCTTTATCGTCTAGTTTGCCACGGTATCTAGCTTGGACCTCTTCCAACATACCGTCCCTCCACTGAGGGTAAAGACAATGCCTGCGACAGACATTCAGTCGTCCTTATCACCCTGGAACATTTCCAGTGATTCTCCCCAGGATCCATTGATACCATCTTACTACACATAGTGAGAATCCTAACATCCATTTAGATCTATCTTATAGATCCAAAACCCAGGATTTAGGAGGTATCGCTTTGATCCTATTTGGAGAATCATTGTTATAAGTGGAGATTGACCGAGCGTAGCATAGGAAACACCTTCCCCATTAAGAGTATGTCATCCATGTACTTTATGAGGATCACCACCATACTCCCTACTACCCTTTTGTATATACAAGGTTCATCTACCATTTTGATGAAGTCAAACTCTTTGACTACTTCATCAAAACAGATGTTCCAACTCCGCGATGCCTGCTTTATTCTGTAAAGCATCTTGCACATGTTTCCGCTGCTCCCACTGTTTACGAAGCCCTCTGGCTGTGTTCTTATAGACGTTCTCTTCTAAATCAATATTTAGAAAAGCAGTCATGACACCCAACCACCAGATATCGCAATCATTGTATGTAGCAATGGCAAGTAGGATCCAGATGGACTTAAGCATAGGCACTGGAAAAGGTTTCATCATTATCCATGCCTGGCCAATGACGAAAACCTTTAACAAGTCTAGCTTCGAAAGTCTCAACTTTTCCATCTACACCAAGTAATCTTCTCAAGATATACTTGCTCCTGATGGGGATTTAACCCTTCAGATATAGCAGCCAAAGTCCATACTTTGTTGGTGTATATGGATTCCATCTTAGATCGCTAAGCATCCAGCCATTCTTACAGAGTCCCTACTCTCGATGGCCTGCTCGAAACTAGTTGGGTCATCATCTCATGATGCATTCCTCGCTCCCACTGTCGTCGAGAAACCGAAGTATCTCTCAGGCGGATGAGGAACCCTACCAGATCGGTTGAGAGGCTGAGGTTCGTCAGGGACTATTGAATCCTTTGGTTCTGTCAAATCATCAGCTGCAGTTTTGTATAGCTGAAACCTTTCCAGTTCTACAGAATTGACTTTGCCTCGATCTTGTCCGGATTTTTGCGTTTGACATAGGCCGGACAATCCCAAATCCTAACTTACTTAAGAGATAGGCTCTTCCCATACTATATCTTATATGGAGTGGTAGGCACTGATTTGATTCGAACCCAATTCAATAGGTATGCAGCTTCTCAAGTGCATAACCCCAAAAGGAAATAGGTAACTCAGTAGTACTCATCATAGAGCACACCATATCTCACAGGGTGCGATTGCTCCATCCTGATACACCGTTGTGCTGTGGTGTATTCAGAGGAGTAATGCTGAGAGAGAATCCCATTCTCCTTTAGAATAGTCCAAGAATTCTATGCACAAGTATTATCCTCCCTGATCTCATCATAGGACATAATACTTATACCCGTATTTTGGTTCTCTACTTCTAACTTATATTCTGTGAATATCTCAAAAGCTTCGGACTTATGTTTCAACAGGAACATATGACTGAATCTTGAGAGATCATCAGAGAATGTAATGAAGTACAAAGAACCGGTCCTGGCATGTGTAGACAGGGGACCTTACATACATCATCATGTATCAATCCCTAAAGTTCACTAACTCTTTCTCTCTTTCCAATAAACAGAGCTATGGTCATCTTATCTTTGTGACATGACTGGCAAGTTTCACAAGATGTAAATTCAAACTAATTTAAATATGCATCTAAAATGTAACTTAATCCAGTCGGGTCGCATTGATATTACCTAGTCTACAATGCCTCAAGAAGGATCCGTTCATTTCTGAACTCTTCCTCTTGTGTGTGTTCTGTATACTAGGAACTGTAGTTTGATTTAGAACGTCAATGCTTTTAGATAACGTGCCTGAACGGATCAACTTTTGATATAGGAAATGTACAAAACATTATTCAACAATACAAAATTATATCCTTCTTTAATAAATAAAGAGATTGATATGATTTTGTATATCAGGTTCGGTATCTAACAGCATTTGTTCAGAATCAATGTATTGGGAAATACAGGGTGACAGTAACCAACAGACTTGGCTGCAACACTTGCACCGTTTTCTGTCTCATGAAACTTATCATCCGTTCTCAGTTCTCTACCTATCTGTAGCCTATGTAACAAATTACATTTTATGGATCCTGATACGGTATCAAATACCCAGGACGTAGAGGATACTGAGAAACAATTCTTTATAATGAACACACCCGAAGGAAATGCATCTCATGCACTTTCTTCGTTTGGGCGGCATGGGAATTCTGGTATTCCCCTATTTCCTGCTCGGTCTTATAACAATTATAAGTTGGAGCGGGACCAACGTTCTACAGCTCAGTAAAACAAGCGGGTTCGGTCAATACATCCATATTATTATCTTGATTAAGGCATGACATGGTCGCTACCTAGAGAGAGAGAGAAAAAAACACTCTGCGTGCGCTCTTGCAGGATTAGATTGGTTATTTATTTTATCTAATCAGGATGGCTCCCACAGTTTTTATCAAATCTTCCTTCAAACCTTAAAAGGAAAGACTAGCCGGGATTAATTACACTCTACAAGTTCGCCAATCTTTCAGCCAGGCCAGTGTCGGTACTTTGAGGGAGGTTCCCCGTGATTTCGCACGGACCTAATTACAATAGACCTCGTTTTCCCAGGGGCGTAACCCCGCTGACACCTTTCTAGACACCTACTTGATCGGTGATTGGTAGAGATTCTGCGTGTTCAAGTTTAGTTAATTACCGCAATCAAAACGGTTTCGCTTATAGCTAGCCGGTTGAGTACGGGTCGTCCGCAGGGAGATGGGAATCTTTTTCTATGTGCTTTAACGAGTTAAGTCAAATTTTCCAGATTTGTTTGTGATTATCTAAGTGTTAAAATGATATGTAAAGAGAGATTGTTAGGGTTAGGATTATGTTAGTTTGAGTTAGGAGTCGCTCACTTCTTTCGTTGCCACTCTTAATATCGGTGTTACGGTAATCGGCAACAACGGGGATTAGCACGACTAGGAAGGAACTTGCGAGTATAAGCTAGGCTTTCCAACGCTTAAGTTCTTCCTTTTGGTGCTTGTCCGTCCGTTCTTGGCTCTTAGCCATAACCTCCGGTTAATTCAACCACAACCGGTCTCACTAGGGAATCACCGCTATCATGTAGGATAGGGTGCCGAAGGGAGCGGATTGTGGTTCAATTAACGGGAGTCGATTTAAGATGTTGGGCAAGGAAAGAATGAGAGAGATTTCCTTCTCTCAAACTTCCCTTATCCTACCCTAACAAGTATGGAAACTACTCACACATCATAACGAAAAGAAAACAAAACAAAAGAGGAAGATAGAAAGAAGGAGATTAGAAGATAACAACTAGCTATTTGCGACCTCACCTCGGCAAAGATCAAGCGTAAGCATCATGGTTGTTTTTAAGGATAAAGGAAAAGAGAAAAGAAAGAAACAACAAGAAATAACAACAACTAAGTTAACAAATGAAAATTACAAGCATTTAACATAAGAGCAAGACAAGTATGATAATAAAATGAACTTCTTTATTCATCATTCTTCACTCACAAAAGCTCACTACAAGTTTTTCAATGGAGAAGAGATGAGAAGAGGAGGAAGAACAAGTATTCTAAAACCTAGAAAAATACAAGATTAAGCACCCTTGGCTTCACAAGGTTCTGGGCTATTTATAGGCAGGGAAATGGAAATCTAGGGCAAAATTCTGCCTGTACATAGAAAGACCAAAATACCCCTGAAGTATCTTCAGCCGACAAGGCCGTACGGCCGCGGTTCCGCGGCCTAATAGAGGAGTTGGACCCTCCGGTTTCTCTTGCTTCCCTGGTCTGCTATCCCTTTTTTTCTGGTACATGTTTTTTCTGATAATCTTTCCATATTTCTTCCAGAATTCTAGTGGATCAAAAGGTGATTGGACATGGATCTTTTGTCATGATTTTCTTGAGCTCCGCGTAGATTTCTTGGATCTTGTGTTGCCATTGAGCCTTGTGCATGAAGGTGACAATCGATTTGCCATTTTGTCTCCTAAACTCGTGTGTGGCAACAGACGGATAAAGAGCGGAGACCCGTGTTTTATCTATGGTTGGAAAGAACCCGGATTTTGTCGTGTTTTTCCATGAATTTCACCGTTTAGAGCCGAGAACCTGTATCCTGCAATTGACTAGCAAACACGGCTCAAGAGTACCTACCGATAAGCAATATGATAAAAATTGGGCCGTATAAAAATACAATAATCTAATATGAACAAATAACCCCAAACTTATCATTTGCTCGTCCCGAGCAAAGGCAATTTATTCATAAAAAATTTCCTAACCTCACTTTCGCAGGGAACGCGATTGCACTGAGCATGTGCAACAAGCCGTTAAACCTCTAGGTGTCCCTAATAGGAGGAGTGTTGTCTCCTGAGGGTTTTCAGTGGATACTACCCACAAAATCCGGTCAAGTTGGTTTTGTAAAATAACTAAGATTCAAACCCTAAAGTTTTGTTTCAGAAAATAACAATTCTATTATCCTATGTCTAGACTATCGAACCATTATTTTTCACACCTTACTTCTTATTTAACTACAGATTTTATATGTCTTTATGTGCAGTGCAAATTGTGTCGTTAAGTTCCCGAAAGGTCGAATAAAGTCATTATGTCACACAATAAAGCCCAGATAAGAATTTTGAAAGGATCACATAAGTTTTATAAAGAGTTAAGCATTTTTCAAGCTTTGTTTTCCAGTAAGGTTTCAACTTCAGAATTTCTATCTTCCTTAACAAGAACTAGGTCTTATTTTTCACTCCACATTTTTCTTGTTTTCATTTCATACACACCTCTGTGAACGTGCAATAGTCTTTATCATAGAATAAAACCTTCATATCTCCGCTAAATTTTTTATAAAAGCCTGTCTTTTATCAAGATTATTCTCACACAAAGAACCGTTAGGAATTTTAACTCGGAGAGAACACTTGCTTGATTTTGTTTTAATCTGGACTTTCTAGGCTTCTTAGCGAGCTTTGGGCCAATCCACCCAAACCAGTTGGTTTTAGGGCATTAGGTGTAGAAACACCCCAGCGGACTTAATTACTCAAGTTACCTAGGTCCAAAAACAAAAGACAGTTTGGCGTGAAAATCAGATGATTTAATACGAACGGAGATATAAACGGCAGTTCAGTTATTTTTTGGATAAAAGACGTGTTTAGTGGGTTTGGTGTGTAATCATTCCAATCAAGTTTCAGATGGGTTATTGTTCAGACTTAGTTCCAATTAAGGCATCAATAACATTCCTTCATATTCACTCACTTCATAAACTATTCTTGATATTACTTATTTCAGAACAAACCTATTTGATCCTCAGAAAATCATTGATCCATTTAAAAGTTTTTCGACATAAAAGACTTGTCATCTAATTCCCAAAAACTCACGACATGTGTAGTGTGATGTAAAGACGTATATCAGCTATAGTTATTTTCAAAGGAGAGTTATCTTTCAGGTTTTTCAAAATCTAAAAAATAAGATTTAGTTATTCTTATTTTATCAAACAAAACCGTCGAAGTGTTGAATCAGAGTCCTCCAACTAGCTAACTTGACAGAAAAGTTTTTATTTTTTTAGAAAATTTTCAGATTTTTATGGGTTTTATGGATTTTAATATGCAGATGCAGAATATACATATGAATGCGAAGGTAAGAAATGCGTATCGAGCATACCCCCAAACTTAAACTGGACAGTGTCCTCACTGTCATTGCATGAAGAGATCATTTGAAGTGTCAAAATTGTCGGTTAGATATTGTAGGGTTGCTAGGCACGCGCACAAGGGTCTACGAGGCATCAACCATGCCCGATTAAAAATTTAGCCGTGCCGAACAACCCGAATACGGAACTTTAAACTAGAGATTAGGCGAAAACAAGCATGCTAAACACTTTAACACTAAGTGAGAGGGATTACAACCTTTGTAGATCCGGTCCTTCACTTCATATGCTCTGTGTTGTGGTCCCTTCGCTGCGATCATCGGGATCCGGACTCTCGAGAGGTTCCACGAAGAGAAAGATGCAACCTTTGCTTCCGATCTTCGATACTAAGATGATCTACCTTGAAGTTTCTTTAACACAAGCTAACACTCATGAAATGATGTGAACACCCTCATCTAAATGGCAAGGGAAGATGAGGATGATGAAGTAGGATTTTTGCTCTCTTTATTTATCTTTTTCTCATATTTATTCATCACTTTGGAAAAATCTAGCAAGCTTTTTCATGAAAGAATGAAGGAAGAAGAAGATGAACATAATAATAATCCTTTGGTGATGAATAGGAAAAGGAGATAATGATCAATTATGCAACCATGGTTCACTTAACCATTGTAGAGAATTAACCAAGGGTTAGGGTTTTGGGTTGAGTTAAGAATGAGTCATAAGTAAATATCTTTTCCATGACAAAACAAAAACCTTCTAGAATCATCTAGAAATCATTAACCCAAATCAAACCCTAATCTTGTTTAATCTCTACTAAACATGTTGCATTATTTATCATATCATGTTACAATATTATATATCACATATATAATATTTATTGTAACCAAATAAAATAATACAATTAACATATATCGTATATATATCAATATATTACCCCAGTGAGAAAAAGAATCTTTTAGTGAGCAAATATTAGATAATATAATTTAATATATCATATATATTATTATACATTAAATTATCGAATCAACACTTGATCCGACAATCCGGTTATATCGCATATAACCGACTAATATTTATCCGTACCGATTCATCGAATCAACACTTGATCCGATGACCCGGCTGATATCAAATATCGCGAGAATACAATACGGTATCACATATCGCATTATCCTCGGTCCCGCACATATCACATATGTGCTCCTACTCCGTTTTGCCTGAGTCAAGAAACCTCTGTGTAGGACTCTAAAGAATCGTCAATACGCCGGCAGTAGGTGATGATCATATCAATCACCCACAAGCTGCAAGCGGTCAGCTAAACGTAACAGCTACCCAGGTATTGAGCGCTCAGAAGATCAACAAGCAAGCCTGTACATTCTCCTGCGAATCCAAACAGTAACACTCCCGTACAGTCCGGTCTCGTCGTCTGATATGTTGCATATCTCGCCTAGGGGTGGTAAACGTCAGACCCCAGTAGCTTGATAAGTCGTGTCGATATGAGGTCTATAACAGTTCGAGAAACTACTGATAACACTTACCAGTAGATCTCAGCAACCCTGGCCAGGGATTTCCGGTTATAGCCAATCGAACACAGCACAACATCAACTCCCTATACCGGGAGAGACGAATCCCCTCCTATCGCTCATTGCCTCCATATGATTCGGGACTGTACCCAAAAGCCACCTTTTTGCACGCCCTCTTGGACGTGGTATGATGGAAATCAAAGCACAGTGGGAATCACACAAGACTCTCTGACGATCTCGGGTCGACAGACTACTCTGTACCAGTGTCACCGGAGAACTGCCATCTGACGTATGGTATAATACCATCTGGGAGTTCTCGGCGAGTCCGTCCAGTGTACCCAGTCTCCACTGAGCACCCGTACACCATCCTTGATGTCAAACACCGATGGATATGGGATCATCCATCGCCCATCATATGGGTCAAGATGCGTATACGCTAGTCTACTCTGGTGCATCGATGCCCTGTCTCGATACACCCTCGACTAGGAACAGTTATAGGATGTACTCGTCGACTACCGTGGCCCCACTAGTATGATCTCATCATAGTCCCAGTAGTCGAGTACATATCCTAAGGGCTTTATCAACATGTAATATAGAGACAAACAGAGTACATGTTAAGATAAAGTAGAACCAGATAGCATACTATCATGTCGAGCAAGAAAGTCCTCCCTATATATGTCCAAGCATCCACTACAATATACATCGTATGTACAGTAATGGCCTCTAGGGCATACATATAACTAACAATCTCCCACTTGCACTAGGGCCATCTGTTGTGGTATCACATACCCAACAATTAGCTGCGGTTGAAGTATCTCATACTCAACCATCCCATAAAAGTCTCTACTGGGAAAAAGGCCTTTGTGAGTGGATCCACGCTGTTATCCTCTGTATCTACTCTCCTAACCTCGATCACCTTGGAGATCATCCATCTCCATGATCAGGTGATACTGCCTAAGAATTATATCTGGATTTCTGATGGGACGGTAGTTCCTTGGCTGAAGCCACAACTCCATTGTCACACAATGGTAGGAATGAAGTTCATCGCATGAACTTATATATATATCCAGACTTCCTCTTTGGTAGTATCCTTGGTAATGATGTATCTTGCCTTTAATCGTCTAGTATGTCACGGTATCTAGCTTGGGACTCTTCCAACATACCGTCCCTCCACTGAGGGTATAGACAAGCCTGCGACTGACATTCAGTCGTCCTTATCAGCCTGGAACCTTTCCAGTGATTCTCCCCAGGATCGATTGATACCATCTCACTAAAACTAGTGAGTATCCTAACATCCAATTAGATTTATCTCATAGATCCAAAACCCAGGATTTAGGAGGTATCACTTTGATCCTATATGGAGAATCCTTGTGATAAGCGGAGATTGACCGAGCGTAGCATATGAAACTCCTTCCCTATCAAGAGTATGTTATCCACGTACTCTACGAGGATCACCACCATACTCCCTACTACCTTTTTGTATATACAAGGTTCATCTACCATTTTGATAAAGTCAAACTCTTTGACTACCACATCAAAATAGACGTTCCAACTCCGCGATACCTGTTTTATCACATAAAACATCTTGCACACGTTTCCGCTGCTCCCACTTTCTACGAAGCCCTCTGGCTGTGTACTTATAGACGCTCTCTTCTAAAACATCATTTCAGAAAAGCAGTCATGACACCCAACCACCAGATATCGTAGTCATGGTATGTAGCAGTGGCAAGTAGGATCTGGATGGACTTAAGCATAGCTTTGAAAGTCTCAACTTTTCCATGTACACCAAGTAATCTTCTCAAGATATACTCGCTCCTGATGGGGATTTAACCCTTCAGATAAAGCAACCAAAGTCCATACTTTGTTGGTGTATAAGGATTCCATCTCAGATCGATAAGCATCCAGCCATTCTTACAGAGTCCCACTCCTGATGGCCAGCTCGAAACTAGTTGTGTCATCATCTCATGATCCAATCCTCGCTCCCACTGTCATAGAGAAACCGAAGTATCTCTCAGGTGGTTGAGGAACCCTTCTAGATCGGCGGAGAGGCTGTGGTTCGTTGGTTACTATTGAATGCTTTGGTTCTACCAAATCATCAGCTGCAGTTTGTATAGCTGGGACATTTCCAGTTCTACATAACAGACCTTGCCTCGAGCTTGTCCGGATTTTGCTTTTAGACATAGGCCGGACAACCCCAAATCTTAACAAACTTAAGATATGGGCTCTTCCCTTTCCATATCACATATGAAGTGGTAGGCAACTGATTTGATTTGAACCCTTTTCAATAGGTATGCAGCTTCTCAAGTGCATAACTCCCAAAAGGAAATAGGAAACTCAGTAGTACTCATCATAGAGCACACCATATCAAATAGGGTGCTATTGCTCCACCCCGATATACCAACGTGCTATGGTGTATACAGAGGAGTAATGCTGAGAGAGAATCTCATTCTCCTTTAGAATAGTCCAGGAATTCCGTGCTCAAGTATTCTCCTCCTTGATCACATCAAAGGACATAATACTTTTACCCGTATTTTAGTTCTCTACTTCTAACTTATATTCTGTGAATATCTCAAAAGGTTCGGACTTGTGTTTCAACAGGAACATATGTCTGAATCTTGAGAAATTATCAGAGAATGTAATGAAGTACTAAGAACCGGTCTTGGCATGTGTAGACAGGGGACCTTCATACATCAGCATGTATCAATCCCAAGAGTTCACTAACTCTTTCTCTGTTTCCAATAAACAGAGCTATGGTCATCTTATCTTTGTGACATGACCAGCAAGATTCACAAGATGTAAATTCAAACAAATTTAAATATGCATCTTAATGTAACTTCAGCTAGTCGGGTCGCATTGATATGACCTAGTCTATAATGCCTCAAGAAGGATTCGTTCATATCTGAACTCTTCCTCTCGTGTGTGTTCTATATACTAAGCACTGTAGTTTGATTTAAAATGTCAATGCTTTTAGATAACGTGCCTGAACCGATCAACTCTTGATATAGGAAATGTTCAAAACATTATCCAACAATACAAAATTATATCCTTTCTTTACTAATAAAGAGACTGATATGATTTTGTATATCAGGTTCGGTATCTAATAACATTTGTTCAGAATCAATGTATTCCGGTAATACAGGGTGACAGTGACCAACAGACTTGGCTGCAATACTTGCACCGTTTTCTGCCTCATGAAACTTATCACCCGTTCTCAGTTCTTTACCTTTCTGTAGCCCATGTAATATATTACATATGCGGGATCCTGATCTGGTATCACATACCCAGGACGTAAAGGATACTGAGAAACAGTTCTCTGCAATGAACACACCCGAAGATGATGCATCAACATGCACTTTCTTCGTTTGGGCAGCACGGGAAATCTGGTATTCCCTAATTTCCTGCTCTGTCTTATAACAATTATAAGTTGGAGCGGGACCAACGTTCCCCAGCTCAGTATAACAAGCGGGTTCAGTCAATATATCCATTTTATTATCTTGATTAAGGCGTGATATGGTCGCTATCTGGAGAGAGAGAGAAGAAAACACTCTGCGTATGCTCTTGCAAGATTAGATTGGTTATCTAATATATCTAATCAGGATGTCTCCCACTGTTTTAATCAAATCTTCCTTCAAAACCTAAAAGGAAAGACTAGCCGGGATTAATTACACACTACAAGTTCGCCAATCTTTCAGCCAGGCCAGTGTCGGTACTTTGAGGGAGGTCCCCCGTGCTTTCGCACGAACCAAATTAAAGTAAACCTCGTTTTCCCAAAGGCGTAACCCCGTTAACACCTTTCTAGACACCTACTTGATCGACTAATTGTAATGTGTAAAACTCTCCCAGGAATAACTCTTACTCGCAGCGGGTATCGGGATCCAACTATCTTATAGAAGGTATGCAATCTCATTGCAAATTTCAACACTTGAAATTCCCAATAATATTTTGCCCCAAGCGATCTATGACCTTGACAAGGTCAACAAACCATAGACCGTAAGTCAAGTTCAACCCGTCATTTCCTGATTGAATTAAACCCACCCGCACGACCCTTGACAAGGTCAACAAAGTCGCACGACTACCCTAATCCAATCGCATCATATGCTTATGCAGATAAGCATAAATAGCTACCGCACACTACGCCTTGACAAGGTCAACAAACGCAGCACGAATACTATGAAGTACTTATCTGAAATGACGGAGGGCTACGACGGGTTTTTCAGAAAACCCTTTGCGTAATGAACTTGATATCGTTGTAGAATCGAGTGATTTTAAATGGAGTATTTTTGAGGCTTTCCTAGTTTTGCTAAAGGGGTCACTCCCGGTGAAGGGATCGTCGGCCCTTTCCTCATCGAATAAGGTGCAGGATATATCATATATACCGCTGTGCAAAGCAAGAACTATAGAAGCAATCAAAAGACAAACCGAGTTTGTAGCATCTGCCAGTTATCGCTAAAGGAGTCACTCCCGGTGAAGGGATCTCGGTCCTTTCCTTATCGAATAAGGTGCTGGATGTTCTACAAGGAACACCGCTATGCAAAACAAGAACTGTAGCTACCAGTTTTTATAAACAAGTTTCTACAACATCTTTAGGATTCTTTTATTTCATTAATCTCATTAATGAAGTCCCATTTTATTATGCTTCACAAGCATCTCTTTTGAAACGAAATCTGCAATATAACATATATCTCATATATATAATATAAACATTCGTCACAGGCAGTAATATGATCTCATCACAGAACATAGCAGCAGAAGAACATATATGAAATATTGGATATACTAGGACGTCCGTGTTTTCAATACGAGCATGTATAAAACACGGATTCCACGGTCGCGATGAATAGCCAAACCCACATCCCTAGACCCCTACGAGAGCGGCAAGTAACACTGCCAATTCTAGGGTTAGGAGACCCGGTTTTGACTCCTCGAGATGGTCTCCCACTAGACCCTAGAACCCGGTTACTTGTGCTCCCCGCCTTGGGTCTACCTAATGCGGAAAAGTAAATGATATACAACGGTGACATCTTCCGCTACCTGGAAGTGCCCCAATAAAAGAATATTACATACAAATGAATTTTACATGAATGAAAAAGAAAAACTCTCATCTCACATAAAACCCCCGGCTATTCAAAACGCGACGATACAATATAACATATCACAGCAACACATAATATCTCATATCATCAACGTAAGCAAGTATGCGTATCCCGATTGTCGTTGATGTATAGCAACGAAGCCGGCGATACACCACATACTACGCTTACGGTCACAGAAAAGAAAGTGTAAAACTACAACAGTTGGAATCCGCAACCTCCTTAGACATCGCATGCCTAACCAAATGAATTCCTTAGACATCACATGCCTAACAATTATAAACCCCGCATTTTAGTCTCATTATCGAAAACTCTTTTCAATATCAAGTCGGGGAATTCAACTAGATTCCCGACGTCCTGATCGAATGCTCGTCGTAAACTTTAGTAGACGGCCGCACCCCCAGATGCCGTCGACGAAGTGCACTAAGGCGGAACACCGCTGCCGCGAGCACCCGAACGGATGCTTTCGGTGACGGGGTTCTCCTACAGTCACTTGGTTGGGGGTTTGGGGCGTAGCTGTCTATTAAGTTTACCCGGCGAGTATCCGCGTACGCTACGTGATTGCGACGGACTTTTGATCACATCAAAATTCCGTGGCAACCGATCATCTGAGACTAAACTGCTATGTTTATAATATTCAAATTAGTTATCTCATAACTACCTGTGGATTCCAAATATTGTATCACATTCCAGATAAAAAGAAAAAATTAAACTTTCCGATCGAATCATCAAGCACCCAAGATTTCCCCAATTTATCTCAACACTTGAAAACAGTTTAAAAACATCCATTACATGCCACAGTAGCAATGGTCTAGCCGTAGAAGGGTCAAGCCAACGCCTCACATGTGGCACGCCGTACTGCCCCAAACCCTAAGGTTCAAAAGGCAGTTCAAGACGGTCACATAATCGAGTTAAGGTTTGTTGTCTTCTAGAGGGTCCACCGCGTTACTTGCATGACTTAGAACGTTCTTAAACACGAGGAAAAATCCAACTTTTGAAAAATTTTCCGACAGGGGAAAAACCGAGTTATTGATATCCGTTCGAACTTTTTAACAGTTTCTAAAATTATCCGGACAAAACTGAACAAAGTTAAAATATCCGATCGAAACTTTAAGTCCCCAATACAACCCAGATAATTCAACAGTTGAATAAAAATTAAAAATTTCCAGAAGACTCAGCACTTGAAGACAAGAATTACTGTGCAAGACACGTGGTGTAACTCAGCAAAGTGGTCGCGGAACCGCCGCGAAACGCAGGGTTGCGCCGCGGTTCCGCGCCTCGTTTGTCGAGTTAACATCACGTGCTTCACAGTAACTCATACAATTCCCTGCTGAATTTTTTGGCAATTTTTAATTCACAAAAAACCAAATTTTCAGAAAATTTCCAGAGAGTGGGTTTTATCGGGTTTTCCGGGTTCGATCGGACTTTAAACTTCGTCTAGACTTCGCCTAAAGCTCTAGCTTGGCTCTGATACCACTGTAGGGTTGCTAGGCACGCGCACAAGGGTCTACGAGGCATCAACCATGCCCGATTAAAATTTTAGCCGTGCCGAACAACCCATATACGGAATTTTAAACTAGAGATTAGGCGAAAACAAGCATGCTAAACACTTTAACACTAAGTGAGAGGGATTACAACCTTTGAAGATCCGGTCCTTCACTTCATATGCTCCGTGTTGTGGTCCCTTCGCTGCGATCATCGGGATCCGGACTCTCGAGAGGTTCCATGAAGAGAAAGATGCAACCTTTGCTTCCGATCATCGATACTAAGATGGTCTACCTTGAAGTTTCTTTAACACAAGCTAACACTCATGAAATGATGTGAACACCCTCATCTAAATGGCAAGGGAAGATGAGGATGATGAAGTAGGATTTTTGCTCTCTTTATTTATCTTTTTCTCATATTTATTCATCACTTTGGAAAAATCTAGTAAGCTTTTTCATGAAAGAATGAAGGAAGAAGAAGATGAACATAATAATAATCCTTTTGTGATGAATAGGAAAAGGAGATAATGATCAATTATGCAACAATGGTTCACTTAACCATTGTAGAGAATTAACCAAGGGTTAGGGTTTTGGGTTGAGTTAAGAATGAGTCATAAGTAAATATCTTTTCCATGACAAAACAAAAACCTTCTAGAATCATCTAGAAATCATTAACCCAAATCAAACCCTAATCTTGTTTAATCTCTACTAAACATGTTGCATTATTTATCATATCATGTTACAATATTATATATCACATATATAATATTTATTGTAACCAAATAAAATAATACGATTAACATATATCGCATATATATCAATGTATTACCCGAGTGAGAAAAAGAATCTTTTAGTGAGCAAATATTAGATAATGTAATTTAATATATCATATATATTATTATACATTAAATTATCGAATCAACACTTGATCCGACAATCCGGTTATATCGCATATAACCGACTAATATTTATCCGTACCGATTCATCGAATCAACACTTGATCCGAGACCCGGCTGATATCAAATATCGCGAGAATACAATACGGTATCACATATCGCATTATCCTCGGTCCCGCACATATCACATATGTGCTCCTACTCCGTTTTGCCTGAGTCAAGAAACCTCTGTGTAGGACTCTAAAGAATCGTTAATACGCCGGCAGTAGGTGATGATCATATCAATCACCCACAAGCTGCAAGCGGTCAGCTAAACGTAACAGCTACCCAGGTATTGAGCGCTCAGAAGATCAACAAGCAAGCCTGTACATTCTCCTGCGAATCCAAACAGTAACACTCCCGTACAGTCCGGTCTCGTCGTCTGATATGTTGCATATCTCGCCTAGGGGTGGTAAACGTCAGACCCAGTAGCTTGATAAGTCGTGTCGATATGAGGTCTATAACAGTTCGAGAAACTACTGATAACACTTACCAGTAGATCTCAGCAACCCTGGCCAGGGATTTCCGGTTATAGCCAATCGAACACAGCACAACATCAACTCCCTATACCGGGAGAAACGAATCCCCTCCTATCGCTCATTGCCTCCATATGATTCGGGACTGTACCCAAAAGCCACCTTTTTGCATGCCCTCTTGGATGTGGTATGATGGAAATCAAAGCACAGTGGGAATCACACAAGACTCTATGACGATCTCGGGTCGACAGACTACTCTGTACCAGTGTCACCGGAGAACTGCCATCTGACGTATGGTATAATACCATCTTGGAGTTCTCGGTGAGTCCGTCCAGTGTACCCAGTCTCCACTGAGCACCCGTACACCATCCTTGATGTCAAACACCGATGGATATGGGATCATCCATCGCCCATCATATGGGTCAAGATGCGTATACGCTAGTCTACTCTGGTGCATCGATGCCCTGTCTCGATACACCCTCGACTAGGAACAGTTATAGGATGTACTCGTCGACAACCGTGGCCCCACTAGTATGATCTCATCATAGTCCCAGTAGTCGAGTACATATCCTAAGGGCTTTATCAACATGTAATATAGAGACAAACAGAGTACATGTTAAGATAAAGTACAACCAGATAGCATACTATCATGTCGAGCAAGAAAGTCCTCCCTATATATGTCCAAGCATCCACTACAATATACATCGTATGTACAGTAATGGCCTCTAGGGCATACATATAACTAACAGATATACACAAAATTATTATTTTTATATTTTTATTTTTCTTTTTATTTTTTTGTTTTTGGGTTTTAAGAAAAGAAAAAGAAAAGGAATATCCACAAAAATGTAGAAAATGTATATACATACCCCCAAACTTATTTGGAACAGTGTCCACTGTTCTTGGCTGGATAACCGAAGTTTGGTGGTAGGCAGAGGAAGATTATGCAGGGTAAACCGGCTCCTGTAAGAACAGGAGCTCTTCTGTTGGTTCGGCGCTAAGGTACAGTTTTAGTCGGTGTCCGTTCACTTTGAAAAATGAACCGTCCTTTGGATTCTCCAAATCCACAGCGCCATGCGGATACACATTCCGCGCAAAATACGGCCCTTTCCAGCGAGATCTGAGCTTTCCTGGATGGAAGTGAAGTCGGGTGTCGTAAAGCAGTACCTGCTGACCAGGTATGAAAGTTTTGCGCAAAAGGTATTTATCGTGAAACACCTTCGTTCGATTCTTAATGACAACCGCGTTATCGTAAGCCTCATCCCTAAGCTCGCTCAATTCATTCAACTGCAGCTTCCGATGGCTGCCCGCATCATCGAGAGACAGATTCAGCTCCTTTATCGCCCAAAATTCGCGATGCTCTATTTCGACAGGTAGGTGGCAGGCTTTTCCGTACACAAGCCGATAGGGAGACATGCCAAGGTCGGTCTTATAAGCAGTTCGAAATGCCCAAAGGGCATCAGTGAGTTTCAGCGACCAATCCTTACGGTTCTTGGAAACCGTCTTCTCAAGTATCTGCTTGATTTGCCGATTTGAAACTTCGGCCTGCCCGTAAGTTTGGGGGTGGTAGGGCGTGGATAGCTTATGATTAATGGAGTATTTCCGCATCAAGGCGTCAAAAGTTTTGTTGCAGAAATGACTTCCATTGTCGCTAATGATCGCTCGGGGGTGCCCAAACAGGGAGAAAATGTTTTCTTTAAGGGGCCTAAGACAACCTTGTTGTCGTTAGTCCGGCTGGGCACAGCCTCGACCTATTTAGAGACGTAATCAACAGCGAGAAGGATGTACAAGTTCCCAAAAGAGCTGGGAAATGGCCCCATGAAATCTTTCCCCCAAACATCGAAAATCTCCACAACCAAGATCGGTTGGAGCGGTATCTCGTTCCTCCGGGATATCCGGCCCAAGTGTTGGCACCGGGAGCAAGTCTTGCAATAGTCATGAGCGTCTTTGAAGAGTTGTGGCCGGTAGAAACCACATTGCAAGATCTTCTCAGCTGTCTTTCTGGGGCCAAAATGCCCGCCACATGCTTGATCGTGGCAAAATGACAGCACACTCTTGAATTCCTCGTCCGGGACACACCGACGAATAATCTGGTCGGGACAGTAATTGAACAGATAGGGTTCGTCCCAGTAAAAGTGTTTTACTTGGGATAAGAAGCGAAGTCTGTCCTGACTTGACCATTCAGTCGGTAGTAATCCCGTGGCCAAATAGTTCATAATATCTGCGAACCAGGGTTCGCAAGATACTGTCAAGAGCTGTTCATCCGGGAAAACGTCGTTGATCGGAATTGGAAGCGAAGGCGAAGAAGGAAGCCGTGAGAGATGGTCGGCAACTACGTTTTCATATCCTCGTTTGTCCTTAATGACAAGGTCAAACTCTTGAAGCAAGAGGATCCAACGTATTAACCGAGATTTTGCATCTTTCTTCGTAAAAAGATGGCGCAGAGCAGAATGGTCTGTGTAGACAATGACTGGAGAGCCGATGAGGTAGGGCCTGAACTTTTCTAAAGCAAATACAACAGCCAAGAATTCCTTCTCAGTTGTTGTATAATTGAGTTGGGCATCGTTCAGGGTTCGGCTCGCATAATAGATTATGTGCGGCATCTTGTTGATGTGTTGTCCAAGGACATCACCAATGGCTAAGTCGGATGCATCGCACATAATCTCGAATGGGTGCGTCCAGTCAGGTGAAGAAAGAACGGGAGCAGAAGTGAGTGAGCTTTTTAATGACTCGAATGCAGTCACACAGCTCGAGTTGAAGTCGAATGGCGTATCCTTGGCCAGCAAAAGAGTCAAGGGCCTAGCAATCTTGCTAAAGTCCTTGATGAACCGTCTATAGAAACCGGCATGGCCAAGGAAGGCTCGGATGTCTCTGACGCATCGGGGAGGAGGGAGATTGGAAATGACCTCAATCTTCGCTTTGTCAACCTCTATGCCATTTTGCGAGATGATATGTCCTAAGACAATACCTTCGTGCACCATGAAGTTGCACTTCTCCCAATTCAAAGTAAGATTCTTGTCCTTACATCGGGTAAGGACAGCGTCAAGATGCAGCAAACACTCGTTGAAGGAATCGCCGAAGATGGAGAAATCATCCATGAAGATCTTCAGAAATTTTTCCACCATGTCTAAGAAGATTCCCATCATACACCGCTGGAAGGTAGCGGGCGCATTGCATAACCCAAAGGGCATGCGACGATATGTAAACGTGCCGAAAGGACAAGTGAAAGTGGTCTTGTCCTGGTCTTTTTCGGCGACGGGAATTTGATTATAGCCAGAGTAGCCATCAAGAAAGCAGTAGTACTCGTGTCCGGCCAATCGTTCAAGCATTTGGTCAATGAAAGGTAGCGGAAAGTGGTCCTTCCGCGTTGCGGCGTTGAGTTTTCTGTAATCGATGCATACTCGCCACCCAGTTTGGGTGCGAGTAGGGATTAACTCATTCGCCTCGTTAGTGATGACCGTTATACCTGATTTCTTGGGGACAACGTGAATGGGGCTAACCCACTGGCTATCAGAGATAGGGTAATGATACCACTATCCAGACATTTTACGATCTCCTTCTTCACAGCCTCTTTCATGACTGGATTGAGATGTCTTTGTAGATCCCGGGCTGGTTTGGCATCATCCATCAGATGAATGTGATGTTCAACGATCAGGGGACTAATCCCCTTGATGTCCGCCATGGACCAGCCAAAAGCTTGCCTGTTGCTGTGCAAGACCGTGAGAAGGGCTTTCTCTTGCTCTGGAGCTAGAGAAGCCGAGATGATAAAAGGGAGGGTCTCGTTCTCACCTAAGTAAGCGTACTTAAGGTGAGACGGCAAAGGCTTAAGTTCGAGCGTTGGAGGTGAAACGATGGAAGGTAAGATTGGTGAAGCGATCTCGAACTCAAAAGATTCCAACAAAGGTTCAAAACGAGTGTAAGCGACCGAGTCGGATGGTTCAGGTAACTCATCCGGAAATTCGAAAGATTCAAACTCGGGTTGCGAGCGGCTAAGATCGTTCGAGAACGTGAAACACTCGTAGTCGTTGTCGGGCGCAGAAACAGCAGCAGGTTCGAAGAGGAACGCACTAGTGGCGTTAAGGTTATCGTGTTCGAACAGAAACTCTTCGAATTCACACTCTTCAGGGGTGATCTCCTGGATCGAGCAGACGTCCAGTATATGAGCATTAGGTTCGGCGGGCTGATTCCCCAACCTAAAAATGTTGAGTTCAATCATCATGTTTCTAAAAGAGAGGTTCATCGAACCATTACGACAATTGATCACAGCATTTGAGGTTGCAAGGAATGGGCGACCGAGTATCACCGGAATTTGATTCCGGGGGTTAGCTACAGGCTGTGTGTCTAATACAATGAAGTCAACGGGGAATATGAAGTCCCCGACTTTGATTAACACATCCTCTAGCTCACCCTTAGGATGGGTGATCGATCGGTCGGCCATTTGGAGAGTGCAGTGTGTGGGTTTCAGCTCTCCTACGCCTAATTGCTCGTATACTGAGTACGGAAGCAGGTTAACACTGGCACCAAGATCTAATAGTGCGCGGTTGATGTTCTTATCCCCAATGGTAATAGAAATCGTAGGACAGCCAGGGTCCTTCCGTTTTTGTGTTAAAGATCGGGTAAGAGCATCACTCACTGCACTAGCCAAGAAAACTTTCTTTGGTACCTGAGACTTCCTCTTTTTCGTGCACAAGTCCTTTAAGATTTTCGCGTAGGATGGGACTTGTTGGACGGCATCTAAAAGAGGAATGTTAATGTTAACCTGCTTAAATAACTCCAGAATCTTCTCCATTTGAGGATTTTGTTTATTAGACCTCAACCGGTTTGGAAATGGAACGTTTTTAAAATTGGTTGAGTCTAATGATGGAGGAGGAGATTGTGGAGTTAGAACGGATCCCAGAACAGGTGTTTTCATAGAGTGAGAAGTGGGTCCATTCAGAGCAGAAGAAGAGGAAGGAGAGCCTTGTGAAGAACGGATAATAGGCTCAGAAGACGAAGAAGTAGGAGAAGAAGTAGAAGAAGAAGCGGTCGGGGTGTCATCGTTGATCCGTGTGCCGATGTTGTTTTGCAGCATCCTTCCCGATCTCAATGTGGTCACGGCACTCACATTATGGTTCTGTTGTTCAAGAGCAACATGTAAATTATGTGGGTGACCGGGATTTGGGAGTGGCTGGGACGGGAGCTTCCCCTTTTCTCGCTCACTTAAAGCCGCATTCAGTTGTGCAATCTGGGCCTCGATGGTCTTGATGCTTTGCCCGTGAGCGGCAGTGTGTTGCACTAAGGACTGAATGGAAGACTGGATGTTGGCGGTGGATTGTGTCGATTGTTTAACGAACGCCTCCAGACTTCGTTCGAGCGAGGAAACCTTATCGTTGTTTGATGGAACAAAGTTGTTTGGTGGAAAAGAATTGTTGGGTGCAAAGTTGTTCGTCTGATTTTGGAAAGGTTGGGGTTGGAAGGGTTGCTGAAACTGCTGTTGAGTTTGTTGTTGCGCTTGTTGTTGCGGCGGAGGGGCCCTTTGGAAATTGTTGCCTTGGAATTGATTCTGATTCTGATTCCAGGAGAAATTGGGGTGGTTCCTCCAACCGGGATTGTAGGTGGAAGAGTATGGATCATTCCTCGGTCTTTACTGGAATGCAGCATTAACCTGATCCTGTCCTTGCGATGGTGGATTGTAAGGACACTCTTCGGTCAAGTGAGAAGGATCAAAACAACAAGCGCAAATGGTACGAAGGGGGAGAACAAGGGCAGGAGCAGGAGAAGAAAATTTGCTCTCTATTGCTTCAAGCTTTCTCGTTATTGCAGCCATTTCAGCTTTCATCGCAATAGAGACATCAAGTTGGTGAATTCCTACCCTAGACTGACCGGTAGAAGTGGAGGTAGAAGAAGAAGAAGTCGGTCTGGTGCTCTCCCATTGTAGCGTTTGCTCCGCAAGGTCGTCAAAGAATTGCCACGCTTTCTCGTCAGATTTCGATAGGAAGTGGCCCTGACAGATGGTTTCCAACAACTGCTTCATTGCTGGGTTCAGGCCCTCGTATAAGGTTTGGCAAAGTTGCCATCTCTCGATACCATGGTGAGGACACTGAACAAGAAGGTCTTTGTACCGGTCAAAGCACTTCCAGAAGGGTTCAGAAGGAAGCTGAGAGAATTGGTTGATTTCATTGCGAATCCTTGCGGTTTTATGATTCGGATAGAACTTTTTGAGAAACGCTTTAACAAACTCGTCCCAACTGGTTATGGAGTGGGAAGCGGTGCTATACAGCCATTTTTCAGCAAGATCGCATAAAGTGAACGGAATGACTCGTAGACGTATAGCATCGTCCGACAGTTGGGTGGTTTTCATCTTGGCACAAACGTTTTGAAATTTATTGATGAAGATATAGGCATCTTCAGATTCAAGCCCATGAAATCGTGGAAGTATGTTGATGAAGTGGGGCTTAATTTCAAAATTATCCCCATTGGCCGGTGGAAGAGAAAGGCAGGTGGGAAGTGCAGAACGGGTGGGATAGAAACGATCCTGGAGCGCGATTCGCTGCGGCGCTACAACAGGCGGTGGTGGTGGGTTATTGGTCTCCGTAGGAGGTAGAGCCAATCCAAGGGTAGTCAAAGAGATGTTCGGATTAAATCCGGACATCGCGGAAGAAGAGGTTGGTGATGGTGAAGGTGAAGATGTATGAACAGAATTCCGGTCAACGTCGGAGTTGGCCGGCAAAGGTAAGGGTGAAAGAGGAGTGGACGGAGTTTCGACGTCTGAGTCGATCGCGTAGTCGGTAGCGACTAACGTAACGCGGACTAGACGGGCGCTAGTGTCCCGAGTCCAAGCGGACATACACTAAACGAGTTTAGTATAGTCAAAGCGGAGAAGGTGAGGGTAAGAAAACGTCAATGGAGAAATACGATGGGTGGTGGGTGAAAAATGGATTTGGCGACAAAGGGCAAGTTTTTATAAAAGTTTTTGATTTTTTTTCTTTTTCTTTTTCTTTTATTTTAGAAAGAGCTTTACAGAAATATGTACGGACTTACGGCTTTAAACAATCACAAACAAGATATGCACAATCTCACCTAGATCTAGGGTCACCTAGGTCTGCTAGACAGCTCCTAACTGTTCCAGAGGGCTAGAAATAGGACCTCAAACCGCCTCTTCTCCGTCAAATGCGGCCAGATAAGTGCCAGGTAAGTGGGAGGTTGTCTAATGCTTTCGCGAAGTTCCTTAATTAAATAACCACTTGCCTTCGTCACACTTGCCTAGGCACCGCAAAAGTCAGATAGGATAAACGGCCGATGCCTGTAACTAGTCCTCTGTCCTATTGAGCACGAAGTCCTTAGGGCTGAGTCTAGTATTTTTTAATTTAACAATGGTCAATGCATATGCGTTTTGTGATTTTTGGGGTCCTGGGAAGGGTGATGAAATCCCTACCCAATCTGAATTGGTTTCAAGCCCCTTAAGTCCGTATTAATGAATGCAAAGAAGTAACAAATCAACTGCAAACAATTTTTATTTTAGCGCGGCGCAAAGAATCCTGCACAAGAACAGTTTATTGGAAGGGGAAAGAGAATTTGCGCAAAGAATGCTGCAGAAAACACAGTTTATTGGAGTCCAGAGGAGTGGGAAGGAGATAAGGAACACTTAAAGGGAGTTTTGGGAAATGAAAGGCACAAATGGCCGCGGTTCCACGGCAATAGGGCTTTAATGCCGCGGTTCCGCGGCTATGTTGAGGAATTGGAGCTCCAGTTTGCTGGTGTGAGCTTGGTTGGGTGTCCTCTGCTTGTCTAGATGTGCTGAATTTTGACTTGATTACTGTATCTGCTCCAGATTTTTACAGTAGACCGTTTGCTTCGTTTTGATCCGTCGCGGTGTAGCCACGAAATATAGGTCTATCTTCCCACGTCTTTGGCACTGAACTCGAACTCCGTATTATCCTGCACACTTGCACAAAAACTAATCAAAAATAACAAAATGATTTTTTACAAAGTATATTTTTTTGTTTTGTTTTTTGGTTATATTCACAAGTTAACCCGAAATTACACAAAGGAATAAACTACCGTCTCCCCGGCAGCGGCGCCATTTGATTGGTAGAGATTCTGCGTGTTCAAGTTTAGTTAATTACCGCAATCAAAACGGTTTCGCTTGTAGCTAGACGGTTGAGTACGGGTCGTCCGCAGGGAGATGGGAATCATTTTTTATGTGCTTTAACGAGTTAAGTCAAATTTTCCAGATTTGTTTGTGATTATCTAAGTGTTAAAATGATATGTAAAGAGAGCTTGTTAGGGTTAGGATTAGGTTAGTTTGAGTTAGGAGTCGCTCACTTCTTTCGTTGCCACTCTTAATATCAGTGTTACGGTAATCGGCAACAATGGGGATTAGCACGACTAGGAAGGAACTTGCGAGTATAAGCTAGGCTTTCCAACGCTTAAGTTCTTCCTTTTGGTGCTTGTCCGTCCGTTCTTGGCTCTTAGCCATAACCTCCGGTTAATTCAACCACAACCGGTCTCACTACGGAATCACTGTTCAGTTGAAAATATTGCACTTTAGTATAAGTATTTTCCTTACATTTCTTAAATAATAAAAGGTGTTTATTATAAATATTAAACATATTTGGATTTATCTGCAAAATACTATTTGCCATATGTTTATTTATTATAATTAATATTATGAAGGAAAATATAGGCATTTTATATTTATATAATATTTTGGCAATTGAAAATATGCATATCATATCAAATATTCTAATTACAATTCTTAAAAGATATAATATCATACAAATGGTTAGAATAATATTTCAAAATATATGCATAATATTTTAGTAACTAAAAGATGCATAGCATATCAAATATTCTTAATCATGTTTCTTAAAGATTTATTACCATATAAAGTGCATAGCATATTAAACATTTTTAATCATATTTGTTAAAGATTTAT
Organism: Agapanthus africanus; assembly: GCA_030015575.1. Lineage (NCBI taxonomy): Eukaryota > Viridiplantae > Streptophyta > Magnoliopsida > Asparagales > Amaryllidaceae > Agapanthus > Agapanthus africanus. Next base: position 249,073,089 of record JASDDO010000029.1, on the reverse strand, counting down.
TACCATATAAAGTGCATAGCATATTAAATATTCTTAATCAAGTTTCTTAAAGATTTATTACCATATATAGTGATTAAGATACTCTCTCTAATTTAATAAATAGTACTAACATTATTCATAGAGATATTATGCAAGATTTAGCTCAGGTCAAGAGATCAAGATGTTCAAGATGTCAGGATCAAAAATCTGCCAAAATCATAAAATCAATACTGACAGGGACTCGGAATCCAGGCATGGAAAGTTACCATATTAGGAAGTCACCATATATGGTAACTAGTTTTTCTTCTTTGAGGGCTATATAAAGGACTAAGGGCTAAAGTTAGAAGACATCAAGCCGAAGAGATCACGAAGCTCTAGACGCTCACGTATCCAGGCTGATCATCAACTGTTCGTCTACCTCCTTAGGAAAGATCGAGAAGCAACTAGTTTGTAATCATTTTCTACGGAATCAAAGTGTAGATTGTTCAAGTTGATTAATAAAGGTAGTTGTTTTATTTCATTCTTTTTGCATTTACATTATGTTTCCCTCTCTGTCTTTTCATCTTCTTTTCCCAACATGCGCGAGTAATTCTCCGCTTGTTAGGGCTCGTAGGATTAGGGTAGGCTAATGGACGATGAAAATAATTAAACCCTTTTTAAGTCCTATAAAGTTTAGGTACTTTATCAAAAGAATCATTAAAATCCTAATTGGGCGCACTAGCAATTCTTTGCTAGTTCCAACCGCGATTAGAGATTAGATTAATGATTTTTTTGGTAAAGGCTAGATATGAACGGAGTTCCGTGTCGAGATAAGGGTTAAGAGTGGGATTCCTTTTCCCTCCAGAAACCCTAATCTACACGCATCACCGTCGTTCTAGTTCTAAATCTATTAATGGATAAAAAGGGTAACTTTTAATTAATCGTCCATAACTACTAAATCCTAACGAACCCTACAAGCCTTCTTATTATATTTACTACATCTTTAAAATAATCTAGATCTATATTTTACATTCTTGTTTAACGTAGATCTAGAAACCATTTTATAAAATTCTTTATCCCTCCTCTCTTTCTCAACACATCTAAAGTAAGAGTAAAAGGTTCCACGTTTCCCAGAGGACGACCCGTACTCACCTCGGTCTAGCTACGCGCGACACCGTTCTGATTGTGGTTATTCTACAAACAAACACAACTTTTTCGTATCAATCAAATGGCGCCGTTGCCGGGGATACGTGCGTAATTTTTTATTCTTACTATTTGTGTTGAATTCTTAGACGATTCATATCATTATTAAAACAAAACTGTAAATTGCATATTTAACGATTTGTGTGTGAATTTTGTGAGGGAATCTGGAGTCACGGACTTGAGGAAACGGGAGATCTAGGGTTTTACACTTCTCTAGTAAGATTCTCAGCTCCTTCTCTCTCCTCTCAAATCTAATAAAATCTATTTTCTGCAGGATTCTTTGCAAAATAGCGCCGCTAAAAAAAAAATCTTTTTGCAAAAGTTTTGTGATTGGTTTTGTTTTGCATATTTAATACGGATTTTAAGGGGCAAAGACCAAATCAAGATTAGGTGGGGATTTCATCACCCTTCCTAAGCCCCACAAATCACAAACCGAGCATATAGATCAACCCTTCATTAATTTAAAAAATATCTAGACCAGACTCTAAGGACTGTCGCGCTCAATAAGGACAGAGGAAGGTCGTGGGTAATCTATCGTTTATCCGCATTACTTTTGTAGTGCCTAGGCAAGTGTGACAAAGGCTAGTGGTTTTTAATTAGGCCCACGACGTGGTTCCTTCCCACTTACCTGGCACTTACCTGGCTACAAGGGTAGTACGGAGGCGGTAGAGGATTTATCCTGCGGCTTGTTCTTTGGAAGTCTAGGAGCGGTCTAGAGACTGGACCTAGGTGACCTTAGTTCTAGGGTTGCTTGTGCATCTTAGGGTGATTTGTCTTGAGTCCCACTTTTTCAAAAACAAACCAATTTTTAAACCACACACACGCTGCCACTTGCACTAAACCCGCTTAGTGCATGCTCGGCTGGACACGGGATCCTAGTGCCCGTCTTGTCCGCGTTCCTGCTATCGACGCCGAAGTCGGTACTTCTTCATCTTCTTTTCCCCAACCACACACAACATCGACCGTGATGGACGGCACTCCATCTAATTATAACACCACGCTGCCACCGCCCGCAGGTGAGCAGAATCCACCGCGCATCTCTCTCCAAGAGAGATGCTATCCTATTCGTGGTCCTCTTCCCACTTGTCTATCTCTTCCACCACCTAACGGGGATAATTTAGAAATTAAACCCCACTACATCAATCTGTTGCCCAAATTTCACGGGCTTGAGTCCGAAGACGCGTATGTTTTCATCACCAAATTCGAAAACGTATGCGCAATGATGGGTACTTCACAATTGACTTTAGATGCTATGCGCTTACGTCTTCTCCCATTCACACTGTGCGACTTGGCAGAAAAATGGCTTTACAATACTGCCGCACACTCTATCACTAATTGGGATGAATTTGTCATAGCATTTCTTAAGAAGTTTTACCCAAACCATAAGACTGCACATATTAGGAGCGAGATCAACCAGTTCACCCAGCTTCCCAATGAACCATTTTGGAAGTGCTTTGAACGTTTCAAAGATCTGCTTGTCCAATGCCCCCATCACGGAATACAAAGATGGGATTTATGTCGGATTATATATGAGGGCATTAATCCAGCAACAAAGCAGATGCTTGAAACAATGTGTCAATGCAATTTCATGTCTAAAGATAACGGTGAAGCTTGGAAATATCTGGAAGATCTCGCAGAAAGCACTTTGCAGTGGGAAAGCGTAAGACCACCTTCAACTAAGGGAGGTATTCACCAGCTCGACGTTTCCATCGCAGTAAAAGCTGAAATGGCAGCGATACAAAAGAAACTCGACGCTATTGAAAACAAGTTCTCATCTTTCTCCCTAAATCAGGTCACGCTTCCTAAGACCGTCTGTGGTTGCTGTTCGGATCCTTCACACTTAACGGAAGAATGTCCTATGAATGCATCGTTTCAAGATAATGCTGCTTTTCAACAGCGACCTAGAAACGACCCTTATTCTTCCACGTACAATCAAGGATGGAGGAATCATCCTAACTTTGCTTGGAATCAAAACCAACAAAGCAATTATCAAAGACCTCCTCCACAGCAACCACAACCACAGAATCAGCCCCCCTTTCAGTCACAGAATTTCCAAAATCCGGCCAACATTTCTACAACACAAGTGGCCGGTATTGACAACTCACTTGCATAAACTTTGGATATGTTCATGAAACAATCCATGCAAAATTCGGCTGAGATGAGGTCTTCTATTGATGCCCTAACGAAAAACTCCTCCTCCCATGGTGAGAGTATCAAATCAATAGAGAACCAAATCGCACAATTAAACGCTGCAATAAGTACGAGAGAGAAAGGGAAACTCCCATCTCAACCCTTACCGAATCCTGGCCATTCACAAAGTCATAATGTGAATGCCGTCACTACGTTGAGATCGGGGAGAGTGCTGAACAACCGAGTGGGTGAGCAACTTGATGATAGTGACACATTTGATACCCCTTCTTTTTCTTCCCTTAATTCATCTAGTCTCCCACCTTCGTCCGAGCCTATTCTCCATTTTCCCCAAGGCTCAAACATTTCACCAAATCTATCTAAGTCGATTCCCACTCTAATTTTAGGATCGAATCCGTCGCCACAGTCTTCTCCACAAACGTTGGACCCAAAACTTATTGATCGAGCTCCATTTCCAAACCGATTAAGGGCCAACCGACCTAACCCGCAAATGGAGAAGATTGTGGAATTGTTTAAGCAAGTTAGCGTGAATATTCCTCTCCTAGATGCCATTCAACAAGTCCCATCTTATGCAAGAATCCTTAAAGACTTGTGCACTAGGAAGAGAAAAACTCAAGTGCCTAAAAAGGTTTTCATGACGAGTAATGTTAGCACAGCTTTTACCCAACAAATACCAAAGAAACGTAAGGACCCCGGCTATCCTACAATCTCTATTTCTATTGGGGGTAAAAATATAAATCGTGCTTTACTCGATCTAGGCGCTAGCGTCAACTTGCTTCCTTATTCAGTATACGAGCAATTAGGAATTAGAGAGTTAAAACCCGCCCATTGTACTGTCCAAATGGCAGACCGATCTATCACCAAACCTCGGGGCGAACTAGAGGATGTGTTAATTAAAGTCGGGGAATTCATATTTCCCGTGGACTTTATTGTTTTAGATACACAACCTGTAGCAAACCCACGCAATCAAATCCCGGTAATACTTGGTCGACCCTTCCTAGCAACTTCTAACGCTGTAATTAATTGTCGTAACGGTTCTATGAACTTATCCTTCGGGAAAATGACAATTGAGCTTAATATTTACAGGCTAGGAAGTCAGCCATCAGAACCTTCTGCTCATTTGCTGGATGTTTGTTCCATCCACGAGATAGTTTCCGAAAGCTGCATGGATGAGGAGCTTTGCTTTGATGTTCTCGACAACATAAATGAAACATCGTTTGATCTTGCACCACTTCACAGTGAGGATATGTTCAATGAGTCCGACCTTGAGATTGAACCCGTTGACTTGTTGCAAAAGTCAGCAGCACTTTCCGAGTCAATATCTTATGCAAGTTTTGAACCTCTTCGGGAGTCCGAATATCATTCGCTTACCCCACCTTCTATAGTCTCTCCACCAATTCTTGATCTCAAACCGCTACCTTCTCATCTTAAATATGCATATTTAGGAGAGAATGAGACTTTGCCAGTGATTATTTCCGCTTCTCTAGCCTTAGAGCAAGAGAATGCACTTTTGGCAGTGTTGAGATCAAATCGGGAAGCATTTGGTTGGACTATGGCTGACATCAAAGGGATTAGTCCCTTAATTGTTGAACATTACATACATCTGATGGATGAAGCCAAACCAACCCGAGACCCACAAAGACGGTTAAATCCCGTTATGAAAGAGACGGTAAAGAAAGAAATCGTCAAGTGCCTTGATAGTGGAATAATTTACCCCATATCTGATAGTCAATGGGTAAGTCCAATTCATGTGGTCCCTAAAAAGTCTGGCATCACGGTCATCACTAATGAGGCTAATGAGTTAATCCAAACACGCACCGAAACTGGGTGGCATATATGTATCGATTACAGGAAACTCAATGCCGCGACGAGGAAAGATCATTTCCCTCTACCTTTCATTGACCAGATGTTAGAACGATTAGCGGGACACGAATACTACTGTTTCTTGGACGGATACTCTGGTTATAACCAGGTCCCCATCGCCGAAAAGGATCAAGATAAAACCACTTTTACTTGTCCTTTCGGAACTTTTGCTTGTAGACGCATGCCCTTTGGGTTATGCAACGCTCCCGCTACATTTCAGCGGTGCATGATGGGGATATTTTCAGATATGGTGGAAAATTTTCTGGAAATTTTTATGGACGATTTCTCCATTTTTGGGGACTCCTTTGAGGACTGCCTTCATAATCTTGACGCTGTTCTTACCCGCTGTAAGGATAAGAACCTGACTTTGAATTGGGAAAAATGCCATTTTATGGTCCAAGAAGGTATTGTACTTGGACATATAATTTCATATAAAGGCATTGAGGTCGACAGAGCTAAAATAGATGTCATTCAAAACCTCCCTCGTCCCAATTGCGTCAAAGATATACGATCCTTTCTTGGTCATGCAGGATTTTATAGGAGATTTATTAAGGACTTTAGCAAAATTGCTAGACCCTTAACCCTTCTATTGGCCAAGGACACTACTTTTCATTTCGATTCGGATTGTGAGGCTGCTTTTGAATCGCTTAAAGAATTACTCTCTACAGCCTCCGTTTTATCATCTCCGGATTGGAACCACCCGTTCGAGCTTATGTGTGATGCATCAGATTTTGCTATTGGTGCTGTCTTAGGACAGCATATTGATAAGATGCCACATGTAATTTACTATGCAAGTAGGACCTTGAATGATGCACAAATAAATTACACAACTACCGAGAAAGAGCTCTTGGCAGTTGTATTTGCATTAGAGAAATTCAGGCCCTACTTGATTGGCTCGCCTATTGTGGTTTACACAGATCACTCCGCCCTACGACATCTTTTATCGATGAAGGATGCGAAGGCCAGGCTAATACGTTGGATCCTATTGTTACAAGAATTTGATCTTGTCATCAAAGACAAGAGTGGATGTGAAAACGTTGTAGCCGACCATCTTTCACGCATCACTTCTTCGCCAACTGTGACCGTATCGATAAATGACTCATTTCCCGACGAACAGCTCTTGAATGTATCCTACGAACCTTGGTTCGTGGATATCGTGAACTATCTTGCGACGGGACTTATACCTAGCGATTGGTCGAAACAAGACAAACTTCGATTTTTATCCCAAGTAAAATATTTTTACTGGGATGAACCATATCTATTCAAGTATTGTTCCGATCAAATCATTCGCAGGTGTGTCCCTAACGATGAATTCAAGAGCGTGTTATCATTTTGTCATGATCAGGCATGCGGCGGTCACTTTGGACCTCGAAAAACGGCGGAGAAAGTTTTGCAATGTGGCTTTTATTGGCCAACATTATTTAAAGATGCATTTGAACATTGCAAAACTTGTCCGCGATGTCAGCATTTGGGTCAGATTTCACGAAGGAATGAGATGCCGCTCCAACCTATATTGGTTGTGGAAATATTTGATGTTTGGGGTATTGATTTTATGGGCCCTTTTCCCAACTCCTTTGGGAATCTTTATATCTTGTTAGCGGTTGATTATATCTCGAAGTGGGTGGAAGCTGTACCGTGTCGCACTAATGACAACAAAGTTGTCATTAAGTTCCTTAAAGAAAATATCTTTTCGCGATTCGGACACCCTCGCGCTATCATTAGCGACAACGGGACACATTTCTGCAATAGGTCTTTCGAGGCCTTGATGCGGAAATATTCAATCACCCACAAGATTTCTACGCCCTATCACCCCCAAACAAGCGGGCAGGCTGAGATCTTAAATAGGCAGATCAAACAGATATTGGAGAAGACGGTTTCGAAAAACCGTAAGGATTGGTCAACCAAATTGACGGATGCTCTTTGGGCATTCCGCACCGCTTATAAGACCGATCTTGGTATGTCTCCATACCGCCTTGTGTTTGGGAAAGCATGCCACCTCCCTGTCGAGATTGAATATATGGCAATGTGGGCTATTAAAGAGCTTAATTTTGATCTTGAGCATGCAGGCAGTTATCGGAAGTTGCAATTGAATGAGCTAAGCGAACTCCACGATGAAGCTTACGATAATGCGGTGATAGTAAAGAATAGGACTAAAGTGTTCCACGATAAAAATCTTTGTAGAAAAACCTTCACATTGGGGCAACAAGTCCTTCTTTACGATTCCCGTCTCCATCTTCATCCAGGTAAGCTTAAATCTCGTTGGAAAGGACCTTTTGTGGTGCGGTATGTACATCCGCACGGGGCAGTTGAAGTCGAAAATTTGAAAAACGGTTCGATTTTTAAAGTGAATGGGCATAGATTAAAACCGTATTTTTCTGCTGACCCCGCGGAGGAGCTCCTGTTTTTACAGGAGCCGCTTTATCAAAACTAAAATTCCTCCGCCTCACCTCCATGTTTTGATAACTTTTTCACATTTTAAGAATGGAGGTGAGTAAAAAAATGATTTGATTGAATATCTGTGCGTGTCAAAAAAAATAAATAAGTTTGGGGGAATTTTTCATTTAACTATTATTTTACCCCTTGTATCTCTCCCTTAGTATACAGGTCCTTGTTCTCAAAAGGCTACATCAGTGAGGACACTGCTGAAAACAGGTTTGGGGGGGAGGTTTGTATTCACTGAATTATCTTTGACACCGGGCATTAAATTTTTTTTTTTATAACAAAAGAGTAGAAAATGAAAAATTACATCCAAAAGATTGGAATAGTTTAAGAAAACCAAGAAAATTAGAAGTTTTCTTAAACGAACTAGTAATAAGTAGTTACGAGCTGTTGTCCCAAGGGTTAGTAAAATTAAGGAAGTCACTAATCTGAGGATAAAAATAAGTCCGAAAAATAGTCCCTATTCTGGAAGCCAAACATTTGAATGTTGATACCCTACTATATGCACTTACACGCGTCTTGAAACTCGGGATAGTAGAGGATACCTTGGAATGCTTTTGTCTAAAAGCCAAAGTATGAAGGAAATGAAAAAAAAATGAAGAAAATATAAAAATGGTGAAAAGAAAAAAATGAACACTGGTTTTGTTATCGCCAAGGCAGCAATAAAAAAATATAGCGAGGGTGCCTCTTCACCTAGTGCCCTAAGGCCAACTGGTCTGGGAGTCACTGCTAAGCCTTAGGTGGTACAAGACGAGGAAAATATTATCACCTAATCAGCAAGCACATGAGTAATCGGTTGGTTAGTACCTCAAGAAGTATTAACGGTCGCATGAAAATGTGTGAGCAAATCTTAATATTCATCAAAATAAAAAGTACTAAGGTAGATGGACAAGAGTATGATAGCTTGAATTGAATTCTCCGAGTGTAGAGATATTCTTTACACACACGTGGGGTTATATGATCAATGTTTAGATGAAAGGTAGGAATGAAGAATAAAGATGATGTTTTATTGAGGGATGATGTGATTTCTAACATTTTTTCATGACTATTAAGATAGGGCTCATGACAACTGAAAAGCTAGTGTAGTTGGAAATTCTTATTTTCAAAGTCTTTCTTTTATGGTTCTTATCTTTATATGTAAATTTCACCATCTCTCTTGTGTTATAGGATTTTGTGGGTGTAATCCGCTAAAAACCCTCAGGAGACAATACTCCTCCTACTAGGGACACCTAGAGGTTTAACGGCTTGTTGCACGTGCTCAGTGCAATCGTGTTTGCCTACGAAAGTGTGCTATTTAGGTTTTTCTTTTTCTTTTTCTCTTTCTCTTGAATAAATAGTTTGCTCGGGACGATCAAAATTAAGTTTGGGGGTATTTGTTCAGTTGAAAATATTGCACTTTGGTATAAGTATTTTCCTTACATTTCATAAATAATAAAAGGTGTTTATTATAAATATTAAACATATTTGGATTTATCTGCAAAATACTATTTACCATATGTTTATTTATTATAATTAATATTATGAAGGAAAATATAGGCATTTTATATTTATATAATATTTTGGTAATTGAAAATATGCATATCATATCAAATATTCTAATTACAATTCTTAAAAGATATAATATTATACAAATGGTTAGAATAATATTTCAAAATATATGCATAATATTTTAGTAACTAAAATATGCATAGTATATCAAATATTCTTAATCATGTTTCTTAAAGATTTATTACCATATAAAGTGCATAGCATATTAAATATTCTTAATCATGTTTGTTAAAGATCTATCACCATATAAAGTGCATAGCATATTAAATATTCTTAATCAAGTTTCTTAAAAATTTATTACCATATATAGTGATTAAGATACTCTCTCTAATTTAATAAATAGTACTAACATTATTCATAGAGATATTATGCAAGATTTAGCTCAGGTCAAGAGATCAAGATGTTCAAGATGTCAGGATCAAAAATCTGCCAAAATCATAAAATCAATACTGACAGGGACTCGGAATCCAGGCATGGAAAGTTACCATATTAGGAAGTCACCATATATGGTAACTAGTTTTTCTTCTTTGAGGGCTATATAAAGGACCAAGGGCTAAAGTTAGAAAACATCAAGCCGAAGAGATCACGAAGCTCTAGACGCTCACGTATCCAGGCTGATCATCAACTGTTCGTCTACCTCCTTAGGAAAGATCGAGAAGCAACTAGTTTGTAATCATTTTCTACGGAATCAAAGTGTAGATTGTTCAAGTTGATTAATAAAGGTAGTTGTTTTATTTCATTCTTTTTGCATTTACATTATGTTTTCCCTCTCTGTCTTTTCATCTTCTTTTCCCAACATGCGCGAGTAATTCTCCGCTTGTTAGGGTTCGTAGGGTTAGGGTAGGCTAATGGACGATGAAAATAATTAAACCCTTTTTAAGTCCTATAAAGTTTAGGAACTTTATCAAAAGAATCAGTAAAATCCTAATCGGGCGCGCTAGCAATTCTTTGCTAGTTCCGACCGCGATTAGAGATTAGATTAATGATTGTTTTGGTAAAGGCTAGATATGAACGGAGTTCCGTGTCAAGATAAGGGTTAAGAGTGGGATTCCTTTTCCCTCCAGAAACCCTAATCTACACGCATCACCGTCGTTCTAGTTCTAAATCTATTAATGGATAAAAAGGGTAACTTTTAATTAATCGTCCATAACTACTAAATCCTAACGAACCCTACAAAGCTTTTTATTATATTTACTACATCTTTAAAATAATCTAGATCTATATTTTACATTCTTGTTTAACGTAGATCTAGAAACCATTTTATAAAATTCTTTATCCCTCCTCTCTTTCTCAACACATCTAAAGTAAGAGTAAAAGGTTCCACGTTTCCCAGAGGACGACCCGTACTCACCTCGGTCTAGCTACGCGCGACACCGTTCTGATTGCGGTTATTCTACAAACAAACACAACTTTTTCGTATCAATCAATCACCGCTATCATGTAGGATAGTGTGCCGAAGGGAGCGGATTGTGGTTTAAATAACGGGAGTCGATTTAAGATGTTAGGCAAGGAAAGAGTGAGAGAGATTTCCTTCTCTCAAACTTCCCTTATCCTACCCTAACAAGTATGGAAACTACTCACACATCATAACGAAAAGAAAACAAAACAAAAGAGGAAGATAGAAAGAAGGAGATTAGAAGATAACAACTAGCTATTTGCGACCTCACCTCGGCAAGGATCAAGCGTAAGCATCATGGTTGTTTTTAAGGATAAAGGAAAAGAGAAAAGAAAGGAACAACAAGAAATAACAACAACTAAGTTAACAAATGAAAATTACAAGCATTTAACATAAGAGCAAGAAAAGTATGATAATAAAATGAACTTCTTTATTCATCATTCTTCACTCACAAAAGCTCACTACAAGTTTTTCAATGGAGAAGAGATGAGAAGAGGAAGAAGAACAAGTATTCTAAAACCTAGAAAAATACAAGATTAAGCACCCTTGGCTTCACAAGGTTCTGGGCTATTTATAGGCAGGGAAATGGAAATCTAGGGCAAAATTCTGCCTGTACATAGAAAGACCAAAATACCCCTGAAGTATCTTCAGCCGACAAGGCCGTACGGCCGCGGTTCCGCGGCCTAAGCATGCTTAGGCCGCGGTTCCTCGGCCTAATAGAGGAGTTGGGCCCTCCGGTTTCTCTTGCTTCCCTGGTCTGCTGTCCCCTTTTGTCTGGTACATGTTTTTTCTGATAATCTTTCCATATTTCTTCCAGAATTCTAGTGGATCAAAAGGTGATTGGACATGGATCTTTTGTCATGATTTTCTTGAGCTCCGCGTGGATTTCTTGGATCTTGTGTTGCCATTGAGCCTTGTGCATGAAGGTGACAATCGATTTGCCATTTTTTCTCCTAAACTGGTGTGTGGCAACAGACGGATAAAGAGCGGAGACCCGTGTTTTATCTGTGGTTGGCAGGAACCCGGATTTTGTCGTGTTTTTCCATGAATTTCAACGTTTAGAGCCGAGAACCTGTTGGATATATGTATGCCCTGAAGGCCATTATGTGATAGTGGATGTATCTGTACATATATATATATATATATTCAGTATGCATTCTTACTCGACATGATAGTATGCTATCTGGTTTTTCTTTATCTGACATGTTGATTTGATCATGCTTATTATTCACTCATACATGCTGATAAAGCCCTGAGGATATTGGCTTGACTGCTCTAATTATGATGGAGATCATACTAGTGGGACATCTGTAGTCTATAAGCATATCCTGGAAAGTCCCTAGTCGTAGGTATATCGAGACGGGGCATTGATATACCAGAGTAGACTAGCGTATATGATACTAGACCCATGTGATGGGCGATGGATGATCCCATATCCATTGGTGTTTGACATCAAGATCATATACGGGTGCTCAGTGGTGACTGGGTACACTGGACGGACTCGCCGAGAACTCCTCTATGGAATTATATCTATCGTCGGATAGCAGTTCTCAGGTGACACTGGTACAGGTTAGTCTGTAGACCCGAGATCGTCATAGAGTCTTGGGTGTTCTCCCACTGTACTTTGATTGCCACCCTACCACGACTCTACTGAGTCGTGCAAACAGGTGGCCGTTGGGTACAGTCCCGAGACACACGAAGGCAATGAGCGATAGGAGGGGTTTCGTCTCTCCCAGTATTGGGGGTTGATGCTGTGCTGTGCCCGACTGGTTATATCAGTAAGTCCCTGGCCAGGGCTGCTGAGATTTGCTGATAAGTGTTATCGGTAGTTTCTCGATTTGTTATAGACCATTCACCGGCATGACTTATTGAGTTATTAGGGTCGACGTGACCATCCCTAGGCTCGATATGCAGCATATCTGACGAAGAGACCGGACTGTACGGTAGTGTTGCCGGATGGCTCGACGGGAGTTATAGCAGGTTCGCTTGTTTTCTTCTGATCGCTCAATACCCGGGTAGCCGTTACGTTTAGCTGACCGCTTGCGGCTTAGGGGACTTGATATGATCATAACCCTCTGCCGGCATATTGACGAGTCTTAGAGTCCCACAAAGGAGTTACCCAGTCCAGGCGAAACGTTGTGGTGCGTGTATGCGATATGCGCATGCACCCGATTAAAATGTGTGTATATGATACCGAACATTGATCGGGTGGCCTGCTTTTGGTGGGGTCGTATGAGATATGACCGGATTGATAAATTAAGTGTTGATTTATCATCTAACCATTAGTTTTCTCACTTGAAACCTTTCTAGGGTTTGATGGATGTATGCATGCATGCATGTGTTTCTTTCTTTCATTCTAGTTTCATACACATATGGATGTGCATACATGCATACATACATACACCCATCCATCATGGTTGTTAGCATATGGAAATGGTGGCAATATAAGACTCACACCATGGATTAAAGTATGGATTATTATTTAATTTTGGTTTTAAAACAAATTGAAAAAGAAAGGATAATTCTTACTAGTTTCTACATTCTTCTTTTAACCTAACCTAGCTCACCTACCTCTTAACTTGAGTTATCCTTCTCTTTATCATTTAAAACTCAAGTTAAATAATGTCTCCATCACTTTAACCATGGTTCATAGTAAGAAAAAATAAAATATATATTGATATATTTCTTTTTCTTCTTGTGAGTTATCTTTTATCTCATTACCTCTTGTGAAAATATTCCCACCATCTTCTTCCTCTTTCTCATTTGCTCTCTAGTCTTTTCTAGTGAGTAAATACCACTTAAAGAAAGGTTTTTGAAGTGAGAACCCTAACCACAACTTCAATCTACACAAGCTTAGCCGTCTTGTTTAAAGTGTTCTCTTCGGTTTTACGAAGTTGCGAGCTTGGACGGAGAACTCCGTGGTGGATCGTCGTGGACACAAGAGGACTTCAAGAGGACCTCCATTCAACACCCTAGAGACCAAGGAGTCCAGCGAAAGGGAGCTATAAAGGTTGTAGTCTCGAAACCCTAGATTAGTTCGCTTTATATTTCGAAACCCTAATTTTCTAGGATCGATTCCTTCGCATGTTCGTTTAGCACCATAAAAATTTAAAATTTTAGACATGTGATGCTTCAAAACTCTTCATAGGGTGCTAGACTAACATTACATTGGTATCAGAGCCGACCTAGAACATTAGGCGACCTTTTTACGAAGTTAAAACTCCGATCGAACCGAAATACGGTTTTTAAGGGTGCTCTCTGGAAATTTTCTAAAAATTGACATTTTTCAGAATTAAAAATATGTAAAAAATACAGCAGGAAAAAATAAGGATTACGGTACAAAAATTATTCAATGAACAGTGATTGTTGCCGCGGAAACGCGGCCTAAGCTTGCTTAGGCCGCAGTTCCGCGGCCGTATGTATTAATTGATGGATAATTTTTTTACAGTAATTCAGGAATCTGCTTGTATAATTTTTTGGGTATTTTTAATCTGTATTTAGTTTTGAAAAATTCTGGAGATGATTTTGGACCCGTCGATTCGATCGGAATTTTGTTTTCGTGGTTTTTCCGGGTAAATTAGAAAGTATTGAAGTGTTTGAACGAGTATCATTTGCTCACTATTCACGGGGTTTAAATACTTTGGAGATACGTGCAAGTCTTTTTGTGGTGGTCCCTCTAGAAGACAACAAACCTTAACTCGATTATGTGACCATCTTGAACTGCCCTTTGAACCTTAGGGTTTGGGGCAGTACGGCGTGCCACATGTGAGGCGTTGGCTTGACCCTTCTACGGCTGGACGGCTACTACTATGTCACACTCCAGGTGTTTGAACTCTGCTCAAGTGTTGGGCTTTAGTGAATCCTGGGTATTTGATCGTTCGTTCGAAAACTTCGATACTGTCTGTTTATCCGGAATGTGATACAATATGTGGAATTCATATAGTTTAGACATGAAATACGAAATATGTGATATTTCGCATTTATGATGTCTAAAGAGAATGTGGATTCCAAATATTGTAGTTTTACACTTTCTTTTCTGTCACCGTAAGTGTAGTATGTCCGATATCGCCGGTTTCGTTGCTATACGTCAACGACAATTGGGGTATGCATACTTACTTACGTTGATGATATGAGATATTATGTGTTGCTGAGATATGATGTGCAGGATTGTCACGATCGAATAGCCGGGGGTTTTTGTGAGATGAGAGTTTTATATTTTCATTCATGTAAATTCAAATGTAATGTAATATTCTTTTATTTGGGGCACTTCCGGGTTGAGGTTGTGTTACCAGTGTTGTATATTATTTACTTTTCCGCATTAGGATGGACCCAAGGAGGGGAGCACAGATGACCGGGTTCTGGGGTTCAGTGGGAGGCCATCTCGAGGAGTCGAGACCGGGTCTCCTAAACTCCAGAATTGACAGGGTCACTTGCCGCTCTTGTAGGGGTCCAGGATGTGGGCTTGGCTATTCATCGCGACTGTGGAATCCGTATTTTCTATTCTGGCTAAATACTAAATACGGACGTCCTAGTATATCCCACGTTATATCTATATTTCTGCTGCCTGTGTTCTGTGATATCTGAGACGAATGACATATTATATATATGATATATAGTAGACGTTGCTTATGTTTTACACCCGCGCTAGTCCCGTCCCGGTATGCCGTTAGTTAAGTAACCTAACGGTGCATAACGGAACATTGCGGCGAATGCGGATGGCATAAGCATACGTGTTATTTTCGTTTCTTTTCTGTGATTGGCTTAAGGACTTAAATGATGGGATTACATTAATGTGATTAATGTAAAGAAAATAAACCTAAAAAGATGTTGTAGAATAGGATTTGAAAACTACTCGGCTATTTATGAAAAAGCTATATTTCAAAACTGCGGAGCTTAAGCCACTCCTTTTGGAAACCGTTTGATTCTACAACGATATCAAGTTCAAAGCGTTAAAGATTTTCTTAAAAATCATCCGCAACCCTCCGTCATTTTAGGAAGTGGAGTACTTAGTATTCGTGCTACGTTTGTTGACCTTAGCCAAGGCGTAGTGTACGGTAGCTAAGTGATGTCTTCCTACAAACGCATATGATGCAGATTAATTAGGACGGGCATATGACTTTGTTGATCTTAGCCAAGGGTCATGTGAACGGGTCTAATTAATCAAGAAATGACGGGTTGAGCTTGACTAGTGCTCGTGAATTGTTGACCTTAGCCAAGGTCACGAGTATTAGGGGTAAAAACCACATCGGGAATTTCAATAGTTGAAATTTGCAATGAGATTGCATACCTTCCATATGATGGTTGGATCCCGATCCCACTGTGGGCAATAGTTGCTCCTAGGAGAGTTTTACAGTTTACAATTAGCTAACTCATTAGGTGTCTAGAAAGGTGTTAACGGGGCTCCGCCTCTGGGAAAACGAGGTTTACTCTAATTAGGTCCGTGCGAAAGCACGGGGAACCTCCCTCAAGTACCGACACTGGCCTGGCTGAATGGTTAGCGAAGTTGTAGACTGTAATTAATCCTGGCTAGTTTTTATTTTTAAGGTTTGAAAGAAAAACTCGATAAAAGCAGCGGGAAACATCGGTTAGACAAGATAAATAAACCAATCTAATCTATGCAAGAGCTTTCGCTGAGTGTATTCTTTTCTCTCTCTTAATGGCAGATACCCATGACTGGACTCAAGCTTTACTAGATAAAAACAAACTGAATGGGACCAACTATAAAGACTGGCTGAGGAATCTGAAAATCGCCTTGACTTATGATAAAGTATCATATGTCCTCACGGCTTCAGCCCCGCCCGTCCCTGGTCCAAAATCCTCAGTTGCGGACATTGAAGTCCGCAAGACATGGGACGCTGACTGTGCCACGGCCACATGCCTCGCGCTTGCATCGATGGATAACACACATCAAAAGCAGCACGAGGACATGGACATTCACGGTATATTTCTCCATACAAAGGAGTTGTATGGGGAGCAATCCCGCGTATTACGATACGAAGCATCAAAGAAATTGTTTCAGATGCGAATGGCCCATGGCACACCAGTAGGAGACCATGTTCTGAAGATGATAGCTCTTATAGAAGAGCTTGAGGACCTTGGATGGACGATGGACAATGAACAATATATAGATATTATTCTGCAGTCCCTCCCCTCCACCTTTGCTCAGTTCATAGTGAACTTCAACATGCATGGTATGGAGAAGGACCTCCCTGAACTCCTTAATATGTTAAGGAGTGCAGAGAGCACTATGAAGTTAGCAAAAACTCCCGTTATGACTATTGGACAGTCTTCCTCTTCTCGCCCAAAAGCCAAGGCCAAGGGAAAGAAAAAGAAGAAACCCACTAATCCTAAAGGCGGAGTTAAAAAGGTGAAGGGAAAAGGAAAGTCCAAGGCTGGAGACTCGGGGAAGGGCGAATGTTTTCACTGCCACAAGACAGGACATTGGAAGCGCAATTGCACGTAGTACTTAAGTCTCAAGAAGAAGCATGGTGATGCTTCTGCTTCAGGTGCGTTTGTGACTGAAAACTGTTTTTCTATAAACTCTGCTTCCTGGGTATTGGATACCGGTTCAGGTTCTCACATTTGCAATTCTATGCAGGGGCTGAGAAATAGCAAGGTTTTGAGGACAGGTGACCATACTCTCCGCGTTGGAAATGGTTCCAATGTACATACAGTCGCGGTGGGAGAGTATCACTTGGGGTTGCCATCTGGATGTATTTTGGTTTTAAATCCATGTTATTTTGTACCAAGTATGCTATGTAATATAATATCCGTTTCTTTGTTGGACAATGAAGGGTATAATTTTGTATTGCAGAACAATGTTATGAACATTAACCTAAATCAAATGTTGGTTGGGTATGGTACGCTTAACAACGGAATATATGTCCTAAATCAACACACAGTTTTCAGTATACAACACAGTAATAAAAGAAAACTTTCAGAATTAAATGAAGCTTTTCTTTGGCACTGTAGACTTGGTCATATTAACGAAACAAGACTAAACAAGTTACACAAAGATGGATATTTAAATTCTTTTGAATATAAATCTTATGCGACTTCCCAGTCTTGTATCAAGGGTAAAATGACCAAAACTCCGTTTACCGGACACGGAGAAAGAGCTACTCAGCTCCTGGGCCTCATACATAGTGATGTATGTGGGCCTATGTCTACACAGGCTAGAGGCGGTTTTTCATACTTCATTACATTCACTGATGATTTCTCAAGATTCGGTCATGTATTTTTATTAAAACACAAGTCCGAAGCTTTTGAGAAATTCATTGAATATAAACAAGAAGTAGAAAAACAAACCGGCTTGAGTATCAAGATGCTTCGATCAGATCGAGGTGGTGAGTATCTCAGTGCAGAATTTGCAAACTTCTTGAAAGAGAATGGGATTCTCTCTCAGCTAACTCCTCCTTACACACCACAACACAACGGTGTGTCAGAACGAAGGAATAGGACCCTATTAGATATGGTCCGGTCCATGATGAGTGACGTTGAGTTATCCGTCTCGTTTTGGGGGCATGCATTAGAGACTGCAGCGTTTCTACTGAACAGGGTTTCAACCAAAGCCGTGTCCACCACACCATATAAGATATGGCATGGGAAGAGACCATCTCTTAAGAGAATTAAGATTTGGGGTTGCCCGGCCTATGTTAAAAAGCAGAATCCGGACAAACTCGAGACACGGTCGGTCATGTGTAACTTTGTAGGATACCCAAAGAATTCTTATGGATATCTATTCTACCACAAAGAGGAACAAAAAGTGTTCGTTTCTCAACATGCCGCATTCTTGGAAAAAGAGTTTTTCACAGACAAAGATGATGGCAAGGTGGTGGATCTAGAAGAGGTTCTAGAGACACAAACTACAAATGACGATTTGGTTGAACCGGCTGTTACAGCAGAAACTGAAGAACCTCGGCCATTCCGTAGGTCTGGTAGGACTTCTCGCCCACCGGAGAGGTACTACGGTTTCCTCATTGATGGTAACGGAGAAGATTGCATCATGGATGATGATGATCCTACCAGTTTTCAGCAAGCTATCACGAGTAAAGACTCTGTGAAGTGGCTGGATGCCATGAGATCCGAAATGGAGTCTATGTACACCAACAAAGTGTGGACTTTGGACGTTGTACCCCCTGGGGTAAAACCTGTAGGGTGCAAATGGATCTTTAAAAGAAAGATTGGTGTAGATGGGCAGGGGGAGACCTATAAGGAAAGACTTGTGGCGAAGGGTTTTCGTCAAAGAACAGGTTTGGACTATGACGAGACTTTTTCTCCCGTAGCCATGCTTAAATCCATTCGGATCCTACTTGCTATTGCTGCTCACTACGACTATAAAATCTGGCAGATGGACGTTAAAACCGCATTTCTAAATGGAAATTTAGAAGAATGTGTTTATATGGATCAGCCAGAGGGTTTCATTGACAGTGGGAGCAGCGGGAAAGCATGTAAATTGCTTAAATCCATATATGAGTTAAAGCAGGCATCACGGAGTTTGAACATCTATTTCGATGATGTCATCAAAGAGTTTGATTTCATCAAAAATCCAGATGAACCTTGTGTTTATAAGAAGGCTGCAGGGAGAGCTGTCACATTCCTCGTATTGTACGTGGACGACATTCTTCTGATAGGAAATGATATTCCTATGCTACAGTCGGTCAAATCTTTCTTATCACTAAGGTTCTCCATGAAGGACCTGGGTTATGCCACGTACATTCTGGGCATAAGGATCTATAGGGATAGATCCAAAAGGTTATTGGGATTGTCCCAAACCAGGTATATTGACACCATCCTAAAAAGGTTTAGTATGGAAGACTCCAAACGGGGTGCCTTACCCGCTTGCCATGGGGTCACTCTCTCCAAGGATTCTTGTCCAAAGACCGATGAAGAGAGAGCTCGCATGAGTATTATACCCTATGCTTCGGCAGTAGGATCTATAATGTATGCGATGTTATGTACACGCCCAGATGTAGCTTACGCACTTAGTGTTGTAAGCAGGTATCAATCGAACCCAGGGGAGAATCACTGGACAGCAGTGAAGAACATTCTTAAGTACTTGCGAAGGACTAAAGAATTGTTCTTGGTGTATGGTAATGGAAATCTCCAAATGGAGGCCTTTACCGATTCGAGCTTCCAGAGCGATAAGGACGACAGCAAATCTATCTCTGGGTTTGTATTTACCCTCAATGGAGGGACGGTGAGTTGGAAGAGTTCCAAACAAGATACCGTTGCAGACTCTACGATTGAAGCTGAGTACATTGCTGCAAATGATGCCGCCAAGGAAGCCGTCTGGATGAAGAAGTTCATCTTGGAGCTAGGAGTAGTTCTAACCATTATTGATCCAATACCTTTGTATTGTGACAATAATGGGGCTATGGCGTTATCCAAGGAGCCCAGATCCCATCAGCGGTCCAGACACATCCTGAGGCGTTTTCATTTGATCTGGGAGATTGTTGATCGCCGCGAGATCGAGATTAGGAGGGTAGACACAAAGAATAACGCCGCGGATCCATTCACCAAGGCCCTCCCTCAGCCGCAGCATGAGCGACTTTTTGAGATGTTGGGTATGAGATACGCCAATAACTGGCCTTAGTGCAAGTGGGAGATTGTTGGATATATGTATGCCCTAAAGGCCATTATGTGATAGTGGATGTATCTGTACATATATATATATATATATATATATATATATTCAGTATGCATTCTTGCTCGACATGATAGTATGCTATCTGGTTTTTCTTTATCTGACATGTTGATTTGATCATGCTTATTATTCACTCATACATGCTGATAAAGCCCTGAGGATATTGGCTTGACTGCTCTAATTATGATGGAGATCATACTAGTGGGACATCTGTAGTCTATAAGCATATCCTGGAAAGTCCCTAGTCATAGGTATATCGAGACGGGGCATTGATATACCAGAGTAGACTAGCGTATATGATACTAGACCCATGTGATGGGCGATGGATGATCCCATATCCATTGGTGTTTGACATCAAGATCATATACGGGTGCTCAGTGGTGACTGGGTACACTGGACGGACTCGCCGAGAACTCCTATATGGAATTATATCTATCGTCGGATAGCAGTTCTCAGGTGACACTGGTACAGGTTAGTCTGTAGACCCGAGATCGTCATAGAGTCTTGTGTGTTCTCCCACTGTACTTTGATTGCCACCCTACCACGGCTCTACTGAGTCGTGCAAACAGGTGGCCGTTGGGTACAGTCCCGAGACACACGAAGCCAATGAGCGATAGGAGGGGTTTCGTCTCTCCCGGTATTGGGGGTTGATGCTGTGCTATGCACGACTGGTTATATCAGTAAGTCCCTGGCCAGGGCTGCTGAGATTTGCTGATAAGTGTTATCGGTAGTTTCTCGATCTGTTATAGACCATTCACCGGCAGGACTTATTGAGTTATTAGGGTCGACATGACCATCCCTAGGCTTGATATGCAGCATATCTGACGAAGAGACCGGACTGTACGGTAGTGTTGCCGGATGGCTCGACGGGAGTTATAGCAGGTTCGCTTGTTTTCTTCTGATCGCTCAATACCCGAGTAGCCGTTACATTTAGCTGACCGCTTGCGGCTTGGGGGACTTGATATGATCATTACCCTCTGCCGGCGTATTGACGAGTCTTAGAGTCCCACAAAAGAGTTACCCAGTCCAGGCGAAACGTTGTGGTGCGCGTATGCGATATGCGCATGCACCCGATTAAAATGTGCGTATATGATACCGAACATTGATCGGGTGGCCTGCTTTTGGTGGGGTCATATGAGATATGACCGGATTGATAAATTAAGTGTTGATTTATCATCTAACCATTAGTTTTCTCACTTGAAACCTTTCTAGGGTTTGATGGATGTATGCATGCATGCATGTGTTTCTTTCTTTCATTCTAGTTTCATACACATGTGAATGTGCATACATGCATACATACATACACCCATCCATCATGGTTGTTAGCATATGGAAATGGTGGCAATATAAGACTCATACCATGGATTAAAGTATGGATTATTATTTAATTTTGGTTTTAAAACAAATTGAAAAAGAAAGGATAATTCTTACTAGTTTCTACATTCTTCTTTTAACCTAACCTAGCTCACCTACCTCTTAACTTGAGTTATCCTTCTCTTTATCATTTAAAACTCAAGTTAAATAATGTATCCATCACTTTAACCATGGTTCATAGTAAGAAGAAATAAAATATATATTGATATATTTCTTTTTCTTCTTGTGAGTTATCTTTTATCTCATTACCTCTTGTGAAAATATTGCCACCATCTTCTTCCTCTTTCTCATTTGCTCTCTAGTTTTTTCTAGTGAGTAAATACCACTTAAAGAAAGGTTTTTCAAGTGAGAACCCTAACCACAACTTCATTCTACACAAGCTTAGCCGTCTTGTTTAGAGTGTTCTCTTCGGTTTTGCGAAGTTGCGAGCTTGGACGGAGAACTCCGTGGTGGATCGTCGTGGACACAAGAGGACTTCAAGAGGACCACCATTCAACACCCTAGAGACTAAGGAGTCTAGCGAAAAGGAGCTACAAAGGTTGTAGTCTCGAAACCCTAGATTAGTTCGCTTTATATTTCGAAACCCTAATTTTCTAGGATCGATTCCTTTGCATGTTCGTTTAGCAACATAAAAATTTAAATTTTTAGACATGTGATGCTTCAAAACTCTTCATAGGGTGCTAGACTAACATTACAGAACCTGTATCCTGCAATTGACTAGTAAACACGGCTCAAGAGTACCTACCGATAAGCAATATGATAAAAATTGGGCGGTATAAAAATACAATAATCTGATATGAACAATCGGCAAATTGCAAAGTGCAAAACTCTCCCAGGAGTAACTCTTACTCGCAGCGGGTATCGGGATCCAACTATCTTATAGAAGGTATGCAATCTCATTGCAAATTTCAACACTTAAAATTACCGATTATTTTGCCCATAACCTCCTATAACCTTGACAAAGGCCAACAAACCACAGGATGCTAGTCAAGTTCAACCCATCATTTCTTGATTGAATTAAACCCACCCGCACGACCCTTAACAAAGGCCAACAAGGTCGTACGACTACCCTAACCCAATCTGCATCATATGCATAAGCAGATAAGCACTAGTCAGCTACCGCACAATGCGCCTTGACAAAGGCCAACAAACGCAGCACGAATACTAACTACTACTTATCTGAAATGACGGAGGGCTACGATAGGTTTTTAAGAAAACCTATTGCGTAATGAACTTGATATCGTTGTAGAATCGAATGAATTTTGAAATGGAGTGTTTTTGAGGCTTTTCCAGTTTTGCTAAAGGGGTCACTCCCGGTGAAGAGATCGTCGGCCCTTTCCTCATCGAATAAGGTGCAGGATATATCATATATACCGTTGTGCAAAGCAAAAACTATAGAAGCAATCAAAAGACAAACCAAGGGTTGTAGCATCTTCCAGTTATTGCTAAAGGGGTCACTCCCGGTGAAGGGATCTCGGTCCTTTCCTTATCGAATAAGGTGCAGGATGTTCTACAAAGAACACCGCGATGCAAAGCAAGAACTGTAGCTACCTGTTTTTGAAAATTCGATTCCATAACATCTTAGGTTTCTTTTCTTTCATTAATCACAATAATGAAGTCCCATCATTTAAATCACCTAAACATCACAGATAAATAAGACGTACACTTATGCCATCCGCATTCGCCTCGATGTCCCCTCATGCACCGTTAGGTTAGGTAACTAACGGCAGAGTGGGGCAGGGCTAGCGCGGGTATAAAACATAAGTAACGTCTATATAATATATCATATATACTATATACAATATCTATCTGAACATATCACATGATCACATCACAGATAACGCAGCAGAAAATATCATATGAAATATTGGATATACTAGGACGTCCGTGTTTTATTTTGAGCCTGTATAAAACACGGATTCCACGGTCATGATGAATAGCCAATCCCACACCCCTAGACCGCTACGAGAGCGGCAAGCAACCCTACTAATTCTAGGGTTAGGAGATCCGGACTCAACTCCTCGAGATGGTCTCCCACTGGACCCTAGAACCCCGTTACTTGTGCTCCCCTCCTTGGGTCTATCCTAATGCGGAAAAGTAAATAATATACATCAACGGTGACATCTTCTGCAAACTGGAAGTGCCCCAATAAAAGAATATTACATACAACTTTTTACATGAATGAAAATGAAAAACACTCATCTCATATAAAAACCCCCGGCTATTCAAACACGACGATCCAATATAACATATCCAGCAACACATAACATCATATGTCATCAACGTAAATAAGTATGCATACACCGATTTTCGTCGACGTATAGCAACGAAAACGGTGATACAACTACATACTACACTTACGGTAACAGAAAAGTAAGTGTAAAACTACAACAGTTGGAATCCGCAAACTCTTTAGACTTCGCATGCCTAACCAATTATAAACCCCGCATTTTAGTCTCATTATCGAAAACTCTTTTCAATATCAAGTCGGGCAATTCAACAAGATTCCCGACATCCTGATCGAATGCTCGTCGCAAACTTTATTAGGCGGCCGCAACCCCCGATGCCGTCGACGAAGTGCACCAAGGCGGAACACCGCTGCCGCAAGCACCCGAACGGATGCTTTCGGCGACGGGGTTCTCTTACAGTCACTTGGTCGAGGCTATGGGGCGTGGCTATCTATTAAGTTTACCGGCGAGTATCCGCGTACGCTACGTGATTGCGACGGACTTTTGATCCAATCAAAATTCTATGGCAACCGATCAAGTAAGACTAAACTGCTCGATTTATAACATTCATTCAGTTATCTCATAACTACATGTGGATTCCAAATATTGTATCACATTCCAGATAAATAGAAAATGTCAAACTTTCCGATCGAACAATCAAACACCCAAGTTTTTTCGAAACAGCTCAACACTTGAAATAAGTTTAAAAACATCCATTTCATGCCACAGTACCAACGGTCTAGCCGTAGAAGGGTCAAGCCAACGCCTCACATGTGGCACGCCGTACTGCCCCAAACCCTAAGGTTCAAAGGGCAGTTCAAGATGGTCACATAATCGAGTTAAGGTTTGTTGTCTTCTAGAGGGTCCATCGCGTTACTTGCACTACTTAGACATTCTTAAACTACGGAAAAATCCAACACTTGAAAATTTTCCGGCAGGGGAAAAAGTGGGTATTTATATCCGGTTGAACTTTTTAACATGTTCTAAATTTACCCGGAAAAACATATAGACGAATTTAAACTTTCCGATCGAAACACCGAGTCCCCAATACAACCCAGAAAACTCAACTCTTGAGTAAAAAATTAAAATTACCCAGAAAACACAGGAATCACAAAGGGACATTACTGTGCAAACAGTGAAGCAAGAAGATACTTTATGGTCGCGGAACCGCCGCATGACCTAGGGTACGGCCGCGGTTCCGTAGCGTCTTAGAAGAGTTGGGGTCACGTGCTTCACAGTAATGCTTAGAAATTCCTGCTGATTTTTTTGAGTATTTTTAATTAGGAAAAAACCATATTTTCAGAAAATGTACAGAGAGGGGTCAAGTTTAGGGTTTCGGGGTTCGATCAGATTTCTAATATCTTCTACACTTCGCCTAAAGCTCTAGCTAGGCTATGATACCACTGTAGGGTTCCTAGGCACACTCATGAGGTTCTACAACTGATCAACCATGCCAAAATCAAATTTTTCATGTGCCGAGAAACCCTAAACAAGATCGATTACTAGAGGTAAGGCGAAACAACAAGCAAGTCAACAACTTAACTACAAGTGAAAGGGATTACAACCTTTGTAGATTCGGTCCTCCACTTCTTTTGCTCCGTGATGACGTCCCTCCACTGCGATCATCGGGATCCCTGACTCTGGCGATGGTTTCGTCAGAGAAATGATCGGGCTAGGTCGTAGACTTCGATGCCGAAGATGATCTACGTCGAGGCGACTCAAACTCAAGCTCCATCTTCACTAGGTCATGAAACTTGTGAAGATAACACCCTATACAACATGGCAAGTGGTAGAGGATGAAGAAATAGGATGTGGGTTCACTTTGGATTTGGATTTCTCACTTGATTTCATCACTTGAAAATTTTCAAGAAAGTTTTCCTCACTTCATGAAGAAGATGAAGAAGAAGAAGAAGAAAGAAAATGAATTATTCTTGAAATTAATAAATCAAGTGAATACTTATCATCTAGCAACCATGGGTGAGGTAACACATGTAGAGAATAAACTAGGGTTTAGGTTGATGGTTAGGTTAAAACATAAAACAAAATGGTTAGACTTTTCAAAGATGCTTAAAGCATCATGAAACTTCTAGTAAAGATAAGGAAAAGCCACCATTTAGTTTTAACAAAATAAATAAAATAAATAAATAAGTTAAAACCCTAACCATTAACCTAAACATGGTTTAAAGCATACACACACCCAAGTTTGCATGTATCATCAAACATGATACAAACTAGTGCACAAACATATATCATTTATACAATGTGCACAATCTAGTGAGAAAAATAATCTTAAGTGAACCAATACTAGTTAATGTAAAGTAATATATCAAATATATAATTATACATTAAATCATTAAATCAATACTTGATTTAATGATCCGGTCATACTGCATATAACCGACTAATATCAAGTGTATCAATACATCGAATCAACATTTGATTCGGTAACCCGGCTATATCCTATATAACCGTCCGATGATACAAATCGCGAGAATAGAATTCAGTATCACATACTGGTATTATTCTCGGTCCCGCACATATCTCATATGCGCTCCTATTTCGTTTCGCTTAAGCCAGGAAACCTCTGTGTAGGACTCTAAAGACTCGTCAATACGCCGGCAGTAGGTGATGATCATATCAAACACCTACAAGCCGCAAGCGGTCTGCTAAAAGTAACGGCCACCCGGGTATTGAGCGATCAGAAGATCAACGAGCAAGCCCGCTCACACTCCTGTGAATCCAACCAGTAACACTTACCGTACAGTCCGGTCTGTTCGTCTGATATGTCGCATATCTCGCCTAGGGATGGTAAACGTCAGACCCCAGTAGCTTGATAAGTCGTGTCGATACGTGGTCTATAACAGTTCGAGATACTGCTGATAACACTTAGTAGTAAATCTCAGCAACCCTGGCCAGGGATTTCCGGTTATAGCCAATCGAACACAGCGCAACATCAACTCCCTATACCGGGAGAGACGAATCCCCTCCTATCGCTCATTGCCTCCATGTGATTCGGGACTGTACCTAAAAACCACCGTTTTGCACGCCCTCTTGGATGTGGTAAGGTGGAAATCAAAGCACAGTGGGAATCACACAAGACTCTATGACGATCTCGGGTCTACAGACTAACCTGTACCAGTGTCACCAGAGAACTGCCATCTGACGTAAGGTATAATACCATCTGGGAGTTCTCGGCGAGTCCGTCCAGTGTGCCCAGTCTCCACTGAGCACCCGTATATCATCTCTGATGTCAAACACCAATGGATATGGGATCATCCATCGCCCATCTGTATGGGTCGAGAAGGTATACTCTAGTCTACACTGGTATATCGATGCCCCGTCTCGATACACCCACGACTAGGGACCTTGAAGGATATACTTATGGACTACCATATCCCCATTAGTATGATCCGCATCATAGTCCAGGTAGTCAAGTACACATCCTAAGGGCTTTACCAACATGTAACAGAGTGACAATCAGTGTACACGTTAAGATAAAGAGCAGCCAGATAGCATACTATCATGTCGAGCAAGAAAGTCCTCCCTATATATGTCCCAGCATCCACTACAATATACATCCTATGTACAGTAATGGCCTTTAGGGCATACATATAACTAACACTTTTGTGTCCCATCACATCACTTTGGTGTAGTTTATTTTCTTTGATTTGGCTTGGTCTGCACCCAGGTTTTGGAGGGAATTTTGAATCTTCAATTCAACACATAATCTTTACCATTAAATGCTCATTACTTCATTCATACATGTGCCTAAATCCATGGCTGCCCCCATTATGGTCTTGTTGATTTGTCCATTTGATTTTATTTTACACTTATTATTGGAGGGAATTTTTGAATTTTCAAATCAACACATAATCCTTAGCATTGAATGCACATTATTTCATATCCACATGTGCCTAAAAGTCTTGTGCACACACTTGTTTGTGTTGGACCATTTAGATAAAAAAAAGGTGTGTACACAAACTTGTTGCAAAAAAGAACTCATGATGTATCGGTCGGTTTGCGGTTCTGGTTGCAGTGTCGGCTCTCAATTGATATATCCGTGCTTTTGAATGTATTTCCAGTATTATGTCATGGATACCTGTAATCTGTAATACTGAGCAGACACTGGTTAATAATACCGATATATACAACAAACAAGCATAAGAATGGGCGGTATAAAATGCAGTTTTCTGTGATGAACACCGGACAACTCCATATCTTAACTCGTTTAAGACATGGTCTATTCCCATTCCATATCTCATATGTAGTGGTAGGCCCTGATTTGGATGGAACCCCATTCAATAGGTATGTAGCTTCTCAAGTGCATAACACCAAAAGGAAATAGGAAACTCAGGAGTACTCATCATAGAGCGCACCATAACACATAGGGTGCGATACCTCCGCCCCGATACACCGTTTGTCCTGTGGTGTATACGAAGGAGTAAGCTGAGAGAGAATCACATTCTCTTTTAAATAATCCAGGAACTCCATACCCAAGTATTCTGCTCCTCGATCACATTGAAGGACTGTAATACTTCTACCCGTCTGGTTCTTAACTTCAAGCTTATATTCCTTGAATTTCTCAAAAGTTTCAGACTTGTGTTTCAACAGGAACATATGTCCGAATCCTGAGAGATAGTCGATGAATATAACGAAGTACAAAGAACCAATCCTGGCATTTGTAGACATAGGACCGTATACATCATCATGTATCTGTCCCAAAAGTTCACTAACTCTTTCTCTATTTCCAGTAAACGGAGTATTGGTCATTTTATCTTTGAGACAAGACTGACAAGTATCATAAGATGAAAATTCGAACAGATTCTCATATTCATCCTTATGTAACTTATCTGGTCATCTCGGTTTGATATGGCCTAGTCAACAATATCTCAAGAAGGATTCGTTCATTTCTGAACTACTCCTCTTGATTGTGTTCTAGATACTTTGAACAGTGGTTTGATTTAGAACGTATATGCCATTGCATAACGTGTCTGATCCAATCAACTCTTGATTCAGGAAAATGTTCACAACATTATCCTCGAATACAGAATTATATCCTTCTTTAACTCAATAAAGAATATGATGTAATGTTGTATATCAGGTTCGGTATCTAATAACATTTGTTCAGAATCAATGTATCTAATACAAGGTGATATCTGCCAATTGACTTGGCTGCAACAATTACACCATTCTCTAACACTTAGAGACATATCACCATTCTCAGTTCTCTAGCTGTTTGTAGCCCATGTAACTCTTATATATGCGGGATCCTGATCCGGTATCACATACCCAGGACGTAGAGGATACTGAGAAACAATTTTCGGTAATGAACACACCCGAAGAAGATGTATCAACATGCACTTTCTTCGATTGGGTGGCATAGGATTCCGGATATTCCCCTATTTCCTGCTCGGACTTATAACAATTATAATTGGGAGCGGAACCAACGTTCCCTAGCTCAGTATAATAAGCAAGTTCGGTCAATGCATCCATATTATTATCTTGATTAAGGCGTGACATGGTCGCTACCAGGAGAGAGAGAGAGAAGAAAACACTCTGCGTGTGCTCTTCCAGGATTAGATTTGTTATTATTTTATCTAATCAGGATGGCTCCCACTGTTTTAGTCAAATCTACCATCAAACCCTAAAAGGTAAGACTAACCAGGATTAATTACACCATATAAGTTTGCCAATCTTTCGGTCAGGCCAGTGTCGGTACTTTGAGGGAGGTTCCCCGTGCTTTCGCACAGACCTAATTAAAATAAACCTTATTTTCCCAAAGGCATAACCCCGTTAACAACTTTCTAGACACTTACTTGATCAGCTAATTGTAATGTGTAAAACTCTCCCAGGAGTAACTCTTACTCGCAGTGGGTATCGGGATCCAACTATCTCATAGAAGATATGCAATCTCATTGCAAATTTCAACACTTGAAATTCCCGATAATATTTTACCCCTAGCGAATTATGACCTTAATATGATCAACAAATCATAAGCGCTGGCCAAGTTCAACCCGTCATTTCCTGATTGAATTAAACCAACCCGTACAACCCTTAACATAGTCAACAAAGTCGTACGACTACCCTAATCCAATCGCATCATATGCTTATGCAGATAAGCACTAATCAGCTACCGCACATTATGCCTTAACATGGTCAACAAATGTAGCACGAATACTAAGTAGTACTTATCTGAAATGACGGAGGGCTACGACAGGTTTTTAAGAAAACCTTTTGCGTAATGAACTTGATATCGTCGTAGAATCGAGTGATTTTGTAAAGGAGCGTTTTTTAGGCTTTTACTAGTTTTGCTAAAGAGGCCACTCCCGGTGAAGGGATCTCGGCTCTTTCCTTATCGAATAAGGTGCTGGATATTTCACAAATACCACTATGCAAAACAAAACTATAGAAGCAATCAAAAGACAAACTGAGTGGGTTGTAGCATCTGCTAGTTTCTCTAAAGAGGTCACTCCCGGTGAAGGGATCTCGGCTCTTTCCTTATCGAATAAGGTGCTGGATATTCTACAAGGAATACCTCTATGCAAAGCATGAACTAGAGCTACCAGTTTTTAAAACAAGTTTCTACAATATCTTTAGGTTTCTTTTTCTTTCATTAATCTCATTAATGAATTCCCATCATATTATGCTTCCCAAGCATCACATAAGAAACGAAAGCAACAATATTTATTATATCTCATATATATAATATATGCATTCGTCTAAAAACATATCAAGTGATCACATCACAAAATATCAGCAGCAGAAGAATCATATATGAAATATTGGATATACTAGGAATTCCGTGTTTTATTTAAGCCAGTAAAAAATGCGAGTTCCACAGTCGTGATGAATAGCCAAACCCACATGCCAAGACCCCTACGAGAGCGGTAAGCAATCCTGCCGATTCTAGAGTTAGGAGACCCGGTCTCAACTCCTCGAGATGGTCTCCCACTGGACACTAGAACCCGGTTACTTGTGCTCCCCGCCTTGGGTCTATCCTAATGCGGAAAAGTAAATAATATACATCAATGGTGACATCATCCTCAACCCGGAAGTGCCCCAATAAAAGAATATTACATACAATGAATTTTACATGAATGAAAATAAAAACCCTCATCTCACATAAAACCCCCGGCTATTCCAAACACGACGATCCTATATTACATATCACAGAACCACATAACATCACATGTCATCAACGTAAGTAAATATGCATATCCCAAATGACGTTGACATATAGCAACGAAACCGGCGATACACCACATATTACACTTACGGTCCCAGAAAAGAAAGTGAAAAACTACAACAATTGGAATCCGCAACCACCTTAGACATCATAAACCTAACGCATCACATACTTTGGATTTCATGCCCAACAAAATGAATTCCTTAGACATCACATGCCTAACAATCATAAACCCTGCATTTTAGTCTCAATATTGAAAACACTTTCCAATAACCTATCGGGTAATTCAACAAGATTCCCGATAACTTGATCGAGTGCTCGTCGGAAACATTAATAGACGGCAGCACCCCCCGATGCTGTTGACGAAGTGCACTAAGGCGGAACACCGCAGCCGCGAGCACCCGAACGGATGCTTTTGGCATCGGGGTTCTCCTACAGTCACTTGGTCGGGGCTATGGGGCATGGCTATCTAGTAAGGTTACCCGGCGAGTATCCGCGTACACTACGTAATTGCGACGGACTTTTGATCAACATCAAAATCCCGTGGCAGCTGATCAAATGAGACTAAACTGCTAGATTTATAAAATTCAAACTAGTTATCACATAACTACATTTGTGGATTCTAAATACTGTATCACAATCACAAATAGCTAGACGAAGTTAAACTTTTCGATCGAATAACCAAGCACCCAAAATTTCCCAATGAGCTCAACACTTGAGCGGAGTTCAAAAAGTACCCAGAAACTGCCACAGCTTCTATGAACCAGCCATACAAGGGTCAACCAATGCCTCACCTATGGCACCGCTGAACTACCACAAACCCTAGGGTTTGATGGCTGATTTGATCTATTTTAATTGTGTTTGGTTATGAAATGAAAAGTATAATCACAATCAAAGAATTTATATCGCAATCAATAACGGTGTCGATGTAGATCGTTAATGAGAACGGATCGTCCACTGAGATGCGAGGATTTATTCAATCTTGCTTTAGATGAATTGAAAGAAAATAAAATCCAAGAAAACGATTCAAGATTTATGAGATTTATTTTCAAGAAACATCAAGAAAAATATCAAGAATCAAGAAAGTATCCAATATAAATTTGATTTATCAAGAATATGAAGAATAGCTTGTAGGAATCGATCGAATTAGTAGCAATGATGAATACTAGAAATGACTAATCTTTTTTATTAATGAATTATAGCAAGATAGATGACGAAGAATGAAGATTAGGGATCTATTGAAGAAACTAGGGTTTCACCTTCAATATCCTTTATCTTTTCATTGATCATCATTCAAATCTAGCCTCTAGCAAAGAGGATCATCAATCATTTGATCCTTAATTTGCAATGAAATTATCAAGAATGGTGATCTCACTCCAAATTAGGTCATTGATGATTCTTTTTCTTAAAGTTCACAATTCTCATAAAACTTAAGATTAGTAAAAGAATTTCATCATCATTTGATCTACCGATTCTCTCGAATCCTTTACAAGCGGAGATTTCACTCACACATTATTAAAATTAAAGAATCAAGAATGAGAAATTTTATAATGTAAGAATGTAAAGAAAGCGAGAATTAACAATTTATCACCTTTATTAAATCTTTTTCAAATTACACCTCTCAATTTGAGATTACAAGACTAGCTCTCGATCCCTCTTTTGAAAGGGAATTTATCGTCGATTATTGCATGGCTCGATCGTCGTGAGTTGTGGATCGGATGCGGATCTCTTGCTCTTGATGACGATCGGCGTTGCGATAAAGGATCTTCGATTGCTCGCTTGATTTTGCTCTCAATGGATCTTGATTTGATTGGATCTCAAGTTGTGTCACTCAACTTGAATTGAATTGTGGCTCAATTGTGTAACCCTTTGTGTAATTAATGAACAACCCCTAAAATTAAGGCTTAGATCCCTTTTTATAGCCCCCAAATCAAGCTTCCTTCATAAGATTGGTTGTTATGCAGAGCCTTCTTGAAGCTAGGTAGTTATAGAGCATCTTGAGGAAGATAGGAGGTTCCAGAGAATATTCTGGAGAAGTTTCGACCGTCTACGATCCAAGTCGGCTGTGGATCCACGGCGGATCAAGATGGATCGGCCGCGGTTCCGCGGCCGTATGATGAGATCTCTGCATCAATTTCTTGGGGTCTTCTGGTGTTGGTATTTGGGTCTTCATTTGTCATCTGGAATCTTATTATCCTTTCTGAATCTCTGCCAGATTTTATTTCTTTGACTTGTTGCGTTTTCTTGGAAAATTTGTGATTCCGGTTCTGTGACCTGAATAATTTTCTGCACAAAAATCTCAATAAAAAGTGTTGAGATATACAATATCATGCGTGAAGTAATAAACACACAATTTCCATCCAGAATGTTGATTATATATATAACACGTGGTGGTTGATATTTTCCAGACGAATTTGAAATACGTGTTATATTTACAACAAACATCCTTAGATGATTAAGAAGAGTAAGGAAATTGATGTTAAGAATGCAATATTTTCGACTGAACAAATTCCCCCAAACTTGATCTTGATCGTCTCGAGAAAACTTCTTTTATTTAAGGGAAGGAAAAAATATAAGAAAAAGAAAAACAAACTAGCACACTTTCGTAGGCAACACGATTGCACTGAGCACGTGCAACAAGATTTTAAACCTCTAGGTGTACCTAGTAGGAGGAGTGTTGTCTCCTGAAGGTTTTCAGCAGATTTCACCCACAAAATCCTATAATAAAAGGAAGACTTTGAAAGTTGCATATAAAGATAAGAACTGTAAAATAAAGACTTTGAAAATCAGAGTTTCCAAGTACATTAGCTTTTCGATTGTCATGAGCCCTATCTTAATAGTCATGAAAAGATGTTAGAAATCACATCATCCCTCAATAAAACATCGTCTTTATTCTTCATTCCTACCTTTCTTCCAAACATTGATCATATACCCCTACGTGTGTGTAAAGGACATCCCTACACTCGGAGAATTCAATTCAAGCTATCATACTCTTGTCCATCTACCTCAGTACTTTTTAATCGATGAATATTTATATGGAATTGCTCACACATTTTTCATGCGACCGTTAATACTTCTTAAGGTACTAACCGACCGATTACTTATGTGCTTGCTGATTAGGCGTAATTAGAATTTTCCTCGTCTTGCAACACCTAAGGCTTAGTAGTGACTCCCAAACCAGTTGGTCTAAGGCACTAGGTGATGAAGCACTCTTGCTATATTTTTTTATGCTGCCTTAGTGATTAAAAAACCAGTTTTCATTTTTTCTACACCATTTTATATTTTTATTTCTTTATTTATTATTTTCGTCATACTTTGGCTTTTAGACAAGAGCATTTCAAGGTATTCTCTACTATCCCGAGCTTCAAGACGTGTGTAAGTGCGTATAATAGGGTATCTACATTCAAGTGTTTGGCTTCCTGAATAGGAACTATTTTTCAGACTTATTTTTATCCTAAGATTAATGACTTCTTTTATCTTACGAACCGTTGGGACAATGGCTCATAACCACTTATTACTAGTTCCGTTTAAGAAAACATCTAAATTTCTTGGTTTTCTTAAACTTTTCCAATCTTTTAGATGTAATTTTTCACTTTCTAATCTTTTATTATAAAATTAAATATTTTTTTTTATGTTATATGTTTTGTGCCTATGCAAAATATGATGCAAAGTGATGCGTAAATAAGCACAAACCTTCCCAAAACTTGTTTACAATAGTGTCCTCACTGTTGCCATCTGTTAAATCTCAGAAACCTATAAACTTGGGAGGAAAAATTTATTAATGGGCATATGAATGAATGTACATGAAAATCTCCCCCAAACTTATTCTTTTATTACTCAACTCTATTTTAAAGATGATACAGTATTTTTTTTTAAGACATGGAGGTGAGACAGAGGAATTTTAGTCAAGATAAAGCGGCTCCTGTAAAAACAGGAGCTCCTCCGTGGGGTCAGTTGAAAAATATGGTTTTAATCTATGTCCATTCACTTTGAAACTTTTACCGTTTTCAATATTTTCAACCTCAACTACCCCGTGCGGGTATACATACCGCACAACAAATGGTCCTTTCCACCGAGATCGTAGCTTACCCGCATGAAGATGGAGACGTGAATCGTAAAGAAGGACTTGTTGACCTGGTGTAAAAGTTTTTCTCAAAATGTTTTTATCGTTAAATACCTTAGTCTGATTCTTTACTATCACAGCTTTATCGTAAGCTTCATCACGGAGTTCGCTTAGCTCGTTTAATTGCAGCTTCCGAAAGTTGCAGGCTTGATTTAAGTCAAAGTTCAGTTCTTTAATGGCCCACATTGCTTTGTGTTCAATCTCGACCGGAAGGTGGCAAGCCTTTCTAAACACTAGACGGTAAGGAAACATACCTAGATCAGTCTTATATGCGTTATGAAATTCCCAAAGAGCATCCGTCAATTTAGTTGACCAATCTTTCCGGTTTTTAGAAACTATTTTCTCCAAAATTTGTTTGATTTGTCTGTTGGAAACCTCAGCTTGCCCGCTCGTTTGGGGATGATAGGGTGTGGAAAGTTTATGGTTGATTGCATATTTCCGCATCAAAGTCTTGAAAGACCGATTACAGAAATGCGTCCCGTTGTCGCTAATGATAGCGCGAAGGTGTCCAAATCACGAAAAGATATTTTCTTTAAGGAACTTAATGACAACCTTGTTATCATTAGTGCGATAAGGAATAGCTTCCACCCATTTTGAGTCGTAATCAACCACTAACAATATGTACAAATTCCCAAAAGAGTTGGGAAAAGGACCCATAAAATCAATACCCCAAACGTCGAAAATTTCAACCACCAAGATCGGTTGAAGAGGCATCTCATTTCTCTTAGAAATCCGACCCGTGTATTGACACTATGGACAGGTTTTGCAATGATCAAATGCATCTTTGAATAAAGCCGGTCAGTAAAAAACGCATTGCAAAACCTTTTCCGCTGTCTTTCGTGGACAAAAGTGACCTCCACATGCATGATCATGACAGAAAGATATAACGCTCTTGAATTCATCATTAGGGACACATCTGCGAATGATTTTGTCAGGACAATACTTAAACAAATAGAGTTCATCCCAGTAAAAGTGTTTTACTTGGGATAGAAATTTCACAATATCCATGACCAAGGTTCGTCAGATACATTCAAGAGTTGTTCGTCTGGAAAAGAGTCACTAATTGGCAGGGTCACAGGTGAAGAAGAGATGTGCGAAAGAATATCGGCTACTGCGTTTTCACATCCTTTCTTATCTCGAATGACAAGATCAAATTCTTGTAATAAAGGATCCAACGTATTAACCTACCTTTAGCATCCTTCTTCGATAAAAGATGTTTTAAGGCGGAGTGGTCAGTGTACACAACAATTGGTGAGCCAATCAAGTAAGGCCTAAATTTTTCTAATGCAAATACAACTGCCAAAAGATCTTTTTCGGTAGCTGTATAATAAATTTAAGAATCATTCAGGGTCATACTTGCATAATAAATCACATGTGGCATCTTCTCAATGTGTTGTCCTAAGACTGCACCAACAGCGAAATCTTATGCATCACACAAGCTCAAACGGGTATCCAATCAGGAGATAAAAGAACAGGGGCTGTAGTGAAGGAATTCTTAAATGAGTCAAATGCAGCCTCACAATTCGAGTCAAAATGAAAGGTTATGTCCTTGGCAAAGAGAAGAGTTAAGGGTCTAGCAATTTTGCTAAAATCCTTAATGAATCTCATGTGAAAGCCTGCATGGCCAAGGAAAGATCGTATATGTTTGACGCATTTGGGATGAGGAAGGTTATGAATGACATCTATTTTAGCTCTATCAACCTCAATGCCTTTTCGTCAAATGACATGTCCAAGCACAATTCCCTCTTGGACCATGAAATGGCATTTTTCCCAATTCAAGGTTAAGTTCTTATCTTTACAACGAGTAAGAACTGCGTCAAGATGAGATAGGAAGTCATCAAAAGAATCTCCGAATATCAAGAAATCGTCCATGAAAATCTCCAGAAAATTCTCGACCATGTCCGAGAATATCCACATCATACACCGTTGAAATGTAACGGGAGCATTGCATAACCCAAAGGGCATGCGTCTATAAGCAAAAGTACCGAAAGGACAAGTAAATGTGGTTTTATCTTGATCCTTTTCGGAAATAGGGACCTGGTTATAGCTAGAGTATCCGTCCATGAAACAATAATAATCATGTCCAGCTAAGTGTTCTAACATCTGGTCAATGAAAGGTAGAGGGAAGTGGCCTTTCCTCGTTGCGGTATTGAGTTTTCTATAATCAATACATACACGCCACCAAGTTTGAGCGTGTGTCTGGATTAACTCATTAGCCTCATTTGTTATGACCGTGATGTCAGATTTCTTAGGGACTACATGAATAGGACTTACCCATTGGCTATCAGAGATTGGATAAATGATACCACTGTCAAGGAATTTGACGAATTCTTTCTTTACCGCCTCCTTCATGACAGGGTTCAACCGTCTTTGTGGTTCTCGGGTTGGCTTGGCTTCATCCATCAGATGTATATGATGTTCAACAATCAAGGTACTAATCCCTTTTATGCCAGCCATTGTCCATCCAAAAGCTTACCTATTAGATCTCAAAACCATCAAAAGAGAGTTCTCTTGCTCTAAGGATAGAGAAGCTGATATAATCATGGGTAAAGACTCATTCTCACCTAAATATGCATATTTAAGGTGAGAAGGTAACAATTTGAGATCTAATGTCGGCGAAGAAACAATAGATGGTGGAGTAAGCGATTGATTTTCAGATTCATGAAGAAGCTCGTAGCCTGCAAAGGATACAGACTCGGAAAGTGATGAGTCCAAAGTTTCAGACTGAGGAGTAGACTCGTCAGAAGTATCCTCACTATTGTGTTCAAGATCAAACAATTATGTGCTAATATCTTCAAGATCTTCAAAGCAAAGTTCATCAACCTCGCAGATTTCGGGAGCTATCTCGTGGACAGAACAGACATCAAGAATACGAGCAGAGGGTTCAGACGGCTGACTTCCAATTTTGTAAATGTTAAGCTCGATTTTCATTTATCCAAATGATTGGTTCGTAGAAACGTTTCGACAATTAATGACAGCATTGGAAGTGGCTAGGAAGGGT
Organism: Agapanthus africanus; assembly: GCA_030015575.1. Taxonomy (NCBI): domain Eukaryota; kingdom Viridiplantae; phylum Streptophyta; class Magnoliopsida; order Asparagales; family Amaryllidaceae; genus Agapanthus; species Agapanthus africanus. The sequence continues at coordinate 249,034,976 of JASDDO010000029.1, read as the reverse complement.
CGACCAAGAATCACAGGAATTTGGTTCCGTGGGTTCGCTACAGGCTGTGTATCTAGAACAATAAAGTCCACAGGGAATATAAATTCCCCGACTTTTATCAACACATCCTCTAGTTCACCCCTAGGCTTGGTGATTGATCGGTCTGCTATTTGGAGAGTGCAATGAGCTGGTTTCAACTCTCCAATCCCTAACTGCTCGTAGACAGAATATTGAAGCAGGTTAACACTTGCGCCAAGATCAAGTAAAGAATGGTTAATGTTTTTACCCCCAATAGAGATCGAGATTGTAGGACATCCAGGGTCCTTACGTTTCTTTGGTAATTGTGGGGTAAAAGTTGTGCTAACATTATTAGTCATGAATACCTTTTTAGGCACTTGAGTCTTCCTCTTCCTAGTGCACAAGTCCTTAAGAATTTTCGCATAAGCTGGAACTTGTTGGATAGCATCTAGGAGAGGGATATTGATGTTAACCAGTTTAAACATTTCCATAATCTTCTCCATATGTGGACTCGATTTGTTTTCACTTAACCAATTCGGATAAGGAGCTTTAGCAATAATAGTTGCGTCCAACATTAGAGAAGGTCGTGTGGGTGGAACAGATCCCAGAATAGGAGTGGGGATCATCTTATATGGACTAGAAGAAGTGGGCTGAGGGTTCGAACCTTGAGAAAAACGAAGAATAGGCTCGGAAGAAAATGATAATGTAGGATCATAAGTAGAAGTGGATGTGGAAGTAGAAGTAGAAAAGAAAGTAGAAGCCGGGGTGTTATAGATAGATTCATCATTATTATCAATCTCTTCACAGACTTGATTATTCTGCACTCTTCCGGATCTCAACGTTGTAATGGCATTCACATTGTAGTGTTGTGAATTGTAAGTGCACGGCGGCGCCCCGGCCGTCAATCTGACGCTGGAATGCGGAAACGAAAAACTTTGCGAAACTTGCAAACCGGCACCACCGCGCACTATCAACCCGGATCGGGCCATTAACCTACTCCTAGCTAACTAGAAAAAGGGTAGAGAAGCTATACCAAGCGATCCGTGTCCTTTGGTCTTCGCCTCCACTCCGATCTCCTCGCGGAATCTCCGGTCGTCGCTTCCTCGTCGAAACGGGCACCACATCGCCGGGTTCTTTTATGGGCTCCCACCTCTGGACCGAGGCAACTCGGGCGCGAAGTTGGCTAACCGACGCGTCCAAGGAATGCTGTAGACTAGTGTAGAAAAGTATGTCTCATGGGGTAGTGAAGTTGCCTTTGATGATGGAGAAGAGAGAAAAAGCTTTAGAGGAAAATGGTGCTCTCATTTTTAGCAAGGAATGAGATGAGAAATTACCACACATAAAAATTAACCTCTCTCTCCTCTAAACAAAAGTGGCCGACCAATAAATGTGTAGGGATTTTTTTTGGGGGGGTGAGCACAAGAGAGGATGTGGTAACCATAAGAAATGTGAGGATAATGAGGAGAAAAGGTTACACCCATTTCCAATCAAATCTAATCTCATTAATGCAAAAGCCATGATGAAAGAAAAGAAAAGATGCTATCATAATCATAATCCCTCAATAACAAATAACCCCTCCACAAATGCTAATTTGCGAACTTGGAAATTAGCCCCTCCATCAGAAAAATCCGGCCATGAAGGAACAAAGGAAAACTAGCCGGAACGGAATGCAAACTGGCAACTTCAGAAAACTGATCCTGTAATAAATTACAGGAAAACCCCGCGACTGCATATACATGCCCGCATTTGTATTCCCACTGAATACAAATGCAAAGAGACAAAATCTACACTGTACAATACTAGGATCCGGCTTAAACCAAAGCCTGCTATTAAAAACCGTCCGATCATGATCCGTGCAATACCGCACTTATCTGATCGAACCCTGCCATATCTCTATACGGCCTCTACAGCGTTTCGCCCGAAACTTGCAAAACTGGTCTGTGGGGGACTCTAAAGACTCGTCAATATTTTGGCTGTGGATTTAACCACTAGCACGTCAGAGGTATTAGCCAATACGTAACGAGCTACCAGGTACTGACCAAAAGGGACGTCGATGAGCGAACTCATCCTGACACCCTACTGAGCCTGTCAGTGACAATATCCGTACAGTCCGGTCCGTTCGTCTATGAGCATCGCATGGCGGGCCTAGGGGGTTGGTAAAAGTCAGACCCCCTAAAGCGGCATAAGTCGTGTCGGAGATCAGCCTAGAACACCTTGAGATACTACTGGAATACCTACCAGTAAATCTCCTGCCTTGGCCAAGGACTTTTCATGTACTGGCTCTCTTAGACACAGCGCGACCTCACCCCCAATACTGGGAGAAACGAATCCCTGCCGATCCGCTCACTGCCTCCATGTGGCTCGGGACTGTACCTAACTAAAACCTGTTTGCACATCTCCTTTGAGCGTGGTAGGGTAGTAATCAAAGCACAGTGGGAACTCACATGAGACAAATGACGATCTCAGGTCGATGAACTAACCTGTACACATGTCACCAGGGAACTGCTGTCTGACGTCTGGTATAATACCAACTAGCAGGTTCCCGGTGAGTCCAGTCCGGTGTACTCATAACCCAATGAGCACCTGTATACATCTTAGGTGAACCAACTGACACCAGTGGCTTGTGAGACCGGCCACCGCCCCTCGTCGGGGTCTCGACTGTATACACTAGTCTACTCTGGAGTATCGATGCCCTGTCTCGAAACTCCCACGACTAGGGACCTTTTAAGGATTTGCTTATAGACCCCAGCTCCCACGTATATGATCGCCCTCATACTGCTGGCAGTCAAGCAAGAATCTTAGGGGCTCTATCAACGTGCAATAGCGACTCGTAAGGTCACCTAAAGCACTACACGATGATAAAGATAAACCAGATAGCATACTATCATCTTGAGTAAGACTGTCCTCCCTCAATCATTGCAATCACGTGCCTGTGATCCAATAATTGACTCCGAGGGCACTATATCCAACAATCTCCCACTTGCACTCAAGGCTAATTATTGCGATGTCGTATACTCACAGCCCGTGTGATACCGAACACCCAACTCCTCTACTAGTCAGTCTCACAAAGCTCATTTACGAAACTATTGCGTTCGAGGAATAGCCTTAGTGAGTGGATCCGCTGTGATGTTTCTTTCTTTGTCTCTCTTTATCCCAAGTTCGCAGAGAAAGCCATCTCCCGAAATGAGCAATACCTGTCTTAGAATGTGTTTGGATGTCTGATGGGACCTAGCTCATAAATGAACTCCAAATCCAAACTTCTTAGACTGTATCGTCAACTGAACTTAATCAGTATCCTGCGCCATCCTTTCCTCAGTATCCACCTGGACCACCTGTCCAAAATACTGCTCCTCATCAGAGGGATAACTATAACTCTGACAGTCACTCTGTCATCCAGGTCACCTTGGAAGCCTGGAATGATAACCGTCTCCTAAAGGAGGCTGCCGTTATCAAATTCCTAGAACATCCACTTATGTTCTTAAACTGCTTCCGATCATTTCTCCAGAATTGGATTAATATCATAAGTGGAGAAACCACTGTGTGACAACCAAAGTATAACCGATCGTAGTATAGGAATATCACTTCCTACTCTGTGTATGTCATCCAAATACCAGGACATCACACCCTACTACCTTCTTAACAGATCCATCCCCTATTCAGATGAAGTCAAACCTATGACTGTCACATCAGAAATAGATGATCTATTTCCTCTATATTTGCTTTAGTCTATAAATAGACATAAGTCACTTGTCCACCATGCTTCCGCTGCTCCCACTGACTACGACAACCCTCTGGCAGAGTCATATAGACGTACACTTCTAAAGCTAGTTTAGAACGACAATATACTCATCCTCCTGTCGGGTCTCACAGTCTGGAACAACAGCAATGGCAAGTCTGGGTAAACAAGAACCTCCCTGCCACCGTCCTTGAGCATATCGAAGTACCTCTCGGGTGCCTGAGGTTACCCACTTTATCTGTGCAGTGGCCAATGGAATGTCAAACCAGATTGAATCTTTAGGTTCTTGTCAAATCTTCAGTAATCATTTGCGGTTCTGGAATCACTTCCAGTTCTACCATACTCCCACTACTGTTTTCTGAAAAAATCCATTTTTATTAAAACTGTGGCGAGTCTAAAACAATATCACTATTGATCTTCCAGATGGTAGAAAATCAACCCTCGTCATAGCCTGGGTCAACCCACAAACAGCCATTACAGAAACGTTCCTTGAGTTGTCCAGTGTCTGGTTTTAAGCATAAGCCGGACAACTCCCCGTATCTTAACAATGTCAAGGTATGAATTGTTCTATATCCAATATAGATACAGAGCCACTGATTTAATTGGAAACAGATTCAAATCATGCAGCTGTCTTCAGTGCATGTCATCTAAATGGAAGGAGGCCGATCAGCGTTACTCAACTTAGGAGAACTTCCAATTATGAGTAACCTAAAAAAGAAGCATGTTCTCTTAACCATTACTATCAACTGAATACCATACACAAGTATCTATATCTTCGATCACCTTGAAGAATCACGATACTTGCAATACCTAGTTCTCTACTTTACTCTTATACCTATAACTTCTCAAAACTTAGACCCTGTGTTTCTACGAAACACCTGTCTAAGAACTAGAGAAGTCATAAGTAAACTGAATATAGTACGAGGACCAACCCCTCTATCCTAATGGACAATGGACAATATACAATACTCTGTATAAGTCCCCTGAGTCTAGTGACTCATTCACTGTGTGTCATAGGTTGAAAACTGTATTTATAGTTAAGAAGAATTACACCGCTGTTCAATGCTCCTTACCTAACCATCTACTGATATAGGTAAATGTCACAGACATAATTTCAAAAAGGTATATCTCACTCTATAAAAATAGACGTATATATATATCAATTTGAAATTGGTGCATAAGAACGGATATTCAAAACCAAATATTTGCCGTCCGGCAAACAACCCAGGTGATTTCCTCAAATATCACCAATTACAACGAATCCCGATATAATGAGGATGATCACCTAATTCCCAATAACTTACTCCCACCTATCATCTGTAAGACCATACAAATGTGAGAATCATACCTGGTAAACACATACCCTGGAGCAAGTGTCTAATTGGGAAATCAGTTTTCTTTTAACAGTACACAGTGAAAATGAAACATGTGAATGACTCGAAGGGGTATCCGGGTATTCCTAGTAATGCCTCTTCTATTATCCAGATTCATAACTGTAACCGTACAATTCTTTGCCACCTCTCCAAATCCCTTTATATGTCTTTAGTCATTACCTTCTGCACACCCCTTTAGGCCAAATGGTTTTCTTCCTTCCATACCGTTCGGCACCGGCCTATGGTTTGGAAGAAGACTATCCAATAAGCATAATGGGTGTACTGTCCTAATCCTAGGAGCACTCGCAATGCGAGAGAAGGTGAAGATAAAAGACAACCGAATAAACCTTATTCCTATTTCTCCTGAACCAGAATCCATCCCCGAACTGGAACAAGTTCCTTTCGAGTTCGTATATAACCATACGATGGAATATCCAATAAACTGTGGATCTTCGTAGTGATACGGAGTGTCCTGGAGAAATACAAAGGTGATTAGGATTGGCGAAGAAATACTTGGTTTGGTCGTGAATAGCAGTCGTAATATACTTTGCCCTCTTAATAATCCCTTTCTTTGTCTTTACTTAATACTTTCTATACACCATCGTTAGACTAATTGGTTTTCTTCATTCCCCACGGTTCGGCACCAGCCTAAGGTTTGGAAGAAGACTATCCAATTTGTGTAATAGGTGTACTATCTCCTAAACCAAGGAGTACTCACAACCTGAGAGTAGGTAAGAGGAAAAGACAACTGAATAGTCCTATTCTTTTTCTCCAGAACCGGAAACCATCCTCGAATTCCTTCGAGTTCGTATATAACCATACGATGGTTTTGTCTAATGGAAGTGGACATTCGGAGTAATACGGGGTGTCCTGGAGAAAAGGATAAAAGTAGGAGTGGCAATGAGGTATGCAACTCTGACAATCCAAAAGCCAGTGTTTAAGAAGGTTCGGTTAATCTTGGTCACTGAGTCATAGTCAAGGGTCGGGTCATCATCGCTGCCAAAGAGAAAGAGAAAAGAAACACTCAGCGTGCACTCTAGCCTAGATCAGAATGGTTATCAATTTATCTAATCAGGAAACCTCCCACTGTAACGTCAAATTCTTCCCCAAACCTGAAAGAAGAATTAATCGGGATCACCCGAGGAGTAAACCAACTCATCAGTGGGAATCGGGATCCAACTATCATCGCATGAAACGTGACGGAATCTGCTCACGTTATCACACTCCAGAAGGTATGCGCATATCTGGCAAGTTTCAGTTTCTTTAGAAACTCCCGATGTGATTTTTGCCCCATGCTCTTATGACCTTGACGAAGGCTAACAAATCATAAGTCACATGTCAAGTTCTACCCGTCATTCTCCAGGTTGATTTGAACCCACCCGTACAAGCCCTTGACTAGGGCCAACAAGGCTATACGACTGTCCCAAACCAACGCATCTATCTATGCAACATATGAATACCCAATAGCTACCAAACACTGTGCCTTGACTTTGGCCAACAAACACAGCTTGAATACTATTGACTACCCATATGAAACGACGGAGGGCTACGAATGGTTTCTGGCGAAAACCTTTAACGTAATGAACTTGATATCGTTGAAGGAACTGGATAGCTTTTAAAAATATAGTTGCGAAAACCTTTGCTAAAGAGTTCACTCCCGGTGAAGGGATCTCGGCTCTTTCCCTGTGGAATGAGGTGCAGGATATTCCAACTGAATACCACGTTGCAAAGCAAAAGTAAACGACTATAGTGAATTTATTGCACTGACGCAAACTTCTATCCAAGGGGTCACTCCCGGTGAAGGGATCTCGGCCCTTGCCTCGTCGACTAAGGAGCTGGATATTCATAACCGAATACTACTATGCAAAACAAAAGAGAACGACCTTGCAATAACAGCTTTTTGAAAAATTGTTCCAACAACATTAGAATAGGTTTGTTTAGCTTGCATTTATCCGAATCAACGCAGTCCCATCAATTGATCTCACCAATAAAGAACGAAAATAATGATGTACGTATATGCCATCCGTATTCGCCACTGGGTTCCGTCATCACTCGTTAGGTTACTTAACTAACGACAGAGCGGGGACTGGACTAGCGCGGATGCAAAACATATACAACATCTACTAGCATATATATCAATATATAATATTTCGCTCAAGGCGTGATAAAATGCAACTTCACAGAAATGTAACCAGCATCACAGAACAATACAGATATCTGGGATCCCCGAGTTTCACAGAGCCGCTACTGAAACACGACGTTCCGTGGTCGTGTGGATAGCCTGTGCAATGAAATCCTAGACCCCTACGGGCGTGGCAAGTTACCCGCCAAAACCTGAAGCGAGGCAGCCCCCTTCAGCAACGTGAATGGACCACCCAGCACATCACGGAATCCGGTAACTTGGGCACCCCTCCTGGGTCAACCTATACCCCCTACGAGTGCGGCGAATAGCCCGCCAATTCTAGAGTAAAGCCCCCTCCGTCTCAATGCCATGAGATGCGGGCTCGTTGCCCTCTAGAATCCGGCTATCCGTGCACCCCTCCGCGGGGTAATCCTATTACAGAAAGTAAAATATACAACGGGTACATCGACCTCAACCTGGTCGTGCCCCAAAAGAATAATATACAAACAGGCAGTGACGGCAGTCCACATGTCGGACGCTCGCCCCGCAATATCAAATGTACATATAAAACAAAACTGTACTGACATTGCATCCAGGCTATCCCCCACGACCAATCCGCAACGTCACAGCACAACACAGAACATCAACGTGAATGTCACGTTCGCAAATCCGTCTAAAAGGGTTATAGCAGATAGACAGGATTTACCGATCAAATGACATTCACGGTCGCAGATATAATGTAAATACTGTGAACTAACATGTTTAAAATTCTCGATCGATCAAATTTTAACGAAGTGGGCCCCAAGCACCACTGTAGCACTCACAGAAAATCTGGGCCAAAAAAGAATTTCCCAAAACCCCTATTTCTTAGTCAAGAGCCCACTGTAAAAATTTGGCACAGTGAAAAGTCAAAGTGGCGGCGAAACCGCGGCCCAAGCATGGGTTTGGCCGCGGTTCCGTGGTGGAAAGATGACGTCACACTACCAAATTTTCACAGCATGCTTATAATTGCCTACATGTGTTTCTGCAACAACCTGAAAAAATTTTCGAACCAAAAAAATTTCGACAGAGAACAGATGCATTGAAAATACGGTTTTTGGGATTTTTTTTTTGTTCGATCGAGTTCTAAACATATTAGAGCAAGCTAGACTAGGTTAATGGCGTGGCTCTGATACCAATGTAAGTGCACGGCGGCGCCTCGGCCGTCAATCCGACGCCGGAATGCGGAAATGAAAAACTTTGCGAAACTTGCAAACCGGCACCACCGCGCACTATCAACCCAGATCGGGCCATTAACCTACTCCTAGCTAACTAGAAAAAGGGTAGAGAAGCTATACCAAGCGATCCGTGTCCTTCGGTCTTCGCCTCCACTCCGATCTCCTCACGGAATCTCCGGTCGTCGCCTCCTCGTCGAAACGGGCACCACATCGCCGGGTTCTTTTACGGGCTCCCACATCTGGACCGAGGCAACTCGGGCGTGAAGTTGGCTAGCCGACGCGTCCAAGGAATGCTGTAGACTAGTGTAGAAAAGTATGTCTCATGGGGTAGTGAAGTTGCCTTTGATGATGGAGAAGAGAGAAAAAGCTTTGGAGCAAAATGGTGCTCTCATTTTTAGCAAGTAATGAGATGAGAAATTACCACACATAAAAATGAACCTCTCTCTCCTCTAAACAAAAGTGGCCCGCCAAAAAATGTGTAGGGATTTTTTCAGGGGGGTGAGCACAAGAGAGGATGTGGTAACCATAAGAAATGTGAGGATAATGAGGAGAAAATGTTACGCCCATTTCCAATCAAATCTAATCTCATTAATGCAAAAGCCATGATGAAAGAAAAGCAAAGATGCTATCATAATCATAATCCCTCAATAACAAATAACCCCTCCACAAATACTAATTTGCGAACTTGCAAATTAGCCCCTCCATCAGAAAAATCCGTCCGTGAAGGAACAAAGGAAAACTGGACGGAACGGAATGCAAACTGGCAACTTCAGAAAACTGATCCTGTAATAAATTACAAAACTGATCCTGTAATAAATTACAGGAAAACTCCGCGACTGCATATACATGCCTGCATTTGTATTCCCACTGAATACAAATGCAAAGAGACAAAATCTACACTGTACAATACTAGGATCCGGCTAAAACCAAAGCCCGCTAGTAAAAACCGTCCGATCATGATCCGTGCAATACCGCACGTATCTGATCGAACCCTGCCATATCTCCATACGGCCTCAACAGCGTTTCGCCCGAAACTTGCGAAACTGGTCTGTGGGGACTCTAAAGACTCGTCAATACTTTGGCTGTGGATTTAACCACTAGCACGTCAGAGGTATTAGCCAATACGTAACGGGCTACCAGGTACTGACCAAAAGGGACGTCGATGAGCGAACTCATCCTGACACCCTACTGATCCTGTCAGTGACAATATCCGTACAGTCTGGTCCGTTCGTCTATGAGCATCGCATGGCAGGCCTAGGGGGTTGGTAAAAGTCAGACCCCAAAAAGCGGTACAAGTCGTGTCGGAGATCAGCCCAGAACACTCTGAGATACTACTGGATTACCTACCAGTAAATCTCCTGCCTTGGCCAAGGACTTTTCATGTACTGGCTCTCCTAGACACAGCGCGACCTCACTCCCAATACCGGGAGAGACGAACCCCTGCAGATCCGCTCACTGCCTCCATGTGGATCGGGACTGTACCCAACTAAAACCTGTTTGCACGTCTCCTTTGAGCGTGGTAGGGTAGTAATCAAAGCACAGTGGGAACTCACACGAGACAAATGACGATCTCAGGTCGATGAACTAACCTGTACACATGTCACTAGGGAACTGCTATCTGACATCAGGTATAATACCAACAAGCAGGTTCCCGGCGAGTCTTGTCCGGTGTACTCATAACCCAATGAGCACCCGTATACATCTTAGGTGAACCAACTAACACCAGTGGCTTGTGAGACCGGCCACTGCCCCTCGTCGGGGTCTCGACTGTATATACTAGTCTACTCTGGAGTATCGATGCCCTGTCTCGAAACTCCCACGACTAAGGACCTTTTAAGGATTTGCTTATAGACCCCAGCTCCCACGTATATGATCGCCCTCATACTGCTGGCAGTCAAGCAAGAATCCTAGGGGCTCTATCAACGTGCAATAGCGACTCGTAAGGTCACCTAAAGCAGTACACGATGATAAAGATAAACCAGATAGCATACTATCATCTTGAGTAAGACTGTCCTACCGGCATAGGTCCTCCCTCAATCATTGCAATCACGTGTCTGTGATCCAATAATTGACTCTGAGGGCACTATATCCAACATGAATGCCCAGGATTCGGTAGGGGTTGAGATGGAAGTTTCCCTTTCTTTCTAGCACTCATTTCGGCATTTATTTGTGCAATTTATGCTTCCATCGATTTAATACTCTCACCTTCGGAGGCGGTGTCTTTCTTAATATTATCGACAGAAGAATTTATCTCAGCAAAAACTTGCATGAAATTTTTCAGAAACAAATTCATGGTTTGTTCGAGTGAAGAGGAATTATCAGTACCGGTCAATTGCAAAGAATTGTACGAAGCAGAAGTGTTGACCGGATGTTGAAAATTTTATGATTGATAGGGGTGCTGACTCAGTTGTAGTAGTTGCTATTGTTGTGGAGGGACCCTTTGAAAGTTGTTTTGGTTTGGAACCTTGTTTTGAGTTTGGTGTTGGTTCTAAGCAAAGTTAGGTTGATTCCTCCAACCCTGATTATAAGTGGAAGAATACGGATCGTTTCTAGGTCTTTGCTGGAAAGCAGCATTAGTGTGCTCTTGACCTTGACAAGGAGAATTCAAAGGACATTCTTCCGTCAGATGTGATAGATTAGAACAACATCCACAGACAGTTTTGGGGAGTGTCATCTAATTTAGGGAGGCTAACAAAAATTTGTTTTCCATAGCTTTAAGTTTCTTTTGCATCGCAGCCATTACGGCTTTGACTCCTATGGAAACATTAAGTTGATGAATACCACCCCTAGACGATGGTTGACTTACACTGTCCCATTGCAAAGTTTTTTCAGCGAAATCTTCTATAAATTTTCAAGCTTCACCATCGTTTTTAGACATAATGTTGCCTTGACACATGGACTCAAGCATCTGTTTCGTTGTAGGATTAATGCCCTCATATATAATTCTGCACAGATCCCATCGATGGATTCCGTGATGACGACATTGAACTAACAGATCATTGAAGCGTTCAAAACACTTCGAAAATTGTTCATTGGGAAGCTAGGTAAATTGATTTATTTCTCTACGGACTTGGGCGGTCTTATGATTGGGATAAAATTTCTTAAGGAAATCTATGACGAATTCATCCCAGTTTGAAATAGAATGTGCAGTTGTGTTATAAAGCCACTTCTCGGCTAAATCGCACAAAGTGAATGGGAGAAGACGTAGACTCATAGCATCCACAGAAAGCTGTGAAGTACCCATCATAGCGCATATTTTTCAAATTTGGTAATAAAAACGTATGCGTCTTCAGACTCGAGACCGTGATATTTGGGTAAAAGATTAATGTATTGAGATTTGATTTCGAAATTGTCCCCATTGGCTGGTGGAATGGAAAGAAAAGTAGAAAGAGGACCACGTATCGGGTAGCATCTCTCTTGGAGAGACATACGCGGTAGATTTTGCGCACCTGGGGGCTGTGGCAAAGTAGTGTTGTGAAAGTTCGATGGAGATCCGTCCATCGTGGTGGATGTGGTGTGTGGTGAGGAAAAAGAAGATATAGAAATACCGACTTCGGAGTCGATAGAAGAAACGCGGACAAGACGGGCACTAGAATCCCGTGTCCAGCCGAGCATGCACTAAATGGTTTAGCACAAGTGGCAGCGTAAGTGATAATTAGAGAAAAGTTGGTTTGGTGTTTGGTTTTTGAAAAAGATGAATTTTTAAAAAATCACACAAAAAATGCACAAACAACCCTAGATCTAATGGTCACCTAGGTCAAGTCATTAGACCGCTCCTAGATTTATAGAAGACAAATCGCGAGATAGATCCTCTACTGCTTCTTTATCCCTTATGTGGCCAGGTAAGTGCCAGGTAAGTGGGAGGTTTTCCGCTACGTAAGTAGCGGGCCTAATTAAGTAACCACTTTTCTTAGACACACTTGCCTTAGACACCACAAAAGAAATACGAATAAGCAATAGATTACCCGTGACCTTCTTCTATCCTAATTGAGCGCGAAAGTCCTTAGAGTCTTGTCTAGATATTTCTTTACTTAATGAGGGTGATGCAGATGCTTGTTTTGTGATTTTTGGGGCTTAGGAAAGGTAATGAAATCCCCACCTAATCTGAATTTGGTCTTTGCCCCTTAATTTCCGTGTTAAAATATGCATAAACAACTGTAACACTTTGAAAATCGTTTAGGTAGTTTTTCGATAATCGGTAAAATAATCAGTATTTTCAGTAAAATGTAAACAAAATAATTATTTTCAATATAGGCCTAATTATAAAAAATTTAGATAAGAAATTGCTAGAAATTGGTTAATTAATTGTCACTTAAAAATTTCTAATCATTTAAAAAAAATTCCTTAATTAATTATTTTTAATATTATTTTAAGTTTTTAAATATATATTAAATTAGTGATAAATACAAATTTGAATTGGTAAATTACATACTTAAGAACCATTACAAACTAAAATCCAGTAGTAACAAAAATGTTAGCAAGAATTTCCAAGTTGTAGTTTCTATGGTTTAAAAATAAATCAAAATGAAATTTAAAATGAAAATTTAATAGGAAATGTTGTGATATGTAATATTGAGTTTTGAGGGGGGGGGGTTTCTTGACTTAGAAATTTCTTTCTCACACACATATACTCCCCTTCACCTCACTGGCCGAGCATGCACAGCCCCCCCTCTTCATTCAAGATACTTCGTCTCATCTATTAAGAAAGAAAATGAATAATTAATAAAATATTGTAAAAGAAGTTATAATTGGGGTTGTTCTACACTCATCCACATACTTCTTTCTCTCTCGCCCCTTCCTTCATGAAGTTGCCGAGCCCTCCCTTTGGTGCAGCCCCTCAATTTTCCCATTCCATTTTCACCTCTAAAAACTCAAAAATTTCATCAAAAATCAATATAAATCCCCACTAACTCCTAATTAAATCTTTACCCATCATTTCTTTGGCCAACTAGCTTAAAACCTTGGTGCAAGAGTGCAATTTGGGGAAGCAAAGATTCATGCTAGATCTCAAGATTTGTGGAGGTATAATCCTAACCCTATGCTTTAATTGTTGGTTACTACTTCAATTTAATTTAATTAGATGTTTAAATTTAGAATTAATAGCAAGATTTAGATTTCAAGAAAGGGTTTGGAAATTAATGTTAGGGTTTATCACTTAATCATGATTCCAATGGGTAATGTAAAATCTTATGCAATGCAAAATGTAATCTAGTTGCTAATTTGTAAATTGTTGTATTTAAATTATCCTAAATAGGATTTTTTTATGCAAACTAGGTTTTGTGAAATGCATATATATGTGAGATAAAATTCTAGTTAGGGTTTTTATCAATTATCCATGGTTTTAATGAGATTAACACGTTAATTGAATGCAAAACCTAATTTGGTTACTAGTTGCTAATTATTAGTTTAAAATTTGTGATAATTATGCTTTTTGCTAACTAGATTTTCAAAAATTAAATTAAAATGTGGGATTAAAAATCTAGTTAGGGTTTTAGCCCATCATTAAGGTTTCCATGAGTGGTTTAACATGTTAAAATATGCAAAATCAAGTTTAGTTGTGGAATTGTGAATTTTTCTTTAAAAAAGTGTTAAAATTGGATATTTACGCAAACTAGAATTTTGGGTTTTATATAAATTAATGAGATTAAATTATGGAAATATTTTATATAACCTAGTTATGATATTTAGTGAATATTATTGCCATTACTTTCGTTTAAACATCAAGTTTTGAAGTAAAACGGTTAATTGACGCTTTCTAGGTTTTTGCGAAATAGAACAACTTGATTGATTTTAAGGTTTTGATGATTTAAACCCTATTTTATATTATAATTAGTGAGTTTTGGAACTACGACTTGTACGTTCGTGTTTTATCTCGATCAATCGGCGTTTGTACGCCAATGTCGAGGGTTTTTTGGTTCTTTTGCATGAGCGGGTCATAGGTTTTAACCTATGCGCGTTTTGTGCGCCGTTTTGGTTTTGTCCATGATTCGGTTTACGATATTATATATATTTGCGTATAGGTACCCCTCACGTGGACTTTGGACGATCAAGAAGAGGATGGCGGTATCGACTTCGGCAGACAAGGACCAGGTGAGTAGATGTATATCTACGGGGGAAGTCGGGTGGATGGCGTATAGCAATCCCGCAAACGTAGAATAAGGATATTACATATTATTATTAGGAAGTCAGACGTGACCTTAGATTCTTGGGGAGTAGGGTACCATTGAATGTTGGGACAAGGCAGCGCCCCAGCCGTCGAAACGCGGCCAAAATACGGAACAAAAATTTCTGAAACCGGCGCTACCGCTACCCTAATCCTGGATCGACCTTAAACCCTATACTAGAAAAATAAACTAAGAGTTAGAATTGTTATACCGAGTTGATCCGAGTCCTTCAGTTTTCATTCCAAGCTCCTAGCGGTTCTTTGATGTGGTTTGGTTGCCGGTCTTCCTCCATCTCCGATGATCCACCCGAGGGAAACAGCGCAAGCTCCAGCCTCGAAAAACGAGGCAACCGACGCTCCAAAGTCGCTAGCGATGGAGAGTCGAGGTTTATGGAAGTGTTACTACAATTATCTCTCAACCCTTGAGCTCAATGAGAAACTCAAGAAAGATGAAGAAGGAGGTGAACTTTGCATGAGCAAAAATGGCTAAATGTGCAAGTAATGAGAGTGAGAGAGTGGGCTAGCATAATGTGTAATGAATCATCATCTAGGTGAAAATGAACCCCGACCAATAATCTTGGCTGGCCCCCCCTCTCTCTCTTTCCAAAAAAATATCACACCAATTTCCTTTTTCAATTAAACAGATGCAACCATAGATAGGTCCATGCTTTGACCCATACCTCCTTTCCACCTCATTTACCAAATGATTTTCAATAAAGAAAATCATTAATGAGGTGGCACCTTCTAGAAGCTATTCCGTATAAAATACGGAAAAATTCCGGTATATGTATCGAAATACATATACGCGTATTCGTAAAAAAATACGAATAGCCGAGAGAGAAAATGAATAGCGTACAATAATACTAGAATACATATATATAAATACATATGTAAATTATTAAATCAAAACCTGATTTAATAATCTGGCTTAATCCTAAGCCGCTAGTATTATCAACCATCCGATTAAAGTCTGCGCTGCAAGTGCACATATTTAATCGGACACCTGTATATATCAACATACCTCATGTACACCGTATCACCTCAACCGTGAAAACCCTCTGTGTGGGACTCTAAAAACTCGTCAATACGCTGGCAGTGGGTTTAGCCACAAGCACGTCAACGGCACTAGCTGTACGTAACGGCTACCGAGGTATTGAGCGAAAAGGAGGCCGACGAGCAAACTCATCATGAACCCCTACTGAGCCTGACAGTGACAATATCCTTGCAGTCCGGTCTGTTCGTCTAAGAGATCGCATATCGAGTCTAGGGGAGTGGATAAAGTCAGACCCCCTAACAACGCGATATTTAGTGTTGGCATGATACCCATCACCACCTGAGAAATTATCGATCCTGGATCGGTAATTCTCGTTCACCATGGCAATGGATTTTCGGTGATGGCCACCCGTACACAATGCGATATCAACCCCCAATACCGGGAGAGACGAATCCCCGACGATCCGATCACTGCCTCCATGTGGCTCGGGACTGTACCCAACTAAAACCTGTTTGCACGACTCCTTTGAGCTGTGGTAGGGTAGTAATCAAAGCACAGTGGGAACTCACACGAGACAAATGAAGATCTCAGGTCAACAGACTAACCTGTACACATGCCACATGGGAACTGCTGTCTGACGTCTGGTATAATACCAACTAGCAGGTTCCCGGCGAGTCTGTCCAGTGTACTCATAACCCAATGAGCACCTGCATACTATCTTGGGTGAACAAACTAACACCAATGGCTTGTGAGACCTGGCTACCGCCCCTCGTCGGGGTCTCGATCAGTATACACTAGTCTACACTGGAGTATCGATGCCCGGTCTCGATACTCCAACGACTAGGGACATTTAAGGATATGCTTATAGACCCCAGCTCCCACATATATGATCGCCATCATAATGCTGGCAGTCAAGAAAGAATCCTATGGGCTCTATCAACATGTACATGATGATAAAGGCAAACCAGATAGCATACTATCATCTTGAGTAAGACTGTTTTATCGGTATAGGTCCTCACTCAATCATCATAATCACAAGTTCGCGACTATGATAATTGCCTTGAGGGCACTATATGTAGGGTTCCTAGGCACTCTTGTGAGGGTTCATAAGGCATCAACCATGCCCGAATAAAATTTTAGACATGCCGAACAACCCAAAGCCGGGATCTTTGCTAGATTATTAGGGTTTAATATGCAAGTAAACATCTTTACTACAAGTGTGAGGGATTACAACCTTTGTAGTCCGCTCCTTTGCTTCATAAGCTCCGAGTAGAAGTCCCTTCGCTGTGATCCACGATCTCCCAGACTCAAGAGAGGCTCCACGACTCGAACGATCCATGCGAGCTTGTACTATTCCGTTTCTCCGATGATCTACGTCGAAGTTGCAATAACTCAAGCTCTCTCACTCTAATGAGGTGAACACCCTAATCTAATGGGCTAGATTAGATGAGGATGATGGAGTAGTATTTATGATATCTTTTTATATCAATTTCTCACAAGAAATCATCACAAAATGAATAATTAGTAAGCTTTCTAAAAGCTCAAGAGAGAAGAAGATGATGATAAAAGAGTTAATCCTTTTGTGATGAATAATAGAAATGAATATATGATTGATCACGGAACCATGGTCAAGGATGACAAGGATAACCTTTGTATAGAATAAACTAGGGCTAGGGTTTGGTTAGGTTAAAGAATGAGTCATAAGATAATATCAACCATAATATCTTACACTTGACAAAAGGAAAAGTTCTAGAAGGTGTAAGAAAGAACCAACCCTAATCAAACCCTAACCTTGCTTAATCTCTACTAAACATGTTCCATTATAAATCATATCATGTTACTATAATATATATCACATATATATTATATATTTGTAACAAAAGAAAATAATACAATTAACATATATCGCATATATATCAATGTATTATCCGGTGAGAAAATGAAATAATAAAGCGAGCCAATATTAGATAATGTAATACAATATATCATATATATTATTATACATTAAATCATCGAATCAACATTTGATCTGACAATCCGGCTATATCGAATATAACCGACTAATATATCATGTACCGATTCATCGAATCAACACTTGATCCGATGTCCCGGTTCATATCTAAATATCGCGAGATTATAATACAGTATCTCATATCGCATTATCTTCGGTCATGCGCATATCACATATGTGCCTCTACTCCGTTTCGCCAGAGCCAAGAAACCACTGTGTAGGTCTCTAAAGAATCGTCAATACGCCGGTAGCAGGAGATGATCATATCAAAACACCCACAAGCTGCAAGCGGTCAGCTAAACGCAACAGCCACCCAGATATTGAACGATCAGAAGATCAACAAGATAGCCTGTACGTTCTCCTGTGAATCCAATCAGTAACACTCCCGTACAGTCCGGGCTGTTCGTCTGATATGTCGCATATCAAGTCTAGGGGTGGTATACGTCGGACTCCAGTAACCGATAAGTCGTGTCGATGTGAGGCTCATAACGGGTCGAGAAACTACTATACCAGTGTCACCCGAGAACTGCCATCTGACGTGTGGTATATCACCATCTGGGAGTTCTCGGCGAGTCCGTTCAGTGTACCCAGTCTCCACTGAGCACCCGTACACCATCTCTGATGTCAAACACCGATGGATATGGGATCATCCATCGCCCATCATATGGGTCAAGTTGCGTATACGCTAGTCTACTCTGGTGTATCGATGCCCTGTCTCGATATACCCTTGACTAGGAACAGTTATAGGATGTACTCATCGACTACTCTGGCCCCACTAGTATGATCTCATCATAGTCCCAGTAGTCGAGTACAGATCCTAAGGGTTTTATCAACATGTGAGAGAAAGACAGTAAACCAATATAAGTCAACATGTTAAGATAAAGTGAAACCAAATAGCATACTATCATGACTAGCAAGGAAGTCCTCTCTATATATATCCAAGCATCCATTATAATATACATCATATGTACAACAATGACTTCTAGGGCATATACATTACTAACAATCTCCCACTTGCACTAAGGCCAGCTACTGTAGTATCTAGCATCCCGAATAATCTCTCAAACTGTATCTAGGGAATAGCCTTCGTGAGTGGATCCGCAGTGTTGTTCTTCGTATCTACTCTCCTAACCTCGATCTCCCGGCGATAAACTATCTCCCTGATCAGGTGATACCGCCTCAGAATATGTCTGGACTTTTGATGGGACCTGGGTTCCTTGGCCAATGCCACAGCTCCATTGTTATCGCAACACAGAGGTATTGGATGTTCAATGGATGGAACCACACCAAGTTCACTAATGAACTTCTTTATCCAGACAGCCTCTTTGGCAGCATCGTTGGCAGCGATGTATTCAGCCTCCATCGTCGAGTCTGCAACGGTATCCTGTTTGGAATTCTTCCAACATACCGCCCCTCCATTGAGGGTAAAGACAAAACCCGAGTGCGACTTAGAGTCGTCCTTATCACTTTGGAAGCTGGAATCGGTAAAGGACTCCATCCGGAGTTCTCCGTTACCATACTCCAAGAACATGTCTCTGGTCCTTCGCAAGTACTTGAGAATGTTCTTCACAGCTGTCCAGTGATTCTCTCCAGGTTCGGCTTGATACCGACTCACTACACTTAGTGAGTATGCTACATCGGGTCTGGTACATAGCATCGCATACATGATAGAGCCTACTGCCGAAGCATAGGGTATCCCTTGCATGCGAGCTCTCTCCAAATCAGTCTTGGGAGACATCTCTTTGGAGGGAGTGAGTCCAGAGATCGTGGGTTGGTTCCCACGCTTGGATTCTTCCATACTAAACCTCTTTAGTATGGTGTCAATGTACCTGGATTGGGACAATCCCAGTATCCTTTTAGATCTATCTCTATAGATCATGACTCTCAATATGCAGGAGGCATCACCTAGATCTTTCATTGAGAATCTTTGTGATAAGAAGAGCTTGACTGATTGCAGCATAGGAATATCATTTCCTATCAATAGTATGCCATCCACGTACAATACGAGGAAGACAACCTTACTCTCTGCTACCTTCTTATAGATACAAGGTTCATCTATATTTTTGATGAAGTCAAACTCTTTGACTACAACATCAAAACGGATGTTCCAACTCTGCGATGCTTTCTTTAACCCATAAATGGATTTAAGCAGCTTGCACACCTTTCCGCTGCTCCCACTATCTACGAAGCCCTCTGGCTGAGTCATGTACATGCACTCTTCTAAATCACGGTTTAGAAAGGTGGTCTTAACATCCATTTTCCAGATTTCGTAGTCATGGTATGCAGCAATGGCAAGTAAGATCTGGATGGACTTAAGCATAGCTACCGGAGAAAAGGTTTCGTCATAATCCACAACTGGTCGTTGACGAAAACCCTTTGCAACAAGTCTAGCTTTGAAAATCTCAACTTTTCCATCTACAACAAATTTCTTTTTAAAAATCCACTTTCTCCTAATGGGTTTTACCCCTTCAGGAGCATTTTCCAAAGTCCATACTTTGTTGGTGTACATGGATTCCATCTCAGATCGCATTGCATCCTGCCATTTCACAGAGTCACCACTCATGATGGCCTGCTCAAAACTAGTCGGGTCATCATCTTCCATGATGCAATCCTCGTTTCCACCATCAATGAGAAAACCGTAGTATCTCTCAAGTGGATAAGAAACCCTGCTAGATCGGCGGAGAGGATGGGGTTCGTCAGGTACTACTGAATCTTCTGGTTCCACTAAATCATCTGTTGTAGTTTGTTCTGCTGGAACTTCTTCCAATTCTACCTCAGAGCCACTAATTTCTTTTGTAAGAAATTCCTTTTCTAAAAAGATGGCGTGTTGAGCAACAAACACCCTTTGTTCCTCACTGTGGTAGAAAATATACCCTCGCGAATGTTTGGGATATCCAATAAACTTACATAAAACAGATCTTGCCTCGAGTTTGTCCGGTTTTTGTCTTTTGACATAGGCTGGGCAACCCACCCCATATCTTAACAAAATTAAGATATGGTCTCTTCCCTTCCCATATCTCATATGGGGTGGTAGGCACAGAATTGGTAGGAACTTTATTCAGTATGTATGCAGCTGTCCCCAGTGCATATCTCCAGAAGGAAATAGGCAACTCAGCCTCGATCGTCATAGAGCACACCATATCTAATAGGGTGCGATTCCTCCGCTCCGATACACCGTTGTGCTGTGGTGTATAAGGAGGAGTAAGCTGAGAGAGAATCCCATTCTCTTTTAGATAATCTAGGAACTCACTGCTTAAGTATTCACCTCCTCGATCAGATCGAAGAATCTTAATACTTTTGCCCGTTTGGTTCTCTACTTCGTGCTTATATTCTCTGAATTTCTCAAAAGCTTCAGACTTGTGTTTCATCAAGAACACATGTCCGTATCTAGAAAGATCATCAGTGAATGTAATGAAGTAGGAAGAACCGTTCCTGGCATGCGTAGACATGGGACCGCATACATCATTATGTACCAGTCCTAAGAGTTCTGTAACTCTTTCTCCGTGTCCACTAAATGGAGCTTTGGTCATTTTGCCTTTGAGACATGAATGGCAAGTATCATAAGATTATAATTCGAACGGGTTCAAATATCCATCCTTATGTAACTTACCTAGTCGTGTCGCATTGATTTGACCAAGTCTACAATGCCACAAGAAGGATTCGTTCATTTCTGAACTCTTCCTCTTGTGTGTGTTTTGTATATTGAGGACTGTATTTTGATTGAGAATGAATATGCCATTATGTAACGAGCCTGATGCAATCAACTTTTGATTTAGGAAGATGTTCATAACATTATCCTGTACTACAAAATTATATCCTTCTTTACTTGATAAAGAAACTGATATAATGTTGCACATCATGTTCGGTATATAATAGCACTCATTCAGAATCAGTGTATTACGACTTGGTAATACTAGGTGATATTCGCCAACTACTTTGGTTACAATACTTGCACCATTCCCTACTTGAACGGAATGATCACCTTTTCCCAGTTCTCTACCTTTACGTAGCCCGTGTAACAATTTACATATGTGGGATCCTGATCCGGTATCTAATACTCAGGACGTAGGGTGAACTGAGAAACACTTCTCAATAACTAACACACGTGAAGAAGATGCATCAGCATGCATGTTCTTTTAGGCGGCGTGAGAATCCAGATATACTCCTGTTTCTTGTTCAGTCTTATAACTCTTATAAGAAAGAACGGGACCAACATTCCCCTTCTCAGAATAATAAGCGGGTTCAGTCAATACATCCATATTATTATCTTGATTATGGCCTGACATGGTCGCTACCTGGAGAGAGAGAGAAGAAACACTTTAGCGTATGCTCTTGCAAGATTAGATTGGTTATTATCTTATCTAATCAGGATGTCTTTCACTGTTTTTATCAAATCTTCCTCCAAACCTTAAAAGGTAAGATTAGCCGGGATTAATTACACCTTACAATTTCGTCAATCTTTCAGCCAGATCAGTGTCGGTACTTGAGGGAGGTTCCCCGTGCTTTCGCACGGACCTAATTAAAGTAAACCCCTTTTTCCCAGAGGTGTAACCTAGTTAACACTTTTCTAGACACCTACTTGATCGGCTAATTGTCCTGTGTAAAACTCTCCCAGGAGTAACACTTACTCGCAGTGGGTATCGGGATCCAACTATTTCATAGGAGGTATGCAATCTCATTACAAATTTCAACACTTGAAATTCTCGATAATATTTTGCCCCTAGCGTTCTATGACCTTGACGGAGGTCAACAAACCATAGGCTACTAGTCAAGTCCAACCCGTCATTTCCTGATTGAATTAAACCCACCCGCACGACCCTTGACGGAGGTCAACAAGGCCGTACGACTACCCTAATCCAATCTGCATCATATGCATAAGCAGATAAATACTAGTTAGCTACCGTACACTACGCCTTGACGGAGGTCAACAAATGTAGTACGAATACTAAATAGGACTTATCTGAAATGACGGAGGGCTACGTTAGGTTTTTCTGAAAACCTATTGCGTAATGAACTTGATATCGTCGTAGAATCGAGTGTTTTTGAAAAAGGAGTGTTTTTGAGGCTTTTCTAGTTTCGCTAAAGAGGTCACTCCCGGTGAAGGGATCTCGGTCTTTCCCCATCGAATAAGGTGCAGGGTATATCATATATACCGCTGTGCAAAGCAAGAACTATATAAGCTATCAAAAACTAAACCGTGAGTTTGTAGCATCTCCCAGTTTCGCTAAAGAGGTCACTCCTGGTGAAGGGATCTCGGCTCTTTCCTCATCGAATAAGGTGCAGGGTATATCATATATACCGCTATGCAAAGCAAAACTGTAGCTACCCTTTTTATAAAGTTTTGATTCTACAACATCCTTTAGGTTTCTTTTCTTTTTATTAATCTCATTAATAAATCCCATCAGCTTATGCTTCCTAAGCATCACAGAAGAAACGAAAGCAGTAATATTTATATATCAGCATATATATATATATATATAGTATAAGCATTCGTCTCAGGCAGTAATATGATCTCATCACAGAACATTGCAGCAGAAGAACATATATGAAATATTGGATATACTAGGATGTCCGTGTTTTCAATACGAGCCGGTATAAAACACGGATTCCACGGTCGCGATGAATAGCCAAACCCACATCCCTAGACCCCTACGAGAGCGGCAAGTAACACTGCCAATTCTAGGGTTAGGAGACCGGGTCCCGACTCCTCGAGATGGTCTCCCACTGGACCCTAGAACCCGGTTACTTATGCTACCCTCCTTGGGTCTACCTAATGCGGAAAAGTAAATAATATACACTGGTGACATCAACCTCATCCCAGAAGTGCCCCAATAAAAGAATATTACATACAAATGAATTTTACATGAATGAAAATAAAAACCCTCATCTCACATAAAACCCCTGGCTATTCAGAACATGACGATCCAATATAACATATCACAGCAATACATAATATCACATATCATCAACGTAAGTAAGTATGCATACACCGATCGTCGTTGATGCATAGCAACGAAGACCGGCAATACAACTACATACTACACTTACGGTCACAGAAAAGAAATTGTATAACTACAACATTTGGAATCCACAATCACTTTAGATATCGTAAATCCGAAATATCACATACTTCGTATTTCATGCCTAACTATATGAATTCCACATATTGTATCACATTCCAGATAAATAGACAGTATTAAACTTTCCGAACAGATAATCAAATACCCAAAATTTCCTAAATAGCTCAACACTTGAGCGGAGTTCAAATAATCCCAGAATCTGTAACAGTACCGATGATCCAGCCGTAGAAGGGTCAAGCCAACGCCTCATATATGGCACGCCGTACCGCCCCAAACCCTAAGCTTTAGAGGCAGTTCAGACGGTCACATAATCGAGTTAAGTTTGTGTTCTTCTTGAGGGACCGCCGCGTTACTTGTATGTTTATCCGAAAGATTTAAACCCGAAAAAAATTCAACACTTGAAAATTTTACGTGCCGGGAAAAAGTGAGTTAATGATATCCGTTCGAACATTTTAATAGTTTCTAAATATCCGGAAAACATAACAAAATTAAATATTCCGATAGAATCAACGATTACAAAATAAATCCCAGAATACTCAACACTAGAGTCATATGAAAAATACCCAGAAAATATAAATAACAGACATATATATTACTGTACAAAAACGAGTGTCTAATCCTTGTACACTGCCGCGGATCCGCGGCCCAAGCGTGGTACTGCCGCGGTTCCGCAGCGGATTGTACGGATTAGAACCTCATTTTTCACAGTAATGCTTGATTGTCCCTGCTGAATTTTTTGGGTATTTTTAATTACCAAAAATCGCAGTTTTTGAAAAATATCCAGAGAGGGGTCTAAAATTGCGTTTCGGTGTTCGATCAGAGTTTTAACTTTGTATACACGTCGCCCAATGCTCTAGCCTGGCTCTGATACCACTGTAGGGTTCCTAGGCAATCTTGTGAGGGTTCATAAGGTATCAACCATGCCCGAATAAAATTTTAGACGTGCCGAACAATCCAAAGCTGGGAACTTTGCTAGATTATTAGGGTTTAACATGCAAGTAAACATCTTTACTACTAAGTGTGAGGGATTACAACCTTTGTAGTCCGCTCCTTCACTTCATAAGCTCCGAGTAGAAGTCCCTTCGCCGCGATCCACGATCTCCCGGACTCAAGAGAGGCTCCATGACTCGAACGATCCATGCTAGCTTGTAGTATTCCGTTTCTCCGATGATCTACGTCGAAGTTGCAATAACTCAAGCTCTCTCACTCTAATGAGGTGAACACCCTAATCTAATGGGCTCGTTAAATGAGGATGATGGAGTAGTATTTATGATATCTTTTTATATCAATTTCTCATAAGAAATCATCACAAAATAAATAACTAGTAAGCTTTCTCAAAGCTCAAGAGAGAAGAAGATGATGATAAAAGAATTAATCCTTTTGTGATGATTAATAGAAATGAATATATGATTGATCATGGAACCATGGTCAAGGATGACAAGGATAACCTTTGTAGAGAATAAACTAGGGCTAGGGTTTGGTTAGGTTAAAGAATGAGTCATAAGATAATATCAACCATAATATCTTACACTTGACAAAAGGAAAAGTTCTAGAAGGTGTAAGAAAGAACCAACCCTAATTAAACCCTAACCTTGCTTAATCTCTACTAAACATGTTCCATTATAAATCATATCATGTTACTATAATATATATCACATATATATTATATATTTGTAAAAAAAGAAAATAATACAATTAACATATATCGCATATATATCAATGTATTATCCGGTGAGAAAATGAAATAATAAAGCGAGCCAATATTAGATAATGTAATACAATATATCATATATATTATTATACATTAAATCATCAAAACAACATTTGATCTGACAATCCGGCTATATCGAATATAACCGACTAATATATCATGTACTGATTCATCGAATCAACACTTGATCCGATGTCCCGATTCATATCTAAATATCGCGAGAATATAATACAGTATCTCATATCACATTATCCTCGGTCCTGCGCATATTACAAATGTGCCTCTAATCCGTTTTTCCTGAGCCAAGAAACCTCTGTGTAGGACTCTAAAGAATCGTCAATACGCCGGTAGCAGGTGATGATCATATCAAAACACCCACAAGCTGCAAGCGGTCAGCTAAACGTAACAGCCACCAAGGTATTGAGCGATTAGAAGATCAACAAGCTAGCATGTACGTTCTCCTGTGAATCCAATCAGTAACACTTCCGTACAGTCCGGTCTGTTCGTCTGATATGTCACATATCAAGTCTAGGGGTGGTATACGTCGGACTCCAGTAACCGATAAGTCGTGTCGATGTGAGGCTCATAACGGGTCGAGAATCTACTGTACCAGTGTCACCGGAGAACTGCCATCTGACGTGTGGTATATCACCATCTGGGAGTTCTCGGCGAGTCCGTCCAGTGTACCCAGTCTCCACTGAGCACCCGTACACCATCTCTGATGTCAAACACCGATGGATATGGGGATCATCCCTCGCCCATCATATGGGTCAAGATGCGTATACGCTAGTCTACTCTGGTGTATCGATGCCCTGTCTCGATATACTCTCGACTAGGAACAGTTATAGGATGTACTCATCGACTACTCTGGCCCCACTAGTATGATCTCATCATAGTCCCAGTAGTCGAGTACAGATCCTAAGGGTTTTATCAACATGTGAGAGAAAGACAGTAAACCAATACAAGTCAACATGTTAAGATAAAGTGAAATCAAATAGCATACTATCATGACGAGCAAGAAAGTCCTCTCTATATATCCAAGCATCCATTATAATATACATCATATGTAAAACAATGGCCTCTAGGGCATACACATAACTAACACTATAGCCAACAATCTCCCACTTGCACTTAAGGCTAATTGTTGCGATGTCGCATACTCATAGCCCGTGTGATACCGAACACCCAACTTCTCTACTAATCAGTTTCGTAAAGCCCGTTTGCGAAAATGATTGCGTTCGAGAAATAGCCTCAGTGAGTGGATCCGCTCCAATGTTTCTTTCTGTATCTCTCTGTATCTCAACTTCGCGGAGAAAACCATCTCCCGAAAACGAGCAATACCTGTCTTAGAATTTGTCTGGATATCTGATGGGACCCAGTTCACAAAAGAACTCCAAATCCAGCAAACTACTTAGAGTGTATCGTCCACTGAATTTAATCAGTATCCTGCGCCATGCCTTTCCTCAGTGTTCGCTTGGACCACCTGTCCAACACACTGTCCCTGAAAGGAGTGAAAACTATAACTCAGACAGTCACTCTGTCATCGAGGTCACTTTGGAAGCCTAAAATGATAACCGTCTCCTGAAGGAGGCTGCTGTAATCATTTCCCTAGAACATCCACTTATGTTCAATGACTGCTTCCCAATGTTTCTCCAGGATTGGATTAATGTATCTGCATATTGCATCTAGTGCAAAAGCAATATCTAGTGTGGCACTTGACATTTCACGATTAACACAATTGCCTAAGCAAGTGATATGCTAATCATGCAGACACCTCTCTCCTTTAGTCTGTAAGATACCTTTAGAGAGGGTGACTCCATCACCTGCAGGTACTTCACCATGCCTGGAGTCGTTCATTCTAAAATCTCTTTAGAAAAATGTCAAAGTACCCACACTGGGATACTTCCCAAATCTAGATCTAAAACCATAGATCTAGTAACCAGAAAAGCTGATATTATATCCATATCCTCTGTGGAGAAACAACTTTGTGACAACCACAACATAACCGATCGTAGTATAGGAATATCTCTTCCTATCAAGTACATGTCCTCCCAAATACCTAGACATCACCCTCTACTACCTTCTTACCAGATCCATCTCCTATTCTGATGAGGTCAAAACCTATGACTGTCACATCAAAAATAGATGATCTATTTCCACTATATCTGCTTTAGTTTATAAATAGACATAAGCTACTTACCCACTATGCTTCCGCTGCTCCCACTGACTACAACAACCCTCTGGCAGATTCATATACATGTGCACTTCTAAAGCTAGTTTAGAACAATGCTATACCCATCCTCCTGTCGTGTCTTATAGTCTAGAACAGCAGCAATGGCAAGGCTGGGTAAACAAGAACCTCCCTGTCATCATCTCTGAGAAGACCGAAGTACCTCTCGGGTGCCTGAGATTACCCACCAAATCTGCGGAGTAGCTAATGGAACGTCAAAACCAATTGAATCCTCATGTTCTATTAAATCTTCAGTAATCATTTGTGGTTCTGGAATCATTCCAGTTCTACCATACTCCCACTTCTGTTTTCTGAAAAAAATCCATTTTACTAAAATTGTGGCGAGTCAAAACAATATAAATATTGATCTTCCTGATAATAGAAAGTTAACCCTCATCAAAGCCCGGGATAACCCACAAACAGCCATTACTGAAACGTGCCTTAAGTTTATCCGGATTCTGGTTTTAAGCATCAGCCGGACAACTCCCTATATCTTAACATCGTTAAGATATTAATTGATTCTATATATATCTGATATAGAAACAAAAGCACTAATTTAATTTGAACCAGATTCAAAACTTGCAGCTGTCTCCAGTGCATATCAACCAAATAGAAGGAGGCCATTCAGCATTACTCATCTAGGAGTGCATCCATATATGAGTAACCCGAAAGAGAAGCAAGTTCTCAAAACCATTACTATAAACGGAATACCAAACACAAGTATCTACATCTTCGACTTCCTCGAAGAATCATGATATTTCCAACAAATGGTTCTCTACTTTATTCTTATACCTATAACTTCTCAATATCTGGACTTTGCATTTCTACGAAATACTTGTCCAGAACTGGAGAAGTCACAAGTAAAAAAGAATACAGTACGAGCACCAACCCCATTGTCCTAATGGACACTGGACAACATACAATACTTTGTATAAGTCCCCTGAGTTGAATAACTCAAACCCTGTGCGTCGTAGGTTGAAAAACTGTATTATGGTTAAGAAGAATTACATCGCTGTTGAATGCACCTTACCTAATCACCAACTGATATAGGTAAATGTCATAGACATAATATCAAAAAGTTATATCCCACTTTATAAAATAAATGTACAAATATATCAGTTTAAAATTGGTGTATAACAACGGATATTCAAAACTAAATATTTGCCATCCGGCAAAATCCAGATGATTTCCTCAAATATCACCAATTACAACGAATTCCGATATAATGAGGATCTAATCACTCAATTCCCAATATCTTACTCCCACTCACCATCTGTAATAATATACAGATGTGAGAAACTGATCTGGTAAATACATACCCTGGAGTTAGATTCCAACTGGGAAAACAGTTATCAATTAACATCGCACAGTGAAACTGAAACATGAAAATGTTTCGAAGGGGTTTACTGGTACTCCTAGTAACGCCACTTCCACTATCCTGATTCACGACAGTAACCTTATACTATACCGCCCTCACTGCAATCCCTTTATTATGTCTTTACTTATTACCTTCTGTACACCTTCTTTAGGCTAACTGGTTTTCTTCTTTCCCTACCCTTCGGCACCAGCCTAAGGTTTGGAAGAAGACTATCCAATAACCATAATAGGTGTACTCTCCTAATCCTAGGAGCCCTCGCAACCTAAGAGAAGGTAATGGGAAAAGACATCTGAATAATTCTATTCTATCTCTCCAGAACCAGAATCCATCCTCGAAAAAGTTCCTTCGAGTTCGTATGTAACTATACGATGGATTTATCCAATGGAAGTGGATATCCGTAGTGATACGGAGTGTCCTAGAGAAATGCAAAGTGGATGTAGGAGTGGTAGGGGTATACCTGGTTTCGTCGTGAATGATGGTGATCGTAATTTCCTTTGCCATTATTCTAATCCCTTTATACGTCTTTACTTATTACCTTCTGTACACCACAGTTAAGCTTGTTAGTTTTCTTCCATCCCTACCGTTCGGTACCTGCCTATGGTCTGGAGGAAGACTATCCAATAAGCTCAATAGGTTTACCCTCTCCTAACCCTAGGAGCCCTCACAACCTGAGAGAAGGTAAAGAAAAAAGACAACTGAATAATCCTATTCAATCTCTCCAGAACCAGAATCCATCCTCGAAAAAGTTCCTTCGAGTCGTATATAACCATACGATGGATTTATCCAATGGAAGTGGATACTCGTAGTGATACGGGGTGTTCTGGAGAAAAGCAAAGGTGATATAGAAGTGGCAATGGTCTATGTGACACCGTGACATTCCAATAGCCAAAGTGTTTTAAGAAGGTTCGGTTAACTTGGTTCATGAGTTTTAGTCAAAATTCGGATCATAGTCGCAGCCAAAGATAGAGAGAGAAGAAACACTCAGCGTGCACTCTAACCTAGATCAGAATAGTTAATCATTTTATCTAATCTGGATGGCTCCCACTATATCCACGAATTCTCCTCCAAACCTAAAAGGAGAATTAGTCGGAATCACCCGAGGAGTATTCCTACTCATCAGTGGGAATCGGGATCCAACTATCATCGCATGATAACTTGATGGAAGGCACTCAAGTCACCACACTCCAGAAGGTATGCGCAAGCCTGGCAAGTTTCATGTATGTTTGAAACTCCCGATAAGATTTTTACCCCAAGCGGTTTATGACCTTAACTTTGGCCAACAAATCATAACCCGCAAGTCAAGTTCTACCCTTCATTGTCCTGATTGATTTAGACCCACCCACATACACCCTTGAATTTAGCCAACAAAGTTGTACGACAGTCCTAAACCAATGCATATCTATGCAACGGACAAGCAACACACAGCTACTGCACACGATGCCTTGATTTTGGCCAACAAACACCGCACGAATACTATGCGCTATTTATCCGAAATGACAGAGGGCTACGGCTGGTTTTTGGCGAAAAACCTTTAACGTAATGAACTTGATATCGTTGATGGAATCCAAGTGGTTTTATAAAAATATAGTGGCGAAAACTTTTGCTAAAGAAGTCACTCCCGGTGAAGGGATCTCGGCTCTTTCCTCGTAGAATGAGGTGCAGGATATTCCAAGCTGAATACCACGATGCAAAGCAAAAGGAAATGACTATAGTGAAGTTATTACGTTGACGCAAACTTTTACTCAAGGGGTCACTCCCGATGAAAGGATCTCGGCCCTTACCTCGTCGAATGAGGTGCAGGATATTCCAAACTGAATACCACTGTGCAAATCAAAAGAGAACGTCTTTTAAAAACTTGGTTCCAATAACATCAAATATACGTTTGTTTTATCCTTGCATTGATAAGAATCAATGCAGTCCCATCAATTAATCGCACCAGAAAAGAACAAAAATATACGTATATGCCATCCGCATTCGCCACTGGGTCCCGTCATCACCCTTTAGGTTACTTAACTAACGACAGAGCGGGGACTGGGCTAGCACGGGTGCAAAACATATACAATATCTACTAGTATATATATATATATAAATATATAACGCATTCGTCCTAGGTATGATATAAAGCAACATCACAGAAACAACACAGAATGGTGGATAATCTGGAGCCCCGGGTTTCACTTGAGTCGCAAGTGAGACCCGACGTTCTTTGTCGTGTGGATAGCCTGTGCAATGAAACCTATAGCCCTACGAGCACGGCAAGCTACCCGCCAAAACAAGAAGCGAGGCAGCCCCATACAACAAAGTAAATGGGTCACCCAGCACTTCACGGAATTCGATAACTTGAGCACTCCTCCTGGATCAACCTATACCCCCTATGAGTGCGGCGAATAGCCCGCCAATTCTAGAGTAAGGTCCCCTCCGTCCCAACGCCATGAGATGTGGACCAGTTGCCCTCTAGAACCCGGCTATTCATGCACTCCACCGCGGGGTAATCCTAGTACAGAAAATAAAATAATATACAAGGGTGACATCGACCTCAGCCCGGTCGTGCCCCAAAAGAATAATATACAAACTGGCAGCGACGGCAGTCCACATGTCGGACGCTCGCCCCGCAATATCAAATGTACAAATGAAACTAAACTGTACTATCACTGCACCACTGGCTATCCACCACGACGATCCAACCAACATCACAGCACAACACAAAACATCAACATGAATGTCACGTTCACAAACCCGTCTAAAAGAACATATAGCAGTTAGACGGGTTTACTGATCAAATGACATTCATGGTCGCAGATAGAAATATATGTACTGTTAAACGCCCACTAAAAATATCGATCGACCAAATTTCCAAAATGGCCCCAATAGCAATAACAGCACTGTACAGAAAACTGGGCCAAAACAGAATATCACAAAAATCACAATTCCATCCAACTGAGCTACAGGAAAAATTTTGTGCTCCGTTGCTACTAAACAGCCGCGGAACCGCCGCTAATAGGGGCTAAGTGCGGCGGTTCCGCGGCGCTTTAGAGGAATCAAGAGCCCAAATTTTTTGTGTACTCCTAAAAATGCCTGCACGGATTTTTAAGCCTCTAGAAAATATTTTTTGAACACTTTTGAAAATCGGAAGAAACTATGAAAATGGAATCGTGATTTCGGTAAATTCCGTCGATCGATCTTTTAAGCACGTTTAAACAAGCTAGTATGGGGTTAAAGGTTGGCTCTGATACCATGTTGGGTCATGGCAGCGCCCCGGCCGTCGAAACGCGGCCAAAATGCGGAACAAAAATTTCTGAAACCGGCGCTACCGCTACCCTATCCCGGATCGAACTTAAACCCTATACTAGCAAACTAAACTAAGAGTTAGAATTGTTATACCGAGTTGATCCGGGTCCTTCGGTCTTCATTCCAAGTGTAAGTGTACGGTAGCGCCCCGGCCGTCTTTCCGAGGCCAAAATGCAGAAACGAAACTTTTTCAAACTAGAAAACCGGCGCTATCGTATGCTTAAAACACGGATCCAACCATTAACCTACTACTAGCAAACTAGAGAAGGGATGGAAAGATATACCAATCGATCCGTGTCCTTCGGTCTTTGGCCACCATCCCAAGCTCCTCGCGGCATCTTCGATCTTGATCTCCTTGTCGGAAAGGGCACTACATCTACGAGACTTTTTAAGGGCTCCCGCTTCATCCGAAGCAACTCGGGCACGAAGTGTGCTAGCCGACGTGTCCAAGGTGTTGTAGAGAATGTTTGTGATCATTTTGTCTCTTGCATCCATTGCTTGGATGGAGGTTAGAGATGATGCCATCAATGGAGATTTTGAGCTAGAGGAGGAAGAAGAAGAAGAAGCTCTTTTTCATTTGTTATGTCTTGTGATAAAAAGAGAGAGTATGAAATAATAATATGAGAGCTCTCCCCACTCAAGGAAGTCCCTCTCTCTCTTCTCATCATATCAACATAAAACCATCATCTAATGTGACATTAGCATGTAAAAAGATACCATGAGTCACTAATGTGTCCATGTCACATTAAATGCATGTCATGATGAATTCTAGCACATAATTTCCATTAACAAACATTAATCTAAATGTTTGCAACAAAAAAAGATATGGCAACATCTAAATTAAACTCGTGACGGATCAAAAGGATATCCCTCACTTGTATATACATACCTGCATCCGCATTCCGACTGAATGCGTATGCGATGAGACTAAAGTAATCCAACAAATCTAATACTAGAATCCGACTTAAACCAAAGCCTACTAGTATGATCCGTCCGATCATGATCCGTGCAATACCGCACGTATATGATCGAACCTTGCCATATATCATACGGCCTCTACAACGTTTCGTCCGAAAATTGAGAAACTGTCTGTGGGGGACTCTAAAGACTCGTTAATACTCTGGCTGTGGATTTAACCACTAGCACATCAGAGGTACTAGCTGTACGTAATGGGCTACCAGGTACTGACCAAAAGGGAGGTCGATGAGCGAACTCATCCTGACACCCTACTGAGCCTGTCAGTGACAATATCCGTACAGTCCGATCCGTTCGTCTATGAGTATCGCATGTCGGTACAAGGGGGCTCGTAAAAGTCAGACCCCCAAAAGCGGTACAAGTCGTATCGGAGTGTAGCCCAGAACACCCTGAGATACTACTGGAATACCTACCAGTAAATCTCCTGCCTCGGCCGAGGGCTTCGTGTAATGGCTCTCCTAGACACAGCGCGATCTCATCCCCAATACCAGGAGAGAGGAAACCCCAGCCGATACGCTCACTTGCCTCAATGTGTCTTGGGACTGTACCCAACTAAAACCTGTTTGCACGACTCCTTTGAGACGTAGTAGGGTAGTAATCAAAGTACAGTGGGAACTCACACGAGACAAATGAGGATCTCAGGTCGATGAACTAACCTGTACACATGTCACCAGGGAACTGCTATCTGTCGTCAGGTATAATACCAACTAGCATGTTCCTCACGAGTCCTGTCCGGTGTACTCATAACCCAATGAGCATCTATATACATCTTAAGTGAACCAACTGACACCAATGGCTTGTGAGACCGGCCACCGTCCCTCGTCGAGGTTTCGACTGTATACACTAGTCTACTAATGGAGTATCGATGCCCAGTCTCGAAACTCCCATGACTAGGGACCAATTTAAGGATGTGCTTATAGACCCCAGCTCCCACGTATATGATCGCCATCATACTGCTGGTAGTTAAGCAAGAATCCTAAGGGCTCTATCAACGTGCAATAGTGATCTGTACCATCACCTAAAGCAGTACACGATGATAAAGACAAACCAGATAGTATACTATTTTCTATCAACGTGTAATTGTGAGCTGTACACGATGATAAAGACAAACGAGATAGTATACAAAGCTTTCGAGTAAGACTGTCCTACCGGTATAGGTCCTCCCTCAATCATTGCAATACGTGCCTGCGATTCAATAATTGACTCTGAGGGCACTATATCCAACAATCTCCCACTTGCACTCAAGGTTAATTATTGCGATGTCGCATACTCACAGCCCATGTGATACCGAACACCCAACTCCTCTACTAATCAGTCTCACAAAGCCCGTTTGCGAAACTATCACGTTCGAGGAATAGCCTCAGTGAGTGGATCCTCTCTGATGTTTCTTTCTCTGTCTCTCTTTATCTCAAGTTCGCGGAGAAAGCCATCTCCCAAAAATGAGCAATACCTATCTTAGAATATGTCTTGATGTCTGATTGGACCTAGTTCATAAATGAACTCCAAATCCAAACTTCTTAGACTGTATCGTCAATTGAATTTAATCAGTATCCTGCTCCATACCTCCCTCAATATCCGCTTGGACTATCTGTCCAAAATACTGCCCCTCGTCATAGGGAAAACTATAACTCTGACAGTCACTCTGTCATCCAGGTCACCTTGGAAGCCTGGAATGATAACCGTCTCCTAAAAGAAGCTGTTGTTATCATATCCCTAGAACATCCACTTATGTTCTAAAACTGCTTCCGATCGTTTCTCCAGGATTGGATTAATATCAACTTATTGCATCTCGTGCAAAAATAACATCTGGTGTGGTACTTGACATCTCATGATTGACTCAATTGCCAAAGCAAGTGATCTGCCAATCATGCACATCCCTCTCCTCTTTAGTCTGTAAGATACCTTTAGAGAGGGTGACTCCATCACCTGCAGGTACACTACCGTGCCAGGAGTCATCCAATCTAAAACCTTTAGAATGCTGTCAAAGTACCCATATTGGGAAATTACCTAAATCCAGATCTAAAACCGTAGATCTAGTAACCAGAATATCTGATATAATATCCATATCCGATGTGGAGAAACCACTGTGTGACAACCAAAGTATAACCGATCGTGGTATAGGAATTTCACTTCCTACTCTGTGTATGTCATCCAAATACCAGGACATCACACCCTACTACCTTCTTAACAGATCCATCTGCTATTCTGATAAAATCAAACCTATGACTGTCACATCAGAAACAGATGATCTATCTCCGCTCTATCTGCTTTAGTCCTTAAATAGACATAAGCTACTTGTCCACTATGCTTCCGCTGCTCCCACTGACTACAACAACCCTCTGGCAGAGTCATATACACGTGCACTTCTAAAACCAGTTCAAAACGACGCTATACTCATCCTCCTGCCAGGTCTCATAGCCTGGAACAACAGTAGTGTCAAGTCTGGGTAAACAAGAACCTCCCTGTCACCGTCCTTGAGGCTACCGGAGTACCTCTCGGGTGCCTGAGGTTACCCAATGGAATGTCAATCCAGATTGAATCTTTAGGTCCTATTAAATTTTCAATAATCGTTTGCGGTTCTGGAATCACTTCCAGTTCTACCATACTCCCACTACCGTTTTCTGAAAAATCCATTTTTATTAAAACTGTGGTGAGTCAAGAACAATATCACTATTGATCTTCCAGATGGTAGAAAGTCAACTCTCGTCATAGCCCGGGTTAACCCACAAACTGCCATTACAGAACCGTGCCTTCAGTCATCCAGAGTCTGGTTTTAAGCATAAGCTGGACAACTCCCCGTACCTTAACATCGTTAAGATATGAACCGATCTATATCTAATATAGAAACAGAGGCACTGATTTAATTGGAACCAGATTCAAATCATGCAGCTGTCTCCAGTGCATGTAAACTAAATGGAAGGAGGTCGATCAGTGTTACTCAACTTAGGAATGCATCCAAATGTGAGTAACGTGAAAGAGAAACAAGTTTCTCAAAAACTATTACTATCAACTGAATACCATACACAAGCATCTATATCTTCGATCACCTCGAAGAATCCTGATACTTGCAACGCCTGGTTCTCTACTTTATTCTTATACCTATAACTTCTCAAAACTTAGATCTGGCATTTCTACAAAACACTTGTCTAAAAACTAGAGAAGTCACAAGTAAACAGAATATAGTACGAGGACCAACCCCTCTGTCCTAATGGACACCGGACAACATACAATACTCTGTATGAGTCCCCTGAGTCCAATAACTCATTCCCTGTGTATCGTAGGTTGAAAACTGTACTTATGGTTATGAAGAATTACACCGATGTTTAATGCTCCTTACCTAACCATCCACTGATATAGGTAAATGTCATGGACATAATTTCAAAAAGTTATATCTCGCTTTATAAAAATAAACGTACAGATATATCAATTTGCAATTGGTGCATTACAACGGATAATCAAAACCAAATATTTGCCGTCCGGCAAACAACCCATGCGATTTCCTCAAATATCACCAATGACAACGAATCCCGATATAATGAGGATAATCACCCAATTCCCAATAACTTACTCCCACTCATCATCTGTAAAACCATACAGATGTGAGAATCAAACCTGGTAAATACATACCCTGGAGTAAGAACTAATTGGGAAATCAGTTTTCTTTTAACAATACACAGTGAAACTGAAACATGTAAATATTTCGAAAGGGTATCCGGGTATTCCTATTAATGCCTCTTCCATTATCCAGATTTATGACTGTAACTGTATATTTCTTTACCATCCCTCCAAATCCCTTTATATGTCTTTAATCATTACCTTCTGTACACCACCTTTAGGCCAAAAGGTTTTCTTCCTTCCCTACCGTTCGGCACCAGCCTATGGTTTGGAAGAAGCTTATCTAATAAGCAAAATGGGTGTACTCTCCTAATCCTAGGAGTACTCATAACCTGAGAGAAGGTGAAGATAAAAGACAACTGAATAAAACCTTATTCATATTTCTCCTGAATCAGAATCCATCCCAGAACTGGAACAAGTTCCTTCGAGTTCGTATATAACCATACGATGGAGTATCCAATAAACTGTGGATCTTCATAGTGATACAGAGTATTCTGGAGAAATACAAAGGTGATGTAGGAGTGGCGATGAAATACTTGGTTTGGTCATGAATAGCAGTCGCAGTTTACTTTGCCTTCTTACTAATCCATTTATATGTCTTTACTTAATACCTTCTGTACACCATCGTTAGGCTAATTGGTTTTCTTCATTCTCCACCGTTCAGCACCTGCCTATGGTTTAGAAGAAGACTATCCAATAAGCGTAACAGGTGTACTGTCCTAATCCAAGGAACACTCGCAACCTGAGAGAAGGTAAAAGGAAAAGACAACTGAATATTCCTATTCTTTTTCTCCAGAACAGGAAACCATCCTCGAATAAGTTCCTTCGAGTTCATATATAACCATACAATGGTTTTATCCAATGGAAGAGGACGTTCGTAGTAATACGGGGTGTCCTGGAGAAAAGGGTAAAAGGAGGAGTGGCAATGAGGTATGCAACTCTGACAATCCAAAAGCCAGTGTTATAAGAAGGTTTGGTCAACTCGGTCACTGAGTCATAGTCAAGGGTCAGGCCATGGTCGCTGCCAAAGAGAGAGAGAAAAGAAACACTCTGCGTGTACTCTAACCTAGATCAGAATGGTTATCACTTTATCTGATCAGGAAACCTCCCACTGTAATCTTAAATTCTCCTCCAAACCTAAAAGAAGAATTAGTCGGGATCAACCGAGGAGTAAACCAACTCATCAGTGGGAATCGGGATCCAACTATCATCGTATGATAATGTGATGGAATCAACTCACGTTATCCCACTCCAGAAGGTATGCGCATATCTGGCAAATTTCCTGTATGTTTGAAACTCCCGATGTGATTTTTACCCCATGCTCCTATGACCTTGACGAAGGTCAACAAATCATAAGTCACATGTCAAGTTCTACCTGTCATTGTCCACGTTAATTTGAACCCACCTATAGAAGCCTTTGACGAAGGTCAATAAGGCTGTACGACTGTCCCAAACCAACGCATTT
This sequence comes from Agapanthus africanus, assembly GCA_030015575.1. Taxonomy (NCBI): domain Eukaryota; kingdom Viridiplantae; phylum Streptophyta; class Magnoliopsida; order Asparagales; family Amaryllidaceae; genus Agapanthus; species Agapanthus africanus. Next base: position 248,996,621 of record JASDDO010000029.1, on the reverse strand, counting down.
ATCTATGCAGCAGAAAGGTAACAAGCAGCTACCATACACTATGCCTTGACGAAGGTCAACAAACATAGCATGAATACTAAGTGCTACCCATCTGAAATGAAGGAGGGCTACGAATGGTTTTTCGCGAAAAACCTTTAACGTAATGAACTTGATATCGTTGAAGGAACCGGATAACTTTTTATAAATTATAGTGGCGAAAACTTTTGCTAAAGAGGTCGCTCCCGGTGAAGGGATCTCGGCTGTTTCCCCTTAAAATGAGGTGCCGGATATTCCAACTGAATACCATGATGCAAAGCAAAGGGCAATCGACTATAGTGAAGTTATTGCCCTGACGCAAACTTCTGTCCAAGGGGTCACTCCCGGTGAAGGGATCTCGGCCCTTGCCTCGTCGACTGAGGTGCAGGATATTCCAACTGAATACCACTGTGCAAAACAAAAGAGAACGTCCTTGCAATAACAGCTTTTTGAAAAAAGTTCCAACAACATCAGAATAATTTTGTTTAGCTTGCATTGATCCAAATCAACGCAGTCCCATCAATTGATCACACCAATAAAGAACGAAAATACGATGTACGTATATGCCATCCGCATTCGCCACTGGGTCCCGTCATCACCCGTTAGGTTACATAACTAACGACAGAGCGGGGACTGGACTAGCGCGGGTGTAAAACATATACAACATCTACTAGTATATATATCAATATATAATATTCTCTCAAGGCGTGATAAAATGCAACATCATAGAAATGTAATAAGCATCACAGAACAATACAGATAATCTGGGATCCCCGGGTTTCATAGAGCCGCTACTGAAACCCGACGTTCCCCTGGTCGTGTGGATAGCCTGTGCAATGAAATCCTAGACCCCTACGGGCGCGGCAAGTTACCCGCCAAAACCTGAAGCGAGGAAGCCCCCTTCAACAAAGTGAATGGACCACCCAGCACTTTATGGAATCCGGTAACTTGGGCACCCCACCTTAGGTCAACCTATACCCCCTACGAGTGCGGCGAATAGCCCGCCAATTCTAGAGTGAAGCCCCCTCCGTCTCAAAACCATGAGATGCGGGCCCGTTGCCCTCTAGAACCCGGCTACCCGTGCACCCCTCGGCTGGGTAATCCTAGTACAGAAAGTAAAATATACAACGGGTATATTGACCTCAGCCCGGTCGTGCCCCAAAAGAATAATATACAAACAGGCAGTAACGGCAGTCCACATGTCGGACGCTCGCCCCGCAATATCAAAAGTACATATACAATCAAACTGTACTAACATTGCATCCAGGCTATCCACCACGACAAATCCGCAACAACACAGCACAACACAGAACATCAACGTGAATGTCACGGTCGCAAATCCGTCTAAAAGAACTATAGCAATTAGACAGGATTTACCGATCAAATGACATTCACGGTCGCAGATATAATGTAAATACTGTGAACTAACATATTTAAATTTTCGATCAACAAAATTTCTCGAAGTGGGCCCCAAGTACACTGCCCAGTACACAAAATAAATCTGGGCCCAAACAGAATATTACATAAACCCAAATTCCAAGTTTCAAAAGCACTATAGAAAAATGGTACGGTGATGACTCTTTACTGCGGCGGAACTGCTGCCAGAATAGGGGTTTGGCCGCGGTTCCGCGGCCTTACTGTAGTATCACATTACCAATTTTTCACAGAATTCTTATAAAACCCTGCACGTATTTCTATAACACTCAAAATAATTTTTCGAGCATAAATGAAAATCGAAAGAAACTGCAATTTGAAATTGTGGTTTTTGGAATTTTTGTTCGATCGAAATTCTAAACACATTAGAGCAAGCTAGAAAAGGTTAACGGCGTAGCTCTGATACCATGTAAGTGTACGGTAGCGCCCCGGCCGTCTTTCCGAGGCCAAAATGCGGAAACGAAACTTTTTAAACCAGAAAACCGGCGCTATCGTATGCTTAAAACCCGGATCGAACCATTAACCTACTACTAGCAAACTAGAGAAGGGATAGAAAGCTATAACGATCGATCCGTGTCCTTCGGTCTTTGGCCACCATCCCAAGCTCCTCGCGATATCTCCGGTCTTGATTTCCTCATCGGAATGGGCACCACATCTACGAGTCTTTTTACGGGCTCCCGCATCATCCGAAGTAACTCGGGCACGAAGTGTGCTAGCCGACGTGTCCAAGGTGTTGTAGAGAATGTTTGTGATCACTTTGTCTCTTGCATCCATTGTTTGGATGGAAGTTAGAGATGATGCCATCAATAGAGATTTTGAGCTAGAGGAGGAAGAAGAAGAAGCTCTTTTTCATTTGTTATGTCTTGTGATGAAAAGAGAGAGTATGAAACAATAATATGAGAGCTCTCCCCACTCAAGGCAGCCCCTCTCTCTCTCTCTCTTCTCATCATATCAACAAAAAACCATCATCTAATGTGACATTAGCACATAAAAAGAGACCATGAGTCACTAATGTGTCCATGTCACATTAAATGCATGTCATGATGAATTCTAGCTCATAATTTCCATTAACAAACATTAATCCAAATGTTTGCAACAATAAAAAGATATGGCAACATCTAAAGTAAACTCGTGATGGATCACAAGGATACACCTCACCAGCATATACATACCTGCATCCGCATTCCGACTGAATGCGAATGCGATGAGACTAAAGTAATCCAACAAATCTAATTCTAGGATCCGGCTTAAACCAAAGCCCACTAGTATGATCCGTCCGATCATGATCCATGCAATACCGCACGTATATGATCGAACCCGGCCATATGTCATTCGGCCTCTACAACGTTTCGCCCAAAACTTGAGAAACCGTCTGTGGGGGACTCTAAAGACTCATTAATACTCTGGCTGTGGATTTAACCACTAGCACGTCAGAGGTACTAGCTGTACGTAACGGGCTACCAGGTACTGACTAAAAGGGAGGTCGATGAGCGAACTCATCCTGACACCCTACTGAGCCTGTCAGTGACAATATCCGTACAGTCCAGTCCATTCGTCTATGAGTATCGCATGTCGGGCCTAGGGCGCTGGTAAAAGTCAGACCCCCAAAAGCGGTACAAGTAGTGTCGGAGTGTAGCCCAGAACACCCTGAGATACTACTGGAATACCTACCAGTAAATCTCCTGCCTCGGCCGAGGGCTTCGTGTAATGGCTCTCCTAGACATAGCGCGATCTCACCCCCAATACCGGGAGAGATGAAACCCATGCCGATACGCTCACTTGCCTCCATGTGCCTCGGGAATGTACCCAACTAAAACCTGTTTGCACGACTCCTTTGAGCCGTGGTAGGGTAGTAATCAAAGTACAGTGGGAACTCACACGAGACAAATGACGATCTCAGGTCGATGAACTAACCTGTACACATGTCACAAGGGAACTGCTATCTGACGTCAGGTATAATACCAACTAGCGTGTTCCCGGCAAGTCCTGTCCGGTGTACTCTTAACCCAATGAGCACCTGTATACATCTTAGGTGAACCAACTGACACCAATGGGTTGTGAGACCGGCCACCACCCCTCGTCGGGGTCTCGACTGTATACACTAGTCTACTAATGGAGTATCGATGCTCTGTCTCGAAACTCCCATGACTAGGGACCAATTTAAGGATGTGCTTATAGACCCCAGCTCCCACATATATGATCGCCATCATACTGCTGGTAGTCAAGCAAGAATCCTAAGGGCTCTATCAACGTGCAATAGTAATCTGTACCATCATCGAAAGCAGTACACGATGATAAACATAAACCAGATAGTATACTATTTTCTATCAACGTGTAATTTTGAACTGTACACGATGATAAAGACAAACGAGATAGTATACAAAGCTTTCGAGTAAGACTGTCCTACTGGTATAGGTCCTCCCTCAATCATTGCAATCACGTGCCTGCGATTCAATAAATGACTCTGAGGGCACTATAACAAACACCAAGCTCCTAGCGGTTCTTTGATGTGGTTTGGTTGCCGGTCTTCCTCCATCTCCGATGATCCACCCAAGGGAAACGGCACAAGCTCCAAGCGAGGCAACCGACTGTCACATCCCGAAAGTACGAAACATGACCGGCACTTAAACTACGAAACGTCTCGAGGCGTACGTAATCTAAGTAAACCGAAAACCCAGAAATCCAAACCAAGAAAAGATGTAGAGTGAAGGAAAACCAATTTAAAACAAGTAGTTTTAATAGCATAAGCCGAATTATGCGGTTTTTAAGAACATCAAAATTTACTGAAAATTTCGGCAGAGTCTCCTTTGTAAATACTGGCTCCCAAACGGGATACAACATGAATAGTATACGAAATCAATAAAAAGGCATCTCCAAGCGGGAGCTAGCTCTTCGACAATCGACGGTCACAACCACACAAGCAATATAATATACAACGCCAACGGCGAGGATCAAAGCTCAAAAGGAAACTCAAAACCACCAGAAATATAACGAGCGACTCTAAGGTCGAAAGAATAAACAACACTGGTCTCTATCTCAATAAATACATGTTTGGTTGATGGAATTTACTAGATACAATGGAATAATATTATACAAGGTAATATGATGGGTACGATACAAGAAAAACCCACCTACTAGCAAGTCAACCGAATGAAACTGAGCCCGCAAAGCCGTAATGAAACCTGTACGGCAAACCTGCAAGAAACTGGGGCACAACGGGGTGAGTTGCCAACTCGTGAATAGAAAAATATGTACGCACAGAAATCGCATAAATAACGCAACCTACGTCAGTGATCATAATATGTCCTCAAATATATGAATAACACGTAGCCTATAACAAGGCTAGGGTAAATATCTAACCCGAGTGTAATCTCATGTGCCCGTGTCAGTGCCTCAGGTAGCAATATATCATATGAATGAGGTATGAATGCATGAAAACAGAATACATGTAAATGAAGAACTGTTTTCATAAATTAGTGAGATTTCCTTTGTATTTTTAAACTGAGGTATCATAAATGAAATCAGTATCAACAGTGTCTAGCATCGACACAAAACATAAATCTCAATGTCTCGAAATATCAATGTCTCAATCTCAATATCTAGGGCGCCGTCAGTCCAAACCGGCCCCTACCATCCATCTCAAGACCACGACGGTATCCTCCGGATATCCAACGCGTCGGGTAATATCACCGGTAGGTAGTGCTTCCCAGCCAGGCTCAACGTCAACACCACATTCCTCTTGCCCCGGGGTACCATACCGGGCCCACCATGTACCCGAAACGGTTCCTCCACTCCTCGAATTGGGTCTCGAAATCCATCAGCAAACTCATGGTGGACGACTCATACATCATAGGAAAACCGCACTTTTTAATTTAAAAGAGAGAAGAGGTTTATTTATGTTTTTGCGGTTTTCCTCCAAATCCAGAAAATCTCATGGAAATCCGAATCCAAAACCTCAATAACACGTAAAATAGTGAATATATGCATGAGAATCCATGACTGCGGCATAACGATGAATAACAGTATGTATGAAGTGACAAGTAATAACTACAATATCTAAGCTGGCATATAAGGTAAGTACACTAATATTATTTCAAACTACTAGCTATCTAGCTAAGTTAAGCAATAATATTTTCTAAGGTGTACGTGACATGGCAATTACCGATGAAGATGTGTGTGAGCCGGCAATTAAGTGTACGTGGTACCTACGCATCATCGGTAATAGTGCTGGTGTCCTAACAGCATGATATCACTAATGGAGTATGAAACATAAAATAAGCATGCGATGCGAAGCGGACCACAAAAATGAGCGGGAGCTGAAAACTAGACGCAACTATAACAATCTGCATTAATCTAATATAAGTCCTACAAATGGTGCCTTTTGAAATAACACGAATCATGGGTTTTGAAATTAGGGGCTACGGTGTTTTTATGAAAAGATACGTCTTTTGAAATATCCGTAGGATCCCTTGGGCTGTCTTTAAGAATGCCCATGATTCGTTGGTTTCTGAAATAGGTAAGAAGTCTAATCTAATCTAACAACTACACTAAACTATACGGCTGAACTAACAAGCTGAACTACAGGTAAGGGAACCGCCTATCATCTGAGTCGATACATATACATACCTGTATATGTATAGTCGGTGATCCCGCCTCAATAATATCATATCCGATACCATATCTATAATCAGGCATCCCAAGTCAAGAGTGCGGATCAATCATCAATATAGCTCGTACGTAAATCCGTCGTACGGCATCCCAATCTGGGTACGGGTCAATATCACATTCATCATACTATTCACCTGGTATCCTCTTTATCAATTATCATGATCGGGGTACTGATCTACGTCTAGTACCATACTGATACCGCCTACGTATGCATGGACGTATGTGAAACACTACGTCAAGGACCCGCTACAACGTCATGTCGTATCTCAAATACGAACCCTGCTACATCACCGATCTCACGGCCTCAAATCAAATCTCATCGACTCAGCTCAATCCCAAGTATCATCCTCAAATCCGTATGTGAACACATAGTCCCATACCCATGTGAACCCATAACTATAAAGAATCCCATGAGCACATATCAATAGGAATGTATGCAAGTATGTATGTGTGTATGTGTAGTGCAACAATACCCTAGGGTTCGCAACACTAAGGTAATCCAACACACCAATATCCATCTTAAGCAACGTTATTAATCCCAAATAACATATAATTAATGTTGGTGTGTATACGCATCCGTATACACCACCATGGACTGCAGGGGTGCTATACGCCATCCACCCGACTTCTCCCCGTAGATATAAATCTACTCACCTGGTCCTCGCTCGCCGGTGCCGACGTCGCCATGCGCTTGCTTGTCGTCTCGAAGTCCACATGGGGTACCTACATATCATAACGCACCGTATCGCATTAAACTAAATTCGAAATCGAAACGGCATACGAAAATCAAATCGGCACGCCTATCACGCATAGGTCCAAACCTATCGCCTACGCATGCAAGAATAGTCAAACCAACCCTCGATGTCGATGTACAAACGTCAAACCATCGAGAAAAATCCAATCACACTCATTTGCATATTCACGAACACTAATTTTAATATAAACTAGGTTAAAACTCACAAAAACCCCAACTTTACTTAAAAAGTCACTTTTCCGAAAATCTAGCAAGCACAATTCGCCGTTTTTGTACAAAACAGGATGTTTAAATGAATGTAGCGGCCAATATATTTATTAAATATCTTAAATAAGTCATAGAAACAATTTCCGGAATTTAATCTCATTAAATTCCAAAAGCCCTAATATTCTAGTTTACAAAATACCCTTTTTTTTACAATTTCATAGCAAAAAAATGCGCAAACTACAATTTAGGTTGGATTTCCATGAACTAAAGTGTTAAACTACACTTAATAAAGTTAATAATATTATAAAAACCCTAACCATATTTTTAATCTCACATATAAATGCATTTCATAAAACCCTAGTTTGCACAAAAAAGCTTAATTTGGACATTTTTCAAGTAACAACTTGTAATATGCAACTAGATAAATTTTAACAATTTTTCAAGATGTTAGCTCACATCACAAACCATGCACAAGTGATCACAAACCAATTTCAAAGCAAAACCCTAACTAGAATTCCTTAATCATACAATTGAACCCATATAAAACCAAATTAACACTTAATTAAGCTAACTACAAGCAATTAACAACAATTTAAGCAAAGGGTTAGAATTTACCCAAACAAATTGAAGATCCCACAAGCACACATAGCCCTCCAAAATGCTCCCTTGTCACCAAAATCCATGCTATACGGGCTAAGCTAAAATGGGTAGGAGTCGGATTTTGATTTGGATTTTTGCTTGATTTTTAGTGGATTTTTCTTTGGATTTTCTTTGATGGAACAAAGAGAGGAGAAGAGGAAAAGGGGGCTGTTGGGGGTTGCTGGTTTTGGCCAGATTGTGGGGGGGTTAGGTGAGGGAGGAGAGAGAGTGAGGTGGAGAAAGTTAGTTCAAGTCAAAGTCAACTCAAATTATATCATTTTCTACTCATTTCTTTTCTTTTCTTTTCTTTCATTTCCTTTGAAATCCAAGTGGGGACAAAAGAGGGGGCTGCTGAATTCTTCAAGGGGATAAGTGAATGGGGGTGTGTGGGTGTGGGTACGGGTGTGAGGTGATAAAAAATGATAAATACAATACCCCAAACATCCATTTACGCTAAAAAAAAGCCTTTTTTCTTCAATAATTTCTAAACCGTTTTGGCAAATGATATCATTCCAAAAACTACATGATAAAATTTTATTTAATGTTTTATGATGCAAAAAATTTGTTTCAACTCATTCCAATTTGTAATTTTCCCTAATTAAATGTATTAGTGACGGCTTAAAATAATATTTTTTTCAGAAAATTTGAAATTTCACCCGCGGCTCAATAAACACCAAATAATAGCAATTTCATAGCTAGAATATGTATATTTAATTTTTATAATAAGATATTTGTATTTTGACTTTTTACAGAAAACCCCCTTATTTTGGCGATTTTTTCAAAATTTCACCGAAATGATTTTCAAAACGTTACAATCTTCCCCCCTTAAAGAAATTCGGTCCCCGAATTTAAATTCAAACTCCCCCAAATACTAAAACATCTAAGAAAACCCATCAAGTCGTCGGGGCTCCGAAATTGTAAATACATAAAACAAATCGTAGCGCGGCGCATGAGCTTGAAAAATGAGTATATAACTCAAATCAAAACTCCGTCAAGCATCCCGCAATCATCGGAGTCATGGTAAAGACACGAATGCCAAATCCAAAGCAAAACCAATATGATATAAATCAGAACTATACATGTAGATATCAAATCTATACATGTAAGTTTCTAAAGGAAATGCATGCCAAATCTTTTAAAGTCGTTGTGCAATGCGCATAACACTGCACAGTGGCGGACGTCTCTTATAAGAAAATAACCATATACATGTGTACCTTTTGTTTAATATGCACGTTCCGCCGTTTTGAAAACAATTTAGAAGGGTCTCCTTGTTTTAAACGTTTCGTGTCTTATCAGACGCGTAGGTAAATACTGAGACTATAGCTCGCTTTTGGAAATCCCTTCGATAACTATCAATGCATGCAAAATATACTCAGGTACTGTCCTCTGACTAGTCCTGCTCAGTATAAAAACATATAGCAATCATCATAAAAACGTACTGCTCTATACGAAATCAATCCCCAAAATATGCACATGAATGCTACGTGCGTCTGGTGCGCACGGAAATCAAAATCCATGAATGTGCCATACATGCGCACAGAACAACATCTAAGTGCATCGGGTGTGCACGAAACATCTGTCATAGGCAACATGTGTGCCTGACAGCAAAATCAGGTGCATCTGACATGCACGAAAAATCTCAATTTAGTGCATCTGGTGTGCACCAAAATCGCATCTCAAGACATGCGCTCAACATGCGCGAAAATCCAAATCAGGTGCATCCATCGTGCACGAAATCATGAAATCCAATATCAAGTGCCGAACGTGCGCAAAATCAATCAGGTGCACAAGGTGCACAAAACAAATATCGAGTATCACAATCGAAATCGAAGTCCAGTGCACACTGCAAGCATATAATAACTATACAGAGTGCAGGAACCAATTCGTGTGCGTGCATACGCACAAAATCAACTCAAATGTCTAAAACCGTAAAATCACAAACATGTGAAACCCAAGCACGAAAACGATATCAAGTGCAACACTGTGCAAAGATCGTAAATCCCCAATCATCAAAATCAAATCATGCGAATAAATCACCCAAAACATCGAAATCAATAATGGCGGAATTGTAGGATTCCTAGGCACTCTAATGAGGTCTCACAAGGCATCAACCATGCTAATTTCAAATTTTACAAGTGCCGAGAAACCCTAATACGGATCGTTAACTAGATTTTTAGGCGAAAGATGAAACTAGCTAACAAGTTAACTACAAGAACGGAAATACAACCTTTGTAGATCCGGTCCTCCACCTCCATAGCTCCGCAATGAAGTCTCCTCGCTGTCCAAATCGAATCCCGGGCTCTAGCGTCGGCTTCATTGGAAAAATGGGTGGGCTAGGTCATCGACTACGATGCCGAAGATGATCTACGTCGAGGCATCACAAGATCAAGCTCCCACTTCACCAAGTCATGAAACTTGTGAAGAGAACACCCTATACTACTTGGCAAGAGGTAGAGGATGAAGAAATAGAAAGTGGGTTCACTTTAGAATTGGATTTCTCACTCATTTTCTCAAGTTGCCATTGATGGAGGCAAGCTTCTTCTTGAAGAAGAAGAAGAAGATGATGATGAAGTATATTATGATAAGTATTTTGATAAAAGAAAATAATATGAATACTTATCATAATATAACCATGGTCAAGTGTAGAGAATGAATCATGGTTGAGTGGAATGGTTAGGGTTAAGCATGAGACAAAATGGTCACACAGTCAAAGCTTCATGAAGCTTCAATATGCTTCCAAAGAAAGCCACCATTTTCCTTTATGCTTATTATTTTTCCTAAAAGAATAAATAGATAAATAAAGGAATAAGAAAATAAAATGAAAACCCTAACCATTACACAACCATGGTTTAATCTTTACACATACTCAAGTTAGCATGTATCATCAAACATGATACATACAAGTGTACAAAAGTATATCACATATACAATGTGTACAATCCAAGTGAGAAAATCCATTGAAAATGAACCAACACTAGTTAATGCAAAGTAATATATCAAATATATAATTATGCATTAAATCATTAAATCAACACTTGATTTAACGATCCGGTCATATCGCATATAACCGACTAATATTCAATGTATCGGCTTATCGAATCAATCCTTGATTCGATAACTAGGTTATATCGCATACAACCATATCGATACATTCATCGCAAGAATAGAATACGGTATCACATACACGCATTATTCTCGGTCCCGCACATATCTCATATGCGCTCCTATTTCGTTTCGCTTGAGCCAGGAAACCTCTGTGTAGGACTCTAAAGACTCGTCAATACGCCGGCAGCAGATGATGATCATATCAAACACCCACAAGCCGCAAGCGGTCTGCTAAACGTAACGGCCACCCGGGTATTGAGCGATCAGAAGATCGACGAGCAAGCCCGCTCACACTCCTGTGAATCCAACCAGTAACACTTACCGTACATACCGGTCTATTCGTCTGATATGTCGCATATCTTGCCTAGGGGTGGTAAACGTTAGACCCCAATAGCTCGATAAGTCGTGTCGATTTGAGGTCTATAACAATTCGAGAAACTACTGGTAACACTTACCAGTAAATCTCAGCAACCCTGGCCAGGGATTTCCGGTTACAGCCAATCGAACACAGCGCAACATCAACTACCTATACCGGGAGAGATGAATCCCCTCCTATCGCTCATTGCCTCCATGTGATTCGGGACTGTACCCAAAAGCCACCGTTTTGCATGCCCTCTTGGTTGTGGTAAGGTGGAAATCAAAGCACAGTGGGAACCACACAAGACTCTATGACAATCTCGGGTCAACAGACTAACCTGTACCAGTGTCACCAGAGAACTGCCATCTGACGTGAGGTATAATACCATCTGGGAGTTCTCGGCGAGTCCGTCCAGTGTACCCAGTCTCCACTGAGCACCCGTATATCATCTCTGATGTCAAACACCAATGGATATGGGATCATCTATCGCCCATCTGTATGGGTCGAGAAGGTATACGCTAGTCTACTCTGGTATATCGATGCCCCATCTCGATATACCCACGACTAGGGACTTTGAAGAATGTACTTATGGACTACCATGTCCCCACTAGTATGATCCGCATCACAGTCCAGGTAGTCAAGTACTCATCCTAAGGGCTATACCAACATGTAACAGAGAGACTATCAGTGTACACGTTAAGGTAAAGATCAACCAGATAGCATACTATCATATCGAGCAAGAAAGTCCTCCCTATATATGTCCCAGCATCCACTACAATATACATCCTATGTATAGCAATGGCCTCTATGGCATACATATAACTAACAATCTCCCACTTGCACTAGGGCCATCTGATAGCAGTGGTTGCAGTATCTCATACTCAACCATCCCATAAAAGTCTCTCTCTGGGAAAAGGCCTTTGTGAGTGGATCCGCTGTGTTGTCCTCTGAGTCTACTCTCCTAACCTCGATCACCCTGGAGATCAACTATCTCCATGATCAGGTGATACTGCCTTAGAATATGTCTGGATCATTGATGGGACGAACGTTCCTTGGCATAAGCCACAACTCCATTGTCACACAATGGAAGGAACTAAGTTCATCTCATGAACTAATATACATCCAGACTGCCTCTTTGGTAGCATCTTGAGTAGCGATGTATCGAGCCTTTATCGTCTAGTATGCCACGGTATCGTGCTTGGAACTCTTCCAACATACCGTCCCTTTACTGAGGGTAAAGACAATGCCTGTGACTGACATTCAGTCGTCCTTATCACCCTGGAACACTTTCAGTGATTCTCCCCAGGATCGATTAATACCATCTCACTACTGCTAGTGAGTATCCTAACATCCAATTAGATCTATCTCATAGATCTAAAACCCAGGATTTAGGAGGTATCATCTTGATCCTATATGGAGAATCATTGTGATAAGCGGAGATTGACCGAGCGTAGCATAGGAAACTCCTTCCCTATCAAGAGTATGTCATCCACGTACTCTACGAGGATCGTCACCATACTCCCTACTACCTTTTTGTTTATACAAGGTTCATCTACCATTTTGATGATGTCAAACTCTTTGACTAACACATCAAAACAGACGTTCCAACTCCGCGATGCCTGCTTTATTCTATTAAGCATCTTGTACACGTTTCCGCTGCTCCCACTGTCTACGAAGCCCTCTAGCTTTGTACTTATAGACGTTCTCTTCTAAAACATCATTTAGAAAAGCAGTCATGGTACCCAACCTGTAGGGTTCCTAGGCACCCTAATGAGGTCTCACAAGGCATCAACCATGCCAATTTCAAATTTTATCGGTGCCGAGAAACCCGACTACGGATCGTTGGCTAGAAAACTAGGCGAAACAAAACTAGTTAACACTTAACTACAAGAATACGGAAATACAACCTTTGTAGATCCGGTTCTCCACCTCCATAGCTCCACAATGAAGTCTCCTCGCTGTCCTCATACAATCCCGGGCTCTAGCGTCGGCTTCATCGGAGAAAGAGCGGGCAAGGTCGTCGGCTTCGTGCCGAAGATGATCTACGTCGAGGCATCGCTAGATCAAGCTCCAACTTCACCAAGTGATGAAACTTGTGAAGAAAACACACTCTACTACTTGGCAAGAGGTAGAGGATGAAGAAATAGGAAGTGGGTAGACTTTAGAATTGGATTTCTCACTCTTTATCATCACTTGCCATTGATGGAGGCAAGCTTTCTTCACATGAAGAAATGAAGAAGAAGAAGAATATTGTTATGATAAGTTAATTAATATTGAAAATAAAATCAATACTTATCATATAATGAACCATGGTGAAGTGTAGAGATTTAATCATGGTTGAAAGGAATGGTTAGGGTTAAGCATGAGACAAAAATGGTCACTAGGTCAAAGCTTCATGAAGCTTCAATATGAAACAAAATTAGCCACCATTTTCTCTTTATGCCTTTTTATTTATTTCCAAAATGAATGAATAAATAAATGAGAAAAGGAAATAAAACCCTAATCATAAGTTTAACCATGGTTTAATTCTATACACTTAACCAAGTAAACATGTATCATCAAACATGATACAATCAAGTGCACAAAAGTATATCACATATACAACATGTGCAATCCAAGTGAGAAAATCCATATAAAGTGAACCAATACTAGTTAATGCAAAGTAATATATCAAATATATAATTATACATTAAATCATTAAATCAACACTTGATTCAATGATCCGGTCATGTCGCACATAACCGACTAGTATCTAATGTATCGGCTTATCGAATCAATCCTTGATTCGATATCTAGGTTATATCGAATATAACCAATCGATACATTCATCGCGAGAATGGAATACGGTATCACATACATGCATTATTCTCGGTCCCGCACATATCTCATATGCGCTCCTATTTCGTTTCGCTTGAGCCAGGAAACCTCTGTGTAGGACTCTAAAGACTCGTCAATACGCCGGCAGCAGATGATGATCATATCAAGCACCCACAAGCCGCAAGCGGTCTGCTAAACGTAACGGCCACCCGGGTATTGAGCGATCAGAAGATCGACGAGCAAGCCCGCTCACACTCCTGTGAATCCAACCAGTAACACTACCGTACAGTCCGGTCTGATCGTCTGATATGTCGCATATCTCGCCTAGGGGTGGTAAACGTCAGACCCTAATAGCTCGATAAGTCGTGTCGATATGAGGTCTATAACTATTCGAGAAACTACTGGTAACACTTACCAGTAAATCTCAGCAACCCTGGCCAGGGATTTCCTGTTATAGCCAATCGAACACAGCGCAACATCAACTCCCTATACCGGGAGAGACGAATCCCCTCCTATCGCTCATTGCCTCCATGTGATTCGGGACTGTACCCAAAAACCACCGTTTTGCACGCCCTCTTGGACGTGGTAAGATGGAAATCAAAGCACAGTGGGAACCACACAAGACTCTATGACGATCTCGGGTCAACAGACTACTCTGTACCAGTGTCACCAGAGAACTGCCATCTGACGTAAGGTATAATACCATCTGGGAGTTCTCGGCGAGTCCGTCCAGTGTACCCAGTCTCCACTGAGCACCCGTATATCATCTCTGATGTCAAACACCAATGGATATGGGATCATTCATCGCCCATCTGTATGGGTCGAGAAGGTACACGCTAGTCTACTCTGGTATATCGATGCCCCGTCTCGATACACCCATGACTAGGGACTTTGAAGGATGTACTTATAGACTACCATGTCCCCACTAGTATGATCCGCATCATAGTCCAGGTAGTCAAGTACACATCCTAAGGGCTTTACCAACATGTAACAGAGAGACAATCAGTATACACGTTAAAGTAAAGAGCAACCAGATAGCATACTATCATGTCGAGCAAGAAAGTCCTCCCTATATATGTCCCAGCATCCACTACAATATACATCCAATATACAGTAATGGCCTCTAGGGCATACATATAACTAACACAACCGCCAGATATCGTAGTCATGGTATGTAGCCGTGGCAAGTAGGATCTGGATAGACTTAAGCATAGCTACTTGAAAAGGTTTCATCATTATCCACGCCTGGTCGATGACGAAAAGCTTTAACAAGTCTAGCTTTGAAAGTCTCAACTTTTCCATCTACACCAAGTAATCTTCTCAAGATATACTTGCTCCTGATGGGGATTTAACCCTTCAGATATAGCAACCAAAGTCCATACTTTGTTGGTGTATTTGGATTCCATCTCAGATCGCTAAGCATCCAGCCATTCTTACAGAGTCCCACTCCTGATGGCCAGTTCGAAACTAGTTGGGTCATCATCTCATGATGCAATCCTCGCTCCCACTGTCATAGAGAAACAGAAGTATCTCTCAGGTGGGTGAGAAACCCTACTAGATCGGCGGAGAGGCTGAGGTTCGTTGGTAACTATTGAATCCTTTGGTTTTATCAAATCATCTGCTGTAGTTTGTATAGCTGGAACCTTTCCAGTTCTACATCACTGACCTTGCCTCGAGCTTGTCCGGATTTTGCTTTTAGACATAGGCCGGACAACCCCAAATCTTAACTAGCTTAAGAGATGGGCTCTTTCCTTTCCATATCACATATGATGTGGTAGGCAACTGATTTGACTCGAACCCTATTCAATAGGTATGCAGCTTCTCAAGTGCATAACTCCCAAAAGGAAACAGGTAACTCAGTATTACTCACCATAGAGCACACCTTATCATATAGGGTGTGATTGCTCCGCCCCGGTATACCATCATACTATGGTGTATACGGAGGAGTAATGCTGAGAGAGAATCTCATTCTCCTTTTGAATAGTCCAGGAATTCCGTGCTCAAGTATTCTCCTCCTTGATCTCATCAAAGGACATAATACTTATACCCGTATTTTGGTTCTCTACTTCTAACTTATATTCAGTGAATATCTCAAAAGGTTCGGACTTGTGTTTCAACAGGAACATAGGTCTGAATCTCGAAAGATCATCAGAGAATGTAATGAAGTAAAAAGAACCGGTCTTGGTAAGTGTAGACAGGGGACATACATACATCAACATGTATCATCCCAAGAGTTCACTAGCTCTTTCTATGTTTCCAGTAAACGAAGCTATGGTCATCTTATCTCTGTGACATGACTGGCAAGTTTCACAAGAAGTAAATTCAAACTGATTTAAATATGCATCTAAAATGTAACTTCAGCCAGTCGGATCGCATTGATATGACCTAGTCTACAATGCCTCAAGAAGGATTCGTTCATTTCTGAACTCTTTCTCTTGTGTGTGTTCCGTATACTAAAGAACTGTAGTTTGATTTAGAACATTAATGCTTTTAGATAACGTGCCTGAACCGATCAACTTTTGATATAGGAAATGTTCAAAACATTATCCAACTATACAAAATTTTATCATTTCTTTACTAATAAAGAGCTAGATATGATTTTGTATATCAGGTTCGGTATCTAATAACATTTGTTCAGAATCAATGTATTTGGGATACAGGGTGACAGTGACCAACAGACTTGGCAGCAACTCTTGCCCCGTTTTCTGCCTCATGAAACTTATCACCCGTTCTCAGTTTTTCTACCTTTTTGCAGCCCTATATAACAGATTACATATCTGGGATCCTGATCCGGTATCATATACCCAGGATGCGGAGGATACTGAGAAACAGTTCTTTGTAATGAACAACCCGAAGATGATGCATCAGCATGCACTCTCTTCGTTTGGGCGGCACGGGAATTCTGGTAATCCCCAATTTCCTACTCTGTCTTATAACAATTATAAGTTGGAGCGGGACCAACGTTCCCCAGCTCAGTATAACAAGTGGGTTCGGTCAATATTCCGTATTATTATCTTGATTAAGGCGTGATATGGTCGCTACCTGGAGAGAGAGAGAAGAAAACACTCAGCGTGCGCTCTTGCAAGAATAGATTGGTTATTGTTTTATCTAATCAGGATGGCTCCCACTGCTTTTTATCAAATCTTCCTTCAAACCCTAAAAGGAAAGACTAGCCGGGATTAATTACACACTACAAGTTCGCCAATCTTTCAGCCAGGCCAGTGTCGGTACTTTGAGGGAGGTCCCCCGTGCTTTCGCACGAACCTAATTAATGAAAACCTCGTTTTCCCAGAGGCGTAACCCCGTTGACACCTTTCTAGAAACCTACTTGATCGGCTAATTGTAATGTATAAAACTCTCCCAGGAGTAACTCTTACTCGCAGCGGGTATCGGGATCCAACTATCTCATAGAAGGTATGCAATCTCATTGCAAATTTCAACACTTGAAATTCCCGATAATATTTTGCCCCTAGCGTCCTATGACCTTGACGCAGGCCAACAAACCATAGTGCGCTAGTCAAGTTCTGTAGGGTTCCTAGGCACCCTAGTGAGGTCTCACAAGGCATCGAACATGCCAATATAAAAATTTATGGGTGCCGAGAGACCCGACTACGGATCGTTTGCTAAATTTCTAGGCGAAAAACAATCTAGTTAACAACTTAACTATTGGGATATCGGAAATACAACCTTTGTAGATCCGGTGCTCCACCTCCACGGCTCCGCAACGAGGTCCTCTCCGCTGTCCAAATCAAATCCGGGCTCTAGAGTCGGCTTCGTCGGAGAAAAATCGAGCTAGGTCGTCGATGTCCATGCCGAAGATGATCTACGTCGATGCATCGCTAAATCAAGCTCCACCTTCACCAAGCCCTAAAAACTTGTGAAGGAAACACACTCTACTACTTGGCAAGAGGTAGAGGATGAAGAAATAGGAAGTGGGCAGACTTTAGAATTAGATTTCTCATACTTATGCTCAAATTGCCATTGTTGAAGAAAGCTTTCTTCTTGAAGAAGAAGAAGAAGATGATGATAAATCTTATGATAAGTTATTTCAAAATAGAAAAACAAATTGAACACTTATCATGTGGCAACCATGGTCAAGTGTAAAGAATAAATCATGGTTAGAAGGAGTGGTTAGGGTTAAGCATGAAGACAAAATGGTCACTTAGTCAAAGCTTCATGAACTTTCAATGTAAAACAAAACTAGCAACCATTTTCTTTTCTTTTGCCATTTCTTTTCCAAAATAAAATAAATGCAATAAATAAATAAATGAAAAAGAAAACCCTAACCAATATACAACCATGGTTTAATCTTTACACAAACCCTAAAGAGCATGTATCATCAAACATGATACAATCAAGTGCACAAAAAGTATATCACATATACAATGTGCACATCCGAGCGAGAAAATCCATCTTAAGTAAACCGATACTAGTTGATGCAAAGTAATATATCAAATATATAAATATGCATCAAATCATTAAATCAACACTTGATTCAATGATCCGGTCATGTCGCACACAACCGACTAGTATACAATGTATCGGCTTATCGGATCAACGCTTGAATCGATAACTAGGTTATATCGCATACAACCATTCGATACATTCATCGCGAGAATGAAATACGGTATCACATACACGCATTATTCTCGGTCCCGCACATATCTCATATGGGCTCCTATTTCGTTTCGCTTGAGCCAGGAAACCTCTGTGTAGGACTCTAAAGACTCGTCAATACGCCGGCAGCAGGTGATGATCATATCAAACACCCACAAGCCGCAAGCGGTCTGCTAAACGTAACGGCCACCCGGGTATTGAGAGATCTGAAGATCGACGAGCAAGCCCGCTCACACTCCAGTGAATCCAACCAGTAACACTACCGTACAGTCCGGTCTGATCGTCTGATATGTCGCATATCTTGCCTAGGGGTGGTAAACGTCAGACCCCAATAGCTCGATAAGTCGTGTCGATATGAGGCTCATAACGGGTCGAGAAACTACTGGTAACACTTACCAGCAATTCTCTGAGCAGCCCTGGCCAGGGACTTCCTGTTATAGCCAATCGAACACAGCGCAACATCAACCCCCTATACCGGGAGAGACGAATCCCCTCCTATCGCTCATTGCCTCCATGTGACTCGGGACTGTACCCAAAAACCACCGATTTGCATGCCCTCTTGGACGTGGTAAGATGGAAATCAAAGCACAGTGGGAACCACACAAGACTCTATGACGATCTCGGGTCAACAGACTACTCTGTACCAGTGTCACTAGAGAACTGCCATCTGACGTGAGGTATAATACCATCTGGGAGTTCTCGGCGAGTCCGTCCAGTGTACCCAGTCTCTACTGAGCACCCGTATATCATCTCCGATGTCAAACACCAATGGATATGGGATCATCCATCGCCCATCTGTATGGGTCGAGAAGCTATACGCTAGTCTACTCTGGTATATCGATGCCCCGTCTCGATACACCCACGACTAGGGACTTTGAAGGATGTACTTATGGACTACCATGTCCCCACTAGTATGATCCGCATCACTGTCCAGGTAGTCAAGTACAGATCCTAAGGGCTTTACCAACATGTAACAGAGAGACAATCAGTATACACGTTAAGGTAAAGATCAACCAGATAGCATACTATCATGTCGAGCAAGAAAGTCCTCCCTATATACGTCCCAGCATCCAATACAATATACATCCCATGTACAGTAATGGCCTCTAGGGCATACATATAACTAACAAGTTCAACCCGTCATTTCCTGATTGAATTAAACCCACCCGCACGACCCTTGACGCAGGCCAACAAAGTCGCACGACTACCCTAATCCAATCTGCATTATATGCATAAACAGATAAATACTAGTTAGCAACCGCACACTACGCCTTGACGCAGGCCAACAAACGTAGCACGAATACTAACTACCATTTATCTGAAATGACGGAGGGCTACGACAGGTTTTTCTAAAAACCTATTGTGTAATGAACTTGATATCGTTGTAGAATCAAATGATTTTAAAATGGAGTGCTTTTGAGGCTTTTCTAGTTTTGCTAAAGGAGTCACTCCCGGTGAAGGAATCGTCGGTCCTTTCCTCGTCGAATGAGGTGCGGGATATATCATATATATCACTGTGGAAAGCAAAACTCTTAAAAGCAATCAAAAGACAGACCGAGTGTGTAGCATCTGCCAGTTATTGCTAAAGGAGTCACTCCCGGTGAAGGGATCTCGGTCCTTTCCTCATCGAATAAGGTGCAGGATATATCACATATACCGCTTTGCAAAGCAAGAACTGTAGCTACCTATTTTATTTTGAAATTCGATTCTACAACATCTTTAGGTTTATTTTATTTCATTAATCACATTAATGAAGTCCCATCATTTAAGTACCTAACCATCACAGATAAATACGACGTACACTTATGCCATCCGCATTCGCCTCGATGTCCCCTCGTGCACCGTTAGGTTAGGTAACTAACGGCAGAGCGGGGCAGGGCTAGCGCGGGTGTAAAACATAAGTAACGCCTATATAATATATCATATATACTATATACAGTATCTATCATAGAACATCACATGATCACATCACAGATATCGCAGCAGAAGAAACATATGAAATATTGGATGTACTAGGACGTCCGTGTTTTCAATACGAGCCAGTATAAAACACGGATTCCACGGTCGCGATGAATAGCCAAACCCACACCCCTAGACCCCTACGAGAGCGGCAAGCAACCCTACCAATTCTAGAGTTAGGAGACCCGGACTCGACTCCTCGAGTTGGTCTCCCACTGGACTCCAGAACCCGGTTACTTGTGCTCCCCTCCTTGGGTCTATCCTAGTGCGGAAAAGTAAATAATATACAAAGGGTGACAGCTTCCGCAACCTGGAAGTGCCCCAATAAAAGAATATTACATACAAGTTTTTACATGAATGAAAATGAAAACACTCATCTCACATAAAAACCCCCGGCTATTCAAACACGACGATCCAATATAACATATCCAGCAACACATAACATCACATGTCATCAACGTAAGTAAATATGCACATCCCAATTGTCGTTGACATATAGCAACGAAACCGGCGATATCACATATTACACTTACGGTCACAGAAAAGAAAGTGTAAAACTACAACAGTTGGAATCCGCAACCTCTTTAGACATCACATGCCTAATCAAATGAAATAGTTAGACATCACATGCCTAACAGTTATAAACCCCGCATTTTAGTCTCATTATCGAAAACACTTTTCAATACTAAGTCGGGCAATTCAACAAGATTCCCGACATTTTGATCGAATGCTCGTCGCAAACTTTAGTAGGCGGCCGCACCCCCGATACCATCGACGAAGTGCACTAAGGCGGAACACCGCTGCCGCGAGCACCCGAACGGATGCTTTCGGCGACGGGGTTCTCCTACAGTCACTTGGTCGGGGCTATGGGGTGAGGCTGTCTATTAAGTTTACCCGTCGAGTATCCGCGTACGCTACGTGATTGCGACGGACTTTTGATCACATCAAAATTCCGTGGCAACCGATCAAGTGAGACTAAACTTCTATGTTTATAATATTCATTCCGTTATCTCATAACTACTTGTGAATTCCAATTATTGTATCACATTCCAGATAATTAGAAAATGTTAAACTTTCTGACCGAACATTCAAACACCCAAGTTTTCCCGAAACAGCTCAACACATGAAATAAGTCTAACAACATTCAGTTCGTGCCTCAGTACCAACGGTCCAGCCGTAGAAGGGTCAAGCCAATGCCTCACATGTGGCACGCCGTACTTCCCCAAACCCGAAGGTTCAAAGGGCAGTTCAAGACGGTCACATAATCGAGTTAAGGTTTGTTGTCTTCTAGAGGGACCATCACGTTACTTGCACTACTTAGAACGTCGTTAAACTACGGAAAAATCCAACAATTGGAAATTTTCCGGCAGGGGAAAAAGTGGGTATTTATATCCGGTCGAACTTTTAAACATATTCTAAAATACCCGGAAAAACACACTGACAAAATTAGACAATCCGATCGATACACCGAGTCCCCAATACAACCCAAAAAATTCAACTCTTGAAAAAACATTAAAAATTCCCAGGAAAACCAGCACTGCAAACTTGGAATTACTGTGCAAAATTGATTGCAAGAAGAGACAAAAGGGCCACGGAACCGCCGCATTAGCATGCTAATGCCGCGGTTCCGCCGCGCTTTTATGGATTCAGGGGACCCATTTTATACAGTAATTCTTAGAATCTTCTACTGAGTTTTCTGCATATTTTTAATTCTCAGAAATCCACGATTTTCAAAAATGTACAGAGAGCAATATTAGGGTTACGGTATCGGTTCGATCGGATTTCTAACTGCGTCAACGCATCGCATAAGGCTCTAGCTAGGCTCTGATATCACTGTAGGGTTCCCAGGCACTCTAATGAGGTCTCACAAGGCATCAACCATGCCAATTTCAAATTTTACAAGTGCCGAGAAACCCTAATACGGATCGTTAACTAGAATTTTAGGCGAAAGATGAAACTAGCTAACAAGTTAACTACAAGAACGGAAATACAACCTTTGTAGATCCGGTCCTCCACCTCCATAGCTCCGCAATGAAATCTCCTCGCTGTCCAAATCGAATCCCGGGTTCTAGCGTCGGCTTCATCGGAAAAATGGGCGGGCTGGGTCATCGACTACGATGCCGAAGATGATCTACGTCGAAGCATCACAAGATCAAGTTCCCACTTCACCAAGTCATAAAACTTATGAAGAGAACACCCTATACTACTTGGCAAGAGGTAGAGGATGAAGAAATAGGAAGTGGGTTCACTTTAGAATTGGATTTCTCACTCATTTTCTCAAGTTGCCATTGATGGAGGCAAGCTTCTTCTTGAAGAAGATGATGAAGTATATTATGATAAGTATTTTGATAAAAGAAAATAATATGAATACTTATCATAATATAACCATGGTCAAGTGTAGAGAATGAATCATGGTTGAGTGGAATGGTTAGGGTTAAGCATGAGACAAAATGGTCACATAGTCAAAGCTGCATGAAGCTTCAATATGCTTCCAAAGAAAGCCACCATTTTCCTTTATGCTTATTATTTTTCCTAAAAGAATAAATAGATAAATAAATGAATAAGAAAACAAAAGGAAAACCCTAACCATTACACAACCATGGTTTAATCTTTACACATACTCAAGTTAGCATGTATCATCAAACATGATACATACAAGTGTACAAAAGTATATCACATATACAATGTGCACAATCCAAGAGAGAAAATCCATTTAAAATGAACCAACACTAGTTAATGCAAAGTAATATATCAAATATATAATTATGCATTAAATCATTAAATCACCACTTGATTTAACGATTCGGTCATATCGCATATAACCGACTAATATTCAATGTATCGGCTTATCGAATCAATCCTTGATTCGATAACTAGGTTATATCGCATACAACCATATCGATACATTCATCGCAAGAATAGAATACGGTATCACATACACGCATTATTCTCGGTCCCGCACATATCTCATATGCGCTCCTATTTCGTTTTGCTTGAGCTAGGAAACCTCTGTGTAGGACTCTAAAGACTCGTCAATACGCCGGCAGCAGATGATGATCATATCAAACACCCACAAGCCGCAAGCGGTCTGCTAAACGTAACGGCCACCCGGGTATTGAGCGATCTGAAGATCGACGAGCAAGCCCGCTCACACTCCTGTGAATCCAACCAGTAACACTTACCGTACATACCGGTCTGTTCGTCTGATATGTCGCATATCTTGCCTAGGGGTGGTAAACGTCAGACCCCAATAGCTCGATAAGTCGTGTCGATTTGAGGTATATAACAATTCGATAAACTACTGGTAACACTTACCAGTAAATCTCAGCAACCCTGGCCAGGGATTTCCGGTTACAGCCAATCGAACACAGCGCAACATCAACTCGCTATACCGGGAGAGACGAATCCCCTCCTATCGCTCATTGCCTCCATGTGATTCGGGACTGTACCCAAAAGCCACCGTTTTGCACGCCCTCTTGGATATGGTAAGGTGGAAATCAAAGCACACTGGGAACCACACAAGACTCTATGACGATCTCGGGTCAACAGACTAACCTGTACCAGTGTCACCAGAGAACTGCCATCTGACGTGAGGTATAATACCATCTGGGAGTTCTCGGCGAGTCCGTCCAGTGTACCCAGTCTCCACTGAGCACCCGTATATCATCTCTGATGTCAAACACCAATGGATATGGGATCATCCATCGCCCATCTGTATGGGTCGAGAAGGTATACGCTAGTCTACTCTGGTATATCGATGCCCTGTCTCGATATACCCACGACTAGGGACTTTGAAGGATGTAGTTATGGACTACCCTGTCCCCACTAGTATGATCCGCATCACAGTCCAGGTAGTCAAGTACTCATCCTAAGGGCTATACCAACATGTAACAGAGAGACTATCAATGTACACGTTAAGGTAAAGATCAACTAGATAGCATACTATCATGTCGAGCAAGAAAGTCCTCCCTATATATATCCCAGCATCCACTACAATATACATCCTATGTATAGCAATGGCCTCTAGGGCATACATATAACTAACAGGAATAGTATCGCTCAAGTGCATCCTCTAAGAATCACGGGCCAACTGTCGCGGTCACTAATGGGACGTCTCGTCGATGATCATGAACACTGGCCTGCTGGTGTGCATAACAATGACCACTCCTGGGTTAAGGTCTTCACTGTGAATTACCAATCTCTCGGTCCATTGGCTCATCGGCCCTGTCAGGTGTGCTAACGGGGATGATCCCGTTCTGGCACATCTCTTGTCATCTCCCGGTCAATCATCGCGACCACTCGTAAGACAGCATATCAATGGCGTCGGCCTCTGGTTCTCTGAATGTACGTGACACATCTGATCCTGGGTGCATGTATCATTGCAGCAGTGTCCTGAAAGGAATCATGCTCACGGTCTCTTCCATGTCTCGTCTCTGCCAACTGTCCGGAAGTCATTGTCCTTTCCTATATCTGCATCTTGCTCTGGAACGACTGCATACTCATCGCGACTCCTTCTGGAAGGTAAGTCCAAGTACCATGCCTCGGCATGCGCATCGCCTCTCTGATTTCGGCGGAGTGGAACGTCATCTCATCTAGATCTGGAGCGAACCTCTTACTCCACTTTTCTCTAATGTCTTCTGCTTTGGACTCGTCTCGTCGCGGCTGCATGGACTGAGCTCCAACAGCTATCCTCGTATCGGGAGTCTCCCAAGAAATGCATCTCACCACCTAGCATCCGAATTAAGTCGAACCATCCAATCGATTGTCAAAACCACATAATCCCCCAAGGGCTCAACATCTTGGGTACAGTTTAATAGTATCGAGTACATACCACAGCATCGGTGGTCCAGCCGTAGAAGGGCAAACCCAAGCCTCACTAATGGCGCCGTAGAACTGCCGCAAACCCGAAGGTTCAAAGGCTTTCACACGGTCATTAAGTCGAGTTAGGGTTTCATTCTTCTAGAGAGACCATAGAATTGCCTGCATGTCTTTCCGACTACTTTAAACTTGGAATAATAGGTTTCCGACATTCGATCGTCTCTGTCGACCCTCACGTCTCTGCGTGAAGTCGTCTCTAGCTGGAATCAATCTATCTGATGACCTCGCATCGGGGTAAGCGAACGAACCACCTGTCCTAGTCATTCATCATCGGGTGACTAGCGACCTTCTATCATCTCTTAGTACAACTTATACTGCAGTAGCTCCAACATCTGGGGCGATATCTCGTCTTTCGCAGCAATAACTGGCTTACTCGTCTGCATGCTGAACCGTGCCTCAATCATCAAGAGTAAGCAACACACCAACGGTCATCGAAATCTGGCTGGCCTCCATCATTGGCTCAATTCTCTAGTGTCGATCAGCACCTCCGAGTAACCTCATACAGCGATCCATCCAACGCTCGTGGTACAAAAACACAATCCAAAAGACACATCTCTACAATCGTGTGTCGTCCGAATCACGCCATGGTCAGTCCTCGTTCGTAACGAGCTCATGCTGACCGCAACTCTAGCCGTAGCTCTCCCTGCCGTAACCGTAGCAGCAAAACCAAACTGGTACCGATTAGGCTAGCTCAGGAAAGAATATAATACTGAACAAGGAAATGTACATCCTAAGGCTTCATAAGTGGAGTGGCGTGTCGTAAATATGCCGCGGAACATATCAACGGTACGTCACTCTACTTTAGTCACCTATTCCATCAACCAAGAGTCATCCTACGCTCCGAAGGTTAAAACCTAACGCTCTGATACCAACTTTGTCACGTCCCGAAAGTACGGAACATTACCGGCACTTAAACTACGAAACGTCTCGAGGCGTACGTAATCTAAGTAAACCGAAAACCCAGAAATCCAAACCAAGAAAAGAAGTAGAGTGAAGGAAAACCAATTTAAAACAAGTAGTTTTAATAGCATAAGCCGAATTATGCGGTTTTTAAGAACATCAAAATTTACTGAACATTTCGGCAGAGTCTCCTTTGTAAATACTGGCTCCCAAACGGGATACAACATGAATAGTATACGAAATCAATAAAAAGGCATCCCCAAGCGGGAGCTAGCTCTTCGTCAATCGACGGTCACAACCACACAAGCAATATAATATACAACGCCAACGGCGAGGATCAAAGCTCAAAAGGAAACTCAAAACCACCAGAAATATAACGAGCGACTCTAAGGTCGAAAGAATAAACAACACTGGTCTCTATCTCAATAAATACATGTTTGGTTGATGGAATTTACTAGATACAACGGAATAATATTATACAAGGTAATATGATGGGTACGATACAAGAAAAACCCACCTACTAGCAAGTCACCCGAATGAAACTGAGCCCGCAAAGCCGTAATGAAACCTGTATGGCAAACCTGCATGAAACTGGGGCACAATGGGGTGAGTTGCCAACTCATGAATAGAAAAATATCTACGCACAGAAATCGCATAAATAACGCAACCTAGGTCAGTGATCATAATATGTCCTCAAATATATGAATAACACGTAGCCTATAACAAGGCTAGGGTAAATATCTAACCCGAATGTAATCTCATATGCCCGTGTCAGTGCCTCAGGTAGCAATATATCATATGAATGAGGTATGAATGCATGAAAACAGAATACATGTAAATGAAGAACTGTTTTTATAAATTAGTGAGATTTCCTTTGTATTTTTAAACTGAGGTATCATAAATGAAATCAGTATCAACAGTGTCTAGCATCGACACAAAACAAAAATCTCAATGTCTCGAAATATCAATGTCTCAATCTCAATATCTAGGGCGCCGTCAGTCCAAACCGGCCCCTACCATCCATCTCAATACCACGACGGTATCCTCCGGATATCCGACGCGTCAGGTAATATCGCCGGTAGGTAGTGCTCCCCAGCCAGGCTCAACGTCAACACCACATTCCTTTTGTCCCGGGGTACCATACCGGGCTCACCATGTACCCGAAACGGTTCCTCCACTCCTCGAATCGGGTCTCGAAATCCATCAGCAAACTCATGGTGGACGACTCATACATCATAGGAAAACCGCACTTTTTAATTTAAAAGAGAGAAGAGGTTTATTTATGTTTTTAAGGTTTTCCTCCAAATCCAGAAAATCTCATGGAAATCCGAATCCAAAACCTCAATAACACGTAAAATAGTGAATATATGCATAAAAATCCATGACTGCGGCATAACGATGAATAACAGTATGCATGAAGTGACAAGTAATAACTACAATATCTAAGCTGGCATATAAGGTAAGTACACTAATATTATGTCAAACTACTAGCTATCTAGCTTAGTTAAGCAATAATATTTTCTAAGGTGTACGTGACATGGCAATTACCGATGAAGATGTGTGTGAGCCGGCAATTAAGTGTACGTGGTACCTATGCATCATCGGTAATGGTGCTGGTGTCCTAACAGCATGATATCACTAATGGAGTATGAAACATAAAATAAGCATGCGATGCGAAGTGGACCACAAAAATGAGCGGGAGCTAAAAACTAGACGCAACTATAACAATCTGCATTAATCTAATATAAGTCCTACAAATGGTGCCTTTTGAAATAACACGAATCATGGGTTTTGAAATTAGGGGCTACGGTGTTTTTATGAAAAGATACGTCTTTTGAAATATCCGTAGGATCCCTTGGGCTGTCTTTAAGAATGCCCACGATTCGTTGGTTTTTGAAATAGGTAAGAAGTCTAATCTAATCTAACAACTACACTAAACTATACGGCTGAACTAACAGGCTGAACTACAGGTAAGGGAACCGCCTATCATCTGAGTCGATACATATACATACCTGTATATGTATAGTCGGTGATCCCGCCTCAATAATATCATATCCGATACCATATCTATAATCAGGCATCCCAAGTCAAGAGTGCGGATCATGTTAGTTATATGTATGCCCTAGAGGCCATTACTGTACATACGATGTATATTGTAGTGGATGCTGGGACATATATAGGGAGGACTTTCTTGCTCGACATGATAGTATGCTATCTGGTTGTACTTTATCTTAACATGTACTCTGATTGTCTCTATATTACATGTTGATAAAGCCCTTAGGATATGTACTCGACTACTGGGACTATGATGCGATCATACTAGTGGGGCCACGGTAGTCGACGAGTACATCCTATAACTGTTCCTAGTCGTGGGTGTATCGAGACAGGGCATCGATGCACCAGAGTAGACTAGCGTATACGAATCTTGACCCATATGATGGGCGATGGATGATCCCATATCCATCGGTGTTTGATATCAAGGATGGTGTACGGGTGCTCAGTGGAGACTGGGTACACTGGACGGACTCGCCGAGAACTCCCAGATGGTATTATACCATACGTCAGATGGCAGTTCTCCGGTGACACTGGTACAGAGTAGTCTGTCGACCCGAGATCGTCATAGAGTCTTGTGTGATTCCCACTGTGCTTTGATTTCCATCAAACCACGTCCAAGAGGGCGTGCAAAAAGGTGGCTTTTGGGTACAGTCCCGAATCACATGGAGGCAATGAGCGGTAGGAGGGGATTCGTCTCTCCCGGTATAGGGAGTTGATGTTGTGCTGTGTTCGATTGGCTATAACCGGAAATCCCTGGCCAGGGTTGCTGAGATTTACTGGTAAGTGTTATCAGTAGTTTCTCGAACTGTTATAGACCTCATATCGACACGACTTATCGAGCTACTGGGGTCTGACGTTTACCACCCCTAGGCGAGATATGCAACATATCAGACGACGAGACCGGACTGTACGGGAGTGTTACTGTTTGGATTCACAGGAGAATGTACAGGCTTGCTTGTTGATCTTCTGAGCGCTCAATACCTGGGTAGCTGTTACGTTTAGCTGACCGCTTGCAGCTTGTGGGTGTTTGATATGATCATTACCTACTGCCGACGTATTGACGATTCTTTAGAGTCCTACACAGAGGTTTCTTGACTCAGGCAAAACGGAGTAGGGGCACATATGTGATATGTGCGGGACCGAGGATAATTTGATATGTGATACCGTATTATATTCTCGCGATATTTGATATCAGCCGGGTCATCGGATCAAGTGTTGATTCGATGAATCGGTACGGATAAATATTAGTCGGTTATATGCGATATAGCCGGATTGTCGGATCAAGTGTTGATTCGATAATTTAATGTATAATAATATATTTGATATATTAAATTGCATTAACTAATATTTGGTCACAAAAAGATTCTTTTTCTCACTCGGGTAATACATTGATATATATGCGATATATGTTAATTGTATTATTTTATTTGGTTACGATAAATATTATATATGTGATATATAATATTGTAACATGATATGATAACTAATGCAACTTGTTTAGTGGAGTTTAAACATGATTAGGGTTTGGATTAGGGTTAAGCTTTCTAGATGTTTCTAGAAGGTTTTCTTTTTGTCATGATAAAGATATTTACAAGTGACTCATGCTTTAACCCAACCCAAACCCTAACCCTAGTCAATTCTCTACAATGATTAAGTAAACCATGGTTGCATTATTCTTCATATTAATCCTTTCTTATTCATCACAAAATAAAATGGATCACTATTCTTCTTCTTCCTTCATTCTTTCATGAAAAAGCTTGCTTGATTTTTCCAAAGTGATGAATAAAGATGAGAAAAAGATAAATAAAGAGAGCAAAAAATCCTACTTCATCATCCTCATCTTCCCTTGCCATTTAGATGAGGGTGTTCACATCATTTCATGAGTGTTAGCTTGTGTTAAAGAAACTTCAAGGTAGATCATCTTAGTATCGAAGATCGGAAGCAAAGGTTGCGTCTTTCTCTTCGTGGAGTCTCTCGAGAGTCCGGATCCCGATGATCACAGCGAAGGGACCACAACACGGAGCATATGAAGTGAAGGACCCGATCTACAAAGGTTGTAATCCCTCTCACTTAGTGTTAAAGTTGTTAACATGCTTGTTTTCGCCTAATCTCTAGTTTAAAGTTCCGTATTCGGGTTGTTCGGCACGGCTAAATTTTTAATCGGGCATGGTTGATGCCTCGTAGACCCTTGTGCGCGTGCATAGCAACCCTACAGTGGTATCAGAGCTACTAGACATTGGATGTCGACCTATGGGGGGTTCTCACTGTGTGACAGTGTGGCGAAGCATAGGCTCTTACCCCCAGGGTGTCCCGAGACCGGAAGGTGTTCCGGCGGGTTGTAGTCCCCGCGAGGGGGCATGCGTAAAAAGTAGCGGCTGAGGGACCCGTTGGTGCCACGGCGACCCTATTGGATGGGGTGGCTGCCTGACCTACAGTGGTATCAGAGCCAAGCTAGAGCTTTAGGCGAAGTCTAGACGAAGTTTAAAGTCCGATCGAACCCGGAAAATCCGATATAACCCCTTCTCTGGAAATTTTCTGAAACTTTGGATTTTTGTGAATTAAAAATTGCCAAAAAATTCAGCAGGGAATTCTATGTGTTACTGTGAAGCACGTGATGCTAACTCGACAAAGGAGGCGCGGAACCGCGGCCCAACCCTGGGTTTCGCAGCGGTTCCGCGGCCACTTTGGTGAGTTACACCACGTGGCTTGCACAGTAATTCTTGTCTTCAAGTGCTGAGTCTTCTGGAAATTTTTATTTTTTTTTATTCAACTGTTGAATTATCTGGGTTGTATTGGGGACATAAAGATTCGATCGGATATTTTAACTTTGTTTAGTTTTGTCCGGATAATTTTTAGAAACTGTTAAAAAGTTCGAACGGATATCAATAACTCACTTTTTCCCCTGTCGGAAAATTTTTCAAAAGTTGGATTTTTTCTCGTGTTTAAGAATGTTCTAAGTCGTGCAAGTAACTCGGTGGACCCTCTAGAAGACAACAAACCTTAACTCGATTATTTGATCGTCTTGAACTTCCTTTTGAACCTTAGGGTTTGGGGCAGTACGGCGTGCCACATGTGAGGCGTTGGCTTGACCCTTCTACGGCTGGACCATTGGTACTGTGGCATGTGATGGATGTTTTTAAACTGATTTCAAGTGTTGAGATATATTCGGGAAATCTTGGGTGCTTGATGATTCGATCGGAAAGTTTAACTTTTTCTATTTATCTGGATTGTGATACAATATTTGGAATCCACAGGTAGTTATGAGATAACTGATTTGAATATTATAAACATAGCACTTTAGTCTCAGATGATCGGTTGCCACGGAATTTTGATGTGATCA
Organism: Agapanthus africanus; assembly: GCA_030015575.1. Taxonomy (NCBI): domain Eukaryota; kingdom Viridiplantae; phylum Streptophyta; class Magnoliopsida; order Asparagales; family Amaryllidaceae; genus Agapanthus; species Agapanthus africanus. The sequence continues at coordinate 248,964,875 of JASDDO010000029.1, read as the reverse complement.
AAAGCCCGTTGCAATCACGTAGTGTACGCGGATACTCGCCGGGTAAACTTAATAGACAGCCACGCCCCATAGCCCCGACCAAGTGACTGTAGGAGAACCCCGTCGCCGAAAGCATCCGTTCGGGTGCTCCCGGTAGCGGTGTTCCGCTTTGGTGCACTTCGTCGACGGTATCGGGGGTGCGGCCGTCTACTAAAGTTTGCGACGAGCATTCGATCAGGACGTCGGGAATCTTGTTGAATTGCCCGACTTGATATTGAAAAGAGTTTTCGATAATGAGATTAAAATGCGGGGTTTATAAGGAATTCATTTGGTTAGGCATGTGATGTCTAAGGAGGTTGCGGATTCCAACTGTTGTAGTTTTACACTTTCTTTTCTGTGACCGTAAGCGTAGTATGTGGTGTATTGCCGGCTTCGTTGCTATACATCAACGACAATCGGGATACGCATACTTGCTTATGTTGATGATATGAGATATTATGTGTTGCTGTGATATGTTGTATTGGATCGTCGCGTTTGAATAGCCGAGGGTTTTATGTGAGATGAGAGTTTTTTCTTTTTCATTCATGTAAAATTCATTTGTATGTAATATTCTTTTATTGGGGCACTTCCAGGTAGCGGAAGCTGTCACCGTTGTATATTATTTACTTTTCCGCATTAGGTAGACCCAAGGCGGGGAGCACAAGTAACCGGGTTCTAGGGTCCAGTGGGAGACCATCTCGAGGAGTCGAGACCGGGTCTCCTAACCCTAGAATTGGCAGTGTTACTTGCCGCTCTCGTAGGGGTCTAGGGATGTGGGTTTGGCTATTCATCGCGACCGTGGAATCCGTGTTTTATACAGGCTCGTATTGAAAACACGGACGTCCTAGTATATCCAATATTTCATATATGTTCTTCTGCTGCAATGTTCTGTGATGAGATCATATTACTGCTTGAGGCGAATGTTTATATTTTATATATATGAGATATATGTTATATTGTAGATTTCGTTTCAAAAGAGATGCTTGTGAAACATATTAAAATGGGACTTCATTAATGAGGTTAATGAAATAAAAGAAACCTAAGATGTTGTAGAAACTTATTTATAAAAACTGGTAGCTCTAGTTGTTGCTTTGCATAGCGGTGTTCCTTGTAGAACATCCAGCACCTTATTCGATAAGGAAAGGACCGAGATCTCTTCACCGGGAGTGACTCCTTTTGTAATAACTGGCAGATACTACAAACTCAGTTTTTCTTTTGATTGCTTCTATAGTTCTTGCTTTGCACAGCGGTATATATGATATATCCTGCACCTTATTCGATGAGGAAAGGGCCGACGATCCCTTCACCGGGAGTGACCCCTTTAGCAAAACTAGAAAAGCCTCCAAAACATTCCATTTAAAATCACTCGATCCTACAACGATATCATGTTCATTACGCAAAGGGTTTTCATAAAAACCTGTCGTAGCCCTCCGTCATTTCAGATAAGTAGTAGTTAGTATTCGTGCTACGTTTGTTGGCCTGCATCAAGGCGTAGTGTGCGGTAGCTAACTAGTATTTATCTGCTTATGCATATGATGCAGATTGAGTTAGGGTAGTCGTGCGACTTTGTTGGCCTGCTTCAAGGGTCGTGCGGGTGGGTTTAATTCAATCAAGAAATGACGGGTTGAACTTGACTAGCGCACTGTGGTTTGTTGGCCTGCGTCAAGGTCATGGGACGCTAGGGGTAAAATATTATTGAGAATTTCAAGTGTTGAAATTTTCAATGAGCTTGCATACCTTCTATAAGATAGTTGGATCCCGATACCCGCTGCGAGTAAAAGTTACTCCTGGGAGAGTTTTACACATTACAATTAGCCGATCAAGTAGGTGTCTAGAAAGGTGTTAACGGGGTTACGCCTCTGGGAAAACGAGGTTTACTTTAATTAGGTTCGTGCGAAAGCACGGGGGACCTCCCTCAAAGTACCGACACTGGTCTGGCTGAAAGATTGGCGAACTTGTAGTGTATAATTAATCCCGGCTAGTCTTTCCTTTTAGGGTTTGAAGGAAGATTTGACTAAAACAGTGGGAGACATCCTGATTAGATATATTAGATAACCAATCTAATCTTGCAAGAGCATACGCTGAGTGTTTTTCTTCTCTCTCTCTCCAGGTAGCGACCATATCACGCCTTAATCAAGATAATAAAACGGATATATTGACCGAACCCGCTTGTTTTACTGAGATGGGGAACGTTGGTCCCGCTCCAACTTATAATTGTTATAAGAACAGAGCAGGAAATTGGGGAATACCAGATTTCCCGTGCCGCCCAAACGAAGAAAGTACATGTTGATGCATCTTCTTCAGGTGTGTTCATTACAGAGAACTGTTTCTCAGTATCCTTCACGTCCTGGGTATGAGATACCAGATCAGGATCCCGCATATGTAATCTGTTACATGGGCTACAGATAGGTAGAGAACTGAGAACGGGTGATAAGTTTCATGAGACAGAAAACGGTGCAAGTGTTGCAGCCAAGTCTGTTGGTCACTATCACTCTGTATTACCGGAATACAGTGATTCTGAACAAATGTTATTAGATACCGAACCTGATATACAAAATCATATCAGTCTCTTTATTAGTAAAGAAAGGATATAATTTTGTATTGTTGGATAATGTTTTGAACATTTCCTATATCAAAAGTTGATCGGTTCAGGCACGTTATCTAAAAGCATTGATGTTCTAAATCAAACTACAGTTCTTAGTATACAGAACACACACAAGAGGAAGAGTTCAGAAATGAACAGATCCTTCTTGAGATATTGTAGACTAGGTCATATCAATGCGACCTGACTAGCTAAGTTGCACATAGATGCATATTTAAATCTGTTTGAATTTACATCTTGTGAAACTTGCCAGTCATGTCACAAAGATAAGATGACCATAGCTCCGTTTACTGGAAACAGAGAAAGAGTTAGTAAACTCTTGGGATGATACATGTTGATGTATGTAAGGTCCCCTGTCTACATATGCCAGGACTGGTTCTTTGTACTTCATTACATTCTCTGATGATCTCTCAAGATTCAGACATATGTTCCTGTTGAAACACAAGTCCGAACCTTTTGAGATATTCACAGAATATGATTTAGAAGTAGAGAACCAAAACACGGGTATAAGTATTATGTCCTTTGATGAGATCGAGGAGGAGAATACTTGAGCACGGAAATCCTGGATTATTCTAAAGGAGAATGAGATTCTCTCTCAGCATTACTCCTCCGTATACACCATAGCACGATGGTATATCGGGGCAGAGCAATAGCACCCTATGGATATGGTGTGCTCTATGATGAGTACTACTGTGCTTCCTATTTCCTTTTGGGAGTTATGCACTTGAGAAGTTGCATACCAATTGAATTGGGTTCAAATCAAATTAGTTGCCTACCACTTCATATGTGATATGGAAAGGGAAGAGCCCATATCTTAAGTTGGTTAAGATTTAGGGTTGTCCGGCCTATGTCTAAAAGAAAAATCCGGACAAGCTCGAGGCAAGGTCTGTTATGTAGAACTGGAAAGGTTCCAGCTATACAAAATGCAGCTGATGATTTGGTAGAACCAAAGGATTCAATAGTTTCCAACGAACCTCAGCCTTTCCGCCGATCTAGTAGGCTTCCTCACCCACCTGAGAGATACTTCGGTTTTTCTATGACAGTGGGAGCGAGGATTGCATCATGAGATGATGACCCAACTAGTTTCGAGCTGGCCATCTGGGACTCTGTAAGAATGGCTGGATGCTTATCGATCTGAGATAGAATCCTTATACACCAACAAAGTATGGACTTTGGTTGCTTTATCTGAAGGGTTAAATCCCCATCAGGAGCAAGTATATCTTGAGAAGATTACTTGGTGTACATGGAAAAGTTGAGACTTTCAAAGCTAGACTTGTTAAAGGTTTGCATCATAGACCAGGTTTGGATTATGTTGAAACCTTTTCTAAGGATCTATGCTTAAGTCCATCCAGATCCTACTTGCCACGGCTACATACCATGACTACGATATCTGGTGGTTGGGTGTCATGACTGCTTTTCTAAATGATGTTTTAGAAAAGTGCGTCTATAAGTACACAACCAGAGGGCTTCGTAGACAGTGGAAGAAGCGGAAACGTGTGCAAGATGTTTTATATGATAAAACAGGCATCGCGGAGTTGGAACATCTGTTTTGATGTGGTAGTCAAAGAGTTTGACTTCATCAAAATGGTAGATGAACCTTGTATATACAAAAAGGTAGTAGGGAGTATGGTGGTGATCCTCGTAGAGTACGTGGATGACATACTCTTGATAGGGAAGGAGTTTCCTATGCTACGCTCGGTCAATCTCCGCTTATCACAAGGATTCTCCATATAGGATCAAAGTGATACCTCATAAATCCTGGGTTTTGGATCTATGAGATAGATCTAATTGGATGTCAGGACACTCACTAGTTGTAGTGAGATGGTATCAATCAATCCTGAGGAGAATCACTGGAAAGGTTCCAGACTGATAAGGACGACTGAATGTCAGTCGCAGGCATTGTCCTTACCCTCAGTGGAGGGACGGTATGTTGGAAGAGTTCCAAACGAGATACCGTGACTTACTAGACGATTAAAGGGAAGATACATCGTTACCAAGGATGTTACCAAAGAGGCAGTCTGGATATATATAAGTTCATAAGATGAACTTCGTTCCTACCATTGTGTGACAATGAAGTTGTAGCTTTAGCCAAGGAACTACCGTCCCATCAGAAATCCAGATATAATTCTTAGGCAGTATCACCTGATCATGGAGATGGTTGATCTCCAGGGAGATCGAGGTTAGGAGAGTAGACACAGAGGACAACAGCGCGGATCCACTCACGAAGGCCTTTTCCCTAGTAGCGACTTTTATGGGATGGTTGAGTATGAGATACTTCAACCGCAGCTAATTGTTGGGTATGCGATACCATAACAGATGGCCCTAGTGCAAGTAGGAGATTGTTAGTTATATGTATGCCCTAGAGGCCATTACTGTACATACGATGTATATTGTAGTGGATGCTGGGACATATATAGGGAGGACTTTCTTGCTCGACATGATAGTATGCTATCTGGTTGTACTTTATCTTAACATGTACTCTGATTGTCTCTATATTACATGTTGATAAAGCCCTTAGGATATGTACTCGACTACTGGGACTATGATGAGATCATACTAGGGGGGCCACGGTAGTCGACGAGTACATCCTATAACTGTTCCTAGTCGTGGGTGTATCGAGACAGGGCATCGATGCACCAGAGTAGACTAGCGTATACGCATCTTGACCCATATGATGGGCGATGGATGATCCCATATCCATCGGTGTTTGACATCAAGGATGGTGTACGGGTGCTCAGTGGAGACTGGGTACACTGGACGGACTCGCCGAGAACTCCCAGATGGTATTATACCATACGTCAGATGGCAGTTCTCCGGTGACACTGGTACAGAGTAGTCTGTCGACCCGAGATCGTCATAGAGTCTTGTGTGATTCCCACTGTGCTTTGATTTCCATCATACCACGTCCAAGAGGGCGTGCAAAAAGGTGGCTTTTGGGTACAGTCCCGAATCACATGGAGGCAATGAGCGGTAGGAGGGGATTTGTCTCTCCCGGTATAGGGAGTTGATGTTGTGCTGTGTTCGATTGGCTATAACCGGAAATCCCTGGCCAGGGTTGCTGAGATTTTCTGGTAAGTGTTATCAGTAGTTTCTCGAACTGTTATAGACCTCATATCGACACGACTTATCGAGCTACTGGGGTCTGACGTTTACCACCCCTAGGCGAGATATGCAACATATCAGACGACGAGACCGGACTGTACGGGAGTGTTACTGTTTGGATTCACAGGAGAATGTACAGGCTTGCTTGTTGATCTTCTGAGCGCTCAATACCTGGGTAGCTGTTACGTTTAGCTGACCGCTTGCAGCTTGTGGGTGTTTGATATGATCATCACCTACTGCCGGCGTATTGACGATTCTTTAGAGTCCTACACAGAGGTTTCTTGACTCAGGCAAAACGGAGTAGGGGCACATATGTGATATGTGCGGGACCGAGGATAATGCAATATGTGATACCGTATTATATTCTCGCGATATTTGATATCAGCCGGGTCATCGGATCAAGTGTTGATTCGATGAATCGGTACGGATAAATATTAGTCGGTTATATGCGATATAGCCGGATTGTCGGATCAAGTGTTGATTCGATAATTTAATGTATAATAATATATTTGATATATTAAATTGCATTAACTAATATTTGCTCACTAAAAGATTCTTTTTCTCACTCGGGTAATACATTGATATATATGCGATATATGTTAATTGTATTATTTTATTTGGTTACGATAAATATTATATATGTGATATATAATATTGTAACATGATATGATAACTAATGCAACTTGTTTAGTGGAGTTTAAACATGATTAGGGTTTGGATTAGGGTTAAGCTTTCTAGATGTTTCTAGAAGGTTTTCTTTTTGTCATGATAAAGATATTTACAAGTGACTCATGCTTTAACCCAACCCAAACCCTAACCCTAGTCAATTCTCTACAATGGTTAAGTCAACCATGGTTGCATTATTCTTCATATTAATCCTTTCTTATTCATCACAAAGTAAATGGATCACTATTCTTCTTCTTCCTTCATTCTTTCATGAAAAAGCTTGCTTGATTTTTCCAAAGTGATGAATAAATATGAGAAAAAGATAAATAAAGAGAGCAAAAAATCCTACTTCATCATCCTCATCTTCCCTTGCCATTTAGATGAGGGTTTTCACATCATTTCATGAGTGTTAGCTTGTGTTAAAGAAACTTCAAGGTAGATCATCTTAGTATCGAAGATCGGAAGCAAAGGTTGCGTCTTTCTCTTCGTGGAGCCTCTCGAGAGTCCAGATCCCGATGATCGCAGCGAAGGGACCACAACACTGAGCATATGAAGTGAAGGACCGGACCTACAAAGGTTGTAATCCCTCTCACTTAGTGTTAAAGTTGTTAACATGCTTGTTTTCGCCTAATCTCTAGTTTAAAGTTCCGTATTCGGGTTGTTCGGCACGGCTAAATTTTTAATCGGGCATGGTCGATGCCTCGTAGACCCTTGTGCGCGTGCATAGCAACCCTACAGATCAATCATCAATATAGCTCGTACGTAAATCCGTCGTACGGCATCCCAATCTGGGTACGGGTCAATATCACATTCAACATACTATTCACCTGGTATCCACTTTATCAATTATCATGATCGAGGTACTGATCTACGTCTAATACCATACTGATACCGCCTACGTATGCATGGACGTGTGTGAAACACTACGTCAAGGACCCGCTACAACGTCATGTCGTATCTCAAATACGAACCCTGCTACATCACCGATCTCACGGCCTCAAATCAAATCTCATCGACTCAGCTCAATCCCAAGTATCATCCTCAAATCCGTATGTGAACACATAGTCCCATACCCATGTGAACCCATAACTATAAAGAATCCCATGAGCACATATCAATAGGAATGTATGCAAGTATGTATGTGTGTATGTGTAGTGCAACACTACCCTAGGGTTCGCAACACTAAGGTAATCCAACACACCAATATCCATCCTAAGCAACGTTATTAATCCCAAATAACATATAATAAATGTTGGTGTGTATACGCATCTGTATACACCACCACGGACTGCGGGGGTGCTATACGCCATCCACCCGACTTCTCCCCGTAGATATAAATCTACTCACCTGGTCCTCGCTCGCCGGTGCCGACGTCGCCATGCGCTTGCTTGTCGTCTCAAAGTCCACATGGGGTACCTACATATCATAACGCACCGTATCGCATTAAACTAAATTCGAAATCGAAACGGCATACGAAAATCAAATCGGCACGTGTATCACGCATAGGTCCAAACCTATCGCCTACGCATGCAAGAATAGTCAAACCAACCCTCGATGTCGATGTACAAACGTCAAACCATCGAGAAAAATCCAATCACACTCATTTGCACATTCACGAACACTAATTTTAATATAAACTAGGTTAAAACTCACAAAAACCTCAACTTTACTTAAAAAGTCACTTTTCCGAAAATCTAGCAAGCACAATTCGCCGTTTTTGTACAAAACAGGATGTTTAAATGAATGTAGCGGCCAATATATTTATTAAATATCTTAAATAAGTCATAGAAACAATTTCTGGAATTTAATCTCATTAAATTCCAAAAACCCTAATATTCTAGTTTACAAAATACCCTTTTTTTTACAATTTCATAGCAAAAAAATGCGCAAACTACAATTTAGGTTGGATTTCCATGAACTAAAGTGTTAAACTACACTTAATAAAGTTAATAATATGATAAAAACCCTAACCATATTTTTAATCTCACATATAAATACATTTCATAAAACCCTAGTTTGCACAAAAAAGCTTAATTTAGACATTTTTCAGGTAACAACTTGTAATATGCAACTAGATAAATTTTAACAATTTTTCAAGATGTTAGCTCACATCACAAACCATGCACAAGTGATCACAACCCAATTTCAAAACAAAACCCTAACTAGAATTCCTTAATCATACAATTGAACCCACATAAAACCAAATTAACACTTAATTAAGCTAACTACAAGCAATTAACAACAATTTAAGCAAAAGGGTTAGAATTTACCCAAACAAATTGAAGATCCCACAAGCACACATAGCCCTCCAAAATGCTCCCTTGTCACCAAAATCCATGCTATACGGGCTAAGCTAAAATGGGTAGGAGTCGGATTTTGATTTGGATTTTTGCTTGATTTTTAGTGGATTTTTCTTTGGATTTTCTTTGATGGAACAAAGAGAGGAGAAGAGGAAAAGGGGGCTGTTGGGGGTTGCTGGTTTTGGCTAGATTGTGGGGGGGGTTGGGTGAGGGAGGAGAGAGAGTGAGGTGGAGAAAGTTAGTTCAAGTCAAAGTCAACTCAAATTATATCATTTTCTACTCTTTTCTTTTCTTTTCTTTCATTTCATTTCCTTTGAAATCCAAGTGGGGACAAAAGAGGGGGCTGCTGAATTCTTCAAGGGGATAAGTGAATGGGGGTGTGTGGGTGTGGGTACGGGTGTGGGGTGATGAAAAATGATAAATACAATACCCCAAACATCCATTTACGCTAAAAAAAAGCCATTTTCTTCAATAATTTCTAAACCGTTTTGGCAAATGATTTCGTTCCAAAAACCACATGATAAAATTTTATTTAATGTTTTATGATGCACAAAATTTGTTTCAACTCATTCCAATTTGTAATTTTCCCTAATTAAATGTATTAGTGACGGCTTAAAATAATAATTTTTTCAGAAAATTTGAAATTTCACCCGCGGCTCAATAAACACCAAATAATAGCAATTTCATAGCTAGAATATGTATATTTAATTTTTATAATAAGATATTTGTATTTTGACTTTTTACAGAAAACCCCCTTATTTTGCCGATTTTTTCGAAATTTCACCGAAACGATTTTCAAAACGTTACACCGACGCTCCAAAGTCACTAGCAATGGAGAGTCGAGGTGTATGGAAATGTCACTACAATTATCTCTCAACCCTTGAGCTCAATGAGAAACTCAAGAAAGATGGAGAAGGAGGTGAACTTTGCTTGAGCAAAAATGGCTAAGTGTGCAAGTAATGAGAGTATGATAGTGGGCTAGCATAATGTGTAATGAATCATCATCTAAGTGAAAATGAACCCCCACCAATAATCTTGGCCGGCCCCTCCTCTCTCTCTCCAAAAAAATATCACACCAATTTCCTTTTTCAATTAAACAAATGCAACCATACCTAGGTCCATGCTTTGACCCATACCTCCTTTCCACCTTATTTCCCAAATGATTTTCAATAAAGAAAATCATTAATGAGGCGGCACCTTCTAGAATCTATTCCGTATAAAATACAGAATACTTCCGGTATATGTATCGAAATACATATACGCATATTCGTACAAAAATACGAATAGCCGAGAGAGAAAATGAATAGCGAACAATAATACTAGAATACATATATATAAATACATATGTAAATTATTAAATCAAAACCTGATTTAATAATCTAGCTTAATCCTAAGCCGCTAGTATTATCAACCGTCCGATTAAAGTCTGCGCAGCAAATGCACATATTTAATCGGACACCTGTATGTATCAATATACCTCATGTACACCATATCACATGAACTGTGAAAACCCTCTGTGTGGGATTCTAAAGACTCGTCAATACGCTGGCAGTGGGTTTAACCACAAACATGTCAGCGGCACTAGCTCTACGTAACGGCTACCCAGGTTTTGAGCGAAAGGGAGGCCGATGAGCAAACTCATCCTGAACCCCTCCTGAGCCTGACAGTAACAATATACGTACAGTCCGGTCTGTTCGTCTAAGAGTAACGCATATCGAGTCTAGGGGGTGAATAAAGTCAGACCCCTAACAACGCGATATTTAGTTTCGGCATGATACCCATCACCACCTGAGAAACTATCGATCCTGGATCGGTAATTCTCGTTCACCATGGCCATGGATTTCTGGTGATGGTCACCCGTACATAATGCAACATCAACCCCTAATACCGGGAGAGACGAATCCCCGACGATACGATCACTGCCTCTATGTGGCTCGGGACTGTACCCAACTAAAACCTGTTTGCACGACTCCTTTGAGCCGTGGTAGGGTAGTAATCAAAGCACAGTGAGAACTCACACAAGACAAATGACGATCTCAGGTCGACAGACTAACCTGTACACATGCCACCTGGGAACTGCTATCTGACAATAGGTATAATACCAACTAGCAGGTTCCCAGCGAGTCCGTCCAGTGTACTCATAACCCAATGAGCACCTGCATACTATCTTAGGTGAACAAACTAACACCAATGGCTTGTAAGACCTAGCCACCGCCCCCGTCGAGGTCTCGATCAGTATACACTAGTCTATACTGGAGTATCGATGTCCGGTCTCGATACTCCTACAACTAGGGACATTTAAGGTTGTGCTTATAAACCCCAGCTCCCACATATATGATCGCCATCATAATGCTGGCAGTCAAGCAAGAATCCTATGGGCTCTATCAACATGTACATGATGATAAAAACAAATTAGATAGCATACTATCATCTTGAGTAAGACTGTTTTATCGGTATAGGTCCTCACTCAATCATCATAATCACAAGTCCGCGACTATGATAATTGCCTTGAGGGCACTATAGCCAATATTGAAGACTTTAGGTTGGATTAGACTTATCTAGAAAGACATAACCAGAGGATGATTGCCCTAGAGGGAATTCGTAGGTTTCATGTAGACACACACACACGCACACACATAAACTTGACTTGGTGTATATGTGTGTGTGTGTATATATATAGGAATGTGTATAGGTGTATATATATATATACAACATATACATGTGATATGCGGAAGTTATATGATACATGGGGATGTGTCAATATGACTAGGCCTGATGCCGTGATTTATTGGATATATGATCGAGTTATGACATGAGATGTGTTATGATAGGAGCAGATCGTTGGGCAATGAGATTATATAAAATATATTTATATAATCGATAATATTTGTTGATGACATTGGAATGAATGAGTCTCTAGAGTAGAACCCAGATTGTAATATGTGACTTAATCACGATATGACATATGACATGATATTTTAGTGAATCATTTGACGATGTATATTTACACAGACGATGATATATGTTTGATGATATTGGGATGTATAAGATTATAGTACAGTACCCTTGATCAAGATATGGTTGATGATGATATTATACGAACGATGATGTATATATATGTGATAGTTGACCCGTACCCCGATTTTGGGATGCCGTATGATGGATTTTACCGTATGAGGAATAGATGTGATGATTGATCCGCACTCTTAACGTGAGGAAGTCGTACTACGTATGTGACGCTATTGAGGCTGGATCGCCGACTACTAGAGATACCGACTCAGACTTTAGGAGGATTCTTCTTACCTTTCGACTAATGTCTTTAGCTAGTTCCTTAGTTGATTAGGTTGATCTTATTTTAGGCTCGAGTCATACTCATTTTCCAAACTAACGAATCGTGCGCATTTTCAAAAACAGCCTGAGGGATACTACGGATTTTTTAAAGGACATATCTTTTCTTAAAACCCTGTAGCCCCTAATTTTCTAAAAACCATGATTCGTGGTTTTTCAAACAACAAACTGTATGACTCGTAATTAGTATGTATTCTCTAGTTGTGCGTTTACTACACATTCACCGTTATATTCATCGCATTGCATATTCATACATATGTTTCTTTAGCTAATATGAAACTCTACCTGTTAGGACACTGACACCATTACTGATGATGCGCATGTTCCACGTACACTTATTTGCCGGCTCACACACATCATCATCGGTAATTGCCATGTCACGTACACTTTAGAACATATTATCTTTTTATTGATATAATCAGCTAAAGACTAGATCAATATAATATTGTGTGATTACTCTCATATGCTAGTTTAGAAATTGCAATTATTACTTAGACACTTCATGCATTCACATTTTCATGTTATAATGCAGTATTGTAGGGCTTGTGCCAATACTCATTATTTATTTACTCATGATTTTGGGATTTTGGATTTCTATGAGATTTCTGGATTTTAGGGAAAACCGCAAGAATATATATATACACTTCTCTCTCTCTCTCTCCCTCTCATTTTAAAATACAAGTTGCGGTTTTCTCGTGATGTATGTGTCGTCCACCATGAGATTTCATGGTTTCTGTTGGATTTCAAGACCTGATTCGAGGAGTGGATGAACCGTCTCGGGTACATGGTGGGCCCAGTATGGTACCCCGGGGCAAGAAGCTCGAGTTGTAGACGATGAGCCTGGCAGGGGAAGACTATCTACCGGTGATGTCTGGCGCGGCGGATATCCGGAGGATACCGACCGTTGTCGTGAGATTTGATGATATGGGCCTATCCGGACTGACGGAGCCCTAGATATTGAGACTATGAGATATTGAGACTATGAGGTATTGAGACTTTGAGATTTACATGTTTTGTGTCGATACTTGACACGGATTTCCATGGATTTTATTAATGATGTTTCGGATTACCGTACAAATTTTACTATGATACAAGTTAAAGATTTCTTATACAGATATATCCTGATTTCATGATTGATTGTTTTACATTCATGGTGCGTGCATACTGACATGTTACTACTTGAGGCACTGACACGAGCATTGAGCATTGCACTTACGCTTAGACTATTACCCGGCCACTACTAGATGACTAGTGTTATATTAGGTATTATTATGACCTTGGAGATCGTCGTGCATGCGATTTCTACTCGCAGATGTCTTCTACTCATGAGTTGGCAACTCACCCCCGTTGTGCCAAATTTTTCTTACAGGTTTCGATGTATAGATTTCCTTGGAAGCTTGCTGGCACATCATTTCATTCAGGGTGATTTGCTTGGTAGGTTGGTTCACTTATTGTAAGTCCACGGTAGCGCCCCGGCCGTGTAACAGACGCCAAATGCGGAACAATAACTTTTACAACTGGCGCTATCGCGTACTATAACCCGGATCTTGCCATTAAAGCTAAACTAACAAACTACAAAGTAGGTAGAAACGTTATACCGAATGATCCGAGTCCTTCGGTCTTCAACCATCATCCCACGCTTTGTTGCGGCTGCTCCGATCTCCTGAATCTCCGTTCTTCTCGTCTGGGTGGCACCACGTCGACGGATCTTTAAACGGGCTCCCGCCTCTGAACCGAGGCAACTCGATCATCAAGTTTGCTAAAAGAGATGACCAAAATTGATGTAGAGAATGAGTAGAACACTTTGTCTCGTTACATCCAAAGCCATGGACGAACGGTTAATGAAGTTGCCTTTTGGATCGAATGAAAATGAGCGATGAAAATATATCAATTTCCATGAACCATAAACTTTAATCTTTTCTCAAAAAATGAACAACCTTGCCTTCACAATGAAGGGCCGGCCACTTAAGGAGAGGCGGGAGGTGAGTGTAGGAGAGGAGGGTGACCACAAGAATAAATGAGATGATGAATCACCTTAACACCTTGTATGAACACATTAAAAGCAAAGGATGAATCATTAAGCTTAGTCACACTTGCATTAAATGAACATTTAAAGCAACCATGAGTCACTAATCCTAGTCACCTCTTCTAGAAGCTTCCACACATATCCCAAGAAAAGATAAATCCGTATTTAACCGAATGTTAAATACGGGCGATAGAAAACTGGAAACTGGCAACTTCCAAAAGCGATCCTGAAACGAATTTCAGGATAACCCCGTATCAGAATAAACATACCCGTATTTGTATTATGACCCAATACAAATGAAACTGAGACAAAGAGATTATATCTACGCAGTATAATACTCGGATCCGGCTTAAACCGAAGCCGACCAGTATTATCTTCCCGAAAAATGACACGTGCGAAAACGAACGTGCATTTTCCGAACCTTGCCATAATCTCATACGGCCTCTACAACGTTTCGCCCGAACTTGGGATAGTGTCTGTGGGAGACTCTAATGACTCATCAACACACTGGCACTGGGTATAACCTCTAGCACGTCAGAGGTACAAGCTGTACGTAACGGTTTGCCCATGTATTGATTGGAAGGGAAGCTGACGAGCGAACTCATCCATAAACCCTACTGAGCCTGACAGTGACAATATACATACAGTCCGGTCCGTTCGTCTAAAGAGTATCGCATATCGAGTCTAGGGGGTGGATAAAGTCAGACCCCTAATAACGCGATAAATCGTGTCAGCATGAAGCCCATCACCACCTGAGAAACTACTGATCCAAATCAGTAATTCTCCACTATCTCGGCCGAGGATTTCTAGTGATGGTCACCCGTGCACTGTGCGACATCAACCCCCAATACCGGGAGAGACGAATCCCCGACGATCCGCTCACTGCCTCCATGTGGCTCGGGACTGTACCCAACTAAAACCTGTTTGCACAACTTCTTTGAGCATGGTAGGGTAGTAATCTAAGCACAGTGGGAACTCACACGAGATAAATGACGATCTCAGGTCGACAAACTAACCTGTACACATGTCACCAGGGAACTGCTATCTGACGATATGTATAATACCAACTAGCATGTTCCCGGCGAGTCCTGTCCGGTGTACTCATATCCTAATGAGCACCTGTATACATCTTAGGTGATCCAACTGACACCAGTGACTTGTGAGACCGGCCACCGCCCCTCGTCGGGGTCTCGACTGTATACACTAGTCTACTCTGGAGTATCGATGCCCTGTCTCGAAACTCCCACGACTAGGGACACTTTAAGGATGTGCTTACAGACCCCGGCTCCCACGTATATGATCTCCATCATACTGCTGGCAGTCAAGCAAGAATCCTATGGGCTCTATCAATATGCAATAGTGAACTAAAGCATGTATACGATGATAAAGACAAACCAGATAGCATACTATCATCACGAGCAAGACTGTCAGATCGGTATAGGTCCTGCCTCAATCATTGCAATCACGTACCTGCGATCCAATAATTGACTTTGAGGGCACTATCTCCAACAATCTCCCACTTGCACTCAAGGCTAATTATTAAGATGTCGCATATTCACAGCCCGTGTGATACCGAACATCAAACTCCTCTACTAATCAGTTTCACAAAGCTAGTTTGTAAAAACTCTTGTGTTCGAGAAATAGCCTCAGTTAGTGGATCCGCCCTGATGTTTCTATGTATGTCTCTCTTAATCTCAAGTTCGCGGAGAAAGCCATCTCCCGAATCGAGTAATACCTGTCTTAGAATATGTCTGGATATCTGATGGGACCTAGTTCATCAATGAACTCCAAATCCAAACTTCTCAGACTGTATCGATAACTGAACCTAATCAGTATCCAGCACCATGCCTCCCACAGTATCCTCTTGGACCACCTGTCCATAATACTGTCCCTCGTCAGAGGGAAAACTATAACTCTGACAATCACTCTGTCATCCATGTCACTTCTGAAGCCTGGAACGATAGCCGTCTCCCGAAGGAGGCTGCCGTCATCAAATCCGTAGAACATGCACTTATGTTTTAAAACTGCTTCCTTATGTTTCTTCAGGATTGGATTAATATAAACTTATGGCATCTAGTGCAAAAACAACATCTGGTGTGGTACTTGACATCTCATGATTGACTCAATTGCCTAAGCAAGTGATCTGTCAATCATGCACATCCCTCTCCCCTTTAGTCTATAAGACACCTTTAGAGAGGATGACTCCATCACCTGCAGGTACACCATCATGCCAGGAGTCATCTATTCTAAAATACTATTAGAATAATGTCAAAATACCCACATTGGGAAACTACCCAAATCTAGATCTAAAACCATAGATCTAGTAACCAGAATGTTTCATATTATATCCATGTTCTTTATGGAGAAACAACTGTGTGACAATTACAGTACAACCGATCGTAGTACAGGAATTTTACTTCCTACTCTGTGTATGTCATCCAAATACCAGGACATCACACCTTACTACCTTCTTAACAGATCCATCCCCTATTTTTATGAAGTCAAAGCCATGACTGTCTTATCAAAATTAGATGATCTATCTCCGCTATAACTGCTGAAGTCTATAAATAGACATAAGCTACTTGCCCACTATGCTTCCGCTGCTCCCACTGACTACGACAACCCTCTGACAGAATAATATATATGTGCACTTCTAAAGCTAGTTTAGAACGACGTTATACTTATCCTCTTGCCGGGTCTCATAGTCTGGAACAACAGTAGTGTCAAGTCAGGGTAAACTAGAACCTCCCTGTCACCGTCCTTGAGGCTACCGGAGTACCTCTCGGGTGTCTGAGGTTACCCACCATATCTGCGGAGTGGCTATTGGAATGTCAAACTTGACTGAATATATAGGTCCTATTAAATTTTCCGTAATCGTTTGCGGTTCTAGAATTACTTCCAATTCTACCATACTCCCACTACTGTTTTCTGAAAAAATATCCATTTTACTAAAACTGTGGCGAGTCAAGAACAATATCACTATTGATCTTCCAGATGGTAGAATTTGTAGGGTTCCTAGGCATTCCCAAGAGGTCTCACAAGGCATCAACCATGCCAATTTCAAATTTTACGGGTGCCGAGAAACCCTAATACGGATCGTTAACTAGATATCTAGGCGAAAGATGCAACTAGTAAACTACTTTACTAAGAGAACGGAAAATACAACCTTTGTAGATCCGGTTCTCCACCTCCATAGCTCCATGATGAAGTCCTCTCCGTTGTCCAAATTGAACCATGACTCTTGCATCGGCTTCATCGGAGAAAAAGCGGGCTAGGTCAACGACGACGATGCCGAAGATGATCTACGTCGAGGCATCACTAAATCAAGCTCCAACTTCACCAAGTCATGAAAACTTGTGAAAGAAACACCTTATACTACTTGGCAAGAGGTAGAGGATGAAGAAATAGGAAGAGGGTTCACTTTAGAATTGGATTTCTCACTCATTTTCATCAATCACCATTGATGGAATCAAGGTTCTCTTCTTGAAGAAGAAGAAGAAGAAGATAGAAAAAAATTATGATAGAATAAAAAGATTAACTTCAAAAGATAATCCCATTCATTCTTATCATAATAGTTACCATGGTTAAGTGTAGAGAATGAACCAAGGTTAAGTGAAGTGGTTAGGGTTAAGCATGAGACAAAAAGGTCACATAGTCAAAGCTTCATGAAACTTCAACTAGCATCCAAAAAAAAGCCACCATTCATTTATTTTGCAAAATAAATAAACAAAATAAATAAATGATTAAGCAAAAGAAAACCCTAACCATTACACAACCATGGTTTAATCTTTACACAAACCCTTGTGAGCATGTATCATCAAACATGATACAAAAAGGTGCACAAAAAATATATCACATATACAATGTGCATCAAGTGAGAAAATCCTATTAAAGTGACCCAATACTAGTTAATGCAAAGTAATATATCAAATATATAATTATACATTAAATCATTAAATCAACACTTGATTTACCGATCCGGTCATATCGCATATAACCGACTAGTATCCTATGTATCGGCTTACCGAATCAACCCTTGATTCGATAACTAGGTTATATCGCATACAACTTTTCGATACATTCATCGCGAGAATGGAATACGGTATCACATACACGCATTATTCTCGGTCCTGCACATATCTCATATGTGCTCCTATTTCGTTTCGCTTGAGCCAGGAAACCTCTGTGTAGGACTCTAAAGACTCGTCAATACGCCGGCAGCAGGTGATGATCATATCAAACATCCACAAGCCACAAGCGGTCTGCTAAACGTAACGGCCACCCCGGTATTGAGCGATCAGAAGATCGACGAGCAAGCCCGCTCACACTCTTGTGAATCCAACCAGTAACACTTACCGTACAGTCCGGTCTGATCGTCTGATATGTCGCATATCTCGCCTAGGGGTGGTAAACGTCAGACCCCAATAGCTTGATAAGTCGTGTCGATATGAGGTCATAACAATTCGAGAAACTACTGGTAACACTTACCAGTAAATCTCAGCAACCCTGGCCAGGGATTTCCGGTTATAGCCAATCGAACACAGCGCAACATCAACTCCCTATACCGGGAGAGACAAATCCCCTCCTATCGCTCATTGCCTCCATGTGATTCGGGACTGTACCCAAAAACCACCGTTTTGCATGCCCTCTTGGACGTGGTAAGATGGAAATCAAAGCACAGTGGGAACCACACAAGACTCTATGACGATCTCGGGTCAACAGACTACTCTGTACCAGTGTCACCAGAGAACTGCCATCTGACGTAAGGTATAATACCATCTGGGAGTTCTCGGCGAGTCCGTCCAGTGTACCCAGTCTCCACTGAGCACCCGTATATCATCTCTGATGTCAAACACCAATGGATATGGGATCATCCATCGCCCATCTGTATGGGTCGAGAAGGTATACGCTAGTCTACTCTGGTATATCGATACCCCGTCTCGATACACCCACGACTAGGGACTTTGAAGGATGTACTTATAGACTATCTGTCCCCACTAGTATGATCTGCATCATAGTCCAGGTAGTCAAGTACACATCCTAAGGGCTTTACCAACATGTATCAGAGAGACAATCAGTATACACGTTAAGGTAAAGAGCAACCAGATAGCATACTATCATGTCGAGCAAGAAAGTCCTCCCTATATATGTCCCAGCATCCACTACAATATACATCCTATGTACAGTAATGGCCTCTAGGGCATACATAAAACTAACAATCTCCCACTTGCAGTAGGGCCATCTGATAGCAGTGGTTGCAGTATCTCATACTCAACCATCCTATAATAGTCTCTCTTTGGGAAAAGGCCTTTGTGAGTGGATCCGCCGTGTTGTCCTCTGAGTCTACTCTCCTAACCTTGATCCCCTGGAGATCAACCATCTCCATGATCAGGTGACACTGCCTTAGATTATGTCTGGATCACTGATGGGACCGGCGTTCCTTTGAATAAGCCACAACTCCATTGTCTCACAATGGTAGGAACGTAGTTCATCTCATGAACCAATATACACCCAAACAGCCTCTTTGGTAGCATCTTAAGTAGCGATGTATCGAGCCTTTATCATCTAGTTTGTCACGGTATCTAGCTTGGAACTCTTCCAACATACCGTCCCTTTACTGAGGGTAAAGACAATGCCTGTGACTGACATTCAGTCATCTTTATCACTCTGGAACACTTCCAGTGATTCTCCCTAGGATCAACTAATACCATCTCACTACAGCTAGTGAGTATCCTAACATCCAATTAGATCTATCTCATAGATCCAAAACCCAGGATATAGGAGGTATCACTTTGATCCTTTATGGAGAATCATTGTGATAAGCGGAGAATGACCGAGCGTAGCATCGGAAACTCCTTCCCTATCAAGAGTATGTCATCCATGTACTCTACGAGGATCATCACCATACTCCCTACTACCTTTTTGTATATACAAGGTTCATCTACCATTTTGATGATGTCAAACTGTTTGACTTATCCATCAAAACAGATGTTCCAACTCCGCGATGCCTGCTTTATCACATAAAACATCTTGCACACGTTTCCGCTGCTCCTACTGTCTACGAAGCCCTCTGGCTGTGTTCTTATAGACGTTCTCTTCTAAATCATTATTTAGAAAAGTAGTCATGGCACCCAACCGCCAGATATCGTAGTCATGGTATGTAGCCGTGGCAAGTAGGATCTGGATGGACTTAAGCATAGCTTCCTGAAAAGGTTTCATCATTATCCACGCCTGGTCGATGACGAAAAGCTTTAACAAGTGTAGCTTTGAAAGTCTCAACTTTTCCATCTACACAAAGTAATCTTCTCAAGATATACTTTCTCCTGATGAGGATTTAACCCTTCAGATATAGCAACCAAAGTCATACTCTGTTGGTGTATAAGGATTCCATCTCAGATCACTAAGCATCCAGCAATTCTTACAGAGTCTTACTCCTGATGGCCAGCTCGAAGCTAGTTAGGTCATCATCTCATGATGCAATCCTCGCTCCCACTGTCATAGAGAAACAGAAGTATCTCTCAGGTGGGTGAGGAACCCTACTAGATCGGCGGAGAGGCTGAGGTTCGTTGGTAACTATTGAATCCTTTGGTTCTTTCAAATCATCAGCTGCAGTTTGTATAGTTGGAACCTTTCCAGTTCTACATTACAGACTTTGCCTCGAGCTTGTCCGGATTTTGCTTTTAGACATAAGCCGGACAACCCTAAATCTTAACTAGCTTAAGACATGGGCTCTACCCTTTCCATATCACATATGAAGTGGTAGGCAACTGATTTGATTTGAACCCTATTCAATATGTATGCAACTTCATAAGTGCATAACTCCCAAAAGGAAAAAGGTAACTCAGCAGTACTCATCATAGAGCACACCATATCAAATAGGGTGTAATTGCTCTACCCCGATATACCATCGTGCTATGGTGTATACGGAGGAGTAATACTGAGAGAGGATCTCATTCTCCTTTAGAAAAGTCCAAGAATTTCGTGCTCAAGTATTCTCCTCCTTGATCTCATCATAGGACATAATACTTTTACCCGTATTTTGGTTCTCTACTTCTAACTTATATTCTGTGAATATCTCAAAAGGTTCGGACTTGTGTTTCAACAGGAACATATGTCTGAATCTTGAGAGATTATCAGAGAATGTAACGAAGTACAAAGAACCAGTCCTGGCATATGTAGACAGGGGACCTTTCATACATCAACATGTATCATCCCAAGAGTTCACTAACTCTTTCTCTGTTTTCAGTAAACGGAGCTGTGGTCATCTTATCTTTGTGACATGACAGGCGAGTTTCACAAGATGTAAATTCAAACTAATTTAAATATGCATCTTTATGTAACTCTAGCTAGTCGGGTCGCATTGATATGACCTAGTCTACAATACCTCAAGAAGGATTCGTTCATTTCTGGACTCTTCCTCTTGTGTGTGTTCTGTATACTAAGAACTATAGTTTGATTTAGAACATTAATGCTTTTAGATAACGTGCCTGAACCGATCAACTTTTGATATAGGAAATGTTCAAAACATTATCCAACTATACAAAATTTTATCATTTCTTTACTAATAAAGAGATAGATATGATTTTGTATATTAGGTTCGGTATCTAATAACATTCGTTCAGAATCAATGTATTTGGAATACAGGGTGACAGTGACCAACAGACTTGGCTGCAACACTTGCCCCGTTTTCTGCCTCATGAAACTTATCACCCGTACTCAGTCCTCTACCATTCTATAGCCCTATGTAACATATTACATATGCGGGATCCTGATGTGGTATCACATACCCAGGACGTAAAGAATACTGAGAAACAGTTCTGTATAATGAACACACCCGAAGATGATGCATCAGTATGCACTGTCTTCGTTTGGGTGGCACGGGAATTCTGATAATCCCCTATTTCCTGCTCTGTCATATAACAATTATAAGTTGGAGCGGGACCAACGTTCCCCAGCTCAGTATAACAAGCGGGTTCGGTCAATAATCCGTATTATTATCTTGATTAAGGCGTGATATGGTCGCTACCTGGAGAGAGAGAGAAGAAAACACTCAGCGTGCGCTCTTGCAAGAATAGATTGGTTATTAGTTTATCTAATCAGGATGGTTCCCACTGCTTTTTATCAAATCTTCCTTCAAATCCTAAAAGGAAAGACTAGCCGGGATTAATTACACACTACAAGTTCGCCAATCTTTCAGCCAGGCCAGTGTCGGTACTTTGAGGGAGGTCCCCCGTGCTTTCGCACGAACCTAATTAATGTAAACCTCGTTTTCCCAGAGGCGTAACCTCGTTAACACCTTCCTAGACACCTACTTGATCGGCTAATTGTAATGTGTAAAACTCTCCCAGGAGTAACAATTACTCGCAGCGGGTATCGGGATCCAACTATCTCATAGAAGGTATGCAATCTCATTGCAAATTTCAACACTTGAAATTCCCGATTATATTTTTCCCCTAGTGTTCTATGACCTTGACGAATGCCAAACAACCCATAGTCCACTAGTCAAGTTCAACCCGTACATTTCTTGATCGAATTAATCCCACCCGCACGACCCTTGACGAATGCCAAACAACGCCGTACGAATACCCTAATCCAATCGCATCATATGCTCAAGCAGATAAATACTAGTTAGCTACCGTACACTACGCCTTGACGAATGCTAAACTACCGCAGCACGAATACTAACTAGTACATATCTGAAATGACGGAGGGCTACGACAGGTTTTTCTGAAAACCTATTGCGTAATGAACTTGATATCGTTGTAGAATCAAATGATTTTAAAAATGGAGTGTTTTTGAGGCTTTTCTAGTTTTGCTAAAGGAGTCACTCCCGGTAAAGGGATCGTCGGTCCTTTCCTCGTCGAATGAGGTGCGGGATATATCATATATATCACTGTGCAAAGCAAAAACTCTTAAAAGTAATCAAAAGACAAACCGAGTGTGTAGCATCTGCCAGTTATTGCTAAAGGAGTCACTCCCGGTGAAGGGATCTCGGTCCTTTCCTCATCGAATAAGGTGTAGGATATATCATATATACCGCTGTGCAAAGCAAGAACTGTAGCTACCCGTTTTATTTTGAAATTCAATTCTACAACATCTTAGGTTTCTTTTATTTCATTAATCACATTAATGAAGTCCCATCATTTAAGTACCTAAACATTACAGATAAATACGACGTACACTTATGCCATTCGCATTCGCCTCGATCTCCCCTCGTGCACCGTTAGGTTAGGTAACTAACAACAAAGCGGGGCAGGGCTAGCGCGGGTGTAAAACATAAGTAATGTCTATATAATATATCATATATACTATATACTGTATCTATCACAGAACATCACATGATCACATCACAGATATCGCAGCAGAAGAAACATATGAAATATTGGATATACTAGGACGTCCGTGTTTTCAATACGAGCCAGTATAAAACACGGATTCCACGGTCGTGATGAATAGCCAAACCCACACCCCTAGACCCCTACGAGAGCGGCAAGCAACCCTACCAATTCTAGAGTTAGGAGACCCGGACTCGACTCCTCGAGTTGGTCTCCCACTGGACTCTAGAACCCGGTTACTTGTGCCCTCCTCCTTGGATCTATCCTAGTGCGGAAAAGTAAATAATATACAAAGGGTGACAACTTCCGCAACCTGGAAGTGCCCCAATAAAAGAATATTACATACAAGTTTTTACATGAATGAAAATGAAAAACACTCATCTCACATAAAACCCCCCCGGCTATTCAAACACGACGATCCAATATAACATATCCAGCAACACATAACATCACATGTCATCAACGTAAGTAAATATGCGCATCCCAATTGTCGTTGACATATAGCAACGAAACCGGCGATATCACATATTACACTTACGGTCACAGAAAAGAAAGTGTAAAACTACAACAGTTGGAATCCGCAACCACCTCAGACATCGCATGCCTAACAATTATAAACCCCGCATTTTAGTCTCAAAATCGAAAACACTTTTCAATATCAAGTCGGGCAATTCAACAAGATTCCCGACATTTTGATCGAATGCTCGTCGCAAACTTCAATAGACGGCTGCACCCCCGATACCGTCGACGAAGTGCACCAAGGTGAAACACCGCTGCCGCGAGCACCCGAACGGATGCTTTCGGCGACGGGGTTCTCCTACAGTCACTTGGTCGGGGCTATGGAGCGAGGCTGTCTATTAAGTTTACCCGGCGAGTATCCGCGTACGCTACGTGATTGCGACGGACTTTTGATCACATCAAAATTCCATGGCAACCGATCAAGTGAGACTAAAGTGCTATGTTTATAACATTCATACAGTTATCTCATAACTACTTGTGAATTCCAATTATTGTATCACATTCCAGATAATTAGAACATGTTAAACTTTCCGATCGAACAATCGAACACCCAAGTTTTCCCGACACAGATCAACACATGAAACAAGTCTAAAAACATTCAGTTCGTGCCTCAGTACCAACGGTCCAGCCGTAGAAGGGTCAAGCCAACGCCTCACATGTGGCACGCCGTACTGCCCCAAACCCGAAGATTCAAAGGGCAGTTCAAGACGGTCACATAATCGAGTTAAGGTTTGTTGTCTTCTAGAGGGACCATCGCGTTACTTGCACTACTTAGAACGTCGTTAAACTACGGAAAAATCCAACACTTGGAAATTTCCCGACAGGGAAAAAGTTGGGTATTTATATCCGGTCGAATTTTTTTAACATATTCATAAATTATCCGGAAAGCCACACAGACAAAATTTGATAATCCGATCGAACATTCGAATCCCCAAAACAACCCAGAAAATTCAACTCTTGAAAAAATATTAAAAATTCCCAGAAAATCCAGCACCAGAAAAGAGGAATTACTGTGCAAAAATGGGAAGCTGACGTCATCAATGGGCCTCGGAACCGCCGCAAAAGCTAGGCTTCTGCCGCGGTTCCGCCGCAGTTTGGACTGTTCATGAGTAAAATTTTGCACCGTGATTCTTAGATTTCCCTGCTGAATTTTTTAAGCATTTTTAATTTGGAAAAATCCCAGATTTTAGAAAAAGTCCAGAGAGCATGTTTGGTTTAGGGTTTCGGGTTCGTTCGGGTTTCAAACTTCGTCTACGCATCGCCTAAGGCTCTAGCTAGTCTCTGATACCACTGTAGGGTTCCTAGGCATTCCCAAGAGGTCTCACAAGGCATCAACCATGCCAATTTCAAATTTTACGGGTGCCGACAAACCCTAATACGGATCGTTAACTAGATATCTAGGCGAAAGATGCAACTAGTAAACTACTTTACTAAGAGAACGGAAAATACAACCTTTGTAGATCCGGTTCTCCACCTCCATAGCTCCATGATGAAGTCCTCTCCGCTGTCCAAATCGAACCATGACTCTTGCATCGGCTTCATCGGAGAAAAAGCGTGCTAGGTCATCGACGACGATGCCGAAGATGATCTACGTTGAGGCATCACTAAATCAAGCTCCAACTTCACCAAGTCATGAAAACTTGTGAAGGAAACACCCTATACTACTTGGCAAGAGGTAGAGGATGAAGAAATAGGAAGTGGGTTCACTTTAAAATTGGATTTCTCACTCATTTTCATCAATCACCATTGATGGAATCAAGGTTCTCTCTTCTTGAAGAAGAAGAAGAAGAAGATAGAAAAAAAATTATGATAGAATAAAAAGATTAACTTCAAAAGATAATCCCATTCATTCTTATCATAATAGTTACCATGGTTAAGTGTAGAGAATGAACCAAGGTTAAGTGAAGTGGTTAGGGTTAAGCATGAGACAAAAAGGTCACATAGTCAAAGCTTCATGAAACTTCAACTAGCATCCAAAGAAAGCCACCATTCATTTATTTTGCAAAATAAATAAACAAAATAAATAAATGATTAAGCAAAAGAAAACCCTAACCATTACACAACCATGGTTTAATCTTTACACAAACCCTTGTGAGCATGTATCATCAAACATGATACAAAAAGGTGCACAAAAAATATATCACATATACAATGTGCATCAAGTGAGAAAATCCTATTAAAGTGAACCAATACTAGTTAATGCAAAGTAATATATCAAATATATAATTATACATTAAATCATTAAATCAACACTTGATTTAACGATCCGGTCATATCGCATATAACCGACTAGTATCCTATGTATCAGCTTACCGAATCAACCCTTGATTCGATAACTAGGTTATATCGCATACAACCTTTCGATACATTCATCGCGAGAATGGAATACGGTATCACATACACGCATTATTCTCGGTCCTGCACATATCTCATATGCGCTTCTATTTCGTTTCGCTTGAGCCAGGAAACCTCTGTATAGGACTCTAAAGACTCGTCAATACGCCGGCAGCAGGTGATGATCATATCAAACACCCACAAGCCACAAGCGGTCTGCTAAACGTAACGGCCACCCGGGTATTGAGCGATCAGAAGATCGACGAGCAAGCCCGCTCACACTCCTGTGAATCCAACCAATAACACTTACCGTACAGTCCGGTTTGATCGTCTGATATGTCGCATATCTCGCCTAGGGGTGGTAAACGTCAGACCCCAATAGCTTGATAAGTCGTGTCGATATGAGGTCTATAACAATTCGAGAAACTACTGGTAACACTTACCAGTAAATCTCAGCAACCCTGGCCAGGGATTTCCGGTTATAGCCAATCGAACACGGCGCAACATCAACTCCCTATACCGGGAGAGACGAATCCCCTCCTATCGCTCATTGCCTCCATGTGATTCGGGACTGTACCCAAAAACCACCATTTTGCACGCCCTCTTGGACGTGGTAAGATGGAAATCAAAGCACGGTGGGAACCACACAAGACTCTATGACGATCTCGGGTCAACAGACTACTCTGTACCAGTGTCACCAGAGAACTGCCATCTGACGTAAGGTATAATACCATCTGGGAGTTCTCGGCAAGTCCGTCCAGTGTACCCAGTCTCCACTGAGCACCCGTATATCATCTCTGATGTCAAACACCAATGGATATGGGATCATCCATCGCCCATTTGTATGGGTCGAGAAGGTATACGCTAGTCTACTCTGGTATATCG
Organism: Agapanthus africanus; assembly: GCA_030015575.1. NCBI lineage: Eukaryota > Viridiplantae > Streptophyta > Magnoliopsida > Asparagales > Amaryllidaceae > Agapanthus > Agapanthus africanus. The sequence goes on along the minus strand of JASDDO010000029.1, from coordinate 248,937,740 downwards.
ATGCCCCGTCTCGATACACCCACGACTAGGGACTTTGAAGGATGTACTTATAGACTATCTGTCCCCACTAGTATGATCTGCATCATAGTCCAGGTAGTCAAGTACATATCCTAAGGGCTTTACCAACATGTATCAGAGAGACAATCAGTATACACGTTAAGGTAAAGAGCAACCAGATAGCTTACTATCATGTCGAGCAAGAAAGTCCTCCCTATATATGTCCCAGCATCCATTACAATATACATCCTATGTACAGTAATGGCCTCTAGGGCATACATATAACTAACAGAATTGTCAACCCTCGTCAAAGCTAGGGTCAACTCACAAACAGCCATTACAGAAACGTGCCTTGAGTTATCCAGTGTCTGGTTTTAAGCATAAGCTGGACAACTCTCCGTATCTTAACATCGTTAAGATATGAACCATTCTATATACAATATAGAAATAGAGGCACTAATTTAATTGGAACCAGATTCAAATCATGCAGCTGTCTCCAGTGCATATCAACTTAATGGAGAGAGGCTTATTAGCATTACTCAACTTAGGAATCCATCAAATTATGAGTAACCTGAAAGAGAAACAAATTTCTCAAAACTATTACTATTAACTGAACACCATTCACAAGAATCTACATCTTTGGTCTCTTTGAAGAATCCCGATACTTGCGATACCTGGTTCTCTATTTTATTCTTATACCCACAACTTCACAAAACATAGACATTGTATTTCTACGAAACACTTGTCTAAAAACTAGAGAAGTCATAAGTAAACAGAACATAGTACAAGGACCTACCCCTTTGTTCTGACGGACACTGGACAACATACAATACTCCTTATAAGTCCGCTGAGTTTGAATAACTCTAAACCTGTGCATCGTAGATTGAAAACTGTACCCAGGAGATTTCCTCAAATATCACCAATTACAACGAATTCCGATGTAATGAGGATAATCACCTAACTCCCAATAACTTACTCCCACTCATCATATGTAAAACCATACAGATATGAGAATGAAACCTGGTAAATACATACCCTGGAGTAAGTATCTAATCGGGAAAGCAGTTTTCTTTTAACAATGCACTGAAACATCAAAAATGTTTTATAGGGGTATTCTGGTATTCCTTGTAATGCCTCTACCATAATCCAATTCATGACATTAACCGTATATTTCATTGCCATCTCTCCAAATCCCTTTATTTGTCTTTACTCATTACCTTCTATACACCATCGTTATGCTAAATGGTTTTCTTCCTTCCCTACCGTTCGGCACCAGCCTATGGTTTGAAAGAAGACTATCCAGTAAGCATAATAGGTGTACTCTCCTAAACCAAGGAGTACTCGTATCTTGAGAGAAGGTGATGATAAAAGACAACTGAATAATACCTTATTCTATTAGAGGTGAAATAGGAGTGGCGATGAAGTACGCGGTTTGGTCGTGAATAATAACAGTCGCAATTTACTTTGCCCTCATTCTAATCTCTTTATTTTGTCTTTAGTTATTCCCTTCTTGTTACATTTTAAAAATAATTAAATAATTAATTAAATAAATAAAATCGTTTAAGTGAATTTTATAATTTTCGGTAAAATAAAACGTAGTTTTCATAAAACTAAACCGTAATTATTTTTCACTGTAAATTTAAAAATACCAATTTTAATTATGTTATTACTAGTAAATGGTGTTTATTTAGCCACTTATAAATATTTAGTTTAATTAAATATTTTTCTTAAATTAATTATTTTAAATATTAACATAAGCTTTATTTTTACACTAAATTAGTGTAAATTACAAATTTGAATGGGTTAAATTTGAAAAAATGAACCATTGCATCTTAGAATCAAGTGTGTTTCATGCAAAATTTATTTTCAAAATTTTACAATGGTTCTAGACCATTCTAGGCCAAATGGAGTGAAGAAAATAAAGAATTTTTAAATAAATTCATGAAAAGACTTAATGGTGTGATATTTTTGTGAAATCTTCTACACTTTTCTTCACCTTTTCTCACCCTCCTCTCCTTTCCTCAACTCATGTCCGGCCTCATCTCCATGGGCAGCCCCAAAATTTTTCCCCCATCATTTCTGCATTAAAGATCATCAAAATTCATCAAAAATTCAATAAAAAATCCACAAAATCCTAATAAATTCCTACGCTCTATTCATTGCTCACCTTTACATGGATTTTGGAGATGGAAAGCATTCATTTTGGAGGCTTATTTTCATGTTTGGATTTCATGTTGTGGAGGTATAAATCTTCTTCTTTTGATTTATTTTTATTAGATTTTTCATTTAAGCATAATTAGATTTAATAAATAATTTCTATCTACAAGTTTTAAAATTCAAGTTAGGGTTTATAAAATTAAGTTATGCTTTTTATTAATTAATTAGGGTTATAATAACTAGTTTAACATTTTTAGAAGTGGAAAATCTTGTATGGATGATATATTGTAAATTATTTATCCAAAATTGTTTAAATTAATCCATTTTGCAAACTAGATTTCTATATATTGTATATATTGGTGAGATAAAATTCCAATTAATGTTTGTAATACTAGATTGTGGTTTTAATGAGGATATTAACCTGTTGGTGGAATGAAAAACTTAAATTGGTTACTAGTTTCTATTGATAATTGAAAAATACAAATAAAAATGCGATTTTGCTAACTACATTTTGGAAATTCTTAAATAAATGAAATTTAAAATATAATTTATGGTTTCATTATATCATTATCATCATGAATTGTAGTTTAATGCATTAATTCATGCAAAATCCAGTTTAGATATGATATTGTGAAATTTTCCTTAAAAGTATCGAAATCGGGTATGTTTGCAAACTAGAATTTTCAAACTAATATAAATTAGGGTGTTAAAAATATAGTGATGGTTTATATAATCTAGTTATGATAATTAATGAATATTATGACCATTAGTTTTTTTGAAACATCAAGTTTTGAAGTAAAACGGTAAATTAGCGTTTTCAGGTTTTTCGAAATCGGACGATTTGATTGATTTTTAGGGTTTCGATGGATTAAGTCATGTTTTATATTATAAGTAATGAGTTTTTAAACTACAAGTTGTTTGTTGATGTTTATCTCGATCAATCGGCGTTTGTACGCCGATATCGAGCGATATTTGGTTCTTTTGCATGAGCGGGACATAGGTTTTAACCTATGCGCGTTTCGTGCGTCGTTTTAATGTTCTCCATGATTCAGTTTACGATATTATATGTGTTTGCGTATAGGTACCCCTCACGTGGACTGCGGGTGATGAAGAAAAGAATGGCGACACCGTCTTCGGCAGACAAGGACCAGGTGAGCAAATGTATCTCTAAAGGGGGAAGTCGGGTGGATGGCGTTTAGCACCCCCGCAAACGTAGAATAGGGTTAGTACTTATTATCATTAGGAAGCCAGACGTGACCTTAGATTCTTGATGAGTAGGACCCTAGTAATGACCCTAGGTTGGACTAGACTGATTTAGAAAGACCATACCAGAGGATGAATATTTTGGATGTGATTCGTAGGTTTCAGGTAGATACACACACACGCACACACTGAGACTCGACGTGGTGTATACGTGTATGTATATATATAGGACTAGATGTAGGTGTATATATATATATATACTCAATACGTATATGTGATATAAGGAAGTGATATGATACACAGGAATGAAACAATATAACTAGGCTTGATGCCGTGATTCTTGGCTATACGGTCGTGTTATGATGTTAGCAGATCATTAGAAAATGAGATAATGGATAGGTATACATAAATAATAAAGGGTGGTGATGATATTGAAGTATATGGGACTCTAAATTAGAACCCGGACCGTAACCTGTGCCGGAAATTCTGATATGATATCATATAGGTGTGACTAGATTTCGATATCATATATGTGTGACTTGATTACGATATCATATAGGTGTGACTTGATTACGATATGATCTAAGTGTGACTTAATCACAATATGATACATATGACATGATATTTCTGAGGATAAATTAACGATGTATATTTATGCTGACAATGATATATGATTGATCTATACGATTACAGTATAGCACCTTGATCTTGACATGTGTTGATGATGATATTATACGAATGATGAGACACGTAGGTGATACTTGACCCGTACCCCGATATTGGGATGCCGTACGATGGATTTTACCGTACGAGGCATAGATATGATGATTGATCCGCACTCTTGATTCGAGGAAGCCGTACTACGTACGTGACGCTATTGAGGCTGGATCGCCGACTATTAGAGATATGGATTCAGACCTTAGGTGGACTCTTATTTCTTATTGACTAGTTTCTTAGGTTTTGTTCCTTACGAGGTTAGATGGACACTAGTTTAGGCTCGAGTCATATAGTTGTAGTTATACTTGTATATCACAGAGGAGTGGTTACTACACATCCGTCTTTACATTCATACCGTAATCATAATGGTGCATGTTCATTCATATGTTTCTATAATCAGAATAAAACTTTGCATGTTAGGACACTAGCACCATTACCGATGATGCGCATATTCCACGCACACTTATATGCCGGCTCACACACATCATCATCAGTAATTCCTATGTCACGTACACTTTAGATCATATTATCTTTTATTGATACAATCAGCTAACAGCTAGATCGATATAATATTGTGATTACTCTCTGGTGTTAATATAGATATGGTATTTATTACTTAGACATTTCATGCATTCGCATTTTCATGTTATCATGGAGTATTATAGGGCATATGCCGACACTTATCATATACTTACTCATGATTTTAGGATTTTGGATTTCTATGAGATTTCTGGATTTTTGTGAAAAACCGCAAGAATATATAAAAACTTCTCTCTCTCTCATCCTCTCTTTTTAAAACATAAGATGCGGTTTTCTGGTGATGTATGTGTCGTCCACCATGAGATTTCATGTTTTCTGTTGGATTTCGAGACCCGATTCGAGGAGTGGATAAACTATCTCGGGTACATGGTGGGCCCGATATGGTACCCGGGGCAAGAAGATCGAGTTGTAGAGGATGAGCCTGGAAGGGGAGGAATACCTACCGGTGATGTCTGGCGCGGCGGATATCCGGAGGATACCGACCGTTGTCGTGAGATTTCATGATATGGGCCGATCCGGACTGACGGAGCCCGAGATATTAAGACTATGAGATATTGGGATTATGAGGTATTGAGACTTGAGATTTACATGTTTTGTGTCGATGCTTGACACGGATTTCCATGGATTTCATCGTTGATATTTCAGATTTCTATACACATTTTACCATGATAAAAGTTAAAGATTTCTTATACAGATATATCTAGATTTCAGGATTGGTTATTTCACATTCATGGTGCATGCATACTCATTCACATGACATAGTTCTATATGAGGTGCTGATACGAGCACGGAGCATTTGCACTTACACGTAGCTTATTATCCTGTCTTTACTTGATGACTCGTAGTATATTAGTATATTATTATGACCTAGGACAGCGTCGTGCATTCAATTTCTTTTCGCAGATATTTTCTACTCACGAGTTGGCAACTCACCCCCGTTGTGCCAAATTTTATTACAGGTTCGAAGTACAGGTTTTCCTGGCAGCTTGCTGGCACATCTTATCATTCAGGGTGATTTGCACGGTAGGTTGGTTCACTTGTATCTGGACCGCCATTGTACTTTTATTATTTCATTTATATCTAAAAACTCCATCAACCAAACTTGTATTACTTGATAGTTTACTGGATCAGTTGTTTTTTTCGACCTTAGAGTCGCGCTTGTATTATTATGATATCTGGTGGTTTTGTTTTCTTTTGAGTTTTGAGCCTCGCCATTTCGCGTTGTATACCATTGTGCATTGATGTGGTTGTTTCCGCCTTTTGGTGTTAGAGCTAGCTCCTGTTTGGGGATGCTTTTTATTGTTTGTATATATATTATTCTTGTTTGTACCCGTTTGGGGCCAGTTTTTACAAAGGAGACTCTGCCGAAATTTTTGAGAAAATTGGATGTTGCTTTTAAACTTGTTTTCTACATGTTTTCCTTTACTTCTTCTTCTTTTTATGGTTTAGATTTCTGGGCTTCGGCTTACTTAGGTTACGTTGCGCCTCTAGACGCTTCGTAATTTAAGTGCCGATCACGTTCCGTACTTTCGGGTCGTGACAATGTTGGTATCAGAGTGCTAGGTTTAACCTTGTATAAGTCTAGGTGACCCTTGGTTGATGGAGTAGGCGACTTAGGTTGAGTGACGTACCGTGGGTATGATCCGTGGCATACTTACGATACGCTACTCTTCTTAAGTAGCCTTAGGATGTACATTTGTTTGCACCGCATTTCATTCGTTCCTTTGATCTATCTTCGTCGATATCGGAGGGTGGTTTCTGTTACCACGGGCGCACGGGTAGAAGGAGCTGCGGCTCGAATGCGATAACCATTAGGGTATCGGTTATTCTTGAGGATTGAAGCATCGTTTAGCGTGTGGGAGAAGGGTATTCACATGCCGTCCAGACGAAGTTAAAGGATTTGAACGATTGTCAGAAACCCATTTTCCCAAGTTTAAATTATTCGGAAGAACATGCAGGTATTTCGATGGACCCTCTAGAAGAATGAAACCCTAACTCGATATAATGACCACGAGAACGCCCTTGAACCTTAGGGCTTACGGCAGTTCCACGGTGCCATTACTGAGGCTTGGGTTTACCCTTCTACGGCTGGACCATCGATGCTGGGGTATGTACCGGATATTTTTAAACTGTACTTGAGTGTTGAGCTCTCGGGGAATTATGGGATTTTGATGGATCGATCGAAAAGTTTAATGTAGTCCGGATATCAGGTGAAGGGATCGACTACGTAGGAGACTTTAGATATGAGTATTGCCGTTGATAGCGCAGCCAGCACACCTATGAAGAGACAAGTTCGAAGCAGTCGACACCAGAGGAAAGGGGGAAAGAGGCGCACATTGACGATAGTGTTTACGATTGTGATTTGGTGATTTGAATTTCATATTTCCGTTGATTGGATTTATTTTTTTTTTTGGTATTTTGAGGATTTTGTTCTACGATTGGTATTTCTTATGTGTGCATTCATTACATTCTATTCATGCTTCATATATCAGTTGTAATGATATTGTTTTGTACATACCCAGTACACTCGATTTGGTTTTATACATTTTGAGATTTTGATTTGATTTCGTGCATATGGGTTACACATGATTTTGACATATGCTTCGACCTAGTTTTCATGCATTTTCGTACTGTGATTTCGATTTTGATATTCGGTGTATGTTTTTGTGCACCATGTGCACCTGATTGAGATTCTTGCGCACATTCGGTGCACCTGATACGATTTGTGCATACCAGATGCACTAAATCGTGGTTTTGTGCAGATTAGATGCACCTGATATTAGAGTCGTGCACGCCCGTTGCACTTGACAGATGTTTTTGGTGCACACCTGTTGTACTCAGTTTTATTTTTGTGTGAATTCGTGGCATCTGTATTTGGTTTCGATTTCAGTGCGCAACGGATGCACATGATATTTTTATGATGTGATTGGGATTGATTTCAGTTTGATCAGTATGTGTTTATAATCATTACTATTGATTTGGTAACCAGGCGGGACGTGTATGTTAAATAAAAGATATATATATATATATATATAGCTATTTTTTTAAAATAAACGTCCCCTACTTATGCCGTGGCACGTGCATCACATGGCGATTTTCAAAAGGGGTTCTTGCATGCTTCTTTATCCAGATGTTTGGACAATTTTACTATGATGCGCACAATATATAGGTTGTAATTTTGATGTATATTATGTTGGTTTTCATATTGGGTTTTGGTATTTTATTTTCGCCATAACTCCGATGATTGTGTTATGCTTGACGGAGTTGATTTAGTTATGTATTGATAATTTCGGAGCCCCGACGATTTGAGTGTTTTGGCTGAATGTTTTAGTAATTGGGGGGAGTTTTAATTTAAATTCGGGAACCGAATTTATTAAAGGGGGGAAGATTGTAAAATTTTAAAAATAATTAAATAAATAAAATCGTTTAAGTGAATTTTATAATTTTCGGTAAAGTAAAACGTAGTTTTCATAAAACTAAACCGTAATTATTTTTCACTATAAATTTAAAAATACCTATTTTAATTATGTTATTACTAGTAAATGGTGTTTATTTAGCCACTTATAAATTTTTAGTTTAATTAAATATTTTTCTTAAATTAATTATTTTAAATATTAACATAAGCTTTATTTTTACACTAAATTAGTGTAAATTACAAATTTGAATGGGTGAAATTTGCAAAAATGAACCATTGCATCTTAGAATCAAGTGTGTTTCATGCAAAATTTATTTTCAAAATTTTACAATGGTTCTAGACCATTCTAGGTCAAATGGAGTGAAGAAAATAAAGAATTTTTAAATAAATTCATGAAAAGACTTAATGGTGTGATATTATTGTGAAACCTTCTACACTTTTCTTCACCTTTTCTCACTCTCCTCTATTTTCCTCTTCTCATGGCCGGCCTCACCTCCATGGGCAGCCCCAAAATTTCCCCCCCATCATTTTTGCATTATAAATCATCAAAATTCATCAAAAATTCAATAAAAAATCCACAAAATCCTAATAAATTCCTACCCTCTATTCTTTGCTCATCTTTACATGGATTTTGGAGATGGAAAGCATTCATTTTGGAGGCTTATTTTCATGTTTGGATTACATGTTGTGGAGGTATAAATCTTCTTCTTTTGATTTATTGTTATTAGATGTTTCATTTAAGCATAATTAGATTTAATAAATAATTTCTATCTACAAGTTTTAAAATTCAAGTTAGGGCTTATAAAATTAAGTTTTGCTTTTTATTAATTAAGTAGGGTTATAATAACTATTTTAACATTTTTAGAAGTGGAAAATCTTGTATGGATGATATATTGTAAATTATTTATCCAAAATTGTTTAAATTAATCCATTTTGCAAACTAGATTTCTATATATTGTATATATTGGTGAGATAAAATTCTAATTAATGTTTGTAACACTAGATTGTGGTTTTAATGAGGATATTAACTTGTTGGTGGAATGAAAAACTTAAATTGGTTACTAGTTTCTATTGATAATTGAAAAATACTAATAAAAATGCGATTTTGCTAACTAGATTTTGGAAATTCTTAAATAAATGAAATTTAAAATATAATTTATGGTTTCATTATATCATTATCATCATGAATTTTAGTTTAATGCATTAATTCATGCAAAATCCAGTTTAGATATGATATTGTGAAATTTTCCTTAAAAGTATCGAAATCGGGCAAGTTTGCAAACTAGAATTTTCAAACTAATATAAATTAGGGTGTTAAAAATATAGTGATGGTTTATATAGTCTATTTATGCTAATTAATGAATATTATGACCATTAGTTTCTCTTAAACATCAAGTTTTGAAGTAAAACGGTAAATTGGTGTTTTCAGGTTTTTCGAAATCGGACGATTTGATTGATTTTTAGGGTTTCGATGGATTAAGTCATGTTTTATATTATAAGTAATGAGTTTTTAAACTACAAGTTGTTTGTTGATGTTTATCTCGATCAATCGGCGTTTGTACGCCGATATCGAGCGATATTTGGTTCTTTTGCATGAGCGGGACATAGGTTTTAACCTATGCGCGTTTCGTGCGTCGTTTTGATGTTGTCTGTGATTCAGTTTATGATATTATATATGTTTGCGTATAGGTATCCCTCACGTGGACTGCAGGCGATGAAGAAAAGGATGGCGACACCGTCTTCGACAGACAAGGACCAGGTGAGTAGATTTATATCTAAGGGGGGAAGTCGGGTGGATGGCGTTTAGCACCCCCGCAAACGAAGAATAGGGTTAGTACTTATTGTCATTAGGAAGCCAGACGTGACCTTAGATTCTTGATGAGTAGGACCCTAGTAATGACCCTAGGTTGGACTAGACTGATTTAGAAAGACCATACCAGAGGATGAATACCTTGGAAGAGATTCGCAGGTTTCAAGTAGATACACACACACGCACACACTGAGACTCGACGTGGTGTATACGTGTATGCATATATATATATATATATACAGATATATATATATATATGACTAGGTGTAGGTATATATATATATACACAATACGTATATGTGATACAAGGATGTGATATGATACACAGGAATGAAACAATATAACTGGGCTTGATGCCGTGATTCTTGGCTATACGGTCGTGTTATGATGTTAGCGAATCATTAGAAAATAAGATAATGGATAGGTATACATAAATAATAAAGGGTGGTGATGATATTGAAGTATATGGGACTCTAAAATAGAACCCGGACAGTAACCTGTGCCTGAAATTCTGATATGATATCATATAGGTGTGACTTGATTTCGATATCATATATGTATGACTTGATTACGATATCATATAGGTGTGACTTGATTACGATATGATCTAAGTGTGACTTGATCACGATATGATACATATGACATGATATTTTTGACGATAAATTAATGATGTATATTTATGCTGACAATGATATATGATTGATGTATGCGATTACAGTATAGCACCTTGATCTTGACATGTGTTGATGATAATATTATACGAATGATGAGACACGTAGGTGATACTTGACCCGTGCCCCAATATTGGGATGCCGTACGATGGATTTTACCGTACGAGGCATAGATATGATGATTGATCCAAACTCATGATTCGAGGAAGCCGTACTACGTACGTGATGCTATTAAGGCTGGATCGCCGACTATTAGAGATATGGATTCAGACTTTAGGTGGACTCTTATTTCTTATTGACTAGTTTCTTAGGTTTAGTTCCTTACGAGGTTAGATGGACACTAGTTTAGGCTCGAGTCATATAGTTGTAGTTATACTTGTATATCACAGAGGAGTAGTTATTACACATCCATCTTTACATTCATACCGTAATCATAATGGTGTATGTTCATTCATATGTTTCTATAATCAGAATAAAACTTTTCCTGTTAGGACACCAGCACCATTACCGATGATGCGCATATTCCACGCACACTTATTTGCCGGCTCACACACATCATCATCGGTAATTGCTATGTCACGTACACTTTAGATCATATTATCTTTTATTGATACAATCAGCTAACAGTTAGATCGATATAATATTGTGATTACTCTCTGGTGTTAGTATAGATTTGGTATTTATTACTTAGACATTTCATGCATTCGCATTTTCATGTTATCATGCAGTATTATGGGGCATATGCCGACACTTATCATATACTTACTCATGATTTTGGGATTTTAGATTTCTATGAGATTTTTGGATTTTTGGGGAAAACCACAAGAACATATAAAAACTTCTCACTCTCTCCTCCTCTTTTTTTAAAACATAAGATGCGGTTTTCTCGCGATTTATGTGTCGTCCACCATGAGATTTCATGTTTTCTGTTGGATTTCGAGACCCGTTTCGAGGAGTGGATGAACCGTCTCGGGTACATGGTGGGCCCGGTATGGTACCCCGGGGCAAGAAGATCGAGTTGTAGACGATGAGCCTGGCAGGGAAGGACTACCTACCGGTGATGTCTGGAACGGCGGATATCCGGAGGATACCGACCGTTGTCGTGAGATTTGATGATATGGGCCGATCCGGACTGACGGAGCCCGAGATATTGAGACTATGAGATATTGAGATTATGAGGTATTGAGACTTGAGATTTACATGTTTTGTGTCGATGCTTGACACGGATTTCCATGGATTTCATCGTTGATATTTCAGATTTCTATACACATTTTACCATGATAAAAGTTAAAGATTTCTTATACAGATATATCTAGATTTCAAGATTGGTTATTTTACATTCATGGTGCATGCATACTCATTCATATGACATAGTTCTATATGAGGCACTGATACGAGCACGGAGCATTTGCACTTGCACGTAGCTTATTATCCTGTCTTTACTTGATGACTAGTAGTATATTAGTATATTATTATGACCTAGGACAGCGTCGTGCATTCGATATCTTTTCGCAGATATATTCTACTCACGAGTTGGCAACTCACCCCCGTTGTGCCAAATTTTATTACAGGTTCGATGTACAGGTTTTCCTGGCAGCTTGCTGGCACATCTTTTCATTCAGGGTGATTTGCACGGTAGGTTGGTTCACTTGTATCTGGACCGCCATTGTACTTTTATTATTTCATTTATATTTAGAAAACTCCATCAACCAAACTTGTATTACTTGATAGTTTACTGGATCAGTTGTTTATTTCGACCTTAGAGTCGCGCTTATATTATTATGATATCTGATGGTTTTGTTTTCTTTTGAGTTTTGAGCCTTGCCCTTTCGCGTTGTATACTATTATGCATTGATGTGGTTGTTTCCGCCTTTTGGCGTAGAGCTAGCTCCCGTTTGGGGATGCTTTTTATTGTTTGTATATATATTATTCTTGTTTGTACTCGTTTGGGGTCAGTTTTTACAAAGGAGACTCTGCCGAAATTTTTGAGAAAATTGGATGTTGCTTTTAAACTTGTTTTCTACATGTTTTCCATTACTTCTTCTTCTTTTTATGGTTTAGATTTCTGGGCTTCGACTTACTTAGGTTACGTTGCGCCTCTAGACACTTCGTAATCTAAGTGCCGGTCACGTTCCGTACTTTCGGGTCGTGACACTTCTGCAGACCTTACTTAGGCTAATTGGTTTTCTTCATTCCCTACCTTTCGGCACCTGCCTATGGTTTGGAAGAAGACTATCCAATAAGCGTAATAGGTGTACTCTCCTAAACAAAGGTGCCCTCGCAACCAGAGAGAAGGTGATAATAAAAGACAACTGAATAAACCAATTCTATTTCTCCTGATCCTGGATCCATCCTCGAAGAAATCCCTTCGAGTTCGTATATAGCCATACGATGGAACTATCCAATGGAAGTGGATATCCGTAGTAATACGGGGTGTTCTGAGAAATACAAAGGGTAAAAGAAGGAGCGGCAATGACTTATGCAACTCGGACAATCCAAAAGCCAGTAATTTAAGAAGGTTCGGTCAACTTGGTCACTGAGTCATAGTCTAGGGTCGATCGGTGGTCGCTGCTAAAGAGAGAGAGAAAAGAAACACTCTGCGTGCACTCTAATCCAGATCAAAATGGTTATCACTTTATCTAATCAGGAAACCTCCCACTGTAATCTCAAATTCTCCTCCAAACCTGAAAGAAGAATTAGTCGGGATCACCCGAAGAGTAAACCAACTCATCTGTGAGAATCGGGATCCAACTATCATCGCATGATAACTTGATGGAAGCCACTCAAGTTATCACACTCCAGAAGGTATGCGCATGCCTGGCAAGTTTCCTGTATGTTTGAAACTCCCGATGTGATTTTTGCCCCATACTCTTATGACCTTGACTAAGGGCCAACAAATCATAAGTCACATGTCAAGTTCTTCCCGTCATTGTCCTGGTTGATTTGAACCCACCCGTACATACTCTTGACTAAGGGCCAAAAAAGTAATACGACTGTCCCAAACCAACGCATTTATCTATGCTACAAATAAATACACAGCAGCTACCAAACACTATGCCTTGACTAAGGGCCAACAAACATAGCTTGAATACTACTGACTATCCATAAGAAATGACGGAGGGCTACGGCTGGTTTTTGGCGAAAAACCTTTAACGTAATGAACTTGATCTCATTGATGGAACCTGATAGCTTTTTATAAAAATATAGTGACAAAAAACTTTTTGCTAAAGAGGTCACTCCCGGTGAAGGGATCCCGGCTCTTTCCTCGTGGAATGAGGTGCAGGATATTCCAACTGAATACCGCGATGCAAAGCAATTTGTAATCGACTATAGTAAAGTTATTACCCTGATGCAAACTTCTGCCCAAGGGGTCACTCCCGGTGAAGGGATCTCGTCCCTTACCTCATCGATTGAGGTGCAGGATATTCATAACCGAATATCACTATGCAAAACAAAAGGAAATGTCTTTGTAATAACACTTTTTAAAACTGTTCCAACAACATCCAATATAGGTTTGTTTTATCTTGCATTGATAAGAATCAACGCAGTCCCATCAATCAATCACACCAGAAAAAGAACGAAAATATAACGTACGTATATGCCATCCGCATTCGCCACTGGGTCCCGTCATCACCCGTTAGGTTAATTAACTAACGACAGAGCGGGGACTGGACTAGCGCGAGTGTAAAACATATACAACATCTAATAGTATATATACCAATATACAGTAATCGCTCCAGGCATGATAATATGCAATATTACAGAAAAGTAATAAGCATCACAAAACAATACAGATAATCTGGGATCCCCGGGTTACAAAGAGCCACTACTGAAACCCGACGTTCCCCTGGTCGTGCGGATAGCCTGTGCAATGAAACCTAGACCCCTACGGGTGCGTCAAGTTACCCGCCAAAACCTGAAGCGAGGTAGTCCCCCACAGCATAGTGAATGGAACAGCCGGCACTTCACGGAATCCGGTAACTTGAGCACCCCTCCTTGGGTCAACCTGTACACCCTACGAGTGCGGTGAATAGTCTGTCAATTCTAGAGTGAGGCCCCTCTGCCTTTAAAAGCCATGAGATACGGACCCGTTGCCCTCCAGAACCCGGCTATCCGTGCACTCCTTCACGGGGTAAACCTAGTACAGAAATAAAAATATGTATAATGGGTACATCGACCTCAACCCGGTCGTGCCCCAAAAGAATATTATACAAACAGGAAGTGACGACAGTCCACATGTTGGACGCTCGCCCCGCAATATCAAATGTACAAATAAATCCAAACAGCACTATCATTGCACCCCGCTATCCACCACAACAAATCCACAACATCACAGCACAACACAGAACATCAACGTGAATGTCACGTTCGCAAACCCGTCTAAAAGAACTATAGCAATCAGACGTGGTTTACCGATAAAATGACATTCCCGGTCGGAGATATAATGTAAATACCGCATACTAACAAATTTAAAATTTCGATCGACCAAATTTCCCGAAGTGGGCCCCACATACATCTGCTGTACAGTAACAAAATCTGGGCCCAAAAGAACTATACCAAAAACCACAATTTCCATAAAACAACTCTCTGGGAAAAATTGATACACTGTTCCCACTAAAGCGCCGCGGTTCCGCGGTACTCTTGTGGGATCACGAGCCCAACTTTTTCCAGAATGCTTAGAAAACCCTGCACGCTTTTCTGTGATATGAAAAATTATTTTTAGGCCCGATTTAAAATCGACAGAAAGTTTAGCACTTGAAAATTGTGTTTTTCGAAATTCGGTTCGATCGATATTTTAAACGCGTTAGCATAAGTTAGTATAGCTTAATGGTTAGGCTCTGATACTACTGTAAGTCCACGGTAGCGCCCCGGCCGTCTAACAGACGCCAAATGCGGAATAAAAACTTTTACAACTGGCGCTATCGCGTACTATAACCCGGATCTTGCCATTAAAGCTAAACTAACAAACTACAAAGTGGGTAGAACCGTTATACCGAATGATCCGAGTCCTTCGGTCTTCAACCAACATCCCACGCTTTGTTGCGGCTGCTCCGATCTCCTGAATCTCCGTTCTTCTCGTCTGGGTGGCACCACATCGACGGATCTTTAAACGGGCTCCCGCCTCTGAACCGAGGCAACTCGATCATCAAGTTTGCTAAAAGAGATGACCAAGATTGATGTAGAGAATGAGTAGAACACTTTGTCTCGTTACGTCCGAAGCCATGGACGAACGGTTAATGAAGTTGCCTTTTGGATCGAATGAAAATGAGCTATGAAAATATATCAATTTCCATGAACCATAAACATTAATCTTTTCTCAAAAAATGAACAACCTTGGCTTCACAATGAAGGGCCGGCCACTTAAGGAGAGGGGGAGGTGAGTGTAAGAGAGGAGGGTGACCACAAGAATAAATGAGATGATGAATCACCTTAACACCTTGTATGAACACATTAAAAGCAAATGATGAATCATTAAGCTTAGTCACACTTGCATTAAATGAATATTTAAAGCAACCATGAGTCACTAATCCTAGTCACCTCTTCTAGAAGCTTCCACACTTATCCTAAGAAAAGATAAATCCGTATTTAACCGAATGTTAAATACGGGTGATAGAAAACTGGAAACTGGCAACTTCCAAAAGCGATCCTGAAACGAATTTAAGGATAACCCCGTATCAGTATAAACATACCCGCATTTGTATTACGACCGAATACAAATGAAACTGAGACAAAGATATTATATTTACACAGTATAATACTCGGATCCGGCTTAAACCAAAGCCGACCGGTATTATCTGCCCGAAAAATGACACGTGCGAAAACGCACGTGCATTTTCCGAACCTTGCCATAATCCCATACGGCCTCTACAACGTTTCGCCCGAACTTGGGAAAGTGTCTGTGGGGGACTCTAATGACTCATCAACACACTGGCACTGGGTATAACCTCTAGCACGTCCGAGGTATAAGCTGTACGTAATGGTTTGCCCATGTATTGATTGGAAGGGAAGCTGACGAGCGAACTCATCCATAAACCCTACTGAGCCTGACAGTGACAATATACATACAGTCCGGTCCGTTCGTCTAAAGAGTATCGCATATCGAGTCTAGGGGGGAGGATAAAGTCAGACCCCTAATAACGCGATAAATCATGTTGGCATGAAGCCCATCACCACGTGAGAAACTACTGATCCAAATCAATAATTCTCCACTACCTCGGCCGAGGATTTCTAGTGATGGCCACCCGTGCACTGTGCGACATCAACCCCCAATACCGGGAGAGACGAATCCCCGACGATCCGCTCACTGCCTCCATGTGGCTCGGGACTGTACCCAACTAAAACCTGTTTGCACAACTCCTTTGAGCGTGGTAGGGTAGTAATCTAAGCACAGTGGGAACTCACACGAGACAAATGAAGATCTCAGGTCGACAAACTAACCTGTATACATGTCACCAGGGATCTGCTATCTCACGATATGTATAATACCAACTAGCATGTTCCCGGCGAGTCCTGTCCAGTGTACTCATATCCTAATGAGCACCTGTATACATCTTAGGTGATCCAACTGACACCAGTGGCTTGTGAGACCGGCCGCCGCCCCTCGTCGGGGTCTCGACTGTATATACTAGTCTACTCTGGAGTATCGATGCCCTGTCTCGAAACTCCCACGACTAGGGACACTTTAAGGATGTGCTTACAGACCCCAGCTCCCACGTATATGATCGCCATCATACTGCTGGTAGTCAAGCAAGAATCCTATGGGCTCTATCAACATGCAATAGCGAACTAAAGCATGTATACGATGATAAAGACAAACCAGATAGCATACTATCATCACAAGCAAGACAGTCATATCGGTATAGGTCCTGCCTCAATCATTACAATCACGTAACTGCGATCCAATAATTGACTTTGATGGCACTATCTCCAACACTTATATCAGGACCGCCGTTGTACATTTATTATTTTATTTGTATCTAGTAAGCTCCATCAACCAGACTTGTATTACTTGATAGATTTAAAAGACCGGTTGTTTTTATTTCGACCTTAGAATCACGCTTGTATTATTATGGTTTTTGGTGGATTTGGTTTTCTTTTGAGTTTTGAGCCTCGCCCTTCAGCGTTGTATATTATAGTGCATTGTGTGGTTGTTTACACCTTTTGGCGTAGAGTTAGCTCCCGCTTGGGGATTCCTTTTTATTGTATATGTATATATATACTTGCTTGTACCCGTTTGGGGCCAGTTTTTACAAAGGAGACTCTGCCGAAATTTTTGAGAAAATTTGATATTACTTTTAAACTTATTTTCCTACACTTCTTCTTTTAAATGGTTTAGATTCTGGGCTTCGGCTTACTTAGATTACGTTACGCCTTTAGACGTTTCGTAATTTAAGTACCGGTCACGTTCCGTACCTTCGGGTCGTGAAAAAGTTGGTATCA
This sequence comes from Agapanthus africanus, assembly GCA_030015575.1. NCBI lineage: Eukaryota > Viridiplantae > Streptophyta > Magnoliopsida > Asparagales > Amaryllidaceae > Agapanthus > Agapanthus africanus. Next base: position 248,919,790 of record JASDDO010000029.1, on the reverse strand, counting down.
GAGCGCTAGGTTTAACCCTTGTCTAAATCTAGGTTGACCTTGGTTGATGGGGTAGGTGACTTAGGTAGAGTGACGTACCATGGGTATGATCCGCGGCATACTTACGATACGCTACTCTGCTTAAGAAGCCTTAGGATGTATATTTCTTTGCACTGTATTCTATTCGTTCCTTTGATCTATCTTTGTCGATGTCGGATGGTGGTTTCTGTTACCACGGTCGCACGGACAGAGGGAGTTGCGGCTCGAATGCGATAACCGTTAGGGTATCGTCTATTCTTGAGGATTGAGGCATTGTTTAGCTGCGGACGAAGGGTATTCATATGTTGTCTAGACGAAGTTAAAAGGTTCGAACGATTGTCAGAAACCCATTTTCCCAAATTTAAGGTATTCGGAAGAACATGCAGGTATTTCTATGGACCCTCTAGAAGAATGGAACCCTAACTCGACATAATGACCATGAGAACGCCTTTGAACCTTAGGGTTTACGGCAGTTGCGCGGTGCCATTAGTGAGTCTTGGGTTTGCCCTTTTACGGCTGGTCCGCAGATGCTGGGGTATATACTGGATATTTTTAAACTGTACTGAAGTGTTGAGCTCTCGGGGAATTATGGGATTTTGATGAATCGATCGAAAAGTTTAACGTAGTCCAGATATCAGGTGAAGGGGTAGATTACTCGGGAGACTCTAGATATGAGTATAGCCGTTTGTAGCACAGTCAGCACAGCTACGAAGAGACGAGTTCGAATCAGTCGATACCAGAGGAAAGAGGAGCACATTGACGTCGGTGTTACGATTTGCGATCTGGTGGTTCGATTATCACATTTCCGTTGTTTGGATTTTGGTATTTTGAGGATTTCGTTTTATGATTGGTTTTTCTATGTACTCATTCTTTTCACTCGATTCGTGTTCCATGTATCAGATGTATTCATGCTGCTTTGTGCATACCCAGTGCACTCGATTTGGTTTTATACATTTTGAGATATTGATTTGATTTCGTGCATATGGGTTGCACATGATTTTGACGCATACTTCGACATAGTTTTCATGCACTTTTCGTACTGTGATTTCGATTTTGATATTCGGTATATGTTTTCGTGCACCATGTGCACTTGATCGAGATTCTTGCGCACACTTGGCGCACTTGATGCGATTTGTGCACACCAGAAGCATTAAATCGGTGTTTTGTGCAGATTAGATGCACCTGATATTATTGTCGTGCACACCCGTTGCACTTGACAGATGTTTTTGGTGCATACTTATTGCACTCAGTTTTGTTTCTGTGCGTATTCATGGCATCTGTATTTTATTTCGATTGTCGTATACACCGGACGCACGTGGTACCTCATATACTGTATTTGCGATTAATTTCATTTTGAGCAGTACGTTTTTATAATATTTACTATTTGGTTTGATAATCGAGCAGGACTGTCCTGAGATCAGTACTTAAGTGTTTTTGCATGCTTCTCTATTCAAATGTTTGGACGATTTTACTACGATGCGCACTATATACAAGTTATAGTTTTGATGTATTTCATGTTGGTTTTCGTATTGAACTTTGACATGGTTTTTTCACCATAACTCCGATGATTGCATTATGCTTGAAGGAGTTGATTTTTTTAGTTATGTATTGATGATTTCGGAGCCCCGGCGATTTGAGTGGTTTGCTAAATGTTTTAGTATTTAGGGGGAGTTTTAATTTAAATTCGCTGACCAAATTTATTTAAGGAGGAAGATTGTAACACTTTGAAAATCGTTTAGGTAGTTTTTCGATAATCGGTAAAATAATCAGTATTTTCCGTAAAATATAAACAAAATAATTATTTTCAATATAGGCCTAATTATAAAAAATTTAGATAAGAAATTGCTAGAAATTGGTTAATTAATTGCCACTTAAAAATTTCTAATCATTTAAAAAAATTTCCTTAATTAATTATTTTTAATATTATTTTAAGCTTTTAAATATATATATTAAATTAGTGATAAATACAAATTTGAATGGGTAAATTACATACTTAAGAACCATTACAAACTAAAATCTAGTAGTAACAAAAATGTTAGCAAGACTTTCCAAGATTGTAGTTTCTATGGTTTAAAAATAAATCAAAATGAAATTTAAAATGAAAATTTAATAGGAAATGTTGTGATATGTAATAATGAGTTTTGAAGGGGGGTTTCTTGACTTAGAAACTTCTTTCTCACACACATATACTCCCCCTAACCTCACTGGCCGAGCATGCACAGCACCCCCCCCACTCTTCATTCAACATACTTTGTCTTATCTATAAAGGAAAAAAATTAATAATTAATAAAATATTGTAAAAGAGGTTATAATTGGGGATGTTCTACACTCATCCACATACTTCTTTCTCTCTCTCCCTTCCCTCATGAAGTTGCCGAGCCCCCCCCCCCCCCTTGGTGTAGCCCCTCAATTTTCCCATTCCATTTTCACCTCTAAAAACTCAAAAATTTCATCAAAAATCAATATAAATCCCCACTAACTCCTAATTAAATCTTTACCCATCATTCCTTTGGCCAACTAGCTTAGGTGCAAGAGTGCAATTTGGGGAGGCTAAGATTCATGCTAGATCTCAAGATTTGTGGAGGAATAATCCTAACCCTATGCTTTAATTGTTGGTTACTACTTCAATTTAATTTAATTAGATGTTTAAATTTAGAATTAATAGCAAGATTTAGATTTCAAGAAAGGGTTTGGAAATTCAAGTTAGGGTTTATCACTTAATCATGATTCCAATGGGTAATGTAAAATCTTATGCAATGCAAAATGTAATCTAGTTGCTAATTTGTAAATTATTGTATTTAAATTATCCTAAATAGGATTTTTTTATGCAAACTAGGTTTTGTGAAATGCATATATATGTGAGATAAAATTCTAGTTAGGGTTTTTATCAATTATTCATGGTTTTAATAAGGAGATTAACACGTTAATTGAATGCAAAAACAAATTTGGTTACTAGTTGCTAATTATTAGTTTAAAAATTGTGATAATTATGCTATTTGCTAACTAGGTTTCTAGAAATTAAATTAAAATGTGGGATTAAAAATCTAGTTAGGGTTTTAACCCATCATTAAGGTTTCCATGAGTGGTTTAACATGTTAAAATATGCAAAATCAAGTTTAGTTGTGGAATTGTGAATTTTTCTTTAAAAAAGTGTTAAAATTGGATATTTACGCAAACTAGAATTTTGCGTTTTATACAAATTGATGAGATTAAATTATGGAAATGGTTTATATAACCTAGTTATGATATTTAGTGAATATTATAGCCATTAGTTTCGTTTAAACATCAAGTTTTGAAGTAAAACGGTTAATTGACGCTTTCTACGTTTTTGCGAAATAAAACGACTTGATTGATTTTAAGGTTTTGATGATTTAAACCCTATTTTATATTATAATTAATGAGTTTTGGAACTACGACTTGTACTTTCGTGTTTTATCTCGATCAATCGGCGTTTGTACGCCGATGTCGAGGGTTTTTCGGTTCTTTTGTATGAGCGGGTCATAGGTTCTAACCTATGCGCGTTTTGTGCACCGTTTTGGTTTTATCCGTGATTCGGTTTACGATATTATATATGTTTGCGTATAGTTACCCCTCACGTGGACTTCCGACGATGAAGAAGAGGATGGAGGCATCGACTTCGGCAGACAAGGACCAGGTGAGTAGTTGTATATCTACGGGGAAGTCGGGTGGATGGTGTATAGCACCACCGCAAACGTAGAATAAAGATATTATATATTATTATTAGGAAGTCGGACGTGACCTTAGATTCTTGGCAAGTAGGGTACCATTGAAGACTTTATGTTGGATTAGACTGATCTAGAAAGACTTAACCAAAGGATGATTGCCCTAGAGGGAATTCGTAGGTTTCATGTCGACACACACACACGCACACACATAAAATTGACTTGGTGTATGTGTGTGTGTGTGTGTATAGGAATGTGTGTAGGTATATATACACACACACACACAACATATACATATGATATGAGGGGGTTATATGATACATGGGGATGAGTCGATATGACTAGGCTTGATGTCGTGATTTATTGGATATATGATCAAATTATGACATGAGATGTGTTATGATCGGAGCGGATCGTTGGGCAATAAGATTATATAAAATATATTTATATAATCGATAATATGTGTTGATGACATTGGAATGAACGAGACTCTAGAATAGAACCCAGATTGTAATAAGTGACTTAAGCACGCTATGACATATGACATGATATTTTAGTGAATCATTTGACGATGTATATTTACACAGATGATGATATATGTTTGATGATATTGGGATGTATGCGATTATAGTACAGTACCCTTGATCAAGATATGGTTGATAATGATATTATACGAACGATGATGTATATATATGCGATAGTTGACCCGTACCCCGATTTTGGGATGCCGTACGATGAATTTTACCGTACGAGGAATAGATGTGATGATTGATCTGCACTCTTGACTCGAGAAAGTCGTACTACGTACGTGACGCTATTGAGGCTGGATCGCCGACTACAAGAGATACCGACTCAGACTTTAGGAGGATTCTTCTTACCTTTCGACTAGTGTCTTTAGCTAGTTCCTTAGTTGGTTAGGTAGATCTTATTTTAGGTTCGAGTCATGCTCATTTTCCAAACTAACGAATCGTGCGCATTTTCAAAGACAGCCTGAGGGATACTGCAGATTTCTCAAAGGACATATCTTTTCTTAAAACCCCGTAGCCCCTAATTTTCTAAAAACCATGATTCGTGCTTTTTCAAACAATAAACTGTATGACTCATAATTAGTATGTATTCTCTAGTTGTGCGTTTACTACACATTCACCGTTATATTCATCGCATTGCATATTCATACATATGTTTCTTTTATCTAATATGAAACTCTACCTGTTAGGACACCGACACCTTTACTGATGATGCGCATGTTCCACGTACACTTATTTGCCGGCTCACACACATCATCATCGGTAATTGCCATGTCACGTACACTTTAGAACATATTATCTTTTTATTGATATAATCAGCTAAAGACTAGATCAATATAATATTGTGTGATTACTCTCATATGCTAGTTTAGACATTGCAATTATTACTTAGACACTTCATGCATTCACATTTTCATGTTATAATGCAGTATTGTAGGGCTTGTGCCAATACTCATTATTTATTTACTCATGATTTTGGGATTTTGGATTTCTATGAGATTTCTGGATTTTAGGGAAAACCGCAAGAATATATATATAAACTTCTCTCTCTCTCTCCCCCTCTCATTTTAAAATACAAATTGCGGTTTTCTCGTGATGTATGTGTCGTCCACCATGAGATTTCATGTTTTCTGTTGGATTTCGAGACCCGATTCGAGGAGTGGATGAACCGTCTCGGGTACATGGTGGGCCCGGTATGGTACCCCGTGGCAAGAAGCTCGAGTTGTAGACGATGAGCCTGGCAGGGGAAGACTACCTACCGGTAATGTCTGGCACGGCGGATATCCGGAGGATACCGACCACTGTCGTGAGATTTGATGATATGGGCTGATCCGGACTGACGGAGCCCAAGATATTAAGACTATAAGATATTGAGACTATGAGGTATTGAGACTTTGAGATTTACATATTTTGTGTCGATGCTTGACAAGGATTTCCATGGATTTCATTGATGATGTTTTAGATTACCATACAAATTTTACTATGATATAAGTTAAAGATTTCTTATATAGATATATCCAGATTTCATGGTTGATTGTTTTACATTCATGGTGCATGGATACTCATACACATGACATGTTACTACTTGAGGCACTGACACGAGCATTGAGCATTGCACTTACTCTTAGACTATTACCATGCCACTACTAGATGACTAGTGTTATATTAGGTATTATTATGACCTAGGAGATCATCGTGCATGCGATTTCTACTCGCAGATGTCTTCTACTCACGAGTTGGCAACTCAACCCCGTTGTGCCAAATTTTTCTTACAGGTTTCGATGTACAGGTTTCCTTCTCAGCTTGCTGGCACATCATTTCATTCAGGGTGATTTGCTTGGTAGGTTGGTTCACTTATATCAGGACCGCCGTTATACTTTTATTATTTCATTTGTATCTAGTAAGCTCCATCAACCAGACTTGTATTACTTGATAGATTTAAAAGACCAGTTGTTTTTATTTCGACCTTAGAGTCACGCTTGTATTATTATGGTTTTTGGTGGATTTGGTTTTCTTTTGAGTTTTGAGCCTCGCCCTTCGGCGTTGTATATTATAGTGCATTGTGTGGTTGTTTCCATCTTTTGGCGTAGAGCTGGCTCCCGCTTGGGGATGCCTTTTTATTGCATATGTATATATATTCTTGCTTGTACCCGTTTGGGGCCAGTTTTTACAAAGGAGACTCTGCCGAAATTTTTGAGAAAATTTGATGTTGCTTTTAAACTTATTTTCCTACACTTCTTCTTTTTAATGGTTTAGATTCTGGGCTTCGGTTTACTTAGATTACGTTACGCCTTTAGACGTTTCGTAATTTAAGTGCCGGTCACGTTCCGTACCATCGGGTCATGACAACAACCAATTTCAAGAAACGCAACAATATATTTTTCTTTTAGGAGCGCTGCGAATTTTTGCAAAGAATCCTGCAGAAAATTTGTTATTGGACAAGAGCAGGGTAGAGATAAGAAAGAAAGAAATATACCTGAGAAAAATGGAGCTCCAATTCAATTAAACCGCCGCGGTTCCGCGGTCAATCCTTGCTAATGGCCGCGGTTCCGCGGTAAATTCGGATGATCGTTGAACGAAAATTTCTACAGATGCTCCTTTCAGTCCTCTGGCCTTCTTGAATGCTCCAGAAACTTGATCTCACTGCTCCAATAATTACAGATTCCCTTGCAAAATTCACATACTAATCGTTAAGCGCTTGATGCAATTTTGATTCAAATTTTTGATGGAATAATAAAATTTTCAACTCAAATAACAAAAACGACCAAAATAGCACGCATCCCCGGCAACGGCGCCATTTGATTTAATCTATTTTAATTGTGTTTGGTTATGAAGTGAAAAGTATAATCACAATCAAAGAATTTATACCGCAATCAATAACGGTGTCGATGTAGATCGTTAATGAGAACGGATCATCCACTGAGATGCGAGGATTTATTCGATCTTGCTTTAGATGAATTGAAAGAAAATAAAATTCAAAAAATTGATTCAAGATTTATGAGATTTATTTTCAAGAAACATCAAGAAAAATATCAAGAATCAAGAAAGTATCCAATATCAATTTGATTTATCAAGAATATGGAGAATAGCTTATAGGAATCGATCGAATTAGTAGCAATGATGAATACTAGATATGACTAATCTTATCTATTGATGAATTATAGCTAGATCGATGACGATGAATGAAGATTAGGGATCTACTGAAGAAACTAGGGTTTCTCCTACACTATCCCTTATCTTTTCATTGATCATCGTTCAAATCTAGCCTCTAGCAAAGAGGATCATCAATCATTTGATCCTTAATTTGCAACGAAATTATCAAGAATGGTGATCTCACTCCAAATTAGGTCATTGATGATTCTTTTTCTTAAAGTTTACAATTCTCATAAGACTTAAGATTAGTAAAAGAATTTTATCATCATTTGATCTACCGATTCTCTCGAATCCTTTACAAGCGAAGATTTCACTCACACATTATGAAAATTAAAGAATAAAGAATGAGAAATTTCATAATGCAAGAATATAAAGAAAGCGAGAATTAACAATTTATCACCTTTATTAAACCTTCTTCAAATTACACCTCTAAATTTGAGATTATAAGTCTAGCACTCGATCGCTCTTTTGAAAAGGAATTTGTCGTCGATTTTTGCATGGCTCGATCGCCGTGAGTCATGGTTCTGATGCGGATCTCTTGCTCTTGATGACGATCGACATTGCGATAAAGGATCTTCGATTGCTCGCTTGATTTTTACTCTCAATGGATCTTGATTTGATTGGATCTAAAGTTGTGTCACTCAACTTGAATTGAATTGTGGCTCAATTGTGTAACCCTTTGTGTAATTAATGAACAACCCCTAAAAGTAAAGCTTAGATCACCTTTTATAGCCCCCAAATCAAACTTCCTTCATAAGCTTGGTTGTTATGCAGAGCCTTCTCGAAGCTAGGTGGTTACAGAGCATCTTGAGGAAGCTAGGAGGTTACAGAGAATATCCTGGAGAAGTTTCGACCGTCTACGATCCAAGTCGGTCGCGGATCCGCGGCGGATCAGGCCGGATCGTCCGCGGTTCCGCGGCCGTATGATGAGATCTCTGCACCAATTTCATTGGGTCTTCTAGTGTTGGTATTTGGGTCTTCATGTGTCATCTGGAATCTTATTATCCTTTCTGAATCTCTGGCAGATTTTATTTCTTTGACTTGCTGTGTTTTATCGGCAAATTTTTTATTCCGGTTCTGTGACCTGAATAATTTTCTGCACAAAAATATCAATAAAAAGTGTTGAGATATACAATATCATACATGAAGTAATAAACACATAATTTCCCTCCAGATTGTTGATTATATATATAACACGTGGTATTTGATATTTTCCAGACGAATTTGTAATACGTGTTATATTTACAGCAAACACCCTTAGTTGATTAAGAAGAGTAAGGAAATTGATGTGTTAAGAATGCAATATTTTTGACTGAACAATGGCGGTTCTGACGGTCATAGAATCGAGTTAGGGTTTCGTTCTTCTAGAGGGTCCACAGAATCGCTTGCAAGATTTTCTGAAAATTTTAAACTCGGAAAAAATCCAACTCTTGAAAAATTTCCAGCGGGGAAAAAATTGGGTTATTGATATACGTTCAAACTTTTTAACATCGTCTAAATAACCCGAATACATGTTAGAATTACGATTACGAAATACTCTAAATTGCTTTTGCAGAAAGTTAACATCACATGAAAATTTAGCAAAAACAAACAATACCTGAAACACCAAAACCCAGAGACTGGAACACACTAAAAATTTGAAGCCCAGACTCCTCTGGAAAACCGAGCAGGCCGGTTTTTAGCATGATGTGAACGGCCAAATTTGCACAAAACCCCCTCAAATTTTCACAGTGTTCATGTTATATCTCATACAACATTTTGCAGATGTTTAAAAAAAATTTTGAAGACTTTTTAAAATCGACAGAAACTAAGATATCGTATCGGGTGTTTCGGAGTAGTTTCGGTTTCGTAATCCTAACAAACATCGTCTAATTTTCTAGCATGGCTCTGATACCACTGGTTGGTTGCCTAGCGCGACAGCAAGGTTTCGGGAGGCATCGTCCATGCCAATTTAAAATATTGCCGTTCTAGCTAACCCTAACCCTAGAATAGATACTAGAAAATCCGACGAAACAAAATGTAAACACTTTACAACTAAAGTGAACAAGGAATACAACCTTTGTAGACCAGTCCTTCACTTCAATAGCTCCATGTAGTAGTCCCTTCGCTGCGATCACGAACTCCCGGACTCTAGAAAGTGTAAGTGCACGGCGGCGCCCCGGCCGTCAATCCGAGGCCAAAATGCGGAAACGATAATTTACTTCAACTTTTGAACCGGCACCACCGCGCACTTTAAAACCCGGATCGGGCCATTAAACTAATTCTATCTAACTAAAGAACGGGTAGAGAGATATACCGAGCGATCCGTGTCCTTCGGACTTCTCGTCGTCGTCCCGATCTCCCCGCGGAATCTCCGGTCTTCACCTCCTCGCCGGAAGGGCACCACTTCGCCGGCTTCTTTTACGGGCTCCCACCTCTAGACCGAGGCAACTCGGGCACGAAGTTGGCAAGTCGACGTGCCCAAGGATTGCTGTAGAATAAGTGTAGTGCTATGTCTCATTTGGGGTTTTAGGAAGTTGCCTTTTGGTGGAGGAAATAAAGTAGTGGAATTTTGTGATGAACTTGGGAATTTTTTTGTAGCATGAAAAGAACAACAATTCCCCCATATAAATTTTGAACAGCCCCCACTAAACATTTGGCCGGCCCTCCTCATCAAGGAATGAGAATGGGAGTGAAGTGCTAAAGCCAAGAGGGAGGGAGTGGATGAATGATAATGCAAGAGAGAGAAAATGATAATGATGATCAAATATCATTACAACAAACACCACACTCAAAAACCTAATCACTCTCATCACCAAAAGTGAAGCCATCATGAGCAATCATGAAGCAAGAAGTCAATGAAGAGGTAGAACCATCATGGCACTACAACTTGCAAGTAACACCCTCCACTAATCAAATTTGCATGCTTGCAAATAACCCCTTCTCCACCAAAATTCAGCCAAAGAAAGAGTTAAAGGAAATGGCCGAAATCGGAAAGCAAACTGGCAACTTCGAAAAAACTGATCCCGTAATAAATTACAGGAAAACCCCGCTACTGTATACACATACCCGCATTTGTATTCCGACCGAATACAAATGCAATGAGATAAAATCTACACCGTACTATACTAGGATCTGGCTTAAACCAAAGCCCGCTAGTATAACTGTCCGATCATGATCCGTGCAATACCGCACGTATCTGATCGAACCCTGCCATATCTCCATACGGCCTCTACAGCGTTTCGCCCGAAACTTGAGAAACTGGTCTGTGGGGGACTCTAAAGACTCGTCAATACTATGGCTGTGGATTTAACCACTAGCACGTCAGAGGTATTAGCCATACGTGACGGGCTACCAGCTATTGATCAAAAGGGACATCGATGAGCGAACTCATCCTGACACCCTACTTAGCCTGTCAGTGACAATATCCGTACAGTCCGGTCCGTTCGTCTATGAGCATCGCATGGCAGGCCTAGGGGGTTATTAAAAGCAGACCCCCAAAAGCGGTACAAGTCGTGTCGGAGTGTAGCCCAGAACACCCTGAGATACTACTGGAATACCTACCAGTAAATCTCCTGCCTTGGCCAAGGACTTCGTGTAAGGGCTCTCCTAGACACAGCATGACCTCACCCCCAATACCGGGAGAGACGAACCCCTGAAGATCCGCTCACTGCTTCCATGTGGCTCGGGACTGTACCCAACTAAAACCTGTTTGCACGTTTCCTTTGAGCGCGATAGGGTAGTAATCAAAGTACAGTGGGAACTCACACGAGACAAATGATGATCCTCAGGTCGATGAACTAACCTGTACACATGTCACCAGGGAACTGCTATCTGACGTCTGGTATAAGACCAACTAGCATGTTCCCGGCGAGTCATGTCCGGTGTACTCATAACCCAATGAGAACATTTATACATCTTAGGTTAACCAACTGACACCAGTGGCTTCTGAGACTGGCCACCGCCCCTCGTCGGGGTCTCGACTGTATACACTAGTCTACTCTAGAGTATCGATGCCCTGTCTCGAAACTCCCATGACTAGGGACCTTTTAAGGATGTGCTTATAGACCACCAGGTCCCACGTATATGATCGCCCTCATACTGCTGGCAGTCAAGCAAGAATCCTAGGGGCTCTATCAACGTGTAATAGTGACTTGTAAGGTCACCTAAAGCAGTACACGATAATAAAGATAAACCAGTTAGCATACTATCATCTTGAGTAAGACTGTCCTACTGGGATAGGTCCTCCTTCAATCATTGCAATCACGTGCCTGTGATCCAATAATTGACTCTGAGGGCACTATCTCCAACAATCTCCAACTTGCACTCAAGGCTAATTATTGCGATATCGCATCCTCACAGCCCGTGTGATACCGAACACCCAACTCCTCTACTAATCAGTCTAACAAAACTCCTTTGCGAAACTATTGCGTTCGAGGAATAGCCTCAGTAAGTGGATCCGCTCTAATATTTCTTTCAATGTCTCTCTTAATCTCAAGTTCGCGGAGAAAACTATCTCCCGAAATGAGCAATACCTGTCTTAGAGTATGTCTGGATATATGATGGGACCTAGTTCATAAATGAACTCCAAATCCAAACTTCTCAGACTGTATCATCAACTGAACTTAATCAGTATCCTGCACCATGCCTCCCTCAGTATCCGCCTGGACCACCTATCCAAACTACTACCCCTCGTCAGAGGGAAAACTATAACTCTGACAGTCACTCTGTCATCCATGTCACCTTGGAAGCCTGGAATGATAACCGTCTCCTAAAGGAGGCTGCCGTTATCATATCTCTAGAACATCCACTTATGTTCTAAAACTGCTCCCGAATGTTCCTCCAGGATTGGATCAATATCAACTCATTGCATCTACTGCAAAAACAACATCTGGTGTGGTACTTGACATCTTATGATTGACTCAATTGCTTAAGCAAGTGATCTGCCAATCATGCACATCCCTCTCCCCTTTAGTCTGTAAGACACCTTTAGACAGGGTGACTCCATCACCTGCAGGTACACTACCGTGCCAAGAGTTGTCCATTCTAAATACTTTTAGAATGCTGTCTAAGTACCCTGTTTGGGAAAGTACCCAAATCTAGATCTAAAACCATAGATCTAGTAACCAGAATATCTGATATTAATATCCATATCCATTATGGAGAAACCACTTCGTGACAACCAAAGTATAACCGATTGTAGTATAGGAATTTCACTTCCTACTCTGTGTGTGTCATCCAAATACCAGGACATCACACCCTACTACCTTTCTAACAGATCCATCCCCTATTCTGATGAAGTCAAACCTATGATTGTCATATCAGAAATAGATGATCTATCTCCACTACATCTGCTTTAGTCTATAAATAGACATAAGCCACTTGTCCACTATGCTTCCGCTGCTCCCACTGACTACAACAACCCTCTGGAAGAGTCATATAGACGTACACTTCTAAAGCCAGTTTAGAACGACGCTATACTCATCCTCCTGCCGGGTCTCACAGCCTGGAACAACAGCAATGTCAAGTCTGGGTAAACAAGAACCTCCCTGTCCCCATCCTTGAGGCTAACGGAGTACCTCTCGGGTGCCTGAGGTTACCCACCGTATCTGCGGAGTGGCCAATGGAATGTCAAACCAAATTGATTCTTTAGGTTCTTATCAAATTTTCAGTAATCGTTTGCGGTTCTGGAATCACTTCCAGTTCTACCATACTCCCACTACTGTTTTCTAAAAAAATCCAAATGGTATAAAGTCAACCCTCGTCATAACCTGGGTCAACCCACAAACAGCCATTACAGAAACGTGCCTAGAGTTGTCCAGTATCTGGTTTTAAGCATAAGCCGGACAACTCCTCTTGCCTTAACATCGTTAAGATATGAACTTTTCTATATCCAATACAGAACCGAGGCACTGATTTAATTTGAACCAGATTAAAATCATGCAACTGTCTCCAGTGCATGTCAATTAAATGGAAGGAGGCCGATCAGCGTTACTCAACTTAGGAGTGCTTCCAATTATGAGTAATCTGAAAGAGAAACAAGTTCTCTTAATCATTACTATCAACTGAATACCATACACAAGTATCTACATCTTCGATCACCTTGAAGAATCCCGATACTTGCAATACCTGGTTCTCTACTTTATTCATATACATATAACTTCTCAAAACTTGGACCCTGTGTCTCTAAGAAACACCTGTCTAAAAACTAGAGAAGTCATAAGTAAACCGAATATAGTACGAGGACCAACCCCTATGTCCTAAAGGACACTAGACAACATACAATACTCTGTATAAGTCCCCTGAGTCTAATAACACATTCACTGTGTGTCGTAAGTTGAAAACTGTACTTATGGTTAAGAAGAATTACACCGCTGTTTAATGCTCCTTACCTAACCATCCACTGATATAGGTAAATGTCATAAACATAATTTCAAAAAGGTATATCTCACTCTATAAAAATAGATGTACAGATATATCAATTTGAAATTGGGGCACAACGACGGATATTCAAAACCAAATATTTGCCGTCCGGCAAACAGCCCAGGTGATTTCCTCAAATATACCAATTACAACGAATCCCGATATAATGAGGATAATCACCCAATTCCCAATAACTTACTCCCACTCATCATCTGTAAAACCATACAGATGTGAGAATTATACCTGGTAAATACATACCCTGGAGCAAGGGCTAATTGGGAAATCAGTTTTCTTTTAACAGTACACAGTGAGACTGAAATATTGAAATGTTTCGATGGGGTATCCGGGTATTCCTATAATGTCTCTTCCATTATCCAGATTCACAACTGTAACCGTATATTTCTATGCCATCTCTCCACATCCCTTCATATGCCTTTAGTCATTACCTTTTGTACACCCCTTTAGGCCAAATGGTTTTCTTCCTTCCCTACCGTTCGGCACCAGCCTATGGTTTGGAAGAAAACTATCCAATAAGCATAATGGGTGTACTGTCCTAATCCAAGGAGCACTCGCTATGCGAGAGAAGGTGAAGATAAAAGACAACCGAATAAACCTTATTCCTATTTCTCCTGAACCAGAATCCATCCCCGAACTGGAACAAGTTCCTTTCGAGTTCGTACATGACCATACGATGGAGTATCCAAAAAACTGTGGATCTTCGTAGTGATACGGAGTGTTCTGGAGAAATACAAAGGTGAAGTGGGAGTGGTAATGAAATACTTGGTTTTGGTCGTGAATGGCAGTCGCAATTTACTTTGCCCTCTTACTAATCCCTTTATTTGTCTTAACTTAATACCTTCTATACAACATCGTTATGCTAATTGGTTTTCTTCATTCCCTACCGTTCAGCACCAGCCTAAGGTTTGGAAGAAAACTATCCAATTTGCGTAATAGGTGTACTATCTCCTAAACCAAGGAGTACTCGCAACCTGAGAGAAGGTAAAAGGAAAAGACAACTGAATAGTCCTATTCGTTTTCTCCAGAACCGAAAACCATCCTCGAATAAATTCCTTCGTGTTCGTATATAACCATACGATGGTTTTGTCCAATGGAAGTAGACGTTCGTAGTAACCGGGGTGTCCTAGAGAAAAGGCTAAAAGTAGGAGTGGCAATGAGGTTTGCAACTCTGACAATCCAAAAGCCAGTGTTTAAGAAGGTTCAGTTAATTTTGGTCACTGAGTCATAGTCAAGGGTCGGGTCATGGTCGCTGCCAAAGAGAGAGAGAAAAGAAACACTCAACGTGCACTCTAACCTAGATCAGAATGGTTATCACTTTATCTAATCGGGAAACCTCCCACTGTAACGTCAAATTCTCCTCCAAACCTGAAAGAAGAATTAGTCGGGATCACCCGAGGAGTAAACCAATTCATCAGTGGGAATCGGGATCCAACTATCATCGCATGATAACGTGACGGAATCCGCTCACGTTATTATACTCCAGAAGGTATGCGCATATCTGGCAAGTTTCAGTTTCTTTAGAAACTCCCGATGTGATTTTTGCCCCATGCTCTTATGACCTTGACGAAGGCCAACAAATCATAAGTCACATGTCAAGTTCTACCCGTCATTCTCCAGGTTGATTTGAACCCACCCGTACAAGCCCTTGACTTTGGCCAACAAGGCTATACGACTGTCCCAAATCAACACACCTATCTATGCTGCAGAAAGGCAACAAGCAGCTACCATACACTATGCCTTGACGAAGGCCAACAAACATAGCATGAATACTACGTGCTACCCGTCTGAAACGATGGAGGGCTACGAATGGTTTCTGGCGAAAAACCTTTAATGTAATGAACTTGATATCGTTGAAGGAACAAGATAGCTTTTATAAAAATATAGTGACGAAAAACCTTTGCCAAAGAGGTCACTCCCGGTGAAGGGATCTCGGCTCTTTCCCCGTAGAATGGGGTGCAGGATATTCCAACTGAATACCACGATGCAAAGCAAAAGTAATCGGCTATAGTGAAGTTATTGCCCTGACGCAAACTTCTATCCAAGGGGTCACTCCCGGTAAAGGGATCTCGGCCCTTACCTCGTCAACTGAGGTGCTGGATATTCATAACCGAATACCACTGTGCAAAACAAAAGAGAACGTCCTTGCAATAACAGCTTTTTGAAAAATTATTCCAACAACATCAGAATAAGTTTGTTTAGCTTGCATTGATCCGAATCAATGCAGTCCCATCAATTGATCACACCAATAAAGAACGAAAATAATGATGTACGTATATGCCATCCGCATTCGCCACTGGGTCCAGTCATTACCCGTTAGGTTAGTTAACTAACGACAGAGCGGGGACTGGACTAGCGCGGATGCAAAACATATACATCTACTAGTATATATATCAATATATAATATTTCGCTCAAGGCGTGATAAAATGCAACATCACAGAAATGTAATAAGCATCACAGAACAATACAGATATATGGGATCCCTGGGTTTCATAGAGCCGCTACTGAAACCCGACGTTCCCCTAGTCGTGTGGATAGCCTGTGCAATGAAATCCTAGACCCCTACGAGCGCGGCAAGTTACCCGCCAAAACCTGAAGCGAGGCAGCCCCCTTCAGCAACGTGAATGGACCACCCAGCACTTCACAGAATCCGGTAACTTGGGCACCCCTCCTGGGTCAATCTGTACCCTCTACGAGTGCGGCGAATAGCCCGCCAATTCTAGAGTGAGGCCCCCTCCGTCCATGAGATGCGGGCCCGTTGCCCTCTAGAACCCGGCTACCCGTGCACCCCTCCGTGGGGTAATCCTAGTACAGAAAGTAAATATACATACAACGGGTACATCGACCTCACCCCGGTCGTGCCCCAAAAGAATAATATACAGACAGGCAGTGACGGCAGTCCACATGTCGGACGCTCGCCCCGCAATATAAAATGTACATATAAATACCAAAACTGTACCAACATTGCATCCAGGCTATCGCCCACGACAATCCGCAACATCACCGCACAACACAGAACATCAACATGAATGTCACGTTCGCAAATCCGTCTAACCGGGCTATAGCAGTTAGACAGGATTTACCGATCAAGTGACATTCACGGTCGCAGATATAATGTAAATACTGTGAACTAACATGTTTAAAATTTTCGATCGACCGAATTTAGTAAAGTGGGCCCCAAGCACTACTGTAGCACTCACAGAAAATCTGGGCCCAAACAGAACATTCCAAAAACCACATTTTCAACTCAGAAAGCAACAGTAGAAATTTGGCACAATGATAACATTTTCATGCCGTGGAACCGCGGCCAGAACAGGAGTTTGGCCGCGGTTCCGCGGTCCTTCTATGGTATCAATGTGTCGAATTTTTACAGTATGCATAAAAATGCCTGCATGTATTTCTGCAATGTACTGAAAATTTTTTCGAGCCAAATAAAATTTGACAGAGAACTGATGCATGAAAAACACGGTTTTTGGATATTTGTTCGATCGAAGTTTTAAACATACTAGAGCAATCTAGAAAAGAGTAATGGCGTGGCTCTGATACCAGTAAAAGTGCACGGCGGCGCCCCGGCCATCAATCCGAGGCCAAAATGCGGAAACGATAATTTACTTTAACTTTTGAACCAGCACCACCGTGCACTTTAAAACCCGGATCGGACCATTAAACTAATTCTAGCTAACTAAAGAACGGGTAGAGAGATATACCGAGCGATCCGTGTCCTTCGGTCTTCTCGTCGTCGTCCCGATCATCCCGCGGAATCTCCGGTCTTCACCTCCTCGCCGGAAGGGCACCACATCGCCGGATTCTTTTACGGGCTCCCACCTCTGGACCGAGGCAACTCGGGTACGAAGTTGGCGAGTCGACGTGCCCAAGGATTGTTGTAGAATAAGTGTAGTGCTATGTATCATTTGGGTTTTAGGAAGTTGCCTTTTGGTGTAGGAAATGAAGTAGTGGAATTTTGTGATGAACTTGGGAATTTTTTTGTAGCATGAAAAGAACATCAATTCCCCCATATAAATTTTGAACAGCCCCCACTAAACATTTGGCCGGCCCTCCTCATCAAGGAATGAGAATGGGAGGGAAGTGCTAAAGCCAAGAGGGAGGGAGTGGATGAATGATAAAGCAAGAGAGAGAAAATGATAATGATGATCAAATATCATTACAACAAACACCACACTCAAAAACCTAATCACTCTCATCACCAAAAGTGAAGCCATCATGAACAATCATGAAGCAAGAAGCCAACGAAGAGGTAGAACCATCATGACACTACAACTTGCAAGTAACACCCTCCACTAATCAAATTTGCATGCTTGCAAATAACCCCTTCTCCACCAAAATTCAGCCAAAGAAAGAGTCAAAGGAAAATGGCCGAAACCGGAAAGCAAACTGGCAACTTCGAAAAAACTGATCCCGTAATAAATTAGAGGAAAACCCCACTACTATATACACATACCCGCATTTGTATTTCGACCGAATACAAATGCAATGAGATAAAATCTACACCGTACTATACTAGGATCTGGCTTAAACCAAAGCCCGCTAGTATAACTGTCCGATCATGATCCGTGCAATACCGCACGTATCTGATCGAACCCTGCCATATCTCCAAACGGCCTCTACAGCGTTTCGCCCGAAACTTGAGAAACTGGTCTGTGGGGGACTCTAAAGACTCGTCAATACTATGGTTGTGGATTTAACCACTAGCACGTCAGAGGTATTAGCCATACGTGACGGGCTACCAGCTATTGACCAAAAGGGACGTCGATGAGCAAACTCATCCTGACACCCTACTGAGCCTGTCAGTGACAATATCCGTACAGTCCGGTCTGTTCGTCTATGAGCATCGCATGGCGGGCCTAGGGGGTTGGTAAAAGTCAGACCCCCAAAAGCTGTACAAGTCGTGTCGGAGTGTAGCCCAGAACACCCTGAGATACTACTGGAATACCTACCAGTAAATCTCCTGCCTTGGCCAAGGACTTCATGTAAGGGCTCTCCTAGACACAGCACAACCTCACCCCCAATACCGGGAGAGACGAACCCCTGAAGATCCGCTCACTCCCTCCATGTGGCTCGGGACTGTACCCAACTAAAACCTGGTTGCACGTCTCCTTTGAGCGTGGTAGGATAGTAATCAAAGTACAGTAGGAACTCACACGAGACAAATGACGATCCTCAGATCGATGAACTAACCTGTACACATGTCACCAGGGAACTGCTATCTGACGTCTGTTATAAGACTAACTAGCATGTTCCCGGTGAGTCATGTCCGGTGTACTCATAACCCAATGAGCACTTGTATACATCTTAGGTGAACCAACTGACACCAGTGGCTTGTGAGACCGGCCACCGCCCCTCGTCGGGGTCTCGACTGTATACACTAGTCTACTCTGGAGTATCGATGCCCTGTTTCGAAACTCCCATGACTAGGGACCTTTTAAGGATGTGCTTATAGACCACCAGCTCCCACGTATATGATCGCCCTCATACTGTTGGCAGTCAAGCAAGAATCCTAGGGGCTCTATCAACGTGTAATAGCGACCTATAAGGTCACCTAAAGCAGTACATGATGATAAAGATAAACCAGATATCATACTATCATCTTGAGTAAGACTGTCCTACTGGGATAGGTCCTCCCTCAATCATTGCAATCGCGTGCCTGTGATCCAATAATTGACTCTGAGGGCACTATCTCCAACAGAAAGGCTCCCATGAAGAAATGAACAAGCTTGCATCGAAGTCTTCAAAGCCGAAGATGATCTACGTCAAGGAGACACTTGCTCATGCTATCTCTTCACTAATGGTGAGATTAGTGAAGTAAACACCCTAAACTAAGTGGCTAATAGTAGATGATGATGAAGTAGGAAGTGGGCTCACTTTAGTTTTATTTTTCTCACAAGATTTCATCACTTAGAAAAAACTAGCAAGCTTTTTCTCTTGAAGAAGAAGAAGTGATGAAGAAAATGAATGAGAGAGTGAGGTTAGAATTTCAACCATGGTGAGTTAGTGTCATGCCTAACTCATGTAAAGAATAAACCATAGTCTAAGGTGAAGGGTTGGATTAACAAATATCTTAAGCAAGACAAAGGAGTGGACTAAGTCAATGAAGACCACAAGCTTCTACAAGCTTTGAACCATGACAAATATCTCTACAATTTTGAATTCGCTTGAAATAAATATAAACCCTAACTTAACCCTAGCATGGTGTGAGTCTCATACATACATGTTGCAAGTGTAACCTATCATGACACAACAATATATATCACACATATATTTTGTGTACAAAAAGAAAATAATACAATTAACATATATCACATATATATCAATATATCATCAAGTGAGAAAAAGTAATACTTAAGTGAGCTAATATTTGTTAATGTAATGTAATATATCAAATATATAATCATATATTAAATTATTAAATCAATACTGGATTTAATAATCCGGCTATATTACATATAACCGACTAATATCAAATATAACAACTTATCAAATTAACACTTGATCTGATAACTTGGCTATATCACATATAACCTACGAATGTCACATATCGCGAGCATAGAATGCGGTATCACATACTCGCATTATTCTCGGTCCCGCATATATCACATATGTGCTCCTACTCTTTTTGGCATGAACCAGGAAACCTCTGTGTGGGACTCTAAAGACTCGTCAATACGCCGGCAGTAGGTGATGATCATATCAAACACCCACAAGCCGTAAGCGGTCTGCTAAACGTAATGGCCACCCGGGTATTGAGCGATCAGAAGATCAACAAGCAAGCCTGCTCGTACTCCTGCGAATCCAATCAGTAACACTACCGTACAGTCCGGTCTCTTCATCTGATATGTCGCATATCACAGCCTGGGGGTGGTATATCGTCAGACCCCAATAGCCTGATAATTCATGCCGATGCAAGGTCTATAACGGTTCGAGAAACTACTGATAACACTTACTTATAAATCTCAGCAACCCTGGCCAGGGATATCCTGTTATGGCCAATCAAGCATAGCGCAACATCAACTCCCAATACTGGGAGAGACAAAACCCCTCTTATTGCTCATTGCCTCCATATGACTCGGGACTGTACCAAAAAACCACCTTTTTGCACGATCTCTTGACTGTGGTATGGTGGAAATCAAAGCACAGTGGGAATCACACAAGACCCTATGACGATCTCGGGTCTACAGACTAACATGTACCAGTGTCACCAGAGAACTGCTATCCGACGATAGGTATAATACCATCTAGGAATTCTCGGCGAGTCCGTCTAGTGTACCCAGTCTCCACTAAGCACCCGTATACCTTCTCTGATGACAAACACTAATGGATGTGGGATCATCCATCGCCCATCATATGGGTCAAGAAGCGCATACGCTAGTCTACTCTGGAGTATCGATGCCCTGTCTCGATACTCCCACGACTAGGAACAATCTAAGGATGTACTTACCGACAACCCTGTCCCTACTAGTATGATCTGCATCATAATCCTGGTAGTCAAGTACTCATCCGAAGGGCTTTATCAACATGTAATAGAGAGACAATAAGTGTACATGCTAAGATAAAGAGCAACCAGATAGCATACTATCATGTCGAGCAAGAAAGTCCTCCCTATATATGTCCAAGCATCCACTACAATATACATCGCATGTACAGTAATAGCCTCTAGGGTATACATATAACTAACAAACACATGTGAGGGATAAAGTAGAGGTGAAGAAGAAGCCATTAATGTATGAAGTGTGAGCTTAAGTTTTTGCACACAAAAGAAAAAAAGCAACACTTGAGGAATAAATGTCTTGGCTGCCCTCTCCTTTTGTTGTGATAATATTGTGAGGTTTTTGTGTAGAAAAACAAAGAAATAACCTCTAAAAATATCTCCCACAAAACCCTCACAAATATCTCATAAACAATAAACAATAAAGCATGGCACAATAAATGCACCATGCCAAAACTTAGCCTCACACTTTACACATCACAAAATATTAAACATTTAACAAAACCCTAAATGTTTAATACTATAAAAAGAAATGGCATCTTCAAAAGTAATCTTGTAACGGATTACAAGAATACCCCTCATCTGTATATACATATCTGCATCTGTATTCCGACTGAATACGAATACAATGAGACGAAAATAATCCAACAATCTAATACAAGGATCCGGCTTAAACCAAAGCCCACTAGTATGATCCGTCCGATCATAATCCGTGCACGAGCGCACGTATATGATCGAACCCTGCCATAAAACCATACGGCCTCTACAAAGTTTTGCCCGAATCAGGGAAACCCTCTGTTTGGGACTCTAAAGACTCGTCAATACGCTGGCAGTGGGTTTAACCACAAGCACGTCAGTGGCACTAGCTGTACGTAACGGCTGCCCAGGTATTGAACGAAAGGGAGGCCGACGAGTGAACTCATCCTGAAATCCTATTGAGCCTATCTGTGACATTCTCCGTACAGTCCGGTCTGTTCGTCTAAGAGTATCGCATATCGGGCCTAGGGGGATGGTAAACGTCATACCCCCAATAGCGGTATAAGTCGTGTCGGAGTGTAGCCCAGAACACCTTGAGAAACTACTTGAATACCTACCAGTAAATCTCACTTGCCTTAGCTAAGGACTTTGTGTAATGGCTCTCCAAACACAGCACAATAGCAACCCCCAATACCGGGAGAGACGAATCCTATCTAACAGCCACTGCCTCCAAGTGCTTCGGGACTGCACCCAACTTCTATCTGTTTGCACGACTCCTTTGAGCCGTGGTAGGGTAGAAATCAAAGAACAGTGGAAACATACTAGTGGCGAAATAGCAGTGTCAAGTCAACGGACTAAGCTGTACCCATGTCACCTGAGAACTGCTACCTGACGATACGTATAATATCAACTAGCAGTATCCCTGCGAGTCCGTCCGGTGTACTCATAACCCAATGAGCACCTGTATACATCTTAGGTAAACCAACTGACACCAATGGCTTGTGAGACCGGCCTGTTAGTTATATGTATGCCCTAGAGGCCATTGCTATACATAGGATGTATATTGTAGTGGACGCTGGGACATATATAGTAAGGACTTTCTTGCTCGACATGATAGTATGCTATCTGGTTGATCTTTACCTTAACGTGTATACTGTTTGTCTCTCTGTTACATGTTGGTAAAGCCCTTAGGATGTGTACTTGACTACCTGGACTATGATGCGGATCATACTAGTGGGGACATGGTAGTCCATAAGTACATCCTTCAAAGTCCATAGTCGTGGGTGTATCGAGACGGGGCATCGATATACCAGAGTAGACTAGCGTGTACCTTCTCGACCCATACAGATGGGCGATGGATGATCCCATATCCATTGGTGTTCGACATCAGAGATGATATACGGGTGCTCAGTAGAGACTGGGTACACTGGACGGACTCGCCGAGAACTCCTAGATGGTAATATACCTCACGTCAGATGGCAGTTCTCTGGTGACACTGGTACAGAGTAGTCTGTTGACCCGAGATCGTCATAGAGTCTTGTGTGGTTCCCACTGTGCTTTGATTTCCATCTTACCACGTCCATGAGGGCATGCAAAACGGTGGTTTTTGGGTACAGTCCCGAGTCACATGGAGGCAATGAGCGATAGGAGGCGATTCGTCTCTCCCGGTATAGGGAGTTGATGTTGCGCTGTGTTCGATTGGCTATAACAGGAAATCCCTGGCCAGGGTTGCTGAGATTTACTGGTAAGTGTTACCAGTAGTTTCTCGAATTGTTATAGACCTCATATCGACACGACTTATCGAGCTATTGGGGTCTGACGTTTACCACCCCTAGGCGAGATATGCGACATATCAGACGATCAGACCGGACTGTACGGTAGTGTTACTGGTTGGATTCACTGGAGTGTGAGCGGGCTTGCTCGTCGATCTTCAGATCGCTCAATACCCGGGTGGCCGTTACGTTTAGCAGACCGCTTGCGGCTTGTGGGTGTTTGATATGATCATCGCCTGCTGCCGGCGTATTGACGAGTCTTTAGAGTCCTACACAGAGGTTTCCTGGCTCAAGCGAAACGAAATAGGAGCGCATATGAGATATGTGCGGGACCGAGAATGATATCAGTATGTGATACCGTATTCCATTCTCGCGATGAATGTATCGAATTGTTGTATGCGATATAACCTAGTTATCGATTCAAGCGTTGATTCGATAAGCCGATACATTGTATACTAGTCCGTTGTGTGCGACATGACCGGATCATTGAATCAAGTGTTGATTTAATGATTTAATGTATAATTATATATTTGATATATTACTTTGCATTAACTAGTAATGGTTCACTTTAAATGGATTTTCTCACTTGGATTGTGCATGATGTATATGTGATATACTTTTGTGCACTTGTATGTATCATATTTGATGATACATGTTTATATGGTTAAATATAAAGAATAAAACCATGGTTAAGTACATAATTAGGGTTTTGTTTTAATCACTCATTTATTTATCCATTCCTTTTTATTTAAATAATTTTATGAAAACAAAATGGTTTTCTTTTTTGTCATGAAGCTTGATGAAGCTTCATGAAGGTTTGACTCAAAGACCATTTTGTCTTCATGTTAAACCCTAACTATTCCCACTTACCATGGTTTTCTCTCTACACTTAACCTTAGTTTGATTATGATAAGTATTGTTTTTCTTTTCATTTTAAAATAGACTTATCATAATTCAAGCTCATCTTCTTCTTCATCTTCAAGTTTGAAACCTTGAGGCCATCAATGGCAACTTGAGCTTGAGAGTGAGAAATCCAATTCTAAAGAGAACCCACCTCCTATTTCTTCATCCTCTACCTCTTGCCAAGTAGTAGAGTGTGTTTTCTTCACAAGTTTTTTGACTTGGTGAAGTCGGAGCTTGATTTAGCGATGCCTCGACGTAGATCATCTTCGGCATGGACATCGATGACCTAGCCCGTCCATTCTCCGATGAAGCCGATGCTAGAGCCCGGGACTTGTTATGGACAGCGAGGAGACTTCATTGCGGAGCTATGGAGGTGGAGAACCGTATCTACAAAGGTTGTATTTCCGTATCTCATAGTTAAGTGTTAACTAGTTTATTGTTTCGCCTAGAAATCTAGCCGACGATCCATAGTCTAGGGTTTCTCGGCACCGTATTTTTTGAAATTGGCATGGTTGATGCCTTGTGAGACCTCACTACGGTGCCTAGGAACCCTACAGTGGTATCAGAGCCTAGCTAGAGCCTTAGGCGAAGTCTAGACGCAATTTGAAACCCGAACGAACCCGAAACCCAACTCAAAACTTGCTCTCTGTACTTTTTCTGAAAACGTGGATTTTTCCAAATTAAAAATTGCTAAAAAATTCAGCAGGAAGATCTAAGAGTTATGGTGAAACACGACATTCTAATTCATCTATACCGCCGCATTTCCGCCGCATGAGCATGGCTCATGCGGCGGTTCCGCGGCCGTACGGGCCTGTCTCACTGTAATATTTGCACTGTAACTCCTATTTTCTGATGCTGGATTTTATGGGAATTTTTAAATTTTATTCATGAGTTGAATTTTCTGAGGTGGTTTTGGGGTTTCGGTGTTTCGATCGGAGTATCAAATTTTGTCTATGTGGCTTTCCGGATAAATTTTAGAATATGTTAAAAAGTTCGACCGGATATAAATACCCAATTTTTCCCCTGTCGGGAAATTTCCAAGTGTTGGATTTTTCCGTAGTTTAACGACGTTCTAAGTAGTGCAAGTAACTCGATGGACCCTCTAGAAGACAACAAACCTTAACTCGATTACGTGACCGTCTTGAACTGCCCTTTGAACCTTCGGGTTTGGGGCAGTACGGCGTGCCACATGTGAGGCGTTGGCTTGACCCTTCTACGGCTGGACCGTCGGTACTGAGGCACGAACTGAATGTTGTTAGACTTATTTCATGTGTTGATCTGTATCGGGAAAAATTGGGTGTTCGATTGTTCGATCGGAAAGTTTGACATTTTCTATTTATCCGGAATGGGATACAATAATTGGAATTCACAAGAAGTTATGAGATAACTGAATGAATGTTATGAACATAGCAGTTTAGTCTCACTTGATCGGTTGCCACGGAATTTTGATGTGATCAAAAGTCCGTCGCAATCACGTAGCGCACGCGGATACTCGCCGGGTAAACTTAATAGACAGCTTCATTCCATAGCCTCGACCAAGTGACTGTAGGAGAATCCCGTCGTCGAAAGCATCCGTTCGGGTGCTCACGGCAGTGGTGTTCCGCCTTGGTGCACTTCGTCGACGGTATCGGCGGTGCGGCCGCCTACTGAAGTTTGCGACGAGCATTCGATCAGGATGTCGGGAATCTTGTTGAATTACCCGACTTAATATTGAAAAGTGTTTTCAATGATGAGACTAAAATGCGGGGTTTATAATTGTTAGGCATACGATGTCTAAGTAATTCATTTGGTCAGGCATGCGATGTCTGAGGAGGTTGCGAATTCCAACTGTTGTAGTTTTACACTTTCTTTTCTGTGACCGTAAGTGTAATATGTGATATCGCCGGTTTCGTTGCTATATGTCAACGACAATTGGGATGGACATATTTACTTACGTTGATGACATGTGATGTTATGTGTTGCTGGATATGTTATATTGGATCGTCGTGTTTGAATAGCCGGGTTTTTTTATGTGAGATGAGTGTTTTTCATTTTCATTCATGTAAAAACTTGTATGTAATATTCTTTTATTGGGGCGCTTCCAGGTAGCGGAAGTTGTCACCGTTTGTATATTATTTACTTTTCTGCACTAGGATAGACCCAAGGAGGGGAGCACAAGTAACCGGGTTCTGGAGTCCAGTGGGAGACCAACTCGAGGGGTCGAGTCCGGGTCTCCTAACTCCAGAATTGGTAGGGTTGCTTGCCGCTCTCGTAGGGGTCTAGGGGTGTGGGTTTGGCTATTCATCGCGACCGTGGAATTCGTGTTTTATACTGGCTCGTATTGAAAACACGGACGTCCTAGTATATCCAATATTTCATATGATTCTTCTGCTGCGATATCTGTGATGTGATCATGTGATGTTCTGTGATAGATACAGTATATAGTATATATGATATATTATATAGGCGTTACTTATGTTTTACACCCGCGCTAGCCCTACCCCGCTCTGCCGTTAGTTACCTAACCTAACGGTGCACGAGGGGACATCGAGGCGAATGCGGATGGCATAAGTGTACGTCGTATTTATCTGTGATGTTTAGGTACTTAAATGATGGGACTTCATTAATGTGATTAATGAAATAAAAGAAATCTAAGATGTTGTAGAATCGAATTTCAAAATAAAACAGGTAGCTACAGTTCTTGCTTTGCACAGCGGTATATATGATATATCCTGCACCTTATTCGATGAGGAAAGGACCGAGATCCCTTCACCGGGAGTGACTCCTTTAGCAATAACTGGCAGATGCTACACACTCGGTTTGTCTTTTGATAGCTTCTATAGTTTCTGGTTTGCACAGTGATATATATGATATATCCCGCACCTCATTCGACGAGGAAAGGACCGACGATCCCTTCACCGGGAGTGACTCCTTTAGCAAAACTAGAAAAGCCTCAAAAGCATTCCATTTTAAAATCATTTGATTCTACAACGATGTCACGACCCGAAAGAGCACGTGACTGGCCCTTGAACCATATGAAGTCTATAGGACCCCATCTGATCCAAGTAAGCCAAAAGCCCAGCAATCTAAAACCATTTAAAGAGTAAATAAGGAAAACTGTTTTTGAAAAGTAAGGAAATCATGTTTGAAAATCAAGTTTTTAAATAACTAAGCCGAATATGAATTTTTAAAATGTGTAATTTTTCCTGAAAATTTCGGCAGAGTTTCCTTTGTAAAAACGGGCCCCGAACGGGGTACAACAAGAATAATATATATGACATGATAAAAGGCATCCCCAAGCGGGAGCTAGCTCTTCGTCAATCGACGGTCACAACCACGCAAGCAATAATAATATACAACGCCAAGGGGCGAGGATCAAAACTGAAAAGAAACTCAAAAACAGCCAGAAAACCGCAATACTACAAGCGCTATTCTAAGGTCGAAACAATACAACACTGATTTCTAAGTCTGAAACAAACTACAAGTTTTGGTTGATGGACAATTCTAGATACAATAAATAATACATGAACAAGGGCGGTTCTGATACAAAAGAACCCACCTATCCAAGCAAGTCACCCATAAGGAAGCAGTGTGCCAGAAATGCCGCTATGGAATCTGTACGGCAAACCTGCAAGAACTGGGGCACAACGGGGGTGAGTTGCCAACTCGTGAATAGAAAATATCTACAAGCAGAGATCGAATGCATGACCCATCCTAGGTCAATACGATCAGATATAAATAAACCTCAATATGAATAAAGCTGAAGCATGCTAAACTGGCAATGTAATCTCTACATGAGTATAGTGCCAAGTGCTCGTGCTAGTGCCTCAGGTAATAGCATATCATGAATATGAGGTATAACCAATGTAATCAAATCTGCACACTCGTGGATCCCGTCCACTCGTCACCCACTGACAATAACCACCATGCATGTAAATATCATGAATCATATGCATGGGAAATAATATGAGGATATAACCACCCGTGTCCCTCGCGACACATCAAAATCATGGAACCAGGGTGCCCAGCATCGACACCCGAAAACATCATGAAAACTGTACCCAGCATCGGCACGTAAATCCTCATATATCGGGCTCCGTCAGTCCGGATCGGCCCGCGGGCTCTGTCTGCGGTATCGGCCCTCGGCCCCGGCAGTATGCCCAAAACATCTATCGACTCTGGTCGGTATCCTCCGGATAACCGCCAGGTCCAACCAATCACCGGTAGGTACTCGCCCGCCTCCAGGCTCAATCGGCAAAGCTCGTCGATCATCTTGCCGAGGGGAACCATACCGGGTCCACCATGTACCCGCAATCGGCTCATCCACGCCTCGATTCGGGTTACACATATCGCTCTCAGCACCGAGAAAACACATGGTGGACGCACTGAAATATCATATCAAGGGTAACCGGGTTTTTAAAGAAATGACATATTCTCTTTTGAAATACCCTCGGTTCCCAAATCCAGAAATATCATAGAAACAACATATCTCAATGCGTACAGTCAAAGCATGATGTATGCGGCATGTAACAGTAATGCAAGCATATCAGTAAGTCATGCAACATGGAATAATAATGTGCACATGTCGAGGGAGACCGCTCTTTTAAAAGGAATCTGTTTTTAAAGAGTATCTTGCGGTTCCCAAATCGCCAATCAAGCTAGAATCATCTATATATGTGTACAGGTATAAGTGTACAATATGCCATGCCAGAATCATATCATGAATGCAATAGTACTATAGTGTAGTGACATGGCAATTATCGATGATGAGTGTGTGAGCCGGCAACAAGTGTACGTGGAACATATACATCATCGATAATGGTGCTGGTGTCCTAGCAGCATGACTGAATGTCACAACAATACAAGCGATGCAATGCAAATAGCAGGAATATGTGGAAACGAATGATCAACGCAAAAGTACAGAACCTGCCCCAATAGATATGTCATGCAACCTTGCCTTTTGAAATAAGACGAATCAGGGCTTTTGGTAAAGTAAGGGCTACGGTGTTTTAAGAAAAGATGCATCATTTGAAAATATCCGTATAACCCTTCTGCTTATCTTTAAAATATCCCCGATTCGTTAGTTTTGAAATAGGTATGACTCGGTCTTGTCTAATGTCTACTAAATAATCTAGACAGGAGGGGTATGAAACCACCTAATCTGAGTCAATATATAAATATAGATATGATAGTCGGTGATCTCGCCTCAATAACATATCGTATGATATCCTCGAGTCATGAGTGCGGATCTATCATCAATATCGGCTCGTACGGTAAATCGTCGTACGGCATCCCAATAGCTGGGTAGGGGTCAATATCACACTATCTCATCACATATCAGGTATCACTTATCATCAGATCACACAATCTGGGGTACTACTGTAAGTCTAGTACAAATCGACACCATCTATAAAATATGAATGCGGGTAAAGCACATGTCCAAAGGCCCGCTAAAACTATCATATTGCACCTCAAAGGCAAACTATGTCACATCGCCGATCTCACGGCCTCACATCAAGTATCATCTCAAACCACATATCATCCTCCAATCCCGTATATAAACACATAGTCCCATACCCATGTGTAGATATACGCACCATCATATGCACTCTAATAAATGAAAGAATGAATGCAAGTATGTGTGTAAATGTATGTGTGAGTGCAACCACTACTCTAAGGTTCGCACTATACTAAACCAATATATTCTTATCATCAAAATATCATTATTACCATCAATAACCCTAAACAACACATAATAAATATTCGTGTGTATACGTATTCGTATACATCACCACGGACTGCGGGGGTGCTATACGCCATCCACCCGACTTCTCCCCGTAGATATAAATCTACTCACCTTGCTTCTCGTGTGCCAAAGCCGATGTCGCTATCTTCACCTCCTTTGCCTCAACATCACGCGGGGTACCTAAAAGTATATCACAATGCTAAAGCACATGAAAATCACATCGGAAACCAAAATAGCACACGCTACCCGCATAGGTAAAAACCCATCGACTCGCATGTAAACACAATCAAAATCCACTTGTCGTTGACGTCCAAACGCCACCCGACAGGAATGAATCACCAAATACCAAAATCCATGCTAAAAGAAGTCCCAAATTATACACCAACATAGGAAAATCAACCCAGATTTCACCCTAGATGGAATCAGTCAAAACTAGACATACTCAGGGTCAAAACTAGAGGAAATGGGGGCATGCACAGAAAACGAGGCAATTCCTTAAAATACCTTATTTTAGAATTTTCCATAATTTTTCCCCATTTATCTGTATTTAATTATACCAGAATATTAAAATATTCATTAAAATAATATTAAATTATAAAATTTCCCAAAAATCATATTTTATTATTTTGAAGACGTTACAATCTACCCCCCCTTAAAGAAATTCGGTCCCCGAATTTAAATTTAAAACCCCAAATTCTAAAACATTTCGATACGAATTCCAAGTCGTCGGGGCTCCGAAATCATCAACACATAAAACGTCACAGCACAATGCATGCGCATGAGTACTGAGCAGATAACTCAAAAACAACGCTCCATCAAGCATCCCGCAATCATCGGAGTCAAGGTAAGGACACAATGTCAAATCCAATACAAAACCGATATGATATGGATCAGAACTACACATGCAAACATCCAATCTATACATGTGAATAGCTGATGCAACTGTATGCCAAATCCTTTTTAAGTCGCTGTGCGATGCGCATAACACTGCACAGTGGCGGACGTTTTTTATAAGAAAGTAACTATATATGTATATATATATCCTTTGTTTAATAAGCACGTTCCGCCGTTTTGAAAACAATCAGAAGGGTTTCCTTGTTTTTTTTAAAACGTTTCGTGTCATATCGGACACGTAGGTATATACTGAGACTATAGCTCGCTCTTTGGAAATCCTTTCGATAACTATCGATGCATGCAAAAAAAAAAATATCCAGGTACTGTCCTCTGACTAGTCCTGCTCAGTAAGAAAATAATATCCAATATCATAAAAATGTACTGTTCCAAAAGGAATAAATCTCAAAAATATACATAACACCACCCTGTGCGTCTGACGCGCACGGAAATCAAAATCCATATATGCGCTAAACATGTGCACAAAACAACATCTAGGTGCAACGGGTGTGCACGAAGCATCTGTCATAGGCAACATGTGTGCCTGACAGCCAAAACAGGTGCATCTGACATGCACGAAGAATCTCGATTTAGTGCATCTGGTGTGCCCCAAAATCGTATCTCAAAACATGCGCCCAACATGCGCGAAAATCCAAATCGGTGCATCCATCATGCACGAATGAAAATCTAGACCCTGCGCACTCAATATGCACGGAATCACAAAATCCAATAGCAACGTCGAATATGCGTAAGTCCAGTCAAAAGCACGGAGTGCAAGAATCCACATCAATATCACAATCAAAATCGACATACCGAAAGGCATCAAATCGAAGTCAGGTGCAATCGTAATGCACAAAATATAAATCCGGTGCAACAAAGGCACGAAATATAAATCTGATGCGATAAACGCAAGAAACATAAAACTGGTGCGACAAATGCATGAAGTATAGAACTGGTGCATCCCATGCACAAATACCAAGCAATAACTCAAATACGTAAGCAGCAACACCAAGTGTATCCAGATATGAAGAAAATCATAAACGTGTGCAGCTGCAGGCACAAAACACATATCGATGCACTACAAGCACATATAAGCTATACCGAGTGCAAAATCAAAACACTAAAATTACATGAAACTCTGCTGGAAGCGTAAATCAAATCACCAGCATAAAATAGGCATGAAATCGCAATCAACAGCTCAAGAGTAATAACTATGTACAAGGTATAAATACCCAGTAGGTGCAACCATGGTGCACAAAATCAAATATCATGAAACTCAGTCATCAAGACTAAATCATGCGAATAGATCGCCCAAAATACCGAAATCCAAAGCAACGGATACGTGATAATCAAATCACAAAATCATAAATCATAATTACCGTCGTCGGTATACCCTCCTTCAGGGTCGAGAAGGTACCGGTACATCCGATGCTAGCGGCACAAGATATCTACTTGCCTCTTGCTCGCGGCTGGCGTCCTCTGCCTCTGGTTCCTGATCTTTCCTGTAGATTACCAACTCGCAATCCATCGGCTCATCGGCCCGGTCAGGTGTGCTGACAGGAACGATTCCGTTCTTACACTTCCCTGGTCATCTCTCGGTCAATCCTCACGACCGCTCGTAAAGCAGCACATCTCTGGCGCCGACCTTGGGTCCTCTGAATGCATATCACACATCCGATCCTGGGTGCAACTCTTATTGCAGCAGTGTACTGGAAGGAATCCTACTCAAGGTCTCTTCTGATCTTGCCTAAGCCAAACTGTAAGGAGGCTGGTACTCTGGCGTAATCTTTTCTCGCTCTCTGGACCTCTGCGTCCTTAGTACAACATCTCCTCGGAAGCTGGTCGCATCTCTGCGCCTCTGTATGCATGTCCGGCCTTTAATCTTAACGGGGTGTGGTAACAGCTCGTCTGCCTCTCGCACGAACTTCTTGTCCCGCTTGTCTGTATCATCGACCATTCGACGTCGCGTCTTTATCTGCACACTGCAATGTCCTCGTCTACGGTCCACCCGAAGTCTCTAACACGGACTCGAAATCACGAACTCAGTATCTTCATCACTCAGTAGAAGATATCTAGCCGAACACGTCCTCAGCGTGCATATCGCATCTCTGATGTCAGCGGAGTGGAACGTCATCTCGTCGAAATCTCGTGCAAACTCTTTACTCCACCTTGCTCCACTATCGACTGATTCGGACTCATCTCATCATGGCTACACAGACTGCGCTCTGACGGCTATGCTCGTATCTGGAGTCTCCCAAGCAGTGTCCCATCACATGATATCCGAATGATGTCGAATCATCCGATCGACTCGTCAGAACCTCACAATCCTCCAAGAGCTCAACATCTCGGGTACAGTTTAATAGTATCGAGTACATGCCACAGCGTCGGTGGTCCAGCCGTAGAAGGGCAAACCCAAGCCTCACTAATGGCGCCGAGGAACTGCCGCAAACCCTAAGGTTCAAAGGCTTTCACACGGTCATTCAGTCGAGTTAGGGTTTCATTCTTCTAGAGGGTCCATAGAATCACCTGCATGTCTTTCCGTATACTTTAAACTTGGAAAATAGGTTCCTGACATTCGATCGTCTCAATCGACTCTCAACGAATCTGCGTGAAGTCGCCTCTAGCTGGAATCAATCTACCTGATGACCTCGCATCGGGGTAAGCGAACGAACCACATGTCCTAGTCATTCATCCTCGGTGACTAGCGACTCACTATCATGTCTCCAAGAACATGCCATGCTGCAGTAGCTCCAATCATCTGGGCGATATCTCATCACTCGCAGCAGCAACTGGCTCATTCGTCGGTACGCTAAGCAGCGCCTCAATCATCATGAATAAGCGATAATATCAACGGTCATCACAACCTGGCTGGCCTCTATCAGTGGCTCAATCCTCTGGTACCGTCCGGTACATCCGAGAAATCTCGCAACAGCGATCTGTCAAACGCTCAAAGTGCGAAAACACAAAATACGAAGCCTCAATGCAACCGTATGTCTCTGGAATCACGCCCCGGTCAGCCCTCGTCCGCGACGAGCTCATGCTGACAACTCGAGCCGTAGCTCACTCTGCCCGTGCAATCGCGGCAGCAAAACCACAACCAGTATCGATGAAGATAGATCATAGGAAGGAATATGACACAATGCAAGGAAATGTACAACCTAAGGTTTCTTAAGCGGAGTGGCGTGTCGTAAGTATGCCGCGGAACATACCAACGGTACGTCACTCTACTTTAGTCACCTATTCCATCAACCAAGGGTCATCCTACGCGAAGAAAGTTCAGGTCTAATACCCCCTCGACCAAGTCTAAGTTCCGTAAGGTCAAACCTAAGTTCCTTATATAGATAACGCCCCAGGCTCCACATAGTCAAACTTAGACTCGAACCAAGGTCAACCTAGCGCTCTAATACCAACTTTATCACGACCCGAAAGAGCACGTGACTGGCCCTTGAACCATATGAAGTCTATAGGACCCCATCTGATCCAAGTAAGCCAAAAGCCCAGCAATCTAAAACCATTTAAAGAGTAAATAAGGAAAACTGTTTTTGAAAAGTAAGGAAATCATGTTTGAAAATCAAGTTTTTAAATAACTAAGCCGAATATGAATTTTTAAAATGTGTAATTTTTCCTGAAAATTTCGGCAGAGTTTCCTTTGTAAAAACGGGCCCCGAACGGGGTACAACAAGAATAATATATATGACATGATAAAAGGCATCCCCAAGCGGGAGCTAGCTCTTCGTCAATCGACGGTCACAACCACGCAAGCAATAATAATATACAACGCCAAGGGGCGAGGATCAAAACTGAAAAGAAACTCAAAAACAGCCAGAAAACCGCAATACTACAAGCGCGACTCTAAGGTCGAAACAATACAACACTGATTTCTAAGTCTGAAACAAACTACAAGTTTTGGTTGATGGACAATTCTAGATACAATAAATAATACATGAACAAGGGCGGTTCTGATACAAAAGAACCCACCTATCCAAGCAAGTCACCCATAAGGAAGCAGTGTGCCAGAAATGCCGCTATGGAATCTGTACGGCAAACCTGCAAGAACTGGGGCACAACGGGGGTGAGTTGCCAACTCGTGAATAGAAAATATCTACAAGCAGAGATCGAATGCATGACCCATCCTAGGTCAATACGATCAGATATAAATAAACCTCAATATGAATAAAGCTGAAGCATGCTAAACTGGCAATGTAATCTCTACATGAGTGTAGTGCCAAGTGCTCGTGCTAGTGCCTCAGGTAATAGCATATCATGAATATGAGGTATAACCAATGTAATCAAATCTGCACACTCGTGGATCCCGTCCACTCGTCACCCACTGACAATAACCACCATGCATGTAAATATCATGAATCATGTGCATGGGAAATAATATGAGGATATAACCACCCGTGTCCCTCGCGACACATCAAAATCATGGAACCAGGGTGCCCAGCATCGACACCCGAAAACATCATGAAAACTGTGCCCAGCATCGGCACGTAAATCCTTATATATCGGGCTCCGTCAGTCCGGATCGGCCCGCGGGCTCTGTCTGCGGTATCGGCCCTCGGCCCCGGCAGTATGCCCAAAACATCTATCGACTCTGGTCGGTATCCTCCGGATAACCGCCAGGTCCAACCAATCACCGGTAGGTACTCGCCCTCCTCCAGGCTCAATCGGCAAAGCTCGTCGATCATCTTGCCGAGGGGAACCATACCGGGTCCACCATGTACCCGCAATCGGCTCATCCACGCCTCGATTCGGGTTACACATATCGCTCTCAGCACCGAGAAAACACATGGTGGACGCACTGAAATATCATATCAAGGGTAACCGGGTTTTTAAAGAAATGACATATTCTCTTTTGAAATACCCTCGGTTCCCAAATCCAGAAATATCATAGAAACAACATATCTCAATGCGTACAGTCAAAGCATGATGTATGCGGCATGTAACAGTAATGCAAGCATATCAGTAAGTCATGCAACATGGAATAATAATGTGCACATGTCGAGGGAGACCGCTCTTTTAAAAGGAATCTGTTTTTAAAGAGTATCTTGCGGTTCCCAAATCGCCAATCAAGCTAGAATCATCTATATATGTGTACAGGTATAAGTGTACAATATGCCATGCCAGAATCATATCATGAATGCAATAGTACTATAGTGTAGTGACATGGCAATTATCGATGATGAGTGTGTGCGCCGGCAACAAGTGTACGTGGAACATATACATCATCGATAATGGTGCTGGTGTCCTAGCAGCATGACTGAATGTCACAACAATACAAGCGATGCAATGCAAATAGCAGGAATATGTGGAAACGAATGATCAACGCAAAAGTACAGAACCTGCCCCAATAGATATGTCATGCAACCTTGCCTTTTGAAATAAGACGAATCAGGGCTTTTGGTAAAGTAAGGGCTACGGTGTTTTAAGAAAAGATGCATCATTTGAAAATATCCGTATAACCCTTCTGCTTATCTTTAAAATATCCCCGATTCGTTAGTTTTGAAATAGGTATGACTCGGTCTTGTCTAATGTCTACTAAATAATCTAGACAGGAGGGGTATGAAAC
The DNA here is from genome assembly GCA_030015575.1 of Agapanthus africanus. Classification (NCBI taxonomy): domain Eukaryota; kingdom Viridiplantae; phylum Streptophyta; class Magnoliopsida; order Asparagales; family Amaryllidaceae; genus Agapanthus; species Agapanthus africanus. The sequence continues at coordinate 248,883,150 of JASDDO010000029.1, read as the reverse complement.
CACCTAATCTGAGTCAATATATAAATATAGATATGATAGTCGGTGATCTCGCCTCAATAACATATCGTATGATATCCTCGAGTCATGAGTGCGGATCTATCATCAATATCGGCTCGTACGGTAAATCGTCGTACGGCATCCCAATAGCTGGGTAGGGGTCAATATCACACTATCTCATCACATATCAGGTATCACTTATCATCAGATCACACAATCTGGGGTACTACTGTAAGTCTAGTACAAATCGACACCATCTATAAAATATGAATGCGGGTAAAGCACATGTCCAAAGGCCCGCTAAAACTATCATATTGCACCTCAAAGGCAAACTATGTCACATCGCCGATCTCACGGCCTCACATCAAGTATCATCTCAAACCACGTATCATCCTCCAATCCCGTATATAAACACATAGTCCTATACCCATGTGTAGATATACGCACCATCATATGCACTCTAATAAATGAAAGAATGAATGCAAGTATGTGTGTAAATGTATGTGTGAGTGCAACCACTACTCTAAGGTTCGCACTATACTAAACCAATATATTCTTATCATCAAAATATCATTATTACCATCAATAACCCTAAACAACACATAATAAATATTCGTGTGTATACGTATTCGTATACATCACCACGGACTGCGGGGGTGCTATACGCCATCCACCCGACTTCTCCCCGTAGATATAAATCTACTCACCTTGCTTCTCGTGTGCCAAAGCCGATGTCGCTATCTTCACCTCCTTTGCCTCAACATCACGCGGGGTACCTAAAAGTATATCACAATGCTAAAGCACATGAAAATCACATCGGAAACCAAAATAGCACACGCTACCCGCATAGGTAAAAACCCATCGACTCGCATGTAAACACAATCAAAATCCACTTGTCGTTGACGTCCAAACGCCACCCGACAGGAATGAATCACCAAATACCAAAATCCATGCTAAAAGAAGTCCCAAATTATACACCAACATAGGAAAATCAACCCAGATTTCACCCTAGATGGAATCAGTCAAAACTAGACATACTCAGGGTCAAAACTAGAGGAAATGGGGGCATGCACAGAAAACGAGGCAATTCCTTAAAATACCTTATTTTAGAATTTTCCATAATTTTTCCCTATTTATCTGTATTTAATTATACCAGAATATTAAAATATTCATTAAAATAATATTAAATTATAAAATTTCCCAAAAATCATATTTTATTATTTTGAAGACGTTACAAATGATATCAAGTTCATTACGCAATAGGTTTTCAGAAAAACCTGTCGTAGCCCTCCGTCATTTCAGATAAGTACTGGTTAGTATTCGTGCTACGTTTGTTGACTATGTTAAGGCATAGTATGCGGTAGCTAATTAGTGCTTATCTGCATAAGCATATGATGTAATTGGATTAGGGTAGTCGTGCGACTTTGTTGACTATGTTAAGGGTCGTGCGGGTGGGTTTAATTCAATCAGGAAATGACGGGTTGAACTTGACTAGCACTTATGATTTGTTGACTATGTTAAGGTCATTTAGCTGCTAGGGGCAAAATATTATCGGGAATTTCAAGTGATGAAATTTGCAATGAGATTGCATACCTTCTATGAGATAGTTGGATCCCGATACCCGCTGCGAGTAAGAGTTACTCATGGGAGAGTTTTATACATTACAATTAGCCGATCAAGTAGGTGTCTAGAAAGGTGTTAACGAGGTTACGCCTCTGGGAAAACGAGGTTTACATTAATTAGGTTCGTGCGAAAGCACGGGGGACCTCCCTCAAAGTACCGACACTGGCCTGGCTGAAAGATTGGCGAACTTGTAGTGTGTAATTAATCCCGGCTAGTCTTTCCTTTTAGGGTTTGAAGGAAGATTTGATAAAAAGCAGTGGGAGCCATCCTGATTAGATAAAATAATAACCAATCTATTCTTGACAGAGCGCACGCTGAGTGTTTTCTTCTCTCTCTCTCCAGGTAGCGACCATATCACGTCTTAATCAAGATAATAATACGGAATATTGACCGAACCCGCTTGTTATACTGAGCTGGGGAACGTTGGTCCCGCTCCAACTTATAATTGTTATAAGACAGAGCAGGAAATTGGGGATTACCAGAATTCCCGTGCCGCCCAAACGAAGAGAGTGCATGCTGATGCATCATCTTCGGGTGTGTTCATTATACAGAACTGTTTCTCAGTATCCTCCGCATCCTGGTATATGATACCGGATCAGGATCCCAGATATGTAATCTGTTACATAGGGCTACAAAAGGGTAGAAAAACTGAGAACGGGTGATAAGTTTCATGAGACAGAAAACGGGGCAAGAGTTGCAGCCAAGTCTGTTGGTCACTGTCACCCTGTATTACTAATACATTGATTCTGAACGAATGTTATTAGATACCGAACCTGATATACAAAATCATATCAGTCTCTTTATCATTAAAGAAATGATAAAATTTTGTATTGTTGGATAATGTTTTGAACATTTCCTATATCAAAAGTTGATCGGTTCAGGCACGTTATCTAAAAGCATTAATGTTCTAAATCAAACTACAGTTCTTAGTATACGGAACACACACAAGAGGAAGAGTTCAGAAATGAACGAATTCTTCTTGAGGTATTGTAGACTAGGTCATATCAATGCGACCCGACAAGCTAAGTTCCATATAGATGCATATTTAAATGTGTTTGAATTTACATCTTATGAAACTTGCCAGTCATGTCACAAAGCTAAGATGACCATAGCTCCGTTTACTGAAAACAGAGAAAGAGTTAGTAAACTCTTGGGATGATACATGTTGATGTATGTCAGATCCCCTGTCTACATATGCCAGGACTGGTTTTTTGTACTTCGTTACATTCTCTGATAAATCTCTCAAGATTCAGACATATGTTCCTGTTGAAACACAAGTCCGAACCTTTTGAGATATTCACAGAATATAAGTTAGAAGTAGAGAACCAAAATACGGGTATAAGTATTATGTCCTTTGATGTGATCAAGGAGGAGAATACTTGAGCACGGAATTCCTGGATGATTCTAAAGGAGAATGAGATTCTCTCTCAGCATTACTCCTCCGTATACACCGTAGCACGATGGTATATCGGGGCGGAGCAATCACACCCTATATGATATGGTGTGCTCTATGATGAGTACTACTGAGTTACCTATTTCCTTTTTGGGAGTTATGCACTTGAGAAGCTGCATACCTATTGAATAGGGTTCAAATCAAATCAGTTGCCTACCACTCCATATGAGATATGATATGGAAAGAGCCCATGTCTTAAGCTAGTTAAGATTTGGGGTTGTCCGGCCAATGTCTAAAAACAAAATCCGGACAAGCTCGAGGCAAGGTCTGTAATGTAGAACAGGAAAGGTTCCAGCTATACAAACTACAGCAGATGATTTGATAGAGCCAAAGGATTCAGTAGATTCCAATGAACCTCAGCCTCTCCGCTGATCTAGTAGGGTTCCTCACCCACCTGAGAGATACTTCGGTTTCTCTATGACAGTGGGAGCGAGGATTGCATCATGAGATGATGACCCAACTAGCTTCGAGCTGGCCATCAGGAGTGGGACTCTGTAAGAATGGCTGGATGCTTAGCGATCTGAGATGGAATCCTTATACACCAACAAAGTATGGACTTTGGTTGCTATATCTGAAGGGTTAAATCCCCATCAGGAGCAAGTATATCTTGAGAAGATTACTTGGTGTACATAGAAGAGTTGAGACTTGTTAAAAGTTTGCATCATTGACCAGGTGTGGATAATGATGAAACCTTTTCAAGTAGCTATGCTTAAGTCCATCCAGATCCTACTTGTCACGGCTACATACCATGACTACGATATCTGGTGGTTGGGTGTCTTGACTGCTTTTCTAAATGATGATTTAGAAGAGAGCGTCTATAAGTACACAGCCAGAGGGCTTCGTAGACAGTGGGAGCAGCGGAAACGTGTGTAAGATGCTTTATAGGATAAAGCAGGCATCGCGGAGTTGGAACGTCTGTTTTGATGAAGTAGTCAAAGAAGTTGACATCATCAAAATGGTAGATGAACCTTGTATAAACAAAAAGGTAGTAGGGAGTATGGTGACGATCCTCATAGAGTACGAGGATGACATACTCTTGATAGGGAAGGAGTTTCCTATGCTACGCTCGATCAATTTCCGATTATCACAAAGATTCTCCATATAGGATCAAAGTGATACCTCCTAAATCCTGGATTTTGGATCTATGAGATAGATTTAATTGGATGTTAGGATTCTCACTAATTGTAGTGAGATGGTATCAATCGATCCTGAGGAGAATCACTGGAAGTGTTCCAGGGTGATAAAGACGACTGAATGTCAGTCGCAGGCATTGTCTTTACCCTCAATCGAGGGACGGTATGTTGGAAGAGTTCCAAGCTAGATACCGTGACATACTAGACGATAAAGGAAGGATACATCGCTACTTAAGATGCTACCAAAGAGGCTGTTTGGGTGTATATTGGTTCATAAGATGAACTATGTTCCTCCCATTGTGTGACAATGGAGTTGTGGCTTATGCCAAGGAACGAAGGTCCCATCAGTGATCCAGACATATTCTAAGGCAGTATCACCTGATCATGGAGATGGTTGATCTCCAGGGGATCGAGGTCAAGAGAGTAGACTCAGAGGACAACACAGCGGATCCACTCACAGAGGCCTGTTCCCAGAGAGAGACTTTTATGGGACGGTTGAGTATGAGATACTTCAAACCACTGCTACAGATGGCCCTAGTGCAAGTGGAAGATTGTTAGTTATATGTATGCCCTAGAGGCCATTGCTATACATAGGATGTATATTGTAGTGGATGCTGGGACATATATAGTAAGGACTTTCTTGCTCGACATGATAGTATGCTATCTGGTTGATCTTTACCTTAACGTGTATATTGTTTGTCTCTCTGTTACATGTTGGTAAAGCCATTAGGATGTGTACTTGACTACCTGGACTATGATGCGGATCATACTAGTAGGGACATGGTAGTCCATAAGTACATCCTTCAAAGTCCCTAGTCGTGGGTGTATCGAGACGGGGCATCGATATACCAGAGTAGACTAGCGTGTACCTTCTCGACCCATACAGATGGGCGATGGATGATCCCATATCCATTGGTGTTTGACATCAGAGATGATATACGGGTGCTCAGTAGAGACTGGGTACACTGGACGGACTCGCCGAGAACTCCCAGATGGTAATATACCTCACGTCAGATGGCAGTTCTCTGGTGACACTGGTACAGAGTAGTCTGTTGACCCGAGATCGTCATAGAGTCTTGTGTGGTTCCCACTGTGTTTTGATTTCCATCATACCACGTCCAAGAGGGCGTGCAAAACGGTGGTTTTTGGGTACAGTCCCGAGTCACATGGAGGCAATGAGCGATAGGAGGGGATTCGTCTCTCCCGGTATAGGGAGTTGATGTTGCGCTGTGTTCGATTGGCTATAACAGGAAATCCCTGGCCAGGGTTGCTGAGATTTACTGGCAAGTGTTACCAGTAGTTTCTCGAATTGTTATAGACCTCATATCGACACGACTTATCGAGCTATTGGGGTCTGACGTTTACCACTCCTAGGCGAGATATGCGACATATCAGACGATCAGACCGGACTATACGGTAGTGTTACTGGTTGGATTCACTGGAGTGTGAGCGGGCTTGCTCGTCGATCTTCAGATCGCTCAATACCCGGGTGGCCGTTACGTTTAGCAGACCGCTTGCGGCTTGTGGGTATTTGATATGATCATCGCCTGCTGCCGGCGTATTGACGAGTCTTTAGAGTCCTACACAGAGGTTTCCTGGCTCAAGCGAAACGAAATAGGAGCGCATATGAGATATGTGCGGGACCGAGAATGATATCAGTATTTGATACCGTATTCCATTCTCGCGATGAATGTATCGAATGGTTGTATGCGATATAACCTAGTTATCGATTCAAGCGTTGATTCGATAAGCCGATACATTGTATACTAGTCGGTTGTGTGCGACATGACCGGATCATTGAATCAAGTGTTGATTTAATGATTTAATGTATAATTATATATTTGATATATTACTTTGCATTAACTAGTAATGGTTCACTTTAAATGGATTTTCTCACTTGGATTGTGCATGATGTATATGTGATATACTTTTATGCACTTGTATGTATCATATTTGATGATGCATGTTTATATGGTTAAGTACAAAGAATAAAACCATGGTTAAGTAGGTAGTTAGGGTTTTGTTTTAATCACTCATTTATTTATCCATTCCTTTTTATTTAAATAATTTTATGAAAACAAAATGGTTTTCTTTTTTGTCATGAAGCTTGATGAAGCTTCATGAAGGTTTGACTCAAAGACCATTTTGTCTTCATGTTAAACCCTAACTATTCCCACTTACCATGGTTTGCTCTCTACACTTAACCTTAGTTTGATTATGATAAGTATTGTTTTTCTTTTCATTTTAAAATAGACTTATCATAATTCTAGCTCATCTTCTTCTTCATCTTCAAGTTTGAAACCTTGAGGCCATCAATGGCAACTTGAGCTTGAGAGTGAGAAATCTAATTCTAAAGAGAACCCACCTCCTATTTCTTCATCTTCTACCTCTTGCCAAGTAGTAGAGTGTGTTTTCTTCACAAGTTTTTTGACTTGGTGAAGTCGGAGCTTGATTTAGCGATGCCTCGACGTAGATCATCTTCGGCATGGACATCGATGACCTAGCCCGTCCATTCTCCGATGAAGCCGATGCTAGAGCCCGGGACTTGTTATGGACAGCGAGGAGACTTCATTGCGGAGCTATGGAGGTGGAGAACCGGATCTACAAAGGTTGTATTTCCGTATCTCATAGTTAAGTGTTAACTAGTTTATTGTTTCGCCTAGAAATCTAGCCGACGATCCATAGTCTAGGGTTTCTCGGCACCGTATTTTTTGAAATTGGCATGGTTGATGCCTTGTGAGACCTCACTAAGGTGCCTAGGAACCCTACACGGCCATCGCCCCTCGTCGGGGACTCGATCTATATACACTAGTCTACTCTCGGAGTATCGATGCCCAGTCTCGAAACTCCCACGACTAGGGACACTTTAAGGATGTGCTTATAGACTACCCAACTCTCATGTATATGATCGCCATCATAATGCTGGTAGTCAAGCAAGAATTCTATGGGCTCTATCAACATGTAATAGTGATCTGTAATGTCACCTGAAGCATGTACATGATGATAATGACAAACCAGATAGCATACTATCATCTAGGTCATCCCTCCATCATTGCAATCACGTGCCTGCGATTCAATAATTGCCTTGAGGGCACTATAGCCAACATCAAACAAATCGACAATGCGGGATAAAGGATACCTATTCCGCACCGTAACTCGGTTCAATTGACGATAATCAATGCACAACCTCAAACTGCTGCCCTTCTTCTTGATGAACAGAACATGAGCTCCCCAAGGCGAAACACTCGGTCGCACAAGTCCCTTATAAAGAAACTCTTGCAACTGATCCTTAAGATCCTTAAGCTCCGCCGGGGCCATCCGGCAAGGTGGTACAGAAATAGGCCCCGTGCTGGGGATCAAATTAATGCAAAACTCAATCTCACGCTCTGGCGACAATCCAGGTAACTCATCGGGAAATACGTCGGGAAACTCTCGCACGATAGGAACCCGGTCCAACGAATCTACTGTGGCTTCGGTATCACGAATGAAAGCTAAGAATCCCTGACATCCTCTCCTCAAAAGCCGACTAGCGCAAAAGGCTGAAATCAAACTGTGAGGGGCGGCACCAAGGTCCCCCTGCACAACAAGAACTGACTCGCAGGGAAAACAAAACCTGACTGTCTTCTCGCGGCCGTCCACAGACGCGTATCAAGTAGCTAACCAGTCCATGCCAAGGAGAACGTCGAAGTCCAACATCTCAAGAAAGATCAAGTCGACGGACGAATCTTTATCTCCAATACAAACGGCACACGACCGAAACACGTGTCGCGCAACAAAAGACTCTCCAATAGGAGTAGTCATGACAAGCGGCTGATCTAGAAAATACGACTCTCGGCCCAACCTCAGCATGAAGTGTGTAGAAACATACGAGTGCGTAGATCCCGGATCAAACAAAATATGTGCATCGAAAGAACATACGGAAAGAGTACCTGAAACCACTGCATTGGATGCCTGCGCGTCCTGATGATCCAAAGCAAATACTCGAGCCTGCCCTCTACCTGCAATTGGTTGTCCTCCGCCTCTGCCATCCCGTCCTCTCTGAACAAACCCTCCGCGACCATGACCTCTCTGAGCATAAATCTGACGCGGAGCAACAACAGGCGCAAGAGGCAACGCTCTCTGAGGTGGAGAAGGTGGTAAGGTAACATGTGGCACGGCTGCCTCGTCCTCACGTGGCTCAGTACAATCTCAAACGCGATGATAAAAACCCCCGCACCGGAAACATCCAGACAATGACTGTTGACCCTCCTGGGGATAAGAGCTAAACAACTGGCCTCGTCCAAAGCCTCTGCTACTCCCACGACCTGAAAGAAATCTGTCGTGGTGTCTAAATATCTGTCTCCGGGCTAATACACCAGTACGAACCCTCTTTGGTTCTGGAACGACCGAAGTCTCGGAAAGACGCTCCTCAACCAATAGGGCTGCGTCCACTTCGGCTGCATATATGTCACAATGCTGTGTGCTGATAGCGAGGAACAAATGGGTAAGCAGGCTTCGTACAAACCTCTTGATCCGTATCTCCTCCGTGTCCACCAAATATGGAGCATACACCGATAGCTGGGTAAACTGGACATCGTACTCTGCCACCGTCATACCCGGAGTATAGCGTAACGACTCAAATCTGCGAGCTCGAGCATCCCTGACGCTCTGCGGAAGAAAACAGGAAAGAAACTGTTGGATATAGTGCCCTCAAAGTCAATTATTGGATCGCAGGTACGTGATTGCAATGATTGAGGCAGGACCTATACCGATATGACAGTCTTGCTCGAGATGATAGTATGCTATCTGGTTTGTCTTTATCATCGTATACATGCTTTAGTTCACTATTGCATGTTGATAGAGCCCATAAGATTCTTGCTTGACTGCCAGCAGTATGATGGCGATCATATACGTGGGAGCTGGGGTCTATAAGCACATCCTTAAAGTGTCCCTAGTCGTTGGAGTTTTGAGACAGGGCATCGATACTCCAGAGTAGACTAGTGTATATAGTCGAGACCCCGACGAGGGGCGGTGGCCGGTCTCACAAGCCATTGGTGTCAATTGGTTCACCTAAGATGTATACAACTGCTCATTGGGTTATGAGTACACCGGACAGGACTCGCCGGGAACATGCTAGTTGGTATTATACATATCGTCAGATAGCAGTTCCCTGGTAACATGTGTACAGGTTCGTTTGTCGACCTGAGATCGTCATTTATCTCATGTGAGTTCCCACTGTACTTTGATTTCTACCCAACCACGCTCAAAGGAGACGTGCAAACAGGTATTTTTTGCGTACAGTCCCGAGCCACATGGAGGCAGTGAGCGGATCGTCGGGGATTCGTCTCTCCCGGTATTGGGGGTTGATGTCGCACAGTGTACGGGTGGCTATCACTAGAAATCCTAGGCCGAGGTACTGGAGAATTACTGATTTGGATCAACAGTTTCTCAGGTGGTGATGGGCTTCATGCCTATACGATTTATCGCATTATTAGGGGTCTGACTTTATCCACCCCCCTAGACTCGATATGCGATACTCTTTAGACGAACGGACCGGACCGTACTGATATTGTCACTGTCAGGCTCAGTAGGGTTTATGGATGAGTTCGCTCATCAGCTTCCCTTCCAATCAATACATAGGCAACCGTTACGTACAGCTTATACCTCTGACGTGCTAGAGGTTATACCAAGTGCCAGTGTGTTGATGAGTCATTAGAGTCCCCCACAGACAGTTTCCCAAGTTCGGGAGAAACGTTGTAGAGGCCGTATAGTTTTATGGCAGGGTTTGGAAAATGCACGTGCGTTTACACACGTGTCATATTTCGGGCAGATAATACTGGTCAGCTTTGGTTTAAGCCGGATCCGAGTATTATACTGTGTAGATATAATATCTTTGTCTCAGATGCATTTGTATTCGGTCGTAATACAAATGCGGGTATGTTTATACTGTTACGGGGTTATCCTGAAATTCATTTCAGGATCGCTTTTGAAAGTTGCCAGTTTCCCGTTTTCTATCGCCCGTATTTAACATTCAGTTAAATGCGGATTTATCTCTTTTGATGAGTATGGAAGGTTCTAAAAGATTCTAGATGGTGACTAGGATGATGAGGTGTTAAGTGACTCATTAGTGCATTTAATGATTCATTTAATGAAAGGGTGACTAGGTTAATGAATCACCATTTTTGCATTAAATGTATTAAGTGAGTCATTCTTTCATTAAGTGTTGTGATAAGTTTTCATATCGGTCACCATTTTCCTCTCCTACACTCACCCCCCCTCTTGATAATGGCCGGCCACTTCATTTGGTAATGGTTATGGTTGTTGATTTGGAAAAGATATAGTTTTGGATTCATGAAAATTTGATAGCCTCATTTCTCATTTCACCCGATCCAAAAGGCAACTTCATTAACCGTTTGTCCATGGCTTTGGACGAAGCGAGACAAAATGTTCTACTCATTCTCTACATCATCTTGGTCGTCTCTTTTAGCAAACTTGACGACCGAGTTGCCTCGGTTCAGAGGCGGGAGCCCGTTTAAAGATCCGTCGACGTGGTGCCACCTGGACAAGAAGACTGGAGATTCAGGAGATCGGAGCAGCCGCAATAAAGCGTGGGATGATGGTTGAAGATCGAAGGACTCGGATCATTCGGTATAACATTTCTACCCACTTTGTAGTTTGTTGGTTTAGCTTTAATGGCAGATCCGGGTTATAGTACGCGATAGCGCCAGTTGTAAAAAGTTTTTGTTCCGCATTTGGTGTCTGTTAGACGGCCGGGGCGCTACCGTGGACTTACAGTGGTATCAGAGCCTCACCATTAAGCTTTGCTAACTTGAGCTAACGCGTTTAAAATATCGATGGAGCGAAATTTCAAAAACAACAATTTTCTGGATTAAAGTTTCTGTTGTTTTTAAATCAGGTCTAAAAATTATTTTGACCATACCAGAAAATTCAGCAAGCTTTTTAATGGAAACAGCAGAAAAACGATCCCCTAATTCGACCGTACGGCAGCGGATCCGCAGTCAATGCCTAGCTTTGACCGCTGAAGCGCGGCCGTCTTGGTGAATTAGTGGGCCATTTTTCTTCTGGGCTTTCATCTTGGGAAATTGTGGTTTCTGGTACTGTTCTTTTGGGCCCAGATTTTGTTACAGTACAGCAGATGTACGTGGGGCCCACTTCGGGAAGTTTTGTCGATCGAAATTTTAAACTTGTTAGTATGTAGTACTTACTTTATATCTCCGACCGGGAATGTCATTTGAGCGGTAAATTGCGTCTAATTGCTATAGTTCTTTTAGACGGGTTTGCGAACGAGACATTCGCGTTGATGTTCTGTGTTGTGCTGTGATGTTGCGGATATGTCGTGGTGGATAGCAGTGTGCAATGGTACTGCAGTTTGTATTTATTTGCAAATTTGATATTGCGGGGCGAGCGTCCAATATGTGGACTGCCGTCACTGCCTGTTTGTATAATATTCTTTTGGGAGACGACCGGGCTGAGGTCGATGTACCCGATGTATATATTTTCTTTTATGTACTAGGATTACCGGTAACACCTTAGAGTGTGTTTTGTAGCTAATTATATTTTAATGTATGGTTTTTAATAAAAAGTTTACTAAATTGGTTTTTAATTATTTTATCTTATTTAATGAATATTTTACTAGATTTTTCCTAGGCTTGCACACACTTGTGCATGATAACTAGGGTATATTTTGGGGTTTGGCCATGATTAGCAAACATGGTGTGTTAACCATTTTCTTAAGCTAGTTTTAAAATTTAGATTAGGTGCTTTTGGGTTTTAATTGTGTGGGGTTGTTTTTAAAAAAAAATGAAAAAGGATTTTAAAAAGGGTTGAATTGTTGACTTTGAGAGGGAGAGAGAGATATGAGCATGGTGCTTTATGGTGTGAACCATGCCTCATTAATGAGAAAAGAAAAAGAGAAGAGAGGGGTTTGGTCTTGCTCTCATTTCTCCTCCTCATTAGTGTTCTCTCATCCTCTCACACACTTACACACACAAAAGAGAGGCATCAGCAGCAGAGAAGCAGCAGCACCAGAAGCAAGAGCAGCAGTAGCAGCAGACAGCATCAGCATCAGCAGCACAAGAAGCATCAGCAGCAGCAACATCCACCTGCATCACCAGCACCTGCATCAGCTGCAGCAACTGCCGTCACTGCCTGTTTGTTATATATACCCTTACACCAATATTAGTGGAATGGGACGCTAATATATGTGTATTGACCCCATCATATTATTTCTGCAAATATATACCTTTAAGATGTTAGAATTCTTCTTGAGATTTGATTTGGAATATTAGGTGATTCATTGAGTTGGATATTGGACATACATATGTGATTACTGATTTGTACATTCGGGATATAGGAGATTATTCGATATTGTACATTGAGGAGTTGTGAGACTTATATGATGTGAGAGCTCAACTTGGGGGCTGATTTGAAGAATTAGGATTTGAGTGTCTTGATGGATTGTGATCCTACCACGATGACAGGATTCCGTGGGATGACATATTTCACTCCATACCTCATACCTTTTCACCTGTGCACTGTTCCACGTATTAGGAGTACCTGTTAGTGTACCCTTCATGATTGCTGCATATCTACATTCTCATATCCCTATTGCATGGCTATTGCATACTACTGTCATGTTATTATTGCTTCACATATTGATTGTACCTGTTAGTGTACTTTCCATTATTCTGCGTTTACATGACCTGTTATTATTGTAAATTGTATATCTTAGATTCATGCTGTACGTATATTCTTGCGATTATCTGCATATGTTATCTACTATTCACGAGTTGGCAACTCACCCTCGTTGTGCCACAGTTGTTTTGCAGGGTGTTTCCCCAGAATAGTCGAGGCAGGCTATTCAGCCATCATCTTTTGCTACAGATACCGCATCGGCTCCCAGTGTACTATTTTGCTTAGGTGGGTTGGATGATTATCTGTATTTCATATTGTACATTCGTTGTATCTTGTACTCTCCATCTACTATTATGTTGTTGACTTAGAGACTTGGTGAGGACGATATTGTATTTTATTTGCGGCTTTGTTGTCTTATATACAGCTTTATCTCTTTCGTCTTTATTTCTTCGCTACGGCGTCGTATATTTGTGATGTGGATTGTTTTCAACCTTTGGGCCAGTTTTTACAAAAAGGGGTGTTGCCAAAATTTTAAATATAAAAAGTGAGACTTTTAAAGAATTTGGGTTGCGATTTCAAATGTTTCAAAACTGCTATTATCTTTTCTTACCTTCTTTTTATGGTTTAGATTTCTGGGTTTTGGCTTTCTTTTACTGTGTTATGTCTTTAGGCGTTGCGTAGTATTAGGGCCGTCAGGGGCCAATTTCGGGTCGTGACAAAGTTGGTATCAGAGCGCTAGGTTTTACTTTTCGGAGTGTAGGATGACCTTAGTATGATGGAGTAGGTAGCTTAAGCAAAGTAACGTAGTGTGTGTATGTCTGCAGCATATCCACGATGTGGTACTTCGCCTTAAGTGACCTAAGTACAACTTGCTTGAAATTCCTTCCTTGATGGTTCATATCTTTGTGATTCGATTTCCATTTTCCTATCGAATCTATTCTCTATTTATAGGCTTGCCGCCGATGACTATGGGGACTCAGAGTGATGCAGCGAGGGTCGAGGTCAGAGTTGGCTCGGGGGAGATGAGTACTGACCAGGATGGCACTCTAGTTGCACAGGTGCAGACGGATCAGCCTTCGACTTATAGTATCGATAGGCTTGTGGCAGAGATGCAGGACTTCCGCCAGACTATGAGTTCATTGGTTGATGTCATTCGGGAGCTACGACAGGAGGCTGTCACCCCTGTTACTCAGTTGTCACTTACGATCAGCATGCAGGTGTCCGTCACCTACATAGCACCAGTGATTGCAGCTCCAGTTGACGAGGCACATATTCCAGAGGCTCAGAGAGCTCCAGGACAGTGGAGGACTCGTACCAGTGTACCAGTCCAAAGACAGAGGTTTGGTCGTCGAGACAGATTTCATGGCCGTCGCGGGAGCAGCAGAGGCTTAGGACGAGGACAGTCATTCAGCTCTCATCCCCAGGAGGGTCAGCAGTCAGCGCGTGGATGCTTTCGATGCGGAAGCCTTCAGCACTTCGTCAGGGATTGTTCATCAGCACGGCGTCAGGATCGTACTCAGAGAGGCCGTAGACGTGGAAGGTTCGCTCAGGGGGCTCAGCCTACCAGATGAGTTCAGTCAGTTGTGGATAGGGGGCAGACACGGGAGTTTGCTTCTACCCATCGGAACGCGCAGGCGTCCAATGTGGAGATTTCAGGTATCTTTTTATTCGCATATTCTTTTGATGTATTCGTTTGTTTTTCACACTTGTGCCGTGGTTCGGACGAGAGTTGTGTTAGGTAGATTAGCCGTTTGTTTGTGTTAACTTCTGTCAGCGATTCTTTTATTGCGCGACACGTATTTCAGTTGTGTGCCAATCGGATAAGAGACAGAGATTCGTCCGTCATTTTGATCCTTCTAGAGATATTGGATTTGACATTCTCCTGGGCACGGACTGGTTAGCTACGTGCTAGGCGTCTGTAGACTACCGTGAGGAAACAGTCAGGAATTGTTTTCCCGGCGAGTCAATTCTTGTTGTGCGGGTGGATAGTTGTGCCGCCTCTCACAGCTTGGATTCAGCCTTTTCGCTAGTCGGGTTTTGAGGAGATGTCGTAGATTCTTGACGTTCATTCGTGATGCCGGAGCCGCAGTGGGATTGTTGGACCGGGTTCCTTTCGTGCGAGAGTTTTCCGACGTTGTTCCAGATGGCCGGCGAAGCTTAGGAGCTTAAGGATCAGCTGCAGAGTTGTCGTTTGGGGAGTTTTGTGCGTCTGAGTGTTTCGCTTTTGGAAGCTCCTATTTTTACTTGTCAAAAAGAAAGACGGCAGTTTAAGCTTGTGTATCGACAGATCATTAATTGAACCGGCTTACGGTGCGGATGGGTATCCTTTACCTCGCATTGACGATTTCTTCGATCAGCTCCACAGTGCGAGACATTTTCTAAGTTTGTTTGGGATCAGGTCATCATTATTGCAGTTCGGAGTGATGGCATTCTGAAGACTGCCTTATACGTGCTATAGGCTTTGTGTATTTTGGTGAGTCATTGGATTCCCTGATGCCCTAGCAGCATTCGTAGATGTGATGAACCGGATTTCTTCAGGCCGTTCCTCGACCAGTTATTATTGTGTTATTTACGACATTCTGGTCTATTTAATGTGTCTTGAGGGGCAGGAGAAGCACTTGAGGATTTGTTATGCAGTTACTGGGAGAGCCCCAGCGGTCTGCTAGATTCTCGGAGTGTTTCTTCAGGCTGTCCGTGTGGACTCCTAGGTCTTGTAGTCACGGGGACGGTTTCGTATGGTACCGAGGGAGATCGTAGCCGTACAGCTTAGGCCCAGACTTGTGTGCAGGATGGAGGTCCGCAGATTTTTGGGCTTAGCAGGTTCTTACCGCCATTTCGTGCAGGATTGCTAGAGTAGTGCTGCACCGTCGACTAAATTGACCGGAAGGGAGGTTTCTTTTCTTTGGGCTGAGGCATGTGTGCGGAGTTTTCGGCAGTTGAAGATTCGGTTAACAACTGCATCAGTCCTTTCCTTGATTTCTGGTTCGGGCGACTTTGTTGTTTAACTGTAATGTTTCTTGAGTGGGCTCGAGTGTGTACTGAGGTGACACTATAGAGTTATCGCTTTTGCTTCCCTACATCTGGAGGAAGTACGAGAAGGATATTCCACTTATGATCTGGAGATGGCCGCGGTGGTTTTGCGTTGGAGATTTGGAGACACTGTGTAAGTGCACGGCGGCGCCCCGGCCGTCAATCCGACGCCGGAATGCTGAAGCGGTGATTTACTTTAACTTTTCAAACCGGCACCACCGCGCACTATAAAACCCGGATCGTGCCATTAAACTAGTCCTAGCTAACTACAAGATGGGGAATGAGAGATATACCGAGTGATCTGTGTCCTCCGGTCTTCTCGTCGTCGTCCCGATCTCCCGCGGAATCTCCGGTCTCCATCGCGTCGCCGGAAGGGCACCACGTCGCCGGCTTCTTTTACGGGCTCCCACCTCTATACCGAGGCAACTCGGGCACGAAGTTGGCGAGTCGACATGCCCAAGGTTTGCTATAGAATAGTGTAGTGCTCTTTGTGTCTCTAGGGGTTTCTTGAAGTTGCCTTTGGTGGAGGATATGAAATAGGCTTTTGGAGGAGGAGCTAAAAAGATTTTTGCCTAGCCAAATGAGCAAAAATTCCCCACTACCAAATTAGGACAGCCCCTATACATGGCTGGCCTTGGCTTGGGGATCATGAGGGGGAGAGAAACTCAAGAGGGGTGAATCAAGAGAATAATGCAAGGTTGAGTGTCATGGAAAAAGCAAGTGATGATGAGAAACAATGATCACTCCCAAAACCAATACTCCATCAACTAATCATCACTACAAAGTCACGCAATCATGAACCATGGAAGGTCAAGGGATGGGGCTCCATCATGAAACCATCATGATACAAAAGTATGCAAAGACAACCCTCCACAAATGCTTATTTGCACAATTGCAAATAAGCCTTCCTCCACCAATCTTCGGCCAATGAAAGATACAAATGAAAATGGCCGAAACGGAAAACAAACTGGCAACTCCAGAAAACTGGTCCCGTAATAAATTACAGGAAAACCCCGATACTGTGTATACACACCCGCATCTGTATTCCGACCAAATACAAATGCAATGAAACAAAATCTACACTGTACTATACTAGGATCCGGCTTAAACCAAAGCCTGCTAGTATTATCCTTCCGATCCTGATCCGTGCAATACCGCACGTATCTGATCGAACCCTGCCATATCTCCATACGGCCTCTACAGCGTTTCGCCCGAAAACTTGAGCAACTGTCTATGGGGGACTCTAAAGACTCGTCAATACTATGGCTGTGGATTTAACCACTAGCATGTCAGAGGTATTAGCCATACGTGACGGGCTTCCAGCTATTGACAAAAAGGGATGTCTGTGAGCGAACTCATCCTGACACCCTACTGAGCCTGTCAGTGACAATATCCGTACAGTCCGGTCCGTTCGTCTATGAGCATCGCATGGCGGGCCTAGGGGGTTGGTAAAAGTCAGACCCCCAAAAGCGGTACAAGTCGTGTCAGAGATCAGCCCAGAACACCCTGAGATACTACTGGAATACCTACCATTAAATCTCCTGCCTTGGCCAAGGACTTTTCATGTTCTGGCTCTCCTAGACACAGCGCGACCTCACCACCAATACCGGGAGAGACGAACCCCCGAAGATCCGCTCACTGCCTCCATGTGGCTCGGGACTGTACCCAACTAAAACCATTTTGCACGTCTCCTTTGAGCGTGGTAGGGTAGTAATCAAAGTACAGTGGGAACTCACACGAGACAAATGACGATCCTCAGGTCGATGAACTAACATGTACACATGTCACCAGGGAACTGCTATCTGACGTCAGGTATAAGACCAACTAGCATGTTCCCGGCGAGTCCTGTCCGGTGTACTCATAACCCAATGAGCACCTGTATACATCTTAGGTGAACCAACTGACACCAGTTGCTTGTGAGACCGGCTACCGCCCCTCGTCGGGGTCTCGACTGTATACGCTAGTCTACTCTGGAGAATCGATGCCCTGTCTCGAAACTCCCACGACTAGGGACCTTTTAAGGATGTGCTTATAGACCACCAGCTCCTACGTATATGATTGCCCTGATACTGCTGGCTGTCAAGCAAGAATCCTAGGGGCTCTATCAACGTGCAATAGTGACCTGTCAGGTCACCTAAAGCAGTACACGATGATAAAGATAAACTAGATAGCATACTATCATCTTGAGTAAGACTGTCCTACCGGGATAGGTCCTTCCTCAATCATTGCAATCACGTGCCTGTGATCCAATAATTGACTCTGAGGGCACTATCTCCAACACACTGCTGGTTCGAGAGTCATGTCAGATTTTCATGGACCACCAGAGCTTAATGTACATCTTCCTGCAACGGATTTTGATTGTTGTGATAGTCTTCTGCAGATTTACAGTTTTTGTGCGATCGTTGAGTACATCTTAAATTCGTCTCTACGGAGGGGACAGCTTGCTCATGCCCACGCCTGATCACTTTTCTTTAAATCGCTTTCGCGAGACACTGCTCGTCGATGCTCGCTCGTCAGAGATACTTGAGCATACTCGGCTGGGTAATGATTCGGAATCCTTCAGTTGTAACACGGTGTGCTAAGTTAGGGACGCGTTTGTGTACCTGATGTTATCGGGTAGAGACGTGAAATCCTAGAACAAGCACATCAGTCAACTCTCTGTTTTCATTCGAGTTCCACCAACATTGACGTGACTTGTGTAATAGTTACGGGTAGGAAAGGATGTAAATAGAAGTTTCAGGTTTCATTTCAAAGTGTCTGTCTTGTTGTGTGCTTAGGTCGAGCATCTGAGGCCGGCTGGAGAGTTGCAACCTTTAACCGTTCCAAAGTAGGTGTGGGAGCAGATTTCCACAAATTTTGTTATGGTGTCTACTCAAGTTTAGTCAGGGTGTGACTCCATTCGGATTCTTGTCGTCCGGTTATACTCAGTTTGCTCAGTTGTTCTTTATTAAGTTGTGCGTTTGTGTTTGTTGTCAGCAGTTGGGGATCGTCACTCGCCATTGTTAGGGTTCTTCTTCGATAGCTGTTATCAGGAGACACTCCAATTGGCAACCTTTAGGTTTAGGGGTTAGGTCGTGTCGATCACCAGCCTGTTGTTTTTCTGACTCTGCGTAAGTAGGATTTTGGACCCCAGCTAGTCTAGAGACTTCGGAGATGTTCCAGTCGTGTTAGGTCAGGATGGAAATTGTCCATTACGAATAGAGGTCTTATGCCGACTATGTTGGTCGTAGCCTCGAGTTCGCAGGGACAGATCATGTATTCCTACGGACTTTTTCGATGAATGATGTGTTAGATTTTGGGAAGCTTATCCCAGGATTTAGGCTCTCTTGAGATCCTACAAGCGAATTAGTTTCGTTGCCTTTAATTTTAGCACTTCCGCCCAGATTATTGAGTTTTCACCCCGTATTCCTTGAGATGATACTTTGCAATTACCTTCATGACCTTTCTCACATAATTTGGCACCAGACCATTTGGCTTGGACGCGATCGTTTCGCTAACCGGCAGCCATTGTGTTAAGGGCTCGGCAGGTGGAGAAACGTCGGTCAAGGGTCTTGCCATCTGTGAAGGGTATTCTTGGACGTAGCCGTATAGTGAGGAAATCACTTGGGAGGCTGCGAGCGATATTTGAGATTTGTAATCTTCTCTTTGAGGGTACGCGTAGAAGTATATTTCTAAATTCGGGGACGAATTTCTTTTAAGGGGGGAGATTGTAACACCTTAGAGTGTGTTTTGTAGATAATTATATTTTAATGTATGGTTTTTAATAAAAAGTTTACTAAATTGGTTTTTAATTATCTTATCTTATTTAATGAATATTTTACTAGATTTTTCCTAGGCTTCCACACACTTGTGCATGATAACTAGGGTATATTTTGGGGTTTGGCCATCATTAGCAAACATGGTGTGTTAACCATTTCCTTAAGCTAGTTTTAAAATTTAGATTAGGTGCTTTTAGGTTTTAATTGTGTGGGGTTGTTTTTAAAAACAAAATGAAAAAGGATTTTAAAAAGGGTTGAATTGTTGACTTTGAGAGAGAGAGAGAGAGATATGAGCATGGTGCTTTATGGTGTGAACCATGCCTCATTAATGAGGAAAGAGAAAGAGAAGAGAGGGGTTTGTTCTTGCTCTCATTTCTCCTCCTCATTAGTGTTCTCTCATCCTCTCACACACTCACACACACACACAAGAGAGGCATCAGCAGCAGAGAAGCAGCAGCACCAGAAGCAAAAGAAGCAGTAGCAGCAGACAGCATCAGCATCAGCAACACAAGCATCATCAGCAGCAGCAACATGCACCTGCATCACCAGCAGCTGCAGCAACTCAATCCTTCACCTTCACCTGCTTCTTAGGGTTCTATAGGGTATACTTTCTGAACCCAAGTTCCTTATTTTCTTAGCTTGTGTGCTAATTAGCTTCGGTTGGTGTTAAATATTGATTTTAGTGCTAATTATGGTGAATTATATGGAATTTTGGTTAGAATGTGATTGTGTTAGTTAACCTAGCTTATTTTAGTGTTGTTAGGGTTACTTTAACTGAGAAATAACCCAGATTTCACTAAAATACCATAGGGTTTGTGTTTTGTGCAAAATCGGTGTTCTAATGCGATATTGTGGCATTCTGTGATCTGCTATTGGCCCGGACCCTTCAGGATAAAATTGAGAAGACTGGAGCATGCACATTAGGTCTAGATTACACCATCAGAACATGAGCCATCCTCTCCCAAATCTGGCTGCAGATTTAATAAGTTTGGCCGCAAATTGCGGCCAAGTAAGGGGCAGGGGTGTTGGGGTCTTGGCTAGGGTTCTCTGCTGTGTTTTCTAGTGTTTTGGCATATTTAGTTTTGTAAGATTTGACCTGTAAAAAAATCTATGATCAACTATCATTTTTCATGTCCGTTTTGTTTGGGCGATACGCGCGATATGTGAGTGGGTTCTGCGATCCAGCGTGTCGCGGCGTGTCGCGGTAGTTTTAGACGCGTATACACACGTTTTAGCGTATCGTGCACACGCGCGTTAGTTCATGACGTGAGTTTCTCGTTTGGGTTCGATATCGTATTTTGCGGAATAATTGGCTTATATATGATTTCCTTGTCTCATTTTCATGTTTGCAGGCGGGGACTACGGACACGGCTACAAAGGGAGACAGGTGGTAGGATTCACCTAGCGTGGAGCGTAGGTGAGTAGATTTAACATCTACAGGGGAATCGCCCGCATTGCATTATGCGTCTGGGCTAGGATTCTAATACTTGTTGCGTATTCTACGTCATTGTTAGAATTGCGCCTTACCCTTTTATTAGATATAATGATACTGTGACTAGCAGCCGTAGGACACTACACATATTATTGATGGTTCATGTTGCACGAGCACGGATTGTATGCTACACACACACCGTCGATAATTGCCATGTCACACACAAACCATTATAGATATCATATTGCTTGGTTAGGGACTTTACGACATCGATTCACCTTACCTATCACTTTGGACATTTAGTTACCGATATACCTTACTCACATATTCCACTCATACCCGGAGGGGGTATACTTCATCAGTTCTTATAGGTAGATACCTATACATTACTACACCTGTATGTTACACACATATTCAGTTGCAGTTACATATTTACCTTTACTGATGTTACTTAGCTGTACCTTATTGGTTTCGCATACATCTGGTTTCAGCTACATATTCTCATTTATATGCTCGCATTTCAGATATATCGCATATATTTATTCCTGGATTTGCGCATTGTTTATTTGGATTTTACATGTTGTTTTCTGGATTTGGGAACCGCGGGAGTTCATGAAATTATGCATACATTGAAAAACCTGATTTCCTTGATATGATATTTGCGCAGCCACCATGAGATTTATCGGTTCTAATTATATACTCCATACGATGTGTGGTTGCCGTATGAGGGTAAATGGTGGGGCCCGGTATGGTTCCCCTCGGCAAGATGATCGATGGATTTCGCCGATTGAGCCTGGAGGCGGGCGAGTACCTACCGGTGACAGTACTAATGACTCGGCGGGGATCAGGGAGATACCGTTGGGAGTCATTTACGTATGCATACGTCGAAAGGCGGGGGTCAGAGTTAAGCACTCGCACTTTCGGGATAGCGTATGATACGTACCTATTAGGATTTCTGTGTCGATGCTTGGCACATTATTTTTATGATATTTCCTTTAAACGCCTTTGTATATATAACAGGGGATTTAGCCGTTGTTATATGTACCCTTACACCAATATTAGTGGAAGGGGACGATAATATATGTGTATTGACCCCATCATATTATTTCTGCAAATATATACCTTTAGGATGTTAGAATTCTACTTGAGATTTGATTTGGAATATTAGGTGATTCATTGAGATTGGATAATGGACATACATATGGGATTACTGATTTGTACATTCGGGATATAGGAGATTACTCGATATTGTACATTGAGGAGTTGTGAGACTTATATGATGTGAGAGCCCAACTTGGGGGCTGATTTGAGGAATTGGGATTTGAGTGTCTTGATGGATTGTGATCCTACCACGATGACAGGATTCCGTGGGATGACATATTTCACTCCGTACCTCATACCTTTTCACTTATGCACTGTTCCATGTATTAGGAGTACCTGTTAGTGTACCCTTCATGATTGCTGCATATCTACATTCTCATATCCTTATTACATGGCTGTAGCATACTATTGTCATGTTATTATTGCTTCACATATTGATTGTACCCGCTAGTGTACTTTCTATTATTCTGCCTTTACATGACCTATTATTACTGTAAATTGTATATCTTAGATTCATGCTGTACGTACATTCCTACGATTACCTGCATATGTTATCTACTATTCACGAGTTGGCAACTCACCCCCGTTGTGCCACAGTTGTTTTGCAGGGTGTTTCCCCAGAATAGTCGAGGCAGGCTATTCAGCTATCATCTTTTGCTACAGATACCGCATTGGCTCCCAGTGTACTATTTTGCTTAGGTGGGTTGGAGGATTATCTGTATTTCATATTGTACATTCGTTGTATCTTGTACTCTCCATCTACTATTATGTTGTTGACTTAGAGACTTGGTGAGGACGATATTGTATATTATTTGTGGCATTGTTGTCTTATATACAGCTTTATCTCTTTCGTCTTTATTTCTTCGCTACGGCGTCGTATATTTGTGATGTGGATTGTTTTCCGCCTTTAGGCCAGTTTTTACAAAGAGGGGTGTTGCCAAAATTTTAAATATAGAAAGTGGGACTTTTAAAGAATTTGGGTTGCGATTTCAAATGTTTCAAAACTGCTATTATCTTTTCTTATCTTCTTTCTATGGTTTAGATTTCTGGGTTTTGGCATTCTTTTACTGCGTTACGTCTTTAGGCCATGCGTAGTATTAGGGCCGTCACGTGCCAATTTCGGGTCGTGACATTACCCCGCGACGGTGTGCACGGATAGCCGGGTTCTTGAGGGCAACGGGTCCGTATCTCATGGCTTTGAGAGGCAGAGGGACCTCACTCTAGAATTGGCAGACTATTCGCCGCACTCGTAGGGGGTACAGGTTGACCCAAGGAGGGGTGCTCAAGTTACCGGATTCCGTGAAGTGCCGGGTGGTCCATTCACTTTGCTGTAGGGGGCTGTCTCGCTTCAGGTTTTGGCGGGTAACTTGCCGCACCCGTAGGGGTCTAGGTTTCATAGCACAGGCTATCCAAACGACCAGGGGAACGTCGAGTTTCAGTAGCGGCTCTGTGAAACCCGGGGATCCCGGATTATCTGTATTGCTCTGTGATGCTTATTACTTTTCTGTAATGTTGCATATTATCACGCCTGGAGTGATTACTGTATATTGGTATATATACTATTAGATGTTGTATATGTTTTACACCCGCGCTAGTCCAGTCCCCGCTCTGTCGTTAGTTAAGTAACCTAACGGGTGATGATGGGACCCAGTGGCGAATGCGGATGGCATATACGTACATTATATTTTCATTCTTTTCTGGTGTATTTAATTGATGGGACTGCGTTGATTCTTATCAATGCAAGAAAAAAAAACCTATATTTGATGTTGTTGGAACCAATTTAAAAAGTTTTATTACAAAGACGTTTCCTTTTGGTTTGCATAGTGATATTCGGTTGGAATATCCTGCACCTCATTCGACGAGGCAAGGGCTGATATCCCTTCACCGGGAGAGACCCCTTGGGCAGAAGTTTGCGTCAGGGTAATAACTTCAATATAGTCGATTACAAGTTGCTTTGCATCGCGGTATTCAGTTGGAATATCCTGCACCTCATTCCATGAGGAAAGAGCTGAGATCCTTTCACCGGGAGTGACCTCTTTAGCAAAGGTTTTCGTCACTATATTTTATAAAAAAACTATCAGGTTCCTTCAACGAGATCAAGTTCATTACGTTAAAGGTTTTTCGCCAAAAACCAGCCGTAGCCCTCCGTCATTTCTTATGGACAGTCAGTAGTATTCAAGCTATGTTTGTTGTCCAAAGTCAAGGCATAGTGTTTGGTAGTTGCTAAATATTTATCTGTTGCATAGATAGATGCGTTGGTTTGGGACAGTCGTATTACCTTATTGGCCAAAGTCAAGGGTATGTACGGGTGGGTTCAAATTAACCTGGATAATGACGGGTAGAACTTGACATGTGACTTATGATTTGTTAGCCAAAGTCAAGGTCATAAGAGCATGAGGCAAAAATCAAATCGGGAGTTTCAAATATAAACTGAAACTTGCCAGGTATGCGCACACCTTCTGGAGTGTGATAACTTGAGTGGTTTCCATCAAGCTATCATGCAATGATAGTTGGATCCTGATTCTCACTGATGAGTTGGTTTACTCTTCGGGTGATCCCGACTAATTCTTCTTTCAGGTTTGGAGGAGAATTTGAGATTACAGTGGGAAGTTTCCTGATTAGATAAAATGATAACCATTCTGATCTAAGTTAGAGTGCACGCAGAGTGTTTCTTTTCTCTCTCTCTCTCTTTGGCAGCGACCTTTGACCGACCCTAGACTATGACTCAGTGACCAAGTTGATTGAACCTTCTTAAAATACTGGCTTTTGGATTGTCTAAAGTTTCATAAGTCATTGTCGCTCCTTCTTTTACCCTTTGCATTTCTCAGAACACCCCATATTACTACGGACATCCACTTCCATTGGATAGATCCATCGTATGGTTATATACGAACTCGGAGGGACTTCTTCGAGGATGGATCCAGGTTCAGGAGAAATTGAATTAGTTTATTCAGTTGTCTTTTATTATCAACTTCTCTCAGGTTGCTAGGGCTCCTTAGTCTAGGAGAGTACACCTATTACGCTTATTGGATAGTCTTATTCCAAACCGTAGGCAGGTGCCGAAAGGTAGGGAATGAAGAAAACCAATTAGCCTAAGTAGGGTGTGCAGAAGGTAATATGTAAAGACAAGATAAAGGGATTAGAAAGAGGGCAAAGTAAATTGCGACTCTTATCATTCACGACCAAACCGCGTACTTCATCGCCACTCCTATTTCACCTTTGCTTTTTCCCAGTTCGGGAGAAATAGAATAAGGTATTATTCAGTTGTCTTTTATCGTCACCTTTTTTCAAGATACGAGTACTCCTTGGTTTAGGAGAGTACACCTATTATGCTTACTAGATAGTCTTCTTCCAAACCATAGGCTGGTGCCGAACGGTAGGGAAGGAAGAAAACCACTTAGCCTAACGATGGTGTACAGAAGGTAATGAATAAAGACAAATAAAGGGATTTGGAGAGATGGCAAACAAATATACGGTTATAATCATGAATTGATTTATGGAAGAGGCATTACTAAGAATACCAGGATACCCCTACGAAACATTTTCATGTTTCAGTTTCACTGTGCATTGTTAATTGTAAACCGATTTCCCAATTAGACATTTGCTCCATGGTATGTATTTACCAGGTTTCATTCTCATATCTGTATAGTTTTACAGATGATGAGTGGGGGTAAGTTATTGGGAATTAGGTAATTATTCTCATTATATCGGAATTCGTTGTAATTAGTGATATTTGAGGAAATCGCCTGGGTACAGTTTTCAACCTACGTTGCATAGGTTTTGAGATAATCAACTCAGCGGACTTATACAGAGTATTGTATGTTGTCCAGTGTCCATCAGGACAAAGGGGTAGGTCTTCATACTATGTTCTGTTTACTTATGACTTCTCTAGTTTTTGTTAGTTGTATGTATGCCCTAGAGGCCAGTATTGTACAGATGATGTATATTATATTGGATGCTTGGACATATATAGAGGGGACTTTCTTGCTCGATATGATAGTATGCTATCCGGTTTCTCTTTACTTTAACATGTATACTAGTCTCTTTATACTGTCTTATCGTTACATGTTGGTAAAGCCCTTAGGATGTGTACTTGACTACCTGGACTATAATGCGGATCATACTAGTGGAGACATGGTAGTCCATAAGTACATCCTTTAAGGTCCCTAGTCGTGGGTGTATCGAGATGGGGCATCGATATACCAGTGTAAACTAGCGTATACGCTTCTCGACCCATGAGATGGGCGATGGATGATCCCATATCCATTGGTGTTTGACATCAGAGATGGTATACGGGTGCTCAGTGGAGACTGGGTACACTGGACGGACTCGTCGAGAACTCCCAGATGGTATTATACCTCACGTCAGATGGCAGTTCTCTGGTGACACTTGTGCAGGTTAGTCTGTAGACCCGAGATCGTCATAGAGTCTTGTGTGATTCCCACTGTGCTTTGATTTCCACCTTACCACGTCCATGAGGGCGTGCAAAACGGTGGTTTTTGGGTACAGTACCGAGTCACATGGAGGCAATGAGCGATAGGAGGGGTTTCGTCTCTCCCGGTATTGGGGGTTGATGTTGCATTGTGCTCGATTGGCCATAACAGGGATGTCCTTGGCCAGGGCTGATTTAGAGATTTACTGGTAAGTGTTACCAATAGTTTCTCGACCCGTTATGATCCTTACATAGGCATGACTTATCGGTTATTGGGGTCTGACATTTACCACCCCTAGACTTGATATGCGACATATCAGACGAGGAGACCGGACTGTACGGGAAGTGTTACCGGCAGGCTTTTACAGGAGTTGGAGTGGGCTTGCCTGCTGATCTTCTGATCGTTCAATACCCGGGTAGACGTTACGTCCAACTAGTACCGCTGACGGCTTATGGGTGCTTGATGTAATTATCACCTACTGCCGGTGTATTGACGAGTCTTTAGAGTCCTACATAGAGGTTTTACTGGCTCAGGCAAAACGAAATAGGAGCACGTATGTGATATGTGCGGGACCGAGAATAATGCGTGTATGTGATACCGTATTCTATTCTCGTGACTTTTTGTATCGGTCGGTTATATATGATATAGCCGGGTTATCGAATCAAGTGTTGATTCGATAAGTCGATAAAATGGATGTTAGTCTGTTATATGAGATATGACCGGATTATTAAGTCAAGTGTTGATTTAATAATTAAGTGTATAATTTTATATTAGATATACTAGTTTACATTTACTAACACTTGTTCACTTTAGGGTTTTTCTCAAATGAGCACAATTTTAATGTATATATGATATATATTAAAATTGTGTTTTCTTATTGTATCATGGTTGATGATACACATGACTTGGGTGTATGAGACTTACACCATGCTATATATTATGGTGGGTTTTTACATTTTAAGTAATTACAAAATTAAGTGGAGGATTAGTTCAATGCATGAAGCTTGTGGAAGCTTGTGGATGCATTGACTAAGTCCACTTGAGTTTATTTATACCATAGATATTTCATAACCCAACCATAAGTGTTAGCTATGGTTATGACTCTACAAGAGTTAGTATATGATACTCACTCACCATGGTTATCCATCTCACTTGATCATTATCCTCATTTCTTTCTTTTGTTCATCATCTTCTTCACAGAACAAAAGAAAAAGCAAACTAGGGTTTTGAAAAGAGAGCAAAAGATTGTGAGAAATAAAATTCTAAAGAGAACCCACTTCCTATTTCTCCATCCTCTACTATACTAGCACTTTAGTTTAGGGTGTTTGCTTCACTAATTCTCAAGTTAGTGAAGTAGAAGCTTGAGTTGGCATCCCCTCGACGTAGATCATCTTCGGCCTCGAAGACTTCAAGCAAGGACGCATCTTTCACCTCGTGAAGCCATGCAAGGGTCCGGGAGAACCACGATCGCAACGAAGGGACTTCAACAAGGAGCAATAGAAGTGAAGGACCGATCTACAAAGGTTGTATATCGCATTCACTTAGATGTAAACATAGTTTACTTGCTTTATGATTCGCCTAATCTCTAGTATACGATCTTCCTTAAGGTTGTTCGGCAAATAAAAATTTAATTTTGGCATGGTCGATGCCTTGTAGAGCTTTGTTAGTGTGCCTAGTAACCCTAAAGTGGTATTAGAGCTTAGCTAGAGCATTAGGCGATGAGTTAACGAAGTTAAAACCCCGATCGAACCCGAAAACGTCAAAACGACCCCCTCTCTGGACTTTTTTCAAAATCTGTGATTTTTCAGAATTAAAAATACCTAAAAAATTCAGCAGGGTTTTTTAAGAATTACGGTGCAAATTTTATGACGTAATCAGTACGGACGGCCGCGGTTCCGCGGCAATACCCTGCTTGTGCCGCGGAACCGCGGCCGTACAGTGAGTGTTTGACTTGGGGTTTGCACAGTAATACTTTTATCTGATAGTGCTATTTTATGGGTATTTTTAAACTGACTCAAGTGTTGAATATTCTGGGGATCCTTTTGTATTCGTTAATTCGATCGGAACATTTAATTTCTTATTGTTATTCCGGATAATTTAGAAAGTATTAAAATGTTCGAACGGATATCATTAACTCAATTTTTCCCGGCACGAAAAACATTGAAGTGTTGAATTTTTCTCGGGTTTAAATCTTTCGAAAACACGTGCATGTAATGTGACGGACCCTCTAGAAGATAACAAACCTTAACTCGATTATGTGACCGTCTTGAACTGCCCTTTGAACCTTAGGGTTTGGGGAAGTACGGCGTGCCATATGTGAGGCGTTGGCTTGACCCTTCTACGGCTGGACCGTTGCTACTGTGACGTATTCTGGAATTTTTGAACTCCGCTCAAGTGTGGAGCTATTTAGGAAATCTTGGGTGTTTGATGATCTGTTTGGAAAGTTTAATACTGTTTATTTATCTAGAATGTGGTACAATATGTGGAATTCATAAAGTTAGGCATGAAATGCGAAGTATGTGATATTTCGGATTTACAATGTCTAAAGAGATTATGGATTCCAAATGTTGTAGTTTTACACTTTCTTTTCTGTGACCGTAAGTGTAGTATGTAGTTGTATTGCCTGTTTTCGTTGCTATACATCAACGACGATCGGTGTATGCATACTTACTTACGTTGATGACATGTGATGTTATGTGTTGCTGGATATGTTATATTGGATCGTCGCGTTTTGAATAGCCGGGAGTTTTATGTGAGATGAGAGTTTTTAATTTCATTCTTGTAAATTTAAAATGTATGTAATATTCTTTTATTGGGGCACTTCCGGGTTGAGGTTGAGGTTGATGTCACCATTTGTATACTGTTTACTTTTTCGCACTAGGATAGACCTAAGGAGGAGAGCACAAGTAACCGGGTTCTGGAGTCCAGTGGGAGACCAACTCGAGGAGTCGAGTCCGGGTCTCCTAACTCTAGAATTAGTAGGGTTGTTTGCCGCTCTCGTAGGGGTCTAGGGGTGTGGGTTTGGCTATTCATCGCGACCGTGGAATCTGTGTTTTATAGAGGCTCAAAATAAAACACGGACGTCCTAGTATATCCGATGTTTCATATGTTTCTTCTGCTGCGATATCTGTGATATGATCATTTGATGTGCTGTGATAAATACTGTATATAGTATATATGATATATTATATAGGCGTTACTTATGTTTTACACCCGCGCTAGCCCTGCTCCGCTCTGTCGTTAGTTACCTAACCTAATGGTGCACGAGGGGACATCGAGGCGAATGCGGATGGCATAAGTGTACGTCGTATTTATCTGTGATGTTTAGGTGACTTAAATGATGGGACTTCATTAATGTGATTAATGAAAGAAAAGAAACCTAAAAGATGTTGTAGAATCAAATTTTTCAAAAAGGGTAGCTACAGTTTTGCTTTGCATAGCGATATATATGATATATCCCGCACCTTATTCGATGAGGAAAGAGCCGAGATCCCTTCACCGGGAGTGACCTATTTAGCAAAACTGGCGGATGCTACAACACTCGGTTTTCTTTTTCTTGCTTTTTGAGTTTTGCTTTGCATAGTGATGTATATGATATATTCTGCACCTTATTCCATAAGGAAAGAGCCGAGATCCCTTCACCGGGAGTGACCTCTTTAGCAAAACTAATAAAAGCCTCAAAATCACTCCATTTCAAAATTCACATGATTCTACAACGATATCAAGTTCATTACGCAATAGGTTTTCAGAAAAATCTGTCGTAGCCTTCCGTCATTTCAGATAAGTCCAACTTAGTATTCGTGCTATGTTTGTTGGCCTGCGTCAACGCATAGTGTGCGGTAGCTAACTAGTAGTTATCTGCTTATGCATATGATGCAGATTGGATTAGGGTAGTCGTGCGAATTTGTTGGCCTGCGTCAAGGGTCGTACGGATGGGTTTAATTCAATCAAGAAATGACGGGTTGAACTTGACTAGCGCACTATGGTTTGTTGGCCTGCGTCAAGGTCATGGGACGCCAGGGGCAAAATATTATCGGGAATTTCAAGGGTTGAAATTTGCAATGAGATTGCATACCTTCTATGAGATAGTTGGATCCCGATACCCACTGCGAGTAATTGTTACTCCCGGGAGAGTTTTACACAGGACAATTAGCCGATCAAGTAGGTGTCTAAAATGGTGTCAACGGGGTTACGCCTCTGGGAAAATGAGGTTTACTTTAATTAGGTCCGTGCGAAAGCATGGGGAACCTCCCTCAAAGTACCGACACTGGCCTGGCTGAAAGATTGGCGAAGTTGTAGGGTGTAATTAATCCCGGCTAGTCTTTTCTTTTAGGGTTTGAAGGAAGATTTGATAAAAATAGTGGGAGCCATCCTGATTAGATAAAATAATAACCAATCTGATCTTGAAAGAGCATACGCTAAAGTGTTTTCTTCTCTTTCTCTCCAGGTAGCGACCATATCATGCCTTAATCAAAATAATAATATGGATGTATTGACCGAACCCGCATGTTATACTGTGCTGGGGAACGTTGGTTCCGTTCTTTCTTATAAAAGTTATAAGACTAAACAGGATATAGGGGAATACCAGGATTCCCATGCCACCCGAATGAAGAAAGTACATGTTGATGCATTTTCTTCGGGTGTGTTCGTTACAGAGAACTATTTCTCCATTTGCTCTACGTCCTGGGTATTAGATACCGGGTCAGGATCCCATATATGTAATAAGTTACATGGGCTTAGGAAAGGTAGAGAACTTGGAGAAGGTGATAAAGATATAAGAGTTGGAAATGGTGCAATTGTTGTAGCTAAAACCGTCGGGGCATATCACCTTGTATTGCCAACTAGTAATACATTGATTCTGAACGAATGCTATTACATGCCGAACCTGATATGCAACATTATATCGGTTTCTTTGTTGAGTAAAGAGGGATATAATTTTGTATTACAGGATAATGTTATGAACATTTTCCTTAACCAAAAGTTGGTTGGATCAGGCACGTTGTGCAATGGCATTTATGTTCTAAATCAATCAACGGTTCTGAGCATAACAAACACACACAGGAAGAGTTCAGAAATAAACGAATTCTTCTTGTGGCATTGTAGACTGGGTCACATCTGTGCGACACGACTAGCTAAGTTGCATAAGGATGGATATTTAAATCCGTTTGAATTTTCATCTTATGACACTTGTCAGTCATGTCTCAAAGGCAAGATGACCAAAACACCATTTACGGGACACGGAGAAAGAGTTACGGAACTCTTGGGACTGGTATATAGTGATGTATGCGGCCCCACGTCTACGGATGCCAGGAATGGTTCTGTGTACTTCATTACATTCACTGACGATCTCTCTAGATTCGGATATGTGTTCCTGATGAAACATAAATCAGAAGCTTTTGAGAAATTTAGAGAATATAAACAAGAAGTCGAGAACCAAACCGGGAAAAGTATCAAAATCCTTCGATCTGATTGAGGAGGCGAATACTTGAGCAATGAATTCCTGGACTCCTAAAAGAGAATGGGATTCTGTCTCAGCTGACTCCTCCATATACACCACAGCACAACGGTGTATCGGAACAGGGGAACCGCACCCTATTAGATATGGTGCGCTCTATGTTGAGCACAGCTGAGTTACCTATTTCCTTCTGGGGGTATGCACTGGAAACAGCTGCAGACCTATTGAATATGGTTCCCACCAAATCTGTGCCAACCACTCCATATGAGATATGGAAAGGAAAGAGACCATGTCTTAATTATGTTAAGATATGGGGTTGTTCGGCCTATGTAAAAACGCAAAATCCGGACAAACTCGCGGGAAGGTCTATTCAGTGTAAGTTTATTGGATATCCCAAACATTCGCGCGGGTATATCTTCTACCAAACCGAGGAACAAAAAGTGTTTGTTTCTCGACATGCCACCTTTTTAGAAAAGGAATTTCTTGAAAAAGAGATTAGTGGCATGGAGGTAGAACTGGAAGAGGTTCCAGCAATACAAACTACGACAGATGATTTGGTTGAACCGGAGGATTCAGTAGTTCCCAACGAACCTCAGCCTCTCCGCCGATCTAGTAGGGTTCCTCACCCACCTGAGAGATACTACGGTTTTCTCATGGATGATGGGAGCGAGGATTGCATCATGGTTGATGATGACCCAACTAGCTTCGAGCAGGCCATCACGAGTGGGGACTCAGTGAAATGGCTGGATACAATGCGGTCCGAGATGGAATCCATGTACACCAACAAAGTATGGACTTTGGAAGATGCTCCTGAAGGGGTAAAACCCATTGGGAGCAAGTGGATCTTCAAGAAAAAACTTGGTGTAGATGGGAAAGTGGAGACTTTCAAAGCTAGACTTGTTGCAAAGGGTTTTCGTCAAAGACCAGGTATGGACTATGACGAAACCTTTTCTCCAGTGGCTATGCTTAAATCCATCCGGATCATGCTTGCCATCGCTGCATATCATGATTACGAAATCTGGCAAATGGATGTTAAGACCGCCTTTCTAAACGGTGATTTAGAAGAGTGCATGTACATGACTCTGCCAGAGGGCTTCGTAGATAGTGGGAGCAGCGGGAAGGTGTGCAAGCTGCTTAAATCCATTTATGGATTAAAGCAAGTATCGCGGAGTTGGAACATCTGCTTTGACGTCGTTATCAAAGAGTTTGATTTCGTCAAAAACGTAGATGAACCTTGTATCTACAAGAAGGTGGCAGAGAGTAAGGTTGTCTTCCATGTATTGTATGTGGACGACATACTCTTGATAGGAAATGACATTCCTATGCTGCAATCGGTCAAGCTCTTCTTATCACAAAGATTCTCAATGAAAGATCTAGGTGTTGCCTCCTGCATATTGGGAATCAGGATCTATAGAGATAGATCTAAAAGGATATTGGGATTGTCCCAGTCCAGGTACATTTACACCATACTAAAGTGCTTTAGTATGGAAGAGTCCAAACATGGGTTTTTACCCACGATCTCAGGGCTCACTCTCTCCAAAGAGATGTCTCCCAAGACTGATTTGGAGAGAGCTCGCATGCAAGGGATACCCTATGCTTCGGCTGTAGGCTCTATCATGTACGCAATGCTATGTACCAGACCCGATGTAGCATACTCACTAAGTGTAGTGAGTAGGTATCAAGCTGATCCTGGAGAGAGTCACTGGACAGCTGTGAAGAGCATTCTCAAGTACTTACGAAGGACTAAAGAGATGCTCTTGGTGTATGGTAACGGAGAACTCCAAGTGGAGTCCTTTACCGATTCGAGCTTCCAGAGTGATAAGGACGACTCTAAGTCGCAGTCGGGATTTGTCTTTACCCTTTACGGAGGAGCGGTTAGCTGGAAGAGTTCCAAGCAGGAAACCGTAGCAGACTCGACGATGGAGGCTGAATACATCGCTGCCAACGATGCTGCCAAAGAGGCTGTCTGGATCAAGAAGTTCATTACTGAACTTGGAGTGGTTCCATCCATTGAGCATCCAATACCTTTGTATTGCGATAACAATGGAGCGGTGGCTTTGGCCAAGGAACCCAGGTCTTATCAGCGATCCAGGCATATTCTGAGGCGGTATCACCTGATCAGGGAGATATTTGATCGTCGGGAGATCGAGGTCAGGAGGTTTGACACGAAGAACAACACTGCGGATCCACTCACGAAGGCCATTCCCTAGAAACAGTTTGAGAGACTCTTCGGGATGCTCGGTATGCGATACTACAGCAGCTAGCCCTAGTGCAAGTGGGAGATTGTTAGTTGTATGTATGCCCTAGAGGCCAGTATTGTACAGATGATGTATATTATATTGGATTCTTGGACATATATAGAGAGGAATTTCTTGCTCGATATGATAGTATGCTATCTGGTTGCTCTTTACTTTAACATGTATACTAGTCTCTTTATACTGTCTTATCGTTACATATTGGTAAAGCCCTTAGGATGTGTACTTGACTACCTGGACTATGATGCGGATAATACTAGTGGGGACATGGTAGTCCATAAGTACATCCTTCAAGGTCCCTAGTCGTGGGTGTATCGAGACGGGGCATCGTTATACCAGTGTAGACTAGCGTATACGCTTCTCGACCCATGAGATGGGCGATGGATGATCTCATATCCATTGGTGTTTGACATCAGAGATGGTATACGGGTGCTCAGTAGAGACTGGGTACACTAGACGGACTCACCGAGAACTCCAAGATGGTATTATACCTCACGTCAGATGGCAGTTCTCTGGTGACACTTGTGCAGGTTAGTCTGTAGACCCGAGATCGTCATAGAGTCTTATGTGATTCCCACTGTGCTTTGATTTCCACCTTACTACGTCCATGAGGGCGTGCAAAATGGTTGTTTTTGGGTACAGTCCTGAGTCACATGGAGGCAATGAGCGATAGGAGGGGTTTCGTCTCTCCCGGTATTGGGGGTTGATGTTGCGCTGTGCTCGATTGGCCGTAACAGGAAAGTCCCTGGCCAGGGCTGATTTAGAGATTTACTGGTAAGTGTTGCCAGTAGTTTCTCGACCCGTTATGAGCCTTACATCGACATGAGTTATCGGTTATTGGGGTCTGACGTTTACCACCCCTAGACTTGATATGCGACATATCAGACGAGGAGACCGGACTGTACGGGAAGTGTTACCGGCAGGCTTTTACAGGAGTTGGAGCGGGCTTGCTTGCTGATCTTCTGATCATTCAATACCCGGGTAGCCGTTACGTCCAGCTAGTACCGCTGACGGCTTGTGGGTGCTTGATGCGATCATCGCCTACTGCCGGTGTATTGACGAGTCTTTAGAGTCCTACATAGAGGTTTTACTGGCTCAGGCAAAACGAAATAGGAGCACGTATGTGATATGTGCGGGACCGAGAATAATGCATGTATGTGATACAGTATTCTATTCTCGCGACTTTTTGTATCGGTCGGTTATATATGATATAGCCGGGTTATCGAATCAAGTGTTGATTCGATAAGTCGATAAAATGGATGTTAGTCGGTTATATGAGATATGAACGGATTATTAAGTTAAGTGTTGATTTAAGAATTAAGTGTATAATTGTATATTAGATATACTAGTTTACATTTACTAACACTTGTTCACTTTAGGGTTTTTCTCACATGAGCACAATTTTAATGTATATATGATATATATTAAAATTGTGTTTTCTTAATGTATCATGGTTGATGATACACATGACTTGGGTGTATGAGACTTACACCATGATATATATTATGTTGGGTTTTTACATTTTAAGTAATTACAAAATTAAGTGGAGGATTAGTTCAATGCATGAAGCTTATGAAAGCTTGTGGATGCATTGACTAAGTCCACTTGAGTTTGTTTTTACCATAGATATTTCTTAACCCAACCATAAGTGTTAGCTATGGTTATGGCTCTACAAGATTTAGTATATGATACTCACTCACCATGGTTAGCCATCTCACTTGATCATTATCCTCATCTCTTTCTTTTGTTCATCATCTTCTTAAGTGAACAAAAGAAAAAGCAAACTAGGGTTTTGAAAAGAGAGCAAAAGATTGTGAGAAATAAAATTCTAAAGAGAACCCAGTTCCTATTTCTCCATCCTCTACTATACTAGCACTTTAGTTTAGGGTGTTTGCTTCACTAATTCTCAAGTTAGTGAAGTAGAAGCTTGAGTTGGCATTCCCTCGGCATAGATCATCTTCGGCCTCGAAGACTTCAAGCAAGGACGCGTCTTTCGCCTCTTGAAGCTATGCAAGAGTCCGGGAGAACCACGATCGCAGCGAAGGGACTTCAACAAGGAGCAATAGAAGTGAAGGACCGATCTACAAAGGTTGTATATCGCATTCACTTAGATGTAAACATAGTTTACTTGCTTTATGATTCGCCTAATCTCTAGTATACGATCTTGCTTAGGGTTGTTCGGCACATAAAAATTTAATTTTAGCATGGTCGATGCCTTGTAGAGCCTTGTTAGTGTGCCTAGTAACCCTACATTTTTTAGACAAGTGTTTCATAGAAATACAATGTCCAAGTTTTGAGAAGTTGTGGGTATAAGAATGAAGTAGAGAGCCAGGTATCGCAAGTATCGGGATTCTTCAAAGAGATCGAAGATGTAGATTCTTATGATTGGTATACAGATGATAGTAGTGGTTTTGAGAAACTTGTTTCTCTTCCAGGTTACTCATAATTGGATGGATTCCTAAGTTGAGTAATGCTGAGTAGCCTCTCTCCATTAAGTTGATATGCACTGGAGACAGCTGCATGATTTGAATCTGGTTCCAATTAAATTAGTGCCTCTATTTCTATATTGTATATAGAATGGTTCATATCTTAACGATATTAAAATACGGGGAGTTATCCAGCTTATGCTTAAAACCAGACACTGGATAACTCAAGGCAGGTTTCTGTAATAGCTGTTTGTGGGTTGACCCTGGCTTTGACGAGGGTTGACATTTCTACCATTTGGAAGATCAATAGTGATATTGTTCTTGACTCACCACAGTTTTAGTAAAATGGATTTTTTCAGAAAACAGTAGTGGGAGTATGGTAGAACTGGAAGTGATTCCAGAACCGCAAACGATTACGGAAAATTTAATAGGACCTATATATTCAATCAGGTTTTGATATTCCAATAGCCACTCCACAGACATGGTGGGTAACCTCAGACACCCGAGAGGTACTCCGGTAGTCTCAAGGAAGGTGACAGGGAGGTTCTTGTTTACCCAGAGTAGACACTACTGTTGTTCCAGACTTTGAGACCCGGCAGGAGGATAAGTATAGCGTCGTTCTAAACTAGATTTAGAAGTGCACATGTATATTATTCTGCCAGAGGGTTGTTGTGGTCAGTGAGAGCAGCGGAAGCAAGTGGGAAAGTAGCTTATGTCTATTTATACACTTGAGCAGATATAGAGGAGATAGATCATCTATTTTTGATGTGACAGTCATGGGTTTGACTTCGTCAGAATAGGGGATGGATCTGTTAAGAAGGTAGTAGGGTGTGATGTCTTGGTATTTGGATGACATACACAAAGTAGGAAGTAAAATTCCTATTCTACAATCAGTTATACTGTGGTCATCATACAGTTGTTTCTCCACAAGAGGATATGGATATAATATCAGACATTCTGGTTACTAGATCTATGGTTTTAGATCTAGATTTGGGTAGTTTCTCAATGAGGGTACTTTGACAGTATTCTAATAGTATTTTAGAATAGATGATTCCTTGCATGGTGGTGAACCTGCAGGTGATGGAGTCACCCTCTCTAAAGGTGTCTTACAGACTAAAGGGGAGAGGGATATGCAGGATTGGCAGATCACTTGCTTAGGCAATTGAGTCAATCGTGAGATGTCAAGCACCACACCAGATGTTGTTTTTGCACAATATGCGATAAGTTTATATTAATCCAATCCTGGAGAAACATTATGAAGCAGTTTTAGAACATGAATGGATGTTCTATGGATTTGATGACGGCAGCCTCCTTCGGGAGACGGTCATCATTCCAGGCTTCAAAGGTGACATGGATGACAGAGTGATTGTCAGAGTTATAGTTTTCCCTCTGGCGAGGGTCAGTATTATGGACAGGTGGTCCAAAAGGATACAGTGGGAGGTATGGTGCTGGATACTGATTAGGTTCAGTGATCACTACTGTCTAAGAAGTTTGGATTTGGAGTTTATTTATGAACTAGGTCCCATCAGATATCCAGACATATTCTAAGACTGGTATTGCTCAATTCGGGAGATGGCTTTCTCCGTGAACTTAAGATTAAGAAAGACATAGAAAGAGACATCAGGGCGGATCCACTTACTGAGGCTATTTCTCGAATACAAGAGTTTTACAAACTAGCTTTGTGAAACTGATTTGTAGAGGAGTTGGGTGTTCGGTATCACACAGTCTGTGAGTATGCGACATCCCAATAATTAGCCTTAAGTGCAAGTGGGAGATTGTTGGATATAGTGCCCTCAAAGTCAATTATTGGATCGCAGGTACGTGATTGCAATGATCAAGGCAGGACCTATACCGATATGACAGTCTTGCTCGAGATGATAGTATGCTATTTGGTTTGTCTTTATCATCGTATACATGCTTCAGTTCACTATTGCATATTGATAGAGCCTATAGGATTCTTGCTTGACTGCCAGCAGTATGATGGCGATCATATACGTGGGAGCGGGGATCTGTAAGCACATCCTTAAAGTGTCCTTAGTCGTGGGAGTTTCGAGACAGGGCATCGATATTCCAGAGTCGACTAGTGTAAACAGTCAAGACCCCGATGAGGGGCGGTGGCCAGTCTCACAAGCCATTGGTGTCAGTTAGTTCACCTAAGATGTATACAGGTGCTCATTGGGTTATGAGTACACCGGACAGGACTCGCTGGGAACATGCTAGTTGGTATTATACATATCGTCAGATAGCAGTTCCCTGGTGACATATGTACAGGTTAGTTTGTCGACCTGAGATCATCATTTGTCTTGTGTGAGTTCCCACTGTGCTTTGATTTCTACCCTACCACGCTCAAAGGAGACGTGCAAACAGGTATTTTTTGGATACAGTCCCGAGCCACATGGAGGCAGTGAGCGGATCGTCGGGGATTCGTCTCTCCCGGTATTGGGGATTGATGTCGCACAGTGCACGGGTGGCCATCACTAGAAATTATTGGCCGAGTTAGTGGAGAAATACTGATTTGGATGAGCAGTTTCTCAAGTGGTGATGGGCTTCATGCCGACACGATTTATCGCGTTATTAGGGGTTTGACTTTATCCACACCCCTAAACTCGATATGCGATACTCTTTAGACGAACGGACCGGACTGTATGGATATTGTCACTGTCAGGCTCAGTAGGGTTTATGGATGAGTTCGCTCGTCAGCTTCTCTTCCAATCAATACATAGGCAACCGTTACGTACAGCTTGTACCTCTGACGTGCTAGAGGTTATACCCAGTGCCAGTGTGTTGATGAGTCATTAGAATCCCCCACAGATAGTTTCCCAAGTTCGGGTGAAACGTTGTAGAGGACTTATGGTTTTATGGCAGGGTTCGGAAAATGCACGTGCGTTTACGCACGTGTCATATTTCGGGCAGATAATACTGGTCGGCTTTAGTTTAAGCCGGATCCGAGTATTATACTGTGTAGATATAATATCTTTGTCTCAATTGCATTTGTATTCGGTCGTAATACAAATGCGGGTATGTTTATACTGTTACGGGGTTATCCTGAAATTCGTTTCAGGATCGCTTTTGGAAGTTGCCAGTTTCCCGTTTTCTATCGCCCGTATTTAACATTCAGTTAAATGCGGATTTATCTTTTCTTGATGAGTGTGGAAGGTTCTAGAAGATTCTAGATGGTGATTAGGATGATGAGGTGTTAAGTGACTCATTAGTGCATTTAATGATTCATTTAATGAAAGGGTGACTAGGTTAATGAATCACCATTTTTGCATTAAATGTATTAAGTGAGTCATTCTTTCAATAAGTGTCGTGATAAGTTTTCATATCTTATGGTCACCATTTTCCTCTCCTACACTCACCCCCCTCTTGATAATGGTCGGCCACTTCATTTGGTGATGGTTATGGTTGTTGATTTGGAAAAGATATAGTTTTGGATTCATGGAAATTAGATAGCCTCATTTCTCATTTCACCCGATACAAAAAGCAACTTCATTAACCGTTCATCCATGGCGTTGGACGAAGCGAGACAAAGTGTTCTACTCATTCTCTACATCATCTTGGTCATCTCTTTTAGCAAACTTGACGACCGAGTTGCCTCGGTTCAGAGGCGGGAGCCCGTTTAAAGATCCATCGACATGGTGCCATCCGGACGAGAAGAATGGAGATTCAGGAGATCGGAGCAGCCGCAATAAAGCGTGGGATGATGGTTGAAGACTGAAGGACTCAGATCGTTCGGTATAACATTTCTACCCACTTTGTAGTTTGTTAGTTTAGCTTTAATGGCAGATACGGGTTATAGTACGCGATAGCGCCAGTTGTAAAAAGTTTTTATTCCGCAAGTGGCGTCTGTTAGACGGCCGGGGCGCTACCGTGGACTTACAGAAACACCGTCACAAACTCAGCCCAGGTCATAGGAGAAAGACCTGCGGCTTTGCCCATCTCTAAAGACTCGCACCAAGACTGGGCAAGACCCTCCAGACGAAAACTCGCGAACTCTACCCATCTCGCGTCGAAGCATCTTAGCGAACGACAGATCCTGGCCATCCGATCGATAAACGACTGTGGATCCTCAGCTGCATCAGTGCCGGTGAAAACCGGAGGCTTCATCCTTATGAACTCGGATAACGATACGGTGAGAACCTCCGTAGCTGTCACGACCCAAAGTTTGGCCCGTGACCGGCACTTAACCACGTAACGTCTACAGGCGTAACGCGACTAAGTAAGCCGAAAACCCAGAAATCTAAAACCCTTTTTAAGAATAAGTAAAGAAACTACATGTTTAACAATCAAGGTTTTTGAATAACTAAGCCGAATGTGCAATTTAAAACAGTACAGTCTTTTCTAAAAATTTCGGCAGAGTTTCCCTTGTAACACTGGCCCCGAATGGGGTACAACAAGATAACAATATATATATGCAATGATAAAGGCATCCCCAAGCGGGAGCTAGCTCTTCGTCAATTGACGGTCACAACCACATATGCAACAATGATATAATATACAACGCCAAGTGGTGAGGATCAAACCCAAAGAAAGCTCAAGGTAACAAGAAACCGCAATACTACTAAGCGCGACTCTAAGGTCGAATAATACATCACTAAAGTCTAGGTCTGAAAACAATATACAAGTTTTGGTTGATGGAAATTCTAGATACAATGAAATAAGTAAATACAATGGTGGTTCTTGATGCGAAAGAATCCACCTACCAAAAGCAAACCACCCGCAAGAAAGTAGTGTGCCAGAAATGCCGCAATGGAATCTGTACGGCAGAACCTGTAAGAACTGTGGCACAACGGGGGTGAGTTGCCAACTCGTGAATAGAAATATCTACAAGCAGAAACCGAATGCAAGACATAAACCTAAGTCAACGATCAGTAATATAATCCACAAGAGTACATCTGAGTGTAATAAGGTGGCAAGGTAACATCTAATCATGTATGTAGTGCCAGGTACTCAGGTAAAAACATGTCATCAGTATAAAGTATGTCTGCATGAAGTAAATATGAAGAAATATCAATGATATCAATACACATATATTAGCGTCCCATACCACTAATATTGGTGTAAGGGTATATATAACAGCGCCCTCATACCCTGTTATATATACAAATGAAGTATGATAAGTGTAAATCCAGTCTGTATATGTGTGGAACCCGTCCACCCGTCACTCACTGACGATAAGCATCAAGTATGCAATGTGAGGATATAAACAAAATCATGGAAAAACATCATGAATCCCGTGCCTAGCATCGACACGTAAATCCTCCTGTATCGAGCATCCGTCATTCCGGGTCAGCCCTCTCTCAAGGTATATATATCGGGAATCCGTCAGTCCGGGTCATCCCTCTCTCAATACATCGGGCATCCGTCATTCCGGGTCAGCCCTCTCTCAGAGTATATATCGGGAATCCGTCAGTCCGGGTCATCCCTCTCTCAATACATCGGGCATCCGTCATTCCGGGTCAGCCCTCTCTCAAGGTATATATATCGGGAATCCGTCAGTCTGGGTCATCCCTCTCTCAATACATCGGGCATCCGTCATTCCGGGTCAGCCCTCTCTCAGAGTATATATCGGGAATCCATCAGTCCGGGTCATCCCTCTCTCAATACATCGGGCATCCGTCATTCCGGGTCAGCCCTCTCTCAGAGTATATATCGGGAATCCGTCAGTCCGGGTCATCCCTCTCTCTGAGTATATATCGGGAATCCGTCAGTCCGGGTCATCCCTCTCTCTGAGTATATATCGGGAATCCGTCAGTCCGGGTCATCCCTCTCTCAATACATGCCTCTAGCACCGAGAAAACATGGGGCGACGCCCCAAATATCATATCAAGGGAACCGGGTTTTTCATAAAAAGCTTCTCTTCTTAAATAATCCCACGGTCCTCAAAATCAGAAATCACATGAAAATCCACATCAAGAATAAATCCAATGCGATGTGCTATGCAATCAATCCATGATGTATGCGACATGTAAAGAAAGGTAATCATATCGGAAATCATGCAACATGGAATAGTAATGTGCATATGTCGAGGGAAACCGCCCCTTTAGAATGAATCATCTATGATTGTGTACAGGTACATGCGTACAATATGCCAAGCAAGAATCATATCATGAATGCAACAGTACTACAGTGCAGTGGCATGGCAATTATCGATGATGAAGTGTGTGAGCCGGCAGAATAGTGTATGTGAAACATACGCATCATCGATAATGGTGCTGGTGTCCTATCAGCATGATAATAATATAGCAATGAACATATGCCAGCAGTGCGAATAGCATGAAAATGCATAATCTAATAGTCAACACCACAGTGAAGTATCTACTATGCAAACTACATCTAAGTATAAGGTCGATCAGGAGGGGTAGGTATGGAAACCACCTAAATCTGAGTCAATGTATATAAATATAGATATATAGTCGGTGATCCCGCCTCAATGTCATATCGTAAGAATCTTGGAGTTATGAGTGCGGATCTATCATCAATATCGGCTCGTACGGTAAATCATCGTACGGCATCCCCAAAAGCTGGGTACAGGTCAACATCTCACTATCTCGTCACATAACAGGTATCACTATCATCAGATCATATAATCTGGGGGTACTACTCTATGTCTAGTACAAATCGATACCATCAATAAAGTATGCATGCGGAGGTAAACACATATCCCAAGCCCGCAAGAAAGAATCACAAGTCATATCCCACATATGAATCGTATCAAATCACCGATCTCACGGCACCAAGCCCACATCATCGACTCATCTCCAAAGTCATCT
Source organism: Agapanthus africanus (assembly GCA_030015575.1). Taxonomy (NCBI): domain Eukaryota; kingdom Viridiplantae; phylum Streptophyta; class Magnoliopsida; order Asparagales; family Amaryllidaceae; genus Agapanthus; species Agapanthus africanus. The sequence continues at coordinate 248,839,647 of JASDDO010000029.1, read as the reverse complement.
CATATCATCAAATACCGTTCAAGTATAAGTAATAAGCAAGGGTGTGTGTGTAGGTGTAATTCTATCCTAGGGTTCGCGACTAAGAACTACACTAGTCACTTCTAACCCTATACTATCCATAATACACCTATTATCACAATAAACTACATAGTAATCTATCTACGGACTGCGGGGGTGCTATACGCCATCCACCCGACTTCCCCCTGTAGATATAATCTACTCACCTTGCATCATCATTTGCGGACGTCACCACGCATTTGCTTGTCGTCCCGAAGTCTTCATGGGTACCTACACATCAAATGTCGTATATGCGCATTAAAACCAATCCAAGCTAAAACGGCGCATGAAATCCAAACGATACGATAATGGGGCCTATAGGTGAGAACCTATGGCACGCCTTCAAAACCATCAATAAATCCTCTATATCGTCGTATAAACGCCAAATAGTCGAGGTAAAACGAAACACACCAATGCAGAAATGAAAATACGGAATACGGAAACTAAAGTCCCAAAACAGCAACTCATGAAATGTGTTCCAGATTTTACCCCAGGTCACTCTATACAAATCTATATATACCAGGGGCCTAAACTAACAATGTAGGAGCTACAGAACCAATACGAGCCAAGAAGGTGGGACCCAGGCCGCAATTTGCGGCCAATTGGGAGAAATTGGCGGCCGTACGGAATGAGTTGGGGGCTAGGGTTTGGGGTGTTGGTTCAATGGTGCCTGCACATCTCACTGTCCACTCAATATTCCTTTAGGGTGTCTCAGGTGATAGCAGATTCTATATATCCTGCACAGATTTCACACATTCCCCGGTATCGGTTTCTAAATCCGTATTCTGTTTCTAGCTTCAGGTTTTGGGTTCCAATTCATACACTAGGGTGATGGTATAACCTCTACTGACCTCAATTTCATATTACAACCCATAATTCACCACAACCCTAACTAGGTTTTCATCAAGTCCATAATATCACACAATATCAATATAATCTTAACTTGGGGTTAAAGGAAATGCTACAATTTAGCTAATGGTCCAGAAATTACCTCATTTGGCAACTCAAGAATTTTCTTGAGTTGCCCCTAGTGGTCAAAATCCACGCTTTCTTGATCCATCTTGAAGGTCTCGGGCTTGTGCACAATTTTAATGAAACGGACATTGGATTTTGGTGTAGTTTTAGAGGTGTTTTGGAGCTTTGAAGAGGGGGGGGGGAAATGAGGTGCAGGAGCAGCAGCAGAGGAAGAGAGAAGAGGGAGGAAAAATGAGGGGAAAAAGCTAAGGGTTATGGTCAATGAAGCCCCATACCTCTCTCTCTCACCAACCCTCCATTTCTTTAATCTTCTCTCTTTTCTTTTCCTTTTCTTTTCTCTCAAAATCCTTCTCACCAAAAATAGTAAACCCCAAATGATAATTCATGGCAAGAAAAATGCATAAGTGTAGAAGAAGTGATATGTGCAAGTTTTGCACAAAAAGTCAAAAAGTCCGATTAGCGATTTTTAATCGCGATTAGCACTAAATTAGTGTCAAACTAATCACAAAAACTTTAAAATGTCAAAATTCTCTAATTTACCCTATTTTATAATTTTCCATAATTTTTCATAATTTTTCTAACATTTTTCCTATTTATTTGCATTTAATTATAGATTTAATATTAAAATAATCAATAAAATAATATTAAATTATAAAAATTCCCAAAATTAATATTTTATACTTTTAAAAATGTTACAATCTACCCCCCTTAAAGAAATTCGGTCCCCGAATTTAAATTTAAACCCCCAATACTAAAGCAATTTCAGTAATAATCCAATTTGTCGGGGTTCCGAAAACATCAATACATAGAGAATATCATAAAATGTACTGCTCTACTAGAAATCAATCCCCAAAATGCATACATAATAATATCCTATGCGTCTGGTGCGCAAGGAATCAAAATCCATATATGTGTCAAACAGGTGTACCAAACAACATCTAGGTGCAACGGGTGTGCACGAAACATCTGTCGTAGGCAACGTGTGTGCCTGACAGCAAAACCAGGTGCATCTAACATGCACAAGGAAACCCGATTTAGTGCATCTGGTGTGCACCAAAATCGTACCTCAACACATTAAGGGTGCATCCAATGCTAACAGCGCAAGATATCTACTTGCCTCTTGCTCACGGTCTGGCGTCCTCTGACTCTGGGTCCTTATCTTCTCTGCGGATTACCTATCTCGCAGTCAAACGGCTCATCGGCCTTGTCAGGTGTGCTAACGGGGACGATCCCGTTCTGGCACTTCTCTGGTCACCTCTCGGTCAATCCTCATGACCACTCATAAGGCAGCATATCACTGGCGTTGGCCTCTGGCTCTCTGAATGCACGTCACACATCTGATCCTGGGTGCAAACATCATTGCAGCAATGTCCTGGAAGGAATCCTGCTCAAGGTCTCTTCCAATCATGTCTATGCCGATCTGCACAGAGGCTGGCTCTCTTGTACTACCTCTTCTCGCTTGAGAGACATCTGTGTCCTCAGCATAATGTTTTCTCAGAAACTGGTCACATCCCAACGTCTCTGTAAGCATATCAGGTCTCTAGTCTCGACGGGAAGTAATGACAGCTCGTCAGTGTCTCACACGAACCTCTGGTTCCACTTGTCTCCATCGTCGTCCACTATGACGTCACGCCAAGCTACCTTGCACTGCACTGTTCTCGGCCACGGCCAATCTGAAGTCTCTCGCACGGACTCGAAATCGCGTACTCTGTAGCTTCACCATCCTGTGGAAGATGTCAGGCCGAACAGATCCTCGGGAACACGTCCCAACCATCGGAGGAATACTCGTCACTCGTCCGTCCCTGATCAATTAGCAACGCATCTGGGTAAGTTCCCTTATCCGAACCTGGTCAACTACCTCGTCGACAAAGCCGAACTCTGTCCTGCTGGGTGTGCGCAATACGACCACTCCCGGGTCTAGGTCTTCTCATATAGTTCTCCAGAAGGGTCCTGTCGAGGTTCCTTTCTCAAATCTCATACCTGCCGAATTGCCCGGAAGTCATCATCCAATGCTGAAGCTAAAGCTTATTCCGGAATGGCTGCATACTCATCGCGCTTCTTTCTGGAAGATATATCCATATACCACGCCTCTGAGTGCGTAAAACATTTCCGATGTCAGCGGAGTGGGACGTCATCTCGTCGAAACCTCGTACGAACTCTCTACTCCACATTGCTCAATGTCGACTGATTCGGACCTAACTCATCGTGGCTACACGAACTGCGCTCCGACGGCTACGCTTGCATCTGGAGTCTCCCAAGCAGTGTCCCATCACGATATCCGAAAGATGTCGAACCATCCGATCGACTCGTCAGATCCTCAAAATTCCCCAAGAACTCACATCTCGGGTACAGTTTAATAGTATCGAGTACATGCCACAGCGTCGGTGGTCCAGCCGTAGAAGGGCAAATCCAAGCCTCACTAATGGCGCCGCGGAACCGCCGCAAACCCGAAGGTTCATAGGCTTTCACACGGTCATTAAGTCGAGTTAGGATTTCATTCTTCTAGAGGGTCCATAGAATCACCTGCATGTCTTTCCGTATACTTTAAACTTAGAAAATAGGCTCCTGACATTCGATCGTCTCAATCGACTCTCGATGAACCTGCGTGAAGTCGTCTCTAGCTGGAAACAATCTATCTGATGACCTCGCATCGGTAAACGAACGAACCACATGCCCTAGTCATTCATCCTCAGGTGACTAGCGACTCGCTATCATCTGTCTCATATCTGCCTGAAAGCTCCGGCAATCTCAGCTCGTAAGCTCCGAAAGCGACATCCTGTCAATCTCAGCAACAGCTGGTCCATCTGTCTGCACGGTAGGCGACATCACAATCTCTGAGGTATGCTGTACCTCAACAGTCCTCTCTCAACTGGCAGTTCTAACAATGGCCCGATCATCCGGTGCAAATCCAAGCACTCGCCTCCACTAGAGGTCACAATCACCAACACTAACTCGAGACGTTCCCATGTCACCAGAAAACACAATGGTCGGCTCTCGTACTAAACGAGCTCACACCGGCCGTAACCCTAGCAGCAGCCCAAACTGCGCTCAAACATGGCGACAGGAACCTCAATCGAGTATCGAGGAGAGCAGATCAATGGCAAGAAAGAGAACAACAGATCCAGAGTGGATACATGATCATAGGAAGGAACAGCATCAATGAAGGTATGATCATGAAACTAATAGAATCGGGGATCTCAAATGGATGTATAATCCTGGATATAAAGAGAATCACTGATCTCGAAAATATGTACATCCTAAGGTTCCTTAAGCGGAGTGGCGTGTCGTAAGTATGCCGCGGAACATACCAACGGTACGTCACTCTACTTTAGTCACCTATTCCATCAACCAAGGGTCATCCTAATACGACGAAAGTTCGGGTCTAATACCCCCTCGACCAAGTCTAAGTTCCGTAAGGTCAAGCCTAAGTTCCGTATATATATAACTCCCTAGGCTCCACATAGTCAAACTTAAACTCGAACCAAGGTCAACCTAGCGCTCTGATACCAACTTTGTCACGACCCAAAGTTTGGCCCGTGACCGACACTTAACCACGTAACGTCTACAGGCGTAACGCGACTAAGTAAGCCGAAAACCCAGAAATCTAAAACCCTTTTTAAGAATAAGTAAAGAAACTACATGTTTAACAATCAAGGTTTTTGAACAACTAAGCCGAATGTGCAATTTAAAACAGTACAGTCTTTTCTAAAAATTTCGGCAGAGTTTCCCTTGTAACACTGGCCCCGAATGGGGTACAACAAGATAACAATATATATATGCAATGATAAAGGCATCCCCAAGCGGGAGCTAGCTCTTCGTCAATTGACGGTCACAACCACATATGCAACAATGATATAATATACAACGCCAAGTGGCGAGGATCAAACCCAAAGAAAGCTCAAGGCAACAAGAAACCGCAATACTACTAAGCGCGACTCTAAGGTCGAATAATACATCACTAAAGTCTAGGTCTGAAAACAATATACAAGTTTTGGTTGATGGAAATTCTAGATACAATGAAATAAGTAAATACAATGGTGGTTCTTGATGCGAAAGAATCCACCTACCAAAAGCAAACCACCCGCAAGAAAGTAGTGTGCCAGAAATGCCGCAATGGAACCTGTACGGCAGAACCTGCAAGAACTGTGGCACAACGGGGGTGAGTTGCCAACTCGTGAATAGAAATATCTACAAGCAGAAACCGAATGCAAGACATAAACCTAAGTCAACGATCAGTAATATAATCCACAAGAGTACATCTGAGTGTAATAAGGTGGCAAGGTAACATCTAATCATGTATGTAGTGCCAGGTACTCAGGTAAAAACATGTCATCAGTATAAAGTATGTCTGCATGAAGTAAATATGAAGAAATATCAATGATATCAATACACATATATTAGCGTCCCATACCACTAATATTGGTGTAAGGGTATATATAACAGCGCCCTCATACCCTGTTATATATACAAATGAAGTATGATAAGTGTAAATCCAGTCTGTATATGTGTGGAACCCGTCCACCCGTCACTCACTGACGATAAGCATCATGTATGCAATGTGAGGATATAAACAAAATCATGGAAAAACATCATGAAACCCGTGCCTAGCATCGACACGTAAATCCTCCTGTATCGAGCATCCGTCATTCCGGGTCAGCCCTCTCTCAAGGTATATATATTAGGAATCCGTCAGTCCGGGTCATCCCTCTCTCAATACATCGGGCATCCGTCATTCCGGGTCAGCCCTCTCTCAGAGTATATATCGGGAATCCGTCAGTCCGGGTCATCCCTCTCTCAATACATCGGGCATCCGTCATTCCGGGTCAGCCCTCTCTCAAGGTATATATATCGGGAATCCGTCAGTCCGGGTCATCCCTCTCTCAATACATCGGGCATCCGTCATTCCGGGTCAGCCCTCTCTCAGAGTATATATCGGGAATCCGTCAGTCCGGGTCATCCCTCTCTCAATACATCGGGCATCCGTCATTCCGGGTCAGCCCTCTCTCAGAGTATATATCGGGAATCCGTCAGTCCAGGTCATCCCTCTCTCTGAGTATATATCGGGAATCCGTCAGTCCGGGTCATCCCTCTCTCTGAGTATATATCGGGAATCCGTCAGTCCGGGTCATCCCTCTCTCAATACATGCCTCTAGCACCGAGAAAACATGGGGCGACGCCCCAAATATCATATCAAGAGAACCGGGTTTTTCATAAAAAGCATCTCTTCTTAAATAATCCCACGGTCCTCAAAATCAGAAATCACATGAAAATCCACATCAAGAATAAATCCAATGCGATGTGCTATGCAATCAATCCATGATGTATGCGACATGTAAAGAAAGGTAATCATATCGGAAATCATGCAACATGGAATAGTAATGTGCATATGTCGAGGGAAACCGCCCCTTTAGAATGAATCATCTATGATTGTGTACAGGTACATGCGTACAATATGCCAAGCAAGAATCATATCATGAATGCAACAGTACTACAGTGCAGTGGCATGGCAATTATCGATGATGAAGTGTGTGAGCCGGCAGAATAGTGTATGTGAAACATACGCATCATCGATAATGGTGCTGGTGTCCTATCAGCATGATAATAATATAGCAATGAACATATGCCAGCAGTGCGAATAGCATGAAAATGCATAATCTAATAGTCAACACCACAGTGAAGTATCTACTATGCAAACTACATCTAAGTATAAGGTCGATCAGGAGGGGTAGGTGTGGAAACCACCTAAATCTGAGTCAATGTATATAAATATAGATATATAGTCGGTGATCCCGCCTCAATGTCATATCGTAAGAATCCTGGAGTTATGAGTGCGGATCTATCATCAATATCGGCTCGTACGGTAAATCATCGTACGGCATCCCTAAAAGCTGGGTACAGGTCAACATCTCACTATCTCGTCACATAACAGGTATCACTATCATCAGATCATATAATCTGGGGGTACTACTCTATGTCTAGTACAAATCGATACCATCAATAAAGTATGCATGCGGGGGTAAACACATATCCCAAGCCCGCAAGAAAGAATCACAAGTCATATCCCACATATGAATCGTATCAAATCACCGATCTCACGGCACCAAGCCCACATCATCGACTCATCTCCAAAGTCATCTCATATCATCAAATACCGTGCAAGTATAAGTAATAAGCAAGGGTGTGTGTGTAGGTGTAATTCTATCCTAGGGTTCGCGACTAAGAACTACACTAGTCACTTCTAACCCTATATTATCTATAATACACCTATTATCACAATAAACTACATAGTAATCTATCTACGGACTGCGGGGGGGCTATACGCCATCCACCCGACTTCCCCCTGTAAATATAATCTACTCACCTTGCATCATCATTTGCGGACGTCACCACGCATTTGCTTGTCGTCCCGAAGTCTTCATGGGTACCTACACATCAAATATCGTATATGCGCATTAAAACCAATCCAAGCTAAAACGGCGCATGAAATCCAAACGATAGGATAAGGGGGCCTATAGGTGAGAACCTATGGCACGCCTTCAAAACCATCAATAAATCCTCTATATCGTCGTATAAACGCCAAATAGTCGAGGTAAAACGAAACACACCAATGCAGAAATGAAAATACGGAATACGGAAACTAAAGTCCCAAAACAGCAACTCATGAAATGTGTTCCAGATTTTACCCCAGGTCACTCTATACAAATCTATATATACCAGGGGCCTAAACTAACAATGTAGGAGCTACAGAACCAATACGAGCCAAGAAGGTGGGACCCAGGCCGCAATTTGCGGCCAATTGGGAGAAATTGGCGGCCGTACGGATGAGTTGGGGGCTAGGGTTTGGGGTGTTGGTTCAATGGTGCCTGCACATCTCACTGTCCACTCAATATTCCTTTAGGGTGTCTCAGGTGATAGCAGATTCTATATATCCTGCACAGATTTCACACATTCCCCGGTATCGGTTTCTAAAATCCGTATTCTGTTTCTAGCTTCAGGTTTTGGGTTCCAATTCATACACTAGGGTGATGGTATAACCTCTACTGACCTCAATTTCATATTACAACCCATAATTCACCACAACCCTAACTAGGTTTTCATCAAGTCCATAATATCACACAATATCAATATAATCTTAACTTGGGGTTAAAGGAAATGCTACAATTTAGCTAATGGTCCAGAAATTACCTCATTTGGCAACTCAAGAATTTTCTTGAGTTGCCCCTAGTGGTCAAAATCCACGCTTTCTTGATCCATCTTGAAGGTCTCGGGCTTGTGCACAATTTTAATGAAACGGACATTGGATTTTGCTGTAGTTTTAGAGGTGTTTTGGAGCTTTGAAGAGGGGGGGAAAAATGAGGTGCAGGAGCAGCAGCAGAGGAAGAGAGAAGAGGGAGGAAAAATGAGGGGAAAAAGCTAAGGGTTATGGTCAATGAAGCCCCATACCTCTCTCTCTCACCAACCCTCCATTTCTTTAATCTTCTCTCTTTTCTTTTCCTTTTCTTTTCTCTCAAAATCTTTCTCACCAAAAATAGTAAACCCCAAATGATAATTCATGGCAAGAAAAATGCACAAGTGTAGAAGAAGTGATATGTGCAAGTTTTGCACAAAAAGTCAAAAAGTCCGATTAGCGATTTTTAATCGCGATTAGCACTAAATTAGTGTCAAACTAATCACAAAAACTTTAAAATATCAAAATTCTCTAATTTACCCTATTTTAGAATTTTCCATAATTTTTCATAATTTTTCTAACATTTTTCCTATTTATTTGCATTTAATTATAGATTTAATATTAAAATAATCAATAAAATAATATTAAATTATAAAAATTCCCAAAATTAATATTTTATACTTTTGAAAATGTTACAGTAGCTGTAGGTATGACTGCCTGAACGGTAGGCACCATCGTGATCCCCGTAACATGTGGGATAACCTCCTGTCGCTACGCTTAATTGGCCTCAACTAATGATCCCATCATCTGGCGTAAATCCTGCATACCAGACTCTGGCCTAGTAATACGATCTACCGTAGGTGGATCAACCTGCTCCTGTACAATGGGTGTACCGACCTAGTCAGTCCTCGTCTCCGACGAGCCTACTCTGGCCTCGGCTCTCACGGCCGCTCTCTGCGCCCTTGTAGTCTTTGGCGGCATAATGGCTGGATATGAAAATAGGATTCGATGAGAATACGGAAATCGAATCACAAGGATGTATATAATCATGGAAGGAATTTCAACCAACAAGTCCTAAGGTCACTTAGGCGGAGTACCGTGTCGTAAGTATGCCGCGGAACATACACACGTTACGTCACTCTGCTTAAGCTACCTACTCCATCATACCAAGGTCATCCTACACTCCGAAAGGTAAAATCTAGCGCTCTGATACCAACTTCGTCATGACCCAAAATTTGGCACATGACCGGCACTTAAACCATGTGACGTCAACAGGCGTAACGCAATTTAAGTAAGCCGAAAACCCAGAAATCTAAACCATCAAAAGTAGTAAGTGATAAAAACATTGTTTAAAAATATTTGGAAATCTCAAGTAAAATCTTTAAACTTAAATTTATTTCCCTAAAAATTTTGGCAGCACCTCCTTTGTAAAAACTAGCCCCGAAACGGGTACAAACATAAGATATAAATAAAGCATCCCCAAACGGGAGAAAATCATGCCCAAAGGCGGAAACAACCACCACAAGCATATATACGACGTCATAGCGAAGAAATAGACAATATAAATGAAAACAGCATAAAGAGGTAAAAGTACATAATAAAAGCCGGCTCACATGAGCACGACACCCAGAGTCACAAAATATACAATATCGTCCTAACAACTCGTCTCTAAGTCAATACATGGAAATGGTAGATAGAGAGTACTAGATACAATGAGATATACAATAAACATAAATGGATAACAGCGAACCCACCTATAGCAAAAAGGCTCAAAGCCAACCGTAGCGGTATCCGCTGAAAGAGATACAATAAAAAGCCCTACCGCGACTACTCTGAGGGTCAAGCCTGCAAAACATTGTGGCACAACGGGGGTGAGTTGCCAACTGTTAAATAGTGTTGGGTTACGGCAGCTCCGCGGCCATCAATCCGAGGCCAAATGCGGATAAAAAACTTTTGAAACTTGGCGCTACCATAACCTAATACCCGGATCGAACCATTAACCAATAACTAGCAAATTGTAAAGAGAGTTCAGAGATTATACCGATCGATCCGTGTCCTTCGTGTTAGTTATATGTATGCCCTAGAGGCCATTATTGTATATATGATGTATGTTGTAGTGGATGCTTAGACATATATATGGAGGACTTTCTTGCACGACATGATAGTATGCTATCTGGTTGCTCTTTATATTAACATGTACACTTGATGTCTCTATGTTACATGTTGATAAAGCCCTTAGGATGTGTACTTGACTTCCAGGATTATGATAGAGATCATACAAGTGGGGTCTGGGTAGTCTATGAGTACATCCTTTAATTGTTCCTAGTCGAGGGACTATCGAGATAGGGCATCGATACTCCAGAGTAGACTAGCGTATAGCTTCTCGACCTATATGATGGGAGATGGATGATCCCATATCCATTAGTGTTTGACATTGGAGATGGTATACGGGTGCTCATGGGAGACTGGGTACACTGAATGGACTCGCCGAGAACTCCTAGATGGTATTATACCTCACGTCAGATGGCAGTTCTCTGGTGACACTGGTACAGGTTAGTCTGTCAACCCGAGATCATCATAGAGTCTTGTGTGTCTCCCACTGTGCTTTGATGTCCACCCTACCATGGCTCTACTGTGTCATGCAAACAGGTGGTTTTTGGGTACAGTCCCGAGTCAGATGGAGGCAATGAGCGATAGGAGGGGATTCGTCTCTCCCAGTATTGGGGGTTGATGTTGCGCTATACTCGATTGGACATAACAGGAAATCCCTGACCAGGCTTGCTGAGATCTACTGGTAAGTGTTATAAATAGTTTCTCGAACCATTATGGACCATACATCGGCATGACTTATCAAGTTACTGGGGTCTTACATATACCACCCCCAGAAAAGATATGCGACATATCAGACGAAGAGACCGGACTGTACGGTAGTGTTACTAACTGGATTCGCAAGAGTTTGAGCAGGCTTGCTTGTTGATCTTCTGATCGCTCAATACCCGGGTGGCCGTTACGTTTAGATGACCGCTTGCGGCTTGTGGGTGACTGATATGATCACCACATACTGCCGGCGTATTGACGAGTCTTTAGAGTCCTACACAGAGGTTTCCTGGCTCAAGAGAAACGAAGTAGGAGCACATATGTGATATGTGCGGAACCGAGATTAATATGATATGTGATACCGTATTCTATTCTCGCGATATGTGACATTGGCCGGTTATATGTGATATAGCCGGGTTATTGAATCAAGTGTTGATTCGATAAGTTGTTGCATATTATATTAGTCAGTTATATGTAATATAGCCGGATTATTAAATCAAGTATTGATTTAATGATTTAATTTATAATTATATATTTGATATATGAATTTAAAATAACTAATATTGCTCACTCAATTGTTTCTTTTTCTCACTTTTGTATACATATTATATATATGATATATATAATGTATAATGCAACGTTATATATTCAACTTGGATGTGTAAGACTTATACCATAATGAGTTTAGGGTTTTTATTTATCTTAATAATTAACAAAATGGTTCGAATTATCTCGTGGCTAGAAGCTTCACTAACCATTGACTTAGTCCACCTTATTTGTTTTACTAAAGTTTTTTGTAAACCCAACCACTTACCATATGCAATGGTTAAGTCTCTACAATGGTTAATATATGATATTATCTTACCATGGTTGAAAATCTAACCTTATCTCATTCATTTGTTCATTCTCTTGTTCATCTTCTTCATGAGCTCAAAAGCTTTCTAGAGTTTTGAGACATGAAGAATCCAAGTGAGAAAATCAAATCCAATGTGAGCAAAATTCCTACTTCATCATCCTCTACTACTTGCCATTTAGTTTAGGGTGTTTGCTTCACAAAGTTCATCACTTTGTGAAGAGATAGCTTGTGCTTGAGTTGCTTCGACGTAGATCATCTTCGGCCCCGAAGACATCTAGCATGCTTGCTCACTACGCCTTGTGGAGTTCATCTTGAGTCCGGGAGATCGATGCTTGGAGCGAAGGGACGACTACACGGAGCTTTAGAAGTGAAGGACCGGGTCAACAAAGGTTGTATTCTTGTTCACATCTTTTGTAATGTTTGATTGCAAAGTGTTTGTTACCCTAATTTTCAAGTATGATTCCTATGATGATTGTTTAGCACCCCCCTATTTTTTTGTGGCATGCTTGATGCTTGCAAACCCTAGGCTAGGTGCTGAGAAATCACAACATGGTATCAGAGCCTAACTAGAAACTTAGACGATGTTAGAAGCAATACGAAACCGAAACAAATCCGTAATGCAATTTCTGCAACCCTGCAAATATGCTCTCTATTTTTTTTCAAAGTTCTGGAAAAATTATTTAAACAATTGCAGAGTCATGTATATGATACATATAGTGCACAGAACAAAAACGAGAGCAATTGCTTGGTTTTGACCCGAGCACTTTCCCACAATTTCCGAGGAGGCCGGCCCCTTCATCTCAAAATTGGCCCATTTATGTTTTATGCTCTGGTATGCTTATTTTGGGGTTTCAGGTATTGTTTGTTTAGTCTAAAATTTCAGATAATGTTAATTTTGCTATAGGACTAATACGAAGTGTTTCGTAGTCGTATTTTTTTAACATTGTAATGGTAACCTTGATGATGTTTAACATTTCGAACGAGCTTCAAACACTGCCTCATGATCCTCTCTGAAGTTTTCCAAGAGTTGGAGTTTTCCATGTTGAGTATATTCAATGGTCGTGCAAGTAATTCTATGGAACCACTAGAAGAAAAAAAACCTTAACTCGATTCTATGCCCACGGAACCGCGATCGAACCCTAGGGTTTGTCGTAGTTCCACGGTGTCATAGGTATGGTGTTGGTTTGGCCCTTCTACGGCTAGTCCATAGGTACTGTGGCACGTTTTGGGTATTTCAACTTTGCTCAAGTGTTGAGTTCTTCGGGAGATGAGGGTGTTTGTTGATTTGATCGAAATGTTTAACATCGTCTAGTTGATTGTGATACAATATTTAGAATCCACAATATTTGAATTTTATAAATCTAGCAATTTAGTCTTAATTAATCGGTTACCACGGGATTTTGATGTGATCAAAAGTCTGTCGCAATCATGTAGAATACGCGAATACTCGCCGGATAACTTTACTAGATAGCCACGTCCCAAACCCCCGACCAAGTGACTGTAGGATAACCCCGTCACCAAAAGCATCTGTTTGAGTGCTCGCGGCAGCGGTGTTCCGCCTTAGTGCACTTCGTCGTCGGTATCGGGGGTGCGGCCGTCTACTAAAGTTTCTGACGAGCATTCGATCGGGATGTCGGGAATCTTGTTGAATTGCCCTACTTGTTATTGGAAAGTGTTTTTAATATCGAGACTAAAATGCAGGGTTTATAATTGTTAGGCATGCGATGTCTAAGGAATTCATATTGGTAGGAATGAAATCCGCAATATAAGATATTTCGGGTTTATGATATCTAAGGTGGTTGCGGATTCCAACAATTGTAGTTTTCACTTTCTTTTCTGTGACCGTAAGTGTAATATGTGGTGTATCGCTGGTTTCATTGCTATACGTCAACGATAATTGGGATACGCATATTTACTTACGTTGATGACATGTGATATTATATGTTGCTGTGATATGTTATATTGGATCGTCGTGTTTGAATAGCCGAGGGTTTTTATGTGAGATGAGAGTTTTTCATTTTCATTCATGTAAAATTCAATTTATGTAATATTCTTTTATTGGGGCACTTCCGGGTTGAGGAAGATGTCACCATTGATTTATATTATTTACTTTTCCGCATTAGGATAAACCCAAGGAGGGGAGCACAAGTAACCGGGTTCTGGTGTCCAGTGGGAGACCATCTCGAGGAGTCGAGACCGGGTCTCTTAACCCTAGAATTGGTAGGGTTGCTTGACGCTCTCATAGGGGTCTAAGGATGTGAGTTTGGCTATTCATCACGACCGTGGAATCCGTATTTTCTATTGTTGGCTAAATACAAAATACGGACATCCTAGTATATCCAATATTTCATATGTTGTCTTCTGCTGCTGATATTCTGTGATGTGATCATTGTATATTCTGAGATGGATACATTATATAATATATATGATATATTATAGACGTTGCTTATGTTTTTCACCCGAACTAGCCCTACCCCGCCCTGCCGTTAGTTGCCTAACCTAACGGTGCATGACGGGATTTTGAGGCGAATGCGGATGGCATAAGCGTACGTTGTATTTATCTGTGATGTTCAGGTAACTTATATGATGGGACCTTCATTAATGAGATTAATGAAAGAAAATAAACATAAAGATGTTGTAGAATCAAATTTGAAACCCACTCGGCTTTTTACGAAAAAGCAAAGTTTCAAAAAGCGGAGCTTAAGCCACTCCTTTTAAAACCATTTGATTCTGCAACGAGATCAAGTTCAGAGCGTTAAAGGTTTTCTTAAAAAACATCCTCAGCCCTCCGTCATTTTAGGAAGTAGAGTACTTAGTATCCGTGCTGCGTATGTCAACCATAGCCGAGGCGTAGTGTACGGTAGCTAAGTTATGTCTTCCTACACCGCATATGATGCGATTAGTTAGGACAGTCACATGATTATGTTGACTATAGCCGAGGGTCATATGGGTGGGCCTAATTAATCATGAAATGACGGTTAGACCTTAACTAGTGCTTATGATATATTGATCATAGTCAAGATCATAAGTACTAGGGGTAAAAATCAAGTAGGTCTGTAGGGTTCCTAGGCACACCCATGAGGTTCTACAAGTGATCAAACATGGCCAATTCGAAAATTTATGTGTGCCAAAGAAACCCTAAACTAGATCGTTAACTAGATGATAAGGCGATGCAAGCAAGTAAACGACTTTATTGCTAAAGGAAAGTGACTACAACCTTTGTAGATCCGGTCCTCCACTTCCTAGGCTCCGTGATGACGTCCCTCCGCTGTACCTATCGGAATCCAGACTCTGGCGAAGGTTTCGCCGGAGAAATGATAGGGCTAGGTCGTCGACTTCGATGCCGAAGATGATCTACGTCGAGGCAACTCAAGATCAAGCTCCAACTTCACCAAGTCATGAAACTTGTGAAGAAAAAACACCCTATACTACTTGGCAAGTGGTAGAGGATGAAGAAATAGGAAGTAGGTTCACTTTAGAATTGGATTTCTCACTCTTTTTCTCATGTTGCCATTCATGGTAGCAAGCTTTCTTCATGTTGAAGAAGAAGAAAAAGAAGAAAAAGAATATGATAAGAATTATTGAAAATAGAAAATAAGTTGATTCTTATCATATAGCAACCATGGTTAAGTGTAGAGAATAAACTAGGGTTAGGTGAATGGTTAGGGTTAAGGCAAAAGACAAAATGGTAGACTTATACAAAGCTTCATGAAGCTTCAACAACAAAACAAACTAAGCCACCATTTCATTTTTTCCCAAAAATGAATTAATGAATAAATAAATAAATGAATAAGTAAATAAACAAAACCCTAACCATTAACATAACCATGGTTTAATCATACATACCCAAGTTTGCATGTATCATCAAACATGATACAAACTAGTGCACAAAACTATATCATATATACAATGTGCACATCAAGTGAGAAAATCCATCTTAAGTGAACAAATACTAGTTAATGTAAAGTAATATATCAAATATATAATTATACATTAAATCATTAAATCAACACTTGATTCAATGATCCGGTCATGTCGCATATAACCGACTAGTATCCAATGTATCGACTTATCGAATTAATCTTCGATTCGATAACTAGGTTATATCGCATACAACCAATCGATACATTCATCGCGAGAATAGAATACGGTATCACATACACGCATTATTCTCGGTCCCGCACATATCTCATATGCGCTCCTATTTCGTTTCGCTTGAGCCAGGAAACCTCTGTGTAGGACTCTAAAGACTCGTCAATACGCCGGCAGCAGGTGATGATCATATCAAACACCCACAAGCCGCAAACGGTCTTCTAAACGTAACGGCCACCCGGGTATTGAGCGATCAGAAGATCGACGAGCAAGCCCACTCACACTCCTGTGAATCCAACCAGTAACACTTACCGTACAGTCCGGTCTGTTCGTCTGATATGTCGCATATCTCGCCTATGGGTGGTAAACGTCAGACCACAATAGCTCGATAAGTCATGCCGACGTGAGGTCCATAACAATCGTGAAACTACTAATAACTCTTACCAGTATATCACAGCAACCCTGGCCAGGGATTTCCAGTTATGGCCAGTCGTGCATAGCGCAACATCAACCCCCAATACCGGGAGAGACGAATCCCCTCCAATCGCTCATTGCCTCCATGTGAATCGGGACTGTACCCAAAAACCACCTGTTTGCACGACTCAGTAGAGCCGTGGTAAGGTGGAAATAAAAGCACAGTGGGAGACACACAAGACTCTATAACGATCTCGGGTCAACAGACTAAGCTGTACCAGTGTCACCAGAGAACTGCCATCTGACGTGATGTATAATACCATCTGGGAGTTCTCGGCGAGTCCGTTCAGTGTACCCAGTCTCCACTGAGCACCCGCATACCATCTCTGATGTCAAACACCAATGGATATGGGATCATCCATCGCCCATCACATGGGTCGAGAAGATATACGCTAGTCTACTCTGGAATATCGATGCCCCATCTCGATATTCCCATGACTAGGAACATTGAAGGATGTACTCATGGACTACCCAGGCCCCACTAGTATGATCTACATCATAGTCCTGGAAGTCTAGTACACATCCTAAGGGCTTTATTAACATGTAACAGAGAGACAGAAAGTATACATGTTAAGATAAAGACCAACCAGATAGCATACTATCATGTCGAGCAAGAAAGTCCTACCTATATATGTCCCAGCATCCACTACAATATAAATCCAATGTACAGTAATGGCCTCTAGGGCATACATATAACTAACAATCGCCTAAGGCTCTAGCTAGGCTCTGATACCACTGTAGCTATGATTTCGGCGACAGGGTTCTCCTACAGTCACTTGGTCGGGGCTATGGAGTGAGGCCGTCTATTAAGTTTATATGTGCACGGCGGCGCCCCGGCCGTCAATCCGACGCCGGAGTGCGGAAGCGGTGATAAACTTTAATTTTGCGGACTTGGCAAACCGGCACCACCGCGCACTAAACTCCGGATCGTAACCATTAACAAGTCTAAGCTACTAACAAGAAAGGGAAGAGATGTACCGACTGATCCGAGTCCTCCGGTCTTCATCTCCACTCCGATCTCCTCGCGGGATCTCCGTCCGTCTCCTCCTCGTCGGAAAGGGTACCACATCGCCTGTAGCTTTTACGGGCTCCCACCTCAATACCGAGGCAACTCGGACGCGAAGCTGGCGAATCGACGCGTCCAAGATTTGCTGTAGGAAGTGTAGTGTAGAGTGCATGTCTCACTTTGGGGTATTGGAGTTGCCAGTAGAAGATGATGGAGGAAACAAGATAAGAAAAATGGTGCTTGCATTTTTCTTAACATGTAAAATGAGATCAAGAATGCTACTCTCTCAAAAAATGAAGCTCTCATCTTCTTCTCTCTCAACCATGGAAAAAACTTATGAACTTAGAAATGGTGGAGGAAAGAATATGAAGCATGAAGGGAGGTGATGGTAGGAGCACAAGTAGTGACCACATCCAAAACATCATCATAACAAAATCACATCATCTTTCAACTCATTTCTAATCTTAATAAAGCATGAAAAGATGAAGGAAAAGAATGGTATCTAAATATGCTTTCATAATAAATACATTTGCAAGAAAAACCTCCACAATGTGTTATTTGCAAACTTGCAAATAACTCCCTCCATCGGAAAAGTCCGGCCGGGAAAGAGCAAAGGAAAACCGGCCGGAACGGAATGCAAACTGGCAACTCCAGAAAACTGGTCCCGTAATAAATTACAGGAAAACCCCAATACTGTGCATACACACCCGCATCTGTATTCCGTCCGGATACAAATGCAAAGAGACAAAATCTACACTGTACTAAACTAGGACCGGCTTAAAACAAAGCCGGCCAGTAATATCCGATCGATCCTGATCCGTGCAATACCGCACGTATCTGATCGAACCCTGCCATATACCTATACGGCTACTAGTACAAACCGTCCGATCCTGATCCGTGCAATACCGCACGTATCTGATCGGACCCTGCCATATCTCCATACGGCCTCTACAGCGTTTCGCCCGAAAGCTGAGTAACTGAATGTGTGGTGGACTCTAAAGACTCGTCAATACTATGGCTGTGGATTTAACCACTAGCACGTCAGAGGTATAAGCCAATACGTAACGGGCCACCAGCTATTGACCAAAAGGGACGTCGATGAGCGAACTCATCCTGACACCCTACTGAGCCTGTCAGTGACAATATCCGTACAGTCCGGTCCGTTCGTCTATGAGCATCGCATGTCGGGCCTAGGGGGTGGGTAAAAGTCAGACCCCCAAAAGCGGTACAAGTCGTGTCGGAGTGTAGCCCAGAACACCCTGAGATACTACTGGAATACCTACCAGTAAATCTCCTGCCTTGGCCAAGGACTTCGTGTAATGGCTCTCCTAGACACAGCGCGACCTCACCCCCAATACCGGGAGAGACGAACCCCCGAAGATCCGCTCACTACCTCCATGTGCCTCGGGACTGTACCCAACTAAAACCTGTTTGCACGACTCCTTTGAGCCATGGTAGGGTAGTAATCAAAGCACAGTGGGAACTCACACGAGACAAATGACGATCTCAGGTCGATGAACTAACCTGTACACATATCACTTGGGAACTGCTATCTGACGTCAGGTATAAGACCAACTAGCATGTTCCCGGCGAGTCCTGTCCGGTGTACTCATAACCCAATGAGCACCTGTATACATCTTAGGTGAACCAACTGACACCAGTGGCCTGTGAGACCGGCCACCGCCCCTCGTCGGGGTCTCGACTGTATACACTAGTCTACTCTGGAGAATCGATGCCCTGTCTCGAATCTCCCATGACTAGGGACCTTTTAAGGATGTGCTTGTAGACTCCAGCTCTCACTTATATGATCGCCCTCATACTGCTGGCAGTCAAGCAAGAATCCTAGGGGCTCTATCAACGTGCAATAACGACCTGTCAGGTCACCTAAAGCAGTACACGATGATAAAGGTAAACTATCATCTCGAGTAAGACTGTCGTACCGGGATAGGTCCTCCCTCAATCATTGCAATCACGTGCCTGTGATCCAATAATTGACTCTGAGGGCACTATCTCCAACAATATCCCACTTGCACTCAAGGCTAATTATTGCGATGTCGCATACTCACAGCCCGTGTGATACCGAACACCCAACTCCTCTATTAGTCAGTCTCACAAAGCTCGTTTGCGAGACTATTGCGTTCGAGGAATAGCCTCAGCGAGTGGATCCGCTCTGATGTTTCTTTCTATGTCTCTCTAAATCTCAAGTTCGCGGAGAAAACCATCTCCCGAAATGAGCAATACATGTCTTAGAGTGTCTGGATATCTGATGGGACCGAGCTCATAAATGAACTCCAAATCCAAACTTCTTAGACTGTATCGTCAACTGAATTTAATCAGTATCTTGCGCCATGCCTCCCTCAGTATTGCCTTGGACCACCTGTCCAAGATACTGCCCCTTGTCAGAAGGAAAAACTATAACTCTGACAACCTCCTTGTCGTCCATGTCACCTTGGAAGCCTGGAATGATAACTGTCTCCTAAAGGAGGCTGCCGTTATCAATTCCCTAGAACATTAACTTATGTTCTAAAACTGCTTCCGATTGTTTCTCCAGGATTGGATCAATATCATCTTATTGCATCTAGTGCAAGAACAACATCTGGTGTGGTACTTGACATCTCATGATTGACTCAATTGCCTAAGCAAGTGATCTGCCAATCATGCGCATCCCTCTCCGCTTTAGTCTGTAAGACACCTTTAGAGAGGGTGACTCCATTACCTGCAGGTACACTACCGTGCCAGGAGTCGTTTATTCTAAATACTCTTAGAATGCTGTCTAAGTACCCTGATTGGGAAACCACCCAAATCTAGATCTAAAACCATAGATCTAGTAACCAGTATGTCTTATAATGTCCAAGTCCTTTGTGGAGAAACCATTGTGTGACGACCAAAGTATAACCGATCGTAGTATAGGAATATCACTTCCTACTACCTTCTCAACAGATCCATCCCCTATTCTGATGACGTCAAACCTATGACTGTCACATCAGAAACAAATGATCTAACTCCGCTATATCTGCTTTAGTCTATAAATAGATATAAGCCTGATGTCCACCAATGCTTCCGCTGCTCCCACTGACTACGACAACCCTCTGGCAGAGTCATATAGACGTGCACTTCTAAAGCTAGTTTAGAACGACGCTATACTCATCATCCTGCCGGGTCTCGCAGCCTGGAACAACAACAATGGCAAGTGTGGGTAAACAAGAACTTCCCTGTCACCGTCCTTGTGGCTACCGGAGTACCTCTCGGGTGCCTGAAGTTACCCACCTTATCTGCGGAGTGGCCAATGGAATGTCAATCCAGATTGAATCTTTAGGTTCCTTATCAAATCTTCAGTAATCGTTTGTGGTTCTGGAATCACTTCCAGTTCTACCATACTCCCACTACTGTTTTCTGAAAAAATCCATCTTTAATAAAACTGTGGCGAGTCTAGAACAATATCGCTATTGTTCATCCAGATGGTAGAAAGTCAACCCTCGTCATAGCCTGGGTCAACCCACAAACAGCCATTACAGAAACGTGCCTTGAGTTGTCCAGTGTCTGGTTTTAATCATAAACCGGACAACTCCCCGTACCTTAACAACGTTAAGATATGAACTGTTCTATATCCAATATAGAACCAGAGGCACTGATTTAATTGAACCAGATTCAAATCATGCAGCTGTCTCCAGTGCATGTCAACTAAATGGAGAGAGGCCGATCAGCGTTACTCAACTTAGCAATGCTTCCAATTATGAGTAACCTGAAAGAGAAGTAATTTCTCTTTATCATTACTATCAACTGAATACCATACACAAGTATCTACATCTTCGATCACTTTGAAGAATCCCGATACTTGCTACACCTGGTTCTCTACTCTATTCAAATACCTATAACTCCTCAAAACTTAGACCCTGTGTTTCTACGAAACACATGTCTAAGAACTAGAGAAGTTAAAAGTAAACAGAATATAGTATGAGGACCAACCCCTCTGTCCTAATGGATACTGGACAACATACAATACTCTGTATAAGTCCGCTGAGTCTAATAACTCTTTCACTGTGTGTCGTAGGTTAAAAAAACTGTACTTATGGTTAAGAAGAATTACACCGCTGTTTAATGCTCCTTACCTAACCATCCACTGATATAGGTAAATGTCATCGACATAATATCAAAAGGTATATCTCACTCTATGAAAATAGACGTACAGATATATCAATTTGAAATTGGTGCACAAACAGCGGATATTCAAAACCAAATATTTGCCGACCGGCAAACAGCCCAGGTGGCTTCCTCAAATATCACCAATTACAACGAATCCCGATATAATGAGGAAGATCACCCAATTCCCAATAACTTACTCCCACTCACCATCTGTAAAACCATACAGATGTGAGAATCAAACCTGGTAAATACATACCCTGGAGCAAGTGTCTAATCAGGAAATCAGTTTTCTTTTAACAGTACACAGTGAAACTGAAACATTGAAATGTTTCGGTGCGGTATCCCGGTATTCTTAGTAATGCCTGTACCATTATCCAAATTCACAACTATAACCGTATAATTCTTTGCCACCTCTCCAAATCCCTTTATATGTCTTTAGTCGTTACCTTCTGTACACCCCTTTAGGCCAAATGGTTTTCTTCCTTCCCTACCGTTCGGCACCAGCCTATGGTTTGGAAGAAGACTATCCAAAAAGCATAAAGGGTGTACTGTCCTAATCCTAGGAGCACTCGCATCGCGAGAGAAGGTGAAGATAAAAGACACCTGAATGTACTTTATTCCTATTTCTCCTGGACCAGAATCCATCCCCGAACTGGAACAAGTTCCTTTCGAGTTCGTATATAACCATACGATGGAGTATCCAAATAAACTGTGGATCTTCGTAGTGATACGGAGTGTCCTGGAGAAATACAAAGGTGATTTAGGATTGGCGAAGAAATACTTGGTTTGGTTGTGAATATCAGTCGCAATTTACTTTGCCCTCTTACTAATCCCTTGCTTTGTCTTAATCTTAATACCTTCTGCACACCATCGTTATTCTAATTGGTTTTCTTCATTCCCTACCGGTCGGCACCAGCCTAAGGTTTGGAAGAAGACTATCCAATTTGCATAATAGGTGTACTATCTCCTAAACCAAGGAGTACTCACAACTTGAGAGAAGGTAAAAGGGAAAAGACAACTGAATAATCCTATCCGTTTTCTCCAAAACCGGAAACCATCCTCGAATAAATCCCTTCGAGTTCGTATATAACCATACGATGGTTTTGTCCAATGGAAGTGGACGTTCGTAGTAATACGGGGTGTCCTGGAGAAAAGGGTAAAAGTAGGAGTGGCAATGAGGTCTGCAACTCTGACAATCCAAAAGCCAATGTTAAGAAGGTTCGGTCAACTTGGTCACTGAGTCATAGTCTTAGGGTCGGGTCAATGGTCGCTGCCAGAGAGAGAGAAAAGAAACACTCAGCGTGCACTCTATCCTAGATCAGAATGGTTACCAATTTATCTAATCTGGAAACCTCCCACTGTACCTCAAATTCTCCTCCAAACTTGAAAGAAGAATTAGTCGGGGTCACCCGAGGAGTAAACCAACTCATCAGTGGGAATCGGGATCCAACTCTCATCGCATGACAACGTGACGGAATCCGCTCACGGTATCACACTCCAGAAGGTATGCGCATATCTGGCAAGTTTCAGTACTTTTGAAACTCCCGATGTGATTTTTACCCCATGCTCTTATGGCCTTGACTTTGGCCAACATATCATAAGTCACATGTCAAGTTCTACCCGTCATTCTCTAGGTTAATTTGAACCCACCCGTACATACCCTTGACTTTGGCCAAAATGGCAGTACGACTGTCCCAAACCAACGCATCTATCTATGCTGCATATGAATACCCAACAGCTACCAAACACTGTGCCTTGACTTTGGCCAACATACACAGCTTGAATACTATTGACTACCCATATGAAACGACGGAGGGCTACGAATGGTTTCTGGCGAAAACCTTTAACGTAATGAACTTGATATCGTTGAAGGAACGGATAGCTTTTTAGAAAATATAGTGACGAAAACCTTTACTAAAGAGGTCACTCCCGGTGAAGGGATCTCGGCTCTTTCCCCGTAGAATGAGGTGCAGGATATTCCAACTGAATACCACGGTGCAAAGCAAAAGTAATTGGCTATAGTGAAGTCATTGCCCTGACGCAAACTTTTGTCCAAGGGGTCACTCCCGGTGAAGGGATCTCGGCCCTTGCCTCGTCGACTGAGGAGCAGGATATTCCAAATGAATACCACGATGCAAAACAAAAGTGAACGTCCTTGCAATAACAGCTTTTTGAAAAGTGTTCCAACAATATCAGAATAGGTTTGTTAAACTTGCATTGATCCGAATCAATGCAGTCCCATCAATTAATCACACCATAAAGAACGAAAATATACTGACGTACGTATATGCCATCCGCATTCGCCACTGGGTCCCGTCATCACCCGTTAGGTTAGCTAACTAACGGCAGAGCGGGGACTGGACTAGCGCGGATGAAAAACATATACAACATCTACTAATATATATATACCAATATATAGTATTTCGCTCAAGGCGTGAAAGAAATGCAACAGCACAGATAATGTACAGCATCACAGAACAATACAGATATCTGGGATCCCCGGGTTTCACAGAGCCACTACTGAAACCCGACGTTCCCCTGGTCGTGTGGATAGCCTGTGCAATGAAATCCTATACCCCCTACGAGTGCGGCGAATAGCCAGCCAATCCTGGAGTGAAGCCCCTTCCGTCCCAATGCCATGAGATGCGGGCTTGTTGCCCTCTAGAACCCGGCTATCCGTGCACTCCTCCGCGGGGTAAACCTAGTACAGAAAGTAAAATATACATACACCGGGTACATCGACCGCAACCAGGTCGTGCCCCAAAAGAATAATACAAACAGGCAGTGACGGCAGTCCACATGTCGGACGCTCGCCCCGCAATATCAAATGTACATAATACAACCACAACTGTACTAGCATTGCATCCAGGCTATCCCCCACGACCGATCCGCAACATCACAGCAAAAACAGAACATCAACGTGAAAGTCACGTTCGCAAATCCGTCTAACCGGGCTATAGCAGTTAGACAGGATTTACCGATCGAGTGACATTCACGGTCGCAGATATAATGTAAATACTGTGAAAAATGTGTTTAAAATATCCGATCGATCAAAAATTAACAAGTGGGCCCCCAATCAAAACTGTAGCACTCACAGAAATCCTGGGCCCAATTTTAATATTCCAAAACCCAGAAGGCCTCTGTAAAAAATTGGTGAAGTGATCTCCACAGTGTGCGGCGGAAGGGCGGCGGGAAGGGGGTTTTCGCGGCGGTTCCGCGCTCCCACTGTGGAGTTACTTCGTCGAATTTTTACAGAGCTCTTAGATTTTCCAGTACATCAATATTTTACAACCTGAAAAATTTTTAGACTTCAAAAATTTTCAACAGAAACTGATGCGAACTAAAATGCAGTTTTGGAACATTCGATCGATCGAAACAGAAAAACACATTACACCAAGCTAGACTATGTTAATGGCGAGGCTCTGATACCACTATAAGTGCACGGCGGCGCCCCGGCCGTCAATCCGACGCCGGAGTGCGGAAGCGGTGATAAACTTTAATTTTGCGGACTTGGCAAACCGGCACCACCGCGCACTAAACTCCGGATCGTAACCATTAACAAGTCTAAGCTACTAACAAGAAAGGGAAGAGATGTACCGACTAATCCGAGTCCTCCGGTCTTCATCTCCACTCCGATCTCCTCGCGGGATCTCCGTCCGTCTCCTCCTCGTCGGAAAGGGTACCACATCGCCTGTAGCTTTTACGGGCTCCCACCTCAATACCGAGGCAACTCGGGCGCGAAGCTGGCGAATCGACGCGTCCAAGATTTGCTGTAGGAAGTGTAGTGTAGAGTGCATGTCTCACTTTGGGGTATTGGAGTTGCCATTAGAAGATGATGGAGGAAACAAGATAAGAAAAATGGTGCTTGCATTTTTCTTAACATGTAAAATGAGATCAAGAATGCTACTCTCTCAAAAAATGAAGCTCTCATCTTCTTCTCTCTCAACCATGGAAAAAACTTATGAACTTAGAAATGGTGGAGGAAAGAATATGAAGCATGAAGGGAGGTGATGGTAGGAGCACAAGTGGTGACCACATCCAAAACATCATCATAACAAAATCACATCATCTTTCAACTCATTTCTAATCTTAATAAAGCATGAAAAGATGAAGGAAAAGAATGGTATCTAAAGATGCTTTCATAATAAATACATTTGCAAGAAAAACCTCCACAATGTGTTATTTGCAAACTTGCAAATAACCCCCTCCATCGGAAAAGTCCGGCCGGGAAAGAGCAAAGGAAAACCGGCCGGAACGGAATGCAAACTGGCAACTCCAGAAAACTGGTCCCGTAATAAATTACAGGAAAACCCCAATACTGTGCATACACACCCGCATCTGTATTCCGTCCGGATACAAATGCAAAGAGACAAAATCTACACTGTACTAAACTAAGACCGGCTTAAAACAAAGCCGTCCAGTAATATCCGATCGATCCTGATCCGTGCAATACCGTACGTATCTGATCGAACCCTGCCATATACCTATACGGCTACTAGTACAAACCGTCCGATCCTGATCCGTGCAATACCGCACGTATCTGATCGGACCCTGCCATATCTCCATACGGCCTCTACAGCGTTTCGCCCGAAAGCTGAGTAACTGAATGTGTGGTGGACTCTAAAGACTCGTCAATACTATGGCTGTGGATTTAACCACTAGCACGTCAGAGGTATAAGCCAATACGTAACGGGCCACCAGCTATTGACCAAAAGGGACGTCGATGAGCGAACTCATCCTGATACCCTACTGAGCCTGTCAGTGACAATATCCGTACAGTCCGGTCCGTTCGTCTATGAGCATCGCATGTCGGGCCTAGGGGGTGGGTAAAAGTCAGACCCCCAAAAGCGGTACAAGTCGTGTCGGAGTGTAGCCCAGAACACCCTGAGATACTACTGGAATACCTACCAGTAAATCTCCTGCCTTGGCCAAGGACTTCGTGTAATGGCTCTCCTAGACACAGCGCGACCTCACCCCCAATACTGGGAGAGACGAACCCCCGAAGATCCGCTCACTACCTCCATGTGGCTCGGGACTGTACCCAACTAAAACCTGTTTGCACGACTCCTTTGAGCCGTGGTAGGGTAGTAATCAAAGCACAGTGGGAACTCACACGAGACAAATGACGATCTCAGGTCGATGAACTAACCTGTACACATATCACTTGGGAACTGCTATCTGACGTCAGGTATAAGACCAACTAGCATGTTCCCGGCGAGTCCTGTCCGGTGTACTCATAACCCAATGAGCACCTGTATACATCTTAGGTGAACCAACTGACACCAGTGGCCTGTGAGACCGGCCACCGCCCCTCGTCGGGGTCTCGACTGTATACACTAGTCTACTCTGGAGAATCGATGCCCTGTCTCGAATCTCCCACGACTAGGGACCTTTTAAGGATGTGCTTGTAGACTCCAGCTCTCACTTATATGATCGCCCTCATACTGCTGGCAGTCAAGCAAGAATCCTAGGGGCTCTATCAACGTGCAATAGCGACCTGTCTGGTCACCTAAAGCAGTACACGATGATAAAGGTAAACCAGATAGCAAACTATCATCTCGAGTAAGACTGTCGTACCGGGATAGGTCCTCCCTCAATCATTGCAATCACGTGCCTGTGATCCAATAATTGACTCTGAGGGCACTATCTCCAACAAAGTTTACCCGGCGAGTATCCGCGTACGCTGCGTGATTGCGACGGACTTTTGATCACATCAAAATTCCATGGCAACCGATCAAGTGAGACTAAACTGCTATGTTTATAACATTCATTCAGTTATCTCATAACTACTTGTGGATTCCAAAAATTGTAGTTTTGCACTTTCTTTTCTGTGACCGTAAGTGTAATATGTGATATCGCTAGTTTCGTTGCTATATGTCAATGACAATTGGGATGGGCATATTTACATACGTTGATGACATGTGATTTTATGTGTTGCTGGATATGTTATATTGGATCGTCGTGTTTGAATAGCCGGGGGTTTTTATGTGAGATGAGTGTTTTTCATTTTCATTCATGTAAAAACTTGTATGTAATATTCTTTTATTGGGGCACTTCCAGGTTGCGGATGATGTCACCATTTGTATATTATTTACTTTTCCGCATTAGGATAGACCCAAGGAGGGGAGCACAAGTAACCGGGTTCTGGGGTCCAGTGGGAGACCATCTCGAGGAGTCGAGTCCGGGTCTCCTAACCCTAGAATTGGTAAGGTTTCTTGCCGCTCTCGTAGGGGTCTAGGGGTGTGGGATTGGCTATTCTTCACGACTGTGGAATCCGTGTTTTATACTGGCTCATATTGAAAACACGGACGTCCTAGTATATCCAATATTTCATATGATATTTTCTGCTGCGTTATCTGTGATGTGATCATGTGATTTGTTCAGATTGATATGGTATATAGTATATATGATATATTATATAGACGTTGCTTATGTTTTACACCCGCGCTAGCCCTGCCTCGCTCTGGAGTTAGTTACCTAACCTAACGGTGCAGACGGGACATCGAGGCGAATGCGGATGTGTAGCGTTTTGAAAATCGTTTCGGTGAAATTTCGAAAAAATCGGTAAAATAAGGGGGTTTTCTGTAAAAAGTCAAAATGCAAATATCTTAATATAAAAATTAAATATACATATTCTAGCTATGTAATTGCTATTATTTGGTGTTTATTGAGCCGCTGGTGAAATTTCAAATTTTCTAAATAAAATATTATTTTATTATTATTTAAGCCGTCACTAATACATTTAATTAGGGAAAATTACAAATTGGAATGAGTTGAAACAAATTTTGTGCATCATAAAACATTAAATAAAATTTTAACATGTGGTTTTTGGAACGAAATCATTTGCCAAAACGGTTTAGAAATTATTGAAGAAAAAATGCTTTTTTTTAGCGTAAATGGATGTTTGGGGTATTGTATTTATCATTTTTCACCACCCCACACCCGTGCCCACACCCACACACCCCCACTTACCCCTCCCCATGGCTGAATTCAGCACCCACCATATCTTTTCCCCACTTGATTTTCAAGGAAAAAGAAATGAAAGAAAAGGAAAGAAAATGAGTGAAGTAGTTAGACTTTTGACTTTGTTTGACCTTGACTTTGCCCCACTTTCTCTACCTCCCTCTCTCTCCTCCCCCACTCCCATTTCTGGTCGAAATCCCTTCCCCATACAGCAGCAGCCCCCCTCCATTTTCCCCTCTCCTTTCTCTTCAAAACTTCATCAAAAATTGCTCAAAATCCATCAAAAAAAATCCCAAAACCCAAATCCGACTCCTACCCATTTTAGCTTAGCCCGTATAGCATGGATCCTTGTGAAAAGAGAGCATTTTGGGAGGCCATGGAGTCTTGTGGACCTTCATATATTTTTGGGTATAATTCTAAAACTTTTTGCTTAAATTGTTACTTGTTTCTTAAAGCTAATTTAAATTAAGTGTTAACTTGTATATGTGAGTTTAATTGCAAGTTTTGGATTTCAAGTTAGGGTTTGTTGTGGAAATGAGTTGTGTTTGATTGTGCATGGTTTAGTGAAGTGGTTTAACATAATTAGTTTTGTAGAAAACTAATGTAGTTGTTAATTACAAGTTGTTACTTGAAAAATTGTGTTAATTTGCTAATTGCTTACTAGGTTTTTGAAAATTGTTAAATTCTTGGGATTAAAAATGTGATTAGGGTTTTCTTGGCTTCATTAACTTTATTAAGTGTGGTTTAATGCTTTGGATCATGCAAATCTAAGCTAGATTGTAGTTTGTGCATTTTTGCTTTGAAATTGTTAAAAAAGGGTATTTTTGTAAACTAGAATATTAGGATTTTTGGAATTTAATGAGATTAAATTCCGGAAATTGTTTATACGACTTATTTAAGATATTTAATAAGTATATTGGCCGCTACTTTCATTTAAACATCATGTTTTGTACAAAAACGGCGAATTGTGCTTGCTAGATTTTCGGAAAAATGACATTTTAAGTGAAAATGGGGTTTTTGTGAGTTTTAACCTAGTTTATATTAAAAATAGTGTTCGTGAATGTGCAAATGAGTGTGATTGGATTTTTCTCTATGGTTTGACGTTTGTACATCGACATCGAGGGTTGGTTTTACTATTCTTGCATGCGTGGGCGATAGGTTTGGACCTATGCGTGATACGCGTGCCGATTTGATTTTCGTATGCCGTTTCGATCTCGAATTTAGTTTTAATGCGATATGGTGCGTTATGATATGTAGGTACCCCCACGTGGACTTCGAGACGACAAGCAAGCGCGTGGCGACGTCGGCACCGGCGAGCGAGGACCAGGTGAGTAGATTTATATCTACGGGGAGAAGTCGGGTGGATGGCGTATAGCACCCCCGCAGTCCGTGGTGGTGTATACGGATGCGTATACACACCAACAATTATTATATGTTATTTGGGATTAATAACGATGCTTAGGATGGATATTGGTGTATTGGATTACTTTAGTGTTGCGAACCCTAGGGTAGTGTTACACACACATATACACACATACATACTTGCATACATTCCTATTGATATGTGCTCATGGGATTCTTTATAGTTATGTGTTCATATGGGTATGGGACTATGTGTTCACATACGGATTGAGGATGATACTTGGGATTGAGCTGAGTCGATGAGATTCGATTTGAGACCGTGAGATCGGTGATATAGCAGGGTTCGTATCTTAGATACGACATGACGTTGTAGCGGGTCCTTGACGTAGTGTTTCACACACGTCCATGCATACGTAGGCGGTATCAGTATGGTACTAGACGTAGATCAGTACCCCGATCATGATATTTGATAAAGAGGATACCAGGTGAATAGTATGATGAATGTGATATTGACCCGTACCCAGATTGGGATGCCGTACGACGGATTTACGTACGAGCTATATTGATGATTGATCCGCACTCTTGACTTGGGATGCCTGATTATAGATATGGTATCGGATATGATATTATTGAGGCGAGATCACCGACTATACATATACAGGTATGTATATGTATCGACTCAGATGATAGGCGGTTTCCTTACCTGTAGTTCAGCTTGTAGTTCAGCCGTATAGTTTAGTGTAGTTGTTAGATTAGATTAGACTTCTTACCTATTTCAAAAAACTAACGAATCGTGGGCATTTTTAAAGACAGCTCAAGGGAATCTACGGATATTTCAAAAACGACGTATCTTTTCATAAAAAACACCGTAGCCCCTATTTTCAAAACCCCATGATTCGTTGTATTTCAAAATGCACCATTTGTAGGACTTATATTAGATTATTGCAGATTAGTTATCGTTGTGTCTAGTATTCAGCTCCCGCACATTATTGCTGTTCGCTCTGCTTCGCATATTTATTTTGCTGCATATTCCATTATTGATATCATGCTGTTAGGACACCAGCACCATTACCGATGATGCGTATGTACCACGTACACCTACTTGCCGGCTCACACACATCTTCATCGGTAATTGCCATGTCACGTACACTTTAGAGAATATAATTGCTTGACTTAGATTGTTAGCTAGTAGTGTTGATATGATATTAGTGTACTTCCCTTATATGCCATATTAGACATTGTAGTTATTACCTACCACTTCATGCATACTGTTATTCAGTTGTTCATGCCTAATTCATTATCATTGACATATGCACTTGTGATGATTTCTTGAGATTTATGATATTTCTGGATTTCGGGGAAAGCCGCAAAATTTACAACTTATGATCTTTTAAAATATAAAATGTTGCGGTTTTCTAGTGATGTAAAGTGTCGTCCACCATGAGTTTGCTGTGGTTTTGGAGATCCGTGTCGAGGAGTGGAGGAACCGTCACGGGTACATGGTGGGCCCGGTATGGTACCCCGGGGCAAGAGGAATGTGGTGTTGACGTTGAGCCTGGCTGGGGAGCACTACCTACCGGTGATATTACCCGACGCGTCGGATATCCGGAGGATACCGTCGTGGTCTTGAGATGGATGATAGGGGCCGGTCTGGACTGACGGCGCCCTAGATATTGAGATTGAGACATTGATATTTCGAGACAGTGAGATTTATGTTTTGTGTCGATGCTAGACACTGTTGATACTGATTTTAATTATGATACCTCAGTTTAAAATACGAAGGAAATCTCACTAATTTATGAAAACAGTTTCTTCATTTACATGTATTCTGTTTTCATGCATTCATACCTCATTCATATGATATATTGCTACCTGAGGCACTGACACGGGCACATGAGTTTACACTCGGGTTAGATATTTACCCTAGCCATTGTTATAGGCTGCATGTTATATATATTTGAGGATATATTATGATCATTGACCTAGGATTGCGTTATTTATGCGATTTCTGTGCGTAGAGGTTTTTCTATTCACGAGTTGGCAACTCACCCCCGTTGTGCCCCAGTTTCTTGCAGGTTGCCGTACAGGTTCATTACGGCTTTGCGGGCTCAGTTTCATTCGGGTGACTTGCTAGTAGGTGGGTTTTTCTTGTATCGTACCCATCATATTACCTTGTATAATATTATTCCGTTGTATCTAGTAAATTCCATCAACCAAACATGTATTTTTTTGAGATAGAGACCAGTGTTGTTTATTCTTTCGACCTTAGAGTTGCTCGTTATATTTCTGGTGGTTTTGAGTTCCCTTTTAAGTTTTTGATCCTCGCCGTTGGCGTTATATATTATATTGCTTGTGTGGTTGTGACCGTCGATTGACGAAGAGCTAGCTCCCGCTTGGGGATGCCTTTTTCTTGATTTCGTATACTATTCATGTTGTATCCCGTTTGGGAGCCAGTATTTACAAAGGAGATTCTGCCGAAATTTTCAGTAAATTTTTGATGTTTTTAAAAACCGCATAATTCGGCTTATGCTATTGAACTACTTATTTTAAGTTGGTTTTTCCTGCACTCTACTACTTTTCTTGGTTTGGATTTCTGGGTTTTCGGTTTACTTAGATTATGTACGCCTCGAGACGTTCGTAGTTTAAGTGCCGGTCATGTTCCGTACTTTCGGGTCGTGACAAAGTTGGTATCAGAGCGTTCGGTTTTAACCTTCGGAGCGTAGGATGACCCTTGGTTGATGGAATAGGTGACTAAAGTAGAGTGACGTACCG
Organism: Agapanthus africanus; assembly: GCA_030015575.1. Classification (NCBI taxonomy): domain Eukaryota; kingdom Viridiplantae; phylum Streptophyta; class Magnoliopsida; order Asparagales; family Amaryllidaceae; genus Agapanthus; species Agapanthus africanus. The sequence continues at coordinate 248,806,962 of JASDDO010000029.1, read as the reverse complement.
TTGGTATGTTCCGCGGCATATTTACGACACGCCACTCCACTTAAGAAGCCTTAGAATGTACATTTCCTTGTTCAGTATTATATTCCTTCCTGATCTAGCCTCATCGTTACCAGTTTGGTTTTGCTGCCACGATTTCGGGCAGGGAGAGATACGGCTAGAGTTGCGGTCAACAGGAGCTCTTCACAAACGAGGACTGACCAGGGCGTGATTCCGGCGACACCCAATTGCAGAGATGTGTCTTTTTACTGTGTTTCCGCGCCACGAGCGTTTGGCTGATCGCCTTTATGAGGTTACTCGGAGGTGCTGATCGACACTAGAGAATTGAGCCAATGATAGAGGCCAGTCAGGTTTTGATGACCGTTGGTGTGTTGCTTACTCCTGATGATTGAGGCACTGTTCAGCGTGCAGACGAGCGAGCCAGTTGTTGCTGCGAGCGACGAGATATCGCCCCATATGTTGGAACTATTGCGGGGCGAGTTGTACGAATAGATGATACAAGGTCGCTAGTCACCCGATGATGAATGACTAGGACAGGTGGTTCGTTCGCTTACACCGATGCGAGGTCATCAGATAGATTGATTCCAGCTAGAGACGACTTCACGCGGAGACGTTGGGAGTCGACAGAGACGATTGAATGTTAGAAACCTATTATTCCAAGTTTAAAGTAGTCGGAAAGACATGCAGGCAATTCTATGGTCCCTCTAGAAGAATGAAACCCTAACTCGACTTAATGACCGTGTGAAAGCCTTTGAACCTTCGGGTTTGTGGCAGTTCCACGGCGCCATTAGTGAGGCTTGGGTTTGCCCTTCTACGGCTGGACCACCGATGTTGTGGTATATATATTCGATACTATTAAACTGTACCAAGATGTTGAGCTCTTGGGGGATTATGAGGTTTTGACGAATCAATCGAATGGTTCGACTTCAATCGGATGCTAGGTGGTGAGATGCATTCTTGGGAGACTCCAGATACGAGGATAGCCATTGGAGCTCAGTCCATGCAGCCGCGACGAGACGAGTCCAAAGAAGACGACATTAGAGAAAAGTGGAGTAAGAGGTTCGCACCAGATTTAGATGAGATGACGTTCCACTCCGCCGACATCAGAGATGCGATGCGCATGCCGAGGCAGAGTACTGGACTTACCTTCCAGAAGGAGTCGTGATGAGTATGCAGTCGTTCCAGAGCAAGATGCAGATATAGGAAAGGACGATGACTTCCGGACAGTTGGTAAAGACGAGACATGGAAGAGACCGTGAGCAGGATTCCTTCCAGGACACTGCTGCAATGATACTTGCACCCAGGATCAGATGTGTCACGTACATTCAGAGAGCCAGAGGCCGACGCCAGTGATATGCTGTCTTACGAGTGGTCGCGATGATTGACCAAGAGATGACCAGAGAAGTGCCAGAACGGAATCGTCCCCGTTAGCACACCTGATAGGGCCGATGAGCCGATGGACCGAAAGATCGGTAATTCATAGTGGAGACCTTGACCCAGGAGTGGTCATGGTTACGCACGCCAGCAGGACAGAGTTCATGATCATCGACGAGACGTTCCACTAGTGACCGCGACAGTTGGCCGAGATTCTTAGAGGATGCGCTTGAGCAGTACTATTCCGCCATTATTGATTACGATGTTTTGGGTGATTTATTCGTATGATTTGATTTTGATGATTGAGGATTTACGATCTTTGCACAGTGTTGCACTTGATATCGTTTTCGTTCTTTAGTTTCACATGTTTGTGATTTTACGGTTTTAAATAGTTGAGTTGGTTTTGTGCGTATGCATGCACACGATTTCGTTCCTGCACTCGGTATAGTTTATATATGCTTGCAGTGCAGTGATACGCCTTTTGTGCACTTAGATGCACTGGACTTCGATTTTGATTGTGATACTCGATATTTGTTTTGTGCACCTTGTGCACCTGATTGCTTTTGCGCACGTTCGGCGCTTGATATTGGATTTCATGATTTCATGCACGATAGATGCACCTGATTTGGATTTTCGCGCATGTGGGGCGCATGTTTTGAAGGGTGATTTTGGTGCACACCAGAGGCACTAAATCGAGATTTTTTTTTGTGCATGTCAGATGCACCTGATTTTGCTGTCAGGCACACATGTTGCCTACGACAGATGTTTCGTGCACACCTGATACACTTAGATGTTGTTTCTGTGCGCATGTATGGCACATTCATGGATTTTGATTTCCGTGCGCACCAGACGCACGTAGTATTCATGTGCATATTTTAGGATTGATTTCTTATAGAGCAGTACGTTTTTATGATATTGCTATGTGTTTTCGTACCGAGCAGGACTAGTCAGAGGACAGTACCTGAATACATTTTGCATGCATTGATAGTTATTGAAGGGATTTCCAAAAAGCGAGCTATAGCCTCAGTATTTACCTACGCGTCTGATATGACACGAAATGTTTAAAATAAGGAGACCCTTCTAAATTGTTTCCAAAACGGCGGAACGTACATTTCAAACAAAGGTATATATATATAGTTATTTTCTTATGATAGACGTCCGCCACTGTGCAGTGTTATACGCGTTGCACAGCGACTTAAAGAGATTGGCATGCATTTCCTTCAGACACTTACAGATATAGATTCGATATTTACATGTTTAGTTTCGAGTTATGTCATATCGGTTTTGATTTGGATTTGGCATTGATGTCTTCTCCATGACTCCGATGATTGCGGGATGCTTGACGGAGTTTTGATTTGAGTTATATGCTCATTTTTCAAGCGCATGCGCTGCGCTACGATTTGTTTTATGTATTTACAATTTCGGTGCCCCGACGACTTGATGGGTTTTCTTAGATATTTTAGTATTTGGGGGAGTTTGAATTTAAATTCGGGGACCGAATTTCTTTAAGGGGGGAAGATTGTAGCGTTTTGAAAATCGTTTCGGTGAAATTTCGAAAAAATCGGTAAAATAAGGGGGTTTTCTGTAAAAAGTCAAAATGCAAATATCTTATTATAAAAATTAAATATACATATTCTAGCTATGTAATTGCTATTATTTGTTGTTTATTGAGCCGCTGGTGAAATTTCAAATTTTCTGAAAAAATATTATTTTATTATTATTTAAGCCGTCACTAATACATTTAATTAGGGAAAATTACAAATTGGAATGAGTTGAAACAAATTTTGTGCATCATAAAACATTAAATAAAATTTTAACATGTGGTTTTTGGAACGAAATCATTTGCCAAAACGGTTTAGAAATTATTGAAGAAAAAATGCTTTTTTTTAGCGTAAATGGATGTTTGGGGTATTGTATTTATCATTTTTCACCACCCCACACCCGTGCCCACACCCACACACCCCCACTTACCCCTCCCCATGGCTGAATTCAGCACCCACCATATCTTTTCCCCACTTGATTTTCAAGGAAAAAGAAATGAAAGAAAAGGAAAGAAAATGAGTGAAGTAGTTAGACTTTTGACTTTGTTTGACCTTGACTTTGCCCCACTTTCTCTACCTCCCTCTCTCTCCTCCCCCACTCCCATTTCTGGTCGAAATCCCTTCCCCATACAGCAGCAGCCCCCCTCCATTTTCCCCTCTCCTTTCTCTTCAAAACTTCATCAAAAATTGCTCAAAATCCATCAAAAAAAATCCCAAAACCCAAATCCGACTCCTACCCATTTTAGCTTAGCCCGTATAGCATGGATCCTTTTGAAAAGAGAGCATTTTGGGAGGCCATGGAGTCATGTGGACCTTCATATATTTTTGGGTATAATTCTAAAACTTTTTGCTTAAATTGTTACTTGTTTCTTAAAGCTAATTTAAATTAAGTGTTAACTTGGATATGTGAGTTTAATTGCAAGTTTTGGATTTCAAGTTAGGGTTTGTTGTGGAAATGAGTTGTGTTTGATTGTGCATGGTTTAGTGAAGTGGTTTAACATAATTAGTTTTGTAGAAAACTAATCTAGTTGTTAATTACAAGTTGTTACTTGAAAAATTGTGTTAATTTGCTAATTGCTTACTAGGTTTTTGAAATTTGTTAAATTCTTGGGATTAAAAATGTGATTAGGGTTTTCTTGGCTTCATTAACTTTATTAAGTGTGGTTTAATGCTTTGGATCATGCAAATCTAAGCTAGATTGTAGTTTGTGCATTTTTGCTTTGAAATTGTTAAAAAAGGGTATTTTTGTAAACTAGAATATTAGGATTTTTGGAATTTAATGAGATTAAATTCCGGAAATTGTTTATACGACTTATTTAAGATATTTAATAAGTATATTGGCCGCTACTTTCATTTAAACATCATGTTTTGTACAAAAACGGCGAATTGTGCTTGCTAGATTTTAGGAAAAATGACTTTTTAAGTGAAAATGGGGTTTTTGTGAGTTTTAACCTAGTTTATATTAAAAATAGTGTTCGTGAATGTGCAAATGAGTGTGATTGGATTTTTCTCGATGGTTTGACGTTTGTACATCGACATCGAGGGTTGGTTTTACTATTCTTGCATGCGTGGGCGATAGGTTTGGACCTATGCGTGATACGCGTGCCGATTTGATTTTCGTATGCCGTTTCGATCTCGAATTTAGTTTTAATGCGATATGGTGCGTTATGATATGTAGGTACCCCCACGTGGACTTCGAGACGACAAGCAAGCGCGTGGCGACGTCGGCACCGGCGAGCGAGGACCAGGTGAGTAGATTTATATCTACGGGGAGAAGTCGGGTGGATAGCGTATAGCACCCCCGCAGTCCGTGGTGGTGTATACGGATGAGTATACACACCAACAATTATTATATGTTATTTGGGATTAATAACGATACTTAGGATGGATATTGGTGTATTGGATTACTTTAGTGTTGCGAACCCTAGGGTAGTGTTACACACACACATACACACATACATACTTGCATACATTCCTATTGATATGTGCTCATGGGATTCTTTATAGTTATGTGTTCATATGGGTATGGGACTATGTGTTCACATACGGATTGAGGATGATACTTGGGATTGAGCTGAGTCGATGAGATTCGATTTGAGGCCGTGAGATCGGTGATATAGCAGGGTTCGTATCTTAGATACGACATGACGTTGTAGCGGGTCCTTGACGTCGTGTTTCACACACGTCCATGCATACGTAGGCGGTATCAGTATGGTACTAGACGTAGATCAGTGCCCCGATCATGATATTTGATAAAGAGGATACCAGGTGAATAGTATGATGAATGTGATATTGACCCGTACCCAGATTGGGATGCCGTACGACGGATTTACGTACGAGCTATATTGATGATTGATCCGCACTCTTGACTTGGGATGCCTGATTATAGATATGGTATCGGATATGATATTATTGAGGCGAGATCACCGACTATACATATACAGGTATGTATATGTATCGACTCAGATGATAGGCGGTTTCCTTACCTGTAGTTTAGCTTGTAGTTCAGCCGTATAGTTTAGTGTAGTTGTTAGATTAGATTAGACTTCTTACCTATTTCAAAAAACTAACGAATCGTGGGCATTTTTAAAGACAGCTCAAGGGAATCTACGGATATTTCAAAAACGACGTATCTTTTCATAAAAAACACCGTAGCCCCTATTTTCAAAACCCCATGATTCGTGTTATTTCAAAAGGCACCATTTGTAGGACTTATATTAGATTATTGCAGATTAGTTATCGTTGAGTCTAGTATTCAGCTCCCGCACATTATTGCTGTTCGCTCTGCTTCGCATATTTATTTTGCTGCATATTCCATTATTGATATCATGCTGTTAGGACACCAGCACCATTACCGATGATGCGTATGTACCACGTACACCTACTTGCCGGCTCACACACATCTTCATCGGTAATTGCCATGTCACGTACACTTTAGAGAATATAATTGCTTGACTTAGATTGTTAGCTAGTAGTGTTGACATGATATTAGTGTACTTCCCTTATATGCCATATTAGACATTGTAGTTATTACCTACCACTTCATGCATACTGTTATTCAGTTGTTCATGCCTAATTCATTATCATTGACATATGCACTTGTGATGATTTCTTGAGATTTATGATATTTCTGGATTTCGGGGAAAGCCGCAAAATTTACAACTTATGATCTTTTAAAATATAAAATGTTGCGGTTTTCTAGTGATGTAAAGTGTCGTCCACCATGAGTTTGCTGTGGTTTTGGAGATCCGTGTCGAGGAGTGGAGGAACCGTCACGGGTACATGGTGGGCCCGGTATGGTACCCCGGGGCAAGAGGAATGTGGTGTTGACATTGAGCCTGGCTGGGGAGCACTACCTACCGGTGATATTACCCGACGCGTCGGATATCCGGAGGATACCGTCGTGGTCTTGAGATGGATGGTAGGGGCCGGTCTGGACTGACGGCGCCCTAGATATTGAGATTGAGACATTGATATTTCGAGACAGTGAGATTTATGTTTTGTGTCGATGCTAGACACTGTTGATACTGATTTTAATTATGATACCTCAGTTTAAAATACGAAGGAAATCTCACTAATTTATGAAAACAGTTTCTTCATTTACATGTATTCTGTTTTCATGCATTCATACCTCATTCATATGATATATTGCTACCTGAGGCACTGACACGGGCACATGAGTTTACACTCGGGTTAGATATTTACCCTAGCCATTGTTATAGGCTGCATGTTATATATATTTGAGGATATATTATGATCATTGACCTAGGATTGCGTTATTTATGCGATTTCTGTGCGTAGAGGTTTTTCTATTCACGAGTTGGCAACTCACCCCCGTTGTGCCCCAGTTTCTTGCAGGTTGCCGTACAGGTTCATTACGGCTTTGCGGGCTCAGTTTCATTCGGGTGACTTGCTAGTAGGTGGGTTTTTCTTGTATCGTACCCATCATATTACCTTGTATAATATTATTCCGTTGTATCTAGTAAATTCCATCAACCAAACATGTATTTTTTTGAGATAGAGACCAGTGTTGTTTATTCTTTCGACCTTAGAGTTGCTCGTTATATTTCTGGTGGTTTTGAGTTCCCTTTTAAGTTTTTGATCCTCGCCGTTGGCGTTATATATTATATTGCTTGTGTGGTTGTGACCGTCGATTGACGAAGAGCTAGCTCCCGCTTGGGGATGCCTTTTTCTTGATTTCGTATACTATTCATGTTGTATCCCGTTTGGGAGCCAGTATTTACAAAGGAGATTCTGCCGAAATTTTCAGTAAATTTTTGATGTTTTTAAAAACCGCATAATTCGGCTTATGCTATTGAACTACTTGTTTTAAGTTGGTTTTTCCTGCACTCTACTACTTTTCTTGGTTTGGATTTCTGGGTTTTCGGTTTACTTAGATTACGTACGCCTCGAGACGTTCGTAGTTTAAGTGCCGGTCATGTTCCGTACTTTCGGGTCGTGACAGGATGGCATAAGCGTACGTTATATTTATCTGTGATGTTTAGGTGGACTTAAATGATGGGGCATTCATTAATGAGATTAATGAAAGAAAATAAACCTAAAAGATGTTGTGGAATCGAATTTCAAAGCAAAAACAAGTAGCTACAGTTCTTGCTTTGCATCGCGGTGTTCCTTGTAGAACATCCTGCACCTTATTCGATAAGGAAAGGACCGAGATCCCTTCACCGGGAGTGACTCCTTTAGCAAAAACGGGCAGATGCTACAACCCTCGGTTTGTCTTTTGATTGCTTCTATAGTTTCTGCTTTGCATAGTGATATATATGATATATCCCGCACCTCATTCGACGAGGAAAGGGCCGACGATCCCTTCTCCAGGAGTGACCCCTTTAGCAAAACTAGAAAAGCCTCAAAAACATTCCATTTAAAAACCATTTGATTCCGCAACGAGATCATGTTCAAACCGTTAAAGGTTTTCATAAAAACCATTCGCAACCCTCCGTCATTTTAGGAAGTAGAGTACTTAGTATTCGTGCTGTGTTTGTTGACCTTAGTTAAGGCACAGTGTACGGTAGCTAAGTGATGTCTTCCTACACCGTATATGATGCGATTAGTTAGGACAGTCGCGTGACTTTGTTGACCTTAGTTAAGGTTCATGTGGGTGGGTCTAATTAATCACGAAATGACGGGTAGAACTTGACTAGTGCTTATGATTTGTTGACCATAGTTAAGGTCATAGGTGCTAGGGGTAAAAACCTTTATCGGGAGTTTCAAGTGTTGAAATTTGCAATGAGATTGCATACCTTCTATGTGATAGTTGGATCCCGATACCTACTGCGAGTAATTGTTACTCCTAGGAGAGTTTTGCACTTTACAATTAGCCGATCAAGTAGGTGTCTAGAAAGGTGTCAACGGGGTTACGCCTCTGGGAAAACGAGGTTTACTGTAATTAGGTCCGTGCGAAAGCGCGGGGAACCTCCCTCAAAGTACCGACACTGGCCTGGCTGAAAGATTGGCGAACTTGTAGAGTGTAATTAATCCCGGCTAGTCTTTCCTTTTAGGGTTTGAAGGAAGATTTAATAAAAACAGTGGGAGCCATCCTGATTAGATAAAATAGATAACCAATCTAATCTTGCAAGAGCGCACGCAGAGTGTTTTCTTCTCTCTATCTCTCCAGGTAGCGACCAAATCACGCCTTAATCAAGATAATAATATGGATGTATTGACCGAACCCGCTTGTTATACTGAGCTGGGGAGCGTTGGTCCCGCTCCAACTTATAATTGTTATAAGACAGAGCAGGAAATAGGGAAATACCAGAATTCTTATGCCGCCCAAACGAAGAAAGTGCATATGATGCATCTCCTTCGGGTGTGTTCATTACAAAGAATTGTTTCTCAGTATCCTCTGCATCCTGGGTATTTGATACCGGATTAGGATCCCAGATATGTAATATATTACATAGGGCTACAGAAAGGTAGAAAACTGAGAACGGGTGATAAGTTTCATAAGACAGAAAACGGGGCAAGTATTGCAGCCAAGTCTGTTGGTCACTGTCACCCTGTATTACCAGTACATTGATTCTGAACGAATGTTATTAGATACCGAACCTGATATACAAAATCATATCAGTCTCTTTACAAGTAAAGAAATGATAAAATTTTGTATTGTTGGATAATGTTTTGAACGTTTCCTATATCAAAAATTGATCGATTCAGGCACGTTATCTAAAAGCATTGATGTTCTAAATCAAACTACAGTTCCCAGTATACAAAACACACACAAGAGGAAGAGTTCAGAAATGAACGAATCTTTCTTGAGGCATTGTAGACTAGGTCATATCAATGCGACCCGACTGGCTGAAGTTACATTTAGATGCATATTTAAATTAGTTTGAATTTACATCTTGTGAAACTTGCCAGTCATGTCACAAAGATTAGATGACCATAGCTCTGTTTAATGGAAACAGAGAAAGAGTTAGTGACTCTTTGGACTGATACATAGTGATGTATGCAAGGTCCCCTGTCTACACATGCCAGGACCAGTTCTTTATACTTCATTATATTATCTAATAATCTCTCAAGATTCAGCCATATGTTCCTGTTGAAACATAAGTCCGAAGCTTTTAAGATGTTCACAGAATATAAGTTAGAAGTAGAGAACTAAAAACCGGGTATAAGTATTATGTCCCATGATAAGATCAAGGAGGAGAATGCTTGTGCATGGAATTCTTGGACTATTCTAAAGGAAAATGAGATTCTCTCTCAGTATTACCCCTCTGAATACACCACAGCACAACGGTGTATCAGGACGGAGCAATCACACCGTATTAGATATGGTGTGCTCTATGATGAGTACTACTGAGTTACCTATTTCCTTTTGGGGTTGTGCACTTGAGAAGCTGCATACCTATTGAATTAAGTTCGAATCAGATCACTGCCTACCACTCCATATAAGATATGGTATGGGAAGAGCCTATCTCTTAAGTAAGTTAAGATTTGGGATTGTCCGGCTTATGTCAAAAGCAAAATCCGGACAAGATCGAGGCAAGGTCAGTTCTGTAGAACTGGAAAGGTTCCAGCTATACAAAGCTGCAGCTGATTTGACAGAACCGAAGGATTCAATAGTCCCCAACGAACCTCAGCCTCTCCGCCGATCTAGCAGGGTTCCTCATCCGCTAGAGAGATACTTCGGTTTCTCGATGACAGTGGGAGCGAGGAATGCATCATGAGATGATGACCCAACTAATTTCGAGCATGCCATCGAGAGAAAGGACTCTGTATGAATGGCTGGATGCTTAGCGATCTGAGATGGAATCCATGTACACCAACAAAGTATGGACTTTGGTTGCTATATCTGAAGGGTTAAATCCCCATCAGGAGCAGGTATATCTTGAGAAGATTACTTGGTGTATATGGAAAAGTTGAAACTTTCAAAGCTAGACTTGTTGAAGGTTTTCGTCATCGACCAGGCGTGGATAATGATGAAACCTTTTCCAAGTGGCTATGCTTAAGTCCATCCGGATCCTACTTAACATTGCTGCATACCATGACTACGATATCTGGTGGTTGGATGCCATGACTGCTTTTCTAAAATGATTTAGAAGAGAACGTCTATAAGAACACATCCAGAGGGCTTCGTAAACAGTGGGAGCTGCGGAAATGTATGCAGGTTGCTTTACAGAATAAAGCAGGCATCGCGGAGTTGGAACGTCTGTTTTGATGTGGTAGTCAAAGTGTTTGACTTCATCAAAATGGTAGATGAACCTTGTATATACAAAAAGGTAGTAGAGAGTAAGGTGGTCATCCTCGTATTGTACGTGGATAACATACTCCTGATAGGAAAAGAGTTTCCTATGCTACGCTCGGTCAATCTCCTCCTATCACATGGATTCTCCATATAGAGTCAAAGTGATACCTCCTAAATCCTGGGTTTTGGATCTATGAGATAGATCTAAAGGGATGTTAGGGTTCTCACTAGGTTTAGTGAGATGGTATCAGTTGATCCTGGGGAGAATCACTGGAAAGGTTCCAGGGTGATAAGGACGACTGAATGTCAGTCGCAGGCATTGTCTTTACCCTCAGTGAAGGGACGGTATGTTGGAAGTGTTCCAAGCTAGATACCGTGGCAAACTAGACGATAAAGGCTGGTAACATCGCTATTAAAGATACTACCAAAGAGGCAGTTTTTGTGTATATTGGTTCATAAGATGAACTAGGTTCCTACCATTGTGTGACAATGGAAGTGTGGCTTTGGCCCAGGAACCCTAGTCCCATCAGTGACCCAGACATATTCTGAGGCAGCATCACCTGATCATGGAGATAGTTGATTTCCAAGGTGATCGAGGTTAGGAGAGTAGACTCAGAGGACAACACGGCAGATCCACTCACAAAGGCCTTTTCCCAGAGAGAGACTTATATGAGATGGTTGAGTATTAGATACAGCAACCACTACTACAGATGGCCCTAGTGCAAGTGGGAGATTGTTAGTTATATGTATGCCCTAGAGGCCATTACTGTACATTGGATGTATATTGTAGTGGATGCTGGGACATATATAGGTAGGACTTTCTTGCTCGACATGATAGTATGCTATCTGGTTGCTCTTTATCTTAACATGTATACTTTCTGTCTCTCTGTTAGATGTTGATAAAGCCCTTAGGATGCGTACTCGACTTCCAGGACTATGATGTAGATCATACTAGTGGGGCCTGGGTAGTCCATGAGTACATCCTTCAATGTTCCTAGTCGTGGAAATATCGAGACGGGGCATCGATATTCCAGAGTAGACTAGCATATATCTTCTCGACCCATGTGATGGGCGATGGATGATCTCATATCCATTGGTGTTTGACATCAGAGATGGTATGCGGGTGCTCAGTGGAGACTGGGTACACTGAACGGACTCGCCGAGAACTCCCAGATGGTATTATACGTCACGTCAGATGGCAGTTCTCTGGTGACACTGGTACAGCTTAGTCTGTTGACCTGAGATCGTCATAGAGTCTTGTGTGTCTCCCACTGTACTTTGATTTCCACCCTACCACGGCTCTACTGAGTGGTGCAAACAGGTGGTTTTTGGGTACAGTCCCGATTCACATGGAGGCAATGAGCGATTGGAGGGGATTCGTCTCTCCCGGTAATGGGGGTTGATGTTGCGCTATGAACGACTGGCCATAACTAGAAATCCCTGGCCAGGGTTGCTGTGATATACTCGTAAGAGTTACCAGTTGTTTCACGATTGTTATGGACCTCACGTCGGCATGACTTATCGAGCTATTGGGGTCTGACGTTTACCACCCCTAGGCGAGATATGCGACATATCAGACGAACAGACCGGACTGTACGGTAAGTGTTACTGGTTGGATTCACAGGAGTGTGAGCGGGCTTGCTCGTCGATCTTCTGATCGCTCAATACCCGGGTGGCCGTTACATTTAGCAGACCGCTTGCGGCTTGTGGGTGTTTGATATGATCATCACCTGCTGCCGACGTATTGACAAGTCTTTAGAGTCCTACACAGAGGTTTCCTGGCTCAAGCGAAACGAAATAGGAGCGCATATGAGATATGTGCGGGACCGAGAATAATGTGTGTATGTGATACAGTATTCTATTCTCGCGATGAATGTATCGATTGGTTGTATGTGATATAACCTAGTTATCGAATCGAAGATTGATTCGATAAGTCGATACATTGGATACTAGTAGGTTATATGCGACATGACCGGATCATTGAATCAAGTGTTGATTTAATGATTTAATGTATAATTATATATTTGATATATTACTTTACATTAACTAGTATTTGTTCACTTAAGATGGATTTTCTCACTTGATGTGCACATTGTATATATAATATAGTTTTGTGCACTAGTTTGTATCATGTTTGATGATACATGCAAACTTGGGTGTGTATGATTAAACAATGGTTATGTTAATGGTTAGGGTTTTGTTTATTTACTTATTCATTTATTTATTTATTCATTAATTCATTTTTTGGCAAAAATGAAATGGTGGCTTAGTTTGTTTTGTTGTTGAAGCTTCATGAAGCTTTGAATAAGTCTACCATTTTGTCTTTTGCCTTAACCCTAACCATTCACCTAACCCTAGTTTATTCTCTACACTTAACCATGGTTGCTATATGATAAGAATCAACTTATTTTCTATTTTCAATAATTCTTATCATATTATTTTTCTTCTTCTTCTTCTTCTTCAACATGAAGAAAGCTTGCTACCATGAATGGCAACATGAGAAAAAGAGTGAGAAATCCAATTCTAAAGTGAACCCACTTTCTATTTCTTCATCCTCTACCACTTGCCAAGTAGTATAGAGTGTTTTCTTCACAAGTTTCATGACTTGGTGAAGTTGGAGCTTGATCTTGAGTTGCCTCGACGTAGATCATCTTCGGCATCGAAGTCGACGACCTAGCCCGATCATTTCTCCGACGAAACCTTCGCCAGAGTCCGGATTCTGATAGGTACAGCGGAGGGACGTCATCACGGAGCCTAGGAAGTGGAGGACCGGATCTACAAAGGTTGTAGTCACTTTCCTTTAGCAATAAAGTCGTTTACTTGCTTGCATCGCCTTATCATCTAGTTAACGATCTAGTTTAGGGTTTCTTTGGCACACATAAAATTTTGAATTGGCCATGTTTGATCACTTGTAGAACCTCATGGGTGTGCCTAGGAACCCTACAAATCATTATCGGCAGTTTCAAGTATTGAAATTTGCAATGAGATTGCATACCTTCTATGTGATAGTTGGATCCCGATACCCATTGCGAGTAATTGTTACTCTTGGGAGAGTTTTGCACTTTACAATTAGCCGATCAAGTAGATTTCTAGAAAGGTGTCAACGGGGTTACACCCCTGGGTAAACGGGGTTTATTTTAATTACGTCCGTGCGAAAGTACGGGGAACCTCCCTCAAAGTACCGGCACTGGCCTGGCTGAAAGATTTTTCGAACTTGTAGTGTGTAATTAATCCCGGTTAGTCTTTCCTTTTAGGGTTTGAAGGAAGATTTGATAAAAAAAAGTGGGAGCCATCCTGATTAGATAAAATATATAACCAATCCAATCTTACTAGAGCGCACGCAGAGTGTTTTATTCACTCTCTCTCTCTCCAGGTAGCGACCATGTCACGCCTTAATCAAGATAATAATATGGATGTATTGACCGAACCCGCTAATTATACTGAGCTAGGGAACGTTGGTCCCGCTCTAACTTATAATTGTTATAAGACAGAGTAGGAAATAGGAGATTACCAGGATTCCCGTGCCGCCCAAACGAAGAAAGTACATGTTGATGCATCTTCTTCTGGTGTGTTCATTACCAAGAACTGTTTCTCAGTATCTTCTGTGCCCTGGGTATGAGATACCGAATCAGGATCCCACATATGTAATCTGTTACATGGGCTACAGAAAGGTAGAGAACTGGGAATGGGTGATAAGTTTTAAGAGTTAGAAACGGTGCAATTGTTGCAGCCAAGTATGTTGGTAGTTATCACCTTGTATTACCAAATACATTGACTCTGAACGAATGTTATTAGATACCGAACCTGATATACAACATCATATCAGTCTCTTTATTAAGTAAAGAAGGATATAATTTTGTATTGCTGGATAATGTTTTGAACATTTCCTATATCAATTGTTGATCAGTTCAGGCACGTTATCTAATAGCATATACGTTCTAAATCAAATCACGGTTCTTAACGTACAGAACACACACAAGAGGAAGAGTTCAGAAATGAACGAATCCTTCTTGAAGCATTGTAGACTAGGTCATATCAATGCAACCCGACTAGCTAAGTTACATTAAGATGCATATTTAAATCAGTTTGAATTTACATCTTGTGTGTTAGTTATATGTATGCCCTAGAGGCCATTACTGTACATAGGATGTATATTGTAGTGGATGCTGGGACATATATAGGGAGGGCTTTCTTGCTCGACATGATAGTATGCTATCTGGTTACCCTTTCCCTTAACGTGTATGCTGATTGTCTCTCTGTTACATGTTGGTAAAGCCCTTAGGATCTGTACTTGACTACCTGGACTATGATGCGGATCATACTAGTGGGGACATGGTAGTCCATAAGTACATCCTTCAAAGTCCCTAGTCGTGGGTGTATCGAGACGGGGCATCGATATACCAGAGTAGACTAGCGTATACCTTCTCGACCCATACAAATGGGCGATGGATGATCCCATATCCATTGGTGTTTGACATCAGAGATGATATACAGGTACTCAGTAGAGACTGGGTACACTGGACGGACTCGCCGAGAACTCCCAGATGGTATTATACCTCACGTCAGATGGCAGTTCTCTGGTGACACTGGTACAGAGTAGTCTGTTGACCCGAGATCGTCATAGAGTCTTGTGTGGTTCCCACTGTGCTTTGATTTCCATCTTACCACGTCCAAGAGGGCGTGCAAAACGGTGGTTTTTGGGTACAGTCCCGAGTCACATGGAGGCAATGAGCGATAGGAGGGGATTCGTCTCTCCCGGTATAGGGAGTTGATGTTGCGCTGTGTTCGATTGGCTATAACAGGAAATCCCTGGCCAGGGTTGCTGAGATTTCCTGGTAAGTGTTACCAGTAGTTTCTCGAATGTTATAGACCTCATATCGATACGACTTATTGAGCTATTGGGGTCTGACGTTTACCACCCCTAGGCGAGATATGCGACATATCAGACGATCAGACCGGACTGTACGGTAGTGTTACTGGTTGGATTCACTGGAGTGTGAGCGGGCTTGCTCGTCGATCTTCAGATCGCTCAATACCCGGGTGGCCGTTACGTTTAGCAGACCGCTAGCGGCTTGTGGGTGCTTGATATGATCATCATCTGCTGCCGGCGTATTGACGAGTCTTTAGAGTCCTACACAGAGGTTTCCTGGCTCAAGCGAAACGAAATAGGAGCGCATATGAGATATGTGCGGGACCGAGAATAATGCGTGTATGTGATACCGTATTCTATTCTCGCGATGAATGTGTCGAATGGTTGTATGTGATATAACCTAGTTATCGAATCAAGGATTGATTCGATAAATCGATACATTGGATATTAGTCGGTTATATGCGATATGACCGGATCGTTAAATCAAGTGTTGATTTAATGATTTAATGTATAATTATATATTTGATATATTACTTTGCATTAACTAGTATCGGTTCACTTTAAATGGATTTTCTTGCTCGGGTGTGCACATTGTATATTCGATATATTTTTGTGCACTTCATTGTATCATGTTTGATGATGCATGATTGCTAGGGTTTGTGTAAAGAATTAAACCAAGGTTATTTAAATGGTTAGGGTTTTGATTTTCTTATTCATTTATTTATCTATTCATTTTGGATTAACAAAAAGAAAAGAAAACAAAGTGGTGGCTTTAAATCTTGAAGCTTGTTGAAGCTTCATGAAGATTTGACCAAAGTCACCACTTTGTCTTCATGCTTAACCCTAACCACTCATCTAACCTTGGTCAACTCTCTACAACAAACCATGGTTTGATTATGATAAGATTATTATTCTTTTCTATTTTTCTAATAACTTATCATAAGATTTATCTTCTTCTTCTTCTTCTTCTTCAAGAAGAAAGCAAGCTCCATCAATGGTGATTGATGGAATTGAGTGAGAAATCCAATTCTAAAGTTTACCCACTTCCTATTTCTTCATCCTCTACCTCTTGCCAAGTAGTAGAGTGTGTTTTCTTCACAAGTTTCTTGACTTGGTGAAGTCGGAGCTTGATTTAGCTATGCCTCGACGTAGATCATCTTCGGCATGGACATCGACGACCTAGCTCCCTTTTTCTCCGACGAAGCCGACTCTAGAGCTCGGATTTGATTTGGATAGCGGAGACGACCTCGTTGCGGAGCCGTGGAGGTGGAGGACCGGATCTACAAAGGTTGTATTTCCGTTTTCTCATTAGTTAAGTGTTAACTAGTTCATTGTTCGCCTAGACATCTAGCCAACGATCCGTAGTCTAGGGTTTCTCGGCACCGTTAAAATTTGAAATTGCCATGGTCGATGGCTTGGGAGACCTCACTAGCGTGCCTAGGAACCCTACAGTGGTATCAGAGCCTAGCTAGAGCCTTAGGCGAAGTCCAGACGGAATTCGAAGTCCGAACGAACCCGAAATCCCAAACCAATCTTGCTCTCTGTACATTTTTGAAAACAGTGAGTTTTTCCAAATTAAAAATATGCAGGGAACTCAGCAGGGAATTCTAAGAATTACGGCCAAAAAATTTTTTGATGAAAAGTTAAAACCGCGGCGGAAGCGCGGCATAAGACAGGTTTATGCGGCGGTTCCCCCGCACATTAATGACGTCAGCCCCAAATTTTTACACTGTAATTCATTGTTTCTGGTTCTGAGTTCTCTGGATGTTTTGAAATTTTATTCAAGAGTTGAATTTTCTGCTGTTGTTTTGGGGATTCGGTGTTTCGATCGGGGTATCAAATTTTGTCTGTGTGGCTTTCCGGATAAATTCTAGAATATGTTAAAAAGTTCGACCGGATATAAATACCCAATTTTTCCCCTATCGGGAAATTTCCAAGTGTTGGATTTTTCCGTAGTTTAACGACGTTCTAAGTAGTGCAAGTAACGCGATGGTCCCTCTAGAAGACACAAACCTTAACTCGATTATGTGACCGTCTTGAACTGCCCTTTGAACCTTCGGGTTTGGGGCAGTACGGCGTGCCACATGTGAGGCGTTGGCTTGACCCTTCTACGGCTGGACCGTTGGTACTGAGGTACGAACTGAATGTTGTTAGACTTGTTTCATGTGTTGATCTGTATCGGGAAAACTTGGGTGTTCGATTGTTCGATCGAAAAGTTTAGCATTTTCTATTTATCTGGAATGGGATACAATAATTGGAATTCACAAGAAGTTATGAGATAACTAAATGAATGTTATAAATCTAGCAGTTTAGTCTCACTTGATCGGTTGCCACGGAATTTTGATGTGATCAAAAGTCCGTCGCAATCACGTAGCGTACGCGGATACTCGCCGGGTAAACTTAATAGACAGCCTCACTCCATAGCCCCGACCAAGTGACTGTAGGAGAACCCCGTCGCCGAAAGCATCCGTTCGGGTGCTCGCGGCAGCGGTGTTCCGCCTTGGTGCACTTCGTCGACGGTATCGGGGGTGCAGCCGTCTACTGAAGTTTGCGACGAGCATTCGATCAGGTTGTCGGGAATCTTGTTGAATTGCCCGACTTGATATTGAAAAGAGTTTTCGATAATGAGACTAAAATGCGGGGTTTATAATTGTTAGGCATGCGATGTCTAAGTAATTCATTTGATTAGGCATGCAATGTCTATGCAGGTTGCGAATTCCAACTGTTGTAGTTTTACACTTTCTTTTCTGTGACCGTAAGTGTAATATGTGATATCGCCGGTTTCGTTGCTATATGTCAACGACAATTGGGATGGACATATTTACTTACGTTGATGACATGTGATGTTATGTGTTGCTGGATATGTTATATTGGATTGCCGTGTTTGAATAGCCGGGGGTTTTTATGTGAGATGAGTGTTTTTCATTTTCATGTAAGTGCACGGCGGCGCCCCGGCCGTCAATCCGACGCCGGAATGCGGAAACGGTGAAAAAACTTAAATTTTGCGGACTTTGCAAACCGGCACCACCGCTCACTTTAACCGGATCGAAACCATTAACTAGTCTAAGCAATCTACAAGAATGGGAATAGAGATATACCGACGATCCAAGTCCTCCGGTCTTCATCTCCACTCCGATCTCCTTGCGGAAAGTCCTATCTCCTCCTCGTCGCCGGAAGTGCACCACATCGCCTACTTCTTTTATGGGCTCCCACCTCAATGCCGAGGCAACTCGGGCACGAAGCCGGCTACTCGACGTGCCCAAGATATACTGTAGGAAGTGTAGTGTAGAGTATGTCTCTTTGGGGTTGGTTGCCTTTGGATGGAGGAAACATGAATGGACTTTGGAATGAAGTGAAGAATTTTGCAAGCATTGAAATGATATGTGAATTAATCCCTCATCCAAAAAAGAACTCCTCTCTCTCCCACTCCAAGAAGAGGCCGGCCACACTCAAAGGAGATAAGAATGAATGGTGTAAAAAAGGAAATCAACCATACTAAAAACAATGAAGGAGAGTGAGTGTAGGAAAAGGAGGAGAGTGACCATATCCAAAACATACACCATGCTTACACACTATTCAACCCATACTCATATCAAATCTCATAAATGCAAGCATGGAGGAAAGAAAAATATGAAAGCTATCATATCAATCTTTTACAAGAAAACCCATCCACAATTGTAATTTGCAAAACTGCAAATTACCCCCTCCATCGGAAAAGTCCGGCCGGGAAAGAACAAAGGAAAACCGGCCGGAACGAAATGCAAACTGGCAACTCCAGAAAACTGGTCCCGTAATAAATTACAGGAAAACCCCGATACTGTGCATACACACCCGCATCTGTATTCCGTCCGGATACAAATGCAAAGAGATAAAATCTACACTGTACTAAACTAGGACCGGCTTAAACCAAAGCCGGCTAGTAATATCCGTTCGATCCTGATCCGTGCAATACCGCGCGTATCTGATCGAACCCTGCCATATACCTATACGGCTACTAGTACAAACCGTCCGATCCTGATCCGTGCAATACCGCACGTGTCTGATCGGACCCTGCCATATCTCCATACGGCCTCTACAGCGTTTCGCCCGAAAGCTTGAGTAACTGAAAGTGTGGTGGACTCTAAAGACTCGTCAATGCTATGGCTGTGGATTTAACCACTAGCACGTCAGAGGTATAAGCCAATACGTAACGGGCCACCAGCTATTGACTAAAAGGGACGTCGATGAGCGAACTCATCCTGACACCCTACTGAGCCTGTCAGTGACAATATCCGTGCAGTCCGGTCCGTTCGTCTATGAGCATCGCATGGCGGGCCTATGGGGTTGGTAAAAGTCAGACCCCCAAAAGCGGTACAAGTCGTGTCGGAGTGTAGCCCAGAACACCCTGAGATACTACTGGAATACCTACCAGTAAATCTCTTTGCCTTGGCCAAGGACTTTGTGTAATGGCTCTCCTAGACACAGCACGACCTCACCCCCAATACCGGGAGAGACGAACCCCTGAAGATACGCTCACTGCCTCCATGTGGCTCGGGACTGTACCCAACTAAAACCTGTTTGCACGACTCCTTTGAGCCGTGGTAGGGTAGTAATCAAAGTACAGTGGGAACTCACACGAGACAAATGACGATCCCCAGGTCGATGAACTAACCTGCACACATGTCACCAGGGAACTGCCATCTGACGTCTGGTATATGACCAACTAGCATGTTCCCGACGAGTCCTGTCCGGTGTACTCATAACCCAATGAGCACCTGTATACATCTTAGGTGATCCAACTGACACCAGTGGCTTGTGAGACCGGCCACCGCCCCTCGTCGGGGTCTCGACTGTATACACTAGTCTACTAATGGAGTATCGATGCCCGGTCTCGAAACTCCCACGACTAGGGACCTTTTAAGGATATGCTTGTAGACCCCCAGCTCCCACTTATATGATCGCCCTCATACTGCTGGTGGTCAAGCAAGAATCCTAGGGGCTCTATCAACGTGTAATAGCGACGTGTCAGGTCACCTAAAACAGTACACGATGATAAAGGTAAACCAGATAGCATACTATCATCTCGAGTAAGACTGTCCTACCGGGATAGGTCCTCCCTCAATCATTACAATCACGTACCTGTGACCTAATAATTGACTCTGAGGGCACTATCTCCAACAATCTCCCACTTGCACTCAAGGCTAATTATTGCGATGTCGCATACTCACAGCCCGTGTGATACCGAACATCCAACTCCTCTACTAGTCAGTCTCACAAAGCTCGTTTGCGGAACTATTGCGTTCGAGGAATAGCCTCAGTGAGTGGATCCGCTTAGTAGTTTCTTTCTATGTCTCTCTATATCTCAAGTTCGCGGAGAAAGCCATCTCCCGAAATGAGCAATACATGTCTTAGAACGTGTCTGGATGTCTGATGGGACCTAGCTCATAAATGAACTCCAAATCCAAACTTCTTAGACTGTATCGACAACTGAACTTAATCAGTATCCTGCGCGCCATGCCTCCCTCAGTATTGGCTTGGACCACCTGTCCAAAATACTGCCCCTCATCAGAAGGAAAAACTATAACTCTGACAACCTCCTTGTCGTCCATGTCACCTTGGAAGCCTGGAATGATAACTGTCTCCTGAATGAGGCTGTCGTTATCATCTCCCTAGAACATCCACTTATGTTCTAAAACTGCTTCCGACTGTTTCTCCAGGATTGGATTAATGTCAACTTATTGCATCTAGTGCAAGAACAACATCTGGTGTGGTACTTGACATCTCATGATTGACTCAATTGCCTAAGCAAGTGATCTGCCAATCATGCACATCCCTCTCCCCTTTAGTCTGTAAGACACCTTTGGAGAGGGTGACTCCATTACCTGCAGGTACACTACCATGCCAGGAGTCGTCCATTCTAAATACTCTTAGAATGCTGTCTAAGTACCCTGATTCGGAAACCACCCAAATCTAGATCTAAAACCATAGATCTAGTAACCAGTATGTCTGATATAATACCCAATTCCTATGTGGAGAAACTACTGTGTGACGACCAAAGTATGACCGATTGTAGTATAGGAGTTTCTTTTCCTATTCTGTGTATATCATCCAAATACCAGGATATCACACCCTACTACCTTCTCAACAGATCCATCCCCTATTCTGATGAAGTCAAACCCATGACTGTCACGTCAGAAATAGATGATCTATCTCCGCTACATCTGCTCTAGTCTATAAACAGACAGAAGCAACATGTCCACCAATGCTTCCGCTGCTCCCACTGACTACGACAACCCTCTGGCAGAGTCATATAGACGTACACTTCTAAAACTAGTTTAGAACGACGCTATACTCATCCTCCCGCCTGGTCTCGCAGCCTGGAACAACAGCAATGGTAATTGTGGGTAAACAAGAACTTCCCTGTCACCGTCCTTGAGGCTATCGTAGTGCCTCTCGGGTGCCTGAAGTTACCCACCTTATCTGCGGAGTGGCCAATGGAATGTCAATCCAGATTGAATCTTTAGGTTCCTTGTCAAATCTTCAGTAATCGTTTGTGGTTCTGGAATTACTTCCAGTTCTACCATACTCCCACTACTGTTTTCTGAAAAAATCCATTTTTAATAAAACTGTGGCGAGTCTAGAACAATATTGCTATTGTTCATCCAGATGGTAGAAAGTCAACCCTCGTCATAGCCTGGGTCAACCCACAAACAGCCATTACAGAAACGTGCCTTGAGTTGTCTAGTGTCTGGTTTTAATCATAAACCGGACAACTCCCCGTACCTTAACATCGTTAAGATATGAACTGTTCTATATCCAATATAGAAACAGAGACACTGATTTAATTGAACCAGATTCAAATCATGCAGCTGTCCCCAGCGCATGTTAACTAAATGGAAGGAGGCAGATCAGCATTACTCAACATAGGAATGCTTCTAATTATGAGTAACCTGAAAGAGAAGCAATTTCTCTTTATCATTACTATCAACTGAATACCATACATAAGTATCTACATCTTCGATCACCTTGAAGAATCCCGATACTTGCTACACTTGGTTCTCTACTCTATTCAAATACCTATAACTCCTCAAAACTTAGACTCTGTGTTTCAACGAAACACATGTCTAAGAACTAGAGAAGTTAAAAGTAAACAGAATATAGTATGAGGACCAACCCCTCTGTCCTAATGGACACTGGACAACATACAATACCTTGTATAAGTCCCTTGAGTCTGATAACTCTTTCACTGTGTGTCGTAGGTTGAAAACTGTACTTATGGTTAAGAAGAATTACACCGCTGTTTAATGCTCCTTACCTAACCATCCACTGATATAGGTAAATGTCGTAGACATAATTTCAGAAAGGTATATCTCACTCTATGAAAATAGACGTACAGATATATCAATTTGAAATTGGTGCATAACTGCGGATATTCAAAACCAAATATTTGCCGACTGGCAAACAACCCAGGTGACTTCCTCAAATATCACTGATTCCAACGAATCCCGATATAATGAGGATAATCACCCAATTCCCAATAACTTACTCCCACTCATCATCTGTAAAACCATACAGATGTGAGGATCGTACCTGGTAAATACATACCCTGGAGTAAGTATCTAATCGGGAAATCAGTTTTCCTTTAACATTACACAGTGAAACTGAAACATTGAAATGTTCCGATGGGGTATTCTGGTATTCCTAGTAATGCCTCTTCAAGATTTACGACTGTAACCGTATAGTTCTTTGCCACCTCTCCAAATCCCTTCATATGTCTTTAGTCTTTACCTTCTGCACACCCTTTTAGGCCAAATGGTTTTCTTCCTTCCCTACCGTTCGGCACCAGCCTATGGTTTGGAAGAAGACTATCCAATAAGCATAATGGGTGTACTTTCCTAGTCCTAGGAGCACTCGCAATGCGAGCGAAGGTGAAGATAAAAGACACCTGAATGTACTTTATTCCTATTTCTCCTGAACCAGGATCCATCCCCGAACTGGAACAAGTTCCTTTCGAGTTCGTATATAACCATACGATGGATTATCCAATAAAATGGGATCTTCGTAGTGATACGGAGTGTCCTGGAGAAATACAAAGGTGATTTAGGATTGGCGAAGAAATACTTGGTTCGGTCGTGAATAGCAGTCGCAATTTACTTTGCCCTCTTACTAATCCCTTGCTTTGTCTGAACTTAATACCTTCTGCACACCATCGTTATGCTAATTGGTTTTCTTCATTCCCTACCGGTCGGCACCAGCCTAAGGTTTGGAAGAAGACAATCCAATTTGCGTAATAGGTTACTACCCCTAAACCAAGGAGTACTCGTAACCTGAGAGAGGGTAAGAGGAAAAGACAACTGAATAATCCTATCCGTTTTCTCCAGAACCGGAAACCATCCTCGAATAAATCTCTTCGAGTTCGTATCTAACCATACGATGGTTTTGTCCAATGGAAGTGGACGTTCGTAGTAATACGGGGTGTCCTGGAGAAAAGGGTAAAAGTAGGAGTGGCAATGAGGTCTGCAACTCTGACAATCCAAAAGCCAGTGTTTAAGAAGGTTCGGTCAACTTGGTCACTGAGTCAAAGTCTTAGGGTCGGGTCAATGGTCGCTGCCAAAGAGAGAGAGAAAAGAAACACTCAGCGTGCACTCTAACCTAGATCAGAATGGTTACCAATTTATCTAATCTGGAATCCTCCCACTGTACCTCAAATTCTCCTCCAAACCTGAAAGAAGAATTAGTCGGGGTCACCCGAGGAGTATACTAACTCATCAGTGGGAATCGGGATCCAACTCTCATCGCATGACAACGTGACGGAATCCGCTCACGGTGTCACACTCCAGAAGGTATGCGCATATCTGGCAAGTTTCAGTTCTTTTGAAACTCCCGATGTGATTTCTGCCCCATGCTCTTATGACCTTGGCGAAGGTCAACAAATCATAAGTCACATGTCAAGTTCTACCCGTCATTATCCAGGTTAATTTGAATCCACCCGTACAAGCCCTTGACGAAGGTCAACAAGGCTATACGACTGTCCCAAACCAACGCATCTATCTATGCAGCAGAAAGGTAACAAGCAGCTACCATACACTATGCCTTGACGAAGGTCAACAAACATAGCATGAATACTACGTGCTACCCGTCTGAAACGACGGAGGGCTACGAATGGTTTCTGGCGAAAACCTTTAACGTAATGAACTTGATATCGTTGAAGGAACGGATAGCTTTTTGAAAATATAGTGACGAAAACCGTTGCTAAAGAGGTCACTCCCGGTGAAGGGATCTCGGCTCTTTCCCCGTAGAATGAGGTGCAGGATATTCCAACTGAATACCGCGATGCAAAGCAAAAGTAATCGGCTATAGTGAAGTTAATGCCCTGACGCAAACTTCTGTCCAAGGGGTCACTCCCGGTGAAGGGATCTCGGCCCTTGCCTCGTCGACTGAGGAGCAGGATATTCCAATGAATACCACGATGCAAAACAAAAGTAAACGTCCTTGCAATAGCAGCTTTTTGAAAAGTGTTCCAACAACATCAGATTAGGTTTGTTTTTAACTTGCATTGATCCGAATCAATGCAGTCCCATCAATTGATCACACCAAAAAGAACGAAAATATACTGATGTACGTATATGCCATCCGCATTCGCCACTGGGTCCCGTCATTACCCGTTAGGTTAGCTAACTAACGACAGAGCGGGGACTGGACTAGCGCGGATGCAAAACATATACAACATCTACTAATATATATACCAATATATTATATTTCGCTCAAGGCGTGAATAAAATGCAACATCACAGAGAATGAACAGCATCACAGAAACAATACAGATATCTGGGATCCCCGGGTTTCACAGAGCCGCTGAAACCCGACGTTCCCCTGGTCGTGTGGATAGCCTGTGCAATGAAATCCTAGACCCCTACGGGCGCGGCAAGTCACCCGCCAAAACCTGAAGCGAGGCAGCCCCCTTCAGCGCCGTGAATGGACCACCCAGCACTTCACGAAATCCGGCAACTTGGGCACCCCTCCTGGGTCAACCTGTACCCCCTACAAGTGCGGCGAATAGTCCGCCAATCCTGGAGTGAAGCCCCCTCCGTCCCAATGCCATGAGATGCGGGCTTGTTGCCCTCCAGAACCCGGCTATCCGTGCACCCCTCCGCGGGGCAATCCTAGTACAGAAAGTAAAATATACATACACCGGGTACATCGACCGCAACCAGGTCGTGCCCCAAAAGAATAATACAAACAGGCAGTGACGGCAGTCCACATGTCGGACGCTCGCCCCGCAATATCAAATGTACATTATACAACCACAACTGTACTAGCATTGCATCCAGGCTATCCCACGACCGATCCGCAACATCACAGCAAATACATAGAACATCAACGTGAAAGTCACGTTCGCAAATCCGTCTAACCGGGCTATAGCAGTTAGACCGGATTTACCGATCGAGTGACATTCACGGTCGCAGATATAATGTAAATACTGTGAAAAATGTGTTTAAAAAATTTCCGATTGATCAAACAATTAACAAGTGGGCCCCAAAGAAAACTGTAGCACTCACAGAAACAATTGGCCCAACTTTAATATTCCAAAGCCCATATTTTAAGCCCAGAAGGCCTCTGTAAAAAAATGGTGAAGTGATGTGAATAGTGCGCGGCGGAAGGGCCGCACTAATGGGGTTTTCGCGGCGGTTCCGCGCTCCAACTGTGGAGTTACTTGATCAAATTTTTACAGAACTCTTAGATTATCCAGTACATCAATATTTTACAACCTGAAAAATTTTTCGAGACCAAAAATTTTCAACAGAAACTGATGCGAACTAAAATGCAGTTTTGGAACTTTTTGATCGATCGGAAATGCAAACACATTACACAAAGCTAGACAAAGTTAATGGCGAGGCTCTGATACCACTGTAAGTGCACGGCGGCGCCCCGGCCGTCAATCCGACGCCGGAATGCGGAAACGGTGAAAAAACTTAAATTTTGCGGACTTTGCAAACCGGCACCACCGCGCACTTTAACCGGATCGAAACCATTAACTAGTCTAAGCAATCTACAAGAATGGGAATAGAGATATACCGACGATCCAAGTCCTCCGGTCTTCATCTCCACTCCGATCTCCTTGCGGAAAGTCCTGTCTCCTCCTCGTCGCCGGAAGTGCACCACATCGCCTACTTCTTTTACGGGCTCCCACCTCAATGCCGAGGCAACTCGGGCACGAAGCCGGCTACTCGACGTGCCCAAGATATGCTGTAGGAAGTGTAGTGTAGAGTATGTCTCTTTGGGGTTGGTTGCCTTTGGATGGAGGAAACATGAATGGACTTTGGAATGAAGTGAAGAATTTTGCAAGCATTGAAATGATATGTGAATTAATCCCTCATCCAAAAAAGAACTCCTCTCTCTCCCACTCCAAGAAGAGGCCGGCCACACTCAAAGGAGATAAGAATGAATGGTGTAAAAAAGGAAATCAACCATACTAAAAACAATGAAGGAGAGTGAGTGTAGGAAAAGGAGGAGAGTGACCATATCCAAAACATACACCATGCTTACACACTATTCAACCCATACTCATATCAAATCTCATAAATGCAAGCATGGAGGAAAGAAAAATATGAAAGCTATCATATCAATCTTTTACAAGAAAACCCATCCACAATTGTAATTTGCAAAACTGCAAATTACCCCCTCCATCGGAAAAGTCCGGCCGGGAAAGAACAAAGGAAAACCGGCCGGAACGGAATGCAAACTGGCAACTCCAGAAAACTGGTCCCGTAATAAATTACAGGAAAACCCCGATACTGTGCATACACACCCGCATCTGTATTCCGTCCGGATACAAATGCAAAGAGATAAAATCTACACTGTACTAAACTAGGACCGGCTTAAACCAAAGCCGGCTAGTAATATCCGTTCGATCCTGATCCGTGCAATACCGCGCGTATCTGATCGAACCCTGCCATATACCTATACGGCTACTAGTACAAACCGTCCGATCCTGATCCGTGCAATACCGCACGTGTCTGATCGGACCCTGCCATATCTCCATACGGCCTCTACAGCGTTTCGCCCGAAAGCTTGAGTAACTGAAAGTGTGGTGGACTCTAAAGACTCGTCAATGCTATGGCTGTGGATTTAACCACTAGCACGTCAGAGGTATAAGCCAATACGTAACGGGCCACCAGCTATTGACTAAAAGGGACGTCGATGAGCGAACTCATCCTGACACCCTACTGAGTGACAATATCCGTGCAGTCCGGTCCGTTCGTCTATGAGCATCGCATGGCGGGCCTAGGGGGTTGGTAAAAGTCAGACCCCCAAAAGCGGTACAAGTCGTGTCGGAGTGTAGCCCAGAACACCCTGAGATACTACTGGAATACCTACCAGTAAATCTCTTTGCCTTGGCCAAGGACTTTGTGTAATGGCTCTCCTAGACACAGCACGACCTCACCCCCAATACCGGGAGAGACGAACCCCTGAAGATACGCTCACTGCCTCCATGTGGCTCGGGACTGTACCCAACTAAAACCTGTTTGCACGACTCCTTTGAGCCGTGGTAGGGTAGTAATCAAAGTACAGTGGGAACTCACACGAGACAAATGACGATCCCCAGGTCGATGAACTAACCTGCACACATGTCACCAGGGAACTGCCATCTGACGTCTGGTATATGACCAACTAGCATGTTCCCGACGAGTCCTGTCCGGTATACTCATAACCCAATGAGCACCTGTATACATCTTAGGTGATCCAACTGACACCAGTGGCTTGTGAGACCGGCCACCGCCCCTCGTCGGGGTCTCGACTGTATACACTAGTCTACTAATGGAGTATCGATGCCCGGTCTCGAAACTCCCACGACTAGGGACCTTTTAAGGATATGCTTGTAGACCCCCAGCTCCCACTTATATGATCGCCCTCATACTGCTGGTGGTCAAGCAAGAATCCTAGGGGCTCTATCAACGTGTAATAGCGACGTGTCAGGTCACCTAAAACAGTACACGATGATAAAGGTAAACCAGATAGCATACTATCATCTCGAGTAAGACTGTCCTACCGGGATAGGTCCTCCCTCAATCATTACAATCACGTATCTGTGACCTAATAATTGACTCTGAGGGCACTATCTCCAACATTTCATTCATGTAAAAACTTGTATGTAATATTCTTTTATTGGGGCGCTTCCAGGTTGCGGAAGTAGTCACCGTTTGTATATTATTTACTTTTCCGCACTAGGATAGACCCAAGGAGGGGAGCACAAGTAACCGGGTTCTGGAGTCCAGTGGGAGACCAACTCGAGGAGTCGAGTCCGGGTCTCCTAACTCCAGAATTGGTAGGGTTGCTTGCCGCTCTCGTAGGGGTCTAGGGGTGTGGGTTTGGCTATTCATCACGACCGTGGAATCCGTGTTTTATACTGGCTCGTATTGAAAACACGGACGTCCTAGTATATCCAATATTTCATATGTTTCTTCTGCTGCGATATCTGTGATGTGATCATGTGATGTTCTGTGATAGATACAATATATAGTATATATGATATATTATATGGACGTTACTTATGTTTTACACCCGCGCTAGCCCTGCCCCGCTCTGCCGTTAGTTACCTAACCTAACGGTGCATGAGGGGACATCGAGGCGAATGCGGATGGCATAAGTGTACGTCGTATTTATCTGTGATGTTTAGGTACTTAAATGATGGGACTTCATTAATGAGATTAATGAAATAAAAGGAAACCTAAGATGTTGTAGAATCGAATTTCAAAATAAAACAGGTAGCTACAGTTCTTGCTTTGCACAGCGGTATATGTGATATATCCTGCACCTTATTCGATGAGGAAAGGACCGAGATCCCTTCACAGGGAGTGACTCCTTTAGCAATAACAGGCAGATGCTACACACTCGGTTTGTTTTTTGTTCGCTTTTAAGTGTTTTTGCTTTGCACAGCGATATATATGATATATCCCGCACCTCATTCAACGAGGAAAGGACCGACGATCCCTTCACCGGGAGTGACTCCTTTAGCAAAACTAGAAAAGCCTCCAAAACACTCCATTTCAAAATCATTCGATCCTACAACGATATCAAGTTCATTACGCAATAGGTTTTCAAAAAAAACCTGTCGTAGCCCTCCGTCATTTCAGATAAGTCCTATTTATTATTCGTGCTACGTTTGTTGACCTCCGTCAAGGCGTAGTGTGCGGAAGCTAACTAGTATTTATCTATTTATGTATATGATGCAGATTGAGTTAGGGTAGTCGTGCGGCCTTGTTGACCTCCGTCAAGGGTCGTGCGGGTGGGTTTAATTCGATCAAGAAATGACGGGTTGAACTTGACTAGTAACCTATGGTTTGTTGACCTCCGTCAAGGTCATAGGGTGCTAGGGGCAAAATATTATCGGGAATTTCAAGTGTTGAAATTTGCAATGAGATTGCATACCTTCTATGAGATAGTTGGATCCCGATACCCGCTGCGAGTAATTGTTACTCCTGGGAGAGTTTTATACATTACAATTAGCCGATCAAGTAGGTGTCTAGAAAGGTGTCAACGGGGTTATGCCTCTGGGAAAACGAGGTTTACATTAATTAGGTTCATGCGAAAGCACGGGGGACCTCCCTCAAAGTACCGACACTGGCCTGGCTGAAAGATTGGTGAACTTGTAGTGTGTAATTAATCCCGGCTAGTCTTTCCTTTTAGGGTTTGAAGGAAGATTTGATAAAAAGCAGTGGGAGCCATCCTGATTAGATAAAATTATAACCAATCTATTCTTGCAAGAGCGCACGCTGAGTGTTTTCTTCTCTCTCTCTCCAGGTAGCGACCATATCACGCCTTAATCAAGATAATAATACGGATTATTGAACGAACCCGTTTGTTATACTGAGCTGGGGAACGTTGGTCCCGCTCCAACTTATAATTGTTATAAGACAGAGCAGGAAATTGGGGAATACCAGATTTCCCGTGCCGCCCAAACGAAGAAAGTGCATGAGATGCATCATCTTCGGGTGTGTTCGTTACACAGAACTGTTTCTCAGTATCCTCTGCATCCTGGGTATATGATACCGGATCAGGATCCCAGATATGTAATCTGTTACATAGGGCTACAGATAAGTAGAGAACTGAGAACGGGTGATAAGTTTCATGAGGCAGAAAACGGGGCAAGAGTTGCAGCCAAGTCTGTTGGTCACTGTCACCCTGTATTACAATACATTGATTCTGAAAGAATGTTATTAGATACCGAACCTGATATACAAAATCATATCTGTCTCTTTATTAGTAAAGAAACGGTAAAATTTTGTATTGTTGGATAATGTTTTGAACATTTCCTATATCAAAAGTTGATCGGTTCAGGCACGTTATCTAAAAGCATTAATGTTCTAAATCAAACTACAGTTCTTTAATATACAGAACACACACAAGAGGAAGAGTTCAGAAATGAACGAATCCTTCTTGAGGTATTGTAGACTAGGTCAAATCAATGCGATCTGACTGGCTGAGTTACATTTAGATGCATATTTAAATCAGTTTGAATTTACATCTTGTGAAACTCGCCAGTCATGTCACAAAGATAAGATGACCACAGCTCTGTTTATTGGAAACAGAGAAAGAGTTAGTGAACTCTTGGGATGATACATGTTGATGTATGTAGGTCCCCTGTCTACATATGCCAGGACTGGTTCTTTGTACTTCGTTATATTCTCTGATAATCTCTCAAGATTCAGACATATGTTCCTGTTGAAACACAAGTCCGAACCTTTTGAGATATTCACGGAATATAAGTTAGAAGTAGAGAACCAAAACGGGTATAAGTATTATGTCCTTTGATGAGATCAGGGAGGAGAATACTTGTGCATGAAATTCCTGGACTATTCTAAAGGAGAATGAGATTCTCTCTCAGTATTACTCCTCCGTATACACCATAGCACGATGGTATATCGGGGCGGAGCAATTGCACCCTATTTGATAAGGTGTGCTCTATGATAAGTACTACTGAGTTACCTGTTTCCTATTAGGGATTATGCACTTATGAAGTTGCATACCTATTGAATAGGGTTCCAATCAAATCAGTTGCCTACCACTTCATATATGATATGGAAAGGGAAGAGCCCATATCTTAAGATGGTTAAGATTTGGGGTTGTCCGGCCTATGTCTAAAAGCAAAATCCGGACAAGCTCGAGGCAAAGTCAGTTATGTAGAACTGGAAATGTTCCAGCTATACAGACTGCAGCTGATAATTTGATAGAACCAAAGGATTCAGTAGATTCCAACGAACCTCAGCCTCTCCGCCGATCTAGTAGGGTTCCTCACCCACCTGAGAGATACTTCTGTTTCTCTATGACAGTGGGAGCGAGGATTGCATCATGAGATGATGACCCAACTAGCTTCGAGCTGGCCATCAGGAGTAAGACTCTGTAAGAATGGCTGGATGCTTAGTGATCTCAGATGGAATCCATATACACCAACAAAGTATGGACTTTGGTTGCGATATCTGAAGGGTTAAATCCCCATCAGGAGCAAGTATATCTTGAGAAGATTACTTGGTGTAGATGGAAAAGTTGAGACTTTCAAAGCTAGACTTGTTAAAGCTTTTCGTCATCGACCAGGCGTGGATTATGATGAAACCTTTTTCTAAGGAGCTATGCTTAAGTCCATCCAGATCCTACTTGCCACGACTACATACCATGACTACGATATCTGGTGGTTGGGTGTCATGACTGCTTTTCTAAATGATGTTTTAGAAGAGTGCGTCTATAAGTACACAGCCAGAGGGCTTCGTAGACAGTGGGAGCAGCGGAAACGTGTGCAGGATGCTTTATAGGATAAAGCAGGCATCGCGGAGTTGGAACATCTGTTTTGATGAATTAGTCAAAGAGTTTGACATCATCAAAATGGTAGATGAACCTTGTATATACAAAAAGGTAGTAGGGAGTATGGTGATGATCCTCGTAGAGTACGTGGATGACATACTCTTGATAGGGAAGGAGTTTCCTATGCTACGCTCGGTCAATCTCCGTTTATCACAATGATTCTCCATATAGGATCATAATGATACCTACTAACTCCTGGATTTTGGATCTATGAGATAGATCTAAATGGATGTTAGGATTCTCACTAGTTGTAGTGAGATGGTATCAATCGATCCTGGGGAGAATCACTGGAAGGGTTCCAGGGTGATAAAGACGACTGAATGTCAGTCGCAGGCATTGTCTTTACCCTCAGTAAAGGGACGGTATGTTGGAAGAGTTTCAAGCTAGATACCGTGGCATACTAGACGATAAAGGCAGGATACATCGCTACTTAAGATGCTACCCTAGAGGCTGTTTGGGTGTATATTGGTTCATGAGATGAACTATGTTCCTACCATTGTGAGACAATGGAGTTGTGGCTTATGCCAAGGAACGCCGGTCCCATCAGTGATCCAGACTTATTCTAAGGCAGTGTCACCTGATCATGGAGATGGTTGATCTCCAGGGAGATCGAGGTTAGGAGAGTAGACTCAGAGGACAACACAGCGGATCCACTCACAAAGGCCTGTTCCCAGAGAGAGACTTTTATGGGATGGTTGAGTATGAGATACTACAACCACTGCTATCAGATGGCCCTAGTGCAAGTGGGAGATTGTTAATTATATGTATGCCCTAGAGGCCATTACTGTACATAGGATGTATATTGTAGTGGATGCTGGGACATATATAGGGAGGACTTTCTTGCTCGACATGATAGTATGCTATCTGGTTACCCTTTCCCTTAACGTGTATGCTGATTGTCTCTCTGTTACATGTTGGTAAAGCCCTTAGGATCTGTACTTGACTACCTGGACTATGATGCGGATCATACTAGTGGGGACATGGTAGTCCATAAGTACATCCTTCAAAGTCCCTAGTCATGGGTGTATCGAGACGGGGCATCGATATACCAGAGTAGACTAGCGTATACCTTCTCGACCCATACAGATGGGCGATGGAGGATCCCATATCCATTGGTGTTTGACATCAGAGATGATATACGGGTGCTAAGTAGAGACTGGGTACACTGGACGGACTCGCCGAGAACTCCCAGATGGTATTATACCTCACGTCAGATGGCAGTTCTCTGGTGACACTGGTACAGAGTAGTCTGTTGACCCGAGATCGTCATAGAGTCTTGTGTGGTTCCCACTGTGCTTTGATTTCCATCTTACCACATCCAAGAGGGCGTGCAAAACGGTGGTTTTTGGGTACAGTCCCGAGTCACATGGAGGCAATGAGCGATAGGAGGGGATTCGTCTCTCCCGGTATAGGGAGTTGATGTTGCGCTGTGTTCGATTGGCTATAACAGGAAATCCCTGGCCAGGGTTGCTGAGATTTCCTGGTAAGTGTTACCAGTAGTTTCTCGAATGTTATAGACCTCATATCGATACGACTTATTGAGCTATTGGGGTCTGACGTTTACCACCCCTAGGCGAGATATGCGACATATCAGACGATCAGACCGGACTGTACGGTAGTGTTACTGGTTGGATTCACTGGAGTGTG
Source organism: Agapanthus africanus (assembly GCA_030015575.1). Lineage (NCBI taxonomy): Eukaryota > Viridiplantae > Streptophyta > Magnoliopsida > Asparagales > Amaryllidaceae > Agapanthus > Agapanthus africanus. Next base: position 248,772,992 of record JASDDO010000029.1, on the reverse strand, counting down.
AGCGGGCTTGCTCGTCGATCTTCAGATCGCTCAATACCCGGGTGGCCGTTACGTTTAGCAGACCGCTTGCGGCTTGTGGGTGCTTGATATGATCATCATCTGCTGCCGGCGTATTGACGAGTCTTTAGAGTCCTACACAGAGGTTTCCTGGCTCAAGCGAAACGAAATAGGAGCGCATATGAGATATGTGCGGGACCGAGAATAATGCGTGTATGTGATACCGTATTCTATTCTCGCGATGAATGTGTCGAATGGTTGTATGCGATATAACCTAGTTATCGAATCAAGGATTGATTCGATAAATCGATACATTGGATATTAGTCGGTTATATGCGATATGACCGGATCGTTAAATCAAGTGTTGATTTAATGATTTAATGTATAATTATATATTTGATATATTACTTTGCATTAACTAGTATCGGTTCACTTTAAATGGATTTTCTCGCTCGGGTGTGCACATTGTATATTCGATATATTTTTGTGCACTTCATTGTATCATGTTTGATGATGCATGATTGCTAGGGTTTGTGTAAAGAATTAAACCAAGGTTATTTAAATGGTTAGGGTTTTGATTTTCTTATTCATTTATTTATCTATTCATTTTGGATTAACAAAAAGAAAAGAAAACAAAGTGGTGGCTTTAAATCTTGAAGCTTGTTGAAGCTTCATGAAGATTTGACCAAAGTCACCACTTTGTCTTCATGCTTAACCCTAACCACTCATCTAACCTTGGTCAACTCTCTACAACAAACCATGGTTTGATTATGATAAGATTATTATTCTTTTCTATTTTTCTAATAACTTATCATAAGATTTATCTTCTTCTTCTTCTTCTTCTTCAAGAAGAAAGCAAGCTCCATCAATGGTGATTGATGGAATTGAGTGAGAAATCCAATTCTAAAGTTTACCCACTTCCTATTTCTTCATCCTCTACCTCTTGCCAAGTAGTAGAGTGTGTTTTCTTCACAACTTTCTTGACTTGGTGAAGTCGGAGCTTGATTTAGCGATGCCTCGACGTAGATCATCTTCGGCATGGACATCGACGACCTAGCTCCCTTTTTCTCCGACGAAGCCGACTCTAGAGCCCGGATTTGATTTGGACAGCGGAGACGACCTCGTTGCGGAGCCGTGGAGGTGGAGGACCGGATCTACAAAGGTTGTATTTCCGTTTTCTCATTAGTTAAGTGTTAACTAGTTCATTGTTCGCCTAGACATCTAGCCAACGATCCGTAGTTTAGGGTTTCTCGGCACCGTTAAAATTTGAAATTGCCATGGTTGATAGCTTGGGAGACTACACTAGCGTGCCTAGGAACCCTACATTGTGAAACTTTCCAGCCATGTCACAAAGATAAAATGACCATGGCTAAGTTTATTGAAAACAGAGAAAGAGTTAATGAACTCTTGGGATTGATACATGATGATGTATGTGGTCCCCTGTCTACATATGCCAAGACTGGTTCTTTGTACTTCATTACATTCACTGATGATCTCTCAAGATTCGGACATATGTTTCAGATGAAACACAAGTCTGAAGCTTTTAACAAATTTAATGAATATAAGTCAGAAGTAGAGAACCAAAATGGGTATAAGTATTATGTCCTTTGATGTGATCAGGGAGGAGAATACTTGAGCACGGAATTCCTGGACTATTCTAAAGGAGAATGAGATTCTCTCTCAGCATTATTCCTCCGTATACACCACAGCACGTCGGTGTATAGGGGCAGAGCAATCGCATCCTATATGATATGGTGTGCTCTATGATGAGTACTACTGAGTTGCCTATTTCCTTTTGGGGTTATGCACTTTTGAAGCTGCATACCTATTGAATATGGTTCCAATCAAATCAGGTGCCTACCACTCCATATGAGATATGGTATGGGAAGAGCCCATGTCTTAAGTAAGTTAAGATTTGGGGTTGTCCGGCCTATGTCAAAAACAAAATCCGGACAAGCTCGAGACAAGGTCAGTTCTGTGGAAGTTTATTGGATATCCCAAGCATTCGCAAGGGAATATCTTCTACCGCACCGAGAAACAAAAGGTGTTTTGTTTCTCGGCATGCCACATTTTAGAGAAAAGGATTTCTTGTGAAGAAATTTGTGGTTATAAGGTAGAACTGGAAGAAGTTCCAGCTATACAAACTACAGCTGATGATTTGGTAAAACCGAAGGATTCAATAGTTCCCAACGAACCTCAAACTCTCCGCCGATCTGGTATGGTTCCTCATCCACCTGAGAGATACTTCGGTTTCTCTATGACAGTGGGAGCGAGGATTGCATCATGAGATGATGACCCAACTAGTTTCGAGCAGGCCATCAAGAGTGGGGACCCTGTAAGAATGGCTGAATGCTAAGCGATATGAGATGGAATCCATATACACCAACAAAATATGGACTTTGGTTGCTTTATCTGAAGGGTTAAAACCCCATCAGGAGCAAGTATATCTTGAGAAGATTACATGGTGTAGATGGAAAAGTTGAGACTTTCAAAGCTAGACTTGTTGTAAAAGGTTTTCGTCATCGACCAGGTGTGGATTATGATGAAACCTTTTTCTCCAACAGCTATCCTTAAGTCCGTCCGGATCCTACTTGACATTGCTACATACCATAACTACGATATCTGGCGGTTGGGTGTCACGACTGCTTTTCTAAATATTGATTTAGAAGAGAGAGTCAATAAGTACACAGTCAGAGGGCTCCGTAGACAGTGGGAACAGCGGAAACGTGAGCAAGTTGCTTTATGCGTTAAAGCAGGCATCGCGGAGTTGGAACATCTATTTTGATGTGGTATTCAAAGCGTTTGACTTCATCAAAATGATAGATGAATCTTGTATATACAAAAGGGTAGTAGAGAGTAAGGTGGTCTTCCTCGTATAATACGTGGATGTCATACTCTTGATAAGAAAGGAGTTTTCTATGCTACACTCGGTCAATCTCCTCCTATCACATTGATTCTCCATATAGGATCTAGGTGATACCTCCTAAAATCATGGTTTTTGGATCTATGAGATAGATCTAAGTAGATGTTAGGATTCTCACTAGGTGTAGTGAGATAGTATCAATTGATCCTGGGGAAAATCACTGAATAGCTTTAGAGAACCTTCTTAAGTACTTGAGAAGCACTAAAGAATTGTCCTCGGGTTTTGGTAACAGTGAACTCCAGTGGGAGTCCTTTACCAATTGAAGCTCCCAGAGTGATAAGGTTGACTGAAAGTCTGTCACGGGCTTTGTCTTTGCCCTCAGTAAAGGGACGGTATGTTGGAAAAGTTCCAAGCTAGATACCGTGGCAAACTAGACGATAAAGGCTGAATGCATTGCTACCAACGATGCTACCAAAGAGGTAGTATGGATATATATTTGTTCATGAGATGAACTCGGTTCCTATCATTGTGTGTGACAATGGAGCTGTGACTTTAGCCTAGGAACCCCCGTCCCATCAGTGATCCAAACATATTCTTAGGCAGTATCACCTGATCATGAAGATGGTTGATCTCCACGGAGATCGAGGATAGGAGAGTAGACACAGAGGACAACAACACGGATCCACTCACAAAGGCCTATTTCCCAGTAGAGACTTTTATGGGATGGTTGAGTATGAGATACTATAACCACTGTTGATTGTTGGGTATTGGATACTACAACATATGGCCCTAGTGCAAGTGGGAGATTGTTAGTTATATGTATGCCCTAGAGGCCATTATTGTACATATGATGTATATTGTAATGGATACTTGGACATATATATGGAGGACTTTCTTGCTCGACATGATAGTATGCTATCTGGTTGCTCTTTATCTTAACATGTACACTTGATGTCTCTATGTTACATGTTGATAAAGCCCTTAGGATGTGTACTTGACTTCCAGGATTATGATAGAGATCATACAAGTGGGGTCTGGGTTGTCTATGAGTACATCCTTTAATTGTTCCTAGTCGAGGGAATATCGAGATAGGGCATCGATACTCCAGAGTAGACTAGCGTATAGCTTCTCGACCTATGTGATGGGCGATGGATGATCCTATATCCATTGGTGTTTGACATCGGAGATGGTATACGGGTGCTCAGTGGAGACTGGGTACACTGAACGGACTCGCCGAGAACTCCTAGATGGTATTATACCTCACCTCAGATGGCAATTCTTTGGTGACACTGGTACAGGTTAGTCTGTCGACCCGAGATCGTCATAGAGTCTTGCGTGTCTCCCACTGTGCTTTGATTTCCATCCTACCATGGCTCTACTGAATCGTGCAAACAGGCGGTTTTTGGATACAGTCCCGAGTCACATGGAGGCAATGAGCAATAGGAGGGGATTCGTCTCTCCTGGTATTGGGAGTTGATGTTGCGCTATGCTCGATTGGCCATAACAGGAAATCCCTGGCCAGGGTTGCTGAGATCTACTGGTAAGTGTTATCAATAGTTTCTCGAACCGTTATGGACCTTACATTGGTATGACTTATCAAGTTACAGGGGTCTGACGTTTACCACCCCTAGACGAGATATGCGACATATCAGACGAAGAGACCGGACTGTACGATAGTGTTACTGATTGGATTCGCAGGAGTATGAGCAGGATTGCTTGTTGATCTTCTGATTTCTCAATACCCGGGTGGCCGTTACGTTTAGCAGACCGCTTGCGACTTGTGGGTGACTGATATGATCACCACCTACTGCCGGCGTATTGACGAGTCTTTAGAGTCCTACACAGAGGTTTCTTGGCTCAAGCAAAATGAAGTAGGAGCACATATGTGATATGTGCGGGACCGAGATTAATACGATATGTGATACGTATTCTATTCTCGCGATATATGACATCGGCTGGTTATATGTGATATAGTCGGGTTATCGAATCAAGTGTTGATTCGATAAGTTGTTGCATTTTATATTAGTCGGTTATATGTAATATAGCCGGATTATTAAATCAAATATTGATTTAATGATTTAATGTATAATTATATATTTGATATATGAATTTACATTAACTAATATTATGCACTCAATTGTTTCTTTTTCTCACTTTTGTATACATGTTATATATATGATATATATATTGTATCATGGAAGGTTATATATTCAACTTGGGTGTGTAAGACTTATACCATAACCATGATAAGTTTAGAGTTTTTATTTATCTTAGTAATTAACAAAATGGTTGGAATTATCTCATGGCTAGAAGCTTCACTAACCATTGACTTAGTCCACCTTATTTGTTTTACTAAAGTTTTTTATAAACCCAACCACTTACCATATGCAATGGTTAAGTCTCTATAATGGTTAATATATGATATTAACTTACCATGGTTGAAAATCTAACCTCATCTCATTCATTTGTTCATTCTCTTGTTCATCTTCTTCATGAGCTCAAAAGCTTTCTAGGGTTTTGAGACATGAAGAATCCAAGTGAGAAAATCAAATCCAATGTGAGCAAAATTCCTACTTCATCATCCTCTACTACATGCCATTTAGTTTAGGGTGTTTGCTTCACAAAGTTCATCACTTTGTGAGGAGATAGCTTATGCTTGAGTTGCTTCGACGTAGATCATCTTCGGCCTCGAAGACATGTAGCATGCTTGCTCACTACGCCCTGTGGAGTTCATCTTGAGTCCGGGAGATCGATGCTTGGAGCGAAGAGATGACTACACGGAGCTTTAGAAGTGAAGGACCGGGTCTACAAAGGTTGTATTCTTGTTCACTTCTTTTGTAATGTTTGATTGCAAAGCATTTGTTACCCTAATTTTCTAGTATGATTCCTAGGATGATTGTTTAGCACCCCCCTTTTTTGTTGTGGCATGCTTGATGTTTGAAAACCCTAGGCTAGGTGCTGAGGAATCCCAACACTTCGGTCTTCAATCTCAGCGCCAAGCTCCTCGCGGTTGTCCCCGAACAAGCTCGCTCTCCGGTCTCCCTCGTTGAAGATGATCGACCTCGAGGATTCTTATTACGGGCTCCCGGTTCAAACCGAAGCAACTCGGACATGAAGTTTGCTAGCCGACAAGTCCAAGGTGAAGTAAAGATAGTGTATGATTACATTGTCTCAATACACTCTAGGATTCTCAACACATGAGAGGGATAGAGTGGAGGTGAAGAAGAAGCCATTGGAGGTGAAGAAGTGAGCTCAAGACTTGGCACAAAAATATAGAAACCCCAGAAAATAAGTTGGCTGCTCATTTCCTTTTGTTGTGTGGTGTTTGTGAGTATTGCCTCTCTTGGAAAAACCATTCCCAGCAGCCCAAATCATAGCCACACAACCTTCACTAAATATATCACAATATAAATCAATAAACAAACAAGTATGGCTCAAGCCATAAATGCACCACGCCAAGCCCATGCTCACCTTTCCACCTCAACATTAAACATTTACAATAAAACCCTGAATGTTGAATGTAATAAAAAGAAATGGCATCTTCAAAATAATCTTGTAACGAATTACAAGAATACCCCTCATCCGTATATACATACCCGCATCCGTATTCCAACTGAATACGAATACTACGAGACGAAAGTAATCCAACAATCTAATACTAGGATCCGGCTTAAACCAAAGCCCACTAGTAAGATCCGTCCGATCATGATCCGTTCAAAAGTGCACGTATCTGATCGAACCCTGCCATAAAACCATACGGCCTCTACAACGTTTTGCCTGAACCAAGGAAACCCTCTGTGTGGGACTCTAAAGACTCGTCAATATGCTGGCAGTGGGTTTAACCACAAGCCGTCAGTGGCACTAGCTGTACGTAACGGCTACCTAGCTATTGAGCGAAAAGGAGGCCGATGAGCGAACTCATCCTGAAACCCTACTGAGCCTATCTGTGACAATCTCCGTACAGTCTGGTCTGTTCGTCTATGAGTATCGCATATCGGGCCTAGGGGGAAAGTAAACGCCAGACCCCCAATAGCGGTATAAGTCGTGTCGGAGTGTAGCCCAGAACACCTTAAGAAACTACTGGAATACCTACCAGTAAATCTCACTTGCCTTGGCCAAGGACTTTGTGTAATGGCTCTCCAAACACAACGCGATATCAACCCCCAATACCGGGAGAGACGAATCCTATCTAACTGCCACTGCCTCTAAGTGCTTCAGGACTGCACCCAACTACTACCTGTTTGCACGACTCCTTTGAGCCGTGGTAGGGTAGCAATCAAAGAATAGTGGGAACACACTTGAGGCAAAGTAGCAGTGTCAAGTCAACGGACTAAGCTGTACTTATGTCACCTGGGAACTGCTACCTGACAATAGGTATAGTACCATCCAGCAGTACCCCTGCGAGTCTGTCCGGTGTACTCATAACCCAATGAGCACCTGTATACAATCTTAGGTGAACCAACTGACACCCATGGCTTGTGAGGCCGGCCATCGCCCCTCGTCGGGGTCTCGATCCGTATACTCATGGAGTATCGATGCCCGGTCTCGAAACTCCCACAACTAGGGACACTTTAAGGATGTGCTTATAGACTACCCAACTCTCACGTATATAATCGCCATCATACTGCTGGTAGTCAAGCAAGAATCCTATGGGCTCTATCAACGTATGATACTAATCTGTAATGTCACCTGAAGCATGTACACGATGATAAAGACAAACCAGATAGCATACTATCATCTCGAGTAAGATTTTTCTACCGGTATAGGTCCTCCCTCAATCATTGCAATCACGTGCCTGTGATCCAATAATTGACTTGAGGGCACTATAGCCAACAATCTTCCACTTGCACTTAAGGCTAATTATTGCGATGTCGCATACTCACAGCCCGTGTGATACCGAACACCCAACTCCTCTACTAATCAGTTTCACAAAGCTCGTTTGTGAAACTATTGCTTTCAAGAAATAGCCTCAGTGAGTGGATCCGCTCTGATGTTTCTTTCTATGTCTCTCTTTATCTCAAGTTTGCAGAGAAAGCCATCTCCCGAAATGAGCAATACATGTCTTAGAATATGTCTAGTTATCTGATGGGACCCGGTTCACAAATGAACTCCAAATCTAGTAAACTTCTTAGACTGTATCGTCAACTAAATTTAATCAGTATCCTGTGCCATGCCTCCCTCAGTATATGTTTAGACCATCTGTCGAAACCACTTCCCCTCACAGAGGAAAAACTATAACTCTGACAGTCACTCTGTCATTCAGGTCACCTTGGAAGGTTAGAATGATAACTGTCTCCCGAAGGAGGCTGTCGTTATCAAATCCCTAGAACATCCACTTATGTTCTAAAACTACTTCCGAATGTTTCTCCAGGATTGGATTAATATCTCAACTTATTGCATCTAGTGCAAAAACAACATCTTGTGTGGTACTTGACATCTCATGATTGACTCAATTGCCTAAGTAAGTGATATGCCAATCATGTATATCCCTCTCATCTTTAGTCTGTAAGACACCTTTAGAGAGGGTGACTCCATCACCTGCAGGTACACCACCATGCTAGGAGTCGTCCATTCTAAAATACCTTTAGAATACTGTCTAAGTACCTAGATTGGGAAACTACTCAAATCTAGATCTAAAACCATAGATCTAGTAACTAGAATGTCTGATATAATATCCATATCCTATATGGAGAAACCACTGTGTGACAACCACAGTATAACCGATCGTAGTATAGGAATTTCACTTCCTACAACGTGTATGTCATCCAAATACCAGGACATACCACCCTACTATCTTCTTAACAGATCCATCTCCTATTCTGATGAAGTCAAAGCCCATGACTGTCACATCAAAAATAGATGATCTATCTCCGCTATATCTGCTTCAGTCTATAAATAAACATAAGCTACTTATCCACTATGCTTCTGCTGCTCCCACTGACTACAACAACCCTCTGGCAGAGTCATATACACGTACACTTCTAAAGCTAGTTTAGAACGACGCTATACTCATCCCTGCTGGGTCTCATAGTCTGGAACAACAGTAGTGTCAAGTCTGGATAAACAAGAACCTCCCAGTTGTTAGTTATATGTATGCCCTAGAGGCCATTACTGTACATACGATGTATATTGTACTAGATGCTTGGACATATATAAGTAGGACTTTCTTGCTCAACATGAAATATGCTATCTGGTTGCTCTTTATCTTAACATGTGGACTTGTATTGGTTTACTGTCTTCCTCTCACATGTTGATAAATCCCTTAGGATATCTACTTGACTACTAGGACTATGATAAAGATCATACTAGTGGGGCCAGTGTAGTCAATGAGTACATCCTATAACAGTTCTTAGTCATAGGTGTATCGAGACAGGGCATCGATATACCAAAGTAGACTAGCATATGCTTCTCGACCCATGTAGATGAGCGATGGATGATCCCATATCCATTGGTGTTTGACATCAGAGACAGTATACGGGTGCTCAGTGGAGACTGGGTACACTGGACGGACTCGCCGAGAACTCCCAGATGGTATTATACCTCACGTCAGATGGCAGTTCTCCGGTGACACTGGTACAGTGTAGTCTGTTGACCCGAGATCGTCATAGAGTCTTGTGTGATTCCGACTGTGCTTTGATTTCCATCATACCACGTCTAAGAGGGCGCGAAAAACGGTGGCTTTTGGGTACAGTCCCGAATCACATGGAGGCAATGAGCGATAGGAGGGGTTTCGTCTCTCCCGGTATAGGGAGTTGATGTTGCGCTGTGTTCGATTGGCTATAACTGGAAATCTCTGGCTAGGGTTGCTGAGATTTACTGGTAAGAGTTATCAGTAGTTTCTCGAACTGTTATGGACCTCATATCGACACGACTTATCAAGGTACTGGGTCTGACGTTTACCACCCCTAGGCGAGATATGCGACATATCAGACGAAGAGACCGGACTTTACGGGAGTGTTACTGATTGGATTCGCAGGAGAATGTATAGACTTGCTTGTTGATCTTCTGATCGCTCAATACCTGGGTGGCTGTTACGTTTAGCTGGCCGCTTGCAGCTTGTGGGTGTTTGATATGATCACCACCTACTGCCAGCGTATTGACGATGTTAGTTATATGTATGCCCAAGAGGCCATTACTGTACATTTGATGTATATTGTAGTGGATGCTGGGACATATATAGGTAGGACTTTCTTGCTCGACATGATAGTACGCTATCTGGTTGCTCTTTATCTTAACATGTATACTTTCTGTCACTCTGTTACATGTTGATAAAGCCCTTAGGATCTGTACTCGACTTTCAGGACTATGATGGAGATCATACTAGTGGGGCCTGGGTAGTCAATGAGTACATCCTTCCTTGTTCCTAGTCGTGGGAATATCGAGACGGGGCATCGATATTCCAGAGTAGACTAGCGTATATCTTCTCGACCCATGTGATGGGCGATGGATGATCCCATATCCATTAGTGTTTGACATCAGAGATGGTATGCAGGTGCTCAGTGGAGACTGGGTACACTGAACGGACTCGCCGAGAACTCCCAGATGGTATTATACCTCACGTCAGATGGCAGTTCTCTGGTGACACTGGTACAGCTTAGTCTGTTGACCCGAGATCGTCATAGAGTCTTGTATGTCTCCCACTGTGCTTTGATTTCCACCCTACCATGGCTCTACTGAGTCGTGCAAACATGTGGTTTTTGGGCTCAGTCCCGATTCACAAAGAGGAAATGAGTGATAGGAGGGAATTCGTCTCTCCCGGTATTGGGGGTTGATGTTGCGCTATGCTCGACTGGCCATAACTGGAAATCCCTGGCCAGGGTTGTAGTGATATACTGGTAAGAGTTATCAGTAGTTTCACGATTGTTATGGATCTCAAGTCGGCATGACTTATCAAGCTATTGAGGTCTGACGTTTACCACCCCTAGGCGAGATATGCGACATATCAGACGAACAGACCGGACTGTACGATAAGTGTTACTGGTTGGATTAACAGGAGTGTGAGCGGGCTTGCTTTTCGATCTTCTGATCGCTCAATACCCGGGTGGCCGTTACGTTTAGCAGACCGCTTGCGGCTTGTGGGTGTTTGATATGATCATCACCTGCTGCCGACGTATTGACGAGTCTTTAGAGTCCTACACAGAGGTTTCCTGGCTCAAGCGAAACGAAATAGGAGCGCATATGAGATATGTGCGGGACCGAGAATAATGCGTGTATGTGATACCGTATTCTATTCTCGCGATGAATGTATCGATTGGTTGTATGCGATATAACCTAGTTATCGAATTGAGGATTGATTCGATAAGTCGATACATCAGATATTAGTCGGTCATATGCGATATGACCGGATCGTTAAATTAAGTGTTGATTTAATGATTTAATGTATAATTATATATTTGATATATTACTTTGCATTAACTAGTATTTGTTCACTTTAGATGGATTTTCTCACTTGAAGTGCACATTGTATATATGATATAGTTTTGTGCACTAGTTTGTATCATGTTTGATGATACATGCAAACTTGGGTATGTGTATGCTTTAAACATTGTTTAGGTTAATGGTTAGGGTTTTTTGATCATTACTTATTTATTTATTCTTTTATTCATTTAGTTTGGCAAGAATAAAATGGTGGCTAACTTTGTTTCTTTCTTGAAACTTCATGAAGCTTTGAAGCTTTGACCATTTTGTTTCTTAGCCTTAACCTAACCATTAAACATAACCCTAGTTTATTCTATACACTTAACCATGGTTGCTATATGATAAGAATCACTTTGTTTTCTATTTTCATTATTCTTATCATATTCTTTTCTTCTTCTTCTTCTTCTTCTTCAAGATGAAGAAAACCTTTGCTACCTTCAATGGTGAAATGAGAAAAAGAGTGAGAAATCCAATTCTAAAGTGAACACACCTCCTATTTATTCATCCTCTACCACTTGCCATGTAGTATAGGGTGTTTTCTTCACAAGTTTCATGACTTGGTGAAGTTGGAGCTTGATCTTGTGTTGCCTCGACGTAGACCATCTTCGGCATCGAAGTCGACGACCTAGCCCGATCATTTCTTCGACGAAACCATCGCCAGAGTCCAGGATCCGATGGTCGCAGCGGAGGGACGTCATCACGGAGCTAAGGAGGTGGAGGACCGGATCTACAAAGGTTGTAGTCTCTTCCTTTTTTAGTTAAAGTTGTTAACTTGCGTCTGCATCGCCTTACCTCTAGTAACGATCTAGTTTAGGGTTTCTCGGCACGTAGGAAATTTTTGAATTGGCCATGTTTGATCACTTGTGGAACCTCATGGGTGTGCCTAGGAACCCTACAGTGGTATCAGAGCCTAGCTAGAGCCTTAGGCAATGCGTAGACGAAGCTAGAAACCCGATCGAACCCCGAAACCCTAGATTTCAACCCTCTCTGGACAATTTTCAAAACTGTGGATTTTTGTGAATTAAAAATTCTCAGAAAATAGAGCAGAAAATTCTAAGAGTTACTGTAGAAAACAAACCCCTAACTCCACTAGATCGCCGCGGAACCGCGGCCTTACCATGCTATTTGCGGCGGTTCCGCAGCCGTTTGTACTGATTATGGATTAATTTTTTTACAGTAATGCCCGTATCTGTTTCCTCTGTTCTCTGGGAAGTTTTAATCTGCACTCAAGAGTTGAGTTTTCTGGCTTGTATTGGGGACTCGATGTTTCGATCGGATTTTCTAATTTTGTCTATGTGTTTTTCCGGGTAATTTTAGAATATGTTAAAAAGTTCGACCGGATATAAATACCCACTTTTTCCCCTGCCGGGAAATTTCCAATTGTTGGATTTTTTCGTAGTTTAATGACATTCTAAGTAGTGCAAGTAACGCGATGGTCCCTCTAGAAGACAACAAACCTTAACTCGATTATGTGACCGTCTTGAACTACCCTTTGAACCTTAGGGTTTGGGGCAGTACGGCGTGCCACATGTGAGGCGTTGGCTTGACCCTTCTACGGCTAGACCGTTGGTACTGAGGCACGAAGTGAATGTTTTTAAACTTATATCATGTGTTGTGCTGTTTCGGAAAAACTTGGGTGTTTGATTGTTCGATAGGAAAATTTAACATTTTCTATTTATCTGGAATGTGATACAATATTTGGAATCCACAAGTAGTTATGAGATAACTGATTTGAATGTTATAAACATAGCAATTTAGTCTCACTTGATCGGTTGCCACGGAATTTTGATGTGATCAAAAGTCCGTCGCAATCACGTAGCGTACGCGGATACTCGCCGGGTAAACTTAATAGACAGCCTCACCCCATAGCCCCGACCAAGTGACTGTAGGAGAACCCCGAGGCTGAAAGCATCCGTTCGGGTGCTCGCGGCAGCAGTGTTCCGCCTTGGTGCACTTCGTCTGTAGGGTTGCTAGACACGCGCACAAGGGTCTACGAGGCATCAACCATGCCCGAATAAAAATTTAGCCGTGCCGAACAACCCGAATACGGAACTTTAAACTAGAGATTAGGCGAAAACAAGCATGCTAAACACTTTAACACTAAGTGAGAGGGATTACAACCTTTGTAGATCCGGTCCTTCACTTCATATGCTCCGTGTTGTGTTCCCTTCGCTGCGATCATCGGGCTCCGGACTCTCGAGAGGTTCCACGAAGAGAAAGACGCAACCTTTGCTTCCGATCTTCGATACTAAGATGATCTACCTTGAAGTTTCATTAACACAAGCTAACACTCATGAAATGATGTGAACACCCTCATCTAAATGGCAAGGGAAGATGAGGATGATGAAGTAGGATTTTTGCTCTCTTTATTTATCTTTTTCTCATATTTATTCATCACCTTTTGAAAAACTAGTAAGCTTTTCATGAAAGAATGAAGGAGGAAGAAGATGAACAATATTAGAATCCTTTTGTGATGGATAGGAAAAGAATAATATGATGAAATTATGCAACCATGGTCAAGTAAACCTTTGTAGAGAATTAACTAGGGTTAGGGTTTGGGTTGGGTTAAAGCATGAGTCACTTGAAAATATCTTTATCATGACAAAAAGAAAACCTTCTAGAAACATCTAGAAAGCTTAACCCTAATCCAAACCCTAATCATGTTTAAACTCCACTAAATATGTTGCATTAGTTATCATATCATGTTACAATATTATATATCACATATATAATATTTATTGTAACAAAATAAAATAATACATTTAACATATATCGCATATATATCAATGTATTACCCGAGTGAGAAAAAGAATCTTTTAGTGAGCAAATATTAGTTAATGTAATTTAATATATCATATATATTATTATACATTAAATTATCGAATCAATACTTGATCCGACAAGCCGGCTATATCGCATATAACCGACTAATATTTATCCGTACCGATTCATCGAATCAACACTTGATCCGATGACCCGGCTGATATCAAATATCGCGAGAATAGAATACGGTATCACATATCGCATTATCCTCGGTCCGGCACATATCACATATGTGCCCCTACTCCGTTTTGCCTGAGTCAAGAAACCTCTGTGTAGGACTCTAAAGAATCGTCAATACACCGGCAGTAGGTGATGATCATATCAAACACCTACAAGCTGCAAGCGGTCAGCTAAACGTAACAGCTACCCAGGTATTGAGCACTCAGAAGATCAACAAGCAAGCCTGTACATTCTCCTGTGAATCCAAACAGTAACACTCCCGTACAGTCCGGTCTCGTCGTCTGATATGTTGCATATCTCGCCTAGGGGTGGTAAACGTCAGACCCCAGTAGCTCGATAAGTCGTGTCGATATGAGGTCTATAACAGTTCGAGAAACTACTGATAACACTTACCAGTAAATCTCAGCAACCCTGGACAGGGATTTCCGGTTATAGCCAATCAAACACAGCACAACATCAACTCCCTATACCGGGAGAGACGAATCCCCTCCTATCGCCCATTGCCTCCATGTGATTCGGGACTGTACCCAAAAGCCACCTTTTTGCACGCCCTCTTGGACGTGGTATGATGGAAATCAAAGCACAGTGGGAATCACACAAGACTCTATGACGATCTCGGGTCAACAGACTACTCTGTACCAGTGTCACCGGAGAACTGCCATCTGACGTATGGTATAATACCATCTGGGTGTTCTCGGCGAGTCCGTCCAGTGTACCCAGTCTCCACTGAGCACCCGTACACCATCCTTGATTTCAAACACCGATGGATATGGGATCATCCATCGCCCATCATATGGGTCAAGATGCGTATACGCTAGTCTACTCTGGTGTATCGATGCCCTGTCTCGATACACCCTCGACTAGGAACAGTTATAGGATGTACTCGTCGACTACCTTGGCCCCACTAGTATGATCTCATCATAGTCCCAGCAGTCGAGTACATATCCTAAGGGCTTTATCAACATGTAATATAGAGACAATCAGAGTACATGTTAAGATAAAGTACAACCAGATAGCATACTATCATGTCGAGCAAGAAAGTCCTCCTTATATATGTCCTAGCATCCAATGCAATATACATCGTATGTACAGTAATGGCCTCTAGGGCATACATATAACTAACAATCTCCCACTTGCACTAGGGCCATCTGTTATGGTATCGCATACCCAACAATTAGCTGCGGTTGAAGTATCTCATACTCAACCATCCCATAAAAGTCTCTACTGGGAAAAAGGCCTTTGTGAGTGGATCCGCGCTGTTGTCCTCTGTTTCTACTCTCCTAACCTCGATCTCCCTGGAGATCAACCATCTCCATGATCAGGTGATACTGCCTAAGAATTATATCTAGATTTCTGATGGGACGGAAGTTCCTCGGCTAAAGCTACAACTCCATTGTCACACAATGGTAGGAACGAAGTTCATCTCATGAACTTATAAGTATCCAGACTGCCTCTTTGGTAGTATCCTTGGTAACGATGTATCTTGCCTTTAATCGTCTAGTATGTCACGGTATCTAGCTTGGAACTCTTCCAACATACCGTCCCTCCACTGAGGGTATAGACAAGCCTGCGACTGACATTCAGTCGTCCTTATCACCCTGGAACCATTCCAGTGATTCTCCCAAGGATCGATTGATACCATCTCACTACAACTAGTGAGTATCCTAACATCCAATTAGATCTATCTCATAGATCCAAAAACCCAGGATTTAGGAGGTATCACTTTGATCCTATATGGAGAATCCTTGTGATAAGCGGAGATTGACCGTGCGTAGCATAGGAAACTTCTTCCCTATCAAGAGTATGTCATCCACGTACTCTACGAGGATCTCCACCATACTCTCTACTACCTTTTTGTATATACAAGGTTCATCTACCATTTTGATGAAGTCAAACTCTTTGACTACCACATCAAAACAGATGTTCCAACTCCGCGATGCCTGTTTTATTATATAAAACATCTTGCACACGTTTCCGCTGCTCCCACTGTCTACGAAGCCCTCTGGCTATGTACTTATAGACGTTCTCTTCTAAAACATCACTTAGAAAAGCAGTCATGACACCCAACCACCAGATATCGTAGTCATGGTATGTAGCCGTGGCAAGTAGGATCTGGATGGACTTAAGCATAGCTTTGAAAGTCTCAACCTTTCCATGTACACCAAGTAATCTTCTCAAGATATACTCGCTCCTGATGGGGATTTAACCCTTCAGATAAAGCAACCAAAGTCCATACTTTGTTGGTGTATAAGGATTCCATCTCAGATCGATAAGCATCCAGCCATTCTTACAGAGTCCCACTCCTGATGGCCAGCTCGAAACTAGTGGGGTCATCATCTCATGATGCAATCCTCGCTCCCACTGTCATAGAGAAACCGAAGTATCTCTCAGGTGGGTGAGGAACCCTACTAGATCGGCGGAGAGGCTGAGGTTCGTTGGAAACTATTGAATCCTTTGGTTCTACCAAATCATTACCTGTATTTTGTATAGCTGGAACCTTTCCAGTTGTACATAACAGACCTTGCCTCGAGCTTGTCCGGATTTTGCTTTAAGACATAGGCCGGACAACCCCAAATTTTAACAAGCTTAAGATATGGGCTCTTCCCTTTCCATATCACATATGAAGTGGTAGGCAACTAATTTGATTTGAACACTATTCAATAGGTATGCATCTTCTCAAGTGCATAACTCCCAAAAGGAAATAGGAAACTCAGCAGTACTCATCATAGAGCACACCATATCAAATAGGGTGCTAATGCTCCGCCCCGATACACCGACGTGCTGTGGTGTATACGGAGGAGTAATGCCGAGAGAGAATCTCATTCTCCTTTAGAATAGTCCAGGAATTCCGTGCTAAAGTATTCTCCTCCTTGATCTCATCAAAGGACATAATACTTATACCCGTATTTTGGTTCTCTACTTCTAACTTATATTCTGTGAATATCTCAAAAGCTTCGGACTTATGTTACAACAGGAACACATGTCTGAATCTTGAGAGATTATCAGAGAACGTAACGAAGTAAAAAGAACCGGTCTTAGCATGTGTAGACAGGGGACTTTCATACATCAGCATGTATCAATTCCCAAGAGTTCACTAACTCTTTCTCTGTTTCCAATAAACAGAGCTATGGTCATCTTATCTTTGTGACATGACTGGCAAGTTTCATAAGGTGTAAATTCAAACTCATTTAAATATGCATCTATATGTAACTTCAGCCAGTCGGGTCGCATTGATATGACCTAGTCTACAATACCTCAAAAAGGATTCATTCATTTCTGAACGCTTCCTCTTGTGTGTGTTCTTTATACTAAGAACTGTAGTTTGATTTAGAACGTCAATAATTTTAGATAACGTGCCTGAACCGATCAACTCTTGATATAGGAAATGTTCAAAACATTATCCAACAATACAAAATTATATCCTTTCTTTACTAATAAAGAGACTGATATGATTTTGTATATCAGGTTCGGTATCTAATAACATTTGTTCAGAATCAATGTATTCCGGTAATACAGGGTGACAGTGACCAACAGACTTGGCTGCAACACTTGCACCGTTTTCTGTCTCATGAAACTTATCACCCGTTCTCAGTTCTCTACCTTTCTGTAGCCCATGTAACAGATTACATATACGGGATCCTGATCCGGTATCACATACCCAGGACATAAAGGATACTGAGAAACAGTTCTGTGTAATGAACACACCCGAAGATGATGCATCAACATGCACTTTCTTCATTTGGGCGGCACGGGAATTCTGGTAATCCCCAATTTCCTGCTCTGTCTTATAACAATTATAAGTTGGAGCGGGACCAACGTTCCCCAGCTCAGTATAACAAGTGGGTTCGGTCAATATATCCGTTTTATTATCTTGATTAGGGCATGATATGGTCGCTACCTGGAGAGAGAGAGAAGAAAACACTCAGCGTATGCTCTTGCAAGATTAGATTGGTTATCTAATATATCTAATCAGGATGTCTCCCACTGTTTTAATCAAATCTTCCTTCAAACCCTAAAAGGAAAGATTAGCCGGGATTAATTACACGCTACAAGTTCGTCAATCTTTCAGCCAGGCCAGTGTCGGTACTTTGATGGAGGTATCCCGTGCTTTCGCACGAACCTAATTAAAGTAAACCTCGTTTTCCCAGAGGCGTAACCACGTTGACACCTTTCTAGACACCTACTTGATCGGCTAATTGTAATGTGTAAAACTCTCCCAGGAGTAACTCTTACTCGCAGCGGGTATCGGGATCCAACTATCTCATAGAAGGTATGCAATCTCATTGCAAATTTCAACACTTGAAATTCCCAATAATATTTTACCCCTAGCATCTTATGACCTTGGCTAAGGTCAACAAATCATAACTGCTAGCCAAGTTCAACCCGTCATTTCCCGATTGAATCAAACCCACCCGCACGACCCTTGGCTAAGGTCAACAAAGTCGCACGACTACCCTAACTCAATCGCATCATATGCTTATACAGATAAGCACTAATCAGCTACCGCACACTACGCCTTGGCTAAGGTCAACAAACGTAGCACGAATACTAACCAGTACTTATCTGAAATGACGGAGGGCTACGACGGGTTTTTCAGAAAACCCTTTGCGTAATGAACTTGATATCGTTGTAGAATCGAGTGATTTTTAAATGGAGTGTTTTTGAGGCTTTTCTAGTTTTGCTAAAGGGGTCACTCCCGGTGAAGGGATCGTCGGCCCTTTCCTCATCGAATAAGGTGCAGGATATTTCACAAATATCACTATGCAAAGCAAGAACTATAGAAGCAATCAAAAGACAAACCGAGTTTGTAGCATCTGCCAGTTATTGCTAAAGGAGTCACTCCCGGTGAAGGGATCTCGGTCCTTTCCCTATCGAATAAGGTGCAGGATGTTCTACAAGGAACACCGCGATGCAAAGCAAGAACTGTAGCTACCAGTTTTTATTAAACAAGTTTCTACAACATCTTAGGTTTCTTTTATTTCATTAATCTCATTAATGAAGTCCCATTTTATTATGCTTCACAAGCATCTCTTTTGAAACGAAATATGCAATATAACATATATCTCATATATATAAAATATAAACATTCGTCTCAGGCAGTAATATAATCTCATCACAGAACATTGCAGCAGAAGAACATATATGAAATATTGGATATACTAGGACGTCCGTGTTTTTAATACGAGCATGTATAAAACACGGATTCCACGGTCGCGATGAATAGCCAAACCCACATCCCTAGACCCCTACGAGAGCGGCAAGTAACACTGCCAATTCTAGGGTTAGGAGACCCGGTCTCGACTCCTCGAGATGGTCTCCCACTGGACCCTAGAATCCGGTTACTTGTGCTCCCCTCCTTGGGTCTATCCTAATGCGGAAAAGTAAACAATATACAACGGTGACATCTTCCGCTACCTGGAAGTGCCCCAATAAAAGAATATTACATACAAATGAATTTTACATGAATGAAAAAGAAAAGACTCTCATCTCACATAAAACCCCCGGCTATTCAAACGCGACGATCCAATAGAACATATCACAGCAACACTTAATATCTTATATCATCAACGTAAGCAAGTATGCGTATCCCGATTATCGTTGATGTATAGCAACGAAGCCGGCGATACACCACATACCACGCTTACAGTCACAGAAAAGAAAGTGTAAAACTACAACAGTTGGAATCACAACCTCTTTAGACATCGCATGCCTAACCAAATGAATTCCTTAGACATCGCATGCCTAACAATTATAAACCCCGCATTTTAAACTCATTATCGAAAACTCTTTTCAATATCAAGTCGGGCAATTCAACAAGATTCCCGACGTCCTGATCGAATGCTCGTCGCAAACTTAATTACCCGGCGAGTATCCGCGTACGCTACGTGATTGCGACGGACTTTTGATCACATCAAAATTCCGTAGCAACCGATCAACTGAGACTAAACTGCTATGTTTATATTATTCAAATTAGTTATCTCATAACTACCTGTAGGATTCCAAATATTGTATCACATTCCAGATAAATAGAAAAAGTTAAACATTCCGATCGAATCATCAAGCACCCAAGATTTCCCCAATATATCTCAACACTTGAAATCAGTTTAAAAACATCCATCACATGCCACAGTACCAATGGTCCAGCCGTAGAAGGGTCAAGCCAACGCCTCACATGTGGCACGCCGTACTGCCCCAAACCCTAAGGTTCAAAAGGCAGTTCAAGACGGTCACATAATCAAGTTAAGGTTTGTTGTCTTCTAGAGGGTCCACCGAGTTACTTGCACGACTTAGAACGTTCTTAACACGAGGAAAAATCCAACTTTTGAAAAAATTTCCGACAGGGAAAAAAGTGAGTTATTGATATCCGTTCGAACTTTTTAACAGTTTCTAAAAGTTATCCGGACAAATTAAACAAAATTATAAAATCCGATTGAATCTTTAAGTCCCCAATACAACCCAGATAATTCAACAGTTGAAAAGATATTAAAAATTCCCAGAGAACTCAGCACCAGAAAATAGGAATTACTGCGCAAAAATTAATGCAATAGGAGGCCGTACGACCGCGGAACCGCCGCACATGCCTGGCACGTGCCGCGGTTCCGCGGTGGTTTAATTGAATTAGGCCCCCGTATTTCACAGTAATTCATATTAGACCCTGCTTAATTTTCTGCATATTTTTAATATGGAAAAATCACAGTTTTGAAAAAAATTCCAGAAAGTGGGTTTTATCGGGTTTTCCGGGTTCGATCGGACTTTAAACTTCGTCTAGACTTAGCCTAAAGCTCTAGCTTGGCTCTGATACCACTGTAGGGTTGCTAGGCACGCGCACAAGGGTCTACGAGGCATCAACCATGCCCGAATAAAAATTTAGCCGTGCCGAACAACCCGAATACGGAACTTTAAACTAGAGATTAGGCGAAAACAAGCATGCTAAACACTTTAACACTAAGTGAGACGGATTACAATCTTTGTAGATCCGGTCCTTCACTTCATATGCTCCGTGTTGTGGTCCCTTCGCTGCGATCATCGGGATCCGGACTCTCGAGAGGTTCCACGAAGAGAAAGACGCAACCTTTGCTTCTGATCTTCGATACTAAGATGATCTACCTTGAAGTTTCTTTAACACAAGCTAACACTCATGAAATGTTGTGAACACCCTCATCTAAATGGCAACGGAAGATGAGGATGATGAAGTAGGATTTTTGCTCTCTTTATTTATCTTTTTCTCATATTTATTCATCACCTTTTGAAAAACTAGTAAGCTTTTCATGAAAGAATGAAGGAGGAAGAAGATGAACAATATTAGAATCCTTTTGTGATGAATAGGAAAAGAATAATATGATGAAATTATGCAACCATGGTCAAGTAAACCTTTGTAGAGAATTAACTAGGGTTAGGGTTTGGGTTGGGTTAAAGCATGA
The DNA here is from genome assembly GCA_030015575.1 of Agapanthus africanus. Classification (NCBI taxonomy): domain Eukaryota; kingdom Viridiplantae; phylum Streptophyta; class Magnoliopsida; order Asparagales; family Amaryllidaceae; genus Agapanthus; species Agapanthus africanus. The sequence continues at coordinate 248,751,290 of JASDDO010000029.1, read as the reverse complement.
GTCACTTGAAAATATCTTTATCATGACAAAAAGAAAACCTTCTAGAAATATCTAGAAAGCTTAACCCTAATCCAAACCCTAATCATGTTTAAACTCCACTAAACATGTTGCATTAATTATCATATCATGTTACAATATTATATATCACATATATAATATTTATTGTAACAAAATAAAATAATACATTTAACATATATCGCATATATATCAATGTATTACCCGAGTGAGAAAAAGAATCTTTTAGTGAGCAAATATTAGTTAATGTAATTTAATATATCATATATATTATTATACATTAAATTATCGAATCAATACTTGATCCGACAATCCGGCTATATCGCATATAACCGACTAATATTTATCCGTACCGATTCATCGAATCAACACTTGATCCGATGACCCGGCTGATATCAAATATCGCGAGAATAGAATACAGTATTACATATCGCATTATCCTCGGTCCCGCACATATCACATATGTGCCCCTACTCCGTTTTGCCTGAGTCAAGAAACCTCTGTGTAGGACTCTAAAGAATCGTCAATACGCCGGCAGTAGGTGATGATCATATCAAACACCTACCAGCTGCAAGCAGTCAGCTAAACGTAACAGCTACCCAGGTATTGAGCGCTCAGAAGATCAACAAGTAAGCCTGTACATTCTCCTGTGAATCCAAACAGTAACACTCCCGTACAGTCCGGTCTCGTCGTCTGATATGTTGCATATCTCGCCTAGGGGTGGTAAACGTCAGATCCCAGTAGCTCGATAAGTCGTGTCGATATGAGGTCTATAACAGTTCGATAAACTACTGATAACACTTACCAGTAAATCTCAGCAACCCTGGCCAGGGATTTCCGGTTATAGCCAATCGAACACAGCACAACATCAACTCCCTATACCGGGAGAGACGAATCCCCTCCTATAGCTCATTGCCTCCATGTGATTCGGGACTGTATCCAAAAGCCACCTTTTTGCACGCCCTCTTGGACGTGGTATGATGGAAATCAAAGCACAGTGGGAATCACACAAGACTCTATGACGATCTCGGGTCAACAGACTACTCTGTACCAGTGTCACCGGAGAACTGCCATCTGACGTATGGTATAATACCATCTGGGAGTTCTCGGCGAGTCCGTCCAGTATACCCAGTCTCCACTGAGCACCTGTACACCATCCTTGATGTCAAACACCGATGGATATGGGATAATCCATCGCCCATCATATGGATCAAGATGCGTATACGCTAGTCTACTCTGGTGTATCGATGCCCTGTCTCGATACACCCTCGACTAGGAACAGTTATAGGATGTACTCATCGACTACCTTGGCCCCACTAGTATGATCTCATCATAGTCCCAGCAGTCGAGTACATATCCTAAGGGCTTTATCAACATGTAATATAGAGACAATCAGAGTACATGTTAAGATAAAGTACAACCAGATAGCATACTATCATGTCGAGCAAGAAAGTCCTCCCTATATATGTCCTAGCATCCACTGCAATATACATCGTATGTACAGTAATGGCCTCTAGGGCATACATATAACTAACATCGTCGACGGCGTCAGGGGTGCAGCCGTCTACTAAACTTTGCGACGAGCATTCGATCAGGATGTCGGGAATCTTGCTGAATTGCCCGACTAGATATTAAAAAGTGTTTTCGATAATGAGACTAAAATGCGGGGTTTATAATTGTTAGGCATGCGATGTCTAAGGAATTCATTTGATTAGGCATGCGATGTCTATGCAGGTTGCGGATTCCAACTGTTCTAGTTTTACACTTTCTTTTCTGTGACCGTAAGTGTAATATGTGAAATCGCCGGTTTCGTTGCTATATGTCAACGACAATTGGGATGCGCATATTTACTTACGTTGATGACATGTGATGTTATGTGTTGCTGGATATGTTATATTGGATCGTCGTGATTGAATAACCGGGGGTTTTTTATGTGAGACGAGTGTTTTTTCATTTTATTCATGTAAAAACCTTGTATGTAATATTCTTTTATTGGGGCACTTCCAGGTTGCGGATGATGTCACCATTTGTATATTATTTACTTTTCCGCATTAGGATAGACCGAAGGAGGGGAGCACAAGTAACCGGGTTCTAGGGTCCAGTTGGAGACCATCTCGAGAAGTCGAGTCCGGGTCTCCTAGCCCTAGAATTGGTAGGGTTGCTTGCCGCTCTCGTAGGGGTCTAGGGGTGTGGGATTGGCTTTTCATCACGACTGTGGAATCCGTGTTTTATACTGGCTCGTATTGAAAACATGGACGTCCTAGTATATCCAATATTTCATATGATACTTTCTGTTGCGTTATCTGTGATGTGATCATGTGATATGTTCAGATAGATATTATATATAGTATTTATGATATATTATATAGACGTTGCTTATGTTTTACACCCACGCTAGCCCTGTCTCGTTCTGGCGTTAGTTACCTAACCTAACGGTGCAGACGGGACATCGAGGCGAATGCGGATGGCATAAGCGTACGTTATATTTATCTGTGATGTTTAGGTGGACTTAATTGATGTGACATTCATTAATGAGATTAATGAAAGAAAATAAACCTAATTAATGTTGTGGAGTCGAATTTCAAAATAAAAAACAGGTAGCTACAGTTCTTGCTTTGCATCGCGGTGTTCCTTGAAGAACATCCTGCACCTTATTCGATAAGGAAAGGACCGAGATCCCTTCACCGGGAGTGACTCCTTTAGCAATAACTGGCAGATGCTACACACTCGGTTTGTCTTTTGATTGCTTCTATAGTTTTTGCTTTGCACAGTGATATATATGATATATCCCGCACCTCATTCGACGAGGAAAGGGCCGACGATCCCTTCACCGGGAGTGACCCCTTTAGCAAAACTAGAAAAGCCTCAAAAACACTCCATTTAAAAACCATTTGATTCCGCAACGAGATCAAGTTCAAAGCGTTAAAGGTTTTCATAAAAACCATTCGCAACCCTCCGTCATTTTAGGAAGTAGAGTACTTAGTATTCGTGCTGTGTTCGTTGACCATAGTCAAGGCACAGTGTACGGTAGCTAAGTGATGTCTTCCTACACCGCATATGATGCGATTAGTTAGGACAGTCGCGTGACTTTGTTGACCTTAGTTAAGGGTCATGTGGGTGGGTCTAATTAATCATGAAATGATGGGTAGAACTTGACTAGTACTTATGATTTGTTGACCATAGTTAAGGTCATAAGTGTTAGGGGTAAAAACCTTTATCGGGAGTTTCAAGTGTTGAAATTTGCAATGAGATTGCATACCTTCTATATGATAGTTCGATCCCGATACCCACGGCGAGTAATTGTTACTCCTGGGAGAGTTTTGCACTTTGCAATTAGCCGATCAAGTAGGTGTCTAGAAAGGTGTCAACGGGGTTACGCCTCTGGGAAAACGAGGTTTACATTAATTAGGTCCGTGCGAAAGCACGGGGAACCTCCCTCAAAGTACCGACACTAGCCTGGCTGAAAGATTGGCGAACTTGTAGAGTGTAATTAATCCCAGCTAGTCTTTCCTTTTAAGGTTTGAAGGAAGATTTGATAAAAATAGTGGGAGCCATCCTGATTAGATAAAATAAATAACCAATCTAATCTTGCAAAAGCGCACGCAGAGTGTTTTCTTTTCTCTCTCTCCAGGTAGCGACTATATCACGCCTTAATCAAGATAATAATATGGATGTATTGACCGAACCCGCTTGTTATACTGTGCTGGGGAACGGTGGTCCCGCTCCAACTTATAATTGTTATAAGACCGAGCATGAAATAGGGGAATACCAGAATTCCTATGCCGCCCAAATGAAGAAAGTGCATATGATGCATCATCTTCGGGTGTGTTCGTTACACAGAACTGTTTCTCAGTATCCTCTGCATCCTGGGTATTTGATACCGGATCAGGATCCCAGATATGTAATCTGTTACATAGGGCTACAGAAAGGCAGAGAACTGAGAACGGGTAATAAGTTTGATGAGACAGAAAACGGTGCAAGTGTTGCAGCCAGGTCTGTTGGTCACTGTCACCCTGTATTACAAATACATTGATTCTGAACAAATGCTATTAGATACCGAACCTGATATACAAAATCATATCAGTCTCTTTATCAGTAAAGAAAGGATATAATTTTGTATTGATGGATAATGTTTTGAACATTTCCTATTTCAAAAGTTGATCGGTTCAGGCACGTTATCTAAAAGCATTGACGTTCTAAATCAAACTACAGTTCCTAGTATACAGAACACACACAAGAGGAAGAGTTCAGAAATGAACGAATTCTTCTTGAGACATTGTAGACTAGGTCATATCAATGTGACCTGACTAGCTTAAGTTACATTTTAGATGCATATTTAAATCAGTTCGAATTTATATCTTGTGAAACTTGCCAGTCATGTCACAAAGATGAAATGACCATAGCTCTGTTTATTGGAAACAGAGAAAGAGTTAATGAACTCTTGGGACTGATACATGATGATGTATGTAAGGTCTCCTGTCTACACATGCCAGGACCGGTCCTTTGTACTTCATTATATTCTCTGATAATCTCTCAAGATTCAGCCATATGTTCCTGTTGAAACATAGGACCGAACCTTTTGAGATATTCACAGAATATAAGTTAGAAGTAGAGAACCAAAAACCGGGCATAAGTATTATGTCCTATGATAAGATCAGGGAGGAGAATACTTGTGCATGGAATGCTTGGACTGTTCTAAAGGAGAATGAGATTCTCTCTCGGTGCTACTCCTCTGTATACACCAAAGCACAACGGTGTATCAGGGCGGAGCAATCGCACCGTATTAGATATGGTGTGCTCTATGATGAGTACTACCGAGTTACCTATTTCCTTTTGGGGTTGTGCACTTGAGAAGCTGCATACCCATTGAATTAGGTTCAAGTCAGATCACTGCCTACCACTCCATATAAGATATGGTACGGGAAGAGCCTATCTCTTAAGTAAGTTAAGATTTGGGATTGTCCGGCCTATGTCAAAAGCAAAATCCGGACAAGATCGAGGCAAGGTCAGTTCTGTAGAACTGGAAAGGTTCCAGCTATACAAAACTGCAGCTAATGATTAGGTAGAACCAAAGGATTCAATAGCAACCAACGAACCTCAGCCTCTCCGACGATCTAGCAGGGTTCCTCATCCGTCTGAGAGATACTTTGGTTTCTCGAAGACAGTGAGAGCGAGGATTGCATCATGAGATGATGACCTAACTAGTTTCGAGCTGGCCATCAGGAGTGAGACTCTGTAAGAATGGCTGGATGCTTAGCGATCTTAGATGGAATCCATGTACACCAACAAAGTATGGACTTTAGTTGCTATATCTGAAGGATTAAATCCCCTTCAGGAGCAAGTATATCTTGAGAAGATTACTTGGTGTAGATGGAAAAGTTGAAACTTTCAAAGCTAGGCTTGTTAAAGGTTTTCGTCATCGACCAGGCATGGATAATGATGAAACCTTTTTCCAGTGGCTATACTTAAGTCCATCCAGATCCTACTTACCACGGCTACATTCCATGACTGCGATATCTGGTGGTTGGGTGCCATGACTACATTTCTAAATAATGATTTAGAAGAGAACGTCTATAAGAACACAGCCAGAGGGCTTCGTAAATAGTGGGAGCAGCGGAAACGTGTGCAAGTTGCTTTACATGATAAAGCAGGCATCGCGGAGTTGGAACGTCTGTTTTGATGTGATAGTCAAAGTGTTTGACTTCATCAAAATGGTAGATGAACCATATATATACAAAAAGGTAGTAGGGAGTATGGTTGTGACCCTCGTAGAGTACGTAGATGACATACTCTTGATAGGAAAAGAGTTTCCTATACTACGATCGGTCGATCTCCTCTTATCACATGGATTCTCCAATAGGATAAAGGTGATACCTCCAAATCCTGGGTTTTAGATCAATGAGATAGATCTAAATGGATGTTAGGATTCTCACTAACTATAGTGAGATAGTATCAGTTGATCCTGGGGAGAATCACTGGAAACGTTCCAGGGTGATAAGGACGACTGAGTGTCAGTCGCAGGCATTGTCCTTACCCTCAGTAAAGGGACGGTATGTTGGAAGAGTTCCAAGCTAGATACCGTGGCAAACTAAACGATAAAGGCTGGTAACATCGCTATTAAAGATACTACCAAAGAGGCAGTTTGGGTGTATATTGGTTCATAAGATGAACTAGGTTCCTACCATTTTGTGACAATGGAAATGTGGCTTTGGCCCGGGAACCCTGGTCCCATCAGTGACCCAGACATATTCTGCGGTAGCATAACCTAATCATGGAGATAGTTGATCTCCAGGGTGATCGAGGTTAAGAGAGTAGACTCAGAGGACAACACGGCGGATCCACTCACAAAGGCTTATTCCCAGAGAGAGACTTATAAGGGATGGTTGAGTATTAGATACTGCAACCACTGCTACAGATGGCCCTGGTGCAAGTGGGAGATTGTTAGTTATATGTATGCCCAAGAGGCCATTATTGTACATTTGATGTATATTGTAGTGGATGCTGGGACATATATAGGTAGGACTTTCTTGCTCGACATGATAGTATGCTATCTGGTTGCTCTTTATCTTAACATGTATACTTTCTGTCTCTCTGTTACATGTTGATAAAGCCCTTAGGATCTGTACTCGACTTCCAGGACTATGATGCGGATCATACTAGTGGGGCCTGGGTAGTTAATGAGTACATCCTTCCTTGTTCCTAGTCATGGGAATATCGAGACGGGGCATCGATATTCCAGAGTAGACTAGCGTATATCTTCTCGACCCATGTGATGGGCGATGGATGATCCCATATCCATTGGTGTTTGACATTAGAGATGGTATGCGGGTGCTCAGTGGAGACTGGGTACACTGAACGGACTCGCCGAGAACTCCCAGATGGTATTATACCTCACGTCAGATGGCAGTTCTCTGGTGACACTGGTACAGCTTAGTCTGTTGACCCGAGATCGTCATAGAGTCTTGTGTGTCTCCCACTGTGCTTTGATTTCCACCCTACCACGGCTCTACTGAGTCGTGCAAACATGTGGTTTTTGGGTACAGTCCCGATTCACATGGAGGCAATGAGCGATAGGAGGGGATTCGTCTCTCCCAGTATTGGGGGTTGATGTTGCGCTATGCTCGACTGGCCATAACTGGAAATCCCTGGCCTGGGTTGTAGTGATATACTGGTAAGAGTTATCAGTAGTTTCACGATTGTTATGGATCTCACGTCGGCATGACTTATCAAGCTATTGGGGTCTGACGTTTACCACCCCTAGGAGAGATATGCGACATATCAGACGAACAGACCGGACTGTACGATAAGTGTTACTGGTTGGATTCACAAGAGTGTGAGTGGGCTTGCTCGTCGATCTTCTGATCACTCAATACCCGGGTGGCCGTTACGTTTAGCAGACCGCTTGCGGCTTGTGGGTGTTTGATATGATCATCACCTGCTGCCGGTGTATTGACGAGTCTTTAGAGTCCTACACAGAGGTTTCCTGGCTCAAGCGAAACGAAATAGGAGCGCATATGAGATATGTGCGGGACCTAGAATAATGCGTGTATGTGATACCGTATTCTATTCTCGCGATGAATGTATCGATTGGTTGTATGTGATATAACCTAGTTATCGAATCGAGAATTGATTCGATAAGTCGATACATCGGATATTAGTCGGTCATATGCGATATGACCGGATCGTTAAATCAAGTGTTGATTTAATGATTTAATGTATAATTATATATTTGATATATTACTTTGCATTAACTAGTATTTGTTCACTTTAGATGGATTTTCTCACTTGAAGTGCACATTGTATATATGTTATAGTTTTGTGCACTAGTTTGTATCATGTTTGATGATACATGCAAACTTGGGTATGTGTATGCTTTAAACCTTGTTTAGGTTAATGGTTAGGGTTTTGTGATCTTTACTTATTTATTTATTCTTTTATTCATTTATTTTGGCAAGAATAAAATGGTGGCTAACTTTGTTTCTTTCTTGAAACTTCATGAAGCTTTGAAGCTTTGACCATTTTGTTTCATAGCCTTAACCTAACCATTAAATATAACCCTAGTTTATTCTCTACACTTAACCATGGTTGCTATATGATAAGAATCACTTTGTTTTCTATTTTCATTATTCTTATCATATTCTTTTCTTCTTCTTCTTCTTCAAGATGAAGAAAATCTTTGCTACCTTCAATGGTGAAATGAGAAAAAGAGTGAGAAATCCAATTCTAAAGTGAACCCACCTCCTATTTCTTCATCCTCTACCACTTGCCATGTAGTATAGGGTGTTTTCTTCACAAGTTTCATGACTTGGTGAAGTTGGAGCTTGATCTTGTGTTGCCTCGACGTAGATCATCTTCGGCATCGAAGTCGACGACCTAGCCCGATCATTTCTCCGACGAAACCATCGCCAGAGTCCAGGATCCGATGATCGCAGCGGAGGGACGTCATCACAGAGCTAAGGAGGTGGAGGACCGGATCTACAAAGGTTGTAGTCTCTTCCTTTTTTAGTTAAAGTTGTTAACTTGCATCTGCATCGCCTTACCTCTAGTACCGATCTAGTTTAGGGTTTCTCGGCACATAGGAAATTTTTGAATTGGCCATGTTTGATCACTTGTGGAACCTCATAGGTGTGCCGTGGAACCCTACAGACGATTCTTTAGAGTCCTACACAGAGCTTTCCTGGCTCAGGCAAAACGGAATAGGAGCGCATATGTGATATGTGCGGGACCGTGAAAAATACGTGTATGTGATACCATATTAGATTCTCGCGATATGTGATATCGGCTGGGTATATATGATATAGCCGGTTCATCGGATCTAGTGTTGATTCAATGAACTGATACAGATTATATTAGTCGGTTATTTATGAAATAGCCGGATTATCGGATCAAGTATTGATTCGATAATTTAATGTATAATTATATATTTGATATATTACATTACATTAACTAATATTAGCTTACTTAAAGTTTCTTTTTCTCACTTGGATAATACATTGATATATATGCGATATATGTTAATTGTATTATTTTCTTTTGTTACAATAAATATTGTATATGTGATATATAATATTGTAACATGTTACGGTTACAAATGCAACATGTTTTGTGGAGTTTAAATGTGGTTAGGGTTTGGATTAGGGTTAAGCTTGCATGAAGCTTTCAAGAAGCTTCTTGAAGCTTTGACTTTGACTTATGATATTTTGCATAGATATTTGCTTAACCCAACCCAACCCTTCACCATAGTTAATTCTCTACATGGGTTAAGTGTTGGATATAGTGCCCTCAAAGTCAATTATTGGATCGCTGTTACGTGATTGCAATGATTGAGGAGGACCTATACCGGTAGGACAATCTTACTCGAGATGATAGTATGCTATCTGGTTTGCCTTTATCAGTCATGTACAGGTTCTGGTGACTGATCAATGTTACACATTGATAGAGCCCTTAGGATCTTGCTTGACGACCAACAGTATGATGGTGATCATATACGTGAGAGTTGGGTAGTCTATAAGCACATCCTTAATTGTGGTCCCTAGTCGTGGGAGTTTCGAGACAGGGCATCGATACTCCGGAGTAGACTAGTGTATACAGTCGAGACCCCGACAAGGGACGGTGGCCGGTCTCACAAGCCACTGGTGTCAGTTGGATCACCTAAGATGTATACAGGTGCTTATTGGGTTATGAGTACACCAGATAGGACTCGCCGGGAACCTGCTAGTTGGTATTTATACCTAGCGTCAGATAGCAGTTTCCTGGTGACATGTGGATGGGTTAGTTCATCGACCTGAGGACGTCATTTGTCTTGTGTGATTTCCAGCTGTGCTTTGATTTCTACCCTACCACTGCTCAAAGAAGTCGTGCAAACAGGTATTTTTTGGGTACAGTCCCGAGCCACATGAAGGCAAGTGAGCGGATCGGCAGAGGATTCGTCTCTCCCGGTATTGGGGGTGAGATCGCGCTCTGTCTAGGAGAGCCATTACACAAAACCCTCGGCCGAGATAGGAGATTTACTGGTAGGTACTCCAGTAGTATCTCAGGGTGTTCTGGGCTACACTCCGACACGACTTATACCGCTATTGGGGGTCTGACATTACCAGCCCCCTAGGTCTGATATGCGATACTCATAGACGAACGGACCGGACTGTATGTATATTGTCACTGTTAGGCTCAATAGGGTTCCAGGCTGAGTTTGCTCATCGGCTTCCCTTGAGGTCAGTACATGGGCAGCCGTTACACACAGCTAGTGCCGCTGACGGCTTGTGGTTAAACCCATTGCCAGGGTACTGACGAGTCATTAGAGTCCCCCACAGATAGTTTCCCAAGTTCGGGCGAAACGTTGTAGAGGCCGTATGGTTTTATGGCATGATTCGGAAAATGCACGTGCGTTTACGCACGTGTCGTATTTCGGGCAGATAATACTGGTGGGCTTTGATTTAAACCGGATCCGAGTATTATACTGTGTAGATATAATATCTTTGTCTCAGTTGCATTTGTATTCGGTCGTAATACAAATGCAGGTATGTATGTACAGTTACGGGGTTATCCTGAAATTCGTTTCGGGATCGCTTTTGGAAGTTGCCAGTTTTCTATCACCCGTCTTAAACATTCGGTTTAATGCGGATTTATCTTTTCTTGAGGGTGATTCATGAGTGTGGAAGATTCTAGAATGATGACTAGGTTTATGTGTCACCATTTGCATTAATTGTTTTGGATAAGCTGTTTAAGTGAGGTGGCTTAGTTAATTTAATGATTTGCAAGGTGTTAAAATGACTCATTCTTTTCATTATTGCTTATGGTCACCCCCTCTTCCTCCTACACTCACCCCCACCTTCATATAGTGGCCGGCCCTTTTGTTGAGGGGATGAGGATTGAAAAAAAGAAAGGGTTGTTAAAAATGAGATGATAGATTTGGTTCATAAATATTTCATAGCTCATTTTTCATCAAAGTTTCAAAAGGCAACTTCATTAACCGTTCATCCATGGTTTTGGATGAAGCGAGACAAAGTGTTCTACTCATTCTCTACATCAATCTTGGACATGTCGGCTAGCAAACTTCATGTTCGAGTTGCCTCAGTTCAGAGGCGGGAGCCCGTTTAAAGATCCGTAGATGTGGTGCCACCTCGACGAGGAGCCAGGAGATCGGAGCAGCCGCAACGGAGCGTGGGATGATGGTTAAAGACCGAAGGACTCGGATCGTTCGGTATAGCTTTTCTACCCATTTTGTAGTATGTTAGTTTAGCATTAATGGCAGATCCGGGTTATAGTATGCGATAGCGCCAGTTAAAAAGTTTTTGTTCCGCATTTGGCCTCTGAAAGACGGCCGGGGCGCTACCGTAGATTTACATTAGTATCAGTGCCACGCCATTAAGCTTTACTAACTTGTTCTAACACGTTTAAAATATCGATCGAACAAAATTTCCAAAACTACGATTTCTATGTTAAAGTTCTGTCGATTTTAAATACTGGTCTAAAAATTATCTTGAGCATCTTAGAAAATCGTGCAGGCTTTTTTAAGAACACAGTAGAAATTTATTCCCCCGACTCGACCGTACGGCCAAGGAACCGCCGCCAATGCCTAGCTTTGGCCGTGGATCCGCGGCCGTCTTGGTGCTTCAGAGGGCCAAATTTCTTCTGGGACTTCTACATAGAAAATTATGGTTTCTGGAATATTTCTTTTGGGCCCAGATTTTGTTACTGTACAGCAGATGTACGTGGGGCCCACTTCGGGAAGTTTTGTCGATCGAAATTTTAAACTTGTTAGTTTACAGTACTTACATTATATCTCCGACCGTGAATGTCATTCGAGTGGTAAATTGCGTCTAATTGCTATAGTCCTTTTAGACGGATTTGCGAACGTGACATTCACGTTGATGTTCTGTGTTGTGCTGTGATGTTGCGGATTTATCGTGGTAGATAGCAGTGTGCAATGGTAGTGCAGTTTGTATTTAGATGTACATTTGATATTGCGGAGCGAGCGTCCAACATGTGGACTGCCGTCACTGCCTGTTTGTATAATATTCTTTTGGGGCACGACCGGGCTGAGGTCGATGTACCCGTTGTACATATTTTTTATTTCTGTACTAGGTTTACCCCGCGACGGAGTGCATGGATAGCCTGGTTCTGGGGGGCAACGGGTTCGCATCTCATGGGTTTGAGAGGCAAAGGGGCCTCACTAGAGAATTGGCAGACTATTCGCCGCACTCGTAGAGGGTACAGGTTGACCCAAGGAGAGGTGCTCAAGTTACCGGATTCCGTGAAGTGCAAGGTGGTCCATTCACTATGCTGTAGGGGGCTGCCTCACTTCAGGTTTTGGCGGGTAACTTTCCGCACCCGTAGGGGTCTAAGTTTCATTGCACAGGCTATCCACACGACTAGGGGAACGTCGGGTTTCAGTAGCGGCTCCGTGAAACCCGGGGATCCCAAATTATCTGTATTGTTCTGTGATGCTTATTACTTTTCTGTAATGTTGCATATTATCACGCCTGGAGCGATTATTGTATATTGGTATATATACTAGTAGATGTTGTATATGTTTTACACCCGCACTAGTTCAGTCCCCGCTCTGTCGTTAGTTAAGTAACCTAACGAATGATGACGGGACCCAGTGACGAATGCAGATGGCATATACGTACATTTTATTTTCGTTCTTTTCTGGTGTGATTAACTGGTGGTACTGCATTGATTTTGATCAATGCAAAAGAAAACAAACCTGTTTGGATGTTGTTGGAACAGTTTTAAAAGGTGTTATTACAAAGACGTTTCCTTTTGTTTTGCACAGTGGTATTCGGTTGGAATATCCCGCACCTCATTCGACGAGGCAAGGGCCGATATCCCTTCACCGGGAGTGACCCCTTGGGAAGAAGTTTGCGTCGAGGTAATAACTTCACTATAGTCGATTACATGTTGCTTTGCATCGCGGTATTCAGTTGGAATATCCTGCACCTCATTCCACGAGGAAAGAGCCGAGATCCCTTCACCGGGAGTGGCCTCTTGAGCAAAGGTTTTCGCCACTATTTTTTTATAAGAAGCTATCAGGTACCTTCAGCGATATCAAGTTCATTATGCTAAAGGTTTTTCACCAAAAACCAGCCGTAGCCCTCCATCATTTCTTTTGGGTATTCAGTAGTATTCAAGCTATGCATTTTGGCCAAAGTCAAGGCATAGTGTTTGGTAGCTGTTGGGTATTCATTTGTTGCATAGATAGATGAGCTGGTTTGGGACAGTCGTTCTGCCGATTGGCCAAAGTCAGGGGCATGTGCGGGTGGGTTCAAATTGACAAGATAATGACGGGTAGAACTTGGCATGTGACTTATGGCATTTTGGCCAAAGTCAAGGTCATAAGAGCATGGGGCAAAAATCATATCGGGAGTTTCTAAAGAAACTGAAACTTTCCAAGTATGCGCATACCTTCTGGAGTATGAGAACTTGATTGGATTCCTTCATGTTATCATGTGATGAGAGTTGGATCCCGATTCCCACTAATGAGTTGGTTTACTCTTCGGGTGATCCCGATTAATTCTTCTTTCAGGTTTGGAGGAGAATTTGACAGTACAGTGGGAAATTTCCTGGTTAGATAAAGTGATAAACATTCTGATCTAGGTTAGAGTGCACGCAGAGTGTTTCTTTTCTCTCTCTCTTTGGCAGCGACCTTTGACCGACCCTAGACTATGACTCAGTGACCAAGTTGACCGAAACTTCTTAAAATACTGTCTTTTAGATTGTCTAAGTTGCATAAGTCATTGCCGCTCCTTCTTTTACCCTTTGCATTTCTCAGAACACCCCGTATTACTACGGACATCCACTTCTATTGGATATATCCATTGTATGGTTATATACAAACTCGAAGAGACTCCTTCGAGGATGGATCCAGGTTCAGGAGAAAAAGAATTGGTTTATTCAGTTGTCTTTTATTATCACCTTCTCTCAGGTTGTGAGGGCTACTTAGTTTAGGAGAGTACACCTATTACGCTTATTGGATAGTCTTCTTCTAAACTATAGGCAGGTGCCGAAAGGTAGGGAATGAAGAAAACCAATTAGCCTAAGTAGGGTGTATAGAAGGTAATAACTAAAGACAAAACAAAAGGATTAGAAAGAGGGCAAAGTAAATTGTGACTGCTATCATTCATGACCAAACCGCGTACTTCATCGCCACTCCTATTTCACATTTGCTTTTTTCCCCAGTTCGGGAGAAATAGAATAAGGTATTATTCAGTTGTCTTTTATCATCACCTTCTCTCAAGTTGCGAGTACTCCTTGGTTTAGGAGGGTACACCTATTACGCTTACTGGATAGTCTTCTTCCAAACCATAGGCTGGTGCCGAACGGTAGGGAAGGAAGAAAACCACTTAGCCTAAAGGGGTGTACAGAAAGGTAATGAATAAAGAAAAATAAAGGGATTTGGAGAGATGGCAAAGAGATATACAGTTAAATTCATGAATTAGATTATGGAAGAGGCATTACTAGGAATACCAGGATACCTCTACGAAACATTTTCATGTTTCAGTTTCACTGTGCATTGTTAAAGGAAAACTGTCTTCCCGATTTGATACTTACTCCAGGGTATGTTTTTACCAGGTAAGATTCTCATATCTGTATGGTTTTACAGATGATGAGTGGGAGTAAGTTATTGGGAATTAGGTGATCATCCTCATTATATCGGAATTCGTTGTAATTGGTGATATTTGAGGAAATCTCCTGGATACAGTTTTCAACCTACGATGGACAGGTTTTGAGTTATTAAACTCATCGGACTTATACAGAGTATTGTATGTTGTCCAGTGTCCATCAGGACAAAGGGGTTGGTCCTCGTACTATGTTCTGTTTACTTATGACTTCTCTAGTTTTTAGACAAGTGTTTCTTAGAAATACAATGTCTAAGTTTTGAGAAGTTGTGGGTATAAGAATAAAGTAGAGAACCAGGTGTCGCAAATATCGGGATTCTTCAAAGAGATCGAAGATGTAGATTCTTGTGATTGGTATTCAGTTGATAGTAATGGTTTTGAGAAACTTGTTTCTCTTTCAGGTTACACATAATTGGATGGATTCCTAAGTTGAGTAATGCTGATTAGCCTCTCTCCATTAAGTTGATATACACTGGAAACAGGTGCATGATTAGAATCTGGTTCCAATTAAATAAGTGCCAAAGTTTCTATATTGGATATAGAATGGTTCATATCTTAACGATGTTAAGATACGGGGAGTTGTCCGGCTTATGCTTAAAACCAGACTCTGGATAACTCAAGGCACGTCTCTGTAATGGATGTTTGTGGGTTGGCTCAGGCTATGTCGAGGGTTGACTTTCTACCATCCGGAAGATCAATAGTGATATTGTTCTTGACTCGCCACAGTTTTAGTAAAATGGATTTTTTCAGAAAACAGTAGTGGGAGTATGGTAGAACTGGAAGAGATTCCAAAACCGCAAACGATTACGGAAAATTTAATAGGACCTAAAGATTCGATCGGGTTTGACATTCCATTAGCCACTCCACAGATATGGTGGGTAACCTCAGACATCTGAGAGGTACTCCGGTAGCCTCAAGGACGGTGACAGGGATGTTCTTGTTTACCCAGACTTGACACTACTGTTGTTCCAGGCTATGAGACCCGTCAGGAGGGTAAGTATAACGTCATTCTAAAGTAGCTTTAGAAGTGCACGTATATATTATTCTGCCAGAGGGTTGTTGTGGTCAGTGAGAGCAGCGGAAGTATAGTGGGCAAGTAGCTTATGTCTATTTATAGACTAGAGCAGATATAGCAGAGATAGATCATCAAATTTTGATGTGACGGTCATGGCTTTAACTTCATCAGAATAGTGGATGGATCTGTTAAGAAGGTAGTAGGGTGTGTGATGTCCTGGTTGTTAGTTATATGTATGCCCTAGAGGCCATTACTGTACATATGATGTATATTGTAATGGATGCTTGGACATATATAGGGAGGACTTTCTTGCTCGACATGATAGTATGCTATCTGGTTGTACTTTATCTTAACATGTACTCTGATTGTCTCTATGTTACATGTTGATAAAGCCCTTAGGATATGTACTCGACTACTGCGACTATGATGATATCATACTAGTGGGGCCACGGTAGTCGATGAGTACATCCTATAACTGTTTCTAGTCGAGGGTGTATCGAGACAGGGCATCGATACACCAGAGTAGACTAGTGTATACGCATCTTGACCCATATGATGGGCGATGGATGATCCCATATCCATCGGTGTTTGACATCAATGATGGTGTACGGGTGCTCAGTAGAGACTGGGTACACTGGACGGACTCGCCGAGAACTCCCAGATGGTATTGTACCTCATGTCAGATGGCAGTTCTCCGGTGACACTGGTACAGAGTAGTCTGTTGACCCGAGATCGTCATAGAGTCTTGTGTGATTCCAACTGCGCTTTGATTTCCATCATACCATATCCAAGAGGGCGTGCAAAAAGGTGGCTTTTGGGTACAGTCCCGAATCACATGGAGGCAATGAGCGATAAGAGGGGATTCGTCTCTCCCGGTATCGGGAGTTGATGTTGTGCTGTGTTCGATTGGCTATAATCGGAAATCCCTGGCCAGGGTTGCAGTGATTTACTGGTAAGTGTTATCAGTAGTTTCTCGAACTGTTATAGACCTCATATCGACACAACTTATCAAGCTACTGGGGTCTGACGTTTACCAACCCTAGGCGAGATATGCGACATATCAGACGACGAGACCTGTCACGACCCGAAAGAGCACGTGACTGGCCCTTGAACCATATGAAGTCTATAGGACTCCATCTGATCCAAGTAAGCCAAAATCCTACAAATCTAAAACCATTGTTAAGAATAAGTAAAGAAACTGGCTTAAAGAAGTGAAGAAAAACATGTTTGAAATCAAGGTTTTGAAATAACTAAGCCGAATGTACGTTTTGAAAACAGTAAAGTCTTTTCTAAAAATTTCGGCAGAGTCTCCTTTGTAAAACTGGCCCCAAATGCGGTACAACAAGGATAACAATATATGCAATGATAAAAGGCATCCCCAAGCGGGAGCTAGCTCTTCGTCAATTGACGGCCACAACCACACAAGCAATAATAATATACAACGCCGAATGGCGAGGATCAAACTCAAAAGAAAGCTCCAAAAGCAAGAAAACCGCAATACTACTAAGCGCGACTCTAAGGTCAAATAACACATCACTAATGTCTAAGTCTGAAACAATAAACAAGTTTTGGTTGATGGAAATTCTAGATACAATGGATAAAATAAATACAATGGTGGCTCTTGATGCAAAAGAATCCACCTACCAAAAGCAATCCACCCGCAAGGAAGCAGTGTGCCAGAAATGCCACAATGGAACCTGTACGGCAAAACCTGCAAGAACTGTGGCACAACGGGGGTGAGTTGCCAACTCGTGAATAGAAATATCTACAAGCAGAAACCGAATGCAAGACATAAACCTAGGTCAACAATCAGTAATATAACCACAAGAGTACATCTGAAGTATGATAAGGTGGCTAGGTAACATCTAAACATGTATGTAGTACCAGGTACTCAGGTAATAACATGTCATCAGTATAAGGTATGTCTGCATGAGGTAAAAATGATGAAGTATCAATACACATATATTAGCGTCCCATACCACTAATATTGGTGTAAGGGTATATATAACAGCGCCCTCATGCCCTGTTATATATACAAGTGAAGTGTAATCAAGGTAAATCCAGTCTGTATGATCTATATCTGTACATACGTGGAATCCGTCCACCCGTCACCCAATGACAATAAGCATCATGTATGCAAGTATGAGGATATAAACAATATCATGGAAAACATCATGAAAACCCGTGCCTAGCATCGACACGTAAATCCTCATCCATCGGGCTCCGTCAGTCCGGATCGGCCTGCGGGCTATGCCTGCGGAATCGGCCCTCGGCCTCGGCAGTACGCCCATCTCTCAACTCCGGTCAGTATCCTCCAGATATCCGCCGAGCTCAAATACAATCACCGGTAGGTACTCGCCCGCCTCCAGGCTCAATCGGCAAAACCCATCGATCATCTTGCCGAGGGGAACCATACCAGGCCCACCACGAACCCGCAAACGGATCATCCACTCCTCGAATCGGGTTTCAAGCACACGTCTCAACACCGAGAAAACGCGTGGTGGACGCACCAAATATCATATCACGAGGTACCGGGTTTTTCAAAATAGTGCATCTTTTCTTAAATAATCCCACGGTCCTCAAAACCAGAATCACATGAAAATCCAACACCAAGAAGTAAATCCAATGCGATGTGCTATGCAATCAATCCATGATGTATGCGACATGTAAAGAAAGGTAATCGTATCAAAAATCATGCAACATGGAATAGTAATGTGCATATGTCGAGGGAAACCGCTCCTTTAGAATGAATCAGTTTTAAGAATATCTTGTGGTCCGCAAATCTCTAATCAAGTCAGAATCATCTATGTTTGTGTACAGGTATAAGTGTACGATATGCCAAGCAAGAATCATATCATGAATGCAACAGTACTACAGTGTAGTGGCATGGCAATTATCGATGATGAAGTGTGTGAGCCGGCAATTAGTGTACGTGGAACATACGCATCATCGATAATGGTGCTGGTGTCCTAACAGCATGATAACAATAGCAATAACATATGCAAGCAACGCGAATAGCATGAAAATGCGGAAATCAAATAATCAACATCACAGTGAAGAATCTACTATGCAACTACAGATCTAAGAATCAAGTCAAATGGGAGAGGTATGGAAACCACCTAAATCTGAGTCGATAAATATACAGATATATAGTCGGTGATCCCGTCTCAGTAATATATCGTAGGACATCCTCGAGTTATGAGTGCGGATCTATCATCACTATCGGCTCGCACGGTAAATCATCGTACGGCATCCCAATAGCTGGGTACGGGTCAACATCACACTATCTCATCACATAACAGGTATCACTATCATCAGATCAAATAATCTGGGGTACTACTCTATGTCTAGTACAAATCGATACCATCAATAAGTATGAATGCGGGGGTAAACACACATCCCAAGCCCGCAAGAATCACAAGTCATATCCTAAATATGAATCATATCAAATCACCGATCTGGCGGCACAAGGCCCAATATGATCGACTCACCACCAATGTCGTCCAATATCATCCATAAGGTACAAGTATAAGGAACATACAAGTGTAAGCGTGTGGGTGTACATCTATCCTAGGGCTCGCAACTAGGAACTACGCTAGTTACTTCTACCCCTAACTAACCATATCACACTATAACTAACATATAAATACACTACATAGTATACTAATTACGGACTGCGGGGGTGCTATACGCCATCCACCCGACTTCCCCCTGTAGATATAATCTACTCACCTTGCGTCTCATTTGCGGACGTCACCACGCATTTGCTTGTCATCCCGAAGTCTTCATGGGTACCTACATCAAAGTATCGTATATGCGCATTAAAACCAAATCCAAGCTAAAACGGCACATGAAATCCAAAACGATACGATAAGGGGCCTATAGGTTAAAACCCATGGCACGCCTTCAAAACCATCAACACATCCTCTATATCGTCGTATAAACGCCAAATAGTCGAGGCAAAACACAATCCACAATTGCAGAATCAAAAATACGGAATACGGAAACACGAATACAAAACAGCAACTTAGGAAATATGTCCCAGATTCCACCCTAGGTCACTTTATACAAATCTATATATACCAGGGGTCTAACATAAACATGTAGGAGCTACAGAACAAACAGGAGGCAAAATGGTGGGACCCAGGACGCAATTTGCGGCCAATTGGGATTAATTGGCGGCCGGGTAAGGGAGTTAGGGGCTGGGGTCTTGGTGGTAGCTTCCTGGGTGCCTGCACATACCACTGTCCAATCAATTTTATTTTAGGATGTCCCGGGTGATAGCAGATCCCAATTAACCTTCACAGATTTCACAAATTTTCCGATATCGGTTTCTAAAATCCGTATTATGGTTTAAGCTTCAGGTTTTGGGTTCCAATTCATACACTAGGGTGATGGTATAACCTCTACTGACCTCAATTTCATATTACAACCCATAATTCATCACAACCCTAACTAGGTTATCCACAAGTCCACAATATCAAACAATATTGGTTCAATAACAACATTGGGGTATAGGGAATGCTTGAATTAGGCTAATGATCCAGAAATTACCTCATTTGGCAACTCAAGAAAATTCTTGAGTTGCCCCTAATGGCCAAAATCCTTACTTCTTTAGCTCCAAGTGTAGATCTACGGATTGTGCACATTTTTAATGAAATGGATGTGTGGTTTTGGTGTAGTTTTTGAGATGATTTGAGGGTTTGAAGGTGGAGGAAGGGGGAGGAAGCAGCAGCTGCAGCCATGGGCTGAAGAGGGAGAGAGATGTGTGAGGGGATGAAGGAAAATGGCTAAGTGTTCAAGTCAAATGAAGCCCATACCTCTCTCTCTCACCCACTACCAATTCTTTATTCTTTTCTCTTTTCTTTTCCTTTTAAAAACCCTTCTCACTTAAATAGTAACCCAAAACAAACCATGGCAATAAAAATGTAACACAAGTGTGAAAAAGTGATATGTGCATGTTTTGCACAAAATTGCCAAAAATCCGATTAGCGATTTTTAATCGCGATTAGCACTAATTAAGCATATAACTAATCAATTAAACTTAGAAATGGCATAATTCTTTAATTTACCCTATTTTAGAATTTTCCATAATTTTTCTAACATTTTTCCTATTTATTTGTATTTAATAACACCAAAATATTAAAATATTCAATAAAATAATATTAAATTATAAAAATTCCCAAAATTAATATTTTATTATTTTAAAACGTTACAATCTACCCCCCTTAAAGAAATTCGGTCCCCGAATTTAAATTTAAACCCCCAAATACAAAAACATTTCCGTAAAAATCCAATTTGTCGGGGTTCCGAAACATCAATACATAGTGAATATCATCAAAGGGTACTGCTCTACTAAAAATCAATCCACAAAATGTATATATAAGAATATCCTATGCGTCTGGTGCGCAAGGAATCAAAATCCATATGTGTGTCATACAGGTGCACAAAACAACATCTAGGTGCAGCGGGTGTGCACAAAACATCTGTCATAGGCAACGTGTGTGCCTGACAGCAACCAAATCAGGTGCATGTAACATGCACGAAGAATCCCGATTTAGTGCATCTGGCGTGCACCAAAACCGTATATCAAAACACTAAAGGTGCATGAAAACTATGCCGGAAGTGTAAATCAAATCACTGCATAAGATAGGCGTGAAATCTCAATCAATATCTCAAACGTAGTAACTATGCGCAAAAACATAAATATCCAGTGGGTGCATGAAACAAATATCATGAAACTCAGTCATCAAAACTAAATCATGCAAACAGAACGCCCAAAATACCGACATCCAAAACGACGGATACGTGATAATCGAATCACAAAATCACAAATCATAAATGTCGTCGTCGGTAGTTCCTCCTTCGAGGTCGAGAAGGAGTCGGTGCATCCAATGCTAGTAGCGCAAGATATCTACTTGCCTCTTGCTCACGGTCTGGCGTCCTCTGACTCTGGGTCTTTATCTTCTTTGTGGATTACCAATCTCATAATCAATCGGCTTATCGGCCCTGTCAGATGTGCTAACGGGGACGATTCCGTTCTGGCACTTCTCTGGGTCATCTCTCGATCAACTCTCGCGACCACTCGTAAAGCAGCATGTCACTGGCGTCGGCCTCTGGCTCTCTGAATGCACATCGCATATCTGATCCTGGGTGCAAATATCATTGCAGCAATGTCCTGGAAGGAATCCTGCTCAAGGTCTCTTCCGATCTTGCCTAAGCCGAACTGTACGGAGGCTAGCTCTCTTGCATAATCTTTTCTCACTCGATAGACATCTGTATCCTCAGCACAACATTTCTCGGAAACTGGTCGCATCCCAACGCCTCTGTAAGCATATCTGACCTCTGGTCTCGACGGAAAGTAATGACAGCTCGCCAGTGTCTCGCACGAACCTCTGGTTCCACTTGTCTCTATCGTCGTCCACTATGACGTCACGCCATACTATCTACGCACTGCACTGTTTCTCGGCCACGGTCAATCCGAAATCTCTCACACGGACTCGAAATCACGTACTCTGTAGTTTCATCATTCTGTAGAAGATGTCTGGCCAAACAGGACCTCGGGAACGCGTCCCTACCATCGGAGGAATACTCAATACTCGTCCGTCCTTGATCAATTCGCAACGCAATCTGGGTAAGTTCCTTTATCCGAACCTCATCAACTACCTCGTCGACGATGCCGAACTCTGGCCTGCTGGGTGTGCGCAACATGACCACTCTTGGGTCTAGGTCTTCTCGTATCGTTTTCCATAAAGGTCCTGTCGAGGTCTCTCTCTCAAATCTCATTCTTGCCGAAATGCCCGGAAGTCATCATCCACTGCTGAAACTAATTCTTATTCCGGAACGGCTGCATACCTATCGCGCTTCTTTCTGGAAAACATATCCATATACTACGCCTCTAGGTGCGTATCACATCTCTGATATTAGCGGAGTGGGGCGTCATCTCGTCGAAACATCTTGCGAACTCTTTCTGCACTCTGCTTCAATGTCGACTGATCCAGACTCGTCTCAACATGGCTGCATGGATTGTGCTCCAACGGCTATCCTCGTATCTGGAGTATCCCAAGCAATGCATCCCATCACATGATATCCGAATGATGTCGAATCATCCGATCGACTCGTCAGAACCTCATAATCCCCCAAGAGATCAACATCATGGGTACAGTTTAATAGTATCGAGTACATGCCACAGCGTCGGTGGTCCAGCCGTAGAAGGGCAAACCCAAGCCTCACTAATGGCGCCGCGGAACTGCCGCAAACCCTAAGGTTTAAAGGCTTTCACACGGTCATTAAGTCGAGTTAGGGTTTCATTCTTCTAGAGGGTCCATAGAATCACCTGCATATCTTTCCGTATACTTTAAACTTGGAAAAAGGGCTTCTGACATTCGATCGTCTCTATCGACTCTCAACGAATCTGCGTGAAGTCGCCTCTAGCTGGAAACAATCTATCTGATGACCTCGCATCGGTAAACGAACGAACCACATGTCCTAGTCATTAGTCCTCAGGTGACTAGCGACCGTCCATCATATCTCTAAGTATATGCTCATGCTGCAGTAGCTCCAACCATCTGGGCGATATTTCGTCATTGCAGCAGCAACTGGCTCATTCGCCTGTACGCCGAACAACGCCTCAATCCTCCAGGAAAGGTAATACATTGGCGGTTCTCTCTAAATCGGTCTGCTCTAGATCTGAGTAAGACTCTCCACACTGGAACCTTCAACTCAACTGGGCCCGCTCCGACGCAAAAATCGGACGAATCACCCTCGTCTCTCAAATCGGGTAGACTAGCTATCTTCTGTCTCATATCTGCCTGAAAGCTCCGGCAATCTCAGCTCGTAAGCTTCGGAAGCGACATCCTGTCAATCTCAGCAACAGCTGGTCCATCTGTCTGCACGGTAGGCGACATCATAATCTCTGAGGTATGCTGTACATCAACAGTCCTCTCTCAACTGGCAGCTCTAACAATGACCCGATCATCCGGTGCAAGACCAAGCACTCGCCTCCACTAGAGGTCACAATCAACAATACCAACTCGAGACGTTCCCATGTCACCAGAAAACACAATAGTCAGCCCTCGTACCAGATGAGCTCACACTGACCGTAACCCTAGCAGCAGCCCAAACTGCGCTCAACATGGCGACAGGAACCTCAATCGAGTATCGAAGAGAGCAGATCAATGGCAAGAAGGAAAACAACAGATCCAGAGTGGATACATGATCATAAGAAGGAACATCATCAATAAAGGTATGATCATGAAACTAATAGAATCGGGGATCTCAAATGGATGTATAATCATGGATATGAAGAGAATCACTGATCTCGAAAATATGTACACCCTAAGGTTCCTTAAGCGGAGTGACGTGTCGTAAGTATGCCGCGGAACATACCCACGGTACGTCACTCTACTTTAGTCACCTATTCCATCAACCAAGGGTCATCCTACGCGACGAAAGTTCGGGTCTAATACCCCCTCGACCAAGTCTAAGTTCCGTAAGGTCAAGCCTAAGTTCCGTATATATATAAACGCCCTAGGCTCCACATAGTCAAACTTAGACTCGAACCAAGGTCAACCTAGCGCTCTGATACCAACTTTGTCACGACCCGAAAGAGCACGTGACTGGCCCTTGAACCATATGAAGTCTATAGGACTCCATCTGATCTAAGTAAGCCAAAATCCCAGAAATCTAAAACCATTTTTAAGAATAAGTAAAGAAACTGGCTTAAAGAAGTGAAGAAAAACATGTTTGAAATCAAGGTTTTGAAATAACTAAGCCGAATGTACGTTTTGAAAACAGTAAAGTCTTTTCTAAAAATTTCGGCAGAGTCTCCTTTGTAAAACTGGCCCCGAATGGGGTACAACAAGGATAACAATATATGCAATGATAAAAGGCATCCCCAAGCGGGAGCTAGCTCTTCGTCAATTGACGGCCACAACCACACAAGCAATAATAATATACAACGCCGAATGGCGAGGATCAAACTCAAAAGAAAGCTCCAAAAGCAAGAAAACCGCAATACTACTAAGCGCGACTCTAAGGTCAAATAACACATCACTAATGTCTAAGTCTGAAACAATAAACAAGTTTTGGTTGATGGAAATTCTAGATACAATGGATAAAATAAATACAATGGTGGCTCTTGATGCAAAAGAATCCACCTACCAAAAGCAATCCACCCGCAAGGAAGCAGTGTGCCAGAAATGCCACAATGGAACCTGTGCGGCAAAACCTGCAAGAACTGTGGCACAACGGGGGTGAGTTGCCAACTCGTGAATAGAAATATCTACAAGCAGAAACCGAATGCAAGACATAAACCTAGGTCAACAATCAGTAATATAACCACAAGAGTACATCTGAAGTATGATAAGGTGGCTAGGTAACATCTAAACATGTATCTAGTGCCAGGTACTCAGGTAATAACATGTCATCAGTATAAGGTATGTCTGCATGAGGTAAAAATGATGAAGTATCAATACACATATATTAGCGTCCCATACCACTAATATTGGTGTAAGGGTATATATAACAGCGCCCTCATGCCCTGTTATATATACAAGTGAAGTGTAATCAAGGTAAATCCAGTCTGTATGATCTATATCTGTACATACGTGGAATCCGTCCACCCGTCACCCAATGACAATAAGCATCATATATGCAAGTATGAGGATATAAACAAGTGTAAGCGTGTGGGTGTACATCTATCCTAGGGCTCGCAACTAGGAACTACGCTAGTTACTTCTACCCCTAACTAACCATATCACACTATAACTAACATATAAATAAACTACATAGTATACTAATTACGGACTGCGGGGGTGCTATACGCCATCCACCCGACTTCCCCCTGTAGATATAATCTACTCACCTTGCGTCTCATTTGCGGACGTCACCACGCATTTGCTTGTCATCCCGAAGTCTTCATGGGTACCTACATCAAAGTATCGTATATGCGCATTAAAACCAAATCCAAGCTAAAACGGCACATGAAATCCAAAACGATACGATAAGGGGCCTATAGGTTAAAACCCATGGCACGCCTTCAAAACCATCAACACATCCTCTATATCGTCGTATAAACGCCAAATAGTCGAGGCAAAACACAATCCACAATTGCAGAATCAAAAATACGGAATACGGAAACACGAATCCAAAACAGCAACTTAGGAAATATGTCCCAGATTCCACCCTAGGTCACTTTATACAAATCTATATATACCAGGGGTCTAACATAAACATGTAGGAGCTACAGAACAAACAGGAGGCAAAATGGTGGGACCCAGGCCGCAATTTGCGGCCAATTGGGATTAATTGGCGGCCGGGTAAGGGAGTTAGGGGCTGGGGTCTTGGTGGTAGCTTCCTGGGCGCCTGCACATACCACTGTCCAATCAATTTTATTTTAGGATGCCCCGGGTGATAGCAGATCCCAATTAACCTTCACAGATTTCACAAATTTTCCGATATCGGTTTCTAAAATCCGTATTCTGGTTTAAGCTTCAGGTTTTGGGTTCCAACTCATACACTAGGGTGATGGTATAACCTCTACTGACCTCAATTTCATATTACAACCCATAATTCATCACAACCCTAACTAGGTTATCCACAAGTCCACAATATCAAACAATATCGGTTCAATAACAACATTGGGGTATAGGGAATGCTAGAATTAAGCTAATGATCCAGAAATTACCTCATTTGGCAACTCAAGAAAATTCTTGAGTTGCCCCTAGTGGCCAAAATCCTTACTTCTTTAGCTCCAAGTGTAGATCTAGGGATTGTGCACATTTTTAATGAAATGGATGTGTGGTTTTGGTGTAGTTTTTGAGATGATTTGAGGGTTTGAAGGTGGAGGAAGGGGGAGGAAGCAGCAGCTGCAGCCATGGGCTGAAGAGGGAGAGAGATGTGTGAGGGGATGAAGGAAAATGGCTAAGTGTTCAAGTCAAATGAAGCCCATACCTCTCTCTCTCACCCACTACCAATTCTTTATTCTTTTCTCTTTTCTTTTCCTTTTAAAAACCCTTCTCACTTAAATAGTAACCCAAAACAAACCATGGCAATAAAAATGTAACACAAGTGTGAAAAAGTGATATGTGCATGTTTTGGACAAAATTGCCAAAAATCCGATTAGCGATTTTTAATTGCGATTAGCACTAATTAAGCATATAAATAATCAATTAAACTTAGAAATGGCATAATTCTTTAATTTACCCTATTTTAGAATTTTCCATAATTTTTCTAACATTTTTCCTATTTATTTGTATTTAATAACACCAAAATATTAAAATATTCAATAAAATAATATTAAATTATAAAAATTCCCAAAATTAATATTTTATTATTTTGAAACGTTACAAGACCGGACTGTACGGGAGTGTTACTGATTGCATTCACAGGAGAATGTACAGGCTTCCTTGTTGATCTTCTGAACGCTCAATACCTGGGTAGCTGTTACGTTTAGCTGACCGCTTGCAGCTTGTGGGTGTTTGATATGATCATTACCTACAGCCGGCGTATTGACGATTCTTCAGAGTCCTACACAGAGGTTTCTTATCTCAGGCAAAAAGGAGTAGGGGCACGTATGTGATATGTGCGGGACCGAGGATAATGCAATATGAGTTACCGTATTCTATTCTCGCGATATTTGATATCAGCCGGGTCATCGGATCAAGTGTTGATTCGATGAATCGGTAGGGATAAATATTAGTCGGTTATATGCGATATAGCCGGATTGTCGGATCAAGTTTTGATTCGATAATTTAATGTATAATAATATATATGATATATTAAATTACATTAACTAATATTAGCTCACTAAAAGATTCTTTTTCTCACTCGGGTAATACATTGATATATATGCGATATATGTTAATTGTATTATTTTATTTTGTTACGATAAATATTGTATATGTGATATATAATATAGTAACATGATATGATAACTAATGCAATATGTTTAGTGGAGTTTAAACATTATTAGGGTTTGGATTAGGGTTAAGACTTCTAATAGATTCTAGAAGGTTTCTTTTTGTCATGATAAAGATATTTGTGTTGATATTTATCTATGACTCATACTTAATCCAACCCAAACCCTAGCCCGTGGTTAATTCTCTATAATGGTTTAGTCAACCATGGTTGCATTATTCATCATATTAATCCTTTCATTACTCATCACAAAAGGTTTATGAATTATTCTTCTTCTTCTTCCTTTCTCTTTTCATGAAAAAGCTTTCTTGATTTGATTTTGTGATGAAAATTGAGTGAGAATAAGAAAACAAATGAGAGCAAAAATCCTACTTCATCATCCTCATCTATCCTTGCCCTTTAGAAGAAGGTGTTCACTTCATTTAGTACGTGTTAGCTTGTGTTAATGAAACTTCAAGGTAGATCATCTATGTTATCGAAGATCGGAAGCAAGACTGCATCTTTCTCTTCGTGGAGCCTCTCGAGAGTCCGGAACACGATGATCGCAGCGAAGGGACCTCAACACGGAGCTTATGAAGTGAAGGACCAGATCTACAAAGGTTGTAATCCCTCTCACTTAGTGTTAAAGTGTTTAACATGCTTGTTTTCGCCTAAACCCTAGTTTAAAGATCCGGCTTCGGGTTGTTCGGCACGGCTAAATTTTTAATCGGGCATGGTTGATGCCTCGTAGACCCTTGTGCGCGTGCATAGCAACCCTACAGTGGTATCAGAGATAAGCTAGAGCTTTAGGCGAAGTCTAAACGAAGTTTAAAGTCCGATCGAACCCGGAAACCCCGATGTTTACCCTTCTCTGTACATTTTTCAAAACTGTGATTTTTTATGAATTAAAAATGCTCAGAAAAACAAGCAGGAAAAACTAAGAATTACTGTGAAGTACGGTTCAATGAGTCAACAATTTGACCGCGGAACCGCGGCCAAACCAAGGGTTTGGCGGCAGTTCCGCGACCAAAATTATGACTTAGTCCCTGGAATTTCATGAATTTATTCTTAGGTCCTTTCTTGGCAATTTTTTCCGGGAATTTTTTAATTCCACTCAAGTGTTGAGTTTTCTAGGGTTGTATTAGGGACTCGATGATTCGATCGGATAATTTAACTTCGTTTAGTTTTGTCCGGGTAATTTTTAGAAACTGTTAAAAAGTTCGAACGGATATCAATAACTCACTTTTTTCCCAGTCGGAAAATTTTTCAAAAGTTGGATTTTTTTCTCGAGTTTAAGAACGTTCTAAGTCATGCAAGTAACGCGGTGGACCCTCTAGAAGACAACAAACCTTAACTCGATTATGTGACCGTCTTGAACTGCCTCTAAACCTTAGGGTTTGGGGCAGTACGGCGTGCCACATGTAAGGCGTTGGCTTGACCCTTCTACGGCTGGACCATTGGTTCTGTGGCATGTGATGGATGTTTTTAAACTGATTTCAAGTGTTGAGATATATTGGGGAAATCTTGGGTGTTTGATTATTCGATCGGAAAGTTTAACATTGTCTATTTATCTGGAATGTGATACAATATTTGGAATCCATAAGTAGTTATGTGATAATGAATTTGAATGTTATAAATCTAGCAGTTCAGTCTCAAATGATCGGTTGCCACGGAATTTTGTTGTGATCAAAAGTCCGTCGCAATCACGTAGCGTACGCGGATACTCGCCGGGTAAACTTAATAGACAGTTACGCCACATAGCCCAGACCAAGTGACTGTAGGAGAACCCCGTCGCCGAAAGCATCCGTTCGGGTGCTCGCGGCAGCGGTGTTCCGCCTTAGTGCACTTCGACGACGGCATCTAGGGGTGCGGCCGTCTACTAAAGTTTGCGATGAGCATTCGATCAGGATGTCGGGAATCTTGTTGAATTGCCCCACTTGATATTGAAAAGATTTTTCGATAATGAGACTAAAATGCGGGGTTTATAATTGTTAGGCATGCGATGTCTAAGGAATTCATTTGGTTAGGCATGCGTTGTCTAAGAAGGTTGCGGATTCCATCTGTTGTAGTTTTACACTTTCTTTTCTGTGACCGTAAGCGTATTATGTGGTGTATCGCCGGCTTCGTTGCTATACATCAACGACAATCGGGATACGCATACTTGCTTACGTTGATGATATGAGATATTATGTGTTGCTGTGATATGTTGTATTGGATCGTCGCGTTTGAATAGCCGGGGGTTTTATGTGAGATGAGAGTTTTTTCTTTTTCATTCATGTAAATTTCATTTTTATGTAATATTCTTTTATTAGGGCACTTCCGGGCTGAGGATGATGGCACCATTGTATATTATTTACTTTTCCGCATTAGGTAGACCCAAGGAGGGGAGCACAAGTAACCGGGTTCTAGGGTCCAGTGGGAGACCATCTCAAGGAGTCGAGACCGGGTCTCCTAACCCTAGAATTGGCAGTGTTGCTTGCCGCTCTCATAGGGGTCTAGGGATGTGGGTTTGGCTATTCATCGCGACCGTGGAATCCGTGTTTTATACAGGCTCGTATTAAAACACGGACGTCCTAGTATATCCAATATTTCATATATGTTCTTCTACTGCAATGTTCTGTGATGAGATCATATTACTGTCTGAGACGAATGTTTATATTATATATATGAGATATATGTTATATTGCAGATTTCGTTTCAAATGTGATACTTGCGAAGCATAATAAAATGGGACTTCATTAATGAGATTAATGAAACTAAAAGAATCCTAAGATGTTGTAGAAACTTGTTTAAAAATGGTAGCTCTAGTTCTTGCTTTGCATAGTGGTGTTCCTTGTAGAACATCCAGCACCTTATTCGATAAAGAAAGAGCCGAGATCCCTTCACTGAAAGTGACCTCTTTAGTGAAACTAGCAGATGCTACAAACTCGGTTTGTCTTTTGATTGCTTCTATAGTTCTTACTTTGCATAGTGATATTTGTGAAATATCCTGCACCTTATTCGATGAGAAAAGGGCCGACGATCCCTTCACCGGGAGTGACCCCTTTAGCAAAACTAGAAAAACCTCAAAAACATTCCATTTAAAATCACTCGATTCTACAACGATATCAAGTTCATTACGCAAAGGGTTTTCCTAAAAAAAACCTGCCGTAGCCCTCCGTCATTTCAGATAAGGACTGTTCAGTATTCGTGCTGCGTTTGTTGGCCTTTGTCAAGGCGTAGTGTGTGTAGGGTTCCTAGGCACCCTAATGAGGTCTCACAACGCATCAACCATGCCAATATCAAGAAATACGGTGCCGAGAAACCCTAGACTACGGATCGTTAGCTAGATGTCTAGGCGAAACGATAACAAGTTAACACTTAACTAAGAGAATACGGAAATACAACCTTTGTAGTTCCGGTGCTCCACCTCTATAGCTCCGCAACGAAGTCCCCTCGCTGTCCAAATGTATTCCCGAGCTCTAACGTCGGCTTCGTCGGAGAAATGGCGAGCTAGGTCGTCGATGTCCATGCCGAAGATGATCTACGTCGAGGCATCGCTAGATCAAGCTCTCACTTCACAAAGTCAAGAAACTTGTGAAGAAAACACACTCTACTACTTGGCAAGAGGTAGAGGATGAAGAAATAGGAAGTGGGTAGACTTTAGAATTGGATTTCTCACTTGTTTCATCAATCCACCATTGATGAAGTAAGGTTTTCTTCAAGGAAGAAGATGAAGAAGAAGAAGATTCTCTTATGATAAGTTAAAAGAAAATAATACTTATCATATTATAAACCATGGTCAAGTGTAGAGAACTAACTAAGGTTATGTGAATGGTTAGGGTTAAAAGAACAAGACAAAATGGTGACTTGGTCAAAGCTTCATGAAGCTTCAAAAAGCTTCATGAAAGAAAAGAAAGAAAACCATTTTGCTTTTTCTTTTTATGCTTTTATTAATATCCAAAATGAATAAACAAATAATAAAATGAAAAAGCAAAACCCTAATCATTAAGGTAACCATGGTTCAATTCTATACACTTAACCAAAGAAGCATGCATCATCAAATATGATACAAACATTTGTACAAAAAGTATATCACATATATACAACTTGTACAACGAAGTGAGAAAATTCATTTAAAGTGAACCGATACTAGTTAATGCAAAGTAATATATCAAATATATAATTATGCATTAAATCATTAAATCAACACTTGATTTAATGATCCGGTCATATCGCATATAACCGACTAATATCAACAGTAACAACTTATCGAATCAACACTTGATCCGATAACCCGGCTATATCGCATATAACCGATCAATGTCACAAATCGCGAGAATCGAATACAGTATCACATACTGGTATCATTCTCGGTCCCGCACATATCTCATATGCGCTCCTATTTCGTTTCTCTTGAGCCAGGAAACCTCTGTGTAGGACTCTAAAGACTCGTCAATACGCCGGCAGCGGATGATGATCATATCAAACATCCACAAGCCGCAAGCGGTCTGCTAAACGTAACGGCCACCCGGGTATTGAGCGATCTGAAGATCGACGAGCAAGCCCGCTCACACTCCAGTGAATCCAACCAGTAACACTACCGTACAGTCCGGTCTGATCGTCTGATATGTCGCATATCTTGCCTAGAGGTGGTAAACGTCAGACCCCAATAGCTCGATAAGTCGTGTCGATATGAGGTCTATAACATTTCGAGAAACTACTGGTAACACTTACCAGTAAATCTCAGCAACCCTGGCCAGGGATTTCCTGTTATAGCCAATCGAGCACAGCGCAACATCAACTCCCTATACCGGGAGAGACGAATCCCCTCCTATCGCTCATTGTTTCCATGTGACTCGGGACTGTACCCAAAAACCACCATTTTGCACGCCCTCTTGGACGTGGTAAGATGGAAA
The DNA here is from genome assembly GCA_030015575.1 of Agapanthus africanus. Taxonomy (NCBI): domain Eukaryota; kingdom Viridiplantae; phylum Streptophyta; class Magnoliopsida; order Asparagales; family Amaryllidaceae; genus Agapanthus; species Agapanthus africanus. Next base: position 248,718,843 of record JASDDO010000029.1, on the reverse strand, counting down.
TCAAAGCACAGTGGGAACCACACAAGACTCTATGACGATCTCGGGTCAACAGACTACTCTGTTCCAGTGTCACCAGAGAACTGCCATCTGACGTGAGGTATAATACCATCTGGGAGTTCTCGGCGAGTCCGTCCAGTGTACCCAGTCTCTACTGAGCACCCGTATATCATCTCTGATGTCAAACACCAATGGATATGGGATCATCCATCGCCCATCTGTATGGGTCGAGAAGGTACACGCTAGTCTACTCTGGTATATCGATGCCCCGTCTCGATACACCCACGACTAGGGACTTTGAAGGATGTACTTGTGGACTACCATGTCCCCACTAGTATGATCCGCATCATAGTCCAGGTAGTCAAGTACAGATCCTAAGGGCTTTACCAACATGTAACAGGGAGACAATCAGTGTACACGTTAAGGTAAAGATTAACCAGATAGCATACTATCATATCGAGCAAGAAAGTCATCCCTATATATGTCCCAGCATCCACTACAATATACATCCTATGTATAGTATGTTGGAGATAGTGCCCTCAGAGTCAAATATTGGATCACAGGCATGTGATTGCAATGATTGAGGGAGGACCTATCCCGGTAGAACAGTCTTACTCGAGATGATAGTATGCTATCTGGTTTACCTTTATCATCGTGTACTGTTTTAGGTGACCTGACAGGTCGCTATTGGACATTGATAGAGCCCCTAGGATTCTTGCTTGACGACCAGCAGTATGAGGGCGATCATATACGTGAGAGCTGGGGTCTACAAGCATATCCTTAAAAAGTCCCTAGTCGTGGGAGTTTTGAGACAGGGCATCGATTCTCCAGAGTAGACTAGTGTATACAGTCGAGACCCCGACGAGGGGCGGTGGCCGGTCTCACAAGCCACTGGTGTCAGTTGGATCACCTAAGATGTATACAGGTGCTCATTGGGTTATGAGTACACCGGACAGGACTCGCCGGGAACATGCTAGTTGGTCTTATACCTGACGTCAGATAGCAGTTCCCAGGTGACATGTGTACAGGTTAGTTCATCGACCTGGGGATCGTCATTTATCTCGTGTGAGTTCCCACTGTGCTTTGATTACTACCCTACCACGGCTCAAAGGAGTCGTGCTAACAGGTTTTAGTTGGGTACAGTCCCGAGCCACATGGAGGCAGTGAGCGGATCTTCGGGGGTTCGTCTCTCCCGGTATTGGGGGTGAGGTCGTGCTGTGTCTAGGAGAGCCATTACACGAAGTCCTTGGCCAAGGCAGGAGATTTACTGGTAGGTATTCCAGTAGTATCTCAGGGTGTTCTGGGCTACACTCCGACACGACTTGTACCGCTTTTGGGGGTCTGACTTTAACCAACCCCCTAGGCCCGACATGCGATGCTCATAGACGAACGGACCGGACTGTACGGATATTGTCACTGACAGGCTCAGTAGGGTGTCAGGATGAGTTCGCTCATCGACGTCCCTTTTGGTCAATAGCTGGTGGCCCGTCACATATTGGCTTATACCTCCGACGTGCTAGTGGTTAAATCCACAGCCATAGTATTGACGAGTCTTTAGAGTCCACCACACTCAGTTACTCAGGTTTCGGGCGAAACGCTGTAGAGGCCGTATGGAGATATGGCAGGGTTCGATCAGATACGTGCGGTATTGCACGGATCGTGATCGGACGGTTTTTACTAGCCGGCTTTGGCTTAAGCCGGATCTTAGTATTTGACAGTGTAGTTTTGTCTCTTTGCATTTGTATTTCGGTCGGAATACAAATGCGGGTGTGTATGCACAGTATCGGGGTTTTCCTGTAATTTATTATGGGACCAGTTTTCTGGGGTTGCCAGTTTGCATTCCGTTCCGGCCGGTTTTCCTTTGTTCTTTCCCGGCCGGACTTTTCCGATGGAGGGGGTAATTTGCAGTTTTGCAAATTACTTTTGTGGAGGGATTTTCTTGCATATGTTTTCATTATGATATGACCATCATCATCACTTGCTTTTTCATGATGGTTTTTGCATTAAATGAGATTAGAAGGGGTATGGGTTTTAAAGTATGGTGTATGTTTGGATATGGTCACTCTCCACCTTTTTCCTACACTCACCTTCCTTCTTGCATTTGTTCTATTCCCTCCACCATTTTCCTTGGATGATGGCCGGCCACATTTTGAGAGAGGAGATGAGAAAAATGAGAGAGATTCATTTTTGTGTATAGCATTCTTCATCTCATTCCATTTGCTAGAAAATTGAAAGCACCAATTTTCTTTAGACCATTCCTCCGTCTATGGAAACCAACCCCAAAGTGACATACTCTACACTACATTCTACAGCACTTCTTGGGCATGTCGACTTGCCAGCTTCATGCCCGAGTTGCCTCGGTATAGAGGTGGGAGCCCGTAAAAGATGCAGGCGATGTGGTGCCCTTCCGGCGAGGAGGCGACGACCGGAGTTTCCGTGGGAGATCGGGACGATGACGAGAAGACCGGAGGACTCGGATCACTCGGTACATCTCTTCCCTATCTTGTTACTTTGCTAGATCTAGTTTAATGGCCCGATCCGGGGTTTAGTGCGCGGTGGTGCCGGTATGCAAAGTTCGCAAAATTAAAGTTTATCACCGTTTCCACATTTGGCCGTCGGATTGACGACCGGGGCGCCGCCGTGCACTTACAGTGGTATCAGAGCCTCGCCATTAACTTCTTCTAGCTTCGTTTGATGTGTTTTGCATTTCCGATCGACCAAAATTCCAAAACTTGCTTTTTAGTTCACGACAGTTTTCTGTTGAAATTTTTTGGTCTCCAAAAATTTTTCAGGTTGTATAAAAGTATTGTGCTAGAAGACCTAAGACTACTGGGAAAATTCGACACATTCAGTCGACCACCTAAGCGCGGAACCGCGGCCAAACCCCCCCTTGGGCCGCGGTTCCGCCGCACATTGGTGTCTTCACTGCGTCGTATTTTTCCAGTGGGCTTCTGGGCTTATTTTAGGGGTTTTGGAATATTAAAATTGGGCCCAGATTTTCTGTGAGTGCTGCAGTTTTGCTTGGGGGCCCACTTGTTAATTTTTGATCGATCGGATATTTTAAACACATTTTTCACAGTATTTACATTATATCTGCGACCGTGAATGTCACTCGATCGGTAAATCCGGTCTAACTGCTATAGCCCGGTTAGACGGATTTGCGAACGTGACCTTCACGTTGATGTTCTGTGTTTTTGCTGTGATGTTGCGGATCGGTCGTGGGGGTAGCCTGGATGCAATGCTAGTACAGTATGGTTGTATTATGTACATTTGATTTTGCGGGGCGAGCGTCCGACATGTGGACTGCCGTCACTGCCTGTTTGTATTATTCTTTTGGGGCACGACCTGGTTGCGGTCGATGTACCCATTGTATGTATATTTTACTTTCTGTACTAGGATTGCCCCGCGGAGGGGTGCACAGATAGCCGGGTTCTAGAGGGCAACAAGCCCGCATCTCATGGCATTGAGACGGAGGGGGCTTCGCTCTAGAATTGGCGGGCTATTCGCCGCACTCGTAGGGGGTACAGGTTGACCCAGGAGGGGTTTCCAAGTTGCCGGATTCCGTGAAGTGCTGGGTGGTCCATTCACGGTACTGAAGGGGGCTGCCTCGCTTCAGGTTTTGGCGGGTAACTTGCCGCGCCCGTAGGGGTCTAGGATTTCATTGCACAGGCTATCCACACGACCAGGGGAACGTCGGGTTTCAGTAGTGGCTCTGTGAAACCCGGGGATCCCAGATATCTGTATTGTTCTGTGATGCTGTACATTTCTGTGATGTTGCATTTTATTCACGACTTGAGCGAAATACTATATATTAGTAGATGTTGTATATGTTTTTCATCCGCGCTAGTCCAGTCCCCGCTCTGCCGTTAGTTAGCTAACCTAACGGGTGATGACGGGACCCAGTGGCGAATGCGGATGGCATATACGTACGTCAGTATATTTTCGTTCTTTGTGGTGTGATCAATTGATGGGACTGCGTTGATTCGGATCAATGCAAGTTAAACAAACCTATTCTGATGTTGTTGGAACACTTTTCAAAAAGCTGTTATTGCAAGGACGTTCACTTTTGTTTTGCATCGTGGTATTCATTTGGAATATCCTGCTCCTTAGTCGACGAGGCAAGGGCCGAGATCCCTTCACCGGGAGTGACCCCTTGGACAGAAGTTTGCGTCAGGGCATTAACTTCACTATAGCCGATTACTTTTGCTTTGCATCGTGATATTCGGTTATGAATATCCAGCACTCCATTCTACGGGGAAAGAGCCGAGATCCCTTCACCGGGAGTGACCTCTTTAGTAAAGGTTTTCGTCACTATATTTTTAAAAAAAAAGCTATCTGTTCCTTCAACGATATCAAGTTCATTACGTTAAAGGTTTTCGCCAGAAACCATTCGTAGCCCTCCATCATTTCGGTTAAATATTCGGTAGTATTCAAGCTATGTATTTTGACCTCACGCCAAGGCATAGTGTTTGGTAGTTACCGGGTATTTATCTGTTGCATAGATAGATGCGTTGGTTTGGGACAGTCGTACTACTATTTTGGCCTACGTCAAGGGTATGTACGGGTGGGTTCAAATTAACCTGGACAATGATGGGTAGAACTTGACATGTGACTTATGATATTTTGACCTCACGCCAAGGTCATAAGAGCATGGGGTAGAAATCACATCGGGAGTTTCAAAAGAACTGAAACTTGCCAGATATGCGCATACCTTCTGGAGTGTGATACCGTGAGCGGATTCCGTCACGTTATCATGCGATGATAGTTGGATCCCGATTCCCACTGATGAGTTGGTTTACTCCTCGGGTGACCCCGACTAATTCTTCTTTCAGGTTTGGAGGAGAGTTTGAGGTACAGTGGGAGGTTTCCAGATTAGATAAATTGGTAACCATTCTGATCTTGGTTAGAGTGCACGCTGAGTGTTTCTTTTCTCTCTCTCTCTGGCAGCGACCATTGACCCGACCCTAAGACTATGACTCAGTGACCAAGTTAACCGAACCTTCTTTACACTGACTTTTGGATTGTCAGAGTTGCAGGCCTCATTGCCACTCCTACTTTTACCCTTTTCTCCAAGACACCCCGTATTACTGCGAACGTCCACTTCCATTGGACAAAGCCATCGTATGGTTAGATACAAACTCGAAGGAATTCGAGGATGGTTTCTGGTTCTGGAGAAAACGGATAGGATTATTCAGTTGTCTTTTCCTTTTTGCCTTCTCTCAAGTTACGAGTACTCCTTAGTTTAGGAGATAGTACACCTATTACGCAAATTGGATAGTCTTCTTCCAAACTTTAGACTGGTGCCGAACAGTGGGGAATGAAGAAAACCAATTAGCATAACGATGGTGTGCAGAAGGTATTAAGATTAAGACAAAGCAAGGGATTAGTAAGAGGGCAAAGTAAATTGCGACTGATATTCACGACCAAACCAAGTATTTCTTCGCCAATCCTAAATCACCTTTGTATTTCTCCAGGACACTCCGTATCACTACGAAGATCCACAGTTTATTGGATAATCCATCGTATGGTTATATACGAACTCGAAAGGAACTTGTTCCAGTTCGGGGATGGATTCTGGTCCAGGAGAAATAGGAATAAGGTTTATTCGGTTGTCTTTTATCTTCACCTTCTCTCGCATTGCGAGTGCTCCTAGGACTAGGACAGTACACCCATTATGCTTATTGGATAGTCTTCTTCCAAACCATAGGCTGGTGCCGAACGGTAAGGAAGGAAGAAAACCATTTGGCCTAAGGGGTGTGCAGAAGGTAATGACTAAAGACATATAAAGGGATTTGGAGAGGTGGAAAAGAATTATACGGTTATAGTTGTGAATCTGGATAATGTTAGAGGCATTACTAGGAATACCAGGATACCCCATCGAAACATTTCAATGTTTCAGTTCAACTGTGTACTGTTAAAGGAAAACTGATTTCTCGATTGGACACTTGCTCCAGGGTATGTATTTACCAGGTTTGATTCTCACATCTGTATGGTTTTACAGATGATGAGTGGGAGTAAGTTATTGGGAATAGGGTGATCATCCTCATCGGGATTCGTTGTAATCGGTGACATTTGAGGAGATCATCTGGGTTGTTTGCCGGTCGGCAAATATTTGGTTTTGAATATCCGCTGTTGTGCACCAATTTCAAATTGATATATCTGTACGTCTATTTTCATAGAGTGAGATATACCTTTTGATATTATGTCGATGACATTTACCTATATCAGTGGATGGTTAGGTAAGGGGCATTAAACAGCGGTGTAATTCTTCTTAATCATAAGTACAGTTTTCAACCTACGACACACAGTGAAAGAGTTGTTAGACTCGGCGGACTTATACAGAGTATTGTATGTTGTCCAGTGTCCATTAGGACAGAGGGGTTGGTCCTCATACTATATTTTGTTTACTTTTAACTTCTCTAGTTCTTAGACATGTGTTTCGAAGAAACACAGGGTCTGAGTTTTGAGGAGTTATAGGTATTTGAATAGAGTAGAGAACCAGGTGTAACAAGTATCGGGATTCTTCAAAGTGGTCGAAGATGTAGATACTTGTGTATGGTATTCAGTTGATAGTAATGACAAAGAGAAATTGCTTCTCTTTCAGGTTACTCATAATTGGAAGCATTCCTAAGTTGAGTAACGCTGATCGGCCTCCTTCCATTTAGTTGACATGCACTGGAGATAGCTGCATGATTTGAATCTGGTTCAATTAAATCAGTGCCTCTGGTTCTATATTGGATATAGAACAGTTCATATCTTAACGATGTTAAGGTACGGGGAGTTGTCCAGCTTATGATTAAAACCAGACACTGGACAACTCAAGGCACGTTTCTGTAATGGCTGTTTGTGGGTTGACCCAGGCTATGACGAGGGTTGACTTTCTACCACAAGAAAGATCAATAGTGATATTGTTCTTGACTCGCCACAGTTTTAATAAAAATGGATTTTTTCAAAAACAGTAGTGGGAGTATGGTAGAACTGGAAGTGATTCCAGAACCGCAAACGATTACTAAAGATTTGATAAGGAACCTAAAGATTCAATCTGTTTTGACATTCCATTGGCCACTCCGCAGATACGGTGGGTAACTTCAGGCACCCGAGAGGTACTCCGGTAGCCTCAAGGACGGTGACAGGGAAGTTCTTGTTTACCCACACTTGCCATTGTTGTTGTTCCAGGCTGCGAGACCCGGCAGGAGGATGAGTATAGCGTCGTTCTAAACTAGATTTAGAACTGCACGTCTATATGACTCTGCCAGAGGGTTGTCGTAGTCAGTGGGAGCAGCGGAAGCATTGGTGGACATCTGGCTTATGTCTATTTATAGACTAAAGCAGATATAGCGGAGAGAGATCATCTATTTCTGATGTGACAGTAATGGGTTTGACGTCATCAGAATAGGGGGTGGATCTGTTGAGAAGGTAGTAGGGTGTGATATCCGGGTTTTGGATGACATACACAAAGTAGGAAGTGATATTCCTATACTACGATCGGTTATACTTTGGTCGTCACACAGTGTTTTCTCCACAAGGGACTTGGACACAATATCAAACATACTGGTTACTAGATCTATGGTTTTAGATCTAGATTTGGGTGGTTTCCCAATCAGGGTACTTAGACAGCATTCTAAGAGTATTTAGAATGGACGACTCCTGGCACGGTAGTGTACCTGCAGGTGATGGAGTCACCCTCTCTAAAGGTGTCTTATAGACTAAAGTAGAGAGGGATGTGCATGATTGGCAGATCACTTGCGTAGGCAATTGAGTAAATCATGAGATGTCAAGTACCACACCAGATGTTGTTCTTGCACTAGATGCAATAAGTTGACATTGATCCAATCCTGGAGAAACAGTCGGAAGCAGTTTTAGAACATAAGTGGATGTTCTAGGGATATGATAACGACAGCCTCATTTGGGAGACAGTTATCATTCCAGGCTTCCAAGGTGACATGGACGACAAGGAGGTTGTCAGAGTTATAGTTTTCCTTCTGACGAGGGGCAGTATTTTGGACAGGTGGTCCAAGGAAATACTGAGGGTGGCATGGCGCAGGATACTGATTAAGTTCAGTTGACGATACAGTCTAAGAAGTTTGGATTTGGAGTTCATTTATGAGCTCAGTCCCATCAGACATCCAGACACTCTAAAACAGGTATTGCTCATTTCGGGAGATAGCTTTCTCCGCGAACTTGAGATATAGAGAGAGACATAGAAAGAAACTTCAAGGCGGATCCACTCACTGAGGCTATTCCTCGAACGCCATAGTTTCGCAAACAGGCTTTGTGCGACTGACTAGTAGAGGAGTTGGGTGTTCGGTATCACACGGGCTGTGAGTATGCGACATCGCAATAATTAGCCTTGAGTGCAAGTGGGAGATTGTTGGAGATAGTGCCCTCAGAGTCAATTATTGGATCACAGGCACGTGATTGCAATGATTGAGGGAGGACCTATCCCGGTAGAACAGTCTTACTCGAGATGATAGTATGCTATCTGGTTTACCTTTATCATCGTGTACTGTTTTAGGTGACCTGACAGGTCGCTATTGCACGTTGATAGAGCCCCTAGGATTCTTGCTTGACGACCAGCAGTATGAGGGCGATCATATACGTGAGAGCTGGGGTCTACAAGCATATCCTTAAAAAGTCCCTAGTCGTGGGAGTTTCGAGACAGGGCATCGATTCTCCAGAGTAGACTAGTGTATACAGTCGAGACTCCGACGAGGGGCGGTGGCCGGTCTCACAAGCCACTGGTGTCAGTTGGATCACCTAAGATGTATACAGGTGCTCATTGGGTTATGAGTACACCGGACAGGACTCGCCGGGAACTATCTAGTTGGTCTTATACCTGACGTCAGATAGCAGTTCCCAGGTGACATGTGTACAGGTTAGTGTATCGACCTGGGGATCGTCATTTGTCTCGTGTGAGTTCCCACTGTGCTTTGATTACTACCCTACCACGGCTCAAAGGAGTCGTGCAAACAGGTTTTAGTTGGGTACAGTCCCGAGCCACATGGAGGCAGTGAGCGGATCTTCGGGGGTTCGTCTCTCCCGGTATTGGGGGTGAGGTCGTGCTGTGTCTAGGAGAGCCATTACACGAAGTCCTTGGCCAAGGCAGGATATTTACTGGTAGGTATTCCAGTAGTATCTCAGGGTGTTCTGGGCTACACTCCGACACGACTTGTACCGCTTTTGGGGGTCTGACTTTAACCAACCCCCTAGGCCCGACATGCGATGCTCATAGACGAACGGACCGGACTGTACGGATATTGTCACTGACAGGCTCAGTAGGGTGTCAGGATGAGTTCGCTCATCGACGTCCCTTTTGGTCAATAGCTGGTGGCCCGTCACATATTGGCTTATACCTCCGACGTGCTAGTGGTTAAATCCACAGCCATAGTATTGACGAGTCTTTAGAGTCCACCACACTCAGTTACTCAGGTTTCGGGCGAAACGCTGTAGAGGCCGTATGGAGATATGGCAGGGTTCGATCAGATACGTGCGGTATTGCACGGATCGTGATCGGACGGTTTTTACTAGCCGGCTTTGGCTTAAGCCGGATCTTAGTATTTGACAGTGTAGTTTTGTCTCTTTGCATTTGTATTTCGGTCGGAATACAAATGCGGGTGTGTATGCACAGTATCGGGGTTTTCCTGTAATTTATTATGGGACCAGTTTTCTGGGGTTGCCAGTTTGCATTCCGTTCCGGCCGGTTTTCCTTTGTTCTTTCCCGGCCGGACTTTTCCGATGGAGGGGGTAATTTGCAGTTTTGCAAATTACTTTTGTGGAGGGATTTTCTTGCATATGTTTTCATTATGATATGACCATCATCATCACTTGCTTTTTCATGATGGTTTTTGCATTAAATGAGATTAGAAGGTGTATGGGTTTTAAAGTATGGTGTATGTTTGGATATGGTCACTCTCCACCTTTTTCCTACACTCACCTTCCTTCTTGCATTTGTTCTATTCCCTCCACCATTTTCCTTGGATGATGGCCGGCCACATTTTGAGAGAGGAGATGAGAAAAATGAGAGAGATTCATTTTTGTGTATAGCATTCTTCATCTCATTCCATTTGCTAGAAAATTGAAAGCACCAATTTTCTTTAGACCATTCCTCCGTCTATGGAAACCAACCCCAAAGTGACATACTCTACACTACATTCTACAGCACTTCTTGGGCATGTCGACTTGCCAGCTTCATGCCCGAGTTGCCTCGGTATAGAGGTGGGAGCCCGTAAAAGATGCAGGCGATGTGGTGCCCTTCCGGCGAGGAGGCGACGACCGGAGTTTCCGCGGGAGATCGGGACGATGACGAGAAGACCGGAGGACTCGGATTACTCGGTACATCTCTTCCCTATCTTGTTACTTTGCTAGATCAAGTTTAATGGCCCGATCCGGGGTTTAGTGCGCGGTGGTGCCGGTTTGCAAAGTTCGCAAAATTAAAGTTTATCACCGTTTCCGCATTTGGCCGTCGGATTGACGACCGGGGCGCCGCCGTGCACTTACATAGTAATGGCCTCTAGGGCATACATATAACTAACAATCTCCCACTTGCACTAGGGCCATCTGATAGCAGTGGTTGCAGTATCTCATACTCAACCATCCCATAATAGTCTCTCTCTGGGAACAGGCCTTTGTGAGTGGATCCGCTTTGTTGTCCTCTGAGTCTACTCTCCTAACCTCTATCCCTTGGAGATCAAGCATCTCCATGATAAGGTAATACTGCCTTAGAATATGTCTGGATCACTGATGGGACCGGCGTTCCTTGGCATAAGCCACAACTCCATTGTCACACAATGGGAGGAACAAAGTTCATCTTATGAACTAATATACACCCAGACTGCCTCTTTGGGAGTATCTTAAGTAGTGATGTATCCAGCCTTTATCGTCTAGTATGCCACGATATCTAGCTTGGAACTCTTCCAACATACCGTCCCTTTACTGAGGGTAAAGACAATGCCTGTGACTGACATTCAGTCGTCTTTATCACCCTGGAACCATTCCAGTGATTCTCCCCAGGATCAACTGATACCATCTCACTACAACTAGTGAGTATTCTAACATCCATTTAGATCTATCTCATAGATCCAAAACCCAGGATTTTGTAGGTATCACTTTGATCCTATGTGGAGAATCCTTGTGATAAGCGGAGATTGACCGAGCGTAGCATAGGAAACTCCTTCCCTGTCAAGAGTATGTTATCCACGTACTCTACGAGGATCGTCACCATACTCCCTACTACCTTTTTGTTTATACAAGGTTCATCTACCATTTTGATGATGTCAACATTTTTGACTAATCCATCAAAACAGATGTTCCAACTCCGCGATGCCTGCTTTATCCTATAAAGCATCTTGCACACGTTTCCGCTGCTCCCACTGTCTACGAGGCCCTCTGGCTGTGTACTTATAGACATTCTCTTCTAAAACATCATTTAGAAAAGCAGTCATGGCACCCAACCGCCAAATATCGTAGTCATGGTATGTAGCCGTGGCAAGTAGGATCTGGATGGACTTAAGCATAGCTACTTAGAAAAAGTTTCATCATGATCCACACCTGGTCAATGATGCAAACCTTTAACAAGTCTAGCTTTGAAAGTCTCAACCTTTCCATGTACACCAAGTAATCTTCTTAAGATATACTTGCTCCTGATGGGGATTTAACCCTTCAGATATAGCAACCAAAGTCCATACTTTGTTGGTGTATAAGGATTCCATCTCAGATCACAAAGCATCCAGCCATTCTTACAGAGTCTTCACTCTCGATGGCCTGCTCGAAACTAGTTGGGTCATCATCTCATGATGCAATCCTCGCTCCCACTGTCATAGAGAAACAGAAGTATCTCTCAGGTGGGTGAGGAACCCTACTAGATCGGCGGAAAGGCTGAGGTTCGTTGGAATCTACTGAATCCTATTGGTTCTATCAAATCATCTTCTGTAGTTTGTATAGCTGGAACCTTTCCAGTTCTACACAACTAACCTTGCCTCGAGTTTGTCCGGATTTTGCTTTTAGACATAGGCCGGACAACCCCAAATCTTAACTAACTTAAGATATGGGCTCTTCCCTTTCCATATCACATATGAAGTGGTAGGCATTGATTCGATTCGAACCTAATTCAATAGGTATGCATCTTCTCAAGTGCATAACTCCCAAAAGGAAATAGGTAACTCAGCAGTACTCATCATAGAGCACACCATATCAAATAGGGTGTATCTGCTCCGCCCCGATATACCATCGTGCTATGGTGTATACGGAGGAGTAATGCTGAGAGAGAATCTCATTCTCCTTTAGAATAGTCCAGGAATTCCGTGCTCAAGTATTCTCCTCCCTGATCTCATCATAGGACATAATACTCATACCCGTATTGGTTCTCTACTTCTAACTTATATTCCGTGAATATCTCAAAAGGTTCAGACTTGTGCTTCAACAGGAACATATGTCTGAATCTTGAGAGATTATCAGAGAATGTAATGAAGTACAAAGAACCAGTTCTGGCATATGTAGACAGGGGAATTTACATACATCAACATGTATCATCCCAAGAGTTTACTAACTCTTTCTCTGTTTCCAATAAACAGAGCTGGTGTCATTATATCTTTGTGACATGACTGGCAAGTTTCATAAGATGTAGATTTAAACTGATTTAAATATGCATCTTCATGTAACTTCAGCTAGTCGGGTCGCATTGATATGACCTAGTCTACAATGCCTCAAGAAGGATTCGTTCATTTCTGAACTCTTCCTCTTGTGTGTGTTCTGTATACTAAGAACTGTAGTTTGATTTAGAACATCAATGCTTTTAGATAACGTGCCTGAACCGATCAACTTTTGATATAGGAAATGTTCAAAGCATTATCCAACAAAACAAAATTATATCCTTTCTTTACTAATAAAGAGACTGATATGATTTTGTATATCAGGTTCGGTATCTAATAACATTCGTTCAGAATCAATGTATTGGTAATACAGGGTGACAGTGACCAACAGACTTGGCTGCAACTCTTGCCCCGTTTTCTGTCTCATGAAACTTATCACCCGTTCTCAGTTCTTTACCTATCTGAAGCCCATGTAACATATTACATATGCGGGATCCTGATCCGGTATCATACACCCAGGACGTAAAGGACACTGAGAAACAGTTCTCTGTAATGAACACACCCGAAGATGATGCATCAGCATGCACTCTCTTCGTTTTGGTGGCACTAGAATTCTGGTATTCCCCAATTTCCTGCTCTGTCTTATAACTATTATAAGTTGGAGCGGGACCAACGTTCCCCAGCTCAGTATAACAAGCGGGTTCGGTCAAAAATCCGTATTATTATCTTGATTAAGGCGTGATATGGTCGCTACCTGGAAAGAGAGAGAAGAAAACACTCAGCGTGCGCTCTTTCAAGAATAGATTGGTTATTATTTTATCTAATCAGGATGGCTCCCACTGCTTTTTATCAAATCTTCCTTCAAACCCTAAAAGGAAAGACTAGCCGGGATTAATTACACACTACAAGTTCGCCAATCTTTCAGCCAGGCCAGTGTCGGTACTTTGAGGGAGGTCCCCCGTGCTTTCGCACGAACCTAATTAATGGAAACCTCGTTTTCCCAGAGGCGTAACCCCGTTGACACCTTTCTAGACACCTACTTGATCGGCTAATTGTAATGTATAAAACTCTCCCAGGAGTAACTCTTACTCGCAGCGGGTATCGGGATCCAACTATCTCATAGAAGGTATGCAATCTCATTGCAAATTTCAACACTTGAAATTCCCGATAATATTTTGCCCCGAACGATCTATGACCTTGACAAGGTCAAAAAACCGTAGACCGCAAGTCAAGTTCAACCCGTCATTTCTTGATTGAATCAAACCCACCCGCACGACCCTTGACAAGGTCAACAAGGCCGCACGACTACCCTAACCCAATCTGCATCATATGCATAAGCAGATAAATACTGGTTAGCTACCGCACACTGCTCCTTGACAAGGTCAACAAACGCAGCACGAATACTAAACAGGACATATCTGAAATGACGGAGGGCTACGACAGGTTTTTCTGAAAACCTATTGTGTAATGAACTTGATATCGTTGTAGAATCAAATGATTTTAAAATGGAGTGCTTTTGAGGCTTTTCTAGTTTTGCTAAAGGAGCCACTCCCGGTGAAGGGATCATCGGTCCTTTCCTCGTCGAATGAGGTGCGGGATATATCATATATATCACTGTGCAAAGCAAAAACTCTTAAAAGCAATCAAAAGACAAACCGAGTGTGTAGCATCTGCCAGTTATTGCTAAAGGAGTCACTCCCGGTGAAGGGATCTCGGTCCTTTCCTCATCGAATAAGGTGCAGGATATATCACATATACCTCTGTGCAAAGCAAGAACTGTAGCTACCTGTTTTATTTTGAAATTCGATTCCACAACATCTTAGGTTTCTTTTATTTCATTAATCATATTAATGAAGTCCCATCATTTAAAGTACCTAAACATCACAGATAAATACGACGTACACTTATGTCATCCGCATTCGCCTCGATGTCCCCTCGTGCACCGTTAGGTTAGGTAACTAACGGTAGAGCGGGGAAGGGCTAGCGCGGGTGTAAAACATAAGTAACGTCTATATAATATATCATATATACTATATAAAGTATCTATCAGAGAACATCACATGATCACATCACAGATATCGCAGCAGAAGAAACATATGAACATTGGATATACTAGGATGTCCGTGTTTTCAATACGAGCTAGTATAAAACACGGATTCCACAGTCGTGATGAATAGCCAAACCCATACCCCTAGACCCCTACGAGAGCGGCAAGCAACCCTACCAATTCTGGAGTTAGGAGACCCGGACTCGACTCTTCGAGTTGGTCTCCCACTGGACTCCAGAACCCGGTTACTTGTGCCCTCCTCCTTGGGTCTATCCTAGTGCGGAAAAGTAAATAATATACATCAACGGTGACAACTTCCACAACCTGGAAGTTCCCCAATAAAAGAATATTACATACAAGTTTTTACATGAATGAAAATGAAAAACACTCATCTCACATAAAAACCCCCGGCTATTCAAACACGACGATCCAGTATAACATATCCAGCATCACATAACATCACATGTCATCAACGTAAGTAAATATGCGCATCCCAATTGTCGTTGACATATAGCAACGAAACCGGCGATATCACATATTACACTTACGGTCACAGAAAAGAAAGTGTAAAACTACAACAGTTGGAATTCGCAACCTCCTCAGACATCGCATGCCTGACCAAATGAATTACTTAGACATCGCATGCCTTACAATTATAAACCCCGCATTTTAGTCTCAAAATCGAAAACACTTTTCAATATTCAAGTCGGGCAATTCAACAAGATTCCCGACATCCTGATCGAATGCTCGTCGCAAACTTCAGTAGACGGCCGCACCCCCGATACCGTCGACGAAGTGCACCAAGGCGGAACACCGCTACCGCGAGCACCCGAACGGATGCTTTCGGCGACGGGGTTCTCCTACAGTCACTTGGTCGGGGCTATGGAGTGAGGCTGTCTATTAAGTTTACCCGGCGAGTATCCGCGTACGCTACGTGATTGCGACGGACTTTTGATCACATCAAAACTCCGTGGCAACCTGTCAAGTGAGACTAAACTGCTATGTTTATAACATTCATTTAGTTATCTCATAACTTTTTGTGAATTCCAATTATTGTATCCCATTTCAGATAAACAGAAAATGTTAAACTTTTCGATCGAACAGTCAAACACCCAAGTTTTCCCGATACAGCTCAACACATGAAATAAGTCTAACAACATTCAGTGCGTGCCTCAGTACCAACGGTCCAGCCGTAGAAGGGTCAAGCCAACGCCTCACATGTGGCACGCCGTACTACCCCAAACCCTAAGGTTCAAAGGGCAGTTCAAGACGGTCACATAATCGAGTTAAGGTTTGTTATCTTCTAGAGGGTCCATCGCGTTACTTGCACTACTTAGAACGTCGATAAACAACGGAAAAATCCAACACTTGGAAATTTCCCGACAGGGGAAAAATTGGGTATTTATATCAGGTCGAACTTTTTAACATATTCTAATATTTATCCGGAAAGCCAAATAGACAAAGTCTGATAAACCCGATCGAATCATCGAAGCTCCAAAACATCCCAGATTATTCAACTCTTGAATAAATATTAAAAATACCCTGAGAACTCATCACAGTTAAATAGGAATTACTGTGCAAAAGTCAACGCAAGAGGAGACCATACGGCCGCGGAACCGCCGCACATGCCAAGCTCGTGCCGCGGTTCCGTGGTGGTTTAATTGAATTAGGCCCCCGTATTTCACAGTAATTCATATAATACCCTGCTTAATTTTCTGCATATTTTTAATGTGGAAAAATGCACAGTTTTGAAAAAAGGACAGAGAGCATGGGAAAAATGGGGTTTCGGATTCGATCGGGATTCAAACGTCGTCTAGACTTCGCCTAAGGCTCTAGTTAGGCTCTGATACCACTGTAGGGTTCCTAGGCACCCTAATGAGGTCTCACAACGCATCAACCATGCCAATATCAAGAAATACGGTGCCGAGAAACACTAGACTACGGATCGTTAGCTAGATGTCTAGGCGAAACGATAACAAGTTAACACTTAACTAAGAGAATACGGAAATACAACTTTTGTAGATCCGGTGCTCCACCTCCATAGCTCCGCAACGAAGTCCCCTCGCTGTCCAAATGTATTCCCGGGCTCTAACGTCGGCTTCGTCGGAGAAATGGCGAGCTAAGTCGTTGATGTCCATGCCAAAGATGATCTACGTCGAGGCATCGCTAGATCAAGCTCTCACTTCACAAAGTCAAGAAACTTGTGAAGAAAACACACTCTACTACTTGGCAAGAGGTAGAGGATGAAGAAATGGGAAGTGGGTAGACTTTAGAATTGGATTTCTCACTTGTTTCATCAATCCACCATTGATGAAGTAAGGTTTTCTTCAAGGAAGAAGATGAAGAAGAAGAAGATTCTCTTATGATAAGTTAAAAGAAAATAATACTTATCATATTATAAACCATGGTCAAGTGTAGAGAACTAACTAAGGTTATGTGAATGGTTAGGATTAAAAGAACAAGACAAAATGGTGACTTGGTCAAAGCTTCATGAAGCTTCAAAAAGCTTCATGAAAGAAAAGAAAGAAAACCATTTTGCTTTTTCTTTTTATGCTTTTATTAATATCCAAAATGAATAAACAAATAATAAAATGAAAAAGCAAAACCATAATCATTAAGGTAACCATGGTTCAATTCTATACACTTAACCAAAGAAGCATGCATCATCAAACATGATACAAACATTTGTACAAAAAGTATATCACATATATACAACTTGTACAACGAAGTGAGAAAATCCATTTAAAGTGAACCGATACTAGTTAATACAAAGTAATATATCAAATATATAATTATGCATTAAATCATTAAATCAACACTTGATTTAATG
Source organism: Agapanthus africanus (assembly GCA_030015575.1). NCBI lineage: Eukaryota > Viridiplantae > Streptophyta > Magnoliopsida > Asparagales > Amaryllidaceae > Agapanthus > Agapanthus africanus. The sequence goes on along the minus strand of JASDDO010000029.1, from coordinate 248,701,382 downwards.
ATCCGGTCATATCGCATATAACCGACTAATATCAACAGTAACAACTTATCGAATCAACACTTGATCCGATAACCCGGCTATATCGCATATAACCGATCAATGTCACAAATCGCGAGAATCGAATACAGTATCACATACTGGTATCATTCTCGGTCCCGCACATATCTCATATGCGCTCCTATTTCGTTTCGCTTGAGCCAGGAAACCTCTGTGTAGGACTCTAAAGACTCGTCAATACGCCGGCAGCGGATGATGATCATATCAAACATCCACAAGCCGCAAGCGGTCTGCTAAACGTAACGGCCACCCGGGTATTGAGCGATCTGAAGATCGACGAGCAAGCCCGCTCACACTCCAGTGAATCCAACCAGTAACACTACCGTACAGTCCGGTCTGATCGTCTGATATATCGCATATCTTGCCTAGGGGTGGTAAACGTCAGACCCCAATAGCTCGATAAGTCGTGTCGATATGAGGTCTATAACATTTCGAGAAACTACTGGTAACACTTACCAGTAAATCTCAGCAACCCTGGCCAGGGATTTCCTGTTATAGCCAATCGAGCACAGCGCAACATCAACTCCCTATACCGGGAGAGACGAATCCCCTCCTATCGCTCATTGTCTCCATGTGACTCGGGACTGTACCCAAAAACCACCGTTTTACACGCCCTCTTGGACGTGGTAAGATGGAAATCAAAGCACAGTGGGAACCACACAAGACTCTATGACGATCTCGGGTCAACAGACTACTCTGTTCCAGTGTCACCAGAGAACTGCCATCTGACGTGAGGTATAATACCATCTGGGAGTTCTCGGCGAGTCCGTCCAGTGTACCCAGTCTCTACTGAGCACCCGTATATCATCTCTGATGTCAAACACCAATGGATATGGGATCATCCATCGCCCATCTGTATGGGTCGAGAAGGTACACGCTAGTCTACTCTGGTATATCGATGCCCTGTCTCGATACACCCATGACTAGGGACTTTGAAGGATGTACTTGTGGACTACCATGTCCCCACTAGTATGATCTCCATCATAGTCCAGGTAGTCAAGTACAGATCCTAAGGGCTTTACCAACATGTAACAGGGAGACAATCAGTGTACACGTTAAAGTAAAGATTAACCAGATAGCATACTATCATGTCGAGCAAGAAAGTCCTCCCTATATATGTCCCAGCATCCACTACAATATACATCCTATGTATAGTAATGGCCTCTAGGGCATACATATAACTAACAGTGTGCGGTAACTGAATAGTACTTATCTGCTTATGCATATGATGCAGATTGGATTAGGGTAGTCGTGCGACCTTGTTGGCCTTTGTCAAGGGCCGTGCGGGTGGGTTTAATTCAATCAAGAAATAACGGGTTGAACTTGACTAGCAGCCTATGGTTTGTTGGCCTTTGTCAAGGTCATAGGAGACTTGGGGTAAAATATTATTGGGAATTTCAAGTGTTGAAATTTGCAATTAGATTGCATACCTTCTATGAGATAGTTGGATCCCGATACCCGCTGCGAGTAAGAATTACTCCTGGGTGTGTTTTACACATTACAATTAACCGATCAAGTAGGTGTCTAGAAAGGTGTTAACCGGGTTACGCCCCTGGGAAAATGAGGTTTACTTTAATTAGGTTCATGCGAAAGCACGGGGGACCTCCCTCAAAGTACCGACTCTGGCCTGGCCAAAAGATTGGCGAACTTGTAGCGTGTAATTAATCCCGGCTAGTCTTTCCTTTTAGGGTTTGAAGGAAGATTTGACAAAAACAATGGGAGACATCCTGATTAGATATATTAAATAACCAATCTAATTTTGCAAGAGCATACGCTGAGTGTTTTCTTCTCTCTCTCTCTCCAGGTAGCGACCATATCACGCCTTAATCAAAATAATAATACAGATGTATTGACCGAACCCGCTTGTTATACTGAGCTGGGGAACGTTGGTCCGGCTCCAACTTATAATTGTTATAAGACACAGCAGGAAATTAGGGAATACCAGATTTCCCGTGCCGCCCAAACGAAGAAAGTGCATGTTGATGCTTCATCTTCGGGTGTGTTCATTACAGAGAATTGTTTCTCAGTATCCTTTACGTCCTGGGTATGTGATACCGGATCAGGATCCCGCATATGTAATCTGTTACATGGGATACAGAAAGGTAGAGAACTGAGAACGGGTGATAAGTTTCATGAGATAGAAAACGGTGCAAGTGTTGCAGCCAAGTCTGTTGGTCACTATCACCCTGTATTACAAGAATACATTGATTCTGAATGAATGTTATTAGATACCGAACTTGATATACAACATCATATCAGTCTCTTTATTAGTAAAGAAAGGAATTAATTTTGTATTGTTGGATAATGTTTTGAACATTTCCTATATCAAGAGTTGATCGGTTCAAGCACGTTATCTAAAGGCATTGACGTTCTAAATCAAACTACAGTTCTTAGTATACAGAACATACACACGGGGAAGAGTTCAGAAATGAACGAATCTTTCTTGAGGCATTGTAGACTAGGTCATATCAATGCGACCCGGCTAGCTAAGTTTCATTTAGATGCATATTTAAATCTGTTTGAATTTACATCTTGTGAAACTTGCCGGTCATGTCACAAAGATAAGATGACCATAGCTCTATTTATTGGAAACAGAGAAAGAGTTAGTGAACTCTTGGGATTGATACATGCTGATGTATGAAGGTCCCCTGTCTACACATGCCAAGATCGGTCCTTTGTACTTCATTACATTCTCTGATGATCTCTCAAGATTCAGACATATGTTCCTGTTGAAACACAAGTCTGAAACTTTTAAGATATTCACGGAATATAAGTTAGAAGTAGAGAACCAAAAATGGGTATAAGTGTTATGTCCTTTGATGAGATCAAGGAGGAGAATACTTGAGCACGGAATTCCTGGATTATTCCAAAGGAGAATGAGATTCTCTCTCAGCATTACTCCTCCATATACACCATAGCACGATGGTATATCGGGGCAGAGGAATAGCACCCTATGTGATATGGTGTGCTCTATGATGAGTACTACTGAGTTTCCTATTTCCTTTTGGGAGTTATGCACTTGAGAAGCTGCATACCTATTGAATAGGGTTCAAATCAAATCAGTTGCCTACCACTTCATATGTGATATGGAAAGGGAAGAGCCAATATCTTAAGTTTGTTAAGATTTGGAGTTGTCCGGCCTATGTCTAAAAATCAAAATCCGGACAAGCTCGAGGCAAAGTCAGATCTGTGGAAGTTTGTTGGATATCCCAAGCATACGCAAGGGAATATCTTCTACCTAATCGAGGAACAAAAATGTTTTGTTTCTCAACATGCCGCCTTTGTGAAAGTAAATTTCTTGTGAAGAAATTATTGGTCATGAGGTAGAACTGAAAGCTGTTCCAGCTATAGAAACTACAGCAGATGATTTGGTAGAACCAAAGGATTCAATAGTAACCAACGAACCTCAGCCTCTCCGCCGATCTAGTAGGGTTCCTCATCCACTTAAGAGATACTTTGGTTTCTCTATGACAGTGGGAGCGAGGATTGCATCATGAGATGATGACCCAACTAGTTTCGAGCTAGCCATCAGGAGTGGGACTATGTAAGAATGGCTGGATGCTTAGCGATCTGAGATGGAATCCTTATACACCAACAAAGTATGGACTTTGGTTGCTTTATCTGAAGGGTTAAATCCCCATCATTAGCAAGTATATCTTGAGAAGATTACTTGGTGTACATGGAAAAGTTGAGACTTTCAAAGCTATGCTTAAGTCCATCCAGATCCTACTTGCCATGGCTGCATACCATGACTACGATATCTGGTGGTTGGGTGTCATGACTGCTTTTCTAAATGATGTTTTAGAAGAGAGCGTCTATAAGTACACAGCCAGATGGCTTCGTAGACAGTGGGAGCAGCGGAAACGTGTGCAAGATATTTTATATGATAAAGCAGGCATCACGGAGTTGGAACATCTGTTTTAATGTGGTAGTCAAAGAATTTGACTTCATCAAAATGGTGATGAACCTTGTATATACAAAAAGGTACTAGAGAGTATGGTGTTGATCCTCGTAGAGTACGTGGATGACATACTCTTGATAGGGAAGGAGTTTCCTATGCTACGCTCGGTCAATCTCCGCTTATCACAAGGATTCTCCATATAGGATCAAAATGATACCTCCTAAATCCTGGGTTTTGGATCTATGAGATAGATCTAATTGGATGTTAGAATACTCACTAGTTGTAGTGAGATGGTATCAATCGATCCTGGGGAGAATCACTGGAAGTGTTTCAGGGTGATAACGACGACTGAATGTCAGTCGCAGGCATTGTCATTACCCTCTATGGAGGGACAGTATGTTGGAAGAGTTCCAAGCTAGATACCGTGACATACTAGACGATTAAAGGCAAGATACATCGTTACCAAAGATGCTACCAAAGAGGCAGTCTAGATATATATAAGTTCATGAGATGAACTTCGTTCCTACCATTGTGTGACAATGGAGTTGTGGTTTTGGCCAAGGAACCCCCATCCCATCAGAAATCCAGATATAAGTTTTAGGCAGTATCACCTGATCGTGGAGATGGTTGATCTCCAGACATATCGAGGTTAGGAGAGCAGACACAGATGACAACAGCGCGGATCCACTCACAAAGGCCTTTTTGCCAGTAGAGACTCTTATGGGATGGTTGAGTATAAGATACTTCAGCCATAGCTAATTGTTGGGTATGTGATACTGATTGAAAGAATTAAAGTTAACCGCAATCAAGACGTTGTCGCTATGCAGCTAACCGGTTGAGCACGGGTCGATCCACAGGGAGATGGTTCTATGTCCGTTCTTGTTTTAGACGAGTCAATAAAGAATGTGTATATGTTTGTTCAATTCTATCCTAAGTGTTTTATATGTAAGTATAAAGTTGTTAAGAAAAAGATACGAGATTGTAAGCTAAAGAAATCCGTACTCAAAACCTTTGAGCCGAGTCTTGACCAATTGAAGCTAGAGCAATCGGCAACAACGTGGATTAGGGGATTTAAGCGCGGTATTCGTGGAATACGGCTTATTTACCCTTGTCCTTCCGTTCTTGTCTCTTGCTTTCGCCTCCGGCCAAACCGAATGCAACCGGTCGCGGTTAGGAATCACCGTTACCTTGTTAGGGTAGGGTGCCTAACGGAGCGCTTGCGTATCGTTTGGGCGGAGTTCAATGGAAAATACGGGAAAAGGAAATGAGCAAAGAAACGTTAACTTATAATATCGTATTTCTTCTTAACAACAACAATAATTACAACCATTCACAAAAACGAACCAAAAAGAGAGAACAAAAAGAAAAGAACAAAGAAAAGAAAAGATTACAAGTAATTAAGTGCATGAATTTAAATTGCAAGAAAGTAAAGCAAGGTAATAAAAAAGCAAGTAATAAAAAGCAAGAAAGAAAACTAGAAACTTAGAACTCAAGACAAGCATGGGATCAATAGCCAACCCTTAAACTTGCAAGCTCAATCAAGAGGTTGCAAGATCAAGAGAAGGGTAAAAAACGCATGTGAAATGATGCACTAATTCCATAAGAAAAATACGACCCTTGAGATCAATAACAAACTCTTACCCTTTCAAGCTCAATGAAGAGGTTGAAAGATCAACAGAAAGCAAGAATCTCAAGGGGAAGTTAAACAAAAGAGAATGATACAAAAACCCTCATCTTTATTCACATCCACTCAATACTCTCACTACATTTCCATGGAGGATGAATGAAGAAGAAGAAGAACTAAAACTAGCAAAAAGAGGCTAAAGAATGGACACCCTAAAGCTTGGCAAGTTCTGGGGTATTTATAGGTAGTTTACAGAAACCCTAGGGCAAGAATCTGGCATAATATGAAAGTACCAAACTACCCCTAAAATTTGACCCCCTGCAGACACTATACGGCCGCGGTTCCGCGGCCTAAGCATGCTTAGGCTGCGGTTCCGCGGCCATAAAGAGGGCTTAGGCCATAAAGAATACTCACCACTATCAGTTAACCGCAATCAAGACGGTGTCGCTATGCAGCTAACCGGTTGAGCACGGGTCGATCCACAGGGAGATGGTTGTATGTCCGTTCTTGTTTTAGACGAGTCAATAAAGAATGTGTATATGTTTGTTCAATTCTATCCTAAGTGTTTTATATTTAAGTATAAAGTTGTTAAGAAAAAGATACGAGATTGTAAGCTAAAGAAATCCGTACTCAAAACCTTTGAGCCGAGTCTTGACCAATTGAAGTTAGAGCAATCGGCAACAACGTGGATTAGGGGATTTAAGCGCGGTATTCGTGGAATACGGCTTATTTACCCTTGTCCTTCCGTTCTTGTCTCTTGCTTTCGCCTCCGGCCAAACCGAACGCAACCGGTCGCGGTTAGGAATCACCGTTACCTTGTTAGGGTAGGGTGCCTAACGGAGCGCTTGCGTATCGTTTGGGTGGAGTTCAATTCAAAATACGGGAAAAGAAAATGAGCAAAGAAACGTTAACTTATAATATCGTATTTCTTCTTAACAACAACAATAATTACAACCATTCACAAAAACGAACCAAAAAGAGAGAACAAAAAGAAAAGAACAAAGAAAAGAAGAGATTACAAGTAATTAAGTGCATGAATTTAAATTGAAAGAAAGTAAAGCAAGGTAATAAAAAAGCAAGTAATAAAAAGCAAGAAAGAAAACTAGAAACTTAGAACTCAAGACAAGCATGGGATCAATAACCAACCCTTAAACTTGCAAGCTCAATCAAGAGGTTGCAAGATCAAGAGAAGGGTAAAGAACGCATGTGAAATGATGCACTAATTCCATAAGAAAAATACGACCCTTGAGATCAATAACAAACTCTTACCCTTTCAAGCCCAATGAAGAGGTTGAAAGATCAAGAGAAAGCAAGAATCTCAAGGGGAAGTTAAACAAAAGAGAATGATACAAAAACCCTCATCTTTATTCACATCCACTCAATGCTCTCACTACATTTCCATGGAGGATGAATGAAGAAGAAGAAGAAGAAGAACTAAAACTAGCAAAAAGAGGCTAAAGAATGGACACCCTAAAGCTTGGCAAGTTTTGGGGTATTTATAGGTAGTTTACAGAAACCCTAGGGCAAGAATCTGGCATAATATGAAAGTACCAAACTACCTCTAAAATTTGACCCCCTGCAGACACTATACGGCCGTGGTTCCGCGGCCTAAGCATGCTTAGGCCGCGGTTCCGCGGCCATAAAGAGGGCTTAGGCCATCATCTTTTGTCGTGTGCCCTGGTTCCCTTTTCCCTTGTGTTTGCCAACTTTAAACGGCACAAAATCTTCCAGAATATCTTCAGATTTCTTAGTCCAAGATTGCATTCTTTTCTTTACTTTTGACTTTATCTCCCTCGAGCTCCGCGCACCCATTGATTCTTGTGCAGCCCCTCTCGTGCTCTGTGCTTGTCCGAGACACGAATGACCGCTGTCATATGTCTTGTCTCTGGAACTGGTACTCGGCACTGGGCGGATATGGATGACCGGAACCCGGCTTTTATCTGCTGTGACAGATGTTCTATATTTTGACGTAACTGTGGAGATTTTGTCTTTGTTTGCAATATTTGTACTGGAAACCTGTACTCTGTAAATATGTAACAAACACGGATTAAAAGCACCTACCTATAAACACACAAGCATAAGAATGGGCGGTATAAAATGCAGTATTCTGTTATGAACAAATACCTCCAAACTTAACTTTTGCTCGTCCCGAGCAAAACCAATTATTCATAAAAATAAAATCCTAACCGCACTTTCGCAGGGAACGCGATTGCACTGAGCGCGTGCAACAAGCCGTTAAACCTCTAGGTGTCCTTAGTAGGAGGAGTGTTGTCTCCTGAGGGTTTTCAGCGGATTACACCCACAAAATCCCGTCAAGCTAGTGTCATAAGTTAACATTGATTCTACTCCTACAGTTTAGTTTTTACGTTAGAAACTCTATTGTTTCCTAATTTAAAATCAGGAAAGCTTCTGGGGAAAGCTTCAGAAGAGGGTCACGTGCTTACACGTGTCTAGCGGTCACGTGTTGGCACGTGACACCTAAGCACATCATCAAGGCAAGTTCAGTTTCCTGACTACGTTGAAGAAAAGGGACTTCAGAAAGAGTCACGTGCCCCCACGTGACCAGGGTCACGTGGCGACACGTGACATTTAAATGCAAGTGTCAAAGGCAAACCGGTTCCCTGATCAAGTCAAGGAAAAGGCTTCAGAAGAGGTCACGTGCTCCTACGTGACCAGGGTCACGTGTTGGCACGTGACGTTCAAAGCAGCAGACTCGTTCCCCAGTTGAACCAAGGAAAGAGGCTCCAGACAAGGGTCACGTGCTCACACGTGACCAGGAGTCACGTGGTGGCACGTGACGTTTAAGCAAAGATCAGAAGACAGAGCGCAAAAGAAAGGAAAAGGCTCATTCCAAAGGGGGTCACGTGCCCACACGTGACCATGAGTCACGTGGTCACACGTGACCGGCTTTCAAAGCCCATTTTGTCAACAGAATTAAATTCTGAAGGAAATTCAAATCTTTCCAAAGGAAAGCGGCTATCTGGAACCAATCGAATTAAAGATTCAGAGGTGATGAAATATCATCTATCTATGGGAAAATCTCGGGTTTGGAAAGATTTCCCCTTTAAATCTAACCGAAACAACAAAGAAGAATCCCTGGATTTGAAATCCAATGGTGAATAAAATTCACCTAATAATCCAAAGGTCCAAAACGAATGATGGATGCAAATCAAATCTCTCATGAAGATTCATCAAAAACCGATTGATTCGGCTGCTTCTCCTATAAATAGGAGCCAAGAGACACAGAGAAGAAGAGATAGATATACAGAGACAAGGAGAGAAAAAGGAAAAAGAAGAGAGCTTCGATACTTAGAGAAACTTGGATCTTCTGCAAAAACCCTAGGTAAGAAAGGGAAAAGCTCCTTGAAAGAAAAAGAGAATTTAATTCTCAACAGAGTTTAACTCTGATACATAAAACAGAAGAACATGTTTCTTCTCTCTTTGATAGAGGATCTGCAAAGTGCACATCTCCCCTTGAGGTTGAGAATTTAATTCTCAATGGGTTGAGATCCTGCCATGCAGATCCAAAACATAGAGAGGGAATGCAAGCACGAGAATTTAATTCTCACAGAACTATAGGAATTTAATTCCTTTCAAATAAAATTAGGGCTTGACCCGGTATCACGGGAATTTAATTCCTTCAGAACAAAAAGAAACAGGGTTTGACCCTAATTAAGAACTTAGTTCTGTTGAAACAACGGGAATTTAATTCCCTTAATCATCATTTAACAGGGAATGGGAATTCAATTCCTTAAAAGCTTTTATTAAGGTTTAACCCTATTCAGTTCTTCACATATACGAGGAATTTAATTCCTACGGAAGATTCAGAGTTTAACTCTATTCAGAATATAAGTCTTCAAAAGGAAGTAGGAATTTAATTCCTCTGAAATTTAAAGCTCGAGGAATTTAATTCCTGAAAAAAGATTAACAGAGCCTCTAAACAAAATATATGAAGGCAGGGTCACGTGCCACCACGTGACCCCCCTAAAAGATCTACAGAAGGCCCCTTTGAGGCAGTCCCCCACGTGACCCACGTGATCCCCGGCAGAAGCTTTAACATATAAGCGTTTGAATGCCTATCACGTGATGGCACGTGATGCTCTGAAAGACGCGATAACCTCAGCAGAATAAATGAAGGGAGGGCGCTCTCACGTGCTGCCACGTGACCCCTCTTGCCTTAGTGTTTAACACTAAATTGAAACTCTCGAACCCAGTGTTAAAACACTGTTGGGCCTTAGTGTTCAACACTAATTAAAAAGCTTTATTTGCAGTGTTCAACACTGATCTGTTTTAGTGTTTAACACTAATTTGAAAAGCCTTGTTGCTGGTGTTTAACACCAATTATCTCTTAGTGTTAAACACTAACTTGTCAACCTCATTCCCAGTGTTCAACACTGACTGCTCTGTAGTGTTTAACACTAGGCTTTGGCCCAATTGGCCTAAATGGATAGAGGCAAAGCTTCTCCTGATTGGACTTAGCCCAAGATGGCCATAAGTCCTCAATTTGTGATTAACTGGGCCAACGGGCTCATAACATAATTAATTCATCTTGATCCCAAATTGGGCCAAGGACTATTTAATCCACTGCGGTTCTAGGGTACATCTCTTCACTCCTTTGATACTTGGCATTGTAATCCCTCAATGTCTTCAAAGAGGTGACGGGTCCCGACGACCACACATTGATACGGACTGTGGGGTCCTTAAACCCGTGTTTAATGCAAAATTCCTGGTTACGTGGAACGCGGATAATGTCACTCTTTGACCCCGTGAGAAACGTCCAGAGCGGAGCCTGGTCCTCGCAGAGCACGGCAGTGAACCCGTGTGAAGCATCCAGAGCACATACCGGACTGTGGGGTCCTTAAACCCACGGACTACGACGTCCTTAACCTTGACCGAGATGTCTTAAAACTAACAATGGACTGTGGGGTCTTTAAACCCATGGACTACGACGTCCTTAACCTTGACCGAGATGTCTTAAAACTAACAATGGACCGCAACGTCCTTAAAACTACCCATGGACCGCAATGTCCTTAAACTAGAACAATAGAGCCCCGTATGCTCTTTTGTCGGATCTAAACGGTCCCGTTTAAGTTGATCTTAGCCTCAAAGATGGCTAACGTATCCTTAAACCTTCAAACAGAGTGGACTATAAATCCCCCCAATTAACTCTGGCTCGAGGGTACATCTCTGAAGTCCTCTGACATCCGTCGTTGTAATTCTTCAACGTCGTCAGAGAGGTGACGGGTCCTGACGGCCATACATACGTTGGACCACTAGGTCCATAAACTGGAACATTAGAGCCAATTGCTCCTTTGCCGGATCTAAACGATCCCGTTAAGTTGATCTTAGTCACAAAGTTAGACTAACGTATCCTTAACAAACGTTTGAGTTGATCTTAGCCTCAAGTATGGCTGACGTATCCTGAAACCAAACCCCCAAACCCAAATCTAAGATAATACGGATTTGGACTAGTCCACGCCCTACGGGCGACGACATAACTCGGTCTCCGTAAACAATCCACGGGCAACAAAACAAAACAAACATCCACGACACGAAGTGACCATCTGGAGAAGGAGAAAGTTGTTGCCGCAATGCGGTAGCGTAATTAACTGCAGGGGCTTGCGCCTGCAGGGAAGAGCGTCCCCACAATCAAAAACCCCTCAAACGAGGGGGAATCTGACGAAGTCTGCTACATCGGACGCATCCGTCTAAACCTTCGATACTTGGTGCCATAAATCAACTTGGCATCTTCGGAGAGGTGGACGGATAGCACCAATTAGCATCTGCCCCGAATCTCAGGCGAGACGTCATGTCTCGGCCGCCATTCGGAGGGGAACAGATTCTGGCACGCCCGGTGGGACCTTTTCCTCTTTCCACTCCACACTTCGTGTGTCGTGACTCACGAACCAATCGCGGTTCGCTAATGGTTGCCCTTGGGTTTCAAGATACTAAGAATTGGCGTCTTGCTTATTGCAGAAAGCAAAGGATCGATGGCTTCTACTTCCGTGAAATCCTCCAACTGCTCAGACTGCAATTGCAACCAACGCTCTGCCTCGCCAGGAGGTATAGCCTACGGACCCCAAGCTGCTTCGCTATTCACAATGCTCGTGGAACAGGTCACTCGCGCCACCACAGGATTGTTCTTCGGGACCATGCTCCCGCCGACAAACTTCACCGCTCCAGTGCTGACAACGGAAGCTCCCAAGAAGTCGGTCTTTGATCGTCTTACCCCTGCTGCGGCTCCTCTCAACGAGTCGCCCAACGTCAACGCCTCGGTCTTCTCTAGATTGGGCCAGAAATCCTGCGAACCCATCATGGGACCTACAATCTCAGAGAAGGCTGCTTCTAAGAAGGTGGCCGCTCCTGCCCCCAAAGTCGTCAAGGCAGCCTCTCCGGCCAAAAGGTCGGTCTTTACAAGATTGACGGCTCCAGCTCCCGCCCCTGCTACCCAAAAGACGTCGGTCTTTGACAGGCTAATCCCAACTGCGACCCCTCACCCAGACAGGGGGCAAGACGAAACCATTCTTACCGCTGACCCTACACCGTCCGCTCGACACGCTCGACGTCGCCATTGGCGCCGAGTAAGGAAGGCTGGGGGCAACTCCCCCTCCGGGTTGACTCCATCGGCCCCGGTGGCAGAAGTTAATGCTGCTGTTCCAACTGGGAACAGCTTCGAAATGCTAAATAAGGTACGAAAGAATTCTGCTACTGCGGTGCTGAAGAGGTCTCCTCCCCCGTTAAAAAGGGTTGTGGAAATAAAAGCCGAACAGCCCCGATCTCCTCAACGACTGTCTTCCAAAATCTATAAAGTTTGGCAGCAGGCCCGAGACTCGATCATCGATCCAAAATTCTCCCGCCAGCACAAGAAGCTGAAAATCCAATCGGAAGCCGGTCACCAGGCTAAACCACAAAAGGCTGTTGATCAACTGACTCATAAAAGGAGGAGGCCAGAGAAGACCCCCCAGCATGCAATGACGGCTAAAGGCATTGAGCCCAGACGCCCCAAGTCTGGGGGCATGGTGGTGCACACTGTTTACATGGCCTCTGGAAAGGAGGAAAGCCGCACTTCTACGAGCCACCGACCGCTAACCTGATCCGTGACGAAGGCCCAGGAGCAGCAACAAAAGCTTCAGGAAATGATGAATGCTATGGCCGCACTTACCGGGCCAAAAGAAAACCTAGAAACGTCCTCAGACGCACGCCGGGAGGAAGAAACCGACGCTGAATTCCTTCGCCGGACATTGGAGAAAAAGGACAAAGAGGCTGCTGAACAAGCGGCCAACATACAACGGATGGGCCTTCTCTTCCAAGATATGATAGGAATGATGATCCAGCAGGACTTACCCGCCGAGGATCCCCCAATCGTTCTTGAAGACGACCGAGGAGAAACGTCAAATCCAACACCAGCCCTCTCAACGGCCAAGGAGGATGCAATCTCTAAGGCTGACTTGGCTGACTACATAGCCCAGCAAATCCGGGTTCACCACGCGACTGAGGCAGCTGGTCAAGTCGTGAAAACGGGGCGGCCGTATCCGAGCTGGTACGACCAAATCAAATACCCGCAAGGCTATACGATACCAAAATTCCACGTGTATAAGGGGACCGGCAATCCCCATCAACATGTCGCCCAGTTCCGGGCCCTCTGCGGTAACACCGGCGGTGATGATAAACTGTTGCTCCGCCAGTTCGTGAGCAGCTTATCAGAAACTGCGTTCGAATGGTATTCGGAACTCCCGAATGATTCTATCAAAACGTTCGCTGAAATGGAGTTATTGTTCACTCAGCGATTCGCAAGTGCCAGCGAACGCACTCCAATAACTGCACTGATTAACGCCAGGGTAAAACCAGGCGAAACCTGGGTCCAGTATGCTATACGCTGGCGGAATTTGTGGTCGAGATGCGAGCAACGCATTGAGGAATCACCTGCGGTGGGCATGTTCGTGGGAACTCTAGACCCTCACGCAACTATCTCCCAGTTTATGATGTTCTTTAAGCCAACTACATTCCAGGCTTTAATCGACAAGTTGGCTCAGATGGACCAGATGGGTCATAGACCACCTCCCCCGAAGTCGGAACCTCGGAACGACAAGGGTAAAGGAAGGGCAACCTTTGTTGCGAATGCCCAACAGCAACTTAAAGCCCCGAAACCGGCAGATCAACTGGAGGAAAGACGTCGGTATTATAATGAGAAGATGAAGCGTCCCTACTCGTTCCCACGGGACAAGACGAAATGGCTATTCGAGCTGGCAATACGCAACAGACTTATAAGCCTACCAAATCCAAGGCGACCGCCGCAACCCACCGAGGTGAATAACCCTAACTATTGCCCTTACCATCAAACGGTAGGCCATCCGATTGAAGATTGCGTCGTCTTCAAAGGATGGATTGAAGACCAGTACCTCCAGGGGAAGTTTGTACTGTCCGAAAAGTGGAAGGTGAACCCACCACAGCCGCATGCTCCTAGGAAAGCGGATACACCGGGGGCAACATGTTCTTTTAATGAAGAAGCTCCATGGGAGGTCGTGCTATCAACTAAAACCAAAAGAATGCTGAGAGACCTTCATGCGTGCCCTGCGATCGAATGGAAGGACCCTCTTGAACCTCAAATTATCAAAGGAATGTTGAAGCCCCGCCCAATTACGAAGATTCGCGATAAGGGCCCAAATACTCACGCCCAACCGTCAAAATCTTCGAGGAAAAAGAAGAAGAAATCCAAGAAGCCCGTGAAGCTTGAAAACGAACACACGAACTTGCAGAAGCAAGTCGACGCGTTGGAAGAATACAATCAGAAGGCGTGAACTCCTGTCACACTACAAGAGTTCCTCAACCACATCTTTCAAGAAGAAGATGATGGAGAGAGCTCGTCAGATGAATCCGAAGGATATGTGGCGAGTTGTAACGTAATCTCCCACTCGTTTACCGATGATGGGAAAACTCCTGGCACTAAAAAGCTGGAGGCAGAGCCTGTACCAGAGCGTGCATGGCCAACAGACGAAATGATCGACGCTTTTCTAGAAGAGATTCGTCTAAAATGTAAGGCGGACCAGGAGCGTGAGATGGCCACATCGGAAGGAGCCAAACGCGGGGAACTAAACGAAAGAGTTGAACTACCCCTGCCAGAGCGAAAGGCATCCGAAGTAGACAAGAAGATATTCAAGACGAGGAAAAGGTTTGCCAAAGCCATGTCAATGGGAATGAAGCTACCGCCCTCGGAAGGAAACGCACACGATGGGGTGGAGAGGCACCCTAATTATTGCGCATATCACCGGAAAATATCACACCCCACGGAGGAGTGCGACGCCTTTAAGATACGGTGGCAAGGATATGTCGCTCGTCGGCAACATGTTAAGCGCATGAAACGCAAGATCCGTCGGGAGCGAAGAAGTACCATCGATGGGCACAACAGAACTACTGGCAACTGTTACATGGTTAACGCCGGGGGGTCACAAGTTCTCACCTTTGGGAGCGACTCTGACGAAGAAATGGCTCTGGGCCCTCTCTTCAAAGAATCCGCGTTGGGGAATGAGGAGGAATCGGAGATCTGCGAGAACATTCAGCTGCGCAATCGCACACTCCCAGAAAAGAATCTCGGGCCCGGGAATAGAAAAGATAAGGGAAAGGAAAAGGTCGCTGAAGATATCACTTTAGATGACCAAGTCATGAGAGAGTTGGCTGCCAAAGACCCTCCTAGGAAGAGTAAGGTGGACTATAACATCCTCGCGCACCTAAGGAAGCTACCTTCTCAGCTTAGCATTCTCGATGCCCTCCTATTATCAAAAGAAGCGCGAGACTCACTAATTAAGGCGTTACAAGAACCTGAGCAATTCCAAGCCTTCCTCGCCACTGAAAAGATGAAGGATGAACTGGAAGAAGTGCATACGGCCGACGTCACTTTCGGTGATGAAGACCTCCTTCTCGGGACGTGCGACCACAACCGTCCCCTATATGTCTCCGGATACTGCTATGATATCAAGATAGGCAAAATCCTGGTGGATAATGGATCCTCCGTCAATCTCCTTAATGTTCGGGTGTTGAAGGAAATCTGCATGAGCGTGCAACACCTCGCTCGTGACAAGATTACTATCTCCGGTTTCGATTCACAATCGTCACGGACTCTCGGATCTGTGATACTAACACTACGCTTTGGACTTCTCGTCACAGACATCAAATTCCATGTCATTGACGCCAAGACCTGCTACAACGCCTTGCTCGGTCGTCCTTGGTTACACGAATACAACATCATCCCTTCTACACAACATCAGTGTATGAAGTACTTTAAGGATGGTTTCGAGTATACCGTAACAGGTGAGTTAAACCCATTTTCCGTGAACGAAGTCCGCAAATACGAAGATGCGAAGTACTTTTTGCCAGATTTCGAGGATACAGAAAGGAGTCGCAACCCGGAGAACAAAACCGCCTCCACCATCCCTATTTTCGGGAGCGATACTGAAGAAGAAGAAGAGATAGTTTATGCAGGGCCATCTCAACGCAACAACCTGAGGACGCCCGCCCCCATGTTAGTCTTCGGAAGTGATTCAGAAGATGAAGTTAATGTTGTGTTCTCCAATCGGCTGTCAATACAAGCACCCCCTGGCGATGACCATAGTTTGCAAATCACCATGGTGCCGCGAGAACACTACAAGGATCTCGACGCGCTTCAGGCTCACAATGTGCAGGACCTGCAAACATTTTACGTCCCTCCCAGGCGAAGGGGTGAGAAGGTGATCGTATTCTACCGATCCTCAGAGTCGAAAATAGAGAAAGAGATCTGGCATGGCGCGGATGCTACACTTGACAGGCTCCAACCCATCCGTCTGCCCAGGTACTATACAAATGGATTAAAGAAGCTATTGAAGCGCCAAGGAGTACCCTTAGAACAGACCGTTCGGCAGGCTCGGTTCTACAACAGGATTTGGGATGTCCCCGGGACTCAACGCAAATTGCCCAACGGGAAGATGGAAGCACTCGGGCTTGGATACGCAAGAACCGGAAAACGGGAACGGGCCCACAGTAGCTACGCCATATATACCTTTGATGAAGAGGAGGATGCCCTGTCAGGAGATGCCAACCCCCCATCAAAACTAGACCCCGCGATTAAAGCGCCGAGTCCGTCGTTTGAAGAACGAGTGGGCAAGCCTATCAGGAAAATGGGTCAGAAAGCTCGGGAAGACCACAACCGCGAGATGGCCATCTACGAGAAGGCCAGGACGCAACGTCTATCTCAACGTGCTGCAAAAGACAAAGACGCTTATCCTCGTCAATCCGTTGTACGAAAGGCCCGACGCAGAGATGGAAATAAATCAAGAAGCGGCTCGGGTTTGTCCCTCATGAAGAAGATGAGTCGAGCGTACTCCTTCCCCCGAGACAAGACGGAGAGGTTACTCAACCTCGCTATAAAACATCAAATGATCACGCTTCCAGAGTCTAGACATCCTGAGCAAGCCAGCAAGGCCTCTCCTCCGAGTTATTGCTCTTATCACCAAGCCATAGGACATCCTACCGAAGACTGCTTCACCTTCAAGAACTGGGTCGAGGACCAGTACCGACGGGGCAGATTCGCTTTATCCGACGGCTGGAAGGTAACACCGCCACAGAAGCATGAGCCCAAGGCCGCAAGAGCAGAACCGGGTCCACCTCAGTCTAGGGAGCGGGTTCGCACTTGTTATACGATTACAATATTAGGAGAAGAGCCCGAGAACGTAGATGACCTCCCCCGGTGCTTTGAGAACAGCGACGATGAGGTGATCTCAGAATTTCCGCCCGCTCCAAAAGAACTGGAAGATGGTATACATACTACTGCAGATAACCTCAAGAAGATTGAGTTGGGATCGGCAGACGACCCGCGACCGACATTTGTCAGCGAGCTGTTATCCGAAGAGAGGGTGGCTGCGTTAAAGGACGTGCTTTTACGGCATAAAGACTGCTTCGCGTGGAACTACTCCGAGATGCCAGGATTAGATCCGGAGATTGCTGTGCATAGATTAGCAATATCCCCAGATATCAAGCCAGTCAAGCAGGCGCCAAGGAGGATGCGACTCGAGCGTGAGATGAGCATCAACGCCGAAGTCAAGAAGTTGATCGATTCTGTATTTATCCAAGAAGTCCAATATCCCGACTGGATCGCCAATATCGTCCCGGTAATGAAGAAGAATGGGACGGTACACATATGCGTGGATTTCAGGGATCTCAATAAAGCCTGTCCAAAGGATGATTTCCCGGTGCCGGTAACCGAGCTAATGATAGATAACATGTCCACTCACGAGGTTTTCTCCTTTATGGACGGTTCGTCAGGATACAATCAGATAAAGATGCATCCCGAAGACCAGAAGCATACCGCTTTCCGGACCCCTTTGGGTATATTCTGCTACAGGGTTATGCCCTTTGGTCTAAAGAACGCCGGCGCTACCTATCAAAGGGCCATGACAAAAATCTTCGACGACCTCATACATGACATCGTCGAGTGCTATATCGATGACCTTGTAATAAAGAGCACGTCATACGAAGAGCATTTAAAGCATCTGGAGACTGTATTTCAACGCCTTCGGCAATATAATTTGAAGATGAATCCCCTCAAATGCGCGTTTGGAGTCTCCTCGGGAAAATTCCTGGGATTCATCATCCGACATCGAGGTATCGAAATAGATCCATCTAAGATCAAGGCGATCATGGAAATGCCTCCGCCAAGAACCCTCAAACAGTTGCGGTCTCTCCAAGGGAAGCTCGCATACATTCGGCGATTTACCGCCAATCTTTCAGGCAAATGCCGTCCTTACAGCCACCTGATGAAGAAGGGAACTCCATTCGTTTGGGATCACAAATGCCAAGGTGCACTAGACGAGATCAAGCAGTACCTGCAGAACCCTCCGGTGTTGGCTGCGCCGGTCAAGGGAAAACCCCTCATTCTTTATACAACCGCCCTCAAAGGTTCCTTGGGCGCATTATGGGCACAAGAGAATGATCAGGGGAAAGAGAGAGCACTCTACTACTTAAGTCGAGTTCTACTGGGGGCAGAAAGCAACTACTCTCCCATTGAAAAACATTGCTTGGCGTTAATCTTCGCGATAACAAAGCTCAGGCACTATGCGCTGGCGCATGAAGTCCGTCTCATTTCAAAGGTGGATCCCCTTAAGTACTTGATGTCGAAATCCATATTGACGGGACGACTCGCTAAGTGGGCCCTGCTCTTGATGGAGTTCTCGATAACGTATCAACCTCTCAAGGCATTGAAAGGCCAGGCCATTGCCGACTTCCTCGCTGAGCACCCGATACCGGTCGATTCTCCTCTGAACTGTGATTTGCCGGACGAGCATGCATTTGATGCGATTGGCGGCGGAAGCACCCGATGGGAACTCTATTTCGATGGAGCTTCCTCCATAAAGAAACAGAAACAAGGTGTCCCAATGATCAAATCAGGGATAGGTCTCATCCTTGCAACTCCACAAGCAGGGATAATGCGCTTCGCCTTCTCCTTAACAGAGCCAAGGACAAACAATGAAGCTGAATACGAAGCTCTGATAGCAGGCCTCGAGATCGCCATCGATATGGGAATTGAAGACCTCCTTATATACGGGGATTCTCAGCTGGTCGTTAGTCAAGTAAATGGTGACTACCAAACGTGCAAGCCGGAGTTGGTGAAGTACGGCGAAAGGGTGCAACAACTATTGACCCAAATTCCCTCCTATACTTTGGAAAACATACCGCGCGCGGAAAATAGCAAAGCAGACGCGTTGGCTAAACTTGCTAAAGAACTGGCTGACGAGAACCTCGATGACGTCAGAATCGTGGTACAAAGCCGTCGGGTGCTCGCCCCGGCAGAAATATCTCCGGAGTCATGCGAAGAAAAGGGAACGACTGAGCAGACGACCCTATAAATAAAAGACCATGAGAAGGCCGAAGACTGGAGGGAAGTCTTCATAGACTACTTTAAGTCCCACCGAATGCCCAAAGAAGCATCCTCAAGACATCAGCTCATGAAACGAGCTCTATCTTTCGCTTTCGTCAACGATATTCTATACAAAAGATCGTTTGATTCTCTATGGCTGAGATGCTTGGGACCTGACGAAGCAGAAAGAGTCGTTCAGGAAGTTCATGACGGACTTTGCGGTTCTCACCAAGCAGGCCCAAAGATGAAGTTAAAAATTAAACGGATGGGTTATTACTGGCCCACGATGATCCAAGACTGCCTCGAGTATGCGAAGCAATGCCACTCATGCCAGATTCATGGAGACTTCATCCACCAACATCCGAATCCACTGCACCCGACGCTGGCTAGTTGGCCATTCGAAATGTGGGGGACTGACATAGTCGGCCCCATTGAGCCAGCATCATCCCGAGGACACCGTTTTATCCTGGCAACAACTGATTACTTCTCCAAATGGGCAGAAGCAGTACCACTGAAGGAAGTGAAGACGGAGAATATCCTCCATTTCTTCAAGACGCACGTCATCTATCGGTTCGGGACTCCACGGCGGATTATCTCCGATAATGGGCCGGCCTACCGAAGCCATAAGATTAGCCGCTTCGCACAGCAGCACAACATAGACTGGAGATATTCTTCGGTTTACAATCCACGAGCTAACGGTCTGGCCGAGGCCTTCAATAAGACCTTGACGAAGATCATAAAAAAGACCGTTTCCAGGAATAAGAGAGACTGGCACGAAAGGCTGCAAGAAGCCCTTTGGGCTTATCGAACTACGTTCAAGACGACCACGAACACAACGCCGTACGCGTTGGTATTTAGGACGGAAGCAGTGCTCCCCCTCGAGATAGAGTTACCCTCTCTACGAGTAGCAGTCCACCACGAGCTGACGAACGAAGAAAATGCTCACCTTCGGCTTGAGGAGCTTGATGCCCTCGATGAAACCCGGCTCATAGCGCAACAACATCTGGAGTCCTATAAAGCAAAGATGACACGCTCGTACGAAAGATTGACCAGGCCGAGGACATTCCGCCAAGGCGAACTCGTACTAGTGGTCAAAAGACCTATGATCCCCAATCGTGCCAAGCGAGGAAAATTTGAGCCAAACTATGAAGGCCCGTACATCATAGACAAGGTCTACCAGGGTGGAGCCTACCTACTCATGGACATCCACGGTGAGAGGCCTTTCAGGCCAATAAACGGCCGCTTCTTAAAGAAGTACTATGCTTAATAAGCCACAGCCTGGGTCAATGATAGATGACGACGACTATGTCCGCTCACCATCTTCCTAGGCTCAGACTTTACAAGCAGCAGCCAGCCTTCCCATATCGACGGACCGAAACGTCCTTAAACTATCGACGGACCGAAACGTCCTTAAACTATCGACGGACCGAAACGTCCTTAAACTATCGACGGACCGAAACGTCCTTAAACTAACGACGGACCGAGACGTCCCTAAAACTACTACCGCAGCATCCGTAGGCTGACGAGATGGATAAAAAAAAAGAAGAAGATAAATAAATAAAAAAAACGGTATGTCCATAAGCAAAGTGGGCACGGATGAAAACCCGAAAGGGCTCCGTGAGTAAGAACAGCAGGACTACCGGCGAGTGTTTGTGAAAACCCGAAAGGGCGCAACCTCGTTAAAGAACACTTACAGAGTCCTCTCGACGTTGTAAGGAGAAACCACCTGCGTGAGATCCTTACGACTCACAAAGGAGCAGCACACTTAGGGATCCTCACGATTCCTAAGGAGAAAATACACTTACGAGATCCTCACGACTCGTAAGGAGAATTCTCTTATGGGACCCTCACGGCTCATGAGATTTGAAAGTCTTAAGTTACAGAAGCCTGAACCTGTTCTTAAGCAAATCCTCCACAACCTTCGATATTGCCCTACAAGAGGCTCAATACCGACCCTTGTATACAATCCACGGGCGCGAAAAAACATTTCCCCAGCGAAGTCACACCCGTGACTGGGGATATGTCCATATGATGAGCAACCCTTGTAGGTCCTCTCGACCCATAAGGAGAAAACCCTCTTGTAGGATCCTTACGACTTACAGAGGAACATACACTTAGGAATCCTCACGATTCCTAAGGAGAAAATACACCTGCAAGATCCTCACGACTTGTAGGGAGAAATACCTTTGTGAGACCCTTACGGCTCATGAAGTCAAAAGCCTTAGTCGACAGGACCTTAACCCTGTTTGCTAAGCCACCTTTGTTCAACATCGACAGAGGCAAATGATGATTCGCTCCTGGCAATATTCCAGTTGCAGCGATGCTGATGCCGAAATCGGTGTCCAAAATCCGAGCTTGCGGCGAAAAAGCTAGCAGACCACACATGCCTACGAAATAGCCGAAATGATGGGGCAACTCGCAATAAAAAGCAGCGAGTAAAAATAAAACAAATAGCCGAAATGATGGGGCAACTCGCAATAAAAAGCAGCGAGTAAAAATAAAACAAATAGCCGAAATGATTGGGCACCGCGAAAAATAGCCGAAATGATTGGGCAATCGCGACCTTCGCGATATAAAAAGCTAAAATGATAGAGCATCGCGGAAAAAGAAATAAAATAAAAATAAAATGTATGCCCTACAGGTGATGCTACATCAATCTCTGTATACAATCCAGGGGCGCAAACAAAGAAGGAGTCGTACTCCTCCCCCAGGTTTCATCATGAGAGGAAGCCAAATCTCGATGGTTCACAAATAGCCTGGAGATCATCTCGACGCAGCAGACACAGCATCAAGCGAAACGGAACAGCGCCAACCCCCAGTTCCATGGCTCGGTGATATACATATCACCAAGAGTCAAACCTCCATTCCGTGAAATGCGGATACAATCGATAAAATTCCTGGGCACGTGAAACGCAGACAATGTCACTCTTTGACCCCGCGGAAAACGTCCAGAGCGGATCCTGGTCCTCGTGGAGCATGGCAGTGAACCCGTGCGAAGCATCCAGAGCGGAGCCTAGTCCTCGCCTAACGCGGCAGTGAACCCATGTGAAGCATCTAGTGCAAAATTCCTGGTCACGTGGAACGCGGATAATGTCACTCTTTGACCCCGTGGAAAACGTCCAGAGCGGATCCTGGTCCTCGCAGAGCATGGCAGTGAACCCGTGCGAAGCATCCAGAGCGGAGCCTAGTCCTCGCCTAACGCGGCAGTGAACCCGTGTGAAGCATCTAGTGCAAAATTCCTGGTTACGTGGAACGCGGACAATGTCACTCTTTGACCCCGCGGAAAACGTCCAGAACGGATCCTGGTCCTCGCGGAGCATGGCAGTGAACCCGTGCGAAGCATCCAGAGCGGAGCCTAGTCCTCGCCTAACGCGGCAGTGAACCCGTGTGAAGCATCTAGTGCAAAATTCCTGGTTACGTGGAACGCGGACAATGTCACTCTTTGACCCCGCGGAAAACGTCCAGAGCGGATCCTGGTCCTCGCGGAGCATGGCAGTGAACCCGTGCGAAGCATCCAGAGCGGAGCCTAGTCCTCGCCTAACGCGGCAGTGAACCCGTGTGAAGCATCTAGTGCAAAATTCCTGGTTACGTGAAACGCGGACAATGTCACTCTTTGACCCCGCGGAAAACGTCCAGAGCGGATCCTGGTCCTCGCGGAGCATGGCAGTGAACCCGTGCGAAGCATCCAGAGCGGAGCCTAGTCCTCGCCTAACGCGGCAGTGAACCCGTGTGAAGCATCTAGTGCAAAATTCCTGGTCACGTGGAACGTGGATAATGTCACTCTTTGACCCCGTGGAAAACGTCCAGAGCGAATCCTGGTCCTCGCAGAGCATGGCAGTGAACCCGTGCGAAGCATCCAGAGCGGAGCCTAGTCCTCGCCTAACGCGGCAGTGAACCCGTGTGAAGCATCTAGTGCAAAATTCCTGGTCACGTGGAACGCGGATAATGTCACTCTTTGACCCCGTGGAAAACGTCCAGAGCGGATCCTGGTCCTCGCAGAGCATGGCAGTGAACCCGTGCGAAGCATCCAGAGCGGAGCCTAGTCCTCGCCTAACGCGGCAGTGAACCCGTGTGAAGCATCTAGTGCAAAATTCCTGGTTACGTGGAACGCGGACAATGTCACTCTTTGACCCCGCGGAAAACGTCCAGAGCGGATCCTGGTCCTCGCGGAGCATGGCAGTGAACCCGTGTGAAGCATCCAGAGCGGAGCCTATTCCTCGCCTAACGCGGCAGTGAACCCGCGTGGAGCATCTAGTGCAAAATTTCTGGTTACGTGGAACGCGGATAATGTCACTCTTTGACCCCGTGGAAAACGTCCAGAGCGGTTCCTGGTCCTCGCAGAGCATGGCAGTGAACCCGTGCGAAGCATCCAGAGCGGAGCCTGGTCCTCGCCAAGCACGGCAGTGAACCCGTGTGAAGCATCCAGAGCAAATACCGGACTGTGGAGTCCTTAAAATCCACGGACTATGACGTCCTTAACCTTGACCGTGATGTCTTAAAACTAACGATCAACCACCCCGATTCCCTACAGATTTTGCCTTGGTTTAAGGGTACATCTCTTCACTCCTTTGATGCCCGGCGTTGTAATTCCTCAACGTCTTCAAAGAGGTGACGGGTCCCTGCAACCAAACACCGGACTGTGGAGTCCCTAAATCCACGGACTATGAGGTCCTTAACCTTGACCGTGATGTCTTAAAACTAACAGCGGACTGTGGAGTCCCTAAATCCACGGACTATGAGGTCCTTAACCTTGACCGTGATGTCTTAAAACTAACAGCGGACTGTGGAGTCCTTAAATCCACGGACTATGAGGTCCTTAACCTTGACCGTGATGTCTTAAAACTAACAGCGGACTGTGGAGTCCTTAAATCCACGGACTATGAGGTCCTTGACCTTGACCGTGACGTCTTTAAACTACGATACCTTGAGAGACCCCTAACTCCGTAAAACACGGATAAGGATGATCACATCCGGCACTTGCAGGCCCTCACGACCTGTAAGGAAGAAAAACTCTCTTGCGAGATCCTTACGACTCTCAAGGGAAAACCTGCTTAAGGATCCTCACGATCTTTAAGAAGAACTCACACCTATGGGATCCTCTCGACCTGTAGGGAGAAAAACTCTTTATGAGACCCTCATGGCTCGTAAAATGCAAAAGCCTTAGGAAGCAGATCTTAACCCTGAATCCTAAGCCATCACTGTCCTGCAAGGAGATCGAGGTAGAATATCCGCAGAATACATTCGATGAAAAGGAGACACATCATTGAGAAGAAAAATGTATCTTTTATTCATAAACCAAAATGGGTACAAAGTACAATCCATGAAAGAAACAAAAAGAAAATACTCTCATCCATGAGTATGTACAAAAAGGAAGGAAAAGATACAAATGTTTCAGGCCGGCGGGCGATTCAGCAACTTGGTCAGCTCATCCTGCTTTTGTTGGACCACGGCTTCATGACGCAAGATCTCCAAAAGACGAGCCTCCGCTTGAGCTTGTTGAGCCTGATACGAAGCGAGCCGGGCTTCAAGCACTTTCTCAGTGGCCTTATGAGCCTCGACCCTCTCACGAGTGAACGCGGCAGCTTTATCGAGAGCCACCACCTCTTTGATGGACTCCTGAAGCACCCGCCAGAGTTCATACGTTTTGTTGGCTTTGGCTGTGAGATTGGCTTGGAGCTCGCCCAGCGCCTTGGAGGCTAGCTCCCTTTCCGAGAACTTGCGACCGAGCCTCTTCTCACATGACGTCATGTTTGCCGCGCACCGTGCTATCAGCCCCCGTAACTCCGCCTTTGCAGCCACGGCCTCCGGGGAAAGGTGAGAACATTCAAGGGCGTGCAGGCAAGCCTCTACTCGCCGGCAGAACTCCACCCAGACTCCCACCACCTCTTCGCTGTGGTAGGTGGCAAGAAAAGGGAGAGAACCGTTAGCCTCGGCAGCGAATGCTTCAGCCGTGGTCGTGCTGCCAGCACGAAGCTCCTCGATCAGAGACGACAAGGAGACGAGGCTTAATTGGGCCAAGCGTTCTGAAGCCCGCAAGGCTTAAGGGCCAGGTGGCATCACGATGCGCGACTCCAACGCCGTGGAGACTGGCAGAGCTGTTCAAATTTGGAAGACGTCAGCAAAATTCTTAATCAAAGAATGAGTGAGAGCGCAATGAGATGTCACTCACCGACAGTCGTGCAAGCAGGAGCTGAAAGCTCCCCTGTCCCTTCGACAACCTCGACCTCATCATCGGCTTCCAGAACTACAGAAAACATCAGTGTCAGTACGCAAAATAGCGATGATGCTATGAGAAGGGATGGACAACACCAACCTTGCCCAGACGAGAGGACAATGCGCTGAGGGGAGATCGCCTGCGGAGCTGCCATCTCCAATAAACGCTAAAATGACCGTCGAGGCGACAGATCCACGATCGTGGCCGCCAAACCGCGCAATTCTGAGAAAGATAAAAGAGTTCAGACTATGAAGGGGCTGCTAAACTAAAACACAGAGGAATACCTTCAACAGTCCTCCCATTCTGAGCCGGGGGGATAGCAGCTTCAACGGTCTCCGCCATGACCTCAGGCTCCAACAAAGGGAAAGTAGTCCCGACTACCTCGCTCCCAGCCTTTGGGCCGCTCGCAGTAGGAGTCATTGGGGCGGCGGCCTCCAAAGGAGCCTCCTCCAAAGGGGCATGCACTCCCTGATCAAGAACCGCCGCTGGAAGTTCCACCGTGAGAGGAGCAGCCTCGTCAGTCCTCTCCACATCCAACAAGGCCTCATTGAGAATTTCGGCGGGCTTCAGCTTTAATGGGCCCGTAGGGAGCTCCCCCAGCGTCGAAGATTCTGCACGATTTAAATAAGAATAATGATACATACGCACAGGCATAAATAATCGGAAAGACTACAAAGGAAGCACAACGTACCTATACGCAAAGAAGCCCTCAATATGGCTTCTTCAAGCCGCTGCTCCTTCTCAAGGAGGTGGGCTCGCCGGGGTTCAAGGGTAGACTCATGACCGCCGGTCCACAAAGAGAGTGCATCAGCTGCGTCTTCTGAAGCGGCCTGCTTCAAAGCCCTTTCCCCCCATTCCTCCAAAGGGCCGATAAATCGCCGCCGAATCCACGAAGGGTCTTCGTAGAAAATTACAGCGGGATAAGACTTCTTCGGAACCTTGGCGTTATGAGACGCGTCTTTTGAGCGCCGTATGGCCTCGGCCAACTGTGCAGCCTCCTCATCAGCTGAACTTGGGAAGAGAAGTCCAGCGTCTGACCCTTGCAGGGCCAATGGTTCGTCTTCAAGGATAGGCTCAGACTCCACCACAGAATCAAGCGGGGCAGTAGCCGCTTTCCTCCGCCGTTTAGACCCAGAGCCGGTCGTTGAGGATGACCGC
The DNA here is from genome assembly GCA_030015575.1 of Agapanthus africanus. Taxonomy (NCBI): domain Eukaryota; kingdom Viridiplantae; phylum Streptophyta; class Magnoliopsida; order Asparagales; family Amaryllidaceae; genus Agapanthus; species Agapanthus africanus. The sequence continues at coordinate 248,674,546 of JASDDO010000029.1, read as the reverse complement.
TTCCTCCCTCGCGAAGCCTTAGGGCGGCGCTGGCCCATATCGCCCTCGGCGCCCTCATCCCTGTTACTCTCGCTCGGTGCCACAACCGAGGATGACATCGCCATTGTCGACGCCACAGGAGGTGGCGCCGCCACCGGCAGGGGTGCTACTACTGGGGCCCGTTTACCCCGCGATCGGGAACCCAAGGGCATACCAGCTGTTGGAGTAAGGTCTACCCCTGACTCCCCCGGAATGAGCGCGGTGCCGATTTCCCTCAAAGGGAAGCGGACCGGAGCCCTCGGCAGTAGCTTAGCCCCAGGAACCAGAGGAGGGGCATCATGGCCAAGAAGCACCCTCCTTTCCTCGAGAATGATTGGGCTGACCCGATGAAGATACCAACCCGTAAACGTGCCCACGCATCGGGGCATGTACTCAGCTTCAGGGACCATGAAATAAGAGCCGGTGTTCAGCCTCATGAAATGATGAGCGGCATCGCGAACAGCATCAAGCGAAGGGATCGGGGCGACTATAAAAGCCTCAAAAGGAACACCCTGGTCGTATCCAAGCTGCCAGGCAAATCGATGCAGATTGTACCGCATAAAAAGAGCCGCACTGTCCTGGCGAAACACCAAGTAGCCCGGTCTAATTGCATACAAATGCGTGGCCTCCCGGGGCTTCAGAGAAGGTGCGTTGTCTTTCGACTGGTCCCAGAGTTGTTGAACGGGACCCGAAGGAGTAGACAAAACCCGATCATTAAAAACCAACCCGCCAGCGGTGGCATGAGGAGAAATCAGCACCCGAATGGCCCCAAATTGAGTCGGGTCGGCAGCAGAAGCACCCACCAGCCGCATAAGTCGCAGGAAGGGATAGGCGTCGTAAAAGGCGGGCCTCTGATGCATAGCAAAAGACCCCAGCACATGCATTTCGATCCACGATGTGAAATAATGAAGCGAAAAGTTCACTACGTCCACGCCAGGAGTAGAGGTATTAGCTGCGGTGCCCAATCCATTATAGAGGTGCGCCAAGGCCGGGATACCGATGGCCAACCGCATCCCCTCAGCAATACGATGAGACGGGTAGATGACCGAGGCTCTCATGAAGCGGCGATGCATGGGAATAACGAACCAACTAAGCCAGACGCTAACAAACCCCATAAAGAACGTCTCCTCGTCCATGCCCGGGACAGCAATGGATTCAAAAGATATCGGCGATATAATAGGGATGTAATATTGAGGTAAATCTGACTCGTTGGTCGGCAACCTCTTCGGACCGAACCCAAAGGGGTCCCCAATGTTGGCAAACTTCGGGGCTGTCTACGATAAGGCGTCCTTACGAAAGAAACAAGCAATGAAGCTCTTGAAAGTGACACCCTGCTCCTCGGACTCGGTGAATAATCGGTCGAAGATGCCTAGGGCCTTAATTAAACTGGGGCGCTTATGGCGAACAGCATTCTCAGCGGACAGGCCGTCAACCGGTGCAGACTCGGGCTCGAAGACATACTCGTCAGGAGGCAACAACTCCTCATACAGTGCGCCCCTGATTGGCAATCCCGAGATTTTATAAAATTCTGCAAGAGAGATCGAGACCTCACGATCTCCTAGAATGAAAGTGTTGGTGGGAAGATTCCATTGGTTCAAAAACGCCTTAACCCACCAGGCATGCGGGGACTTATAATGGAATAGTGACGCGTATATGGCCTGATAAAGCCCGACTTTCTGCAACCTCGCACGATGGGCAGAAAGGATGTAGCGAGCCCAGAGAAGATAGCCCGTAGGATGCCGGGGAGTGAGCCCTATCTTATAAATTTGCCCCCACGGGTGGGCCTCACCCTGGCAGATACGCCGCCCCAAGATGTCTATGGCCGGAATCGGATGGTTCGGAATACCGGTCGTCGAAGGCTCAAGCCTCCCCGTTGGAGTCCAGTTGGTCATTTCCACAGCAAAAGCTGTCCTTGGAGGATCCATCGGTAAAAAGGGGAAAGTGGGCTCCGTTGGCACCGCGCAAAGAAAACTCCGACGACCCTGAATAATCTGACTATACCAAGATCCCCACTGAAGAAGGTTGGTGCAGTTCGGGTCATGGGCCCGAATCATCGCCATCGCTTCCTCATCAGACGGTGACTGAGGAAAAGCCGCCTCCGAGCGAGAAAAGGGAAAGCGTGGAGCAGAAGCCATCGCACATGAAATCCAATAAAAGAAGACCGTTAAAAGGAAAGTCAGCGATATATATTCGTGCATGAACATGAAGACTAGCTAAAGAAAGCAACAGCAGAGTTTTCTGGGACCATTGGCCACAAAACATATGGGCCCCACAGAATCCGGATGACGGCTCATTAATAATGAGACCAAACAGTCACAATAAAACAAAGGGAATATCCTCATTTAATAAAAAATGATGACCATGCACATTCCCCCAATGGGATCTATCTCGGGCTCTACAATGAATCCAACAAAACCAAAGGAATTAAATTCCCACAGAAAACATCATTACAAAACTCCATTGCATTAATTGCAGGAAGAACAACCCAGGGCCAAGAGACCCCAGGAAGCCTCTGTGTGAAGAAATCGAGTTCTTCGTTGGAATTAAATTCCTTATTAAAGAAAAGGGAATTAAATTCCCAGAAACATTTTTGGATGGAATTAAATTCCATGGATTTGAACCGCCATCATCATCTCCCCAAAGATCATCTAAACCCTAAGAGATCTACAGTTGAAAAGTTAAGCGGTTTCATGTTCTTATGGAAAATATGAAGAAAAAGGGTAAAAACTCTTGTTTTGGATTTAAAATCCAGAGAAATGTGAAGGTCCATCGTTGTCCAAGAACATTACCTGAGGAAAAAGGATTCTTTTCGAACAGAGTTAAACTCTGAAGATTGTTTCAAGACAGAGAACTAAGCTCTGAAAGCGAGAATTAAATTCTCAAAGAAGAAGTTCTCAGAAGAAGAAGATGAGCAAAACTGAAGGCTCCTATGAAGAGACAGAGGTATTTATAGAAGGCAATGAAAACGTTTCATCTCCCCAGATCCCTAGAGGAATCCAACGGTCACAAGAGGTGACAGCGTTGCACTCACGTGCAGAGACGTGAGAACAACGCTGTGGGGGCATTTGTTTCCTGATTTAAAATCAGGAAAGCTTCTGGGGAAAGCTTCAGAAGAGGGTCACGTGCTTACACGTGACTAGCGGTCATGTGTTGGCACGTGACACCTAAGCACATCATCAAGGCAAGTTCAGTTTCCTGACTACGTTGAAGAAAAGGGACTTCAGAAAGAGTCGCGTGCCCCCACGTGACCAGGGTCACGTAGCGACACGTGACATTTAAATGCAAGTGTCAAAGGCAAACCGGTTCCCTGATCAAGTCAAGGAAAAGGCTTCAGAAGAGGTCACGTGCTCCCACGTGACCAGGGTCATGTGTTGGCACGTGACGTTCAAAGCAGCAGACTCGTTCCCCAGTTGAACCAAGGAAAGAGGCTCCAGACAAGGGTCACGTGCTCACACGTGACCAGGAGTCACGTGGTGGCACGTGACGTTTAAGCAAAGATCAGAAGACAGAGCGCAAAAGAAAATAAAAGGCTCATTCCAAAGGGGGTCACGTGCCCACACGTGACCATGAGTCACGTGGTCACACGTGACCGGCTTTCAAAGCCCATTTTGTCAACAGAATTAAATTCTGAAGGAAATTCAAATCTTTCCAAAGGAAAGCGGCTATCTGGAACCAATCGAATTAAAGATTCAGAGGTGATGAAATATCATCTATCTATGGGAAAATCTCGGGTTTGGAAAGATTTCCCCTTTAAATCTAACCGAAACAACAAAGGAGAATCCCTGGATTTGAAATCCAATGGTGAATAAAATTCACCTAATAATCCAAAGGTCCAAAACGAATGATGGATGCAAATCAAATCTCTCATGAAGATTCATCAAAAACTGATTGATTCGGCTGCTTCTCCTATAAATAGGAGCCAAGAGACACAGAGAAGAAGAGATAGATATACAGAGACAAGGAGAGAAAAAGGAAAAAGAAGAGAGCTTCGATACTTGGAGAAACTTGGATCTTCTGCAAAAACCCTAGGTAAGAAAGGGAAAAGCTCCTTGAAAGAAAAAGAGAATTTAATTCTCAACAGAGTTTAACTCTGATACATAAAACAGAAGAACATATTTCTTCTCTCTTTGATAGAGGATCTGCAAAGTGCACATCTCCCCTTGAGGTTGAGAATTTAATTCTCAATGGGTTGAGATCCTGCCATGCAGATCCAAAACATAGAGAGGGAAGGCAAGCACGAGAATTTAATTCTCACAGAACTATAGGAATTTAATTCCTTTCAAATAAAATTAGGGCTTGACCCTGTATCACGGGAATTTAATTCCTTCAGAACAAAAAGAAACAGGGTTTAACCCTAATTAAGAACTTAGTTCTGTTGAAACAACGGGAATTTAATTCCCTTAATCATCATTTAACAGGGAATGGGAATTCAATTCCTTAAAAGCTTTTATTAGGGTTTAACCCTATTCAGTTCTTCACATATACGAGGAATTTAATTCCTACGGAAGATTCAGAGTTTAACTCTATTCAGAATATAAGTCTTCAAAAGGAAGTAGGAATTTAATTCCTCTGAAATTTAAAGCTCGAGGAATTTAATTCCTGAAAAAAGATTAACAGAGCCTCTAAACAAAATATATGAAGGCAGGGTCACGTGCCACCACGTGACCCCCCTAAAAGATCTACAGAAGGCCCCTTTGAGGCAGTCCCCCACGTGACCCACGTGATCCCCGGCAGAAGCTTTAACATATAAGCATTTGAATGCCTATCACGTGATGGCACGTGATGCTCTGAAAGACGCGATAACCTCAGCAGAATAAATGAAGGGAGGGCGCTCTCACGTGCTGCCACGTGACCCCTCTTGCCTTAGTGTTTAACACTAAATTGAAACTCTCGAACCCAGTGTTAAAACACTGTTGGGCCTTAGTGTTCAACACTAATTAAAAAGCTTTATTTGCAGTGTTCAACACTGATCCGTTTTAGTGTTTAACACTAATTTGAAAAGCCTTGTTGCTGGTGTTTAACACCAATTATCTCTTAGTGTTGAACACTAACTTGTCAACCTCATTCCCAGTGTTCAACACTGACTGCTCTGTAGTGTTTAACACTAGGCTTTGGCCCAATTGGCCTAAATGGATAGAGGCAAAGCTTCTCCTGATTGGACTTAGCCCAAGATGGCCATAAGTCCTCAATTTGTGATTAACTGGGCCAACAGGCTCATAACATAATTAATTCGTCTTGATCCCAAATTGGGCCAAGGACTATTTAATCCACTCCGGTTCTAGGGTACATCTCTTCACTCCTTTGATACTTGGCATTGTAATCCCTCAATGTCTTCAAAGAGGTGACGGGTCCCGACGACCACACATTGATACGGACTGTGGGGTCCTTAAACCCGTGTTTAATGCAAAATTCCTGGTTACGTGGAACGCGGATAATGTCACTCTTTGACCCCGTGGGAAACGTCCAGAGCGGAGCCTGGTCCTCACAGAGCACGGCAGTGAACCCGTGTGAAGCATCCAGAGCACATACCGGACTGTGGGGTCCTTAAACCCACGGACTACGACGTCCTTAACCTTGACCGAGATGTCTTAAAACTAACAATGGACTGTGGGGTCCTTAAACCCATGGACTACGACGTCCTTAACCTTGACCGAGATGTCTTAAAACTAACAATGGACCGCAACGTCCTTAAAACTACCCATGGACCGCAATGTCCTTAAACTAGAACAATAGAGCCCCGTATGCTCTTTTGTCGGATCTAAACGGTCCCGTTTAAGTTGATCTTAGCCTCAAAGATGGCTAACGTATCCTTAAACCTTCAAACAGAGTGGACTATAAATCCCCCCAATTAACTCTGGCTCGAGGGTACATCTCTGAAGTCCTCTAACATCCGTCGTTGTAATTCTTCAACGTCGTCAGAGAGGTGACGGGTCCTGACGGCCATACATACGTTGGACCACTAGGTCCCTAAACTGGAACATTAGAGCCAATTGCTCCTTTGCCGGATCTAAACGATCCCGTTAAGTTGATCTTAGTCACAAAGTTAGACTAACGTATCCTTAACAAATGTTTGAGTTGATCTTAGCCTCAAGTATGGCTGACGTATCCTCAAACCAAACCCCCAAACCCAAATCTAAGATAATACGGATTTGGACTAGTCCACGCCCTACGGGCGACGACATAACTCGGTCTCCGTAAACAATCCACGGGTAACAAAACAAAACAAACACCCACGACACGAAGTGACCATCTGGAGAAGGAGAAAGTTGTTGCCGCAATGCGGTAGCGTAATTAACTGCAGGGGCTTGCCCCTGCAGGGAAGAGCGTCCCCACAATCAAAAACCCCTCAAACGAGGGGGAATCTGACGAAGTCTGCTACATCGGACGCATCCGTCTAAACCTTCGATACATGGTGCCATAAATCAACTTGGCATCTTCGGAGAGGTGGACGGATAGCACCAATTAGCATCTGCCCCGAATCTCAGGCGAGACGTCATGTCTCGGCCGCCATTCGGAGGGGAACATCTATCATCCTAAGTTTAGAAATATTCAACCCTTATTTTTCACACCTCCTATCTATTTAACCTTAGGTCTTATACGTTCCAAAAAAAGTTTAGAAAGATGTTGATTCTCCTGAGTTTTCCTTCTAAAGTGCGGCCTCAAATCAGGGATTTTTATCAACTTTACAGAAAACACAAGTCTTATTCTTTATTTCTATCTTTTATCCAAACATCGATTGTATACCCCTACATGTTTGTGTATTTGCACCCCTACACTCAAGAATTCAATTCAAGCTATAATACCCTTGCCCTAATACCTAATACTACTTCTTTTCATTAAGGATGGACGGATTTGCTCACACACCTTTTATGCGACTATTAATGCTTCCTGAGGCACTAACGGCCGATTACTGAATGTGTGAACTTTAAAGCGTAAATAGCAGTTTCCAGGTCTTGACTTTATTCTATTTTTCTTTTTTCTTTTTCTTTTTCTTTTTCTTTTTCTTTTTCTTTTTCAAGACCGGATATATTTTTCAATATGCTCTTTTGGTGTTTAGCTTTAAATACCATTTTTTCTTTCATACTAGGCTTTCAGGCAAGAGTATTTCTAGGTATCCTCTACTATCCCAAGTTTCATGGTACGTGTAGGTGCAGTTGTAGGGTATATACTTTCTAAATTTGAACTCAAGAAAAGAAACTATTTTTCAGACTTATCCTCCAGTAAAGCATCAATACTTTCCCTTTATCTTAACTTAACTCAAGAACTGAACTCAAGATTACCTATTTCTCAAAAAAAACTGTAAGGACGTATACTTACCAAAGTTAGACAGAATGAGGGTTATTTTAAGGGTTTTCAATTCCTAAGCCTAGAATTTAGTTATTTCTAACATATCAACTAAACTTTCAGAATAAAAAATCTAAGTTACCCTATTAGCTAACTTGACGACAAAGTTTTTATATTTTTGGAAAATTTTCGATTTATGTGGGTTTTTAATAAGGTATGCAAATGCAAAATATACAAATGAATGCGAAGGAAGAAAGCATACCGAGCACACCCCCAAACTTAAACTTGACAGTGCCCTCACTGTCAGGCTATACCAAGAGGGTCAAAATTGCCGGCGCTCCCTAAAAACAAATTATATACAAAACATAAAGGAAAACAAAAATATATACAAAAAAAAGTGTCCCCCCCCAAACTTAAGTAAAACAGTGTTTCCACTGTTTAGTGATGAAGTTCAGGATTAGGGGGGAAAGAACAGTGTCAAGCTATACAAGGCCTTACACAGGCCAAAAGTTAACACCAACCATTCAAAGATCTTATCGTGATAAAGCAGTGGCTGGTGAAAGAAGGCGTAGAGAAAAGAGATGGAGAATACGCGAGACCATATGCGGAGAGAAGCAGGATACGGTCTCGGTATATGAGAGGAAGAAGAATGGCGGAAGGGAAAAAGAAGTGGAATACGAACTTGAGGGTGCAAATGGAGTAAATAGATTAGCACAATTTGTGATGACCGATGTGTGAAAAGCGATTGTGCTAATATATTAACCCGTCGAGAAATGGGGTCAAATCCCTCAAGATTCGTGAGAAACCATGGGTACGCCGAACTTGGTAAACCAGACATATGAAATGAGAGCGAGACGGGTTCTTGCAAGGTCCGAACGATGGAAAGAATGGAGGGAAGTGGTTGAGGAAGGTTATCGGTTAAAGGTTCATGAGGGTGTACACAGTCAGTGGAAGGGATAGGATGAATTGGAAAATCCGACTCATCAATTATAACTGGTTCATCCTCAAAACTATCCTCAGAATTCTCCTCAAAGTTAAACTCATCCATGCCTTTATCATTAATATCAAGAAGCATATGAAGTTCGGGAAAAACATTTAATGACTCGGGATGATGATTTGAAGAGAAAAACTCAGCCAAATCTATGGGTTCATCATCCAAAATATTCCCAGCGTCAATATCCTCAATCAAGTGAAAATCAATATTCTCAGACACCTCATCAAAAGCATGGATTTCAATCAATTCAGGTTCTAAGATGGAGATGTAGAGGTCAAAAGGATTTGGTGTGGTTTCACTTGGCAAGGTCCCTTCACAGTCGGGTACATCAAACACTACGAAGTCGCACAACTCATTAAACATTCTATCTTCAACTGATACTTCATTTGGGATACTAGATAGACTTTCAAAACAGGAGTTGTGGGATTCAATTTAGGATGGGTAGGTTTGATTTGGAAGGGGGTACATCTCACTCTCTCCACTCAAATTCTCAGCCTGTCCTGCCGCCTCATCATACATTGGAAAATTAGGAGCTAGTTGGAAACTAGCTACCGGGTCAGTAGGTTGTACGAGAGCGGCCATGGACGCATTCAAATCCATCATCTGTTGGCTTGACGCTACCCTAAAATCTTCCAACGACTGTTCCAGACTAGACATGGGTTGTGATGGGGTCTCAGTAAAAGATACAAAGTTGTTTGGATACTGAAAACTCCCAAATGGCGGTTCTGAAGCAATGTCTAGGGAAGGTACAAAAGTAGGGTAGGATTGGTAGGAATTGAATGGCTGGACAGGAGTGGGATCAACATTGGGATAAGAAGGTGAATGGAATTGTTGATCCCAAGAATTTGAAGTGGTGAAAAGAGTGAAAGATCGGCTACGGGATTGTTCAATACGTTCAGCGATGGACAAAGGACGACTTGCAAAAGGGGTATCAACATAAGCGGGTGCGGGAGGTTGAAAAGGTTGATACAAAGTGGAATGAGGAGTGCAAGTGTTTGTCCTGGACGCTGCTATGCGATCTTTCAGTGAAACTTTGGGCATGGAGGGGTCGTTCGATGTTCGGCCAAAGCAAGAACCGTAAGAAGTAATGTCTGGTTGTGGGTACCAAAGTTCGGCAAGAGTTTTTCGAGGTGGGGTACCCATGATATGAAGAGAGAGAAAGAAAGGTAGAGAAAAGGAGGGGAAAAAGAATGTTATATATATATATATATATATATATATATATATTAAGGTTTATATATTAACAGAAGAATGAAATATACACACAAAAAGAATATGGACAAAAACAATCACGACACAAAAATACCACACACCTAATCGTTCTAGGGTACACCTAAGTCAACTAGACCTGCTCCAGAATTTGATTGTCGAAGTAAAACTGTGTTGAGAAACGGGCTCAAGATACACTGATCACGAGGCCAGGTAAGTGCAGAGATAAGGGGAGGTTTTCCAACGCTTTCGCGAAGTTCCTTAATTAAATAACCCTTTCTCTTTTGGTGGTTTCGCCGTTAACACTTTCCTAGACACCCCGTAAACAATATACCGTTAAGCGAGATTCTAAACACAGTTAACTTCTCTTAGTGAGCACGAAGTCCTTAAGGCTTAAAAGTCTAGTTTCTTTTAAAGTTTGTGCGGGTAAACGTTATGCTCAAGCTCGTGATTTGTGGGCCACGGAAAAGGTGATGAAATCCTTTACCGTATGTTGTGGGGTTCGCTTGCCCTTAAGTCTGTATTAATGTATGCAATGCGCAATTCAATAAAAATTCTATAAAGAATCAAAAAATCGTTTTTTTTTTAAGCGCGGCACTGCAACAAATACGGGTTAGTCAATTTTTTAGCGTTTGCTAGCGAACTTGCAAAGAATCCTGCAAAGAATAGTATATTGGAAGCGTCGGATTTGAAAAGAAGGTGTTAGTAAAGTACGTACCGTTAAGTTTTTGGGTTAGGAAACCCCCGTTGAATCAAATCTGGTAAGTTTGGAAAGTTCTCTTGCGCGGGTCAAACTACCCGGATCTTTGGCACTGTACTTCGTAATCACCTTAACTTTGAACGTACACTTTGCTCCCACAATCGCAGTTTGCAAATCCGCAAAATTCTGCACTCTTGCCCACAAAAATGATCAAAAAAAACAAAAAGATTTTTTTTTATTTATAAATATATACAAAAAGAATATTAACCCGAATAACAAGAAAGAAAATACGCTACCGTCTCCCCGGCAACGGCGCCATTTGATTGAAAGAATTAAAGTTAACCGCAATCAAGACGGTGTCGCTATGCAGCTAACCGGTTGAGCACGGGTCGATCCACAGGGAGATGGTTGTATGCCCGTTCTTTTTTTAGATGAGTCAATAAAGAATGTGTATATGTTTGTTCAATTCTATCCTAAGTGTTTTATATGTAAGTATAAAGTTGTTAAGAAAAAGATACGAGATTGTAAGCTAAAGAAATCCGTACTCAAAACCTTTGAGCCGAGTCTTGACCAATTGAAGCTAGAGCAATCGGCAAAAACGTGGATTAGGGGATTTAAGCGCGGTATTCGTGGAATACGGTTTATTTACCCTTGTCCTTCCGTTCTTGTCCCTTGTTTTCGCCTCCGGCCAAACCGAACGCAACCGGTCGGGGTTAGGAATCACCGTTACCTTGTTAGGGTAGGGTGCCTAACGGAGCGCTTGCGTATCGTTTGGGCGGAGTACAATGGAAAATACGGGAAAAGGAAATGAGCAAAGAAACGTTAACTTATAATATCGTATTTCTTCTTAACAACAACAATAATTACAACCATTCACAAAAACGAACCAAAAAGAGAGAACAAAAAGAAAAGAACAAAGAAAAGAAAAGATTACAAGTAATTAAGTGCATGAATTTAAATTCCAAGAAAGTAAAGCAAGGTAATAAAAAATCAAGTAATAAAAAGCAAGAAAGAAAACTAGAAACTTAGAACTCAAGACAAGCATGGGATCAATAGCCAACCCTTAAACTTGCAAGCTCAATCAAGAGGTTGCAAGATCAAGAGAAGGGTAAAGAACGCATGTGAAATGATGAACTAATTCCATAAGAAAAATACGACCCTTGAGATCAATAACAAACTCTTACCCTTTCAAGCTCAATGAAGAGGTTGAAAGATCAAGAGAAAGAAAGAATCTCAAGGGGAAGTTAAACAAAAGAGAATGATACAAAAACCCTCATCTTTATTCACATCCACTCAATACTCTCACTACATTTCCATGGAGGATGAATGAAGAAGAAGAAGAAGAAGAAGAACTAAAACTAGCAAAAAGAGGCTAAAGAATGGACACCCTAAAGCTTGGAAAGTTCTGGGGTATTTATAGGTAGTTTACAGAAACCCTAGGGCAAGAATCTGGCATAATATGAAAGTACCAAACTACCCCTAAAATTTGACCCCCTGCAGACACTATACGGCCGCGGTTCCGCGGCCTAAGCATGCTTAGGCCGCGGTTCCGCGGCCATAAAGAGGGCTTAGGCCATCATCTTTTGTCGTGTGCCCTGGTTCCCTTTTCCCTTGTGTTTGCCAACTTTAAACAGCACAAAATCTTCCAGAATATCTTCAGATTTCTTAGTCCAAGATTGCATTCTTTTCTTTACTTTTGACTTTATCTCCCTCGAGCTCTACGTACCCATTGATTCTTGTGCAGCCCCTCTCGTGCTCTGTGCTTGTCCGAGACACGAATGACCGCTGTCATATGTCTTGTCTCTGGAACTGGTACTCAGCACTGGGCGGATATGGATGACCGGAACCAGGCTCTTATCTGCTGTGACAGATGTTCTATATTTTGACATAACTGTGGAGATTTTGTCTTGATTTGCAATATTTGTACTGGAAACCTGTACTCTATAAATATGTAACAAACACGGATTAAAAGCACCTACCTATAAACACACGAGCATAAGAATGGGCGGTATAAAATGCAGTATTCTGTTATGAACAGATACCACAACAGATGGCCCTAGTGCAAGTAGGAGATTGTTAGTTATATGTATGTCCTAGAGGCCATTACTGTACATATGATGTATATTGTAATGGATGCTTGGACATATATAGGGAGGACTTTCTTGCTCGACATGATAGTCTGCTATCTGGTTGTACTTTATCTTAACATGTACTCTGATTGTCTCTATGTTACATGTTGATAAAACCCTCAGGATATGTACTCGACTACTGGGACTATGATGAGATCATACTAGTGGGGCCACGGTAGTCGATGAGTACATCCTATAACTGTTCCTAGTCGAGGGTGTATCGAGACAGGGCATCGATACACCAGAGTAGACTAGCGTATACGCATCTTGACCCATATGATGGGCGATGGATGATCCCATATCCATCGGTGTTTGACATCAAGGATGGTGTACGGGTGCTCAGTAGAGACTGGGTACACTGGACGGACTCGCCGAGAACTCCCAGATGGTATTGTACCTCACGTCAGATGGCAGTTCTCCGGTGACACTGGTACAGAGTAGTCTGTTGACCCGAGATCGTCATAGAGTCTTGTGTGATTCCCACTGTGCTTTGATTTCTATCATACCACGTCCAAGAGGGCGTGCAAAAAGGTGGCTTTTGGGTACAGTCCCTAATCACATGGAGGTAATGAGCGATAAGAGGGGATTCGTCTCTCCCGGTATCGGGAGTTGATGTTGTGCTGTGTTCGATTGGCTATGACCGGAAATCCCTGGCCAGGGTTGCAGTGATTTACTGGTAAGTGTTATCAGTAGTTTCTCGAACTGTTATAGACCTCATATCGACACGACTTATCAAGCTACTGGGGTCTGACGTTTACCACCCCTAGGCGAGATATGCGACATATCAGACGACGAGACCGGACTGTACGGGAGTGTTACTGATTGCATTCATAGGAGAATGTACAGGCTTCCTTGTTGATCTTCTGAGCGCTCAATACCTGGGTAGCTGTTACGTTTAGCTGACCGCTTGCAGCTTGTGGGTGTTTGATATGATCATCACCTACTGCCGGTATATTGACGATTCTTCAGAGTCCTACACAGAGGTTTCTTGACTCAGGCAAAACGGAGTAGGGGCACGTATGTGATATGTGCGGGACCGAGGATAATGCGATATGAGATACCGTATTCTATTCTCGCAATATTTGATATCAGCCGGGTCATCGGATCAAGTGTTGATTCGATGAATCGGTACGGATAAATATTAGTCGATTATATGCGATATAACCGGATTGTCGGATCATGTGTTAATTCGATAATTTAATGTATAATAATATATATGATATATTAAATTACATTAACTAATATTAGCTCACTAAAAGATTCTTTTTCTCACTCGGGTAATACATTGATATATATGCGATATATGTTAATTGTATTATTTTATTTTGTTACGATAAATATTGTATATGTGATATATAATATAGTAACATGATATGATAACTAATGCAACATGTTTAGTGGAGTTTAAACATTATTAGGGTTTGGATTAGGGTTAAGACTTCTAGTAGATTCTAGAAGGTTTCTTTTTGTCATGATAAAGATATTTGTGTTGATATTTATCTATGACTCATACTTAACCCAACCCAAACCCTAGCCCTTGGTTAATTCTCTACAATGGTTTAGTCAACCATGGTTGCATTATTCATCATATTAATCCTTTCATTATTCATCACAAAAGGTTTATGAATTATTCTTCTTCTTCTTCCTTCCTCTTTTCATGAAAAAGCTTTCTTGATTTGATTTTGTGATGAAAATTGAGTGAGAATAAGAAAACAAATGAGAGCAAAAATCCTACTTCATCATCCCCATCTATCATTGCCCTTTAGATGAGGGTGTTCACTTCATTTAGTATGTGTTAGCTTGTGTTAATGAAACTTCAAGGTAGATCATCTATGTTATCGAAGATCGGAAGCAAGACTGCATCTTTCTCTTCGTGGAGCCTCTCGAGAGTCCGGAACACAATGATCGCAGCGAAGGGACCTCAACACGGAGCTTATGAAGTGAAGGACCGGATCTACAAAGGTTATAATCCCTCTCACTTAGTGTTAAAGTGTTTAACATGCTTGTTTTCGCCTAAACCCTAGTTTAAAGATCCGGCTTCGGGTTGTCCGGCACGGCTAAATTTTTAATCGGGCATGGTTGATGCCTCGTAGACCCTTGTGCGCATGCATAGCAACCCTACACTGGTATTTAGATGACATACATAGAGTAGGAAGTAAAATTCCTATACTACGATCGGTTATACTGTGGTTGTCACACAGTTGTTTCTCCACACAGGATATGGATATAATATCAGACATTCTGGTTATTAGATCTATGGTTTTAGATCTAGATTTGGGTAGTTTCCCAATGTGGGTACTTTGACTGTATTCTAATAGTTTTTAGAATAGATGACTCCTGGCATGGTTGTGTACCTGCAGGTGATGGAGTCACCCTCTCTAAAGGTGTCTTACAGACTAAAGGGGAGAGAAATGTGCATGATTGACATATCACATGCTTAGGCAATTGAGTCAATCGTGGGATGTCAAGTACCACCCCAGGTGTTGTTTTTGCACTAGATGCGATAAGTTTATATTAATCCAATCCTGAAGAAACATAAGGATATAGTTTTAGAACTTAAGTGAATGTTCTACGGATTTATTGACGGCAGCCTCCTTTTGGAGACGATTATCATTCCAGGCTTCAAAGGTGACATGGATGACATAGTGATTGTCAGAGTTATAGTTTTCCCTCTGATGAGGGACAGTATTATGGACAGGTGGTCCAAGAGGATACTATGGGAGGCATAGTGCTGGATACTGATTAGGTTCAGTTGACGATACAGTCAAAGAAGTTTGGATTTGGAGTTCATTTATGAACTAGGTCCCATCAGATATCCAGACATATTCTAAGATACGTATTACTCAATTCGGGAGATGGCTATTTCCATGAACTTGAGATTAAGAGAGACATAGATAAGAAACATCAAGGCGGATCCACTCACTGAGGCTATTTCTCGAACACAATAGTTTTACAAACGGGCTTTGTGAAATTGATTAGTAGAGGAGTTGGATGTTCGGTATCACACGGGCTGTGAGTATGCGACATCGCAATAATTAGCCTTAAGTGCAAGTGGGAGATTGTTGGATATAGTGCCCTCAAAGTTAATTATTGGATCACAGGTACGTGATTGCAATGATTGAGGAGGACCTATACCAGTAGGACAGTCTTACTTAAGATGATAGTATGCTATCTGGTTTGCCTTTATCAGTCGTGTAAAGGTTCAGGTGACTGATCACTGTTACACGTTGATAGAGCCCTTAGAATCTTGCTTGACTACCAACAGTATGATGGCGATCATATACGTGAGAGTTGGGTAGTCTATAAGCACATCCTTAATTGTGGTCCCTAGTCGTGAGAGTTTCGAGACAGGGCATCGATACTCTAGAGTAGACTAGTGTATACAGTCGAGACCCCGACAAGGGGCGGTGGCCGGTCTCACAAGCCACTGGTGTCAGTTGGATCACCTAAGATGTATATAGGTGCTTATTGGGTTAGGAGTACACTGGATAGGACTTGCCGGGAACCAGCAAGTTGGTATTTATACCTAGAGTCAGATAGCAGTTCCCTGGTGACATGTGTACAGGTTAGTTCATCGACCTGAGGTCGTCATTTGTCTCATGTGAGTTCCCACTGTGCTTTGATTTCTACCCTACCACGGCTCAAAGGAGTCGTGCAAACAGGTATTTTTTGGGTACAGTCCCGAGCCACATGGAGGCAAGTGAGCGGATCGGCAGGGGATTCATCTCTCCCGGTATTGGGGGTGAGATCGCGCTGTGTCTTGGAGAGCCATTACACAAAACCCTCGGCCGAGGTAGGAGATTTACTGGTAGGTACTCCAGTGTTCTGGGCTACACTCCGACACGACTTATACCGCTATTGGGGGTCTGACATTACCAGCCCCCTAGGCCTGATATGCGATACTCATAGACGAACGGACCGGACTGTATGTATATTGTCACTGTTAGGCTCAGTAGGGTTCCAGGATGAGTTCGCTCATCGGCTTCCCTTGAGGTCAGTATAGGGTTCCTAGGCACACTAGTGAGGTCTCACAAGGCATCAACCATGCCAAATTTAAAAATCTTGGTGCCGAGAAACCCTAATACGGATCGTTGGCTAGATATCTAGGCGAAAAACAATCTAGTTAACAACTTAACTAATGGGTTATCGGAAATACAACCTTTGTAGATCCGGTGCTCCACCTCCATAGCTCCGCAACGAAGTCCTTTGCTGTCCAAAAAGAATCCGGGCTCTAGCGTCGGCTTCATCGGAGAATAGGCGAGCTAGGTCGTCGATGTCCATGCCGAAGATGATCTACGTCGAGGCATCGCTAAATCAAGCTCCACCTTCACCAAGCCATGAAAACTTGTGAAGGAAACACACTCTACTACTTGGCAAGAGGTAGAGGATGAGAAAATAGGAAGTGGGTAGACTTTAGAATTGGATTTCTCACTCATTTCCATCAATCACCATTGATGAAGTCTAGGTTTTGCTTCTTGAAGAAGAAGAAGAAGAAGAAGATGATCTAGAATGATTATTATGATAAGAATTATTTAAAATGAAAAGAATAATCAATTCTTATCATAAGTGAACCATGGTTAGTTGTAGAGAGTGAACTAGGGTTAGTGGAGTGGTTAGGGTTAAGCATGAGACAAAATGGTGACAAAGTCAAAGTGTTCATGAAACTTCATGAACAAAACAAAAATTGCCACCATTTTCTCATTTGCTTATTCTTTTTCCAAAAAGAAAAAGATTAATATATAAATAAGGAAATCAAAAACCCTAATCATCCACTTAACTATAGTTTGATACTTTACACTTAACCAAAAGGCATGTATCATCAAACATGATACAATCAAGTGCATAAAATCATATCGCATATGGAATGCGCACACCCGAGTGAGAAAATCCATTCAAAGTGAACCGATACTAGTTAATGCAAAGTAATATATCAAAAATATAATTATGCATTAAATCACTAAATCAACACTTGATTCAATGATCCGGTCATGTCGCACATAACCGACTGGTATCATCAGTAACAACTTATCGAATCAACACTTGAGCCGATAACCCGGCTATATCGCATATAACCGATCAATGTCACATCGCGAGAATGAAATACGGTATCACATACACGCATCATTCTCGGTCCCGCACATATCTCATATGCGCTCCTATTTCGTTTCGCTTAAGCCAGGAAACCTCTGTGTAGGACTCTAAAAACTCGTCAATACGCCGGCAGCAGGTGATGATCATATCAAACACCCACAAGCCGCAAGCGGTCTGCTAAACGTAACGGCCACCCGGGTATTGAGCGATCAGAAGATCGACGAGCAAGCCCGCTCACACTCCTGTGAATCCAACCAGTAACACTTACCATACAGTCCAGTCTGTCCCTCTGATCTGTCACATATCTCGCCTAGGGGTGGTAAACGTCAGACCCCAATAGCTCGATAAGTCGTGTCGATATGAGGTCTATAACAATTCGAGAAACTACTGGTAACACTTACCAGTAAATCTCAGCAACCCTGGCCAGGGATTTCCTGTTATAGCCAATCGAACACAGCGCAACATCAACTCCCTATACCGGGAGAGACGAATCCCCTCCTATCGCTCATTGCCTCCATGTGATTCGGGACTGTACCCAAAAACCACCGTTTTGCACGCCCTCTTGGACGTGGTAAGATGGAAATCAAAGCACAGTGGGAACCACACAAGACTCTATGACGATCTCGGGTCAACAGACTACTCTGTACCAGTGTCACCAGAGAACTGCCATCTGACGTGAGGTATAATACCATCTGGGAGTTCTCGGCGAGTCCGTCCAGTGTACCCAGTCTCTACTGAGCACCCGTATATCATCTCCGATGTCAAACACCAATGGATATGGGATCATCCATCGCCCATCTGTATGGGTCGAGAAGGTATACGCTAGTCTACTCTGGTATATCGATGCCCCGTCTCGATACACCCACGACTAGGGACTTTGAAGGATGTACTTATGGACTACCATGCCCCCACTAGTATGATCCGCATCATTGTCCAGGTAGTCAAGTACACATCCTAAGGGCTTTACCAACATGTATCAGAGAGACAATCAATGTACACGTTAAGGTAAAGAGCAACCAGATAGCATACTATCATGTCGAGCAAGAAAGTCCTCCCTATATATGTCCCAGCATCCACTACAATATACATCCTATGTATAGTAATGGCCTCTAGGGCATACATATAACTAACAATCTCCCACTTGCACTAGGGCCATCTGTAGCAGTGGTTGTAGTATCTCATACTCAACCATCCCATAAAAATCTCTCTCTGGGAACAGGCCTTTGTGAGTGGATCCGCTGTGTTGTCCTCTGAGTCTACTCTCCTGACCTCGATCCCCTGGAGATCAACCATCTCCATGATCAGGTGATACTGCCTTAGAATATGTCTGGATCACTGATGGGACCTGCGTTCCTTGGCATGGGCCACAACTCCATTGTCACATAATGGGAGGAACATAGTTCATCTCATGAACCAATATACACCCAAACAGCCTCTTTGGTAGCATCTTTAGTAGCGATGTATCCTGCCTTTATCGTCTAGTATGCCACGGTATCTAGCTTGGAACTCTTCCAACATACCGTCCCTTTACTGAGGGTAAAGACAATACCTGCGACTGACATTCAGTCGTCTTTATCACCCTGGAACCCTTCCAGTGATTCTCCCCAGGATCGATTGATACCATCTCACTACAACTAGTGAGAATCCTAACATCCAATTAGATCTATCTCATAGATCCAAAATCCAGGATTTAGTAGGTATCACTTTGATCCTATATGGAGAATCCTAGTGATAAGCGGAGATTGATCGAGCATAGCATAGGAAACTCTTTTCCTATCAAGAGTATGTCATCCACGTACTCTACGAGGATCATCACCATACTCCCTACTACCTTTTTGTTTATACAAGGTTTATCTACCATTTTGATGATGTCAACTTCTTTGACTAATCCATCAAAATAGATGTTCCAACTCCGCGATGCCTGCTTTATCCTATAAAGCATCTTGCACACGTTTCCGCTGCTCCCACTGTCTACGAAGCCCTCTGGCTGTGTACTTATAGACACACTCTTCTAAATCATCATTTAGAAAAGCAGTCAAGACACCCAACCGCCAGATATCGTAGTCATGGTATGTAGCCGTGGCAAGTAGTATCTGGATGGACTTAAGCATAGATATTGGAAAAGATTTCATCATTATCCATGCCTGGTCGATGACGAAAACCTTTAACAAGTCTAGCTTTGAAAGTCTCAACTTTTCCATGTACACCAAGTAATCTTTTCAAGATATACTTGCTCCTGATGGGGATTTAACCTTTCAGATATAGCAACTAAAGTCCATACTTTGTTGGTGTATCAGGATTCCATCTCAGATCGCTAAACATCCAGCCATTCTTACAGAGTCTTACCCCCGATGGCCAGCTCGAAACTAGTTGGGTCATCATCTCATGATGCAATCCTCGCTCCCACTGTCATAGAGAAACAGAAGTATCTCTCAGGTGGGTGAGGAACCCTACTAGATCGGCGGAGAGGTTGAGGTTCGTTGGTATCTACTGAATCCTTTGGCTCTATCAAATCATCTACTGTAGTTTGTATAGCTGGAACCTTTCCAGTTCTACATAACAGACTTTGCCTCGAGCTTGTCCGGATTTTGCTTTTAGACATAGGCCGGACAACCCCAAATCTTAACTAGCTTAAGACATGGGCTCTTCCCTTTCCATATCACATATGAAGTGGTAGGCAACTGATTTGATTTGAACCCTATTTAATAGGTATGCAACTTCTCAAGTGCATAACTCCCTAAAGGAATTAGGTAACTCAGTAGTACTCATCATAGAGCACACCTTATCACATAGGGTGTGATTGCTCCGCCCCGATATACCATCGTACTATGGTGTATACGGAGGAGTAATGCTGAGAGAGAATCTCATTCTCCTTTAAAATAGTCCAGGATTTCCGTGCTCAAGTATTCTCCTCCTCGATCACATCAAAAGACATAATACTTATACCCGTATATTGGTTCTCTACTTCTAACTTATATTCCATGAATATCTCAAAAGGTTCGGACTTCTGTTTCAACAAGAACATATGTCTGAATCTAAAGAGATCATCAGAGAACGTAATGAAGTATAAAGAACCAGTCTTGGCATGTGTAGACAGGGGACCTACATACATCAACATGTATCATCCCAAGAGTTTACTAACTCTTTCTCTGTTACTAATAAACAGAGCTGTGGTCATCTTATCTTTGTGACATGACTGGCGAGTTTCACAAGATGTAAATTCAAACTGATTTTAATATGCATCTACATGTAACTTCAGCTAGTCGGGTCGCATTGATATGACCTAGTCTACAATGCCTCAAGAAGGATCCGTTCATTTCTGAACTCTTCCTCTTGTGTGTGTTCTGTACACTAAGAACTGTAGTTTGATTTAGAACATCAATGCTTTTAGATAACGTGCCTGATCCGATCAACTTTTGATATAGGAAATGTTCAAAACATAATCCAACCATACAAAATTTTATCATATCTTTACCAATAAAGAGACTGATATGATTTTGTATATCAGGTTCGGTATCTAATAACATTCGTTCAGAATCAATGTATTTGTAATACAGGGTGACAGTGACCAACAGACTTGGCTCCAACATTTGCCCCGTTTTCTGCCTCATGAAACTTATCACCTGCTCTCAGTTCTTTACCTATCTGTAGCCCATGTAACAAATTACATATACGGGATCCTGATCTGGTATCACATACCCAGGACGTAAAGAATACTGAGAAACAGTTCTGTATAATGAACACACCCGAAGATGGTGCATCATATGCACTTTCTTCGTTTGGGCGGCACGGGAAATCTGGTATTCACCAATTTCCTGCTCTGTCTTATAACAATTATAAGTTGGAGCGGGACCAACGTTCCCCAGCTCAGTATAACAAGCGGGTTCGGTCAATAATCCGTATTATTATCTTGATTAAGGCGTGATATGGTCGCTACCTGGAAAGAGAGAGAAGAAAACACTCAGCGTGCGCTCTTGCAAGAATAGATTGGTTATTATTTTATCTAATCTGGATGGCTCCCACTGCTTTTTATCAAATCTTCCTTCAAACCCTAAAAGGAAAGACTAGCCGGGATTAATTACACACTACAAGTTCGCCAATCTTTCAGCCAGGCCAGTGTCGGTACTTTGAGGGAGGTCCCCCGTGCTTTCGCACGAACTTAATTAGTGTAAACCTCGTTTTTCCAGAGGCGTAACCCCGTTGACACCTTTCTAGACACCTACTTGATCGGCTAATTGTAATGTATAAAACTCTCCCAGGAGTAACTCTTGCTCGCAGCGGGTATCGGGATCCAACTATCTCAAAGAAGGTATGCAATCTCATTGCAAATCTCAACACTTGAAATTCCCGATAATATTTTACCCCTAGTGTTCTATGACCTTGACGAATGCCAAACAACCCATAGTCCACTAGTCAAGTTCAACCCGTACATTTCTTGATCGAATTAAACCCACCCACACGACCCTTGACGAATGCCAAACAACGCCGTACGAATACTCTAATCCAATCTGCATCATATGCAAAAGCAGATAAATACTAGTTAGCTACCGCACACTACACCTTGACGAATGCCAAACTACCGCAGCACGAATACTAACTAGTACTTATCTGAAATGACGGAGGGCTACGACAGGTTTTTCTGAAAACCTATTGCGTAATGAACTTGATATCGTTGTAGAATCAAATGAATTTTGAAATGGAGTGTTTTTGAGGCTTTTCTAGTTTTGCTAAAGGAGTCACTCCCGGTGAAGGGATCGGCGGTCCTTTCATCGTCGAATGAGGTGCGGGATATATCATATATATCACTGTGCAAAGCAAAAACTCTTAAAAGCAATCAAAAGACAAACCGAGTGTGTAGCATCTGCCAGTTATTGCTAAAGGAGTCACTCCCGGTGAAGGGATCTCGGTCCTTTCCTCATCGAATAAGGTGCAGGATATATCACATATACCTCTATACAAAGCAAGAACTGTAGCTACCTGTTTTTATTTTGAAATTCGATTCTACAACATCTTAGGTTTCTTTTATTTCATTAATCACATTAATGAAGTCCCATCATTTAAGTACCTAAACATCACAGATAAATACGACGTACACTTATGCCATCCGCATTCGCCTCGATGTCCCCCCGTGCACCGTTAGGTTAGGTAACTAACGGCAGAGCGGGGCAGGGCTAGCGCGGGTGTAAAACATAAGTAACGTCTATATAATATATCATATATACTATATACTGTATCTATCACAGAACATCACATGATCACATCACAGATATCGCAGCAGAAGAAACATATGAAATATTGGATATACTAGGACGTCCGTGTTTTCAATACGAGCCAGTATAATTCACGGATTCCACGGTCGCGATGAATAGCCAAACCCACACCCCTAGACCCCTACGAGAGCGACAAGCAACCCTACCAATTCTAGAGTTAGGAGACCCGGACTCGACTCCTCGAGTTGGTCTTCCACTGGACTCCAGAACCCGGTTACTTGTGCCCTCCTCCTTGGGTCTATCCTAGTGCGGAAAAGTAAATAATATACAAACGGTGACAACTTCCGCAACCTGGAAGTGCCCCAAATAAAAGAATATTACATACAAGTTTTTACATGAATGAAAATGAAAAACACTCATCTCACATAAAAACCCCCGGCTATTCAAACACGACGATCCAATATAACATATCCAGCAACACATAACATCACATGTCATCAACGTAAGTAAATATTTCCATCCCAATTGTCGTTGACATATA
The DNA here is from genome assembly GCA_030015575.1 of Agapanthus africanus. NCBI lineage: Eukaryota > Viridiplantae > Streptophyta > Magnoliopsida > Asparagales > Amaryllidaceae > Agapanthus > Agapanthus africanus. Next base: position 248,651,370 of record JASDDO010000029.1, on the reverse strand, counting down.
GCAACAAAACCGGCGATATCACATATTACACTTACGGTCACAGAAAAGAAAGTGTAAAACTACAACAGTTGGAATCCGCAACCACCTCAGACATTGCATGCCTGACCAAATGAATTACTTAGACATCGCATGCCTAACAATTATAAACCCCGCATTTTAGTCTCAAAATCGAAAACACTTTTCAATATCAAGTCGGGCAATTCAACAAGATTCCCGACATCCTGATCGAATACTCGTCGCAAACTTCAGTAGGCGGCCGCACCCCAGATACCGTCGACGAAGTGCACCAAGGCGGAACACCGCTACCGCGAGCACCCGGACGGATGCTTTCGGCGACGGGGTTCTCCTACAGTCACTTGGTCGGGGCTATGGGATGTAGCTGTCTATTAAGTTTGTCCGGCGAATATCCGCGTACGCTAGGTGATTGCGACGGACTTTTGATCGCATCAAAATTCCGTGGCAACCGATCAAGTGAGACTAAAGTGCTATGTTTATAACATTCATTCAGTTATCTCATAACTTCTTGTGAATTCCAATTATTGTATCCCATTCCAGATAAATAGAAAATGTTAAACTTTTCGATCGACCAGTCAAACACCCAAGTTTTCCCGATACAGATCAACACATGAAATAAGTCTAACAACATTCAGTTCGTGCCTCAGTACCAACGGTCCAGCCGTTGAAGGGTCAAGCCAACGCCTCACATGTGGCACGCCGTACTGCCCAAAACCCGAAGGTTCAAAGGGCAGTTCAAGACGGTCACATAATCGAGTTAAGGTTTGTTGTCTTCTAGAGGGTCCATCGCGTTACTTGCACTACTTAGAACGTCTTTAAACCATGGAAAAATCCAACACTTGGAAATTTCCCGACAGGGGAAAAATTGGGTATTTATATCAGGTCGAACTTTTTAACATATTCTAAAATTTATCCGGAAAGCCACATAGACAAAATCTGATACTCCGATCGAAACACCGAATCCCCAAAACAACCCCAGAAAATTCAACTCTTGAATAAATATTAAAAATTCCCAGAAAATCCAGCACTATCTATTAGGAGTTACTGTGTAAGATTCGCTGAACAATGATGCCGTACGGCCGCGAAACCGCCGCACGAGCCTTGCTCGTGCCGCGGAACCGCGGCAGTTTGATGGAGTTACGAGCACGAATTTCACAGTACCTCTTAAATTCACCTGCTGATTTTTCTGCATATTTTTAATGTTGAAAAACTCACTGTTTTCAAAAATGTACAGAGAGCATGGAAATTTTGGACTTTCGGGTTCGATCGGACTTCAAACTCCGTCTAGACTTCGCCTAAGGCTCTAGCTAGGCTCTGATACCACTATAGGGTTCCTAGGCACACTAGTGAGGTCTCACAAGGCATCAACCATGCCAAATTTAAAAATCTTGGTGCCGAGAAACCCTAATACGGATCGTTGGCTAGATATCTAGGCGAAAAACAATCTAGTTAACAACTTAACTAATGGGTTATCGGAAATACAACCTTTGTAGATCCGGTGCTCCACCTCCATAGCTCCGCAACGAAGTCCTTTGCTGTCCAAAAAGAATCCGGGCTCTAGCGTCGGCTTCATCGGAGAATAGGCGAGCTAGGTCGTCGATGTCCATGCCGAAGATGATCTACGTCGAGGCATCGCTAAATCAAGCTCCACCTTCACCAAGCCATGAAAACTTGTGAAGGAAACACACTCTACTACTTGGCAAGAGGTAGAGGATGAGAAAATAGGAAGTGGGTAGACTTTAGAATTGGATTTCTCACTCATTTCCATCAATCACCATTGATGAAGTCTAGGTTTTGCTTCTTGAAGAAGAAGAAGAAGAAGATGATCTAGAATGATTATTATGATAAGAATTATTTAAAATGAAAAGAATAATCAATTCTTATCATAAGTGAACCATGGTTAGTTGTAGAGAGTGAACTAGGGTTAGTGGAGTGGTTAGGGTTAAGCATGAGACAAAATGGTGACAAAGTCAAAGTGTTCATGAAACTTCATGAACAAAACAAAAATTGCCACCATTTTCTCATTTGCTTATTCTTTTTCCAAAAAGAAAAAGATTAATATATAAATAAGGAAATCAAAAACCCTAATCATCCACTTAACTATAGTTTGATACTTTACACTTAACCAAAAGGCATGTATCATCAAACATGATACAATCAAGTGCACAAAATCATATCGCATATGGAATGCGCACACCCGAGTGAGAAAATCCATTCAAAGTGAACCGATACTAGTTAATGCAAAGTAATATATCAAATATATAATTATGCATTAAATCACTAAATCAACACTTGATTCAATGATCCGGTCATGTCGCACATAACCGACTGGTATCATCAGTAACAACTTATCGAATCAACACTTGATCCGATAACCCGGCTATATCGCATATAACCGATCAATGTCACATCGCGAGAATGAAATACGGTATCACATACACGTATCATTCTCGGTCCCGCACATATCTCATATGCGCTCCTATTTCGTTTCGCTTGAGCCAGGAAACCTCTGTGTAGGACTCTAAAGACTCGTCAATACGCCGGCAGCAGGTGATGATCATATCAAACACCCACAAGCCGCAAGCGGTCTGCTAAACGTAACGGCCACCCGGGTATTAAGCGATCAGAAGATCGACGAGCAAGCCCGCTCACACTCCTGTGAATCCAACCAGTAACACTTACCGTACAGTCCGGTCTGTCCATCTGATCTGTCGCATATCTCGCCTAGGGGTGGTAAACATCAGACCCCAATAGCTCGATAAGTCGTGTCGATATGAGGTCTATAACAATTCGAGAAACTACTGGTAACACTTACCAGTAAATCTCAGCAACCCTAGCCTGGGATTTCCTGTTATAGCCAATCGAACACAGCGCAACATCAACTCCCTATACCGGGAGAGACGAATCCCCTCCTATCGCTCATTGCCTCCATGTGATTCGGGACTGTACCCAAAAACCACCGTTTTGCACGCCCTCTTGGACGTGGTAAGATGGAAATCAAAGCACAGTGGGAACCACACAAGACTCTATGACGATCTCGGGTCAACAGACTACTCTGTACCAGTGTCACCAGAGAACTGCCATCTGACGTGAGGTATAATACCATCTGGGAGTTCTCGGCGAGTCCGTCCAGTGTACCCAGTCTCTACTGAGCACCCGTATATCATCTCCGATGTCAAACACCAATGGATATGGGATCATCCATCGCCCATCTGTATGGGTCGAGAAGGTATACGCTAGTCTACTCTGATATATCGATGCCCCGTCTCGATACACCCACGACTAGGGACTTTGAAAGATGTACTTATGGACTACCATGCCCCCACTAGTATGATCCGCATCATAGTCCAGGTAGTCAAGTACACATCCTAAGGGCTTTACCAACATGTATCAGAGAGACAATCAATGTACACGTTAAGGTAAAGAGCAACCAGATAGCATACTATCATGTCGAGCAAGAAAGTCCTCCCTATATATGTCCCAGCATCCACTACAATATACATCCTATGTATAGTAATGGCCTCTAGGGCATACATATAACTAACAGTCAGTACATGGGCAGCCGTTATGCACAGCTAATGCCGCTGACGGCTTGTGGTTAAACCCACTGACATGGTATTGACGAGTCCTTAGAGTCCCCCACAGATAGTTTCCTAAGTTCGGGCGAAACGTTGTAGAGGCTGTATGGTTTTATGGCAAGGTTTGGAAAATGCACGTGGGTTTACGCACGTGTCATATTTCGGGCAGATAATACTGGTGGGTTTTGGCTTAAGTCGGATCCGAGTATTATACTATGTAGATATAATATCTTTGTCTCAGTTGCATTTGTATTCGGTCGTAATACAAATGCAGGTATGTATGTACAGTTACGGGGTTATCCTTAAATTCGTTTTCGTTTTTGGAAGTTGCCAGTTTTCTATCACCCGTCTTAAACATTCGGTTTAATGCTGATTTATATTTTCTTGAGGGTGAGTCATGAGTGTGGAAGATTCTAGAATGATGACTAGCTTTATGTGTCACCATTTGCATTAATTGTTTCGGATGAGGTGTTTAAGTGAGGTGGCTTAGTTCATTTAATGATTTGCAAGGTTTTAAAATGACTCATTCTTTTCATTATTGCTTATGGTCACCCCCTCTTCCTCCTACACTCCCCCCTACCTTCATATAGTGGCCGGCCCCTTTGTTGAGGGGATGAGGATTGAAAAAAAGAAAGGGTTGTTAAAAATGAGATGATATATTTGGTTCATAAATATTTCATAGCTCATTTTTTATCAAAGTTTCAAAAGACAACTTCATTAATCGTTCATCCATGGTTTTGAATGAAGCGAGACAAAGTGTTCTACTCATTCTCTGTAGGGTTGCTAGGCACGTGCACAAGGGTCTACGAGGCATCAACCATGCCCGATTAAAAAATTAGCCGTGCCGAACAACCCGAAGCCGGATCTTTAAACTAGGGTTTAGGCGAAAACAAGCATGTTAAACACTTTAACACTAAGTGAGAGAGATTACAACCTTTGTAGATCCGGTCCTTCACTTCATAAGCTCCGTGTAGAGGTCCCTTCGCTGCGATCATCGTGTTCCGGACTCTCGAGTGGTTCCACGAAGAGAAAGATGCAGTCTTGCTTCCGATCTTCGATACAAAGATGATCTACCTTGAAGTTTCGTTAACACAAGCTAACACTCATAATATGAAGTGAACACCCTCATCTAAATGGCAAGGATAGATGAGAATGATGAAGTAGGATTTTTGCTCTCTTTTATTATCTTTTTCTCACTCATTTATCATCACAAAATCAAATCAAGAAAGCTTTTCCATGAAAAGAGAAGGAAGAAGAAGATGGAATCCTTTTGTGATGAATAATGAATAACTCATTAGTGAGGTTAGAAATGCAACCATAGTTAAGAATGAATCCTTAACCCTTGTAGAGAAACAACCATGGTCAAGGGTTTGGGTTTGGTTAAGCAAATATCTTCATAAAATATCTTACACAAAACAAAACAAAAACCTTCTAGAAACTTCTAGAAGAGCTTAACCCTAATCAAACCCTAACCATGTTTAATCTCCACTAATCATGTTGCATTAATAACCATATCATGTTACAATATTATATATCACATATATAATATTTATTGTAACAAAATAAAATAATACAATTAACATATATCGCATATATATCAATGTATTACCCGAGCGAGAAAAAGAATCTTTTAGTGAGCAAATATTAGTTAATGTAATTTAATATATCATATATATTATTATACATTAAATTATCGAATCAACACTTGATCCGACAATCCGGCTATATCGCATATAACCGACTAATATTTATCCGTATTGATTCATCGAATCAACACTTGATCCGATGACCAGGCTGATATCATATATCGCAAGAATAGAATACGGTTCTCATATCGTATTATCCTCGGTCCCGCACATATCACATATGTGCCCGTACTCCGTTTTGCCTGAGCCAAGAAACCTCTGTGTAGGACTCTAAAGAATCGTCAATACGCCGGCAGTAGGTGATGATCATATCAAACACCCACAAGCTGCAAGCGGTCAGCTAAACGTAACAGCTACCCAGCTATTGAGCGTTCAGAAGATCAATAAGCAAGCCTGTACATTCTCCTGTGAATCCAAACAGTAACACTCCCGTACAGTCCGGTCTCGTCGTCTAATATGTCGCATATCTCGCCTAGGGGTGGTAAACGTCAGACCCCAGTAGCTCGATAAGTCGTGTCGATATGAGGTCTATAACAGTTCGAGAAACTACTGATAACACTTACCAGTAAATCTCAGCAACCCTGGCCAGGGATTTCCGGTTATAGCCAATCGAACACAGCACAACATCAACTCACTATACCGGGAGAGACGAATCCCCTCCTATCGCTCATTGCCTCCATGTGATTCGGGACTGTACCCAAAAGCCACCTTTTTGCACGCCCTCTTGGACATGGTATAATGGAAATCAAAGCACAGTGGGAATCACACAAGACTCTATGACGATCTCGGGTCAACAGACTACTCTATACCAAAGTCACCGGAGAACTGCCATCTGACGTGAGGTATAATACCATCTGGGAGTTCTCAGCGAGTCCGTCCAGTGTACCCTGTCTCCACTGAGCACCCGTACACCATCCTTGATGTCAAACACTGATGGATATGGGATCACCCTGTAGGGTTCCTAGGCACTCTCAAGAGGTCTCACAAGGCATCAACCATGCCAATTTCAAAAATTACGGTGCCGAGAAACCCTAGTGTACGGATCGTTTGCTAGAAAATTAGGCGAAAAGGCTAACTAGTTAACACTTAACTACAAGATACGGAAATACAACCTTTGTAGATCCGGTCCTCCACCTCCACGGCTCCGAGACGAGGTCCTCTCCGCTGTCCAAATCAAATCCGGGCTCTAGCGTTGGCTTCGTCGGAGAATGGGCAAGCTAGGTCGTCGATGTCCATGCCGAAGATGATCTACGTCGAAGCATCGCAAGATCAAGCTCTCACTTCACCAAGTCATGAAACTTGTGAAGAAAACACACTCTCCTACTTGGCAAGAGGTAGAGGATGAAGAAATAGTAAGTGGGTTCACTTTAGAATTGGATTTCTCACTCTTTTTCGTCACTTGCCATTGATGGAGGCAAGCTTTCTTCACTTGAAGCAAGGAAGAAGAAGAAGAATAATATGATAAGATTAATTATAATTGGAAAAGAAAATGAATACTTATCATATTAGAACCATGGTCAAGTGTAGAGAATTAACTAAGGTTAGATTAATGGTTAGGGTTAAAGATGAAGACAAGAATGGTTACAAAGTCAAAGCTTCATGAAGCTTCAACTAAACTCCAAAATTAGCAACCATTCTTTTCTTATCTATTCAAAATAAATAAATAAATAAATAAGTAAGAATAGAAAACCCTAATCATTAGTTTAACCATGGCTTAATCCATTACACTTAACTATAGTTAAACATGTATCATCAAACATGATACAATCAAGTGCACAAAAGTATATCACATATACAATGTGTACAATCCGAGTGAGAAAATCCATTTAAAGTGAACCAATACTAGTTAATGCAAAGTAATATATCAAATATATAATTATGCATTAAATCATTAAATCAACACTTGATTTAACGATCCGGTCATATCGCATATAACCGACTAGTATTCTATGTATCGGCTTATCGAACCAACCCTTGATTCGATAACTAGGTTATATCGCATACAACCTTTCGATACATTCATCGCGAGAATGGAATACGGTATCACATACACGCATTATTCTCGGTCCCGCACATATCTCATATGCGCTCCTATTTCGTTTCGCTTGAGCCAGGAAACCTCTGTGTAGGACTCTAAAGACTCGTCAATACGCCGGCAGCAGGTGATGATCATATCAAGCACCCACAAGCCGCAAGCGGTCTGCTAAACGTAACGGCCACCCGGGTATTGAGCGATCTGAAGATCGACGAGCAAGCCCGCTCACACTCCAGTGAATCCGACCAGTAACACTACCGTACAGTCCGGTCTGATCGTCTGATATGTCGCATATCTCGCCTAGGGGTGGTAAACGTCAGACCCCAATAGCTCGATAAGTCGTGTCGATATGAGGTCTATAACTGTTCGAGAAACTACTGGTAACACTTACCAGTAATTCTCAGCAACCCTGGCCAGGGATTTCCTGTTATAGCCAATCGAACACAGCGCAACATCAAATCCCTATACCGGGAGAGACGAATCCCCTCCTATCGCTCATTGCCTCCATGTGACTCGGGACTGTACCCAAAAACCACCGTTTTGCACGCCCTCTTGGACGTGGTAAGATGGAAATCAAAGCACAGTGGGAACCACACAAGACTCTATGACGATCTCGGGTCAACAGACTACTCTGTACCAGTGTCACCAGAGAACTGCCATCTGACGTGAGGTATAATACCATCTGGGAGTTCCCGGCGAGTCCGTCCAGTGTACCCAGTCTCTACTGAGCACCCATATATCATCTCTGATGTCAAACACCGATGGATATGGGATCATCCATCGCCCATCTGTATGGGTCGAGAAGGTATACGCTAGTCTACTCTGGTATATCGATGCCCCGTCTCGATATACCCACGACTAGGGACTGTGAAGGATGTACTTATGGACTACCATGTCCTCACTAGTATGATCCGCATCATAGTCCAGGTAGTCAAGTACAGATCCTAAGGGCTTTACCAACATGTAACAGAGAGACAATCAGCATACACGTTAAGGTAAAGTGTAACCAGATAGCATACTATCATGTCGAGAAAGAAAGTCCTCCCTATATATGTCCCAGCATCCACTACAATATACATCCTATGTACAGTAATGGCCTCTAGGGCATACATATAACTAACAATCTCCCACTTGCACTAGGGCCATCTGTAGCAGTGGTTGTAGTATCTCATACTCAACCATCCCAAAAAAAAAGTCTCTCTCTGGGAGCAGGCCTTTGTGAGTGGATCCGCTGTGTTGTCCTCTGAATCTACTCTCCAAACCTCGATCACCCTGGAGATCAACCATCTCCATGATCAAGTGATACTGCCTTAGAATATGTCTGGATCACTGATAGGACGGACATTCCTTGGCATAAGCCACAACTCCATTGTCTCACAATGGTTGGAACGTAGTTCATCTCATGAACCAATATACACCCAGACTGCCTCTTTGGTAGCATCTTAAGTAGCGATGTATCTAGCCTTTATCGTCTAGTATGTCACGGTATCTAGATTGGAACTTTTCCACCATACCGTCCCTTTACTGAGGGTATAGACAATGCCTGTGACTGACAATCAGTCGTCTTTATCACCCTGGAACACTTCCAGTGATTCTCCCCAGGATCGATTGATACCATCTCACTACAACTAGTGAGAATCCTAACATCCAATTAAATCTATCTCATAGATCCAAAACTCAGGATTTAGGAGGTATCAGTTTGATCCTATATGGAGAATCATAGTGATAAGCGGAGATTGATCGAGCGTAGCATAAGAAACTCTTTTCTTATCAAGAGTATGTCATCCACGTACTCTACGAGGATCGTTACCATACTCCCTACTACCTTTTTGTTTATACAAGGTTCATCTACCATTTTGATGATGTCAAACTCTTTGACCGCTTCATCAAAACAGATGTTCCAACTCCGCGATGCCTGCTTTATCCTATAAAGCATCTTGCACACGTTTCCGCTGCTCCCACTGTCTACGAAGCCCTCTGGCTGTGTACTTATAGACGCTCTCTTCTAAATCATCATTTAGAAAAGCAGTCAAGACACCCAACCACCAGATATCGCAGTCATGGTATGTAGCCGTGGCAAGTAGGATCTGGATGGACTTAAGCATAGTTACTTGAAAAGGTTTTAACATTATCCATACCTGGTCAATGATGCACACTTTTAACAAGTCTAGCTTTGAAAGTCTCAACTTTTCCATTTACACCAAGTAATCTTCTCAAGATATACTTGCTCCTGATGGGGATTCAACCCTTCAGATATAGCAACCAAAGTCCATACTTTGTTGGTGTACATGGATTCCATCTCAGATCACTAAGCATCCAGCCATTCTTACAGAGTCACACTCCTGATGGCCAGCTCGAAACCAGTTGGGTCATCATCTCATGATGCAATCCTCGCTCCCACTGTCATAGAGAAACCGAAGCATCTCTCAGGTGGGTGAGGAACCCTACTAGATCGGCGGAGAGGCTAAGGTTCGTTGGTATCTACTGAATCCCTTGGTTCTATCAAATCATCTGCTGTAGTTCGTATAGCTGGAACTATTCCAGTTCTACATGAAAGACCTTGCCTCGAACTTGTCCGGATTTTGCTTTTAGACATAGGCCGGACAACCCCAAATCTTAACTGACTTAAGACATGGGCTCTTCCCTTTCCATATCACATATGAAATGGTAGGCAACTGATTTGATTCGAACCTATTCAATAGGTATGCAGCTTCTCAAGCGCATAACTCCCAAAAAGGAAACGGGTAACTCAGTAGTACTCATCATAGAGCACACCTTATCACATAGGGTGTTATTGCTCCGCCCCGATATACCATCGTGCAATGGTGTATACGGAGGAGTAATGCTGAGAGAGAATCTCATTCTCCTTTAGAATAGTCAAGGATTTCCGTGCACAAGTATTCTCCTCCCTGATCTCATCATAGGACATAATACTTATACCCGTATATCTGGTTCTCCACTTCTAACTTATATTCTGTGAATATCTCAAAAGGTTCGGACTTGTGTTTCAACAGGAACATAGGTCTGAAACTCGAAAGATTATCAGAGAACGTAATGAAGTATAAAGAACCAGTCGTGGCATGTGTAGACAGGGGACCTACATACATCAACATGTATCATCCCAAGAGCTCACTAACTCTTTCTCTGTTTCCAGTAAACGGAGCTATGGTCATCTTATCTTTGTGACATGACTGGCGAGTTTCACAAGATGTAAATTCAAACTGATTTAAATATGCATCTAAATGTAACTCCAGCCAGTCGGGTTACATTGATATGACCTAGTCTACAATGCCTCAAGAAGGATTCGTTCATTTCTGAACTCTTCCTCTTGTGTGTGTTCTGTGTACTAAAGAACTGTAGTTTGATTTAGAACGTCAATGCTTTTAGATAACGTGCCTGAACCGATCAACTTTTGATATAGGAAATGTTCAAAACATTATCCAACTATACAAAATTTTATCATTTCTTTACTGATAGAGAGACTGATATGATTTTGTACATCAGGTTCGGTATCTAATAACATTTGTTCAGAATCAATGTATTAGTAATAGAGGGTGACAGTGACCAACAGACTTGGCTGCAACTCTTGCCCCGTTTTCTGTCTCATGAAACTTATCACCCGTTCTTAGTTCTCTACCTTTCTGTAGCCCTATGTAACAGATTACATATCTGGGATCCTGATCTGGTATCACATACCCAGGACGTAGAGGATACAGAGAAACTGTTCTTTGTAACGAACACACCCGAAGATGATGCATCATCATGCACTCTCTTCGTTTGGGCGGCACGGGAATTCTGGTAATCCCCTATTTCCTGCTCTGTCTTATAACAATTATAAGTTGGAGCGGGACCAACGTTCCCCAGCTCAGTATAACAAGCGGGTTCGGTCAATAATCCGTTTTATTATCTTGATTAAGGCGTGATATGGTCGCTACCTGGAGAGAGAGAGAAGAAAACACTCAGCGTGCGCTCTGTCAAGAATAGATTGGTTATTATTTTATCTAATCAGGATGGCTCCCACTGCTTTTTATCAAATCTTCCTTCAAACCCTAAAAGGAAAGACTAGCCGGGATTAATTACACACTACAAGTTCGCCAATCTTTCAGCCAGGCCAGTGTCGGTACTTTGAGGGAGGTCCCCCGTGCTTTCGCACGAACCTAATTAATGTAAACCTCGTTTTCCCAGAGGCGTAACCTCGTTAACACCTTTCTAGACACCTACTTGATCGGCTAATTGTAATGTATAAAACTCTCCCAGGAGTAACTCTTACTCGCAGCGGGTATCGGGATCCAACTATCTCATAGAAGGTATGCAATCTCATTGCAAATTTCAACACTTGAAATTCCCGATAATATTTTGCCCCATGCGATCTATGACCTTGACTGAGTCAACAAACTATAGACCGCAAGTAAAGTTCAACCCGTCATTTCTCGATTGAATTAAACCCACCCGCACGACCCTTGACTGAGTCAACAAGGCCGCACGACTACCCTAATCCAATCGCATCATATACTTTGCAGATAAGCAATAATCAGCTACCGCACACTACGCCTTGACTGAGTCAACAAACGCAGCACGAATACTAACTATTACCTATCTGAAATGACGGAGGGCTACGACAGGTTTTTAAGAAAACCTTTTGCGTAATGAACTTTATATCGTTGTAGAATCAAATGATTTTAAAAATGGAGTGTTTTTGAGGCTTTTCTAGTTTTGCTAAAGGAGTCACTCCCGGTGAAGGGATCGTCGGTCCTTTCCTCGTCGAATGAGGTGCAGGATATATCACATATATCTCTGTGCAAAGCAAAAACTCTTAAAAGCAATCAAAAGACAAACCGAATGTGTAGCATCTGCCAGTTATTGCTAAAGGAGTCACTCCCGGTAAAGGGATCTCGGTCCTTTCCTCATCGAATAAGGTGCAGGATATATCTCATATACCGCTGTGCAAAGCAAGAACTGTAACTACCTGTTTTATTTTGAAATTCGATTCTACAACATCTTAGGTTTCTTTTATTTCATTAATCACATTAATGAAGTCCCATCATTTAAGTACCTAAACATCACAGATAAATACGACGTACACTTATGCCATCCGCATTCGCCTCGATGTCCCCTCGTGCACCGTTAGGTTAGGTAACTAACGACAGAGCGGAGCAGGGCTAGCGCGGGTGTAAAACATAAGTAACGTCTATATAATATATCATATATACTATATACTGTATCTATCACAGAACATCACATGATCACATCACAGATATTGCAGCAGAAGAATCATATGAAATATTGGATATACTAGGACGTCCGTGTTTTCAATACGAGCCAGTATAAAACACGGATTCCACGGTCGTGATGAATAGCCAAACCCACACCCCTAGACCCCTACGAGAGCGGCAAGCAACCCTACCAATTCTAGAGTTAGGAGACCCGGACTCGACTCCTCGAGTTGGTCTCCCACTGGACTCCAGAACTCGGTTACTTGTGCCCTCCTCCTTGGGTCTATCCTAGTGCGGAAAAGTAAATAATATACATCAACGGTGACAACTTCCGCAACCTGGAAGTGCCCCAATAAAAGAATATTACATACAAGTTTTTACATGAATGAAAATGAAAAACACTCATCTCACATAAAAACCCCCGGCTATTCAAACACGACGATCCAATATAACATATCCAGCAACACATAACATCATATGTCATCAACGTAAGTAAATATGCGCATCCCAATTGTCGTTGACATATAGCAACGAAACCGGCGATATCACATATTACACTTACGGTCACAGAAAAGAAAGTGTAAAACTACAACAGTTGGAATCCGCAATCTCTTTAGACATCACATGCCTAATCAAATGAATTACTTAGACATCGCATGCCTAACAATTATAAACCCCGTATTTTAGTCTCATTATCGAAAACACTTTTCAATATCAAGTCGGTGAATTCAACAGGATTCCCGACATCCTGATCGAATACTCGTCGCAAACTTTAGTAGACGGCCGCACCCCCGATACCGTCGACGAAGTGCACCAAGGCGGAACACCGCTGCCGCGAGCACCCGAACGGATGCTTTCGGCGACGGGGTTCTCCTACAGTCACTTGGTCGGGGCTATGGAGTGAGGCTGTCTATTAAGTTTACCCGGCGAGTATCCGCGTACGCTACGTGATTGCCACGGACTTTTGATCACATCAAAATTCCGTGGCAACCGATCAAGTGAGACTAAACTGCTATATTTATAACATTCATTCAGTTATCTCATAACTACTTGTGAATTCCAATTATTGTATCCCATTCCAGATAAACAGAAAATGTTAAACTTTCTGATCGAACAATCGAACACCCAAGTTTTCCCGATACAATCCAACACATGAAATAAGTCTAACAACATTCAGTTCGTGCCTCAGTACCAACGGTCCAGCCGTAGAAGGGTCAAGCCAACGCCTCACATGTGGCACGCCGTACTGCCCCAAACCCGAAGGTTCAAAGGGTAGTTCAAGACGGTCACATAATCGAGTTAAGGTTTGTTGTCTTCTAGAGGGACCATCGCCTTACTTGCACTACTTAGAACGTCGTTAAACTACGGAAAAATCCAACACTTGGAAATTTCCCGACAGGGGAAAAATTGGGTATTTATATCCGGTCGAACTTTTTAACATATTCTAAAATTTATCCGGAAAGCCACATAGACAAAATCTGATACTCCGATCGAAACACCGAATCCACAAAACAACTCCAGAAAATTCAACTCTTGAATAAATATTAAAAATTCCCAGAAACACCAGAAATAATATATAAGAATTACTGTGCAAAAAGGGATTCACAAAACGACAAAAGTAGCGCGGATCCGCCGCATCAGCCTACTATAAGGCCGCGGATCCGCGCCCACTTTAATGAATAAAGCCCTCGAATTTAAACAGTAATTCTTAGATTATTTTACTGAGTTTTCTGAATATTTTTAATCTGGAAAAATCCCAGTTTTTCAAAATAGTCCAGAGAGCAACTTTAGGGTTTTGGTTTTGATTCGATCGGAGTTCAAATTCCGTCAAGACTTCGCCTAAGGCTCTAGCTAGGCTCTGATACCACTGTAGGGTTCCTAGGCACTCTCAAGAGGTCTCAGAAGGCATCAACCATGCCAATTTCAAAAATTACGGTGCCGAGAAACCCTAGTGTACGGATCGTTTGCTAGAAAATTAGGCGAAAAGGCTAACTAGTTAACACTTAACTACAAGATACGGAAATACAACCTTTGTAGATCCGGTCCTCCACCTCCACGGCTCCGAGACGAGGTCCTCTCCGCTGTCCAAATCAAATCCGGGCTCTAGCGTCGGCTTCGTCGGAGAATGGGCAAGCTAGGTCGTCGATGTCCATGCCGAAGATGATCTACGTCGAAGCATCGCAAGATCAAGCTCTCACTTCACCAAGTCATGAAACATGTGAAGAAAACACACTCTACTACTTGGCAAGAGGTAGAGGATGAAGAAATAGGAAGTGAGTTCACTTTAGAATTGGATTTCTCACTCTTTTTCGTCACTTGCCATTGATGGAGGCAAGCTTTCTTCACTTGAAGCAAGGAAGAAGAAGAAGAATAATATGATAAGATTAATTATAATTGGAAAAGAAAATGAATACTTATCATATTAGAACCATGGTCAAGTGTAGAGAATTAACTAAGGTTAGATTAATGGTTAGGGTTAAAGATGAAGACAAGAATGGTTACAAAGTCAAAGCTTCATGAAGCTTCAACTAAACTCCAAAATTAGCAACCATTCTTTTCTTATCTATTCAAAATAAATAAATAAATAAATAAGTAAGAATAGAAAACCCTAATCATTAGTTTAACCATGGCTTAATCCATTACACTTAACTATAGTTAAACATGTATCATCAAACATGATACAATCAAGTGCACAAAAGTATATCACATATACAATGTGTACAATCCGAGTGAGAAAATCCATTTAAAGTGAACCAATACTAGTTAATGCAAAGAAATATATCAAATATATAATTATGCATTAAATCATTAAATCAACACTTGATTTAACGATCCGGTCATATCGCATATAACCGACTAGTATTCTATGTATCGGCTTATCGAACCAACCCTTGATTCGATAACTAGGTTATATCGCATACAACCTTTCGATACATTCATCGCGAGAATGGAATACGGTATCACATACACGCATTATTCTCGGTCCCGCACATATCTCATATGCGCTCCTATTTCGTTTCGCTTGAGCCAGGAAATCTCTGTGTAGGACTCTAAAGACTCGTCAATACGCCGGCAGCAGGTGATGATCATATCAAGCACCCACAAGCCGCAAGCGGTCTGCTAAACGTAACGGCCACCCGGGTATTGAGCGATCTGAAGATCGACGAGCAAGCCCTCTCACACTCCAGTGAATCCGACCAGTAACACTACCGTACAGTCCGGTCTGATCGTCTGATATGTCGCATATCTCGCCTAGGGGTGGTAAACGTCAGACCCTAATAGCTCGATAAGTCGTGTCGATATGAGGTCTATAACTATTCGAGAAACTACTGGTAACACTTACCAGTAATTCTCAGCAACCCTGGCCAGGGATTTCCTGTTATAGCCAATCGAACACAGCGCAACATCAACTCCCTATACCGGGAGAGACG
Source organism: Agapanthus africanus (assembly GCA_030015575.1). Classification (NCBI taxonomy): domain Eukaryota; kingdom Viridiplantae; phylum Streptophyta; class Magnoliopsida; order Asparagales; family Amaryllidaceae; genus Agapanthus; species Agapanthus africanus. The sequence goes on along the minus strand of JASDDO010000029.1, from coordinate 248,635,452 downwards.
AATCCCCTCCTATCGCTCATTGCCTCCATGTGACTCGGGACTGTACCCAAAAACCACCGTTTTGCACGCCCTCTTGGACGTGGTAAGATGGAAATCAAAGCACAGTGGGAACCACACAAGACTCTATGACGATCTCGGGTCAACAGACTACTCTGTACCAGTGTCACTAGAGAACTGCCATCTGACGTGAGGTATAATACCATCTGGGAGTTCTCGGCGAGTCCGTCCAGTGTACCCAGTCTCTACTGAGCACCCGTATATCATCTCTGATGTCAAACACCGATGGATATGGGATCATCCATCGCCCATCTGTATGGGTCGAGAAGGTATACGCTAGTCTACTCTAGTATATCGATGCCCCGTCTCGATATACCCACGACTGGGGACTGTGAAGGATGTACTTATGGACTACTATGTCCCCACTAGTATGATCCGCATCATAGTCCAGGTAGTCAAGTACAGATCCTAAGGGCTTTACCAACATGTAACAGAGAGACAATCAGCATACACGTTAAGGTAAAGTGTAACCAGATAGCATACTATCATATCGAGCAAGAAAGTCCTCCCTATATATGTCCCAGCATCCACTACAATATACATCCTATGTACAGTAATGACCTCTAGGTCATACATATAACTAACACACCCATCGCCCATCATATGGGTCAAGATGCGTATACGCTACTCTACTCTAGTGTATCGATGCCATGTCTCGATACACCCTCGACTAAGAACAGTTATAGGATGTACTCGTTGACTACCGTGGCCCCACTAGTATGATCTCATCATAGTCCCAGTAGTCGAGTACATATCCTAAGGGCTTTGTCAACATGTAACATAGAGACAATCAGAGTAAATGTTAAGATAAAGTGCAACCAGATAGCGTACTATCATGTCGAGCAAGAAAGTCCTCCCTATATATGTCCAAGCATCCATTACAATATACATCGTATATACAGTAATGGCCTCTAGGGCATACATATAACTAACAATCTCCCACTTGCACTAGGTCCATCTGTTGTGGTATCACATACCCAACAATTAGCTGCGGTTGAAGTATCTCATACTCAACCATCTCATAAAAGTCTCTACTGGGAAAAAGGCCTTTGTGAGTGGATCCGCACCGTTGTCCTCTGTGTCTACTCTCCTAACCTTGATCTTCCTGGAGATCAACCATCTCCATGATCAGGTGATACTGCCTAAGAATTATATCTGGATTTCTGATGGGACGATAATTCCTTGGCTAAAGCCACAACTCCATTGTCACACAATGGTAGGAACGAAGTTCATCTCATGAACTTATATATATCCAGACTGCCTATTTGGTAGCATCTTTGGTAACGATGTATCTTGCCTTTAATCGTCTAGTATGTCACGGTATCTAGCTTGGAACTCTTCCAACATACTGTCCCTCCACTGAGGGTAAAGACAATGCCTGCGACTGACATTCAGTCGTCCTTATCACCCTGGAACTTTTCCAGTGATTCTCCCCAAGATCGATTGATACCATCTCACTACAACTAGTGAGTATCCTAACTTCCAATTAGATCTATCTCATAGATCAAAAAACCCAGGATTTAGGAGGTATCACTTTGATCCTATATGGTGAATCCTTGTGATAAGCAGAGATTGACCGAGCGTAGCATAGGAAACTCCTTCCCTATCAAGAGTATGTCATCCACGTACTCTACGAGGATCACCACCATACTCCCTACTACCTTTTTGTATATACAAGGTTCATCTACCATTTTGATGAAGTCAAACTCTTTGACTACCACATCAAAATACATGTTCCAACTCCGCGATACCTGTTTTATCATATAAAACATCTTGCACACGTTTCCGCTGCTCCTACTGTCTACGAAGCTCTCTGGCTGTGTACTTATAGACGCTCTTTTCTAAAACATCATTTAGAAAAGCAGTCATGACACTCAACCGCCAGATATCGTAGTCATGGTATGTAGCCGTGGCAAGTAGGATCTGGATGGACTTAAGCATAGCTTTGAAAGTCTCAACTTTTCCATGTACACCAAGTAATCTTCTCAAGGTATACTCGCTCCTGATGGGGATTTAACCCTTTAGATAAAGAAACCAAAGTCCATACTTTGTTGGTGTATAAGGATTCCATCTCAGATCGCTAAGCATCCAGCCATTCTTACAGAGTCCCACTCATGATGGCCAGCTTGAAACTAGTTGGGTCATCATCTCATGATGCAGTCCTCGCTCCCACTGTCATAGAGAAACCGAAGTATCTCTCAGGTGGGTGAGAAACCCTACTAAATCAGCGGAGAGGCCGAGGTTCATTGGTTATTATTGAATCCTTTGGTTCTACCAAATCATCAGCTGCAGTTTGTATAGCTGGAACCCTTCCAGTTCTACATAACAAATCTTGCCTCGAGCTTGTCCGGATTTAGCTTTTAGACATAGTCCGGACAACCCCAAATCTTAACAAACTTAAGATATGGGCTCTTCCCTTTCCATATCACATATGAAGTGGTAGGCAACTGATTTGATTTGAACCTTATCCAATAGGTATGTAGCTTCTCAAGCGCATAACACCCAAAAAGAAATAGGAAACTCAGTAGTACTCATCATAGAGCACACCATATCACATAGGGTGTTATTGCTCCATCCCGATACACCGACGTGCTGTGGTGTATACGGAGGAGTAATGCTGAGAGAGAATCTCATTCTCCTTTAGAATAATCCAGGAATTCCGTGCTCAAGTATTCTCCTCCCTGATCATATCAAAGGACATAATACTTATACCCATTTTTGGTTCTCTACATCTAACTTATATTCTGTGAATATCTCAAAAGGTTCGGACTTGTGTTTCAACAGGAACATATGTCTGAATCTTAAGAGATCATCAGAGAATGTAATGAAGTACAAAGAACCGGTCTTGGCATGTGTAGACAGGGGACCTTCATACATCAGCATGTATCAATCCCAAGAGTTCACTAACTCTTTCTCTGTTTCCAATAAACAGAGCTATGGTTATCTTATCTTTGTGACATGACCGGAAAGTTTCACAAGATGTAAATTCAAACTAATTTAAATATGCATCAATATGTAACTTGAGCTAGTCGGGTCGCATTGATATGACCTAGTCTACAATGCCTCAAGAAGGATTTGTTCATTTCTGAACTCTTCCTCTTGTGTGTGTTCTGTATACTAAGAACTGTAGTTTGATTTAGAACGTCAATGCTTTTAGATAACGTGCATGAACCAATCAACTCTTGATATAGGAAATGTTCAAAACATTATCCAACAATACAAAATTATATCCTTTCTTTACTAATAAAGAGACTGATATGATGTGGTATATCAGGTTCGGTATCTAATAACATTCGTTTAGAATCAATGTATTCTGGTAATACAGGGTGATAGTGACCAACAGACTTGGCTGCAACACTTACACCGTTTTCTGTCTCATGAAACTTATCACCCGTTCTCAGTTCTCTACCTATCTGTAGCCCATGTAACAGATTACATTTGCGGGATCCTGATCCGGTATCTCATACCCAGGACGTAAAGGATTCTGAGAAACAGTTCTTTGTAAAGAACACACCCGAAGATGATGCATCAACATGCACTTTCTTCGTTTGGGCGGCACGGGAAATCTGGTATTCCCTAATTTCCTACTGTCTTAGAACAATTATAAGTTGGAGCGGGACCAACGTTCCCCAGCTCAGTATAACAAGCGGGTTCGGTTAATTCATCCGTTTTATTATCTTGATTAAGGCGTGATATGGTCGCTACCTGGAGAGAGAGAGAAGAAAACACTCAGCGTATGCTCTTGCAAGATTAGATTGGTTGTCTAATATATCTAATCAGGATGCCTCCCACTGTTTTAATCAAATCTTCCTTCAAACCCTAAAAGGAAAGACTAGCCGGGATTAATTACACGCTACAAGTTCGCTAATCTTTCAGCCAGGCCAGTGTCGGTACTTTGAGGGAGGTCCCCCGTGCTTTCGCACGAACCTAATTAAAGTAAACCTCGTTTTCCCAGAGGCATAACCCCGTTAACACCTTTCTAGACACCTACTTGATCAGCTAATTGTAATGTGTAAAACTCTCCCAGGAGTAACTCTTACTCGCAGCGGGTATCGGGATCCAACTATCTCATAGAAGGTATGCAATCTCAGTGCAAATTTCAACACTTAAAATTCCCAATAATATTTTGCCCCTAGCAGCTTATGACCTTGGCTAAGGTCAACAAATCATAAGTGCTAGCCAAGTTCAACCCGTCATTTCCCGATTGAATTAAACCCACCCGCACGACCCTTGGCTAAGGTCAACAAAGTCGCACGACTACCCTAACTCAATCGCATCATATGCTTATACAGATAAGCACTAATCAGCTACCGCACACTACGCCTTGGCTAAGGTCAACAAACGCAGCACGAATACTAACCAGTACTTATCTGAAATGACGGAGGGCTACGACAGGTTTTTAAGAAAACCCTTTGCGTAATGAACTTGATATCGTTGTAGAATCGAGTGATTTTAAATGGAATGTTTTTTAGGCTTTTCTGGTTTTGCTAAAGGGGTCACTCCCGGTAAAGGGATCGTCGGCCCTTTCCTCAGCGAATAAGGTGCGGGATATTTCACAAATATCACTATGCAAAGCAAGAACTATAGAAGCAATCAAAAGACAAACCGAGTTTGTAGCATCTGCTAGTTTCACTAAAGAGGTCACTCCCGGTGAAGGGATTTTGGCTCTTTCCTTATCGAATAAGGTGCAAGAAAGTGTAAAACTACAACAGTTGGAATCCGCAACCTTCTTAGACATCGCATTCCTAACCAAATGAATTCCTTAGACATCGCATGCCTAACAATTATAAACCCAGCATTTTAGTCTCATTATCGAAAACTCTTTTCAATATCAAGTCGGGCAATTCAACAAGATTCCCGACGTCCTGATCGAATACTCGTCGCAAACTTTAGTAGACGGCCGCACCCCCAGATGCCGTCGACGAAGTGCACTAAGGCGGAACACCGCTGCCGCAAGCACTTGAACGGATGCTTTTGGCGACGGGATTCTCCTACAGTCACTTGGTCGGGGCTATGGGGCGTAGCTGTCTATTAAGTTTACCCGGCGAGTATCCGCGTACGCTACGTGATTGCCACGGACTTTTGATCACATCAAAATTCCGTGGCAACCGATCATTTGAGACTAAACTGCTAGATTTACAACATTCAAATTAGTTATCTCATAACTACTTGTGGATTCCAAATATTGTATCACAGTCCAGATAAATAGACAATGTTAAACTTTCCGATCGAATAATCAAACACCCAAGTTTTCCCAAATAATTCTCAACACTTGAAATTAGTTTAAAAAACATCCATCACATGCTACAGTACCAATGGTCCAGCCGTAGAAGGGTCAATCCAACGCCTCACATGTGGCACGCCGTACTGCCGCAAACCCTAAGGTTTAGAGGCAGTTCAAGACGGTCACATAATCGAGTTAAGATTTGTTGTCTTCTAGAGGGTCCACCGCGTTACTTGCATGACTTAGAACGTTCTTAAACACGAGAAAAATCCAACTTTTGAAAAATTTTCCGACTGGGAAAAAAGTGAGTTATTGATATCCGTTCGAACTTTTTAACAGTTTCTAAAAATTATCCGGACAAACTAAACATAGTTAAATTATTCGATCGAATCAACGAGTCCCCAATACATCCCTAGAAAACTCAACACTTGAGTGGAATTAAAAAATTCCCAGAAAAAATTGCCAAGAAAGGACCTAAGAATAAATAAGTGAAATTCCAGGGACTAAGTCCAAATTTTGGCCGCGGAACCGCTGCCAAACCCATGGTTTGGCCGTTGTTCCGCGGTCAAAATATTGAGTTAGTTGACCGTACTTCATAATGATTCTTGGTTTTTCTTGCTTGTTTTTTTGAGCATTTTTAATTTAGAAAAAAAAATATTTGAAAAATGTACAGAGAAGGGTTCGTGTCGGGGTATTCGGGTTCGATCGGACTTTAAACTTCGTCTAGACTTCGTTTAAAGCTCTAGCTTGGCTCTGATACCACTGTAGGGTTGCTAGACACGCGCACAAGGGTCTACGAGGCATCAACCATGCCCGATTAAAAAATTAGCCGTGCCGAACAACCCGAAGCCAGATCTTTAAACTAGGGTTTAGGCGAAAACAAGCATGTTAAACACTTTAACACTAAGTGAGAGGGATTACAACCTTTGTAGATCCGGTCCTTCACTTCATAAGCTCCGTGTTGAGGTCCCTTCGCTGCGATCATCGTGTTCCGGACTCTCGAGAGGTTCCACGAAGAGAAAGATGCAGTCTTGCTTCCGATCTTCGATACAAAGATGATCTACCTTGAAGTTTCGTTAACGCAAGCTAACACTCATAATATGAAGTAAACACCCTCATCTAAATGGCAAGGAAAGATGAGGATGATAAAGTAGGATTTTTGCTCTCTTTTATTATCTTTTTCTCACTCATTTATCATCACAAAATCAAATCATGAAAGCTTTTCCATGAAAAGAGAAGGAAGAAGAAGATGGAATCCTTTTGTGATGAATAATGAATAACTCATTAGTGAGGTTAGAAATGCAACCATAGTTAAGAATGAATCCTTAACCCTTGTAGAGAAACAACCATGGTCAAGGGTTTGCGTTTGGTTAAGCAAATATCTTCACAAAATATCTTACACAAAACAAAACAAAAACCTTTTAGAAACTTCTAGAAGAGCTTAACCCTAATCAAACCCTAACCATGTTTAATCTCCACTAATCATGTTTCATTAATAACCATATCATGTTACAATATTATATATCACATATATAATATTTATTGTAACAAAATAAAATAATACAATTAACATATATCGCATATATATCAATGTATTACCCGAGCGAGAAAAAGAATCTTTTAGTGAGCAAATATTAGTTAATGTAATTTAATATATCATATATATTATTATACATTAAATTATCGAATCAACACTTGATCCGACAATCCGGCTATATCGCATATAACCGACTAATATTTATCCGTACCGATTCATCGAATCAACACTTGATCCGATGATTCGGCTGATATCATATATCGTAAGAATAGAATACGGTATCTCATATCGTATTATCCTCGGTCCCGCACATATCACATATGTGCCCCTACTCCGTTTTGCCTGAGCCAAGAAACCTCTGTGTAGGACTCTAAAGAATCGTCAATACGCCGGCAGTAGGTGATAATCATATCAAACACCCACAAGCTGCAAGCGGTCAGCTAAATGTAACAGCTACCCAGCTATTGAGCGCTCAGAAGATCAACAAGCAAGCCTATACATTCTCCTGTGAATCCAAACAGTAACACTCCCGTACAGTCCGGTCTGGTCGTCTGATATGTCGCATATCTCGCCTAGGGGTTGTAAACATCAGACCCCAGTAGCTCGATAAGTCGTGTCGATATGAGGTCTATAACAGTTCGAGAAACTACTGATAACACTTACCAGTAAATCTCAGCAACCCTGGCCAGGGATTTCCAGTTATAGCCAATCGAACACAGCACAACATCAACTCCCTATACCGGGAGAGACGAATCCCCTCCTATCGCTCATTGCCTCCATGTGATTCGGGACTGTACCCAAAAGCCACCTTTTTGCACGCCCTCTTGGACGTGGTATAATGGAAATCAAAGCACAGTGGGAATCACACAAGTCTCTATGACGATCTCGGGTCAACAGACTACTCTGTACCAGTGTCACCGGAGAACTGCCATCTGACGTGCGGTATAATACCATCTAGGAGTTCTCGGCGAGTCCGTCCAGTGTACCCAGTCTCCGCTGAGCACCCGTACACCATCCTTGATGTCAAACACTGATGGATATGGGATAACCCATCTCCCATCATATGGGTCAAGATGCGTATGCGCTAGTCTACTCTTGTGTATCGATGCCCTGTCTCGATACACCCTCGACTAGGAATAGTTATAGGATGTACTCGTCGACTACCGTGGCCCCACTAGTATGATCTCATCATAGTCCCAGTAGTCGAGTGCATATCCTAAGGGCTTTATCAATATGTAACATAGAGACAATCAGAGTACATGTTAAGATAAAGTGCAACCTGATAGCGTACTATCATGTCGAGCAAGAAAGTCCTCCCTATATATGTCCAAGCATCCATTACAATATAAATCGTATGTACAGTAATGGCCTCTAGGGCATACATATAACTAACATTCTCTACATCAATCTTGGACATGTCGGTTAGCAAACTTCATGTCCGAGTTGCCTCGGTTCAGAGGCGGGAGCCCGTTTAAAGATCCGTAGATATGGTGCCACCTCGACGAGGAGCCAGGAGATCGGAGCAGCCGCAACGGAGCGTGGGATGATGGTTAAAGACCGAAGGATTCGGATCGTTCGGTATAGCTTTTCAACCCACTTTTTAGTATGTTAGTTTAGCGTTAATGGTAGATCCGGGTTATAGTATGCAATAGCGCCAGTTAAAAAGTTTTTGTTCCGCATTTGGCCTCTGAAAGACGGCCGGGGCACTACCGTAGACCTACATTAAGTCTTCATTCTTAACTCATGGTTGCATTTCTAACCTCACACTTGATTTCATTATTCATCACAAAAGGATTTGATCTTCTTCTTCTTCTTCTTGATGAAAAGCTTTCTAGCTTTTTCATAAGTGATGAAAATGAGTGAGAAATTGAAAACAAATGAGAGCTAAATTTCTACTTCATCATCCTCATCTATTCTTGCCACTTAGATTAGGGTGTTTGCTTTGCTAATACTTGATTAGCAAAGCAAGAGCTTGGGTTTGAGTTTCTTCAAGGCAGATCATCTTTGTTATTGAAGATCAGAAGCAAGATTGCATCTTTCACTTCATGGAGCCTCTCTAGAGTCCGGGTACTTGATGATCGCAGCGAAGGGACCTCAACACGGAGCTAGTGAAGTGAAGGAACGGACTACAAAGGTTGTAATTCCCAACTCTTAGAAGTAAAGTTGTTTACTTGCTTATTGTTTCGCCAAATCTCTAGTCTAAGATCATGGTTTGGGTTGTTCGGCACATGAAAAATTTGATTTTGGCATGGTTGATGCCTTGTAGAACTTTGTTCTAGTACCTAGTAACCCTACAGTGGTATCAGAGCCAAGCTAGAGTTTTAGGCGTCGTGTAGACGAAGTTAAAAGTCTGATCTAACCCCGAAACATCGCATTTGACCCCTTATTGGAAATTTTTTCAAAAGTTGAATTTTTTCGTATTAAAAATACTCAGAAAATTAAGCAGGGAATTATAAGAATTACTGTGAAGTACGGACCCATGAACCCTTCAAGTGACCACGGAACCGCGGCCAAACCATGAGTTTGACGGCGGTTCCGCGGCCAACTTAGGGTGTCAGGGGATAATACTTCATGGTATGATTCTTGGGTACTTTTGCATGCTTCTGGGAATTTTTAATTCTACTCAAGTGTTGAGTTTTCTGGAGATCTTTTGTATTCGTTGATTTGATCGGAAAGTTTAATTTCGTTTAAGTTTTGTCCGGGTAATTTAGAACGTGTTAAAAAGTTCGAACGGATATCAATAACTCACTTTTTTCCCTGTCGGAAAACTTTCAAGTGTTGGATTTTTTCACGAGTTTGAAACTTTCGGAAAATCATTCAAGCGTATCTGTGGACCATCTAGAAAAACGTAACCTTAACTCGATTATGTGACCGTCAAAACTGCCACTTGAACCCTAGAGTTTGTGGTAGTTTAGCGTTGCTACATGTGAGGCGTTGGTTTAACCCTTCTACTGCTGGTTCATTGGGGCTGTGACATGTTCTGGTTTTTTTGAACTCCGTTCAAGTGTTGAGCTATTTGGGAAATCTTGGGTGTTTGTTTATTCGATCGGAAAGTTTAACATTATCTATTTATCTGGAATGTGATACAATATTTGGAATCCATAAGTATTTATGAGATAACTAATTTGAATGTTATAAATCTAGCAGTTTAGTCTCAGATGATCGGTTGCCACGGGATTTTGATGCGATCAAAAGTCCGTCGCAATCACGTAGCATACGCGGATACTCGCCGGGTAAACTTAATAGGTAGCCACACCCCAAAGCCCCGACCAAGTGACTGTAGGAGAACCCCGTCGCCAAAAGCATCCGTTCAGGTGCTCGCGGCAGCGGTGTTCCACCTTAGTGCACTTCATCGACGGCATCGGGGGTGCGGCCGTCTACAAAAGTTTTCGACGAGCATTCGATCAGGATGTCGGGAATCTTGTTGAATTGCCCGACTAGATGTTGAAAAGTGTTTTCGATATTGAGACTAAAATGCAGGGTTTATAGTTGTTAGGCATGAGATGTCTAAGGAATTCATTCGGTTAGGCATGCGATATCTAAGGAGGTTGTGGATTCCAACTGTTGTAGTTTTACACTTTCTTTTCTGCGACCGTAAGTGTAATATGTAGTGTATCGCCGGTTTCGTTGCTATACATCAATGACAACTGGGATACGCATATTTACTTACGTTGATGATATGTGATGTTATGTGTTGCTGTGATATGTTATATTGGATCGTCGGGTTTTTGAATAGCCGAGGGTTTTATGTGAGATGAGAGTTTTTCATTTTCATTCATATAAAATTCATTGTATGTAATATTCTTTTATTGGGGCACTTCCGGGCTGAGGATGATGTCACCATTGTATATTATTTACTTTTCCGCATTAGGATAGACCCAAGGCGGGGAGAACAAGTAACCGGGTTCTAGGGTACAGTGGGAGACCATCTCGAGGAGTCGAGACCGGGTGTCCTAACTCTAGAACTGGCAGGGTTACTTGCCGCTCTCGTAGGGGTCTAGGGATGTGGGTTTGGCTATTCATCGCGACCGTGAAATCCATGTTTTATACAGGCTCGTATTAAAACACGGACCTCCTAGTATATCCAATATTTCATATATGTTCTTCTGCTGCAATGTTCTGTTATGAGATCATATTACTGCCTGAGACGAATGTTTATATTGTATATGTGAGATATATATTAAATATTGTTGATTTCGTTTCATATCTGATGCTTGTGAAGCATAATAAAATGGGACTTCATTAATGAGATTAATGAAATAAAAGAAACCTAAAGATGTTATAGAAACTTGTCTTAAAAACAAGTCAAGTTCAACCCGTCATTGTCCTTCATTAACTTAGACCCACCTGCACGTTCCCTTGACAGAGGTCAAAATGACCGTGCGACTATCCTAAATAATCGCTTATCTATGCAACAAACAAGCATTACCCAGCTACCAAGCACTGTGCCTTGACAGAGGTCAACATACACAGCATGAATACTAAGTAATACCTGTAAGAAATGACGGAGGGATACGACTGGTTTTTTGGCCAAAAACCTATAACGTAATGAACTTGATATCGTTGAAGGAACTGCATAGCTTTTTATAAATGTATAGTAGTGAAAACCTTTGCTAAAGAGGTCACTCCCGGTGAAGGGATCTCGGCTCTTTCCCCGTCGAATGAGGTACAGGATATTCTAACTGAATACCGCGAAGCAAAACAAAAAGTAATCGACTATAGCGAAGTTATTACCCTGACGCAAACCTCTGTCCAAGGGGTCGCTCCCGGTGAAGGGATCTCGGCCCTTGCCTCGTTGAATGAGGTGCTGGATATTCCTAACCGAATACCACTATGCAAAACAAAAGAAAACGTCCTTGTAATAACAGCTTTTTGAAAATTGTTCCAACAACATCGAATAGGTCTGTTTTTCTTGTATTGATCTGAATCAAGGCAGTCCCATCAATTAATTACACCACAAAAGAACGAAAATATGATGTACATATATGTCATCCGCATTCGCCACTGGGTCCCGTCATCACCCGTTAGGTTACTTAACTAACGTCAGAGCGGGGACTATACTAGCACGGCTGTAAAACATATACAACATCTACTAGCATATATATCAATATATAATAATCTCTCCAGGCGTGATAAATGCAACATCACAGAAAAGTAATAAGCATCACAGAACAATACAGATAATCTGGGAGCCCCTGGTTTCCTTTGAGCCGCAACTTAAACCCGACATTCCCCTGGTCCTGTGGATAGCCTGTGCAATGAAAACCTAGACCCCTACGAGTGCGGCAAGTTACCCGCCAAAATCATAAGCGAGGCAGCCCCCTTCAACAAAGTGAATGGACCACCCAGCACTTCACGGAATCCGGTAACTTGAGCACCCCACCTTGGGTCAACCTATACCCCCTACGAGTGCGGCGAATAGCCCGAAAATTCTAGAGTGAAGCCCCCTCCGTCTCAAAGCCATGAGATGCGGGCCCGTTGCCCTCTAAAACCCGGCTATCCGTGCACTCCACCGCGGGGTAATCCTAGTACAAAAAAGAAAATATGTACAACGGTGACATCGACCTCAACCCGGTCGTGCCCCAAAAGAATAATATACAAACAGGCAGTGACGGCAGTCCACATGTCGGACGCTCGCCCCGCGATATCAAATGTACAAATAATACTAAACTGTACTAACATTGCATCCAAGCTATCCACCACGACAAATCCGCAACATCACAGCACAATACAGAACATCAACGTGAATGTCACGTTCGCAAACCCGTCTAAAGGAACTATAGCGATTAGACAAGTTGTACCGATCAAATGACATTCACGGTCGCAGATAGAAATGTAAGTACTGCAAACTTTAAACAATGTTAGAAAATATCGAATTCGAAATAACCTCGAATAGCCCCCAAACAAGTAGATAAAACCATATCCAAACTGGGCTAAACTAACAATACCACTGAACCAAGATTCCAGAGACAAGACCATAGCCTAAATACAAAACCCTAACTCTTCAAATAGGCCAGCGTCACTAGATTTTGGAGCATTGTGCTCAGTTTTTTCAGGGTGGAATTGCTTCGTATTTGGTCTGTGGTCGGTAGGGTCAGTAGTCTTCTGCAGGTGTTTAAAAAAAATTTGAAGACACTTTTTAAAACAACAGAAACTGGAATGTGCAGGATATAGTTTGGGGCTGTTTCGATTTCGATACATTAACATTGTCTAAACAAGCTAGATAAGGGTTAATGGGTTGGCTCTAATACCATGTTGGGTTACGGCAGTGCCCCGGCCGTCAATCCGAGGCCAAATGCAGAACAAAAACTTTTGAAACTTGGCGCTACCACAACCTAATACCCGGATCGAACCATTAACCGATAACTAGCAAATTTTAAAGACAGTTCAGAGATTATACCGATCGATTCGTGTCCTTCGGTCTTCAATCTCTGCGCCAAGCTCCTTACAGCTGTCCCCGAACAAGCTCGCTTTCCGGTCTCCCACGTCGAAGACGATCCACCTCGAGGATTCTTAATACGGGCTCCCGCTTCAAACCGAAATAACTCGGACATGAAGTTTGCTACCCGACATGTCCAAAGTGAAGTTGAGATAGTGTATGATTACATTGTCTCAATACACTCTAGGATTCTCAATACATGAGAGGGATATGGTGGAGGTGAAGAAGAATCCATTGGGGGTGAAGAAGTGAGCTCAAGACTTAGCACAAAAATATAACAACCCAAGAAAATAAGTTGGCTTCTCATTTCCTTTTGTTGTGTGGTGTTTGTGAGTGTTGCCTCTCTTGGAAAAACCATTCCCAGCAGCCCAAATCATAGCCACACAACCCTCACTAAATATCTCACAATATAAATCAATAAACAAACAAGTATGGCTCAAGCCATAAATGCACCATGCCAAGCCCATGCTCACCTTTCCACCTCAACATTAAACATTTACAATAAAACCCTAAATGTTTACAATAAAACCCTAAATGTTTAATGTAATAAAAAGAAATGGCATATTCAAAATAATCTTGTAACGAATTACAAGAATACCCCTCATCCGTATATACATACCCGCATCCGTATTCCGACTGAATACGAATACAACGAGATGAAAGTAATCCAACAATCTAATACTAGGATCCGGCTTAAACCAAAGACCACTAGTAAGATCCGTCCGATCATGATCCGTGCATAAGTGCACGTATCTGATCGAACCCTGCCATAAAAGCATATGGCCTCTACAACGTTTCTCCCGATCCAAGGAAACCCTTTGTGTGGGACTCTAAAGACTCGTCAATACGCTGGCAGTGGGTTTAATCACAAGGCGTCAATGGCACTAGCTGTACGTACGGCTACCCAGGTATTGAGCGAAAGGGAGGTCGAAAAGCGAACTCATCCTGAAACCCTACTGAGCCTATATGTGACAATCTCCGTACAGTCCGGTCTATTCGTCTATGAGTATCGCATATCGGGCCTAGGAGGATGGTAAACGTCAGACCCCCAATAGCGGTATAAGTCATGTCGGAGTGTAGCCCAGAACACCTTGAGAAACTACTGGAATACCTACCAGTAAATCTCACTTGCCTTGGCCAAGGACTTTGTGTAATGGCTCTCCAAACACAGCGCGATATCAACCCCCAATACCGGGTGAGACGAATCCTATCTAACCGCCACTGCTTCCAAGTGGTTCGGGACTGCACCCAACTACTACCTGTTTGCACGACTCCTTTGAGTCGTGGTAGCGTAGCAATCAAAGAACAGTGGGAACACACTTGAGGCAAAGTAGCAGTGTCAAGTCAACGGACTAAGCTGTACTCATGTCACATGGGAACTGCTACCTGGCGATAGGTATAGTACCATCCAGCAGTACCCCTGCGAGTCCGTCCGGTGTACTCATAACCCAATGAGCACCTGTATACAATCTTAGGTGAACCAACTGACACCAATGGCTTGTGAGACCGGCCATCGCCCCTCGTCGGGGTCTCGATCCGTATACACAAGTCTACTCATGGAGTATCGATGCCCAGTCTCGAAACTCCCACGACTAGGGACACTTTAAAGATGTGCTTATAGACTACCCAACTCTCACGTATATGATCGCCATGATACTGCCGGTAGTCAAGTAAGAATCCTATGGGCTTTATCAACGTGTAATAGTGATCTGTAATGTCACCTGAAGCATGTACACGATGATAAAGACAAACCAGATAGCATACTATCATCTCGAGTAAGACTGTTCTACCGGTATAAGTCCTCCCTCAATCATTGCAATCACGTGTCTGTGATCCAATAATTTACTTGAGGGCACAATAGCCAATAAATAGTAAGTAACATCATACAAATAATCGCAGGTATGCACGTACAACGATAATCTATCACATGCAATCTGATAACATAAATATGGTAATATGGATATGCAACAATCATGAAAGGTACTCTATCAGGTACTACAAATAAATGAAGCAATGCATATCAAATGAATGCTGAGTATGGGATAAAACATATCATCATCAATGAATCATCATCGTGGAAAAACTGGTGTCCATCAACGACACCCCAAATCCCAATACCTCAGGCGTTGTCACTCTGATCGGCCCTCATATCCTGTAAATCTTATGGAACCTGAGTGCCCAACATCGGCACTCGAAACATCATGAAAATCCGTGTCCAACATCCATACGTAAATCCATATAACTCGGGCTCCGTCAGTCCGGATCGGCCCACGGGCTCCGTCAGTCCGGATCGGCCCATATCCATCTCACGACTCCGGTCGGTATCCTCTGGATAACCGCCAGGTCCAACCAATCACCAGTAAATAGTAGTCCCTGTACCAGGCTCATCGTCTACTGTACAACATCCCTTTCTTGCCCCGGGGTACCATACCGGGTCCACCATGAACCCGCAAACGGATCATCCAGCTCCTCGAATCAGGTTTCTAACACAAGTCTCAGAACCGAGAAAACTCATGGTGGACGCACTGAAATATCATATCAAGAGTAACCGGGTTTTCAAAACAATGCATACTTTCTTAAAATAATACCACGGTTCTCAAATCCATAAATCACATAAAATCCGTATCTCAATGTGTAACATTTCAAAAAAATAAAATATTATTTTTGGGAATTTTTATAATTTAATATTAATTTTTAATGAATATTTTAATATTTCGGTATAATTAAATACCGATAAATGGGAAAAAATTAGAAAAATTATGAAAAATTTTAAAATAGCGTATTTTATGGGATTATGCCATTTTTAAGGGTTTTATGGTTAATTATATATTATTTTAGTGCTAATGTCGATTAAAAATCGCTAATCGGTTTTTTAGTATTTTTGTGCAAAACATGCACATATCATTTTCTTTACACTTGTGCATTTCTACCATGTTGTTTTGGGGTCACTATTTATGTGAGAAGGATTTAGAGGGAAAAAGAAAAGAAAAAGGAAAAGTGATGGAATGATTAAGAGAGAGAAAGAGTGGGTGAGGGGTTACCTTTGACTTGTGGACCTTTCTCCATCATTTCTTCAACCCATTTCTCTCTCCCCCTTCCCTTGAGCTATTGCTGCTGCCTCCCTCTCTCTTCCTCCTCCATCTTCAATCCCCCATAACACCATGAATACAACTCCAAAACCCTATTCCCATTTCACAAAAATTGTTCCCAAGCTCACTAGCTACACATTGGACCTAGAAAGAGAGGATTTTGAGGACTTTGAGCAACTCAAGAAAATTCTTGAGTTGCCAAAGGAGGTAATTTCTGCACCCTTAGAGTAGTATTTCGATTTTTTATGCATCTATACTTGTTTCATGTCGATATTGTGAGGTTTGATGAACTTTGGAAATTCCAAGTTAGGGTTTAGGGTTTGAACTGAAATCAAAGGTGAATTGAGGTGTAATTAGATATTACAACCCCTGTTGTGATGTTATATTGGACAAAACCAGAAACTAGAACCCGTAATACGGATTTAGAAAAGCGATATCGGGAAAAACTGTGATTCTGTGAGGGTATTTAGAAATCTGCTAACACCCGAGCTACCTGAAAATTATTTTGGATTGACAGTGAGATGTGCAGGCACCCAGGAACCATCACCCAAAGCCCTAGCCCCTAACCCTTCAACCTGGCCGCAGATTTAATCCTTCTGGCCGCAATTTGCGGCCAGAGCATGGGTTCTGGGATCCATGTTGGTTCTGTAGCCTTATACCCTATAAACTAGACTCTTGGCATATGCAATTTTGACTGATTCCACATAGGGTAGAATCTGGGGTAATTTTCATGTGTTGGCGCATGGTTTACGACTTGTTTTAGCATGGATTTTGGTATTTGGTGATTCTTTTCTTTCGGGTGGCATTTGAACGTCAACAGTAAGGGGTTATTGGTCGTGTTTGCATGGGAGACTATAGGTTTTTACCTATGAGAGTAGCGTGTGCCGTTTTGGTTTTTCGATGTGATTTTCATGTGTTTTTGCATTTTTGTTATCTTGTAGGTACCCTACGTGATGTCGAGGCGTTGGAGATGAAGATGGCGACATCGGTATCGGCACACAAGAAGCTAGGTGAGTAGATTTATATCTACGGGGAGAAGTCAGGTGGATGGCATATAGCACCCCCGCAGTTCGTGGTGATGTATACGAATGCGTATACATACATATAGATTCTATATGTTGATTGAGATTATTGATGATAAAGACGGATTTTTGGTGTTCTTGGATTGGTCTAGTGTTAGTTGCGAAACCCTAGAGTAGTGGTTGCACCCATACCCACACGCACACACATACTTGCATACATTCTTTCCTTCATATGTGCGTATATGGGAATATATATTTATGTGTTCACATGGGTATAGGACTATGTGTTCATATACTGGATTTAAGGATAGTACTTGGGATTTGAGATGAGTCGATGAGATTTGATTTGAGGCCGTGAGATCGGTGATTTGGCAGGGTTCGTATTTGAGATACGACATGAAATTGTAGCGGGTCCTTTGACGTGGTGTTTCACACACGTGCATGCATGCTTAGGTGGTATCAGTATTGTACTAGACGTAGATCAGTACCCGGATTATGATCTTAGATAAAGATGATACCAGAGGAATAATATGATGAATGTGATATTGACCCGTACCCAGATTTGGGATGTCGTATGACGGATTTACGTACGAACTATATCTTGATGATAGATCCGCACTCTTGACTTAAGAATGTCGGATTTTAGATATGGTATCAGATGTGATATTATTGAGGCGGGATCACCGACTAATATATATATATATATATATATATATATATATATATATATATATATATATCGACTCAGATGTTAGGCGGTTTCTTTACCTTCAGTTAGCCTGTTAGCTCTGCCCTATAGTTTAGTGTAGTTGTTAGACTAGATTCGATTCCTACCTATTTCAAAAACTAACGAATCGTGAGTATTTTAAAAGACAGGTCAAGGGATTCTACGGATATTTCAAAGAACGTATCTTTTCTTAAAAACACCGTAGCCCTTATTTTCAAAACACCTCGATTCGTATTATTTCAAAAGGCACCACTGTATGATTTATATTTATATTAAATGCATATTAGTTATCGTTGTGTCTAGTATTCAGCTCTCGCACATTATTGTTGTTCGCTCCGCATCGCTGTTCATACCAGAATATTGCATTTTATACCGCCCATTCTTATGCTCGTGTGTTTATAGGTAGGTGCTTGTAATCCGTGTTTGTTACATATTTACAGAATACAGGTTTCCAGTACAAATATTGCAAATCAAGACAAAATCTCCACAGTTACACCAAATACAGAACATCTGTCACAGCAGATAAAAGCCGGGTTCCGATCATCCATATCCGTCCAGTGCCGAATACCAGTTCCAGAGACAAGACATATGACAGTGGTCATTCGTGTCTCGGACATGCACAGAGCACGAGGGGAGGCTGCACAAGAATCAATAGGTGCGCGGAGCTCGAGGGAGATAAAGTCAAAAAGTAAAGAAAATATGGCAATCTTGGACTAAGAATTCTGAAGATATTCTGGAAAGATTATCAGAAAATATATGTACCAGACAACAGGGGACAGCAGACCAGGGACCTACAGAAAAGCACATGCCCTGAACCCTCTATAGTGCGGCGGATCCGCGGCCAATAGGGGGTATTGGCGGCGCTTCCGCGGCCATCTTGGCGCCAATTGCGCAGAAATTTTGGGGGCACTCTGGTCTTTTCATATGGCCCCGTATTGTTGCCCTAGATTTTCATTCTCTGGCCTATAAATAGCCCAGAACTTTGTGAAGGAAAGGGTCCAATTTTGTATCTTCATTTTGCCTAGTTTTAGTGTTGTTCTTCTTCCTCTTCTCACCTCTTCTCCATTAAACTTGTAGTGAGCTTTTGAGTGAAGAGTGATGAATAAAGAAGACCATTTTTATTATCATGCTTGTCTCTTTCTTTACTTGTTGTAATTTGTTGTAATTTTAATTGTTAAGTAGTTGTTGTTATTTGCTTGATTGTTTCTTTCTTCTCTCTTTTTCTTTATCATTCATACGACCATGATACTTACGCTTGATCCTCACCAAGGTGAGGTCGCAAATAGTTAGTCGTATTCTTCTAGTCTCCTTCTTTCTATCTTCCTCTTTTGTTTGTTTTATTTTTCCGTATTATGAAGTGTGAGTAGTTTTATACTTGTTAGGGTAGGATAAGGGAAGTTTGAGAGAAGGAAATCTCTCTCACTCTTTCCTTGCCCAACAACTTAAATCGACTCCCGTTAATTGAACCACAATCCGCTCCTTACGGCACCCTATCCTACATGATAGCGGTGATTCCGTAGTGAGACCGGTTGTGGTTGAATTAACCGGAGGTTATGGATAAAAGCCAAGAACGGACGGACAAGCACCAAAAGGAAGGACTATGCGTTGGAAAGCCTAGCTTATACTCGCAAGTTCCTTCCTAGTCGTGCTAATCCCCGTTGTTGCCGATTACCGTAACACCGATATTAAGTGGGGCAACGAAAGATGTGGAGACTCCTAACTCAAACTAACCTAATCCTTTAAATATCAACTTGCACTTAGATAGTTACAAACAAAATCTGAACAACCGAACTTAACTTGTCGAAAAACACATAGAAAAAGATTCCCATCTCCCTGCGGACGACCCGTACTCAACCGGCTAGCTACGTGCGAAACCGTCTTGATTGCGGTATTTAAACTTAAACTTGAACACGCAGAATCGCTAACAATCAATCGCATACTTATTTTGTGATTCATATACCGTTATTGATATCATATTGTTAGGACACCAGCACCATTACCGATGATGCGTATGTTCCACGTATACTTACTTGCCGGCTCACACACATCATCGGTAATTGCCATGTCACGTATACTTTAGAAAATACTATTACATTGACATAGCTTGTTAGCTAATAACTTCGACATGATATTAGTGTACTTGACTTATATACCAGTTTAGACATTGCAGTTATTATTTTCTACTTCATGCATATTGTTATTCACTGTTATGCCGCATTCATGGATTATTATGCCTATATTCACTGTTTACATGCTATTGATGATTTGGATTCGGATTTTCATGAGATTTCCTGGATTTGGGGGAAAACCGCAAGAACATATATAAACTTCTTCTCTCTCTCTTTTTAAAATGAAAAGTGCGGTTTTCCCATGATGTATGAGTCGTCCACCATGAGTTTGCTGATGGATTTTGAGACCCGATTCGAGGAGTTGGATGAACCGTCTCGGGTACATGGTGGCCCCGGTAAGGTACCCCGGGGCAAGAAGTTCGAGTAGTAGACGATGAGCCTGGCAGGGGAAGACTACCTACCGGTGATTTTACCTGACGCGTCGGATATCCGGAGGATACCGTCATGGTTTTGAGATTGATGTTAGGGGCCGATCTGGACTGACGGCACCCTAGATAGTGAGATTGAGACACTGAGATTTTGAGATATTAAGATACTGAGATTTGATGATACAGGCCAGTCCGGATAGCCAGAGCCTGAGATATTGAGATATTGGGATTTATGTTTTGTGTCGATGCTAGACACTATTTATGCTGATTTCATTTATGATAACTCGTTTTAAAAATACAGAAATCTCACTAAGTTATGAAAGCAGTTTTTTCATTTACATGTATTCTGTTTTCATGCATTCATACCTCATCCATATGATATATTGCTACCTGAGGCACTGACACGAGCATATGGGATTACACTTCGGTTAGATATTTACCCTTGCCACCTTTTCATGCTCTAGACTTGTCATTTTGAAGATTATATATAGTGATCGTATGACCTAGGATTGCGTTATTCATGCGATTTCTGTTCGTAGATGTTTTCTACTCACGAGTTGGCAACTCACCCCCGTTGTGCCACAGTTTCTTGCAGGTTTTGCCGTACAGGTTTCATTACGGCTTTGCTGGCACTACTTCCATTTCCGGGTGATTTGCTACTAGGTGGGTTCACTTGCATCGTGACCATCATTATACTTTGTATATTATTATTCTGTTGTATCTAGAAACTCCATCAACCAAACATGTATTTATTTCAGAGATAGAGACAAGTGATGTTTATTCTTTCGACCTTAGAGTCGCGCGTTGTACTTCTAGATTTCATGCTATTTGAGTTTTCTTTTGAGTTTTGATCCTCGCCTTTCGGCGTTGTATATTATTGCTTGCGTGGTTGTGACCATCGATTGATGAAGAGCTAGCTCCCGCTTGGGGATGCCTTTATTCATTATATATGCTTTATCAGGTTTTGTACCCGTTTGAGGTCAGTTTTTACAAAGGAAACTGTGCCGAAATTTTTAGAAAATACTTATGATTTTAAAATGCATATTTCAGCTTATGTTGCAAACTATTTGATTTAAAATGGTTTTCCTCTTATTGCAGACCCGACCACGGCTAATGTTGCAAACTGTTATGGCCGATCAAGCATAGCGCGACATCAACTCCCTATACTGGGAGAGTCGAAACCCCTCCTATCACTCACCGCCTCCATGTGATTCGGAACTGTACCCAAAATCCACCTGTTTGCATGACTCAGTAGAGCAGTAGTAGGGAGGAAATCAAAGCACAGTGGGAATCACACAAGACACTATGACGATCTCGGGTCTACAGACTAACCTGTACAAGTGTCACCAGAGAACTGCTATCTGACAATAGGTATATATACCATCTAGGAGTTCTCGGCGAGTCCTGTTCGGTGTACCCATTCTCCAATGAGCACCTGTGTACAATCTTTGATGTCGAACACCAATGGTTGTGGGATCAGCCATCGCTCCCAGGGTCAAGAAATGTACACACTAGTCTACTCTGGTAATATCGATGCCATGTCTCGATATACTCTCGACTAGGAACTATTTAAGGATATGGTTATAGACTGCCCAGGCCCCACTAGTATGATCTACATCATAATTCTGGCAGTCAAGCATAATCCTAAGGGCTTCATCAACATGTATATAAAGATATGAAATACTACACATCACACGTTAAGATGAAGATAAACCAGATAGCATACTACCATTTCGAGCAAAGATTGTTTCTGTACATATACATGCCTAGCATCCTTTACAATACAGACCTCTATGGCATACATATCTAACAGGGAGTCGATATCGCACTGTGTTCGGTTGGCCAGCACCATAAGATTTTGGCTAAGACAGTTGGGATTTGCTGATAGTTAGATCAGTAGTTTCCCGGATTGGTCCTGACAACATCATCACTAATTATCGGGTTATTAAGGCCTGACGTTTACCATCCTTTAAACCCGGTATGCGATACTCTTAGACAAAGAGACCGAACCGTACGGAGATTGTCACAGATAGGCTCACTAGAGGCTCGGATGAGCTTGCTCGTCAGCCTTCCTTTTCGAAAGGTACCCGGGTAGCCGTTACGTACAGCTATTGCCGTTGACGTAATTGTGGTTATGGATTTATCCAGTAACTCACTGTCGGCATACTGTCGAGTCTTTAGAATTCCACACAGAAGGTTTCCCTGGTTCAGGCGAAATGATGTAGTGACCATAGTTTGATACATACAGGGTTTCGATCAAATGAGTGTACTAGCTATCTAGAGTTTTGATCGGACAGTTGATAATACTATCCGTCTTAGGATTAAGCCGGATTATTAAATTTGGTATTGATTTAATAATTTACATATATATATATATTTCGATATGTATATTCTAGTATTATGCTCATTATATTATTCTATTTCTTTGGGTATTCATATTTTGATATGAATACGGGTATGTATATGCGGTAGAGTGTATTCCGTATTTATATGGAAAGACATTTTAGAAGGAGGACACCTGATTTGTATGAATTTCATTTATTGAAATTGGAAATGAGGTGGAGGGGTGAGGTATAAAGGAAACATGATGTGAAGAATGGCTTTGTTATTTGTTTATTGCATTTGTATGCACTATTCAAGTAAGGTTGCAATTTACTGTTTGAAAATTGCTTTGAACAAAACTATACTGCCCATTATTCATTTGAGTAAGAGTTTTCATTTCACCATTTTCCTTTCTTTCTCTTTTCTTTTTGAGCTCCTCCTCCTGCTTCTGCATCTTCCTTCCTATCATCTCATGAGTTGGGAATCGAGGATGGAAGAGAGATGGAAATACACTAGAACAACTTACTACATCTCTAGACTTCCTAATGTAGCAAGCTAGGTGTCACGACCCGAAAGTACGGAACGTGACTGGCTCTTAGATTACGAGACGTCTAAAGGCGTACCGTAACCTAAGTCAGCCAAAGCCCAGAAATCTAACCCAAAAGCCAAAGAGAGTGAAGGAAAACCATAAATGAAAACGGTTTTGAAATCAATTAAGCCGCATAGAATCCAAAAAAGAACATCAAAAATTTCTGAAAATTTCGGCAGAGTTTCCCCTGTATTTTCTATCCCCAAAAATGGGTACAACAAGATAATACATATGAAATCAAAAAAAAAAAAAAAATGGCATCCCCAAGCGGGAGCTAGCTCTTCGCCCAAGGCGGATCACAACCACATGCAATATAATAGTAATAATCAAGAAAAAGAACACAAAAGAGATGCAAATACCAGAAAACACACGTCGGCTCAAGTGAGCTCGACCCAAAAGGAACCACAAATATACAAATCTCTCAGTCTCATCACTAGGTCGCATATACAATACAAGTGGTAGATGGAGAATACTAGATACAATGATAAAGCAAAAAGGAATAAAGTATACTCGCAACCCACCTACGGGCGATGTCGCGAGTCTGAGCAAAATGAACTGATGATAAGATAGCCCGCCGCTACAAAGATGACGGGTCCGACCTGCAAGACACTGTGGCACAACGGGGGTGAGTTGCCAGCTCGTGAGTAAATATAACATCTAATAAGGCAATCGTAAGAATGCACGCAATGCGGAACAACATGTATGTCCATATGTGATATAATAACTCTAGTAGGCATGCACATGTATGCAATATCTTTTCTAACTCTTTAAGTGTTTTAAATGTTAAAGTCACTGGATTCTTAACTTTTAGAAAACGAATGTCTGCATAATAACTACATATCATCAAGAAATCCTCAGAAAACCCGTGTCAAGCATCGACACCAAATAGGAATCATATCTGTCTCAATGTCGGGCTCCGTCAGTCCGGATCGGCCCATATCATAAATCTCACGACAACGGTCGGTATCCTCCGGATATCCGCCGCGCCAGACATCACCGGTAGGTAGTCTTCCCCTGCCAGGCTCATCGTCTACAACTCGATCTTCTTGCCCCGGGGTACCATACCGGGCCCACCATGTACCCGAGACGGTTCATCCACTCCTCGAATCGGGTCTCGAAATCCAACAGAAAACATGAAAACTCATGGTGGACAACACATACATCACGAGAAAACCGCAACTTTGTTTTGAAAAAGATAAATATAAGGTTTTGTTAAATTCTTGCGGTTTTCCCCCAAAATCCAGAAATCGCAACAAACTGAAATCCTCAAGAAATCATAATGTCCATATGTTATGTATGATAAGTGTCTATGATATCAATGTATATGATGTGAGAGTTTGGCTAGAAATCTATGTAAATATGATAGTAATGCGAGGTATATGCGTACGATACAATCTCAAATATCATGCATGAATGCAATGGCGTTACTAGCTAAACAGGTTTTTATAGTGCACGTGGCATGGCAAATACCAAAGGCGTGTGTGTCACATGAATAGTGCGCGTGCAATAGATGCCAATGGTAAGGTGTTCGTGTCCTACGAAATGATATCGCATATGTATATATGAATGTTATATGAATGTCCATGCAATCTAGTATAGGGTTAGCTGTAAGGGTATGCAATATACATAAATGGATAAGCTAGCTAACAATATAATTATTGCATAAAGTAGGGTAATCCTAACTAGGGAGGAGGGGCGCCTCGCGCCATCCAAACGATTCCCCCATAGATGAATATATCTACTCACCAGAAATCCCCGCTAATCTGATCCGGCCACCGCTTTGCCTTTTCGCGCCGTATCCGAAGTTTCCCCGACCGATCCTAGAATTGCATAACACAAAATATAAGGTTACAGATTTATGAAATGATGCAACTCACACTATGAAAAGATCGACGCTCTCGAATTAATCACAACGTGCACTCGGTACGCGGAAAATGCACGAAAATCGCTAAAACCTTAACTAAAATCGCCGTTTCGGGGCAATCGTCAAAACTGCAACCTGACCAGACGAAACCCCACGTTCGCACACTCTAATAATCCTATACAAAGCTAGTAATATTGCTATCCTAGCGAAATTTGAACGCATACTATTTTCCGAAAAAAATCTAGTAAGCGATTTTCAAACCAAATCGATATAAACGTTGAAATTTGTCGTTTTAGCGAGCATACCAATACACAATTAACCACTCCAATCACCTAGATAACCATCCCTAACATAATCCAAGCATTATGCTACAAACCCTAATTTCTAAAATTAAAACCTTCTCTTGATTTTTTTCCAAATCAACATTTACTACTAAACTAGTATTTAGAATTGAGATTCTAGCACAATTAAACCACTCTAATTAATTGGATAACCAAACCCCAACTTTAATACATCAACCATGCATCAAACCCTAATCCACAATCAAATCCCTTTCTTGAATTTCATGAACAAGCAATTTCTATTAAATTGATACTTCAAAATTCTATTTTAGCACCTTTAAACTACAATTTGACAAAGAGATTAGAATTTTCACCTCACAAGCTTGAACCCTAACTTGATCAAGTCTCCAAGAAGCCTCCTTTCATCATGTTTTGAACTAATATGGGTTGAAGAGAGAATGGATTAGGTTTTTGGTTTGAATGGAGATGGAAATTTGTTGATTTTTATGAATTTTTGCTATGAATTTGAAGCAAGAATGAAGTGAAGAAATGGGGAGAGCTGCTGTTGAGGCTCGGCCAGCAGTAGGAGGAGGGGGTTTGTGGATTTTTGGAGAAGTTTCTAGGCCTAAAACACCCCCATGTTCTCATTTAATGCATTTCAAGTCAACTTTTTACAAAAAAACCCCTTTTTAAGCCATTTTTTTCATAATTTTCCCACTAAAAATCTAAAAGTTTGCAAGACATGTTATAATTTTATTAACACCATATTTTAGCTTATAAAGACTCCTAATTAAGAAATTTACCTAATTAAATTTGTATTTATCCCTAATTAAATGTATTTAAAAAGGCTTAAAATAATAAAAAAATAATTAATTACGAAAAAAATTTTATTTAACTAGAAACTTATAAATGACATTTTAGTGACAAAATTATAGTAATATCTTATCTAAATTTTGTATAATTAGGTCTACAAAGAAAAATACCTATTTTGACTTTTTACGGAAAAAGCCGAAAAATTGGCCGATTACCGAAAAACTGCCTAAACGATTTTCGAAGGGTTACAATCTTCCCTCCTTAAAGAAATTCGGTCCCCGAATTTAGAATTTAACTACGCGTACCTTCAAAAAGATGGGGATATCTCTTTCTCATCTCGACCTCGGTCTCCCAGGTGACCTCCTCGCTGTTCGGGCCACGCCAAAGGACTTTGACAGACGGTATGACCTTCGACCTCAATTTCTTCACCTGCCGATCCAAGATGACAACCGGCTGCTCGGTGATAGAAAGATCACGCTCTAACTGGATCGTCTGGTGCTGAATCGCCTGGGAAGAATCATGAAGGTACTTGCGGAGCATCGAGACATGGAATACGGGGTGAACATCGGGGAAGCTGGGCGGAAGAGCTAACCGATAAGCGACTGGACCAACACGCTCTAGGATCTCGAAAGGACCAACATATCTAGGACTCAGCTTCCCTTTCCGCCCAAATCTCATCACACCCTTCATCGGAGAGACCTTCAGGAAAACATGATCGCCAACAGCGAACTCAAGTCGGCGACGACGCCTGTCAGCATAAGATTTCTGCCTGCTCTGTGCCGCTCTCATCCTGTCCCGAATCAGCTGTATCTTCTCGGTCGTCTCCTGTACAATCTGCGGCCCCAAAATACTGCTCTCCCTGAGCTCTGTCCAACATACTGGCGATCGACATCTCCTCCCATATAAAGCCTCGAAAGGTGCCATCTGAATCGTCTCCTGGAAGCTATTATTGTAGGAAAACTCGATCAAAGGCAAATGACGATCCCAGCTACCACCGAAATCTAAAACACAAGCTCTGAGCATGTCCTCAAGAGTCTGAATCGTACGCTCCGACTGACCGTCAGTCTGAGGATGAAAGGCTGTGCTAAAACTCAATCGGGTGCCCAAAGCTTCCTGTAGTTTCTGCCACAATCGGCTGGTAAACTGGGTGCCACGGTCAGACACGATGCAAGTCGGAACACCATGCAGTCGCACTATCTCATCAATATAAACCTGGGCGTACTGAGAAAATCCAAAAGTGGTCTTCACTGGCAGAAAGTGAGCCGCTTTCGTCAGTCGATCCACAATCACCCAAATAGAGTCATACCCTCGACTGGTCCTGGGTAGACCCACAACGAAGTCCATAGAGACCTGCTCCCACTTCCACTCAGGGATGGGCAAAGGCTGTAACTCGCCGGCTGGCCTCTGGTGCTCGGCCTTGACTTGCTGACAAGTCAGGCATCTCGACACAAAATCTGTAATATCCTTCTTCATCCCGTCCCACCAGTAAATTTCTCTCAAATCACGGTACATCTTGGTGGAACCTGGGTGAACACTGTATACTGATCTATGTGCCTCCTCGAGAATATCACGCCTCAGTCCCTCTGAATCTGGCACACACAGTCGAGTCCCAAATCGAAGTATCCCCTGCTCATCAATCACGAACTCAGAAACTCTGCCCTGCCGAATCTGCTCAATAATCTCCAAGATACGGGCATCGCCGGACTGTGCCTCATGGATACGGTCAAGTAACTGTGGGCGTGCTCTGAAATGGGCCAGCTGTCCCCCTGTAGGAGTAAACTCGAACTGCACTCTGGTATCACATAAAACCTGCCAATCCGCCGTCGACTGCATCTGTACTGCGCTCAAACAAGATAAGCTACCTCCGGGCCTCCTACTCAAAGCATCTGCCACCACATTCGCCTTGCCCGGATGGTATAGAATCTCGCAGTCATAATCTTTCACCAACTCCATCCAACGGCGCTGTCTCAGGTTTAGGTCTCGCTGCTGGAAAATATACTTCAAACTCTTGTGGTCAGTGAATATCTGGCACGACTCACCGTATAGGTAATGTCTCCAGATCTTGAGTGCAAATACCACTGCAGCCATCTCTAAATCATGGGTGGGGTAGTTCTGCTCGTGTTTCCTCAGCTGCCGAGAAGCATACGCGATAACTCTGTCGTGCTGCATCAACACACATCCCAGCCCCACTCTAGAAGCATCACAATATACCACGAACCCGCCTGATCCTGAAGGCAATGCTAACACTGGAGCAGTAGTCAGACGAGTCTTCAACTGCTGGAAGCTATCCTCACATGCCTGGGTCCAATCAAAAGGAACCCCCTTCCGGGTCAACCCGGTCAACGGTGCAGCAATGCGGGAGAAATCCTGGACAAAACGTCGATAATAGCCGGCCAGACCTAGAAAACTGCGGACCTCTGTGACTGATACCGGTCTAGGCCAACGCTGAACTGCCTCGATCTTCTTCGGGTCCACGCAAATACCATCTCTCGTCACCACCTGACCCAAGAAGTCGACACTGTCTAACCAGAATGCGCACTTGGAAAATTTGGCGAACAGCTGATGCTCCCTCAAAGTCTGCAATGTGATACGTAAATGCTGCTCATGCTCCTCCCGGCTCCGAGAATAAACCAAAATGTCATCAATGAATACAATGATGAACTGATCGAGATACGGCCTGAATACGCGATTCATCAAATCCATAAAAGCTGCCGGGGCATTGGTGAGCCCGAACGACATCACCAAGAACTCATAATGACCATATCGAGTACGGAAGGCAGTCTTCGGAATGTCCTCCTTCCGAACCCGCAACTGGTGATATCCTGACCGTAAATCAACCTTCGAGAAGAACCCTGCACCCTGGAGCTGATCAAATAAGTCATCAATGCGGGGTAGGGGATATCTGTTCCGCACAGTAACTCGGTTCAGCTGATGATAATCAATGCATAAACGCATACTTCCGTCCTTCTTCTTAACAAACAAGACGGGAGCGCCCCAAGGTGACACACTCGGTCGGATAAGCCCCTTGTCCAGCAAGTCCTGTAACTGATCCTTTAGCTCTCTCAGCTCCGCCGGGGCCATCCGATAAGGAGGTATAGAGATAGGCCCCGTGCCGGGGATCAAGTCAATACAGAACTCAATCTCGCGCTCTGGTGGCAGACCAGGCAGCTCGTCAGGGAATACATCAGGAAACTCTCTCACAACAGGGACCTGGTCCAACGGAACCTCTGTGGAGCTAGTACCACAAACATAGGCTAAGAATCCCTGACACCCTTTCCTTAAGAGCTGACCGGCACGAAGAGAAGAAATCAAGCTGGGAAGGGTAGCGCTACGATCTCCCTGAATAATAAGAACCGGCTCACCAGGAAAACTGAATCTGACTGCTTTTTCACGGCAGTCCACAGATGCATAACAGGTGGCTAGCCAGTCCATACCAAGAAGAACGTCAAAGTCAAGCATATCGAGGAGAATCAAATCTACTGAAGAATCTCTCTCCCCGATACGAACGGAACAAGATCGGTACACAATACGGGCAACAAAAGACTCGCCTACCGGGGTAATAACGACAAGCGGCTGATCTAACGGAGAAGACTCTCGGCCCAACCTCGGTGCAAAATACGTGGAAACATAGGAATGTGTGGAGCCTGGATCAAATAATACCCGTGCATCAAAGGAACATACTGGCAGAGTACCTGTCACGACGGCATTGGATGCCTGTGCATCCTGAGGAGTCAATGCAAACACTCGGGCCTGTCCACCACTAATAGCTGGCTGTGCTCTGCCTCTACCTCGGCCTCTGCCTCTGCCTCTGTCGCCTCGTCCTCTCTGAACTGGACCGCCACGCCCACGGCCTCTAGAAGCATCTGGCTGGCGTGAAGCATCATCAGAAGGAGGAAGTAAAGCTCTCTGAGAAGGTGGTGAAGGTGGTAAATTCACATGCGGGACCGTCGCCGCACCCGGACGCCCCATGGTACAGTCTCTGATACGGTGGTACTGACTCCCGCACCGAAAACATCCTGGAGACGACTGCTGGGTCTGTGGATATGAACCAAATAACTGACCTCGTCTCAATCCTCTGCCTCCGCCATCTCCCGGAAATAATCTATCACGATGTCTGCCCATCTGCCGCTGAGCTGGCGTATCAGTACGGATCCTCTTCGGCCCAGAAGCGACCGGAGTCTCAGAAATACGCTCCTCCAGAAGTAAGGCTGCATCCATCGCGGCTGCGTATGTATCAAAGTGCTGGGTGCCGATGGCAAGGAATAGCTGTGTATCAAGCCCTCGTACAAACCTCTTTATTCTCTTCTCTTCTGTGTCGACTAGGTACGGTGCATATCGAGATAACTGGGTAAACTGTATATCATACTCCGACACTGTCATCCCAGGAGTCTTGCGCAAAGACTCAAAACTACGGGCTCGAGCATCTCGGACACTCTCCGGAAGAAAACGGGCAAGAAATGCAGATGTAAACTCATCCCAGGTCATAGAAGGCAGACCTGCAGCTCGGCCTCTCTCTACTGAGTCGTACCATGTCTGGGCAAGACCCTCCAGACGAAAACTCGCAAACTCCACCAATCTATCCTCAGAACACCTCAACGAACGGCCAATCCGTGCCATCCTATCGAGAAATGCCTGTGGGTCCTCTGTCGCATCTGTACCGGTAAAAGCTGGAGGTCTCAATCTCATGAACTCCTGTAGTGAAACGGGGATAGTCTCCGTGGTAGCAGCAGGAGTGACCATCTGTGCAGCAGGTACGATCGTGGTCTGTGGGGTGGAAGGAACGTCTTCGGATCTCTGTGCCCGGCTGGACTCAACTAAAGATCCCATCATCTGTCGCAACTCTTGCATGCCGGCCTCTAATCTGGCAATACGGTCAGGATAAGGCGGATCAGTGGGACCCTGAGGGGTAGGAGTATCCTCCCGCTCGATCCTCGCCTCAGACAAGCCCGCTCGAATCTCATCCCTAGCGGCAGCCCGCTGAGCTCTCGTAGTCTTTGGCGGCATCGAAGCTAGAATAAGAAAAAGGACTGATAAGATCATTGCAATTGAATCAAGGAATGCAAGGAACCAAGAAAGGAAATACAAGCAATTATGTCCTAAGGTCACTTAGGCGGAGTACCGTATCGTAAGTATGCCGCGGACCATACCCACGCTACGCCACTCTGCTTAAGTCACCTACTCCATCTACCAAGGTCGTCCTACACTCAGAAAGGTAAAACCTACGCTCTGATACCAACTTTGTCACGACCCGAAAGTACGGAACGTGACTGGCTCTTAGATTACGAGACGTCTAAAGGCGTACCGTAACCTAAGTCAGCCAAAGCCCAGAAATCTAACCCAAAAGCCAAAGAGAGTGAAGGAAAACCATAAATGAAAACGGTTTTGAAATCAATTAAGCCGCATAGAATCCAAAAAAGAACATCAAAAATTTCTGAAAATTTCGGCAGAGTTTCCCCTGTATTTTCTATCCCCAAAAATGGGTACAACAAGATAATACATATGAAATCAAAAAAAAAAAAAAAAAAAAAATTAATTACGAAAAAAATTTTATTTAACTAGAAACTTATAAATGACATTTTAGTGACAAAATTATAGTAATATCTTATCTAAATTTTGTATAATTAGGTCTACAAAGAAAAATACCTATTTTGACTTTTTACGGAAAAAGCCGAAAAATTGGCCGATTACCGAAAAACTGCCTAAACGATTTTCGAAAGGTTACACTAGGAATTTAGTTGCTCTACTTGAATTTTAGTGTAGAGCTAAAGCCATGAACCACATCTCTCGGGTGGATCATCTTCGACGAAGGAAGACTGACGGTCAAGCTCGATCAAGGAGATCCCAAAGAGTTAAGGAAGAGGAGTTGAAGACCGAAAGACTCAATCATTTGG
This sequence comes from Agapanthus africanus, assembly GCA_030015575.1. Taxonomy (NCBI): domain Eukaryota; kingdom Viridiplantae; phylum Streptophyta; class Magnoliopsida; order Asparagales; family Amaryllidaceae; genus Agapanthus; species Agapanthus africanus. The sequence goes on along the minus strand of JASDDO010000029.1, from coordinate 248,603,100 downwards.
TATAACCTTCTAACATAGTAACTGAAAACTCTATGTAGTTTTCTAGTTCATGTGTTTGGATTCGATTCTAGGTTTTGTAGTTTCTGGTGCCTTTAGAAATTTTGTTTTTCGTTCCGTATAGACCGCGGTTGTGACGGCTACGGCGCTAGGAACCCCAATATTACTTTTGTCGAGAAAATTACTATTTCAACGGGAAATAGTCGTCGAAATAGATTAACTTATTGCGATAAATTTTAGCCGTGGAAATAAGCTATTGCGACACAACCTATTGCAATGGCGTTCATTCGTGGCTATTTGGGATGTCCCGATGAAATAGACCTATTCCGACGGTAAATTACGGTCGAAATAACTATTTATTTAATGTAGTGTTTGATAGCGTTTTAATTATTCTTTACTTGAATTTGTAAATTATGTATTTTTATATATATTTAAAATTACAAGTTGTAAATATCTTTCTCATTGTATATTGATTTATATTGTTAATTTGATAATTCTTTAATCATATTCATAAATGTATACTTATTTCTTAATTATAGCATAAGAGAAAGTGTATCTTATGATACCTTACGCGATATGATGCTGAAGGAAGACGTATACACGATAAGTATCATGATTTAACAACTTTGATTCTGTATCTGCAGCGAAGAGTTACGATTCAACAACTTGAAGTCTTGGTGTAGATGCTTATAACATTTTTTTTCCGGTTTGTGATGGGAATTTTGATGAACAACTTGTCAGATGTGCCTACATGTGACATTGCATGTGTGTGTGAGACGATACCTTCTGTGCTATCTGAGTTGGTGTTTGAGTCTGTTGTTCATGTATACTAGGAGTAAACAACAGGCCATGAGTGTGGGATTTTTAGAAAATCAAATTTCATCAAATAACGATCTTAGCGTTTTTTAGATAAATTTCATAGAAACTAAATACCAAAATTTTTCTTGGGTGCAAAAATAGACAAAATCGTAGGTTTTTTTTATTTTACTCTTATATTTTTATAGCTTTCAATTCATATGATAATAAAAGATATGGTATTTATTTGCTAAAATTTTAAAACCTAAACATTTGTGGTATTTATTGACACTATGCTACATTTATGGTATGTATTTTCTACACATGGAGAAAAGGTGAAATTTTATGGTATTTATTTGCCATAATTAAATATGATGGTTAATAAACAAATCTTGGTATTTATTTGAAAAACCTTGAATGTTCATGGTATGTTATTTAAAAACCTTAAAAGTTCATAGTATTTTATTTGGAAAAACGTTGAAACTTCAAGGTTAATAAATAATTATCCATGGATTGCCATAGTTGCAATCAAGATTTGGGCACAATCACAAGTCTATTAATATAGCCCAAATCTTCACAATACTTGATGAGAAGGGTAAAATGGGAATTCATAATTTTTGCCTATAATTAAATTTATATGTTTGCTCACACCACCAAATCATATTCTCCAAACTACGACATATCGCAAATTTGATGCAAGAATGAATAGTTAAAGTCAAGAGGGAAAATAGAAAATTTCAAATTATCACACCTTCATTCAACTTTCTTATAGCATGAAGATCGGCCTGAACTTTCCAAGACACTGTTAGGGTAATGCATTAAATCCTTACTAGATTTGTATCCTTAAATTTGCAAATTTTGATTACGCTTATGCACTTGGTTTCTGTTGCGGACTATGCACTTGGTTGTTGGGTCTATAGACTTGTTTTATATTTGTACTTTGTTCTCGACAACAACAGGTTTCGTAATTGTATTGCAGCAGTACGTAACGGATTCATGCTTTTCATATTTGATTTGGGCTTAACAATCAAGCGTGTTTCAAATATAGGCTAGATCCAGATTAATAAAATAAATATGGCCTTGAATTTAGATCAATAACAGTCCAGTTAAAACCTAATTTGTTAACAACCCTAGGCTAAGATCAAAATGCAACGTTATTAATCAAAACAGAATAATTATAAAATCGTAACATTATTTTTGAGTAAGAGCAAGCATAGGAGGAGAACCCGGAAAGGAAAAAGAAACAAAAGAAAAAAGGTGGCATAATCTTATTTTGTTCTTTACCATACATACATCTATTTTTTATTCATCTTCAGACAACAGAGATATCCATACATCTAATGAATCTATATGTATCGCAATCCAGACCGTTATTATGTATCCCAATCCGTCTCAATTATTTTGTTTGAGGCATTTATTAATATCTTTGGAAACATCATTCACATGTCAATAACCAGAATTTTAACCGGTGACACCATGATGAAACAAGGATTTTCCTTCCACTACTTTACCAACTGAACTATGCCGGCTATTTTGTTGTGCATCATCTTAATAGAGTACTTTTCGTTATGGAAATTAAGTAGACTAAATAGGTATAAATTTTTTGACCTAGTCCTTGAATTTCTTACATTTTTTAAAAAGAGAACTTTCTTTGTGAATGTAAGGATATTGATATATGGACCCTGAATGATTCAAAAATTGAAATTCCTTTCATGTTCGTTTGTATTGGTTCATTAATCATGTATATATTCAAACTAAATTGCTACAAGATCTTAAGGTTAGATCCAATGAAAATGTAAAAAAAAATGAGCAAAGAAGATGAATTTTCTCTGAGCTGCTTATTGAAAAACAAGAGATTAGTGGTGCGCAGCCGCTCCGGCATCACTCAATTGTGTCAAACAGAGTTGGGGCAGTGGGCCGCACCGGAAATGCATAGGCCCCTACCCCTATTAGTTACATTGCGTAGCGCTGCGCTTCGGAAGGTTCCCCAGCACCACTTTCTCATCAAAACAAAAGGATAAAAAGTTAAGAAGCAAGATGGGCTTTTTATTGGAAACTGAAGGTCCTGAACCCCAGAGTTCATTTCATTAGCAAATAGTTAAACACAACACTAGACATTGAACACAAACAAAACATCTCGACCTCTCACACATCAGCTCTAACTTTTCCAATCCTAAGAAAAACAGGAAACTTCACCCCCTTAACAGACTTCACATCTCCACCCCACGCCCTTTCAAAATCGCCCACAACCGTCTCCGTCAACAGCTCTACTCCTCTCTCCATCGCCGTCTCATACGCTGACCATGAACGCAGGTACGTCAGATACCTCTCCAAATCCATCTTTATCTCCGTCGCAAACTCAACCGGCCCAGTGTCCTCCATTCCATCAACAGGATCGAATGGAAACTCAATGGTCCTATACTCTTCATCCACTAACTCTCTTCCTTTGGCCCAAAACGGCCCAGACTCCTTGTACAATCTCCAAAAGATTGTATTGACTTGTTCATCGACTCGTGGTTCCGTGTAACACCTGTTGGATTTTATTTCACCAAAATTTTAATTAAAAATGTTAACGATGTAATCTACTGTTCGGCAATATGTCCTTAGGACAACAAATTTGCACGCCGGCCTCGAACCAAAGTAAAAATGGCAGGGTGGAAAAAGATTTTGGACCCGACTATTATATTTAATTACAATATAGAGAAAAATCCACTTTCTTTAAAAGAAGCCTGCATCTACCGATTCGGTTTTTGGGAAGAAAGCCATAAATGATGAGACGGATTCACTAATTTCCAATAAAACTTGGAAATTAGTAGCACTACCTCAAGGTTGCAAAACTATATATATAGGATGCAAATGGATTTTACGCAAAAAAATGCAGATGGATTTTAAGCAAAAAATAAAATCCTGATGGTATATTGATAAGTATAAGGCTATTCTTAACTCGTGCTATATTTTGAATAGAATTCCGCAAAAAAAAAACCAACAAAAATTAGTTTGCAAGGTCTCTTTATGGACTAAAGCAAGCTCCCAAATAATGGCAGGAAATTTTTATTCATGCATGCTTGAAAATGGTTTTAAATCAAATGTGATAAATGTATTTATTACAAAATTGTTGGTAATTTTCATGTTATTATTAGCCTATACGTTGACGATTTATTAATTTTGGGTTCATTGTATTATTTTTATTTTTCTTCAAATTCGCGAATATCGGTATGAATCAAAGCTAAAAGTTCTGAATATCTAACAACGGTAAGATGTGATATTTTAGTGATTTTTGTCATGCTACATATGTCACATTTTGAAAAATCATTTAAAGCAGGAATACGTTCTAAACGGCTCATATTATGAACATATTTAGAATTGATATGTCCTAAACGTGCATGCTAAAAGTTTAAATAAGAAAGCATGTAAGTAGAACTAGCAATTTTATTCATTTCAATGCTTAGTTTAAACATACCATCACAAGTATAGGCTTTTCCAACAAAAGTAGAATTTTTTAGTGATAACATATTGGTGAGATTCAATTGTTTGCTTAAAGCGAGCCTAGGACATATCTTTCGAAGAAATACCATTTGGATTCTCTTTGATGAGAACGTCTGCAACTTTCAACAAGTTGAGATAAAAAAGCACCTTGCATTTCTTTGTTTAGAATTGATATGGTTTGTTCAAGTCTCCTTCTGCCGGCTTTTAATTGAGAAGTGGGTTCAGAATTTGCCTCCAAATTATTTTTCTGACACTTTCTAACCTACATTACTAAGTTTTCATTTCATATTTGTATATAACTTTGTAATTTATCATTAGATATCGGACAGTACCATGCAGCAAGGACTCCCTGGGGCCGGCGCAGGACGAAATTGACTCGGTCGTAGAATACGGGTAGATCGAACCAGTGCATGGCTTGGGCTATGGTGACTAGATCAACCGTCGCCGGTTGTGCCAGGTATCTTTCGATGTCTTCGGTGGTGAGAGTTGCAGGGAATTGATGGTATTGGATGTTGGGGAGTTTGGTTGCGAAGGAGAGCTGTTCTTGGCTCGCGTCTGTTGCTACTACATTCTCATAGATTCCTGCTAGCTGAAATTTAAAACAAAAATTGATTATGGTTGTGCGCAGATGGATATTTTTGTCTAGAGCATAAAATTCATGATAAATTGAATAAAGTCATCGCGATTCCTTTTAATTCTATTTTTTCTTTTGGGAAGACCCCCTAGTACTCGTACAAGCAATCTATCACTTATCCTTTAGACCCACTGAATCAAATATCGGTCATATTAGCCCTTATATCGTTTTAAGCTCCCTTGCAATACGATAAAACCGATATATAATTGGCCGATATAGCGATATTGCCCAATATATAGCTCATATCTACTATATGAAGCATCTATTTGATACGATTCCGATATCTAAGACCTTATTTCAACCACTGTTGATGCTCACAAATAGAAATTTCTCAGATTACGACACGTGGCGGACGACGTGTCCCAGGAGCTACGGAGATGGAATAAATGAGATGCATAGGGGACGTTCCTCGGCGACATCACGCTTCCGGAGACCCGCCACCCCACGAAGGGGAGGAGGATTCGGCGAGCAAACAGCCATCAACTCACCTTCGAGCAATACTACAACCGAGCTTTCTCGGCCTCCCGGCTTGTCTCCGAGCCTCCTGACAGGTCGAGCTTCCTCGGCTTCTCCGATCAATCGAGAGCGCAGAGTCCTAGCGTCCCCGCAATGGCTCCGCGTATCTCGCCAAGGCAAGATATCCGCCGCCCCACGTTCCGCGTCCCACGCTGGTGCGTCCCCATATTAATAGGTGTATCCCGTCATTAAGGCGGGGACAACGCGGGGGCGTAACTAACGTTAGGAATCTCGCGCCGGCTCGCTCCATGCGACCACTATATAAACCCTCCCTTTCAGACGACTCAGGAAACTCAAATTGATTCCAATACGCCGCTACTCTTCACTTATTCCTTGATACTAACTTGATCGTTGGAGGGTCCTACGGTGGTCACCCATCCGGGGACTTCCTTTATAGATAGCTCAGCGTCAACACCAACCCATTGAGATCCACATGCTCAACAACTCCCAAACCAATCTTAGCTGCACAAGATCGCTCTCGCCAGATCGACGGAGGACAACATCTGAGGGAGATCACAATCTCCATCAGTTGGCGCCTTCTGTAGGAACGTTTTTAGAAACTTCTCCATCCCTAAAAGTTGATCTTCCACTCTCGACCCGATGGCGAGCGACGACCACAACGATCCAAATACGAACCGCCACACCCTCCATAACGGAGGCAGGAGCGGCTTGTCTCCCCCTCCTGATGCCATCAACGTCTTATCCGCTCGGATCGACAGGCTCACATCGATGATGGATGCACTCGTCCGCGTCCAAGCGGCGAGCCCTACCCACCAGACCGCAGTTCCCCCTTCCGGGGATAACGACGTCTGCAGAAGGACGGATGGCCATGCTTAGGCCATCGATCTCTCTCACGTTCATCTCAGAGTCACTGAGCACCGGCGTGCCGACTCCGGCAACCTTAACCCGTGCACGGTGAATGATTCAATGACCCGCTGGGCACCGGACAGCTCCACACCCCAATCCCAGGGGAGACTAGGCCGTCGCTCCGACGCCCGCCGCGCGCTTATGCTCCCTAAGGAGATGTCGGTCAGTTCACATGCTTCCGGGCATGACCGACGCCCCCACTCCCACCGAGGCCGTGCAAACGGCGACCGTCGGGATTACTCAAGAAGGGCCTCTCCTGAGAATTTAAGAAATTTGATAAAGCGAAATCTAAACAGCACAATCGCACAAACCCGGAGCGGGGGTAGCTACCACTCCGACTGTGCAGAATTCTCGGGGTACCACCACTGGCTTGAAGCCCTCGAAAAGAAAATCGATGGTATACGACGAGATGGACACATGACCGGCGAAGGGGCCAGGTATTCCTCGCTCACAAAGCCCTTCACAAAAGAGCTGCTGGGCGAGCATGTCTCGTCCAGAAACAAGCTGCCTAAAGTGGCCCTCTTCGACGGGAAGTCCGACTCGAAAGACCATCTAGACGCATTTACAGCGGGCATGAGCATCCTGTTAGATATGTATGCCCTAGAGGCATGTATTGTATAGGATGCTAGGCATGTATATGTACAGAAACAATCATTGCTCAAAATGATAATATGCTATCTGCTTTATCTTCATCTTAACGTGTGATGTGTTGTATTTCATATCTTTATATATATATTGATGAAGCCTTTAGGATTATGCTTGACTGCCAGGATTATAATGTAGATCATACTAGTGGGGCCTAGACAGTCTATAAGCATATCCTTTAATAGTTCATAGTCGAGGGTATATCGAGACAGGGCATCGATATTACCAGAGTAGACTGGTGTGTACGTTTTTTTACCCCGGGGGCGATGGTTGATCCCACAACCATTAGTGTTCGACATCAAAAATTGAACACATGTGCTCATTGGAGAATGGGTACACCGAACAGGACTCGCCGTGAACTCCTAGATGGTATATATACCTATTGTCAGATAGCAGTTCTCTGGTGACACTTATACAGGTTAGTCTGTAAACCCGAGATCGTCATAGTGTCTTGTGTGATTTCCACTGTGCTTTAATTTCCTGCCTACCACGGCTCTACTGAGTCGTGCAAACAGGTGGATTTTGGGTACAGCCACGAATCATATGGAGGCATGAGCGAAAGGAGGGGTTTCGTCTCTCCCGGTATAGGGAGTTGATGTCTCGCTATGCTTGATCAGCCATAACAGCAAATTCCTGGCCAGGCTTCTCGAGATTTACTGATAAGAGTTATCAGTAGTTTCTCGAACCGTTATGGGCCATAAATCAGCATGACTTATAAAGTTACCAGGGACTGACATTTACCACCCCTAGACTTCATATGCAACATATCAGACGAAGAGACCGGCCTGTACGGTAAGTGTTGCTTACTGGCTCGTTAGGGTTATGATGAGTTCGCTCATCGGCCACCTTTTCGTTATGTACCTGGGTAGACATTATGCAAAGCTAGTACCACTGACGTGCTTGTGGTTAAACCCACTGTCAGCGTACTGTTAAGTCTTTAGAGCACCACAGAGAGGGTTTTCTGGTTCAGGCAAAAGATGTAGAGGCCGTAGGTTGTTACGGCAGCGTTTCGATCATGTTCCTATAATGGTTACAGGAATAACGATCGGAAAGATAATACTGGTAGGCTTTGGTTTAAACTGGATACCGGTATTATATTATTGGATTATTTGTATTCGTATTTTTCGGAATTCGGATACGGGTATATTTATACGGTATACGGTGGAGGGGCATTCTTGTAATTGTACAAGAACAACTTCTAGAAAAGACACCTCATAATTGGATATTTATTTTGTGAAAATAAATAAATGAGGTGGAATTTGGAGAGAGTCAAAGCATGGATGAAGAAATGGCTTATATCATTTTATATTCATTTGGGATTACTATTGAAGTATGGTGCATTATTTTGAAGAAAAATAATACATACTTCAATTATTTTCTTTTAGCCATATCATTTTTCCATGCTTGAATAATTCATTCATCACTCTCACATTCTCTCTCCTCATTATCACCTTCTTCCTTCTCCTAGCTTTACCCTTCGCATGTGTTGTGAATCAAAAGCTAATAGCTAAAAGTAATCCACTACTTGATCTCTACATTATCTAAGTGATCATTTCTAGCACACTTGATCTCTTAGTTGACTCTTGAGAAGAGTTTGAAGCTTATTCCATAGCTCTCAGGTAGATCATCTACGTCTTGAGGTGACCGGAGATCGAGGACATTGCAAGTATCAAAGGAGTCTAGGAGCCGCATCCAAACGAAGACCCGAAGGACCGATTCTAATGGTATAACCCACTATCATAGTAGATAAGATCTCTAGATAGGGTTTCTAGTTATGGTTTAGCATAAGATCTAGGTTTAAAGTAGGTGTTGCATGCAAGAAAAATTATTGTTTGCCACTTCCGCCTCTTCATAAGAGTTGTGAGGGTTTGCAACATCTACTAACACTTCCAAGATAACTCGGGCACGGCTCAATGCCGAGATTTCCCCACTACCCTCATCCGGGCTGGCCGAGACTAGTTTCGGGGGCTCACGACGTGCTCCATCTCGACCTTCGACGAGCTGGCTACCCAATTTCTCGGTCATTTCTTCGAAAACCGACGACAGAAAAGGAAGATTGACTACCTGTTCACCGTCAAGAGCGGAGATAAGGAATCCTTCAAAGGGTATGTCACCCGCTTCTACATTGCCCTGCTGGAGGTTCCCGAGCACCGCGATGAAACAGTTATCACCGCGCTAAGGTCGGGTCTTAGGCACAAAGAGTGGCTCCGCTCTTTTGCATTAGCGCAACCTAAGACCATGGCCGAAGTAAAAACCTGGACCGAGCGAGAGATCCAACTTGAGTCGAAGGTGAACTCAAATCTGCCCCGAGCCGACCAATCGGACCGAAAGAAAAGGGACAGGAAGGAGAAAAAGAAAGTCAACTGCCCAAAGCCTTACTCACCGAGGTTCCAAAAGTACAGTCCTCTAAACATTTCCCAGACTGAGATGCTGGAGGAGGCTAAGGCCGAGAGGTTCTTTAAGCTCCCGCCAGTTACCTAAAGGGCCAGCAAGCGTCTTCGCGGCCCGTACTGCGCCTTCCACAGGTCGCAAGGTCACCCGATTGAGAACTACAAACAACTCTGTGACTACATCAAGGTGTTGATATGCTCCGGCCATCTGGCGAAGTATTTACGGGACAAGCGGCAGGCGAAGAGGGAGCAACAGGACCAAACTCCTCCCGGGAATTAACGATCGGGCAAATTATGGTCATTACCGAGGGTCCAACCCGGGAATGTGGGGGGAGCCACCGCCTCCTACCGATCGAAAAATAAACGATCCGCCCCATAAGAAATGCAGGAAGAATGATTCGATCATTTTCACCGATGAAGACCTCCATGGCATATCGCTTCTTCACAATGACCCCCTCATAATAACGGCCCGAGTCCATCGTTATGAGGTCCAGAGAATTTTGATCGATTCAGGGAGCTCGGAGGATATCTTGTTCTATGACTAATTCCAGCGTATAGGGCTAGAACCATTCGACCTTCGGCCGAACTCCCATCTCCTCTCTGGGTTCATAAACCACTCCGTCCCGGCCGAGGGGTTGGTCACCCTCCTCCTCAATATTAGGGAAGCGGGCAATACGCGAACCATACCGGTGGACTTCCTCGTCGCTAAGGTCCGTTCATCTTATAACATTCTCCTGGGACGCTCGACCTTGATCGCCCCTCGGGCTCAAATTTCAATTTATCACCTTGCGATCAAATTCCCGTTGGATCAAGGGGGAATAGGTCGGGCCTACGGGAACCAGCAAACCGCCAAGATTTGCCTCGCCTCGCCTCGACGTCCCCCGTCGGAGAGCATGTTAGTTATATGTATGCCCTAGAGGCCATTACTGTACATGAGATGTATATTGTAGTGGATGCTGGGACATATATAGGTAGGGCTTTCTTGCTCGACATGATAGTACGTTATCTGGTTGCTCTTTATCTTAACATGTATACTTGCAGTCTCTCTATTACATGTTGATAAAGCCCTTACGATGTGTGCTCGACTTCCAGGACTATGATGCAGATCATACTAGTGGGGCCTGGGTAGTCAATGAGTAAATCCTTCAATGTTCCTAGTCGTGGGAATATCGAGACGGGGCATCGATATTCCAGAGTAGACTAGCGTATATCTTCTCGATCCATATGATGGGCGATGGATGATCCCATATCCATTGGTGTTTGATATCAGAGACGGTATGCGGGTGCTCAGTGGAGACTGGGTACACTGAACGGACTCGTCGAGAACTCCCGGATGGTATTATACCTCACGTCAGATGGCAGTTCTCTGGTGACACTGGTACAGCCTAGTCTGTTGACCCGAGGTCGTCATAGAGTCTTGTGTGTCTCCCACTGTGCTTTGATTTCCATCCTACCACGGCTCTACTGAGTCGTGCAAACAGGTGGTTTTTGAGTACAGTCCCGATTCACATGGAGGCAGTGAGCGATAGGAGGGGATTCGTCTCTCCTGGTATTAGGGGTTGATGTTGCGCTATGCTCGACTGGCCATAACTGGAAATCCCTGGCCAGGGTTGCACTGATTTACTGGTAAGTGTTATCAGTAGTTTCGTGCTTGTTATGGACCTTACATCGGCATGACTTATCAAGCTACTGGGGTCTGACGTTAACCACCCCTAGACGAGATATGCGACATATCAGACGAACAGACCGGACTGTGCGGTAAGTGTTACTGGTTGGACTCACAGGAGTGTTGTTAGTTATATGTATGCCCTAAAGGCCATTACTATACATAGGATGTATATTGTAGTGGATGCTTGGACATATATAGGGAGGACTTTCTTGCTCGACATGATAGTATGCTATCTGGTTGAACTTTACCTTAACGTGTACACTGATTGTCTCTCTGTTACATGTTGGTAAAGCCCTTAGGATGTGTACTTGACTACCTGGACTATGATGCAGATCATACTAGTGGGGACATAGTAGTCCATAAGTACATCCTTCAAAGTCCCTAGTCGTGGGTGTATCGAGACGGGGCATCGATATACCAGAGTAGACTAGCGTGTACCTTCTCGACCCATACAGATGGGCGATGGATGATCCCATATCCATTGGTGTTTGACATCAGAGATGATATACGGGTGCTCAGTAGAGACTGGGTACACTGGACGGACTCGCCGAGAACTCCCAGATGGTATTATACCTCACGTCAGATGGCAGTTCTCTGGTGACACTGGTACAGAGTAGTCTGTAGACCCGAGATCGTCATAGAGTCTTGTGTGGTTCCCACTGTGCTTTGATTTCCATCTTACCACGTCCAAGAGGGCGTGCAAAACGATGGTTTTTGGGTACAGTCCCGAGTCACATGGAGGCAATGAGCGATAGGAGGGGATTCGTCTCTCCCGGTATAGAGAGTTGATGTTGCGCTGTGTTCGATTGGCTATAACAGGAAATCCCTGGCCAGGGTTGCTGAGATTTACTGGTAAGTGTTACCAGTAGTTTCTCGAACAGTTATAGACCTCATATCGACACGACTTATCAAGCTATTGGGGTCTGACGTTTACCACCCCTAGGCGAGGTATGCGACATATCAGACGATCAGACCGGACTTTACGGAAGTGTTACTGGTTGGTTCACTGGAGTGTGAGCGGGCTTGCTCGTCGATCTTCAGATCGCTCAATACCCGGGTGGCCGTTACGTTTAGTAGACCGCTTGCGGCTTGTGGGTGTTTGATATGATCATCATCTGCTACCGGCATATTGACGAGTCTTTAGAGTCCTACACAGAGGTTTCCTGGCTCAAGCGAAACGAAATAGGAGCGCATATGAGATATGTGCGGGACCGAGAATAATACCAGTATGTGATACTGTATTCGATTCTCGTGATGTGACATTGATCGGTTATATGCGATATAGCCGGGTTATCGGATCAAGTGTTGATTCGATAAGTTGTTACTATTGATACCAGTAGGTTATGTGCGACATGACCGGATCATTGAATCAAGTGTTGATTTAATGATTTAATGTATAATTATATATATTTGATATATTACTTTGCATTAACTAGTATCGGTTCACTTTGAATGGATTTTCTCACTCGGATGTGCGCATTGCATATGCGATATGATTTTGTGCACTTGTTTGTATCATGGTTGATGATGCATGCCTACTTGGTTAAGTGAAAAGAATTAAACCATGGTTAACTAAATGATTAGGGTTTTATTTTCTTAAATTATTCATTTATTCCTTTTTGGAAATTATTTTGCATAAGAAGAATTGGTGGCTTTCTTTTATTCTTTCATGAACTTTCATGAATGTTTGACTTTGTCACCAATTTTGTCTCATGCTTAACCCTAACCATTTCTTTTAACCATGATTGATTCTCTACACCTAACCATGGTTCTAATATGATAAGTATTCATTTCTTTTTCCAATTTGAATTAACTTATCATAACTTTCTTCTTCTTCTTCTTCATTTCTTCACATGAAGAAAGCTTGCTCCATTAATGGCAAGTGATGAGAATGAGTGAGAAATCCAATTCTAAAGTCTACCCACTTCCTATTTCTTCATCCTCTACCTCTTGCCAAGTAATAGAGTGTGTTTCCTTCACAAGTTTTCATGGCTTGGTGAAGGTGGAGCTTGATCTAGTGATGCTTCGACGTAGATCATCTTCGGCACGTTGTCGACGACCTAGCCCGGTCTTTTCTCTGATGAAACCACCGTGAGAGTCATGGTTCGATTTGGACAGCGGAGAGGACTTCATTGCGGAGCCGTGGAGGTGGAGCACCGGATCTACAAAGGTTGTATTTCCGTTCCTTTAGTAAAATAGTTTACTAGTTTACTTTTCGCCTAGATTTCTAGCCAACGATCCGTAGTCGGGTTTCTCGGCACCTAGATTTTTTGAAATTGGCATGGTTGATGCCTTGTGAGACCTCATTAGGATGCCTAGGAACCCTACAGTGGTATCAGAGCCTAGCTAGAGCCTTAGGCGAAGTCTAGACGGAGTTTGAAGTCCGAACGACCCGAAAACCCAAACCCAAATTTGCTCTCTGGACAATTTTGAAAAACTGGGATTTTTCCAGATTAAAAATATTCAGAAAACTCAGTAAAATAATCTAAGAATTACTGTTTAAAACGGGGGCTCTGAATCGTTAATAGTGCGGCGGAACCGCCGCATATGCATGCCTAACGCGGCGGTTCCGCGGCAGGTTTGACTCTTCAGTCACTTTTATCTGCACAGTAATTCTTATATATTATTTCTGGTGTTTCTGGGAATTTTTAATATTTATTCAAGAGTTGAATTTTCTGGGGTTGTTTTAGGGATTCGGTGTTTCGATCGGAGTATCAGATTTTGTCTATGTGGCTTTCCGGATAAATTTTAGAATATGTTAAAAAGTTCGACCGGATATAAATGTTGGAGATAGTGCCCTCAGAGTCAATTATTAGGTCACAGGTACGTGATTGTAATGATTGAGGGAGGACCTATCCCGGTAGGACAGTCTTACTCGAGATGATAGTATGCTATCTGGTTTACCTTTATCATCGTGTACTGCTTTAGGTGACCTGACACGTCGCTATTACATGTTGATAGAGCCCCTAGGATTCTTGCTTGACCACCAGCAGTATGAGGGCGATCATATAAGTGGGAGCTGGGGTCTATAAGCATATCCTTAAAAGGTCCCTAGTCGTGGGAGTTTCGAGACCGGGCATCGATACTCCATTAGTAGACTAGTGTATACAGTCGAGACCCCGACGAGGGGCGGTGGTCGGTCTCACAAGCCACTGGTGTCAGTTGGATCACCTAAGATGTATACAGGTGCTCATTGGGTTATGAGTACACCGGACAGGACTCGCCGGGAACATGCTAGTTGGTCATATACCAGACGTCAGATGGCAGTTCCCTGGTGACATGTGTGCAGGTTAGTTCATCGACCTGGGGATCGTCATTTGTCTCGTGTGAGTTCCCACTGTACTTTGATTACTACCCTACCACGGCTCAAAGGAGTCGTGCAAACAGGTTTTAGTTGGGTACAGTCCCGAGCCACATGGAGGCAGTGAGCGTATCTTCAGGGGTTCGTCTCTCCCGGTATTGGGGGTGAGGTCGTGCTGTGTCTAGGAGAGCCATTACACAAAGTCCTTGGCCAAGGCAAGGAGATTTACTGGTAGGTATTCCAGTAGTATCTCAGGGTGTTCTGGGCTACACTCCGACACGACTTGTACCGCTTTTGGGGGTCTGACTTTTACCAACCCCCTAGGCCTGCCATGCGATACTCATAGACGAACGGACCGGACTGTACGGATATTGTCACTGACAGGCTCAGTAGGGTTGTCAGGCTGAGTTCGCTCACAGACGTCCCTTTTAGTCAATACCTGGTAGCCCGTTACGTATTGGCTTATACCTCTGACGTGCTAGTGGTTAAATCCACAACCAAGGTGTTGACGAGTCTTTAGAGTCCCCCACATTCAGTTACTCAGCTTTCGGGCGAAAGGTTGTAGAGGCCGTATGGAGATATGGCAAGGTCCGATCAGATACGTGCGGTATTGCACGGATCAGGATCGGACAGATTGTACTATAGGCCGTATGGTTATATGGCAGGGTTCGATCAGATACGTGCGGTATTGCACGGATCAGGATCGAACAGATATTACTAGCCGGTTTTGGTATAAGCCGGATTCTAGTATAGTACAGTGGATATTTTGTCTCATTGCATTTTGTATTTCGGTCGAAATACAGATGCGGGTGTGTATGCACAGTTTAGGGGTTTTCCTGTAATTTATTACGGGACCAGTTTTCCGGAGTTGCCAGTTTGCTTTCCGTTTCGGCCAATTTCTTTTGTATCGTTCATTGGCCGATGTTTGGTGGAGGAGGGTTTATTTGCATTGTTGCAAATAGACTTTTGTGGAGGGGGTCCTTGCATATTATCATGTCATGATTATAGCACCATTCATTGACTTGCTTGACTTCATACTTCATGATGGATTGACTTTGGATATCATCATGGTTGATGAGTGAGAGAAGAGTGTGGTTTTCACCTTGCTATCATTGGTTCACATGATTGTCTTTTCCTCTCTCTTGGATGATAGAGTTTCCCCCCATTTTCTTTTAGCTATCCATCTCATTCTCTCCATTCTTACTAGTGCATTGGCCGGCCATTCTTTTTGAATGGGGGCTGTCCAAAATTGGAGGTGGGGAAATGTTGTTCATTTGATGCTCCAAAATACCCCAAGCTCCTCCACATTTTGTTCTTGTTTCATCCCTCCACCAAATGGCACCTCCTTAACCCCAAAATGAGACATGGATCTCTACACTACATTCTACAGCAAACCTTGGGCACGTCGAGTAGCCGGCTTCGTGCCCGAGTTGCCTCGGCATTGAGGTGGGAGCCCGTAAACAAAGTAGGCGATGTGGTGCACTTCCGGCGACGAGGAGGAGACGGGACATTCCGCAAGAGATCGGGACGATGATGAGAAGACCGGAGGACTTGGATCGTCGGTATATCTCTTTCCCATCTTATAGTTAGCTTAGACTTGTTAATGGTTTCGATCCGGGTGTTTAGTGCGCGGTGGTGCCGGTTTGCTAAGTCCGCAAAATTTAAAGTTTTTCACCGCTTCCGCATTTGGCCGTCGGTTTGACGGCCGGGGCGCCGCCGTGCACTTACAGTGGTATCAGAGCCTCCCCATTAACTTAGTCTAGCTTTGTGTAATGTGTTTTTCAGTTCCGATCGATCGAAATGTTCAAAAACCCGTATTTGCCCACATCAGTTTTCTGTTGAAACTTTTTGGTCCCCAAAAATTTTTCAGGTTGTAAAATATTGATGTACTGGAAAATCTAAGAGCTCTGTAAAAATTCGACGAAGTAACTCCACAGTGGGAGCGCGGAACCGCCGCGAAAACCCCCTTCCCGCCGCCCTTCCGCCGCACACTGTGGAGATCACTTCACCAATTTTTTACAGAGGCCTTCTGGGCTTAAAATATGGGTTTTGGAATATTAAAATTGGGCCCAGGATTTCTGTGAGTGCTACAGTTTTGATTGGGGGCCCACTTGTTAATTTTTGATCGATTGGATATTTTAAACACATTTTTCACAGTATTTACATTATATCTGCGACCGTGAATGTCACTTGATCGGTAAATCCGGTCTAACTGCTATAGCCCGGTTAGACGGATTTGCGAACGTGACTTTCACGTTGATGTTCTATGTTTATGCTGTGATGTTGCGGATCGGTCGTGGGGGATAGCCTGGATGCAATGCTAGTACAGTTTTGTTGTATTATGTACATTTGATATTGCGGGGCGAGCGTCCGACATGTGGACTGCCGTCACTGCCTGTTTGTATTATTATTTTGGGGCACGACCTGGTTGCGGTCGATGTACCCGTTGTATGTATATTTTACTTTCTGTACTAGGATTGCCCCGCGGAGGGGTGCACGGATAGCCGGGTTCTAGAGGGCAACAAGCCCGCATCTCATGGCATTGAGACGGAGGGGGCTTCACTCTAGGATTGGCGGGCTATTCGCCGCACTCGTAGGGGGTACAGGTTGACCCAGGAGGGGTGCCCAAGTTATCGGATTCCGTGAAGTGCTGGGTGGTCCATTCACGGTGCTGAAGGGGGCTGCCTCGCTTCAGGTTTTGGCGGGTGACTTGCCGCGCCCGTAGGGGTCTAGGATTTCATTGCACAGGCTATCCACAAGACCAGGGGAACGTCGGGTTTCAGCAGTGGCTCTGTGAAACCCGGGGATCCCAGATATCTGTATTGTTTCTGTGATGCTGTTCATTCTCTGTGATGTTGCATTTCTTTCACGCCTTGAGCGAATATAATATATTGGTATATATATTAGTAGATGTTGTATATGTTTTGCATCCGCGCTAGTCCAGTCCCCGCTCTGTCGTTAGTTAGCTAACCTAACGGGTAATGACGGGACCCAGTGGCGAATGCGGATGGCATATACGTACATCAGTATATTTTCGTTCTTTTTGGTGTGATCAATTGATGGGACCGCGTTGATTCGGATCAATGCGAGTTTAAAAACAAACCTAATCTGATGTTGTTGGAACACTTTTCAAAAAGCTGTTATTGCAAGGACGTTTACTTTTGTTTTGCATCGTGGTATTCATTGGAATATCCTGCTCCTCAGTCGACGAGGCAAGGGCCGAGATCCCTTCACCGGGAGTGACCCCTTGGACAGAAGTTTGCGTCAGGGCATTAACTTCACTATAGCCGATTACTTTTGCTTTGCACCGTGGTATTCAGTTGGAATATCCTGCACCCCATTCTACGGGGAAAGAGCCGAGATCCCTTCACCGGGAGTGACCTCTTTAGCAACGGTTTTCGTCACTATATTTTTTAAAAAGCTATCCGTTCCTTCGACGATATCAAGTTCATTACGTTAAAGGTTTTCGCCAGAAACCATTCGTAGCCCTCCGTCATTTCAGTTAAATATTCGGTAGTATTCAAGCTATGTATTTTGACCTCACGCCAAGGCATAGTGATTGGTAGCTACCGGGTATTTATCTGTTGCATAGATAGATGCGTTGGTTTGGGACAGTCGTACTACTATTTTGGCCTACGTCAAGGGTATGTATGGGTGGGTTCAGATTAACCTGGATAATGACGGGTAGAACTTGACATGTGACTTATGATATTTTGACCTCACGCCAAGGTCATAAGAGCATGGGGCAGAAATCGCATCGGGAGTTTCAAAAGAACTGAAACTTGCCAGATATGCGCATACCTTCTGGAGTGTGATACCGTGAGCGGATTCCGTCACGTTATCATGCGATGAGAGTTGGATCCCGATTCCCACTGATGAGTTAGTATACTCCTCGGGTGACCCCGACTAATTCTTCTTTCAGGTTTGGAGGAGAATTTGAGGTACAGTGGGAGGTTTCCAGATTAGATGAATTGGTAACCATTCTGATCTAGGTTAGAGTGCACGCTGAGTGTTTCTTTTCTCTCTCTCTTTGGCAGCGACCATTGACCCGACCCTAAGACTTTGACTCAGTGACCAAGTTGACCGAACCTTCTTAACACTGGCTTTTGGATTGTCATAGTTGCAGACCTCATTGCCACTCCTACTTTTACCCTTTTCTCCAGGACACCCCGTTTTACTACGAACGTCCACTTCCATTGGACAAAACCATCGTATGGTTAGATACGAACTCGAAAGGATTTATTCGAGGATGGTTTCAGGTTCTGGAGAAAACGGATAGGATTATTCAGTTGTCTTTTCCTTTTACCCTCTCTCAGGTTACGAGTACTCCTTGGTTTAGGGGTAGTACACCTATTACGCAAATTGGATTGTTTTCTTCCAAACCTTAGGCTGGTGCCGACCGGTAGGGAATGAAGAAAACCAATTAGCATAACGATGGTGTGCAGAAGGTATTAAGTTCAGACAAAGCAAGGGATTAGTAAGAGGGCAAAGTAAATTGCAACAGATATTCACGACCAAACCAGGTATTTCTTCGCCAATCCTAAAATCACCTTTGTATTTCTCCAGGACACTCCGTATCACTATGAAGATCCACAGTTTATTGGATATTCCATCGTATGGTTATATACGAACTCGAAAGGAACTTGTTCCAGTCGGGGATGGATCCTGGTTCAGGAGAAATAGGAATAAGGTTTATTCGGTTGTCTTTTATCTTCACCCTCTCTCATTGCGAGTGTTCCTAGGATTGGGACAGTACACCCATTATGCTTATTGGATAGTCTTCTTCCAAACCATAGGCTGGTGCCGAACGGTAGGGAAGGAAGAAAACCATTTGGCCTAAAAGGGTGTGCAGAAGGTAAAGACTAAAGACATATGAAGGGATTTGGAGAGGTGGCAAAGAACTATACGGTTACAGTCGTGAATCTGGAAGAGGCATTACTAGGAATACCAGAATACCCCATCGGAACATTTCAATGTTTCAGTTTCACTGTGTAATGTTAAAGGAAAACTGATTTCCCGATTAGATACTTACTCCAGGGTATGTATTTACCAGGTACGATTCTCACATCTGTATGGTTTTACAGATGATGAGTGGGAGTAAGTTATTGGGAATTGGGTGATTATCCTCATTATATCGGGATTCGTTGTAATCGGTGATATTTGAGGAAATCACCTGGCCTGTTTGCCGGTTGGCAAATATTTGGTTTTGAATATCCGCTGTTATGCACCAATTTCAAATTGATATATCTGTACGTCTATTTTCATAGAGTGAGATATACCTTTCTGAAATTATGTCTACGACATTTACCTATATTAGTGGATGGTTAGGTAAGGAGCATTGAACAGCGGTGTAATTCTTCTTAACCATAAGTACAGTTTTCAACCTACGACACACAGTAAATGAGTTATCAGACTCAAGGGACTTATACAGAGTATTGTATGTTGTCCAGGGTCCATCAGGACAGAGGGGTTGGTCCTCGTACTATATTCGGTTTACTTATGACTTCTCTAGTTTTTAGACAGGTGTTTCGTGGAAACACAGGGTCCGAATTTGGAGAAGTTATAGGTATTTGAATAGAGTAGAGAACCAGGTATAGCAAGTATCGGGATTCTTCGAAGATATCGAAGATGTAGATACTTATGTATGGTATTCAGTTGATAGTAATGATAAAGAGATCTTGCTTCTCTTTCAGGTTACTCATAATTGGAAGTATTCCTAAGTTGAGTAACACTGATCGGCCTCCTTCCATTTAGTTGACATGCGCTGGGGACAAGTGCATGTTTTGAATCTGGTTCAATTAAATCAGTGCCTCTGTTTCTATATTGGATATAGAACAGTTCATATCTTAACGATGTTAAGGTACGGGGAGTTGTCCGGTTTATGATTAAAACCAGACACTGGACAACTCAAGGCACGTTTCTGTAATGGCTGTTTGTGGGTTGGCCCAGGCTATGACGAGGGTTGACTTTCTACCATCTGGATGAACAATAGCGATATTGTTCTAGACTCGCCACATTTTTATTAAAGATGGATTTTTTCAGAAAACAGAAGTGGGAGTATGGTAGAACTGGAAGTGATTCCAGAACCACAAACGATTACTGAAGATTTGATAAGGAACCTAAAGATTCAATCTGGATTGACATTCCATTGGCCACTCCGCAGATGAGGTGGGTAACTTCAGGCACCCGAGAGGTACTACGGTAGCCTCAAGGACGGTGACAGGGAAGTTCTTGTTTACCCACAATTACCATTGCTGTTGTTCCAGGGTGCGAGACCCGGCGGGAGGATGAGTATAGCGTCGTTCTAAACTAGTTTTAGAAGTGTACGTGTATATGACTCTGCCAGAGGGTTGTCGTAGTCAGTGGGAGCAGCGGAAGCATTGGTGGACAGGAAGCTTATGTCTATTTATAGACTAGAGCAGAAGTAGCGGAGATAGATCATCTATTTCTGACGTGACAGTCATGGGTTTGACTTCATCAGAATAGGGGATGGATCTGTTGAGAAGGTAGTAGGGTGTGATATCCTGGTATTTGGATGATATACACAGAGTAGGAAAAGAAACTCCTACACTACGATCGGTTATACTTTGGTCGTCACACAGTGGTTTCTCCATATGGGACTTGGACATTATATAAGACATACTGGTTACTAGATCTATGGTCTTAGATCTAGATTTGGGTGGTTTCCCAATCAGGGTACTTGACAACATTCTAAGAGTATTTAGGATGGACGACTCCTGGCACGGTAGTGTACCTGCAGGTAATGGAGTCACCCTCTCCAAAGGTGTCTTACAGACTAAAGGGGAGAGGGACGGGCATGATTGGCAGATCACTTGCTCAGGCAATTGAGTCAATCGTGAGATGTCAAGTACCACACCAGATGTTGTGCTTGCACTAGATGCAATAAGTTGACATTAATCCAATCCTGGAGAAACAGTCGGAAGCAGTTTTAGAACATAAGTGGATGTTCTAGGGAGATGATAACGACAGCCTCATTCGGGAGACAGTTATCATTCCAGGCTTCCAAGGTGACATGGACGACAAGGAGGTTGTCAGAGTTATAGTTTTCCTTCTGATGAGGGGCAGTATTTTGGACAGGTGGTCCAAGGCAATACTGAGGGAGGCATGGCACGCAGGATACTGATTAAGTTCAGTTGACGATACAGTCTAAGAAGTTTGGATTTGGAGTTCATTTATGAGCTAGGTCCCATCAGACATCCAGACATATTCTGAGACAGATATTGCTCTTTTCGGGAGATGGCTTTCTCCGCGAACTTGAGATATAGAGAGACATAGAAAGAAACAACTAAGCGGATCCACTCACTGAGGCTATTCCTCGAACGCAATAGTTCCGCAAACGAGCTTTGTGAGACTGACTAGTAGAGGAGTTGGATGTTCGGTATCACACGGGCTGTGAGTATGCGACATCGCAATAATTAGCCTTGAGTGCAAGTGGGAGATTGTTGGAGATAGTGCCCTCAGAGTCAATTATTAGGTCACAGGTACGTGATTGTAATGATTGAGGGAGGACCTATCCCGGTAGGACAGTCTTACTCGAGATGATAGTATGCTATCTGGTTTACCTTTATCATCGTGTACTGCTTTAGGTGACCTGACACGTCGCTATTACACGTTGATAGAGCCCCTAGGATTCTTGCTTGACCACCAGCAGTATGAGGGCGATCATATAAGTGGGAGCTGGGGTCTATAAGCATATCCTTAAAAGGTCCCTAGTCGTGGGAGTTTCGAGACCGGGCATCGATACTCCATTAGTAGACTAGTGTATACAGTCGAGACCCCGACGAGGGGCGGTGGTCGGTCTCACAAGCCACTGGTGTCAGTTGGATCACCTAAGATGTATACAGGTGCTCATTGGGTTATGAGTACACCGGACAGGACTCGCCGGGAACATGCTAGTTGGTCATATACCAGACGTCAGATGGCAGTTCCCTGGTGACATGTGTGCAGGTTAGTTCATCGACCTGGGGATCGTCATTTGTCTCGTGTGAGTTCCCACTGTACTTTGATTACTACCCTACCACGGCTCAAAGGAGTCGTGCAAACAGGTTTTAGTTGGGTACAGTCCCGAGCCACATGGAGGCAGTGAGCGTATCTTCAGGGGTTCGTCTCTCCCGGTATTGGGGGTGAGGTCGTGCTGTGTCTAGGAGAGCCATTACACAAAGTCCTTGGCCAAGGCAAGGAGATTTACTGGTAGGTATTCCAGTAGTATCTCAGGGTGTTCTGGGCTACACTCCGACACGACTTGTACCGCTTTTGGGGGTCTGACTTTTACCAACCCCCTAGGCCTGCCATGCGATACTCATAGACGAACGGACCGGACTGTACGGATATTGTCACTGACAGGCTCAGTAGGGTTGTCAGGCTGAGTTCGCTCACAGACGTCCCTTTTAGTCAATACCTGGTAGCCCGTTACGTATTGGCTTATACCTCTGACGTGCTAGTGGTTAAATCCACAACCAAGGTGTTGACGAGTCTTTAGAGTCCCCCACATTCAGTTACTCAGCTTTCGGGCGAAAGGTTGTAGAGGCCGTATGGAGATATGGCAAGGTCCGATCAGATACGTGCGGTATTGCACGGATCAGGATCGGACAGATTGTACTATAGGCCGTATGGTTATATGGCAGGGTTCGATCAGATACGTGCGGTATTGCACGGATCAGGATCGAACAGATAATACTAGCCGGTTTTGGTATAAGCCGGATTCTAGTATAGTACAGTGGAGATTTTGTCTCATTGCATTTTGTATTTCGGTCGAAATACAGATGCGGGTGTGTATGCACAGTTTAGGGGTTTTCCTGTAATTTATTACGGGACCAGTTTTCCGGAGTTGCCAGTTTGCTTTCCGTTTCAGCCAATTTCTTTTGTATCGTTCATTGGCTGATGTTTGGTGGAGGAGGGTTTATTTGCATTGTTGCAAATAGACTTTTGTGGAGGGGGTCCTTGCATATTATCATGTCATGATTATAGCACCATCCATTGACTTGCTTGACTTCATACTTCATGATGGATTGACTTTGGATATCATCATGGTTGATGAGTGAGAGAAGAGTGTGGTTTTCACCTTGCTATCATTGGTTCACATGATTGTCTTTTCCTCTCTCTTGGATGATAGAGTTTCCCCCCATTTTCTTTTAGCTATCCATCTCATTCTCTCCATTCTTACTAGTGCATTGGCCGGCCATTCTTTTTGAATGGGGGCTGTCCAAAATTGGAGGTGGGGAAATGTTGTTCATTTGATGCTCCAAAATACCCCAAGCTCCTCCACATTTTGTTCTTGTTTCATCCCTCCACCAAATGGCACCTCCTTAACCCCAAAATGAGACATAGATCTCTACACTACATTCTACAGCAAACCTTGGACACGTCGAGTAGCCGGCTTCGTGCCCGAGTTGCCTCGGCATTGAGGTGGGAGCCCGTAAACAAAGTAGGCGATGTGGTGCACTTCCGGCGACGAGGAGGAGACGGGACATTCCGCAAGAGATCGGGACGATGATGAGAAGACCGGAGGACTTGGATCGTCGGTATATCTCTTTCCCATCTTATAGTTAGCTTAGACTTGTTAATGGTTTCGATCCGGGTGTTTAGTGCGCGGTGGTGCCGGTTTGCTAAGTCCGCAAAATTTAAAGTTTTTCACCGCTTCCGCATTTGGCCGTCGGTTTGACGGCCGGGGCGCCGCCGTGCACTTACAATAAATACCAAATTTTTCCCCTGTCAGGAAATTTCCAAGTGTTGGATTTTCCGTAGTTTAACGACGTTCTAAGTAGTGCAAGTAACGCGATGGTCCCTCTAGAAGACAACAAACCTTAACTCGATTATGTGACCGTCTTGAACTTCCCTTTGAACCATCGGGTTTGGGGCAGTACGGCGTGCCACATGTGAGGCGTTGGCTTGACCCTTCTACGGCTGGACCGTTGGTACTGAGGCACGAACTGAATGTTGTTGGACTTATTTCCTGTGTTGATCTGTATTGGGAAAACTTGGGTGTTGATTGTTCGATCGGAAAGTTTAACATTTTCTATTTATCTGGAATGGGATACAATAATTGGAATTCACAATAAAGTTATGAGATAACTGAATGAATGTTATAAACATAGCAGTTTAGTCTCACTTGATCGGTTGCCACGGAATTTTGATGCGATCAAAAGTCCGTCGCAATCACGTAGCGTACGTGGATATTCGCCGGACAAACTTAATAGACAGCTACATCCCATAGCCCCGACCAAGTGACTGTAGGAGAACCCCGTCGCCGAAAGCATCCGTCCGGGTGCTCGCGGTAGCGGTGTTCCGCCTTGGTGCACTTCATCGACGGTATCTGGGGTGCGGCCGCCTACTGATGTTTGCGACGAGTATTCGATCAGGATGTCGGGAATCTTGTTGAATTGCCCGACTTGATATTGAAAAGTGTTTTCGATTTTGAGACTAAAATGTGGGGTTTATAATTGTTAGGCATGCGATGTCTAAATAATTCATTTGGTCAGGCATGCGATGTCTGAGGTGGTTGCGGATTCCAACTGTTGTAGTTTTACACTTTCTTTTCTGTGACCGTAAGTGTAATATGTGATATCGCCGGTTTCGTTGCTATATGTCAACGACAATTGGGATGCGCATGTTTACTTACGTTGATGACATGTGATGTTATGTGTTGCTGGATATGTTATATTGGATCGTCGTGTTCGAATAGCCGGGGGTTTTTATGTGAGATGAGTGTTTTTCATTTTCATTCATGTAAAAACTTGTATGTAATATTCTTTTATTGGGGCACTTCCAGGTTGCGGAAGATGTCACCGTTTGTATATTATTTACTTTTCCGCACTAGGATAGACCCAAGGAGGGGAGCACAAGTAACCGGGTTCTGGAGTCCAGTGGGAGACCAACTCGAGGAGTCGAGTCCGGGTCTCCTAACTCTAGAATTGGTAGGGTTGCTTGCCGCTCTCGTAGGGGTCTAGGGGTGTGGGTTTGGCTATTCATCACGACCGTGGAATCCGTGTTTTATACTGGCTCGTATTGAAAACACGGACGTCCTAGTATATCCAATATTTCATATGATTCTTCTGCTGCGATATCTGTGATGTGATCATGTGATGTTCTGTGATAGATACAGTATATAGTATATATGATATATTATATAGATGTTACTTATGTTTTACACCCGCGCTAGCCCTGCCCCGCTCTGCCGTTAGTTACCTAACCTAACGGTGCACGAGGGGACATCGAGGCGAATGCGGATGGCATAAGTGTACGTCGTATTTATCTGTGATGTTTAGGTAACTTAAATGATGGGACTTCATTAATGTGATTAATGAAATAAAAGAAACCTAAGATGTTGTAGAATCGAATTTCAAAATAAAACAGGTAGCTACAGTTCTTGTTTTGCACAGCGGTATATATGATATATCCTGCACCTTATTCGATGAGGAAAGGACCGAGATCCCTTCACCGGGAGTGACTCCTTTAGCAATAACTGGCAGATGCTACACACTCGGTTTGTCTTTTGATTGCTTTTAAGTGTTTTTGCTTTGCACAGTGATATATGTGATATATCCCGCACCTCATTCGACGAGGAAAGGACCGACGATCCCTTCACCGGGAGTGACTCCTTTAGCAAAACTAGAAAAGCCTCAAAAGCACTCCATTTTAAAAATTCATTCGATCCTACAACGATATCAAGTTCATTACGCAATAGGTTTTCAGAAAAACCTGTCGTAGCCCTCCGTCATTTCAGATAAGTACTAGTTAGTATTCGTGCTGCGGTAGTTTGGCATTCGTCAAGGCGTAGTGTACGGTAGCTAACTAGTATTTATCTGCTTGAGCATATGATGCGATTGGATTAGGGTATTCATACGGCGTTGTTTGGCATTCGTCAAGGGTCGTGCGGGTGGGTTTAATTCGATCAAGAAATGTACGGGTTGAACTTGACTAGTGGACTATGGGTTGTTTGGCATTCGTCAAGGTCATAGAACACTAGGGGCAAAATATTATCGGGAATTTCAAGTGTTGAAATTTGCAATGAGATTGCATACCTTCTATGAGATAGTTGGATCCCGATACCCACTGCGAGTAAGAGTTACTCCTGGGAGAGTTTTATACATTACAATTAGCTGATCAAGTAGGTGTCTAGAAAGGTGTCAACGGGGTTACGCCTCTGGGAAAACGAGGTTTACAGTAATTAGGTTCGTGCGAAAGCACGGGGGACCTCCCTCAAAGTACCGACACTGGCCTGGCTGAAAGATTGGCGAACTTGTAGTGTGTAATTAATCCCGGCTAGTCTTTCCTTTTAGGGTTTGAAGGAAGATTTGATAAAAAGCAGAGGGAGCCATCCTGATTAGATAAAATAATAACCAATCTATTCTTGCAGAGCGCACGCTGAGTGTTTTCTTCTCTCTCTCTCCAGGTAGCGACCATATCACGCCTTAATCAAGATAATAATACGGATTATTGACTGAACCCGCTTGTTATACTGAGCTGGGGAACGTTGGTCCCGCTCCAACTTATAATTGTTATAAGACAGAGCAGGAAATTGGGGAATACCAGATTTCCCGTGCCGCCCAAATGAAGAAAGTGCATATGATGCATCTCCTTCGGGTGTGTTCATTACACAGAACTGTTTCTCAGTATCCTCCGCGTCCTGGTATATGATACCGGATCCGGATCCCAGATATGTAATCTGTTACATAGGGCTACAAAAGGGTAGAAAAACTGAGAACGGGTGATAAGTTTCATGAGACAGAAAACGGAGCAAGTGTTGCAGCCAAGTCTGTTGGTCACTGTCATCCTGTATTACCAATACATTAATTCTGAACGAATATTATTAGATACCGAACCTGATATACAAAATCATATCAGTCTCTTTATTGGTAAAGAAATGATATAATTTTGTATTGATGGATAATGTTTTGAACATTTCCTATATCAAAAGTTGATCGGATCAGGCACGTTATCTAAAAGCATTGATGTTCTAAATCAAACTACAGTTCTTAGTATACGGAACACACACAAGAGGAAGAGTTCAGAAATGAACGAATTCTTCTTGAGGTATTGTAGACTAGGTCATATCAATGCGACCCGACTAGCTAGAGTTTCATAAAGATGCATATTTAAATTAGTTTGAATTTACATCTTGTGAAACTTGCCAGTCATGTCACAGAGATGAGATGACCATAGCTCCGTTTATTGGAAACAGAGAAAGAGTTAGTGAACTCTTGGGATGATACATGTTGATGTATGTAGGTCCCCTGTCTACACATACCAGGACTGGTTCTTTATACTTCATTATATTCTCTGATAATATCTCAAGATTCGGACATATGTTCCTGTTGAAACACAAGTACGAACCTTTTGAGATATTCACAGAATATAAGTTAGAAGTAGAGAACCAAAACGGGTATAAGTATTATGTCCTTTGATGAGATCAAGGAGGAGAACACTTGAGCACGGAAATCCTGGACTATTCTAAAGGAGAATGAGATTCTCTCTCAGCATTACTCCTTCGTATACACCATAGCACGATGGTATATCGGGGTGGAGCAATCACACCCTATATGATAAGGTGTGCTCTATGATGAGTACTACTGAGTTATCTATTTCCTTATGGGAGTTATGCACTTGAGAAGCTGCATACCTTTTGAACAGGGTTCAAATCAAATCAGTTGCTTACCACTTCATATGTGATATGGAATGGGAAGAGCCCATGTCTTAAGCTAGTTAAGATTTGGGGTTGTCCGGCCTACGTCAAAAAGCAAAATCCGGACAAGCTCAAGGCAAGGTCTGTAATGTAGAACTGGAAAGGTTCCAGCTATACAAACTACAGCAAATGATTTGATAAAACCAAAGGATTCGATAGTATCCAATGAACCTCAGCCTCTCCGCCGATCTAGTAGGGTTCCTCACCCACCTGAGAGATACTTATGTTTCTCTATGACAGTGGGAGCGAGGATTGCATCATGAGATGATGACCCAACTAGTTTCGACCTGGCCATCAGGAGTAGGACTCTGTGAGAATGGCTGGATGTTTATCGATCTGAGATGGAATCCTTATACACCAACAAAGTATGCACTTTGGTTGCTATATCTGAAGGGTTAAATTCCCATCAGGAGCAAGTATATCTTGAGAAGATTACTTGGTGTACATGGAAAAGTTGAGACTTTCAAAGCTAGACTTGTTAAAAGTTTGCATCATTGACCAGGTGTGGATAATGATGAAACCTTTTCAAGTATCCATGCTTAAGTCCATCCAGATCCTACTTACCACGGCTACATACCATGACTACGATATCTGGTGGTTGGGTGTCATGACAGCTTTTCTAAATGATGTTTTAGAAGAGGGAGTCTATAAGTACACAGCCAGAGGGCCTCGTAGACAGTGGGAGCAGCGGAAACGTGTGCAAGATGCTTTATAGGATAAAGCAGGCATCGCGGAGTTGGAACATCTGTTTTGATGAAGCGGTCAAAGAAGTTGACATCATCAAAATGGTAGATGAACCTTGTATAAACAAGAAGGTAGTAGGGAGTATGGTGACGATCCTCGTAGAGTACGTGGATGACATACTCTTGATGGGGAAGGAGTTTCCTATGCTACGCTCGGTCAATCTCCGCTTATCACCATAATTCTCCATATAGGATCAAAGTGATACCTCCTAAATCCTGGGTTTTGGATCTATGAGATAGATCTAAATGGATGTTAGGACTCTCACTAGTTGTAGTGAGACGGTATCAACCGATCCTGGGGAGAATCACTGGAAGAGTTCCAGGGTGATAAAGACGACTGAATGTCAGTCACAGGCATTGTCTTTACCCTCAGTGGAGGGACGGTATGTTGGAAGAGTTCCAAGCTAGATACCGTGGCATACTAGAAGATAAAGGCAGGATATATCGCTACTTAAGATGCTACCGAAGAGGCTGTTTGGGTGTATATTGGTTCATGAGATGAACTACGTTCCTCCCATTGTGTGACAATGGAGTTGTGGCTTATGCCAAGGAACGCCGGTCCCATCAGTGATCCAGACATATTCTAAGGCAGTGTCACCTGATCATGGAGATGCTTGATCTCCAAGGGATCGAGGTTAGGAAAGTAGACTCAGAGGACAACACAGCGGATCCACTCACAAAGGCCTGTTCCCAGAGAGAGATTTTTATGGGATGGTTGAGTATGAGATACTACAACCACTGCTATCAGATGGCCCAAGTGCAAGTGGGAGATTGTTAGTTATATGTATGCCCTAGAGGCCATTACTATACATAGGATGTATATTGTAGTGGATGCTTGGACATATATAGGGAGGACTTTCTTGCTCGACATGATAGTATGCTATCTGGTTGAACTTTACCTTAACGTGTACACTGATTGTCTCTCTGTTACATGTTGGTAAAGCCCTTAGGATGTGTATGCAGATCATACTAGTGGGGACATGGTAGTCCATAAGTACATCCTTCAAAGTCCCTAGTCGTGGGTGTATCGAGACGGGGCATCGATATACCGGAGTAGACTAGCATGTACCTTCTCGACCCATACAGATGGGCGATGGATGATCCCATATCCATTGGTGTTTGACATTAGAGATGATATACGGGTGCTCAGTAGAGACTGGGTACACTGGACGGACTCGCCGGGAACTCCCAGATGGTATTATACCTCACGTCAGATGGCAGTTCTCTGGTGACACTGGTACAGAGTAGTCTGTAGACCCGAGATCGTCATAGAGTCTTGTGTGGTTCCCACTGTGCTTTGATTTCCATCTTACCACGTCCAAGAGGGCGTGCAAAACGGTGGTTTTTGGGTACAGTCCCGAGTCACATGGAGGCAATGAGCGATAGGAGGGGATTCGTCTCTCCCGGTATAGGGAGTTGATGTTGCGCTGTGTTCGATTGGCTATAACAGGAAATCCCTGGCCAGGGTTGCTGAGATTTACTGGTAAGTGTTACCAGTAGTTTCTCGAACAGTTATAGACCTCATATCGACACGACTTATCGAGCTATTGGGGTCTGACGTTTACCACCCCTAGGCGAGATATGCGACATATCAGACGATCAGACCGGACTTTACGGAAGTGTTACTGGTTGGATTCACTGGAGTGTGAGCGGGCTTGCTCGTCGATCTTCAGATCGCTCAATACCCGGGTGGCCGTTACGTTTAGCAGACCGCTTGCGGCTTGTGGGTGTTTGATATGATCATCATCTGCTGCCGGCGTATTGACGAGTCTTTAGAGTCCTACACAGAGGTTTCCTGGCTCAAGCGAAACGAAATAGGAGCGCATATGAGATATGTGCGGGACCGAGAATAATACCAGTATGTGATACTGTATTCGATTCTCGCGATGTGACATTGATCGGTTATATGCGATATAGCCGGGTTATCGGATCAAGCGTTGATTCGATAAGTTGTTACTATTGATACCAGTCGGTTATGTGCGACATGACCGGATCATTGAATCAAGTGTTGATTTAATGATTTAATGTATAATTATATATATTTGATATATTACTTTGCATTAACTAGTATCGGTTCACTTTGAATGGATTTTCTCACTCGGATGTGCGCATTGCATATGCGATATGATTTTGTGCACTTGTTTGTATCATGGTTGATGATGCATGCCTACTTGGTTAAGTGCAAAGAATTAAACCATGGTTAACTAAATGATTAGGGTTTTATTTTCTTAAATTATTCATTTATTCCTTTTTGGAAATTATTTTGCATAAGAAGAATTGGTGGCTTTCTTTTATTCTTTCATGAACTTTCATGAATGTTTGACTTTGTCACCAATTTTGTCTCATGCTTAACCCTAACCATTTCTTTTAACCATGATTGATTCTCTACACCTAACCATGGTTCTAATATGATAAGTATTCATTTCTTTTTCCAATTTGAATTAACTTATCATAACTTTCTTCTTTTTCTTCTTCATTTCTTCACATGAAGAAAGCTTGCTCCATTAATGGCAAGTGATGAGAATGAGTGAGAAATCCAATTCTAAAGTCTACCCACTTCCTATTTCTTCATCCTCTACCTCTTGCCAAGTAGTAGAGTGTGTTTCCTTCACAAGTTTTCATGGCTTGGTGAAGGTGGAGCTTGATCTAGTGATGCTTCGACGTAGATCATCTTCGGCACGTTGTCGACGACCTAGCCCGGTCTTTTCTCCGATGAAACCACCGTGAGAGTCATGGTTCGATTTGGACAGCGGAGAGGACTTCATTGCGGAGCCGTGGAGGTGGAGCACCGGATCTACAAAGGTTGTATTTCCGTTCCTTTAGTAAAATAGTTTACTAGTTTACTTTTCGCCTAGATTTCTAGCCAACGATCCGTAGTCGGGTTTCTCGGCACCTAGATTTTTTGAAATTGGCATGGTTGATGCCTTGTGAGACCTCATTAGGGTGCCTAGGAACCCTACAAGTGTGAGCAGGCTTGCTCGTTGATCTTCTGATCGCTCAATACCCGGGTGGCCGTTACGTTTAGCAGACCGCTTGCGGCTTGTGGGTGTTTGATATGATCATCACCTGCAGCCGGCGTATTGACGAGTCTTTAGAGTCCTACACAGAGGTTTCCTGGCTCAAGCGAAACGAAATAGGAGCGCATATGAGATATGTGCGGGACCGAGAATAATACCAGTATGTGATACTTTATTTTATTCTCGCGATTTGTATCATTGGACGGATATATGAGATATAGCCGGGTTACCGAATCAAGTGTTGATTCGATACATTGATACACAAGATATTAGTCGGTTATATGCAATATGACCGGATCGTTAAATCAAGTGTTGATTTAATGATTTAATGTATAATTATATATTTGATATATTACTTTACATTAACTAGTATTGGTTCACTTAAGTTTGATTTTCTCACTAGATTGTGCACATTGTTTATATGTGATATATGCAAGTGTACATGTTTGTATCATGCTTGATGATACATACAAGTTGTGTGTATGAGACTTGTATCAAGATTAGGTTTAAGATTAGGGTATTGTTTTATCAAGAGATTTAACAAATGGGTTGAACTTAGTCAAAGTTGTCAAGCTTGAAGAAGCTTGGAGAAATTTTGACAATGTCCACTCTTTTGTCATTTCTCTTGATAATTCTTTAACCTAACCCTTAACCTAATGCCTTGGTAAATTCTCTACATGAGTTAAGCATGAGGACTTAACTCAACCATGGTGCCATAATTAAAAGGATAAGTTTCATTCTTTATTCATTATTCTTATGATTATTCTTTCTTCTTCTTCTTCAAGAAGAAGAAAGCTTGCTACCTCTAATGGTGCCATGAGAAAAAGTGTGAGAAATCCAAATCCAAAGTGAACCCACTTCCTATTTCTTCATTCTTTACCACTTGCCATGTTGTATAGGGTGTTCTCTTCACAAAGTTCATGACCAAGTGAAGGAATAGCTTGAGTTTGAGTCTCCCCGACGTAGATCATCTTTGGCCTCGAAGTCAACGACCTAGCCCGCTCTTTTCTCCGATGAAACCAACGCTACGGTTCGGGATCCCGATGATCGCAGCGCAGGGACATCAACACGGAGCTTTAGAAGTGAAGGACCGGATCTACAAAGGTTGTATTCCTATTCACTTAGTAGCAAAGTAGTTTGCTTGCTTGTAGTTTCGCCTTACCTCTAGTTAACGATCTTGCATAGAGTTGTTAGGCACACAAAAATTTGATTTTGGCATGGTTGATGCATTGTAGAACCTCATGAGTGTTCCTAGGAAACCTACAGTGGTATCAGAGCCTAGCTAGAGCTTTAGACGAAGTGTAGACGAAGTTAGAAACCCGATCGAACCCCGAAACCCTAAACTACACCCCTCTCTGTACATTTTCTAAAAATGTGTTTTTTTATGAATTAAAAATGCTCAGAAAAACAAGCAGGAAAAACTAAGAATTATTGTGAAGTACGGTCCACTAAGTCAATTATTTAACCGCGGAACCGCGGCCAAACCAAGGGTTTGGCGGCGGTTCCGCGGCCAAAATTGTGACTTAGTCCCTGAAATTTCATGTAATTATTCTTAGGTCCTTTCTTGTTATTTTTTTCTGGGAATTTTTTAATTCCACTCAAGTGTTGAGTTTTCTAGGGTTGTTTTGGGGATTCGATATTTCGATCGGATTGTTTAACTTTGTTTATATTTTCCGGATAATTTTAGAACGTGTTAAAAGGTTCGACCGAATATAAATAACCCACTTTTTCCCCTGCTGGAAAATTTCCAAGTATTGGATTTTTCCGAAGTTTAAGAACGTCTAAGTAGTGCAAGTAACGCGATGGACCCTCTAGAAGACAACAAACCTTAACTCGATTATGTGACCGTCTTGAACTGCCCTTTGAATCTTAGGGTTTGGGGCAGTACGGCGTGCCACATGTAAGGCGTTGGCTTGACCCTTCTACGGCTGGACCGTTGGTACTGTGGCATGAAGTGGATGTTTTTAAACTTATTTCATGTGTTGAGCTTTTCGGGAAAACTTGGGTGTTTGATTGTTCGATCGGAAAGTTTAACATTGTCTATTTATCTGGAAGGTGATACAATATTTGGAATCCACAAGTAGTTATGAGATAACTAATTTGAATATTATAAATATAGCAGTTTAGTCTCATTTGATTGGTTGCCACGGAATTTTGATGCGATCAAAAGTCCGTCGCAATCACGTTGCGTACGCGGATACTCGCCGGATAAACTTAATAGATAGCCATGCCCCATAGCCTCGACCAAGTGACTGTAGGAGAACCCCGTCGCCAAAAGCATCCGTTCGGATGCTCGCGGCAGCGGTGTTCCTCCTTAGTGCATTTCGTCGACGGTATTGGGGGTGCGGCCGTCTACTAAAGTTTGCGGCGAGCATTCGTTCAGGATGTCGGGAATCTTGTTGAATTGTCCGACTTGATATTGAAAAGAGTTTTTGATAATGAAATTAAAATGCGGGGTTTATAATTGTTAGGCATGCGATGTCTAAGGAATTCATTTGATTAGGCATGCGATGTCTAAGGAGCTTGCGGATTCCAACTATTGTAGTTTTACACTTTCTTTTCTGCCACCGTAAGTGTAATATGTGTTATCGCCGGTTTCGTTGCTATATGTCAACGACAATTGGGATGGGCATATTTACTTACGTTGATGATATGTGATGTTATGTGTTGCTGGATATGTTATATTGGATCGTCGTGTTTGAATAGCCGGGGGTTTTTATGTGAGATGAGTGTTTTTCATTTTCATTCATGTAGAATTCATTATATGTAATATTCTTTTATTGGGGCACTTCCGGGTTGAGGATGATGTCACCATTGTATATTATTTACTTTTCCGCATTAGGACAGACCCAAGGAGGGGAGCACAAGTAACCGGGTTCTAGGGTCCAGTGGGAGACCATCTCGAGGAGTCGAGTCCGGGTCTCCTAATTCTAGAATTGGTAGGGTTACTTGCCGCTCTCGTAGGGGTCTAGGGGTATGGGATTGGCTATTCATCACGACCGTGGAATCCGTGTTTTATACAGGCTCAAAATAAAACACGGACGTCCTAGTATATCCAATATTTCATATGATATTTTCTGCTGCGTTATCTGTGATGTGATCATGTGATTTGTTCAGATGGATACTATATATGATATATTATATAGACGTTGCTTATGTTTTACACCCGCGCTAGCCCTGCCTCGCTCTGCCGTTAGTTACCTAACCTAACGATGCAGACGGGACATCGAGGCGAATGCGGATGGCATAAGTGTACGTTATATTTATCTGTGATGTTTAGGTGGACTTAAATGATGGGACATTCATTAATGAGATTAATGAAAGAAAATAAACCTGAAAGATATTGTGGAATCGAATTTCAAAAATAAAATCAGGTAGCTCTAGTTGTTGCTTTGCATAGCGGTGTTCCTTGTAGAACATCCAGCACCTTATTCGATAAGAAAAGAGCCGACGATCCCTTCACCAGGAGTGACCTCTTTAGCAATAATTAGCAGATGCTACAACTTTCGGTTTGTCTTTTGATTGCTTTTCTAGTTCTTGCTTTGCATAGTGGTATTGTGAATATCCTGCACCTCATTCGACGAGGAAAGAGCCGAGATCTCTTCACCGGGAGTGATCTCTTTAGCGAAACTAGTAAAAGCCTAAAAAACACTCCATTTAAAAACCATTTGATTCTGCAGCGAGATCAAGTTCAAAGCGTTAAAGGTTTTACTAAAAACCATCCGCAACCCTCCGTCATTTTAGGAAATAGAGTACTTAGTATTCGTGCTGTGTTTGTTGACCATAGTCAAGGCACAGTGTGCGGTAGCTAAGTGATGTCTTCCTACACCGCATATGATGCGATTAGTTAGGACAGTCATGTGGCTTTGTTGACCTTAGCCAAGGGTCACGTGGGTAGGTCTAATTAATCACGAAATGACGGATAGAACTTGACTAGTGCTTATGATTTGTTGACCTTAGCCAAGGTCATAGGTGCTAAGGGTAAAAACCATTATCGGGAGTTTCAAGTGTTGAAATTTGCAATGAGATTGCATACCTTCTATATGATAGTTGGATCCCGATACCCACTGCGAGTAATTGTTACTCCTGGGAGAGTTTTGCACTTTACAATTAGCCGATCAAGTAGGTGTCTAGAAAGGTGTCAACGGGGTTACGCCCATGGGAAAACGAGGTTTATTTTAATTAGGTCCGTGCGAAAGCACGGGGAACCTCCCTCAAAGTACCGGCACTGGCCTGGCTGAAAGATTGGCGAACTTGTAGAGTGTAATTAATCCCGGCTAGTCTTTCCTTTTAGGGTTTGAAAGAAGATTTGATAAAAACAGTAGGAGCCATCCTGATTAGATAAAATAAATAACCAATCTAATCTTGAAACAGCGCACACAGAGTGTTTTCTTCTCTCTCTCCAGGTAGCGACCATGTCACGCCTTAATCAAGATAATAATATGGATGTATTGACCGAACCCTCTTGTTATACAGAGCTGGGGAACGTTGGTCCCGCTCCAACTTATAATTGTTATAAGACCGAGCAGGAATTAGGGGAATACCAGGATTCCCATGCCGCCCAAACGAAGAAAGTGCATGATGATGTATCTTCTTCGGGTGTGTTCATTACAAAGAACTGTTTCTCTCTATCCTCTACGTCCTGGGTATTTGATACCGGATCAGGATCCCAGATATGTAATTTGTTACATACGGCTATAGAAAGGTAGAGAACTGAGAACGGGTGATAAGTTTCATGAGACAGAAAACGGTACAAGTGTTGCAGCCAAGTCTGTTGGTCACTATCACCCTGTATTACCAAAATACATTGATTCTGAATGAATGTTATTTGATACCGAACCTGATATACAACATCATATCAATCTCTTTATTTACTAAAGAAGGATATAATTTTGTATTGTTGGATAATGTTTTGCACATATCCTATATCAAGAGTTGATCGGTTCAGGAACGTTATCCAAAAGCATATACATTCTAAATCAGATCACAGTTCTTAACGTACAGAACACACACAAGAGGAAGAGTTCAGAAATGAACGATTCCTTCTTGAGGTATTGTAGACTAGGTCATATCAATGCGAACCGACTAGCTAAGTTACATTTAGATGCATATTTAAATCAGTTTAAATTTACATCTTATGAAACTTGCCAGTCATGTCACAAAGATAAGATGACCATAGCTCCGTTTACTGGAAACAGAGAAAGAGTCAGTGAACTCTTGGGACTTATACATAGTGATGTATAAAGGTCCCCGGTCTACATATGCCAGGACTGGTTCTTTGTACTTCCTTACATTCACTGATGATCTCTCAAGATTCGGACACATGTTTCTGTTGAAACACATGTCTGAAGCTTTTGAGAAATTCAAAGAATATAAGTCAGAAGTAGAGAACCAATACAGGTATAAGTATTATGTCCTATGATGAGATCAGGGAGGAGAATACTTGTGCATGGAATTCTTGGACTATTCTAAAGGAGAATGGGATTCTCTCTCAGTGTTACTCCGCTGAATACACCACAGCACAACGGTGTATCGGGTCGGAGCAATCGCACCCTATATGATATGGTGCGCTCTATGATGAGTACTGCTGAGTTACCTATTTCCTTTTGGGGGTTATGCACTTGAGAAGCTGCATACCTATTGAATTAGGTTCGAATCAAATCAGTGCCTACCACTTCATATAAGATATGGTGTGGGAAGAACCCATCTCTTAAGTAAGTTAAGATTTGGGGTTGTCCGGCCTATGTCAAAAGCAAAATCCGGACAAAATCGAGGCAAGGTCAGTTCTGTAGAACTGAAATGATTTTCAGCTATACAAACTACAGCTGATGATTTGATAGAACCAAAGGATTCAATAGTCTCCGACAAACCTCAGCCTTTCCGCCGATCTAGTAGGGTTTCTCATCCGCCTGAGAGATACTTTGGTTTCTCGATGACAGTGGGAGCGAGGAATGCATCATGAGATGATGACCCAACTAGTTTCGAGCAGGCTATCAAGAGTGGGGACTCTGTAAGAATGGCTGGATGCTTAGCGATCTGAGATAGAATCCATGTACGCCAACAAAGTATGGACTTTGGATGCTGTATCTGAAGGGTTAAATCCCCATGAGGAGCAAGTATATCTTGAGAAGATTACTTGGTGTAGATGGAAAAGTTGGGACTTTCAAAGCTAGACTTGTTAAAGGTTTTCGTCATCGACCAGGCGTGGATAATGATGAAACCTTTTCCATTGGCTATGCTTAAATCCATCCAGATCCTACTTGCTATTGCTACATACCATGACTACGATATCTGGTGTTTGGGTGTCATGACTATTTTTCTAAATATTGATTTAGAAGAGAACGTCTATAAGAACACAGCCAGATGGCTTCGTAAACAGTGGGAGCAGCAGAAGCGTGTGCAAGTTGCTTTACAGATTAAACCAAGTATCGCGGAGATGGAACGTCTGTTTTGATGTGATAGTCAAAGAGTTTGACTTCATCAAAATGGTAGATGAACCTTATATATACAAAAAGGTAGTAGAGAGTAAGGTGGTCATCCTCGTATTGTACGTGGACAACATACTCTTGATAGGAAAAGAGTTTCCTATGCTACGCTCGGTCAATCTCCTCTTATCACATGGATTCTCCATATAGGATCAAAATGATACCTCCTAAATCCTGGGTTTTGGATCTATGAGATAGATCTAAATGGATGTTAGGATTCTCACTAGTTGTAGTGAGATGGTATCAGTTGATCCTGGGGAGAATCACTGGAAAGGTTCCAGGGTGATAAAGACGACTGAATGTCAGTCGCAGGCATTATCTTTACCCTCAGTGGAGGGACGATATGTTGGAAGAGTTCCAAGGATGATACCGTGGAAAATTAGACGATAAAGGCTGGTGACATCGCTATCAAAGATACTACCAAAGAGACAGTTTGGGTGTATATTAGTTCATGAGATGAACTAGGTTCCTACTATTGTGTGACAATGGAATTGTGGCTTTGGCCCAGGAACCCCGATCCCATCAGTGACCCAGACATATTCTGAGGCAGCATCACCTGATCAACGAGATAGTTGATCTCCAGGGAGATCGAGGTTTGGAGAGTAGACTCAGAGGACAACACGGCGGATCCACTCACAAAGGCCTATTCCCAGAGATAGACTTTTATGGGATGGTTGAGTATGTGATACTGCAACCACTGCTACAGATGTCCCTAGTGCAAGTGGGAGATTGTTAGTTATATGTATGCCCTAGAGGCCATTACTGTACATGAGATGTATATTGTAGTGGATGCTGGGACATATATAGGTAGGACTTTCTTACTCGACATGATAGTACGCTATTTGGTTGCTCTTTATCTTAATATATATACTTGCAGTCTCTCTATTACATGTTGATAAAGCCCTTAGGATGTGTGCTCGACTTCCAGGACTATGATGCAGATCATACTAGTGGGGCTTGGGTAGTCAATGAGTACATCCTTCAATGTTCCTAGTCGTGGGAATATCGAGACGGGGCATCGATATTCCAGAGTAGACTAGCGTATATCTTCTCGATCCATGTGATGGGCGATGGATGATCCCATATCCATTGGTGTTTGACATCAGAGACGGTATGCGGGTGCTCAGTGGAACTGGGTACACTGAACGGACTCACCGAGAACTCCCAGATGGTATTATACCTCACGTCAGATGGCAGTTCTCTGGTGACACTGGTACAACTTAGTCTGTTGACCCGAGATCGTCATAGAGTCTTATGTGTCTCCCACTGTGCTTTGATTTCCACCCTACCACGGCTCTGCTGAGTCGTGCAAACAGATGGTTTTTGGGTACA
This sequence comes from Agapanthus africanus, assembly GCA_030015575.1. Lineage (NCBI taxonomy): Eukaryota > Viridiplantae > Streptophyta > Magnoliopsida > Asparagales > Amaryllidaceae > Agapanthus > Agapanthus africanus. Next base: position 248,563,521 of record JASDDO010000029.1, on the reverse strand, counting down.
GTCCCGATTCACATGGAGGCAATGAGCGATAGGAGGGGATTCGTCTCTCCCGGTATTGGGGGTTGATGTTGCGCTATGCTCGACTGGCCATAACTGGAAATCCCTGACCAGGGTTGCACTGATTTACTGGTAAGTGTTATAAGTAGTTTCGTGCTTGTTATGAACCTTACATCGGCATGACTTATCAAGCTACTCGGGTCTGACGTTTACCACCCCTAGACGAGATATGCGACATATCAGACGAACAGACTGGACTTTGCGGTAAGTGTTACTGGTTAGATTCACAGGAGTGTGAGCAGGCTTACTCGTTGATCTTCTGATCGCTCAATACCCGGGTGGCCGTTACGTTTAGCAGACCGCTTGCGGCTTGTGGGTGTTTGATATGATCATCACCTACTGCCGGCGTATTGACGAGTCTTTAGAGTCCTACATAGGGGTTTCCTGGCTCAAGCGAAACGAAATAGGAGCGCATATGAGATATGTGCATGACCGAGAATAATACCAGTATGTGATACTGTATTCCATTCTCGCGATTTGTATCATTGTACGGATATATGAGATATAGCCGGGTTACCAAATCAAGTGTTGATTCGATACATTGATACACTACATATTAGTCGGTTATATGCAATATGACCGGATCGTTAAATCAAGTGTTGATTTAACGATTTAATGTATAATTATATATTTGATATATTACTTTACATTAACTAGTATTGGTTCACTTAAGATTGATTTTCTCACTAGATTGTGCAAATTGTTTATATGTGATATATGCAAGTGTACATGTTTGTATCATGCTTGATGATACATACAAGTTGTGTGTATGAGACTTGTATCAAGATTATGTTTAAGATTAGGGTAGTGTTTTATCAAGAGATTTAACAAATGGGTTGAACTTAGTCAAAGTTGTCAAGCTTGAAGAAGCTTGGAGAAACTTTGACAAAGTCCACTCTTTTGTCATTTCTCTTGATAATTCTTTAACCTAACCCTTAACCTAATGCCTTGGTCAATTCTCTATATGAGTTAAGCATGAGAGCTTAACTCAACCATGGTGCCATAATTAAAAGGATAAGTTTCATTCTTTATTCATTATTCTTATGATTATACTTTCTTCTTCTTCTTCTTCAAGAAGAAGAAAGCTTGTTACCTCTAATGGTGCCATAAGAAAAAGTGTGAGAAATCCAAATCCAAAGTGAACCCACTTCCTATTTCTTCATCCTCTACCACTTGCCATGTTATATAGGGTGTTCTCTTCACAAAGTTCATGACCAAGTGAAAGAATAGCTTGAGTTTGAGTCTCCCCGACGTAGATCATCTTCGGCCTCGAAGTCAACGACCTAGCCCGCTCTTTTCTCCGATGAAACCAACGCTAGGGTTCAGGATCCCGATGATCGCAGCGAAGGGACGTCAACACGGAGCTTTAGAAGTGAAGGACCGGATCTACAAAGGTTGTATTCCCATTCACTTAGTAGCAAAGTAGTTTGCTTGCTTATAGTTTCTCCTTACCTCTAGTTAACGATCTTGCATAGAGTTGTTAGGCACACAAAAATTTGATTTTGGCATGGTTGATGCATTGTGGAACCTCATGAGTGTGCCTAGGAACCCTACAGAGTAGGTCGATGATTTTGAGGACGCACGTGATTTCCAGGAGTCCTTAGATACGCGCGACGACCAAAAAGAAATTTGAGGCGCCCCTGTAGAAGCATTGATGGAAATCCCCCTTGAAGAAAGAATCGATGGCCGAATAGTCCAGATCGGCTCTCTCTTGACCGAAGACCACCGTGAGGACTTGATTCGTTTCCTCCGAGGAAATTCAGACGTATTCGCTTGGACGCCGGCGGATATGCTCGGGATCGACCCTAAAGTGATCTCCCACAAGCTCGGGGTCGACCCGCAAGCCCGACCCATCCGGCAAAAGAAAAGAAACTTTGCGCCGGTTAAACAAAAGGTAATAGAAGACGAGGTGGACCGATTTCTTGCAACCAACTTCATCAGGAACCTGGACTACTCATATTGGCTGGAGAACGTGGTCATGGTCAAGAAGGCAAACGGAAAATGGCACATATGCATTGATTTCACAGACTTGAACAAGGCTTGAGCCAAAGACAACTATCCGCTTTCTCGGATAGACCAGCTAGTGGAGATTTATGAACGACTTCTCCGGTTACAATCAGATCCGGATGAACCCGGCCGACGAAGAACTTACCTCCTTCACCACGGATCGGGGGTTGTACTGCTAAAAAGTGATGCCCTTCGGACTCAAGAATGCTAGGGCCACGTATCAACGCCTGGTCAACAAACTGTTCAAATCACAAATCGGGAGAAACATGGAAGTCTATGTCGACGACATGCTCGTGAAATCCGTCTTCTTAGCCGGGCATACTAAAGACCTCGGCGAGATATTCGACGTCCCGCGCAAGTACAAAATGAAGCTCAACCCAGCTAAGTGTGCGTTTGGAGTCACCAGTGGAAGTTCTTCGGGTTTATGGTTACCCTTCAAGGAATCGAAGCGAACCCAGAAAAGATCAGCGCTTTTCTCAACTGCCCTGAGTTGAGGGTTGCTGGCAACGCCCAAAAGAAATGTAGACATCATGCGCTTCATGGGAAGGGTTGCTGCCCTGAGTCGCTTTATGTCCAGATCCGGAGAAAAGTGACTCTCGTTCCTCAAGGCTCTAAGGAAAATTCCTAAGTTCGATTGGTCTAAGGAATGCCAGAACGCTTTCGAACAATTCAAGGCGCACCTAGCGACTCCACCACTACTCACCCGACCGGTCGAGGGCAACGAGCTATTATTATATACAGCCGTCTCCGATCAATCAGCAGGTTTGGTTCTTGTCAAAGAATACGAAGGCATACAGAGGCCGGTTTACTACGTGAGCCATGTTTTCAAGGATGCAGAAACAAGATACCCGGCCATAGAAAAAATAGTCCTGGCACTTGTCGTCGCCTCCAGAAAGCTTCGACACTATTTCCAAGCACACACAATCCGCGTCCTCATCGAGCGACCTTTACGGTCCATTCTCGCCTCCCACGAGTCGTCAGGTCGTCTGGAAAAATGGAGGTGGGAATTGTCCCAATTCGATATCAAATACCGCCCCAGACAAGCCATAAAAGCGCAGGTCTTAGCAGATTTCATTGTCGAATGCACTATTCCCGCTAAAGAAGGGGCGGCAGCACAGGGCCCCGAACTACGTCCCTCAGTCGAAAAGGTATCCGACCCCATCCCGGACAGGGTGCTCTACGTGGACGGATGCTCCATCAAAGAGGAGAGCGAGGCTGGCCTGATCATCCGCGGCCCAAACAAAGCAGAAATGGAATACTCTTTAAAGCTCGGGTTCAGAGCATCGAACAATACCGCGGAATACGAGGATTTGTTGGCAGGGCACCAAATCGCCTCCGGGGTAGGGCTGAAGACCATCAGAGTTCGAAGCGACTCCGAACTAGTCGTCGGCCAAGTAACCGGGCGTTTCGAGGCCCGGAAACCACTCATGATAAAAATATCTGGCCGAGGTAAAAAGGCTTCGGAAAAATTTTGATGAAGTCCAAGTGGAGCAAATTCGCAGGAACTTGAACACCTAAGCAAGCTCGCTTCTTCATATTCGGCCAACCATAAAAGAAATATCCTCTTCGAAGTCTTGCCGCGGCCCAGCGTGGAAGACGGAGAGATAACACTCCAGATATGTGGACTACTTCATGAAATGGATAGAGGTCGTACCCATCAGGAAACCAGATGCCACCTCTACGATAATATTCTGCAGAAAAACATAATTTCTCGATTTGGGATCCCGAGGTGCATCATTACTGACCATGGGACCAACTTCGAAAACGATAAAGTCAAAGAGTTTTGTAGCGACTACCATATATTGATGAAGTTTGCCGCGGTCGCACATCTTCAATGCAACGGGAAGGCCGAAGTAGCGAACCGAGGCGTCATCCGCAGTCTCAGAGCCTGTTTGGAAGGAAGGCAAGGCGGCTGGGTCGAGAAACTGCTACGGGTGCAATGGGCATTGCGGACATCGAAGAAAACACTCACAGGAGAAACCCCATTTAGCCTCTGCTATGGTACCGAGACGATGGTCCCTGCGGAGATTAGACTGCCCAGTTATAAGGTGGAACACTTCGACGATGAATCCAACACCTCGGTGCTCCGAAGCAACTTGGACGTCTTATTGGAAAAGCAGGATCGGGCGTAAATCAGAGCGGCCGCCTATCAACAGCAGACCGCTCGCTACTATAATGCCCGAGTTAAACATCGGGCCTTCAAGACGGGAAATCTGGACTTGCGAAGAAACGAGTTCCTAGACCAAGAGAGACTACATAAGTTCTCCTTAAAGTAGGACGGACATTCTTCGTAAAAGATGCTTTTCCCAGTGGAATGTACCGCCTGCAGGACGCCGGGGGCGTAATTTTCTTCGGCTTTATAACGCCGAGAAACTTACGTTGTATAAATAAACGTGTACTCTCTTTTGAAATAATGTAATTCCTATTGGTATCTAGTTAAGCCTCTTGAGCTAGGTCCTCTCGCAGAAGAGACCTTCTACACTGCCATGGGGTTCCAGCCCTCTGTTTCTTTTCTCGGTTCCGAGACTTCAAGGTTTTTTAAGAAAAATTATAAAATGTATCGAGGGGATAAAAAGAGACAATGTACTTCAACGAAGGATAAATTTATTTATTAAGAGGTATTATGGGCTCCCCAGCCTTACAAAAATTACAACAAAGGAGGGCGGGGATTAAGAAAACATTGTCGGTGATACATCGAAGAAAGCTTCTCCAACCAAGCCCAAACAGCCTCGACCCCCTCTCTCCAATGGTACTCGTGGACCATAGAAGCCACGTTCGCCGGGGACCCCGTCCGCCGAGCAAGATGCGACGACCAACTTCTGTTGAAAGCTCTCAAGAAGAAGGTCCACCGAGCGGTCCCGCCGGCTCCTCGAGATCAAACCAAGATCGTAAGGTGCATGCATCTTGTCAAACGCCTCGTGCATCAACTGTGGAGACAAGGCGTTGTACAGACCCAGGGAAGTCCTCCAGATCGCGTAAATTAGCACTTGGAAGAGAGGAGATCGTCGGGAAAGTAAGCGTCCAAAGTGGCCCTCCAAGCGGCTTATCACCGCCTTGTACATCTCTACGGAGCGATCGAGGCCATAAAAATAAACATCGTTACCGGAAAAGATCTCCCTGATGGTATACACGCGACCGGTCATCTTCAGGGAATGCAAGACCAGGAAGAAACCAATATGCCTTCGGTATTTATAGCCTCAACAAAAAATCTTCCAACGGCCGAGATTTACTCGCACAACGACGCAAATCACGGAATATCGCAATTTCCCAATATTGTACTGCCACATGTCGGCCATGCCGGTCATCATTCCCGCCTATACGGATCACAGAAGGTTGAACGACGCCCCATGGATGCAATAGAGAGTTCAGAAATCCCTCATCACAAGGCGGCCGAACAGATTCCTGCTCGGCCCATCCACAACGGATAGCTTCCTGCCCAACAAACGCTGTGGATCTAAAACCCTCCTCAAGAGGCCGCCGGGCAGATTCCTGTTCGGCCCATCTGCATCGGGTAGCTTCCTGCCCAACAAACGCTGTTGATCTAAAGCCCGCCTCAAGAGGCCGCCGGGCAGATTCCTGCACAACCGATCCGCAGCGGGTAGCTTCCTGCCCAACAAACGCTGTGGATATAAAGCCCTTCTCAAAAGGCCGCCGAGCAGATTCCTGCACAGCCCATCCGCAGCGGGTAGCTTCCTGCCAAACAAACGCTGTGGATCTAAAGCCCTCCTTAAGAGACCGCCGAGCAGATTCCTGTTCGGCCCATTCGCAGCGGGTAGCTTCTTGCCCAAGAAACGATGTGGATCTAAAGCCCTCATTGCGAGGCTGCTGGGCAGATTCTTGGTCGGCCCATCCACAGCGGGTAGCTTCCTGCCCAACAAACGTTGTGGACCTAAAGCCCTCCTCAAGAGGCCGCCGGGAAGATTCCTGTTCGACCTATCCACAGCAGGTAGTTTCCTGTCTAACAACGTTGTGGATCCAAAGCCCTCATCGCGAGACCGCCGGTTAGCTTCCTGCTCAGTCCATCCACAGCGGAAAGCTTCCTTCCCAACAACTCTGTGGATCCAAAGCCCTTCTCACAAGGCCGCCAGGCAAATTCCTGCTCGGCCCATCCACTGCGGGTAGCTCCCTGCCCTACATACGCCGTGGATCCAAAGCCCTCATCGCGAGGCGATCGGGTATAATTGAGTGACGCTGACCTATTCAAAATTGGTTATCGATTCGATTCATACTCGATGCGCGATCGCCCCTCGACTCTGGGGAAAAGAGAGGATCCCGATCTTCCTACACTTAGGCTATCGTTCGATTCATACTCGATGCGTGAATGTCCCTCGACTCCGGGGAAAGGGAGGATCCCGACCTTCCCACACTAAGGCTATTGTTCGACTCATACGATCGTTACCTAGAAAGGGATGGACACCGGCCTAACACTTACAAGATGAAAAGACTTACGAGCTAAAAATACTTGCAGGATGATCAGACATTTGAGCAAAGGAAAATACATACTTTATTTATGATCGAAATTATGTACAATGGTATTGTGGGCTCTTCAGCCTTACAAAAAATGTCTGGAGGCTTACAAAATTCTAAATAAAAAGAAAGAAGGAAAAAATCGTAGAGGGGGGTGGCTCAGGCCGTCCGGTCGGCTGGGATCTCACCCCGCTCGACGTCACCATCGGGAACCAAAACGACGACCTCGGGGTCGGCGCTTCCACCGACAGCCTCGCCTCCCATAGTCAGCTCGGCGCCTCCCCCCTGCGGCGCTTCCTCGGTGAGGGGGAACCTAGAGCGGAGCTCTCCATCGACGAACTCCGGCATAGATTCCTTGACGGTGTCGAGGGCTTTATGCCTCCCGATGGCCGTGGATTTGGCGAGATTAAGGTAAAATTGATCAGACGCCTTATATTCTTCCACGGCCTTCGCCTCCCGGCTCACAACAAGCTGCGTCGCTTCTAAGGCCGCCCGAGAACCCTTCTTTATGGCGTCCCTGGACCTCTTCATCGCGTTGTAAAGGCTGTTCGTCTCCTCCACCTTGGCTTGGATAGCCCGGTTGGACTCATTTAGAAGCCGATGGGACTCCTTAAGCTTTGAGATCGTCAACCCCTCGACGACCAATCTCGAGTTCAGGAAGGCCGCCTTCTCCTCCGCCTGCTGCAATTGAAGGTGAACCTCTTCCTCCCGCGAAGAGGATTTGCTCGCCTTTTTCATCACCGCAGCTATTTCCTCGGACTCCATGTCGACGAGGAGAGCGCAGTGCTGAAGGACCTGAGGAAAACAGAAAGCGTATTAAAAAGCTAAAACAGAGTAAATAAAACTTAAGAAATTTCTCGAAGAAAACTAAAAATACCTACCTGAACCGCCTCCTGCGCTTTGGCGGCCGTCTGGGCCTTCACGGTGTCCCGGGGGATCTTGGCCCCGGCTGCCTTCTCCATGTCCGCCAGCAAGCCGTCGGCCACAAATAGCCCCGAGGGAACCTTAATTCAGAAGTTGCCCTCCTGCACTTGGATCTCGGTAGAGGGTGGCCGAGAGACCACCCGCTTCTGTCTCTTGAGGGGGACTTCCTCGGCGGGGGAGACTCCTTCTCCCTCGTCCGGGACGCCGGGTCCCGCACGTGCTTCTAACCCCTCCACGGCGCTCCTCTGGGACTAGGGTTGCTGCGGAAGGCATGGCCGGAAGAGTATTCCTCGGGGCCACGCTTGGACCGAGGCGGGATGAGCTTGCGTTATCAGTCTTTTTTCCTTGGACTTTGGCGGCCATGATCTTTGATTGGTCCATGGACTCTGCAAAAAAGAACACATAGAAGAAAAAGATCAGCGAAGTTGAAACGGAAAATGAAATTTAACAAAGTCTAAGCAGATCGTCAAAAACCCTAACTTATCCAAAAAAAACGCGCAGGACTGAGCCTAGCCAGCTCAGTACCTACTCGGAAAGCAGGACATCAGCCCACGGGATCGTTTCCCTTTGGGACACCACCCTCGCCTCGGGAGAGGTCGACTGCTTCGCCCTCGAGCAGTTGGCCCTGCGCCACTGTGTAGGTACGTGCCAATTCTTGCCTTCCGGTGGCCCGACGAAGACGTACTTCTCCTTCCATTCATGGATAGAAGAAAGGACGGCCACTACCCCCGACTCGGCCGTCCTATCCTTACGTTTTTTTAATGAAAAGTACACACAGCTCGGCTCTTCCTTACCGGTACCAGGGTGATTTTTATAACAAAGAAACGACAAGAGGAGGGTCAAACTGAAAGGGATCCGATCTAATTTTAACTGGACCAGAAACCTAAGAAGAATCCTCCACGAGTTCGGCGCTAGCTGGCCCGGGGCAAGATGGAAGCAATAAAGTACCACACAAATCTCGGGTGAGAAGGACAAACACATTCCTGCCCAGAATGCTTCCAGATACAGGATAACCTCTTTACCCCGCACCTGATCTACCCGCCCACCCTCCCTAGCCAAACGAAGGGAATAGTTAGAGGGAATATGTAATCGAGTCTGGATGTCGGAAAGCTCGACCATGTGATTCAAGATAGAGTGCGCATCGCGGGTGTTCCCGATACGCACCTTAGGAACCCTTATCGCTGCCCGACAGGGAATGACAAGGGCAACTATGACTTTTAGGGGCGAGCCCGACACAGAAGACGCTGAAGAAGAACTCTCTTGGCTATCTGAAGCCGAGGAAGAGGAAGACCCACTCTACTCGGCCCCAGAAACTGAGGTCTCATCGTCCGACTCTACCCCTACTATATCTACAGATGCCTCGGAGGAAGACAACTAACCTGATTCAAAGAAAGGGACTTGCCGAGGAAAATTCAACGGAAGATCCGATCTAAGCGGAAGTGGGCCGAGCAATCTTCAAGCAACAAAAGAGAATTAGAGTAAAGTGTTGGTCCTAGGTTGGTCCCCTCCTATTTATACACCTCAAAGAGAACATCCTACAGCCCAGATCGATTCCCGCCAAAACGAAGCGTCGCACTTCGCGGCCGTCGAGGCTCCACGTGGCGGTCGACTATTGAGGGCATCTCATCGTGACAGGAGTCATGGACAGCCTGTCGCGCTCCGCCAACTAGCGTCGAACACATGGCCAGTAGCCCAACTGGCGATCAAACGAAACGCCGCCCCTTCTTTAAAGCACAATCATTTCACCGATTTGCTGATGTCATCAGGGATACGCGCAAAAACTTAGACGTGCGGTGAGACGCCACGTGGACTCAAAGATCGATACGACGCAACCGCCAAACGCCATGCCGTTCCCAGACAATCCACCACGAAGAATTCTCGGCGCCAAGCTGAGCAGAGAAAATTTAGCTGGCCAATCTAGACATGACCCCTAAATAGGTCGGAACGAGAGTGGGGGGATAATGATGATACTCACAAGTAGGAATTCCACAGATTACGGCACGTGTCGGACGACGTGTCCCAGGGCTACGGAGGTGGAATAAATGAGATGCATAGGGGACGTTCCTCGGCGATATCATGCTTCCGGAGACCGCAACCCCATGATGGGGAAGAGGATTCGGCGAGCAAACAGCCATCAACTCACCTTCGAGCAATGCTACAACCGTTCTCGGCCTCCCGGTTCATCTCCGAGCCTCCGACAGGCCGAGCTCGGCCTCCCGGCTCGTCTCCGAGCCTCCTGACAGGCCGAGCTTCCTAGGCTTCTCCGATCAATGGAGAGCGCAGAGCCCAAGCGCCCCCGCAACGGCTCCGCGTATCTCGCCAAGAAGAGATATCCGCCGTCCCACGTTCCGCGTCCCACGATGGCGCGTCCTTCTATTAATGGGCGTATCCCGCCATTAAGGCGGGGATAACGCGAGGCGTAATTGACGGCAGGAATCTCGCGCCGGCTCGCTCCACACGAACACTATATAAACCGCTCTTTCAGATGACTCAGGGAACTCGAATTGATTCCAAAACGCCGCTACTCTGCACTTATTCCTCGATACTAACTTGATCGTCGGAGAGTCTTACGGTGGTCACCCATCTCGGGACTTCCTTTGCAGATAGCTCGGCGTCAACACCAATCCATTGAGATTCACACGCTCAACAACTCCCAAACCAATCTCAGCCGCACAAGATCACTCTCGCTAGATCGACGGAGGACAACATCTGAGGGAGATCACAAGCTCCATCAACCACAGAAATTCAATATTACATATTACATGTTACTTCCGAATAAAAGGGTAGATTACTGCTTATAATCGTGCAAATGCAAGAGGGATTAATCCACAATTTAACCTCGAAAGCTGTAGAGAAAATATCAATGTTATATGATTGGTGTTGGGATTGAGCAAGAAATACAATACGGTATCAAAAGTCAATTGGAAAAAGCAATTTAATCCCATAATATCTTGATTTAGAAATCCTTTATCAGGAAAGTGAGAAGGGAAAAAGACTTACGGGGACGGCAGCCTGTCCGTTTCCGGTGCCGACATCCCATGCGAGAGATCGAATAGGGGTCTTCGAAGCGATGAATTCGAACAACTCCGGTGGATACGTTGGCCGAGTCTCTGCATACTTACTGGCCTGCTTGCGGAACAAATCAGCCATGTATTGCTTTCTTTTCTGATTCTCTCCTTTCTCTGAGACGTTAAATCCTTAGTGATCAGGTTGCTTTATATGTAGAGTTGTAATGGAATCTTTCTTCTTTGTAGAAATTATGGTTTCCTAAAGATACACGGCAATATATAAGAACGTTGGAGAGTGGGGACGATGCTTGGAAGTTGCTCACTTGGAAACTAGGGACAGAATTGGGTCAACTTTTAAGTCAGGATCAAGAAGTTGGTGGTGGTGTGTTTTTTGTGGGATTTCTATTTTTCTTTTTTGTGTTTGGATTTCTTTTTATTTATTATGTTTTCATTTGTGTGTGTGTTTTTTTAAAAAAAATTTAGGGTAAATTGTCAAAAAGGCCCAAGGACAAAAAACCCCGGCCTCAAAAAGTTAGTCAAAACTCGTAAATAAAATTTAGTTGTCAATAATCTCTTACAAGTGATATCTAGTAGTGGTCTCCTATATCTAGTTTCCTACGATATTTAAACAGTAGCCAGTAATATTTAAACAGTTGTATGTGATATTTAAACTGTTTCCTGTGATATCTAAATAATTTGTATGAATTTGTTAGATATAACATGCCAATATATACATATTGCAGGAAAAATTTCTAAGAAGTTTTTTACTACCGTTTCGAGGTCAGAGGTTTTTAACAGCGGAAAAAAGTGCTTGTTTTTTTTGCTTTTTACCTTATTTTTATTTACTTTTTTTGGGCTAAAATTTACAGTGGAGAGTCCACTTTAACCCATCTCACAATCCATTGTTGAAAGGACGGCGAGATGAATTTTTGCATCTCATCAATGGATGGTAAGATGAGTCTCCACTACTACTAAAAAGTGTGATCTGGAATCCGGAGGGAGGTCTGTCTTTTGGTGTGGATGGGGGTGCCAAATATATGGTAAGGGCCTTTGGGATTTAAAAACTAGTTCAGGCCCTGGCTTTAGAAACCTAGTTAAAAAAATCCCTTCAACAACTTTGCATTTTATTTCATGCCATGGTTGTTAATATATGATTATAAGTTTACAGAACTAATTTATCAAACAAGCCAGAAATAAAATCAAGAGGACCACAAGGTATCCTTATCAAGCTGTCGAGGATCCAAAGAAAACTATGGCGAGCTCCAGCGAGCTCTATCTTTAAAATTAGTTTCTCGTCCCTCTCGGTGAATTTATCAGATATATGTGGATATCTTACACGCTATTCCTCATGATTCAACAATTGGAAGCGAGTGGTCATGCACTCAATCATTTCCGCCTATGGATAGCTCCGAAAAGGATCGAAACGAGCTCTGGTATAATTTTTAGGGTAAATTGTCAAAACCCCCAAGCACATTTTCTCGTTGTTCAAAACTCCCTAACCTTGAAGCGGTGGTCAAAACTCCGTGAAAGAGTTTTTAGTTGTCAAGAAACCCCTCACCTATGTTATCTACTAATTGCATGTTATATCTAATTTCCTACGATATCTAAGGAAGTGCCAGGGATATCTAAGCACTTGTATATGATATCTAAACCTTTTCCTACTGTTGGAATTGATTATATATAATTCTAACCTTATTTGTTTTTTGATTTGTTAATTAGAGATAGATCCAAATTGGTTAGAGATAAGATTAAATTTTGTTATCTGATTTAAATTGGATATTTGATATTTGATTAAACCCAAGTTTAAATATTATAATTATCTCTAAGGTCCTGTTATTGGTTCTGAATTCTTAAGTCCTAGTAGGATAATTTTTTCAATAGGATTTTTCCTTGAACATTTTCTTGGACTTTGAATTTCTCTTGGACTCGAACTTGGACAATATTGTTGGACTTTTTGTTGGCTATAGTGCCTTCAAGTCAATTATTGTAATCACAGACACACGATTGAGGGGGGACTTATACGGGTAGGACGGTCTTACTCAAAATTATAGTATGCTATCTAGTTTGTCTTTATCATCATATACATGCATTATATAGTATTACAGATCACTATTACATGTTGATAGAGCTCATAGGATTCTTGCTTGACTACCAACAATATGATGACGATCATATACGTGGGAGCTGGGTGGTCTATAAACACATTCTTAGTGGTCTATAAACACATTCTTAAATGTCCCTAGTCGAGAGAGTATCGAGACTGGGTATCGATACTCTGGAGTAGACTAGTGTATACTTTTCGAAACCCCGACGAGGGGCGGTAGCCGGTCTCACAAGCCATTTGTTAGTTATGTATATGCCCTAGAGGCCATTGTTGTACATATGATGTATATTATAATGGATGCTTGGATATATAAAGAGGACTTTCTTGCTCGACATGATAGTATGCTATTTGGTTTCACTTTGTCTTAACATGTTGACTCGTATTGGTTTATTGTCTTGCTCTCATATGTTGATAAAGCCCTTAGGATATGTACTCGACGACTAGGACTATGATGCAGTTCATACTAGTGGAGCCAGGGTAGTCCAAGAGTACATCCTATAACTGTTCCTAGTCGAGGGTGTATCGAGACAAGGCATCGATACTCCAGAGTAGACTAGTGTATACGCATCTTCTTGACCCATATGATGGGTGATGGATGATCCCATATCCATCGGTGTTTGACATCAAAGATGGTGTACGGGTGCTAAGTGGAGGCTGGGTACACTGAATGGACTCGCCGAGAACTCCTAGATGGTATTATACCTATCGTCAGATAGCAGTTCTCTGGTGACACTGGTACAGGTTAGTCTGTAGACCCGAGATCGTCATAGAGTCTTGTGTGATTCCCACTGTGCTTTGATTTCCACCTTACCACGTTCACGAAAACGTACAAAACGGTGGCTTTTGGGTACAGTCCCAAATCACATGGAGGCAATGAGCGATAGGAGGGGTTTCGTCTTTCCCGGTATTGGAAGTTGATGTTGTGTTGTGTTCGATTGGCTATAACTGGAAGTCCCTGACCAGGGCTGATATGGAGATCTACTTGTAAGTGTTATCAGTAGTTTCTCGACCCGTTATGAGCCTCACATCGATACGACTTATCGATTACTGGGGTCTGACGTTTACCACCCCTAGACTGGATATCCGACATATCAGACGAAGAGACCGGACTGTACGGGAGTGTTACTGATTGGATTCACAGGAGAATGTACAGGCTTGCTTGTTGATCTTCTAATCGCTCAATACCCGGGTGGTTGTTACGTTTAGCTGACCGCTTGTAGCTTGTGGGTGTTTGATATGATCATCACCTACTGCCGGCGTATTGACGATTCTTTAGAGTCCTACACAGAGCTTTCCTGGCTCAGGAAAAATGGAGTAGGAGCACATATGTGATATGTGCGGGACCGAGAATAATACATGTATGTGATACCGTATTCGATTCTCGCGATATGTGATATCGGCCGAGTATGTGTGATAGGGTCATCGGATCAAGTGTTGATTCGATGAACTGATACAGATTATATTAGTCGGTTATTTGCAAAATAGCTGGATTATCGAATCAAGTGTTGATTCGATAATTTAATGTATAATTATATATTTGATATATTACTTTACATTAACTAATATAAGCTCACTTAAAGATTCTTTTTCTCACTTTATGATACATTGATATATATGTGATATATGTTAATTGTATTATTTTCTTTTGTTACAAAATATTGTATATGTGATATATAATATTGTAACATGTTAGGGTTAGAAATGCAACTAGGGTTAAAACAATGCTAGGGTTTAAACTTAGGTTAACAATTTCTTTTTGGTTAATTCTTTTTGGATGGATTAAATTTTGGATGAGCTTTGAGGAAGTTTCATGATCCTTTGACAAAGTCCACCCTCTTTGTTTTATCCTTGATATTTGTTAACCTAACTTTAACCCTAGCCTATGCTTGATTCTCTACATGAGCTAGCCATGACATATATCTAACTATGGTTGCATTTCAAACCTCAACAATAATTCATTCATCACTTCTTCATCTTCTTCTTGCTCTTGAAAAAAGCTTGCTAGAATTTTCCTTTGTTGTGATTGTTTGTGAGAAAAAGAAAACTAAAGAGAGCAAAATTCCTACTTCAACTTCCTCATCAATTCTAGCCACTTAGATTAGGGTGTTTGCTTCACTAATACTTAATTAGTGAAGTGAGAACTTGGGTTTGTGATTTTTCAAGGTAGATCATCTTGGATTGTGAAGTATTCAAGCAAGGATGTCTCTTTCACCTCATGGAGCTTCTCTAGAGTCCGGGTACTTGATAATCGCAGCGAAGGGACTTCAACCCGGAGCTTATGAAGCGAAGGAACGGACTACAAAGGTTGTAATCTCTCTCACTTAGATGTTAAGTTGTTAACTTGTAGTGTTTTGTTTGATTCTCTAGTTAAAGATCTAGGGTTAGGGTTATCTAAAATGGCAAAATATTTAACTTGGTATGGATGATGCCTCTCGAAACATTGCTGCCGTTGTAGGTAACCCAACACCATTAGTGTCAGTTAGTCACCTACGTAGTATACATGTGCCCATTGGGTTATGATTACACTGGACGGACTCACCGAGAATATGCTAGATGGTATTATACTTATTATCAGATAGCAGTTCTCAGGTGACATGAGTACAGGTTTGTTTGTTGACCTGAGACCTTCATTTGTCTCGTGTGAATTGCCACTGTGCTTTGATTACTACCCTACCACGGCTCAAATGAGTCATGCGAACAGGTTTTAGTTCGGTACAGTTCCGAACCACATAGAGGCAGTGAGCGGATTGTCGGGGATTCGTCTCTCTCCCGATATTAGGGGTTGATGTCGCACGGTGCACGGGTGACCATCATCAGAAATTCTTGGACAAGGTAGATGAGAATTACTGATTTGGATCAGTAATTTCTCAGTGGGTGATGGGCTTCATACCAACACGAAATATCTCATTCTTAGGAGTCTGACTTTATCACCCCCTAGACCCAATATGCGATACTCTCAGACGAACAGATATAACTGTATGGAGATTGTCACTGAAAGGCTCAGTAGGGGTTCGGATGAGTTTGCTCGTCGGCCTTCCTTTCGTTCAATACCTGGGTAGCCATTATATACAGCTAGTGCCACTAACGTGCTTATGGTTAAACCCCCTGCTAGCGTATTAATGAGTTTTTTGAGTCCTACACAGAGGGTTTCCCTGGTTTTGGCGAAATGATGTAATAGCCGTATTGGATACGTGCAGGGTTCCGATTGAATGATTGTACTAGTTATCCGGACTTTCGATTGGACAGTTGATAATACTAGCCAGCTCGGGTTTGTGTTCACATCATAATATTGCAATTCATACGCCCCATTTTTGTGCAATTTATAAGTAAACAGGTGCTTTTGACGATCGTTTGTTACATGATACAGGATACAGACTTTTTAAGCAAATACAGTGAAAAAGACAAAGTTGATACAGGAAATGGACTTTTGACCAACCAGCACACGGATCCTACTCAAGCCGAGACGAACGTCAAGAGAAACGGTCAAAAAAGAGCCTTACAAGTTTCACTGAGAATCTGGAGAATACTAGAAATCCCAACAGAGAAACGAACAGTGAAAACAGAGAGCCCAAGAGAAGAAAAACCAAGAACAGAAAGATAGTGGGCCAAGCCCACTAAATAGCCGCGGAACCGCGGCCAAAGGCATGTCTCTGCCGCGGAACCGCGGCCATATGGTGCCCGTGTTGGCACCGACTTCTTGTGTCGGTGTGTCGTTTCATTGTTGGGATTTTTAGGGGTTAAATCAGTAAATTCATGTCTACGAGAGTCTGTAACCCTAGCTTCACTAGTTACTTATAAATTGTAATCTAGATCTTAAAAATTGTATGCCTCTTTATATTCAATAAAAGTGAGATTTGTTGAAGGAATCAAGAGCATCATCTTCTTCTTGTAAGTTTTTAATTTATTTAATTTCTGCCTTAGTATAATTGTTTGCTTGCCCTAGGAATCATTTAATTGCTAGTTAGCTAATTTCTAAATCTGTCGTAAGATAACTATTTAAAAACATAAAAAACAAAAATGTTTCTTACTTATAATTCCCTAATGTGCGAGTAAAAATTCTCGCTCGTTAGGGTTAGGAACAAGGGAGTGAGTGAGAGATGGATGTCTCTCACCTCCTTCAATGTCAACTTATTTTTTAAACGAAACCTTCATGCACACATATACGATCCGCCCCCTACGGCACCCTACCTATAAGGTAACGGTGTTCCGTAGTATAAAAGGCCGGACTTATATGATGTCCATGAAGCTCACATCAATCAATAAGAAAAGACGGACAAGGATCTAGAGGAAGAAACTTTGTTTCTTCCCGATCATCCTAATCCCTTTTCCTATTGATTGTTGTGACCTTCCTAAAAGCTTAAATCACGACATTGAAAGAGGTGAACACATTAATCTAAACACACCTACCTTCGACCTAACCCTAATGAGTTCTTTCTCATCACATAAATTCGTCTTAAACTCAATCGATAAAAAAAAACCAACAACGATTTGAATCAACTCGTTATAACACAAAATCAGAAATTAACCATCCCTGCGGATCGACCCGTATTCACCGGCTAGCTGCGAAGCGACGCCGTTTCTGATTACGGTAAACTACAAATTTTTGGACTAATCAAATGGCGCCGTTGCCGGGGATGGCGTAATTTTCTCTTTTTGTAGGATTTCGGGTTGATATAAAATTTTAAAATTATAAAAATCTGAAAATACAAAATATATAAAAAAAATTTCTTTTCATTATCTTTATCTGTTTGAAGGGTTTCCCGTTTGAATCTTGCAGGAACGACAAGGAATTTTGGATCTGGAGTTTTAAAGAAGGTCAAAACAGAAAAGGAGGCATAAAAACAGAGAGGACTTGAAAGTACAGAGCGCCAGAAATTTTTCCAGAGGCTGATCCCTCTACTCAACCGCGTTTCCGCCGCAGTAGGAGGCCCCAGACCGCGGATCCGCGCTTCTACTGACACGTCAGCACATAATTTTTACAGGGTTTGCTCTCTTTTCTTCCCCTCTGCAACCTCCATATATCCACTGTTAAAAAATTTTCTGCAGGGTTCTTTGCGTAAAGAGTCTTTCTCCCCCTTCTAAATAACAGATTTCTGCAGGTTTCTTTGCGCCGCACTAAAAAATTGATTGCAAGTGAATTGTTGTTTTGCATATTTTAATCGGACTTAAGGGGCTATTTGACCAAACTCAGATTGGGTGGGGATTTCATCACCCTTCCCAGGACCCCAGAAAACACATAAGCATTTTGCATCGACCACCTTTAATTAAAAAAGATTAGACTCAGACCTAAGGACAGCGAGCTCAGTAGGAAAAGGACTAGGGTAGGCATCGGCCGTTTATCCTAACCGACATTGCGGTGTCTAGGCTAGTGGTTTTTAATTAGGCCCACTGTAGTGGTGGTTCCTTTCCACTTACCTGGCCGTATTTGTCCGTGAAGAGGCGGTTTGAGGTCTATTTCTAGCCCTAGTTAGGAGCTGTCTAGTAGACCTAGGCGACCCTAGATCTAGGCCTGATTGTGCATGTGTGGTTGATATTTTTTGTGTCACGAGTCCGTTTTCAAAAAACTTCCTTGCAAAAATTCACAAATAAAAAAATAAATAAAATCTTTTAAAAAAACTTGCAACTTGCCGCTAAAGAAACTTGAAACCTCACTTCCACCACTTTTTCTCACTGACGTTATCTTACCCCCACCTTCTGTTTTTCTCTTTTTTCTGACTGCACTACCCTTTAGTGTATGTCATTTTGGACTAGGGATACTAACGCCCGATTAGTCCGCGTTTCGTTGATACCGACCAACGAACCCTTCGACGAACCCTTCGTCGATCTTCCGTCCACTTCCTTACCTCCACATTCAATTTCTTCATTCGAAGGTATGTCGGGATTCAACCCCAACGATACCTTACCGACGGGAATGATTCCACCTCCGCCAGGTGCGAATAACCCGAATCTACCGCCTGTTGTAGCGCCCGCACGAGTTGCGCTCCAGGATCTCTTCTACCCCGTTCGCACTTCTTTACCCACTTGTCTTTCACCCCCACCGGCGAATGGGGATAATTTTGAAATAAAACCACACTTCATCAATATGCTGCCTAAGTTTCATGGTTTGGAATCCGAAGATGCATATATTTTCATTAATAAATTCCAAAACGTTTGCAGCATGATGAAGACAACCCAATTAAGTGACGATGCTATAAGGCTAAGGGTCATTCCTTTCACCTTATGTGACCTAGCCGAGAAGTGGCTATATAGCACCGCGTCACATTCCATAAGAAATTGGGATGAGTTTGTGAAGGCTTTTCTGAAAAAGTTCTATCCTCACCATAAAACTGCCAGAATTCGAAATGAAATAATTCAATTTTCACAACTTCCCTCTGAACCATTCTGGAAGTGCTTCGAGAGATTTAAAGACCTACTAGTTCAATGCCCTCACCATGGGATAGAAAGTTGGCAACTTTGCCAAACATTATATGAGGGATTGAACTCGGCAACGAAGCAGTTGCTAGAAACCATCTGTCAAGGTCATTTTCTCTCTAAGTCTAATGATGAGGCGTGGCAGTTTCTTGAGGATCTTAGTGAGCAGACAATACAGTGGGAGAGCACCAAGACCACATCAACTTCTAGTGGTCAATCTAGGGCGGGCATACATCAAATAGAGATGTCGATTGCTATGAAGGCCGAGATGGCCGCTCTTACGAAAAAGCTAGAAGCGATCGAGACCAAAATCTCGTCGTCTTCTCCTGCCCCTGCTATGCCCCCACGAACTGTCTGTGCTTGTTGTGCGGATCCATCGCACTTAACTGAAGAGTGTCCTTATAATGCATCCACTCAAGGACAAGATCAAGTCAATGCTGCATTTCAGCAACGACAAAGGAACGATCCGTACTCTTCGACGTATAATCCGGGGTGGAGGAGTCACCCAAATTTCGCTTGGAACCAAAATCAACAATTCCAAGGAAATAATAATAATTTTCAAAGACCTCCTCCTCCACAACAACAACAAGCACCCTCGCAAACTCAATATCAACCGCAACAATTTCAACAACAACCTTACCCTAATCAGGTGAACAATTTTGTGCCGAACAATGCTTACCAGCCAAACAATTATGTTCAACCTAATAATGATAAGGTTAGCTCGCTCGAGAGAAGTCTAGATGCATTCCTTAAGCAATCTACACAGTCTACAGCAAGACTTGAGACTTCTATTCAATCTTTAGTGCAAAACAGTGCCTCCCACGATCAGAGTATCAAATCTATTGAGGCACAAATTGCACAACTTAATGCAGCTTTGAGCGAGCGCGAAAAAGGAAAACTCCCGTCTCAACCGTTGCCCAACCCCGGTCACGCACATGCTGCCCAAAATCAGCAAAATCATAATGTGAATGCGGTGACCACATTGAGATCGGGAAAAGTGTTGCAGAACAGTGTGGGCATTAACAATGACACCCCTGCCGGTGGGACTACTTCTTCTTCTTCTTCTTCTTCTTCTTCTTCACCATCTTCTTCTTCTGTAGAGCCTATTCTCCACCCTTCACATGGCTCTACCTCTTCTAGCTTGAACGGACCTAATTCTCACGACACGAACACATCTACACGAGGTACCGTTCCAACTCGACAATCTGATCCACACAAGTTGGACTCAACCACTTTTCAAAATGTTCCTTTTCCTAATAGGTTGAGATCCAATAAACCAACTCCTCAAATGGAGAAGATTGTCGAGCTGTTTAAACAGGTTAGCATAAACATCCCTCTCTTGGATGCAGTTCAGCAAGTTCCTTCATATGCCAAAATTTTAAAGGACTTGTGCACCAAAAAGAGGAAGTCGCAAGTGCCAAAGAAAGTTTTTGTGGCCAGTGCTATTAGTGATGCTCTTGTAAATTCCCTTCCCCCAAAACAAAAGGACCCCGGGTGTCCTACCATTTCGATAACAATTGGGGACAAGAACATCAATAGAGCACTATTGGATCTTGGTGCGAGCGTCAATTTGCTACCCTATTCTGTGTACGAGCAATTGGGCGTTGGAGAGCTTAAGCCCACTCACTGTACTCTCCAAATGGCCGACCGGTCGATCACTCATCCTAGGGGAGAGCTCGAGGATGTGTTAATAAGAGTAGGGGATTTCATTTTCCCCGTAGACTTTATAGTGATGGATACACAACCTGTTGCGAACCCCCGGAACCAAATTCCGGTTATACTAGGTCGACCATTTTTGGCTACTTCCAACGCAGTTATCAATTGTCGTAACGGTTCAATGAACTTATCTTTCGGCAATATGACAATTGAGCTCAATATTTTCAAGTTAGGAAGTCAGCCTGCTGAGCCCAATGCTAGCGTACTAGACGTTTGTTCGATCAATGAGATCGCGGAGGAGGACTGTGAGTTCGAGAATTTTTTATTCGACCACAGCAATGTTAACGCCACTAGTGCGTTCCTCCTAGAATCCGACTCAGTTTTCGCGGCGGATAATGATTTTGAATGTTTTACGTTCGTCGACGACTTCGAAGACTCATCACCTGATTTGGAGTCTTTTGCTTTTTCGGATGAGTTAATAGAACCATCCGACACTGTTGCGTACACTCGGTACGAACCTTTGATGGAATCATTCGAGTTTGAAACAACTACCCCTTTGCTACCATCTATTGTTTCACCTCCTAAACTCGAATTAAAGCTTTTGCCGACACACCTAAAATATGCATATCTAGGTGATAATGAGACCTTACCTGTCATTATATCAACTTCTCTAGCTCTTGAGCAAGAGAAGGCTCTCTTGACGGTCTTACTTAATAATCGGCAAGCTTTCGGCTGGTCTATGGCGGACATAAAGGGGATTAGTCCCCTCATAGTCGAACATCATATACACTTAATGGATGATGCCAAGCCAGCACGAGATCCACAAAGGCGCCTCAACCCCATCATGAAAGAGGCGGTTAAGAAGGAAATTGTCAAATGTCTGGATAGCGGTATCATTTACCCTATCTCGGATAGCCAATGGGTTAGCCCAATCCATGTCGTGCCCAAGAAATCGGGCATTACGGTCATTGCAAACGAGGCAAATGAGTTGATTCCCACTCGCACCCAAACTGGGTGGCGAGTCTGCATAGACTATAGGAAACTCAATGCCGCTACAAGGAAAGATCACTTTCCTTTACCTTTCATTGACCAAATGCTCGAGCGATTGGCAGGGCACGAATTCTACTGCTTTCTCGATGGCTATTCCGGTTACAATCAAGTCCCCATCGCCAAAGAGGACCAAGACAAGACAACCTTTACTTGTCCCTTTGGCACCTTTGCTTATCGTCACATGCCCTTCGGGTTATGCAACGCTCCCGCTACATTTCAGCGGTGTATGATGGGGATCTTTTCAGACATGGTCGAAAAGTTCTTGGAGATTTTTATGGACGATTTCTCCATCTTTGGCGACTCCTTCGACGAGTGTTTACGCCATCTTGACGCTGTTCTTACCCGCTGCAGGGATAAGAACCTAACATTAAATTGGGAAAAGTGCCATTTCATGGTACGAGAGGGCATTGTCTTAGGACATGTTATCTCTCAAAACGGCATCGAGGTAGACAGGGCTAAAATCGAAGTGATTTCTAACCTACCTCCCCCAAAATGCGTCAAAGATATTAGAGCCTTCCTTGGCCACGCCGGTTTTTACAGACGGTTTATCAAGGACTTTAGCAAGATTGCTAGACCCTTGACCCTTTTACTGGCCAAGGACACGACCTTCGCTTTTGACTCCACATGCACTGAAGCATTTGAGTCTTTAAAACATTCACTCATCACTGCTCCCATCCTCTCATCTCCCGACTGGACGCACCCTTTTGAAATCATGTGCGACGCATCAGACTTTGCAATTGGTGCTGTTCTTGGACAGCACATTAATAAGATGCCGCACGTGATTTATTATGCCAGCCGAACACTAAATGAGGCCCAACTTAATTACACAACAACAGAGAAAGAATTTTTAGCTGTTGTGTTTGCACTCGAGAAATTTCGGCCTTATTTAATCGGCTCTCCAGTCGTTGTTTATACTGATCATTCGGCTCTTCGCCACCTCTTTGCGAAGAAGGATGCTAAGTCTAGGCTAATACGTTGGATCCTTTTATTGCAAGAATTTGACCTTGTCATTAAGGACAAAAAGGGATGTGAAAACGTAGTAGCTGATCACCTATCACGACTTCCTTCTTCGCCCACGCTCGATCTTCCAATCTCTGACGTTTTTCCCGACGAGCAGCTCTTGACCGTTTCTTGCGAACCATGGTTCGCCGATATTGTAAATTATTTAGCCACCGGCCTTATTCCTAATGATTGGTCGAAACAAGATAAGCTTCGATTTTTGTCCCAAGTAAAGCATTTTTACTGGGATGAACCCTATCTTTTCAAATACTGTTCCGACCAAATCATTCGTCGGTGTGTGCCTGAGAGTGAGGTCAAGAGCGTGCTGTCTTTCTGCCACGATCAAGCATGTGGCGGGCACTTTGGCCCAAAGAAGACAGCCGAAAAAGTTTTGCAGTGTGGTTTCTATTGGCCACGACTCTTCAAGGATTCATTTGAATACTGCAAAACTTGCTCCCGGTGCCAACATTTGGGCCGGATTTCGCGGAGAAACGAAATGCCACTCCAACCCATTTTGGTAGTGGACATTTTTGATGTTTGGGGTATAGATTTTATGGGACCATTTCCTAACTCTTTTGGAAATGTGTATATTCTGTTGGCGGTTGACTACGTTTCTAAGTGGGTCGAGGCTGTGCCCAGTCGAACGAACGATAATAAAGTTGTCGTTCGATTCCTTAAAGAACACATATTTTCTCGATTCGGGCACCCTCGAGCGATAATAAGTGATAATGGTTCTCACTTCTGCAATAGGACTTTCGAGTCCTTAATGCGTAAATACTCTATCACCCACAAATTGTCAACGCCATATCACCCCCAAACATGTGGGCAAGCCGAGGTTTCAAATCGGCAGATAAAGCAAATTTTGGAGAAAACGGTTTCCAAAAACCGTAAGGATTGGTCGCTTAAATTGATAGATGCACTATGGGCTTTCCGTACTGCATATAAAACCGATCTGGGTATGTCTCCTTACCGGCTTGTGTACGGGAAGGCTTGCCACCTCCCAGTGGAGATCGAGCACAAAGCTTTCTGGGCTATCAAAGAGCTAAATTTGTCTTTAGGAGATGCGGGCAGCAACAGAAAGCTGCAACTGAATGAGTTGGAGGAGCTAAGGGATGAGGCATATGACAATGCCATAACTGCTAAAAACCGAGCTAAGGTGTTCCACGATAAACACCTTTTACGAAAAACTTTTGAACCTGGTCAACAGGTTCTACTCTATGACACTCGGTTACACTTGCATCCTGGTAAGCTCCGGTCCAGATGGAGAGGACCTTTTGTGGTCCGCACCGTTTATCCGCACGGTGCGGTTGATCTTGAGAACCCTGAAGACGGTACCTTATTTAAGGTAAATGGGCATCGACTAAAACCGTTCTTCACTGCGGATCCTTCGGAGGAGCTCTTGTTTTTGCAGGAGCCGATTTACACCGATTGATTTTCCTCCGTTTTCACCCCCAAACTTTGTTTTCCAGTGACACTATTTCAGACAAGTTTGGGGGTGTGTGTATCATTCATATATATATTTCCAAATACCATAAACATAAAAATAAACATAAAAATAAAAAAATAAAAAAATAAAAAAATAAAAAAATGGGGAGAGTTTAATATTTTTTGGACCAAATTGCAAATTTGCAGATTACAAGCTGTTTTTACAAATAAAACCCTCATCTTATAGGGTGTTTTGTGTAAATAACCCTTTCTAAACCCTATATAATGGAACCGAGCCCTTTCCTCTGTTTACCCTAAAACATTTTCCCCTCATAAAAACCCTAGGCGCCGCCCTTTCCCTCTGCAGAAATCTCGAGACGCGCCGCCACCAGACCGCCGCGCAACCGCCGCGCCTGCCGTCTCCCGCCGCGCAACCGCCGCCGATCTGCCTCGTCACCTCCTGAAATTTTCAGGGGAGGTAAACCTAAACCCTTTCTCTCTGTTTCTTCATAGAACTTTCTCTGTAAATTTAAAATGGCCCACAAAATGCAGTACGAGAGAGATTTTTCACCGGTGTTTGCACACGAGATCTATGGATCATACTTTCCACACGAAATTGCACAAAGGGGATGGAATTTCCTCCTCTATAACCATGGATCTGCATTTGCCGTCCCTAGCTTAGTTACCCAATTTTATGAGTCAATGGAAGAAAATAGCCTAGACAACTTAGGTTATATTAAACTGATTTGGGGAAATAATGAAATTCGCATTGATAGGGAGATGATACACGAGGTGACACTAATACCACGTGTACCGGCACACGAACAACCCCTTCGCTTTGAAGACTATATTCCTTTAATGGGTAATGACTGTGCGCGAGAACCGCGCAAGGGGATCCAAGCACGGACCCTCTTCGCAAATGTTTTAACTGTGTGCCGGTGGGCACAAAACAATATTTTTGGAAGTTCTCACAACACAACCTTTTTCACCCCTTCCTTACATGTCGTTCATACTTTAATGACGAAAAATCCTAGATTCGACATGTGCACAGTTTTGCTATACTCCATAGGTTCGGGTAAACGAGGGAGTGTATATCCATGTCCCATGCTTGTGACCCAACTCTGCCGTTATTTCCTCCCGGCCGAAGAATTTGACTCTTATTTGACAGAAGGTACCGCAGTTCGACCACTTTTAGAGGGTGTCTCGTCGTCTTACTCTAGACTGACGGATATTTGGACACGGACTGAGCCGGGAGAAAACATACCTGCACACACCCCCAGCTCGAGCTCAACTTCGAGCGGGGAAGAACTAACTCCCCAAGAACATGCGCGATTAATGAGAAGAACAGTGAGGAGATTAGACTCTTTGAGGGATGAGTTCCGGGCATCGGCACGAGAGCACGACCGTCGGTTGACGGAGATTGAGAGAGGGATACAAACACTTCTGGCTAGGGGGGAGAGATCACGTTCACGCTCACGAGCGCGACGTGGGGCCGGGCAGTGAGGGCACTGCTTGGTTCAAGTTTGGGGGTATTAGAGGTGATGTATATAGTTATCCTTGCATTGCATATTGTATATATCTTTGTTTTCCTTTTGCATATTTAATTTCTGCATTGCATTTTTATAAAAAAAAAATCATAAAAAATTTGCAAATTTTAAAAATAAAAAAAAAATTAGAAAACAGTAAAACCCATAAAAAATTGAAAAATTTCAAAAAGTAAAAAAAAATTGATGTATTCAATTCTGGTTAATTGACTTGAGTTTGATAAATAGGTTAACTGGCTAGGAAAAACTAAATCTTAGACTTAGCAAATTAAAAACCCTAAAAATAACCTTCCTTAAAGTTTAACTGTGGAAAGCATATGTCTTTGTAGGCTATTTAGAAATAGGCAAATCTTGGGTTCAGTTCTTGGGCTAAGTCGAAACGAAGGAAAAGTATTAAAACTTTTATTAGAGTATAAGTTTGAAAAATAATTCCTAGCTTAAGTCTAGATTCTGAAAACATATACCCTACAAAATGCACAAACACGCGCCTTGAAACTTGGATTAGTAGAAGAAACCTTGAAATACTCTTGTCTAAAGTCCTTAGCACAATGAAAATAAAAAGAAAAAATGAATAAAGAAAAAAAAATGGACACTGGTTTTTGTGATTACTTAAGGCTGTAAAAATAGAAAAATATTTAGCGAGGGTGCTTCATCACCTAGTGCCTTAGACCAACTGGTTTGGGAGCCACTGCTAAAAGCCTTGGGTGTTGCAAAACTAGGAAGTACGCCTTAAAGTGCTAACGCATCTGGTAATCGGTTGTTGGTACCTCAAGAAGTATTAGCAATCGCATGAAGGATGTGAAAGCGAAGTCTCACAAGTGCTTTGGACAATGGGCTGGAGTATGATTGCTTGATTTGAATTTCCAAGTGTAGGGGTGATAGTTACACACACGTGGGGATATGTGATTAGACTTTAGATAAGAGAAAGGAATGAAGAATAGAACTTGTGTCTTTAATAGAGTTGATAGAAATTCCTAAGTAGAGATGGAACTCTAGAAGGAAAACTTAAGAAATGCCGAAAGCTAAATAATTCTACAGGATATGTGTAATCTTAAGTTAAATAATGAGCAAGTGTGAAGAATATGGGTGGATAATTTGCGGGTCAACGATAATAGATTTCCTTGTTAGAAAACCTAAATGGAGAACAAAAGTCGAAAAACCAAGTTGATAGGATTTTGTGGGTGTAATCCGCTGAAAACCCTCAGGAGACAACACTCCTCCTACTAGGGACACCTAGAGGTTTAACGGCTTGTTGCACGAGCTCAGTGCAATCGCGTTTCCCTGCGAAAATGTGGCTAGGTTAGAATAAACTAATAAATTTGCTCGAGGACGAGCAAAAGGTAAGTTTGGGGGTATTTGTTCACATCATAATATTGCAATTCATACGCCCCATTTTTGTGCAATTTATAAGTAAACAGGTGCTTTTGACGATCGTTTGTTACATGATACAGGATACAGACTTTTTAAGCAAATACAGTGAAAAAGACAAAGTTGATACAGGAAATGGACTTTTGACCAACCAGCACACGGATCCTACTCAAGCCGAGACGAACGTCAAGAGAAACGGTCAAAAAAGAGCCTTACAAGTTTCACTGAGAATCTGGAGAATACTAGAAATCCCAACAGAGAAACGAACAGTGAAAACAGAGAGCCCAAGAGAAGAAAAACCAAGAACAGAAAGATAGTGGGCCAAGCCCACTAAATAGCCGCGGAACCGCGGCCAAAGGCATGTCTCTGCCGCGGAACCGCGGCCATATGGTGCCCGTGTTGGCACCGACTTCTTGTGTCGGTGTGTCGTTTCATTGTTGGGATTTTTAGGGGTTAAATCAGTAAATTCATGTCTACGAGAGTCTGTAACCCTAGCTTCACTAGTTACTTATAAATTGTAATCTAGATCTTAAAAATTGTATGCCTCTTTATATTCAATAAAAGTGAGATTTGTTGAAGGAATCAAGAGCATCATCTTCTTCTTGTAAGTTTTTAATTTATTTAATTTCTGCCTTAGTATAATTGTTTGCTTGCCCTAGGAATCATTTAATTGCTAGTTAGCTAATTTCTAAATCTGTCGTAAGATAACTATTTAAAAACATAAAAAACAAAAATGTTTCTTACTTATAATTCCCTAATGTGCGAGTAAAAATTCTCGCTCGTTAGGGTTAGGAACAAGGGAGTGAGTGAGAGATGGATGTCTCTCACCTCCTTCAATGTCAACTTATTTTTTAAACGAAACCTTCATGCACACATATGCGATCCGCCCCCTACGGCACCCTACCTATAAGGTAACGGTGTTCCGTAGTATAAAAGGCCGGACTTATATGATGTCCATGAAGCTCACATCAATCAATAAGAAAAGACGGACAAGGATCTAGAGGAAGAAACTTTGTTTCTTCCCGATCATCCTAATCCCTTTTCCTATTGATTGTTGTGACCTTCCTAAAAGCTTAAATCACGACATTGAAAGAGGTGAACACATTAATCTAAACACACCTACCTTCGACCTAACCCTAATGAGTTCTTTCTCATCACATAAATTCGTCTTAAACTCAATCGATAAAAAAAAACCAACAACGATTTGAATCAACTCGTTATAACACAAAATCAGAAATTAACCATCCCTGCGGATCGACCCGTATTCACCGGCTAGCTGCGAAGCGACGCCGTTTCTGATTACGGTAAACTACAAATTTTTGGACTAATCAGTTTGCGCCGGATTATTAAATCAGGTATTGATTTAAAAATTTACGTACATTTATTTCGATATGTATATTCTAGTATTATGTTTTTTTGTTATTCTATCTCTTTGGGTATTCGTATTTCGGTACGAATACATGTATGTATATACAGTAGAGGGTAATCCGTATTTTTACGAAAAATATTCTAGAAGGTGGACACCTCATTTTAGATTTATCCATTTATATTAAATGGAAAATGAGGTGTAAAAGAAGAGAAGGGAGTATGGTGAGAGCCATGCTTCAATAGTGTTGCACAAATGAATTAACAATTCATTTTTGCAAACTATTCAAGCATAGTTGAAATTGTTTATTGGAAAAATGAGTTTTATAAAACTATGCTTCACATTATTTTTCTCACTTGATGTTTGGATGAGAGATGGTTCATTTTATTCCTGTGTTTTCATTCTCTTCATGAGTTTTCATTCTCCTCACTTCCTTTCTTGAGTTCCTTCACCTTCATCTTCAACCTCCTCTCTACAATCTCATGTGTTGAAATTCAAGAGAGGAGGTGAGAAAGATACATACTTAGAACACTCTACCATATCCTAGACACTTTAGATTAGCAATCTAAAATCTCTAGTTGCTCCATTAAACTCTTAGTATGGCGTTGGAGCCAAGAGCTACATCCCTCGGGCGGATCATCTTCGACGGAGGAAGACCGGCGGCCAAGTTCAATCAAGAACGCCTAAAGGAGCTATGGAAGATGTTAGAAGACCGAAAGACACGGATCATTCGGTATAACCCTTCTATCTCAGTAGTTTAGCTCATTGTAGTTTGCTAGTGTAGATTTATGGTTCGATTCTAGGAAGGGTTCGTTAGCGCCAAAAAGTTTTTTAAACGCCAGTTTTGTTCTGCACCGGCCATGGTAAATGGCCAGGGTGCTAGCTAACCCCAACACTTTTGTATAACATAGTATTATTCTTCTATTTTAATTTTATGACGTCATTATTCTTACAATAAAAATTTAAAGCATTCTATCAAAATCCCAGTCCAAACTCAATCAAAATTACTCCACTAAGACGAAGTTAGCAAAGCTTAAACCCATTCCGAAGCCTCACTTGGCCTAATCCTTTCAAGCATTCTATCAAACACCTTGCACTCACTAACCTATCTAAAAAAAGTTCAGATCTTTGCAGCATAAAAACTCATAAATCTCACCAAATAAAAATCAGATCTTTGAAACATAAAAACCTATAAATCTACCCTGCACCTTAAAAACACAGCTTTCTTCCCCAGTTGCCCCCTCAGCGCATGCATGGCCCTTCGATACTCCTTGCAATAGATGTAAGTCTTGGCCAAAGAGGTAGCAATCAGCGTTTGTTCAGTCGAAAATATTGCAATCTTTAACATAACAATTTTTTCACTTTTCTAATCATCTAAGGGTGTTTGTTATAAATATAACACATATTACAAGTTCATCTGAAAAATATCAAATACCACGTGTTATACATTATAATTAACATTCTGGAAGGAAATTGTGTGTTTATAAGTTCACGCATGATATTGTATGTCTCAACAATCTTCAGTGAGATTTTGTCCAGAAAATTATTTCAGGACAGATATCGGAATCGCAAATTCGCCGACAAAATGAAGCAAATCAAAGAGTTAAAATATGGCAGAGATTCAGATGAGATAAAAGGATTCCAGATATCACATATAACCCTAAAGGCCAACACCAGAATACACAGAGAAAATGAGGCAACAAGCTCACCAAACGGCCGCGGAACCGCGGCCGAGTCAAGCCAATCCGTCGCGGATCCACGGCTGAGTTAGGGCATCGGTGGTCAAGCATTCTCTAGAAGCTTCATTGCAACCTATTAGCTTGTTGAAGATGCTCCATTGTAACAATCTTGTTCTGCAAACTTCTCTACAACAACCTAGCTTCTTGAGGAAGCTTGATAACTATCTTATTCTAGAAGTTTCCCTACAACTACCTAGCTTCTTCGGGAAGATTAGCCTAGCTTCTAGTGGAAAATTGGTGAAGGGCTATATAAAGGACCTAATCCTTCATTTCGAGGGTTACACATTTTTAGTGACAAAAATTAATACACAATTCAATATCCAAGTTGAGTGACACAACTTGAGATCCAATTCCAATTCAAGATCCAAATCAAGAATCGTTGAGAACAACATCATGCGACGACATTCAAGATCCATTACGCAAAGCCGATCGTCATCATGAGTGCGAGATCCTCGACAGGTCCAAGTCACACGGAGATCGAGCAAAGAGAAATTCGACGGAATGGTTACCTCTTCAAGGGAGCGATTAAGAGCAATTCTTGTAATCTCGGATTGAAGGAAAGTGAAATTAGAAGTTGATTAATAAAGGTGATAAATTGTTCATTCTCGCTTTCTTTAAATTCTTGCATTATGAAATTTCTAATTCTTGACTCTTTTATTTTCATGATGCGTGAGTGAAATCTCCGCTTGTTAAGGATTCGAAGTAATTCGGGAGAACAAATGGTGATGAAATCCTATACGTGTCTTAGGTCTTATGAGTGAAATTTAGGAAAAAGAATCGTCAATGACCAAATCGGAACGAGATCACCGTTCTTGATAATTTCGTTACATTTTGGGAATAAATTTCCTATGAATGACAGCAAGGTTTCGGGAGGTATCGTCCATGCCATTTTCAAAATATTGTCGTTTTAAAGAACCCTAAACTAGAATCGTTAAGTAGAGAATCATACGAAACGAAATGTAAACTACTTTCCATCTAAGTGATAACAGAATACAACCTTTGTAGACCGGTCCTTCACTTCAATAGCTCCTTGTAGTGGTCCCTTCGCTGCGATCGTGGAACTCCCAGACTCTTGCATGGCTTCTCAAGGTGAAAGGAACGAACTTGCTTGAAGTCTTCGAGGCCGAAGATGATCTACGTCGAGGAGAAACTAACTCAAGCTACTACTTCACTAATGAGAGATTAGTGAAGCTAACACCCTATACTAAAGTGCTAATCTAGTAGAGGATGATGAATTAGGAAGTGGGCTTACTTTAGTTTTATTTTTCTCACAATATTTTCTCACTTTAACAAAACCTAGAGAGCTCTTGAGCTTTGAGGAAGAAGATGGAGTCAAGAGGTGAGAATGAACTAATGAGGTGAGGGAATCAACCATGGGAGAGATTGTATTGTTGGATATAGTGCCCTCAAAGTCAATTATTGGATCGTAGGTACGTGATTGCAATGATTGAGGCAGGACCTATACCGATATGACAGTCTTGCTCGAGATGATAGTATGCTATCTGGTTTGTCTTTATCATCGTATACATGCTTTAGTTCACTATTGCATAATGATAGAGCCCATAGGATTCTTGCTTGACTGCCAGCAGTATGATGGTGATCATATACGTGGGAGCTGGGGTCTGTAAGCACATCCTTAAAGAGTCCATAGTAGTGCGAGTTTCGAGACAGGGCATCGATACTCCAGAGTAGACTAGTGTATACAGTCGAGACCCCGACGAGGGGCGATGGCCGGTCTTACAAGCCACTGGTGTCAGTTGGATCACCTAAGATGTATACAGGTGCTCATTGGGTTATGAGTACACCGGACAAGACTCGCCGGGAACATGCTAGTTGGTATTATATATATCGTCAGATAGCAGTTCCCTGGTGACATGTGTGCAGGTTAGTTTGTCGACCTGAGATCGTCATTTGTCTCGTGTGAGTTCCCACTGTGCTTTGATTTCTACCCTACTACGGCTCAAAGGAGTCGTGCAAACAGGTATTTTTTGGGTACAGTCCTGAGCCACATGGAGGCAGTGAGCGGATCGTCGGGGATTCGTCTCTCCCGGTATTGGGGGTTGATGTCGCACAGTGCACGGGTGACCATCACTAGAAATCCTCGGCTGAGCTAGTGGAGAATTACTGATTTGGATCAGTAGTTTCTCAGGTGGTGATGGGCTTCATACCGACAAGAATTATCGCATTATTAGGGGTTTGATTTTATCCACCCCCCTAGACTCGATATGCGATATTCTTAGACGAACGGACTGGACTGTACGGATATTGTCACTGTCAGGCTCAGTAGGGTTTTCTGGATGAGTTCGCTCGTCAGCTTCCCTTCCAATAAATACATAGGCAACCGTTAGGTACAACTTGTACCTCTGACGTGCTAGTGGTTATACCCAGTGCCAGTGTGTTGATGGGTCATTAGAGTCCCCCACAGACAGTTTCCCAAGTTCGGGCGAAACGTTGTAGAGGCCGTATGGTTTTATGGCAGGGTTCGGAAAATGCACGTGCATTTACGCACGTGTCATATTTCGGGCAGATAATACTGGTGGGCCTTGGTTTAAGCCGGATCCGAGTATTATACTGTGTAGATATAATATCTTTGTCTCAGTTGCATTTGTATTCGTTCGTAATACAAATGCGGGTATGTTTATACCATTACGGGGTTATCCTGAAATTCGTTTCAGGATCGCTTTTGGAAGTTGCCAGTTTCCTGTTTTCTATCACCCGTATTTAACATTCGGTTAAATACGGATTTATCTTTTCGTCACTAGGGTGAGTCATGAGGGTGAGTCGTGGTTCTAGAAGCTTCTAGATTTGTGACTCATCTTAGCATTAATTGGATAGTGACTAAGTTAAGATGACTCATTTTGTTGCATTAATTGATTAGTGCAAGGTGTTATAAGACTCATTATTCTCTTTAATGCTAATGGTCACTCTCTCCCTTCCTACACTCACCCCCCTCCTCCTCAAATAGTGGCCGGCCATTCTTGTGAATAGTGATGGATTATGGTTGTTCTTTTTTGAAAAAAGACTATGGTTTTGGTTCATGGAAATTAACATATTCGTTTCTCATTTCATATCGATCCAAAAGGCAACTTCATTAACCGTGCGTCCATAGCCTTGGAAGTAACTGTTAGTGTATATGCCCTAGAGGCCATTACTGTATCATACTAGTTTGTATATTACTTAATGGATGCTTGGGATATTCACCTTGTATATACAATCTTGCTCAAAATAGTAGTATGCTACTTGGTTTGTTTCTACTTCAATGTGTACTTGTGTTTATTTCAGTATATCACTTATACGCATTAGTGGAGCCCTTAGGATTTTTGCTTGATTACCAGCGTTGTGATGGCAGTCACACTAGTGGGGGCTGGGTAATCTATAGGCACATCCTTATACAGGTCCCTAGTCGCAGGACTATCGAGACAGGGCATCGATACTCCGGAGTAGACTAGCGTATGCGCTTCTCATCCCAGTGTGGGAGATGGTCTGTCCCACAGCCATCAGTACGTCGTACTGGAGATAGTATACGGGTGCTCGTTGGGTTACGAGTACACTGGACAGGACTCGTCGGGAACTGACAGGTTGGTATTATACCTATCGTCAGTTATCAGTTCCCAGGTGACATGAGTACAGCTTAGTCCGCTGACTTGACACTGGCACTTCGCCTCAAGTGTGTTCCCACTGCACTTTGATCACTACCCTACCACGGCTCAAAGGAGTCGTGCAAACGGGTGGTAGTTGGGTGCAGTCCCGAAGCACTTGGAGGCAGTGACGGTTAGACAGGATTCGTCTCTCCCGGTATTGGGGGTTGACATCGCGCTGTGTCTAGGAGAGCCATTACACGAGTAGTCCCTGGCCAGGGCAAACGAGATATACTGGTAGGTTTCCAGTGTTATCTCAGGGTGTTTTGGGCTTCGCTCCGGCACGACTTGTACCGCTATTGGGGGACTGACGTTTACCACCCCCTAGGCCCGCCATGCGATGTATCAGACGAACAGACCGGACTGTACGGAGACTGTCACATTCAGACTCAGTAGGAGTTCAGATGGGGTTTCACCTCGTCAGCCTTCTTGTCGGCATCTACCTGGGGACCGTTACGCACAGCTAGTGCCGCTTGCGGTCTGTGGTTAAACCCACTGCCAGCGTAGTGTCGAGTCTTTAGAGTCCCACACAGAGGGTATTCGCCTCTGGGCAAAACAGAGTAGAGGTCGCATGGTTTTGCGACAGGGTTCGTTCTCATCCGCGCACTTGTGCACGTTTGGAGTCCGGACGGATTATACTGGCAGGCTCTGGTTTGAGCCAGATACTGGTATATATATTTGGGGTTGCTTTTATATCTTGGTATTCTTGTTCCTCGGAACGAGAATGCAGGTGTGTATGCACAGTTGCTTGAGGCGGAGGATGAGGTATTTCATTAGGGTTTCGGAACTGGTGCGTATGCACAGTTGACAGTTATCTTTTTCCAAACCCTAATGGATTTATGGATTATCTATTTATAATAGTAATTAAATGAGAATTTTGTTATGGTTGATTTTGTTGACTTGTTGACCATGGTTGACTTGTTGACCATGGTTGAAAGTTGACCACCATCATGCTTCAAAAGTCTTCCTTGATTTATGCTTACATTTTTAAATGAAGCATGGTTGTGGTCATTCCAAATTGCCATCAACTATTCTCATTTTCAATTATTATTATTAGATAATTCTTTTCTTTTGCATTATGGTTGCAAGAAAGAAAAAATATAGCTCATTCTATCATTCTCACTCTCTCTCTTCACTTCATCTTCTTCTTCCTCTAGTCAAGAGAAACCTTCTCATGAGTTGAGAATCCTTCTCTTGAAAAACAAAAGCAACCCTTAGACACTCTGTACTCACTCTAGGATCAAGGGTCTAGCAAGCCGGCGATTCTAGTTCACTCCAAGTACGAGAAAGAGCCCAAAGGTCGAGCCTTCGAGGTGGATCCATCTTCGACGGAAGAAGGCGACAAAGGAGAACCATCAACCTCTACAAAGTTTGAAGACGAAGGAGTTCAAGTCTAGGTATAACCATCTTCATCCGAGTAGCTAACTCTCTTTAGCATAGTTTGCTAGTTTTAGTTTAGACAACGATCCCGACCATAGTTTAGTCCATGTTGCCTCTTGCGTTAAAATTTTGATTTTATACCGTTTCCGCCTCCCCGTAAGCACCGGGGGTCGCAATATGGACTAACAGTGGTATCAGAGCCTAACTAAACTTAAACTAGCTTGGTAGTGAAGTGTAACGAAGTTCGGAACCGAAAAAATCACAAAACCGGAAAATCACAAAAACTGAGTTTCTGTTGAAATTTTTTCTGCTCAAAATGAAAAACTTTACACTTGTAAATTCGGCTCAGGGTTTTTTGTGAACACCCAAGAAAAACGATACAGTGATTCGCCTAAAGTGCCGCGCTTCCGCCGCGTGATCCTTCTTAGCCGCCGCGGAACCGCCGCGACTTGGTGTCTTCTCTGCATCGTTTTTCGTGCAGTGTGTTTGTGTGTTGGTTTTGGGATTTTTGAAATATATTATATGTGCCCAGATTTTGCAGAAAAGAAATTTCCTTTTGGGGTCCTATAATTCCGTATTTTTCCCGAACTTCACTACACTTTGACTATGATGGTTATATCTGTGATGTTTGCATGTATTGAACGTCGGCTAATCGCTATAAGACGATTAGTCGGGGTTATACATGATCTGTAATGTGCTGGAATGTGTATATAAATATGTTGGATTGTCGCGGGTGAATAGCCGGGGGTTGTGAGACGAGAGTTTTCTTTTCTTGCAATTCATTGTAAATGTAAATTGATGTAATTATATTATTTGTTTGGCCGCACAACCGGGTCGGGGTTGTAGCCGTCATTGTATAATTCTTTTTACTGTTTTTGCTCCTAGGATAGACCCATGGAGGGGTGCACAAACTACCGAGGACTTGGCGGGTAGTTTGCCGCACCCGTAGGGGTCTTGGGTGGGGATTTGGCTATTCACCGCGACCGTGTTATCTGTTTTTGTTACAGGCTCGTACAAATTACAGATTGCTAGTATATCCAATGTATTTATCTGTGATCTGAAATGTCTATCATTGCTTTCTATTTAGGCGTTGCTTATGTTTTACAGACGTGCTAGCCCAGCCCCCGCTCTGTCGTTAGTTAAGTAACCTAACGGGTAATGACGGGGCCCCGTGGCGAATGCGAATGGCATAAGCGTACGTCATATTTTGGTTGTTTTCTGCAATGGTAGGATTAAATGATGGGACGCATTAAAAGTACTAATGCAAGAATATCACGCATTAAAAGAACTAATGCAAGATAATAAACCAAGTTTATGTCGATGGAACACTTTCGAAAAACCACTCGGTTCTTTTCAAAACTAACTTTTAAATGCGGAGATTGAGCCACTCTTTCTAAAAGCTATCTCGTTCCATCGATTAAATCAAGTTCACTACGTTCACGGTTTCGCCAAAACCATTCGTAGCCCTCCGTCGCTTCGCATGAATAGGCAATAGTATTCAAGCTATGTATTTTGGCCAAAGTCAAGGCATAGTGATTGGTAGCTATTGGGTGTTCATGTGTAGCATAGATAGATGCGTTGGTTTGGGACAGTCGTGCTGCCATTTTGGCCAAAGTCAAGGGTAGGTACGGATGGATCCAAATTAACCTGGATAGTGACGGGCAGAACTTGACATGTGACTTATGATATTTTGGCCAAAGTCAAGGTCATAAGAGCATGGGGCAAAAATCCACATCGGGAGTTTCATAAGTACTGAAACTTGCTAGATTTGCATACCATTTGGAGTGTGGTGATTCTGGTAGGATTCCTTCAGTTTCGTCACGCGATGATATTTGGATCCCGATCCTACTGTGAGTATATGCTACTCCTCGGGAAATTTCTCACTTAACGATCAATGCTATAAACCTAGTAGGTGCCTAGAAAGGTGTTAGCGGGGTTACGCCCCCAGGGAAAAGAGGTTCTTTAATTAAGGAACTTCGCGAAAGCGTTGGAAAACCTCCCTCGAAGTACCGACACCGGCCTGGCTGAACGGTTAAGCAAGTATTGTACGGTGGGATTGATCCTGACTAATTCTTCCTTTATGGTTTGAGGAGGGATTCGAGAAACAGTGGGAGCCAT
Source organism: Agapanthus africanus (assembly GCA_030015575.1). Lineage (NCBI taxonomy): Eukaryota > Viridiplantae > Streptophyta > Magnoliopsida > Asparagales > Amaryllidaceae > Agapanthus > Agapanthus africanus. The sequence continues at coordinate 248,526,260 of JASDDO010000029.1, read as the reverse complement.
CCTGTTTAGACAAACTAAAAACCACTCTAAACTTGCAAGAGCATCATGCTGAGTGTTTCTTCTTCTCTCTCCTAATTGCAGCGACCAATCAACATGACTGGACTTAAGTTACTCCTAGATAAAAACAAACTGACAGGGCCAAACTACAAAGATTGGCTCAGGAATGTCAAGATAGCAATCACTTATGACAAGCTGGGGTATCTTCTTACCACCAAAGCTCCCCCTGTCCCTGGTCCAACTTCTAGCGTCGCGGATAAGGAAATCCGCAAGACTTGGGAGATTGATAGCGCGAAGGCCAAGTGCCTCCTGCTTGCCTCGATGGACAACGAACATCAGAGGAGGCATGAGAATATGGACATGGAGTCCATATTGCTCCATACAAAAGAACTGTATGGAGAGCAATCACGTATCGCAAGATACGAAGCGTCGAAAAAGTTGTTTTCGACAAAGATGGCCGTCGGATCATCAGTAGCCGAGCACGTGCTAAAGATGATCGGCTACATTGAGGAGCTCGCTGACCTAGGGATCACATTGGAGAGTGAGCTATATACGGATATAGTTCTCCAGTCCCTTCCTTCCACTTACGCCCAGTTTATACTGAACTTCAACCTACAAGAAAAGAGGTTGAACTATCAGAGCTCCTCAACATGCTGAGGAGCGCAGAGGGCACCCTACAGAAAAGTAGGGATACATCCACTTTGTTTGTAGGAGGATCATCTTCTTCTAGGTCCAAGGCGAAAGCCAAGGGAAAGAAGAAGAAGGCCCCCGCCAAACCAAGGGGCGGTGTTAGTAAAGTGGATACGAAGGGAAAAGGTAAAGCAACAAAGATAGCGGGGAAGCTTGTGGATAAGGAAGAATGCTTCTTTTGTCATAAGAAAGGACACTGGAAGAATGATTGCAGGGCCTGGAAGGCCAGAACACAGGAATTGAAGCAGGTTGCAGCTTCAGCTTCAGGTGTGTATGTTATTGAAAACTGTCTTTCAATAAACTCTACTTCCTGGGTATTGGATACCGGATCAGGATCTCATATCTGTAATTCTTTGCAGGCGTTGAGAAACCGTAGGGATTTGAAGGCAGGTGACATGACCCTCAGAGTTGCGAACGGAGCTAGCATGGATGCTAAAGCCGTGGGGGACTATCACCTGGAAATGTCAGATGGACATGTTTTGGTTTTGCGTAATTGCTTTTTTGTACCCAACGCAACTTGTAATATCATTTCTGTATCTTTAGTTTCTAAAGAAGGTTATGAATTTGCGTTTGTAAGTAATGTTGTAAACATTCACCTTAATCAAGTATTGATTGGGTCAGGTACTCTGAGTAATGGTATATACGTGTTAAACCAACCACAGATTTTCAATGTCCAGAATACACACAAAAGAAAGTCTCCAGAAATAAATCAGACTTTCTTATGGCATTGTAGATTGGGTCACATCAATGAGAGAAGGTTGACTAAGTTGCATACAGAAGGATATTTGAAGGCGTTCGAATATCAATCATATGCCACTTGTCAATCTTGTCTCAAAGGAAAGATGACAAAGACTCCGTTTACTGGACATGGAGTAAGAGCGAGCGAGCTCTTGGGACTCGTACACAGTGACGTGTGCGGTCCAATGTCTACACATGCCCGAAGCGGACATTCTTACTTCATTACTTTTACGGATGACTTCTCAAGGTACGGTTATGTCTTCTTAATGAAACATAAGTCCGAGGCCTTTGGAAAATTCCAGGAGTATAAGAATGAAGTAGAGAAACAGACCGGCAAAAGTATTAAGATTCTAAGATCGGATCGAGGTGGAGAATACTTAAGTGCCGAATTCCTGGACTATTTAAAAGAGAACGGAATTCTCTCTCAGCTTACTCCTCCTTACACCCCGCAACATAACGGTGTATCGGAGAGACGGAACCGCACCCTATTGGATATGGTGCGGTCCATGATGAGTAACGCTGAGTTACCGCGATCATTCTGGGGATATGCGCTAGAATCATCCGCATACCTTTTGAACCGAGTCCCCACTAAGACTGTGCCTACCACGCCATTTGAGATGTGGTGTGGGAAGAGACCCCATCTTAATCACATTAAGATATGGGGAAGTCCAGCTTTTGTCAAAAAAGCAGCATGCGGACAAGCTCGAGGCACGCTCAGTACTGTGCAAGTTTGTGGGATATCCAAAGAATTCCAAGGGATATTTCTTCTACTGTGAAGAGGAACAAAAAGTTCTTGTTTCTCGTCATGCCCACTTTCTAGAACACCAGTTCATAGAAAAAGAAATAAGTGGGAGCGCAGTAGAGCTGGAAGAAATTCCAGAACCACAGACTGTTACTGAAAGCTTGGTGGAACCAGAAGGTTCAACAGAACAGGACATTCCTACGCCGCTCCGCAGGAGTAGTAGGCAGTCTCATCCGCCCGAGAGATACTACGGTTTTCTCATAGACGGGGATCGAGAGGATTGCATCATAGATTATGATGAGCCTACTAGCTTCCAGCAGGCCGTTCAGAGCGTTGACTCAGTGAAATGGCTGGATGCAATGCGGACCGAAATGGAGTCCATGTACACCAACAAAGTATGGACGTTGGACATTGCTCCAGACGGGGTAAAACCCGTAGGATGCAAGTGGATCTTCAAAAGGAAGATTGGTGTAGATGGACAGGTTGAGACCTATAAAGCTAGGCTGGTAGCAAAGGGTTTTCGTCAAAGACCTGGCTTGGACTACGACGAAACCTTTTCTCCAGTAGCCATGCTGAAATCCATTCGGATCCTTCTTGCCATTGCTGCCTTCCACGATTATGAGATCTGGCAAATGGACGTAAAGACCGCTTTTCTAAATGGAAATTTAGAGGAGTGTGTCTATATGGACCAGCCAGAGGGTTTCATTCAGAGTGGGAGCAGCGGAAAGGTGTGCAAGTTGCTTAAGTCCATCTATGGACTAAAGCAGGCATCGCGGAGTTGGAACATCTGCTTTGATGAGACAGTCAAAGAATTTGGCTTTATCAAAAATCCAGATGAACCATGCATCTATAGTAGATTTGTAGCGAGAACTGTAGTATTCCTCGTTTTATACGTGGATGACATTCTCTTGATAGGAAATGACATTCCTATGCTACAATCTGTCAAGGGGTTCTTGTCACAAAGGTTCTCCATGAAAGACCTGGGTGATGCCTCATACATCCTGGGGATCCGGATCCATCGTGATAGATCCAAGAGGATATTGGGACTTTCTCAGTCCAGGTACATCGACACCATAGTGAAAAGATTCAGTATGGAAGATTCCAAGCGCGGTAACCTACCGGCTTGTCACGGGATCACCCTCTCTAAAGAGATGTCTCCCAAGACTGATTTGGAGAGGGATCGCATGTCTATTATACCCTACGCTTCTGCGGTAGGCTCTATAATGTATGCGATGTTGTGTACCAGACCGGATGTAGCTTATGCACTGAGTGTGGTAAGCCGGTATCAGTCTAACCCTGGGGAGAAACACTGGATAGCAGTAAAGAACATTCTCAAGTACCTGAGGAGGACTAAGGAGATGTTCTTGGTGTATGGCGGAAAAGACCTCCAGATCGAGGCCTTTGCTGACTCCAGCTTCCAGAGTGACAAGGATGATTCCAAGTCCATGTCGGGTTTTGTCTTCACCCTCAATGGAGGGGCGGTGTGTTGGAAGAGTTCCAAACAGGAAACCGTTGCAGACTCGACGATGGAAGCGGAATACATCGCTGCATCTGATGCCGCAAAAGAAGCTGTCTGGATGAGGAAGTTTTTGAAAGAACTTCAGGTGGTTCCGTCCATTGTTGACCCAATACCTCTGTATTGCGACAACAACGGGGCTATAGCTTTAGCGAAGGAACCCAGGTCCCATCAGAGATCCAGGCACATCTTGAGGCGGTATCACCTGATCAGGGAGATCGTGGATCGCAAGGAGATCGAGGTTCGGAGGGTTGCTTCAGAAGAGAACACTGCAGATCCATTCACCAAGGCCCTACCCCAGACTCAGTTCGAGCGGCTGATCGAGATGATAGGTCTTCGATACGCCAGTACATGGCCTTAGTGCAAGTGGGAGATTGTTAGTGTATATGCCCTAGAGGCCATTACTGTATCATACTAGTTTGTATATTACTTAATGGATGCTTGGGATATTCACCTTGTATATACAATCTTGCTCAAAATAGTAGTATGCTACTTGGTTTGTTTCTACTTCAATGTGTACTTGTGTTTATTTCAGTATATCACTTATACGCATTAGTGGAGCCCTTAGGATCTTTGCTTGATTACCAGCGTTGTGATGGCAGTCACACTAGTGGGGGCTGGGTAATCTATAGGCACATCCTTATACAGGTCCCTAGTCGCAGGACTATCGAGACAGGGCATCGATACTCCGGAGTAGACTAGCGTATGCGCTTCTCATCCCAGTGTGGGAGATGGTCTGTCCCACAGCCATCAGTACGTCGTACTGGAGATAGTATACGGGTGCTCGTTGGGTTACGAGTACACTGGACAGGACTCGTCGGGAACTGACAGGTTGGTATTATACCTATCGTCAGTTATCAGTTCCCAGGTGACATGAGTACAGCTTAGTCCGCTGACTTGACACTGGCACTTCGCCTCAAGTGTGTTCCCACTGCACTTTGATCACTACCCTACCACGGCTCAAAGGAGTCATGCAAACGGGTGGTAGTTGGGTGCAGTCCCGAAGCACTTGGAGGCAGTGACGGTTAGACAGGATTCGTCTCTCCCGGTATTGGGGGTTGACATCGCGCTGTGTCTAGGAGAGCCATTACACGAGTAGTCCCTGGCCAGGGCAAACGAGATATACTGGTAGGTTTCCAGTGTTATCTCAGGGTGTTTTGGGCTTCGCTCCGGCACGACTTGTACCGCTATTGGGGGACTGACGTTTACCACCCCCTAGGCCCGCCATGCGATGTATCAGACGAACAGACCGGACTGTACGGAGACTGTCACATTCAGACTCAGTAGGAGTTCAGATGGGGTTTCACCTCGTCAGCCTTCTTGTCGGCATCTACCTGGGGACCGTTACGCACAGCTAGTGCCGCTTGCGGTCTGTGGTTAAACCCACTGCCAGCGTAGTGTCGAGTCTTTAGAGTCCCACACAGAGGGTATTCGCCTCTGGGCAAAACAGAGTAGAGGTCGCATGGTTTTGCGACAGGGTTCGTTCTCATCCGCGCACTTGTGCACGTTTGGAGTCCGGACGGATTATACTGGCAGGCTCTGGTTTGAGCCAGATACTGGTATATATATTTGGGGTTGCTTTTATATCTTGGTATTCTTGTTCCTCGGAACGAGAATGCAGGTGTGTATGCACAGTTGCTTGAGGCGGAGGATGAGGTATTTCATTAGGGTTTCGGAACGGGTGCGTATGCACAGTTGACAGTTATCTTTTTCCAAACCCTAATGGATTTATGGATTATCTATTTATAATAGTAATTAAATGAGAATTTTGTTATGGTTGATTTTGTTGACTTGTTGACCATGGTTGACTTGTTGACCATGGTTGAAAGTTGACCACCATCATGCTTCAAAAGTCTTCCTTGATTTATGCTTACATTTTTAAATGAAGCATGGTTGTGGTCATTCCAAACTGCCATCAACTATTCTCATTTTCAATTATTATTATTAGATAATTCTTTTCTTTTGCATTATGGTTGCAAGAAAGAAAAAATATAGCTCATTCTATCATTCTCACTCTCTCTCTTCACTTCATCTTCTTCTTCCTCTAGTCAAGAGAAACCTTCTCATGAGTTGAGAATCCTTCTCTTGAAAAACAAAAGCAACCCTTAGACACTCTCTACTCACTCTAGGATCAAGGGTCTAGCAAGCCGGCGATTCTAGTTCACTCCAAGTACGAGAAAGAGCCCAAAGGTCGAGCCTTCGAGGTGGATCCATCTTCGACGGAAGAAGGCGACAAAGGAGAACCATCAACCTCTACAAAGTTTGAAGACGAAGGAGTTCAAGTCTAGGTATAACCATCTTCATCCGAGTAGCTAACTCTCTTTAGCATAGTTTGCTAGTTTTAGTTTAGACAACGATCCCGACCATAGTTTAGTCCATGTTGCCTCTTGCGTTAAAATTTTGATTTTATACCGTTTCCGCCTCCCCGTAAGCACCGGGGGTCGCAATATGGACTAACAGTAACGAGACAAAGTGTTCTACTCATTCTCTACATCAATTTTGGTCATCTCTTTTAGCAAACTTGATGTCCGAGTTGCCTCGGTTCAGAGGCGGGAGCCCGTTTAAAGATCTATCGACGTGGTGCCACCTGGACGAGAAGATTGGAGATTCAGAAGATCGGAGCAGCCGCAAGAACGCGTGGGATGATGGTTGAAGACCGAAGGACTCGGATCGTTCGGTATAACATTTCTACCCACTTTGTAGTTTGTTAGTTTAGCTTTAATGGCAGATCCGGCTTATAGTACGCGATAGCACCGGTTGTAAAAAGTTTTTGTTCCGCATTTGGCGTCTGTTAGACGGCCGGGACGCTACCGTGGACTTACAGTGGTATCAGAGCCTCACTATTAAGCTATACTAATTTGTGCTAACGCGTTTGAAAGATCGATCGAACGGAATTTCCGAAACTACAATTTTCTGCACTAAAGTTTCTGTCGATTTTAAAAGGGGTCTAAAACTTATTTTACATATACCAGAAAATCGAGCAGGGTTTTTTTAGGAAAACTGGAGAAATTCGACCATGTGATATCACTGTTCTGCCGCGGATCCGCGGCCCAAGCTAGGGTTTGGCCGTGGATCCGCCGCCAGAAAGTGAGTTCAATTAGTCAAACTTCTACAGTATGTTCTACACAATAAATTGTGGTTTTTGGTACCGTTCTTTTGGGCCCAGATTTTGTTACTGTACAGCAGATGTACGTGGGGCCCACTTTGGGAAATTTTGTCGATCGAAATTTTAAACTTGTTAGTATGCAGTATTTACATTATATCTCCGACCGGGAATGTCATTGGAGCGGTAAATTGCGTCTAATTACTATAGCTCTTTTAGACGGGTTTGCGAACGTGACATTCGCGTTGATGTTCTGTGTTGTGCTGTGATGTTGCGGATTCGTCGTGGTGGATAGCAGTGTGCAATGGTAGTGCTGTTTGGATTTATTTGTACATTTGACATTGCGGGGCGAGCGTCAACATGTGGACTGCCGTCACTGCCTGTTTGTATAATTTTCTTTTGGGGCACAACCGGGCTGAGGTCGATATACCCGTTGTATATATTTTTATTTCTGTACTAGGTTTACCTCGCGACGGAGTGCACGGATAGCCGAGTTCTGGAGGGCAACGGGTCCATATCTCATGGTTTTGAGAGGCAGAGGGGCCTTACTATAGAATTGGCAGACTATTCGCCGCACTTGTAGGGGGTACAGGTTGACCCAAGGAGGGGTGCTCAAGTTACCGGATTCCGTGAAGTGCCGGGTGGTCAATTCACTTTGCTGTTGTAGGGTTCCTAGGCACACAAATGAAGTCTCACAAGTGATCAAGCATGCCCAATTCAAAAATTTCATGTGCCTACAAACCCTAATACGGATCGTTAACTAGATAATGAGGCGATGCAAGCAAGTAAATAACTTTATTGCTAAAGGAAAGTAACTACAACCTTTGTAGATCCAGTCCTCCACTTCCTTAGCTCCGCATAGACGTCCCTCCCCTGTACAAATCGAAATCCTAGACTCTTGCGATGGTTTCATCGGAGAAAAGATCGGGCTAGGTCGCCGACTTCGATGCCGAAAATGATCTACGTCGAGGCAACACAAGATCAAGCTCCAACTTCACCAAGCCATGAAACTTGTGAAGAAAACACCCTATACTACTTGGCAAGTGGTAGAGGATGAAGAAATAGGAAGTAGGTTCACTTTAGAATTGGATTTCTCACTCTTTTTCTCAAGTTGCCATTGATGGTTGCAAGGTTTCTTCATTGTTGAAGATGAAGAAGATGAAGAAAGAATATGATAAGTATTTTTCAAAATAGAAAATAAAATGAAATACTTATCATATAGCAACCATGGTTAGGTGTAGAGAATAGACTATGGTTAGGTTGAATGGTTAGGGTTAAGCATGAGACAAAAAAGGTGGACTTGTTCAAACCTTCATGAAGCTTCAACAAGCAAACAAAGAAAGCCACCATGACTTATTTTGAAAAAAAAGAATAAATAAATAAATGAATAGATAAATAAACAAAATCCTAACCATTCATATAACCATGGTTTAATCATACACACAAACTCAAGTTAGCATGTATGATCAAACATGATACAAACAAGTGCACAAAAGTATATCACATATACAACTTGTGTACTTCAAGTGAGAAAATCCATTTAAAGTGAACAAATACTAGTTAATGCAAATTATTATATCAAATATATAATTATGCATTAAATCATTAAATCAATACTTGATTTAACGATCCGGTCATATCGCATATAACCGACTAATATCCAATGTATCGGCTTATCGAATCAATCCTTGATTCGATAACTAGGTTATATCGCATACAACCAATCGATACATTCATCGCGAGAATAGAATACGATATCACATACACGCATTATTCTTGGTCCCGCACATATCTCATATGCGCTCCTATTTCGTTTTGCTTGAGCCAGGAAACCTCTGTGTAGGACTCTAAAGACTCGTCAATACACCGGCAGCAGATGATGATCATATCAAACATCCACAAGCCGCAAGCGGTCTGCTAAACGTAACGGCCACCCGGGTATTGAGCGATCAGAAGATCAACGAGCAAGCCCGCTCACACTCTTGTGAATCCAACCAGTAACACTTACGGTACAGTCCGGTCTGTTTGTCTGATATGTCGTATATCTCGCCTAGGGGTGGTAAACGTCAGACCCCAGTAGCTTGATAAGTCATGCCGATATAAGGTCCATAACATAGCATGAAACTACTGATAACACTTACCAGTAGATCACTGCAACTTTGGCCAAGGATTTCCAGTTATGGCCAGTCGTGCATAGCGCAACATCAACCCCCAATACCGGGAGAGACGAATCCCCTCCTATCGCTCATTGCCTCCATGTGAATCGGGACTGTACCCAAAAACTACCTGTTTGCACGACTCAGTAGAGCCATGGTAGGGTGGAAATCAAAGCACAGTGGGAGACACACAAGACTCTATGATGATCTCGGGTCAACGGACTAAGCTGTACCAGTGTCACCAGAGAACTGCCATCTGACATGAGGTATAATACCATCTGGGAGTTCTCACCGAGTCTGTTCAGTGTACCCAGTCTCCACTGAGCACCCATATACCATCTCTGATGTCAAACACCAATGGATATAGGATCATCCATCGCCCACCGTATGGGTCGAGAAGATATACGCTAGTCTACTCTGGAATATCGATGCCCCATCTCGATATTCCCTCGACTAGGAACATTGAAGGATGTACTCATTGACTACCCAGGCCCCACTAGTATGATCTGCATCATAGTCCTGGAAGTTGAGTACACATCCTAAGGGTTTTATCAACATGTAACAGAGAGACAGAAAGTATACATGTTAAGATAAAGGGCAACCAGATAGCGTACTATCATGTCGAGCAAGAAAGTCCTACCTATATATGTCCCAGCATCCACTACAATATACATCCAATGTACAGTAATGGCCTCTAGGGCATACATATAACTAACAATCTCCCACTCACACTAGGGCCATCTGTAGCAGTGGTTGCAGTATCACATACTCAACCATCCCATATAAGTCTCTCTCTGGGAAAAAGCCTTTGTGAGTGGATCCGCCGTGTTGTCCTCTAAGTCTACTCCCCCAACCTCGATCACCCTGGAGATCTACTATCTCCATGATCAGGTGATGCTGCCTCAGAATATGTCTGGGTCACTGATGGGACCAGGGTTCCTGGGCCGAAGCCACACTTCCATTGTCATACAATGGTAGGAACCTAGTTCATCTCATGAACCAATATACACCCAAACTGCCTCTTTGGTAGTATCTTTAATAGCGATGTTACCAGCCTTTATTTTCTAGTTTGCCACGGTATCTAGCTTGGAACTCTTCCAACATACCGTCCCTTCACTGAGGGTAAAGACAATGCCTGCGACTGACATTCAGTCGTCCTTATCACCATGGAACCTTTCCAGTGATTCTCCCCAGGATCGATTGATACTATCTTACTACAGCAAGTGAGAATACTAACATCCATTTAGATCTATCTCATAGACCCAAATCCCAGGATTTAGGAGGTATCATCTTTATCCTATATGGAGAATCCATGTGATAAGCGGAGATTGACCGTGCGTAGCATAGGAAACTCTTTTCTTATCAAGAGTATGTTGTCCACGTACAACACGAGGATGACCACCTTACTCTCTACTACCTTTTTGTATATACAAGGTTCATCTACCATTTTGATGAAGTCAAACTCTTTGACTACCACATCAAAACAGATGTTCCAACTCCGCGATGCCTGCTTCATCCTATAAAGCATCTTGCACAGGTTTCCGCTGCTCCCACTGTCTACGAAGCCCTCTGGCTGTGTACTTATAGACCCACTCTTCTAAAACATCACTTAGAAAAGTAGTCATGGCACCCAACCACCAGATATCGTAGTCATGGTATGTAGCCGTGGCAAGTAGGATCTGGATGAACTTAAGCATAAATCCTTAGAAAAGGTTTCAACATTATCCACACCTGGTTGATGACTAAAACCTTTAATAAGTCTAGCTTTGAAAGTCTCAACTTTTCCATCTACACCAAGTAATCTTCTCAAGATATACTTACTCTTGATGGGGATTTAACCCTTCAGATATAGCACCCAAAGTCCATACTTTGTTGGTGTACATGGACTCCATCTCAGATCGCTAAGCATCCAGCCATTCTTACAGAGTCCCTACTCTCGATGGCCTGCTCGAAACTAGTTGGGTCATCATCTCATGATGCATTCCTCGCTCCTACTGTCATTGAGAAACCGAGGTATCTCTCAGGCGGATGAGGAACCCTACCAGATCGGCGGAGAGGCTTGAGGTTCGTTGGGGACTATAGAATCCTTTGGTCCAGTCAAATCAGCTGCAGTTTTGTATAGCTGGAACCTTTCCAGTTTTACAGAACTGACCTTGCCTCGATTTTGTCCGGATTTTGCTTTTGACATAGGCCGGACAATCCCAAATCTTAACTTATTTAAGAGATAGGCTCTTCCCATACCATATCTTATATGGAGTGGTAGGCACTGATTTGATTCGAACCCTATTCAATAGGTATGCAACTTCATAAGTGCATAACTCCCTAAAAGGAAATAGGAAACTCAGTAGTACTCATCATAGAGCACACCATATCTAATACGGTACGATTGCTCCGCCCTGATACACCGTTGTGCTGTGGTGTATTCAGAGGAGTAATACTGAGAGAGAATCTCATTTTCTTTTAGAATAGTCCAAGAATTCTATGCACAAGTATTCGCCTCCGTGATCTCATCATAGGACATAATACTTATACCCGGTTTTGGTTCTCTACTTCTAACTTATATTCTGTGAATATCTCAAAAGGTTCGGACTTGTGTTTCAACAGGAACATATATCTGAATCCTGAGAGATTATCAGAGAACGTAATGAAATACAAAGAACCAGTCCTGGCATGTGTAGACAGGGAATTTACATACATCATCATGTATCAGTCCCAAGAGTTTACTAACTCTTTCTCTGTTTCCAATAAACAGAGCTATGGTCATCTTAATTTTGTGACATGACTGGCAAGTTTCATAAGATGTAAATTCAAACTGATTTAAATATGCATCTAAAATATAACTTCAGCTAGTCGGGTCGCATTGATATGACCTAGTCTACAATGCCTCAAGAAGGATTCGTTCATTTCTAAACTCTTCCTCTTGTGTGTTTTCTGTATACGAGGAACTGTAGTTTGATTTAGAACGTCAATACTTTTAGATAACGTGCCTGAATTGATCAACTTTTGAAATAGGAAATGTTCAAAACAATATCCAACAATACAAAATTATATCCTTCTTTACTAATAAAGAAACTGATATGATTTTGTATATCAGGTTCGGTATCTAAAATCATTTGTTCAGAATCAATGTACTGGTAATACAGGGTGACAGTGACCAACAGACTTGGCTGCAACACTTGCCCCGTTTTCTGTCTCATGAAACTTATCACCCGTTCTCAGTTTTTCTACCTTTTTGTAGCCCTATGTAACAGATTACATATCTGGGATCCTGATCCGGTATCAAATACCCAGGATGCAGAGGATACTGAGAAACAGTTCTTTGTAATGAACACACCCGAAGGAGATGCATCATATGCACTTTCTTCGTTTGGGCGGCATAGGAATTCTGATATTCCCCTATTTCCTGCTCTGTCTTATAACAATTATAAGTTGGAGCAAGACCAACGTTTCGCAGCTCAGTATAACAAGCGGTTTTGGTCAATACATCCATATTATTATCTTGATTAAGGCGTGATATGGTCGCTACCTGGAGAGAGAGAGAGAAGAAAACACTCTGCGTGCGCTCTTGCAAGATTAGATTGGTTATTTATTTTATCTAATCAGGATGGCTCCCACTGTTTTTATCAAATCTTCCTTCAAACCTTAAAGGGAAAGACTAGCCGGGATTAATTACACTCTACAAGTTCGCCAATCTTTCAGCCAGGCCAGTGTCGGTACTTTGAGGGAGGTTCCCCGTGCTTTCGCACGGACCTAATTACAGTAAACCTCGTTTTCCCAGAGGCGTAACCCCGTTGACACGTTTCTAGACACCTACTTGATCGGCTAATTGTAAAGTGCAAAACTCTCCCAGGAGTAACAATTACTCGCAGTGCGTATCGGGATCTAACTATCATATAGAAGGTATGCAATCTCATTGCAAATTTCAACACTTGAAACTCCCAATAATGATTTTTACCCCTAGCACTTATGACCTTAACTATGGTCAACAAATCATAAGTACTAGTCAAGTTCTACCTGTCATTTCGTGATTAATTAGACCCACCCACATGACCCTTAACTAAGGTCAACAAAGTCATGCGACTGTCCTAACTAATCGCATCATATGCGGTGTAGGAAGACATCACTTAGCTACCGTACACTGTGCCTTAACTAAGGTCAATAAACACAGCACGAATACTAAGTACTGTACTTCCTAAAATGACGGAGGGTTGCGAATGGTTTTTGTGAAAACCTTTAACGCTTCGAACTTGATCTCGTTGCGGAATCAAATGGTTTTTAAATGGATTGTTTTTGAGGCGTTTCTAGTTTTGCTAAAGGGGTCACTCCCGGTGAAGGGATCGTCGGCCCTTTCCTCGTCGAATGAGGTGCGGAATATATCATATATATCTCTGTGCAAAGCAGAAACTATAGAAGCAATCAAAAACAAACCGAGGGTTGTAGCATCTGCCGGTTATTGCTAAAGGAGTCACTCCCGGTGAAGGGATCTCGGCCCTTTCCTCATCGAATAAGGTGCAAGATATATCATATATACCGCTGTGCAAAGCAAGAACTGCAGCTACCTGTTTTATTTTTGAAATTCGATTCCACAACATCAATTAGGTTTATTTTCTTTCATTAATCTCATTAATGAATGTCCCATAATTTAAGTCCACCTAAACATCACAGATAAATATAACGTACGCTTATGCCATCCGCATTCGCCTCAATGTCCCGTCTGCACCGTTAGGTTAGGTAACTAACGCCAGAGCGAGGCAGGGCTAGTGCGGGTGTAAAACATAAGCAACGTCTATATAATATATCATATATACTATATACTGTATCTATCTGAACATATCTCATGATCACATCACAGATAACGCAGCAGAAAATATCATATGAAATATTGGATATACTAGGACGTCCGTGTTTTCAATACGAGCCAGTATAAAACACGGATTCCACGGTCGTGATGAATAGCCAATCCCACACCCCTAGACCCCTACGAGAGCGGCAAGCAACCCTACCAATTCTAGGGTTAGGAGACCCGGACTCGACTCCTCGAGTTGGTCTCCCACTGGACCCTAGAACACGGTTACTTGTGCCCTCCTCCTTGGGTCTATCCTAGTGCAGAAAAGTAAATAATATACAAATGGTGACATCATTCGCAACCTGGAAGTGCCCCAATAAAAGAATATTACATACAAGTTTTTACATGAATGAAAAGGAAAAACACTCATCTCATATAAAAACCCCCGGCTATTCAAACACGACGATCCAATATAACATATCCAGCAACACATAACATCACATGTCATCAACGTAAGTAAATATGTGCATCCCAATTGTCGTTGACATATAGCAACGAAACCGGCGATATCACATATTACACTTACGGTCAAAGAAAAGAAAGTGTAAAACTACAACAGTTGGAATCCGCAACCTCCTTAGACATCGCATGCCTAAACCAATGAATTCCTTAGACATCACATGCCTAACAATTATAAACCCCGCATTTTAGTCTCATTATCGAAAACTCTGTTCAATATCAAGTCGGGCAATTCAACAGGATTCCCGACATTCTGATCGAATGCTCGTCGCAAACTTTAGTAGGCAGCTGCACCCCCGACGTCGTCGACGAAGTGCACCAAGACGGAACACCGCTGCCGCGAGCACCCAAACGGATGCTTTCGGCGACGGGGATCTCCTACAGTCACTTGGTCGGGGCTATGGGGCGAGGCTGTCTATTAAGTTTACCCGGCGAGTATCCGCGTACGCTACGTGATTGCGACGGACTTTTGATCACATCAAAATTCCAAGGCAACCGATCAAGTGAGACTAAAGTGCTATGTTTATAACATTCATATTAGTTATCTCATAACTACTTGTGAATTCCAAGATTTTTATCACATTCCGGATAAATAGAAAATGTTAAACTTTCCGATCGAACAATCGAACACCCAAGTTTTCCCGATACTGCTCAACACAAGATATAAGTTTAAAAACATTCAGTTCATGCCTCAGTACCAACGGTCCAGCCGTAGAAGGGTCAAGCCAACGCCTCACATGTGGCACGCCGTACTGCCCCAAACCCTAAGGTTCAAAGGGCAGTTCAAGACGGTCACATAATCGAGTTAAGATTTGTTGTCTTCTAGAGGGACCATCGCGTTACTTGCACTACTTAGAACGTCATTAAACTACGGAAAAATCCAACAATTGGAAATTTCCCGGCAGGGGAAAAAGTGGGTATTTATATCCGGTTGAACTTTTTAGCATATTCTAAAATTATCCGGAAAAGTACACAGACAAAATTAGACGATCCGATCGAAACACCGAGTCCCCAATACAACCCAGAAAATTCAACTCTTGAGTCAGATTTAAAAATTCCCAGAAAATACAGCAACAAAAATATAAGAATTACTGTGCAAAGATCATTGGGAGAAGCGACAAAGTTGCCGCGGAACCGCCGCATTAGCCATGCTAATGCCGCGGTTCCGCCGCACTTTGATTGAATCAGGTGCTCGAAATTCATAGTAATTCTTAGATATTCTTGCTTAGTTTTTTGCATATTTTTAATTCTAAAAAATCCCCGATTTTCAAAAATGTACAGAGAGCAACTTTGAATTAGGGTTTCGGTTCGATCGGACTTCTAACTCCGTCTACGCATCGCCTAAGGCTCTAGCTAGGCTCTGATACCGCTGTAGGGTTCCTAAGCACACAAATGAAGTCTCACAAGTGATCAAGCATGCCCAATTCAAAAATTTCATGTGCCTACAAACCCTAATACGGATCGTTAACTAGATAATGAGGCGATGCAAGCAAGTAAATAACTTTATTGCTAAAGGAAAGTAACTACAACCTTTGTAGATCCGGTCCTCCACTTCCTTAGCTCCGTATAGACGTCCCTCCGCTGTACAAATAGAAATCCTAGACTCTTGCGATGGTTTCATCGGAGAAAAGATCGGGCTAGGTCGCCGACTTCGATGCCGAAGATGATCTACGTCGAGGCATCACAAGATCAAGCTCCAACTTCACCAAGCCATGAAACTTGTGAAGAAAACATCCTATACTACTTGGCAAGTGGTAGAGGATGAAGAAATAGGAAGTGGTTTCACTTTAGAATTTGATTTCTCACTCTTTTTCTCAAGTTGCCATTGATCGTTGCAAGGTTTCTTCATTGTTGAAGATGAAGAAGATGAAGAAAGAATATGATAAGTATTTTTCAAAATAGAAAATAAAATGAAATACTTATCATATAGAAACCATGGTTAGGTGTAGAGAATAGACTATGGTTAGGTTGAATGGTTAGGGTTAAGCATGAGACAAAAAAGTGGACTTGTTCAAAGCTTCATGAAGCTTCAACAAGCAAACAAAGAAAGCCACCATGACTTATTTTGCAAAAAAAGAATAAATAAATAAATGAATAGATAAATAAACAAAACCCTAACCATTCATATAACCATGGTTTAATCATACACACAAACTCAAGTTAGCATGTATCATCAAACATGATACAAACAAGTGCACAAAAGTATATCACATATACAACTTGTGTACTTCAAGTGAGAAAATCCATTTAAAGTGAACAAATACTAGTTAATGAAAATTATTATATCAAATATATAATTATGCATTAAATCATTAAATCAATACTTGATTTAACGATCCGGTCATATCGCATATAACCGACTAATATCCAATTTATCGGCTTATCGAATCAATCCTTGATTCGATAACTAGGTTATATCGCATACAACCAATCGATACATTCATCGCGAGAATAGAATACGATATCACATACACGGATTATTCTCGGTCCCGCACATATCTTATATGCGCTCTTATTTCGTTTCGCTTGAGCCAAGAAACCTCTGTGTAGGACTCTAAAGACTCGTCAATACGCCGGCAGCAGATGATGATCATATCAAACACCCACAAGCCACAAGCGGTCTGCTAAACGTAACGGCCACCCGGGTATTGAGCGATCAGAAGATCGACGAGCAAGCCCGCTCACACTCCTGTGAATCCAACCAGTAACACTTACCGTACAGTCCGGTCTGTTCGTCTGATATGTCGCATATCTCGCCTTGGGGTGGTAAACGTCAGACCCCAGTAGCTTGATAAGTCATGCCGATATAAGGTCCATAACATAGCATGAAACTACTGATAACACTTACCAGTAGATCACTGCAACCCTGGCCAGGGATTTCCAGTTATGGCCAGTCGTGCATAGCGCAACATCAACCCCCAATACCGGGAGAGACGAATCCCCTCCTATCGCTCATTGCCTCCATATGAATCGGGACTTTACCCAAAAACCACCTGTTTGCACGACTCAGTAGAGCCATGGTAGGGTAGAAATCAAAGCACAGTGGGAGACACACAAGACTCTATGACGATCTCGGGTCAACAGACTAAGCTGTACCAGTGTCACCAGAGAACTGCCATCTGACGTGAGGTATAATACCATCTGGGAGTTCTCGGCGTGTCCGTTCAGTGTACCCAGTCTCCACTGAGCACCCGTATACCATCTCTGATGTCAAACACCAATGGATATGGGATCATCCATCGCCCATTGCATGGGTCGAGAAGATATACGTTAGTCTACTCTGGAATATCGATGCCCCATCTCGATATTCCTACGACTAGGAACATTGAAGGATGTACTCATTGACTACCCAGGCCCCACTAGTATGATCTGCATTATAGTCCTGGAAGTCGAGTACACATCCTAAGGGCTTTATCAACATGTAACAGAGAGATAGAAAGTATACATGTTAAGATAAAGGGCAACCAGATAGCGTACTATCATGTCGAGCAAGAAAGTCCTACCTATATATGTCCCAGCATCCACTACAATATACATCCAATGTACAGTAATGGCCTCTAGGGCATACATATAACTAACAGCTGTAGGGGGCTGCCTCGCTTCAGGTTTTGGCGGATAACTTTCCGCACCCGTAGGGGTCTAGGTTTCATTGCACAGGCTATCCACAGGACCAGAGGAACGTCGGGTTTCAGTAGCGGCTCCGTGAAACCTGGGATCCCAGATTATCTGTATTGTTCTGTGATACTTATTACTTTTCTGTAATGTTGCATATTATCATGCCTGGAGCGATTATTGTATATTGGTATATATACTATTAGATGTTGTATATGTTTTACACCCGCGCTAGTCTAGTCCCCGCTCTGTCGTTAGTTAAGTAACCTAACGGGTGATGACGGGACCCAGTGGCGAATCCGGATGGCATATACGTACATTAAATTTTCGTTTTTTTCAGTTGTGATTGATTGATGGGACTGCATTGATTCTTATCAATGCAAGGATAAAACAAACCTATATTTGATGTTGTTGGAACAAATTTTAAAAAGTGTTATTACAAAGATGTTTCCTTTTGTTTTGCATAGTGATATTCAGTTAGAATATCCCGCACCTCATTTGACGAGGTAAGGGCCGAGATCCCTTCACCGGGAGTGACCCCTTGGGCAGAAGTTTGCGTCAGGGTAATAACTTCATTATAGTCGATTACAAGTTGCTTTGCATCGCGGTATTCAGTTAGAATATCCCGCACCTCATTCCACGAGGAAAGAGCCGAGATCCCTTCACCGGGAATGACCTCTTTAGCAAAAGGTTTTCACCACTATATTTTTATAAAAACCTATCAGGTTCCTTCAACGAGATCAAGTTCATTACGTTAAAGGTTTTTCGCCAAAAACCAGCCGTAGCCCTCCATCATTTCTTTTGGGTATTCAGTAGTATTCAAGCTATGTATTTTGACTAACGCTAAGGCATAGTGTTTGGTAGCTGCTGGGTATTCATCTGTTGCATAGATAGATGAGTTGGTTTGGGACAGTCGTTCTTCCATTTTGGCCAACGTCAAGGGCATGTGCGGGTGGGCTCAAATTGACCTGGATAGTGACGGGTAGAACTTGGCATGTGACTTATGATATTTTGACCAACGCCAAGGTCATAAGAGCATGGGGCAAAAATAATATCGGGAGTTTCAAACATACAGGAAACTTGCCAGGCATGCGCATACCTTTTGGAGTGTGATAACTTGAGTGGCTTCCATCGAGTTATCATGCGATGAGAGTTGGATCCCGATTCTCACTGATGAGTTGATTTACTCTTCGGGTGATCTCGACTAATTCTTCTTTAGGTTTGGAGGAGAATTTGAGATTAAAGTGGGAGGTTTCCTGATTAGATAAAATGATAACCATTCTGATCTAGGTTAGAGTGCACGCATAGTGTTTCTTTTCTCTCTCTCTCTTTGGCAGTGACCTTTGACCGACCCTAGACTATGACTCAGTGACCAAGTTGATCGAACCTTCTTAAAATACTGGCTTTTGGATTGTCTATAGTTGCATAAGTCATTACCGCTCCTTCTTTTACCCTTTGTATTTCTCAGAACACCCCGTATTACTACGGGCATCCACTTCCATTGGATAGATCCATCGTATGGTTATATACGAACTCGAAGGTACTACTTCGAGGATGGATCCAGGTTCAGGAGAATTAAAATTGGTTTATTCAGTTGTCTTTTGTTATCACCTTCTCTCAGGTTGCGAGGGCTCCTTAGTTTAGGAGAGTACACCTATTACGCTTATTGGATAGTCTTATTCTAAACCATAGGCTGGTGCCGAAAGGTAGGGAATGAAGAAAACCAATTAGCCTAAGTAGGGTGTACAGAAGGTAATATGTAAAGACTAAATAAAGGGATTAGAAAGAGGGCAAAGTAAATTGCGACTGTTATCATTCACGACCAAACCGCGTACTTCATCGCCACTCCTATCTCACCTTTGCTTTTTCCCCAGTTCGGGAGAAATAGAATAAGGTTTTATTCAGTAGTCTTTTATCATCACCTTCTCTCAAGTTGCGAGTACTCCTAGGATTAGGAGAGTACACCTATTATGCTTACTGGATAGTCTTCTTCCAAACCATAGGCTGGTGCCGAACGGTAGGGAAGGAAGAAAACCACTTAGCCTAAAGGGGTGTACAGAAGGTAACGATTAAAGAAAAATAAAGGGATTTGGAGAGAAGGCAAAGAAATATACGGTTAAAGTCATGAATTGGATTATGGAAGAGACATTACTAGGAATACCAGGATACCCCTACGAAACATTTTCATGTTTCAGTGCATTGTTAAAAGAAAACTGATTTCCCGATTAGATACTTACTCCAGGGTATGTATTTACCAGGTATGATTCTCACATCTGTATGGTTTTACAGATGATGAGTGGGAGTAAGTTATTGGGAATTTGGTGATCATCCTCATTATATCGGAATTCGTTGTAATTGGTGATATTTGAGGAAATCGCCTGGATACAGTCTTCAACCTACAATACACAAATTTTGAGTTATTCAACTCAGCGGACTTATACAAAGTATTGTATGTTGTCTAGTGTCCATCAGGACAAAGGGGTAGGTTCTCTTACTATGTTCTGTTTACTTATGACTTCTCTAGTTTTTAGACAAGTGTTTCGTAGAAATACCATGTCTAAGTTTTGAGAAGTTGTGGGTATAAGAATAAAGTAGAGAACCAAGTATCACAAGTATCGGGATTCTTCAAAGCGATTGAAGATGTAGATTCTTGTGATTGGTATTCAGTTGATAGTAATGGTTTTGAGAAACTTGTTTCTCTTTCAGGTTACTCATAATTGGATGGATTCCTAAGTTGAGTAATGCTGATTAGCCTCTCTCCATTAGGTTGATATGCACTGGAGACAGCTGCATGATTAGAATCTGGTTCCAATTAAATAAGTGCCAATGTTTCTATATAGGATATAGAATGGATCATATCTTAACGATGTTAAGGTACGGGGAGTTGTCCAGCTTATGCTTAAAACCAGACACTGGATAACTCAAGGCACGTTTCTGTAGTGGCAGTTTGTGGGTTGACCCTGGTTATGACCGTTAGTTATATGTATGCCCTAGAGGCCATTACTATACATAGGATGTATATTGTAGTGGATGCTTGGACATATATAGGGAGGACTTTCTTGCTCGACATGATAGTATGCTATCTGGTTACTCTTTACCTTAACGTGTACCCTGATTGTCTCTCTGTTACATGTTGGTAAAGCCCTTAGGATGTGTACTTGACTACCTGGACTATGATGCGGATCATACTAGTGGGGACATGGTAGTCCATAAGTACATTCTTCAAGGTCCCTAGTCGTGGGTGTATCGAGACGGGGCATCGATATACCAGAGTAGACTAGCGTATACCTTCTCGACCCATACAGATGGGCGATGGATGATCCCATATCCATTGGTGTTTGACATCAGAGATGATATACGGGTGCTCAGTGGAGACTGGGTACACTGGACGGACTCGCCGAGAACTCCCAGATGGTATTATACCTTACGTCAGATGGCAGTTCTCTGGTGACACTGGTACAGGTTAGTCTGTAGACCCGAGATCGTCATAGAGTCTTGTGTGATTCCCACTGTGCTTTGATTTCCACCTTACCACGTCCAAGAGGGCATGCAAAACGGCGGTTTTTGGGTACAATCCCGAATCACATGGAGGCAATGAGCGATAGGAGGGGATTCGTCTCTCCCGGTATAGGGAGTTGATGTTTCGCTGTGTTCGATTGGCTATAACCGGAAATCCCTGGCCAGGGTTGCTGAGGTATACTGGTAATTGTTACCAGTAGTTTCTCGAACTGTTATTGACCTCATATCGACATGACTTATCGCGCTACCGGGGTCTGACGTTTACCACCCGTAGGCGAGATATACGACATATTAGACGAGGAGACAGGACTGTACGGGAGTGTTACTGATTGGATTCACAGGAGAACTAGCGGGCTTGCTTGTTGATCTTCTGATCGCTCAATACCCGGGTGGCCATTACGTTTAGCAGACCGCTTGCGGCTTTTGGGTGTTTGATATGATCATCACTTACTGCCGGCGTATTGACGAGTCTTTAGAGTCCTACACAGAGGATTCCAGGCTCAAGCTAAATGAAATAGGAGCGCATATGAGATATGTGCGGGACCGAGAATAATACCAGTATGTGATACTGAATTCGATTCTCGCGATTTGTATCATCGGACGGTTATATAAGATATTGCTGGGTTACCGAATCAAATGTTGATTCGATATATTGATACACTTGATATTAGTCGGTTATACACTTGATATTAGTCGGTTGTATGCAGTATGACCGGATCATTAAATCAAGTGTTGATTTAACGATTTAATGTATAATTATATATTTGATATATTACTTTACATTAACTAATATTGGTTCATTTAAGATTGATTTTCTCACTTGGTGTGCACAAGTTGTATATGTGATATATATTTTGTGCACTAGTTTGTATCATGATTGATGATACATGCAAACTTGGGTGTGTATGCTTTAAACCATGTTTAGGTAAATGATTAGGGTTTTATATACTTTATTTATTTTTTGAAAACAAAATGGTGGCTTTCTTATTTATTTGCTAGAAGCTTCAAGCATCTTTGAAAAAGGTCAAAACCATTTTGTTTTTATTCTTAAACCTAACCATTACCTAAACCCTAGTTTATTCTCTACATGAGTTAATCTCACCTGTGGTTGCAACATGATAACTTCACTTGATTATTCTTTTCACATAATTCCTTTTTCCATTCTTTTCTTCTTCTTCTTCATGAAGAAAAGAAAACCTTTCTTGAAAAATTTCAAGTGTTGAAATCAAGTGAGAAATCCAAATCTAAAGTGAACCCACTTCCTATTTCTTCATCCTCTACCACTTGCCATGTTGTATAGGGTGTTTTCTTCACAAGGTTCATGACCTAGTGAAGATGGAGCTTGAGTTAGAGTCGCCTCGACGTAGATCATCTTCGGCATCGAAGTCAACGACCTAGCCCGCCCATTTCTCCGATGAAACCGACGCTAGATTCCGGGATTCCGATGATCGCAGCGGAGGGACGTTAACGCGGAGCTAGAGAAGTGGAGGACCGGATCTACAAAGGTTGTAGTCCCTTTCACTTAGCAATAAAGTTGTTTACTTGCATGTTTCGCCTTACCTCTAGTTAACGATCTAGCATTAGGGTTTCTCGGCACATAAAAAATTTGATTTTGGCATGGTTGATACCTTGTGGAACCTCATGGGTGTGCCTAGGAACCCTACGGTCGTATCAGAGCCTAGCTAGAGTTTTAGGCGATGAGTAGACGATGTTAGAAATCCGATCGAACCCCGAAACCCTAAACTTGACCCCTCTCTGTACATTTTCTGGAACTGTAGATTTTTCCTAATTAAAAATTCTCAGAAAATAGAGCAGGAAATTCTAAGAAATACTGCAGAAAACGACACCCTATCTCTACAGTAGCGCCGCGGAACCGCAGCCTAACCCTACTTATTGCGGCGGTTCCGCGGCCGTATGTGTTGATTGGGGACTCTATTTTCTGCTGTAATAACAGTAGGTGTTTCCTGTGTTTTCTGGGAAGTTTTTATTTACACTCAAGAGTTGAGTAATCTGGGGTGTTTTGGGGATTCGATGATTCGATCGGAAAGTTTAACTTCGTCTGTGTGTTTTTCCGGATAATTTTTAGAAAATGTTGAAAAGTTCGACCGGATATAAATACCCACTTTTTTCCCTGTCGGGAAATTTCCAAGTGTTGGATCTTTCCGTAGTTTAAGAACGTTCGAAGTAGTGCAAGTAACGCGATGGACCCTCTAGAAGACAACAAACCTTAACTCGATTATGTGACCGTCTTGAACTGCCCTTTGAACCTTAAGGTTTGGGGCAGTACGGCGTGCCACATGTGAGGCGTTGGCTTGACCCTTCTACGGCTGGACCGTTGGTACTGTGGCCTGAAATGGAGGTTTTTAGACTTATTTCATGTGTTGAGCTGTTTCGGGAAAACTTGGGTATTTGATCGTTCGATCAGAAAGTTTAACATTTTCTATTTATCTGGAATGTGATACAATATTTGGAATCAACAAGTAGTTATGAGATAACTGATATGAATGTTATAAATCTAGCAGTTTAGTCTCATTTGATCAATTGCCACGGAATTTTGATGTGATCAAAAGTCCGTCGCAATCACGTAGCGTACGCGGATACTCACCGGGTAAACTTAATAGACAGCTACACCCCATAGCCCCGACTAAGTGACTGTAGGAGAACCCCATCACCGAAAGCATCCGTTCGGATGCTCGCGGCAGCGGTGTTCCGCCTTGGTGCACTTCGTCGACGGCATCGGGGGTGCGGCCGTCTACTGAAGTTTGCGACGAGCATTCGTTCTGAATGTCGGGAATCCTGTTGAATTGCCCGACTTGATATTGAAAAGAGTTTTCGATAATGAGACTAAAATGCGGGGTTTATAATTGTTAGGCATGCGATGTCTAAGGAATTCATTTGGTTAGGCATGCGATGTCTAAGGAGGTTGCGGATTCCAACTGTTGTAGTTTTACACTTTCTTTTCTGTGATCGTAAGTGTAATATGTGATATCGCCGGTTTCGTTGCTATATGTCAACGACAATTGGGATGGGCATATTTACTTACGTTGATGACATGTGATGTTATGTGTTGCTGAATATGTTGTATTGGATCGTCGTGTTTGAATAGCCGGGTTTTTTTTATGTGAGATGAGTGTTTTTCTTTTTCATTCATGTAAAAACTTGTATGTAATATTCTTTTATTGGGGCACTTCCAGGTTGCGGAAGATGTCACCGTTGTTGTATATTATTTACTTTTCCACACTAGGATAGACCGAAGGAGGGGAGCACAAGTAACCGGGTTCTAGGGTCTAGTGGGAGACCATCTCGAGGAGTCGAGTCCGGGTCTCCTAACTCTAGAATTGGTAGTGTTGCTTGCCGCTCTCGTAGGGGTCTAGGAGTGTGGGTTTGGCTATTCATCACGACCGTGGAATCCGTGTTTTATACAGGCTCGTATTGAAAACACGGACGTCCTAGTATATCCAATATTTCATATATGATTCTTCTTCTGCTTTATCTGTGATGTGATCTTGTGATTTGTTCAGATAGATATGATATATAGTATATATGATATATTATATAGACGTTGCTTATGTTTTACACCCGCACTAGCCCTGTCTCGCTCTGCCGTTAGTTACCTAACCTAACGGTGCAGACGGGACATCGAGGCGAATGTGGATGGCATAAGCATACGTTATATTTATCTGTGATGTTTAGGTGGCCTTAAATGACGGGACTTCATTAATGTGATTAATGAAAGAAAAGAAACCTAAAAGATGTTGTGGAATCGAATTTTCAAAAATAGGTAGCTACAGTTCTTGCTTTGCATCGCGGTGTTCCTTGTAGAACATCCTGTACCTTATTCGATGAGGAAAGGGCCGAGATCCCTTCACCGGGAGTGACCCCTATAGCAATAACTGGCAGATGCTACACACTCGGTTTGTCTTTTGATTGCTTCTATAGTTTCTGCTTTGCACAGTGGTATATATGATATATCCCGCACCTCATTCGACGAGGAAAGGGCCGACGATCCCTTCACCGGGAGTGACCCCTTTAGGAAAACTAGAAAATCCTCAAAAACACTCCATTTCAAAATCATTTGATTTTACAACGATATCAAGTTCATTACGCAATAGGTTTTAAGAAAAACCTGTCGTAGCCCTCCGCCATTTCAGATAAGTTGTATATAGTATTCGTGCTACATTTGTTGGCTTTCGTCAAGGTGTAGTGTGCGGTAGCTATATGCTGCTTATCTGCTGCATACGATACGATTGGATTAGGGTAGTCGTGCGGCTTTGTTGGCTTTCGTCAAGGGTCGTGCGGGTGGGTTTAATTCAGTCAAGAAATGTACGGGTTGAACTTGACTAGAGGGCTATGGTTTGTTAGCTTTCGTCAAGGTCATAGCACGTTAGGGGCGAAATTATAGGGGAATTTCAAGTGTTGAAATTTGCAATGAGATTACATACCTTCTATGAGATAGTTGGATCCCGATACCCACCGCGAGTAAGAGTTACTCCTGGGAGAGTTTTACACATTACAATTAGCCGATCAAGTAGGTGTCTAGAAAGGTGTTAACGAGGTTACGCCTCTGGGAAAACGAGGTTTACATTAATTAGGTTCGTGTGAAAGCACGGGGGACCTCCCTCAAAGTACCGACACTGGCCTGGCTGAAAGATTGGCGAACTTGTAGTGTGTAATTAATCCCGGCTAGTCTTTCTTTTTAGGGTTTGAAGGAAGATTTGATAAAAATAGTGGGAGCCATCCTGATTAGATAATATAATAACCAATCTGATCTTGCAAGAGCGCACGCAGAGTGTTTTCTTCTCTCTCTCTCTCCAGGTAGCGACCATATCACGCCTTAATCAAGATAATAATATAGATGTATTGACCGAACCCGCTTGTTATACTGTGCTGGGGAACGTTGGTCCCGCTCCAACTTATAATTGTTATAAGATAGAGTAGGAAATAGGGGAATACCAGGATTCCCATGTCGCCCAAACGAAGAAAGTGCATGAGATGCATCTCTTTCGGGTGTGTTCATTATAAAGAACTGTTTCTCAGTGTCCTCTACGTCCTAGGTATTAGATACCGGATTAGGATCCCGCAAATGTAATCCATTACATGGGTTACAGAAAGGTAGAGAACTGAGAACGGGTGATAAGTTTCATGAGAAAGAAAACGGTGCAAATGTTGTAGCCAAGTCTGTTGGTCACTGTCACCCTGTATTACAAATACATTAATTCTGAACAAATGCTATCAGATACCGAACTGATATACAAAATCATATCAATCTCTTTATTTAATAAAGAAAGGATATAATTTTGTATTGTTGGATTATGTTTTGAACATTTCCTATATGAAAAGTTGATCGGTTCAGGCACGTTATCTAAAAGCATTGATGTTCTAAATCAAACTACAGTTATTAGTATACAGAACACACACAAGAGGAATAGTTCAGAAATGAACGGATCCTTCTTAAGGTATTATAGACTAGGTCATATCAATGTGACCCGACTAGCTAAAGTTACATTTAGATGCATATTTAAATCAATTTGAATTTACATCTTATGAAACTTGCCAGTCATGTCACAAAGATAAGATGACCATAGCTCTGTTTACTGGAAACAGAGAAAGAGTTAGTAAACTCTTGGGACTGATACATGATGATGTATGTAAGGTCCCCTGTTTACACATGCCAGGACCGGTTCTTTGTACTTCATTACATTCTCTGATGATCTCTCAAGATTCAGACATATGTTCCTGTTGAAACACAAGTCCGAAGCTTTTGAGATATTCACAGAATATAAGTTAGAAGTAGAGAACCAAAAACCGGGTATAAGTATTATGTCCTATGATGAGATCAGGGAGCAGAATACTTGTGCATAAAATTCCTGGACTATTCTAAAGGAGAATGAGATTCTCTCTCGGTGTTACTCCTCTGAATATACCACAGCACAACGGTGTATTGGGGCGGAGCAATCGCACCATATTAGATATGGTGTGCTCTATGATGAGTATTGCTGAGTTACCTATTTCCTTATAGGGAGTTATGCACTTATGAAGTTGCATACCTATTGAATAGGGTTCCGATCAAATCAGTTGCCTACCACTTCATATGTGATATGGATTGGGAAGAGCCCATATCTTAAGTTTGTTAAGATTTGGGGATGTCCGGCCTATGTCTGAAAAGAAAAATCCGGACAACCTCGAGGCAAACTCAGTTCTGTAGAAGTTTGTTGGATATCCTAAGCATTCGCAAGGGAATATCTTCTACCTAACCGAGGAACAAAAATGTTTTGTTTCTCAACATGCCACCTTTGTGAAAGGAAATTTCTTGTGAAGAAATTAGTGGACATGAGGTAGAACTGGAAGCAGTTCCAGCTATACAAACTACAGCTGATGATTTGGTAAAACCAAAGGATTCAATAGAAACCAACGAACCTCAGCCTCTCCGCCGATCTAGTAGGGTTCCACACCCACCTGAGAGATACTTTGGTTTCTCTATGACAGTGGGAGCAAGGAATGCATCATGAGATAATGACCCAACTAGTTTCGAGCAGGCCATCGAGAGTAGGGATTCTGCAAGAATGGCTGGATGCTTAGCGATATGAGATGGAATCCATATACACCAACAAAGTATAGACTTTGGTTGCTTTATCTGTAGGGTTAAATCCCCATCAGGAGCAAGTATATCTTGAGAAGATTACTTGGTGTACATGAAAAAGTTGAGACTTTCAAAGCTAGACTTGTTAAAGGTTTGCATCATTGACCAGGTATGGATTATGGTGAAACCTTTCCTATGAGGCTATGCTTAAGTCCATCCAGATCCTACTTGCCACGGCTACACACCATGACTACGATATCTGGTGGTTGGGTGTCATGACAGCTTTTCTAAAATGATGTTTTAGAAGAGAGCGTCTATAAACACACAGCCAGAGGGCTTCGTAGACAGTGGGGGCAGCGGAAACGTGTGCAAGATGCTTTATAGGATAAAGCAGGCATCGCGGAGTTGGAACATCTATTTTGATGTAGTAGTCAAATAGTTTGACTTCATCAAAATGGTAGATGAACCTTGTATATACAAAAAGGTAGTAGGGAGTATGGTGGAGATTCTTGTAGAGTACGTGGATGACATACTCTTGATAGGGAAAGAGTTTCCTATGCTACTCTCAGTCAATCTCCGCTTATCACAAGGATTCTTCATATAGGATCAAAGTGATACCTACTAAATCCTGGTTTTTGGATCTATGAGATAGATCTAATTGGATGTTAGGACTCTCACTAGTTGCAGTGAGATGGTATCAATCAATCCTGGGGAGAATCACTGGAAAGGTTCCAGGGTGATAAGGACGACTGAATGTCAGTCACATGCTTGTCTATACCCTCAGTGGAGGGACGGTATGTTGGAAGAGTTAAAAGCTAAATACCGTGACATACTAGACGATTAAAGGCAAGATACATCGTTACCAAGGATGCTATCAAAGAAGCAGTCTGGATAGATATTATGTTCATGAGATGAACGTCGTTCCTACCATTGTGTGACAATGGAGTTGTGGCTGTTGCCTAGGAACGCCCGTCCCATCAGAAATCCAGATATAATTCTTAGGCAGTATCACCTGATCATGGAGACAGTTGAACTCCAGGGAGATCGAGGTTAAGAGAGTAGACTCAGAGGACAACACGGCGGATCCACTCACAAAGGCCTTTTCCCAGAGAGAGACTTTTATGGGATGGTTGAGTATGAGATACTACAACCACTGCTATCAGATGGCCCTAGTGCAAGTGGGAGATTGTTAGTTATATGTATGCCCTAGAGGCCATTACTATACATAGGATGTATATTGTAGTGGATGCTTGGACATATATAGGGAGGACTTTCTTGCTCGACATGATAGTATGCTATCTGTTTGCTCTTTACCTTAACGTGTACACTGATTGTCTCTCTATTACATGTTGGTAAAGCCCTTAGGATGTGTACTTGACTACCTGGACTATGATGCAGATCATACTGTAGGGTTCCTAGGCACACTCAAGAGGTTCCATAAGGCATCTACCATGTCAAATTCAAAAAATTCATGTGCCGAGAAACCCTAAACTAGATCGATAACTAGAGGTAAAGGCGAAACATGCACAAGTTAAAAACTTAACTACTAAGTGAATGGAAATACAACCTTTGTAGATCCGGTCCTCCACTTCTTTAGCTGCGTGATGACGTCCCTTCGCTGCGATCACCGGGATCCCGGACTCTTGCGATGGTTTCGTCGGAGAAATGAGCGGGCTAGGTCGTTGACTTCGATACCGAAGATGATTTACGTCGAGGCGACTCTAACTCAAGCTCCATCTTCACTTGGTCATGAACCTTGTGAAGAAAACACCCTATACAACATGGCAAGTGGTAGAGGATGAAGAAATAGGAAGTGGGTTCACTTTGGATTTGGGTTTCTCACTTGATTTCATCACTTGACAATTTTCAAGAAAGCTTTGCTTTTTCTTCATGAAGAAGATGAAGAAGAAGAAAGAAAAAGAATTCATTCTTTAGAAAATTCAAGTGATTCTTATCATATAGCAACCATGGGTTAGTTTAACTCATGTAGGGAATAAACTAGGGTTTAGGTAATGGTTAGGTTTAAGAATAAAAACAAAATGGTGAAGCTTCATGAAACTCCAAGAATAAAACAAAGAAAGCCACCATATTAGTTTTTGCCCAAAAAAATAAATGAATAAATAAATAAGGCAAATGAAACCCTAACCATTAACTAAACAAGGTGTATAGCATACACACACACTCAAGTTTGCATGTATCATCAAACATGATACAATCAAGTGCACAAAAATATATCACATATACTACTTGTGCACTTCAAGTGAGAAAATCAATCTTAAGTGAACAAATACTAGTTAATGTAAAGTAATATATCAAATATATAATTATACATTAAATC
Organism: Agapanthus africanus; assembly: GCA_030015575.1. Lineage (NCBI taxonomy): Eukaryota > Viridiplantae > Streptophyta > Magnoliopsida > Asparagales > Amaryllidaceae > Agapanthus > Agapanthus africanus. The sequence goes on along the minus strand of JASDDO010000029.1, from coordinate 248,495,964 downwards.
ATTAAATCAACACTTGATTTAATGATCCGGTCATATTACATATAACCGAATAATATCAATAGTAACAACTTATCGAATCAACACTTGATCCAATAACCCGGCTATATCGCATATAACCGATCAATGTCACAAATCGTGAGAATCGAATATAGTATCACATACTGGTAATATTCTCGGTCCCGCACATATCTCATATGCGCTCCTATTTCGTTTTGCTTGAGCCAGGAAACCTCTGTGTAGGACTCTAAAGACTCGTCAATACGCCGGCAGCAGGTGATGATCATATCAAACACCCACAAGCCACAAGCGGTCTGCTAAACGTAACGGCCACCCGGGTATTGAGCGATCAGAAGATCAACGAGCAAGCCCGCTCACACTCTTGTGAATCCAACCAGTAACACTTACCGTACAGTCCGGTCTCGTCGTCTGATATGTCGCATATCTCGCCCAGGGGTGGTAAACGTCAGACCCCAGTAGCTCGATAAGTCGTGTCGATATGAGGTCTATAACAGTTCGAGAAACTAATGGTAATACTTACCAGTAAATCTCAGCAACCCTGGCTAGGAATTTCCGGTTATAGCCAATCGAACACAGCGCAACATCAACTCCCTATACCGGGAGAGACGAATCCCCTCCTATCGCTCATTGCCTCCATGTGATTCGGGACTGTACCCAAAAACCGCCGTTTTGCATGCCCTCTTCGACGTGGTAAGGTGGAAATCAAAGCACAGTGGGAATCATACATGGCTCTATGACGATCTCGGGTCTACAGACTAACCTGTACCAGTGTCACCAGAGAACTGCCATCTGACGTAAGGTATAATACCATCTGGGAGTTCTCGGCGAGTCCGTCCAGTGTACCCAGTCTCCACTTAGCACCCGTATATCATCTCTGATGTCAAACACCAATGGATATGTGATCATCCATCGCCCATCTATATGGTTCGAGAAGGTATACGCCAGTCTACTCTGGTATATCGATGCCCCGTCTCGATACACCCACGACTAGGGACCTTGAAGGATGTACTTATTGACTACCATGTCCCCACCAGTATGATCCGCATCATAGTCCATGTAGTCAAGTACACATCCTAAGGGCTTTACCAACATATAACAGAGAGCAACCAGATAGCATACTATCATGTCGAGCAAGAAAGTCCTCCCTATATATGTTCAAGCATCCACTACAATATACATCCTATGTATAGTAATGGCCTCTAGGGCATACATATAACTAACAATCTCCCACTTGCACTAGGGCCATCTGTAGCAGTGGTTGCAGTATCTCATACTCAACCATCCCATAATAGTCTCTCTCTGGGAAAAGGCCTTTGTGAGTGGATCTGCCGTGTTGTCCTCTGAGTCAACTCTCCTAACCTCGATCTTCTTAGAGATCAACCATCTCCATGATCAGGTGATACTGCCTTAGAATATGTCTGGATCACTGATGGGACAGTCGTTCCTTGGCATAAGCCACAACTCCATTGTCATACAATGTGAGGAACTAAGTTCATCTCATGAACAAATATACACCCAGACAGCCTCTTTGGTAGCATCTTAAGTAGCAATGTATCCTGCCTTTAACGTCTAGTAAGCCACGGTATCTAGCTTGGAACTCTTCCAACTTACCGTCCCTTTACTAAGGGTAAAGACAATGCCTGTGACTGATATTCAGTCGTCCTTATCACCCTGGAACACTTCCAGTGATTCTCCCCAGGATCAATTGATACCATCTCACTACATCTAGTGAGTTTCCTAACATCCATTTAGATCTATCTCATAGATCTTAAACCAAGGATTTAGGAGGTATCATTTTTATCCTATATGGAGAATTATTGTGATAAGCGGAGATTGACCGAGCGTAGCATAGGAAACTCCTTCCCTATCAAGAGTATGTCATCCACGTACTCTACGAGGATTACCACCATCTCCCTACTACCTTTTTGTATATACAAGGTTCATCTACCATTTTGATGATGTCAAACTCTTTGACTAACTCATCAAAACAGATGTTCCATCTCCGCGATGCCTGCTTTATCGTATAAAGTAACTTGTACACGTTTCCGCTGCTCCCACTGTCTACGAAGCCCTCTGGCTGTGTACTTATAGACGCTCTCTTCTAAAACATCATTTTAGAAAAGCTGTCATGACACCCAACCACCAGACATCGTAGTCATGGTATGTAGCCGTGGCAAGTAGGATCTAGATGGATCTTAAGCATAGGCCCTAGAAAAGGTATCAACAAAATCCATACCTGGTCAATGATGCAAACCTTAACAAGTCTAGCTTTGAAAGTCTCAACTTTTCCAAGTACACCAAGTAATCTTCTCAAGATATACATGCTCCTGATGGGGATTTAACCCTTCAGATATAGCAACAAAAGTCCATACTTTGTTGGTGTACAAGGATTCCATCTCAGATCACTAAGCATCCAGCCATTCTTACAGAGTACTCTCGATGGCCAGGTCGAAACTGTTGCGCCACGGCAGCGCCCCGGTCGTCTATCCGAGGCCAAAATGCGGAATCAAAATTTTCTTAACTTTTAAACTGGCGCTACCGCGGACAATATACCCGGATCGTAACCATTAACCGATACTAGCTAACAAGAGAAAAGGTGAGAGATATACCGAGTGATCCGAGTCCTCCGGTCTTCTCGTCATCGTCCCGATCTCCTGCGGAAACTCCGGTCGTCGCCTCCTTGCCGGAAGGGCACCACATCGTCTGTATCTTTTACGGGCTCCCACCTCAATACCGAGGCAACTCGGGCATGAAGCTGGCTAGTTGACGTGCCTAAGGTTTGGTGTAGATTGTAATGTAGAATCGTTGTCTCATTTAGGGTAGTGAAGTTGCCTTTGATGGAGGAATCAATATGAACTTTGGAGAGGAGAAGGATTTCTTTTGTGGCAACCATGCAAATGAGATATAGATAATTCCCTCATCAAAATGAACTCCTCTCATTTCACTCCAAGATGTGGCCGGCCTTAACTAGGAGGAAATGAACAAAGGGGTGAGTGTAGTAAAAGCATATGGTGACCATATCAAAAGCAAAGCTCACATCAACACCTTAATCAACCCATACCCATTCAAATCACAATTAATGCACCATCATGGAAGAAAAAGCAAAAGATGCTTATCATAATGAATACAAGTGCAAGAAAACCCCTCCTCAAAAGTTATTTGCACAATTGCAAATAACCCCCTCCATCGGAAAAGTCCGGCCGGGAAAGAACAAAGAAAAACCGACCGGAACGGAATGGAAACTGGCAACTCCAGAAAACTGGTCCCGTAATAAATTACAGGAAAACCCCGATACTGTGCATACACACCCGCATCTGTATTCCGACCGGATACAAATGCAATGAGACAAAATCTACACAGTACTATACTAGGATCCGGCTTAAACCAAAGCCGGCTAGTAATATCCGTTTGATCCTGATCCGTGCAATACCGCACGTATCCGATCGAACCTTGCCATATAATCATACGGCCACTAGTACAAACCGTCCGATCCTGATCCGTGCAATACCGCACGTATCTGATCGGACCCTGCCATATCTCCATACGGCCTCTACAGCGTTTCGCCCGAAAGCTTGAGTAACTGAAAGTGTGGTGGACTCTAAAGACTCGTCAATACTATGGCTGTGGATTTAACCACTAGCACGTCAGAGGTATAAGCCAATACGTGACGGGCCACCAGCTATTGACCAAAAGGGACGTCGATGAGCGAACTCATCCTGACACCCTACTGAGCCTGTCAGTGACAATATCCGTACAGTCCGGTCCGTTCGTCTATGAGCATCGCATGGCGGGCCTAGGGGGTTGGTAAAAGTCAGACCCCCAAAGGCGGTACAAGTCGTGTCGGAGTGTAGCCCAGAACGCCCTGAGATACTACTGGAATACCTACCAGTAAATCTCCTGCCTCGGCCGAGGGCTTTGCGTAATGGCTCTCCTAGACACAGCGCGACCTCACCCCCAATACCGGGAGAGACGAACCCCTGAAGATCCGCTCACTGCCTCCATGTGGCTCGGGACTGTACCCAACTAAAACATGTTTGCACGACTCCTTTGAGCCGTGGTAGGGTAGTAATCAAAGCACAGTGGGAACTCACACGAGACAAATGACGATCTCAGGTCGATGAACTAACCTGTACACATGTCACCAGGGAACTGCTATCTGACGTCTGGTATAATCCCAACTAGCAGGTTCCCGGCGAGTCCTGTTCGGTGTACTCATAACCTAATGAGCACCTGTATACATCTTAGGTGAACCAACTGACACCAGTGGCTTGTGAGACCGGCCACCGCCCCTCGTCGGGGTCTCGACTGTATACACTAGTCTACTAATGGAGTATTGATGCCCAGTCTCGAAACTCCCACGACTAGGGACCATTTAAGGATGTGCTTATAGACCCCAGCTCCCACGTATATGATCGCCATCATACTGCTGGTCGTCAAGCAAGAATCCTAGGGGCTCTATCAACGTGTAATAGCGACCTGTCAGGTCACCTAAAGCAGTACACGATGATAAAGATAAACCAGATAGTATACTATCATCTCGAGTAAGACTGTCCTACCGGGATAGGTCCTCCCTCAATCATTGCAATCACGTGCCTGTGATCCAATAATTGACTCTGAGGGCACTATGTCCAACAATCTCCCACTTGCACTCAAGGCTAATTATTGCGATGTCGCATACTCACAGCCCGTGTGATACCGAACACCCAACTCCTCTACTAGTCAGTCTCACAAAGCTCGTTTGCGAAACTATTGCGTTCGAGGAATAGCCTCAGTGAGTGGATCCGCTGTGATGTTTCTTTCTATGTCTCTCTATATCTCAAGTTCGCAGAGAAAGCCATCTCCCGAAATGAGCAATACCTGTCTTAGAGTATGTCTGGATATTTGATGGGACCTAGCTCATAAATGAACTCCAAATCCAAACTTCTTAGACTGTATCGATAACTGAACTTAATCAGTACCCAGCGCCATGCCTCCCTCAGTATTGCCTTGGACCACCTGTCCAAAATACTGCCCCTCGTCAGAAAGAGAAACTATAACTCTGACAGCCACTCTGCCATCCATGTCACCTTGGAAGCCTGGAATGATAACCGTCTCCTAAAAGAGGCTGTCGTTATCACATCCCGAGAACACGCACTTATGTCCTAAAACTGCTTCCGATTGTTTCTCCAGGATTGGATTAATATCAACTTATTGCAGCTACTGCAAGAACAACATCTGGTGTGGTACTTGACATCTCATGATTGACTCAATTGCCTAAGCAAGTGATCTGTCAATCATGCGTATCCCTCTCCCCTTTAGTCTGTAAGACACCTTTAGAGAGGGTGACTCCATTACCTGCAGGTGTACTACCGTGCCAGGAGTCGTCCATTCTAAATACTCATAGAATGCTGTCAAGGTATCCAGATTAGGAAACCACCCAAATCTAGATCCAAAAGCATAGATCTAGTAATCAGAATGTCTGATATAATATCCAAGTCCTGTGTGGAGAAACCACTGTGTGACAACCAAAGTATAACCGATCGTATTATAGGAGTTTCCTTTCCTACTCTGTGTATGTCATCCAAAACCAGGACATCACACCCTACTACCTTCTTAACAGATCCATCCCCTATTCTGATGACGTCAAACCTATGACTGTCACATCAGAAATAGATGATCTATCTCCGCTATATCTGCTTTAGTCTATAAATAGACATAAGCCTGATGTCCACCAATGCTTCCGCTGCTCCCACTGACTACGACAACCCTCTGGCAGAGTCATATAGACACGCACTTCTAAAGCTAGTTTAGAACGACGCTATACTCATCCTCCTGCTGGGTCTCGCAGCCTGGAACAACAACAATGGCAAGTGTGGGTAAACAAGAACTTCCCTGTCACCGTCCTTGAGGCTACCGGAGTGCCTCTCGGGTGCCTGAAGTTACCCACCTTATCTGCGGAGTGGCCAATGGAATGTCAAATCAGATTGAATCTTTAGGTTCCTTATCAAATCTTCAGTAATCGTTTGCGGTTCTGGAATCGCTTCCAGTTCTACCATACTCCCACTGCTGTTTTCTGAAAAATAACCATTTCCTTTTAAAATGTGGCGAGTTTAAGAACAATATCACTATTGATCTTCTAGATGGTAGAAAGTCAACCCTCGTCATAGCCTGGGTCAACCCACAAACAGCCATTACAGAAACGCGCCTTGAGTTGTCCAGTGTCTGGTTTTAATCATAAGCCGGACAACTCCCCGTACCTTAACATCGTTAAGATATGAACTGTTCTATACCCAATATAGAACCAGAGGCACTGATTTAATTGAACCAGATTCAAATCATGCAGCTGTCTCCAGTGCATGTCAACTAAATGGAAGGAGGCCGATCAGCGTTACCCAACTTAGGAATGCTTCTAATTATGAGTAACCTGAAAGAGAAGCAAGTTCTCATTACTATCAACTGAATACCATACACAAGTATCTATATCTTCGATCACCTTGAAGAATCCCGATACTTGCAATACGTGGTTCTCTACTCTATTCTTATACCAATAACTCCTCAAAACTCAGACCCTGTGTTTCTACGAAACACATGTCTAAGAATTAGAGTAGTTAAAAGTAAACAGAATATAGTATGAGGACCAACCCCTCTGTCCTAATGGACACTGGACAACATACAATACTCTGTATAAGTCCGCTGAGTCTAACAACTCTTTCACTGTGTGTCGTAGGTTGAAAACTGTACTTATGGTTAAGAAGAATTACACCGCTGTTTAATGCTCCTTACCTAACCATCCACTGATATAGGTAAATGTCATAGACATAATTTCAAAAGGTATATCTCACTCTATAAAAATAGACGTACAGATATATCAATTTGAAATTGGTGCATAACAACGGATATTCAAAACCAAATATTTGCCGACCGGCAAACAGCCCAGGTGATCTCCTCAAATATCACCGATTACAACGAATCCCGATATAATGAGGATGATCACCCTATTCCCAATAACTTACTCCCACTCATCATCTGTAAAACCATACAGATGTGAGAATCAAACCTGGTAAATACATACACTGGAGCAAGTGTCTAATCAGGAAATCAGTTTTCTTTTAACAGTACACAGTTGAACTGAAACATTGAAATGTTTCGATAGGGTATCCTGGTATTCCTAGTAATTCCTCTACCATTATCCAGATTCACAACTGTAACCGTATATCTCTTTGCCATCTGTCCAAATTCCTTTATATGTCTTTAGTCATTACCGTCTGCACACCCCCTTAGGCCAAATGGTTTTCTTCCTTCCCTACCGTTCGGCACCAGCCTATGGTTTGGAAGAAGACTATCCAATAAGCATAATGGGTGTACTGTCCTAATCCTAGGAGCACTCGCAATGCGAGAGAAGGTGAAGATAAAAGACAACCGAATAAACCTTATTCCTATTTCTCCTGGACCAGAATCCATCCCCGAACTGGAACAAGTTCCTTTCGAGTTCGTATATAACCATACGATGGAGTATCCAAATAAATTGTGGATCTTCGTAGTGATACGGAGTGTCCTGGAGAAATACAAAGGTGATTTAGGTTTGGCGAAGATATACTCGGTTTGGTCGTGAATAGCAGTCGCAATTTACTTTGCCCTCTTACTAATCCCTTACTTTGTCTTAACTTAATACCTTCTGTACACCATCGTTATGCTAATTGGTTTTCTTCATTCCCCGCCGTTCGGCACCAGCCTAAGGTTTGGAAGAAGACTATCCAATTTGCATAATAGGTGTACTATCTCCTAAACCAAGGAGTACTCGCAATGAGAGAAGGTGAAAAGAAAAGACAACTGAATAATCTTATTCGTTTTCTCCAGAACCAGAAACCATCCTCGAATTCCTTCGAGTTCGTATCTATCCATACGATGGTTTTGTCCAATGGAAGTGGACGTTCGTAGTAATACGGGGTGTCCTGGAGAAAAGGGTAAAAGTAGGAGTGGCAATGAGGTTTGCAACTCTGACAATCCAAAAGCCAGTGTTAAGAAGGTTCGATCAACTTGGTCACTGAGTCATAGTCCAGGGTCGGGTCAATGGTTGCTGCCAAAGAGAGAGAGAGAAAAGAAAACACTCAGCGTGCACTCTAACCTAGATCAGAATGGTTATCACTTTATCTAATCAGGAAACCTCCCACTGTAACCTCAAATTCTTCCCCAAACCTGAAAGAAGAATTAGTCGGGATCACCCGAGGAGTAAACCAACTCATCAGTGGGAATCGGGATCCAACTATCATCGCATGATAACTTGACGGAATCCACTCAAGTCACCACACTCCAGAAGGTATGCGCATGCCTGGCAAGTTTCAGTTTCTTTAGAAACTCCCGATGTGTGTTTTTACCCCTAGGACCCAAGTGACCTTGACACAGTCAACAAATCAAAGAGTCCTACTCAAGTTCAACCCGTCATTATGCTGGATTGCATTAAACCCACCCGTACGAGCCCTTGACACAGTCAACAAGGCCGCACGACTGTCCTAACCAATCCCATTAATATGCTACAAACAAACATTACTTAGCTACCGCATACTACGCCTTGACACAGTCAACAAACGCAGCATGAATACTAAGTAATATTTGTAAGAAATGACGGAGGGCTACGTCTAGTTTTTGGCGAAAAACCTTTAACGTAATGAACTTGATATCGTTGAAGGAACTGCATAGCCTTTTTAGAAAATATAGCGACGAAAACCTTTACTAAAGAGGTCACTCCCGGTGAAGGGATCTCGGCTCTTTCCTTGTAGAATGAGGTGCAGGATATTCCAACTGAATACCACGATGCAAAGCAAAAGTAATCGGCTATAGTGAAGTTAATGCCCTGACGCAAACTTCTGTCCAAGGGGTCACTCCCGGTGAAGGGATCTCGGCCCTTGCCTCGTCGACTGAGGAGCAGGATATTCCAAATGAATACCACGATGCAAAACAAAAGTGAACGTCCTTGCAATAACAGCTTTTTGAAAAATGTTCCAACAACATCAGAATAGGTTTGTTTAGCTTGCATTGATCCGAATCAACGCAGTCCCATCAATTGATCACACCACAGAGAACGAAAATATACTGATGTACGTATATGCCATCCGCATTCGCCACTGGGTCCCGTCATTACTCGTTAGGTTAGCTAACTAACGACAGAGCGGGGACTGGACTAGCGCGGATGCAAAACATATACAACATCTACTAATATATATACCAATATATTATATTTCGCTCAAGGCGTGATAAAATGCAACATCACAGAAATATGCAGCATCACAGAACAATACAGATATCTGGAAGCCCCGGGTTTCACTGAGCCGCTGCTGAAACCCGACGTTCCCCTGGTCGTGTGGATAGCCTGTGCAATGAAAACCTAGACCCCTACGGGTGCGGCAAGTCACCCGCCAAAACCTGAAGCGAGGCAGCCCCCTTCAGCACCGTGAATGGACCACCCAGCACTTCACGGAATCCGGTAACTTGGGCACCCCTCCTGGGTCAACCTGTACCCCCTACGAGTGCGGCGAATAGCCCGCCAATCCTGGAGTGAAGCCCCCTCCGTCCCAATGCCATGAGATGCGGGCTTGTTTCCCTCCAGAACCCGGCTATCCGTGCACCCCACCGCGGGGCAATCCTAGTACAGAAAGTAAAATATACATACACCGGGTACATCGACCGCAACCAGGTCGTGCCCCAAAAGAATAATACAAACAGGCAGTGACGGCAGTCCACATGTCGGACGCCCGCCCCGCAATATCAAATGTACATATAAAACAAAACAGTACTAGCATTGCATCCAGGCTATCCCCCACGACCGATCCGCAACAACACAGCATAAACACAGAACATCAACGTGAAAATCACGTTCGTAAATCCGTCTAACCGGGCTATAGCAGTTAGACAGGATTTACCGATCAAGTGATATTCACGGTCGCAGATATAATGTAAATACTGTGAAATAATGTGTTTAAAATATCCAATCGATCAAAAATTAACAAGTGGGCCCCCAAGCAATACTGTAGCACTCACAGAAATTCTGGGCCCAATTTTAATATTCCAAAACCCCTATCTTCAGCCCACAAGCCCACTGTAAAAATATGGCGAAGTGATCCCAACTTCCTGCGGCGGAACCGCGGCCAACAAGGGGTTAAGGCCGCGGTTCCGCGGTCGTACGGAAGAATTGGGTTACCAAATTTTTCCAGTGTTCTTAGGATTCTCTGTACATCATTCTGCAATAACCTGAAAAATTTTTAGAGCCCGGAAAAAATCGACAGAAAACTGATGCAAGCAAAACGCGGTTTTTGGAATTTTGGTCGATCGGATAAGTAAAACACATTAGAACAAGCTAGACAAGGTTAATGGCGTGGCTCTGATACCATGTTGCGCCACGGCAGTGCCCCGACCGTCTATCCGAGGCAAAAATGCGGAATCAAAATTTTCTTAACTTTTAAACTGGCGCTACCGCTGACAATATACCCGGATCGTAACCATTAACCGATACTAGCTAACAAGAGAAAATGTGAGAGATATACCGAGTGATCCGAGTCCTCCGGTCTTCTCGTCATCGTCCCGATCTCCCGCGGAAACTCCGGTCGTCGCCTCCTTGCCGGAAGGGCACCACATCATCTGTATCTTTTACGGGCTCCCACCTCAATACCGAGGCAACTCGGATACGAAGCTGGCTAGTCGACGTGCCCAAGGTTTGCTGTAGATTGTAATGTAGAATCGTTGTCTCATTTAGGGTAGTGAAGTTGCCTTTGATGGAGGAATCAATATGAACTTTGGAGAGGAGAAGGATTTCTTTTGTGGCAAGCATGCAAATGAGATATAGATAATTCCCTCATCAAAATGAACTCCTCTCATTTCACTCCAAGATGTGGCCGGCCTTAACTAGGAAGAAATGAACAAAGGGGTGAGTGTAGTAAAAGCATATGGTGACCATATCAAAAGCAAAGCTCACATCAACACCTTAATCAACCCATACCCATTCAAATCACAATTAATGCACCATCATGGAAGAAAAAGCAAAAGATGCTTATCATAATGAATACAAGTGCAAGAAAACCCCTCCTCAAAAGTTATTTGCACAATTGCAAATAACCCCCTCCATCGGAAAAGTCCGGCCGGGAAAGAACAAAGAAAAACCGACCGGAACGGAATGGAAACTGGCAACTCCAGAAAACTGGTCCCGTAATAAATTACAGGAAAACCCCGATACTGTGCATACACACCCGCATCTGTATTCCGACCGGATACAAATGCAATGAGACAAAATCTACACAGTACTATACTAGGATCCGGCTTAAACCAAAGTCGGCTAGTAATATCCGTTCGATCCTGATCCGTGCAATACCGCACGTATCCGATCGAACCTTGCCATATAATCATACGGCCACTAGTACAAACCGTCCGATCCTGATCCGTGCAATACCGCACGTATCTGATCGGACCCTGCCATATCTCCATACGGCCTCTACAGCGTTTCGCCCGAAAGCTTGAGTAACTGAAAGTGTGGTGGACTCTAAAGACTCGTCAATACTATGGCTGTGGATTTAACCACTAGCACGTCAGAGGTATAAGCCAATACGTGACGGGCCACCAGCTATTGACCAAAAGGGACGTCGATAAGCGAACTCATCCTGACACCCTACTGAGCCTGTCAGTGACAATATCCGTACAGTCCGGTCCGTTCGTCTATGAGCATCGCATGGCGGGCCTAGGGGGTTGGTAAAAGTCAGACCCCCAAAGGCGGTACAAGTCGTGTCGGAGTGTAGCCCAGAACGCCCTGAGATACTACTGGAATACCTACCAGTAAATCTCCTGCCTCGGCCGAGGGCTTTGCGTAATGGCTCTCCTAGACACAGCGCGACCTCACCCCCAATACCGGGAGAGACGAACCCCTGAAGATCCGCTCACTGCCTCCATGTGGCTCGGGACTGTACCCAACTAAAACATGTTTGCACGACTCCTTTGAGCCGTGGTAGGGTAGTAATCAAAGCACAGTGGGAACTCACACGAGACAAATGACGATCTCAGGTCGATGAACTAACCTGTACACATGTCACCAGGGAACTGCTATCTGACGTCTGGTATAATCCCAACTAGCAGGTTCCCGGCGAGTCCTGTCCGGTGTACTCATAACCTAATGAGCACCTGTATACATCTTAGGTGAACCAACTGACACCAGTGGCTTGTGAGACCGGCCACCGCCCCTCGTCGGGGTCTCGACTGTATACACTAGTCTACTAATGGAGTATCGATGCCCAGTCTCGAAACTCCCACGACTAGGGACCATTTAAGGATGTGCTTATAGACCCCAGCTCCCACGTATATGATCGCCATCATACTGCTGGTCGTCAAGCAAGAATCCTAGGGGCTCTATCAACGTGTAATAGCGACCTGTCAGGTCACCTAAAGCAGTACACGATGATAAAGATAAACCAGATAGTATACTATCATCTCGAGTAAGACTGTCCTACCGGGATAGGTCCTCCCTCAATCATTGCAATCACGTGCCTGTGATCCAATAATTGACTCTGAGGGCACTATCTCCAACAGAAACTAGTTAGGTCATCATCTCATGATGCAATCCTCGCTCCCAGTGTCATCGAGAAACCGAAGTATCTCTCGGGCGGATGAGGAAACCTACCAGATCGGCGGAGAGGCTGAGGTTCGTCGGGGACTATTGAATCCTTTGGTTCTGTCAAATCATCTGCTGTAGTTTGTATAGCTGGAACCTTTCCAGTTCTACATTACAGACCTTGCCTCGAGCTTGTCCGGATTTTTCTTTTAGACATAGCCTGGACAACTCCAAATCTTAACTGACTTAAGAGATGGGCTCTTCCCTTATCATATCAAATATGAAGTGGTAGGCAACTGATTTGATTTGAACCTTATTCAATAGGTATGCAGCTTCTCAAGTGCATAACTCCCAAAAGGAAATAGGTAACTCAGTAGTACTCATCATAGAGCACACCTTATCATATAGGGTGTGATTGCTCCGCCCCGGTATACCATCGTGCTATGGTGTATATGGAGGAGTAATGCTGAGAGAGAATCTCATTCTCCTTTAGGATAGTCCATGAATTCTATGCACAAGTATTCTCCTCCCTGATCTCATCATAGGTCATAATACTTCTACCCGGTTTTTGGTTCTCTACTTCTAACTTATATTCTGATGAATATCTCAAAAGCTTCGGACTTATGTTTCAACAGGAACATATGTCTGAATCTTGAGAGATCATCAGAGAATGTAATGAAGTACAAAGAACCGGTCCTGGTATGTGTAGACGGGGGACCTTACATACATCAACATGTATCAATCCCAAGAGTTTACTAACTCTTTCTCTGTTTCCAATAAACAGAGCCATAGTCATCTAATCTTTGTGACATGACTGGCAAGTTTCATAAGATGTAAATTTAAACTGATTTAAATATGCATCTAAATGTAACTTCAGCCAGTCGGGTCGCATTGATATGACCCAGTCTACAATACCTCAAGAAGGATTTGTTCATTTCTGAACTCTTCCTCTTGTGTGTGTTCTGTATACTAAGAACTGTAGTTCGATTTAGAACATCAATGCTTTTAGATATCGTGCCTGAACCGATCAACTTTTGATATAGGAAATATTCAAAACATTATCCAACAATACAAAATTATATCCTTTATTTACTAATAAAGAGACTGATATGATTTTGTACATCAGGTTCGGTATCTAATAACATTTGCTTAAAATCAATGTATTTGGAAATACAGGGTGACAGTGACCAACAGACTTGGCTGCAACACTTGCACCGTTTTCTGTCTCATAAAACTTATCACCCGTTCTCAGTTCTCTACCTTTCTGTAGCCCATGTAACGGATTATATTAGCGGGATCCTGATCCGGTATCTCATACCTAGGACGTAGAGGACACTGAGAAACAGTTCTTTATAACTAACACACCCGTAGGAGATGCATCATATGCACTTTCTTCGTTTGGGTGGCATAGGAATTCTGGTATTCCCCTATTTCCTGCTCTGTCTTATAACAATTATAAGTTGGATCGGGACCAACGGTTCCCAGCTCAGTATAACAAGCGGGTTCGGTCAAAATATCCGTATTATTATCTTGATTAAGGCGTGATATGGTCACTACCTGGAGAGAGAGAGAAGAAAACACTCTGCGTGCGCTCTTGCAAGAATAGATTGGTTATTATTTTATCTAATCATGATGGCTCCTACTGTTTTTATCAAATCTTCCTTCAAACCCTAAAAGGAAAGACTAGCCGGGATTAATTACATGCTACAAGTTCGCCAATCTTTCAGCCAGGCCAGTGTCGGTACTTTGAGGGAGGTCCCCCGTGCTTTCGCACGAACCTAATTAATGTAAACCTCGTTTTCCCAGAGGCGTAACCTCGTTAACACCTTTCTAGACACCTACTTGATCGGTTAATTTGTATTGTGTAAAACTCTCTCAGGAGTAACTCTTACTCGCAGCGGGTATCGGGATGCAACTATCTCATAGAAGGCATGCAATCTCATTGCAAATTTCAACACTTGAAATTCCCGATAATATTTTGCCCCTAACGTGCTATGACCTTGAAGAAAGCCAACAAACCATAGCCTGCTAGTCAAGTTCAACCCGTCATTTCTTGATTGAATTAAACCCACCCGCATGACCCTTGACGAAAGCCAACAAAGCCGTACGACTACCCTAATCCAATCACATCGTATGCAGCAGATAAGCAGCATATAGCTACCGCACACTACACCTTGACGAAAGCCAACAAATGTAGCACGAATACTATATACAACTTATCTGAAATGATGGAGGGCTACGCCAGGTTTTTCTGAAAACCTATTGCGTAATGAACTTGATATCGTTGTAGAATCAAATGATTTTTAAATGGAGTGTTTTTGAGGCTTTTCTAGTTTTGCTAAAGGAGTCACTCCTGGTGAAGGGATTGTCGGCCCTTTCCTCGTCGAATGAGGTGCAGGATATATCATCTATATCACTGTGCAAAGCAGAAACTATAGAAGCAATCAAAAGACAAACCGAGAGTTGTAGCATCTGCCAGTTATTGCTAAAGGAGTCACTCCCGGTGAAGGGATCTCGGCCCTTTCCTCGTCGAATGAGGTGCAGGATGTTCTGCAAGGAACACCGCGATGCATAGCAAGAACTGTGGCTACCTGTTTTTGAAAATTCGATTCCACAACATCTTTTAGGTTTCTTTTACTTTCATTAATCATATTAATGAAGTCCCATCAGTTAAGTCCACCTAAACATCACAGATAAATACGACGTACACTTATGCCATCCGCATTCGCCTCGATGTCCCCTCGTGCACCGTTAGGTTAGGTAACTAACGGCAGAGCGGGGCAGGGCTTTCGCGGGTGTAAAACATAAGTAACGTCTATATAATATATCATATATACTATATACAGTATCCATCACAGCATATCAAATGATCACATCACAGATATCGCAGCAGAAGAAACATATGAAACTTTGGATATACTAGGACGTCCGTGTTTTCAATACGAGCCAGTATAAAACACGGATTCCACGGTCGCGATGAATAGCCAAACCCACACCCCTAGACCCCTACGAGAGCAGCAAGCAACCCTACCAATTCTAGAGTTAGGAGACCCGGACTCGACTCCTCGAGTTGGTCTCCCACTGGACTCCAGAACCCGGTTACTTGTGCTCTCCTCCTTGGGTCTATCCTAGTGCGGAAAAGTAAATAATATACAAATGGTGACATCATCCGCAACCTGGAAGTGCCCTAATAAAAGAATATTACATACAAGTTTTTACATGAATGAAAATGAAAAAACACTCATCTCACATAAAACCCCCCCGGCTATTCAATCACAACGATCCAATATAACATATCCAGCAACACATAACATCACATGTCATCAACGTAAGTAAATATGCCCATCCTAATTGTCGTTGACATATAGCAACGAAACCGGCGATATCACATATTACACTTACGGTCATAGAAAAGAAAGTGTAAAACTACAACAGTTGGAATCCACAACCTCTTTAGACATCGCATGCCTAATCAAATGAATTCCTTAGACATCGCATGCCTAACAATTATAAACCCCACATTTTAGTCTCATTTATCGAAAAATCTTTTCAATATCTAGTCGGGCAATTCAACAAGATTCCCGCCATCCTGACCGAATGCTCGTCGCAAACTTTAGTAGACGGCCGCACCCCCAATACTGTCGACGAAGTGCACTAAGGCGGAACACCGCTGCTGCGAGCACCCGAACGGATGCTTTTTGGCAACGGGGTTCTCCTACAGTCACTTGGTCGGGGCTATGGGGTGTAGCTGTCTATTAAGTTTACCCGGCGAGTATCCACATAGGCTACGTGATTGCAACGGACTTTTGATCACATCAAAATTCCGTGGCAACCGATCAAATTGAGACTAAAGTGCTATGTTTATAATATTCAAATCTATTATCTCATAACTACTTATGGATTCCAAATATTGTATCACATTCCAGATAAATAGAAAATGTTAAACTTTCCGATCGAACAATCAAACACCCAAGTTTTCCCGAAATAACTCAACACATGAAATAAGTTTAAAAACATTCACTTCATGCCACAGTACCAACGGTCCAGCCGTAGAAGGGTCAAGCCAACGCCTCACATGTGGCACTCCGTACTGTCCCAAACCCTAAGGTTCAAAGGGCAGTTCAAGACGGTCGCATAATCGAGTTAAGGTCTGTTGTCTTCTAGAGGGTCCATCGTGTTTCTTGCACTACTTAGAACGTTCTCAAACTTCGGAAAAATCCAACACTTAGAAATTTCCCGGCAGGGGAAAATGTGGGTATTTATATCTGGTCGAACTTTTTAACATGTTCTAAAATTACTCGGAAAAACACATAGATATAATTAGACAATCCGATCGAATCCATGAACTCCCAATACAACCCAGAAAACTCAACTCTTGAGTAAGATTTAAAAATTCCCAGAAAACACAGCAATTCCAAAAATAAATTACTGTGCAAACCACGTGGCCTAACTCACCAATATGGCCGCGGAACTGCCGCACAAGCAAGGGTGGGGCCGCGGTTCCACGGCGCTTTGGTCGAGTTGGGGTCACGTGCTTCACAGTAACTCCTACAATTCCCTGCAGAATTTTTTGGATATTTTTAATTGACAAAATTCCACAGTTTTGAAAAAAGTACAGAGAAGGGTTATTTTTAGGGTTTCGGGGTTCGATCGGGTTTCTAACTTCGTCTACTCATCGCCTAAGGCTCTAGCTAGGCTCTGATACCACTGTAGGGTTACTAGCCACACTCAAGAGGTTCCACAAGGCATCTACCATGTCAAATTCAAAAAATTCATGTGCCGAGAAACCCTAAACTAGATCGATAACTAGAGGTAAAGGCGAAACATGCACAAGTTAACAACTTAACTACTAAGTGAATGGAAATACAACCTTTGTAGATCCGGTCCTCCACTTCTTTAGCTCCGTGATGACGTCCCTTCGCTACGATTACCGGGATCCCGGACTCTTACGATGGTTTCGTCGGAGAAATGAGCGGGCTAGGTCGTTGACTTCGATGCTGAAGATGATCTACGTCGAGGCAACTCTAACTCAAGCTCCATCTTCACTTGGTCATGAACTTTATGAAGAAAACACCCTATACAACATGGCAAGTGGTAGAGGATGAAGAAATAGAAAGTGGGTTCACTTTGGATTTGGGTTTCTCACTTGATTTCATCACTTGACAATTTTCAAGAAAGGTTTGCTTTTTCTTCATGAAGAAGATTAAGAAAAAGAAAGAAAAAGAATTCATTCTTTAGAAAATTCAAGTGATTCTTATCATATAACAACCATGGGTTAGTTTAACTCATGCAGAGAATAAACTAGGGTTTAGGTAATGGTTAGGTTTAAGAATAAAAACAAAATGGTGAAGCTTCATGAAACTCCAAGAATAAAACAAAGAAAGCCACCATATTTGTTTTTGCCCAAAAAATAAATGAATAAATAAATAAGGCAAATGAAACCCTAACCATTAACTAAACATGGTGTATAGCATACACACACACTCAAGTTTGCATGTATCATCAAACATGATACAATCAAGTGCACAAAAATATATCACATATACTACTTGTGCACTTCAAGTGAGAAAATCAATCTTAAGTGAACAAATACTAGTTAATGTAAAGTAATATATCAAACATATAATTATACATTAAATCATTAAATCAACACTTGATTTAATGATCCGGTCATATTACATATAACCGACTAATATCAATAGTAATAACTTATCGAATCAACACTTGATCCGATAACACGGCTATATCGCATATAACCGATCAATGTCACAAATCGCAAGAATCGAATACAGTATCACATACTGGTAATATTCTTGGTCCCGTACATATCTCATATGCGCTCCTATTTCGTTTCGCTTGAGCCAGGAAACCTCTGTGTAAGACTCTAAAGACTCGTCAATACGCCGGCAGCAGGTGATGACCATATCAAACACCCACAATCCGCAAGCGGTCTGTTAAACGTAACGTCCACCCGGGTATTGAGCGATCAGAAGATCAATGAGCAAGCCCGCTCACACTCCTGTGAATCCAACCAGTAACACTTACCGTACAGTCCGGTCTCGTCGTCTGATATATCGCATATCTTGCCTAGGGGTGGTAAACGTCAGACCCCAGTAGCTCGATAAGTCGTGTCGATATGAGGTCTATAACAGTTCGAGAAACTAATGGTAACACTTACCAGTAAATCTCAGCAAACCTGGCCAGGGATTTCCGGTTATAGCCATTCGAACACAGCGCAACATCAACTCCCTATACCGGGAGAGACGAATCCCCTCCTATCGCTCATTGCCTCCATGTGATTCGGGACTGTACCCAAAAACCACCGTTTTGCACGCCCTCTTGGACGTGGTAAGGTGGAAATCAAAGCACAGTGGGAATCACACAAAACTCTATAACGATCTCGGGTCTACAGACTAACCTGTACCAGTGTCACCAGAGAACTGCCATTTGACGTAAGGTATAATACCATCTGGGAGTTCTCGGCGAGTCCGTCCAGTATACCCAGTCTCCACTGAGCACCCGTATATCATCTCTGATGTCAAACACCAATGGATATGGGATCATCCATCGCCCATCTGTATGGGTCGAGAAGGTATACGCTAGTCTACTCTGGTATATCGATGCCCCGTCTCGATACACCCACGCCTAGGGACCTTGAAGGATGTACTTATGGACTACCATGTCCCCACTAGTTTGATCCGCATAGTAGTCCAGGTAGTCAAGTACACATCCTAAGAGCTTTACCAACATGTAACAGAGAGACAATCAGTGTACACGTTAAGGTAAAGAGCAACCAGATAGCATACTATCATGTCGAGCAAGAAAGTCCTCCCTATATATGTCCAAGCATCCACTACAATATACATCCTATGTATAGTAATGGTCTCTAGGGCATACATATAACTAACACATACTAGTGGGGACATGGTAGTCCATAAGTACATCCTTCAAGGTACCTAGTCGTGGGTGTATCGAGACAGGGCATCGATATACCAGAGTAGACTAGCGTATACTTTCTTGACCCATACAGATGGGCGATGGATGATCCCATATCCATTGGTGTTTGACATCAGAGATGATATACGGGTGCTCAGTGGCGACTGGGTACACTGGACGGACTCGCCGAGAACTCCTTGATGGTATTATACTTTACGTCAGATGGCAGTTCTCTGGTGACACTGGTACAGGTTAGTTTGTAGACCCGAGATCGTCATAGAGTCTTGTGTGATTCCCACTGTGCTTTGATTTCCACCTTACCATGTCCAAGAGGGCGTGCAAAACGGTGATTTTTGGGTACAGTCCTGAATCACATGGAGGCAATGAGCGATAGGAGGGGATTCGTCTCTCCCGGTATAGGGAGTTGATGTTGCGCTGTGTTCAATTGGCTATAACCGGAAATCCCTGGCCAGGGTTGCTGAGATTTACTGGTAAGTGTTACCAGTAGTTTCTCGAACTGTTATAGACCTCTTATCGAGATGACTTATCGAGCTACTGGGGTCTGACGTTTACCACCCCTAGGCGAGATATGCGATATATCAGACGACGAGACCGGACTGTACGGGAGTGTTACTGATTGGATTCACAGGAGAACTAGCGGGCTTGCTTGTTGATCTTCTGATCGCTCAATACCCGGGTGGCCGTTACGTTTAGCAGATAGCTTGCGGCTTGTGGGTGTTTGATATGATCATCACCTACTGCCGGCGTATTGACGAGTCTTTAGAGTCCTACACAGAGGTTTCCTGGCTCAAGCGAAACGAAATTGGAGAGCATATGAGATATGTGCAGGACCGAGAATAATACCAGTATGTGATACTGAATTCTATTCTCGCGATTTGTATCATCGGACGGTTATATAAGATATAGCCGGGTTACCGAATCAAATGTTGATTCGATATATTGATACACTTGATATTAGTCGGTAGTATGCAGTATAACCGGATCATTAAATCAAGTGTTGATTTAATGATTTAATGTATAATTATATATTTGATATATTACTTTACATTAACTAATATTGGTTCATTTAAGATTGATTTTCTCACTTGGTGTGCACAAGTTGTATATGTGATATATATTTTGTGCACTAGTTTGTATCATGATTGATGATACATGCAAACTTGGGTGTGTATGCTTTAAACCATGTTTAGGTAAATGATTAGGGTTTTATATACTTTATTTATTTTATGAAAACAAAATGGTGGCTTTCTTATTTATTTGCTATAAGCTTCAAGCATCTTTGAAAAAGGTCAAAACCATTTTGTTTTTATTCTTAAACCTAACCATTACCAAAACCCTAGTTTATTCTCTACATGAGTTAATCTCACCCATGGTTGCAACATGATAACTTCACTTGATTATTCTTTTCACATAATTCCTTTTTCCATTCTTTTCTTCTTCTTCTTCATGAAGAAAATAAAACATTTCTTGAAAAATTTCAAGTGTTGAAATCAAGTGAGAAATCCAAATCCAAAGTGAACCCACTTCCTATTTCTTCATCCTCTACCACTTGCCATGTTGTATAAGGTGTTTTCTTCACAAGGTTCATGACCTAGTGAAGATGGAGCTTGAGTTAGAGTCGTCTCGATGTAGATCATCTTCGGCATCTAAGTCAACGACCTAGCCCTCCCATTTCTCCGATGAAACCGACGCTAGAGTCCGGGATTCCGATGATCGCAGCGGAGGGACGTCAACACGGTGCTAGAGAAGTGAAGGACCGGAACTACAAAGGTTGTAGTCCCTTTCACTTAGCAATAAAGTTGTTTACTTGCATGTTTCGCCTTACCTCTTGTTAACGATCTAGCATTAGGGTTTCTCGGCACATGAAAAATTTGATTTTGGCATGGTTGAAGCCTTGTGGAACCTCATGGGTGTGCCTAGGAGCCCTACAATGATGAGGGTTGACTTTCTACCATCTGAAAGATCAATAGTGATATTGTTCTTGACTCGCAACAGTTTTAGTAAAATGGATTTTTTCAGAAAAAAATTGTGGGAGTATGGTAGAACTGGAAGTGATTCCAGAATCGCAAACGTTTACGGAAAATTTAATAGGACCTATATATTCAATCAGGTTTGATATTATATTAGCCACTCCGCAGATATGGTGGGTAACCTCAGACACCCGAGAGGTACTCCGGTAGCCTCAAGGACGGTGGCAGGGAAGTTCTTGTTTACCCAGACTTGACACTACTGTTGTTCCAGACTATGAGACCCAGCAGGAGGATAAGTATAGCGTCGTTCTAAACTAGTTTTAGAAGTGTACTTATATATTATTCCGCCAGAGGGTTGTCGCAGTCAGTGGGAGCAGCGGAAGCATAGTGGGCAAGTAGCTTATGTCTATTTATAGGCTTGAGCAGATATAGCGGAAATAAGATCATCTATTTTTTGATGTGACAGTCATGGGTTTGACTTCATCAGAATAGGGGATGGATCTGTTAAGAAGGTAGTAGGGTGTAATGTCCTGGTATTTGGATGACATACACAGAGTAGGAAGTAAAATTCCTATACTACGATCGGTTGTTCTTTGGTCGTCACACAGTTGTTTCTCTACAAAGGACATGGATATAATATCAGACATTATGGTAATTAGATCTATGGTTTTAGATCTAGATTTGGGTAGTTTCCCAATGTGGGTACTTTGACAGTATTCTAAAGGTATTTAGAATAAATGACTCCTGGCATGGTGGTATACCTGCAGTTGATGGAGTCACCCTCTCTAAAGGTGTCTTACAGACTAAAGGAGAGAGGGATGAGCATGATTGGCAGATCACTTGCTTAGTCAATCATGAGATGTCAAGTAACACACCAGATATTGTTTTTGCACTAGATGCGATAAGTTTATATTAATCCAATCCTGAAGAAACATAAGGAAGCAGTTTTAGAACATAAGTGCATGTTCTACGGAATTGACGACGACAGCCTCTTTCGGGAGACGGTTATCATTCCATGCTTCCAAGGTGACATGGATGACAGAGTGATTGTCAGAGTTATAGTTTTCCCTCTGACGAGGGACAGTATTATGGACAGGTGGTCCAAGAGAATACTGTGGGAGGCATGGTGCTGGATACTGATTAGGTTCAGTTATCAATAAAGTCTAAGAAGTTTGGATTTGGAGTTCATTTACGAACAAGGTCCCATCAGATATTCAGACATATTCTAAGATAGGCATTACTCGATTTGGGAGATGGCTTTCTATGCGAACTTGAGATTAAGAGAGACATGGAAAGAAACATCAGGGTAGATCCACTCACTGAGGCTATTTCTCGAACACGTGAGTTTTACAAACGAGCTTTATGAAACTGATTAGTAGAGGAGTTGGATGTTCGGTATCACACGGGCTGTGAGTATGCGACATCACAATAATTAGCTTTAAGTGCAAGTGGGAGATTGTTGGATATAGTGCCCTCAAAGTCAATTATTGGATCGCAGGTACGTGATTGCAATGATTGAGGCAGGACCTATACCGATATGACGGTTGATTGAATGAGATTTCAGATGAGTCGGTTTATAGAAAATGAATAGAAATCACAACCAAAAATATTTGACCGCAATCAATAACGGTGTCGAAATGTAGCGCGTTAGTAAGTGCGGATAGTCCACAGGGATTGTGCGATTCGTTCTTATTTTGTTTTGTTTAAATTGAAAATTTAATAGAAAAGAAAAGCAAAAAAGAATTCAAGATTTATATCGATGAATTTCAAGAATAAACTAAATCTAATCAAGAATCAAGAAAGCGTTAAACATCAAGAATCAAGAATTGATATAATTCCAATCGATTTAAGTTTCAAGATTTGAAGTAAAGCTCGTAGGAATCGATTAGATCGTAGATGTGAAGAAGACTAGAAATTACCGTTTCTTATCCATTAACAAGTTGATGCTAAATCGATGTCGATTTATCGAGAATTAAGGATCTTGCGAAGAATTAGGGTTTCTTCATCCTATCCTTTGTCCTTTCGATGAATCGCATTCACAAGATAGCTTCTAGAAAATCGAATGATTGATCGTTGATCTCTAGATCGTGTGAAAAGAATCAGGAATGCATTTCGCATCGATCTAGATCATCGATCATTCAATTTTCAAGAATTTACAATCGTTATAGGACTTAAGAAAACGTTTAAAGATTTTTCAACATCATCATTCTACCGATCATCTCGATTCCTCCACGAGCGGAGTTTTATTCAAGCATCATCACAAAGAATACATTCAAGAATCGAAGTTGAATCATAATGCTTGAATTGAAATATAAGCAAGTAAAAAGAATCTTCACCTTTATTTATTCCATAATTTGTTACACATTGCTCAAGACTACAAGAATTTGAGAAGGAACAAGATTGTCGAATCTAGCGTTGCATCGGCTCCTTGAGTCGTGGATCGGCTTGGATCCCGTGCTCCGATGAAGTCCAGCTTCGCTTCTAAAGGATGGTTGAAGACTTACTTTGCTAGAACTCAAAGGATCTTGAATTTGGTTTCTTGATTGGATTAGGGTTAGGGTTTGGAGGTGGCAAGAGTTGGGTTGAAGAGGTGATAGAACAACACTCAACAACAAATGAATTGAGGAACAAACTATTGAACAACCCTTTTTAAGAGAGGCCTAGGGTCCTTTTTATAGGTTTGGGAATGAATAGCTTCCTTAAGAAGCTTGGATTAGGTTAGCTTCCCTTCTAAGCTAGTTAGTTAGGTAGAAGCCTCTAGAACTAGTTAGTTAGGGATTAGCTTCTACCCTAAGCTAGGAGGTTAGGGAGAAGGTTCTAGGCTCTTAATGGAGTTAGGGTGAAGCTTGCTTTGGAAGCTAGGAATGTTTAGTTTAGAACCCAAGGGCTTGCTGATCAGGCAGAATGTTCAGGAGCTTTCTGGAAATTGCAGAGGCTTAATGAAGTGCACACACTTAGGAAAAGGTACTGTAGCAGGGAAGGAGGGCTGACGTGGCAGGGCCGCCACGGAACCGCGGCACAAGGCGACTCCGGCCGCGGTTCCGCGGCCAAGTTGGAGTCTTAAGGCTTCAACTTTGCAGTGTTGCTTCCTGATGTCTTAAAGTGTACTTTTTGATATGTTGAATCTCTGAATGCCTTTTAGATCATTACCAGATTCCAAATCCTTGAGTTGGCGTATTCTTTAGCAGCACCGTTATGTAAATTTGACCGTTCTTCTGTAATTTCCTGCACGGACTTCGAAACACAAGTCGCGCAATACAGGAATGATGCAATGCTATGATAAACAGTCAATTTCCCTAAAAATGCCGATTTTAGTATACAGTATAGGTAATCTAGTATTTTACAGGTGTTTTGCTAATATGTGCGATATGAATACCGAATACCTCTACATGAATGCAAAAGGTAGGGAAATTGCCGTGTTAAAAATACAGTATTTTCGACTGATAAAATTCCCCCAAACTTATTTTCTGTCGTCTCGAGTGAATGATTTTATTAAAAAGAGAAGGAGAAAAGAAAGAAAGAGAAAAACTAACTAGCACACTTTCGTAGGCAACACGATTGCACCGAGCCTTTAAACCTTTTGGTGTCCCTAGTAGGTGGAGTGTTGTCTCCTGAGGGTTTTCAGCGGATTGCACCCACAAAATCCAATAATAAAAGGAAGATCCTGAATATTACATTTAAAGAAAAGAATTGTAAAAGAAAAGCCTTGAAAATTAGGGTTTCCAACTAAGCTAGCTTTTCAGTTGTCATGAGCCCTATCTTAATAGTCATGAAAAGATGTCAGAAATCACATAACCCTCAATAAAACATCGTCCTATTCTTCATTCCTATCTTTCTTCCAAACATTGATCATATAACCCTACGTGTGTATAAAAGACATCCCTACACCCGGAGAATTCAATTCAAGCTATCATACTCTTGCCCATCAGCCTTAGTACTTTTTAATTAATGAATATTTAGATGAGTTTGCTCACATACTTTCATGCGACCGTTAATACTTCTTGAGGTACTAACCGACCGATTACTCATGTGCTTGCTTATTTGGTGTTTTTCCTCATCTTGCACCACCGAAGGCTTAACAGTGACTCCCAGACCAGTTGGCCTTAGGGCACTAGGTGAAGAGGCACCCTCTGTCACGACCCGAGAATTTCGACTCGTGACCGGCACTTAACCACGCAACGTCTACAGGCGTAACGCGGCTAAGTAAGCCGAACCCAGAAATCAAAACCAATAAATATAGAGTGATTGAAACATTTTTTGTAAAAACAGTCATACATATCTGAGAAACTTCCATTTTATTTAGTAGAAATCCTTTTTAGTTCAAGAGTTATAATTTTTATAATTTTGGCAACATTTCCTTTTTAAAACATTTGTCCCGCAAGTCGGGTAAAAGCAAGGTGTAGCAGAAATAACAAGTGAAATGAATAAAGCATCACAATATGATATACGACGCCGTAGCGAAGAATACACAGTAAAGCAAGGACAAATATCACAAAGATAAGACTGCAAAAAATAAAGTCGGCTCTCATGCGAGCTCGATACTAGAGTATAAAATCATACACATCGTCCTCACAACTGTCTCTAAGTTAATACAGAAAGGTAGATGGAGAATACTAGATACATCAATATACAACTGAAAGATAACAGATACCGCACAAAACCCACCTATCAGCAAAAGGCTATCTCGCCTCAAAAGGGTATCTGTGCTAAAAGATGCGGTAAACAGCCAGCCGTGACTATTCCCAAGGGCAACCTGCAAATACTGTGGCACAACGGGGGTGAGTTGCCAACTCGTGAATAAAGATAACATATAAAGGTGATCGCGAGCATGCACATATAGCGTGGCTCTACTAATGCCAGCAGATAATATCAATGCATGACAAACAGTGGATGCAATAGTAATGCAAGTGCTCTATCAGGTAAATGCTACAGGATGAGGTATATAGTAATCAATACTGAGCATGGGATAAATAATATCTACATGGATATGTCAACATGGAAAGCAATAATCGGTGCCTCAGACTGCACCCAATCCCAAATACACTCAGGCGCCGGCACACCCATCGGCCCTCAAATCCTGTATACCTCAGAGGAATCACGAGTGCCCAACATCGGCACCCAAAATATCATAAAATACTCGTGTCCAGCATCGACATGCAAATCCTCGTATCTCGGACTCCGTCAGTCCGGATCAGCCCACGGGGTCCGTCTGCGGTATCGGCCCTCGGCCCCGGCAGTACGGATCATCCCGCATCCATCTCTCGACTCTGGTCAGTATCCTCCGGACAACTGCCAGGTCCAACCAATCACCGGTAGGTACTCTCCCGCCTCCAGGCTCAATCGGCAAAACCCATCGATCATTTCGCCGAGGGGAACCATACCGGGCCCACCACGAACCCGCAGACGGATCATCCACTCCTCGAATCGGGTTTCAAGCACACGTCTCAGCACCGAGAAAACGCGTGGTGGACGCACCAAAATATCATATCATGAGGTACCGGGTTTTTCAAAATGGTGCATCTTTTCTTTAAATAATTCCACGGTCCTCAAAACCAGAAATCACATGTAAATCCAACACCAATAATAAATCCAATGCGATGTACAATATAAATCAATCCATGATATGGGTATAAGGGGAAAACCGCTTTTAAATTAGTTTCCGTTTTTACAGATGTCATGCGGCTCCAAATGTCCAGGAAATCATAAGTAAGATAAACTATAACAATATAATCATGGCAGCTCTACAGTGAGTGTGGCATGGCAATTACTAACGGTGTGTGTGTAGCATGCAAATAGTGCTCGTGCAACATGAACCGTTAGTAATAGTGCGGTGTTCTATCAGTTCTAAGCATATATCTATAATTACAGCAGGAAATGCAATATGCAATGACAATCCATGGGGTAAATGCAATATATATACTAAGGTCCTATCAGCCCTGACGCATAACACCATGCGCGCGATATCCCCGTAGATGTGAAATCTACTCACCGTGTCTCGCGCTAAGTGTATCCAACAACTTGCTTGCCCTTCTTCGCAGCGTCCGTCTCACTGGCCTGCGAACCTAGAATCACATAACATATATCACACATAAGCTCAATTTCACAGAAACGCGACATTATGGTCCAACTAGAAACCCGTGTCGCAAACCAATCGCGCGTGTGCGCGATACGCTAAAACGTGTGATCACGCGCCTGAAACTACCCCGACGCGTCGCGATACGCAAAAACCCCAAACCTACTCACGTATCACGCGTGTCGCGAAGGTTTAGGAAAACGGAAAAATAGGTATTTGGTCCCAGATTTCTATACAGAACTAGATTTACAAAACTATATATATAACAACACCCTACACACTAGCAGACACCTATAGGACCAAACACCACCCCAAACCTTACCCATCTGGCCGCAATTTGCGGCCAGAAAGAGAAAATCGGCGGCCTACTGTAGCAATTAGGGGGTCGGGTTCAAGCTATGGTATCAGCACATCTCCACTACACTGCAGTCTTCCCAATTTCACTCAGATCTCATCGGGTCAAAAGCAGATCCAGAAAACCTCAAATTTGCTTAAAAACGACAATTTGTATCAAATAGGGAAACTGGTGGTATTTTAGTGTAATAGGGGTTAAGCTAAGCTAATAGGGTCTCAACAAACCTCAAATATCCTACTGAAACCAATTTACACCTCATTAGCACAAGGTCCCCACTAAACACTGCATATCACACTAAAACGCACTAAAAACCATTAACCGATGCAAATCTACGCCAACCAAGCAAACTAGGGAAGCAAGTTAGGAAATATA
The DNA here is from genome assembly GCA_030015575.1 of Agapanthus africanus. Taxonomy (NCBI): domain Eukaryota; kingdom Viridiplantae; phylum Streptophyta; class Magnoliopsida; order Asparagales; family Amaryllidaceae; genus Agapanthus; species Agapanthus africanus. Next base: position 248,467,654 of record JASDDO010000029.1, on the reverse strand, counting down.
CCTCACAGTTAACCCTAGGGAGCTGCAGGAAGATGAAGAAGTGAAGGGAAGGGGCTGCACTAGGTGCTGGTGCTGCTGCTGCTCACTGTGCTGCTGCTACTGCCTCTGCCTGCTGCTGCTGCTTCTGGCCTCAGGTGTTGCTGTTGCTGTGCTTGCTGCTGCTGCTGCTGCTGGGGGTTCTGGAGCTGAGGTAAGTGTGTGTGTGTGAGTGTGTGGGTGTTTGAGAGAAAAACAAAGAAATGAGAGGAAACACCCAAGGTCCAATTGTCAACCCTCCTCTCTCTCTCTTCATTTAATGCAAGCATGGCTTGAGCCATGATGCCCTCTATCTCTCTCTCACAAGTCAACACCCACTACAAATTTCAAATTAAAGTAATTTTTAATTAACTAATTAAACTTGATTAAAACCCAAAAGGCTTAATCCTCAAGATTAACCCACCATGGTCACTTAACATGGTAAAAACTCATTTAAAAACCCTAGTTTACATGCACATGTGTGTGCAAGCCTAGGAAAATTTTAGAAAAATATTTATTAAATTAGGAAAAATATTTGAAACAAAATTTGGTAAACTTTTTATCAAAACCCATTATTTAAATATATTTAGTCACTAAACAAATCCTAAGGTGTTACAATCTCTCCCCCTTAAAGAAATTCGTCCCCGAATTTCAAAAATCTAACTACACGCACCTTCAAAAAGATGGGGATACGTCTTCATCATCTCGCTTTCGGTCTCCCAAGTGACCTCCTCACGGTTCTGGCCACGCCAAAGTACCGTGACTGATAGAATGTCCTTCGATCTTAATTTCTTCACTTGCCGATCCAAGATCATCACCGGCTGCTCTGCATAGGAAAGGTCACGCTCAAGCTGGATCGTCGGATGCTGAATCACATGCGAAGGATCATGAAGATATCTGCGGAGCATCAAGACATGAAATACGGGGTGCACGTCTGGAAAGCTGGGCGGAAGGGCTAAACGGTAGGCTACTGCACCAACACGCTCGAGGATCTCGAAGGGGTCCACATACCTGGGACTGAGCTTCCCCTTCTTCCCAAACCTCATCACACCTTTCATTGGGGAGACCCTCAAGAAAACATGATCACCAACCGAAAACTCAAGTCTGCGTCGCCGACGATCCGCATAAGATCTCTGCCTACTCTGGGCTGCTCCCATCCTATCGCGAATCAACTGGATCTTCGCTGTCGTCTCCTCAATGATCTGTGGCCCTAAGATACTGCTCTCACTGAGCTCTGTCCAACAAGTGGGCGACCTGCATCTCCTCCCATAAAGAGCCTCAAATGGTGCCATCTGTATGGTCTCCTGGTAGCTGTTATTGTAGGAGAACTCAACTAAGGGCAAATGGTGATCCCAGCTACCTCCGAAATCCAATACACAAGCTCTGAGCATGTCCTCAAGAGTCTGAATGGTCCGCTCTGACTGTCCATCGGTCTGCGGATGAAATGCTGTGCTGAAACTCAAACGAGTGCCCAAAGCCTCCTGAAGCCTTTGCCATAGTCTACTGGTAAACTGGGTGCCTCTGTCGGACACAATACATGTCGGGACTCCGTGTAGTCGCACTATCTCGTCAATGTAGATCTGGGCATACTGAGTAAATCCGAAAGTCATCTTCACCGGTAGGAAGTGAGCCGCTTTCGTCAAACGATCCACGATCACCCAGATGGAGTCATACCCCCGACCAGTCCTGGGTAGTCCCACAATGAAGTCCATCGAAATCTGTTCCCATTTCCACTCCGGAATGGGTAACGGCTGTAGCTCTCCCGCGGGCCTCTGGTGTTCAGCCTTGACTTGCTGACAAGTCAGGCATCTTGACACAAAATCTGCGATGTCCCTCTTCATTCCGTCCCACCAGTAAACACCTCTCATATCATGATACATCTTGGTGGAACCGGGATGGACGCTGTACACTGATCGATGTGCCTCCTCAAGAATCTCACGCCTCAGTCCCTCAGCATCTGGTACGAACAGTCTGACTCCAAATCGTAGTAACCCCTGATCATCGATCACGAACTCAGAAAATCTGCCCTGTCCAATCTGTGCCATGATCTCTGAACATCGGTCGTCACTGAGCCGTGCCTCACGTATACGATCAATCAACTGTGGGCGGGCACGGACATGCGCTATCTGTCCTCCAATCGGCGTGAACTCGAACTGTATCCGGCTGTCGCATAATATCTTCCAATCTGCTGACGACTGCCCCTGTACTGCGCTCAAACAAGATAGACTACTCCTGGGCCTCCTGCTCAAACCATCCGCCACTACATTTGCCTTGCCCGGGTGATATAAGATCTCGCAGTCGTAATCCTTCACTAACTCCATCCATCGGCGCTGTCGAAGGTTCAGGTCCCGCTGCTGGAATATGTATTTCAGACTCTTGTGATCCGTAAATATCTGGCATGACTCGCCGTATAGGTAATGTCGCCAGATCTTAAGTGCAAAGACCACTGCTGCCATCTCCAAATCGTGAGCGGGGTAGTTCTGCTCATGCTTCTTCAATTGTCGTGAGGCATACACGATCACCTTATCATGCTGCATCAGTACGCACCCTAACCCCACTCGAGAAGCATCACAATAGACCACATATCCGCCCGATCCGGAAGGCAAAGATAACACCGGTGTCGTCGTCAGCCGAGTCCGTAACTGCTGAAAACTGTGCTCGCACTCTTCCGTCCAATCGAAAGGAACTCCCTTCCGGGTCAACCCGGTCAACGGTGTAGAAATACGGGAGAAGTCCTGCACAAAACGCCTGTAGTAACCGGCCAACCCCAAAAAGCTGCGAATCTCCGTCACCGATGTGGGTCTGGGCCAACGCTGAACGGCCTCTATCTTCCTCAGATCTACACATATACCGTCTCGTGAAATCACATGTCCCAAGAAGTCCACGCTGTCCAGCTAAAAAGCACACTTGGAGAATTTCGCATAAAGCCGGTGCTCCTTCAAAGTCTGCAATGTAATCCACAGGTGCTGCTCGTGCTCCTCACTACTCCGGGAATACACCAAGATATCGTCAATGAAGACTATGATGAACAGATCCAAATATGGCCGGAAAATACGGTTCATCAAGTCCATGAAGGCTGCTGGCGCATTGGTGAGTCCGAACGACATTACCAAAAACTCGTAATGGCCGTAGCGCGTACGGAAAGCTGTCCTGGGAATGTCCTCCTGTCGAACCCGCAGCTGATGATAGCCCGATCGTAAATCGATCCTCAAAAAGTACCCTGCTCCCTGAAGCTGGTCGAACAAATCGTCGATACGCGGCAGAGGATACCTGTTCCGCACTGTCACCCTGTTCAGCTGGCGGTAGTCGATACACAGACGCAAACTACCATCTTTCTTCTTAACGAACAGGACTGGAGCACCCCAAGGAGAAACACTGGGTCGAATAAGTCCCTTGTCCAGCAAATCTTGCAACTGACCCTTCAATTCTCTAAGTTCCGCCGGGGCCATCCGATAAGGCGGTATGGAAATAGGCCCCGAGCCAGGAACCGAATCAATACAGAAAGAAATGTCGCGCTCGGGCGGCAACCCTGGAAGCTCGGCAGGGAACACATCAGGAAACTCGCTAACAACCGGAACCTGATCCAATGGAACCTCTGTAGCGCGAGCATCGCAAACATAGGCGAGAAATCCCTGACATCCCTTCCTCAAAAGCTGTCCAGCGCGAAAAGAAGAAATCACACTGTGAGGGGCGGCACCACGGTCCCCCAACACAACAAAAACCGACTCGCCGGGGAAACAGAATCTGACTGTCTTCTCACGGCAGTCCACAGAAGCATAGCACGTGGCTAACCAATCCATGCCCAAAAGAACGTCGAAGTCCAACATCTCCAGAAGGATCAAGTCGACAGGCAACTCTCTCTCGCCAATACAGACGATAGAGGATCGGAACACGTGCCTAGCAACAAACGACTCTCCCACAGGAGTGGTCACCACAAGCGGCTGATCAAGCAAGCCGGACTCTCTACCCAAACTCGGCACAAAGTGTGTGGATACGTACGAGTGTGTGGATCCGGGATCAAACAACACGTGTGCATCAACTGAACATACAGGAAGGATACCTGAAACCACCGCATTGGACGCCTGCGCGTCCTGATGTGTCAAAGAAAAAACCCGCGCCTGTCCACTACCTACGACTGACTGTCCTCTGCCTCGGTCATCTCGTCCTCTCTGAGCAACTCCTCCACGCCCACGACCTCTCTGTGTGTGAGTTTGGCGCGGAGCAACGGTAGGTACAACGGGCAACGCCTTCTGGGGTGGTGAAGGTGGTAAAGTAACATGCGGTGCTGCCGCCTCCCTCCGGTGTGTCTCTGGACAATCTCGAACGAGGTGAAGTAGGCTGCCACATCTGAAGCAACCCCGCGGCGACTGCTGACCCTCTCGTGGATAAGAACTAAACATCTGGCTCCGTCCCGAATCTCTGCTACTCCTCATACCAGAACGATACCTGTCGCGGCGTCTGAATGACTGCCTCCGTGCGGAAATACTGGTATGAACTCTCTTCGGCTCTGGAACTACCGAAGTCTCAGCAAGGTGCTCCTCGACTACTAGGGCTGCGTCTACAGCTGCTGCATAGGTCTCGTAGTGCTGCGCGCTGATCGCGAGGAACAGTGGTGTAAGCAAGCCTCGAACAAATCTCCTGACTCGCAACTCCTCGGTAGCCACTAAATATGGGGCGTAGACTGCTAGCTCTGTAAACAGCACGTCATACTCTGCCACTGTCATCCCTGGCGTCTGGCGCAAGGACTCAAATCTGCGTGCTCGGGCATCCCTAACACTCTGGGGAAGGAAACGGGCTAGAAATATGGTCACGAACTCCGTCCAGGTCATAGGAGGAAGACCTGCTGTTCTGCCCTTCTCAACTGAATCACACCACTTCTGCGCAAGACCTTCCAGGCGAAAGCTCGCGAACTCAACCCATCTCGTATCTGCGCATCTGAGGGAACGGCATATCCTGGCCATCCTGTCGATGAAAGACTGTGGGTCTTCGGCTGTATCGGTGCCTGTGAAGACCGGAGGCTTCAGCCTCATGAATTCTGATAGCGAGACTGTAATCACCTCCGTGGCTGCAGGGGCAACTGGCTGTGCGGTAGGTACCATCACGGTCGCTGGAACAGGTGGAGCTACCTCTGGTCGCTGCGCTCGAAGCGTCTCAACTAGCGATCCTATCATCTGGCACATCTCCTGCATGCTAGATCCCACCGTCTGGCGCATCTCCTGCATACCAGCCCCTAGCGTGGCGATCTGATCTGTCACGGCAGAAACAGCCTGCTCGGGTACAACGGGTGCACTGCCCGGATCAGTCCTCGTCTCGGACGAGTCAACACGAATCTCGGCCCTCGCGGCCGCTCTCTGTGCCCTCGTAGTCTTAGGCGGCATAATGGCTGAAAGAAAATTTGGATTCGATAAGAACACGGAAATCGAATCGCAAGAATGCATGTATTCAGGAAGGAATTTAAATCAACAAGTCCTAAGGTCGCGTAGGCGGAGTACCGTGTCGTGAGTATGCCGCGGAACATACACACGCTACGCTACCCTGCTGCAGCTACCTACTCCATCAACCAGGGTCATCCTACACTCCGAAGGTAAAACCTACTCTCTGATACCAACTTTGTCACGACCCGAGAATTTCGACTCGTGACCGGCACTTAACCACGCAACGTCTACAGGCGTAACGCGGCTAAGTAAGCCGAACCCAGAAATCAAAACCAATAAATATAGAGTGATTGAAACATTTTTTGTAAAAACAGTCATACATATCTGAGAAACTTCCATTTTATTTAGTAGAAATCCTTTTTAGTTCAAGAGTTATAATTTTTATAATTTTGGCAACATTTCCTTTTTAAAACATTTGTCCCGCAAGTCGGGTAAAAGCAAGGTGTAGCAGAAATAACAAGTGAAATGAATAAAGCATCACAATATGATATACGACGCCGTAGCGAAGAATACACAGTAAAGCAAGGACAAATATCACAAAGATAAGACTGCAAAAAATAAAGTCGGCTCTCATGCGAGCTCGATACCAGAGTATAAAATCATACACATCGTCCTCACAACTGTCTCTAAGTTAATACAGAAAGGTAGATGGAGAATACTAGATACATCAATATACAACTGAAAGATAACAGATACCGCACAAAACCCACCTATCAGCAAAAGGCTATCTCGCCTCAAAAGGGTATCTGTGCCAAAAGATGCGGTAAACAGCCAGCCGTGACTATTCCCAAGGGCAACCTGCAAATACTGTGGCACAACGGGGGTGAGTTGCCAACTCGTGAATAGAGATAACATATAAAGGTGATCGCGAGCATGCACATATAGCGTGGCTCTACTAATGCCAGCAGATAATATCAATGCATGACAAACAGTGGATGCAATAGTAATGCAAGTGCTCTATCAGGTTAATGCTACAGGATGAGGTATATAGTAATCAATACTGAGCATGGGATAAATAATATCTACATGGATATGTCAACATGGAAAGCAATAATCGGTGCCTCAGACTGCACCCAATCCCAAATACACTCAGGCGCCGGCACACCCATCGGCCCTCAAATCCTGTATACCTCAGAGGAATCACGAGTGCCCAACATCGGCACCCAAAATATCATAAAATACTCGTGTCCAGCATCGACACGCAAATCCTCGTATCTCGGGCTCCGTCAGTCCGGATCAGCCCACGGGGTCCGTCTGCGGTATCGGCACTCGGCCCCGGCAGTACGGATCATCCCGCATCCATCTCTCGACTCTGGTCAGTATCCTCCGGACAACTGCCAGGTCCAACCAATCACCGGTAGGTACTCGCCCGCCTCCAGGCTCAATCGGCAAAACCCATCGATCATTTCGCCGAGGGGAACCATACCGGGCCCACCACGAACCCGCAGACGGATCATCCACTCCTCGAATCGGGTTTCAAGCACACGTCTCAGCACCGAGAAAACGCGTGGTGGACGCACCAAAATATCATATCACGAGGTACCGGGTTTTTCAAAATGGTGCATCTTTTCTTTAAATAATTCCACGGTCCTCAAAACCAGAAATCACATGTAAATCCAACACCAATAATAAATCCAATGCGATGTACAATATAAATCAATCCATGATATGGGTATAAGGGGAAAACCGCTTTTAAATTAGTTTCCGTTTTTACAGATGTCATGCGGCTCCAAATGTCCAGGAAATCATAAGTAAGATAAACTATAACAATATAATCATGGCAGCTCTACAGTGAGTGTGGCATGGCAATTACTAACGGTGTGTGTGTAGCATGCAAATAGTGCTCGTGCAACATGAACCGTTAGTAATAGTGCGGTGTTCTATCAGTTCTAAGCATATATCTATAATTACAGCAGGAAATGCAATATGCAATGACAATCCATGGGGTAAATGCAATATATATACTAAGGTCCTATCAGCCCTGACGCATAACGCCATGCGGGCGATATCCCCGTAGATGTGAAATCTACTCACCGTGTCTCGCGCTAAGTGTATCCAACAACTTGCTTGCCCTTCTTCGCAGCGTCCGTCTCACTGGCCTGCGAACCTAGAATCACATAACATATATCATACATAAGCTCAATTTCACAGAAACGCGACATTATGGTCCAACTAGAAACCCGTGTCGCAAACCAATCGCGCGTGTGCGCGATACGCTAAAACGTGTGATCACGCGCCTGAAACTACCCCGACGCGTCGTGATACGCAAAAACCCCAAACCTACTCACGTATCACGCGTGTCGCGAAGGTTTAGGAAAAAGGCAAAATAGGTATTTGGTCCCAGATTTCTATACAGAACTAGATTTACAAAACTATATATATAACAACACCCTACACACTAGCAGACACCTATAGGACCAAACACCACCCCAAACCCTACCCATCTGGCTGCAATTTGCGGCCAGAAAGAGAAAATCGGCGGCCTACTGTAGCAATTAGGGGGTCGGGTTCAAGCTATGGTATCAGCACATCTCCACTACACTGCAGTCTTCCCAATTTCACTCAGATCTCATCGGGTCAAAAGCAGATCCAGAAAACCTCAAATTTGCTTAAAAACGACAATTTGCATCAAATAGAGAAACTGGTGGTATTTTAGTGTAATAGGGGTTAAGCTAAGCTAATAGGGTCTCAACAAACCTCAAATATCCTACTGAAACCAATTTACACCTCATTAGCACAAGGTCCCCACTAAACACTCCATATCACACTAAAACGCACTAAAAACCATTAACCGATGCAAATCTACGCCAACCAAGAAAACTAGGGAAGCAAGTTAGGAAATATACCTCACACTTAACCCTAGGGAGCTGCAGGAAGATGAAGAAGTGAAGGGAAGGGGCTGCACTAGGTGCTGGTGCTGCTGCTGCTCACTATGCTGCTGCTACTGCCTCTGCCTGCTGCTGCTGCTTCTGGCCTCAGGTGTTGCTGTTGCTGTGCTTGCTGCTGCTGCTGCTACTGGGGGTTCTGGAGCTGAGGTAAGTGTGTGTGTGTGAGTGTGTGGGTGTTTGAGAGAAAAACAAAGAAATGAGAGGAAACACCCAAGGTCCAATTGTCAACCCTCCTCTCTCTCTCTCTTCATTTAATGCAAGCATGGCTTGAGCCATGATGCCCTCTCTCTCTCTCTCACAAGTCAACACCCACTACAAATTTCAAATTAAAGTAATTTTTAATTAACTAATTAAACTTGATTAAAACCCAAAAGGCTTAATCCTCAAGATTAACCCACCATGGTCACTTAACATGGTAAAAACTCATTTAAAAACCCTAGTTTACATGCACATGTGTGTGCAAGCCTAGGAAAATTTTAGAAAAATATTTATTAAATTAGGAAAAATATTTGAAACAAAATTTGGTAAACTTTTTATCAAAACCCATTATTTAAATATATTTAGTCACTAAACAAATCCTAAGGTGTTACACCCTCTCTGTATTTTTTTATTGCTGCCTTGGCGATAACAAAACCAGTGTCCGTTTTTCTCACCACTTTATATTTTCTTCATTTTTCATTTTTTTTATTTCCTTCATACATCGGCTTTAAAATAAGAGCATTTCAAGGTATCCTCTAATATCCCGAGTTTCAAGACGTGTGTAAGTCCGAATAGCAAGGTATCAACGTTCAAAATATTTGGCTTCCAGAATAGGAACTATTTTCAGACTTATTTTTATCCTCAGATTAGTGACGTCTTTCATCTTACTAACCCTTGGGACAACGGCTCATAACTACTTATTACTAGTTCGTATAAAAATACTTCTAATTTTCTTGGTTTTCTTAAAATTTTCCAATCTTTTGGATGTACTTTTTCACTATCTAATCTTTTATTATTTTATTTATGTACAAAAAAATGTTAAATATTAAAATATTTTTATATTTTGAAAATTTTTAAATTTTTATGGGTTTTGAAATTTTTTACATTTTTATAGATTTTTAAAGAAAAGTTTTGTGCTTATGCAAATGATATGCAAATGATGCAAGAATAAGCACAACCCTCCCCCAAACTTGTTCTCAACAGTGTCCTCACTGTTGCCAACCACTATACCTACAAAACCTGTAAGCCTGGGAGGAATTTATTAGTGGGGGCAAAATATATAAGTGAAGTTCCTCCCCCAAACTTATTCTTTTCACTCACCTCTATTCAAAAAGATGATGCAGTGATATACAGGATATGGAAGTGAGACGGAGGAATTTTAATCAAGATAAAATGGCTCCTGTAAGAACAGGAGCTCCTCCGCGGGGTCAGTGGAAAAATACGGCTTTAATCTATGTCCATTCACTTTGAAAAATGTGTCGTTTTTAACATTTTCTACCTCTACTGCCCCATGCGGGTATACAGACCGTACAACGAAAGGTCCCTTCCACCGAGATCGAAGCTTACCCGCGTGAAGGTGTAGTCGTGAATCATAAAGAAGGACATGTTGACCAGGTGAAAATGTTTTCCTCAAAATGTTTTTATCGTGAAAAACCTTAGTCCTATTCTTTATGATTACAGCGTTATCATAAACTTCATCGCAGAGTTCGCTTAGCTCATTTAATTGCAGCTTCCGAAAGTTGCAGGCTTGGTTTAGGTCAAAGTTGATTTCCTTAATAGCCACAATGCTTTATGCTCAATATCGACAGGTAAGTGACATGCCTTCCCAAACACTAACCTATATGGAGACATCCCTAGGTTGGTTTTAAATGCAGTTCGGAATGCCCAAAGAGCATCCGTCAGTTTGGTCGACCGATCTTTTCTATCCTTCGCAACAGTCTTCTCCAAGATTTGATTGATCTGTCTATTTGAAATCTCAGCCTGCCCCCTCGTTTGGGGATGATAGGGTGTAGAAAGTCTGTGGTTGATTGCGTATTTCCGCATCAGAGTCTCGAAAGACCTGTTGTAGAAATGTGTCCCATTATCGCTAATGATAGCGCGTGGGTGTCCAAATCGCGAAAAGATATTTTCTTTTAAGAACTTAATGACAACCTTCTTGTCATTAGTGTGACATGGAATGGCTTCAACCCACTTTGAGACATAATCAACCGCCAGCAGTATGTACAAATTCCCAAAGGAGTTGGGAAAGGGACCCATAAAGTCAATGCCCCAAATATCGAGAATTTCAACCACTAAGATGGGTTGCTGAGGCATTTCATTTCTCCGGGAAATTCTACCCGTGTACTGACATTGTGTATAGGTTTTGCAATAATCAAATGCGTCCTTGAATAAGGTCGGCCAATAAAATCCGCATTGCAAAACCTTCTCCGCCGTCTTTTTAGGACCGAAGTGACCCCCGCAAGCCTGATCATGACAAAAAGAAAGAACACTCTTGAACTCTTCTTTCGGGACACACCGTCGAATGATTTGATCAGGACAATACTTAAACAGATATGGATCATCCTAATAAAAGTGTTTTACTTAGGACAGAAAACGGTATTTGTCCTATTTTGACCAATCGCTGGGTATAAGTCCCGTGACAAGATAGTTCACAATATCCCTGAACCAGGGTTCATTGGATACATTCAAGAGTTGTTCGTCAGGAAACGAATCATTGATCGGCAGGGTCACAGGGGAAGAAGAGATGCGTGAAAGATGGTCGGCTACAACGTTTTCACATCCTTTCTTTTCTTTGATAACAAGATCAAATTCTTGTAATAGAAGGATCCAACATATTAGCCTACCTTTAGCATCCTTCTTCGCCATAAGATGTTTCAGGGCGGAGTAGTCAGTGTACACAACTATTGATGAGCCAATCAAGTAAGGCCTGAATTTTTCTAACGCAAATACAAATGCCAAAAGTTCTTTTTTGGTAGTTGTATAGTTAATTTGAGCATCATTCAGTGTCTTACTCGCATAATAGATCACGTGTGGCATCTTTTCTATGTGCTGTCCTAAGACTGCACCTACTGCAAAATCTGATGCATCACACATAAGCTCAAATGGGTAGTCCCAATCTGGAGATGATAGAACGGGGGCTGTAGTGAGGGAGTGTTTGCGTGAGTCGAATGCTGCCTCACAATCCGAGTCAAAGTGGAAGGTCGTATCCTTGGCCAAGAGAAGAGTTAAAGGTCTAGCAATTTTGCTAAAATCCTTAATGAATCTCCTATAAAAGCCCGCATGGCCAAGAAATGATCGGATATCCTTGACGCTTTTGGGATGAGGAAGGTTTTGAATGACATTTATCTTAGCTCTGTCAACCTCAATACCTTTTCGTGAAATAACATGTCCAAGCACAATTCCCTCTTGGACCATGAAATGGCATTTTTCCCAATTCAAGATTAAGTTCTTCTCTTTGCAACGAGTAAGAACTGCGTCAAGATTCGATAGGAAATCAGAAAAAGAGTCTCCAAAAATCGAGAAATCGTCCATAAAGATCTCCAGAAAATTCTCTACCATATCAGAGAATATCCCCATCATACACCGCTGAAAAGTAGCGGGAGCATTGCATAACCCAAAGGGCATGCGTCTATAAGCAAATGTGTCAAAAGGACAAGTAAAAGTGGTTTTATCTTGATCCTTTTTGGCAATGGGGACCTGATTGTAGCCAGAGTATCCGTCCATAAAGCAATAATACTCACGTCCAGCTAAGCGTTCCAGCATCTGATCAATGAAAGGTAGAGGAAAATGGTCTTTCCTCGTGGCGGCATTGAGATTCCTGTAATCAATACATACACGCCACCCAGTTTGGGCGCGTGTCTGAATCAACTCATTTGCCTCATTGATAATAACAGTGATGCCGGATTTCTTAGGGACGACATGTATTGGACTCACCCATTGGCTATCGGAGATTGGGTATATAATACCATCATCTAGGCATTTGACGTTCTCTTTCATCACCGCTTCCTTCATGACGGGGTTCAACCGTCTCTGTGGTTCTCGGGTTGGTCTGGCATCATCCATCACATGTATATGATGTTCTATAATCAAGGGACTAATCCCTTTGATGTCCGCCATGGTCCAACCAAACGCCTCCCTATTAGATCTCAATACCGATAAAAGTGCATTCTCTTGCTCTGATGCTAGAGAAGCGGATATGATAACCGGTAAGGACTCATTCTCACCTAAATATGCATATTTAAGGTGAGAAGGTAAAATTTTGAGATCTAATGCGGGAGGAGAAATAATAGAAGGTGGGATCATCGAGTGATTTTTGGAGTCACAAAGAAGCTCCTAGCCTGTGAAAGATACAGACTCGGGTGGTGATAGGTCAGGAGTGTCGGACTCAAGTGTGGGAAAGGTGTCCTCACTAAGATCATGTGTAAGATCAAACAGTGATGTGGTAGCGTCTTCGAGATCTGTAAAGCAAAGTTCCTCAACTTCGCAACATTCGGGAGCAATCTCGTGGACAGAGCACACATCAAGAATATGAGCAGAGGGTTCTGATGACTGACTTCCAACTTTGTAGATGTTCAGTTCAATGGTCATATTTCCAAATGATAAGTTCATTGAACCGTTTATACAGTTAATAACAGCATTGGAAGTGGCAAGGAAAGGTCGACCCAAAATCACCGGAATTTGGCTCCGGGGGTTCGCTACAGGTTGTGTATCGAGTACAATGAAGTTTACAGGAAATACAAATTCCCCGACCTTTATCAACACATCCTCTAGTTCACCACTTGGTTTGGTGATTGAACGGTCTGCTATTTGGAGAGTGCAGTGAGCTGGTTTCAACTCTCCAATCCCTAACTGCTCGTATACAGAATATGGAAGTAGGTTAACACTTGCGCTAAGGTCTAAAAGAGCACGGTTTATGTTTTTACCCCCAATAGAAATTGATATCGTAGGACATCCTGGGTCCTTACGTTTCTTTGGTAGCTGTGGGATAAAAGCAGTGCTAATGTTATTAGACATGAAGACCTTCTTTGGTACTTGAGTCTTCCTCTTCCTAGTGCACAAGTCCTTAAGAATTTTTGCATAAGCGGGGACTTGTTGAATCGCATCTAGGAGAGGGATGTTGATGTTAACCTGTTTGAACATTTCTAAAATTTTCTCCATATGTGGACTCGATTTGTTAGCCCTTAACCGATTCGGGTAAGGAGCTTTAGCAATAAGCGCCGGGTCCATCATAGGAGAAGGAAGAGGGGGTAGACGTGATCCCAAAAGAGGTGTGGGGATCGTCTGTGGAGAACTAGAAGAGGGTTGCCGAGGTGTCGAGCCTAGAGGGAAATGGAGAATAGGCTCGTAAGAAGGCGGTATGGTAGAAGAACAAGGATCAGAAGTAGAAGTGTGTGCGTGAGGAAAGGTCTCAGCCGGGGTGCTGATAGGATTTTTAATATCATCAACTTCTTCCCCAACATGGTTATTCAGCACTCTTCCTGATCTCAACGTTGTGACGGCATTTACATTGTAATGCCCAGGATTCGGTAGGGGTTGAGATGGAAGTTTCCCTTTTTCTCTCGCACTCATTTCGGCTTTAAGTCGTGTAATTTCAGCTTCCATCGATCTGATACTCTCAGCTTGGGACGCTGAGTTTTTCTTTATCTCACTAACGGAAGATCTAACCTCAGCCGACACCTCTATAAAATTTGACAAGAGTGATTTCATGGTTTGAGTGAATTGAGAGAACTCGTCAGAACAGGTCGACTACATAGGATTAGACGGTGCAGGAGTGTTGACCTAGTTTTGGAAATTTTGTGACTGGTAGGGGTGCTGAGTGAGTTGAAGTGGTTGCTGTTGTGGAGGAAGAGCCCTTTGGAATTGATTCGGGTTTGGAACCGTATTTTGAGATTGGTTTTGGTTCCAAGCAAAATTCGGGTGATTCCTCCAACCCTGATTTTACGTGGAAGAATATGGATCGTTTCTAGGTCTTTGAAATGCGGCATTGGTATGCTCATGACCTTGAAACGGAGAGTTTAATGGACATTCTTCCGTTAAGTGAGAAGGATCAGAACAGCACCCACATACAGTTTTGGGGAGTGACATTGGGTTCAGGGAGGCTGCTGAAAATTTGTGTTCCATAGCTTCGAGCTTCTTTTGCATTGCTACCATCTCAGCTCGAACACCTATGGACACATCAATTTGGTGTACGCCACCCCTATTCAATGATTGGGTTCCACTCTCCCACTGTAATGAGTTTTCAGCGAACTTTTCTAAAAATTTCCAAGCTTCCTCATCATCCTTAGTCATAAAGGTGCCTTGACACATGTTTTCAAGGTTTTGTTTAGTGGTAGGGTTAATGCCCTCATATATGATTCGGCAAAGATCCCATCTCGGGATGCCGTGATGAGGACATTGAAGAAAAAGATCCTTGAAGCGTTCAAAGCATTTTGAAAATGGTTCAGTCGGAAGCTGGGTAAATTGATTTAGTTCGCTACGGATTCGAGCTGTCTTTTGCATAGGGTAAAATTTCTTAAGGAATGCCGCAACGAATTCTTCCCAATTCGTAATGGAATGTGCGGTAGTGTTATATAGCCACTTCTCGGCTATATCGCACAAGGTAAATGGAAGAAGACGTAGACGCATAGCATCCACTGAAAGTTGTGACGTACCCATCATTGCGCATACATTTTCAAATTTCGTGATAAACACGTATGCGTCCTCATACTCGAGACCGTGGAATTTGGGTAGAAGATTGATGTACTGGGGTTTAATCTCAAAATTATCCCCGTTGGCTGGTGGAATGGATAAGCAGGTCGAAAGAGGACCTCGCAAAGGATAGCACCTCTCTTGGAGAGAGATGCGGGGTGGATTCTGTGCACCAACGGACGGCGGCAGAGTAGTGGTAAAGAAATTCGATGGAGTCGGATCCATCGGTGTGGGTGTGGTGGTGGGTAAAGAAGAAGTAAATGTAGAAATACCGACTTCGGAGTCGATCAGGGGGACGCGGACTAAACGGGCACTAGAATCCCGTGTCCTGCCTATCTTGCACTAAAAAGAGTTAGTACAAGTGGCAGCGTGACTTATAATTAGGGGAAATGAATGAATGCGGTGTTTGTTTTGAAAAAATGATACGGATTTTTGAAAATATGATGCGATCACAACAAATGCAACAAGCAATACCCTAAAATCTAGTGGTCACCTAGGTCAGGCTCTAGACCGCTCCTAACTGCCAATAGACAAGTCGCAGGATAAAATCCTCCACTTCCTCTTTGTCCCCCTGTAGCCAGGTAAGTGCCAGGTAAGTGGGAAGGTACTCCACTACGTAAGTAGTGGGCCTAATTAATAACCACTAGCCTTAGACACACTTTCCTTAGACACCACAAAGAAATGCGGATAAGCAATGAATTACCCACGGCCTTCTCTTGTCCTAAGTGAGCGCGACGGTCCTTAGAGTCATCTCTAGATATTTTTTAGTTAATGAGGGTAATGCGGATGCAATTTTGTGATTTTTGGGGCTTAGGAAGGGTAATGAACTCCCCACCTAATCTGGATTTGTCCGCGCCCCTTAAAATTCGTATTAATATGCAAACAACCACAAAACCAAAAACACGCGCAATTTAATTTTGCTTTTTGCGGCGCTGCTATTTTTGCAAAGAAGCCTGCAGAAATTTGTTATTTGGAGCAGACAGAGAAGAAGATAAGAAAGTTAGAGGCTCACAGAGAAAATTTTGTACAGAGAGCACTTCACAGAGGCGCGGAACCGCCGCAATAGGGGGCTTAGACCGCGGGTGTGCGGTCGTAGGTACTGTTCTCTGTACCAAATTTCCACAGCAAGCTGCTGTTAACTCCTTGAACTCTCTGGAAATGCCTGAAATTTTTCACTTTCTCCACAGCTTCCAGAATTCCTCGCAATCAAATCACAACAACACGTTTAGATTTTGCGCGAATTTTGATCACAAAATTATAATGGAATAAATCTTTCAATTCAAATTTCAATATAGAACGAATTAGCGCGCGATCCCCGGCAAACGGCGCCATTTGATTGAATGAGATTTCAGATGTGTCGGTTTATAGAAAATGAATAGAAATCACAACCAAAAATATTTGACCGCAATCAATAACCGTGTCGAAATGTAGCGCGTTAGTAAGTGCGGATCGTCCACAGGGATTATGCTATTCGTTCGTATTTTGTTTTGTTTGAATTGAAAATTTAATAGAAAAGAAAAGCAAAAAAAAATTCAAGATTTATATCGATGAATTTCAAGAATCAACTAAATCTAATCAAGAATCAAGAAAGCGTTAAACATCAAGAATCAAGAATTGATATAATTCCAATCGATTTAAGTTTCAAGATTTGAAGTAAAGCTCGTAGGAATCGATTAGATCGTAGATGTGAAGAAGACTGGAAATTACCGTTTCTTATCCATTAACAAGTTGATGCTAAATCGATGTCGATTTATCGACGATTAAGGATCTTGCGAAGAATTAGGGTTTCTTCATCCTATCCTTTGTCCTTTCGATGAATCGCATTCACAAGATAGCTTCTAGGAAATCGAATGATTGATCGTTGATCTCTAGATCGTGCGAAAAGAATCAAGAACGCATTTCGCATTGATCTAGATCATCGATCATTCAATTTTCAAGAATTTACAATCGTTATAGGACTTAAGAAAACGTTTAAAGATTCCTCAACATCATCATTCTACCGATCATCTCGATTCCTCCATGAGCGGAGTTTTATTCAAGCATCATCACAAAGAATACATTCAAGAATCGAAGTTGAATCATAATGCTTGAATTGAAATATAAGCAAGTAAAAAGAATCTTCACCTTTATTTATTCCACAATTTGTTACACATTGCTCAAGACTACAAGAATTTGAGAAGGAACAAGATTGTTGAATTTAGCGTTGCATCGGCTCCTTGAGTCGTGGATCGGCTTAGATCTCGTGCTCCGATGAAGTCCAGTTTCGCTTCTAAAGGATGGTTGAAGACTTGCTTTGCTAGAACTCAAAGGATCTTGAATTTGGTTTCTTGATTGGATTAGGGTTAGGGTTTGGAGGTGGCAAGAGTTGGGTTGAAGAGGTGATAGAACAACACTCAACAACAAATGAATTGAGGAACAAACTATTGAACAACCCTTTTCAAGAGAGGCCTAGGGTCCTTTTTATAGGTTTGGGAATGAATAGCTTCCTTAAGAAGCTTGGATTAGGTTAGCTTCCCTTCTAAGCTAGTTAGTTAGGTAGAAGCCTCTAGAACTAGTTAGTTAGGGATTAGCTTCTACCCTAAGCTAGGAGGTTAGGGAGAAGGTTCTAGGCTCTTAATGGAGTTAGGGTGAAGCTTGCTTTGGAAGCTAGGAGTGTTTAGTTTAGAACCCAAGGGCTTGCTGATCTGGCAGAATGTTCAGGAGCTTTCTGGAAATTGCAGAGGCTTAATGAAGTCTATACACCGAGGAAAATGTACTGCAGCAGAGAAGGAGGGCTGACGTGGCAGGGCCGCTGCGTAACCGCGGCGCAAGGCTGCTCCGGCCGCGGTTCTGCGGCCAAGTTGGAGTCTTAGGGCTTCAACTTTGCAGTGTTGCTTCCTGATGTCTTAAAGTGTACTTTCTGATATGTTGAATCTCTGAATGCCTTTTAGATCATTACCAGATTCCAAATCCTTGAGTTGGCGTATTCTTTAGCAGCATTGTTATGTAAATTTGACCGTTCTTCTGTAATTTCCTGCACGGACTTCGAAACACAAGTTGCGCAATACAGGAATGATGCAATGCTATGATAAACAGTCAATTTCCCTAAAAATGCCGGTTTTAGTATACAGTACAGGTAATCTAGTATTTTACATGTGTTTTGCTAATATGTGTGATATGAATACCGAATACCTCTACATGAATGCAAAAGGTAGGGAAATTGCCGTGTTAAAAATGCAGTATTTTTGACTGATCAACAGTCTTGCTCGAGATGATAGTATGGTATCTGGTTTGTCTTTATCATCGTGTACATGCTTTAGTTCACTATTGTATGATGATAGAGCCCATAGGATTCTTGCTTGACTGCCAGCAGTATGATGGCGATCATATACGTAGGAGCTGGGGTCTGTAAGCACATCCTTAAAGAGTCCCTAGTCGTGGGAGTTTCGAGACAGGGCATCGATACTCCAGAGTAGACTAGTGTATACAGTCGAGACCCCGACGAGGGGCGGTGGGCCGGTCTCATAAGCCACTGGTGTCAGTTGGATCACCTAAGATGTATACAGATGCTCATTGGGTTATGAGTATACCGGACAGGACTCGCCGGGAACATGCTAGTTGGTATTATACATATCGTCAGATAGCAGGTCCCTGGTGACATGTGTACAGGTTAGTTTGTCGACCTGAGATCGTCATTTGTCTCGTGTGAGTTCCTACCGTGCTTTGATTTCTACCCTACCATGGCTCAAAGGAGTCGTGCAAACAGGTATTTTTTGGGTATAGTCCCGAGCCACATGGAGGAAGTGAGCGGATCGTCGGGGATTCGTCTCTCCCGGTATTGGGGGTTGATATTGCACAGTGCACGGGTGGCTGTCACTAGAAATTCTCGGCCGAGGTAGTGGAGAATTACTGATTTGGATTAGTAGTTTTTCAGGTGGTGATGGGCTTCATACCGATACGAATTATCGCGTTATTAGGGGTCTGACTTTATCCACCCCCTAGACTCAATATGCTATATTCTTAGACGAATGGACCAGACTGTACGGATATTGTTACTGTCAGGCTCAGTAGGGTTTTCTGGATGAGTTCGCTCGTCAGCTTCCTTTCCAATCAATACATAGGCAACCGTTATGTACAGCTTGTACCTGTGACGTGCTAGTGGTTATACCCAGTGCCAGTGTGTTGATGAGTCATTAGAGCCCCCCACAGACAGTTTCCCAAGTTCGGGCGAAACGTTGTAGAGGCCATATGGTTTTATGGTAGGGTTCGGAAAATGCACGTGCGTTTACGCACGTGTCATATTTCGGGCAGATAATACTGGTGGGCTTTGGTTTAAGCCGGATCCGAGTATTATACTGTGTAGATATAATATCTTTGTCTCAATTGCATTTGTATTCGGTCGTAATACAAATGCGGGTATGTTTATACCATTACAGGGGTTATCCTGAAATTCATTTCAGGATCGCTTTTGGAAGTTGCCAGTTTCCTGTTTTCTATCACCCGTATTTAACATTCGGTTAAATGCGGATTTATCTTTTCTTCAGTAGGGTGAGTCATGAGGGTGAGTCGTGGTTCTAGAAGCTTCTAGATTTGTGACTCATCTTAGCATTGATTGGATAGTGACTAGGTTAAGATGACTCATTTTGTTGCATTAATTGATTAGTGCAAGGTGTTATATGACTCATTATTCTCTTTAATGCTAATGGTCACTCTCTCCCCTCCTACATTCACCCCCTCCTCTTCAAATAGTGGCCGGCCATTCTTGTGAATGGTGATGGATTATGGTTGTTCATTTTTGAAAAAAGACTATGGTTTTGGTTCATGGAAATTAACATATTCGTTTCTCATTTCATATCGATCCAAAAGGCAATTTCATTAACCGTTCGTCCATAGCCTTGGATGTAACAAGACAAAGTGTTCTACTCATTCTCTACATCAATCTTGGTCATCTCTTTTAGCAAACTTGATGTCCGAGTTGCCTCGGTTCAGAGGCGGGAGCCCGTTTAAAGATCCGTCGACGTGGTGCCACCTGGACGAGAAGATTGGAGATTCAGGAGATCGGAGCAGCCGCAACAAAGCGTGGGATGATGGTTGAAGACCGAAGGACTCGGATCGTTCGGTATAAAATTTCTACCCACTTTGTAGTTTGTTTGTTTAGCTTTAATGGCAGATCCGGGTTATAGTACACGATAGCGCCAGTTGTAAAAAGTTTTTGTTCCGCATTTGGCGTCTGTTTGACGGCCGGGACGCTACCGTGGACTTACATGTATCATATAGCTAACTCATGTAGAGACATAACCATGGCTAAATTATAATGGTTAGGTTAATAAATATCTTAAGTAAAACAAAATGAGTGGACAAAATCAATGCATTCATAAGCTTCTACAAGCTTCATGCATGTGAGCAATTATCCACTAATTTGGATTTACTTTAAATATTTAAAACCCACATTATAATTAGTATGGTGTAAGTCTCATACACCTATGTAGTGTGTATCAACAACCATGACACAAAAGAAAAACACAATTAATATATATCACATATATATTAAGTGTGCACATGTGAGAAAATAAATGCTTAAGTGAGCTAATATTAGTTAATGTAAATTAGTATATCAAATATACAATTATACACTAAATTATCAAATCAACACTTGATTTAATAATCCGGCTATATCTCATATAACCGACTAATATTATATGTACCAACTTATCGAATCAACACTTGATTTGATAACCCGGCTATATCACATATAACCGACCGATACAAATAATCGTGAGAATAGAATACGGTATCACATACTCGCATTAATCTCGGTCCCGCACATATCACATATGTGATCCTACTTCGTTTTGCCTGAGCTAGTAAAACCTCTATGTAGGACTCTAAAGACTCGTCAATACGCCGACAGTAGGTGATGATCGCATCAAGCACCCATAAGTCGTCAGCGGTACTAGTTGGATGTAACGGCTACCCTGGTATTGAACGATCAGAAGATCAGCAAGCAAGCCCGCTCTAACTCCTGTAAA
The DNA here is from genome assembly GCA_030015575.1 of Agapanthus africanus. Lineage (NCBI taxonomy): Eukaryota > Viridiplantae > Streptophyta > Magnoliopsida > Asparagales > Amaryllidaceae > Agapanthus > Agapanthus africanus. The sequence goes on along the minus strand of JASDDO010000029.1, from coordinate 248,446,642 downwards.
ATCCTGACAGTAACACTACCGTACAGTCCGGTCTCCTCGTCTGATATGTCGCATATCAAGTCTAGGGGTGGTAAACGTCAGACCCCAATAACTCGATAAGTTAAGCCGATACGAGGCTCATAACGGGTTGAGAAACTACTGATAAAACTTACCAGTAAATCTCTAAATCATCCAAGGCCAGGGACTTCCCTGTTATGGCCAATCGAGCACAGCGCAACATCAACCCCAATACCGGGAGAGACGAAACCCCTCCTATCGCTTATTGTCTCCATGTGACTCGGGACTATACCCAAAAACCACCGTTTTTCACGTCCTCTTAAATGTGGTAAGGTGGAAATCAAAGTACAGTGGGAATCACATAAGACTCTATGACGATCTCGGGTCTACAGACTAACCTGTACCAGTATCACCAGAGAACTGCTATCTGACGATAGGTATAATACCAAGTAGGAGTTCTCGGCGAGTCCGTCCAGTGTACTCAGTCTCCACTGAGCACCCGTATACCACCTCTGATATCAAACACCAATGGATATGGGATCATCCATCGCCCATCTCATGGGTCGAGAAGCATATACGCTAGTCTACTCTGGTATATCGATGCCCTGTCTCGATACACCCACGACTAGGAAAATTAAAGGATGAACTTATGGACTATCATGGCCCCACTAGTATGATCTGCATCACAATCCTGGTAGTCAAGTACACATCCTAAGGGCTTTACCAACATGTAACCATAAGACAGTATCAAGAGACAAGTATATATGTTAAAATAAAGAGCAACCAGATAGTATACTATCATGTCGAGCAAGAAAGTCCTCTCTATAAATGTCCAAGCATCCACTATAATATACATCATATGTACAATAATAGCCTCTAGGGCATACATACAACTAACAATTCCCAGTTGCACTAAGGCCAGCTGCTGTAGTATCGCATACCCAGCATCCCGAAGAGTCTCTCGAACTGTATCTGGGGAATGGCCTTCGTGAGTGGATCCGCAGTGTTGTTCTTCGTGTCAACTCTCCTGACCTCGATCTCCCGATGATCAACTATCTCCCGGATCAGGTGATACCGCCTCAGAATATGCCTGGATCGCTGATGGGACCTAGGTTCCTTGGCCAAAGCCACCGCTCCATTGTTATCACAATACAAAGGTATTGGATACTTAATGGATGGAACCACTCTAAGTTCAGTTATGAACTTCTTCATCCAGACAGTCTCTTTGGCAGCATCGTTGGCAGCGATGTATTCAGCCTCTATCATCGAGTTTTCCACGGTTTCCTTCTTGGAACTCTCCCAGCATACTGCCCCTCCATTAGGGGTAAAGATAAATCCCGAGTGCGACTTAGAGTCATCCTTATCACTCTGGAAGCTCGAATCGGTAAAGGACTCCACTTGGAGTTCTCCATTACCATACACCAAGAGCATCTCTTTAGCCTTCTCAAGTACTTGAGAATGCTCTTCACAGCTGTCCAATGACTCTCTCCAGGATCTGCTTGATACCTACTCACTACACTTAGTGAGTGTGCTACATCGGGTCTGGTACATAGCATCACGTACATGATAGAGCCTACTGCCTAATCATAGGGTATCCCTTGCATGAGAGCTCTCTCCAAATCAGTCTTGGAAGACATCTCTTTGGAGAGAGTGAGTCCTGAGATCGTGGGTAAAAACCCACGCTTGGATTCTTCCGTACTAAACCTCTTTAGTATGGTGTCAATGTACCTGGATTGGGACAATCCCAGTATCCGTTTAGATCTATCTTTATAGATCTTAATCCCCAAGATGTAGGAGGCATCCCCTAGATCTTTCATTGAGAATCTTTGTGATAAGAAGAGATTGACCGATTGCAGCATAGGAATGCCATTTCCTGTCAAGAGTATGTCATCCACGTACAATACGAGGAAGAAAACCTTACTCTCTGCTACCTTCTTGTATATACAAGGTTCATCTAGGTTTTTGACGAAATCAAACTCTTTGATAACGACATCAAAATAGATGTTCTAACTCCGCGATGCTTGCTTTAACCCGTAGATGGATTTAAATAGCTTGCACATCTTTCCGCTGTTCCCACTGTCTACGAAGCCCTCTGGCTGAGTCATGTACACGCACTCTTCCAAATCACTATTTAGAAAGGCGGTCTTAACATCCATTTGCTAAATTTCGCAGTCATGGTATGCAGCAATGGAAAGTAGGATCCAGATGGACTTAAGTATAGCCACTGGAGAAAATGTTTCATCATAATCCACACCTGGTCGTTGACGAAAAACCTTTGCAACAAGTCTAGCTTTGAAAGTCTCAACTTTTCCATCTACACCAAGTTTCTTCTTAAAGATCCATTTGCTCCCAATGGGTTTTACCCATTCAAGAGGAACTTCTAAAGTCCATACTTTGTTGGTGTACATGGATTCCATCTCAGATCGCATTGCATCCAGCTACTTCACAGAGTCCCCACTTGTGATGGCCTGCTCGAAGCTAGTTGGGTTATCATCCTCCATGATGCAATCCTCGCTTCCACCATCAATGAGAAAACCGTAGTATCTCTCAGGTGGATAAGGAACCCTACTAGATCGGCGGAGAGGCTGAGGTTCGTTGGGAACTATCAAATCCTCTGGTTCCACTAAATCTTCAGTTATAGTTTGTTCTGCTGGAACTTCTTCCAGCTCTACCTCATTGCCACTAATTTCTTTTGCAAGAAATTCCTTTTCTAAAATATGGCATGTTGAGCAACAAACACCTTTTGTTGTTCACTGTAGTAGAATAGATATCCATTTGAATGTTTAGGATATCCAACAAACTTACAAAGAACTGATCGTGCCTCGAGTTTGTCCGGATTTTGTCTTTTGACATAGGCCGGACAACCCTATATCTTAACTTGTTTAAGACATGGTCTTGTTGGATATATATGCCCTAGAGGCCATTATTGTATAGTACTAGCTTGTATTTTACATTTTGGAAGCTTGGGTGTCACGACCCGAAATAGCACGTGACTGACACTTGAATTATATGAAGTCTATAGGACCCCATCTAATTCAAGTAAGCTAAAAGCCCAGAAATCTAAAACCATTTTGAAGAAATGTTTTAATAAAATAAGACAAATATGCATTTTTAAAATCACAAGTCTTTTCTGAAAATTTCGGCAAAGTTTCCTTTGTAAATACTAGCCCCGAACGGGGTATAACATGATAAATATATACATGAATGATAAAAGGCATCCCCAAGCGGAAGCTAGCTCTTCGTCAATCGACGGCCACAACCACGCAAGAAATATAATATACAACACTGAAGGGCGAGGATCAAAACTAAAAATGAAACTCAAACAGCATGAAATCCATAATAGTACAACACGCGAGTCTAAGGTCGAAAGAATAAACATCACTGGTCTGCTAAGACTGTAATAAATATACAAGTCTGGTATATGGAATTACTAGATACAACTGATTAAAATAAATACAAGGGTGGTCACGATGCGAGTGAACCCACTGTTAGTTATATGTATGCCCTAGAGGCCATTACTGTACATACGATGTATATTGTAGTGGATGCTAGGACATATATAGGGAGGACTTTCTTGCTCGACATGATAGTACGCTATCTGGTTGTACTTTATCTTAACATGTACTCTGATTGTCTCTATGTTACATGTTGATAAAGCCCTTAGGATATGTACTCGACTACTGGGACTATGATGAGATCATACTAGTGGGGCCACGGTAGTCGACGAGTACATCCTATAATTGTTCCTAGTCGAGGGTGTATCGAGACAGGGCATCGATGCACCAGAGTAGACTAGCGTATACGCATCTTGACCCATATGATGGGCGATGGATGATCCCATATCCATCGTGTTTGACATCAAGGATGGTGTACGGGTGCTTAGTGGAGACTGGGTACACTGGACGGACTCGCCGAGAACTCCCAGATGGTATTATATCATACGTCAGATGGCAGTTCTCCTGTGACACTGGTACAGAGTAGTCTGTTGACCCGAGATCGTCATAGAGTCTTGTGTGATTCCCACTGTGCTTTGATTTCCATCATACCACGTCCAAGAGGGCGTGCAAAAAGGTGGCTTTTGGGTACAGTCCCGAATCACATGGAGGCAATGAGCGACAGGAGGGGATTCGTCTCTTCCGGTATAGGGAGTTGATGTTGCGCTGTGTTCGATTGGCTATAACCGGAAATCCCTGGCCAGGGTTGCTGAGATTTACTAGTAAGTGTTATCAGTAGTTTCTCGAACTGTTATAGACCTCATATCGACACGACTTATCGAGCTACTGGGGTCTGACGTTTACCACCCCTAGGCGAGATATGCGACATATCAGACGACGAGACCGGACTGTACGGGAATGTTACTGATTGGATTCACGGGAGAATGTACAGGCTTGCTTGTTGATCTTCTGAGCGCTCAATACCTGGGTGGCTGTTACGTTTAGCTGACCGCTTGCAGCTTGTGGGTGTTTGATATGATCTGTAGGGTTCCTAGGCACACTAATGAGGTCTCACAAGGCATCAACCATACCAATTTCAAATTTTACAAGTGCCGGGAAACCCTAATACGGATCGTTGACTAGAGTTTAGGCGAAAAAAGAAACTAGTTAACAACTTAACTAAAAGAAAAAGGCTACAACCTTTGTAGATCCGGTTCTCCACTTCCTCAGCTCTATGTAGACGTCCCTCCGCTGTAAAAATCGGATCTTGGACTCTAGTGTCGGCTTCATCGGAGAAATGGGCGGGCTTGGTCATCGACTACGATACCGAAGATGATCTACGTCGAGGCATCACAAGATCAAGCTCCCACTTCACCAAGTCATGAAACTTGTGAAGAAAACACCCTATACTACTTGGCAAGAGGTAGGGGATGAAGAAATAGGAAGTGGGTTCACATTAGAATTGGATTTCTCACTCTTTTCATCAAATCACCATTGATGGTTACAAGCTTTTTCTTCTTGAAGAAGAAGAAGAAGAAGATGATTATTATGATAAGTATATCAAAATAGAAAAGAAAAATAAATACTTATCATATACCAACCATGGTTAAGTGTAGAGACTAAACAAGGGTTAAGTTGAATGGTTAGGTTAAGACATGAAGACAAAATGGTCACTTTAGTCAAACCTTCATGAAGCTTCAACAAGCTTCATCTTTGAAAGCAACCATTTTGTTTTTCTTTTATCTTTTCACAAAAAAAAAATTGAATAAACAAATAAATAAATGAAATGAAACCCTAACCATTCACTAATCATGGTTTAAGTCTTTACACAAATCCAAGTTAGAATGCATCATCAAACATGATACAAACAAGTGCACAAAAGTATATCACATATACAACTTGTGAGCATCAAGTGAGAAAATCCATTTAAAGTGAACCAATACTAGTTAATGCAAAGTAATATATCAAATATATAATTATGCATTAAATCATTAAATCAATACTTCATTTAACGATCCGGTCATATCGCATATAACCGACTAATATCTAATATATCGGCTTATCGAATCAATCCTCGATTCGATAACTAGGTTATATCGCATACAACCATTCGACACATTCATCGCGAGAATGAAATAAGGTATCACATACACGCATTATTCTCGGTCCCGCACATATCTCATATGCGCTCCTATTTCGTTTCGCTTGAGCCAGGACACCTCTGTGTAGGACTCTAAAGACTCGTCAATACGCCGGCAGCAGATGATGATCATATCAAACACCCACAAGCCGCAAGCGGTCTGCTAAACGTAACGGCCACCCGGGTATTGAGCGATCAGAAGATCGACGAGCAAGCCCTCTCACACTCCTGTGAATCCAACCAGCAACACTTACCGTACAGTCCGGTCTCGTCGTCTGATACGTCGCATATCTCTCCTAGGGGTGGTAAACGTCAGACCCCAATAACTTGATAAGTCATGTCGATATGAGGTCTATAACAGTTCGAGAAACTACTGGTAACACTTATCAGTAAATCTCAGCAACCCTGACCAGGGATTTCCGGTTATAGCCAATCGAACACAGCGCAACATCAACTCCCTATACCGGGAGAGATGAATCCCCTCCTATCGCTCATTGCCTCCATGTGATTCGGGACTGTACCCAAAAACCACCGTTTTGCACGCCCTCTTGGACGTGGTAAGGTGGAAATCAAAGCACAGTAGGAACCACACAAGACTCTATGACGATCTCGGGTCAACAGACTACTCTGTACCAGTGTCACCAGAGAACTGCCATCTGACGTAAGGTATAGTACCATCTGGGAGTTCTCGGCGAGTCCGTCCAGTGTACCCAGTCTTCACTGAGCACCCGTATATCATCTCCGATGTCAAACACCAATGGATATGGGATCATCCATCGCCCATCTGTATGGGTCGAGAAGGTATACGCTAGTCTACTCTGGTATATCGATGCCCCGTCTCGATACACACACGACTAGGGACCTTGAAGGATGCACTTATGGACTACCATGTCCCCACTAGTATGATCCGCATCATAGTCCAGGTAGCCAAGTACACATCCTAAGGGCTTTACCAACATGTAACAGAGAGACAATCAGTATACACGTTAAGGTAAAGATCAACCAGATAGCATACTATCATGTCGAGCAAGAAAGTCCTCCCTATATATGTCCAAGCATCCACTACAATATACATCCTATATATAGTAATGGCCTCTAGGGCATACATATAACTAACAATCTCCCACTTGCACTAGGGCCATCTGATAGCAGTGGTTGTAGTATCTCATACTCAACCATCCCATAAAAGTATCTCATAGCAGTGGATCTGCTGTGTTGTCCTCTGAGTCTACTCTCCTAACCTCGATCTCCTTGGGATCAACCATCTCCATGATCAGGTGATACTGCCTTAGAATATGTCTGGATCACTGATGGGACGGACGTTCCTTGGCATAAGCCACAACTCCATTGTCACACAATGGGAGGAACTAAGTTCATCTCATGAACAAATATACACCCAGACAGCCACTTTTGGTAGCATTTTAAGTAGCGATGTATCCAGCTTTTATCGTCTAGTATGCCAAGGTATCTAGCTTGGAACTTTTCCAACATACCGTCCCTTTACTGAGGGTAAAGACAATGCCTGTGACTGACTTTCAGTCATCCTTATCACCCTGGAACCCTTCCAGTGATTCTCCCCAGGATCGGTTGATACCATCTCACTACAACTAGTGAGAATCCTAACATTCAATTAGATCTATCTCATAGATCCAAAACCCAGGATTTAGGAGGTATCACTTTGATCCTATATGGATAATCATTGTGATAAGCGGAGATTGATCGAGCGTAGCATAGGAAACTCCTTCCCTATCAAGAGTATGTCATCCACGTACTCTACGAGGATCATCACCATACTCCCTACTACCTTTTTGTATATACAAGGTTCATCTACCATTTTGATGATGTCAAACTCTTTGACAACTACATCAAAACAGACGTTCCAACTCCGCGATGTCTGCTTTATCCTATAAAGCAACTTGCACACGTTTCCGCTGCTCCCACTGTCTACGAAGCCCTCTGGCTGTGTACTTACAGACGTTCTCTTCTAAAACATCATTTAGAAAAGCAGTCATGACACCCAACCACCAGATATCGTAGTCATGGTATGTAGCTGTGGCAAGTAGGATCCGGATGGACTTAAGCATAGCCACTGGAAAAAGGTTTCATCATTGTCCATACCTGGTTAATGATGCAAACCTTTAACAAGTCTAGCTTTGTAAGTCTCAACTTTTCCATGTACACCAAGTAATCTTCTCAAGATATACTTGCTCCTGATGGGGATTTAACCCTTCAGATAAAGCAACTAAAGTCCATACTTTGTTGGTGTATAAGGATTCCATCTCAGATCACGAAGCATCCAGCCATTCTTACAGAGTCCCACTCCTGATGGCCAGCTCGAAACTAGTTGGGTCATCATCTCATGATGCAATCTTTGCTCCCACTGTCATAGAGAAACCGAAATATCTCTCAGGTGGGTGAGGAACCCTACTAGATTGGCGGAGAGGCTGAGGTTCGTTGGAATCTACTGAATCCTTTGGTTCTACCAAATCATCTGCTGTTGTTTGTATAGCTGGAACCTTTCCAGTTGTACATAACAGACCTTGCCTCGAGCTTGTCCGGATTATGCTTTTAGACATAGCCCGGACAACCCCAAATCTTAACCAACTTAAGATATGGGCTCTTCCCTTTCCATATCACATATGAAGCGGTAGGCAACTGATTTGATTGGAACCCTATTCAATAGGTATGCAGCTTCTCAAGTGCATAACTCCCAAAAAGGAAATAGGTAACTCAGTAGTACTCATCATAGAGCACACCTTATCATATAGGGTGAGATTGCTCCACCCCGATATACCATCGTGCTATGGTGTATACGGAGGAGTAATGCTGAGAGAGAATCTCATTCTCCTTTAGAACAGTCCAAGAATTTCTTGCTTAAGTATTCTCCTCCTTGATCTCATCATAGGACATAATACTTATACCCTTATTTTGGTTCTCTACTTCTCTCTTATATTCTGTGAATATCTCAAAAGGTTCGGACTTGTGTTTCAACAGGAACATATGTCTGAATCTAAAGAGATCATCAGAGAATGTAATGAAGTACAAAGAACCGGTCTTGGCATGTGTAGACAGGGGGCCTTTATACATCAACATGTATCATCCCAAGAGTTTACTATGAAAGGTTCCTAGGCACCCTAGTGAGGTCTCACAAGGCATCGAACATGCCAATTTCAAAAAAAATGGTGCCGAGAAACCCTAGACTACGGATCGTCGCTAGAATTCTAGGCGAAAAATAAATCTAGTTAACAATTTAACTAAAGTTAAGATGCTACAACCTTTGTAGATCCGGATACCCACTTCCTTAGCTCCACGAGGGCGTCCTCTCGCTGTCCATCTAGAACCTTGGACTCTCGTGACGGCTTCATCGGAGAAACGTGCGGAATAGGTCGTCGGCTTCGTGTCAAAGACGATCTACGTCGAGGTTGCACAAGCTCAAGCTCCGACTTCACAAAGTTGTGAAACTTGTGAAGAAAACACCCAAAACAACTTGGCAAGAGGTAGAGGGTGAAGAAATAGGAGGTGGGTTCACTTTAGAGTTGGATTTATCTCACTAGATCTCAAGTTGCCATTAAAGTAGCAAGCTTGAAGAAGAAGAAGAAGATGAAGATGAAGCAAGAATGATAAGTCTTCTCTTTTTAAAAATAAAACTAATATGAATACTTATCATATGTTGACCATGGTCAAGTGTAGAGATTAAACCAAGGTTAGTTAGAGTGGTTAGGGTTAAGGATGAGATAAGGATGGTGGACTTTGTCAAAGCTTCAAGAAGCTTCAACATAGCTCCAAACTAAGCCACCATTCTCAACTTAATCCTTTCCAAATAAATAAACAAATAAATAAATGAAAAACCCAAACCCTAATCATCACTTAACCATGGTTTAACCCTTTACACTTAACCACATTATCAAGTATCATCAAACATGATACAAAGTAGTGCACTAAAGCATATCACATATACAATGTGCATCAAGTGAGAAAAATCCGTTTACAGTGAACCAATACTAGTTAATGCAATGCAATATATCAAATATATAATTATGCATTAAATCATTAAGTCAACATTTGATTCAATGATCCGGTCATGTCGCACATAACCGACTAGAATCCAATGTATCGATTTATCGAATCAATGATTCGATAACTAGGTCATATCGAATATAACCAATCAAAACATATATCGCGAGAATGAAATGCGGTATCACATACACGCATTATTCTCGGTCCTGCACATATCTCATATGCGCTCCTATTTCATTTCGCTTGAGCCAGGAAACCTCTGTGTAGGACTCTAAAGACTCGTCAATACGCCGATAGCAGATGATGATCATATCAAGCACCCACAAGCCGCAAGCGGTCTGCTAAACGTAACGGCCACCCGGGTATTGAGCGATCAGAAGATCGACGAGCTAGCCCGCTCACACTCCTGCGAATCCGACCAGTAACACTTACCGTACAGTCCGGTCTGTTCGTCTGATATGTCGCATATCAAGTCTAGGGGTGGTATACGTTAGACCCCAATAACCGATAAGTCATGCCGATGTGAGGCTCATAACGGGTCGAGAAACTACTGGTAACACTTACCAGCAAATCTCTGATCAGCCCTGGCCAGGGACTTCCCTGTTACGGCCAATCGAGCACTGCGCAACATCAACTCCCAATACCGGGAGAGACGAAACCCCTCCTATCGCTCTTTGCCTCCATGTGACTCGGGACTGTGCCCAAAGACCACCATTTTGCACGCTCTCATGGACGTGGTAAGGTGGAGATCAAAGCACAGTGGGAATCACACAAGACTCTATGACGATCTCGGGTCTACAGACTAACCTGTACAAGTGTCACCTGAGAACTGCCATCTGACGTGAGGTATAATACCATCTGGGAGTTCTCGGCGAGTCCGTCCAGTGTACCCAGTCTCCACTGAGCACCCGTATACCATCTCTGATGTCAAACACCAATGGATATGGGATCATCCATCGCCCATCACATGGGTCGAGAAGCGTATACGCTAGTCTACACTGGTATATCGATGCCCCGTCTCGATACACCCACGACTAGGGACCTTGAAGGATGTACTTATGGACTACCATGTCCCCACTAGTATGATCTCCATCATAGTCCAGGTAGTCAAGTACACATCCTAAGGGCTTTACCAACATGTAACTATAAGACAGTATAAAGAGACTAGTGTACATGTTAAGATAAAGAGTAACCAGATAGCATACTATCATATTGAGCAAGAAAGTCATCTCTATATATGTCCAAGCATCCAATATAATACACATCATCTGTACAATACTGGCCTCTAGGGCATACATACAACTAACAATCTCCCACTTGCACTAGGGCCAGCTGCTGTAGTATCGCATACCGAGCATCCCGAAGAGTCTCTCAAACTGTATCTGGGGAATGGCCTTCGTGAGTGGATCCGCCGTGTTGTTCTTCGTGTCAACCCTCCTGACCTTGATCTCCCGGCGATCAACTATCTCCCGGATCAGGTGATACCGCCTCAGAATATGCCTGGATCGCTGATGGGACCTGGGTTCCTTGGCCAAAGCCACCGCTCCATTGTTATCGCAATACAAAGGTATTGGACGCTCAATGGATGGAACCACTCCAAGTTCAGTAATGAACTTCTTGATCCAGACAGCCTCTTTGGCAGCATCGTTGGCAGCGATGTATTCAGCCTCCATCGTCGAGTCTGCCATGGTTTCCTGGAACTCTTCCAGCTAACCGCCCCTCCGTAAAGGGTAAAGACAAAGCCCGACTGCGACTTAGAGTCGTCCTTATCACTCTGGAAGCTCGAATCGGTAAAGGACTCCACTTGGAGCTTTCCGTTACCATACACCAAGAACATATCTCTAGTCCTTCGCAAGTACTTGAGAATGCTCTTCACAGCTGTCCAGTGACTCTCTCCAGGATCAGCTTGATATCTGCTCACTACACTTAGTGAGTATGCTACATCGGGTCTGGTACATAGCATCGCATACATGATAGAGCCTACTGCCGAAGCATAGGGTATCCCTTGCATGCGAGCTCTCTCCAAATCAGTCTTAGGAGACATCTCTTTGGAGAGAGTGACTCCAGAGATCGTGGGCAAATTCCCACGCTTGGACTCTTCCATACTAAACCTCTTTAGTATGGTGTCAATGTACCTGGATTGGGACAATCCCAATATCCTTTTGGATCTATCTCTATAGATCCTGATTCCCAATATGCAGGAGGCATCACCAAGATCTTTCATTGAGAATCTTTGTGATAAGAAGAGCTTGACCGATTGCAGCATAGGAATATCATTTCCTATCAAGAGTATGTCGTCCACGTACAATACGAGGAAGACAACCTTACTCTCTGCCACCTTCTTGTAGATACAAGGTTCATCTGGATTTTTGACGAAATCAAACTCTTTGATAACGACGTCAATGCAGATGTTCTAACTCCGCGATGCTTGCTTTAATCCATAAATGGATTTAAGCAGCTTGCACACCTTCCCGCTGCTCCCACTGTCTACGAAGCCCTCTGGCTGAGTCATGTACACGCCCTCTTCTAAATCACCATTCAGAAAGGCGGTCTTAACATCCATTTGCCAGATTTCGTAGTCATGAAAGGCAGCAATGGCAAGCATGATTCGGATGGATTTAAGCATAGCCACTGGAGAAAAGGTCTCGTCATAGTCCACACCTGGTCTTTGACGAAAACCCTTTGCTACAAGTCTAGCTTTGAAAGACTCCACTTTCCCATCTACACCAAGTTTTTTCTTGAAGATCCATTTGCTCCCAATGGGTTTTACCCCTTCACGAGCAACTTCCAAAGTCCATACTTTGTTGGTGTACATCGATTCCATCTCGGACCGCATAGCATCCAGCCATTTCACTGAGTCCCTACTCGTGATGGCCTGCTCGAAGCTAGTTGGGTCATCATCCTCCATGATGCAATCCACGCTCCCACCATCCATGAGAAAACCGTAGTATCTCTCAGGCTGGCGAGGAACCCTACTAGATCGGCGGAGAGGTTGAGGTTCATTGGGAGCTACTGAATCTTCTGGTTCCACTAAATCTTCAGTTACTGTTTGTGTATCTGGAACCTCTTCCAGCTCTACCATTTTGCCACTAATTTCTTTTTCAAGAAATTCCTTTTCTAAAAAGGTGGCATATTGAGAAACAAACACTTTTTGTTCTTCAGCATGGTAGAAAAAATATCCTTGGGAATTCTTAGGATATCCCACAAACTTGCAAAGAACTGACCGTTGCCTCGAGTTTGTCTGGATTTTGTCTTTTGACATAGGCCGGACAACCCCATATTTTAACTCGTTTAAAATACGGTCTCTTCCCACTCCATATCTCATATGGTGTGGTAGGTACAGATTTAGATGGAACTTGATTCAATAGGTATGCTGCTGTCTCCAGCGCATATCCCCAGAAGGAAATAGGTAACTCAGCTGTGTTCATCATAGAACGCACCATATCTAATAGGGTGCGGTTCGTCCGTTCAGATACACCGTTGTGCTGTGGTGTATATGGAGGAGTCAGCTGAGAGAGAATCCCATTCTCTTTTAGTAAGTCCAGGAATTCATTGCTCAAGTATTCACCTCCTCGATCAGATCGAAGGATTTTAATACTTTTTCCGGTTTGGTTCTCGACTTCTTGTTTATATTCTCTAAATTTCTCCAAAGCTTCTGATTTGTGTTTCATCAGGAACACATATCCGAATCTAGAGAGATCGTCAGTGAATGTAATGAAGTACGAAGAACCATCCCTGGCATGTGTAGACATGGGACCACATACATCACTATGTATCAGTCCCAAGAGTTCGGTAACTCTTTCTCCGTGTCCCGTAAACGGAGTTTTGGTCATCTTGCCTTTGAGACATGACTGGCAAGTGTCATAAGATGAAAATTCGAAAGGTTTCAAATATCCATCTTTATGCAACTTAGCCAGTCGTGTCGCATTGATGTGACCTAGTCTACAATGCCACAAGAAAGAATCGTTCAGTTCTGAACTCTTCCTCTTGTGTGTGTTTGTTATACTCAGAACTGTTGATTGGTTTAGAACATAAATGCCATTGTACAACGTGCCTGATCCAACCAACTTTTGGTTATGGAAAATGTTCATAACATTGTCCTGTAATACAAAATTATATCCTTCTTTACTTAGCAAAGAAACCGATATAATGTTGCATATCAGGTTCGGCATGTAATAGCATTCGTTCAGAACCAATGTATTACCAGTTGGTAATACAAGGTGATATTCCCCGACAGTCTTAGCTGCAACAATTGCACCATTTCCAACTCTAATGTCTTTATCACCTTCTCCAAGTTCTCTACCTTTCCTAAGCCCATGTAACTGATTACATATATGGGATCCTGACCCGGTATCCAATACCCAGGACGTAGAGCAAATGGAGAAACAGTTCTCAGTAACGAACACACCCGAAGAAAATGCATCATCATGTACTTTCTTCATTCGGGTGGCATGGGAATCCTGGTATTCCCCTATTTCCAGTTCATTCCTATAACTTTTATAAGAAAGAACGGAACCAACGTTCCCCAGCACAGTATAACATGCGGGTTCGGTCAATACATCCATATTATTATCTTTATTAAGGCATGAAATGGTCGCTACCTGGAGAGAGAGAGAAGAAAACACTTTAGCGTAAGCTCGTGCAAGATCAGATTGGTTATTATCTTATCTAATCAGGATGGCTCCCACTGCTTTTTATCAAATCTTCCTTCAAACCCTAAAAGGAAAGACTAGCCGGGATTAATTACACACTACAAGTTCGCCAATCTTTCAGCCAGGCCAGTGTCGGTACTTTGAGGGAGGTCCCCCGTGCTTTCGCACGAACCTAATTACTGTAAACCTCGTTTTCCCAGAGGCGTAACCCCGTTGACACCTTTCTAGACACCTACTTGATCGGCTAATTGCAATGTGTAAAACTCTCCCAGGAGTAACTCTTACTCGCAGTGGGTATCGGGATCCAACTATCTCATAGAAGGTATGCAATCTCATTGCAAATTTCAACACTTGAAATTCCCGATAATCTTTTGCCCCTAGCAGCTATATGACCTTAACATAGTCAACAAATCATAAGTGCTAGTCAAGTTCAACCCGTCATTTCCCGATTGAATTAAACCCACCCGCACGACCCTTAACATAGTCAACAAAGTCGCACGACTACCCTAATCCAATCGCATCATATGCTTATACAGATAAGCACTAATTAGCTACCGCACACTACGCCTTACATAGTCAACAAACGTAGCACGAATACTAACTAGTACTTATCTGAAATGACGGAGGGCTACGTCAGGTTTTCTGAAAACCTATTGCGTAATGAACTTGATATCGTTGTAGAATCAAATGAAGTTTTAAAATGGAATGATTTTGAGGCTTTTCTAGTTTTGCTAAAGGGGTCACTCCCGGTGAAGGGATCGTCGGCCCTTTCCTCGTCGAATGAGGTGCGGGATATATCATATATATCACTGTGCAAAGCAAAAACTCTTAAAAGCAATCAAAAATCAAACCGAGTGTGTAGCATCTGCCAGTTATTGCTAAAGGAGTCACTCCCGGTGAAGGGATCTCGGTCCTTTCCTCATCGAATAAGGTGCAGGGTATATCATATATACCGCTATGCAAAGCAAGAACTGTAGCTACCTGTTTTGTTTAAAATCTGATTCTACAACATCTTAGGTTTCTTTTCTTTCATTAATCACATTAATGAAGTCCCATCATTTAAGTACCTAAACATCACAGATAGATATGACGTACACTTATGCCATCCGCATTCGCCTCGATGTCCCCTCGTGCACCGTTAGGTTAGGTAACTAACGACAGAGCAGGGCAGGGCTAGCGCGGGTGTAAAACATAAGTAACGTCTATATAATATATCATATATACTATATTCATCACAGAACATCACATGATCACATCACAGATATCGCAGCAGAAGAAACATATGAAATATTGGATATACTAGGACGTCCGTGTTTTCAATACGAGCCAGTATAAAACACGGATTCCACGGTCATGATGAATAGCCAATCCCACACCCCTAGACCCCTACGAGAGCGGCAAGCAACCCTGCCAATTCTAGGGTTAGGAGACCCGGACTCGACTCCTCGAGTTGGTCTCCCACTGGACCCCAGAACCCGGTTACTTGTGCTCCCCTCCTTGGGTCTATCCTAATGCGGAAAAGTAAATAATATACAAAGGGTGACAACTTCCGCTACCTGGAAGTGCCCCAAATAAAAGAATATTATATACAAGTTTTTACATGAATGAAAATGAAAAACACTCATCTCACATAAAAACCCCCAGCTATTCGAACACGACGATCCAATATAACATATCCAGCAACACATAACATCACATGTCATCAACGTAAGTAAGTATGCATACCCCAATTGTCATTGATGTATAGCAACGAAACCGGCGATATGAACATACTACACTTACGGTCACAGAAAAAAAAGTGTAAAACTACAACAGTTGGAATCCGCAACTACTTTAGACATCGCATGCCTAACAGATATAAATCCCGCATTTTAGTCTCATTATCAAAAATTCTTTTCAATATCATATGGGACTAAATTGCTAGATTTATAACATTCATTCAGTTATCTCATAACTACTAGTGAATTCCAATTATTGTATCACATTCCAGATAAACAGAAAATGTTAAACTTTCCGATCGAACAGTCGAATATCCAAGTTTTCCCGATACAGCTCAACACATGAAATAAGTCTAACTACATTCAGTTCGTGCCTCAGTACCGACGGTCCAGCCGTAGAAGGGTCAAGCCAACGCCTCACATGTGGCACGCCGTACTGCCCCAAACCCGAAGGTTCAAAGGGCAGTTCAAGACGGTCACATAATCGAGTTAAGGTTTGTTGTCTTCTAGAGGGTCCATCGCGTTACTTGCACTACTTAGAATGTCGTTAAACTACGGAAAAATCCAACACTTGGAAATTTCCCGACAGGGGAAAATTGGGTATTTATATCCGGTCGAACTTTTTAACATATTCTAAAAATTATCCGGAAAAACACAAAGACGAAATTTGATACTCCGATCGAAACACCGAATCCCCAAAACAATTCCAGAAAATTCAACTCTTGAATAAATATTAAAAATTCCCAGAAAATTCAGCATAATTAAATATGAGTCACTGTGCAAACATTATTGCGCAATATGAACAGTGAGCGGCGGAAGCGCGGCAGAAGGCATGCTTCTGCCGCGTTTCCGCGGCTGTTTAGATGAATCAAGAGATCGTGTTTCACCATAACTCTTAGATATTCCTGCTGAATTTTTTAGGCATTTTTAATCTGGAAAAATCCCGGTTTTTAGAAAATGTACAGAGAGCATTATAGATTTGGTGTTTCGGGTTCGTTCGGACTTCAAATCGCGTCTAGACTTCGCCTAAGGCTCTAGCTAGGCTCTGATACCACTGAAAGGTTCCTAGGCACCCTAGTGAGGTCTCACAAGGCATCGAACATGCCAATTTCAAAAAAAAATGGTGCCGAGAAACCCTAGACTACGGATCGTCGCTAGAATTCTAGGCGAAAAATAAATCTAGTTAAAAATTTAACTAAAGTTAAGATGCTACAACCTTTGTAGATCCGGATACCCACTTTCTTAGCTCCACGAGGGCGTCCTCTCGCTGTCCATCTTGAACCTTGGACTCTCGTGACGGCTTCATCGGAGAAACGTGCGGAATAGGTCGTCGGCTCCGTGTCAAAGACGATCTACGTCGAGGTTGCACAAGCTCAAGCTCCGACTTCACAAAGTTGTGAAACTTGTGAAGAAAACACCCAAAACAACTTGGCAAGAGGTAGAGGGTGAAGAAATAGGAGGTGGGTTCAATTTAGAATTGGATTTATCTCACTAGATCTCAAGTTGCCATTAAAGTAGCAAGCTTGAAGAAGAAGAAGAAGATGAAGATGAAGCAAGAATGATAAGTCTTCTCTTTTTAAAAATAAAACTAATATGAATACTTATCATATCTTGACCATGGTCAAGTGTAGAGATTAAACCAAGGTTAGTTAGAGTGGTTAGGGTTAAGGATGAGATAAGGATGGTGGACTTTGTCAAAGCTTCAAGAAGCTTCAACATAGCTCCAAACTAAGCCACCATTCTCAACTTAATCCTTTCCAAATAAATAAACAAATAAATAAATGAAAAACCCAAACCCTAATCATCACTTAACCATGGTTTAACCCTTTACACTTAACCACATTATCAAGTATCATCAAACATGATACAAAGTAGTGCACTAAAGCATATCACATATACAATGTGCATCAAGTGAGAAAAATCCGTTTAAAGTGAACCAATACTAGTTAATGCAATGCAATATATCAAATATATAATTATGCATTAAATCATTAAATCAACATTTGATTCAATGATCCGGTCATGTCGCACATAACCGACTAGAATCCAATATATCGATTTATCGAATCAATGATTCGATAACTAGGTCATATCGAATATAACCAATCGAAACATATATCGCGAGAATGAAATGCGGTATCACATACACGCATTATTCTCGGTCCTGCACATATCTCATATGCGCTCCTATTTCATTTCGCTTGAGCCAGGAAATCTCTGTGTAGGACTCTAAAGACTCGTCAATACGCCGGTAGCAGATGATGATCATATCAAGCACCCACAAGCCGCAAGCGGTCTGCTAAACGTAACGGCCACCCGGGTATTGAGCGATCAGAAGATCGACGAGCTAGCCCGCTCACACTCCTGCGAATCCGACCAGTAACACTTACCGTACAGTCCGGTCTGTTCGTCTGATATGTCGCATATCTAGTCTAGGGGTGGTATACGTTAGACCCCAATAACCGATAAGTCGTGCCGATATGAGGCTCATAACGGGTCGAGAAACTACTGGTAACACTTACCAGCAAATCTCTGATCATCCCTGGCCAGGGACTTCCCTGTTACGGCCAATCGAGCACTGCGCAACATCAACTCCCGTTACCGGAGAGACGAAACCCCTCCTATCGCTCATTGCCTCCATGTGACTCGGGACTGTGCCCAAAGACCACCGTTTTACACGCCCTCATGGACGTGGTAAGGTGGAGATCAAAGCACAGTGGGAATCACACAAGACTCTATGACGATCTCGGGTCTACAGACTAACCTGTACAAGTGTCACCTGAGAACTGCCATCTGACGTGAGGTATAATACCATCTGGGAGTTCTCGGCGAGTCCGTCCAGTATACCCAGTCTCCACTGAGCACCCGTATACCATCTCTGATGTCAAACACCAATGGATATGGGATCATCCATCGCCCATCACATGGATCGAGAAGCGTATACGCTAGTCTACACTGGTATATCGATGCCCCGTCTCGATACACCCACGACTAGGGACCTTGAAGGATGTACTTATGGACTACCATGTCCCCACTAGTATGATCTCCATCATAGTCCAGGTAGTCAAGTACACATCCTAAGGGCTT